>OZ007596.1:158253247-163785095 GCA_963931845.1 Maratus michaelseni | reverse complement strand
TTGCTTTGCCTCTATCTTAAAAAAATGGCTGAAATATAGCAGTTTCAAATTTCAGGATGGCTGACATTTTGAAACAATAAAGCACGATTCCACCATATACTGGTTTAATTTATGTGTGTTAGTGAAAATGGTTTCGGTAAATTTTCTTTCGATGCTGTATCCATCGTTTTAACTCTTACATGTTTAACACTATATATTTGTATTCGCCAACGTCAAATTCACGCCAAGCTTGGTGACAATTGACGAAATATCACCAACTTTGGTGACAAAATTACGTTTCCATATATGAAACCGACTTTTCTATGTTTGTCTAATTTGGCGATATTTTCATTTAAATTCAATATGGACGAGAACTGGGAATGAATCTTCTGTAATCAGGTTCAAAGCATATTAACTTCGTGTTTTACAGTAAAATTAGCTAAAATCTTCAAACCAAGGAATAAGGAAGCTATCTCTCCCACCGGTACAGGCCAGGAGGACTTTTCGTAGTTTAAAATAATACATCGGCTGCTAGAATCCAGGAAAACCCGATGATTCGCAAGCAGCTGACGTACAAAAGAATGACGAATTTCTTTGGCAGTGTCATTGCGAATTAGCATGTATAAAATAGAAGAAAGTTTCTTTGTTTGGCATATCCGACTTGTTTTTTATTTGACATGAAGAGCGTACACAAATAAGTCAGTGATAGTGCATTCTAGTCTTTTAGAGAACATTCCCTATAACTACAGATTATTTCTATGGATGCAGAAATTATTTCATAACTGACATGAGTTTTCCCTATGAATTATGTCAATAAGTAACTGCGTCGATTAAAAAGAATGAAAACCTTTTTGAATATAAACCTCAATTTCCATTTTTAAGCATTGAAAATACATTAACACATATTAAATCATTTCAAAATATGCATCAAAAAGTTATCATTCTAGAAAAAGTAATGTAGTATTCGAGGACTTGCGTGACCTAACAAAATTAAACATTTATTTTTGTCTCCGAGATTATCTTAAACAAATATTATTTCAAAAGACAAATTACTGTATTTTAAAAAAATTCACTTTTTTTTTTCCTCTGCAGTTTTAGGGTTTTTTTTTAAACATGAATATTTGAACTATTTGTTACCGAAGAATATCTAAACTTTTAAACGACAAAATTAATAACCAGTTTTTCTTTAAATAATGATTGTGTACATTTTGTGTTTTTAAAGAAATAAAAACTAGAAAGTGTGAGATTGTTTTTAAAGAAATAAAAAGTAGAAAGTATTTTAAATATGTTATAAACTGTTCTTATAATAAGATATTTTTAGTATATTTATTTATTTTAAAGGATTTTTACAAATATCTCATTTAATATGAAATATATTTTTAATCAATAACCTAATAACTATTTTTTAATGAATTTTAAATAATTTTTTTAGGATTATTTTTTTTATTTTCTTGTCTTTTCGTGTTCTACTCGTAGTTCTTGAAAGCCCAGTAGTCCAGAATAAGTTCACAGCGTGAACAAAATATAAGTAATGTAAGTAGATTTTTAAAGGCTGTAATAGATACACGTTTCTTCTTTCATTTAATTTTTTTCAGATCATAATGGGAAAAAATAAGTTTTAAGGGAATTTTTTAGTTTATCAAGCAGAAAGTTGGCATCACAGTTTGCACGCATGATTACAGAAGAATTTCAGCAAGAAAGAAAAAAAATCTTGGCGCCAATTTATAGATGAGTCTTCTGCTTACACACAACCTAAAAATGTTTATGTATATCATTTTTATTTCTTAAAAACAAAATAATCTATATTGCTAATTAAAAATTTCAAATTTTAGCACTCAAGAAAAAATATTTAAAAAAAAAAAAGATGAAAATTTAATTTGATTCTAGAATTTAAAATTTCCGGAAAAAAATATTGAAAAGTTTATTAAATAACTTTTGCGTAAAAATACCTGCTCCATAAATCACATTTTGAGAAAAATCATATTAAACTTCTCTGTTTAAAAATATTCCATGTTTAACAACTATTAACGGAACAATTCATTTTGTTTTATAGTTTTCAGACATTATTACTCTAATATATATATATATATATATTTTTTTTTTTTTTCAAAAAGAGAATATTTTGAAAGTTTAAGAGTCTTAAGTGCCCTTCTATAGTGAATTCTGAAAAAATAAGATTAGTCTGAATATCAGGAGACTCATGATGATAAAATGATTTACAGAGTTCGGTATGAATGATAGTCATTGCTTCTTGATAACGATGGTTTTGAAACAAACAACCAAGAATGTAAAATGTTTAAATTTAATGTAGAAATCTCCATAAGAGTATGGTTTCAGAAAAAATTGTATCATTATTATTATTTTATTTAACAATAACATTTTGAAAAAAGCAAAAGATTTAGATAGAAGACATGTTTCTCATAAACAATAGAAATTGGAAAGCAAATTTATTGGCGAAATAATAAGTATACTTCTCACGTGGCCTCATATTATGTTTGAAATCAATGTCTTTATTGCTAACTTTTCCACTATGCCTACCCTTTCAAAAAACGCCCTTTTGAGATAAAGGCATGTAAATATTTTGAAATATGTATCGATAGTTTGGCAAATGACGCAAAAAAAGAAAGATTTAAAAAAAAAAGATACAAAAAGAAAAAGAAAATTGCAAAAAAAGAACCCTGAAGAAACGGGTATTTTTTAATGGATGACTAAGCATGGTTGCGCTGTAAACGATAACCAAATACAAATTGTTTCCTGCCAAACAAAACAAAACAAAACAAAACGAAAAATATCTTTAAAAGGTGTCATCGTCATTTATATTCCATAAAGTAACAACTATGTTATTCTGCAAAGACATTATTATACGAAAGTTTGATAATAATTTATAATAATTATAATGTAATGAAATATAAAAATATTTCTTGTGATTTATACTACAAAGATTAAAAATATCAAAAGTGAATATCTAACTAGTTCGCCTAGTTTGATTCTAATAACTTTAAGATATATATTTAAAATACTAATATATTTCAGAAAATAGGACAAATATGGGTTTAAAAATAAACTTTCAATTCAAAATTGACATCACATAGTGTTGCATGTATACTGTAAAAAAACTGTTTTCTTTGCAAAAAAAACTGACAGCTAAGAATTAATTGAAATAAATGATTTTAATATAAAAATGTATTTATATTACTTAAACACAGTATTTGATTTTTATAATACAATACGTTCATAAAATTTTTACCGTCAATCGAAATGTTTTCTTTTTAATTTTGTAAATAAATGACGATATATAAAGTAATTTGAAAATTAACTGGGATAAGGAGCATGATGTTTTGATTTCAGACATTTTTTGAGTTCTTAAATAAGTTTAACGCAAATTATTCTTCATTTTCGGCTATAGAAACATGATTCTTCAACTCACACTTGTCAGTGAAAATTTAGTCTGTATAATATTTAGGGAATTAATAACATTTTTTTAAGATTATTTTTAATGACCCTGCATCATAAAACACTAAAAATTATCTGACGGCCATAAAAATACTTTAATTTTGCCTCGTGCATAGTTTTTAAGCATTTTCACAAGAATAGCTCGTTTATTCACGAAGTTAAAAATATTTCTTTTGAAAATTTAGTTTTTATTTTAAAAATATATGCTTAAAACTTTAAGAGCTTTTTCCATGTTCCGTTAAATTTGATTAACAACACTGGATGTTTTAAGTTAAAACATTAAAATTTTTTATTTAAATTTAACGCAACATGGAAAAAGTGTGAAAACCTGTAGAAGAAGATTCATACAGAAAATCACAATGAATATCTGAATATTCATTGAATTATAAGAATTTAAAGCAAAAGATATTTAAGTACACTTGCGCAAAATATGGTTTTTGTTTCTTTCGTTATTTAATAGGCAAATTTTATAGGGCAACTTGCATAGGAATTCTAGTTACATATCTTTAATTTTTAGAAAGATATGGGCGATATTTTTAGCTAAACTTTATTTGTTTTCTAAAGTTTCTTTTTTTTAAATTTGTTGTTGGCATCCTAAATACTTTCGAAAAGAAGAATTAATCGATGAACAATTAAAATGAAGAACAATTAATTCGTCGATTACTTTTCAAGAAATTCGAAAAATGATCTGAAATGGAAATAAATCCATCTTCTTTAATTTCTCAAGTAATTTGCACAATGTTGTATTAATAATTAGATACACACACGAACACATGTAGATACAGATACATTAATGCATACACATATGGACACATAAGATATATTAGTCTTTAAAAATAATAAAACTACTCATTGCTTAGAACATATCTGCTTTAGAATGACACTATCTTTGATCTCTAAAACTGTCAAACTTTTAACGTATCTTAACAGAAATATACGAACTACGATTCTCTCTCTCTATGGTACTTTTGTTTGAGAAGTAAATAATCCCATCTAACCTCTTTTATTTAGTACACACTAAAACCCTTTGAAAGCCAACTTCAACGTCTATTGCAGGCATTAAACCTCAGACATAGTTCCTACTGAGAATTCATATTATTTAAAAAAGGAAATGCTCGAAGATATATTTTCATTCTTGAAAACAAAAGCCTATTCTAAATACATTGGAACATTTTGTGTAGTGTTGCCAGAAATGTTGGTTCCATTCCTAAAACAAATGCAGTAATAGAAGTCCTTGTGGAAAATAAGCTCATATTAGTATCAAAATCTAAATCTTGAATGTTTTATGCCATGGAATTGATAAATTTAATACTTATGGCTGTTTTATTTATTTTACATTTTTTTCATATATTTTTTTTAATCAAAAAACATATAAAAACAATTTCTATTTTATTAAGGAAAATGCTCTTTTTAAAATATAAATAAAAAATGAAAATGATTTTATTTTTAAATAAATAAAAAATGCAAATACGCTTTTAAAGTGAATATAAATCTCCCAAAATTTGTCTTATATAAATTCGAGAATTTATGTGATTAAAATAGATATCTTATACAGTGTGTAAAGAAAGTTTCCTTACGCAACCATAGCTTACACAAGTTTCATTAATCTACAGTTTTTATTAATTAGTCACGATGTTTTGAAGAGGAAATTAAAATTTGCATTTCGATTCGTACTGTAGTACAAAAATTTCATTCATTATGGAGAAAATGTATTTAGATGCTTCAAAATTAATCTTCAAGAAATGACTAATACAGAAAATTAGGAACACAAATGTCTACCTGGGGAATCAAAAAAGTTTTTTGAAATTTTGACACTTTTCTTACAAAATAACAATTTTAAAATGTTGTATGCGCTATTTTCAAAGCCATATCAAACTTAAGATTAAGTCACTCGCTATTAGTCAATCTATTAATATCAATATTTTAATTAACAATGGGGACATTAGTGACGATTAACAGAGGTATGTTCATCTTTTCCCCCATCCTTTTCATTTCAGAAAATCTTCTTTATGAACAAACAGCAAGCAATGGCGATTTTTTAAGAACAGGATTGTGCTCCCTTTCTGGAAACAGTACTGAAAATGACCGCATTCTGGCATGTGGTGGAAATATGAGGAAATGCATGCACCTGAACAGTAGTATGACGAGAAAAGTGAGAGACCCAACTTTAAACCCAACGAAAACAAATATTGCACATTTCACTCATATAAAAATTATATTATTAAGTTCCATAAGATTCATATTTATGATAAATGCATTGATTTTTAATTTATTTTTATAACTATTGTTTGTTTATGGTTTTAATGATCAAGGTATATGTTGAGGACAGGGGACAGTAGTGACTTTAAGTTATTTAAAATCCATTAAAAAAAATACAAAACAGATTTTTCTAGTAGAAGTAATATAATCTGTATAAGAATTACAGGAAAACATTTTAACATTAAAAAAAATGTATATTGCAAAGAAACGCCGAGAGAAGTACTGGGGACTGAGAAATCACATGGATGAGATTTTGACCCATGTACGCAGTTATTAATTTGCTTTTTTTTTTCAAATAACTTTTATTTTCCTATCCGTTTTTTTAATAATATAATAAAGAGTTAAATGTTAAACCTACTTTTGTTTTATCTACTTAATATATCATTATGCTTACGTTTCATTAGAGAATATCATTTATACAAAGGGAATATTACATAATACACATAACACTTAAAACTCGCTTGATATGCTTGCTCAAAACTAATATATATCTTTAAACATTATTATAATCCTTATGCTTGATTAAACAATATTTACAAATTGGCGATATTTTATCGGTTTAACCATAGTGTAATTACCAAAATATTTCTGCGTACTTATTCAAATGACTAACACGTAATGTACTTTTTCTATTAAAGTACTCAAAAATCTTAAATGACTAGATTTAAATGCCTCATCATGTTTAACAAAGTTAATAAATTTAATGAAAAGGTAGAAAGAACTGGAGACAATATAACCCTAATTAAAGTTAACCTAATACTTCAATGTTATATATTCGTAATGATTACAAGTTTTTTATCGTATTTGACAAAAAATGTACTTATCAAATAATGCTTTGTAACTGGCTTCAAAGAAAACAGATATTGTAACAAAATTATAAAAATATATAGAATAAAACAACATCAGTGATAACAACGACTAATATGGTCTTAAAAACGGACAGATATAGTCCATTAAAAATAATCTTTTGTAATCCAAAATAAGCAAAATTGCAAGCAACATAAAATAATAAAAGAATACCACACATTCTGTAACAATTCTGCGTCAGGACAATTAAAAACCGATTTCATTGTTCCTTTTTCTGCGGTTTTTGGCCTCAGGACAGTTAAAAACCGATTTCATTGTTGATTTTTCTGCGGTTTTTGACCTCAGGACAGTTAAAAACCGAATTCATTGTTGCTTTTTCTGTGGTTTTTGGCCTCAGGACAATTATAAACCGAATTTTTTCCCATCCGACGTGGCATCACCTTGTCGTGGTGGTTGCGCTTTCCACTAAGAGTGCCACAAAATCTGAATGACTTGAACGCCATTTTTTCAGTAAAACATTGATACAGTCATGCACATTGAACAGTGTATTTTATTTAATCTGCAACTCACGCTATTGCCGACGTATTGGGATTCCAATGTCACTGGTAGCCTAACCCATTTACGTTTTGACGAGTAAAGCGCCATCTATTGCTAAAATTTCTATCTATTTTTCCTGTGCCATACCATTTCCCTCTTCTTTGAGTATAATAAGGTCATTCTGACAAGTGGTTCTTTTTTTACAGATTTTGAATATTGAGCGTTAATTATACTGACCCTGTACATCAAATTCAGAGAGGTAAGGCAACTCACATTAATGGAAAAAAAATGGATTGTTCCCAAAGGAAACAAGAAGCTACTGTGTCCACGTCCTTGATCTTGGGTAGCGCGAAAAGTAGTGCACATTAATTTAGAATATAAGCAGTGGTCCCTTTCCTACACAAGATAATGGGAGAAGACATAACATTTTTCTGTTTAATTTTTTTTTTTTTTTTTTTTTAAGTTTGTAATCTGATATTCGTTGAAAACAAGGATTTCATGCTCACAAAACGATTCTAACTGCATTTTACTCGATTACTGCGCCAGATACGATGAATTTAGGTATTTTCCCCGTAGAATTTTAATTTGCAATAGAAAAGGAGGAGGAAGGGGTTCTCATTTAAAATTTCAATGTTGCCCACCTCTCCCTCCAGGAGTTAGAGGCAGTGGTGTAGTCCTGGGGAAAAAAGTGGGGGGACGCTCATAGTCTCGATCATTAGGGTCTGTATCTATATCACCCATAGGGCAAACTTGATTATGAATCTTGCTTGTCATTTTGAATTCCAGAGAAAAGGAATTGAAAAATTAAATTTTAAATTTTAAATTAAAATTTATTTAAATTAAATTAATTAAAATTTTTTATCTGTTGGTCGTTCATAGCTTCCCATAAATTAAAATATTGTTAACCTTATTTCATGTGTGAAAATACGTATTTGAAATATAATTCGTAATTTAATAACACTAATCCACGCAACGAGACTTTTATTAGACATTGTTTATTTTTGAGATAGTCATAGAATAACTATTGTATACTAAGAGCATTGAAAATTATTGCATTTTTACATTACGGACACGTATAATGTAAGGAAAATATTGTAATCATGACAAGAAAAAAGACTATGAAATTTATATCTTTACTTTTATAGGTTCCCTGAGTCCACTTTTCCTATTTCTGTAACAATTCTCTATGTATGCGTATGCATGTGTACGAGTTGGTATTTTCTTTAAGATTCCCAAAGTCTGTGTTTGGTGATTTTGCAATGAGTCAATATGTGTATGTGTCTGAGCAGGGTAGCATTTAAACGGTGTTTTCGGCTGAGATTAAATTTCGCAGGTATGTTATAGATGATGAAAAGATTATTTAACATTCTGGATTATATATGCCACTGCCCAAACTCTATACAAAATTTTGAACAACGTGTAAAAATATTGGGTTGTTTGGAAAGTTTCTTCCGTTTGGGAAAACCAATTCGTACCGGAAAATTCTATCATTTAATTATTAGACATTAATTTCAATACCTAATGTCAATTGACGGGCAGAATTTTCCGGTACGAATTAGTTTTCCCAAATGAAAGGAACTTTCCGAACATCCCAATGCGAATTTGAAAGGGGTGAAATAGACCAGTATCCTTATAAAGAAAATTTCTGAAAATCGCGTTTCATCAAGATTTTTGTAGAATTAGTAACTCTTTAAATCAGTTACTAGGTTACTTCTAATCTGTAAGTATTGAATTTTTACGGAATGAAATGGAGAAAGACGTTCAAAAATATTGGTTTCATCATGATTTGTGTGGAAATATTTGTGCAAGAGTAACTGACTTAAAACTTGGCACACATATACTTTCAGGACTTACATGCTCGTAAAATCTTATTTATTATTATTTTTTTAATTTACATTTTAAAAGGATGAATTGTCCAGGGCTCTCAAATGGTTCACAAACTGAATACCAATATTTTTTAACAGAAAATTTCTTAGTAGGTTTCTAAAACTTTTCTGCAAAAATTTACTTCCGAAGGTTACTTCTGCAAAATTTACAAGAAAAATCTAAAAATAAAATTTTTCTAAGAAAATACTGGTATTCAAAAAGCGGACCATTTGGGAGCCCCGATTGATAAGTAAATCTTCTAAACTCGTTTCATCACGATTTATCTGGTAGCTATTAACATGCAGATGCTCACGAAGAATGGCTTTTAAAATATTCGAAATTTTAAGTGCTGATATAAGCCGAAAACTTTTTAAAATTCTTGTTCTTCTGAAACTATCAGTACTAGAAACTTCAAATTTGACATAGAAGTTATTTAACTCGTAAATATTCTCTACGATGAATTGAAATTTTAATGTGGGAATCGTCTCAGTGAATGTTACCACACTATTAATAGCGATATAAAAGTCTACTCTAGTTATAAATTTATTTGAATCCATGCCATTCTATAAATGTTTAAAGAATTGAGCGGTAATTTTTTAAAGATATAATTTTGAAGTAGAGTTTCTATGGCAAATAATACTTATGCTTGTGCCAGATGACTTATTTAAGAAACACTTTCCTAATAAAATTACTTTTTACGTTAATAAAAATAAATTAAATATAGAAAAAGAAACATACTTTCATTAAAATTCACAAAAAGTCAACTTATATTATAAAGCACAAATGTGTGCGTCGCTCAATGATGTCATACTGATGCGGGCAGCAATGTGGTGAAAATGGATGAATTTTGAAACAATGGAGCTATTTTTTTCAATTAAACAATCGTAATGTTATTTCTATGGGGGTAAATGCCATTTTTGTGCCGACGTTGACCAACCCCCCCCCCCTTACTGATCTAATTTTTAAAAAAATAATGTCCAATTCATGTATTTTCCTCAGGTATACATATATATATATTCCAAATTTCAAAGCTCTGCGTCAACAGGAAGTGGGTGAAAAATGAATCACAAGATTTGACTGTCACATAGATACAGAAATGTAAGATAAAAGAAAACGGGTAAAAAAGTGGCTCAAATTAATTTCTTTTATTTATTAAATATTTAAATAGAAGAGGGAAAATGGGTTGAAAACAACAGCAATATATTTAATTCTCTCACAGTTTAATAACATGTATTATTTTCGCTCTTTCAATGAACTTTACAGAATTACTTATTTTCAAAAAAAAATTTCACCTATTTATATTTTCTAGATTTTGTATCAGTAGCCATTCTATGATTTACCGCTTTCCAAATTTTGAGTAAGGCTGTGGTTTTCACTTAGATAAGGATGAATCGTTAAAGATTAGAATGAATTAGAAGATTAAACAGATTATTATTCATTAAAGTTAAATTACTATTATAAATTAAAAGCATCAAGTTTTGTCAGTAAAAACCACGTTGCTATCAAAGTATTGCATTTTTTTGACAAAGTCTTCAAGTTTGAGCTAAGGTCGACTTTTAGAGGGCGTCTGAAAAAATTTAAACTTGAAGATAAGTAGTCCATGTAAGATGCAAAAAAGTTTAAAATAAGGTGGGAAATATGCAGGGGGGTGAAGGGGACAACGACTATATATCAAATTAGAAAAGCTATGAGGTGTTACAAGAAGGTAACAGTAACAGGGATGATAATAAACATGTGCGGTTGACCCCAGTTATGTATTGCAGCTGACGGAAAATACATAGAGCATGCTTAGCCAATTTTTCTTCTTATTTTTTTTTATTTGTAAGTTTTAAAACTACACTCTCTCTTTACATGATTTCTGCCCGTGCAGCTTTTTATGTAGATACACTTGCGATGCATTTTTTTTTCTTTTTCTTTAATATTTAATTTTGTTTTAAAAATGCTATCGCCAATATGTGCACAGGACCATTTTCACTGATAAAGTAATATTTATTTAAATGGTTCGAAAAGGTTTTATAAGTCAGCTTTCTTCCTTCATTTTTTAAATTTAATTTTAAATATATGCAGATTTTTAATGATTTTATTGCAGCAAAAAGGAAAATTTTTCTGACTGACAAATTTTGAATAGAAGAGCCGCATAAAGAGTTATTGTGTAAATGTTTGAAAATTAACAAGATAATTATTTCATTGGCAATATTATTTCAATATTATTTTTTGTTTACTTTATTTTAAACTTTTTTATAATTTACGTTATCTACTTATCTCCAGCAAGTAACAAATTAAAGTGCGTGTCAACTTTTATAATACACAGACACACTGTATACCGGCCAATATATATTATATTCATTACACACAAATGTTTGTAAAATTAATTTGGTGCAACAATGTGTGAAGGAAAAGCATGTCTAGCGTTTTTTTTTTTTTAATCGAAAATATAATTTCGTTCAGTTTAAACACATACCAAGCAATAATTATCTATAAATGGTAACGTATTCATTCGAATTATTTTGAGTGGTCATGTATAGAAATTAATGATCATGTGCTCATCACATAACACACTAAAATTTAAACCAGCTGCAAAACGCATTTCAAGAAATATTCGGCCATCACGGTAGTGTATTTGGATTATATTTGTGTGGCCTTGTATACGAATATCATTTACGTATCACTTAGCAAATAAATATTTTCTTCAGCTGAAAAATACAAAATATAATCGAAAACACGTTTCGAGCAACTGAACCCACGTCTGACAATGTGTCCGGATTCTTTGGCCTTGTAAAATAACTATAAATGTTTCGTGCACCGTTTTCCATGCATTGCAAACAATTACTGTTAATAGCTCATGGTGTTTCGAAATACTTTTTAACGTCCCTGTAAACGAACGATAATGCTATTTTTGGTAGGGAATATGTTGTAACGAATTTCAATACCATATGGCATTACTTCATTTATGTGTATTTCAAACAATCTCCGCCCAGTAAACAGTAATATGAAAGAACACTTTTTTGATCACTCGTAAACGAAATACTGATGCTATACACATAATTCACAATAGTGGTAAGGCTACATTGAAAAAATATACATAAAATTTTGTCGAAATCCAAGCAAACTTTTGGAAGTTACAAGTAGAATGCGAACAGATGGAGACAGACAAGTGATCTGACACCGTAAACACTTTCCATGTTGTTGAAAAGTATTAAAAATCAATGCCGTATTTCTTAAAATTGTTGATTTATTGGTGTGCTCATAATTTTAAAAAAAATTAGTAAGTTTGAAAAGATGGCGTCCTCTCGCGTCTCTAGCGTCCCCCTTGAAAATAAAAAGTAAGGGGACGCTCGACATAAAATAAAAAAGTGAGGGGACGCCGTCCCCCCGCGTCCCCCCTCGACTACACCACTGGTTAGAGGTGAGGTAAACGTTGATATCCCTAAATACATTTTTCAAAAATATTGAACACGTATTTTTCCGTTTTTCAATCCGATGTATATTTCTTGAGATATTCGACCGTTTCCAGACTTTTCAATGGAAACTATTCTCACTGCATTTTATTCAGTTACAGCACGATGTACGATTTTCCGAAGAAAACTGTAAATGCAAAAGTTACGTATTTTTAGCTGTAGAATCCGAATATGCAATAAAAAGGGGTGTTTTCATTTAAGATTTCAAAGTTACCCCCCCCTTTTCCCCCAGGGGGAAGAGATTGGGGGGGGGACTTTCATATCCCTAAATAGATTTTTCAAAAATATTGAACAGGAATTTTTCCGTTTTACAGTCCGATGTATATTTTCCGAGTTATTTAACCGTTTCCAGACTTTTCAATGGAAACGATTCTCACTGCATTTTATTCGATTACAGCGCCATCTACGATTTTCCAAAGAAAATGTTAAATACAAAAGTTACGTATTTTTTAGCCGTAGAATTCGAATATGCAATAAAAATGGGGGGGTTATTATTTATGATTTCAAAGTTGTACCCTTTTCCCCCCCAGGGTTCAGAGGTGTGGGGCGGGAAAACTCATATCCCTAAATAGATTTTTCAAAAATATTGAACAGGAATTTTTCCGTTTTACAGTCCGATGTATATTTTCCGAGTTATTTAACCGTTTCCAGACTTTTCAATGGAAACGATTCTCACTGCATTTTATTCGATTACAGCGCCATCTACGATTTTCCAAAGAAAATGTTAAATACAAAAGTTACGTATTTTTTAGCCGTAGAATTCGAATATGCAATAAAAATGGGGGGGTTATTATTTAAGATTTCAAAGTTGTCCCCTTTTCCCCCCCAGGGTTCAGAGGTGTGGGGCGGGAAAACTCATATCCCTAAATAGATTTCTCAAAAATATTGAACAGGAATTTTTCCATTTGACAGTCCGATGTATATTTCTCGAGGTATTTGACCGTTTCCAGACTTTTCAATGGAAACGATTCTCACTGCATTTTATTCGATTACAGCGCCATCTACGATTTTCCGAAGAAAATGTTAAATACAAAAGTTACGTATTTTTAGCCGTAGAATCCGAATATGCAATAAAAAAAGGGGGGGGGGTTATTATTTAAGATTTCAAACTTGTCCCCCCTTTCCCTCCCGGGGGCCATGGTGGGGAAGCAACTTTCATATCCCTAAATAGATTTTTCAAAAATATTGAACATGAATTTTTCCGTTTTTCAATCCGAAGTATATTTCTCAAGTTATTCGACTGTTTCCAGACTTTTCGGACACCCTGTATATATATATATATATATATATATATATATATATATATATATATAATTATAATATCTATGAATTTCAAAAAACATATCAAGTTCTTGTATCATTCTACTTAAATCTCCAAAGAGATAATTAATGATAATGTGTAGACAGAATACCACATAGCTAATAGATTAACACGTGCAATCATAATATTACCATAGCTTGTGCTTCAATGGTAATTGGCCAAAAATACTGAAAACATGAAGAAAATTTAAAGAGAGAGAGAAAAAAAAAATAATAATAATTTGGAGTTGCTATCAAGTGAATACAAATGGATTAAGAAATGAAATATGAACCAATAAACAATGGAAAATTGGACAACAAGAGAATTAAATCAGAATTGATATGAAAAAACACATGTAGATATAATCATCAGCCTGGATGTACCCACATGTGTTTTAAAAAATAATTCAGCATTTCATAATTCTACTGGCATATATGCTAAGATCAGTAGAATCACCCAGGTATACTGAATTATTACCAGAAAACAATTGGAAATATTAAAATTGGAAATAATAAAATTGGAAATAAAAAACCCGTAAAGAATAGATAAAATATTTTACTCTCAATAATTATCCAGAATCCTTAAACATCACAAGTTCTCCATGATACCACACGTCCACATGGCACACATCATGAAATATCTCATACTTGTTGACATAGTCGAGTTGAGAGAAATTATTTGAAAGACAAGTTGAGAGCACATCTTTTGAAATATTACCCTAACTATGACACCCCAACACAAATTGATTCAAAAACACACAAATTTATTCTTGTGATAATACACCAATAACAAAATTATATCCGTGAATATACAAATACTCCATTCAATCTTAATCCCTAAAAGTAAAATAAATATACAAGCGATAGCGCCATCTATAGGTAAATTAAATATAATATTAACAATATTATCAACATCTACCTGACAAGTAAGGTGCCTCCAACTATTGGTATGATAATTATTCAAAATTAAGATTGAGTTACATATCCACTATATTAGATTTAATTATATATATAAACATTAAAAAACAATACTCCTTGTAGTTTTACATTAAAATCGTACAAAATCCCACTATATGAATAAATTTACCCAGAATTAAATCCATCCTACACAGCATTTCAAATATTCTTAACAAGAGTATGTATTATGTAAAAGAGATATTTTTAATACAAAGTGCTGTTGCTGCCATCTGTGTTAATCCACTTATATATATATATTATAGAATTTATATAAAATAATTAATGTTTTATTTTACTTCTAATTAAATATATTATAGAATTTAGAGATTGATTTAAATATCAAATTAAATATATCATAAAAAATTTAAAATATCCCAAAATTTATTTAAAAAAAATGTAATTAATAGTATTACTACTGTGTTTCAATCTTTATAATGCAATGCAGTATTTAAAAGACTTATTAAAATTAAACTTTCAAAAATATATATATATATATATATTGCATAAAGATATATATATATTTCATATACAGATAGATAGATAAACAGATAACTAAACAGATAGATCATCATATAATTTCTGTATTCCATTTTTGTTCCAATTTATGATTAAATCTTTTAAATTTTTTGTTTGTCATCATCTATCTTTAATTTTTGTTTATGATTCACAAAACATTGAGGTTTAATGCAGATTTTATTTATTATTATTATTTTGATTGTCTGAGTGAACACGAAGACTCATACACAGCGCAGTATTACTTTGCCCCATATATAGCTACGATGGATATTAAAACATTTCGTCAAGCATAACTAAAAAAATATTTAACGGATTTCGTTAAAATGTTTACAGCAGGTCGTTGTGACCTATAAAGGTGACAACGACGCCTATTTATTACCAAGAATAAATGTCAAACCGTTTGGAAATTATAATAAAAAATAAATAAAAAAGCACAATTAAAGTACATACGTCACGAAAATTTAGTGCATACGTCATTTTCACCGGCGGAGATTTTCGTAAATAATAGGATTTCAAAAGTTCATGAAGTAACATGGAGCAAAAAAATATACATTCACAATGAAATACAATATCAGTACAATGATCAAACAGTACAACAAAGCATATTTCCATTTAATAAAAATGGAAAATTAATCTGGATTTTTTTTTCTGTTTGAAAGAAAAAAACCCGCAATAACTTAGTATTAGAGATTTGGCGCAAATCTCACCATTAGCCTAGCTTTTTTATTTCGCGTGTGTAAATCAGAAACATTTCTTTGATGTTTAAATAAAAGGTTTTTTGTGGCATTATTTCTTCTTATTTTCTTTTCATTTTTAGTATTTTAAATGGAATTAGTGAAAGGCATGTATTTTAAATTAAACTAGATGGAACCCGTCAAAACGTGACGGAAAAAAATACTATAACAATATCAGTAAAATAAGCTTCTTTATTATTTAAGTAGGGCTTCGTATGAAAGTCTTTCAAATACTTTATTTTAAAAAATCTCCCCCCCCCCCCCCAGTGAAATGCTATTTCCGATGCAAACTCCAAATGAACACTCCGTAAACAAATGTGTAATGCAAATCAGTTTGACATTACGACCATATTCCCCACGACAGAAAAAAAGGTCATAGACCTATAAAGTATCATACAAATAGTCCTATCATAAAGTATCATACAAATAGTCCTATCATAAAGTATCATACAAATTTCCTACTTTCATCTCATATTCAGTAAATAAAAGAACATAGTATAAGCACCCTCCCCCTGTGATAATGCAATTGAATGAGCTCTTATGCGCATATGTATTGCATCTGCCCAAAGGCACCGTTGAAATTCGACGTTAAAAAAAATTTAAAATGTTTAAATTAAAAGTGTTAAAATGTCCTCTTTAATCATTGTTCGTTTCAAATCCATATCTTCTAAAACATATCCATTGTTTTAAGCTAATCAATTTTTATGTAAAAATGGAGAATTTTTGTTAAAAATAATAAATTAATATGCAGATGAGGGGAAATTTTAATGTTTTCAATTGTAATTTATTTGTATGGTTTCTTCTATCCCTTTACATAATCAGGATGATTATTCCTTTTCCATCACAGTCGGTCTCTCATACAGTTAAATATCCAATGGATCTTAAAAAAATAATAAATAACAGTTCCTAGCATATTCTGATTCAACATATACATCAACGAATTCAACATATCAATTTTATGTTAATCATAAACTAAAAATAGTTTTTTTTTCTTTTGACAGATTTTATATTAGCGCCAAAATACTCTATCTTATGGATAATCTGATTTTATGATTTATCAGGTTTTTATTATTTTTTTTTCACTTTTCATGAAGGTTAGGGATACCTATTTTCAATTGTTGAAACTTTCCAAGGAGCTATTTTACATTATTAAAACAAACGGATGGTCATTGTTGAGATAGAATTGAAAAATATTTCATGCTTGAAAATTATTTAAAAAGTCATTAAATTAAGCGGCAGATTTCAAATAAATTTCAATCGAAAGCTATTTTTTTTTCTAATTGAGGATGTAAAAATTAAAATTGTAAAATGTAGTAAAAAAATTAAATTTTTAGTATTTAGAAGTGATGTAAGCGCGATGAAAGCTAAAGCGATAGTGCCGTTTGTTGTCACAACCGTTATACATTTCTAAATATTGCCACTGTGTTTTGGTTGGCGTCCAAAAGTAGACTACTATTTTTTGACCTCGAAAGAAAAATTCACAGTGAAAGAAATAAGAGTTTGCCTCTAATAAAGAACTGTTAAATGAACTTATAACAAACCTACCAAAATAATTCCTATAAAATATTAGCCTTACATTGTTTATTCTAGCTAAAAATACAATCATTATTTCAAGTTTTTTTCCCCTGAAATCCTTTACTTTTGTGAATTTTTTTATTAAAAAAGGAAATCTTAATAATTTAAATCCTTTAATTCCTATAACTTAATCCTATAATTTAAAAAAAGTAATTGGTAACATGTAATCAAGGTATGCAATCAAGATAAAGCAACCAATAAAGGCTCCAGTTCTAATCTTTAAAATTAAAAATTTAAATATCAGTTAATATTACGCCATGTTGACACAATCATATAATTTTTTCTTTTTAGTTTTATCAATGTTAAAATGCATTTCAAGCTAAGCATAACGTCATTTTCACCGGTACAAACTTTTCACACGTACGTTTATGCTTAAGCACCATGCATACAAATAAAAATATATTTTGCATTTAACTGTAATGAAAAAAATGGCATCAACAAAGTTATAATGCTTAATGATAAAATGAACCCAATGGACAATATTTCCGTGACGTCACAGTAAATATGAATTTTTATTTGCTTATAAAACACACGGATAAATATTTTTACCGAAATACTTAAACATTTTAACTATATTTTAACTTACAAATTAAAAAATTCGGCCTAAAAGTCACGTGCTTTTAATATTTATTTTTTATGCTCGCGATCATTGAGTTCAGAAAATAAACCCCGTACGTCGCAACAGTGGGCGTTAATCCGATTGCCGACTTTATGACGTCATAAGCAGAAGTAAAATTTTAATTTAAGATTACGGCTAATTAATTAAATTTTCGAACAAACGAATGTACGATAACAAATCTGTGACCAAATATCTTTCATTTAAAAAAAGAATGATGTAATTTGATGTAGTAGTTTGTTCTCACGGATTGTCGAAACAAAACGCTTAGCGTTTTAAATATATAGATGAGTAAAAGACATGTACTTTAATGTATGTATTTCAAGTGAAATGAGTGAAAGGTTTATAGTTAAATGAAATTAATGAAATATTAAGATGTTATGAAAACAATATTTGGCGATTTATCAACTGCGCCAAGTTAACATGAAAGTACAAATACATATGTGAAATGAAAACAAGGCACGGATGTCCTATACACACCACTTTGGCGCGATTTTGTTCCCCGCCAATTTGGCAAAAACTTTATTTTTGAATATTAGTTTCAAATTAGCGTGCAATAATAGAACGTGGATTTTTATTTATATATAAAAATAAAATAACGTAATAAATGAAATAGCTTCTATTATTTTAAAAAAGGAAATAAAAATAAGTAAATAATAGTTTGGTATAAATAAATATTGAAATACATATAAAAATAATCTATAGAATTAAAATAAAAAATAAAAGTAAATAAACATAACAAACAGTTTTCGCCAAATTGGAGAGGAAAAAAATCGCGCCAACGTAGTGAGTATAAGACATCTGTGCCGGGATTTTTACCCATTTATCTGTGCTTTCGGAAATATAAAAAAATAAATAAATACTTATATCAGTCGTATAATGTTTTGAATTTTATATGGACCACTTCTCCATTTTAAGATTTTAAATGCTATTTATATCAGATATTTCTTTCCTGAGATTCCCACAAGTTATTTTCGGTAATTTTTTAGTTCGCTTATTAATTGTTTACAATCCCCCCCCCCTGAAAATAACAATTATTTATCACAAAAATGTCTCTTAGTTTTGTTAAATATGTTTTTTATGTGTTTTCATTACTTGTTAAAATATCAAAAATGGCAATAACATTTTATTTTAGCATCGTACTTAATTTTTTAAGATGGCACAAAGATATGGTTTAATAAACGTATATTTGTAAATATTTGAAAAACATGTTTTTCCACTCTCTAGAAAAATTTGGTAAGATGCTAAAACTGTCTATTAGCACCATTTTTAATTTTTTTCCCAATGGCGCCAACCAGCACATGATACGGAACTTTTCCCCATTCAGATACACAGACAAGGCTGGTCTCAAACAAGAGTAATGCTAGCAACAATATTTATTTTTAACTCTATAAGAGTTACAAACAATAATGACATTAAATTCTCCGATTTGCTTTGGGTCCGATTACGGATGTTTCTCCTAGAATAAAAACTGCAGTAGAAGTATTTTACATTTGTTTCGAATGAAGCTCTGTCACCAAAGTATTAATTAATAATACAAACAACATTAATATTAACATGGGGGCAAAAGTTTCAATTTAAGTGTAAATATTTGGAACCTCCCCCGTCCCCCCGCCCAAAAAAAGTTGCAGAAATTAATTTAAAATGACGTTAAGCCACGCTTTCTGACATAAGCAATTGGCTCCGAACCCGATTACGAAACTTTCACTTAACTTAATAACATGTATCTAATAGCCCTGAGGGTACTTTCCCTTCCCAGTTATACGGAGCTTGGGGCTTTTAAAAAAATCTTGACGCAGTTCGAGTATAAGAAGTTGAGATTTACTGCCAAATGACATAAACTACTATGAAAATAAACCTGATGAATTATTATGCTGGTTTATGTATGTATTTAAAAAGTTGTACCTGATTACTCTTATTAGATAAATTACTCCTGTTTGCATTTAATAACAGATGAACGGTAATAATACTAAATTGTTTAAATATTGGGAAGAGGTGGCGAGAGGTAGAGAGACGTGTAAACAAACGGGTAGACAGACAGGTAGAGAGACGGATAGCGACATAGATAAGCTAACGGGTAGCGACACGAATGGACAGACGGGTAACGAGAAAGGTAAAAAAGGGGGTTGACATAGGGGTAGCGAGATGGGTAGGGAGACGGGTAGCGAGTCGAATAGTGAGACCGGTAAACAGGATGTAGATGGAAAGGTTGCGAGACGGGTAGCGTGGTGGATAGAGAGACGAGTAAAGAGATGAGTACAGAGACGAGTTGACTGATGGGTAGAGAGAGGGGTATATAGACAGACAGACGGATAGTGAGATGGGTATACAGACGAGTAGTGAGACAGTAGACAGATGGGTACGGAGAGAGACACGGTACAGAGACACGGCTAGACATACGGGTAGTTAGACGGGTAGACAGACGATTAGAAAAACAGATAGGAGGGTAGCGAGACCAGTAAAGAAATATACAGACATGTAGCGATATGTGTAAAGAGATAGTCAATCTGGTAGAGAGATGGGTAGAAGAACGAATAGGGAAACAAACAGATTATAGAGAGAGACAGATAGGCAGGCAGAAGAAAAGTCTGGGGTTTGATGTAGTAAAGGCGCAGGGGGAGAGCCTCCTAGAAAATAATCAAGCACTTTATCTTTGATTTTTTTTTAATTTCGCCGATATAGAGATTTAATGTAAAATTTATCTTTACAGAAGTCATCGAAAGATTTTTTTATGTACTTTAGTAGGAATTTGGGATACAATTTGGTAATCATGTTTGTAGCAAAGCATGTTATCAATGTGGTTTCAAGTGTACGAGTTTCTATAAATAGTTATTCAAATAAACAAGGAGGAATATTTTTTAATTCAAATGTAAATATTTGCTACAAAGAAAATGTTGCATCAATTAAATTAAATTTGCGTTACACTATGCTTGCTAAAATACGCTCTTTGCTGCAAATCCGATTACGAAACTTTAAAAAACTTGGCGTTTTAAATGATCCGGCTTTTTTTTTTTTTTTTTTTTTTTTTTTTTAAGTTTTGAGCAATACCCGTTTAAGAAAATGAGATGCTTTGTCAAATGTTATAAAAAAATATATATGAAAACATAACAGTATATATGAATTTATATATGATACTTTGTAATTCTATCATTTAATTATTTTCAATTCTTTTTCATATATTGTATCTTCTTTATATCGTAATTGTTAACCCCATGTTCCTAGCAATATCACTCAGACTAATCCCTTTGAGGGAAGTCCTAGTTTTAAATTATGTGTAAGTACTACGATTGTAAATAATCATGATACACAAAATACACATCTATCAAAATTATCAAAACATCAAAATCATCAAAGCTAAAATATACTTTAAAACATTAATAAAAGATTTCGTGTTGTAGAAATTGAAATAAGTGAAATAAAAAAATAATTTTACATGAAATTATTTAAAATTTTTCATTTAGAATTTCAATAAATTTATTCAAGTCCGCTTTCATTGAGATATACGCCACAGGATAAAAAATTAAAAAAAAAAAATTCTTATTTTAAAAAAAAGCATAAGAAAACTTACAAATAGAACTAGATTTGTATTTTTTACTTCAATTTCTCCCAGAGATGAAACTACTGAAAAATAAAACATTTTGTGTACTTTTTAAAGATAAGTTATTTGCTGAAATTCTCAAGAGGTTAAACTGTTGAAGAGAGTGAAACATTCCTATTACATCTACGATAAACTACCTGAGTTTTTCTTTCAAACCTCTATTTCTAATATATTTTACTTTTAAAGAATGCTTTAAATTTCCGTTAGGAAAATATAAGGGTTTCGTATCTTGATATATATATATATGTATGTAAATATGTGACAATTTCTATAAATTTTATTTGGATTGATTATTTTTCTTGAAATATCAATTGAAAAAAAAAAAAAGCTTAGTTTTCGAATTGTATAATTGAATATCATGATAGACATTTTACAGGAAAATATCAGAAACAGGTTAATCGAATGACTGATTAATACAATGAGCTACCTTTATCATTCAAATTTTCCCAAAACCACAATGCAAAATTTGCTTTTACTGGAATTTGGCTATTCTGAACCAAATTTCTTTGTTGTATAGATGCTATTTGTTTCAACATCTAAAATAAATATTTAAGTTTATGCTTTCCTTCTAGTAACAAATTTTACAAATCAATTGCTGTTACTGAAAAGAAAAGTAAATGTACTTGAAATAAACACGGTAATTTATTTATGTACTCACATAGAATATATATATTTTAATTGTGAAATCTTCCTGCTCTAAACATAATTAGAAACTAAAATTATGGCAGAGAAAACTGTTTAAAAACATATTATGTACATATATGAACAATTTAGGAAAATTAAAACTGTGAAAGTTTTAATAGGAAAAAATCCCGATAATATTTTCAACACAATACCAGATTTATATTTCTTCTATTCTACAAAGTGCTTCATAATTAACTCAGTAAATAGTTTTCTCAATTATTTTTAAATAAAATATTTTATATTTAGCAAATTTAATTCGAAAGAAAGTTTTAAATATAAAAAATATTTGCAATGATAACTATTCATATGTGCAAAAATGTCATACCTTGACTTAACACAATTAATTAAAGTGCATATTTTTTTAACATTAGCTTTTGAAATTCAAAGATAATAGAACCGTCGAGACAGATAAAATGATGTTTTTGATGAAACTTTCTTAACTTTGTGAATATTTTCTTGAAAACAGAAATTCTTTTGGCTTTTCCGTATTTTCAACGTAAGCACTATCTACCCACAGCGTAGGCTTAAACTTGTGAACGGTGGTCAAGAACACCAAATCGAGACATTTTGCGTGAATCTGTTGGTGATAGTTGTTATAGAATAATTCTCAATGCGAACACAAAGTGGTTATTTGCAGTCGTATTTATTACTCCAAATAATCATGACGTAAATGTAGTAAGGCAATGAATTGAACAATTCGGAGATTTCTCCTTTAAAAAATAATCCAGTCGTCGTTCGATGAACATGAAAAACGTAAAACAAATACCGCATTATGAAGATGTTCGTAAAGCTCTCAGGCTTGAATATGATTCACTACTTCATGCTGTTAGATCATTAAAAGCTAATTTAGAATACTACAAGAATTATAAACACCAGATAACAGGTTGTTAAGCACTTGAAACAAGACAAAATTTTGAGCTTTGAAATCATTGTATATGCTTTTTGTCAGACTAGCGGAGGGTGACAGATATTGAAGTAATACGGAAACGAACCAATCGGTTAAAGACGAACATTGAGGGCTGGATGGCCAAGTGAATGACGCGAGAGGTAGAGGTGTTAAGGAGAAATAATCCAATATCTAGTAACGCAGCGTTTTCGAAGTAAAAAGTCTAGCGCGGGAAGCCAGCTCCGTGGATTTCAAATTGGAAATAAAAAAATGGCATTTGGAAACATTCGATATGAAAAAACTAGTATCCCTCCGAATTATAGATTGGACAGTTGCTAAAAGTTTATGAAGTGATTAAAAACTTTAGATAAATATTTTAAAAAAGATAATTATTAATATACGCTTTTCGAATATAAAGGGAAATTAAATAGAAATAGATATTATTAAAAAAAAAGGGAGATAATTAATATGTCGGAATTTAGAATAATTTAAAGGAATATCGCAAAGTAATATATATATATATATATATAACCATAAATGAAACATTATCATAACACCAACTTAAACAATGAAATAATTAAGTATGAAATAATTAGTTGACAATGAAAGATTCCCCAACACACTTAATATGGAATCAATAACATTGAAAGAATAAGAAATTAAATAAAAATTGAATAAATGGAATTAAATGAAATGAAATTTGTGGAATTTAGACAAAATTATCAAGTCCCAATTGCCTAAATACCACAAATAAAATGAAATGAGATGTTTCATCATCATATTAGCCATACATTGCTAAAAAATATGATATTGGGACTACATCTCAAATACAATGATTCAAATCAGTGATAAAATAAAATAAAATACAATATTAAAAAGGAAAGAAGCCATACTTACAAATTACAGAGAGAACATTTAATAGAGACATTAAGTATAAAATCCATAAAGATGAAAAGAGATATAAATAAGATACCTTGCAGTTCATGAACCATCATGAAAACTCCAACATGACTGGGGAATGAATTGCATAAAAAATCATAACATGTTGCCAATTTTAGAAATATAAATTGCTTAGAAATATAAATTGCTTTGCAGTGATGCCAGAAATAATGTTAAAATATAACGGATTATAAAATAAACAGGAACATTAGTGCTGCCATCTATTAGTAAAAGTGAATATAATCTGCATCGAAGGAATTGGATGGAAATAAATGTTTCATAATTCAACCAAATTACTATCTTAATTGTTACCAATTAGTTAATTAATAAATAAATCAAATTAATTAATAAATAGAAAATCGAATTACATTAAAGGATGTATTCATGAATAATACTATGTTATAAATAAGTATTAAGATGGAAAAATTAATAATAAAAAACAACTTAAAATAGTGCTGCCCTCTAGTGGTAAAAGTAAATATAAAGGAATGGATGGAAATTAGTGTTTAATAATTAAACCAAATTACTATCTTAATGATAGCCATTAGTTAAATAATAAATAAATGAAATTAATTAATAAATAGAATGTTGAATAATATCTAAGTAATGGATGTATAAATTAATAATACTATGTTATAAATAAGTAGTAATATGGAAAAATTAATAATTAATGCAACATTAAAAATGTACCATTAAATGGCAACAACGATTAAATAACTGTACTAAAAATGCAACATCAATTAAAATAAATTAAATTAAAATACTATATATATATATATATATATATATATATTACTATAATGTATAAAAGAAAATCCAGTTAAATTTTCACGATAATATTTCCATTACCAATATCAATCTATTTCTTAAGAGAAACGAAACCATATTAACATTTCTAAAAAGAAAGATAATGCACCGAATTTTAAACAAAAAATAAAATAACAATGATTTAATATCACACATATTTTTTTTTCAATTTGAATATAATTATATATTGCAATATAATTTGTACTTTTTGAGTTTACGTTACAGGTAATTTTTGAAAATATAAAGTCATTATTAGTTCAAATGTTATTAAGAATCAACTTGCTGAGTTAATTATTTCGTATCCTGTAGTTCAGATATTTTCATTTACTAAAACTATTCATAATAAAATCTTTTAAATACCTACTTAAAATTAAATTTATTCAATTACTAAAAAAAAAAACAAATTAACATTAATGATACATTTGATTTACTGAACTTTTTCCAAAAACAAAACGCTGTAATTAAAGTTGAAACTTTCCATAATTGCTTCATTACAATCAAAATTAAAAACCTTAATGAATAAAAGAAGAAAAATTGCAGCAACTGATATTAGTTGCCCAAGAACTGTTACTTTTTTCTTTTGAAGTATTATTATTTTTTTCTTGGATAAAAAATAATAATATCATAAACGTAATTTGAATTCCAAAATGATTTTTCAGAATGCATATATATTTGTTTAGAATAAGTTTATGAAATGATGCATACAATATATATAACGAAATGAATATTTTAATATATTCTGATTTATAACGAACGAATATTTGAACAAAAATCGCATACCAGAGTCTTTAAAGGTCATTTTTGCAAGTAGATGTCGACTTTTGCTTAAAAACCATAAGAACTATAGATTAAGAAACTGTATTTTGTTTTGAAAACATTTTAATTTGATAACAAATTTAACTATTGTCTCAATTATTTGAGGGACACTTTTGATGGTTTACTTGGCATTTTTTTTTCCTTTCAAACAAATAATATTTTTTATTGAAAATCGTTAATATAATGTCTGCTAAATTTGAAATACAGAAACGGAATTAATTTTTGAGACTACTACTAGATTACTAGATAAAATTAGCCTATTTTTATGTTTAATGTTTCCAGAAACTAATTAAGTAAAATACTCTTGAAAGCCTTCGAATTCGTCAGTGAGGATCAGTGATGACATCACGGGGTGACCGGGGATTATATGTCCTCCATTCCGAAACACCAAAATGTCGAATTTTTATTTTATATTTGGTAATGTTCAAAAGTTCTATCATCAACACCCTTCTTTCCGTGGATCTCCTAAATTCCTTCAGGAGAAATATATCTGAATTTAATGGTGGTCAAGTTTCGTATTTTGGTTTCATATTTGGAAGTCTGTTTTGATATTTGAAGTGTTTGTTACTCTTTGATTTTGTACACTATATTCTAAATGATTTTTATTTAAACTTAAAGAAGAAACAATTTGTAGAACAATAATACTATTTCAATTTCTTTGCAATGTATTGGTGATTAAATAATTATGTGTGAACTTTATCTCTCTCTCTGTCTCTTTTAAAAAACGGTTGTTGTTGAAAATTATAAGAAAAAATTTGAAATGTAATTAAAAAGATATGATTATTTACCCAAAATTATGACAAATGTTATAACAAATAGACAACATGTAATTTACAAAAATTTAAAACGAATTTAAAACGAATTCAAGTGTTTTTTTGTTAATCAACGACTTGCTGAAAATTGTGCAAAAGTCATTCATGTAATTAACTATATTTTTTGTCACTTATTTAACGCAGTCTAGTTGTATTTTATCGAGAGTTGTTTGCCACAAGAGTGGTTTTTGTGAAATCTTTTATTTTTTTCTGCATCAAGCGATCCAAACTTATCCCAGGTTAATCATTACCTATAATCTATCCGATGTGCAAAACGTAGGTAAAAGTCATTATAATTGAAAATTCTAATAGATTTTTCTTACATTTAGTATATGTTTATAAATTCCCCACCAACTACACCAAAATGTATTCTTGGATACATCTACTAGCCATGTGCTAGCTGTCAATCGCGTAAGATTTCTGCATTTATTTTTACTTTTTTAATATATTTTAACTTTTTTTAAAGTGTCAAGGCCGAGGTCAGCCGACTGTTGGCCCAGGTAGCTCAATACGCAGACAATGGACAATTTAAGCTCAGCAATATGATTAAATTTCTGAACAGTTTTTTTCCCCATTTTATCAGGATGAACACAAGTCGGACTAGACATCAAGAGAATCTATTGCAATCAATATCGATCTCAAATTAAACTGGCATTGCCCCAAGAGAAAAAAAAATCTTGAATGAAAGAATCTGAACAAAGGATTTTTCACAAGTAATAGAACTTACTTCCAGAGATTGTTTCATACTTTGTGTTATTAGTGGAAATCCTGTATTATTATGCACATTGCATTTATTCGGGTTATACCGACCGACACGAAAATTGTACTTGAAATCAAGCCGAAACCCCAATGAACTTCAGCTCTTTATTTCATTGCATTCATCCATATTTTAATGAATTTACAATGATAAACTTTGTATTTGTATTTGTATTTCTAATATCAATTGTTTATTTTATTTTAAAAATTAAAAAATATATATACGATACTATTTATATTGAAATATATATAATTTTGATTGTTAAGGTGCCTGACTACGTACAGAGCAATTTTTTCCAAAATAACTATTTAATTATTTTTGAACTTATTTTTATTAAAATTATGACTAGAAACTGTATAAAAAGGTAAAAAATATTTCATTCATTGATAAAATTTTTGTAAATGGGGGATTTTGTGGTAAAATTTAGTGAAATTTGTCCCAATACGCAAAACACGCTGCAGAAAAATATATTGTATGTATCTTAATTTCCTTTTTACACTTCATACTTATGACATTGGTGAAAGCAATGAACTAAAATCTAAGAGATATTTTAAATGTTTCAAAACTTATAGCATATAGCACCTTTTTACATGCTGATTTTCTTAAACTTCAACGATGTCTTTCCACGGAAACATCCATAAAACAAAAAAATATTTATTCTAAAATTAAATCTGTAGTTCATTGCTTTCACAATAGTATAGTCAACATGCATTTTAAATTTCATAATGATATTCTAATAACTTTTTGAGAAATCATGTTTTGTGTATGGAATTTTCACCAAAAATTACATTTTCCAAAAAATGCATTTAAAGTTGAGATTTATGTTTTACTACAAGGATTTACACAGTAATATGCATCTAAATTTCACTGTTTTTATGAGCCATACTCTTTTTTTTAAGTACTGAGCCTTTATTTATTTCTAGAAGGCCATAGTTTTGATTCCCCCCTCCCAGTTAGTACCTTTAAATTGTACTTCCGGTCCTTTAAACAGTACTTCCGGTTTGAGTTACAGTTGTCAAGTAGTTTAAAAACCGCTACAAATCCAGTTCTATTTGTCATACAATAAAAATAAATACAGTTTTGGAAAGGTAAAAAGTTGGCCTTTTATAAAATGTAATAAAACCATTTTGACAATTTTGGTCGAAAACCACTTTTTAAACGTAGACAGATACCTTAAACAGTATTATGAGCATTGTTTTGAAAAATCAAGCCAACTCGCAATAATCAAAACCGAAGCCGCAACATTTAGAGTAAAGAAGACTCGCAACGAAAATAATTATTGACAAATTTGCTTGCTGGTCGGGTAGGTTATGGTTACAATACTGTTACCCTACAGGATACATTACTGTAATCCCCATTTAATTTTAATCTCTTTTACTGCCAAACTCAATTATTTTGATGCGCAGTAGTTGACAATGATTATAACATTTTGAGGTATTCCTGAAAAAAAAAACTATATTCGATATGACGCCAATTTTAAAAGCATAAAGTAGTGCTGCATACATTAACACTGTATTAAAATATCGTGACTATTGGTCCCAAAATTTAAATTACACTGATTTGAAACTTTTATTTTGTATCACTAGTTACACATTCCTTTATAAATTATTTATCATTTTTCTAAACTTTGGACTATGTTGATTGACTCAATTCCTAAAAGAATACACAGAAAGGTAGTGCAAATGTTCAGAAGATAAGAACCAAAAAGCAAAAATACACTGCTCAAAACAATTAAAGGATATTGCAGTTTTAGGTGGATTTTGTATCTGGGAAACTTTTTAGCTGATTGATACATGGTCGACAGACATAGTAGGTTATATGAGAATAAATTACACATGTTTGGCAGAAAAAAATGCATTTTATTGCGCATTTGTGTACAAAAAGAAAAAAACTCAATTTGTGCATATGAGAAAAAAAGAATAAGAAAAGGTGTTTTCTTCAAAGAAAATCATTTTCAGTAGGGGGTATGGTTTCCACGGGCGGCCAGCAACGTTGAACACCTTTGAGGCATGGACTCAATGAGGCTATTAATGACGAGTTGGGGTATTCTGCCCCACTCTTCCAGAAGAGCTCTTTCCAGTTCTTGGAGAGTTTGTGGGGGTTGTTGGCGGCCAGAAACTCGTCTTCCTAGAGCGTCCCAAACGTGCTCGATTGGATTCATGTCTGGATAACACGCTGGCCATTCCATTCGAACGATTCCTTCCTCGAAAAGGAAATCCTCCACCAGGTTTGCACGATGTGGCCTGCAGTTATCGTCCATTAAAATGAAGTTATCTCCGATTGCTGCAGCGTAAGGGACTACAATAGGTCTGAGGATCTCATCCCTATATCGGCGACCAGTCAGAGCTCCATCTCGAATGATGTAGAGGTCAGTGCGCCCGTCAATGGAGATGCCACCATACACCAACACTCCTCCACCGCCAAATCTGACACTTTCGTGCACGAACGCAGGATTATTCCTACTGCCACGGTCCCTCCAGATGAAAATACGCCTATTATCCGGATGCACAGAAAAACGGGACTCGTCAGAAAACAGAATATTGTTCCATTCATTTCTCCTCCAGTTGACATGCTCGGTTGCCCACTCCCTGCGGTCGCGACGATGCCTTGATGTTAATCTAACACATACCATCGGTCGGCGAGCATACAGACCTACAGCATGGAGCTGGTTTCGGACAGTCTGAGTTGAAATCGTGGTGCCTGTAGCCGAGCGAAGGTGTTGTTGGAGAAGAGTAGCGTTCATGTTTCGGTGTCTCCGAGCTGTTAACGCTAAATACCGATCTTCATTGGGCGTTGTTGCCCGTCTACGACCTTGCCCTAGTTTTCGGCCTGCACATCCACTCTCCAAAAAACGGTTCCAGATATTGGAAATGACACTTTGTGACACTCCAATGGCTTGCGCTACTTCGGCTTGAGTTTGGCCCCCTTCTAACCTACCAACAATTCTCCAAGCTTCTGAATCTGTCAAATGACTTTGCTGAGACATCGTACTCATCGAAACAAAGCAATCACTGAATGCCGATCATCCTTGTCTTCATTCTCTTTTATCCAGTTGAAAGTCAAATTTCATTCGCTGCCGCTGAAGCGACGTTTTTGACGTCGAACTCAAAATTTGCATACTCCACAGTTTGAAAACCAGAAAAATTTGCATTTGTGATTCTCTTCTTCTATTTTCGGCAAAAAAATTTCGTTTATATCTTTATTTTATATAAAACTTCAAATATCCTTTAATTGTTTTGAGCAGTGTATTTTCATTTGTATTGTTTTAGCGGTGATATATCAATATTATTTCCGAATGTTTTAACAACAGGTGAAAAACCGCTTAAAATATCTTGGAAAGTATTAGTTAATTAATGCTATCTTAAAAAAATATATTCATTTTTCCAGCTGTTTTCGCCCGTAAAATATTTATCAAAATTATATTAAGAAAATAACTGGAGTGAGTATTTTTATCCGAAACCTGATTTGTCTGACATAAATCATGTGATTAAAGCAGCTTTTAGAACGATGTACTTCGTAATTTCAAGAACTGTGATATTAATTATTTATATATCATTACTTACATATGTGCAATATAATATACTGGATTTCCACACAAATCTAGAAATTTTTTATAATAAATTGGAAATCCAGTTGTTGTATTGTGCATTCTTAAACTTTTGTTTCTTATGGTAAACTAATGGTTTTTTTCTTTATCTAAAGTTACAGAGCATTTTTATTTGTTGATGTTTTATTCTTTTAATAGAGAGATACAACGCATTTATAAACGTTTTTTTCTCACAAAATATTGCTGCATTTAAAGGATTGCTGAATTCTATCTTTTAATGAGTTGCAAGTAAATTTAGCTCCTACATTTTCGTTATATACACAGCTCAAATGTGTTTTACATATTGTCATTTCTGACCATATTTAACAAAAATAGGAAAATGAAAAAAAACATCGAGATTGATAATCATAAAATAAAACGAGAATTTTAAACAAAAACAGAATTTCAGAATTTTCAACGGAAAATTATCGCAAAAATATTTTTTTCTCAACGTTAAAAAACTACCTTTTGAAGTTTATAGTGATTCTGATGTTTATTGTGAGATTTAGTTTGAAAAAATTAAATAACCGCAACGCGGATTTCTGCTAATTACTGATTTAAACTAAATCAATACTTTGTCATTAGAGATTTTTTAAGTGTAAAAAAAAGCGTATGATAATATTTTATACATATGTATATAGCCAAGTGCAATATCACGCAAAAAAAAAAATTTGGACAGGAATTACGATTCACTAATTTGAATGATTCTTAATGATTAAAAACAATAGTGGTAAAAACTTACAAGAAACTATTCTTGACTGATGGAAAATTCAATTGTTTTTAACAAAAATAAAAACCTACTGGAAAATTATCCAAATTAAGAAATATGATTTATTTTTCTAAACACTTACTAAATCAATTTTCATAATGAAACCATCACTGCAGTTTAGTATACAGCTTCATCCCATTTACACTCTAAAATTGGAAGGAGTGAGAAGTTGACTCTTTGGAAGAGTGAGAGGCATTTTCACTCTTTTAGGAGTGAATTTTATAAATATGCACTCTTTAAAGAGTGGAACTTTCCACTCTCTAGAAAAGAGGGAAATATCTCACTCCGTTGTCGAGAGTGACTGTTCACTCCGTTGACAGGAGTGAGATATTTCACTCCATTGAAGAGTGAGGAAAAACAGTTTTTTCCAATAAAATCGCAAGATGGCGCCAGCTGACGGATGAGAATCCGAGTAATCTCCGTTATCGAAACGAAACACCTAAAATGAAATCCTTTATATATAGTAGCACGATTTAAAAAAAAAAAACTGAAAAAGGCATTGAAATAATAAATGAATCGATAGAATTATGGACAGGAAATATATTTTATGCTTTACAAATAGCAGGATTTGCCAATGCTAAGAAAAGTGCAGGGAAAATAAATATTTGAAGTAAATTTATGCTTAGCTGCAACACAATTTTGCTTCTATTTTATAAACAGAAATTTAATATCTCTGAATGCTAATTATTTTCCTCTTTATTTAAATAACCTATTCTACATATTTTATATCATTTCTAACCTCTTTATGAATATAAACAAAATATAACTATACAGATTAAATTTTCTGTTATTTTTAGCACGTTTGAAATTAAACATAAGAGAAATGAAAAACGTTGCATTTAATCACTGATTTTATAACATTTATTATAGAAAACAAAAAGAGTATAAATGTGTCGGAAATAATGTTAGGAAAAATTTAACAGCTATAATTTAACAAAAAAAACGTTTTTTACCCTGACTAAAATTTCCCCCCTAAAAATTAGTTTTGAAAAGTAAATTTGGGGGCCCCTTTGTATTTCAGTGAGTAAACTTCGGCTTCACGGGCCTATTTGGTAAACAGGCCCTGGGCCTCGGACAATCTTAATCGGGCTCTAATTATGGAAACATTATTAGCAAGAAAAAAATGAATGAATAAATAAATAACTGCTTTGTTGTAACGGAATTTTTGTCATAGCGGAAATGTACAGACGGGTGTTCGCACATTTTTTAGACGATTTCGGCGTTGTTGTTTTTAACGTTTAAAATATGAATATTGCTTTCTGAAATAATCTGTATGATCATCTTGTTTCTTGATTCTAATTTTGCATAATGCTTTAGATGGATATCGATGGATGTTTTCTATGTAAGATAAATTTGCGATAGTCATACATCCTTTCTTGAAACTTCGTTTTCCGCCTTGAAATGGGCTCTTTTTTTCCCTGTTTTTTTTTTCATCTGATATCTTTTTACTATGTATATGTACTGATTTTTGGAATAGCACTTTCCAATCAATTGTTATGTTTATTTCGCACTAAAAAGTTTTTATATTATGCGCTTTGCAATCATTTTAGACTGTGGAATTAGCATACTTCTGTTCGGAAGAAGAAAAAAAAAACGCAAACGCATCTTCCTATTCACAGCTTTTTTAGCATGCGCAATCTTGAAATAAGAATAAATTTGAAAGTATCAGACGATAATATAAATTACACATAATAAGTTGTTGTCAGAATTTTTTCCTCTAAAAGAATTCCATCTTTTTAAATAATTTATCAAATTTGTCTAAAAAATATGCGAACAGTCTCTGTATTATATGATACAAAAAGAAGGTTTCAGTTTCTTATTTACACAGTTAGGAAACACCGTAGATATTTATGATTTTTACACAAATTTAATAAGTGTGTTCGAATATCACAAAAGAAACAAAGCTAAAATAATGTAATAAGAGCTTTTTAAATTGTAAGCGGCTGTAGCAAGCTGTAGGTACCAGTTCTCGTCCGAGCGCAGAAGTCAAGCAGCAGCGAGCTATTTGGGAGGGTGACCGCCTACGAACAAGCGTGTGTAAAAAATGAGTTTCTCTTTTTTATTCAAGAATTTTAGTCACTCCTGAAAGAGTGACTATTTACTCCTATCAGGGGTGAAAAAACTCACTCCTGAAAGAGTGAGTATTCACTCTTTCAGGGAGTCAAGAATTTCACTTTTTCCTAGAGTGAATAGTCACTCTAAAGAGGTTGGGCAAATTTTGATTCTGCGATAGAGTGAATATCCACTCCTCCGGAGTGAATAGTCACTCTTTCTTATTTAGAGTGTAGTTGCAGACTTGCAAATTATAATACCAAAGTGCATGAACATAACACGTGACTTTTCAAACTCTGCAAAGTATATCTTGCTTAACTCTAACATTTTCATATCTTATACTTAAATTATTTGTATACTTCAAAAGTTAAAAAAACTCGTAAAGAAAGTTATTCACTTCCAAACTTTTACGAACATATCTTTTCAAACTCTAACGAAAAATTTAAACTGAATTTCGCATTTTAGGATTACTAACAACTACAACTTTTATTTGTATATAAATATTGCATGTGTCGTAAAGTATATACGAAACTCATTGTCTATCTATACTTCCTTCTACACCTACTATTTGATAAAGTTTAATGAAATGTTAAAAATAAATCTGTGTAAACAGGAAGCGAGAAGATGTCAAAATCCACAATAATTTAACAATATCAAATCATATTTTAAATGAACTCATCACATGTTTGCTTGATATCAGTGAATGAGAAAGTAAAATTTATCAATTACATTTTACTTTGAAAAAACATGTTATTTCTTTCAACGATCTGAATACGCATATGAAAAGAAAAATACAATGTCATTGATTATTTTCGAAATTTGAGATCCGCTTAAATTGAAAACGGATTCATTTTTTTAAATTAAGATAGAAAAAAAGCAAAACTATTGAACTAATCTGATGAAATTATTGTAAAAGATGTACGAGTACTGCTGTACTCGAAACGTAAAATAAAAGGAATCCCATAAAATATATTCTACGTTAGTAGAATATATAAAATTGTATAAAATATATAAATTGTATAGAATATATAAAATGTATAAAATTTTAATTTAATTTTTAGAATTTTTCGTTTCGGAAGAAAAACGTATCGGCGATTCACGAAAGCACGGCTAGTACATAGAATATTTTGTGTTTTTTTTAGATAAAATGTGACTAATCCGAAACTATTTTAGAGGCTTATAAAATACGTTTTCTTTTACGAAACAAATTTCTTCTGTAGATACTTTCTAAGATAAACAAAATCTAAACATGAAAACAAATTGTTTATAGAAAATTTGCAATCTTATCAAATGCACTTTTTTAAAGATATCTATTTCAAAATTATATAAAATATTTAATTAAATTTTCAGTAGAGCTGAAAATAATACTAATGAATTTTAATACTAATGAATACAGATGATGCGAATTATCAATTTACTACTCAGCGTACAACCATCAGAGTGAAAAAAAATGTCCAGACTGGGTATCGAACCCGGAATCTTTGTTATTACGCATTGTAAAATGTTAATTCACATATTTTGTATTCATTAGTATTAAATATTTCATAGAGTGGACACTGGTAAATCTTGCAACAAAGAAAGAATAGCGATTGTGTAAAAATATTTTTTAAACACTTTTTTATAAGCAATTAATGTTTGTCCTTAAAATCAAACTTAATTTCACGACTGTAATTCAAATTGTTCCAAACAATTCAGTTACAATAAGTTAATTTGGCAGAGACCATGATTATGAAAAATTCACCACTTTCATGTACGCTTGGTAGAAAGTGCAAGGTAGTCATTTTATTAAAAATATGTATGATTTTTTATTCTTTCTTTCATATGTAGGGTTTGGCGACAAGGGTGGAGGAGCAGTATTTAAACTCTCTATTCAGGATTTATATATTTGTTTCTCAATTCATAATAATTATTTGATTAATATTTAACATTTAATCGAGAAAAGAGTATTTTTGTAAAAAAATATTACACTCTTTATTTCTTATTTTTATTTCATTTTCTACATTTTAGAAAATATTTCATTATTGCAGTTTAGCAGTCAGTTGGTATATTTTAGCAAGCTTTGTTTGGCATATAAATAACAACAGTGCTGTTGCAACTAGTATAAATTTGTAACCATAAATAATATTTGGTGATTAATCACCTGCGCTTAGCTGACAGAAAAAAGGCCTTAAAATTAATTTATTAATTAATTTCTAAAAATATTAAAATGTCGTATTGTCATCGTAAACACACATGTGTACGTAATATTTATATTTCTAGCACATCAGGAAGTGAGTGAAAAATCGTTTACAAAATCTTTACATAAATGCACCAAGTTGAGAAAAAAAGAAAAGCATGAAAATTATGCACTACAAAAGAAAATAAACGATATTTACATGTGTCTCTAGAGTACTACTGAATAAGCTGGTGAACCGCTGTAATATTTTTGACAGTGTCATAGCATTTCACTCAAAGGAAGAAAAGTGTGTCGAATATATTGTTGAAATACCTTCATATATCAAATCAAATATACAGTGTTTATTGATTTTTAACAATAACTTTAACGAAATGAAAATGCTTTAACAAAATTGAATACAACTTTGTCCAGCAATATGCAAAATTTTCCTCTATATCTGCAAGGCTATTTGGAGATTTATTACAGTTCGAGACAATGTAGTGTCCTCTACCAGTGACGTTTAGAATTAAATATAATAAATAATAGACCATTATATAGCAATTCCAATCTTTAGACATTGCTTTCCTGAGAGAATATATACAATATCTGTCACCGTTAATTTCTTATTTAAATAAAAAATAACTTTCTGTCCATTTCAGCCCACCTTGTAATTACTTATGTACATTTTTATTAATATTTTCTTTGATCTATAATAGAAGAAAATATTGTAATCGAAATTTTTTTCGACTTCCGGTTTTCGACGGATTTACACGTTTTAACTGTAAGAGATTCCGAAAAACAGGTTTTTACAAAATATCTGTCTGTTCATGTGTCCGTGTGTGTGTCTTCTTTGTATCATCGAAAATTGTATGAAAATATGCTTCGAATTGAATCAAATTGAATCTGTAAGTTTTTGGCTATGGTCAATAGGTCCCACTTGAATTTGGAGATATTCCGACGGTCAAACCGACGGGGCGTTAAAAATTAACTTTGAGTTCAAATATAATGACCCATGACCAAAGTTACCCACTAATAAAATTTTTTTGAACATGTGACCAATCCCAATTGTCTTCTCGTGCCCAAAAACCGTAGGATATAAAATTTAGTCATGACCAAAAAGACCCACTAATCAAAATTTCGCAAACATGTGACCTAGCCCAATAGTCCTCTCGTTCTCTAAAACTGTAGGATACTAAATTAAGTTGAAATCCTCTGATCCGTGTTTAAGATAAAAATACCCTGACCCATGATGACCCACTAATCAAATTTTGTCGAACATGTGACCTAGCCCAACAGTCATCTAAACCATACCTACCAGCCTTAAAACCATAGGATGCAAAATTTAGTATAAATAGTCGAGCCGTTTTATAGATAAAATTAGCTTGACCCACAGTGACCCAAAAATGACCAACTAATCGAATTTTCTCGGACATGTGACCTAGCCCAATGATTTTCTCGTGCTCGAAACTCGTAAGATACAAAATTTAATCAAAATCGTTAAAGTTGTTTTTTAAATAATATTAACTTGACCCATGGTGATCCAAAATGACCCACTAATCAAATTTTCTCGAACATGTGACCTAGCTCAATGGTTTTCTGGTGCCCCAAAACGGTAGGATACAAAATTTCGTCAAAATCGTTAGAGCCGTTTTTAAGATAAAATTTACACACACACACACACACACACATATATATATATACATATATATATATGTATGTATGTATGACCACACACACACAAGATTTGTTCGTATTAGAATATATGATTAAATTAAAATAACATGGAGTTAACAATAATCTTTTAATAAATAGAAAAATATTCTAAAATTGGAACAAAATTCACCTTTGTGTAAGATTTAAAATATGAAACCATTAAAATGGATCACAGTTTGTGTAATTACTAAAATAGGTGTAAAAAAATAAAAGGTTTTAAAACATTAAAACCATTTTGAGATGTTAAAAATATCCATCGGATTCCCGAGCGCTTTCAACCAGAAAACCTGGCCATCATCAGAGGGTGGAAATGAGAAAAAATTCTGTAACGTCCGGAATGTAAGCTGTTTAAATAGTAAAAGGCGAAACCACATATGGAGAGGGGGGAAGGGGGGGAAGGGGGATAGACTAGTCTACTGAGCGAGGTGGGTTATCCAATCCAAATTTACCACCCACATCAATTAAGACTATACCACACTTTTGGCACGTTGTATGACAACATATCATTAAACGATCTTCCACCACTTGTCCGGATTTCCACTGACTCCCTTTCAATACATGTATTATAGTCGTTCATTTGCGCGATAATCTTTACTTTACTAAAATAGATATCAATTTCTGTTTTTAAATTTAACCGTGAAAGTGCAGTAGATGTAAAAATATATAGAAAAATCTATATAATACGAACGTCAAATTCACCCAATAAAATATTTATAAAGCACAATGTAAACACATTGATAAGTTACGTTACTATCGAGGTGCAATAAATCGAAATACAGCTTCAAAACATTAAAACTGTAAGATGTTAAAATTTCATGAGCTTTCGGCTAAACATAACCCATCCTCAGATGAACAACAAGCAGTCGAGGAGACGCCGCTCCGAAATGGCGCGTTTTGGACAGGCTGGGAATGGGCGAAACCAAACAGACATGAAATGAAGGGGGTGACTGAAGTCCGGATGATACCATTATAAGCTGGGGGGGGGGTCAGGAGAAACCGAAAACCCCAGTGATACCTAGTATATTGTACCATAAACGAGGGATCTGATAAGATAATACATCATTACATGCATTATCACATCTTTTCAAAATCTCTAGGGACTCTCTGATTATGCAACTATTATACTGTGAACCTCGTTAAATTATTTTAGCTTTACTGAAAAATACATCAATATCTTTGGCCTGGTTTAATCTGGATAAAGCAGTGGATAATTTACCTTTTTTCATATCAGCTGTATGATCTTTAATCCTTTCTTTTAATTTGCGAGTTGTCATGCCTATATATGAATATATTTTAGAACTGCCATTAACTTTAAAAGGAATAATATATATGCCAGATTTATATCGGTTATCAATAGGGTCAATCATTCTATGTACCAAATATTTAAGCTTGGTTGGGGGGTACAGGGGCGTTTAAAAGACCATAAGAAAGATCCCCCCTCCGCCCTATTGTTTCAAAATGTACAGCACCAACCTACACAATAGAGAAATCATTTGTACCACTACTTAAATCAATGCTACCCCCCACTGAGCATGTAGTCAATTCTACTGCAGAATTAGTTAGCATAATTAAAGGCTTTAAACTGGAATATAACAGCATTCTAGCAAGTTTTGATATTAAATCTATGTATCCTTCTATTGATGTTCAGGAAGTTAAACCTATTATTGAAAATAGCATTATAAATAACCCAGCTTATAATGACAGTATTAAACATACTCTGATTTCCAGTATAAACATAATTACTAACAGCAACGTTTTCTTATTTAACGGATGTTATTATAAACAATCTGAGGGAGCCCCTATGGGTTCACCTACCTCTGGATTACTGGCAGAAATAAAATTACGACCTCTGGAAAAACGTATAATTTCTACATCCCCCTTTAAACCTGCATTATGGGTTAGATATGTCGATGACATACTGCTCATATGGAATCACGGTATCTCTGCATTAAATGATTTTCTGGCGCATGCCAACAGTATAGATAGAAATATACAATTTACTTGTGAAATTGAAGAAAATAGTTCATTACCATTTTTAGATATAGAACTTATTAAAAATATTTCAACACGTAGCATTGATAGGAAAGTTTATAGAAAACCTTGCAGATCCAATAACACAATATCATACAATAGTAAAGTTCCGTTTAATTACAAAGCAGCAGCATATCGGTTTTATATCAAAAGAGCGTTTGAGGTTAGTTCAGAATGTTATTTAAATGAGGAGTTGAACAAAATTAAAGTGATTGCATATGAAAATGGTTTTTCAAACAAATTTATTAATAAGTTAATTTATGAGTACAGAAATAAACAAGCTACAATAGTTAAAAAAGATATGCAATCTTCAAAATTCTACAGTATAGATTATATCCCGCATCTTTTTGGGCGGATTAAATACGCATTAAAGGAATATAATGTAACTCATATCGCTAAACCCCCAACCAAGCTTAAATATTTGGTATAGAATGATTGACCCCCTATTGATAACCGAGATAAATCTGGTATTTATATTATTCCTTTTAAAGTTAATGGCAGTTCTAAAATATATTCATATATAGGCATGACAACTCGCAAATTAAAAGAAAGGATTAAAGAGCATACAGCTGATATGAAAAAAAGGTAAATTATCCACTGCTTTATCCAGATTAAATCAGGCCAAAGATATTGATGTATTTTTCAGTAAAGCTAAAATAATTTCACGAGGTTCACAGTATAATAGTTGCATAATCAGAGAGTCCCTAGAGATTTTGAAAAAAGGTGATAATGCATGTAATGATGTATTTTCTTATCAGATCCCTCGTTTATGGTACAATATACTAGGTATCACTGGGGTTTTCGGTTTCTCCTGACCCCCCCTCCCCCCCAGCATGTAATGGTATCATCCGGACTTCAATCACCCCCTTCATTTCATATCTGTTAGATTTCGCCCATTCCCAGCCTGTCCAAAACGCGCCATTTCGGAGCGGCGTCTCCTCGACTGCTTGTTGTTCATCTGAGGATGGCTAATGTTTAGCCGAAAGCTCATGAAATTTTAACATCTTACAGTTTTAATGTTTTGAAGCTGTATTTCGATTTATTGCACTTCGATAGTGCAGTAGATGGCTTTCCCTTTTCTATGTCTGACTTATGCTCCCTTATGCGGTCTTGTAATTTCCTAGTTGTCATACCTATGTATGTAAACACTTCATTTTTATTTAAACATTTAAATGGGATGATATAGATTCCTGCTTTTTCATGCATATCTATGGGGTCAATTTTTCTGTGTACTAGATTTACAACAAAATTACAAATTCTAGTACACAGAAAAATTGACCCCATAAATATGCATGAAAAAGCAGGAATCTATATTATCCCATTTAAATGTAAAAATAAAAATGAAGTGTTTACATGCATAGGTATGACAACTAGGAAATTACAAGACCGCATAAGGGAGCATAAGTCAGACATAGAAAAGGGAAAGCCATCTACTGCACTTTCACGGTTAAATTTAAAAACAGAAATTGATATCTATTTTAGTAAAGTAAAGATTATCGCGCAAATGAACGACTATGATACATGTATTGTAAGGGAGTCAGTGGAAATCCTGACAAGTGGTGGAAGATCGTGTAATGATATGTTGTCATACAACGTGCCAAAAATCTGGTATAATCTAATTGATGTGGATGGTAAATTTGGGTTGAATAACCCACCTCGCTCAGTAGACTAGTCCATCCCCCTTCCCCCCCTTTCTCCATATGTGGTTTCGCTTTTTACTATTTAAACAGCTTACATTCCGGACGTTACAGAATTTTTTCTCATTTCCACCCTCTGATGATGGCCAGGTTTTCTTTTTGAAAGCGCTCGGGAATCCGATGGATATTTTTAACATCTTGAAATGGTTTTAATGTTTTAAAACCTTTTATTTTTTACACCTATTTTAGTAATTACACAAACTGTGATTCATTTTAACGGTTTCATATTTTAAATCTTAACAATAATCATTTGCTAAATTAATGATTATAATTTCTTTTAGAACAACGCTTTTTATACCATATGTATTTCAAATGTCAGGTTTACATTCACACATTTATGTAATATCTACTCATTCAAACTAATTCTAATCACATGAGCAGTAAATTTAGTATAAAATTATTAAGCCTTTTTAATTTAACTCTTTACGTTATCTTTGGAATCTGTTTTGAACGCTTCTAGGGGAAAGTTATTTTTTCTTTATTAATTCTTTACAAACATAATTAAAATATTTTTAGTTGATGTGTTAAAAAGAAATACACATTTCCATACCTGAAAATAATAATAATAATGATTTGCCGCGATAATTTTAAGTTTATGGATTTCTAGAAAATAAAAAACAATTTAATTTTTAGATATTTAGATAAGATTAAAGGGGTTTGCAGGCTTTGGCGAGTTGAAAATACCAATAATTAGATAAAAATATTACTCAAAATTCAATTTTAAAATATTACATTTATTACTTAGAACATAATATTTACTAACACCATATTTTGGGCCAAATAACTGCTTTATGAAGACTTAAATTGATATTTTTAATATAGAGGGTTATTCTAAATGATGGACCCATTTTCAAAAAATTGTATTTTTTAAAGTACACATCCAACATGAACAATCGTTATACCAATGAAAAGAGGAAGTTTCAAAGTTTTTTTTAATACCGAATTTGGTACGAATTGACAGCTGCACTGCAATTTGCGACTCACTTCATGCGAACTAACGAACGCAGAAAACCTTGTGATCCACAGTAGCCAACACACTCACAACTGACAGTGAAACGAAATCGCAGCCTATTGCCGCGCGACCTCTATCGGCAGCCTCTGGAACCATCACCGCTTTGAAAGCCGTGCACTCACTAACAGCAGATACGCTTTCTCGTGTGTGGGACGAGTTTGGCTATCGCGTAGATGTTTCCCATGCAGCAAACGGTGGGCACATTAAACATTTATAATGTCTTAAAAAACTTTGAAACTTCCTCTTTTCATTGGTATAAAGATTGTTCATTTTGGATTTGTATTTTAATAAATACAATTTTTTGAAAATGAGCCCATCATTTAGAATAACCTTGTATGTTCATTTTACGTTTTTAAAAGTTCCTAGTCTTTCAAATTTTTTGAAGGATTATTTGTTTATTTAAAAGAAAAACTTTTTATTTGTGTAGTAGATCATTTTCAACAGACACTACCTATCTCAATATATATGCAGGGCTTGACAAATGCGGTCGCCAAGTCGCCACTGGCTACCAAGTTTTTTTCATCTGTCGACCAAGTTATTTAATGTTTCGGGGTGATTTCTGTAAAACAAATGACATAGAAAATAAGCACAAATGGCATTTTTTCTCTTTCCCACCCCTACTCGTGGGCGGCAAGCAGTGATCTTCCTCTTCTCTTGTACTTTTAATGGTAGAATTAAATTTAAGAGGCATTTTCCAACTCATGCACGGAAAACACCTTTCTTTCCAGCTGTAGCCATCTAGTATATGTCACATGGTTAGAACGTGGGGATAATTCAATAAAACAGTAAGAAATAGTGTCAATCCAGATTATGTGACATCTGAAATTGGAACAATGCTAAAAAATGCTGAGTTTTTTGTAAGTTTCAAATCTGACTTTTGTGTTTATATAAGTTGTCAACATAATACAAGTGATTATAAGTTTCGTAAGTTTCATTAAGAAATCTAAATTATGTACTATTCTAAACTATGTAAATAATAATTTAAAACTGTCCTTGTTATTATTTTTTCTCAATTAATTCATAAAAAACTCGTGTTTATTTATTTATTAAATTAATGACAGGGAAGCGGGTGTAGGGTAGATATTTTTTACTGGCGACTAGTATTTTTTTCTGGCTACTAGATTTTGTCAAATTTGTAAAGTCCTGTTTATATATATATATATATATATCATCTGCGACTGATATACATGAGTGTTAGCCTAAAAACAGTGTTTCGAATTTGCAGAACGTATGAATCAATTTATGAATTAAAATTAATGCAACTAAAAATATTAAATTGTCTGAACTGCAAAATGGAAAAAAACAGGGTTTTCTAAATATTTCATTAAAGTTTAAAAAAAAAGAATCTAATAACTTTTTTAGATAACAAGAAATTAAAGCCATTGTCATCTATTTATATTTGAAACAGTTCTTGAACCTATTAAGCATTTCCTTGCAAACATGAATAAAAAATGCTATCCTACTTTTATTTAGATTTTAAATTCTTAATTATTATAAATCAAGTTAAACAAATATTTGCCACTAACTATTAAAAATTTCAAGATTATTTTTATACACACTTCAATTACTCATTATTCCTTCAATATACATCTTTTCACAGTTTACGAAAAACATTATGAGAAAAAAAAATATATCACTATATATATTTTTTTTTTACTCATTTTTCTCCCCTCATACTTCGCGCATGAAAGTTATAGATATTTTATTTCAAAAAGATACAGAAAATATGTCGAATAACACTATAATAAACAGGTGTTGCTGACAGTTTTATAAAGTAAACAAGAGCTGTTCAATACATTTCAATTATTTTGAAAGGAACAAGACACAGTCGTATATTGTGGCGAAATAATCTATTTTCAGATGTTTTTAAACAGATAAATTCCATATTTATGTGATCTATGCACAAATTTGAAAAATACATTGTGACCAAAATTAAAAAAAATCTGAAGCAATTGAACCAATCTAAAAATTTATTTTTCAGATTAAATTTAAGATAACCCCTTATTTTATTAAAGACATATGAAATTACCCTTTTCCATTGAATTAAGCTAAGAGACAATTATCTATAATAGGAAGTTCTTGTTTTGGATACTTCGTTTTTATTAACGAATTACTAATTATTTTTTAAGAACTAGGGGGAACTCTCCTCTACGTGCTAATAACCCCCGTTCTGTCACTGCAAAACTTAAAATCTCTCTGATTTGATCAACTATAAAACGATTACGGAAGATTGAATTATAATTAAACGACCAGTGGTGATCTTCTGTAATCGGGTTTCCATTCACTTTCCTTTTTCTGAGGGATTTTAAGTCCGAATCAACTGTTGTCGAAACATCTGAAAACTGTTTTTGTGATTGATTAAAAAAGATCAATTTAAACATTTGAAAATCCATTTGTGTAAAATAGTTAAGTAAACAATGGCGCTGCATCGGAGAATTTCATAACAAAATTATGCTATAGAAAATTGGGTATTTCTCCATTATCCCATCTATTACTTTCTATAAAAGAAAATAACTGTCACCAAAATATAGGATTTAACGCCAAAGGTGCATGACCATTGAGTCGCATTCAATTGACATCAGATGCGTTATAGGTGTTAGTTATATCCTCGAGTGATTTTTAATTCAACGTTTATTTGTATTTTAATAATATTTTAAAAATTTATCAGTTATTTTGTTAATTTAAACGTTATTATTAAACGTACAAATATAGATTTTAATCAAAAGGAAATATTATTATTTACGCTGTTTTAAAATTTGCTAAAATATTTTTTCGAAATAAATTAATATTTCATGTAAATATATTTTTTAATTGAAACTGTTTGGAAATATTTTTATTTGAACATTTTAATTAATAACACAAGTTTCTCCATTTAATGCTTTGAAAAAGTAATAATTATTTCGCATTTCATGGTTCAACATTCATGATTCATTGAGCTTTCACTTCAATCGACGCCATTTCGGCCAAAAATTATGTCTTCCTTACAAATGTTCCCCTGAGTCACTCTTGAAAGAACAATCGCGCCATCTATTGCACAAAAAACTACTGAAACTTAGCTATTCAATGATACAACAAGTTACATTATTATAAAAACGGTTATATTGTAACGAATGATTATAATTAGGGCAAGATTTTTGGTTCACCCTGTATATCGTTGAATTTGAGCTTGTGTTTTTAAGTAATACGGACCTTTACCTGGAATGTCTGTCTGCATTGCTGAAAACGATACGAACGCAATTATGTTTTCTAATGTGTCTTACAAAATTTGGGCTGTTATGGACCAACTCTTTTAGCGGATCATTAATAGTAAAATTTGGTAAAAAACTATTGATCTATATGCAATGTATTAAACCCTCCTTGAAACATTATCTAACTAACAATGGCAAATCTTAATAAAAAATTTTAAAAAAGGCTAATCTTTCATAATCGGGTTCACATTATTATAGACCTTTTCTCTGAAGTTCTATAAGTAAGCAACGTAGGACGATATGTTAGATACTAAAACAGGTATTGAAAAATTATCAAATTAACAGTGCAAATCCCATCAAAATCCATTCATTTCAAGTTATAAGCAGCTGGATCGAAAACTCCAATTGTATTCCATTATATACACAGAATACTTAATGGCTAGAGATGAGTGCTTTTCGGAAAACAAATATGTGGATCAACGTTTATTTGATAGGGCTTTTAAAATATATAGTCCTGCTCCATTTCTATTTGTAGCTGATTAATTCACCTCCAAACTCTTTTATTACGGGGTTGTTATTACAAAGGTATTATTGCTTTTTTTTCAAGTACACAATGTCCTCAGAGCAACTCTGAGACAACTACCAAAATCTGAAAACAAACATTTTACTTACCCATCATACGTAGTATAGGGTAAGTCTTGTAATCGTTTTAAAAATCGAAAAAAAATTTTTGACGGATTTACACGTTTCAGACACTGGAGATTCCGAAAAACATATTTTTAGAAAAAAAAATTTGCCGTCCGTCTGTGTGTCTGTGTGTCTGTAAACGCTCTATCTCCCGAAAAATTTGAGATAGAGACTTGCAATTTGGTATGTACTTAGTATGTAATAATGGGAAGAAGCCTATTTCATTTCAATAACCTCGATTAAACGGAACAATTTTTTTCGGACTCTCGAAATATTCGTTCTGATGAAAGGTATATAAAAATTTTCGAAATTGTTTATTTTAAGAAATGAATATAAAAGACAATAAAAAAACATAAATTTTGTATAAAGCATGAAGTCGATCGGATAATGAGTTGCCGAGATATTTGGAATCCAATTTCCACACTCTTCGATTTTTCATGACCCTGTATTTCATCCAAATTTCACTTCAAAGATATATTTTAATAAACCGCTATGATAAACCGTTTGATAAACCGTTTGATAAACCGCTAGTTAATAGGATTATTATTTTTGGAGTTATAAGGAAAAACCTCTTTCAAGCAATTCAGTAATCGAGCCTTTAAAGTTTGTGACGTCATCAAGCCACGATTTTATTTGAATTGCAATGCATTTTATAAGTAGTTTACACATTTTTATTTTAATATTTTACATTATGCATATCCATGATGGGTAAGTATTACGGTGGCCCCCAACGACTAGTTTAGTTTTGGGATAGATTTTCTTGTCAAAAGAAATTCAACATGTATTCTATATTTTGGATAAAAATTTGTCAAGATTTCTATGAAAATCTAGAAGTAGGCATTCATTATGTGAAAACACTTGCGAGCTGTGTAAACAAAGACTATATTTTTCATCGCAGAGCAGATGGAGTATCTATAAACAAAGATACAACAAAGAACGTGCAATGAAAATGTATATACGGAAATGCAACATTTAATGAGAAGTAAAGCTAATTCCGCAAACGCAAAAAGCCCTTAACAAAAGTAACAATGAAACAGGAAAAATATCTTCAATTTTAAATGATTTGACTATAAATATATTGATGATGTTCACGTTCGTGAACGAAAACGGTGTATGTGTATCGTGATATAGTTATATTTTATTACTTTAATGTATATATAAAAAAATTAGTTAAATATCTCTCGATATTTTCAATGTAACTGAGTAAGTTTTAAGTGCGCATCAGTACTTAAAACAGTGGAAAAGCAAATACTCTTGTTCAAGTCAAACTTATATGAAAACTAGTCGGATATGCCAATCTCAAAACTTTCTTCTATCTCACACAGTTTTCGCCTAAACTAAAAAGAGTCAGCACCAATTTATATCAAATTCTAACTGAATCTAAAATTTTATTAAATTTCGTGCATCAGTTCTTGAGATAGGACTATTGCTAAAATCGTGTGAATCGTGCAAAATGCAGCACAGCAGCGCCACCTGTTGGGAGATTAAGACCAAAACCTAATCAACAACAACTTATGACAACATCTAACTGAAACCGAAGTTTGATAAAAATCCGTGAATTAGTTCTTGAGATATATAGCTATCGTAAAAATCGAGAAAAAAGTGGTTTGGCAGCGCCACCTGTTGGGATATCTACTCCAAAACGTAATCAGCGTCTATTTATGTCAAGGTCTAACTGAACCTGAAGTTTTATGAAAATAAATTCATTAGTTCTTGAGATAGAGCTATTGCGGAAATCGCGAAAAATGTAGCATAGCAGCGCCACCTGTCGGGTGATTTCAACCAAAAACTAATCAGCACCAATTTATATCAGGGCTAACTGAATATAAAGTTTTATTAAATTTCGTACATTAGTTCTTGAGATAGAGCGGCCACAAAATTTGTGTCACATACAGACACACAGACAGAGTCACAGACAGACATTTTCTAAAAACAGTCAAATCGTGTTCAGGACCTTCTAAAACGTATCAATCTGCCGAAAACCGGAAGTCGAAAATTTTCATGAATCCAATTCTTTCTTCTTGTAAAGATAGAAGAAAGTAAAAATATCTCAGGGAGTCCACTCCAAATTTACGAACGTTTTATAGAATACCGAGCAATCATATGAATCATTGACATATTCAACCGAAGAGGACGGCCTACAAAAAAGGTGTTTTCTTACATCCTTGTAGGTAGTTAAACTACTAACTGCAAGCCACAAACAAGGAATCAGCCTCGGAAAGAACCTTTGATATCGAAGACCGACCAAAACTTCCCGACCAAATCTCCATGTGGCTCCGCCAAGGTCAGAAACAGTAAAGGATCTCCATAATACTCGATTAAAATATATTTCAATAATTAGTATTACACTGATATTATTTTACAGAAAACTAGAATTGGTATACTAGACCCACTCCTGATACGAAAAAGAATTATAAACAATGATATATGCAGTATTCCATTTTATATATAGCTTTGAGACCTTCACTATTTTAAAGTTTTACTCTCTTTAAGCTTAGTTATTATAGGATTAACCAATGAATTTAAACAAAACTTACACTGTACTATTAACTGCATCATAATAAAGAAATATAAATTCAGATCCTCCTTTTATGCATACAATTTAACAACAGATAAGAATTCTTTACTATTATTTGGATTTTTTATACTATGGTTTTAGAAAAAAAAAAGATTATATTACATATTTTGGTAAATTTCTGACAAAACGAAAATCGTCTGCATTCGAATAGTGGGCCTCCCGTTTTCATACTAAAGACGTTGCCTGTAATTTTGAAAATTTCTTGAAATAATCATAATAATTGCTAAAGTCATGATTGAAATTATGATGATCGGTTAAACTGAGATTAAGAAACCCTGTATCATTGACTTAATATTTAAACTAGTTGACCGCCCGGCGTTGCCCGGGCCCGTGATAAAACTTTTAATGAACCCCAAATTTCTTTAACCCGATTTTTTATGAATTTATATTTTTAATGACAAAAAATACTGATAAAATTCACGATAAAAGTTCTCGTAAGAGTACATAAAAAAAAAAAAAAAGATTATGTTGTCCAAACCCTTTGAAATTTTTAATAGTTATAAATATAAAGGTTTTAGAGCCCGTGTAAAAATTACTTCAGAAATATTGTTATCTCGTTGTAAAATAAATACGTTTCCTTCCCGGAAAAAAGACCCTTTTTCAAAAGGTTCTTCAAAGGGTAAATAATTTTTTTTTTTTTCGAATCGATTGCGGAATTTGAGACGCAAAAGTGTGATCTTTCAGAATATGCTTTTTGTTTTTAAATAAACCAAATGGTTAGTCAATAGAAGTTAAAACAGAATCACAAAATAAACGCATTCTTCATTTAAATGGTTCTTCATTCCCCCGAGGAAAAGACAGTGTCTTCTCTTTTCTTCCTCCGCAAATCGGGTTACAAGTAGTGGACATGTCTTTCTCCAGGGTACTCAGAGATAAACAGGTTTCCTGTGCTAGCCATGAAATAAGCAAGAAGAATTTCCCCTACCCATTTCCTCTTACATTTATGCTTTCAAAAAAAGTTGAAGCAGGCGAACTAAGGTCAGTTTTGTGTGGATATTATCTTAAGAAATGCGCTTTTAGTTTTAAATACATAGATTGTATTCGAAATTCTATTGCAAATATTATTCATCTTGTTGTTTACAAGGAATTCAATTGTTTAATCAAAGAACATTCACACACTCTGTATAATAAACTCTTTATTACTATGTTTTCAATTTTAAGACTATACTCAAATGCATAGTATCTGTTTTCTGGCATGTTTATGAGGTCTCTTTCAATCTTAGACTCTTGAAGCTTGGAAGCTCCATTTTTCAAAAATTGTAAAATAGAATAATGTTTCCCATTTTTCGGTAAAGGCAAATAATCTCTCAAATAGTATATTTTATTTGCCATTGTAAATGATATTTCCAGATTCACAAGAATGAGAAACTCATCATCAGATCTCAATCGCATATGATTTAAGATGTAATCAATTATTAAAAAATAAAAAATAAACACTGCACGATTTCAAATCTCTTCAAAAGTCATGCTTATCAATCCCATGATTTTATGACGAAAAACGCGTTCGTGAATGTGACAGAAGATTTAGCGTGGTTGGCGGGGAAATATGTTTAATAACTACCTTAAGATTCGTTCTAAATAAACTTAGATAAAAGACATATAAGCATAAAAAATAAGACCATTTTTAACACTTTCCAACCTAGTTGAAAAGTGTTTATGACTTCGGTTTGTCTGCCGTTAGGCATTTGGCCGTCTGCCGTTTGCCGTCTGGCCGTGCTATAACTGCCGTAAATATGCTCGGATTGCCCTGCAATTTTTATATGTTATTGTCGTTATCTATAGCATGTTCCCTATTTCAACTGAAGTGTGTAGTACTTATAGTTTTTTTACAGGGACACTCAAAAGAATTCCGTTACATTACGGTGTATGGGGAAACATCATTTGCGGTTTATTTTAATGATGTTACACAATTTGAAATCCATTGTAATTGATATATATCACTAAGGCGCATTACAAGAAGCTTAATATGGAATATGGTGTGCATAGCATTATATTTACTTTACAGGGACAGTCAAAAGAATTACGTTACATTACGTCTATGGAAAAAAATCGTTTGCGGTTTAATTAAATAATGTTTCACTATTTTAAATGCATTAAAATTTATATATATCACTAAGGTGAGTTACAAGAGGCTTACTACAGAATATTGTGTGTATAGCAGTTATCGTTCATTTACAGGGACACACAAAATAATTCTCTACTGTCTGTTAACAATAATTCCTGTAAGTGCGTTTTAAGTTGTTGAACGCGATTTTAAATTTAACTCAATTTTTGTCTATTACTTGGTGTGTATAAATTCGGTATTTCATATACAGGGCAGCACAAAAGTTTGCGAATACATTTCTGTTTAGTGAAAGAAACTCCAAAGGAGAATTTTAAACTGTGCTACGCGTTTCCTAACTAAACTAAAATTTAGCATCTTATGTACACAAGTCTATAGATCATATACAGGGCTGAATAAAAGTATTCGGATATTTTCCCGAAGATTGTATATGTTGGAAATTCCTGAAATTACGTTTTTAAATTTATTATGCGTTTTCTAAATTGTTTACTTAGATGTTATATTTCAGCTTATTAAACGGTAATGATTTGTAAAATTATTTTGGAAGCGTTGGAAAGTGTTACGTAATCTATGCTTGACGCATGATTTTTCGTTCTTGTTTGAATTAAAAATTTATTTTTTAAATATTTGACAATAATTACAAAATGAAACAAGTGCTGCACTTACGAAGAGATTGTCTGTGTATAATTGAGATAGATAATGATTATTCGTACGATTAAAAATTAAAAAGCATAAGCAATTTCTTAAAATCATATACTTAAGAACACATCAAATAAATCAAAAATAAAAAAAATTCCGCTTAAAGTATATTAATTGAGGCCAAATTATTTTTGGAAAATTACGTTAATGCTGAAAAAAAATATATAAAGAATGATTTATCGTTATAAATATCATAAATCATTATGTCAAGAGAGATTGTTTTTTCTTCATTTGATAAATCATTTGCATTAAATATGATAAATTTTCTCCTCATAATTTTGGAATTAAAATCTAACATTTTAAAAATATGGCTTTCTTTTTTTTCAGATTTAAAATACAATTAAGGCAAAATTAAAAATACAGCACTTTTTAAAAAGCATATACGCATGAACTTTTTTCATCGAAATTTTAACATGTAGCAACAAAGAGAGTAATAATTTTACAGAACTGCTGTTTTTCTTTTTATTTTAATTTAATACAAATTGCACTTGAAAACTTTGTAATACAATTTATTTAAGCTAAGGAAATCAAATGTCATAAACAATTTATGTAAGTTCTAAAACTAAAAAAGTCTACGATTAAATACTGTTATAGAAATACAAATAATTTTATTGAACGTCTGGAAAAATAATATCCAATGCAAATATCTATTTATTATATAATAATAATTATTTTTCATTTATTACCACCACCTTCTTCATGGGCTTTAATTGCATATACTGACTGCATCGATATCTTGTTAAAATCGCCAGCACGCGATTTTTGGAATTACATTTATTTTTTGACACTTTCCAACATAGTTGAAAAGTGTTTATGAATTCGGTTTGTCTGCCTGTCTGTCAGTCTGTCTCTCTGTCTGTATAACTCTCGTAAATATACCGGGTGGTTATAAAATAAGTATCTCTATTTGGAGCTGTCTGTAGCTTGAAGGAATTACCCGAATGAAACCAAAATCGGTACACTTACTAGTCAAGAAGGGGGAAGAAGAATGGAACAATAAAAAAAGCAGAATTGCAATAATCACCAACAGATGGCGCTATTGAGTGTGAAAGTAATGTGTAATACAAGAAAAAAAAATTAAGGCGTAAAACCGGATGGCATACCTAATTTATTGGAAAATGTCACAGTGAATTTGACTACGTTTTCGCATGGCGGTGCCGATCATGTTCAAGTCCCACATGGCCATTTTGCTGGAGGACACAATCCACGCGCTACACAACTTGCTCAACTGCGGAATGTAACGCATCAGGAGTGATGTTTCGCACATGTTGTGATATGCGGTAAAGTAATTGACGTGTGTGACACCTCTATGGTACACAATATCACACATTACATGTCACACTCAAAAGCGCCATCTGTCGGCGATCATTGCAATTATTATTTTTTATTGTTCCATTCTTCTTCCCCCTTCTCGAATAGTAAGTGTATCGATTTTGATTTCATTCCGATTATTCCTTCAAGATACAGACAGCTCCAAATAGAGATACTTATACTATAACCACCCTGTACTCCGATTGTCATGAAATTTTTACACTTTATATAATTCTCTTAAAGCATCTTCGATATTGAAAATGAAGTGTGTACCATTAACAGTTCATTTTCAGGGACACGCAAAATAATTTCATTAAATTATGGTCTATGGGAAAAAATCGTTTGCGGCGCATTTAATTGATATTAAGATATTTCAAAAATAATGAAATTAATATGCATTACTGGGGTGGAATACAGCACCCTTTATCCAGAGTATACAATTAGTAGCATTTATCGTTCAATTGCAGGGAAGTTCATGCCATCAAATCCATTTACATTATGATCTATGTGGGAAAAATCGTCTGCGGTGCATTTGGAACACGTTATGATATTTGAAATATAATGAAATTTAAAATATCACTAAGTTTCAATGTAACTTATTTTCTATAGACTATGGATTCCGTAGGATTAAACGTTTATGTACAGAGGCGCACAAGGGAATTCGTTTAAAGGACGGAACATGATCGGTAATTGCTAGACGTGCTCTTTCCGCTGTTATATGCAATTTTATGCAATTTTTAGTTCATTACGTGTTGTTTACAAATTCTGTAGATCATATACAGGGCTGCACGAAAGACTTTGAATGTCGGCAGCAATTTCTGAAAATGGATTTTTGCTGAGTTATGTATTTTTTTTAATTGCTTATTTAGGTATATAATTTCATTGTATGAAAAAATTTAATTTCTGAATAATATTCTGTTGTGTTGGAAAGTGTTTCGTAATATATGTCTGATGCATGATGTTTCGTTCTTGTTCATTTATTTAAAAAATCTTATCTTTCCTGATTCATTTTTCTAAGAAGTTTATAGTAAATTTCTCGTTATTCTCAACTTACTAAATAAATTACTCGTGAAATTGACGCTTATTGTTTGTGTATGCCACAACAAACAAAATATATTAATAATTAACTATCAAAACCTGTTTCAAGATTCTAAAGAATACTCGAGAAAGGCAATTTTCTCTAACACCTTTTATCAATTACAAAATGCATGTACTTTTTAATAAAACAAATAAATAATATTTCATTTTTGAGATACAAAATCTTTTATGAGATAATTTTCAAAGCTTGTAGCATTTCAATATGAATAAAACAAATTTTAAAACATGTTTTATGCATTAGTTCGATTTAGTTTGTATTTTATCAATATACTCTTCAATTATTTTTTTAATTATCAAATGAACTAATTGGAATTTTTTTTTAAAATTATTAATGCGCAACAAATATTTTAGGGACTGCTGAGGAAAACAAAAATATTTTAATTATATTTTTGTTATAGAAGATATTTTTCACGCGCTTGTCAATTTTGGAAATAAAATTCTAATCGAAACAAACCAAAGTTAATTTTTAAAATTTAGTTAAGTTTAAAATCCCTATAATATTCCCTGATTAAAATAAATTCTTGATATGAAATATCAAGTTAAATTTAAGTGACTGGGAGGGTCGGGTGTTAACAGTTTGCTACCCTGCAGTTACTGGAAAACAAATTATTGTTTTCTTGCAATTTCGTATTGTTTGTCAAGGTTATTCAGATAAATAAACCAAGAAAACTTCATATTTCTCTTTTCTTTCATTCTGCATTTAGCCGGGCTCGAGGCGAATGGGATAAGATGTATTCTCCCTTCCATTATTTCGAAAATATTATTTTCGTGATATATTTCTATAGCAGAAGTTATAGAAAATTACCACGAACATTAATGATTTAAGATACTGGTAGAAACAATAAGATTTGTTATATATATTTTGAGCCCTGCCTTTATCAAACAAAAATGTAACAATTTCTTGAAACTTTCATGAATTATGAATTAATCACAACGTTAATTGTGTATATGTATAGAGGATGTCACAAAAAGAATAGTTGAAAATTTTATTCCATAACTTTTTAACTAAAATAAATACAAACTTTAATATTACTTTGATTATATGTTGACATGCACATTTAGTACTGTAGTAAGTTCAAAAATAGTTATACTTTTACTCAATAAATATTGCTGTATTTTCTACACCTGTAAGAATGGTTAAAAGAGAGCTAAATAGAAATAAATGATACAAAGAATGCCCTTTACACCAGATTTATACATTCGTTTTGATCGTTAATACAGGTTAAGAAGGTGCAGTGTCATCTTTTAATGCAGATTTAAAATATTTTTAAATTTCTAAATATATATATAAGTTAGCTTATGAAGCTGCCTCATACATAATATTTTTTTTTATACTATAGTTAATGAAATTTAAAATTTTTACTTTTGTGTATCATTTTTGGGACAACCTATTTGTCTATCTATTTATCTATCTATCTGTCGATGGATATATTCATCTATATACATACGTATATATACAGGGAGTTCCTTTTTTATTTTTAACCAATAGCGAATTACTAAATCGTTAGTTTTGAAGTAAAAATCTAACTGCAAAAATATTTCAACTATCATCAAATAAAAATCAATTTACGTCAAATAGTAATTTTTTTTGAAAAGTGGCAATATTTAACTTTATATACGCTTCTTGGGTCCTATAAGTTATATTTAGATAATTTTGTAAGATGTAAAACATTAAAAAAACAATTATTTTACTGTCCAAACCTATCTAGTTTTGATACTGGCACTAAAAACGAATTTTACCGTTTCATTCAAACATTATAATCGATTAAATCTTTAACATTTAAGAGAATTACTTAATTTCTAACCTTAAATTGGGTTTTGGAATAAAACCCTAAAAATTAATCTGTGCAAATAATGTTACTTAATTCGCGAATATTTAAAACTATTCAAGGAAATTTTACTCCGACAATTGATCCGATCATATTTTCTGTCTTCTACATTGTTTACATTGTTTGTAACAATTAAACTTAGACAGCACACGTGTTCGATAAGTAATCGATTCAAAATGCTGAACATGATACATACGTTATAATATGAAGCAATTTTGTTAAATATTGACAGCTATGTTAGCATATTAATTAGAATGTGAGACTGATGAATGCATAGATGCGCTAAGGAAGGAAGTTCACATTATTTCACCATTTGCTTGAAAACCAGTGACAATTAATGTTTATTTTCTTATAATGTTATTATTGTATTATGTTTTAGTTAGAATTTTAACTTGTTTTATTTATAATAATAATTATGTTATTATGTTACATTTGTATGAAATCTTATTTGAAAATATACAATAAATATATATATATATATTATTTATCATTTTCTTATAAATATTTTATACTTATTTCCTAACCTATTAGTTTTAGAAGTCGACATTCAACTATTACAAGCATGTTTCAAATGTGTTACTTCATATCAAAAGCAAGTTACTTCAAAGTAGTTACTATGTAAAAGTAACGAAATTTAAATTTATAAACTGCCTCGTGGTTCTTTAAGTTTTATTTAGAAATATATTCTCTATAACAGAGGTTCCCAAAGTGTGCTCCGCGGAGCCCTTGGGGCTCCGCTTCTACTCTTCAGGGGCTCCGCGGCGTTCCAGGAAAATAAACAAAACGTGTAAGAAATTAGCATATGGCAAGGGAAAATTTTTGGAAAGTATGTAGGAATTTTTGTGTGTGTGTGTGTGTCAAAAATAAATACATCTATCACTGGGTTGAAAAATACTATAATATATATATTTTAAAATCATATAAAAATTTGCATTATACATGTATTAATTTTTTATATAATATTTTTGGTTTGAACTACTTTATTTTATGTTTCTGCATTTAATGTGTTTTAAAAATTCGATTCAAAATAGGCTACAAGACATAGTATTCTGAATCGAATACACAACGTGAATCGAAAGAGCAAAGGCGCACCAGTGCTGTTATCTGTGCTTGCCGAACAAAAAGGAGAACAGTTTTGTTCTTTGGGACTCCGCCTATTCAAATGTTTATACTTAGTTCTTTTTTGCTTAGTAACCAGTGCAAAACAATTCAACCACATTTTTCACACTAAACTTTTATACGTTATTGCTCGTCACACTTTGTGTAGAATAAAGGAAATTCTATCGGCATTTAATATTTGTATATATTGTATATTGTATTATTTTTGTTTTTGGAATTTTAATTTCCTTAAACTGTTTATTTTACTTTTATTAAATTTTAGTTATTCAAATCTTCTATCTTATTTTTCATAATTGTATTTAATTTTTAAAACAATGTTTGTCACTTAAAACGTCTTTTTATAAGATCTTGTATCATTTAAAGCCCCTCACTAGATTCATTTTACATTTGTGTATATTGAGTACATATATTTCTTTTTCTATTTATAACTTTATTTCTTTAATCTGTTTATGTTATTTATACTAATTTTTAGTTATTTAAATTTTCTATGTCGTTTTTCATAGTAAAAAAATGTTTGTCGCTTAAAACATCTTTTTTATAACATCTTGTATCATTTAAAGCCACTCATTAGATTCATTTTACATTTGTGAATATTGTGTATATATATTTCGTTTTTTTATATATAACTTTAATTTCTTTAATCTGTTTATGTTATTTGTATCTTTAAATTTTCTATACTGTTTTTCATAGTAAAACAATGTTTGTCGATTAAAACGCCTCTTTTTTCTTGTATAATTTAATAAACTCCTCATTAGATTCATTTAACATTTGTATACTTTGTGTATACAGTTTTCTTTTTTCTTTTTGTAACTTAAATAACCAGTTTTGTAACTTAAATTCCTTTAATCTGCTTATTTTATTTTTATTAGTTCTTAGTTTTATACATTTTCTATGCTGTTTTACATAATTGTACTTAATTTTTAAAGCAATGCATGCTGCTGAAACCGCATTTTTTTAACATCTTGTATCACTTAAGAACCCCCTCTTTAAAATTTTGTTTTAATTGGTCTCGGCACTGGCTAAGATTCTTATGTTACGATGCCACATTTTCCTATCAGAAATAAGGTTGTAGCAAGAAAATAGTTTAAAAATATATATTGGTTCTTTACATTTGTCATCACACTAACAATCTAAACTTTTGCTCAGATCTACCCCTTAGTTAGACTTTTCGTCAATGAGTACCCGCCCTGATATAAATTTAACCCACCGATATATCACTTTTTGTTAGTAAAGTTTTTCTACTAGTCGCAGTTCTTTTACCACGCGTAGTTTTTAACTATATATCTATTTTGAGACAAAAACAATAATGAAAGAAAGTTTCCTTGAAAACTATAATTAATAACTAAATACTTCAAATAAAACATCCACAAAAGTGAACGATGCTGTACTTAACAATATAGGTTATAGATTTTGCCCCGCCCATTTAAACGCTAAAACGATGATCTACTTCTAAATGTATTTTTAAACAAGAACGAAAAATCATGCGTCAAGCATAGATTATGTAACACTTTCCAACGCTTCCAAAATAATTTTACAAATCATTACCGTTTAATAAGCTGAAAGATAACATCAAAGTAAACAATTTGGAAAACGCATAACATATTTAAAAACGTAATTTCATGAATTTACAACATATGCAATATTCTGAAAAATATCCGAATACTTTTATTCAGCCCTGTGTATGATCTATAGATTTGTATATATACTACATAGGATGCTAAATTTTAGTTTAGTTTGGAAACGTGTAGCGCAGTTTAAAATTCTACTTCTGGAGTTTCTGTCAATAAACGGAAATGTATTCGCAAACTGTTGTGCTGCCCTGTATATGAAATACAGAATTTATACACACCATGTAATAGAGAAAAAGTGAGTTAAATTTAAAATCGCGTTCAGCAACTTAAAACGCACTTCCAGGAATTATTTTTAACAGACAGTAGAAAATTCTTTTGTGTGTCCCTGTAAATAAACGATGACTGCTATACACACAATATTCTGTAGTAAGCCACTTGTAATGCACCTTAGTGATATATATAAATTTAAATGCCTTTAAAATAGTTAAACATTATTTAATTAAACCGCAAACGATTTTTCTCTATAGACGTAATGTAAATTTTTTGACTGTCCCTGTAAAGTAACTATAAGTGTTAAGTATAGTAACTATAGTAGTAGTGTAAGTAACTATATAACTATTCACCCTATTCCATATTAAGCTTCTTATAATGTACCTTAGTAATATGTATCAATTAAAATGTTTTTGAAATTGTGTAACATCATTAAAGTAAACCGCAAATGATTTTTCCCCATAGACCGTAATGTAACGGAATTCTTTTGAGTGTCCCTGTAAAAAAACTATAAGTGCTACACACTTCAGCTGAAATAGGGAACATGCTATAGATAACGACAATAACATATAAAAATTAGAGGGCAATCCGAGCAAATTTACGGGAGTTAGAGCACGGACAGGCGGCAGACGGACATACGGCCAGACAACTCGAAGTCATAAACATTTTTCAACTAGGTTGGAAAGTGTTAAAATGGTTCGAAAGAAGAAGCTCAGAGACGATTCGTTTTCGTTGCATGTTTAGAAGTACTAGAAAAGTAAAGAACCACGAAAAAAGAATCCGTAATTATATGATTCTATTACGGGTGGGCGGGACTAGCGAAAACGTGTTATATAATTACTAATGGGCGACTGGGCCTACGCATATTCTTTCTTTTTGCGAGTAACCTATTGGGAGTATACAGAAGTCTCTCTTTGTAAACGAAAACTGTACAATATACCTTTTTTCTGTGTGTGTGGTTTTCGCCATAAATAATAATAGTTTTACGTAAGCCCCAAAGTGATGCATGACCCAGACAGGGTTACCATTTTGAGCTTTAATTCCGAGTTCATACTGGAAATCTCGAAAGAATAATTTTTTTTAAATTATGGATGCCACTAACCTCTTAATTGTATTGCTCGAACGTCGCTCGCGTAAGAAGAGTTTGTTTTCTTCGTTACTAAAAGCTTTCAGAAACCCCAAAATTTTAACTATAATTTTTGCTGTATTTGGCGGACATATCTCGCTTATACAAGGGAGATATTTTAATACCAAAAAAGTGGTTTTTAGTCCTTATTTTTAATTTATTGTGACCAATAATAGTAATATTATATAAAACTGTTAAGGGGTTAAATAATAGAAATTTAATTTTAAAAATTTCTAGTATGAATTCAGAATTTCTGTATCAAGAAAAGAGCCAAACTGAGAACCTTGGCCCTATGTTGGAAACTACTGGTTCGGACTCTTATCCAGCAGATCTTTCTCCGCTCCATAGACATAAAAAAACTGTTATTTTGTTAAGCAAAAACCTTAGAGTACCGTTGGGTTAAGGGGCTCCGTCTTAGAAATTCTTCCCAAAAAGGGCTCCGCGAGCCCAAAAGTTTGGGAACCACTGCTCTATAATTTTACAAGTAAAAAATTAAATCTTTTTCACGACAAAAACTTAGTTATGATGCTTTTAATTTTATGAGGTTTCTGGCACAAAAAACGAAAACCGAAGATTATTATTGTAAAATAAATATAAAAGAAAATACATGAAATTCAAATTACCAAAACGTAGTAATTTTTGGAAGTTTAGAAAATATTGTTTTGTTGTTTCTTAGTGAGACGATGAAAACTTTTTTGCAAAATATAACTTATAGAACCAAGATATCGTATAAACGTTTAATATTCTAACTTTTACAAAATAAATTTTTTTGACTTAAATGTCTTCTAAGATGATAAAGAAAAACATACAAAACATTTTTGCAATTGAAAGTATATACATAAAATTTACGATGTAAAAATATCTGCTTCCCCTTCAAAATATATACTCTATAAATAAGGACAACCTATATGTGTTTTCTGTACCTGATAGATTAGAAATTTGGTTGACAGTAACTTTTCTTATTAGTCCGTTTCGGATTCAAATTTGGGTCATGCGGGTCTGGTTGCAGATATTCACGAGAGTATGAAAAATGTATTTCAAATTTAAGTGAAAGACGAATTTTAAGATGTACATTTCATACACTCTGTATTAGTATTCCAAATGATGCATATCGTATCAAAAAAAAATCTTTTCAAATAGTCTCACTACTTAACAGAAACAGTCGTTCAAAATGTTAATTTTAACTCATAAAAACTTTATGAGTTTTTAGCTCACAGGCTATCAAAGCCTGAGAGCTTATGTGCCCGCCGGTTCTGTATGTACGTACGTATGTATGTATGTACGTAACGCGATAACTCTTGATAGAACTAACCGTTTTACTTTGAATTTTGTTTATAGGTTCCTTGTGATAAGGCGCTTCCCTGATTAGTTTTGGAGGTTCATTGGTGTAGCATAAAGGGGGGAAATGGGGGCTAACCCCCCATAATTTAGATAAATAGGTTTTTCATGCAGAATTATCCCATTTTCTTCAAATTTTGTATAAAGGTTCATTTTGATAATGCGCTTCTGCCAATAGTTTTGGGGGTTCATTGGATAAGTATAAAGGGGGAAAGGGGGTATAACCCCCCCCCCCCTAATTTAGATAAATGAATTTTTATGCAGAATTATTCGATTTTCTTCAAATTTTGTATATAGGTTCATTGTGATAATGCGCTTCTCTGAAGAGTTTTGGGGGTTCATTGGTTAAGTATAAAGGGGGAAAGGGGGGGGGGGCTAATCCCCCCCCTTAATTTAGATAAATGGGTTTTTCATGCAGAATTATCCGATTTTCTTCAAATTTTGTATATAGGTTAATGGTGATAAAGCGTTTTCCTGATTGGTTTTGGGGATTCATTGTTTAAGTATAAAGGGGGGTAACGGAGGGCTGCCCCCCCCTTAATTTAGATAACTGCGATTTTCATGCAGAATTATGCGATTTTCTTAAAATTTTGTATATAGGTTCATTGTGATAAGGCGCTTTCCTGATTAGTTTAGGGGGTTCTTTTGTTAAGCATAAAGAGGGTAAAGGGGGGGGTGGCTTATCCTACCCCCTTAATTTAGATGAATGTGTTTTTCATGGAGAATTATCCGATTTTCTTCAAATTTTGTATATAGGCTCATTGTGGTAAGGAGCTTCCCTGGTTAGTCTTGGGGTTCATTGTTTAAGTATAAAGGGGGATACGGGGGGGGGTAATCCCCTTAATTTAGATAAATGGGTTTTTCATGCAGAATTATCCGATTTGCTTCGAATTTAGTATATATGTTCATTGTAATAAAGGGCTTCCCTGATTAGGTTTGGGGTTCAATTGTTAACTATAAGGGGGTGGGGAAACGGGGGGATGATCCACCCTTAATATATTGTCGATTTCTTTATTTTTCGAGGGGCTTATTTCAAATTCTTTGAAATAAGTGTATAATATACAATTAGTGTGAATAGCCTGTGAGCTCAATGCCCTCAGTTTAACTGGGCAGTTTTCTTTTTTATTATTATGTTAACACATTTAACTTTAAATTATAATTTTTGATTTTATAGTAGCATAACTTTCTGAAAATGTAGTTTTCGAGCCCACTTATCGGACTGTTAACGTAGATCTGTACCTCGAATCTTGTAAAACCTCGAATAAGATAAACCTCGAACCGAAAGAACCTCTGAACCGGGTACTATCATAAAATCTGGTTTGCACTCTAAAAGAAAAACTTAAATTACCCGTAATGCAGCTTAGACATCTTAGCTGAGGTTCTTCGGTTATCAATAGGCTGTTAATTTATTATTTTAAATTGGGGATAAAGTTGTCTGTATGCCTGGCATTGAAATTACGAAAGAGATGGGATTAATTAAAAATTAAAAATCGTTTATCTTCAACTAATCATCGTAGCTTAAAAAAAATTACGTATTTTTGATCGTGACGCAAGGATACTGTACGATGTATTATTTTCAAATCCGTAAAAGCATTATTAAAAAAAATATATACCCGCCTAAAAAAGATCAGTAGTACTTCATTTTGAAATTTTACCTCGTCGGAAGATATCAGGTCACGTGGTCGTTTTTCCGCAGCTATTGAAAAGAAAGTTATAAAGAAAAGATCCAATTAATGAAATAATAATTAAAATATGATGTAACTTCTGTTGTAATTACCGGAGAAATACGAAAATTAGATATTTAGATATCTTGTGAAAATATACGGATGTATATATAATTTTTAAATCTATAAATGCAATATTAAAAAAAATTTGATAGACCTGGAAATCTTCTAGTATGAAAAAAGGTATTTTGTTTAGTTATTTCTTCGCCAGACATTTGTCACCGTTAGAATGTAGAGATTAAAAATGAGATTTTTTCGGACTTAAAATAAAAAGTTTGTTAATTGATAACTTCTCTTCTAATTGGTCGAATTTTACGAATTTTACCCTCATGAAATCGCAATTTTTTTTTACGTCCGTTTGTCAATTTTCGTGTCGATCGGGCATTTTTTTTTGCGATTTTTTCGAAAAGGGCCGAAAAGTCGGCACTATAAATTTTAACCGCAGCTGGAACAGATAAAAAGGTGAGCCTCAACGGAGAGCGGAAATAAAAGCAGCTGGCGTCGCTGCAGGGTCACGTTCTAGTCAGAATTGGAAAGATCTCTGTGTTTGGGAAAAAATGCTATTTTTGCAGTATTTAAAATAGCTTTGTTAATTAATAACTCCCTTAATTGCGGGCGGACTCGTTCGAAAACTATAACTGCGAAATGCCCGGGTTTTTCTGAATTTTTTGATATAAAAAGCGCTTCCGTGCGTCGTCCCGAACCCGAGTTTATCCGTTAACACACACACACACACACACACACACACACAGAGAGAGAGAGAGAGACAGACAGACAGACGTTTACCAACATTAATAATATAGACTAGCGGGCCCCTAATTTACATCGGTGCCTCGAATCTTTTTAATTTTTCCTTTTTTATAAAACATCGAAACGAACGACCGTCTGGCTCGCATCCCCCTCGAACCGAACGAACCTCCGAACTGAGTTTCCGCTGCTTTCGGCACCGTATGCCGGTCGTGCTCCGCACGCACTAGATAATCCCTTAATTTGCACATCGAATGTTATAAACCTCTAATCGAACGAACCTCCGACCCGGGTCAATTAAAATCGATGTTTCCTCTATGGATGTCGAGTCGGTTGAGCCAAACCGCGTCGTGATGTGACCCATAGAACCCGAGTTGGCTGAAAAATCATTTAATTACACCTTCCACCACCAGGGGACGCAATTTGTTCTATACGAACATGACCGAAATCTGTAAAGCTATCAAAATCCAGTCGAAAGAGCCAAGCCCCGTAGAACCCGATTTCCGGAAGCGCCCCCGGGTGGTCAAACTTGGAACTAAAATATGTAAGCGCTATCGATATCGAGTCGAATGAGCCAAACCGCGTTGCGATTGGACTCCTAGAACTCGAGATATTATGAAATAAATATATAAAATCTGATATTATTATTCGAAAAGAGTGGTATAAACTAAGAAACTTTTAAAAACGTTATAGAGGGTCCTTATTACTTTAATTATAATGTTTGAAATCACTTTGATGGAAATCCGTAACATAGTTTCTGAATTATAGAAACGGACCATAGTTAAGAGAAAAAACCTTTCCCCTGGTGGTGAAAAAACGAACTAAAATCGGTAAGCTCTATCGATGTTGAGTCGAATGAGCCAAACCGCGTCGCGATGGGACCCATACGACAGGAGATATTTTGAAAAGAAATAGATAATTCCTTAGCTTAATTTTTCCTCCCTATACAAATTTCGGGATTTTGCTAAATTCAAAAACTATAGTCGAAATTCGAAAATTTTTTGAATCCCTGAAATGTCAGCCCACTCTGAGCAAGGATGCATATATTTCAAATTAGAACATCCGATAATTTAGAAAATTTTATACAGCGTATTAAAATTGCAATCATCTTCAAATGCATCATTTTATCTCTTTCAGAAATAAAGTATTTACAGACGGTTTGTCTGGATTGAGTGTTGAAATAATAAAAAAAGAAAACTGCCCAGTTAAACTGAGGGCATTGAGCTCACAGGCTATTCACACTAATTGTATATTATGCTATTTTTTCAAATAATAATGCCCCTCGAAAAATAAAGATATATACAATTAATTAAGGGTGGATTAGACCCCCCCTTTATAATTAACCAATAAACCCCCAAAATCTAATCAGGCAAGCGCCTTAGTACAATGAATTTATACACAAAATTTGAAAAAAATCGGATAATTCTGCATGAAAAACCCATTTATCTAAATGAAGGGGGATTAGCCCCCCGTTTACCCCCCTTTATACTTACCCAATGAACACCCAAAACTAATTAGGGAAGTACCTTATCACAATGAGCCTATATACAAAGTTTAAAGAAAATTGCATAATTCTGCATGAAAAACCCATTTATCTAAATTAAGGGGGGGGTAGCCCCCCGTTTCCCCCCTTTATACTTATCCAATGAACCCCAAAACTAATCAAGGAAGTGCCTTATCACAATGAGCCTATATACAAAATTTGAAGAAAATCGGATAATTCTGCATGAAAAACCCATTTATCTAAATTAAGGGGGAGTAGCGGAGTAGCCCCCCGTTTACCTCCCTTTATACTTACCCAATGAACACCCAAAAGTAATTAGGGAAGTGCCTTACCACAATGAGCCTATATACAAAGTTTAAAGAAAATCGCATAATTCTGCATGAAAAACCCATTTATCTAAATTAAGGGGGGGGGGGTTAGCCCCCCATTTCCCCCCTTTATACTTAACTAATGAACTCCCAAAAATAATCAGGGATGCACCTTATCACATTGAACCTATATACGAAATTTGAAGAAAAACGGATACTTCTGCATGAAAAACCCATTTATCTAAATTAAGGGGGAGTTAACTCCCCTTTCCCCCCTTTATACTTACCCAATGAACACCCAAAACTAATTAGGGAAGTACCTTATCACAATGAGTCTATATACAAAGTTTAAAGAAAATTGCATAATTCTGCATGAAAAACCCATTTATCTAAATTAAGGGGGGGGTAGCCCCCCGTTTCCCCCCTTTATACTTATCCAATGAACCCCAAAACTAATCAAGGAAGTGCCTTATCACAATGAGCCTATACACAAAATTTGAAAAAAATCGGATAATTCTGCATGAAAAACCCATTTATCTAAATTAAGGGGGATTAGCCCCCCGTTTACCCCCCTTTATACTTACCCAATGAACACCCAAAACTAATTAGGGAAGTACCTTATCACAATGAGCCTATATACAAAGTTTAAAGAAAATTGCATAATTCTGCATGAAAAACCCATTTATCTAAATTAAGGGGGGGGTAGCCCCCCGTTTCCCCCCTTTATACTTATCCAATGAACCCCAAAACTAATCAAGGAAGTGCCTTATCACAATGAGCCTATATACAAAATTTGAAGAAAATCGGATAATTCTGCATGAAAAACCCATTTATCTAAATTAAGGGGGAGTAGCGGAGTAGCCCCCCGTTTACCCCCCTTTATACTTACCCAATGAACACCCAAAAGTAATTAGGGAAGTGCCTTACCACAATGAGCCTATATACAAAGTTTAAAGAAAATCGCATAATTCTGCATGAAAAACCCATTTATCTAAATTAAGGGGGGGGGGTTAGCCCCCCATTTCCCCCCTTTATACTTAACTAATGAACTCCCAAAAATAATCAGGGATGCACCTTATCACATTGAACCTATATACGAAATTTGAAGAAAAACGGATACTTCTGCATGAAAAACCCATTTATCTAAATTAAGGGGGAGTTAACTCCCCTTTCCCCCCTTTATACTTACCCAATGAACACCCAAAACTAATTAGGGAAGTACCTTATCACAATGAGCCTATATACAAAGTTTAAAGAAAATTGCATAATTCTGCATGAAAAACCCATTTATCTAAATTAAGGGGGGGGGGGGGGGTAGCCCCCCGTTTCCCCCCTTTATACTTATCCAATGAACCCCAAAACTAATCAAGGAAGTGCCTTATCACAATGAGCCTATATACAAAATTTGAAGAAAATCGGATAATTCTGCATGAAAAACCCATTTATCTAAATTAAGGGGGAGTAGCCCCCCGTTTACCCCCCTTTATACTTACCCAATGAACACCCAAAAGTAATTAGGGAAGTGCCTTACCACAATGAGCCTATATACAAAGTTTAAAGAAAATCGCATAATTCTGCATGAAAAACCCATTTATCTAAATTAAGGGGGGGGTTAGCCCCCCATTTCCCCCCTTTATACTTAACTAATGAACTCCCAAAAATAATCAGGGATGCACCTTATCACATTGAACCTATATACGAAATTTGAAGAAAAACGGATACTTCTGCATGAAAAACACATTTATCTAAATTAATTGGGAGTTAACCGCCCTTTCCCCCCTTTATACTTAACCAATGAACTCCCAAAACTAATCAGGGAAGCGCCTTATTAGAATGAACCTGTAAACAAAATTTGAAGCAAAACGGATAATTCTATCACGAGTTATCGCGTTACGTACGTACATACATACATACATACATACATACATACATACATACATACAGAACGGGCGGGCACATTAGCTCTCAGGCTTTGATAGCCTGTGAGCTAAAAAAGCAGGTGTCTTTTTGGAATAGAAATAAACTCATTTTCCGTTTCATTAATTAGTTTTAATTGATATCTTTAAATGTTACTGGTCGAATTTTATGAATTTTAGCTTTCTAAATTCGCGATTTTTTTTTACGTCCGTTTGTAAATTTTCGTGATGATGTGACGATTTTTGAGATTTTTCGGAAAGAGGCTAGAAAGCGTATAGTTCGCCATGTTTATCCAAGCCACGTGATTTTCCTCCTTCATCCTTCGAGACATCTGTCGCCCGATCAGTCTGCGCTCTCCCAGCTTCGTCTGGAAAGAATTAAAAAATATTTTTTATTGATCGATTTTTAAAGGATTTTTTCGCTTCTACGGGTCGTACGGAAATGATTTTTCGAATTTATGAAAGTGGATGCTCTCCTGCTTATGTCTGTCCAAGTTCCGAATTTCTGGGCCCGGAACTTCCCGATATACGAGTCAGTTTAAAAGCCCGTAATACAGTTTTTTGGTTAATTTGCTCCGGGGCGTCCCTGCCTTTTTTGAGAATCGTCTCGACTGTGACTTTGAGGAGAACTTTTGCGGATTTCGAAAAATGACGAATTTCTTTTATGTGTAGGGCTACAAAATGCACCAGGTCTCGATGCTAGATGCGAGCTACACCAAAAGTGGTTCCCTTGTCAGTAAATATCCATTGGCTCTAATATATTCGAGATCTTTTGAGTGACCCGGTAAACGAACCGTAAATTATATATGATCGACTGCAGTAATATATCCAAAAATAATGTGTAAATGACTTTTTAACAAGAGTTAGAACATTTAGGTTTTTTTTTGCTATATTGTTAAAAAAAATCAAATACTTTAAACTGATACAAATCAAAAACTAATTATATCACACTATATAAATCAAAAACTACATGGAATTTAAAAGTTTGAACAACTTACAAAAACAAATAAAATGAAGTAAACTACATATAAATCCGATAAATAGATATCTCTGTAGCCCTGCCAAAGGTGCTTTTCATTGACCCTGTAAACGAACCGTAAATGCTACAATGCCGCTTTAAAATAGTAAAATAGGGAGCTTAATGCGGTCAACTGCAGTAACGTACTTTGATATCATACGCATATGACCATTTTGACAAAAGTTAGACATTGTCGAAAATATGATTAAAATAAAATAAAATCCAGGTGTCGCTGCAAATGCACCCTCCTCACCAGTGAAGTGTAGTGAAATGATTTCATTATTGATACTGAACAAACGATGCAATGATTATGATGTTATGTTAAAAGCTTTAAAACGAAAGCTAAAATTAATATGCATCTGGCATATGGTCTTATTGAAGGAGCGATCCTTATAATATCGTGTAGGTATGTGAAATAAATATTTGTGGTTTTGTGTGATGAAAGGAATTGATTTTATGCCTTTTGAGTCTTTTACTATGTTTCATTTTGAAGTTTGAAACCCGGTAAGAACAAATTGGAAACATGCCAAAGTTTCTAAATGGTGCATCGGTTCCGAGAAGTAAGAGATTAATCGTTTTGATTATATTTTAAAGTGAAATATTTTATTTAAAATAAAATACGAAAGTATATTTCATGTGATGATTAAAGAAAAAAAAAAAAAAAAAAAAGCTTCAGTTTGATATGACGATACGTAAAAATATGTTTTATTTATTTGATTAATGAGAAACGAAAGTGATGTTTTGTATTGATAATGTGAAATGGAAAAAGAAAGAAAAACAGTGAATTTAATATTTTGTAATTGATATATTTTTTTATTCTGGTTGGTTTTGCTGCTAAAAGATAATAAACATGAACACATTGACAAAGCTAAAAAAAGAACGGTCTGTTTTGAGAACAGCCGTAACTAAATATTTGAATAAATTGGAAAGTGAGGATTTAGAAAAATGTGCAGAAGGCACATTGGAAGAATTTATTGGTTACTTAGATAAAGTAAGCAAAGATTTAAAGCCCCTTGATAATGAAATTAAAACATTAATTAATGAAGAAACGGAATTCGAAAATGAAGTGCAGAATGCGATTGAATATAATCAAAAAATTACGATATGGCTCAGTAAAATTAGCGCAAGAATAAAATGTAATAAAAATTTAAAGGAAATTACATCATCCAGTCCCGACACGCCGCCGGAAGGGGTCATTGCGAATAATGTTAATAAATCATATGAGAATGTTAATTTTAATAATATAACAGTAAAGTTACCTAAAATCGCAATTGCGAAATATTTTGGCGATCCGTGTTTATGGATGGAATTTTGGAATCAGTTTCAAAGCACTATTGATAATAACGAAACTTTGTCTAAAATTGATAAATTTTCATATTTAAAAACTCTTTTAGGAGGGGTTGCGTTCAATGTTGTAAACGGATTTGCTCTGTCGGAGGAAAATTATGAAAAAGCAGTAAAATTACTAAAACAAAGATTCGGTAGGCAAGAATTAGTTATTAATGCTCATATGTCGAAATTGTTAAATCTTAATCCCGTTAAGGATTCTACTAATATATTTGAGTTAAGAAAATTGTATGACGTTGTTGAAATTCAAATTCGAAGTTTAGAATCATTAAATGTGACGACTCAAATGTACGGTCACCTTTTGTATCCCATTCTGATTAGATTAATCCCAGATGATTTCGCTCTAAATTTTAATAGAAAACGTTTAGAGAAATCGGATGAAAATGAATTTAATGTTTTAGAACTATTGAGATATTTAAAAATCGAAATTGAATGTCGGGAATCTTCTGTTATGCTTAATCATTTCAAGGTACTAAGCGGAAGAATACAGGTACACCCGATAAGGAATGTAGCAAAAGTTATTTCAAGGGTTCAAGTTCTGCTAGTGCTCTTAATGCACAAATTTTATCATGTATATTTTGTTCTGCCCCTCATGACTCATTCAAATGTAGCCTGACCCCACAGATAAGTTTAAGATATTGAAAAATTCCAATCGGTGTTTTAAATGTTTCAAATTTTTTCACAACAGTAAAAAAATGTAGAAGTAAATTTTCATGCTTTAAATGTAAGAATCAATATCATCATGGTTCTATTTGTACGAAAGATAACAGAGGGTCGAATACTGTTCGAGATAATAGAATAAGCAATAAGCAAGAGAGTCCTGATTCTCGTAATTATGAAGTTGAAGCGACAGGGAGTACAAACAATTCTAGTTCAGAAATTGTTAGTTCGGTTTCACAATGTAATAATAATCTGACGTATTCTAAAAATGTTTATTTACAGACGTGTAAAGTTGTCGCGAGTTCTAATTTCAATTCAAAATTAACTAGAATACTCCTTGATAATGGGAGTCAGCGGACATTCGTGAGTGAAAATTTAGTGCATGCTTTAAATTTGAAACCAGTAGGTCAAGAAGTCTTATCAGTGTATTCTTTCGGAATGCAAAGTGCAGTAGAAAAAGTATATCCAATAATTGAAGTCGAAATCAAAAGCTTAGATCATTCTTTCAAAGCGAAAATTAAAGCACTCGTTGTTTCTCAGATATCAGGCGCCGAGATGTACGAACCGTCTGCTCAAATTAGGGAATTTATGAGAGATAATAAAATGGAAATGGCTGACGCTTGTTTAGGGAAAGATTTGATGAGTGTTGAAATACTAATTGGATCAGACTTATTTTGGGAATTTATTTTAAACGAAAGAATATACATTAATAATGACTCGGGAGCTATTAAAACAGTTTTTGGATGGGTAATTACGGGACAGGAATTGAAAAAGGGAAATAGTTGTTCTCAAAATATAGCAGTAATGAAAAATGCGGTTGAGGTAAACGATTTAAAAATATTTTGGGAAATTGATTCAATCGGCATATCGGACGAGAGTGAGGAATTATCTCAAAAGGATAAAATGTTAATAGAAGATTTTGAAAGGGGGTTGGAATACAAGAATAATAGATACACGACTAATCTTATTTGGGACTCAAGTCCAAACGAAATTAATAATAATTTTTACATTGCTAAAAGGCGATTCGATAATTTGAAAGAAAAATTTAATAAAAATAAAGCAATATGCGAAGAGTATAAGAAAGTTATAGATGAGCAAGTTCGCGAAGGCATTGTGGAAGAATCTAAAAATGATAAGCTATTGTCTGGATACTATATGCCACATAAGGCTGTTTTAAGGCCAGACAAAGAAACTACGCGAGTGAGGATAGTTTTTGATGCATCATCAAAGGAAAATCATTCGAAATCTTTAAATGATTTTTTGGTATCAGGTCCAAATTTAAATCCTAATTTATTGGATATGATGCTTAAATTTCGAACATATCAGGTTGCTTTTTCCTCTGACATTGAGAAGGCATACTTAATGATAGAGATAGCAAAAGAAGATAGGAAATACTTAAAATTTCTTTGGTTTAATAGCGGTGACTCTGATTCTTTCAGGGTAATGAATATGGCACGATTACCTTTTGGAATTCGGTGTAGCGCTTTTATCTTAGCTGCCACAATTAAAGTGCACATTAAAAAATATAAAGGTTTTTGTCCTGGGGTTTTTGATATGTTAAATAACTCAATGTATGTTGATGATCTTTATTATGGAGCAAATACAGCTGAAAATGCTTATAATCTTTCATCTAGTGCTAGCACTGTACTTAAGGACGCGAGCATGAACTTGCGTAAATTCAATTCAAATTCAAAAGAGTTAAAAGAGTTGTGGCAGCAAAATGGCATATCGTGTAACCCGTCTGAGCGGTCTGTGTTATTGGGACTGGAATGGGACACTAATAAAGACATTATAAGGATTGATTCATTGGAATTACAAAATGTTTCGACTAGCACCAGTCTATCCACTAAAAGATCAGTACTGCGTGCTGCAGCAAAAATCTATGACCCCGCTGGATATATAGCCCCCTTTATAATAAGAATTAAGTTGTTAATGCAGAAAATATGGCTAAAGGGATTAGAATGGGACGAGGAACTTCCCGAAAATCTAGAAATGGAGTTTAAAAACTGGTTAGCTGAAGTTAAAGAGTTGCAAAACATATCAATACAAAGAAAGTATTTTGAGGGAGGTGCAGATCCAAATGAAGTAACTATACATATATTTTGCGATGCTAGTGAAAGGGCCTATGGAGCTGTCGCATATTTCAGATATATAACCAAAAAGGGAAAAGTGAATACATCCCTTATAATGGCAAAATCACGTGTTGCTCCTCTTAAAAGTCTGACACTACCTCGTCTGGAGCTAATGGGAGCAATAATTGCAGTGAGAACCTATAAATATTTGAATAAAATATTTAATGTCTATTGCACTAAAACAACTTTTTGGACCGATTCAGAAATAGTTTTAAGTTGGATAAAGAGCTCCGCAAAAGAGTGGAAACCATTTGTCTGTAACAGAGTAACCGAAATACAAAACATTTCAGATCCAAAAAATTGGAACTATTGCTCGGGCAAGGAAAACCCGGCGGATTTATTAACCAGAGGATTGAAATTAAAATCTTTAAATGAAAATTCGTTATGGTGGCAAGGACCGCCTTGGTTAAAGTGTTTCACGGATTGGCCTGTGCAATCGAAAAAATTTTCAAATAAGAATAACATATCAGAACGTCGTAAAAATATTATAGTTAATGAATGCACTATTGAGAACGATGAATTTGTAAAATTGGAAAGAAACTTTAGTAGTATGCTGAAACTACTTCGAACAATTGCATGGGTGAAGCGTTTCATAAGGAAAGTTAGAAAATTACCTGTAGTCGATGGTCCGTTATGTGCGAGTGAAATTCAAGAAGCGGAAATATTCTGCATTAAGTCAGTGCAGAAACGGTTTTATAAGCCAGAAATCGACATGCTTAAATCGACGAGTGAGCTCTCAAAGAAGTCTAGCTTAGTATCATTGGCACCATTTCTTGATGAAAATGATATATTGAGAATAAAGGGAAGACTAGACGAGAGTAAATGTACTTATGGAGAAAAACATCCAATTCTCCTCCCAAAGAACTCTCGATTCACAGAATTGCTAATATTACGTGAGCACAGCAAAATGCTTCATAGTGGAGTTGCTGCAACACTATGTAAATTGCGAGAAAATTACTGGATTCCTAAGGGGAGGCAAGCAATTAAAAGGGTTATAAACAAATGCCTCATATGCCGAAAATATACATTGAAGCCAGCAAAACAATTGACAGCGCAACTTCCCAGAGATCGAATCGCCGAAACACCAGTATTCTCCGTCTCTGGAGTAGACTTCACTGGACCTGTTTATATAAAAAATGGGGATAACACCGATAAAGCTTACATAGCTTTATTCACTTGTGCTGTAACACGTGCTGTTCACATTGAACTAGTTTCAGACTTATCAACCAAGAAGTTCATGTTGGCACTTAGACGTTTCCTTAGTCGAAGAGGGAACTGTCATACATTCTACTCAGACAATGCCAAAACCTTTAAATGTGCTAACAAAGAAATTCAATATTTCTTTGACATCCTTAAGAGCCAAGACTTTCAAAATTTTATTTCTACAGAAAGAATAACATGGAAATTCATCGTTGAACTTGCCCCATGGTGGGGAGGTTTCTACGAGAGGCTCATGAAAAGTATTAAAGATCCCCTAAGAAAAATCTTAGGAAAAGCTTTGTTGACTTTTGAAAAACTTATGACTGTGCTTGTAGAGGTTGAAAACGTTCTTAACCACAGGCCTCTAACATATGTCTGTGATGACGCCTCTGAACCTGAACCACTCACACCTGCCCACTTCTTGCTTGCTGGACACAAGGTAGAATACCCATTTAACTTTAATGAAGTGTTTAATACCTCCATTACTAAAACTAGCTTAATTAAAAGAAAGGCGTATCAGACAAAACTTCTGAGTCAAATTTGGCAGAAATGGAAATCTGAGTATTTGCTCGCGACTAAAAGTTTACATTCTTTTGGAACTCCTAATGCTCAAAAGGACTTGAAAGTCAATGACATTGTTTTGATTGAAGGACCGAGTAAATCAAAGTTCTTATGGAACTTAGGACGAATTATCGAGGTTAATAAAGGTCGTGATGGTCTAGTCAGGTCTTGTGTCGTCAAGACCAAAAAGGGAAATTTAAGACGACCTATACAACTCATATATCCTTTTGAAATTGCTGATTAACTAAATATTTTGTAAATAAAATTTTCTTTGAATTAATATAATGATAATTTTAGTATATTGTATATGTGTAAATATGTAAATAATATTTTACTGTATTTATTGCTGTATATATTTATATATTCTTAGCTATACTATAAATGTTCTTAATGTTACTTATATTGCATTTATTATAATAGTTGATAAGAGTTTCTTGCAAAAAATCCTGGCCAGGTATATTTAACTAGATACATATTGGTAAAAAATATATATACATATATTATGATTGTTTATTTGGTGATTCATTTCAGGTCTAAAAGATAAATGTTTATAAAATCTTTTGTGTGTTTGAATTATTGCATATTGTATAACTTCATATTTGTATATTGTATGTACTGAATAGACATTGAACATTGAAATTGATTATTAGTAAAAATTAGATTATAAATTTATAGTGATAATTTTGAAAATTATCAGGTGGGGAGTGTCGAAAATATGATTAAAATAAAATAAAATCCAGGTGTCGCTGCAAATGCACCCTCCTCACCAGTGAAGTGTAGTGAAATGATTTCATTATTGATACTGAACAAACGATGCAATGATTATGATGTTATGTTAAAAGCTTTAAAACGAAAGCTAAAATTAATATGCATCTGGCATATGGTCTTATTGAAGGAGCGATCCTTATAATATCGTGTAGGTATGTGAAATAAATATTTGTGGTTTTGTGTGATGAAAGGAATTGATTTTATGCCTTTTGAGTCTTTTACTATGTTTCATTTTGAAGTTTGAAACCCGGTAAGAACAAATTGGAAACATGCCAAAGTTTCTAAAGACATTTTAGTAGTTTCATTTCCCCATGTTAAGTATAGAAATTCAATAATTAATATGGGTATAAATCAAAATCTAAATTACATTTTTGCATGAAACTTTAAAGGTGTGAACTGCTCATGAATCCAAATAAAATGCAGCAAACCGCGTACACACCTGATAATTACATATCTGTGTAGTCCTGTAAGACACGATTAAAACATGAATTTTAAAAAGGGTAAAAAAAATGTACTTTTAATATCGCATTTACTAAAAACTTATTCGCCAGGTTCCTTTTGGCCACACTAGTGGCTGAAAGGTTCTTTTCTGAAAGCTGGTAGACGGGAGGTGTAGGGTTCAAACCACTGTCGCCGGTCTGCTCGTCGACCTAACCATATGGAGTTTTCCGTGGTTTTCTTCAAACCTTGCCGTAAATACGAATTAGGATCTCTTAGAAAGTCCCCCACGTAGAGCACTCTCCTTAGGTGCCTATATTCCTCGTGTCCGCCGTCATAAAATCAACCAACCGACCAACCAGATTCATCTTTACTTTTGGTTACTTAGTCCCTAGGCAAACCCCATTTTATGTCAACAAGAATTTTCATTTCTGTGACAAATAGAATGCGAGATATACAGGTGTAAACCCCATTTTGATCAGTCCGCAAACTATAAACTAGACAGAGTACTAAATTAATTTTGTAAAATCGTTTGCCATCAATTAGCGGAAATTCATTCGTTTGCTGTTAATTGCATTATTTTTCCTTTTGCTTTGCGAGAAACACTGCCGAGTGCCTAGTATCTATTTAAAGTATGTATTATCTTATGAAAATATTTGTTCCTTACAGTATACTAAAAACAATTTGTGTATTTTTATCAACTTAATGTGTGTGTGCATTAAGTTTCTTTACAAATGCACTGTACATAAAAAGAAACTTATTAAAATTGAAAGTGATTGCCATATATTTTAGAAATAAAGATATCTATAGAAATAAAAATAATTTGGCACTTAAACAATAAATATTGCTTTTTAAGATGTCAGTTTTTAAATCTGTCTCAAATGAGTATTGCAAATTATAAAAATATATCAGAAATTGGGAAATGACTGCTTATTACTGAAAGAAAAAGTACTTTGTCAATAAGATGTGGGTAAAGTTAGTAGATTATTTCTCAGTCTAATAAGTCAAAGAAAAGAAATGGAAAGCCGATACAAAAGGAATTTATCATAATTGAAGAAAGGTAGAATTAGAGAGTCGAAAAATCTCGGCGAAAGCCTAATGATTATGGCTACAGTAAAACGAGAAATCGATGGAGACGCGGCAAATTAGATAAAATGTAATGTATGGGATACAATTTTGAATCGATATTGTATCTTTTATAAGTAGAATAGTTGTATATCAACGGTACTTATAACAATAAAAAAATATATTTCGCTATAGAAAAACATTTGTTTGAGTAATTACAGAGAAATTTAGTTTATTAAAAAAGATAAAAACTTTATGAAATAAATAATTAACAATAAGGTTTTCTTGGAACACGTATTTTAATGAAAAAAAAATGCGATAAATTTTTCATAAAACATAAAAATGGTAAAATTAATGAAGCAACAACAACAAAAACAACAAATGTATTTTCAGAATGTAATTTACTTTTTATATAAGTATTATTTGTAAATGTTTAAGCAAAATTAAGGAAGTTTTGAGTTTTATTCATTTATAAATACTGATTAGAATGAACATATAAATATGCTATAACATTGTATGATTCTAATACAATTTTGGTTATTAAGAGATAAATTTCATCATATATAACAAAGCAACAGAAAATAGTTACTGTTTCTGCAAGAGAGGATATAAAACAGTCATAAATGCGTAACCAACGTCATCTTGTATCGATAGATTTGTGGCGTAGTTTTATACAGGCAACAAGCAAATAATGATTAATATAAGAATATGGTTAAATTAAACATTTTCCCCTGATTTGTTTGAATGCGTACGATAATTTGTGCACAATTCGTGATACATAAGACGGTTTGCTCCAGCACGCCCGTTGGCGTAATGCAAAATGTATCGTAGTCAAGAAAACGTTTTGTCACTGTCGCATGTCCAATCACTATGCTACTAGATGACTATGATAACTAGAGGCAAAAAATACGGCGATTTCTAGGTTAATGTAGATGCACTAGAAGTGCGTCTGCTATGGTCTTATATTTATTAGAATCTTATATATATATCGTCTTATATCTATTAGAGATAAATAAATTGTCGACTGATAATAATTGTTACTTCCGCTGCCCCGTTTTCAGCTCTGAGTTGAGTTAAGAGCATGCGCTTTTTTGCTTTTGCCAAGCGTTTGCTTTCTCTTAGTAAAAAGCACAGAATGTTTATAGAAATTTTTAAAAAAATGTCCCGATTTCCAATGTTTTTAAAACGTCGCGCTCAATATTGGGACGGTTTTGAAGCGTTACCATCTGCCATCAGTTTCCATGCGGGGACAGTGAAGTGTGCGTGTAACCTAAATTAGGGTATCTGAAGCTGTAAATATCGAATTATGTCATCACATTTGACTACTATCTGTTTCGTAAGCCCTTTACACAGCCGAAGACAGTCAATTGTTTGTTTCTCCTAGTAACTACAGTCTCAGAAAAAACTGTAAAAATTTATGAGCGTTTTCCCTTCAATTTTCACGGGCAACAGCCTTATTTGATGAAAAACGGTCTGATCCACTAAATGAGCGGCCTTATCCCTTAGATACTTAGAAAATTAAGAGCAATCCACATATTCTTACAGTTCTAGCCCATATGTTAGCAAAACTATGGTACGACCCCATACATTGTCCTCCGCTAGGGTGTAACCCTTCATTTTACTCGTGTTTCGAAAATTTTAATCCGCCAAAACAGCGATTCTGTGATGATTATCTAACGTACTACGTGCTACGGAACAGTAAGCAAAGTGTTATTGTGTTTTAAAGTGCATTATATCCTGTGCATTATAATGCTATATTACTTTGCCCCGTAAGATTACGGGCTGCACAAAATGATGTGCATGGATATTTTTTTACGGGGTATGACTCGAATCTCTGCTGCCGGCCCCTGCCCGTAATTTTACTACATTTTTTTTTACTGTGTATTTTGTATGTGTGTTCTACGTCATTCATTAAGCATTTTAATTATTAAAAATCAAAAATTGTTCTTCTTTATTTTATTGGTTTGTGGTTATTGTCTGTGATTATTGTCTGTGAAAATGCAATTTGCGATTGTGTTTATAGTTTTTGCTGCACATTTCACTATCAAAGAAGAAAAAAATTAATTCACGAAGAGAATTTCTGAAATGAGTAACCTGTGTGAACATTTAAGACTATAAACCATTTTTACACGCTCAGTTAACATAAAAAGTTTCTTTTTAAAACCAGACTGCAAACGTACAAAACAAATCTTCATTTTCTTATAGAGTGAATATTATTTCACTCTTGAAAGTGAATATCTCTGCATTCATTGCATTTTTACATGCATTATCCGCTATTTTCCATTATTTTTTTCGCAGCAATAAATTATGCCAGAAAGAGAACAAAAAGGAATAAAAACGACATTCCTAACTTAATATAGTGAGAGTTTACGCTGAACGGTATCGGCATAATCAATATATTTTGATGAAATATTCATCAGCATTAACTATTTCTATGAAACGAAAGCACTTTGGAAAATAGACTTTTTTAATACATGCCAGAGAAAAAGGAAATCTAACAGAAAGCACCATTTTACAATATATTTAAATAAGTTGATTCACTAAATAAATCTTCGAACTTCATATTGAAGTTTCTTGAGTAGAGAAATCATTAAATACATGATACAAATATGCATGTAAATGTAAGCTGTATTTTGATTAACCTAATAACACCACTATGTAGAACGAAATCCAAGATGTGATAGAATCATTCACACAATCAATAGGAAATCACGAATATTAATTTAATAAGATTACGGGGGTGGGGGGGGTAAACTGTAAAAAACATTAAAATTGTTCATAAAACATTTATGTGAGTGCTATTACAACTGTCCTTGAAATTTTTAATTCATTCTTTTATTTAACAATATACCAAAAAATTTAATAAGCACTTTAAATATATGATGGTCCTTGCTACGCCCCTTTTATACCGAGAAACTTAAGAAAGCCAGGATGAAAGGGGAATAAAATTCTGAAAATTGAAATCGGACAAATTTAAAAGGGAAATTTATTAAATTAAAGATAAATTAAAGACACGTAAATAAAGCATTTATCTTATATTCATAAACACAAGTAAAAGTCATTTATAAAATGCTTACATAATGAAGAAAAATGCATTTAAGTTACTTTAACGTTTTTTTATCAGTTACTTTCGTTCAAGTTGCTGTAAAAATAACTTTATAAGTTCTATTACAGTTTCGATTATGATACACAAATAATGAATTTTCAGGTTTGGTAAGTTATAGAATAGTTTACCTAAATATACCTGAAACAATCAATTACATAATCGGAGAGTATGCGAAAAAACTTTACTCTTTTCAAAAAAATACCTTTCATTAATTAGATTGTTAAATACTGTAAAATGATATTATATAATAATGTAAGTCTTCAGTTATATTTTTAAATTGCTCATTGACTATTTTCTTTTGTTAAGTAAAAGCACGAACCTTAAAAATAAAACAACAAAATTATCACATGACACACACATAAATACTATGTAATGCGATTAAAAGCTTCTTACAGTGTTATAATCATTTACCAAGCAAATTGGTAAATCATGTCAAATGTTCTGCAAATTCCACATTAGAAATGGTGTCGATTGGGTAACGGCAAATATAAACAAGAACGAAAAATCATGCGTCAAGCATAGATTATGTAACACTTTCCAACGCTTCCAAAATAATTTTACGAATCATACTCTTTAATAAGCTAAAAGATAACATCTAAGTAATCCGAATACTTTTATTCAGCCCTGTATAGGATCTATAGATTTGTATATATACTACATAGGATGCTAAATTTTAGTTCAGTTAGGAAACACGTAGCACAGTTTAAAATTCTCCGTCTGGAGTGAAATAATACGGAAATGTGTTCCCGAACTTTTGTGCTTCCCTGTATAGGATCTACAGAATTTATACACACCACGTAATATAAAAGCGATTTAAAATTGAAATCGCATTCAGTAACTTAAAACGCACTTGCAGGAATTATTGTTAACATACAGTAGAGAATTCTTTTGTGTGTCCCTGTAAATGAACGATGACTGCTATACACACAATATTCTGTAGTAAGTCTCTTGTAATGAACCTTATATAAATTTCAATGCGTTTAAAATAGTGAAACATTATTTAAAAAAACCGCAGACGATTTTTCTCCATAGACGTAATGTAACGGAATTCTTTTGACTGTCCCTGTAAAGTAAGTATAAGTGCTATGCACACCCTATTCCATATTAAGCTTCTTCTAATGCACCTTAGTGATATATATACATTTCAATGCGTTTAAAATAGTGAAACATTATTTAAGTAAACCGCAAATGATTTTTTCCCATAGACCGCAATGTAACGGAATTCTTTTGAGTGTCCCTGTAAAAAAACTATAAGTGCTACACACTTCCGTTGAAATAGGGAACATGCTATAGATAACGATTATAACATATAAAAATTGCAGGGCAATCCGAGCATATTTACGGGAGTTAGAGCACGGACAGACGGCCAGACGGCAGACGGCCAGACGGCCAGACGGCAGACGGCAGACGGCCAGAAGGCCAGACGGCAGATGGCCAGACGGCAGACGGCCAGACAAACCGAAGTCATAAACACTTTTCAACTAGGTTGGAAAGTGTTAAAAACTATACACTTTTTCACGAAAATAATGTGAAAATCAATCAAAGATATTATGCATAGAATGCCTTTGAACAAATTGTAAAAGTCATGGGTTAAACTTATACTTCAATAACAAACCAAATGCTTTTCAAAAGGAGTCTGTACCAGCACATTATGTTCAATAAACGCTTGTTGTAAAAATTGTTCATAAAACATTTATGTGTGTGCCATGACTCAATCGTCCTTGAAATGTTTTAATTATTTTATTTAGCAAAATACCCCAAAAATTAATAAGCACTTTAAATATATAAAAATACAACACATCAGCATATAAGATTAATTTGTTGTCAATACATAAACATCGATAGATGAAATTTATGTTTTTGATGCTCCACAACAGTTAATGTGTATCGTATAAAAACATTCAGAATAGTTATTATTACATAATATTTTATTAGATGAATGGCGTATTTTGATATAAAGTGATTTGAATTGGCAACCTTTCTTTAAGATGTGAAAAAGTATAATATTCTGTGGATAATAAATAGCGAAAGAAATATTTATATATAAATATATATATATATATATATATATATATATATATATATATATATACAGGGTGTTGCCAAATTCGACCGCTAAATTCAGAGGAGTGATAGTAGACATCCAGCGGATGAAATTTACCATAAAAAATAGGGTCGCAAACCACGTTTATTGTGAGAAAAGTCATGAAGTCGAGTGGAACAAAAAAGGCCAATAAAAACTAGAAAAACATTTAATTTGACGCATGATTTATTTCATGCGTGCACCAGCACATTTTGCGATTGCGGTGCGTAACAATCTCGATGCTACATATCCCGAGAGGAGGACTGGCCGCAGCGGACCTGTTGCTTGGCCTAATCGCTTCCCTGAACTCAATCCCTTGGATTTCTTCTTCTTTGGCCACCTGAAATCGATTGTTTATTAGACGACCGTGGATACTCTGAAGGATCTGGCAGCACAAATCACTGTCGTTTTAGCAGATACATACGGGGTTGAACGCGTCCGGCAAACCTTCGTTCGTCGATGTCAGCTGTGCAATGATCTTCCCGGTCGCAACTTCGAACAATTCCTATAAAAATGTCACGTCGTCTCTTTCTGACGTTGAACTGCAATACATTGTAATCCTGCTTTTCGTCAAATAACTGTTTTCTACTTATTATTGTCTCTTTTTGTTCCATCTTTCATAGTTATTTTTGCAATTTTCTTCGACTAAACGTGTTTTGCGGTCCCATGTTCTATGGCAATTTTCTACCTCTTCATACATACTATCAGCCCCCCCCCTGAATTTGTCGGTTGAATTCAGAAACACCCTGTATACTATCTATCTATATATATATATATATAATTATAATATCTTTGAATTTCAAAAAACATATCAAGTTCTTGTAACAATCTAATTAAATCTCCTAAGAGATAATTAGTAATAAAGTGTAGACAGAACACCACATAGTTAATAAATTAACAAGTGCAATCATAATATTACCATAGCATTTGCTTCAATGGTAATTGGCCAAAAATACTGAAAATATGAAAAATATTTAAAAAAAGAGAGAGAAAAAAAATTATATAATAAACCATAAAATGTTAATAAATTGAAGTTGATATCAAGTGAATACAAATGGATTTTGAAATGAAATATGAACTAAATATAATGGAAAAATGGATAACAAGTGATTTAAATTAGAATTCGATATATATATATATATATATATATATATATATATATATATATATATATATATACATAATAAAACTAAAATGCGTTGAAATAATTCACTAGTGAGAAACAAACCAAAGGGGAAAAAGGGGGAAAATAGAAAAATAATTAAAACTAAGAAACAAAATGTAAAAATTGAATGAAAATCCCCCAATGTGAAAAAGAGCTTAAAATATTATTATGGAGATGAAAAAAACTTCTGATTTATGTTCCTGCTTTGTAAAAAAGGACTTGAAAAAAGATAATAACTACATTTGTTATTTGAACTAGTAAGAGAAGAGCTCTAGAGATAATAAAAAAAAATTGCCATGGCTGAAAAGAAAACTAAAAGAATCTTTGTGTTGAATATAAATTTCAGGCGATGACATAACTTTAACGATAATCCTTGAAATAATGAACACTGTTGAAAAATGTTTTTTTTTTTAATCTGTTAGTAAATGAGTTTAAATAATAATTTATTCAAATGGTTCTATATTTATTTTTTTTATTTCATTTATTAACAAGGTTTATAAAGAAGACATTTTTTAAATTAAATTAGTGTTTCATATTAGTGTAACTCGAACAGAATATTATATATATACAAAGTGTAACAATAGATAGTTATCAGTGTATGATCTTCATTTCAATTATTAGTATAATTAATCTCATCTTGTTTTCGCAATGGAAATCGCAATGTACACAAAATGTGACTTTCTTAACTAGTCATATGGTAGCATTCATTTGACTGTTATTTGTGAATGCAATTAGAAATCACATAGTCTATAGGATGTGGCTTATCAGCGTCAAAATGACACGAATTCGCATCCCTATTTGGCATGAGGAAATTGTTACTAATTATTATCTCTAAAGTACAAAAACGAAGAAAAACCATAGACGAGCATGTTTGATCTTTAAAACCTTTACAACTCGAATAAATAAAAATGTTGACTTCGACATTTGCTATTTGAATTTTCATTTGAAATGTTTGTTTAAATGTAGTATAATATAAATGTAACGGGATGTTTTAATAATGATATTATTATAAAAAAATAGTGTTATTATTATTTCTGATATTTTTATGTACAAATTATAACTAATTGAGACTTTGGACAGAAAATAAATGGAAATGAAACAGAAATTTCCATTTAAATATCTAGCATCTACTTCCGTATACGTAGATATTAAATATACATAAATGTACGAATACATATATAACGCACATATATAAGCATTCAAATTCTCTCCAACACTGTTAAAACATTTTCGCCGGGAGGGTTGTGCCACGGCCAACATCAGTACCGGCCGAGGAAGCTCATGTTTGTTGCAACGTTGAATTAGGACTGAATTCTTGACGTCAGATCAGGTGATCTTCGCTGAACCAATCGGCATATACGCTGTCCTAAGGAGGGGGGTAGAAACAAGTGTTTTCTCGGTCGACTGGGTAGGCTCATGATCACAAGGCTTGACGTCATAAATTCCATCTTGAACCATAAATTCCATCCGGAAACAACCAAGAGCTTTTTGGACCGGTTCGGAAGTCCGCCGTGGTTGTACCAACATTTCGGGATGTAGTGGCTGCAACCATAAGATATTGAAATCTCGTTGCAACATTTGAGGCTGGTTTTCCGGAGTTCAACCCGAACTCCAAATGTTGAACGGTTCATTAGTTTAAGTTACTGATGACTCCAAATACTGAAAGACTCTCTGGATACTCTGTATATAATTATATTTTAAGGAAACTATAACGAATATTGATAACTAAAATAACTTTTATTGTTATTGTTATCCTTTGTAAAAGTATCTTCAGTGATTTCCCGATAAGAATATTAACATTCAGAGAATTTATTTCATAACCACAATATAGTTAGTTATATATTTTTACATTTCAATATAAGTGTAAAATTATGAACATTACATAATAGGTAAGAAAACATCAAATTTAATCTGGACTAGGTCTACTAAACGAATTAAAGCAACACCCTGTTTTCTTAATATATACATGGTGATTCAAAACTTATCGTTCAAATTTCGTGGGGAGGTAGGGAATACGTGAGGAAACCGATTTTACATAGGAAAGTATGTCCGCAAATGTACGCATGCGTACGTAGAGGGCGCTATGTGTACACAACCTTTCATTGCGTCCCAATCATTGTTTTGACTTTCCTAAAGCTAGTATTATTTCTTCTCTTATTTCCACTTCTCATTTGGACTTCCACGAAGCCTTTTACATCTTTAAAAACTCCAAAAATCTCGTTAATGACCTTTATTCAACGCCTTCATTATCTGACGCCTGGAAACTTGGTAATGGGAGGTTGGATACATACAGCGCCCTCTACATACGCATGCGTACAATTGAGGAGACACTTTCATATGTGAAATAGGAAATCTGACGTATTCCCTACCTCTCCACGAAAGTTGAACGATAAGTTTTGAATCACCCTGTATATATATTAGGGTGGGCCGAAAAAGACTTTTTTTTATTTTTTGATTCGCTATACCGCGGAAAACTTGCCTCTCGGGTAGCTTAGTACAATGCAAAAATAAAATAAATAAATTGTTGCGTTGGGCGATAGCGCATCGTCCTTGAAATTTGAGAAAAAATAAGATTTTTTATCATTTTCAAGAGGAAGTGCGAGAATTTTTTTGCTTTGTATTTTGATTCGCTATACCACGGAAAACTTACCTCTAGGGTAGATTAGTATAATGCAAAAATAAAATAAATAAATTGTTACGTTTGGCGGTTGCGCATCGGCGCTAAAATTTGATCCTTCTCAGCAAATGTGGTGGTGAAGGTGCAGTAGTGGTCCAGTGAATCTTTTCAATGTTGTCTGTAGTTAGGAAATTGATTTTCGATGGTTGAAAACTCCTGATTAACTTTTTTGAGAAGCTAAGTTCATAGCCATTATAATTTTTCTGAAACCTAACTCTATTATATGATTACTTTTATCTACTATCATACTCAAAAGCAAGTTTTCTGGACGGGCAAAAAATACGTTTCTCAGTTAGTGTTCTCAGTTACTGAGTCAATTGCTTTCAACAAGTTTTCGGGAAGGAATTTTGAAGATTTTATAATTTCAAATACATGTTCTGGTCTGTTTGTGAAGTATTTACTTTTTTATATATAACCATAGAGGTATATATGACTTTAAAAGAAAATAAACTAAGATCTTGCTCTCATCTGTAGTGTTTTCAATACCTAAATACAATCGGAGAACTCTGTTCGCCGTTGTTAACCACATTGAGTAAGAAAGTGTGCCAGGTTCACGAACAGAAAATTCTTGAAAACAGCTACCTTATTTTATAGCAGAACTTATGTCCAGCATGTACTGCTGACCTGTGTGAGTTGATCATATTTTACCCTCTTCAAGTTCTGTTCAAAACATTTCCAGTAGCATTCTTTCTTATTTGACTGAGACTGGATTTTCACTTCATGAACAGAAAGTGATTGGATTTGATGGTGCCGTTATTCGCCTGTTATTCGCACAATTGAAGAACAAGTTAAACGACCACTACAGTGGAGTGTATGCGTCTTACATTTCAATGAGTTGCCATTCCGACATTTGTTTCAAACTTTAGATGGTGAAACGACTGGGTCACAATGATTTCGTTGTCCGATTGGCTCACAGCTCAGTTAATGTGAGAAACTCCCAGTAGTAAATTTTGACAGTGTTGAGTATGAGATTCCAGAAATGGACAAGCAAAGTTTATGCAAAGATAAGCTGTACCTGCTGAACATAAGTTGTGATATATATTCAGGCAGCTGTCCTGAAGAATTAACTGTTCGTGAGCCTGGCACACTTTCTAACTCAAGTTGGAGAACTTTTGGCGTCAAAAAAGTCATTGGCTTCAATTCCAGAGATGGTTTTATAAGAACTATACTTATTTCAATATCGTCAATGCCTAGTTTTTCAAGCTAATCATAGTTCGAACTTAATTCAATTATATCAAAAGAAAGTAAATACAAGCAAAGTACCATATTTCGTTACAAAGTGAATATTTACAGAATCAGAAAAATGATTTTTGGTTTCAATGAAAATTTGTTAATTTTTTAAAAATGTTTTTTTAAACTTAATACTCTACTAATAAAATGTAAAATGAACTATTTTTGTTTCATTTATTTATCTTTTCTATACTTTTTTGTACTAAAATATGTCTATATCTACTTGCTATAGAAGTTATTAGATTTATTTCCATTTATTAGAAAAATTTAAAAAATCGTATATTATTTTTTCGAGTTTTAGGGACTATGCGCTACCGCAAGATGCGTAAATCTATTTATTCTGTTTTTGCATTTTACTAATCTACCTTAGAGGCTCATTTTCCGTGGTATAGCAAATCCAAAAACAAAACAAAAATGATCTCGCATATCCCTTGAAAATGATAAAAATCTTATATTTTCTCAAATTTTAGGGCCGATGCGCTACTTCCAAATATATATATATATATTTATATTTAGGAATCAATTACACTTCTTTTCAGGTATCAGAAACTATTTACATATCTCAGTTTCAATTTTTGATTGATTCATAAAGAAAATATTCTTCTCCATATAGAAAATACGAGAGATAACATTATAAATAAATATATTCAGTTATCATTTCTTGAAAAGTAATGAATATAAAATCCTAGATCAGTTTAAATTTACTCTTTCTATGCATTCAAAATTTTTGAACAGGGATTCTCAATCTTTATCGATCGAAACTTTGCATTTTCTTCAATCTTTTTTCCTTTAGTGAGAAAAGAATTCCCACATATTAGAGAAATAAATTCTTCTTTTCTTCTTTTCTTAGGATAGATGGAAAGTATCACATGCATTCAAACAAACGAAATATATGTCACAGTTTATAGCTTATGTTTATATTACTTAAAAGAACAGATCGATTGCATTTCGATAACAAACGTTTTAAATAAATCAGAATACACATATTGCATCTAATATTTATACACTTTATTTGAAATTAAATTTCTAAATTACACAAAACAGATATTATAATTATGTTTCTATAATATTAAATACAAGAAATTATAGCTAATTTTAAGGATTTTTTTTTTTTTTTTTTTTGCATTATCTTAATTAAAACTTTTCAAGGCATTATTTTTCAAGACATTCTCATTAAGTATGTTTTTAACAGATATTTAGTATAATAAGTTAATGTAATTGTTTTAAAATGTCCAAAATAAAAAATTAAGAAAATGGCATTAAAAACGAAATTTTATAAAATTACAATGAACAGTACCTATACTCATCACAAAATAAAAATGGATATTATTGTAATTTTGTCTGCAACTATCAAATATGACCGCAGTGTTTTTCTGTAATGTACAGATTACGAAAACAATGAAAATTGTAAAGCTCTTTTACTGAACGTTTGTAATACGTGATAATTAAAAAAATGCTAAACTATGCTTAGATTGCAAATTAACAGGTTAAAATAAACCATGTAAATCTAAACGTAGTAAAGTTCTTATACTGAAAATCTCGAGTAGTTGCAAATGTTGTGTAATACATATGCTATAATACTTTTCTTCGTACCATATTTAAAAATTCTAGGTCAACCGGAAGTACCCTATAGGTTTATAGAGTAAAATATGTGTGACACTCTAAATTGATTTAGAATATTGAAACTTGGCGCGAAAGAAGTTCTTATATCACATGTAAAGGTAAAAATCCAAAAATCAATAAATTATAAATAAATGTCGATTTATTACATGTCGAACCTATCAATTCCCATAATCAGGAATACTGATGACACATAAAAAATCATGAAAGGTGCACTTGTAGGGGAAATTTTTGTCTTGGTGCACATATAAAATACTCATATATTATTAATATTGATTTAATTTAAAAGGATGATTCTTAAATTGTTATTATTATATATTTATAGAAAACTTATGTAATATTTATAGCAAATTCAGGTTTCTTATACTGGTCCAATAACTTCAACATTTTTAAAAATGTATCAAATTTGGGTAATTGTAAAGCATAATCAAAATAACAAAATCGTCCTACATTTTTTATTTAACCTTTGTAAGAAAATATTATTTGAAATTATCCTTAAATATCAACAACAATAAGTTAAAGTAATTTACTTTTATAATTTACAAGCAATAAAATTACCATTTTACCAAAAAATTACCAAAAATACAAATTATGAAAATACATTTTACCAATCCTACTGAACAGTACTAAATACATGTGATACTGAGCAATAATATTACCATGTGATAATACTCTAAGATTCTGAAGTAAATAATAATAATGGATAGAAGTAAGTACTAAATGAACAATAATGAATGGAAAATAATACTAGAGTAAACAGTGATAAATTATGTTACAAATACTAAATAACAATGTATGATGCCATTAAGAATAACTAAATTGTTAAGGTTAGAGTTTATGTAGTCTCTAAAGGTCCTTATGCATATTAGAAGTCCACTTCGTCCTCAGCCTCCACTAAGTCCAATGGAGGCAGCATGAATATGTACTGATTGTGCTCTAGTAGAAACATACAATTTGTTATTTTTTGGAACAATTTTGGCTGTCTCAGCACGTAGGAAAACCAGACAGATAGATTCATTTGTGATGGCTTTCTAATGTGATGGTGGACAGCCAGGGTACAATCCAGAATATAATGCAAGGAGGTACTTCTTTTCCCACAGGTGCATCTATGTGACGATGCCTTGCCGAATTTATTGAGATATTGAGGAAACGGGCCATGGTTTGTAGCAAAGATGTCGTGGTGCCTATTTTGAAGTTGAAGATCTGTTGATACTGTTGGGATTAAGGCGTGAGTAAAGCGACCCGTTGTTCTCAGATTCCAATCCATTTGCCATGATCTTATTAATTCGGATGTTGTTATCTTCTTTAAATGTGATAGCAGAAATTGGTAGAATTTTCGTAAGATGTCCTGTGATGGTTTCGTTGCATCGCGGGCCAGTTTAACAGCATGTCCATTTCCAGCTATGCCAGAATGACCACGCACCCATTGAAAGAAAATGGATTTCGATATTTGTTGCAAGGCTGTAATTATGTCATATATGAGTAAGTTGGAGGTGAATATATCTGCTAATGTCTACAGGCTAGATAGACTCTCATAATTGATTGTGTAACTTTGAAAATTATTAGAATTAGCCCAGCCTATTGCATCGTGTATCGCTAGTAGCTCTGCGTGGTAGGACTCTATTTTCTTGGTGTAGACGAATCCCCTTAAAACTGAACCTTTATATGCACAGAAAGCGTATGCAATGCCATATGATGCTTTTGATCCGTCGGTCTAAGTAAACAATGTGGAAAACGCATAACAAGTTTGAGAACCAGATTTCAGTAATTAGCACCATTAATAGGAAAAATATGAGAATTCTTTTGTGAAGATTATCTACAGATTTGCATATACGCTACATAGTATGCTAAAATTTAGTTCAGTTAGAAAACGCATAGCACAGTTAATAATTCCTATTCAGCAAATTGTATCAATAAACCTAAATGTATTCGATATATTTTGTGCTGCCCTGTATATTATCTATAGAATTTATATACACTAAGATATATATAAAAAATATTTAAGTGTAAAATCGCCTACCAAAACTGTAAAAGAACTTCCAGCAATTATTGTACATAGACAGTACTGTAACCAAATACTTTTGTTTGTCCCTGTAAATTAACGATGAATGCTATCCCCACGCTATTCTAAAGCAAGCATCTTGTACTGCATCTCGGTGATATATATCAATTTCAATATATTTGAAATAGTGCAACATGATTAAAATACACGGCAACCGATGTTTCCCATCTAAATCGTAATGTAGCGGATTTCTTTTGAGTATTTTTGTAAAGGAACTATAAGTGCTATGTACACCTTATTCTATAGTAAACCTCTTGTAGTGCACCTCAGTGATATATATCAATTTCAATATGTTTGAAAAAGTATAATATGGGTAAAATAAACCGTGAATGATTTTTACCCATAAGCCGTAATGTAATCGAATTCATTTGAGTGTTCCTGTAAATGCACTATAAGTGCTACACACTTCATTTTCAATATGAAACATGCCAAAGTAAACCTCAATAATATATATGCAACAATTGCAACAATATGTAACAATACGGGTACATTTACGTGAATTAGAGTACGGACAGACGCCAGACACACAGACAGACAGACATACAAACCGAATTCATAAGAACTTTCAACTATGTTGGAAAGTGTTAAAAAGAAATTCCGTTATTTTTTTATGTACACGAAGGAATGTATAAATAAGGCTTGAAGCAAATTCCTCAAATATAATTCATTAAAACTGTAATGTTAAAAAACAATCTTTCAATTTATTTTTTTCTATGAAGAAACACAAGAAATAAATCAAAGAACATAAAAAATAACGACAACAAATTCCTCGACAAACGAGAGGAACAAATTGCATTATAAGCATTTCTTTCATACACAGATGTACCTTTAAGAATTATAAAATATTACTATTCTTTCCTTTGATGTTTTTTATTCTACATTAATATAAAATCTCTTGAAAAATTTTTTTAGCTATTTCACACAAAATATAACTTCTACGATTTTGTAATGTAACACCTGCAACAAGCACAATGATATATTAAGATTATCCACTAAAGGATTTTTATGACACATCTGGCTGTCTTTAAAAACATTATATATATATATATATATATATATATATATATATATATATATATATATATTGCAGTTTTTCAAAAGAAACATTTTTTTTTAATTGTTCTTCCATCCATTCTTTAGAACTTTTGAAACCATTTTATAAATTTTAAATAAATGGCATTCGATAAGATGTAAAATTGTGTTAAACATAAAAATAAATTGGTTGAAAGAGGTTTGCTCAGAAGCCTTTATAGCTTGTATTCAAATAAATTATTAAATTTCCATTTGGCTGCGAAAATGTTCAAAACATTTTTACGAAAATGCCTTCCTTCTTTTAATGTGATTATTATGGAATTTATAATATATCGCATGGGATCTTTTATAAATACAAGCAATTTACCTACATATGACATACAAATCCAATAGAAAAGAAATACTTTCTTTTGTTCTTTTGTTTCTTTTTTTTTTAATATGGTAGGCGATTTTTTAAGAATCTCATAACTACAAAACAATTTATGTAAGGAACGGAGAAAACAGAAATATAAATTTCTAAATAAAGATCTACTATTCTCTTATATACAGGATGCGTCATAAGTTCGTGCAAACTTAAAACAATTCATAATAAAAGAAGTACTATTTGCGCGAATATGATCAAAGGGACATTGGATTGTCCATGTATAAAAAATATTTCAAAATTAAGCGAAAGAGGGCGCTCACACGTCATATTGAGACGTTTTCTGCAAATCAGTCTAGCAATAAAACAACTGGCTAAAAATGGATTCGTCATTCTCGGCAGAATGCTAACTTTACCAGATCGAATATTGGTGGTTAAAATTTTCTACATGAATGGTGAATCCAAAACTATTGCATTGCTAACGTTTCACACGGAGAAAAGACTGAAGGAGCATAAAAGCCCTATTTCATTGAATGGTATACTCAATTTAGTACGAGGTTTTGAGGAAACGGGAAGTTTGGAGGATAGTTTACGAAGCGTTAGCCTGATTTGTATAAAACGTCTCTGTATGACGTGTGAACGCCCTCCTTTTTTTGCTTTTGGAATCCCTTTTTTATATACATGGAATAAAATAAAATGTCCCTGTGATCATATTCGTGCAAACCGAAATATTTTCCAAGAATTACGTCTTTTATTATGAATGTTTTAAGTTTGCACGAATGCATGACGCACCCTGCATATATGTGTGTGTCTGTATATATATATATATATATACAGGGTGATTATAATTAAAGTTTCACTTTCAAAATGATGTAGAAAAAGAACCACTGGTCCGAATGACTTCAAATTTGAACTGAATATACTGGAAGAAGAAAGAAACTGTAAGGCGTAAGAAAAAAAAGTTTCAATGTGTATCAGTATATAGCGCTGTAAACGCCATACTATGCAAATTAAAAGACACTCCTGAGCACAACACATTGCATGTGGTATAAAAACGCGGGGTATGTAGCGTTACCCTCATATTGCATCTGAGCAGGTAGTCATGAGTCTCTCAATGAAGGATCGCGCTCTGCTGGTGAACCTCTTTTACAAGAACGGAGACTATGTGCTTGCAGCTTTAAAGAATCTCCGGTCATTAAAGGGTATGAGAAAAGGTTGTGGTCCGATGTCTGCCAAGATTCTGAAGAATATGATTCAGAAATTCGAAGAGAAGGGTAGTTTTGAAGTTAAATCTGAAAGATGCCGCTTACAGCGCCATCTGCTGATACACTTTCAAACTTTTTTTCTTATGCCATACCGTTTCCCCTTTCTTCCAGTATATTCAGTTCAAATTTGAAGCCATTCTGACCAATGGTTCCTTTTTAGAGCATTTTGAAAGTAGGACTTTAATTATAATCACCCGGTATATATATACAGGGTGAATCTAAACTCTTGGGCAAAACTTTAGGGGTGATACTACACATCAAGACAAACAATATTAAATAGAATACTAAGGGTCCCAAACGTCTTCCGAAGGAGATAGGCGCCATTAAAGTTTAGGGTCCAAAATTGAAAATGATTATAAGAAACGGGAAAATTGATCGATTAGTTTGCGGTTTTCGCTAAAACTATTCTTTATGTCAGTATTTTCTTGAAAATAAATTTTAAAGATAAAGTTTAAAAATTGCCGATAGAAGGCGCTTTAGACTTTGGAGTAACGAATAAATATTTTTAACCGTTATTTTTTGTATCTCATTAAATGCCTTCAAAAGCTTAGACTTAAACTTAAATTTTGAGCTCAAAATTTGAATTGTTGGGAGTTGTGAAGTAGCGCAAACTGAACTGTATTCTGGAGTTGAAATTTGAAACACCCCTCCCCCGCCCCTGAACACAGTTCATTTATTCCCAAGCTTGATGTCGTCGACCAGGCAGAAACTAATAGCCCCTACACGTAAAATAAAAGATAGAGGGATGACAAGATTAAATAATAATTTTATTCATAACAGACACGAGCAATTTCTCTGCGCAAAATAACAAGAAATAATTTACAGTTACGTAGCCATTACATAGTAACGGTTCGTGTCACTTGATTGGCCGGCAATGTGTAGTACAGAAGGATGTAACCTCCAGATGGCGCTGTGATCGAAAGTTCTGTACAAGCGCTGGTTGTCCGCATTCATCGTGTTTTCGTCTTTGACGGCTGTAGGGATGACCAGCTACACTAATCAGGAAATGACCGATATGCATTCCATTTATGGCGCTGCGGATGGGAATGCCCTGGAGGCCTGGCGATTGTACGGGGAGCAATTCCCTTCAAGACGCTTCCCGGACCGAAAAATTTTTGAACGCTTGCATCGGCGTCTCGGAGAAACCGGTTCGTTTGTCAGCGGGATGCACGACACTGGGCGTACCAGGAGTGCGAGCACACCGGAATTTGAAGAGTATGTGTTGCGTGAATTCGAGGAGCAACCAGAGACGTGCACGCGGGTTGTTTCCACCGCCGCAAATGTGAGCCAGATGACGGTTTGGCGAGTGTCAACCTTCATTCATATTGCGCACTACGTGCGTACATCAAATTGTTTCTTTTTATTTTGCGCGGAGAAATTGCTCATGTCTGTTATGAATAAATTTTTTATTTAATTTTGTCATCCCTCTATTGTTTATTTTACGTGTAGGTGTCAGTAATTTCTGTCTGGTATACACCAAGATTGGGAATAACTGAACTGTGTTCAGGGGGGGGGAGGGGTGTTTCCAATTTTAACTCCTAAACACAGTTCAGTTTGCGCTACTTAACCATTCCCAACGATTCAGATATTGAGCTCAAAATTTAAGTCTAAGCTTTTGAAAGCATTTAATGAGATACAAAAAATAACGGTAAAATATAGTTGTTTGTTACTCCAAAGTCTAAAGCGCCCTCTTTCGGCATTTTTTGAACCTAATCTTTAAAATTTATTTTCAAGAAAATACTGACATAAAGAATAGTTTTATCGAAAACCGCAAACGAATCGACCAATTTTTCCGTTTTTTATAATCATTTGAAACTTTAGACCCTAAACTTTAATGGCTCCTGTCTCCTTCGGAAGACGTTTGGGACACTTTGTTTCCTATTTAGTTTTGTTTGTCCTGATGTGTACTATCACCCCTTAAAGTTTGACCCAAGAGTTTAGATTCACCTTGTATATAGTGTCTAAATAAAGCTGAACCAAACATGAATAGATCTGTGAAGTATGGAAATAAAAGAAGTACACAATTGATAAGTTTTGCGTAGTTCAGGTTGTCAGGCGATCGAGAGTGTTCAAGTAAAAGTAGCCCAGAACATCCAAAAATTCAAATTGAGTAGTTTTAGATTGATTTTTTTAGAAATCTAACTATTGGTATCACTATGTTTATACATTTCTCTCTTTCTCTCTCTCACTCTCTTTCTCTCTCTCACTCTCTCTCTCTCTCTCTATATATATATATATATATATATACAGTGGCGGTCAAAAGTTTCCGGCCAAAATAAAAATTTTGGTTAATTTGTAAGTATACCTATATGAAGAGGAATCCCAAAGTGATACTTATACTTATTGACATAATAGTTAGGGACTTATTTATGGAATAACAAATAAATATCAATAAATTTAAATGAAAAAAATTATTGCAAAGGAAAACGCATGTTCTCAAAAGTTTCCGGACATCTTTGTAAGTTTGGAAAAAAATGGTATCGATTCAATGAACGGTTGAAGGTCGTCTATGGTAAGTTTTTTCCACTCTTCTTGCAACTTTTTGGGAAAATTCTGCGGAATTTTAATACACACGTTTGTCAAGTTCGTTCCAAATATTTTCAATCGTATTCAGATTGGGAGATTGGACTGGCCATTTCAAAAGCGGAATTTATTTGTGCGAAAGCCACTGCTTGACGAGCTTGCATGTATGCTTTGGGTCGTTATCATGCTGAAACAAATAGTTGCGACAACAATTTTTCCTCCAATAAGGCAGAAAATGATCTTGCAAGATATCCTTATACATTGCGCCATCCATTTTGCCGCAGATTTTCACTAACGGACCAACACCTTTTCCAGAAAAAGCTCCCCCAGCATAACGTGTCTTCCACCATGCTTCTTTGTAGGAATAACATATCTCGAATCATATCTTTAGTTTTTAGGTCGTCGAACGTAGTGTCTGTCATCAATCCAGAAAAAGGTTGAACTTCGATTCATCGGAAAATAGCGCTTTTTTCCAGTTTTCACTTGACCAGTCTTTGTGTTCCTTGGCAAACGCCAGTCGGGCCCTCTGATTATTTTTACTTGTGAAAGGTATTTTAACACCGACTAACCATAAAGTCTTACGTCATGTAAACGTCTTGACACGGTAGACCGACTTATTTCAGCAATATCTTCACTCCGTAAATCGCGGAATATTGCAGCGGCATTTTTATGCGGGACATCAACTGCTTTTCTCCTGATAATTCTGTCCACATGAATAGTCGTTTTCCGGATAATAGTTTCCCGGACCGTGGCAAGTCCTGAAGGCCATGCCATCTTTACATGCTTTTTAAAATAGCGTTCACAGTAGATATTCCGATCGATAACTTTGCCGAAATCTCACGAGATGATTGGCTCTTTAGCAACAAATAAATCACTCGTTTACGAACAGTAAATATTGAACTGTTCATTTTTGAATTTCAACTACGTTATTCACGTTGATTAATTAACAAACACGGCCAAAACAATACTTTATCGATAGAAAAAATTAACGAATGAGGAATGGCCGGAAACTATTTCACACGAAAATTTTGAATTTCTCCCCTTTGCATCAAGTGTATCCAGTATCCAATCAAAATGATCACGTGGTAAGAGGTCATTTGCATATTCCTAACTTTTCGAGCAATTGGGCTTCTTCTTCGCTGAAACGTTCTGGCAAACAAATCAAAGAAACTAACTGGCCGGAAACTTTTGACCGCCACTGTATATATACACACACATATATATATATAATACAAATATTGTCATCATGATAACATCCGAAATACTGTACCATTTCGAACCTAATTGGGGCAAAGCACTTTGCTAAGATCTTGGATTAATTCGTTAATGAAGTATGTATCTGTTAAAGTTTACGCACAGAAAAGCAAAAAACATGCGAAATTTTCATCACAAAATCTTTCAAATACTGATCCACGAATAATATAATTTATACAGTGTATTGATCTTTCAAGTATCTTATAGGAATTCGCTATTCAAGTATGTAGCTCTTATTGTTCGTGTCTGGAGACAAATAAAAAAATTAACTGGCCGCCATTTTGAAACAAGATGGCGGATGAAGCTGGACAATCAACTTGGTCGAGACCTTGGTACGTCCTATACACATACTCACTTACATCGAAATCGGTTCATAAATTGGAGAGTTACAGCATGACATACGTCATATATATATATATATATATATATATATATATATATATATATATATGGATATAGATATATATATATATATATATGGATATATATATATATATATATATATATATATATATATATATATATATGTATATATATATATATATATATATATATATGTATATATATATATATATATATATATATATATATATATATATATATATATATGTATATATATATACTGTTCAATCACGCTTCTAGTTGGCAGAATGCCAAGCCGATTCCATTCACAGCATCGGCAAAAGAAACTGGAATCACCGCTCTTTGTCCAAGATTACTATTAGTATATGGAAACAGTTTTCAATATCGTTTGCTATTTTTTTGTTCTGAGTAAAATTTAATTTTTAATTAAATGGATCGTACTTGTTCTCGGACTAGGACGTTTCGAATTTATTGCAAGCGTATTTTGCATAATGTAATTCTATTTTGCGATAAGGAAGCTGTAGAAGGAAAAATTATTGTTCCAGTTTCGCAGTCCGTAAAACGTGCAAGTGAAATAACTGGTCTTTCCGAATCCGGCATAAAAAGAATTCGAAAAGAATCAAAGGGAGAAGAAACTCCAAAGTTTTTATCACCCAAGAAACGGCAAAAAAAGAGTACCATTGAAAACATGGCTTTAGATAATTTTGATTGTGATGTAATTCGTTGAACAATTCTTGAATTTTATGCTGTTAATAAAATAGTCCCTGCAATTCCTGAACTGATTCAAGCATTAAAAGAAAAAAAAAACTTTTCGCGCCAAAGAGAAACTTTGTTAAGGATACTGCACGAAATAGGATTCAGTTTTAAGAAATCCCAGAATAAGAGAAAACATCTAATGGAATGGAGTGACGTAGTTTTGTCTCGAACACAATTATTAAGAAATATAAAACGATACAGAGAACAGAACATGCCGATTGTGTATTTAGATGAAACATGGGTCGATAACAACTTAACTTTTGGTAAATGTTGGCAAACAAATGATGTATTTGGTGTCATTGAAAGTGGAAATGCATCAAGACGAATTACAGTTTTGTGTACTGGGGGGGGGGGGGATATGGGTTTTATACCGAACTCCAATTTAATATAAAGCCAGCTCTTCAAGTGGACATTATCACGGAAAAATGCTATTCCAGGATTTTTGAAAAATGGGTTACAGAAAAGCAGATACCAAATCTTCCTAAAAATGCTGTGGTACTAATTGATAACGCTCCTTACCATTCAGTCCAGCTAAATAAAGTACCAAACTCATCGAATAGAAAATATGATTTTATGTATTGTCTTTCCTCTAATAATATTCCATATTCAAATGATTTGCGAAAAATTGAATTATTGGAATTAGTTAAACTAAAGCAACCTCGCACAAAATCCTATAAGTTTGACTCTATGATCCAACAAAATGAATTTGCAGCATTGCGACTGCCACTTTATCATTGCCATATTAATGCAATCGAATATGTTTGGGCAGAATTCAAGAATTTTATTCGATAACACAATGTGACGGAAGATATTTGCATGTCAAAATTATTAACATATTCACATTAAACCATTGAAAGTGTCACTATTGAACACTGGAAAAAATATTGTTCTTATGTTGCTTCACTAGAAACTATGTATTGGGAAAGGCATGGTATAATTGAAGAAATGTATGAACCTCTCGAAATACATCTTTCTGAAACAGATGATGATTCGGATTTATTATCTGAATCCAGTGATTCATAAGTGTCTAAAACATATTTAATAAAAATATCCAATGAAAGTAAGTGTCTGATTGTTTTAAATTATTTGCAAAAATGAATATGATTCGATTATTATTATTACTGTTAATAAATGTATTTTTAGATAATTTATTTCAAAAATTTAATTTACTGATTCTTAAAATATTTATGTTGTCATTCTTAAAAGATTAAGTTTCGCACTTCATATTTATTAATATATATTATGAGGGAAAAAAGTTATGTTTAGGTTTATGATCATAATTTCAAACCATTTTTTTTACTATATTTGTCTTTTTATAACTTATTTTAATATGATTGGATATACTATTTTAAAACATATAATTCAATGACAGAAACAGACAGATAATGCAATAAAGCCAATATTCCAATATTCCAAAGATATTCGCCAAAAAAATGCGACATATCTGTGATATTTAATAAACAAACTCATTCCGAGATGCTACGGACTTCCCCATTTTCGATATGGACTAGCCATTTTCGCCCATGCGCAATTCACTCCAGGTTTCTCTATCAAGCGTGGTGCATCAGTATATAAATCAACATTTGAACGGATGGTGGTTTCGGGGTCTTGGGGTCATGATCGGGGAAAATATACCAAACTTTTTTGGAATTTCTTTCCTCCGAACGGCTGCAATAGGTAGCTTTTTGTAATGATAGCTATGTAAAACATGTAAAATTTGACATCATGATAACGTTCGAAATACTCCACAATTCGAATCTATTTGGGGCAGTGTTTTTATCTTGTAAGTATCTTGGATGAATTCATTAATAAAAAAAATATGTATTTATAGTTATTTTATAGGGACACCTAAAAGTAACCGATTGCATTAATTGAAAGCTTTTGATTATATTACAACATACAGCGGATTTTGCGATTTCAGGGGAAAAATAATTCTGTTGGTGAAAAGATAAAATGCTTAAATGTGTAAACAATTAACGAATGAATTTATTTGTAAATATATGAATGCTTTTCATGATGTTCATTATAAAAGCAAAATTTTATTCACAAATTCTGGTGCAAAACTGGCTGTTTAATATTAAAATTAACTGGTATAAATAATATAACGCTGCCCTTCACAGAGTTAAACTGTTATTTCAACATTTTTTAAACATTTTTCATATAATTGCCTCATATCCACTCCATTCAATTTGTTAAGCCTCATATAATTTTTCCTTGCAAATTACCTTTATCTCAAACATTGCGAACTTAGAAGCATTAAACACATTTTTTAAATTTTATATTAAATCTGAGATATGTACCTAAAAGTAAAAGAAAATAAAGAAATCAACCATCTCTTCCACCTAGTGGTAAACTGCGACATTAGTGTTCGCTATCCCAAAAACGATACGAGATACGAGAAAAGGTGAATTAGACAATGATAGATCTTCCTTAATTTAGTTTATATAGTTTATAGCTCCTTATTTTAGTAAATGATGTTTTACATCAGTGCCCAAAGCCCTGAAATATTAATTTTTATATTTAATCACCATCCTAAATTTTATTTAGCAGAAGAATCACTTAGGGGTACAAATAACTTCTGGTTGCAAATCGAATTGTTTTTATTAATAATTACAGATTTTTATATTTATAAGCTATTCTTCCCCAAACATGATTAATTTAAATAACATTAAAATATTGAAGCATTTGTAATGAGTTTTGGAATATAAAACATTATTTGATTAAATATTATAAGTGGAGAACTTTTTTATTGTATAGAGTATAAAGAAAATAACTTTTATTTCGATAAAAATGTTCATTTACAACAACAAAAAAGTTTATATCGATGATTGTATTTTGTAGTTAAAGCAGTTTTTTTTGTTTTTTTATACATGCAAAACTTAAGAAAATGATTGCATTAAATTGGTGATGTTTTAGATACTATTATTTAATATTTATCAATTCTAGGAACGTGAATTTACTTAGAAACTAAATGCCACAATATTAATAATAATAAAATTAAGTGATCTAATTACATTTTATCCTCCCTCCCCACTGGAAATAGGAAAATTTAAAAATATAATGGATGTGCCACTAAATTATAAATGAACATAATTGAAAAGAAAATATTTTATTTCAACTAAAATAATAAAAAAAACATTTTTCATCCTTCTGTTAAATATTAAACATTGTTTTCCTTAGTTATTTATCATCAATTAAATAAAAATAGTTAAGTGTTTATATAAATTATTTTTTTAACGTGTGTATGCTGGATTAGATGTATTGTATGAAAGGACTGGGTAAAGAGAAGATAGAAATAATTTTTTAAAAATGGTACTAATAACTTCAACGTTTATTTCATTAAATGGAGCAAATACAGTTTACAAATTTTTAACTTAAACACAATTAGCACTAGATTGATCCTGTGAAAATTATCGCAAATTCTTCAAAATCAACATACTGATTGATAAATTAAAATATCAATCGCTCCACATTATGTTGAACAGTAAATAATGCAAATTTTGATAAGTACTCTACAATAAAAGATAGGTGAACGGCGATTAATGGTGGTCAGATTATTGATAAAAGAAAGCATAATTTTTTCCAGAATATATAAAATAAATCATCTATTACGAAATTTTTAAAACTATTACTCCAATAGGTATTGACAAAATTAATTTAAAAACCTCAATCGCAATCTGTAGAATTAATGCATATAGAATACTGTTGAATTCTTACTCATATTATACTCATATAGAGTACTACTATCAACTTACTCATAGAAGGGAAGTATATTGAACAATCGGTCAACACGTAAGTTTTACAAAACATAACATTTGAAAATTAATCTAAGATTCTTTATTCAAGATGGACATAAACAAATAATCAAAAAATAATATCCAACTATTAACAGGATTATATTAGTTACTCTAACACGCATAAATAAATATAAAAAAAAAATAAACTGCGTAAATCATGTATTTAAAAAAAACGCGTTTTTTTCAATTACTTTTATAATCAAATGAGAAATTTTGAATTCATACACATTTATCTGTGAAGGGAAACATTGTTAAATATTTTATAGAAGTACGAAAACATACCTTGCTATGTTTAGTTGGAAATAAACAACAATTTTTCCTTTTCTGCATTTACATCCATTTTTTTAGCAGTTATCCATATCAGCATTCTGAATACGCTATGCTGTGTAAAATGTGTCCCATGATTTATGTATTTTTTTTCCTGATATTCTTGTAGCTTTCGTTATTTATTCATGAACTTACCTATGATGATTAGTTTCATCATGTAATATCAATAACTGCAAACAACGAATTTTCCATTATTTCCATGAACGGGAAAACATAACTAAAACATAGATTGAAAGGCATTGGTTACTGGCGGCATGTCTAGTACGACAAGGAGAGTGAAAACCAGTCATAAGCTGCCCCTATGACTTCAAAATAAGTCATCTTCCGCGAAACTACCCCAAAAATTGTGAACATGACTTGTCGATCAACAAACATTTTCTATCGATCAACAAACATTTCCAGTTGAAATACAGATATTTCCAAAATATGAGAATCCGCTGTTCTGCGACAGGAAATTGAGTGATAAAAATGTGAAATAACATATGAATACTATTAACATATCTTTTATGTCACAATTCGAGAGAAAATTTGTGTTTTTTTTAAAGATTTTTTTTATAGTGGGGATACATTGGTAATTGCCTTAAATGAGGTTTGCAGCTGCATTATGCGTTTCTAGCTGAATTAAACTTTAGTATATTATTCGTTGCGTATACATTCGATACAGGCTTGTTAATCAGAAATCCACTACATTCTTGTATACGGGAATGGCTAAACGTCTGTTATCAACTGGGTTATGCGTTTTTCTCTTGAACTAATTTTTAATAGACTGTGCGCTGTGTGTAAAATAAAAAATATGTTCTACCTGAACAAAGGAATTCCATTCTGATAAAAGAAATTTAAATATCTAGATATAATTCACATTGCAAGGTAAGTGTTTTCAGAGTATTTTCTGCTAAATTAAATTTTACTCCATTATTTTGTGATTATATATTATCCAGGGTGACAAGAAATGTCTCGGACAAAGTTTATGTTAAAAAGAAACAAGGAAGAAAAAGTCATGCATCAAGAATAAAATATGAAACACTTTTATACACATTCAGTATATTGTAACAAAACATTGCGTTTAATAAAGTGAAAGATGATATCTAAATAAACAATTTTGAAAACGCAAACCATATTTAGAAACTAAAGTTCAGCATTTACCATCTGTAGCTGGAAACGTATCCGAATTTTTATATAAAAACCTATATGTAAAACTAAGTTGAGCCGCCAGACGCCGGAGTGGGGCCCGTCAGCGCCTCAACCAACGCACCCATGTCTTGTGGGACATATAAGAAGCACAGTAGGTTCTGCCACCCACGTGCGCTGCGGCCGGCTGGGCACCGCCACCTGCGCATCACCCGATTTAACCCAAGTGTCGACGACATAGGTCGCTGTGATATCCGTGGGATCCCATATTGAGAGGAGAACTCCACGAAGACACCTGATGAATCGACAAAAGACACCCTACGACTTCGTCGCTGGAACTCCATAAAAGGAACTGGTCCCTAGGTCATATGTCGAGCTGTCACGATGACTCTTGCTTTTCCACGGCGTCCGAACGTCGAGTCCGAGGGTAGAAGAAAACAATTTGTTCATTTGCCGTGGTTGCCGCTCGTGCGGCAGGAGAAGCTTCTCGCCAGCCCGGGACCGCGAAGAAACTCGGTACCTGACGCATAGACACGTCTTGGCTAGGGTTGCCTACCCCCCAACTGACTTTGCTTCCGGTAGAATCCCTACGGTGAAACGTAGACGTAGTCGATCGAGTCCATTTGAGGGGATCATTGATATGTAAAACAAAAAACACATGCAGACATAAACAACAAATAAAACAAATCACAAAAATGTTAGAAACAACGGAAAGTTAAATTTAGAACCATTAACGGACTCTGCAGGGCATGAAAAATTCCTTCAAAAGCGCTAAAGAAACGGTACCGGTCGAGGAGAGTAGCGTGGAATTTAAATGAAAACTCCTGTTCATACTGAAATATGAAACGCCAAATTAACTTTCGGATTGAGATATGGACTCTCGAGACTCTAAAAACTAAATTTTCAAAACTGAGCAAAAAATACTTAAATCTGAGTATGTCGCATAGTCAAAATGGCTCCGAATCAAAATTACTCAAGTTTGAAACACGTATATACTATACTCATATCTGAAAACATGCGCACACACTCAAGAATAAAACATCATATGCTCATATTTCAGTATGTCAATGTTTCAAAAATGAGTATGAACTAACTTCTATGTACACATTTTTGAGTATTTCCATGTTTCGAAAATGAGTTTGAACTGAATCTGATAATTTTTGAGTATGTCCATGTTTCAAAAATGAGTGTGAACTGACTTCTATATGCCCAGTTTTGACAATGTCCATATATCAATATTCTGAGTATTTCTGGTATTTCAAAATTGAAAGCATTGGTTCGTCATATTTGAAACGAAACGGTTCATAACAAAATGAAAAAATCGATTTACTCAGATTTGAAAGTGTAATTTTTGTCAGTGCAGGAAAAATTCGCTTCAGGCCACAGAACAATTAGAGCAAAGGCTACTCACATCTATCAGACTTCTTAATAGCCGAATAGTAGCACCTGTATTCTGCAGATATCAAACAGATGAATTATTGTGCATGATTATTTTACACAGAATTTTACACAGTTCTATCTTGTCCTAATGGATATTTTGTACCCCTAAAAAATCCCTAAAATCGGAAGGTGATGTCCGGAACGTTTCATAATATGCTATCAAATGTAATCGCAACTACTTGAAAGCGAAAGGCGGTAAATTTGACAACTTTAAATTTTTCTTTAAGTCAGTGATCTATATCTCGTCTTTTATGAAAATAATTTTGATTTTATTGGCGAGTAAAACAATTTTAAGCTAAAATACACCTCCGAGTAATATGTTAATACCCTGTATAAAGCGCCAGATGAATGTATTCAAATATAATATAATGCATGGACTGCAAATGCTAAAAGTAAACATTCAACTGTTTAACTTTCATTTTTTAAATGTAAAGATTACTGTTGCTTATTTTCTGCTGATATGAATCCTTGAATGATATTTTCATTCAAATGCATCTCATTAAAATAACAACAACAAAAACAGCACCAAAAATACTTCTTGAACTTTGTATGCATTTTATTTTCAAATTCACTTACGTCATTTCTATTTCGAAAAAAATATAATTAAATTAAATGTGCAGAAACATCAGAATAACTAATTGAGATTGGAAGCACTGAAACATCGCAAACATCTCATTTTAATTCATATGTAATTGTTAGGAACATTTCGTGTTTCTCATATTACAATTTTTATGCTTTGAGTATGCATGTTGCATTTTGAGCAGAAATATGATTATGTTGCTTTGATGAACATGAAAGTGTTAAATTATTCTGAAACATAAAAACACGTTTGGATTATTCTCAAACATCTGCAAAGTTTTCCTCATACATCTTAGTAGTAAGTAAAATGTATACATATAGAAAAATAATTATAATTTTTTTGTATTTATTTTCATAGCTTTGGAGAATTCGAATAAGGTAAAAATAAATAGTTAGAGATAATTCTCAAAACAAAATTTTATGCAAAATATTTCCAGGAAACTTATATCAATTGGCAAACCACGTGCATTTTGACGTTTGTATCAATTATAAGTAATGTTCTTAGGTTATTTTCAATTGTCATAATTCATTGAATGGAGAGGAAAAAGAATTAACATTTTTCTTTTTTCTTGTTTTGTCGATTTAAATTTGAATATAAACAAATAATAATTATCAAATTATTTTTGAATATTAATTTTTATCTCAGTTTTTAAAGATGGGAAAATTAAATATTAAAAAAATACAAAAAATCAAATATAATAATATATTTTAAAATATATCATAGGGAGTACAATTATCCGCAATGAGATTAAAAACGATTCCTAATTATTTAAAACAAAGTAAAAGAATGAAATATTAAATTAATGTTGCGAATATGACCCGTTTAACGGAAATTTCTTTCGTTTTTTCAATGTAGGAATTTGATTGTGATTAAAACGTTGAGTTTTATTTTGCAGACGATTAATGACGATTTAGCTCGAAAGAAATCACATTTTTTTTAATTCAACGGAAATTCTGATGTACAGCTTGCCGAAAAGTGAAAATTAAATAAAATAAAGAGCCACATGTAGAGTTGCAAAAATCCGGTTTATTCCCGGGTTTATTTCCAATAGACCCGGTGTATTCCCAGGTTTATTCCCAAAAGACCTGGTTTATTCCCAAAAATCCCGGTGTATTCCCAAAAAAGCCGGTTTATTCCCAGGTTTAAACCGGGTTTTTTCTAGCCTTTGCAACTCTAGCCACATGTATTTGAATCTCCAAATTGTCACGTAAAAAGGCGAAAATATCCATTCGACTGGAAAGCATGTCTTTGTTCAATCCGTATTTAAAAAATCAGGTTAAGGGTTGTCTTCATAATGAATTTTTTTTCAAACGTTAAATTTGTCAATAAGAACACCGTATTTGGCTTTTTTGGTAAATTTTAAACTAGGGATACCAAATGGAAAATCATTCGGTCAAAGTAGTTTAGGAATTATGAAGGTTTAAAATTTAGTACTCTTAATTAGGCTGGATTATTTATCAATAAATTGGTCAAATATTTATTTTTTTAACTATCGCAATATCGATAGCTAAGCTCTGATCTTGACGATATATACAAATAAGGAGAGTTATACTCTAACTCTACCAATAGAGCCTAATAAAATATTTTCCCTGGAGTGCGACTTTTAAATCCTAGACAAAACGCCGAATATTCCGTACTAATATCAGACTAATCCTTTCTTTCAATGCATTTATTCGCTGTCCGCTTCATTCAAAGCCGCATATCCCTTCTAATGATTATCTCTCTTTCGTTTTCGTATCCCGATTCATTCCCTGCTTTACTTTTTCTTCCGAACAAACCGCATATTCCACTGTCCGCTCGTTACTGATACTGTTATCTTCTGTGTTTCAGTATCATCTCTGCTATTGATCTAGACATATTGCAATATATCACATAAATTGATGTATCATGAACAATAAAGAAGCGCTAAAATGTGTAAGAGTTATTGTGGAATCGGTAATAATACCAGAGTTGAGCAGCTGAGAAGCTCGGTTCGCGAGCTACCAATCAGAGTGCGCTAATGGCAAAATATCGCTTTTCGCCAAGTTGGTGAAGCGAAGCCTCTCCACTCTTCCCCTGTGATTCCTTACTTTTGAGCGGTGCTTCTAAGCTATTAACGTGTAATATTGCGTACGCTGAATATCGACCATTATCGGTAGAGAGAGAGTGAATCCGAGTGAATTTAATATATGCTGTCTTCATACTTCAGCTTAAAATGAAGTAAAAAATCATTAATTAGTAGAAAACTATTCCGAAATGTGATTTGAATATTTAAATTTCAATGTTGTAATTAGGTATAGTAAATAGATAGGAAGGTATACAGTGAATTTTTATTTTCTATTAAGGATACATTGATACCTTAAAGAAAGATTCAATACAACATTTCCGCTGCATCTGTCATCCATTGAAATATATTTAATTAGAAGAATATTAGCATGACATGTAGTATTAAACTAATTTTTGTATTTACTGTTGATTTTTATTTATTAATCATATAATTTATTAATCATATAGTTTTTAATCATATTAAAATCAACAATATCCTACATTTAAGAACAATTTATTTTAGTTTTTTTACTTACCCATCATACGTAGTACAGGGTAAGTCTTGTAATAGTTTTGGAAATCGAAAAAAAAATGTTGACGGATTTACACGTTTCAGACAATGGAGATTTCGTAAAACATATTTTTAGAAAAAAATTGCTGAATAATAATAAATAAGAATGAAGTCGATCGGATAATTAGTTGCCGAGATATTTGTAATCACATTTTCCACACTCTTTGATTTTTCATGACCCTGTATTTCATTCAAATTTCAATTCAAAGATATATTTTAATTAGTAAAGAGACGCTTCATCCTACGCAGTAAACTGTTAGTTAATAGGATTATCATTTTTAAAGTTATAAGGATGTTTCTCTTACGCAATTCAGTAATAGAGCATTTAAAGTTTATGACGTCATCAAGCCAGGATTTTATTCGAATTGCAAGCAATTTTTTAAATAGTTTACACAGCTTTTATTATCATATTTTATATTATACACATCCATGTTGGGTAAGTATTACGGTGCCACAACGACTAGTTTTTTTAGTTCTCAGTTGTACACTAGGAAATTAAATAGTTAACATAGTGCGAAAAATAGGAAGAATAGGGAACATACTATTTTTAAAGAAAACACTATCCAAGGGACGGTATAAGCTCAAATAGGTATCGAACAATGTATCCTTTTCCTAAAATATTTCAATTTTGTATAAACATGAAACTATAATATTTAAAGGATGCTGTGTGAGCAAATAGGTATAGAAAATGGATTCGTTGCTTCCTACGCCTGTTTGTACTTAAATTGCTGCTACATAACATTTATCTTTGTAAATTAACTTTTTTTTCTATCCCACACATTTTAAGGTAGTTATCGCGATATATCACCAGTATCAATATTAATCCTTTGATATATTGCGATATGAAATTTCTGATATCCTCCAGCCCTACTTCTAATGTTAAATTCTTTTGCAATCGACTCAAAGAAGATTACAATGCGGGTAGTTTTTTAGCTCACAGGCTATCAAAGCCTGAGAGCTAATGTGCCCGCCCGTTCTGTACACTGTTAAAAATTTGCAGCAAACTGTCCAGTCATTCGACCGTTTTTATAGAAAATGGTAACATAACCGTAATTTAACTATATTCTAACTGTAATATGGGCAATAATATGGTCAGATTAGAACTAAATTATGGTTATGTAACTGGTTTGTATAAAAACGGTCAAATGACTGGACAGTTTGCTGCAAATTTTTAACAGTGTATGTACGCATGTACGTATGTACCTAACGCGATAACTCTTGACTTTACTTGACTCTAACTTTGCTTCAAACTTTGTTTATAAGTTCATTGTGATAAGGCGTTTCCCTGATTAGTTTTGGGAGTTCATTGGTTAAGTATAAAGGGGGGAAGGGGGGATAATCCCCCTTAATTTAGATAAATAGGTTTTTCATGTAGAATTATCCGATTTGCTTCAAATTTTGTATATGTATTTTTGTAATTAGAGGCTTCCCTGATTAGTTTAAGTGGTTCATTAGTTAATCATGAGGAGGTTACGGGGGGATGACCCTATATTGTAGATTTCTTTATTTTTGGAGGGACTTATTTCAAATTCTTTGAAATAAGAGTATAATATACAATTAGTATGAATAGCCTGTGACCTCAATGCCTTCAGTTTAACTGGGCAGTTTTCTTTTTATTAATCATACTATAAGGAGTATTTGGCAGAATGAGCTGTAATTGTGGTTTCACATATTTAAAGCTTCTAGAAATCGATTTCTATTGAAAAAGTCATAGGTTACAAATCATACCTTTTTTCCAAAATTTATTTAAACATACAGGTTTCCGAAATAAATTTTCGTAAACATTATGAATTGTAGCTTGTAATATTTTTTAACAAAAATCGACTTTTAGAAACTTTACGTATGCGAATCCAAAATTGCAGCTCATACTGCCAAGTAGCTCTTGAGTCGAACTTTTGGTCAAATAGTTTGAAAATTATCAATACTTGACGCTCTGACCTCCTATTGATAAATTCCTTTTCAATCAATGCCAAAAATATCGCAATATGGGTAGTTTTTAAAGTATAACTCAAACACTATTTGGTGGAATGAACAGTAATTTTTTTATATGATTAAGTAATTTTGTACTTGTATATCTTAATTTTCTGTAAATCGATAACTGTAAAAGTTAAATATTTATAGATTTAAGTAAAAAATGGGATTTCACTCATATTTGTTTTGAAAAGTAATTTCTAAATAAATATATTTTCGAAATTAATTTTTGAAAAAAAGAAGAATTGGGATATGATTTCTTTAACAGAAATCCATTTCTAGAATCTTCATATATGCTGTCAAAGTGTGTTTGATGCAATTTCAGTATGAAGTCATTTGACGTTATGAAGAAAATTCCCTAAGTTTATTTTTTTTTACATAAATATTAAGAAGATACAATTTCCAATCGAATGGTTATGTCGATATATTAGTAGAATAATATTAGATACAAAATTACCTACTTAAAATTGAACTGTGTGTGAACTTCAGATATTGATTAGAATGCATTCTGAATCTATTTATCTAATTCAGGTCTCTATTTTCAAAAATATGTTTCTAATATGATTACTTAATCGCATCTAACTACTCCTGTATTGCTCTTCTTGAAATAAATATAAAAACAAATACTGTGCCAACCTAATAAGTTTTATATTCATCTTCCCAACCATCACACTAACCATGTAATCGAATCACTATTGCTCGTTACTTTCAAATAATGTGATAACTTTTAAATGGTGTGCTATAATTTACGTGTTCATTCTACCATTTAATATAAAATCAAGAAACTGACATACCAGTGTTCGGGTTGGACTAACATGTTTGACAATTTAGAAAACTGTATTTAAGTTGTACATTACCATTAGGTTAACATTAGGTGAACTATGACGATAAGTGGCACTATAACCAAGGACCTTTTTCAAAACTGCATCAGAAACATAAATTAAGCAGGAACAGAGTATTTATTATATCAAATAGTAGTTATAGTATCCCTATTATGTAAAATTTACAACCATACACAACCCTATTTCAAAGAGTGTGCATGTGATTCTAGTGATCCCGTGGATTGAAATTGGGTACCGTTTGAAAATTTCCAGGATAGAAAGGAAACAAGCGTCCATCTATGAGAACGAATTGCACAAAAAAATCTTTATAATACCTATTTTTTATATTTTTTTTTTACTTTTGCCATATTTTCCTGAATACAGGGCACTTATAATTAAACATCGGAACTAAGTGTTTTGCTTAAAATAAATGTTTAAAAAAACAGCTGCGCCATCTATTTACAAACATATTTACACGCTTTGATTTGGTACAACACGGCAACAGAAAAGTTTCCTTTTCCTTTGGATACACCGTATATTTTGTAGTGATCCTACTCCTAACTACCACAGTAAAACTAAATTCTAAAGCACCACAGATTTTCAGATACAATAGATTTCAGCTCAGATTTAAATACTCAATATTCCTCCTGTTTGCATCCAGGTGGAGTAGAATACTTTTCGTGAAATTCCATGAGTTTTGCTGCATTCTTTAAAAATAATTAAAAAAGAAGTGCATTCCATTGCTTTTTGTAAACCAAAAACTTCTTTTTCGTAAAACATTTTCCATATCTGACCCAGTTTAAATATCTGTTTTTAAAGAGCAAATGTTAGATTGGACCGTTTGACATCGTAAAAGATCTTAGAGTCAACGACATTTTTTATTTAACCATATTATACAAGAGTATATTGGAATTTGTAATCAATTACACAAAGAGCCATCGGCTGTCGTGAGAGAATTAGTAGTGGCCTCAGCACAGAAGATCCCTTAGTCAAAGCGAAATGAACGGGAACACGATTACGGATGTTTAGAAATATATGCCACCTGTCACGGGAACCGTAATCGAGCTTCCATCCAATTCACTTCAACAGAGGTATGTTGCGAACCCCGAGGTCACATCCACCGCTGTCGGTATAGCTGTTGGGTGTTTCTGTGATTGAGTAATAAGATCAATTACTTATGTGAGTACCAGCTTCTATGGAATAGTTAATTAAAATATGTCTCAGTTTCCTTGCAAATACTTAACAAATTTAATATATTTTTTTCCTGACAGTATTTTCATATTTATTAGTATATTATTAAGAGTTCGTAAAAAAATTTATATATCAACTTTAAAAAATGAACGCTTTTCTTTATTCAAATAGGATTTACAACAAAACTATTCATCATAATTTGAATATTTCACTATTTTGGAAAAAGGATATGTGATAAAGTGAGATTCTGAAAAGATTTGTCAACAGTAGTAATATAAAAAGTGTTTCTAACACATGCAATTGCATAATTGCCAATTTAATTTTCAATAAGTTTTCTATGAATTCGTATAAGACTGTCTTCGACACTTTTCAAGATATTTTGAATATCACATATTTTGTGAAAAAGGTAATCTTATATTTTTAAAATCTGTTTGTCTTTTCTAAAGTCCAACAAACATATATAGTTGTTCTTTTCATATATGGAATATTTCGCATTTCTTCCTTTTAATGTGTTTTTAAGACAGATGTCAAAATGCAGTATTTTCTCATTTCTTTATTCCTTTATTCCTTTATATTCATTTACATACCATCTGAAAGATTTTGAAATTTTTCCCGTAGCTATATTTTATTTATTTAAAATGAGATATATTAAAAAACATTGTGAACAAATATATCACTGCGATATTAGTTTTTAAGCCTACTTAATTAGCACTATGACAATATCAAACATCCCAGCAAACACAGATCTATCGGTAAGCAATCGGCCGATTGCCGCTTTGCCGTTTCCGACGGTATCGGCACGATACCAGCTACCGTACCGGTTCCGTAACTTTTTCGACACGCCGCGCAAGTGACGCCCGACAGATAGGCGCACAGTCGGCCCGGTATCGGCAACGCCGGTAGAAGCGACGGCACTCTGCTGTGCCGATTGTATACCAACAGTTATCCGCTCACCTACCGAATGTGGTACCGGCAACGCTAACAACGGCGAGATGCTGTGCCGACCGTATACTGATAACAAATCCGTAGTATTGTCGAATGTGGTCCTATATCGGCAAGCATTAAACTGCCGAAAGCATCCCTTTTATTGGGAACTAGCAGCAGAATAGGAGAGGGGGGGGGGGGGTTACTCCACTTAATGGTACTTAATTTTTGTTAAACTTTGATTATTTAGGTAAAAAAGTGAAATTTGTTTTTCAGATGTAAGCAACCATCTCCCCCCTCACTGATACCGTTTTACTATTAATAGCCCCTGCCGTTAAAAAAAAAAATGCTTCAAGCTTTACTTTTTTACATTATATTAGCATAGATACTTTAACAATATCTGAATCCTGTGTTGCTAAACGCAATAATTATAAGTGAATATTTTTTTTTCACTCTTACAAAATGTGGTAACTATTATAAATACATTTAATTTTTGTTCTATAAAGCTGCATAAAACAAATTTATTATGCAATAAGTAAAATTTAGATACATTTTCATACATTTTTCTTTCTAAGTGTCGCTGTAAAACTTGATTTAAAAAATAAAATATTTTCTAGGAAACTATAAAACAATACATCTAATTTTTTTTTCAGATTTTTTTTATTATTATTTTTTAAGTCAAATAAACTAAATTTCGTTCCGGTAATTTACTATTTATTAATAATTTAAAAAATTCGAACTTTAATTTTACACAGAAAATAAAAAATGAATTTAAATAACTTAATAATCAAATTTTAATTGCTTAATAGGCGTATAGCCAACATAGTGAAAAAGGTACCGAAGCCGGGACTCGAACCTGGGTCATCAGTATAGCGCACAGATGTTCTACCAACTGAACCACTTGGGAACGATACTCAGCCTGGAACTTTCTCACTATAGCATGTTAGCAAGGCTACAAACGAAGCACAAGATGGAATATTTTCCGTGAACCACCAACCCTTGGACAAACACGAAATTAAAGAAAATCCAGTATCGATAATTGAAATAAATTCATATTTAATACTTGGAAATATTTCCATAGAAAATTTTCTATGGAAAAATTTCCAAGTGTTAAATAACTTAGTTAAAAAATTTAATCTACCCTGTTTGTTATTATTTTATTTTGTGAACGCTTTAAATAAATGTTTGTGTGATTTTCTAAATCCTTTTTTGTCTCTTAAAATGATAAGTCTGCTATAAATTATACTCAATTGTTTTAGCTTTATTAAATCCATCAGCATCTCAACAAAGTTAAATATTTTTGCATAATTTAAATTAGTAAACATTATTCTCTTTTTTTAAAATATAAAAAACAAAATTTAGAGTTTATGTAATTTCAGGGCAAGATTAGAAAAATACATTTTTGTAACTTTATTAAAAAATATATGTATGAATGACATGTTGCATATTTACTTTTTAAATATATATGAATGACATGTTGCATATTTACTTTTTAAATATATATGAATGACATGTTGCATATTTACTTTTTAAATATATATGAATGACATGTTGCATATTTACTTTTTCAGTTTTTACTAAATTCTTTATATATTTTTTCCTTTATACAGAAGGACAAATATTTTCTAAAACATTTATATCTTGTATTACATCTAATTTGATGCTCCATAATTACATTTTTTTTAAATAAAGTAACATTATTTACAATATTGTTTTTCCTTTTTCTCTTATTTTTTTTTATAAATCTTTCCTTTTCAAATATAAATATACACTTTCAAAATCGCTCATGCATATTATATACATTGGAAATGTCAAATATTTATAAACATTGATTTAATTAAAATTCATTTATTTTAAATTTGATAGAAATAAAATGTATTAAACAAGTTTAATAATAATAATTTAAACTTCAAACATCTTGCATAACTAAAATTTAATAAATTTAAAGCACAAATGAAATCATCTGCTCTTGAATAGTATTAGAAAGACATTTTTATACAGCAGCGTAAAAGTTTCAAGATACGTGAAAAAGAAATCGCTTTAAGTAATTTAAAAAATGAATGAATTAGTAACTTTGATTAAATTACAGTTCAAATACAATAAAATGCAAATTATCATTACTAAGCAATCGAAAATTTTGACTATTTTTTTAAATACATGAACTACACGAGTATTGTAAAATTGTGGAGCATCAAATGGATAACACATAACCAAATGTCATTCTGCATTTATTATAATAAAGAAACGTTTAAGGAATTCGTAAATTATTATCAAGATTCGTTAATTATTATTAATTATTAATAATTAAAAATATGCTACATGTCATAAAAATGTAAATAATAAAAAGATAAAAACTCCATAAACATATTTTTCTAATTTACCTTTTTATCATTTTCTACAACAAAAATTCCTACGCAAAGTTAATCGTTAAAAGAGAATAAATCTTTAAACAATTAAATGTATGCAAAAATAATTAACTTAATTCAGATTAATTTAGATTTAACTAAAGCAAAATTAAGCAGACTTACCATTATTATTATTTCTTCAGCATATGTGTCACGCTTCCCGCATCTCAAATCAGCCAGTACATGAAAACGCGAGCGTCTATTCTATGGTTGCAATTTCTTCTCTTCAAAACCTAGTTTGGCAAGCATGCGCGCGCAATGATCGCTTCGTTTGTCCTTTACTACGCTCCCACCTTATAGACAATAGAGTAACAGATAACATCCCAGATTTGGCGTGTTAGTTCCGTATTGGTACTTTACCATAATCAATTTTTGGATGTGAAAGCGCGTCTCATATCATTGACCATCATCAAATTATCCCAAAGTCCGAAACTTTCTAGATAAATACTTACAAGAAATGCATTATTATTTCTTGTTTAATAAAAATATTATATGGATACTTACATAATTTTATTCTTTTAAAATGACCTTTGGGTTGGGGAAAAAAAGGGATGTACGATTTTTAAGCACGATGGTACAGTACTTAAAAATTGTTAATAAAAAATCTAGAATTTAAATTTAACTTAATCACAATCGAAAAAGAAATCCCTGACGGCTCGGCCTACAGGCAAGGTAGATTTCGAAGACGCAGACCGTGGGGCGCCTGTTTGTTGGGAATTGCGGAAGAAATGACCTTTTTTCCATGATGCGGCAGTTGAACCACCCACTTCGAAACCTAACTTGTTTGCAGGTGGAGCCGGCAAGATTTTTAAAAAAATATATATAAGGGTTCGTCCTTTAAAAAACTTATCAATATAAAAGTTTTAGATAATATTAAGAGGATTTATAATAAATTCAAGCAGATTTGATATCTTCTGAATTTGCGAGGTTATGAATTTTTTTCTTCTAAAACCCCCCTTTTACCCCCTTTGGGGCCATTTTTAATGATATCAAAAATCTGCAATTCATAAATTTTCAGCCCTTTTCCTAGAAGTAATAATAACTTTAAATGGATTCGATACGTATCATAATTAAGAAATTATGGGGTTATTTCTGTTTTCACAAAATGCCCCTGATTTCCCCCCCCCCCCCTTGGTTTGATTTTGCCCATTAACGAACTTGACCGAGATTTTAAGCCCTTTGATTTTATGTATCAGTTTGGAAGAGATTTGTTCAGAATTATTGCTGTTATCGTGTCTATAAAAAGTGACATAGATAGATAGATAGATAGTTAAAGTTTTGAACTGGGGGTGGTTTTGGGTTCTGGGAGTCATGATCGGCGTAGATCTGCAAAAATATTTCAAAAATTCCAACTTAGGGGAGAATGTAATAGTTAGTATTTCTTACGAAATCTACCTAAACAATGCCGGTTAATCACAATTGAAAAAAAAAATAATTGACGGCTAAGACTAAACATTCCAAATTGGGACCGATGCTGGCAAATGTAATCGGACCATTAACGGATACCAGATATCGGTCCAATATCATTTGCCGATTTAAGTCGCTTGCCGATATCTAACCATAAGCGGAGCGATAACAGCAACTGGCATTTGAAAAAGCACGGTTCTTTAGTATCAGTAGCCGACATACAACCGGCACTTGACCGATACCACTGTCCGGATGCTGACACAAAACCGACACTGCGGCTGCGGTCCGATCGTGTGCCGAAAGGTATGTGTTTGCTGGGATGTTCCAACACTATCAGAATACTGCTAAGGAATTACATTTTTATTCATACAATTCAATGAGATATCTAATATGAAGATAAAAAAAATACAACACAGTAAAAATTCATTTTCAGGAATTACTGTCCACTGTCTATAGCCGATGGTGTGTACGAATACTTTTGTGCAACGCTGTATCTACAACCCTGCATCTACACACTTCGTAATATACTAAAAATCAGTTACTTTTTAAATGCACATCACAGCTGAAAACGTATATCCAGCAGTTATGGCAAATTGTCAATCCAGTAACAGAATTCTTTTGAGTATCTCTGTAAATAAACGATAAATCCTACGTACTGTACAATCTACAGCAAACATGTGGAAGTAATTTATATGAATATCATTGTAACAGTGTAACATAATTAAAATACACTACAAACGATTTTTCCCCTAGATCAAAATGCAGTGGAATACTTTTGTGAATCTCTGTAAAGGAACTATAATGGCTATTTACACTATACTTTATATAAAGCATCTCTCCCTCCACTTCATTCTTCATCCATTGCATATCTATATCATTATGTGTGAAACAGTGTAAGATAATTAAAATTCACTGATTTACGATTTTTCACCATTGACCGTAATCTAACAGAATACCTTTGAGAAACGGATATTACTTGGAACTTATTCTACTCTCTATGCGAAACATGTTGTCAACTCTGTCGTCTTTTCAACTACGTTGTAAAGTGTTAAAAACAAAATGTGACTGGCACGATACCAAAATGCAGCTCTTATTGTCGTCACTTGAAATGGGAGACGACTTTTATATAAATCTATTTCAATATGTTAAAATGTTTCCATAGATAATTTCTCACGCCTTGAATTCATAATATTTCAAATTTTAATTGCTTAAAAGGCGTATAGCCAACATAGTGAAAAAGTATCCAAGCCAAGAATCGAACCCGGGTCATCAGTATAGCGCACTGACGTTCTACCAACTGAATCACTTGGAACGATACCCAACCTGGCATTTCCCACTATCACATGTTGGCAAGTCTACAATCACAGCACAAGATGGAATATTTTTCCGTGAGACAACAACCCTGAGACAAACACGAAACTGAAGAGAATCCAGCATCGATGATTGAATAAATCTATTTTAATACTTGGAATTTATTTTCCATAGAAAATTTCTCATAATATTTTAAATGTTAAATCTTTAAATCTTTTCATAACATTTTAAATGTTAATTGCTAAAAGGATACTATTTCACTATTTCACTATCTATACGCCTTTCAGGCAATTAAAACTCGAAATATTTAGAATGCAAGGCATGAGAATTTTTCTATGGAAAAATTTACAAGTATTAAAATAGATTTATTCAATCATCGGTGCTGGAATCCATTTAGTTTCGTGTTTGCCCCAGGGTTGGTGACTCACGGAAAAATATTCCATCTTGTTCTGCGATTATAGCCATGCCAACATGTGATAGTGAGAAATGCCAGGCTGGGTATCGTTCCAAGTGGTTCATTTGGTAGAACGTCAGTGCGCTATACTGATGACCCGGGTTCGATTCCTAGGTTGGATACTTTTTCACTATGTTGGCTATACGCCTTTTAAGCATTTAAAATTTGACTTTTATATAAATAACTGAGACGGGGTGTACATGTGTCATTTTGCGACGCGATGTAAATAACCAAAAATTTGGTCACGATGACTTCACAGAAGAATCACGAAATATTTGACGTCAAAATATAAGAAAGTAATGAGTTAATGATGCCATTATTTTATTCAATAATATGACTAACATTTGTTATCATTTGTGTCATCATAGTGAAGCCGCATGTCTTGTTAGAGTACACGACACAAAGTCACATTCTTAATCACGAAAATTTATTAATGTGTAATTTTTATAACGTGTATATGTAAGCAGAATAAACAAAAAATTAAAATTTATCTTTTTTATAAAAACATTCTCTGTAGTATAATCTGCTTCTTAACATAATTTGTGTATTTTTAATAAATCGAACAATGTTAAATTTCAAATTTCAAATGCTGTTTATGATTTCTGGTAAAACATATACATACAAATTACATACTGATTTACATTGCCTCTCAAGCTGATTTCTTTCCATGCTAGACGCAGGAAGAGGAACTAAAGACAACGTTTGCGTATTCAATACGGGCGTAGTATGAACTGTGTGATTATGGAAAGTTTTCGAGTTTATATATATACATATATGTTTGTGGAAATTGCAACACGACGAAGGAATTATGCAAATTGAACCAAACTTAGAGAAAATGTAAAGTGAGGTAAGACATGCAAATGATAAGAATTACTTACAAAGTGATAGCGCGTGCGTGGAACGAGAACCGGGTCGTTATCAGTCGCTTGTTCCAGGTATATAAAGTACTGTAAATATGAGTTGAAATACGTTTATCTTCCTCCGTCTGCGATAAACGTCTCATTGGGGGTCTCGTCAAAAGCGGATGAAGTCGTACCTACAGCTAACGGAGTTCGTACAAGGCCGCATCATCGGTATGCGAGAAGATGGATTTTCGTACCGAGAAATCGCAACCCGCACGCAGTGTAATACCACAACAGTGATACGTATCTGGAAGAAATGGACAGAGGAGAATCAAACAAGGCAAAAACCTGGCAGTAGGGCACGCAATAGCACAACCGGACGGAACGACATACACCTCATACGTATGGCTGTGACGGACCATACAGCGTCTTCTCGTATGTTAACACAAAGTCGGAGCACAGCTACAGGTGTTTTGTTGTCTAGCTCCTCAGTTCGTCGCCGTCTGCTGCAGCATAAATTGCGTGCAAGGGTTCCTCTCCGCAGGATTCCCCTCTCGCCGAATCACAGACGCCTCGGACTTCAATGGGCTCAGCAACACAGCGCGTGGCGTATCCAGTGGCAACAAGTTGCTTTTTCCGATGAATCTCGCTACAGTCTGGAGTACAGTAATGGAAGAGTACGCATCAGACGTTACAGAGGGAAACGTTTACTCCCACAGTGTCTCATACCGCACAAACGCCTGGCATCATGGTGTGGTGAGCTATTGGGTATAATTGTCGATCACATCTAGTGAACATTGCGGCAACCTCAACAGTGATCGTTAGATAAGGGAAATTGTGGAGCACACCCGCTCCCCTTCCCGACGTATTCCAGGTGCTGTATTTCACAGGGATAATGCCCGTGCACATGTTTTTTCAAAGTTGCACAAGCCTTCTTCAGTGCACAACAGGTTTCGCTTCATCCATGGCCTGCTTATTTAGCGGATATGTCTCCCATCGAGTATGTCTGTAATTTCATTGGTCGGTGACTCGCTCGTACAGCTGGTGGGAACACAGAAAGACTGAACTTTGGCTTCAAGTCTAAGCCATCTGGAATGCTATACCCCAGGATTACAATCAAAACCTGTATGATTCGACGTGTACAGGTTCTCATCGTTCAACGTGGCGGACACACAAAGTACTAATTTCCGACGTACTTTTAGTATTTTGTCTTGTAAATTTGATCATTTATTTGTACCCCTATTAGTAATACGTGGAATAACTTTCAATAATTTATGACAGTTCCTTCATTATTGAGAATTATTGAGAAATTATCCTTACTTTTGTTTTCCATTTATAATGTATTAATTCAGGTTTTTTAATGTATGATAAGCCAAATGTTGTACAATTTTTACTCAATAGTTTGTACAAAGATGACATCATACATTTTTTTGTGGAACTTATGGTAATTTGGGATTGATAATTCTGCCATGGCTCCACAATAATTTCAAGTTTCATTTTTTCAAAATTTCACTTTTTTCTTTATTTGTTAATTTAGGGATACATTTCAGAAAAGATTTAAGTTTCATCTTTCAGGTTTTTATTTTTGTTTCATTTTTCCCTGCAATCTGTGTTATATTCTCTTTCTTTTAAATTATATTTCTTTTTTTTCTTCCCCACATATTTCAGGAAATTATTCAAACATGTACGTGTTTATTTTCCATATTTAATATCTTTTTCCTCCAATTGTTGTATGATGGTTCTGTGATGTTATTTAATGGTTATATATATATATATGTATGTGAATGGGATGGATGTGGTTTTGTAGTTCCCAAAACATGCCCGACCGCAGCGAGAAGAGGAGCGGCCCGATCCCACGGAAACTCATTAGGTCAGCAATAGAGTTGCAAAGCCTAGAATAAACCCGGTTTAAACCTGGGAATAAACCGGGTTTTTTGGAAATAAACCGGGTTTTTTGGAAATAGACCGGAGTTTTTTGGGACTAAACCATGTCTTTTGAGAATAACCTGGGAATAAACCGTGTCTATTAAAAATAAACCCGACCCGTTCGTTGAAACTCCAGTCAGCAATAACGATACACAATAAAGATGATGACTAAAGAGTTTCGCCTCTCTGGCCTGGGAACGGAATATTAAGATTATCGTCAGATTTACTTTGAAAATTGACTTGTCCGGTTGGCTTTAGGCAGGCGGCCTAGCTCCGGTCTGATATCGGAAGGACGCGTTAAATGCCGGTAACTGCGGCAGAATCAACCCCTATTCCCCTTAATCCTGTATATAACCTGTATTTAGTCTGTATATATAACTGTATATATTTACTGCAGAGATTAAAATAGTACATTTTTTTACAAAATACTCTTCAATAATCTCACCAGCCTTATTATTATTATTACACACACACACACACACGCATATATATATATATATATATATATATATATATATATATATATAAAGCGCAAATACAAGTGATAAAATTTCAATATTTGGTGCCCACATCACATTAACATATTATAACGGATATTTTGTGTAATATTTAAGATAAACATTTATAACCATGATATTTAAAATAAACATTGAATATATATAACACTGTCTTCTGTTTAACTATTTTTACTTTTATTTTAACCACTTCACATACTATTTATTATTTTTATGTATAGTGTTTTCAGTTTTATCTTTTTCAGAAAAGTGGTAAAAATCTTGTACATGAAAAATGGAAAAGACAGTGTATATAAACATGCATAAACATTAAATTCAAAACTGTTTTTTTAAATCTCACAAGGAGACCGCCAAACATGATGCGCATAGATTTTGATGATTTTAAAGCATGTTGTAGGGGTCATACCCCTAACTATTTAGGTCAAAGGTTTCCTTCAAATGGGCTTTAGTTTTCGAGAAATTTCGGGTTAAAGTTCAGCATGCATTTCAAATACCCATTAGTTCGCAATCTTGAGTGAGGTCTTCGTGGCTCTGCGCTAGCGTGCGCGATTTGAGAGCCGGAGATGAGGGTTCTGTCATCTCATGTGACTTTTACCCTTTTTTTAATAAATTTAATTTATTTGTCGCGTTATAAGTTTTATGCAGAATTATGAATTCTGCATCTTTGAACTTTTTGATATTTTCCTAATAAATTCCATTTACATTTTCGAATTTTTCGTAATAATTTACTTTTTTTTTGTGCAGTTTTGAAATTAATATTTTACGAAATTCCAAATTATGTCTAGATTTTGTTTATTTTTTGTTTATTATTATTTACCCTTTATATTTTAATAACCGTTCTAAAATAATACTTTTTTTAACTTTATGAAATTTAAATAAAATTTTATATTCTTTTATAATTTATACAAAATATTTTTTATTTCAAATCTTCTAAAGGAATGTATGATTAGGTAATTTCAACAACATATCTTGAAAGGAGTAATAAAATATTAAAACAATAATGCTTATATACAAGTTTTAGCCAGTTATGTATATATATATATATATATATATATATATATATATATATATTGTTATTTAAATACATTTAACTGTAAAGTTCAAACTCGACATCATTTTTGATTTGCGCAAATAAAACATAATATGTTACAATTAATTTTTTAAAATTCTAACAACTCGATGCCTTACAGAAAAATTCAACTAGAAATGAAAAATCGTTTCTAAATTACAATAGATATAAAAAATACCTGAAAAAAATCGTCTGCAATGACATTTACGGTAATATCAGAATAAATAAAATTTTCTTTTTATCCATTTCGTTTAATCCTTTGCAGACAATTACCACGTTTTGAAATTTTTTTTCCAAATTTAATGCATTTTTTAATATTTATCACAATTTAAGTATTTTTAAAGACAGTTACCACGTTTGAAATAATTTCTTTTCCAAATTTAATGCATTTTTAAATATATTTATCACAATTTAAGTATTTAAAGAATATATAATATGCTAATTTATACATTCTTCCAATATTGGTAAAAGAATTTACGTAAAGAATATATTTCAAGACGATTTTTAATGCGGAATTTGTTTAGAATATTTTTGCGATATGTATCACACAATTAGTTCCATATTTAATAAACTAAAAATGTTGATGTCAGTAATGATAAATATTTTAGCATTTCAGCAATTAAATATTTCAATATATTTAGAACAAATCAAATATTAAAAGGATACATTATTTTGTTAATTTTTTCTTAATCATTTAAATTTTTTAAATAGAAAATGCAGCTAAAAAATGCATTATTTCATAAATACGATAAATAAATAATTAAATATACATAAATGTAAACAAGAATCATTTTAAAAAGACGAGATATCAATACTTAAAATAGTTTGGATTTTCATCAACAGAAATATTAGAATAAAAATTGTGCAAAAACTATAAATTTTCACGAAAAATTCGAAAATGTAAATGGAATTTTTAGGAAAATATCAAAAAGTTCAAAGATGCAGAATTCATAAATCTGCATAAAACTTATAGCGCGAAAAACATATAAAATTTATTAAAAAAAGGTAAAAGTCACATGAGAGGACATAACCCTCATCTCCGGCTCTCAATTCGCGCGCGCTAGCACAGAGCCACGAAAACCTCGTTCAAGATTGCGACCTAACGGGTATTTGAAATGCATGCTGAACTTTAACCCGAAATTTCTCGAAAACGAAAGCCCATTTGAAGGAAACCTTTGACCTGAATAGTTAGGGGTATGACCCCTACAACATACTTTAAAATCATCAAAATCTGTGCGCATCATGTTTGGCGGTCTCCTTGTCAGATTATTTTGATTAATTTGTTTATTGTAAACTTGAATTTTATATAAAGTCTATATAATTTTACAAGAAACTTTTATATAAGATTATTACGGTGTTTTTGTAAAATACACTTTTTAGTGCATTTGCTGATGTATTCGATGCTTCTCAATATAAAATCATGGATTTCCTCAAAATTAAATAATAGTCAAAATATTCAATTTCAGGTTTCTACGTGGAAATTATTTAATTTTATTTCTTAAAAAAATCTCTGGTGCGAAACATGTTAAACCTGGGTCAAATTAACCCGCATATTACGGAATATTAATGACAGGTTGGCACCTATGATTATAGTATTTTTCAACCAAGTGATAAATGTATTTATTTTTAACACAGACACACACAAAAATTCCTGCATACTTTCGAAAAATTTGCCCTTGCTATATGCTAATTTCTTTCACGTTTTGTTTATTTTCCTGGAACGCCGCGGAGTCCCTGAAAAGTATAGGCGGAGCCCAAGTGCTCCGCGGAGCACACTTTGGGAACCTCTGATTTAGACTGATTCTCAAAAAGATATTTTTACGCCTGTTTAAAAATGAATTTTTAAATTGATTAGTAAATACATAAAATTATTTAAAAATTATTTCAGTTTGAGTACGATGTTTTTTTTATTATTATTATTCATTTTAATGACTGTATTTCCCTTTTAAATTTTTAATTATATCGTCTGGTCGGAAAATAAAATATATAACAACATCTCATGATATATAAAATGGATTGGTGTAACAACACAATCATGTGATTTCATAAGCCTTCGTATAAAGTTGTGCAATTTAAACAAATATGTATAACTGTAAGAATTTACGCATATTATAGATATTGATTTCGTCTAAATTCGTAGAATTTTATTCTATGCTATTCAACTTTATTTACGGTAAAATTGAATTTTATCGTTTTAAAGACATTTTAAAAATGTAATATAAAAGTTAAAATGTGTTTTGTTTCATTAAACCTTGCTTCACCCGGGCTGGTAATTCAATTATGCATGTATTTTTTTTTCATACTTTTTTTAAATTTTAACCTGAAATAGATTATGATTTTCATTTTACATTCGAGTAATTTTAAATTTCTCATAATTTGCTTATGCAAGTTCGTTAATGCTACGTAGTAGTGTAATGCTAATTTTCCCCTTATTTGCATTTAAATGGATTTCACGTTTTCTGGTGTGTTATGATGAATAAAATGTATAGGTGTCAGAACACATTTATACGATTTCGGAAGCCTTTGTATAAAGTGGTTAAATATAATAGCAAGACTCTACGCATTTTACGTTCTTGTTAAAATTTGTAGATGTTTATTCTATTTTATTCAATTTATTATAACAAAAGTTATCTTTACACTTTTATTGACATTTTACAAAGGTAATTGAAAAGTTTTTTTTTTTTTTTTTATCTTAATAAACCTGGCTGGTCATTAAAATGAATATGTTATTTTATTTTTCATTCTTATTTTAAATTTCAGCCTGAATTATATTATGATCACATTTTTATATTCGAATAATTTTAAATTTTCAAAAATTTGCATTAAATTTTCATATTATTGTAATGTTAATTTTTCCCACTATTTGTAATTAAACCTGTTTTTGGATTAACAATGAAGATTGAAACATTCCAAAGTAATCCTAACGCTACTGATATCAGCAACATGTATTAAGTCCGAATTTTTGTTCGTTTATTCTAAAAGAACTAAACAAGGAAAAATAAAACCTCATTTATTGAATTTCTAGTCTTTTTGAGTACTCGAGATATCGTTTTAGGGGTTGAGAAGGTGCTACTGTAGCAGCTCTTGTGATTGTGCATAGTGGAATAATTCGCGATTGTTCGACTCGCATTCGCAGTAATGTTCCATTCAACAGATATCTTAACTGCTTTTGATAATGCTTTCTGCGAGTTTAGTTAAAAAGTATCGTGACATTAAACCGATAGTATTATGGAAATAAAATATTATCAAGTGCCAGAATTTATAAAATATATTTGTCAATTGTTACCAAATGACATTTTAAGAAAAACTATTACTTCCAAATAATTCAAAACCATAACCTATCCATTTTTAAGTACACTTTTTTCATAAAGAGTATATACTGAGCTCTTATGTAAGTAATCATAGGCATTTAAAAATAATTATGTTGATGAATTTAATATTATACTAATCTGTGTTTACAAAGTATATATTCCAAGAAAAATTGCTTAATAAACAGGCATGTACAATCTGGATATATTTTATTCTAATCTATATTATAAAGCAAAAGCATGTCCTGGAGTAACCCTGACTCCATGTTGACAGCGGCAACACATGGTGCATAAATTTAGCTTTTTTTGCATTGTTTCAAATTCTAAACATCGTTCAATTTTAATTTTTACACCGTCGATTAGTTAAAAAGAGTCTCTTTCAAATGCAATTTGTTTAACAACGGTATCTCAATTTACTTATTTTTTAGGGGTTTTAATATAATTTTTGCGCAAGATTAAAAATTATATATATATCGTCATCGTGTTTTACCCGATTGCGAAAGATTATGCTGTTTGCACTTAAACCGATGTGAATAGTTGAGTATTTGTTTCCGGCTAATACCCCATGGCGAAAATAATAAATAGGTAAAATAAAATGAATAATGAATAAATAAGTAAAATTATTATAATATTTATAGTAAACATTAAAATCAATAAATAAGTAAAATAAAGTAATGTAAATAAAATCCAAAATTAACAGACATGTAATCGAATTGCAAGGTTAAACAATTGAAATTATCAGAATCAAAAATACTGTTGTATGTACCGAAATCTTTGTCGATTTCTTCAGCTATTAACTTCTAGCATGCAAGAAGGTAATGATTTTAATACATTTCAAAACTTTGTTTAATTATATGATTGATAGTTTTCTTATAAAAATGATTTTCAGAGTTGTTAGAGAATAATCTAAATATATATTTATTAAATGTAAAAAATCTATTTGAGTTAAAAAAAAAATCACATATATTCTGTGAGTTGCGAAGCCCGGGATGGATCCCCTAGTAGTTGTAAAAATTGAAGTTGAACGTTTTAATAATGACAGATGCAACAAGTCTATGTATAATTGCATTTACGTAGCATTATTTACATTTATAGTGGTGCAAATATTTATCATCATATACACGTGATGTTTCGCGAAAACTAAGATCATAATATGATTAAAAATGTACGTACGTGTGTTTTTCAACACTATTACAGAAATAATCTGAGCTCAGAATGTACCCTAAAATGAGTACTTATTGCTTTATTAATTTTAGTTTTTATAAATATTCTGAAAATAAAAGTTACTAAAGCAAGAGTAGTGAATCTGATATGTTGGAGAGTGGACTATTTGTAACCTGGCACTGTGAAAGAGATGATCGATGGGAGAAAAAAATTTGGAAACGTTTACGTTATTTAATTCATGTATTATTAATAGAAGTAGTTTTCAAAAATTGCTCCATTATTTGCTTTAAACAATTTACCGTTTTTTGAGTGATGTGTAATCGAAGGATTTCAAACAAAAAAAAAAACAGCTCCTTGCGGTGACTTTTGGAACTAATGTTTTTGCAGAATCCTTCGTCTCTCGTCTTTTTTCTCATTCTACAAAATTTGGCTGCTTTCTCGCAATTAAATCATGCTACAGAACATTATGAGTACTGTCAGTTTAATTATGGCCAACTTATAAATTATTCTTTAAACAGCTATATAAAGGTATGAGAAATTGAACAACCGATATAATGCATGTAAAAAAAGGAAAATGAGGAGTTTTGGTAATTGATTATGGAATTTCATGAACAACAAAAACAAGGAATAAATAGAAAAATAAGCAATTGATAATATTAATTTTTATGACATTAAAAGAATACAGATTGAACTCCACTCTGTATATTTGTGGGATAGAAAATCAATGAATACCCATCTATGCATCAATATTCATAATAACACAAACTCAATGATTTAATTAATATATACGTGATATCGCAAAGTTAAAACGAGCCTCGTAAAAGATAAAAGGAGAGCGAGAAATACCATTGTTATATAGTTTGTACCAAAGTATGTATATGTATAATATGTATATGTATAATAAAGAATGAGAAGTGTAATTGCAGGTGAATTACTTGTCGTATACAAATATATCATACCAGAGGGCCCGTGCGAAGATTTCGCACTGAAATCTAATATTTTTTAGGTACTTCTCTATTAACCCGTCGACCGCTTTTCATAACAAAAAACTACCGCCAAACTGTAAGATTAAACGCCAAAAATGCAGTCCCATTTACTTGATGTCAGAATCATTATGCGTGTTTGTTACGTCATCTAATGGTATTACATTCGACATTTGCGTGTATTTTTCATTATGTTTTACTGATTTAGTAGTTATTTTATTAATTAAAATAACAATTGTGTCCTTAAATTCCTATATATATATATTTTTTTGATATTCCAATGGCAACGTTCTCCCGTTTATTTGGCGATAGTTTTTTGTTATGAAAAGTGGTCGACGGGATAATAGAGAATATCATTTTTTATCAATATGTAATATTTATTAGATGCAGGTTTAAACTTCTAAAGAAATGCAAGGATAAAAATATCTGCAACCAACATTTAGTTGTTAGTCAAGCCAGAATATCATCTAATTTATTCCATCAAAGTTGGACTAAAAACTGATCCAAGATTGCTAGAGGCACGCGCGAGAAAAAAAAATAACAATCGTATTTTAACTGCATTAGAGGATGACGTCATCCGCTTCGGGAAAACCATTGGACTTAGAAATATAAATCTAAACATTTTAATTTCAATTTCGCTTTTTAATCATAAGTATAAAATAAACCCGTGCGGTGTTTTTTATAATAATTGCTATGAGCATCATATAATGTGGTATTTTATTTTTTTGGCAACAATAATTTCAGGAAAACCTTTCATTTCTTTCATGAAAACAATGCCGATTTAATTTTTTTATTTCAGCAAATTTTAATCAAAAACATCTTTTAACGAACTGTTAAGTGGGCTATGTCAGAAGCCTGTTCTAAAACCTTTCATATGGTATCTCATTCGTTGTTCTGCGTTTCATATTTTCTGAGTAAAAGGGATGTTGACAGGAGAAATAATAATAAGGATTGTTGACGAAGCTAACGAAAAAGACAGGCTACCGCGGTGCGTTCCGCTTATCGTTTTTTACAGACCGCTAGAGTGACGTGATGCTCTTTTCGTACATCTCTATTGGTGGATTCGAGCATCACGTGACTCCCGCGGTCTGTAAAAAATGATACGCGTAAAGCACCGCGGTAGCCTGTCTTTTTCGTTAGCCTGGATTGTTGAGTAGTGACATCATCGAATTATTTAAGTCATACGCTAGGATTTCATCGAAAAAAATACACCATGCGATAATAAAGTTCATTGCCATTTTTCTTTAGGTTAAATTTAATGTGTATATTGACTTTAATAAACCTTGACTAGAGTATTACGATCACTGTGTATTTATGGCAAATGTATTTAGTCAATGAAAGGATAATAACGATAAGTAAATGTCTGGAAGGATTTTTAATATGTAACTAGGCTTTTCATAAATGCCCATTTCTTTCAGAATATAACATTTAATACTCATTAAAAACTTCTTAGAATTTTGCTTATTTTCTTTATCCACTTTGTATCAACAACGTAACATATAACGGTATATTAAAGAAATTTCAAGTTGGAATTGCAATCGAGTCTTTAAGTTTTTTTTTTTTTTTTTTTTTTTTTTTTTTTAATGAAAATAATGTACATAGAAAATATAGAATTTAAAATATAGAAAAAATATAGAACGGTAAATCATCAAATTCAGAGTTTTTTTTTTCTTAATATTGAAACTATTAGTCATTTTTAATATTTTCATATAGACAAATACTCAAAATTTATGAACAGATTAAAATTCTCCAAACGTTCTTTCAAAATACATTAACGTAAATTGTAAATGGAATTTAAATATTAAACATCGCGTGTTTCTCTATATTGTGCGTTCTGTTTATATATGAATAATATATAAGAATAATTCCCTTAAAATCACATATCTGCAATTTATTTAGTTTATTTACTTATAGAATATAAGAAAAAAATTAAAATGGTAATTTCCTTTGTGTCACAGGTTACTCTTTTATTTCGTGTTTTTAGAAGCGTGTATTTCGATTTAAATTATTGGTTGAATACCATTATTCAATTTGTTTATCGAACTTAAAATTTCGCTCAAAATAAAATAGCTGTGTTCATCCGACCAAAAAATTTTTATATTCAAATGACATTATATTATTATTAAAAACTAAACAAAATAAACAGCTATTGCTTTGTTATGTATTGCTTTTGAAAACATGTTTAATATTCATAAAATCAAATCTTTTATCGTAAGATTGCTTATAGTTCAGAACGTTTTAAATAGTCAATTATATTATAAAGAATATATAGTGCTCGTATATTGAACGCAAAAATACAAAATTCGGCAGGAAAATTTGTTATTCAATTATGCATAACAAAAGTTTTTGCAAAAGCGCAGTTATGCCCTTATTGCGCAGTTATGCATTTCGATTCAATTATTTTTATTAAATATTTTTTAATTAATTTTGCAATACGATTTCTAGCTTTCTTAACATTTTGCAACGAGTTTTTTTACATTATTAAAAGGAATCTGATTTCAATCTTTTATCTCAATATAGTCAATTTTGTCCCATTTTCAATAAAATTTATTTTGAATTCGCACAGCAATTTTTGAATTTTTTGCAATTCTATGTGTTTTTTTTTTTTTTTTCATTCCGCAGCGGTTTTTTGACTTTGGTAAAATGAATTTTGTTTGAAACTTTTAGCCTAATATATTAAATTTTGTTCTTCTGCAATTTTTGAATTTTTAGCGATTTTTACTTCCATTTTAAATGTGATTTTAGCAGTTTTTTGCGATTTTTTATGATTTTTCGCATATTGCGATTTTTCTCATCTCTGACAAAATTCCTGTTAAAATGCTTTAACCCACTATAGTACTTTTGTCCTCTGCGATTTTTGAATTCCAGTTTGAATTTTACATTTTTTTTTTTCGCGTTCAGCGGCGATTTTGGACAATCGTAAAATAAATTATTTTTCAAAATTTTAGCCTCATATAGTAAATTTTGTCTTCGGTGATTTTAGAATTTTTAGAGATTTTAATGCTATTTTCTAAGCGAATTTGATGGATTTTTCGCGTTTAATTTTGTCCTATGAAAATTTTCAATTTTAGCAATTTTTAAAGGGATTTTTAGCGGTTTTGTTTCAGTTTCACGACAATTTTTCCACATTAATGAAAGGATTAAGATATTAGTCTTTTGGCCCAAAATAATAAATACTGTCTTCTTTTCAATAAAGTTTATTCAGATTTCGTGCAGCAATTTTTTCAATTTTTGGCGAATTTTGTTGTGCGATTCTAATAGTTTTTTTCGGGCTCAGTAACAATTTTTCGACATTCGTCAAAGGAATCCTCTTTTTAATCCTTTAGTGCGATAAAGTAAATTTTGTTCAATGCGATTTTTATGCGATTTTTACTGTTTTTTTACTGCATTTTATCCATATTAGTAAAAAGAAACCAGCTGCAATCTTGTAACCCAATATAATATATTTTTTTTAATTTTTTAATTTTTTTAAATTTTTAATGGTATACATAGATTATTATTATTTTTTCTTTTCTTTTGCGTTTTCTGCGATATTTTCATGCTCTAATGTATCGCAATGCGGGTCAAATAGTATCTAAACACAACTGAATCTATTAAGTATATATGATTTGCCGATTTTGTTTACCGTAAAAATTATCTTTTAATACAAAAGAATTATTAATCTTAGCCACTCTGGCACATAAATAAAATCTGGCAACTTCATGGTGTTCCAAATTTTTCATAAATAATTTCTTTCGATTTTAAATACAATGTCACAATTCCTGTTAATGACCAATTACGAGTTCTTTTGTACTAAATAATTACGTAATAAAATAGACAAAATCAAAAAATAGGAAGTAACTTTGATTGAAGTGTATTTCTGGTTTTAGAAGATAGGCTTGGAAATGTATGTCACTTCATCATAAATAGCTAAAATCATCATCTTCTGAAAATATGAGTATGCAAAAAGAGAAAAATGGGCTTAATAAGACCATAAAACGCCCACAAATGTTTAAAAAAATCAAATTATCATATCTCGATAAGTTTTTGTCGTGCAACTATGAACTGTTATAGTTTTTCTTGTTAGAGAATTGAAATTGCCTTCTAAATGCAAATTATAGGACTCAAGGACTGTGATTTATTTTTTCGAAAGTTTAAGAAATAATAACTAAACAGGTGTCTGGAGGAATGGCCATTTTTTACAAAAATAAGGAAAGACTGTCAATGTCATTGATTAGCCATGCCATGATGACCAAGTCCAACATAAGACCTTCTTCCAATTTTAATTATCCTCCAGTTTTCTTTTCATGCATTGACGAGTAATAAAAAACTATTTAGGTGAATAAGGAAAGTAATAATATTATTTTTAGCTTACTGTTTGAATTTTTTATTTTAAGTAAACAAACTTGTATATTATTAAATTGAAAATTTTAAAACTGGGTAATCTTCTAACTTTCGGAACTTAATCGGAAACTTTTTTACGAACAAAAAACTTAAATTTCCAAACTTTGTAACATAGACCATTCTTCCAGATACCCATTCAAGTATTTTGACGTAAATGGTTTAAAATATGATAAAGAAAAGGATTTGAAGTATAACTTCAAAATTAATAGTTTAGATATTGGCTATCGAACGATCTTAAGACTGTACGCCTTGTATTGTTTATGTTTTAACACTTAAATGCCGAGTGTATCAAATTTGAAACACTTTTAATTTAACTTTTGATAAATAAATCAAGTTCTTCGCAACCACTATATTTATATAGAAATTTTACTCCTGTAAAATTCATATAAAACATATAAATATGCTACTAAATAAAGTTAAAAATCTATCTTAAAATTTGTGGTGTATAAAAAAATACACAATTGTAAAAGAAAAAATTAGGTACTTAAGTGTTAAAAAATAATTGCACTGTCAATTATTGTTTGACTAGGCTACAAAAAACTAATCTTAATAGAATATTTCCGGATTTCAAAGATATTTAAAAATTTTAAATAAATTTAGCTTAAGATTCTGGACTAGTTTGACTTAAAATGTGTCTTTTCAATATATTTATTTTATTATAATTTACCATTAAAAAATCTTTTTATTATACTAAAAGTCTTTTTCTTTTATGTTTGCGCTGTGGGGTGTGGTGCAATATAATTAACTGCGTGTAAAGTATATCACAGATCAATAACTTCTACAACGGTGTTGTGATTAATTTTCCCTACAATATTTAATCTAGCAGAAGATATGTGCAACGCGTGCTAGGAATCATAATTTAAGCAAGTTATAATCATCTGCAGATTTCTTAGTTGTATATGTAGCATTGTTTTATAATCTTGAAATTAATAAAAATTAAAATAGTAATAAAAGTACAATTTACATTAGGTATATTATAAGAGTATAAATATAACATTTCCTACTTAAAATAATTTGGAATACAAAATATTCTCATAAGTAAAGTACTTGCTGCTTACACAGTTTTATTCAGTGACATTGTTTTATTTACATTTGTTTAAATGTATAAGACTAAATAAAACTTAATTAGGAATGTTTCCTTATACAATATTGTAGATAATTTCTTCGAATCATGTATGAAAGTTTAAAATGTATCATAGAATAATAATAAGAAGCATTTTCCATTTTTCAAATAAAAAATTAAAAGAAGAGCGGCTAAAATATTGAAAAAAAAGAAAACGAAAATTATATTACAGTCTCTTTTTATATATTTGTATTCATATTTTTTATTATGTTTAAAGAACACATTAGATACAATATGACAAAATATCATTAGATAATATATTGACTAAAACATGAAATTTCAAATCTCTAATAATCTATATATTTTATAAAATGCATTTTTCATTTTTCAAATAAAAAATTTCAAGAAGAGCGGCTAAAATATTGAAAAAAAGTATATTACAGTCTATTTTTTATATATTTATATTCATATTTTTTTTTGAGAATGTTTAAAGAACACATTAGATAAACTATGACTGAATATGATTATATAATATATTGACTAAAATATAAAGTTTCAAATCTCTAACCATAATATATTTCCTAAAACGTGTGTCCTAAAAATTTAATTACTGCAGTCTAAGAATAACTGTAACAGAAATTTATAAACACATGTTCGCCATTGTTGATTAAGATTCGAGAGGCTCTGTTTTACGTGTTTATATATTGTGAAAATATTATATAGTTTTGTAATTTTCTTAGTGTGCTTTATATTTTAGCTACACAATTAAAATTGCAACAATTTAAAACAATTACTATCTTATTAACTTCAAATACATTATGCTGATTTTAAAGTGTTGTAAATATCCTAGTTTTCAGATTACATTGTAAATATCCCCATTCAGCAAAACACGAAGACCTTAAAGTAGAATCACCAAACTGTCATTCTTTGACAAGCGCACAGAATAAAGACATTCAGTATCGATAATGATTGAATAATTACTACTGAAGTAGCTTACCTTCTGATACCAGTCAAATGGGATGACTCTTATGCTATACTAGCAAGCTACGCCGGCTACGCTGGTCAATTTTTTATAACGAACTTTTAACCCAACAAAATATTGTCATTTCATAATTCACTTTTATATTTTAACAGAATAATAAGGCTACTATAATTTGTGACTCGTGCTATAGCCGATATACACGCCAGGACACTTCGCCCTTATCATTATCTTTTTACGCATGAAGGTTTTGCAATGGTACTCCATTGTGAAATTTAGTAATTTTTCAAATTCAATATTTGAAAAATGGCATAATCATCAGATTTGAAATTTACATCAAGAAAAATACAACTTTTTACCTTTCAAACGCAGTTTGCCTAACAATTTTCTGACAAATACTTTTCGAGCTACTATTTTTTTTCAGTAACTTCAAATGTTTCATTTTCCGAGATTAATCTGTGGCAACAATTAGCGAAAAACCCAGTCGTCAGAAACGCTTAGTTTTCTTTTTTTTAAAGAGACTGTTGGAGCAGGGATTGTCACCACCAATTTGCCACCATCACTTTTGAAATCGGTTCGGTAGTTCTAGAGATTCCATAGAAATTGTAATTTAGAATGTTTTTAGAACGGTTTTCGCTCATTTCACCCTTTTAAATTTCGATTTTTTTTAAATTTTTTTCTTAGAGAGCATTTACATCTTATAAGTAACTACAATGCCAAATTTTAAATTTCTAGCTCCTTCAGTATAAACAAAATCGTAATTTTAGAATGTTTTTCGCTCCTGCACCCCCCTGGGGATAGTGGCACCCACAAAAAGTATATCCTATGTTGGAGCAGGGGTTGTCCCCATCAATTTACCACCATCACTTTTGAAATCGTTTCGTAGTTCTAGAGATTCCATAGAAATTGTAATTTAGAATGTTTTTAGAATGTTTTTAGAACTCTTTTCGCTCATTTCACCCTTTTAAATTTCGATTTTTTTTTCTTTGTTCTTAGAGAGCATTTACATCTTATAAGTAACTACAACGCCAAATATCAAATCGGTTCGGTAGTTCTAGAGATTCCGTAGAAATTGTAATTTAGAATGTTTTTAGAACGCTTTTCGCTGATTTCACCCTTTTAAATTTCGATTTTTGTTTTATTTTGTTCTTAGAGAGCATTTACATCTTATAAGTAACTACAACGCCAAATTTCAAATCACTTCGGTAGTTCGAGAGATTCCATAGAAATTGTAATTTAGAATGTTTTTAGAATGTTTTTAGAACTCTTTTCGCTCATTTCACCCTTTTAAATTTCGATTTTTTTTTCTTTGTTCTTAGAGAGCATTTACATCTTATAAGTAACTACAACGCCAAATTTCAAATCGGTTCGGTAGTTCTAGAGATTCCGTAGAAATTGTAATTTAGAATGTTTTTAGAACGCTTTTCGCTGATTTCACCCTTTTAAATTTCGATTTTTGTTTTATTTTGTTCTTAGAGAGCATTTACATCTTATAAGTAACTACAACGCCAAATTTCAAATCAGTTCGGTAGTTCGAGAGATTCCATAGAAATTGTAATTTAGAATGTTTTTAGAATGTTTTTAGAACTCTTTTCGCTCATTTCACCCTTTTAAATTTCGATTTTTTTTTCTTTGTTCTTAGAGAGCATTTACATCTTATAAGTAACTACAACGCCAAATTTCAAATCGGTTCGGTAGTTCTAGAGATTCCGTAGAAATTGTAATTTAGAATGTTTTTAGAACGCTTTTCGCTGATTTCACCCTTTTAAATTTCGATTTTTGTTTTATTTTGTTCTTAGAGAGCATTTACATCTTATAAGTAACCACAACGCCAAATTTCAAATCAGTTCGGTAGTTCTAGAGATTCCATAGAAATTGTAATTTAGAATGTTTTTAGAACGCTTTTCGCTCATTTCACCCTTTTAAATTTCGAATTTTTTTTTTATTTTGTTCTTAGAGAGCATCTACATCTTATAAGTAACTACAACGCCAAATTTCAAATCGGTTCGGTAGTTCTAGAGATTCCGTAGAAATTGTAATTTAGAATGTTTTTAGAACGCTTTTCGCTGATTTCACCCTTTACAATTTCGATTTTTGTTTTATTTTGTTCTTAGAGAGCATTTACATCTTATAAGTAACTACAACGCCAAATTTCAAATCGGTTCGGTAGTTCTGGAGATTTCATAGAAATTGTAATTTAGAATGTTTTTAGAACGCTTTTTGCTCATTTCACCCTTTTAAATTTCGAATTTTTTTTTTATTTTGTTCTTAGAGAGCATCTACATCTTATAAGTAACTACAACGCCAAATTTCAAATCGGTTCGGTAGTTCTAGAGATTATATAGAAATTGTAATTTAGAATGTTTTTAGAACGCTTTTCGCTCATTTCACCATTTTAAATTTCGATTTTTTTAAATTTTGTTCTTAGAGAGCATTTACATCTTATAAGTAACTACAACGCCAAATTTCAAATTTCTAGCTGCTTCAGTATACAAAAGATCGCAATTTTAGAAGGTTTTTCGCTCCTGCACCCCCCCTGGGGTTAGTGACACCGACATAAAATATAGCCTATGTTGGAGCAGGGGTTGTCACCATCAATTTGCCACCATCACTTTTGAAATCGGTTCTATAGTTCCAGAGATTCCACAGAAATTATAATTTAGAATGTTTTTAGAACGCTTTTCACTTATTTCACCCATTTAAATTTCGAATATTTTTTAAAATTTGTCCTTAGAGAGAATTTACATCTTATAAGTAACTACAATGCCAAATTTCAAATTTTTAGCTCCTTCAATATATATAAAAAAAATGCAATTTTAGAACGTTTTTCGCTCTTGCACCCTCCCCCCCATGGGATTAGTGGCACCGACTTAAAATATAGCCTATGTTGGAGCAGGGATTGTCACCATCAATTTGCCTTTACCACTTTTGAAATCGGTTCCGTAGTTCCAGAGATTCCACAGAAATTGCAATTTAGAATGTTTTTAGAACGTTTTTGGCGCATTTCACCCTTTTAAATTTCGAATTTTTTTTTGTTTTGTTCTTAGCGAGCATTTACATCTTATAAGTAACTACAATGCTACATTTCAAATTTCTAGCTTCTTCAGTATACAAAAAATCGCAATTTTAGAGCGTTTGACGCTCCTGCACCCCCCTGGGGTTACCGGCACCGAAATAGAATATAGCCTATGTTGGAGTGGGGGTTGTGACCATCAATTTGCCACCATCACATTTGAAATGGGTTCGGTAGTTCCAGAGATTACCCCCTACAAACAAACAAACAAAAAAACAATCTTTACTCCTTTATAATATTAGTATAGATAAGAGATATTTAAGTAAGAAGTAACAAAGTTCACTTGTTGATCAGTTAGAATTTTTTAGTTAAAATTTTGTCCGAGAACCTTTTATCTAAACTCTCCAATGTATGTGACAGTAAGTTGGTCTTTTATGGATAAAGTTTCGCACAACTGCAATCTATAAACATCTTTTAAGTCAATACTCAACTAACCACAAGACAACAAAATAAATGTTCCTGATATGCACGCCAACCTTATTTAGCAAAAACAATTTCAAACTTCTTGAGTATTGTTAAACGTATATAAACGAGATTCAATTTTGACTGAGAGTGAGACACCATGTTGTATGCTATATTGGTGTCCCACTCTCAAGTGCGGAACTTTATAATATATACATTATAATCTGTTACCACTCGCTAACAATATATTGCAGCTAGTTGTTAGACTCCGGAGAGAGAGCTTGGCATGCACCGTAAATTCAAGACCCTCAAATATTTCATCTTCTTAAATACCATTTGAATGCAATCGTGGTAAAACTATATTTACATAAAATGTAGTTTATGTAAAAGTGTAAAACTCACTTTTAGAAGATATTGAATGTATACACAGTAAATTAAAGTGCCAATTTAGGATAGGAACACCCACTTATGGATATAGATTTAATTTCGAAGACAGCACACCTATCTTCACAGAAGGTCCTATTTTAAGAATATTTCCCTACAACAAGAAGAATTATAATAAAAAAAATAATATAATGAAAATTGACTATTGGGCTTTTAGGTGCTTAGATATAGATGTATGAATGACACTTAGTAAAAATTAAAATAAAAATGTTTAAAAATAGGATATTTGATTGTGTTGAGTTATAAAAAAATATATATTGTCATTCTTGATCTAATTGATTCATGATGCAGCTACAAATGTATATATAGAGGGTGTTTATTATGTATTTTGCCGATATACGCGTTCTTATTGATTGTTGTATTCAAGTAAATGAAATAACTTTTGGGTTGTAATTTCTTCATCGTAAGCGTTCGAGAAAGTGGTCAAAAATAACAATCAAGATCTTTTAATTGCCATTACAAAGACAAAATGAAAAACAAAAAATCTAAAATTAACATCTTTTTTTTTCACTGCAAAGCGTTGAACGCAGTGTACAGTTATATATGGCATCGGAACGGTATCTGCATGACTAAAGCAGTCTTTTTAAGAAATATAGAAGATGGAGGAGTGAAAACAAACACGAATTCAAAAGATAAAAATCAAGATATTTAATTCAAACTGGAAATAACATAGGTGGTCACCTCTAGAGATAATGAAAAAATACATGGGCGACATTGTAGACAACAATGAAGTATCTATCAGGGCTTTGAATTATCTACTAAACCTCAAGTTTAATAGTGCGGAACATTTAGCGTATAAGATGTGAACGTGTTGGTTTTTAACTGTTCCCACAAATACCAAATAATAAAATATTGTTGGGTCACATGTCGAATACTTGTCACACATTTTTGCACTTTGTTAGAAATACCATTCCAATGCCTAATTTGATTTATTTGCTCCATCAATCGCATTACGGTGTTAAAAAGTGGGTGTTGTCATTTTAATTATTGAATAATTTTAAGTAAAACCACAAACGTAGGAGTTTGATTAACTTTTTTCACTCCATTCTGAAAACCTGAAATAAAAAAACATTATCTTATATTTCATTACGTTTCTTCAAACGGTAAAATCGTTAAAGATTCATATACCGGAAAATTTTATTTTATAACGCACATTGGTATATTTTAACTCACACAGGAGAAATAATTTACATTAAATCTAGTTTATAAAATTTGTATATAGAAAAAAAACATTGATTTCAAAATATATATTTTTTCATTATACAAAGTGTTCATAAACCTTGTTCATTTGGACAAAATGCAAATGGTAATAATATCCATCAAGATATTGAAATTTTGTATTGTAAACCAGGGTCACCATTAACTTTATCAGACAAAAATACAGGATGCCTCACTCCATGATGAGTCTGTATTTTCTTTCACAACTTTATAAATTTTTGATGAAATCCATATGAGGCTTTTATCTACTATTACAATAAAAAGAAATGGGAGAATTTTCTAATTAGCGTTGCCAATTTAGCGTACTATTCTATTCAAAATGCTTTCTGGTATTTCCGTATGAAATATATTGCTTTATTTAATGACAGATAATCTGTGATTAAATAAACAAAAAATAGTTTTTTTTTCATAAATAATAATATGTATTTTGAAATCACAATCTTCGAACTTTTTTCTTATATTAGTATACATTTTGTTTGTTTTCAGTGAAATGTGACGGCAGTTTGTGAACATGATAAGCTCACATGTCCAAACAACAGTTGAAATTGACTAAAATATAGTACACTTACTATACTTACGCATTACTTGTAGTGTGATCACATTTGAAGTCTAATGGATGATTCTATAGATAAAGAAACTTCAATATTAGAAAATGTATAAAAGCGATTTCAACCCTATTTTACTTTCCAAATATGATAATTTTAATAGATATTACGACTCTTTAATTTTTTTAAATAGGTTAGGAATGCCTTGTATATACAGAATGAAATATCCGATATTTTAACTTATATATCAGTGACAAGGGCTGAAAATCTTAAATGCAATTCTTGAAAAACTTCGAAGCAAAATAAAATGTACTTTTTTCAAGTAGGGATGGGGAGGCGGCATTCAGATTTTTTTATCATACATGATACAACGTTTTTCCGGCAATTCAATCTACAATGAACACAATCGCTTAAAAACATATATTTTTCTTAGAAAATAATTTTAAAATAGAAAAGGGAATGTAGTAAACATGTCCCAAAATAATTAAAATATTATTGTTTAAGATTAAATCTTAATGTTTTTTAGTTAATATTTATTTTTTTTCTAAACTATTGCATCAATTGACTCTGACCTATAAATATTTATTTTCTCCCGTTTCACAGTACTCATTATATTAATCGTTTCACCATACTCATTATTCTTGTTAAGTATTAATCAATACTTATCAAGATGAGACACACTTTCGTTATCGAATAATTTCAACATTAAACTGTTGTTTTAAACCGATTTTCTGTCTTTTCTACTTTAGCACAAATAACCACATTGATTGATAGTTTAAATTATTATTAGTGACTGTTTACATGTTGTTAACTTATGTCATAATGTATACTTTAAAAAATAACTTTAGCTGTTGCAAGGGAAACTCGAACTCATTAATTGAATTCCAGAGTTAATACTTGCAAATATGGAGAAATTTCATCAATAAAATTTCTTACAGTAAAATAATATTCAAGTTTTGAAACTTTAAAATAATGGTCTCACGGAAGAGAAAATAAAATTAAAACGCATTTATTTAAGTATATAGGGAATGTAAATAATGTATGTGACAGAATGTATGTGATGCGCTGCTATCTGTTCAAAAGATAAATTTCATTTTGGGGTTCAAAACATCCCCAATAATTAAAATAATTTATTTTGAATAATTTTTGTAGTTTTTAGATTTTTTTTAATCTTGTTCAGGAACCTTCATAAATCTAATTATATACTTCATATTAAATAAAATATTAGCTTTTCTTTTAATATATCAACATATATATATATACAGTGTGTCCCAAAAATGACTAATGAATTTTGAGAGTCAAAAAAAAAAAAAAAAAAAAAAAAAAACGCGATATAAATGTACTATTTGCGGCCTTATGTTTGGGAAACCAGGGAATTTTATCCCAGCAATTTGCAAATTTAGTTAACATTTTCGCCAAAAGGTTGCGCTGTGTTCCAGACGGTGATACTCCAAAACAAGAAATATCCCTTAATAGGAAATGATTATAATTCACTGCTAAAATGTTGTAACATTTTAAAAAGATATAAAAACACATTAAAACACATAAAACAATATCTACACGTTTCAGCCTTCTTCTGAGGTCATCATAAGGATAATAGCCAATTATAATGTCTCCCAGACGGAACTGTTGTTCGGATTTTCAAGATCCGAACGCTCGACCCATCACCTTCAACACAATGAAATGGTATACTGGACAGTCAACGCCAACAATGATCTTAAACCTAAATAAAAAGAACTACAAAAAAAATTAAACTGAGAAAAATTATATATTACTTAAATATATTACTTAGAGAGTACTTACTGAGATATATTACTTAGAAACCAGAAAAGAAGCAAACTACTGAAAAACTACCCAACCACCCCATTTTTTAACTGAAAAAACATTATTCAAATTCCCAATAAATCCAACCACATCCCTGAAATACTGCAAGCTAAATTATCATTACATACACCCCTTCCTCTTCCAATAGATTCCCTAATTAAACTTAGCAACACTACATGTAAGTATAATTCTAGCGTTTTCAAAATCTACCCTGCATCCTTCATTATTTAGATAAAACTTTGAAAGAGCGGTGGAATTCTTGTGATTTTTAAGTAATTTCTATGTTATTTTAGACGTTCCTCGAAATTCTTCTTAGTCAACCCAATGTAGCACTTCATATAACCACTGTCCAAATATATAGGAATTTCCCAAATCCCTGCACAATGACCAGAAGTTGTTAAGACTAAATGTACTTCACGCCTTCCCAACAAATTTGGAGGGGGGGGGGGTGCCACCAAATGAATATCAAATTTAATCAACTAACTTGTAAGCCTTTCATACAAAACCGGGATGTATAGAAACTTCTTAAACTTATGAACAACCTCCGGGTTATTGGGATAGACAATAGGATATTTGAAAGTATTAGTAATTCTAGTTATCAGCTGGATCATTACACCATCAAAACATTATCGTATATAATTTTTGTGCAAGGTAAACCACACTTTATTACTAAATAGTGTATAAATATTTATACACCACTTAGTAATAACGTGTGGTTTACCTTGCACAAAAATTATATACGATAATTCTATTTATATACTTAATCGGGAAACAATTGTCTACTGCTATATTCAAAAAATATACCCAGCAAACACGAGATTTTTGGCCACCTGTTGTAAACGTTGTGGCCAAAAAAGTTTGCGGCAATTTGTATCCAGCCATTAATGTATTTTAACTGAAGCGCCCGCACACCGGATGTCTATCGCCAAATCGTTAACGGGCAAATGGCGGGGAAACTTAATGCAATTTCAGTGCCCAATAGCGAATGAAAGTACGTTTGCGGCCAAGATATACAAATCTATCATTGTTTAAAAGTCAGTGGCCCAGTATAATCTTCTCGACATTTTTATTATAAGAAATAAAAAGTATCTTTACTTCACATTTTATAAGATGATTTTCGTTATTTTAAACCTGGATTTATGTGAAACGATAAAATATGCTGCATTTAAATATTTTATGCAATAAAAAATACACAAAAAGTACCCTTCTTTAATTTAAAGAGTTTTTATGGAAAAAAAAAATCATAAAAACTGTTAATGTTTTTGCTTTTAAAGTATGCATTAATATCTTTAAATGAATATTTTTTGTGAGCACCTAGAATGAAAATGAATATTGCAATCTTTAGACATACATATTATATAAACATATTAAAAAAATTAATGATAAATGGGAATTTAAATTTCAATTTCAATGAAAAAATATTTGTCAAAAGAAATAAATGCCACTTTACCAAAAAGCAGTTACTGTTAAACGAAAAAAAAAAAAAAAAAAAATTATTTTTTTTCTTGGAGGGGGGGGGGGGCGGTGATTTTATATTATCTGTATATTATCTATAAATCAGTTCCAAAAAATAAGTTATTTTCATTTTTTGAAACACTCCAAAATTTAGATTTAAAAGAAAAAAAAATCTTAACTAGCTTAAATAAGCAATAATACCAAATACCGATCCCCCCCTCCCACTCCTTTCACACGGCAAGCCGGGAGTAATGCAGGGAAAGATGAAACAAGATTTCCCTTTTCCAACACATTTTTTTTCCCAGTGGGGATTTTTGTAAATATATTTTTAAATGTTTTCCGCTTTGTAATAATCAGCATTGAAAAATTTCCACTTTTAAAATTATTTAATGTTGTATGAGAAATTTTGAAGATAAAAAAAAAAACCTTGAAAAAATAAATCTATTGAAATATAGCTTTTTTTCTGCGGTCTCGTAGGGATTTTTATGTCTTTTTGGCAGCGTCATCGCACATCGCAGCGTTGTTTACATTTCCCTTTCCTTCATCGTGGCGTCGTCTATGTCTAAGTCTGGTCATTCACTGGTTTTTGGATATTTAGATTTACTAATTAGGTAAGATTATTTTTCTATATTATTCCAAGAGTTAGTTAAAAATTAGTTTTCATCATTCTCAGGGACAGATTTAAGTTCAAGATAAAGAAAGCTGAGAAAAAGCATCAGCAATTGTGTAAAATTAACTGCATTGCTTTGCTTATTATGCGACTTAATTCTACAGAAGTGAATAAAAAAAAAAGTTCTTTACTGATCTTACATCTGCCCTGAATATGCTATTAATAAGTTGATTGTAATTATATATATATATCAGAGTAAAATGTGTCCGTAATGAACAATCTCGGAAGTTTTTGGTTTATAAAAAAATTAACCAATAAAAATTCAGCTTTTATTTTTTTCATAATTCTCCGTTGCCTGTTTTATAATTTGCTTTATTGCTGACAATCTTAAACCAGTCAGGAAGCGGAAAGTAATATTTTACAGCTCCAGTGTCTTTCAGTGAAATTATACTTCATATGTTAAGATCTGGTTTTAATTAACTAATATATATATATTCTGTATTTTCTGATGATACTGGCATATTTTTATTTTGATAGTAATAGAAAACTTCGAATTTTATGTACTAATTAATGACCATTTGCAAAATTTCACTTTATTTTTAAGATTTTAATAAAGTAGGTAATTTCTTTTTAATTCATTAATGTGATTTTTAATTAGTCATGGCAATAGTGCCCAAAATGTTTTGGTTTAGCCGAAAAGCTAAGTAATCTGATTTAATTTTTAAATTCCACTTATCAGAGTCGTGTAATAGGAACACAACTTGGTACTTTTCTGTTATACCAACACATGCCAAAATATACGCTAATCTGCCATTTATTTCTACCCTAACCGTGTAAAGAATTTTTTATTGCAAACTGTACCAAACATTCTGATTGGACTATTTATTGAACGTGAATCTTTTATTATTATTATTTAATCGTAACCTCATAAAACATCTTAACTTGCTACTTTTCAAATAGAAAATATTTATTAAATTATAACTTGCATTTATTATTGACACTGAAATGAATTTTACCATTAAGCTGTTACTTGATGATGTAGAAGCGGCAATAAAATTGTTTTAGGACTTTAGATACATAAAAAAAAAAGTTTTTATCAAAAAAACTCATAAACATCTTCATTCAAAAAATGAAATGTTTACAGCAATCCTAAGAGACATTTACAATTTTAAGCCTGTAGTTTAAATAGTTTTATTTTATTACCTTATGTAATATTTATTTGTTCTTTTATTTTAAGTGCATATTTTGTATTGCAATTTTCAAACGTTTTATTTTTAAGTGCTTAAATTCGTGCCAACAATGTTATTTTTGTTTTCAAATGATTCGTTTCATGTGAATTTCCTTTTGTGCCGATTATTATGCTTAGCGACAATGGTGTTGGAGAACAGCTTCAGCATTAGCCTGCTGTCCGCCATCTTGAATTTTTTTTTTGCGCCGCGAAAAGGCCGTTTTCGCCAAGTAGTAAATGTCGCCAAGTGGTCATTTTTTAGGCCTTTTAGGCTTAATCATAAAATATTTTTAAAGTAGATAATAAACAAAAAAAAAAAAAAAAGAAAAAGAGGAAAGCAAAGCAATTAAAATCATGGGGACGACTTTACCTATGCTTGACCCCGCCAAATATGGCGATAAAACAGGTTTAAGAAAGCGATAAAGTCTTGGGGATGGTCAAGAGCGATAACGTGCTCTGGCTGGTTGTTGAATAATGCTAGCTGATAAGTACGTCATTGTGTTTCTGTTTCCAGGAGTCTGAGGGAGGTAAAGGGAAACATCTGTTGGAAGTGATAGTGAATTTCTACAGAAAGGGCGGTTATTTCAGATCTAAGGGGGTGTTGGATTTTGATTGATAGACGGCGAGAAATAAGAGAGATGTTTTACAATCCTTTAAATAAACAGATTTTTAGGCACGACAATTTTTACTATCAGAAGAATTTCGTTTTATTTTGAAATGCGACTTTTAGATGAACAAAGCACTTAAAAGTTAGTTTATATTAAAGTAATTATGATAAAAATGTGCTAAAAGATTTCAGACAATCAATATTCAGAAATGATTTTCATTTCGTTTAGTGGAATAATTTAAAACCAGCTTACTCACTGTTTTAGACATTTTTCACTTAATTGCTTTAAATTTTAATTTATATATGTTTTTTATTGTATTCGGGAAATATATTTTCAAACAATAACAATTTTTAATATAATAAAAATTTCTTTTTTTAGCTATTATTTTTGTTTGTTGAAAATACATTACTAAAATAAATAAAGCAAACACATCCTCGGAAATATGGAAGTCTGTTGATTGAATAGGAGTTTTTTTTCCTTTTCAATACAAACGAATCTATGAAAAACCAATTAAATTGTTGAATAAAATGTATTTTTCATTTAAGGCCGTTCTCGAAAAAGAAAAATCTGCACTTTGTTAAGTGCAGATTTTTCTTTTTCGAGAACGGCCTTAAATGAACAAGAAACTTTCTGACACATTCACCGATTCATTTAAACGCAAAAGCATGAAATTGAACTATTATAATGATGGAAAATCTAATAGGGTTTTTCATTTTTCGATAAATGTATTGCATTTTAAGTTGTAAGCAATTGTTGTCTCATGACGACCTTTCTCAGACTGTTGCATCTGGAAATTCAGTTCATAATGCCAACGTTGACTGCATTTTCCGAAAATCCCGTGCCTTTATCGAAAAATGAAAAACGTATTCGATTATAAATACATCTGCCAGTGAATTTGAGGACCGCTTTATGATGTATCATACTTTTCTTATAATTATGTCATAAAGACTTACTTTTTAAGATTAATATTTGAATGCACTTTCGTACTAGTGGAGGACTTTGAGCCAAATAAGAGAGAAGGCTGTAATATACAACAAATTACGGACCTCTCCTGCCCTCTTTCCCTGTGAGAGCGACTAATTTAGCAGTTATTAATGGACACTGTTCGCAATTGTATTTTAAAGCTAGTGTTGGCAGTTCCACTTTGACAATAAAGCGGGACAGCGGCTTCTAAATCAACACATAAAAATACACTAAATTCTACGAGAACGGAACCTGTCTATAATGGATTTCTGATTTAAACGTAAAAAATGCATACTCTCTTTCGAAAAAATACCCCAAAATTATACTTTCTATAAGATGGATACCTCTCCAAAACGGAATATTTTTCTGATGATTATTTGAGATTTTCTCTTAGTAGGTTTTACTATTTTAAATAAACATATTAATCTTGCACAGTTAAAATATGTGATAGTGGAATTGCTTCGGCCCGAAACAAAATTCAGTTTTGGAGAGGTTTTCTATTGAGAAGTTATAATTGTATGGTTATTCCTGCACTAGAAAGTTTATTATTATTATTATTATTATTATTATTTTTAACGTTTAAGATGCAGGATTTCGTTATAAACAGCTTCCGTTATCCCAGGTTTTATTGAACCATGTGCATTAAATTTGCGTAATAACTGAATCGTTAGGGATAGTGACAGGAAAAATATGTTGTTTTTAGACAAGTTTTCGTCTTAGCAGGTATAGATTTGTACTATATTCCTTTCGGCAAGAAAGAACGTAAAAGTTTCTGTTATACGCAGGTTCTGTTTACACAGATTTTTTTTTTTTTTTTTTAGTTCCATTCGATGCAGACTAATGAACACCGTGGTACTAAAGAAAATTTAAGTGAATTTATGTAATATGTATCAAGGAAAATCGGAACTCCAAATAAATCATATTTTAGTGATTATGCTTAATATGTGACTATTCTAGTATTATTCGCGTATTGTTATAACATGTTAACAGCACTGAGACTGTGGGGCAATTTTTATTGGGTAAATAAATAAAATCAGTATGACATACGTGAAAAATTGCATGGCGCGCACAAAGAAATCATATTGTAAAGTAATAAAATGTCACAACGCTTGCGCTAAAAAGTACCTCACAATCGCCGGATATTTATATCTGTGTATCTTATGCATTATTACAAAAAGACTTCAATGAGTATTAAAATAAAATAAGGTTAAAAATATTGAAATTATGATTATTAAAAAAGTGTTATGTGATTTTGTAAAATATTTTCACTAGGGGAAAATTTGTAAAGAGTCAATAACAATGTTTTATATGCTAACATACTCTTAAATTTTTTTATTCATCATTTTGTTATTAAATTATTACAAATGAAAAATAAATATTAAAAGCAACCATACTTTCTCTCTTAAAAAAACATATATATATATATGCATATACAGAGCACTTCAAAAAAGATGGGACAAACTGTAAGAGGTGGTAGAGCACGCTACAATTAACAATTTTTGTATCGTAGTAAACTAGGTCGCAATGCATTTTAGTCAAAAATATAGGGTATAGACTTTAAGCCAAACCCAAATATTTATTTAGAGGTTAATAATATGACGCTATTTTAACGAAAAGTTCAACAGATTTACATTGCTTTATGCGGAATGCGATACCAAGAAAAGTGCTGGATGTGCACAGTAATTCAGTCAATGACACAGTATGTAATGTCAACTACATTCCGAAATATGGGGCACCTAATTCAGCACTGTTTGGATGCGGGTGATAATAACTTTGACCAATTCTCGTGATACGTAAATATTGTTACATTTGTCGCTAAACAAGGTAAGTCTCTTCGAGATTTTCGCTAAAATAGATTCATCATTTTAACAAAACAAGAATTAGGGTTTGGTTGGAGCGAAACACTCTGTATACATATATTCAAATTTTAATTGCTTATATAGGAGTATAGCCAACATAGTGAAAAAGTATGCATGTATATTTGACTGAAAAAATTCATTGTGGCCATGTTTCATATACAAAAATTGCTTTTCTAAGTAAATAAACTTAATTGTCTAAAATTTTAACAGTCAACAATCTGCATCAAGCTAATATTATCAATCTCTTTCCAGTTTAAAAGTTATCAAATTTCAATTTTTTTAAAGGGCTAGACGTTGCAGGGTCTTCCTCTATGTAATTTAGTTAAATGTTATTATGTGTAGTATAGAAAAAGTTTAGAAAGTCAAAAAAAAAAAATCAAGCATCTATTTTTCCTCAGAGTTAAGGCTATATGCACTGAAGAAGTGTAGGGTTAAACGGAGGGTGATTTCTGAGTTAAAGCCTTTCCCATAGCATTTAAAGATAACCAGATGTATACAAAACCTTGTGTTAAGATTGATTATAATGTGTAAAGATTAAAGTAAAAAAAGCATATACAGCCTAAAATTTTACTGTTATCTACAGGGCTTAATTTCTAAGGAAAAAAGTACCGGAGCCATAATATTCTGCAGTACTAACACCCGTAGCGTACCCCTCAGCCCCCCCTACCCCCCCCCCCCTCTATGCCGTCACTCCAATTTGCATATTTATATTTCATACATTATTTTCAAAATTCAAAGCATTGTTTTTTTATTTAGCAAAATAAAACTTTTAAATACATCTATCTGCGTATAACTTAGCAATCCACTATTCCATTTTTTAGTTATTACTACTTCCAAATAGAAACCTTTGCCTAATCTTAATGTTAATTAATTGGAGAATTCTGCGATTCAATAAGCTCAGGATTATGATTCAGAAATAGTGTTAATACAAAAAATGAATAGTTCGCAGCTATGCAGAATAGAAAAAGACTATTTCTGTTGACTCTTTATTCTGATCAAAATAGCATTAAAATGATTTGAAATAAATAAAAATTGAATTTAAGACATATTAAGCTGGAGCAGGGGTCGGAAAAAATACTTTTTATTTGTAGCGAACTACAACTACAACTACTTTATGAAAAATGTAGTTAACTACAACTACTTGCTTTAAAAAGTAGCGACTACAAACTACTTTTCAAAAGTAGTCACTACTTCGCTATTTTTCGCTACTTTAGTTATCATCGCTAATTAAATGCACCGCAAACGATTTTTCCCCATAGACCATAATGTAACAGAATTCTTTTGAATGTCCCTGTAAGCGAGATATAAATGCTACACACTTCATTTTCAATACTCAACATCCAATGGTAAAATTCAATAACATATAAAACTTTCACGGCAATCCGAGTATATTTACAAGAGTTAGAGCACGGACAGACAGACAAAGCGAATTCATAGACGCTTTTTAATTATGTTGGAAAGTGTTAAATAGAGGAAATTTGAAAACAAAAATTGTAATAATCTTACAAAGTTATGAGAGTGATATAGCACAGTAGCGTTTAAGGTGGTTCTCAAATTCCTTGCTCAACAACGCGAAACTTTCTGACACATTATCTGACTCATTTTTAAACGCAAATGCATAAAATTGGCAGGTCTGACTATGGAAGCGATTTGGAATCGAAATGAGTTTTCCGTTTTTTGAAAAATAAATTACTTATCGGGTTCGGGTTATAAGCGATTCGTGTCACGTTTTTTCCCTTTCCCCTTCTGCGGCGTCGGAAATTCGGTTGAAAACGCCGACTTTGACAGTGTTTTCTGAAAAATCTTCTGTCTTTACCAGGAAATAAAATAAAATAAAATAAAGAATAATAGGAAAGGTCTTTCGATTACACAGTAATTACAATTGAATAATGATTTAGATATTCGGTGCGAGTTAGCAATCCAGTAATTATTATTAATAAAGAAAATGGTAACACCGCTATGTGCAACTTCAGGTTATAAGGGGTAAGCGTGAATTTGAGAGGTTAGGGATAATTTAGATGATTTATGATTAGATGAATCCGTTCTATTTCTTTTCCATTTTTTCCCCCCTTTAAATAAAGATTTTATATTTCTTTGCTTGCTGGGGGTTGGAGGCAAAAGGGAGAAGAAATTAGAGTTAGATAAAGACTTAACATAGCCAGACGACTATATTTTGGTAAAAACAATCGTAGTCGTATAAAAATACATTATATTAAGAAGATTTCTATGGATTTAAATGACAATACACGAAGTTTCTGACACCCAAACTATAAAAATTACAGTTTATTTGTGACCGTGCCCGTCGTTTATGGAAAAATCTATGACACTGCAAGTGAGATTTGTCGCTGACATTCGCAAATTGTTGCAGAGAACATATTTCGCACAAAAGAAACGAGTTATGATCACGTGACTTGAAGATTGGCATTTTTTCCTCCCTCCTAAAGTAGCGTGAAAAGTAGCGTCGATGCTCGCTACAAACTACTCATATTTTGTATCGCGCTACTCGCTACACTACAATTTTTTAAATGTAGCGCGCTACACTACAAACTACCAGAAAAAGTAGCGGCTACTGTAGTTTCGCTACTTGTAGCGCGCTACTTCCGAGCCCTGAGCTGGAGCTTGCCCAAACCCGAAGACTGATATAAAAACCGAGCCTGTTTCATCTCTATCTCTTACGTGAGCAGCACATTATGTCACTTATAAGTGTTTTGATACAAAAGAAAGCAAATGATTGAGATAGGAGGGAAAGAAAAGGGTCATTTAGGATTCGTTTTTCGGAAGCGTTATTGGACTGGGCTCCGGAGCGCAGTGTTTATAGCTCCGTTGATTTATGGCCAATATTTAAATATTTACTAAAAACAAAGAAGTACTGGAGCTGGTTTCCGGTGGGTTCCGGCGCATATTAAGCCCTGGTTATCTAATATCTATATCTATACTATTATATAAAGAGAGAACGCCTGACTAACTCATCAATGCCCAGCTGAAATGACTGAAGTCAGGATCACGAAATCTGGAAAGTAGATTGCTATTATTATCTAAGCAAGCAATAAAAAAAGATTTTTTAAAATCCCCCCCTCCCTCCTCCTTGAAAACGGTTAAAGTGGGGTCGAAAGTTGTAGGTCATTTTTTTCGTCGTATCTTAGCAGAAGTTAGGTAGTAACATAAAATTCAGCATATCATGTCCACTAAAAAAAATAGTTAAACACGTATTTCAGCGATTTTAGAAATTCACCAACTAAGGGGGTTAAATGGAGGGTCGAACGTTTTAAGTCATTTCGTCATATTTCAGCCGAAGTGTTAGTTAGTAGAATGAAATTCAGAATGACAAATCTACTAAAAAACAAAATAGTTATGCACTTATGTCAGCGATTTTAGAAATTCCCCCACTAAAGGCGTTAAACATCGGATATGAACACGACCATGGAAAGTTAGACGAATAAGACAACTATTGCTGATTTTTGATTAGATATTTTACGTAAGATATTTTTAAAAGGTATATAAATATTTTACGTAAAATATTTTTTTTTTAAATTATTATTTATAAAGCCGAGGGACTTAGTATGATTGCGTCAAAATAAGATAAGTTTTTCTTAATATCATTTTGACGGTTTATGGACGCGAGTGCGTTGTTGTGATTGGCGTGTTTTTAGGATATTATAATTTTACTTATGTTACCCGGAAGACCAAGGTTAACTCGGGCGAAGCCGTGTGGTTCAGTTATATTAAAACAATTTTATTAGTTTCAATATGTACATAAACAAAAAAAAAAATATTTATCAAATTTTTACAAACTTTTATTTAAAGTTTAAAATTTGTATGTACTGCAATTTTGTCTCACTCCCGCTTTTATCCGATTTAGAAATTTGTTGACTCCTGTGTGACTACGTTTTCAACCCCCCCCCCCCCCCCCCCCCCCCCCACTTCCAATACGAATTAAGTTGAAATAATTTTGCCAAAAGTTTTATAACGCTATAATCAAATATGTAGCTTTTGACCATATTTCCAGAATTTTACCCAGCGTTCCTAAAGGTTTGCCCTAAGTTTTTACAGCAGTAACTGGTTTTCTCAGTGTCCTTGGAAATTTGCTCATCGTTCCTACAAATTTCCATTTTTCCACTCACATGTGTAAAGTAGGACTACAATACAATCCGGGCTGACTCACACCGTCATTTAATTGCCCATAGGAGCAGGAGGAGAACGATTGGCCACGCAGCGTGGCAACAATCGCTGATTGGTTTAAGTGAGCATCAAAATGCTTGATGATTCAGCCTGTATTATAGCGCGACCTACGTTATACACAGCCAGTGCATGACTGTTAAAACGTCACATGGAGTGGATCATTTTTATATCGCGATTGGCGCAAACCGGCGCGCCCCCCATTTTGCACCAATCGCCGTTTCAAAATTATCCACACCATGTGACGTTTTAAACGTCATGCACCGGCCGTGTATAACGTAACGTAGGTCGCGATAACAGTAGCCCTACATAGACCCCAAGTCTATCATCTGCGGGTATAAAAACTGAGCTGCGTGACCGTCAGCGTCTCAACCGCCATACCCATGTCCTGAAGGACATATAACGCGCACGAACAGGGTCCGCCCCCGTATGCGCTACGGCGTCGGAGCACCACCACCTACGCATCACTCCGATTCTACGAAGTGGTGACGACATAGGTCGTTACGTGGAGGCTCCCATAATCAGGAGACCTCCACGATGACAGCCGACGGCTTCGTCGCCGGAACCCTATGAGGGGAACCGGGTTCTAAGCCATAATGCCGAGTTCCCCCGACGACCCTTGCTTTCTCGCGGCGTCCGATCATCGAGTCCTAGGGAAGGAGGAAACGACTAGTTCCTCTGCCGCGATTATTGCTTGTGCGATAGAAGGAACTTCTCGCCAACCCGGGACCACAAAGAAATTTTGCCCTTGACGCATAAACACGCCTTAGGTTGTCCTCTCTCGATGGCTTTGCTTCCGGTGAGCCCTACGGTCAGAACACAGATGGTATCCGATGGACTCCATCAAGAGGCAGAGGCGGATTACCAAATAGGCTGAGTAGGCTGAAGCCTAGGGGCACGACAAACTAGGCCCGGCGCTAAGTTTGTAACCTGTTTTTTGTCCTAAAAATATGTATGTATATATATATGTATGTGTGTGTGTGTGTGTGTGTGTGCGCGCGCGTGTGTACGTTTGTATATATATATATATATATATGTGTGTGTGTGTGTATTGTATATCAATGTATATACATATAGAGAAGGAGGGGGCCCCAATGTGTTAAGCCTAGGGGCCCGGTAGGTGGTTAATCCGCCTTTGTCAAGAGGATCATCCACATGTAAAAACAACACATGCAAACACAAAACTTAACATATCACAAAAATGTTAGAAACAATGGAAAATTAGGTTTATACCCCCTACCGAACTCTGGTGGGCATGGAAAATTCCTTCAAGAACGCTAAAGAAGCAGTACCGGTCGAGGTTAGTTGCGTAAAAATTAGGTGAAGACTACCGCTAATCCAACCATCGGGCACGGAAAGTTCCAATTACGCAAAGACACGCTGGATTGGTTTTCGACCCGAGGGACCGAGTTTTGGCTTGATCGCCGTCGCGTTAGTCGACGAGTCTCCGGCCAGGTTTCTCGTAGTCGAACAACACGAGGAGTGGGTGATCCCCTCACCAAGATATGGTTTTCGTCCGCAGCGACCTGATGGGCCGCCTTTGGATTGAAACCCCATTTGGTTTTGGAAACCTCCTGCGCTGCCCAACCATTGAGATTGGCTCCCAACTGCTTCAGCTGCAGTGGATGACGTGGTGGCTGCGGGCCATGCGCGCCCCATACGCACGCACGCCGTTAGCTATTCCACCTTTGCCGCTGGTACGGTGCAGATAGTTTTTGCATGCCGTATCTCCCAGCGCACCACAGAGTCACCACGCATCGTGCTCTACGAAACCCGATCTCGCCGCCGTCAATTCCTTGGATAAGTTTGTGGAGATGGTCCAGCTACCGTTTGCTTGCCTTTGCCCAGTGTCACCTACCTCGGCACAAAAGAGAAGGACTAGTCTCCTTAGTGAGCCCCTTGCCCAAGCAACTCGGATTGATCTATGGGATGTCCTTCCAGCACCTACGGAAGAGACTCCGAGCATTGACGGAGTCCTGGCACCGCGGTGAATCTGCGCTTACGATAGGGGAACCCCCAGACCCCCAGGTCCTAAGGGACCTCGTTGAGGTCCCACAACGGGTCTTCTGAGTATCCCGGCTTTTTCGGACATCCCTTTTTCACCGGCGGACCACGATGAGGCGGTAGTCCGTCCGTCTCCTGTCCCTGCTTTGTCGACGAACATCTCACTATATCGAGAGTCCGGTCCTCTTCCCCACTTAAGAGGTCGAGTCGGAACAACCCGACGGAGAGTCGCAAAATGCTTGGCTTCCGGTCATCTTTCCCACTTAAGGGGCCGAGTCAGGACCACCAAGAGGGACCCTCCAGATCATCTGCGGGTATATAACAGAAAAACAGCAATAGGCGTGAAGAACATTTTAGCACAACTTTCCCTTCGTTCAATAAACAGTCTTTTTCGGAGAGCATGTACTCGCAGAGACGTAGCTGTTGCCACTCGTGGGTAAAGTCCATAGCGTTGCCCGGATTTTTAGAGTGTCCGAAGCGTTTTTTCCCGAAGTTCCTAAAGTTATATCAGCATCCCATTTGCGGTATGTTTCGAAGGAGAGGGTGATTCCAGATTGAGAGTTTGACAGGGTTTTCAGATTTGTCCGGTATTCCTAGAATTTTGTCCAACGTCTAGAGTTCTGTTCAGCGTTACTAAAGTGATGCTATAATATCATTACCACGTGTTGCCCATTGTTCCTAGTGTTTGCCCAACAGTCTTATGTTTGTTTAGCTTTTTTAGAGACTTCCACGGCTTTGCCTAACATTCTTGCAGCATTTTCCAAGTATTTATAAAGTTTTGCCTAGCGTTCTTAAAGTTTTTCAGACTTTGCCTGTTTTTATATAACATTGGGTGCGTTCACAAACCGAACCCCGAGTTACATAGAGTAACGCACGGGAAACCCGAAGCGTTCAGATATCAATATCAAGTGACTTTTTGAGGGTTTCCAGTAGCGTTCAAAGCCGGGACTTCGGGTAACCCACATTACCTGGAGAATTTTGTTGGGTAAAGTGATCACGTGGTTGGGAAATCTTATTTGTTTGTTTGCTTTATAGCTAACTGCAATTGTCAACTGTTGTTCTTTATGACTCCTACTGTACACTTGAGTCCTGACCATTTCATTGGTCTACCTTTAACAGGACTATGATATAATTGGCCAACGTTGGCTAGGATGCTTCCTGCAACGTTCGTACAATCAAAATGTAATGGTAGATTGGTTGACGGAAGTGTTTGATCGTAAACATGCCCATAACTTCACCCAAAAGCGTTCACAGCCGTTTTAACCCAACTTTACCCTGACAAAATCAGATGACGTCATTCCCCAATTATACGAGTAACCCGCGTTTCGGTCTCTGAACGAGCTCATAGTCCGTTTTTTTTAAATTATGCTATAGCATTGCCCTGTTTTGCTCAGTATTTCACAAGAGCTTTGTCCAGATTTGCACAACGTTCATAGAATTTTATCCAGCGTTTCCAGAGTTTTGACAAGAATTTCTAGAGTTTAACCTAGCATTTCAAATGTTTTACCCGACTTTACTCGTTTTCCTTTAGCATTACTCAGTTTTGAACAGCATTCTTAAAGTTTTACGTGGATTTCACGTGTTCTGATAGCATTCCCAGGTTTTGTCTAGTGTTCCTATGGCATTGTCCCGTTTTGTACAGTGTTTCTAGAATTAGCCTAGTTTTGGCCAATGTTTAAAATTTTTGGTCCGGTATTCCTAATTTTTTGTCTGGCTTTGCCCCTGTTTCTATAGTATTGCAAAGTTTTGGTCAGTATTCCTAAAGTTTTTCAAAACGTTCCTAGAATTGTGTTCAGCAGTCGTGACTTTTACCCGTAATCCTATAGCATAGCCCAGTTTTTCCCATTGTTTCTAGAGTTTTGCCCAACAATCCTAGTTTAGTCCATCGTCCCTAAAGGTTTATCCGGCTGAGCCCAAATTTTTTTATAGCACTGCCCAGTTTTCCCTCTTTAATTACAGTTTCGTCAAGTTTTGTCCAGTGCCCCTATAGTTTTGTCCAGCATTATTAACGTTTACCCAGTCTTGCACAGCCTTCCTGAAGTTTTGCCTAACGTTACTAAAGTTTTGTCCAGCGTTCCTAAGGATTTGTCCAGCTTTGTTCAACATTCTTGTGGCTTTGGCCGTTTTTTTCCCAATATCCTAGAATCCCTGCCCTACCGTTCCTAAATTTTTGACCTGCTTTGCTCGTGACCATATAAAATTGCCCTGTTTTTTCCAGTGTTCTCAGAGTTTTGCCAAGCGTTCTTCGAGATTTATCGGGCGTTCTTAAAGTTTTGCCAGGATTTAGCTGATGTTCCGAAAGTTTTTCGATGACTATAGGGAAGTTGCAATCAGTTGATCAACCATTGTACTGCAACTGGAGGTCAGTATAGTTCCATCAATCAGAACTGCCTATTTGTAGTGTGTGACCTCCATCATGACGTCAATTGCAACTGCCCCGAGGCTAACGAAAAAGACAGGCTACCGCGGTGCATTCCACTTATCTTTGTTTACAGACCGCTCGAGGCTAACGAAAAAGAAAGGCTACCGCGGTGCTTTACGCGTATCTTTTTTTTACAGACCGCGGGAGTCACGTGATGTTCGAATCCACCAATGCAAGTGTACGAAAAGAGCATCACGTCACTCTAGCGGTCTGTAAAAAAAGATAAGTGGAATGCACTGCGGTAGCCTGTCTTTTTCGTTAGCCTCGCAGACCGCTAGAGTGACGTAAAGCTCTTTTCGTACACCTGCATTGGTGCATTCGAGCAGCACGTGACTTCCGCGGTCTGTAAACAAGGATACGCGTAAAGCCAGGGCTACACTAGGTACCGGGCTTGCTCATTCATTATCATGACGTCACAAAAGGTGGCTGGCCGCTACCAGCGATTGGTACAAAGCGAATCGACAAAATGAAAGACACACAGTGATTGGCACAAAAGACGGGCTCGTCGCTTTGCACCAATCACTGGTCGCGGCCAGCCACCTTTTGTGATGTCATGATAATAAATGAGCAAGCCCGGTATGTAGTGTAGCCTTGGTAAAGCACCACGGTAGCCTTTCTTTTTCGTAATTTGTATGGCTATATTTGAATTCGCTGGTGCCAGCTGCACATGTAATCAAAACCATATTTTTTAATTTATAGCGTTATAAAAGGTGGGCAAGATTATATAATGGGTGGGAAAAAATTATGTGTGTAAGGCTTATTTCGTAATGGGGGGTGCCAACTTCACACGTGGTCAACAAAGATGTCTTTGATTTAGAGCGTTAAAAATGATAGTCAAAATTAAATAATGAGTGGGCAAAACTTCTACGTAGTTTGTGTAGCTATATTCGAATTGGGCGGTGCCAGCTGAACACGTGGTCAAAACCATATTTTTTAATTTACAGCGTTATAAAAGGTGGACAAAGTTATATAATGGTTGGGCAAAACTTCTATGTAATTTGTAAATCTTAAATCGTAATTGAGGGGGCGGGGGGGGGAGGTGCCAACTCCATACGTGGTCAACAAATATATCTTTGATTTACAGCATTAGAAATGGTGGGCAATATTAAATAATGAGTGGGTAAAACAGTAGCACAATTGTTCTTTTTAATTTCGCAAGTAGAAGAGAAATGGGTGTTCTGCATCATCAGCAGGTTCGAGGTTCAAGATGGCGGCCATGGTCTAAAGGTGATGGATAAAGGTGAGGTAATTTTTGCGCAGTTTTCTTAAGGCAGTTCTCAAATTCAAAGGAGCTACTTTTTGACACATTTCTGAATTAATTTTCGTTCAGAAACACATGAAATTGACAAGTGTTCCTATTCAGAAACTATGTCATTGAATGACATTTTTCATTTTTTGGAAAAGGCAGAAGATTTTTTCATAAAACTTTGTCAAAGTGGACCTTTTTAATCGAAATCCTGGCGCGACAGCGCCAGGATTTCGATTCCAAATCATCGATTCCAAATCACTTCAACAATCAGGCCTGCCAGTTTTATGCCTTTACGTTTAAAAATGTGTCAGAAAGTTTCACATTGTTGAGCAAGGAATTTGTGATTACCTTAAAGAGATATGGCAATTGGCAAGTGGCAACATGAAAGAAAAACAGCATTCTTTTATTACTGCAAATGTTGCTTTACGTTATATTGTAACACACAAATATTTGTTCAAAGCAGTATATTTTTTCCATCACGTTTTAACAAAATCTTTAATACTATAATCGAAATACAAGTAAAACCATTTCCCTGCTTTTTTCTTTTCTGCACAAAAGTAGAATATATTTTTCATCTTTCATTCTAAAAGGCTGTTTGCATGTACATATGGGAAGGGAAAAGGTCTATGACTATGACAATACTCCATTTTTTTAGTATTATACAACTTCCTGATTCTTCTGGATTATGTTTAACGTTATGTTATGTTACGTTTATGTTAACTGGATTATGTTTAACGTCCCCTATTACAAGACGCCAATTAACACAAAAAATCCCTTACGGCTCGGCTTACAGGCACTTGTAGATTTCGAAGACGCAGGCCGTGGGGCGCCTGTTTGTTGGTAGTTACGGAAGAAATGACCTTTCTGCCATGATGCGACAGTTGGAACCGTCCACTTCGAAACCTAACTTGTTAACAGGCGGAGCCGGCAGGGATTTTTTTTTTTTGCTATAAGGGTTGGTTCTATAAAAAACTTGTCAACATAAAAGTTTTAAATAATATTAAGAGGAGTTATAATAATTTAAGTGGATTCGATATCTTTTGAATTGACGAAGTTATGAATTTTTTTCTTCTAAAACCCCCTTTCCCCCCCCCTTGGGGCCATTTTTAATGATATCAAAATTCTGCCATACATAAATTTTCGGCCCTTTTCCTAGAAGTAATAATAACTTTAAACGGATTCGATACGTATCATAATTAAGAAATTATGGGTTTTTTTGTTTTCACAAAAAGCCCCCCCATTCCCCCCCCCCTCCCGCGCTTGGTGCGATTTTGCCCGTTAACAACTTGACCGATATTTTATGCCCCTTGATTTTATGTATCAGTTTGGAAGAGATTTGTGCAGAATTATTGCAGTTATCGTGTCCATAAAAAATGACATAGATAGATAGATATAGTCTTGAACTGGGGGGTGATTTTGGGTTCTGGGAGTCAGGATCGGTGTAGATCTGCAAATTTTTTTTAAAAATTCCAACTTAGGGGAGAATGTAATAGGTAGTATTGCTTACGAAATCTATTTAATAGGGAGGTATTCAGAATCAGACTCCCCACAGAACGTTTTTTTTTCACTGAGAAAATTAATTGAAAACTGAAATATAAGGAGCACGATCTGTTTATATATTGAATCTTTGTTTAATTATGTTTTAAAGAGGTTGCAATGAGGCGGTTAATTTCAAAGCTAATAATGTCGTTTCATTGTTTTTTGATATCCATTGCTAATTTGTCATTCCAAATTCCTTAACGGAAATGTATAATATTTGGGTATATTTAGGAAATAACGTCGTATTTTAATTTTGTACAGTTGAAGAATAAAGGACATCAAGAAAAAAAGAGGGAGGTTGGGGGGGGGGGAGAGGAGGATACGCTTTATAAAACTCTAAAAAACATTTTTTTTTTATATTTTTTAGACAAAAGAAATGTCTAAGTTGATGATTGCACACAGAGTTTTCGACCTTTTGTATTTTGTGGCACACAAATATACTAACTATTGCAACTAAATCTCCGCGACCCTTTCTTGATAAAAAATAAGGAAATTAAAGTAATATGTAACTGTTTTTAGTTTGTATATAATTTACATATATGTAATGTATTATCATGAACAAATGTTAAAAAAAAATCTATAGATCATTTATGTAGGCTACACAAAATAATTCGTAAGTATCACTAATGTATGAGCATGATTTGCTTAGGGCTGTACTCAAATCCAAAGAGCTACTTTCTGACACATTTCTGAACTTATTTTTGTTGGGAAATGCTTGAAATGGGCAGGTGTTCTTATTCAGAAACTATGTAATCGAAAGACGTTTTCCATTTTTTGATAAAGGCAGAAGATCTTAAGGAAAATACTGCCAAAGTCAGCATTTTGAACTGAATTCCCAATGCAGCAGCACGCGAGAAAAGAGAAAAAATGTGCCATCACGGGACACGAATCGCTTATACCTCGATAAGTAATTTATTTATCAAAATAAGGTAAACTCATTTTGATTCCAAATCACTTCAATAGTCAGACCAGCCAATTTAATGCCTTTGCAATTTAATGAGCCGCGTTGTTGAGCAGGTCATTCGAGAACCATCTTAAGGATGTTTTTAATTGAGTTATTCATTTTCCAGCAGAAGAGAGTTTTGTAAACTATAAACAAATTGATGTACAGTGCTATCCAAAGAATCGAATACATTGTCGTCTATGGATAGTAATTTCGGAAAATACGATATCAGTCGTGTTGTGCGTTATTTTTCCGAATTAAATTTTAGTTTAATGTGAGGAGTGTTAAATCGATAGATAATATATGGAGCTGTTACAAAAGTATTGAAGGTGAATGTCCAATTGAGTTATACTTTAACTGAGCTAAATTTTAGCACATTACGTAACACAGATCTATAAATCATATACAAGAAAGGATAAAAGAATTCGAATACCTTTTCGGCTCTAGACAATAAGTGCTGAAATCTTAGCAATGGTTCTGTTGCAGTATTCTGAAAGTGTTAGAAATTGTTTTATAATCTATGCTCGATGGATGATTTTTAGGGTTTCATTCATCTCACGAAACCCTATTGCTCCCGCTCTGTTGTCTGTCCGTCACAGAGCCATTCTCAGAAACTATATAACTCACAGAGTTGAAACTTTGCGTTTAACTTAGCTGACAGCTAAGAAGCCCAAAATATTAAAATTTGAAAAAATCGTATTATTTTAATAAATAGAGATAAAAAACCAAAATTTTAACAGTCTTTTCCTATTTCATTTAAACATTTTTCGTTTCAGCAGTTGCCAAAAATTAAAAATCCACAATGAAATTCTTTCTACAATAATTAATTTTCTATTGAACGATTTCCACGTGAAAAAGGAAAAAAAAATGTTTCACCAATTGAAAAAAAGATTAATATGAAATAAATTGATTGACGTCATAGTGGTAATAAAACGGAAATTGTCTAAGATTTCTCAATAATGCAAGGAGTGTGAGTATGTGTATGTACACAAAGCAGATTAATATCACGTCATAAGAGAATTAAAAAGAAAATCTGACGTCATATTGGAAGTTTAACGAATTTTTCAAATGTTTGAGAATAATACAAAGCGAGTATCAATATGAGTAATAGAGAATATTTAAATATATGAGTTTGAGAAACATTTTTTGAATCATGATAAAAATTCGATTAGGGAAATATTCGCCTATATTTTAACATTTTGAAGGTGTACAACATGTTTAATTTTGAAATTATTTTTTTAAATATCGCATTTAGTCCGCATGAAAGATATTATGACAGAATATAATAGCGGGCTGGTTTAGATATTCGAAAAAACGAAAAAATAGAGTGGTAAAATTTTACTTTATAAAAAAGATTTTTGCTGAATGAAATTTATTCGGATTTAAAAAAAGGATAAAGTGTTTTGAAAGGAATATTAAACGAAACCCTTTGAGCGATTTTCGATCACACTTAACCACTTTTTTTTTTTTTTTACTATTTATGCTTAAGCATCATTTTTATTTATTACAGAAAATATTATAAAATTCTGATTTTAATGTAACAAGTAACAAATTTCTCAATATAAAATTCGCAAAAGTGGCAAAAGCATTAAATTACCACAAGCTGTTATTCAAATTTTTTTTTATCAAACAGCTTTTTCATTTTTTGGTAAATGCATAAGATCATTCAGAAAGCGATATCAAATTTGACTTTATGAATCGAATTTCCGGACGCGACAGTGTGGTAAAGGAACAAAAACTGCCGTCATGAGACAACAATCGCTTAGAACTCAATATGTAACTCATTTACCTATAAAGGATAAAGTCTATTAGATTACAAATTAAGCTGCAAGTGGCAGCTTTTATGTTTAAAAATGAATTCCTAAATGTGTCAAAAAGTTTTGCATTGTTGAGAGGAAAAATATAATCTTGAGAACTGCTGGCAGCAAGCCTCCAAAGGAAAACATAGTTAAAACTATCATTATTTCTTCTTAATATATTCATTTAAAGTAATATATAAATAGAGGGTAAAAATTGTAAGTATGTTTATTATTTTTTATCTTCTAAAAAACGATAACTGTACAAATATTTATTTTTTATTTAAAAAAAAAATTGAAAAATTGGTAAAAGGTAATAGTCATAAATTAGATATTCTGAGTTAATTCCCTTTACAAATAGTGTGAATGTCCTATCTTCAGCTGGTATATTAATATGCCTCTCAAACCATTACACAGATCTGTTATCTTAAATTTCACAAAAATGGACTATCATCATTTTTTCCTTTAAGCCTTTCACTTTCGTAAAATTATCCAGAAAGAAAACAAAGCCGAAGTTTTTTTTCCATCATTTAAACATTTCCGGGAATTTTACAAGTATAATTACAATATAGAAAAATGTATATTGCGGGATTTGTCCACTGTTCTTTAAAGGTTAAACTGTAGAAATATAGATGTGTTATGGGTTCAAAGAGGTGTCTGTTATTAAGAAGTGTCCGTTACGGAAATTTTCGTATATGCACTTTGCAATCTCCATAATTATTTTATTTAAAACTAGATTTTAAATAACATTCGAACTACACAAAAAAAACTCAGTTATGATTTAAAAAAATTTGTTTCACAAAAATACTTTTTTTAGCCATATTTTATTTGGATGCTGATTATATGCAGCCCAGACTTTTTCAAGCTTCCCCCCCCCCCCCCAATTCCCCTCAATCATGAACCTTATGTTTTATTTGTTTTGCATTTTATTAAAATCTCCAGGTTAACTTATTTTCTTTTGCTGTTTGATGCTATTAAATATAATTATAGTAAAAATATTTTGTCTACAACATATCTACTTTAAACTTTTCTCAGAGAACTGTAGTCAAGTACAGGTACCTTGGTACCTGTTACTTAGATATCGGTGTTTGAAATTATATTTTCTCTAAATCGTTTTACTCATCTTGAAATTCCGTCTGCAGTCTGCCTGTGTGGATATAAGGGCCTGTTTAGATAAATAGTGTGTGTGGAGGGGGGGGGGGGAACTGTTGGATTATAAAAAATAATATTAATTCACGCTCAAATTATTTAGAAAAGCCTTGTATTAACATTGTTCCGATCAACGCAGTTTTCGAAAAATAAAAAACGTTATTCGATTCAAAATCATTGTAATAGTCCTGCCGGCCAATTGCATGCTATTACGTTTAAAAATGAATTCGTGAACGTGTCAGAAAGTTTTACCTTGTTGAAGTGGACTTTTTTTCTATTGAGAATCTAAGTTTAACGGGACCACAAACAATGCAATGATTAAAAGATTTAAAGAGCTGATTTTAAAAAAAATCTAAATTTTTCGTGAATTCGAAACACAAATAAAGAAAGGAAAAGGAACATAAAAAATGATGAAACACTCGCACGCGCAAAGTTTTTAATATTAATCTTTAAAAATGTATTATTATTTTATGAGATAAAATAATATTATTAATATTCCTCCATTGTTTTGGCTAAGATAATATTTTAATTATGATCTTCAAAACAAGGTATTCGCATTTCTGCTTTAAATATCTGAGATCTTTAAAATTGGTCTGTGTTTTCTTTTACAAACAGAAAACAGTATTGAACACATTAAAACATTCAACATCCCCCCCCCCCCTCCGTCTAGACACTGGTATATAAATAAATACATTTTTTTAAATACCAAAATACTTATAATAAAAACTTTATGCATTAATTACTTTTATTTTAAATATTTTACGTAAATTATCATTAATTTCTCTTTCTTTTTTAATACTATAGGCATTACGTGAAATATCTGCGTAAATAAATGCATTACATTTCAAACACAGGAAATTTAAATGTTATACTAAGATACTTTAATATATATATATATATATCCTTTCTAGGTTTATTGTCTAAAAATCAAACGCATAAGCGAAATGACGATGAATCAAGAGAAATCTTCTAGTAGTCTCAAATTCTCATCTTCCCTGCAAAACGCAAAATAAAGCGAAAGCGAAAACCACAGACTGTAGTTAAAAAAATGTTCTATTGCGGAGATAACAACAAAGAATGTACAGTAAGTACCATGCATTCTTTGATAACAGTAACGAATGGATATCTTGGGGTTGCTGAAAAGACCCCACTGCCGAAAAATCACGATTGGCTTAACACAATGGCACAATATGCCAATATCACACACATCATTCTGGCAACCATATGTGTTGTTAGCCAATGCTTGGCGACTCTATTTGGCGGGGTCAAGCATAGGTAAAGTCGTCCCAAATCATGAATATTTGTTAAAACATGTCATAAATTATTCATGATTTTCACTGCTTTGCTTTTTTTTTTTTTTTTTTTTTTTTTTTTTTTTTTTTTTTTTTTAATTATCTACTTTAAAAAATTTTAAATTTTGGATTTATGGCGACATCGAGAAAACGGTAATACGTCCGAGATTACAGTAAATACTTAATGATTCTGAGGTTAAAATATTAAAATAAAGCAAATAAACAGTAAATAAAAAGCTGATTATTTGTTTTCAAGGGGCTCTGCCCCCCTGAACCCCCCGTTTTTTTTCTTTTAATGATAAATCCATTTTAGAATTAATGATAAATGCTAAATATACTTAATAATTTGCTTTAAAAAAATGGGAGTTGGGGGGGGGGGGGAACATACAGATAAAACAAAATTAAAACAGCAAACTATTTCTAAAATACACAGATTTTATGGGGTGAAAAAAGATTTCACTTGCTTAGATTTATTTATTAAAATGATGATTTTTAAAGTAAGTTTTAAGGGGCTATAAAAATGTTTAAAGAAAAAAAAAACAAACATAAGATTACTTAAATCTTTTGTTTACCTGCCGGTAATCATACTATTACTTAAAGCAAGAATTAAAACAGCCAAAATGTACCTTCAAAACATATAAATATTTTTAAAAAAAACATAAATATAATTTTTTAAATATTTTTCAAAATTATTGTTTTCACATAGCAAAAACCTAGCTTTAAACATAAAAATATTTCACTTACCTCTTACCTAGAAACATAAAAAACTTGCTGTTGAAGGGAGTTTGGGATGGGGTTGATAAAAAGGTGTTTATTTGATGTCAGGGGGGCTCTGCCCCCCTGTACCCCCCGTGTTTTCCTTTTAACAATAAATCTACTTTTCGGAAATTGACAAATTAATCAAACTCACTTGCTTTGTGAGGAGTATTCCGAAAACCACGCAAATTTAAATCACGAAAATTAAAATAAAAGCAAAATCATATAATTTAAAACATAAAATAGTAAATTAATGCCAAAATTACGTTTTAATAAACATACATGAGTATATTAATGTCAAAATTACGTTTTAATAAACATACATGAGTATATTAATGTCAAAATTACATTTTAAAAAACATACATGAGTATTCGAAAAACTACGTAAATTTAAATCGCAAGAATCAAAAGCAAAAATATATACTTTAAAACATAAAATAGTAAATTATTGCCATAATTACGTTTTAAAAAACATACATTTTAAGAAAAATAACAGAAAACCAACGATCTCACTTACATAGAAAAATTATAAAATGGTGATTTTTTTTAGTAAGTTTTAGGGGTCTATAAAAAGGGTTTTTTTTTAAAATAAAGATTACTTATATTTTTTTGTCAGGGGGGCTAACTCCCCGGTAATCATAAATGATAAATAAATTGCAAAAATGCATCCGGATAAAAAACACGTGTAGTCATAAAATCGAAGAGAAAAGTAGCAAGCTACAGAATATTAAACAGTCGTCAAAAGAAATTATCTGCTTTAAAAAATAATAAATTTATCCCTAAATTCAAATAATTAATACATTTACAAGAAATAAATCGCAAAAATGAAACCTGAAAAAAATAAATAGAAAACGGCGACACTCGTTGTTATGTGTCCAGTTGTCCGTGGGGTCGCAAGGGTACGTGAAAGGGCCAGAATGCTAGAGCTGCCATAAAAGTCGGGGTTGCTATTGGCAAGCATGAAAGGCGAAGCTCGCCAAAAAACCCGCCAAATAACGATGATTTTCGACGAATCAAAAACAGCAGGCTAATGCTGAAGCTTAGCCGGTGTTGGTATAGCAGAAAAGGACCCAAACTTTTTATAAACAGTTGCTTTTAATATATTTTCATGTTGTAAATATTTTTTTAATAACAAACCAGATTAATTTTTAATGGGTTTTTTTTTTCCTAATGAAAGCACATAATTTGTTTGGGTACATTTCGGTTAGCCGGGCGCCAGTGATATATATACATGTATTATATATACACATATCTATGTATATACACATATGTCTGCATATACATATATATACATACATATATTTATATACATATATGTATGTATATACATATATAGGTATATACATTATGTATTTATATATGTTGATATATATCACTGGCGCCCGGCTAACCGAAATGTACCTTTTTTTTGTTTCAAAGTATTGCATCGTCCCTTACCCCTCATGCAAAAACAAATTTGTCTTTAAGGACGTCTTCCTTTTTAAAACTTGTTTTAAGCCTTTTTTTAACCTCATCTCCCCCGAGTCTGAAATTTTCTTTCTGTGTTTGTGACAACATACTCTCAAAGCATGCAATTTCTTTCTTGGAATCCAAAATAGTTGCACACTGTTATACTATACTGTTACATTTTTTTTTTTTTTTTTTTTTTTTTTTTTACACCCATCCAAAATATTAAGAGGAGAGAGCCTGTCTGATATTACACTTTTAATTTTATGTTAAATAAAACATTGGGTACTTTTCGGTTAGCCAGGTGCCAATGATGTGTACAAGTACATACATGTATATAGGGTAGATGTGCCAGTAATGGACACCCTTAAGGAATTTCTTTAAAAATTATTTTTTAATTAATAGTTATAATTATTATAGTCCACTTTTTTTAATATTATATTAATCTATCAACAATATTTAATCATGCTCATAGTCACATTTCCCAATGTGGATCAAAATTTAATTGTAAATAACAGAAATAAATCAAAACACCCTAAATTCCAGTAATGGGCCACCTCTCTTCCAGTAATGGGCCACCCAGTAATGGACACCCCACAAAAAATAATAGGTAATTGATTTTATGATTGTATTTAAAACCAGAATTTCATGAAAGCATATTAATGAAATAAAATAGTCATTTTAAAATAAATTTAACAATTAGGATATCAATAATTAATAAAATATTTATGAGAATAATTCACTGTTTAAATTAAATATTGTCACTATCACAAGATCAATATTTTAATTATTTTAGATAGAAGGTTTAAAATACTAACTTTCAAAGAATTATATCTATCAAATTATTAAGTCATGGAGGGGGTTTAGAAGGGTTAGTTTAACAAAAGAAAAAGATTTTTTTTTAAGTGTCTTGAAGTACCAGTGCATGGAATCATATTTCTTTTTATTCTTAACAGTTAAACTTCCTAAAACTGCTTTATATATTACTTTTAGCAATTTGTATAAAATATATCAAATAAATGAAAGTGTAGGTTGAATGTTTTTTAAATACTAAATAAAATTATTTCAAAATAAAATATCAGAACTGACATTTGAGCCCCCTGATCTGCAGATTTACTACTTTCATTGCTACTATAAATTTAATATTATAGGGATTTTTTATGTATGTAGTTCTTTTGTCAGAGCTGAATAATGAAACATTTAAGACAGAAAATAAATTTTTAAGCACTCGTTATGACTTAAAAATTTGTCTTTTTTTAAATGGGGAAAGTGTGAACCCCATGAGCCCCTCATTTTCCCATGCCCTTAAAGATTATTGTCTGCTTCCTGTGGGTGTTAGTTGCCACATGGGTGTTGTTGCTGATGGGTGTTAATTGCCACATTATAAAATATGCAAGGTACGGTTTACAAAAAAATAATTTGATAGCAATCTAAAAAAAATTATTAATTACATGAAATTAATAAAAAAAAATGTATTATTACAGTCTGGTAAGTAAAATTAAAAAATTAAAATTTGACTACTTAGCTTTTCAGTTAAATAACAAAAATATATGCACTATGAACATTACTGAAATTGCTTTTTCAGTAATGTCCACATGGGGTGTCCATTACTGGAAATTGACTAATTAAGCATTCCAGTAATGGGCCATGGTCCTAAAACCTGAAAAATAAATGAAATTTTGTAAATTGCCATTAGTATGTAAAATTCAAAGTTTTCTATTATTGTCTAAATAAAAACATGCAATTTTTTCAAGAAAATAAAAAAGATATCAGTTGTTTAAGTGAAGCCAGCTCTTAGCATGTTCATTAAGATTTTCACAGAAAATCTGTGGAACTGTGAAACATTATTTTCTGCTTCCTGATTGGTTTGATTAAGAGTGTCAACAATAACCCAGATTATAAAACAAGCAAGGAGGAATTATGAAAAAATATATAAAAGGCTAAATTTTTATTGGTTATTTTTTTATAAATCAAAAACTTTGAAAGTGGCCCATTACTGGAAGGGGGTCCATTACTGGCACATCTACCCTATATTACTTTTGTCCAGCTAACCGAAAAGTACCAAACATTGTATCAATTATCTTCCTTAATTACTTTCCTGGAACTATAATTTATCTCCATCTTTTATATTATGTTCTGCAGTGTTTTTCTTTTTCAGTACCATAATTTCAGTAAAAAGCGCTATAGTGCATATGCGTGTAAAAATTTAAAACCGTCTAAGTGCACAGCACTTCTGCTGGTGTGGCTGATTCAGTAATTTTTTTTTTCTTTTCCTCCCCATAGCAATATTTAGATAAGATGCCATTTTATTTAATGCAAATTATGTGTGTGTGCATGTTGAAATAAGTTTTGATTAAAAAGAAGAAGAAAATGATTCACTGACATCAGTTATATACATTAATCAGTTGTACTTTTTCTTTTTAATTTTCTAGTTGAATATGATAAATGCTTAATATTGCAACCTATTACAATTTATTTTCATATTTTTCAGGAAACTGTGGTGGCGCAGTTCAGAGATGGCAGCAGAGATGACTGTGCAGCATAAACTCGTTTGGCATTCAAGCAAAGGTAAGTTGTCAATTTACTCAGTTTGTAACGCAGGGCTTTTATCTTAGGGCCCATTTTGAAAAAAGTAAAAGTTATTTGTGTGAAATTTATTCTTTTTTTTTTTTGTGAAAGATAACATTTTGTAATGAATATGAAATTTAGTTACTCAAATTTGAACCAAACGTTTATTGATAACTTCTTTAAGTCCTTCTGTTAAAGTTTTCCTTTCAATTTGTTTGCAAATTACACATTTTGAAACATAAAATAAAAATTAACAATGAAGAGTATGTTTTTATGGATTGTTTATAAAATAGTCAATTCAGAAAATTCCAGATTTTAAAAGTATTGCTACCCCACATGCAAAAACAAATTTGTCTTTAAAGACTTCTTCCTTTTTAAAACTCAATTTTTTTTTAAGTTGCCTGTGTTATTTAAAAAAAAAAATGGGAAGAGATCCTGTTTATTAAAAGGTATATTGTGAAGGGACCTGCTTTACTAGGAAGAATTTTGGGATGGTCCCCTAAATAGGCTCCAAATTTTGTCTGTATTGATCAATTTACATTAGTAAATTTAATTTCACACATTCATAAAATAGAAGTGCACTCTTGTATTTTAGCTGCATACAGTTGGTAAACGTTAAAGCTCTTTACAAAGCTTTCCAACCTTTGCACTTTAAGTGTAAAATTTACACTTTTTAACCTTTTTTTACAGCTAGAATGTACTTATTTTTTACTCTTAAAAGTTATAGAAAAAAAAAAGCTATTAAAATATTTTTCGGCAGAATCCTCGAATAAGCGAGGGTCCCCGATTTGGCGATTTTTTTGACGCACGCCAAGGAACGACGCGCGCCAACCGAGAAATCGGCAACCTCCGAATTCTACCCAATCAGAACACGAGCTTTTCGGCAGACGACTTATTACTTACACACATCGTCAAGCAAATTCTTTCACAAAGTACACCGTGAACGTAGCATTGATTTTATTTCGTTTTAAGAATATTTACAAAGTTTTAGTAAATTTTACCGCCACATTTTTCGATTTTTACATACTTTTACCAATATTTTCCTTCAGATATTTCAATTTTTACAAACTTTTACCGATATTTTCCTTCAGATATTTCAATTTTTATAAACTTTTATCGATTTTTTTCGTTCCGATTTTTTCCATTTTTACAAATTTTTAGCTATTTTTCCTGCCGGATGTTTCCGTTTAAAAAACTATTTAGCTATTTTTCACTCCGTATTGTTTCATTTTTAGCAATTTTTCTATCCAAATTTTGAACTATTTATTCCTCCGGATATTTTTATTCTTACAAATTTTTTCCTCCGGATTTTTCCATAAAAAAAAGTTCTACCCTATTTTTTCCTCCGGATTTTTCAATTTTAACCTACTTTTTTCATTTGGATTTTTCGTTTTTACAAGTTTTTAGCTATTTTTCATCTATTTTTCATTTTTACAAATTTTTAGCTATTTTTTCCTCTACATTTTTACAAATTTTAGCTATGTTTTTATTTTATTTCTTTTGTTTTCATTTTTATAAATATTTAGCTATGTTTTTACTTTTTTTTTTCATTTTTATAAATATTTAGCTATGTTTTTACTTTTTTTTTCATTTTTATAAATTTTTAGCTATGTTTTTCCTTTGTTTTTTTTGCATTTTTTGAAATTTTTAGCTATTTTTTCCTCCGGATTTTTCCGTTTTTAAAAATTTTTAGCTATTTTTTCCTCCGGATTTTTCCGTTTTTAAAAATTTTTAGCTACTTTTTCCTCTGGATTTTTCCGCTTTAAAAAATTTTTTAGCTACTTTTTCTACCGAATTTTTCAATTTTTAAAAATTTTTAGCTACTTTTTCCTCCGAATTTTTCAATTTAAACAATTTTTAGCTACTTTTTCCTCCGGATTTTTCAATTAAAAAAAATTTTTAGCTACTTTTTCCTCCGGATTTTTCAATTAAAAAAAATTTTTAGCAATTTTTTCTCCAAATTTCTCAATTTTTTTTAAAAAAAATATCTATTTTTTTTCATTTGGATTTTTTATTTTTAGCAATTTTTAGCTATTTTTTCTTCCGGATTTTACCATTTTTACAAATTTTTAGCCATTTTTTTCCTCCAGATTTTTCCATATTTTTAATTTTCTTTCTTCTGTATTTTTCATTTGTATAAATTTTTAACTATTCTTTCCTCATCATATTTCCATTTTTACAAATTTTTACAAATTTCCTACTTTTCCTCCAGATTTTACAATTTTCACACATTTTTAGCTATTTTTGCCACCATATTTTCCCACATTTTTAGCTATTTTTGCCACCATATTTTCCGAATTTCCAATTTTTTTGCTATGTTTTCCTCCAATTTTTCCATTTTAAACTATTTTTCCCACCGGATTTTTCCTTTTTTTTATGAATTTTTAACTATTTTCCCTCCAGATTTCTCCATTTAAAAAAATTTTTAGTTATCTATTCCCTCTAGCTTTTTCAATTTACAAATTTTTAGCTATTTTTTCCTCCGGATACTTCATTTTTACAAATTTTCGGCTATTTTTTTCCTCCGGATATTTCCATTTTTACATATTTATAGCTTTTTTCTTCCATCTGTATCCATTTTTACAAATTATCTTTTTTTTTCTATGAATTTTTTTGAAATATTTATCAAGTTTAATAATTTATTACCTTTAACAATGAAAAAATTTCTAGTAAAATAAGGCTTAAACTTGAAAATTGTCACAAAACGGAATAAAAACAACGTTTACTTCATGAAAGAAATTCTCATAAAAACTCTATAAATAGTCAATTCTCTGCATCACACCACACACGTTATAATTGAGGAAAATTTCGATATTCTTCATTTTTCTAATACATGCAAGACGCGGTTGACTATGCTTCGCGTACATTAACTGAAAAAAAACATCACTGGACGCATGAAACTCGCTGTACAGCATTCTCTAGAATGCACGAAATTCATTTAAGCCGAGGTCAGTAACTTGTGTATGTACGCTTCGCGTACATTAACCGAAAAAAAACATCACTGAACGCATGAAACTCGCCGTACAGCAATCTCTAGAATGCACGAAATTCATTCAAGCCACGGTCAGTAACTTGTGTATGTACGCTTGGCATACATTAACCGAAAAAAAACATCACTGGACGCATGAAACTCACTGTACAGCATTCTCTAGAATGCACGAAATTCATTCAAGCCGCGGTCAGTAACTTGTGTATGTACGCTTGCCGTACATTAACCGAAAAAAAAACATCACTGGACGCATGAAACTCGCTGTACAGCAATCTGTAGAATGCACGAAATTCATTCCTGCCGCGGTCAGTAACTTGTATATGTACGCTTCGCGTACATTAACTGAAAAAAACATCACTGGACGCATGAAACTCGCTGTACAGCAATCTGTAGAATGCACGAAATTCATTCAAGCCGCGGTCAGTAACTTGTATATGTACGTTTCGCGTACATTAACCGAAAAAAAACATCACTGGACGCATGAAACTCGCTGTACAGCAATCTGTAGAATGCACGAAATTCATTCCAGCCGCGGTCAGTAACTTGTGTATGTACGCTTCGCGTACATTAACCGAAATTTTTTTTTTTTTTCCCCAACAATCCATTGACTAATTTTAAGATTTTTTACCACGATTGGCTGATAAATTTGGCGATATCTTTTAAATGGCCAAAAAATCATTTTGTAAACTTTTTCATATTAAAATTTAGTTAAATTGTAATATTTTAACAAAACTGTATTCAAAAAGTTATCATAAAAAAATCTTCGTCTATTACATATTGCATAGGAATTGTTCATTTTTATTAAAATTATTTTATTCAAAATTGTTATTTTACAGTTTGTTAAAACAGTTTAGCAGAGTTTCATGAAATGTAAACATCTTGTACAATGGGTCCTTCAAATTACTCAAAATTTTGATGCTTCAGCTCATGTGCTTAGAAAATGTTTGCTTTAAATGTTTTAATATTTGTTTCAAGAGTGATGATTCAGTTTTGTGATTATTGTGACACCTCTGGAAATATAGTGCATCTAATCTGGACTTACATTTAATAAAAATTAAATTAATTTAAATTTTTGAAATGTAAAATTTAATAGAAAAAGATTGAGTATTTTTTAAAGTTTTGCAGAAATGTGTCAAATAATTTTTGTTAACAGGGTTTTTGACTTTCTTGAACTTTGACAATACTTAAGATTACACAGATTTATGCTAAATAATTTTTTTTAATTTATGCTATGTATGTAGAAGAGGAAGGGAGGTGGTGATAAAATTATTTAATCTTCTGACCTCTAAATTAAGGATTTTTTTTTAATATGTTGTCATATAAATTAATTTGGATTTTGATTATATGTAATGTATAATTTTTAACAAATTAAAAATAAAGCAGATTCTTTGGAGAAAGGGACCTTCTTTAACACTTTCTTTGACCTTTTTTTCTTAAGAAACTTTAAAAAATGATATTTAAATTCAAGGTATTTTTAAAACATTCTTATGTTTTGCCCAAAATATTTTGCAAATGTAAGATTCTGGAGAGGAGCTGAAGGTTCAAATCCATGTTTTTAAATTTTCCTTTAAATCAAATATCAAGTAATAAAAATGGTGATTTTTTTTTCATTGCTAACTAAGCGTAAAACTGACAGTGTGAAATATGTTCGAGCCTGGAAGCTTGGTTATGCTTAGTTAGCAATGTAAAAATTCACATGTTTGTTATTCAATAATTTCGAGTTAATTTCACTGCTGAAAATAAATTAAAATTACTCAAATATAAAGTTTTTAGAATAAAATAACTGTGGCAATATTTGTATTGGAGTAATTAGTGTTTCCCCTAGACGTTTTCGAGAGGGCGCAGCACCCTGCTCATTTTTTTATAGTTGTAAATGCGCCCTGCCCGTTTTTATATAGCTGGAAATGTGCCCTGATTATTGTGGATTCGCAAGAATTTGCTTTCGCGAATTTCACCAAAATTTAGCGGGAAAATATCACAAAAATCATCTATCGGTCATGAGAAAATATCGCAAGATTCGTCTATTGGTCACAGTAAAATATCACAAAATTTGTCACTTGGTCGCAAGAAAAATTACAAAATTCAAAAATCTCAAAATTCGGCAGTTTGTTGTAGGAAAAAAATTGGGAAATTTGCTTATTTGTCGCAAAACCTCCCTCCCTGCACAATTCGGCAATTGGTAGCAGGAAAATATTCTGAAATTCATCAGTCAGCTGCGGGAAAAATCACGAAACTATTCAGTCAGTCATGGGAAAAAATAGCGAAATTCTTCCAAGATCGCATGAGAAAAATTGCTAAATTTGTCAATCGATTGCGGCTAAAAATAGAGAAATTTATATATCTGTCATGGGCAGGGCATTCGGGGCACGGGCCCAGGGTCCCCGATTTTCAGGAGTCCCCAAATGCTACTAAAAATTTTTGAATTATTGGCCAAAACAGTTTTAACTGTTAAAAAAACAAAATTAAAATGGAAAAATCTGTTTGTCAGAGATTGTCTATGATGTGTCAAAGCAGGGTTGGCAAGTTTCTTCCAAAGTGGAAAAAACCGGCCTGAAGAAATAGGTTTCTTCCAAGTGGAAAAAATGGAAGAAACTGTTTTTCTTTAAGAATTTACCATATAAGTTACAACTTTGTAAAATACAATAAAAATAAATGTATTTTCTAATAGATAACCTTACATAAATTTAATTAGACTTATAAAAATTTAATTATGTATGATAAATTGATAATTACACCAGTTTTTTAGCCAAGATCACACACCTGTCTAAAGCTTTCCAATCATTGTGTACCTGAATAAAATAAATGGGACTTTTCTAACACCATGCCAAAATGTATGCTAATGTGCTATTTATTTAAACCCTGAACGTGTAAATATTTTTATTGCAAACCGTGCCAAACATTGTGATTTGCTATTTATTGAACATGACACTTTTTAATTATTATTATTACTTAATTTACTCTGTAACCTCGCAAAACATCTTAATTTGCTATTTTTCAAATAGAAAATATTTAATATTAAGTAGTAACTTATATTTATTGTTGACACTAATGTGGATTTTACCATTAGGCATTTACCAGATGATGAGGACGCTGCAATAAAATTGTTTCAGGACTTTGGATACAAAAAAAAAGTATGAACGTCTTCATTCAAAAAGTGAAATGCTTACTGCAATGCTAAGAGACATTTACAATGCTATGCCTGTAGTTTAAATTGAGTTAATTTTATTAATTTATCATATAATATTTATTTGTTCTTTTATTTTAAGTCTATATTCGTGTCGATTTAATAAAATAGTTCGTGAAAGTCTGTAATTTTCAAATGTTATATTTTTAAATGCTCAATTTTGTGCCAACATTTTTTTTTTTTTTCCAATTGAATCCTTTCACATGAATTTCATTTTGTGCCAATTATTGCACTTGGTGACGACAATGGTGTTGGTATAATGGAAATGTACCAAATAAATTTATCCAAAATACACAAAATCAATTAAAGGTAATTCAATTCAAAAGAGGCACATTTTTTTTAATATATATAATTTAAACTTCTGTAACCAGTAGTAAATAGTATGTGGATCATTTACCTATTGTAGAATGAAACTCTTTTAAATAAAAGACAGTGCTTTGAATTTACGCCCATTTTATTAAGGAAACTAATATACAGTAATTACTGTATTGAAGGATTTCATTAAAATCTCCATTTTCCTTACTACAGTGCAACATTGTATAACAAAACAGAAGTAATTTAGCTTTAAGATGCTGCAATCAATTTCTCAACTTAGAATGGATGAATGCAAAAGATGAAAAAAATTCTTATCCCTGTAGAGTTTATTTTCAGAACATTTATCTTTTAAATCAGCATGCTAGTATACATAATTACAAATTTGTTTGTTTTAAGTTTTGCACAATAGTTTTTAAAATATTGCATTTTTATATGATAAATAAGGAATTGGTAGGTTTTTTTTTTTTTTTTACAGAAATTATATAAACAATAAAAAAATATCCCCTACCTCTAAAGTTGTAAAAAACATAACCTGTAAATACCTGCTGAACCTGAAGTTTGTTATTAAAAAATAACTTATTTTTCCATAAATAATATTTTTAATATTAATTAATTTCCAATTTAAATTTCATATAATTAGGTTTTGAATTTAATTCTTTTATATAGTTAATATATTTTAATTTTGAGCATCTGTTTTGTTTTCTGTTGGTTTCTTCCAGTTTTTTCCATTTCTTCCAGTTTCTTCCGGAAGAAACCCAACCCTGTGTCAAAGTAACTTCATTTTTTCTTTATTGTCTTTTAACCCTTTGAGGCGTGGTGGGATATATTATATCCCACCTAATTTAAATTTTACTTTTTTAACTTTGACGGGGAAAAGTTGAAAAATTGCTTTTCCTTATTTTGAACTAAATTACGGTGAGAATTGAAATGCTATCGTTTTATGAGTGATAATATCAGATTTATAGCTTGGAGGTACACAATGTATTTTCCTACTTTACAAAGCCATTTTGAAGGAAATGTTATGTGAAAAAATAAGGTACACAATGTATTTTCCTACTTTACAAAGCAATTTTGAAGGAAATGTTATGTGAAAAAATAAAGTGAAGAAAATAAAGAACTGCTGGTTTCTAGCAATACAAATTCTAGAAACATTTACAAAGTGAGCAATTCGACTTTTATGAAATGAACAGAAAGAGCACCCATACATCATATGTAAAGAATATGAATTTATATATTTGAAGTTATTCAAAAGAATTTATAGAAAGCCTGTTTTTATTTTGTTTTAGTGATTAACACAGAGATAAAGTATTTAATATATACAGCCCCCCCCCCTCCCCCCCTGCTCTTAACACATAAAAATAGAAACAATATTATTGTTAACATGGTTGCAAAAAGAAATGAGAGAATATGATATAACATAAAATTGCCACCATGAAATGTAGTTTCGCACCTAGAAAAAAAAAAGGAATTAGGTGTCATTTGACAACGCTGCCCTTTCATGAGTTTTTGTTAAAAGCAAATATAGGTATACTGCAATAAAAAAGTTTCATTTTGTACAAATAACTTGAACTACAAAGCTTTTTGTAAATAGTTTTTTTAAATTATAATTTCTGTTCCGATTATATTTATAAATGGCTAATTAATAAGTGGTGTTTTTAAAGTAAGGCATTTTAATTTTGTTTTGTAAAATTTATTTTTTGTTTTTCAGAAGAAGAAGAATAAAAATCTGGAAAGAAAAAAGTTCTCTGTGAAGATGACTGTAGATTTTCAGCTCTTGTTTATAAACTTAAATTAAGAAACATCAGAAATTTAATTGTAACAGGATTAAATTTTCTTGTAAAATATTTCTGATAAATTTTGAGCATCTTGTAAATACATAAATAAATGTTTTTTGGTTGGTTTGTTTTACATTTGTTGTGAAAAATAAAATTTATATGAAAAAAAAAAAGCATTCAGTTCTAGTGTTTTTAAATATATATATTTATTTATGCAAGTGATGTTGTTAAAAAAGATGTACTATATATTTTCCCCTTCTTTCTCATTCTGAGAACATTCCCCCTTCTTTTTACAGGTTAAGATATAATTGAATAAAAGTGTTTTATGTAGGCTATATTTTAAAAACTGATAAACTGTTTTTGTTGGTTGATTATAAATTAGCATTGCTTGGAGATCAGGTATTAAAAATAATTTGCTGTATAAAAACTTTTGAAAAATTGTAATAAAAATTTCATCATAATCTCATTAGAAGTTGAGATTAAAATTTTAATGTACATAATATTGTATGAATCAGTTTGAAATTTTGTTAGTCAAAAAGTCACATACCTCCTGCTGGAAGGAAAAATATTTTAAAGATTTCTTTATTGGTAATATATTAAAAAAATATATATATTCAGTACTCATTACTTGCTAATTTTTAAAAAGTAAAAACAATGATATATTATTATTTATGAGTAATGTTTAGTCCATTTAAAAAAAAAAAAAAAAAAAAAGATTTAGTGTATGAATGGTGAACTTGCCGTGTTCTAGAAGATCAACTGCCACTACTATTTTGAAAAAATATTAAACTTATTTAATAAGAGAAATTTTAAGATTACATAAGAAGGAAAATACTGACAATTGGCTTTCTGTCAATTAGTAATATTTTGTAAATATATATACATTGAAATTTTGTTCTATGATGTGTATAAAGGGGGGAAGAGTCCTTAACAGACTAAAACATTACTTTATAGGAATACTGCTACATTTTTCTGATATTATATGCCAAAGAGATGAAGATAGTGAAATGACATTTTTTGAACGGACCTAATTTACATATATATATAGTTACATCATTAAAAAAAATTCTTAAATTTCAATGATCAGTAATGTCAACATTTTACCAATTTTATAAAATAGAGTTCCTGCGTTTTTGTTTTATTTTCAAGCTGGATAATTGGAAGAAACATCCAGGTAAGAAATTGTATTATAAAAGCACCAGTGGACCCATGCGAAGATTTCACACTGCAGTCTAATACTTTTTAGCAATATCTAATACTCTTTAGATGCAGGTTTAAACTTGTAAAGGAAAATTAAGGACTGAAACTATCTTCAAACAACATTAGTCGAGCCAGAATATCATCTCGTTTATTCCATCACAGTTACAGTAAAAACTGATCGAGCATAGCAAAGACAAAAAAATATATATATCTATAGTTAATTAACTGCTTTAGAGATGACATCATCTGTTTCGGAAAAAAACATGGGACAAAGAAAAATAAATTGAGCATTTCAATTTTGCTTTTTAGTCATAAATATAAAATAAACCCGTGCAGCAACTATGTCCCACTTTATCTTTTTTGTAGTATTTATTTTTTATAATCATTTTAAGCATTATATAATGTGGTATTTTATTTTTGTGGCTACACTAATTTGAGGAAAGCCTTTCATTTCTTTTATGAAGACAATGCAGATTTAATTTTTAATTTACAGCAATTTTTAATCAAAAAATATGTTTTATCGAGATGTGAGTGCACTATGTCAGAAGCTGGTTCAAAATCCTTTCTTATGGCATCTCGTTCATTGTTGTGCATTTCATATTTTCTGAGAAAAGGGGATGTTGATAACAGAAATAATATATACTAGTGGGCCTGTGTGAAGATTTCACACTGCAGCCTCATATTTTTTAGCAATATCTAATATTTTTTAGATGCATGTTTAAACTTCTAAAAAAAAATAAAGCCAGAATATAATCCAATTTATTCTTTCATACTTTACAGTAAAAACTGACTGAAAATATCAAGAGCTATATATATATATATATAAATTGTATTTTAACTACATTAGAGAGTGACATAATGTTTTGAAAAAAAAAAAAAAAAAATTGAGTGTTTGAATTTAAATTTTGCTTTTTTATCATAAATATAAAATAAACCCATGCAGCAACCATGTCCACTTTATCTTTATTGAACATTTTTTTTATAATCATTGTTGTGGAATTTAATTTTTGTGGCAACAGTAATTTGAGGAAAAACTTTCATTTTATTTCTGAAAACAATGCCTATTTAATTTATTACTTGCAATTTTAACCAAAATACATGTTTTAAAGAAATGTGAGTGTACTATGTCAGAAGTCGCTTGAAAATCCTTTCATATGGTATCTCATTTAACATTATACATTTTTTATTTGCTTCGAAAAAGGGATGTTGAATATAATCATTAGATAACAATTTTCAATGGAAATTCTGGCTGGACAATCCACCTGGTGAATTAGCTTGAAGAAACATAAATTGAAACTACTTAAAAATTTACTCCTTTGAATAGAATGTTTAAACCTATAATTTAATTAAAAATTGAAGAAAATTAGTTTTTTTTTTCGTATTCTCACCATCATTGGTAATTTAACGCTCAATATATATTTTACACCTTGTGTTACACCTTATTTTACAACTTTTTTTTTTATTAATTACAATTATGGCTTTTGCAACTTTTTCAGAATAACATTAAAAAATAAATCATAACCATATGGCCTTTTATTCCGATCTAATGAGATGAGTGGATACGGCCAATTTTTGCCTCCATTGGGACACTTTTTAAAAAAAAAATTATTATTATTGCTTCCAGATTGAAAGTATTCTATACAAGATCTGAAGCACTTTCGATTTTATTGTATTTTGACCTTTTTAATATGGGGTGCTTATAACACCATTGCAGTTTTTAACTGAAAAATATTATAATAAAGTGAAACATGTTTGCATAAAAGTCAGGTTGGTGTTATGAGCTCTTGTTAAGAAAAATATTCCAATAGATTATTATTATTATTTTTTTTTTCAAATTTTGAATAAAATATTTAGAGTTTTCAGACAAAAATTATGGACCAGTAAATTTAGATTCTAAAGTTTAAAATAACTTAAAAAAAGAAAAAAAATTGTCCCTGCCAAAGGAGTAAAAATGGAGATTTGCTCAACTTTACTTTTTTGAGGACCATAAAAAGTATAATTCTGGCCAGCTTCCATTCATGATATCTAATAGTGGCATGAATATGGCTAGCTTTGGGCTATCATTCATTATTGATGGCGACAAAGTGGCTAGCTTTCGGCATGCATTCATTAATGATTACCATTGATGGCAACAAAGTGGCTAGCTTTCGGCTTGCATTCATTAATGATGGCAACGAAATGGCTAGCTTTCGGCTTGCATACATTAATGATGCCCATTCATGGCAACAAAGTGGCTTGCTTTCGGCATGCATTCATTAATGATTACCATTGATGGCAACAAAGTGGCTAGCTTTCGGCTTGCATTCATTAATGATGGCAACGAAGTGGCTAGCTTTCGGCTTGCATACATTAATGATGCCCATTCATGGCAACAAAGTGGCTAGCTTTCGGCATGCATTCATTAATGAATAGCATTGATGGTATGTGGATGGCTGGCTTAAGGCTAGTTTACATTTATGATGACCAATAAATTAACATTTATGGCCAGCTTTGGGGTAGCTTTTATTCTTAACAAACGCAGGTGGCATGGCTGTGGCGATCTTCTGGCTAGATTTTATTCACGATGATCGTTAATGGCCAAACTGTGGCTAGTTTTCATTAATAATTGCCACTTAAAGTATAACTGTGGCCAGTTTTAGGCTATCCGTCAATTATGATTAACCACTTGTGGCACAATTATGGGCATCTTAATGTAGTTATGGCCAATTCTGTTGCGGCCACATTGTGGCCGGCGTGACAGTTTTTTTAAGTTGCCGTTACGGCAAACGATTGCGGCCCCTCATCTACTAGTTTGGGCCAAGGCTAACGTAGCCATCAGTGGCCCGCAAGTTCTGTGTTAGTTGGGATAGTTCTTTTTTAAGCTGAAAATCTGAACATATCAAAAATGCTCTTTTAACAAATGTATTTAACGCGGCAATCTTGTAGCTAAAGGGAACAGCTGCATTAAAAGAAATAATAGTATTAAACTTTACAGGTTTATATATACCGATCTGCTTATACCCATATTATCTCTTGTCAATGACACGTCTAAAAATGGAAAGAATGAAATGAAGAGGGTCGTGGCAAAAGAGTGATTTTTGAACTTCTGAGATATTTCAATTATGAAAATTTGATTAAATACTCAAATCAAGATATATAACCTAAAGTTTTTTCGTCAATGTCTTAGTAATATTTGAGATATTCTGAGTAACAATATGGCATTACTTTAACGATATTACTATTGCATTTTTTATAGAATCGCTATCGTCATTGTAAGGATAAACATCTGGGGCAAAAACTGAACCTGTCACATTTTCTGCAATCAAGTGACATTAGAAACAAATTATATGTTGGATATTATAATTTACAATATTAAGCAACAGATTACAGTGTTAGATTTATTTCACCAAAAATGTGGCTTGGCACTTTCTTACCCCGACCCCTTCAATTATCTTCTCCCTTTAAAGTAAACTTAATGTTCTGATCCAAATCATTAATCTCAGTCAAAAAGGAATCCAAAGCTGCCCTCAATTAACCCAAATAACGAAAATATCATCTACATACCTCACCCAAAATGAATGTCTAACCAGCAACTCATTTAAAATTTTTCAATCCAAAGGCCTGATTTTAAACTCAGCCAAAAGACCAGATATTGGAGACCCAATGCCTCCCCCCCCCCTAGACTGTCGTTAAAACTTGCTACTAAATATAAAAACATTACTGAAAATAATCAAATTCAACTTAGCTTTATAAGAAGATTTTATCTTTTTATCAAGGTTAACTAACCCATTGATAACCGTCCCTATGTCCCGAATAACTTTCTGCGTATCAATGCACGGAAATAATGATACAATGTCTAGGCTAGCCGTAATTTTATCCCGATTCACCACAACGTCACTAATCCTAGTAATAAACTCTTCAGTCGAAGAAACAACCACACATCAAGAGGGGAGGATCTTTCTCAGAAACAACACGAATGCCTTTTCAATGTAATATGTTGAACCAAAACTACAAGACGCTATAGGTCTCAAAGGGATCTTCGGCGTGTGGTCCTTTAACCTGCCAACAATTTCGGTGTAATCACCGTATGATTAACACGAATAAATCGTTTCATATAATCAATTAATGAACCTGATCTAACCAGTTCCTGAGTTTTGTGAAAGATATTCACATTAGGATATATATTTAATGTTTCACATTTCATTTCCGTAACTTAATAGGACGTGACTCCTTTCATATAATCAGGGCACGAACCTTATCTAACCATTTCCTGAGGTTTGCGAAAGATATTCCCATTAGGGTACTTATTTAATGTTTCACATTTCATTTCCGTACCTTAATAGGGCGTGACTAAAATATAGAAGCACTGCCATAAAAAACGAATTCTATTGACCACATGTTCGACACGTCACGTGGAAATTTAGATGTATGTACGTCAGTTGAATTCACATTTTGTGAGGAAGTCCAAATAACTGAAAAAGCCGAGGCTTACGAGAAAGAAAGGCTGCCGCGGTACGTTACACGTGTCTCTTTCTTCAGACCGCTTGAGTCATGTGATGCTCAAATGCACGAATGCAGGTGCACTGATAGAGTATCACGTTACTTTAGCAGTCTACTGCAAAAGGTAATGCGGCAGCCTGACTTTTTCGTTAGCCTTGTGAAAAAGCGATGCGACTTCACCGTGACGTCACATCGCTTGATTGCGAGGCTATCAAAAAAGACAGGCTACCGCGGTGCATTCCACTTATCTTTTTTTACAGACCACTAGAGTGACGGATGCTCTTTTCGTTCACCTGCATTGGTGCATTCGAGCATCACATGACTCCGGTGGTCTGTAAAAAAAGATAAGCGTAAAGAACCGCGGTAGCCTTTCTTTTTGTTAGCCTCGGCTTGATTGTGCTACTAGAGTAGCGTTTTAACGATTCAGTTCATAAATCAAAGTACAGAAAAAATCTTAAATGCACCATAAAACTTTAAACACATAGAGTTTTGAATAGCTTAATATTTCTATTTAAGGTTAAATCAGTGTTTAAATCAATGTTTAAAGTTAAATCACAGATTATTATTACTGGTGTCAATTAAATATAAACCGGAATTTCCTTTTTCAAAGTAATATGCAAAACTGGATTTACCAATTAAAATTCATTGAAATGAGATACAAAATTGGCGGGATAAAATCACTTTTATAAAAAACACTTTTTAAAAACTGTTGCTTAGGAACAGTATTTTTTCTATAACTTGTATGTTGCTTATAAATTGCATGTGAAAAAACAATTGTAATTTAAAAAAGTCATTTCAATTTAATATTATTAAGTAGACAGATCACCATACGATACAATAACTCAATTGTAGATAGATTTTAGGAACTTGTTAGGAACGATTGGTTGCCTTCGTAGTAGATAATTATTTATTGTAAAAATTATATTGGATCAGATCCAATTTATAATAATAGTGTACATTTGCATACTGATTACAACAATTCTCAGAAGAACAGGTTGTTTGACTTATTATCATGCCATTCTGGTCCATTAGACATTTGTTATAAAAATTATCCTTAATAATATTGTTATTTAAAAAAAGATATTATTCGGGAATTAATTGAAATTATTCATGATGAACAATTGTAGTTCGCAAATAAAAAGCAAATCTGAATTGCATCCAATTTATATTCATAGAATAATTTTAGCATATAAATTACAATAATGATCAGAAAAGTATAGTATGCTTGTTTGATTAAAATAATCACATACGTTAAGCATTTTTACGTGAGCAAAGTTTTATGAATAGATACGTTAAATGTGCGGATATAACACATAAAAAAAAATTAATTAAATTTTGTAATTATCGTGTATGGATATTCGAGATGTATGAGATATTTATTAGTGAAAACTTTAAATATAAATTTACTTCATAATTGTTACAATAATTCCGCTGGTTACCGCTAATGGATCCACTTCGAGAGATCCTTTACAGTCCTGAAGCACCAGTGCTGGCGGCAGTGGTACTGCGGACTTTTGACCATATCTGATCCTTTATTTATTGACTTTTTGCATATCCATGGACACGACAACAACAACAACAACATTATATAATTGATTATGATATGCACGGTCATTTTGGATTCATTTCGGCTGACTTGAGATCCTGAAGAGTGTAAGTAAATGCTCCCACTGTTACTCGGGGGGAGAAGGATGTCCATTTTCCCCTTTTATTCCTTTTATTCTACTTTGTAATTTTATATGTTTCATTTGTCTCAACAAAATTATTGTAATTTCTTAATTAAGTTACAGACTTCGTAATATAAAGTTCGTCACACATTATTTTCTTTAAATAGGCTTTACTTTTATAATATGAGATCGTTGAAAAACTTTAGAAATAGAGAATTCATAATAAAACGTTGAAAATTAAGTCAATCTTATAGATCACTTAAGAGAAAAATTGATAAATTACAATATTTTACCATTTGAAGCTTGGAGCGAGTGAATATGAGGCTTGAATAAAAATAACTTGATTTGAGATGTAATTTCTTTATTTATCGATCAAAGCAAGAGAAATAAATTATTATCTTTAGCCGTGTGTTAAAGGGATAAATTTTAATCTTTAGAATCTTCATAATCTGAAAGGGGTGTAAAATTTCTTTAAAATTTTACTACCACCACGAAGAAATCAATTATCTATTATTTTCATAGAATGGCTTATTTAAATAAGGCACGGGTGATCCTGACCTGATTTATTGATTCCCATCAGACAAACTATTGTTAAATTTAACTTTTAATCCATTATATACTAAGTAACAGGTGAGACAACGAAAGTTTAAAATAAATTAGCCAAAAACGGATAACTATATTTTTACGCCGGCAAATGAAAGAACACCATCGTGAAATGTAATGTAGCATTTCTTTCACTTGTGAAGAGAGGCAGAAAAGCAGATACGTAGAAGTGATGCCACACAGCGCTGAAGATAAACCACGCCCTCAGGCTGCGGAGAAATGATACGTGCCGCGTTGAAGTAAACACGATCGCTTGAAAAATAGAATACTGTAGCGAGGCCTAGAAATACTGAAAGATCGAAATGCAAAAAAATTAAATGGGAGAATTCGAAAATTAATAAAATAATTCCTTACAGTGACAGTGTTCCTATCTCGAAAATGGTGCGCGACACGAAAAAAGTCAATTTAAAAATGATAATAAAACAATTGATACAACAGTTAGCTAAAACCCTAAATAACAGATTCAAATTAAGCTGTGTCAAGCCGCACTTAGGCTTCCGATGAAACGAGATTGCAGACGAGTTTTTCAAACACACAGCTAATGATGCCTAACATGTAAAAATAAGTTTATTAGAAGACATGAAATGCAATTTTTTATATCCTATCTAAGTTGAAATAGGCTACTATTTGCAGGCGTAAGTGTAGTATGATAAATCAGACACACATTTAATAATAAAAGTAATACATGTAAGGTAGGCACAATTTGTTTTAATAAGAAAATTGCAAATTCCGTATGTTGAATGTGTCTACTATCGACAGCAATGCATCATATATTATGCATGAGTTCTACTGGGAGATAGATTGAGCATGCTTAACATCAGTTTTCACTGTGCATTGTTAACCCAGTTTGACAGTTTTATTAGTATATGTACGACTGCCTTATCATGCCACACCTGTACATGGAAATGCAGGCATATTTAAGCTGATAATAGGATATAAAAAATTTACATTTCAGGGCTAGTAATAAAGTATTTTTGCATGCAAGACACTATTACATACTAAATAGCTTTACAATTATGTAATTGGCCTTTTTCTTTTATCTCGTGCTATTTTCGAATATGAAGTCTAAATATGCTTTTTGCCGATAAGTGGCACTGTAAGTGGTCTCATGTCATAGCACAGTGCAACTTTACTATAGCTTGACACACCGAATATTAATAAAGCTGTCGCCGTTTTGAAATCAATGGGGGTGTAAAGGACATTAGTTGGCACCCTGTATATAGATACACTCCTAAATACTTGGAATATACTTTATGAATTTAATCGATTTGACATTATCGCAAACTGCTGCTTTGCATTTTGTGTAAACTAATTTTCAAGCACATATTAATATTATGGGCGTATCAATGTCAAGAACTTTAGTGGACACCATGTATATAGATAAATACCTAAATATTTGGAATAAAATTAGTTTACAGCATAGCTAATTGCTGCTATGCATTTAATGGAAAAACACGTATCAACATTCATATTATTGCATGTATCCTAATATTAGTATAAAGTTGAGTCATTTTGTAAAAGTCATTGAAAATTTCTAAAAATGGTTCACACTTGTGCAGAAAATATGTTACAAGAGCAGGTTTCAATAAACTCGAATTGCGTATTTCACGCTTTATACATATCATGTTATGAAACTAAACTGATATTCTTAAAGGGATTATTTTTTGTTTCATTGATCCAGTGCTGAAATTTTCCAATAAAAAAATGAGTTATAAAATTTTACGCAATATTAAACAGAAAGTTTTTACGCCATAAAATATTAAAAAAGAAAGTATTAAACACAATTTCTCAGGAATCAATTTCTACTTTTTTTGCTTGTTCGTCTGAAATTATATTACGAAATCACATTTTAAATATTTTTAGAATATTTTTAAGTCAAATTGGTTCTTTCGAAATACATTTTTACACTAACATTTAAATCTACTGAATGTAACTCTTTAAAATGTATCAAACATTTATAGAGTTTAGACAATAATAAATAAATCTTTGTTAAAATAACACTACTTGAATGTGTCAAACAAATTTACACAAGATTATTTGTATATTGCCTGGTATGTAAATGTTAGAAAGATAATATAATAAATGAATTTAAAGTATGATTTTAAGATTAATATATTTTTAACAAAATAGACGTTCACAGACCGAACTCAAATTGTACTTTCCGAAACTACTCTGGCAGAGAATGTGCAGATAATTGATAAGGAAGGAATAAAATATAATTTTTAAAATTGCTAATTTAAAATTGTAAGAAACATTTTCAATTACTAATATTTTTTGTAGTTGTAAAGGTATTTCAGAAAATATGTATTAAAATAAAAGGATATTGTCTGAGCAGACAAAGAAAAACAGTAAAAAATATTAATTAAACGTTCCTTTTCGATTTAATGCTAAGAGACATCATAACTCAATCGTAAGATTTCCCAACAGGCTTCCCTTAGAAGTACAACCCGTTCACCTACTCACTTTTGGAAAATTAATAATCGTTGTATTGCCAATGTTAGGGATGCCAATATTGCACAACATTTCATTAACTAGACATAATTACGATGAAATGAGAATATGTGTTAAAAATTAGCTTTATCTTGGACATAATATAGTAAAATATCAGTATTACAACAGCATTGACTTTTAAGTTAGGAATATTTGCAATACACGAAAATATTTTTATAATATTGACTGTATATAAACATTGGAAATATAAATAATAAAAGGGTGAAGTATTTCATTCAAATATTAACAAAATGTAAACTGCCTAAATATAATATATTGTAGATGGATAACTGAAAGCAAATTAGCAGTTAACTGGGACAATACAGAACTGCTGTACCTTAACAGGGGCGACACATGAAACCTACCCACAGAGAACACAACATTGAATGCAACGGAAATAAATTTCAGGCTAAAGAACAAAATTCATAATTTGGTGTAATAATACGCAACAATTTAAACTAGTTAGCACACTGCCAACACCGAGCAACAAAAGTACGTAGAACATTCTGGATGATAGGCAGGATAGTTTCATAGTGTTGGGGACTTCATCCAATGTTCGTCCTATCTGGCTGATTCCAATGTACCTCAAAGTACAATACGAAGAAACAAATGATACAGTTTTCAGACTACGCAAAACAGTACACATACACAACACTACACTATAGCACACCGACTATGCCAGGAAAATCAACGTATGGAACAACCACTCTGCCGAAACGATAGAGTTACTAATAGGCCACAATCCAACAATTAGTCATATACAATACAAAGATGGCTCAAAATTGAAATCGGGAGCTACGGGTTCGGCATTCCTAGCTTACGAAAACAAACAAAAATTAAAAACATGGTTTGTGTCACTAAGGAAGTGTAACAGCGTTTTTTCAAGCCAAACTACTGACCATACTAAAAGCGGTATAATGGACAACAACAAAGGAAAGGAGTACAGCATACGCTCGAACTGCAAATAAGCAATTGAAGCACTCAGTAAATCCTTCAATACATGTTAATTAGACACTGAAAAAACACTGATAATAAAACAATTGATACAACAGTTAGCTAAAACCTTAAACAACAGATTCAAATTAAGCTGAGTCAAGGCGCACGACTGCATCCGATGAAACAACGGTGCAGACGGGTTCACCAAACACACAGCTATAATCAATGCATAGTAATTCCCCCACAAAATGGAAAGATCTATATCAAACCTTAAAAAAACGCTTAGAGACCTAACATTTACACAATCGGAGTTCGAGTGGGACAATGGGGCCACAGGAAGATTGACACATAAATATTTTTCAAAAGTCGACAAGAACAGGTTTCTCTGTAGCTACCTCCTAACACAACTGTACACAGGACACGGTGAATTCCCGGCATACCTGCTCAGATTTAAGCTTGTGGAAATACAGCTTTGTGGCAGTGTGTTATTAGGAAGATCAAATACAAGCCTTCCCCGTCACTCAAGCACTCCATTTGGTCAACATAACCAGAAACAACGGAAAACGTTGGCACAAACAACTCTCCGAAAACAGACACAAACAAATCAAAGGTTAAGCAAAGATTATATGGCTAATAAATAATATAGATCACATCTCAAAATAAAAATGAGGCAGTCCAACCAAAATCCTTCCACGTAGCCAAATAGTCCGTCCATTTCGAAGTGAAATTGCTATGATTTATCTTAAAGGTAAGAAAGAAATTTAAAATAAAACTTTGAAAAGAACTTTTTTTATCGCTTCAAAAAAATTATAAAAAATCAAAATCACATCGTGCAGAAAAAAATATAAATAAATAAATAAAATACAAAAGGAGTTCAATGGAGCTCTGAAAATCGTTATACCGGGCTGCAGTAGAGTGCAATTCTAATAAAATAAACTGATTCACATTTAAGCTGCCTCAAAATAATAGTGATAACAGCGATTCATTTATATGAAGCACTGATTGCCGTCGAGACGATTCATGATATAAAACAAATTATAGTGATAACAGAGATTCCATTATGAAGGACTGATAACTTAAACGCTAATTTACCCAAACAACCATGATAAAATAAATAGAGATCCTTAAAGTTACAACAGACATATTTTAATATAGACGAACTAATGTCTACAACTGGCTGTACTTCTATAGCACAACAAGCAATCAAGCGTGCCATTGGCACAAAGATAACAAGGTAAATAGAAATGAAAATTGACACCTTGCATTCTGGTGGCGGAAATAGCATAAGATGAACTAATTGGCGACTATGGCTACACTCTAGAATGCTACTACAGCAGAGTCAACTACCGTACCCATGAAATGTATTAACCAATGAAAGAGTTAAATATTACCAACGCAAGTCACAAACTCTCACGAATCACCCACACAATCAAGAAATGACAACCTCCAAATGACTGTGACAAAACGCTAAAGAATATCAACCAACGATAAAGACAAAACACATAACTTTGAATGATGGGAACAACCAGGATCAATCAACAACTAGAATTATTATGCGACAAAAGTGAAAAACACTTGAAAATTACAACTACCCATTATAGCGACAGCTAATCACAAAAAAGAGTGATTATGATACATACGATCAGTGACAACTCATTCAGAGAAAAGAGCACCAACCACTAGACAAGTTACAAGAAATAGAAACACAAAATAAGTGCAAATTATAAACCCAACTAGGAACGACAAACTAATAGTAGTTACCAAAAGAAGGTCAGTACATACTCCAGTATTTCACATCCCCCCGCATGACTTTGCTGCACTGTGTAATGCCGAAACGACTCCTGTAAATATCAATTAGAATCCGACCAATTTAGAAAAAGGAAGGAAGGCAACATGAAGCACTGCAGATATGACGGCCTGGAAGCATGTCAAGTAGATATCTGCCATGCGGAGATCAGGCGAATCTTTCCCTCTTGCCAGGCATCAACCCGTTAAGCTTGGCGAAATCCCGGCAGGTGGGTTACTGGTCAGCGGTGTAAAAAAAAAGCATGTTGTAGCCAATACAAACAATATTGTCATAGCATTCTCTTGCTACAACAGTTCCTGCATAAGCATTTTAAAATAATATACTTCAAATTAATTTTTTATAAAACGATATTTAATGCTAATTTTATTTTAAAATTGAAATATAGTTAAAAAACGACATCAGTAAAATAAAAATGAATAACCTACAATCCAAACAAAAGAACAAGAATAATTTTTTTTAAGTTATAGTTTAACTATATTTTATATTAAAAGAACATAATTTAAAATAAATTTTATTTATAAATATTTTAAGCAAACAAATAGCTTTATATTTAGTTAAAATAACATTTCTTTAACAAATATTATTTTCCATTCTGTGATATTACAAAATTTGTGTAGCTAAAATATATTTCACGTATTCACAATAAATATTCTACCTTGTAAATCAACACACATTTTTTATTCCATTACTATTTGAATTTATATAAAGGATTATGTAAACATTGTTAATTAGATAACATTGTCTGCCTTACTTTTTTTTTTGCTTACAAATGAATTTTTAAAAGCTTAATTATATTATTTTACGAATGTATTTTCCTGAATTTTTATAAACAGAAAGAATGGAAACATACAGGGAGAAAACTGTGTGTAAAGAAAATCCTTCTGTGAATATATATTTTTTATTTATATATATATATATACGTTGAAATATTTCCTTTTACGTAAGTTGAATAATCTAATTTTATATATGTAAAATTTTGTTTTATTGATATTTTATTGTTTTTTTAAGAATTTAGGGAAAAAAGGCAATTTAGAATAAAATTCAAAATATTCGTTGTCTTTTATTCTTTAAATATTTTACAAGTTCTTTATTAATGTCACCTTTTTTACAAGACTAAAGTAATTAAAATACTAAAAATTTGTAACAAGCAATTTAGGTCGAAATAATCACCTTCTAATCCAACGTTAAAATTTAATTTTAACTAATAATTACACTTTCACTTACCCATTATACGTAGTATAGGGTAAGACTTGCAATTGTTTTGGAAATCAAAAAAAAAAAAAAAAATTCGACGGATTTACACGTTTCAGACACCGGAGATTGCGCAAAACATATTTTTAGAAAAAAAAAAAATATTGCCGTCCATCTGTCTGTGTATGTGTCTGTAAACGCTCTATCTCCCGAACAAATTGAGATAGAGACTTGAAATTTGGTATGTCCTTAGTATGTAATAATGGAAAGAAGCTTACTGAATTTCAGTAACCTCGATTATCCGGAACTATTTTTTTCGAACTCTCGAAATATTCGTTCTGATAAGAGGTATATAAAATTTTTTGAAATTGTTTATTTTAAGGCATGAATATAAAAGACAAAAAAAAAACACATAAATTTTGCATAAAGAATGAAATCGATCGGATAATGAGTTGCCTAGATATTCGTAATCCTATTTACCACACTCTTCGATTTTTCATGACCCTGTATTTCATTCAAATTTCAATTCAAAGATATATTTTAATTGGAAAAGAGACGCTTAATCCGACGCAGTAAACCGTTAGTTAATACGATTATCAATTTTGGAGTTATAAGGATGTTTCTCTTACGCATTTCTGTAATAGAGCATTTAAAGTTTATGACGTCACCAAACTACGATTTTTTCCGAATTGCAATGCTTTTTATAAATAGTTTATACATTTGAATCCATTTGGACACTACACTGTTAACTAGTATTTTAAAAACACAGATTGCACAAATTGTGCTTATTAGTTGCTAAAATCAGTCACGATTGAATCCATTTGGACACTACACTGTTAACATACCAATGCTCTATATTCACCCACATATTTCTTAATCAACAACTGACACCCTGTGTTACTCTACTCATGCCGTACTATAGGCAAGTTGAAAAAAAGAGGAACCCTCAATATTTTTTCCCAAAACACATATTGCTAATATATATAAAATGGAATCGAAATTCATTGGAATGAAAATAGTTCCGGATAATCGAGGTTACTGAAATTCAGTAAGCTTCTTTCCATTATTACATACTAAGTTCATACCAAATTTCAAGTCTCTATCTCAATTTGTTCGGGAGATAGAGCATTTACAGACACATACACAGACAGATGGACGGCAATATTTTTTTTTCTAAAAAAATATATATATGTGGAGTAGTGTTATATGTGATACATATGTGTTACTCTATTGCTTGTTGTATTCATTATAACATGTAGGATTTTAGCTCTTTTATGAGTTTAAAACAATTTTTACACTGATTTTAGCAACTAATAAGCACAATTTGTGCAATTTGTGTTTTTAAAATAGTTTATACATGTTTTATTTTCATATTTTATATTATGCATATCCATGATAGGTAAGTATTACGGTGGCTCCCAACGACCAGTTTACTATGTAAAAACAACAAACAGTACAAAAAACATGTACAATTAATTTGAAATAATACGAAATCGTATGCCTAAAATAACGTGAGTATTTCTCGATTTATATTTCTGCAAAAGAGAGTTAGAGTAATTGATATCAAGAAAATGTCACTTATTGATTCAATGAATTATTTTTGCGAAAATTTACATAAATTTTAAGAAGGATTGAAGTAACGGGTTGGAAGTAACAGAATAAAATGCGAAGTTTGCTCTCAAGGATAATTTCAAAATTGATGTATTCACATGTAAGATCATTTAATAATTTTAAATGAAAGCAAAAAAAAGAACACGGTTATATCTCTTATTTTAGGTAAAACGTATAACTGATTAAACGTATAACCTGGAAACACTTAACCTTTATTCATTATATCTTTATTAATGCCATTTTAAAATACAATTAAAAATAAAATAAATTTTTAAATTGAATAGATTGAGTTTAAGACCATCAAGAGGCTCAGGGGCGTTAAAAGTTAACGGAACTCTGTTTTCATATGAAAGCATCCATTTAAAAATATTTTCCTGTAATTTCAATATTTTACTATAAAAGCGTTGAAGTGACATTATTTGTAGAGTTTATTCATTCCTCTAACTCTGAAATTAGTGGCCAAATTTTCAATAAGGAAACTCCATTACCTGTGAAATCGACGTCTCTTTACTTTCTTCTAACTTTAAAAGAAGAAAATATTGGAAAATTTTCAACTTCCAGTTTTCGACGGAGTATACGTTTTAGAAGGTTCTGAACACGATTTGACAATTTTTAGAAAATGTCTGTCTGTGACAAAAATTTTGCGGGCGCTTTATCTCAAGAACTAATGCACGAAATTTAATAAAACTTTATATTCCGTTAGTCCCTGATATAAATTGGTGCTGATTAGTTTTTGGTGAAAATCGCCCGACAGGTGGCGCTGCTATGCTGCATTTTTCGCGATTTCTGCAATAGCTCTATCTCATGAACTAAAACACTTATTTTCATCAAACTTCAGGATCAGTTAGACTTTGTCATAAATAGACGCTGATATTACATTTTGATGTAGATATCCCAACAGGTGGCGCTTCTATACCGCGTTTTTCTCGATTTTTACGATAGCTCTATATCAAGAACTAATGCACTTATTTTCATCAAACTTCAGATTCAGTTAGACCTTGACATAAATAGACGCTGATTACATTTTGATGTAGATATCCAAACAGGTGGCGCTGCTATACCACATTTTCATTATTTTTACGATACCTATATCTCAAGAACTAATGCACGGAATTTCATCAAACTTCAGATTCTGTTAGATCCTGACATCAATAGATGCTGCTTACGTTTTGGTGTAAATAGACCAAAGGGTGGTGCTGCTATGCTACTTTTTTCCTTATTATCACAATAATTATATATTAAGAACGGATTTTCATAAAACTTCAGATTCAGTTAGACGTATGTTGTTGATTAGGTTTCGGCCTAAATCTCCCAACATGTGGCGCTGCTATGCTACATTTTGCAGGATTTACACGATTTTAGCAGTAGTCATATATCAAGAACTAATGCACGTAATTTAATGAAACTTTAGATTCAGTTAGAACCTGACATAAATTGGTGCTGATGCTTTTTAGTGTATGCGAAACATGAGATAGAAGAAAGTTTTGGGAATGGCGCTTCCGACTAGTTTTAAATGGTATACAGCAAAAGTCATACATTTTTATTCAAAATTATTTTCTGCGATTTTATTTAAAGACGTTATTTGAATTAGCCTTACGTTAATCTTGTACTGCAATTAGTCACAAAGAGCTCTTAAACATTCCCCCTACACTTTTAGGGTCACTATCAATAATGCTGATGCCATGTTTAAGAGAAAACCGACAGTCTCATTCATAAATTACTCACATTGTAATACCGTTGTGTCAAAGAGATTTTTTTAAAATAATTTTTCATTCCTCTAGTACTGAGTTGGAGGCAATATAACCTTAAAACTATAATGGTGAAATAAAAAGTCAGTGAAAAGTTACGTCATTTTGACACAATGTTAGCAATTATTTCATTTTGAGGAATGAAAATAATATTTATGAAATCGTTTTCCGATTTTGAAAGAGTTCCGCCATTCGGTGATTAAAGTTCTTGTTTTTCGGAAGAATCAAATTGTATAAAGTAAAGTCAGGAGAGATGGCGCAGTCGGAGAGATTGCGCACATAGAGGTTCGGAGGGAAGGAGTAGAGTGAGCGCTCAGCGACTCCAGGTAGTTGTACAACAGCAGCAGCGGAGTGTCTACTTGAAAGTGCATGTTGATTGTTTTGTGCGTCTAAGATAAAGCATTGATATTTTGTTTTGTTTTCCAAAAGTAAGTGCTTGAATTTTCATAGCTATTCATCAGAATTTCTAACCAATGTCAGTAGTACAAAATATTTTAAACTTAAACGATTTCTCATAAGCTACTAATCTAGACTAACAATGTGAACATCAACGGTTTGTTATAGTAGCGGCCATGTCTAAATAAAAGGCCGCGCAATCTCTACTTAGGAGAGATGACGCATTGTTCCCGTTAATATCCATGCTCGGAGAGATTACGCAGCTTATTGTAAATTTGCATAAAAAAATGAAAAATGAAAATGGACTAATTTTAAGTTAAATTGTTATCGAGTAACTTAATGTTATTTTGTAATCTTATCTGGACTTGCTTTTTCTGATTCTTTAATTTAATTTTCCTTTAATTATTTTTTTTTTAATCGTGTTTAAAATTATTTCTTTTTCCTGATTCTTTAATCATTAGGTTGAAATATTCACTCCTAATACAATAATATTTGTTCACAATAACCTTACAACAATGTCATTTAAGTGTAATTATTATTGTCAATAATTTAATTATAATTATTATTGTCAATAATTTAATTGTAATTATTATTAGTAACAATCTCTCCTACCCATATCCTCAATCACACCAACCCTGTAAGGACAGATTGCGCAAAATAACTTTCTTGATCTTATTACAACTGTTCTATTAAATTGCAACATAGCAAATTAGCAATGGAACTGCATTAAAAACAAATGAAGTAAAAATTATTCATGGATAGTTTAGCAAAATATTAATATTTAGATTTTTTATTCTTAGTCTATTGAATTGTGCTTAGACTCGCCTAGCTTTACCTTAAATTTAATTGAAAATGACATCATATTTCACATTAAGTGATCATTTTTGTTGATAAAACCGAAATATTGTACTATAAATGCATCTAAATGACGTAAATTTGGGTCTTATTTCTCTTTCGGTAGAGAGATTAGGAAATAAAGGGGATGATGCAGTGCTTATTTAATCCTTTCACACACAACTTTATCGCTAGGAAACATGACATCAATTTCAGTTGAAAATGTAATTATTAATAACCTATTCCACGTTAAAATATACATGGATAAAAAATATGAAAAATACAGTCCTGAAAAAAACGCACCCCCCCCTCCCAATAACTCTGCGTCTGCAGCAAATCTTCGTATAAAAATGTAACTTGTAAGAATTGATTAGTAATAAAGTGTACTATTTAATGCTATATTAAATTTTTCTTAAGGGATCATCTATATATATAAATTTAGCAAACTGTAAAATTGTAAATACGAACATTCAATTGTGACTGATTATTTAGATTGTTCGGTAAATTTTACCGTCGGATAACAAACGAAAAACCATTTGGTCAAATAGTTTAGATAGTATGCAGGGGTAAAATTTGTAAATTCGAATGTTAAGATAATTTTTAAACGTTTAAACGTTGAAAAACACATTGCAGTGCGAGTAAATTTTGAAGCACAACACAAAAGCTACTTTTAGAATCAAGAAGAAATTTTAGATTTTATTCATATTTGGATTCGCATGTTTAAAACTTACAGAAATAGAATTCTGCTAAAAATTCGTAGGTTAGAATAAAAAAATGTTTTCAGAAATTAATTTCAAACTATGCATAATTTAGAAATTATTTTTTTAGAAATATTTTTTTATTTATATAAAATAGAAAGAAACTGTTTTTAAAGTATTTCATAATTATTTTATTTTCTTAATTTAAAATTTGACTTTAAATTTTCGGATGTACTTGTGTGTAAAAACTCGGATGTAATTGTAATATTTTCAAAGAGTAGAATTTTTAAATAATATGTAATTAAATTGTATAATCTTTTTTTGTTGTTGTTGTTATGAGTGACTATGACTTGAGTCTTCTACATTGTAATTTTCATCATTTAGAGTGTGACTTTAAATTTTCGAATGTACTTGTGTGTAAAAACTCGGATGTAATTGTAATATTTTCAAAGAGTAGAATTTTTAAATAATATGTAATTAAATTGTATAATCTTTTTTTGTTGTTGTTGTTATGAGTGACTATGACTTGAGTATTCTACATTGTAATTTTCATCATTTAGAGTGTGACTTTAAATTTTCGGATGTACTTGTGTGTAAAAACTCGGATGTAATTGTAATATTTTCAAAGAGTAGAATTTTTAAATAATATGTAATTAAATTGTATAATCTTTTTTGTTGTTGTTGTTATGAGTGACTATGACTTGAGTCTTCTACATTGTAATTTTCATCATTTAGAGTGTGACTTTAAATTTTCGGATGTACTTGTGTGTAAAAACTCGGATGTAATTGTAATATTTTCAAAGAGTAGAATTTTTAAATAATATGTAATTAAATTGTATAATCTTTTTTTGTTGTTGTTGTTATGAGTGACTATGACTTGAGTCTTCTACATTGTAATTTTCATCATTTAGAGTGTGACTTTAAATTTTCGAATGTACTTGTGTGTAAAAACTCGGATGTAATTGTAATATTTTCAAAGAGTAGAATTTTTAAATAATATGTAATTAAATTGTATAATCTTTTTTTTTTGTTGTTGTTATGAGTGACTATGACTTGAGTCTTCTACATTGTAATTTTCTTCATTTAGAGTGTGACTTTAAATTTTCGGATGTACTTGTGTGTAAAAACTCGGATGTAATTGTAATATTTTCAAAGAGTAGAATTTTTAAATAATATGTAATTAAATTGTATAATCTTTTTTTTGTTGTTGTTGTTATGAGTGACTATGACTTGAGTCTTCTACATTGTAATTTTCATCATTTAGAGTGTGACTTTAAATTTTCGAATGTACTTGTGTGTAAAGACTCGGATGTAATTGTAATATTTTCAAAGAGTAGAATGTTTACATAATATATAATTAAACTGTATAATCTTTTTTTTCTTTTTTTTTGTTTTATTAGTGACTATGACTTGAGTCTTCTACATTGTAATTTTCATCAATTAGAATTTCGGCTACTAAAGACAAATTTTATGACTAATTCGTCATTTTTATAAATGCAGCACAACCATACAAGTCAAGACTGGTCTCTTTAACGTTTTAAATTTAAAAGTCAGATGAATTTGAAGAGATGTCTGACAAACGTTAATGCAAACAACAATAAACATTCAAATTTATTTTCTTTTCAGTTTGGTTAGATCACTCAGTTTATTTTAAGCATTATCAGCAAGTCTAGAAGTTTAAGTAAAAGCAATGAAATATAGATCGCCGTATCAAATACGAAAAGAGGGAACCTTTCGAAATTCCCATTATTTTCAGTTTGTGTTCACCAACCACTTCAAAATGTTAAAGTACTAACAAAAAATAAAGGTAATGCTCTTCCTTTAAGTTATTCCAAAATTTTTTTTTACAATAATTCAAAGAGATAATTAAAAAAAATTAAATATCATTAAATCTGTTTTCTGCACAATGCCAGAAATGTATATTTGCCTTTTTCTGCTAAGGTACCGTCAGCCAAAATAAGGAAAGAAATACACTACATATATTTGAATATCCATATTGTCAGAGAAAAATGCTGAGCCACTCGAATGGAAATTATACCTTTTTAGGGTTTCGTTCCTCTCACGAAACCCTATTAATCCAACTTCGTTGTCTGTCCGTCACAGCCGGCTCTCAGAAATTGTATAATTTACAGATATGAAATTTTGTGTACTTACAGCTTAATAACTTTTATGTAGCTGAAGATCATAAAATGTAAAAAATCGTATTATTTTAATATAGAGAGATAAAAAAACAAAAATCTAGCAGCCTTTTCCTACTAAATTTAAACATTTTTCGTTATAGCAGTTGCCAACAAGTAAAAATCCACAATAAATTTCTTTGTACAATAATTAATTTTCTATTGAAAGATTTCCACGTGAAAAATGAAAATGAAATAAAAAGTTTCACCGATTGAAAAAAAGATTAATATGACGTCATACTGGAAATGAAACGGAATTTTTCAAACATTTCTCAATTGTACAAGGAGTATGAGTATGTGTAAGTACAGAAAGCAGGTTAATATAAAGTCATTAGAGAGTTACAAAGAAAATTAACCTGACGTCATATTGGAAATTTAACGGACTTTTTGAAATGTTTGAGAATAATACAAAGAGAGTATCAATATGAGTAACAGAAAAAACAAGTAGATATGATGTCAGCAAGTGATTATAACGCCATAAGAGTTTGAGAAACGTATTGAATCATGATAAAAACCCGATTATGAATATATTGGCATATTTTAACATTTCGGATGCATGTTTACGGAATACAACATGTTTAATTTTGAAATAGATTTGTTTTTAATGTTGCATTTTAATATCGCATGTTTAATACCGCATGACAGATATTATTATGACAGAGTATAATAGCGGGCTTCGCCCGCTATCTGGCTCGTTCAGATATTCGAAAAAACGAAAAAAATAGACCGTTATATTTTTACTTTATAAAAAACATGACTTTTTTTTGAAAAATGAAATTTATTTGGATTTATTAAAGAAAGGATAAAGTGTTTTGAAAGGAATATTAAACGAAACATTTTGTGCGATCTTCGATCACACTTACCCACTTGTTTCAATTTGTGGTAAATCAAAACAAAACAAATTAGGTATTTGCCTTCATACTGAAATTTTTGTAAACTCATAAAAACTTTAATACGAACACTTAATTTTGACATTTTACTATGCGGGAAGTCTTTCGGTCAAATAGTTTACGAATTATGAATGTTTAAAGTTTCCACTTTATAATGTTAAAATACATTTTTAATCGTGGCAAAACTGATTGCAATGCGTATAGTATTTCTACGAATAAGTGAAGAACGACTTGGCGGTATGAGCTGTAATTTTAGATTCGTATACTTGACTATTTTACAAATCAATTTCTGTTAAAAATTCATAGTATAAAATACATAACTTACTTTTGAAAATGTGAACGTTTAGAAAATAATTTTGGATAAAACATGACTTGTAAGTTACAACATTTTAAACAGAAATTGATTTATAAATGCTTCAAATATGCGAATTTAAAATTACAGACGATTCCTCCAAGTACTATTTGAATTATGCTTATAAAACTGCCCACATTACAATATGTTTCCAAATATTGCAAAAGAATTTGACATTAGGAAGTCCGAAATATAAACCTGGATAATTCCTAAGCTACTTGACCTAATGGCTTCCAGTTTGGTTTCCTCCGGTAAAATTTAGAAAAAATCCAAATATGATGTTTTGCTTGCCCTCAACTTCCAGGATACAACTTTCCAGGAACACTGTGCGTGTCACCACGCAAATAGTTTACGATTGTGTATTTACGATTGTGTAGTTTACGATTTTTGATAAGCCGATATAGACAGGTTGATATCGGCTTATGTACAAATGTCCTCACCTCTGAAGATGAAATACAATGAGAGTTAAACAATGTGCAAAGAATAGACAAGAGGTAGGAGAGGAAAAAGTAAAAAGAGGAAGATCGCCCAGGAGTCCGTGGATGCGAAACCTATGAGTACCTGAAGAAGGTATAGTAAATTAAGAAACATTTGTCAATTTTACAGTGTGGAATTCAAGAAATGACTGTGCTATTAGGAATGTTACGAAGAAAATGCATTAATAAAGATTTTTTAAAACTATTTTATTATTATTTTTAATGATTTTTGCCCAGTCTATACATATAAAATATTACTATAAAATATTTCACATATAAATTTTGAAAGAAAAAAAACTTCAGACATTCCTTGTTATGAATTAAAACTGTAAGAAGTGTGATGTTTCATTACATATATTTAAAGATGATTTGGAATTGAGAATTTCAAAATATTCTGCCCAATAAATGAAACAATGTTTTGTTATAAATATATTTTTTAACAAACAAATTCACAGTAATTGTTTATTAAAGCATAATATATTTTTCTTTACCCGAATTTAAATATTTTACATTAAAATGATATTCGAAAAACATCAATTTTAGATATGAAAACTAATTTAAGTTCCGTATACTTAATGTACTGCATTTGCAGATTCTACTTCCAGCAGATCATATTACTTTAAAAATGTTTTCAAAGAAAAATAAATTTTGTTAATGGAATAAATACATACAGCAACACGATATCCAGTTTTACAATATTTATACATGAATTATTTTTGCGAAATTGATTTACTAAATTTACAGTTAAAATATTTTCAATGAAACGCAAATTTTGTAGTATGTATAATATTATTTTCAATGTAATGACAATGTTGAGTAAACGTATTCTCTGTAGTGCAAACACGTTCAATAAAACATTCACAAATATTGAGATTGTATTGGAAATTTTAAACATATTGGGTTTGTATGGGAAATATTTCCAATAAAACGCATATTATGCACCAATAATTTCTTAATTGGCTTTGCATATTCTAAAACATTCTTCTTTACATTATTGCGCCTGTGTCAGCAACTAAAACAAATATAAAAAATGTGTTTGGACAGTATTTTACCTTTTTAAATTTAAATTTTTTTAATTTAAAACTAAACAATCTAAATAACTCTTTGTGATACGATTTAATCAAAAGTTTAGGGAATAAAAAAAAAGCATTTAATATTATGTCAATATTTAGAAACAATATAATCAATGTTGGATGAATATTAATTAATTTAATTCAGGGCTGTTGTTTTGTACGTGTGTGGATATAATATGTTTTTATATGATTTTACATTATATTTACATTTATTAAACATTTATTACGAATGAATTCGTTGATTGTTACCATAAAAGAACCAAATTTTGCAATTTTTTTATTTTGTGCCTTAGAAACGTTATTGTTTGAGTAGTGCTTATGTTAGGAAGCAAGAAAAATGCCTTTGTGTACTTCATTTGGAAAGATACTTTAAAGTTTTAATACGGTTGAAGATCGAATAAAGAATATTTTTAACAGTTGTGTTTAATGTAAATAATTTGAGTTACAAATATTTTTGTTCTATTTTCAGTTCTCAGAATTTTATATCTATAGTTATAACATTATTTTTAAAATTACTGCAGAAATAATGACCCCTGTATAATTTTAGCAGAAGACAAAATCTTGAAAAACAAAATTAACAGTTCCAAACTTTCTTCATTAATTTAAATTGAAACGTACTTAAGTTATTTAATAATAGTATTTATTGCAATTAAACTTGAATGTCGGAAATAAACTCACGCACAAAGTGTAATTAAGAAATATTTCAGTAACGAAATGTCAAATAATAGTGATAGATTCAGTTTCACTTTTGCGATAATGAACTTTAGATTAATGAATGAATCCTTAAACGATAAAGAAATTCTATCTCTTAAAATCGTTCACTTTCTTGCAAAGAGATCGGTTGCATTTATGTAATTTCATCCTTTTCTTTATTAACTATAACGCCAGGTCATCTCAGAGTACGCAAGTATTTTATCTCTTAAATTTGGATTTCTTCAAATCTCAAGAAATATATCATTTTAAATAACCCTTTGCAGAAAGATTTAATCGAGAAAATTTGGGCTTCAACGAAGTAAATAAAGAACATTCAAAAATAATAAATTTTACTTTTATGTTTCACTCATTTTCTTAATTAAAATTTAATTTTCGATTTAGGCAGAATTTTGATACAATCTAAAAGATGAAAACGACGAAAATACTAAAATTAAATCGAAAATAAAACATACAAATAAAATATAGCTAAACATTTTCAAGCTGATGGTACTATTCAAATCATTGTGTCAGGTACTAAGGTATACTACATTGGTTGCACTGTCATGACGTCTCATTTTTAATTCCATTCATGTAGAAAACATGTCATCTTTTGTTCGAAATCTGCTTCGCCTGAGTTTCAGGAGATTGTCCCCAAATTTTGGCAGTCAACTTAGTTAAACTTTCATTTTGTGAAGGAAATCCTTCAGATTTATAAATGGTGCGTTTCTTTGATTCCTTTTTTTTTCTTTGTAGAATTCCTTCTGCTTTGTCCATCTAAAGCTATCAATGCTGTTTTTGCTCATTTTCTAGTCTTTATAATATAAAACATATGAATTGTACAGTGCAAGTCAAACATATACAAAAATTATGTATTATTTTCTTTAATATAACTTCACAAACACAATTTAATTTCTTTTGTAGAATATTTACAAATTCTGAGGTAATAAAATCAATTAAACTGTAATACAGCGAGTGTAACTCAACACTGTACTGTTAAGAAAAGCAAAGCAAAACGAAAGAAGTAAAAATAGGAAAAGGAAAATTGAAAAATATATCGATGAGATACACTTGTATTACTGCAATGTGTTAAGAAATGATTTTATTGTTATTGATTTACATTTATTTTTTTAGAATAGGTTTTACTCTAAACAACTATGAAGATATTATTTCAAGTGTTAAAATTTTATCTATATTATAAAATTTTTAATGAACATGTAATTCTACTGTTCCGAATAAGGAGAAGTTAAAAGCGTATACAAAAGCGTATATTTTCTATATATAGTCAGGAATTGATAATATTTATTTATTTTTAAATATATTTGTCAATATAATAGTGTCATTTGGATAATTTAGTATTTGTAGTTTTTATACCAAAACGATTAATCGTAAGTTTGGAATAAATGACATTAAAGTATTTTGATTATATATGCGGATTTCACATAAATGACATTGCAGTGACATCTTTAAAAAATACAGCTATATAACCAGAAAGTGAGGAAAATAATCATATTGTATAGTAAAAATTGAACAAAAAAAGCCATAGAGAAAGCAATCATAGAAAACGCATTTTAAAATCGGATAAACAGGACTAAACAATAATTTTAAAACTAATGCAAAAATGCAAAGAAAAATTCATAAAAGGACCTACAAAATTCTTCTAATTATATTGAATGTAAATTTTAACATCTCAATGTTTGAATTTAAGAGTACGGTAAATTACATTTCCTACGCTCTTGATAGAAACTATTTGCAGTATCTGCTTCATAGTACCCAAGAATATTAATAAAAATACGTACATTTATTTAAACTATATACCATGTTGCCAATGAAGTTTTCAGTCGCATGACTTTTCCTTTCAAGAATTTGAAAATACTGAAAAAGTTACAAAAATATATGCGTGAAAGTTACAAAATTTTTCATTTTTTTACTTTAATGTATTCGGTTTGTTTCTTTTCGTTTACTTCAATTATATATATATTTTTTATTTTGTACACCGATAATAAAGCTGTCGATTTGCATTTGATTTATAACTGAATTGTAAAAATATAAAAATAAATAAAAATAAATTCTCAAACTAATATTAAAATTTCAAAAACAGCTTAATATTTATGTGTTTATTTACATAAATAAACACAAGGCATACTTGCGGGGTAGTTGTGTCTTGGAACAAAACCTGAAAAATTCTGTATATGTACCCAATATATAACAGCAGAAAAATAAATTTAGAAAGAAAGAGTGTGTTTAAATCTTTGTCACAAAAGAAAACATGCTAACATACGAAGGTGAAGGCGAGTGGTATTCTAGATTATTTGTATAGTATGTACCCCGGATAAATCGAATTTTATTTTACGACCGATGTATTTATAATACAACATGGTTTCTCTGAGTGGTATGTTAAATAAATTGAAACTTTTATAAATAATTTATGTACATGATGGAAGATAGTGTTTTTAAAACACAATAGTTCCATATTTTTACGTAAATTGAATTTCATGATTCTTTTTCTCTTATTTATTTAATGCAGTATATGAAAACTAAATGAAAGTATTCAGTGTACAATTTCGAAATGCCAGCACTCAAAAAATGGGGATGTTCTAAAAAGGAAATTTAAATTTTTAAGAAGTATCTTTGAATTTAATCAAATAAATAATTAATAAATAGAAAAGAAGGAAAAGTTAGTGAATAAAAAAATAAAAAAGGAATTTTAATTTATATTATGTTTTCAGAAGTTATCGTTATGCAAAAGGTTAAAAATTCACATATTTGTTTTTTTTTCTTTTAAATTGAGGAGAGTATGTTCTATTTTAGTAGGTTACGTTTCATTTTATTTTATTTTTTTACTTTCGGAAATGCATTTTTTCTTCAAATCGTCATATGAAAATTTATACTTTAAGGATTAGTGCTTCAAAAACAATTACGTATTTTATACAGAAATGTATACTATTTCGTTAATTTTAAGCAAATAAAAGCGGTTGTAAAACTGATTTCCCTGTCTGAAGATATGTAATACCAAAGCCTTATATCTGCAATGAGAAAACATTTTATTTCTAAAATTTTGAAAGCATAGAAAGATACATTACAAGATAAAACAAAATTACTGAAAGTCAAGTATCGAAGCCGAACTGTACTTCGATATATAAAGAGGAATCGCATATGAACAGCCCACCTGCTTGTCTGGTGGTTAGGGAATTACCTACTAGACAAAAGGTGCTGGATTCGAGTCCAAAATCAGGTATGAGCGTTTTTAGTGGGTCGAATTTCATTTTATACGTAGATTCCGGTCTGTTTAGCCCTTGTGTGCAAATGATAACTAAACAGCTCGTAATCAATCAATCCATCAATCGCTTCATAAGCTCAGAGGTGACAAACATTGCACCTGATCAAACCTTCACCACTTGATCCAACCAAACGGCCACTACTCTGACCACTTTGCCCGTTTGGGAGCCATGACAGAAAATACATTCTACAGTGTTAACTAATAAACAGTCAGCGACCACTCACCCACTAATGTGAAGCTGAAAACATGCTCTTTCCTTACACATTCATTAAATAAATTCAACTACAACAGGTTATTGTTAATTGCATGTAATATAAGTCACTTACCTTAGATCACAAACTTCAAAAACTGGTAAAACCGCTCATAAAATACAAAACATGGAAACACCTTGTTCAACGATTGTTTGGTTACCCACTGCCTTGAAACGAAATAGTTTGACGACAAATCACGCAATGTCAGCTCTCTGGTGAAGTCATTATAATGGGTGAAAATAAAAATATGTACATTTATTTAAACTATATACCATGTTGCCAATGAAGTTTTCAGTCGTATGACTTTTCCTTTCAAGAATTTGAAAATACTGAAAAAGTTACAAAAATATATGCGTGAAAGTTACAAAATTAATTCCAACCTGCCAAAATATGTTTAAACCTAAATATTTTCAGGCATTCCTCTGATATGATTCAGGCACTAAAATAGCAAAAACCTTTTTTTTAATAAATTCTACATATTTTAATTATTGTTGGTTTTTACCTGAAAATTATTTTCATTTCTCTATTTTAAAATACTATCTTTAACAGTATTTTCAGAAATATAAGCAGGATAGACTAATAGAAGATTTTCCCAGCTTACAGGAAAATAAATTATATTAAATGAGCCCATTTTTAGAAATTAATAAAAATTACACTTAAAAAAGGATAACAAATTAGAAGCATAAAAGATATGTTTCTAATCTGCACATCCATTTTTAAAAACAATTTGTATAACAAGGTGATTAAACAAGGTGTCAATAGCTATGAATTGCGATAATGTTGATTAACGTTTGCTCGTTTACGTGTAAAATTAATTGACTGGAACGGGAATTATTTAATCCTAATATTACGCATTTTTCATCAAAACACTCTTAATTAAGTTATTACAGATTGCGTTATCAAAGATTTTCAGAATTAAAAAAAATATTTAGAAGAATAGTCGCTTTTTGAAATTGTGAATGTAAAGTGATCGTTGTGATAATCTTTTAATTAGGACATAAATAGTTTATGATTTTCAAATGGCGGAGCAAAATTTCTAGCAGATCCTTAAATAAAACAATAAGGGGAAATATTTCCTTTTTAAAACGGAGTAAAATAAAGGAATAATTGTGTAAAATATTAGAAAAATGCCATTTTTAACTTACTTTGATTTGTTCTCTGAGTTTTATAATACAGTTTTTAAGAAATATAGTGAGAAAAATATTTGCATTTATATAAAAAAAATAAATAAACGAAAGAATAAATATGTAAAATGTGTTATTTTACTGAATTTTAGAACGTCTTTTTATGAAACACTGAGAGCAAAAATATTAGAGAAATGCAAATATACGTACGAGAAGCATCGTGAATGAGAAGTTAACGAGGCGTGAATGAGGAGTGAACTATGGCTTAACTATGAGTCAAAATTCACAGTGATGTTGTTGTAGCATTACAATATGTCCCATATGTGATTGTGTCATTTGTGACAAACAAGTCAATGTGCTTTGATGTAATATTCGGGAGGAAAATGTAAAGAATATATTAATTATTTCATTTACTTAAATTGCATATATACAGAAAGATGCAGAATAAATGTCTCAGAATTTATACGGTGGACAGGAATACAAAACCAAGCGACAGTTACATTGGAACATTAGTTCACCATCGACATATTCAATAAAAAATACAGGGTATATCTCTCTAATAAAAAATGGGATATCGTTAGTAACTTTGAGCGGAAACATATATATTAATGGAATTTTAAAAGATTGGTCTTGTTTTTTTGCGAAGTACGAGAACAGCAAAACAAGTGTTACTATTTTTCACCATCTAGGATATGGTCGTCAAAGCATACAGCATCACTGAGTCAATTACAGTTTTTTTTTCACTAAATCCTGATGTTATCACATTTAAAACAAATTAGTGTAAGCTGTTAAAATTTTCATTGCAAGAACTTCTATTTTTGCAATTTTGTTAATGAATCGGATCGCCTGTTTAGTGGTTTAAATGCGGAAAACATGAGGCTTGGAATTTTAAAGTTCATTTGAACATTCTTACTGTTTGAAGCAGTACTGTGCAACATGTCAGAGATGTTTTGTACTAAAACTAGGAAGAATACTAAAGAAAGCCTTGACTTTAGACAACAATCTCCTGCGATTATAACTTTCATAGCTGTGATCGTTAGCTTTCTACTCCATTTTAAAACTACCCATTTCATTTCAGGACTCTCTTTATGTACGTATTAAATGTTTCAACAACGTTTGAGAAAATTAAAATTGTTTTGTAATTTTTTTTAATTGAATTTTTATTACAAATAGTTCTGTTATTGTTTTGAGATAGACCATCCTGCAATAGACGTATACACAAAAAAAGCAAATGGATAAAATACTTTAGGCGAAGAATCATATCTTTCCATAAAGAAAAAAAAATATTATAAAATAATGAAAATCTGCTAAAAATATTTTTGTTGATTTACATAGCCAGATTATTTGAGAGCTAAAAGAGTACGAGAAATAAACGAATCTTTAACCCCTTGCCTGTGACGCCCGAACTCAGTTCGGGCAACGCAAATGCGCCAGTTTTGGAACACCCGACCTGAGTTCGGACAAGAGAAAAGTAAATGTTTCAATTCTGTGAAGCCCGAACTCAGTTCGTCCAATACTTAAAAACAATGGAAAGATACTTTTAACTTGTGAAAAATTTATATGCCTGTCTGAGGCAGGTATTCTTTGCATCGTTTGCAAGCATTGGACGAACTGAGTTTGGCCTTCACGGAATTGAGACACCTATTTTTCTTTTACCCGAACACAGGTCGGGTATTCCAAAATTGGCACATTTGTGTCGCCCGAACTGAGTTCGGACAAGATAAAAGTAAGTGTTTCAATTCTGTGAAGCCCGAACTCAGTCCGTCCAATGCTTAAAAACAATGCAAAGATACTTTTAACTTGGGAAAACTTTATATGCCTGCCTGAGGCAGGTATTCTTTGCATCGTTTGCAAGCATTGGATGAACTGAGTTTGGCCTTCACGGAATTGAAACACCTATTTTTCTTTTACCCGAATACAGGTCGGTTATTCCAAAATTGGCCCATTTGCGTCGCCAGAACTGAGTTCGGACAAGAGAAAAGTAAGTGTTTCAATTCTGTGAAGCCCGAACTCAGTTCGTCCAATGCTTAAAAACAATGCAAAGATACTTTTAACTTGCGAAAAATTTATATGCCTGCCTGAGGCAGGTATTCTTTGCATCGTTTGCAAGCATTGGACAATGTTTCATGGACATCGTTTGCATGCATTGGATGAACTGAGTTCGGGCTTCACGGAATTGAAACACCTATTTTTCTTTTACCCGAACACAGATCGGGTATTCCAAAATTGGCACATTTGCGTCGCCCGAACTGAGTTCGGGTGTCACAGGTAAGGGGTTAGAGAAAAAAAATCCATTTTTGGCACGTTTTTCTGAAATATATTTCACAGGCAAGAGGTTATAGAAAAAAAAAATTGGCATGTTTTTCTCAGACATATTTCACAGGCAAGGGGTTAAAATATCTAAGAAATACAAAATATAGGATGCATATGTTAAAAGGAAATAGAGTTTTACGCAATTATGTTTATTCAAAACAACTTTATCATTCAATAAATCTTTGTTTTAAGATATTTATGTACCGTTTCTTTCTTTAAATGTACGTTAAGTTATTCTTAAAGAATATTACTTTGTTAGTAAAAATATAACTATTTCACTATCATAAAAAAATGACAAAATTATACAAGCCGAAAAAGTTTTATTATAAATACGTTTTAGGTGTATTATTTCTTTAAAACATTTTTTAAACACTCTTTTCAAAATTTTTCTTGATTTTGTTTAATATGATAGAATTTTATTGTACTTTTAACCCTTGGGGACGAGCGACCCGTATGTGACGCATAAGATGCTCAGAATCCTCGATTATTCCCATCAGTTAATTTTTATTGTAAGCTTTGCCTTATTTAATGACAGCATTTCTGCGATTCAATTAGGCAAAAATTTCAGTTTTGAAAAACCGGTGGTAACAGATTAAAAATTCTGTAAAGGACGCTCGTCGCGAAGGGGTTAAATAATGACTGTTACTAGAAAGGCGTCTGCAAACCAGAAGAAATGACAGCAGAAGAATTTAAAAATACAAATATTTATATGGAAATATTAATTTTAAATATAAATTTTAAACTAATTTTTTTAATAAATACGTACATCCATATCTTACATCTAAGCATATTTTTTTTATTTACATAATTAGAAAATGCATCTTATTTTATTTAATAATTTATAATTTTATTGTTTTTGGCACACTTCATTTAAAACATGAAGTAAAATTTTTAACTTATGATGCTAATAAATGTTTTCATAATGATAAACAAACATTATATTTAAGCAATTTAATTTAGAATTTTAATTAAATTAAGTCATTATTATAACTCTTGTAGATTAATCAATTTAACATATGAAGTAAAATCTATAAAACACACTGTCAATAGAACACAATAAATGACGGAGAAATATTATACAAATATATTATACATGGTATTTGAATAGCCTCTTGACACTTTAAAAACAAAATCGTGAACTTATAGTTATTTCTGTATTAAATAAACAGAATACCGAAATATTCAAATGAAATAAACATTATCACCATATTAAAGCAAATTTTCGTCAATACTGCTTGTATTTGTTATATCTTGTACATACATTGCCAATATTGTAAAATTTGACATAATTTTTACTTCATCGTTTGTGTATTTACATTTTGAAAATATTACACCAAAATTTATATCAAATGTATTTTGATTTCATTGCCCATTTCTTACATGTAAAATCAACATTTCTGTAAAAGTGGCTTTTCATTGAAAATTTTTGTAATTTCAAGACAATATTTAGCTAATACTCATATTTCATTGAAATGCTTTTCGACGAGCACAATATTGGCAAATCATTCGGCCCATACAACATAAATATAGTAAATGCAGTTTTAGTACTAGGGTAATGTTAAAGCTTGTATTATATTCATTACATATCTGCACTTATAATTCTTTAGAATATACACAATGTTCGTATAATATACTCACAAAGAAACTTCCACATATATATTTTTTTCTATATTGGAAAAAAAAATTCAAAATTTTTATTAACGAAGTAAGAACTAGGTAATGACAGTTCGATAAATAATTCGCAATACAATAAAAAAATTTCTTTTCAGATGCTTTATTACTGTTATCGAGATAACAAAATTATATTTTTTTAGCTTATATTTATATGTAACTCTAACGATATAAAAATCGAAATGTAACAGCTATCCAAACTTCGGATAGTCTAATACTTCAGATCAAACTTCTCTTACCAATTTAGTAAGTCTTACTGGTGTGCTTTTCGAAATTAAGCCAGTCAATGTAACTTCACTATACCAGCATAAATTTTTACAAATGTTGCAATGATAATGGTGACTAAAATAAGTGTGCGAGTTCGTCACATAATGACACTCATGTAACAGTCATATACTAAATCCATTGTGAAATCACAATGAACGATTTTTTAGACATTTGCAATCGGTCACATATCGACGTTATAGTAATTTAAACATGACACATATTCTACTAGTTTGTATCTTTTTAATGGTTTTGTAAAAGAGTAAACATACTCTCAGATGAATTGTATATTGACTATTTAATCGGCTTAAGTTGATGACTATTCTAAAATAATATGAATTTTTATGCTATTTCGATATTTCGTATTAAATGGGCTATGTCTGTTATATATTTATTAACATGGAAATTATTTCCAACATAATGTTAATAACTTCAATATTGGAATGATTTAAGTGAAAATTAGTTTATTATAAAGGAATTATATTACCTTACCTTTTCCCTACATAAATTTATAAATTTTCTATTGGTACAATGTAAACACAAATAAATTATTTAGACTTAAAATTTCGGGTGGTTGATTGAAAGCATACATTAAAGCAACAACGAATAAAATTGATTTGGAACAGATAATTCTAAACGTTACAGAGCTCATTAAGAGGTATTATTTGAACTGTTTTTTTTTAAATTCATATACCCTCAAATATAATATTCAAACATAAATTATATTTTTATATAAAATGAGTATTATTTATATTTAACAGTTTTACATTAATTAATTAATTCATAAGCGTTTTTGGTTTGTGCAACTTTTTTAATTTTGAATTTTATAAAAACTGTTATTTTAAGCATGTCAAATGATAATACTTTTTGCATCAAAGTCGACATTTGATTTCCAGACTCCTTGAAGCAAAGTCTAAGTATGTTATTAAATTTAGTCAAAGTAAAAAAAAAAAACATCACAACAATTTCTTATGTCAAAATGTGCAAGAAACATTTTTATTTAATTTAACAGCATATTTTATAATACCGAAACATCCATCAATAAATCTAGTAAAATTTCTATAAGCATATACATCTCTTAAGCACCATATTTAAAGCAGTGTTTTATATATATGCCAATTTATATTATATACTTGCAAAAATCGCTGATTTGGTCGCGTAATTGTTAAAATATACCAAGTGATGTTCGTGGATATATTTTTATTACAGGAAATTATACTACTATGGATGATTCTAAAATTAATAATTAAGCTACATTTTGAGTAAAATTAATTCTTAGGCTGCATTAGGCAAACATGAGACTTAAATGAATGAGAAGAGTTAAAATTAATTCAAAATAAATGGCAATTTAGATTGTATTTTGAAGATTTTCCACTCATTTCATTTTTGATTTAAAATTTATAAATTTTTAGAAAATATACTAAGCGTGTATTTACATTTTGAAAGCTAGCACCATGCCATTCCCAAAATTCTAGTTAAGCAAACTGCTATAACAACTATACCACAGAATTCGTAATTTTAGAACTTTTTTGTTCCTGCACACATTAAACTTTGTAAATTTAAAAAAAAACTGTTCTGTGGATGAATTTATTTCTCTTACGTAACAGCCATATAAAATTCCAAGATTCTATCCCTAACAATTTGAGATAGATCATAGTTTAGAAGGTTTTTAGAATGTTTCCCGCTCATTTCACCTTTTTATACTTCAAAGCTTTTTAGAAACCGTTCTTAGCGATCATTGAAATCTTATATATAGCCACCATACCAAATCCACCATGCCAAGCATCTATACCATCATCAAAATCACAATTTTAGAGCGTGTGCTTCTGCACCTTTTTAAATTTTGAATTTTGTAAAAACTGTTCTGTGCGAGCACTTACATCGAAAAAATAGCAGACATGTCAAATTTTAAGTTTCTATCCCAAACAATTCTGAATAAACCATAATTTAGAACGTTTTCCGCAATTTTTATAACTTTAAATTTTGAATTTTTAGTAAACTGTCTATACCGAGCGTCTGCATCTTAAAAGGTACCACTATACTAAATTTCAAGTTTCTAACTCGAATAAATTCAAGTCAATCATAATTTAGAACGTTTTAGAATGTTTTCCACTTATGTCACCTTTGTAAATTTCGATTTTTTTTAGAAACCGTTAGCACGCATTTGCATTTTAAAAGAAACCACCATGCTAAATACCAAGATCCTATACCAACTGTACCACATAAATCGCAATTTTAGAACTGTTTTTGCTTCTGCACCCTTTTAAATTTCTAATTTTTAGAAACCTGTTCTTGGCGAGAATATAGGTCTCTAGACTAACAGCCATGCTAAATTTGAAATTTCTAGTGTTATCAGTTCCAAATAATTCGTAATTTAGAACGTTTTTTGAATTCTTTTCGCGCTTTGACACTTTTAAATTTCAAATTTTTTTTAATTGTTCAGTGCTACCATTTTTGTCTTAAAAGTAACATCCATGTCAAATTTCAAGTACCTATTCCTAACAATTTCAATAAAATCGTAATTTTGAACGTTTATAGAACATTGTCTGCTCATTTCATCCTTTTAAATTTCGAATTTTTTTACAAACCACTGTTAGGGAGCATTTTTAACTTAAAAGAAACCGCCAACAACAATATCAATTTAGAATGTTTTTTCTCCTTCACACTTTTAAATTTCAATTTAAAAACAATTGTGCATTTGTGTTTTAAAAAGTAGCAGCCATGTCAAATTTCAAGTTTCTGTGCTTAATATTTGAATAAAAATCGCAATTTAGAACTTTTTCAGAACACGTTTCCCTCACTTTAAATATTTATAAATTTTAATTAATAATTAAATGCCCTTTTAAATTTTGGAATTTTTTAGAATCTGTTCTTAGAGAGTTTCCATAACATAAGTAACTATGTGACGGCCATTGAGTGAACTAGGCTATTCAGTTGTAAAGGGGAGCACCAGAGGTAAGGTTTAAAAAATAATGTTTATTGAAACTTAATCGGGATAGGATTTGAGAAGGCCGCTACTAATTTTCCTTACTCCAAAATATAATTAAACATTTACCGAAGCTGTACTCCGTAAAAATAAAACTTCAAATATATTAAATATAAACATTCAAAACGAACTCACAGCTTCGAATATAACCTTCAAAGCTGTGTAGATTGCCTTCAGTAATAATTCAACTCCACGATGTAGACTCGGCGGGCGAAGATCTCAGTATGTCCGTCCAGGCCAAACCAACTACTTATATGCTTCTTCAGCTTCAGATTGGTTGTTCAATCGCAGGATCTACATTTACTCGTATCGAGAGAGAACACGACCCAAGTTCCGACTTCTAAACGTATTTACGAAGTTTATATATCCCAAATATCGATTGACCAGCTACAATAATTTGCATGAATATCGATAAAAATCAGAAACTCACAAGTTCCGAGATTTTCATAGCCATCCGTCGAAAGTTAAAGAAAGAGAGCCTTGATCAACTTTTATGCACACTGGACAAAAACTTAAGATCCCATTCAAAACATCACTCACTCACATGATAAGAGTAGCCGATCCATCACATTTACCATACGAAATTTCAAATTTCTAGCACCTTCATTATCACAAAATTTCAACTGTAGAATGTTTTTCTTTATCGCATCTCTGGGGGTAAGACTAATCAGCCGGCTAAAAAAAGCGTGGCACCCATCCAAATATGGACATCGCCGGCCATCTGAAGCCTGAATCGGCGCGGCAGCAATCCCAACTATGTGTACGACAGTGGCCGGAACAGGTTCGGTCCACAGAAGGAGGTCCGTGACATCCTCGACCCCAAGTTTTCCTGGAATTTCATAGAACGACCAGGGACCAGGGACTAATCAGGGGCTCCCTCCTGAGATTTGCTATATCACCGGTCGAGAACATGGAAAACCTATGAATGTGACCTCTTTTCCAGGGAATCGACAACACACCTTAAAAACTAAGTTAGTAACACACAGATAGACACAAAAAATAGGAAATTTATTCCGACCCCCGCCACACTTCTAGGTGACTAGGCTGGGAATGCCGTTGGGTCAGAAAAGAAATTAGGAAAGCAAAAAGTGCGGTCCGGCTGGACCATGGAGTTGCCCGAGCCCGTTAGCTCATCCGCACTAGACATGTTCACCAGCTTTAAAAGTCCTTTACCCGCTGGCATCAAGGCAGGCCCCCACCTGAAATTAGCTGTTTCCGGCGCTCCCCGCCTGGGGCGACACGACATAAATTACAACCTGTGGTGGAGCAGGGATTGTCACCGTCAATTTGCCACTATCACTTTTTAAATCGGTTAGGTAGTTCCAGAGATTACGCTCTACAAACAAACAAACAAAACGTAACTTCTTTACAATATTAGTAGAGATTACGCAAATATATTTATCTATTGCACTCATCCAAGTTACCAAAAATTCGTAATAAAAAGTCAGTCATTTATGATACACGATCAGTCCTAAATTACCAGTTCAAACACAAGGAAAATCTTTTAAAATATTTATGACAAGAGTATTTTCGTGTACGGTTAAATAACCAACAAAATAGCTCTAGTAGCAAAATAATTTTGGGTGTATATTTTGTTTATATTGGGTGTATCATGGTCAGTATTCGCAATACACATATAAAGCATTTCCCCCAACATTAGGATGTTTACACTTTGCTAATTTTTCTGCAATAGTGACACAATATATTTCCCGATTTTATTGCCAATTTTTTAATGTTAAGTAAATATTTCTGAAATATTGAAGTTTTATTGTAACTTTTTCTAATGTGAAGCCAATATGTAATCAATATTGCTATTGGATAGATTGTGTATGCAACGAAAATGCAAAACATAACATTAATGAAACCAATATTAATTTGTTAAAAATATTCTTCCTAAAATTTTTATGCAACAAAAATAATTATAATTATAAATATCGTGCTTGTGTCGTCACTTAGACAAATTTGATAACTTTATGCTCTCAAAATTATCAAAGTCATACGTGCTTCTACTTAAAGTTTATTTACAAGGTGAAAATATCTTCAGTGACAAAATGAATGGTTTGAAACTTTATTCATTAATCTAAAGTGAAATGAGATTAAGTACTTTATTAAACTATTTATAGAAATTAAAATTTAATGCGTTGAGAAGGAACTCCCGCCGAAAGCATAAATTATGAATCTTGCAGTAATGAAATGTTTTTGATAGATCGAGTTACTTTCATGAACTTTAGACAAATTAGTAAATACTTATAAGGCAAATCTTTTCTTATATATTAAAGTTTTTCGATTATACTAAAGCGGATATATGTCATCAATGAAATGAATGTATAGAGTGCATTAAAAACAAATCGTTTGAATTCGAATGGCGAAAAGAAGTAAAATTTAGAAAAAATAAACAATTAATTCTTGTACATACCGTTTATTGAAGACGTACGATAACGGAAACCTTTTTGTGGAAAATACTACATTCTTACGATTGTACATAATATTTCCAGAATTACCATGAGAATAACCTCACAAAAATGAATTACTTTCTAAATTTGAAGACTTTTTCGCAACTACTAAAAATAAATTCGGATTGTAGAAACGCTGATAAGTGATAACATAAGACGATATGCAAAAAATGAAATCTTATACGAAAAAATTTAATATAAAACATCAACATACCGCACCATATTCAATATAACAAAAGGAGGATTTGGAAATAAATTCATTACGTAATATAAGAAATTCTGTTGAAATTACACGATGTTTATTTGACGAAGCTAATCAAAATGACAAATTGTGGAGTAAAGATACATTTACCTTGAAAACTGACTAACAACAAAAGCAACTGAGAAAACGCCTTTCAAGTTATAGCAGGTATGAAGGCGGATTCATCTAAAATTCAAACATTCGGCCGTAGAGCATTTGTTTTAAGTAGATCTGTTGTTCATTGTATGTTCACAAAAGTAAAAAAAGCATTCCTACAGAAAATGCACTTGAAGAAATATCGTTAACATGTGATAATGATACCAAATAATATAAAACAAGCATTACATCTTACCAGATGTAGGATCTATAGAACCCTTAAACCCTTCCCCAAAAAGGCTGAGTTTACCCATAAATACCTAAAGATACCTACTTCCGGTCAAGCTAGGAACGGCGCATAGTGGGGCCGAAGCATAAAAAATATCCAAAAGTGATTTATTTTACTTACGCACATTTCTAGTGGTTTTAAGTTCTTTGACAGTTGAAGAATAAAAGTCTGCTTGACTTTTTATAAAAACAAGTTTTTTGCCCATACAGAGTGCTCTAAAAGTGTGCTTTTTTAGACATTTGAAAACTAGGTCAATTTTAGCAAAATTCTGTTCCTCTTCGTGTACTTTTATTTTTCAAGATAAAAATTTTAAACTTTACGGATATTAACCTATATATAGAGTACCAAAACCCACAATTAACCCGTTCAAATATTGCATTACTATATGTAGAATTAAGGTATACAATTTTGACACTTTAAAATAAAGAATAAAATTGATTATTGAAGCTTAGAAAAAAAGATACATTCTCTTTTCGCATGGCTTGGCAGTTTTTCGCATATACAGTTACATAATAAGCAGTTTTTTTTATTTCAGCTGCATTTATCGCCTACGTACTCCTTTTGTCTGTTAATTATATTATTAAAGACCCATAAATATCTCTAGAATGATTAGACGTATAAATTTGGGACTGGTTTTACTCGATTCCTCTCACGAAAAGACGTAGAAATCAACTCAAACAACACTAAAACATATAACATTGTCTTTAGAAAACTTTTTAATTAATTTCCTATTTATGTTTTTGCTTAATCCAACATATCATTTCCTTTTTAATAAAGTACATATTTATTTGTTTTTGCCCATTTCTTTACATAATGGGACTAACCTTATGAATTATATAAGTTTTGAGGCGAAATTTAGGTTTTTTAGACAATATATGCTTAGAGTCCTAATTTTACTACCTTTCTACCTAATCAGAGTTCCCTGAAGTTGTGAAATGTGCGCAGAAAAATGGTTACCGTAAAACGGGGTGAACAAGAACGAAACTTCCCGGTCATACAAATAAATTCAAAATAAATATACGTGAGGACATTTTTAGTTGTCAATTTTGTTTTGAAGAAGGTAGTATCATGAAGTGTTGGGAGAATCAGTTTTGTCATGCTGGCATCACTACTGCTACTGAGTTATATAAAAAAAAAACGCAAGTGGATCCTAAAAAACTTCATATTTTCAACATCTGCAAAACTTTGTATGTAACTACATACTTTTTCGTACTCTAAACCTAAGAGTAGTGATTTTGTATTAACCCAGACCTATAAACGATATGCTGTATTAGATTTTATGTATTTCTAAGACTACATAATGAAAAAGTGAAAAATGTCTTGTAACATCATAGGTTTCAGATTTACGGGGTGAATCAGCACACAAACGAAATAAGCTATCCAGTAGATTATCGTCTGAAGATTTATATTCCAATTATTCTGTTCAATACAGTGATAAAGAGTTCATGTTTCCTACCATTTCAGAAGAAGATCCAGATTTTGGAATCCCAGAAAATCCCCAACATTCGAACAAATTTGCTCCAGGAGATTTCCTTATCGTTAAAGTGCATGGAAAAAAGTTATACAGACTCTATGTGACCAAAGTTCTGTACCCAGAAGATAATGGTTATGTGGGAAAATTTTACAAAAGGGTCCCCCATACATGGAGATTTCAAGAAACGGTGGCAGAGGAGACAGCATTTCTTCCAGAAGATATCATAAAGAAACTTCATCTAAAGGACAACATTCAAACATCTGCTCCTTTCAAGAATATGATAACTTTTGTGAAAGACATGAGTGAATTGAATTTGTATTAAATTTTATCTTTCTCAATTCAAATACATTTTCTTAGAATACATTTTAATGTTTCTTGAGTTCAAAGTTTTTTTCTAATTACTGAAAAGTCATACCTTTACTTGTATAGAAAATAAAGAATTTGTTTGATAGTAATTACTTCTTCCTATTCATCCCTTATCATTATTACCTGTTTTTATTAACCCTATTAAAGTCTGAATCGGAACAAATAAAGATTATAACATTTGTTTCTATTCACCCCTACCTGCGAGGTGAATCGGAACACCATCAAAAAATTTAAAAATATACATAAAAAGTGTAAGAAATGTTTTGTTTCTGCTTAAATTTTCAAGAACAAAACAAGTCCGAAGTTTCTAGTCAAAAAATAAAAGAATTAAAAAATCGACAGTTGCCTGTTTTTTACGTTAAAGTTGATAAATGTTCCGATTAACCCCGTTTTACGTTATAATTATTTCTCACATGCAGATGGTTCCATTCGATACATTGGAAAAAATTCTATAAGAATCGAAACTTAAATGTTTCATAAGGAATTATATTTTTGTGCCCTGAAGTAATCAAGAATTTAAATTACGAAACATCGACAGAGAATGGTTCACATGCAATCTCTAGGGTCGTCTTGATCTGCTTATTGTCTTATTCAAATCCTCTCGAAACAATACTCAGAAAACGGTGGTTATAGAAAGTAGTCAGTGTTTTAAAAGATGGGGTGATTTGAAAAATGTTTGCTGAATTTTTCCCCCACTATGCGACGTAGCGTCCCCCATGCACACCAAAAGTATTGAAAATAGTTTCTCTACGAAAGTAACAACATGGACAAAAGGGTATTGACATGTAGTTCGGGTTACATGTCAATTTCCTTTCAATAACCCCAAGTTGACCCTAAACCCACAAGGGTGCCGAGCTCGAGGCTGAACTCCATGATGTCTTGAATATCTGAAACTTTCCAGACAAAACTTTCTTGATGAAACTTTCCAGATATGGAAAGTTTATGAAGATGACGACTTGCCCTTTAACAATGGATGGAAAAGAAGATTCAGTTAAGGAGTCCGGAGGAGCGATGAAATGTTCCTACAGACTACATTAGCATGTACTACCTAAGACTCTGGGCTATCATGCTAAGCAGAAGCCTTCCGGTCGTTTTTGCGAATTCAGAGCATTATTTCCAGTGGAGGCTGGCCGTACAATGGAAAATAATGCACGCTAATGATATAAGAGAACGAGGAAACAGCCTATTCGTTGCATAGACACATAAAAAAATCTGTGTTTACAAAAAAATTTTACTTCAAAATTCTATTATTAAGTTTTTGATTCATGATGGTTTATAAACTAATTATATTCAAGCATGACATTTTTTAATATATCAATGCTTGACACAAAAATTTATATATATATATATATATATATATATATATTGAAGGAATAATGTAAAATTAGCCCAGTAAAATTATAAAAAAAATATTTCACACATTTGTCATTTAAAACAAACTTGGCTTTAAATAATAAGTCAGTCGAGTTGTTTTAAATCATTCATAATTTTACTATTTATTTCATTTCATTCATTTACTTTAAAGTTTTCCGTTTATTTTATTTCGTTTAGTTCAATTATATTTTTTATTTTGTACACCAAAAATAAAGTTGTCGATATGGGTTTGATTGAAAACTGAATAGTAAAAAAATAAAAATAAAATAAATAAATTTAAAATAAATTCACAGATTAATTTTAAAATTTCAAAATAATTTTGAATTTTACTATTCATTTCATTTCATTTTTTTACTTTAATGTATTCGGTTTATTTCTTTTCGTTTACTTCAATTATATATATTTTTTTTATTTTGTACACCGATAATAAAGCTGTCGATTTGCATTTGATTTATAACTGAATTGTAAAAAGATAAAAATAAATAAAAATAAATTCTCAAACTAATATTAAAATTTCAAAAACAGCTTAATATTTATGTGTTTATTTACATAAATAAACACAAGGCATACTTGCGGGGTAGTTGTGTCTTGGAACAAAACCTGAAAAATGCTGTATATGCACCCAATATATAACAGCAGAAAAATAAATTTTAAAAGAAAGAGTGTGTTTAAATCTTTGTCACGAAAGATAACATGCTAACATACGAAGGTGAAAGCGAGTGGTATTCTAGATTATTTGTATAGTATGTACCCCGGATAAATCGATTTTTATTTTACGACCGATGCATTTATAATACAACATGGTTTCTCTGAGTGGTATGTTAAATAAATTGAAACTTTTATAAATAATTTATGTACATGATGGAAGATAGCGTTTTTAAAACACAATAGTTCCATATTTTTACGTAAATTGAATTTCATGATTCTTTTTCTCTTATTTATTTAATACAGTATATGAAAACTAAATCAAAGTATTCAGTGTACAATTTCGAAATGCCAGCACTCAGAAAATGGGAATGTTCTAAAAAGGAAATTTAAATTTTAAAAAAGTATCTTTGAATTTAATCAAATAAATAATTAATAAATAGAAAAGAAGGAAAAATTAGTGAATAAAAAAAATAAAAAAGGAATTTTAATTTATATTATGTTTTCAGAAGTTATCGTTATGCAAAAGGTTAAAAATTCACATATTTGTTTTTTTCTTTTAAATTGAGGAGAGTAAGTTCTATTTTAGTAGGTTACGTTTCATTTTATTTTATTTTTTTACTTTCGGAAATGCATTTTTTCTTCAAATCGTCATATAAAAATTTATACTTTAAGGATCAGTGCTTCAAAAACAATTAAGTATTTTATACAGAACTATTCGTTATACTATTTCGTTAATTTTAAGCAAATAAAAGCGGTTGTAAAACTGCTTTCCCTGTCTGAAGATATGTAATACCGAAGCCTTATATCTGCAATGAGAAAACATTTTATTTCTAAACTTTTGAAAGCATAGGAAGATACATTACAAGATAAAACAAAATTACTGAAAGTCAAGTATCGAAGCCGAACTGTACTTCGATATATAAAGAGGAATCACATATGAACAGCCCACCTGCTTGTGTGGTGGTTAGGAAATTAACTACTAGACAAAAGGTGCTGGGTTCGAGTCCAAAATCAGGTATGAGCGTTTTTAGTGGGTCGGATTTACGCCGGATTTTTTACGTAGATTCCGGTCTGTTTAGCCCTTGTGTGCAAATGATAACTAAACAGCTCGTAATCAATCAATCCATCAATCGCATCATAAGCTCAGAGGTGACAAACATTGCACCTGATCAAACCTTCACCACTTGATCCAACCAAACGGCCACTACTCTGACCACTTTGCCCGTTTGGGAGCCATGACAGAAAATACATTCTACAGTGTTAACTAATAAACAGTCAGCGACCACTCACCCACTAATGTGAAGCTGAAAACATGCTCTTTCCTTACACATTCATTAAATAAATTCAACTACAACAGGTTATTGTTAATTGCATGTAATATAAGTCACTTACCTTAGATCACAAACTTCAAAAACTGGAAAAACCGCTCATAAAATACAAAACATGGAAACACCTTGTTCAGCGATTGTTTGGTTACCCACTGCCTTGAAACGAAATAGTTTGACGACAAATCACGCAATGTCAGCGCTCTGGTGAAGTCATTATAATGGGTGACCACTTTGCCCGGCAAACCACCTAGAATAAATTTTAAAAAAAAATCAACAGCATAAAATGAATTTTTTAAAGTGAAAATAAAGACATCCATCATTATGTACAAATGCGTCTATACCTATTTTTAATGATTATTTTTTTAAATATATTTTACAAAATCGGGTTTTCCTTTACTATTACAATTAAAATTAAATACAATATTTTATGAAACATAATTTATTTAGCATTTTTAAATTGAAATAAAACTAATGAAACTGGACGAACTGATTTTAAATCAAAAATACGGGACATAAAGTAACATAAATTTTCTAATTAACTCTCAATTTTGTATGATACATTCTGCATAGGTGGGGGATAGTAGTTAAAATTAGTAAGAATGCTGCTTCAGAAAAAAAAATGAGACATTGTTTTAGTATTCTGTAAAGAACATAATAATAACGTTTTCCTAGAAAAGTTCAATAAATGTCATTAGAAAGACATTGCTCCAGACTTTTAGATGGCCTAAATATTAACAATTTTAAAATATCTGGTTTTATAAACATCAGAGTAAATACAGAATATGTTAAAAGAAATAAATAACAAAAATGATCCATTAAACTACAAAAGCCATGAAGTTGTGTATGTTTGGAAAATAATTCTAAACATTAACTATATTAATTCAAAATGAAAAACTTAAGTAGAAATCAGGGTAGGCAAGTTATGACGCATTATGCTTTTTAACAGTTTTAATCACAGTTTTTACTGTTACGTCAAAAACATTTATCAAAAATTGTAAAATTCTGATAAAATAGCATTTTAAAAGATAAGACTAATTTCCATGATTGTGATTTTTATCCAATAAAAGTTTTAAATTGATGGTTATTTACTTACATTTATGGTAATTTTAAATTTTGCTAAAATTTCTCATAGACTTAAGCTTGCAGAGGTTGATTTGTAGAAATACAGGTGCGTGAACGCTTTTAAAAAGTTTATGCATATTTGTGATGAAAACACTGGCAAAAACATTATGGTTAATTAAAACTATATTCTGATTTTTCTTAAATGCTCTAAGTTAATTTTCTCGAAGTTAGACACCTTAATTCAGAATCAACCTAACTTCAATTGTATACGCATGCTTTTTAAAATTTTATTATATCAATCCCTTTTAATAAAAAATAACTACACATTCACTAAACTGAAGAGGTATACTATATATTAAAACGATAAGCTAAAACTTACAGCGCAAATTCGATGTTTTTGAGCATGCGTCAGACTAAATCTAAAACCTGTTCAGTTTTAAGGTTCGCTTAAACACGGTCAGCGTAACAGAGTGTTCTAAGGCGTTAATTTAAGCTTTGGATTTCTGCAAAGAAAGTGGGTTCAAATCCCGCTTCTAACAGAATGCTTTCTGAATTACTTTTGGCTGTAATTCATTTCAATTACTGTCATATTTTCGGGAAAAGAAGTTATTGCGTGTATAATTTGTATTTTTATTTTATTCAAATGCTTTTTAATTAAGTACAGTTTAACACCCAACACTATATTTGCAAATTAAAAATATAATACAAATTAAAGAAATATTTCTATTAAAATATTTAAATTTTAAATTATTGCATATAAATATTAACGATTAAATAAATTGAAGTGATGTACAATTTTTGGTATATTTTGTATGACTGTGTTATCAAGAATATATATATATATATATATATATATATATATATATACTAAGAAAATATGTAATTATTTTTCGTAAAAAAAAAAAAAATAGAAAGAAGGAAAATATTTTTCGAAAATGAATTTTATACATATCCATGGTTTAATAATTAAATAATGTGTGAAAATGTTAAATTAAATTCAAGTAATTAAAACATATATATTATAAATTGTTAGCTGTTAGCAGCAAATTTTACTTTCAGCGTTTTAGAGTGAGATTGCTAAAAATAAAAGTATTGAAATGTTTTAAATATCACGTAGTTTTTAAAAATTACAAAATACTAAATACTGTTATTTTTTCAAAAAGTTGCGACTGTAACAAGCAAAATTCCCTACCCATTCAATTAATATTTTTAGTTAAAATTCTGCTAAAAAATAAGCACAATATGTTATAAATTACAAGTTTAAAATTATTTCACTTCATTAATTCAGTATCTTGGACTTAAAGCAACATCTATCGCCTTATATCTATAAGAATCGCTTATACAATATCGCAATTCTTCAAGTTTTCAGTACTTAATTAATTTTGAAGTAACTAAATAAAAATTCAAACATTTGTCTTATGAAACTTTCAAGTTTTTCACCATCAAATCTTAACGGGTACTATCTAGTATACTTAAAATGATAAAGAGTTACGTGTCAATTACAGAAGAACTACAGCTTTTGCCAGACTGCATCGGATAGAGACTTTACAAGTTGATTTTAAGAATAGTAAAATAATTACTCTAACAAAAATTTATTTCCCATCCATTATTTTTGAATCAATAGAAGTCTATATGCGTAGCGAGAACATATACAATGAATCAGCCTCTTTTGAATTACCTGAAACATGACACGATATGCTTTACCAGTTAATAAAAGCGATAAGAAAATAATAATTTTCCCGTTAACTATTGCCCGTTGGCTATTTTTAAGAACCTGTTTTTATTATACATATGAACTTGTGGTTTATGTTTATCAAGTTTATTTTTTTTTTTATTGCGAGAATATTTTATTTATCTTTTTTATCTTGAAAATGTCGCTGTTTGTGTGTTCGAAACATGTCAATCATTAAATTAAAAAAAAATTATAAATTTTATAACAATGTGTTCTGCTTTATCACTTTAAGCATATACATCTTTAGCTTAAGGATAATAAGTGATTTTTCTAGGTAAACATTCACTGTTTAAAAACATAAAATAATTATAATTTGGTATTCAAAATCTACACAGATGAAACCAAAAGAAACACAAAAACTGAAGATATGTTTATTAATTACTATTGCATTTCGAAAGTTAGCATGTGGGATTACTTATTATTATGGGATACTTTATTAATTTCAAATTATAATCTTTGTTTGTTTTTTTGCTCATTATGAGCTAATTTTGTTTCATATGTGTGTAAATGTATGATAAAACATTTGTATTTCTTCCATTTTGGCCCCTCTTTTTGTTATAAACATATTTTTTTGTAGGATAACTATTCAAAACATCGGAGTGATTCGACTGTAAATCTTTTAATTGGAAAAACGAAAGACATTTACTAAAATTGGCTAAGTTATATAAAAGCAAGAAATTATATTGATATTAGAAACATTGGTTGTTATATTCCACAATTATAACTATATCTAGACAGGTTAAATGTTAATATTTTTCTAAATCCTGAAAAAAATTGAAAGACATTTTGAAAAAAAAAAAAAATAAATGATGGGAGTTCAACACAGGACAGTTTTTAAGTGTCGAACATCCAAGTTATAGAACTCTCCGAATATAGAGGTTGGACATGATGTTATTCCTATGTATACATTCCGTTCCCAGAAAGAAGTGTGCAATGTAGGGAGGTAACGAAATTATTAAAGTATCCAACTTGGAAGGTTTCATTGTTTCAGTTTCACAGCAGTCAATTGGTATTTTTTGGCGAGCGTGTGGTTTGGCGCATAATTAATTCCATTGTTGCAATCCGTTTACAGCTGTAACCCTATTGTTTTCTACACGCATAATCAAAATTTAATTAATTTGATACGTTTCCGTTAGCCAGGTGACATTTTCTCCAAAAGCAGCTTTGATTATTCGTGTGTAATTCAGAAACAATACTTTCATTTTGTAACAAAACGCTTTTGGTTGATAATATTATTTGTTATTATTTTTTTCATTGTGCAAAGGACATATACCTATTTTAAAGGTATTTAAGGGACGTATTTTAAGTGAAATGAATCAAATATTTCTATTTTATATAAAAAGCGTACAATAAAATTAAAATAATATTTGTCGATTTAGCACCTGCGCACTCCTACGCAAAAATATAATAAATGTAGGGTTTAGGCTGGAGTCTAGGGGAATGGGTAATAATCCACACGTTTTTCAAATTCGTTAAACGTTATACCTTTAATATCTTGATTATCATATAAAATATTTACAACATTAATTTAAAAACTTATATACACTTAGAATTGATCCGACCGTCTGTCGGGTTAAATGCGCGGTTCCACCGACCGGCATAAAATTAACAAGAGACTATCATTGATCCGTCTGATCGGGACGAAAGCTGTAGCACATCTACTCTGTTCTCACGATAAAATTGAACATCATCAAATAGTCTATTGTTCGCGAGGCATCGAACTTTGATTCAACATCACAAGCCCCAATAAAAAATGTGCCTTGGTTTGCAGTCCAATGTTCAGATGAGAACTCCTGTGACCACAACTCGGCCGTCCTGACTGTGATGTGTCTTCACAGTCATCATCTACTAATTTCACTAGGTATAGAACCAGTCGACTAAAATCTAAAATTATCAAATACACACAAAAAAATATATATTCAAACAAAACAATGAACAATAGTAAATATTGAATCATATAGTGTTTCCTAAAATATAAAAAATGAAAATAACGCAACAAAAACTTGTTATACCGTTGAAAATTGCTTAAAGTTCAGAGTTCACTCAAAATGTTCAATAAAAAAAATATGTTCACAGTTGAAAATGTCAGTTTGTCCATCGTTTGATAAAGTCAGCAGCACTCGATGTAATGTTTGGACCATCATGGTAGATGATTTTCTTTACGTTGTATCGATCATTTCCTTTCACTTTGGTGATTTCATAGGGACCGAGAAATTTAGGTCTCAACTTCATGCCTGTACCAAATTGTGTTTTTTGTATAGCTACTAAATCACCGAGTTTGTAACTGTTGGCCGTTTTTCTTTTTTTATTATATGTTTTACGATTTTCTTCCTGTATTTTTAAAATGTTCTCTTTTGCAATTTCCCTATTGAAATTTCTCTCTGACATAATTGAATTTACATGTTCTTCGTCTAACAACTCTTTTATTTGCAAATCGTTTTTATGTCGCAATTTAACTCCTGTTAGAAGCTCAAATGGTGAAAATTTTGCGCTTCTAGATATAGTGCTGTTTATAATTCGCTGTACCGATGCTACATATTTGTATCATTTTGTGGGGTCTTCTATGCTAAGTTTTGATAAAATTGGTATCAGTATTCTGTGCATCCGTTCTATCTGGCCATTACCTCTTGGAACACCTGTCGTTATTGGGACATGTTGTATTTTTTGTTCGTTACAATATGCTTCAAAATCGTCGGATGTAAACGCTGGTCCTTTGTCGGTTATTATTCTGGACGGGTTTCCGAAAATGTTGTGTTGTAATTTTAATTTATCTATAACATCTACGGCAGCAGTAGTTTTAGCTGGGTATAACCAGACAAATTTTGTGAAAGCATCTACGACGGTAAAAATATGATTATAATTTTTGTGAGTGAATGGCATTGGTCCTATATGATCAATATGAAAAGTCTCAAGGGGGATATTTTGTTTTGGAATCGGGTTCAATAAACCTTCTCTTTCCCTTGCTTTTTGTTACACAAAATGCACTCTACGCAATTCGCAATGACATTTTCTATTTGTTTCCTTAACTGGGGTATAAAATAGTTTTCTTTTAGAATTGTTTCGGTTTTTGCTACCGCATAATGACCTTTATTTTGAACATGGCGTATTATTTCTTTTTGCATATTTACGGGAATCGTCAACAGTTCTCTGTCGTTTTCATATTTATACAGTATGTCATTTCGATTAAAATATTCCGAGCTTTCATTTTTTTCGATTAATTTTTTGATGGTTTGAATATGTTCATCTTCTTGTTGCGCTAATTTTATTTTTGCTGTTAATTCGTCATAAGAACGTATTTCTGCTTAGTGCATCGACATGCTTCATATGATTTCTCCCTCGATGTACTATTTCATAATCAAACTCTTATAAAAATAGAGCCCATCTCGCAACTTTTGGCGCAAGATCTTTTTTGTCTAGTGTCTTTTGGAATGCTTCACAATCAGTAACAATTTTAACTTTTGTTCCCAATAAATAATTTCGAAGTTTTTTCATTGACTCAATTACTGCAAGTGTTTCTAATTCATAACTCAAATATTTTGCTTGAGTAGGTGTAGTTTTTCTACTCATGTAATGTATGGAGTGTAGGTTTTTGTTTTCATCTTCCTGTAGTAGGACACTACCAAAACCTATAGCACTTGCATCTGTGTGCAACTCTAATTTAGCACCGCGTCTGAATATGTGCAATACAGAGGTATTTACTAATTTCTCTTTAAGTGTCTCGAAAGCTTCTTTTTCGATGGGTCCAAATTTGAATGTATTTTCTACTTTTAACAAAACGCTTAAGGGCTTTGCTATTCTAGCATAGTGAGGAATGTATTTTCTAAAGTAAGATGTTAAACCTAAAAAACTATGTAGTTGTTTAAGAGTACGGGGTTCGGGGAATCTTTTCACTGCCAAGGTCTTAGCTTCTGATGGCCTAACCATAACATTTTCTATTATGTAACCTAAAAATTCTATTTTTCGCTTCAGAAATTGGCATTTTGTAAAATTAAACTTAAGTCCGTAATCAGCTGCAACTTCTAGGACACGTTTCAGTTTTAAAAGGGCTTCTTCGTCAGTTTGCGCAAGAATTATAATATCATCAAATAAACTAGTGCAACTTTTTCTTTAATTAGATGTTTAAAGACAACTTGGATGTATCTTTGGAACTGTTGAGGTCCGACCGATAGTCCGAAAGGGAGTTTCTCGAACTGGAACTGAGAATTATGTGTTACAAATGAGGTACATTTCTTACTATCATCTGAAATATCGATATGAAAAAGCCATTTTTAAATCTAAAGTAGTGAAAACTTGCGCTTGTTCTATGTTGTCTAGAACTTCTTCTATTATTGGTAAGGGGAAATGATCTTTAATTATTTTTTTGCTTAGGGGTCTGTAATCCACACAAAGGCGCCATGAATTGTCCTTCTTCTTCGCTAGAACTATAGGGGATGCATAGTTCGAATTACTTTCTGTTATAATACCTGAGTCTAACCATTCCTCTATCTGTTTATCTACGAATTCCTGTTCCGGAAATGCTAACCTACGTGGTCGCTGTGCAATTGAAACATCGTCTGTTAATATTATGTTTACTTTTAAATTAGTATCTTTAATTTTATTAGGCCTATAGTTAGTGATAAGTTCCGTTAATTTTGTTTTAACATCCTTGTTTGTAATATGACTAGTATCTATCTCCTGAAAATTTATTGAATTTGCTGTTTCATAAACAAATCTTTGTGGTTTCCATTAAATTCGGTTGCATATCTGTACACTCTTCATTTTCTAACAAACAGTCACTTTACACTTTAATTGGCATGTTTGATTTCTCAGCAAAGTTAAAAATGGGAGTGTTGCGGTTAAACTCTTCGGTTCTCACGAAATCAGCGTACGTCACAATTTTTTCAAATGTGGGAGAGGTTTTTAACACTAACCGCAAATAATTTCTGGGTGTGCTGTAGCTGATGTGGGCAAATTGTTTTCTTGTGGTTTCTCGTGGGAAAGCTATTGCGTAATTGATTTTGACTTCTTTCAGTTTTCTTTTTCCAGTAATCTGAATTCCGTCTTCAGAAATATTGAAATTTACTTCTTTTAAAAATTTACTCCCCAATATAATATTATAATTTAAATTTTTACAATATATAAATCGGTATTTATAATATAATTATCCATCCCAACATTTAGATTCACGTAGCCCATAGGTGTTACATGGTTTCCACCTATACCTGACTAAGTTATATCATTTGCATATAATTTGAGATGTCCTAGAGAATTATAAGTGTCCAAATTTGCCATATTTACTTCGCTCCCTGTGTCGATTAAACTTTCAATACTTTTTCCTAAAATCATCACGTTTTTCATTATCCTATCTGAAGAAATTGAGATGTCGCTTGCAAAGGAACTTACATTTTTAGGGACATTATAGGTACACTGATCTGCTTTATGACCTACGGCTTTGTATTTGAAACAAATGGGTCCTTCTCTTTTACGTGGGCAGTTAATCGATTTGTGAGAAAATTCGTTACAGTTGAAACAACGAATTTTTACATTTGAACTATTCTTTTGGGCACTTGCGTAATCTTTCTCATACGGCACGCGACTCGTATCACTTCGATGAAATGTCCTATTATTTTCAATCGGACGTTTCCTAAATTCCGTATTCGGGTTTCTATAATCATTTTTTCTAATATTGTTCCTTGCTGATTCATAATCGTCTAGTTTAACAATTAACTCTTCTACATTTGTTATTTTTGGCAATTCATCACAAAAATGTTCACGAATGTCTGGAGGTAATTTTTTCCAAATTTGATCCACAACTATCAGATCTTGAAATTCTGAAAATGTCCGTATTTGAAGGCCTTCTATCCATTCCCGTAGAAATGTGTTAATCTCAAAAGCGTAATCACGCCAAGAAGATGAAATGTCTTTACAATGATTATTAAATTTCTGTCTAAATTGTTCAGGTGACAAGTGGTACCGTTTAAGCAACAATTTCTTCAATAAATCATAATCTGAAGCGTTTGGGTCTGGTACGCGACCAACGAATTGTACTATGTCAAGAGGTAACAAGCCTAACAAATGAGAAACCCACTCATTCTTATCTAATCCTATTCTATTTATTTGCCTTTCAAAAAGGTTAAGATATACCCCGATATCACTTGGTAATTCAAATTTTGCCATAATTTTTAACAAATTATTTTTATTTGTTGGAGGGAGGGCATTAGCACTAATTGTTGATTGCAACTCTAACTTACGAATTTCAAATTCCCTCTTTGATTGTTCTTCAGCTAATTGCCTTTCTCTCATTTCTTTCTCCTCCCTGTCTGACGTAATACGCATTTGAATATTTTTCGTGTATTCTTCATCGTAATTATCGGATTTAAGAATTAAGTCCGTCAGTATTGAACATTTTACATTTTCTGGCAATTCTAGATTTAATTCTTCAACCAATGTGATTAGATCACACTTTTTAACTCGAGCGAGGTATGCCATTATCTATTACATTCAAAATTAACTATCTAATCGTAATAAACAATGCATATAAAAAACAGTTTTTCTTTTCACTTACTTCCATTGAGTGATCCAATTTAAATACACTGCGCAAAACAATTAAAGGATATTTGAAGTTTTATATAAAATAAAGATATAAACGAAATTTTTTTTGCCGAAAATAGAAGAAGAGAATCACAAATGCAAATTTTTCTAGTTTTCAAACTGTGGAGTATGCAAATTTTGAGTTCGACGTCAAAAACGTCGCTTCAGCGGCAGCGAATGAAATTTGACTTTCAACTGGACAAACGAGAATGAAGACAAGGATGCTCGGCATTCAGTGATTGCTTTGTTTCGATGAGTACGATGTCTCAGCGAAGTCATTTGACAGATTCAGAAGCTTGGAGAATTGTTGGTAGGTTAGAAGGGGGCCAAACTCAAGCCGAAGTAGCGCAAGCCATTGGAGTGTCACAAAGTGTCATTTCCAGGATCTGGAACCGTTTTTTGGAGAGTGGATGTGCAGGCCGAAGACCAGGGCAAGGTCGTAGACGGGCAACACCGCCCAATGAAGATCGGTATTTAGCGTTAACAGCTCGGAGACACCGAAACATGAACGCTACTCTTCTCCAACAACACCTTCGCTCGGCTACAGGCACCACGATTTCAACTCAGACTGTCCGAAACCGGCTCCATGCTGTAGGTCTGTATGCTCGCCGACCGATGGTATGTGTTAGATTAACATCAAGGCATCGTTGCGACCGCAGGGAGTGGGCAACCGAGCATGTCAACTGGAGGAGAAATGAATGGAGCAATATTCTGTTTTCTGACGAGTCCCGTTTTTCTGTGCATCCGGATAATAGGCGTATTTTCATCTGGAGGGACCGTGGCAGTAGGAATAATCCTGCGTTCGTGCACGAAAGTGTCAGATTTGGCGGTGGAGGAGTGTTGGTGTATGGTGGCATCTCCATTGACGGGCGCACTGACCTCTACATCATTCGAGATGGAGCTCTGACTGGTCGCCGATATAGGGATGAGATCCTCAGGCCTATTGTAGTCCCTTACGCTGCAGCAATCGGAGATAACTTCATTTTAATGGACGATAACTGCAGGCCACATCGTGCAAACCTGGTGGAGGATTTCCTTTTCGAGGAAGGAATCGTTCGAATGGAATGGCCAGCGTGTTCTCCAGACATGAATCCAATCGAGCACGTTTGGGACGCTCTAGGAAGACGAGTTTCTGGCCGCCAACAACCCCCACAAACTCTCCAAGAACTGGAAAGAGCTCTTCTGGAAGAGTGGGGCAGAATACCCCAACTCGTCATTAATAGCCTCATTGAGTCCATGCCTCAAAGGTGTTCAACGTTGCTGGACGCCCGTGGAAACCATACCCCCTACTGAAAATGATTTTCTTTGAAGAAAACACCTTTTCTTATTCTTTTTTTCTCATATGCACAAATTGTGTTTTTTTCCTTTTGTACACAAATGCGCAATAAAATGCATTTTTTTCTGCCAAACATGTGTAATTTATTCTCATATAAGCTACTATGTCTGTCGACCATGTATCAATCAGCTAAAAAGTTTCCCAGATACAAAATCCACCTAAAACTGCATTATCCTTTAATTGTTTTGAGCAGTGTATATAAAAATATACAAAAAAAAACACTATGGGAATCTTAATATTACTAAATAATACCTGCACAAAAAATAAAACACTACACGTACTAATTTTCGTTTCCTTTAAAATATTATAGAAAAAAGGTACCACCACCTTTTTTTTTCTTTTTAAATATTACCTGCAAAAATAATAAAGCACTACAGGTTTTTTATTTTTCTCTATCACTTCATTGAATGCAGTAAAAAAAAAAACACCATGCTTTAATCTTTGTAATGTGAAAAGAAAAAAAAAGAAAAAGAATTTCACTGCTTGAACCACTACTTGCGTGCACAAAAACAATAAAAAAAATCACTGCACTTCTTTCACTAATGAGCAAACGTCGATAACAAAACGAACTTCAATGCGATCACTTTCCTTTTTTCTTTTTTGTAAAACGTTGTCACAAGCACTCAGGAAGCAATTCAATGATGTTTTCATATCAACACTTTTCGATGCAAAAACACTGTAACACAGCTGGAGAAAAGAACATCTATGATCTGGCTTCCTCAGTAGGTCAAGTTCTTTTTTTCAGTAGCTTCCGTAAGTTTCTTCTTTCTCTTTCGAAGCAAGCAAACAATGGAAATTTATGAGCAAATAAGCGGCGAATTTTGTTTCCGAAGTCTGCCAAAAAAAGTCTGAAGTCTGCCCTCTGGCGTTCAAAAAATTATCCCGGCCGAGCCCCCAAATATGTAGGGTTTAGGCTGGCGTCTAAAGGAATGAGTAATAGTCCACACGTTTTTCAAATTCGTTAAACGTTATACCTTTATTATCTTGATTATCATATAAAATATTTACAACATTAATTTAAAAACTTATATACACTTAGAATTGATCCGACCGTCTGTCGGGTTAAATGCGCGGTTCCACCGACCGGCATAAAATTAACAAGAAACTATCCTCGATCCGTCTGATCGGGACGACAGCTGTAGCACATCTACTCTGTTCTCACGATAAAATTGCACATCATCAAATATTCTATTGTTCGCGAGGCATCGAACTTTGATTAAACATCACAAGCCCCAATAAAAAAGTCCTTCCGGCCTGTACCGGGAGGAAAAGGTAGCTTTCCTATATCTTCGTTTTAAAATTTTAGCTAATGTTACACGAAAACAGCAAGTTAAAATGCAAAGAAACGTTTACAAAAGATTCGTTAATACTGAATTTGAATAAGAATTTCGCCAAATTATTGAGCAATAGCCAAATTAGCTTCATTTATAATAACTTATTTTGGTCGCCAAATTTGGTGATATTTCGCCAAATGTCACAAATTTTGCCAATTTTGTCGCCAATTTTGCCAATTTTGTCGCCAATGTCGCCAATTTTGGCGTTAACGGATATGAAGATATAGTTTTATGCGTATGATTGGAAAATTATTACAACAATGAAAGAAAATAATTTTCGAGTAATCACGTTAATGTGCTGTTTTGTTTCAAAGTGTCAGCCACCCTAGAATTTCAAACTGCTCTATCTCAGCCATTTTTTAAGATAGAGGTAAACCAAAAAATGCTCTGGAATCGTTGTATCAAGGCCTAACATGTAATTAAAAAATAAATTTGAATTTTTAACTTTTTTGTATATTTATTTTAGTTTTAATTATTTAAATGGCCGCCATCTTGAAACAAAATGGCGGACCAAGCTGGCCAACGAACTCGGTCGAGACATTGGTGACCTTAATACACACAATTAGTTTCATCAAAATCGATTTATAAATACCAGCGTTATCGTATGACATAGGTCAGATATATATATATATATATATGGATATATCTATATATATAAATCAACATTTGAACGGAGGGTGGTTTTGGGGTCTGGGGGTCATGATCGGTGAAAATATATCGAAATTTTCCGGAACTGCTTTCCTCCGAACGGCTGCAATAGGTAGCTTTATACTTTTTGTATTGAAAGCTACCTAAATGTGTCTTGGTTTGCAGTCCAAAGTTCAGATGAGAACTCCTGCGACCACATAAATCTAATTTATTAAAAAATAATTAAGCTCTAACATATTAAACTGTTATATTACTGGAAACAAAACTGTGTATATCTTCTTTATAATTGTTCTTTATAATTGCGACTTATCAGGAAGTGAGCGAATAACCGATTACAGAATTCCAGATTTACTAATAGGAACCAAGTTATGTTAAATAAAAGAGTTTAACAATGTGGGTACATACCATTAACCAATCCACAAAAATGAAATACAGACTCAAAAAGTGCGAAATAACCAAAAAGAAGCCATTTCTACATTTACATAAGTACACATGGACAAAAACAAGTATTTCGATTCGAAAGATCGTTTTGCCAAAGAATTAATAAAAGTTTCGATGTGGCTCTCTTGCACTTGGGTAATACATTTTTTTCTCACTTACAATTAATAGCTCATGGAACTTTTCAGATAGTACTAAAATTACATTTCTTCCCTGTGTGGCCTTTTGTGACTAAAAATACTTAATAATATGAATTAGTAACCACTTAAACAATAACTAAGATTATTTACATAAAAAAAATTAAACTTTTGACAAATTAGTCCACACATTGCAACATTGATGGATTTTATTTATTTTTTAAACTATTAAATCCATACACAGATATAGTAGATGAGACGTCACAGATGATCATGATGATCATAAGTATCAATATCATATCGGTAATTAAAATGTGACATTTTTATTTCATCGAATTTTGACTTTGACGGGATTGTCATTTTCTGACATCACAGTGAAATCTGCATAACTGATAATTTGAGCCTTTTGCACGTTACAAAAATGAACATAATCGACTTTTCAGTAGCGTTACAATGACGACTCTATATCATGCGACGTGACGACAATGGAGATAGTTGCATTTGGGTAATAGTGCTTTTACACTTTATACACTTAAGTGACGTTGCTATTGTGGTAATTTTTGTCAGTTGACACTGTTTTGTGAAATACAAAGTAATAAAGAATTTTTAATATTCTTCCATTATATAATGTATGAGGTATGTATTTACACTATATTATATCAAAAACATCGCTACAATTAACAGTTGTTTCATAAAAATCTTCAAAAATACAATTTTTCGTAGTTTCGCTTTATATACTGAAAATTTTTTTATGCAGGATTTGAATCAATGTGTAACATCTTTTGCACACAGTAGTATAATATAACACCAATCGATGTTGTGCTCATATTTCCTCCGTATTCTGATTTCGTGGTAGTTCTTAATGGTTTCGTGATTCTCCACTATAAACAGCAACGTATTACTCAAAGGATTTCTACTGGAAACTGTTATCAGTTTTCGGATTCTTAAAATGAATGCACATTGTACTTTGTATGATGCCCTGTACTTTATATCAGATAGCGACAAATAATGATCTTATTTCCAAATTTCTCTTTAATTTTTTCTCTTATTTTATATTTATTATTTTACAACAGACAAGAACCTATCAGTTACAATGTTCATTTTAAACGTCTGTTTTGAAGTTAGGATTTCATTGTTATGGACAGCATTCTTTCATACATATTTTCCCACATATTTTATACTCCTTTTCTCCCAAGTAGTATTAAACTGCAATAACCATTACAGGAGAAAAACTCATTATTTATCAAAACTAATTTACTGAGTTCCATCATCATTAGTCGGGTGCATTATCATTACTCTTTGATTTCCTCTTAAATTATTTTCAAGTAGTCGTAAATATTGGGTTGAGGAATAATTCATTCGCGTTTTTTATTTATTTGTTTATTTAAAAATGCTAATAAACGCAAAATATTTTATGTTATTTTACAGACAATTCGCTGCTTTAAAGTTATGTGTTTTCATTTTTTAATAATATTGATTTTGTTTATTTTCAGATCAATAAAATTGAGTGTAAATTGGAGAAAAGTGTCCATTTCAAAATTATTTGAGTTTATGCATTTATTTGAGGTGTTAAAGACGCCGAAGATTCTTGTGATATTTGCATTTTGCAGAGTGATTAAGCAATACATCAATGTATTGCCCGCCGTGTATAAAAAATGGGAATTTTTACGTTAATGCTGAATAACTCACTGGTAGACAAATTCCGTTCAATTAAGAGAGATTGAATACTTATGCACGAAAATCAACGTCAAACAACTGTGGTGAACCACCATCACTCAACGGGCAAGGTTCATAATATGAGAAAAATACTTATGAATTGTTCCTCAATCCAAAATGTTTCATGTCGGATAAATATTTGTAATTGGAAGCATTAAACTGAGATTGTGAATTCTACTTAGTTAAATATTTCCTGAAAATTAATAAAAATTACAATAAATAACTTTAAATACCCATTTCGTTTTTCATTATGCTGTAATTTCACAAGGATACCAATTGTACTATCTCACACAAATAACTCAAATTAGAATCGCGGTACATTATTTGTTTAAAAAAATACGTTATTGAAATTATTCTGAAAAAAAAAATAACAAAAAAATATAACAATCGTTCTTCCATGTCAAAAGTTAATGTAAAAATAAACATTATGTATTTAACTAACACTTATGTCGTAATAATATTGGAAAAAATATAATTGCAACCATATGCGATTTATAACGATGCAGTTAATTATGGGCCACACCATGGTCCCTAAAATATGTTATTTAACTGTGGAAACGATTGGAAATTAACACGTATTGCAAGTGTGTGGACACATACAGTCACAAGCGCAAACATGTACACATGAAAATACCCTACCACGAAAAAAGAATTTTTTACTAATAGTGCTAGTTTGGCCTCAATCCAGTTGTAATATATTTTCCGAATGGGACGTAAGCTGACACTTTTACATAGTCGCTCTACCGGGATGATCCTGCAATATATTTAAAATAGATTTTGGGCCCTTTATTATGTGAACTTGGTCAGGTCTCGTTTTTATGGTTCAATTAATGCACAAATAGATGCTTTTATTTCGGATTTTTCATGTTAATTACCTAGATCATCGGTTCGAAACCTAGAGTATCTGGCAGACAAGCTTGTGGTAGATGAAAATTACATAGGTAGTGGATGAAAACACACAAAAATTAAAGGTTAAATGAAAACGCGAATAAAGTTTTAGAATTTCTATTTTACAAATATAGACTAATGTGATATTAGACTATATTTGTACAAATATAGACTATGTGATACTCCAGTAGGCTACACACAATATGAAAGAAAAATCAACCAAGTAGCTTAATTATAACTTGTTGTCACTAGCCCGACTATCCCTAATAATATCACATATGCCCTGTCATTTTACGCAAAATTGGAATTCTTTATTCTGCACTTTTTTTCCTCCTCATTTTCTTTTAATGTTCTTTTCTTCCTAGTAATTCTAGAATAAAAAAAAAAAAGTAATGTTATATTTTAATGTTTGACTGGGCAGCATCAATTCATTTACATGTATTAATGAGTTAAATTTCTACTACGGTTAATTTTGTTCCTTTTTATTATGATGGCTTAGCTTGAAAGCTCTAACTGTATACTATCAAATAATAGTGAATACTATCAGATACTGACAGTACTATCAGTAATAGTATATACATTCAGAAAATTTCTGTTGATATGGTTTGATGTATCAAAATAAATAAATAGTTGAAATCTAAAATACTTAAGAGAGTTGAAATTTTTATGGTTTGCACGAATAAATATAAATATTTATAGGACCGTGCTTAGGTCAGAAAAGGTACGCATAAATAAAAAGTGTAAACAAGGGGTACGCGAGGGAAAAATATCGGAAACTGCTGGACTAGATATTTCAAAACTCTCTAAAAATATACTGATAATGCTTCATCAAACATATAAATATGAGATATTTAACGCAAAAATGTATTAACACACAAATTTTTTCAAGTTTGAAACATTCTTGAAAACTTGTTTATTTAAGCATTTACAATAAATATGCCTTACAAGAAAAGGTAAAACTTGTTTTCTTGTACCACGAGTAATAAACACAAAATAACATCAAATTATCATATAAAAATTACTTTGATACTAAAATTTAAATATGACTTTTTGGCAAAGATGATGTAAAAAAAAACATTATTTTTGTTTCTCATTTTTCAAAAATAAAGTGATTACACGTATTTTTCTTAAATATTTCTTAAAAAAATCTTTATTTTTTTGGAAAATTATATATTTTTGCATATAAATGAAAACTCTTTCTTTATTTACTAAAAGTAAATTCAATTGTACTAATTCAACGTATTTTTGAATTCTTAAAGCAAATAAATGTTTGCGAATAACCTTAATTGTGCTTTTTGCACGAAACCGATTTAATCTCATTAAATGCTTGGAGAATACTTGAAAGATACTTTTTGTTCCCTTTGATGTTTATCTCTTTAGTAAACAAAACCTAAACGGAAATATTTCTTTTATTAGTAAGAGTAATTAAAAAAGGGTGGAAATTAAAGTTTAAACAGATTCTGTATTCGGGAATTGAACCTATTGTGTATTTTTTTATTATAATGCAAAACTTATTTTAAACTTAATTTTATTTAAATAAATTGTTATTCTGTTTTTTTTAAATAATCTTGAATGATCAACACCGTAGTTATTTTTTATAGTTTATCTTCAACATGATCAATTTATTCAACTTCACAGTTTCTAAGTGCTAATAGACTACAATAAATTCTAAATAAAATTTGTTACAACAAACTTATATAAATTAAGGCTATATAAAATTAACCTTTATCTCTCGGCATAGTTCCGAAAATTTTCTAACCCAAGATACGGCACTTTTTCACAATTACCTCCCCCCTTTTTCGAAAGCATATTTTCGCGGGGAAGTTGCACCCCTATTCAAAAGCACAGACACTCTTGCAATTCTGGGAAGTTAGCGGGAATAGGGTTGTAGGGAAACCAGATTTGGAGTTTCATCTATCTTTGGCTCGATTAGAAAAAAAATAATAATAAATCATTTATTTTTCATTCTGTATATGTTATAAATATTGTCATTTACTAAGACGGAAGTTGTATATCTTGGGGAATGTTTCCTCATTTTATAAAATTTCCTAGTTTGCTTTGTAAATCTTATATTCTTATTAGTTAGTACGGATTGTATTTTCCAGTTTTTTTGTTTTGTATGATTTTCCAGAAATTCCAACCTATATATATATATTTTTTAAAGTAAAATTCGAAATATAGAAATAAAGAGAACTTGCTATATTTTAAGTGAAAAGTATGTATTAAGATGATTTTGCTTCACTAAATGTTTAGAGGATCATGTAGGTGAATTTAAATGATGACTATTGTTCCTTTTAAAATTACTTGGTTGATTATACTTTGAAGGTGAAGACAAGAGGAAACGTGATCGTATATATATTTATCAGGTTCAATACGTCGTCGGAATATTAATTATAAAAATGTTTACCTTGAATCCCAGAGTGAGGTGTTGAGACAAACAGAGAGAAAGAATCTTGTTAATACTTCCATGAATTTTATTCTTGAAAAACTTCCGTGAACTTGGGAAAAGGTGCTGTCCTTTTCAGGTGTTGAATGCTCATAAAAAGTTAAAAACTTTAAATATCTGTGCAATATGACTTCATGGTGAAATATAGTATTTATGAATTGATAATAAAATGCAGATATGATGTTTTACAAATTAAATAAACGACATGACTTCAAGTTCGAATGACGAATGGATCGGACACCAAGTCCGGCCATCGCGAAAGGAACTCTAAAAACTCCGGTCGAACAAACGACCTACTCTGAACTCTACAATCACTAGAACTGAAATTTGAACAGCGCGCGACCATGGCGAGCGTGCGTAAAAGCACGTCTCAAAAACTCGCCGCGCGGAGATGAATGCGCCAAATTGGCAGACTCAATGAAGAGTTGACGCACGAAGGAGAAACAGCGAAACGCCGCCGTTCCGCGGCCGTACGCACATGCGCAAAGAGTGCCGGCTGCCTAGCCGTAAAAGCTCGTGATCCGAGGAGGAAGGCTACGAAACAAGCTGGCACGCGGCCAAGGGCGAAACGGGGTGGAGAAATGAATGGAAAAAGAGAGACTTTACGAAATAAATGAGATATGAAAGATGATCGCTTGATTAAACTTAAAATAATGAACGTAAAAAGAGGGAAAACGTAAGATAAATTAAATATAATATGTTACAATTAAAGATTGAATAATTAAGAATATGGATTTAAAATATTGAAATACAGATGTGAATTAGGGAAATTCAAAACAAAATATATCAACACGATAGTATGTGTATAAATTATTATAAAAGTGACAAATTTCTTTATATAAGAAATTTTTCAGATATACGCAGTAAAATAAAAGTTTTGACTATTTTTTTTTATAATAGCAACATATACCATATTTTTATTGAATGAAGCTTTGATTTTATGTTTATGAAAACAATATATAACATATTGTTAATGAATGAAGTTTTTGACCATTTAGCAATCATTGAAATAATATAATAACATGGTAAGTTCTAGCCCTGGATTTAGAAACGGATCATACAAATTTTAGAGTGCGGAGAATTATAGATAAATTTCGTACCGTCTGGTGTAAAATCCATTTTATCTAGTTTCCACATATACACAGTTATTTTCATTTGTAAATGCATTCAATTTATAGAAAGGTCGCCATAAGGCGGAAAGATGGAAACAGCTATATACGATTGAAGAAGAGGGGGGGGGGGAATCATACCTCTCGATTTTTCCTGAAATTCTATTTCGTAATTTTATTTTATATATTCGAGAAGTCGTTTTATTCCTTAAATACGTTCAATTTGCAGGTATTTTTATTCCTAAACCAGGAAATCGAACAGCGTTTTCTATTTTCTAATAAAGGCAAACTATCATCCAAACAGTAGTGTAAAATATAGCATTTTAAGCCGATTTCTGAGGCATGAAAACGGGGGAACGTTCGTCATAAGGCAGAAAAGTCAATATTTCCAGATAAAGGGAAACCGCTATACGATTGAAGAAGTGGCAGGGGGGGGGTGTTCATATATCTCGATTTTTTTTTCTGAAATTAAATTTCGTAATTTTATTTTATATATTCGGGAAGTCGTTTTATTTCTTAAATAAGTTAATTTGCAGGTATTTTTATTCCAAAAGCAGGAAATCGAACAGCGGTTTCTATTTTTTAATAAAGGCAAAGCTACCTTTCAAACAGTAGATATAGCGTTTTCAGCCGATTTCTCAGGCGTCACAACGGAGAAACGTTCGTCATAAGGCAGAAAAATCACCATTTTCAGAAAAATGAAAACCGCTATACGATTGAAGAATGGGTGGGGGGGGAGAGGTTCATATATCTCGATTTTTTCTGAAATTCTATTTTGTAATTTTATAATATATCGTTTCGATAATATATACGCGTTCAGCACTGTCATATCAAATAAATGGAAAATAGTTTCTTTGTCCATTTAACAGTTTTTCTTTGAAAAGAGTAACTGGTTGCCATCCGGTCACTTAGATCTACATATCGCATATGCTCGTTGTAATCGGCTACAATTGGAGGTTTTTTCACGTCATTAGAATCACTTGAATTTTGTTGTTTTGCTGGATGATGCATAGTACTTAGCATATAGACATCTCTCTTATCTTTCCAGCGAAGAGCAGTCAAGCCTTGTCCGTATCACGTGCAAATTTCTCCTCGTTTTATTTTTACCTGAGAGATATCTTTGGGGAAATTTTTCCTGTTACACCGAACAGTTCCACATGAATTAATTTTTTTTCTTATTTAACAAATCATGAAACAAATCAGGAGAAGAAAAATAATTATCCATATATAATTTATGGCCCTTGCCCTTAACACATACTGTCACTACATTTACTACATTGTATGACGCTGAACAAGTTTCATTTTTATCTTTACCTAAATACACGCGCATGTCATATGTGTATTCAGTTTTGTCAGCAATTTTGTACAGCTTTATTCCCCATTGCTTTCTTTTTTTAGGTATATATTGCCTAAAAGCAACGCGTCCCTTAAATTTTATAATAACTTCATCCAAGGAAAGATGCTCTACTGGGTCATATACTTTTTTAAATGTGTCATTCAGCATTTCAAACAACTTTCTTATCTTCCATAGTCTATCGTATTCCGGGGAATCTTTGGAAGGCCTTTCATTGTTGTTTGAAAAATGTAGAAACTTCAGAATTGCAAAAAATCTGTCTCTAGGCATTATTTTCCGAAATATTGGCGTTTCAATTAGTTCATTTGTAGACCAATAATCCTGGATTCTGTCTTTTTCTACATGACCCATTAACAAAATTGTGCCTAAAAACTTCTCTATCTCACAAGGAGTTGTTTTAACCCATTCAGGTGAATGTTTTCTTTTGCCGGAATCGTCGGGCCTCAGTACTAATATATTTTCTGCGTACCTGTTTGTTTCGTCGCATATTAATTCCAATACCTCATCAGAAAATAAAACTTTATAATAGTCGTACGGATCTTGCCCTTTCATATCTACTTTTAATCCATGCTTTCCAGTGAAATCCATAATATTTATACAATCCTTTTTTTCAGGAACTTTCCATTCAAATATTTTTGGTGGGCTTTCGTCGTTTATAACTGCATTACTGCTCTCATCAATGTGACTATTCAATGGCATATCAATATCATTTTCGCAATCCGAGTCGCTATCAGCATAATTTTCAGAATCAAAATCATTCATGAGTTTTTCAATCTCACCCGAAGTAAGACCTTTAAATCTTGGAGCCATGATAAAAAATCTTGCAGTTGAGCGCTACTCAAAACTGAAATGAAATGTGAACGAAAAAAAAATCGAGCAGTGATTCATAAAAGAAAGACCCAGTAAATCGCCAATAAGTAAATAGTTATTTTTTCCTATCGCCAAAAGAGAAAAACTTGCTTCCTCCCGTATATCGGTGGGCGTTTCAATGACAAACAATGCAGATTCCTGCGTGAATGTCAAGTGATTGATGACACTGGTTTTCAGGTAGGGGGAAAGAGAGCTAGGGTACACATGTTGTAACACAGCCGTGCTTTGGTCAAATGGATATTTTGGGTACAACTGTTGGTCCCGCCGGAATCAACAGGTTAAATCAAATCCATTATTTCAAACCGAATACCACGCGTCAAAGTGTTCTAAGAGCATTATAAAACATTAACACTTAACGAGAACATAAATAGTTTATAAAAAATATCAACAAGTAACTATATTTTTTATTAAAAAAATATATATTAGGTTGGATGAAATGAACAGGATCCACAGAATGAAATTACGTAGTTTATTTTAAGCAAAATCTCCAAAGCTACACAAGAACTTGTCCCACTGTTTCGCCAAGTAATGTATAGCTTGCTCGTAGAAGTCCTTTGGCTGAAATATGAACCAGTTTCGAACATTGTCCATACTTCGCTGTCTGAATAAAAACAGTAACCCTTCAATGCCTCTTTCAGCGGACCAAAGATGGGAAAGTCACATGGCGAAAGATCTAGGCTATACGGTTGGTATTCCAACACTATCCACCAAAACTTCACCAGATTCCCTCGCGGAAGTGCTTGTGTCCGTCCTGCACACGAGTCAATGACAGTGCATGTTCTCCATACACTGCCTGTATTCGCCGAGGCACTTGTCAAAATCCAACTCGTTCTACCACTAAATAAGAATGACAATGCATTGCTCTTTTTTTCATAGAAAACATTCCTTAAATGCAGATGAATAACAACAACAACCGACTGCGGGCCGGGCAACACTGTTGGCCGACCGCCAGGGCATATCATGTAGCTTCTGCGTGACTATCTAATTCAACTCAATTTCCGCAGTAGGGATTATCTTCTTTACTTCACGGTTTTCCTCTACACAAAGTTTCACTGCTTGCATACAAAAATAAACTAAATTATAACCATTGTTCCGTTTTCATTTGATCCAACCTTATAATAATATTTTTTTTATTGTTTCATATTCGTTGCTATTGACACGACGATTGTGTCATCAACAGATTTTCATCCAAAATCTGTATATAAAATTTCGGTATCCTAAACCAGCTAGTATACAACAAAAAAGTTCATTTTTACTTTAAATTTGAATCGAAAAAAAGTGCAATTGGAACAACAAATGAAGACGAACAGGAAAAAACTATTTCAATTACAAAATTTACTTGTGACGGCCTTCACAGATGATGACACATTACATTAGCGAGATTGTGCACAATATTGAAGTATGTCGGAAAGTGCAATAATGAAGTGTGCATGAAGCATGATAAACCTTATAATCTCCTATTTAATTGCTTTTTTGTGTCAGACGATCTTAGCCGATTCGACTTTTATATCTTGGATTTTAAATACACAAAGATAGAGAAATACGCTGTAGTACGTTTCAATGGCGATAGCAGACAAGGAAACGCAAAAAGGCGATTGGTGTTACATGTTACTGGATGCTAATGGTAATACATTGACAATAACTAGATTTTTATAAATGTTTTTGTATCACACCTGTATCACTCACAGGCTTACTTTGCTTATGCTAAATATCGCCATAATAGAACTACAGGTGCCCTTAAAGAAACAATTTGTGTATTTTCTCTGTATTGGTTATTTTGAAATATAAAAGTGGGTGTTGCCATTTAAAAAATTTAAAGTAATTCACATTATTGTTTTTGTTTTGCAGCTGCGAGACACACGATTGTTATTTTCGGGTTTGCAGACATCGAGTAAAAATTACACAAAATCATATATTACAGAGTTAATAATAATATATAAATTGGGTTTATGCGTTTTTTGGATATTAAAATAGAATAAAACAAGAGCGATTTCAAATAGATTTTCAGCGATTTTTTTTTAAAGTTCAAAACACAACGCGAAAAATAAAGCATATATGTCGTAAATTTTGAATAGGAAATTTATGTTAGAATATATTTGAAATAAAAATACAATTATACCTAATAACTGTAAGATATTTGTTTTTAACTTATCATTAAATCTACATTGATAAAAAATTAGTTCAAAATGCATTGTCCACATAAGATGGTCAAAGTTCGTTCGCACTTTTTGAAAAATAAAACTGTGTAGATTAAACCATGTCCTATTATACTATTGTACCGAAATAATTTGAATAAAAAACTGGTGTTCGCTCTGTTTGAACAATAAAACTGTGTAGATTAAACCATGTCCTATTATAGTATTGTACCGAAATAAGTTGGATAAAAAACTGATGTAATGCTGAACAATTGAATTGGCACAATTATTGTTTGCGATTAACGGCTAAACAGACATAATATCTGTTTAAAGTGCAATCCGTCACTCTACGGATATTAAAATCTCTACCGGATTTTGAATTTATTACCTAGATATGTTGATTAGGGGCACTACGGTAATGGTTAGCACACGAGGTCTAAACAAACCTGGACCTTCGTTTAAAGTATATTTCGATCCACTATATATATGTCCATACCAGATTGGGTTTCAATTACATCACCCCATTTTTCATACCGAGGTCCTCAGCCACTAGACAAGCAAGTCACCGATATGTAGGAAGCATTGTAATCCCTAGACAAGCATGCGGATGAACAGTGCTTTAAAATGGCGTATTGAGAGAACGTAGGAATATCTGTTTTAATTTACTGTTACATTTTGTCAAAAATTGGTTACATGTATTAACCATAAATGAAGTTATAGCGCAATCGGCAGTTTTGAAAATCCAAATAAACCAAGTTTTGGGCTTCTGCTTTCTTTGGATAATCAATTTGGGCAGCACTGAACTGATTTATTTTGTACAATGTGCAAGACTGGCATTTTTACTTTTTTTCACCTTTTTATAAATAAATAAAAATGTTTTAACATGGAAGTCAATAGGATCAAGAGAAAGGAGTTTTATGTCAGTAAATTCATCGCAAGAATAATCGAAAAAGAAAAACTAACGAATATTTAAATTTTAAATATCAAAATAGCTTCATATTTTCTACTTTTCATTATCCAGAAATATAATATGCATATTCCAAGTTTTCTTTAACTATTTAGAAGTGCATTTTTAAATACTTATGAATACGATTGTTAAGAAAATCTTATGTAAATTAACAGGGTACAATACGAACAGCGTAAGGATTATTTTCAGAAAATTCATTCCGAAATTAATATTTACATAGGTTGCTTAAACAAATATATTATTTTAATCTTGTAAGTCAATTAAAGTTTCATAAAATAGTTTATAATAAATTTAGCAAAAATCTCCATGAAGTGTATAATATATTCCCAATTTTATAATAAATTTAAGAAAAATCTCCATGATTTTTTTAAATCAAAATATACGAATAAACAGAAAAAAAATTCCATTCTTGCTTCCTTCGGGATGTGCTGTTTAAATATGTCTTATTAGTTCTTTTCTTTTACGTATATAACACATCGTTCAATTAATAAACTTTTTTAAGATCGTGACTGCAGCGGCTATAGATTTAATGAGTGTATTTGGCTCGTAATAAAATCATTGTACGTGGTCACAGAAATCAGTGATTAATCTTCGTTTCTAAAGAGAAGTGAGTGGAAATCCTATATTAATTGTTTTGTTTACCCCTATTAATTATTTGAAATGACAGTTTGTATTGGAAAAATGGGAAAAAAATATTACTCAAAAACTTTACTGTAGTACAGGGTTATCTGGTTGAATTTTTTTTCCCTTAAAAGATTATATTTTCTTTAAGTTATAATTCAAATTGTATTTTTACTTTAAAAAAAATACAGTTACATATGCAAGTGTGTTAGAACAAATTACCATAGTATTGTTTAGAGCAAAGGATTAGTATTTGTGACTCTAGGGGAAAATGCGTTATTGGAGAGCATCGACATTGGTAAGGATGGCGAGAAAATTCTTCCTTAAGCACCAATCTGGAGAATTCCAGAATTCAAAGTTTCGTGATACACTCATGATAAATTTTCTGAGAATTTCCTGATATCATCGACTGACGTCATAAAATAATTTTGAAAATGTTTACCGGAAGGGTATATTCGGAAGCTTCATCCGGAAAAAAGTTAGTTAGATCTCAGATTAGTTTTCGTTTCTTTTATAAATATAATGGACTTTTAAAAAAATCCTTTCAGAAAGAAATTTTATGATGTTTAGGCTTTCTTTTAGTTTTTGTATAAAGAGTAGTATTCAAACAAGGAAAAAAAGGATAAAGCTTTATATTCAGTTTGTACCGTCTCCAAATTGAAATGCTATCAATCTTGTAAACAGTCTTGTCAGTTCATTGAATTATTTAGACGGCTATCGCGCAAATGAAATATTATCACACTGAAACATCGTTGATCTCTAAAAGTTAATATTGATCCCGTTATGAATTAAAACACACACACAGACAGTTACAAAAATTCCATGTACAAAGCACTTTTATTTCTCTCTATTTACTGAATAAACACAAAATACTGTCTTAGTACTTTTGTAAAATAAATAAGAAATAAAGTAATAGTTTAAATCTTTCACAATGGATTAAACTAGCCTTTTACAACTCGTTCTTAGTTTATCAGCTACTATGTTTATTTTTATTTTCTGGTCTATTTTAGAATCTGTATACAATGGATAATCGATATTATAGTGCACATAGGAGAAAGTAGTATTAAAAAAAGATATAATCGGTGAAAAACACTCAGTTTTGACTCACTTTTAGTGACCCTCTAGCGGGTAGAGAAATACTTAACTCTAGAAGAAGAAGTGGCCATTGTATCATAATGGTATTTCGATACTGGCATTTGTGTAATTTCTGCGTTGGAAAGTTTATTTTATTATTCCTTATTTAATGTTTGTTAGTTTAAAAAATTGTTAAATATGAATACTTTTAAAGTTTCGGAATCTTTTCATATCCTTATGTGTAGCGTATTACATGTGGATTTATTTCCCATGAATGAAACTTATAGTAGCATTTACAGGTGCTTTTTTACGGTTTGCTTTCCGATCTTCATTTTATTGTGGTAACATCATATATGCTACGTGGATAAAGGTAGATATTGGAAAAATGTATTGAAGAACTGGTACACAATGCTTGAAGAAAAGACAGACAAAACTGCAAGGATGAAAGCGATTATGATTTCTTTAATTCTGATAAAGAGGTGAAACCTTTCTGCAATTGCAAGGAAGATAAGTATTATTTTGTCTTTATATATTGAATAATTGTGCTTAATCAAATATTGTTACCCAAGATACTTACTTAAAGTTATAACATAAAATATTTTGTTTTTTTTTCAAAAGAAAGTCAAAAGTATGTCATTTCCTGTGTGATTATCATATCTATGTAGTCTTCCTCCATTCGCGGGATTAGAAAGAATGATTTAACTTTCTCAAGAAAAGCATTTATTAATAAAATTATGAACTAAACCATATGATTATAGCGTTCTTATTGTACAAGAATAAATGCAATGTATTTACGCAAAGTTTTATTAAATTATTTTGGCAATTATTAGTTTTAAGGATCAACTATTACTATTGTATCAGATTTTCAGGGTTCGTACGGATCAAGGAATTTTCCAGAAGTTTCACCAGTATTTTTTTTTTATAGAAAAAGAATTCTAGATTAAACTCGCGAAACTTTGCCTTCTTTTAAGGAAAGATTTTCTTACAGAAAATACAGGTACCGAAAAATTCCCTGGTCGCAAAATTCCAGGAGCCGTACGAACCCTGTATTTTATTCAAATTTCCCCTATACTGTAAATATTTTCTTTCTTTTATTTTGCATTATTAAAAATACTTTTCTAGAAATCTGTGGTTGCCCAATGCATTATTCAGTCTGTATTTCATATACACTCAGGAGAGATACAATTCATGTTTAAGCGCGGTTTCCTCCGGAAATGCGTAACTGCTAGTTATGGAATCAAAAATATAAGTTCAAAGCGTTGTGAGACCTTTGTACAACTAATTAATAGTGATTTTGAAATCTTTAAAGGGTTTCGTTTAAAAATATATCTTTAGATAAATTTTATTATATGTCATTAATAATATCAGCAACCAATATTTATTTATATTCAGGAAAGTATAAATAATTATATGTTTAAAATACTTGCATGTTGCTAGTGAACTTTTTAAAAAAGTTACAAAAGAAAAGGAAAGTATTGCGTGAAATAAATGAAACATAATACGTTAACCACATGTTCACCCTTATCTTTATTATTTTAACTTTTTTCACTATTGCCTGATGTAATTTTATTATCGATTGTATTAAATAATATTTATCTAACAAATTTTTTTTACACCGTTATTGTAAACATTGAAGCTATTGTAATATAGCATCAATCTTTTTAATATTTGTAAATGTCTTATTAAGCCCGCGTACAAAAATTCTAATGTAGACAACAGTTACAAACTCATTACTAAATTTAACCACTGAAAGTTTAGTAGCTCGGATATTTTAATTATTTTTTTAAATAAAACTTTGTTTCTTTTATTAGTAAGTAGTTACAATGAAACATATTTGTAATAAAAGAATGTCTTTTGAATGCTGCATTTGCTTTGTTTGATTATTTTATATGTTTAAAGCTATAAAACACATTTGTTTATAAAATCATGTTCCATGAAAAGTATACATTTCAAACCTAAGTGCACATTCATCTACAAAGACAGTGTTATATTTTTACTGCAAATGTGTGAAGTTCACTATTATAATAAGTGATTTCTCTTTATCAGGTGACAAACAATAATTTAACAAATATTGCTTTAGTTACAGTAATTTATTGTACTTTAAGCAATTCTTTTGTGAAACATAATTCTCGAAATATCATTCCTTAAGAAGAAATGAAACGTATAAAAATGAATTGTTTTAAATAGGTATATTTTTTTCTTTTATAGCAAATATTTTACACTGCGGCAAAGGGTCTAGTTAAAAATTTATAGAGGTACTATACAGGAAGAGTGCGTTTGGAGATTTTGCGTGTTTGGAGATTTTGTGCCACGATAGTTATCATGGCGTTCTGAATCACTAAATGTTCTGCAAACTGATGTTAACTTATTTGTGCGTGAATGGGCTATCTATGCTGTCATTAAGTTTCGCAAAATGCGTATGTATCTCAAGAAATCTCGTTGTCACGATTCATTTTGCAATAATATGCTAATTAGGTAACTTTGGTTGCGTAGGGACATATATAGTGCGGTAGTAAATGGATTCAGCGAAATTTGAAAGGATCTCACCTACGAGTCATCTAGTTCTCTCGTCAGATTTACGCCACATGTTCACTACAAGTGGAGTTCCTGACTAGAAGTTTCCGATAAAGTTAGCGACTGTGAGTTTCCGCCTATTTTGTAAGTAGTTGACTTTTGTACTTCAAATAAAGAAGCATCTAAGTTTTCTACTTCAAATATAGAAGCTTCGAGATTTACAGGATTCCATTTACAGTTTATATTATCTTCTAAAGTTCAGTTCTTAGGTTCCTGTTTAATGATCGGTGAAGTAATTTTGAGAAGAGTTATGCCAGTTATAATTTAGCAAATTTTGGGAAAGAATTTTCGATCTCTTTTTTTTCGTAAATTGAGCTTATTCTGGATCGTCTGAATTAATTCTACCAGCTCCACTGCTAGGACAAGACAATTTATTCATAAATTGTTGTGTTTCACTTAATCTGTGCAATAGTCTCTTTCCAAGTACACAGCCATGAATGGCAATATCACAATACTTAATATTTTTATGCTAAAACTGCATTTACTTGAAATATCACCTTATTTTATAAAAACAAGCATATTGAAGCTTTTAAAAATACGTTTCGATTGTGTAGAAGTTTTTTAAATCGTTTTTTTTTTCTTTTTAAAAACATGAATTAAAACATAAATATGGTATTATCATATCTTAATGCAAGATGCTGTACACAGGTTATATTAGAAGGATTTTTGTATGCTTTGTAAAACAAAATTTAAAATTTGTAAGCGAAAGATAATTACTATATGATTATGCATGATTTAAGCAACAAATATCATGACAATAAATTAATCTAATCATTGAAAAACTCAGAATGGGAAAATAATTCGCATTCGCTTTTGACAATAATGGCCACTGTTACTGTTAAATGTTGTTCTGAAACTAAAAAATAAGGATTTACAAAAATTAATTTAATATAGAGTTCTCGGAAACGACTGATTGGTATATAAAAATATATTAAATTGTTTAATTTTAAAGTGACATTTGAAAAAAAAAATATGCAAAACTATTTCTTAGGGCCAGGTCCCCCCGCACGCACACACAAAAAACGAGGAATTATAAATAGAAATTCAATGTTTCACCAGATAAGTTCATGCTGGATGTAGCCTCCATTCATATTTGAAATCGATAGATTAATTATTAACTTTCCCACATGTTCTAGTCGTTAACACACTATCTGAAACAAAAAATGCATTTGAAAGTTTTGAAAAGATAATGACATTATTTGCAGACAAAGGAGGCAAATGTTTATAGAGGTGCAACTTTCTTTATTTGAACACTGAAAAATGCGGCATTAAAAACTGCATAAAACATGTAATTTATGCAAAAAATACGGAATTTTTTAAGGCTTTACGATGACATCCTTTCTTAATTTACATCCAGTTTAATTTATAGCGTATAAGAAATATATTTTCCTGAAAGTGTTTTATATTAATAGTGTGGATTGATAATTTTCACTTCTATTCTTTCTAAAATGAAAATATATTATATTTAGGAGTTTTTTCGAAATACGATATCAAGAAATATAAAATAAAATTGAGAATTCTAAAATACATTTATTTTAAACTGCGGACAAGGAAGATATTTCAACCGTTTCTTTTGTTTTAATCCTTTATGACGCCAAAAAAATAAATTAAATCTAATTTCGAAAACATTATTCCCTTCAATGTAAATCGTAACAACAACAACAAAAGGAAATCACGCAAACTTCATGTATTTTAGAAGCACATTCTTTAATATTCATTTTTCGCCTACATTATATTCACCTAAATGATCTTTGAGCCTTTACAAAGTCTAATCTTATTTTTAAAAAAACAAATATATTTAAGATTTCTGGAACTCTTTTCAACTTTAAAGGACACGAAAAGTCGATAATTTCTTGTGCTTAGCGTTTTTTTTAAAGCAACAGACACAAAGTAACGCTACTTTTAAATGTATTATTCACTGAGAAGCATTCCGTTTAATGTAAAACATAACAGAAAGAAAATTTCAGAATGACAACGTATATTTTAAATACAAATTGTTTGATATTTATTATTATTATGCAAAAGATTTACCTAAATAACCCTTTAAACATTATGTAATCTTAATTTTATTTTTAAAAAGTATGTTTAAGATTTTACGAATATTTTCCAGTTTTGGAGACACGGAAAAGCTTTTAATCATTTGATCCCTTTACTAGAAGCAGCAAAGATTAAATTACTTTTAAAGAACAGGGGAGGACAAAAGACTTTACATTATCCTTTACATTATTCTGCCGGAAACTGTGTTTTAATGGGATCAATAATTATTTTAAAGGTTTGGGGAGATACATATTGCAGATACTCGTGTTAAGGAGTGACATAATGAATGAAACACTTGATTTAGGGATATTAAATAATATAAATAAGTGTGTATTAAAATATAATACAGGGTGTTTCTAAACTCATGGTACAAACTTTAATGGTATGTAGAGCACACAGTAACAATCATTTATTGTATAGGAATGTATGGGACCAAGTGAAGCATTAAGCTAAAAACTCCAGGGGGGGGCAATTAGGCCCCTTTTTTAATTTTCAAAATTTCTCATTCATACCAGAAAATTTTTATGCTATCCTTTTCTTGAGATTTCATAATTACTTAAGAATAAAATTCTTCTTTGAAAATTTTTGGTATGAAATCGAAATTTTTGAATTTAAAAAAAAACGCAAAACTGGCAAACTTAACTAACGGAATACATGAATAAAAAAGATAAAATGTTTATTTACAATGTAGTTTACAAGTAAATAATAGTGCATACAATAATATTACAATAAGTGTTCAAAATTGCGCCCACCAGCTGTGATACATGCTTCGCAGCGTCGGTGGAACGATTGGCGTACACTTCTAAAGATGTCAGACATTTTCCGCACACGTGCAGCAGCTTCGGATATGCGAGATACTAGATTTTCGTCTGAGTCAACTGGAGTCTCACAAACAAGACTCTTCAGATGTCCCTATAAAAAGAAATCAAGGCTCGATAAATCGGAATATCGCGGTGGCCAAGGAACTGGTCCACCACGCCCAATCCATCGCGTCCCAAATGTGGCATTCAGGTTACTGCGCACATCAGTGGTGAAGTGCACGGGCGCTCCAACATGTTGAAACCACATCCGGTTACGAATGGCGATCGGAACATTTTGCAGCAGTTCTGGTAAAACCTGTTGCAAAAAAAAAAGGTGACAGTGACCATCCAGCCTCTTTGGTAGTAGGTATGAGACAATCAAATAATTATATACAATACCCGCCCACAAATTCACAGAAAATCGTTGTTGATAAGCATGTGGCCGCGTTGCATGTGGATTATTGGTTGCCCAAAGATGGAAACTGTGCGCATTAAATACACCCTCGCGTGTAAATACTGCCTCATCTGTAAATAGAATATGAGCAGTAAAGTCTGGCTGCAATACATGTTGCTGCAAAACCCACTGGCAAAAGTTCAACCGCATGAGATAGTCTTCCGGATTCAAATTTTGTACACGTTGAAATCGGAAGGGATGAAATCGATTTTCATTTAACACTCTCCAAACGGTCAGATGACACACACCTAAATTCTATGCAACAGCTCTTGTACTGTATTCGGGCCTTTCACTCACAAAATTCAAAATAATTTCTTCCAGACTTGCACTGCGTACAGCTCTTTCTCGCCCAGTTTCCTGTCTGGTGACGTGGAAAGAACCTGTTTCAGAAAGCTGACGGTGTAAGCGCTGAAACACTCTATGATCAGGCATTCTTCTGCGAGGCAACTGCTCCTGATACATTCGTAGGGCAGCCCTGGCGTTGCCATTTGCACGACCATATATTAAATGCATGTCGGTTTTTTCGGCATATGTAAAGTCAATGGCGATGTATTCTACTTGAATGTATGGTATTGAACGGCGACCAGTCACTTACTGCCCTCTACTGCCAGTGGAATCAATCAAAAACTCCATTTCTATTTCAAAAAATTTCTATTTCTATTTCTATTTTCAATGCAAAAAATTTCGATTTCACACCAAAAATTTTCAAATAAGAATTTTATTTTTAAGTAATTATGAAATGTCAAGAAAAGGATAGCATAAAAATTTTCTCGTATGAATGAGAAATTTTGAAAATTAAAAAAGGGACCTAATTGCTCCCCTGGTGTTTTTACCTTAATGCGTCAATTGGTCCCATACATTCCTATACAATAAATGATTGTTACTGTGTGCTCTACCTACCCTTAATGTTTGTACCATGGGTTTAGAAACACCCTGTATAAATAATCAGCACAAAATCCCTTAACGGGTTAAAAGTTTCTTTTGGCTCTAAGAATTTTAAATATGGGTCTTAAAAGCATTGATATCAAATTTGAGTGACGCTATGTTAATAATATTTTTAAAAATCATCATTTTCTTTTTAGTTTTATTTATATTCACAGGTGCAATTATTATTTTAACATGAAAAAATATACATAATTTATTCGCTGATGCTTTTTCATTCAGATCTCTCAGGAATTCAAAATATGGGTTTTAAATTAAATGATATCAAAATTTGAGTGACACCTTGACGGGATTTTAGTAGGATTGTTTTAAAATTCAATTTAAATTATTTTTCGTTTGTCTTCTAACGTATATTTACACATACAAACAATACTTTTAATTTTTCAATACACTGTTAAATATATTACTTTCACTGAGCCTATATTATGTATTGAAATGTATTTATTTCAATAAACTGATTTATGTTTTGTGCCACGCTATCCAAAATCATAAGTAAAATTTATGTAAATGATTATTTTGCGTCATATTATCCACTTGCATACATTTCCCTTTGTTTAGATAATATGACGCAAAATAATCATTTACCGGACCCTAGGGTTTTAACTAGAATGTAGAAATGGAAAAATAACTAACTGGAGAAAGGGGCCCCAACAACGAAGAAAATCAGACAAAAAAAGAGTAAAGTGATTAAAAATTTAGGGCACAAAAACTTAAAGGGGTCCAGGGGACCCGGGTTTTGTCTGAGAATAAAATGTTGCTGTTCATGTAGCAGCTGGAAGTCCTAAGAAGGTTTTAGAAAAAAAACGGCTAGTGAATTGGACGATTTTTAAGGGAGCTATAGTAGAGGGCCCAAAAAGGGCTAGGTGATAGTTTTAAGCAAGAACTTAAGATGAAGGATCTGAACTGGAATTCAGAAATGAGGGAATAACTAAATGGAGAAAGGGGCCCCAAAAATGAAGATCATCGGTGAAAAAGGAGGCAAATTATTAAAAATTTAGGGCATAAAAACTTAAAAGGTTACAGGGAGACCGGGGTTTTGTCCGAGAAAATTTTGTGTTGTTCATGTAGTAGCTGGAAGTCCTTGGAAGTTGCTAGAAAAAAAAGCTAGTGAATTGGACGATTTTTAAGGGAGCTATAGTGAGGGCCCCAAAAGGGGCCAGCTGACAGTTTTGAGCAGGACCTTAGGATGAAGGGTCTGAACTGGAATGCAGAAATGCGGACTAATTGGAAACAGAAATTGGAACTAAAATCGATGTCGAGTCGAATGAATCAAACCGCGTTGCAATGGGACCCAGAGAACTCGAGTTAGCTGCAAAATCCGTTAGTTCCACCGCCAGGGGACGCACTCCGTTCTATACAAACATAGCTGAAATCTTAGAGGCTGTCGATTTCAAATCGAATGAACCATACCTCGTCGGGATGGGACCAATAAATCTCGAGTAAGCTGCAAAATCTGTTAGTTCCATCTTCCACCACCAGATGGCGCACTCTGGTCTGTACAGACATAGCTGAAATCTTTGAGGATGTCGATTTCGAGTCGAATGAGCCATACCTCATAATGATGGGGCCCATAGAACCCGAGATAGGAAAGCGCCCTCTGGTGGTGAGACTTGAGACTAAAATCGATATATCCTGTCGATGTCGAGTTGAATGAATCAAACTGCATTGTGATGGGACCCATAGAACTAGAGTTAGCTGCAAAATCTGTTAGTTCCATCTTCCACCACCAGGGGGCGCACTCTGTTATATACAGACATAACTGAAATCTTTGAGGCTGTCGATTTCGAGTCGAATGAGCCATACCTCGTAATGATGGGGCCCATAGAACCGGAGATAGGAAAGCGCCCCCTGGTGGTGAAACTTGTACCTACAATCGATGTCGAGTCGAATGAATCAAACCGCATCGTGAAGGTACCCATAGAACTCGAGTTAGCTGCGAAATCCGTCAGTTCCATCTTCCACTGCCAGGGGGCGCAATCTTTTCTATACGAACGTAACTGAAATTTTTGAGGCTGTCGATTTTGAGTCGAATGAGCCATACCTCGTCGCGATTGGGCCCATATAACCATAGATAAGAAAGCACTTCTGGTGGTGAAACTCTGAACTAAACTCGGTAAGTTTTATTGATATCGAGTCGAATAAGCCAAACTGCGTCGCGATTTGGGATGCATAACCTGTGGCCCGCGGGCTAAACGTGGCCTGTGATGGGTAACTCTTTACCCGCGGAGACCATACATGCCAACATATCCAGAAATTTCAATTTCCTTAATAATTCGTGAAAAATTGCAAATTTTGTCCATTGTAGGAAAACATCATGAATTTCGTCAATCAGGTGCATGAAATCATGAATTGCGTCGACTGGATGCAAATTTTGTTGAATGGGCATGGAAAAATCAAAAATTTCTCTATTTTATCGTAAGAAAAAAAAAAACCCCGCAAATTTCAATAATCGATCTACAGAAACCAGAGATGCCAAAATCGGAAATTCCGGAGTTGTGAATTTTCTCAATCACGCAAAAAAATCTTGAATTTTGTAAAACACAGGAAACCCCCCCCCCCCGAATTTCGTTGATAAAGCACGTAAAATCATGAATTTCATGGATCGAGCACAGAGTAACAGCGAATTTCATCGAATGGGCGTGGAAAAATAGTAAATTACAACGAACAGTCACGGAAAGAGTTTGCAATTTGTCCATAGATTGTAGGAAAACATCATGAATTTTGTCGATCGGGTGCATAAAATCATGAATTGCGTCGACTGGGTGCGAATTTTGTTGAATGTGCATGGGAAAATCACAAATTTCACCATTTTGACGCAAAAAAATTGCAAATTTCAGTAATCGGTCAACAGAAACCAGAGATGCCAAAATCGAAAATTCCGAAAATCACTAAAATCTTGAATTTTGTAAACCACTGAAAAAACCCCGCGAATTTCGTCAATAAGGCATGTAAAATCATGAATTTCATGGATCGAGCACAGAGAAACAGCAAATTTCCTCGAATGGGCTTTGAAAAATTGCGAATTTCAACAAACAGTCATGGAAAAAATATGCAAATTGTCCATAGATCATAGGAAAACATCATGAATTTTGTCTATCGGGTATGTAAAATTATGAATTTTGTCGATAGGCATGGAAAATCGCGAATTTTGTCAATTAGGCATGGAAAAATCAAGAATTATGTCGAATGTTCATAGAAAATTTGTAAATTTCGACAAACAGTCGCAGAAAAAAAATCGCGCATTTCACCATTTTCAAGAGAAGAAAAATTGTGAATTTCATTAATCGGCCGATGGAAACTATAGATGCCAAAATTGGAAATTCCAGAGTTCCAAATTTTGTCAGTTTGATGCGAAAAAAATAATTTCGTCAACCACTTACGGAAAAAACCAGTCATTCTTGTGACTAGCCCTCTTCTTATAAAGGTTGTGCACCCCTATTCTTGATATATCCTTGCCAACAGAATTGTATATATTGACTGGAAAGAGGGAACTTAGGGGGCTAAATCAACCCTTCTGAAATAGATGTTTTTATAAAAATCTGATTATTGGCTTAGATTCCCCCCCCCCTCTCCTCCCGAAACAAAATTCTCTTTACTACTGATGGTGGCTCGCAACAGCCCAGTTATTTTTTAAAAGGCCCTTTGCTTAAAAAGTTTGCGCACCCCTACATTATATTTTGCATTTTCAAAAAATTGTATTGTAATTATTTCATTAGAAAATGTATCATATTTATTCCTCTAAAGAATTGCAATTTTGGAACAGCTGTCGTAGATGGACAAGGTTTGGCGTGAGTTTTGTTTTGCACCATTTTGGCGAGAAAACCCTGTTTTTGGATAACTGTTAGGCTTAGCTTGCTTAAAAGCATGTTAGTTTTATTTTACTTTGAAACAATTTATTTTATTATGAAAAACACATTTTTATTATAAAACACACACAATTTTTATTACAAAACACACACATTGATTATTTTATTAAAAAATACGCAATATTTAATTTAATATAAAACTCACGGAAACTGTTCTGCCATACAAAGCAAAATCTCACCAATTTCGAATTATTGCTCAGGCATAAAATTGCCATTTTGGTACCAAAAAGACACTCTGGTGCATTTGCGACAGATGTATTGCAATTTTTTCCAACTAAAAATTTTAATTTGATGTCTAAAACATTTACAGTAGACATCATCACAGAGTAAGGAGATTTAAATAGAGAATCAATTCTCATACACTGCAATGGCACCTTTTTTAACATGGGATTACACATAGACAGTGCAGATTGCTGTAGGTGATGCAAGAACTACGGCCATAACAAAAGCGAGATTTCTAATACGACTATATATCGCTTCCTTGGCGCCAAATGCGGGAAAGGAAAAAAATGGCGATAGCTTGTTGCTGCTTGTTTTTTAAATCTCATTTTTCATATCATTTAACATCGTAAAAATCCACAATTATTGTTTTTTCCATTGCATGCATATTTATCAGCAGATAAAATTCTTCGAATGTTCCAGAAATTAAGAATCCTTAAATTAAACACTGTGTTATACAATAATATTCTGAAATTCTGATTAATTGCTTATTCTTTGGAACATATGACATATTACATAAATATGCTTTACAGTCACGCAGCGATGTTTGGCGACTCTTTGGTAAGCGCGATTTTCAAGCTCTCGCCAAACCAATAACTTCATATAATGGCTAAGTTGCCATTAAAGGAAAAAATCCCCTAAATTTGGCGACTTTTTCCTTTTTATAATAGTTTTAAAAAAAAAAGAAAAAAACTTGTGCGTGAGTGTATGACATCATAGCCAAAAAAAAAAAAAAAAAAAAAAGATATTTCACCAAAACAGTGAGATTTCCTTGAATTTTATTATTTTTTATACTCTTTGAAATATGGCTGCTAAGCAGCGAATAAATTAAAGAGGAAAATAAAAAATAAACGCTTTTAAAAATTCCAAAAAATATGAAAATAAGATATTTATATTTCACGAACAGATGCAAAAACATTTTCAAATATTTTAAGCAATTAATTTTTGAATTCGATTAAATTTATTGACAAAATTTTAAAACTATTGGAAATGCATATCGAAAATTTAGTATTCATAATTTTACGTCTAAATCCATTATACAAATGTTCCATTTTCATTTCAGATAAAAATGAAATTTGAAAAATCATATGCATCCCCATAGGAAGGCATTATGACCTAAAAAAAGAACAAAAATAACACATGAAAATAAATCACAACTTACCGATCATTGGAAATTAAAAAAAAAACTTTTCAATCTTGTTCTTACAAACAATACACTTATCTCTTCCTAGCATTTTGAATAATTATAATAACCTATTTGATCTTCAAAGCATAATTTTAATAATAAATATTAATCAAGATTCAAAATTCAAATAGATAAAGTCGAAAATTTGCATATTTGCAAGTGACAACAGCAAAAGGCGACAAACAGAATAGGGTTACAATTAAACAGAAATCACGAAGATAAAAATCGCCAAAGCGATGATTTAGTTTTTAAGTCATCCGCTGCAATCGTTCTTTTCAGGCGAAGTTGGGACTCTGTTTAAATTTTCTTACTCGGGGGGCATCATTTTACACATACCTTTTATTTCCCAATTTCTATTACTGGTTAAAACTTAGTGTCTTGTTTACATTAGAGAAATTGGGAAAAACAAGAAATATGGTCATTGATTAAAAAATATAAGAAATTTTTTATATTTATAGAAAGCAGTATGTAAAAGACTATAAAAATTCACTCGCCTGGTCAGAAAATCCAATCACCTACGGCAAGCAAATTAATGTATTCATTTCTAAATAGCAAAACTCGGAATTTTCATTAGAGACCAGTGGCCAATCGTAGCAGTTTTATAGTGGCCACTTTTTTAAGTACTTTTCGGTTAGCCGGGCGACAGTGATATATATATATATAGACACACACATACACATATCTACATGTACATATATATACATACACATATATATATATGTACATATGACTGTATATACATATGAATTTATATATGTACATATATCACTGGTGCCCATCTAACCGAAAAGTACTAAAAATTATCTGTCAGCGGCGCCCCTTTCCTATAAGGAAAAAAAAAAATTTTGGCATTTCATCAAGGATTCTATTTTTTTTTTTTTTTGTTGAAAAAATGTTTATATTTACATATTTATTTGGACTGTTTAATTTTTGATTAATACTAATTGAAATTTTAATAAAAGTTTACTGTTTAGAACTTTTAAATAAAAAATGGTACTTCTCTACGATCCCGTCAGCTGCATTTCATAAGAAAAAAATATCAAACTGTAACGCCAAATAGACGGGAGAACGTTGCCATTAGAATATGAAAATAAATAAAATATAAGAATTTAAGGACACAATTGTTATTTTAATTAATGAAATAACTCATAAATCAGTGAAACATAATAAAAAATACACACAAATGTTGAATTAAAAACTACTTGATGACATAACAAACACGTATAATGCTTCTGACATCAAGTAAATGGGACTGCATTTTTGGCCTTTAATCTTACTGTTTGGCGATAGTTTTTTGTTATGAAAAGTGGTCAACGGGATAATAGAGAAGTACCTACCCAATTGTTTTCATTTAGTGGCTCTGTGGCTAGTGTTAATTTTGCCCTATATTAAAAATCTGAATTACTTTAAGTGTTTGTTTTATAAGTTAGGTATTTTGTAAACTGTATTTACTCATTTACTGATTTTGACTTGCTGGGTGTTCATTAAGAACTGACTTTTCTTTTCATTTAGTATTGTCAATAGAAACGTTGAAGTCCTTTTTTTTAAGCAAATAATTATTTTTTAGAATCATTTTTTGTGAAAACTAAATCCTCAGATGTAATTTAATAATAATAATAATAAAATCTTCATTTATTTCTTTAATTTACATTCTGCATAATGTGTGGATTTGTAAAAGTTGATTGTAAATCTGAAAAGTGGGGATAAAATTAAATTTGAGTAAAATATGTGGAGAACAATTATTTTGGTGCTTAATGTTTCAGATGTAGGCACAATGTAGGTTTATGAAATTAGCACTTGAGATAGCATAATAATATTGTGAAAGTGTCTGCTGAAATAGTGGAATTCGCCGATTGGCTGCGGAAAATATCGCGAAATTTGTTAATATTTTAAGTTTTCTTATTTAAAATACTGTGATTCACTTTTAAAATTTTAATTTTCAGTCTCGCTGTTTCCACATAAGTTTTTCATGCTTAATTTAACACGATTTTTTGTAATATTATTCATTCGCAGTCATTACTCGTGGGTTAATATCCACTATTATAATACCAACACAAAATAATTGTTCTCCACATATTTCACACAAATTTAGTTTGATCGCCCTTTTTCAGATTTACAGTCAACATTTCAAATGTATTAAGCGATAAAAAACTAAATGAAAAGAACAATTTACAAGTCAAAATAAATAAACAATAAATAAATAATAAAATACCTATGGATATAACGTATTAATCCTTAAAGCAATCTTCGCGAACGAATACATACATGCGAGAAACGAGAAATTGTTTGGGATTGGGAGATTAATTTATTGGGAGCTTGTTTGGTTGCAGCTGCGCAAACAATGCAAAATATTTTATCCTTAAAAACTCGAAAGTTTATTTAAAATAACAGTAAAAATGAACACAAATAATTAAAAAATATTTCCTCATTATGAAAAAGGAATTGAAGTAATTTTTCGACTATATGCTCGTTTAAAATCTGAAATTATTTCTTTGTAACAAAAAAGGAAAACATATAGACAACAATTGAATTTAATAAATATGTATTACATGTTTCAAATATAGAATTCATTGTTTTTGCATTTAAAAAAATCGAAATAATTAGCCCGTTCAGAAGCTTGATTGGCTTTAACAGCGAACCGTACATCCATTTTAACTGTAATGTCCGGCGGAAGAAGGGAGTGATCACACCATTGCCTTTGTACAGCTTGGCTTAAGAAAAAAGTCCCATTTTTTAAATCGGATTATATAAAAAACTAGAGTTTTCCTATTTAAGCGGATAAGGGGATTCGCTTCATCTAAAACCGATTAGTATCATATATTAATTTTAAAAAAATCCTTCGGGCGGATTTCGAGATACGCTTTTTACACCATGACACCATTACATGCAGAGCGAAAAACTTCCAATTTTACTTAAAAATGGATTTCCAGATCTTAAAATCTACTGCATGTAGAAATCTATAAATTTCAGGATAGAGTTAGACCGGAGATATAAGACAGCTGTCAAAAAATCAAAACGATGTGCCTCATATTTGCTGAGATATTAAATGTCGGCTTTTCGATTTTCCTTTGAACTCAAACTACGTGTATATATAGAGTGACGGAAATCTTTGGTTTAGGGATTTCGGTTTTCGGTTTTTGCTGCGTCACTCGAGAAACTACCGTCTCTCATGATATAAATAAGTTAGCAATTTCACAACATGTATGGAAGCATATATGAATGTACATGCGTATATAAACATTTATGTGTTCTAGTGTAAATACCCGTCATAGGACGGGTTAGTTAAAATTTCCTGATTCGTCGGTTAACAAAACTTACTAGACTGTTTGATCTAAAATTTACTAATGATTTTGATTTCTGACCCTAACCACTATTAAATTAGGATAAGAAATTTGAAAACGCTTTAATGACTTCTAATAATAATTTTATAACGATTATTTTCATAACATACAATGTTACAAATAAAAACTTTAATACTCATTTGTAATAATAGAGAGCGACATCAGACATGTGCTATCTAGAATTATGTTCAAGGCCGTATTAACGATAAAAATCTTGCTGTCTTAAAAAAAAATTAAACATTATTATTCATAAATTAATCATTTAAACTTATTAATTTATTATAGCAATACTACATTGCAATAGTTATATTATTCTAGAAACATGTTTTGTAAAATATCCTATGAAAATCATTGTTCATTTCTACCAGCTTCTGTTTGATGGTTTGTTTACATTACCAAAATTACAAACGATTTCGGAAATGGTTTGTCGATTACGCAAATTATTGAAATGTTGAATGTATTATAGAAAAATATGCTGAACAGAGGAATGATTTGAGGTAGAAGAGATTTGTATTTAGGGTGGTATGTTTTCTCATATACATTTCAAATCGAAATTAGCCTAACATGGCTTCATCTTATCTCGGATAGGTAAGATGGATGAGTTAGCACCGGAATCGTTATACTGTGTTTTATTATATTTAGATTCCAGTGCTACTTAAATATATTCTTATTATGAAGAATTCTTCAGCTACAGATTATAGATTTAATTTGACAAAATGTTATATATTATTGCATAGTTTTTCTTATAAAAATATATCTTCATGCTAAATATTGAATAACAGTTTTCTATTCGATTGAAATATATTAATGCCTCTGACAGATTCATTTACATCAATAGTGGTTGATTTTATGAAACATAAGAACTAATTTTCGTTTATAAGAGACATAAAAACATATGAGCAAAATATATATAAGTACTTACAAAAGACAGCAGCGTTATTCTAAACTTATCCGGGTGACATAAAATATGTGCGTTATCTTTTAAAGGAAAAGGAGTTATATATGTCATCTTTAAGTATCTTTTCTTAAAATGTGTCATTGAAAACCAATGTTAGTATGGATTTTATTATCCAATGAAAATCTGTCTCTTTTTGAGTAAAAAATCTTGAAAGACAGGCAAGACACTCAATCACATTTATAATACTTAATATATAAGAGTGTGTGTATCTTTATAAAAATGTACACTGTAAATGTACACTTACAAATTTGATTACTTTAGAAGAGACCAATTTCCTTTTTGGAGATATGTCGAAACTTAATTATAAATCAATCATTCCAGTAGATTGTGTTTTCGTATATCGTGTAAATTTTAACTGTGCACATTGATATGCTGTACTATTTGTGGTGACAAATCATATAGCACAATTACAAAATTATCTTTACAGAAATGTGTACCTTTAGAATTAATATGTCCTTTTGAACGTTGTATATTTAGAGGAGGAAAAATCATTATAATAGGATAAACTGAAACACATTTATTTAGCTAATTTATGAACACATATGATGTAGTTGATTTATAAAGGGAATAGTTAAATGTAATAGTTATATAAAACTTCAAATTAAATTAAGTTGTTAGAGTATATTTACATAAATTTAACGTTTTAACTCTTTGCTTTCACATGTGATTCGTTTAGTTAAGACAAATACCGTGTTGTATGATGCACTGAAACACATTTATAAATCTATCATTATTTATTACAAAAATCATACATGAATTCACTGTCAAGCTATTTACCTGAAATGTTTTAGTTTCGAACACTTTTTTCTCGAGTAACAGAATTTTCTGTGTTAATCTGCATTAAACAAAACTTTATTTGACACCCAACACTGCTGACAAATGCTATTGTAATAAGGAATTATGGTAATCCATAAAATAGCAAAATTTGGATTTGTAAAGAATGTATAAAAATAAATTACAAAAAATTTGAGACCCAGTAAATTTTAGCATTTCTTTTTAGACCAGAATTTATTTTTAAGCCGTTAGATAAATCTGTGCAGTCTAAAAATATCTAAAGCGCCCGAAGCATTGACTCTGCTACTGGACTTGTTCCTAAAATTTCTGTGGCACTCCACTGTTATTATTTGCCTTTACAGTGCTTACTGTTCTTGTAAATTTAGTATTTACTTTTTTTTATTTTTCTTGAAATATTATAGATTGTGTTATCGTAATGACTGTTCCAATCTATTTCATCTACGCGATCATCATAAATGAAATGAATTATTTTTTTTCTTCCAAGAAAGGTTAGAGAAATTATTATTTCTTATTTATTGAAAGATTGCTTTAAAAGGATAAAACAAGTCCTTTCAGATCAGTCGGAAATTGTGTTATTATTATTTTTAACTAGCCGCCACTGGCGAACAGTTTGGTCTCCCTTAAATGTATGTTAAACATTGCAACACGTTACATTTATTCATAATTTAATTTTCCCTTAATACTTCGCCAAATCGGAAGATTCTAATAGACAAATAATGAACTTTTGCGATCATGGTAGCATTTCGCATATTTTTTGGGCACAAATGTCACATACGCACGTTGGCGCGATTCCCCCCCTCCCCCGCCAATTTGGCGAAAACTTTGTTATGGAAATTGTTGTTTATTTACTTTTATTTTTTATTTTAATTCTATAAATTATTTTTGATATGTATATCAATATTTATTTACAACAAACTATCATTTATTTATTTTTATTCTTTTTTTTAATTATGAGTATTTTTGTTAGCCGGGAGCAGATGATAATTCGCCAAATATCGTTCCCATCACCGTCATTCATACTACAATTAATTTAATTTTAAATTATAAACCTGTCACTCATTTCATTTAAAATACTTAACTTTAATCTAAAATGCTTATATTACATAAATTTAAAATACTTCACACTTTTCATTTAAAAGAGAAAATAAATAAATAAATAAGAAATAATATCATAAATCAAAACATTTGATTTCAAAATCAAAGTATCATTTCTAATTTGTACACGCGATAAATAAAAGCTGTATTAGCGATTTTAAAAATGCTAAAAATCTGATTCATTAAATATTATTACATGAGTTCAATTTACGTCAAGAAAAGGTCCGAAAGTTGAGTTGTATAGCACATAATTATGGTAAACTTTGATTGTCTCACTGGTGCGAATTATTTTTTTGACGCGAGGCAGCGGTCCAAAAATTCATTCGCGGAGAACTTGCTTTGCGAATGATTACCTCCATGATTTAATATTTTAAATGTTCACGACGAATCAATCTTTTTTTTGTTTACTTTTATGAATAGAGAATTTGAACTGCGAATCTTTCGACTGAAGTTATTGCAGAATATATACATAATTGAACGCAAGTCATCTCTCAAATATTAATTTATTTTGAACGATCTTTCTTAAAATGTAACTTTTATGCAGTTTATTCGAAAAAATAATTTTGAATAAAAATGGCCGCTTGGCATATGAAAAAGCGATGCGGCATCCCGGAACTGTTGAGGACAGTCACATGACTTACAGTTTTATTATTTTTAATTAGGTTTCATACTGCTACTTAATACGAAGTAAACAAATTAGTCTTATTGCTTTTAAGTTCGCTATTTTGGCGAGAAAGGTAATATCTCAGAATTTTTTTAATTGGCATACGAAATGTAATTCATTGAATATGAGGTAATTAATTAAAACATATATCAAAGGTTTTTAAAATCATTATTTAAAAATCGTCCATATGCTATAATACACTTAAACCCGCTTAAACGGAGTTCGAACTCGAAGCATTTAATGAATGCTATCGAATTTGTTTCAACTATTACTCATCTAACAAAGTAAACACTTCTATATATTTTATTGAAATTGGAGATTTTAACAAGCATAAATATATAATTGTAAATCTAGCATTACTGAGCGTAAAATTATTCGGTTTTCAAAGCTCCAATATTTTCGAATCGACTTTCGAAGCTTAGTGATTAACGAAATCATTCAAGAGATTATGAAATTCAATCGACTGTCCAAGTTTGGTTTTTAATCAACCCAGTATTTTAAATGTCAGCCTGGTGATACAAGATTATAACAATGAAGTTACTAATGTATAGCATATTTCCGGCGTTCCAATTACTACTATAAGTTACTAAAGTTACTAATTTACTAAAAGAAAATAGAATTACATCTCTTGTAAATTATAATTGATTATTCCTTGCATAAGCTTTTCATAAAATGTGTTACAATAGTTGTAACAGCAGAAATAAATTGCATGTGATTCAAGTGTGTATTGTCTCCTGTTAAAATTCCCAATGCATATAAAATACAATGCCTTGAATTTTATTTGATGTTTTTTTTAATACTCAATTAACTAATAAAATTTCTTTTAAACACGAAATCATAACTATCTGTTATTTTTGCATTAAAAATTAGCATGCATTAAATTCATTTTCTGCAAATATTTCCAGATATTCTTTCAAAAATCATTTTTTGTGTAATCTTCAAAATCTTATATCAAGAAGAATCCTTTGTTACCCATGAATATGAAAAAAAAAATATTACTATCTTCTATCCAATGGTTGGAGTATCATAGTTGAGATTTATTTTTTCCAACATTAATAAGAACAGAGCGGAAAATGCCGGGACCAGGACTCGAACCTGGGTACTTTGGCTTGCCTTGCCAACATTCTTCCTACTGAGCTATCCCAACGATATCCTGGCTGGCATATTTCACTCTTATTTGTTCGATAAAGCTGCAAACTGCAGCATTAATTTCATTCATCCGAGCTATAACTACAGCATTTCACATGATGAATATGAATTAACACGGAAAATCATGTATACCATGTAATTAAGTCATAATGAACAGAGGAAAGTAATTTCAACTAGGTAAATTATACCCAATGGTTGGAGTATCATAGTTGAGATTTATTCCAACAGAGCGAAAAATGCAGGGACCTGGGTACTTTGGCTTGTTGATTGGCTTGTTCTGGTCCCGGCATTTTTCGCTCAGTTGGAATAAATCTCAACTATGATACTCCAACCATTGGATATAATTTACCTAGTTGAAAATACATTCCTCCGTTCATTATTATTATCTTCTTTCACCTAGCGTAACCACCCACATTTTTTACAGTTTATAACAACCTAACTGATTAAATCACATTAAGTTCATGCTTACGATAAGTACAATATATATCTACAATCCGTCTAAGAACTACAACATTTTTTTGTATAAAAGGAAAAATATTTACATTATAAACTTAGAATGCATATTTATGTCACTTGGAACATATGTTTATATTTACTCTACTAATATTTCACATTTAAACACTTATACACATAAACCGACATAATATTACATCAAACACCGACTTTGCTTAAGCATATTTAACATTATAAATTTGCAAAATACATAAGTGTGGTACTACCACTTCAGAAAATTTATAAATCCCCAAACAGAAACCAAAGACAAACTAGTGTTAAAGCTATTTCTCTCAGTTTATTTTCTCTTTGTCTATTATAATTACTGTCTATGGACATAAATAAATAAATAGAATACATTATTACAAACTGAAAAGCTAAAAAATGTATCTATTTTTAGAAATCAGCTAAAATTTATATTAGATGGAGCGATTTGCGTAATAATATATACATACAAATAATTTCATGTAATTAAACGGATATATTTTAAGTAGTTAATAATTATTGAGAGTTAAAAATTTTATTTTCTCTTGACTAAAACATATTCAATTAAATCAATAAAATCTTTATTTTCAGTCATATAGTTCAAAAAGAAAAATAACATTTACTGTCATTTTGACTGTTCCTTTTTAGTTAAAAATTTTAAAAATTTTCGGATCCAGAAGCAACTGGGATTTGCACGTACTTTGGCTTTGAATTTTATAGTTTCAATATAATTTTCTCTTTAATTACACATATCCGTCCTTTTAAACCAGTAAACGTATTTTTTTTACTCATGTTGTTTAAAATTTAAATATGTTTCCTTTCATTTTATCTATTGATTTTTAGTAAAATATTAAAGAGGATTCAGATAAAAAACAACAATCATTGATTTCATAGTCTTTGACTTTCAATTTTAAGGTTTATATATAATTGTCTTTTGACTGACATATGTTCATCCTTCTTAATCAATAAAGTACTTCTTTCGACCATGTTTTTCAATTCCTACTATTAGCTCACACTCTCTATATATTTATATATCTTGTTCAAATTTTCAATCGTTAATAACAAAATTTCTATTCATCCTATCAAGTTCAAATAAATTTTTTAAAACTTGTACTGGATGACAATTGATGTTAATACAGTTTTTTAAAATATCAATTCATTAATTAAATTAAATTAATTAATTATAATTTTATATTTCATTTCTGTTCAAAACTATAGACTCATTCCATATTTAAAGTCACACCTTGACACGTAAAAAGATAATGAGGCTGTTCACGGACGAAGATCAGGCGGCTCGCGGGCGAAGGAGACTATAAATGTGGAGTGAGTCTATACTTTTGAACAGAAATGAAGTATAAAACTAAAATTAAATAATAAAATTTAATTAACTAATTAATATTTGAAAAAAAAACTGTATTATCGTTAACTGTAACATCGCTATGGCACTTTATTGTGAAATTTGGTAATTTTTGAAATTCAGTATTTGAAAAACGGCATAATTATTAGATTTTAAATTTATATCAAGAAAAATACAATTTTTTAAACTTTCTGACGCAGTTTGCCTAACAATTTTGTGAGAAATACTTTTCGAGCTATTAATTTTTGGTATTTTAGCTATTTATTTTTAATTTAATTTTTAATACATTTAAAAAATTTCTCTTATGTAAGATATTTAGCAGGATATAAATTTAGGAATAAATAACGTCAGTGGCGAAGCGTGTAGGTCGCTGGAAAAAATTTCTATTTGACCTAAGTAGGAATTGACTTTAAAAAAAGTTTTTATATTACTTGTTCTTTTTCAAATATGAAAGATATTTCCAGTAATTTTGGCAATTCATTATTAATTAAACGTTAAAGATGTTTCTGTTCAAAATCAAATTAAGATTTCGATATGTTTCAGATTTCAAATTCGCCGTTTATACATCCGGTTACAACATGGATAAGTTTGCACATTTTAGATATGACTTTTATTCTTCCCAAACTAATAAACATTAGCCTTTCATATAGTCTTGAATCTTAACTCTTAAATAAATCAAAAAATCTTTGTTTGTAATAAAAATATTTTTTGGTGGTATCGGAGCTAAAAAAAGATGAAACATAATGTTGCAAATCAAAACAGATTTAAAGAGTTTTATTAATTTACAAGCTTTTATTTAACTTTCCTTGGATCATTCATGTATGTAAATATGGAACATGTAATCGTTTTTTCACTCGCTTTCTGATGTGCTAGAATTACAAAACAAATATGTATACAAGGTGGGTTTTCGAAGACATTACAGCATTTTAATATTTACAGAATTTGATCATAAATTCATAAATTTATTGCAAAACATTTCCCCGTTAGCCGGGCACAGGTGATAAATCGCTAAATATTTTTTTATGGTTACAACTGTATACGAGTCACAACAACTATGGAGTTAATTAAGCGCCAAGCCACGCACTCTGAAATGTGGCGACTTGCTGTGAAACAGCAGCAATGAAATACTTTAAAGAGTAAAATGTAGAAATTGAAATATAAAATTTAAAAAAGTCCTTCCGCCCTATACCGGGAGGAAAATGTAGCTTTCATAGTCATTTTTTTTTTTAAATTCAACTCATTTTACTCAAACACTCGAAGCTAAAATGCATGTAACCCGACTATAGAAGATTCAATCCCGGTTTTCGTTAATACTGAATTGGAATGCGAATTTCAGCATGATAATTACAGCATAACAAAAATCAGATTGTTTCAAAATATCAGCCACCCTAGCTTATCAAACTGCCATTTCTCAGCCATTTCTTAAGATAAAGCCAAAACAAAAAAAAATCTGGAATCCTTGTATCACGACCTAACACTTAAAAGAAACAACTTTTCAATTTATAACTTTTTATACATCTTTTTGAAATTTTAAAAAAATTAAAAAAATTAACTTGCCTCTATTTTGAAACAAGATGGCGCATGAAGCTGGCCAACAAACTCGGTCGAGACCTTGGTATGTTCTGTACTTATGATCAGTCACATTCATATCGGTTTATAAATACGAGAGTTACAGCATAACAAATATCAGATTGTTTCAAAATATCAGTCACCCTAGAATTTCAAACTGCCATATATCAGCCATTATTTAAGATATATCCAAAACAAAAATTGTTCCAGAATCCTTGTATCACGTTCTAAAACATAACAGAAACAAGTTTTTTCAATTTATAGTTTTTTTGTACAGATTTTTGAATTAAAAGAAAATTATATAATTTAACTGGCTGCCATTTTGAAACAAGATGACGGATGAAGCTGGCCAACGAATCTGGGCGAGACTTTTGTATGTCCTACACACATACTCAGACACATCCAAATGGATTCACACATAAGAGAGTTACAGCATGACATATGTCATATATATATATATATAAATCAACATTTGAACGGAGGGTGGTTTGTGGGTCTATGGGTCATGATCGGTGAAAATATACCAAAATTTTTTGGAATTGCTTTCCTCTGAACGGCTGCATTAGGTAGCTTTTTGAAATGAAAGCTACCTAATAAAGAGTTTTTAAAAATAATATTTTAAATTCGGTAGTATACGGTACATACGTAAAATAAAATGCAGTGTTTCTAAACAGCGCTTCTAATACCACTGGCCAGTACTAGAGGGTTGATATTTACAATTTATGCACATTCTCCAATAGGACAACGCAATGACGATTGAATAACATAAACACAAACTAACATAAATTAAATATAAACAGGCAGCAGAACTTCGAAGACGCAGCATATTTCTTCAAATAGTTATAACATGAGCAATATATATATATATATTCAGACAATTTGTATTTGATCTATCATTCCAATATAATGTTCAATATTTGCCAAATTAACGAGAAATATTGTCCCAATTAAAGATATATATTTTTTTTTTTATCTCTTGCAAATCTTTCCGCTTCTGATAAAAAATTACTAATAATTCCTATGAGCAATTTAAAGTAAGGTTGTCGTTTAAAGTCCTATTCCACCTAAAATATTTCATGCTAAATACGTAAATGTTTAATATACAATTTTTGTATAATAGTACATTGAAACTATTCCACATTTGTTAAACTAAATTGGATATTATACCATATTAAAATAATATAAATTTTTTTGAATTTAAATCATAGAAAACTTGCTGAATGGTACGCAAGAAATATAAGGGTCACCCAAAGGAAAGTGGCGTTGTTGTAATAACTTCGCCATTTGACGAGAAAGATGACTGCGCATGCTCCTATAGAGGGCGCAGAGTGGAATGCATGCGATATCGTCAGATCCCGCCAGATGCGTGTGTGATAGCGTGGGAGCACATTAAAGGCATCGTTCGAATCATGGAGGCCTCCAAACAGTACCAACGCGCGGTCGTGCAATTTTTAACAACAAAAAATGTAAGTGCTAGTGAAATCAATCGTCGAATGCAAAATGTGTATGGCACGGAGCGTATGTCACAAAGATCGGTATTCCGATAGGAATACCGATGGAAGGATTCTAGGAAGGATTCTAGTAGTGGAAGAAGTAGTTCTGACGACAGGTCACGACCTAATCAAGTGCATGTGGTTATCACCAAAGATCTTCAAGGTGAAAACCTACAAGGTGACTTTGTCTAGGCTATCTGTTACGTCTGTATTACTTTTTTCTTTTGTATGCTAATTTATATTAATACCATTAAACCATTTCTCAAACGACTGTAGTGTCACTTTCATGTGAGCGACCCATATATATCTATATTCATTAAAAACTATCTATATTTCCTAAAAATAGTTTTTTTTAAACTTTTAATCCATTGTGATCTCACATATCCTGAAAATCATTGCATATGTGATAAGAAAGTCGATTCTATTGTTATTTTAATGTTTTTATGTAATATTATATAGATGTATTTCTTGTGTACCATTCAGTAATTTTTGTACGGTTCAAATACGCAGTATTTTATATTAATTTTATAGTACATTCGTCCAGTTTACATTCATGTATTAACAAAATGATATATATATATATATATATTTTGTCTCTTAACTTTGTCTCTCACATTTCTTGACTATTTCGCTTTTCGTTAAAATGAGTAAATCTTGATATCGTTCAAAAATACATTGTTTCTCCCCATCAGAGTCTCAGTTGAAATTTTGAATCTGTTTGTTATTTAAAAACAACTGTTTTAGATTTATTTAATATCTACGTAAAATAATGCAATTTAATACTAATGATTACATGTTGACATTATTTCAGTAACAAACGTTTAAAAATATATTTCTATTATAACTGTGTGCACTGCAAATAAAGGAGTCAGTCTTAAAGTAAGACAAAAAAACGACTGAAAAAGCATTTAAGACACGTAAATGTCTTAATATAGAGCTTAGACATAATAGATACCTTAATTTAAGACACGTGTGTGTCTTAATTGGCTGGCGGTAGAAATGAACCAATAGGGTTTCTGTGGCCAGTGTCTTAATATGGTAAAATGTCTTAAATTAAGACATAACGTTAGTGTTGTTGATCACATCTGAATTGAGAAGGGAGGGAGGGCAGGGCAAGCAGGTGCAGTGATGACCATAAGAGTTATGGACGGCGTTATTACATGACGGCGTAATGCATTCACACATATAATAAATTCAACAGCTCGCTGGATTATAAAATAAAATATTTAAAAAAATAAAAGTGAGTTTTACCTTTATGTTTTCTTATATCTTTGTTTTAATAACGTCACATAATTTCTATTACATATTTGTAAGATACGATATTAGTTTTCAAACCACGTGTACAACACGATAGGTTTCAAGTCTTTTGTTTTTTGTTTTCCAACAAGTTTAGTTATAGTTTCTGCATCTATTTAAAGATTTTTGTTTATTGAATGTAATCACTAAGCTTCACCCCTCCCCCCCCCTACAGATCTAGAAAACTTTCTGGTATTTAAACTATCAAACATAAATAATTAATTTAAATATGAAGCCATTTAAAATGGATCACAATTTGTGGATGACTAAAATAGGTGTAAAAATAAAAAGGTTCGAAAACATTAAAACCATTTTAAGATGTTAGAAACATTCGTCGTAATACCGAGCGCTTTTTACCAGAACCTGCCCATCATCAAAGGGTGGAAATGAGAAAAAATTCTGTAACCTCCGGAATGTAAGCTGTTTAAATAACCGAAGGCGAAACCCCATATGGAGAAAGGGGGGAAGGGGGATGGACTAGTCTATTGAGAGAGGTGGGTTATTCCAACCCAAATGTACCATTAACACAAAGTAGATTATACCAGATTTTTGGTATATTGTACGATAACATATCATTACAGGATTTCCCACCACTTGTCAGGATTTCCACTGACTCCCTCAGTATACATGTAGTATAGTCGTTCATTTACGCGATAATCTTTACTTTACTAAAATATATATCAATTTATTTTTTTCAATTTAACCGAGAAAGTGCAGTAGATGGTTTTCCTTTTGCTATATATGACTTACGTTCCCTTCTGCGAAAAATATATAGTAGTAATGTAATTTCCTATTTGTCATACTATGTGTATGTAAATAAAAATATGTCTATGTATGTCATGTGTATGTAAATACTTCATTTTTATTTTTACATTTAAATGGAAGGATATAAATTCCTGCTTTTTTATGCATATCTATGGGGTCAATTTTTCTGTGTACTAGATTTTGTAATTTTGTTGGAGGTTTGGCAATTAATGGTATGTCAAATTCTTTAAAGCATACCGGATTCTTTGATAAAGTTGGGGGATACAATCTATACTACAAAACTTTGAAATGTGTTTTATTCTTGGCTATTATTTTTCTGATATTAAATTCATAAATTACTTGGTTAATAAATTTCATTGAGTTCTTGGAGTTATTGAGTTAATAAATTTCATTGACCGATTCTGAGTTGCAATTTTCTTAATCGTGGTTAATTCTGTGTTAATATAATTTTGTGAACATACGTTAAAGGCCCTTCTGACATAAAAATTATATGCTGTTTTCTTATAATTAAATGGTACTATACTGCTATTAGATATTGCATTACTGGATCGGCATGGTTTCTGTAAATATTTCTGTCTAAACAATGTGTTAAGTTATACTTAATTAGTTCAACATCAGAAAAGGCAATGACCCATTTTTCTCTATTTCCATTGTATTCTGTTGTCTAAACTATTGGCATTTTTAAAAATTTTTCAAGATTTGAAATTCCATGCTTCCAAATTATGAGTATGTCGTCGACATATCTGATCCATAAATCAGGTTTTAAATCCGAGGTGGAGATAATCTGTTCTTCTAATGGTCTCAGTTTTAGTTCAGCTATTAAACCGGAGATGGAGGAACCCACAGGGGCCCTTCTGTTGCTTATAATAATTTCCTTTAAAAATGAAAACATTGTTATTAGTAATTAAATTTAAACTGAATATAAGAGTATTTTTAATGTTGTCGTCATACACTGGGTTATTGCTGATTTGATCTTCAATAATATTTCTTACTTCTTGTACATTAATTGAGGGGTGTAATGAATTTATATCAAAACTTGCAAGTATAATATTGTCTTCAATTTTAAAATCTTTCATTCGTTTGATTAAATCTATGGTAGAGTTGATTGCATATTTAGTGGGGGATAACATTACTTTTAGTAGTGGTACAAATGCTTTCTCGATTGGATAGGTTGGTGCTGAATATTTTGAAACAATAGGTCTGCGAGGGAGATCAGGTTTGTGGTGTTTCAAACGTCCTATTGAGCGGGGGGTAGTTGCGGTTTTGTTAATCATAAGTTTAACTTTTATTTCACTAGGCCAAGAACCATGTTATATTATTTCTTGTGTTTTTTTGTTAATCGTTAAGTTTGGATCTTTTTTCAGTTTTAAACAATTCATTTCACTAATACAATGCTTCATTTTGGGAATGAAATCTGCAGTAGGTAATATTGCAAGTTTATTTGATTTATCATTTTGTATAATTGTGACCTCCTGATTATTTTTAATTTGCTTGATTACACTTAGATCTTTATCTTTCGTTACCCTAGTTATTTTTAAATATTTCTGAAAATTATTGAATAACAAGTTTCTAACTTCCTCTTTTTTATTAATGGGTATAATGTTAATGATCTTTTCACAGTTCGTTATCACACTTTTGATATCTATTTTTCTCTGAAACATCTGTTTAGGTCCCAAACTTAGCAAATTATGCAGTTTTCCGTCTATTTTCATATTGGTGAGGTTAACATATGGTACTGGTTTTTGCTGTAGCCCTTTATAGGATTTCTTATCTTTAAGTCTATTGATTTTACCGTAAATACACCTTTCTTTTTATTTTTTCTGAATTATCTGGTAAGTGTTAACCAAACGCAAATATTCATCAAAATTCTTGTTATCTAAAACCCGTGACAATTCACTGTATAAGTCCCTTAATTTCCTGGTCAAAAGATCAATCATTTTAAACTTGCTTCTAATATATGCCTTCAGGGCAATACTGTCTAATTTATATCCGATCTCAGAAATTTCTTCCTGAATTACTTTATTACGATTCCTCAAAAATGTGGGGATAACCCTGTGCTCCTTGCAGAGTTGTAAAAACCTAATATTGATAATTTCCCTATCCAGCCTCATTCTTTCTGTTTTGAATTTTTTCTTCAAATTGCATCGTTCCATTATGTATCCAGAAGCGTCATTAAATATATAGAAGTCATTAAATATATATAATATATATTATATCCACAGAAGTCATTAAATATATATAATATATATTATATCCACAGAAGTCATTAAATATATAGAAAAATTATTCTAAAATTGTAACAAAATTCCCCTTTGTGTATCAATTAAAATATGAAACCATTTGACAGACCAGAAAAATTGACCCCATAGATATGCATGAAAAATCAGGAATTTATATCATCCCATTTAAATTTAAAAATAAAAATTAAGTATTTACATACATAGGTATGAAAACTAGGAAATTACAAGACCACATAAGGGAGCATAAGTCAGACATAGCAAAAGGAAAACCATCTACGGCACTTTCTCGGTTAAATTTAAAAACAGAAATTGATATATATTTTAGTAAAGTAAAGATTATCGCGCAAATGAACGACTATACTACATGTATACTGAGGGAGTCAGTGGAAATCCTGACAAGTGGTGGGGAATCCTGTAATGATATGTTATCATACAATATACCAAAAATCTGGTATAATCTACACATAAAAAATTTTCTAGATCTGTAGGAGGGGGGGGGGGGTTGAAGCTTAGTGATTACATTCAATAAACAAAAATCTTTAAAGAGATGCAGAAAATATAACTAAACTTGTTGGAAAACAAAAAATATATATATTCATGATTTAAATTAGTTGGTATTTTCAAATACAAATAAATGGATATACAAAGTCCTGTATGGAAATACTGAATAATAGATTAAATTGATTAAAGGTTAGATAAAAACAAATAAAATCTACCTTTGTTATAATTTGTTGAAAAATATTTTTATCTACGCAAATGACTAAAATAATATCCGTGATATACATGACCAAAAAATGAAATTTGTACCTTAACTCTGTATGACAGAATTGATTGTATAATAATGATATTAAAACAGTGATATAAATCAACAAATGTCCCAGGTTAAAATAAGAAGAAAAAAAAATAAGATAAACAATACATGGATATGATGAATTGGGGGGGGGAGGGTAGGGACACCCTTATTGCCAGCATTTTTTTTTTCAGTGTAAAAATGCCGATAAATATGTTAGTTTTGGATATTGATCAAGAAAAACCGTTTTTTGAAAGTACTTAAAGAAGATTGCAACTTTTTAAAAATACTTTTAATTCCTAGAAGGCTAGGATATGAATACCCTTCGCAGATTGGGTCCTTTCTAAAGAATAATGTACTACTACAGATATGTAAGAATCAAAATAGATTCATTTAAAATTGTAATTTTGAAAATAATGCTTTGCTTAATAGGTAATGTTCTCATAATTAAAATTAATTAAAAAGTTTAACAGTATTTAAAAATATACTTGCGAATATTGCACATGGCAAGCTGCAATACAAAATAAATTATGACAGTATAATGCAGACTGTTGTAATAGTCTTCCATTATTGGCAACCATTTATTTTGCTTTGTAGCTTGATTGTAAGTCTAAGTTTTAGCCTGCTGTCAATCAGCCAGCGTCTTTTTAAGACATATCAAGTGTTTTAAAAATGACGACGTTTTAAGACGTTTCCAATGTCTTAACTTCAGATGCAAAAAGGTGTCTTAAAAAGTAAGACACATTTTTTCACTTAAAATGTGTCCACCTATTTAAGACACTGTTTTAACTGAATTTCAGATGTTTGTTTTTACAGTGTGTAAATCAGAATACGAACACTGTCAGTAATAACCTCCATTCGTATGCCACGACTACCTCAATGGAAATACAGCCTATATTCATCTATATTCACGCCTGCATTAACTCCAGGATAGCTGCTTCCATGCACCCCGATTATGAAACAAAAATTTATAAACATACTATGTTTGTCATTTTTATCATGAATGAATACAGTTATTTTTTTACATTAATTCCTATCTGTAACTTATATATATATTTATTTAATAATATTTAGACAATGTTATAAGAAAGTTCAAAATTTACAAAAATAGGTTTAAAAGGTCTCGTAAGAACCACATAAAATCACTTTACGTTTTATTACAATAATTTCAACCTTACTAATGCATACAAAATAATACATTCCCATTATTAATAAAGAAAACTATAACGAAGCACTGAATAAAGAAATAACTTATATATCATTATATAATACTCAATTTTTTCAGATTAAAATATGACCTAAATAAATAAATTCCTGGAACTTCATTAGCTTTCAGCAACATCTTAAATTATGCAATGAGAATTACGAATCAACAGAAATCTCCTAGATTAATTTTCATGTGCATTTAAAAGTTTAATACTCAGGAAGATATGAATAATTATCAAATATTTCCGATGGGAAACGAGGAAAGTTTCTTGAAATGTTTATCACAGTATTATTCCTCATTAATAACTTAATGAGGAAGCGCCGAATGAAAGTGTAACTTATAAATCAAAATTTCCTGTATTTTCTAATAAATGACTTCTTGAAAGAGTATTCAAGAATGTTCGTTTATTATAATATTTAGATTGTGCGATTCTATGGCTGAATAATTTATGTTGATTAATTTGTTTATTAAATAATCTCATTTGGTTTAAAGTTTATTCTTCATTTCGAATATACATTTATTATAATTGAATTATATATTTATTTAGCAACAGCTGCATTTGTATTTTTTGTTATTTTGTTGTTGTTTTGCAGAAAGAAAAAAAAAATAAGGGAAGATCGGGTATCCCAGGACACTTGGATAAATTGCAAATAAAAAACAAATAAGTGAAATTTCTGTCTTTATTTTATACTTAAAACTAAATTACGAACTTCTTTAATGATTTTAATTAAACATTGCTAATAATATCGAAATATTTAACGAAATATACTGAAAATAGTTTGGCCTTATTTTTATGGCGTCACAAGAAACGGCGGGTAGCACCGGACATATTAATCAATGGTGTCCCAACCGTTTTTTGGCCTTAAAAACATCACAATTATAATATAAATCCGATGCATCTATATAAACACATTCTTCATGGACCCAGTCTTTGCATTCCTGGCGCTGAATCCAGTCTTCTTCAAATGTTTCTCCGCATATGATGCATTGTGTCTCGTTTTTTCGAAAAATTATTGAAGAAAACAAAACACTCACTCACGACTAATTTACTCGGTGCCCACGTCGCAATTAAACTGTATTTGTTTCGACTCTAAAGAGCGTTCATTTACAATAACGCTTTATTTATGCAACACTTTGAATTTCTTAGAAATTGAAATGTCCACGGTTACCCGCCGTCCGCGGCTACCCGACTTTCCCCTACCTATAACTACAAGCAAAAAAATCCAAGAATTAACATTATCCTTTCCTGTTTGAAGACTCCAGAAAAATAATTATTTTTTAATCTAACTCAAGCGTTCAACAATCATATACAGGGTGAGCACATTCTCAGCAATAAGAGAGAAATGAGAATATTAACAACTTTTGTAGATGAAATTCAAGTCGCACTCCATTAATTAAGTAAAAATTACTTTTCGCCACATTCCAATCTGAACCCAGATTTTCGTTCTTAACTTTAGTATTAATAAAGGTTTTTAAAGGCACTATCAACAAATTAAATGGCTTGTTTAACACGCTTCGTCAGCAGAAAGAGAACTGCAAATATGCAACTTTCGCTTCCAAAGAAGACAGAGCTAAACGTTCCACATTTCATAATGTATCTGACAGAATATATGTCATCCTAATCAAGTTCCAGGCCACTTTCAGCACATTCCGCGATTAAATATTTCTGCCTCATTTTACACAAAGCAAAAATAGTCTGTTGAAAGTTTCGTTAAAATATATTCATTGTTGTTAAAATTATAAACGAAAATTTGAGTTCGTCTTCGATCGAGAAACCCTGTATTTTTAACTGAATAAATGAATGTCAAACTTAATTTCTTATACAAAAAATGTTTAATCCTGATAAATACAATCAATGTGGTATTTCTCTATTATAGGCTCTGTTGAAAAATATAAGATGTTGTATATTTAATTAAATATTTAAATGTTTTTTGAATTTTTGTATATCTACATGAGTTAAATACAAATTAACATCACTGTTTAAATAGTAAAAAGATTCAGATAACAAACATTATAACTGTTTTTGGAATTTTAATCAACATTTTATAAATGTGCTATATTCATCGGTTTTATCATCAGTAAAACAGGCATATTTTTCTGCAATCTGTATTCCTTTATTGTGATACAATTTATGCTCCATCGAAAGATTCTAGCAAGGTGCGTGGATTTGCGTGCGTGTAAATATAACACATTTGTTCAGCACACAGCTAAAATGTAATTTGTGGGCTCATTAAAATGAAGTGAATATTTCATTGCTGCTATTAAAAATACTAACATGTAAATTAAAAAATCTTCATTCAAACCCATTTGCATCTTCTTCCTTGCAAAATACTGATAAAATTTTATCTAATTTTTAATTCTACCCAGCATATATCATACAGCGGAAAGAGGTTTGAAATTAGTTCGATAATTTCACAGTAATCGCTACGTATTGTAGAGTGTTTTTCGCTCACTTTACATTTTAAAATTTCAACTTTGAAAGAACTATTCTTGATGAGCATTTATGTCTTAAACATCATTTCAAATATCACGTTTCCAGTTCTAACAGTTTCAAAATAACTGCTATTTCTAAATATCTTTTGTTCTTGCGCCTTCTTGGATGCAGGGATGCCGAAAAAAATATTTAATTTTTAAAAAAATAGCCGCAATTATAAATTATGAAATAATTTTCGAAACCGTTTTAGTAGTTTCAAATTAATTATAATTTTAGGACGTTTTCTAATAATTTTAAATTTCGGAATTAAAATTAAAAGTTCTGTGCGAGCATTTATGTCATAAATGTAACCACTATGTGAAATTTCAAGTTTCTAGTTCTAACAGTTTTAAAAAAATCTTAATTTTAGAACCTCTTGCTCGCTTGTATCAAATAAAATTAACCAAATAAAATAACGTTTAAGCAGAGATTGTTATCTGTATTATACTGAAAGAATTGTAGAAGTTTGTTTTGTAGTTTTTTAAATAACTGTGATTTTAGAACGATTAGTGCTCTTTTCACCCATTTAAATTTCGATTTTTTTTAAATTTTTGATAATGAACATTTACTTCTAAAAGTCTTACAACTAACGTTTTCATATAAATCGTTATTTTAAAACGTTTTTCACTCTCGCATCTCCATATTAATAGGGTTATCGACACAAAAAGTTGCCTATGTTAGAATAGAGACTATCACCATTATTTTGCAACTATTATGTTTGAAATCAGTTTGGTACACCAGAGATTACGTTTTGCAAACGAACAAAGAAACGTTTCTTCTTTATAATATTAGTACAGTATTATATTGTTATTTTTTACACATTGTAAAGGCTTTGTAAGATCTACAATAATATTATCTTAAGCTTTATTTCAAAGCTTAAAAGTCAACTTTTTTTTCGGGATTATTAATCCATTTTCCCATTACGTATAACGAACACAATTATACTTAATAAATAAATACCTTTCACACTAATATAATATTATAAAAATCCCCTTTTTCCAGGATTAAAATTGCCGTTGCTAAATAATTGCATAAAGATTCATTAGCTTTTGGGAATATCTTTAAAATATAAATTACACCAATAAACAAAACTTTACCTAATTAAATTTATGTATATATTTTAAATTTTAACACCATAAAAGATATGCATAAACCTCACGTAATCTCGATGGGAAACGTGGAAAGTTTCTTAAAATGTTTATCATACAATTTTAAAAGCGTTAAATAGATGACTAGATTAGAAATCAATATATTGATATGGAATAATGTATTTCCTAAAGAATGATTCTTCAAACTCGCCTTCAAGGATATTCGTTTATTATAATGTTTGGACTCTGTGAATCTACGGCTGAATTATTTATGTTGAATAATATCCCCATTTAATAATCAACTTTTCGTATTTTCAAATACACATTTATAATAATTTCTATAAACATAATTAAAAAAATATAATATAAACCCCAGCGAAAATTTATCAATATTCTTTTTTTCATTTCCAAAACTGCGTTACTAGATTGCAAAATACACAACGCTCTGCATATAAATAAATCTAATTAGAATAAGATTAAAAATGAATTAACGTCTGTTTTCGAAAAACGTCTGTCTGGAAAAATTATGTACGTTAATTAAAAGTAGATTTAAAGAAATTTTCAAAAGTTTGTTCATGCACATTTTTTAAACGAAATCTTTTCCTGAACTTAAGTTAAGAATAATTAGTAATGATTATATTTTTTTAATTTTTTTATGAAGGAACGAGATGTAGAAGTTGCATAATTATTTTTTATTAACATGAAGCTGATAATATGAAATCCAAAATAATACTTATTTTTAAACTTTAGTACAGAGTTTTGTTTTTTATTTCTCTCATAAAAATAATAGTAAAAGCTTTCTTGGTTTACGCTAAATCCTTGTTATATTTCTAGGCATTGGATTATTTCTCGTTATTTTTAATTGGATATTTGTCAAAGTTTTTTTTTAGCTTACATGTTATTGTTGCTATGTTAATACATAAAAGGGTGTTTTTAATTTTTTTAAGTTTCTGAAATATACAGTGATTAAATTAACTATATTAGACTTTATAAGGGTTTCTTACAAACTACATTTATTAAAAGCTGTTTTTAGACAATTTTAAGAATAAGGAACAAAACCTTAATTTGAGATTATCTAACATACAACAATCAAAATACACTGAAATAGAACGGATTTCCCTGTATGATGTTAATAGGATATTCAGCATCGAAATAAACCTGTTTGGTAGAAGCTATTAAAGATTGTTTCATTATTCTTATGTACACTTAGAACAACTACAATTATCGAATACAAACCAGGAAACGAATCCGTCACAACCCAAATCTCAACTAATATTACTATATTAGTCTATATTACTATATATACTATATTAGACTTTGGGACTGTATTTTAATATAATACTGCTCTGTGCTATATATATAGTGAAAATAAGTCGTTACAAAATAATTATCTATATGTTTATGCATAGGGAAATATAATTATTATTTCTAATTACCATATAATTACAATACTTACAATATTATAATGTAATATGACATAGCACTAGTAGATTTGACTGACATTATGTTCTTGTTGTGTCTATGAAAATACTTTTCATAAAACCAGAACTGAAATAAAATTGATGCAGAGGAGGAATGGGTGATTATGAACATGGTATATACTGAATGTTTAATCCAGTTTCCACTAAAATTCTCTTTTTGTGTTTAACATGCTTTTCATACATAAATATAGTTCATAAGTTTTCCATATTTAAAAAGGAGACTACGAGTATATCTAAGGAATATTTTAATTTCAGAAAATTTTAAACACAGTTAATGTTTAACATGCCACCTACACATTATTCTCATTTATATTGATGCACTGATACTAGCGCATAAGCAGAAAGTGATTACCTCAGTATAGAAGTTCCTGTATTGCGTACGGATAAGGTTTACCCCTTATTTCTGCTCTCATTTGTCATAGGTGAACTTTTGATCTTTCTGTGATATTTTAAGAAGCCTACGACATGGAGTCACGTTGGAAGATATCACGTCTGATCGGGGGAAGTTTGAGGATTTCTCTCAAACAGGTCTTAAGAAATTGAGGATCTTTTTCGGCCATATGGGGCATAGCGGTGTCCTGGATCAGCACCATTCTTCTTCAGAACTTTGCTCTGGGCTTTTTGTATTTGACCACCTGCTCAACTTTCTAAATCCCATAAGTAAACTTATATATATATATATATATATATATATATATATATATATATTTCAAATTCATTAGTTTAATTTTTTTTGTTTTCACTAAATAAAGAGTAATAAAACACAAACTTTATAAAAAGCTATTCACTAAATGGGCTATGGGTGAATGGCTTTCGGAATCAGCTATGGTTGACTCACGAATTAAAGTTCTTGTCACAACGACAAAAACTATTCAAACATTTGAATTCCCACAAATATCAACACAACTTTTAGTTTTCATTAACTTTCAAGGGAAAAAAATGACACTTTTGTATTTTTGACATTTGTATCTCAAAAGATACAAAACATTGAAGATTGAATAATAAACATGTGAATTTACACATTGCTAATTAAACGTAAAACCGACAGAGGGGAAAATTTAAAAGCCGGGAATCGAACCCGGACCTTTGGAATAATGCTCCAATTCTCTCCCATTGAGATACAATGGCGATACCCAGCCTGGCATCTAACCACTCACATATGTCGATAAGGCTTCCATCGTGGTACAAGATGTATATGTCATCATGAGCACACAAACCTTGTGACAAACTTGATACGAGACACAAATCCCAGCATAGGTCAACATATTTGTGTAATTTCTTTTAATTACATATATGTGTTGACCTATGCTGGGCTTTGTTTGTCATCTCAAGCTTGCCGCACGGTTTGTGTGCTTATGATGACATTTACATCTTGTTCTGTAATTGCAGCCTTACCGACGTATATGAACGCGAGAAGCTAGTCTGTGTATCCATCTCGTAACTCAATGGTAAAACATTGGAGCAGTATTACAATGGTCCGTGTTCGAAACATGGGTTGAACAATTTTTACTCTGTCGTTTTTTTGCTTAGTTAGCAATGAGTAAATTCACGATTTTATGATTCAATAATTTCGAGCATAATTCACTGCGGAAAATTCATTTTTAAAAAAGCTATAGTATTATATAAAAAATCCGAGATATATCGGACTTTTTCTATTCTTAGCTAAACCTTTCAAGATCGACATAAAAGCGTCACATTACATATTAACTTAAAATCTAAGTCTAAAGGTCTTTCAAAGTCCATCCACCGAGAGGTGACAATGGGATTTGGCGGGTTCAGTCTCAACAACGTGTTGCAGTGCCACGAAAAATTTGGATAGCAGCGCTTTCCGCTGATTCGGATAAATCCTACTCACATCTGAACTACGCCAAACAATTTTTCACAGTGGGGAAATAGGAGGCGAAGCCGTTCGCAACTATTGGAAACATTTAAAAAATATCACGCTATCCGAAGTTAAATATATTTTACCAACATCAATTAGACGCAATGCCGATGCAATAAAAGTCACCTTTTAATCTGTGCAACCAATATGATATATTATATAATTCTACAGTGTCATAATTATGTAAAAGACATTTAATGATACATTTAAAAAACAATACAAGTTTGAAAATACGAGTTAGAAAATTCTCTTTTGAAATCAATACATTAGTTTATTTTTATAAACAGATTCCGTGTGGGTCTCAAAAAACATTCTGTTGTGAAATTGGAAGCAGGGTGTTTAAAATAACCCTGTGGCCGTGCCATTTTTCACGATCAGTAAAACGAGTTTCTAGTAGAAAGCAATCGAGCTAACATTTTACTTGACACTATGGTGCACGTATGCTGTTCCGAAGTACCTGGTTCGATACTTGCCAACGCCTCTAGCATCTTTTTCATTGATTACTTTGGACAAACACACGCGCACATTCACCATCATCATCTACTGTCGGGACCAGCATATGACAGCACTGAAAACATCCTCAGCACGCAAAGCCTATGAAAAGGCTATCGCACAAAGCTTATGGCTACTCTCTCATAGCATAATGCATTTTCGGGGCAACACGTGCGCACGGCACCGAGATAGCAGCAACCTAGCAACCGCCATGCAACACGAGTGAACATTATACGTTCGTCATTAACGAGACGTCTCCTCATTTTCGTGACACCGCTACGAGCAGTAAAACAAGTTTTTAGCAGCAGGCCTTTTGATCCACAATATAGTGCTCATCTGCTTTTTTGGGATCCCTGGTTCGATCCTTGCCATCGCTGAACCCGATTTGCCTTTTATAGAACTTAACTTTTCAATGTGGAAAACAAATTCCCATCATTAACGTTTTCATTTTAAGAAGATTTTTGTCTGCGTTTTTTATATTAAACGGGTCACAACCGATTTATATATGATTAATATGTTTACATAATTATGCAATAACACCTGATTAAATGATTAATAAGTTCTGATTATTTTTAATTGTATAAGAACTGTCTAATTTCTTTACAAAAACTTAATTATAAATTATATTACACAATTTAACATTCGGATACAAAATTAAAATTTACAAAATTATTCCAGTTACTGAAAAAGAGTCTTACTAGTTTAATCGTACTTTCGACAAATGATACTTTTTAAATTGCGTCTAATAGAGCAGTACGTGATATCTGTTAGCCCTTTCTTTATATTATTTATAATAATGTTTCAGATATTTTTTGAAAATGAAGACTAAATTTTTTTAAATATCGAGGTAGAATTTTACTCAAATAACTGCTTTATGTCTGTGATATTCCGAAACATGTATTACAAGATTAAGGGATTAATGGAAAGATTATTTCCCCTTTGATATTTTGAAATACCATTAATCATTTTTTAAATCCTCATTTCGTAACTACGAATATCCATTGAAACATTTTCTTAAGCTTCAATTATTCTAGTCGTAAAGAGAATTATTGTAATGATTGTTTTCTGAAAATTAATTTTTTGAACAAGCTGAGTGTATGGAATTTAATGTTCACATATTGTATAATTATTGATTGAAATTTGAACACAATGAAAACAAAATTCATAAAATAGTAATTAATCTGCAAACCAACATGCTTTGCATTTGTAATTATTATTTCAAATGTTTGTCACCGTAATTAATTTACGTTTTTCTTCAATGATTAGTGTTATATAATGTTCTTTACATAATTGTACTTCAATAACCTGACAAAATCAGCTGAATTATAGTGATCCAAAACATGTAAAATAAATTTTGTGTATTAATATTTAGTCTACAAAATCAGTTTTTTGTTTTAATTATATAGCTTGTTAGAAATATCTTTCTCAAGTATTATTTATATCAGTTTCTGGAAAGTAGTGAAAAAGGTACATGAGTTGACAATTTGTGTAAAAAAAAGTATATCTTTGTTTAAGTTTTTAATTAAATAAAATGTATAACTTAATTTAAAGAATCGGGCAATTTCAAATAGCCATGTATGTGTACTTTAAATGCGTAAAATAATCACGATTGCATAGCTTACTATACAAAGGACACTTAATTTTAAGAAATCATTAATTCCTATTTCTTAATTAACCTGGTTTAAAATATATGTCTAAGATTTCTGCATGTAAATTTATGTCTATTATTTTAAAAATTTAGGTGGTGAAAACTTCATTAGACAACCATCTTGTTGGCATACTGTTATACTACAGAAAATATCGAATGTATTTGAAAAAAATATAGAAAAATAATATTATATAATGTTAAATATAATATTTTTTAAATATTTCATTACATACACGTACGTATACTTATTCGTAACAAAATAACGGCACAAACTTTCTAGTTTTGCGAAATTACTAACAAGTTCTATACTCCAGCAATCCTCATTTCTTCATTCATAGGTTAGCTTACAGCTGAAATACATTAGCAACACAAATGTAAATTTGTATTAATATAACATATAAGGAAGTCATAAACGATAAGATAGTCATATTATTTACATAATTCGCAACAAAGTGCATATAGTAACTTTTATCCTTTTAAATGCACACATATACAGTGTGATTCATAAATATCGAAATAATAGGCTATCTCCTTAAATATTGCCCCTAGGCACATACTTCCAATTGCAAAGTTTCATAAAAAAAGGTGCAAAATTTGATGAGATATGTTGCAACTCCATGGGGGGGGGTCTATTTCAGAAAATACAAAAATTAAATTTTTATACGGCCCCCATAGGATAAAATTTCCAATTAGGAAATTATTCCTTATCCAGTCCTCAATCAAACAAAAAAATGCCATCTTTATATTTGCAAAATTCACAGAGATATTAAAATCCAAAATTCGTGACTTACACCACTTCAGCATACTTCTGGGCGAAGCAATATCAGTTCATTTGAAATGCAAGTTAGGGATCGACCATAAATTTACACATTATTAAAAGTCGATCTAAGACAATGTCTTAACGTTTAGATATAATATAACAGCGTATAAATGTTTGCGTTAAACTTGCTTGAGAAATATGCTAGAAGTCTGCATGAGACCGAGCTTTGCGCCAGGCCCGTAACCGGTATGCCCCGCTAACCGGGTCGTGTCGGCCCGTGTCTTTATTTTTCTTAAGACGTGTCGGACAGGCAATAAGTTTTGTACAAAATAGTAATAGCGATAATCAAACTCCTGTTAACAGAATCATTGGAAATATCTAAACTAATAAAAGAAAATTTCGCTCTGTGTGTCTGTGTGTCTGGGTGTCTGTGTGTGTGTCTGTTGGCGATGGTTATGAAAATCTGTCCCACCTAGAAGGCTGGAAATTTAGATTTAGGTAGTCCAAACCCTCTCCTGGTGCAACATTACTTCAGAATTTTAATATTTTAATTACTTTCTGAAATATTAATTAAAATGCACAAAGAACTCTCATTAAAAATACGCTTTTATTCTCTTGGGTTGGTTGGTTCACTGGTTGGTTGCATCGATTCTTCACAGAAGTAATTAAATAAAGCAGAGTAGCGATGCACAAATAAGGATTTCTAACTAAATAGTGTCAACATGGATTGAAGTTATTAGCGTAGAGGAGTCATGCGAATGTCACGCCACCTGTACATGACAAATTACACATACGTCCCACTGATTGAAATATTTTGCAGGCATATTTTTCTTCATGACAATTAGTCGGGTTTAAGTTTTTTTTTACATGACATTTATTATTATGATGGAGATTGTTAATACATAAAACTTTATTTAACAGATTCTTTTTTATATTTGCGGGAATTAAGAGGGACAAGGGTCTAATTACATTTAAGCTTCAAGGTGTATTTCTAGAAAGCAGTTACCAGAATTTCCGAATAGTAGTGTAAAAGTAGTAAGCCAAATTTCAAATTAAGTTCCTAGCTTAACCAAATGAATCAATCATTAAAGATGTATTGTGATCCTCCTAATTAGTTATTTGCTAAAGGCCACTTGAACAACCCCCCCCACCCCTCCCGGACCGTCCTTCAAGGTTTTTTCTCTTACTCTGCTCCGTTTCCATATCTCAGCAACTATCTTTCCGATTTCAACGCATGTGATTTCAAACATTATAATTAATTTAATAGTCACCATTTATAACATTAAACTAAATTTATGAGTAGCGGTTACCACTATTTACGAATAACAGTTTAAGCCAAATTTGTAATTAAATTCAAGCTTAAGGAAACGAACGAATTTTGAAAGATGCATAGTGGTCCTCCTAATTAGTTTTTTTCTGAAGGCCACTTGAACAACCCCCCCCCCCATCCCTCCCGGCCAGCCCTTCAAGGTTTTTTCTCTAACTATGCTCCGTTTCCATATCTCAGCAACTATCTTTCCGATTTCAACACAAGTGATTCCAAACATTATAATTAACTTAATTGTCACTCTTTATAACATTAAACTAAAATTATGAGTAGCGGTTACCACAATTTACGAATAATAGTTTAAGCCAAATTTGCAATTAAGTTCAAAGCTTAAGCAAACGAACGATTTTTGAAAGATGCATAGTAGTCCTCCTAATTAGTCATTTGCTGAAGGACACTTGAACAAACCCTCCCCCCCGGCACTCGTTTCAAGGTTTTATTCTCTAACTATGCTCCGTTTTCATATCTCAGCAACTATCTTTCTGATTTCAACACAAGTGATTCCAAACATTATAATTAACTTAAATGTCACTCTTTATAACATTAAACTAAATTTATGAGTAGCGGTTACCACTATTTCCGAATAATTGGGTAAGCCAAATTTGTAATTAAGTTCCTAGCTTAAGCAAACGAACGAATTTTGAAAGATGCATAATGCTGCTCTTAATTAGTCATTTGCTGAAGGGTACTTGAACAACCCTCCCCCCCGGCCCCTCATTCAAGTTTTTTCTCTAACTATGCCTCGTTTCTATATATCAGCAACTATCTTTCCAATTTGAACGCAAGTGATTCCAAACATTATATTTAACTTAATAGTCACCCTTTATAACATTAAATTAAATTTATGAGTAGCGGTTACCACTATTTACAAATAAGAGTTTAAGCCAACTTTGTAATTAAGTTCCTAGCTTAACAAAACGAACGAATATTTATGCATGCATAGTGGGCCTCCTAATTAGTCATTTTCCGAAGTAATTAGACAAAACTCGAACATCTACTCCCTTCGGCATCTCACTCAAGGTTATTTTCTCTAACTGTGCCTTATTGCAATAATTGGGCTAATAATGTTCCAATCTTCTCGAAACCAGCTCAATTTTATAGTGCACCTACTATACAGTAACGTAGGCAGCGGGGACCTGTCTCAGAAGTTCGTTCGGAAAGAGGTTTGTTTAGAACAGAATGCTCCCCTGGCGGTGGTAGGGGGCAATAAAAGATTTTGTAGAGCGTACGAGCATGCCAGTATACGTTTCCGAAGCCATCGTAGACCGTGGCCAGAGTTCCGTTTTTTAAGAAATTTAAGTTTATTACAAGGGATCGGGCAACGCCGGGCTGGTCAGCTAGTACTTTAATAAATTACACAGAAATATTTTCAAAAATCTACTTTTTGGTTATACAGCTTCAAACGTTATGATGTTTTTAAACCTATTTTTCATTTATTCCAAGCGACATTTTTTTTTTTTAATAATCTTTATTTGAATGTAATAGTCTAAGAGTATAAATAATCATTAAAGTTGATATTGCGTATTTTTTAATAGATGTCAACCTCCCACTAATCTTCCGTTATAAGCGTGTTTATTTGACCCAGGTTTAATACGAACTCTTTTAAGAAATTCAATTGAATAAATTTGACCTAAAACCTTTAAATTAAGTAAGGCAAAGATTCATTAAATCAATTTTCTGGTTATAAAGTGGTTAACTGGTCCAAATTAATCAACATATTACGGAGGATTACTGGGAGGTTTTGCAGCTATGTAATTGTCATGCGAACACATAGTAATCAAAAATATACTGTAAAATTTTCTTATACATATGTACGTAGTATTCTTTAAAATTATCTTAATTGTATCTTAAGAAAAAATGGAATTTTTTTGCACAAATTTCGGCCTGTGCAGAAATTTAAAATATGCACCGACACCTGTCTAGATAATGAATTAAATAAAATTAAGTGCATTGCCCATAAAATTGGTTTTCTTTCGCATCATATCAACAAACCCATCTATGACCTAAAACATAAAGTGCATAAAATAAATTTATATATCTAATAAACTTAAATTTTGTAACTTTGACTGTATACCAGATTTGTATGAGAGATTAGGTTATGCGTTAAACAATTTTAATATCTGTACCCGAGAGTTAAACGATCGAAAAAGAGGATACTATTAGGTATCAATCTTTGTTTAAAACTTTAAAAGCATTTTTCTGCATCAGAGGATTTTTTTTTTTTTAATTTCATTTTTAAATTGATTTAATTGAATAACCGTTAAAGATAAATGGTTCAAACTTGGAATATATCTTTTTCAAATATTTTACTTAAATTTTAATTCGGAAAATTTGAAAAAAATATTCACTTTTGAAAATATGATTTGTTTAAAATAAGTTGCATCGTTTTTTTTAATGCTATTTTAAATAATTTTATTTTTTTAATTAATATTTTTTAAAATGCAGAATCAAAATTAAAACTTATATATTTCTGTTTAATTAAAAGAAAAAAAAATCAATTCGACAAATAATATTTCGAGTTATAACAATTTTAAATTACTCTAAATTTTTTGAAAAAAAAATTTTTTTTTAAATTTTATAAGAAGTCTTATGATGCGATTCTTTGTACAAATTATATGGTTAACCATCACAAGAAATTCAGAATTCAAACTCTATAAATAAATAAAAATAATAATAAATGTTTCATGGACACTTTACAGTAATATTGTTTGTTGAATGACACGCATTTCAATTTGTGTCTGATCCCTTGAAACCTCACGAATTATTAAAACGGACATATCTCTCTGAATTTTGGCAGATATAAAAATGGATTTTTTTTTTGTTTAATTCAGGAATGGATAAGGAAAATTTTCCTAGTTGGAAATTTAATCCTACGGGGGCCGTATAAAAAGTTAATTTTTGTATTTTCTCAAATAGACCCCCCATGGAGTTGCAACTTATCTCATCAAATTTTGCACCTTTTTTTATGAAACTTTGCAATTGGAAGTATGTGCCTAGGGGCAATATTTAAGGAGATAGCCTATTGTTTCGATATTTATGAATCACACTGTATATTTAAACACATGTATATACACCTAATATCTTAGAGACTCTCACATATATATATATTTTATCTGATATAATAAAATATTAACTGCGAAATGGACATTTAGCTGTAAAGGTTTTACAATTCATACAATACTGAAAAAAAAAAATGACATTCTATAGTGCTTTTTGTCATTTTAAATTAACGAGCAGGGAAGACCGAGCTATGCTCGGTCAAAATTAAATTTGAGTTCAAATATCATGACCCATGACCAAAATGACCCACTAATTGAATTTTCTCGAACATGTGACTTAGCGCAACAGTCGTCTCGTGCCGGAAAACCATAGGATGCAAAATTTAGTGTAAATTGAGCCGCTTTTTAGATATTGACCCACAATGACCCAGAAATGACCCACTAATCGAATTTCTCGAACATGTGACCTAGTCTAATGATTTTCGCGTGCCCTAAACTCGTAAAATACAAAATGTAATCAAAATCGTTAGAGCCGTTTTTTAGATAAAATTAATTTGACCCGCTTTGACCCAAAAATGACCCCCTAATCGAAAGTTCTGGAACATGTGACCCAGCCTAATAGTCTTCTCGTGCCCGAAAATAGTCGGATACAAAATTTCGTCAAAATCGTTTGGACCGTTTTTTAGATACAATTAGCTTGACCATGACCCAAAATGACCCAAAATGACCCAAAATGACCCACTAATTGAATTTTCTCGAACATGTGACCTAGCCCAACAGTCTTCTCGTGCCCGGAAACCATTGGATGCAAAATTTAGTGTAAATTGGGCCGCTTTTTAGATCTTGACCCACAATGACCCAGAAATGACCCACTAATCGAATTTTCTCGGACATGCGACCTAGCCCAATGCTTTTATCGTGCTCGAAACTCGTAGGACACACAATTTAATCAAAATCGTTAGAGCCGTTCTTTAGATAAAATTAATTTGACCCGCGTTGACCCAAAAATGACCCACTAATCCAAAGTTCTCAAACATGTGACCCAGCCCAATTGACTTCTCATGCCCGAAAATGGTCGGATACAAAATTTCGTCAAAATCGTTTGAACCGTTTTTTAGATACAATTAGCTTGACTATGACCCAAAATGACCCAAAATGACCCACTAATTGAATTTTCTCGAACATGTGACCTAGCCCAACAGTCTTCTCGTGCCCGAAAACCATTGGATGCAAACTTTAGTGTAAATTGAGCAGCTTTTTAGATCTTGACCAACAATGACCCAGAAATGACCCACTAATCGAATTTTCTCGGACATGCGACCTAGCCCAATGCTTTTATCGTGCTCGAAACTCGTAGGACACAAAATTTAATCAAAATCGTTAGAGCCGTTTTTTAGATAAAATTAATTTGATCCGTGTTGACCCAAAAATGACCCACTAATCGAAAGTTCTCGAACATGTGACCCAGCCCAATTGACTTCCCATGCTCGAAAATGGTCGGATACAAAATTTCGTCAAAATCGTTTGAACCGTTTTTTAGATACAATTAGCCAGACCATGACCCAAAATGACCCAAAATGACCCACTAATCAAATTTTCTCAAGCATGTGACCTAGCCCAATGGTTTTCTGGTGTCCCAAAACGGTAGGAAACGAAATTTCGTCAAAATCGTTAGAGCCGTTTTTAAGATAATTTTTGCATATATATATATATATATATAACCACCCACAAGATTTGCTCGTATTAGAATACATGATAAATTTAATTCGTTTTCGTGTTTTTTTTTATTATATTATTATTTCGATTTCTATTGTGAAGAAAATAGAAAAAACTTAATTTAACGAAAACGGAAAAAGAAGATTAATTGGGACTTTTTGTTAAGTAATATACAGTTAAGAGAACACTTATTTAAAGTGATATAGTTTTTTAATTGTTCGTTAATCCAATCATAATGCTGCGCAAAAACGAAAAAATGACAGCAAAGATAAAAATGGTAGGAGTAGAAATTTTATTTTCTATATGTTAAATTTTAATAAATAAAATTTTGCTACTATCTTTGAAAAAAATATAAACATAAAATTAAACGTATTTGTTTCGTAATATTTTAACTGTGCAAATAAGACAGTGTCAAAGTATTTTTCTAGGATAACATAAAGGGAAATTTCTATTGAATGTTATTAAACATTTTTTACGCATATCAGAAGCTATCCATGGGAGGATAGAATAAGGGGAGTCGTCAGTTGAGACGTCACTTGAAGCCGTCCCTACCACCTGCGTCCGCCATATTTGAGACACCGCCCTCGAGCGCTCCCCGCGTTTTGCAAAAGAGTTTTCTGACAGCTATCGGTCAACTATGGTTGATGCGAGAGTGGTGGAAAGAACACATTGATCGAGAAAGATTCATATACCGGCTCCTCCTACGCTATCTCTAGGGCCACATACTCAGATTTATAATAATGTATTCACTTATATAATAAGTGAAGCATATAAATAAATTTAAAAGATTCGCTCAGACTAGAAATTTTATATCCCCGCTATTTATTTTTTTTTATTATTATGAAAAATGAATTTATTATTATTCTTTCTTTTTAACGTGTATAATAACGAACATCTTGAGGATGTTTGAATATATATATTTATTTGACTTCATTTTCACATATTTTATGAGTTAAAGGGAGACAGCTAACTGCTAAATTATGTCAAATAAAAGAGTTTTATTTTAATTGAAAAATAAACATTTTATAAATTAAAGAAAAATCTATACTCTAGTTCTTCTAATATGCTCTTTCAAATTTATCGACTAAATATCAGCTAATATCGTGATGATACGTAAAATATTATGAAGATAAGTTTTGCAAACAAAAATTACTTTGCATAAGGTATCATATATTGCACATTTCATTCTTTAAGGTATCATCCTATTGCATTGTATGTAATATAATAAATTCAGTTGGAAATTTCAGTTCATTAAATTGTTTTTACAGCCCGTAATCTTCTTTTTCACAAATATGCAAACATACAGACACATGTGTGTGTATGTTCTTGTTCGTGTGTTTAGGTCTATGTATGTCTGAAGCAAAGTGTTTTATTTCAATAAAGATGTGAAAGTCATTTTTTCATTAGAAATTTTTAAAAATTAATTTAAAAATAATTTTTAAATTTTCAGAAAGAAAAAAGAAAAAAAACGTTTGAGAAAGATTTATTTTTTTACATTCCTTCTTTGGTGATAACGAAAAATTAAAATGACAAGATTTTTTATTAATAATTATGATATTTTTAGTTATTTTTCTAGTCATAGACCGTGTTTTAGCTTCGAGGAAAACTTAAATCCGAGTTTTTTTTTCTCCAAAACCATTCAATCAATGAATAATTTATTTTTATATAATTGAAGGAACTTATAGCATTTAGTAATCAGTAAAGAATATTTAAAAAATCCGCACAAAAAACGTTCTATGAAGCAGGAAACCTGCAATAGGATTGATATGATCAAAAGATTAAGAATAATTATTGTATGTTTTTTTTTTTTTTTTTTTTTTTTTTTTTTTTACAGCGTTAAGAAACCAATGAATTTTTTTATCATTCTTAGAAATAAAGTAAAGTAAAGTAAAGTAAAAGAATTCTAAAAATGTAATTTGACAAATAAAATATTTTTTATAATGCTGCTAAACACAATTAAAATTAAATATTTAAGAATGCTTTCAATGTTTAATTAATTTTCTAGCTTTTTTTTCATTTTAAGTTGAGCTATATCTAAAATAACGTTGGCGATTCAGAGGAAAAGTATTTTAATATATTAAAATTTTTAATAATACCCTCAACTGTGTGCGTATACCAAATTCACCATGAATACAAATATAATAGGTCAAGACTCATTTATTTGGAAAAGGTGCTACAGAAACGACTTCAAGTAAGGATAAACAAGATTCTGAAAATATTTTTTCAAAAGTACCTCGTAATATGTTCAAAATATGGTTAGAATTGGGAATATGTTGATGAAATTGACCTGCCACTAAATTTTAAAACTCTACAATTTTTAATTTATTATACCGTCCATAAATTCTCTAATTTATATTTGAAAAAACAATTCCATGATCTGAGATGTACAACAGTAAAAATTCAATATTTTACTACTAAAATTCGCTGAGTTATAATCTTTTGGATTTTATAATATTTTTAGTATCCTGGCTCTAAAAAAACAGAGGATTTTTTAGCGGCAGAGAGCTCCGAAAAAACATACATTCAAAGTATCATAACTCTGTGAGTTTTGGTAGTAAAAGATTTAATATTTTACTATTGTATATGTGAAAGCATGGATATTGTTTTCTGACGATGACTTATAAGACCCAGGGAACATACAGAAATTTAGATATTGCAACATTTGAAAATTAATGGCAGGAATAATTCATTGACATAACCTTAATTCTTGACATAACCTTATTTTGAACACTTTTTCAATGTACATTGCATACGTAGGTACAACAGTATACAGTGACCATAATAAATCTTTATTATATGTTATTCTAATATATTAATTTAAATAGCAATGTTACATACCAACAATTAAGAAGTATGATACATTTCTGTGAATTTAACTTGGAGTTACAGTGAGCGGTAATATAAAAGGCGGAATTGAACAGCGCCCCATGTTGTGTATTCCAATTCAAAATTAAACCGACATATATTTTTTTAAATAATAATTTAAATGCGAAATTTGGTGCATTTCTATCCAATAGAAACTGAGATAAAGCTACGATGTTCGTCGTAAAAATATAGAATAATATCGCCCCAGTTGAGTGAATAATGTCAAAATTGAATATACAGAATTCTTAATAAATATCTTACATATTAAATTTGGTGCAATTCTATCCTATAGATGCGAGATACAACTATGATGAAAGTCGCTAAAAACACAGCATTATAGCGCATTTTGGTGAGTAAAAAATGCTAAAGATGAAACAATATATATTTTTTAAATGTCTTACATATTAAATTTGTTCAAATAACATCCCATATAATTAGAGATACAGGTCACGCAGAAATCGTTAAAAACTGAGCACAACAGCGCCATCTGTTAAACAATCTGCACCCAAACGTAATAACTACCAACCAATGTCACGGTGTATCTGAATATCATGTTTAATGAATGTCCATTCCAAAGATGCGTACACTGTTAAAAATTTGCAGCAAACTGTCCAGTCATTTGACCGTTTTTATAGAAAATGGTTACATAACCGTAATTTAACTCTATTCTGACTATAATATGGGCAATAATATGGTCCTAATAGACTTAAAATACGGTTACGTAACCGTTTTATATAAAAACAGTCAAATGACTGGGCAGTTTTCTGCAAATTTTTAACAGTGTAGATATATCTGTCATGTAAATCAGGAAACATACAGCACAAGAACGCAACCTTTTGGGCTATATACACAAAAAATATTTAATACACTATATTGCCAAAGGTGACCGGTCACTTGCGATGTTAGACGTTTTGTTAACTATCTAGAAAAATACATGAGGAATTAACCTGAAACTGCAGGTGTGTAAATAGTATAGTATAGGTTATATATTTCCGCGAAGATTTTTTTACAAAACGCCATAGGGGACTGTCAACAAATTGAAAAATAACGAATATCTTTTGAATAACCCTGTAAAAAGTAATGTAGCAAAGACGTTCAAACTCGAGATTATTAACAAGTGGCTTATTGTAATATACTGTGTTCATTTTTATGAGGATAGCATGTATACCCGTAGAGAAATTAAGGTTTTTATAAAAACAGTCCCAAATTTCGTCTAGTTTTATGCTTATAATTTGCAGAGTTCTTAATATATAAAAAAAGTTATTGTCAGAAAATATGTCAAACAACATTGTACATAATACTCTGCAATCAGAATTAAAAAATAATAAAAATTGTATGAAAAATGAGCAGGTTTGCTAAAAAATGTTTCATTGCGCATGCGCGAATGCAATCAAAATATAATATGCATAATGTATTAGCTAAGTATATACAGCAACTTTTGTGAAAGTCTCAAAATCATAGTTTCAAAATTCTGAAAATTATCGTCGATAGAATAATCTCGAAATCCGTTGTTCCCAAAAAGAAGCAAAAAGATGAGGGGTTGTATCAAATATCTGTTGATTAGTGCCAAGATAGCATACACAATACTGCACGTACTACTATATTTGGATACAACAAAACGTCTAAAATCGCAAGTGACCGGTCACCTTTGGCAATACGGTGTATCGACTTATGTCAAGGTTTAACTGAATATGAAAATTAATGGAATTCCATCCCATAGATACCGAGATACAGGTATTACGGAAATCATGGAAATCGCAGTATAGCAGTACAACTTGATAGGCGACAAACACCCAAACCTCATCAACAGCAATTCATGTCAAATACTAACAAAATATAAATTTTTATTAACATCCCCATTATGGCTTGAGATATAGCGGGTGAAAATGCTGTCTAACAGACAGCCATTTTCAAAAAATTGTCAAATCGTGTTAACGACATTCCAAAATTTTTAAACCAATCAGTAAACGGAAGTCGAATATTTTCGTGATTTCAGCACTTTTTTCTTATAAACATGTTTCAATATTTTTAAGATTTCCTATAAATTAAGCATAGATCGAATACTTTCTGCGAATTTTAATTCATAAACCAAAAGCAATTACAACGTTGTAACGCACAGATAAGAAAATTGGCATAAAAAACCGCATACGGCCGTATCAAGGATGCATCGATCCCCTTCCACCAAAATTATGTTAAAAAGAAGGAGTGTGAGAAATCCACAATAGCTAAACATTGTTGGGATTCCAACCACAGGTTTAATTATTCAGAAGCTAAAATTATTCAAAAATATAATTCAGTTATAGATCTCGACTTTTACAAATCTTACTTTATTCACAAACATAGTTCATCCTTGGGGAATGATATGACCAGCACCCCTTTTCTCTCGCACGTGTGGAGGGATCCTGCCTCAGGAACTCCTTTTTTCAGTTATTTCCGGTCAACTACGTCATTTTTCTGGTATATATAAACTCTTGCTTCAGCATTTTCATTCAAGCCAGTACTCGGGGCTATAACCGAGGAGTTCTTTGAACTCATTTTTATCCTTTTTTTCCGCACTGAGGAAGCGGATCGATGTATCCTTGAAACGGCCGTATGCGGTTTTTTATGCCAATTTTCTTATTTGTGCGTTATAATGTTGTAATTGCTTTTGGTTTATGAATTCCTATATATTATTTTTTTTATCATCTAACAGGACATGTGTATATTCTAAAAAAGTCCGATATGCATTATAAGTACATATATTCGAATACAGAAAATCTTCAGTTTAAAATGTTTAAACCTACTGAATTCAACATTTTAAATTTTTACGACCTCTTTAATTATTTAAGCTTGCTTTAGTCTTTTTATCTCATTTGTGTTATAAATGATAATGGCTGCCTACAATAGCTAATGGCCTCTAGTAAATTCCTTGACAATTTTAATCTTATTCACAAGTACTGGATTTTTCTTTTCTTTCTTCTATTTTGTTATTTAAAAAAAATTAAATCATTGAAATAAAACTGCAAGATTTTTCAAATTTTTTGAATTATACTTGACAGTAAAGACCATTTTATCACTAACAGCTAACTTTTCCTTATATTTTATTCAATGCTGTATGAATACATGGAAGTTTTCCATAAAGTTTTAATCGACCCCTTATTTTACATACCTTTACTGAGATAGTACGTGATAGTGTGAGGTAGTATGTGATTAAAACAATTTATTTTAAGGAATATAATGAATCACGGGAATAGACCTTGTGTAAAACATTTTGCCGCACCTCAGCTAATGGCAATCTTCTACTGGAAACATTTTGTAAAATATTTTAAAAGAATATCTCGAATGCATTACATGAATTGTCTGTTGCCCAAATTGTATGATATTATGATTAATGTAAGACACTTTTAGACATCTGAGTTTAATAAGTTTAATTTCAATAACTTTGTACATTCATATTTTTCTTATCTTGATAATAAAACGGTAAATGTGTTTACATGATGCCAAGAGAGAACTTAACTACACAAAGAATGTATTTGGATAGAATACGAAAGGAAACAATAAAGCCTTTTGATTGGTTTAAGGAGTCCATGTAAGTGCGGGTAGTGAAGAAGAGAGCTCAGTTATTAAAATTTCGAACTGGAATACCGTCCGAAAATGGTGTTCAATTGTTAATTGAAAGGTACCGAAGCGCGAAATGTTGATACCCTATGATAAAGTTGATGATAAAGTAACAACCTGACGACATTAGATTTAATACTTTCAGGACAGTACTCCCATATTTAATTTAAGTTATTCTCGTATGTTATTTTTTTTTCTAATAGATACAGGGAAAACCAAAAAGGAAAAAATAATAATTACTGATTCAAAGTGAATCAAAATTAAACATTATGGGAAAAAAATCTGATTTTTCGGTTCAGTTTGTAATTTACCTGAGCTTCATGAACTATTATCTAAAAAAATGAAAGAAAATATGTCGGAATATCTTTTTAATTTTGAAGCAATTCTATTATCCACGTAAAAAAGAATACTAGGCTTTTATTCAGCATATCATTTATGTAATAAATGATTCTATGTTCACATTATTTTTTCTTTATGGTTTTCAAAATACACATGAGTTCAGGAAAAAAACTTAAAACTTATGAATCGCTATGATATGATTATGATAATGCTAAACCCACTAAATCACAAGTAGAAATTAAACCTATGAGTAAAACTGTAAAAACAGGAATTCGTTGTTTAGCTGTGGTGCAAATATTCACAAGAGCATTAGCTGAAATAATAATGATTAAGGTTCCCTTTGTTTTCGATGCGATGTTCGCTACAGATTACTGTTTTAGATGTCAAGAAATGATGCAGACTTGTTTTTAATGCGTCGTCGGGTCAGCTGAAGTAGAAGCATTTGCTCGCTGTGGTCACTTCGAGAAATATTTTTGTTTTACTCTCTTCTTCGGGAAGAACAATGTATGAAAATTTGATTGTTAACAATGTATGGCAGTGAAAAAACTTAATTGATCTTATATCATTGATACGCTTTAACGGCAACTATTTTTTAATAAATGAAATTTTGAACTTTGACCCAACCCCCTGTCAATATTGAAACTCCATATCATATATGCGAGGTATGAAATTACGAAGCTCAATTATACGAATCGAATGAGCTATAAAAATCTCAATTCGCCGCCAATCACTGTGGTACCTTTACTAGTTACTTGCACTCTTATCCTATATTTAGATAAATAAATGGCTAATGTTTTATTTCTTACTATAAATTTAATCAAATATTTCATATAAAATAACAGCTCACACTTTTCAAACAACTTTTCCCTTGTTACGACATATGCATTTAAAAACTCATTACAGTAGCCTCCCTCTTAACCGGCTTCCTCTTAACCGGAACTCCGCTTTAACCGGCCGACGTTTTTTCCCGAATCAGGCAAAATTCAGATCGAAAGGAAAATTTCGGTTATAAATGGATGCGCGTTGACGTTCACAGCAAAGGAAACTGGAATGACAGGATTGTCTTATTTGACGGCAGAATATAACTGGCATTGTTTCACTTTTTCCTTCTGCCTCATCTTGAAAAGTAATTTTTTCTCACTCCTGGTTTTTTCAGTTTTTGTTTGAGATGAATAGTTGCGGGAAAAAAAGGAAACGTGTTGTTGTGTCGATGGAGAAGCTATTAGATGTTTTACATAGAATGGATAAAGATGAAAGTATAAAATCAATTGCGTTGGAATTCGGTGTCGGCGATTGGAAAAAGAAAAGAAAAGAGATTGAGACATTTTCTTTGAGTCTTACGAAAGCTGCGCTGAAATCCCGATCCACTTGGAAAAAGCCCAAACAAGAGAAATTAGATGAGGCATTACAGATATGGTTTAATCAAGAAAGATTGAACGGAAAGCCAATCAGTGGACCGATACTGAAGGAGAAATCGTTGATTCTGCATCAGAAAATGGGAGGAAGTGATGAATTTATAGCAAATGAGGGTTGTCTAAATAGGTGGAAGAAGCGACACGGGATTAACCAATTAACGATTTCAGGTGAAAAGTTATCTGCAGATGTAGTAGGGGCAACAATCTTTCAAGAAACGCTCGAAAACCTAATACAGAAAAACGGTTTAAAAAAAGAACAGATTTACAATGTAGATGAAACCGGTCTGTGCTACAAAATGTTACCATCTAAAACTCTAGCCTCGAAGAATGAAGCTGCTGCACCAGGCTTAAAAAAAGCAAACACAGAGTAACTTTATCGTTATGCAGCAATGCTACTGAGACCCATAAGCTACCACTCATAGTAATCGGTAAATCAGCAAAACCCAGGGCATTTAAAAATGTAAATATGAAATCTTTTCCTGTCTACTATCGCTCATCGAGGACTGCATGGATGAAACAAGAGCTATTCAAAGAGTGGTTTCATTCTCAGTTTCTCCCATCTGTCACAAAGCATTTACAGTAAAAAAAAATGTGCCGGTAAAGGCACTTCTTCCGCTAGACAATGCACCATCTCATCCAAGTGAAGATGAACTTAAAACAGGAAAAATTTAAGCAATCTTTCTAACACCAAATGTAACGTCACTCATACAGCCAACGTATCAAGGCATTATAGAAACTTTCAAAAGAAGATACAGAAGAAAGCTATTGACTATTTTAAGATTGGAAGATGATACCAATGATTTCCTTGTCGATTCCCTGAAAGATATCTGTATAAAAGATGATGTTTACATGGCAGCTGCAGCGTGGACAGAGATCTCTGAATCAACACTCATAAAGTCTTGGAGAAAACTTTTTACTCAAGAGCAATCTGAAATTGAATGAACTCTGATAGATCCTAAGCAAACTGAAGTAACTTCCTATGATCCTGATATATCTGCAAACTGTTTTGTAAAAACATTTAAAAAACTTGAGGGATGCGAACAGATCACCGTAGAAGATGTAGAAAAGTGGTTTGAATCTGACAAAGATACCAAGCATGAAACGTTATTTGACAAGGATATAATTGAGACTGTAACTGATGTTGTTCAACACGAAGACGACCCTGATGATGATCCATATGAAGTTGACACTGCTAAAATTCCTCATACGGAAGGGGTAAAAGCATTAGAGTTGGCACTACGCTATGTTGATCAGCAGCCAACAGCTTCCTCGGTTGAACTTACAATGGTAAAGAGATGGAGAGATTATGATGCAAAATGCCGGGCATTTTGCATTCAACAGAAGGTCACTGATTTCTTTATGGTTGATTAACTCAAATTTACATAATGTAGAATAATTTCAACTTCTTATAAAAGGTATGTGACACGATTTTCAGCAATTTAATTTGTAGTAAATATTTTTCAGTATTTGTTATTAGTGATAGTTTTTCTTTCAATTCAGTTAATTACAACTTGTATTCATTTCAAAAAATATATAGAAAGTATATACTTTTTTAAACTACACAAATTGAAAACTAAATACATCCTACACATTTAATTAAATAAATATGCAGCTACTTATGTAATGTGTTTTTACTTCTCCGGTTTAACCGGTTTTTCTCTTAACCGGCTAACCCTCGGTCCCGTTTAGGCCGGTTAAGCGGGAGGCTACTGTATTTAGCAAAATTTGCAAAAGTAGTCGCTTTCAATTTTCTTTTTTAATGAAATATTATACCCGTAAATGATTAATCAGAAATGGGGCAAAATGTTTCGCAGGCAAAATCTTTGAGTTTAACCGTCGTTTCCTTGATGGCATCAAAACTAAACTATTTATACATCTAAGAATAACATCTATATTACTTAAATGTTAAATTTTAAAACTGTGCAGTGTACTGTACAGAATGAGACGTAGATGCAACTAATATTTATTACATCTTTCATTCATATTTTATACATTTTGAATGAATATTAAATATAAAAATTAATGTAATATTGGATGAATATAGGTATACAGATAGTGAATTATCATAAGATGAAAAATAGAAAATTTACATAAGTATAATTACGCCTGCGTGGAATAAAAAATAAGTCGCTCCATCTTCTATACTTTGAAATAATTGAATAGCACATATAAAGATTGTGTGTAAAATTATTATAATATAACATTTTTATATTGCTATTATTTGAAATATTATCTGTTCTTAATAAATGAAATATTAATATATATGTTTCAGTAACTTAAAATCGTAATGAATTTTTTTTTATGGCGTACTGAATTTTTTACACATAAACGTACAATGGTTCGGTGAGTAGCATATTACGAAATAAATTTACACAAAATTAAACAAATAAATTAGATATGCATCTGAATCTTAACTTTATGTACAAAGCAACGTTAATAACGGTGTTTCTTCCCAACGTAGAGATTTACAACTAGATAGTCACATAGGAGTCCGGTAGTGAGGCCTTAGAACATGCAGTTCAGGGTGCCCAACGACTATTGTCCTTTCATTGAAAATATCGATAGATGTTTAAAGTCATTAAAATATATCAAATAGATTGTAGATATTTACAGTCAAGATTTAAAATAAAATTATTCAATGAAATTAATTTTAACTGCGCCCGCGCAAAATATACCAAAGATTTTTTCCATGATTTTGTAGTCAATTCTATAGAGCAAATTATATAAACTTTTCATTCAAATATCCCGAAGATTCAGAAAGATACAGGCAATATAGTGAGCTAATTGATAAATTAGGGAGGAAATCCCATATAATTATATGGGATTTATCTGTTCTTACAAGGAGACCGCCAAACATGATGCGCACAGATTTTGATGATTTTAAAGTATGTTGTAGAGATCATACCTCTAACTATTCAGGTTAAAGGTTTCCTTCAAATGGGCTTTAGTTTTCGAGAAATTTCGGGTTGAAGTTCAGCATGCATTTCAAATACCCATTAGTTCACAATCTTAAGCGAGGTCTTCGTGGCTCTGTGCTAGCGTGCGCGATTTGTTTGCCGGAGATGAGGGTTCTTTCCTCTCATGTGGCTTTTTTTAATAAATTTTATATGTTTTTCGCGTTATAAGTTTTATGCAGATTTATGAATTCTGCATCTTTGAACTTTTTGATATTTTCCTAAAAATTCAATTTACATTTTCGAATTTTTCGTGAAAATTTATAGTTTTTGCTCAATTTTTATTCTAATATTTCTGTTGATGAAAATCTAAACTATTTTAAATCTTGATATCTCGTCTTTTTAAAATGATTCTTGTTTACATTTATGTATATTTAATTATTTATTTATCGTATTTATGAAATAATGCGTTTTTTTTAGCTGCATTTTCTATTTAAAAAAATGTAAATGATTAAGAAAAATTAACAAAATAATGTATCCTTTTAATATTTGATTTGTTCTAAATATATTGAAATATGTTAACTGCTGAAATACTAAAATATTTATCATTACCGACATCGACATTTTTAGTTTATTAAATATGGAACTAATTGTGTGATACATACCGCAAAAATATTCTAAACAAATTCCGCATTCAAAATCGCCTTTAAATATATTCTTTACGTAAATTGTTTTAACAATACTGGAAGAATGTATAAATTAGCATATTATATATTCTTTAAATACTTAAATTGTGATAAATATATTTAAAAATGCATTAAATTTGGAAAAGAAATTATTTCAAACGTGGTAATTGTCTTTAAAACTTAAATTGTGATAAATATTAAGAAATGAATTAAATTTGGAAAAGAAATTATTTCAAAACGTGGTAATTGTCTGCAAAGGATTAAACGAAATGAATAAAAAGAAAATGTTATTTATTCTGATATTACCGTAAAAGTCATTGCAGACGATTTTTTTCAGGTATTTTTATAGCTATTGTAATTTACAAACGATTTTTCATTTCTAGTTGAATTTTTCTGTATGGCATCGACTTGTTAGAATTTAAAAAAAATAATTGTAATATATTATTTTTTATTTGTGCAAATCAAAAATGGTGTTGAGTTTGAACTTTGCAGTTAAATCTATTTAAATAACAATATATATATATATATATATATATATATATACATAACTGGCTTAAACTTGGATATAAGCGTTATTGTTTTAATATTTCATTACTCCTTTCAAGATATGTTGTTGAAATCACCTAATCATACATACCTTTAGAAGATTTGAAATAAAATATATTTTGTATCTATACAAATATTATAAAGGGGTAAAGTTTGTTTTTTTGTTTGTTTGTTTGTTTGTAGGGGGTAATCTCTGGAACTACCGAATCGATTTCAAAAGTGATGGTGGCAAATTGATGGTCACAACCCCCGCTCCAACATAGGCTATATTTTATTTCGGTGCCGGTAACCCCGGGGGTTGCAGGAGCGAAAAACGTTCTAAAATTGCGATTTTTTTGTATACTGAAGGAGCTAGAAATTTGAAATGTAGCATTGTAGTTACTTATAAGATGTAAATGCTCGCTAAGAACAAAATTAAAAAAAAATCGAAATTTAAAAGGGTGAAATGAGCCAAAAACGTTCTAAAAACATTCTAAATTGCAATTTCTATGGAATCGCTGGAACTACAGAACCGATTTCAAAAGTGATGGAGACAAATTGATGGTGACAATCCCTGCTCCAACATAGGCTATATTTTATGTCGGTACCACTAATCCCAGGGGGGGGGGTGCAAGAGCGAAAAATGTTCTAAAATTGCATTTTTTTTATATATTGAAGGAGGTAGAAATTTGAAATTTGGCATTGTAGTTACTTATAAGATGTAAATGCTCTCTAAGAACAAATTTTAAAAAATATTCGAAATTTAAAAGGGTGAAATAAGCGAAAAGCTTTCTAAAAACATTCTAAATTACAATTTCTGTGGAATCTCTGGAACTATAGAACCGATTTCAAAAGTGATGGTGGCAAATTGATGGTGACAGTCCCTGCTCCAACAGCCTCTTTAATTAATTAATTTAATAAAAAGCTATGCGTTGCTGACGACTGGGTTTTTCACTAATTGTTGCCACAGATTAATCTCGGAAAATGAAACATTTGAAGTTACTGAAAAATATAATAGCTCGAAAAGTATTTGTCAGAAAATTGTTAGAGAAACTGCGTTTGAAAGGTAAAAAATTGTATTTTTCTTGATATAAATTTCAAATCTAATGATTATGCCGTTTTTCAAATATTGAATTTAAAAATTACCAAATTTCACAATGGAGTACCATAGCGAAACCTTCATGCGTAAAAAGATAATTATAAGGGTGACGTGTCCTGACGTGTATATTAGCACGAGTCACACATTATAGTAGCCTTATTATTCTGTTAAAATATAAGAGTGAATTATGAAATGTCAATATTTTGTTTGATTAAAAGTTCGTTAAGAGAAATTGACCAGCGTAGCAGGCGTAGCTTGCTAGTAATTTATAAAAGAATACAAAATTTTATTTAAAATTTCATAAAGTTAAAAAAAGTATTATTTTAGAACGGTTATTAAATTATAAAGTGTAAATAATAATAAAAAAAATAAACAAAATCTAGACATAAATTAGTTTGGAATTTCGTGAAATATTAATTTCAAACTGCACAAAAAAAAAAAAAAAAAAAATGTAAATTATTCCGAAAATTTTGAAAATGTAAATGGAATTTATTAGGAAAATATCGAAAAGTTCAAAGATGTAGAATTTATAATTCTGCATAAAACTTATAACGAGACAAATATATTAAATGTATTAAAAAAAGGTAAAAGTCACATTAGACGATAGAACCCTCATCTCCGGCTCGCAAATCGCGCGCGCTATCACAGAGCCACGAAGACCTCGTTCAAGATTGCGAACTAATGGGTATTTGAAATACATGCTGAACTTTAAACCGAAATTTCTCGAAAACTAAAGCCGATTTGAAGGAAACCTTTGACCTGAATAGTTAGGGGTATGACCCCTACAACATACTTTAAAATCATCAAAATCGGTGCGCATCATGTTTGGCGGTCTCCTTGTTAGTCAATTTTTCGAAAGTGGTGTTAAATTCGGTTGAAAACTCCTGGATATCTGGGGAAAGTAATGGGGCCATGGAATAGTTCATAAATACAAATGAAGATATTATTGCATTATTTGATGTATTTTTATCAACTATAAATGAATAAAATTATTTTTGTTTATTTAAAAAAATGTATTAATTCTCAAATAAAATTTGCAGAAGAAGCGGATTGCATTTAAAAACTGTTTAAGAAATTACTATTTAAGACCTCTGTAATTGATCGGAGGCTTAAAAGATGTCATAACAATGAGATTTTTCTATCTTTGCTTCTTCTTTTCCTTTTTTCTTTTCTTTTTTTTACAGAAGTGGGGTTGTTCTGTGAAAAAAAATGGAGACAAACTTGACTCTAATAACTAAGATTTCAAGCAGGTGTGAGTATTGATTTTGCGAATAGGCAGATTTATTCTTTTATTTAAATCATTATAAACTTTAAATTTTTAATGAATATTTCATTATAAAATACCGTTTAAATGAAAATGAATACTTTGTCTGCACACTTTAATTTAAAATTCTTTTTTCACAGAAAACCTTTTTGAAATAGATTCATGTTTTCTTAATGCGTGATAAAAGAAATTTTGGATAAGTTTTCCGCTAATGGTTTAGGTCATTAAGGTCTTCCTTTCATTGCACTTTCCTTTGATCTCAAGTATTTCGAGATTCTTTTACTTCAAAGTTCAGTAACGCACTTTTTTATTAATTATTTAGATGCAAAGACACGCAAAGTATGATTTTTTAGAGTTACATGTTTACATATGAGTTTAAAAAAATCTGAATATGTACACATAAACCTTTTTAATTCATTCGAAATTTCGTGTTTTTGTTAAAGAAAGGACAAATTTGCATTGCTTCATCCTAAAAAGTGCAATCAAATGTGCGGTCAAGTGCAAGTTTTACTCACACACAAAGAGTCCTGTTCAATAAATTTATTAATTACTGACTGATAATTACTAACTACTGATACTACTAATTACTAACTTTTAAGCGATTGTTGTCTCAAAACTACCGACATTTATTGTCTTGGAATTATTCGATGAATAATTTTTTAATAATTGTTTTCAATAATTGCATTCGATTGGAATAAAAACCGTTGACTATTTATCACTACGATTTGCCTTAACTAAAACAAAGACCTTGTGCAAAGTTTAAACTTAGCACTGTGCTAAGCGCGCTTCGAAAAGAGGTCGCAAAGTTGCAACGGCACTTTGGTCCGTGCCACATTTTCCTAGATATGTTTCAAATTAATATATCGGCTAATTACCAACAAATATTTTCGAAAATAATTCTCAAAAGTCCCTGAAAGATTCCTCGTAAATTGGCATCTCGAGCGCCACTTAACTGTCCTGCTGAGCGCCCGCAAAGTATGGTTTGTGTGTAACGGAAGAATACGATTTTCTCAAAAGCTATGTAACCTATTATAATCGGTATAGTTTTCCTGCAAGGTTTAAATAAACTCTTACTACTCCTATTTTTTTATAATTATAGATTCGGTGTTTCGGAAATAGTTGGGGGGGTGGCATATATCTGAAATATATTTTCGACGATATATTTTGAAACTAAAATTAAAACAAATATAATTTTGAGTTCGTTGTTACGAGATCATTTTAACGATATGCATTTCTTCTTCAAGTAATTTAAGAACTCCCTAATTTTTTTTTTAATATTTGCAAATGTCTAATAATATATAAATATAAAATTAATAGCCTTTACAACTGAGCCAATTTTTAACTTTCCGCGTTCCATAGTTTTCAAGAAAAACGGCTGCGACAGACAGACAGACACACACATGAGTTATTTTATAATGATTCCGCTTTAATGCTTTCAGAGACTGTTCCAAAGGTGGGAAAAAAAGCTTTTTAAAGATCAAAAGTTATTGTGACTAAAAGGGTTGAAATAATAATTTGACAATAATTTATGAAGACGAGTAGGGTTGGCGACATGTTGGAGACAGGAGAAGAGGTTGAAGAAATTAGGTTTTTCTTAATTAAATATGTACTTACCCTCCTACATTTAACATGCATTTCTATTAAAAAAAAATTTATAATCGCATTATTAAATAGCAAATAATAATTCAAAATCACATTTATTCAAACTATCCATGCGAGTTACGTTTCACTTTCTACGAAATATCAAATAAAATAAAGAGTTGTGAAATCTATAAATTATCATTTGAGTTATATATGAATAAATGGCGTTTCACGTAAATTGTGAAACACACACATATATCCCAAATATCACATGTAATTTGGCTTAAAAAATACTGTAGAATATTTGATAATAAAACTACACAAATTGCAAAAAATACAATAAATATATCAAAATATATAACAGTTTTGATATTGTGCTGTCTATAATTATCTAAAGAATACTTACTATTTTAAATAAATTTTTCTCACAATGTATATGTTGTCAAGGTTCGTTATAATTGAATCGATATATGTAAATTTATATGTAAGATAATGTTATACACCATATACACCATATACAACTATTAACATCTACATTTTGATTAAATTGTCAACAGTAATATCTATTTTGAAATAAAGTTTTGAAAGTATGATTCTTGTAGTTAACATTTTTCATAAAGATTGATTGATTTAATCATTGTTCGGTTGGTTTTTGAATAACTTATATCTCATTAATTTATTATACATCAAATTTTCACATTTTGTTACAATAAGAGCAGAAATATGCAACAAAATTATGGTGCTTCTATTAATTTTTAAAATGTTAGGCTCCTTTTTAGGTGTGTTCGTAATTATATAAATACGTAGCACCTATAGTCGTCGTCTGATCCGTCCATCTGTCCGCATATACCAGCGCAAAAACTACCCCACCAAAAGGTTTGAAATTTAAGATATATTATGTTTGCAGAAATTTGTCGAGTCAATTCAAATTTTATGAAAATCGAATCAAGATATTAATAAAAATATTGATTAAAAAATATGAATTTAAAAAAAACGGTGCTTTCTTGTTGTAGGAGGTTTAATCGTCAAGCGACCGAGATACTAATTTTATTACAGAAATTAATCTGAAGACGATATAATTCATTTCACTGAATTAAAAATCATCAAGATCTAAACATTTATATAACTAGCTACAGTAAGAACGCACATCGTTTGTCACGTTTGACGTACAATTTCCGACTTGTTAGTATGTAGATGTATGATGTTAGTATGTAGACAAACGCTTTGCGACAAATAATTTAGATACAATTAATTATAATGCATGTCATGAATAACATGATAATAGGTAAGGAATAGAATAATACGACGTTTTTCATATTATTTCTATTTTATGTAAAATGATCTAAATGTTACAATTTTTAACAAAATATTTATCTTTCCGTTTAAAGATTTCATGTTAACACCAAAATGCGTTATCTTATTGTTAATCTGATCTTATGTTGAATTTTTCGTAATCTGACTCTAGACAAAAAAGCATTGAAGCAAATGTGATTTGCCGCAATTTATTTCAAATCTTTATCGTACATAAAGTATATATTGTTGACCAGATAGCAACGCTTCGGAGGGAAACTATTTGCGATAGGCTAATCAAATGTAAAAATTAAATAATGAAAGAAAAATACAATCAAAATGAACGAAAGAAGATGGTTTTCTTTACTTGACATCTTCAACATTGTCAATCAATTCCTAATTGTATTAACTCTGAGAGTTTCTCAATATATACTTTATATTATTATACCAAATAAATATTTATTGCTGTGATGTATTTATAAAAACAAAATCATGATTGAAACATAATTAAAAAGTTATAAAAATACAGAAAAATCGGCTACAGTTTTCAAACATATTTAATTTAAAAGTATCTTTCTTCTTTAGACAGTGGTGTTGAAATCATGAGATATTTAGAAAGGAGTGTATGAGCGATAAAAGGGAAAGCGATAGTACAAGTCATTCCCAAAATCGTTTTCAAATAAGCGTATTGCTCTATAGTTTAGGTTTCATTTCTAATATTAAGTGGACAACAAATTTCAGATGAATACGAAAATGTCAGTAAAAAAATTAAGTTGTAAATTTTCTATTCTAAGAATTTTCTTTTTTCTTGCATTAATTATATCTCCAGTTATATACATCATTCTGATTTCTTTGACGTGTCGTACGGACGTATGTGTTTTATCGTACGGTCGTATAGGTAGAATATTTATTATATTTACATTAAAATGTTTGTGTATTTGTTCTTTAAATAGCTCCAAGGCATGTGTCAAGGTTAATTATAGTTTTGGATCTAGAAAGGAGATTTTTTAACCTTTCCAAGAGAGTTGGAAAGTGTTAATAAATTCCTTTTGTGTGTCTATATTAAGTGAACAACAAGTTTCAGATGAATACGGAAATGCCAGCAAAAAATTAAATTGGAATTTTTTTTGTGCAATGATTTTCTTTTTTCTTGCATTAATATAAGTAATGTAATCTAAATCCCTAAAATACACTTGTATTTCCATGTAATTGATTTATATTATTGAGGTTTACCATGGCATGTTCTGTATTGAAAATGAAATGTGTAGAATTTATGATTCGTTTACATGAGCATTCAAAATAATTCCGTTAAATTATGTTCTATAGGGAAAAATCGTTTGCAGCGTATTTTCATGATGTTAGACGGTTCCAAACGTACTGAAATTGATATAGTACATCTCTGAGGTGCCCTACAAGATTAATTCTAGAGAATATGGTGTGCATAGCATTTATCGTTCATTTACAGGGATACACAAAATAATTCGGTTTTAGTACTGTCTATGAACAATAATTGTTGGAAGTTCATTTTCAATTACGGTATGCGTTTTTAAGTTTATATAATTATTTGCATAATACTTGCGTATAAATTTCGTAGATCATATACAGGGCTGAACAAAATAATTCATGTACATTTGCGATTACTGACGGAAATTGCTGAAAGGTTATTTTCATCTGGGTTATGTGTTTCCTAAAGGAACTAAATTTTTTCATACGGTGTAGTATATATATACTTATATATAGATCATAAACGTAGCTGTACAAAAAAATTGGATATTTCTCCGATTATAGATTATAAGTGTTGAAATTGGGCTTTGAAATATGATAAGCGTTTTCCAAATTGTTTAAGTAGATATAATCTTTTACCTTATTAAACAATGAAGTTTTGTTACAGTAATCTGAATGAGTTGAGAAGTGTTTCATAATTTATGCTTGGCGCATGATATTTGATTTCATGTTTAAGATTGCAAATCGCAATTTCTAATTTAATCTGTCCTAAAAACTTATTCTTTGCTTGCTGAAAATTTCTATACAAGCATATATGAAATTGTGATACGTAAAATTCATAATTTTAATTCAGCATATTTCATTTATAAATACAAATGAAAAACAATTGTACATATTCATTCCACATAAATATTTATATAACATAAAGATAATTTTGTTTTTTTGCGTGTTGAAACTACCTAAATGTTGAATTTCAATATTTTTATGTATGTAACTTATATAGGTTGTTTTCTTTTCTTTGAATGCTATATGAAATATTAAAAATGTTTAACACATGTATTTATTTACGTAACTTAAAAAATCTCTTGTTTGCATCTCCACTTCACGAAATATCGGAAATGTGTAACTTAGATGTGTGAGTTTTCTAGAAAACTCTTAAGTTACTCGATAACATTTAACGCTAACACAATTAAACTTGAATCAAACAATTTATCGGAAAGCAAAGAAATCTTTCTCTCTCTTCAATTCAATTCTCTGAGAAAATTATTTTTGATAAATCACACTCTTTTTTGAAAGACAGTAAAATGAAAAAAAAATCTACTTTAAGTGAAGGTTTTATTTCCTTCTATATTAAAAAAAAAAGTAATCTGGAACTGAGCCAAAAATGATTTAGAAATGGACCAATCAAATTCTGCGTAGATATTCCGGGTTATTCTCATCGCTTTTTTACTAGGGACGTTTTTGAGGAGCTATTACTTTTTTCTAGCCATCCTACGGATTCGAAAATCATATCACCAGACGCGAAATATAACAAGCTTACAGAAATTCAAAAAATTATCACGGTTGGACAATAAAAACTCAAAAAATTCTTAAAAATAGAGTAAAAAATCTTTTATTGAAAAAGTCATTTCTTTATATTGTTGCCAATTTCTAAATAAGCGCAAAGGATTATGTTTTATCTCAAATAAAAAATGTATTTGCGCGAGACTATTAAAAACAATAATGAAAGTTTAAAATAATAATTAAATGATCACGTGTTGAAAGCAGGAAATAAAGAAAATTACGTCATAAAAATTGTGTTTACACATGAATATTAAAAATAAAAAAGATTAATTAAATGAAAAAGCATTATAACCAGTTAAATGAAAAAGCATTATAACCAGTTAAATGAAAAAGCATTATAACCAGTTAAATAAAAAAGCATTATAACCTGATTACAGAAGATAGTCGCCGTTCGTGATATCATCATCATCATCTTTTTAAAACAGGATGCATTACAAGGTTTTAAGAGGCTGTGAAATCAGAACGGGGGTTGGTGAGCGTAGCGAGCAGGGGGCGGAGCCCCCTAGTTTTACAAAAAATACATTTTAACCGTTTGATATTGTTAAAATTCTCGTGAAAAAAAAGTATTCGTTTCATACTAAAAACCAGCCGTTCGTTTTGTAAACTGATAGTTACTTAAAATTAGATCTATACTAAAAAGTTTTCCGGATTTCTACGTACCAATTTGGATGAGAAGTAGAGTGAAATATAACAATTTGTATGTAGGAAACAGTATGAAATCTATTCATTCAGACAAAAACACACGGCGAATCATTTTAATCCGAACGAAGTTTTTTGTTCATAATTCAAATATTTTAAAGAAATATGTAACAAAATTGCGTTTGCATTTTTCGTGTAAAATACAACACGGCAAAATTAAGGCAAGGAGTGAATACGGCTACCATCTGTATCCAAAAACAGCTAAACTAAATGTTTAGAAATATAATTCAAGTTATATACTGTGTCATTAACCAAATTAACGTGTTCTTGTTACAACGTAAATCCGCTGAATAACGTCCGTGAAACTATTTTTACATTTATTAACGTTGTGAACGATATACCGGATTAAGTTTCCGGAGATATTTTTTAATAAGTAAATGGATTTCTTCTCTTCGATGACTGTTTTTAATGTGTAAACTGTGTTATGGCCTGGAAGGTTGGATGCTACAGAATCATGCTAACAGATTCACAAACATAACTATTTCTGAATAGTAACAAAATTGACGCACGATCAATACCATACAGCATTCCCATTTGGCATTGATTCCCACGATCGATACCGTACAACTACCATACATAATGTACGGTAGCAGCAATACCATACATTGTGCACTTTTGAAACAAGAAATTGATAAAATTTTACAAGTGCGAGTTAAATGCCGGGTTAAAAATGAATGCTTAAAAATAAACATACAAATTGCAATTCCGATATTAATGAACACGAGAAGACGATGTGATTATTTGAATGAACGAGACTACGATTCCAAACGCTTTGTGACGACTCAAAGAGACACAGCTTGGACGTAGCGTATGTCTTCACTTTGAATTGGCTTATTTTCGTTATATTTGAACTAGTTTTTCTACTTTTTTGCACTCTTTATTTTATTTTCTTGCTATATATCTCAAGAAGGTTTCTTTGGGAAAAAAAGGGGGTGCGCGTAATATGGTGAATATGTCTATAAATAGGAAAATAAAGCTTCAAATCGTAGGTGTGCGATATAAGTCGGGGTATACGATATATTGCAACAGCAAAAATAATAGCAATAAAACCACATCCGTTTTAAAGTGACGCATGAACAAGTTTGAAAAAGAAAATTTATTTTTGAATTACACAGTGTCTGCTCATTTATCGATATTCATTATATTATCCCTAAACTATTAAATTTAGAGTTTTGTTTCCAATTTTAAAACTCTTCAAATCTTGCTCTTCATCATATCAAAAGTCATTTTCATCAAAATGGTAATTTAATATTAAAGTTACGATAATTAAAATGTTTATACGGTGCTTGTTTTCTACAAATTATACTTAGAAAACTCTCTCTATTATCTGATAAATAAAAGAATAACAATACCATTCTTGTACAAAGAAAACATACCAAATTTATAAACTTTCAGCACTTTCTGGCCCTAGAAATGTGATTTTACGTTTTTAGTGCCAGACGCCAGTTAGCAACTTTTTTCGTGAGCCTGAGAGCAAAAATCGCTATAACGATTAATGCATTTAGTATTAAGATAAATATTGTAAAATATCATATCAAATCAGAAATAAAACTTTTAAAAATTAAAATGTTACTATTTTCTACTTTTATTTAACGAAATCAATGTAGATTAGGGGTTTATTTGTTCTTCTGTAGACTTTTTCGTTATATTAAAAGTTGTTATATATCATTTTCGGACAGTTATTTATTTGCATTTCGGTAGAATTAAAATAAAAGTATAACACATACTTAATGGCAAAAATAGACTCTGAAGCTGGCAATTACATGTATATTTGTTGTTTGATAACTTTCAGCTCTTTAAAACATTTAAGCTAACAAATGCAAACTGAAACAATTATTAAATGCATCAAAATATTTTATGAAAGCTGATCACGAAAACATCTTAAGTGAAATAAGCTGCATGTGTTACGCTATGGCAATTTATATAAATGAGCGATGCGTCTGAGAGATACATTTTTTACTTGCACTTTGCCTTTGAATGAAAATGTGAACATCGATAAATTTAAATGTTATGTTAGGTTCAGAATGTACAACTTATTTTTTACTCTATTTATAATAAGATTCATCATATTTCTTGAGCGTCCAAACTGTTATACTCATCACAACTTGCCAAAAATTGACTTATGTATCATCAGCTAATGTTTATCATCGCTAAGTTATTTTAACTCGCACATGCTCGTTTATATCGTATGTTGTATTAAATGCTCTAGTCTCTTAATAAAAGATAAACATGTTGTTGCTGAGATTTAGAAAATATAGATATCATGATAGCAAGAACTATTTCAGTAAGCATTTAAAATAAATTGATAAAGTAGTCATAAAAGGGTGTATTGGTAAAGTAAGTGAAACGTAATTAAATAAACGGCTAACATTCTTCTTAAATGAGGGACATAACAATGTCCAATTATGCTTGAAAAAAGGGTTTTTTATGCAATTCAATATCTTTCTCAATTTTGTAAAATATAACCTTTCCTATCCAAAAGAATAGTTTGGCAGTTAATGTACACCCTGGGAATAATTAATGTGATTCCTATAGTGGCGTTTTTTAATGTGGTGTTCCTACTAACACCATATACTTTTAATTCACTAATGTTATTTCATAAAAAAAATTAAAAATGTGTCATTTTATTAATAAAAATATTATATATCACAGAATAACGAAGTAAGTTATTAATAAACTATTTCTTAAAAATTCACAAACTTCTAGGCTAATATTAATTTAAATTAAAAAATATAAAAAAAATCTTATTATGCATGAAAAAATCGACTTTTGAGACACTGAATATTTTTCTAAACATAATGAATTATGAATTTTCCTTAGAAGCGTTCATCATTCTAATGGGCACCTTGGGAATGACTACGTGGTTTATGTGGCTACACTTTCTCGAAAATTGATTTTTTTTATTGTTGTTTTTTTGAGATCAGCAGATTAACCCATTTTCGGCCAAAGGTGCGTAAACGCACCATTTCAATAGATATTTTTTATTAACACTGTGACGTATGTTTTTCGCTAATTTTATTTTTCTGCTATTTATAAGGGTTCTGGAGACATCTATATTAGTAATTCAATTGAAGTAATCACTTTCTGTTGAGAAATTTTCAAAATACGCTGATTTTTTTTACTTGAAACGGTTATTAACAAATTCAAATTTTTGAAAATGTATAATTTTTCCACTTGAGATTAATCATATGTTTTTATAATGGAGTAAAGTTGCAAGTTCTGTAAATTAAATAAAAATAAAACAAATGCCATAAGAAAACTTAAAATTTTTTATTTAAATTTAATCGTAAATTATTAATAATAAATTAATAATAGTAACGTCAAATTAAATAAAATATTATTTTTCATGCACGAAACTTTTTTGATGTCTTAATGAATGTAATTTAAGCAAATTTCAATGCAAATAATACCACATTTTATAAAATTTCTATGCTTGACCTAAAATGGGTTAATGCCTTATTTATGTTAAATAGATGAAGAAAAAGAGTCTTTACCAACTTTAATATATTTTATGCACAAATAATAATTGTAATGTATTTACCATTCACTACGGATATCAAGGAGAAAATTGCAAAATGCAAGTTCCGAGAAGTAGCAGTTTAGATACGCACACATAAAATCATTGATTCATTTTCTTATTTCATTGTCAGTCTGAAATTGCTGCTTTGCTACATTGTTCCGTAACGAGCTAAAGAGATTGTAATCTCATTCTGCAGTCTCTGTTGAAAAGGATGGATGTGGTAAAATTTTCCCTTGCTAATATTTATAGTTTTTCACACTGCTTAAATTGTATGTATTCAAGTGTTTTCGTGTTGTAATATTACTGGTCGACGCTCATCTCCATTAAATGGTCTCTTTTATTAATTGTTTGTTACCAAACGATTTAACAGCAAAGCGTAAAGTTTCGCCAGTAACGTATTATCCTCTTGAAAAGCTTGTAATATAGGTAGACACTAAGCATCACATTAACCCATTAACGCCGACTTATTTTACACTTCTTTTAATACTTCGATACCAGTTGACACCAGTTTTCCCATACTGTTATTTTAACTGATTGAATCTCTGATAGTTTCACATTAGATAATATAATTTTTTTTACTAAGTCACTGGTATTCATACTAAAAAGTTTCGTATCACTTAAATGGTAACTTTTCGTACCAACCGGCATTAATTAGTTAAATACAGAGGCTTTTTTTATAATCAAACCTAAATGTCTTACACGCCTAATCTTATTGCCGTGTACAATCAGTTACCTTTTCTTGTAGAGGATTCCGTTGGGGTGTTATTTGACCCCATTATTTTTTGTTTAGAATTTTTTTAAGTTTCGAATCAGAAAAAAAATAACAATTTAAACTTATTAAGTTAAATCACATAGTTATTTCGTAGAATGGACCTACATTTAATAGAAAGAAATTTCTGGTTCAGATCATGTAAGGCTGAGAACGTGCATCAACATCTGAAACCTGAAATTAGAAAGATTAATATAATGCCATGTATTGAAAACGGGTAGAAATTGTTCTATACCTGATAAATTTAATTTCCAGATATGAATGTTGGTAATTCGCTCATAATTATATTCCATGATAGAATAAATTGTTTTTTTTGGTCAGAGTTTTCTGGTCTGTATACGATTTAAACATGATTGGTTGGTTTTTTTCTTCAGGTTCGAATTTGTTTACTATTCAACGACATAGTTTCTAAAATTTTACATTTGTTTCTGGATTGATAAATATATTTTATCAGGTGTAAGACATGTTTCATTTTAAATTCCAAGAAAATTTTCAGTTTCTACAGAAACGTAATCGAAATCGTGAATGATATTTTGTATCGCGTCTAAAGGTATTTCTTTAGACTTTTTAAGTTATTCTTAGGTAACATATTTCACATAGTGATAAATCAGTTCTTTGAAAAAGTATTTATTATTATTTTTAAATACCATAGAAATCAGACGGTTAATATTAAAGTTATTCTACCACGATATTATTGTATGAAGTCAAGCTTTTATATACTATTCTTAATTGTTCTACAACTAATGTCAATGATAGTGGCGATGCATTATCTCAAAGTGTAAATATGTTCAAACTACCCAAAAAATTTCTAAACACCAATCTAGGTTTGCTCTTTCTTTCCAGCTTTTCCGTAAAGTTTTTATTTTCTTATTCAATCGTAAAAAAATTCTAAAAGCCTTATTACAGGAATTAGTAGAAATTACTATTAGGAAAGAGCAAGATCAGTTTAAATGGGAGAATATGACACCTCAAAACAAACCTTCTTTCGCATTTTAAGAGCTAAGTAGAGTAAAATACAAACAAAGGAGAAGTTTATCTATAATTTCTACGAGCTACGAAGGAGAATTTTATTGAGAGTTTCTACAGAGTCATCTCTTGCTGACATTTGTTACAGAAACACAAAGAAGCATACTCAAAGATATCCTGAATTCATACATAAATCTCTTGCAATAATAACTTTATTAGCTGTTACCAATTTTTGTTATTCCAATTTGATATCCATTATATGACACCATATATATTTGTACATATAACAGCGCATTATAATCAATCCCAAGAAGTTTTGTTTTTTTTTTCTATCTTCTTCACGGTTTTTAAATTCCAGCTACATGTCTGATTATACATGGATCTATCAATATTCAAAAATAGTTGGAGTATCATATTTGAGGTTTATTCCAACAGAGTGAAAAATGTTCAGACCTGGAATTGAACCGGGATACCTTGGCTTACCGTGCCAACGCTCTTCCAATTGAACGATATCTGAACGATATCCTGGCTGGCATAATTTACTATTATTTGCTAGACATGGCTAATTACACGGTATACAAGAGTTTCCATGTTATGTCATACTTTCATCACGTAAATGCTATAGATATAGCTCGGATGAATGAAATAAACACTGTAGTTCTGAGCCATGTCCAACAAATAAGATTGAATTATGCCAGCCAGGATATCTTTCATCTAGCTGAATAGGAAGAACCTTGGCACGGTAAGCCAAGGTATCCAGGTTCGATTCCAGGTCTGGACATTTTTAACTTTGTTGGAATAAACCTCAAATATGATACCCCAACTATTTTTGAATATGATTTACCTGGTTGTAAAAACTTTCCTCTCTTCATTATGATCTATTAATATGATGCTTCTTTTAATGCTAATTTTATGCTGTGTTTCAAACTAAAACATGTAAACAGGTATGTCTAAGTTTCTTTTTCATTATTTAATGCAGACGTAGGTTATCATAAATTTTAACGATCATATATCTTATGTAGTGATTCCACATTTTCCGTATCAGTTAAGCTGCTGGTGTTTTTTCATTTCTTTGTTTACTATCACATTTAGCTTACATTCTTTTTGTAAATCATTATAATAATCAGGTATGTCGTTTCTACAATATTGAAAGAAATTGAAACAATTAAAAATGGAACTGAACGTTATTTTTCACGTATTAATTATGTAGTTATTAAAACATTTTTTTTGGAAATATTGTCTCTTTTGAACACTCGTTAAGTAGACGGACGTGTAAAAACCAAAAACGGAGTAAATATATATATATTGCAAGTTTTTCAGAAAAATTCATAAAAATTGATTTTTTCTGAATTTGACAGTGAATGTAAATAAAAGACGCTTTATATGATTGAGAACATTCAATTTCTCTATTATAGTTACAAAGTTTATGATAGGATTATCTTTTCTAAGAAATTCTGCATTTTCTCATTTTTCAAGATTTCTTTATAATTTGAAAAATACTTCGAGGCTTTCACTAAATATTTTTATCAAATAGCACTACTGCCTAGAGGTGTTAATATTATGTGTATCAGCCAATTAATTTTAGATGGAAAAAATATAAAAAACGAGAATCCACATTAATTTTTCTGAATGAAAATTCTGACGCAGTTTTTAGTTATAAGATAATGTAATTAATAAATGAAGAGTTAACGTCCAGTGAAAAACATTTTTTATGTCACTAATTTGTCAGTTTTCTTTGCACTATTTTTTTTAGCAGTCAGTAATCGAAACATTATTTAATGATAACTTTCTCATATTTTACCAATAGTCCTTTCCAAACACTTTCTTCAGGTTTGATTATTAATGATGTAAAGAGGGTATAAATTTAGGCTCGATTGATTAAACGTTATATAACTATTTTCTAATACATTACAAATAATAAAAGGAAATACTAAACATAGTAATGACCAAATTTATAAAATAATGATTCATTTGCTCTAAAACAATACATTGCGAATGATACCATTTTCAAATATTTCGTCAGTATGATTGATTTATACTCTTATTTAACAATGCTGTTCGATGCGCTTACAGAACTGTTCCTTACACAAGATATACGAACTAATAATCAGTTTTAAATTAACAAAATTAATATGAACAAGCAGCTAAAACTTTGACGATTTAATCTATTATAATAAAAGGCTTAACGGAAGAGGAACTGTCGGCACATTTCCGGTGGGACGTCATGATTTTACTTTACAGCTGATGTTGATATGTATAATAAAAAAATTACAATATTTTCTAATTACATTTCTTCGCTGTAAATACTTACGTATAATATTATTTTTATGTTGACATGTATGTAAATTCACGTTCAAAGCCAGGCAGCATTGCCACTATACTTGGATATATTTTCCTCACTCTGAAATTAAATTGTCATAAACAATGTTCTCTAATCGCTAACTGTCTAATATAGTGAAATTTGCATTCAATTCTATTCAATTCAATTCCCATTGAAAACGTAATTAGCAAGGTATCCTGATTAATAAATTTAATTGACATACTAAATATCAGCCATAACAAATGTTCCCTAATTATTAATTAAGAATAGAATTAATAATTAGAATAATTTAACGCAAGCAGCATTGTATAAGAATTGCTACGTTTGCATTGACTGGGATAAAATGTTTAGATAAGAAAAGTGTATGTGACAGTATTTGCAATAATACTGGTTAAAAACTGACGGAAATTGGTTATCAGTGTTTTTACACTCATTTTTATATCTGAAAACGAAATATTTTAACATAATTTTTGTTTTATTCTTAATAAATATTGAGTACAATTTTGTCTGCAGTGTGGTGTTTATAATTTGAAAACTTATACGGAAAGTTATCTACTAATAGGAATCTAATTCAGTGACCTCTCATTTATATGCGATAATTTTCGACTTCTTAATGAATAATTCTTATATGAGTAATTTTCGACTTCTTAAATCGTAGAATTTATAAGTAGAATTTTACTGTTTTAAAATAGCGGTATGAAAAAGTAATTACAGAACATCGCGTATAAGTGACAGATCACTGTATGTATAAAAAATTTGCATGACATTCTTAAAGAGGAAACATTTTCTATATTCACTGATATTCACTGTAAAAAAAACTGTTGCATCACGATTCTACGCAAGCACTCGATTTCAGAACCACTCAGTTCATTAAAGGAAAATTGGTTTGAATTTTTCCACAGACATTCCTTTTTTAACAGAGAAATATCGTGTTTACGAACAAAACGAAAGTTAGAAAAAAGTCGGTTGTTTCAACTTAAGTTTTTGTTGGCTCCTTTTCTTTACTGTAAAACCAGCTGATTTTTAAGGCGTAAATTTCTTAGACGAAAGCAAACATTTACTCAACCTATTCCCTAAATTATACCAATTTCAAAAAATTTCCGAATTTATTCTGCAATTATTCCAGTGATTCCTGATTATTATTATTATTATGAAAAAAGTAGTACTGAAAACCCAAACAATTTCAATAACAATAAAATATATTTTATTTCTCATCTAATTAGGACATAATATAAAAAAATAATAATCCCTTAATCTGAGTATAAATCATAACTGGTTGCATTCAAATAGTGAAATTCTTTGTTTTAGAATGTGTAGATCTTCTGCATTCAACACTCATTCTTCTACGAGTATACTTGAAATAAACGAGATTTGCATCAATCATTTTAAGTGTGTATAATAAATAAACGGGAATAATTAAAATGGTTAATGGTCCGCAGTGAATACTTCGACTATTTTAAGAATTTCCGCAAAGACTGGATTCTTCATCTCTGCACTTGTAGTTTATTATTTCAAAGAATTTAAAGCATTGCAAGTAAAACTGTAAGCGTTTTATAAAGATATAAAATTATAATTGCGCTTAATGTCTGTAAGTGTAACTTTTCTATTATTTTTTTAATCATATAAAAACACTTTAAGTAATTTATTAAACTTAAAAAAAATTCATCAACATTTAGACTACATTTATCGATTGTTATGGCATATTACAAAATGACACAGAATGATTTTGATAAAGGATTGCAGATCATCACGAAGTACTGATATAAAAAATCTGCAGAAAATTGTTTCGGGTTTCAGTACCTTCCACGAGTGAACTTTTGCACATTTCATTTTAAAATAGAATTTCTACCGCATTATTTGATGTATTTCATGCTGAAATAGCATGCTGTTGTGATAACATAAATGACTATGTCAGTTTCGAAGTATTTTTTCAGAAACTTTGCATATGTATGATATCCGTATTAATTTTTATAAAACGCCTAGTTTATTAAAATTAGGCACTGAAACAACATTTCATAATGCATTGATTTAGAAATCAATAAACCGAACAGATGCTTTACAATTAGGCACGTTACAAATGTAGGTAATAAAAGGCAAAAATTAGGCAAATTTTAGTGATAAACCCATATTTTATGGACACAAGGCAACAGAGAGGAAGAGAGGGTAGTAACCTTTCAGAGAAAGATGCGACATATGCGATAATTTTTTCCCACTAATACTCTGTAAGTACTAGAAATTAATTATTTATTTAAAGTAAACATTTCACTACGAACTTCACGTTTAAGTACGTGTTAAATAAAAAAATAATAATACGTGTTTTTATTTTTAAGTAGTTTGGTGTAATTTTTAAACGCCAAAATTTATTTTAAGTAACGTTTCTAAATTATATTTTTTTAAATAATAGAATGCGATTGAAAATGTATTTATATTGGCTTAGAAACATAACATTGATTTCTGAAATTTATGAAAGATACACAGCGGTCGTAAAAAAAAAATTTATACATGGGCTCCTAATAACTTGTAAAGTTCAAAGGAACACGGTGAAATTAGAGATAAGATATAGTCTCAAAAAAGAAAGTGGGATCGGGAAGATACAATTACGTTTACAGTGGCAAAATTCTAAATGGCATCATGTCCTTTCGTTCGTCACAAAATAATATTCACATAAAAAATAACAACAAGTTTAAATAACGGAAAACAGTAGCTGTGCCACGAAGAACGACGACTTAAAACGAATGGATATAAGAGCAAGTGAGACAAAGATGTGACAAAACGTAAAACATTTTAGCCGGATTAGAGACTTTTCAACTGTCTGCTTTTACATACGATGCCACATCACATGGGATAGATTATGGGCAGTGACGTATCATGAGATGACGAATAAGCAGACTGATATGTAGATTTAATGTTGTTTATTTTTCAATTCAGACGCATTTTTAGGTTTGATGTGTAGCTGGGATTTAAATACAACAACACATTGGATTATGTTTGGAGACCATGGAGACTATGGAAATATGAAAGACGGTAGAGAAAATTGCAACGATTGAGGCTACAAGTCCTTTTGTAGCACACGTGCGGCACACGCTGTTTTTTTTTCTCATTTATCGGTATTTTTAGTACTATAGATACCATTCCATCGACATTTAAGCTTTTCAATGTGACGATCATTTTGCTAATAAGAAAGTGGGTATTGTCGTTTGAAAATTTTAAAGTTTCTGCGGTTTAACCACCGCAGAGTTAGAGCTCGTGTTTCGCTCACTCAAGAGTTAGAGCTCGATTTTTATGTTTAAACTCATTCTTGAGTTTCTATTTTAAAATGCACGATTTCCTAATTCTATTCTGTTTCAATAAAGGTTGTAGCCGCTAAAAGCTCATATATCGTTAAAAGAAAGTAAGACAACATTGTATGTTATATAAGATACAGTATCGCCGAAAAAGGTTCAACACATCTCAAAAAATTATAACTCCAAAAGTAATTGAAGAAACACAGTAATATCCTTTGAAAAGTACTTTACAATTATCTAAGCTTTTGTAGATATAATTTCTTCGTAGCCTTGACCTTCAGGCGAAGCGAAAAAGCAATTAATTGCACAGTGAATGAAGCTTTCACGCTGTCTAAACTTTTTCGATGATTACGGAGTGGAATGTGATCCTTTATCTAAAATATTGGAGATATGGAAAAGAAATACCAATTAGAAAGTTCTTCAGCATCATCGATTTAATAGGAAAAGATACACTATGTACACAAATAGACTAAGAGAAAAGTGAAAATTGCGAATGTGTGTTTTTCAAATTATCGATTCTGCGATTCGTCTAAATGTTACGGCTTTAAAACAGATACATCTGACAAATCTGGGATAACTGACGAGAACCTAGCAAAAAATTATTCAGTTTAATCAATTACTTTTAGAGCTATGATTTGTTTTCAATTCTGTCTAACATTTTTCAATGACCCTATATATTACTATATTTATTCTAAAATCTGCACTGTAAAAAATTACTGCAGTAAAATTACTGGAGCAGAGATTCCAGGTAATGTCCATAATAAAACGAGTTTTGTCCTTAGATAAACGAGCTTTGTTCTTACATTAAAGATTTTTCCCCGTAAAAACATGAAATTTACGGAAATTGACTGTTTACAATGAAAAAGGGGTATTTCCAGTAAAATTACGGCAGCAATTCACGGAGAATGCCCATGAATTTGCAATTTTTATTACAGTGTGTTTTAAAATTAGTGGATACATAAAGTAAATTACAAAATTATCATATCAATTTAAAGGTGTTTTTGTAATGTAATCATTTAAATTTCAGAAGTTTCTAGGAAATATATTTATTAAATTCCCGAATCTTGCAAAGACAGCTTCTTACCGAAACTAATTCAATTATTCCATCTGAAGAAAAACTGCAATCCGACCCGATGCCGCAAAATTGGTTTTTCTCCAACCATAACCTGATCCGAACCTTATAAGAAGATAAATGAAATATTTGTTATAGAATAAATCTATTTATTGCGTTAAGAACCATTCTCTCATTAATGTATCGGATTTCAAAAGCTCGATTGTAAGGGAAATATGTAAAAGTTTTCGGTTCCCTTAATCATCATTATTTATCGATTATATCCGTAAGTGATGAATGAGAAATATGTCAAAATGCTTTTAATGAAATATTCTCGCGTAGTACAGTCGTTAATCTTTGGTATCCAAATTCAACTACTTATTCATTTAAAAATGGCATTTATATTATCAAAGCATTAACTTTTGAAAAGGATAAGTCACGTAACGAAATGTTGAAACAGCTTAGATATTTTACGTCTTAAATTCCCTTTTTATAATTCCTGAATAAATAGTGAATGGATGTGCGTATATGATTTTGCGTAAATATAAATATACACCTAGCGAATTGATAGTGCTTAAATATATGTAGTAAAATGCAAATTAGACGGATTGAATTGGAAACACTGTATTGACAATTAAATGGGTTTTAATTCATGAAATCTAACGGGAATTTTAAATATATTTTTTTTTTATTTCGTGATTAAATAAAGCATTTCGTGATTAAATTTTGGAAAAAAAAATTAATTACTATTGGAAAATACTGGTAGTCTATTTTTTTTAACCATTGTGAAAATGGTTGTTGTTTTCTGTCACGAATGGACCTCTTGACGTCGTCACTTTATTTTTTTTAAGCGTTTTTAACGAAATTCTGTAACTTTACAAGATTTTTTAACGAAATTCTGTAACTTTTTTCTTTGAATAGACAATAGAAATGCATAAAATCGTTACAAAAATGTTAAAGTTACAAAATGGATAGATGCAAACTATCAGATATGAAAAATTAAGTAGAATTTGGTACTTTCGTGTTATAGCGTCCCCCAAGAATGAATCGCCAAGGGACCAAGATCTATCGCTAAATTATAAAGCATGTATGACATTATAATAATATATGATATATATATATATATATAACATTTCTTGACTTATATGGCCAAATTATAGTCATATATGATGTATATATATGACATGTGTATATGATGTATATACGACATATAAGACGTAAATAATGACGTGTATAATGACGTATATGGCACGTGTGACGTAATGGAGTGTCGGGAATATATATATGCGTATATAGGATGCGAAGCTTTGCGATGATCTTGGCGAAATTATAACTGCAACCTTGGCATTCTTTTGTAAGCTTTCGGAACATTTTTGCAATGGTTATTGTAATTTGTTAAATTATAATTTTATTTATTTATTTAAAGTTTTTTTAATATAAAAAAAATGCTGGATGCGAGTTTGCAATCCCTAGTACTTGCTCATGAAAACCATGTTTCATTCTTACTCTCAATTTTACTTTTATACTCCGGTAATGTGCACAAAGAGTGAAGGGATAATGTTGTTAGTAATATCATTTCCGTCCCCTAAATCAAATAACTTGAAAATTAAACGCATAAATAACAAATTGAAACTTTTTACCCCCTATGGACAGCTTTCATAAACCATCAAGTATGTCCGATACAAAATCTTATGTCGTAAGCCCCAATATATTTCTCAAGATTTTATATCATTCACTGGAACAATTGGATTTCACGATATCCTTACAACAAACTGGGACATCTAGGAGAGTAAATTATTGTATTATTTTACACGCTACTCACGAAAATGATGATGACATAAAAAAACTAGTCGTTGGGGGCCATCGTAATACTTATCCATAATGGATATGCATAATGTAAAATATTAAAATAAAAATGTGTAAACTACTTATAAAGTGCATTGCAATTCAAATAAAATCGTGGCTTGATGACGTCACAAACTTTAAAGGCTCGATTACTGAATTGCTTGAAAGAAACATCCTTATAACTCCAAAAATAATAATCCTATTAACTAGCGGTTTATTGCATCTGATTAAGCCTCAAATTTCCAATTAAAATATATCTTTGAAGTGAAATTTGGATGAAATACAGGGTCATGAAAAATCGAAGAGTGTGGTAAATAGGATTCCAAATATCTCGGCAACTAATTATCCGATCGACTTCATGCTTTATGCAAAATTTATGTTTTTTTTATTGTCTTTTATATTCATTTCTTAAAATAAACAATTTCGAAAATTTTTATATACCTTTCATCAGAACGAATATTTCGAGAGTCCGAAAAAAATTTTTCCGTTTAATCGAGGTTATTGAAATGAAATCGCTTCTTCCCATATTTCATCCGCTTTATTGAAATGCTTCTTCCCATTATTACATACTCCGTACATACCAAATTGCAAGTCTCTATCTCATTGTTTTCGGGAGATAGAGCGTTTACAGACACACACACACAGACACACCGACGGACGGCAAATTTTTTTTTCTAAAAATATCTTTTTCGGAATCTCCAGTGTCTGAAACGTGAAAATCCGTCAAAATTTTTTTTTCGATTTTCAAAACGATTACAAGATTTACCCTATACTACGTATGATGGGTAAGTAAAAATGAATGACAAAAAAACGGATCATTTACAGTTTTTGTTTTACGACTTACAGTGACAAAGATATTTTTTTTTGTATTAGACATAAAAAATATCTGCAGAGAACACACATGTTTAATGTTTTCAATTGACAGTAAAAGAAATCATTATTTAAAAGTACCGTTAGCGTAACATAATAGAATGACAAATTATAACACCTAGTGAAAATTTATTGGTTTGTTTTGAAAGTTCGTGCCGATTGGTAAAATTTATTCGTACCGGAAAATTCTGCCCGTTAATTATTAGATATTAGATATCGGAATCAATGGATAATAATTAAAAGATAGAATTTTCCGGTAAAAAATTGATTTTCCCAATCAGCACGAACTTTCTGGAAAACCCAATACTTTTTTTAATTGCTAAAAGGCGTAAAATACGTTTTATTGGACCATTGACATGTTTCGACTCCATCGGAGCCATTATAAAAACAAATAAGCATATTCTACAATTACATGGTCTATAAAGTTATTATTCCAAACGCCATTATTTAATTTTTCACGTACTTTGTCAAATTATGCAAGTTATTTTTTATTTTTACTTGGGTGTTTATTTCCATATTTGTAACAATGGAGTAACTCGGTGCTTCATAGTCCGTACAATTGTAGAGTACTCTTATGTGTTTTGATAATGGCTCCGATGGAGCCGAAACATGTCAACAGTCTAATAAAACTTATTTTACTGTTTACAAAGTTTTAATTTTACGCCTTTTAGCAATTAAAAAAGTATATACTAGGATGCCATAACCATGAATTTTGTTTATTTTATTTCAGATTAATGCTTTGATTAATGCATTAAAGATGTGGCGACAATGGTTTTGAAACTATTGTGAGACACATTGTAAATTTTTTAAATGTTAATGGTATTTCAGAAATGCTGAATTTAACTGACATAGTATACACTATAATGCCATAATTGATGGGAACTTTCAGTTTTAGACATTTTTTCGAATATTTTAAAATATACATGTCAGATTCTTTTGGGATACTAGGATTAAAAAGAACAGGTTTGACTTCATATTTATCAATGTTGATTTGATAAGTAGGACAATTAGGGGACCAACAAAAAATTAAAGAATAAAAATAATACTTGGGATCACCCTGTAAAATAAAATGCACGAAATGATTTACCGCTACAGAATATACATAGGCAGACATTGTATAATATGTGTACTCATTTGTGTAAGAATAGCATGCATATTAATAGAGATATAGCGATTTTTTTTAAAAAATAAAAAAATGCTTGCATGTTTTTTGCTTATAAAATACAGGGTTTTTAACCAAATTTAACGTCATTTTCAGAAACATTGACAAAATGTAGTAAAAATCATATAGTGTGATTGAAATATAAATATATTAAATATTTATGGAAATATGCGCAGTTGTATGAAATAATTTTTATCTGCGCATGCGCGAACGATAACAAAACACTTTTTGTCTAATTTAATACTCAACACTATGGAGCAACTTATAAAAAAAAAAAAAATAAATATCGTAAAAATTCAGAGAGATATCGGCGTTAGAGTGAGCTGTTTTTTAGTTTCTGACTAAAACTCGTTGAATGATAGGGCATTGTCAACAAATTGGTATTTTTAAGTTATCTGGCAGCGTTCGGAGAAAATTTTTAGAAAAAACAATTTAATTATAACTTACGCTTATGTTTAGGAAGATTTTGACTCTAAACTGCGAAGAAAAGGAAAATATAGTCCATACATTGATTACATCTAGGTAAATTGAGGAGTTTATGGTAAAATTTTGTGAAATTTAGCCCTATACGCAAAACACTCTACAGTAAATTTTCGAGAAATTACGTTTTGCGTATTAGACCAGTAAAATTAGGAAAGTTTGCCATAATACATGCTAGGAGATAAAAATTAGTACAGTTGTTCATTGATGGCTACTGATGACTATGTAAAAAATCCTGATGGATAGAAGGTGAGTGGGGGGGGGTTAAAATAAATTGCTTTTTTTAGTTTTTTACAAAAATCTCAGAAACTGTTGGTTTTCATGAAAAAATTGCTCCGATATAAATTAAAGAACATAAAATTCTCTACAAATGAGAGTTATATACAGTGGAACCTCGATTATCCGTCAGCCAGAAAACTGGAGCTTTGACTGATTTTCCGCAAAAAATTCACTTTAATTTCAATTTTATTTACTTAATGTCGCCATACTAAATGCTACAGAGATAAAAATTGGTATAGTTGTCCCGTGATAGCTACTAATGACTATGTAAAATGTCCTGATGGATAGGAATTGAACGAGGGGAGGGAGGGGGCAAAATACTTTTTTAGTTTTTTGCAAATATCTCAGAAACTGTTGGTTTTCATGAAAAAATTACTCTGACGTAAATTAAAGAACGTTAAATTCTCTACAAATGGCAAGTATATACAGTGGAACCTCGATTATCCGTCAGTCACGAGATCAGAGCCTTGACGGATTTTCCGCAAAAAAAAATCACTTTAATTTCAAATTTATTAAATACCAATGGATCCGTGCGAAAATTTCGCACTGCGGTCTAATATTTTTTAGACTCAGTTTTAATTTTCTAAAGGGAAATTAAGGACTAAAAATATCTGCAAACAACATTAGTCAAGCCAGAATATCATCTAATTTATTACATCAAAGTTACTATTGAAACAGCCCATTGATTTCCAATACTGTGATATTATTATGGATGGTGGTTTCTTTCTTCACAAAGTCCCTTGGTCAAGAGGTTCCACTTTTATTTCAATTTGTGAAGGTTACAGCAAATATATCTCTACACATCATAAAGGAAAAGGCTGTTCAGTGGTTTTTGATGGCTACTCCGACATTGCCAACAGCACGAAATCAGCAGAGCAAAACCGAAGATGTGCACTGAAGAAGTCCGTGGATATTAATTTCTACGGGGAACACAGAGGTTTCCGTCAACCAAGAGCTTCCTTTCAAATGAAAAGAACAAATCAAGATTAACTGCTGTGCTTTCTTCCAAATTGAAGGAGAATGGAATATCTTGCCGGGAGAGTACTGGCAATGCAGATACCCTAATTCTAACAACAGCCATTGAAATATCTTCTTCTAGTGGCAGAGTGGCAATTGTTGGTGAGGATGTTGATCTTGTTGTCTTCCTAATCGCCCTAACTCCGCTCGAACAAGAAATTTTCGTTAAACCAAGTAGTGGAAGAATTGAAAAAATTATCATTTTCTCACAACAGTTAATTCAAGAAACAAGACTGAAAGACATCATTCTAGTCCTTTATGCATTCACTGGATGTGATACGACGTCAGCCGAATTCAAAAAGTGGAAAACAAAAATTTTCCAGCTATTTCAGCAATGTGAAGAGGTACACAAAATTGCTGACCATGATGCTGTTGTAGAAGCAGGAAACCAACTTTTTTCTTTAGATTGTATGAAGCACCTCCCACATCTACATCTCTCAATACTTTCCGATACCATTCTTTCGCCAAATCTAATTTCAATCCTTCCACCAACAGAAGTAGTGGCTAGAAAATATTCTATCCGGGTGTACCATCAGGTGCAGCTGTGGTTTGGCCAGTAACAACATGCCGAACTCTGGGGCTGGGAACGGAAGCAGAATCGTCTGGTTCTTAGTACAACTAAGGAACTGATCGCACCTGAGGCTGTCTTAAATACCATCTCCTGCATATGCACCACTGGGTGTGGAGCTAAGTATGGGTACAGGAAAGCAGCCATTAACTGCGCACTCATCTGCAACATTTGCCATGGTGACTGTCTGAATGCTACACTTATAGCTATAAATACAGATCAACAGGACGAGGAAGACGATGAAGATGTGATTATGGATTCAGTCATGCTGAGAACGCCTTCTAATGTACCGTCCACTTCAGTTGATCATGATGTGTCAAGAAAAAAAGAACATTATGACTTAGTAAGTATTTGCTTAATGATAAATTATCACTTTCATTTTTCTCAATTATGTTTTGTCGCGCTTACACAGTTTCACGTGAAATAACATTTTATTAATGATAAATATAAATATTTGTCTTCAGTACCAGGGTGATAACAACAGGACAAGGAAGAAGATGAGGTGATGATTATGAATCCTAACAATCCATCCACTTTCATAATTACACAATATTTACTTAATTATAAATTAATATGTACCTACTTTTAGTTTTCTCCATGTTTGATATTCGCAATTATAATATTTCACATTCATAAACATTCCATTAATAATAAATATTTTTCTTTCATAAACAACTTACCTGGCATTATTTCATGCAATATTGCAGTATTGAAGTGTTTACTGTCTTCCTTTTTATTTTGCAACAATATTTAATAAATTTGAATAGACATTGAGTAAATAAATATCAAATTAAAGTAATTTTTTTCCGGAAAATCCGTCAAGGCTCAGGTTTTCTGAATGACGGATAATCGAAGGTCTACTGTAAATACCTGTCACTTGTAATGAATTTTGTGTTCTTTAATGTCAGAGTGATTATTTGATGAAAGCCGACAATTTCTGAGATATTTGTAAAAAACTAAAAAAGTATTTTGCCCTCCCCCCTTCCCTCCCCTCGTTCACTTCCTACCCATCAGGACTTTTTACATATTCATTAGTAGCCATCACGGGACAGCTGTACCAATTTTTATCTCTGTAGCATTTAGTATGGCAACATTAAGTAAATAAAATTGAAATTAAAGTGAATTTTTTGCGCAAAATCTGTCAAATCTCCGGTTTTGCTGACGGATAATCGAGGCTCTACTGTATATAACTCCATTTGTAGAGAATTTTATGTTCTTTAATTTATATCCGAGTAAGTTTTTCATGAAAATCAGCAGTTTCTGAGATTTTTGTAAAAAACTAAAAAAAGTTATTTATTTGAACCCCCCCCCCCACTCACCTGCTATCCATCAGGACATTTTACGTAGTCATCAGTAGCCTTCAATGAACAACTGTACCAATTTTTATCTCCTTAGCATGTATTATGGCAAACTTTCCTAATTTTACTGGTCTAATACGCAAAACGTAATTTCTCAAAAAGCTATTTAAATATCACTATAAAAATTAAATTGCAAGTTATTGACTCATAACTTGTGAAAAATGTATAATATATCTTAGATTTTAGTTTATCATCTTCACTACTGGCATACAAATTACGTGTATACAGAAAATACATATATATGCGATAGAATTTACTGTAGAGTGTTTTGCGTATTGGGCTAAATTTCACAAAATTTTACCATAAACTCCTCAATTTACCTAAATGTAATCAATGTATGGACTATATTTTCCTTTTCATCGTAGTTTAGAGTCAAAATCTTCCTAAACATAACCGTAAATTATAATTAAATAGTTTTTTCTAAAAATTTGCTCCGAACGCTGCTAGATAACTTTAAAATAACAATTTGTGGACAATCCCTTATCATTCAGCGAGTTATTGTCAGTAACTGAAAAACAGCTCCCTCTGACGCCGATATATCTCTGAATTTTTACGATATTTGACCGATGAGCCTATATACAAAATTTGAAGAAAATCGGATAATTCTCCATGAAAAATATATTCATCTAAATTAAGAGGGGAGGACAACCCCCCACCCCCTTTACCCTCTTTATACTTAACCAAAGAACCCCCAAAATTAATCAGGAAAGCGCCTTATCACAATGAACCTATATACAAAATTTGAAGAAAATCGCATAATTCTGCATAAAAAATCCATTTATCTAAATTAAAGGGGGAGGGGGAGCCCCCCGTTCCACCCTTTATGCTTCACCAATGAATCCCCAGAACTAATCGGGGAAGCGCCTTACCACAATGAGCCTTACATACAAAATTTGAAGAAAATCGGATAATTCTGTATGAAAAACCCATTTATCTAAATTAAGGGGGGTGGGGATTAGCCCCCGTTACGCCCTTTATACTTATATAATGAATCCACAAAAACAATCAAGAAAGCGCCTTATCACCATTAACCTATATACAAAATTTGAAGAAAATCGGATAATTCTGCATGAAAAACCCATTTATCTAAATTAAGGGGGGGGGGAATTGATCCCTCTTATCCCCTTTATACTTAACCAACGAACCCCCAAAACTAATCAGGGAAGCGCCTTATCATAAGGAACCTATATCCAAAATTTGAAGGAAAACGGTTATTTCTATCAAGTGTTATCGCGTTACGTACATACAGAGCGGGCGGGCACATTAGCTCTCAGGCTTTGATAGCCTGTGAGCTAAAAATAACAATTTGTGGACAATCCCTTATCATTCAACGAGTTTTAGTCAGAAACTAAAAAACAGCTCACTCTAACGCCGATATCTCACTGAATTTTTACGATATTTGACTGCTTTTTTTTATAAGTTGCTCCATAGTGTTGAGTATTAAATTAGACAAAAAGTGTTTTGTTATCGTTCGCGCATGCGCAGATAAAATTTATTTCATACAACTGCCCATATTTCCATAAATATTTAATATATTTATATTTCAATCACACTATAGGATTTCTACTACATTTTGTCAATTTTTCTGCAAAATGACGTTAAATTTGGTTAAAAACCCTGTATTTTATAAGCAAAAAACATGCAAGCATTTTTTTATTTTTTTAAAAAAATCGCTATATCTCTATTAATATGCATGCTATTCTTACACAAATGAGTACACATATTATACAATGTCTGCCTATGTATATTCTGTAGCGGTAAATCATTTCGTGCATTTTATTTTACAGGGTGATCCCAAGTATTATTTTTATTCTTTAATTTTTTGTTGGTCCCCTAATTGTCCTACTTATCAAATCAACATTGATAAATATGAAGTCAAACCTGTTCTTTTTAATCCTAATATCCCAAAAGAATCTGACATGTATATTTTAAAATATTCGAAAAAATGTCTAAAACTGAAAGTTCCCATCAATTATGGCATTATAGTGTATGTTTCTGAGATAATTTTTTTTTCGAATGTTATTCCCAAAAAAACCTGCTTTAACCAGTCAGCACACGCGCTGGGATAAAATCTACCCCAGCTCACAACTATTACTTAAAAATGTGCGAAAATCGTTCGTGATCATTCTGAGCTTTATAGTACCTTTCAAGCTGAAAGATATCAAGATGTGGCCAAAAAGAATTTACCCCCGGTTGTGAGATTTTCCATTCTTTTCTTATAAAAATATCACGTGGGAGGAAATTTACCCCATGCGTGTTATAACGTAACCCATAATGATAGGAAAATGTTAATGCAAATGTTTATGTAAAAAATATAGTGTGCAAATAATAACATAATTTTTTATTTAAACGTTAACAACTCTTGCACATACAGTTTCTATATATCAGTTTTATGTTTTTTTTAATTTTTATGGCGGAATTTGGATTGTAAAAGCTTTGTATGTAATGATATGCAGAAAAAAATGTTAGTGCTAGATTTCATGTTTTATTTTGCTTTAAATATAAAAAAAACCTCTTATTTTAAGTTAAATTATGTTCTTTATTGATTTACAGATTATTTCAAAATATAAATTTTTGCTTATAATAAAACCGGGGGGGAAATTGACGCAAGAAAACCAATTGGGGTAAAATTTATCCCGCGCGTGTAGTAGCGTAATGGAAAGGGGCGCTTGTGCTGACGGGTTAAAATTATTCAGATTTTCTTCTTGTCTGATAAAATAAATTATACGTGAATTTTCCTCTAATGATTTGGGTCATTAAGTAGTTTATTTTCATTGCAATTGCTTTTAATCTACAATATTCGCATGTCATTTTGGTTTTCATTAATTGAAATGTCGCCCATTTTATTAGTTATTTGGTCATTTTGGAAACGAAAAGCGTAAATCAAAAGAGTTATACGTTTTATCAATTTTCTAATGCATGTTTGAACTGATGTGAATTAAATAAATTTTTATAGAAAAAAATGAAGTGAAATTGTAAGTAGTAATAAATTAACGAAAATGTGTGTTTAAAAACTGTGTATTGAAAAATTGCTTTTTATTGCAGTTGTATTCTCATCTGATTTGTACTGAGATAATTAAATTTATTGTGAGATCTGTATAAATCATGAAAGTATCAAAAGAGTTATGCATGCTGATATTTAACTCCACTATAGTTACTTGTTTTTGTTTTTCTTGTCATATACACTTTGATTGTCTTAAGGAAGTGTCTCTTTCTAGATATATGTCGTAGGCTAATTAAGACATCTGGCTCTTTGCAAAGTGACTAAGCAGTTTCCAAAAACACGGGATAATTGGGGAATAACCTGCTTTTTTCCAATCAGCCTAATATTTGTCAGGGTTACTTCAAATAACCTAAGCAGATTTAGACTTATTTGAAAATGTCTGTTAGGTTACAGTCTTATGGTAATGTGCGTATGTAACTTTAGATTGATTGTCAAATGACCAATGCATTAAGTCTGAGTCAGCCTGATTTTATTTAGGATCGTTGCAATAAACGTACGAAATTGTTGTCTTAGAGGCTAGAAGAAATTTTTTACGAATCAAACAAATTTGGGAAAATTGCTATAAGAAGATTCGTTCTGGTAGATTTTTTTCAAATAAAAGTGACTTCAAGTATCGTTCTTGTACAAGAAAAAGCCTGGAAAATTTTCACAAGTCATCCCAACCAGACTGCGCTATTTGCGAATCCGCGAACATTGGCCCAATCTCGTCATTTCATGACCAACATAATGTATCCACTTGGCTGAGAGGCTCCAGTTTTAGGCAAACTAGAAATGACTAATTATTTGACAAAACAACCTGGTTTCATCCAAGCTTATTTCAATAAGTTCAATGTAGTGAATTTTTATTGATATTTCTTGCATAAAAATAGGAGCATAAATTAAAAATATTTATAAACAATGTGCAAGAGTCTTGCTGACATATTTTATTTACGCGTCTGAATGTGTAAGGATAAGGATTAGTTTATTTTTATTTTAAGGGTTTATTTTGTGCAACCATCTCATGAAGACGTATCAGTACGAGGCAGATTTTTAACGTTTTTTCCATCTGTATTATACATAGAAAATAGGTTGCAATTCGAAAAGAATAATTTAAAATATGTAGGATTCTACCTTATTGGCAAATATTATTTACCTTCTGGAGTGCTTGAAATTATTGACTGCTTTATTTTAAGTAGTTAATTATTAATCATTCCACATTCTGGGCCTCTCATGAATTAATTAAAATCCTATACGTTAAAGAGGGTTTTAGACTTGCTTCATAGAATTGCGGATACGCTATTTCATCAGCAAGATCTTGAATAGCAGAAATTATTTGTTGAATAATTTCTTATAAATATATTATATCAATAAATTTATCTGTTATCATCGTAAGATCTTATTCCTGCTTCCCAAATTGTGGATAATAAAATTTTAATCTAAAAAAAAAAAAAAGAAAGAAAAAAAAAGAAAGTTTCAACATTAAAAGTGGGTTTTGTTTCGTGCAAACTTTTACCTTTAGTTATTCTGCACTAAGGTTTTGAATATCAGGATTTTGTAAGTATAGAAATATAGCAAGTTTTGAAAATTCTTTGAGTTTGATTAAAATCATTTAATTTCAGTAAATTCATCCAAATCATAAAGTGAAATTAGCAAAATGTATGAAGTAGGAAATTTTGGGAGGTGTTACACATGTTCGATTTATAGCGGATGGCATTTTCTCTGTAGATTTGTCCACTTGAATATATTTCGGAAAAATGCTTGAAATAGTTGAGAAAATTTGCAATAATATCCTGACGTACATTTTATGGTGCGGAGAGATTTTTTTAAGTGCAGAATAGAAAATTTTGGTATAAGAAATCTCTCGCTGAAAAAATTGTGAAATGAACCTCTAGTAGAAATGATCATGAGCTATATCAAGAGTACTGGAGCCTAACATTTTTTCAATATGTTATTACATTTCAGTTTTTCTATTGAAATAAAAGTTATTAATAAGCTTTACATTGGATATATTGTCAAAAACACTCTCAAAAATTGACTCATAAATTGTCAAATTAGAAGCATTTTAATGTTGGAGAAATATTTTGCTCTAATGTTTTCTAAACTGAGCAATTCCTATAGCCAACAATATTGAATAGTTAGGATAATTTTCTTTTTCTTTTTTTCTGAGTCAGATGTTTTTTCTGTTTACGGTACTTATACATTGTACATTTAAATTAGTGTATCATTCAATCATGCATTTGTAACCACTGAAGATGATCTAAATTATCTCCTACAATGTCATACACAATTTCTTAACTTAATCTTATGGTTCATATCAAACACGATGAAATGCATGCATTATTTTAGTTCTAGTTGTAGCGGTGAAATGTACAATTTTAGCATTTCTATCTTCACCAGTAAAAATACTTTAATATTTTTATTTTCTAGAATTTTATGGAAGAGAATGCATGTAATTATTATTCTTTAATTATATTATTATAATAATTTAGATGTTTTAAAAGTTGCGTAATCACTGAAGATGTGTCCTTCTTTTTAAACATTTATATTTATTTCAGTTTTTATTTCAAGAATCATAAAATAATTAATTTAAATGAGTTCACATTTTAATACCGTTTTATGCAGAATAACAAAAATGTTTCAAATGAAATCATTATTAATATTATCATTTCAATGTCATAATTATACTAGTAACACGTATGAAACCGCTACTGAATTCTGTAATTTTTCCATCATTAAGTTAGTTTTTAATAACCAAGTGTACTTTCATGTTAGAAATTTATATTAATTTGTTTGAAAAGAGTGTACTTATGAATTATTTTTCTTACGTGTATGAATTCATTTATAATTAATTATTCGTAATTACATTGCATTAAAGCATAATCCACATAGTTAGGTCTTTTAATTATTAAGTACTACGTGAGCGATAAATTAAGGCAAATAATCTTACGTTTTCTCATATTTTTCTTTGACACTCATTCGTTAATTATAAATTATTCCCATTTCTTGCTCGGCTGTACATATACAAAGTGGAACGATACAAATTATTACGTGTCTAACAAACGATAAATGACTTCAAATGACGTCGAAGAAACCTAGTTTTTAAAAACGTATATGTCTTAACTAATTAAAATTGTTTATTTTCATTAAGCATTTATTGGAAGACTTTCTCTGTTAGAACTTTGTGCATACAATTATGTACGGTTATGTAATTTCTAAAAATGTGCTTTTTTGTGCAAATTACATTATAAAATGCATTTGTCTAAAAACTGAATCTGCTTAAAAACATGAAATTTATTTCTCTTCAACATCAAAAACAACTCAATTGAAACAATTTCAGTCATTGTCATGTTGCTGCCATTTCTTATTGAAAAATGTGGCACGATTATGTTAAAAATAGTATCAATATAAATACTTAGAAGATTAAACTGTGTTACTGAATCACCTACATAATTAACAAGAAAGAAAAATCATACGTCAAAAATAGATTATGAAACAATTCCCAACACATTCAGAATCCTGCAACAAAAATTCACCGTAATAAGGTAGCATAAAATTTCGGAAATGCATAGAAAAACATAAGAAAATACTATTTCCGCAATTGTCATCTATAGTCTAAAAAATATCCGAATTCTTTCGTGCATTCCTGTATATGATCTATATGTTTGTATATATATTAGTACATAGTATACATAAAATATTTCATTTAGGAAAAGCATAACACAGTTCAAAATTCCCCTTCAACAATTTCTGTAAATAAGAGGAAATATAATGGGGTTCTTTTGTGAAGCCCTGTATATGATCTAGATGTAATTAGATGATCTACATTCATATGATATAGAAGAATTTATACATACCGATTAGTAAGCAAAATTTAGTTAAATTTTAAAACGTATACCAGAATTGAAAACGCATTTCCAGCAATTATTGCTCATGGACAGTACTGCCGAAGAATTTTTTGTGTCCCTGTAAATGAACGAGAGATGATATGTGCAACATATTCAATAGTAACAATCTTGTAAATCACATCAGTGATGTATATCAATTTCAATATGTTTGAAATAGTGTAATCTCATTAATATACAATGCAAACGATTTTCCCGCACAGATCATAATGTAACGGAATTCTTTTCACTACTACCGGAGACAAACTATAAATGCTACGCTACATACTTCGTTTGCTGTACAAAACATCCTTATGAAGAAACCATTAATTGGAAGCCGAGTATATTCACGCAAGTTAGAGCGTGGAAAGGCAGACGTAGAGACAGACTCAATTCATAAACACTTTTGAATTAAGATAGAACATGTTAAAAAGGCAAATAAATTGAATTCAAAACTTAAAGTTCTTTATAAAAGACAAATTATCACATTTATTTCTTCAAGAGAAACTACACGCCAATTTTACCATAAAAGATAAAAGTAAATCCGATATTTAAAAAAGAAGCATCCATTAAAACGCTCAATCATTTGGATTTTTAAATTTTTTATTCAGTAGTATCGATTTTAACTAAATACTTTCATTAATTTGTTTCATGTTTAATTCCGATAATGTCTGCTTTCACAATACCTTCACACAATGCACCTTAAGAATATCCTAAAAAATAGCGAGTGAAGTAAAAACATTGTCGGATGTACAAATTCCAAAGCTTTCTTCTATCTCCTATATGTTAATACTAAAAAGAGCGTAATTTTTTTAATTATCCGTTATTTAAAAAAAAAAGCAGAAGTTATGCAGGTCCATGGAAATGGTGAATTAAAGTAAAGGCGTGGGGCAGAAAGCCCACGGACGACCGTAGAGCCATGGACATGAGAGCTGAAGTGTTGTGGAATGTTGGTGCGACGCCCACATGGAAGCGGCGTTTTTTGAAGCCATAATTGTGTGAGTATGTGATGTAAGACAGAAAAACCCACCGCTGTGGAAAAATGTTGAAGAAAATAAAAAGTTAATTTTGGGTTTAAAAACAGAAAATAATATTTTAAATGATAAACATTGCAAATAATAACATAATATCATAATAATAACATGCAAATAATAACATAATATAATAACATAAAATGAAAATTGAGTTGAAAAAAAATAATTGTGCAGAAAAATCGTCAGTCTTGTCGAACTTTGGAACTTTGAAAGACTATGACAGTCTTCAGGCGAATTTTATGCAAAATTTATACAAACTTCAGCCTATGGCATTACATCTGAATATAAAATTCCTTAAAATAGTAATAATAAATTCTGCATTTAAACTGCAAAAAAAATCAAGAAATTTCTCCATGAATTGCTATCAAAACCCTCATTTCCGGGATAATATCCCATTTTTAACTGGCGTCTGACGGACACAACCAAAAAATGTATGTGAAATTCCGTTCAATTATATGCTTAATCTCGTAAACTTTTCGATGATACTATATTGAAAATGGCATAGAAATGGCTATCACAGTGCCCCTTCTGGCGGAATATCGCTAATCTTAAGTGGTACCTATGGCCATTGTCTAAAGCATATACCGGGTGGTTATAAAATAAGTATCCCTATTTGGAGCTTTCTGTAGCTTGAAGGAATAACCCGAATGAAATCAACATTTGTACACATACTATTTGAGAAGGGGGAAGAAGAATGGAACAATAAAAAAATAATTGCAATAATCGCCAACAGATGGCGCTTTTATGTGTGAAATGTAATGTGCAATACAAGAACAATGAATTAAGGCATAAAACCGGAAGGCATACCTAATTTATTGGAAAATGTCACAGTGAATGGGGTTAAGATTTCGCATGGCGGTGCCGATCAAGTTCAGGTTCCACATGACCATTGTGGTGCAAGACACAATCCAGGTGGTGGACGACATGCTCAATTTCGGAATGTAACGCATCAGGAGTGATGTTTCGCACATGTTGTGATATGCGATCTTTTAAGTCATTGATGTTTGTGACACCTCCATGGTACACAACAGATTTTAAGTGCCCCCAAAGCCAAAAATCACATGGTGTCAGATGGGATCGAGAAGAACACGTCATACGAAAATACCGGCTTATTACTCTAAAATCTGTGAAATGTTGTCGTAAGAACTGTTGTACTGCTCGCTCAATATGGGGCGGAGCTCCAGCTTGCATAAAAATTGTTTCAGACAGGCACAGTCTTTGCTGCAGTTGAGGAACTACGAAAGTTTGTAACATGCTCAGGTATCTCTGTGCAGTAATCGAACACGTTACAGGGCATGTTGGCCGTAACTATTAAAAAAATAAGGACCAAGAATGAAACTTGCGGTAAAACCACACCACACAGTGATTTTTGGAGAGTCGAGGGGTATTTCGTGAATAACAGTTCGTGTCTCCGAAGCTCATATTCTGCAGTTCTGCGTATTGACTGTCCCATTCATATGAAAATGGGCTTCATCTCCCCATAAAATCTTCCATGGGAAGACATCATCCACTTCCATTTGTGCTAAAAAGGTTAAAGCAAAATCCAGTCTCTGCTGCGCGTCACCTGGTAACAATTGTTGATGACAACTAATTTTATACGGATAAAATTGGATTACCTTTCTTAGGACTTTCCGAACAGTAGCATATGGAATATCCAAATTTCGGGCAACTCCACGCGCACAAGGACCGGCTTCCGGAGTCCCTGAAGACTCCACCCGCATAGCATGCACAGTCACAGTGACGTCATTGTGACGTCAATGTGAGTCACGTACGTCACGTCACATCTGTGACCAAAATGCCACCACTTTGTAACGTCACACTGTGACCAAAATGTGAACGTCTTGGAGATCTAAAGAAAACTTAAAATAAACTTTAGAACATCTTATAACATAAAGAATATTACTTTTTGACAGCTTTAGAAATTTTTGTGACGTTGCAATGACGTCACTGCAAGTCACATAAGTCACGTAAAAACTTTGACCAAAATTCCAACACTCTGTGACTTCACGGTGTGATCGGAGAGTGAATTTGAAAAAAAAAAACTCATAAAATATAGATTTGAATTATGTCATGTACCTAAATCATTAATAAAAATATTGTCACACACTATTTAAATATATTGAGTATTTCCAAAATAAAATAATAAATAAATATCTGTCTACATATATGAGGCAGATAATTTTTTACAATTTTCATTACCATTTTCATGAAATTTAACAAAATATACTATATAATACACAGGTAAAAATCCTTAAATAGAAATTTAGTTATTTATCAAGTTATAAGCAATTCGTGTCACGTGACGACCAGTTTTTCTCCTGTCTTTCACTGTCACGTCGGATATTCAAATCAAAACGCCGACTTTGACATTCTTTTCTGAAAGATCTTCTGCTTTTAACAAAAAATGGAAAAGGTTTTTCAATAACATAGTTTCTGAACAAAACACGAGCCAATTTCGTGTATTTCCGAGCAAAAATGAATTAAAAACATGTCATTCCTATAGCAATTTATCCAAAACTGGCCAGTGCTTAGTAAGATGTCACCGCTATTAAATATATTGCTCTTTTCGATAGAGTGTAAAAAATAAAAAAATTGTACTTAGGAAATTTGATTGCAATTTAAATTTATATCGAAATTACTTTATAAAGCCTATTAAATCAATTATTATTTAAAATTTATCTTTACTTTTGACGTCTAAAGCAAATGCAATGGATTAAAAAATATATAAAAATGTAAATTTTCACAGCTTATTTCTAAGAAAACAAAAATCTCTCATATAAAAAAAGAATATTATAGCATCATTAGAAGTTCATTTTTCAGCCATACAAATTATAAAGGTTTTGAAATGTCTTTATTTAAATTATTTTCTTCCTATATCATTTGCGGTAAAGTTGGAAACATCTGCTAGCTGTTATTTTGTTGTGTTTAAACAATACTGCGCGCGCATATTGAAGGCAGACGACTTTTTCTCATTCGAAGCTAGGATTAGCGTGTGTTGGGTTCTTTGAAGTTTGTAGATTTATACTGTGTAAGTAAATTAACGTTTTAAAGTGAACAATCTCCATTTTAAAGTAAACCATCCATTTTAACATTTCCCTGTGTCTAGCCGGGTGCATTCATAAGGCCTGAGTGATATTTGATTTCTCAGATCTATGAACACACCTCTCTGCTGGAATAATTTGAAAATTATTGTAGTGGATGTACAGTCTAATTTTTCAATGAAAGGGAAGCAGATAAGAAGCATTCAACAATAACACCTTTACCTATAGATCAGCAGGTAACTTTTAATGTCTTCGCAGTTTTGTTAATAGTGCATGTTTAGTACTAGTACATTTAATATTGCATTATTTAAAAATTAAGATGTTTAAATTTTCTTTTAAAAAATCACTTGTATTAAATTTTATCTTTAATGTTTTAAATTTTTTTAAATAGACTATTTGGAAAAAAGCTTAAAGAATTTACTAACAATATGTATTCTAAATGTAAAGTGTTATGTAAAAGGAGGCATTTATTTAATGTTTTGCGTTTCTTAGTTCAATTTTCATAGTTATTCATTATAATTAAAAACATTGCAATTTTTAAAACTATTAATATTTGATTTGCAATTTAATAATTTCGTTGCTAGTGTAGGTTTCCAGAAATAATTTTCCGGTATATTTGAAAAAAAAAAGTGACATTTTAATGCATTGAATAATTTATTTGTCGAGATATGTCAATGTTAGATGCACAAAAATAATAAATATTGATGAAACAATAAAATAACTGTTTAGTTAAGGTAATTTTTCCAGCTGTGTTATCGAATGTTTTTACTGTAAAAATTGATATTTAAGTTCTGCATTTAGTATTCTATCAAAAACTATAAATAAAATAATTTGTAAAGAAAAAAAATATATATATTTTTTTTTTGGCATTTATGATCTTAAGTTCTATATTTCATTTACAACGAAAACTGTTTTACTGCTTGATACAATGTTTATTATTTAATAATATCGCACAATAGGTATATCTATTATTTAAATTGATTCCTAATATAAATTTTTCAGAATGTTTATTTGAAAATGTATACTTATATTTTCTTTAAAGTTGTTCTCAAATCCAAAATAGCTAATTTCTGGCATATTTCTGAATTCATTTTTATTCGGAAATACATGAAATTGGCAGGTGTTCTTATTCAGAAAAGGGTAGATGTGCCAGTAATGGACCGCCTTCCAGTAATGGGACACCTTCAATGTTTTTGGTTTATAAAAAAATAACCAATAAAAATTCAGCTTTATTTATTTCATTAATATGCTATCTTTAAATTCTAGTTTTAAATGCAATCATAATATCATTTATCTATTACTTATTGTGAGGTGTCCATTACTGGAGTTTAGGGTGTTTTGATTTATTTCTGTTATTTACAATTAAATTTAGATTCACATTGGGAAATGTGACTATGAGCATGGTTAAATATTGTTGGTAGAGTAATATAATATTAAAAAATGTTGAATATAACAATTATAACTATTAAATAAAAAATAATTGTTAAAGAAATTCCTTAAGGGTGTCCATTACTGGCACATCTACCCTATATATAATCGAATGGCGTTATCCATTTTTTGGTAACGGCAGATGATGTTTCAGAAAACACTATCAAAGTCGGTGTTTTGAAACAAATTTCCGACGCGCAGCGTCAGAAACGGGTAAAACGTGACCGACATTGATCTTAAGTATTACATTTATCTAAAAATGGAAAACGCTATTCATTCCAAATAGCTTTAATAATCAGGCATGCAAGTGCCATGCGTTTAAAAGTTTGTTCATAAATATGTCAGAAAGTTTCGTGTTAACCGGTTTCTCAATCAGATGCAAAGTTTTAATTTGAATACGAGTTGCATCAATAAAAATGATTGCCGATCCCATCCTTATCGTCGATCTTATCCGTATTTGGTGAAATCTTGTTATCCGAATCTATGCGAAATCATTTATCAGGTTCGGTCGGGTTGTGGGCTTACAGATTTTTTGTTGTTGTTGTTGTTGGGTTAGGATAAGAATACGGGTTGAATCAAAATATAGTTTCAGTCAACCATCATTCATGTTCAAGTTGACATTCAATCATGTTCAAGAAGTATATAACCGGATTCGTGTATGACTCTAGATCCGAGCCGACATCAGAAATTGTATCGTAACACAATTTCTGATAAAATCTGGTTACTCAGTCTTATGCAAGATTCTATTCCAAACAAGACTTACAGTAAAAACATTATACCCGACTCGGGTCAGATCGGGTTCACGAAAATCAGGTCACACGACAACTAATTGAAATCTATTCTGTAGCCAAACAAATCCAAAAAGATCGATCCGAAGTTTCTGGATTGGATTCGGGTAAAATCTGGTCATCCGACCCGGTGCAGTGTCGTCACAAACGTCACAAACTTGAAACATAAAAAAAATTTGATCCGAACAATCCGTATAGGATTCGGGTAAAATCTGGTCACCCTATCCGATGCAGATTCGTCACATTTTTCACACTGAAGTCGCACGGTGACTTCACAAAGTAGTCACATTGTGAGGTCACAGAAAGCCTTGAAAACGGCCATAACGACCTCGCATTTACGTCACAGTGACTTCACATCGACGTCACGTGACGTCACGACGACGGTCAGAAAGTCACAGTGTGACTTCACAGTGACGTCGCCGTGACGTCACCATGCCTTACGGGCACTATCTCAGTGGCAATTTCTTCTTGCGTGCGGAGAGGAACTGGTTTCCTCCCTCTTCCACATTTTACAGTAAACGGTCTAGTCTCCTCGAATTTTTCTATCATTCTTCTTACTGCACACGGTGTCAAAGGACCTTTTCCTTTACGCATTCCTTTCACACGCCTAAATTCACGTAAAGTAGCTGCACTGTTTGAGCTGTTAACGTAGAATAGTTTTAAAATTAAAGCGCGATCTGGTAAACTGAGATTCATGTCGTACAACGTTAATGGCATAATTGACCGCGTTTTGATTTTACTAATGATTACAACGGCGTTTGCACCGACAGGACCCGTAGCGCCATCTGTTGCCGATTATTGTAACTATTTTTTTATTGTTCCATTCTTCTTCCCCCTTCCCAAATAGTATGTGTACCGATTTTGGTTTCATTCGGGTTATTCCTTCAAGCTACAGACAGCTCCAAATAGCGATACTTATTTTATAACCGCCCTGTATATGAAGTTTGGTTCAATAATATGCATAACTTCATACACTTTTCGATGTTACAATGATGACACACACACGGACGCACGGACAGACATATATATTTTAAAAACTTTTTTTTCAGATCTCTACCCCCTAAAACGTGTAAATCAGTCGAAAAACGGACGTCGAAAAAAATTTCTATTTCAATACTTTCGAAAGAATGATAAATTAAAATTGTTCAAGTTTTGTCCCTTAGAACATACTGATATATTGGAAAAAAAAAACACAAAAATTGAGACAAATTAATTAAAAGATTACGCTCTGAATCCTTTAAGGGTAATTGAATGGAGTAGAAATTCGTTTCCGTATATGTTTAATTATCGTATTTTTACAGCATTTCTTGAGAATAATCTACGGCTATATGAATTTTATTTGAGCAAAACGTTGGAATCCAATATCGACAAATAATCAATAACAAAAAAGTTCAGTTCTTTACTACTTTGTTGGTTTATCTCTCTTATGTGATAGAATATGTCCATATGAATTTGATAATAACATTCCTTTGATTTCAATGCTGTCGTGAATCAAACAGTATTTTTTCAACTTTCTAAACAAGAGCTTTCAGTATGTTTGTCGTCCCTTCTGTTAAGTTGAATCGGCAACATTTGAACTATTTTTTATTTGAATATTTTATAATATCTTATTCACATATTATTAAATGATTTTTCGAGGAAAATGATTCAATAAAGAAAAATGCATTTTTTGTAGTAACATTTGAAGAAATTAGTTTTTTATTAACAATTAAGAAAATGTCAGAACTTTATATCTTCTACAACTTTAAGCATATTAAAATATATTTTATTACATACTGTTCTTATAACTGTGCTGCGTAATTGTTAGGATATAATTTACAAAATGTTAATTGGTTTATTAAAATTAAATAAAATGTTATGACATACGTAACAATTATAGTAAAAATGACTATTTTCTTAATATATTTTTAAAAGCAAGCGAGGGCGTCCGTTCCCCTAACTCGGTCCCTCACCATTCATTACCCAGACACCTCAGGATCAAAAACCATCCTAATTTGCTCTGTTCTAAAAATAATACCAGATTATTAATGATTGAATGCAATTATAACGATCATTGCAATCTTTTGTAATCGGGTTGCCATTCATTTATCTTTGACTGACTGGCTTATTTTCCAGTTCTCAAGTCCGCATCCACCACTGTTGCGTGAGTTGATAGCTGTTTTCGTTATTCATTAAGCAAGATAAATTATTGAGTTAAAAAACAGCTTAAATGGAATTGTTAAGTAAAACAATATCGCTCCCTTTCGAACATTTATAATGACGCTATAAGAAAATCATTTTAAATATGATGTTTTACGTGTATCTTTTTAAATGTATCGTTTTGAATATGACGTAATTTTCACTATTAAATGCTTTTTGTACGTAGTATTTCTTTTTCCCTTTCACTTTCTTCATTTTTAATATTCACCTGTCAAAATGTTTCTTTCAACAGAAAAGTTTTTGGAAATACTATTATTTAGGCTTTATAATATCTGGCAACAGTAGGTAAAAAACGGCTGTTTCAAAATATGAATTAATTTCTGTTCAGATAGTGAAATTTTAAATAAAAAGTTGAATAAAAATGAGACAAATTTAAAAAAAAATATTGGACACTGCACAGCATAATCTGTTCAAGTATGTGTCTGGAAAAGATAGCTATATTGCTGTGCATAGTTTGTGATCCTATGAAACTGATTTAAGTGAACTATCTTGAAAAATTTCAACATTAAATAGGCTTAAAAGAATTCTCATATTTAAAACCGGCGTGCTTCTACGTCTTTATCATACATTTCCCTATAAAACTATTAATTTTGACGTTTTTCTAAGCAACTGGTTGGTAATATACACCGAAAAAAGCAAAAGGTCGCAATAAATTCAATTACAGCAGTAGCAGCAAGCATTATTTACTTTTTGTACAATAAAGAGACTATTTATGTTACTGAAAACTTGTTTTTTTAGCTCACAGGTTATCAAAGCCTGAGAGCTAATGTGCCCGCCGGTACTGTATGTATGTATGTATGTATGTATGTACGTAACGCGATAACTCTTAATAGAAATATACGTTTTGCTTCAAATTTTGTTTATAGGTTCATTGTGATAAGGCGCTTTCCTGATTAGGTTTGGGAGTTCATTGGTTAAGTATCAAGGGGGAACGGGGGACTAATCCCCCCTTAATTTAGATAAATGGTTTCTTCATGCAGGATTTTCCTATTTGATTAAAATTTTGCTTATAGGTTCATTGTGATAAGGCGCTTCCCTGATTAGTTTTAGGGGTTCATTGCTTATTTATAAAGGGGGAATTTCTTTATAAAGGGGGATTTCTTTTGAGAGAGGCATTATTCTTTGAAATAAGAGTATAATATACAATTAGCGTGAATAGCCTGTGAGCTCAATGCCATATGTTTAACTGGGCACTTTTCTTTTTATTGTTTTATTAAATGCACCTTTATGATTTCTCTAAAATAGCGAGTGGAATGAAAACATTTGTTAAAGTTTGTCACTTAGAACAAACTGATATATTGAAAAAACACACGAATTAAGATAAAAGAATTTACAAGTGCAACGAATTGCAATTCTAAATTCTTTCATGGGAAATAGATGGAGTAAAAAGTATTTTTTACATATTTAGTTATTATCGGATCTTTATGTAACTTTCTAAAAATGTACTTACGAATGTCTAAATTCATGTTTAGGAAAAAATTTGAAAAATTATATTTTCCACATTTTTGGCAAATGTAAGAGTAACAAGTCACTTTAAAAGAAGATTTCAAGGAATATTAAACTAAATATAGCTAATGTAAAATACTTTTCATTTGAATGATGTGTATTACATGAAGAATAATTTGCTGTGGCTATCTAAATTCATATTCATATTTGATCATTTTAGGATTTGATTACATATTTTTTTATTATCTGATCTTTATGCCACTTTGCAGAAATGTACTACGAATGTCTAAATTCATTTTTAGGAAAAAATTGGAAAAATTATATTTTCCACATTTTTAGCAAATATAAGAGTAACAAGTCACTTTAAAAGAAGATTTCAAGGAATATTAAATTAAATATAGATAATGTAAAATACTTTTTATTTGAATGATGTGTATTACATGAAGAATAATTTTCTGTGGCTATCTAAATTCATATTCATATTTGATCATATTGGACAATTTTTATAACGTATCGTAAGATTTAATTTTTATCTGTATGGAATGCAAAATTATTATTTGATATTCTATATATAGTCATTTTTCATTCCAAATACATAAAGGTGATCTTAAATATTTCGTTTTCTCCGCTCGGGAACATTTTCGATAAATTTACCTCTTATGTTGAAAATCCTTTACATACTTTAACTTAAACACATTTATATTAGGAAGAATGATGAGTCGCTGTATATTTTGAAGTAGCTAAAAGGAAGAAAATAATCAACCTCCCGCATTTCCATAAATTTAAATAATGTATGAATGTAAATCTTTAACATTTTTACACTAATTTATTTTAAACGCTACGAAATAAAGAAAAGTGTTTGAAGATCTCAGCATACAGTCAGGAATACCGTAATAATTGAATCTTGTTTATTATCTACCATACATAATTTTAGCACGACCAGTTCATGACCGTTTGGACGCGGCTAATGGCCACTTCTGGCACTCCCATAGTAACGTTATTAGTTATTCAGAAGATGGTAATTTTTTTAAAAAATTGCATCACTTTAAATTATGAATAAAAATGCTGTTTTTGATTGGATTGAAGGGATTACTTTAGTAAAATAATACTACTTTTTAATTCTATTAAATAAACAGAAGTTTATTAACGGAACACCTCTGTTGTAGACTGAAACGAGAAAAAAAATTTGTTTCAATCCTATAAATTTCAGCAGAATCAACATATCAAAAGACTAAATTATCTTTTATCTTAGAGAACTTTGCTTAAAGCTGTAAATTCGTATATTTTGTTCTTTTTTACAAGAGAGTGTTATTTTTCCAAATTACATTTTCTCCGAAAATTAAATTGGTAGCAAAGAAAGATTTCGTTTGTTTTCCGATAAAAGAGTTTGAAAGAGAATTAATTGTGTTAGCTTTAATTTTTATCGGGTAACTTAACTAAGTGTTAGATAAGAGTTTTCTAGAAAATAAAAATGTAGGATAATTTCAGAATTCTTGAAGAAAACAAAACTATATTAAAGTTACATAAATGCAAACATCCAAGAGCAACATTTTGATAGTTTTATATTAAGTATTAAACAAAATAAAATAATGTTTATATATATAATTTACATGCATAAAATATTTGAAATATAACTTTTTGCTTATTTAAACAATCATATATATTATAGAAAAAAATCTATATACAAGTTGAAGAAAGGTTTATTTGGGGGAAATGTATGTTTGTTTTTCATTTCGTTATATCAATGAATTTTAAACAATGAATTTTATATCACACGATTTTATATATGCTAGTATACAATTTCCATAATATAAAATGTAAGGTTTGATGCAGGAAAAGTATAGAATAAGAAAATTTACATTTACTTCTATAAAGCAATCGATTTTCAAATCAAAATTAGACATATTTATCTTTATTGGTGCCACGAATAAACACATTGAAACGTTTCAATTTCAATCTTTTTTTAAAATCAAAACAAGCTATGATATACCACATATCTGAAATAATTTTTATTCTTAAATGCATAGTTTTTGCATATGGTCTTATTCCTAACCTATGATAACAAACAGCAGTTTCGGTGTTTCGTTACAAGTAAAGAAATTTTCGGAAAAGGGTATCAAATTGGCATTTTAAACAGAATTTGTGGAACGCGACAGCCAGGAAAATGTCATCCTCACATTACAATAGATTATAACTCAAAAAAGTTATGCATTTATCTAAAATGGAAAACGCTGTATGATTTCATATCATTTCAATAATAAGGCCCGCATATTTCATGCTCTTATTTATTAAAAAAATCCTTGAATATGTTAGAAAATTTCGCGTCGTTCAACAGATATATATTTTTTTTTTAGAACTACTTGAAACATAATAATTCTTGAATCCTATCGTATAAGGTGGTGGTTTGTATAACAAAATTATATAACTGTTCATATCAGACTATATACAGTCGACTAATAGACAGTTGACAGGTAGACAGACAAACGAACTAATCGAATATAAAAAAACAGTTAAAAACAATTTTCAACTATGTTAAAAAATATTGAAAATTAATTTTTCTTATCATACATGTATTATACAAATTAATACAAATTAATACAAAATATTTTTCCACTTTTACAACTAAATACTAATTATATGTTTCTATAAATTATTAATCAGTGAATCTACCTTGTCTTTTTCCATAACGATATTTTTTTTTGATCTCTTCAGTATTTTTATGAACATGATTCACTACAGTTTGTTTTTCTACGACATTGTTAGGTCCCGAATTTTAATGAAAAACTCAAAACGTTATCTTCAGATATCAATATATTTTCGTGATTTAAAAAAGCATTTATAAGAACAAAGTTGCTTTTGATGCAACTTTTTTTCGAAAACGTTTCCGAGTATTTTTTTCTTATTGTGTATTACTCATTTTTCTCAAACCGGAATTCAGGTTTTTCGAATGGCACCAATTCTTCTGTTAAACTCTTCAAGTTCAACAGTTTAACAGACAAATATGTGAAATTGTTAGCTTTAACACTAACACTAAAATTAATAATATTTTGTTACTCAAGCATGTATAGATGCAATTACTTAGATGAAAATGTTTAATTCAGAATTAATAGCATCATAAAATCCAATATTCGAGTATGAGAAAACTGATTAATACACTATAAAATCTGCTCGTAAATTTTTCTAAAAATCAGTGGCAGCTAAAGAAACGTCGTTTTTATAAATGATTCTTTAAATACACTGGTCTCCACCACAATTCTCACTGTACAGTCTCACTGTCAATTCTCACATTGTCGATTCTCACTGTGTACAAAAAACAGTGGTTGATTCTTATACATTTCAGATTACTAAATCAGAATATGGCAATGGAATTTCTCTATAACTTAACATTTTTTAGATGGGACAGTCAGAAATTAAGATATTTTCTATCTTTTGCTAAAATATAACTGGAAATTGTTTAAATAACAAAATGTGTGTAATGATATGTAAAATACCTATAAATAAATGTATAAAAACATTACCCGAGTTACAGTGGCATAAATAATGAAAATACCGGGTGGTTATAAAATAAGTATCCCTATTTGGAGCTGTCTGTAGCTTGAAGGAATAACCCGAATGAAACCAAAATTTGTGCACACACTATTTGTGAAGGGGAAAGAAGAATGGAATAAGAAAAAAATAATTGCAATAATCGCCGACAGATGGCGCTTTTGTGTGTGAAATGTAATGTGCAATACAAAAACAAACAATTAATATTCTGCACTTCTGCCTATTGACTGTCCCATTAATATGAAAATGGGCTTCATCTCCCCATAAAATCTTCCATGGGAAGGCATCATCCACCTCCATTTGTGCTAAAAACGTTAAAGCAAAATCCAGTTTCTGCTGCGCGTCACCTGGTAACAATTGTTGATGACAACTAATTTTATACGGATGAAATTGATTACCTTTCTTAGGACTTTTCGAACAGTGGCATATGGAATATCCAAATTTCGGGCAACTCCACGTGCACTAAGACCGGCTTCCGGAGTCTCTGATGACTCCACAATCGCAGTGGCAATTTCTTCTTGCGTGCGGAGAGGTACTGGTTTCCTCCCTGTTCTACATTTTACAGTAAACGATCCAGTCTCTCGAATTTTTTTCCATTCTTCTCACTACACACGGTGTGAAAGGACCTTTTACTTTACGCATTCCTTTCACACGCCTAAATTCACGTAAAGCAGCTGCATTGTTTGAGCTGTTATCGTAGAATAGTTTTTAAATTAAAACGCGATCTGGTAAACTGAAAGCCATGTCGTACAACGTTAATGGCAGAAATGACCGTGTTTTGAATTTACTAATGATTATAACGGCGTTTGCGCCGACAGCACCCGTAGCGCCATCTGTTGCCGATTATTGTAACTATTTTTTTATTGTTCCATTCTTCTTCCCCCTTCTCGAATAGTATGTGTACCGATTTTGGTTTCATTCGGGTTATTTCTTCAAGCTACAGACAGCTCCAAGTAGGGATACTTATTTTATAACCACCCTGTATATTAATAGATAGCAAATAGTAAATTTGTTCACGAAAGAGGGGGTGGGTTCGGCAAAAGAAAAATACACGATACATGTGTCAACAAACTAGATTTTCATGCCATATTTTATCGTTATGTTATATAAGACAATGAATATACCTTTTTCCTAATTTCAATTTTACATATTTTGTAATTTATACAATTTATAAATTCGATAATTCTTCACTATCCATATATTTAAAGCGAAAAGCGCATTCTGTCAAATTCCACATTCTTTTTTTCACACAAAAATGTTCTCATTGTGCATGCTTCAACGTTTTATTAAAGGCTTCTCCCCTCAGAAATGGAAACCTGCTTGGCCTAGGCGGATTCAAAGTGTTGACTAAAAACGGATGGAGGCATAAATATGGCCATTGCGTTGAGAGTTAAAGATTTTGTTTTAAAAGAACTCATGTTTTGACTACTAAATATGTACATTTTTTTACAAAATTTTAAAAAGAGCTTGGATATAGTTATATTTATAAACGAGTGAAATTTCAGAGGGTTCGGAAAATAAGAACTATTTTTTTATTGCTATGTCAATGAAGCCGACGCACGGTGGGGAATTTTGCGGATTTAGCCGGCCAAAAAAATTTCTTCCTGAAAAAGCAATGGAATGTTTATATTTTATTAGTTTATCATATTTGAATACTTTTATAGTAATTTTTCTTTTGAAAAAAAATGGTTTTTTTGTATATACAGGGTATGTGGAAATCATTGTAACATGTAACAATAACTTTAATTATAATAAAATATTAATGATTAATTCTCTGTTTGCAATTGTACTTTATCCACCTAACTTTTTATACAGAATAACTCAAAATTTTAATTTTTGAAGTCACATTCTAATTTTTATTTTTATTTGGAGATATATATTTTTATATAGAGATATAGGTTATTAGATTTTTACGTTTTTTTCTACATGCGTCTTTGATATTTGTGAAATCGATTTCAAACTACATTATATTTCATTAAAAGAAAAAAATACTGTACCAACTTTAGAAAACTCTTTTTTTAGGTATTTTTAAACTTTAATCTTTTTTTAAAATGAAAATTTTCCATTTATGCTTCTATAGAGTAAATCAATAATGTATTGAAATCAAGTATATGTTAGTCACATATATTATTTATTTAATTTAAGAAATTTTACAAATATCATATTAGATATACGTAAATGAATATATATATATATATATATATAATATACATATTTGATAACAAAATCGAAGGTTATTCATCAGATGATGGAAACTTGTCATCGTAATAGTTTTCATCACTATCCGATTCAATTTGACTTTCATGGGCTGCTGCACTGAAATGTTCAACAGGAATAAGTAGTGATAAAGCCTTTAAAAATTATTCCGATTTTGTTAACTTGGTATGCGTTTCATACGAGATAAGAGTGGATCTTCACTGAGTACTTATCAATTTAGAATATCCACGTTACACGATTTCTCTTAAACTTTGACTATCTAGATACCCTTTACAATCGTAATTCTTAAGGGTCGGCAGAAGCTAGGCGTGGAAGACTTTGCCAAACGATTTTTTCTTTCTTTGACTGAAGAACAATTTGGAAAAGTACAAATGAATTCTAAAAATGTTTCAGAAAATATTGACATAATTTTTGAGTTTTTTTATTTTCTCTTTGTTCAAAGTCGTCACATTCTAACTTTTAATTTTATAAAGCGTTCGTCATCATTTATTGTCTATACAACTTCTTTCAGATAGTGCAAGACGCATGTAACGTTGCATCTGAATTTCTCCAGAAGTCACTGTAACTTTGTAAGAGTCCTTATTTGGGTAATAATTATTTCTATTTGTAGCAAATATATGCTTTCTTATGTGAATGCCTATGTCTGACTATTTTATAATGCATTTTAGAGATGTTTTCTTCAATAAACATTGATAAAGCCTAACTAGTCGAGATCTCCAATAAGTTGTTTCATGATAATTACATAAGATCCGTTTACCTTTTGCTGCGAGATATAGAGCCCATGTCATTTCTTTGACTACTATAAAAACACTCCTGTGTCCAGTAACATACTATTGTGATTCGGTAGCATGAGATAAGATTTCAAGATTTTTAAGCTGTGTACTTCTTCGGTTTGCTTCTTTGATTACAATTCACAGAAAAATTTCCGAGGCCAACGCGGACGTACTTACGGCAATTGGGACATTCCTTGCAATAAAGATTAACTTTTTTCACAGAAAATTTTTTTTAAATCGTGCTTTATCTGATGCTTTTGCTTTTCTTAATAATTATCTTTGTTAACAAGGTAATCCTTTGAGAAATTAAAATTTCTTATCGTCTAATATTCTCTTCGTAAATTTTCAAAATTCTGGTTTATTCATAAGGTTGAGCAGGATTTCTTTTGATATAATTTTCATTCCAGATATAAATTTAGTGATCAGATATGCTAACTTGAACTCTTTTACGTCTGCAGATGACAATTTGTTACAACATTTGCTATTTAGCTATCGTAGAATACACTTAAAAGAGGAAGGGAAATGAAAACACCATCATTTTACAGAAACATACACATTTGTGCTTGAAAGAAATTATTCTAAATTTGCGGTTATTAGCGGCTATTGTTTTCAAAGTTATTAACTACATAACTTGAACTCTCAATTCATGTAAAAAAATATCATCGGATGTCACCCTTAAGGTTAACTAACTCCTTATGGAATATTTAAATTAACAATAAAACTTTCCGAACTATACGGCACATTTCATGTCGCTTTATCATATATTTTAATTAAATAAATATAAACATATTCCTGTGAAATATAAACATACCCCTCTGGTCTTTCATAATCCATAACTATTTCATATAAGTAAAAGTTTTGAACAAAACAAATCACTCTGAAATAAGCAGTCACAAAGTTGTCGTTGAAAGCACAGATAAACAACCTACTACTACAAGTAAGTTTTAACTTTTCTGGCACTAATTTTGGCACTTTTCTGCACATGGAAAATTTTACAACTGTACGGAGATTCCCCAACTGTTTACCTGCACAGTGAGCAGCATATTTTTCTCCTCAACTGTATTTTGAAATTTTGACTTTTGGCCGGCTAAATCCGCCAAATACCCCACTGTGCGATGCGAAAACAAACAAACAAAAAAGCGAGATGAAAACATTTCTTTTACAATTGGATAAAATATTTTATTACAAAATTTTTACACGGGCTGCAAAACTTTTATTTATCACCAACAAAGATTGCAAAGAGTTCGGAAAAAAATAACTTTTTATTTTAAAACTATGAAATTATCCTACGTGAAAAAAAAAAAGAAAATGAGCTATTTTATCACTAAATATCAATATTTTTTCGCGAATTGTTCACTTTAAAATATAATTCCATACAAAATCGGTAAAGATATAAAATAATATATAAAATAATAAAAACTTGAAGTTTTTTTAATTATTATCATGGATCCGGGCAACGCGGTCAGCTATGAAATATATTTGCTATAATTAATTTAGAATATTAAAATTTGAATTGCGTAAAAAACTTTTTAAAGTAGAAAAATATTTATTTTTAAATTTCAACATTTAATAGAAACTTACTTACGAACTTAAAAAAAAAAACTAAAACAAAAATACAATTTTTTTAATTAATTTTAAATACAATTTTTTTTAGGAATTCGGTTTGTTTGTCGGTTTTCCGTCTGTCTGTCCGTGGTCTAACTTTAGTAAATATACTCGGATTGCCACCATGAAATTTTTATATGTTATTGAGGTTTACTGTAGAATGTTCAGTTTGAAAATGAAGTTTGAAGAATTCATAGTTCATTGACAAAAGAAATCCGTTACATACTTCATGGAGAAAATCACTTGCGGTGCATTTTCCTGATGTTACAATAATTCAAATATAATGAAATTGATAAACGTCACTGAGATGGACTACAACAGGCCTTATCAGTAGTATACAATAAGTAGGATTTATAATTCGTTCACAGGTGCGCACAAAACGATTCCTTTACATTACATGGGAAAATTATTTGCAGTGCATTTTAATGATGCCATGACGCTTAAAAAATAACGAAATCACTTACGTGTACTGCACGTTTTCTATAGATTATAGGGTGTATATTATTTATCGATCATTTACAGAGACACACAAAAAACATTAGATTAAGATATCCGCACACCTTCAGAGGTGATTTTTTGAAATTTTTGAAATTCTCTCTTTATACCAATTTTTTCTAATGGCATTTAAGTTAAAACTTTGAAAAATATATAAACATTTTAGAAATTACACGGAAATAATTTTTAAAAGAAAAAAATAGTCAAAATTATGTGAAAAATTGGCATTTGTGCAAAACATGATAACTCAAAATCAAATCAATGCCTTCACATTTTGTAAATTGCATAATAAAGATAATAACTTTCTATAGGACATAGACTATCCGGATTATAATAGCATCTCTACCGCAGAAGCTATAGCATTTCAAGTACTAATGTAATGAAAAATTCGTAAAATTTCTTGCAACTTTTTAACTTATACCAGTGTAAATATAAAGCTAATTAATGTATCATCATGATTGCAGTCTATTCCCTCAGTAAAGATTTGTAAAATAAGTACAAAAAAATTCAAAACATTTCATGCATAATGTTTTGCTATACGATGTTTTGCGTACTGTAAAAATCTGGAAAACTTCATTTTGAGAAAAAGCGAAAAATAACATTTAAAGGAGGTTTTTGCTTTAAAAATAATTATTATTCTTTAAAGGTTTAATTATATACCACATGTATTTCCTTGAACATATAATCCAATTTGAATGATAAATCTGGATAAAGAAGAATGTAAACATACATTTCAGCTTACTTCCGGTTTTCAGAACGCTATTTCCGGTTGTAAAATTCTTCGGCTAGCTGTAATAGATGCTAATAGATGTAACTTTAAACGGCTGTAAGTCGGGTTTTATTTCATATACAGACACAATTAAAGCAGAATTCGATAGGCAAAAGTTCGGATTTTAATATTATTGCAAAAATGAAAAATCGATACTTTCAACGAAAATGACGTTTTAAAGGTGTGCGGATACCAAGGGTGACTAAGATAGTTAGTTGATGGAAAGGCGTTTTCCTCTGTAGTGTGCATTTTTAAATTGATCAAATTTTGAGTGTTTAGGTGTTGTGTATATGTTCTATAGATCGCATACAGGGCTGCACATAAGAATTCGCTTACGTTACTGTATATGGAGTGTAATTGTTGAAAATGGAATTTTTACTGAGTTATATGTTTTTTTAAGTCGCTCATTCAGCTATTCCATTCCATTCTAGGGAAAAAATGATATTTCTTAATAATATCCTGTAAGTCTTGGAAAATGTTTCATAATTTATGCCTGAAGCATGATTTTTCCGACTGACTTGAATTACCTAAAATTTGGCCGAGGTACATTTCAGTTTTAAAAAAGGAATAAGAAAAAATTAATTTTCACGTTTACAGTTGACTTTTTCAAGCACCTGCTTTTTTACATATATCGTCACTACCATGTCGAACTATCGAATGTGAAAAAATGCATTTTTCATTAATTTTAAAAATGGGCCAGTTGTCACCACTAAATTTTATTAGAATTCTTCGCCTAGAAATTATACTAATAAAATTTGTGTGAAGAGCAGAGTTGCGAGTTTGGCCTTCTTATTTATTCAGTGATTCCGAATTCATACCGGAAATTTCGAGAGAAAAATTTTTACTTTAAATAATCATGAAACGTCTGTCACTAAATAAAGCAAAAATATCTGTTTGAAATTTCTGGTTTGAATTTGGAGTTTCTGAATGGTTAAGGAGGCTAAACTGGCAACCCTGGTGAAGAATGCTATTAAGGTTTAGTGGTGACAATCGGCCCATTTTGATAAAGTAATGAAAAATGCATTTTTTCATATTCGATAGTTTGACATGGTAGTAACGATATGATCTCGTGATTTATGTTTTCAAGTTTATTTTCAAAAATTTGCGAGAATATTTTTGTTTATCGTTATATATCTGGAATATATCTGCGCTGAAACATATGTCCATCATTAAAAAGTTTTTATAAACCTTTTGTGTTTCCTCTTTGTATCACTTAAGTCACAATATATTATATTTATAATATATTATATAATTATATCACAAATAATTTCGAAATAAGATTTTTCGAAAATAGATCATTGTATATTTTTGAAACTAAGTTTGGAATTCATTACACTGAAAATTTTATTAAAATATTCAAACTGCAATTGAAAAAAAAATATTTCTATTAGTTATATATTATTATATGTTGTGTTTTAGGATTGTGTGATAAAGTGTTATAAATAGAAAATTATACTGTTAAATTGAGACTTGTTGAAAACATTTTAGAAATTTTCACCTGCTCAAATGGGTTTTGATTGAAGCTTAAATGATAATATAAATATGATTAATATTAAATATGAATTTTAAAAGTTGATTTGTGAAAAAGAGCGGATGATTTTATTACTAGCAATGGGGGTATTAACGCTGATAACAAATCTTACAAAAACACTGCAATAATCTGCAGAAAAATTTAAATTGATGCTTTCATTTTAAATTGCTACAATGTTTTGGAGAAAAAATTAATTATCCTAAATATTGTGCTTTTATAATTTTTTTAATTAAATTTATATTATAAAGTATTATTATATAATAAGTCTTTTGAAAAAAAAAATCCCTGTGATCAGAAGGAAATAATCATGATTACGGGGCAATTTCTAATTACTTTAAAAAATTAAGTTATATAGATCATATAAAATTTCTTTATGAAAACAATATTCTAAAATATTCGAATATAAAAGCGCTATATTCAAAATTAAAATTTTACCTTTAGCAGTTTTTCAAATTGAGATGTTTCTTATTTTGGAAAATAACCCACGTTTTCTCTTTGTTCTAATATTCTTGCAAAAAAGAAAAATACTTCATACAAGTGATTGTCAGTTTGTTTATCTTTATTTAAGATATATCATTCTTTGCTGCATTTGCGATAATTTGTACGTATTACTTTCTTGCACAAGAAAATGTGTACCAAAATAGGAATAATAAAGTCATCTAGAAAGACAAACAAATAAAAAGTGTACCGGATAAGTTAAGATGAAAAGTTTCCTAACCTTTCTGAAATTTACGTTTATATATACTATTATTTTCTATCTTGAATAATATTATGACTTTTACAGACATGCGTAAATAATTAATAACATTAATATAATTTTCCTTGAATCTCAGTAAAACTAAACAACATTATGCACGTTTATGCAGACACAAAAACTTGTTTATGCAGACGCAAACACAAATGATGGATATCAGCATAAAGAAAACACGTAGCAACTGTAACAATTGTCTAATATAAAACATATACATAAATCCTTACAACACAGGATATTAATATAGTATGATACACGACACAGTAACATATGCATTCTTTCATTTGAACGTATATGTAACAGATAAATTCTGTGTGATTACTATGCAAGTATTTGGGATCATATTATTTTGTACATTATACCCATTCTAATATAATTAAAAAAATAAGCTTTGTTTTCTTTAATATTTGACAGGACAGTTGGATGTTATTTGGCATCTTATTTAATTTCTAGCGTCATCTTATGAAATAATGAAAAAATATGGAATACACAAGCTGTTTCTAAATTAATGGAACACATTTTCAGGGATATGAAATTCTATAAGATTTTTGTATAGAATACCAGTTTTGAAATCCACGTATTACGTCGAAAATATAGCGAATACCAATTCAAGTCGAACTCGAATTTCCTCACAAATTTATGATTAATGAAGATATTCTAATTATATTCTAAGCATACTTAATTGTTTTACTGAAATATTATGGCATCACAAACATTGAAAGTTATAGCAACCATTTACATTGGGACAACAATGAGTTAGACGCACCCTAATTCGGGGGTATAGCTGATATAAAATACGGTATCAGTGTCCAAATCGCAGGTCACTTCCGACATCTCCCATGAAATTATCACATTTCGCACAAACCAAAGTTAACCTGATAAAATTCTAATTAAAATATCTTTATTCTTGTTAGTGTGAATGATAATGCGGGTTCTACTTGCAGTGAGACCCCCCCCCCCTTTTATGTTTCAGTTAATAAATGGTTTGAGGGCATGGGTTACAGCGGCTATAGCTCCTTACAACCGCCATTTTCATGTATAATATTGCATCCCCCCCCCCTCATATATTGGAAGATATGTCAAACATTTTTTCTGCATGATTTCCCAAATGATTGTTTTGTTTTTTGGTAACTAACCACTGCACTGGACAAATCTCAATCGATGTTATTTCTGACTGTGAATTTTTTAAAGAAGTGAGTATATGGTGACATATTTGCTATGTTAGCATATCTGAAAGACTGCATCACATGGCTTTTGCGAAATTCATTTTATTTAAATAAATTTTTGATATAGATTATACAGTAAAACCTCTGTATGATGGACACTTCGAGAGTGTGGGAATTGTCAACAATTCAGAGGTAAAAATGTTTAAATTTTTAGGTATTGTGAATTGAAAATGCCCGCTACAGGTTTTCGCTATTCGGGATTGTCTGTTGTGCAGGTTTTACTGTATTTTTATTATAATATGGGAAATTTTGTAATTAAATTATAATTTCATTTATATAACAATCATGATTCAAAAATTGGCACTACTTAATGTTTATAGCAACAGTTTGATTGCAAAAATCTTTTATTATCTACTATTATCATTCAGGCAAAATATTGCATTAATTAAACAAGATAATCGTATATCATTTCAAATAGGCATTTTGATTCGACAGTTTATTGAAAAATATTTATCATTCTGCGATAGATAATTCAAAATCAATTATACATTCCAATTACTATTTTTAACATATTACTTTTAAATTCATTTAGCTTGCGAAAAAGAGCATTAAACTATCTTTTTCGTTATATTTTACAGCTTTATAAATCATGCGTTGGTACAAAATGAATATTTATAAAAATATTATGTATATTATTATATGTATATTGTTTTGGAAAGTATAACGAAATATAATATCACAAAGAAAATCTACAATAAACCTTAAAAGTACAGGCAGCAAGTTGCCGCAACACCGCTATGATTGAAACAAGTTTTTCCATTTTTTAATAAAATTTCCGTTTTTTAACTAGATTTTTAAGGGAAATTTTGATCTTAGATTCACGAATTTTTTGTATCTTAAGGGGAAAAGGACATTATAAAAATTAAGTTTCTAATACGAAAAACTGATACACAGAGCAGTTGCCTTTCCTCCCTTGTGATTAAAAAAAAATCTACAAGAAACCTTAAAACTACAGGCAGCAATTTGCCGCAACCTCCCTGTGATTGAAACAAATTTTTCCATTAAGAAAAAAAATCCGTCTTTTGACTGGATAATTTCAAGAAATTTTGAGCTTAGATTATCTAATTTTTTGTGTCTTAAGGGTTAAAGGACATTATAAAAATTAAGTTTTCTAATACGAAAAATTGTTACGCAGAGCAGTTGCCTGGCCTCCCTTGTGATTAAAAGAAAATCTACAAAAAACCTTAAAAGTACACGCAGCATGTTGCAGTAACATTCCTATGAATGAAACAAAATTTTCCATTTTTTTTAAAGAATTTTCAGTATTTTGACTGGATAAATTTAGGAAATTTTAGCTTAGATTCACGAATTTTTTGTCTCTTAAGGCAGAAAGGACATTAAAAAATTAAGTTTCTAATACGAAAAATTCATATGCAGAGCAGTTGCCTGGCCTCCCTTGTGATTATACAAAAATACGGCTTTAGATTGGATGATTTCAGGTAATTTTTACTTTAGATTAATGAATTTTCTGTATTTTACAGGGAAATGGGGAAAATCAAAGCGGATATTTTCGTGTTTTAACAAATTATAATCAAAAGAAATATTAGTTCAATTTACAGATTTTTTTAGACTGTATAATCATATAATTTAAGGAATAAAAAAGCCCATTTTTTCAGAAAAAGTGTTATACTGTAAAATGTTCATTTTTATCCAATACTTTTAATAAACTTATGTCTTAGTTGTTTATTAAACAGTAAACTGCGTATTTATTAAAAAAACAGAAAATATTAAACTGAATTATAGAAGCCTTCGAACTCATAAGCATGAAACAAAATCCGATTTTGTTAGTCTTCAAGACGTACTATACGCATAAACAAGACATTCCGTTTATGCAAATGCATGAATCTGTGAAATGAAAAATTAAAAAGTTGAATTTCAAAATCTCTTTTTTGTTTTCTTTAAAATGTCTACAGAGATTATGACAAATTTTTAATTCAATCATATTTACATGAATAGATATAAATACATTACTATACCTCAACGAAATATTTCCGCATAGCTCTATGTTGAATATATATAGGGTGTGACATAAAGCCTAAAAATATTACAATTAGACATATGCTTGTTTTAATGTATTGTAAAGATATTTAGGACGTTTTTAATACAAGTACTTACGTCAGTAAATTTCGATGTCAGTACCCTTGGTAGCTCGAAGAATGTGACGGCGGTATTCAATTTTTACCCACGTACTCGGCTGTCACACTAGACACAGCATCTGTGATCCTGACCTTGGATGTTTCAATATCTTTTATTTTTGTTGCAAATATTCTGTCTTTTCTGTACCCCGAAAAGAAAAAAAAATCTAGCTTGAGTTGGTCCCTCCCGTCCGATCCATCTTCCAGAAAATTTGTCATCAAAGAACGACGGCAGATACTGGAATAAAAAAAACTTAAGAACATGACTTTTCCATAGTAAAAATTTTACAGTATTAAATTTGATGGTTATTTCTTAATAATTTTTTGTAAGACGGTAAAAACTTTTTGACCACCCTGTATATTGACTGCTTAGATAACCTCATAAATAATTTATTATTTAAAAAATATCTGTTTCTTATAATAAAGTTAAGACTCATTTGTAAACAGTTTTATAGATTTTAAAATTTTTAAACAAAAGACAAACAGTTTAAAAAAATAAAAAATTAACTTGCCGCCATTTTGAAACAAGATGACGCATGAAGCTGGCCAATGAACTCGGTCGAGACATTGGTATATTTTGCACACATGATCAGTCACATTCATATCGGTTCACAAATACGAGAGTTACAGCATAACAAATATCAGATTGTTTCAGAATTTCAGTCACCCTAGTATATCAAACTGCCACAGCTCAGCCATTTTGTAAGATATAGCCAAAACAAAAAATGTTCAAGAATCCCTGAATCACGTTCTAATACTGAACAGAAAACATTTTTTTCAATTTATAATTTTTTTGTTCATATTTCTGAATTTTTATTAAAAAATACTTTATGCTTAAATTTAAAGTTTTATTTTGCAATTTTCTTATTAAAAAGTTTATGTAAAATTAGTAGCGAACTTGTTACGAAAATGTGAAAACCTACTACAATCGTAGATGTAAAAGTTGAATGCAGTAAACAGCTATTCTATTTATAGTATATTCCTTATTGTCTAGACAGGAAATTGCGTTGTTATGCAAGTTTCAATAATTTACATATATAAACGCAGACATAAAATGTAAAAAGAACTTATATAAAAGAAGTTAATTAAAATAATTAAAAAAGACGTTATCATTTTACTGCAAAACATTAGCTTGGATAAATGCATAGCTATTCATTATTTTATGTAGTTATGTTCTACAGGAAAATATGGATTTATTTTAGATTATAAAATTTTAAACCTTAAATTTACTTTAGCAATAATTTGAATAGCTTAGAATTGCAATGCATTTCTTACACTTCTCATTTGCTTTTAATTTTTTGATAAAAGATGATACTAAAGAAAAATTTAAAAAAAAATCGAATTATTGGTGTTATCTCTTTTTGCATAACAATGGAATGGTATATAAGGATATTTTAGCTTAATGTATGTCAACAATAAAAAAATATATGGTTTATTATTTCTTGATGGAATAAATAGTACACTGTAAAAAATTCTAGGAACGTTTCGCATCTGAAGCGAAACGTTTAATTTCTGAAAAGATATTTCAGGTTTCATGTTATTCCGTTTTGAATACGGAACATCTGAAAAACGATGGGAAATCTTTCTGTTTGTATCCGTATTATCAAGTTATATCAAGTATTACGTAAAACTTTTCATTCTCAAAATGAATCTATTCGTTTCAGAAAAGGCAACTAGTTGCCTTTCCCAAAACGGAACGTATGAGATTTTTTTTTTACAGTGTAAATATAAAAGTAAAAATATACTTTTTTAAAAACACTCTATTACAAGCGTTCATTGTTTATCTTTAAAATCACGTCAGAACTTTGAACAGTATCTTTGAAATCACGTTAAAATGAGCGTCAATTCTCTTGGTGTCAATTCGTCGCGACGTCAATTCGTTGCAACGAAAATGCATTTGAAAATTTTGAAGGCTATTATGATAAATCTAAAGATAATGCAGTAAAATTATTTAATTTGAATTTGTTTTATTGATATAGAGAATTATAACTAACAATTTACATCATTAAATAATTTTACTAAATTATCTTTACTTTTATCATCATAGCTGTCAATTATATTTTTGTTGCGACGAATTGACGTTGCGACGAACTGACACCACGACGAATTGACGCCGCGACGAATTGACGCTGCGAAGAATTGACGCTGCGATGAATTGAAGGGCGATGAATTGTTCCGCGACGAATTGTGTTCGACGAACTGACGCCGAACCGTCAACAATAGAAAAAGGTATGGTTTACTATTTCATGAAGCAATGACCAGTAAGTAAAAAAGTAAAAATATATTTAAAAAACACTTTTTTACAAGCATTCAGTGTTTATCTTTAAAATCACGCCTAGTTTCATGACTGAAATTCATGTTTTTATCCCAAAACTTTCCGTACAATACATTAATTTGGCATGGTCACCGAACTTGAGTATGCACTGATTTGTTTACGCATTGTTAGAATGCGCAAACAAGAGAATTTATTTAAAAAATATATATACTTTTTACTTTGTTTATTTTTTTAAGATAGGGCAACAGGAAAAATTTAAACATGTTTAAAATTATCTTTTTAAGATTTCTAAATTGATTCTCAACGTATAATCTGAAATTAATTAATATTAAACTATTAATTGATAAAAGCTCATTTTTTTAAATATTACGCTCATTATTTTTTATTTAAAATGTATTTTTGCCTTTTTTGCCTTTAAACCGTTTCATTGTTGCTATTTCACAGCCATTTGTCAAATTTTGGCGAGCGTGAATTGGTGCTTAATTAGATCCATTATTGTTTCAACTTGTATACAATTGTACGAGTTAAAAACAATATATGACAATTATCACATGTAGTCGACTAACGGAAAAATGCTTTATTTAATGTATTGATTTATATCTAAGTTCTAAGATTACTCAGATGTGATATACTGATTGGAAATACGCTTGTGAACGTAATTATTTTCATTCTTGCATATCAGGAAGGGAGTAAAATATCGATTACAGAATTTCATCTTAACATCCAAAAACAAGGTTGGGTTTAATTAAAATAGTGCAATAATACATAAATGATTTACTTATTAATATTTAGTCTTTAACAATATATCAAATTCAAATTCATCAACTGTCACATGAACTGAAAGGAAATAAAGAGATATTTAAAGATAGAGGAAAAGGTGTAAATATAGGCAGCCTTTTTTGTTTTTGTCTTAAAGTGACTTTCCTTTTGAAAAATTCTAGATTTTTGACATTCATTCACAACTATAAAAAGTTTAGTAAATGAGAGGAGGCAAAACATTGATTAATTTAAATTATTTCAATTCGAAAACGAAGATTTACAAAAAGCTTTTAAAAAAGCACCAGAAAAAATGGTGTGCAAATACGGGCCCCTCTCCAAAACAGTCCCAAAAAACAGGATAAAACAATACAAAATGGTGGAGACATTTAACATTATTGCAGAAAAAAAATTACTTACAGAAATCGCAAACATAACTGGCTCTTTCACCCCGGTACAATCTAAGTGCACCCACATTTGGCACATAAAACATTTTACTCACACTTTTCCGCGAGTGTCTTCAGGGAACTTTCCATCACAAAAGATGCAAGTTGCATCACTCGAGTCTGGTTTATCCCCATCGTTGATATTAAGGTTTATATCATCATCGCTGTCCACAAGAGGAGAGTCACAGTAATCTGATGAGTCCAATGATGAATCGTATCGTTTCGTGGGTCGAATTTTATTTATTTATTTTTTTAAGGCTTTCGGTCTTCCGACCTCGGCCCCCGGGAATTACGCCATTATGTTAGATTACGTACATTACCAGATATATTATAAAATAAAACTAACGAAGGCTTTGAGGATATATAGATAATAAAATGCCCTTATAATTATCTATAAACCTTTTATTATCTACATCTAAGGTAATTTAAAAGTTTTCTTACCTAAAAATATTTGTTAGGTTTATTTTATACTATATTTGACAATGTGTATAATGTAGGTAATTGCTGTTTTCACGTAAAAAAATATTGAAATAATTTATCTTGTTTAAGAGAAAAAGGTGGTGTTAATGGGGGGCCCATATTTACACCAACCCCACATAAGGAAGATGGTCACTGTCACATGTAAATTAAAAGCGTGCATTATTAAACGAGTGCTTCTAAAAGTAGCTTTAGATCTCCGCTTTCCGGTTATTACTGTGAAATTACTTGAAATTAACCATAATAACATGAAAAGAAAACGATTTCAGATAGCAGTCAAAAGTTTGCAGTCCAGAATAAACACCAATTCGCACAATAACTCGTGCTGCATCCACACTACTTGAATGAATGGTTCCAACTGCTGTCTGCTAACTCATATCAACAAATGGCGTCATATATATATATTAGATCGCCCCCTAACAACACAAACAAGAACGAAAAATCATGTGTCAAGCATAGATTATGTAACACTTTCCAACGCTTCCAAAATAATTTTACGAATCATACTCTTTAATAAGCTAAAAGATAACATCTAAGTAATCCGAATACTTTTATTCAGCCCTGTATAGGATCTATAGATTTGAATACATACTACATAGGATGCTAAATTTTAGTTCAGTTAGGAAACACGTAGCACAGTTTAAAATTCTCCGTCTGGAGTTAAATAATACGGAAATGTGTTCCCGAACTTTTGTGCTTCCCTGTATAGGATCTACAGAATTTATACACACCACGTAATATACAAAAAGCGATTTAAAATTAAAATCGCATTCAGTAACTTAAAACGCACTTCCAGGAATTATTGTTAACATACAGTAGAGAATTCTTTTGTGTGTCCCTGTAAATGAACGATGACTGCTATACACACAATATTCTGTAGTAAGTCTCTTGTAATGAACCTTATATAAATTTCAATGCGTTTAAAATAGTGAAACATTATTTAAATAAAGCGCAGACGATTTTTCTCCATAGACGTAATGTAACGGAATTCTTTTGACTGTCCCTGTAAAGTAAGTATAAGTGCTATGCACACCCTATTCCATATTAAGCTTCTTCTAATGCACCTTAGTGATATATATAAATTTCAATGCGTTTAAAATAGTGAAACATTATTTAAATAAACCGCAAATGATATTTCCCCTTAGACCGCAATGTAACGGAAGTCTTTTGAGTGTCCCTGTAAAAAAACTATAAGTGCTACACACTTCCGTTGAAATAGGGAACATGCTATAGATAACGATTATAACATATAAAAATTGCAGGGCAATCCGAGCATATTTACGGGAGTTGAGTACGGACAGACGGCAGACGGCAGACGGCCGGACAAACCGAAGTCATAAACACTTTTCAACTAGGTTGGAAAGTGTTAAAAAGAGCATTTTTATATAAAATATGTCAATTCTGTATTCAAATAAATTTTAAAATTTATTAAAAGCTGTAATTCCGTATTGGCCAGAAGTTAATATCCGAAGAAATCGCTAAAAATTTCGTTATCTACAGCAGTTGTTTCTATTATGATAATTTCAGCGGTTTTAAGCGCTTATTTCGATTCCATGTCTATAAAATTTGTGTTTTATTTATGCTATCTAATTTATTGTTATGAAGTTTTAATTTCGTTATGAAATATTAGCTGGAAACAAATGCTAAGCTTCTTATAAGTGCTTACTTCAAAGTGCAAACAGATTGATATTTTGTAATCGTCTGCAAGCGATATAGATAGATTTTTAAAACAAGTGGGCAAGTGTGATCGAAGATCGCTCAAAGTGTTTCGTTTCATATTCCTTTCAAAACACTTTATCCTTTCTTTAATAAATCCAAATAAATTTCATTTAGCAACCAAAAAAAGAAAAAAAAATCATGTTTTTTGTTTTTTATAAAGTAAAAATTTACCGGTCTATATTTCTTTTTTTCGAGTATCCAAGCCAGCCCGATACCGGGCGAAGCCGGCTATTATATTCTGTCATAATAATATCTGTCACGCGGACTAAATGCGATATAAAAAAATAATTTCAAAATTAAACATGTTGTACACCTTCAAAATGTTAAAATATGCGAATATTTCCATAATCGGATTTTTATCATGATTCAATATGTTTCTCAATCTCATATATTTACTATTCTCTATTACTCATATTGATACTCGTTTTGTATTATTCTCAAACATTTGAAAAATTCATTAAACTTCCAATAGGACGTCAGATTTTCTTTTTAATTCTCTAATGACGTGATATTAATCTGCTTTGTGTACATTACACATACTCATACTCCTTGTATTATTGAGAAATCTTTGAAAATTTTCACTTTATTACCACTATGACGTCCATCATTTTTATTTCATAATAATCTTTTTTTTCAATTGGTGAAACTTTTTTCATTTTCATTTTTCACGTGGAAATCGTCTGATATAAAATTAATTATTGTAGAAAGCACTTCATCGTGGATTTTTAATTTTTGGCATCTGCTATAACGAAAAACGTTTCAATTTAATAGGAAAATGCTGTTAGAATTTTGGTTTTTTATCTCTATTTATTAAAATAATACGAATTTTTTCAAATTTTAATATTTTGAGTTCTTTATAGCTGATATTCAGCTATATACACAAAGTTTCAACTCTATAAGTTACATAGTTTCTGAGAATGGCTCTGTGACAGACAGACAACGCAGCGGGAGTAATAGGGTTTCGTGAGATGAACAAAACCCTAAAAATGATGCTTGAAATTTAATTTAAATGCTATTATAAATGAATAAATTGCTATAAAGTTTATAACAAATTGCATTTGAGAGTAGATATTTTTCCTATATAACGGTGTAAAAGTTAAAAATATGCGATGTTTAGAAATTTTAAAAAATACAGTAACAAAAATTGCAAATCCGAAATTTCATCGTCAAGTGTTGCCATTCGCAAAATGACGTCAGCGTTACACACGGACACGTTTTTCCTTTATAATATAGATAAATAATTATGTCTAAAATGCCAAAGTTTTTCTAAAATCCAGATTAAGCAATAAATAAACTTTAAAGCTTTTAAACGTCAAATGGAAGCAATGTTAGTCAATGATATTTAAAGCCCTGCAGTTAAAAAAAATAGTCATTAATCATGAAGCATTTTGAGTAAAATCTCAAATTCTTGAAAACAAAAGAAACAGTGGATTCAGAACATTTAACTTATTAAACACAAAAGCCTGTCATAATATTTAGGACCATTTTTCACTCAACTTTCCGGAAATGGAAAAGAAATAATTGAAGCAAAATCGGATAGAAAATCCATAACTCAAAATACTAACGATCTCACTGGCTTTAAAATAATTATACTATGAAAAAAAAAAAAACTCTACGTCAAATTGTACTTTGAAAAAAAAAATTATTTTTCTGATTGTTTTGACATTATACCTTTAAAAAAATGTCGATTTGTCATAAGAGACAGAATAATTACTAGCAATATTTATCGTATATTTAATAATTAAAAAAATCCTTTAACACTGCAATCTTTGAAATTTTCAGATACGTTTTAACATTAATTTTGAATTAATTGAAATTTTTAATCAAACAACGTGTTTTAACAAAATGTTAGTGTAAGTAAAAACCTGTTCCAAAACCTTTACTATGACACCTCATTCATCGTTATGCGTTTTATGTATGCAAAGAAAAAGGAACATGACATCAAGTAAAATATTGGTGTTGGATTGGGAAAGGTTTTGGTAATTTATACTTATGCATAATTCCACACTGATGATAACTATATCTAAGAAAAAAGCAAATTGCAATATATATTTATACTAGGACTTCCCTCAAAGGGATTAGTCTGAGTGATATTGCTGAGAACATAGGGTTAACAATTACAATATAAAGAAAAAGAGCAAATTAAATGATAGAATTACAAAATATCATATATAAATTCATATACACTGTTAAAAAAATAGAAAAGAAGTAACGTTCATCAGATGTGTTGTCATAAAAATTTTTAACATGTGGCAAAGAATCTTATTTTCTTAAGCACATATTGCGCAAAACTTGAAAAAAAAAAAAAAAAAAAAAGAAGCCGGATCTTTTAAAACGCCAAGCTTTTTAAAGTTACGTAATTGGATTTGCAGCCAATAGATTATTCTATCAAGCGTGGCTTAACGCAAATTTAAATTCATTGTTGCACCTTTTTTTGTGTGTGAATTAAAAATTTTTCTTCCTTGATTATATCTCTATTATTTGTATAACTGTTTATAGAAACTCTTACACTTCAAACCACATTGATAGCATGCTTTGCTACAAACCAGATTGCAAAACTATAGTCTAAATTACTATTAAAGTATACAAAAAATCTTTCGATGACTTCTGTAAAATAACTTTTACATTAAATCTCCATATCGGCAAAATTGAAAAATTATATATATTTCAAAGTTAAGCTTAACAGATACTTCTTGATTATTTTCTAGGAGGCTCTGCTCCCTGCGCCTTTACTGCGCCAATCCGCTGTCTTTTCTTTTGCCTGTCTGTCTGTTTCTCTATCTGTTCTTCTGCCCGTCTCTCTAACCGATTGTCTATCTCGCTACCTGTCTCTATATTTCTCTACCGGTCTCGCTACCCGCCAATCTATTTCTCTAACCGTCTGTCTATCCGTCTAACTACTTGTATGTCTAGCCGTGTCTCTATCCACTTCGCTACCCATTTGTCTATCTGCCTCTCTACCCATTTTCTTACCCATCTTCTTACCCATCTCCGTACCCATCTACTGTCTCTCTACTCGTCTATATACCCGTCTGTTTTTGTATCCGACTCGCTACCAATCTCATTACCCGTCAGTCAACTCGACTCTGTACTCATCTCTCTACTCGTCTCTTTATCTACCACTCTACGCGTCTCGCAACCTTTCTCGCTACATTTCTGTCTACCGGTGTCTCTACCCGTCTCGTGACCTATCTCGCTACCCCTCTGTCAACCCTCTTTTTACCTTTCTCTCTAGCCGTCTGTCTATTCGTTTCGCTACCCGTCAGCCTACCTATGTCGCTACTCGTCTCTCTACCCGTCTGTGTACCCGTTTGTTCACTCGTCTTTCTACCTCTCGCCACCTCTTCCCAATATTTAAACAATTCATTTAATATACAGAAGCCGTTTATCAGTTATTAAATGCAAACAGAAGTAATGTATCTAATGTGTAATCAGATGCAATTTTTTTAAAATACATACATAAACCTGAATAATAATTCATCAGTTTTGTGTTCATAGTTGTTTATATCATTTGACAGTAAATCTCAACTTCTTAAACCTGAATTGTCTCAAGCTTTTTAAAAAAACCCACAAGGTCTGTATAACTGCAAAGTAGGCTATATTAGCTACATGTTATTAAGTTAAGTGAAAGTTTCGTTATCGCGTTTGCAGCCAATTGCTTATGACAGAAAGCGTGGCTTAACGCCATTTTAAATTCATTACTGTAACTTTCTTTTCTTTTCTTTTTTTTCTTTTTTTTTTTTTTGGGGGGGGGGGGGTAGGAGGGGGGGGAAGGGTTTCAAATATATACATTTAAATTAAAACTTTTTCCTCCATGCCATTAGTGTTGTTTGTATTATTAACTAATACCTTGTAGAGCGAGCTTCATTTGAAACAAATGTAAAAGACTTCTTCTAGTTTTTTTAGGAGAAACTTTCGTAATTGGGCCCAAAGCCAATCGGAGCATTTAATATCATTATTGTAACTCTTATAGAGTTAAAACAATATTGTTGCTAGCTTTACTCTTGTTTGAAACCAGCCTTTCCTGTGTATCTGAATGGGGAAAAGTTTCGTATTCTATGTCGGTTGGTGAAAAAAATTTTAAATGGTGTCAAAAGGTAGTTTTAGCATCTTACAAAATTTTTCAAGAGAGCGGTAAAACATGTTTTTCAAATATTTACAAACATACGTTTATTAAAGCATGTTTTTGCACCATCTTAAAAATGTAAGCACGATGCTAAAATAAAATTTTATCGCCATATTCGATATTTTAATAAGTAGTGAAAATACATAAACAAACTTATTTAGCAAACCTAAGAGGCATTTTTGTGATAAATAATTGTTATTGTCAAGGAGGTCAATTGTAAACAATTAATAAACGGCTAGTAAATAATAAATAGCATTTAAAATCTAAAAATGGAGAAGTGGTCCGTATAAAAATGCAAAACATAACATTATACGCTTGATATATGTAAATCTTTTTTATTTTTTAATATTTCCGAAGGCACAGATAAAAAGGTAAAAATCTCTTTTCCAAATGCCACATAGAAAATATACAAAACAGAATGCCAAATATACAAAATAGAAAAATATCTGCAAAAAAATATATTTACATAATACTACATCTGCAAAAAAATAAGATTTAGAAAAGTAAGCCAAATCGTGCAGATCCCAACAATCACATCGAAAAACTTATCACCAAAAAAGAACTCGCCAAATCTTACGGCACAGGAGATGGATTTTTCCCTCTGAATGCAGAATATTAGTTATTTTTCTTGTACGATGGGTGATTATAATTGTTTCATTTCACATGCTACATACCATTTGATATATTGGTACTTTTATGTTATCCTGGCGCAGTTGATAAATCGCCAAATATTGTTCCTATAACATTTTCTTATTGAATTCATTTCATTTAAATATAAACCTTTCACTTATTTAATTTAAAATACATGCCTTTCATTAATCCCATTTAAAATGCTAAAAAGAGAAAAAAAGAAGAAATAATGCCATAAATCAAAACCTTTTATTTAAACACCAAAGAATTTTTTTTTTTTAATTTACACACGCGAAATAAAAGAAGCTGCTATTGCTGAGATTTGCGCCAAATCTCTAATACCAAGTCTACCAAGTTATTGCGCGGTTTTACTTTCAAACAGAAAAAAAATCCAGATTAATTTTCGATTTCTACCAAATTGAAATATATTTTATTGTGCTGAATATTCGTGCGTGCTTATTTTTTTGCTCCATGTATTCCATGAACTTTTCAATTCCGATTGTCTACGAAAATCTCCCGCCTGTGAAAATGACGTACGCACAAAATTTTCGTGACGTATGTACTTTAATTGTGCTTTTTTATTTATTTTTTTAATATAATTTCCAAACGGCTTGACATTTATTCTTGGTAATAAATAGACGTCGTTGTCACCTTTATAGGTACCTGCTGTAAAAATTTGAACGAAATTCGTTAAATATTTTTTGAGTTATGCTTGACGAAAGGTTTTAATATCCATCGTAGCTATATATGGGGCAAAGTAATACTGCGCTGTGTATGAGTCTTCGTTGAACTCAGACAATAAATTTCAATAATTTTTATTGCAATATATATAAATATGTATTGCATATATATATATATATATATATATATATATTTACGGTTTACACCCGGAATAGTACTCCAATTCTTATATTAAGCAATATAAATATATATTAGTTATTACAGTACGTTTGACGTAAGCAGTTTTTATTTTATTTAACAGCGCTTGTGATATTTTATAAACTCAAGCAATTGTATTCTTGTCCAAATTCTCTCACTCTCTATTACATGCATGTTCACATTATAGATGGTGTTTTGGCATAAAGCTAAATCTTTCATAACGCGCCGTCTATGATGCTGCTGCAATATTTTTTGTTTGTTCTTTTTTAACACTTTCCAACATAGTTGAAAAGTGTTTATTCGGTTTGTCTGTCTGTCTGTCCATGCTCTAAATCGCGTAAATATATCCGAATACTCATGCAATTGATATATGTTATTGAGGTTTACTATAGCATGTTCGGTATTGAAATTGAAGTGTGCAGCACTTATACTTTTTTTACAGGGACACTCAAAAGAATGCCGTTACATTATGGTCTACGGGGAAAAATACTTTGCAGTGCATTTTAATGATGTGACACTATTTCAAATATATTGAAATTGATATACATCACTAAAATACGCTACAAGATGTTTACTATAGAACATGGTACGGCTAACACTTATAAATAGTTTACAGGGAAACTGAAAAAAATCCCATTACATTATGGTTTAATGTGGAAAATCGTTTCCGGCACATTTTAATAAGTTACGCTATTACAAACATAATGCAATTGATATCAATTTCTGAGATGTATTAAGACATGCTTTCTGTAGACTCTAGAGTGTAACGATTTTTTCTCTCATTTACAGTGCTACGCAAAAGTATTATTTTACACATTGGTCTACGGAGGGAAAAACGGTTTGCAGCGTAATTTAATTATGTAATGCCATTTTAAATATAATGAAATTGATATATATTATTGAGGTTTACTATAAGATACTTGTTATGTGCATAGCATTTATCGTTCATTTACAGAGACACACAAAATATTTCGAGTAGGGTACTGTGTCCGAAGTGTTGTTTATAAGTCCTAATTGAAAGTGGGAGGTATGCGGTTAACTAAATTTTGGAATGCTATGATATAAGTAAAATTGCTACAGACAATATACAGGGCTGCACAAAACTATACGTAAGCATTAATTGTTGCGTAATTCGTCAGTGTAAATTGAGTAAAATGGGTTTTTAATCGAGTTATGAATTTTGAACGTGAAATATATTTAGTATACTAAGAAAGGTTTGTAGAATATAAATAAAATCATATACAGGGCCACGCAAAGAACTGAATACATGGCTGCCTCTGTATGATAATTCCTGGAAGTGCGATTTCAGTGTGTATTTGCATGAATTAAACTATAGCTTAATATGTGTCGTATACAAAAATCTTAAGTTAATATGCAGAGCTATACAAAATATTTCAAGTATGTTCCCGTCTATTGGTAGAAACTGCTGAAGATGAATTTCCAACTGCGATATGTGTTTTATTACTAAACTAAATTGTAGCATACTATGGAATATATACAAATATATAAATTATATACAGGGCTGCAGAAAAGATTTGGAGTACTTTTCCGGCTGTGGACGGTAATTGGTGAAATCTAGTTTTAAAATGTCTTTTGTGTTTTTCTGAAATATTTTCTTAGATACCTTATTTATCTTATTAAACAGCGATGGTTTGTTAAAGTATTCTGCTAGTGTTGAAAAGTGTTTCATAATCTATGCTTGGTGCATTATTTTTCTTTCTTGTTAGCTTTTGATAAGGAATTGTAAAAGGAAATCAGTTAGTTGGATCTTTGTCTTAATGCGTATCGTACGTAATGATTCTTAATCATGATATAAAAAGAAACGTTTGTTTCCTCATGGCTCCTATTGGAAAAATGTATTTATTGTTTTATGACTAATTAAGACGTGTGGCGTTGTAAGTAACGTGAATTATTATTTTAGAGATTCGTGAAGAGTTTTTAAGACGTTTTATTTTCTATTCTTGGCTCCTGATATATGTTTACTCTAATTAGTTTTGTTATGATGACGAACTATCATATATGTGACTGTGCTGTAAATAAGCTATGTAACCCTTAATTGCTCTTCTATTACCTTTATTGATTCCTAAAGTAAACTTATTTAGTTGAATTTTTTAGGTTATCCGACTATCCAGCTGGGTGCCGGGACTTTTTTCGTAACCCGATCCCGGCCGAGCCTGATAATTTAAAATCTGAGCGCACCCAAATCCGATAAACATTGTGTCATCAGAACTCTAGGCCTATACAGACACTATGCATCCACATAGCTACATCAAACGTACATTAAAAACAAATATTTTAAAAGACTGGTAAGTACATTGGATCACCTCAACCAAAGGCCGACATACTCATACACTAATCCCCAAAGTCTCTTACACACTATTTTACCTGACCCCGCACACTACAACTTTTCTTACTGGTCATGGAAACCTTCCGCCAGTACCTACACAGATCCCAATGTGCATCTTCAGACCAATGCGAGTGCGGTGAACAGGGTACAACGTCTCACCCATATTTTCACTGCACACTGACAAGCCAATGCCATCTCAGATGCACTCAAAACCCTCCAAAAAATTGGCTCGCTAATATCCTAACTTGCCCACTTCTAAAGAGGAAACTAAAAAGCATTTTTGACCACTTAACTTACCTCTCAAATTTAACTTAGGGAGCCCGTCTGTCGGATCTCAATTCTTCAGTTCCTTACCCCCTGTATTTTCCACCACCAATTGATGCCCCTCACTGCCCGATGTCGCGTGGGAAAATCTGTTTTCCGGCAGTGACGGATCACTCCTGTAAAACCCTTAATCAGTCCCTGTCACTTGCTCGCTATTGGAGCACTCCTGGCAGGGTCGCCTGTATTATATTTCTCTCTTATGTTTATGTTTTGCCGCTCATTGTCGCGTTTTCCGGCGGCATCAGCTGCGGCTGAACACTGTAAGTTTTCTTTTCTTTTCTTTTCTTTTTTTAAGACCTTAATAAAGGGATCGGGATGGGATACTATGCTCTACAGACTTGGTTTCCTTCTCTGAGCAGTCCCTCTTAGGCAATCAAATCAATATGAAATGCTTTATAAAATTTTTAAATTGCTTCAACATTATTTTTTTATTTTATCTAAAATTCTCCTCTTATATAGAAATAAGTATTAATCCTAAATGTTACTTCATGACAATGTTTCGTGATTTTAATTTATCTGATAATCTATCTAAATTAGCAATTTTGTTATTTATACCCACTCATTGTCAGAAATCAGCAGCAGTCACGATTCTTATTCTCTTAAAATATTATTAATGAACAAGTATAGCAGAAACTCGTGAGTTATTTTTTCTAGTAATTCTGGAAAAGTACTTGAAAGAGAAATCAAGGATAGACAAGGGATATCCCAAGACTTCTTTATGTTAGTAAAACTGGCCATGCAGAAACTTCAGAATCAAATAGAATATTTCACCTTATATCAAATACAGCGTTCGCACGGGCTTTTTGACTAGTCTTCACTCATGACAAAGTTTCGTGGTTCAATGTATCTTATAATCTGTTTAAATTAGCAATTTTGCTATTTATACAATCCCCCTCCCCATTAGCCGAAATCTGCAACGGTCACGATTCTTATTCTTTTAAAATATTGTTATTGGACAAGTATGGCAGCAAATCATGAGTTATGTTTTCTAGTAATTCTGGAAAAGAAATGGAAATATAAATCGAGGATATACAAGTGATATCACAAGACTTCTTTATATTAGTAAAATTGGTCGTGCAAAAGCTTCAGAATCACTTGGGATATTTTACCTTATATCAACTTCAGTGTTCGCACTGGCTTTTTGACTAATCTTAGCCATTTGGAAAATCATTAAAGTAAAACAATAACCAAATTCGTATAATGTTAGATAGATTCGCAATGTATACATTCGTCGTGAAGCTACGATTCTAAAATCATTCTCTAAACTCCCTAAGTACCTGTTTTTTCTTTTACATATATTCTCTAATTCTGTCAATGATTTTAGAATAGTTATTGATTTGCACTGAACTATTGGTATAAAAACTAATAAGACATGTGTATTATATTTAGGTTCTTTGCAAAGCAAGGAAAAAAAATTCTATCCTAATTTATTTCTAAATAATTTTATGAAGCAAAACTTCTTTAGTTGGGATAGCATGTTAGGGAGTAAAATGAAAACAAATATATATACCTATTTCTCTACAACCCCTCGTTATATCGCGCCCGGTATATCGGGCATTCGGCTATTTTGCTGTTTTTTAGTTGTTCCCTGATAAATTTCCGGTTTTCAGCAACTGTTCGTGAATGGTTAAAAAAGGAAATAAAACTACGAAATGTTTTCAAATCTGTGAATGAAACGCCCCGTTTAAAGAAAAAAAGAACAAGAGTCAGTGATGAAGAAGAAATTGACAAAGATTTGTTTTTGTGGTTTATGTAAAAAAGAGCAGGTTGAGCTACTTTATCTAGATCTATCAATAAAACTAAAGCTAATATTTTAGCTAAAATGATAAAAGATGACCCAAACTACAAATTCGCAGCAAGTCATGGGTGGTTTTGTAGATGGCAGAAACGCCATGGAACAGGGCAAATTTCAATACACGGAGAAAAACGATCTTTATGATTATGATTACGTAGAAATTTTTTCTATTGATTTGAGAAGCATTATAAATAAAGAAGGCTACGTAGATGAACAGATTTATAATGCTGCTGAAGTAGTTTTGTATTGGAAATGTTTGCTAAAGAAAACGCAGGTAGCAAAAAGTGCACCAGGAACTTCAGGTTACAAAGAAGTAAAGGACAGATTTACTCTCTTATTTACTGCAAATTAGACTGGAACTCACAGACTGAATTTGTTTTTAACTGGCAAATGTAAGACATGTGAATTTTGGAAAACGTGAATAAGAAGATCTTACTAGTTTTCTATGATTTCTCACAAAACTGTTGAATGACGCAAAAAAGTTTAAGCGGTGGTTCAACGACGTATTTGTTCCTTCAGTTCGGTTACACCTTAGAAACAAAGGACCAGAAGAAAAAGCTTCGCTCCTTCTGGACAAATGAAAAACCCATCCTTAAGAAACAGAGCTCATTTCCAGGAATAAAAAATTTCGCGCTATTTTCTTACCAATGTACACAACAAGCACAACAAGCTTTTTTGATCAGGTATTAAATAGAAACCTCGGAGCTTAATTTAGGCTCTTTATTTTTAATTTATAAATAGTCTTCTCGTTCCCTGTCTTTATATCGCTCCCCTTGGTATATCGCGCTTTTTTCTTATCTCTCAAGTAGTGTGATATGTCGAGGGGTTACTGTATATATATATAAAGATAGAGCTCAGGCTGATAGGCATTCGGAAGGAAATCATAAACAGTTTTCATATGTGTTGGAAAGTGTTAAATAGTATTGTACAACATGGACCTTTAACTCCACAATATTTTAAATATTTATTTCTGGACTTTCTTTTAAACTAATACAATAAATATCTGAGAGACTCAGCTTACATGCATAGTGCCTTTTCTGACCAGGCAATTGCCTAGTATTACGATTTGAAACGCATCCTTTGAGAAGCGAGATTAGCCGGATCACCTTACCGCAGTGTTCTTTTGAGCAGTAGACAGGTATAACACAAGAATCTAACACAACAATGTTGATGTGTTACTAAAGTACGTGAATTGTTGGTATTAGACAGAATTTTACAATGTCAAGCGTCACGCACAGCACACAACTGCTGGATAGTAATTTTTTGCCAAACTGACGGGGCAATCTTAGCCTGGAAAAAAATGACAGGAGCAAGGAAGCAGAAACACGAGTGGACAGGAGAGTAAGTTACACTAAAGGAGATTAAATTTAGATCCGAAACGCAAGGCTAGGATCTATTTACTACATCAGGAGACGGGATCTCGTGATTCTACTATACAATGCAGTAATCAATATACGAATTTTCCCTCAGAATTCCCAAGGCTTCTATCACTACTATTTCAGATGTGAAATTATTACCTATTTCTCTTATTTCATCAGATGAGAAATCACCCTGCGATTAATTGCAGAATTTGTAAAATTTCTCTTCGTTAAATAAAGGGGGGGGGGGGATTCTATTCGAAATGTATGATAAAATTGTACGGATTCAAGAAACATTTATTTGAAAAAATTAGCTCGAATATTTTTTCATCATCATAATACAGTCAATATATAAGAGTTATGATAAAAAGATGAAAATATTCCATACGGATATGCACTTACTAAACATATAAGCAACAAAAGTATTTATTTGCTTTGCATACTTTCTCTACAAAAACATGTTTTCTACGAAACAAATTATTTATGGATGTTATGAATACGCAACTATTAGCACACTTTCATTTCTTGTACTGAATAAATAACAAAAATAAACGGAACTCTTTCACCGGGTATGATAAAAATAATATCATATAATAAAAATAATATAGATTTTTTTTATTAAACTAATTTTCCAAGAGGAAAGTGGACTAATGATATTCCCAAAATATATATGTTGTTTTGGAAAAAGAAATGTCTTTATTAAAGTATTATTATATTATATAAGAAACTAACCGACCTTCATCCGTCTAAACGCTCGCTTGACGGCTCTATATGACTTCTGCAGTGTTTTGGAAAAAGAAATGTCTTTATTAAAGTATTATTATATTATATAAGAAACTAACCGACCTTCATCCGTCTAAACGCTCGCTTGATGGCTCGCAACTAACCGACTAACTCGCAACTAACCGACCTTCATCCGTCTAAACGCTCGCTTGACGGCTCTATATGACTTCTGCAGTGTTTTGGAAAAAGAAATGTCTTTATTAAAGTATTATTATATTATATAAGAAACTAACCGACCTTCATCCGTCTAAACGCTCGCTTGACGGCTCTATATGACTTCTGCAGTGTTTTCGAAAAAGAAATGTCTTTATTAAAGTATTATTATATTATATAAGAAACTAACCGACCTTCATCCGTCTAAACGCTCGCTTGACGGCTCTATATGACTTCTGCAGTGTTTTGGAAAAAGAAATGTCTTTATTAAAGTATTATTATATTATATAAGAAACTAACCGACCTTCATCCGTCTAAACGCTCGCTTGACGGCTCGCAACTAACCGACTAACTCGCAACTAACCGACCTTCATCCGTCTAAACGCTCGCTTGACGGCTCTATATGACTTCTGCAGTGTTTTGGAAAAAGAAATGTCTTTATTAAAGTATTATTATATTATATAAGAAACTAACCGACCTTCATCCGTCTAAACGCTCGCTTGACGGCTCTATATGACTTCTGCAGTGTTTTGGAAAAAGAAATGTCTTTATTAAAGTATTATTATATTATATAAGAAACTAACCGACCTTCATCCGTCTAAACGCTCGCTTGACGGCTCTATATGACTTCTGCAGTGTTTTGGAAAAAAAATGTCTTTATTAAAGTATTATTGTATTATATAATAAACTAACCGACTTTCATCCGTCTAAACGCTCGCTTGACGGCTCTATATGACTTCAGCAGTGCTTAGCCCAGGGCCCACAGAGTGCATTTTACATGCAAATAGAAAGTAAATAAATAAAATATTTTAAATTATACGAAAATAACTAATAAAAATTACAAAAACGTATGTAAATATTTCGCAACATAATATATATATACAGTGAAACCTCTCTAAGGAGACCACCCATTAGACCATAAAAAATCGGTCTTTCAGAGAGGTGGTCTCTGAATAGAGGTGAGGGGTAAAGCAAAGTTTCATAAAATACATACTACAAGAAAAAGTTATTGTTGAATTAGTTTATTATATTTTATGTCTATACAGCTTTAAAGAAGGAATTAATTGTAGTTTGCTTTGATTTTAACAATTTCTCATTAACAATGTTTAGTTCTAAACATTCTTTGATCTCTTTACACAAATTACTTATTTTAGTATCTCTAACAGGTATCAAACTTTCTATCAATCTATTGATTTCAACATGTGTTTCTTGACATGAAATAGATAATTAAACTGTTTAAATTAAATTAAATAATTAAATGAAACGGTTAAATGAAACAATTAAACAGTGCCGCCAATTTTCCTCTCTGATGTTCCTTCTCGTGCGCTCTTAAAACTTTCACTTTGTCTTCCAAAGTTAACACAATTCTCTTAAACATCATCTAAATTGGTATACTAAACACACAGCAAGAAAAATACGATATGCATTGTGTTATAACTTCCATCGTTAAACAAAACTGAGGTGATAACAACAAGTGAAAATCTTTCCAAGAAAAGCAACAGATTAGCTGGAATCTGGACCACCACCACTCTCCCTCTTGTAAAAGATTCTTGCACTTTACAGGTGGACAATAGTCCTTCTCCCACCAACACCAACTATCCCTCCGTAACTATAGTGACATTAAATGCGGTAATGCACGAGAACCAGCTTTTTCCTCGACCTTGATTTACCAGGTCTAAGGAAGTAGACTTAGCTGAGCGTGTTTACCGGAGAGAAATGGAATTTCGAGATTTTCCCATTTAAAGGAAAGTAATCCTATTCTATGACTGAAAAGTTGAAAAATGGTCTTTCAGGGAGGGAGACGGGAAATAGTGGTCCTTTAATGGAGGAAAATTAACATTGAGCTTATAGCAAAAAATTATAGACCATAAATAAACGGTCTTTATAAGAGGTGGTCTCCTTATAGAGGTGGTCTTTCAGGGAGGTTTCACTGTATATATATATATACATATATATATATATATATATTATCCTACTAACCAAGACGAATCGGCATTTCTCGTTCTAATCCAGTGGAGGAAAACAGAGTTTCCGGATGAAATGAAATGAACAACAAGTGGGTAAATGTCATCGAAGATCGCTCAAAGGGTTTCGTTTGATATTCCTTTCAAAACACTTTATCCTTTCTTTAATAAATCCAAATACATTTCATTTAGCAACAAAAAAAAGTCATGTTTTTTATAAAGTAAAAATTTACAGGTCTATTTTTTCGTTTTATCGAATATCTAAACCAGCCGGATAGCGGGCGAAACCCGCTATTATATTCTGTCATAATAATATCTGTCATGCAGACTAAATGCGATATTTAAAAAAATAATTTCAAAATTAAGCATTTGTACACCTTCAAAATGTTAAAATATGCGAATAGTCCCATAATCGGATTTTTATCAAGATTCAATATGTTTTTCAAACTCATATATTTACTATTCTCTATTACTGATATTGATACTCGCTTTGTATTATTCTCAAACATTTGAAAAATTCGTTAAACTTCCAATATGACGTCAATTTTTCTTTTTAATTCTCTAATGACGTGATATTAATCTGCTTTGTGTACATACACATACTCATACTCCTTGTATTAATGAATAATCTTAGAAATTTTCCGTTTTATTACCACTATGACGTCAATCAATTTTATTTCATATTTATATTTTTTCAATTGGTGAAACTTTTTATTTCATTTTCATTTTCACGTGGAAATCGTCTGATAGAAAATTATTTATTGTAGAAAGAATTTCATCGTGGATTTTTAATTTTTGGCATCTGCTATAACGAAAAATGTTTAAATTTAATAGGAAAAGGCTGTTAGAATTTTGGTTTTTAATCTCTATTTTTTTTAAATAATACGAATTTTTCAAATTTTAGTATTCTGAGCTCTTCATAGCTGGTATTGAGCTATATACACAAAGTTTCAGCTCTGTAAGTCACATTGTTTCAGAGAATAGCTCTGTGACAGACAGACAACGGAGCGGGAATAATAGGGTTTCGTGAGATGAACGATACCCTAAAAATGGGATAACCTAAGATATATGGCGATCATTGTACATGGGCTTTGTGGGTTTAATACTCATAAATTGTTTAAACGGTGGTTAAAATATAGGCCTGTGTGCTTCGCAGCCATATATGGTTCATACTGTGTGGAGGGCGCTACAATATGGGACCCTGTATGTTTCGCAATTCACAAATCATTAAACAGACAATCACTATAACGGGACCTTATGAATTTAGCTTACATAAACCGTTAAAACGACAATAATGCTAACATAGCCTTGTGGTTTACACTCCTATAAACTACTTATACGGCAATGACTATTGCGAAGCCTTGAGCATACTCGAACCTATAAATATGGCGATCAGTATTAAATAGCAATTTCCAACATTTTTTTTTTTTTTTTTTTAGAACAGGAAGAAATGAACTATAATTTGTATACAGAGTAAAATCCAGTCATAAAAAGGCGAAAAGCGTAAAAAGAAATTATAAAGTATGATATAAAAAAAAGTATAAGCAAAAATTTCGGTACTTTTCCGTTTTACTAAAACCATGCCAAAATGTATGCTAATTTCGCCTTTTATTGCAACACTGATCATGGATGTGATTTTTTTGCAAACTGTGCCAAGAATTGTTATTCGCTATTTATTGAATGGGGATGATTTCTTTTTATTTCATCGAATCATGCAAAACATCTTAATTTACTAGAGTTTTTGTATCGATAATATGTTTTATTAAGTTATAACTTACATTTTTTGTTGCGCTATGATGTATTTAACCTTTTGGAAGTTACCTAATGATAAATTTGCAGTAAAATTGTTTCATCAGCTATGGAATATAACGTTAAATTTTCAAAAGTGTATATACATATAAAGGGATAAAATGAAAAAAGCACAAACAATGGGGTGTGTAAGGATGTAATGTACATTAGAAACATTTTAAAATATATAATAAACTGGTATATTAATAATAAAATACATTAACTAATGCAACATTTACATTATAACATGGAACTCCGAAACACACTACAAAGTGTAAAAAAAGAAATATGTAATAAACTATTACAATTATAATATAATGTACTGTCCAAAGTTTTGTGTGAAATTTTGTAAAACAGTCTTTAAATAAAGTAGTATCGCACTTTACACAAAAAGTAATAGGTCTTCATTGACAACATGTAAATTGGCAGCGTCTTTGCGGTATTTCGCCGGCCTATATTATGATCTATCCTGTCACAATGGATATCGCCACTAACAGTACTTTTTGGAGTTGAAAGAATAGTAAAGGGATTATGGATGTAAAAAAATATTAAAAACCCTATCAATATCCTCTGTAATAATATTAAAATAATGGTCGTTTTTAACTTTTTTAGTGCAGTGATTCGTATTCTCAACAATTAAATCACATACATAATCTAATTGTTTTTCAAACATATGAATTGGAGATGGATTTCCTAAGTCCTTTTCCAATTCTTATCATTTTCTTCTGCTTCGGACCACTTTGCATATTTCAGTGTTTATATTTTCCACACTACTTCTGGCTTTTCTGTTTTCAACTTTTAGCCTTTTCCTCAGAAGTTGAAATCGTGTCCATTTTTTGATATTCATCATCTGTTGATAATACTTCTATTTTCCCAGCAATATCTTTTATAACTGGAGCATCTAACTTATCATCTATCTCCTCTTTGTCCGCGAATTCATCAACTGCAGATGGAAAGCAATAATGACATCTTCAATTTTTTTAAAAATCATATATTCAATTGCCTCTTATACACTACTGAATATTTTCCGATTCATATTATAAATCTAAAAAGAACGAAAAAGAGATCTTCGCACGGCCAGCAGTAGAAAAAAAAAGGCTAGAACTACCAGCCATCTATTTCTAGTACATTAATATTTGGTTGCGAATTTCTACTAACTGAATTTATTTTTAATACAAAACGCAGCATGGCTAAATATCTGCATCTATAATTATAAAATAAAACCAAATTAAACATTTACCTGTATCACTTTACTGTTTTCTCAAAAAATATAAACAAAGAGCGAAAAAATGCATTACCGAAAACTTAGACAAACTGTCTTCTTCCGTTACTACATAACAACTCCCACAATCGATGAAACACGTGACATTTGACCTCATTAATGTTTTTGCTTGCCGCCATTGCAGTTTCATTCGTCTAGAGTGTGTTGAAGGTCACTGAAAAGCGCTTTATTGTCACTAAATCTACCAGTCAAAATATATGCCGCTGGGCGTTAATGGGTTTTAAACATGACGTCATATTCAACTGATTTCTGTATTTACACACATTGATGCTTCTTGTATTATTAAAAATGTAGTACTGTTGCTGTGCTGCTGAACCAAGGATATGTCTTTTTGTTACAAATTATAATGACATATTCATTTGTTTCCTGCTCAAATATTTGAAAAGGTCCGTTTTATTTAGAGTATGACGTCATATTCATCCCGTTTTTAATACTTAAACAAATTATTTCAATTTCCTTTTGCACGTGGAAATCTTTCAGTTGAAAATAAATTGCTATTGACAGATTATTATTACGGTTTTTCAATTGATGGCAACAATAAAGAAACAAGGTTAAATTTTATAGGAAAAATGTCCATTGATTCTCAATGAAAATAATGAAATGTTGAACTATTAGGAAAATATTTTATAAAAGAAAATAAAACATAGCCTATGTTACTTCCAGGATTATAATCAACGTATATGCAAAGGCATTTAATCTTCCGTATTGACCCGGAAGTCAGCCAAACAATTTCACTATTTCAAATTTAGAATATTATTAGAATCAAACGGTTATGTGATCCGTGGGCTTTACTGTGTTAAATTAACATTAAGGAGTCACACTGGAAATAAATAAATATTTTTCTGCCATGCAATACTTAAATATCCTTATACTTAAATATACTTATAATAATCCAAACGCTCTTATATGTGCCTTATTCGTCATCATATAGAGTTCATTTATGACTTGCATGCCATATATACATCTTATACACATAACATACACTGGGTGGCCAAATTATTATGACCACCTCTCAATATAATGTTGGGCTTCCTTTTTCTTTTAATATTGCATGGATTCTTCTTAGCATGGAGTCTTTGAGATGTCTGTAGGTGGTATGAGGAATTTGAGACCATATCCAATGAACTGCACTTTCCAATTCCTTAAGTTTTGATGGTACTGGATCCAGCTGCCTGAGGCCCCGTTCAATCGCATCCCAGAGATTTTCAATTGTATTGAGATCTGGTGATTGTTCAGGCCAACAAAGCAAGGTAAAGTCTATGTCATGCTCTTAGAACCATCTGCGGGATAGGCCAGCTTTGTGACAGGAAAAATTGTCCTGTTGGAAATACCCATCACCAGCAGAGTACACTATTAACATAACAGGATGTACTTAATCTACGACAACACTTAAATAGCCATGGACATTCAGACGTTCTTCCACAGGAATCAAAGGGCCCTTACAATTCCGAGAAAACATCCCCCAAACCATAATATTGCCTCCAACAGCTTGAAGTGATGTGGCAATGCTGTTGGGGTTTATGCTTTCGCGTTGTTTTTTCAATATTGGCACTCTTCTATCTGCATGGTGTACTTGAAAACGCAATTCATCGGACCACATGACCCTTTTCCAATTATCTACTATCCAATTGTTGTGCTCCGTTGCGAACTGGAGACGTCTGCTCTTGTTCAAAGCAGACAATATAGGCTTTCGAAATGGTCTTCGGCTTCCATAGCTTCTACGTTGTAATAAACGGCGAACAGTTAGTTCAGAGACCTTCGTAGTTGCTCCTTAATTAAGATACCCCGTAATTTGACGCACTGTTGCTCTTCTGTTGAATTGGACAAGTCTGGCAATTCTCCTTTCACATCGAGCATTCAGTATCCTGTGACGACCACAAGCTTGACGGTGAGAACCGATTTTCGGCTTGGTAGTCCACTCTCTGCAAACATTAATAACTGCTGCGATTAAACACTTCACAAGTGCAGCCATTTTGCTGATACTGGTTCCGACTCTTCGATCGCCTACAATCATCCCACATTCAAACTCAGTTAAATCATGTTTTTTGCCTATTTCATTGCAAGCAACACAGTGAAATTGATACTTCTCTTGTCCTACATTCCCTTTTTATAGCTATCTCTCCCTCTAGGGGCAACAACGTTAAATTATGGTCGATCTGCGTTTAAGTGTCAAGTGGTCATAATAATTTGGCCACTCATTGTACATAACCTAGTAACACATAAACTATTAGCGTTATTACTAATCGATTGGTCTCAGTCTTATTTTTAGTCGATGATTCGACGTAGAGATGTGAGAACATTTTTCCCAGGACTGGACATTTTTTTTAAATCACATTATAATTAGTTATTTCTGATTTTTTTAATGTGTTCTAATTATTATCTTAAAAGTCAGTAACGTGACGTTTTCTATTGTCACAGTATGACCTTTACATTAATCAGCAAGATGGAAAAAGTCATTAGAATTTGCTTTTATTTGCTAACAACTAAAATATTCGTTTTTTTTCATATATTGTATATAAACACGTTTATTATGAGAAAAAAATTAATAAAGTTATGTTTATGAAACTACAACAATTATTCAGCTTCTCACGATGAAGAAAGAGTATAAATAAACGAAATTAATTCTCTAAGCATGGTTAAAAAATAAAAAACCTTTTTTAAATATTACCTTATTAAAGTAGTTTTCTAAGTGGGATGCGGGCTAGTGGAGCTCTATTTATTACATTATTGGGGCTACGATTGAAAAATGCATCATGTTTCTGTTTATTTAAAGTAAATATTTCATATTTACATTCATAAATATTTAGAATAATATCATTTTATAACTGTAGAGAAACAGCTTAGCTCAATATTTTAAATTGTTTCTTCACAAAAGAAAGACTTTTCATATTGAATAACAAATAGTATTTTGAAATATGATAAAAATATTATACAAAAACTGAAGCTTATTCAATTTTTTTATCATAAATACATAACAAATATTTTACATTTATTCTCCAATTTCACACATTTATGAGAAACAATTTTAAAAAATAGGATTTATATGTCAAACTTGATCATAAAACTGTAATCAAATTAAAGATTTTGAAATGATATTCGAGAGAATTGCTGTTTTTATGTTGAATATATAATTTATTAGATTAAGCTGAAATTGATATCCAATAGTTAACAGAAAATACATTTGTTTCTCGAGCTAGATAAAACATTACAAAAGAATTTTAATGAAATTTTATTTCACAGTTCCCGTTAAAATAAATACGCAAAATTACAAGAAAAAATGCAATTACTTTTCTTGAAGTTCTCTGTTAAATAAATTTTTATTTTTTGTGTTAATTTTCGGGAAAATGTTTAAATGCATCCAAGTTTTGGCAAAATTTCTAATGTCAAAAGAAAACAAGGTATGGAAAAAATAATTTTTCCTGTTTTCTTTTTATTAAATTATAACGATTTCAGTTAAATACATATACAGTCATGTTACAAAAGCAAAGTATTTCATGAATTCAACTTTTATTATTTTAATAAAGTTTAATGTATTTAATATTTATTTTGATAAAATAAACAAGAGTATGTTAACGAATTTAATAAGATGATTAAAATCAGTGATTTTATTTGAATTTGAATAATATTTGTTTCATTTTTTTTAAATATCATTAGTTAAAATCAGATGTTTTCTCAAATTTTTAAATTATGTGGAAAAATATTATAAATAATAGTTAAAATCGGTAAACATTTAAAGATATTTAAATTACGGAATATATAAAAAAAAAAAATCATTGAATAAAATTTCTTGCAAGCTAATTTTTTTTTTCATTTTGTGTTAAGTATGCTCTGAAACAGTTTGCATTGCATATTGTGATTTAAAAAAAATAAACATCTGCTCAAAAATGCATTTATAACAAAGAACAGAATTGCTACGGGTCAGGGAATTTTTCGGAATAAATACCAGTATTTTCTTATAGAAAAACTCGGCTTTTGTAATCGCGCGATCACATAAGGTGAGTTTTCCTGTAAGAAAATACTGGTATTTTTTCAGAAAAATTCCCTGACCCATAGTAACGCTGAAAGAAAAATTTGTGAGCACAATGAAAAAGTAATATTTAGAGAAATCATAGAGATGGTATTAAGAAACTAATAGTTGGGAGTCACCGTAATACTTACCCATCATGGATATGCATAATATGAAATAGGAAAATAAAACATGTGTAATCTATTTATAAAATGCATTGCAATTCGAATAAAATCGTGGCTGGACGACATCATAAACTTTAAATGCTCTATTACTGAATTGCGTAAAAGAAACATCCTTATAACTCCAAAATTGATAATCCTATTAACTAGCGGTTTACTCCCGTGGATTAAGATTCTCATTTGCAATAAAAATATATCTTTGAATTGAAATTTGAATGAAATACAGGGTCGTGAAAAATTGAAGAGTATGGTAAATAGGATTACAAATTTCTCGGCAACTCATTATCCGATCGACTTCATGCTTTATGCAAAATTTATGTTTTTTTATTGTCTTTTATATTCACTCCTTACAATAAACAATTTCGAAAATTTTTATATACCTTTTATCAGAACGAATATTTCGAGAGTCCGAAAAAAATAGTTGCGGATAATCGAGGTTACTGAAATTTAATAAGCTTCTTCCCATTATTACATACTAAGTACATACCAAATTTCAAGTCTCTATCTCAAGTTGTTCGGGAGATAGAGCTTTTACAGACACACAGACAGACGGACGACAAAATTTTTTTCTAGAAATATGTTTTTCGGAATATCCAGTGTCTGGAATGTGTAAATTCGTCATTTTTTTTTCGATTTTCAAATGATTACAAGACGTACCCTATACTACGTGTGATGGGTAAGTAAAAGAATGAAAGTCACTGAGTATTATTCAATGTGAGGAATTTGATATAATCTATAACGAAATATTCACAGTGACTGAAAAGCTTTCAGTTGTTAAACGGTATGATTGAAAGGTTTTTAAGCAAAATGGGAAGTCTGAATTTCGATAACAAATGCAATTATGAAAGTTAAGAGACTAGTAAGAATTTAAATATGATTTTACTGAAATATTTTAATTATAAAAAAATAACACATATACTTAAAGGAATAAAGCTAAAATATAATATTTTTTTTTTCTTTTTTACTGATGCTTTTACTATTTTCCTTCATAACGTTTTTTTAGAGATAAATTTCAAAATAACTGTGTATAAATATCAAAATACAGTATTAGAAAACAGTCTGTCTAAAAGGAGTTTATTACTTATAATTACCATACAATGATGTAAAAAATATATATTATTAGTATTAATCTAACCATGCGTAGTTACATTTTGTGCTTAAGGTCTGAATTTTTATGCTTTATGCACATTAAAAAGCGTTTAAAAATGTGATACTATGTTCATTATTTTTTATTGTGTCATATAAATGTGATTATCTACCTTTCTATATCTAAAATTTCCCAAATCTTTATTCTACAGTAGATTTTCTGAAATCCGCTTATGGTATTTATGATGATATCAGAGTTTCAGCACGGGTACTACGGCTATTGGCCCGGTAGCAGACATCTAGCCAGATAGGCATTTTATCGGCTCCATTATGTACAACTACGGCAAAACGTACAAAACTTTTTACATTAAATGCCAAATAGGTGCTGTGTGACATAAATAATTAATGGTCGATGTTTCCAAAAAATCCCAGACTTTAATATTTATTATTCTTTAAAATATATAAATTCATAAATAAAAATAAAATTTTGGTGTTGACGAATTAGTAATTTTTTTTTAATAACCAAAAGATTGTTTGTAAGTATGCTTTTTTTTTTTAATTAGACTAACTGAAGGGAAAATATGAAGTAAATTGAATTAAAATATAGTTATAAAATAAAGATTTCCTGCATAATTAATTGTCTTTTTTGATTCTGTATTTTAAAGTTTTGATTTTCTCTTTTAAAAAGGTCTTCAAATAGGTTTCAGAAATATTTTTTAATGAATAAAGCGTGCAGTTATTGTTTTTAAATATAAAACCTGAGTCCTAGAATATGAATAATTTGAGAATACATTTTGCTGATATTTTCATTAATTAAATATATACGATGCACACTAAAAGCTACTGAAATGCTCAATAAAAAGTAGCTTTCAAAATTTCAGACATTACTTAAAAAATCGTCAAATATCGATTTTTATATTTTTAGTTCAAATTACAGTAATATGCAATAGACACATGATTGCAGTTAGAGGGGTTATTTTCACAAATCAAAACTTTAAATGGCAATTAATGGCTCAATAATCTTTTTTGGTTCACTTTAATGTTTTAAATATATAAGGTTTTTTTTTTTTTTTTTTTTTTCTGTAACTGAGATAGTGATTTTTAATATTTTGCACATGTTCTTTATTATGTATGCAAAAAAGTGTGCACAAAATTAGCAATATGGATTTTATTTTTGTTTTATATAAGTTAATAATAGTATTTAATAATATTAAGTAAAATTATACAAAGAAGTGTTAAATTTCAACGTTCTTCACTATATATGGTAGTAAAATGATATTTATTGCAACATTAATTGTATCTAAAACCCCATGCACAGTGTTGTGCAACATATTTTAGTAAATATAATAATAATAATTAAATTAATAATAATAATATTATTAATAATTGTCAATACTTAAAAATGTATTAGGAATTTAAAAACATTATTTTTTTAACATTTTAAATAAATCTGCAGTTTAATTTTTTTTTCAAATTGTGCTTCTAATTGATTATTAAAATGCAATGAAGTAATTAAAATCATCAAAACCCTTAAAGTTATAAATAATATCCAGAAACGACTGTTTTCCCTTAACAGGAAAATCACGTATTATTTATTTGATTTTCAAAAACATTTCAATAACAGTTTGAAATACCGAGCTGAAATTACAAAAATTGTGGCATTTATATAATCGAACATCACATTTTACATACATTAAAATTAATTTTACATGAACTGATAGAGCATACCTTTGTAGTATTAAATAGGTTACCATTTAATTTTTCAAATAAAAAAAATAAAGGATAATTTTATTTTTTTATAACATTAACAAATCGTCATCTTGCTCCAGTACTGGGGCAAGATGACTTTGGCCTTGGGGCAAGATGACAACACTGAAAAAGATTGAATATATTTTATTTTTTGAATATGTTACATGGTTTAACAAATAATAACTGTGTTTTTACATCTTACAAAGTATCAAACTAAGCATAATGCATTGATTGTAACGTAATTTTGAAGTATTTAGTTGTGCAGCTAACAATAGTCACAAATCAAAATGCCATTTTCATAATTGGAACATTCCTCATGCCACCACTCTTGGCATTTACAGCACTGGATCCATTCTTCTGTTTGTGGGTCACAATGCAGGAAGTTCGCCTTAAATGCTTTTTGAATTTTTTGGGAGGAGGGGGACCAGCGGGGAAGGGGGGAGGTCTTGACCCCGTCGAACGGTACTCTCCCCGATCGGACGCTTGGAAGTGGAGATACGGACCCCGATAGGGTTTTTCTTTCGGGAGGCTATGGGGGGGGTTAGGGGATGGCAAAAATGTCTTCCTCTGGTCGCCCCCTTTTGAACGACACCTCTCCCCATCCCATGCGCCCCTTAGCCCCAGAGGAGATAGAAGTGAAAGGTCGTGCAAACAAACACACAGACAAACAAGCGTTTACAGGATTTAAATATAATGGACAACATAGTTAGTTTAATAAATTCCGAAACACAGGGCCAGATGACGAGCTCGTCATCTTGCCCCGGACTGCCTGTTTAAAAACATTCGTTTTCATTGCCATGAAGGAAGGCGATTAATTGACATTTATTCATGGTAATAGGTAGTATTTAAACTAAGTTACTCATAAATATTAAAGAGAAACGATATATCTTACCTGTATCTGTAGCAGAGCTTATTTACACATGCATAAAAGTTATAACGTGGCAGCGGAAAACAATCAAAGCTTCACAACTGACACAAAAATGGCGATTTCAGCGTCTCTATAGTATTGTTTAACGAACGGTCGATAGGAGAGCCAGTAGTGTCCGGTTGATGCTGCCACCTAGCGGAAAACGGAAAAATTAAGACATTCGTCATCTTGCCCCACTCTTCATCTTGCCCCGGTCTCCCCTATAGCAAATTTTAAACTACGCATATCCCCGTTTTTAGCACTTTCCAACCTAGTTGAAAAGTGCTTATGACTTCGGTTTGTCTGGCCGTCTGGCCGCCTCTCCATGCTCTAACTCCCGTAAATATGCTCGGATTGCTCTGAAATTTTTATATGTTATTGTCGGTTGCTATAGCATGTTCCCTATTTCAACGGAAGTGTGTAGCACTTATAGTTTTTTTACAGGGACACTCAAAAGAATTCCGTTACATTGCGGTCTATGGGGGAAAATTATTTGCGGTTTATTTAAATAATGTTTCACTATTTTAAACGCATTGAAATTTATATATATCACTAAGGTGCATTAGAAGAAGCTTAATATGGAATAGGGTGTGCATACCACTTATAGTTACTATACAGGGACAGTCAAAAGAATTCCGTTACATTACGTCTATGGAGAAAAATCGTCTGCGGTTTATTTAAATAATGTTTCACTATTTTAAACGCATTGAAATTTATATATATTACTAAGGTGCATTACAAGAGGCTTACTACAGAATAGTGTGTGTATAGCAGTCATCGTTCATTTACAGGGACATACAAAAGAATTCTCTACTGTCTGTTAACAATAATTCCTGGCATTTTAAGTTGCTGAACGCGATTTTCAATTGAACGCACTTTTTGTCTATTACTGGGTGTGTATAAATTCTGTATTTCATATACAGGGTAGCACAAAAGTTCTAGAACACATTTCCGTTTATTGACAGAAACTCCAGAAGGAGAATTTTAAACTGTGCTACGCGTTTCCTAACTAAACTAAAATTTATCATCCTATATAGTATATATACAAATCTATAGATCATATACACGGTTGAAGAAAAGTACTCGGATACTTTTCCGAATATTGTATTTGTTCGAAATTCCTGAAATTATGTTTTTTAATATGTTATGCGTTTTCCAAATTGTTTACTTAGATGTTATCTTTTAGCTTATTAAACGGTATGTTTTGTAAAATTATTTTGGAAGCGTTGGAAAGTGCTACATAATCTATGCTTGGCGCATGATTTTTCGTTCTTATTTATTTTTGTATGTGCATCCAACCCGGTTCAGGTTGATACGAAATTTAGTTACCTCACTCGATTGCAGGATTTTAATAAAAATACAACCTGCAATAAATAAATAAATACGGTAAAATATAGTTCCCAACCCAATGAAGAATACTACAAATACGAATCCTACTTGCAGGAAAAAAATACAGTTGACCCTAGCCGCGTCAAATACAGGTAAAATTCAAAAATATTAAAAAAATGTCGTATTTGATTTATTAGTTATTTATAGGCTGCTTTGCTTAATCCTTTCTTCTCTCTTTAATACTGATGCAATGTATGAACCATTATTTTGTAAACATCAATATGAACTGACAATATTTTGTAGGTATATCACTTTTAGATAAAACATAGCTGTAAAAGTTTACTCTTTCTCTGGAGCTTCTATAAAATATTTGCATAAATTTTGCTGAAACTTTTACACATTTCTACAATAAAAAGTCCTTCCGGCCTGTACCGGGAGGAAAAGGTAGCTTTCATAGTTCATGTTTTTAAAAATTCAACTCATTTTACTCAAACACCCGAAGCTAAAATGCTTGGAACCCGATTATAGAAGATTCAATTCCGGTTTTCGTTAAAACTGAATTTGAATGCAAATTTCAACATGAGAGTTACAGCACAACAAAAATCAGATTGTTTGGAAATGTCAGCCACCCTAGAATTTCAAACTAATATATCTCAGGCATTTTTTTAAGATAAATACGAAACAAAAAATTCTCTTGAATCCTTGTATCACGATCTAACATTTAACGGAAGCAACTTTTTCAATTTATAATGTTTTATACATCTTTTTGAATTTAAAAAAAATAAAAAATTTAACTGGCCGTAATTTTGTGAAAAGATGGCGCATGAAGCTGTCCAACGAGCTCGGTCGAGACTTTGGCATGTTCTATACACATGATCAGTCACATTCATATCGGTTCATAAATACGAGAGTTACAGAATAACAAATATCAGATTGTTTCAAAATCTCTGCCACCTTAGAACTTCAAACTGCCATATCTCAGCCATTTTTTAAAATATAGACAAAACAAAAAATGTTCCAGAATTTTTGTAACATGTTCTAACACTTAAAAGAAAAAAATCAATATATATATCTTTATACACCATTTTGATTTTTTTTAATTTAAATTTTTTTAATTGTGCGCCAGTTTGAAACAAGATGGCGGATGAAGCTGGCCAACGAACTCGGTCGAGACCTTGGTATGTCCTATACACATACTCGGTGACATCCGAATCAGTTCATAAATACTAGAGTTACAGTATGACATACGTCAGATATATATATATATATATACAGGGTGTCCATAATTAAACGACCCTACTTTAAAGTTGTCTACAGATGAAACTATTGGTCAGAAGGTTGTGAAATTTTGTGAAGGACATAGTAAAGGAATGGGAATTTGTTTAAGCGAAAAAAAAAATTAGTTCAAAATTTCGCCGCCAGAGGGCGTTTTTTTAATGAATTACACATTTAGCATACATTTACGATAGGTTACAAATTTTATTACAACAAAATATGTTGAACAAAACTTTTTTTGAGACTTTTTTTAGCATTTTCCAGAACACACTGCGGTCAACTGTGGAACATGCTATCTTACGATTCCAGATGGTAGTTGAAAATGATGGCCGTCATGTGGAACATGTTTTGTTGCAATAAAATATGTAAACTATCTTAAATGTATCCTAAATGTGTAATGTATTGAAAACGCTACCTGGTGGCGAAATTTTGAAAATTTTTTTTTTCACTTAAACAAATTCCCATTCCTTCATTATGTCCTTCACAAAATTTCACAACTTTCTGACCAATAGTTTCGTCTTTAGAGAACTTTAAAGTAGGGTCGTTTAATTATGGACACCCTGTATATAGGGATATATATAAATCAACATTTGAACGGAGGGTGGTTTGGGAGTCATGATCGGTGAAAATATACCAAAATTTTTTGGAATTGCTTTCCTCCGAACGGCTGCAATAGGTAGCTTTTTGTAATGAAAGCTACCTAAAATTGCTCCATGTATAGAAAGTTTAGAAATTTGTTTATATATACATATATATATATACACACACACTGTAAAAATATGTCCTGAAATTAACAGGTGTTATTCTGTGAATTTTCCTTTTTTTACCTGAAAAATTCCGTTTTGGGAGAAAAGTGTAACTTTTCCTGAAATTAACGGAAATTTTCAATTTACTGCTAGAGATATAACTGAAAGTTTCCATAGGCGACAGTAAAGTCTCGGAGAACGGAACTTTTCCGGCGAGACACGTTCTGTTCCGACGCTGATTCGAGGATATATTAGTTTGTCAGTCTGTGTCCTGTGTGAACACCCCCTATAATCAAATCCTTCTCCGGAAGAGGCAATATGGCCGATACGGTAGCCCGAAGTAACTTCAACTGCCCAGTACACCTTAAGGATTAAATGCGATAGCACGTACTTTTTAGAATTTACAATTGTAATAATAAGTATAACTTTGGATATAGACATATTTTACAGAATAAAAGTAAGTTTTATCTTTGTTTTTTATATCATTGTTTTAATAACATTATATGTATAATTTCTTTATATGTTTGTAAGATATAAATTTAGTTTTTAAACCACGTGTATATTACGACAATAGCTTTCAATCATTTGCCTAGAATAAGTATTTTGTCTTAAGTCATAAAAAAGGGGATGATTTTGCATTTTATCTGATTATTAGTTTACTTCAACTCACTATTTCCTCACCGGACTTTGTTATTAATTTATGTAATTTTATTCTAAAGATAATCTTTATTCATGCAGATTTAAAAAAGAAAAAAAATCCCCGTTCTTTAGCTATGCTTTATTTCGTTATTATATATTTTTCAAAATTCCAATTTATGCGTTTGTATTCGAATATACATTTTAAATCATATAATTATTTTACTTTCTAACAGTTTCTAATCATTTATTATGAGTAATCTGGATGCACTGTTTTATTAATTTATAAAATATTTCAAGAGTGTGTTTACGTATTAACTAGCAGCAGTTCGTATATTGCTTTTGTCAATTATCTTTTTTTATTATTTTTTTTTACTCTTAATTTTAAAGTTGATTTTATGGGAGCAAATTATTATTATTATTACTATTTATTCTCTTTATGATTAGAGAATGCTGATAGTTGTTTGATCCTCTAAGTGCTATTTTTTTCCTTTTCTCACTTTTATTTTTCAATAGCACCTAGCGATATTTATAGAGTTATAGATTGACTTGTAAAATTATTGTAACATATTTTTTTTTTAGAAAAATATTTTCGATAGTAACAATTTGAGTACAATTTTGAATCTCGTTATTAATCATTTATATTTCATGGTTTAACTAACAGAAAGTGTTTACATCCGCGTAAGGGTGGAGGGGGGTAATGACTACATTAAATAAACAAAAACTTTAAATAGATAAAGAAAATAATTTGAAATATATAAATATATATATATATATATATATATATATGATTTAAATTAGCAAGTATTTTCGAATGCAAACTAACGGATAAACGAATTAAAAGCTAGAAAACAAGTAAAATTTCCCTTTTATGATTTACTGAAATACATTTTCTCTCTCTCTAGGCAAATGAGTCCAATTTTTGTCTTCAAAGAGCGAGATTTCTATCTTACATATGTATAACATAATTGATTATACATACTAATGATATTAAAACAATGATATAAATAAATAAGAGATAACACTTAGTGCCCCAAGTCATTAAAATGTGTCTCAGTATGAAATAAGAAAAAATAAAATATTTAAACAGTGAAAGGGAGGGGGTGGGGGGCTAAAAATTGAAAAATATATATTAATAACAAGTGCTAAAAATTTTACAGTTATACTGTTAGGAAATGAAAGCTATGGATATCTTTGAAAAACAATTATATATATTTTTTGAAATGCTGCGATTACATATTTTTTCTTTCTTCTTTCAAAATTTCTCACACAATGTATTATTTTAGTACATTCTTTTTCTGTATTTTCAGATATCAGTTTAGGAAAATTTTGGCTACTTAAAAGTACTTTTCACAAATTTTTTCCACCTCCAAACAGAACTTTTCACAAGTTTAATCATTAAAAAATAAAAGGCACAAAACAACTGAATTGATCACAGAACATATTACTTAGCTTTTTCATGTGTAAAGGATATACAGGAACCTGCATATAACGATAATTTCAAAATTTACAAAATTATGACTAGAATTTTCACAAATATAAAAAAAGTCCTTCTGGCCTGTACCGGGATGAAAAGGTAGCTTTCCTATATCTTTGTTTTAAAATTTTAGCTAATGTTACACGAAAACAGCAAGTTAAAATGCAAAGAAACGTTTACAAAAGATTCGTTAATACTGAATTTGTATAAGAAATTCGCTAAATTATTGAGCAATAGCCAAATTGGCTTCATTTATGAAGATTTATTTTGGTCGCCAATTTTGGCGATATTTCGCCAAATGTCGCCAATTTTGGCGCTACCGGATATGAATATATAGTTTTATGTGTATGATTGGGAAAATTATTACAACAATCAAAGAAAATAATTTGCGAATAATCGCGTTAATGTGCTGTTTTGTTTCAAAATGTCAGCCACCCTGGAATTTCAATCTGCTCTATCTCAGCCATTTTTTAAGATAGATGTAAACCAAACAATACTCTGGAATCCTTGTATCAAGGCCTAACAGGTAATTAAAAAATAAATTAGAATTTTTAACTTTTTTGTATATTTATTTTAGTTTTAAATTTTTAAATGGCCGCCATCTTGAAACAAAATGGCGGACCAAGCTGGCCAACGAACTCGGTCGAGACATTGGTACACATTGGTGAAATTGTGTCATACACACAATAAGTTTCATCAAATTTGATTTATAAATACGAGCGTTATCGTATGACATAGATCAGATATATATATATATATATATATATATATATATATATATAAATCAACATTTGAACGGAGGGTGGTTTTGTGGTCTGGGGGTCATGATCGGTGAAAATATATCGAAATTTTCCGGAACTGCTTTCCTCCGAACGGCTGCAATAGGTAGCCTTATACTTTTTTGTATTGAAAGCTACACTTTAAAAAAATCTGAATTTCACGGGTATTTTTTTTTCCTGAATTTCACAGAAAAAGTCCTTTTTTGCAACAAAAGGGTATTTTCCGTTAAAAAACAGAAAATTTCCTCCTATTTCCTGAAAAAAACGGAACGGACGGAGACGAAAGGCGCCAACGGAGATATTCCGTTATCTTATCTGCTGCATATTTATTTTCAATGTTTAAAAAACTGGCATGTTGTTGCACAGAAAAACTAAAAATTTACTAAATTAAAATTTCGAGTTTATTTAAAACAACAACAACAAAATAGTACTTTCGAATTAAAAAAGTAACAATTTTCCCATTCTTTTAAAATTATTTGCAATTTATTTTTTAAAGGTATAAGAAAACATTCGCACTTAAAATATATTCTAAACAAGCAGATTAAAATATATACATAATTTTTAAATTAAGTGAAAAAAAATCGATTTTACTCAAAAAGCAACATACAAAAATAATGCTTTCAAATAAAAAGAAAATGATAATATTTTTTTCATTCCTTTAAAGTTATTCGCACACTGTTAAAAATTTCTGTAAAAACACAGAACAAAAAAACGAGACTCTCTGTAAATTTACACTAGTTCTCCATTAAATGCATTTGATCGAGTTTCTCGGTCATCATTTTACAGACAATTCCCTTTTCTTATATTAGATCCCTTGTAGGGATTTCCGTGTCTTTATTTAAAGATGTTTTTATATTTTTTATCAACTGTAATTCAAAATACACACTTTTAAAATTATTTTACAATTTTATTAAAAATATTAAAGAAAAAAAATTGTTTAAAAATTGTTTTAATAAAAATTAGAATGTTTCAGAAAGGGGAAATTCATCTCTGTGATGTTAACGGGGATTTTTATCGACTATCACTTTGATCAAAAGATAGAAAAAGAGTGTGGTTATTTAAAGAATAAATTTTTATTTCAATCTGGATTTAGAATTTAGGTAAGATAATTTTCAAATATTATTTTAGTTTATTTTATAATTTGTATTAATATTTATAAAAAATTATTATATATTATTATTAGAAATCGTAGAATTTTAATGATATATGCGTTATAAAAAAATATCAACCTTCTAAATACATAAATATTACAAAATAATAATAATAATAAATAAATTAATGAAGTTTAATCCTCTAAATTTAAATATATGAAAATATTAAAAGTAAATTTTTTTAATAACTTATATGCTCTAATTTTTTTTTTTTTACTACTAAAAAAAATTCCTTTCCAAAACATATTCGCGCATTATGAGAAAAAAAAATATATTGTGTTAAAACTTCGAAAATTTCTCGAAAACATTATTAAATTTGCTGAAAAGAAAATACATTAAAATTCTTTCATTTAAAAAAAAAAAAGTTGGCAGCATCAAATCTTAGTTAAATTTATTTAATGGCTAGAAAAATAAAAGCTCTTTTAAGTCCCTGTACTTATATAGATAGACTAATCATCACATTAAACAAAATCGTTGAAAAGCGATGGTAAACTTTGCAAGTACAATGGGTTTTTTTCGACTAAATCATAAAAGGCGTACGTGGCACAGAACAGCAACTGCGCAAATGATATCGTGGTTAGGAACCCTGTCCTCCACTCAGATGACCCGGGTTCAAATCAGAGTTGTGGTCAAAGCGATTCTTGTAAAGCCTTGCGTTACGACGATTCGGATTCATTCAACTAATTGTAACACCATCCGTAATTGGCGTTTTCTGCTAATTTAAATTTTTTTTTTATTATAAATAATAATAAAGATTTTTTTTTAACAGAAAAATTTACAGAAGTCTCTGTAAATTTATCGGATAATTTCTCGGTTATTTAACAGAATCTCTGTTTTGCAATGTATGTAATTTTACATAAGACTTAAGATAACAGATTACCAGCAGATTCTCCGTAATTTCACAGAAATTTTTTTAACAGTGCAATTTAATTTTTAAAGTAATAAAAAGCACTCGCACTGAAAATATATTCTAAGCGAACACATTTAAAAAATATATAATAGTTGAAAAAAATCGCTTTAAACAAGCAAACATTTTGTATCGAATTTAATTCAAATATAATATTCATATTTTACATCTAACAATCAAATTAAGAATATATATAATTAATGTTTTTATCCTGTATTAACATTACAATTTTAAAACATCAACATCATCTCATAACGAAATCTCCCCGCAATTAACTTCAAAATTACCAAGCTTCTAAACCCCAAATTATGTCAGTTCTAAGACGCCATGGGACCCACCAGTGGCTGAGAGGTTCTGCTCTCGAAGCTGGTAGACGGGAGGTGCTGGGTTTGATCCCAATCGCGCCCGTCGGCCTAATCGTTCGGAGTTTTCGTGGTTTTCTTCGAGCCGTGGATTTACCCATGCGTAAATACGGGTTAGGTTTCCTTAGAAAGACCCCATGAAGGGCACCCCCCCGGGACTATATCCCAAGTGTAGATAATTGGCCGTCAATAATCAACCCAACCCAACTCTAAGACGCCATTTTGAAAATTTCCAAATGGTCCTTTCAAACTGCTATTCTAGCAAGCGCCCACTGTTCAAACCGGCAAGACACTGGACTCGAGGCACTGTCACCCCTGGTTCAAAACAAATGTCAACCAGAAAATGGTCTTGACGTATATCAGATAGTAAGTACTCCCGCAATAGGCCACAGATGGCAGCACCAAGTGAGATCAAACTTTTTTTAAAACCGAGTTTAACTATAACGGATAATTTCCTTTTCTGTCAGTGCTATGAGGAATAGTTCCGTGATTTCTGAGAGCGTTAACGGAAAGTTACCGCTTCTGAAAACGGAGATTTTCCTTCTTTAATCTTTCAAAACGGAAAATCTACTAACGGAACGGAAAAAGTCCGGCAATTTTTCTGCCAGTAGTTTTACCGTGAATTTACGGATTTATTTTTCAGTGTACCTAAAACTCTACAATTTCATAAAAACAGGACACTGCGAGAAAATTCTGGACAGACCCCTGATTTTTATTTCTAGATCATCAAATTTTAGTCATGTTATTTAATGTATTTCATGTTATTCATGTAATTTAGCTCCAGAGTTTGAGTGCTATTTTAAATAATAATTAAAATTGCAAATTTTAGCATACTTTATGGACAAATTGAAATATTATTATAATTAAGCTTCAGATTTTTTCTAAAAATATTTCTTCATATAAATATATTTAAATCTTTAATACAATTATTTTTTCATTTCTAAATTAAATCACATTTATTGCCTTTTATAAAATTTTGTATATTAAGCATAAGTATCGTAATAATATCTCCTAAGAAATTAACATTTTTAACTTCTTTTTTCTGTGTACAATTCTTACAGAATGTCTCTTTTCTTTTTGTTATCAAAATATTTCTAAAATATACATTTAATTTCATCTGAAATTTTTAAATATTACTTGGGTTTGCTAGGATTTTAACACATAAAATTATAAATAAAGTATATATTTCAGAAATATTTTGACCACTACAAAAGAAACATCCTTTAAGAAGAGTACAAAGAAAATAAAAAGATAAAAATATTTAATTCCTAAGAATTATATATATATATATATATATATATATATAACCGCCACAGATAGGTTTAACATAAGTGTGGGGAATTTGAGATCTCACTTTCCCGTTTATGAGAGAAATATCGAACAGATAATAAAAACTGAAAATATCAGTTTGTAAAACGGAAAATAACCATCCTGAAATCTGAAAATGTCAGTTTCTAAAACAGAACATTTCAATCCTAAAACGAAACTTTTCAATTTCTAAACTGAACTTTTCAATTTCGAAAACGGAACTTCTTAGTTTTGAAAACGGAAAAAAACCACAAAAGTGAATTTCTGTGAAAAAACGGAAAAGTTACGGCAACTCTGCTGCCAGTACCTTTTCCATTTTTCACAGTAGTTTGTTTTTACAGTGTATATTACTTTTATATATACAATAACTTTGAATGCCATCTTCAAATAATATACAAATTTAGATAATTGTATTTTTCTTATAGTTGGCTCTATAAGTTAAGGATAATTTCTTTTCAAAACTATCATCAATAAAACGGTTTAAGTAACATAAAAAATCATTTAAAATTTAAATATTTCCAAAACAAACTGTCATATATACAGAATTTTTTTTTCATTACTCTCATACCCAGATTCCGAGTAATATTTGAAAATTTATAGACACCTTTCTAAACTATTTTCACGTGCATTTTAAATATTTATGCGGTGACCAAAATGAATATTTTGCAAATTCTTCCGACTAAGAGGAGATTCCTCAAATATTTATCATAGAATAATTTCTCATTACCATATAAACGAGGAATATATGTATAAAGATCATACTTCACTGAAAGAAAACTTATACCGCCTTCATCTAGAACGAATAAGGAATCATTTTCTAAATCCCTAAACCAGAAATATAGATTTCCGAGCTATGCGAATAAGGTAAACATATAAACTGAATAGACGAAATGATTCAGATGGGTGATGAAACGATACATTATATTATGAATCGTTTGAATTGCGAGAAATTATCACTTGGTTTCTAGAATAAATTCATAATTATAGTTACTAAAACTAACTATTTGTGTTCACATTTATTTGCAGAGATTTTTAAATTCGTTTAAACACGATACTATAGAAAAACGCTCTTGAATTTTAATAGAGGAGACTAGAATTCTCCAGCAAATGTAACTATATTTATAAGAATGACATAGAACTATTTTTTCTTGAACCGCAATTTAGTTTCTAGATGCCAGTGAAAGAATTTTTTTTCAGTGTTATAACTCAAAACTTGATTGTATTTCTAGATACTGACTTCACGATCCATAGAAGCACATTAAGAGATATTCTTCAACTTAATTGTCTTTAATGTAGAGATATTAAGTTAAATTTTAAATGCGTTTCCTCATTCAAAATATTAAATCCATTTTAAGTGTTTTTATATTTTCAAAATGAAATTTTAATTAAATTGACAATTTGGTTCACTTTTTCTGTGAAATGTTTCAAAAATTTCTTGCCACTTTCGTTATCTTTGTAGTAATTGATATATTTGCAAAATAAAAAAATATGTAAGTAAACCTCAGTATAGATAAAGGGTGTTATAGTTTATGAATGACGTATTATTTTTTTGTTGGGTTACTACACTGTTAAAAAATTTTCTGTGAAATTACGGAGAATCTACTGGTAATCTGTTATCTTAAGTCTTATGTAAAATTACATACATTAGAAAACAGAGATTCTGTTAAATAACCGAGAAATTATTCGGTAAATTTACAGAGTCTATTGTAAATTTTTCTGTTAAAAAAATCTTTATTATTATTTATAATTTAAAAAAATGTAAAATTAGCAGAAAACGCCAATTCTACGCCATTTACGGATGGTGTTACAATTAGTTGAATGAATTCTAATCGTCGTAACGCAAGGCTTTACAAGAATCGCTTCGACCACAATCCTGATTTGAACCCGGGTCATCTGAGTGGAGGACAGGGTTCCTAACCATGATACCATTTGCGCAGTTGCTGTTCTGTGCCAAGTACGCCTTTTATGATTTAGTCGGAAAAAAATCATTGTACTTGCAAAGTTTACCATCGCTTTTCAACGATTTTGTTTAATGTGATGATTAGTCTATCTATATAAGTATAGGGACTTAAAAGAGCTTTTATTTTTCTAGTCATTAAATAAATTTAACTAATATTTAATGCTGCCAACTTTTTTTAATGAAAGAATTTTAATGTATTTTCTTTTCAGCAAATTTAATAATGTTTTCGAGAAATTTTCGAAGTTTTAACACAATATTTTTTTTCCCCATAATGCGCGAATAATTTTTGGAAAGAAGTTTTTTTTAGTAGTAAATAAAAGAAAAATAAACTTAAAGCATATAAGTTATTAAAAAAATTGACTTTTAATATTTTCATATATTTAAATTTAGAGGATTAAACTTCATTAATTTATTATTATTATTATTATTTTGTAATATTTATGTATTTAGAATGTTGATATTTTTTTTATAACGCATATATCATTAAAATTCTACGTTTTCTAATAATAATATATTATAAATTTTTATAAATATTAATACAAATTACAAAATAGACTAAAATAATATTTGAAAATTATCTTACCTAAATTCTAAATCCAGATTGAAATAAAAATTTATTTTTTAAATAACCACACTCTTTTTCCATCTTTTGATCAAAGTGATAGTCGATAAAAATCCCCGTTAACATCGCAGAGATGAATTTCCCCTTTCTGAAACATTCTAATTTTTAATAAAACAATTTTTAAACATTTTTTTCTTTAATATTTTTAATAAAATTGTAAAATAATTTTAAAAGTGTGTATTTTGAATTACAGTTGATAAAAAATATAAAAATATCTCTAAATAAAGACACGGAAATCCCTACAAGGGATCTAATATAAGAAAAGGGAATTGTCTGTAAAATGATGACCGAGAAACTCGATCAAATGCATTTAATGGAGAACTAGTGTAAATTTACAGAGAGTCTTGTTTTTTTGTTCTGTTTTTACAGAAATTTTTAACAGTGTAGAGACTCAGAAAAAAGTGTGTGTTGTATACAAACAATTATTTCTAACAAACCGGCACATTTCAAAAATATACTTCTATGAAGTATTACCTATAATTGAAAATATTAATAAAATGTTGTTTTAGAGAAAATAGAGACTTTTCATCAAATTTATATCAAGAGATAAAAAAAGAAATGCAATCATTTTTGTACTTTAAATTTCAAGAAATGCAGGACGTCAATTTACGGCAGTTTATACAAAAGTCAATTACTGAAAGGTAAGTCCCTATTTCACTGAATATATGCAAAAATAGATGCCACCAATAAAAATTATAATACGTTTTGTTTAACATTTGTTTAAAAGTAAAGATTGTAATATGATTGTATTGCATAATAATATGATATAATATTTTTTTAAAATAGTATTTGTTGCAAAGGGTTTTATTTATACTATACTAATAATAGAAGGTTTAAAAACTTCTTCAGAAAAAGAAAGTAATTTTAATAAATAAAAGGGGTCTTTACTTTATATATTTGTAATAATGTCATGATATCTAAAAAATGATTTTTTTATGTGTCATAACCTCTGCATTGAAACTTTTGGAGAACAAATATCATTACCGTATAGGTATATCATTTACTCTTTTGGAAAATATATACTTCACCAATGTCTTTAAAGACTCTTATTTCAAATATAAATCAAAATAAATGTATTTTTCTGAGCTGTATCTTTTTTTAAAAAATACTTTTAATATTGTTACATCTCCAATCTTCTTTTTAGAAAATACTTTTCGTGTCTTCCCAAAGAAGTTAACTATAAATTCATATCTTATTTTGTGTTTATAAACAAAACACAAATAAAAACATACATATATAATATTGGAGTTAACGAACCATAGCGTCAAGAGCAATCATCATTATAGATACACAAAATCAGCAATGATGAGTTTCACTGGAGATAAAACAAATGATGAAATAAATCATTTTTTTAACACTTTCCAACCTAGTTGAAAAAGTGTTTATGTCTTCAGTTTGTCTGTCCGTCTGTCCGTTTGTGCTGTAACTCCCGCAGCCACCACTGCATTGGATGTAGAACTGTGTTTCACAACATTTTCTCTCCGTTTTAACACTTTCCAACCTAGTTGAAAAGTGTTTATGAATTCGGTTTGTCTGCATCCTGCCGTCTGTCCGTGCTCTAACTCGCATAAATATACTCAGATTGCCCTGATTTTTTTGTATATTATTGTCGTTTACTATGGCATTTACCCTATTTCAACTGAAGTGTGTAGAACTTATAGTTTTTTTACAGTGACAGTCAAAAGTATTCCGTTACATTACAGTCAATGTGAAATAATCGTTTCACGTTGCGTCATGACGTTACGTCATTTAAAACATAATGAAATTGATATATAATTATGAAGCGCATTGAAACATACTTTTGTAGAATATGGGATGCAAAGCATTTATTATTCATTTACAGTGTAAAAAAAAAAAAAAAAAAGAATTCTGTTACACATCGTTCTAGGGGTAAAAATCGTTTGCAGTGTAATTTAGTGATATTCCACTATTTCAAACATAATGAAAATTATACGCATTACTGAGGTGCACTATAATTTGCTCTCTTGTGTGCATTGCGTTTATTTACAGGGACACACAAAATATATTGGTTACAGTACATTTGCGATATTTACAGTCTATGTTTGATAAATGCGTTTTTAAGTTTAACTAATTTTTTTTCATAGTACGTGTGTGTTTATAAACTCAGGTTGATCATATACAGGGCTACATAAGGGAATTCGTAAGTATTACTGACTATGGGAGTGAATTGCTTAAGGGTAGTTTTTTATTGTGTTTACGCATTTTCCTGCTGAACTATATTTAGTAGACTAATAGAAGTTTGTGGAATATAAATAAATTCATATACAAAGCTACGCAAAGAAAAAGATACATTCTCGTTTACGGATTGTAATTGCTGGGAGTGTGTTTTTAGTTGCCTTTTAGCTTAATATGTGGTGTTTCAAAAGTCTTCGGATAATATACAGGGCTGTACAGAAGATTTCGAGTGCATTTTCATCGATTGGCAAAAATTGCTAAATGTGAATATTCTAATTGAACTAAATTTTATCATACTATATATCTACATCTGTTGATCATATACATGGCTGCACAAAATAATTCGACTACTTTTTTGACACTGGAATGTAATTTCGAAAACTGTATTTTTCAATGTGTTATATGTTTTCTAAACTGTTTACTTACGTATCTTCTTTCGCCTTATTTAATGGTGAAGTTTCGTTACAGTTTTCGAGCTGTGTTGGAAAGTGTTTCATAATCTATGCTGGATGCATGATTTTTCGTTCTTGTTTTTCATACAATGCTAGCAGTCCACGGCTCTAGTTGCGAGAGAATTTATCTGCTCTCCTCATTGAGTGAGAATAATACAGAGTAGTTATCCGAAGGATAGATAAGAACAGTTCTTTTAAGAAGTTAAGAAGTATTAGATTCTTTGAAGCATATTGCAATCGAAATGGGAGATGGGATGAACACCCCAATCAAAAGAAATATATCAAAAACGGATTATCGAATAGGAATGCTCCTTCCATGCATACTGCTTCATACACCAACCCATCACTAATATAAGAATATGACAATTAAATTTTAAAAAAACTTTGTATGAATCACTATAAAACAAAAGAATGCAGAACGCGTTTCGGACTAGAATTTCTTTTTTTTAACAGCCCGTCACCAGCCAAAGAAACATGCGTCCATAAGGAGTCAAGGTCTCAAATGAACAGAAGACAGAGAGGAGTGTTTGAAAATAATGCGACAGGCGGCGCTAGCTGAAAGGGAAACACCAGTCATTCTGCACATGCGGATGAAGAATGTGTAGCCAAAATGATAGGGAAAAAAGAGAATGAATAAATAAATCAAAAGAAGTAAATTAAAAAATATAAAATAAATAAATAAATAAATAAATAAATAAAATATATAAATAAATAAATAAATAAATAAATAAATAAAATAAATAATGTATAAATAAATAAAAATAAAAGAGATAAGGAAAAAATACAAAAGCAATTTCCAAGTAATTTGTCAATGCTGTTTCATAATCAAGAATTTTTTCGAAATCTTCGATAGCCTCTCACTATTGGAATTCAAAGTCACTGTTTCAAGTTCTCCAAGGCCAGAATAATTTCTTCTCTGGTCATGTTAATGACCAGAGACCAGAGATTTTTAATGTTTAAAAATTCCATTAATCTTTCCAATGGTCTCTCAACATCTCCTTTTCTTTCTTCACCTTTTAAATTACTTTTGTAATTTTTTCCTCTTTATTTTTTGTCTCTTTTATTTTTATTTATTTATTACTTATTAATTTATTAATTTATTAATTTATTATTTAAATATTCTTAATTTAGTTTAATTTATTTGTTTAATTTATATATTTTTTAATTTATTTGTTTTGATTTATTTATTCTTTCTCTTTTTTTTCCCGTATCATTTTGGCTACATTTCCCTTTTCCACATGCGCTCCTCTATGATTGGTATTTTCCTTTCAGCTAGCGCCACCTGTCGCATTCTTTGTAAGCTCTCCTCTCTGCCCTTCTGTTCATTTGTGACCTTGTCGTCTTACGGACATGTGTTTACATGGCTGATGGCTGGCTAAAAACAAATTTGTAGCTAGAAACGCGTCCTGTATGTTATTTAGCTTTTATGGTGATTCATACAAAGTTTCATTAGTTAATTGAGATTTATCGCCAGTTTGTCGATGCTGTTTCATCTATAAGAATATGATATTCAAGCATCAATACAAATCTTTATCTGAAAAAAGTCTAAGAAAGTTATGTTTATAATTCTAATTTAGTATTATAACTACACACTTATTCCACTGTGATTAAAATGCATTCTCTCATCCGAAACGCTTAAACGTGAAGAATAGTTATAATTTAATTTCCTTGACATTAACATATTTAATTTTGCGACAGATCGAAACTGCTGATAAAAAGTACAGCATTTGAGTATTATTTAAATAATACTTTTAAAATAAAATTCCCATGTCCATTTTAGGATACAACTTTTAACGCAAAAAGAAATCACTACTACATTTATACTTTTATTTTTATAATTTAAAAACAACTCCTCACCCTCGCACTCCCCAAATAAAGTTACCGAAAGACTTAAATTACAATATATATTATAAAATTAACAATAAATAATTAAATTTAACAAACTGAACTGAGGAATTAATGGTCATTAGAATACGTTATGTGGCTTTTAAAATACCTACAATTGAATGGAGACAGCTTTAAATCGGGAAACTTTCCCTTTCCTACTCGCCATTATTCATTGGAGCTAAATTTAAGATTTTGTTTTATTCATAAGCAGATTTTATCCAGAAATAATTGTAAACAAATACCGAGGTGGAAATACAGTTGCCCAAATAAAAGATAAGACCCCATGAACTTTAATCCCCCAGTTGTCTCCCAATTCTAGAAATTATATCTTCTTCTAAAATTTAAACGTTCTTCTAAAATTTAAATCTTCTTCTAAAATTTAAACGTTCTTCTAAAATTTAAATCTTCTTCTAAAATTTAAACCTTCTTCTAAAATTTGAATCTTCTGCTAAAATTTAAACCTTCTTCTAAAATTTAAATATTCATATTTCTGAAAATATTTCACCGAATGACTTTCCGTTTGGTAACCGAATTTAATACTTACCGGGAAAGTTTAATATGATGTAAAATGTGTTTGTTAGTATAGAAAATTTCAGAGCTTATTACAACTTCAATATGAAGGCGAAGCTAAAGCTCCTTTTTTTTAACATAAATTATAAGAAGACATAAATTCCAATCGCACGGCTATTTTCGTTTTTCTTTCATGGTCAATTTGGTAATTAAAATATGCCACTTTTGTTTGGTCGACTGTTCATATCGTTGTTTTTTCTCTGAACCTACGGTCTTAATCCACTTCCATAAAACATAAAATTGATCTCAAACAACCCGAAACAAGAATTCAGTTATTACTTTTAGCAATAATGACACTATTGTAAAACATTTCTAAGGGACATGTCAACACAATATCTAATTTTATGCTTGATATTAACAAATTACTAAATATGATGACAGTAGCCACAAAACTGTCCAAGCAACGCGACGGTGAGCCAGACGATCCTTTTTTCGGAATAAAAATGTCAACTTTTTGTGAAAAACGGAATAACAGTGCAATATCACAAGGTTTCAAAATGGAATTATATTTCAAACAAAGCAATATATGTATATGATAAATTTCATTAAAATATAATTTTATTCTTAAATATATGAACACAGTTCCAGGTTCTACTGGTAGAGAGACTGGTAGAGTAGAATTTCATCTAAAAAAGGGAATTGTGACAATATGTTTCATATGAAATATTATCCGTTCTGATTTTTACTACCTCTTTTATTTTATTATTGCAAATGTTCAAAAGTATGATGTGCTCATATTCTATGAAGTATGTTAGATGCTATAAAGAACGTTTTTGGAAGAGAAAAAGTCCCCAAAAATATCCTTCCCCTTAGAGTTAAACAATGAAAGCCTTTTAAAGAACTTCCTAATTCCGGTCATTCAGATTTGAAAGTCAGTACAATATCTTCATACTAGCGAGTAATGAAGATAGAACTAATTACACTGTATTCTCTTAGTATACATAGTATACTGCTTAGTATACACAGTACTCTAAATACACAAAAAATAGTTTTTTTAGTAAATGTCTCTTGATCTAGTAAGAATGATTACGAATTTGTAATGTAATATCTTCCGAGTTATGCGTAATTCCTAAAACCGTTCGTTTATCTGCAGAAACCTAAGAAACGAGATTTCCGAGATTAACAGAAGGCTTTTTGAAACAAAAATGTCTTTTGCTGCCTGTAAATTTTGGAATTGTTTATAATTGTTGTTACAGGACATTAATCCACTTTCTCAACTCGGATATTATTATTTTTATTTTTTTTCTGATGCTATAAATTCTTAAGTAAACATATTCATGTTTAAGAAACATTTTCAATAGAGTAATGTAGTAAACTATCAATATTAACATTAAAAATAAAATAATTATTAACTTGTTAATCTTGCATATGTAAATTCTGTTATGCAACTAAAAATGTTTACTTAAGAATTAATTAATTTATTTGAGAAATCTTTACTTGAGAGTGTCCAAACAAACTGTATTCCTGGTTGAAAAAAACACTATAAAAACTACTCGGATACCTTTTCGAAAATTACAGGATTGAATACAGGAAAAAAAGGATTGTACCGTAATAGAGTAAATAAATGTGAAACCTCTTTTCTGCAATTTTATGCTACAAAACGACACAACTGTGATATTTGACAATAAAAAAAAATTTCGGAGGATTTTATATAGAAGTATCTTAAAATCATAAATTTATTAATATATGATAAAAAAAATCTCATTACCAACTAGCTTACTACAATACTGACCAGTATTAAAGATATGGTATTTATTTAATTTGTCCGCTTTGTTTAATTAGTATAAACAGGTATATTAACACTAAATCTTTAAAGCCTGATATGGAATTAACTTTTGAGCTATAAATTTAACAATTTAATTTTTTTTTTACTTAAAGACCCTAGAAGATTTGTTATTTAACCTTCTGAGATTATGAGTCATACATGTTAAGTTTATGAAATTACAACAATAACAATAATAATAATAATAATAATAATAATAATAATAATAATAATAATAATAACAATAATACACTGCCAATGAAATTTTGTATTCTCAATCAGTTACTCAATAATGCATTTTTTTCTCTTTAATTAAAGTCGGTAGTTTATAAGAAAGTAAAAAATTAAATAAGAAATCCTCTTTTGAAATACAAAATTAAGTGGTAGATAAACATGAATCTAATTCCTCGCATTAACCTTCCTTGATCACAGAGTGATTAATTACTGTATTAGAAAACATGGGATAAAAGCACTTTCTAGGATTATAAAATAAATAGTAAAAAGTTTAGGGTTGAAAGATAAAAAATTTTCTTTTTCAAATGTAAGAGTGGAAAATTTTCTTTTAGAAGATTAAAATAAGCTGTCTTTTAATTAGTTATAATGTGAAGATATTTTTAGAATAAATACCAAGTTTTTAAAAAGCATATGGTTTATTTCCCACTAAACGTCACTTATTATGAAAACATTCCTAAACCTTATTTGTAATTATTTATTTTTATAATATTTGAATAAAACTGTTAATAATTCTCATATATAGTGGATTTTAATCTTTATTTAAGAAGTGAAAACAAAGACATCTGAGAAATGTTTTTTTTTTAAAAAAGGTTACTTAAAAAGATGAATTTTTATTATTTTTATTGAATGCATCTAATTAGATTTTTTTAATGGTTTATTTATTATCGGGATTAGGGAAATAAAATTGTGAAATTAAAGAGTGAAAGAAGGTTTGTTTATTTAAAATAGAAACACTTTTTGCTGTTAAGAAAAGTTTAAGCAATACAAACTTGCACACTGTTGCATATTTCAAATATTGTTATTTTTCAATATATATTTCTTACCAAATAGAAGCTTACAAACTATTTAGATTCTTTTTAACCATCCCATTTACCGTAAAATATATATGGTGCCTCCTCTTATCGTTGACTAATAGTCAATCCCTAAACCGTTTTTTTTATGTATACTTCCCAAATGCAAAATGTTTTAAATGCTTTTTTTTTTTTGCTATTTTAAGTGTAATTTATGTCAATATAGTTATTTTTGTGAAATTTCATCAATACAAATTTTATACGGTGTCTGGTTCGGTTACTATAATATTTATTTGAAAAACTAATCACCCCAAATCAATCAAGTAATCCAAAGAGGTAACAGGCAACATCCCAGAATTTTTCGACATATTTTCAAAACATTCAAACTTGTTGTGCATTTTTTTCAATTTATTCATATGAATTTGTTAATAATACTTCAATTATTAGACTAAAATTTTAAAATTGCTGTAAAAACATTAATGCTAATTAGGGTTTTATTTCGTATAAGAGAGCTATCATGGCGCAAGTTCTTGCAGAACTGTCCAGTTCTGAATGATACTATAGCTATTTTGTTTCATAACGTAGTTTGCCACATGAAACGTGGAATATAAATATTTGTTTCTTAATTCATAAAGTACATTATTTTAAATGAAAAGTAAAATCATGAAAAATCAAGTAATTTAGGTTAAAAAGTATCTTATTTCTTCTCCTACTGAAATCGTTTTGTCCAAATGATATGCAATTAATTACCTTTTTTTTTTTTTTTTTGTAAGCTAATTTTATTACATTGATTGTTTCATTAGCTGTTTTGCCCAAATAATAGTTGTCTGAATGTAATTTTAAAGCAGATGATGGCGTGATATCAGCTGTACAGTGTTTGATAAAATTGTTTTCACATAGTACCTTCACATTGTGACGTACTTTTCCGGGCAGTTGTGTCACTTGATATGAGGTAATGACACAGAACTTAACAAAACACAACAATTTATTCAAAACGTTAAACAGGGCAGGTAGAAGTAAAACGAGTAGATTTAACTATAAACAATCAAGAGTACCCTCAATTCCACTGAAACTGAGAGAATTGCTTTCCCAAAGATTAAATTTAAACCAGCTGGCATCACGTGGATTCCAATAATCCTTTATTCGAAAACACAAAGTTTAACTCTTTACCATGCTGGTGTAACGCACAGTCGTAGGCGTGGATACAAATGAAACGGTTTCAGTAACAACTCGGGTTGCAGTCACAAATCCTGCCAAACGCCATCAAATGAAACGCTATCCGGCTTCAGGCTTCACAAAGTTGTGACTGTTGTCATAAAAATTTGTTACTGCCTGGAATCCGTCGTCTGGAAGCCTGTCACAAGCCGGTAACAACTCTCCGAAACGTAAATAAAGCTTGTCAGCTTAACACGTAATGCGGCTTTTTTTAACAAATAGCACCAAATATTCAAGAAATAATCGTATTTAAACAGCGCCAACTGAAACTATTGTCAATATTATGTTATTCTTTTTTTTTCTTCCTTCTTTTTTTTCTTTTACCATGTTAAAATGGGATCGATTTTATTTTCGAAAAAATTCATTCATATATTATATAAAAGTATATTATGTGAAAAGTATATTAAGTAAAATTTATATTATATAAAATTTAAAAAAAAAAAAAAAGATGGAAAGAAAGTTTTTTAGATACGGAAATTGAAATATATAATATATGTATTTCACAACTTTAGATTTTTTTTTTTCATTTTAGTTTACCAATAAAAATTTGTTAACTAAACTCTAAACAGACAGGGAAAAAATACATAATTTTCCATTTCATATCAATAAATGATAGTTTATATTGATTTCACAAATCTATATTTATAAATATTTCATTTAAAAAACCCCACAAGTATCAGATTTGAGGTCTGTTTAATAATTTACTTTAAAAAATAAAATAAAATATTTTAGATGTAACAGATACGAAAATATGTTTTTTTTATTATTATTATTAAAAAAATCAATTAAAAAGGAAAATATTTTTTTAATAAAATTATTTCAGTATTATATTGACTGTAGAAAGAAAACTATTTTTAAATAATATTATATCATTTTTATAAATCTGAAAAATTCATATATGATCTTGATATTTAAAAAAAATAATCATATTTATTTATAATTGTGAAAAAGTTTAATATCATACATTCCAACAAATTAATGTATGTAACATATTTTCAGTAATTTTTAAGATATCATTTATAAAAAAATAATAAATTTAGTATAGATTTTTTAAATTTCATGGATATATTGAATCATACTTTTAAAAATGTTTTCCACAATAAAAACTGCATTAAAGATTTCATTTATCAAAAAAAGAATAATTGAAATGCTATCATTAAATTCTTGTTTAATAGCATTCACAAAGAGGGAAAAAACTATCTACATAATCTAGTTTAAAATAAAAGCCTGAAAAATTAGACATATAAATGAAATTATGTTCTGGATAAATGAAATGGTTTCACATTTAAAGTATTAAGAATGTATTGGAATTGTGACTTATTCAGAACATAATCAGAGCGAGGGGTGAAATCTTTGAACATATGTACCTGTAGATCATTATTGAAGTATCCAGTGTATTCAAGATATATATATATATATATATATATATATATATATATATATATATATATATATATATATATATATATTAATGGAGAATATCAATATGTAACAAAAATAAGACATTAAAAAAACAAAAATAAGATAATTTATTAAAAATCCTGATTAAAAATCCTCTGTTCCATTTTTGTTAGTGTTTAATTATTTTAAACAATTTGAGAAAAATAAATTTTAATTTTTTTTAAAATATTATACAAGAAAAATGAATTTTTTTTAAATTAAATTTTAAAATCTGAGGAGGGACAATTGCCCTTTCTTCCTTGTGGGCACGCATGATTGAAATCATAATGAAATAATGTATAAAATGAAAAATGTATAAATGTTGTCTCACTGTACTTGAATAAATAATATGAACACTGATTTTGTTATAAATCTAGAATGAAAAAGTATTGAATGAATTTGTAATTCAGTTTATATCTAAAATTCATACAATTGTTTTCTTAACTGTAAGATATTTCTTCATTTTCATTTTTATAAAATACTGTTTTTCAATAATTATATGTTTTTGAGCAGATAAAAGTCAATTTTTTAATCAAATACTCAGAAAAACATTCATAATGAACTATCCTGTATTAAAAACAACCACTTAACCCTCTGACTGCTTAATTTTCTTTTCAAAATCCTTTCGACCAATAATATCTAATCGAGCAGTATCTCCTCTACTATTACATACTTCAAATCATTATGTATTTTAAATATGTAGTAAATTTATCATCTGCATTTTTTAAACAAAATTGCTTTAAAAATTGCGTATTACATAATTTTTTCTACAAAATGTCTTACCCGTGGAAATCGCGGGATAAGCAGTCAGAGGGTTAAAGGTGTGGATCCAAGAAAAGGAAGGTCAGTCTCAACCCCCCCCCCTTCCTTTCTCTATCAATAAAAATAGCATAGAGCAGCATAATTTTTGTATGCACCCCCACTCCCCAATTTTTTAAATTTGAAACTATCTTGATTTTTTAAAAATAAAAATTCACTATAAAATTTAATTTTAGCTTTATTATTAACAGCAGAATTTTTTTTCAAGTACCCAAAGCAAATTTATTAGGTGTTTTAATTAATTTTATCTCCACTTCACAGAATTCAGCAGAACTTTATAACTACACTTTTTGTGAAAAATAACATTTTTTGTAGCGAGAGATTTAATCATGTTACTCAAATTCAAACCAAGAATAACTTTAAGTCATCCTGTAAAGTTTTTCCTCTTTGATGAACTTGTTTTGTTTGCAAATTATACATTTTAAGACTGAAGAAAATAAAAATAGTTAATGATGAGAGTGCTTTCATGGAATGGAATTTTGTGGAGGACCTGTTTTATAAAGAGGAATTTTGAGAAAGGCCCTATATTTTTGTAAAGGATTTTTGTGAAGGAGCCCTAAATAGGCCCAAATTTGGTCTGTATCAATATCGACAGCTGCTTATTGTAAAACTTTTCATGATAAACAAGGATGTGTTTTCAGAAAATCTTACCACCAAGGATTTTTTAATATCTAGCAAGATGCAATACGCAATGAAATTGTTGTGGCAAAATTTACACGACTCCAAAACCAATTCATTTCTACAATACATTTATATATATATTTTTATACAATATTAAGAAAAAATACATAAAAGGGGAAGGTTTAAGGTATAACAAAACACAATGCCATGTTCACATCACTGCAGTTGGGAGAAACATGAAATATAACTTGATATATTTTCTATACCTTTAGTTTTTAAAAGACTATCTAGAAATTCGCTATCCTCATTAAAAAATCAACTTGCCACTAATGAATAAATTGGTATGATTTCCCAACCCTGATCATAAATCTTATGAAATTAAAAACTTTTTATCTGTAATCTCAATATTTTGTTTTATTAGTTAGATTTCATGAAGTTTTGGTTCTAACAAACACACATACAGAAAACAAATGTATATTGCAATATGTAGAGTGTTTCAGTTTATTAATGTAGGGTTTTTCTGTTCACTACTGACATTTTCATGAACATTAATGAATTTTTGGGTGTTTTGATTTACAATGGAAACTATGACTGAAACTTATTATATTAATGTTGAAAAAGTTAAAAAATGTAGCCAGATAAATATATTAAAAAAACTGTAATATAATAAATATAACTATAAATTAAATTTAAAAAAATCCTTTAAGATGCATGCTTATGCTTTGCTTAACTTATTTTTAAATTTGATATTTGTAATTCAGAGCATAAAAATATAAAGAAACAGTTTTTACAGCGTAATATTGTGAAAAAAAGAAAAAGAAAATACAATTTCTATTTTAGAGCTAGAAATTAAATTTTATAGGAACACATTGATTATTTATAAAAAAAGAAAGAAAAGTACTTACTTTTGACAAGTTTCAGTGTTCACAGGTCATGAGCAGCTTTTTTAAAATTCAGAATGTGATTTAACCTGCAAGTATGCATTTAAGATACCGAAGATTGTTTATAAATCTTTCTAGCCTTCTAAACGCATTCCAACGGGCCAACACAAATAGCAGCAACAGTTAAATAGATTCCAGTAGTCACATAACAGTAGAAGATTTAGTATATAAAAGAACTAGGAGAGGAGGGGGGAGTATTTAAATTTATACAACTCATCTTATGTAGATGACACAGACATATTGCAATTATAAATAATAAAAGGGGCCATATAAATGAGATTAATATAAAGTTAACGAAAATTGTATATATAAAAGTTTGGAAAGAAAAAAAGTTTTTTGCTAAACAATCAGCTATGTTATAGTTACAATTTTGTTACAAAGCACAAATTTATTTAAACATTAATTTTAAGAAATACAGATTAGAAATAATAAGTGACAAAAAGGTCACAGTAATCGACAAATTAATTTTTTAAATAAATTTTTGGGGAAGGGGAGGATTGGAGAAAAATATATTGTAGATAAGGAATAAATAAGGAACTGACAACAAACTGATATAACATAAATTATAAATAAATATTACGCTAAACAACTTTTACTTAATATTAGATTAGAATTCTACCAAAATTTGGCGTTAAAACTCGCATATGTTAATTCAATATTATTAAAAATAAATGTATCGGTTCAAAAAAAAAAAAAAATGGAAATATCTCCATATTTTCCGAGCTTTTCAACATCCGCGAATCCGCCATTATAATACTTCTGAACCAATCATCGAAGCGTATCGTTGAAAATAATCGATAAGCGGTAACAACTTTGTGACGCCGCTGTCGTCATTTGTGACGGTCACAAGTGTTACTTTAGTATCGCTCTTTTCATGCCGGTAACAAATTTCAGATTTGTGACCGTAACAGTTTGTTACTGTTACCGTTTCATTGTATCCACTACGTAGTTTTTAATCAAAACAGATAATGGAAAACTCTACTTGTACAGAGAGATGAACAGACATGACCGCCTCCGCTACCCAGCTTTCGCTTTAGAGTTCCATCGGCTCCATCGAACTCCCGAGAGTGTCCGAGAGGTAGGCGTCGGGTCTCCGAGCTGTTGACGAAGAGTTATGAATTCTTTAGACATATGCATTCAAGAGTCTGAAGTTTACCATGACTTAAGGTTAGTTGCAATTGACCAATCAGAGTATATCTGAATTAATTGTAAAATTAATTCAAATTAATTAAAAAAATTGGGAAAAAGGACCTAAACACTTGTAAAGTGTTTAGGTCCTTTTTCCCATTTTTTTTTTCTAACATATAACCGTGAATGTCTTTGTTTTTCATAATTTAGCACTGAATTTAAGGTCATTTGGGGGAGAACATGCGGCGAACCCAACCATCAAATCCAGAACTTATGTACCTTGCTGTAGGTTGCGTTTTAAATCCATCGAGTCCAACACCTATTATAGTATATATAGCTACTACACAACCCAAGATACCTAAGTATCAAGAAATAACCGCGGCAATCAGATACCCGGAGATTCAAACATACTTTGAGAAAGTTAAAGAAATAACATAATAGATTATAGTTTATTCATGCACAAATGTTACATCCATAATTAATAAATCCAGATGTAAAATATCAAAACTCACTTGACTGTTAGACTACCTAGGCCTATAACATTGCTATAACATTTATTCTGCGAGATCTACAGATTGATATGACAACTGGATATGATGCGACGGAAAATATTTTAATGCGGTATTAGAAAGATATATTTTGTTGTAACTACATTTTGTGGTATTTTATAATTTTATTCACTTGATGCTTTATGGAACGAAAATTCTGGTTCCAAGAACTGACAAGTGCAGAACAGATGTAATATAATTTCTAGTTAGACTTTTGACTGCATGAGGACTGTTCCTTTCTGAGTATGGATGATTTTAACTCTTTATATTGAGAAATTCATGAATACAAATGAATTTAATCTGTTTGCAATCATTTTTATAATATATACTTAGCTCATTTGAACTATTCCTTATTAATATATCTGCCTAATTTTACAACAGATTACACATGTTATTGTTTTAGTTTAAAGATTTAAATATATATTAGAATAGTATTATTTTGAGCAATTATTTATTTTTCAAATAAAATTATGTAATATTTGTGTACATGTTTAAGTACAGTAAAACAAAAGTAACAAATGTTTAGCGTAATTTCATGCAATGAAATTTCAATTTAGGAAATTGTAGAAGATATTTTTTTGCTTTATTTTTATTAAATATTTCTATTAAAACATAATAATACACATAATAAGAGTTTATTTAATCCTTTCTTTGTAGAAGATAAAATATAAATTAAAAAAAATCAGTATTTATATTTAATAAAATTATTAACTATACCGAAGAGAGCTTTTCATGTAATTCAAACCAATTTTATAGGCTACAGATTGATAACACCTTAAACCCTCACTGTGATACAAAATATTATATATAAAGTTTAATCAGTTAACGAAGTCGTACATCTGAATTTAGCTATGTTTCAGAGACACGTGTAATTGTCCTATTTATTTCATTTAAGAGGCAATTTACACGGCGAGTTCTCAGCCGTAAATATCCAAAAAAGGAACTACAGCTATTGTTTAGGTTACATAAAATGAAAATAAATCAACAATTGTTATTTGAAAACGACTGTAGTTGCTAAATGAATATATATTTTTTTATATTACTATATAAAATATGTATTAAAATTATACATATACTTATACATATAATTTTTATAGATAAACAATTTTTTTAAAAAGTATATGTTTTAATAATATATTTAATAAAACAATTATAATTTAATAAATTTTTTAATCAATATAATTAGTCACATATTATACTATCTCCGTTTGACAAATAAAAGTGCATAGGGATAGTTTTCATAAGGGTTATTTTGGCATACAGCTTCTGTTTTCTACTACAGTGACGTCATATGTGCGCTGTTGTCGCTAAACAGTAAAACACTATTACATGTTGATCATCTGCTGTTGTTTCATTGTAATGAAAGTTCCCAGACAAGGTGGAATACTGATTTGTGTTTCTTTAGAACTATTATGTTACATTTGTTGTGTTGTGAAGCAGTAAAGCATGACGAGAGATTTCCTATGGTTGTATTAAATAAAGTGGCCAATAACGATCTATATATGTAACTGTAAATTCTTGTAAAACTTATTTTTATGATTGAGGCAATCTTCTTGTCTTCAAAGGTCTCGTAAGGTAAGATAGCAGTGCGTTTGTGGGGTATGTTGGCATAGATTAAATGACCTTCGCCAAATTGTCTCAGTAGTAGGCCAACTTATCCCTCATCTTGGGATTTTCAGTTTTGGGTAAGAAATATTTAATTTGTTTTTGCTAAAGTTTAATTATCATGTTACAGACTGCAATCAGAAATGGTAAGAGGAAGACTGAAAAAGTTCAACTGTAACAATAAGAAAGGCTTCAAAAGCACACATTAATGTTAAACAATACCGCTGATATTAAATAATAATTTGTCACTGTACGGAGTGTAACCAGGTTCTGTTAAAACACAAGGAAACGTAATGCGTGCCGTGTGACCAAGAGTTCACACATGGAACACCTTTAATGTATGTAAGTAAAACTTGAATAGTTTCGGAATAATTTCACATGTTTCTTTTATTCATATTCGTCTTCGTTTTTTTACTATAACGTTTCGAAACCCCGGAGGGAATTATGAATGACCCTTTATATCTATTATATTATCTATTCATCTATCATATCATTGTATCTATTATATAATTTCCGTCTATTATTTTATCTATTATTCATATCCATATATTATTAATTTTTAAGATAGTTCTAAAATCGCAGAAACAAGACTAGTCATGCATAGTTCAATACTATCATACTCATGTCATTATCATTCTACTGAGATTTAGCACTTACATAAAGTCATGCATAGAAACATTCCATTCCGAATCTACAATCATATTCTTGTTTAAGATAGATTTTTATATAAATGGAAAACAACACGTGCCAGAAAAATTTTAATCCTATTATAAATATTAAAGTAAATAAGCTTTTAAAAATTCAGTAGTAAAGTTTTATCTTCCACTATTATTAAACAACATTTTCTATTTACTATTCCTTCAAATGCATTTTTAAACTTTTACAATAAATGCTTCCTATAATAAAATAAATAAAAACAAATAAAACTTTTATTTCAATAATGTTTTTTTTTGTTATACATATTTGTCATGCTTTCAACTGAATCAATAAACGGTAAAGGAGATGTTTATTTTTTCATATATTTTGCTAGAAACATGAAAAAGAACAATTTCGAGCATAGAAAAATTGTCATTTGAATGGCATCGATGAATACAGTTTTAATATATTTTTCTTTCGGAATTCTTTTATAACTTGCTTTAAAACATGTTTCATTTCCTTTCGAAGAATTGGAGTAAACAACAGAACATAAAGCAAGTTTCTTAAAATGTATAAAATGACAATTATTTTCCTTTATTGTATTTAATTCCTTGTTTTGATCTATCAGAATTTATAAAAAAGTAATAAATAGAAGAATTCTTTATAAAACTTAAGATTGTCCGCTTGAGCAGCTTGTAATGAATTATAAAAAATAAAAATAAAATCTGCATTTACATGCTTAATCTTGATTTAAGCCTTATAAAAATAAATATGACTTATATCATTGTTTTTAAGATTTAACAACTGATACAATTTGCCTTTAAATAGTCACTTTTAAAAGTTATATGAGTCCCTAAGTAACTGATTTTCAATATGTTTTTAATTAATATAAATTATTCTTTTAATCTTAATTATACATCATCGAATGTCATGAGACGTACAGACATAACATAATTTTATATAATTCATTAACACAAAATAAGAACTACTGCAATGCATTTTTTGTTTAATATTATGATTATTGGAATTTCATTTAAACATATATACTTTTTCTCTGTAAACTATTCCTTTCTAACTCTATGCAAACATAAATACTAGCAAATCGATATTAGGCAAATATCTTTTGTATACGCTAAATATTAGCATATGTTATTTACATTGACATGAAATATGTCCCTAACTTAAGATGATTACAATTTTCCACTATTGCATCAATATTTGTAATAAAAAGTTCGCAATTTTATTACTAACATTTTTTAACTTTTGTGATAAAAAAACAATTTTTTTTGTAACATCCGTATATCATTTAAAATATTTCCAAGGTAAAACAGTTATTTTTCGAATTGATACGTTTCATTGCAAATATGTTTAATGTTAAGACTATATTTAGCCTGTTTTGGTAAGTTACTGGACGTGCTTCCGCGAATATAATATTGGTACCAATATAAGCAGAATTTTTACTAGAGATGGGCTTATATAAACATCTTCTACACAAAGGTATAAAGAAAATTATATAAACGGATTGAAACAATAAACGACAAAAAAATATGTTTTACTATTAAGGTTTAAACTTTACGGCAATGAATTTTCTCTTCAATAAACATTAAAAACAAGAGAGAAAGTTTTCCTATTTCAGAAAATTTAACTTTCCTTCTAAAAATCACAAAATACGTGAGCTCTGATGACAGCTAATCTAAGTTTTAAGTAAAAGGTAATAAGAAAAATAAACAAAATAAATCAAAGTAATAAAACTCTAATTTTAATTTATTTTGTTATCTAGTTTTTTTATAGTTGAGAATTTTATATTGATTGTCAATTAAATCAATGTGATTGGATACATAATGTTTTAAAGAGTAATAAATAGTAAATAAACTCATATTTCATACTTATGAAATTCTAAAAACATTTATTTATCGGTAAAAATTAAAAGTCGAATAACGGCTATTAAATATTTAATTATATGCAACATAAAAATAAAGATATTCACACGATAATGTATTGCCTCTTGTCTCACATTTTTGTAGGAAAATATCTTAAAACATAAATTTATTTTTAATCATCAATTTTCTCCTTATTTTATGCAGCTTCTTTTTCAGCAAAAATTATAAGTGGTATTTATGTTCAAAGAATGGACATAGTATAAAAGTTACCCTTTTTCTCCTTTTATTCGCTCATGATTGACATCGATTGATGAAATTTACTAAAACACATCAAATAGGGTAATTCTATTTATGTGATGCCTAGTAATATTTGCATAGTTTCAGTTTAAAATTATATATATCTTTTAGTTGCAGAATACAAGGTTAAATAATATCTAATTTTGTATTTTATACCTGTCCACATAGATGTCATCATATTTGTTTTCATTTTTTGACGATATTTAATTTAATTCCAAAATTAGAATACTATTAATTGAAGTTTCTTCATATAAATATATTATTCACATTTTTTTACGAATACACTTTGAAGAAGAAATAATTCCAGTGTACTTTAAAATGATTTTGTAACTATTTGTAACTTTTTTTGCGTATATAAATCCTCGAAAAGGCTACTCTTTAAGAATGTATTTTATACTTTATGTTCATTTACCTCTCTAGAATGTTGATAATACCTTAAAAGCAGAACAATATTGGACAAGTATTATTTTACAGCAATATATTGGATACATCTTGGGAAATATTTCGAATATTGACACAAAATATTAGACCAAAACAGGAATGTTAACATTTTGTCAATATAATCTCAATATTGAAATGAATAGTTTGCCATGTGTCCATATTTCCTTTTTAAACTGATATTCCTATTTTTCCTACTAGAATATTCATTGTTAATATTTCAAATGTAAAGCTAATATTCCCGTAATAGTAGAAGTTTCATCGAAACTATTTCGAATCTAAAATTAATATTTCTGTAATAATGGAATTTTCAGTGTAAACATTTTCAATGTAATGCTATTATTTGTTGCAGTAACAAGATTTTTAATGCAAATATTTCGAGCGCGAAGTAAAAATTCATGTAACAGAAAGATTTTCTTTGAAAACAATTGAATATAAAGACAATATTTACTGAATATTGATATTGCATTGGACGTAGTTTCGATGAATGCAATATTGCCAATATTTTGCAGCATATAATCATTAAAACTAATATTGATTATATTGGTTTGCTACTATTTTAATTATCTCTCTTACAAATTTTATTCATATTAGTAATTGTTTAACCAATTAAATTACATGAAACATATTAACTAAAACATGAAAATAACTTTAGTGCAACTCAAATCAGTTATTAATCACTTTTCTAGCAAACATTTTCTAGTTCTTGTAAAAAATGACTTTTTACAAAGCTTAAAAAATCACCTAAGTCTTTAAATCACTCAATCAAATTATGATTATGTACAGTTGTACGAATATGATTGTTTGATAAGTTGAACCTACCTAAATAATTTATGCCATCAATCCTGAAACACAATGAAGAAAATTGCTATTATATTCTAACTCTTGCGTTTTGGAGTGACAAAATACAGTACATCTGAATTAGATATGAAAAATAATCTTGAAACATTATCGTGAACAAGGTGAAGTCTTTACAGTTTCAACCGAATATTTTATAAAATATTTTTCAATTAAAAATATCTTTAAAGTATATATTCATGTCAGGTTTCAAAAGAAAAAATCATAAATGGTCATTAATAGTAAACATATACATTTTTATCATGTGCATAACATTTCTCTTGTTATCACTTTTGAATTCAAATACTAAATAAAAGTTAATATAAAATATGTTCACTCATACTTTTTTTTCACTATAAACCGTCAAAAATGTTACGTATTTAACGTAAATTAATTCATTTAAAAGCTCAAAAAAAAAATATATATATGAAGTAAAATCTTGTATTTAAAAGTGCAAAGAAAAAAAACTAGTCAACTCTTTTTTTTCTGTCAGATTACATAAAAATTAAATTCAAATGGTTACAAAGACGATTCATTATTGAACCCTATAATTTAAATCGTAACTCACACGTGCTGTTTTATCGTAGATAAATTTTATTGTTTAAGAGAATAATTTTAAAAACCCCGTTTTCACACTTACTCTTTTGTATTTTTAAAGTGCATTCAAGATGCTATTGTCCTATTTAAAAGGTATTTTTCTTCGTAAATTTTCAATTTCTTTTCCGGATTGGTTTTGGAATGTATTAGTTCGCAAAAATGCTTTTTAACTTATTTTTAAAAAATATTTTGCTTACGCTTAGATGTTTAAATAGAATATACGTTAATTTGCATTAAGTTTGTAAATAGTGTTTTAGATGTTTATGTAACACTTTTTGCATTGGTGGTATATCTCTTATATCCAATAAAATTTATTATGTTCATGTGAAAGAGCATATTATACGAGCAAAACGGAATGAAATTTACCTTTATTAAAATAGATGAGGCACAAATAATTTTAACAGTACCAAAACAATTCATATATATTGCTGTAATTGTTTGGATTCAGTGTATTTTAGTGCTCCAAGAAAAGTTTGCTTTTTCCGGTTACAAAGCTTTTGAATACTGTAATTTGTAAATGTTATCTTAGGTTTATACTTAATGACAGAAAAATTTCGATTAAATAAGGCGAAAATATTAGTCCGGAAACAAGCACGGAGTCTGTTTCTGTAATTAGCGGCAGAATTGCAGTGGTCCATTTAAAGCGGAGGTCAAAATATGGCTATACTCTCCCCTACTGTCTTGTTAGTTTTATTATTTTTCAACGGCATTATAATGCCTTAAAAAACGTTTAAAAAGTGGCAGAAAACAAAAACGCCAACCTATTAATTAAAATTAGCTGATTATATATTAGATAAATTAAGGCCAATTTTGTACAAAAATAAATTTTTAACACAAAACACTGCTAGAGAATACCTTAGTACACTGTAAACACATCCACAAAATCTGACATGATAATAGGAAACTGCGGTAAGAGCAACAAACCTATTATTTAACAAAGAAAAAAAAAAGAAAAAAAAACTTTTTTAACGAACGTTCTGCCTTATAACAAACAAACGCTGTTGTACGGTTAAAACATATTATTTCCAGTAAAAGCAAAATAGTTTGTAACAGCCATTGCAACCTATATATTGTTCTAACATTTTTGTAGGATCTTTTTGACATAGTGGTTTTTAAATTTCATCTTATGCGTAAATGCAGTTTTGAAAGACGAATTATAATAAAATTTCGCATACAGATATTTCGAAATGTATATTTTATGATGTAACAACTATTCCATACGATTAAAATCACACATTCTGTGACATCCTGTGTATCTTTTTAAAAAATCATTTGTTGTTTTTGTATGTATAGGCAGAAAGAAAATTCTGATAATTAATCTCTTTCTCAAAATTTAGTATTACTCAAAAATATGTACTTTTCTCAATAACATGAGCTTGAATTTTTATTTTTTCTCGCACAAATCAGCATATAAATGACGCACTATTCATGGAACCATAATTTATTTTAAAGAAGTTGAAATTCTGTTTGAAATAAGAATGGCTCGTTACTAAAGCAAATCTTTCAGAAGAAAAGTTCGTTTCCTAGACAAACATTTAGTGAAAATTTCAAGTTCCCAAAAAACAGATGGTATTTTTTAGAAATTGTATAGATAAAATTGAATACTTGAATGATATTTTATTTCAAATATTCATCACATTATCTTTTTTGAAAGCATAAAACTAATTATATTTTTTAAAGACTCTATTTTTTAATAAATAATTACATGAAATATTTACTTTATTATTCATTATTCAATATCAAATATTTATACTTAATTATCATATATATTTATATGGATGATTACTGACTTTGTATGAGTAGAAATTTATTTCTGTTCCAAAATATTGTTTGATGAATTAGACTGTAGATGGTTTAAATACCGAAATTAATTTTCCTCGTTGCTTTAAATTTTAAATGTTTTTGAAACATACCTTGAATTAATAATTCATAAGTCCGAAGTTGCAACACACTTGGCAAAAAACCTTATTTGATTATTATTTTTTAATTTTAAGGCTGGTCTGAAATCCAAACTCGTCAGTTTCTAGCACATTTACGAAGTTAATTGCACTTTTAAAAGCACAGAATTCGCAGATGTTTTTATTCTCATACTGTGAACAGTTTCTCTAATTCTCTTTCAAAAGCAGTTAGTCTTTATGAAAAAGCTTGACCAGAAATCATGTGAAAGTTTGAATTTGAAGCAAATTTTAGCGATAACTGTCAGGGAATTGTAGCCATATGTAATCGATTATAACTCAAAATGTAATACCGGGTATGTCAAAATGAATATAGCATTTTCAAACGTCTATAACTATTTAATGGAAAAGAATTTATTGATAAGATTAACACAGAATGTAGGCGGAATTTCAAAATTTTGTATACATGCGTCATGGATGTTCTATGTGACTTCCCTTGGCCACACGGATAGCATATAGACGGTAGTTCATTTCACGTCATAAATTCAGAAGCATTTGTTTAGTCACCGACTCAAGCGCATGACAAATGCATACTTTCAGTTCTTCAATTGTTTTGGGCATGGGAGGCACATACTTTGCACTTAACCCCATAGAAAAAAGATCGCAGTGCGTCAAGTCCGGAGAACAAATCAGAACAGGTCAAGTCTGAACAAATGCTTCAGAATGTATGGCATGAAATGGAGTACCGTCTAGATGTTGTCCGTGTGACCAAGGGAAGTCACATCGAACATTTATGACGTATGTATACAAAATTTTGAAGTTCCGTCTACATTCTGCGTTAATCTTATCGATAAATTCTTTTCCATTAAATAGTTATAGCCGTTTGTAATCGATATATTCATTTTGACTTACCCTATATATATTTATTTTTAATATGGAAAAATGTATTCGTTACCAAAGCGATTTTTTGTCAAAGCAACATTTCAAAACAAAGTACAAAACTGACTTTGTGATTAAAAAATATTTTGCAAAAATGAAAGGAAAAATCAGGCATCTTTAAACAAACAAACAACAACAATAAATATCACACCGTAGTATATGGCCTCAATTAGTTTATTTTGTCAAAAATGCAAGATATTTCACTCTGAGTTAAACCTAAATATTCATGTATATGTTTAGCATAGTTGAAGGTGTTTTAACAATTTTATAGCAAAAATGTAATAATATCACGTTAAATGCTGGAAATATCATCCCTGTCCAAGCAACACTGGGCCCAAATGCTTCCCATATTTGAATGTAGCTGACATTATGTATGGTGTCACTAACAGAATAATTGTACTGTAAAGTATGGTAAACTTCCGCGTATATTAGAGGAACGTTTTTACATTTTATGAGTTTTTCTAATATCTAAACAATTTTCTGTAAAATTTTAATTTTCTTTTCTGAAACATTAATTGTAGAATTTCAGTCATTAAATAATTCAAAGATGGCTATTCGGATGTACTGGTGACAATTAGCTCCCTAGCACGCGGATTTGCCATGTCTTCCGTACAAAGAAAATCATCTATGATTTTACACATAATAAAAAATACATTAAAGTTCTTGTTAAGTAATGAGAAGCTGGGTTACCAAGTATTTCCAAGGAATGTTTCTTCGAAATAACAGGAACGCTACCGAAAAAGTCTAAAACGTTCCGCAGAAACATCACTAAGCTTCCGGTGAAACAAACATCAGGAATGTTCCTTTTGATCTCACAGGAACATCAAAGATTTGTCAGTAGAACGTTGTATATATATATATATATATATATATATATATATATATATATATATATATATATATATATATATATATATATATATATATATATATATATATGTATGTATATGTATATCTATAAGTGTGTATGCCTCCCACACTTATTTTTGTAAACCTACAATGTTATTTTTTTCATTAAATGTAAATATCATGCAATATGGAATATATTGGTCACACTGGTAACCCACTACATAAGCATCTACTACACCCAGTACATGGACATCGTTCTGCCATTTGTAAATATTAAAATTCCTTTAACCGGAATCCTCTTAACTCTAATGTTGAATATACAAACTTCAAAACACATAGCTTTAATAATATTGCTACTAATATCTTCAACATAAAAAACTTCCATGAATGTCTTTCTTTAGAATCTACTTATATTAAACACTACAATACACTTTATGCATATGGACTCAATCAACTCCAAAACAATAAACCTCACACTGTATATTCTACATTAACTAACACAATTAATTATAATTCACTCTACCCTTCACTTAATCACCACTTATACAAACAAACGACACGTAAACAATGTGGTCACTCTTCTACATCCAAAAAATCATCTTCCAAATTAACTAACACTCAGAATTAAAAAAACCAATACATACCTTACAATCTTCTTATCACAGTAATTTTAGTTAAAATAACTCTTCGTAAATTTATATTTGCAATTCCAAAGTGTAAGCTCTCTCAATTTTTCAAATTATAAAATTGAAAACAATTTTAAGAAGGGAGGGCGTCAATAGCTGAAAAAATTATAAAATCTTATTTTTTTTTTTTATTAACAAAAATAATCACGAAATAACAAAAGTTTTCCAAAAAAATTATAAAATCAAAATGTTATTGAGGAGGAATGAAGCGGGACTGCTAAAAAGATACAAAATTTATTTCTTTAATGGGTTTTATGCATTTAATCATTCCATTTACATAACAAAATCATTTACACAACACAAATAATACACTCTTCATTTTATTCACACACAGTCTCCTCATACATGGCTAACTATTGCACTACTGTCTTCTTATTTCATCATTTATCTTTATTAATATTTAAATTTTATTTACTTCCTTTAGTTTTCATCACATTCTAAATTTTATTTACATTAATTACTACTTTGTCAAACATTTATTTCTTTAACTTTCATTTTACCTTCATTCCTAATAGAGGGCAGCACGAGATTTGTTATTTAACTAGTCTATATTTTAAGCTTTTACTTATATTTTTATGAGATAGATGGCAGCACCAAACAATTTTTAATTTCCTCGTAGTATTTCTTTCAGACTGTGTTTTTAGCAGCCATTTTTAGTTTAATGATTACATGTTGTTCCAACACCAGAATTATTAGTTTTTTAGTGAGCTTTGCAGATTGTTTTATGATCTAATTTCTATTTATGTTCAATAATAGTTTATTTATTAATTTATTTTGTTATTTGAACACTTGTGGGTTTTTTTTTATTTTGTTTCCTATATATATGTTATTAGAAGCTTAATATTGTCGATTTTAAGTATAATGCTGACAATATTTGGTGAAATAACATATTTTTACCATCACTATTCTCGAGAGGCCCCTCTGAAGATTCCATATCTGATTAAATCCTGCAGTATCCTTTCCGTTGCTTTTTATAATGTCTCATCCTGTTTTTATAAATGTATTTTCATATATATATATATATACATATATGTAGTGAAGTGCAACGCACACTTAGCAACCCCAATTCACCAACGTAAATTATTGATGGGCAATGAAAGAGATCACGGTGGATTTTTTTTTGTTTAGGTTTTATTCCAGTACCAGCGTACGTCCAAAAACGCAAGCAGAATATATACGTGAACACTGCTTATAGTATAAACTGGAGGGAATGGATTTTTTCAATAAGTAGAAACAAAACAAAATTATTACATCGTAAACAATTAGAAAGGTTGTTAACATTTTAACTTTAAGAAAACGAAAGCGGTATTGCGCATACCAGGGATGGGGAACTTGTGTGCCAGAGGGCCAACTGTCATCATTATTCCTGAATAGTGACTTATTGAATGATAGGAATTCTGCAATTAATGTTTTAAAATATAAAACAGAATATTTCAAGAATTTTTTTAGTTATTTAAAAGTGCTTCAAAAGAGTAAACGTTTCTGGAATATACGCGGAACGTTACCATTTGTTTTACAGTGTATTATTAAAAACATTTAACTTCTTTCAAATGATATGATAAATTTACTGTGTTTTTACTTATTAATGAAAACTTTCTTTACCACCACTTTTCAACATATTAATATTAAAATATACGAGGCTCATTAATTGAAAATAGATTTCAAAGATTTTTTCCCTCTTATCGAGGAGGGTCAAATAGCGATACAGCGACTCATTTACACATGATTGACTGCCTAAGAAGGACAACTCAGATGAGGAAACCGGGTTTGCAGAGCAAAGATGGCCACCTCGTCCCTCTTTTAAGGTATTCCATAAATTAAGTTCTTTAAAATATACAAAATTCAGTTGGCGCTGTACTTGCCACAAAATACCAGGATGTGATGAGGCATTGTCATGGTGAAAAAATGTGTTTTATTCCTGTCTGTTGTCCCTTTTCTTCAAACTTTTTTAATAACCTCTGTTAGACAAATCTCAGTATACCATTTGGTAGAAAAAAATTTCGTCTCTTCCAAAAGTACTGAAGCGATATGGCCATTTTTGCAAAAAAAAATATGGTCAGTATTTTTTTCACGATGCTTCTCGACCACTTGACTTTTGTTGGCGGTTCTTTATTTTCAAACACCCAAACTGAAGCATTTTAACCAAAGTCTTTTAGTTTATAAATCATATTGGTAATTCCGCGTTTCACCTCCAGTAACAACTCATAAAGACGTTTAGAGATGCCAGAATCAAATTTTATGAACATTCTTTGGCACCTTGACTGCTTTTGCTCCTCTGTCAGCTTAAGAGGCCCCCCACTTGCTACAAATCTTCCTCTCATTTAAATCTTCATGCAGAAATTGGAATATTACTGTATATCCAATATTCAGAGTCTGCTGAATAGATTTACATGTAATATGTGGGTTATCTTTTAAATTACTTTTACTTTTTCAGCATTTTCATTTGTGAATGCTGCTGAGGGACTATTTTCCAGGCTTCGATTCTAAAACCATCTAAATATAGTTGCACATGAGGGGCGAAAATTTCGAAAATTATTCCTTTAAAACAGTCTTTTTATTTTAACTTACTTTAAAAACATCTAAAGCATTACGCGGAAATGATCTCGCGAGATCGACTTCCTTAGTGAATGCGTAAGCATAGGACCTGGTTTCAACTAGCCCTGGCATCCACATGACAAAATTTGTCGGGAGAAATTTGGCATACCACCTAGTGATGGTTCTCTAAATAATTAAGCGGACACCAATAACGCTATCCCACTTGCCAATTTTTCCTGTTGCAAAACTTTCATAATGACCCTCGTATATTTCTCTTGCAATTTTGGATTTATGCTTGCTCGGTCCAGGAACGATCTTTGAGCGAAAACGATTCTCTTTCGGAGCAGTGTTGTCTCAGGACGTACCGAAAAGGAAGCATTCTCCCCTTGTCGTTGCTAGGTGTGTATATGCGTGGCAGTGTAAAAAAAAATACTGATTTATGAAGAATAACGGAAGATCTACTGAATAATTATGGAAAGTTCCGTTGATATTAGGAATATTTCTGCTGCCAATAGAAACAATGCATGGAATGTCGGTAAGCTTCGTGAAAAATGAGCAGAAATGTTCCTGGTGTTTCACAGGAAGCCTACTGATATTTTAGTGGGACATATTCAGTAAGCATTCAGTTATTTACAAAAGAAAATGCTTTGGAAATAATGGAAAACTCATCCCCCCATTATTTCCATAGAACATTCCGGGATTGTTGTGATGTCATGATATTTGGCACATAGTTGGACAATATGTAGAACAATATGTTTTAACAATATGTTAAAAATCTTTAGAAGGTTTTAGCGGAAACGGTCTTTAAAAAAGTAATCTTAAATTTGGAGTATGATTCTATTGTATTTCTGTCTAAATAAATTATCTGAAGCATTATATTCTTAAAAATTCTCTTTTTTTGTACGCCTTATTTGCCAGATGTTTAGAAATATCATTTAGAATCACTCTGAATATGAGTTATTTTAGTTATGTCAAATTTCTTTAGATATGTCGAACTGCTTCAGCTTTTCACCAGTAACATCTGAGTTTGCATCTGTTCCAAAAAATGTGTAATCATAAAAATCTCCAGATGCATATCTAATGTTCTCTATATAGAATTTTAAATTATATAAATCAAAGCTATATCGTAATAACAATTTATCAGCCCTATAAGTAGCGACAGTATCCAGCATACCTTTATGTTTGCCAAAAGTAATTTTTTTTTAAATTTGCTACCACTATATCCAAAGTACTTTTGGGGTAGAATTCTTTGAAGTATGTATCATGGTTGGAATCCTAGTTTGGAAATCGTGGTAGATAAAATATTATACAATTATGACCTGGAGTAACCCTGCATCAAACTTTGTAAAATATTACTAGTCTAAGAGAGATATTATTATTTTATTATTCTCTTTTATTATATCCTCTAAAAGAAGACGAAGGTTATTTTCCCGTTTATATTTTTTCTGTCTTTTAAAATTAAGTGACAGTTTACAAATTAGAAAGCTTTAGTTTTATTTCTTGTAACTATAAATTTAGCGGAAGAATTATTAATCATGTAACACTTTAGTTTTCATCATTTTTGCATAATCCTAAAAGAATTTTTCTTTCTTTTTGCTGCTACAACTGCAACTTTAATTAATTACTTCCTTATCAACATGGATAATTGTTATTACTCAAAAACATGTGTGCGTATTAGTCATTTTTATGCAATAAAGAAGCTTTCATTAATTATATTCTAAATTACACATAATGGACAAATTCTGAGATTAATATTAAGTAAATGACCCATTTAAAATTAAATAGAAACGCTTTAATGATGTTTAATTATAAAGTTTTATATGGCGAAATTTTTCCCAGAGTTAATAACCTTAATATGCTTTACATTTCCTACGGATTGACTAATTATTTAACAATGAAATATTTAAAATTTAAAGTATACATTATAAAAAAGGCAAAAAAGAACAATTATAAATTTCATATTTATGCTGAGCTGTGCAACATTTTGTTTTTAAATCTCAAATCTAATACGATCTCTAAGTTATTTTTTGTGAATTTTAAAAATGTTATCATAAAAAAACTGTATCAAGCCTTCTTTACTTTACTTCAGATAATATTAGAAAAATATTCGTTACTGTAGATGATTTTGCATGAATAAATATTTTGCACCTTGTTAGCTTGTAAAATTCTATTACAATATAAAGAAACCTATTTATTTATTTACCCCATAAGACCTATCGGAGCAATTTTTTTTCAATTGTATTTAATTTTTTAGCGCCTAACAATAAGACAAACATGTGCAATTTAAATGTTTTTTGTCTTTTATTTATTTATTATATAGTCCCACAATCTGTTGCACATTAGCACTGGACAAATTATTTCTTGACAACTTTCACACACTTTATCATTATTCTTATATGGATAAATGAAAAAACTTATCGGTACTCGCATTTTAAAAGACAAGCAAGATCTAAGTGTAAAAGAATCAAAACGACACAAGGAAATTTGAAAAGTTATAAGTGGAATCAGGCTGATAGAGGAATTGTTGACTGGATATTTATGCCTTCATTGGTTTTCCAACAGTAGCCCTTAACTTGTCTTTTACTTTCTTCTGTTTTGTGAAAAATTTTGACTTCCAATTTTCGACAGATTTATACGTTTTCGAAGGTTCTGCACACGATTTGACTGATTTGACAAAAATGTCTGTCAGCGAGTCAATGTGTCTTTCCATGCGTGTATGTGCCTGTCTGTGAGTCTGCGTGTGTGTCTGTGTGTCTATAAATGACACAAATTTTGTGGGAGCTCTAACTTAGGAACTGTCACGCGGAATCTAATCAAACTTTAGATTAAGTTATAAATTGACATAAATTGGTGTTGATTAGCTTTTCGTACAAATTAGCCAACAAGTGGCGTTGCTATGTCGCATTTTTCAAAATTTTCGAGATAGGTGTATCTTAAGAACTGCTGCACAGAATTTAATCAAACTTCATATTTTTTTAGATCTTGACATAAATATACAATGATTAAGTTTTGGTGTAAATTACGCAATAGGTGACGCTGCTATGCCGAATTTTTACGATTTCCGCGTTAGCCATATCTGAAGAAGGATTAGAATTTGAGTGAATTTTGGTTGCACTCTGTTTGATTTATACATAAGACAGTTTTATGATCGCCACAGCATGTTCGTTTTTTAAATAACTGTGGCGCAAATGGCGTGTATGTACATGGGAAGGTGGAAGGTGAAATATTTATATTTTCATTACTATAGAAGAACTATATAAAATTTCAAATGTTTAAAAATAATGTAGGTTTCGCTTTTGATAATCATAGGACTCACTCCTGCAATAACATCGAGAAACAGAGGTGCAAAAATTCTGGATATTGGATTATATTTTGTTGGACAGACATGCAGGCCTTACAATATACTCTCTTTATATAATATTAACAAAGGCCGACGAGACTTTGCAGATATAATTTTTAATATGTAGCAAATACTATTGGTGTTCCCACAAAGATGAAATACTAATTATATTGTCACTACTGATAAATGTATTACTAATCAATGACTGATTAAATGATAAAATATTTATTTAAATATGATATTTTAATATCAAATAAGGCCAAATAATATTAAGACGTTCTTATAGAGAAGCAACTGTGATGATTTTTAATAAATTTCTAGGCATCGTATTAATTTTATATGCTCAATTTGCATTGCTTGAGATCTGATTTTTGAACAAAAAAAGAAATTGAATTAATTCTACATTTATAATATATTTATAATATTAATGTTATTAACTTTCATATTATAAGTATTAAATCATGCTAACAATGTAAATTAACTGAAAATTACGAAACGGATATTTTTCAAGTTATATGATGTTAATGCAATTATAGTAGAATGCTTTTAAATGAAAATGGCGACACACATTGAAAACCATTTCATTGGTCGAGAGATTTTGAGCTACAAATTTGAGTCCTTTCCATTATTGTATTTTGTGTACAAAAACTTTGAATCTGAGCATATGCCTTGTACGTATATTCAGACTCTACGCTTAAAATTCCATATTCCATCACAGTCCATTCATTTACAATTTAAAAAATCGGACAATTTTATTTCAAGCAGATCAACAAGTCTGTTAGTTGTTAAATAATAATTTTAGTAAATGTGGTAGTAAGTCATATGAATATTCTTTACATTATTTTTTTATAGAGAATGTAAACTAAAAATCATTAAGTCGATTTATTCCAACAAAAGAAAAATAAAGACATTTATTCCTGATTTCAGATAGCAGATAATATACCATTATTTATCTTTTTCTTTTCATTTGTTCTCCCCATAATGAAGTAATTTGGTTGTCATCTTTAAGCAAATATCGTTCTATATTATAAAATAAGTAAATATCTCGAAAATTAATTCAAATTTTAAAATTTTGCAAGATTACATGACGCCATAGCATTAAGGATTGTTAGTTAACATTCTATTTAAAAATTGCAATGCAAAGAATATTTATATGACTTGCTTCCATATTTTCTAAAATTATTATCAAAAACTGATGTATTTGAAACAATAAAATCCAATTTTGTTTAAAATGTAAATGAATGGTTTGTGATAGAGCTAGGGGATTTGAGCATGGAGTTTGAATATATGTTCACATGAGATTAAATGTCTTTGTCCAAACCACAGCAACCCACACTAAACTTGACTGGAGGAAATTATTATACGAATAGACAAATTAGACAAGTACATAAACATTAGAGAGGCGATAAACGTACGATTTCCAAATTTTCATCCAAAATCTTCGTGACCAATGGAGTTTTCGTAAATTTCTGTTAATTTACAATGTAAACATTATTTTTTGCTGATAAAAAGAAATTTAATAAAATTCATATTATAATTTTTTTCTCAAAATATCGATTGATCTCGTGTAATGTAAATGAAACGAATTGGGTTACTACCTCAGCTAGTCTATTATATTAAAATTTACCTGTCTGTATTTCAGAATTACTCATTCTAGAATATGGCATAATGAGTGATATTAATCACTCAATAAGTGTTATTTATCACTCTCTGCTATATGAAACACGGGATATTTATCAATCAAAATGAAATATTATAGGAAGAGTAGTTCTGAAATACAGATTTTACTATAAAAGACTAGTTGACATAGCAGCCCATATGCATTCTAAGATATTGTACAAATTTTTGGGATTGAAAAGATTTATAATATTAATTTTATTAAATTTCTTATTATCAGCAAGAAATCCTGTTTACAATTTAAATTAACCGAAAATTACGAAAATTTTATTTTGCAAAGTTACGTGATTTTGTGGCAATTATAGTGGAAAGGTATTATAAGAAAATGGCCTCGTACGACAATAAAATTCATTGATATAGAGAAATTTAGATAAAAATTTGGAAATCTTGCCTGTATTGCCAAGCAAATGTCTCTTGTCTAATTTGTCTAGAAATTTCGTCCGGGCGAATATCATCAAATTTCTGTAGTGTAAGTTTATACGGTTAGAACAAAAACTTTTAATATAAGCATATGTCGTGTATGTCTATTTAGACTGCATGGTCAAAGCTCCATGTCCTATCACAGTTCATAAAGCTACATTTTAAACAAATCGGGAATATACTATTTCATATTAATCATTCATTTCAATATTAATCAAATCTTTTAGCTTTTTGATAATAATTTTAGTTAATGTGGAAGTAAGTCATATAAATAAACTTTACAGTCATTTTAAAAATGAATGTAAGCCAAAAATTCTTAACTCGATTTTTTAAAACAGTGGAGCCGTGAATAAAATATTCATAGTTTCAAAAGTATGTATGTGTATATAAATGCGTGTGTGTGTGTGTGTTAATCATTTCTGATAGCAGAACACATACAATTATTCGTATTTTTCCTCTCTTTTTTTACATAAATGGAGTAATTTAGTTGCCATATTTTGAGAAACCTTTTCAAAAGTTTAAAAAAAAAGAAAATGAAAACAGTATCTTGGAAACTAATTCGAATTTTAAAATTATGAGAGCTTATATGAGATCCACGGATTCATTCGGATAACTGGTGTTAATTTCATTGCACTGCGGTTTATATTCTATGAGAAGTAGTTATAAAATACAAACAGACAGTCAGAATTTACTGTAATAGATTCGTATATTTATTTTAAAGTATTTATACAGCTGACTACGACAAGTCTAATTCGGAAAAAAGTGCACATTTAATTTTTTGAAGTTGAACAAATTTACTATAATTTCTAAAATATAATGTCACATTCCATGTTTTTCCATTCTACTGATACTGAAGTTAAAACATCGAAAAACACAATTAAACATTGAGATTTATTCAAAATGACGTAATTTGTCACACTTTGTTTAACAAAAACAGTATTACGATTAAAAGAAAACTGGCCTTCACATTCATAAAATAATCTATATATATAATTCTCTTACGTGGCGCGGAAATAGGGCTGAATTTCTAGCTTATCGTTGGCAAAAACCGTAGTTTCCAGAGCTCAGACCAATGAACAGACTAGATTGTGTTAAATAGATCAGTTCCGCCTCCAATATGGTGGTCAGTGTCAGCGCAGTGAAAATCAAACTAGCAAATATTAAAAATAAAATAACATGTACCTAATCCAAAGCGTCTGAGATGATTCCTCATTTTAATTATGAGTAATATTGTTAATTTCAAATGAATTCTCAACTCTTATTTAGAATTTATTTACGAATTTCACTCACATGAAAAATAGGAGATTGTAAAAATATCAACTGTCTAAGTTGCAACTGCTGCCATCTGTTGCTGTATTGATGAAGTAAAAATAATTTCTTTTACAGAAATCTATAATCAATTAGAATAGTAAAATGTCGAACGAAATTTAAACAATCATTGATGATAAACTATCTTCCTATCACGTATTTTTTTTAATGAATTTAAGCCGTGCTGTACAATATTATAGGTGCAATAAGTTTTAAACAAATTATGTTTCCAAGATACTTTTTTCATAGTATTTAAATGATTTATATACCCATTAGTAGCTCCAACTAAATGCATTTTTAGTTGTGTTTTCAACGGAGTTTTCAATTACTTTTTTACATTAAAAAGATTGTCAATTTCATATGTTCAAATTATTTATGGTAGTACTTATTCCAGCTAGAATTTCTGCAAAAATAAAAAGGGGCGAGCGAGCGAAGCGAGCTGGGACCTCGTAGCGGTCTCAATGTGAACTGCTTACCAATTCACGGGGGGTTGGCGAGCGTTAGCGAGTAGGAGGCTGAGAGCCCTAGTACAAGTAAAATTTGCTCTGAAAAAAATTAAATATTCACTTATTTTTGATCCTGCCACTTCCGAGATTAATACCCGGAAATAAAGGAATTTTTTTATAAAAAATTTGAAGAAAACTTTATCTTTTTGATTCTCTATTTTAAATTGCTTCTTCAAATGTCTCAAAAAGAGCCTATGTGATAAATGTTGCACCATATTTCTTTTTAGTGAAAATCCCATTAAACTCTATTTAGTAGTTTTTGCGTGATGCTGTAGAAACGCACAAAAGATTTGTTGTTTTACATAATAATAAGATTATCAATATCTTGCCTGTAATCTCACATTTTAATCTGTTTATGGTTGATCACTAGCATCAAAATAAATTTAAGCCAATATTCTTTCTCTATGAAGTATTTCTGTTTTACGCTGTAAGGGAGAAACGTTTTTTCAAAATAATGAGCTTCTGGTTGCCCAAAAGAAATTTCCTGAAAAATTCTAATTTTTAATTCTGAAACATTCCCGATGAAAATTGAAAACAACAGCATAAGAATAAATCTTCCTAGAGATTTTCTGATATTTTCAAAAAACATTTCTTAAAACATTTTAGGTAAATAGATGTCCAAAATATTCTAGGAACGTACCTGGATTTTTTAACCCCTTTGTGACGAGCATCATATATACGTTACACATAAGGTTCTCGGAATCTTTGATTATTCTTACCAATAATTTTTAATTGCAAATTTTGATTTATTTAATCAGATCATTTTGTGGGATTTAATTAGGCACCAGTAAAAGCGGTGCTAAAAGTTAAAAATTTGCAAAGGACGCTCGTCACAAACGGATTAAGTGACTTGCAAATAAAGACCCGTTTTGGCAGTTAAGAATGTATGAATTATTAAATATTTTCAACAACCACTAACCGAAGTTGACTGTGGCCATTTACACTAGAATTCTAAATCTCCAGACAGGTTTCAGCTTCAAATAATTAAACTCTCGAATACAGTTTGTATTTTTTACAAGGACGCGTCAAAAATTTTAATATTTGTTTGTCTATTGCAGCGCTTCCCAATCTTTTTTCCTTCACGTACCCCTTGCTTGGACTATTCATTTCGGAGTACCCCTTTTATCAGAAACATGCCGCCACCCCCTACCCTCACTAATAAAACGCAAATATGTTTTTTATAAGTTAGGAATATACTCATTAAAAAGAAGATAACTTTCCTATTAATACAAGTTATTGACATAACCCGCCTATTCGAAAATGAAAATAAGGACAGGCTTTTCAACGCGTTTTAAAATAAGGTATTGGGAATAGGAAGTCTGACGTAATTAAGGCGGTCTGCAATTATTATTAAAAACGGAATAATGAGATAAATGTGGTGGGAAAGTAATACTGTATAAATGATTAATGGCAGTTTTTGAGAAGATGGGGTTAAATATATAAGTACTCATGCAATACGATTAGCGTTGGGCGGAGCTAATGATATTCAATAACCAATGAATTTTTATGTTTAGTGGACCTTTCCTCTCATTTTGAGTATAACATATTGGAATTACACGTGAGACTAACTTTGTAATTCAAAAAGTATAAACTTTCTTTATGTGTTTTCAGTGAAACCATTTTTGTCATTACCGCCATTACCGATATTAATTTTACGTACCCTCTGCAGACCCTCCACGTACCCCCAGGGGTACGCGTACCCCAGGTTGGGAACCGCTGGTCTATTGCATTTAATACTAAACGATACTGGCAATTCGAGTACATTTATAAATACAAGAGAGACCGCATGCAACCAATAACATCTGATTGCTAGAGAGAATTTTGGACAGTAACATCGCAATCCTGGTCTTATTTTTAAGCAATTGTACACTGTTAAAAATTTGCAGCAAACTGTCCAGTCATTTGACCGTTTTTGTATAAAATGGTTACATAACCGTAATTTAACTATAATCTGACCATAAAATGAGCAATAATACGGTCAGAATATAGTCAAATTAGGTTATGTAACCGTTTTCTACAAAAAGGTTAAATGACTGGACAGTTTGCTGCAAATTTTTAACAGTGTATGTTTATATGTCTCACTCGTGTAACAGAACTTATCCTGTCAATTATTGCCGATTTCTCGATTGTGGGTTGCCGTAGTTTAGACATAAACGTACATCTGAACAAGCGCTCTGTTCGTATGTCGCCATTCTCTTATTTGAATACGCACTCACTGGTAACAATGTAAATTAAATTACACTAGCGTAAATGCTCGCCCTAGGACGGTGGGTATAATTCGTGCTTTTCGCTTAAAATTTGAAATAATTTATAAAAATAATCATACATTCATCGACAATAAGAAAAACTGACTTGAAACTGGCAGAACCTGAATCTCAGGACCTGATTAATGCATGGGCCTCAATTGTAAATCATTTGTATGCAAACATGGGTGAGGAAATTATTTTACAATAATAATATGCAATCTACAGGTGAGACAGATTTTTAAATTTTTGACTGTTTTTGTAATTTGTTTGTATGGTTTCTTCGTTAAATTTCCATAACCGAGATGGTTGTCCCATTTCCACAATTGGGGATCCTGTCCTGTTATAAAGTGGCATACCCAATGGATCCTTTAAAAATATGTAATAAAATACAATTCCTAGTAAATTCTGATGCAACCCATATTTCAACAATTCAACATGATATTAATTTTCTGTTCAATACAAACTGAAAATCTGTGTTTTTGTTGACAGATTTCAGCTTAGCAACAAAATCCTGTATCTTATGGATAATATGATCTTGTGATTTATCTTTTTTAAACATTTTAAGTTGGTTAGGAAAACCATATTCCAATTCTGCTAAATTCGCTAATTAGGAACCGTTAAATGAACTTATAATAAACGTACAAAAAATTATTATAAAACATCACCCTTGCACTGTTTAATCTAACTGAAAATAATTTTCCTGAAATCCTACAATTTTCTGAATTCTTTATTAAAAGATTATTTCATCAAACCTATATTTTATTTTTCCGTTTCCCAAAAACAACTTAAATCGTTTGTTAATATTAATTTTATGTGGAAATGCAGGAAAGCCCTCAGACGCTCAGAGGGTTAAAGCTATCGGTAACATGCAATCAAGGTATACACTCAAGATGAAGTAATGAATAAAAGCTCCCATTCATAATTAAGAAATGAAAAATATGAAAATTACGTCATGTTGACATAATCATATAAATTTTTCTCTTTTGTTTTTTTAATATAAAAATAAATTTCAAGCTAAGCCCAATGTCATTTTCAACGGCGCAAAGATTTCACTCGTACTTTATGTGTGTATAACTTTATGCATAACCAACATGTATTCAAATAAAAATATATTATCTATTTAATTTTAATGAAACAAAATGGCATTAATACGTATAAATATAATATAAAACACAATGGATAATATTCTCGTAGCGTCACAATAAATATGAATTTTTATTCGCTTATAAAAATAAAGTACATGTGCATAAATATTCTTAGCGAAATTATTATTGATAAAAGACGACTAAAAAGCCACGTGTCTAAATATGTTTCATTATTTCTCTTTTCTCTGCAACAGTGGAAGTTTTTATATATTTTTTATCAATGAATCTCAAAAATGAATGACACACTGCCCAGCTATCAAACCAATAATGCACATGTAGCGACAATGTACTAACATCTTACATTATAATAAATGTACATTTTTGGTTAGATGGATGGGTTCGGACCAGAATCATTACACTGTGTTTTATTATATCTAGCTGGGGTTGACAATAAGGTGTTTTCACAAAACAATTCTATATGCAAAACTGTTTTTTGCTAAAATACGACCACCAATCCACAAAAAGTAATTAAAAACTAGCCAATGCTAATAATATGAGAGGTTTTTCTCAAAATTGTCAGCATGTTCTGGTTTAATTACAAGCATATCGTTGAAATAATAAATCGAAGACAGTTTTATTTTTTGTTTGAAAATTACTTATTCAAAAGTGTACCTCAACAATTATTATTTTAAAATATTGCTTCAAAAGTGATATATTTACATTTAGCAAGTATTAATGCAATATTAGCAACAAATATGTTGCATTTCATTGCCATTATTTTTCAGATAGTGGCATTTAATTACAATCACTTCCAATATAATAACAATATTTATATTATAGTGGTATGTTTGTCAGACATTTAACTAATATTAGGATATCATTGGAAGTATATTGTATTAATAAAATTCTTGGCATGTCTAACCCAAATATAATCCTAAAATAACTATTTTCGTCTTCTACTAGGAATAGAAATCATCAAACGAGATAAACATTTCCCATAAAAGATATTAGAGAAAATGTATCAGAATGTAGAATAAAGAAGAATTTAGATATCCATTCTGGGCTTAATGTCCTTCTAACATTCTTCTCATTCTTACTTTAAGATAATATTTTCATTACGGTACTTTATCATCGTCATGTCATATAAAGACGAATACTTTTCTTGCGTTCGTGTAAAATAATTCAAACACTTACGAAAATGTTAGTTAAATATTTACTTAAAATGAAAAATATATAAAATCTGGGAAGAACGTATTTCAGAAGTGTTAACATGAATAAAATTCAGGGAGTCGCAAAATTTACATCTGAACTTTTGAATTAAAAGAAAATAATTTACTAAATGAAAGTTAAATTATTTGTAAAGCTGATAAGATAGATTTTTTTTTTACAAGAATTTAAAAAAATAGAATAAATTGACGTTAATAGCTCTGATGCCTCAATATGTAAGAATTACCAAACTAATGTGAAAATCGGGACCAAAAACGCTAATTTTTCTATAAACATTCTCTTTAGCTGTTTAAACTTGAAAAGAAAAGCTTTGCATTTTGAAATTACCTTGAGAATTCTTATAGCTGTAGCCAATTTCCCCGAGAAAATCAAGTTTTTCAAACCGAAACCGAACTTAAACAGATTTTCGATCGAATCCTGGGTTTCGGACAAATACGTAAACGAAATTGAAAGTCTCTCAAATGAAATGTTAAGCTATGTGTTAAGCTATAATGTTAAGCAAACGTGCATATAAAATATAGGAATTAATTCTTCGCAAACACATATACTGACCTACAAAGGTACTTCTTTTATGATTATGCATATGGATGTGAATATGTGTGTTTCCTAGCTTCTAAAATTTACTCATATTTGTTGCTAGTTGTTGCAAAATTAAAAAGAATCACCAGATGGCGCTAAGCGCGTAGAACGATTTTGACTGACTGACTGTTTTGTTTACTTTTACGTTTGTTCATAGCTGTTTCGTGTATTCGTTCTGTATCGTCATTAAGTGTGTCTACTTGTTCAAAAAATAATCTTCATTAGTAAAAGATGTTTCTACCTTTAAACAAGCTAATAGAACACAAACCAGAAAATTAGGTGAGACCAAACTTTTTATTTACTTTTATTGTCTTGTATGATTTAAGAAAGTTACGAATTCTGTTTTATGGTGCCGAAATTCCCAAGAGCTGACATGTAGAAAATGGCGCAACCTAGCGAATTAGATAAGTCAAAAAGCATGCGTAAGTCTCTTAGAACATCTTTAACGAAGATTATTAACAAAATAACTGAATATTTGGCAGGAGATGAAATAGATAACGACGAAATTGAAGATCTCAAAATTCAATTAATCGAGAATGCAGAACAAGTTTACAAATTAGATTCAGAAATTCAGAAACTTGTAGATAACTTAGAGACACTCGAAAAAGATATATCATCCAGTCAAGAATATCGCGAAAAAATTACAAAAACGAAGGCTAAAATTGATAGATATTTAAGGCATAATGTTCCTAACGAAAGTAAAATAAACTCTTCTATTCTATTGTCCACAGAACCTGATGAATTAAAGAATTATTCTCACGTAAGATTACCGAAACTTACAATACAACCTTTCGATGTGAAATATGAAAATTGGCAGGAATTCAGGGGGCAATTTGAAGTAGCTATACATGAAAATGTAAAGTTAACTAATGTAGAGAAGTTAAATTATTTAAAGAATTTCTTACAGGAGCAGCTTTAAAATGTATTCTAGGTTTAGCTTTAACACAAAATAATTACAATGTCGCGATCGGATTGTTAAAAGAAAGATTCGGAAAAAATGAATTAATAATACGATCGCATGTAAACAAGCTTTTAAGCCTAAATCCTGTAAAATCTGAAGTGAATTTAAGATAGCTTAGACAATTGCATGATACCTGTATTATTCAAATCAGAAGTCTCGAAACAGCCGGGGTAGAATTAAATAATTATGTGGGAATCTTATTCGCTATTTTAGTCAAATTAATTCCTGAAGAAATTGTTTTCGGATTTAATCACTCTGCTACAAGCGAAGATTCTTGGAACTGTGCCAAACTATTAGAATTTCTAAAACATGAAATTGAAACGCGAGAAAAAAACGTATATGTTTCAAAATGATGAAGAATTTGAAAAGATTAAATTAAAGAATTACCTTATCGGAAACATAAAACTCATAAATATATACCCACCGCAGCTGCCTTAAACATTCTTATCAAAAAGACTGTTTATTTTGCGCTTGGGAACACGAGAATTTTATTGCCCCTTAACCATTAATGAACGAAAATCGAGTCTTTTACGAAAAGGTTATTGCTTTCTTTGCCTCCAAAGATCATACGTATCGAAATTTTGCCGCGAATAAATGCGTTGCAAGATTTGTAGTCGAAGACATAATGTTTTAATTAGTGACGAAACTGAAAAGCAAGATAACAAAAAGGGGAAAGCGTCTCAAAGTCTCTCGAAAGAAAAAAATCATTCCAATGCTCTGAATTGCGCAACAACTGCAGTAAACGAAAATGTATTTTTACAAACAGCTATCGCCTTTTTGAGTAATAATTCTCAGGAAACAAAAATAAAAATTATCATGGATTCGGGGTCGCAAAATATGTTCATCGATAAAACATTCTCTCGTAAATTTAATTTAGAAGTTATAGGAAAAATAAAATTAGCAATTTATGCTTTTGGGTCAGAACCAAAGAAATCTATTGTAAGAAATAGGGTAAAAGTAAATTTAAGAAGCATTTATGATCCAAAGAAAATTATTTCGATTCAAGCAATTGAAACAACTTCTATTTCGGAGGCGGAAATTCAAGGGCCTAGTAAAAAAATTCACAAATTTTGTAATGAAGCCAAAATACAGATAGCTGATATTGAAGGGTCTGAAAATTTAAGGGTCTCTCTATTAATTGGGTCAGACTATTTCTGAAAAATCGCAACAGGAAAGGTCAAAAGAGTTTCCGGTGCTTTAGTAGGAATGGAAACGAAACTAGGTTATGTATTTAATGGTACTGAAGCAAAACGCAAGGATTTTAAAGATGTTAGCGTAATGAATGTTATAGTGCGTAATCAAAATTTAGAAGAATCAGACATTTTAAAGAGACTGTACGATTTAGAAGGTTTGGCAATATCGCGTAATGACAATCTGAATTCCGAAGACGACGAAGTTTTAAAAGAATTTGAAAATTCTACAAAACTAATCGACGGTCGCTACCAAGTTAAACTACCATGGAACGAACATTCCGTGTCGCTACAGGACAACTAGAGTAATGCTAACAGCCGTTTGCGAACACTTGTTAAAAGATTTGAGTACTTTTCATAGTCTTTTCATAGTCCGTACAAGGACATTATTTCAAAGCATCTAATTCAAGGAATAGTTGAAAGGGCCAATGAAAATGAATGTGGTGATAATTCTAAGATCTATCACATGTCACATCACGCAGTAAAACGCAAAGATAAAACAACGACGAAGATGAGAATAGTTTTCGATGCATCCTTGAGTGAACATAATTTTCCGTAAATTAATTACTGCTTGAGTTCAGGTCCGAATTTAACGCCCGATATCCTAATATTTCTTTTGCAGTTCCGTCTGAATAATGTTGCCATAACGGCAGATATAGAAGGTGCATTTTTGCAAATTGCCTTGGCGCCAGAAGAAAGAGACGCAGTTAGATTTCTATGGGTTACGAAAGATTTAGACGCTGAACCCGAAGTTTTGAGGATGACGTGTGTAATTTTTGGAGCATGATCGAGTTCATTTTTACTGAACGAGACAATTAAACATCACATCAAGAAGTATAAGGATATTTATCCAACTGCCTTCGATGTTTTGAGCAGTTGTATGTAGACGAACTTATACGCAGTTTAGAAGATACAGATTTAGCGTACACCGTCCACGAACAAATAAGGCTCATTTTGAGAGAAGCAGGCTTTAATATGAGAAAAGTGTGATATCTGTATCGTCATTAAGTGTGTCTACCTGTCCAATAAATAATCTTCATTGGTAAAAGATGTTTCTACCTTTAAAGAAGCTAATAGAACACGAACCAGAAAATTAGGTGAGACCAAACCTTTTATTTACTTTTATTATCTTGTATGATTTAAGAAAGTTACGAATTCTGTTTTACCAGTAAAATTCAATACAAAGGATAAGAGCCCATAAGCCGTGATTTTAGCCCATGAAATAAGAATAAAATTCGATTTTGTTATACTGACTTAATTATTTCAATTTTTAATATTAGAAGGTTTATTCTGTACTATTCCAACAATATTTTTTTCATTTTGTTCGGATTTATATAACTTACACACGCTCAAAGTTCGTATTATTCGTAGTTTTTGATGAAAAATACTCAATTTCTCATAAATGTATCTCAATTATTTATATGAGCTCAATCGTGCAACACTTTCTTCTTTACATATTTTATAACATACATCAAAATGTACAATATATGTAAAAATAAAAGTGTTCCAAAGCTGCTCTCATAGTAAAATATTAAAAATAGAGAGTTTATTAACTGCATTCCTTCACGTCACTATAAGACTTTAGGATAGATAGTACAACTACGTGTTTAAACGTGCTAAAATGAACATAACTATTGCTAATGTAAAGGAATGCAGTTATTAGCAATAATTACGTTCATTTTAGCACGTTTAAATACGTTGTTGTATCCTAAAGTCTCTTAGGCCAAGGGGGTGACATTTTTGTACATGTATCCGAATAACATCTATTCGTTTTTTCAATCATTAATGTGACTTTGCAGACTAGATAATCTATCCAAATGTTGAATTTCACATTAAAGTCCTTAAATAAATCTTACTGGTAATGTGTACAATGATAATACCATTTTAAAAACATATTTTCATTTTTAAAAAACTACCAGAGAAAATAGATTTAAGTTAATGTGTTTCGCGGGATATATTGATGGAAACAAGATGCACTAATACACGCACTTGGATGTGCTACAAAATGCATTGTTCTTGCTTGTCTTCAAGTAAAAAATCTAGTCAGAGATTGAGAAAAAAGTGTAGGACTCAGATAATATAGGATATATCTTGAAACCAATAGATCTTTCTAAAATTTAACTGTTTTATTAAGAAATCCCAGTATAGATGTAAAACAAATGGCGTCAAAGTTGGCAGAAAATGACAGAGAGTAAGATAGAACAATGTATCAAAGGAGAATTTTCAGATTTTAGAACACCAACGGTGAATGGTAAATTTGCACTTTTAGTTTATTTTGGACAACGAAAATAAGATGATTGTCAAATGTTTAACTTTCAAAAGAATAAAAACTTTCATCTTATTTCACTTGAAAAAAAAATGTAAAAAATGCTAAATCATAGAGACAGTTAACCAATAATGATTTGCTACTAAAAAAATCCCCATTTTTGCTACGAAGATTTCATAGCAATTTTATTTGATCTAAAGCAAAATTCCCATACAACTGGGTCCAATGAACTTGGAACATATCATGGGAGCATGCTTTTTGAAAATCTACTATAAAAAATCAAACGAAAAAGCACGCGTCACGCATAGATTTTAAAACACTTTCAGATTATAAAACATAAATTTACGGAACAATAGGTCACAAAATATATTCAGAATACTGTAACAAAATTTCATATGTTAATATTGTAAACCATAATGTCTGATTGAATAATTTGAAAAAAAGCATAACGTAATTTCGGCAAATAGCATCAATAGTCAGACAAAAATCTGAATTTTTTTGTGCACCCTGTATATAATTTATACTATATTTATATATATATATGGAGTATATTTATATATGTATGAAAGATAACAATGAGTAACAGCAGCAATTGTTTGAACTCAATGAAGAAATGATAACCACGAACGCAATAAAGGCAAGCATAAATATGAAATCACGATATTCAAGAATAAATGCGCACTAGCATCAACGCGAGATAACAAGATTTGAAGCAAAGTACTTGGTTGGATTTTTTACGCAAAGCTTAGAAAAGTCTGCAAAGTAATTATTTATTGAATGACGGGTAGTTGTCATTGTTATTTAGTAGTAATCTTATTATATGGTGAATCTCCAGTTTTATATTTTGTTGTTTATTAAACCTTATTGTATATATTTGTATTTTAATCTGAATCCCACATATACAGTATTTTAAAATCTCCTTCAGTTAGAAAACCCAGAACACAGTTCAAATTAACTCTTAAGCAATCTCCGTAAACAAACGGAAATGTACTCTCTAGATATTTTGTGCTGCACTGCATATTTTCTAAAGAATTTATACACAACAAGTAATACGCAAAAAATTAGTTAAATTTTAAAACTCATACCATAACTTAACAATGTAAAAGTGTAATTAATGTTTTTACTTACCCCTCATACGTAGTATAGGGTAAGTCTTGTAATCGTTTTGAAAATCGAAAAAAAATTTGACGGATTTACACATTTCAGACGCTGGAGATTCCGAAAAACATATTTTTAGTAAAAAAAATTTGAACGTCCGTCTGTGTGTCTGTGTGTCTGTAAACACTCTATCTCCCGAAAAAATTGAGATAGAGACTTGAAATTTGGTATGTACTTAGTATGTAATAATGGGAAGAAGCCTATTTATTTTCAGTAACCTCGATTATCCGGAACTATTTTTTTCGGACTCTCGAAATATTCGTTCTTATAAAAGGTATATAAAAATTTTCGAAATTGTTTATTTTAAGGAGTGAATATAAAATACAATAAAAAAACATAAATTTTGCATAAACATGAAGTCGATCGGATAATTAGTTGCCGAGATATTTTTATTCCTATTTCCCACACTCTTCAATTTTTCATGACCCTGTATTTCAACCAAATTTCAATTCAAAGATATATTTTAATTGGAAATGAGACGATTAATCAGATGCAATAAACCGCTAGTTAATAGGATTATTGTTTTTGGAGTTATAAGGATGTTTCTTTTAACCCATTAAAGCCTATCGGTACCATATGCTACCGGGATAACTGCCCTCCATTTTGTTGTTTATATACCAGTATATTTTAAGAGAAATATCCTCTTTATTTGATGGCAGAAACTCCGTAATAAAGGGAGACTAAAGTTGATACTTTGAAAAATTGGTATGAAATGCAATTTTTGAATTTTAAAAAGACAAATAATTCCGGATTTAATGGGTTAAGCAATTCAGTAATCGAGCCTTTAAAGTTTGTGACGTCATCAAGCCTCGATTTTATTCGAATTGCAATGCATTTTATAAGTAGTTTACACATATTTTATTTTCATATTTTACATTATGCATATCCATGATGGGTAACTATTACGGTGGCCCCCAACGACTAGTTATTAAGGTTTTCTGTTTTAGTCCCTATGAAAACGTCCGACGTATTGCCTTTACGATGAGTTTTCGTAAATATCTTATATCGTGGTGCTGAACGTGTCTGATTTCTCTAAAAGAAATTCTAACAATTATTGTTTACAGACAGTACTGTAACCAAAGTTTTGTGTAAAAATATAATACATTATAACACCTTGTAATAATATATTTTTTAAATGCTAAAAGGTGTAAACTAACAACATAACATACAGTAAAATAACTTTTATTAGATTGCTGACATGTTTCCACTTACTCAGAGCCATAACAAATGAGAATATTCCATAATTGCACGTTCTTTGAAGTTATTATTTAAAATTCTATCATTTAATTTTCATGTAATTTTAAAAAAATTACGCACGTTATCTTTTATTTTCACTTGGTTGTTTGTTTTGGCAAAAACAAAAATGTGTTTCTCTGTAAAGGAAATGTTGGAAATCTGGATAAAATTTTGTTGTGTGGTGCGTTTGGAAGTGATGATAAGTCAGAATTTTTAACGAAACCTCTTTTGCATGTAAAATTTCAAAAAGCTATTTGAAATATTTTTGAGTTAAACTTTGATTTCAAACCGAGGGAGGATTTATTTACCATCGATGGGACCGCTTGTTGGAAATCTGGATAAAATTTTGTCCCCAAAATGTTGTTGTGAGGTGCGTTCGAAAGTGATGTCATTACTCATTGGTTTTTGTCTCCGTTTCGGTCGTAAAAACGCTCTCGTCTTTTACCTGTAACTGTATGTATATTTCTTTTCAGTTTTATTTACTGAGTAAGTCTATATGGATGAACGAAGATCCTTGCAATCAGAGGGAGATGGGAAACTGGTAGAGAAAAGCTTAATCTTCGCACCAGTTGTAAGTTAAATATTTTAAAGTATGTGGTGATAAAGAAGTTCACAACAAACGCTGGATGTACATGTAAATGCCCTTTTTAGCTCACAGGCTATCAAAGCCTGAGAGCTTATGTGCCCGCCGGTTCTGTATGTACGTATGTATGTATGTATGTATGTACGTAACGCGATAACTCTTGATAGAACTAACCGTTTTACTTTAAATTTTGTTTATAGGTTCCTTGTGATAAGGCGCTTCCCTGATTAGTTTTGGAGGTTCCTTGGTTACGCATAAAGGGGGGAAACGGGGGGCTGACCCACCATAATTTAGATAAATGGGTTTTTCATGCAGAATTATCCCATTTTCTTCCAACTTTGTATATAGGTTCATTTTGATAATGCGCTTCTGTCAATAGTTTTGGGGTTCATTGTTTAAGTATAAAGGGGGAAAGGGGGGATACCCCCCAATTTAGATACATGAGTTTTTCATGCAGAATTATCCGATTTTCTTCAAATTTTGTATATAGGTTCATTGTGATAATGCGCTTCTCTGAATAGTTTTGGGGGTTCATTGGTTAAGTATAAAGGGGGAAAGGGGGCTAATCCCCCCTTAATTTAGATAAATGGTTTTTTCATGCAGAATTATTCGATTTTCTTCAAATTTTGTATATAGGTTCATTTTGATAATGCGCTTCTGTCAATAGTTTTAGGGGTTCATTGGTTAAGTATAAAAGGGAAAAAGGGGGGATAACCCCCCTAATTTTGATAAATGAGTTTTTCATGCAGAATTATCCGACTTTCTTCAAATTTTGTATATAGGTTCATTGTGATAATGCGCTTCTCTGAATAGTTTTGGGGCTTCATTGGTTAAGTATAAAGGGGGGAAAGGGGGGGGCTAATCCCCCCTTAATTTAGATAAATGGGTTTTTCATGCAGAATTATCCGATTTTCTTCAAATTTGGTATATATATTCATTGTAATTATAGACTTCCCTGATTAGTTTAAGGGGTTCATTAGTTAACTATGAGGGGGGTAACGGTGGGATGACTCCGACCCTTAATATACTGTTGATTTCTTTATTTTTCGAGGGGCATACTTCAAATTCTTTGAAATAAGAGTATAATATACAATTAGTGTGAATAGCCTGTGAGCTCAATGCCCTCAGTTTAACTGGGCAGTTTTCCTTTTTATTATTTAAGTTTAACATTCAAGTTGAATTAATAAATTGATCCGACTGAACTGCTTTGTCATATGTTTTATTTAAAGCCACACAAAAGGTCGTATACACTGCTGTTAATACTCTGCTCAATATTTATCATGAAAGATGAATGTTATGCACACCATATTCTATAAAAGTAAGCTTCTTGTAGTGCACTTCACTCATATATATCGATTTGAATACGTTTGAGATAGCATAACAGCATTAAAACACACCTAAGATTATTTTCCTCCATTTAGTGTAACGTAACGTATTTCTTTTGAGTGTCCCTGTAAACAAACTAAAAATGCTGCCTACTTCATTTTCAATACCGATCATACCAAAGTAAAACTAAATAACATATATCAATTGCATGGTAATCCGAGTATATTTACGTGAGTTAGAGTAAGGATAGACAGCAGAAAGTGAAACAGGTGACATACATTTATCTTTCTCATATATTCATCAGTTGGATAAATTTATTCAGTGAACATTTTAGACAGACAGAAAGCAGACAGACAGACAGACAGATGGCATACTTACAGACAGACAAATGGAATTCTTAAACACATTTAACTGTGTTGGAATGTGTTAATTAATTTAAAATAGTAATATTTTAATTAATAAAATATGTATTATTTCCACTGAATAATCTATTTACATTCACAGTTTCAAACGAGTTTATTATATTATTTTGATTCCTTTGTTCTTCAAACATCGAAACAAACTTCCACATTTATGTGACTGTTATGGACAAAATAAAAAATGTAATATATTTTATTTGTTTAAAGAGAGAAATGTTTTTGTAGTTACTTTTGTAAATATTTAAAATAAAATATTTATGTAGCTGTAGAAAAAAAATATTAACTATATATTTTAAATTTCTGATACACAAAGAAAGAATTTACATATTCAATATCAAACAGAATTTTGAAATTCGATAAACAGATTATATTGGAATTGCTGTTTATTATTATTTTTGGTAAATACATAACAAATATTTTGTATTTACTACTCCAATTTCTTACATGTATGACAAACAATTCCCAAACAATAGGATTTTTAGGTCAGAATTATTTATAAAAAATTAAACAAATTTATATTTACGAATGGATATTCAAAAGAATTATTGTTTTTATGTTGAAAATATATCTTATTAGCTTAAGCTACCATTGAAATCTAATGGTTCACAGAAATTAGAATTTTTTCCTAAAGTATATGAAGTATTCCAACAGCCTTTGTTATAAGAATACATTTCACTGTTATATTAAATTAAATAATTGGAAGAAAAAGATAATTTTTTAAAGAAATTTCAGTCTGATTTAAAGTTATATTTTTTCTATTCATTTTTGTGAGCATTAGCTATATTCTTATTGTCAGAACAACAACAAAAAAAAAAAACAAGAACGAAAAATCATGCGTCAAGCATAGATTATGCAACACTTTCCAACGCTTCCAAAATAATTTTACAAATCATTACCGTTTAATAAGCTGAAAGATAACATCTAAGTAAACAATTTGAAAAACACATAACATATTTAAAAACGTAATTTCAGGAATTTTCAACATATATTTCCAACATATACCATATTCGGAAAAATATCCGAATACATTTATTCAGCCCAGTATATGATCTATAGATTTGTATATATACTACATAGGATGCTAAATTTTAGTTTAGTTAGGAAACGCGTAGCACAGTTTAAAATTATCCTTCTGGAGTTTCTTTCAATAAACGGAAATGTGTTCGCGAACTTTTGTGCTGCCCTGTATATGAAATACAGAATTTATACACACCAAGTAATAGACAAAAAGTGAGTTAAATTTAAAATCGCTTTCAGCAACTTAAAACGCACTTCCAGGAATTATTGTTAACAGACAGTAGAGAAATCTTTTGTGTGTCTCTGTAAATGAATGATGATTGGTATACACAGTATTCTGTAGTAAGCCTCTTGTAACGCACCTTAGTGATAAATATAAATTTCAATGCGTTTAAAATAGTGAAACTTTATATAATTAAACCGCAAACGATTTTTCTCCATAGACGTAATGTAACGGAATTCTTTTGACTATCCCTGTAAAGTAAATATAAGTGCTATGCACACCCTATTCCATATTAAGCTTCTTGTAATGCACTTTAGTCATATATATCAATTACAATGTGTTTGAAATTGTGTAACATCATTAAAATAAACCGCAAATGATTTTCCCCCATAGACGCGTAATGTAACGCATTTCTTTTGAGTGCCCCTGTATAAAAACTGTAAGTGCTACACACTTCAGTTGAAATAGGGTACATGCTATAGATAACGATAATAACATATAAAAATTGCAGGGTAATCCGAGCATATTTAAGGGAGTTAGAGCACGGACAGACGGCAGACGGCCAGACGGCAGACAAACCGAAGTCATAAACACTTTTAAACTAGGTTGGAAAGTGTTAAAAAGAGGAAACGATATTTGAGGAAGTGCATTTTATGATTATTTCTAATCTTCTGACTTTTTTATTCTCATTATTTAAAATTCAATTTGGATTTTGCCCTTTCCTAAAGTTTTAAAATCGTTTCTCAAATTCCCATCATTGAAAGTCATTTGATATTTAAATCGTTTTTATTCAAATCCTTACCTTTAGTTCTATTTCTGCAGGCCTTTTAAGGTATTTGTTATTCATGATAATTTGAAGATTGTTCTAATAGAAATTTATTAGGTCTATGTGTATGTATAAACATAAATAACCAACATATATTTTCCATTAACATTCCCGAGCTTCACAAAATTTGAATAAGTGTCTTTTTTATGTATGGAATTTGGATTGCTTTAAATCGAAATATTTTTCTGAGAGATATAGCAGCGTTATTGCCTTATTATTTAAAGGGTGAATTAATAGGAAATCCAATATTTTATTATAATATTTAATATATATATATAATTAATTAAATAAATAAAGAAAAGCGCCTATTTGAACTGATGGCATTGGGCTCACAGGCTTTTCACGCTAATTGTATATTATACTCTTATTTCAAAGAAAAAAAACATTTAGCTAATCTAAGAGGGAGGGATTAGATTCCCCATTTTACCCCTTTATACTTAACCATTGAAAACTCAAAGATTATCAGGGAAGCGCCTTATCGCAGTGAACCTATATACAAAATTTGAAGCAAATCGGATAATTCTGCAGGAAAAATTCATTTATCTAAATTAAGTTGGGATTAGCCTCCGTCCCCCCTCTTTATACTTAACCAATGAACCCCCAAAACTAATCAGGGAAGTGCCTTATCACAATGAACATATATACAAAATTTGTAGGTAATCGGATAATTCTGTACGAAAAACCCATTTATCTAAATTAAGGGGGAGGCAGGGAATTGGCCCCTAAATCGATGACACCAAAAGATGATCACTCAATTAATTGATGATCCACTAATTTAACGGAAACAGATATTCGAGATGAAAACAAGCTTCTTGAAGATGATAAAATTAGGCCTTTAGGAACTGTGAACAGATAATTCAATGAAAATCTTCATTGTCGTTGATCTCCTTGAGAGAATTACTTGTCTTTTAAGGCTTAAATTTGTCGTCTGTAAAATAAGGAAAAGTATTTACTAAAAAACTTCATTTTATCGTGTAAATAAACTGCCAGGCTTTGGTCAGCACGCCTAAAAACAGGAATTACTGCCGAGCATCATACTTTTTTGTCGAATTTCCCACCCAAGTGACGCTATAAATCGTATAGATAAGTTTCAACTGACGTCACACCCTAGCAACCACCTTAGCAACTAGGTTTGGTTTTTGTTTGCCCATCAAAGATGGTGGATTGTGATTGGTTGGCTCGTAATACAGGCTACAAATCCACGATTATGATTGGTTGATAACTTTTGGTGGACTGGTGATCACGTGGTTGAAACTGATCTATTGCCAAACTGGTAGAAGAAAGGCAGGGAGAAAATCATTTTCCGTTCATTGGCTCCATGATCACAGCAGAAGGGATGAAGGAGTGCAGATGCTCACAGATTAGAAAACCCCACTAAGTCAGAGGAGGCACTGACGATCGCACTCGCTTATTTTTTAAAGTAGAAATTCCCGAACTCTGATTGTTCAAAAATGTAGAATGTAACTTTTGATTTATTAGAGGAACTTTTCTCTACATAAGGTACAATTTATGTTATTCAGAAAAAAAAAGTAAATATGCTCAGTATTAACGACGTCATGCAATCTGCATGTGTTTCGACGGTGGAAACGCTGAGTATATTTAAACTGTAATTTCATATTAAAAGTAAGTATAACTTGCTTATGTGTGTTTGTTTTTTAAATAAATGTCATCTTCCTTACAATGTCACACTTCTGCATGCAATTCGTGGCGTATATAAAATGATCATCGTATTGAAAAAAATTACATTTTAGGATTTATAAAAAAAAAATTGTGTGTAAAAGATCCTTTCATATTAAATCGAGGACTCTCTTCATCTTTGTACTTTACTTTTTTCTCATATGTCGTACCATTTTTGAGGTAAGAGCGCTAACTTCGTCGTTTGCCGCTAGGTGACACTGTAACAGGTCTCATCATGTAGTGCATATTTAATATAATTTTAATTCCCGTTTATGATTATAGCCGTACCTGTTCTAAACGGGTGGACAAGACTTTAGAGAGCACACCATATATATATATATATATATATATATATATATACATATTTATATATATATATACCCTGTATATATAAAAACCTAATGAAACATATTTGTAAAACAATTTTATGAAACGACTGATTATGCGAATATATGTTAAATACGAGGTTTATAGAACACTATTGGTATTGTTATTTTAGTATGATGTTACAGTCAATTACAAAATGTTTTTTTTTTCCTGAAGAATGTGCACATAGCATTTATAGTTATTTTTCAGAGCCGCACAAAAGAATACGAATAAATGAATTGGACATATATGTTAAATGCGAGGTTTGTAGAACGCTGACGGTAATATAATTTTAGTATGCTGTTACAGATAACTACAACGGATTTTTTATTTAAGAATTTTTATATGCCATTTATAGTTATTGTACACGACCTCATAAACGAATTCGATTACACTACCGTCTATGGGAAATAATTACTCAAAATGCATTTTCGTGTATTATGTTACTTGTAACTCTGAGAAATCTGTATATGTTACTAAGGCTTACTGGAGCCTGTTCTCTATTGAAAATATGAGATTTAACATTTATAATTCTTTTACAGGGCAACACAAACTAATACAGATTCATTACAGTTTATCATCTATTGCTTTTAGAAAAGATATTTTTTTAATAATTTTACATAACTTATAATGCTTCATGATTCTGTCTGCGCATATCTGTGCCTTCAACTAACATTTCAAACGCATTTTAAGCTCACTTACCGCTAACGAACTTCTCTCAAATCTTCAGAAAAAGTTTCCGCCATTGTCAAATATATATGTACTAGCTGACCTGCCAGGCGTTGCCCAGTCAGACTGTCAATGAAAAATATAACAGTGTAGTGCACTTCATAACAAAAAAGACTGCATAATATTTATTTATACTAACAACTTGTAAAAGAATCATGCAAGAGCTGAAATTTCAAATATATAACAATTACGTTTTAAAAATGAAACGGTCAGGGAAAATTATTACACTTCCTTTTCCCTTTTTAAAAATCATTGCTTTGTTTACATTTTAAATTTTATATTGCTAATTGTATTTTTTAAATTATAAATATTAAATGCTTATACAAAAATGAACATTTCAAATGAAATTGTATAACAATATATCTATTTAAATGGTAATGTTGACAAATTATAATTACAATTTATTTGCACTATAATAAAGAAATCATTGTTTGTTTCGTTTTTATTCCTGTAGATAGTAGCACCAAACAGTTAAAAGTAAAAAATCCTGACCTAAATCCTGCAAAAGGACTTTTACACAATATCCAATGAGATGCGTTTCATTCGGGCGTTGCCATTAAACAATTAAACAGAATAATCGCGATTTCTGTATGACGTACACTCTCAGTAATAAAACACTCGACGATTCGGCAATCCTTAAGCCTTACTTCGTCATTTTTCACAATCATTTCTTCACAGAGTCCGTAGTTTTTGACGAAACTGTTTCCTCGCTGTCAAAAATAAAACTCTCACTTTTGACGATTCCGCAATTCTAGAGCTATATTTCATCATTTTTGACAATCATTTCGTTTGATGTGTCTTCACGAAAAAGAAATAATCGCGCATTGGTTCGGATGCAGGCATAATCGGAAAATCGGATTCAAATCAGGGCTATAGAGTGGCTTGAGTGGATTTTCACTACGCTGTGTGGTGTTTTTCTTTCTCTTTAATGAAAACGAGAATACTGTTAACTTTCCTTTCAGACACCTCTTCTAAAAACGTTCTTTAACAAAAAATATAACCAAAAGTAGTGCTTCCCTTTCTTGTCAAGATTTACACATAAGATATATTGTCTGATAAAGAAAATACATTACCGAATTTTTTTTAGTGTAATATGTATGCACATACATGAAATATGTTGCATGAACAAACACAAATATTATTAAACCAAACTTTTACTCTATTTCTAAGACTAATATATGTTTTATACCTGTACTACACTTTGAAAACAAATATAATTAGCTTTTTGAGTCATTATGTTTAACGGAATATTAACAATGAAATACATTTATAAACATATATATATTTCTTAATTATTTTAAAGTGTTAATACTTTGGATTGCAAAATTTGTAAGTTCCATCTAAAAGAAAGATGAATAGAGTCATAAAACATTTATCACAGTAATATTTCACTTTAATTTATAAACTAGTTGTTGGGGGCCACCGTAATACTTACCCATCATGGATATGCATAATGTAAAATATTAAAATAAAAATGTGTAAACTACTTATAAAATGCATTGCAATTCAAATAAAATCGTGGCTTGATGACGTCACAAACTTTAAAGGCTCGATTACTGAATTGCTTGAAAGAAACATCCTTATAACTCCAAAAATAATAATCCTATTAACTAGCGGTTTATTGCATCTGATTAAGCGTCAAATTTCCAATTAAAATATATCTTTGAAGTGAAATTTGGATGAAATACAGGGTCATGAAAAATCGAAGAGTGTGGTAAATAGGATTCCAAATATCTCGGCAACTAATTATCCGATCGACTTCATGCTTTATGCAAAATTTATGTTTTTTCATTGTCTTTTATATTCATTTCTTAAAATAAACAATTTCGAAAATTTTTATGTACTTTCATCAGAACGAATATTTCGAGAGTTCGAAAAAAATTGTTCCGGTTAATCGAGATTATTGAAATGAAATAGGCTTCTTCCCATTATTACATACTAAGTACATACCAAATTGAAAGTCTCTATCTCATTTTTTTCGGGAGATAGAGCGTTTACAGACACACAGACACACACACAGACACACAGACGGACGGCAAAATTTTTTTTTCTAAAAGTATGTTTTTCGGAATCTCCAGTGTCTGAAACGTGTAAATCCGTCAAATTTTTTTTTTCGATTTTCAAAACGATTACAAGACTTACCCTATACTACGTATGATGGGTAAGTAATGAGGAAAAACGAGCAAATTTTTTTTTCTAAAAATATGTTTTTCGGAATCTCCAGTGTCTGAAACGTGTAAATCCGTCAAAATTTTTTTTTTCGATTTTCAAAACGATTACAAGACTTACCCTATATTACGTATGATGGGTAAGTAATGAGGAAAAACGAAGCAACAAATTGAAGAAAAACGAATATCTTTTGGATTACCCTGTAGAAACTAATATCGCAAAAGCGTTGAAACGGTAGCACATGCTTAGGAGGCTTCTTTTAATAAAGTTTGTTCATTTTTAAAAAGATATCACGTATACTCGTGGAGAAATTAAGGTTTTTATAAAAACAACCCCAAATTTCAACAAGTGTTTTTGCTTATAATTTTCAGAGTTCTTAATATAATAGAATGTTCTTTTCAGGAACGATGACACAAAACATTATATACAACACCCTGCAATCAGAATTTAAAAATAATAAATATTGGATGAATAATGAGTAGGTTCACTAAATATTGTTTCACTGCGCATGCGCGAATGCAATCAAAATATACTGTACATAATATATTAGCTAGATGCATAGAGCAACTTTTGTGAAAGTTTCAAAAACATAGCTTGAAAATTCTGATAGTGATAATCGATAAAATAAGCTTGAAATTCGCTGTTCCCAAAATGAAGCAAAAAGATGATGGGCGGTATCAAATATGCAATGAGAGACACTTCATTTTTATGTCAACTTTCATAAGCTAGTGTATTTGGATACAACCCCTTATCTTTTTGCGTCCTTTTGGGAACAGTGAATTTCGAGCTTATTCTATCGACGATTACTATCAGAATTTTCAAGCTATGTTTTTGAGACTTTCACAAAAGTTGGTCTATACATTTAGCTAATATATTATAAACAGTATATTTTGATTGAATTCGCGCATGCGCAGTGAAACAATATTTAGTGAACCTGCTCATTTTTCATCCAATATTTACTATTTTTTAATTCTGATTGCAGGGTGTTATATATAATGTTTTGTGTCATTGTTCCTGAAAAGAACATTCTTTTGTATTAAGAACTCTGAAAATTATAAGCAAAACACTTGATGAAATTTGGGATTGTTTTTATAAAAACCTTAATTTCTCCACGAGTATACGTGCTTTGCTCATAAAAATGAACATAGTTTATTAAAACAAGCTTCTTAAGCATGTGCTACTGTTTCAACGCTTTTGCGATATTAGTTTCTACAGGGTTATTCAAAAGATATTCGTTTTTCTTCAATTTGTTGACGGCCCCTTATGGGGTTTCGGGAAAAAATCTTCCCGAAAATATACGACGTCTATCATATTGTTTACACGCCTGAAGTTTCAGGATAATTCCTCATGTGTCTTTCCAGATATTTAACAAAACGTCTAAAATCGCAAGTGACCGGTCATCATTGGCCATATAGTGTATATAGATGTTTCAGTTATCTTAAACTGAAGGACAATAGTTTATATTGATGGAACTTTTTACAATGATTGCCAATAAATTGTCTCTTTTTATAGTATGTGTATTTAAATAAGCGTTTTATATATAATCCCTTCTAGACCTTCTGAAATAGCGTTTTTCTAAATATTTAGAAAAATTAATATCTAATTGTATCAATAACATTCTCCATACATTTCAATATTTTTTTTTTTATTATTATTATTTTACATCTTTTACATACAGGAATATTTATTAATGAAAAATTTTTTGCACCAATTTCAAAAATAAAATATGAACGCATATAATTTATTTCATTAAAGGTTAAAATTTTTTTAATGGTTACTCCATTAATTTGATATTTTTCAGAATGCAGAAAATATTTACTTCAAAGACACTCTATTTCTTTGATGTTGTGTCATTACATAAACTTCAAAGAATTTTTTATTATTATTATGTTCTTTAAAGGAATTTTCACTAAGAGCTATATGAAAGATTTAAGTGCTCTCTAGCAAAATATTTAGAACCTTACCAAACTTATTCACAGACTTATTCTTTGAAAATTCCTTTTTTTCCGGATCTTTGAAAATAACATTTTTGATTTTTATTCTTTTAGTAGATTATTCATTTTCGTAAAAGTCTTAAATGTGAAATCAAACTATAAATTTGAATAACTCGGTACCGGAGCCGGTACCAACGAAAATCTCTCGGTACTTACCGGTACTGACGAAGTACAAACGATTGATGAACGCGAAATTGCCAAGTCCGGGGGTGGAGCGGCCAGTGAGGTGGTCCGTCAAACTAAAAATTTGAATAACTCGGTACCGGAGCCTGTACAAACGAAAATCTATCGGTACTTATCGGTACTAACGAATTACAAATGTTTGGTGAATGCGAAATTACCAGGTACGGGGGTGGAGGGGCCAGTGAGGTTGTCCATCAAACTAAAAATTTGAATAACTCGGTACCTTAGCCGGTACAAACGATTGTCTCGGTACTTACCGATACAAACGTAGTACAAACGACTGACAAATTTTCGTCAAAATCGGAAACACTTCTTACTATGGAAAATTTTACCACAATTATTCTAATTCGTAAAGAAATCATATGAGATGTGATCTTCCCAACTGTGCAAAAAAGAACTGACCAGGATTCGAACCAGGGATCTCTGGGCTGAAGCTGCCAATGTTCTACCAACTGAGTAGTCCTTTACCAACTGAGCAATCAACAGAATAAAAATGCATCTTCTGTCATCAGCAAGATTGCCAGTCGAATTTCTTGGAAAAAACAAACATGATAGAACATATATTCTGATCTATTTATTTTGCTATATGTATATTCTGGCTATATTTTAATATAAATATAATTTACGTGAGAGTCGTTTTAATTTCGAAAATGAGATTAATAAATTTTTAAAAATTTATATTTCTAATAGATTTTGAGAAATAAGTGATTTGACTCATTCAATCTATGGAAAATTCTCCTTATAAATAGGATTAGCATTGGAAGGAATTACTTTGAATGCTTATAATATTTGTTAATTTTAACCTGTAATATTCAAAATAAAGATCTTCTATCTCAAAAATTTTAGTGCGACTCTAGTATTAATTATAATTTCGTATTTAATGCGAGCTTTAAAACTCTTTAAAAAGTACTGGAGAAATTTCGAAAAGTTGTTGTTATTGAAAGAACCTAAAACAATATTTTTCAAGGAGGGCATTTGTATAAATAGAAACCAATTAAATGCAAAAAACTAGAAACACGGCAACAGAAATAATCAGCGGCAACAGAAATATCTTAAATCTTTCATATTTCATTTCGATCTACTGTAAAACTATAGAACATTTTTTTTTTTTAACATCCTGAAATTTTTAGTCAAACATTTTAAGTTCATGAAAAAAACAAAATGTTGAACATGAAAATAAAAAGCAATAACCACAATAAGTTATTCTTTAATGGATTATTGATTCTATTAATTAAACTTAGTATTGCCAATTTGGCTACTGTTTTTATTCTAATTGCTTCATTTCTAGCACATTTTTTTTTTTTTAACTTCCTGAAATTTTTAGTCAAACATTTTAAGTTTATGAAAAAAAAAAAATGTTGAACATGAAAATAAAAAGCAATAACCACAATAAGTTATTCTTTAATGGATTATTGATTCTATTAATTAAACTTAGTATTGCAAATTTGGCTACTGTTTTTATTCTGATTGCTCTATTTCTAACACTTTTTTTATCTTCCTGAAATTTTTAGTCAAACATTGTGAGTTTATGAAAAAAACAAAATGTTGAACATGAAAATAAAAAGCAATAACCACAATAAGTTATTCTTTAATGGATTATTGATTCTATTAATTAAACTTAGTATTGCAAATTTGGCTACTGTTTTTATTCTGATTGCTTCGTTTCTAACACTTTTTTTAACTTCCTGAAATTTTTAGTCAAACATTTTGAGTTTATGAAAACAAAAACAAAATGTTGAACATAAAAATAAAAAGCAATAACCACAATAAGTTATTCTTTAATTAATTATTGATTCTATTAATTAAACTTAGTATTGCAAAATTGGCTACTGTTTTTATTCTGATTGCTTTATTTCTACCACATTTTTGAATAAAAATAATCATCTTATATAATCACAAATCAATGTAATATTAAATAAGATGAATATTGCAATTTCAAAAAAAAAATGTTGCAATCAAGCAATCTCAATAAAAAAATAGCCCTACTGGCAACACTGACTTAACTTTGTCATTTATAATAAAACGAAGAAATAATCTTGAAATACTTTATGTAAAGCAAAAATTTAAATAGTTTATAAAGATGATTTTTAATCCTAGCATTAACCTTTCTTGATCAGAAGGTGATTAATTAGGGTATTAAAAAGGGAAGGGATTTTAGGTTTATAAAAGTAATGGTGAAAATTTTGGCGTTGCAGGAGAAATAATCCTTTCATTTAAATGTATAATAGAGAATCATTATGTTCAAGAAGTTTCAAATGAGCTGCCGTTTAACTACCAATTTAAATTTTTATTTATATGCAGAATAAATATTGATGTTTTACAAAGAATCAATATTTATTTTGTACAAAAGCCTTCTTATATTATCATTTTTTATAAATATTATTTTGAATTATTTATTTAATTATGTTTGGTTAAAATTGATGGAAAATTCCGTTTAGATTTTAATTATTATCTACAATAAAAAAGCAAAATGATTTCGCAAAGTTGTGATTAAAAAAGTTTTGGTGAAAATTTTATTTAATATAATCAAATGAGATTAGTTGAATATTTGAATAATTTTTCTTTTCTTTGAGAGTATCTAATTATAATTTTTCATAATTTCCTTAATTATGTTATCCTGTAAATAAAATTGGGTATAAAAGGATGGGGAAATCTTTACCTTTTTAAATAGAAACAATTCCCTTTATTAAGAATTAACTTAAACAATGGAAACATGAGATCCTAATTCATTTTGCGAAAATGTTAATTTTAAATATATTTTATGATGAATTTAAAGCTCGTAAACAATTTTTAAACTGTAATTAATTTTATAGTAATATGTATTCTCTTTTACTCCACCAATAGCTAATTTTTAAACTTTATGCAGTTTTTAAATTTTTTTGCAGTTTGACACTTCAAACTGCAAAATATTTCATATATTGTTTTCCATCATATTAATAGAAATTTACATTAATGTGTTAATTTATGTAAATTTTACGTAAATTAAATTTTTCATACGTACTGTGTGCCCTAATAGTTATATTCACTAAAAAATCCAACATACTTTAACAAATAAAAACAAGTTGGAAATTGTACGTCAAACGTTACAAACTAGGTGCGTTCGTACGCACGTTTTACAATTAAATTCATGATATCCCGTGCGTAGAACGGGTTAAACAGCTAGTTAAGTATATATTTTATGACACTGTTCATACAAATATCTTAACTAGTTATATAAATATTCAGATATATATGTATCAGCTAGTTATATAAATATTCAGATCTTGATGATTTTTAATTCTGTGAAATGAATTATATCGTCTGCAGATTAATTTCTGTCATAAAATAAGTATCTCGGTCGCTTGACGATTTAACATCCATCGGAAGCTCCTATAACAAAAAAGCACCGATTTAAAAAAAAAATCAAATTTCTTAATAAATATTTTTATTAATATCTCCTAAAGTTTTGATTCGATTTTAATAAAATTTGAAATGTCTCGACAAAATTCTGCAAAGATAATATATTTTAAATTGCAAACCATTTGGTTGGGTAGTTTTTGCGTTGTTATATGCGGACAGACAGACGGACGGACAGACAGACGGACAGACAGACAGACAGACGGACGGACAGACGGACGGACCAAGCGACGACTATTGGTGCTACGTATTTATATAATTACGAACGCACCTAAAAACAAATCCCATCCTTTTACGACACATTTTATAAACACTAAATTTCTTTTGAAATTTTAACCAAAATTTTTAACATCTCCGTTTTATTATAAATATTTCAAATATTAGACTCAACTTTCAGAATATTGGATAATTATTTTTGGTTATTATGTTACTGATTTCTCAAAAAGATTACCGGATCATCATGTTATATGAAAGTGGTCAACACTGTACTGTAATACAGCCCATTTTACACTATTATTAGGTACTAGCAAACCCAACCCGGGGTTCCCGGGATAAAGAATATAGGGGAAAACCATTTATTTCTTTTTATTAAAAACTTTTAATAGATTTTTTACATTTAATATTTTTTTATATTGCCTTCTAACAACACCACGAAGCATTTTATATTAAATATGTCAAATATATATTGAAATATAATTTTGAAATTTATTAAAAGTGGTAATTTTGTATTGGTCTTAAGCCAGAAGTTAATAGCCGTGGAAATCGCAAAAAAATTGTTATATAGAGCAGTTTGTCTTATTCTGTTAATTTCAGCTCTTTTAAGAGCTTATTTTGATTACATGTCTGTTAAATTTGTGCTTTATTTATACTATTTTATTTAGTGATTAATGAAGTTTTAACATCATTATGGAATATTAGCTGGAAACAAATGCTGAACTATTTATATTGTTTAAAGTGCAAACGGATTAATATTTTGTAATCTTCTGCCAGCGATAGAGATAGATTTTTAAAAAATCATGCTTCAAATTTAATTTAAATGCTTTAATAAATGAGTCATTTTAGAAACAGTTTTCAATCAAATTCGATTTGAGATTAGAATTCTTTTCCTATATAATGGTGTAAAAATTGAAAATGTGCGATGTTTAGTAATTTAAAAATCGCCAAACCGAAATTTCATCGTCAATTGTTACCATTCGCAAAATGACGTCAGCGTTACGCACGGACACGTTTGTCATTTATAATATAGATACTAAAAGGAGGGGGAAAATATTTTTTTTTCTAATTCATAAAGCCCTATCCAAAACATCTTAAACTAAAATCATGACAAATCAAGCAATGTAGGTAAAATAATATCCCACATCCAGATACCTTCCTTCAGATAATATGCATGTTCAGCGCAGTTATTAAAGCAACTGGATAATCCATTTTGTGATATCCGTACTACAGAATATAGGCAAAAACCATTTATTTTATTGAAAACTTTAATTGATTTCTTACATTTAATATATACTTTTAATTGTCTACTAACAACACCGAAAGGCATTTTTATATGAAAAATATCAATAATGTATCGTAATAGTGTTTTAAAATTTATTAAAAATGATTCCTACTTATTAGACGCAGGCTAGGAAGTTAATAGCTGAAGAAATCGCCAAAGAATCATCTACTTACAGCAGTCTTTTTAATTCTGATAATTTCAGTAGTTTACGCACGCATTTTGTTTACATGTCAGTTAAATACTTTGTGTTTCATATATATTATTTTATTTATACTGGGTGAACCAAAAGTTCGTTAAAACTTTAAAAATTCATAAAAAAGGAAGAAATTATGATAAAGAACTGCGGTTTGCAAGAAAGGGCTCACAAGGTAGTCCGATTTTTTGTAGAAGCAAAAAAGTTCTTAGTTAAAAATGTCACTGGTAGAGGGCGCTGACGACCCGAAACACATCTTGCAATAACAATTGTTCAACATGACTTTCAGAACACTGTATGACACAACTAAGGCGACTCACAACGCCCGTTACAGCTGAATGCAACATGTCGGGATGAATTGAAGAAACTCTCCGTTCAAATAGAACAACTTCACCAACAACGCTCGATCGGGTAATGATAAAATTCTGAAAGCGAATGAGAAATCCTCGTGTATCCCGGTCTTTTATAGTAGGATTAAGTTGCATGATTCTGCTGAATCTCTCGCATGTTAGCGCCATCTACAGGTGACTTTTTAAACTAAAAATTTGTTTGCTGCTAAAAAAATCCGACTATCTTGTGATCCCTTTCTTGCAAACAGCACTGATTTGTCATAATTTATTCCTTTTTTATGAATTTTTAAAGTTTTAACGAACTTTTGGTTCACCCGGTATATTGATGAAGTTCTTAATTTCGTTATGAAATATTAGCCAGAAATAACTTTTCAACTATTTATATTGTTTTAAGTACAAACGTGTAAAACTTTCGTAATCGAGCTGTACGCGATGGAGATGGATTAAAAAAAAAATCATGCTTGCAAATTATTTTAATAACCATAAAAAATCAGTAAATGGCGATACAGTTATAAAAAAAATCGCATTTAAACATATTTCTTCCGATTTGACGGTGTAAAATTTAAAATTCTGCGATGTTTAGAATAAAAAAAAAATGCAGTAAGAGCGAAATTTATTGGTGAGGTGTTAACACCGCCAATATGACGTCATCGTTACTCACGGAGATGTCTGTCCATTATAATATAGATTAGTGAGAGAATAATTCTGAAGAAGCTTCACTAAACGTTTCAAAGCTGGAATAATAATAATATTATGTGTATTCCATTTTTTTCTACAGAGCGTCTTTTAAATAAAAATTTAAAATTCTGCAATGTTTAGAATTTAAAAAAATTGCAGTAAGAAGGAAATTTATTGGTGAGGTGTTAATACCGCCAATATGACGTCATCGTTACTCACGGACATGTTTTTGCATTATAATATAGATTAGTGAGAGAATAATTCTGAAGAAGCTTCACTAAACGTTTCGAAGCTGGAATAATAATAATATTATGTGTATTCCATTTTTTTCTACAGAGCTTCTTTTAAATGAAAATTTAAAATTCTGCGATGTTTAGACTTTTTAAAATTTGCAGTAAGAGCGAAAGTTATTGGTGAGGTGTTAACACCGCCAATATGACGTCATCGTTACTCACGGACATGTTTTTGCATTATAATATAGATTAGCGAGAGAATAATTCTGAAGAAGCTTCACTAAACGTTTCGAAGCTGGAATAATAATAATATTATGTGTATTCCATTTTTTCTACAGAGCTTCTTTTAATGTGTTCTTATTTCAAAATATGGCACCATCTAAATTACGTGGAATTACCAAAATAATTGACTTCCTAAGCATGTTTCAAGTGATTGTTTCTAGAGTTGTTTTGCCTACACCATAGTTGTTTGGAAGAAAATCGAATGCAGAGGCTGGCGTTACAGTCTACACACAATTTACAAATATGTTTTACATGGTACCTTCCACATTCGCTTTGAAAAATAGACTATACAGTAGGAACATTATATGTGATTTGAGAGAAATTATTTTAACAATTGAATTGAGTAATGATTCGGGACCCATTTCTTCATATTTATAAGCGCACGCAGAAATAAAACCCTTTGGCAAAATATTTTACATTTATTGAAAGAGTATTTTTGGTTCTACAAGTTAATATATTTTAGTTATAATTTTACTGACTTCAGTGTATTTTTATATCATTAAAATAGAATGTCACTTCTAAAAACAGCATGACACCATTTGCTTGTTGCATTCTCCATACTCTCCAGACTTCGCTCCGTCATATTTTAATGTGTTTCGTTCGTTTTTAAATACTTTACGCGGTGTACCGTTCAATAATGTCATAGAATTGAGGGTTTGGTTGGGCGAAGACTTACAAGTAAATGTACTATAGTCAGTTGCGGTGAATTTCGATTTTTATTGCTCATTCGATTCGTCTTATCGCGCTTAGTAATTTGCTACCTCGCATATCGGCTATTGAGTTTTGATAATGACAGGGGATGGGTAAAATTTTAAAATTTTGTTCATTGTAAACCTTCTGCCGTCAAAGAAATAAATAAGATTTAAATTTATTTATGGTTCTTACACAGACATGCATTGATAATAGTCAATTTTTGACACATTGTTCATTTCTAAGAAGTGAGTAAAAGAAAAATATTTCTCACACTGTTCACAACGAGCAAAAGCTTCTTCAGCTGACTCGACGACGCATTCAAACAGCTCTGCTTTCTTTAAGGATGAACAAAACTAGACGAGGACATCATAACTTGCGAAAACCTGCCTGTCAAGTAGCATACGAATATTTTATCTGCAATTACAAATTCTTGTAATAACAACAATAATATAACCTTATAGAAGTTATTTGCAATGTATGGCACTGTAAAAATAATTAGTAAACCGAAATCGCACTTATCTCTTTGAAGGGATCTGTTTTTCACTGAACGAAATTTTGGGACTTTGACCCGGCCCGCTGTCATTATAAAAACTCAATCGCCCATATGCAAGGTATAAAATTAATAAGCTCGAGAAGACGAATCGAATGATCTATAAAAATGGAAATTCGCCGCCACAGACTATGGTATCTTTACTTGTTAGAGGCAAAACTGAGATATTTCTAACACCGATGCAACATAAAACTTATTGAACTATTGGAGAAAGTCGTAATCAACAACAGGGAGTATATCACTTAATAGTTCATTGTAATGCTTTTGTTTAAAATAAATTAAATGAAAACGCTCATGAATTATTCATCAACTCAATATAAGGTACTTTTTTTTTCATTCTTTACACTTCATATTGGTTTTATGATTTTTCTCTTATTATTTTGCGGAACGTAACTTGTTGATTATGACATCAAAATAATGTTTCTTTTTTAATTACCATGTGTAATAATAGGTTAATTTTAGTTATACCTCTAATTGCGGGAAAACTATTTACTTTCGGATTCTCATAAACTCATAACTTGCTGCAATAACAATTTTATTAGAAAAAAGAATTAATAACAAATACAGTTCCATGTATTTTTTTTTTTTTTTTTTTTTTTTTCGTTTTAAATAAATATCATTACTGATATATTATATGCGAATATTAATTTTTAAATTAAAATTGGTAAGATATCTACAAGATATTAAAGCACAGTAAATACACATAAGCAAATGTAATCGTGTTTTTGTGCAATTCACGCGCTAATTTCGAAAACATTTTGTAATATCTAGCGGGAACATCCTTTACTTTCTTATTTTGCTTTTTATGTCTCTTTTAGCATCATTCCTATTTGTTGTTTTTAAAAATAAAATTTTTAATATTTTTAAAGAATTTACATTTAAAAAGAAGCATATAAATATATATATATAAGTTTCAAATACGATATTAGAAATACTTGTAGAAATATTGGTTAGAAATATCGGTTCACGTTTAAATTAGATACGCCAATTAATACAACCCTTTTTCATACAATTAGAAAAAAAAATTTAAGGTTTGAAACATGCATCGACTTTTTAGCTCACAGGCTATCAAAGCCTGAAAGCTTATGTGCCCGCCGGTTCTGTATGTATGTATGTATGTATGTATGTATGTATGTACGTATGTACGTACATAACGCGATAACTCTTCATAGAAATATCCGATTTCCTTCAAATTTTGTTTATAGGTTGACTGTGTTAAGGCGCTTCCCTGATTAGTTTTCGGGATTGATTGGTTAAATATAAAGGGGGGAACAAGGGGGGGCTAATCCCCCCTAATTTATATAAATAGGGTTTTAATACAGAATTATTCCGTTTTCCTTCAAATTTTGTTTATAGGTTGACTGTGTTAAGGCACTTCCCTGATTAGTTTTCGGGATTGATTGGTTAAATATAAAGGGGGGAACAGGGGGGGGGGCTAATCCCCCCCTAATTTATATAAATGGGGTTTTAATACAGAATTATTCCGTTTTCCTTCAAATTTTGTTTATAGGTTCACTGTGTTAAGGCGCTTCCCTGATTTGTTTTCGGGATTGATTGGTTAAGTATAAAGGAGGGAATGGGGGGGCTAATCCTCCCCCCTTAATTTATATAAATGGGTTTTTCAAGCAGAATTATTCCGTTTTCCTTCAAATTTTGTTTATAGGTTCACTGCGTTAAGGCGCTTCCCTGATTAGTTTTTGGGATTGATTGGTTAAGTATAAAGGGGGGGGGAACGAGGGGGGGGGTAGTCCCCCCCTTAATTTATATAAATGGGTTTTCCCTGCAGAATTATTCCTTTTTCCTTCAAATTTTGTTTATAGGTTCACTGTGTTAAGGCGCTTCCTTGATTAGTTTTCGGGATTGATTGGTTGAATAGAAAGGGGGGGAACGGGGGGGCTAATCCCCCCCTTAATTTATATAAATGGGTTTTTCATGCAGAATTATCTCATTTGCTTCAAAATTTGTTTATAAGTTCACTGGGTTAAGACGCTTCCCTGATTAGTTTTCTAGATTGACTGATTAAGTATAAAAGGGGGAAACGGGGGGGGGAGCTAATCCCCCCTTAATTTATATAAATGGGTTTTTCATGCAGAATTATCCCATTTACTTCAAAATTTGTTTAGAGGTTCATTGGGTTAAGACGCTTCCCTGATTAGTTTTTGGGATTGACTGATTAAGTATAAAAGGAGGGAACGGGGGGCTAATCCCCCCCTTAATTTATATAAATGGGTTTTTCATGCAGAATTATCCCATTTGCTTCAAAATTTGTTTATAGGTTCATTGTGATAATGCGCTTCTCTGAATAGTTTTGGGGGTTCATTGGTGAAGTATAAAGGGGGATGTGGGGGGCTAATCCCCCTTAATTTAGATAAATGGGTTTTTCATGCAGCATTATCCGATTTTCTTCAAATTTTGTATTTATATATTCATTGTAATAAGAGGCTTCCCTGATTAGTTTTTGTTGGGATTGATTGGTTAAGTATAAAGGGGGGGGACGGGGGCTAATCCCCCCTTAATTTATATAAATGGGTTTTTCCTGCAGAATTATTGCGTTTTCCTTCAAATTTTGTTTATAGGTTCACTGGGTTAAGACGCTTCTCTGGTTCGTTTTCGGGATTCATTGGTTAAGTATAAAGGGGGGGACGGGGGCCAATCCCCCCTTAATTTATATAAATGGGTTTTTCAAGCAGAATTATCCGATTTTCTTCAAATTTTGTATATAGGTTCATTGTGATAATGCGCTTCTCTGAATAGTTTTGGGGATTCATTGGTTAAGTATAAAGGGGGAACGGGGGGGTGCTAATCCCCCTTAATTTAGATAAATGGGTTTTTCATGCAGCATTATCCGATTTTCTTCAAATTTTGTATATATATATTCATTGTAATAAGAGGCTTCCCTGATTAGTTTAAGGTGTTCATTAGTTAACTATGAGGGGGTAACGGGGGGATACCCTCCCTTAATATATTGTCGATTTCTTTATTTTTCAAGGGGCTTATTTCAAATTCTTTGAAATACGAGTATAATATACAATTAGTGTGAATAGCCTGTGAGCTCAATGCCCTCAGTTTAACTGGGCAGTTTTCTTTTTTTTATTTATATTATGCGATCTCTGTTGTATAGAAATAAAATAAAGTTTAATTGACTAACACAGCCTTATCCTTATTTATATCCTTCTACTCAGTTCTTTTACAGAAACACATGTGCTTTTTCTTATTAGCTCACAGGCTATCAAAGCCTGAGAGCTTATGTGCCCGCCCGTTCGGTATGTATGCATGTATGTATGTACGTATGTACGTACGTAACGCGATAACTCTTGACAGAAATAACCGTTTTGCTTCCAATTTTGTTTATAGGTTCCTTGTGATAAGGCGCTTCCCTGATTAGTTTTTTGGATTGATTGTTTAACTATAAAGTGGAGAACGGGGGCTAACCCCCCTTAATTAAGATAAATGGTTTTTTCATGCAGAATTGTACAATTTTCTTCAAATTTTGTATATAGGTTCATTGTGATAAGGTTCTTTCCTGATTAGTTTTGGGGGTTCATAGGTTAAGTATAAAGGGGCTAACGGGGGGGGGGAATCCTCCCCCTTAATTTAGATAAATGAATTTTTCATGCAGAGTTATCCGATTTTCTTCCACTTTTGTTTATAGGTTCCTTGTGATAAGGCGCTTCCCTGATTAGTTTTGGGGATTGATTGGTTAACTATAAAGGGGGGGGGAACGGGGGGCTAACCCCCCTTAATTTGGATAAATGGTTTTTTCATGCAGAATTATCCAATTTTCTTCAAATTTTGTATATAGGTTCATTGTGATAAGGTTCTTTCCTGATTAGTTTTGGGGGTTCATAGGTTAAGTATAAAGGGGGTAACGGGGCGGTTAATCCTCCCCCTTATTTTAGATAAATGATTTTTTTTATGCAGAGTTATCCGATTTTCTTCAAACTTTCTACATGGGCTCATTGTGGTAAGGGGCTTCCCTGATTAGTTTTGGGGGTTCATTGGTGAAGTGTAAAGGAGGGAAACGGGGGCTACCCCCCCTCCCCTTAATTTTGATAAATGGGTTTTTCATGCAGAATTATCCAATTTACTCCAAATTTTGTATATAGGCTCATTGTGGTAAGGCACTTCCCTGATTAGTTTTGGGGGTTCGCTGGTAAAGTATAAAGGGGGTAACGGGGGGACTAACCCCCCTTGATATAGATAAATGGGTTTTTTAAGCAGAATTATCCGATTTTCTTCAAATTTTATATATATGTTCATTGTGATAAGGCGCTTCTCTGATTAGTTTTGGGGGTTCTTTGGTTAAGTATAAAGGGGGGACGGGGGGCTAACCCCCCTTAATTTAGATAAATGGATTTTTCATGCAGAATTATCCGATTTTTTCAATTTTTGTATATAGGTTAATTGTGGTAAGGCGCTTCTCTGATTAGTTTTATGGGTTCATTGGTTAATTATAAGAAGGAGAAACGGGGGATGGTTCCCCCCTCTTAATATATTGTCGATTTCTTCATTTTTCGAGGGCTTATTTCAAATTCTTTGAAATAAGAATATAATTTACAGTTAGTGTGAATAGCCTGTGAGCTCAATGCCGTCAGTTTAACTGGGCAGTTTTCTTTTATTTATTATCCTTGAATATTATTTAAGAGTCAATTTTGAGGTCCGATTCTGCGGTGTGAACTTCCAAAAAACAAAAATTTATCAATAAAGTTTTAAATAAGATTATAACTAAATGTATATTTTACCATATGATACAGGGTGTTTCACAAAGGACCCCTAACTTTAAAAATCAATAACCCAGAAACGATGATAGATAGAAACATGAAACCAATGGTATGTTTATTAAAAAAATCGTAAGAATCTTATATATAAATCTCAAAATTTAGTTAAAAATAGCACGATAGATGGCGCTGAGAGCGTTAAGCATTCTTCTAAAGCGAGTTTAGAAGCATAGAAAGAGTAGCCGTCCAAGATTTCGCCATTGAAATTTGAACGGCGAGTTTGAAGAGGCTATTTGTCAAGCCTGTGTGTCGATTTCCGGTGACACACTACAGAGAGTCACTGACAATTTCATTCTGCGTTTGCAACATGTCTGTTGTGTAAAAGGTGCACATATTGAATCTCTTTTTATGCGATGCGCCTATTTATCACAGCGCCATCTATCGGCGCTATTTTTAACTAACTTTTGAGATTTATGTATAAGATTCTTACGATTTTTTTAATAAACATGCCACTGGTTTCATGTTTCTATCTATCACCGTTTCCGGGTTATTGATTTTTAAAGTTAGGGGTCCTTTGTGAAACACCCTGTATATAATATTAGTTTATTTAAGATGATAAATTTTAAAGTGATATTTAAATTCGATAATAACGATAATTATCCCAATTGTTCCACTTGACAGTATTTGTTACAAACATATATTTTCAGGATTCATACCACTAAGTTCGAAAAGTAGTATTTGTTTTATTCCACATATAGGACATTCAATATTAATACGCCAGGAGAATTTTTCAACATTCTAGTATAAATTACTTTATCGAGATTTTAAAGATTTCGAAATCCTTGGCACCATTTGTTGCCAGTCCTCTACTTTTTTTTAAAATTCAAACTGCTTGTTTGACACAACTTTTTTTAAGTAGTATTATTCGCGATATATAATGACAAAATAAATAAGGTGAAATTAAGGAGAATTTTAATATTTCAAAAAAGTGGCATCAACCAAACAATCCGAATAATATTAATAATAGTAGTAGTAGCGTACATGTACAAGCAACAGTGCACTGGAAAGAAAAAAGAAGGGGTAGATGTTACGACATAATACTGGCATACCAGCTGCCTGTATTATACCGTAAAATTAACAGCAATAAACTGCAAAATAAGCACTAATACGCTACCGCACAATAGCGCCCGTGTATTACTGCTTATTTTACTTTTTTTACTGTTAATTTTAAGGTATAATACTGGTAGCTGGAATTCTCGTATTATACCATAAAATCAACATTTTTTTTTTTTTTTTTTTTTTTGTGGGCGGATCGGATATTACCAGTGTTTATGTGTTATTCTGAAACATTACATTTTTTTAAGAAAACTCTACAGAAACAAAAAGCGATGTAATGTAAAATTCCATTATAATGCGACTATGGGAAGTTGGTAGAAAAGTGTTAAACTGAATCTAAAAATTTGAGGGTAGATTTTCGCAGCTGAGTGTACGGCTTCTTGTATTGTTTCCTCCCCCCACGTACCGAACTATTATTCTCTCCATCGGAATAGTTTCTAGATCCTATCGCCATCATCAATTGTTCCATGTTTGTTTTTTGTTTTTTTTACGAATATTATAAAGTAAGAATACGGTGTTTTATGGAGATTTTTTTAAATACTGTGGATTATTTCGTAAAATTTTTCAACAGTTCTAAAACGGTGTTAAATGAAGAATGCTGGTGTAACGCCGCTTAGTTGAGATTTAAGATCATTTTTGAAAGTTTTGGGGAAAAGAAATTGACAATTTATTTTCCAAGGAATCCACCTAATGATTACTCAAATGTTAAATAAAATATTCTTTAAAAATAAAATCGGATCATCAGGAAGCTCAGAAGAAGAAAATGATATACATAGTCGCCCTTCTAACTAGTGGGTACCACTGTTTGTTAATGGTAATTCAGAACGAAAGAACACGAGTTTAAAAATTGTAAATTGAATCTATAAATTTGAATCTATAAATTTGAATCTAAAAACCATAAATATTCATAAAAAATATATAACACTGTTATTTATTATTTGCAAGTGAAATTTTGAAAGAAAAATGAAATAATTTTTTTTAGTCACTTTTGCAAAAAAATAAACAATAAATATTATTAAGACAAATTTAAGAGTTTATTAGATAATTATATGTCTCATGAAGCATCATGCTAGAATGGAATTTATTAGTTTATTTACCAACTTCCCAATAATGTCCGTCAGTTTAGAAACAATTTGATCTCTTTGAAAACATCAATTTGTGAAAAAAAAATGTTTTAAAATTTGTGGAATATTTGTTAGAAATACAGAGCGGGTTCCATTAATTTAACGTTGAGTTCGAAAGAGAAAGAAACGTAGAAAACAAACATATGTAGGCATCCCCCTTAATTAAGATTATTCTATCTTTGCAAATATGTCACTTCATATTTGAAATCATGTGTTTACCGATTTATTATTTCGACAAGGATATTTATCGCTGTCTCAAAACCATCTTGCACTCAAGCGTCATTACTTAATGTTTATTTATTTATTACACGCCTTGTTTGACACAATATTTTGATCACCAATTTCATTGTAAATGTAGTGTGTGTTGTTGCATAACAACTGACACAAGCTTTCTTTGCAATTTTGGTTATGCCTGATGAAAATTATAAATGTATCAATTGATAGGGATAGAGGAAAGTTACTTTAATTGAATCTTTAGTAGGAATGATCTATGACATTTTCTATAAATGAATAATTGTACGGAATATCGTGACTGTGTCGAGTAATTCTTTAATTATTTTTTCAAGCTATGTATGGGAAGATATTCGAAATTTGACATTTTACCAAAAAAGTAAGTTTAAAATAGTTTTGAAATGATAAACTCTAATTGGCTGCTTAGGACTGTCTTATTAGACATCCCTTCGTGAAATATTGATCGAATTATTCGACATTTGCAAAGGTGGCTTTCAAAAAATTTTTTTTTGGACAAACGAAAGTTGTTTTAAAAAGGTTTCTTAAGATATGGATAAATCTAAAAGAACTTGCAGTTATTTATAATGAGTCAATTATTAACATTTATAGTTAGAAATAGTACTTTTAATTTCATCAAAATTATTATACACGATATTTTATTTAAAAATCACAAAAAAGTACAATTCGCACGTGTACTCATTGTTTAAAGGTGCTAAAATTGTTGTCTAAAAACACCGAAAACACATACTCCAAACGTTTTCAGCCGACACTCGACCATCCTCAGGGGTGATGCTGTCATTATTCCTCGATCTTGCTCGATCTCCAGAGAGACTCGAGAGACCATTAATGTTCAAGAGTGGTACGGAAGGTAAACGGTGGGAAGGAGGCGGAAAAGAAAATTTTATTTCAACAAACTTTTATTTATTTTCTAACAATTCACTCCGAATTGCGCGGATCTCATACAACAAAATATCATTACAAATTGTTTCATTTCTAGAAATTATCTCAAGACATTCTTTTATAATGGCTTCTTGGTAATTATTTGTATGGAAAATAACTTTGGATTTATTAAATGTAACTTTTATAGGTTGAGTTTGAGAAAATCTCGCTAACGCTGTATGGGGTCGGTTCAATCTGAGGTCTGCCTCATGCCTCTGTAGTCTATCTCAAAATCTCCTCATTGCCATTCCTATATAAAGTAATTCTTTATTATCCTTTCTAAAAGGTATTATGTAAACTCCCGATTTACTGCCAGCCTGAACTGGATCAATTTTCACATTTAACAAATCATTTAACTCTGGGGGAGGGACCGAGATTAACTTTATATTATATTTCAAAAGGATATGTCTCATAAGATATTTTATTTTTTGATGCAAAGAAAAGATATAAGGAATTATAGTAAAAATAAATAAAAATAAATGAATATATAATATTTATGAAATAAAAATGAAAATATTAATTTCGTATATTTGTATTCCATAAGAATTTAATTAGGATTATGGCTATCCAAGTTTTTATTAAATGAAAAATTCCAATCTTTATAAATTGGGGCCTACCCGTCGAAAACACGTAAATTACATAATAAAACGGTTAATTATTCATAACTCCATTAAAAATTGCAAGAACGATTTTCGTCGACTCACTCCCTAAGCATTTTAACATGAAATATGTATTGAAAGAAATGAACACCATGCTCAATGCAATTCAAGAAGAATGTATAAAATAATATCTCAAATATTTTAAAGATCATTGCTCAAAAACAATTTTCGACGAACCTTATCTCTACATGACCTCATAATATTTTAACCTAAAATGTCCATGAAAAGGAAATTTATAATAGACTCGAATAAAACTGTGAAGCAATAGTCTATTCTATACCACATGAACGTAAAAAGAAAAAAATGCTTAAATATGCAAAACTACGCCCTATGAAAAAAATTCGTTTTAAAGAAAATTCCCGTTTTGAAAGACAAAAAGAAATAAATGTGAAAGATGTGTTTTCATACATAAATTCCGTTTTAGTGACAAAGATCCGTATTTCATGTTTAATCTGATCTTATTTTTAGTACTTTTTCTGTAATTGGTTCCATATCCGAATTGTGTAGTTGCGAAAATGTGATTTGGCGCAAGGCTGTTTTTAGGGTTTTGTTCATCTCACGAAACCTTATTCGTCCCGCTACGTTGCCTGTCCGTCACAGAGCCGGTTCTCTGAAACTATATAACTTACAGACTTGAAATTTTGTGTACTTATATTGAATACCTACTATGAAGCTGAAAATCATAAAATTAAAAAATATCGTATTATTTTAATTTAGAGAAATAAAAAACCAAACTTTTACAGCCTTTTCCTATTAAATTTAAACATTTTTCGTTATAGAAGTTGCCAACAATTAAAAACCCACAATAAAATTGAATGAAAGATTTCCACATGAAAAATGAAAATGAAAAAAAAAAAGTTATACCAATTGAAAAAAGATTAATATGACGTCATATTGGTAATAAAACGGAAATTTTTAAACATTTCTCAATAATACAAGGAGTATGAGTATGTGTAAGTACAAAAAGCAGGTTAATATGATGTCATTGGAGAATTAAAAAGAAAATTAATCTGACGTCATATTGAAAGTTTAACGGGATTTTTCAAATGTTTGAGAATAATACAAAGAGAGTATCAATATGAGTAATAGAGAAAGCAAGTAGATATGACGTCAGCATATCAAATATGTCATGAAAGTGATTATAATGTCATATGAGTTTGAGGAACGTATTGAATCATGATAAAAACCCGATTTTAGAAATATTGGCACATTTTAACATTTTGAATGTCTCTATACAACATGTTTAATTTTGAAATTGATTTTTTTTAATATCGCATTTAGTCCAAATGACAGATATTATTATGACAGAGTATAATAGCGGTCTTTGTCCGCTTTCGGACCGGTTCATATTTTCGAAAAAACGAGAAAAATTTTACTTTATAAAAAACATGATTTTTTTTTTTTTTTGAAAATGAAATTTATATGGATTTATTAAAGAAGGATAAAGTATTTTAAAAGGAATATTAAACGAAACACTTTGAGCGATCTTCGATCACACTTACCTACTTGTTTTAAAGTGTCAGTGGTATTTATTCACACCCATTTTGTAGGAGAATCTAACCATGATGATAACGATTGGAAATTGAAACAAATATGTCAGAATTATACGTCAGAAGTATCAATTACCCACATAGCACGAAAGCTCCCGAATACTTTCCCAGAAGCTCCAACTCATTCCTAATTCCTCCTGATACTAAAATGACAAGTTCAGCACTTCCCGAGGAAGAGTCTTTTCAGATTTCCTGGGGAACATGCTCCCAGTAACGTCCTACGGAGCAACCTATCTAGGAAATCGTTCCTGAGGAAGTAACTAGGAAGTCATTCCTGAGGAAATATGTAGAAAGTCGTTCTTGATGAAATACCTAAGAAGTCACAGTGCTGGCGCTATCTCATGAGTGATTCTGGAGTACAATACACAATTGCTTTTTTGTCAAAAATAGTGAATTCGATTTGATCCACCTCAATTTTTAATGAGTTAGTTTTATATTACAAATTTTTCCATTTTTTAGTACATCAGATAATTCTTATTGACTTTGAATTATTTTTTTTATTATTACAATATTTTTAAAATTTTTTAACTTTAATTCAATAATTTAATTTTTTTTAGCTTAATATTTTAATTAACTTTATTTATATTTTAGATAATATTAATTATTATTTATCTTTAAACTCAAATTTTATTCTTTTATTATTATTTTATCATCTTTTTAGAACTACCATATGCATTCATATATTTATTACTATTACTTTTTATTAATTAAGCATTTTTTTTCTTTTTTTAATTAACTAAATAATCAACTTCTGAATTGACACAATAAAACCTTTTAATAGACACAGTTCTGGGCCACATAATTTTACCGCTATTTAGAGGTCAAGGTATCTGTAGGACATATATAATCAGCGAGTTTGTCTATCCGTGTGTGTATTTGTTGTAAATATAGACCAAAGCAAATTTTGATGCGCCTGAGACTCATATTTTTAATTTTTGATAATTAGCCAAGATTTTAATTAAATCCCTCATTTAAGGAAAAAAAAATTGGGAAAAAATTCGATGGATATTTTTTATGTTAGCACGCATATGTTAGCAAGAAACAGTTCAAAATACGGACAGCCTGAAAATACATTCGTAAATTGATTACTTCTTACTTTCAAACCTCCCAATCCGCTAATAGAAATACGAATTTTAGTCCTAAAAAAAATTGTGAATAAATTTCGATTTTGCGGGAATATTTTTGTTTCTTTTTTCGAATCTCGCATCGGTCTCAGTTTTAGAAATACGAAAAAAAATACCCACTTAATCCGGGAGCTTTTTTCTCTATGATGACGGTGAAATTCGTTTTTAAAAAATGAATCCTTCAAAGAAAAAAAAAAGAAAAGAAAGGAAATCATCAGAGGAAATTAGTTTGTACCTCCCAGAGGCACTCTTTTTTTCTACGCTAAAAGTAACTAAATGCAGCTATTTTAGCAAAATCTTTTTACACGGTCTTTGTACACTTGAATTACATCACGTATAAAAATTTCGAAACATTTGGACGATTAAAAGTATTTGAAAAAATTCTGCAAAATTATCGCTTGAAGCGTGATTAAGCGGGCGGCATTTGCTCATGTTTTTATCACTAAATTTCCACATTTTTACATGGAAATTATACGCAGACTTCCAAAGCATTATATGTATAACTCATAAAAATTTCAAAGAGTTCGAACGATAAGAAATATCTTGTTTTAATATTAAACGACCAGACACGAAAAAAAAAAAAAAAAAAAGAAAAGAAAACACAGCTCTATTACAATTAAATATCAATTTTTTCATGACATTTTTACACAGGCTTCACAAACATTATATTTCTTAGTGATAACTATTTAAAAAAGTTTTGACAATAAGATTTATTTTTTCAAACTATTACATGACCCGATCTTTAGTAAAAAAAAAAAAAAAAAAAAAAAAAAAAAAAAAAGCCTTTTTTAGAAGCTATCTTATTTCTAAATATCAATATTTATTCACAATTTTTTTATACAGGCTTCGAAACTGTTATTTATGACTCGTAAAAATCTCAAAGAATTTGGAAAATAAGAATTTTTTTTTTAAGTATTAAATGACCCAATATAAAAAAAAATAAAAGCAGTACACTTTAAAATTCTGAATCCACTATTTATGTCGAAATATGGAAAAGCATATAACATCTACTAAAAGAGAGTACATTTTACTTAAAAACTTTAAAAAGTATAACTATTCCACTTCTGCCGATACGAGGTTCGTTTGGAAAGATACAAAAAAATACAAAAGACTTAAAAGTATAAATTCTTACAAAATCTGGTTAAAGATATAATGTCAAACACATTTGAGGTTTATTTAAGTTCATTATCACATGCCCGGGCAACGCCGGGTGTCTTACCTAGTATAGATGTTACGGTGAAACACCGAAATCTGGAGAATGTCGACTTTCACCGGTGGATGTCAACAAACACATAGTCGCTTGGTGTATGCCCGAAATATTTTCTAAATACCCTTATTTATGACTTACACCGGTAAAGGTCGACATTCACCATGCACTAATGGTGAATGTTGAACATGTCCGAGATTTATGTTTTTTTCTCCGTAATTCAGTCGCGATAAATTTTTCGCCTCTCTTTCTGGGAGGAATGACTAAGAAATTAAAACACACAGTACATTCAAAATGAGAAAGGAAAATAATATAAGTTAAAAACTTACTTAATTATACAGTACGTTCTAAATGAGAAAATAAAATAACAGTAATAAAAAACTTACTAAATTATGTGATTCAAATCTTACTTATTGCAACAACTTAAACTATTATGACACTTTGAATTGCACAAGAGGCCCTTGCTTTTACAACTGCATTTATTTGTGGAACACTTCCTTTTGCAATGACACCGTGTATAGCCTTGCCCACCGCTTCTCGAATTAGCTGCAGCTGCTTCTCTCAGCGAAATTTCTTTAAAATAAATCTCATCTGTGGAAAGTAACTTTTCCTTACAAATTACGAACTGATTACGTGTGTAAAGCTGCTTGAGGGTACCATTTTCATTTGCAAGTTTATAGAAGTCGGCGTCTTCTATTCCACCATCAACCGTTAACGTATTTCGGTTATCTGTACGACCACGGTTGACATCAGGGACTTGTATTCGTACAATATCACCAATTTGAGCAGGAGGAAATTGTTTTTGTGAGGTTCGTAACATTTTTGTTGCTTGCAGTAGAAGATTCGCTTTCGCGGCCGCTCTTTTTATAGAAATTAACGCGTGTTTTTCAGTCAGAACTTGATGTGAAGACGTGGTAGATTACAAGTCCTCTTCAATATTTTTCTTTGGAATATGGTTTTCGGTATGACCACCGCTCAATTTTTTTTCAGAATTATTACCAGTTTCTTCAAACTGTTCTTCGGTTTCAAAAGTATTGGCACTTTCTTCAAGTTGTTCTTTGGTTTCAAAAATATTGGCAATTTCTTCAAGTTGTTCTTCGGTTTTGATATTTGCGATTTGTTCGCTAAGCAAAAAAGACGATGCTATGCCTCTTTTCGCTTTAATGCCAATCATGGCTTCATAAGGACTTTGGCGTATTCCTTCGTGGTATGTAGTGTTCTTGGCAAATTGAACAAAGGGTAAACCTTCTGACCATTTATTTGTATCGTTATCGTTCATCCATGCAGTTAGCATATTCTGTATATCCTGATTGGCCCTTTAAACTGAGCCTTGTGTTTGACTGTGACGAGGCTTTCCATGAACTATCTGAACATCTTTCCACATAGCGCACATTTAGGATATGACTTGATTACTGAATTCTCTACCATTATCTGATTGCAATATTGCTGGAGAACCAAATGTTAAACATATTGGAAGAATGTGATACGCTACTTCTTCAGTCCTCTTAGTTTTCAAAGGTCGTAGCTGGACAAACTTAGTTAAATGATCTTGATACACCATTATGAACTTATATTCGCCATCTCTGTTTGACTGCAGATCTATCAGATCAACTTGCCATCTTGAGTTTAACTCAGAACTGATCATTGGTTTCACAACAATACCTTTCTTAGGTGCACTGTGTTTCATTTGACACTGTTTGCATAAATTTAAATACAACATTACAACTTCATATGTAATATTTTTGTATTTATTTTGCAACTCTTTAAACATACGTGTTCTTCCTCCGTGGCTTATTCTGTGTGAGTTTCATATAGTATACTGAACAATTCCTCATTGGTAACATAATACTGTATATTCGTTTCTCCTGGTTTTAATGGTACAATTAACTTCTCTTCATCATAAATTTTTAAAACGTCAAAACGTTTTAATCGTCTGTAATCCAAAGGTGTGTTGCACTTAGTTTTAGTAGAAACCATTTTAGATTACTTTCCTTGAGAAAAATAAAAACAACTGTCTTCTAGTTTACCCGTAATTAATGCATTTAACTTTTCAAGAAAAATATCACGATTCACTGCAGTATCCATTCTGTATAAATTAGGGTATCGGAAAAAAATTAAGAAAACGTTGCTCTCACCATCAAACCTTGCATAAGACTGACAAAGCTGACTGACTCCACCAGAACAAAGGATTTGCGGGAAACAGCCAGTCGCCTCTTTGTCGGGTGAAGGGCTTCTCGATGATCGCGCTGCGCGCGCAGGTCAGTAACGCTTTTCTCCGTGCCTGAATGTACGGCGAGTCTAACGAAAAAGAAAGGCTACCGCGGTACTTTATGCGTATCTTTTTTTACAGACAGCCGGAGTCACGTGATGCTCGAATGCACCAATGAAGGTGTACGAAAAGAGCATCACGTCACTCTAGCAGTCTGTAAAAAAAGATAAGTAGAATGCACCGCGGTAGCCTGTCTTTTTCGTTAGCCTCGATGTACGGATCGTGACGTCACACCTTCACGCTAGCTACCGCAAGGGAGAAAGAGATTCAAGCTCCTCTCTTTTCGACCTCCACCAGAGCATATCTGTGATTGTCGACATACACCGGTGAGGGTCCGAATGTACAAGAATGCAATGAAATATTCGATCTTTCACCGACGTATTTGGTGTTTGCTGGCATTCACCGGTGAAAGTCGACATTCTCCAATTTCGGTCTTTCACGGTAACATAGATATATAGACGTTCGAAATTGAGAAAATGTTCGCAAAATAGAAGTGTCTGAAATAGAGGTTTTAGTATATTTTGTTTTATTATTATTTTTATTTACTTTTAAATATAAATTTGCTTTATTAATTAATCATTTTTCTCTTATCTTTTGCAAATTACTATAGATAAGGTTTTTATTTTTATTTTTATAATAAAAGTCATGTCTCTATATAGTAAACTTTCTTTTATCTATATTTTTTCCAAATAAAAAATATTCGCAGCTCTTTTAGCAAATCCAATAGTCCCATAATGCAAATATATTTAGTCCGCAAAGGTTTAGTCAGGTAATGGTAGAATTTTAACTACTATAAGAACATGAATAGCACTGATCCACCTACAATCACTTTTGATGGATGAAGAGTGTATGTATATGCTTACTGGAATGCATGCAATACTTGCAAAAAAAAGTCGTTGAATGGAGAGAAAAGTTCTTATGCCCAGAACAAGAAGTTATTTATTTCATCTTTAGCTTTGAGATAACTAAAAGAAACAATTGTCGGTACAATAGAAAAAAAATCTTTAAAGCAGTCGACCAATGATTCTATAAAAGTATTGCTTTTAAAGGATTTCCTTGTTTTTACACAATACATCGTTGACAATCATAAAAAGAACTAATATTTTAACTCAAAGTATCCGTACATTTAGGCATTTTAAATCTCCTGAAATACACTGCTCAAAACAATTAAAGGATATTTGAAGTTTTATATAAAATAAAGATATAAACGAAATTTTTTTTGCCGAAAATAGAAGAAGAGAATCACAAATGCAAATTTTTCTGGTTTTCAATCTGTGGAGTATGCAAATTTTGAGTTCGACGTCAAAAACGTCGCTTCAGCGGCAGCGAATGAAATTTGACTTTCAACTGGATAAAAGAGAATGAAGACAAGGATGATCGGCATTCAGTGATTGCTTTGTTTCGATGAGTACGATATCTCAGCGAAGTCATTTGACAGATTGAGAAGCTTGGAGAATTGTTGGTAGGTTAGAAGGGGGCCAAACTCAAGCCGAAGTAGCGCAAGCCATTGGAGTGTCACAAAGTGTCATTTCCAGGATCTGGAACCGTTTTTTGGAGAGTGGATGTGCAGGCCGAAGACCAGGGCAAGGTCGTAGACTGGCAACAACGCCCAATGAAGATCGGTATTTAGCGTTAACAGCTCGGAGACACCGAAACATGAACGCTACTCTTCTCCAACAACAGCTTCGCTCGGCTACAGGCACCACGATTTCAACTCAGATTGTCCGAAACCGGCTCCATGCTGTAGGTCTGTATGCTCGCCGACCGATGGTATGTGTTAGATTAACATCAAGGCATCGTCGCGACCGCAGGGAGAGGGCAACCGAGCATGTCAACTGGAGGAGAAATGAATGTAGCAATATTCTGTTTTCTGACGAGTCCCGTTTTTCTGTGCATCCGGATAATTGGCGTATTTTCATCTGGAGGGACCGTGGCACTAGGAATAATCCTGCGTTCGTGCACGAAAGTGTCAGATTTGGCGGTGGAGGAGTGTTGGTGTATGGTGGCATCTCCATTGACGGGCGCACTGACCTCTACATCATTCGAGATGGAGCTCTGACTGGTCGCCGATATAGGGATGAGATCCTCAGACCTATTGTAGTCCCTTACGCTGCAGCGATCGGAGATAACTTCATTTTAATGGACGATAACTGCAGGCCACATCGTGCAAACCTGGTGAAGGATTTCCTTTTCGGTGAAGGAATCGTTCGAATGGAATGGCCAGCGTGTTCTCCAGACATGAATCCAATCGAGCACGTTTGGGACGCTCTAGGAAGACGAGTTTCTGGCCGCCAACAACCCCCACAAACTCTCCAAGAACTGGAAAGAGCTCTTCTGGAAGAGTGGGGCAGAATACCCCAACTCGTCATTAATAGCCTCATTGAGTCCATGCCTCAAAGGTGTTCAACGTTGCTGGCCACCCGTGGAAATCATACCCCCTACTGAAAATGATTTTCTTTGAAGAAAACACCTTTTCTTATTCTTTTTTTCTCATATGCACAAATTGTTTTTTTTTCCTTTTGTACACAAATGCGCAATAAAATGCATTTTTTTCTGCCAAACATGTGTAATTTATTCTCATATAACCTACTATGTCTGTCGACCATGTATCAATCAGCTAAAAAGTTTCCCAGATACAAAATCCACCTAAAACTGCAATACCCTTTAATTGTTTTGAGCAGTGTATTAGTTTTGTTAGCAAAAATGAACTTATATTTCAATGAAAAATAGTGCATAATGAAATTTCTATGTATTGAATGCTTTCACAGGATTTTAAAAGATCGCTAAATGGAGATAATTGTAAATTAGTTTTATTTATTACAATAAGAAAAAAAAATATTTTTGTTAGAGACACGAATTTTACTAACAGTATTTTTTTCCTATTTAACTAGATACAGATCCCAAATTAAACTAGATCCCAAATTAACTAGATCCCAAATTTTAAATATTAAGAGCTAAAGAAATATTATTGTCATTTTAAACAGCAGTTTAATGTAGGTAATTAAATATTAAACGATGTATTTATGTTATCTTAAGGTGATCTGCTCAACAACGCGAAACTTTCTAACACATCTTTTGACTCATTTTTAAACGCTAAGACATAAAATTGGCTGGTCTGACTATTGAATTGATTTGAAATCGAAATGAATTTTCCTTTTTTTGATAAATAAATTACTTATCGAGTTATAAGCGATTCGTGTTACGTGACGACACGTTTTCCTCCTTTCTTGTTCTTTGGCGTCGGAAATTCAGTTCAAAACACCGACTTTGACAGTATTTTCTGAAAGATCTTCCTTCTTTACCAAAAAAGGGAAAACGTCTGTTGATTACAAAGTTTATAAATAAGAACACCTGCCAATTTCATGTGTTTCCGAACAAAAATGAAATAAAAAATATATCATAAAGTAGCCAATTTGGATTTGAGAACAGCCTTAAGCATGCATAAACTCAGAAAAGGTTTTATAGATGTATAGTTTAACAACTGGTAAAATGGAAATATCAATATTAGAAATCAAATTGAGTTTTGCTTATTCTAATTCTAAATTTTAAATTATAATAATTCTAATTTTAAAAAATGTATTTGTAATTTGTTTTTCAACTTTTGGTTTATCAAAACGTCAATTTTTATCTTACATTGTTTAATTGTGATAATTTGTCATTTATAATTTAATGTATTTAATTTAATTTTTTTTTTATTTAATTGGCCCTCTTATCATAGGCCCCTGACCCTCATATATGTGGCTCCTAACTAAAATTTAAAAATTCAATGTTTTAGAAAATGTCTCTTTCCTTTTCCCTTTTACTGTGATGCCACGTGGAGAATTCGGTTCAAAACGGCGACTTTCACAGTATTTTCTAAAAAATCTGCGTTTACCAAAAATAAGGGGGAAACGTTTTTTCTAGTATTACATAGTTTGTAAATAAAACTGAAAACGTCTTTCTAGTATTACATAGTTTCTAAATAAGGCTATCTGCTAATTTAATGCTTTTCCGAACAAAAATGACTTAAAAAATGTGTCAGGAAGCAACTTTTTTGAGCCTTAAATAATTATTGATACGCTTTTTTTCTAGTTATCAATTAAAAATTTTATTGAATATGCATCAAAGGGTATGCATTTTTATAATAAAAGTTACAGAATTCCTGCTATACGAAGCGTAAAAAATATGCATGTTTTCTATTTACTGACTTTCAGAAGAGGAGAAAGATATATATGAATACCTTATACAGGACTCAGGATCAACCGCCCTGTAGCGTAATCACTAGAGCGTGTTTGTCGTGTGCGTAAGTACCCAGGTTCAAATCCAGTCAGCGGAAAGAAGGTAAGAAAATTTGTTCCGTAAAATGTTGACCATAACTTTCATGTGATTCTGTTTGCTTGATTAATAAAAGTGATGTCTGTTAGGTGTGAATTCGTCTAAATAATTGTTATGTAAATTTTTGAAATATAATGTGCGTATTTATTTCTATAAAAAATCAATTAAATAATTTTACATTACGTCGAAAAATGATAACTTCAGATTTTTTATGCATATTATATGTGACCTTGAAGTGTCCCAAATTCCTCCGGTATTACTTCCTGAAATCTTCCCTAGAACATCCTGAGGAGATCCCCAGGATGCTATAGAGCGGACATTTTCGGTTCCTGAGGACCTCCTGATGACAAATTTTTGCATCCTCAGGGATGCCTGGGGGATGAATGTCAATCTTCCTGGGGATGTCCTAGGTAAGCACATGTGCTATATGGGTATACGTCAGAGTAATGTAAAACAGAAATAAAACGATTTGCTCTGGACAAACAATGGCCGATTGGGCAAATCTTTTGTCACTCCTGCTATTCGCTATTCTTGCAAATAAATGTTCTGTTCTGAGGTAGATTTAAAAATAAAATAATGCTCGAAAATTTAAAAAGTCATAAAATATTACTAAAGCTAGCTACAGTTTTCAAATGAATTTCATTCGAAAGTAATTTTTTTTCTCCGTACTAAATAATATAAAAATTTAAATTATGAAGTGTTTAGAAATGACGTAAGACAAATAAAAGCGAAAGCCACAGAAGTCGTTGCCACCCAAGTTATGCATTTCTAAAAAATAGCTAGTTGTTTTTTTATGTCGTTTGAGGTATTTTTTTTCTTTTTTGCCAACCCAGTCAAATCAAACCTGGAGCACTTTAACCTGAATTATCCGATTTAAAAAGATAATAATACAATCCTCAAATGCATCTGAGGAATAATAGCCTACATTCATAGCGTAAATATAAATTTTTTAATTCAACCAATTATCTATTCAAAATTTAGTCCGCTAGAAATTAAGATTTTTTTCTTAAAGAACGTTTGGACAGGCTTTAAGAAAACTAATTTTTAATAAGTAGTTAATGAACAAAAAAAAATTATGAACATTTTATTTTTTGTTGGACATTAGCCAAACCTGACACTGTATTTCAGAATAAAAAATATGAATTTAAGTTGAAAAAAATCTTAACTCTTATTTAGGTTTTAGCAGCTTGAAAAACGACTTTTTTTTATCTTAAGTACTTCAAAGCTTATAAAAGCTTTTAAAAGTTGAAAAAAAAGTAAAGAGAAAGAATGAGAATAACACACACACAAAAAGCTGTTATATATATATATATATATATATATATATATATATGTAAATTTTATAAAGTACTACCACAATTTTCAGGCGTGTTTAATGTTTGTTTCAACATATATACATAATACTATACATAAAACAAATATTCAAGGTATTTGTTTTAGTAGAATAGCATTATAAACGTAAACTAGCCACTTTTAAAAAATGAGATTGCTAAATAAGACCAGATTTAATTTTTTTCAATGACATGAAATTTAAGAGGTTTTCTTCTTTGTTCCGTAAGCACAAGCATTTTTTTTCTAGAATTTATAAAAGCTTCTGGAACATAATTATAAAATAATTGACTGTTTAATCTTCTAATTATAAAGTTAATTATTTTTTTCGAATGTAGTGCAAAAAAGTTTAAAACTAATATAAACGTAAATTCGATAATTATCTCCTGATCGAAACATTGGAATTTCTATAAGTATCGTTGGTTATTTTTTGGTTGCAAAATTGTATTATAAACGTTATAGAAAAAAAAATTATAAGTAAAAATGATTTTGCTTTCTACAAAGCTTTTTAGAACAGTTTAATCATTAATAAAAATTATAAGTTTAAATAATTTTACTTTCTGTAAGGGTTGTTAGAACAGTTTAATCACACCGCACTTAAAGCTGGTAGACGAGTGGTGCTGCGTTCGAACAAAATTCACGCTCGTTGGCCTAACCTTTCGGAGTTTTCTTCATTTTTCTTTGAAACTGCGTAAATGCGGATTAGGTTCCCTTAGAAAAATTCCCACTGTGGGCAATATCTTCCTCGTCCTATAGCACTCGCGCAGATGATCAACTGTACCAAACAGTAACAGCAGACTCACAGTTGCGAGAAAACAAAGATAGGTGAGATAAATTGGAAGAATGGAGAACAAGCAGGGAGAAAAAGAGAAATGAGAAAGAATGAAAAACAGGTTTGCACCATACATTTTAAGCTGTGGTATTAAAAAAATGTAAGTATGAAAAAAACTAATCTAAAAACAATTTCCAGTATTGCTTCCTCAGTTGCACAAATTTTTAGGCGAACGTTGACTAATTATTGGCTAATTTATTGGCCCCCGTTTAACCACATTCAAAAATGTCTTCCATACCGTACCATTGGCCAACGAACCACTTGCCAACATAAGCCCAACAATGGTCCAACTGTTAGTTACTCAGAATCCTGTTCAAATACTCTCGAAATAAGAGACATTTGTATACCTTTGAAACATTTCCGAATTCTACCATTACAAACCCTACTATTTCCCAAAGGCTTCCACAGACTGCCAACGGTGGGTCAACAATCGCTTTTACTTGGATTATGCAAAGTGGTCAACTTTTCGGGACCAAAATGTACATAAAGTTATATTTCGGTTCAAAAGATTTATTTAATAAAAGTTTACTTGATCCTATGTGATAATTATTTAATTTTACTTTTTGAGTAAAATTTGTGGTTCAAATTAAGTTTATTTGACGTGGAAATAATCAAAAGGTAACCAGCTATGCATACGTAAAAATATATTCCTATAATACACACGCAACATTCGCTGTAATTTATTAAATCCTCCTAAGTTTTTATTAAATGGCGGAAATACAAACAACATATATGTATACTCAATTCTATCACACTGTTTGGCTCTTGGTTGGACCGAAATTCCTTCCTAAATATACGCACACGTTCCAACATTAAATTCCTAATTGACAAGTATTTTCTTGCGTAATGTTCTTTCTCTCTATTTCTAAAAAAAAAAAAAATACTGAAGTTTCCACTTAAAATAAGTTTATACTTACACTGTAAAAACTATTGCATATAATAAAATGAAAACTATCAATTTTATATAAAAATGTACAGCAAACATGCTGAAGAAAACAGTTTTTAAATCGAAGATTTATTTTAATGATATTCAAGGAGGTAAAGATAGAGCATTTACGTAAGTTTTATAGGATCAAAAACGATGTTTAGAAACTTAGCCATCTTTTGAAGGCATATACCAGATTTTTGTGTTTAGTGTCCAATCATTTCTTGAATTTTACTATTGTTCAGAATTTTTATTACAAATCTTATTAGAGAGCTGATTCATATTTTTCAAATGAGAAACAACCTTTTTTTAACAGTTGTCTCATATTTAAAACCACGTATAATAAAATTTCAGAACAATCTTTATAATGTATATTTACACTATAATATTGACAATGAGAAAATATTTAAAAATTTTTTGCCATCCTATTATGCAAATAGAAATACTTACTTGCTTACAAATCGCGAAACATATGCATCTGATAGAAAAGTTGAATAAAATCTCATCTACGAATGGTACGTATGAAAATATATATTGGATTTGCTATATACTATATATGTGTAAGTTAGTAATCTAATGATTTTACAATTTTTGTGTCGGAAAAACAGTTTTGAGAGTCAATCTATAATATTTGAATGTAAGATAATATCTAAATACATCCTAATCTATTTTGATAGAAATAGCATACTAAAATCACCAAAAAATAGGAATATTATGAGGACTTTAAACATACTGGGTAATAAATCTTAATCTCGTTCACTGCTAAATACCTTTTTTAGCAAACGTGATATAAATCGATTTTTATAATAGACATTGAAAAGTATTTACATTCAATTTAAACCATAATGTTACCACCGTCGTTCATATTTCATGGAAACCTAAGCTTTATACACAATTACGAAATATTATCCAACGTTTTATTTCTCTCATCCAGGCTTTTTGCTTAATCTTTTGTAATCGGGATTATTTTAATAAATTCTTAAACTCTATGAGATACAGTTGCTAGGGAACTAATAAAAGTAAATGCAAAAGATACATGGTTGTAAATATGTAATGTGTGAAAACAAAAAGTTTTTTTATTTTTGGAACAGATGAAAAAATGTTACCCCTAATTAAAAAAAATGTGACAAATGTATTGATTAAAATCAAAGTAACCGGAATAATTTAAGACCTCATATTGAATAAATATGGCATCCATCACTTAGCCTGGGCAGAATGTTGATTGCAATTCGGAAGCCCCTTAACCAACAATTTTGTTCTGCAACATTTAAATCGATTATCAAAATATGCCATTTTCTTTCCAATGAATGCTAAAATAGGAAAATCGCCTGAATTCTCATAGAAAAGCATTATTGCGTAAATGGAAAAAAGTCTACATTTTCTGTATGAATCAACTAAACACAACCAAAAACGATACAGGTAAATCCAGGTTCCAAACCAAAATGTTTCTCAATTCTTATAAATATATACAGAACTTCAAAAAATTAAATTGCGGATTGTAGAGTGTAAAATATTATGCGAAGCAAGATAATCAAAAATTATTTGTGGATCGGACGTTGATGTCACTGATCTGCAGATTTACTAGTTCAAAAACCCCTATCCACAACGTTCCGTTTAAATCCATTAAACAAATGCACCATTCTCTTTTCACAGAATAGAAAATTTCGAAATCTTTTGAATTCCCACAAGAAAGCAATATTACATGAAAAGAAATGTTCTATATTTTTCGAACAAAAGAACCTAATTTATTCAAAAACTATTCAGCTAAATCCGGGTACTCTACCAACGTACCTACCAAATGTCAACCGAATCGGACATTTTTTGTGGCAGTTAGACAGACAGACAGACAGACAAATAGAAACCAAAATCTCTTCGGGTGTCAACTGTAATCCTCACTGATGTTTCGGCAATAACGAAAGAAGATTTTCAACACAGAAGACATACAAATGACATTATAGTGATACCGTAAAGACCGCTTGTTTGTCTTACCTTAAACTAAATGTTTCAACCATTACCGAAATATTCGTTTTCATCCTACTTTACGGTATTGCCCTGTTTTCCGCTACTATCATAAAGAAGAGAAATAATAATGTGATTTTACCTTTAGCAAAAAGTACTTTCTACGGACACGTAAAATGTAAAAATAATAGAAAGTTTATACGCAATGTAAAATTTCTTCTTTTCCAAAGAGTAAATGTTTTCTTATTTGGAATTCGTGCAAATATATAATACCTCTTTTACAATAAAATTTCTAATGCAAGAAAAGAAAATAAACGAAACTTTTGTTTCAATAATATTGTTTTTGCTGCACATATTTGTCATGTTCAGAACTGAATCAATAAACGGTAAAGGATATGTTTATTTTTCAAATACTTTTCTGAAAACATGAAAACGGACAATTTCGAGAATAGAAAAATTGTCCTACGAAAGGCATCGATGAATACAGATTTAGTACATTTTTATTTCGTGTTTCTTTTATAACTATATTTTTAAATTTGTTTTATTTCATTTTAAGGAATCAAAGTAAACAAGAGAATAGAAAACAAGCTTCGTTGAAAGTAGAAGATGAATTATTTGTTCATTTATCGTATTCTTGTTTATTGTATCAGAAATTTAAAACAAGTAATATAAAAACTTTTTTTAAAAGTCAATTCTTACTTAGGTCAAATAGAAATTTTTTTCCAGCGATCTACACGCTTCGACACTGACGGTACTTATTACTAAATTTATATCTTGATAAATATCTTACATAAGAGAAATTTTTGAAATGTATTAAAAATTAAATAAAAAATAAATAGCTAAAATACCAAAAATTAATAGCTCGAAAAGTATTTCTCACAAAATTGTTAGACAAACTGCGTTAGAAAGGTAAAAAAATTGTATTTTTCTTGATATAAATTTAAAATCTAATGATTATGCCATTTTTCAAATATTGAATTTCAAAAATTACCAAACTTCACAATAAAGTGCCATAGTGATGATACAGTTAGCTATAATACAGTTTTTTCAAATATTAATTAAGTAATTAAATTTTATTATTTAATTTTAGTTTTATACTTCATTTCTGTTCAAAAGTATAGACTCACTCCACATTTATAGTCTCCTTCGCCCGCGAGCCGCCTGATCTTCGTCCGTGCACAGCCCCATTATCTTTTCACGTGTGAAGGTGAGACTATAAATATGGAGTGAGTCCACACTTTTGAACAGAAATGAAATATAAAATTAAAAGTAATTAATTAAATTTAATTAATGAATTAATATTAGAAAAAACTGTATTAACATCAATTGTCATCCAGTACAAGTTTAAAAAGATTTATTTGAACTTGAATGGATGAATAGAAAATATTTTATTGACGATTGAAAATTCCAACAAGATATATATAGAGAGAGTGTGAGCTAATTGTAGGAATTTAACAAAAGGAATAAATCGAAGAATTCGTTGTTAAACGTAAGTTTGTCTGCCTAATCAAATCGAAATAAATTTATGAACCGCGATTAAATTATAGTACTAGAATCACGGTCGCACTTTTTTTTCTACAGAATCGAATCCATTTAACTGAACGCGACTTTCAATCAAAGACACCTCGCAATACTGGAAATCCACATGTGTGTGGAATATATTATATATTTTTTTAGATATCGATTTTGGTACTTGGGCGTGAAGTATAGTATTTTCTAAATTACAGCATGACCTAGCAAAGTTTTAACTGCTTGTGCAGAGAAAAATGACAACTGTCCTTATTTTGTAGAATATGGAGGTTTTGAATGTAAGGCGTTGGAGGAAGAAAATGGACTTTTAAATCTGTCCGTCGAATATTTTCAGAACTTGAGGCAGGTAGATTTCTCACATTTGACGATCCTCTAGATTAGAGCATTTTGTGATGCAGAAACGAACATCATATTTCCTTGTTACAGTGTAAATATTTGAGGCAAAAGCACAAACTTTGTTTTTTGCAAATTTTGATCCAGTGTAATGTTTACTTGTTCAAGAGAATAAAATTACCACTTTACATAAAAATAAAATAATTTTTCCTGAAGCATTGTACTTTACTATGTTCGAAAATACTACATGATTTGATGAAAAGTTTTAATATATATTTTTTATGAACAACGTTAAAATGAGGTATTTATATATTTTATTGTTGCAGATATTGCTATACTTATCCTAAATTTTAAAGGAATTTCATTTTGATATGAAAGAGGAAAGAAAATGACAATAGTATTACAATATTCATATCATCGATGTTTGTTGAAAGATTTAAAAGTCTGTGTTGTGGGGAGGAGAATGTGGATACTTTTTATTATAAATTAAAACACTTTTACCCTCAATATCGAAAAGTTATCTATTAATTTTACGTGGGCTTGAAAAAACAATTCGCAGTATTTTGTTCAAAACTATCAAAAAAAAAAAAAATTCCTTAATGCAGAAGATAGTCTGGGGCACTAACGTTATGTGACGCATAACAAAACAGAGATGATTTTAACGCAGAAAATGATGACATACTTTTAAAAGCCCTAAAATTCTGAATCCTTCATTCTGCTATTTTGTTGTTGTTGTCGTTTATGAAAATCAGCTCAAATTTCTTACGGGATTTTTCACACCGAGGAAGGATTTTCAAACAACCAAAGTTTGAAAAAGATCGTAGTGTAATTTTCTTCTAAATCTTCACGTTATCAGTAAAATGTAATAAATGATGCAATTTCATCAATATCTTTCAATGTTTCAAAATAAAAATATTTAATCAGTAAATTAATCTTTCGCATTCTACACGTAAGCTTATTTTAAATCGGTCCCTTCACACCAAATTGTCATAACTAACAAAATAGAAACTTTACAGGAAATTTAAAAAAAAAATTATTTTCTTTTTTACATAGCAAGCTAAAATCATGAGTGGATCCTACATTTAGTAAAGGATACAAGCAGTTTCCCTTAAAATTCATTTAATATAACTGAATGATATGGCGTTTACGATAATTTGGCTGTCATACATACATTACGAATCCAATCCTCCAAAATAAACATGATATGATCGATCACTGTATTTATTTGTGTTAATACTATTTTTACCGATGTTAAATGACACGTTTTAAGGTTATAAATTATAGCTTTTTCAGCTGTAGCTTTTAAATTAAAACAATCATAAATCATTTTTAAAACGTTGAATGCTTGATTTCACATTCTTTTTAATTAAAAAACTTCAAGGAAAATAACAATAAATCAAAATTATACGAGTAAAAGATGTCATTTGATATCGGTAGAAATAGAATTAATGTTAATGGATTAGCTTTCTGAATTTCAATATTTATGTAGCTTAATTTATTAACTGTAATGTATGGACCAGAAAAAATTTGGTTAACATTTCTCTCATTTGTTTATACAAATGCTTCATACGAGGCTAAATGACTTATATTAAATTTATCTTATTAATATTCTGTTCGCATTACTTTAATATTTTACTGTGTATTCTTGCCTATATACATTATATTATATGATATCAGTTTTTTTAGAAGAGATTGATTTAAATATAATTAAATAAGTACTTTTAAAAGCAATTGTTATATTTCAGAAAATAAATTTGCCTTTTTCAAAAAACTTTTATATAGTTACTGCTTAACATAGTATGTCAGTATATGCATTCATAGTGCCTTTTCTGTCTTTGTTTCTTATTTTATTTGTTTTAAGTTTGGTTTTTGAAAAAAAAAAATTATTCGAAAAAAGCTTTGTAGCAATATCATATTTGTGTGTCATAAAAATCATATTTGTGTGTTATACTGTAAATACTAAAATAAAAATATTATTTCGTTTGTTTTGAAGTTAAAAATAAAGAAAAAAAACATAACTTTTATCAATTCCAGTTCGGTTATGTATTTATAAAGCCGCGCTGTTTGGAAGGCCGAAAGTATGATAACTGAATTTCAAAAATTATGTAAGAATTTAATAATCATTACCATTTAATGAAAAATTCAAATTTTATATTTGTAATGTATTTTTGATACATTGATTATAGAAAATCTATACTAATATTATAAAGGAGTAAATCTTGTTTGTTTGTTTGTAGGGGATAATCTCTCGAACTACCGAACCGATTTCAAAAGTGATGGTGGCAAATTGATGGTGACAATCCCTGCTCCAACATAGGCTATATTTTATGTCGGTGCCACTAACCCCAGGGGGTGCAGGAGCAAAAAACGTTCTAAAATTGCGATTTTTCAGTTATCACACTGGCTGTCAAGCCCTGAGAGCTTGGCAGCCGGTTCTGTATGTATGTATGTACGTACGTAATGCGATAACTCTTCATAGATATATCCGTTTTCCTTCAAATTTTGTTTATAGGTTCACTGTGTTAAGGCGCTTCCCTGATTAGTTTTCGGGATTGATTGGTTATGTATAAAAGGGGGGGGGACAAGGGGCTAATTCCCCCCCTTAATTTATATAAATGGGTTTTTCATGCAGAATTATTCCGATTTCCTTCACATTTTGTTTATAGGTTCACTGAGTTGAGGCGCTTCCCTGATTAGTTTTCGGGATTGATTGGTCAAGTATAAAGGGGGGAACAAGGGTCTAATCCCCCCCCCTTAATTTATATAAATGGGTGTTTTATGCAGAATTATTCCGTTTCCCTTCAAATTTTGTTTATAGGTTCACTGAGTTAAGGCGCTTCCCTGATTAGTTTACGGGTTTGATTAGTTAAGTATAAAGGGGGGGGATCGGGGGGCTAATCCCCCCTTAATTTATATAAATGGGTTTTTCATGCAGAATTATTCCGTTTTCCTTCAAATTTTGTTTATAGGTTCATTGGGTTAAGACGCTTCCCTTATTACTTTTTGGGATTGATTGGTTAAGTATAAAGGGGGGGAACAAGGGGCTAATTCCCCCCCCCCCCTTAATTTATATAAATGGGTTTTTCATGCAGAATTATTCCGTTTTCCTTCAAATTTTGTTTATAGGTTCACTGTGTTAAGGCGCTTCCCTGATTAGTTTTCGGGATTGATTAGTTAATATAAAGGGGGGGAATCGGGGGGCTAATTCCCCCCCCTTAATTTATATAAATGGGTTTTTCATGCAGAATTATTCCGTTTTCCTTCAAATTTTGTTTATAGGTTCACTGTGTTAAGGCGCTTGCATGATAATTTTCGGGATTGATTGACTGAGTATAAAGGGGGGAACGGGGGGCTAATCCCCCCCTTAATTTATATAAATGTGTTTTTCATGCAGAATTATTCCGTTTTCCTTCAAATTTTGTTTATCGGTTCACTGAGTTAAGGCGCTTCCCTGATTAGTTTTTGGGATTGATTAGTTAAGTATAAAGGGGGGGAACGGGGGGCTAATCCCCCCCTTAATTTATGTAAATAGGTTTTTCATGCAGAATTATCCCATTTCCTTCAAATTTTATTTATAGGTTCACTGTGTTAAGGCGCTTCCCTGATTAGTTTTCGGGATTGATTAGTTAAGTATAAAGGGGGGAACGGGGGGCTAATCCCCCCTTAATTTATATAAATGGGTTTTTCATGCAGAATTATTCTATTTGCTTCAAAATTTGTTTATAGATTCATTGGGTTAAGACGCTTCCCTGATTAGTTTTCGGGATTGATTGATTAAGTATAAAGGGGGGGAACGGGGGCTAATCCCCCCCTTAATTTATGTAAATGGGTTTTTCATGCAGAATTATCCCATTTCCTTCAAATTTTATTTATAGGTTCACTGTGTTAAGGCGCATCTCTGATTAGTTTTCTTCATTGATTGGTTAAGTATAAAGGGGGGGGGGGAACAAGGGGCTATTTCCCCCTTATCTATACTAATATATAAAGTAGTAAAGATTGTTTGTTTGTTTGTTTGTTTGTTTGTAGGGGGTAATCTCTGGAATCACTGAAGCGATTTTAAAAGTGATGGTGGCAAATTAATGGTGACAATCCCTGCTCCAACATAGGCTATATTTTATGTCGGTGCCACCACCCCCAGGGGGGTGCAGGAGCGAAAAACGTTCTAAAATTTCGATTTTTTGTGTACTGAAGGAGATAGAAGTATCAAATTTGGTATGGTAGTTACTTATAAGATGTAAATGATCTCTAAGAACAAATTATAAAAACATTCGCAATTTAAAAGGGTGAGATGAGGAAGAAGCGTTCTAAAAACATTCTAAATTACAATTTCTATGGAATCTCTGAAACTACAGAACCGATTTCAAAACTGATGGTGGCAAATGGATGGTGACAGTCCCTGCTCCAACATATGCTAAATTTTTTGTCGGTGCCACTGCCCGCAGAGGGTGCAGGAGCGAAAAACGTTCCAAAATTATGATATTTTCAATAATGAAGGAGTTAGGAACTTGACATTTTGTATGGTCGTTACTTACAAGATTTAAATGCTCTATAAGAACAAAATCTAAAAAAATTCGAAATTTAAAAGTCTGAAATAAGCAAAAAATTTTCTAAAAACATTATAAATTACAATTTGTATGGAATATCTGGAACTACTAAAGCGATTTCAAACGTGATGGTGGCAAATGGATGGTGACAATCCCTGCTCCAACATAGGCTATATTTTATGTCGGTGCCACTACCCCGAGGGGGGTGCAGAAGCGAAAAACGTTCTAAATTTGCGATTTTTGCGATGCTGAAGGAGCTAGAAACTTCAAGTTCGGCATGATTGTTATTTATAAGATCTAAATGCGCTCTAAGAACAATTTCTAAAGAAAAATGATGTAATGATTCTGCGATTTTTCAACTGTTGAATTTCTAAAATTACCAAATTTCACAATAGAGTACCATAGCGAAACCTTAACGCGTAAAAAGATAATGATAAGGGCGACGTGTCCTGACGTGTATATTGACTATAGCACGAGTCACAAATTATAGTATCCTTATTATTCTGTTAAAATATAAAAGTGAATTATGAAATGTCAATATTTTGTTTGATTAAAGGTTCGTTAAGAGAAATTGACCAGCGTAGCGGGCGTAGCTTGCTAGTAGTTGAATAAACATACAACCCGAGATAATTTGAAACGAAATAGAAAAATCCTTACGTTTCATTTCTTTTTCTATATAAAAATTGGCATTTTGCTAATATAAAAAGATATGGGCCGAATTCGAAATTTTTATGAAACTCTGAAATCCCAGCCCACTGTAAGCAAAGATGCATACTTTTCAGATTCAAAACTCTGAAATTTTTAAAAATTTTATAAGGCCCCAATATTTGTCAGTATAAAAATTTTCAATCTTTCGGTGAGTAGACGCAATGTATCGAATGAAAGTCAGGCGTTTCGGCTATGAAAGTATGCGTTAAAAAAGCGAATCAATTAATTAAAAAATAAATGATATTTTCGTTTCTAATTATCCCATCGTTATGAAAATTATATGTTTGGATTCGTCGTTGAAAAATACGTATATATGCGTAATTTTCAAATCCATAAATGCAATATTTCAAAAAAATTAATAGGTCCGTAATTCTTATAGAATACAGAAACGTAGTTTTCGCCCTCCTTTACGATTGAACACAATCATTGCAATCTCATTGTAAACACCGCTGTCAAACAAAACACGTAGAAGAATATTAATCGGTCACGATCAAGGAGCTCAGAGAAGGGGTAGAGAAAGTAGAAGGTGTAGAAAGAGCGCTAGGGTTGCGACCATTAGGCGAACAATTCTTTTCCCAACCCTCTTGATTATTGTTAATTCTAATACCTCCTTTATTCAACGTTAAAAATAAGCTGGATCATGCGCAGAAAGATCGATTTTGCGATGAAATGTTTCTCTTGTTGTTATAATATATAAGAAAGTTACTGTTTAATTCGGCCAAAAAAAGAAGAGAACGCCACATACGTTTTAATAGCTAAACTGTCGCATTGAAGAAATGGAAATAGCCGATCGATTAGCAGTTATGCTTTTTCAAACTTATGTTTAAAGAATAAGTTCAGGAAGCAGACTTTGTACGTAAATTGTAATAAGCATTAAAATTTTTGAACACCTAATTTTCGCAGAGTAATTTTTGCAGAGCGTTGCAGTAGTATAACAATTATGCAGATGGAAAATTTAGAACATCTAATGTTAAATTCTTTTTTTTAAAATTGAAAAACAAACTGCAATTTTAGTCTGCAATTTTAATCTGTAGTTTAAAAAAAATAATAATTAAAACTACTTAATGGAATGATATAAAATTTTGAATTAATATACTTGAAGTTTTACATATCGATTTCTTTTAAAAATTTAACAGGTTACATATATATATATATATATATATATATATATATATATATATACAATATTCATCAAAGAGTAGAACAAAATCTTACAAATGGTTTAATCGTTTAACTTATATAAGGAAAGATTTAGCAAAGCATTTATGAATGTTGCTGGCTTTGCATATGGCACTAGTGGAGAAAAGTGTTAAGAAAATCATATACTGCCAGAAACATTTTACTCTCGATTCTCATATATGAAATACCATCTCAGTACCATAAATTTGTTTAACTGCATCAAGATAAAGCAACCAGCCACACATCACAATCCACTGTTGATTTCCTGAAAAAAAAATGGACGAGAAACGGGTATCAGGGCCTTCAATCTATTTATAACCGTCTCTGATATACCAGATAAATCTCCTGATGTATCAGCCATGGATGTTTGCACTTTTGGACTTTTATATAGGGCGTTATCTAAAACATCGACCTAAAACACTTCACTTTGGGAAGCTGTTCAAGAGGAATAGGCAAAAATACCTCTTCCAAAACTACAAAAGGTATTATTGTCATGGAAATTACAGTGTATAAAGGTTGTTAAGAATAGGAGTTACCAATTTCAACATTTAAAACACAAATATATTGTAAAACCATTCTGTAAGTACCATGAAAAACGTCTGAAAATTGTGCGAACATCCTCTGTATTAATTGCTAATTATTTTTTTAAATTCTAAAATGTTGTTTTGTCATCGAAAAGGCACCTGTGTCCATATTATTTATAATTCAATCCTATCAGGAAGTGAGTGAAAAATCGTTTACAAAATTTCATCTTTACATCTAACAACAAGTTGAAATAAATAAAACAGTGTAGTAAATTTGTTCCTCTTCAAAGAAATATATTTCTCAGTTCATTAATAAACACAGAAGCATGTTGCAGATATTCTGTTTGTAATTTTTTTTATTACTGAAACTCTTTAATTTTATCTACACGCTTCCTTATTCTCATATTTTTCTGTCATCATATTGAAAAAGTGTACCGGGTGATTATAATTAAAGTTACGATTTCAAAAATCGATAATTTTAAAACTACTGGTCAGAATGACTTGATATTTTAGCAAAACAATCGTGAGGCAATGGAATTTTGTTTGACGAAGGAAAAAAATAGTTCCAAAATGTACCGATAGTTGGCGCTGAAAGGGTTCAGATCGTCTGCAGATATGCAAATAACTAATACGTGGCAACTATGGGTACCTGAAGAATGTTGTTTACAGCGGGCGAATTGAGAATCTAGCTGACTTGAAGGCAAGAATCACACACCACACCCATTGCTATAGATTTTTTGAAATCGTAACTTTAATTATAATCACCCGGTATATTTTAAGTCAATCATATTTTACGAAAAAATATATATATATTAAAATAATTTTCCATACCTTGCATTTATTGTGTGTGTCCCATGCTTTACAGATGAACACTTTTGCGATTTATTTTAAAAAAGGAATAAAACATATTATTGCATAATTTGATGGAACGTTAGGGGTGGGAGTGTAAATACAACATTCCGAAGATTATAAATCTAATGAATATAAAATTATTTTAGAACAGGACCCTTAAAATACAACATATATTAATAAATCCAAATTAAATTAAACTCCCATTTGAATTATGAAGTCACTACATGTACCTGATATCACAAAAAGGTAATGTAATAATACTAGAAAAGTAAAAATTTTGTATTAAAATTCTAAAGAAAGAACAATAATTATCAAATTTCATCATTTAACGCACGTAAAAATAATAATAATAGTTTTCCGTTATGATATCAGGTATACATGGCAATTTGTCCAAATGAAAGCAAGGTAAAATTATTTAACTATGCGAATAATTATGTAATATATGTATGAAATATACTTTTCATAATACTTATATTTTTATTTTCATAACAATTATGAGACATTAAGATGACAGTTACTTTCTGCTACAATAAAATTCAAAGAAGACGTAGTGAAGAGGGGATGGTCGGTAAAAAATTAATATTCAGCATTTCAGAATTATTTTGTAACTGATTTGGTGGCTTATATAGGGTGTTTCAAAAATGACCGGTATATTTGAAAAATCAATAAAAACTAAACGCGCAGCGATATAAATACACCGTTTGTTGCAATATGCTTGGGACAACAGCAAATTTTCAGGCAGACAAACTTTCGAAATTAGTTACAGTTTTCAACAATAGAAGGCGCTACAGTCTGGAAAAATCTAAACCACGATATTTTCCACATATCCACCATGCGCAGCAATAATATGGCGCAGTCTCTGAACGAAATTACCAGAAACCTTTGTAAACCTGTGACTTCTTTCTGTGGGGTCACTTGAAAGACCAGGTGTACCGCCACAATCTAGAAGCAATTGAACAACTGAAGCAGTACATCTCTTCTGCATGTGAAGCCATTCCGCCTGACACGTTTACAAAGGTTTCTGGTAATTTCGTTCAGAGACTACGCCATATTATTGCTGCGCATGGTGGATATGTGGAAAATATCGTGGATTAGATTTTTCAAGACTGCAGCGCCATCTGTTGTTGAAAATTGTAACTAATTTTGAAAGTTTGTCTGCCTGAAAATTTACTGTTGTCCCAAGCATATTGCAATAAATGGTGTATTTCTATTGCTGCCCGTTTAGTTTTTATTGATTTTTCAAATATACCGGTCATTTTTTAAACACCCTGTACACTCTCATCGCTAAAGGGAGCTCCGTCGACTTAATCTGAATCAATATTTACACACTTTTATTGTTTCACAATGTGTCTACAATAATTTTTTTCAAACTCCGCTCTGTTGTATACATTGTCCTAATTTAGCTAAAATAACTAATATATACTTTTGCTCCATTATTCTCTCAATAAGAACATTATAATTTTTCTGCCGGGTTTTTACAAGGAATGATTTCTGTCTCACTCTATTCTATTATGATTTTGTCCAATGAGGGTAACCTAATATATATTTCATATTTACCTTACACAGAAATACCTCTATTAAAAATACAACAAAGAATACCTAATGTTTACTTTTGGTTGTTTTCGTACAACGAAGAGGGTTTAACGTTTAAATGGGAAGTCAAAGCACAGTTCAGTGGATTCAAACAGACTGTGAAAAGGATATGAACGTGAATTTCAACCTCTTAAAACGACAGGACTGTTACTTATATGGAGTATTATGTATAGGTTAAGACTCCCTTTAAGTAAAATATGTCAAACAGTGCAAAAGGAAGAATGTGACGGTTAAGACATGACCAGAACGAAACTGCTTAGAGCCCCCACATTGTTCTGGATACTATACTCAATAGATGCTATCCCGATACTGATGATACAAACAAATAAAGACATAAAAAATCGTTAGTTATCCGATTATTATTCTGAATTTCTTGACTGATCAAATCTTTTTGCGGTGGGTTTTTACACCAATTTCGCTGTCGGTAACATTTGCATTCTACCTATAGATGTTTTATAAAATTGTTCTTCAAAATTATAAAAATGGAAAGCTTTAGTGGATAAAAATGACATTATATTTAATACTAGCAGACTACGCCCGCTGCGCTGGTCGGTTTCCCCAAAAGAACCTTTAATCAAACGAAATATATCGGTGAATTTAACCTTGTATTTTAAAGTAATGTGTATTTTTACCTGGAATATCCTACAATAACATAAAAACGGATGCCTGTATAACTAAGTTATGTTTTTTAAATACGGTTTATTGTTACGTTTACAATTTATTACCCATACCGTTTTCCATTGATTTATATGTTTTATAGCTACATTTTTTAATAACGTGAATTAACCTATATTATTCACAACTAAAAAGAAATGGAGCATCTAGTATTTGTCGAGAATTAAATAAAAATCATGCACTCGTGACATGATATTTCACTTTTATATTTTAACAGAATAATACGGTTACTATAATTTGTGACTCGTGCTGACATTTTGCTGTTATTTTTATTTTTTTACGCGTGAAGTTCATTGTAAAATTTGGTAATTTTTTAAATTCAATATTTGAAAAACGGCATAATCAGTGGATTTGAAATTTATTTCAAGAAAAATAACATTTTTTACCTTTCTAACGCAGTTTGTCTAACAATTTTCTGACAAATACTTTTCGAGCAATTAATTTTTTCAGTAACTTCAAATATTTCATTTTCCGAGATTAATCTGTGGCAACGATTAGCGAAATTCCCAGTCGTCAGCAACGCATACCTTTTTATTAAAGAGGATGAATCAAGTATTTTAACTCTTAAAACTGAAGTTATGCGTTTAAATGATGTCATTTTTATAGCACCAGTTTAGAAATTTTTCAAAGGACGAAATGTTTTGACAAACGTTGTCACCTTTGAATGTCACGTCATTAAAATCGCACACTGAGAACCGTTTCAAAATAATTGAAAGCGAATATATTTCTAATACTTTATAATATAAGAATAAATTTCGTATGATTAATTATAAAATTATAGAGAATAATAATATTATAATTAATTATAAAAGAGAGGTGATATACGCACAAGGCGCACTCTGACATTGAAAGATATAATAGCAAACTCTTCAAGTTTTTCAAGTCTTCTCGGTCAAATTTTTATTTTTGTTTACTGGTATGTCGCCATTCTCTTATAAATAACTCTACTAAAATTAAATGAAAATTAACGTAAATTACAAAATGTACTGCAAAGACGTTCCATCTCGTGCTACGTGGTTGTAGCCTTGCCATATAAGAGTGAGAGAATGCTAGAGTGGGTGTCTTCCGGATGGCTTAATTGGTAAAGCACTCGGTCCGCTATACCAAGGAATCTGGGATCGAACCCCGGTCTGGACATTTTTTCACTCTAATTTCTGTATGTTGTTTAGTTAAGTGTTGATTCACATCCTTTGTACTCATTACTTTACAGCGTATTTTCAGCTCTGCTGAAAATTAATTAGTATGCAAAATGTAGTTTTGTAAATTTTGGTTTCACTGCATGTTAAATGTAATTTTGTACTGAAAGTCTTATTTACTACAATAAAGGTATATTTGAAACTACGAGGCTTCCAGTTATTGAGATATTTTTTCATGCTCAATTTATATAAGAGAAAATTTTGTCTAGCCAAATTTCTTTAGTGCTACATAAGCTAGTTTGTTGAAGTAACACTAACTTTTAGTTCAAGTGAGTTTGTTAAATTAAAATTAATATTTACACTTTCGCAATGCCGTTGCCTTCAAAATTCATCATTTATTTGGAGACTGTTGTTATTTATTTTCTATAAATGTGACTGCTTAATTACATAATTCAATAACACCTCTGACGACAGAAATCTCGGATTATATATATATATATATATATATATTTCATATTGTACGTCAAATTAAATCTGAACGAAAAAGTCAGACCTAATAATAATTGAGAAATAAATTCAAGAGCTTTAGATGAGATTATACGTTGTTTTACTTTAAAATATTTATTGTATATCTATTTACTATTGACGTATATTATATCTTCATTATTAGTTTATTAATACTACAACTCCATGCTCACGAAATGCATAAAAACACACTTAAATTAAATTTTTGTTTTGCTGCGTTACTTAACTTTTTCAAGAAATAATTTGAAAAATCGTATTGCTTAAAATAAACTATTCAGAAAAAAAATATCGTTTACTTTACACAGATAAAAATTCAAAACTTTTGCAAAGGCTTTTATTTATTTGAGAAACGAGCTTTTACTCAAGTTTCTGCCTTTTTTTAAATTTTAGAGCACAAAAGATATTTCATTAAGTCTTACAAAAATAATTTTTCAAACATGTAGAAATTTTTTTTTCCCATTTTCTATTCAAATCTTTTCCCTTTAAAGAATCGATGAAAAGATTCCTTTTACAGCTATGCTAAGATATCTAAAAGCTTAAATAGTTCAATGGATTGTTTTCTATTCTCAACAAAGTTTTAAAAGAGTTTCTTTTATTAACAGAAAAAAGTTTGATAACAGTTTCTAGTTACACTTAAAGAGGAAATATATTCCTCAGTGCGAGGTAGTTTTATTCAAGTCTCAGTCTTAATGATTTTTTTAACCTACATGCAGAAATTGCTCTTTTAATACTATATAGCGCAGGTCGCGATCGCAACACTTTAGGGTTATTGTTGGACAGGAATTTTTTGTGAATTATAATTTATAATTGTTTCGATGGCATTAAATTATGTTTGCATTTATGTTTTCAAAAACATAAAGAATTAATAAAACTTATTTCTTCGCATTAAAACTAGTCTCAATATTCACGTTGCGTAAAAGAAACTATCGGAAAGTGTACTAATGTTAGGAAATAAATCAAAACATCGAAAATTAAAATAATCTGAATTAAGTATAGGTTTTCCACATTCGCAACTGTTAACCTTAAAAATCTTTAATTTTTGTAAATTGTAAGAACATAATCATTCTAAAATAGACAGTATACATTCTATGATATATATGCTAATGCAATAAAACCTGCTATTGTACAAACCTCGTACAAAACGCATTAATCTATTTTATCACCAAATTGTCGCACAGAGGTTTGAGAGGTACCATTCGATTGATAATTGTATCTAATTTCGAATATAAATACAATTTCAGATAAAGAATATATGTACATATTAAAATTTGCACTAACTTTAAATTTTCAAATAGTAGCACCCACTTTTGACCCCATATTTGTGTTTTCTGGATGAACGCTGCCAAGAAAACTGCATAGTTTATACACTTTTTTTTAAATCTTCACAGAGATAGAAGAGTTCAAAGTTTGAGAATATTTAAAATCACGCGAGAAACTTAAGTTTAGTTCATCACAAAAATTCATTCGACAGAAATTTCTTTTTTAAAGTATCACAATGACTTGACAAAATTTATTTCAGGCATTGTTTAATTAAAAACACATTTTTTTAATTACAAATGTTTAAAAAAATTTATATTAAAAAAGTATGAATTATGACCAAGAGTATGAATTATGATAACGAGTGGTTTGTTTTCACTAATTTGCGAATATTAAGAAAAGTATTTGAGATATATATTTAAAACTCACCACACACATGTAGAAAAATTTACTGCATCCAAAAATCAATTTTTTTGTAAAAATGGTAGGTATACTGTAAAAAATGACCAATGATTCTTATTTTATGAAAATATACTATAACCACGCACGAAAATAAAATATAATCTTCTGAGTTATCCGAAATTTCGAATAGCGTGTTCTATTGTCTTTTGAATACACAGAAACCAATACATTTCCAAAATTTAAAGAATCATTTATAAACACAAAGTGTTTTTCGCTGCTCGTATTTTCCAGAAACGTTTCCGAAGGGATTTAATAGTGTATTAATTAGGGTCCTCAGCCTGGAATACCTGTTTTTCGAATGCTATCAATTCTCAAGTAAACATTTTCATGCTCAAAAAATATGTTTAACAGACAATTATGCAAAATTAACAGCGTTAACAATAACATTAAAATTAAGATTATTTCTTTACTCTTTCATGTATAAATTAACTTATGCGGCTGAAAACGTTTACTTGAGAATTGATGACATTCGAAAAACAGGTATTCCAGGCTGAGAACACTAATTATTAATACACTATAAAAACCCTTCGGAAACGTTTCTGAAAATTACGGGCAGCGAAAAATACTTTGTTTAGTAAAGTAAATACAGGCTCAAGGCCAATATTTGTTTTTTTTCATCCCCACTCTTCAGTATTTTTTTCAACTCCTAGCCATTGCTGCACCTGGTGATATACTCTTAAAGAGTGCTGTCGTACTGCAGCTGCAGATGTTGGTAAAGCAGCAATATTTGAATTGTATTTAGATGCTGACTTCTTGTACGAAATATACCTTAGATGGTTTAGCGAAGGCACATTTGTCCCACTATAACCGTACAGCAAGACCAGGAAACGTTCCCCAGCAGCTGCAATCATCTCTTGAGTAGCGTTGGAGTCTTTAAATACTTTAACAGCGTCAGCAACATCTGAATTCTTCACAAGAGTTTTGAGGAACTTCATTTTTCATTGCATAAATGGTGCTGACGTTGTATCACACCCGCTCATAGCATGTAGGAAGAGGATGTTTTCCACAACCGTTGAACTCACAGCATTAACTGGAGAGAATATCACTGGAGAAACAGTGTCCTTTCCAGGTTTTATAAAAGAAAACGTTTACAGCTCTACAGAGAGCTATCAAAATGACCAAGAGGTCTACATCCTCCCCAACTATAATCACCGTCTCATTTGATGGAGCCAAGGACAAAGCAGTGTTTATAATCAAGGTATCTGTGTCTTCTTTTGATTGCTTGCATGTAATATCCGCTGATGAGAACTTATCGCTAATCATAGATATTAACCGACCCTTGTTTTTTGGGTTAGCAAGAAACTTTTCTTTGCAAATGGTAGGTATCATTGTACCGTCAAACAATATATCCGTTGAAGAATGTTTCCTTGCTCTTCTCATACGCTCAGCAGTTTTTGTACCACCTTGTAAGTCATCAGGGTAGCCATCAAAGACAACTACTGCCTGCGGTTGGTACCGTGACTGTACGTACTCAACATATTTATCGCAGATTGTTGAAAAAGGCTAATTCTTAGGCCAAACAACCCTATGCAATAACCCCCCACCATCAGTGATTTTGGTCACAGACATACCATTTTTATTTTTATTTTTAGTTATGAAGAAAACAATGAACCTCAGATGCAAAAAATTTAGTTAATCATATGACGTACGTAGAGTGCCGTAATTCCCGTTTTTTGTTTTTAACACCTATTTTTGCGGCACTTACTAATATTTGTTGCTAATGTACATAATTATTTATAATTAAATAATGATTGATAATGAGTCGTCGTATTTATTATCAGGCAACTTCATTGTAAAATTTAGTTAATCCTGTATATTTTAGTATCATTAATAGTCAACGTTTGCTTAAAATGGCTAATTTTCATATTAATCAATACAGGGCCATAATTCCCGTTTTTTTACAGTTTTTTTCTCTTTTATCCACTCCCAATGTTACCGCCTCTTAGAATACGAGCTCTCCGGAGGAGTAGCACTCTCGACTCATGATGGTAGCTGGATCTGTCCCTCTGCTCCCACCTTCCCCTGGGGTTGGATCTGCACTTTTCCTCTACCTCAAATGCATAAAATATAGTCAAACATATAATCTTTTGTAACATTAATAGTTAACATTTGCGTAAAAGGATTAGTTTCTATGTTACATTGACATACAGTACCGTAATTCCCGTTTTTTTACAGTTTTTTGTTTTTAACACCCATTTTTGAGGCATTCTCACCTCTAAACTATTGATGAGAGAAAAAACTTCCAGTACATAAAATGTAGGAAATTTTATTCTCTTTAATTCATATACTGCCGACTTTCACGTAAAATGCATAATTTTGGAATTATTTTGAAAAAACGGAGAAAAGTCCTTTTCACACGTTTTTTGTAAAAAAACGTATTTCCCGGAAAAAATTTTGTTGCAAAACCTCGGATGCGTGTTCAGCGACCCAAAAAACATAAAGGGACAAAAAAAAACTACACCAAAACTTTCCTTTATTTTCTACCAAATGACTGGACTAATTGTTGATGTTAAGTAATCTGTTTCCTTGCTTTATCTTATAGACTTGGAATTTGTTTGGTATTTTGATGGTAATTAGAAGCATTCCAGTTAAAATATTTAATGCGTCATTTGAAATACTTCGGTAAGTTCTTATGATGTTTAACAATGCTATTCTCTGAACTGATATAAGGAATCCGATGCCGTAGCAAATCAAGTTTGGATAGCAGAATTCGGAGCCATAAAGAATCTGTATTTCAATAACTGTTTGATACCTGATCTTCTTGAGGAAGGTACTGATTCCCTTGTTGTAATTGTGGAAACATTTAAAGCCCGAAACAAATTGGGCGATCTTAGCTTTTAAAATACTTAGGTGCGATTGAAATTTTAATTTATGGTCTAGTGTAATTCCTAAATATTGTAGATTTTTATAGATTTCTGTTTTATTTTGAAAATTGGCTTTCGATTATTAAGGAGGTTCCTTCCAAATAGGAGTGCTTGGGTTTTTCTTCTGAGATAGTTAGATTGATCTCTGAACATATATTGACAAATGTTTCTATACGACTGTTAGCAGTTTGTTCCAATGATGATCTGGTATTGCCTTCAGTGAGTACGACGAAATCATCTGCATAAACGATAATTCCAAGAGCCTTTAATTTGTATCTTTAATTATGTAATTGGCTATTAGTAACCACAATAGTGGTCCTAAACACGAGCCCTGCGGTCAACCTTTATGTGTCCTGAACCACTCTATCAATGTGTAATTATTTAAACCGATTAATCTCTCACTGATATAATTTTTCAGAAGCTTCTTTATGTAAGTTGGAAGTGGATTATCAACTATTATTTCAGTAATTTTGTACCAGTCAATGGAGTCAAATGCTCCCTGGATATCAATTGAGATCATTCCACAGTATTATCTAAGTTTTCCATGATTAGTGATTTTAGTTGATGTAAAGATGTTAATGTACTTTTTTTCTCTCTAAAACCATGTTGTTCTGGTTGAAGAATGGATTTACTTTCTAGAAATGTCAGCGTTCTTATTTTTATCAGCCTTTCTAAAACTTTTCCCAACATGTGAAGAAGAGTTATTGGTCGGTAAGATTTATGTTGAGATGGGTCTTTGTTCTTTTTTCTAAAATAAATTACAATTAATTTTTTACAAGCTTCAGGTAAATGGCATAATTTTAAACATTTATTATAAATTTGTAACGCTAGATCTGGGAATTCCTTTAGCATGTTTCTTATAGTTATCATAACCTGGGGCCTTTTTAATGTTCTGTTGTTTTATTGCAAATTTCAATTCTCTTAGGGTAAATATGATGTTTTGAAATTCTTCTTCTGGAATTAGGAACTTATTTATGTATGAGTGAACTTCATTTGCATTTTGTTCACCAATTTGGTGTTGTAATAGATCTTGCTGTACAGTTATATATGTAACTTCTATTGTTTATGTTTCCAAAACTGTATGGATTAGTTCTGTATTTTTAAGAAACTTTTGTTTTAGAATTTTAAAAGACGTACCATATTTACTCGTGGTCTCATTGCAGAAAGTTAACCATAATTCCTTCTTGGTTTTCACTATTTTTAATTTGTATTCTGCTCTTGCCTTTTTAAAATCAATTAAATATTTCTCATTTTCTGGATTTCGTTTGAGTTTCCTAGAGCCTAGAAGAGACACCTAGAGCATTTAAACGATTTCTGAATATTTTTAAGCTATTTGAATACCAGTTAAGTTGACGATGGTCATTTTTTACAGTGTAATTATTCTTAATCTTTGAAAAAACGAACCCAGACGTCTGAAAAGGACAGAAAATGAAATGTGAAATCAAACCAAAAAACGCGCCATTTTGTTCCTGTTTCAAAAGTTACTGATATTTGTTAATGTTAAAGATCCTATGCTGTAACATATGCATTTTAACCTATTGTTTGCCCGCATCGTTATGGCATCAATGTTACTGACGAACACATTTGTGATTTACGATATAGATGGACTTTTAGAAGCCTTACTTCTTACTTACGTAACAACCTTTTTCTTTAGTGCAAACTGGCATGTAGCCAAATTACTCCGTGAATTTTTTGTTAGAGGTCAATGGTTAAAATGCTTTTTGGAGGGACAGTTTGGTTGTAATTTAAATATCTTGTTAATGTTAAAGGTATATAGATCTGACACTCCCTGTCTGTGAAACGTGGAACTAATATAATTTCGCAGCGCGTGAGCAGCACTCCTGCTATACGGTGCCGTAAGCAGTGAGGACACGTTCTGGAGTTTTGTTAGGAAAGAGATGTTTTAGAGCAGAACGAGCCCACTGGTGGTGGAAGGTATAAAGTAAAGGAAGTAAAAGGTGTTTTAATCATTCGAGGTTCGTTTGCAAAAATCGACCAGAGAAGCGGCGTAGCCTGCTATTACTATTAATTTTGCGCTGTTAGTATGACATGTTTATCTGTTGAGCATAAAATTTTTGCTTGAAAATGTATAGCATCCAAAAAAGTTATATTTCGTGTTGATACCAGATCGAGAAAACGGATTAATACACTGTAAAAATTATTTCGTAACGTTTACGAAAACTACGTTGCGCAAAAGAGTATATTTTGTATCAGAAAAAAATCTTGAATTGTAAGAAATCTATTAGTTTATATGGTTTTTAAAGATAAATTAATGCTTTTTGTAAACGTGGGTAATTCAAAAGAGGTTATATTACATTTCCGTACACATTCTTGTGCGATCAACGGACATTTCTCTTTTTTACAACATGTAACACATATTGTCTTGCTACTATGCCTGCTACTATGCATATTCATATTTTCCTAACAGTGTTGTATAAATAATTCTCTAAATAAGCCATACTCAACCTGCGGCCCGTGTCCCGCATTTGAACCGCCGACCTTCTGTGCGGCCTCAGACACGCAATAATTAATCAACATTTACAAAAATTTGAATGCGCATAACAAGAATTTAATGGCTTCAATATTGTTTTATACATTTGTATAAAAAGTCGAGATATGCCGTAATATTTTTATTAATTTAAATTTACATTAAATCATCCTAAATAACATTAGCTTAATCAAAAGTCCTATATTTTTGTTACAGTAGTGTATACGTTTTTTTTTACATTTTCAACATTAATAAAATATTATTTAAAATTAATTAAATTTGCACTATGCAATTTTTACATTTTAAAGCGAAAAAATAATTTTGCATTGTGCAAAGTTTGATTTATTGAAAAAAACTTGTTCTTTAATACTATAAAATTCTTCATTATTATATTATTACGTTTTATACTTATTTTATATCTGCAACTGATTACAATATTTTTGTCCCCGTACTTTGTTATACTACTTTTGTTACCTTACTAGTTTAATTACTCTTTTTCTTATGTTCTTATATAAGTATATCATCTTACTACACACGAGAAAAGAACATGTTTTACAGCAAACGTCTTAAAATTCAGTGTTCTTTAAAAATAACAAAGCTAGTTCTTCTATTTTATGGAAATGGCTTTTTTCTGAAATTAGAAAATACGAAAAGTCTAAAGACAGCGAATCTATTTTTTAAATAAAAGGAAAATACTCCTCAATAAAGTTTGATTTCAATTTCATTTGCATTATATTCTTCGAAGTAATTCAATATACATTAGTAATTGTCAACTAAATAGGTGTTAGTTCATGTATAAAGATTATAAAGTAGCAAATGTAATGCATGTACACGATATTTCAAGCTTATATTATACGCAAGAACGTACATGTGTAAATATTATAACACTGGTAAAATTTGTGTGAAATATTTAAAATAAATTGTAATTTATATATTATAAATTTTAATCATAAAGATTTCGAGCGAAAAGGAATGTTTATTAAACCTTTCGTAGCAAAGATCTTAATGCATAAATTTCCGTCCAGATGATTTTTATATTTTTTGTAGATGTCAGTGAGATTTGAAATCAATCTTGAGATAAACCTATAACACAACTTTCTCTAAATTACAAATTCTATATTACTTTTTTTATTTTTTTTATTTGGCAATCAAGCAATCTGATTTTTTTTAAATAGCGGACTGGGAACACTGTGTATAAAACAAGTGCATTACAAACTGTGAAAATGTAAACTTGAAACAATGAATTTTAACTATGGACATCATTGCCATCAATCAATTGAAAATTCTAGTCGAGATGCTCTTGTATGATTGTTTTGTTAAGTTCAATTAATTATAATATTGTATTCCTTATTTTGTTAGTCCAGGAATGCTGTGTATACAGGGTGGTTCAGAACTATATGTCAAAAATATAAAGGCAGGTAGAGGGGACCTAAATAAGCAGATATCGTATAGGAATATGGCTGCGGAAATGCAGCGTTGAGGCAGTAGATGGCGCTGTTTAATTCGGTGGATGAAAGCTTTTCGCTGACTTGAATCGCCATTTCCCGCACGGATTTCGAGCAACATGCATCGTTAAATCAATGCGGAACTTGTCGACATGCATTTCATGTATGGGGCTGCGCAAGGAAATAGAGCGGCTGCTCAAAGGATGTCCATGGAACGATTGCTGGGTAGGAATCTGCCGGATCGCAGAACATTTCAGCGTCTTCATCGGAAGCTGTACGCGATTGGATCGTTTTATGCTTTCAGGCATGATACGGGCACTGGAAGATATCGCAGAATTTCAGCAGTAAAAGAAGAAGTATTACGCACAGTAAGAGGATAGTCCTTCGACAAGTTCGAGAGCCGTTGAACGTGTGCATCCTTTGAGCAGCCGCTCCATTTCCTTGCACAGCCCCATACATGAAATGCATGTCGGCAATCTCCGCATTGGTGTAACGATGCACATTGCTTGAAATCCGTGCGGGGAATGACGATTCAAGCCCAGCCATACGCTTTTATCCGACGAACTCAATAGCTCCCTCTACTGCCTCAACGCTGCCTTCCCGCACACACATTCCTGTACGAAATCTGCTTATTTAGGTCCCCTCTACTTGCCTTTACATTTTTGACACATAGTTCTGAACCACCCTGTATTGTTGCAATCTCTATATCGTAAAATTCGGTAACATTAATGAGAACTACAGTGCATTTCAATTAGCTAAATGCGGTAATGATGCAATATTATCGTGGAATATTAATGTAGATAATCATTGACATTTTTCAACAATTTGTTTTATAAAAATATTTTATTTTAAAAACTTAGAAAAATAATTAAAATTATCTTACAAAGTAAAAAGAATAAAAAACTAACTAGTGAAAAAAAGAAAAGAAAAGAAAATACTTTTATTATCTTAATAATATTATTACGGATAGCTCAAGGCAGTTGAAATAAAATGTCACCTTTTTTTCTTATTTAGTACAAGCTGCTGAAAAATGTGATTGAAAAAAGGTAACTAAATTCCTTTAAAAGGTGCAAAATTTAAATAATTTTTAAAAAGATAGAAATTTCTTCTTCTAAAATATACAGAGAAAACGTTTTTCAGACGCATTTTTCTATCAGATTACACGAAAATAAATTTCAAAAGGTCAAAAACACTGTTCTTTCTTGAATGCTAAAATTTAAGTCCTATCTCACTAGTGTTTTTTTTAACGTAGGTGAATCCTAATGTTTGTGAGAATAATTTATAAAATACCGTCTTTAAAAATATGCTTTTATATTGTTTAGTGTACTCAAGTTCTTACTGTTATTTTTAAACTCTACATACACACACACACACACACACATATATATATATATATATATATATACGTATACACACATATACACACACACACACACACACACATATATATATATATACATATATATATATAAACATATTGAGTATATATTAATATATACTCAATGCAATCCCCGGTTTATTTTTTGGAACCTTTTTTAAAATATTGTTCAAAGATGTTTCGCTTATATTTAGTTGTTTGAATATATAATATAGTGGAACTCGCTTGATACGAGCACAGCTAAAACGATACATGGTTAAAACGAGCAACTTCCACGTTAAAAATGATTCCTTATTTAAACTATATTGAGATTTTTAGGTTTTTACGAGTTACAAAAGCAGGTTCATGGTAAAGAATCTGTTCATTTCAATGTATTTTTTTTTTGCAAAAAATAGAGAAGAATTGGAATAGAAATCCATTTCATATTGAACACTGTTCTCTTTCAGATGTAATATTTCTAAATTACACCTGTATATCAATGTGTAATAAATTATGAGAATAAAAAAAATAAAATTTCTCAAAAAAAAAAAAAAAAATTGCAAAGGAATGTCCTAAAGAAAAAAAAAATGAAAAAAGAGAACGAAGAGATAAGGGCGTTTCAAATATCGCTCATTTGTTATATTTAAAACTGAGCTATACAAACGAAGGAGCATAAAAAATGCATTGATTTGTTTCTTTCTTTAACTCCGAACTCTTGACTTTATTTACCAGATTTTTGTTGTCTTTCATTTCACTGTTCAAATGAAAACGATTTGTGCAGTTAATAGCTCGAAATTTGCAGTGACTTTTAAAATGTTAGCCGAGTGTTCATGAAACAAAATACGTGATCAGTTGCATTACTGTACGTCGTTCATATACTTTTGAATTATTAGTTTTTTAAAAGATTTGACATCAGTTCTGTGATTTTGTATAAAGAAAAGACCCGTATAGAAAATGACCATCACAAAGGTTGTGGCGTGCTCGGCAAGGCTATCACTATGAAGAACATTCATGACTAGATTTTATAGATAAAAATCACTATATTTAAAACTAATAGGTAACTGATGCGAGGGAGCTTCTTTCAATTTTGCCTACACTATGCTGAGATTACAAACAGTTTGTATCTAGATCAGTATTCAATAATACGAGAAATACCAAATTAATAATTCATGAAAGTTATTTGGCGGCTAACAAGCATTCCCTGATAACTTTAGACTTTAACCACGATTCTTGCTATAAATCGAAGAATAGTTACTTGTTTTACAAACTAGCAACCGATGTTGCCGATCAATTTTATTTGAACTATAAACAATGATCAATCTTACCAAATGGCAGCTCTTCTCTAACCATAAGCACAAATCTTCAATATCCGCACACGTGCAAAATCTTTAGCTTTTAATATTTGTCGCTGGCCTCACTATAAACAAGAGGAAGGACGCTACCCAAATACGATGATATGAACTTTTGCTCCAGCTTTTATACTCTGCAGATTGACCAATGAAGCCAAAAAATAAACTACAGATGTCGCTTTTGCGCACCCAGGTTAATATTGATAGAACGGTGACAATCAAAATACTAGAATCCCTTTCTAAGAGAGTTGCTAGTCCACTACAAGGTAAGACTGAATATTTTATGTTAACTTAATTGTTATTAAGTTAATTTTAATATTGAGATAATTAGAGTAATTAATAATAGTAGTAATTAGATTATTTATGTGTGCGTGTTTTTAAGATTTTTTATTATCGTCACAGGCATTAAGAGAAACGGTTAATATGAAGATTTTTATAATTCCCTCTGCTTCTCGTATAAACCGAATTAGACTGCATTTTCTTTTGTATTGTGTTTCCAAATAGCGTTTTAGATGTTTAAATAATTATTTCCTCATAGATTGTTTGTGTCTTAAACCAGGGTTTTTCAAATTTGATAAAATCTGGTAGCAGAGAAAAATTCTAATCGCTTTAAAAAAATATCCCCCCACGCCTTGTCATTGATTTTCAAAAAACACAAAAACTTTTTATGAAATAATTGAGAATATGTAATAACAAACATAGTTTAGAATTATTAGTTAAATAGTTTAAAATAATAGATAATTTAGAAAGATGACAGAAACTAAGTTTTCTAACGAAACTTATCACAATAATATATATATGTAATATATTCGGTAATATATATCACGGCGTTGATGTAACATCTCGGCGCTCGTTCGTCGTCTGAACGCTTAGCGGTTAATCCATAGATTGGAAGGTATGACTTTGTAGTCGTGTGCGTATAGTCCAAATAAATTAGAGTTTTTCCCAGGGGATTAACTTTTATTTCTTTTTTAGTACATGTCTCCTTTTATAAGCTAGGCAAAGGGGACAGCTTGAGAAGTCTTATAACGGTAACATCGGTCTTGCCGGACGAGGATCGGTGAGTCGCCGGCACGTTAGCCGAACGGGTACCGTCTCATTTTCAGGAAATTTGGCCGTCTTTTTGGGGCAAGTGATGCGAGTAAATGTCCACACAACAAACGCGGTCCACGTGTTAAATACTGCGAGACTGCCGCTAGATAGCGCTTTGCAAATTAGGAAATAAAGTAATTTTATTGGTTAATTAGCTCCCGCATGATTCCCGGAATCATGATGGCCAAATGAACCCTGGAAGCCACAAACCGCAAACAACTGAAAGAATTGTCAATTCAGCATTTTTGATTTTAAAGATTACTCAAAATTGATGTCTGCTCGTAATAAAAGTATTGTAAGAAAAGTTAAGTTACAGGTGAGAATAGAAACGAAGACCGGATTTTAAAATTTAGACACACAATTTAGGGATTCTAAACTTTGAATTTTTATATTTATTTCTGATTTGGAATGAGTTTAACTAAATATCCTTTCATATCTATCCACATTCGTTCACAATCAAAATTCTTTCATATTATTTCACATTCATTTTATGTATATAAAGAAAGAAGAAATACTGTAAAGGCTTAATAAACCGGCATGTTCGGGAAATGCTGATTGCCAAATGCTTCAAATGTCCGGATAGACGAGTGCTTCAAAATCTATATCTGTTGAGGGAGGCATCAATAAAATAGTGAAACCGGAAGACAATATTTTGTCTATTTTCCTGCCGAAGTCAGCCAAATATTTCTGATTTCATGCCAGATTAAAATAAAAGTTAGAAGTATTTTTTGTTTGAATATAATTTCTGAGTTTATTTCTTTTTTCTACGAAAAAAAAAAAACCCAGCCAGGCTTAATAACTTGGTCACTAGGTTAAAAAACATGGTTGCAAATGGTGACCTGGCGACCGCATTTGTCAAGCCCTGTCTTAAACTATATACATTTAAAATATTATATAAACTTAAAATAGCATATAATATTACCGAAATGAAGTGAAATTGCCTAGTAGCGGAGTTGTTCACCTTACGCTTCAGTGAAATCACTGTAATGTTTGACTCAGTTTTTATGCGTCTGTGTTGCCTTACGAACTAATTTACATGCATAAAAGGAAATCCTATTCTGTCTTACTTTAATATTCACAATATGTAAATTTGGGGCTTGGTGTCAGTTCATTTTTTGAAAACTTGAGATAGATGATTGTGGTTGTATAGTAGCTATAAACAGTGGTATTTTTATTGAGAGAATACGGATTGCAATGAACCGTGCCTCAAGCTTTTGTAGCATTATTGAGAAAAACTGCTATTTCCTTGCGTCCAGCTTCGTAATTTTCTATTCAAGAATTAATTAATTTTAATAGTGGAGTTGAAATAATTTTGTTTGTGGTAAAGGTGATCGAAATTTCTTTGCTACAAATAAAATTTATCTGAGTCTTAATTCATTTAAAAATTATCAATTAATATTCCAAATAGGATTTTTTTGTACAAATATGTCATTTTAGGTCTTTTTTTCAGCCATTTGAAGCGATTAGACTGCGTTTATGATTATGATCAAATAAAAGATTGTAATAGGTTCTTTTCCCATTTGTTGTTCTTTAGCATTGAAGTTAACTATTACTAATACCAGGCCATTTGATACTTTTCTATGTGTCTATTATGTGTCTATTTAAAGGTAAATAATATATTACAGATGCAGAAAGTTTAAATGATTTCCTTAGTAAGTTATAAGATGCAAATGATTCCATCGATGAGCTAGGTGATGTATAATACATGTATACATGGTGCACAAATGGTGTATAATAATGTGGCTGAGAGTTATAAATATTTGGTGCTTTAGAGTTCTTTAAAAGTCTACGCTTTGATGTGTGGTTTGTTCATTTCTGAAATCAGAGTTTCCAGAATAATTAGCATTATCCAAAACGGAGTAGAAAACAATTAGAAAGTGCTATTTCGCACACTTTAAATTATTCCGTTTAAAGTTTTTTGATAATTCATTTTGTGCGTTTATTCCGTTACTTTATATTATTAAACTTGAACTACTATTTTTAAAAAAGAGATACATTTACTACAAAAATATTCTTTTTCACACAAAATGAGGCACGAAAATGTCGTTGTGTGCGGTACAAAAATCATGCAAAAGGACACGAAAAAATTCTTTCCTGGAATAAGAGTAATTTCCATTTACGAAAAAAAAAATTATATCAACCTATTTATATCAGTTTTTTTAACAATCAATTTCGACTTTTACATTAAAAATGCAGACTTCTTATATAGAAAAAAAGAGTTTTTTTACTGTCATATCAACTAATAGTTTTTATTGTCATTGTTACAAGAAATTTTTATGTCACACTTTTCTCAATTATTTTAAAGTGCATTTCCATATTTTTAAATGCCATACGTGGCATCCAGTATCTCTCGACAATATTTACGAATTATTTTTTTACAGTAGGAATAGAAACGAAATTATGATTAATCTTTTTATGCATAATAGCCTCATACGAGGTTGTACTGAAAATCAACCTTCAAACAAAGGTCTGTGTTTATTTTATTTTAATCGTGTATTTTATCACATAATAAATGCATATCAAGTTCAATAAATCAGAAAGAGATGACAGATCCATTTTCTTTTCAAATATTGAGTTCAAAAATCCGCCTTTGAAACATTTCGTTCACTCTTTCGTGAGATAAATGTTCCTCAAATAATTTCTACCCTTAGAACTAAACAAGAACATGCCTAAGCTATTATAGTTTCAACTATATTTTTAGTTTCAACTTAGCGTTGAAATACCTAAAGTTTACATTAACACAAAAACTACTAAATAACTATTAATAAAGATTTTATATTGCTTTTAAATCTCATATAAGATTTGTTTTGTAATTTTGTAATAGATGTTTGATTTGTTTTTCTATTTAACGCTATATATTCCTAATAATCCATTTTAAGTTTATTATAAGTGCAAAATAAGTTTTATTATCCATTTAAAAAATTCATTGGCGAGAGGATTGAAACTATCGTTTAAAAGTTTATTATTATGAAATAATATGCGCTTTCTCCGATAACATGAGCTCAAACAAAATTCTTTTTCGAAGTGATCTGCATATCAATGACTTGCTACTCATAAAATATTTCATACTAATGAAAAGTCTGTTTGGAATAAGAATGGCTCGTTACTTGAGCAAATCATTACAAGCATGGTTCGTTTTGGAGGCAAATATTGAATAAAACTATCTAGTTACGAACTAAACATAAGTAACTGGTTTTTTTATAAACTCTGTAGGTAACATGTTTGTCTTGAATAACAATTTTATTTGAAATATTCATCATGTTAATTTTTTGTTAGATTATTTTTTTTTTATATTTTTTTATGACAAGTGCTGTATTTTTGAAATAAATATGTCATTACAAAGAAATATTACTTTTTTTTTTACTGAATATTTAGATATAATAATTTGCGATTTATGACTTTTGTATTACTAGAAATTTTTGCCTAAAGAATTTTCAAAATATATTAATCAATTTAGGTTTCAATACGTAAAAGTTTGTAATAAGCACAAAGTTTGGCATTCTTTGTTTAGGTTATTTTATTCATAAAAGTTTCATTTATATAAAATAATATTCTATTTTTTAAGCTTAATTTATCGGTATTATTTTTGAATATCTTTTTCCTACCCCTATTATACAAATATTAAATGAATTCTTTTTACAAGATCAAAATAATTTAAATGAGAAAAAAATATTATAAATACAAATTTATTAGAAATATTGCACATCATAGGATGAATATGGAGAATGAGAAACGTATTTGTGACTACATTTACACTACAACATACTTAAAAGCAAGATTCTTCCAAATAAAAACTCCATTAACAAAAGTTCAAGATATTGTTTAAAGATTATCTTAATGAAATACGTCTATAATATTCTTTTCAAAAACGGAAACGGAACTTGATTAAAATTTATTCAATTTCTTTCTGCAAGCATGTATCAGAAAAGTAATTTTATGTACAGTATTTTATTTTTATTTTATTTATATTATTTCTATATTTATATTATTATTTTTTATTCGATTTATAAAAATAAATCACGTGAAATATTATACAAATATTTATTAATAAAAATACGTTTAATCATGTGCTCATTTTTTTTTATCATTTGTCTATTCCGCCTTATTGTCTATTCCGCCTTATATTCGTTTCTTCTTTTTTTACATGAAATTAGCTTGACCCTGACCCGTAGACCAAAATGACTCACTAATTGAATTTTCTCGATCATGTGACTTAGCCCAAAGGTCTTTTCGTGCCCGAAAGAGTTAGGATACAAAGTTTAAACAAAATCGTTTGAGCCATTTTGTACATAAAACTAGTCTGACCAACAGTGACCCCTAAATGACCCACTAGTCAAATTTTCTCGAACATAGGATCCAACCTAATGGTCTTCTCGGTCCGAAAACGGTAGGATATAAACTTTAGCCAAAATCGTTTCAGCCATTTTTTACATACATTTAGATGTACCCTGACTGGTAGTGACCCCGAATGACCCACTAATCCAATTTTCACGAACATGTGACTTAGCTCACTGGTCTTCTCGTGACCAAAAACGGTAGGAAAATTAAATTATTCAAAATAGTTTCAGCCGTTTTTTACATAAAATTAGCTTGATCCTGACCCTGACCCTGACCCGTAATGACTCACGAATTGGATTTTCTTGAACATCTGACCTTTCCCAATGGTATTTTTTGCCCGAAAACGGTAGGATACAAAATTTCGTCGAAATTGTTAGAGACTTTTTAGATAAAATTAGCTTGACCCGTAGTGACCCCAAAAGACCCACTAATCTAATTTTCTCCATCCTATGACCTAGTCCAGTGATTTTCCCGTAATCCAAAACGGTAAGATACAAAATTTTGGGAAAATCGTTAGAATGTCTCCATTTTCATTAAAGTCTGATCTACCTTTCAGGTTCGGCTTTGAATAATGCAGTTTTTATTTCTATCTAATTAATTTAATTACGATAGTTTATTTCTAAATGGTTTTTGATTGTTTCGAGCGCCTTATTTGTCATTTTATTTTCGACAGATACGATTGTATAATCCTGTTACGGAGTTGTTTTTTTAATCCTTCTGACGAATTTCTTTCATGGTACGAGCAGTTTTATATTAGTAAGCATGTGCAATTACATCAAAATGTATTAAATATGTTCTTTATAAAATAATTTGAAATTATATAAATGAAAATCATTTCTTAACATACTTTTATTAAGAGACCTATTACTAAAATTCCCCTGCTTTCTTTGTTATTCTATATGCATAAGATTATTTATAGTATTTTTATTTTCTTTTTCTATCTTTCAAAATTATGTGACACTTTACAAATTAAAAAGTATTAGTTTTAATTGTTGTAATTTTAAATTTTGCGAGAGCATTTCTCCTTGTTTAACGTTTTGTCTTCCATTATTCTTTTTAATATTCTTGTATAATCCTAGAAGACTTGTTTTTTTTTTATAACGATATGTAAAGTTTTAATTAATCACGTCATTATCAGTATGGATAATTGCTATTACTCAAAAACATGTGCGCTGATTAATCAATTTTACGTGATAAATAAGCTTTTATTAATTGTCTTCAAATTATATTATAAAGGACGCTTTCTTAGTTTAATTAGAACTAAGTAACTCATTAAAAATTAAATACAGTCGCTTTAAAAATGCTTATATTTTATGATTATTTCGAGAAATTTTGTTGACAGTTTATGCACTTAATATTCTTCAGTGATTATACGGATTGACTATTTTTCTCATTTTCATGGATCATTTTAAATTTTAAGCATATTTATAAATATCCAAGATAGAACGCGTTAAAAAGAGTACAATGTAGATTTCAGTATTTTTTTTACTGAATTCTTCAACAAATCTTCGAATTCTTAAATTATTCTTAAATCTAAAATCTATTATATTCTAAATGTATTATTTTGTGCAGTTTAAAAATATTCTTGTAATGATTAATGCACCAAACTTAATTTATTTATGAGAAAAATATTTCTTAACCATAATAGTTTTTGCATGCATTCATATTCATGTGTTTTCTTAATTGGTAAAATTCCATTGGTTAATTTCTGGGTAAGATTTCGTTTTGCTGGACTAAAATTTCATGTCTAAAGCTGTACTTTAATTTTATAGAATTAAAAAAAAAATTGTACCTCTAATAAAACACTTATTATTGCATTGGATCCATTGCAGGATTAGATCCCTTGCCATTTGACATATATTAGCATGGGATATTGTCCAAACGTTGAGTTTATAAGAGGTACCATAAAATGAACGGGAAGTTTATAAATTCACTAACGCATAAATGGTGATAGCTATTGAAGTTATTTTTTAAAGAAGAAAAAGTAATGATTTTTTTAATATGCTACCTAGATGTAGTACCAAATATCACCGAAAGCTCTGGGGTACTGTTCATGCTATCCGAAATAATAATGTCTCAGTCTGTAATAATGATAAAAATAAACTTAAAATTTCAAAAAGGAATGCATTGGTTTGACCTTTCGAAAATTGTTTGGGGCAAATCAGCACCGTCTCCTTGATATCTGAAACTAACAGATTGAAACATAGTAAAGCACTTCCAAGCTTCAGACATACACTTCTTGCAAGATTAACTTCAATAACTGGATCAAGTTACTTGTTACCGAATTTTTAAAAAAAATCTTCAATACAGGTACATTGTTTCTTTTAGAAAAGTATTTGAGAAATACTTGAAAAATAACTTGGCTATTCAACGACTAATACTATTTTCAATATACAGTCGTTCAAGAAAAAAAAAAGAGAACACTTCATATATTTTAATCACCCAAAATATACCAGAAAAAATAAAAATAACCGTTCGGTTTGAAAAAATATCTTCCAATTTATGTTAAAAAAATAGGCTTAGGGGGTGGTCTTCATACTGAAATTGTACCAAACTCTTTAATTTTCAATACGATCATCTAATTATGACATCGCATTTGACAGTTTTGATACATTTTATCTTAGGATACTAAACGTGAAATGATTTTTTCAAGCACTTTCGGAAGTATGAAGATTAAAATTTTGGAAATCGCAATGTTAAATTCATTTGTAATCATTGCAAAACAGTTTGCAATGCATGCAGTTTTTTAAGTATAACTCGGAAATTACTAGACAGAATACACTGTAATTTTGGATTCACATATTTGAAGGCTATAGAAATTGATGTTTGTTTAAAAAATCATTGTGTTACAATTGATAATTCTTTCAAAAACATATATTTTGGGAAATTCATTTCGAAAACAAATTATGAATTGCAACCCATAAATTATTTAACAAAAAACGATTTCTAGAAGCGAAAATATGTGAATCCAATATTACAGCTCATTCAAAAAGGAAAGTTTTGGGTAATGCTTAAAAAACTGCCCATTTTGCAATCTATTTTACAACGATTACAAATTAATTTAACATTGGGAGTTATAAATTTTAAACTTTAATCATTCTTAAACTACTTTTCCGAATAATTTCCCTTTTGGTATCCTAAGATACAATGTGTTGAAAAAGCAAAATATGATGCTAAAAGTTCACATTCCTATCAAATATTTCAGATTTTAGTACATTTTTAATATGACGACTACCTCTAAAACACATAATTTCCTGTCGAATAGCCATTTTTGATTTTCCTTCGAATAATCTAGTAATAAAAATGTATATGGAGATTATATATTGGGATGTATGTTGCTCATTGTTTTCGGCCGACTATTATGTATGATATTTCTAAAGCAGTTTTCTATTATTTGAAACACTTACAATGTAGAAAAAAAATTCTATAAAGGTGTTATTTCATTCCAAATATTTAACTAATATTAGATATTTAACCAATATATCATTAAATGCACAATATCATTAATGGTACAATATTGGACCTTGATTCAAACATTATAACTAAATTTGTTTTGCTTCTAATAATACAGACATTAAAAGAGATAAATATTTCACATAAATGACATTAAAGGAACTACTATCAAAAAGTTAATAAAATGAGGAAGAATTTAGATATCCATTCTCGGTTTAATGTCCTTCCAATATTCTTCTCAATCTTAACTTTAAGTAATATATTTCCATATTATCATCCTTCGTGTCATATAAAAAGAAAATGATTTTATTGCGTTCATCTAAAACATTTCTATTCTTGAAGGAATTATATGATATCAATTACGGAAAACGTGAAATATTGATAAAAACTGCGAGGAAGGATATTTACAAGAATTAATTTCAATAAAACACAGTCAAACGTAACACACGAACTTTAAAAAAAAATCATTAATTATATTAAATACACTTTTTAGATTGTTTTGTGAAAATAAAGTTGATGACAGCACTCATCAAATTGAATAAGTTTTGAATAGGAAACCAGGGTCACAATACATTTAATCACTCAAAATTGAACATAAGGAAAAAAAAATCAAAGATGGACCGGATCCCCAGCGTCGTCTGCTTCCATAAGCTCAGGTGTTTTCCAAGTTGCTCTGAGTTGACACATGATCCCTAGAGTGCATGTGGCCTGTGGGATTGCCTAACGTAGAGTCACATCGGCGCCTTCCACCATCTTTGGCAGTGCTACAAATGCATGCCAAAAATGTTAAATCCCGCAACAATAATCCTCTCTCGGTCTTTCTTTCATACTCCACTGCCGAAACCCGATTGATTCGAGAACACCCTAAGGAGCTTGCTTAGCTATCAATAGCCAATGCGATTTAAAGCCTTGGCCGCTCTTGACTTTCAAGAAGTTTTAAACTAAGTAGAAATCTGAACTAAAAATCTTTTTCAATATTCATTCTGTTAAACTGTGGAAACGGTAAAAGGTAATTTTGAATTGTGATGTTATTGCAGTACTTTGTATTTAAGTAAAACTAATGTACTCAAAATGGATGAACTAACTACCTTATAATCATGTCAACTACTTCATTTTAGATTTACTAATATTTATATTACTACTAATATTTATATACACTAATCCTTATATATTTTGACATTTTCAGCATATGGAAATTATTTTTTTCAGATGATTATGGAACATTTCATAAATCCAATAAGGCAATTGCATGTATGTTTCAAAATGCACATATACATCTATACGTTTCAAAATGCACACAAACAATGAAGTGTTTTGGGATTTGGGACTATATTCAATGATGTTATAATATTTACTTTAATAAAGGCTAAAAACCTTATTTTTTTTTTCTTTACATAAAAAGCAGAAAACACGTTGAATATTGAAAATTCACAACATTCAACTTATCATAATTTTGGTCCCAAAATAAAGAATTTTTTAAATGTCCTTCTTATATGCAGAGCTATTACTTTCTAAGTAGATGAAAAGCAAAAATTAACTAACTCACATCAGAAGGCACTACACCCAGAAAAAGGAATTGATTAAAACTACAAAACATGTTTTGATGAGTACATTTTGGTTGTTTTATCAAAATTCAAGTAAAATTGAACCATTTTACTTGAATTAACAAAATATTTTTTGCTGACGATACAAATTTTTTTTTTTGGAATTGCAAAAAAAAAAAAAAAAAAAAAAAAAAAAAAAAAAAAAAAAAAAAAATTGTTGATTCAAACAAAATTTCCATTGACCTATATTTAAACAAAAAGTTTTGTTGGGTCAACCAAATTTTTGTTTATACAACAAAACTTTTTTCTGGGTGTAGTTATCGTTTTATTGCTGTGAAACTGATGAGACTTAAATTACAGATTATTCTCATGACCCGCTAGTTATATTTTAAAACAAATTCTAGCAGATAAAATTGACAAATATTATTGAAAATTAATTGACAAGTATTAATAAATAGGGGTCATTCAGCTTTCAAAGATAAGCATTCGTCATTCTGTGTTTTTTTTCTATTATGATATTTGGCCGAAACCACTGATGTTTTGTAAAAGAAAACTAATTTTGAGATTATAACAAGCCATTGACAATGGAGTCAGTGGCATGTTAAACATTTATGTGAAGCAATGATAGGCATTGAAACTTATAAAGATTACTAAACATTTTTTTTAATATTACAAAGTCATCTTTCGACAAGTTCCTGCAGGATAACTTTTAATTAATAAATGAAAAGCGCTTAAACTGAATTTTTTGTTTGTTAAATTTCATCAGAATCCAAACAGTTATACTCTTCCCTCCAAAGACCGCTGTAGTGGATAACTTATTTCTAGCTAACTGTATATGTCAAAGGAAAGGTATTCCATACAGAAAATTAAAATTCAGCACTTTAGCATGTGAACAAACGCCATCAAATGCCTTCAAAAACAAACGCCATATCCAGGACTGACACTTGGTCCGTACAATTAATATCACTTTGATTAAAAAAAAAAAAAAAAAAAAAAAAAAAAAAAACTTTTTTTTAGATTTTGCTTGCAATTTTTCTGGAAACCTACACAGAAGATTACTCTTGTTGGAAACGTTGTAAGAAACTAAATTTTTCTTTAAAACTACAGGTTTTCATAAAAATTTACTAATGAGAACTAGAGTCCTGTCCCGGTCGGATTGTACTCGACCCGAACAGAAAAAATTGCGCTTAAAATCAACCAAAACGCGACTAAGATATTCGTCAACTCGTAACCCGACACATATCAACCCGAACACGAAATAGTCAAATCCGAATATGAAATGGTAAAAGATTAATTGATATTTTAAAACAATTATGGAAAAGTTTTCTATGAATATTTCTCTAATATCGAATTTTTTCCTTTTTGCATGAAAATGAACATATATCGACAAATTAATATTCAAGTACCATTTTTTTTTCACTTGAAAAATATTCAGAAACTTCTTTTGAAAAACCCGATTCATACGAACACGAAACATTTAACGCCAACCTGATACGCAAAAAAATAAATTAGAATCAACCCGATACGCCAAAACCACCAGTCGTGCAAGGTTCGGATAAAATCCAGATTAAAAACTCGATGCAAGAATGTATGAGACCTCTGCATATTAAACCGCTGTATAAATTTGCATAAATTTTGTAGTCGGACGCATGTTTCTGTCATCGACGATTTTATTACCTCTATTTTGAATTATTCAGTATATACAGTAGCTCTCAAAAGTTTTGAGACGATATGTTTTTCTGACCTAACTTTTTCTGTAAGCAAAATTTCTTAATGATGTAAATTAGTCTGTTGTACCCCTTTTAAAGATCAACAAAATGCAACATTAGAAAAATTTAGATATATGAATGAATTCGGAAATTTGTAAAATTACTTTGCAAGAGTTTTGAGACGATTCAGTTTTTCTAAACTTTTATTGAAATTAAGCGTCTTAATGTAACGAAATAAAGCAATGTTTAATATTTATTTGCATATCCTTTTGCTCTGAGCACTGCAACACATCGTCTGAGCACGGAATTAACAAGGTTTTCTAAAGTGGACCTAGGATTTTTTATCCATTCCGATTGAAGTTCCTGAAGGAGTTCTGTCTTTGAAGAATGCTTCCGTGTCCCGAATTTTCTTCCAATGTTTTCCAAAAGATGTTCAGCTGCATTGAAATGAGGTGACTGACCCGGTCAGTACAAAACTTTAATTTTCTTAGCTGTAAATCAATTTGTCAGCATTTTGAAGCTGATTTTTTGGATCATTATTTTGCTGAAGCATCCATCCATGAGGCATCTTTTTACTCTCATCAGTTAGCATGTGAAAACATGAATTAAACATGTTGTATAGATAACTTCAAAATGTTAAAATATGCCAATATTTCTATAATCATGTTTTTATTATGATTCAATACGTTCCTCAAACTCGTATGGCGTTGTACTCACCTGCTGACATCTTACCTACTTGCTTTCACTATTACTCATATTGATACTCTCTTTGTATTATTCCCAAACATTTGAAAAAGTCCGTTAAACTTCCAATGTGACGTTATATTAATTTTTTTTTTAAATTATCGAATGACGTCATATTAACCTGCTTTCTGTATTTACACATACTCATACTCCTTGTATTATTGAGAAATGTTTGAAAATTTCCGTTATATTACCAATATGACGTCATATTAATCTTTTTTTCCATTGCTGAAACTTTTTATTTTTATTTTCATTTTTCACGTGGAAATCTTTCAATAGAAAATTAATTTTTGTAGAAAGAATTTCATTGTGGATTTTTAATTGTTGGCAACTGCTATAACGAAAAATGTTCAAGTTTAATAGGAAAAGGTAGGAAGAGTTCAATATCCTGTGCTGGTAGGTTTGGCGAGTTGTTTTTGGCGATAAATGTTTGATTTGGTTGTTGCGATATTCAGTCTTTGGAGTTTTAACTTAACAACTGGAATTGACCTTATCTACGTGACATCACACCTCTTTTGGCAGCAGTTTGGATTTTTTGCCAATCGCGCGAACCAGCACATGATATGGAACTCTTCCCGGAAAAGCTGATAGATTTTTGGTTTTTTATTATTTAAAGATTAACTCTACATTATATTTCGATTCCGGATTACTTTAGTTGCCTCGGCCGTGTTTTAATACACCTACACGTAGCATTTCACAATTCTGGCTTTCAAACTGTTGATTTGTATAGAAGTGCAGACAGACAAACAGATTTTCATTTTCATGTATTAGATTTACTTGCTCAATCCTTCGCCAAATCGGAAGTTTCTGTTAGAGAAATTGTCTTAGCGATCATTGGCAGCATATCTTATATTTTGTGTTGTTATCCATTTCATATTTTGACAATTACCGCTTAATTTACTTAGGAATTTACGCTTCATGTCCGTTTGCATCGTTACACACTCTAATACGGAGATTTTTAATCCTGTTAAGTAATCTTCTGTAATTTACACTGAAGTGAAGTGGTTCTTGTTAAACGCCTGTTAAGCTATCCATATTTACAGTAAACCATATTGATGCTGATTTTTTTCCCTTTCATTCTAACATTGGAACGATCAAAGAAGATTAGAAAATCTACGGACGCACTGCCGTTCTTCCATTAGAAAATCTACCATTATTCTCATCTAATCGTCTTAGATAATATGTCAATATGTCTTGGTTTTAAGATTTTAGCTAAATTTACTCGAAAACCTGAAGCTAAAATGCGAGGAACCCCATTATAGAAGATTCATTCTAACGTACATATTAATAAACTGGATATATGTTATAAAATTATAATAATCTAGAACTGGCAGTTTCGATGGTTTAATTCTGAAAATTCTCTTTCTATAATAAACTTTTAAGAGAGTAAAGACTAAAAATATAGTAAGAGTAAGTATAATAACAGTACAATATAATAGCAAGAACAGAGGTCTTGTGTAGTGACGAAAGATTGAAACTTTATTAACATTCGTGCGTTATGCCATTATTAATAGATGATTACTCGCTCTAAAAATTCGCAATGAAAAATAGCCTCTAGCGTCAAATTCTCTCCAAGCTTTGCGACACTTAACGAAATATCACCAAATTTGGCGACAAAAATACCCTGTTTATGTGGACGTCATAATGATGCATATGTATTATATATGTGATGCATATGCATACATATATATATATATATTTCAAATAAAATCCAGTGTGCATATATATATATATATATATATATAAAGTTTATCAACATCATTAAAATGCAATTAAAGAACTAACAACCAACTGGAATTTTGCCAGATTGACTGAGTGCTGTTGCGATTATAATACCGACATTTATAATACAATTTATTTTAAGGAAGTAAAAAATAGAAAAACGGACAGATAAACTAAAAGATTTGCCTTCCCAACATTTTCGGAAAAGAATATAAAATATTCATTCTGCTTGAAACCATGTAACACCTTTAAACTCAGGCTAATTTTCTGTAATCAGGCTTTGGCGACGAACTCTGGCGTCAAATATGAGCGAGGAAATGATTGTCTAGGCAACTATTATTACTTAAATGTTTATCGTTCAACAAAAAACACAAATGGTTGCAACAATGCAATTAATTTAATTTGCCAATTGAATGTGTTACGAACTGTATATAGCCAAATCAGAACCCCCTATTTGAAGGGTTTAAAGGCAGAAATTCTATGTTTTCAGACTTTTCTGGTTAATTGTGTGACAAAACCTACTTACTTGTCAAATTTTATGATTCTACGACTGTTAGAAGTACCTTAGTTATTTGATGATCACCAACTTTTTAGTTATTTGATGATCACCAACTTTTTAGTTATTTGATGATCCCCTGTGAGTCAGTTACAAAAAAGCCCTTTTTCGGAATCTCATATTTCGAAAAATATTAAATATAGAAATAAGAAATTTTAGAACCTAGTTCAGTTTCATTATATTAATGTGTGTTAAAAAGGAAAACTCTCTAGCTCTCACCAAAACGCAGTTATGAGGGGGTGAAAAGTAGGCCGAAATGGTCAGGGAAAAGGTAGCTTACGGCCTGTGCGAACTTGGCGGACGCAATGCCGTGCTCCCAGAAACATATTTACAAATGAAACTAAGTAAATTTAAGTTACTTTCTTTATTTGGCTTCAATCAATTTAAGTTGTAAATCAATGTATATTTAAAAACGCATTTTTACATTCGAGATGACATTGTAAATAAATGTACCAAGAAAAATAATATGTTTCACTGCGGTTTTTTAACATACTTCTCAAGAGAAAACTTAATTTCATGCTACGAAAATAACATTATATTTTAAAAAGAGTTTACCTTAAACAAATCAAGAAATATGTTGTTTTTTCTTCATTATTTTCTGGCGAAAAATTTTTATTTAAATATTTATACATAAATATATATATATTTATTTAATTACTTATAAAAGGTAATAAAGTATGAAAATCTAATTTCTTTTTAACGGTGGAGTTTTAAAACTAATGGTAATGATAATAATGATGTATTTTACAGCACTTAAAAGCAGTTACATAAATATGGTAAAATCATATTACAAGGAATGGCGTTTTACATGCCACACAAAAACTAACAAAAATAATAAAAGTAATAAGCGCAATTTGTTTTTTCATTTTTTTAACTGTGTATTTAGTCAATCTTGGTTTTAAGTTTTTAATTTCATATACAGGGGAATTCAGATTTTATGTGTCAAACTTTAAGAGTTTGTACAATACATAATAACGATTATTTTTTGGCACAGAAATATATGGGTGAAAATAACGTATTAAATCATAAACACGATAAAAAGGTCTGAAAGAAATAAATGAACTGGTTACAAAACATCATTGTTGACAATTTCTTCTTGAAATCAATGTTTACGATAATTGCACACAGTTGCGGTCACAAGCAGTAATGTGTGTTTGGCATCATCTATTCAAGTGGTTTACAATCTTTGGTACGTACAGAATCAGCTGGAGGTACTCAAAAATTACATCGGTAATGACGGAAAAGCAAAAAAAAAATGTTGCAATGAAAGATCAAAAACAAAATTGGAAAAGATTTAATTATGTGGAACACCAATAGGCTATTTTCAATATCAAGGAAAATACATATACATAATTAATTGATTAACATAATGCGTTATTACTAACCCCCGTCCATCACTAATTATATCGCGAGATTACGTATTTTCCCCGTCAATCTTCATCAAAATAATCAATCTTAATTCTGTACTTTTGTCTTCCTCATTCTATATTTTTGTGTTCTTTTCTTCTGTTAATTATAGAAATATAAGAAAACACAGGATTTTCTCATTTGAATTCTCGACTGGACGGTATTAAGCCAATATCATGTATTAATAATAAATGAGTGTAGATTGTTTTCTTGTTTTAGTATGAATACTGAATTTGAAGTCTCTGACTAATATTTATTGTTTTGAGGGACTTTCTCTTGATATTGTTTTGTGTGTCAAAATTAATAATGGGGGAAAACTAATTTTTAAAGGACTTAGTTTCAACTTGCATTAGTAATTAAAATAAGATCATTTCTAACGAATAAAATGAAATATTTTTCGGACCGGATTTCTGCAAAAAGAGTACGCATAAATAAAATATTGCAGCTTTGTGTACGCGAAAGAAAAAATGTTGGAAACCACTGGTTAAGATGGTGGATTGACGGACGTAGACTGTTGTGGAAGAGACCGTGGTTGGTTTGACGTCCGTCAACGTTATTTCATAAGCTTCTACAAGCAATTTCCGACAGTGTTTTACCATGTCTTAGCAAAATTTAGTAATGCTGAGAAGACAGACATGTATGTAATAAATCTTAGTCTGATGTCTTAGAAGAATTTACGAATACTGAGAAGGCAAACTTGTATCTAATATACGGAGCTATCATCTACTAATCTATCAGGAATTCTTTTTGAATAGACCACTGCAGGATCATTAATGATTTAAACAGTTTGACAATCTGGTTGTATGCGTGAAACAAACTTAGTAGGAACAAAATGATTTGATCATGAGTTGTACTAATATAGTGGAGTAGCAACTTTCTTACAAATGGAATTCATGTATCTTTTATGTGAAAGGTTTGTCTACAATAACCTGTGCGCGCAACAGTGACATCTGCACTTTATTTTACTTTAATTGTCAGAAGTGTGTTTAGAGCTCTTTAAATCTGCAGTTTGTTCATTTCGCTGTGAGTTTATATAAATTCGGCTTCGTTGGTCAATCTGCTGAGTATAAAAGTAGGAGCAAAAGTGTGCATCCGTGGATTTGGCTCTTGTCCTGACATTTTGGGGAGTAAGTCCAGCACTGAAGTATTGTGCAGCAAGTACACTGGTGATTGAGAAGTATAGAGTTTATCTGCGTGCAGCTTGCCAGTGTGGTAAGAGAGAATTTTGGTTTGTTGTTTAAATAGAAATTGATCGGCACTCACGGGCTGCTAATTTAGTGACATTTAAACAGTATTGACAGTTGTGCATTAACTTTTATCTTTCAGCCACAGGATAGCTTGCTCTCGTAGTTGTTAGTAGTTTCAGCCGCCAGTGTTTTGTACGTAACTTAGTTTTGAAATTTAGTTATCTTATTTTTATTTAGTTAGTAAATATTGACCTAAACATAAATTATTGGTAATCGTAGCATATCGCAGGCAAAATCTCAAAGGAGCTCCATTACATCCCTTAACCTATTAGTCTATACTAATATTATAAAGGAGTAAAGATTGTTTTTTGTTTGTTTGTTTGTTTGTAGGGGGTAATCTCTGGAACTACTGAACCGATTTCAAACGTGATGGTGTCAAATTGATGGTGACAACCCCTGCTCCAACATAGGCTATATTTTATGTCGGTGCCACTACCCCAGGGGGGGTGCAGGAGCGAAAAACTTTCTAAAATTGCGATATTTTCTATACTGAAGCAGCTACAATTTGAAATTTGGCGTTGTAGTTACTTATAAGATGTAAATGCTCTCTAAGAACAAAAAAAAAAAAATCGAAATTTAAAAGGGTGAAATGAGCGAAAAGCGTTCTAAAAACATTCTAAATTACAATTTCTATGGAATCTCTGGAACTACCGAACCGATTTCAAAAGTGATGGTGGCAAATTGATGGTGACAACCCCTGCTCCAACATAGGATATATTTTTTGTGGGTGCCACTATCCCCAGGAGGGTGCAGGAGCGAAAAACGTTCTAAAATTGCGATTTTGTTTATACTGAAGGAGCTAGAAATTTGAAATTTGCCATTGTAGTTACTTATAAGATGTAAATGCTCTCTAAGAATAAAAATTTTTAAAAAACGAAATTTAAAAGGGTGAAATAAACGAAAAGCGTTCTAAAAACATTCTAAATTACAATTTCTATGGAATCTCTGGAACTACCGAACCGATTTAAAAAATGATGGTGGCAAATTGATGGTGACAAACCCTGCTCCAACATAGGCTATATTTTATGCCAGTGTCACTAACTCCAGGGGGGTGCAAGAGCGAAAAACGTTCTAAAATTGCGATTTTTTTTTATACTGAAGGAGCTAGAAATTTTAAATTTGGCATTGCAGTTACTTATAAGATGTAAATGCTCTCTAAAAACAAAATTTTTAAAAAATCGAAATTTAAAAGGGTGAAATGAGCGAAAGGCGTTCTAAAAACATTCTAAATTACAATTTCAATGGAATCTCTAGAACTACCGAACCGATTTCAAAAGTGATGGTGGCAAATTTATGGTGACAACCCCTGCTCCAACATAGGCTATATTTTATGTCGGTGTCACTAACCCCAGGGGGTTGCAGGAGCAAAAAGTTTTCTAAAATTGCGATCTTTTTTATACTGAAGGAGCTAGAAATTTGAAATTTGGCATTGTAGTTACTTATAAGATGTAAATGCTCTCTAAGAATTAAAAAAAATCGAAATTTAAAAGGGTGAAATGAGCGAAAAGCGTTTTAAAACATTCTAAATTACAATTTCTATGGAATCTCTAGAACTACCGAACCGATTTCAAACGTGATGGTGGCAAATTTATGGTGACAACCCCTGCTCAAACATAGGCTATATTTTATGTCGGTGTCACTAACCCCAGGGGGGTGCAGGAGCGAAAAACTTTCTAAAATTCGATTTTTTTTATACTGAAGGAGCTAGAAATTTGAAATTTGGCATTGTAGTTACTTATAAGATGTAAATGCTCTCTAAAAACAAAATTTAAAAATTCGAAATTTAGAAGGGTAAAATGAGCGAAAAGCGTTCTAAAAACATTCTAAATTACAATTTCTATGGAATCTCTAGAACTACCGAACCCATTTCAAAAGTGATGGTTGCAAATTGGTGGTGACAATCCCTGCTCCAACAGCCTCTTTAATAAAAAACTATGCGTTTCTGACGACTGGGTTTTTCTCTAATTTTTGCCACAGATTAATCACGGAAAATGAAACATTTGAAGTTACTGAAAAAAAATAGTAACTCGAAAAGTATTTGTCAGAAAATTGTTAGGCAAACTGCGTTTGAAAGGTAAAAAATTGTATTTTTCTTGATATAAATTTCAAATCTAATGATTATGCCATTTTTCAAATATTGAATTTGAAAAATTACTAAATTTCACAATGGAGTACCATAGCAAAACCTTCATGCGTAAAAAGATAATGATAAGGACGACGTGTCCTGGCGTGTATATTGGCTATAGCACGAGTCACAAATTATAGTATCCTTATTATTCTGTTAAAATATAAAAGTGAATTATGAAATGTCAATATTTTGTTGGATTAAAAGTTCGTTATAAGAAATTGACCAGCGTAGCCGGCGTAGCTTGCTAGTTTTAAAAAAAAAATGATTTTATCTATAAAATCTAGTTATGAATGCTTTTCAAAGTGACTTCGTGTACGTCGCACAACGTCCTGGCGTAAATTATTTCATTTTAAACTTTTGTAAGTGTGTTAGTTGTTCTTTTGTAAGTTCTTAAAGTGTGTCAATCGTAGAATAAGCGTATATCACCTTTTTAAAGTGAGAGTTACACGTGGGACAGGTTGCCAATTTTGCTTTATTTTATTCAAAAATTCCGAATTCGTATCAGAAATCACGAATAGTAAATTTTGCTTTACTTAACGACAGGCATTTCGTGATTGATTAAATTAAACATTCTTCTTTCGGAATTTCTAGTAGCACTTCCAAATTTCTGAATAAAAAAAAGAGATTAAACTTTCAACTATGGCGTGGGATTAGGGCAGTCGTTGCTGTAGCAGTATCCAAAAGAGGCAGATTTATCAGTTCATATTATACTCACAGAAGATATTATTTTTACTCAAGAATATATTTTCAAAGTGCACATTTATCATGCCTCGACAGCCACAAGTTCACGCTATATATAGTTTCACAAATGTGCAAAGAGTAATTATAAAATAATATGTATGTGGTTAATGTGGACGATTTACTGTTTGGCTCTTTTCTACGACTAGTGTGATTCCCTGTCAGATGTTATTGTATGTTTGAGTAGAAGATTTTACCAGAAGTTTTTAAAGATACACTAATGATATAATCTGAAATTGGCTGTTATTTTAGAATTGATTTGCCTAATTACTTGAATGCCACTTTTGGAGCGTTATGAAAAGTACCGGGCAAATGATATCTTTCTGTTTCTTACGCCAGATATACAAGCCAGTAAGGATCGAAATTTTCTTAAAATAGTAACAATTTTTAGAGTAATTTCAAAATACATCAGATTAAATTTTAAGCTACAGGATATTTTAATTGTCTGAGTTCAAACTATTCATCATATTTACTTTAAAAAATGAATTCTTGTTGAGTTTGAAATACTCATTGTCAAATAGTAATAAAAATTATAAATATCCAATGTTTCTGTTGATACAGGAAAATTCAGCATTAAATTTTCCTACTTAAATATTCAAATATTCATTTATCAATTAACATAGGTATTATTACATATACAAAACGGTTGCTATGCTTTTAAATTATTTGTATAGAAAACTATGTATTTCATTTGCCAAAAATATGCCTTCAATTTTTAAGGATTGCATGTGTGGTTTTTTTATTATAGAAAGAAGTATTTGTGCACTTCAATATGCAACAACGATTTTTTAGTTATTTATAAATTGACTTTGAGAAATTTATTTGATGGAAAAAAAGATAAAAGGTACGTTTTAATAAATATTCCTAACTTAAATGGAAAAATTCCAATTCAACACGATATTCTTTGCAGTCCATAGAAATCCACTAAGCAAAATAAAACACAAAAAAAAATATTTAAAAGAATATCCAAAAGAAAAGCTGAAGCAGAACATTAGTTTTGTAAATGGAAAATGTCTTAAATAAATGTTAAGAAAATTTATTTGTTCTAGAATATTTTTCTAACTTAAACTTTATTTTGAAAACTAATAAAATGCAATTTCCAAATGCATCTCTACATATACAAAGGAACATCTGTTTTGTAATATCTCTTCTGCAGTTCCACAATACCAAATAGAAATAGTTTAGACTAACACAGTCCTTTGTAGTTTTATTTATTAAAAATTAGTTTTATACATATATCGTGCAAGGAAATTGTTTTTAAGAAAGTTAAATTTATAGATGAAATTTAGAGAATGAAGTTTAGAAATTTAGAGATAATTTATTTAGTTAAAAAATTATATTCATACATAATATTGCCCAAAGTCCATAAAAATTATAAGTAAAAAAAGTAAAATGCAGAGAAATATACAAAAAAATAACAAAACATAAAGTTCAAGCGGTCCACTTAAAGTGGATAAGTCCACTTTAACCCCTTCGGGACCGGCTGTTTTTGCACAAATTTTATTCAGTTGGCACCACTTTTTTTAAAAAAGCTACCTTTACTTAAACTATCACAAAAATGCTCTAATTAAAAAAAACAAATATTACTTTTATTTTTTACTGGTGCCTAAACAAATTCTGTATGCTCTTTTTGAGGGTGCATATATGCACCCATGGTCCCGAAAGGGTTAAAAACATAGAAAAAACTTAACCGTTTTTACAGTTAATTATGAGCCAAACAACGGCCGGTAACTTACAATAACTATCTGTAGACCCGATTATGTAATTTACGTACTTATGCATAAGGTACAATGTACATCTAATTTCCAATCAGGATCAGTGGTTACGGCTACATGTAAATATGTTTGTTACTGTACCGGTATTTTAGTTTGGCCTATGAAATATTATCATAACATTCAATATTAGCAATATTACTGATATTAACAATCCTCGGTCTTTTTTTGGCCACCAATATATTTTTTAATTATTCTCGTGATGAATTACTACAATAACTGCAATTAAATGTTAGTCGGGCGCATGTGATAAATAACCAAATATTGTTTACATCGCCATCATTCCTATTGCCTTCATTTCGTTTAAAAAAAAAAAAACCTTTCGCTTATTTAATTTAAAATACATACATGTAAAACACACATATTACATATATTTAAAATATGCACCTTTCACAAATTTCTTAAAACGAAAGAATAAAAAAAAGATATAATGCTATAAACCAAAACGGTCTGTTTTATCATCAAATATTGTTTCTAATTCACACACGCGAAAACTAAAATCTGCTATTGCCGAGAAAAAATGCTATTGACGAGATTTGCATTCGGCTAGTATAAAATTACGGAAAACCTCATCATGTAGCGGATTTCTACGACATTTGTAAGAAAAATATAAATCGAAACATTTTTTAAAGAGATAGTGATGGTCATAAAGGATACAATTCCTGCGCGTATATTAGTGATTTAAAGCCTCTTATGGCGTCCAGTATCACTCAGAAATTGATAGATTGCACACATCTACAAATATTGTCCCATTAATCGACGATGGTCAGTCAAATAGCAAAGCTGTCTTCCGAGATCTGTCATAAACGGGTTCACCTGGTTACTGATTTTACCCCTGTTGCTCTAAAACTAAGCAGTGTATAACAATATGTTATATACTAAAAACTATCTTTGAAAAATTATCAAACTATCAATCCATCCCATCAAAAATCGTTTAATAGAACTTTTTTAAAAGTCTAATATTTGATAAAAGGTGTCACTTGATTTTCGAATTTCCTCCTATAATTCTAGAACAAAGCAACGTAGAATGATATGTCGATACTAACAATGTATGAATGATACTAACTCTGTAGGTTCCATCGAAATCCATTTGGTAGAATCTTTAAAAAGACTAACCTTTCATAATCAGGTTCATATGATTATAGAACTTTCCATCATAATTCTATAACTAATCTACGTAGAAAGATGTAGGAATAAAAGCTTCCTGAAAAATTATCTATCAAACAGTTTAAGTTCTATAAAAATCCATTCAGCAGAACTCGAGTTATCAGTTGAAATGTGCCTTGACCGTCCATAATATGCGAAGAGGCCAGTCGTTATCTCCATCATATCGGATAGGAAATTCATTAGCAAAGTCTATACGTTGTTGATGGTCCCCCACTTCCAACATCTGGACGCGCTGATACCGGTAAGGAAACATGCGGATTACAAGGCGCAGTAGCTTTACGACCGTTGATTTCGGTATATCCAATTCACGAGATGCACCTCTTGCAGTTTGCATGTGCCCTGTAGTCACTGCGTGCTGCACGTCCATATCAGTATCCTCAGGAACAGTTAATCTTCCGGATCGCGGTCTATCACAGGCGCAGCCAGTTTCTTCGAATTTCTTTACTAAATCACGAAGAGCTTGCGGGGTACATGGGCCACGTATTTGGCGATGGTTTCGACGGTAAACACGAAAGGTTTCCGCAGCATTCATCCCATTTTGATAATAGAATTTTACCAATTCACCACGAACTGTCGCCGGAAGAGTCATTTCGTCGGCATGTGCGTGCTCCCGACTGAAGAACGAACATTCCCACCCCACTTTTTATCCGTTTTCTACGCTGACTATCTGGAGAACGGCGTTCCGTGATTGGTGTTTTGCCTGTGTCATATACAAATTTCCTTCGTGCGCCCTGATCGTGTTTTTTTTTTGGCCGTTCGCAAAGCTGTTTTTGTGCGTACATAACGCGTTCGTTTATGGCGATACACGTACCGTTCCAACGCTCTTTAGGGTTTTCGCATGCGCTGAGCATTTTGCGATGAAAAAAAAAATGGGCGTTGCCATTGGAAAATTTCGAGTTTCTGTAGCTATAACCGTAACCGTGAACACCACTTTGTTGCCGTTCACAGAATCCCGAGTTCATACATCTAAATAACTATATCTGAAGTCTCACCTCGATCGGTTGAACGGAGCGGCCGCTAGAGCTCCATGTATCGGCAAAATTTTGTTATGACCACCCTGTACTACAGTTAACTTTTTAATAATTCTCTCTTTATTTAACCTAAAACAATTGCTTCAATCACTTAATTCCACTACCGTACTCGCGTTATTTTACACAGATGAGTGCTCAAATTATGTATTTTTACGGATATTTGTTTTCATATTCCGCATAAAAAATCACACAAAAAATTGCACAAAAAATCTCACAAAACATGGTTTGACTGTATAGGTTTCCTGTAGAGTGGAAGAATATTTAAGTATTCTGAGACACACATGCGTGCACAAAAGAATAAATAAGACTCGTTGACTGATCATATGAAAAAAATATCAAGCTGTTGTATTAATATGAGCGCTAAGGTGTAGATGAAATAATCAGTATTCATGCATTAAAAAAATTGCACTTTGTGCTAATACTTTAAAGATTGCTATCAAAAATCTGACCGAATCTTTGAAATTGGGAGCAAAATCATTAATCGAGAAATATGTATGGTGCTTTTCTTGTTACTTTTCGAAAATAACAGAATAATTCGTAAATAAGACATTATTTTCAGATTATCTACAAGATTCAGATCATTGTAGATACGAACATAGCATTTAAAGTTAACGATGATCAATTTAAAGATTCTGCACATTATTATCACAAATACATGTTTCTTGTATATTTAGTGTCGACCAATTCTTTCAAATCAATTTATGAAAGGGTAAAAATTACTTCTTGATATGTTTCATGTCTAGTACACAGATACATGGCTTCGTCTTTGGTGATTCGAATATCTTTGACTACGTGAACTGATTTCACCGTCAAGAAGCATCTAGTTAAAATTTGTCTTCTTTAATTTTTTTAAATAAAAAAACAGAAATAACCCATAGTGAATTATTTTACATCCTTACTGTGAGGAATGCTGTTTTAAAAATCATGGATAAGGAATTTAATTTACTTTAAAAACTTGTAATATGCATTTATTTATAAGTTTATCGTATTTTTATGTTTCTTATGCGTATTTTCATTACTAAAAGCTATAATTATCAATTTACTTAAGATTTGTAGTGAGTGGGAATTTGTAGAGGGTGGGCAAATGCATTTGTAGTGAGATAATTCATGCACATCATTTGTCACAATGGTAAATGAAAATTAACACCTTAAAGCTCTAGTTTTAGTCACACTTTCTTAATAAAATAAAATAATTAAATAAAAACTAACTTACTGACAGAAATAATTTTATACAGCCTTTTGATAAATATATATATTTAAAATTAAGATTAATTAAATTGCTCTCTACATTTCTTCTTTGCTATCATCTGCGTAATAACAAATACCTATTCTCCAAGTTGCATGTCCTTATGACTAATGTTTGTAAACACTTTGACATGACTGTCATTGTCAGTTGTTGGTATGATAACTGTATGATTTTTCTATGCAATGACTCACAAATATTATCAGAAATCTGTAATCAAACACCATATAAAAATGTTAAAAATACTAAATTTTTCTCGTAAAATTATCTAACATAAAAAGATTCTTTAAGAACCTTTCTGTGGTATTTTGTTAGAAGTCATGTTCATTTTTTCTATGTTGTTCAATATATACAGTGAATATAAAATCCAATTCTTTAACAAACTAAAGTAATAAATATTGATGAGAAATATACCATACTTGGAACGAACATCACAGCAATCGCTACAACTATGGTTTCCTACTATGATAATAGTATTTTTATCAAAAATGACATGAAGTTTATCTGGCTATTGAAACTAGTAGCAATTTTGCAGCTTAGCTATGTCAGTTTTGTTGAATTGTAACCTCCTTAAAAATTGCTCTGTTACGTTAGAAACAGCCTGTATAGCATTTTAAATTCTGCAAAAGTATTGTAAGTTACCTGTTATTATTTCTGTTTCATTGAGCAATTCTTTACGACCCACATTTCTAGTGCATGTATTAACATTAAGAAATAAATATGCAGCTATATTTAAAAAAAATGTGGGCGCTATTTATAGTTGAGATGAAAAGACAGAAATTTTTACTTATCTTAATGCACAATCTATGTCCACAAATTGTAACGAAATACAATAAATAAAATTATCTGTAATTCATAAACAAGTAAAATGATTTCAGGTTCAAACATCAATTATTTTTCGCAATTTGTAAATCTATCATTGTTTCCAATACAATAAAGTTTAGGCATATTATTTTATGAAAAAACAAATTAAAACAACTAACATTATATCATTTGAAATTTTATAGAAAACAGATGGCACAACACATTACTTAAACAAGTAGAAACAATGTAAAAATAAATCTCCTTCAACATGAAGAGTTGGGATAAAGTTTCTAAATTATTCACTCAAACGATTATGAACTTATCTTATTAAAAATTTTTATTTGTGATACGATATGTTTATTCTTTGATAATAATCTCTACTGTAATTTATATGAGTGGAAAATTTGGAAAATTATTTTTTTTGGATCCCTATTGTTAAAAATGGGTAAATCTTAAAACTAAGAAAATACACTAATTTTTGAAAATAATGTTTGTTTATAATATCTCCAAATATTTTGGTCCAGTGATGGATTCGGCGGGTGGCTAGGCAGAAACACTTCCTTACACAAGCATTAATACATTCTCCCTGCAAATGTTTTCGGAATTTTTATTCGCCGAAAAGTAAAAATTCTCTCCTTTTGGAACTTTATAATATCCCACACCGGAGCTGCAGAAATTCCTTCCGGATAAAAATATCAAAACATGAATTCAACTCCGTTTAAATTCCAATTATGAAAAACATTTGTACTCATTTTTTGTTTCAATATATGTATTTCGCTGCTATATAACTTAGCATTACTACTGTTTGAATAATAAATCTGTGCACTACGTATGATATAAAGAAGGAGAAACATTACCCTCGGATTCAATCAATACGCAAACAAATATTGTTTTTAAGTTTCAAGAGCGAAACATTTATTATTTAAACTATTTACACAAAATATTTTTAAACTGTGAACTCCTACACTTATTGCACAGTTTCAATTGAAATGCCACAGTTTTCTGCACCACGGAAGGTGGATTGCTAACTCACCGGTGGGCCTGCTAGGCTAACTCAAATTCAGTAAAAGAGGCGCAGCTTTTCGCCACCTACAAAACTCTATAATGGATTTCACAACAATTGCGATCCCCATCTACAATGACAGCCTATCAAGTCTGCCGGTTATCTGAGCATTTAAAAACTCCAATACATGAATCCAAGAAAATAAAATTCAACTTAGAAATCTTCTCAATAAAACTTCCCGATGTCATTTGACAGAACACATTGGAATGTACTGTAATGAATCTGCAGACTTACTAGCATAAGAAGCAACAGTAAAAACCTCTATAGCCTTCTCTCTATCTACGCACAGTTTTATATGAAAAGATTACTCAGAGAAGGCTAGTTATGCTTACGGCATTGTCACAGTGGTACATCGCAATCTGCTAACATTAACACCCTCAACTACTGCATTCTTAATGGGACACGGTCCACATGCTCAAATTTAAAGGAGCCCCTCGCACACCCTCCTGTGAGATGCGAAGCAGATGCACCAGACTCTTACTTCTATTATAACTTCCTTTAATAGCTTTCTGGTATATCCATTGCCCCTCCTTTCCCCCTAGTGGTTCACTGAATATTAATCTCTCCCGCCAATTTTTTCATAACAAACTTAAAAAGACCTCTATGTTCCTAATGTTTTTTTTTAACCTTACCCGCCCCTGAGCTACGGATTCGACGGATTAGTTACAAGCAATAGTATGTTCATGAATTCTATTAAAAATCGTGGTAAAAGCGTATGAACAATGTTTAAATCACACGGATGAAGGTAAATTTAATATTTTAAATACTTTCTGAGGATTAATCGTCTCCACTACCTAATAAAGATCCTTTATAGCTGTAAAATTTTGTAAAAAATATATTATTAATAGTCATCATCTTTTGTGAAATGTTGCAGACGCTTCAAATGTCTCTAGTTTGAAAATATTCTCATTCCAGCCTTAGATATTTTTCATAGAATCATTTATTAACTTTACATAATTTCCGTGAACACTTTTATTTAAAATATAGCCATGATTATATAGCCATGTAAAATATGGCCATGAGTTAAAATGACTATTTTTCATGAACATTTGAGGTGCCAGGTTCATTTGAAAAGTTAAGAAAGTTTAAAAGCTTGTTTTTTGTTTTTGCTTTTTTAATATTATGTACAAATATAAAAATATTTAAATAAGTATTTAAACAACTCTGCTGTACTAAACGTTGTTTGTTAAGATATTAGCTACATTGTTTCATTAATTAATATAAAAGCATATGTTTTTCTAAAAAAATATGAACTGCACGCAGGTTTTTGTAGCTACTTTTTAGTGACTTAAACACATAGTGTAAAATTGAAATAACCGTGTACGAAACACACATGCGTTCAATAATGAAAAACGAGGGGATTTCCGTCGAAATTTGATGGAATATTAAACTTGTAATATTGATAGATGTAGGTATGGGAATGCTATACCAGAACTAATGTTTAATGTTTATACATGTTCTTTTAAAGGAAGTAAGAGCTGACTATGTAAGACAATGACTATGTTCTTCCTGTATATAAAGTATTAAAGAAAACGAGAGCAAGTATATATATCCAAGGTTCTTTAGTTTCATCAGTTTCTGTTTAACAACACATATTTGATACCCAGAATTTATCATTATGCAATAGCTATGTGGTTTCAAAAATAAATCCAAACTTCACCCATAAATTAAAAGACAAAATGCGCTATCATTATAAAGATGAGTGTTTGTAGAAGCACAAAATATAGCGTGAATAAGCAATTCTATACACATAAACTTGGGAAACGAAAGTAAAATTGTGTTTTTTATGTACTTTGATTTTCAATGAATGTGAGAGGTTGTTAAAGGATTTCAGAATGAATCGTGTAAATGTTGTTTTGGATCGAAGTAAATATAGCAATAATTCGCTAGTTGAAAAGCATGTGAGATATGAGTAGATGTTCAGAAGCATGGTTAGTTGTTCTAGCTTATGCCCGGAGGAAATTTAGAAATCGAATGAGCTTAGTAAGAGTATAGTTTTTATTAAACCAAATATATCCACGGTAATTTAAATCTGCGTGTCTATGGGAAATTATATTACACGATCACTAATGCGTGTAACATTAATTTTACTGTAGAAACATATAGAAGAAATTATAAAATTCTTAAATATAAAAGAATATAGAGAAATATAGAATATAGAATATAGAGTATTTAGAATATAGAGAAATATAGAATATAGAATATAGAGTATTTAGAATATAGAGAAATATAGAATATAGAATATAGAGTATTTAGAATATAGAGAAATATAGAATATAGAATATAGAGTATTTAGAATATAGAGAAATATAGAATATAGAGTATTTAGAATATAGAGAAATATAGAATATAGAGTATTTAGAATATAGAGAAATATAGAATACAGAGTATTTAGAATATAGAGAAATATAGAATATAGAATATAGAATATAGAGAAATACAGAATATAGAGAAATATAATTTTTTTATGTTTAATTCGTAACTAGAATCCTTGGATCAATTAAGTTATAAAAGTTATGGTTCAACGGAGAATTTATGACATATTTCTTACTTTACTTATGTCTTGCAAAATATTTTTCACGTTTTTTTATTTCTGCTGGCATCACCCGATTTCAAAATAAATAACACCGATTGATATTTTATAAAGATGAAGCTAAATATTTTTGTTGCAGTTAGTGCAGTAAATTTCGTTATTATCTATTCACCTGAGAAATGTATGAATGTTATCCTACAAAAGAGAACTGTTATATTTCGGTGCATCAAAGAGAAGTACCCAGTTATTTTTGAAATTCAGTGAATAAATAAAACAAAACTTTTTTGTACTCTATTAAGTAGAAAAAAATCCTACATTTTAATTTTTTGATAATTGAAAAAAGATGTTCTTTGTTTTACACATGTTTTCCAAAATTAAATAGAAACATTGCAGTCATACAATAACCTTTTAAATATAATATTTACATACATTAATATGTATTTTGTACTCATGTGCTAACAGATATTTGAATATATATAAAATAATGAACTGTGTTAAAAAATATGATTTTGATTTTAAGCATACAGAAAAAATATTGAACATCTTAAAAAAATAGATAAATTATTAACATAAATATTTATACCATTTAACTTTAAATTAAAATATTTTTCATTACTTTAAAAAAAACTAGTTGCATTAATAAATACAAAAGTACTTCTCTTAAAAATTATCGAAAATTGTCAATGACAAAACATGATAGAATCCAATCAATAATTTACAGAAGAATAAACGCATTGTAGAACTCAAGATGAAAGTGTAAACTCTAATGCGAAAGAAATTACTATTCGTGCAATTCTTTATATGTTTTAGGAAAAAATAAGATGGATTAGCTGTCATGCGATGCCCAATGAATTATGTTTTTACAACTATTCAAGCATTTTTATGAAGCACGCGATGCATTGATATTTTTTATATTCAGTACTCCTTCTGGCATTGATGAATTTAGATAAAAGAATTTCAGATTTTTGAACTAAATGCATAAAACTAGAGTTTTTTTCTGTCTGAAATTATTAAAAATGAACAAACCCTTTAGCATATAGATTTATTTTGAAAATAATCGCTATTGTTTAAAATATAATACTTCTTAAATATGTTAGTGCATCGAAATATTACATTAAACTTCGTACATTAAACATGCAATTAATTATAGTTATGTCAAAAATCATTAAAATTTTCATAATTTTATATTTTACAATGAGATTTGATATTACGGAAAATATTAATTTTGCATTTGCAAAAATGAAAGATTAATATACAGATATCTTAAAGAAATAATATTGCAAACATATACGACCGCAACTCATTTATCTTATGTTTTAAATCTTAGCACAGTACTGTTTTAAAAATCGGATTTTCTACGTCTATTTTTTTCTGCAGGCTCATTCATAAACTTTATACTATTCCATTGAATATTAATCGATATTAGAAAAGAAAACGAAGAAACTCGATCACCCTATGCAAATATTTTAGTCTTTTGGTTAATGATTATATGGCAAATATGGCAAAATATGGCAAAATGAATGTATTTATAACATCTTTTATAGATGAAAGTTTCGTTTTGAAAAAGTTTTGAGTAAACAAATATGCTAGTAATATTAAGAAATACTCTTTTTGTTTATTAATTTTGATTGTGTTTTAATTATAACTGACAAATAGTAAATTACTGTTTTTTAACTGATGTGATAGTTTTTCTTCTGTAATTTACATTAGAAAACAACAAAAGGTTAAAATTTAGATTAAAAATTAAAAATGATAAAATGGCACTTGAAAATATTAAATTAATTTTAAAAATATGTATTTACTAATTACAAATGTAAAAATTATACAAAAATATTTTTTATGCATATTTCTGAAAAATTATTTGTTCTCTAGAAATAGTGTCTATTGTAACAGACTATAGCAATATATAAAAATAATTTTATTGTTATCAGATTATATATATATATGTGGCTATCGCAGAAGGGTTTCGCTGTCCATAGCAACAGTGATACACGTGTAAAGACTAAGCCCATAGCAACAAACATACTCAGCGATTCTGTTGTGACGTAAAACCCTTTCTTTAAAAATAATCCTTGCCACAGCAGAAAAATGGAGCAGACTCATCTGTTTTCCTTAACTCAGTTAAGATTGAACCAACTTATCTTTGTCAAAAACAGCAGAGTCAGCTGTTATTAAATCTATAAGTAGGAGTATGACAGTATTGTGTCGGGTAGTTGAGAGCAGAATCACCCAGGATGTGATGCAGAATTGTAGCACGGAAACCTAGATGTAAATTCACGAATTCCCCTATTATTATAACTCCCATGTACATAACTGTAAATAGTCTATAGATTAGTAATTAAACTATAAAATGTTAAAGAAGTTTTACTCTTTTCCCACCTACAAACACCAGAGAGCGAGAGCCTGCTTTACTCTTCGTTCTTAACATGGGCGCTTCTGCCGGTCCCTAGACAAAAAAACCAGCTACTTTTTAAAGAGACCGATGCTACTTTTCCCCGGTCGCTACTTCTCGGCACGACCTCGCCCGAGCCGGCCTCTACACAACAGCTACTTTTTTGGAGAATTCTGCCGCCCTGCCAGCCCCAGACCGGGACAATCCACCGTCAACGCCGCCAGCCTGATGTGTCCGGACCCAAGAAACGCCGCATCAAGGAGCCCCACTGAGAAACGCCGTAAACCAGATGCCGCCTGAATTTTAAATTTTCCTCCTACGAACGACTCAACAAGCCAGCTTTAAAGCGAGACCCTTTTTTCGTTAATTGAAGAAAAGAAGGAATACGGAGTGAAAGGTGAAAGTTGACCTAGATACGATCGGCGCTGACCGATATTTGTGCTAGGCGATTAGAGAAGCTACGAAAAAAACAGGGAGAGAGAAGGAACCGCTTTATTTACGTGCTAAAAGATTCATCTCGTAGTGAGTGAGTACAGATATTTTTTTTTTATTATTATTTCTCGATTTTATCTCTTTCGTAAAAATGATGTTAATGGATATCCCCCAAACGAAAGCTGTTCTGCAGTTAGCTAAGGCAGATGAAATAAAATTATTGCACCAGTTTATATTTAATAAAGATAAAAATAGGCAAAATCGAAAAAAATTGCGAAATTTCGAGGGCATTTGCGATTAATAGCGACGATTTTAACGCTAAATTGCTCGAAATAAAAGACGCGTTTTCAAAATTACAATTGATTAGCATAGCCAACCTATTATCCGTTGAATTAGAAGGGGGCGAGGATGAATTAGCCCGTCGTATGTTGAGTGCATTGATAAATTTAGAAGCATTTTCCAATACACTTGGAGTAGTCAGTGACTCAGAGCCGGAAGATTTTAATCCCGTTCCTTCAACAATACATACTAATGCAAATACGAGCTCGCAGACGATAGGTAACCCAAGCGGTGTACAAATTTCACCGAAACCACTCATTTCATTCGCGGATTTTGAAAATTTAATTCCCCCTTTTTGTGACCGGGAAACAGAGAATATTAATAATTGGATAAATCGCTTTGAAAATCTAGCCGAATCATTTTCACTTTCTGAAATACAAAAATTTATATTTATTGAGCGTGCTTTAAAAGATATAGCATTATTATTTGTACGCAGCGAGCCGCACATAAACTCGTACGAGAAAATTAAAAAAGCGTTACTAAAGGAATTCGGACACTATTCCTCACCTGCCCGTATTCATGGGTTGTTAACAAATCGTAGACGGCGGCAAAATGAGAGTTTAATTGAATACTTTTTGCACATGCGAGAAATCGCAATTACGGGAAATATAGATGAAAGATCGCTTATCCACTATATAATCCAAGACATAGATGATTCGTCGCGTAATAAGGCTATTCTATTTGGATGCACTGATTTGGCTCAATTTAAACAAAAACTTTTAATTTATGAGGAAATCTGCAGCTCGACACGCGGAACCAGAACGCGTACCCAAAACTACAGATTGAAAATGTCCCCTGCCATCGAAAAACAGACCAAGTTTAGCTGTTATTTATGCGCAAATCTTAATCATAAGGCAAGCGATTGTATACATAAAAGTAAGGGTTTTTACCCAAATGTTTTTCTTGTTCTCGTTTCAGTCACAAAAGTTTCGAGTGTAAAGAACGCGCTGCTGATAGAAAGTCTTCAAACCAAGGCACCCCCTCTCAAAATTGCGCGACAAAGCTCGATAAGAAAATCCACGTAGTGGGAGTAAATAAATCACATGGAAATATGCAGAAACTAGCATTGATTTCCAATATAGCAGTAGAGACGTTAATTGATACAGGAAGCGAAATAACCGCTTTAAGGGACGATTTTTACAAATTGCTCGGATCGCCCCCCCTAAACTTAACAACCATACAACTAAGCGGTTTCGGCGGTGGTAATATAACACCTATAGGATTTTTCAGCACTGATATCCAAATAGATGACACTACGTTTACTACTATAGCTTACGTAATAGATACTTCACGCATGAGTATTCCCCTTATTGTCGGAAGAGATGTAATATCCCAGGGTACACTCACATGTGATCAGAACGGCGTCTCACTCTTAAAACCACCTCAGGCAGAAACATTCATAAACTATATTAACATTTGTGAAGATATAGACGAAGTTAATTTAAACCACATCACTAATAAAACAAGCCGCAAGACGGTAGTCACCTTAATTCAAAATTATCAACCAACTAAACGTAAATCTACAGATTTAAAGTTGTCAATAGTACTCACCGATGACATACCCGTTTACCAACGGCCGCGAAGAATGTCACTTACTGAACTTATTCGTAATCAAATTGACCAGTGGCTACAGGACGGCATTATACGACCGTCATCTAGCGACAATGCAAGCCCAGTCGTGTTGGTAAAAAAAAAATAATTCCATGCGTTTATGCGTGGATTTTCGAAAATTAAATAAAAAAATTATTAAAGATTGCTTTCCCCTACCCCTCATTGATGATATACTAGATCAACTCAAACAATCAGAAGTATTTACGACTCTTGATCTCAAAAATGGATTCTTCCATGCCGATGTGGACCCGCAAAGCATTAAATACACAGCTTTTATTACATATGAGGGACAATTCGAATTCCTTAAGGTCCTTTTCGGGCTGTGCTGCAGTCCAGCTGCTTTTTCACGATACTTAACCTGTGTTTTCCGTGAATTACTGATAGAAGGCGTATTAATTTTGTACATGGATGATCTCATTATCCCTGCTAAAACAGAGGCAGAAGGCCTCTTAAAACTGAAACGAGTATTACAAACTGCTTCGGACTATTGATTAGACATTAACTTAAAAAAGTGTCAGTTTCTACAACGAAAAAATGAATTTTTGGGGCCTATAATTGAAAACAATACCATCGCACCCTCCCCTGAAAAGATTAAAGCAGTCCAACATTTTCCGGAGCCAAAAAACATTAAACAGTTACAATCACTACTCGGATTAACGGGATATTTCCGAAAATTCATTCCGCGATATGCCTCTATCGCACGCCCTTTAAGTGATCTCTTAAGAAAGTCAGTACCTTTCAAATTCGGCCCAGACCAGAGGCAAGCACTAAACACATTGCGTAACCGTATCACTAGCAACCCAGTTTTGCAAATTTTTGTACCGGGTTCGAACCTCGAAGTACATACCGACGCCAGCAAATATGGTTTTGCCGCAGTACTTATACAAAAGTCTACTGACAGTCACTTCCATCCGGTTCAATATATGAGCAAAAAAACATCACCTCAAGAAGAAAAGTTGAGTAGTTACGAGTTAGAAGTATTAGCAGTTATCGAAGCAATCAAAAAAATCCGCGTCATCCTACTTGGTACTCGATTCCGTATCATTACTGATTGTGAAGCGTTTCAAAAAACGATGGATAAGAAAGACCTGACACCAAAACTCGCACATTGGGCCTTATTCCTACAGGATTTTGATTTTGAAATTCTACACAGACCAGCTAAAAAAATGCAGAATGTAGACTCACTAAGTAGATATCCAGTTATGCACATTACGCACAATGAGCTAACACTAAAAATCATGCAGGCGAAAGAAAATGATCCGTTCGTATCTAGCATTAAAACAGCAGCTTCAGAAAATCTGGTAGACGACTTCATGGTGCGCAATAACACTCTATATAAAGTAAAAAACGGCCGAGACTTGTTAGTAATCCCTGATGTGATGCAATTTAATATAGTCCAAGATATACATACTAAAGGACATTTTTCGGCCAAAAAGACGGAAGAAATTGTGTCTCAGAACTTTTTCATTCTTAAACTATCTGAGTTGGCGCGTACGATCATAACTAATTGTGTAAACTTCTCTTTGTCCAAAACAGCAGAGTCAGCTGTTATTAAATCTATAAGTAGGAGTATGACAGTATTGTGTCGGGTAGTTGAGAGCAGGGTAGCTACAAACTACGGTTGATTTTCTTATATTTTTAAACAACCGCTAGTAAAATACAGAGAAAAATTACGACAAAGCCTCTTATGTGTTATTTTATTTTTTAATGATTATATAGTGAAAAACTGGTTCTACATTTTAAAAAAATATTAAAATCTTAGTAAATATGTGTAATACATAGTTTGGTTACTCAATTCTAATTCAGAAAATAATATACATTTACAAAATTGTATAAATAATACTCAGTATAATAGATATAATTTTATTTAATATTATTTATACATTTTACTCAAGGTACTTTATTTTCTGACTTCAAATTGAGCAACCAAATATTATATTACACATAAATAAATATTTTACTTTTAATATACAAAAACTTGCTATTCAATAAGTAATTATAAATAATTCAAATTACACATAAGAAGCTTATCCGTACTTTTTAATATAATTTAAAGAAATTATAACTAAACAGAAATTATTATTTGAAAGCACCACACAACACATTTGACATATTTAAATGTTGTATTAGATATTGCTTTGATTTTGAATAGTTATAGGGCGATTATTTCGAATATACCATCAGTTCCTTGCTATCAAGCTCGAGATTTTGAAATATTGTAGAATTTGTTGCAATTTTTTAAGATATTTCTATGATACTGTTAATTACTTTCAATTACTGAGTATTAGCCTAGAGGAAAGGCTTAGTTGCAAAGGAAGTGTAAATAGCCCGGAGTGTTTTATTACATTTGTTGTGATTACAAATTTAAAAAAAGTCTCAGTGTTGTGGGAATTTGTAAAAACGCTCTTTTGACTAATTTGGCTATTCATGACAAGCATAAAACAACATTAGGTGTCTAATACGGAGCATAAAATTTATGTTGGATCTTCATGTGTACGATTTTTTTTTCTTTTTTCGGTACATCAATGATATGCACCCAGAAAAAGGAATTGATTAAAACAACAAAACATGTTTTGTTGAGTACATTTTGGTTGTTTTAGCAAATATTTTAGTTGAAGTAAAAAAATTGGTTTTGTTGCTTGGACAAAAAAATATTGTTAACACTCCTACAAAATTTCCTCAATTTTACTTGAATTACAAAAATCTGTGTTTTTTAATTTTACAATAATTTTGTAATTCCAGCAAAATTTAGTTGTTTTTGCAAAATTTAAATTGTTGTGTAGTACAGTGGAACTCCAGATATACGTTACCTGAGTTGTACGTTTCCCTCAGTTATACGTTTCAACTCAGAGATCCCGACCACTTGCCATTAAAAATTAGCTGAGTTATACGTTTTGAATTACACATTTCTCTCAGTTATACGTTACGTTTTTGCGTCCCCGGACGAATTTATTTTTCATGTATCCATTTTGAAACCGGAAACACTGACGACGCTTCCGAGGAGTCTGATTTGAAAGATCCCATTCAAACTTCAGAGCTGATGTGAAAGCTTTTGACGTAGTAAATCGGTTCGTCAGTAGTAAAAGCAATAACCATAAGGCGGCTGCATTATTAACGGAAATGCAAAATTTGCTGTTCAGTGTCGGCTCTGCCGAAAAGAAACAACCGAAGATTAGTGGTTATTTCAACAAGATTCAATAAACTACTGAAATGTGTATTGATAAATGATTTATATGTCAAGGCGATTCCAACGATTTCTTTTAAGTACTGTATATGTATTAAAAATAATTTTAATAAAGCTTTTAAGATAAAGAAGTTCATGTGTACTTCTCTTATGTACTTTTTTTCCTCTCATTTCCACTTCCAAAAATTTATGTCATGGGTGCAGTACTACTTCGGAAACTTCTGTTTTCAATATAAAAGGTAGCAAACACCTCAGCAGATCAAAGTTTTCACGATATATTTTAATAATTGTTCCGGTAAACCATTAATTGAGTTGTACGTTTTACTAAGTTATACGTTTCGTTTGTCCGGTCCCGGACAAAACGTATAACTGGAGTTCCACTGTAGTCATAACTCTCTCACGTAACTCGATTTATTTTACTTATATAGTTATATAATTAAACGATTAACATAATTTTTGGATAATTAAAACTTTTTTTCATTGGGACGGTCCAAGGTAAAAAATTCCCCTGTCCCATTTATTACTTTCTTCTACCTTTACAAGAAGAAAATATTATAATCATGAAAATTTTCGACTTCCGGTTTCCGACGGATTTTAGAAGGTCCTGAACACGATTTGACTGTTTTTAGAAACTGACTTTCAATGACTCTATCTGTCTGTATGTGAAAAAAAATTTTGGGCGCTCTATCTCAAGAACTAATGCACGGAGTTTAATAAAACTTTATATTCAGTTACTTCCTGATATAAATTATTGCTGATTAGTTTTTGATGTAAATAGCCCAACAGGTGGCGCTGCTATGCTACTTTTTTCATGATTTTCACCATAACTAAATCTCAAGAACTAATGCACGGATTAATTTTTATTTCATTTACAGCAGTGATTTACACCTGTAATTCTTAAATAATAACCAGTGTATTTTTATCCTGCTTTTTTTCAAGCGTAAACCGACAGAGGGAAAATTGTACCAAGCCGGGAATCATACCCGGGTCCTCAGAATAGCGCTCTGAGGCCCCAGCATACGGCAACACAGTTAATTTTTAATTAATTTGCTGCAGTGAATTACGCCTGTAATCCTTGAATAATAACCAGTGAATTTTTATTCTGCTTTTTGCAGGAGTTATTCACTGCTGAAAATGAATTATTAAAAATTAACTATGTGTTGCCGTATGCTGGCCTTTGTATTGTCGTCTCATGTTTGCCGCAGAAATTTGCGGCCGTTCCGACATATATAAGAGTGAGAAATGCCCAGCACAGATGTCGTTCCTTGTAGCTCAGTGGTAGAGCCTCAGAACGCTGCTCTGAGGACCCGGGATCGACTCACGGTTGGGGCAATTTTCACTCTCTCGGTTTGCGCTTGAAAAAAGCAGGATAAAAATTCACTTGTTGTTATTCAAGGTTTACAGGTGTAATTCACTGCTGAAAATGAATTTAAAAATAGTTAAAATTGCATATTTAGATTGGTTCATTTAACAAAAGTTTTTGTAGTGTAAACAAAACAAGTTCGTAATATAACATATTTAATTATTTAAACAAAAAATATATTTTGTTGAAAAAAAGAAAATAGATTGTTAAAATAACACATAGCATATATCTATGTAACAAAAAGAATTTTGTTAATTCAAGTAAAATTGCACCATTTTACTTGAATTAACAAGACATTTTTTTGCTGACGATACAATTTTTTTTTTGGAATTGCAAAAAAAATCAACAGTATATTTTTTGTTGATTCAAACTAAATTTCCATTGACCCATATTTAAACGAAAAGTTTTGTTGGGTCAACCAAATTTTTGTTGATTCAACAAAACTTTTTTCTGGGTGTGCCGGACTAATCAAATTATCATAGCGATTGTTCTTTCTGTGTTACAAATATTACTGGAATAAATCGAAAAAAATAGTGGGTCTATCCTAAATTACATTCGGAATTAATACTAGTTCTAAATTTCAGCAAAGATTTTATCTAATAACTTTCAGATAAGTAGGAACAAGTCAGAAAACAGAGAAAATTGGCAGTAAAAACAGCAATTTTGTTCCTGATAATCCTTTTAAATCACTTGAACAGTTTCACCACTAAGAGCTAAAAGACTTAGTAAGAGACTTTAATATATCAGAAAATTCATCTGAATTATAACTTTCTAAAAAACAGAAAATGTGCTCACACCAAAACTTCATAATGCAGGACGCTGTTCCAACTGTTTGAATATATATTAACCAATTTCTCACAACTCGAATGCAATATGAGCATTAAAATTTCCTTTTCCATAATCATGTAAACCGCAATCCTATAATCTAAGTGATTTGATCGAGGAACAAAGTGAAAATTTCATCAACGTATTCGCACTTTGAAAAAACGCTATAAAGAACGCTGCGATGTTCATAAAATGGAGCAGTATTGTTGGAGTGCTCAGAGGCGTACCCAAGAGACTTCTTATACTCGGCAATCTTTAAAACAGGAAAAAAAAATTCAGAACCATTTCAGGGAAAATTAATTGTGCTTCTGTAACGTTAACACCAGAATTTTCGAAGCAGCTTCTTCGAAAATGAGGAAACGTAATTTTATAACTTATTTTTACCAAAGTTTAAAAAATATTTTTTTTCGAAATACACGATACAAATCTTGATTAAATTTAGGTTCATATTTAATACTTTGGAAATTTTTCCATAGAAAATTTCACACGCCTTGCATTCATAATAATAAAATTTCAATTGCTTAATATGCGTATAGCCAACATAGTGAAAAAGTACCCAAGCCGGGACTCGAACCCGGGTTATCAATGTAGCGCAGTGATGTTCTACCAACTGAACCACTTGTGAACGATACTCAGCCTGGAACTTTCTCACTATAAACTGTTGGCAAAGCTACAAACGCAGCACAAGATGGGATATTTTCCGTGAATCACCAACCCTGGGGCAAACACGAAATCATAGGAAATCCAGCATTTCAGTTAACATTTTAAAAAAAAATGATTTTTTTTTGTTATGGATTTATTTTTTCTGTTTAATGTGTAATTTTAAAATATGTAAATAAATATTTTAATTTTAACTACTTAAAGTATCTTCTTTAGCACTTAGTGTGATGAATTTGTCTCCTACTTCTTATTTAGCATATCTTCAACGATAATTATTAAAACAGGATATGCACCAGGGACTGACAGAGCTATGCTCAGTCAAAATTAGCTTTGAGTTCAAATATCATGACCCATGACCAAATTGACCCAATAATCAGATTTTCTCGAACGTGTGATCGAGCCCAATTGTCTTCTCGTGCCCGAAATCCGTAGGGTATAAAAATTAGTCAAACTAGTCTGTGCCGTTTTTTAGATAAAATTACCTTGATCCACAGTGACCCAAAAATGACCTACTAATCGGATTTTCTCGAGCATGTGACCTAGCCCAATGATTTTTTCGTACCCCAAAACCGTAGGATACTGAATTTAGTTTAAATTCTCTGAGCAGTTTTTAAGATAAAAATAGCTTGACCCATAATAACACATGACCAAAATGACCCACTATTCAAATTTTCTCAAACATGTGACCTAACCCAACAGTCTTCTCATGCCCGAAAACCATAGGATGCAAAATTTTGTCAAAATAGTCTGAGTCATTTTTTTAGCTAAAATTAGCTTGATCCACAGTGACCCAAAAATGACCTACTAATCGGATTTTCTCGAGCATGTGACCTAGCCCAATGATTTTTTCGTACCCCAAAACCGTAGGATACTGAATTTAGTTTAAATTCTCTGAGCAGTTTTTAAGATAAAAATAGCTTGACCCATAATAACACATGACCAAAATGACCCACTATTCAAATTTTCTCAAACATGTGACCTAACCCAACAGTCTTCTCATGCCCGAAAACCATAGGATGCAAAATTTTGTCAAAATAGTCTGAGTCATTTTTTTAGCTAAAATTAGCTTGATCCACAGTGACCCAAAAATGACACATTAATCGGACTATCTCGAGCATATGACATAGTCCAATCATTTTCTCGTGCCCAGAAACCTTAGGATATAAAATTTAGTTCGAATCGTCTGAACCGTTTTTAAGATAAAAATAGTTTGACCTATAATGACCCATGACCAAAATGACCCACTAATCGAAATTCCTGGAATATGTTTCCTAGCCCAACAGCCTTCTAGTGCCCGAAAACCACAGGATGCAAAATTTAGTCTAAATAGTCTGAGCCGTTTTTTAAATAAAATTAGCTTCACCCACATTGACCCAAAAATGACCCACTAAACGAATTTTCTCGGACATGTGACCTAGCCCAATGATTTTCTCGTGCTCGAAACTCGTTGGATACAAAATTTAATCAAAATTAAAATTGTTAAGTTAAAATTAGATTGACCCAGAACCCAAAGTGAGTCGAATTTTCTTGAACAAGTGAGTTAGCTCAATGGTTTTCTGGTGCCCCAAAACGGTAAAATACAAAATTTTGTCAAAATCGTTAGAGCCGTTTTTAAGATAAAATTTCCACTATATATATACACATACAGGGAGATTATAAAAAAAACTATCCCGATACATGAGCCCCTAACTGTCATATCGTTCACATAAACTGAATGAAATTTTGGTTTAAAGTATTTTGAGGTATGCGCTCAAGAATCATGTGAAAGACAACAGTTAAATTCGAACAGTTACGGTTACAGTGACAAACTTTCGAAAATTTCAAATGGCAACACCTATTTTTTTTGGAATGTGATCTTCATAGTGAAAAACCATCAAAAGCGTTGGAACGGTACCTGTAGCACGAAAATCGCCGGCGGTAGACAGACTAAGAAGAAAAGTGAAAACAAGCAATAAAGGACAGAGAAGCAACACAAAGTAAAACATCTTATTTTTCAGTGGTATCCGTCATCTGCCGCATGTAAAGTGTCGTCCTGTGTGAAATGAAAAATGTATGAAACACAATAAAATGTTTTGTTTTCTGTAGCTTCTCTGTCCTTATTGGTTGTTTTCACTATTCTTCTTAGTCTGTCTAGCGCCGGCAATTTTCGTGATACAGGTACCGTTTCAACACTTTTTATGGTATTTCACTATGAATATCACATTCCAATAAAAAAAAATAGGTGCTGCCATTTGAAATTTTCGAAATTTTGTCACTGTAACCGTAACTGTTAGAATTTAACTGTTGTTTTTTACATGATTCTTTAGCGCATACCTCAAAATACATTAAATCAAAATTTCATTCACTTTCTGTGAACGATATGACAGTTAGGGGCTTATATTTCGGGATAGTTTTTTTTTTATAATTACCCTGTATATCTATAACCACACACACACACACACAAGATTTGCTCATATTAGAATGAAGGTCGAGATGATTCGTATTAGAATGATGCTCAAGCAATCATAATTTATTTATATTCCACAAACTTATATTAGTCTACTAAATACACTTCAATAAGAAAATGCGTAGCACAGTTAAAAACTACCCTTAAGCAATTAACTTCCATAGTCTGTAATACTTACGAATTTCCTTGTGCAGCCCTGTATATGATCAACCAAATTTATACACACCACGTATACGTAATATGAAAATTTTAGTTAAAATTAAAAATGCAAACTAGAAAATGCACTTATCACACAGAATGAAATTATTGCACGTACACTGTAACTGATATCTTTAGTGTGTCCCTGTAAATGAACGATAAACGCAATGCACACCATACTTTTAAGTGAGAAATGTATAGTACACCTCAGTAATCCATATAATTTTCATTATGTTTGAAATAGTGAAACATCATTAAATTACACTGCAAACGATTTTTCTCCGTAGAACAATGTGTAACAGATTTCTTTTGTTTGACCCTGTAAATGAATAATAAATGCTTTGCACCCCATATTCTACAAAAAGCATGTTTTAATGCGCTTCATAATTATCTATCAATTTCATCACATTTCAAGCGACGTAGCATCATATCATCAAAATACTCTTGAAATGATTATTTCACATTGACTGTAACATAATGGAATACTTTTGACTGTCCCTGTAAAAAAACTATAAGTGCTACACACTGCATTTTCAATACAGAACCTGTAGTAAACGACAATAACATATAAAAATTTCAGGGCAATCCGAGTACATGTATGAGAGTTATAGCACGGCCAAACATCAGCTTGGTTGGTTGATTTATAATTATGACGGTCTACTCAAGGGATATAGGCCCTACGTGGGGGTCTTGGGGTGACGTGGGAGTCTGTGGGGGGTGAAACACTAATATGAGCTCGCTCGTATTAGAATGATGCTCAAGATTGCCTCGTATTGTTCGAGTTGAAGTAATCGTAATCAAAACCATCTCGTAAATTCAATCGAAGATTTGTAAAAAAAAATACAATTCCTTCAATTTTCTGAATACCAAATTTATATAACAATGAGAGTGCTTCAATTCTCCATGATAAGTAAAGTACTTTTTCCTCAATAATTTGTCACAAAACTAAACATTCATATGGCTTCATTACCTAGAAACGTTTTTTAGAAAACAATTTATAATTTTTGTTTCGTAACTATCATAAATTGTGCTGCAGTAAAATTACAATATCAGGAGTAGCACGAATAAAATTAAAATTTCAAAATGCTAAACTAAATTAGATTAGTGTAAAATTAGTATAAAATTATACTCACTAGTATAAAATATAACTTGGAGACATAACATTGATGTCCCTGATCTTATGATTAACTGGTTTATTGTCAAGCAATTAAATTTATGTATTAATATACACAATAATTTTAACATCTGAAGGAAACATTTTTTGTTATTATTTCAGATGCATAGGTAATACATTATCGGAAGTGTTACTTATACAGGAATGTTCTCAACATTTTAAAAATCCAATATATATAAGGAGTGGCAGCTTAAAAATATTCTTACAAGAGTCTATTGGGTCAAGTCAAAAATTTCTTTACAAAGTTTCCTCGTTTTAGATTAAATGCCACCAATAGAGACGCTGGTCTGTGTCAAGTTGTATTACCACTGAAATTTATTTAATAATTTAGAAACAAGCTCTATTTATTTCTTTGTATTTTCAAAAGCTGAAGAGAATGTATGTGAAAATCTGAGTGTACCTTGGTGGAGTTTTATCCGTTAATTAGAGCATTTCAATAGTTTAAGACACCCACCGCATTGACATCTATTGGTGATACACGGAACTAAAACATGAAAACGTAGTAATAATTTCCAATCTTTATATGTTAATCTCCTCCAAGAAAAATTCCAGAAGCTGACATACCTGTTATTGTAATTAAAAGCTTCTTTCCGTTATAAGATATTTGGTATTTCTAGGGAATATGAAATTCCTATGATATAATAATTGAGATTAAATATTTTAAAAACAAAAATAAAATCCAAAATTCAACTTTTAATACCTAAAAAAATCTCATATCTACTAAATATTTCACCGATGTTATTTTTATTTTTATTTTCTATCTAACGATGTAAAATATTGTAGTTTAATATAATGAGAATTTCTTTATATTAAATTAGTCCTTCGTCTATGTAGAGAAGAGTAGATTGTGGTGTGAATTTTTAAGATAATAGTTATAAGCACGGAAGAATCTGCTGCAGCGTAGGAAAATTTCTTTCGAAATTCAAATTTACATCTGTAATCTGCGCTAGTAATCTACACCAGCACGCTCAAGAGGCATTAGAAAATGCGATCTTAGCGTGATATTTTTATGATTTAGCATAACGCGATTTTTTGATAAAGTGTTGTTTATGAAGATAATTTCATGAAAATGGATTTATTTACTAGTGTTAATGTTAAACAATAATAAATGTAATAAATAATTATATTTAATTTTTTACATTTTGATACTTAATACTCATATCATTCCTAACACGAAATTAAATCTTGCGTCTTGCATAAATTTTGAAAAACTTTGCAATAATAAATAGTAGTTATTTTTAATATTTACAAATACACACAGATTACTGAGTGTACCACTCACAAAGAAATCGCAAAGAAACTTACAAAAAAGGCGCATACTCAGAAAAATTTCAAAAAATTACAGAATATTCTTCTCATGAGGATATTCATATCTTGTCATATATGTTTCTAAAAAAATTCCTGCGGAACCTCGATATAACGTAAAACGACAATGAAAATTTAATTTTTTTTTGGCAATTTATTTCAGGTTAGCGATAGATGGAAATTTAAAAAAAACATGCTTTTACGCTAAATACTCTTTAGGAAACACCTTTTTTTACCCTTCATACTAAACTAGTTTAAATAAGTTTAACTTAAATAAATAAACTTTTCTCATATACAATTATCTATATTAATAAAAGAAAGTTTCGCTCTGTGTGTGTGTCCGTGTGTGTGTCTGTGTGTCTGTTGGCGATGGCTAGCAAAATCTAGCTCACCTAGAAGTCTGGAAATTTAGGTGTGGATAGTCCAAGGTCTGGCCATGTGCACCCGAGCCTCAGAATTTTAATATTATGATAATTAGCCTAGATATTAATTAGATTCTCATTAACCATCGCTTCTAAAATGTCATCTTTTAAATCAAAATGGCGAAAGAAACGAACTGGCGCATTGGATTTGCAACCGGAAATGAACGAATTCGAAATTATTTTACTAATTAGCGAATTTTAAGAAAACTAATTGAGATATCAATTTGAAAATATCTGAGCATATGTAAAAAAATATTCTTTATCTGACTATGTGATTTTTGAAAAATTAGGTTGGTATTTTTTTTATTATTATTTACGCAAAACACTGCCAAAAATCTGCCGGCGCCAGTGAAAACGATCCGAGAAAGTTTCAGACAGGAATCTGCTTTCATTAAAAACTGAACTACAAAGAGATCTGTTTCTCGGGTCAATCCCTCCATATAGTTTGCGAAAATGAAATGAAATAATTGCCTATTTTTACTAATGAACAAAAATTTAGGTAACTAATTAAGATATAGATTTGAAATTGAGGTCGGGTAGGGGTGTCATCTGCCGGCTATTTTAGCGTAGCGTCTTCGTTATGTTCTAATTATCAGAAAAATGTAATTCTTTTTTTAATGACCGCTTTAATGTAGGTGACGGTTGTTCTCTTGAACAAATTATTCATTATATTTGCGAGTATGGGGAGGGAGGGGGTTAACGCTTTTCTCTGAGATTGTAATTATCTCGGGCCCGGGCAACGCAGGGCGTGTTAGCTAGTATGCATATATAACGAAATTTAACGAGTGAGCCTGTTTAGAACAAAATTTAAATTGATTAAAATTGTTTGAAACTTAAAATTAAGATTCGGTTCTGTGCACTGTCATTTCGAGTTCAATATTGTTAGTATCAGAGACAATTAGAGAAGCGTAGTTTTGTTGTAAAAACAACGACTTATTCAATACCAATATATATAACAAAACAGCGTTCTTAAGCAGTCAGCTACTTTTAAAATACACTTTATACTGATGATTAAATCTTGTAAAATTAAATAACTATATAAACATGCAACTTGTATATATTATATAAGTTTATTAAAATACTAATAAACTATTTCATCGTTTAAGTTTAAATTCATCGAGTACTGTGTATTTAAACACTCATTTAACAAGCAATTTCTAAATACATTAAAATCGCTTGATTTGAGTAAGAGAATGTGTTGCTCGCTAAATCGTGTATTTTTACGACAAATAGGGTAAGCCGGGGTAATTTGGTACCTCATTTTCAAATATTATTATCATGATGTTATTGTATGGTAAGAATCTTTAAAAAAAAATTTTCAAGTACTTACATTATGTGTACTAAGAAAGTAGTACATGTTGAAAGTAGACTCTAATATGTATTGTCTTTCTTCCTTTGCATCTTGGAAAATGAACAAGAAAAAAAATAATAATTTTACAAGCACAAAATTACACCACGTAAAAAAGCGGGGTAATTTGATGCTTCTGTATTTTACTTATGAATTGATTTATTTTTACTGAGGTTTTATTATGTTTCTTGATTGTTACTAACATTTTGTTTTTTAATCATTTCTAAGATGTATACAACTTACTTCTTTATTCCAGATGGATTTAGATAGGAATTAAACTACTGACATGTGTAAGATTCGAGACTGTATTTGTGTTTAAAAATGTTTACGCTATTGCATAGCCTTTAATTAAGAAACTGTTGGAGAAAGTTATTTTTTTACACAGGCTTATTGTTCAGAAAGCTGTATAATGTCTAAAATATCATTATTTTTATTCTACAATGTTTCCGTTTCCCTCTAGCCTATATCATTGAGTCGGGTTTATTTTGTTGCGTTTGTGCAGTCACAAAAGGTTGATAACTATTTCTTAAGAAATTGCTTGAAAAAGTTTTTTTAAATTATTATTATTCAGAAGGTATATTATCTAAAATATCATAACATTCATTTTAAAATGTTTACTTCTATATTATTGAGCTGTATTAAAATATTCTAATTATCATTTATGATTTCACTGATGTATGAGAAACGTGTGTTATAAAACTTTTATTTCAACTAACCATGTTGTATAAATTTTTTATGGTTAATTTAGTTAGAAAAAGCATTATTTAAAGAGTAAAAAACATGAATTTCAACAGGCCTTTAAAATTCTTCATGTAATTGCTATTTCAAACTCCGAAGAAGCTCTCAAAGAAAAATCACAGTGATTTAAAATATTACCGGATTTTAAAAATTATCAGTGTTCTGAATAGCACATTATGTTAAACGTGCACAGTAATGCACGTTTAACATGTTTTTCTTTTCTACTTCCTTCTATTTTGTATACATTGCTTTTTCCTGATCGTAGTTATTTTTCTTAATCACGTTTTTACAAAGTATATTTTGACGGAATAGTGTTTATGAATTAAATTCCACGCAAAGAGTTCGTTGACAATCTATAGTCAATATATTTTTTTAACTGAAAAATTCAACTTTGATTAACCTGTATGCTTTAGACATGAAATAAGTATCATCCATGGTATTTTAAACATCTAGTCTAATATTTTGAATAAATGAATACTGTCATTCCATTTCAGTATCAAAGGTCCTCGAATAAATATTCTGCCCCATTTTATTATTATAATTGGTAATTAATTTATTAACGTTATATATAATATTTATCATCCTTATTATCAATTAAGCATCAATTTCCTCATCATTGTCTCTATTTACTGAAATATTTTATTTCTTTAGACATTCAATGTGATTTATTAGACAAATATTCTAAAATATGAGGTATCGATTACAATGCATAACACCAAAAGTAAGAAAACAGCATGATACTGTCGGCAAATACCGCTAAGTCTAAAAGTCTCTCTTCATTCCTCACTTTATTTGATGTTTCGATAAAATTCCACTATAAACTGGAGATATAAACATTACATAAACCGGACATATCATCGATTCGGGGCATCCTCTCTTAGGAGATATCACCCAAAAACTAATCAACACCCGTTTACAAAACAGGGCTCGTCCGCTTTTACCACATTTTTTAATAGAATTTTTTGCCCTTTTTAAATGCAGAAAAGTTTTACAAATCCTGCGATTAAACGAGGCATCTACAATTTGTGCTATTTAAATGTTAAATAGAAAAATGCTATTGAAAAATTGTGGTAAAAGCGTACGAACCCTGCAAAAAAAATAAAACTTAGCATGGAATTTCATCGTATTCTACGCAGTCGTTCGTGAGTTAGAGCGGCCACAATATTTTTGTGATACACAGATATACACACAGACTCACTGACAGACATTTTCTAAAAACATTTAAATCTTGTTCAAAACCATCTAAAACGTATAAATCCGAAGTCAATCCGAAAACCGAAAGTCAGTTTTTTTTTCACAAATCCAAGATTTTCTTCTTGTATAGATAAAAGTATGTAAAAGAAATTATTCATACAGGGCAGTGTGGAAATCTGCACTTTGCGGGTGAAGGTGGAGAGTTTCTTTAACCTCTCTGAGACTTTAAAGCTTTGCCACTGAGTTCACCGATATTCAGTGAAAAAATCTGTATACATGGTTAACGACAAAACCGGATGATGTCCTTGATAGATTTATGATATTTCCTGTACATTTTGACTAGTACGAATAACAGGAATTCTATGTCTTGAAATTTGTAGATGTGTTTCTATTTACCAAATTTATTAATAAAATCATTAATTCTGAGATACTCACCATATTCACCTCCAAAGACCATCTTCACATACTTCCCTGTGTGGACCTTTTTTTTTACTTCTATCTATGCAAGAATAAAGTATTGGATTTGTGAAAAAATGGAATTCCAGTTTTCGACGGATTTATACATTTAAGAACGTTCTGAACACGATTTGAATGTTTTTAGAAACTGTCTGTCAGTGAGTCTGTGTGTATGTCTGTATCTGACACAAATTTTGTGGCGCTCTAACTCACGAACTACTGCATAGAATAATATGGAATTTCACATGAAGTTTTATCCTTATGTAAACTAGTGCCGATAAGTTTTTGCTGAAATCTTCCAAGAGGGGATGCCGCAAATCGATGATTTGTTCGATTAATGTAATGCTTATATCTCCAGTTTATTTGCGCAAAATTCATCGAAACATCAAATTTAGACTGTTCATAATAGGAAAAGATTGTCATCCAATTTTGGTTGAGGTCATCTAGGAGGGGGTGCCGCAAAATGGAGGTTGTTCGAAATATGTAATGCTGATATCGATTAGAAATCGATCTGTCAGGGTATCACCTCAAGGAAAAAACGCTTTCTTCCCATACACGTTTTTCGCACGGGTAGAAATCATGGCAGAAAACATAAAAAAGGTATAAGAACTGCCAAAAATTTAAATGAAACATAAAAAATATTACATATATTATGTGGTATCCGAACGAAAGAATATTTTATGTTATACCCGCTCTTCAAACCGGTAAAATGACTAATTTTCCGCATTAGGATCCGTAAAAATATATAAATATCCATATAAAAGTTTAAAGATAAAAATATGTTTTACAATTATTTTATGTTAATGTTGTTAAGTATTTTTTTTCTTTCTTTGTCATCTTTGTCTAATTCAGTGGAAGTAAAAATTTTCATTTCCTTCATACTATAAGGAAATCTTGTGTCTTTTTATTCATTATTTGAAGAAAAAAAGGGAAGGAGGGGGGGTGTATCACGTGCACCATTCGTTTAATGTAGTAAAATAATTTTATTCTCACAAATGTTACTATACTTAAAATTAATAAAGATACAACTAAATGTAAATATATTGCTTGAAGGTGCGTAAAAACATACATAAAACATTTAAAAGCACATTAAAGTCCTTTTAAAAAAATTCAAAACGTTTTCAACCGAACTACTCGGTCATCATCAGTGAAGATTGGTTTTTCACTGATGATGACCGAGTAGTTCGGTTCACGCTTAGCATCCGACTATGGGAATACATTTTGTAAAAAGCCTATTTCCTAAATCGATGTAATTTATTGTACTATTTAAATTATTTAATTCAGTTTATTTATATAGAAAATAATTTTGCGATGGCTACAACACGCTAGTTTCACTTCAGATACGCCACTAATCGAAGGGTATTGTAACTCTGTATTTCTCATATATGCCTCAGTACAGTTACGTTGGCACAATAGAAAATAAAATGTTATGAAATTAGTTGTGATTTATTTAAACCATGAAAACTGGAACTATTTAAAATGTTAAGATTCCATGAACATGATACAAGTAATCGCAACTTTTATTTTATTTTACATTTTTTTCTCTGTTTCCACAACAATTAAGTTTTACTGGTTACCACAATATTATCAAATATCAATATTTTCCAAATGTGTGACTTATATGGTTTTATTATTACAATATGATCAGGTAAAATACACTATTCTACTTCATTGGAGTCACTGAAAGCATTATCACATTCTGTAAGATTTGTATTATCATTGTAACTCTGTATTTATCATAAATGCCTCTGTACAGTTACATTGGCACGAGAGAAAATAAAATGTTGTGAAATTAGTTGTAATTTATTTACATGAAACAGTGAACATGGATAGTTGTAATTTATTTACATTATTTGTCATGAAAACTCGATCTATTTAAAATGTTAAAATTCCATGAGCCTGATACAAGTAATCACAGTTTTTAATTTATTTTACATTTCTTTCTTTGTTTCCACAACAATTATATTTTACTGGTTAAAACAATATTATCAAATATCAATATTTTACAAATGTGGGACATATATGATTTTATTATCACAATATGATCAGGTAAAAGACACGATTCTACTTCATTGGAGTCATTGAAAGCATTATCAAATGCCGTGACTATTTCAGTTGAATGGAAAGTTACTGCGTATGCGAATCAAATGTTCTTAAAAACAATCACAGAAAATGTTCAACGATGCAAAATCACGATTGTTAAGATGTGCTTTGGTAGCATTTCTCATTTTTTCATCTACAAAGATAGTATTTTCACTAAAATACTCAGAATTATTAGAAATGCGATTAATCAGGAGTTCTCTTTTACGAATCCATTCATTTCGAATTGAAAAAGCTCAAAAATTTAACGAAATTAGTGCTATTTATATGAGTAGAAATATGGGAAGATAAATTTGAATTTTAAATGTATAGAATGATGTGAAAAAAATCTTTAAATAAATGACAGTAATGTATTATGCATTCAATTTATAAACTGGTATATTTCTTTCAAAACGGCAAAGAAAACAAATTGAAAATTGTACGTCAAACGCGACAAACGAGGTGCGTTCGTACTGTAGCTATAGTTATATCAATATTCAGATCTTGATGATTTTTAATTCTGTGAAATAAATTATATCGTCTGCAGATTAATTTCTGTAATAAAATGAGTATATCGGTCGCTTGACGATTAAACCTTGGAAGCTACTATAACAAGAAAGCACCGATTTTTTTTAAAATTCAAATTTCTTAATAAATATTTTTATTAATATCTTCTAAAGTTTTGATTCGATTTTCATAAAATTTGAAATGTCTCGACAGAATTCTGCAAAGATAATATATCTTAAATTTCAAACCATCTGGCTGGGTAGTTTTTGCGGTGTTATATGCGGACGGACGGAAAGACAGACGGGCGGACGGACAGACACACAGACGGACGGACCAGACGACGACTATAGGTGCTACGTATTTATATAATTACGAACGCACTTAAAAATTGCACTGTTAACGCTGTAAATATTTTCTAATATCTTGTTATCTTTATCAGGTTATCATAAATGAATGTGGAATTTGTAGCATTGCAATAAACTATGGGCAACGTAAAGACTATTTTATTGCTATTGCTAAGACTATTTTATTAAATTAAATTTAGATAGGATTTCGTTTTAGCACAGACACGGTCTGTTATTATTGCATTGTAATATTTTCACTGGGATCATGCAAATTTTCCATTTAAGACAGTTCTTAACAGACGGGATTCATTTTTTCAGGTTTTAAAGCATCGAACTTTCATACACATTTCTGCTCCATCATAATACGTTTCTAATTTTTTTCGGAATATACGAATGGAAATTGGGAAAAACATAAAAAATTTCGAAACATTCTTTTAAATTTTACATGTATTATACACATAAATAAATTTAAAATCTATATTTTTATCAATACGAATATCCGTGTAGTTTTTCTTTACTGATTAAATTTGTAATTTCTTTGAGAAAGATGTGATACAATATTATTCATCGCTGGTACTGACACTGCTAGTTGTTTCGCCAAATTCCAGTTCTTCTTTCGAATTGTCTTTATTTATAATTCATAAATAATTACTAATGTCCGCTCACTTCGTGAATGGTTTGCGATTATATATGCTTCTTCTCTCCGTAAAAGGAAATTATTTAAACATGAAACTAACTTCCAAATAATAGATACTAAACTCTAGTTAAAACACGTCCAAGTAGATGATATAATGATAAATAAATAATTTATAAGTAAGGAAAGTTAAATTTGTATGTGCATATAAAAACATTTATGAGTGAAACGCAATAACATTTTATGAATTATACTACATAAATTGTTGTAATATTAACTTCAAAATTCATAAATATATTTAATAAAACTATGGCAAGTATAAATATATAGTAATTACAGTCGACCCCCTCCACCCCAAAATAAAAGGACAAAAAAAACACTACATACATTTTAATCATCGAATTTTATCTCTTCCCCCTCTAAAAAAAATGGAAATAGCCATTTGAGTGGAAATTGAGTGTTAAAAAATAGGTTTCAAAAGTCTCTTTTAATACTGAAATTGTACCAAAATCTGAAATGTTTAATATGGAAACATAATTCTGACATCATATTTGGAATTTGCGTTTAATTTCCCCCACAGTATACCAAACAGGAAATCATTCGGTCAAGTAGTTTAAAAATTATCAATATTTAAAGTTTGGAACTCTAAAAGTGAAATTGTTTTATACTCGTTGCAGAACAGATTATAATGCAGTAGTGATTTAAGATTAATCTAAGAACTATTTAGCGCAACAAGCTATAATTGTTGAATTCGCATATTTAAATCTATTTCTGTTAAAATATATATATAAGTTACATTTCATAAATATTTCAAAACTTATTTTGAAAAAAAAAATTAATTTTCGAAACTAATATGAATTGTAATCTATCATTGTCTGTAAACAGAAATATTTTTCAAGAGCTTTAAATATGCAAATGCAAAATTACAGTTCATTCCGCAAAGTCGTTTTTGAGTTGTGCTTAAAAAAAACTACTCGCATTGTAAAATCTGTATGAAGGTCACTCCCTAAGCTTATTCGTTTTAACATAAACTGATCAAAAATCATATTTCTGTCGATTTACAATTTCCGTTTTCCCTTTGACAACTTAGAGATTGAAATGTATGAGGTTTTCTCCTTTTTTTTTTTTTTTTTTTGACCTATTGTATGATTTTAACCCTCTAGTACGAAATTTTAATTTATAACGAAAGTTCTTAGTTGGATGATTTGAAACAGAAATTAAGTTAATTCTATTCAATTTCTTCCGAGGTGTATCCGAATTATTTTTTTCTGGTTCAAAACATCAAAAATTTCAAAATAAAACTAAATGGCGTCAAAAGAGACCCCAATCGTACTAGGCGAGTTAAGTAGTATATTCATACGAAAAGTAATAAAGTAATAAAGTCATAAAGTAATATAAAATTAAAGTTATAAATTGAAATATAAAAAAACTATTTAACATTAGGAGAGATCAAAGTTTTGAATAACTTTAATCCGAAACTTTTGTGCATATAATTTGAATTATGGTATCCGACCATAAACGTAAACATAGAATTAAAATATTTTCTCAAAATTGTGCTTGTTGCTTTTTAAAAATTTTTAAAAATGGATCAAATTTTAATATTTAGACAGTTTGCGTATGTTATTTAACGAATACCATTTAATAGTGGATGTCATGTCCAATCGATTAGACCATGCATAATTTTTATAAAGTTATTTACGACAGAATTAGTGGTATGTGTATGTATGTTTCTTTCTTTTTTACCAGGGCTGTGTCTATATTAACAACTTGCGGAAAAAAAGGATACTTCTTGAATGTAAATTTAGAATATACTCTATTTCAAGCTAAAACTGCAAATGATCTTGAACAAAACAGTAGGCGTATTTACGTATTTTACTAGTAGATTTTTTAAAATATACTTGTATCTTGGTATTATAAACAGTCGCAAAAATAAAATAAACTTTACTAAAATAGAATCAAAGCTAAGGAAAAAAGCATCTCGTTTAAAATAAAATAAGCTGATAAAAATATTTATGAATTGAAAAACAGTTTTTCAACAGTTACAGTTATAGCCAATTGCAATTGTTTTCAAAATTTTGAATTGGACTAAGTGTATTTACAACAAGATAATTTATTTACTATTATAGAACCTAGATCAATAGAATATTTAAACAAAGTGACAGATTTATTATATTTTCCATCATGTTAGTACAGCACAAAGGATTCATAGTATATACATTCTAAATATGTACTAAAAAAGAATTTAATCTATAAAAATAATTTAATAATATTGGTTTACATTGTATGATTTTAAATTACATTCAAACATAGTATTTACAGCATTTGCTTTACTAGAAATCTACACAAAATATTATTGTCTGGTTGAATATTGTATCTTTTATGATAATTCACAATTTTAGAATTATAAAAATAGAGATTGTAGCATTGGATACAGAGGTGTAATATAAATGTTTAGTGTTATTATATAATAACAGAATAAATAAACCAAACAAAATAAACTAAACATAATAAACAGAATAATATATTTTATGGTCAATGAATTTTTTAATATTAAACTTATCTGTGTGATTTTTAAATTTTCACGAAAATGATATTTTATATTATTTGAGCATTGTAAAGAGTTAGGAAAGGGGAGAGAGATCTATTTCTTAATTATTGCATGAAGTATAAATTTTAGAGATGGCATATATGCCTATAGAAATACTAAATGATTTTATAATCACTGAATTTTTGCCAAATGAAGAGTGAAACAAACAGAGTGAAAAAGTGTCCAGGACTGGAGTCGGTGATACGTAAAAAGTTAATTTACTGAATTAATTGAACAACTAGACTTCAAAATAACAAAAACAAGAACTTTAATGCCATTCTAGGAAATCAATTCCACAACGCTTCTTTGGTTATTTCTTTAAAATATCTTACACTTCTCACATAAAACATACAATATTCTTATTGCCACATAGTCCAATTAGGCCTAGCAGTTCCCTAATTGACTCTTTTACACTTCAACGCTTCTTCGATGATAAAATTTTTAAGACTGGTTCTTTGCCAAATCTCGCGATCCAAAATATTTATACCTCGTGCGTTTGAATCATGGATGATAGTAATAGTACTAAAGTGTCAGTTAATATGACGGTTGAAGTCATAAAGCAATTGAAGTATTAACACTGAAATCCTACAAATCGGTCATCCTGACGTGATGGCGTCTCGACATCAGCATCTTGATTTGTGATGTTTTTTTTTCATGCCTAACAGTTATTTTTTGAGATTTTTATTTCCTTCTGGATATTGCTCTTTGTCTTTAGGATCGGCATATATAATATCTTTGTTATTCCTTTCCGGACATTGCTCTCTATGTTTAGAAACTACATACCTATTGCTTCTAGAATGATAAGAATTTGAATGAGCATCTCGTTCACTATAAGCTCCTTTAAATCCATGATGATAATTATTCTTATGTGATGGTTGTGAATTTTTTTGTTCATTATAACTAGCCTTGTATGATCGTTGGCCACTATAATTATAATTATTTTGACCATGATAGTGACCATGATAGCCTCTATTCATGTAACTAGGGGGAAAATTTGGATTATACCTTGCTTTTGAATTAGGTAAAGTATTTTCTGTTATGTCTTGAGGTTTCAAAGAATCTTTAGTCTCCACGTTTTCAGGAATCTCATATTTATTTTGATAAGACTTCTCGGAACTCTGTTTCCCATATCTATATTTATTGCAATTTCCATGGTTACATGACTGTTCAAAATATCTCTGTTCATATCTATTATTGCTTCTGTTGTCAAATGGTCTATTAAAATTTCTGTTCTTTCCCTTATGATCAAAATTCCTATTGCGATCTTTCACATAGTCTTTTCCACCATGTGCAGGACTACTACTTTCATAATTTTCTTCTGGAGATGGATAGTCAACATTCCATTCATCGGATAATTCTGTATCTTTTGTCTTATTCGGCTTATATGGTTTTATTAATTTTCTTATTTTCTCTCTGTTTGCTAAATTTGTAATATGAGTCAACTTCAACCCCTCATTTACGCAGTCGATATTAACCATATCTTCCCAACCTCGATTATCGTTGTTTATACTTGCTTCATCAATTTTCGTCGGTACTTCGTTAATTTTAATGTATCCTACTCGAACTTTGTTGCCATTTATTATTCTAACATAATCTTCCGTTACTTTTAACGTCATACCTTCTACTGCTTTTCTACCTATTATTAAATCGCAGTCCGTCTCTGGTACCACGTAAAATTTATCCTGGATTTCTGTATAGTCTACGTAGAATTTATGCCAGAAAAAACCTGTTGGCTTAATTTCTTTTCCACCTATGCCTGATATAGATATATTGTCGCTAGTTAGTTTTGGCGCGTTTATTGCAGTATGATATCTTGAATTGGCGATTGAAATATCGCTTCCTGTATCGATTATTACGTTTGTTTTTATTCCGCGAATATCTAAGATTCTTCCTTTTTTACCATTTAACATGCCCATATTAACTATTTTTCTTTGCGTGTTTTGGGTCTCATCTTGGTATTTTGTTTCTCGCCAGTTTTGATTATGTTGGGGGTAAAAATTTGAATATTTTTGTTCTGTATTTTTCGCCATGGCGCATTTTGCACTCACGTGACCAGGGTTGCCACACGTAAAACAGATTATATGCGACTCTTTGCTTTCGTGACCTACATAATACCTATTATCAACTTGGCGTCTTTTCGAATTGGCGTAGTCAGCCACTCTCGATCTTCTGTCATCAAAATCGCTGCTTGTATCCTTAACTGATTGTTTATTGTAAACCCTTCGTGCTGTTTCGTAATTATCTAATTTATTAACTAATTCATCAATTTTCTTTATTACTAATAATTCCTCTATGAAATGTGTCTTTGTATCCGTAGGTAAATTATGCCTGATTTGATTAACAACAATTATATTCTGCTAAATCTTCAAAGTTATTTACTTGAAGACCTTCAACCCATTGTTGAAAATACACCTTTATCTCATAAGCGAAATCGCGCCAATTAGCCGTTGGCTCCTTTTTAGATGAGAAAAATTTCAGGCTAAACTCTTCTGGTGATAGTTTGCAGCGTTTTAGTAGAATATTTCTTATGTAATCATAATCGTGACTTTCAGGTTCGTTTTCCCTCGTAATTATATTGATCACATCTAACGGCATTGGATTAATTAAATAATTTACCCATTCTTTTTTATCAATGCCCGTTTGCGCCATTTGCTTTTCGTACATAGCTAAAGTACCGGCAAAGGTAACTTGGCAGTGGAGATTATACTACAGAAAAGTGTACATGCGCGAGAAGAAATAGTTCTTTACTGAATTTGAAAGAAAAGCACTTTAAATATGTTTTTTTTTTAGATTTTTCCATTGAAAAATGATTTACTGCTTAAACAAAATTGATTCAGCTTAATATATAATCATTTTTATGATAAATACCTGCAATATTAACTGAACTTGTATTGTTTCGCGAAATGATTTTCTGGCGAAATTTTGGCGATTGGAATAAATCAGTGGGCAACCCTCGGACACCCCGCAGCGTTAAGTGCTTGGCCTGCGACAGATAATTCTCCTGCGATTGCGGGAGATTTAAGATTTTTGATGTCCAATCAAATGTTTCATTTTTTAAAATATTAAAGATAGAGTAATAATTTCGACGGATTTGAATTTTTCGGAAAATTTTAACTCAAGTACATACCAAACATATCGATAAAATATATAATATAGGAAGAATTTTCTTTTCTTTAAAATAAAACTTGTCATGAAAAAGTTCTTTATTCACATTCAACGATATCGATATTTCCGTGTTTCCTAAGTTAAAAGTATTCTTATTTTATTTGCACAGAACTGATCAGCAGTTTATTTAATTTGTTTTTTGAGGTATGGTAAATATTCAATATATCAACAGTATTTTAGACTAAGAAACTCCACACTGTAAAAATGTACTCATTTCGAAATGAGTATTTTTGGATCAAAAATGAACATCTGCATTCTCAAAAATGAGTAAGTCCATGTACTCATATCGAAATGAGTATTTTTGGATCAAAAATGAACATGTGCATTCTCAAAAATGAGTAAGTCCATGTACTCATATCGAAATGAGTATTTTTGGATCATGTGCATTCTCAAAAATGAGTAAGCTCATGTACTCATATCGAAATGAGTATTTTTGGATAAAAAATTAACATATGATCAAACCCAACATATTTGTATTTTTCAGAATGTGTAATGACGAAATTTCGGAGCGTATAAAGCTATTATTTGATAAGGAGAAACGAAGAATAAGAGAAATGAAAAGTGGATCTGGTTGTTCGGGATTATCATCAAAGTGGATCCACTACAACACATTTACTCTTTTTTTTTTCCCTCACATTTTACACATCTACTTTTTTTTTTCCTTGATAGTACTTCAAAATTATGATTTTTTTTCCCCACTAATTTTTTAAAAATTTATTTTAACTTTTTTAACGTGAGGCAATATTGTGTTATTTAAAAGTTTCATAACATAATATCTTTGCAAATTATAGCTATGCAAATTGGTATTAAACTAAGCTGATTTGGCTTACAAATTTATGAATTACGCTAAAATTTATTATTTTATAAATTATAATTTTACAAGTTTATATTTTTTTCCTTGAATTTATAAAATTAGTTAATATTTTTTCTTTACTTTTATAAAAATAAAGTTTTTAACTTTATAACGTTTTTAATTTATTTCTTTAGCTTATATTTTTATAAATTAAACTAATTTAATTTAAATAAAATCCATCCGAGCATATTTACGGGAGTTAGAGCACGCACAGATGGCCATACAGCAGACAAACCGAAGTAAAATTAGTTAATATTTTTTCTTTACTTTTATAAAGATAAAGTTTTTAACTTATAACGTTTTAATTTATTTCTTTAGCTTATATTTTTATAAATTAAACTAATTTAATTTAAATAAAATCAATCCGAGAATATTTACGGGAGTTAGAGCACGGACAGACGGCCATATGGCAGACAAACCGAAGTCATAAACACTTTTCAACTAGGTTGGAAAGTGTTAATAACAATTGAAGAATGCTAAATAAGTAATAAAAATCTTATATTTATTTAAAATGTTATTTTTTCGGTTTCATACGGTTTCTTACTTCTTTCTACGGTTTTTTTCTACGGTTTCATAAACACTGTAAACCTTTTGAATTTTAGTATTCATTAATATGAGTTTGTTGCGGTTAGAATTTTTTTATTATTATTGTAATACAAGCTTTCAAATCTGTGACTAAATAACAACTGACTTATGTAAACTTGAAAAGATAAAAATATTTCTTCCTATTTTCTTTTATGATTTTCCTAAAAAGAGTTCTGTTACATAACAAACACCAAACACGATTTATTTTTATTAGACAAATAAAGAGTAAAAAGATTTTCATTCATGTTCTATGTGATTTACAATGATTTAGAATACATTCGATGTATTTATTAATGTACTCCAAAATAGAATCTCAAATCAATAAATAAACGTTCAATTTAGAAAAAATGATATATCAGATTTTTTGTCTGTACCTTTTTGATTATTTTGATTATTTATTTATTTTCATTTAATATTTTCTAATTGACATAAAGCATGTATTATATATTATTTTTTAAACTTTCTTATCCATTTTTTTTCTTAAAAAAAAAAAATAAAACAACTTTTTCTTTTAAATTAGTTCTTTCTGAATAATCTTGTACATTAAATCATCAATAAGTTTAAAAATTAGAGTCGCATCTGTTTGCGGCTCACAAACTCCTTTTATTTGGCAATTTATTTCGTGGTTTAAATTTTCGTTATCAACATTTTGTTAATTTCGGACCCCCTCCCCCCCTTAATGATATCGTTAAAATATATTTTAAAATGATAACGATATCCAGTGTTGAATTCAGGGGTGGCGGGGGGGGGGACATCCCTCCCCGGAGCTTTGAAATGCCCCCACTCCCCGGAGCTTTGAAATGTCCCCACTGGAAGATTTGAGATTTTATGCTTTCAATGGTCAAAAACTGGAACTCTCCCTCCCGGAACTTTATAATTGCACCACCCCCGGAGGAACAGAAATCCCTCCCGGAGAAAAGTGTCTTAATTCGACACTGACGATAGACGAATCGCTTATAACTCTATGTAATTTTTATTTATTAAAAAATGAAAAACTCATTTAAATACTTCCACCTTTAGATACTTCCAGTCTTTAGTTAAAAAAATGTAGTTTTCTTTACGGCTGTTTGTCAATTTAAGTTAATTAATTTCTAACATTTTCAGGAAGTCATTTTCATTCGTAAATACATACAAATTACAGAAATTCTCATTCAGATATCAAGAAATCGAATAGTGTTTCGCGTCTTCATAAAAAGGCAAATAACATTTCAGAAAATGGTTAAAAATTAGCATTTTAACCTGATGAATGCCGAATAACCTTCATTGAAAAGAGAACAAAATTTACTATATGCGTCTACAGATATAAACAGGATTCTTTTTGCTCATGGGGAAAAATCCCGCAAAAACGCTAAAAATAGCATTAAAAATCGCTAAGATTTCAAAAATTGCAGAGGAAAAAATTATCCGTTTTTGGACTAAAAGACAAATAGGATTTCTTTTATGAATGTGGAAAAATCGCCTCGTAAACCCAAAATTTCTATAAATTCAAATAAAAATATACGCATAAATTTCAAAAATGTACGTACGAATTCAGAATAAACTTTATTGAAAAGAGGATAAAATTTACTAAATTGTACTAAAATTTTAAAACAGGATTTATATTTAATAATGTGGAAAAATCACCGCTAAACACAAAACATCCCGTTAAATCGCATAAAAATCGCTAAAATTCCAAAATCGCAGATGACAAAATTTATCAGATGACAATGAGTTAAAACATTGTAAAAGGAATTCTTTAACGAATATCAAAAGATCGGCGTGGAACATAATAGTAACTCGTGCAAAATTTATTCCTACAAACAACGATAAACAGCCAAATCTGGCGATTCAAGGATTTACATGAAAAGTAAACAAATGTTATAAGTTAAATCCAACAAGGATTTTTCTACACGCCAAATCATCGCTTTTCTCCCAATATGGGAATCTTCGAGCGCCAAAGTGAGTGAGCAGGCCGTCGTAGCTTTGCCTCCACTGCCAAGATAAGTGTGCCGCTACTTTAAATATAATCTAATGTCATTTGAACTTTCATATTTAGTTAATAATCTAAGCCAAGGCTGTCCAACCTGGCGCCCGCTATTCACCAGAAAATTCTTACAGAAATATTTTCCTTATATATTCGGAGATTGAATAAGGCAAATATTTCTATAAGAATTTTCTGGTGAATAGCGGGCGCCAGGTTGGACAGCCCTGATCTAAGCAATTCAAATTGCTTACCTGGATTTGTTCTTGGGTTTTCCTCAATGTGTTCTCTTGAATTTTCTTGTATCTTCATTTTCTTAATTTCAAAATCTCTTTTGCTTTCGCGGTCTTTTTGTTCTAATTCTACTTTCCATTTTCATTTTCATTTTCAATTTATTTTCTTCAGTCTCTAATTGTAATTTCTTCTCTTCCATTTCTATTTTCATTTTTAATTTATTTTCTTCAATCTCTGCTTGTAATTTCTTCTCTTCCATTTCCATTTTCATTTTCAATTTATTTTCTTCAATCTCTGCTTGTAATTTCTTCTCTTCCATTTCCATTTTCATTTTCAATTTATTTTCTTCAATCTCTGCTTGTAATTTCTTCTCTTCCATTTTTACTTTCATTTTCAATTTATTTTCTTCAATCTCTGCTTGTAATTTCTTCTCTTCCATTTCCATTTTCATTTTCAATTTATTTTCTTCAATCTCTGCTTGTAATTTCTTCTCTTCCATTTCCATTTTCATTTTCAATTTATTTTCTTCAATCTCTGCTTGTAATTTCTTCTCTTCCATTTCCATCTTCATTTTCAATTTATTTTCTTCAATCTCTGCTTGTAATTTCTACTCTTCCAGTTTTGCTTGTAATTTCTTCTCTTCCAGTTCTGCTTGTAATTTTTTCTCTTTCTCTTCTCTTTCTCTTTCTTCTTCTGTTTTCTCTTTTCTAGCTGCTATCACTACTTCCAATCGATCTCTTATAAATTCCTCTTCGTAACTCTCCCAACTCTTGATCAGCTTTATTAGGACGGGTATTGTCGGTTTTTCTGGTGCTTCAATTCCGCATTATTCGCAGAGGTTTAATAGATCAATTCTCTTAGCTTTATTTAGAATTCCCATGTTTATCTTTCAAAATTTGTACCTGAAGTAATGCGATTACGGTTTTACCTTGCGAAATCGTAACACAACTTTTGATACTGGCGTTTTATTTTTAATTATTTCGGTATCCGAGCCACCAAAAATGTAGATAGTTGATACGTAAAAAGTTAATTTACTGAATAAATTGAACAACTAGACTTCAAAATAACAAAAACAAGAACTTTAATGCCATTCTAGGAAATCAATTCCACAAAGCTCCGTTGGTTATTTTTTCACTATATTTTACACTTCTCACATAAAACATACAATATTCTTATTGCCACATAGTCCAATTAGGCCTAACAGTTCCCTAATTGACTCTTTCACACTTCAACGCTTCTTCAATGATAAAAGTTTTAAGACGGGCTCTTTACCAAATCTCGCGATCCAAAATATTTATACCTCGTACAATCATGGATGATAGTAATAGTGCTAAAGTGTCAGTTAATATGTCGATCATGACGTCATAAAGCAAATGAAGTATTATCACTGAAATCATATATATATATACATATACCTGTATATATATATATACATACATATATATATATATAAAATTTGGTACAATGGTACGCCTCTCGTGCTTTTCAGAGGGCTGTAGTTCATGAAGATATTCCATCTAGTACTGCGGATGCAGCCTTGCATACTTACATAAGTGATAAGTGCTGTGCTAGATGTTGTCGTGGTAGCTCTGTGGTAGAGCATTGGCACGCGATGGCAATGATCCTGCTTCTAATGCAGGCCTGGTGACATTTCACTCTGTAGATTTAACGACTGATTTAGCAAAAACTCAGCTATTCTAAAGTCGGTTATTACATAAACGTTTCTGTATTTTTTCAAAATTTTAATTACCAACAAAATGAAATAAACAATTTGAAGAGTGGATAACCAAATTGAATAACCAAACAAAGTCCGTAGCATAATCTAAGGTAAAAATTGAGCTATGAATTCAGAGAACTATATACATTAAATTGAATTCTGGATGTTTTATAAATGTCATAATTCAGATACAAGTATTATAATTATTCATCGCATGGAAAAATAAAAAATAACATAGTTGAAAAGATATCACTTGTATTTTAACGCACTACAAAAGCAGAACTCAAAAGAATTTACAAATTTCTCTTTATTTTGTTCTTCGGCTAAAATAATAATAATTAAATTAAATTGCTATTTCCACTTGGCATTTCATTTGAGAACTATGTTAAAAGTAACATCAGATATCCTACCTCACATATCTCGAGACTTATCTCTAGATATTGTAATATTTGTTTAAATCTATATATTTTATATATCTCTTATTATTGGATTTCTATTCACATCATTATTTCACCAGCATAAGTATATATTTTCCCATACCGAAAATGCATATAGAATCTTTAATTATTCAGTTACATATTTTGGTGTTATTAAATATTAAATTTTCTTTTGTGACAGCTGTCATTAAAATAGTTTTTGCTATAAATTTATAGAAACATACTTTCTTATAAAAACATTTTCGCAAATAAATATACAAACTTTTAAAAGTACAAACAACTTGCATTAAAGAAACGATTTATATTATGATATCATTTGCCTTGAATCTACAGTGGTGGCCAAACGTGTGGACATTTTTTGAAAGTTTCATGTTTTTCAACTTTGTGTGCTTGTAGAATATATTAATTTTCACATAAATATAAACATTTATGTATCAAATTGAAGGTAATTTAATGTAGAATTTAATAATAAGAACAGTATTACAATATCTGTATTACAATATCTGTATTACAAAAAAGTTATGCAACTAATAGTAATATCTATCTTAGATTTGCATTTTTTTAAAGTGATACTTACATAATCAATACTTAGTAGGATAACTCTTATTTTTTAAGACAGCTTCACAGCGTCTTTTCATCGAGTGAACGAGTGTTTGGAGATCATCTTTCGTAATCACATGGTGCCAAGAATCAGTTATAGCTTCAATAAGTTGTCTTTTATTGGATGGACGTTTTTTTCGTACAAGAATTTTCAAACGTAGCCACAAATTTTCAATTGGATTGAGATCAGGGCTGTTTCCTGGCCATGGTAATATATCTATGCCTTCATTTTGAAACCATGCTTTGCATACTTTTGCTGTGTGGCATGGAGCTGAATCCTGCTGAAATATAAATAGTGCGTTGTTGGGGAAGAGATCCCTGAGGGAAGGTATCAATTTTGGTTCCAGGACAGTTTCGATGTATTTTTTGGCATTCAGGATGCCATCAATCACTTGAATTCGGCCCACACCATCTACAGACATACATGCCCAAATCATGACATTTGTTGGGTTTTTTTGTAGTTGCTTCAATGCAATCAGGATGAATTGCTTCTCCTACTCTACGTCTCACGTATTTTCTACCATCACTACCAAACAGCGATATTTTACTCTCATCACTCCAGATTACTTGCTTCCATCGATTTTCTGACCATTTAATGTGTTCTTTTGCTCACTTAACTCGTTTTTTGCGTTGCTTTTGATTTAAATATGGTCTTTTTCTTGGAATTCTAGCTTGTAGTCCAAATCCTGATAAACTTCTTCTTATTGTTCTTGAACTTACTGAAATACCCGCTGCATTCATTTCACATCTAATGGCACCTGATGAAATTTTTCTATCTTGATGGCATAGCCGTTTAATTTCTCTATCGGCAGTAGCACTTGTGCATGTTTTTCGGCCTGATTCGGCCTTATTTTCCACTGATTTCGTTTTTTCATAACGTAAACAGAACTTTCGTACACCAGAACAAGACACCGAACCACCAACTTGTCTTGCAATTTCAGCATAAGAGAGGCCATTTTCTCTCAATATGACAATTCGGCTTTTTTTGTAGATGTCCAATTAGTTCTTCTTGTTGATAACATTGTTTAAAATTAGTTTAATTAAAAAAAGAACTTTATATATTCAAAAACAGCGATACTCTATTTAATTGTACTAGTATGCATCATCCCGCAAAATATTTCCACAACAATAACTCTTTTACCATCCAAATAACCTAAACTATAGTTACAGACATTTGATTGGTCCTCAGAGCAGTATTTGTGATTGGCTAGTATGCTTTTATTACGAAACACGTCCTTATTCAAAACGATTTCTGTTTGTTTGTTCTACTAAAATAAGCATAACTTTTTTTTTTTTAAATACAGATATTGTAATACTGTTTTTATTATTAAATTTTACATTAAATTACCTTCAATTTGATATATAAACGTTTCTATTTATGTGAAAATTAATATATTCTACAAGCACACAAAGTTGAAAAACATGAAGCTTTCAAAAAATGTCCAAACTTTTGGCCACCACTGTATATTTGTTTCTTTAATTTGAATGTGCTGTGACATTGGTGTACAAGAGGAAGAAAGTGTTTTAATAATTGCTCTAAATTCCATAAAATAGGGATCTGAAGGCCAAGCTGTCTGAGAATTAAAATTAAAATTATGCCCGCCCTAATCTCTCTAACATTCATTTCTTTTATTTACACAAAATATTTTTTAAACATATTTACGGCTGATTGCAGTAGTATCCACTGTTAAAAAATTGCAGCAATCTGTCCAGTCATTCGACCGTTTATGTAGAAAATGGTTACACAATCGTAAATTAACTCTATTTTGACCATAATATGGACAATAATATGGTCAGAATAGAGTTAAATTACGATTCTGTAACCGTTTTCTACATAAACAATCGAATGACTGGACAGTTTGCTGCAAATTTTCAGCAGTGCTTCGTAGTTAGAAAGTCTCAAAACTGACGATCGCCACAAAATTTCTCCTGTGACAAAATATAAAATGATAATATTAAGCATGGAAGTTATTCTGATGTTTATCATAAAAGGGTGCATAATATATTTTCATATAAATGAAATTTCCAATTTAAAATATTGTAAATTCGAATCAAACATTCTTAAAAACCATTACTATTTTCCAATATTTTTGTAATAATCTTTTCTCTGTTGTTAGATAAAATAAAAAAAAAAAAAAATACTAAAAAAAATACTAAAAAAAAAATACAAAAAAATAATAAAAAAACACAGAAGATGTTCATAATCTATAAATAAATAAATCAAAATGTCACACAAATAAAGGTGAAATTCATTATTGCATCTTGACAACTTTCTTAAAAACGGATTCAAAGAAGAATGCATTCCAAATTGGAAATACATGCATATTTTTGGGAGTTCACAATCTACTCCTAGAATCTAAAACTATCAGATTTTGCTTTTTGCGAAAGGATGAAATATTCAAATTATGATGAATAGTTTGGAATAATTATTTGAAATCAAAAATGTTTCATGAATAGTATAAAATTGAAAAAAACGCTAAAATGTAATTTAATTTTCAAGAAATGATGTTAGGTCATCAATTTTAGAAAGGACTGCAGAAAAAATACACTGGGTTTTTCAAGGTGATAAATTAATTATGTGTTTTTTAACTAAAATACTCATAACATAAAACATTTGGGATTTTTAAGAAACATAACATAATAATGGGATAAATATAGTATGAAATATTGTATTCGACTGAAAAAAAAATAAAGATTATTTTCTGGAAATTGAGTAGGTGTTTTACATGTGTCCTAACAGATTTTGAGAAAAATCAATGTTGCATAAGACGTTCTTTCACAATTTTCATTAAAAAGTCCACTGAAATGGTGACCCAAACAATAGATTTTATTGAAATAAATCTGCTGTAGAATTTCTCACCTGCAACTTCATGTAAACAGCTTAATGAATAAAATGGTTTAAATGTTAACTGAAATGTAACTTTGGTATATTGGAAATAATCGTTTTACAAGATCTTTACAGCCTATGCTCTAATAGAAACCAAAAGGTTATGTATTTAGGGATTTCTTTTTTTTTCTTTATGGACTATTGCAAATTTATTTTTAGTATAATATATTTGTACTAGCCGAGCCAGCCGACCGGCATTGTCCGTGGTAATCTAGATACTTGGGGAGAGGATTACGAATAAAAGAGACAAAATGGGTTAACCTAAAAGATATGCCGAACATTGCAACTGGACCCTGTGCATTTCACGGCTATAAATTGGTTGTACGTTAATCACAATAACGGGACCCTAGGTGTTTCGCAGGTCGTACAGGGCTTTTAAGCTGTCCGATTATTTCAGGGGTTTAATGTCTTTACTCTGCCACAGTATAAAATATTTATTAAATTTCAACAAATATAGCATAGTTTTGAACATTGAAAAAAAATAACTAGAATTGTTTTGCATGAAAAATGAAAATAGAATGTTGTTATCGTTTATTTTATTTATGTATTTATTTATTTACTTATTTATATATTTATTTATTTAAATATAATGCTGACTTTTACTAAAATAATTCAATTTTAAGTATAGTTTGTGCATTCCTTACAACCAATAAATTGTTATTTTCTCCTTAACTTAAAATAGATGTTTAAGATATGCATTAAATGTGCGACTACTATTATTCACAGTTTACTGTCAATAAAATAAATTAACCCTTACAGTACCATAAGATGTCCAAGACTAAATATGCCAATACAACGCAATATTTTAGCTATTGTGGGTGTAAAGTAAGAGAATATCACTAGAAAAACATAGCAGGGTGTATGGGTTTCCTATAATTTCATGGGAAATATTTTTCCCTATGGACCATAAAAGTAAATAAACGAAGAGTTAGGTTTATTATATCGTATTTTATTTATTGCTTTGTAATACAAAAAACATAATAAAAATTATCAGAAAAGTAAAATAAATAGTTAGTTATGGTATTCTAATTTTCTCAAGTCCAAAACACTTTCAAGATATTATTAGTTCAGCCCGCGAATGTTTTGGTTTTGGCGCAATAAAGTTTGACAGTTCTTTTTTTTTATTCGTTCAGAAACACATTTGTCGCCTTGGACATACGTTTTATTTTGACATTCAGTAAAAAAAATATCGATTCAAGAATAATTGAACAACCGATAACGATTTTTGTAGAAGGGAAAAATATTTCCCTTGAGCGTGAAAGGGTTAAAATGATTTGTTGCCCTGCAGTGGCGCGGATGGTTAAGGTCGGTTCCCGTAAGATCACCGAAAACGAAGCAGCATCGACCAAGGTCGGTGCTTGGGAGGGTGTCAATTTCTCTCAACTGCCGCTGCTGTGGGACCATGTACGTTAATGGGAGCTGGTGCAAGTAAAATCTGTTTGAGGCTCCAATGTCCTCCAAGTTTAGTATAAGCTTTACCTCTGGGGGTGCCAATCCAGGTGCAGGTCTCTCACCTGGAATTAGTTCAAAATTAGGAGACCAGCTCTAGAAGTCCAACCTCTCTTGAGGCCCTTCTTTCAGAGAAGTGCGTTGGCACTTTCTCTGACACGCCAACAACAACAAAATGATTTGTTAGATGTTGAAGTACATCTTTTTCTTAAATATCAAATTTTCCTATTGTCTTTATTACAGATTGGATAAGAATATCAATTAACTCTTTGCACTCAGCTTTCGAGTGCGACTCGACAATGCTTGTCACTACCACTACCTCAGAATTATGCTTTGGACACCACTAATTCAAAAAAAATCTTCATAGAATACTTCTACAACATAATAAGAACTGTAATAAAACCATAACTGTAATAAGGATATTCTACGAATATTTAGTATAGAAATAGTGGTAGGAAAACAGTGGTCGCTATCCTGAAATAATAATTTTTAATGGAAAGGTTTCAATAATTAAAGAGTCAAACGGGTTAGTAATCATTATAAACCTATAATATGGATATATTTGTTTAGAATTTTGGTTTTTACAATTTACCTTATTTAAAATTTGCAACTTTAAAAATATAGTCTTGTTTCTTGCATTACTAATTACATATTGTATAACTACATTAAAAACCTAATATAAACCTAACAAAAATGTATGTTGGTTTTTATATTCTCTCTGTGTAAACTATAGCTTATCCTCGGAATAAAAAATTATTGATGCTTTTATTAAAAATGATAAGATAATTGATACTCCTTTTTTCCATCATTCTCTTAGGTTATTTTAAAATCACATCATCCACAGGATTCCAGTAATTTAAATTGTTGCTCAAATTACAATAATGCTTTTTGGAAAAGGGATTTCTTTTTTATATATAAAACAATAAATGAAAATATATTGGTGCCAAAGTTATGGCCACGTTCCTGAAATAGCCATACCCTTTTTATACGTTAGCTAGCCAAAAAAGTCACTTAATGGCATAAGCCTACCGTGAAGGAGCCTCCTGGTGTATCATGTGATTGCTTGCCATTGAGCAAGGTTGTGGGATTTGACGCAAATAGCATATTTTAAGTTTTTGATGTAATCGCTTCTTGTTTTTATCTGATTTCTAATTTTTATGCACGTTTTTAAAAGATTTTTGTATGCAAATAATCATACTATGTTCAGCTTTGAATGCTCTATTAATTTGTGCTGTCGTTGATGGTGTATATTTTAAGAGTTGTTCAAAATCAAATGATTTTCGTGAAAGAAGACCTGCTCCTGATATGGCCATCCAGATGCCTATCTCAAGCTATAAAATGTAATTAATTTTTTTTTAAATAAATAAACGTAATTTTCAGTTAAATTTTATATTCCAGATGAAACATATGCAAGATGAATAAATTATTTTTTCATTATAATAAAAATTAAATAACAGTAATTTTTGATAAAAGGTAATTTTTTTTTGTACTTGTCTACTATCCCGTCGACCACATTCCATAACAAAAAAATATCGCCAAACTGTAAGATTAAACGCCAAAAATGCTGTCCCATTTACTTGATGTCAGAAGCATTATACTGCGTGTATTTTTCATTATGCTTTACTGATTTATTAGTTATTTCATTAATTAAAAAAACAATTGTGTTCTTAAATTCTTACATTTTTATTATTTATTTATTTTGATATTCCAATGGCAACGTTCTGCCGTTTATTTTGCGTTACAGTTTGGCGATAGTTTTTTGTTATGCAAAGCGGTCGACGGGATAATACAGAAGAACCTTATTTTTAAATTAAATCAACGTAATTTTCACCTAAATTTCATATAGGAAATGATACACATGCCAGATGAATTATTTTTGTTTTCGTTATAATAAAAATTAAATGACAGTAATTATTTCAGTGAAGTATAACAGTGTATTACCATAAAAGAAAATAATATATATATATATTTTTTTACAGTATGTAAAGTTAAATTTTTAAATACTTTCATGAATATAATTCTTTGTTTTCCTTCTTTTTTAATATGTATTTATGCTTAATCTAAGACACAATATTTCCCAATATGAAATCAATATGAGATTTTTGCATTGTCAACGAATTTCGTTTTATTAACATTCAAAGCATTATTATTTATATACTGTTTTTCGATTTAGAAAAAATACAAATTTCTCTATATATTTCCATAAAGTTTTTATTTGCAGTTATGTCAAGACAATATAAAAGTTCAGAAAATATAAAATTCGATAGTGATTCCGGAAATATACGAAACAACTCCAGGAAAATAACTTTGTAGATTTGTAGGATTTGTAGATTCAAAGAGACTGAAAAAATCTAAGCGAACCAAAGATTTTTTTTACGGACCTTTTTTTTTTTTTTTTTTTTTTTTTACTGAGCGATAGTTTTTTTTTTTTTTTTTTTTTTTTTTTTTTTTTTTTTTTTTTTTTACTGAGCGATAGTCCAAGATATTTGTAAAAAAATGCATTGAAAAGAATCTGATGTATTGATAGAAATGGACTTTTTCCCCTGTAGAAATAAAGGAACTATAGAATAAATTGAAAAAGGATAGTAATTATACCATAAATTCTAATGATAATGATGAATGTATGAATAATAGGAATTTATTACGCATTTTGAAATTACATAAGAAAAACTGAAAAATGTAATTTAATAAATTAAAAATAATGAATTTCATTAAAAATATATGCTTATGGAACTAATACAATGCATTTTATTACTTAAACAGTTATTATTTTTAATTAACATAATTAAACTATTTTAAATAATTATAAGCTAATTCTTACAATTGCTAACTATGAAAGATTATAAACAAGCAATAAAATATATACCCGATCTTTGTTTAAATGAAAACAGTTATCATAGATTAATTAATTTAAAGAATATTTTCGAAAAACGATGATTGTTAGTTTTATAATTCAAACATTCGTTTGTTACATTTTTATGGTTTATCTAATTTATATTGTTACAAGATAAATCAAAACATTTTATCTCTTTTACGTTATACTTCTTTTCAAGATAATTAAATCTCGCTTTAGATAATCTCTACAGCAACATCATTCAATTTATAATGATATTTTCTGTTTCTATTCAACCCTCATGCAATTATTTTTTCTTCCTACTTCTTTTTTTAATTTCAGAGGGCTTTGTTTAAATTAATTTATAATTCTTAAAGAGAAATCATGTTATAATGTTTCGGCTGATTAATTTAAAAAGAAATGATAAAGAGAACTATGATTTCGACATACTTATTTGGGAAACTTTTAATATATAACTATAATTTCAGAAAATTGTTATATGTAACTTTATTTTTTAAAGTTTTTTAAAGTTGCTAAACATTGCTCAAAATTTGTGTTTTTATAAATTTTTAACTGTTCATCTCTGAGAAATTAATTTGTAGGATTAAATATGTAAAAAAGCATAGTAGAAAACTGTTTCATTTCGTATTGTTAAAGGAAGAGTTTGAAAAAAAGATTTATTTCAAATTAAAGTTTAATAATGCTTAAAGTGATAAAAACATAACACGAAATATTTAAAAATACCTTTTTAATGTAGATTACATATGTTTCGCTCGTTCTATCGGCGACATCTTCAGATTTAAATGATAAATACAATATTCTCGCTAATTTTTGAAAATGGTAAACATAAACTACGAGATCGCATGTCCAAGACAAGCATGAGCTTAAATTGGTCAAACAGCGAAACGTGAAAATTATTATTTATTTTTATTTTTATTGCTTTTTCAATTTGTAGATCATCGCGGGCCCAAATTTTAGCTAATTCAAAAGAAGCGGCTTCGTTGCAAATGTTATCTTTTCGCAAATAAATTTCTATTAATTCACGGATAATGAATGGGAAATAAGCTCTTGATTGAAAAAATAATTTTACTATTCTTGAAATCAATCTGCAACGGCTCCTTTCTATATTGTCTGGCTAAGGCAGTAGTTCTTCTGTCATATTTGATATCTGCCATATATTCTTTTATTCTCGTTTTAAATTTTCTGTTTGCCATTCCTATATAGTATTGTACTGTTCCATCTGCCTTGGTGAATGGGATTTCATAAACACTGGAAAGTTGATCAGGTTCTATTGGATCTATTTTCTACATACTAAGTTTTTTTAATTTTGTGGAAGGTTTTGCAATAGGCAGATAATAAATTTTCTAAATGTATATTTTAATCTTTCAAAGAATCCAGGAAAATATTGTAAAGTTAATACTTTTGAGTTCCGTTCATTAAAAATTTACTTCTTTTAATTAAAATCTTAATTTAATCTTTAAAAGAAAATAAAAGAGAAAAACGAATTTAAAGTTAACAAGTGATTCTATTATATTATTTGTAACGTTTTATTTCACACCCACCCACGTTTTAATTATAACATAGTCATACTAAAAGTAAATTAAACTAAAGTTTCAGAAAAATTATATTAAGAATAGAAATGCTAATATTACATTCCTGTGTCGAAAATATGTGCATTAATATATTAATCTATAAATGTGATTATAAATTGAAAAAATACTGTAAAGCTTCATTTGAAATTAAAAAAACTTATATTACATGAGAATATATATACACACATAAATATATATATATATGGCAGGCTATACGTGCACGCAATATACCGAAATGATAATGATTTATGGTGAATGTCAAAGGAATGCCAAAGTGGCTGCGAGGGTTTATTCAGAGCGTTTTCCTAGATATCAACATCCAACGCATGAAACAATAACTGATGCATTGCACCGTCTTATGCAGACCGGCTCTGTTGCACCATGACCCAGAACAAGCAGACGCGCAAGGTGTAATGTTCGAGTGACGCAGGTAGAAGTGCTGGCATTCGCCCTTTTAAATCCATTAATGAGCACGGCGGGAATAAGCGAGGCATGTGAATACACACGTCAGCGTGTCTGGCAGATATTAGATGCGCATGGTACATATCCATACCATCCAACACTGGTGAAAGCATTGATTTTGGGTGGCCACGAAAGACGGTTTGATTATTGTAATTTCATGCTTAACACTATAGAGAAAAATCCATCGTTCCTTTGTGATATTCTGTGGACAGACGAGGCAATGTTTACAGGGAGTGGCATTGTGAACGTGCAAAATGTGCATTACTGGTCTCTGGAAAATCCTCACATCGACCGCACAGTACGACACCAGGTACGCTGGTCAACGAACGTGTGGTGTGGTATATGGGGAACTCAGATTCTTGGACGCATCTTCTACGATGGAACCCTAACGTGCGAACTTTACCTGCACCTACTACAAAACACAGTACGTGACTGGTATGAAGAGCTGCCTCTCCTAAATGCATGCCGGGTGTGGTTTCAACATGATGAGGCCCCTCTGCATAAAACATCAAACGTCCGTGCGTATCTGGCAAACGAATTCGGTCAACAGATCATTGGATATGGGGGTCCGGTATAGTGGCCTCCGCGTTCACCGGACTTGACTCCCATGGACATCGACCTCTGGGGATACATCAAGGCACAGGTGTATCTGACTGAGCCTACTTCTCTGGTTGATCTGAAGTAGCGCATCCTCCTTGCTTGTCGCACAGTTACACCTGCTATGCTCCAACGTGTCCAGGATTCAGTACTGTCACGCATTCAATTGTGCATTGCCACCAATGGAGAACACTTTGAGCATTATCTCTAGTAGATTCTAGCAAACTCAAGTATTTTTACTAGTAGATTTCGGTATTTGATGTATTCATTTTTTATAGTAGACCGTTATGATAATAAATTGATATTTATTTTTCTGTTTAATTTGAATATTTCATTCTTCACTTTTTATACGATCCATCAAAGTCATCTAAAATTTTTAGATGAAATAACCTTTTTTGGTGATACACCGATTTAGCTATACCGGCTGAAGGTAGTTTTGCCGTAAAAGGGACATTGCACCCTGATTTCGATCTCGAATTACTCTAATTAATTTTTATCTGATCCCTGAATAAAAGACAAAATCATGTGAAAAAATCTCAAATTTTGAAATTTAATAACTGTGTCAATTTTTGTCGCACAGAAGTCAAACTTTTTGTGTTGTATTTGTTCTGATATGTGAAAACATTAGTAAATATAACTATAGGTACCGGGGGACCGTATAAAAACTTAGATTTCGTAATTTTTATAAAATTGATTTTGTTACTTTAATTAACGCCACAACATGAATATTTACATCATTTTAAACGCTTTTGTAATTGGAACTATATGTCTACAACTAACGGTTGAGAAATTAAAGGTCGGCGATAGATAGCATTTTGCACCCTATATATATATATATATATTTATTATATTCCTACAGAATATAACTAATGGAGATTAAAGTTCGAAATGATATCGTATAAACCAGTTTTATAAGTTTTTAAGATACAATTGTTATATTGTTAAACATAAAGAGGTATGTTTGAATCGAAAACATGTGTGTTCCTGGCATTTGAAAGGAAATTAGCATTGTTAAATTAGGTGCAGTTTATTCCATATTATTTCGTTTCATATACATATATTAGAAGTATTGACCAGCAGTACAACAAATTACATCATTAAAAAGTATCGAAGGGCAAAGTATATAAAAAACACATTTTGTTTTCTAAATAACAAAACCAACGTGTTTCAACCAGTAACCAAATTGTTCACTAATTATAAATGTATTAGATTAAATACGTACGATTATAACTTAATATTGTATAACATATAATGCCGAGCGTTAGTCACTGATTTTTTATATAAAATACATAATTATAATGCAAGATTAAAAGAAAGAAAAGATACTCCTTATATAAAGATAATATTAGTGTCTAAGCATATTTTTATAAAGATTTTTATTAAAATATTTTATTAAAGATTTTATTATATGAAACTAGCATGCTAAGCCCGCTGCGCTGGGCCATTTTTCTAAATGCACCTTAAATCATGGCTTTGTATTTTAAAGGAATGTGAATCTTCACCTACAGATGCTACCTTAGTAAATATTTTCAAACGAACCTTGAATCAAACGCATTATATCAATGGATTTGAGCATGTATTTTAAAGCAATAGGGACGTTCACCTGGATTTCCCTTCAATATTGCTGTAAACGATGTGAACGACATTGCGTTATATTATATCATACATTGGACAAAATTTGGGCTAAAAGAAGCAACTCATTTAGTTGATCATTTATAGCAGAGTTTGGTAGGGAAATTCGGCAATTATGATATTATGACAACAAGAACTAAAATGTTATCTAGTCAACATACTACTAAAGAGAAAGCATTACAATGATTGCATAGATTGACCATTGAACTTAAATAATGTTTGGGTGATTCATTTTCGTCTGTAAGTTCTTGAACTCCGTCTCTCCATCTTGTCTCCATGTGACATTCTGGTAACATAAGTACAACCTCACTCTATGTTACGTTATATTTCGCAATATACGTCCTCTTCTGGCAAGTCTACTACGGTTTTTCATCTTTCAATTCCAGCAGAGTAAATACAATGAAAATTGTAATAAATTGTTTGCACATAAAGAACAGTGTTTAACTTTCATATTTAAAAAAATGGTGAAACATAAAAAAGTGCATTTTTAAAGCTGAATATGAATAAAATTAAAATGACGCCATTTTCACTGTCTTTCCATTTTTTAGACCAGTTGCATTCCTGTAACCGTTAATCTGAAAAAAAAATCCAATGATTAACTCTGGTAGACGAATAAACCTCTAGTTTGTATCCAATAAAATCTTCCTAATCTTCCATAATCTTGCCGATATACAAGTTTGACGTCAAACATTAGAAGTACTTTAAACGATATGGGTACTAATGTACCAGAGTTAGTTACAAAACGAAGTTATTTACGCGCTAAGCTATGTTCCATTAAATAATGTCAAATTACTGTTAATTCAATTACAGATATTTCATTAACAAAATTCCATACCTTAAATAAAACTGACAACGATGAAGTTAGTTAAGCAAAATGTTTAGTAATATTATTTTTAGTGAATAATTCCAAATATTTTTTTGCATTTCTCTAAAGAGCATAATAACACGCAGAAATAATTTCATTTCTCACTATGTTTAGCTGATAGGCCTTCGTGTAGGTCGAAAAGGCTTTATAACGATCGAAAAAGTATCTAATCAGAATTTCAGGTACTCGTTTTTTTCTTATCCAGCCTGAAATGATAAATCGACAAATAATATTTATTCCATTCGCCACCAGTGACATTACACCGTTTTTTCGTACATTGAAAGCGCCAAAACAATGGCTGAGATGATGTGCTGACAAAGCTGGCATACGGGAAGTGCTGGGTTCAAACCCCTGTCGCGCTCGTTGACCTAACCGCTCGGAGTTTTCCGTGGTTTTCTTCGAACCTTGCCGTAAATACGGGTTAGGATCACTTAGAAAGACCCCCAAGGAGGGCACTCCCTCCAGGGTCTATATCCCTCGTGTAGATAATCAGCCGTCATAAAATCAACCAACCGTACATTGGAAGCATTGCTTTTTTGGTAAAACTTTGCTTCATAATGAAAAAAACCCATAAATTTAGCAATCGCTAATTTCAAAAGTCGTCTAATCTTCTGTAATCTGTATTGTCGTCCAGAGTAACCGTCAAACATAAACGAAACATCCAACACTATAGTAAAATTGCCAACTGGCAGGTGACCGGAATAAGGACAGTTTGTGCAATGTCTTTTAAAAACTTTCCTGAAAGAAGGGAAGATATGCAGAAAAAACTAAAAAGAAATGACTAATCAAACAGAGCATCGAAAATTTATTTCAGCAAACAATTTTTATTGCAAAATGTAGCCTTTTGTGATAGTAATAACGCAAAAATACACACATATCTCCTTAAGAATATTCTTTGGTTCCTAACTTTTGTAACAGTGAATATTTCTATAAGCGAAATTGGCGACATATTACAAAAATAATAAAATAAAAATAAAAGAATAGACAATATTCGCTGATCTGAGTTCGAGGCTATAAAAATAATATGTTTGGTGAAAACAAACCGGCATGTTTTCGTAGTAAATTTTTAAATGTCTAAAATTTAATTATTTTACAATATGTGTTTTAGTGGCAGACAATCACTAAAATTGAAATATTTGATCCCATATTCATAACAATAACTGCTATTTATATAATTTGCATTTGAATATAAAAATTTACTCCAAAAAGGATCCTGTATACACGAAAAAACACTATTATTGCTAATACCGCTCAAGCTGATGTTACGCTTATTTTTGGCTTAAAATCAAATTGCGTGGCGACAAAAGTAAAATCAAAACCGTAAATAAACAAATAACATGTAACTCATAAATGCAGTCATTTTTACAATTAGATCTGCTAGTTCCTCCTATAACACACATGATAGGGGAGTTATATAAAAAAATTAACAGAAAGGGAAAAAAATTACTCATATTTTATTAAATCAAATTATCAGATGCATCTTTGTTAACCTGACGCAAACGATAAATCGCCAAAAATTGACTTAATCAGAATTGCAATCTCATGCATTGCAAATATTTTTAAGCATTACAAACATTCCTTTGGGGTTTAAATTAAATAATATGCCTCATTAAAACAGTTTTTTTTTCTTTCTTTTTCTTTTTTTCGGGGAGGGGAGGGGGGGGATTTTAAAGAAAATTAATAACCGAATTTTTATTTTATTTTTTTATGTGTTTGCATTTTCTGATATAGCCGTTTCAATTCTTTCGCCAACGATAATGGTCGCCAAAACAATGACCTATGGTAACCTTATACTCCAAAATAACAGAACTTTCCATCATAATTCAATAACTAATATACGTAGAACTATGTGTTATATACTAAAACCTTCCCTGAAAAATTATCAAACTGCAAATTCCATCAATATCCATTCGGCAGAACTCGAGTTATAAAGGAACGGAAAGAAATTTCCGTTTGTGTTTTATATATATAGTAGATAAGTAGATATTTTATTATGTGAAAGATTTTATTATATTAAATATTATTATATTAAATATTATTATATTAAATATTTTATTATATTAAATATTATTATAATGAAGATTTTATTACATTAAAAATTATATTAAAGATTTTATTATAAAGATCATATTTTTTATAAATATTTTTATTAAATAAATATATTTCAAGTGAAAAACAAGTTAGGTGAAAGAAAGATTTTATTATTTTACAATGCTTTTAAGGTATCGTCAAAATATTATGATAAAGTAACAACTAATAGTCTACATTTCTTATTAAGATCATCTTGGCCGTACGTAATATTTAATGACACTAAACTAAATATTTGCATTTTACGCATTTCAAAAGTACCTTTAATTCTATATTTGATCCTTACAGCTAAGGTATCTTTGGATAATATGGTGAGTACTAATAGTATAGTCACTTGGCGGTTTCAGCGGTAGTTTTAGCGTTAGAAAACAAGCTACCTTGAAGAGAAAGATAAAAAACTTATACAGCCTCATGATAGGCGGTATTTGTTGATTGACATTTCCTGTTAAAGAGTTTATCTCTTTTTGATTGGTTTCCAGTGCGGTCGTTGTTACTAGTGCTCCCTATTATACGTTTATACGTGTATACGTATAATACGTATTATACGGGGTGCAGATTTTTTATACGTATGATACGGCACAGTCGGTTATACGTATTATACGAAACACTATATACGGTCCAACGTATATACGGATCTTACCCCAGCGGTTAAACGTATAAACGTTTAAACGGTTTTCGTTCATGTGAAAAAAGATAATTTTCTCCTGCTAGTCTGCGGAAGGTTACTATATCATAAGGTTGTGTCCCATTTCACCCTGCAATCAATAGGGAGCGATTTGCTGTTTGATGTCACTTTAAGACTCCTATAATAGGAGTTCTAGAGCAGAGAGCAGGCTATAATAGTGTCCGCAAATTTGCGAATAAAAGGGAGTTGCGGGAGAAAAGTGTTTGATCAGAATACGCGCGTTAGCCTGCTCGATTCAGTTTTCCAATTGATTTGGTTTAGAAAAGCCCTATTTTTAATTGAAAAGTATCAATACAAATTTTCGAGTAAAGAAGTTTGAATTTTTTTTTAAATATTTTTTATACATAGGACAAACATCACATCCAAAATTTACACTATCATGTCTTTTCAATTCTACGATATATAATTTTTAAATTTGCTATTTTTATCATTACATTTTATTTGTACCTCAGTATGAAAAGTTCCTTTTCATTTTAAAAACAAGCAAATAGTAATTTTTATAAATAAAATCTTAAAAACCTACAAAAGCAGAAAATTTATTTTTTATATGAGTGCAGTTAATATCATGTTAATAATTTTAATATAGTATATTTTTAATATTTGATCAGTATTCTATTTGAAATACATAATAATTCTAATATTATTATAATTGTGACATGTATTTCATAAAAACCTATAAAAAAGTTTTAAAAAAAATCACTTAGATTTCAACCTCATACCACATATACACAAGATTGAGTTTTGTGTAATTAGATTTAAAATACAAATAATGTAAAAACTTTAATAAGTAAATGGCTGAATATTTAGTATTTTTAAACCGAAATATACATAAGATACAATTAGATGATTTAATGGAAATAAAATTTGAAATTCAGAGTAATATACTTTATAAACAAATTCCGAAATATTTATATAAAGTATTATTTTAATGCTACACGATAACCATAAATGTACATACATAATTAAAAAAAAGAAAGAAAGAAAGATAAATTATTACGTGAAAGAGAGTTCTACGTTTACGCAAAAAAATTTATTTCCTAATAATATTTAAAATTTAAAATTACATTTCTTTTCAGCGTTCTAAACTTAATTTTAAAATTTACTGTTTCTTCAGATTCCATTCAGATAATTGATGTGATTAAATATCAAATAATTGATATATATATTTTTTATAAAATAAAAAGTAAGACAGCGGTATTCCTAAAAGATATTTAAAATACAAATAAAAATAGAAACTTTATTTTTTAAATTGCCGCATTTTTAAAACTGGAAGATTTATGTGATATAAAAAAATTAAATTTGAAATTTAAAATAATATACTTTTAAAAATATCTTCCAAAAGGATTATATTAATTTATATTTTAATGCTGTATGATGATAAAATTATATAAAAATATTTTAATAATTAATATATTAATGTACCTTCAAGTATACCTTCATAATATGCTTTCATTTCGAGCATTTTATTTCATTACAGGGTGCATTTTGAAGATTTATTTTAGATGTATGTTCTATTATTTGCAATTTTTCGTACTGTTTTATCATGCAATGATAAAATACATGAGTTGATTGATCATACACATACTGATCATACACAGTTGATTGACTCCACATTTTTCATTTTTTGGCAGCGTATCTATTTTTTAAGCTTTCCAACATAGTTGAAAAGTTTTTATGCATTCGGTTTTTCTGTCTGTATGCCGTCTGTCTGTCCTGTCTGTCTGTGCTCTAACTGCCGTAAATATACTCGGATTGTTATGCAATTTATATATCTTATTGAGCTTTATTATCCCATGTTCGGTATTGAAAATGAAGTGTGTAGCACTTACAGCTTATTTTACAGGGAGATTCAAAAGAATTCCGTTACTTTACGGTCTATGGGGAAAATCGTTTGCAGCTTATTGTAATGATGTTAAAATATTTCAAACATATTAAAATTGACATATATAACATGTGCACTATAAGAGGTTTACTGTAGAATATTGTATGCATAGCACTTATACCTTTATTGCAGCACTGAAAAGAATTCGTTACATTACGGTCTATGGGAAAAAATCGTTTGCAGCTTACTTTAAAGATGTTTCAATATTTTATACATATTCAAATTGATCACTGAGGTGCACTACAAGGCGCTTACTGTCATATAATGTATCGTTCATTTACAGAAACACTCAAAAGTATTCGGTTAAAGTACTGTCAGTTACTAATAATTCCTTGAAGTGCGATTTTAGGTGCGATTTTAGTTGTTTTTTAAATGTAACGAATTTTTTGCCTATTACTTGTTATGCATAACATGTTCTATGGATCACCCACAAGGCAGCACAAAATACTCGAATACATGTGCGTTTATCAACAGAAATTGCAGAGGGTTAATTTTCAAGTGTGCTATGCCCTCCCTAACTGAACTAAATTTTAGCAATTTATGCCGCTGTATGTATAGTATTAGTAATATTATTAGTAATTTGTATGCATAGTTTATATACAAATCTATAGATCATATACAGGAGTGCACAAAAGAATTCGATATTTTTTCGAATATTGTTAGTAATTCCTGAAATGGCATTTTTAAATGTGTTATGCTTTTGTACAAATTTTTCTCTTAGACATCAGACCTAATTAAACAGTAAAGATTTATAAAAGTATTTTTGAAGAGTTGAAAAGTGTTACATAATCTGTGCTTGATGCATGATTTTTCTAAAGTTATTATCTATTCCTTTGGATGCAATGATCCATCAATTTTTTAAATCAGATTTCTTCGAAAATGTATGATATAGAACATTTTGCGTTTTATCCAAACGATTAGTACATGTTGCAATAGCGTAAGTACTAGGCATTTTCTGCAAAATCACTGCAAAGAATGCATTATTTTAAAGAGCTAAGATCAAAAGCACTAACAAAAGCTCTAAAATGTTTGCCACATATTTAGGAAATGTGACCGGAAATCTCTCTTTCTGAGAAGGAATTAAAGCTTCGTGTGAGGAAAAACTTCCCTTGCTGTCAAAGGAAATGAAAATAATTGTTTACATTGCACCCCCGTCCCTTTCAAAGATCGACGAAAGATAACAAGCAATACAAACTCCCATATTAGCAAAGAAAAAATACACGATTATTTCATTTGAAGGGAAAAAAATCTCCTCTAAATCGCTTTATTCCTAGAAAAAAAATACTTTGTGCCTAATGAAAAATGTTTTATTTTGAAGAAATATGCTCTCCTATGACCAAAGAAATGAATTTTTTTTTAGCATAAATACTATTTTAAATCAGAAAAAGGGTTTTTTCCCATTGGAAGAATGCACCTTAGCACCGCCAGTGACGTCAGAAAAACCAAAACCCTGATGCCAGAAGTAAAGGGAAATGGCACCTACCGGGTCTGCGGTTCAGAGAAATTGAGAAACACCCACTGAGGCCCACATTCTCGTAGTTTACGTGGACCATCGTGATTACTTATTCAAAGATCCACGAAAGTCCCTAATTTACCTGTCTAGCGGTAAAGGTATTCCAGAAAACAATTAAAAATCGAAACTTTTTTTCCTCAGTTGAGATATATATTTTTTTTCCCCTTAAATCTAAGCTATTAATTATGAAATGTTTTACTATGGATAGCGGGTAGCTCCAAAGCAAATTTTCGCATGTCTGTAACACCTCCACACACAACTTCTTTAGATTTATGGCGTGGACATTTCGCGCGAAAAATTATTTTTTAATGCGTCCGCAGAACATAGGCATGCATTAACTTTTTATCTTATAGTGACACTGACCAATCTATTTCCTGGGAAGTTTCACACTCATACTTTTATTGTATTTAAGAATTTTTTTTTTCTCTATTTAACACAGTTGCTACCGAGGAAGTATACGTGGCGTCGTCACTTGGTCACTTATTTGACATTCCACTTTTAATCCAAAATTACGAATTAATACCGGAAATTTCGAAAGAAGTTTTTTTTATTTTATGTAATCACGAAATGTCTGTCATTAAATAAAGCAAATATTGCTATTAGTATTTTCAGGTATGAATTCGGAATTTCTGAAAAAAATAAAATGCCGTTAATTTTAACCCGGTAGTCACCGTGTTAAAATATTTTGAAAATACGTCCTACATTAAAAAATAAATGAGAAGGCAAGTCATTTTATGCATGTGTGATTGCGTTCTAAAATCTGCACTGACGATTATTTGTCTGGCTATTAGAAATCACAATTTATAAGTACTTCACACAAAAAATAAATTTTGCAAAATTAACAAAAAATGTTAAACGTAATGTCCATACACCTTGTATACCATGAGTGTCATGATTTAAAAAAATGAACTCGCGTTATACACATTAACACAGAGTGGAAAACGTTAGCCCCGTCGAAAGAATAACATTTGAACCCGGACGCAATCTTGAGTACACGCACTCACAAATAAAGAATTTTCAAAAAATTAGAAAAGAAAAATAAACTTACTTAACAAGAAGTGACAATAAATCTGAAACGTGTCTATTCTCATTCTTTTCTCAAAAAGTGTTTTTTTCCGTTATATGCTTATAATAATCGTTTATAGGGAAAAATAACAAAATCCTATGTATGAAACATATTATGCAAATTATTTCGCTGAAACCACTGAATTCCTGCTTGTTCCCCGTTTTGTGACGTAATACTGATGAGGTCCATTGGTATTAAAACTAAATACGTATTTAAAATATACGTATAATTGAATTTTTCGTATACTTAAATTATACGTTTAACCGATATACGCTTATACGTATATGGATACGTTTAAACGTATATTTTAGGGTATACGTATTTCTTAAATACGTATTATACGTATATACGTATATCGGTTAAACGTATAACTGATATACGTATCACATCGGGAGCACTAGTTGTTACCTTTTATCTGGTAAATTTATCTTTTACTTACCCATCATACGTAGTATAGGGTAAGTCTTGTAATCGTTTTGAAAATCGAAAAAAATTTTTTGACGGATTTACACGTTTCAGACACTGGAGATTCCAAAAAACATATTTTTAGAAAAAAAAATTTGCCGTCCGTCTATGTGTCTGTGTGTGTGTCTGTGTGTCTGTAAACGCTCTATCTCCCGAAAACATTGAGATAGACACTTGCAATTTGGTATGTACTTAGTATGTAATAATGGGAAGAAGCCTATTTCATTTCAATAACCTCGATTAACCGGATCTATTTTTTTCGGACTCTCGAAATATTCGTTCTGATAAAAGGTATATAAAAATTTTCGAAATTGTTTATTTTAAGAAATGAATATAAAAGACAATAAAAAAACATAATTTTTGCATAAAGCATGAAGTCGATCGGATAATTAGTTCCTGAGATATTTGTAATCCTATTTTCCACACCCTTCGATTTTTCATGACCCTGTATTTCATCCAAATTTCACTTCAAAGATATATTTTAATTGGAAATTTGACGCTTAATCAGATGCAATAAACCGCTAGTTAATAGAATTATTATTTTTGGAGTTATAAGGAAAAACCTCTTTCAAGCAATTCAGTAATCGAGCCTATCAAGCCAGGATTTTATTTGAATTGCTATGCATTTTATAAGTAGTTTACACATTTTTGTTTTAATATTTTACATTATGCATATCTATGATGGGTAAGTATTACGGTGGCCCCCAACGACTAGTTTTGTGTAGTTACCGATTTTAACAAATGCAATGTCCTGTTAAGTTTGTTTAAAGTTTAAATCATTTAAAGTTTTTGAAAGAGCAGTGAAAAAAAGGCAACTACGAACGAAGGAAGTGAAAACCTTTTATATTTGACTTTAATATGTTTTTGGAACAGCCATTGCACTTTCATGCCATTTTTATTGGGCATTTATGTGATGCTTTCAACGTTTTGATTGTTTCAAATTTTGTCAAAATTTTGAAATGTTTAATTTATTTTTGTTGCGTTATTTTATTTACATTCAAATCATTAAAAATAGAAATAAAAATTGGTTCATGAAAATAACTAAGTTATGTCTTTTTCCACTGTCATCTTTGATTAAGTTTAACTGTTAAGTAAAACTTAATAGAAATGGATTTATTACAAAAAACAGGAAAGGGGTCGAATTACCTTCACTGACAATACTATCTTCAAAAATAGACGTTTTGGAACATTTAAAATTTTTTAATTGGAAATCAAAAGTGAATAAAAAAAATGGTTTTAAAACCTTTAAGAGATGAGCTAACACTAATAACCACGTTATTTCTATTTTCTGAAACTTGCCACAACAATCATAATTTCGATTTTAAATAAGAGTGGCGTCAGTTACCTTACAGAAATTGTTATATTATTATTATATAATTATTATATAATTATTATATTATAATATTAACAGAAAAATTAGCTAATATTTCTTTAAAGCCATACACTTCTCTGTTGAAAAGGAAAATATTTATCATTTCGCCCAGTTATAACTTGCAATTAAAATCAAATCTTTTTTTTTTAATGTAAGAAATATTTGTAGACAAATTCTAATGAATAAAAGTAATAATTACAAAAATATTTCTGGAAAACACAACTATATATGAGTTAAATAAAAAAAGGCTGAAGCGACATAAGTATCCTTCAGGGAAAAATCTCAATGTATTTTTTTATTGTTGTTGCAGGTGCTACACGTTAAACTTACCGTTGAGATATTATATAAGTGAAATTTTTCCAAAACATTTAATATTAATATGACATAAAAACCATAAAGATACAACTAAATGTAAATATATTGCTTGAAGGTGCGTAAAAACATACATAAAAACATTTAAAAGCACATTAAAGTCCTTTTAAAAAATTCCAAAACTTTTTCAACCGAAACCCGGTCATCATCAGTGGAAAAACTAAATTGTTGAGTTGAGTTGTTATTTCTTTGCGTTTTCTTGCTTGCCCGGAATAAACTATTTTACTTCAAGGGTTTGGAAATAAGGTGGGATGGGAAAGGTAATCAATGATGCATTAATTCATTCCAGACTGCGTGGTTATCATATGATAATACATCGTTACAGACTATTTCTTTTTTAGACATTATTTCTAGAGACTCTCTTATGATTGCTTCCAGGTGATTATTTGTGCGGAATATAATTTTGGATCTATTGAAATCAACTTTTATAGGTTCAGTTTGCGCTAATCTTGCTAACGCAGTGTGGGGTCTATTTAATCTCAGATCTGCTTCATGTTCTTTTATTCTGTCCCGAAATTTCCTCATTGTCATACCTATGTACATAAAATCTTAGTTATCTTTCTTGAATGGTATAATATATACCCCTGATCTATTGATAGCCTGGATTGGGTCAATTTTTCTGTTTAACAAAACCCGTCAAACGCTCATATTTATAAAGTTTTTCTACAGTTTGGCACTTCATACTATCCAGCATCGATCTTAGTTCAATAAAGGTTAAAATTTCAGTGCAAATTCACCTTATTTAATAAATAAAATTCATAAAGATACAACTAAATGTAAATATATTGCTTGAAAGTGCGTAAAAACATACATAAAAACATTTTAAAGCACATTAAAGTCCTTTTAAAAAATTCCAAAACGTTTTCAACCAAAACCCGGTCATCATCAGTTGTTTGTTGAGTTGATTAAATTGTTGAGTTGAGTTGTTATCTCTTTGCGTTTTCTTGCTTGCCCGGAATATTCCATGCAAGCAGAAAAAACCTTTTGCTAGTGGCTATCTGGCACCCGCATTTCTCAAGCTCTGCTTGCAGGCATGATTGCCCGGAATATTCCATGCAAGCAGAAAAAACCTTTTTGCTAGTGGTTATCTGGCACCCGCATTTCTCAAGCTCTGCTTGCAAGCATGATTGCCAGGAATATTCCATGCAAGCAGAAAAAATCTTTTTGCTAGTGGCTATCTGGCACCCGCATTTCTCAAGCTCTGCTTGCAGGCATGATTGCCCGGAATATTCCATGCAAGCAGAAAAAACCTTTTTGCTAGTGGTTATCTGGCACCCGCATTTCTCAAGCTCTGCTTGCAGGCATGATTGCCAGGAATATTCCATGCAAGCAGAAAAAATCTTTTTGCTAGTGGCTATCTGGCACCCGCATTTCTCAAGCTCTGCTTGCAGGCATGATTGCCAGGAATATTCCATGCAAGCAGAAAAAACCTTTTTGCTAGTGGCTATCTGGCACCCGCATTTCTCAAGCGCTGCTTGCAGGCATGATTATTGTGGTGATTTATAATCGAACTGTTTTGTTTTCTTTTCCTATAAATGATTTTTGTCTCGAGATAGAAACAATTGTTCTGTCATGACGAGGCACAATCTCGTCGCAATCCGGCGATTTTGCCAGGTAGACCAGATAGTGCGTATTAATCAAAACCCTCTGTTTTTAATAGCTGAGTCAGTTGTATTCTTGACAATGTTTGTGTTTTATAATAAATTAGTGATTGTGTGTGTTTTATAATAAAATTTATGTGTGTTTATAATAAGGATTGCGTGTATTTTTTATAATAAAAAAAATAACATGCTGTTTTCTAGACTAGGTCTAACATGTATTCAAAAACGGTGTTTTCTTCACTCTGAAAAAGACATGTTTAAAACTGAGCAGAAAATACTCAAATCTGAGTATGTCACATAGTAAAAATCGCTCCGAATCAAAATTACTTAAGTTTGAAACATGTATATACTCATTTCTGAAAACATACACGCACCCAAGAATAAAACATCATGTGCTCATATTTGAGTACGTCCATTTTTCAAAAATGAGTATGAACTGACTTATATGTACTCATTTTTTGGTATTTCCATGTTTTAACAATAAGTTTGAAGTGATTCTAATCATTTTTGAGTATGTCCATGTGTCAAAAATGAGTATGAACTGAACTCTATGTGCTCGGCATTGAGTATGTCCATGTGTCAATATTCTGCGTATTTCTGATATTTCAGAATTGAAAGCATTGGGTCGTCATATATGAAACTAAAAGTTTCATTAAAAAAAAGAAAGCATCGATTTACTCAGGTTTGAAAGTGTAATTTTTCTCAGTGTTGTCAAACTGGCGCATAAACAAAACTCCAGACAAGCCCTGCGCGTCTGCGACATCTGTTTTCACCACGGCAGTTTCTTTTCTTTTCCTGCACTATTGCGTCTCAAATTCGTGTCAAAAGCCAGCTAATAACAGAGTTTTCTAAAACAATCTTCTTCCTTCACCGAAAACGAAAAAAAAAAGTTTTTTTATTTGTTTATTCATTAATTTTTAAAGTTTTTTCAATGCGGAATAATTACCGGAGACAAATGCTAAACTATTTATATTGCTTTATGTACAAACGTTTTAATCTTCTGACATGGAGCTACACGTTAGAGATAGTTTAAAAATAAATGCTTAAAAAATATTTTTAAATCCATAAAATTCAGTAAATTTAGATACAGTTTTCAAACAAATTGCATTTCAAAGCACATTTTTCACCGTAAATTGTACGATGTTTAGAATTTAAAAATATTTCAGTAAAAGCGAAATTTATTTGTCAATTCTTTGCCAAAGACAAAATGACGTCAGCGTTACTCAGGAACACGTTTTTGTTTTATAATATAGATGTAAATTTTTCTACTACCATAAATATTTTTACTTACATAGCTAAAATACTCACATATATTATATAAAAATAGTTCAACACACAAAAAAAAATTATTACATTAAAAATATGTATTCATGCACAAAATGTGAAAACGTAACACCCGAAAATCAAAAATTTACTTTGTATTGTTTTATTTTATATAAGATCAATTTCAATGTTAAAATTCAACTTTTCCTTTCATGAAAAATAAATGTATAAATGAAACGTTTCAAAAAACAAAATGCCCTTGAAAAATGATTTTATCATCTTTTACGACTATGAAATCACAGATTGGTTTTATTTTCTATTTGAAAATTTAACACTTCCTGGAAAATAGCTGTTCTTTTCAATCCTAATCAAGTTTCTCGGAAAACTGCATATGCAATTTCTCTGCAAAAAACAATTTTCTAGAAATATCATATCTTCTAACTGAAACATTAATTTATTAAAGAATTTCTAGTACCAAAAGATACTTCGGAAAAGAAATCTGACCTTAGTTTTAGTAATGACATGCAATTTTTAATAACTTTATAGCGTCGGTGTTCCAGAAGAGCGACTTAATTAAAGAATGAATATTCTGAGAAAAGCGTGGTAATGCATTATTTAAGATTAAAGCATATAACATTTTTATTTACATTATAGCATGTCACTTTTTATTTACAAATCTATTTATCTTGCGGAAACCAAGAGTAGTTAAAAACAACCACAATCTTCGAACTAAAATAAACTTTAAATTGAAGAATAGTATTACGGGAATTTAAAAAATAATGATTTTGGGCTTACATAACTCTTAAGCAATATACGTTGATTTGAACGTGCCTGCATGGTTTTAATATTCTTTGGTTTTGAAATCTGTAACGGAAAAGTTTAGAGTTTTATTTTTCTATAAATTTTTCGTTCCGCAAGATATGTTTACTTTTCAAAAAAAAAAAAAAAAAACATAGTATAAGTAGAAATTAACAGTCGTACTTTGCCGTTAGCAAACGTTAAAAATATTTTAAAAATCCTGTTTTTTTCTAAATTTGTAACTTATTTTTAAGCTATTTTTGGCAAGAATAGTATTCCTATTTATTATACTGAAGTTTAAGCAAGTGGTTAAAATAAATAAAAAAAAAATTCGAATTTAAATGTTTTTCAATTCAATTTTTTTTTATATTTACAGTACTCGTGCACATTTGTAATATTTTCGAAATGCATTCTATTGCATTAATTCATAGGGAAGACGAGAGGAGTAACGTCAAATTTGTCTTTATGTATCTCAATCTTCTTTGTTGATTAAATCGGAATATAATATTTTATATTATGTAGAAATTAAAAATATGGTTTAAATACAAGTTTTGTTTAGTACAGTCATATGTATAGATATGTAGTCTATGATATGTCAGTATGATACGTCAAGTGAATGTTTAAAATAGAGACGAAACGTTATTGGTGTCGTTCAGTATGCGTATATGTGTGTTTATATATATGTCCCGCGATAACTGTCCGATAAAGAATTTAATTGTGTTAATATATGGTTGGTATGTTAGTAGGCATTCGAAATTAGCTGTATAGCTTTTGGTTTAATTTCGTATATTCGTTCGAAAAAAGTGTAAAATTATCTTTACCGACATATTCCTTTTGTTTCGGAAATGAGACGATTTTACATTTGTATCATTCACCGAAAAACGAGAACAAAAAATTATGCGTCAGTCATAGATTATGTAACACTTTCAACATTTTCAAAATAGTTTTATAAATCTTTACCGTTTAATATTTTGAAAGATGATGTCTAACGTCTATGCAAGCAATTTGAAAACCACATAACACATTTAAAAGCACAATCTCAGGAATTACCAATAATTTCCAGAAAAATATCCGAATTATTTTGTGCAGACCTGTATATGTCCTATATATTTGTATAGACTACATAGAATTATAAATTTTGTTTCAGTTAGGAAACGCATGACACAATTTAAAATTATTCTTCTAGAATTCCCGTCAATAAACCGAAATGTACTAGAGATCTTTTGTGATGCACTATACATGATCTAGAGAATTTATACAGACCAAGTAATAGGCAAAAAGTAAGTTAAATTAAAAAACGCGTGTCGCAACTGAAAACGCACTTCCAGCAATTAATGTTAACATACAGTAATTTAACCGAATTATTTTGTGTGTCCCTGTAAATGAATGATGAGTGCCATACACTAAATATTCTATAGTAAAAGCCTCTTCTAATGCACCTCAGTGATATATATCAATTCCAATATGTTTAAAATTATGAAACATTATTAAATTAAACCGCAAATGATTTTACGCCATAGACCATAATGTAACGGGATTCTTTTGTGTATCACTGTAAAGAAACTATAAGTGTACAGTTGTAAAGTAACTACAAGTGTACAGCACACCATATTAGTAAGGCTTTTGTAGTGCACTCCAGTGATACATATATATTAAACTAGATATATGCATGTAAATTTTAATATGTTTGAAAAGTGTAACCTCGTAAAAAAAAAAAAAAAAAAAAAAAAAAAAAACGGAAATGATTTTCCCCATAGACCGTAATGTATACATCTTTATGGTTAACCCAGTTAAATTTTAGGGTAGTCTCCGTTAATAATAGTAACGTTTAATAGTTAAGTAAGAATTAATTAATGGTCTAGGTAACTGTATCTCAATTGTTAGTTTAATATCTAAGTAATCATTAATAATACTGTAGTTAGCTATCGCTTCTTCTTTTTCAAAATATGATAAACATGTTTAACAGTATTCCCTTTCTGGCTATCCCCTAGAGTATGGCTCTGTTGATAGATATCATGGGTGCGGTGGCCCGGTTGGCAAAGCATCGGACTCGTAGTCGACAGGTCGCGGGCTAGAGGCTCGCCGCAAGCTAAAAATATACCATGTGCAATAATGTCACTTGGTGCATCTAAATTCCGTCGTGAATGCAAAGTCCTCCAAGTCCCCTATAAATTATACTTGTGTAGATGCTTAGTGAGGCGAAGGTCTTGCCACCTGATCAAGACTCTAAGTTACAAGACCACCTCGCGTCAAGCAAAATTAAGTAACCTGCCAAAATAGAAACAAAGCAAAGTGAACCGGCAAACAAAGAAAACTGTAACAAACCACTAAAGAACACTGCAGTGATACCAGCAAGGCTTTTCACAGGTGGATCACAGCCATGCTGTGATTAGGCGGATATTGCCCCACGCCCAGGTACTAACATATCAAGCTATGCACTCAAACCCGGTAGATAGGGATCTGGTCAGCGGTATAAAAAAAGTAAAACCTTACCATGAATATTTACTTAATGCTTACAAATGCTATTTAGTTTTACTGAATTTTTTGTGGCATCTATGTATCAGTTTTATAAAGTTTACTTATAATTACCTAGAATGAAATTTTTAAATGATTTAAAAAAAAAACATTTTATAAAATATTTACTCTTAAAAATTATAATTTCTATAAAAGTTGTTACTTGAACAGGATTTCAACATATAATTTCGTGCCATACAAATTCCCTTTTTTATAAATTTCACTTGAAATATAATAATAATTAAACTAGTTAAAGAATTATAAACACACGTTATGAGTGTACGAATCTGTTCACTCAAACACAATGTAGCTGTATTATTTAAACCAGTACTTCAGAAATGAATAATTATAAAATGTAGTTTTACAACTTAAAATAACTAGTAGCTATATATGCACATAAATTGAATTTCATCCAATTCACGTTGTAAGAGAATCGAAAATTAAATTTGATTACTTAGAGTAATGTAATTTTTAAGGTAAACGGGAATGATCGGTATGAAGACGGAGAGCGTAATTGGGGATTAAATCATGTTATGTAAAAATGACGAACTATGTTGTATAAAATTTAATAATATGTACTAAATAATTTCATTAGAATATTTCTAAACAATATATTCATAAATTACATTATCGTAAATTACATTACCTGACGACATCAGACGAAGGAGCTGATAAATATTTATTGAAGAATAAGATGATAACGAAATTTGTTAAATGCTGAACTGTTTTCATATTTAATTAATAGTAAAAATAAAATAAGTTCAGAACAATAAAAATGAAGAGAAATTGCAAAATAAATAAATAAATAAACATAATTTTAACATTAGCATACTATTATTAAAATGAGATTATTTTAAATCCATTACGGAAAATTAAATTATATTATCACAAACAGTGGTCATCTTCTGTTTTCCGGTTGCCAATTGTTTTCCTTTGGGGGGGAAGGGGTACATTCTCAAGGACCCATTTACCTTTGTCGTGACAGCTGGCGGCTGTTTGCGTGAGTGATTAAGAAAAATCAATTACAAATTTAAAAAGAGCTTGTATAAAATTGTTAAGTAAAAAATGCCGCTGCCTCCGAGACTTTTATAAAGTTTAGAAGAAGAGTTCTATTTTAAATGCTATAAGAAAATCGTTTATATGACGTAGATATTACGTATTAAATATATTGTTTTCTGTTTGATGTTTTAAGTACATCGTTTTAAATATAATTTTCCATATTAAATACTTTTCGCATATAATAATTCAATTATTTTAAAGTGTTCTATCTTTTTCAATATTAGCTTGTAAATTTATAATTTAATTAAAAGTGCAAAGTTTGAACGCACTATAAGAAAATGTTTAAAACATACCGCTTTTGATATGACGCAATTTTCACCACTAAATTCTTTTCGCACGTAATAGCATAATTTTTATAAAGTTATTTTTTCTTGTTTTTTAATATTTACGTGGAATTTTATTTTTATATTGGAAAAGTGTTACTGTAATAGGTGCAAATACAAAAGTACAGTTTTAAAACTTTAAAACAAATTTGCGATGTTAAAAACATATGGCAAAAATTCCTTAGCGCTTTTGGCGAAACATTAGCCATCATCAGGAAATAAAACTAGTCGAATACCGCAGTTCTGAAGAAGTACACTGGACAGATAGAAATCGAGCGAAACTAAAAAATAATAAAATTGAGGGAGGGAAGGAAAATGAGGCGATGCCACTGAAAGTTCGTGCGGTGGGGTCAATCAAAACCAAAAACCACGGTGATACGAAATATGCGGAATCTGATAAGATAATACATCTTTGGTTAAAAGCTGGTGGGCGTGGGTTGATCAAAACCAAAAACGCTGCTGAAAATGAGTAAATTATACCAAATATGCAGAATCTGATAAGATAATATATCCTTCATTGAAAGCTGGAGAGGTGCCTCAACGAAAACGAAAAACACCGGTGATACTAAGTAAATTATACCAAATATGAGGAACCTCATAAAATAATACATCATTATTGAAAGCTACGATTGCTATCTGTCCCGTGTACAGCTTCAGAACTTTGGTTTTCAATTCGTCTTATACTCTGATGATGGCTAATGTTTAGCCGAAAGCGCTAACAAATTTTTGACATCTATTTTTAACATCGTAAGTGGTTTTAATTTTTTTAAACTGTATTTTTGTTTTTGCACCTATTATAGTAACAATTAAATTATATAATCAATATAATGTATTTACGTTGTGTTAATTCAAGTTAAAAAGGGGAATTTGACTTTCAATATATGGAATTTTCCCCATTTTAAATGGCAATGTGTTTGGAAATATTATTACTTGGTCTTTTTAAAATCTCTCAACAGTAGGTAAAAAGGCTATGTTCAAACTATGAATTAAAACTTTATTCGAATCAAATTTTGAATACAAAATTGGAAAAAAAAGCTAAAAAAATTAGACAATTAAAAAAAATAATTGTACGCTGCATACCACAATTTAGTCAAGTCCTACAAAAGATGGTTTACTTGCTATATATGGTTTTTGATCTCATAAACCTTTTTAAAATTAACTTTTTTGACGGAGTCCAAAATTAAATAGTGCTTTAAATAATTCTGTGATTTAAATACTGTATACATTTCTCTATAAAACTTTCGGTTTCATGTTTTTATATAAATTATATTGTTTATTTTTATTATGAACCGAGACCGTTAAAAGATCACAATAGATACAATTGCGTCAATGGCGGTAGCAGCATTAGTTGTTTTTTTAGAATAGAGAGATACTGAAGTTATACATTTTTTATTCAATTAAGAAAAAAAGGATTCCAAACTTTTATATACACTGACTTACATTCATTAACTTGACATGTATGGTAGATAATCCTACTTAACCAATCAAAGCCTCTGAACCAATCAAAGACTTTCTTCCAATCAAAGACTTTCATTCAATCACATATTCTGTGTAGCTCAGTGTAGGCAAATTTCAGAGTAATTCTTATCAATATTTAAATTAAATCCTGAATTCGGTTTCTTTGTATGAGGAATCGAAGAAAATGCCGCGCAAACAAATCAGTTTAAAAAGCATTTTCTGTTTATACAAAGAAACATTCGGACTGTCTGCAAATTTTGAGTTTTGAAAATTCACACAAATAAGGCCAATTTCACTAAATAGGAGAGACGAACATTATTGTAATACACTTTATTGATTAATGACATTTAATATGTGCAGATTTAACATGGCATTTTTAATAAACACGCATTTTTTTCAAATTTTTAAAAATCTTAAAGACTATCGTAGACAGGCTTCTTTGCATTCTGTTCTTGTGACAGTAGCTAGACTCTAAATTGATCGTTTTTCAAGAAATAAAAATACAATAGTTACGCAATTTTGTAATAAAAAATAACATATATATTTATGTATTTAATTAATGTAACAATGCATTTTTATAACAATCAATTTAGAGTTCACTTATTGTCAAAGTAAAACAAAAAATAATTCTCCATAAACTGTTCTCAAAAACATCATAAGAAGCCAACAGAATGTGTTAATTGTTTTCCCTATCACTTAAGTTTTATGTTAGTGTTAATGTATAGTCAACCGAAATGATTTCGGATCTAAAATTCTTATGTTAAATTTGATGGATAATATTCCTGCTATTATGCTTCCATAATGTTTGTTGTAAGGTATTAACATTAATTTCGAATGCACTGTCGTTATTTAATTTCTACTCATGAAACTATCGAAAAGGCGAAATTGCAATATCGTCCCGCTATATACGTGCTTATAAAAATATTTGTTTGTGCTTTTTTTGGCAATAGGCTAAACAAGTTGTCACATAAGTCTTTAAAAGTTCCATTAAGGACATTATTTAACTAAGGAGCATTAAGGATATTATTTAACTCATTTAGTACACAAAACATAGCTGTCAAAATATGACAGTCGACAAAGCTAAAATTTATCCAAAAAACAATACTATAAGTCTGAGATGGCGTCGTATAGTAAAAATACAGCCGTTTCTATGTACAGGGTGATTTTTTTTTTAAGTTGTGAAAGTAAAACACTATAACAAAAGAACCACTGATCCAAATGACCTGCAATTTCACCAGTATGCTCCCAAAGCAATGGGATTTTTTTGGAATGGTTAAAAAAACTTAAAATCGCACCGACAGATGGCGCTGTAAGGTAGCAGAAACAAAGAATATCGTCTGTGGGAGGAAAACAATGAACGGTACTTTGAGAAACCATCTTCTGTAGGCCCTCTGTCGTAATTGGACCTTTTCTTAAATTATTAAGTGTCCTAAATCTCCTAATAGCAGTTGCTGCGCTATCATTATTCTAATAATAAAGTTTCACTAACAACGCACGGTCTGTCAATGACACAGTCATTGCGAGGATTTCTGTCGAATAATGAACGCCAGGTGTGCGTACTTCACGTTTTTATCGCCAATGAACGTGTGCCAGGCGCAAGTTCGTCTGTCGACTTTACTGCATATACAGCGCCATCTGTCGGTGTGATTTTAAGTTTTTTTTAACCATGGCAATAAAATGCCCATTGTTTTGGGAGCATACTGGTGAAATTTTAGGTCATTTGGATCAGTGGTTCTTTTGTTACAGGGTTTTACTTTCACAACTTTAAAAAAATCACCCTGTATTTATTTATGCGTTTGTATCTATCTAATTTTTGTATGTATTTGTAACTATTGCATTTATTGTTTTCATATATTGTATGCATTGTATTTATTGTATGTGTACATTTGTAACTAGTGCATGTATTTATTGTTTAGGCCTATTGTATGTATTGTATGTATTGTATTGTGTTTATTGTATGTATTGTATGTATTGTATTGTGTTTATTGTATGTATTTTATGTATGTAGCGCATGCACGTTAAGTATTATATGTAATATTTTATGTATTGTATGTGTTATATGTTAATGGTGCATGTATTATATGTATTTTATGGATTGTATCTATTGTGTGCATCTATTGTATGTACTGTACCTATTATATATATCTATTTCAATCTATTGTATGTATTGTGTCTATTATACAGGGTGTATCTGAAATGCTTCAACAAACTTAGAGGGATGATAGTACTCATGAAGACGAACAAAAAATGCAATGGAACATGGGGTCGTAAATGACGTTTAAAGGATGAAAATCGAGAAAATGCGTCTGGAAATGGAGAAACTGAGACACGAAAGAAACACTCCAGAAAATTTTTTATTGCACAGAATAGGTACAATACAGCTCGTGATGTCCAGAGAAAACAAGTAATTTACAACAATTGTTCAAAGTGTCGACAACAGACATTATTACTCAGAGTACATCTACGGAGTACATCTACACCACTGCCATAAGTGGCAATTTCCTGCAGCTTCGCCGTACACCATATGCATATCAGCCATTTCGTCACTGGAATAGGTAGCCATTCCTACTAAAAGCACAAACAAAATGTTTTCGCAATGATACTATCTATCGTCGTTGGCGGTTCATATACTTACAACGCATGCTTGCTGCCAAGTTGCGTTTATTGGTCTGTTTCTTAGAAGATGGAAAATTTGCATACATGGATTCCTGCTCACAGATTTGTTTGGATTTCTTCACATTTTTGTTATCTCTTTCTGACCGGATATGCACAAAGTGAAAGGAAAACCAGCTTCGTGCTACTAGCCAGTTCTGCAGAAAAACAGCATGCGGGATTTCGATATTTTTATTAGTTTTGCGATTTTCACCCTTTAAACGTCATTTGCGACCCCATGTTCCATTGCATTTTTTGTTTGTCTTGATGAGTACTACCATCCCCCTAAGTTTGTTGAAGCATTTCAGATACCCCCTGTATATATTTATTTCAATCTGTTGTATGTATTGTATCTATTATATATATCTATTTCAATTTATCAGTTATTTAGTTTCAATTTATTGTATGTATTTGTTTATTTTTATGTATATTTGTTTGTTTCTATGTATATGTTTGTATATCTTAAAGAGTCTGTGTGAGTTTTAATTAAATTGTTTGCGAGAATGAAACAGTGAATAAAAAATATTTGGAGGATGGAATTAAATATCTGTATACTCATAAAGGAATCCTTTATAAGCTGAATGCCATAAAATATTTCATAGATTATAACTCATATTTTTTATATAGTCAATTCACATTACATATTTCATATCATAAAACATTATAGAAATTACAGTACTAGTGTTTAATTTTTAAAGTCGTATGTCCGTACTATAATCAGCATGATAAGATTAGAATTTTAGAGAACATAATTAAAAGTATATATAAAGTAATTTAAGTATAGAGGGTGATAACTTAAGTTTAGTAACTTAAGTTTAGTAACTTAAGAGGGTCATAATTTATGGTTATATGGTCATAGAGGTTTAGATTTAATTCCAAAAGGGTCATAATTTTAATTCTAAAATATTCGGTTCAAATGACTTGAAATTTGGCATATATGCATTACATTTAATCTTTAAATAAAAAAATATTTGTTAAAATTGCGTTTTGAAAATTAAAGAATTAAAAAAATAAATATAAACAGAGTCCCCAAATAAAAATCTATACATTGACGTTAAATTATTAGACGTTATTTAAAATTAATTGGTAGTAGTATCCTTTGTATAAGATGTTTTCAGCAAATTTAATGGTGTTTTTAACTTCTTTTACAGGGCTATTCGCGGCAAGAATATAATCGAGACTGTCTTTTTTTTTTTCAAACTTAAGGCGTCTTTCTTTGCTGCTGTTTTTTCTTTATGTTTCCTTGTATGTTTATATTATTGCCATTTCTCTTATAGTGTAAATATATTCTGTTCTGTGTGATGAAAGTTACCTTTAAGTATTTACTGTTAAAACTACATTAATGTTTTTTTGTGTTTTTGGAGGAATTTTTTTACATGTAATTTTTATTCTATAAAGGTTTATCCTTCAGTTAAGCTCCACTATTAAAGTAACTTAACATCACTGAATTTAGATGACGCAATTTCCGGTTTACAGGGTTGTCTTCAGATAAGAGATAAAATATATTCTAGTAATCGTCACTTATATAAATTACGGATTTATCACCACAGAACACTATTTCCTATAGAGCACATAGGAAGTATTTCTAAGCGAAGGTAGAACCCATATTCATAACATTTGTGCCATAGACCTGAGGCACAAATTAGTTCAAAATTGTAAATATTTAATTTCCCTGAACATATTTCTGATTATGTTTGATAAGCAGCAAAGTTTAAAAATACTACATTAACATGAAATAAATTTCTTAGGAGAAAGAATGCAAGCAAATTGCTGAAACACCGAGAAAGGTTATTTTAATAATTAAAAGTAACTGTAAATTTTGAATATTTCTAAAAATGTACTTAACTGCATTAAAACAATTTTAATGTACATTTTAAATCATCTTCGTTAAGCATGTTTACAAGTATTCCAATGGAAAATGTTGAACTAAGTGAAGATTGCCGTTATGTTAACTTTCAGTAGAAATTTCTGAAAAAAAAAATTCTTATGAAGGTACATATTTTGTTTTATTTTTTATGGATTTGAAAAAGCATTATCTTGGTTTGTCTATTCTTTCGTGTCAATTGTTTTAAAAAAATTATACTTGATTTCACATAAAAATTATATATGTTTACATTATTTAATATTAGATGCATAATGTTTTTCATTTGTAACATTTTATTTTTTGAGGATATAAACGGGAAAAGAAAGACAAATATAAAACCAGAAATGAACTAACGATTAAGAAAATTATTACAGAAACAAGGTAACCTGATTAATAATTGGTCGCACCGATACTAAATAAATATAACTGTAGAAAGAAGAAGATAAATTGTAAAACAAAAAGTTTAATCATATACGCTAACACGTATTGCTGTAAGAATATTATTTATATTTATTTCAACATATTCCTTGTAAGCATTTAAAATAAAACATACATAAATGTTTCTAAAGATGTAAGTAAAAATTATGCACCGAATTTAATATATAGTTTCTTTATTTTAAAATATACACAATGTTTAAGGTAAATTCGTAACATAACTATGATAAAATCTTATAGTCAATTTTTATTTTTGCAAAGTCTTCTTCTGTCTTATTCAATAGGCACGACATGGTTATTTTTGTAAACTTTCCGGAATTTAAAGATTGTTATCGACTAAAAACCCTAAAAACATGCTCTTATACTAGAAAAACAAGTTTTTTTTTTTTTTTTTTTTTTTTTTTTTTTTTTTTTTTGCATTTAAAGTCACTAAAAACTTAAAGATGCGTTTGTTTTTTCCATCATTTGAAACATTTTTATAGTTGGAAATATACATCTAATATTAAATGTTTAGTAATAAGTTATAGGCCAGCAATAAGAGGGGACACCCTGTATATTGTTGCTGGATTTATATCTAATTTTTACTTGTGAGTTACCGTTTTAGACATTTAAATATAACTTCCTTTAAATAAAAAAGACTCAACTACATTGCGAACTGTAAAAAAATATATTTTTTTTATCTTACACAACAATTTAAATCTTTTGAGTCATCTACCCAACATAACTGAGATAAATTTCTTATATTGTATTAAGAAGTCAATCGGTAAACTGACGTATTCTTATCCTAAGATCTTCTAATCTAATGTACACGATATAGATTTTCTTTCTTTTTTTATATTAAACACAAATCTTCCATGATATCTCCCTCATCGAAATATTAATAAAGGATAATGAAATATAAAGATGAGAAAATAAATTCTATGAACATGTTTGAATTCATAAAATTTCTGCAAGAACAAAAAAAAAAACGATATGTGATGATATCATATTTTATATTTTATTTCACTTTATTATTTTTGTTTGATATAAATAATTTAAAGGAAAAAAATTAGGAAAATATAATTGTTTAATTATTTACTTTTTGTTATATATATATATATATATATATATATATATTTCCATTTCATAAAGTAACATAACACATTCGCTAAGTTCTCGTCACGAAATTAAACCGAAAAAACTATACAGTAAAAATATATACATATATATATATCATCAATTTATAATGTAGTGTACCCCTAATGGCAGACGTAACAACATCAAAAAGAATATAAGAGGAAATTTCATAAAAATATCAATTTATTTATACTTTCGGAATATTTTCTAATTTCTGAGTACATATTTTAAGTAGTTAAAAGCCAAAAAAATAAATTATGAATTTGTTTCCGTCAAATATAAAAATAACATCCTAATCATAAGCCAATTTTTTTAGTAAAATACATTGATCCGCCAGAGTTTGATCGACAAAGCATAGACTACGCAAAACTGCAAAAAGTCACACCATGTTCTTATCTTGACAACATTAATATATCATATCAGAATAAAGTTTTATTAGTCATTCATCATTTTTAAAAGTAGTATTGCAATATTTATAAATGTATAGAGAAGTATATTTATGTTTTTTTTTTTTTATATTTACGTGAATTATGATGAATAATAGTTTCAACACAACAGTAGATTCTTGAAATATATTATAAACAAAAAACGTTTAACAAAATAACAACATATACAACTGAGGATTGGATTCAAATACACACATAAAGCTAGATTGATATTTATGAACGATACAAACTTTCTTATTTCAATATATAAACATAACTAGCACGCTTCCTAGAGCATTGCATCAAAATTCATCCAACAACCATGGCTAAAATTTATCGAACACTTACTTGAACATTCAGTGCTTTTCTTCTGGCATTGTGTGAACTCATATTTGTGCTTGCGTTTATTGTAGCTCGTGGATATTATTAATTCATTGAGTTCATTTTAATGTTATTGTTACTTTTCATTATCCATATATTTATATATTTATAAATATGTTTTAAACTAAACATTAGCTAAAGTTTTTTTTTTCCCCTTCAAAGTCACTAATTAATCTAAAGTTCTCTTTTGTTGCAGGATTTTTTTTTTTTTTTTGAGAAAACATATCCTAAAAGATATTTTCGAGTACTTTGCTTAAATTCTACATATTAACTGTTATAAAAATCCGCAAACATTTAAGCACAAAAGAAAATCAACTTATAATCAATATATTTTAACGCTAATTTCTGAATTTCGTTCAGCCCCACCAGTGGCTGAGAGTTTCTGCTCTCAAAGCTGGTAGACGGGTGGTGCTGGGTTCAAACTCCTGTCGCGCTCGTCGACCTAACCGTTCAGAGTTTTTCGTGGTTTTTATTGAACATTGCCGTAAATACGTGTTAGGATCCCTTAAAAAGACCTCCACGGAGGGCAATCCCCCCAGGGCCTATATCCCTCGTGTTGATAATTGGCCGTCATAAATCAACCCAACCCTGAATTTCGTTCAAAATTTTTCTTAAATACGAATATGTTTAAAGGTACACATAAAGTAAAAATTAACAACCAAATTAAAACTAGAAAGACGCAAAATTAAGTTAAAAGATGTGCGACTGGTTTTCAAAATAGATATTTTATCGTTCTATTGCCACTTCCATGCCTTGAAATATGTTGATTTTAATGAGGGTAATAAATTAAAGCATATTCTTTTTATTCGAACTTTTGGGGTGGTTGTCGAAAATAACTTTTGTGCCTTCATTCTAAAAACATACACGAAATTTGACATGTTCGTTGAATTTATGTTACTTTTCTCGCTCCATTTGTAAAAATATAATGACTAACTCACAGAATTTGTAACATAGAATTGAAGTAAATGATAAATGGGCAGTTATTGTTGTAAGTTTAATTATTGCTTTCGTTCAGAGGTATAGCTTTGTCAAATATATTGATTTTTTTCATATCAATGTAAAAAAAAATATTCTACTGTGCTTGCTACCTATCAACAATATGCCTCATTTTAAGGGATATCTTGGTCTTGTTGCCGAAACGTCAGTGAAGGCTCACTGTTGAGAACCAAAAAGTTTTTGGTTTCTGTCTGTTTGTCTGTCTGTCTGTCTGTCCGCGATAACTGCCGCAAAAATGGTCCGATTAGGTTGATTTTTGGTGGGTATATTGGCGGCGTACCCGGAATAAGCTGTATAGTTTTTGGTTAAATTTGGTTCATTCGTTCGAAAAATATAGAACATTTTATTTTAAGTTATAATGCTTTTCAATGGGAAGTCAGACGATTTTTTAATTTTAACATTCCGCGAAAAGAAAATCACGCATTGGGATAATTGTACATGTTAAATTATGGATATTAAATTTATGAAATGGATATCTTAATTTAATTTGATCACTTTGAAAATTTTCCAATATATTTATTAGAATTTCTAAATTAGTTGTATAAATTATTGGGAAATTTTACTCATTAATTTGAAAGATATGAAAATTTTAATTCATCATTTTTTACAAAAATTTCCAACGCATTTTCTTTCTCTCTTTCACTAAATGGTTACTAAGCAACTATCTTTCAAATAATATCAAGAAAGGAAAATTCAAGTGAATTATTTTGACGCGAAATGTTATTAAAAAAATAGCTAATTTTCGGGTGATTTAATTTTTTAATATGTTTTTTCTAATGAAATAGATGAGAATTTATTTTAACTATTAAAGAAAGATGACCAAATCGGCTTTCCAAACGAAAAATATAAAAACGTTGAATGTGAAAATGGAATGTAAGTCTCATAAAAGAAATTTACAATTGTATAAGCATATTTAATACACGGAATATAATTCAATTTCAGCACCATATGATATTTAGTGGTTGAAAAATAAGTATTCTTTTAAGGATAGGATAAAACCTCCTGTACAAAAAGATGGTTAATTTAATGAAATTAAAATAGTAAATGCACTCAGACATATACTGGATTAATGATAGTGCACAATTACTGAAAATTGATAATATAAAATTAAAGTGACAACGGGGGGTTCAGGGGGGTGTAGCCCCCTGAAGATATGTAATCTTATTCTGAAACAAATACAGTAATAAGTAGTTTATCCTATCATTTATCCGACTTAAAATTGTGTTTAATGTGATACTTCTAAAATTTTTGGAATTTTTAATAAATCTTATATTTTTATAAATGTATAAATAACTTAAAAAAATTTAATTTTAGGCTATCAAATATTATGCAGATTATATTAAAAATTAGTGAGATTAATGAACAATGATTTGTAGAGCTGACGTTGAGGCCTCTGATCTGTAGATTTACTAGTTATTATGACCAATACACGGGATTATGTGATATAAGCCGAAGAGAAAGTTGCCAAACGTAGGTTATTTTAAAGGGCAATAACTCAAATTCCCGTAGAATGAAATACCGGACAAAGCTCAAAACGATTAGGCTGACAGAGAAAACCTTGAATGGTTTGCCTTGCCTGGAAACCTTGATTTTTATACAGAGTTAATTGGAGAAAAAACTAGAAGAATATTCTCTGGAAAATTGTTTTAATTAACTACGTTAATTATAAATTAGTTGTGGCGTAATGCTTAACTAAAGTTTCAATGAAACAGTGTTTCCATTTCAGGACAAAAAGCCATGTGATAAAAGTAAAAATGTCTATTTTATTCTAACGTGTATGCTCCTGAATAGTTTATACACTGGGAAAAAAGACAGATGTTTCTTTACCTGTAAAATCTATATATATCTATACAAATATATAAAAATAGACGCGTGTGTCCGTTCATTTCACTTTGCAGCCAACATTACCCAGCGCAGACCACTGACGTTTGTGTGGGCTAGTAGCCTCAAGTCTCCCATCGTGTACTATGGTGGTTGCCTGTTGCTAGCTGTGGGGGTATGGGATTTATGGTGGTTGAAATGGGTCGGCATAGGGCATTTGCAATATAAAAATAGACGTGTGTATCCATATATTTCACGTTTCAGCCGCAACTACACTGTAAAAAATGACCAATGTTTCTTATTTTATGAAAATATGCTATAACCACGAACGGAAATATAATATAGTCTTTTGAGTTATCCGAAATTTCAAATAGCATGTTACATTGTCTTTTGAATACCCAGAAACGAATACATTTTCAAAATTTAAAGAATAATTTATAAAAACAAATTATTTTTAGCTGCCCGAATTTTTCAGAAACGTTTCCGAAAGGATTTTATAGTGTATTAATTAGTGTCCTCAGCCTGGAATACCTTTTTTCGAATGCTATCAATTCTGAAGTAAAAATTTTCATGCTCAAAAAAAATTTTTAACAGACAAACATGCAAAATTAACAGCGTTAACAATAACATTAAAATTAAGATTATTTCTTTACTCTTTCATGTATAAATTAACTTATGCGGCTGAAAACATGTACTTGAGAATGGATAACATTCGAAAAACAGGTATTCCAGCCTGAGGACACTAATTAATACACTATAAAAACCCTTCGGAAACGTTTCTGAAAAATTCGGGCAGCTAAAAATAATTTGTTTTTATAAATTATTCTTTAAATTTTGAAAATGTATTCGTTTCTGGGGATTCAAAAGACAATGTAACATGCTATTTGAAATTTCGGATAACTCAGAAGATTATATTATATTTTCGTTTGTGGTTATAGCATATTTTCATAAAATAAGAAACATTGGTCATTTTTTACAGTGTACCCAGCGCAGACCACTGGTGCTTATATGTGGTAGTAGCCTAGAGTCTCCCATCGTGCACTATGGTGGTTGAATGTCCGCAGATGTGGGGATGTGGGAGATATACCTACTTCCTGAAAGGATTCTACACTGAAAAAAAAAGACGAACGTTTTTTTTTTTTTTTATCTCTAAAATATAATATAACCATGAAATAAAATATACAATAATCTCTTCCAAGTTACCCATGAATGCTAAAAAGTGTTCTATATCCCTTAAAAAGCATCAGAAAACAATATATCTCCGATATTTGAAGAAGCATATATAAAGCAAAATTCATTTTGCTTCCATTGACTTTCGAAAACGTTTCTAATTAGTTTGTATAATGTATTTTAATCAGTTTCTCCAACCGAAATATAGAAATTATCAATGACACATTTTTAGCTGCTAATTAATTTATACATGCAATAATAACTTAATAATATTAATTCTATTGTTAAGGTTAATGGTGTTAATTTATCAGGTTTGGCTGTAAAACATGATAGTTAAACATGAAATTATTTACTTGAGAATAGATCGCAATTTGATTTTTTAAATTTCTTTTACCAGGAATAAAGAAAGTCAAAGGAGACAGATAAATTATTTTTAGTTTCTTATTTGTGTATCCTTTGCAGCGCATATTAAATTATAATTGTCTGTTACAATTTGGGGAACATTTTGAAAAATCTCATAGAAAAGAAAAGAATTTAGAAAACGTTTCAACTACGGTGAATTATATATGAATTCATGCTTCACAGGGCTCAGTACCCTTTGAATTATTATTTGATTTGAGTATTTTACAATAACTTATAGACATATTTTTAAATCCTTTTATAAAGTAAAATGACTTAATAAAGCCAAAATTCAAATTTTGTAGCAAATCTGAAAAGAAAAATTTTTGAATATATCTTTCTAAAAGCATTTTAAGAAAACTTTGGAAATAAGAAAACTTTTTGAATACTGAAGTCTAAAAACGCAATAGTATTCAAAATACGGTAAACAACCGAACGCTGAAATATTGCTGAATGATTTGTTCTTCCCTTTCTTCTATCTGCATACTTCTCAACAGCACAATAAGAAGGCAGCTATCTTCGAAGGTGGAACCTCCCTAAGATCATTAGTACAAAATGCTTCATTGCAATAACCCCGTAATCTGGACAATAGTTGGATATTTCCAAGAACAGAAAATGGAAAAGCTGTTTGTCAGGCTCTCGGACAGTTCGGCATTAGTTTGTTTAGCTTGGCATTTTGGACGTTTTGTCTGCAGTCTGTTTTTCTTGTGTGGTTTGGCAGTAGCACAGCTTCGCGTGGGCGGTTTCGTAGAGAAAAGGTTAAATCTACTCTTCTCGTGTAATTTTGAAAAATACGAAACATATGTTGTTGAATTTTTTAGAAGTTTGTTCTTTAATTGTAGGGATCAGCATTCCAAAATAATAATTTCTTGAAAAAAAATTAATTAGATGTCGTGACATGTAACAAATAGAGTAATAATGATTATTTTCTTAACATTTACATTTTTTAAAAATGAACTATTTACAGATATGAATCTATGATCGTTCATAATCTCATTTTTAATATAATAATTATTTGCACTACCCTTTTTCACAGACGTTATTATATTTTCAAATAGGTAAACAAGCAGTGTGCACGTCTAAAAGCCTTAAAAACAGCTTTAAAACTACAGAAAACTACTCAATCTGTTAAAAATTGTAAAAAAGTAAAAATATTTTTACCTGTCGTTCTCAGGCATCCTCAGTTACTGTTGTTAGATTTTCTGCTCCGTCAGTCAATTCGTTGAAAACCCCTATTTTGCTTTTTTCTAGTAACATATACCGTCATCTTATTTACATTATTGAAATTCCATTCCTTAATTTTATTAAATTCACCTCAAGAATCGGCCAAAACAGCGATTGTATTGAATTTTTTTTTTTTTTAGGTTTTATAATGCAGAACATATTGATAAATTGAAAAATATACTCTCAGAAAATAGAATTTAAAGATTGCAACTCTGTAATTAAAGGGTTAGATGTATTCAGATTATTCTGAAATCGATTTATTGTTTTGCATTTTTTTAAGTATAATATTTTTAAAAAGATCTGTGAATTTTTCAAGTTACTCCAATGGATAGTTTTAGAGATATTTTACTATTGATGACAGGTAGCTGTCGGTGGCTGTTACTAACCGGTTTTAACTGAATATTGAATAGATCAAAATGCATTGTTATGTATTGTATTGAATTTTTTTTTTATATAACCATAAACATAGCGTAGTAAAATCTCAATTATAATAGTGTAACAGTTTAAAAACATTTTTCTCAAAATATGTCTTCAAAGTCGGTGACCAATATATTTTTAAAATCACCTTAACAGATGTATAAGGAAGAATTAGGGTCCATACGCCGTGTTTTTGGCCCATGAAATAAGACTAAAACTCGATTTCGTTATACTGACTTAATTATTTCCCTTTATAATATTAGAAGGTTCATTCTGTATGATTTCAACAATAATTTTTGCATTTTGTTTGGATTTAAATGACTTACGCAAGTTCAAAGTTCGTTATACTATTCGTAGTTTTTGATGAACAGTACCCAATTTCTCCTAATTTTACCTCAATTATTTATATGAGCGCAATCATGCAACACTTTCGTCTTTGCATATATTATAAAATACATCAGAATGTACAATATATGTAACAATAAAAGTATTTCAAAGCTGCGCTCATAGTAAAATATTAAAAAATATATTACAATATTGAGGTAAAATTAGGAGAAATTGGGTATTTTTCATCAAAAACTACGAATAATACGAAATTTGAGCTTGTGTAAGTTATATAAATCCGAACAAAATGCATAAAATACTGTTGAAGTCGTACAGGATAAACCTTCTAATATTATAAAGTGAAATAATTAAGTCAGTATAACAAACTCGAATTGTAGTCTTATTTCATGGGACAAAAACACGGCTTATGGAGTGCCCTTTATGCAGCATACTCTATGCATAAAAAACTCTTGTTCAATCGAATGATTTTTTATGATACTTTTCTTTTATAAACAATACACAAGTACTTTGTTTCCTTAAAATAAAAAAGTAGATTTTCCAAGGCCGAAATTTTGATTAGTTTGAAAAAAAAAAAAATCTTCGATTGATTAAGCACTAATAAACTATTAAACTAATACTTTTTGTTGTATTTATTTTGGAGCATTCATCAATCAAGCAGATAACGGGGTACAGAATTAATAACTTGATTGGAAATTTTCGTGAAGATTACTTAAAATATCGTGTAAATATAGTGTAAATATCGTGCAAAATAAAAATATATTATACAACCGTTTTAAAAAAAAAAATTTAAATAGCCTTTTTTTCCGTCTCCGACTACGCCTTTAAGGGGTTACCCTTAATGGAAATGGATGGAGAAAAATCTTAAAAAATACTACGAATATCGAAATTTATTTTCAACAAAAAGTCGGAAAATTTGTATTTTTGTCATTTTTCGCAAAGTGAAGGGACCTTTGTGACGTTTTTCAGAACCCGTCGTTTTGCAAAAATTATCGGAAAATGAAAGGTGCCGAGTAACATTAATACTTGAATTTGTGTTTACACTCTAAAAAATAAATGTGTAAATTAGACAATCTTACACGCATATATGTGTAATTTTCTAAAATTACACGGTTGTCATACAAATTACACACTTTTTGCAAACTTTTACCTGTTTATAAGTGTATTTTTTCTTATGAATTTAAGTGTGTATTTTGTTATCACTTGAAAAACACAAACAAATGTGTAAATGTAGTAAAACGCATGAATTTGCACGATTGCTGTGTTATTGTAATTTACACATAATTATATGTACACGAATAAGTGTGTAAATGTTAAGACAGTGACAATTTATTATTTGAAGAAAAAAATTATCGTCTGCTATTTTAATTTTTTTTTAATTCTTTCAAAATGGCAGATACAAATAAACTGTTAGTCAAAGGCTACAATTTTGTGCTTTTCGTTAAGAAAATAACTATCGTTGTGAACATTCTTTCTTCAAATTGGAATTAAATATTTCATGAAATCATTGTGAATTTAACGTCCTGATCAAGCAGATTTTAAAGAGCATCTTTTAAAGTTATAGAAGGAATAACACCTGAAATCAACATCACCTGCCATAAACTTCCTTCGACGAGCGGGAAAATATCCTTTTGTGGCTTTTATGAAGTTCCAATACAGTACATTATATAAAATCAGGATATTTAACTGTTGGAAAAGATTAGAAATATTCTCTAGAAATAAAATAGGTGAGTATGACTTCGGATTAAAAAACACGGGATTACTCCATATCATCTCATCAAAATAGGTATGTAAAAATATAATTTTTCCTATTCTATGTAGTTAAAATCAATAGCTCTAACAACAGTGCTTGAAAAAATGTTTGTTTTTTTGAAATTGAAAGAATTTAAGTATAATTTTACTAAAGTATTTTAATTATCTAAATAATAATAATGATACATATGCTTGAAGCAAAGAAGGATAAATTTATTTTTTCTTTCTACTGTGCAGGGGTCAAAAGTAGCGCGCTACTACAAGTGGAAACTGCAGTAGTCGCTACTCTTTACAGTAGTTTGTAGTGTAGCGCGCAATATTTTTAACAATGTAGTGTAGCGAGTAACACGATTAAAAATGGGAATGTTCTGAAAAAAAAAAAAAAACTTTGGAAAAAAAATAGTTTTTTTTTTTTTTTTTTTTTTTTTTTTTTTAAGGGATATTTTGCTGAAATCACTTTTGAATCTGTTATCTAGCCGTATATATTTACAAAGAACCTTATTAAAAATATTTAAATAGGAACCTAAATATAATGATAATTTCTAACTCGAAAATTTCTGATAATGTTTTTTTTATAAGTACATACAAAAGTTCAGAAAAATATGATCGTGTGAAAAAATGTAAGCAGACCCTTGGAAAGGTAATTAAATGTAACTTTGATTGTTAAAAATGAAAATTTGTGTGCCAATTTTTTTCGATATTACCAATAGGTTGAAAATTTAATAAAAATTTTGAAACATGCATTTATTTGTATTGGCATAGTTGCAAGTTTTCATGTAATCAGATGATAATCGCCAGAAATATTTCACAATTATTAGAAACAAATTCTGTTTTGATAACATGCAGTTGTAATAATTTGCTTTTTTACTCTTCTCTTTCTTTTCCTTAATTATAGATTCTTAGACTTGTCTAACTGTATTTTTATTTGAAATATAAACGCATATAAATAAACTATGCAAAGAAAATTTAAACAATTTTCTGTGAAAAATTTTGTTTAAAACAATTTTTATAAGTATTAAAAATCTACCTGTTTTATTCCTTTCATTTAAAAAAAGATTAGATTCTTAATATGAAAGTAATATATATAAAGTTTAAACTAAAACCAAAACGTTTAAGTTTGGTTTAGACTGGAAAGCCATACCAAAATTAAATATACTGGAAATGAAAATTTTAATTATACAAAAAAAATGTAATACTGTAAATTATTACCAATTTTTAAGTAATAGAATATTTAAATATGATCATATTTACAATGCCACAACTACAATAATAATTTGTTTATTTAAAATGGCATCATTTATATAGTACTTAAAAATAATGCTATGTAGAGAGGATCTATAATGTAATTAATTTAATTTTTCTTCAAAACTGCAATGATATTGATTGCAACTCATAAAATTATTTTTTGTTGTTGTTGATATTTTTAAAATTAGCTCTCCTGGTAATTGAACAATTGAACAAATGCTACTATGAAAAATCATTTCAGCAGAGACATGATATATTACAAACAATGGTGTTAAATTAAGCAAGAAAAGCTATTATCAAAATTCTGAGGCTGAAAGGCTAGATATTTTATTTATTTATTTTATTTATTTATTTATTTATTTATTTTTTGTAATATATTCATGTAAAATGGAAATGATTATATATAAATGCAGAATTTTTTTTTTATTATTATTTTATGTTCTTTAAGAAAATATAACTTATTTTTGAGAAATATTTGTAAGAAATCATTTTTTTCAAAACGTTTTTTAAAAAAAAAACAGAAAGAAAACTTTTGTCTTCGACATTTCGAAATTTCCGGAAATTTTACATTTCTAAGCACGATGCAAAAAAATGTGTAGTTTACAGTGGGAACCGACGCCACTTTTCACGCTATTTCAGGGGGTAATGTGCCATTCTATAAATCATGTGATCGTAACTTGTTTCTTTTGTACAAAATGTGTTCTTCGGAACAATTTGTGAATATCAGCTGCAGTGTAAAGTGACACATCGCATCAAATAAAAGGTTTTCTCCATTGACACTTGCTGCTAAAATCAAGTATTAACCCACCAAACTAATTACTTTTCTTGCTCTTAACACTTGTCTATTTACTCGTTATTAGGTCTTCACGTTCTAATGTCAGGTTTCTTATTATTTGGAATTGCTTTGGTTGCAGATTTATTTATTGTTTACATTAGAGTTGTTTTTGTGTAATTTTATAGATTATAAAATTAGACAACTCAATATAATTAACAATCAGCAGAACTCAACTCAATTGACATATTAAGATTGTATTGGAGGATTAAGTAAAAAAAAATATATTGGTAAAAACAATAAATCCACCACAACGGACATCTTTATTTAGAGGAAATTTTTTCGATCCCCCACACCAATATATTTACCTCTGAATAGCGTAGAAATTCCGCGCTCCATAGGTGTCCGTTATTCTGAGGTTTTCTGTATATGTCAATATTAATCTTATATCGCAGTCCATAATTACTATAAGAATAATAAATGAAAATTATGAAGACAGTCTCCGCACTGTAAGTGGCTATTTATTCAGATTATACATATTCTATGCATATATTGTGACGATATGGTTTTAGGACTCAAAACCAACTCTAACAAAAAGATGGCATATAGTAAGCATAAGTATAACTACAAATATATTTTCATAAGTATAGTTTAAGACGATTCTGCTTGATGCTTAATTTTAAAACAGGTATATCGATGATAAAAAAACGATTTGTCTTGTGAAATTTGCCAAAATATATTCTGGGTACACTGTTTTCTGGCCTTAAATCAAACCTGCTAACAAACACATCAAGCATATGAGTATGTGCAATTTTGTTTTGCAATATAAAACACCTAGTTTACAATTTACCCAAAGTAGCTATGTACAGAAAAAATCTGTACATTTTGAATATTATACAAAAATATGTGTATTTTGAATATCGCATTATGTATGTTGCATATTGTGCATAAATATGTCTAAACAGAATATTACTGAAAACTACGTATTTTGCATATTACACAAAAATATGTGTATTTTGCATAACACACAAAAATGTGTATTTAGCATAATACACCAAAATATGTGTAATCACAAAATATTACACAGATATATATGTAAGAATATTACACAGAAATATGTGTATTCTTATGCAATTTACACATTAAAGTGTGTCTTTTAGGAGTGATCAGATAACTTTTACACACTTAGTGTTATCATCAAGTTACACACTAAAATGTGTATTTAGAAATTTACACATTAAGTGTGTATTTTGTCAATTTACACACCACTTTACACACCTAGACAAATCGTTTTTGTATCATCGATATACCTGTTTTTATGTGTAAATTTACACATTTATTTTTTAGAGTGTAGGTAAAACAAAGTTTTTTCTTTAAAGTACAAAAAATAAAGGGATAAAAGCAAAATTAATTATTCATCTTTTCTGACACCAATCCAAGTAAAAAGTAAAGCCAGAGAAGTCAAAATACTTTAATTTTCATCTTTATTTCTTTTTTGGGACTTAACGAAAAATTAACTTGTTTGCTTTTGCAGAGTCCTTTGAAAATACCATTTATTAACGGAAAGAAAAATGGAAAAGTGTTTAAAATACAATGAGTTACACATCAAAATACTATTTAATACTTTCTATTACGAAAAAAATACTTTTATTCAAAAGATCAATAAGCCATACGACGAAAACCAAAGATAATATTTTCTTTTTACATTTATGTTTCCTGACAGCACTCCAGGATAAAAGTAAAGAAAATCCAGAATTGAAAGTCGTTGTTTCCCTCTTCTTTAAGAGGTTGAATTTATGACATTGCAAAAGTAAAAAGAAATTTTGTGTGTTTCCGGAAAGTACGTTTTCTTTCTAAAAAAATTATTAGATTTTTCATTTGAAAAATAAAACAAGCTTTTTTGTCTAAAATGAAAGTGAATATACATGGAACGTGTAAACTTTAATGTCTTCAAATGTAAAATGTTTCTAATGATTGTAAACACATATAATTTTTTTTTAAGTTTTTTTTTTCTGTAAAAACATCCAAATAGAATTGTTGTTTTGACAAATATTCATGAAACTGAATTTTCCTCACTGACACATATGCTTTCGAATTTAAATTTAGTTAAAAGAACAAACTATATAATACGAAGTCAATAAATGCCATTTAAAAAATGTAGACAGGGTCATAAATGCAAAACATTAATTCGTAGAAAAAATATATTTATGAAATAATTACATCTGTGTTAGAATGTAAATTAAATAAAAATTGTTTCAAAATTATTAAAATTTAAAAAAGAAAACGCATTTTTATTTTTTTTTCAGAAAGGCGAATGAATTGTATTCTAACATATTTTTCAAAAAATAATAATTTTTAAATTATTTAACTAGTTAGTATAATCATTTGGTAATTGCTTAACTATCAATGAATGCCTACTTTGGAATCTCGATGCTAATTCTCTGCATGTAATTATGTCAATTATCTGCTTTACGGGACATGTGGTGACATCATATGAAGCCAATTTGGACGTAACACCGTATTTATTGTCAACGACCATAATCCGGATTTGCCTGCGTAAATTTCATAATAAATAATACATATAAATGAAGATTCCAACATACTTACTTCACTTTGTTTGAAACGTGACGATACCACCATAACATAATGGAAGTTGGCACTAACCATGTTTAAACAACTGTGGTCCAGACTTTTATTTTTGGAGTAGCTGACAGTTCAAAAAGTGACACTAACAGAATAATTGTGTGACTCTAAAACTTCTTGCAATATCATCACATTTCACATAAATTACAATTAATCTAATGAAAATATTGTTACAATTACTTTATTATTTTCTTATTAGCATCGTGACCCAAAAACTACCAAAATGCAACAGCATTTTCTTCGAAATGTAAGCTTATGGTGTAGTCACCTGGCGTGGAAGATGCGTCGAATTACCTTCACTGACAGAACGATATGTCCCATCGTGTGACGACACAGAAACGACTGAAAAATCCGAAAGTCACCTTACAACAAGGTCACAAAGTGATGATCAGTTGCGAATCATATTGTGACAAACAAATGTCATTATTTAATCACCTTTGTGACTGTTGACATTTCCATGATTGTGATGCCCCTTGACGTTACAGCGATTGGCTGTATTATTAGGATTATAGATCGACAATCTTCATTTTGCTTTGAGTTGGACGCTGTATACTTTTGAGTCAAAGAATGGGTTACGACTTAAACTATATGTTTCTCTTTTTGTGTGCTGTAACACCTCTTTCTTTGTTACTAGCATTTCATGACACCTTGTATAATCTTAGTAACAGAAACATCATGTCTACATCTCACTTGAAACGACCTGGAATTATTCAAATTTAGAATCTGATTTACATTCAAAAGGATGACGATTTTCATTCAATTATATGGAAATAACTGTATTTTAATTGTATCTGTAATTTAAATGGGTAATTACGTTTTAGTTTACAGATATATCGCTGAAAATTATTAAAAATGTATTAAAGTTATTCGAACAATTTCCTTAGGTAATCGTTGATTATTTTAATTTAATGCAAAAGAAATTTACAGTTGCATTTAAAGATCAATTTAGGTCTTTAATTATTGATTTTTGAAAATATATATTTCAAATTTGAGGATTTTATATTTTTGAAAATAACTGTTACTTATATTATTAGAAGATAAATATCTGCACAACTACATTTTTTCTCATTTTAATCCAAAAATAATAAACTGAAATATATCTTTTAAACTATTTCATTACGTACCTAAAAAATAGATCAATTAAAATAAACAAATAAAAAAAATAATATTTAAAGCTTACATCACCGAAATAATTAATATGAAAATAAGCTTCTTGTGAAACAAACAAGCAAAAAATTTAAAGTTTTTGTTGCTAATTTTTTAATTACAAAAACATTAAAAAAAATTATTAAAAAGAAGATTGTGTATAAATTTTATTTCAAAACTAGATTAAACATTTGTAATTTGAAAAAAAATAAAAATGGATATTTATTTGAACTTTGAAGCGATTTCGAATGATCTGTAAGTATTCGAGTGAACTTTTTTCTCATCTTAGGAAAAAAAGTTTGCAAACTTTGGGCGCATGGTGTTGTTCTTTATTGTTATTATTATTCTGTTTTTGGTAATCATCTGAAAAAAAATAAAACAAACGATTTATTTTTGTATACTTTAGATACTTTTTGTCGGACATGTAGTATATAATTTCGTTATTTGATTTTATTTATATGTTTCCATACTAAGTTTTTAAACTGTATTTTCATATATACTTATTTAATCTGGATTTAAATAAAAAATAACTCTACGGGTTCAAAAACGCAAACATAACCCGCAATATAAAATCCGAATTCTCATGAAAATTAACGTAATTCTTCTTAATACATGTTATTCATTTTATGTGCTCAATATTTTAAACGTACATATAATTATTCGTTTTAATTTATAATAGTAAAGAGTAAAATTGCAAAATCTTAAATCTCTTTTTCTGTTCTTTTTTCTTTCTTTTGTTTAAATTATAATTTGTAAATATTTGAAATTATAATAGAAAACATTTTTGTCTCATTTTAATATATTTTTTCACATATCTTCTTTTCATTTATACTTATTTGAAATAATTCAAATTTAAAATTAAATGCATGAATTCGTTTTTGCATATATTATTTTTTTTAACTTATTACTTTTCTATGCATATATTCTATAATTAAAGAAAACAAAAAAATGAGAAAAATAAACATCTTTGGAAACTCATTCGTGATGCACGGTCTGTCCTGTAAAGATACAGGAGGAATGAATTAGTAACACTTATTATGAGTTATTCTTAATAAATGCTATTTACTTCTAACACATTTTTAATATTATATCTATATTTTTTGCATACCCAAATATTTACACTTGTAAACACTTTGAAAAATCTATGAACACGAAACTAGATTTAAGTTTTTGAAAATTGAAATATAATTAATGCTAATACTTATTTGGTATAACTTATGATAAGTTCACATTACTGTTTTACAAACATATTTTAATAATTAATTTAAGAGATACATACTAATGAGTGAAATCTCTGAATAAAAACAAAATTCATCTATTGCCTATATTTGTATACCGTATCCTTCGCTCGAATTTTGTTCGTTTAGCCGAAGTTAAGATTATTTATTTTTATATATCGGGTTCGCCATAAGTTCGTTAAAAATTTAAAAATTCATTAAAAAGGAACAAATCATGCTAAAAAAAAATGCGGATAGCAGAAACTGCCTTAAACGTAAGTCAGATTTTTTTAATAACAAAAAAAGTTGTGGTTTAAAAATTACCGATAGATGGTGCTGGCATGCATAACATGAAGAAGATATCAAGGAGAAAATTCCACTTTGGGACGATCCTCCAAATTATCCGTTTCTGAGAAGAGTCTGTCAAGCTTTTGTATCAGGTCTTTTTTCTCGTGTGAGTCCTTTCGGCTGGTGAATTTTCGCAATGCGCCGAATGCTGATTCCCCGTTCTTGTAAAAGGGCTTAACTAACAGCGCTTGAACTTGTAACGATAGCATACGGCAGGCATATAATGAAGAATTTATGTACATTAAGGTGTTTTATTTGACAGCCATTTTTGCATAAATCTGTTTCATATTATTAAACCCTTTTTTTTTTTTTTTTTTTTTTTTTTTTTTTTTTTTTTTTTTTTGTGAAAGAAAATCCGATTTCCCTCTAATCCATTTCCTGCAAAGCAAAAATTTTTAGATTTATTTATTTTTTATTTAATGAGTTTTTAAAGTTTTAACGAACAACCCTTACCTTAAATTTACACTTCTAATTACAGTAAAACTCCGGTTATCCGAAAAGCATATGACCAAAGGATTTTCGGTTGATCGGGGTTCCATAGGAATTTTCGCATAACCGGGAGGCTTCCTAATTTTATTCTACCAGACGGCACTACTCACCCTTCTCCCCCACCCCTCCCCCCCACACAGTCAGATAAAGCGTTTGTGCTTACAGGTGCAGAAAAAACCGTATTATGTTAGATTATATCTACTATTTACACGTGTTTTAATTCCTTTCAAACTTTATTTACGATGAGTAACACTTTAAAGCACAAACGTGTTTTTATAAGCATGTTAAGTTTAACGAATTGAAAAATTTGATTCTGGCACTTCAATATATTGAAGTGCAGGAAGATGCAACAGCGTCAGATGTGTTATTGTTTAAAAGGTGGCGTGATAAAGCAGCAATGAAGCAATGTAAAGTTGAAAAAAAAATCACAACATATTTTTAAAGAAATGAATGAATGCAATAAAATGCCTGCATTTACGCAATGGTCCAAATAAGTAAGTAGACGCTGTTTATTTATTTCATAAACAACATGCTTGTCTATACTAATATTATATCTATACTAATATTATAAAGGAGTAAATATTGTTTTTTCGTTTGTTTGTGTGTTTGTTTGTTTGTTTGTTTGTTTGTTTGTAGGGGGTAATCTCTAGCACTACCGAACCGATTTCAAAAGTGATGGTGGCAAATTGATGGTGACAAACCCTGCTCCAACATAGTCTGTATTTTATGTCGGTGCCACTAATCCCAGAGGGGTGCAAGAGCGAAAAACCTTCTAAAATTACGATTTTTTGTATGCTGAAGGAACTAGAAATTTGAAATTTGGCATTGTAGCTACTTATAAGATGTAAATGCTCTCTAAGAACAAATTTAAAAAAATGAAATTTAAAAGGGTGAAATGAGCAAAAAGCGTTCTAAAAAATCTAAATTACAATTTCTGTGGAATCCCTGGAACTATAGAACCGATTTCAAAAGTGATGGTGACAAACTGATGATGACAATCCCTGCTCCAACTTAGGCTATACTTTATGTCGGTGCCACTAACCTCAGGGGGGTGCAGGATCGAAAAATGTTCTAAAATGGCGATTTTTTTGTACTAAAGGAGCTAGAAATTTGAAATTTGCCATTGTAGTTACTTATAAGATGTAAATGGTCTCTAAGAACAAAATAAAAAACAAAATCGAAATTTAAAAGGGTGAAATGAGCGCAAAGCGTTCTAAAAAAGTTCTAAATTACAATTTCTATGGAATCTCTGGAACTACAGAACCGATTTCAAAAGTAATGGTGGCAAATTGATGGTGACAATCCCTACTCCAACATAGGCTATATTTTATGTCGTTGCCACTAACCCCAATGGGGTGCAGGAGCGAAAAATGTTCGAAAATTGCGACTTTTTTATACTGGAGGTGCTATAAATTTGAAATTTGGCATTGTAGTTACTTATAAGATGTAAATGCTCTCTAAGAATAATAATAAAAAAATCGAAATTTAAAAGGGTGTAATGAGCGAAAAGTGTTCTAAATTCATTCTAAATTACAATTTCTGTGGAATCTCTGAAACTACAGAACTGATTTCAAAAGTGATGGTGGCAAATTGATGGTGACACTCCCTGCTCCAACAGCCTTTTTAATAAAAAGCTATGCGTTGCTGACGACTGGGTGTTTCGCTAATTGTTCCCACAGATTAATATCGGAAAATGAAACATTGAAGTTACTGAAAAAAATAATAGCTCGAAAAGTATTTGTCAGACAAAAGGTTAGACAAACTGCATTTAAAAGGTAAGAAATTGTATTTTTCTGGGTATAAATTTCAAATCTAATGATTATGCCATTTTTCAAATATTGAATTACAAAAATTACCAAATTTCATAATGGAGTATCGTAGCGAAACCTTCATGTGTAAAAAGATAATGATAAGGGCGACGTGTCCTGACGTGTATATTGGCACGAGTCACAAATTATAGTAGCCTTATTATTCTGTTAAAATATAAGAGTGAATTATGAAATGTCAATATTTTGTTTGATTAAAAGTTCCTTAAGAAAAATTGACCAGCGTAGCGGGCGTAGCTTGCTAGTTTTAAAATAAAATTCTTCATATTTAGAAAAAAAGAGATTTAAGGTCTTTCGGTTAAGCCGATTTTCGGATAACCAGGATTCGAAAAATCGGGGTTCTACAGTATTTTAAAACAACTAATAACAAGAATCAGAATGTATGATTTTGAAAACTTAAATAAATAATGAGAATACTTATTTTGTGTAAAAATTTTGCGATACTATTTGACAAAGATATTATCCTCATTAATTTAAGAAATACATATTAATGAAGATGATATATGTATATATATATATATATATATATATATATATATATATATATATATATATATATAATCTATAGACTGTCTATTTATTTACTGTTTCCATTCATTGGAATTGCATTGACACATTTAATAATTTTTCTTTCATTAAAATTAATGAGATTAGTTTCATGATTGTCAAGAAAATAGTTTAGAGGTTTGTCTATTCGGAGAAAATAAGTTTTGTTCAAGAGACTTTATGATGATGCCAACAAATTCTATTTATTCCATTCAAGTGAAACTTAATGCATTAAATAATTTAGGATATGTTTGTTTGCAGACAATATGAAACTAAATGAATAAATGAACTTAAGAATGATTAATGTTTTTACACTGCCGAAATTTTGCTTAATAATAAACTGAATAAAGGTAAGAATTTAACAATATATCGTGGTTTCCATAACATAAATAATGATAATGTGTAAGAGAAAATGTAAATTAAAAAAAATAATAAAAGAAAATTGTTTTTCTTTTTTGCTAAATTTCATAAAATCCCAAGTAATTCAAAATGGTTCGGCCAACGTTAGCTTATAGTTGTTTAATTGTTGTCCCACGTTGCCACACAGTAAGATATGTCCGATACGCCGTACCATTATCCAACAAGCCATTTGCCAACAAAAAAACCCAGCAGTGGTTAAACCGTTAGCTGCTCAGGATCCTGCTCAGAAATGCTTCAAATTAGAGTGGTCTCTGTATTTGAAATTATCCAAATATTTCCCAACCAAACATTCAACCATCGTGTATTGTAAAAGCAATTCTGATAATGAAATAACTATTTCCATATTTGGAGTGATAAATTTGGTAAATTAATATTTACATTAAAATTTATATTATTACTCTTGCATGTATAAATTCCTTTCCGCATCTGAAAATGTGCAATTGAGAAATGAGGTTTCTAAATATAAAGGACACGCCCAATAGACACAGAACTTGCATGCCACTGATGGCTACGATAGCCTTTGCCCAAACTGTGAGATGGCGGCCCGCTATCATTGGCCGTAACGGAACGACAAAAAAGTGTCACGTCGGATACAATAAGGCCGCAACACAATTAACCAGAAATATGTTTCAGATGCCAATAATTAGTCCCCGAACGCTTAATCATTGAAATGAAAGATAGCCTAAAACTGGAAACAATTGTAGTTTAAATGGTAATTATTAATGGAAACGAGCCACATATAGGCAACTAATGATCATAATGAATAAATGCTAGCCAGAAGCTTTCCGCAACCATGTCATTTGTAGTTATCAAGAATTAAATTTAGAACAAATATGCCGAAAAAATAGACTTTTATGGTTATTTTAAATCTAAACTGTGCAAAATCCAGTGACTGGCATGACATAAAGACTTTAAAAGCACAAATTAATATTTATTCTACAAAAGAAAATTCTCTTTAGAAGGTTAGTTAAATGATAAAGTCATTTTACACGAAAAAAAACTAACAGTCATTTTGGTAAAATTTTAAAGAAAATTGCAAGTTCACTTATTTTGAACTTTTAAAAATTTTTGTGACGAACAAATAATGAACCAGTATTATTTACAGAATAACTTTATTGATTTGTCATGGAACTATTTACACCGTATGATGAGTATTGCGGAAACTCATTTGTTATATTTAAATTATTTAGAAAAGTTTTCAATGTGTAGTTAATATCTGCATTACATTGTCACATATTTACATTTTAGAAGAAAAATGCGAGTAAAAGTATAGTTGACTAAGTTATTTTAATAATATATCTTGTATTGTAAGAGCAATTCTGATACTGAAATAACTATTTGCATACATAGAGTAAATCTTTATATTCAAATATATCAAGAATAGTTAATACTCCTATAGATAATTAAATGAAACACATTTAAATGACAGCTGTTTCCTTTTCTACGGGATAGTTAATTATCCTTTCAGAGTATTATATATGTGACAATTTGGATTCAAAACATGCTTGCATAAACATCTTTTTAATCTATAAATTTATGAATACCCCCTTTCGAATTCATCCTTAATCTTTACTTTTACTGTATACAGTCATCCATTACACCCCCAGACATAACTATATTTAATGTTCGAGTATTGCAGAGACCGCATTTACAAATAATATTTTATGGATTAATTAATTGCTCAGGTACGCTGTAATAGCAACAAATAGACAAATATTTCTTAATCTAAGAAAATATAATATAATTACAAACCAAAATATACAATAAATTCTTCCTAGTTATTGAAAAACTTTCTGAAATGCGTTCTTTATTTTTAGAAATCCCAGAAACTAATACATTTACGAGATTTAAAAAAGGATTTTTAAAAACAACATTTTTTTTTGTTTTTCTTCTGCCATTGTTTTTAGGAAATGTTTCCGAGTAATTTTATAATGTATAAATCAATGTTGCCAACATGGAATATAGGTTTTTTTTTTCCATTCTAATTTTTAAGCAAACAGTTTAATGCTCAACACACGTGTTTTGCAGACAAACATGATAAATTAACGTTTACATTAAAATTAATATTATTTTGCTACTCTTGCATGTATAAATTCTTTTACGCATATAAAAAGGGTTTAATTGAGAATTGATAGCATCGTAAAAAACATATATTAAAACCTATATTAGACATATATTCTGATTTGAGGAAATAGATTTGCACTCAAAAATCTTCTTGGAAACGTCTCCAAAAGTCACTTAACTCAAAAGAAACTTTGTTTTTATAAATGCTCCTTTAAATCTAGAAAATATGTTGATTTCTGAGGTTTCTAAATATAAAGAACATGCTCAACAGACAACGAACTTCAGTGGCATAAATGGCTACGTTTGCCGTGGCCCAAACTCTGTGATGGCGGACCGCTATCATTGGCCTAACGGCAACAACAAAAAATGTGTCACGCCGGATTTCTGCCATTACCAAAAAATGAAAAAACAACAAATAGATTAGATAGTTTTTGAATAACAGCACTCGCCAATTTCTTGCGCTTGAAGGCAAAAATCAATTTTAAAAATGTGTCAGAAAGTAATCAATCTGTATTTGAGAACAGTCTTGTTAAAAAACCCCTTTCACAACTCAGCCAAGTCATCAAAAAACCTTTAAAGTTCAGCGCAATATGCAAAAAGAACTGTTTTTCCGTGTCAGCGCATCTGCCTTTATAAATCAGCGAACGCACCAACAAACATCTCGCAACATCGCTACTAAACTCGCAGCAGCTGGCGAACGCCTGCATACGAAAAATTTCTCCGCTGTATCTTCTTCCATCGGCGCGCGAGGTAGTGGTAATACCGGATATTTTTCGACCAAGCTTCCTTCACTCGGAATGGCATCGCATCTGAATGACTAGTGGTTTTTTCAACGAGCGGTGTGTTGCATGCTATAAAATGACGTGAAAAAGAAGGGTGGATTCCATTCATTTTCGAGAATTTTCTCGTATGAGGAACCACCCTAGTAAGTTTCTATGTTTGTGATATATTTAGTGCAGTGAAAATCATCATTTTGTTTCAAGAATGTGTGTGCGTGACAATGAATGTGTGAAAAAGGAGAATAGCTACTTCGGCAATTAGTGAATTGCGTGTGATGCAGAGTCTTCAAAAATATGTTTTGTGAGTGCTTACTAAATTTAGTATGAAAATGTATATGACAGTGAACCCAAGAATTGCTGCAGCAAATAAATTAAGTATTTTGATTTCAATTCAATAATATTTTTCAGTGGATGCATTTAGATAGAGATAGATATAAATCAAACGTAAAATGGAGCGTCCACCTAAACAAAAATGTAATCTTTTATGATCATGTTTTAATTAAATGCTTTTCTTTAAATTAAATTAATTGTGTAACCTTAAAATATGTTTTATATATAAATAAACTAATCGAGAATAATCTCTAAAGAATTATTATTTTTTGTTTAATTAGCATGAAGTGTTTTATAATATGTACTTTTAGTTTTCAGCTATTTCAGGTTGTTGCTCGGGATGCTAAGGTGGTTTGTTATTGTGGCCAACATTTATTGGTACGAAATCACTATTTCGATCAGGTTTAAGATTTTAACTTGTGTTCCCTTTTGAACATTTAATCGTGTCCCCCTTTAGTTTATTTTTATTTTGCACCATGAATCCTTTTTCCATCAGCCCAATTTATCATCAATTTTTATCATTTGGTGCCGCGTGCAAAAGTAAAATTAAATAGGTTGAGAATCTGGTCTCCACAATAGCTTCCTGAGTATATTTTTACAAAAATATACACACCATTTATTATATTTTTATCTGTGATTTTTTTAAATGCATGATTTATATATCTTAAGCTATTTATGATTTTATATATGTATTGTAATATTGATATTGTGTAATTGCATGTTAGGAATGTGTAAATTTTAAGTTCCCCTCCCCCCTCCTCCCCCTTAAAAGTCTGTATTTTGACATTTATTTCTGTTATTTACTATGGCTCGTAAAGGGATCATAGATTTAAGTTTGGCTTCATCCATTCCCACTTTTAGCGGAACTTCTGATGAAAATGTTGAATATTTTGTCGGACAGGTTAGAGATGTAGCAGTGTTAGAAAATTGGCCCGTAAATAAAAGAATTTTAATTCTAAAATTAAATTGTAGAGATGCTGCCCAAAAATTTCTAATTGACTCCCCGCAGGTAGCTAATATTCAAAATTTTGATGAATTGGCCGAATTATTAATTAAAAAATTCAAAAGATGTCAACCATTTGATGAGATACAATCAAAATTTAATAACATCAGGCAAAAACCAAATCAGTCAATTCAGAGCTTAATTGATGAAATAAACTCTTATGCAGTAAAATATTTATCAAAGATAGATATACAAACTAGGGATTCAAATGAATTCATTGATTCCATCAAATTGAACAAAATTTTGGATGCTGTTAGGCCTGAAATTAAGGTCGAAATTCTTAAATTAGGTCCAAAAAATTACTTAGAGGCATGTAAACATGCAATTAATGTAGAAAAGGCTCTTGAGGCTCAAGAAGTCATTATTAACAACAATATGTCTCAAAACTTTGAACTAAATTCAATAATGCAAAGCCAGTTAGAGGGTAACAAACAAATTCAACAGTTAAAGGAAGAATTGGAAAGAGTAAAATCTGAAAATAATGCTAGCAATTCTTTTCGACAAAGTCACAATGAAAGAGTCCAATGTCATATATGTGGAAAAAGTCATGTGACAACAAAATGTTGGTATTTTCCACAGGGTAGAAAATCCCGCAGCAATAATTTCAATCATAACCCCAACCATATTCCTATTTCTAGAGGTGACAGCAGTGGAAGGAATTGTGGCAATTATAGAAATAACCGTAGAAATCACCCATATAGGCGTAGAAATCATTTAAACTTATAGATGGTTCTTGTAGTAAAAATAGATCCCATTTCACAAGGACCAATAATTATAAAATTGTTAGGGATGAAAATCTATTGGAATCTGTAAATAATTCAGAATCAATTGAAAATTCAAAATCTAGTAACAATTCAGATTCAAATTCTAGTGAGGAAAATTTAGAAGTAAATGATAATTTAAAATCTGTAGAAGAAAATTCAAATTTAAATGAAAACTTAAACTCTGTAAATGAAATTCAAAATTTTGATAATGTAACAATTCAAAATAATTGTGAAGATCTTGAAAATCTCCATGTAATGTCGTGTAATTTTGATAATAATACAAATCACCTTCCTATTATTAAGCTTAAATTTGGTAATTTAGAGGTACCCGCTCTTCTCGATACCGGTGCAAATCTCTCGCTGGTGCAACCAGGCATCTTAGCAGAAATTAAGCAACAAGCGAAAGTTGAGCATATTTCTAGAGCAGTCAAAATTAAGACCCTTAATAATACCACTATCCCATATTTGTCAGCAGTCAATATAAAGTTCAAAATGAAAACTCGTTGGTTTCATAACATATTTTTTGTCACTCAGAGTAACTGGAATTGTAACTACCAAATAATTTTAGGGTATGACTTCATTCAGAGAAACAAAATTCTAATTGACACATTCAATAAAAGACTTTCCATCAACAAAACCCATTTTGAATTTGAAGAAACTTCTCCGCAGATTAAAGAAAATACTGTAATTAATGATAATGATAAACCTCAAATTAATGTAATTGCTAAAGCTATAAATAACATTAAAATTAAACCTAATTCATTTGAGATAATTAAATTGGAATTTCCACAGGGTATTCATAATTCTAAAAGAGTCATGTTAACCCCATTAAAAGTCTCGCAGAAGTGCCATATTGAAAATTCTTTGCATACTGTTGAGGACAACAAATATATTTTGACAATTGTTGAGAATAAAACTAATGTTGCATCATATATACGTAAAGGTCAAAAACTAGGAAATGTAGAAATGTTTGAAGATGACGAGGAAATCCAACCCACTGAGGACCAAATTCTTCAAATCAATAGTTTAAATTTAGAAGAGATTAGTAATTTGAGACAGGCAGAACTTTCAGAATCTGATTTTAATCTTAAACATTTAGATGAAAAAGAGAGAAAGGAGATTTTGGAATTATTAATGAACAACTTTAAAGTATTTTCTAAAAGTTATAAAACTCTTGGTTCAACTGATGCAGTCAAACCCAAATTTAAATTAATGCACAATTTCCCAATTCAAACTAAACCATACCCTATTCCAAAAATTGCCAAACAGTTTGCACAAGAAGAGATTAAAAAATTGTTAGATGCTGGTTTAATTGAACATTCTTCCTCCAGTTATAATTTCCCTGTTATATTTGTCAAAAAGAAACCAATTCCAGGCACCTCTCCTGAAGAAATCAAATTTCGCATGGTAGTGGATTATAGACTGTTAAATAGCATCACTGAATCTTACACTATATGTTTGCCAAAAATTTCAGAAATTCTGCACAGTATTGCTGGCAAAAGGTATTATTGTGTGCTTGATTTGAAGTCGGCATTTTTTCAGATAAGATTGCAGGAAAAAGATAGGGAAAAATTAGCATTTTGCTGCGAGAGTGGTAACTACCAGCCAAAAGTCCTACCTTTTGGAAGTCGCAACTCAACTTCATATTTTCATACACTAATTTCTAAATGTTTATCTAGCTTAAAAGGACCAAATTTACAATTCTTTCTTGATGACATTATTGTCGCTGCAGACAGCATATCTGAAATTAAAGCCTGGTTACAGAAGGTATTCGATAAGCTCATCCAATTCAACTTAACTTTAGATCCTGCAAAGCTTCAGATTTGTCAGAAAGAAATAACTTATTTAGGATTTAATGTCAGTGCTGATGGTTTTTCTCCTTCAGAGGATAATGTAAACAAAGTTTCAAAATTTCCCATACCCAAAAATGTAAAGCAAGTTCAACAGTATATTGGTTGTTTAAATTATTTTAGGCACATGGTTTATAAATATGCTGAAATTGCTAAGCCAATTATTAATTTAACCCGTAAAAATGTTCCATTTGTCTGGACTTCAGAGTGTCAGGAAGCTTTTGATATTTTACAAGATCAAATTCTAAATAAACTCCTTCTTAAAAACATTAATTTTGATCTTCCATTGTATTTAGTAACTGATGCTTCTAAAGTTGCATTTTGTGGAATTTTAATGCAAAAATACAATGAGAAATTTTATCCTGTTGAATTTTTTTCAAAACAATTCAATCCAGCTCAGTCTAGATATCCTTCCATCCAAAGAGAATTGTACGCAATATTTGCATCTGTCAAGCATTTTCGTGAAGAATTATATGGAAAAAAATTTACCATATATACCGATGCAAAATCATTAACATATCACATGGAACTGGACAATCAGAGTGAGATTGTAGCTAGGTGGCTTCTGTATCTGGATCAATTTCATTATGAGATAGATCACATTCCTGGTGTTATTAACCCTGCTGATTATCAAGTCTTAAACAATTTTATACGTGTTTCGTACTCGCAAAAACATAGTTCAATAAAAAAAATACCAGTTGATTACATTTACACTGAAAATTATTCAATAACAAATCTCAAAATATATTAAAAATTCGCTGCAGCCGAAACTGTAATTGTGAATTGTATTTTAGTAGCAGCTTTTTCAGTTCTTTGTTTGTTGAACATTTTTTCCCCTTTAAATTTTTTTTTAATGTATTCAAAGTGACATATTTTGTTTTTGTTTTTTTATGGGAAATATTTTTCCAATTAAACTGAAAATAAATTCACGCTTATCATTAAAATTTTATTTGATGTTTATATAATAAGTTTGTTCTTATTTTTTCCTATCGATGAAATGACACTTTTTTATTAATTTGTTATCTGTTTGCCTTGCTATTAAAAATTATTTGAAAGAAAAATAAAGTGTTTTAATTTTGATTTCAGTCTACTTATAAAAAACATCTATCTTTATATATTTCAGGTATAATTTAAAGACAAGAAAAGAAATATCTAATTTTTAAAAATGCGTAAAGGAAAAAAAATAAAGAGAGTTTATAAAGTATATTTTAGAGCAAAAAGAAAACAACAAATTGTTAAATGAGTGTTTGTATTCTGGACCAAATTTAAACCCCAATTTATTAGAAATTCTTATTAATTTCAGAAATTTCCATACTGCGTTTTGTGCAGATATTGAGAAGGCTTTTCTTCAAATTTCTACAGTTGAAGAAGACTGAGATTAACTTACATACTTTTGGTTCGATAATGACCAAATAAACCTTTTTAAATTTTTAAGACATAGTCGTGTACCATTTGGAGTTTCATGCTCTCCATTTATTTTGGCTCCACAATTGACTACCACATAAATAAATATCGACATCAACATCCAAGTGTTGTAAAAATGCTAGATAATTCCCTATATGTCGACGATCTAATTCCTGGATCAGATTTAAATAATAAAGCTTATTATTCATCAATGACAGCTTCTGAAATTCTCAAGGAGGCTAGGCTGAATTTGAGAAAATTTCAAACAAACTCTGTTAAACATAGAGAAATGTGGGGAACAAATAAATTAGGTATAATTAAGGAAAATCCAGGTACTATTTTAAAGGTGCTAGGACTAATTTGGAACAGTGAATCTGAGGTTTTGATGTTAGATGCTCAGCCCTTTTAGAAGAGCTATCGGAGTAATCCCACCAAGCGAACAATACTTAAGATATTACCGAACATTTCTGATCCAATAGAAGTTTTGAATCCGTATTCAAGCTTTGTTTCAAAAACATGACATGAGGTTTAGACTGGGATAGTAAATTACCAGACTATATGAAATATGAATTTGACATTTGGTGTTCACAAGTTGTACAGTTGAAAACATTTGAAATACCCAGAAAATATATTCCTAATGGAATGACTTTTCCAAAAAAAAACAAGTTCACATTTTCTGTGACGCTATCCCTAAAAGGTATGGAGCAGTGGCATGTTTGCGTTGCATTTCATTAACTGGTGAAATCCAAACAAGTTTTGTTTGGAGTAAAAGTAGAATAGCCCCCTTCAAGAGTATAATCATTTACCGCTTGGAGCTTATCAGTGCATTAATTGCCGCTAGAATGTGTAAATATTTTAAATAAGCATGACATATCCCAAATGTAAATGTAATGTTTTGATTCTGAAATAACTCAATGTTGGATTAGGGGTGCCACTTCAAATTGGAAAATTTTTATAGCTAATTGCGTAACTGAAATTCACTAACTGACAAATTCAAAGGATTGGAATTATTGTCCTTCAAAAGACAATCCTGAAAATATGCTCACACGAGGGGGAAACATATCAAAGTTAACGGGTAATAAGATATGGTGGTACGGCCCATTTTGGTTATCACTACCAGAACATATGTGTCCTTCCAAAAGGGCTATAGAAATTGATCCCGAAACTTTTATTGAAATGAAAATAAAACCAAATTTAACTCTATTGTGTAATGAATCAAATACTACTCATAAACCAATATTTGGTATGGCGAAGTTTAGTAGTTTAAATCGAATGTATAACATTACTGCTTGGATAATGTGTTTTATTCATAATACCAATTCGAGGAACCCTAAAATTCAAGGTCCTGTAACTGCTTCAGAAATAGAAACAGAAGAAAAGTACTGTGTAACGTACTGGGTAATTCCGGAAACTTAACTTAAAATTGAAATAGAGTCCCTTAGGCAAAAAAAACCACTTAATAAAGATTCTCCTCTATACAACTTTAATCCACAATTCGATGAAGATCACTTACTTGTTTTATCTGGAAGACTTCAATTTTCCTAAGTTACAAAGAAGGAAAAACACCCATGGATACTTCCTAATAAATCTTATTTTGTAAAATTACTCAATAAGGATGCTCATGAAAGAATGTTCCACTTCTGTGTAGCTATCACCTTAGCTCACTTTCGTGAAAGGTACTTTATAATAAAAGGAGGAAGATGCTTAAAATCCGTCTGAAGGTCGTGTACGATATGTCGGAAACTTAATTCTACTCTTTGAAAGGTGAAAATAGCCCTATAAAAAGACAGAATCATCGAAAAACCTGTTTTTAAAACATCTGGCGTCGATTTTGCCGGCACAATTTATTATAAAACTTCTGAAGGTACTGGAAAGGCTTATATTGTTGTATTTACGCTGTAACTAGAGCGATACATTTAGAACTAGTCACCAATCTAAGTACGCAAAACCTTTATTTTAGCACTGCGAATATTTTACTCTAGAAGAGGATTCTGTAAAACAATATACAGTGATAATGCAAAGACCTTTTCTAAGGCAGATGGACGTTTGGGACAAGAATTTCTAAGCAAGACATTTTTGATTATTTGAGAAAGAAAAAGATAACATGAAAGTTTATAATCCCCAGAGCTTTAGGGTGGTGCAGCTTCTGGGAAAGAATGGTAAGATCATTAAAAACATTTTAAAAAAAGGCTCTAGGCAAAACTTGTTTCACTTATGATGAACTAGAAACAATACTTACACAAATAGAGGTTGTGATCAATCCACGTTACTTTTGTTCTCTCTAAGAAGAAAATACTGAACCATCACCTTTGTCGCCATCTCATTTTTTAGTTGGTAAACAATTAATGTCCTTACCTTCTTATGGATTACCAATTTACACCGAACAAAAATTCAAAAAGATCTTGTTGACGAAAAATATAAATATAAGCAAAATATTACTGATCACTATTGGAAAAGGTGGAGAAACGAATACCTGTTACAACTTAGATCTGTGTTTCAAGCGAAATACATAAATTCATCGCCTCAGTTCAAAGTCAACGATGTAGTGTTAATTCATGAGAAAAAGCTCTCAAACCATTTGTGGAAATGTGGTCGCGTTAAAAAACGTATATATGGTAGTGACTCTAAAATAAGATCATGCGTGTTACATACTGTAAACGGCGATCTCAAAAGACATGTACAATCTTTTATGCAATCTTGAATTGGAATTAGTGGACTGATGGACACTAAAAACAACTGCATTCTTAAATATTTAATTTGTTTGGTTACTCATTTTTACTTTTATTATTGTTTAATTTGCATTCATTTTATGTGTTTTATTTTTCTTCTTAAAATTCATAGGATTAATTTGGCCTTTGAATATCTATATGCATATATAAGTATGTTATCGAAAACTTATGTCAACTTATGTAATAAATAGAGAAAAAAACATGAATGATTTATTTAATCTGATTTAAAGAATATTTTAAATTAATATTACTGCAAACGTACAGAAAGTTGAAAATGTTGAACGCAAAATGCAAATGATTCTCAGCAAGAGGTTATGGTATCATGTGTCCTAGAATTAACAATTCGTATATATTTTTTAAGCTAATGACAATTTTACGCTTTCAAATTTTACAAAAATTTCATAAGCAGGTCTCATAACAAGAATTTCTTCAAACTCACCGTTTACTTTAATATGCCTTTCAGATTCATATATTTTTAAAATTTCGATTGTTAAATAAAAGTGAAAATAAACATTTGAAACTTAAAAACATATTCAATAATTCAATAATACACATAATATAAATGTCAGCTTCGCTATAACATAAAATAGATGTTTGCAGATTCTAAAACATAGAACATATTTTTTCAGTGGTAAAATTAAATAACTGCAACAACAAGCAGCTTGTATATATTATACTAAAAATAATAAACTATTCATTAAATATCGCGCATTTGAATAATCATTTTACAAGCAATTTGAAAATGCTTTAAAATCGTTTACGTTTGGCGAGGAAAAAATGTTGATAGCCAAATCCCGTGTTTTTGCGCCAAATACTCGAAAGTATTTTGTTTTTTTTGCAGATTTTCTACTGGGATTCCATAGCTAACTTTCACTGTCCCTTTATTACATAGATGAGTAGCTTCATTATCATTTTTAAAAAACATTTCTGAGTATGCGCTTTCAGAAGACCTTCCTTGTAAGTGTTCAGCCGGGGAGAGTGTGTTACAAATGCTTTCCTGGCGACTAACCAATTCTGTCTGTTGCTGTAGAAACCCGTTATTTTGTTTTTCTGATTTATTCTTTTTTATGTAGATGTAAATTTGAATTAACCGAGCTGTCGGTGAAAATTTAAACTTCCAAACGAAGGTTTAGAAAACCATAATATTCTATATATAACTATGTAAATAAATTATTTATTATTATTTTTTTTAAATTGAACCTGTTGTGGATTATTCTACAATAAGTGGAACATATATGAACTTATTTTCGATGAAGTTTTGATTCACGTGAAAAGAAAAGAAGGTCGTAATTCGAACAGTACCTGAAACTGAACAAAATGGTATTCATCACCGTTACAGTGCTGCTCTAATTGAGTGAAAACTATGAAATTCGTTTTCACCTGACTGTACGGTTTAACAGTACTTTATATTTGAATTAATTTGCTCCAAAAGTAAGAAACGGAAATCATTTAATATCTACTATTATTTTTTTTTTTCACATCGACATTTATAACCTAATTATTGAAATGTTCTTCACAAAATGTAATAGAAGAATTTTCATCGTGGAAAAAATTGTAATTTATTACGTGAAGTTCCCCAACATATTTAATATATATATTATCCTCAGATTATATTATCGCAAAATGTGCCTCCATTATCTATATGTATGAAGTTTCTGAAAGAATTTTTTCGTCTAAGTACTGGACGTCAAACAATATATAATTAAATTTCCAACTATTATTACGCGTGTAATAAAAATAATATATATAGCTAATGCACTTTTAAAAAGGATCTTTGGAAAACGTGGTTATTTTAAGTAACAATATTTCTTCAGGTAAAAGGTGTAGTAAATGCATAATTTATTAGGTTATATCCCCATGACTCTATTTCGAAGAATATTTATCGGGTATCTTCCTGCAACTGAGAAGATGCTAAGTCACTTAACTCGAAAAATTTTTAATCCGTAAAATATTTGTCATGTTTTGCGAAATATTGTTTAACATCATCTAGAACTGAGGAACTGACACTTACAATCTCACAAAAGAAATAATAGTTCGTATGGCTAACTTACGAGATACATCAGATTTCCTAAAATAAAGACGAGAATAATTAAATTTTCTTCATTTTGATATAGCAATTTATGAAACTTAAAATATTTTGCTTACATTGCTTGTAAGACATGAATTCATATTTGAAAAAGTAACCTGTTTAACAGAAAATATGTTTACGTCTTGAAAATGTATTTCTAAAATTACTTGTTAGTATCTTTCAAGTATTTCTTATGTTTTGTGAGAGTAGTGAAAATAATTTCTGTAAAACGTCAGAATTTTGAAAGTATTTTATTTAAGTAAAAATTATCTTCATGAAATGAAAAACTTTCGTAATATAAAAACACACTTTTTAAAATTTACTTTTATGAATATAATTATATTTATATACTTATTAAGTAAAAAATCTGTTGTGAAATTACAATACCGTCACAGTGATTTTGAAAAAAATCTTAAAATTTCTTTTTATGAATTTATTTGTATTTGGTTTGACTAAAAAGTATAGAATATAAAATTATAATATTTTTACACTGTTTAAACACATTGTTAAAAATTCCTTTAGTGAATATATTTATATTTATATTCATATTAGTTAATAATAATTTAGTTAATAATTAGTTAATAATAATAATTAGTTAATATTTAAAAATAATATGTATGAAATGACAATATTTTCACACTATATAAACACGTTGTTAAAATTTCTTTTTATGAATATATTTATATTTATATTCTCAGTTGTTAATAATTATCTCAAAAAATCCAATAATTTAACAATATGAAAACACATTATCTTTTTATGAATATATTTGTTTCAGAAAAAAATCTTTTATAAAATTAGAAAAAAATCACCTTATTTAAACACATTGTTAAAATTGTTTTTATAAATATACGTATATTTATATTCTTATAAAGTAAAAAATCGTTTTATGAAAATATAATACTTTCACATTATTTAAATACATCGTTAAAATCTCTAATCTAATGCAAATTGTTCCACAGTTCATATATTACATTCCAAACTATCCGATGTAAATACAATATACACAATTTTCGTATAACCTTCGATCAATAATGATTTTCGTTAAATAACAATTACATAAAATACCTTCTATTTTTTTATTTTAAAGAACATAAATTTTTTACGCATGTGGATATGTGGCTACATGTGTATTACATATAACAATTTTAGATGCTCTTGCATATTTACAAAGAGTAGAATCAACTCGAAGTTTAGAAAATATATCAAGCAGAATTAAATTAACCGGGTTAAGTTTGCATTTTTATGTAAAAAAAATTTTCATAATGCAGAAAAAAAAATACAAAAATGTTTCCATACGTTGTTGCCAATTATAAATTTTATGTATAGTAATTAAATGCAGTTGTGTAATACTTTTAAAAATTCAGCAAAATATTTCTAAATTAAATGTAATTATTCACGCTCTTTTATACCTTGATGTAAAGTGTATCTGAAGTCTCAAGTGCAAAAACCGGAATTTGATTACAGTTTTCATTTTTTTTGTTTATTTAAATTGCATGATTTTACGTGAGTGCTCAAAACTTATTTAAGGGGTAACACCACTTTGACGCCATAAAAATAAGCAGTTGCATTGGGAATTTTATTAAAGAAATGCCAAATGTTTATAAAAAAATTCAATTACACTAAATTAATATAAACATATTAGGGTACAAAACAATGTTTTTTTTAGTTTATGCACTAAAACATGATGACTTGAGAACTGATGGGCGGGAGCGCTTCAATAAAGAGGGTCCTACGTTGGACACGATGACTCATCGTAGGCTTCGTAAAATACATACAAAAATGAGACAAATAGTTTTTTAGTCCAAATCTAGTAAACTGCGTAGAAGTTTTATAAAATATGCAATTTTATTGAAATTGTATCAAAAATGTTTTCGTACGTTGTTGCCTATTATAAAATTTAAATATCGTAATCAAATGCATTATTGTAATAATTTTAAAAATTCAGCAAATATTTCAGAATGAAATGAAATTATTCACGCTCTTTTATACCTTGATGTAAAATGTATCTGAAGTCTCAACAGCAAAAACCGGAATTTGATTACAGTTTTCACTTTTGATGTTTATTTACATTGCACGATTTTAAGTGAGGGCTCAAAACTTATTTAAGAGGTAATACCACTTTGACGCCGTAAAAATAAAAATTTGCTTTCGGAATTTTATTAAAGAAATGCCAAATGTTTATAAAATATTCAATTACACTAAATTAATATAAACATATTAGGGTACAAAACAATGTTTTTTTTTTAGTTTATGAACTAAAAAATAATGGCTTGAGAACTGATGGGCGGGAGCGCTTCAATAAAGTGGGTCCAGCGGTGGACACAATAATTCATCATAGACTTACGTAAAATACATACAAAATTGAGACAGAAAAATAGTTTTTTAGTCCGAATCTAGTGAAATGCTTAAAAGTTTTATAAAATATGCGATTTTATTGAAATTGTATCAATTTAAAATGAAATGTAAAATTTCATCGAAACATTTTGTAGCTAAATGTTACACCGAACTGCAAGATAAAAATATTTCGAAAAAAAAAACCCTACATATTTCGCGAGAAAACTATGTGATGATTAATTTTCAAAAATATGAAGTTGTTTGATTTAAAATTGGTAATCCACCAATTTTGAAAATGGTGCTATAGAAAAAAGGCAGTTCAAGTTTTTGTTACCTAATACTCTTTATGCCACCGCTCTACATCTATAGCTCCAACATTGCTTGACAATATATTTAAAGTTAAAAGAGCATATGTTCTGATTCCACATCCTTTTTCCCACACAAAAATGGTCTCATTGCGCATGCTTCCACTTTATTTTAAAGGCTTCTCCCCTCAAAAACGGGAAACATGTTTAGCCTAGGGGGTTTGAAAAGGGTTGAATGAAAACGGATGGAGGCTTAATATAACCATTGTGTTGAAAGCTAAAGCTTTTGTTTAAAGAACTCGTGTTTTCACTGCTAAATATGCATTTTTTTTTTTGCAAAATTTTAAAGAGAGCTTGGATACACTTATATTTATAACCAATTGAAATTTCAGTCAGTTCGAAAGATGAGAACTATTTTTATTGCTATGTTAAAGGAGCCGACGTGAAAACAAGCAAACAAACAAAAAGCGAAAAGAAAACATTTTTTTTACAACTAGATAACAATATTTTTTCACGAAATTTTTACACGAGCTGTAAAACCGTTTTATTTATAACCAACGAAAATTTCAAAGAGTTCGGAAAAAAGAACTATTATTTTAAAACTATGAAGCAACCCTAAGTGGAAATACAAGAAAATGAGCGCTTTCTTCACTAAATATCAATATTTATCGCGAATTTTTCATTTTAAAATATAATTTCATACACAATCCGGGATATAAAGATATAAAATAATAATAAATTGATTTTTTTTTATTTATTATCACGAACCCGGGTAACGCGGGCGGGTCAGTTAGTTACTTTTGATATCGAATTCTAAATAACACATTAGCACTTTCGCGTGTACAAAGAGAAGTTTAGCGACAAAATAATCGAAATTTCTAACCGATCAAAGTAGCATTACCCTGTAAGTTCACATAGGGAAAAAGTTTGGTATATTCCAACACTATTATACCAATTAAACGCCACCATCAGTATTTTAGCTGATAAAATTGTGCTTTTTCTGTATAAACATTCCCCGGTGTTTCGTTCTGATTGCACAGCATTGGCCTGAGGCTGACAAGAGGAAGCTCTGGGTTCGAAAACAGAAAATGCAGTGAGTATTTGTGCATCGATAGTCAGTACATATACATATGGAAACGATGAAGTTTAGTAACTACAGCATCATGAGAAAATCCGTCCCAAAGTTAACGTTTCATTTACGCTTCTGTATATAATCGGATAAATTATCTTGTTTTCTGAGCGGCTGCATTGCGAGTTTGGCAGTTATTTTCACTATCTACTTCCATTGTGAAAATAATTTTACTTTAATTTAATTGCGCAAATAACAGCAATAAAAATTAAACATACCGTTTCATTTTCTCCTTTTCTTCTTTTTATCCACGAAAATGGAGTCGCTACCGTTACAGAAATCTCGAAAAAAATTTTTTTTTTTAATTATACGTCGAAAACTGATTCTATTATTTTTCAATTATCAGAATTTATATGAAATCCTCGGAAACCTACGAACAAATGGTGTCAATTTCATCGTCCAATGTTCTATATTCTAAGAGAAGTAGTTGTGACATACAAACATACAGTCAGATTTTAAGTGGTCATAGGAATTTTAAACCTTCAATACATTAAATCTTTAAATATATATATATATATATATATATATATATATATTAAAGAATAACAAATTCTGAACACTTTAAATCAAATTTAATGACACTCTTAATAGTTGTTAAATATGGAATATTTTCAAATACAGAACTTTAAAGTTCTTTTTCTTAAAATGGGATTTTTGAGGCATTGGGTGAATGGTAGTTAAAAATATTTTCGATATTTGTTCGTGAAATTTTCAGAATATATAGTGTATGGCCTCTATATAGTAAACCTAAATTTTCATCTTTTTCTTGTTGAAAACATACTTTTACTTGGTGTTATATTGCTAAACTTTTTTAAATGTTATGTAAGCAAGATACAGTTTTATTTTTAAACCATAAAAATTCTATAAATATCTTTTTTGAGGGTCACAGCGTCAGCACAAGACTCAGATATATAATTATATACAAAAAAAAATTGTTTTACATCCAGAAATTATTTTGTAATCATACGCGGAACGTGTGATTAAATTTTGTGCTCGACAAGTTTAAACACTCCTGTAACAACTAATTTGACATTCAATCTTAAATATATATATATATATATATATATATATATATATATATATTACTGTTAATGTTACGGTACAATACTGGCAGCTGGAATGGACGTATGATACCGTAAAATCAACATTTTTTTTCAGTGTGTAACAGCGCCAAAACTACCCAACCGAATGGTTTGAAATTTAATATATATAATCGTTGCAAAGTTTTGTCGAGTCATTTAAAATTTTATGACAATCGAATTAAAACTTAAAAAGATAGTAATAAAAGTTTTCTTCATTCTATTAAGTCCCTATCATACATAATCTATATAATAAAAGCTCAAATCATGTGACTGAGAAAAACAAATTACTTTTCTCATATGCCAGGAGGCCACTTTTATTCAAAATTATATTTTCGAATAAAATTTCATAAAAGTTACATTTTTAGAAAGATTGTTCAAAAAAATTTTTGTTTGAGAGGTTGAGTTACATTAAAAAATATATAGATTCTGAGATAACTTAAATAACTTAAACTTAATTAAAATTAGGTTAACACAGTCCAAACATTTTCCTTATATCCTTAAAGTAAATAAATACAAGAGATTCGTTCATCGTCAATCATACAATTATTAAAACATGGAGGTAATCATTCTCAAAGCAAGATCTCCATAGTGAATTTTGTAGCGCTATCTAGGGTAGAAAAAAAATTCGCATCTGTAAACATAGCATACGTGATAAGAGAAAAAAAAGGCATTGTCATTTCACTCATAACAGACGATATAAATAATTTCACTTAAATAATAACGAATATTATTATTTTTTTTATATTGCAAAACTAGTTACAGCAGGAACGTTCCTCATTTGTCACGTTTAACGTACAATTTTCAACTTGTTTATTCACTTTTCGACTTTTTTAAAGTCCTAAATCCGCTTAATATAATCTATGCAATATTTTTCTCCCGTGGAAGTATCTTTATAATTTAAGTTCAAATGCTTTTTATGTTCTTATTAATTTTCTGAAGATAATGCAAAATATCGAAGTTATGAAAGAGATTAAGAGGGATGAGAATTTTTTTACTTATTTTCCTAGCAAAACTGAAAACTAATTGCAGAGAGATTTTTTTTTTGTATGCGATTAAACCATTTACTGAGACTTAAATGCTATCAAATATGGCAATCATTAAAATAACTTTTGACAGGTAACGGGATAAGTGGAAAAGCTTCTTATTTTCAACTGAGAATAGAAGAATATTTATTGGAATTTCCTTTTTTTTCAGTAAGATTTTAATTTCTTCGCTTTTCCTTGAGTGACTTTTTAGGTAGCATTTAAGGGGATTTAAATGAATATAGGATTATTAAAAGATTTAAAATTTACTCCATTTCCATGCCGCATTCAAATGTGCCAATTCAAAGTTTTTATCCAATTTATTGCACTTATTTTAGCAGAGTTTTGCACGCGCATGCAATTTAAATGAAAGTGCAAAGTTTATCAAAGGAATTTGCAATTCCATTTTTTTTTTTTTTTTTTTTTTTTTGCAATTTATGATTTAAGTTAAAATGCTTTTTTTGTCATTTTCTTTTCAGAAGAAAGTTCAAATATAAATGCTAAGTAATATTGATTTAAGGGACTAAGTTGCTGCAATTTTTGAAAAATTAACGCGAAATGGTACATTTTTGACGCTGCAAAAGAAGATAAATATTTCTGAATCTAGTAAAATATAGCATAACCAGGAAAGAAAATATACAGTAACCTCTTACGAGTTAACCACAATTTCGAAATAAGAGTTCTTTATCTTTAGAAACTACGGAAAGCAATATTTTCGAGATTTAACGAAGCATGTTTAAAAGCAGTGTTTCATATTACTTCCAATATGATATTAATATAATATTATCGAATATAATATTAATGTAATACTATAGAATATAATATTAATGTAATATTATAGAATATAACATTAATATAACATTATCGAATATAATATTAATATAATATTATAGAATATAACATTAATATAGTATTATAGAATACGTATATTATTACTTGGAACGAAAATACACAATAACGTTTTCCGAGTTACCCAAGATTTCGAAAATTTTTATTAATTTTAAAAAATCTCACAAATCAATATATTTCCGAGATCTAAAGTAACATATATAAAAACAGAATTTCTTTTGCTGCCACTGATTTTTGGAAACGTTACCTGGTAGTTTTCTATAAATCAGTTTTCTCAACACAGAAATTAAATTTTTTGTATGCTATCAATTTTCAAGTAAACATTTTTATGTTCAACATTTATTTTGCTATATATTATCGGCTATATATCATTATATGTTTTGCTATGTATTGCTTTAACCTTGTGGAATTTTTAGACATTAATCAAAGGGATTTTATGTGGAATAAAATTATTAAATGCTTTCAAATTTACTTCTTTTTAATGAAGTCTTCTAAATTGGCAGGTGTTTGTTAGATAGTGTACACGAGAATTAAAAAAAAATTATATATATTTTATTAAATACTTTCAAATTTACTTCGTTTTCATTAAGTCTTCTAAACTTGGAGGTATTTTTGAGATAGTGTTCACGATAATTAAAGAGGAATATATTTTATTAAATCGTTTGGAATTTACTTGGTTTTTATGAAGTTTTCTAAACTTGGAGGTGTTTTTGAGATAGTTATCACGGTAACTAAAGAGGAAGATACTTTATTATATTCTTTAAAACTTTATTTCATTTTCACGAAGTCTTATAACCTTGGAGGTGTTTTTGAAATAGTTTTCATGGTAATTAAAAAGGAATAAATTTTAGTAAATGCTTTAAAATTTACTTTGATTTTATGAAGTATTCTAAGGTTGTAAGTGTTTTTGAGATATTGTTCATGGTAATTAAAAAGGAAGATATTTTATTAAATGCTCTCAAAGTTACTTCGTTTTTATGAAATATTCTAAATTTATACGTGTTTTTTAAATAGTGTTTAAGGGTATTAGAGAGGAACTTATTTTTTATTAAATGCTTACAAATTTACACCAAATTTATTTCGTGTTCAAAACTGGTAACTCTAATAACTTTATTGCACCTATTTTCATAGAATTTAATGAAAATACATAATTTAAATGTTAATTTAATATTTTATTTTATTTTTCGTAAAAATCTCTTTTTGAATTAAGTTCAAGAACTTTTTATCCCATTGTTTAGTTTTCGGAAGAAAATGCAAATATAAGCCCTCAAATTTATTGAGTACTAGCTGTTACCCGTGACTTCGTTCACGTAACATTAAAAAAAGAATAAATGCATTAATTTAGTAAAACACTTCACTTGATAATTAACAACATATATAATTAACCAAAGCTTTATCACATTTTATAGGAGACCATACGGTATTTCTTTGCTATAGGGGCCTTGACATAACCCAGTCTTAAAAAAGTGAAATTTCATGCCAAATAATACATACAATCGCGAAAATGAAACTGGAACTAATGAAAAAAGGAGGATCAAGTAAAATCGTGAAAATCGAGGAAACTCTCTTCATAAAACGAAAAACAACTGAACGAAACTGGCAGAATTCTTCTATACAACAGTGCATTTTAGGTGGTATTTGTTGTACAATTTGTATATGTGTGCATTGCTTAAATGGGCATTATTATATTGTTTATTTGCATAGACATATGTTATATATTTCTTACTACATTATCTTGTTTATGTATATATTAAATTAAGTGCTTCACGCTAAGTGGTGTAAATAGTGAACAAACTGCTTGTGGATTTTATACATTGATAGATATTTCACAAAGATATAACAATCTGAGGCGATTCTAAAATGTAAATAAAGGTTGCTAGAAAGTACTTTAAATTCTGCCCAATTTAACCTCGATATTTTCTCTATCGCGTCAAGAACACTATAAGCAAATAAATACCGACGACACAAATCTGATGATCTAAATTTACATATTTTTGTTAGTATATATAGATTATTTTGATTTATTTCATGCGCTTGAAATTTTTTACGCTTTCTCTAGGGTTAGGTGTCGAATAAATGTACTTTCTTGTTATTTTATTTTGCCATTTCTACTTATTCTATTTTCCATTCATTCCATTTATGGATATTGATTTAATTTACATATTCGTGTCAAAGAATATTCTTTAAAGTTATTATCAGGATTAGGATAGGATACGATTATGGTTACGATTAGGAATAAAAATTGAACGACAATGTCATCACCAATTCAGGTTTAAAGTATGAATCAGGAAGTCTATTTACATCATGAAGCAATAAGAAAATTAGAAAATTATCGTCTGATATTTTTTAATATGTTTTACAGTCATAGTTGGCATCAAAGTTGAGCGGGGAAATGATCATCTAAAATACCATTATGTGTTTACCACGCAAAAAACAAATCTGGTTACAACAATGTATTTAATTTTGCGCCAAATTTCACTTAATAAAAAAAAGAAGCAAATTGACTATGGACCTAATTACAGACCACTAACCTTTCTATTCTCGGAAATGTTGTACCTATATGTAAAAAAAATCTACTATACAGAACACGCTTTCACGTTTATAATGTTATGAATTGGCACGATTGGCTTGTTCAAGTTTACACAATTCGCTGGAAGAAAATATTCATTACTTTTTGATTTCTTCTTTGCTTTTGCATTACGCGAATTTGTTGGTAAAATCGATTTTCTTTTCGATAACATTGTTGTTTTTTAAGTTTAAAAAAATATTGTAATTTTACTTAAACATTGGTTTAAAATCTATGCAATTTTTCTTATCCTACAAGACTTTACAAAAATCTATTATGAAACAACTTTAAAAAAATCTATATTTAAAAAAGACAACAAAGTTTTTCCTATTTTAAAACTAAAAGAAAGGTAAAATTAAATTCCGGTTCGAAACGATGATTTACAAATGTGTTTCGATTGTGGGAAAATGATAGAGGAAAAATACTGTTACTTCGACACAATCATATTAAATCTTTAGCTTTTATGAGAAAAGCAACTTTCTTTTAAAAAATATAGTTATTTTTATTAAGATTTTTCTGATTTTCGATACGGATAATTTTGCGATGCATATCATTGTCATTTGCCATCCAATATATATATATATATATATATATATATATATATATTATTTTTTTTACTTTTTAAAATTTAAATTAAAAATATTATATCTTTATGTTAGCCGTGTGCAGACGATAAATCGCCAACCTATCCCATCATTCGTATTGAATTCATTAAAAATATAAATCTTTCACTCATTTCATTTAAAACACAGAACTTTAATTTACAACACATACATTTAAAATACATATATTACGTACATTTAAAATAATTCCTTTCATGTGAAAAAGAAAAAGAAAACAGAGAAATTAATCACAAATAATTTGATAACCCAAGATCATTTTAATTCAACATCAAAACAAATCTGTTTTATTTTTCTATATATGACATCATATTCGCTTGCTTTCCATACTTACTCGTATTTATGCACTTTGTATTATTATCAAATATTTGAAAACGCACGTTTTATGTCTAATATGACATCATTTCATATTCTGTTTAATTCTTAAATAATTCATTTCCTTTTCATTTTTCACGTGGAAAATTTTCACTTGAAAATAAATTGTTGATTAAAAATGAATACTCAGGGGTTTATTTTATATTGGCAACGATAAAGTATTAGCAACGGTAAAATAAATTTAACCATTTTTTAAAAAAAGCTGCAAAACCGGGCCCTTTCGGCCAAATCAACCAAACCAACCAACCATTTTAAAATATACGAAAAAATGTCCATTTATTCTGTATGAAAATAAGGAATTTTTTTAATTTTTAAGAAAAATATTGATATAAAATAAACAAAAACCAGCCTATATTCATTTGAGGGTTATAATCAACTTATATGCAAAGATACAGGGTAATTAAATGCTTCATTTTGACGCTGGCTTCAGCCTAACATTTGCACACAATCAGATTTATAATATTATTAGGATAGAGAAGTGTACACCGTAAAAAGACAAATGTTCCTTAATCTGTTAAAATATAACATAACCACGAACGAAAATATACGATAACCTCTTCTGAATTACTTGTGACTAGAAAAAAAAACGTTCTATATTTATAGAAACCTGAGAAAATATTTTTGAAATTTGAAGAAACGATTATAAAAACAAGGGTTTTTTTCCTGCCATCAATTCTCGGAAACGTTTCCGAATAGCTGTAATACTCCATTAACCAGTTTTCCTCCAACCGAAATATCGGTTTTTAGAATGATCTGAATTCGCATTTAAAGATTTTCAGCAGCATAATTGAATTTGCAAGAGTAACAAAATAATATTAATTTTAATGTTAATGTTTTAAATGTGTCATCATGTGTTAAATGTGTCATGTTAATCATGTGTTAATTAATCATGTTTGTCTATAAAACATGTTCATTGAACATGAAAGTGTTTACTTTAGAATTGACAGCAGGCAAAAATCCTAAATTCCAAGTTGAGAAAACCGATTAATAGACTATGAAAACTAGTACTAAGCGTTTCCAAAAGTTAGTGGCAGCAGAAGAAACATTGTTTATATATATATATATATATATATATATTTTTTAAATATGAAAACTCTTTTAATAATCGTGAGTAACTTGGATGAGATTATTGTATATTTTCATTCGTGCTTATATTATATTTTCCTAGATTAAAAATATCAGTTTTTTCTTACAGTGTGGTAAGGTCATTAATTGAAAAAAAATATTACATTTGTTAACAAAATAACAATAAATGGGAAAAGATCTTATTTTCTACTCTGAACTTATAAAATGAGGCGTTCAGAGCTAAAGTGGATAAGCCCATAAATTATAGCCTTCAGATAATCAAAGTTAAATTTTATTAACACTAGTTGAATCTAAATGTGATTTAGAGGATAATTTTCTTTTGATTTTTGTAGTATGAAGACTAACTTAAATATGGGTCATACTTTGAAAATTCAAAAACAATAAATAAGATGGCAATTACATTTTAAAATCAGAATTTACTGGATTTGATCCACTTTGGACCTGATTTTTTTTTTACATAAGTTGGATCAAATGAATTCGACATTGTAAAAATGGGACTTGGTTCACTATGTCTCTGAGAATATACACCATTAACAGGTACTAATCCGCAACAGACAATTTTTTTATACTGATCCACTTTGGATCTGAACGCTCCAAATACTAATTGTAATTTGCAATTTACTTTTCGGGGGATTTTTATTTATTTCCTTTCTCCTGCTTTATTCTTTAGACGGTATATGAGAGTGCTCAAGTGAAACGTACATTTATTAAATGCTTTCAAATTTACATTGTGTCTATGAAGTGTTTTAAATTTGTAGTTTTTTTTATCCACTGTTATTGTATCTGTTTGTAGAAGAATTTCTCGAGCATACAAAAGCTAAATAATAATACATTATTTTATTCGTTTTGTCGTAGAAATATTTTTATGATGTCAATAAAAAAACTTTTTGTGTCATTATTTAGTGTTTGGAACAACATACAAATAAAATTACTAAGTTTTATTAAGTAATTGATTGTAGTGTGGTCATTAATTAAAATAAATGTCTATTACATTTGTTAATAAAATAGTGATCAATGGGAAATCATCTTATGCTCTACTTATAACATATAAATACTCATTGGAATTTGCCTTTAATTTTTCGGAGGAATTTTTTTCTTTATTTTCTCCTGGATGATTTTTTAGACGATACTTAAGAAGATTCAAGTAAAATGTATTTTTATTAAATGCTTTCAAATTTACTTCGTTTATTCCTATATTAGTGTATTAAAGAGCAACTCGAAAGAAGTTATTATTTATTTTGTACATATATTATATTTTTTGTATATTAAGAAACGTTTGTCTTAAGTATAAAATGTTTATATATGGTGTGTGCTTGTGAACTATACAAACAAAATAAAAGTGTTTATAATATAAGTCAAGTCTAACAATTTTTGCATCGGGAGTGAGGGCTGTATTTTTTCTTATTCTGTGAAAAATACAGGGTAACTCACTCTTATTGAAGCCTAGATTTTGTATGTATCTTTAACATAATTGGTCATTTCAAAAACAATGTACATATACTTTTTACAAATAATTTTTTTTTTTTGTATCAAACGTGTAATTGATGATAAGTTCACTTGTGCAAACAAAAATTACATTACATCATTCATCCGTTGACACGCAAAATCGTTATTGCAAAAAACATGAAACAACGAAAATACCATGATATATTCCAATGGCCAACAACAGAACAGGAATAAAATGCGATCAAAAAAGATGATGAATATGACTACATGCCATAATGATTAGGTGCCAATGTTTAAAAATTTTGAATACTGTTATTTCTGAATATTTATATATGCGTTATTTAATCACAGAAATCTGTGATATAAAATTGCAAAATTTATTATGCTGGAAAGCGGTGATAAAAATTCGTAATGCTTGGCACTAATGCCCCTAATGTCAATCCTTTATATACTAATTAATATTTCAGCAGAGTTGAAATTACGCTGTAATTACTGAAATACAAAAGATGTGAATTATCACTTTACTTAACAGAGAACAACCGACAGATTGAAAAAATGTCCAGACCGGGGTTCGATCCCGGATCCCTGGGTATAGCGCACCAAGTGCTTTACCAATTAAGCCATCCGGACGACATCCGGTCTAGCATTCTCTCACTCTTATATGGCAAGGCCACCAGACCGGGGTTTCGATCCCGGATCCCTTGGTATAGCGCACCAAGTGCTTTACCAATTAAGCCATTCGGGCGACATCCAGGCTAGCATTCTCTCACTCTTATATGGCCATATAAGAGTGAGAGAATGCTAGCCCGGATGTCGTCCGGATGGCTTAATTGGTAAAACACTTGGTGCGCTATACCAAGGGATCCGGGATCGAACCCCGGTCTGGACATTTTTTCACTCTGTTGGTTGTTCGCTGTTAAGTAAAGTGTCACATCCTTTGTATGCCAATCCTTTAGTTGCAGAAGTAAGTGATTTATGTCTATATTGTCACATAAGATTAAAATAAGATGAACATATTTTTTGTATCATTTGTATGTCACTAAGTACCATTAGCAACAAAAACAACGTAAGGTAAAAAAAAAAAAAAAAAAATATATTTTTTGTTATTAATTAATAAATAATTGATATCTGACATACATATTTAAAGATTTAAGAAATATAGTGAGCAGAAAATAATTCTTAGAAATATCTAGCAACTGTTTGTAGCATATGTTTCATTATTTCAAAATTTTTAACTTATATTTAGGTAGTTTTTAAAATGACTGATTCAACTTTAAACGAGATGTTATAACGGAGATTTTAACAAACTTATCTTCATCAGTGGACGATGGAATTCGCCGCCATCAACGTCTATGAACAGTGTTGAATTACACTCTCTATGTGTCATAAGTTGTTTTGTGTATATAGATGTAACTTTAATAGGTTGTTTATTTATACTGCTGGTAAACAGATATAAAAATAAATAAAATTTAGTTTTCTCATTTTTAAATAAAATGTTTTCTTCACTATGTTTGTCATTTGCGCTCTTTTTCTTTTCCCTGTAGCGTAATCATATATATTAGTTCTGCGGTCAACATTCCTTCTATGCATTTACAAAACGCACATCAATGAATGAGATATCATTCGAAATTTAATTGAACCAGATTCTGACATAGTACACTCACATTTCGTTAAAACATGTTTCAGGATTGGTATATAAATTTGTACATATTCTACATAACATGCTAGAATTTAGTTTAGTAACAAAACGCATAAGAGGTAAGAAAACGCATAAGAGGCTTCGGCAATTTCATCCAATAGACGAAAACATACTTGAATGCTTTTTTACAGCCCTGTACCTAAATATTTTTATACTCGTCGCATATTAAGCTAAAAATTAATTCTGGCTAAAACACGCTTAAAACTACTGAAATCACATTTCCAGAAATTATCATCCATAGGCGCCCATGTACTCAGTCTTTTGCTTACCCCTTTTATATGATTGTACTTATATTCTACAACCATCTCTTAGTATACCAAATGAAGTACAGCTTTAAAATGCATAACTCAGATAAAAACCTCGTTTCAGCAATTCACACTAATACTCATTAATGCTTACGAATTCTTTTGTGTAGTTCTGCATGTGATCATTCATATACACCACGTAGATATTTAGTTCACAGTTATTTAGTTAAACTTAAAAACGCATACCACAACTGAAAATGTACTTCTAGCAATTATCGCTAGTAGAAGTACATCGACTAACATACTGTATCTGAAATCTTTTGTTTCACTACATATGAAATACTGTAACATACGTAGAATACGCTGCAAACACCTTTTTCCCGTACATCATTATGTAACAGAATTCTTTTGTGTTTCCCTGTAAATGAATATAAATGCTTGGAATCCCATATTCAACAGAATACTTTTTTAGTGCTCTTGATAAATACATATCAATTTCATTATGTTTGATATTGTGCAACATGATTAAAATGCACTTAAAAATATTTTTTTCTACTAACCGTAATGTAACGTAATAAAATTTCTACTGTCCTTATAAAATAACTATAAATTCTACACACTTCATTTTCAATAGCGATCGTGCTACAGTAAACGTCGATAATATATAATTTTTACAGGCCAATCCGTCTATATTTACGAGAGTCAGATCTCGGACAGATGGGCAGACATATCGAAGTCATAAACACTTTTGAACTTGTTAACTAGTTGGTTGCCCAAATCTTCCTCTTTACATTTAGCTCTAACTGTGTTATATAATATTATGTCGCTATATTTCTTGTTAAAGGGAGTTAAAACAAACCAAATCAAGCACAAATTAGAAAATAATATGTGTTCGTAACTCAATGAAGAAGAGCTAGAAGGCCGTGATTGCGAGGAAGGACGTGTTTTCTTCCTAAATCTGAAAAATGACAAGATTTTTTATTATTTATTGCTGTTAGTAATGAAAAAAAAAATAATTAATAAAACACATAAAAAACGCAAATGAGTACAAAAGAACCCTTGGATTTATTGTAAGAGTCACTCTACGGGATGTGTGTAGTAGATTCTTTATCATTGTATAAAGAATCTTACATATCATTGGGAATTATCTCTCTAAAATTAAAAAGAATGTAACCTACACTGCCACCGCTGACAATAAATTCTTGTGTCTGGGGCTCTTTCTAGGCTTATTTTAAGAAAACTATGGTATATAAAAATATGAAAATTGGTAAGTTTGATAAACAAGCTAAAGCAGACAGTTTTTAAATCGAAGAGTTATTTTAAGAGATATTTAATATTAATGTCGATCAAAATAGTTCTCTTAAAAATTTGTATAGGAACAAACACTATGCATATGATATTAACCATCTTTTGAATGGATATAGTTGGCAATCTTCGATGTGCAGCGTGCAATTGTTTTTTTTTTTTTTAGTTAGTTCACTAATCTTTTGAGTATTTTTAAGAATGTTTTATTCGAAATTTCATCATTTTAATTGAGATTTATTTCATACTAGCTGAAGTACTCGCGTTGCTCGAATTTTTACGAATGATTGTTTAGAAAAACCACTTTCAAAATTAAACATGCTGTATCAAAAAACATAATAAAAGAAAAAAGTCGAAATGTTCTACAAATGAATCTAATAAAAAACCAATCTAAATATATATAAATGTATATAATATATTAATTAGAATTCAGCTATTAATCACCTTGCGTCCATTCATAAATGGTGCAGTAAAAGCTAAATAAGAAAAATGCCAAAATATCTTTCAAATGTACATGATAGACCGAAATGAAAAACAATTACTTCAAAGCTTATTCCCTTCAACACTGGTGCCTATTGATTTGCAGAATACAGCTTCTCCAGGAAAGTCCTCTTGAATCTTCAAGCTGATGTTGTATCATGTTTAGTGCAAGAATCGGCATTCATGGTCTGGCTCTTGAGAGGGAGCATTCTATGACCCTTTGGGACCAAGAGTGGAGTCTACGGTTTCCTAGTACCGGCGGCCCTGCACGGCGACAGGGCTTTTCGGAGTCCTCGTACCATGTCACCGGGAGGTAAGTTGAAAGTAGTTCTTGAGACGGGGCCGGGATGTCCCGTCCCTGCGGCCCAAAGCCTAAGCTGGGACGTGTCTATGCGTCCAGGGATGAAGTTTTCCTTGTCATCCCGGACAAGAGATATGTTACTTGTTCTTCGTCGAGGCTGGCGAGTCCGGTATTAACCTTAATAGCTGTTCTATGTTCGATAGCGGCGGTAAAGCAAGAGTTGTAGGAAAAGCTCGGCATAAAGCCTAGGGCCCGGTCCATCATGGTTTCCCGGCTAAGAAGTTATAGCGGATTGCGACATCTCCTCAAATGTGACGTATTGGTGTCCTAAGAGAAATGGGAATAAACGCAAATCGCAGCGACCTCGGTCATCAATTCCTTGGGAAAATGAGGGTAGGCGGCAGCTGGCGCTGCACCCACGGCGTTCCCAGGACTATCCTGCTTGGACGCTTTAAATGTTTCTTAAAACTTAGCTATGGTGGTTGACGTGACTGACGAGCGCCCGTAGGCGCAGCTCAGTTTGACGCCCCCAAAGCTACCGACGACATGCAACCACCATGGTGCACGATGGGAGAGTTGAGGTTGCTATCACACACAGACACCAATGGTCTGCTCTGGGTAGTTGTGGTTGAAAAGTGAAATATAAGGACATACACGTCTATTTTTATTTTGAAAATGCCCTAGGTCGACCACTTTCAACAACCATATCCCCCCACACCCCCACAGCTACAGACATACAATCCCCATAGTACATGATGGATTGGAGACTCGAGGCTACTACCACACACTACCACCACTGATCTGCGCTGGGTAGCATTGGCTGCAAAGTGAAATATACAGACACACACGTCTATATATATATATATTATATTACGATGATTTACCGTCATATGTTGTAGTTGCAATAACGTTATGATTATAGAAGGAGCACACATGGTCGCACAACGAAGTTAAGAACGTTGGTTACAATTGATGATATAAATATTTAGAAGCAGTCGTAACATTTTAGTTGCAGTTTCGACGTGGCCATAGCGGCAGTAGAACTTAAAACCCAGAGGCGTTTCTCCGTGAATTCAAAACGAACAAGGCTTTCAATTTCCATTCTTTATTAAATATTTCTCTTAGGCAGTTTCCACCATAACCATAATAGCCGTGCATCACTACGTCATCAAGGAATAGAGGGTAAGTATCAGAACATCTCAATTATTCTCAAAACGAGCAGCCAGGGAGTTGTTTACAAGTGAAAATACAACTTAATTCTCAGGGAGCGCCGCAGGTAGCTGCTTTTTGTTACCCCGCGCAATAACACAAAATATGACGTAGAACGCGCACTGAACCAATGAAGAATTAAAGAAGACGCGTCATGCTACGTCACGACCAATGAAAGATAATTAGTAAAAGAGTTCGGACAGAGAGGAGTGGATTAATTTTGTAGTAAAGTGACTTTAAGCGGGAAATTAATATTCGGAATAAAAATGAAAAAGGCTCTCAAAAAACATTCTAAAACCCAGAAATGATCGGGGATCATGATAGCAATTAAGAATAACTAAAAGCTTTATATTTAAGTAAATTTGGACAATTTAGAATTAAATAAAAAAGAATTTAATAGAGTTAACGATAAAGCGAAATTAAGAATAAGGATTTAATGAATATAGAGTAGTAAATTGGAATAAAACAGGGGGGAAAATTAGAATTCTAAGAATTTGGAATAATTTAACTAAGGAAAAATGGCGAAAATTTTTTATTACATATATATTCAAAAATTCTAAAAAATTGAACGGTAAATGTTTATTTTATAAAAAACCTGATAACTTTTATGAAAATTAAATTTATTTAGATTTACTAATTAGAGGATAAAGTGTTTTGAAAGTAATATTAAACGAAACACTTTGTTTGATCGTCGATCACACTTACCCAATTTTTTTTAAGTATAGAATGTTAAAATTCATTTTTTTCTTATTAATTTATCAAATTACTTTTTAAATAGTCCTCTGTTTTTCATCGCTGATTTTTTTTTTTTTTTTTTTTTTTTTTTTTTTGTGAGGGTATAGCGACCTTTTTAATTTAAATTTTTAGTTCTTTCCTTCATTATCTAAAAATGATAATAGAAATGCATAGCATTAGCCTTGTATTTTCATCTTTCATCACCAGTGACACCGTACACTGCTCGTGTGTATTACAAAGAACCTATCATTACACGATAGACCTACTTATATACTCACATGTGCACAAACATATAAACAGGTTGTCCCAAAATTTTCTTGTTCATTTTAAAATTCACAATAAAATTAAATATTTGACGTACTATTGTGCAGTTTGTACTAAAATGTTTTCATGTTGATTGATGATTTCGTTTTCATGAAATAAATAGATTAGTTACGTATTTTGCCAAAAGATTGTGATATTCTGAAAAAGTAGAAAAATGCCATCGAAACTTAAACCAATCTCTTCTACAGAAATTATTTTGTGCAATTTATTACAATGCACTGACATATGTCTTTATAACTCAAATCAAATCAAAATGAAACAGAATTCCAATCCACGCAATTGCTTTTATTGATTGAGTAAGAGACTGGATTATGTACACGACACACTTGTTGGAACATGATCTTATACGTTTGCGAATTTCATAAAGTAAATACTCTGTAATCGAGAGAGACTGGATTATGTACACTACACACATGTTGGAACATGATCTTATACGTTTGCGAATTTCATAAAGTAAATACTCTGTAATCGAGAGAGACTGGATTATGTACACTACACACTTGTTGGAACATGATCTTATACGTTTGCGAATTTCATAAAATAAACAGTCTGTAATCGAGAGAGACTGGATTATGTACACTACACACTTGTTGGAACATGATCTTATACGTTTGCGAGTTTCATAAAGTAAACACTCTGTAATCGATTATGATAAAAATAGATTAATTTATTTTTAATGGAATATTAAAATGAGACAGGCAAGTTTGAGAACTCATATATGTGATACTTTCATGTAAATAATATTTTTTTTCTCACACTTGATGAAATATTTATTATACATTAAAATTTTGAGATAGTTTTAGAAATATCTTTGGAAATATAAGGAAATCTAGATTTATTTTCAGGGATGAATTATGAATACAGTTGCAATGCAATATTCCAGTAACATTTTATTAAAACAACGTTTTTGCGTTAACAGTCGACAATTCATGCAACGAAAACTGAGGCTATATGTTATTTGTTACTTTTAAGACGAGGCATTTGTTAATATATCATTGTTACACATATGTTTCTGGAGCAATCTGTTGGAAAGTTTCCGAAAGTGAAAAAATGAATTGCTATTATGTTTTTATATATACTTTGCGACGTGCGATAAAACATACAAGGAGCATCAGAAAAATGTATATATACAATACATACACTGTTTAACGGGTTTCTAATTTTTCTTTAATTTCAAAGTGTAATTAAATAGAAATAATGAGTAGACCAAGATTACCTGTTGAAAAAAGTAAATTTATTTTAAAATACTATTGTAAGTATGAGAATGCAGCCGAAGTACAAAACCAATATCGCAGGAAGTTTCAGGCAAATCCACATATGCGATTTACCATTCATCGAATAAAAAATAAGTTTGAAACAAATGGATGTTCATAGACAATGTTCCGGAACCGCAATTGAGCAAGAATGCGCCACAACAGCAAATGAAATGTTTGTTGAAGTTTGTAAATATAATATATTAAGTACTTAAATTAAAGTAATTGCAGCAACTTCATAATGGATAACTCGAGGTGGACGTTTGAACACATTTAATTTACAATTTAAATCACAATACGTACATCTACACAAACACGTACATCTAACAACACGGAACAGAACATTCTACACATGACAATAAACAAAACTTAATATCCTTAGTTGCCGTAGATTGCTGTGGTGCTGCCATCTATTACTTACATTTTGAACTAGACACCACAGACTCTCCCCTCCTTACTCTGGATATTTCGTGGGAGATTTTCTTTTCCTGGTGGATCTTCTAGGTACCTGTTGGGAAAAAGAAGAGTTAGTATTTACAGTATCTGTAGCATGATCACTAGAAGTATTGGGCACCATGGATTTCACTTTAGAGTCGACTGGAGCAGGACTTGGAGTATTTGGGAGGACACAGTCATCTGGTTTAGGATTTGGAGGAGCTGGGACAACAGAGTCAGCTGGTTCAGGATTTGGAGTAGATGGAACAACAGAGTCAGCTGGTCGAAGATCTGAGACACTAGGAGGCATTAGCTGAGAATCACTTTTGTGACTTTCTGTACCACTTTCTTCAGAATTTGAATCATTATTTAGATGTATCTTCGAACCGACATTAGTTATCTGATCAACATGCCTTTTCCAAATATTCGAACCAACTTGAATTCTATAATGCAACTTGCCCTCTCTTGCAATAATGCGACCAATTTTCCACTTGGCTTCTGGAGTGTAATTTCTTACAGCCACTTTCTGGTTGATTTGAAATTCTTTTACTTTAGAATTGGCCTTTTTCGCATTTTGTTTATCATGCACAAAATTTGTAACACTTGGAAGTATCAAATCTATTTTCGTTCTTATATTTCTATTGAGAAATAGAGATGCAGGACTTTCCCCCGTAGTAACATGAGGCATCTTCCTATACTGTAAAAGAAAGTTATTTATTTTCATCTGCAATGTACCAGATTCTGAAGATAAGGCTTTTAACCCTTTTTTAAGAATCTGCACATATCTCTCTGCCTGCCCATTTGTAGCTGGATGGTATGGAGCACTAAACCTATGTTTAACCCCATGATTCTTCAAAAATGTCTCAAATTCTTCAGAAGTAAATTGTTTTGCGTTATCTGATACCAGAGATATAGGATACCCGTATCTTGCAAAAAGAGAAGAAAGACAAGTAATTGTATGTTCTGAAGTTGTATTAGGGACAATAAAAACTTCAGGCCATTTGCTATGAGCATCAACCACCAGCAAAAGCATTTTACCCATCACAGGACCAAAATAATCTATATGAATTCTTTGCCATGGAGCTGTAGGCCATTCCCAATGATGAGTATCTACCTTAGGAGGATTATTTTTTAAATTGACACAAGTAGTGCAATTTCGTGCAAGATCTTCAATATCTTGGTCAATTCCTGGCCACCACACAAAACTGCGAGCTAAGGACTTCATTTTCACTATACCAAAATGTCCATAGTGCAAATCATGTAAAATTTGTTTACGGTGAACTTCTGGGATAATTACTCTACATCCTTTTAAAATGCAACTATGTTGAAGAGTAAATTCTTCTTGTTTGCCACCAAAAAGTAAATTTTTAGGAATTGGAGAACCAGAAATTAGATGATGAAAAAGTTGACGTAATAAAGGATCAGATTTTGTAGCTACAGCAATTGATTTGGCGTTTAGAGGCAATGTAGAAATTTGGTTAATTTGAAAAAATTCAGATTCATCAATTACATTACTTGAATTTAATTGTGGGGGTAAATCTTCACTACGTAATGGAATTCGTGAAAGAGCATCGACATTTCCATGTTCGGATGTTTTCTTATACCGAATATCATATTTAAACGCTTGTAAGTATAATGCATATCTTTGCATCCGAGCAGCTGAAAGAACAGGGATACTTTTATTTGGAGAAAATATGGACACGAGTGGTTTGCTATCTGTAAATAAAGTAAACCTATTACCATATAAATATTGAAAAAATTTCTTTACACCAAAGATAATAGCTAGAGCTTCCTTATCCACCTGGCTATACTTTTTTTCTGCATTCGTAAGCGTTCTGGACACAAAACCAATTGGTTTTTCCACGTTATCTGGCATCACATGCGAAAGAACTGCAGAGATACCATATGGAGAAGCATCTGTTGCTAATACTAAAGGCAATTTAGGGTTGAAATGAGTAAGAACTCTTTCTGAAATAATTTCCTTTTTTATATCTTTAAATGCTTGTTCACAAACAGGAGACCAAATAAATTTTACATTCTTTTTGAGCAAGTGATTTAAAGGATGGGCAATTGTAGATAAATTTGGTACAAATTTAGAATAATATGTGACTAAGCCTAAAAAAGCTTTAACTTGTGACACATTAATTGGTCTAGGAGCATTGACAATAGCTTCAATTTTATCTTGCGTTTTATGAATACCTTGCTTATCAATTTTATAACCACAATATGTAATATGGTCAGCCAGAAAAATTGATTTATCTTTATTTATCCTCATATTATATTCACGTAATCTTTCTAAGACTTGCTTTAGTCTTTTTAAATGAATTTCATCCGTTTCCCCTGTAACACCAATATCATCAATGAACACAGTGACACCATCAATACCACTTAATATTTGTTCGATAGATCGTTGCCAAATTGCTGGAGAGCTAGTAAGACCCATTGGTAACTTTAAAAATTGAAATAAGCCCTTCGGAGTATTTATAGTTAATAGTTCTTGTGATTTTTCGTCTACAGGTAACTGAAGATAATCTTGATTTAAATCAATTTTCGTAAAATGTAAACCACCACCTAAAGTAGCTAACATGTCCTCTACCCTAGGTAAAGGATATTTTTCCACCTTCAAAAATGTATTTACTGTAACTTTAAAATCTCCGCATAAACGAATTTTCCCATTTGGTTTTACCACTGGAACTATAGGAGTTGCCCACTTACTACTGGTGACAGGTTTAATAATACCCTCATCCTGTAACCTTTGAATTTCATCATTTACTGCATTACGTAGAGCATACGTGACTGTTCTAGCCTTACAAAATATGGGCGTAGAACCTTTTTCTAGATAAAGTTCTGCTTTCAAACCTTTTATTTCACCAACTTTATCCGAAAATAAATCAGAAAAATCATTTAATAATGTTTTCAATTGATCCGTAGAATTTGCAATTTCATTGACATACACAGATTTAAAGTTAGTAGGGAACAAATTAAATGCAGCTACCCAGTCTCTGCCAAATAAAAGTGGGAAATTATCTTCTTTAATTAAATACAATTTAAGATTTTTAGTAATATTTGCATAAGAAACATCTACTGTTACATACCCCACAGGTGTAAACACCTCACCCGTTGCTGTTCTCAATTGAACATCTGGTGGAAAAATTTTATTATTCGAAAAAATTCTCCGAAAACGATTTACAGGTGCCGCAGAAATTCCTGAGCCCGTGTCGACCTCCATTTCAGCTTTAGCTTTATTTTCAATTAAAACCCATACTTTTATAGGTGTAGAACTTTTATCATGACTGACAGATAAAATGTCGACAGTTTGCAATACATTTGTTTGTTTCTGAGAACTGCTTTTACATACTTTACCAAGATGGCCTCGTTTTTTACAAATTTTACATATAGTATTGATATGCTTACACTTATTAGCAAGATGCGATGGATTTCCACATCGATAGCATTGTAATTTATTTTTATTTACATCAAAATTCCCTTTATTTACATTATTTGATTTCGGTTTCTGGAAATCATTTGAAATTTTATTCGGTTGAATATTTTTAGAATATGCCAATTTATTGACATTTACATTTTTATTTTTCAATTCAGATATATCCTGCTCATTATTTTGCAAAATAATTGCTTTTTCAATAGCTTTCTCAAAAGTTAAATCATCTATTTGTGAAAGTAATTTACTTTGGATATTTTCATTTTTTAAACCTCGTAAAAATTGTTCTAACAAATTTTCATTAAGTGTTTCACCAGCAAACGCACAAAATGTGGTTAACTTCTTTAATTTTGAAACAAAATCTTGTATAGATTCGTTCTCATTTTGATAAGAGTTATGGAATTTTATTCTTGAACAAAATTTATTAGGGGCGGGGCTTAGGTGCTTTAACAGAATTTCAACTATTTCGTCGTATTTTAATGCTTCAGGATTTTTCGGAAATGTTAAATCTGACAGCAAATTATACAATTTTGGCCCCATACAGGAAATAATTGCGGGTACCTTTTTTTTTTCTTCAACATCATGTAATAGAAAACTCTGTTCCAATCTCTTTACGTATGATTGGAACGTTTCAATGGAATCATTGTATTCCTTGAAATTTGCAAACATTATGAACTTTTATTTATTTCAGAGAAGAAAAAAAAATTTCAGCACTTACCACCCTCGAAATGATGTACGCCTTCAAAATATTACTGCAGCATATACAATTGTAGATGTAAAAAACGAAACTTCGCCATTTTGCGAATCAGGTGGAATTTCTTCTTATATTAATTCCGGTAAAAACCTTGACCTGCGTCGCCATAATATAATATATTAAGTACTTAAATTAAAGTAATTGCAGCAACTTCATAATGGATAACTCGAGGTGGACGTTTGAACACATTTAATTTACAATTTAAATCACAATACGTACAGCTACACAAACACGTACATCTAACAACACGGAACAGAACATTCTACACATGACAATAAACAAAACTTAATATCCTTAGTTGCCGTAGATTGCTGTGGTGCTGCCATCTATTACTTACATTTTGAACTAGACACCACAGTAAACCAATAGTCCATCGTTATAAGCAGTGTATTGACCAGAACACTGACGCACCATGTATATAATTGTTAGAAATCGAGAAATATATGGAAAAATCATTTAAATAATAAACCACAGAAAAAAAATGGTTCATCTATGTATGGCTAAAAATTAAATGTGTATGTAATGTTTAATTTCATTTTCGCTAAAACAACTTCCTCTTTCAAAGTACAAAACATCATACACTCTAAACGGAATTCTTACATCCCCTTTTCCTCGCAACATTACTTTGAAGAAGTGCATAGATAAAAGATAAAATGTTTTTATTTTTTATCACCTTTTCAACTTAGATCAAAATATACATGTCGTATAAAAAAATGAGATATGTTAGGAAAAATCACTTACGAAAAGAATGGCTGGAAAATAACTATGATGACCTACAAATGGGACTGCTGTTTAATGTTTCAATACAATTCAGTAAAAGCAATTTTTTTACTCCAAAGGGCAAATGTCATGGAACAAAAAGTAAAAGTTAATATTTTATAGTTACAAACATATTTCTTGACTGTACTCTGAGAATAAAAGAGAAAAAGGGAAGATGAAAAGATTCCCCTCTCTCTTCATTTTACAGAGGTTGATTGTTTGATAGTTTTTATTTTTTTTTCAGGAATTAACTTTTTTTATCATGATTTTAAAAGATTTTATTTGACTTAAAATCACTTTAAAAAAAGTTTCGTTTTGATCGAAAATAAAAGATAATATAATTGAAACCTACAAGTCAGTTTTTGTACAATTTTTACTTAAAGAGACGTATAAATATTATATATTGATGAAAAATATCTTTTTTACAAATAAAAATTATTTGTTATGTTGAATATTTCATTATGTAAAAATCTTTTCTCATTGTCATAATTAATTGAAAAATAAAGATAACGTGTTTAATCTTTTAGACAAAATTAATAATTCAAAAGCACTAAATTATGCAGCATACAATCAATAATTTGAGGTTTATAAAAGAAACAAGGAAACACAATATGCAAGTTAAAAATTAAATATGATTAAATTAATATAATATTGTAACAGAAAATTTAATGCTTATTAAATTTAAAACTTTATTTCTTTAAAGTTAAAATTTCAATCTCAGAAAAACATGAAAAGAAAAATACATTTTAAAAGTTTTAAAAACGTCCAAATCAAAAGTCATTATAATGTATGTGATATACATATTATAATGCATATGAGATATAACAAAATAATTGGAATTCTCGCTCAAAATTTATACAAAAATATGCTCACATAAACTTGCTTCCCGCAGCTTCATTTACACACAGTATGTTAATTATGTAAATATGGTTCAGAAAATTTTGTATAATTTAAAATTTCTACCTTGTTGCAATTTTACTCAAACTTGATTAAAAACATTTCACACCAGAATTTTTATTTTAAACTGTTTAAGATGTTTAACTAAGTTCTCTGTGGCTTTTATTTAACTTACATTATAAAGAATTTTTCTGATTCGAATTGAATGAAATAAATGATAGAAATGGGTCGATTTCCATTCAGGAAGGTTGAGAATATGAACAACTTAAACACTTCCAATTTAATTACATCAGGCAAAAAAAGTTTAAGAAATAATATCCTGAAATAACGAAACCAGAAAAACAAATGTGTGTCTATTTTTTTAGATGTTCTTATTATAGAATATGTATCAATTAAAATGTTATTACGTACAAGGGAATGTTTCATTAAAATTACTTTAAAATATCAGAAGAGGTATACAAAAGCAATAGAAAAGAGTCGAATGATGATCTTACGAATCTTATCTATTTTCTTTGTTCGGCTGGGAAATAAAGAACCACGGGTTTGTTTTTACACTTAACGGGATCATTTTTTTCTAATAAATATGCAACTAAAAGAGAGAGTTACTAATAAGTTATTGTCGAAACTATATTTGTATTTTTACTCATTATTACCTAAAATAAAGGGATATTTCCATGTAATCATCCGTACATGAGAAAACCCTTCAAATATTTATTATAATATTTAGGGCAAACTTTGAAAACAGAAAATTATAATTTAACGCTTTTTTAAAAGCCAAATTCTATATCTGTACAAAATTCTTCTAAGTGACTAAATAATAATAATAAAAAAATCCTCAAAGACAAATAATAATTATTAAAAACAAAACTTACTTTGAATGAAATGTTTCCATACCAATAAATTCAGTCTTAGAATATCAGATATTGTGGAATGAAAACAGTTATTAAAAAAAGAAATCGATTTTTTGTCAGGTAAGATATTTCACAATGTATAAAGGTTTTCCAAATCACAGGTACAAATTATATATTTTATTAGTATACCAGATCACCAGGCACTAGTATTAAATTCGGGGAGTAATACCAGTATAGATTTATCTTTTCATATTATTTTTATCTTTAAATAACACATTATTTATTTTTTCTTTTATACTGACAGTAAAAACATACATTATTAATAATTATTAAAAATATATTTAGTTAATATTTTTAAAACGCATATAGACACAGGCTGATGTCTTAAAAAAGTATATTACGTACCCAATATCCTGTAACAATATGTCATTCAATAGTAGATAATTATTGGCGAAGAATGTTATAAGAGAGAGAAAGATTAAGGGAAAAACGGGGATAAGTAGGGAAGAGCTTTATGATCTCGTGCAATAAAAACATTCGAACTGAGGACGCCCCGGGAAGAAGGCAAAACGTTTTTCAATTCGAAAAAGCAACGTAGTGTAGATGTATCTATATACCTGGAATAAAGTTTATGGTTTTTGCTGAAGAATAAAGCCACAGGAAATACTAAATTCAAATTACTGGATGTCAGGATAAAAAAATGTAAAATAATTTGTATTGATATTAAGTATGTAATATACCTTTTAAGATGGTAGACTGTGCCTATATGTGTTTTAAAAGAAATTAATTAATATGTTTTGCATGGTTGTAATGTATGGTTTTACTGCAAAATAAAGTAATTTTTTTAAAGGAAATAATGTGTTTTTAAAGATAAATATAATATGAAAAGATAAATCTATAATAGTATTGCTCTCTACAATTAATACTATTCCCTGATATTCTTGTATACTAATATAATATATAATTGTAATACGGGCATTACAAAAACAGAATACTCCGTTTTTAGACTATCTAAAACATAGATACAAATTTCCCTCCATACATCTGTGCAGAATAAACCCATTCAAATATTTGTTTTAATATTTAATGCAATCTTTGAAAACAACAAGTTACAATTTTACTCATTTTTTCAAAAGCGTGATTCTATATTCATACAAAAACTTCAAATTCCGGTAGGTTCCTAAATAATAGTAATCAATAGAATCTTCAAAGAAAAATATTAAATATTATTTTTAATATTTAAAATACACAAATAATTACATAATAATTAATAATTAAATACACAAATTTTGAATGAAAATTTTCTTTACCAATAAATTACATCTCCGAATAATGGGGAGTATATAGTGGAGGGAAAAGAACTATTAAAAAAAGCTATCGATTTGGTGTCAGGCAAGATATATCAGAATGTACAAGTTTTTTCGAAAATAAACATCACACTGTAAAAACACAAATGCGTCTTAATCTAAGAAAATATAATGCAACAACGAACGGGAAAATGCAATATTATAATAAATATTTGAGTACAGTAAATATTATCTACAAAAAATAACTTTTCAAAAGTAAAAAAAAGCCAAGCTTAAAAAAAAAAAAAAAAAAAAAACGAAAGTTGTGGCTAAAAAATGGTGTGATATCAAATTTCCAAGCTTTTATTATAGTACTTATTTAACTTTTTTCCATTAAAAAAGTTATCATATATATAAGCCGAGTGCTACGTACATGTTAATAGAAATCGTTTTCTCCTGTACTAAATACATCCTAACGTGTTTCTGAAAATTCAATTTTTTTCAAATTATGCATGATGGGCTTGGCGGCCATCTTTCCATATTATACACAAAATTCTAAGCACCCCTATCCGTAGTTAAAATCCAAAGTTCAAAATTGTAACTTAAACAAATATTTTAAGCGTTTCGTTTATGGACTTGTATGTTTTGAAAATTGTGTCTTAAAATAATGATGACTTATCTTAAAGATTCATCTTATGATTTATTTTTTAGAGTAATTAATCATTTCAAAGTAGTAAAAATCAATTTATCAAAACATCAGTCTTCCTCAATTTATCTGTCCGTAGTTAAAATCTGAAGTTCGACATTGTTATAAACATATTACATTGCAAACATATTACGCTTTTACTTTAGAAATTTGGGTGCTTAGAAATATGGAAAGATGGCCGCCAAGCTCATCATGCATAATTTGAAAAAAAAATAGAATTTTCTGAAACACGTTAGGATGTATTTAGTACAGGAGAAAACGATTTCTATTAACATATACGTAGCACTCGACTTATATATATAACTTATTTAATGGAAAAAAGTTAAATAAGTACTATAATAAAAGCTTGGAAATTTGATATCACACCATTTTTTAGCCACAACTTTCGTTTTTTGCTTGGCTGTTTTTTTACTTTTGAAAAGTTATTTTTTGTAGATATCCTTTCTTTTTTAAAAATAGATTATACATAATATAAATAATCTACTCTATGAAATTAACATGAGAATGTTATGTAAAATTACATTTTACTTTCAGTTATTGTTTAAAGGGTTAACTGGAAATACCAGTAGATTTTTCAATTAAACTAATTACACCCTTAAAAACAACATACTAAATGTGGCTTGTTATAATACTTGTTATCCTTCGTTAAAAACTATCACTGACTAATCCATGAGATGAGTAAAAATGGAATATGTACATAGCGCGTCAGCGCTGCTTTTGAAATCAAACGTGATATCATGCTATTTTATTATTAGCATTAAATCCCATTGATTGGCGAATCTTTATCAAACGTAGTTAATGGTGAAAAGTAGCAAAATATCTTAGCAATTTCTTAGATTTACATTATTTTATTCAATTAAACACGGTACTCTTACAATAAATTTAAATGGAAACTTAACTTCTAAAACAAAAACAATTTAACAACTGGATTCCATTAATTTATAGAAAAATGACATCAAAGGATCTCAGCCTGCGAACGAAATGCTTGTCCTTTACCGTGGATTTATAGAAATAAATTAATCATATTCAATTCCGTTTCGAAAAGTTTGTTTACGTTTGGAAAGAAATTTTAAATGCCGATAACTGTTAATGTATACATTTCAGAAGGTACCTCTTCCCTCAAAATTAATTTTTTTAAAGATCTTTCTAAAAATGTAAATTTTATATATATTAAAAGCATGAACACTATGTCTGATTACTTTATTTTACAATATTATAAGAACACACATTTTATCAGACAATTAAATGCACTAAACCAACATTAGTGAAAAGTTGACCTGCGCCAGGACTCGAACCTGGGACCTTCAGCGTACCGTGCTAACGTTTTACCACTAATCCACCCAGATCGATATTCTAACTCGGCAATTTCTCATTCTTATTCCTGTTGGAAACAGTCATCGGCCACAATTTGCAGTCACATTTAATTGTCTGATAAAATGTGTGTTCTTATAATTATGAAGTTTTATTAAAAAAAATATCTTCAGAAAAAATGGCTGACTTGCAGATGAAATTCGATATGATTAACACATAACTGATTTGTGCTATTATAATACAGATGGTACATGGTCGTTGGCTGGGTTTTATCTCTGTTTTGGCATAATTTTTTAGTTGCTAAGTTAATTAACAGTGTTTTGCTAATTAAGGATAGAAATGTATTTATTTTTCACTGTATTTTATAAAAGCACGTAGATTAGGTTATTACTTGTCCAAAAATGCAATCCTTTTTCATTTCTGTCCTATATTTAAAGCTGTAGGTTGTTTGAAAAAAAAGTTTGACGAAGAAAATATTGATCATTTTAAGTAATTCGACGTTTTTAAAAAAAATCTATATCTCTGTTTATAAATCACTTATGAAGATGAGTTTGGTCTCAAATTGAAGAATTTCTTCATTAGATTCTTTTAGTTTTCGTTTTTTTTTTTCTATGACACTTGGTTCATTTGATATCTGATATTTTAATCTGGCATGTTTGGTCGATTTAACATTGCGAAGTTGATTGCTGTAAGTAAGCAGTAGCGGTCTAAAGTCCAGTTCTTGGCGTTGTTTGTTTGGCGATTTTTTTTAGCTTGGCTTGGCCGAGCGACCGCCCTGCTTGATAAAAGTAATAGTAAATATTATAATAAATATTTGAGGGGTTTTATCATGTACGGATGAATAGATGAAGATATCCCTTTATTTTAGATTAATTCCGAGTTCCCAACGGTTCCGAAAAATGTTCTTTATCTTTAGAAAGCACATAAACAAATATATTTTATATAAGAAGCATTTATAAAAATAAAGTTTCTTTTACTTCCAGATATTCTGAAACATTTCCGAGTAGTTATTGTAGTGTATTAGTCAGTTATTTTCAACCCGGAACAAAGGTGTTTTGGATGCTTTCAATTTTCAAGTAATAATTTTCATGTTCAAGAAACATATTTTATAGGCACCCTGATAAATTAACGACATGAATATTAATGTTAAAATTAAAATTATTTTGTTACTCTTGAAAGTATAAGTTCAGTTACGTAGCTGAAAATGTACAGTCAGTCAGTTTACATTAATCAGTTATCACAACATTTGATATAAATTTGATGGATACTATCAATTCTCAAGTGAACATTTTCATGTTCAACAAACAAACGTAGTTTGCAGACAAACATGATAAATTAACAGGATTAACAATAACAATCAAATTAATATATTTTATTGTTCTTTATTGTATCAATTACGCAGTTGAAACCGTTTAATTAAGGATTGATAGCTTCCTAAAAACCGATATTCTAGTCTCAAAAATCTGATTAATGCACTTTAAAAACTATTCGGAAATGTTTCCGAAAATAAGTCGCAGCAATATTAACTTCGTTTTTATAAATGCTTCATTAAATATCAAACATATATTAGTTTCTGATTTTTCGAATTTTTTGAAAGATAAAGAACATGGTTCAGAATCCTGGGTAACACTGAAAAAGTTATTGCAAGTTTTCGTTCCAGATTATATTATATTTTCGTATATTAATAAACATTAGTCTTTTTTTACAGCACAGGTTTCAACAATTTTTTTCATTCAAAGTGTACAAGTCAAAAACAAATTCTGCAAATCACTTAATCCAAGAAATTAATTTCCCATCCAAAATTTTTCTTCAAGTTTTGTTATAAAAATATCATTCATGCTAACATAATTCAAAATAAAAATTTAAAAATAAATATTTTGCTGATTTTGTTTTCATTTTTTTTTATCGTTTCTGTTCTTTTATTGCTATTTTATTTATCAGAAATATTCAAATTTATAACTTAATTTTCATGTTTTATACTTTATCCAAATAACCTACGATTTAATGATAAAACGAATCGACTTAATTATGAATTATATTTTATGTTCATTTTGTATGTAAAACAGGAGATTTTTCAAGTAAAACTTTATGTAATTTGTATAAAAAACTATACATATTCGAAAATTGAAACGTCTGATAACAATCGAAATGTTATAGAATTTCAACACGTACAGAAAAAATCGCTACCGAATTTTTTAGGCAGACTACTTTTATTATTATTATTATTATTATTATTATTATTATTATTATTAAATTACAAAAATAACAAGAAAACAAAATTATGCTAACAAAATAGATTAAAACAACTTTTAGAATATCAAAAGCTAAATTTACGTCATAACACTAATGAGATAAATTTCCGAAAATTTAGCTATTTTTTTTTTTAATTCACATGCAGTATTTTTGATGCAGAAAAATCCCATTTGTCACATTGTAACTATAACAACAGAAAATTTTGGTTCATGGAAATTTATTTAAATACACAACGCGGATTTGTATTTAAAATACGCTATAATTAAATATTTCTCAGAACGTCAGTTTAATTAAAAGAAATTAACTTAGTTTATTATGTAAAGTAAAGAAAAATAATTGAGTTCGTTAAATATGCGTGTTTAAACTAGTTGAAAACATTATTTAACAGATTGCGATTTTATTCTGGAATGTATAAAACAAAAGATAGATAATAAAGATGTGTTCGGACGATTTATAATCCAAACCCCTGCAAAACATGTGTCATCAGAGCTCGAGTCCGCCCGAGTTAGACACCGAAAGTACACAGTAGGAAATTGTAATGAATATTTTAAAATTGTTTCAAGATTAATTTTCACATTTAAAAGCTTTTTAAATAGAAATAAGTGTTAATCCTAAATACAGCTCCAAGAAAACGCATTTTCTGATTTTCTTGACGCAGAAAATCTGTTTAATTTAGAAAATTTATTAATTATACCAAACCATTGGCAGAAGCCTGGAACAAATACACTTCTTATTTAAAAAAAATATATATATATATATCATTCTACAGCTATAGCAGAATGACATGAGTTCTGTTTTCCATTTATCCTTTAGAAGGACATGAAACAGAAAGTGGGGATAGCCAGCCAAGGGATATGCTATGTCCTCTTTATGTTACTAAACCGTGTAAAAACTACAGAATGAGATAGAATATTTCTCCTTATATCCTATCCATAACAATTAAATTCCCTTTCAAACTGATCTTTAAATGATTGGGAAACACTTTAAAAAACTTAGAATACATTCAAATATCAAGCTTTTATCCTTTTTACAATAAAGTGTTCACTCTAGCTTGAAGACAGTTATAAATAAAGAGCTCAATCCCGTTTCGGGCCTGGACATGGGATGAGCACCTCTCACCTTTAGTAGATAAGGTTCATTTAAGGTTCATTCAAGTAAAAAAATTCCTTTTTCTACAATGTTTTGAAACAATTTAGGATTTATATTTAAGGTGCCTGACTACGTACGGAGCAATTTTTTCCAATAAAGCTATTTAATTAATTTTTGAACTTATTATTAGTAAGAATTTTACTAGAAACTGTGAAAAAAAGGTAAAAAATACTTCATTCATTGATAAAATTTTGGTAAATGGGGGATTTTGTGGTAACATTTTGTGAAATTTGGCCCAATACGCAAAACGTGCTACAGAAAAATATATTGTATGTATCTTAATTTCCTTTTTACACTTAATACTTATGACATTGATGAAAGCAATGAACAAAAATATATGCGATATTTTAAATATTTCAAAACTTATAGCATATCGCGCCTTTTTACATGCTGATTTTCATAAAATTTATCGATGTTATTCCACGTAAACATCCATAAAACAAAAAATATTTATTCTAAAATTAAATCTGTAGTTCATTGCATTTACAATAGTATAAACAACATGCATTTTAAATTTCAGACTGATATTCTAATAACTTTTTGAGAAATCATGTTTTGCGTATGGAATTTTCACAAAAATTACATTTCCCAAAAAATGCATTTAAATTTGAGATTTATGTTTCACTACAAGGAATTTACACAGTAATATGCATCTAAACTTCACTGTTTTTATGAGCCATATTCTTTTTTTTTTAAGTAAGCCTAATATTTTAATAATTACTTAATAATTACTTAATAATTACTTAATAATTTTTAAGTAAGTAGATTAAAGCCTTTGTTTATTTCAAGGAGGCCATAGTTTTGCTTCCTCGCCTCCCAGTTAGTACTTTTAAATAGTACTTCCGGTCCTTTAAATAGTACTTCCGGTTTGAGTTAAAAAACCGCTACAACTCCAGTTCTATTTGTCATACAATAAAAATAAGTACAGTTTTGGAAAGGTAAAAAGTTGGGCTTTAGTAAAATGTAATAAAATCATTTTGACAATTTTGGACGAAAACCACTTTTTAGACGTAGTCAGATACCTTAATGCCTCTCTCATTCATTTTTTTTTCAATTAGTTCAATGTGCTATGCAAGATCAGAAACATCGGTTTATTTAATGGATTTTAATGCATTTCAATGGTATCAATTTGATATGTTTCGGTTTGAACAGCTCATAACAACATGGTATTATTTATATATATGATTGCCTTTTTTGTACACTCATTAACACGTATTACTAAATTTAATAAAAACGTTACACGAGTTTAGGGTGAATCTTTAAAAATACGTGGCGGGAGACATGCCATTTGCATATGTTTTTAATTAACCTCTCAATTAAACCATCGAACTCTCGTACGCTAAAAGTTGCTCTATTAAGCTGTTTCCTCATAAACAGGCTTTTCAGCAAGAAAACCGACGAAAACGCACCGAGTCATAGTATATCTCTCTAAATGGTAAACTTATCTGTGTTTATATCTCCTACAGTATATATTAGTTTGAATTTTATCAATCAGAGCGCTCAAAATATAGTTGCTCGCAGTTCTTAGGCTTTACACTACTATTTAAAACCATTACCAGCGATTACATGCTAAATGTTCCAGGTGTTGCTTCCATTTGCGGGTTTTGTTTAGTGTTGAAAATAACCCTATTTGAAGACCAAAAGGGCAGCTTCAAGCAAATGTAAGGCAACAGCATAAATTTCAAACATGAGATTAAATTGTTTCTTGCAGTGCAACTCTTACACTTATACATTTTCTAAAATGCGGAGAGACGCGAAAAAAATAAACCGGTTGCAAATTTAAGCCAAAGGGTTCCCTTTTTTTCCTTTATTCACGAAAAAGACGATTCGAAATAAGTCGAAATAATAAAATCGAAATAGTTTTATTCGTTTTTTAATAGAAAATATTTTAATAGAAATTCCATTTAGGAAACTAAAATAACTATATAACTATAATACATATGTCAAAAAACAGACTATAAAAAAATATGTTGCTACATTGAATTAAAATGAAGATTAAAGTTTTTGCAAACTCGATTTTCCAAACAGTTATATCTGGAAAAAAACAGCGTTCTTAAAAAAAAAAAAAAAAAAAAAAAAAAAAAAAAAAAAAAAAAAAAAAAATTGTTGCAAATTAATGCATGAAATAACATTCAAATTCTGTTATATCAAGAATAACTTAATAGTTTTTGAATATAGGAAATATTTTTTTCTAAATTATTTTTTACATATTTCATGAAATTTTAATATTTTGAAAAAAATTATTAAATTATTTTTCTCTTATTTGCCTTTGAGGCATTAAACCGTAAATTCTGTCGCTAAAAATGAAAAACAAAATATATACTAGTTACAAATTAATGAAAAAAAAAATCTTAACACGATTTTCTGCTTGAAGTGTTGAAGAAATGTTTCCGGTCATGAATTTCTAAATAAAAAAATCCATAAAAGTGACGGGAAAATTTTTTTAATTCAAATTTTATTGCTTGCATGATTAATTTAAATAAACGGTTCTTTAATTTAATGTGTGTGAGAAATCCTGGCATTCTTTAATTAGTTTTCTATGCTTCAAAATAATTCTAGATATTTAATTAATATTTAATTTCCTTTATTAAAAATTCTTTTAAATTCTTTTAATAAATATTATTAAACATATTGCGAGAAATGTATTTTCATGAGTTTAAGAAAATCTTAAACTATTTTCTTCTTTTAGCATAAATAAAATTTTACGGATTCTTGAGCTCTTTTCTAACACTTTCCTTTGTAGAAAATCTATATTATAACAATATTGCTTTAAATGTCCCTATATTGGCCAATATTGGTAATAGTGAAATGCAATTATGACGCAATATTTGATTACTCACATTTTGTCAATTTTTCAACGATATTGAAATAAATATTTTAATTGCATCTCCTTTATTGCTAATATTTCCAGCGTAAAGCAGTATAGCTGCAATATTGGAGTTTTATTACAAATTTGTTTAGCGTAAAACCAATATTTAAAAAGCCGTACTATTTCATGTTTAGATTATCTTATATATTATGCAGCTTAAGGCCTCAATAGCATTCAATGGCAGTTTTTACCAATGCTAATTTTAGTTAAACATTGATTTTACATTCAAAATATTGACAATAAAATAGAGAAACGTCGCTATGCAATTTTACTAAGATTGGCCACGATATAACCATACATGTTGTATTAACCCAATATAGTTTTGCTACTAGGGTTTTAAATTCCATTATAAGTTAGAAATGTGATTCTTGTATGAAGTATCAGAAACTAAAATTTTCACCAATCAAAGTATGTTTAAAAAAAGGTGTTCCAAGAGCGTGGCAGAATTTCAAGTCCACGAAAGAAAGGCGTAGCGTACGTTTACATGATTCGACATTAAAGAAAATAAAGCATTACGTGGAATTGGTTAACATGCCGTTAATTTTTTTCCTTAATTCCACAAGCCATTTTCTAAAAAGATAATAGCCGTCAATAATGCCATTTGATAGTAGAAATATGATTCCATTTACATCTTTGCTTGAATGGATGGATGAAAAGGAGGGATGAAACGATTGCGCGGATGAAAATGATGTTATGTTAAGCTTGAAATGTATTTTTCATTGATGAAACTAAATAATAATAATAATAATAATAAATTGCATCGAAATGACGCAATTCTCATTTATTTAGTATTTCATAACTAAAAAAGATTAGAATTAGAGTCTTTAATGGTTAGTTTATCTTTATTTTTTACCTTGATTGCAGAACACAGATTACTTTATTTTGAAGTATATTATAGATTAAATGAATCATTTTAATTTTGAATCATATGAAAAATAAAAATTAATTGAAATTCAATATAGTAAATATAGTTTATAAAATGACTATATAGTTTTCTGAATTAGATTAGCTAGCGAAAGACGGAATTCTTATTAAAATTATTTTTGTAGGTCACTTATAAGATATACCATTTCCTTAATAAGATATACCATTTCCTTAATATTTTGTTTACAACTAGCGCCACCTCGTTATTGTTTAAACGTAGTGAATCTGGCAACAAATGACAAACCAAATCAAATACAACAAATGAGAAACTAAAAAGCAACGTGAGAAACCTAAATACGACGAGGGAAAATGCAACACAAATCAAGTTGAAGAAGAAAAACAACATATGCAAGCGTAAGTACAGTAGAAAAAAGGTAAAAAAATCCAACAAAAAGGTAAAAGTACTCACTTTTTTCTTTTTTTTTGTAAAGTTAAATAAACATGTTTTAACCCCCTTCCTTTCAAGCTTTTGTTTCTGTTTTTTTCTGCCCGCCTCTTTATTAGGCGCATACTGGCTAAAGTCAGCATATTAGCTACCAGACCCGCTCCAATAGGACACCCTACGGAGCCAGTTTTTACCCGGTGGGGTACAGTAGAAAGGCTAGATCCAGTCCCCACTGCAACAATGAGTGAATGTCAAGCGCAGGTCCATACAATAATAATATCATAAATTAGCAGCAAAACAAAAATGAGAGCAAAAGAAAGATCTCAACATAGTCGTCCTGCCAGCAGTGGCCATCCGCTGCGCGACATATCTTCAGTGGCGCAATGCGCCTTGGTGCCAGGCACTAAACCCTTTTAAGTTAGGTAACTACTGGAAGGTAGGGAGACCTGGTCGCCGGTCTCTAAAAAAACTGTAACTGTATTAATTATTCTTTATTTTCCTTTTTCGCCAGAATGTTATACTGTTGTTTGGGTTTATACTCATCAACGTCCGTTATTAGATCATTCAATGTATCTTCTTGTACTTACTGAAAAAATTCTGTTTTGATAATTCCCATTGTAAAAATTCATCGTCACCCAGACACGCTAACTGAGAATCGTTAAAGCAGTTCCGTTAGTTTTAGAATTTCACAAAGTTTCCTGTTTCATTTTTTCAAAAAACTAATGGATCATTTTAATAGTATAAACACTCTCATTTCCCAGTGGTGAAATTAAGTCTATATAAGTAAACTTTTAGACTATAAAACTCTGCTAAAGCAGATTCAGAGAAAAACTTTCTGCGACAACGTCATTTTGTCTATAGCATATTATATATCACTTAAAAGTAGTACCATATATAGTCATACTTTAATCTTTATGTTAAAAACCTACACTAGTCATACAAAAACATTCGCAAGATAATGTTAAACCTATAGCATACGTTATCAACCTATAGCATACGTAGAGCATACGTTATCTGAGGTCGATATCTAAACACTGCCTTTTTTATTTATTTATTTATTTTTAAATTGAGGACACTTTTGCCCTTTCGGAACTGGTTCTGAAATATAAAGTGACCGCAAAAACAATATGCAACCAAAATCGAAAAAGTAAAATTAGGGTCCGTTTATAGATAGACCTTCGGTGTCCTACGTAAATAAAATATTAAAAAAAAACTTGAAATGCAAATAAGAAATTGGAAAAGACCCCTCCCATAAGTTTAACATTAGCTATCGAGTGCCGTTGCGTAGTGCTGGCTCTTAACGTGGCTAGTGCTGGCCACTGTTGCGAGTGTCATTAAATGTACCGCAAATGCCAGTAAAGCATATTTATTAGTCATTTGATGAGTCGAGTCTGATATTTGATTAGGTCCAGTGCATAACTGTTACACTCTAAAATTGGGAGGAGTGAAAAGTTGACTCTTTGGCAGCGTGAGAGGCATCTTCACTTTTTTTGGAGTGAATTTTATAAAAATGCACTCCTTAAAGAGTGGAATTTTCCAGTCCTTCGAAAGGAGTGAAATATTTCACTCCGTTGTCGAGAGTGCATGTCTCACTCTGTTGACAAGAATGAAATATTTCACTCCGTTGAGAGTGAAAGCCTGGCATTATATAATTTTGTCCATATTTATTTATTGAGAGAAACGAAATTATCATTCTTTCTTAATTTTTTTTCAATGTCAACATGTTAGTTCAATTTTTCTTGCAAGTTATCTGCAGTCGTACAGCCTCTCGTGCTATATAAACTATTTTTATTGGAAAACGATATGTTTCCGACTTAGTTTTTCTGGTAAAGCTTAGGATTGAGCTCTGGAACTTTTGAACGTAAATAGGTGAAAGCCTTGCCAAATACAGTTTTTATCTATTTTTACTCATAAATGCCAGATCTCATGCATTTATTACGGTGAAAAAACGAAGTCCGAAAGAAAGAAACATATTTTTTTCCAATAAAATCACAAAATGGCGCCAGCTCTCTGAAACTACGTTAACGAAACGAAAGGCATAAAACGAAATGCGTTTGTATAGTAGTAAGATTTTAAAAAAACTAAAATAGGCATTGAAATAATAAATGAATCGATATAATTATAGACAGGGCCTGATTACCGCACCAACTAGGCCGCAGCCTTGGGCTCATTGGAGACGGGTCCCACAAAATAAGTAAAATGATGTAGAAAATATTCTTCTACAAAATTTTTTATTTCAATCATCATTATCTAAGAAACATACTTCTAGAAACGTCTTGCCTGTATTTTTCTGTTCTCTAAAGTCAGCTTAACTTAGAAACGCTGTAGATTAAATATTTTTTTATGGGACATTAAAGTTTTAACATTAAAGAATTATAGTATCAAACAGCAAAAGAAAATTTACGCTAACCTGAGTTTCATGAACCGTTTTATAAAATGGGAAAAAAATTCCGAATACTTTCCAAAAAACATTTTCTAGTTTTCTCTAAAATATCTTTTGGTTTCGTGGGAGGGGGAGTTGCGCTTCAGAAGCTGCTAGGCCTTAGGCCCCGGACAATCTTAATCGGGCTCTAATTCTGGAAACATTATTAGCAACAAAAAATGAATGAATAAATAAATAACTACTTTATTGTAACATAATTTTTGTCATAGCAGATGTGCTGAAATGTATTATATGGCGCAAAAAATAGATTTAAGTTTTCTAAATTACACAGTTGAGAAACATCGTAAATATTTGTGATTTCTACACAAGTTCAGAGATGCCAAGTTCCCACTAATCCTCCGCAATATGTGGTTAATGTGACCCAGTTTAACAATGTTTACAACCAGAAAACTTATTTGATGAATCTTTATTTCTTTAATTTCAGGTTTTTACGTGGAATTTATTTAATTTTATTTCTTTAAAAAAATTCTGGTGCGAAACGTATTAAACCTGGGTCATATTAACCCATGTATTACGTAAGATTAATGAGAGCTTGGCACTTCTGCAAGTTTAATGATTGTGAACGAATATCACAAAAGAAACAAAGCTAAAATAATGTGAAAAGAGTTTTTTTTTTTTAACGGCGAGCGGCTACAGCACGCTGAAGGAACCAGTTCTCGTCCAAGAAGTCAAGCAGGAACGGTTAATAGTTGGGAGGGTGACCACCTGGGAACAAGCATGCAAGAAAAAGTATCTCTTTTTGCAAGATTTTTAATAGTCACTCCTGAAAGACTGACTATTCAGTCCTATCAGGGGTGAAAAAACGCACTCCTTTTGCAAGTGTGGATAGTCATTCCTCTCAAATAGTGATTATCCACCCCTATTTAGAGTGAATATTCACTTCTCAGGAGTGAGTATTCATTCTGTTAACAGTTCCACTTTTGCCTAGAGTGAATAGTCACTCGAAAGAGGTTGGGCAAATTTTGACTCTGCGATGGAGTGAATATCAACTCCTCCGGAGTGAATAGTCACTCTTCTTTATTTAGAGTGTAAACATTTTATAGAGATGTTTTAAATCAAAGTAAAAAATAAAGAATTAACGTCGCAGTCACGTCACTATAACGAGGTACATGCTACGCGATATAACGTAGTGTCTTAAAATCTGACGATTGACGCTTATCGTTGTTTACAAATTTGTTACAGCTACTAGAGCTTCCAAATATTTTAATCCAAGAATTTTTGATTGTCAAAACCAAGTAACCATCCAACATCTATTTTTTTTCTAAATGTATTTTTGTGTTAGTATAAAATGTATTTTTGTCCAAATTTTTGTTTTAAACAAAGAAAATTCAATAATTCATTTTACAACGTGTTCAGCTAACGAAATGAAGGTATTAATAATGCAGTAAAAAAATCTGAAGAAGAAAATATGCTACATTTTAATGACTATTTGTATAAAGTTGTAAAGACAAAAACATAGCTCAATGCTTTTCATTTAAAAATTCTAACGTATTATTATGAAATTACTTTTGAATAAATTCGGGATTATTTCTCTGAAGTGGAAATTCACTCTTGAATTAGAAATATTACTCAAACGGGTATTATGTAAATCTTTGAAAAATTTCATTGTCAAGCTAAGAAAATAAACTGAAAAATCTCCTTTGAACAAATGTCAAAATTATAATAATGTACATATATTTAAATTAATAAATTTAAAGTTACTGTTTCATAACATCTATGAATATTGTCTCGTGCACTGTTGATTCTATTGCTTTGGCAATTTCTATAGCATGATTTGTTTGATTTGAGAAGACAAATACCGTTTGACCTTATTTTCAATGCTACTGAGAAATGATTTGTTTTGAGGATATGCAGATTAAAATATTTTCTGATACATTCTTCTTTAAGTAAATGTTGGTTGGTGTATAAGATAAAGGTTTTTAACAAATATATTATCAATACATATATACTTTATATTTATTGAAACTAATTGTTTTTAAATAATTTCTAATGACTTAAAGTTTTTAATTAGTATTTAATCTATACCAATAATTTATTAATTACTTACACACATTTATTATGCAGGGTGACGGCAAAATACCTGCAAAAAATGAAAAGACAAAATAGTCGTAAGCATACTAACAAGAATCGTCGAGGAACATAGAGTCAAAATACAGTTATCTATTCAAAAATGGAGGATGTCACTCTGCAAGCCAATCTTCAACACGTTGAGTGCCATGTGTACAATCGGCGGTGCACACTTTATTTTAATTAGAGTGCCATGTGTACCGCCGGTGGTTCACATTATTTTTATTAGAGTGCCATGTGTACTGCAGGCGGTCATATGTAAATCTAAATTTAAAGCATATTAATTTTGACGACATTCCAGTAACATGCATTACTGTTATTCTATAGCACCTAGATAAAGATTTTTTAAAATTAATTTCTAATCTTATATTTCGGATAAGATATAGAAGAAATAAAAATCATATTTGGGTTACAACTCAAAATTTTATTTCAACAACATTATAATAAAACAACTCAATTCATCCTTTTTACGTTTACAATAATAAACATTTGGAACCATGTTTATTGCTAATTCTGGTTATTACAAAATAGAAGCAATATTGGTAACGTTATAAATTGAAAAAAGAAAAAGGTTCTTAAAAAAGATACTTACGTGACAGCCGACGGTTTCTTAACTTTCTTTCTTCTTTTTTTATAAATACTACTTTTAATAAATATTATTAAAGTGATTAGTTTACCGCTAAATGCAGGGCTGCCACTGGCGACTATTTTTTCATTCTATCTCGCACCACTTTCTCAAAACAATTTCTTTTTCACATACATTTTTGACGACACGTGCAACAGAAATATACTACAAAATATATTTGTGCGAATAGAATATAAAAATATTCCCCAGTGGTAGCCCTGTAAATGTAATGTCACCCTATGAAAGCTCAATTCATATATATGGTGGCACTCAACGTGTTAATAAATACTCCCGCGATTAGGAAAAATGTCATTAATATTTATTATAATTTTTTTGGTACTTTCATGTTAGTCACACAGCATTAGTGAACTTAGTAGGCCTGTAAGATCAATAAATACTTTCTTAATTTTGGAAGAAAATATTTGGCATTACTGCTGGCTAATCTTCCATAAGCAGTTGTATGCCAAGTATTGGTGTAAAACATGAGTGTTTCTGGAATCAAACTATATTGTTTTAAACAAAGGTGGATGACATAATACGTGCCAATCGACGTCACTGAAATCCATCATTTGGCGTGTACCCCGATTGTGGATGATTAATCCGTTTGCGTTTAAAACAATGCAAATATTTAAGCATTTGTTTCCGGCTCATATTGCTTTATGAAACAAAATCTAACCAAAATAATTAAATAAATAATACAAAAGCTTAACCGATGTGTAATCGTATCACTTGCTTAAACACTGAAATAATTAGAAAAAATGTTTGCTATAAGTAGCGAAGATTCCTTTGGGTATTAACTATTACCATGCGGCTAATACGAAACTAACGTTTCTCATAAATTTGAAAACTTTATTTAAATACACCAAAACACTTTTTGCTGTGATTAGTTGGCAATTTAAAAAGTTTTATTAAATGTAAAAAATAATTACAAATTTCAATTAAGAAAGACTTTTGTCTATGTTATGTACACCAGGCATTATATTAGCCTTGAAACCCATGTTGGATCCCCTGGTATTTTTAAATATATTCCTTGATTCCTAAGTAACGTAATGACATCATGAGATGTGCTGGAAATAATAGTCATCCGTATCTAAGTAACACTGACCCAGAAGCTCCACATTTCAAAATTTAGCGCACAATATGTATGGTGTCGGTGTCATAGCTCGAATTGCTGTGTGTTTTTCAACATTAATCGTTACGATCAATGCATCTCGTATAAAGTAAAACATCTTAAAACATGCTTAAAAGGTGCCGAAAAAAGATGTTAAAAACAAATGTAATCCCGAGATCTTTCGAACGCAAACGCGTTCATCATCAAGGGGAACTGCAGACTGATCATCAGGAAAGATCTCGGGATTAAATTCGTTTTCAACATCTGTTTTTTGGCACCTTTTAAGCATGTTTTAATGTGTATTTTATCAATTTTAACTACAAGGGGAATCTTTCATTCCACTTTTAATTCGTTTTTCGATTTTTTCTGTTGGTAAAAACATCTTGTAAAATAACCGTTACATTGTTTAATTATTGTTTATATTCTGAACGAATTACCTTGAAATTTGAATAAGTGCTGATACGTTATGTTCCCATATGAATTGTTTGTTCCTTTCTGATGCTTAATTTTCACCTTTTATTTTCGGCAGCTATTTTAGCATTACCTCTGCATGAGTTATTTTTGTTACATTTCTGTCAAATTCTTTTAAGTTTGGAAAAATAATTTCTTCCCTTGCATGTGTGTAATCATAAAAATATGCAGATATATAACAGATATTGTTTTAAAAAATAAAATTGTATAATTCAAAATTATATCATGAAATCTCTTTATTAAAACAGTTTTCTAATACTATTTTCCTTTAGTTATTTCGGGAGTAGAAAATTAACAATCACTTATTGTAAATTTTATTTTTTAAAACATTTCTAAGTAAGTGATGCTATGAAATTTGAAGGGCGTTAGTTTTAATTGTTGTAATTATAAATTTAACTCTTCGTTAAATATTGAAGTTTTCATCATTTTTTTTTTTTTTGCATTCTTTCAAATTTTTTAAAAAAAGCCAATATTTTACAACGATTTCTAAAGTTTTAAATAATCACTTCATTATCAGCATGAATATTTTTTATGATTCAAAAACACTTGTGGCAATTAATCAGTATTATGCAATGACGAAGTCTTCTTTAATTATTTTACTATATTATAGAATAATGGAGTCTTTTTCAGTGTAATTAGAAGTAAGACACTCATTAAAATTTTAATACAGAAGCTTTAATTATGTTTAAAAGTGTTAGGTTTAATTCTAGATTTTTTTTTTCTGGCGGTCAATAAATTTCTCATTATTTATTGATTATATGGATGAAATATTTTTCAAACTATTAATCATTTAAAATTTAAAGCATAATTAAAATACACCATGTACTCTAAAATAAATTCCTTGAAAAAAAATTTTAATGTACGGGCAAGAAAGTTATCGTCTATTCTCTATTTTTTCACTAAACTTCAGTTTTGGTGTTCCCTCGTTTTAAAGGAAAAACTTTTTCGGTCTTCAAATTGGGAAATTCCTGTTTTAAGAAATAAATACGAACAATAGCGCAGTACATAAAATAAAATCTAAATATTTATTATACACAGATACATATTTACACGGAACATGCATTTGTATGGAATATTATCAAGTCCATTTTTTACCGACTTGCCTTCCTTCAGATTTGAACTTCGGCACACAACATTAGAGGAGGGAAGTATGTAAAATACACCAACATCCAACGACGTGGTTACAGGCCAAAACAGCAATTAAGAAAGAGTATCTGGATTTTTCCAGCTTTTACGTTTTTAACATTCAAACAGTGAGGATAAAATAGAAATTTTCCGTTGATTCTGGAAAAAAATTACAATTTCCACTCAAAGTAGAAAATTTCCGTTAAATAAATCATATGTAAGATTTTTTTGTTTAATGTGTGTAAGAGTTGTGATGTGATATATGTAAAATTCACGTTTGTATTTATTTAAATCAACGCTTATAACTGAGATTAGGGTGGAGGTCAAAGTTGAGTAATTGTTCCCAACAAAGTAAAAAGTATCTAGGGCAGGAATCGAACCTGGGACCTTGGCCAAACGTGTCAGTGATCTGAAGCGAATCCGAAATTGTCGGTATTCGAAATCTGTTGGTATGCTGAATCCGTTGAATTAGGATTGAATCACTTGAATAAAAATCCACTCTATATCCGTTGGTATGCTCTTAAGTAAAAATAGCGCACTGGGCGCATATAGCCTAGGTACCAAGTTTGAATCTTGGCATAGATAATTTTTACTCTTTTGGGACATTTTAACAATCTTTGACCTTCGTCTAATTATTCTCAGTTATAAGAGTTAATTTGAATACATATAATTGTTATCCATGGAGTAATGGAGTTACCATGTGTAACATATTTTCATAGATAATGCTGCGAGTTCGCAGATCTGATGATACCAACAAGTGGGTGAATTGGGTCAGTCTGGATATCATCTGAATAGATCAATGGAGGAACGCTGTCGCGTATAGCAAAGGTTTTAAGTTCGAATACCATTTGAGAAGCCTTTCACTCTGTTGGGAAACGTTTTTCCACTTTAATCATCACTTTAATTATTCGATGTTTATGCTGAACTGTGTAACAATATGTAGTAAAAATCTTTTTAAATATACAATCTAACATAATGTATATACACATTCTTGTGCATTTATGAGATTAATTAAAATCTTAAAAATTATTACTACATCAAACACTATTCAGATTACTTCAGATAATATGAGAAAACTAGTATATAACCCAGGTCAAAAATGGCGGATTGTTGATCAGCGTTCCATTTTCATAAGACTTCATACAAACAAACAGCATGAAGATTTTATTATTGAATGGTTTGTATTGTAGAAAAGTACATTTTAAACCCGGTAGACGGCGTCAAAGCAATATTTAAAACAGAAGCGTAATACTGAACCGATCACCGCAAAGCCTCCCTACGAAAGAAATCACCGCTATTTCTGAAAAAAAGTATTTACAGAAAAAATTGTTCCCAGAATACATGTTTTATAATAAATTATAGTATATAACCCCCGTCAAAAATGACGGATTATTGATCTGCGTTCCATTTTCATAAGACTTCATACAAACAACCAGCATGAAGATTTTATTATTGAAAGGTATGTATTGTAGAAAAGTGCATTTTAAAGCCGGTAGCTGGCGCCAAAACGATATTTAAAACAGAAGCGTAATACTGGATCAATCACTGCAAAGCCTCCCTACGAAAGAAATCACCACCATTTCTGAAAAAAAAGTGTTTACAAAAAAAATTGTTTACAGAATACATGTTTTGTATGAAATTATGCTGAACAGACATGGTTTGTGGTAGAAGAAATTATCGTTTAGTTGTCATATGTTAGCATATGTTTTTCAATAAGCCTAACATGGCGTTTAGCTACGCTCAGGTTCGCAGCTCCAACTCGATTCGCTCTAAAATGATTACCTACACTTTCCTACTCTTGCATTTGCCGATAGATGGTTGTTAAAATAGTTTTTGAAAGTTTTAAACAAAATTAAAATATTTAAAAGCTTTAATATTCTTTTACAAATATTTTAAGAGCAGAATCGGATGTGAAGCTATCAAAGAGTCGTTCATTTGTGATTCATTTGAATTTGTGATGCTGAATGGCAACGGTGTTCGTTTGTTTATGTCTGGGATTCCGATGTTAAATCTGGATTTTTAGTTAAGAACTTAAAACATTATAATAGGATATGATATACATATTTTATAGGAAAAATATGCTGAACCAGACATGATTTAAAGTAGAAGATATTATCATTTAGCTGCCATATGTAGCATAGGTTTTTCATTAAGCCTAACATGGCGTTTACTACGGTCAATTCGCAGACGAGAGTGGTTACGCCCGGAATAGTTACAGACACTTTCTTGCTTTCAGATGTTATTATATGTAGATTGCTGAATAACTGTAAGACGTTTTGCATGCAATAAAATTCATGTATAGTCATCCAAAAAAAAAGAACGCCCCAGACATATTAATCGCCACATTGCCCCATACAAAAACAAAAATAGCCATTTGATTTGAAAATGATTCTTCTATTAATATAACTTTAAAGCATAAGCTGAAGGTCCGGGCTCATGTTTGAAATAGTAACAAACTTTGAATGTGAATACCCAAATTTGAAATCATATTTAGATTATACGGTAAACTTTACTTTCAGATACCAAACGGAAAGTCATTCCGTTAAGTAGTTTAGGAACCATGCAGGTTTAAAACTTGGAACGCCTAATGCTATTTTTCTTTTTGTTAGTTTCAATTCAATCTCCAATGCGACTAGTGTTTTAAAGATAATTCAAAAACTATTGGCATTATGTCCATTACTAGCCGATGCTTAACAAAATAACTTCCCTACTCTTTATTTTACTAAATCATTTTATCTATTAACTAAGTATACACACAGCTTAATTAAATTATTTATACAAAAGTTCATTTTTCCGCACACCGAAAATATATTTGAATATGCCAGAAGAAAATCTCGAAATTTGTTTAATAAAATCTCGAATGTTTTCATTTTTAAATTAATTTAATTTCTTTTGCAAATTCAATGAAACAATACGTGTAAATTACGGTGCAGAAAACAGAAAAATTAGATTACTCAGAATTTATTTGTGCAACATTCAACAATAAATAAACGCGAGTTAATTTGAAAGTTTTAATTGTTCAAAGATTTCAGAAAGAGAGCAATTCTTATTAAATTAGTGAATTATTCTGTAAATAAATTAAATTTAAGGATGCAAATTTCGTAATAGAAATCTGTTAGTTTACAAATATATTTATTAGTTAAATCTTTAAATACAAAATTGTTCCATATAAAAAAGAAATTACTTAATACAAATTAAAATAATTGAATGAAAATATATTATAAATTTCGGAGTCTAATGAACAAACAGCATAATAATTTACCGTCAACAGAGATTACTTTACACAAACTAAGAAATTAACACTTTGTTCATTGGAATGAAAATATAAATAAGAGTTTCTTGCAGGAATTTTTGTTTCCTAAACAGAATAAATATCAACAGTTGAAACAACTCAATAATTATAGAATAATTATGGTTTCAAAATTCAATAATAATACTGAAAATAAATAGATTATTAAGAATTTTTTTAAACTCATTCCGACATAAAAATCTCACAGATGTTGTCAATGTTACCTTTTAAACATTATAGGAATAAGAACTAAAAGATATTCTTAAAACACCATCAAAAATTTTTAAATGCGCTAGGCCTTTCGAAAGATCTGAGTCTTTCTTCGTCAGGCGCAAAAAAAGACGTGCAAAAAAAGGCTGATGGTCACTGATTTTGATGGTTTTTTAAGAAGATCTTTTAATTCTTATTGTTTCACACCAGTTTCAACTTATTTTCTTTCATTATAGGAATATTTCCGTTGTATAAAAATATAAAAATGTGAAATTAAAAATAAGTTTAATGCAAACATTTTTTAGTAATTTCTATTCTAATAACAGTATCAAGTGTTTCAGTCTGAATTTTGAAAAAATATACATACTCATTTTTTTTAATATCCCCATAAAGTGTAATTAAAATGAGACAAGCACAATCATTCTCTCGTTTCACTCCTCCCCCCCCCCCCCACTTCACCTAGATAAAAAGAGACAATACATTTGAATCACCAGTTTGTCCCAGAGACATTCCATTTGACTGGAAATTACGTCTTTTCCAAATTTAGGTTAAAAAAAATAAGATTAGTGAATAGTCTTCATACAGAAATTCTACCAAAGTTTGAAATTTTAAATATAAACAGCTAATTTTGGCATTATATTTGGCTGTGTTGGTATATTTTATGTGGAAATCATTCGGTCAAGTAGTTTAGGAATTATGAAGTTTTAAAGTTTATAATTCCTTAACTTTAAATTTATTGGTACTCGTTGCAAAACAGATTACAATGCGTGTAGTGTTTTAAGCATAACTCAAAAAGTTAGCAGTATGAGCTGTAATTTTGAATAGCCATTTCTGAATCTTCTAGAAATCGATTCTGTTAGAAAATTTATATATTACATATCACATTTATTTTCGTGGTTTTGAATCTGTATATTTTATACTAATTTTCGAAACAAATATAAATCTTAACATTGGATTTTTTTCACTAGAACTCAATTTCTAGAAGCTTCAGGTATGGTTATCATTAATACATTATCCTTATGGTTTCATTGTAGCTCATTCCACTGAAAAGTTTTTGAGTTATGTTTCAAAAACTACTCTCATTGCAATGCGGTTTCCAAAGACTATAATTGAATTTAACATTAAGAGTTCCAAAGTTTAAACCTTTATAATTTCTAATCTACTTGATTGGATGTTTTCCCGTTTGGTATTCTAAGATAAATTTACTCAAAACACCAATTATTATGTCACAATTAGTTATTAATATTGAAAACTGTGACAGAATTTCATTATTAACCCCTTAATCGTCGTGCCCGAGACATTCACGGGCAGCCTAGGCTACGCCTGTTTTATTCAGATTGTTTCATTACCACCAGTTTTTTAAAATAGTATAATTGGCTTTATTCTCGCATTATTTTATCTGCCTATTAAATAAGGCGAATATTTCTACTTAAAAAAAAAACTGGTGGTAATCAAGCAATCTGAATTTTAAAAAAGTAGCCTACACTTTTCGGGCGCGACGATTGAAAGGTTAAGACGACCATTAATTTTTTTTTTTTTTTTAACATTAAATCGTAGAAGACATAATTTTCGGTCGAATGTCTATTCCCGTTTGTTTCTTGGATAATTTGAAATGTAGGAGGTATTTTCTATTTTTTGGATGACCGTATATAATAAGGCACAAATTGATATGTTTGCCAGAGGGTATAATGATCATATTTTTTAATTCGAGGCCAACATTGACCGTAATATGAAAACCAACACACTGCTAAAATACAACCTTCAAAATCGGAACTTGTCATTAACTGCTTTCTTGCCTGAACCTTAACCATTAGACGATTTAAACAAGATTAGCTATATAGCCATAAGATATCATTATTAAATTTTCAAATACAGAAATTACATTATTCGAACTTTAAAAACAAACTATTCCGTTATTGTATGCATAACGGTATTGTATGCATACAATAAAATATTTCTCTTGAAATTTATAACGTGTAAATTGGATTAAAAGAAGAATTTACAGGGTGATCTAAAAGTCTAAGAAAAAATAGAAATTTAATATATCAAAAACTATAGACAGGATGAGAATGTGTTTTCCATAGAGATCCTTTAATAGTAAAATAATTATATTCCGATAAGCTGCATTTGGCAACGACAGGCAATCTATATCAAAGCCGATTGATATAACTGTCGCTTTTTAAAACATTACCTTACGAGGACAACAGCAGAAATTTTGTTTATGCTCAGTATTTGCATCCATCAAACAAAACATTTTACTTATTATTATTTTTTTTTGTTGCTGTTTATTTATTTTTGTAAACAGTGCTGTCCTGCTGAAAAAACTAAAACGCCACTAGTTGCTCCTAAATATAATTATTCCGCTAATCAAACTTTCGTTATAAATATAAATATATATATATATATATATATATATATATATGCGTTTTTGTAAAAAACGCCTCGTGCTACAGCTTTTATTTTTCGAAATATCACATTTTTATTTTCTTTAGAATTTTTAAATCACCAAGTGCTTACATTTATCGACAGAGTAATTATGATTACTAATGATTATTAATACCTGCGATTACTAATATTTGAGTATGTGTTATATTCGTGTATGATACAAAATACATAAATAAATAAATAAATCAAATAAATCAAAAAATATCCCAAAATATCAAAATATCGACAGATTTATTATTATTACTAATGAATACTACTAATACATATGATTTGTAATATTTGAGCATGTCAAACATTCGTGTATGATACAAAATAAATTAATAAAATGAAATAATAAGTACCCCGACTAATATACTGTACAAAATAAAAAGAATAGGTTTATAAAATACATTTTTTCAAGCATTCCTTTCGTTACAGTATACACATTTTTGCATTTTTTTCCTCGTTTCGATAGAAAAGTCTTTTCAAATAGCATTTTCCATTAACAAAAATGGTGGCATTATTCTAACAATACCATATTTGATTCTCCAATGCCACAACATATTCCTTTCTACACAGTTGTTTAATGCATTAGAATTACATATAATGAATTAACATTAGATTTCCAGGATTGCAATATACGACTCATTCATTTTGATCAATCTAAAATAAAAAAATTATTTTAAAAATAATTAATTGTGAATAATATACATATCATGAGCTATCTGGAGATCATTTTATGAGCAGAAATTTTCTTAAGTAATTTATTCTTATTTTTTCAGGTACTTTAATTATAAAAAAAAAAAAAAAAAAAAAAAAAACGAGAACGTAAATGTCTCTGTCAAAAATTGAAAATAAATAAAATGAAGCATATCCATAGTCACAGAAATAGATTTTTCTATCTTATTAATTTTCGAAACTATAGCAGTCAAATCGAGTTCAAACAAATTTAGGAGCATACTGTTGTTTAATTTTTTTTATTATTTTTGTTAATATGAGATGATTATAAATAGAACTTTTCACTTTTTCTTTTTATTTAAAAATCGATATTTGTAAAACTAATTCTTTAAACATTACAAAATGACATCTTTTGATATTTGAAGCTTCTTATGTTTTGTTATGTCTGGTCCGTCCGGCGATGCACGGAAATCAGTAACTTTCTTTTGCGGTTTCGATAAAAATAGTCATATTCGGCATATATTCTGTTCTAAAAAAACCTCTTTCCGAACGAAACTCCGGTACTCGTCAACACTGCCTAAGGCATTGTACAGCAGGCGTGCTTCGCACGCGCTGCAATATCGTTTAGTTTCAATTTCCTCCGCCAAGGGGCGCGAAATAGTCTTATTTAGTTATCTAAATTTTAATTATTTGATGTTAGGTTGAATGAATCAATTCCCGTTGAAAAAGATTCCAAACATTTTTAGAAAACTTTGGTCGAAATATCAAAATGCCCTAGGTCAACCACTTTCAACCACCATATCTCCCACACTCCCTCAGCTACCGACATACAAAAACCATAGTGTACGATGGAAGACTTGAGTCTACTACCACACACAAACACCCGTGGTCTGGGGCGGGTAATTTTGGCTTCAATGTGAAATATAATGACACACACGTCTATATAAAAATGCCTTAGACCGTCAAATTTCAACTACCATATCTCCCACACCCCCACAGCTACTGGCATGCAACCACCATAGTGCACGATGAGAGACTCGAGACTACTACTACACATAAACATCAGTGGCTTACGCTGGATAGTTGTGGCTGCAAAAGGATATATAGGGACACCACGTCTTTATATATTTATATATATATTATTATATATAAATTTACAGTTTTCATGTAAAAGCTAAAACAAAAACAAAATAATACATCCAATATATATAACAGTAGCCACCTGCTTTTAAATACGAACAGTCGGTGAGGTATCTTAAAAAAGTTATTAAATATACAAATCGAGTTTTTTCATCTTTAAATCCGTAGTTAATTGCTTAAAAAAAAGTTATTATAAAAAGTTATTAAAGTAAATATTCTTTTATGTATTATTTTTTTTTCGTTCAACAAAGCATAACTCTCTCATACAGTTACAAATACATTTCTTCATGTAAATCAATAAACGTATCTGAGAACCGAGTAATGGTTATTATGCTGCTATAAATGTAATACATCTTGATTTATAATTGAATGCACCCAGATAACTACCAATACTAAACTATCTCATGAAGCATCTCCCAGGACTATTCTCTCCTGCATACACTGCTAATTTTGACAGTATTCTTTGATGTATTCTTTAATGATATTTTGCACTTATAGAAAAATGGAAAACGCTGTTGGATATCTTCGTAAGTAAAAAAAAAATCAGATCTTGTAAAACTATAGATAAAAATGCCTCCCAACTTAAATAAAATTCAGAAGTGAATAATTGTGCTATTAATTTGTTGAACAAAGAGAAACAATTTAAGAGGCAGTTTAAATAATTGAAAAAATAATATTAATAAGTAACGGACTGTTTAAATAGAGGTAATTACAAGTACTAAAATAAACAATCGTGTTAACTAATGAAGTTTCTATAATTCATTATAGCTTTGTTTAAAGGTTTTTGTATCCACATGTTAATACGATAACTGCATAATTAAGACAATCAAAATTTCCATCGGACATGCGACATTTTCTTTCTGAAACATCTGAGTGAATGAATACATATGTAAACGTATTTCCTTACACTACATGCGAAATGAATACGTACATTATAGTTTTACACTAACATACGAAAGTTTGACGTTTTGCAAAAGGTTTACCCCTTCTTTGGGGCGGTATTATGTTGGACACTACACCTTGAAAAAGGAATTGATTACAACTACAAACCATGTTTAGTTGAGTACATTTTGGTTGTTTTAAGCAAAATTTTCGGTTGAAGTAAAAAATTTGTTTTGTTGCTTGGACAAAAAAATATTGTTAACACTCATACAAAATTTCACCAATTTTACTTGAATTAACAAAATCTGTTTTTTTAATTGTACAATAATGTTGTAATTTAAATTTGTAATTCCAGCAAAATTTTGTTGTTTTTGCAAAATCTAAATTGTTGTGTAGTAGCCATAACTCTCTTACGTAACTTGATTTATTTGATTTATATAGCTATATAATTAAAGGATTAACGTAATTTTAGGATAATTAAAGCATTTTTTTCATTGGGACGGACCAAGGTAGTTTTAAAAATCCCCCTGTCCCATTTATTACTTTCTTCTATCTTTATAAGAAGAAAGTATTGGATTCATGAAATTTTTCAACTTCCAGTTTACGACGGATTTTAGAAGGTCCTGAACACGATTTGACTGTTTTTAGAATATGACTGCCTATGACTCTGTCCGTCTGTATGTTGCAAAAAATTTGTGGGCGCTCTATCTCAAGAACTAATGCACGAAATTTAATAAAACTTTATATTCAGTTACTTCCTGATATAAATTTTTGCTGATTAGTTTTTGGTGTAAATCACGCAACAGGTGGCGCATTTTTCACTCTGTCGGTGTACGCTTGCAAAAAGCACGATGAAAATTCACTTGTTATTATTCAAGGATTACATGCGTAATTCGCTGCTGATAATGAATTAAAAAATAGTTAAAATTACAAATTAGATTTGTTCATTTAACAAAAGTTTTTGTAGTATAAGCAAAACAAGTTCGCAATATAACATATTTTATTATTTAAACAAACAAACTATATTTTGTTGAAAAAAGAAAATAGATAGTTAAAATAACACATAGCATATATCTATGTAACATAAAGAATTCAAGTAAAATTGAACCATTTTACTTGAATTAACAAAACTTTTTTTGCTGACGATACAAATTTCTTTTGTTGGAATTGCAAAAAAAATCAACAATATTTTTTTTTTGTTGATTCAAACAAAATTTCAATCGACGACAAAATTCAAACGAAAAGTTTTGTTGAGTCCACCAATTTTTTGTTGATTCAACGAAATTTTTTCTGGGTGTACTCAACCTCGAATCTGCAGCATATATGCAGTTATATATAAAGAAGGATACATTCGTGAAATATAAAAGATGATATATTGAATACTGATTAAATTATTTTCAACGAGCCGGCTAACACAATTTGACTCAAAATGATTCGTTCAGATTAGGCTCGCTTCCCCCTCCCCCCCCACACACACATACCTATAAAAAATAATAATACATTTATTCACTTTTGAATTTAATTTAAATATTAATTTTCTTTATTTTCAAAAGTTTCATAGCAGTATAACTCTCCCCTATTTCTGCACGTAAAACTTATATTATTTTTTTTTTAAGTTTAGCCTCAGGTGTATATCAAAACTGGATTAAATGATCTCCTTTAATGCGCTTTTTCAAATTTCATATTACCCTGAAAGTTTACATTTTGTTTCACACAGACTTCGCTGAGATAGTTTTGAAACAAATGTCGTAAAAACAAAACTTTTGATAACTTTCATAAAAGTAATTTTTTCGTATTCTCTTTGGGGCATTAATCTGAGCATTTCGCTGTAAAAAAAGCAAGCAACTGAAAAAGTTAATAATATGAGAAATCATTATAGAAAAAAAGTTTTCTCCCTGAAGAGTTTTGAATGTAGATATCCATTTAAAATAAATAAATAAATATATGTATTCCGCGAACAGTCCATGGTATGTGGAAATAATATTGTATTAGATAATAATTTTGTAAGAAAATATGAAAGGGAAAACTTGAAATGAATTATCACAGAAATAGTTGTTCCGTAATTTAATTTATAATTATCAATGTATATATATATATATATATATATATATATATATATATATACATGAAAATTTCTTTAATACAAATTTAAATACATATTAGGGTGAAATCAATAAAAAACAATTATATATATATATATGTATTTTTTCATGCAATTTTTTCCCGTACGTTTAAAATACTTTGTATAAAGAACGCAACATTATTTTAAAAGTGAATGATATCATCAAAATGCAAGAAACGATTTTCATCATGTTTCCAAAATGACACACGTAGGTACAATTGATTGCATTCCTGCTGCATTTGGGTCTTTTCGTATCATGTGAAGAAACATTTTATGTATTTTGAAAATAATTCATTCTCTTCTAAATAAGGAAATACTGTGGAATATACTGTAAATACTCTGGTATCAATTCATATTTTAATAATAATAAAAATCATTTATTAGGTATTATTGCATTTTTAAATAAAAATAGATACACAATAAGAAAAGTCTCTTTGTAATGAAAGGTAATTAAGCAAATTAATAAACAAAAGTAGGATCTGTGAACCAATAACTGACCATCGGGAAATAAAACTCTAAAAAACAAAAATCAAGAAAGAAAAATTTTTCATTAAAAAGAGATTATGAAAAACTTTCCAACATATGCAGAATACTGTAACAAAACTTCACAGTATAATATGGTGAATGATGATGTCTAAATAAACAAGGTCAATGTCAAACTGGGCGTATAGACCTACCTTTAGACTTAAGCTCAACTAGCCCCGCGCAGCAGGTTTGTCTAATGTATGGTAAGGTCCCAGCCCATGGGAGCGATCTCCGGAAGGACCACCCGGGAAGGGGACCCCTCGCAAATGAAAATTAACTGTCAATTACTGTATTATTACTGTATTACTGGGGGGGGGGGAGGCTCGAAAGCCAAAGCACCGCGACCAGAGGTCTATTGTACTATCTCCACAGGTCTCCTAATTTTGAACCAATTCCAGATGAGAGACCTGCATCTGGATTGTCACCCCCAGAGGTATTGCTTATACAGAACTTGGAGGACTTTGGAGCCACAAACAGATTTAACGTGCACCAGCTCCCATTAACGTACACGGTACCACAGCAGAGGCAGACGAGAGAGGATAGACGATGCACCCTCCCAAGCATTGACCGTGGTCGATGCTGCTTGGCTTTCGGCGATCTTACGAGAGCCGAGCTTTACCGTCCACGCCACTGCGGGACTAAATTAACTGTCAAAGATTACAGTGTCAATCACAAAGCTATATCATGTCTAAGTAAAAAATGTCAAGGTCAAACCGGGTGGGGAGGTTTACCTTCCGGCTTAAGCTCAACTAGCCCCATCCAGCAGGTTTGTTTACTATACGGCAAGGCCCCTGACCAGGGAATATATTACGCAAAGGCCCAGCCCATAAGGACCACCCGGTAAGGGGAACCCTCACTATTGAAAATTAACTGTCAAAGATTACAATGTCAATCACAAAGGCTATCCAATTATACCGGACGAGCCAAGTTAGATACAATAATGAGCTGAATGAACAATTGTGATTGTAAATAAATATAAGGAGATGTAAAGCTTTTACAGGATAATAATTAAATTTGAGAGAAACTATAAATACAAAACAATAATAATATAGATCACTTATTGAACAATAAATAATAATTAATATATACGATATTGACAAAGAGAGTAATCATAGTTTGAATAGTAGCATCGAGTGTATAAAAATACTTATATAAGGAAAAACTTGAATAATACACAGAATATTTACAGTAAACAGTTAACACAATTTAAGCATAGCAATAATGTCAGAAAGCAAATCTGAGAATACAAATACTGTGTACTCGTACTAAGAATAATGGGGAATAACATAAGTGATTATATAGGAATATGTGCATGTAGTGAAAACAATCAGCACAAATCAATTACCACCATGTGTCTAAGTAAAAATTCGGTAAACGTATGACAAATTTGAAATCCCAATATCAGCAATTACCTTAAATAGTCGGAAAAGTATCCAAATTCTTTTGTGCACCCCGGCACAGCATCTAAGATTTGTATATATACTACATAGTATTCTATTTACATCAGCTGGGAAACGCATAGCACAGTTGAAATTTCCCCTACAGCAATTACGGTGAACAAATGGAAATGTACTCGAGATTTTTTATGCAGCCCTGTATACGATCTATAGAATTCATATACAGAATGTAACATGTGCAAATTGAACTAAATTCTAAATCGCTTACCACAACCGAAACGCAAATCCAGTAATTACTATAAAGAGACAGTACTATAAAATAATTCTTTTGTGTGTCCCTGTAAATAAACGATTAATGCTATGCACACCTTATTCTATAGAAAGCATTTTGTAGTGATCGCCGTGATATATATCAATTTCAATATGTTTGAAATAGTGTAACAGTGTTAAAGTACACCGCAAACGATTTTCCCCATAAATTGTGATGCAATGGATTTGTTTTGAGTGTCGTCCGTTTAAATGAACTAGAAATGCTAAACATTTCATTTTCGATACCAAACAAACTATAATAAGCCTCAGTAACATATATCGATTGCATGGTAATCCAAGTATATTTACGCGGAGTATGCACAGACGACAGAGAGACAAACCAAATTCATAAACACTTTTCAACTAAGTTAGAAAGTGTTAAAAATGCACGAATATATTAATTTTGGTTAGTAAAAAAGGCATATAACATCCAATGAACTGTATTTTTGCAAGTTATAGTTGCAAGAAAAGCTGTGATTGGATAATTAAAAAAGGCTACTTCGAAATCTTTATACAAACTTTCTAAAAAAAAACTTCCACCATCAGACCAAAATCATGGTATGTTCACAAGTTGAGAACTTTTTTATATAAATTTCAATTTCATTATTTTCGTTCATCAATTGAGGCATGTATTTATTATATTTATTTTATGAAAAAAAAAATTCACATAATAACACTGGTATGGCTATGAAGATTGATTAATTACTCAATCATTAAAATGTCAACTGCACTAGTAATTAACAAATAATGGAAAAATACTAAATTTTTATTTATTTATTAACTTACTTGTAAAAACTAAAATGAGATTAAACATTCTAATAGAACGGGAGGCGATGACAAAGATTACTACATCATCGAATTTGTGATGCATTACTGATGCAGTCAAGATAATTAACAATATTAGCTTAAAAATTTTTTAACGTGTTATAGATTTTGATTAGTAGAATACAAAATTTTCTGTCTGCCTCGTGATATTTTTCCAGATCAAGGAGGCAGACCGGAATTAAGGGTTTTATTTAAGTTAGATTCCTGGCATCAAGTTTTGAGATGAAATTAGTGCTAAACTAAAGTTACAAAAAAAAAATGTTTGTTTGTTTGGACATAAAATGTGTGAACGCGATGCTGGGATAATACCACCAAAATTTAGAGGAATAGGCTGCTCTTTCTGCTCATATTGTACCAATCTATCACGAGGCAGACTGAAATATTTGCATTCTACAAATCCATATATATATAACATGTTCAAATAATATGCCAAAATTCTATGATGTGGTTGCAACACCAAATCGAAAATTGGCCTCTTTTTCTTCTCATATCATACAAAGATATCACGAGGCAGATAGAATAAATGTATTTCACTAGTCGATATCAATAACATGCTAAACTTTCAAGCCGGAACTTGTTGATATAATAGTATGGCCAAAACGAAGAATTGTCTCTCAATTTGATCGTATTAAACCAAGATACCATGAGGTACACTGAAATATTTGAATTGAAATATTTGATTAATATATCCTATTGCGAAGATTTAATTGTGAACAATTTCCTGCCGAAACCTGGCGACGAGATAGATCAATGACGAATTAACCAAAATGACGAATTTTCATGCGTTCCTGCTCATACCGTTCCACGATACCACGACGAAGACCGAAACATTTTTATTGCACTAATCGTAATCTATAAAATGTTAAAGTATCATGCCGAAACTCAATGATGAAAACAACAAATTGGCGGCACCTTCTCTTATATAGTAAAATGATATGACGAGAGAGACCAGCCATTCTTTCATGAACTGTTAATAAACTAGTCCCTTATCATTATTTCATCTTGTGACACGATGGCATAGTCCTTTTTGTCCAACTACCGGACTAATATCATTATAATTATATTTTAGTATCCTTAACTTCCGAACGTTGACAGCTATAGCAATACAAAATGTGTCTGGATGTACTAAAGGGGTTATGCGATTTTTGATGAGAAATTTGACTGCGAATGCTAGCAATAAATTCAGCAGTTAATATATGTAATCTCCAACACTATATATAGGAATGTAATCTGGAAGGCTATATGAGAAACCGTAAAACAGTCGATTACAATGTTATACATCAATATCGATGTAGTGTACATGGACACCTTGTGCAAATGAATGCTGAGAATAGTGCGCAGAAAATGCACAAAAGACTATATATTCAACACAACAGATCAACGACGTTTCAGCGCTCAATCTGTAGTGATCTCAGTCTCAATCTTTAGCTCAATCGAAGATAAATACATGTAGTAACAACTAGTTGCTTCATTATGAGGACATACATGTAGGAAAAGTTTTGAAAATCACAAACGAATAAAATAGTATTCTACGCATACTACTTTAGCAGTTATGTGCATAAAATACTTTTCATACTAAATCGATGTTACTGTACAACATTGTAATTTACTATTTTCCTTCATTTCGTATAAATTTTAAAATCGAACGCTAACTCTTTACTTTTCCGCAACGAGTGCTGTAAGCATCCTAATCGAATAGCGTTTAATCGCTTACTGTATTGTGACGCTATATTTATGATTGTACTTGCAGGATTTTGAAAGTTAAGGGGATAAAATGGACTTTACTCTATACCCTATATTTACATTCAATTAATGAAATTGGCACCTTTAAAACTTCACTCATTTGTGAATTATTGATTTTTAATGTCTTCTCCTTGATGTTTGGATCACCCAGTATAATATATGTCTTTTAATCCTCCGCCTATCTGATGACTTATTCTCTACACATCATCACATGAACTGAATCACTCTCCAAAGCAAACCGGGGCTCGTCAGTGACCAGCACGGAAGCTCATTATTCTCTGTTCCAGGTAACGTGCTCTCTTGGCTAACATAAATGGAAACTTCTGTGTTGTCGATTAAGAGGACTACACACAACCAGTTGTCTTGCATAGAGTCCTTAATTGTGAAGATGTCTGTACACATCAGTAACAGATATTATCATCCCTGTTGCCTTATGATGATCAGAATTGAGATGATCCACAGTAGAGACGGACTACACCCATTGTGTGTAGTCCCCTTAATCAACAACACAGAAGTTCCCATTTATGTTGACCGAAACTCATAAGGGAGCAAGTTACCTGGAACAGACAACAATGGGCTTCCGTGCTGTTCACTGAGGAGTCACGGTTTGCTTTGTAGAGTGATTCAGTTCATGTGATGATGTGAGAACAAAGCATCAGATTCTACCTATTTAACATTGTTAAAAGACACAGGTATACAGACGTTGGAATCTTTGTTTTGGCTGGAATCCCTCTGGTGGTCACAGTAAATTCCGTGTCTGCCATGGTTGAAATCTGACTGCTGTGAAATATCCGACCGAGATCCTTGCTCTGTTCTTCACATCTTTTGCTGGTGCTATTAGTGATGAATTAATCTTAATGAATAATAATGCCCGATCGTATTGAGCTGGAGTCGTTGATGAATATCTTGAGGATCAAAGTTTGGAACTAATGAGATGCAGGCTAATATCGGGCTTTATAATTAGATAGAGCATCTTTGGGACTATCTCAGCATACAGGTGATTGCCGTAAGTTCTCTTCTGAAGTTATTAAATGCGCTGGAACAAGCGCTTCTTTATGTACGGGCGTTGTTTCCCATTACAGTGCCCGACAACTTAATTGACAGTACGTAATGTCAATGCTACAAATGAATTACTAGTAAGGACGGACACATGCCTTATTATAATTCATTTATTTATTTTTTTACAAATAACTATAATTTGTTTTTTTATCAGTAGACTTATTTGTAAATTATGCTTGATGTTAAAATTGATTAAAATTTTATAAATAACTTTTTAAATCCCAATTTCTCAAAATTTAATGTCTTTTTGTTCATTTTTTTAAAAAATTGGGCACAAAGACTGGATGTACGTTAACTTTTGAAGGCCAGTGTAGTTTTGATTCAGAATATTTTTAATGGATAAAAGTAAAATAAAATAATTATGTTTAAGTATTCTATGTAAACTACTAACATCGTAAATAATGTAATCAATGAACACTACTTAAAACTGTTATATATTGGGGATATTATGCTGTCTTTTCAAAATATTTATTTTTCAAATTATTATCACCAGGTAAACAATCATCAAGATCATATTAAGTAGAAACAAAGTACAAATAATTTTATTTTTTTATCAGAAATTCTATTTATTTCGGTCCAAAAGGGCTAGAAAGTGATATTGTGCAAGGGTTGTAACCCATGAGCGGTCTTGAACAAGGGTCCTTGATACTGAATTTTCGGATTCAAATTAATCAAGAGTCAAGAGTCAGCTGAATGGGGAGGCCTTCCAAATGGCTTAAGTACTCACAAGCCCCGTCCAGAAGAGTTGTTCTCTTAATTTTGAACCAATTTCACATGAGAGACCTGCACCTGGATTTGCACCCCCAGAGGTAAAGCTTATTCTAAACTTGGAGGACATTGGAGCCACGAACAGATTTTATGTGCACCAGCTCCCATTAATGTACACGGTCCCACAGCAGCCGCAGTCGTGAGAGGTTGTCACCCTCCCAAGCACTGACCACGGTCGACGCTGATTCCCTTTCGGAGATCTTACGGGAACGGAGATTATTCGTCCGCGTCACTGCGGGGCGATTAAAATTAATCAATGAGTCTTTGGACCAGACTACGAGACAAATTAAGATATGTAACACCATCAACATTTATAACCCATTTCCTCCCTTGCAATTGCCCGCCATCTTAACGAATTAGATACACGACATCTCCTACATACGGCAACAATATTTTAGGCACAACAATTGAAACCAACAAGCATAAAAAAATTCCACACAAACTACAAAAGAGGGATATTCACAGTTTTCCTTGACTGAAGTATCACCGTGGGCTCATAAGTGTCCAATTCTTTAAAAAAAGGAATATGGATATAATTGTTGCATAAGGATTTATTAAAATTATTTAAGATAATTTATAGTAAACCCTATATTTTGCATTTATTTTCGTTCTTTTAATATTGAGTGTTCTCTCATTCTTTTCAAAATACACTGTGGCGGTTATTTACAGATAAGTCACGATTGCTTATTATAAATACTTATTCAAATATTAGGTAACAAATAAACTCCGAAAAATTCTTTGGACTAAACAATGCAATAAAGCATGTGAGTGACAAAACAAAAAACGTCCTTAAAATGTACTTAATATGCAGTGTATTTGGATACCACCACACAAACTCTGCAAAAGAAGAATTTTTGCAATGAGTACATAAATGTTATCCAAAGAATCATACCTCGACGAAGCACTGGTAAAAAAGAAGGACGTATTCACTCTTACACATCTCTGTGAGTACTCTTGCAGGCTAGGGTGCATAAGAGCACGCATTTACCACTTTGTGATTTTTTGTTGATTATTACTAAACATTTTTTTTGTTTTATTCTCAAATGTTTATAATAGTTAGTTATTTAATTTTTGATATTTAATAATAAATAATTCGCTTTTGATACATTCATTTTTTTATAATTTTATAGTCAATTGTTTTAAAAATTCGCCCTCTTACACCAGCTTAGAATATACATATTACTTTATATAACAATATAAATTCTACCAAAAAATTTAACACTTTCACAAAACAATTTTTTTTTTCAAGAAAATAATACGTAACTTGAAAATGCAGTCTTTCTCAATTCCAAAGATTAAAGTATGAAGTGAATTTTAGAGAGAAAGCCTGCAGAGCTAAAAAAGAACCTAAAAGTGGACTTCTCAAGAAAAATGCTGATTTTTCACCCCTTTCACGTCGATAATGCATGATTCGCTTTTCCAGTCAGCGTAAGCAAATTGAGCATTTCTTTCAAATGGAAAAATGTTGTTCCACGCGTCAGATTTTCACGACTGTGATTTTATAAAATTCTTTGTGAAGAACAAGTTTTTAATACAGCAAAGAATTGTTTGTATGTCTCTATTTTCTATGTAGATTTTAATTCTAAGTCTGTTTTTCCCAATCTCAAACAATTACATTGATAACATCGTTAAAACGTTTCACATATTTATTTAAAAAATAAGAAACGACACAGCATTGTTTTAATAATTACCCGGGTAGTAGAAACCTTTGTTTAACACCCTGAGCTTCTCAGAGATTTCTTGTATTTTTTAAAAATTGTTCCTAAATGTTAGGTTAATTTAAATTTTGTTTCATAATTTCGTGCCAATATAAATTTGTATTCCTTTATCTTAAAAATTTCTTAAAACATAATTGTGTTCAAAATGTTTTTGTCTACATCTAATATCGATTGATTTCAGAAAAGGATAAATTACGTGACAGCAGCTAAGATATATGATTCCATCTGCTATTTAAGTGTGTAAGTGATCTTATTTAATCAACCATCAAAACCGCCCTGATATGTTGCCACAGACGGAGATGCAGCCTCAGGGTCCGCAACAATCAGAGTTGCACAGTCGAAGTATCCAAATAAATGTCATCTTCAATAAGGATAATTCACTGCAACCGATTGCAGTAAAATCCGTAATCAGAATGCAATTAAATTAGAATTTACTGTACGATGTCACAACAGTCTGTTTTTAGGATGAATTAAGTAGGATAAATTACACATTTAAAAATCAACTTGTATGATATCTCTTAAAAAAATGTGTTGTTGCCACCCCAACTACAAGAACACCTTTTAATCTCAAAATGTTATTGTGTTTAAACACACTTTAGCACCCTATGACATACATATCCATTATATCGAATTATAGCACCGTGATAAATGTTTGTCATCATATTTCTATTCATATTCTATCATCCTAGTTTAATTAAGTGACATCCAAAACGAGTTGAATCCTTGTCTTCAGAAGGGAATGCCTTGTCGCTGAATTTTTCGCTGTCACGATCTGGAGGCAGCTTTACTAGCGTTAGTTAAAGTCATTTCAATCGAATCACATCTGAAAAGCAATGACTTTATCAGAAAATTTTCAAAACACCTCCATTTCGTAATGTCATAAATATAGAATCATTCTTTTCCGACGTTCTAACTAACTGCAACATCAAAATGTTTCATTTTATGTTTAGTCGATATTGACATATTTTTTTGCAACAACATTTAACAATTGCTAAATATTTCTGTAAATATTCCTGTATAATGTTGTTAATTTATATAACGTGTTTTTAAGTATTTCTTCGATTTTTGCGGCTTATATGAGGTTTCGATCTGACGTCACTTGCGGCTCTTTCTGACAGTCGATTGTTGGTACTTCATACTGAAATTAACTATTGAGGTCCTTTGAAAGTCATTAAATTAACTAAATAAAGAAGAAAATGTTTTGACATCACATACCATTACATATTGAAAGTGAGCATTTTTGACGTCATTGCAACTTTCCATCTCTGACTGTACTTTTAGGACAATATTTATTATGCATTTTACTACACTCTTTTATTTGACTTAAATTGGTTCATATATGTAAAAAAGAAATTTTGTAATCGATTTTTCACTCAATTTCTGTAATGCTAGAATTATAAAAATATGTACACGAGTGTGTTTTCGATGGCAATTGAACATTTTAATATTTCAAAATATAATTATAAATTAAAATATTAATTACAATATTTTTCTGTTAGCCGGGCGCAATTAATAAACCGCGAAATATTTTTTTATGATTACAACAAAATAACAATGGAGTTAGTTATGCGCCAAAAGCGCTCTCGCTAAAATTTGTCTGTGAAACAGCAAAAAGTATATGTTTTAAACACAAAAAGTAAAACATTAAATAGCAATAAAAATAAAGAGAGAAATATTTTTAAATGCATTTCTATCAATTGAAAGTTTAATATTAAGTAAAATATGATAATACGTTGAGAAAACTATTTAGAAATCCTAAGCAGACAATTTACACAATGATTTTTACTTTATTTCCTGTTGCAATAGCTTAAAAAGAAAATAGAACAAAAATTATAAATTCTTAATGAATTCACGTACTGTAACGAAAAATGTTTGGAGAAAGATGAAGTGTACTGATGGAATTAGTCTTGGTTTTTAAGATAAAGACTTAATGCTTAAAAAATATATTTAAGAAAAATATATTTATACTTTTATACTTATTACCCTTTCTTTCTTGAAGAGACTTTTAATTTCAAAACACTATTAAATATATATATTTAAATGCAACAAAATATGTAAACCCTAAAATACTTTAACACTAGTCTTTTTAATTAACCATTTCAAACCATCTGAAACTCGGAAAAAAAAAACTTTTAGGAGAAATAGATTGGTGACGGCATAACAATCTACTACGGCGCTTATAGGTAAAACTTTAAAAACACTGCTAACCCATTAAACACGCATTATATATATACACACACTTATGGAAGGAAATAATAAGAAATATTAATAGTATGATATATACTTAAATGTAAATCACATTAAAATTATTATATTATGGATTTTTTCAAAAAGATTTTTTTTTCACAATGCGAAAATTCCTTCATATAAACTGCTTAAAACTCTCCGTATACAAAGAAAAAAATATTTCAAATATTTATATCCCGTTTCTGCGAACTAAATTTGTAAAACATTACATAAAATATTCATATTGCATTTAGAATTTTGAAAGTTGAATAAAATATGCTTAGTTTATCGAAGAGAAAATGGAAAGTTTTTATTCATCTCAGCAATTTAAACTCTTGAGAATTTCAAACAATAACATCTCTCAAGAAAATATGACGATAGTCTTTTTCAACAGTTCCCAAAAAAATAAATAGCTGAATTTGTAAGTATGGTGTTTTCTTAAAACATTTCTACAAGTGAGAAGATGTTTTCATTTTTCGCATCGTATGTTTTAATGACAAAAAAAAAAAACACATGATTTTTTAAAAATCTATTTCACTAAACAATAATTTTTAGATCATTACATTTGAAATTATATTTTTGTGTTGGCATACTTTCAATTCGATAATACACTATTATTTCATCTTGTATGCAAATATATTGATATTATTTGATGTTTGACGGGTTAATTTTTTTAATAAGTAGTAAAAGGTAGGTGAGGTAAATACAAGCTACGTCGGTTCTAGGTTCTGTGAACCCTCGCGGGTGATCCGCCAGGTGGGACCTGGTTTACCCGGGGTAGTTCACAGGCGGGACGTCCGGTCAAGTGGGGAGCACCGCCACCTGCGCAACACTCCTCTACCCCAAATGATTGAGGACAAATGTCGCTGTGATTTGCATTAAATCCCAGAACTCTTAGGACCCCAAAGCTTCACACTTGGGGAAAAGCCGGAGTCCCACGACATTTTCGGAGCCAGAAAGCCAAGAGGGAAACGGAAGCTAGGCCTTACGCAGAGTTTCCCCGACAACTCTCGCTTTACCACCGCCTTCGATCTTGGAGCTGTTACAGAGGATACGACTAGTCCGTCAGCAGCTGCCAAAAATAGGTACCTCTCGTGAGGAAACTTGCATACCGGAAACATCTGAACCTTCCGGCTCTCGGCCCGAGAACATTTCTCATTTTACCTCCCAACGACCTGGTCCAAGGACTCCGAGAAGCCCTTTTGCCGCGCAGGGCCATGATTACTAGGAAACCGTAGATGCCTCTCTCGGTCCCAGAAGGTCGTCAAAGACTCCCACTCAAGCGCTACATAAACGCTCCCGATTGTAAGATAGTAGCGTAAAAATTAGTTGCTAGATTCCTGCTAATCCAACCGTCGGACACAGAAAGCTCCGTCTACGCAAAGACACACTGGACTGGTTGACTCTTATCTAGACGTTTTCACTTGACTGACGAGTCTCCAGCCCATGCTCCTCGCAGTCGGAAATTCGGGGATAAGACATCTACCCACTCCTAGAGAACGTGATGCGAGCCACGTAACACATACCGGGTGGTCCTCTATGGTCTCCAACCACTCTTGGTCAAAAATGGGGCAATTCCTGTTCCAACCGAAATTGAGGTCGACTCACAACTAGCAGTGGGGGCTGCGAGGGATTGTCGGTCACATGTACCCCGTCGTTAGGCCTATGGCATGTCCCTGCGACGCCGCCTACATTCCGCCGTCTGCCAGTACCGAGAGAATCTGCATGCCGCCTCACGCACTGACCAGACGTCACTATGGTACCACAAGCGGCTATTACCATACAGACTCCGTCCTCGTCTCCATCTCGCATTGGATAAATTTGGAAAAGGTCCTAACACATTAGTTAGCCGTTGCTCTCGAGTCACTCCCGGATCTAGTCCGGGTATGAGGGTTAGACCTAAGAAGTGCTTCTTACTACCGCACCTATACTTGGGGAGCCGAGCTAAACTCTTGGACTAGCGTAAGGCCAAGTAATCTTATGAAGTCGGTCACCCATCCTAATGGAGGGGTGGCCCAGACACTCGTGGCAATTTTACTCAGCACCTCCAGAACTAACGGCTAATTAGCCCCCTCATTATCCCCCGGTTACCGCATGGAGGTTGTGGTTCGATTGCCTACCTGCCCCCATCATGTCGAAGCACAATTCGCAATGCCGGGCTCACGGTTATCTTCCCCACTGAAGGGGCAGATTGGGGACCACCCGGAAGGACCACCGGGAAGCTAGCTGATGTAAATAAAAGGTTGTGATAACTGGAACATGTTATGATGTTTGGTATAAATAATAATTATACATATCAATTGACGTATAAATAATATTAAATTTTATAATATTTTTTAATTATATGCTAAATAATTTTTGAAGAATTGTCATGTGGTGTAAAATTGTTTTAGTCTAAGTTGTTAAAATTAATTTTATATGACTTGAATAGAAAATGGTGCGTGGTGTATTTTAAAAATCAAAATTAACGAATAATAATTCGAATTCCTTTAAATTGTGTTAAGTCATGTAACTAACACATTGAATAAGCGCATAATAATAGATATATTTTTTATCACTATACGCATTATAACAGGAAATAGCGACGGGTATATTGTCGTAATTGGAAATATGTGTTAATACATAATAATAACGTATATAAGATTGTTCTTCGGAAAATAGTACTGTTGAAGGTGAGGAATAAGTGTATGAAATAATGCATTTGTGTCAAAGTTTTATAATTAAATATTTTGAGTACTTAAATTATTTAAATGTGTTATACGCTTTTAAAAATTTGACGCTTATTGGTAATATTTTTTATGCTGCATTAGCTGCAACCACATGACCCTTCCCAAGTAGCACAGATTTTTTACTCAACCATAACATGGTTAATTTGGAGCGTATCTGGGCAAGATTCTGAGCAGATAATGATTTGACAACTGTTGGGCATTTGTTGGAAAATGGTTCGTTGGCCAATAGTATGGAAGGCAAGACATTTCTCAATATGGGCCAACATTGACCAACAAACCGACAACAAATCGCCCTCTTTGGCCCATTCCTTTTGTGCTACTTGTGTTGTTCCACAATTTGAAACTACAATTTAACAATAATTTTATGTAGAATTGACAATGAATCAATGGACCCGCGCCAAATATTCGCACAGCAACCTTTGAGCGTATTTGCTAATACTTATTTTCCTTAACTTTTTATAAACTGCAATTTTTAATCTTACAAAATGTTTTAACGGACTTTGAGTGTGCCATCTTAAAAGCCTGTTCAAAAACCATTCTTATGATGCATCATTCAGTGTTGTGCGGTTTGTATGTGCACAGAGAAAATTATATTGACACCAGAAGTAATGTATATGATTAGTAAAGTAGTGTTCCGAAAACTTTTAAAATGTTTAAAATAAAATTGATAAAATATTGGACAGCAAAGAGGGAAAATTAAAAAAATATACGTGCAGCATATACTCGCAGAAATAAATTTTCCGCGCGTATATTCTGAAAACCGTACTAAATGATGAAACCATACGTCAACTCTGTAAATAAATCTATGGAATGCAAAATAAGTATAATAATATAGTAAATTTCAGGATCTACAATTAAAGAATAATTAAAGACAAGATACAGTAGTGGTTACCATGTCTCAGGTATAGTTAAGCTTTAAATAGAAAAAAAAATCTGAATATTACATAAAATATCAAATACAAATTCATATTCTTGAATTAATTATGAACATTAAGATTGTTAAGCCTTACATGACGAAAAATCTCATACATATTCATGTATTTGAACAAAATAAGAATTAACTATAAATATAGATATATGATCAATACAAATGAGTGCTGATTATGTATGATGAATATAAATTTTAGCTTATATATTTTTGATTAAAACTAAACATATCAGAATAACAAATTACTTATTATGAATACCAGCTGGGATGACAGAGCTACGCTTGGTTAAAATTGGCATTGTGTTCAATATAACAATAAATTCAGTGCAGACTTCTCTGAACTACCAGAATCGTGCTGTCTGTTATGTTATGAATTATTGGTTGAATCATACATCTAGCCCCCCCCCCCCCCATTGGGAATTTCTTAAAAAATCCTTCAGTCCTGAAAACCAATTTTTTCACCAAAAGTCATCAAAATTTTGAAAAATATCGCCAAAATGGGCGACATTATATCATTTGGCTCCAAGCATATGCTTTGGAATAGGTAATCTTGAAAGTAAATTTTCTCGCCAAATTTCATCAATGTTGCCGACTTTGCGACTTGCTTTACTGTTTAACAACTTAATAACTTTCTCAACTTTCATTCACATTGGAATGCAGTGACCCGTAGTGACCAAAAATGACCCACTAATCAAATTTTCTCGAATTTTTTACTTAGTCCAATGGTCTCGAAATACAATACGGTAGGATACGAAATTTAGTCAAAATCGTTAGAGACGTTTTTTAGATAAAATTAGCTTGACCCGTAGTGACTCAAAAATAATCCACTAATCGAAATTTTTCGAACATGTGACTTAAACAAATGGTCTTCTAGTAATCCAAAAGGGTAAGATACAAAGTATCGTAAAAATCGTTTCAGCCATATTTTACATAAAGCGAGCTTGACCCTGAAGCATAGTGACACAAAATGACCCATTAATCGAAATTTCTCGATAACGTGATTTAACCAATGGTCTTCTAGTGCGCGAAAATGATATGATACAAAATTGAGTCAAAACGTAATACCAAATTTTTAGATAAAATTAACTTGATCCGTAGTGACCAAAAAACGACTCACTAATCAAATTTTCTCGATCATGTAACCTAGCTCAATGGTCTTTTCGTGCCCGAAAACGATAAGATTGAAAACGTAACCAAAATTATTAGAGCCGTTTTTAGATAAAATTAGTGACCCGTATTGACTCAGATTTAACCCACTGATCGTAGTTTCTCGAGCGTGTGACCCCAATAAACTTCTCGTGGCGGAAAACGGTAAGATACAAAATTTAGTCAAGTTCGCTTAATCCGTTTTTTATATATAATTAGCTTCATCCTGACCTATAGTGATCCAAATCGACCTATTAATCGAATTTTCTCGATCACGTGACATATCCCAATGATCGTCTCTTGCTCGAAAAGGGTAGGATAAAAAAAAATGTGAAAATCGTTTCAGCCGTCTTTTTACATTAAATTAGTTTGCCCCTCACCCATAGTAACCCAAACTAGCGAAGCAATCAAATTATTTTATACAGTAAAGCAATATTTTTGTTTTATTTAAAGAGAAATCTGATTCTTTCCGTTTAATGTCGTTTGAAATGAAAACAAAAATAGTTTTATGTAAAAAAATGTTTTACTCTAATTTTATTTCTGTCTACTGGGAGAAATCCCATATTCTGCACTCAGCTTCATTGATTTTACGTAACGAATTTATCTTATGTAATTGACTCTTTGACCCCTTACCTTTCAAAGGTTTTGCTGATTATGTGTGTTTAGCTCAAATAGGCTAAATACATTCTCTTTGTAATACAACTTTTCTGCTTTACTTACAGAAATTATTACAGAGTCGCATTTTGTCTTTCACGTTTGATGTCAATATTAAATAAACAGTATAAAGAAATAAATACATATTTTCTCAAGTAACAGAATGTATATAATACATATTTATATATATAGGTGTGTGTGTGTATGAAATTTTTTTTTTACAAATTATATGAATATCTAAAAAAACAGACGAATAAATAAAATAAATTACATTAAAATTTGAATAGGTGTCTCTTTTACACATATATCTCCTAGAAAGCATGAATTACAGATTGAAAGAATACCAATTATTCGTAAATGTCGAAGGATATCACAATAAATCTTGAAATTTAAATTAATTTATGAAAATATATTGTTTTTGTAATTTTTAATAAAATTTCTGTTATGGTGGGAACTAAATTACTATACTGTCTTAATAAAATTTAAAAGATTTATTTTTACTTTGAATAGGTGGTAAACAAAAATCTCAATTTTATAAATAATTAAAAAAAATCAAATAAATAAATATATATTTTCACATACTTAAACTTCGCAAATCAGCTTACTTTGGAGGACAGAAAATCGTCTGTTGATAAACTGACATCTACACTGTTAAAAATAAATCCGTTAATTCAGGGTAAAACTACTGCCAACAATGTTGCCGGACTTTTTCCGTTCCATTAGTAGATTTTCCGTTTTGAGAGATAAAAGAAGGAAAAACTCCGTTTGAAGAAGCAGTAATTTTCCGTTATGAATGACCTCGGTTTAAAAAAAAAATACATCTCTCTTTGTGCTGCCATCTAGGGACTATTACGGGAGTATTTATTATTTAATATACTTCAAGAATAATTTCTGGCTGACCTTGGGGATCAAACTAGGGACGTTAGTGTCTTGAGCCAAGTGTTTTACCTTAAGACCAGTGGGCCCTTGCTAGAATGAGAGTTTGAAACGATGATACGGATTTTCTTAAAATCGCGGCTTGGGACTTAAACAATTTGGGGTTTAGAAACCTGGTAATTTTTAAATTAATTGCAGGGATATTTCGTTATCAGATTATGGTTGAAAACTTTAGTATTAATAGAGGATAAAAACATGAATTATATTTACTCTTAATTTAAATGTTAGATGTAAAATATGAATATATTATATTTTGAATTAAATTCGATAAAGTATGTTTGCTTTTATGAGAAAATCGATTTTTTTAACTATTATTATATCTTTTAAATGTGTTCGTTTAGAATATATTTTCAATGCGAGTGTTTTTTATAACTTTAAAAAAATAAATTGCGAATAATTTTACAGGAATGAGAAAATTATTTGTTATTTTTTTTAATTCGAAAGCATTATTTTTGTTTGTTGCTTTTTTGAGTAAAATCAATTTTATTTCACTTAATTTAAGTATTATATATTTTTTTTAAGCTATTTGTTTGGAATATATTTTACGAGCGAATATTTTTTGTTTTATATATTATGCGGGTTTTTTTTCGATTTTTTAACCAAATTTGTGTTTTTTTTTTGTTATCCCTTAAAGAAATTTTACATTTTTTCGGAGTCCTTGGAAGAAATTTGCGTTTTCTTCGCAATCCTTTGTCGGAAATCGCGTAATTCCTGCGATTTGTTAACAAAATTAGCGTTTTTCTGCGACGAAATTTGCGTTTTTTTCAATCCTTTGACAAAATTAGAGTTGTTTCCGCAATCCTTTGAAGAAATTGTCTACTTTTTCTTCGAACGATAGACATAATTGTTTTTTTCGGCGACGATCGTTCAAAATGCGAGATTTTGTTATGTTCGAATATTTGAACTGAAGACTAAAATTTTCGAAACCGAATGCCTAAAATTTTTAGGAAAATTCGGAACAGAATCACACTTGATGAAATAAATATATAACTATTTTTTGTTTCAAACGAATCGTAATATAAATTAATTTTAAACTAAAATTTGAGAGAAAAATGATTTGTTTCTAATTTCGGGAAGAAGGGGGGGGGGGTCGTGTTCACCCGCTACCGAAGTAACAATATTTTAGTGATTACACACTGAAACACAATGGACTGAAAGAAAAAAAATTGAAATCGGTAAAATTTTCGAAAAATTTCAAATCGTAAAAATCATCAATTCGTAAAAGTATACAAATTTAGAAGATTTTCGAAATTTTTTTGCTGACTTCGGGTTTTTCCGGATTTTTGAATTCCGGATAAGGGGTCATATATTATAAAATGATTCTTTCTTATCAAACGTAATTAAAATATAAGGAATACATAGTACAACGTAGTTTGCATTTAATTTTGCTTATGTAATCAAACAATGAGTTATGTGGTGAGTCAATCGGCTTAGAAACTCATTGATAACACTTTTTTACAAAAACTTTCGCTCATGGATTATTTCTTAATATTTAATTTGAATGTTTTGTCCAATCGTTGAACTACTTCCGAAATTTAATACTGAGTAATATATATATATATATATATATATATATATATATATATCCTCATCATCTTTATTTGTAGAAATCATTTGTCATTTTTAAAATGTACTTTTTTACAGTACAAACCTTTCAATAATAAAGTCTTCATGCTGTTTGTTTGTATGAAGTCTTATGAAAAAGAAACGCAGATCAACAATCTGTCATTTTTGACGGGGTTATATACTAGTATTAAATAAAATTATTAATATAAATACTTTCTAAATATACAATAAAATTATATTTCGCATTCCTTCGAACAATCAGAAGATCTCTTGCAATCTCAAAAAATGCTACAAAAAAGGTAAGCTAGTAATTTCAGCAGTAGAAAATTAAAATAAATCTGATTTTTCTAATTGGTGTTTATTTTAAATAATAAAAAAAAAAAAACCATAATTAAATGTTTAATTTTATGAAATGTATTAATAATGATTTTATTTTAATTTACGAGGTGCTACTTCAAATATGGCCATTGTATGTTACCTCTCTGTTTTCTAGAAAAACACTCTACAATGTGCGTCCTGCAATGTAAATTTTTCAACAAACATAATTTAATCTGGAAGTACATACCAGTTTGTACTGTTGATTATGCTTAAAGTGTTTAAATTATCGTAGCTCTTTAAAAATGATCATGTTAGTTTATCAATAATAATAAAATTAATCTTAAAAAAAAATGTTCTACACAAGTTCTCAAAAAATTTAATTATGATTTTTATTCTGATTTATTTTTGCAATATTCCACATCCTTTGCTTATTCACTTGATAAATTATCACTTGATTTCTGTAAGAAATTTATAAACTAGAACTATAGTTACTAAAACTAACCTCTTGTGTTCACATTTATTTGCAGAGATCTTTAAATAAGTTTGACAACGATAATATAGGAAAACGCTCTTGAATTTGAATAAGGGAGACTAGAACTCTCTAGCTAAGAGAATTAGAATTTATAAGGATGAGATGGAACTATTTTTACTAGAGCCACAATTTAATTTCCAGATGCCAGTGGCAGAATTTTTTTTCAGTGCATTTGACGTGCAGCTTTAATCATCTGTTGTGTGATAGTAATGAAACAACGAGTACTTTAAAATTGTTAATAAAAAACTCGGTTACTTAAAACAAGTTGGAAATTGTACGTCAAATGTGACAAATGAGATGCATTCGTACTATAACTAGTTTCAGTGAAATGAATTATATCGTCTCTTATTATGATATGATTAATTTCAGTAATAAAATAAGTACATTTTAATTTAGAAACATTTTATCATTTGTTGACATTTACTGAAAATTCCAATGGGAAACGTAAGCCTAGCATTGAAAATTTCAGAACTTGAAATCCATATTTAGACTTTTTTCCATATAATATCTATTTTTCTGTAAAAGTCTATCCAAAAACTGTCGGTAGATTATATGATTGCTATAATTAAACAATTTTAGTATATAAATTCTGTTTTTAAATTCAGTAATACGGAAACAATATGACTCCATTTTAAACAGGACGTAATTACCATGGCAACCTAGTATCATTACCTATAATGTAAAAGCATTTAATTAATTACTTATGATAGGATTTAATAGAATGATACATCTCGGTTGCTTGATGATTAATCCCCAGAAACTGCTATAACAAAGAAGTACCAATTTAAAAAAAAATCAAATCAATTAATAAATATTTTTATTAATATATTTTTAAGTTTTGATTCGATTTTCATAAAATTTGAAATAGCTCGACAAAATTCTGCAAAGGTTATATATATTAAATTTCAAATCATTTAGTTGGGTAGTTTAGCGCTGTTATATGCGGACAGATGGGCGGACCAAACGACGACTATAGGTGCTACGTATTTATATAGCTACAAACGCACCTAATTATGCACTTTACTTTTTGCGATTGAAATTTACTACATTATCAAGAAGCTAATTTTACTTTTTACACTCTTTAATTTAAGTTAATTTGTTTTTTGTATTATGTAAACACATAATTTTATAATCGATTTTTCACTCACTTCCTGATATGATAGAATTGTGTATACACAGGTGTGTTTTTATGAAAGTACAACATTTTAACATATTTAAGATCTTATTTATAAATAAATTATTTATGTTTAATGTATTTTTCTATTAGCCGGATGAAGGGGATAAATTGCCAAATAATCTTTATGATTATAACTGTTTACGAGTTACAAAAACAATGGAGTTATTTAAGCGTCAAAACAGGGAATCTGGCTGTGAAACTGCAAGCTCAAAAATTTTTAAACACTGTAAAGTAGAAAATATAATAATAATAAAAAAAAGTGTAAAATATTTAAAAAAATACTTTTTTATCATTTAATAATTTAATGTTAATAAAATTATACGTTCAGAAAACAATTTAGAAATGCCTAATAGATAGTACAAATAATGTTTCTGTTTCCTGTCGCCAAATCTTTTAAAAGAAAACAGAACAAAAATTGCCTATTTCTTTATACACTAGTTCGCTCTTTTTATCAAGAGGTAATCAAAGCGGTGATTTTTCAATAATCCGGGCCCACGCCAAATTAACGTATTATAGAGGAATTTTTTTGGAATCGCGTAATTTGTAGTGATGGAATTAGGCATTATTCATAAGACAAACATTGAATGCTTATTAAAGAGTGCTTTTTAAAAAGCTATATTTACTTTTTTTGTGATGCATTTATCTCAAGAGACTATTTAGAAAAGTTGTTATATTCAATTTATTCATTCAAACCCTTTCAGTGTTTGAAGGTTTTCCTATATTTTCATAAGTATGCTTCTAAATCACAGAATATATATATTTTTTAATCGCAGTTTTATGCTATAATATCTTTCATATCCCCTGATTCTATATACAGTTCAAAAAATTATTTTGTTAAAACTATTTTTGTCTACAGCCATTTTAACATGACTTCTAGTAACGGAAAAACACATGGCCTAACGCTCAAAGATTTAAAATGATTGCATAACCAATTTGTTTAATTTTTATTACATTTGATGAACGTACCTTAAAAAAGTTAAATTAAAAAAAAGCAACAAATAAAAATAAATAAACATACTCTTCCGCCTGAAACACCTGGAAGGACCTTTTTTTTAAATTTATATTTACTGAGTGATATAAAATTATATATTGTCTTCTCAATGCATTTCTTTAAATTATTGCTTGACAAGTAATAACAGTCTAATATTCTTACAAATATCTAAGTACCAGATAAATGAACAAACAGCATTAATGCATGAGAAGAGGAAAATATATTCGTTAGTTATCAATGAAAGGACACCGCGAGTTGTAAAATGCCATACTACGACTATGGACTATTTAATATATTGCTTGACAAATAATAATGGTTTCAGTCTAATCTGCTTACAGACATCTAAGTGTACAATAGATGAACAAACCGCATTATGCATGAGAAGAGGAAAATATCTTCTTTAGTTATCAATGTAAGGACACCGCGAGTTGTAAAATTCTATACTGCGACTATGAACTTACTACGCATCTAACGTCCGTAACACTTAATTTTTTGTGATAAAAATTTATCTTTTTTATCACTTTTGTTTTAATATTTAAAATTTATTTCAGACAAAAGAGAAGTAATGTTTTAAATTGGAAATACTGTATATCTTGAGTAAACTAAAAGTTATATTGAAATAATGATTAAGTTAACATGCCTATTAATAATAGAAGATTTTAGAATGCATACAAAATATTTTGCATACCCGTGTTAGATAACAACGTCAACTTTACGAAGATAAAATATTTCAAATAGGTATATTTTCTCAATCGTTTACGTATTAACAACTTTGATGCTGTTCAAAGATGTGTAAACAAAAAAAAATTTTCTTAAAAAAATGTCTAATTTATACGAAAAACCACAATCTATATTATTTTATTTCAAAAACGAATATATTTAGTAAATTAATCAAAGAATTGTTTGAAATATTCTCCAAAAGAGCTCATAACAAATAATGTCAGTCCATAACAACTGATGTCAGCCCATGATTACTGAAGTCAGATTTAATGACCGAATTATTTCTAAATTTCATATCATTTTTACATACCTTTTCTAATCTATCTTTACATTTTAAGAGGGAAAACTTTCGAATGTGGAAATTATATCTTAATTCATATTTTGGATCATAAAAAACAATCAAGCTTAGTATTTTCCCCACTTTCTCGATTGGATTTCTGTTATGAATTTTACAGAGATTAAAACTTGTATGTCATTATTTGTATTAAGAAATCAAATACCCTGCATTCATTTATCCCAATAAAAATTTTATATTTAGATATAAAGTTTTAATTATAAGGAAATTACACTGTTACCTTCTATAAAACTTTTGTTCAATGAGATAAGGGAAACTGGGGATGTTTGGACAAACTGTCGTTAAACTATATCCAATAGTTTTGGAGTATCATAGTTGAGATTTTTTCAACAGAGAGAAAGTATGCCGGGACCAGGACTCGTACCTGGGTACTTCGGTTTGCCGTACCAACGCTCTCCCTACTGTGCTATCCCGACGATATGCTGGCTGGCATATTTCACTCTTATCTGTTGGACAAGGCTGCAAACTGCAGCGCTAATTTCATTCATCCGAGCTATAACTATAGCATTTTACATGATGAATCTGAAATAGCACGGAAACTCCTGTACACCATGTAATTAGGTCATAATCAACAGAGGAAATTATATTAAACTAGGTAAATTATATCCAATGGTTGGAGTATCATAGTTGAGTACCAAAGTACCCAGGATCGAGTCCTGGTCGCAGTATATTTTCTCTCTGTTGGAAAAATCTCAACTATGATATTCCAACCATTGGATATAATTTACCTAGTTGGATATACTTTCCTCTGTTCATTATGTCTTTAAACTATTAAATTATTTTTTTGTAAGTTGAAGATGGAAGCATGTACTAAGCAATTTCTATTAATTAATGTTGTTTCTCAGCGATTTGTATTAATAATATAAAAAAAACCGTAATTTGGAAAAAAGAAGAAAGTTTTCTTTTCTTTCATTCGTAACATCCTACGTCAGTAGTAAATAATGTTATTGAATATATTTTTAATTTAAAGTGCATTTTATATAGTAGTCTGAAATATAAGAGAGTTAATTAGAACTTTGTTTAATTATTTCCATGTTGTTTTTATACGTTTTATTGGGAAATGACAGTTGAAGGATGTTTGGCCCACTGCATTTGTGGGATGTGTGATCCGTATTAAATCTGCCATTTTCAGTCTTGTCCATTGTAGTTTCCATATAGTTTCCATTTTTCACTCAATATATATTAATATTTGAATTTGAATTTATAAAAAAATAATTAATTCAATTCTAAAATTTGCAGCATAAATTACATAAATATATATTTTTTAAATCTGATCTTTAATACAATATTTCAATTGAATGAATGCAAAAATACATAGAAATAATTGTATCAGGCAAAATGTTTCACATTTCACAAAAAATTAAAAAAAAATACAGATAAATAGTTAAATCTTAAATATGTGTATTTTAAACATAATATACATACAACACAGCTTGTGATAAATATATTGCTTTAATTTCTTTTGAGTGTGGCACATCCAATCACCAGTAGCGGTTTAAAAATTATATTTTATTTGTCTAGTTATGAAAATATTATTTTATTTGTAAAATTATGAGTGTGAGATAATAACATTTTGAGAATAATTAGGTTTACCCAATTGCGACATCAAATAAACTATTTCGTACCAAAAATTTTATTTAACGAATGAAATAAAACAAATACCGTACAAATATAAGTTATCTTGCACTAAATAACATCTCTGTTGGAAATATACTTTTTTGATTTAGTGGAGCAAACATCCCTGAAAATGGGGCAAACTTCCGTGAAGTTGGGATTTTTGAGACAGTTTGCAGAGTTAGGGGAAATATATTTTTTTAATCATTTAGTGCTTTTCAATAATGTTACGCAGTAAAAAGATTGATGCTTAATAAACTATTTATACGTGACAAAGTGAAAAGCTATTGTATGTCAAACAGAAATTATGATAATTAGAGGAAAATGTGGGTAAAACATCCCCTATGTCCATTATATATAATGTGTTTGTATTCCAAGTATTAATGCCATATCTAGTGATAACGTATAGAAGCAAGTTGAACGAAGCAGGAAGAAGAAATAAATCTAATCTCTTTAAAATTTCAAATGTTTCAATATTTTTTTCCTAGTTTAGTTTCTCGATCATGTCATTTTCATCGATTATACTATTTTATTATGTTATAGGATTAATCTGCTTTCTAAATGAATAGAATATATCCTTTCTAAACAAACTTTCAGATTCAACTGTATTAAGCCATTACTGTTTTGTTGTAAATATTTCTCATTGGCGTCTTTATTGTTTTCAGTAAACGTAATTTAGGTAGATAAACATGTTAGGACGCTAATGGCTCGCCAAATCAGGTCTATTTGATAAGGCATTTCCTGAGAGTACTTCAAAGGAGTTTCAATGTGTACAAATTCTAGAGCTTGTATTTGAAAAGGAATTTCCCGAAAGTACTTTAAAGGAATTTTAATGTTTACAAATTCTAGAACTAGTGTTTGAACTGAAGGCAAAGCACAAAATACTTTGGATTATAATTTTCTTTTTATTTGCATTTCGAAATAATAATCAATAAGGGTTTGATTCGGACGTAGCAAGTGTCGCATTTTATTGAGATATTCACAGGAAAATATACTTTTACTCACTGGATCCATTATACATTGAAGACATTTACATATTATGAATTTACTTTCAAGTTTTATGCAATTTGTGTTAGGTGTATCTAAAATGTGTTGTTATGTGCCGTTAAAAATAATGATTTATTATTTGATTGGTTTCTATGATTAAAAAAAAAGACAATCGCTGAGAGCGGGGAGTGAGCTGATCTATGAGATGGGTAGTTAATTACATTTCCGAGACATTACTGTAGAAGCTATGTTGAACGATTAGCCTTATGCTGTCGAGTTTTATCGTGGATGGACACAATACGCGTATCTATAATTCCCTGCCTTTTTTCATCCGTTCTGAAACTTGGCTGAAATTAAAATTTCACAAATAATGTATTGAAGCACAAGAAATTAATGATAAGAATCAATATAAAAGTTTAGTTTTCAGTCAATACAATACAAGAGATCAAATCCATGGCACTAATTCTAAGCTTTGTAATTATTGAAGTTTCGTTATAACCTTTCATCGACCTCGAATTTGTATTTTGGCATTGATAATTATCAATTTTAATTCAGTTCCATCAAGAAATAATCGGGTGTTATACCAACAAATAAATCATCTGGCTTATCAGTTGTTGGAATAAGAGATTGGTAGTTCATTATCTCCACAACTTTAGCTCCGTACATATTGAATGTTTTGCGATTTAACATTTTCAATCAATAATACGTTTAATGTGGTATTTCAATGATTTTGTTGGAGCATCTATAAGGGCCGAAAATGACACCGAAATGAGGCACATAAAGAACATTCAGCACCCACTGGATGCTTTCCTCTCCAAGATGCCGCCCAATATCTTCATAAGTTACCGTTTGTAAATCATTTTGCGTTTCAGTAAAAAAATTTTCCTAGTCACTGAACAGTTCTTGGAATTTTCTCCTGCGTGAGATAAACCACTTCAAAACACAAATAAAGATGCCGAATTCATCCACATAAACAGCTTATATGATTCCAGATAAATAGCTTTTGCAATGAAGTACACAAATACGCACGCATACACCATTTTTGGCTGTGTATCTCTTCCATGTCTAGGCGAAATTTGAAACGGAAGAGCTCAGTCGGTCCTTAAAATTAATCCATACTCATCCATAACTCTTGAATCAATGCAATAAATAATCAATAACTAGTTCAAATATGCACAATGAAGAGTGCAAAAGTTATGTAGCCCGTTTCTATACGACAAATTGTGGCACGCGCATCAATGATCCAATAGTTCAGTCGGAATTCTAAAAGCGTTTGCTGAAGTCCCGATTTTAAGTATTTCAAAAGAAAATATCCCATAATTACGTTCACGTTGTGTGTTTTGGGAACGCAAGTGTGATGCTTACCTTCTTCAGGCAAAGAGGCCGTCTTTCACAGACACTAAATAGTGCGCCATGATGCAAAATATTACTTATTAGAGACGATGTATCGGAAATTTGAAGATATTTATGCTTTTCCAATTGTTTTATTTCCTCGTAAAGAAACAACGGCTTGAACAGCGTTTATCATAATTGCTGGGCCTGATTTAATCTTTCGATTTTTAAGTATGCTGTGAATACGTTTGACATTTTAGCGTTTCGAACAAGCCTCAAATACCAATAAACTGCTCTCTGAAATATACTACAGCTACTGCATCTGCTTCAAAGTCCCCCAACTATATTTTATTCATCAATTATACATTTGCATGCCATTCAAATAAACCAAAATTGATTTTTTTCCAACATATACTGGAAAGGGAAACACAGAACACAACAAATAATATAATAAATAGGTCAAGTGTGAGTATAACTCGCACTTAAAGGGTTCCGCACATTAAATTTATTAATTACTATTTATTATTTAATAAACTCCTATTACTTTAAATTATCTCATAATTTTATTTTTTGTAGATTAGGAAATAAAAATGGGGAGGGGGATATTATTTTTCCAGTATTCTTTCCACGATATCTCTGAAAATATAAGACCTAAAATGAAAACAAATATATTTTTGAGATCGGTGTTACGAGACGAACTTTTCCCTACGAACCCTACACGATATATGAAAATAATTTTTTCAAGTAACTTAATTAATATCTCGGCTAATTACCGACATATTTTTTCGAAAATCATTATCAAATATCCTTGGATGATTCTGCGTCGATAGATACCTGGAGCGCCTGCAACTCCCATGCTGGCCGCCCAAAAAGTAAAGTTTGCGTGTAACGGGAAAATGCGTTTTTCTCAAAAAGTATGTCACATAGAAAAATCGCTATAGTTTTCATGCAATTTTTTAAATAAACTCCTACTGCCCCTAATTTGTTCATAATTTTAGTTTTAGTAGATTCGGAAATAGAGGTATCGGGACACATTTTTGCAGTGCATATTCAACGATATCTCTGAATTAAAACAAATATATTTTTGAGTTCGTTATTGCGAGATCAATCACACGATATACAAAAAGAAAATTTTATTTTATGAAGTAACTTAATTAACCCCCTAATGTTTCCTAAACATATTTGTGAATGGCTAATAATCAGAAAATATGCGGCTAAAAAGGCTTTATAACTTTCCCAAGTTTGAACTTTCCACGTCCCATAGTTTACGAGAAAAAATGCTCTGACAGATAAACAGAAATGCACAGGAGTGATCTTATAATGGTTCGGTTTCTACTTTTTAGGTACGAAACCCTAAAAACTACAATAAACAAGTTTTCATATACATGCTTAATAGTAAATCGTAAGAATTTATTGCCGCGTACTCATATTTGCATAACGCTTGTCTCTTATGTATTAGGATACAGTCAATTTCATTCTTTTAACGCCCATTTCTATATTCGTCAAATTCTGAATACGATACATTGATTTTGTTAGACATACTTTCAGTAATATAAATAAACAATGAGAAAAACACAAACTTACGTCTAAACTTTGTCCGAAGTAGATTTATAGAAACCTGAATTTAACTTTGATACAAGATTTCTTAACTAAAAATAGAAAATTTCTAGCTTAACTTTGTATTTTAATTTCTTAAAATTTTAATTTTTTTTATAACTTTGTTTTCAAAAATTATGTTTTAGCATTCTTTCATTTTGAATTAATCTATTTAAAATCATTTTGAATGAAAAAAAAATCACAAACAAGAAAAAACAATTCAATAAGCTTAAAAAAGTGACAAGAATAATATTCACTATTTTCTATAAGAGTTGATTTAATTGCACATAAACATGATAAAAAACGAAGAGTCTGGTTTCTTTTTAATCAAGCACTCTAATTTAAAATTATTTTTTTTATAATTAATTGTCAGGGTATTTTTACTAAATGAAAAATACATGAAAAAATAATATTTATTCCCCTTCTGTCTATTTTATTTTTAATCCAGAATTCCATTTTCTGGTTTAATTAGAATGTTTTTTCCCTAATCTCTCTAGGAGTATTTTCGCTATGTATGTGATTTTGTTGTTGTTTTTTTATGATCTTCTGTGTTAAATATTTATATTTTAATGCATGATGGCGTTTATTATTTTACAAAATGCACGTCTAAAATTTTGAAGTATTTATGAAAACATTTATTGATGTTTTTACTGTTCTTGTTTTAAGTTTGTTATGCTAAAAAATCAAGAAATAAAAATATTTTTCAATAAAACAGAGAAAAGATTTTAAAATGTGCAAAAAATATCGTATTCTGTTTCGATTTATTTCATAATACTATTACATAAAATTGCATTTATCTGTGTCTGTTTGTTCGTTCATCTTTAGGTCAGTTTCACTCTGAAACTATTGATCGAATTTTAGTGGAACATACACTCTTAAAAAATCCGTGAATTGAGCGAATTTTTCGTTGATTATATTTCTTTAAAACACTAAAATGTTCTCTTTGTTTTGCCATTTCCTCCTAAAATACAGAGCCTCAATCTAACGTAAATGTCACACAAAATCCCCCAATCTAAACCAGCATTTTAATGAAGTCAAAAAAGAGCTCTGAAAATTGTCGTGCTTACTAATTTTTCGTCTGACAAACGGAATTTTAACATATATCCATTATCCCTGAACACAGGAAAAATTTGCAAACCGAAGTTCAAAATTTGCTAAAGTTCTTCAGTCAAAAAACGGAATTTTTCTCAATCAATAGAAACGAAAAATCTCTTCCAATCTATAACGTTGTTCCGGTAAGATGCTGCCTGTAATTTTTACGTTTTTTGACGAATTTTGTTTTGAAAGTGTACACTAGACACAACTTAAATCTTAGTCTACATTTTGTCTGAATTAAAGCAGAACTTATTACGATACAGTCGAAAAATTAAAGATTTCTTTTAGGTGTTCTTACATACTTTCATATACAAATTTCCTTCATTTAATCGATTGTAATCTCGGAATGGACTAAATAAATTTAAAAATGCATTACTATAGCGGAAAACACACATCCATCAATTATCCATCATATTCAGTTCTGTAGACGATTACTTTTGTGCGTATCTGTAAATGAATAATAAGTTCTACCCACTCCATAATATATAGAAAACATGTGATCCAATTTAATTTCATTATTTTCGAAGTATCATAACATCATTAAACTGCCTGCCAAACGTGTTTTCCCTATAAACCATATTGTAATGGGATTATTTTATATGTCCCTTTAAACGAACTATAAGTACTACTGATTTGATACTTCTAAAAAAGCACGTTATAGTATACCTCAGTGATGCGTATCATCAGCATTTTGTTTGAAATATAGTAACAACAAAAAAATGCACTGCAAACTAACTCCCCCCCCCCCCCCGTAGACCATAATATAACGGATTTCTTTTTTTATGTGTCCCTGTAAACAACCTATAAACGCTACACACTTCATTCTCCATACCGAACAATTTATTGTAAACCTCATTAATATATAAAAATTACATGACAATCCGAGAATATTTACAAGAGTTAGAGTACGGCTAGACGGCCAGATATTAAGTCGATATTTACTATCCAAAATTACTGGGAAGAAAAACCGAAATCTGTACGTACCTAACATCACTTATCCGCGAAGAGGTTAATTGAATGTAAATAAATCATCCAACTTAAACACTTTTCAACTATGTTAAAAAGTGTTACAAAACCTCAAAATATCCTTTTTTGTTGACAAAATATTGCAAGACCATTTTAATTGTGTCAAAATGAATTGTCTTTACTAGTTTTATTTTTGATTATATAAAATCGTCTGCATTTGTGTTACCATTATATATTGAACTTTTAACTTTTAAAAAGGCCCTGTAAATACTACAGCGAAGAGTAAAAATTTACGTCCTTGTGAACATTTGATTGCACATAGCAACACAATTATTTATTTCAAGAATTTGAACTTTATTTTTTTCAATAAATAATTTCTATTGCTACGGTAAAACTCTAATTTTCTTTAACTAACGTAAATATTAATACTACAAATAATCAAAATTGTAATAGAATAATTATCACACAAATTATTAAAATGGGTAAATATATAGATTAATATTATTATAAATATTTATAATCTCGATTTTAAATATTGCAAAATTGCGGGAATATTTGTATATTTTTAATGGCTTTTCTTTTCTTTGATAAGCTTTGAAATACAGTTGCTAGGCGACTGCTAATAGAAAGAATATATATATATATATATATATATTATGCAAAATTTTATAAAGGAGAATGTAAAATGCAACATATTTTTGGAACAGATGAATAAGAATCTACAAAACGTTTTACAGCTAATTTTGAATGTCTGACAAATGCTTTAACAAAATTTAAAACAGAATCGATTTTATTTTTAATCTGTATCACGAAAATGTATCATGCATTAACATATCTGTCACTAAGGTCCTGTGAACAATTTTTAATATTTAGCACCAGTAATTCCAAGTAGAAAACATTGACTAATTTATTCTGAGATATTCTGTGATTAAGTAAGTCAAAAATTACTGGGAGGGAAAATCGAAAAATGTGCGTACCCTTAATATCACTTGTTGCTGGAATAGATTTACTGACTTTAAAAAAAAACCATCCAAATGTATAAGTTTTTTCAGTAAATGATAATAATTTTAAATCGTCTGAATATTTAAATTACTAATGCTTAGCTATTAAAAAGTATTATGACATGAAAGAAAATGTTCTTTGTTTTGTTATATTGGCTTTAAGGGTTGTTAATTTGAATAATACAAACATATATTAAATTGCTTCACGCTATCTATAAAGGCGTAATTTATAAATGAGTGTAATTGCATTACACCAATGAGGTCAACCAGTTCAGGTTTTTGGTTATCTAAATGTCACTATTGGGTAAAACGTAAGGTAAATTAACGCATTTGAGTTGTTTTAGCTCTGTATATATATTTGCACTTCTATAAGTATGTTAATGTGTGCTATATCGCTATATTGCAAAATTGTACGCTTTTATATTTAAATTGTGCCGTTTTGATTTTCACATTTCCACTCAAAACACCCATACATCGCCAAACTAAGCTAAAACTTTTTAATCTAAACAGCCTCCTTCTTAACCTGATTTTTAGGTAGCTTTCAATACAAAAAGCTACTTATTTCAACCGTTCGGAGGAAAGCAATTCCAAAACATTTTGGTATATATTCACCGATTATGACCCCCCAAACCACCAAGCCACCCTCTGTTAAAATGTTGATTTATATATATACATGTATATCCATATATATATATATATATATATATACTAGGGGGCCTACCCCCTGCGAGCTACGCTCGCCAACCCCCGCTCAGACTTTGAAGCCTCAAAAAACATGACAGCGTGCTTTGTTTTAAAAATATTGGTAAATCTGTAATTGGGTTGCCATGCTTTTAACGTTTTAATGGGGCATTTTTTGATTACCATGGCCTCATACACACAGCTGTTGCGACAACTGACGACTGTTTTCGGGATTGATAAGTAAAATCAATTACAACTTGAAAACCAGCTTGTATAAAATGGTTAGGTTTAAATTGTGGCTACCACTCGGTCTTTTATAACAACTATCTGTATTATATTCTTCCTTTGTGTTTAAGGATGAGAAAAATTCCATCTGCTTGTGAATAACATTAAGAACTACGGTATTGAAAAGTACTTTTAAAGACATTTTCGGTAACAGGTTTTAATTTTCTCTCTATTTTAGTGCACCATCATGCACATTTTCATGTTATTTTAAATATGTAAATTATTTATTTTAATTAATATGTATATACAAATTTTCTAATAATTATTTATCATACAAAATTACCTAAATATTTTGTGCATGCATGCATGCATTTATTCGGAATCAATTGATGACATATTTAAACAAATTTGCTATCCGCGATAATTTTACACCTTGTTATGTCACTTGAATATTGTCCATAAGAAAATCGGGTACTTTTCCAGTATATGATCCTTTGCTTTTAGGTTTGGCGTAATTCGAGCTTCGAAAAGGGATAGATTCGTTAATATACATAGATTTGTTGCCAAAAGTTATGAAAACAAACCCAATGAGCTTTTGGTGCTTCTCTATTATAGGGGTCTTGACGCTTTTTTAAAAAGCTTGGCGCAATTCGGGCATCAGAAAGTGAGATTTGGTGCCAAATGACATAAACAGCCATGGAAACAAATTCGACGATTTTTTTGTTTATATGCGTATTTTAATTATACGTATATTATAATTGTTTTTCTATACAAATTACTTCTGATTATATATAAAATAGGATAAATGACATTTTACGCTAAACAAATTGTATAAATATTTTTTTTTGCTCCTTTCTTTTGCGTTTACATAAATGACGTCATTTGGACGAATTTATTCAAAATATTTTCAGTTTATAAATTAAATTAAATGCTGACAGACAATTGAATCCTAACGATAGAAATGTGATTTTTTTTTTCAAATTTTCCTGAAAAACATAATTTAATCACAATCTTGTCTTCATTATCGATTGAATTAAAAGATAAATTCAATTTCAATTTGAAAATGACAAATAAAAAGAAATCAATAATCCCTATCGGGATCCTTTTCATTTTTTCCCCTTTTTTGTTCCAAAAAAAAAAAACAGAGTAATTAGTTGCCATCATTACAGAAATGTCATTAAAATTAGAAAAAAATGTATATCTCGAAAACTAAATCCAATTTCAAAATTCTATTACCAGTTTTGACATCCGCGGATTTTTATGGACAATTGGTATTAATTTCACCATCAAGCGTTTAATATTTTATTAAAAATAGCCCTGAAACATAATCAGTCGTTTAATCAGTCGTTTCATAAAATCGTTTCATAAAATCGTTTCACAAATTTGTTTCATTAGGATTTTATATATATAGGGTAGATATATATATATATATATATATATCTAACATATGTCATGTTGTAAGTCTCTTATTTATGAACCTATTTGGATGTGACTGAGTATGTGTACAGGACGGACGTACCAAGGTCTCGACCGAGTTTGATGGCCAGCTTCATCCACCATCTTGTTTCAAAATGGCGACCAATTAAAAAAATTTTAATTTTTAAAAATTCAAAAAGAGGTACCAAAAATTTAAAAATAGAAAATATTGTTTATTTTAAGTGTGAGAACGTGATACAAGGACTCAGGAACATTTTTTTTTTTTTTTGCAATATCTTAAAAAATTGCTGAGTTATGGCAGTTTGAAATTCTAGGGTGGCTGAGATTTTGAAACAATCTGATATTTTTTATGCTGTAACGCTCCTATTTATGAACCGATATGAATAAGACTGATCATGTGTACAGAACATACCAAGATCTCGAGCGAGTTCGTTGACCAGCTTCATGCGCTATTTCGTTTCAAAATAACGTCAAGTCAAAATTTTAATTTTTTTTAATTCAAAAAGATGTATAAAAAATTATAAATTGAAAAAATTGTTTCCGTTACGTATTAGATCGTGATACAATTATTCCGGAATATTTTTTTGTTTTTACTTTATCTTAAAAAATGGCAGAGATATGGCAATTTGAAACTTTAGGGTGGCTGACATTTTGAAAGAATCTGATTTTTGTTGTGCTGTAATTCTCATGCTGAAATTTGCATTCAAATTCGAAAACCGGGATTGATTTTTCTATAATCGAGTTCCAAGCAATTTAATTTCGGATGTTTTAGTAAAATAAGTTGAATTTTTAAAACATGGATTATGAAAGCTACCATTTCTTCCTTGTACAGGCCGGAAGGAATTTTTTGTTTATGTCCTTATTTTGAAAATCACAGAGACTTTACACCAATATAAGCTCAAAATTTCATGACATTCTCCAATAAACAAAATATATAAATAAAAACGTAAATTTTGTCAAGTCTTGAGGGATCGGGAGAACTGTGCTGTCAGTACATTTTGTTTTTTGACGATTTTTTTAGGTATAAAAATAGTTTTGTTGTGATAAGAAATATAGAAAGATTACGCTAACTTCAGTAATTTTACAGTGTTTAGAATCATATAGGTAGACAAAAATAGAGTGATGGTGTTTAAAAAATTTCCTAATAAAAATTAGTTTATAGTAATACTCGTCTCATTTAATTGCAGAATTTATAAAGTAAATAGTGCTATGAAATAAAAGTGTTTCCAAAAATTGGTAAGCATATTCATTACTGCAAAAAAGTTAAACAGATAATAGCCAGTGATAAATAACGATTTAATAAATTAAATGAATACCTATTAGTATTCAATTAAAAGTATTTTCTTACAAAAATAACCAGATAGAATTGTTTAAAAAATTTTTCGAATCAAGCAAAAGCTCTCCGTGATTTAATTCAATCAGTATATTAAATTTTTATTTTTCTAATTAGGATAATTTCTGTAAATCACAAAAAAATAATAATTTGATAATGAAAATATGTGTTTCAAAAAAAATATCAGAAATAAAAGGAAATAAAACTTAAAATTTGAAGTGAGATACGTTTGGAAAAAGAACGCATTTTACATAATAAAATTTTTGTGGTAAAATATTTTTATCCGCATTGGGGATTAAAACGTATGAAAAGAAAGGTACTTTTAAAATTAAATAATCTAATCAAGTTAAAAGAGAGGAAACATTGTGCAAAATGAATTTAATAAGACTAAAAACTCTTCAAAATCTAAACGTATTCATTATTTATAACGTTTGCATAATTATTTTATTTTAAAAAAAACGTGCATTAAATTTATAACCAGAACGGATATATTTTTTTTCATTAATTGTTATCTCATATTTATTGCAAAGCAGCATATATTCATAAATATGATGAGAAAGAAAATAAATATAACAAGGTGATTAAATTTGTAAAATAATTAAATTACTGTATTTAAATTTTTTTGAAGCTCATTGGATTATGAATGCAAGAGTTTTCATTTAAGAATATAAATTGGAATTAAACACGGTGAATGAGATTTTTATTATTTTTTTACAACTTCGACACTCAATAAAGCCTGAAACAAATGATATAGTGAATTTATGTTGCTTGTACGAGTAACAGCCGTATATCAATTGCAAGCAAAGAGTGTTTTTTTAAATAAGGTAAAAACAGGAGAGATGACACGGTCGGACAGATTGCGCACATAGAGGTTCGGGGGGAAGGAGTAGAGTGAGCGCGCAGCGATTCCAGGTAGTTGTACAACAGCAGTAGTGGAGTGTCTACTTGAAAGTGCACGTTGATTGCTTTGAGCGTCTAAGATAAAGTATTGCTATTTTGTTTTCTTTTCCCAAAGTAAGTGCTTGAATTTTCATAGCTATTCATCAGAAATTCTATACAATGTCAATAGTACAAAATATTTTAAACTTAAACGATTTATCATAAGCTACTAATCTAGACTAACAATGTGAACATCAACGGTTCGTTTTAGAAGAGGTCATATTTTAATAAAAGGCCGCGCAATCTCTCCTACCGAAATTGGAGAGTTTGCGCATCTGCTACTTAGGAGAGATGGCGCATTGTTCCCAATAGTTTTCATGCTAGGAGTGATTACGCAGCTTATTGGTAAATTTCAATAAAAAAATGAAAAATGAAAATGGACTAATTTTAAGTTAAACGTGTTATTAAGTTATATAATTTTATTTTTTGATCTTATCTGGACTTGCTTTTTCTGATTCTTTACTTTTTTTTCCCTTTAATTAAAATTTTTTAATCGTTTAGAATTATTTCCTTTTTCTGATTCTTTAATCATTAGGTTGAAATATTCACTCCTAATACAATAATATTAGTTCACAAAAACCTTACAGCAATGTCATTTAAGTGTAATTATTATTGTTAACAATTTAATTGTAGTTATTATTAGTAACAATCTCTCCTACCCATGTGCGCAATCACACCAACTCTGTAAGGACAGATTGCGCAAAATAACTTTCTTGGTTTTATTACAACTGTTCTATTAAATTGCAACATAACAACAAAATAGCAATGAAAATGCATAAAAAACAAATGAAGTAAAAATTATTCATGAATAGTTTATCAAAAAATTAATATTTAGATTTTTTATTGCTATTCTTTTGAATTGTGCGCAGACTATCCTAGCATTACCTTACAGAATAACAAATATCAGATTGTTTCAAAATATCAGCAGCATTAGAATTTCAAATCTCAGCCATTTTTTAAGATATAGCGAAAAACAAAAAATGTTCCAGAATCCTTGTAACGCTTTCTAACACTTAAAATAAACAAATTTTTCAATTTATAATTTTTTTGTATATCATTTTGAATTTTTAAAAATTAAAAATTTTTTAACTGGCAGCCATTTTGAAACAAGATGCGGATGAAGCTGGCCAACGAACTCGGTCGAGACCTTAGTATGTTCTATACACATATTCAGTCACATCCGAATCGGTTCATAAATAAGAGAGTTACAGCATGACATACGTCAGATATATATATATATATATATATATATATATATATATATTGGTATATATAAATCAACATTTGAACGGAGGGTGGTTTGGTGGTCTGGGGGTCATGATCGGTGAAAATATACCAAATTTTTTTGGAACTGCTTTCCTGCGAACGGCTGCAATAGGTAGCTTTTTGTAATGAAAGCTTCCTAAAAACTGCAACCAAAATCGAAAATGTAAAAAAAAAGGCCCAGTTAGAGATTTACCATCGTTATTCCTGAAAAAAAAAAATTTGAAAATATTCAAATACAAACGAGATGTTTGAAAAGGAGCTCACTTTCTATTTGAAGGTATCCTCGTAAAAAACGGCAACGGAAATCGAAAAGTAAAAAAGTGCCCGGCGGCGCGGCGCTCCGAATGCTGCCGCCTATTTAACACTAGTTTGCAAGTGTTTTCGCTGGACTAGTGTAGGTTTTTCAAGATGGGCATATAGTTTTTGGTGGAACGTTACAATTTCATTTTCTTAACACATGACTTTAGAAGTGTTAGACCGTTCAGACATTTCGGAGCTATTAGGGCATCTAACTCCTCCGAAAATATAAGAAATTATAAACTGACATGACCATCAATTATTTTAAAACAGCTCTTGAAAATTTGAAATTTTATAAATATTAATTTATTTTAAATTTTCAATGAAATTTGCATAACAAATTCTAGTTGTGGCAACTGAGTTACATCAATGCTGTAAAAGAAATATTGTAAGATATAAATAATTGGGTTAGTTGTATCTTTATTAATGTCATTTCCTGACTAAAATTTAAAAATATGTAATTTTAATTTGAGATATTCTTTATAGATTGAAAAATACTTGATATATTCTTTAAAAATTGAAAAATATTTTTTATATTCTTTCTTTATTTCTAGATAGTTTTAAACACTACTCTCAACGGAATTAGAATGGAAAGCATTCTTGGATTCAAATTACAGGATTTTATAAAGAAAGCACGCATTTCAATTTTAAAATATGAAATATGATTTATTCATTTCTTCAAAATAAAGTCGTTTTATGAGACTTTTTTTTTTATCCAATCATTCGCAAAATAAATATTTAAAAAACGAAAGACTTTAAGCCGCAGAATACGATGAATTATATATTTTATATAATTGAAATCATGCATTTTTATTGAAAAAACATGTATAGTATTACTATAAGGCTATTCAAATGTTTTATTCTCAAAAAATAAATGTCATTGTTTATTTGATCTATTTGTGAATACGAACTTCTACTTAATAAAAGAATTTAAATGCATTTAAAATTGAAAAACGTTTATAAATGCATAAAAACAAATTGATATAAGACCCACCCTCCACCCATGCACCAGGATCTCATGTAATGTGGGGGGAAACACATCGAGTTGTCATTCGTCTAATATCATATAATCTGTTGAGTGTAGCAACTGGGCATTTCTTTCGCTAATGCTTATTTCTTTCACCAAAAATGCATTCTTGTATATGAATATTTTCTGCATATATATATATATATATATATATATATAATCGATTAACATTTATTTTAGGCACAAAATATTTTATTTGTAAATATTTCCGTATTAGATTACACAAAAAAAAACTTTGGTGAAATCTAAAATTTTCAAACAAAATGTATATTTATATAATATATTTAAACAATTATTTGGAATGAATAATTCAATTTAATTTTTACAGATAAAAGTGCAAACTTTAAAAGCTAAAAGGTAGCTACAGTTTATTGATTTATTTGAAGGAATCTAAGGAAACAAAAGTAGATTTCTCTTTTTATATTATTTCTTACTTTCAATGCGATTGAGAGCGTGTCATTCCTACATCTGCATCAATTATTTATATATATGTATTTTTTGTTATTTATATACTAGCTGACCCACCGGCGTTGCCCGGACCCGTGATAATAAGTTTAAATAAACCTCATGTTTGTAAAATTTTATATTTTTAACCTAAGTTTGTATGTATTTATATTTTTAAATGAAAAATTCACAAAAAATATTGATATTTAGTCTTAAAAGCGCGTGAGAAGACATTTTCTGATTTTTCACATAGGATCGTTTCATAGTTTTTTTTTAAAGTTCTTGTTGTCCGAATACTTTGAAATTTGTATCGTTTAGAAATATAACGATTTTACAGCCCATTGAAAAATTTCGTGGAAGACTATTGTTATCTAGTTGTAAAATAAATATGTTTTTTTCTAGTTTTTTTTTTTATTTATTTTTTATTATTACAGTCAATTTTTTAACATAACAAACAAAATAGTCATATTCCGAACCTTCCGCAATTTTAATCGATTATAAATATAACTGTAATCAAGCTCTCTTTAAATTGTCGTAAAAAAATATGCATATTTAGTAATAAAAACATGAGCCGAACCTAGCGAAGCAGCGCCGAACAGCTGCGTTTTGCCGTTTTCATCGAATGTTTCTCAGATTTTATTTTTTATACACTTTTACTCGTTCGAACGTTTCAACATTTTTGTTGGTGATTAAAATCTGTTATTCCAAAACGTTCTAAAACAGTTGGGTTGAAATACGGATGTTTCATTACTTTTAGTGTAGAAAAAAGATCGTCTCCTGTAGGCGCGAAGGGACCTGCGGTCGCTAATGTTTTTAAAAGAGTAAAAATTGTATTTTAAAAACCGTTTACATCGTATAAAAGAAGAAGGTATTGGCTTTAAAAGAATATCTTTTGTTTGTCCGTACCTTTGAAATAGCGCCCTAGAGGGATGTTAACGTAATGATAAAAACCTCCACAGGGAAAACGACACTTAATTTTTTTTTCAAAGGGTTAACAACAATATTGTTTAGAACTGATTGAAGCGTTTGAGACGTAAAAGTACGTTCATTCAGAATATGGCTTCTGTTTGTAAGCCGATGTAGATTAAAACATAGCGCCGAAAAAACCGGGCATTTTGTTCTTTATTCCATTTCGATGCATTAATTGGGTTCTGGGCATGCGCGGATACGTCTGCTGATTTTTGAAAAAAAAATTGCTTTTTTAGAGTGTTTAATTAATAGCTTGGATAATTGTGAAGCAAATTAAAAATCTGAGACTTAGGGAAACAAGACCTGCTTTGGTATATCTTCACCAAAAATTTCAGACTTATTGATACACTATATTTTTCTAGCCATCACAGACAATCAGACAGAGCGAAACTTTCTTTTATTAGTACAGATGTTGTTTTTAAAAAACGAAAATTTATGAAATTTTCTTTACTCATGTATAATTAAACAATCAACCCATTTATTTTTTAAAGGTAAATTTTGCATTTAAAAATATTTTCCAATGTCTTGGAACAATCCATTATTAAAAAGAAAATATTAGATTGTTAAAAATAAGAAACGTTATCATTCCGCTTAAATTTAATTTCTTTTTGTTTTTCTTTAGTATGAAAAAAACACACATATATATATAAATATGTGCGTGTGTGTATGTAAGCTGGTATATTTATAAGGAATTCCATGCAGAATTGTTTTCTAATAATTGCTTCAATTTATCATCAAAGAAGAGGATACTAACGCATAACTACTTCCAGTGTTTCTAGCGATGACATCGCATTTTATCAAAATCAAAGTAAGTCTATTTAAAATAACGTGAAAAAATCATAAATATTAGTACAGCATGCATGGTACATACAGTGCGTTCCAAAACTTTATAGGCAACTGAGTTTTCTTATTTTACAATTGAAAAAAGAGGTGTAACAATTTGAAAAGAATTTATAATTATAAATAATATCAAGTCAATAATAATACGATACAAAAATTATATTACACAATGACAGTCTTTGTGAGATTAATTAAAACTTAAATTTTACTGTCTCAAAAGTTTATAGACAACTCATTTTTTTCCTTTAACGTTCAAATTTGTAAGCAGTTTTTTCTAATAGCTTCAAAAACTAGATCAGGCATACTCAAAACAAGAGTTTGAGGAAATTCTTGCTTTAAAGAAAACCAACTTCGTTTCAGCTTTAGTTCGTGAACCGTTGCAAATTGACGCCCATTAGCATATACGTCTCTAGCTAATATTCCCCAGAGGTTCTCTATTGAGTTTAGGTCAGGACATATGGCTTGCCAGTCCATAACAGTTACTTGGTTTTGTCTAAACCACTGCATTGTAGAGTTCGACACGTGAATGGAAAAATTGTCTTGCTGGAATATTCATTTGTCCCCACCTAACAACTTTCTAAATCTAAGTAACTGTACTTCAAGCGTTTTCTGATAATCTTCGAAACATTGAACACTTTCAAAAAAAAAGAATATCGGTTTTTCCATTATAAGAAAATGCTCCCCACACCGTGAGTGAACACCCTCCTTCTTGTCTGCTGAAAAAAGTTCTTGGTTCCTTGCAAATATCGTACCAGTAATAAGCCCACCAATCCGAGCCATCTAAATTACATTCCTTTTCATCACTGAAAAGGACACTCAACCATTCATCTGTCCAATTCATGCGATCTCGGGCCCACTGAATACGAGCGCCTTTATGCCGTTTTTTAAACTCTGGCGATGGACGTATTCTGCGATAATCAAGAAATGCACTTTCCTGCTGCTGTCGATGGACCGTGGATTTTGTTACTGGAATGTTTACTTCTTTATACATTGACAGTACAGACAGTTTCTGGGTTGAAACTTATCTCAAAACCTCTCAGTCTAGCCGTTAAGTCGTTTTATTTGGTCGTTAAGAATAAGACTTTGTTTCAAAATTGTCACCTTTTGACAGAATTTGGTAAATACCAACCCATATACGTCCAATTTTTCTTGCAATGTCTACAACTTTCTAACCACGGGCCTTTAAGCGATAGACTTGCAAAATTTCCTTTTTGTAAAACTGCACATTGCGACTAATTTTTGCAATCAGTTGAAAACGAAAAAACAGATTCGTTTTTATCTCAGGAATCTATTGCGTTACAAGTACATGATCTTAGAATATGCATATTTTGGATATCAGTACTTAAATCAGCTTTTAACACCGGTTGTCTATATACTTTTGGGACAGCCTTTTTTTGTTTTTATTTTCTTATATTGAATATATGACTGTTAAAAGTTGTTTGAGTATTTTATTATTTTTGTTTCATCATTATATATTTGCATAATTTATTTTGTCTTTTTTAGTCGCATAGTTAGCTCTTAAATAAAAAAAATGGTTGTCTATACACTTTTGGGACGCACTTTATATGCATAGTAAAAATAACAAATGTTTCGAAATCTAAGAAATTATAATATGACTAAAACGACAATACACAATAAACACTTCCGATTCCGAAAAACGTTCTTTATCTTTAGAAACCTCAAATAAAACCAATATATTTTCGAGAGTTAAAATATCATTTATAGAAACAAGATTTATTTTGATGTCAGTGATTTTCGGAAACGTTTACGAGTTGTTTTTATAGTGTATTAATCAGCTTTCTCAAACCAGTAGATCAGTTTTTGGATGCTATCACTTAAAAATTTAGTATTTTTAGCTGCGTTTCTGAAATTATACATACAAGACTGACAAAATAATATGAATTTTAATGTTAATGTCAATGCTGTTTTTTTTATAATGTTTGTGTTTCAAACATGTTTGTTGAAAATTAAAACGTTTACATGAGAATCTATAGAATCTGAAAACTTGTATTCCGGTTCAAGAAAACTGTTCAACACACCATGAAATCTATTTGAAAACGTTTCCGGAAATGAAACTTTGTTTAACTTATTTGTTTAAGTCTTCTTTGTGTCTTTGTTTGTCTCGAAAATATGTTAGTTTGTTTCTTAAGATAAAGAACGCTTTTCGGAAGGGTGGATAACTCGTAAGAGGTTATTGTATATCGTGGTTATATTATGTTTTCCTAGATAAATAAATATCTAAGTTTTTCACAAGGTGAATAAAAATACGGGACTGGCTTGAAGCGACATACACAGTGGTTCCGATTATTTTGAACTAAAATTGGGAAATGTAACATTGTTTTCATATAAAATAATTATTTTGGTCTTCATTTTTGGTATCTCTGCCCACATTTTATAGACACAGATTCGAATATTCTTTATATATGTGTAGATCAGAGAAATAGTAATCTTTTATTAACTGAATTATAATGAACGTCGAGCCTCAACCGTTGCTCCTCGGACAGTGAGATTTGGAAGACATGTCCTTATACAATGTAGGCACACACTTGAGAAACTATTTTTAAAAATTCGGAGTTTTATTCGGAATTGTAACATAGTTTTCATATAAAATAATTATTATGGTCTTCATTTTTGATATCTCTGCCCACATTTTATAGACACAGATTCGAATATTCTTTATATATGTGTAGATCGGAGAAATAGTAATCTTTTATTAACTGAATTATAATGAACATCGAGCTTCAACCGTTGCTCCTCGGTTGGTTGGTTGGTTGATTATTGACGGCCAATTATCTACACTTGGGATATAGGCCCGGGAGGAGTGCCCTTCGTGGGGGTCTTTCTAAGGGAACCTAACCCGTATTTACGCATGGATAAAACCACGGCTCGAAGAAAACCACGAAAACTCCGAACGATTAGGCCGACGGGTGCGATTGGTATCGAACCCAGCACCTCCCGTCTACCAGCTTCGAGAGCAGAACCTCTCATACACTGGTGGGGCCCGTTGCTCCTCGGACATTGCGATTTGGAAGACATGTCCTTATACAATGTAGGCACACACTTGAGAAACTATTTTTAAAAATACGGAGTTTTATTCGGAATTGTAACATTGTTTTCATATAAAATAATTATTTTGGTCTTCATTTTTGATATCTCTGCCCACATTTTATAGACACAGCTTCGAATATTCTTTATATATGTGTAGATCGGAGAAATAGTAATATTTTATTAACTGAATTATAATGAACGTCGTGCCTTAACCGTTGCTCCTCGGACAGTGAGATTTGGAAGACATGTCCTTATACAATGTAGGCACACACTTGAGAAACTATTTTTAAAAATTCGGAGTTTTATTCGGAATTGTAACATTGTTTTCATATAAAATAATTATTTTGGTCTTCATTTTTGATATCTCTGCCCACATTTTATAGACATAGATTCGAATATTCTTTATATATGTGTAGATCAGATAAATAGTAATCTTTTATTAACTGAATTATAATGAACGTCGAGCCTCAACCGTTGCTCCTCGGACAGTGAGATTTGGAAGACATGTCCTTATACAATGTAGGCACACACTTGAGAAACTATTTTTAAAAATTTGGAGTTTTATTCGGAATTTTAACATTGTTTTCATATAAAATAATTATTTTGGTCTTCATTTTTGATATCTCTGCCCACATTTTATAGACACAGATTCGAATATTCTTTATATATGTGTAGATCAGAGAAATAGTAATCTTTTATTAACTGAATTATAATGAACGTCGAGCCTCAACCGTTGCTCCTCGGACAGTGAGATTTGGAAGACATGTCCTTATACAATGTAGGCACACACTTGAGAAACTATTTTTAAAAATTCGGAGTTTTATTCGGAATTGTAACATTGTTTTCATATAAAATAATTATTTTGGTCTTCATTTTTGATATCTCTGCCCACATTTTATAGACACAGCTTCGAATATTCTTTATATATGTGTAGATCGGAGAAATAGTAATATTTTATTAACTGAATTATAATGAACGTCGTGCCTTAACCGTTGCTCCTCGGACAGTGAGATTTGGAAGACATGTCCTTATACAATGTAGGCACACACTTGAGAAACTATTTTTAAAAATACGGAGTTTTATTCGGAATTGTAACATTGTTTTCATATAAAATAATTATTTTGGTCTTCATTTTTGATATCTCTGCCCACATTTTATAGACACAGCTTCGAATATTCTTTATATATGTGTAGATCAGAGAAATAGTAATATTTTATTAACTGAATTGTAATGAACGTCGTGCCTTAACCGTTGCTCCTCGGACATTGCGATTTGGAAGACATGTCCTTATACAATGTAGGCACACACTTGAGAAACTATTTTTAAAAATACGGAGTTTTATTCGGAATTGTAACATTGTTTTCATATAAAATAATTATTTTGGTCTTCATTTTTGATATCTCTGCCCACATTTTATAGACACAGCTTCGAATATTCTTTATATATGTGTAGATCGGAGAAATAGTAATATTTTATTAACTGAATTATAATGAACGTCGTGCCTTAACCGTTGCTCCTCGGACAGTGAGATTTGGAAGACATGTCCTTATACAATGTAGGCACACACTTGAGAAACTATTTTTAAAAATTCGGAGTTTTATTCGGAATTGTAACATTGTTTTCATATAAAATAATTATTTTGGTCTTCATTTTTGATATCTCTGCCCACATTTTATAGACATAGATTCGAATATTCTTTATATATGTGTAGATCAGATAAATAGTAATCTTTTATTAACTGAATTATAATGAACGTCGAGCCTCAACCGTTGCTCCTCGGACAGTGAGATTTGGAAGACATGTCCTTATACAATGTAGGCACACACTTGAGAAACTATTTTTAAAAATTTGGAGTTTTATTCGGAATTTTAACATTGTTTTCATATAAAATAATTATTTTGGTCTTCATTTTTGATATCTCTGCCCACATTTTATAGACACAGATTCGAATATTCTTTATATATGTGTAGATCAGAGAAATAGTAATCTTTTATTAACTGAATTATAATGAACGTCGAGCCTCAACCGTTGCTCCTCGGACAGTGAGATTTGGAAGACATGTCCTTATACAATGTAGGCACACACTTGAGAAACTATTTTTAAAAATTCGGAGTTTTATTCGGAATTGTAACATTGTTTTCATATAAAATAATTCTTTTGGTCTTCATTTTTTATATCTCTGCCCACATTTTATAGACACAGATTCGAATATTCTTTATATATGTGTAGATCGGAGAAATAGTAATCTTTTATTAACTGAATTATAATGAACGTCGAGTCTCAACCGTTGCTCCTCGGACAGTGAGATTTGGAAGACATGTCCTTATACAATGTAGGCACACACTTGAGAAACTATTTTAAAAATTCGGAGTTTTACGGCATTTCGCCATATTTCAGAAGCAGTTTTAGGTAGGATCGTGAAATTCAGCATAACAAATCTACTAAAAAATAGTTAAACACGAATTTTAGCGATTTTAGATCTATTTTATCAATTTTGTCACCAATATCGGCTATGAGCCTGATTATGGAAGATTAGACGAATAAGACAACAATTGGTGACTTTTGATTGGATATTTTGTGTAGAATTTTCCAAGGAAAATATTATTATTTTTTTTTTCATATTTTATAAATTTTTTTGCACTTTTCGTCTTTTAGCGATCGGATATCAATCTTTATACAAAATATAGTATATATCCTCCTCCTTTCAAAACATTTTCTTTCGAAGTAACGGTTTACGATTTAAATACTTATCGCCATATATATATGAGTGCGGGTATGCACATTCATTATAGTGATTGCCGGGTAATCGGTTTATAACGAATCAGTTTTGTTAAAATTATTGTCATTTTAACGATTTATGCACGCAAAATTCACTGGTCCCATTATAGTAACTAGAGAATCGAACCCGGGCTTCTCGGGTTACAGAACATAGGCTAAAACCATTTTTTTCTAATTCTATTAGATTTTTCATATTTTTATTTGTCAAGGTTGCTGCATTTAGTGATCCTTTTTTATTTGTTTGTTTGCTTTTCTTGTACTGGAAACGCTCATACATGCGGTATAGTTATTCATCCAGCTATTTTTTTTTTGTACTAAACATTCACACATGCGATATAGTGATTGCGACATTAACGAATTTCATGTTTTTTTTTTTTTTTTTTTTTTTTTTGTATTCCCAATATAGCCAGATTGCAGCATCCAGTGATGTTTTCTTCGTTCTATTTTCATTATATTCATTATTCGTCATATGGCATAGATCCATATATAAGCATTTTATATTAATAAAGAAACAATATCTAAAAAATATTTTCTGTTTGTATTATCTGTTAAAATATACGATGTTTGTTTATGGTCTAATTAAATAATTCTTCTTTTAATTTCATAAATTATTACAAAGCATCCTTTTGTCCAAAATCGTGTGAACGATTCCAATTTTGTATCCGATATATTGCTACTCTCACATATAAAGGGACCCTATTCTTGCGACGTTTTTTCTCAAAATTCATTATTTTTACTATTTGTAACTGGTTTGAAAAATTATAATGTCAACATTCAACGCAATGGAAAAAAAATAATGCTTGAAAATTATTTTAAAAGCCATAATAAATCAGTCAATTTCGATACAATTTTCGGACAAATTGCATTTGAAAGTAGATTTTTTCCCTATGTAACGGTGTAAAAATTGAAAGTGTGTAATGTTTAAAAATTTAAAATACTGCAGTATCAAAAATAGCAAAACCGAAATTTTATCGTCAAATGCTGCCATTCGCAAAATGACGTCAGTGTTACGCACGGACACGTTTGTCCTTTATAATATAGATAGCTGTAGTAACGATATATGACTAAGAATCACAAAAGGCCCAATTATTTTGATCAAAGTATTAACAATTTATGAGAGCGAAACACACAGGACCCATCAACGATCGGCAAAAATATATTTTCTGTGAAATCAAGAGGCTCAAACTTTCCGCTAGATAAATGCCGGTAGGGTTCAGTAGGACTGTGTTAGGGGCATATGAATAAAATTTATTGTTTATGTCTCGAAATCTTTATTTACATGATTTTTTGATAATTTTACTAGTAATTTTCGTATAACTAAAAATAAAGTATTTTATTTATATTTTTCTGTTTGCATATAAAATGCACTTTGTGTGTCCCAGGTGAAGTCGAGGCTTGAGGCTTTAGAAGGTATCGTTCCCCCACTCCCACCCCCACCACCAAGTGAACTTCCAGACGAGTAAACACCTTTTTTTTCTAAAAAGAGATGTAAATAAATGCTGTCTTTATAGAATATTTACAAGTTATCTGCAATGTGATGCCAATGTTACTTCGATACATTTATTACTTGTTGCATTTTTCTACAATAAACTGAATTAATGAAATAGGTGCACAATATTATTTCAATAATATATTTATTATGTGGTACAATTTATTCAGTAATTTTAATGTAGTTACATAAACAAAAAATAATATTTTTCAATCATTGAGAATTCACTCGAACAAATATTTGATTAAACAAATGTTTCGCGTTTCTTCAATTATTAACTTTTACGTTTAAACTCAAATACATGACTGCACTTTTATTGAAAGAGAAATTGAAAATATTTCAAATTATTTATAATGGTATTTTGTATTATAGTTTGAATAAAAAAAGATAATTATTCATCTGAAAGTATTGATATTTCCATAGAAAATTCAAATTAAAGATGAAATTTTACTGATGAAAGTAACAATAGATAACGATGAATTATTCTTATTAAAAATGTAATTGAATATGCGAAATACATTTAAAGATAAGAGTTCAATAAAAGAGAATGTACTAATTAATTAAACAAACGCAAAGAAAGCTTTGCTGTTCAGATAAAATATATATATTATACACTGCATTTTAATAAATCAAATCATGAAAAAAACGCTAACTGTTATGAAAAGAAAACTTCACACCTGTTATTTAATTAAAATCTTTTGAAATCTTTGTAATTGCAAGGCTATTAATATTATTTAAGAGTAAAATTTTACCAATGTATAAAAGAATTATTGTTATGGATTTCTTTGAAACAAATGATTAAACAATCTTAGTTTTATTGAAGAGAACGTTTTACATAATATAACACATTTAAAATGTACATATCACAAAACTGGAGATGTCTGAATTTTTTTATTTGTTTTTTGAATTGATAAATCTAACAAATGTATACCTGTATTAAGTGTTATACCTATTACGCCCTATTACCATCTTCATTTATTTTATGAATATAATAAATATGTTACTGATTCATTAATGTAATTCTTTTCTTTGAAAATCCCTCTATACGTAATTTATATTTTATTAAAAAAACAGCAACAACTTATGGCTGATCTGTAGTTACAAGTCTTTCATGTATCATCTGTTACAAGTTTTTGTAAAATATTGTAGAATTTGTCATCAAGAATGCCAAATAAGCTCTCTATAAACTCTTTACAATAAAGCTGAAAAGAGTTCATGAATTATGTTTGTCCGTCTGTCTGTTCTCTAACACGCATAAATATTCTCGGATTCCCATGCAATTTATGTATGTTATTTATGTTTACTATGAGATGTTCGGCATTGAAAATGAAGCACGTACTGTTAACTGTTCGCTTAAGAAGACACTCAAAAAGATTCTGTTACATTACGGTCTATGGGGGAAATCATTTGCAATGAATTTGAATGATGTTACACTATTTCAAACCTATTGAAATCAATATATATTACTGGGGTATACTACAAGATGCTTACTATAGAATATGGTGTGCATACTATTAACTGTTACCGTACTGTACATGAACAGTAATTGCTGGACATGCGTTTTCTGTTGTGGTACGTGTTTTTAAATCTAAGTACTTGCTTGCATATTACTTGGTGTGTATACATTCTATAAATCATATGCAGGGCAGCTCAAAAGATCTCGAGTACATTTCCGTTTACTAACGGGAATTGCTGAAGAAAAATTTTCAACTGCTAATGCGTTTCCTAACTAAAGTTTTGCATATTATATAATATATATGCAAGTATATATATCATATACAGGGCTGCAAAAAATAATTCGGATATTTTCCTGACTATTCATGGTAATTGCTGAAATTGTGTTTTCAAATGCGTTTGAAATAGTTTACTTAGACATCATATTTCGCCTTATTAAACGGTGGAGTGTTGTTACAGTATTCTGAATGTGATGGAAAATGTTTTATAATCTACGCTTAATGTGATGGAAAATGATTTATAATCTATGCTTTATGGGATGCAAAATATTTTATAACCTATGCTTAGTTTGATGGAAAATGTTTTATAATCTATGCTTGAAGAATAATTTTTCGTTCTTGTTAATTTTTGTTATTAGCTTTGCACATTACTTTTTTCTTACTGAACTAGGAATGTTCGTGAATTTTATGTGTCAACTGTTCTGGATTTAAAAGGGATTTTCTGGATTTAATTCTTCACTTCTTTAATATAAATAAGTTTTTAATTCACATATGTAAAATGTTTTTCGAGATATTTTTATCAAGTTTTATTATTTTACACTAAATAAGCATGGCATTATAAAACAAATTATTGTGTATTTGTATTTTCCGTCAACATTGTAATCAATAAATTACCCCCAAAGTTCGTATAATATAAACTGAGAACTAAATAAAAAGAAAACTGCCCAGTTGAACTGAGGGCATTGAGCTCACAGGCTATTCACACTAATTGTATATTATACTCTCATTTCAAAGAATTTGAAATAATCCCCTCGAAAAATAAAGAAATCGACAATATATTAAGGGGGTTATCCCCCCGTATGCTCCTTTATACTTAACCAATGAACCCCAAAAACTAATTAGGGAAGCACCTTATCACAACGAACCTATATACAAAATTTGAAGAAAATTGGATAATTCTGCACAATAAACCCATTTATCTAAATTAAGGGGGGTGGGATTAGCCCCTAGTATCCCTCTTTATACTTAACCAATGAACCCCCAAAACTAATCAGGGAAGCGCATTATCACAATGAACTTATATACAAAATTTGAAGAAAATCAGATAATTCTGCATAAAAAAAGGCTGGATTTTTTTTCTTTGAAAAGCTAATTTTTTTAGAGTATTTGGACACAACATTATAAATATTAACAATTTAAGCAAACCTAAATCAGTATCAGCTGTTAGTATTACATTTGCTACTGAATCTTTATCACTTTCTAATCCATTTATGAATACATTTAAAACAACACAAAATAGATGCAAACAATTCTGATAAAATGACATTTTATTTGCATTACAAACAAAATAAGTAATTAGAAAAAAATATTCATATTTTCATAATATAATTATATATTTTTTAATATTTATTTGATATAAAAAATATATTCCTTTCACTGAAGATAACATAAAATTTCTTTTGTCAATTTTACATTGTTAATATTGCGCTTGAGACTATTAGCTAATAATGTTTAACATACAATACGCGACTACAGCGCTTAAGTATTGTATGTAGTAAAGTAGAGAAGTTTTAATACAAAGGGAATGTCGCTAAGGTATTAGAATAAAAGTTACACATTCAGCAGAACATTTGAAAAGTAAGGAAACAGTGGCGGAGACTTGATAACATAAGAGGAATTCGTCACGTAAAATCAATGAAGTTGAGAGCAACATGCAAGATATTTTCTAGTAAACAGAAAAAAATAAAGCTTTAAATATTTTGTAAATTTCCATACGTAATTAAAGTTTTTTTCTCTTAAATTATGTCAATAAAATAGTCTGATTTATGTTAACAATTTATATTAATTGAAATAGAATATTAGTCTACTGTATGAAATTATAACAACCCAAAGAAGTCTACTGAAATTGAAACAAATATTACAAATACTATGACCAAAATTCTACTATGTCACATAGCATTTTTTCTAAAATCCGCTTCATATCTCTTCATTCTACATATATCTTAAAATACAATTTTGTTCAAAATATTTTTGTCTAGAGACGATTTAAGTTGCTTTTGGGAAACGGACAAATACGGGAAAAACGCTTAGAGGGTTAACCCTCCAACGTCCATAAGTAAACTTATTTATATACATATATATATATGTATTTCAAATTCGTAGGTTGTACTGTTTTCACTATAAAGAGTTATAAAAAACAGATATGTTATGAAGTAAGTGCCACACAAATTCAAGATCACATCACAGCAACAAAAATTAATCAAACATTCGAAATCTACAAATATCAATTCAACATATTTGGTTAACTTTAACATTCAGACAATAAAATAAATATAAATTTTAGTTGTTTTTTTAACATTTTTATCCCCAAAAAGTCCTTGCTTGTTTGGATGATGTGCAAAAGTTTGGTTGGTTATAGTATCATATCAGAAACTCCAAGAGATAGGGAACTTTATGCTTTGATTAGATGAACTCTTTTAGATCTTAATAATAACGCCACAGTACCCATTCATTTACAATACAGGGTGTATCAAAAAGAATCATCCGATTTCAAAACAAAAACATAACTATTCAGCTTTTAATACATTTTGATCGAATAATGTGTGACTTGGACTTTCGAGAATTTTTTAACAATGGTATTCCTCAACGATGGATCGGCCGTACGGGACCTGATGATGCAGTTAAACAGCACTGGCTTGTATCCAAAATCGCCAGATCTCTCAATGTGCAATTTCTTATTGTGGGGGTTTATAAAAGACTACGTTTATGTTCCTACCCTTCCATCTCATTAGTCGAACTAAAGATACGCAGCCGTGGAAGCAGTGGATGCAGACATGCTCGCAAACGTTTGGGACGAATTTGATTACCGTATAGACATATGCCGTGCATTCAAACGTGGACATATTGAACACCTTTAATTTGGTTTCTAAAAAAAATTATGTTATTGTTGTTGTTGTTTCTAATCCTAAATGATCTAGCCAATAGGTTAGACCAAGTCCATGAGCCCAAAAATTTGGAGGAAGTCCAAAACGATGAAAGGACACTCCAAAAGGTCACTCCTAGTCAACTAAAAAAAATTATGGTTAGCTATGAAATATAAAATTCATCTTAAGTGTCTATGTTTAATATTTTTTCATAATATACGCATTTCAAATCAGGTAATTCTTTTTGAAATACCCTGTATAAGTCTAAGGGCCCTTTCAAAGACTAAAAAAATGTGCTGCCAAAATAAAGAAAATCATTTATATTAAAATTATTTACTGCAAAAATATTAAAATCCCAAATTTTGCCGAAAATGTCATTTTAACTTTACTGTTAGAACTATTATCTGTCATGGATATTCTTAAATTCGTTAGTTATTTGTTTATCACTCGTTAGTTTTTGACACATAGGTGAAATCATTTCATCGAGAAAATACTTTTCGCAAAAATACAGAAATTGTACTACCAATTAACGTATTTTTTTACAGTGTACGAATGGTTTCTATACATCCTTAATAAATATAAATATTATTTTTTAAAGCTGGTGTTTATTTAAAACTGAAGTAACTTCTGAAATCGATCATGACAAAATCGTCTTAGAAAGATATTGCATTTATTTTTTCAACAGAATTACATTTCTTTTATTTTTATTGCTTTTGCTTTTGCTACTTACTTTAGTGTTTCACTAAATTTTCTGTCGTTTATTGTGTTTTGGGACGAAACATTCTTGACAAGTTGTTTAATTACAGAAAGATTTCCTTTTAAAAACTGCACAGCTACTGAAATCTGTTTGTGTACATATGTAAAAACTAAAAATTGTAGTATATACAAAAAGAGTGGTTTAATTCCTTAACTTCTTATTTTTAATAACATTATAATAAATGAACGATTTTTGTTTTATTTGCTCAGAAAGAAATTTCTTTGTGTTCATTATTTTAAATACTATAAGGAGGGTTTATAATATAATTTTAAATATCAATGTAGGACAAATAGTCTTGCTAATTGTCTTGAGTTAAAATTTTCATCTATTTTTCAATTAACGCACGCAGTAATTTCTTTTTTTAATTCGTTTTTTTTTGTCTATAATTTTATTTCGTTTAGTTTTTCTTTCATTAGATTTTCTTCAATCCCTATAGAATTATTTTGAGCTAGTATTATGAAACAAAGGAATTTATTTGTTTTATTCTATTTTTTTTTCAATTAATAGCCTTTTTAATTAGTATGAATCAAACTCTTTACATTAATTTATTTTGTATGCTGCTAAGAAGTTTCAACCCCATATTTTTAATTCTTAGAAGAATTTAACTCAATATTTTTGTACACTTAGAAATGAGATTTGGAAAAGGTAACTTTATGACACAATTACACTATGACAATAATGACAATAAATGAAATAAAGTTTATCTTGTTCCAAACAAACTCACGAAGATAAGTATGTATTGTAATAAATTTTAATTTTTCAACCGTAGAATATAGATAAAATTAAATTATATAAAGATTGGTCACAGAGCACCCTTATTTCAGAATGTTAATCATTGTCTGATTTAAACGCCAAAAAGTGGGTTATATAAAGTAAACATCATTGTTAAGAAATAGCGGTTCCCAGATTTCCCGGTATTGTGAACATCATAAATATAGCACAACGCGATGTGTAAAATAAAAGAATAATAATGTATTTTAGCCGGTAAACAGGATGTAGAACGTTAACATATAACATATAAGATAAACCTATCATGAAAAATGTCATAAAATTGAGCTGCGCCGCCAGGCGCCAAGTGCTGCCCGTCGGACGCATCAACCGTCACACCCAAGTCCTGAGGAACTTTTAACGCGCACGACCAAGAGGGTCCTCTTGTATGCGCTGCGACCGGTGGGAGCACCACCACCTGTGCATGAACCCACATGTTGACGACAAAGGTCGTTGCGATACGCGGTGGATCACAAAATCAGAGGAGACTCCCACCAAAACACCTGGTGAGACGTTGCAGTCCTCCGACGCCTTCGTAACTGGAACCCCAAAGAGGTAACCGGGTCCTAGGCCGTATGTAGAACATTCCTAACGACTCTTGCTGTACCGTGGCTTCCGATTGTAGAGTCTAAGGGAGGGTGGGAACAACTAGTTCATCGGCCACGGCGAGTGGGAGAGGTCTTTCGCCAGTCCGGTACCTCGAGGAAAAGAGTCTCTGACGCATAGACAAACCCTGGCTAAGGTTCTCCCTCCCAGCGGCTTTGCATTCGGCAGGCCCTGCAGAAAAATGCAGGTGATCCCTGGTCGTTTCCGCTGTGAGATCATTCACATGTAAAAAAAAAAACACACAAAAACAAATAAAATGTTAGAATCAATGGAAAGTTAGTTTAGAACCATTACGGACTCTAAAGGCCGTGGGAAAACCCCTTCAAAAACCCCAAAGAGACGGTCCCGATCGCGTTTAATAGGTGTATGTTATGTGTGGGCTCCTGCTAATCCAACTATGGTGCACAGACACGCTGGATTGGTTTTAGACCCGAGAATCGAGTTTAGTTTTGATCGCCGCCACCTTAGTGGGCCAGCCTCCGGTCCGAATCCTCGTAGTCAGGCAGTCCAGGGAGCGCGTGTCCCCCCCCCCTAAGATATGGATTTTGTCGCATCGACCTCAGGGGTCGCTTTTGGACATAAATCCCATTTGGTTTTGGGCACTCCCTGTTCTGCTCAACCATTGAAGTCGACGCACAACTGCTCCAGCTACAGAGGATGACGTGGGGGTTGCGGACAATGCGTGTACGCCCACATGCCGGTAACTACACTCTACCGCTTTCCAGTACTGAGAGATACTGCTCGCCACCTCATGCACTGGCGAAGCGTCACAATAGAGTCACCCCGCACCGTGCTCTTCAGAGTTCGATCTCGCCTCCGTCATTTCCTCGGATAAAGTTTTGGAGACGGTCCATAATAAAAACCTTATTAAAAAAAAAACTTGTAAAAATTTATGAATTAGTATTCTATATTTTCAACATTTTAAATAGCAGCGAAAATAATGATAATTTAATAATTTTAACAAGTTAATTAAAAATATTTGTATCATCAAATCCTTATTGTATATATCAACTAAAATATATAACAAACGTTCATAAATTAATTTTTACTAAAATTTTGTAAATAAAGCGCATTCATTACCTTCAAATTAATGTTTCAATAAACATAAAATGTTCTTTGTATCGATATCCAATTCGAAAAATCTGAAATTTAAATTTAAATCTCAATACATATCATTTATTCTACAATAGGATATTAGATAGACCCCTTTTGCTTTGAAAAATGTCAACTTTTGTCTTTTTGAACATTTTCCGTAGCAGAAAAGTTATTCGCAAGAAATATGTTCTTGAGAGCAATCGAAGCGAAAGTCGAAATCAATGTTGAATTTTCGTGAAACGTTCAGACTCATACGGGTGAAAATTTGAGGCAGATCACGAATTTCAGTTCATACATTTTTTTTTTTCAGTAAATATTTCTGGAAGGATATTTCCAAAAGAAATTTATACTGTATTTAGCTTTCATAGAAAAGTTACCTAAAGGTAAGGTTCGCTTTAAATATTGTATAAATCCAAAATTTTCATCTTCGAGCAAACAAGACTTCGCAAAAGTTGTTTAAGAGTAGATATGAATATCATATAATCTGAGATATGCTCTCTATAAAAGTGCAAATAAAAACACATTTTAATTTACAGGAAATTTCAAAAGCTTAATCATCTATTTGTTGACACAAGGGCTAAAATCAGAAATATGAATCATTTTCGACACTTTATATCCTGATAAGCACATATTTTAAAATATTTTTTTTCTTTTACAGTTAAAAAAGGGATTTTACATACACCGTAAAAAAAAAAAAAAGAAAAAAAAAAATCCTGAAAAAAAACGGAAATTGTACTGGCAATCGAGAAGCCAGTACTATTTCCGTTTTTTAACGGGAAAAGAAAAATCCGTAAATTCCAGGAAAATTTCCGTGATTTCTGAAATATCCGTTTTTAAATTACCGTTTTATAACAGATATCTTCCGTATTTTTTAGAAACTGTTATAATGTTAAAATAAACCTATAGGACCCCCCCCCCCAAAAAAAAAAAAAGGGATTTCTCGAGAACAACCGTGCCTCGGATAAGAATCAAACCCGCAATTTTTCGCTTACTGAACCGGAGGTCCCAACCACTAAGCTAAGACTTGTCATTCCAGTTTCTCAAATGTTGCTACTTACTTCAGTCGCTTTTTATGATGCAAAAACTTGAAGGTTGCATGGATTTTTTTCAAGAGTTCAAATGTTTTAAATATTTTCTTCTCATAATTTTCAATAATTTTCTTTATTATTTGATGCCTTATAACAGATATACCCGATAAATTTTAACTTATTATGTATTATATGCGTAAAGCATTGTATTAAGAGACATTGTATTAAGAGTCATTGTATGATTGCATTCTTTTGTAATAGTACAACATTTTATTTTTTTAAGATATACTTTTTAAATTTATTTGTCTGATGATATATTTATCAATTCCAATAAAAACAATAATTATCTGAAGGAGACGTATTTATTACATGCTATATTAAAATAACTTTTCGTTATCTCTTATTTTAAGAAACTTACGTAAATAAAATTTTTTATAATAAATTAAATTATTATATTTGAGCTATGCTGAGAACTTTTGTGTACGGTTCTGTCAAACTGAATAGTTTTAATAATATTAAAACAAAAAATTGATTCTTAAAGACAATTTTGAAATTAATGATCTTGTGATAGGTATGTTTAAATTTGGACTTATTGATTTAGTTTAAATTAATTTAGATTAATTTATAAAATTATAAGCTAAAGAAATAAATTATAAACTTAATAAAATAATAAACTTCATTTTTATAAAAGTAAAAAAAAAAATATTAACTGCTTTTATAAATTTAAGTAAAAAATTATAAACGTTGTAAAATTATAATTTATAAAATAATAAATTTTAGTTTAATTCATAAATTTATAAGCCAAATCAGTGTAGTTTAATACTATTTACCTAGCGATAACTTGCAGAGATATTATGTTATGAAACCTTTAAATAACCCAATATTGCCTCACATTAGAAAAGTTAAAATAAAATTGTAAAAAATTAGTGAAAAATAAAAGTTATAATATTGAAGCACTATCAATAAAAATGAAAATTAGATTTAAAAGAAATAAAAAATATTTTTCTGTAACTTATAAAAACAAAATAAATTTCTAAATATTTCATTAAAAAATATAAATATTACTATTATTTTCACAAAAAAATACTGTCCAGACGTCAGGCCTGGATCCTTGAAGAACTCTAGTAAATACAACAATCTTAATTCACATTTCAAACAAGGCGATCTCTGTACGCAAACCTCTAAATGTTATTTACGGAAATTGCACTGTTTTGGAAGGAATACGGACATTGTACTGTTTTGAAACAAATACGGACAAAATCCATTAAATTTACGGAAAACTTTCTGCATATTTACGGATTTGAAATCTCCTTTACTGAACTAATGTCATTTACGGAAATTGTACTGTTGTTTTGGAAAAATGAAACTTCTCCGTGAAATTTTATGGAAAATCTCTTGTATTTTCATGGATTATTTTTAGAGTGTAGATTAATTTATGGATTTTCAAAATATGACAATCTGTGTTTGAGAGTTATAAGCATACGTAATATGGAAGCATTTTTTGCATGACTACGCAAAATATAATAAATTTAACCTAGAACAATTCTGCTTTAGCAACATATTTACTTCAGACACACAATAATATTCAGAACAGAAATTTTTATTTATTTTAGAAAAATATTCTGTAAAAAAAAAAAATTAAAAATTAAAAAAAATAAATAAAATGAAACCTTGAAATGGGATATTGCATTCTTTCGTAAAATGGTTTATCGATACATGAAATATTTTTGTGAGCGAAATCGCACGCAACTTTAAATTCAGTCTGTAAACAAAGATATATTGTACTATAATCTGAAAATTTCACTTAATAATATTAAATAGTTCATGAATGTTTTTTTTTATTTTACAATATTAAAAAAAACCTCCATATTAATCAGATTAAAGTATATTTATGTAACTGTTGTTTGCATAAAACTCCTGGTACAATTTTAGCCATCATTAACGTAATTATAGGAATTGTTTTGCGTATTTAAATGCTCAGAAAATTTTGCTTTTTCATACATGTGAAATTAAGATTGATAACTTCACGTATCAATTATTTATACACAAACAGATGGTTACTAAAGTATAACAATGATATTTTGTTTTGATTATTCACTAAACAACATATGAAGATGAAGAGTGCACTTATAATTATCTTCCCTGTAGCTTAATTTTGAAATCTCTTAAGACTTGCGTTATTTCATTCATCAACGCATCGTCGTCGATGTCATTTTTCTACCGGTCCCATTTTTTATCTCGTGGATCCTGAGCTCGTACTGCTGCATGAACTTATCACAGCCCATGGACTGTTGCATTTCACAAAGTTGATACGTTTCGTTGGTTGGTTCCTATGTTACACCACCATTTGGCGAAATCTTGCCAAATCTTCGATAGTCAGCCAGATGTAGCTCTTTTATTGTTGGAAAGGCTGAGCAATGATATTTTTTGTGATGGCTCGTTTGCTACGAGGCTAACGAAAAAGACAGGCTACCGCGGTGCATTCCACTTATCTTTTTTTACAGACCGCTAGAGGGATGCTCTTTTCGTACAAATGCATTGGTGCATTCGAGCATCAGACTCTGGCGGTCTGTAAAAAAAGATACGCGTAAATCACCGCGGTAGTCTTTCTTTTTCTTTAGCCTCGGTTTGCTACGTATAACGTATTTGTTACGTCATCAAGTGATTCTTATTCGACGTCCATTTGTACTTTAATGATGTTTAATAGTGATTTATTAGTTATTTAAAGCATGTTTTTCTCTTTTTTAACACTTTCCAACCTAGTTGAAAAGTGTTTATGACTTCGGTTTGTCTGGCCGTCTGCCGTCTGTCCGTCTGTCCGTGCTCTAACTCCCGTAACTATGCTCGGATTGCGCTGCAATTTTTATATGTTATTGTCGTTATCTATAGCATGTTCCCTATTTCAACTGAAGTGTGTAGCACTTATACTTTTTTTACTCAAAAGAATTCCGGACACTCAAAAGAATTCCGTTACATTACGGTCTATGGGGAAAAATCCTTTGCGATTTATTTTAATGATGTTACACAATTTCAAATACATTGTAATTGATATATATCACTAAGGTGCATTACAAGAAGCTGAATACGGAATAGGGTGTGCATAGCACTTATAGTTACTTTAGAGGGACAGTCAAAAGAATTCCGTTACATTACGTCTATGGAGAAAAATCGTTTGCGGTTTAATTAAATAATGTTTCACTATTTTAAACGCATTGAAATTGATATATATCACTAAGGTGCATTACAAGAGGCTTACTACAGAATATTGTGTGTATAGCGGTCATCGTTCATATACAGGGACACATAAAAGAATTCTCTACTGTCTGTGATCAATAATTCCTGGAAGTGAGTTTTAAGTTACTAAACGCGATTTTAAATTTAACTCACTTTTTGTCTATTACTTTATGTGTATAAATTCTGTATTTCATATACAGGGCAGCACAAAAGTTCGCGAACACATTTCCGTTTATTGACAGAAACTCCAGAAGGAGAATTTTAAATGGTGCTAAGCGTTTCATAACTAAACGAAATTTAGCATCCTATGTAGTGTATATACAAATCTATAGATCATATACAGGGCTGAATAAAAGTATTCGGATATTTTTCCGAATATTGTATGTGTTGGAAATATATGTTGGAAATTCCTGAAATTACGTTTTTAAATGTTATGCGTTTTCCAAATTGTTTACTTAGATGTTGTCTTTCAGCTTATTAAACGGTAATGATTTGTAAAATTATTTTGGAAGCGTTGGGAAGTGTTACGTAATCCATGCTTGAAGCATGATTTTTCGTTCTTGTTTATTTATACAATTAAATATCACTTACGTCATTAAACGGCGTCATGATATTAAAAGAAAAAAAGCATTAAAAAAAACATCGTTTGCTTGTTTATTTAAAGCTTGATTTCTTTTCTTTTTCTTTCTTTTTTATGTATGTGAGTGGCTACTCTTATTATTTTAGAAATGTATAATACAATTGTCTTCAGTTTTCATGGAAGTCTGATTTGTTGATATTTCTGTCGAAGATCTTTGATATTTAGTTGGTTTGTGGATTTTTTTTCTTTTCTTTTCAGTTTTCTTATTTGAGTTTCTTTGAAATGGCTGGTTTGAACATTAATGTATCCGATATAAATGATTTAAGTCGTATGATTTAACATTAACGAATTTCGTGTATTTTTGCGGTTTCCGTTAAAACGAGGTTGCTGTGTCCAGTGATGTTTTTTTCGGTTTCATGTTCGCGAAGCGATCATACGTGTGGTACAGTGATCGCAGCATCAGCGAATTTCGTGTATTTTTTGGGATTCCGATACGACGAGGTCGCTGTATCCAGTGATTTTTTTTATGTTTCATGTTCGCGAAGCGATCATACGTGCGGTACAGTGATCGCGGCAATAACGAATTTCGAGTATTTTTTGGAATTCCGATACGACGAGGTTGCTGTATCCAGTGATGTTTTTTTTCGGTTTCATGATCGCGAAGCGATCATACGTGCGGTACAGTGATCGCGGCATTAACGAATTTTGTGTATTTTTTGGGATTCTGGTACGACGAGGTCGCTGTATCCAGTGACGTTTTTTTTTTCGGTTTCATGTTCGCGAAGCGATCATACGTGCGGTACAGTGATTGTGCCATAAACAAATTTCGTGTATTTTTGGGTATTCCGATACGACGAGGTTGCTGTATCCAGTGATGTTCTTTTTTCGGTTTCATGTTCGCGAACCGATCATACGTGCGGTACAGTGATCGGGGCATTAACGAATTTAGTGTATTTTTGGGAGTCCGATACGACGAGGTTGCTGTATCCAGTGATATTTTTTTTTTCAGTTTCATGTTCGCGAAGCGATCATACGTGTGGTACAGTGATCGCGGTATTAACAAATTTCGTGTGTTTTCGTTTTTTTCAACTTCACATTAATCGTTAACTTTTATGTAATATCAACGAAATGTGTATAAAAACGTTATTTTTTACTGCTCATATTATCTTTTTTATATCTTATTGAATTTGTCTAATAAAATATTTTATTTCACTCATAAATGCAGTATCTATAAAAAGCAGCTGTGTATGGCTTAATTTAATTATTCTGTATTTAAATTATCATTATTTTGTCCAAATTGTTTTGAAAGAATAAAATTTTACATTCGTTACGTTGTTACTGTCGTATAAATGCAATCTATTTTTCAGTGACGTTTTTATCGCTAAATCTATTACTTTTCCTATGTGTAACTATTTAAAAACTAAGAATGGCAACATTTTACCACTTGCTTATTGTGGATTACAATATGATAAATGTAAGTAAACAATTTAGAAATCGCCAATTTAGCTTCATTTTTAAAAAGCGCCAAATGGTGGGTTTAAATAGGATTATGCCCGTTTTGTTTGAACGTAGCTGCTCATTCTCACATTCATATTTCAAAAAATCGATTTTTTAAGATAGTCATATGATTAGATAAACACACACTTTATAACTCTTCACATACGAAATACATGTGTAAAACACTTTACGTTTTCACTATTTTTACTTTACATATTTGTCTCTTTAAAATTGGAAATAGTAATGAAATATATCTATTTATTTTAGGTTCACGTTATCATTCTCAGTAAGTACCGTAGTTATCGTTTGTGACATATTTAGAGTACAATTTGTAAACGGAGCGAAAACGTAATTGGAAAATTGTTAAGACGATTGGAAATATTTATTTTGTTTGCTTGTTTGCCTTTTCACATTTTAATATTTCTCTGTGAAAATAATAACGTATTCATTTGCTAAACATAAATTTATAACATAAAACTAAATAAACATGTTATTTTGTAAATAGTTTTGCACCTATAATAAATTGATCCCATGTTACATATTTCTCTGGAAAAAATAAACTTTTCTATACCACGAGTTACACCGTTTAATTTTTTTACATTATGTAATGCAGCACATCATCTTCAAACCTTGTCTCTGCAAAAACAGAAAAAGAAATTAATAGAGCTGAAATATCTCTTTTCACTTAATTTATTTGAAACACTTTTTTAGCCGAAATCGTCGATGGGTGTAACATTATCAGAGGACTGGGGAAATCTGCAAATGGAATGGAAGATTGACAAGAACATTATGAAGATGATATGATTTTTTTTTGTTTCTGGTTCTCGTCGCCATTTTACCTACTCGTCTGTGAAAAGAAAAAAAGCAATGATCTGTAAAACTGCTCAACTAAATATAAATATCATTCTTCAGCGACTTTATTTCCTGCTACATATAAAAAGAAAATTTTTAAATTATAACATTTTGAGTTAAGGTTTTAAAAATATTTTAAAGAGAGTGTATCACTTTACAACGGTAAAAATCAAAAGATACTTTAGCTGATATTATCTGTCAATATATTAGTCCTAGATGTATAGACGAAATTTAAAAAATCAGATTTACTCAAAATTTATCTCTAGAGTCATTTATTTTCCGCGTAATTTGTAAAGCAGGGGTTGTCGAGTGATGCAGAAAAAGAAAGTAATGAAACTAATTTGATACTGATGCAAATGGTTTTACAATGGCTAGTGATTTAGTCCAGTCAAATTAAGTTTCTTTTTCTGTACATAATTCCCAAAGTTTTGAAACTTTGTAATATTGTTTGGTAGTGTCAATAATGAAAATACTAAAAGTCCTGTAGGATAGAGGCTGAGCGAGAAGTGAGGGAGGTGAAAGATGGTTCATTTTTTGTTTTTTTGTTAAAGTCTCGTAATCTATCAGTGCTACAAAAAGCATTGATCTTACCAAAAATAAAGACAAGTAAATTCTCTACAAAAAAGTTTCTGTTCATTTCGTTTCTATAGTTCACAGTTCACGAGATAATAGCATTCAAAAATGAAGAAATTTCCAAAACGTCACATCAGCGCCAGAGAGAGGATCAACGGCCCTTACATTGTACCTACTTAACTTAAACTTAAACGAGCATTAATCAATATTATGGTCAGGTGAATGAAAGCATGAACAATAACTTCAACAAACGATTTTTTTTAAACTAAACCATACAAAAATGACACCTGATATTAGCTGTCAATATATTGATCCTAGATGTATAGACGAAATAAAAAATTCAGATTTATTCAAAATTTATCTCTAACGTCATTTATTTTCCGCGTAATTTAAAAAGCAGGGGTTGTCGAGTGATGCAGAAAAAGAAAGTAATGAAACTAATTTGATACTGATGCAAATGGTTTTACAATGGCTAGTCATTTAGTCCAGCTAAATTAAGTTTTTTTTTCTGTACATAATTCCCAATGTTTTGAAATTTTGTAATATTGTTTGGTACTGTCAATAATGAAAATACTAAAAGTCCTGTAGAACAGAGGCTGAGCGAGAAGTGGGGGAGGTAAAAGATGGTTCATTTTTTGGTTTTTTGTTAAAGTCTCGTAATATATCAGTGCTACAAAAAACATTGCACTTGCCAAAAATAAATTCAGTAAAATCTCTACGAAAAAGGTTCGATTCATCTTGTCTCTAGAGTTCATAGTTCACGAGATAATGGCATTCAAAAATGAAGAAATTTCCAAAACGTCACATCAGCGGCAGAGAGAGGATCAACAGCCCTTACATTGTACCTACTTAACTTAAACTAAAACGATCATTAATCAATGTTGTGGTCAAGTGAATGAAAGCATGAACAATAACTTCAACAAACGATTTTTTTTTAAACTAAACCATACAAAAATGACGTAAAATACAATATTATCTAAATGGATAATATACTCAATTCCACAATCATTTTGAATAACTCTTGGTAAATTTCAAAATATGTTGATTTACATTCCATCTTCCATTAGGATATCCTCCTCAACAGGTGGACTGTAAGATCCGTCTCCATGGACGTAGTGGCAAGCGGCAGTGCATGCAATTCCTGCTGTACTACATCCACATTTGTGCCTACAAAAGGTTGTGTACTGACAGATCTAGTTGTATACTGACAGTATTAGATGAGGTTTATTACTGCCTCAGTGGTAACAGGATTAGTAGTTGTGATAGGCACTAAACTATGATCGAGCTTACGATTCCAAACCCAAAGCTCAGAAGACAGCTCTTTTCCCTGTCACAGGTGTATCTGATGAAAAACCCGGTATGATTGTTACATCGCTTCTCCGTCTGTGGGAGTTATGGATGCAAACTCTGGTCTCATGTTTGAAACGGACTCTCTGAAGGCATGAAGCCAATGTAAGTTGAGAGACGTTGTAGTATGTGCAGCTCCATATGTATGCAAAAACAACTTACGGCCTGCCTCTACCACCTGCTGATTTGATGTGTTTGGATCATCAAATACTGATTTTACACAATAGAATGATTTACGTCGCATCAAAATTTTGCAGATAGCAACCATTTCCTTCCTGTATCAAGATGACGTGTAACAACCTAAGAATGAATGAGCAAGTAGTATTATGTGTTTGAGATCCTTTTACTGCTGTTGTTGTGATGAAAATACCCGAGTTTCCACTTTCCCTTGGCCTGGTTTGTATAAGTATATATTTTCATCTGAAGGTGTTAAGACTGAGAACGACAAGTATATCCATATTCTGTCCAACAACAGTAACGTAGTCACTCTCACTCAGTGTATCTATAGCAGTTTGAAAAATCAGAATGTCGGCGTCATTAGGACTTTCCTGACATGATACTCCTTTGTCATTTAGTCTAGAATGTAATAACCCAGATGAACTCCCAAAAAACAATCCAATTAGTAGACGAAAACACTTAACGAACAGATATGAAATGTGTGTGTGCAGCTTTTTACACTAATGACTGTTTTGAACTATATAGAAAAATTGATCTCAGCAAATGTTTAACTGATTATAAACAGATTTCTTTTTTATATTTTATTTAGTGGCATGTGCTGTTTTACGCCACACAAAATTGTACTCACTTCTCAATATGTAACTGCCTTAATAAGTCGCAAGATTAAATGCTCTTTTAAATATATAATTTTTAAACCTAAAAATGGATTCCTTATTTTCGTTTAAACAACATATAATCATTACATTTTATTTTTTCTAGTAATCGTGAATAGATCTCAAGAATATTGAACACAATAATATATGTGTTCTTCACACCAATAAATAAAAACAACAACTTTGCATCTTAGCAATATTTAGGTGGAATCCCTGGCCATAAACCAAGATGGATTTTCGAGCCATATAACATGCTGGATGAACGACGAGTATGCGAGCCATGCCGAATGAAAGGTAAGCCCATTTCCCTTACCTCTATTATAGAATGTAACAAATTGCCACTTGTTAGATATTTTATTTTGATTATTCACGAGAGCACGCGTTTTCTACCGAATTTATATTTGTTTTGGCTCAGCTGGCCATCTTTTCTTCCAAGATTTAGTTTATAGAATAGAATGTAAATCAAATTTTTCTTGGTGTTCTTATTTGAGAGAAACTGATTTTGGGGCAAACTGATGACAGTGTGTTCTTCAAAATGTTTTTCAACTGACGTTTTTACTAAGCACCTTCTATTTTGTTCAGCTACTTTGTGCTGTTTACAGTGTCAGTGTATCTATCGAAAACAAATTTGCAGCTCTTTGCACAATAGTGTTTCAAACTTAATTTATGTAGGTGTTGCAAATAACCTGCATTTTGTATCCCTTCTTCCATACTACCTTATGCAACAGGAAGCCACCATTCAGAAGAATTGTTTGTTGTTGGAGATCTATTATTTCATCCGATTTCTCAAATATTTGATACAAAGTACTTTTTTTCGTTTTGCGCATTGCAAAATAATTGAAATGGGAGAGAGGATAAGGAGTCAATTCATATTGTAGGTAATCTGCTAGCTAATCGTTGCAACGTTTGCACAATGAAATCCGGTGGAATATAACAAAAGGGTCCACAGTTAGTATAGTGGTATCATGAAATTTGATTGAATTGCGTATACTGCTGAGTGGTTGTGCTATATCTTAATTCGAGTTAGTTTCATGTGATGCATTCTTTAAGTGAGATGCATTTTCCAGACTATTGAATCATCTTTTTACTCCCGATTTCCAAAGCTTTGAAGCAGGTTTATCTCTAATATTGCCAGAAGCTCTTGATGTAATTCTATCTATCTAAGGAAAGAGCGGGTGATTTTCAAACTAAGCTAAAAGTTTTGAAATAACCACAGCATCTTTATTTATCAGAGCTTCACGAAAATCCTCATGTCCTTCACCAGAAGAAAGAACCAAACCACAGAATTTTTCCAGTCAGATACATATATGAAATGTAGCTGTTGCGATAAAAACTTATTTACATAAAGTGTTGTCACTTATTCTCCGTCCACGTGTGAAACCTCCAGAGAATTTCAAAGATAGCATTATTATTTGCTCACTGGCCATATCAGACAAAATTTCTGTACAAAACGAGACGATGCGTCGAATCGTGAAATAGCTCTTTTTAACAAACTTGTCGTGCTTGGACAGGACGGATTGAAAGCACGGCACGTGTTCAAAATAAAGCTGGCATGCTTTTGCATAAAAAACATGCCCACACGGCAGGAAGTATGGAATAATGAGCTGAACACATTACAAGTCAGAATTCTAAACTCAAGACCGTTCAGTATTTGTGAACTTTTTCATAAGGTCCACTATCTCATAGTACTCCACCTATAATGCAGCAGTTTGTAATTTTGCTTCACAGCCCCTGATTACTAACATTATGATTAAGAAACCGCATTAAATGAGTTATGTAGGGAATATGCTTATGTATAAATAGTGTGGTATGTAATAAGTACTTATCCACATCTATTGCATGCACTACCTACAAGTTTTTTGTATACTTATAGTTATAATTAAAATGTTATATTATATAATATTATAAATATTTAAGGTAAAATTGTCAAAGCATCATCAAAATATTAATAACTAGATGACCGCTGTTAAAGTCATAGGTACATAATCAATCACACGAGTCAAGACAAACCGCACTGTGAGCCGGACGTAGTAAACTGGAAGCGGTTTGCCCTTGAGGGGGCTGCCTCCTCCCTTTGTTGTTTCCAATCATCTTCGCACCCCTATCCTATTTTCTTTCTATTGTAAGGGGGTGACGAACCCCTAGCCCTACCTGTATGAAGAGGTCTGGAATTCTCTCCTTTGTAAACAGCTATTGCCGGGAGGTTAGCGCACAATTTTTATGATATCCCAATACACCCACCCAATTATCTCGTAAACTAAGGACTTGCGAAAAAAGAATAGAACTTTTTTTGTAGAGAACTTATTTATCCTTATTTTTGGTAAGAGCCATTTTTTTCCGTAGGACCTACAGATTACAAGATATTAAAAAAAAAAAAAACAGAAAAATGAACCTTTTTTAATCTCTCCCCCTCTCGCTGGCTCCCTATACATCAGGCCGTTCGATATGTTCGTTAGTAGACCCTCCCGAACACTATTCCAAAGTTTCAAAACTTTGGGAATTATGTCGCAAAATGACTCAAAATCTGCTTAATTCAGAAGAATGTATTTGTAAACTTCTAATCTGTTCACGATATTTCAGCTGAATTTGATATATGATTTTAGATATTAGCCTTTAACAACTTAAGCCAAAAAGATATCTCATCTGCCTCAGAAAATTTTGCTCGAATTAGTCTATATAATGTAAAACGTGAGCGTGATTCTTTCCGCTAAATAACGAAAGGAAATATTAATTTTTTATTTATGTAATGAAAAATTTGAGTGCAATAAAGTAACGATATATTTCGTAAAAAAAAAAAAAACGTTTTTTAATTCGACTGTTTTCCCAAATCAAACATTTTAGGTTTATTTTCACCTCAATTAATTCTTTCTAAACACAATATTTAAAAATTTTTAAAGCAATTTAGAAAGCTTTATTTATATTTATCTAGATTTTATGAGAAAATTACTAGGTATTACAGGGTTACTTTTATGTATAGTGTTTTCTGTGTGTGAAAAAATGTTTTTGGGTCAATAGCCATGTATCTATTTATATAAACAGTAAAAAGATTTAAACCAGCAATTATTATAACATTTATGCATGAACTAAATACAAACTAAGATAAATTGTTTAATAAACGAGTATAATTTTATATAAAATCTGTATCTGGACTTCTGTTAAAAAGAGTAAATAATGTTTAACTAAAATCATGTTTTTAACTTTTGGTAGGTATTTGTTTGGTAGGTCAATAGGTTTTACTATTGAAGAGAAAAATGAAAAAAAATAATAATCCTTCATCTGAATTTTTTACTTCTATAAAATTTATTCGGAAAATAAAAGAATTTTTTAATGGAATAATGTAAATGATGTTAGAGCCTTCTCGTCATAGCTAAAAATAAATTTCGATATTCCTAAGAATTACAAACAGAAAATAAGTGCCATTTAAAAACTGAACAATTTTTTCTTTATCAGTCAGAAAAGACCTTACTGTTTTGCATATGAATTAATTTAAATTCGTATACATTTAATTTAATTCTTAATGTCGTGGTTTAAAATCGTATATATTTCATTTAATTCTTAATGTCGTGGTTTAACTCATCATTTCTATGACAAAATATTGTGAAAGATTATCTTGTCGTTGAGGTCTTAAAAAAAATTCATTAGACATCCAAATAAGTTTTAAGCATGATTCAAATTACATCCATATAAATATATTAAAATAAAAAAACCTTTTTGAACAGTATTTTTACTTACAAATAAAAAAGTGTTGCAGTCATTATGCAAATTTGTATTTAATAATTGAAAAGTATTACGTTATTTTTCAACTTTTAATTCACGCATTAAGATAAAAATCTCCAGCTCGTCTTTAATACGAAATTTTGAAATATTATACAATTTAAAGTGTAAGGATGTTTGCAAATGTAGTTCATATAAGTAACCGTTAATATAAGTCGTCCATCCCTACAGAATTAAAAATTTCGTTTTAGGTAGAACCAACTTTTGGTGCTGCAGTAGCTGCAACAGTAAGAGGTTGGAAAGAGATTTTACCATCTTATGGCAAGAAGAACCTGCTGAAGGTCTGAAGACCTGCAACACTAAAATTTCGGTTCGAACAAGCGCACCATTTTAAACATTGTTATTTTATAAATGTATTCTTTACAGACAAAAAAAGTACAGAAATTTTACGGTACAGAAATACTGTTAAGAAATATAATGAATGATTAGAACGTTTTACGCTATTTTATTACACATTCTTTCCTGCATCAAGACAAAATTTATGTGCATATTCTTAATACGAAAACTTTAAATGTTTTAATACTTTAAATTGATATATATATTAAAAAAATTTCATCTATTCAAATCTATAAATATGAATTCAATGGGAATTTTTTTTAAATGTCCATGTAAATAAATTTATCATAGAAATTAGGATCTGTGAGAGTAAAATGGACAGTGAGGTAAAGGGTTCAGTCTAGATATAAAAATTACAACACATAAAATCATTTATAATATTTTTTTATTTAATAATTATTTAAAAAACTAAAAAATGAATGAAAATAATATTAATTTTCTAAAGTAATTTTATTCCTCTTTATTCAAAAGAAACGTTTTTTACTAATTGTAAAACTTTCTTATTTCACACAGTTTCAAGACAGAAAAATATTTTTTTTTAATCTGTAATGGCAAAAGAAGCTAGCAATAAGTTCTAAAAATTAGTTAAGGAATCGATAAATAGTTTATTAATTTATTAATTTGTTGAATGTGGTAAAGTTGTTATTGAATTAGAGTTAACAAATGCACATGTATAACAGTATTGGTACACTTCCAAATAAAATTCGGTACTTGCTTCTTAAACTTAAGAGAGGAAAGTATTTCAAATTCACCGTGAAGTTTACTTTACTAATTTTAAAAATTAGTAATAATAATAAAAAAAAGAAATAGAAAATTATATTTAATAAATGCATGTGAGAGAAAAGTGTAAAAATAATTCTACTCTACGATAAAAAATCATTTAATAGTTGTTCACTACTTTTTCACATAATTTTTTTTTTAGATACTGTTTTACGTATTTATTACTTTTTCTATTACTATTTTCTTGTTTGTCTCATTAATCTTGTGAGAAGTTCCATGAACATATGAAATCGTCCTTGTTTCTTTAAGTAAAACTATATATATATATATATATATATATATTGGGGAGGGGGGGGGGAGCGTGAGCGGGTTCTTTAAGAAATGATTCTAATATCTGGCAACGCTGTAAATATATAAAATCAATTTAAAGCTTTTTTAAAAACATTGCTTTTTATTGATTTATAGTTCAATTTGAATTTGATTTCTGTCAATATATTGTTCAAAAAATTTTTCAGAGAAAGATTGAGTGGAAATCTAACAGAAGAAACAACAGCACAAAAGAAGAAGAGAGCAGAAAGAAGAAAAGAAAGGATCACTTGATATTATCTTCAAAATCATGTCTACCCTAAACCAAATCAAAATGAAAATAATGGAAATGGCAGAAAATATCAAACAAGGTACAACGCTCACTGTGAATATGTCGAAAGAAAATATAAATAGCAATTTGTTGAAAAGTTCATCCATAAGGCAGATAACATATGCCATGTGAAATTTGTCTTCAAATTTGGTGATGCATTTCCATACACTGAAGATGTTGTTGTAATTAAAATTAATGACATTGTTAAATAGTAAGGGAAAAACATGAAATATTATAATATAAAACAATACTATTTATTCTTTTAAAGAAATTAAATCTTAATTGAAATAAAACGTAATTTATTTTTATTTAAATGCAATATAAGTTGTATGTATTGTCTCTTTCTCCTAGAGTTGGTGTAAAGTCAAAGAAAATCTAATTAGACACTAATTAAAGTTTAGCTGAAGAGTAAAAAAAAGCTTCATTTAATGACATTTTGTCGTCACAAATTTTACAAATTTTCATGAAAATTTTAAATAAGTGTAAAATTTAAATATTTTTACATTAAAGTGCATTTTGAAGTAATTCTTTACAATTTATTTTGCTGTGTATCATATTTATAGTACTTTTTAATTAATATATTCGTAAGAGGCATTTTGTCAAACACAATATTATAAATAAATATCTACTAAGTCTATCTAAAAAGTCTACATATGAAATGAGTTAATGATAAAATTAACGCATAATTCACACATACCATAAAAGTTAACGAATATGCATAAAATAATGGTCACCTTTTTAAAAGTGAAATAAAGTTTCAATTTTAAAATTGTGAGTATAATTTGTCTTCACTTAAATATTTTATACATTCTAAAATTGTTTTCAGTTCTTTTTATTTAAATAGAAATATCTGTAATATAACATTCTTGACAATAATTTAGATACTATAACAGAAATGTTACGATCGTGTATATGTTGTCGCTACTGTCATCTTTTTTCATGAGGCATTTAAGCAACTAGACATCAAACCGGAGTTTTTTAATTCAAGTTTTACCCTTACAAAGGATTTGGCATACGATATGCAACCACGATTTTTAAAATTACCTCCCAATTACGTTGTATAACTATTATTTATTTTAAATTATTTTATAACCACATTTTATTCTGATCGTCACCTAACCGCGAACAAATTAATATTAAAATCAGAGCTGATAAATTCTGAATTTTAATAATAAAAATAATTCTGTTGTGGACATTGATATGATTTCGTACCAATTATTCTTTATTACAACAATTTTGAAATTGTATTATTATTATTATTATTAACATTACAGTTGTAAATTATGAAAGAATACTTTATACTGCAAGCTATAATGTTCTACTAAATTTCACTTGTTTAAATATAAAACTTTCCATAGTAGAATGAGTTTAATCTTCATTTATGTAAAAACACTTCTTTAAATAAAAAAATAGCATATTCTTCGTAACAATTTTATGGAACAAATTTTAGATTATAAAATGAATGAAAATTTTAAATAATTCATAAACAGAAAATGAAATAAAATTTGAACTTTCATTAAAATCAAACAGCACGACAATACCACGTTTAGAAATGAACATTTGATGTGCTTATTTTCTGTATAAACTTACTAATCCGATAAAAGGAAAATCTGCTGCTTTTATGTTCAGAATGTACATAAATAAAAACTGTGTGAATGTTATTGGCAATATAGATTATATCATACCAAAGTATACTAAATTCAATACTTTAAGTAATTTTATTATGAGAAATATGTTAAATTTATTTGAAAGCAAAATATTTGGGTTTATTTAAAAGCAAAATATAATAGTAGGAAAACTTTAAATTACTTCCAACAATTTTGATATTTTACTGAAATAAATACTGTGAATATAATAAGGCGGTCGTCCTCTATAAAACATTTTATGTGGTTTCTTCGCTAGAGATAAAATACCCGAAAGAGTTAAAAATTGGATTCGATTTAGAGATTTCTTCTGAGAAAATTAAAGTAGTATATTATTTATGAGATTTCAATGTCGGCTAAGTTATTCGAAAAGACAAAATGTAGGGAAAGTAATTTCTAATTTATTAATGTGATACTATTATATAATTTAGGTTTACTTGAATGTATAACAGTTATGCTGATTATATTTATTATCACTAAATAAAATGCGTTAAGTAATTTTATAATATAAAAATTTTTAAGTACTTTTAAAAACGAAATTTCTTATAATTCAGTGTTTGGAAAACATTATATTATTTCCATTTTTTTAAAAATAAATACAATGAAATATTTTAAAGCTTTTTTCCTCTATAAAACTTTTCAAGTAGTTTCTTCCCTAGAGATAAAACAGCCAAAAGAGATATAACTTGGATCGCTTTTAGAGATTGCTTCTAAGTAAAATTCAAGTAGCATGCTATTTATGAGATTTCAATGCGGAGTAGGTTATTTGAAAAAGAAAATTTTAGGAAAAATAATTTCTAATTTATAAATGTGATTACATTTTTATAACGTATAAAATTTATACTGATTATATTTATCTAGAAAATACCCTGAAAGCATGTAAATTAGTTAATAAATTAACATGTTATAGCTAGTCAGTATTTGCAGCTAATAAAAATTGCCCCTTATAGAAACGTACCCAAAGTATGATCAAAATGTAAATGCATTGTGATTAAAATACAACTTTGGCTGTCTTTAGTCTTATCACGTGACTTAGGAGAAGAGTAGTAGAAATAACTATATATTCCATTTTGTGACAAGATGTAAATGACTAAAAATGACTGTCTTCCAGGGTAACGTTACAATGGAGTCACGAAATGACAATAACTTGATAGCCATTACATGAAGAATTGAAATTTTGGCCTCCATTAGGGCTGTTAAAATTGTGATGACGATTTATGGCGACACAGGAAGTCATAACAACTTACATCAAGAGCTTCATCTATTAGGATCATTATCATATTCTTGGCTTATTTGTAATATTATTCCTTAATTTAAAAGCAAAATATTTACATGATCAAAACACGTTTTGTACCGTCGAGTGGAAAATTTCAAAGAATAACTCCAAAAAGTTTCATAAAATTATAACGTATTATGAGCGAAATCGATTATTCTATAGAAATGCTTTTGGGTTTAAAATATGTTCACGAATTCAATTTTCAATGAAGATCATTCAAGTTTTTCATTTATGCACGCGAAAACTTTACTAAAAGTTGAACTATTTAAAAAATGATTTCATCACATTATATTGTATTCACTTATTTAGCGAGTAGGAAAAAAGTTTTATCCTATAAAAGTGAACAAAATATCTATGACAAGCAACAATTTTCCAAAAGTTTAATAAAGAGTTATTACTTCCTTTTATTCATCTCAAAGGGAAAAATTATACTTTGGAAAATTAGTTTTAAAATGCTCGGAGCTATGTACATAGATATTTTCAGAGAATAGTGAATTCTCGGTGAGATCACATTCTTAAAAAGGCATAAATTTCATCTATATATAAATCTATGTATAAAGGAGCACGGTTTTTAATATATCTTTTTAGAAGGAAATTTAATTTTTCTAAAAGCTTCAGCAGTCACTTAATGTCTAGATTTCCTTACAGCATGTTCTTTTGTAATTTTCCAGGTATAATATATTATGATGAAACATGCATCAGGTCAGAGTTTTGTCACATTATCCTGGAACTATTATTGTAATTACGAAAATACGTAAAAATATTTATTACAGTAGAGTCATTTATTACCTTTTACTATGTCACTACGAAATCATTCTGTACAACCAGGAGGTGTTGTTATATAGAGTATTATTGTGAATTTGGCTATTGTTGCTAGTCATATATATAATAAGACTTCTGAAATTACAATGCGTGAAGAAATAAAGATTGTTTATTGGAAAGTTAAATAATCACCATTATTAAACCAATTTATTCTCTTGTTAGCAATTTTCAGTTATTTATAAGGTATTTAAATAAGATATTTACGTGGTATCTTTTTGTACCTACATATTCAACGCATGGACATTTTGAAACAAAAATATTTTTTTCTATTCATAGACAGTATTAGAAATAAAATTTCAGCATGAATAAAGAAATTGTGCGTAGATTTTCTCATCTATTTAGGTATTATATTTCCATAATTTCACTGATGGTGAAATGTTTGAAATCTGAACACATGAAAATGATGAAAGAACTATTTCAAAATTTGTTTATACAAATTTCTCTTAGAACTATTTCATATTAAATTTTACTTTTGTACAAATAATCTCACCTACAAAAATAAAACATACAAACGGTTCTACTTATACATTTTAAGTTATGTTTATGAATTTAAATATTGTTTTATTTAAGTTTTTTAAACAACACAGTGAAATTGTAAGAATAATAAAGTAAAAATGTAAATATGTTTTAATGAAACTGTTAAATAAATTTCTTATTATTAATAAAAACAAGGTACCTGTACCAAATGTGTCCACGTTAAGGTTTCCGATGACAATAAACTGTTGTAACAAAATTAACATTTTCAATGTTGTTGGATGTAATAATTTTACAAATTTTTAATATGTTAAATCAGGTATACTCTTGTCGCTGTTTAATTGTGGGAACGAGAGTTGAAACCAAAATACGCTTTAAAGTAATTTAATATGAGTATATGTTTTAAATAACGCCATAATTTACCAATTACCTGATTTAACGTTAATTAACAGTTATTTTGTAGGTATTGCAGCAATATAGAACAAAATCAATAGTTCTCCTTGTATTACAATAGTCTACGGCTGCGCTATTTAAGGGAAAGTCGTTTCGAATACCGAAAACAGCTAATTGCATTTGCCCTTCGCTTTTTTGACCTCGCTTTACAACCACTTTGATTTATTTTTAAGTTTTCCTCAAATATTGACCCATTTTTTAAAAATTAGCTAGGGTAATGACAATATACATATACAAAGAAAATGAAACGGCCCTTACTAAAACCAGGCCTTATACTTCCTGGCATTTTTAGGGGATTTCTGTTTTTCACATATTTTAATTTCAAACATACACAGAATTAAAAAAAGTCTTTCCGGCCTGTACCGGGAGGAAAAGGTAGCTATCCTATATCTTCGTTTTAAAACTTTAGCTAATGTTGCACGAAAACAGCAAGCTAAAATGCAAAGAAAACGTTTACAAAAGATTCGTTAACACTGAATTTGAATAAGAAATTCGCCAAATTATTGAGCAATAGCCAAATTGGCTTCATTTCTGAAGACTTATTTTGTCGCCAAATGTCGCCAATTTTGGCGAGAATTTGGCGCTAACGGATATGAATATATAGTTTTATGCGTATGATTGGGAAATTATTACAACAATGAAAGAAAATAATTTGCGTGTAATCGCGTTAATTTCAAACTGCTCTATCTCAGCCATTTTTTAAGATAGAGGTAAACCAAAAAATGCTCTGGAATCCTTGTATCAAGGCCTAACACGTAATTCAAAAATAAATTTGAATTTTTAACTTTTGTATATATATTTTAGTTTTAAATTTTTAAATGGCCGCCATCTTGAAACAAAATGGCAGACCAAGCTGGCCAACGAACTCGGTCGAGACATTGGTCAGCTTAATACACACAACTGGTTTCATCGAAATTGATTTATAAATACGAGCGTAATCGTATGATATAGGTCAGATATATATCTATATGGATATATATATATATATAAATCAACATTTGAACGGAGGGTGGTTTTGGGGTCTGGGGGTCATGATCGGTGAAAATATATCGAATTTTTTCGGAACTACTTTCCTCCGAATGGCTGCAATAGGTATCTTTATACTTTTTTGTATTGAAAGCTACCTAATGCAGAATAGTTCAATATACAATCTAAAAGATTGTGAAATTAGTTGGAACATCTAGAAAAGATTGCAAATACAATCAGGGTTCGGACGGACTTGTGGTTTCGCGTCGATATAACGCGTTCCACGCAATTTCTTATTTTCTGAGAACCATCATGATGGAAATTATTTTCTCTGAGGTCTTCATACATTATGAGATATGGTCTTGCGTCCCCTCCTCTTTCTTAGAAAGGTGAGGATTTTTGATTTTGTTTCTTTATGTTTTTATGTCCGGACACCCATTATCATGAACAAAATTCATCTTTAAGGGTTTAATACATTCTGCGATATATTTTCTATCCCCAAGAGCGGAAGAGATGCGGGTAAATTTCGAATTTTTCTCTCTTGTGTTTATTTCTTAATAGAATCTGACGATATAATTTTCACCTGTAGAGTTGTGATAGTTTCCGGAATACATTTTGAATGACACCAAGAGTTCGGTTGTGGAAAGTTTTCAAAAGATCCTTTCTGACTAAGTTCCACCAGCATGTAAAATTACGTCTACAACATCCTGATAGATTGTGAGATTTCATTTCTAATTATGTCCCTTCCACCCCCGCCCCTTCCTTTCTCTCCAGCCTTCTGATTAGAGAATTTCCGAAAAATTCTTTAATATACTTTTAATGTCCCAAGAAAACCCATAATCGTGTAAAATTTCACTCCATCGAGCTGCGTATAGTTCATCCCTGGCCGACATGTTCACAGCAAATAAAGGAGTCTTAAAGTAAGACAAAAAAAACGACTGAAAAAGCATTTAAGACGCGTAAATATCTTAATATAGAGCTTAGACATAATAAATACCTTAATTTAAGACACTTGTGTATCTTAATGGACTGGTGGTAGAAATGAACCAATATAAAGTGTCTTAATATGGTAAAATGTCTTAAATTAAGACATAACGTTAGCGTTGTTGATCACATCTCAAATCAGAAAGGAGGGAGGGCAGGCAGTTGCAGTGATGACGCTAAGAGATATGGAGGCCGCCATTACATGACGGCGTAATGCATTCACAAACGTAATAAATACAACAGTTCCTTGGATTATAAAAGAAAATATTTTAAAGATAAAAGTAAGTTTTACCTTTATGTTTTCTTATATCTTCGTTTTAATAACGTCACATAATTTCTATTACATATATTTGTAAGATGCGAATTTATTTTTTAAGCCACGTGTACATCTCGCTTTCAAGTCACTTGTCTAGAATGAGTATTTTATCTTAAATCATTAAAAAATAGATGATCTTGCTTGGGTTGTGTGGTTGTATTGTAGTTTACTTTAACTATTACGTGTATTTTATCAAAGGACTTTTTTATTATTTACGTATGATGTGTTTCTAAGTATAACAGGTAAACTTTATCCATGCATTTTTTTTAAAGAAGTTTCTTGTTCTTTATTTCGATATTATTATATATTTTTCAAAATTTCATTTTATGCGTTCATATTAAAATATAGTTTATAAATCATATACATTTTGTGTTGGCTAACAGTTTTCGGTTCACTTTAGGCGTTATTTTAAGTATTTATTTATTTAATATACTATCATAATTCACTAAATTTTAAAGTCTTATTACCACACTAAGTTGCGTTTCGGCAAGTGATTGATTTTCGATTTTCTTATATGTAACTTTCAAATAATTTATTATGATTAATCCGATTGCACCTTTTTATTAATTCCCAACATATGTAAATAGCTTGTTTACTAGTATCACAGTATCAATTAGCAGCGACTTTTATTCATAATATTTTTCTCTCCTTCGTTAAGATGTTTATGAGAACAGATTTTTTAAAATCTTATTATTTATTCTCCCTCCTTAATTATAATTAGAGATTTGTAAAAGTTTCTTAATGTCGTGTGTTTTTTTCTTAATAGAATCTGACAATATTTGTAGAATCAAGTGTTGATTTATAAAAATTTTCTTCGCATACAAAAAAAAAATCTTATCAATAAAGTTTCCGTATCAGAAAGTTGCGTACAATAAGGTATTGTTATTAATTATTTATGTTTGATAGTTTAAATTACAGGAAAGTTTTCTAGATCTGTAGGATGGAGAGCGGCGGGGGGGAGGGAGTCATAAGGATTACATTCAATAAACAAAAATATTTAAATAGATGCATAAAATATAACTAAAATTATTGGAAAACAAAAAATACATATATTCATGATTTAAATTAGTGGGTATTTTGAAATACAAATAAATGGATATACAAAGTCCTGTAAGGACTGATCTGAATAATAAATTAAGTTGATTAAAGGTTAGATAAACAAATAAAATCTACCTTTGTTATAATGCTTTGAAAAATATTAGATGTTTCAAATGTCTAAAAAATGGCGTCTTTTAAGACATTTGAAGTGTTTTAAAAATGGCAGCGTTTAAGATATTTCAAGTGTTTTAAAAATGGCGGCGTTTTAAGACATTTCAAGTGTTTTAAAAATGGCGGCGTTTTAAGACATTTCAAGTGTTTTAAAAATGGAGGCGTTTTAAGACGTTTCCAATGTTTTGACTTCAGATGCAAAAAGGTGTCTTAAAAAGTAAGACCCTTTTTTTCACTTAAAATGTGACCATCCATTTCAGACAGTTTTTTAACTGAATTTCAGACGTTTGCGTTTACAATGTTCAGTCCTGGACTCGGCCTGACCCAGATGAAAGTTATCTTGGCCACGACAGCCAGGCACGATCAAAAATCAATGAAAAAAAATTCAGACCCAACCTAGCCGAACTCATTTCCTACTGCGAGAATATTAAAGTACAGCAATCTGCAGGTTATATGTTTGCCACGAATTCAATGTGAAATTTCAATTTTATTGATCATTTTTAGACAATTGTATTCAGATGAACAATCAGTAAGTAAATAAATAAATAAATAAAATAATAATAATATTTTTAGAAAGAAAAAAAATATGGTTTAGAAAATCATAATAAAAGGATACATATAGACAATTTGGTACATAACTATTTGTACCTTACGTATATGTATAACGCACGTACATGTATTACGTACATGTATATATACGCACATATTCTTTTAAAATCATGACTAACAATTATAAACATTATTTTAAGTAGATAAAATTCACATATATTATATTTCATGCTAATATTACCTAAAACACGAGAAATATGATCTCTTGTTAAATAATGTATTTCATGGAATAATTCTGTTTTCGTAAATCAACAAAAATGTTTTAAATAATTCGGAAACATTACTAGAAACTTTTAATATGACGTGGAATGGAAGACAATATATTTATACGCTATGTTAAAACATGCCAAGTTTATCGTGATTATTTTCTAAATGTATTTGAAAGGAAATATGGATAGAATGACATGTTGTTTACAGCTTTTAATTTTACTGAATAAGATTATTTCAACAATTATGTTTTCAAGTCGAAATATCTAATAAATGGAAAGAATGTTCAGAGGCCGACGTTTGTTTTAAAGTTTAAAAATTTGTTTAAAGTTTAAAGTTTAAAGTTTGTTAAAAATTAAAAAAGTATATTTCTGTAGATAAATTTTATTTCAAGAAGAAACAAATTATTGGCCGAACTTTGCCAGAACGTAATTCAAGTTTAAATAAAAAATGTCTTATTTGAAAAATATTTTATTCTCAGAGTTCCCGAAACTGGAGAAACGTTTTTTCCACAACCAGACGTAGTAAAAATATTATTTGTAAATGTCACAACATCTCAGTGTCCGTAAAAAGCGCTACATTGAGAAATTATAACAGATATGTTTTTAATTTTAAAAAAGATAGGTTTTTTTTCGGTCGCAGTTTTAAACTGTTTTTAACAAATATTGTCGAAGAGAAGTGCTGAATTGGGTATTTAACTCTCTATGTAAAATGTAACTTAATCACAGGAACTTGTAAAAAATTTATAGAATCGAGTCAATCCTGCTGGGTTTTTTTTCATAATTATTTTTTAATTATCTTAAAATAAAAGTTTTAAAGGATACATAAAGATTGTTCAATATATAACATTTTTGTACGTTAAGTATATGTATAACCCTACGTGCATAAACTTTAAATATTATAACTAAAATTTATCAACATTATTTTAAGTGCATAAAATTCACTTGTATAGCATTTGATGCTAAACTTAGCTGAAACGAGCAAAATGTGATCTCGTGTTTAATATAGCATGCCATTTAATAAATATGTTCTCGTAAGTCAACAAACATGTCTTAAAGACTCAGAAACATTACTAGAAACTTTGAATGTGAAGTTGAGTGGAAGTCAGTATATTCATAGACTCTCTTAAAACACGCCAAGTTAATAATGAGTATTTCTATAAATGTATTTGAATGAATATATGAGTACAATGGCATGTTGTTTACCGTTTCTATATATAATGCATAAGATTGTTTCGACAATAATATTTTCAGGTCGAAATATGCAATAAATGGAAAGAACGTTCAAAACCCGCAGTCGGTTTAAAGTTTATATTTACAAGTTAATAAAAGTGTAATTCTGTAGATTAATGTTATCCCAAGAAGAAAAAAATTAATGACTGAACTTTCCCCGCATGTCTTGCGTCTGCAAGAAATACTTCTTGTACGGCAAACCCTCTCTCGATAATCAAGTTGGAGAAATCCTGACTGTTTTCACTACAATTTTTTTATAATGTGTTCATCCACACGTTTCTTGCCTAATAATTCGCAATGTTGTATGAACTTTTATAAAGTAGATGGTTTTTATAATAATACCGTTTATCAGTTTCAAGGCTGTCATTGGCACGGTTGTCCTCGCTGTTTTACAGAATCCACTGTCAATCTTCAAAATCAGATATGTATGAAAGATTTGTATGACAGAACTCAAAAAATAAATAAAAAAATAAAAGATAAAGGATTTGAATTGATTGAAATATGGGAATGCGATTTTGATAGTGACAAAGAAATTAAAAAATATATGAAAAATGAATGGAAAAGAGATTTTGTAGAACCTTTAAATCCTGGAAACGCATTCACCGGAGGTCGGTGTGAACCTACCAAATTAATATACGAAATGAAAGAAAACGAAAAGGGTAGATATATCGATGTTTGTTCACTGTATCCAACAGTGAATTACTTTGATTACTATCCTGTTGGTCATCCGGTAAAAATTTATAATCCGGAAAAATATGATAAGAATTGGTATGGTTTGATACAATGCAAAATACTTCCACCTAGAAAGCTCTACCATCCTGTTTTACCTTATAAAGGAGAAAAATTAATATTCAGTTTGTGTAAATTATGTTCAAAACCTATAAAATGCGAAAAGAAACAATGTAAAAAATGTTATGAAATGCGGAATAAAGAATGTAATCATACGGATGAGGAGAGAAGTTTTACTGGTACGTGGACAACTACCGAAGTTGAACTGGCTATTGAAAAAGGTTATAAGATTTTAAATATCTATGAAGTTTGGCATTTTGAAAAAAAATCTAATACATTATTTAAGGATTATGTTAAAATGTTTTTGAAAATCAAATTAGAAACAGATGATAAATGGTCTGAAAATTTCAAAACTGAAAAAGAATATAAAAGGTGCGTAGAAAAGAAATTGGGTATAAGGTTAGGAGAAATCAAAGAAAACCCAGGAATGAGATTTATATCCAAAATTTGTTTAAACTCTTTATGGGGAAAGTTCGGACAGAGAAAAAATATGAAACATACAGAGAATGTTACAGAATTGGCAGACTTTTATAGAATTATACTGAACGACCGCATTAAAGATTTGAATATGATATTTTTAAATGATGATTGTGTGCAAATGGATTATAAGATGAAAGATGAATATGTCCAGAATAACTTTAATACGAATAATTATATAGCTGCTTTTACTACCAGTTCGGCTAGAATAAGATTATATGAAATGCTTGATAAATTAGGAGATAAAGTAATGTATTACGATACAGATAGTATTGTTTATATCGATGATGGCTCCAATAAAGTAAAAACGGGCTGTATGCTAGGCGAATGGACCGATGAATTAGGAGAAGATAAATATATGAAATCGTGGATATCCGGAGCTAGTAAAGATTATGGTTATATTCTGAACGATGGTTCTGTAAAAGGAAAAGTAAAAGGATTTAAAATGAGTTATGAGAGCGAAACTAAGCTCAATTTTGACGAGAGAATGAAAACAATAACGGGGGAAATTGACCATATAGATGTAGAAATAAACCAATTTCAGATACAAAAAGATAGAAATATTAAAGTGAATAAAATGAATAAAAGATATATGTTTGGATATGATAAAAGAAGAATTTTAGATAACTTTGATACTGTACCCTTTGGATTTTAAGCCGAATTTTTAATTTATAAAAATTGTTTTCTAATAAATGGACGATGTCACCCTTATCATAAATGTTCAAGGTTTTATATTTCCTTTTAAATCTATAGCGAGAGAAATAAGCTGGGTTCATTTAAAACAAGAAATAGGTGAAACGATTTCTGTGTTTACACCTAACTATGAATTAGCTGATCAAGACCATGGAATAGTTCGTCGATGTACTAACGATGTCCATGGTTTAAGATTTAAAAGATATTCAGATAATACAGGCTTATGGATTAGTAGTGACAATGTAAAAGATTATTTCATACAATTGCATCAGATATACGGAGGGACATTTGCTTTTAAGGGAGGAGTTTTTCTGAAAAGTACCTTTGAAGAATGGGGAATTCCTATAAAAATATTAGATGTACCGAGATGCGTTAGAATATTAGGACCTGGATGTTCTATGTACAGATGTCTATACTATAAAAATTGTCTTTCAAAAAATGTTTCTGAATAAATGGAAGAATTCAACAGCCTCAGATCGTTCCCTGTAACTCATAAGTTAAAAGATTTAGAGACAGGGAAATACAAACTGATTTCGTTGAAGACAATTCAAACAAAATTTGGTAATATGACTATTGCGAGATTGGAAGTTAATGATGTAGAAAAAGATTATTTTCTTAAAAAGAGTCATGGAAAAATTTCTGAAAATGCAATAACAAAACTGAATAAAGGGGGTTATATTTTTCATTTTAAAGGAAAAAATAATGACGGCTATTATGATTATGAAGTAGAAAAAGCTTAATCCTACAATTTGTTTTAAATCTGACAATAATAATATTCAACATTTATCGAACTATGAAAATTTCAAACTCCCTAAATAATATTTACGAAAATACAAAATATTTCTGTTTTAACTACAAATTTCTTTACTGACATACATGGGTTCAGTTCGACACAAACTATTTTTTTATTTTATCGAACTAACAGAATAAATAGAATTGTAAGTAAAAAGAAAGATCTATTAAAAATTTAAAACATATTATAAAAATTATTTAACTTTTATTTCAGACTTCATTGTAATGCAATTGATAATAATATACGCAGCTCTTTGCTTTTCTTATTCCTATCAATATTATCCTAGAGGAAGGTTGTTTATTTCTTAATTGCCTGCTATTTTTTAATACTTACGCCTCTCAGGAAGACTTTAATTATTTTCCGTAAGAGGAGATGCGATAAAACCGATATATTCAAGGCCTTAACTGAATTTCGCTTCGAACTCTGATAAGAGATTCAAAGATTGATTGGAGATATAACAGCAGCGCGATTTACAGGAAACAGAGCGGAAATGCGTTCCAAAAAAACTTTGATTTCATACCGTGCGTCCATCCCCGGCGTTCGTTCTAATCGAAAATTCTGGAAGCTCTGACGTTGCCTTGATGACGTTGCGCTAGACATAAATAGAAAATGAATATTGATAAAGGTGTTATTTATCATGACGGAGCAACAGCAGCAACAACAACCAACAAGTCCAGTTCACCAAAGAGTTCAACATTTTTTAGAGACTATTTATAATGAAACAGCCTCAGCAAATGCGTTAGAAAGAGAGCTAGCAGCTGAAAAATGTAAAAAGAGAAGGGCAGAAGAAAGAAGACGCAAACTAAAATTCAGAATTAAAACTTTACTAGAAGATTTAAAAGCTGTTGAATTATCTATATTTCAATCTGAAGTAAAAATTTCAAACTTCGAAAATAATCTTTCTATAGCTGTTGGCAGCCTCAGATAAATAGCCCGGTTTAGCCTACGTCAAGGTTCTCCAGAAAGACAAAAAAAATATATAAAACTTTTGAAAAATGACAAAAAAAATATAAAAAACTTTTGAAAAATGTCAAAAAAAAAATTGAAAACTTTTGAAAAATGTCAAAAAAAATTGAAAAAAGGGTGGAAACGCTCGCTAAAGCAGCCGTAGCTAGGTCTCAAGCCCTGGTTGTGAAATGCTGAGAGGCGGGATTCAGGTATGTTTTTTTAATTGTAATTCTTATTATTGTTTTTAATTTAGGATCCATTAATTTAGGATTCCATACGATATAAAGATTTTCAAAGGTATTTTATTAATGATTTTATCATAGTATTATTTTATAATCATCATTTGCTTGATCTTACAATAGATATTAGCATTTGGCAAATTATGATTATTTAATCTTACAATTATCGTTACAACGCTCAAACTTTTTGATCTCATTAAATATTACCATCGGATGTCTAAAAATTGTTCAACAATTAAACCTTTGGATCGTTAAATATTAGCATTGGATCTCTCTAAAAATTGTTCCACACTGATAAAAAAATCTTTATAGAGTAATATTCTAAAATTTGTTCAAAAATGCACACATTTTGAAGAACTTTTTGATGAAAATCTTACAATAGTCGATATTTTAAACAGACAAATTTTTGATGAAAAATCTTACAAAAATCGTTAAATATTTGCGTTTAGTGGAGTATGAAAAGTGTTCCAGAGTAGGTGCCATATACTACTTCTGAACATATGAAAATGATGAAAGAACTATTTCAAAATTTGTTTATACAAATTTCTCTTAGAACTATTTCATATTAAATTTTACTTTTGTATAAATAATCTCACCTACAAAAAATAAACATAGAAAACGGTTCTACTTATACATTTTAAGTTATGTTTATGAATTTAAATATTGTTTTATTTAAGTTTTTTAAACAATACAGTGAAATTGTAAGAATAATAAAGTAAAAATGTAAATATGTTTTAATGAAACTATTAAATAAATTACTTATTATTAATAATAACAAGGTACCTGTACCAAAGGTGTCCACGTTAAGGTTTCCGATGACAATAAACTGTTGTAACAAAATTAGCATTTTCAATGTTGTTGGATGTAATAATTTTACAAATTTTTAATATGTTAAATCAGGTATACTCTTGTCGCTGTTTAATTGTGGGAACGAGAGTTGAAACCAAAATACGCTTTAAAGTAATTTAATATGAGTATATGTTTTAAATAACGCCGTAATTTACCAATTATATGATTTAACGTTAACTAACAGTTATTTTGTAGGTACTGCACCAATATAGAACAAAATCAATAGTTCTCCTTGTATTACAATAGTCTACGGCTGCGCTATTTAAGGGAAAGCCGTTTCGAATACCGAAAACAGCTAATTGCATTTGCCCTTCGCGTTTTTGACCTCGCTTTACAACCACTTTGATTTATTTTTAAGTTTTCCACAAATATTGACCCATTTTTTAAAAATTAGCTAGGGTAATGACAATATACATATACAAAGAAAATGAAACGGCTCTTACTAAAACCCGGCCTTATACTTTCTGGCATTTTTAGGGGATTTCTGTTTTTCACATATTTTAATTTCAAACATACACAGAATTAAAAAAAGTCTTTCCGGCCTGTACCGGGAGGAAAAGGTAGCTTTCCTATATCTTCCTTTTAAAACTTTAGCTAATGTTACACGAAAACAGCAAGCTAAAATGCAAAGAAAACGTTTACAAAAGATTCGTTAACACTGAATTTGAATAAGAAATTCGCCAAATTATTGAGCAATAGCCAAATTGGCTTCATTTATGAAGACTTATTTTGGTCGCCAAATTTGGCGATATTTTGCCAAATGTCGCCAATTTTGGCAAGAATTTGGCGCTAACGGATATGAATATATAGTTTTATGCGTATGATTGAGAAAATTATTACAACAATGAAAGAAAATAATTTGCGAGTAATCGCGGTAATGTGCTGTTTTGTTTCAAAATGTCACCCACCCTAGAATTTCAAACTGCTCTATCTCAGCCATTTTTTAAGATAGAGGTAAACCAAAAAATGCTCTGGAATCCTTGTATCAAGGCCTAACACGTAATTAAAAAATAAATTTGAATTTTTAACATTTTTATATATATTTTAGTTTTAAATTTTTAAATGGCCGCCATCTTGAAACAAAATGGCGGACCAAGCTGGCCAACGAACTCGGTCGAGACATTGGTGACCTTAATACACACAACTGGTTTCATCGAAATTGATTTATAAATACGAGCGTAATCGTATGATATAGGTCAGATATATATCTATATGGATATATATATATATATAAATCAACATTTGAACGGATGGTGGTTTTGGGGTCTGGGGGTCATGATCGGTGAAAATATATCGAATTTTTTCGGAACTACTTTCCTCCGAACGGCTGCAATAGGTAGCTTTATACTTTTTTGTATTGAAAGCTACCTAATACAGAATAGTTCAATATACAATCTAAAAGATTGTGAAATTAGTTGGAACATCTAGAAAAGATTGCAAATACAATCAGGGTTCGGACCGACTTGTGGTTTCGCGTCGATATAACGCGTTCCACGCAATTTCTTATTTTCTGAGAACCATCATCATGGAAATTATTTTCTCTGAGGTCTTCATACATTATGAGATATGGTCTTGCGTCCCCTCCCTCTTTCTTAGAAAGGTGAGGATTTTTGATTTTTTTCTTTATGTTTTTATGTCTGGACAAAATTCATCTTTAAGGGTTTAATACATTCTGCAATATATTTTCTACCCCCAAGAGCGGAAGAGATGCGAGTAAATTTCGAATTTTTCTCTCTTGTGTTTATTTCTTAATAGAATCTGACGATATAATTTTCACCTGTAGAGTTGTGATGGTTTCCGGAATACAGTTTCGATGACACCAAGAGTTCGGCTGTGGAAAGTTTTCAAAAGATCCCTTCTGACTAAGTTCCACCAGCATGTAAAATTACGTCTACAACATCCTGATAGATTGTGAGATTTCCTTTCTAATTATGTCCCTTCCACCCCCTCCCCTTCCTTTCTCTCCAGCCTTCTGAATAGAGCATTTCCGAAAACTTCTTTGATATACTTTTAATGTCCCAAGAAGACCCATAATCGTGTAAAATTTCACTCCATCGAGCTACGCTATAGTTCATCCCTGGCCGACATGTTCACACCAAATAAAGGAGTCTTAAAGTAAGACAAAAAAAACGACTGAAAAAGCATTTAAGACACGTAAATATCTTAATATAGAGCTTATACATAATAGATACCTTAATTTAAGACACTTGTGTGTCTTACTGGACTGGTGGTAGAAATGAACCAATATAAAGTGTCTTAATATGGTAAAATGTCTTAAATTAAGACATAACGTTAGCGTTGTTGATCACATCTCAAATGAGAAAGGAGGGAGGGCAGGCAGTTGCAGTGATGACGCTAAGAGATATGGAGGCCGCCATTACATGACGGCGTAATGCATTCACAAACATAATAAATACAACAGTTCCTTGGATTATAAAAGAAAATATTTTAAAGATAAAAGTAAGTTTTACCTTTATGTTTTCTTACATCTTCGTTTTAATAACGTCACATAATTTCTATTACATATATTTGTAAGATGCGAATTTATTTTTTAAGCCACGTGTACATCTCGCTTTCAAGTCACTTGCCTAGAATGAGTATTTTATTTTAAATCATTAAAAAATAGATGATCTTGCTTGGGTTGTGTGGTTGTATTGTAGTTTACTTTAACTATTACGTGTATTTTATCACAGGACTTTTTTATTATTTACGTATGACGTGTGTCTAAGTATAAAAGGTAACCTTTATTCATGCAATTTTTTTTAAAGAAGTTTCTTGTTCTTTATTTCGATATTATTATATATTTTTCAAAATTTCATTTTATGCGTTCGTATTAAAATATAGTTTTTAAATCATATACATTTTGTGCTGGCTAACAGTTTTCGGTTCACTTTAGACGTTATTTTAAATATTTATTTATTTAATATACTATCATAATTCACTAAATTTTAAAGTCTTATTACCACACTAAGTTGCGTTTCGGCAAGTGATTGATTTTCGATTTTCTTATATGTAACTTTCAAATAATTTATTATGATTAATCCGATTGCACCTTTTTATCAATTCCCAACATATTTAAATAGCTTGTTTACTAGTATCACAGTATCAATTAGCAGCGACTTTTATTCATAATATTCCTCTCTCCTTCGTTAAGATGTTTATGAGAACAGATTTTTTTAAATCTTATTATTTATTCTCCCTCCTTAATTATAATTAGAGATTTGTAAAAGTTTCTTAATGTCGTGTGTTTTTTTCTTAATAGAATCTGACAATATTTGTAGAATCAAGTGTTGATTTATAAAAATTTTCTTCGCATACAAAAAAAAAAAATCTTATCAATAAAGTTTCCGTATCAGAAAGTTGTGTACAATAAGGTATTGTTATTAATTATTTATGTTTGATAGTTTAAATATCAGGAAAGTTTTTTAGATATGTAGGATGAGGGTGGCGGGGGGGGGAGTCATAATGATTACATTCAATAAACAAAAATATTTAAATAGATGCATAAAATATAACTAAAATTGTTGGAAAACAAAAAATATATATATTCATGATTTAAATTAGTAGGTATTTTGAAATACAAATAAATGGCTATACAAAGTCCTGTAAGGACTGATCTAAATAATAAATTAAGTTGATTAAAGGTTAGATAAACAAATAAAATCTACCTTTGTTATAATGCTTTGAAAAATATTAGATGTTTCAAATGTCTAAATAATGTCATATTTTTAAGACATTTGAAGTATTTTAAAAATGGCAGCGTTTAAGATATTTCAAGTGTTTTAAAAATGGCGGCGTTTTAAGACATTTCAAGTGTTTTAAAAATGGCGGCGTTTTAAGACATTTCAAGTGTTTTAAAAATGGAGGCGTTTTAAGACGTTTCCAATGTTTTGACTTCAGATGCAAAAAGGTATCTTAAAAAGTAAGACCCTTTTTTTCACTTAAAATGTGACCATCCATTTCAGACACTTTTTTAACTGAATTTCAGACGTTTGCGTTTACAGTGTTCAGTTCTGGACTCGGCCTGACCCAGATGAAAGCTATCTTGGCTTGAAACAGCCAGGCACGATCAAAAATCAATGAAAAAAAATCCAGACCCAACCTAGCCGAACTCATTTCCTACTGCGAGAATATTAAAGTACAGCAATCTGCAGATTATATGTTTGCCACGAATTCAATGTGAAATTTCAATTTTATTGATCATTTTTAGACAATTGTATTCAGATGAACAATCAGTAAGTAAATAAATAAATAAATAAAATAATAATAATATATTTAGAAAGAAAAAAATATGGTTTAGAAAATCATAATAAAAGGATACATATAGACAATTTGGTACATAACTATTTGTACCTTACGTATATGTATAACGCACTTACATGTATTACGTACATGTATATATACGCACATATTCTTTTAAAATCATGACTAACAATTATAAACATTATTTTAAGTAGATAAAATTCACATATATTATATTTCATGCTAATATTACCTAAAACACGTGAAATATGATCTCTTGTTAAATAATGTATTTCATGGAATAACTCTGTTTTCGTAAATCAACAAAAATGTTTTAAAGAATTCGGAAACATTACTAGAAACTTTGAATGTGACGTGGAATGGAAGACAATATATTTATACGCTATGTTAAAACACGCCAAGTTTATCGTGATTATTTTCTAAATGTATTTGAAAGGAAATATGGATAGAATGACATGTTGTTTACAGCTTTTAATTTTACTGAATAAGATTACTTCAACAATTATGTTTTCAAGTCGAAATATCTAATAAATGGAGAGAATGTTCAGAGGCCGACGTTTGTTTTAAAGTTTTATATTTAAAAATTAAAAAAGTATATTTCTGTAGTTAAATTTTATTTCAAGAAGAAACAAATTATTGGCCGAACTTTGCCAGAATGTAATTCAAGTTTAAATAAAAAATGTCTTATTTGAAAAATATTTTATTTTCAGAGTTCCCGAAACTGGAGAAACGTTTTTTTTCCACAACCAGAAGTAGTAAAAATATTATTTGTTGATGTCACAACATCTCAGTGTCCGTAAAAAGCGCTACATTGAGAAATTATAACAGATATGTTTTGAATTTTAAAAAAGATAGATTTTTTTTTTCGGTCGCAGTTTTAAACTGTTTTTAACAAATATTGTCGAAGAAAAGTGCTGAATTGAGTATTAAACTCTTTATGTAAAATGTAACTTAATCACAGGAATCGAGTCAATCCTGCTGGTTTTTTTTTTCATAATTATTTTTTAATTATCTTAAAATAAAAGTTTTAAAGGATACATAAAGTTTGTTCAATATATAACATTTTTGTACGTTAAGTATATGTATAACCCTACGTGCATAAACTTTAAATATTATAACTAAAATTTATCAACATTATTTTAAGTGCATAAAATTCCCTTGTATAGCATTTGATGCTAAACTTAGCTAAAACGAGCAAAATGTGATCTCGTGTTTAATATAGCATGTCATTTAATAAATATGTTCTCGCAAGTCAAGAAACATGTCTTAAAGACTCAGAAACATTACTAGAAACTTTGAATGTGAAGTTGAATGGAAGTCAGTATATTCATAGACTATCTTAAAACACGCCAAGTTAATAATGAGTATTTCTATAAATGTATTTGAATGAAAATATGAATAAAATGACATGTTGTTTAGCGTTTATATATATAATGCATAAGATTGTATCGACAATAATGTTTTTAGATCGAAATATGCAATAAATGGAAAGAACGTTCAAAACCAGCAGTTGGTTTAAAGTTTACATTTACAAGTTAATAAAAGTGTAATTCTGTAGATTAATGTTATCCCAAGAATAAAAAATTAATGACTGAACTTTCCCCACATGTCTTGCGTCTGCAAGAAATACTTCTTGTACGGCAAACCCTCTCTCGATAATCAAGTTCTTCCACCTTTGGAGAAATCCTGACTGTTTTCCCTACAATTTTTTTATAATGTGTTCATGTATACATTTCTTGTTCAGTCTTTCGCGATGTTGTATGAACTTTTGTCGATTGGCTCGCGATATCATATGTAACCGTATTCCAATGAACTGTCATACACTTACGAAATTTTAAAAGTAATTCTCTTACAAAAAAGTATTTCCGGTCTCTAGCGGGAGGACAATGTAGCTATCCTACATCTTCGTTTTAAAATTTTAGCTAATGTTACTCGAAAACCGCAAGCTAAAATGCAAAAATTCCGATTACAGATTATTCGTTAATCTTAATTTGAATAAGAAATTTGCCAAATTAGTCATTTATAGCCAAGTTGGCTAAATTTATGGAGACATATTTTTGGTCAAATTTGGCAGTATTCGCCAAGTGTCGCCAAGTTTGGCGAGAACTTGACGTTAAAGGATACGAATATATAGTTTTATGCGTATGATTTCACCAATGAAAATAATAATTTGCGAGAAATCACGTTCTTTAAAACTCATAAATTAATCTCTGATTGTTATTAATCTGCTGTCTTATTTCAAAATGTAAGCCATCCTAGAACTTCAAACTGCTATATCTTAGTCATTCTTTAAGATAGAGCTTAAACAAAAATGCTCCGGAATCTGTGTATTAAAAACTAACACTTAAAAATAATAAATTTGAATTTCTAATTTTTTTTTTATATTTTTGTTTAGTTTTAAATCTTTCAGTGGCCACCATTTTAAAACAAGAATGCGGACCAAGCTGGCCGACGAACTCGGTCGAGCTATTGGTGAGACTAATACACATACTTCGTTACATCCAAATCTGTTTATAAATACGAGTGCAATCGTATGACAAAGATATGACTAACAATTCGTATTTGCATTTGAACGGAATTCTTGTTCAGGCAAAATTTTTATTTTAATTTTGAGGGAAATATCAATTTTCTACTTCTATTAAAGAAAGAACTTTTTTCAAATAAGACTCGAATGTTTTGACTGTTTTTGATTTTGAGATTTTACGATTAAATTCTATTATTAAATACATGTGCTTTTGATTTTATAAAGTCCATATTTTATCTAAATACGCATTTTGAAAGAACACTTTTAAAAATTTTGTTTTTTAAGTAACAATGTGCTTTTATATTTAAAACTGTTTCGTTGCATCGGTTTATGAAATAGTAATTAAGATTTTTTGCTAGAAATTTGAACACATTTGAACATAATGGCTGGAGAACAATGCCAAATAATTACTTCTGGAAACATTAAATAATAAAATTAACAGTCCCCTTACTTTAATTGTTATCGGCGTTCACATTTAATTAAGTGAAATTTGTTTTAACTCAGAGTTTCAAACAATGTCATATGTTTCCATTTAAATTAAATGATTGAAAATTTTGAATCTAATCAGGAAGAGGGTTATTTTATATACAGTGTAAACATCAAAGAAAAATACATTTTAAGGTGCGTTATTTTTCTAGTTAAACAAATGTTTAATAAAACTGGACATGTATTATTTCAGCTTGTCTGTTAATCTAATTATTCGTGCAAAACTTTGTTTAAAAAAAGTGATCATATTTGATTGAAATTTTAACTAATAGAATTAGTTATACTGCGTTTGTTATTAAAAATGATTGTTAAAACGCGAAATTTTCTTACGATAAAAATTTAATCAAAATAAAGAAAATAAACTATAACAAAACTAATTAAATGAAATGCATCATTGTTAAGAGATTATTCTTTGACTATCAGTATTTATTGTTTCATTCGTTGAAACTTGGTAATATTTTAATTTTATTAATAAAAACCCTATATACTAGGCAAAATATTGTATCATGGTTTAAAAAATTAAAGACGTTGAAATAATAATATTTTAAATGTCAAGGCACAATTAAATGGCAGGAAATATATATTAAAATAATGTACATTTTTTCCCAACACTCAGCCCCAATTATGTCGAACTGGAATATAGATACTTACCACATTAAGAGTGTATTCAAATCCAAACTGCTTATTTTGAGACACATTCGTAAATTCATTTTTGCTCTAAAATGCATCCAATTGGCAGGTTCTCTTATTCAGAAACTTTATAATGTCCGTATTGTCTCGATTTTTTGATAATGGCAGAATATATTTCAAAAAATGCTGTCAAAATGGACATTTTGAACCGAATTTCCCGAAGCGATAGCGCTGGAAACAAACAAAAAATGATCGTACTGTGAAAATAATTGTCTGTAAATCAGTTTCTAATTAATTGAACGAAAAATAAAAACATGGGACCCTTATAAATGTCTTCATAAATCACGCCGCCAAGTTTCCTCTTGTTACTTTTAAAAATGAGTCTGAAAATGTGTCTCAAAATTTTGAGTTGTTGAACGTGGAAAAATATTTTTTTTTTTAATACCGCCTTAAATATAATACAGAGAATAGTGGAGATTAACGTGACATATTCTGTTACCCACTTAGTAAATGAGTAAATAGTTTATATTTTGCTTGCAAATGTCATTTCTGATGTGGTTACCTTAAAATTCACTTTTTGATTGTTTATTCTGGTCCTGCGCTAAAAGACGAATTGTATTTTGACTAGTCAAAAATAAAGTTTTCGAAGTTATGTATCCTTAATTTTATAATAAAAATTATACAAGCCAAAACAAATTTATCAAGTATTATTATTATTATTTTTAATGATTTATAAGAATATGATTTCTGTTGTTTATGAACTAATGGGATCAGAATTTTATGTTATGATCTCAATTGGTATTTAGTCCTAATTTCGTGTAACCGTATATGTTGGGGATACATGGGAAAGATTTCCAGGGATTGATAGGGATATTATTAATATCTATCTATCTATCTATATATATATATATATATATATATATATATATATATATATACTAGCAGACTACGCCCGCTGCGCTGGCCGGTTTCTCCAAAAGAAGCTTGAATCAAACGAAATATATCGGTGAATTTAACCTTGTATTTTAAAGTAATCTGTACCTTTACCTGGAATATCCTAAAATAACATAAAAACGGATACTTATTTCACTAAGTTGTGTTTTTTTAATACGGTCGGTTTATTATTACGTTTACAATTTATTACTTACTGCTTTCCATTGATTTATATGTTTTATAGCTACATTTTTTAATAACGTGAATTTACCTTTATTATTCACAACTAAAAAGACATGGCGCATCTAGTATTTGTCAAAAAATTAAATAAAAATTATGCACTCATGACATCATAATTCACTTTTATATTTTAACAGAATAATACGGCTACTACAATTTGTGACTCGTGCTGTCACATTGCTGTTGTTATTATTTTTTTACGCGCGAAGTTTTCGCTATATGGTACTCCATTGTGAAATTTGGTAATTTTTGAAATTCAATATTTGAAAAATGGCATAATCAGTGGATTTGAAATGTATATCAAGAAAAATACAATTTTTTACCTTTCTAACGCAGTTTGTCTAACAATTTTCTGACAAATACTTTTCGAAAAATTAATTTTTTCAGCAACTTCAAATGTTTCATTTTTCCGAGATTAATCTGTGGCAACGATTATCGAAAATCCCAGTCGTCAGCAGCACGCACCTTTTTATTAAAGAGGATTCAAACAATTAAAAGGTTTTTAGGTTATTCCAACCTGATATATATATACAGTGTCTCACAAAAGTGATGGGACACTTGTGCTTTATAAAAAGAAACTGCAATAAAATAAATAAACAAACATGTGCAAAAATTTTTTGGGTGTGTTTCATATTTAAAGTTAGTAACAATTATTACATAACATACATTTTGTCAAAATATTAAAATATTAATTTAGTAAACATACAATTGTTCAGAACGGAGCAAAAAATGGCTCACATAAGTGATGGGACACTTACTTTTCCATCAAATATTTATCCAAAAATTTTACTTTTTAAAAGGTTTTAATATTTTGTTGGATTTCCTTTTACTTTTAAAACATGATTTAATCTTTTTGGGATGGATTCGACTAATTTTTTTGATTTCTGGAGTGATTTTACCCCATTCTTCTTGAAGCACCGATTTTAGTTGTTGTTTTGAAGAAATGGTGTGTTTGCGAATTCTTGATTCCAATTCTTGCCAAATATTCTCTATGGGATTTAAGTCTGGAGATTGTGGTGGTGTTTTTATTATTTCAGGACAGTTATATAGCAGCCAGAGTCTAACGTTCAGAGCAGTGTGCTTGGGGTCATTGTCCTGGTAGAATTTAAAATCGTTATGAAGGTTCAATTTTCGTGCTGAAGATTTTAAATTTTGCTTTAAAATATCAATATACTTGTACTGATCCATTATACTGTCAATAAAAACAAGATTACCAACTCCAGCGGATGACATACACCCCCATACCATAACTCCTCCTCCACCATGTTTTACTGTTGGTACCAAGTTCTGTTTGCGAAATTCTTCCCTGGGTTTTCTCCACACCAAGATTCTACCGTCAGAACCAAATATATTAAATTTACTCTCATCAACAAATATAACTTTATTCCAGTAATCAGAATTCTTATTTATGTTGGATTTTGCGAAAGCTAGTCTGAGTTTTCTATTCTTTTCACTTACGAAGAATTTTTTCCTGGCTACTCTACCGTGATATCCAGCAGATCGGAATTACCCTTCTAATAGTCTCAGGATTAACAATTATTCCATATAATGCTTGTAAATCAGCAGCAACTTTTGAAGCACTAATTCTTGGATTTTTTTTAATATTTCGAACGATAATTCGCTTTATTCCATTGGATAGCTTTGATGGTCGGCCAGGTCTTCTTTTATCCTGAATCATATGATTCTTTTTATATCGTTTAATGATATTGAAAACTGTTGAATGACTCAAGTTAACTGTTTCAGCAGTTTTTCTAATAGATTTTCCATGTTCAATATGCAAATTAATAACTAATTTTCGAATTTCAGGCGAAGTTTCTTTTCGTTTAGCATTCATGGCTACACAGAGCTAAAAAACACAAAAATTCCAAAACAAACTGGAGAGAAATACTGCAGACGATTTTATAAATTATTGCCAATTGCTTTTAAGTAAAAATAAAACCCCAAAAAATATTTTTATTGCTTATTTCAGACGATTTTTGTTGCATATATAATAGTGTCCCATCACTTATGTAAGCTATTTTTTGCTCCGTTCTAAACATTTGTATTTTTATTAAATTAATATTTTAATATTTTGACAAAATGTATGTTATGTAATAATCTTTACTAAATTTAAGTATGAAACACGCCCACAAAAAAAGTGTACATGTTTTTTTAATTTATTTGATTAGTTTCCTTTTGTAAAGCACAAGTGTCCCATCACTTATGTGAGACACTGTATATACATTTATGTAGAAAACTTTGGCTTATAGATAAATTAATCAATTTATTCACAAATTCAATTTAATAAAATTATAATTAGTCTACAACTAGTCTGGAAACTAATTTGGAAACATCAAATTATTTTAGAATTATTAATTCAGTAACGCACATTCTCACCTTCTTCCCATGACAAGTTTCTGAAAGAACCTCTAGGCTTAGATTTTAAGTGAATATGTACCGGGTGTCTTTATTGGGTTTATTAACAGATTGCCTATCAAATAAAAAAATCCCATATCTGTTGGTTTTCTGATATCATACTGTAACCTTCCACAGTTTCGTACCTCCTCGAAACAAGAAAGCACTTGACTTTGTTGCTTTTTTTAATAAAAATATCAAATCAGATGTAAGTCTACACCGTGTCCCAAAAGTTTAGACTATCAATAACATTTGCATTAACATAAAAAGAAGTAAGGTACAGTTAAAATTCGTGATATAGGTAATAAATAAAAACAGTTTTGCTGATATACACATATAAATTATGATCAAATGTTAGAAATTATAAAATATACATTAAATTATATAACAATGTGCTGTCCCAAAAGTACAGACACAATAGAGCCTTACACGTTTTCTTTTACATTTTTGTTCACAAAATAAAATATTTTTATTTTCGTCTGCTTCTATAAATGCAGAATAATTTTTCCCTTTAATTGAAATATCGTCTGCTGTATTTTTAGAATAAAAATTTATTGAAATTTTGTGGAATCAAATGAGTTCAATGTATTGTTTTGTTTGTGATTCGGAAAAGACACTTCCTGCGTGTTCTAATAAAAATGCCACGTTCTAAAGAAATTTCTAAAGATGAAATTATTAAGATTTTACATTTAAAAGCGCAAAGGAAAAATCTTGTACAAATATCGAGAAGAATAAAATATTCTTGAGCAGTATTTATAGAGTTTTGAGATCAGGTGAAACATAGAATACTAGAAAGCGAGTCGGAAGACCAAAGAAAACAATACTATGTGATGATAGAATGTTATTAAAAACGACTTCAGTTAATAATTTATCCGTGCGTGAAATTGCATCAATTTCCAGAATTTCAAAAAGTACTGTATACAGAAGAATTAAAGCTTCAACAAATATTGTTTACAGGAGCATAAAAGCAAAACCTTGCTTAAGGCAGAAATATAAAGATTTACGTCTAAAGTGCGCTAGAAAGCATATGTCATACGGAGAAAAATGGATTTCTGTCATCTTCAGTGATGAAAAGAAATGGAATTTAGACGGCCCTGAGGGTCATAAATTTTACTGGCACGACCGAAGAAAAGAACCCATGAACCGTTTCAGCAGGCAACAAGGCAGAGGATCCGTAATGACCTGAAAAGGGTTTTATTTCAACGGCCAAACATTTCTAGGATTTATGGACAGAAAAATTAAATCATAGGATTATCAGTATATTTTACGTATCAATTTACTGCCAATTATGATTTGCTAGCAGGACCGGTCTGTGTTTTCCAACAAGATGGGGCATCCATCCATACCTCCACATCTTCGAAAACATGGTTTAGGGAAAACAATATCACAGACTGGTCAGCACTTAGTCCAGATTTGAATCCCACGGAGAACACATGAGGGATCTTATCTCGTAAAATATATGAAAATGGAAAGCCATATACATGCGTAAATGACTTTAAAATTGCAATTGACAGAGTGGTATGAAATACCTGCTGGTGTAATGCAATGCTTAGTTAATTCTATGGAACAATGTGTATTTGATGTTATAAAGTGTCGTGAAAATACAATTAAATATTAAAAGTAAGTTTTTAGTTACTTTTGTAAATGTAAAACCAAAAAATTTACAGTTGTCTATACTTTTGGGACAGCACATTGTTATATAATTTAAGGTATATTTTATAATTTCAAATCTTTGATAATAATTTATATGTGTATATCAGCAAAACTGCTTTTATGTATTACCTATCTCACTAATTTTAATTGTACATTATTCCTTTTTACGTTAATGCAAACTTTATTGCTTGTCTAAACTTTTGGGACACGGTGTATATATATATATATATATATATATACTAGCTGAGTCGCCCGGTGTTGCTCGGGCCTGTAATAATAACAACATGTTCTATACGGACATGACTGAAAAATGTAAGGATACCGAAATCAAGTCGAATGAGGAATACCCGATCGTAATCAGTCCCATAGAATCCGAGATCAGCAAACACCACCTGGCAGTATTAAATGCAACTAAAATATTTAAGGCTATTGATATCCAGTCTAATGAGCCAAACCCCGTCGTAATCGGGCCCATAAAACCCAAGAAACTCCTGTAGTTCCACCTTCCCCCGCCAGGGCCGCAATCTGTTCTATGCGAGCATGACTGAAATCTCTAAGGCTATCGAAATCAAATTAAATGAGGCACACTCCAGTCCATAGAACCACATATAGTAAAGCGCCTCCTGGTGGTGAAACTCGAAACTAAAATCGGTAAGTTCTATCGATATCGAGTCGAATGAGCCAAACAGAGTCGTAATTGGACCTATACAACCCGAGATACTTTGAAATAAAATAGCAAAATTCTTAGCTTTTTATTTATTTTTTTATAGAAAATCAGAATTTTTCTAAAATCAAAAATTATGAGCCGAATTCAAAAATTTTTTGAAACTCTGATTTCCCAATCCATTTTAAGCAAGCATGCATAATTTTCAAATCCCAAAATCCACTATTTTAAAAAAATGTATATAGCGTATAAAAATTATCATCTCATTCAGACAATGTCTCTTCGAAAATTGACGTGTTAAAAAAAATTATTTTTAAGCGATCCGAGTAATTAAAAAAATTATAACTCAGGATCTAATAATCTCAGCGTTGTGAAAGTTAGATATCTGGATTGTTCGTTAAAAAATACGCTTAGATGTATAATTTTCATATTTATAAATGCAATATTTAAAAAATATATATATAGATAGCTGAAAGTCCCCAGTCCGCCATTTTATATTGTGAAAATGAGAATATATCTTCCACTGAAATTACCAAAAACACATGCGAATCAAGCGCAGGTCTCCTTTTGGAATAGAAATAAATTCGTTTTCCATTTTCATTAATGAGTTTTTAATTGATATTTTAAAAAGTTACTGGTTGACTTTTATGAATTTTCTTTCACAGAATTCGCGATATTTTTTTACATATGTTTGCAAATACTCTGGGACGTAGAGTAATTATTTCGATATATTATGTTCGATATATATATAGTAAATATGTTATGCCACATGTTTTGTTCTTTTCAAAAACACCAATAGAAACAAGAAATAAATTTCATGGGTGAAGCATATATTAAGAAGAACTTTAATAAAACTTCGCTGTTTAATAAGATGAATAAAGTACCTAAGTAAATATCTTAGAAAGAGCATAACACATTTCAAAACCAGATTTCAGCAGTTACCGTCCATAGCCAGAAACATACTTCAATTATTCTGTACAGCCCTATATTTGATCTATAGATTTGTGTATAATATAAATAGCATGATGGTCCCGCAGTGGCGCGGACGGTAAAGCTCGGCTCTCGTAAGATCGCCGAAAGCCAAGCATCATCGACCACGGTCAGTGTTTGGGAGGATGCATCGTCTATCCTCTCTCGTCTGCCTCTGCTGTGGGACCGTGTACGTTAATGGGAGCTGGTGCACGTTAAATCTGTTCGTGGCTCCAAAGTCCTCCAAGTTCTGTATAAGCGCTACCTCTGAGGGTGCCAATCCAGATGCAGGTCTCTCATCTGGAATTGGTTCAAAATTAGGAGACCTGGGGGGATAGTACAATAGACCTCTGGTCGCGGTGCTTTGGCTTTCGAGCCTCCCCCCCCCCAGTAATACAGTAAAATAGCATGATAAAATGTAATTTAGTATGAAAACGCATGATACGTTTAAAATTCATCTTCAGCAATTTCTACCACACATGCTGTAATCATTTTGTTCAGCCCTGTATATTACATGCAGATGTTCATACACGCCACATATTACGCTAAAATTTAATTCGGGCTAAAACACGGTTAAAGTTACTGAAATCCCACTTCTAAAAATTATCACCCATTGGTGGCCATGCATCTAGTTCTTTGCTTGACTCTGTATGTGATTTTATTTATATTCTACAAACATGTCTTAGTATCTGAAATATAGTTCAGATTAAAATGCATAACTCAATAAAAACCACTTTTAAGAAATTCAAGCTCATACAGAGTAATGAGTACGAATTCATTTGTGTATCCATGTATATGATCTATAGCATTTATACACACCACGTAGCATGTAAAATTTAGCTAAACCTAAAACGCATACCATAATTAAAAACGCATTCTAGCCATTATCGCTAATAGACTTCGGAAAGAGTACTCTATCCGGAAACTTTTGTGTGTCCCTATAGATAAGCTATAGATGCTACGCTCATCATATTCTGCAGTATCTTCTAGTAAACGTAAGTAATGTCTATATATTTCATTATATTATGAAATAGTGTAACATAATTAAAATACGCTGCAAACGGTTTTCCCCGTGCATCATTATGTAACGGCTTTATTTTGTGTGGCACCGTAAATTAATAATAAATGCTTTGCACTCCATAGTCCACAGAATGTATGTTTTAGTGTACTTCATAAATGTGTATCAATTTAATTATGTTCGAAGTGGTGTAACATGATTAAAATGCACTTGAAACGATTTTTGTCATTGCCCGTAATATAACGTAATTCTTTTGACTGTATCTATAATAGAACTATAAATGATACTCTCTTCATTTTCGATAGTGATTGTGCTATAGTAAACGTCAATTACATATCAAAATTACAGGGCAATACGAGTATATTTACGAGAGATAGAGCATGGACTGACGGACAGACAAACTTTTTCAACTGTGTTGGAAAGTGTCAAAAATTAAACAGAGGATGTAGAAGATAGGTATTTTTCAAACACAATTAGGAAGTAAACATGCAAGATTCACTGCAAAAAAGTGTCATTGATGTGCTTCAAATAAGATATAAACAAAGTACTCTATTACAAAAACTTCATTCTGTAAGTATTATCTTTGAAATTAGACCGGGAGGCTGAAATTCCAGAATTAGGTAAAACTCGATTCACATATTAAAACGCAATCGGTCTGCCAAGTCATATCTTGGCGGAAAATACGTGAAAACCCGATTTTAGCGGTTGACTCGTAGGTTTACCATTGTGTTTTCCTGCACCCAGTTCTCCATGTTTTCATACTTTTGGGTGCAGGAAAACACATTGGTAAACCTACGAGTCAACCGCTAAAATCGGGTTTTGGCGTGTTTTCCACCAAGATATGACTTGGCAGACCGATTGCGTTTTAATATGCGAATCGAGTTTTAACTAATTCTGGAATTTCAGCCGTGAACTCGATGAGGTGATTGTCTGTGCTGCCGCCTCCCGGTCTAATTGGTTCAATATTACAAACTAGTGATTAACTTCCAAAACTCGAAATAACTGTTATATGGCCAACATCATATGTGCTACAAATCCTTTTTAACACTTTCCAACGTAGTTAAAAAGTGTTTATGAATTCGGTTTGTCTGTCTGTCTGTCGGTCCATGCTCTAACTTCCGTAAATACATTCGGATCGTCATGCAATTGATATATGTTTTTGAGGCTTACTGTGGCATTTTCGGTATTGAAAATGACGTGTGTAGCAAATATTGTTTTTTTTTTTAGGGACACTCAAAATAATTCCGTTACATTGCGGTCTAGGGGGGAAAAATCATTTGCGGTTTATTTTAATGATGTTACACAATTTCAAACATATTGAAATTGATATATATCACTGAGGTGCAGTACAAGAGACAAATTATAGAATGTGGTGTGCATAGCACTTATAGTTCCTTTACAGGGATACTCAAAAGAATTCCGTTACATTACGGTCTATGAAGAAAAATCATTTGCAGTTTATTTTAATAATGTTTCACTATTTCAAACATATTGCAATTGATATATATCACTAACGTGGATCACAAGAGGCTTACTATAGGATATTGTGTGTATAGCTTTCATCGTTCATTTACAGGGACACACAAAATAATTCGGTTAAAGTACTGTTTATTAATAATAATTGCTGGGAATGCTTTTTCAGTTGCTGAACTCGTTTTTAAATTTAACTCATATTTTGCCTGCTACTTGGCGTGTATAAATTGTATAGATTATATACAGGGCAGCACAAAAGTTCTCGACTACATTTCCGTTTATTGTCAAAAATTGTAGAAGCGAAATTTTAAAATGTGCTACGCGTTTCCTGACTGAACAAAAATTTAGCTTTCTATTTAATATATATAAAAATCTATAGATCATACACAGGGTTACACAAAAGAGCTCGGATATTTTTACGAATATTGTTGGTAATTCCTGAAATTGACATTTTAAATATGTTATGCGTTTTCAAAATTGTTTATTTAGATATCATTTTACACCTTACGGTAAATATTCACAAAATTCTTTTGGAAGTATTGGAAAGTGTTGCATACTCTATGCTTGACGCATGATTTTTCGTTCTTGTTTACCGAAATGATAGGCATTACTTATAGAATATTCAATTTAATTTTCTGTTACATAACATTAACATATTCTATTAGGATCTGTTTTCAAATGGAACAAATACGAGCCAATTAATGATAAATATCTTATTTTTATGTCCTTAATTATCTGTCTTTATTATGATTAAAACGGAATATTCTCTATCCGTAGAAGAATAAATGTATGATTGCAGTAAAGAAAATAATATAGGGTATAATTAGAGTGTAATACAGAGTATAATACAGAGTATAATTGTCGTATGATTTCAAGAAAATATTTAATGTTTCATAATAAAATGAAAATAAAAGAGAGACATAAATTGACTTTGTTATTGCGGAAGTCTCTCTATAGCTTTTAAAGTATGTCTAGATAATTTTTCTTAATTGGATGACATTACAAAACAAAATGACGATTTTCTTCATGTATTTTAAGATGAAATAAACAACATACAAATTACAGCAATTTGAAGACGACAAGACTGAAATTTGTATTTCAAAATTTCATATAATTTTCCTTGAAATAGTTTAATGATCTTACTAAATTCTAATTTCTAATATTGTTACTTTTTCTGGTTTTAAATGATGGTTTTCAAAGGAAGAAAAAAATATGAAGCTTAACATTTAATTTTTGAGATAGATAATGAGTTTTTTCGAAATGTTTAAAATTTTAAATATTTCTTCTCAAATACAATTTATCAGCAATAATTCTAATTGCGAAGGGACAGATATAATAGCGGGCGAAGCCCGCTATTATACTCTGTCATAATAATATCTGTCATGTGGACTAAATGTGATACTTAAAAAAATTAAATTCAAAATTAAACATCTTGTACACCTTCAAAATGTTAAAATATGCGAATATTTCCATAATCGGGTTTTTATCATGATTCAATACGTTCCTCAAACTCATATATTTTCTATTCTCTGTTACTCATATTGAAACCAGCTTTGTATTATTCTCAAACATCTGAAAAATCCGTTAAACTTCCAATAGGACGTCAGATTTTCTTTTTAATTCTCTAATGACGTGATATTAATCTGCGTTGTGTACACACACATATTCATACTCTTTGTATTATTGAGAAATCTTAGACATTTTATTACCACTATGACGTCAATTAATTTTATTTCATATTTATCTTTTTTTCAATTGGTGAAACTTTTTATTTAATTTTCATTTTTCACGTGGAAATCGTCTGATAGAAAATTAATTATTGTGGAAAGAATTTCATCATGGATTTTTAATTTTAGCCATCTGCTATAATGAAAAATGTTTAAATTTAAAAGGAAAAGGTTGTTAGAATTTTGGTTTTTTATCTCTATTTATTAAAATAATACGAATTTTTCAAATGTTAATAATTTGAGCTCTTCATAGCCGATATTCTGCTATATACACAAAGTTTCAACTCTGTAAGTCACATAGTTTTTCAGAATAGCTCCGTGACAGACAGACAACGGAGCGAGATTAATAGGGTTTCGTGAGAAGAACGAAACCCTAAAAACCAGCAATAGTTCTCTTATTCGTCTAATCTTCCATATTCGGGTTCATAAAAGATATTTAAAACCCTTAGTTCTTGAATTTTCAAAATCGCTGAAAAACGTGTTTAACTATTTTTAGTAGATTTCTTATCCTGAATTTCCCGCTGATAACTGAATTTCCCGCCACCTAACACTGATACTAAAATATGGCGAAAAGGCGAAATCACCTAAAACTTTCGACCTCCTATTTAACCCCATTATTTGTTGAATTTCTATAATCGCTGAAATATATGTTTAATTCCTTTTTTAGAAGATTTCTTAAAGATAATTTCACGCTCCTACTTAACACTGCTGATAAGATATGGCAAAAAGGCAAAATGACCTAAAAATGTCAACCTCGCACTAAATCCCCTTATTGGTTCAATTTCTAATATCGTTGAAATATGTGTTTAACTATTCTTTTAGTATATTTGTTATCCTGAATTTCCTACTCCTACCTAAACCTGCTGCTAAAATATGGCGAAAAGGAGAAATGACCTAAAACTTTCGACCAGCCATTTAACCCACTTTGTTGTGGAATTTCTAAAATCGCTGAAATACGTGTTTAACATTTTTTAGTAGATTAGTTGTACTGGATTTCATATTCTTACCTGAAACTGCTGCTGTTCTATGGCGAAAAGACGAAATGACCTAAAACTTTCTACCACACATTTAACATCTTAGTGTTAACATTTCTAAAATCATTTAAAAATATTTCTGAAATACGTGTTTAACTGATTTTTAATTGATTTGTAATTCTCAATTTCACGCTCCTTACTAAAACTGCTGCTGAAATATGGCGAAAAGGCGAAATCAACTAAAATATTCGACCTCCCATTTAACCCCTTTATTTGTTGAATTTCTAAAATCTCTGACATACATGTTTAACTATTTTTAGAAGATTTCTTAAACATAATTTCACGCTCCTACCTAACACTGCTACTTAGATATGGTGAAAAGGCGAAATAACCTAAAAATTTCAACCTCGCACTAAATCCCCTTATTGGTTCAATTTCTAATATCGTTGAAGTATGTGTTTAACTATTGTTTTAGTATATTTTTAATCCTGAATTTCTTACTCCTACCTAAACCTCCTGCTAAGATTTGGCGAAAAGGAGAAATGACCTAAAACTTTCGACCAGCCATTTAACCCACTTAGTTGTGGAATTTCTAAAATCGCTGAAATACGTGTTTAACATTTTTTAGTAGATTAGTTGTACTGGATTTCATAATCTTACCTGAAACTGCTACAGTTCTATGGCGAAAAGACGGAATGACCTAAAACTTTCGACCCCACATTTAACATCTTAGTGTTAACATTTCTAAAATCATTTAAAAACATTTCTGAAATACGTGTTTAACGGATTTTTAATTGATTTGTAATTCTCAATTTCACGCTCCTTACTAAAACTGCTGCTGAAATATGGCGAAAAGGCGAAATCAACTACAATATTCGACCTCCCATTTAACCCCTTTATTTGTTGAATTTCTAAAATCTCTGACATACATGTTTAACTATTTTTTAGAAGATTTCTTAAACATAATTTCACGCTCCTACCTAACACTACTACTTAGATATGGTGAAAAGGCGAAATAACCTAAAAATTTCAACCTCGCACTAAATCCCATTATTGGTTCAATTTCTAATATCGTTGAAATATGTGTTTAACTACTGTTTTAGTATATTTGTAATCCTGAATTTCATACTCCTACCTAAACCTCCTGCTAAGATATGGCGAAAAGGAGAAATGACCTAAAACTTTCGAACACCCTTTTAATCCACTTAGTTGCTGAATTTCTAAAATCGCTGAAATACATGTTTAAATTTTTTTTAGTACATTAGTTATACTGATTTTCATATTCCTACCTAAAACTGCTACTGAGCTATGTCGAAAAGACGGAATGACCTAAAAAACCATTCGACATCCCCATTTAAAACCTTATGGCTTAAATTTCTAAAATCACTGAAATACGTGTTTAACTGTTTTTTAATAAATTTGTCATTCTCAATTTCACGCTCTTTGCTAAAACTGCTGCTAAGAGATGGCGAAAGGTGAAATGACCTAAGACTTTCGACTCCTCATTTAATTTGCTTAAAGGTGAATTTTCAAAAATCCTTTCTTAGTGGGTGCCTACATTGAGTAAGGAACATGTCTCTCAAATTTCATTGTCTTAGGAGTAACGATTGAGGCTCTCCACTGATTAGGAGTCAGTCAGGACAATGTTTTTCTAAATATAGATAAGTAGTCTTAGGAGATCGTCATCATACTGATATTGTATCTGTTGTTTATTCTTGGTAATCGAATAAATATTTCCTGCTTCAAATACCAAAACCATGATTTTACTTTCCCAATCCTTCAAAAAAAACGTTAATACCATATTGTCCTTTTTTCTGAAATGCTATTGTATGACAATAAAATAGAAGGAATTTCAATTTTTCAAAGTAAATCACAAGTATCATTTCTTACATTCTGAGTGTATAGTACACAATAAAAAAAATCAAGCAGTGAAAGGCCAAATGAAGCGACAAGAAACAACAGGGAACAAAGTGTCATTACATGTAATCGTACGTGATTATATACATGTAGTGAAATTAAAATTGTAGCCGATTAAAACAATCTATAATTGATATTAAAAATATTACCCACCCATTGGAAAAATAAAACGATTGAATTTTTTTTCGTGTTTAAGTATAACAAACCGTGTTAATTGTTTTTAGTTTCAGGCATTATTTCTCATTTAAACTGCTGTTTCTCGTTTATAATTTGAACCCTTAATTCTCACGCACGTGATATTCACGGGTTGTGTAAGCTACTTTTTAAAATTTCTGATTGTTTGATTCCCATCAGTTTTTTCAAAACAGGACAATTGGCTTTATTCTCTCATTGTTTTATCTGATATTAAATAAGGTGAATATTTCTACTTCAAAACAGTGTGATAATCAAACAATCTCAATTTCAAACAATTTGGAAATTGTACTTAAAACGTGACAAATGAGGTGCGTTCGTACTATAGCTAGTTATATAAATATTCAGATCTTGATGATTTTTAATTCTGCGAAATGAATTATATCGTCTGCAGATAAATTTCTGTAATAAAATAATTATTTCGGTCGCTTGACTATTAAACCTCGGAAGCTCCTATAACAAAAAAGCACCGATTTTTTGAAAAAAATTCAAATTTCTTAATAAATATTTTTATTAATATCTTCTAAAGTTTTGATTCGATTTTCATAAAATTTGAAATGTCTCGACGAAATTCTGCAAAGGTAAGATATCTTAAATTTCAAACCATTCGGTTGGACATTTTTTGAGTTGTTATATGCGGACGGACGGACAGACAGACAGACGGACGGACCAGACGACGACAATAGGTGCTACGTATTTATATATTTCGAACGCACCTACACCTAAAGAGCAGCCTACACTTATCGGGCACGACGCTAAGAGGTTAAATAAAATAAGTGAAAGAGATTTTTTTTTTCTGAATGTCCCTTATTTTTCGCTAATTAGATTATCATTTCAATTTATTTAACAATCATAGCGTTATGCACTGTGTGAATCTTCAACAATTGAACTAGGTAGTGTTAGCAACATTTGTGCATGGCTAAATTAAAAGTACAGAATATTTTTTTAACAACCTTTATTCAACCTTAAATTTGTAAGTATTCAGACTCGACAGTGCAAAAATATATGAAAAAAATATTCTTGTATTAATTCATTTCTAAAATCATTAAGTCATTTAATATTTAAAAAAAACGCCACTTGTAAAATACTCTTATACTGTCCACTCTGGAGAGATTTTGTGTTGTGCTCAACAAATACGATGTTTATTTTGCCGAAACCATCCATTTAGCTTTTTTAAATATAAATACTATTTATCATCAATGGTATGCGAATTAGTTCAATACGTTTGCCACAAGTTTTAGCACACACACACATATATATATATATGCATAATTACGATTTAATTAATTGAAAAGGTAAACCTACATTTAGGCACAAATGTTTCTCTATAATTTGTAAGTTCATAATCGAAATTCTAATCGTATCTTGTAATAAAATTTTGATAAAAAAATACTGTACATTATTCATATTATCATTCAGTTGTTTAACACCGTAGTGTTAGATTAATTTCACTTTAACTATGTCCAATGCAAAATAATTTCCATATCACAATCAACTTTAGTAATTTTTTATAAATATACATTTAAACTGCAAATATGTCACTTACAATTTTGAAAAACACAAACAATTTTAAATGTAAAATGTAAATTAGAAATTATTTTTATTTACATTTAAATTTGAAATTAAATATTTTTCGATGTCTTGATTTTAAGCACTGAAAATTACATGAATTTCAGAGAAAAAATATCTCAGACATACGGTTTGCTTATAATTAATTTAATAACCAAAAAGGTCAAAATTAGATTGCAAAGAAATAATGTTAAAAACTGCGACAAAAAACTGTAACAATTTGCAACTCTACCCAAAGCTCAGAAGACAGCTCCTTTCCTTGTCACAGGTGTATCTTATGAAAAACTCCGTATGATTGTTACGTCGCTTCTCCGTCTGTGGATGTTATGGATGCAAACTCTGGTCTCATGTTTGAAACGGACTTTCTCAAGGCATGAAACCAATGTAAGTTGAGTGACGTTGTAGTATGTGCAGCTCCATATGTATGCAAGAACAAATTACGGCCTGCCTCTACCACCTGCTGATTTGATGTGTTTGGGTCACCAAATACTGATTTTACACAATAGAATGATTTACGTCGCATCAACATTTTGCAGGTAGCAACCTTCTCCTTCCTGCATCAAGTTGATGTGTAACAACCTGAGAATGAATGAGCAAGTAGTATTATGTGTTTGAGATCCTTTTACTGATGTTGTTATGATGAAAATACCCGAGTTTCTACTTTCCCTTGTCCTGGTTTGTATAAGTATATATTTTCATCTGAAGGTGTTAAGACTCTGAGAACGACAAGTATATCCATATTCTGTCCAAAACAGTAACGTAGTCACTCTCACTCAGTGTATCTATAGCAGTTTGAACATTCAGAATGTCGGCGTCATTAGGACTTTCCTGACATGATACTCCTTTGTCATTTAGTCTTGAATTTAATAACCCAGATGAACTCCCAAAACACAATCCAATTAGTAGACCAAAAACATTTAACGAACAGATATGAAATGTGTGTATGCAGCTTTTTACACGAATGACTGTTTTGAACTATATAGAAAAACTGATCTCAGCAAATGTTTAACTGATTATAAACAGACTTTTTTATATATTATTTAGTATCATGTACTGTTTTACGCCACACAATATTGTACTAACTTCTCAAAATGTAAGTGCCTTCATAAGCCGTAAGCTTAAATGCTCTTTTAAATATATAATTTTTAAACCTAAAAATGGATTCCTTATTTTCGTTTAAACAACATATAATCATTACATTTTATTTTTTCCAGTAATCGTGAATAGATCTCAAGAATATTGAACACAATAATATAAGTGTTCTTCTCACCAATAAATAAAAACAACAACTTTGCATCTTAGCAATATTTAGGTGGAATCCTTGGCCATAAACCAAGATGGATTTTCGAGCCATGTAACATGCTGGATTAACGGCGAGTATGCGAGCCATGCCGAATGAAAGGTAAGCCCATTTCACTTACCTCTATTATAGAATGTAACAAATTGCCACTTTTTAGATATTTTATTTTGATTATTCACAAGAGAGCGCGTTTGCTACCGTATCTATATTTGTTTTGGCTCAGCTGGCCATCTTTTTTTCCAAGATTTAGTTTATAGGATAGAATGTAAATCAACTTTTTCTTGGTGTTCTTATTTGAGAGAAACTGATTTTGGGCACACTAATGACAGTGTGTTCTTCAAAATGTTTTTCAACTGACGTTTTCACTAAGCACCTTCTATTTTTTTCAGCTACTTTGGTGCTGTTTACAGTATCAGTGTATCCATCGAAAACGAATTTGCAGCTCTTTGCACAATAGTGTTTCAAACTTAATTTATGTAGGTGTTGCAAATAAACTGCATTTTTTTATCCCTTCTTCCATACTACCGTATGAAACAGGAAGCCATCATTCAGAAGAATTGTTTGTTTTTGGAGATATATTATTGCATCCGATTTCTCAAATATTTGATACAAAGTACTTTTTTTCGTTTTGCGCATTGCAAAATAATTGAAAAGGGAGAGAGGATAAGGAGCCAATTCATATTGTAGGTAATCTGCTAGCTAATCGTTGCAACGTTAGCACAATGAAATCCGGTGGAATATAACAAAAGAGTCCAGAGTTAGTATAGTGGTATCATGAAATTTGATTGAATTGCGTATAGTGCTGAGTGGTTGTGCTATATCTTAATTCGAGTTAGTTTCATGTGATGCATTCTTTCAGTGAGATGTATTTTCAAGACAATTGAATCATCTTTTTACTCCCGATTTCCAAAGCTTTGAAGCAGGTTTATCTCTAATATTGCCAGAAGCTCTTGATGTAATTCTATCTATCTAAGGAAAGAGCGGGTGATTTTCAAACTAAGCTGAAAATTTGGAAATAACCACAGCATCTTTATTTATCAGAGCGTCACGAAAATCCTCATGTCCTTCACCAGAAGAAAGAACCAAAACACAATTTTTTTCCAGTCAGATACATATATGAAATGTAGCTGTTGCGGTAAAAACTTATTTACATAAAATGTTGTCACTTATTCCCCATCCACGTGTGAGACCTCCAGAGAATTTCAAAGATAGCATTATTATTTGCTCACTGGCCATATCAGGCAAAATGTCTGTACAAAACGAAACGCTGCGTCGAATCGTGAAATAGCTCTGTTTAACAAACTTGTCGTACTTTGAACAGGACGGATTGAAAGCACGACACGTCTTCAAAATAAAGCTGGCATGCTTTTGCATAAAAAACATGCCCACACGCCAGGAAGTATGGAATAATGAGCTGAACACATTACAAGTCAGAATTCTAAACTCAAGACCGTTCAGTATTTGTGAACTTTTTCATAAGATCCACCATCTCAAAGTACTCCACGTATAGTGCAGCAGTTTGGCCATTTTGCTTCACAGCCCCTTATTACTAACATTATTATTAAGAAACCACAATAAATTAGTTATGTAGGGAATATGTTTATGTATAAACAGTGTGATATGTAATAAGTACTTATCCACATCTATTGCACGCACTACCTACAATTTTTGCGTATATTTATCGTTATAATTATAATTATAATGTTATATTATACAATATTATAAGTACTTACGGTAAAATTGTCAAAGCATCATCAAAATATTAATAACTAGAACACCGCTGTTAAAGTCATAGGTACACAATCAAACACACGAGTCAAGTCGAACCGCACTGTGAGCCGAGCGTAGTAAACTAGATGCGGTTTGCCCTTGAGGGGGCCGGCTTCTCCCTTTGTTGTTTCCAATCAACTTCGCACCCCTATCGTATTTTCTTTCTATTGTAAGGGGGTGACGAACCCCTAGCCCTACCTGTATGAAGAGGTCTGGAATTCTCTCCTTTGTAAACAGCTGCCGGGAGGTTAGCGCACAATTTTTATGATATCCCAATACACCCACCCAATTATCTCGTAAACTAAGGACTTGCGAAAAAAGAATAGAACTTTTTTGTAGAGAATTTATTTATCCTTATTTATTTTTGGTAAGAGCCATTTTTTCCGTAGGACCTACAGATTACGAGATATTAACAAAAAAACAGAAAAATGTACTTTTTTTAATCTCCCCCCTCTCGATGGCTCCCTATACATCAGGCCGTTCGATATGTTCGTTAGTAGACCCTCCCGAACACTATTCCAAAGTTTCAAAACTTTGGGAAATACGTCGCAAAATGACCCAAAATCTGCTTAATTCAGAAAAATGTATTTGTAAACTTCTAATCTGTTCACGATATCTCAGCTGAATTCGATATATGATTTTAGATATTTCTTTTAACAACTTAAACCAAAAAAAGATATCTCATCTGCCTCAGAAAATTTTTGCTCGAATTAGTCTATATAATGTAAAACGTGAGCGTGATTCTTTCCGCTAAATAACGAAAGGAAATATTAATTTTTTATTTAAGTAATGAAAAATTCGAGTGCAATAAAGTAACGATATATTTCGTAAAAAAAAAAAAAAAAAAAACGTTTTTTAATTCGACTGTTTTCACAAATCGAACATTTTAGGTTTATTTTCACTTCGATTAATTCTTTCTAAACACAATGTTTAAAAACTTTTAAAGCAATTTAGAAAGCTTTATTTATATTTATCTAAATTTTATGAGAAAATTACTAGGTATTACAGGGTTACTTTTATGTATAGTGTTTTCTGTGTGTGAAAAATGTTTTTGGGTCAATAGCTATGTATCTATTTATATAAACAGTAAAAAGATTGAAACCAGCAATTATTATAACATTTATGCATGAACTAAATACAAACTAAGATAAATTGTTTAATAAACGAGTATAATTTTATATAAAATCTGTATCTGGACTTCTGTTAAAAAGAATAAATAATGTTTAACTAAAATCATGTTTTTTACTTTTGGTAGGTTTTTAATTGGTAGGTCAATAGGTTTTACTATTGAAGAGAAAAATGAAAAATAAAAAAAATAATCCTTCATCTGAATTTTTTACTTCTATAAAATTTATTCGGAAAATAAAAGAATTTTTAATGGAATAATGAAAATGATGTTAGTGCCTTCTCGTCATAGCTAAAAATAAATTTCTATATTCCTAAGAATTACAAACAGAAAATAAGTGCCATTTAAAAACTGAACAATTTTTTCTTTATCAGTAAGAAAATACCTTACTGTTTTGCATATGAATTAATTTAAATTCGTATACATTTAATTTAATTCTTAATGTCGTGGTTTAAAATCGTATATATTTCATTTAATTCTTAATGTTGTGGTTTAACTCATCATTTCTGTGAAAAAATATTGTGAAAGATTATCTTGTCGTTGAGGTCTTAAAAAAAAATTCATATTATAATAAAAGAAAACTTTTTGAACAGTATTTTTACTTACAAATAAAAAAGTGTTGCAGTCATTATGCAAATTTGTATTTAATAATTGAAAAGCATTACGTTATTTTTCAACTTTTAATTCACGCATTAAGATAAAAATCTACAGCTCGTCTTTAATACGAAATTTTGAAATATTATACAATTTAAAGTGTAAGGATGTTTGCAAATGTAGTTCATATAAGTAACCGTTAATATAAGTCGTCCATCCCTACAGAATTAAAAATTTCGTTTTAAGTAGAAACAACTTTTGGTGCTGCAGTAGCTGCAACAGTAAGAGGTTGGAAAGAGATTTTACCATCTTATGGCAGAAGAACTGCAACACTAAAATTTCGGTTCGAACAAGCGCACCATTTTAAACATTGTTATTTTATAAATGTATTCTTTACTTACAAAAAAAGTACAGAAATTTTACGGTACAGAAATACTGTTCAGAAATATAATGAATGATTAGAACGTTTTACGCTATTTTATTACACATTCCTTCCTGCATCAAGACAAAATTTATGTGCATATTCTTAATACGAAAACTTTAAATGTTTTAATACTTTAAATTGATATATATTTAAAAAATTGCATCTATTCAAATCTATAAATATGAATCCAATGGGAATTTTTTTTAAATGTCCATGTAAATAAATGAGTAAAATGTATAGTGAGGTAAAGAGTTCAGTCTAGATATAAAAATTACAACATATAAAATCATTTAATAGACATTTATAATATTGTTTCATTTAATAATTATTTAAAAAACTAAAAAAATGAATGAAAATATTATTAATTTTCTGAAGTAATTTTATTCCTCTTTATTCAAAAGAAATGTTTTTTACTAATTGTAAAACTTTCTTATTTCACACAGTTTCAAGAAAGAAAAATATTTTTTTTAAATCTGTAATGGCAAAAGAAGCTAGCAATAAGTTCTAAAAATTAGTTAAGGAATCGATAAATAGTTTATTAATTTATTAATTTGCTGAATGTGGTAAAGTGGTTATTCAATTAGAGTTAACAAATACACATGTATAACAGTATTGATACACTTCCAAATAAAATTCGGTACTTGTTTCTTAAACTTAAGAGAGGAAAGTATTTCAAATTCAGAGTGAAGATTACTTTACTAATTTTAAAAATTAGTAATACTAAAAAAAAGAAAGAAATAGAAAATTATATTTAATAAATGCATGTGAGAGAAAAGTGTAAAAATAATTCTACTCTACGTTCAAAAATCATTTAATAGTTGTTCACTACTTTTTCACATAATTTTTTTTTAGATACTGTTTTACGTATTTATTACTTTTTGTATAATATTTTCTTGTTTGTCTCATTAATCTTGTGAGAAGTTCCACGAACATATGAAATGGTCCTTGTTTCTTTACGTAAAACTATATATATATATATATATATTGGGGAGGGGGGGGGGGGAGCGTGAGCGGGTTCTTTAAGAAATGATTCTAATATCTGGCAACGCTGTAAATATATAAAATCAATTTAAAACTTTTTTTAAAACATTGTTTTTTATTGATTTATAGTTCAATTTGAATTTGCTTTCTGTCAATATATTTTTCAAAAAAAATTTCAGAGAAAGATTGAGTGGAAATCTAACAGAAGAAACAACAGCACAAAAGAAGAAGAAGAGAGCAGAAAGAAGAAAAGAAAAGATCACTTGATATTATCTTCAAAATCATGTCTACCCTAAACCAAATCAAAATGAAAATAATGGAAATGGCAGAAAATATCAAACAAGGTACAATGCTCACTGTGAATATGTCGAAAGAAAATATAAATAGCAATTTGTTGAAAAGTTCATCCATAAGGCAGACGACTTATGCCATATGAAATTTGTCATCAAATTTGGTGAAAAATATGCATTTCCATACACTGAAGATGTTGTTGTAATTAAAATTACTGACATTGTTAAATAGTAAGGGAACAACATGAAATATTTTAATATACAACAATACTATTTATTCTTTTAAAGAAATTAAATTTTAATTGAAATAAAACGTAATTTATTTTTATTTAAATGCAATATAGGTTGTATGTATTGTCTCTTTCTCCTAGAGTTGGTGTAAAGTCAAAGAAAATCTAATTAGACATTAATTAAAGTTTAGCTGAACAGTGAAAAAAAGCTTCATTTAATGACATTTTATCGTCACAAATTTTACAAATTTTCATGAAAATTTTAAATAAGTGTAAAATTCAAATATTTTTACATTAAAGTGCATTTTGAAGTAATTCTTACAATTATTTTGCTGTGTATCATATTTATAGTACTTTTTAATTAATATATTAGTAAGAGGCATTTTGTCAAACACAATATTATAAATAAATATCTACTAAGTCTATCTAAAAAGGTCTACATATGAAATGAGTTAATGATTAAATTAACGCATAATTTGCACACACCATAAAAATTAACAAATATGCATAAAATAATGATCACCTTGTTAAAAGTGAAATAAAGTTTCAATTTTAAAATTGTGAGTATAATTTGTCTTCAAATATTTTATACATTCTAAAATTGTTTTTAGTTCTTTTTATTTAAATAGAAATATCTGTAATATAACATTCTTGACAATAATTTAGATACTATAATAGAAAGTTTACAATCGTGTATATGTTGTCGCTACTGTCATCTTTTTTCATGTGACATTTAAGCAACTGGACATCAAACCGGAGTTTTTTAATTCAAGTTTTACCCTTACAAAGATTTGGCATACGATATGCAACCACGATTTTTAAAATTACCTCCCAATTACTTTGTATAACTATTATTTATTCTAAATTATTTTATAACCACATTTTATTCTGATCTTCACCTAACCGCGAACAAATTAATATTAAAATCAGAGCTGATAAATTCTAATTTTTTAATAATAAAAATAATTCTGTTGTGGACATTGATATGATTTCGTACCAATTATTCTTTATTACAACAATTTTGAAATTGTATTATTATTATTATTATTATTATTATTATTAACATTACAGTTGAAAATTACGAAAGAGTACTTTATACTGCAAGCTATAATGTTCTACTAAATTTCACTTGTTTAAATATAAAACTTTCCATAGTAGAATGAGTTTAATCTTCATTTATGTAAAAACACTTCTTTAAATAAAAAAAAAAAATAGCATATTCTTCGTAACAATTTTATGGAACAAATTTTAGGTTATAAAATGAATGAAAATTTTAAATAATTCATAAACGGAAAATGAAATAAAATTTGAACTTTCATTAAAATCAAACAGCACGACAATACCACGTTTAGAAATGAACATTTGATGTGCTTATTTTCTTTATAAACTTACTAATCCGATAAAAGGAAAATCTGCTGCTTTTATGTTCAGAATGCACATAAATAAAAACTGTGTGAATGTTATTGGCAATATAGATTATATCATACCAAAGTATACTAAATTCAATACTTTAAGTAATTTTATTATGAGAAATATGTTAAAATTATTTAAAAGCAAATTATTTGGGTTTATTTAAAAGCAAAATATAATAGTAGGAAAACTTTAATTTACTTCCAACAATTTTGATATTTTACTGAAATAAATACTGTGAATATAATAAGGCAGTCTTCCTCTATAAAACATTTTATGTGGTTTCATCGCTAGAGATAAAATACCCGAGAGAGTTAAAAATTGGATTCGATTTAGAGATTTCTTCTGTTAAAATTAAAGTAGTATATTATTTATGAGATTTCAATGTCGGCTAAGTTATTCGAAAAGACAAAATGTAGGGAAAGTAATTTCTATTTTATTAATGTGATACTATTATATAATTTAGGTTTACTTGAATGTGTAACAGTTATGCTGATTATATTTATTATCACTAAATAAAATGCGTTAAGTAATTTTATAATACAAAAATTTTTAAGTACTTTTAAAAACTAAATTTCTTATAATTCAGTGTTTGGAAAACATTATATTATTTCCATTTTTTAAAAAATAAGTACAATGAAATATTTTAAAGCTTTTTCCCTCTATAAAACTTTTCAAGTGGTTTCTTCCCTAGAGATAAAACAGCCAAAAGAGATATAACTTGGATCGCTTTTAGAGATTGCTTCTAAGTAAAATTCAAGTAACATGCTATTTATGAGATTTCAATGCGGAGTAGGTTATTTGAAAAAGAAAATTTTAGGAAAAATAATTTCTAATTTATAAATGTGATTACATTTTTATAACGTATAAAATTTATACTGATTATATTTATCTAGAAAATACCCTGAAAGCATGTAAATTAGTTAATAAATTAACATGTTATAGCTAGTCAGTATTTGCAGCTAATAAAAATTGCCCCTTATAGAAACGTACCCAAAGTATGATCAAAATGCAAATGCATTGTGATTAAAACACAACTTCGGCTGTCGTCAGTCTTATCACGTGACTTAGGAGAAGAGTAGTAGAAATAACTATATATTCCATTTTGTGACAAGATGTAAATGACTAAAAATGACTGTCTTCCATGGTAACGTTACAATGGAGTCACGAAATGACAATAACTTGGTAGCCATTACATGAAGAATTGAAATTTTGGCCTCCATTAGGGCTGTTAAAATTGTGATGACGATTTATGACGACACAGGAAGTCATAAAAACTTTACATCAAGAGCTTCATCTGTTAGGATCATTATCATATTCTTGGCTTATTTGTAATATTATTCCTTAATTTAAAAGCAAAATATTTACATGATAAAAACACGTTTTGTACCGTCGAGTGGAAAATTTCAAAGAATAACTCCAAAAAGTTTCATAAAAATATAACGTATTATGAGCGAAATTGATTATTCTATAGAAATGCTTTTGGGTTTAAAATATGTTCACGAATTCAATTTTCAATGAAGATCATTCAAGTTTTTCATTTATGCACGCGAAAACTTTACTAAAAGTTGAACTATTTAAAAAATGATTTCATCACATTATATTGTATTCACTTATTTAGCGAGTAGGAAAAAAGTTTTATCCTATAAAAGGGAACAAAATATCTATGACAAGCAACAATTTTCCAAAAGTCTAATAAAGAGTTATTACTTCCTTTTATTCATCTCAAAGGGAAAAATTATACTTTGGAAAATTAGTTTTAAAATGCTCGGAGCTATGTACATAGATATTTTAAGAGAATAGTGAATTCTCGGTGAGATCACATTCTTAAAAAGGCATAAATTTCATCTATATGCTGTATAAAGAAACACGGTTTTTAATATATATTTTTAGAAGGAAATTTAATTTTTCTAAAAGCTTCAGCAATCACTTAATGTCTAGATTTCCTTACAGTATGTTCTTTTGTAATTTTCCAGGTATAATATATTATGATGAAACATGCATCAGGTCAGAGTTTTGTCACATTATCCTGGATTTATTATTGTAATTACGAAAATACGTAAAAATATTTATTACAGTACAGTCATTCATTACCTTTTAATAAGTCACTACGAAATCATTCTGTACAACCACGAGGTATTGTTATATAGGGTATTATTGTGAATTTGGCTATTGTTGCTAGTCATATATATAATAAGACTTCTGACATTACAATGCGTGAAGAATTAAAGATTGTTTATTGGAAAGTTAAATAATCACCATTATTAAACCAATTTATTTTCTTGTTAGCAATTTTTAGGTATTTATAAGGTATTTAAATAAGATATTTAAGTGGCATCTTTCTGTACCTACATATTCAACACATGGACATTTTGAAACAAAAATGATTTTTTCTTTTCATAGACAGTATTAGAAATAAAATTTCAGCATGAATAAAGAAATTGTGCGTAGATTTTCTTATCTATTTAGGTATTATATTTCCATAATTTCACTGATGGTGAAATGTTTGGAATCTGAACATATGAAAATGATGAAAGAACTATTTCAAAATTTGTTTATACAAATTTCTCTTAGAACTATTTCATATTAAATTTTACTTTTGTATAAATAATCTCACCTACAAAAAATAAACATAGAAAACGGTTCTACTTATACATTTTAAGTTATGTTTATGAATTTAAATATTGTTTTATTTAAGTTTTTTAAACAATACAGTGAAATTGTAAGAATAATAAAGTAAAAATGTAAATATGTTTTAATGAAACTATTAAATAAATTACTTATTATTAATAATAACAAGGTACCTGTACCAAATGTGTCCACGTTAAGGTTTCCGATGACAATAAACTGTTGTAACAAAATTAGCATTTTCAATGTTGTTGGATGTAATAATTTTACAAATTTTTAATATGTTAAATCAGGTATACTCTTGTCGCTGTTTAATTGTAGGAACGAGAGTTGAAACCAAAATACGCTTTAAAGTAATTTAATATGAGTATATGTTTTAAATAACGCCATAATTTACCAATTACATGATTTAACGTTAACTAACAGTTATTTTGTAGGTACTGCACCAATATAGAACAAAATCAATAGTTCTCCTTGTATTACAATAGTCTACGGCTGCGCTATTTAAGGGAAAGCCGTTTCGAATACCGAAAACAGCTAATTGCATTTGCCCTTCGCGTTTTTGACCTCGCTTTACAACCACTTTGATTTATTTTTAAGTTTTCCACAAATATTGACCCATTTTTTAAAAATTAGCTAGGGTAATGACAATATACATATACAAAGAAAATGAAACGGCTCTTACTAAAACCCGGCCTTATACTTTCTGGCATTTTTAGGGGATTTCTGTTTTTCACATATTTTAATTTCAAACATACACAGAATTAAAAAAAGTCTTTCCGGCCTGTACCGGGAGGAAAAGGTAGCTTTCCTATATCTTCCTTTTAAAACTTTAGCTAATGTTACACGAAAACAGCAAGCTAAAATGCAAAGAAAACGTTTACAAAAGATTCGTTAACACTGAATTTGAATAAGAAATTCGCCAAATTATTGAGCAATAGCCAAATTGGCTTCATTTATGAAGACTTATTTTGGTCGCCAAATTTGGCGATATTTTGCCAAATGTCGCCAATTTTGGCAAGAATTTGGCGCTAACGGATATGAATATATAGTTTTATGCGTATGATTGAGAAAATTATTACAACAATGAAAGAAAATAATTTGCGAGTAATCGCGTTAATGTGCTGTTTTGTTTCAAAATGTCACCCACCCTAGAATTTCAAACTGCTCTATCTCAACCATTTTTTAAGATAGAGGTAAACCAAAAAATGCTCTGGAATCCTTGTATCAAGGCCTAACACGTAATTAAAAAATAAATTTGAATTTTTAACATTTTTATATATATTTTAGTTTTAAATTTTTAAATGGCCGCCATCTTGAAACAAAATGGCGGACCAAGCTGGCCAACGAACTCGGTCGAGACATTGGTGACCTTAATACACACAACTGGTTTCATCGAAATTGATTTATAAATACGAGCGTAATCGTATGATATAGGTCAGATATATATCTATATGGATATATATATATATATAAATCAACATTTGAACGGATGGTGGTTTTGGGGTCTGGGGGTCATGATCGGTGAAAATATATCGAATTTTTTCGGAACTACTTTCCTCCGAACGGCTGCAATAGGTAGCTTTATACTTTTTTGTATTGAAAGCTACCTAATACAGAATAGTTCAATATACAATCTAAAAGATTGTGAAATTAGTTGGAACATCTAGAAAAGATTGCAAATACAATCAGGGTTCGGACCGACTTGTGGTTTCGCGTCGATATAACGCGTTCCACGCAATTTCTTATTTTCTGAGAACCATCATCATGGAAATTATTTTCTCTGAGGTCTTCATACATTATGAGATATGGTCTTGCGTCCCCTCCCTCTTTCTTAGAAAGGTGAGGATTTTTGATTTTTTTCTTTATGTTTTTATGTCTGGACAAAATTCATCTTTAAGGGTTTAATACATTCTGCAATATATTTTCTACCCCCAAGAGCGGAAGAGATGCGAGTAAATTTCGAATTTTTCTCTCTTGTGTTTATTTCTTAATAGAATCTGACGATATAATTTTCACCTGTAGAGTTGTGATAGTTTCCGGAATACAGTTTCGATGACACCAAGAGTTCGGCTGTGGAAAGTTTTCAAAAGATCCCTTCTGACTAAGTTCCACCAGCATGTAAAATTACGTCTACAACATCCTGATAGATTGTGAGATTTCCTTTCTAATTATATCCTTCCACCCCCGCCCCTTCCTTTCTCTCCAGCCTTCTGAATAGAGCATTTCCGAAAACTTCTTTGATATACTTTTAATGTCCCAAGAAGACCCATAATCGTGTAAAATTTCACTCCATCGAGCTACGCTATAGTTCATCCCTGGCCGACATGTTCACACCAAATAAAGGAGTCTTAAAGTAAGACAAAAAAAACGACTGAAAAAGCATTTAAGACACGTAAATATCTTAATATAGAGCTTATACATAATAGATACCTTAATTTAAGACACTTGTGTGTCTTACTGGACTGGTGGTAGAAATGAACCAATATAAAGTGTCTTAATATGGTAAAATGTCTTAAATTAAGACATAACGTTAGCGTTGTTGATCACATCTCAAATGAGAAAGGAGGGAGGGCAGGCAGTTGCAGTGATGACGCTAAGAGATATGGAGGCCGCCATTACATGACGGCGTAATGCATTCACAAACATAATAAATACAACAGTTCCTTGGATTATAAAAGAAAATATTTTAAAGATAAAAGTAAGTTTTACCTTTATGTTTTCTTACATCTTCGTTTTAATAACGTCACATAATTTCTATTACATATATTTGTAAGATGCGAATTTATTTTTTAAGCCACGTGTACATCTCGCTTTCAAGTCACTTGCCTAGAATGAGTATTTTATTTTAAATCATTAAAAAATAGATGATCTTGCTTGGGTTGTGTGGTTGTATTGTAGTTTACTTTAACTATTACGTGTATTTTATCACAGGACTTTTTTATTATTTACGTATGACGTGTGTCTAAGTATAAAAGGTAACCTTTATTCATGCAATTTTTTTTAAAGAAGTTTCTTGTTCTTTATTTCGATATTATTATATATTTTTCAAAATTTCATTTTATGCGTTCGTATTAAAATATAGTTTTTAAATCATATACATTTTGTGCTGGCTAACAGTTTTCAGTTCACTTTAGACGTTATTTTAAATATTTATTTATTTAATATACTATCATAATTCACTAAATTTTAAAGTCTTATTACCACACTAAGTTGCGTTTCGGCAAGTGATTGATTTTCGATTTTCTTATATGTAACTTTCAAATAATTTATTATGATTAATCCGATTGCACCTTTTTATCAATTCCCAACATATTTAAATAGCTTGTTTACTAGTATCACAGTATCAATTAGCAGCGACTTTTATTCATAATATTACTCTCTCCTTCGTTAAGATGTTTATGAGAACAGATTTTTTTAAATCTTATTATTTATTCTCCCTCCTTAATTATAATTAGAGATTTGTAAAAGTTTCTTAAAGTCGTGTGTTTTTTTCTTTATAGAATCTGACAATATTTGTAGAATCAAGTGTTGATTTATAAAAATTTTCTTCGCATACAAAAAAAAAAATCTTATCAATAAAGTTTCCGTATCAGAAAGTTGTGTACAATAAGGTATTGTTATTAATTATTTATGTTTGATAGTTTAAATATCAGGAAAGTTTTCTAGATATGTAGGATGAGGGTGGCGGGGGGGGGGGGAGTCATAATGATTACATTCAATAAACAAAAATATTTAAATAGATGCATAAAATATAACTAAAATTGTTGGAAAACAAAAAATATATATATTCATGATTTAAATTAGTAGGTATTTTGAAATACAAATAAATGGCTGTACAAAGTCCTGTAAGGACTGATCTAAATAATAAATTAAGTTGATTAAAGGTTAGATAAACAAATAAAATCTACCTTTGTTATAATGCTTTGAAAAATATTAGATGTTTCAAATGTCTAAATAATGGCATATTTTTAAGACATTTGAAGTATTTTAAAAATGGCAGCGTTTAAGATATTTGAAGTGTTTTAAAAATGGCGGCGTTTTAAGACATTTCAAGTGTTTTAAAAATGGCGGCGTTTTAAGACATTTCAAGTGTTTTAAAAATGGAGGCGTTTTAAGACGTTTCCAATGTTTTGACTTCAGATGCAAAAAGGTATCTTAAAAAGTAAGACCCTTTTTTTCACTTAAAATGTGACCATCCATTTCAGACACTTTTTTAACTGAATTTCAGACGTTTGCGTTTACAGTGTTCAGTTATGGACTCGGCCTGACCCAGATGAAAGCTATCTTGGCTTGGAACAGCCAGGCACGATCAAAAATCAATGAAAAAAAATCCAGACCCAACCTAGCCGAACTCATTTCCTACTGCGAGAATATTAAAGTACAGCAATCTGCAGATTATATGTTTGCCACGAATTCAATGTGAAATTTCAATTTTATTGATCATTTTTAGACAATTGTATTCAGATGAACAATCAGTAAGTAAATAAATAAATAAATAAAATAATAATAATATATTTAGAAAGAAAAAAATATGGTTTAGAAAATCATAATAAAAGGATACATATAGACAATTTGGTACATAACTATTTGTACCTTACGTATATGTATAACGCACGTACATGTATTACGTACATGTATATATACGCACATATTCTTTTAAAATCATGACTAACAATTATAAACATTATTTTAAGTAGATAAAATTCACATATATTATATTTCATGCTAATATTACCTAAAACACGTGAAATATGATCTCTTGTTAAATAATGTATTTCATGGAATAACTCTGTTTTCGTAAATCAACAAAAATGTTTTAAAGAATTCGGAAACAGTACTAGAAACTTTGAATGTGACGTGGAATGGAAGACAATATATTTATACGCTATGTTAAAACACGCCAAGTTTATCGTGATTATTTTCTAAATGTATTTGAAAGGAAATATGGATAGAATGACATGTTGTTTACAGCTTTTAATTTTACTGAATAAGATTATTTCAACAATTATGTTTTCAAGTCGAAATATCTAATAAATGGAGAGAATGTTCAGAGGCCGACGTTTGTTTTAAAGTTTTATATTTAAAAATTAAAAAAGTATATTTCTGTAGTTAAATTTTATTTCAAGAAGAAACAAATTATTGGCCGAACTTTGCCAGAATGTAATTCAAGTTTAAATAAAAAATGTCTTATTTGAAAAATATTTTATTTTCAGAGTTCCCGAAACTGGAGAAACGTTTTTTTTCCACAACCAGAAGTAGTAAAAATATTATTTGTTGATGTCACAACATCTCAGTGTCCGTAAAAAGCGCTACATTGAGAAATTATAACAGATATGTTTTGAATTTTAAAAAAGATAGATTTTTTTTTCGGTCGCAGTTTTAAACTGTTTTTAACAAATATTGTCGAAGAAAAGTGCTGAATTGAGTATTAAACTCTTTATGTAAAATGTAACTTAATCACAGGAATCGAGTCAATCCTGCTGGTTTTTTTTTTCATAATTATTTTTTAATTATCTTAAAATAAAAGTTTTAAAGGATACATAAAGTTTGTTCAATATATAACATTTTTGTACGTTAAGTATATGTATAACCCTACGTGCAAAAACTTTAAATATTATAACTAAAATTTATCAACATTATTTTAAGTGCATAAAATTCCCTTGTATAGCATTTGATGCTAAACTTAGCTAAAACGAGCAAAATGTGATCTCGTGTTTAATATAGCATGTCATTTAATAAATATGTTCTCGCAAGTCAACAAACATGTCTTAAAGACTCAGAAACATTACTAGAAACTTTGAATGTGAAGTTGAATGGAAGTCAGTATATTCATAGACTATCTTAAAACACGCCAAGTTAATAATGAGTATTTCTATAAATGTATTTGAATGAAAATATGAATAAAATGACATGTTGTTTAGCGTTTATATATATAATGCATAAGATTGTATCGACAATAATGTTTTTAGATCGAAATATGCAATAAATGGAAAGAACGTTCAAAACCAGCAGTTGGTTTAAAGTTTACATTTACAAGTTAATAAAAGTGTAATTCTGTAGATTAATGTTATCCCAAGAATAAAAAATTAATGACTGAACTTTCCCCACATGTCTTGCGTCTGCAAGAAATACTTCTTGTACGGCAAACCCTCTCTCGATAATCAAGTTCTTCCACCTTTGGAGAAATCCTGACTGTTTTCCCTACAATTTTTTTATAATGTGTTCATGTATACATTTCTTGTTCAGTCTTTCGCGATGTTGTATGAACTTTTGTCGATTGGCTCGCGATATCATATGTAACCGTATTCCAATGAACTGTCATACACTTACGAAATTTTAAAAGTAATTCTCTTACAAAAAAGTATTTCCGGTCTCTAGCGGGAGGACAATGTAGCTATCCTACATCTTCGTTTTAAAATTTTAGCTAATGTTACTCGAAAACCGCAAGCTAAAATGCAAAAATTCCGATTACAGATTATTCGTTAATCTTAATTTGAATAAGAAATTTGCCAAATTAGTCATTTATAGTCAAGTTGGCTAAATTTATGGAGACATATTTTTGGTCAAATTTGGTAGTATTCGCCAAGTGTCGCCAAGTTTGGCGAGAACTTGACGTTAAAGGATACGAATATATAGTTTTATGCGTATGATTTCACCAATGAAAGATAATAATTTGCGAGAAATCACGTTCTTTAAAACTCATAAATTAATCTCTGATTGTTATTAATCTGCTGTCTTATTTCAAAATGTAAGCCATCCTAGAACTTCAAACTGCTATATCTTAGTTATTCTTTAAGATAAAGCTTAAACAAAAATGCTCCGGAATCTGTGTATTAAAAACTAACACTTAAAAATAATAAATTTGAATTTCTAATTTTTTTTTTATATTTTTGTTTAGTTTTAAATCTTTCAGTGGCCACCATTTTAAAACAAGAATGCGGACCAAGCTGGCCGACGAACTCGGTCGAGCTATTGGTGAGACTAATACACATACTTCGTTACATCCAAATCTGTTTATAAATACGAGTGCAATCGTATGACAAAGATATGACTAACAATTCGTATTTGCATTTGAACGGAATTCTTGTTCAGGCAAAATTTTTATTTTAATTTTGAGGGAAATATCAATTTTCTACTTCTATTAAAGAAAGAACTTTTTTCAAATAAGACTCGAATGTTTTGACTGTTTTTGATTTTGAGATTTTACGATTAAATTCTATTATTAAATACATGTGCTTTTGATTTTATAAAGTCCATATTTTATCTAAATACGCATTTTGAAAGAACACTTTTAAAAATTTTGTTTTTTAAGTAACAATGTGCTTTTATATTTAAAACTGTTTCGTTGCATCGGTTTATGAAATAGTAATTAAGATTTTTTGCTAGAAATTTGAACACATTTGAACATAATGGCTGGAGAACAATGCCAAATAATTACTTCTGGAAACATTAAATAATAAAATTAACAGTCCCCTTACTTTAATTGTTATCGGCGTTCACATTTAATTAAGTGAAATTTGTTTTAACTCAGAGTTTCAAACAATGTCATATGTTTCCATTTAAATTAAATGATTGAAAATTTTGAATCTAATCAGGAAGAGGGTTATTTTATATACAGTGTAAACATCAAAGAAAAATACATTTTAAGGTGCGTTATTTTTCTAGTTAAACAAATGTTTAATAAAACTGGACATGTATTATTTCAGCTTGTCTGTTAATCTAATTATTCGTGCAAAACTTTGTTTAAAAAAAGTGATCATATTTGATTGAAATTTTAACTAATAGAATTAGTTATACTGCGTTTGTTATTAAAAATGATTGTTAAAACGCGAAATTTTCTTACGATAAAAATTTAATCAAAATAAAGAAAATAAACTATAACAAAACTAATTAAATGAAATGCATCATTGTTAAGAGATTACTCTTTGACTATCAGTATTTATTGTTTCATTCGTTGAAACTTGGTAATATTTTAATTTTATTAATAAAAACCCTATATACTAGGCAAAATATTGTATCATGGTTTAAAAAATTAAAGACGTTGAAATAATAATATTTTAAATGTCAAGGCACAATTAAATGGCAGGAAATATATATTAAAATAATGTACATTTTTTCCCAACACTCAGCCCCAATTATGTCGAACTGGAATATAGATACTTACCACATTAAGGGTGTATTCAAATCCAAACTGCTTATTTTGAGACACATTCGTAAATTCATTTTTGCTCTAAAATGCATCCAATTGGCAGGTTCTCTTATTCAGAAACTTTATAATGTCCGTATTGTCTCGATTTTTTGATAATGGCAGAATATATTTCAAAAAATGCTGTCAAAATGGACATTTTGAACCGAATTTCCCGAAGCGATAGCGCTGGAAACAAACAAAAAATGATCGTACTGTGAAAATAATTGTCTGTAAATCAGTTTCTAATTAATTGAACGAAAAATAAAAACATGGGACCCTTATAAATGTCTTCATAAATCACGCCGCCAAGTTTCCTCTTGTTACTTTTAAAAATGAGTCTGAAAATGTGTCTCAAAATTTTGAGTTGTTGAACGTGGAAAAATATATTTTTTTTAATACCGCCTTAAATATAATACAGAGAATAGTGGAGATTAACGTGACATATTCTGTTACCCACTTAGTAAATGAGTAAATAGTTTACATTTTGCTTGCAAATGTCATTTCTGATGTGGTTACCTTAAAATTCACTTTTTGATTGTTTATTCTGGTCCTGCGCTAAAAGACGAATTGTATTTTGACTAGTCAAAAATAAAGTTTTCGAAGTTATGTATCCTTAATTTTATAATAAAAATTATACAAGCCAAAACAAATTTATCAAGTATTATTATTATTATTTTTAATGATTTATAAGAATATGATTTCTGTTGTTTATGAACTAATGGGATCAGAATTTTATGTTATGATCTCAATTGGTATTTAGTCCTAATTTCGTGTAACCGTATATGTTGGGGATACATGGGAAAGATTTCCAGGGATTGATAGGGATATTATTAATATCTATCTATCTATCTATATATATATATATATATATATATATATATATATACTAGCAGACTACGCCCGCTGCGCTGGCCGGTTTCTCCAAAAGAAGCTTGAATCAAACGAAATATATCGGTGAATTTAACCTTGTATTTTAAAGTAATCTGTACCTTTACCTGGAATATCCTAAAATAACATAAAAACGGATACTTATTTCACTAAGTTGTGTTTTTTTAATACGGTCGGTTTATTATTACGTTTACAATTTATTACTTACTGCTTTCCATTGATTTATATGTTTTATAGCTACATTTTTTAATAACGTGAATTTACCTTTATTATTCACAACTAAAAAGACATGGCGCATCTAGTATTTGTCGAAAAATTAAATAAAAATTATGCACTCATGACATCATAATTCACTTTTATATTTTAACAGAATAATACGGCTACTACAATTTGTGACTCGTGCTGTCACATTGCTGTTGTTATTATTTTTTTACGCGTGAAGTTTTCGCTATATGGTACTCCATTGTGAAATTTGGTAATTTTTGAAATTCAATATTTGAAAAATGGCATAATCAGTGGATTTGAAATGTATATCAAGAAAAATACAATTTTTTACCTTTCTAACGCAGTTTGTCTAACAATTTTCTGACAAATACTTTTCGAGCAATTAATTTTTTCAGCAACTTCAAATGTTTCATTTTTCCGAGATTAATCTGTGGCAACGATTATCGAAAATCCCAGTCGTCAGCAGCACGCACCTTTTTATTAAAGAGGATTCAAACAATTAAAAGGTTTTTAGGTTATTCCAACCTGATATATATATATATACATTTATGTAGAAAACTTTGGCTTATAGATAAATTAATCAATTTATTCACAAATTCAATTTAATAAAATTATAATAAGTGTTCAACTAGTCTGGAAACTAATTTGGAAACATCAAATTATTTTAGAATTATTAATTCAGTAACGCACATTCTCACCTTCTTCCCATGACAAGTTTCTGAAAGAACCTCTAGGCTTAGATTTTAAGTGAATATGTACCGGGTGTCTTTATTGGGTTCATTAACAGATTGCCTACCAAATAAAAAAATCCCATATCTGTTGGTTTTCTGATATCATACTGTAACCTTCCACAGTTTCGTACCTCCTCGAAACAAGAAAGCACTTGACTTTGTTGCTTTTTTTAAAAAAAATATCAAATCAGATGTAAGTCTACACCGTGTTCCAAAAGTTTAGACTATCAATAACATTTGCATTAACATAAAAAGAAGTAAGGTACAGTTAAAATTCGTGATATAGGTAATAAATAAAAACAGTTTTGCTGATATACACATATAAATTATGATCAAATGTTAGAAATTATAAAATATACATTAAATTATATAACAATGTGCTGTCCCAAAAGTACAGACACAATAGAGCCTTACACGTTTTCTTTTACATTTTTGTTCACAAAATAAAATATTTTTATTTTCGTCTGCTTCTATAAATGCAGAATAATTTTTCCCTTTAATTGAAATATCGTCTGCTGTATTTTTAGAATAAAAATTTATTGAAATTTTGTGGAATCAAATGAGTTCAATGTATTGTTTTGTTTGTGATTCGGAAAAGACACTTCCTGCGTGTTCTAATAAAAATGCCACGTTCTAAAGAAATTTCTAAAGATGAAATTATTAAGATTTTACATTTAAAAGCGCAAAGGAAAAATCTTGTACAAATATCGAGAAGAATAAAGATATTCTTGAGCAGTATTTATAGAGTTTTGAGATCAGGTGAAACATAGAATACTAGAAAGCGAGTCGGAAGACCAAAGAAAACAATACTATGTGATGATAGAATGTTATTAAAAACGACTTCAGTTAATAATTTATCCGTGCGTGAAATTGCATCAATTTCCAGAATTTCAAAAAGTACTGTATACAGAAGAATTAAAGCTTCAACAAATATTGTTTACAGGAGCATAAAAGCAAAACCTTGCTTAAGGCAGAAATATAAAGATTTACGTCTAAAGTGCGCTAGAAAGCATATGTCATACGGAGAAAAATGGATTTCTGTCATCTTCAGTGATGAAAAGAAATGGAATTTAGACGGCCCTGAGGGTCATAAATTTTACTGGCACGACCGAAGAAAAGAACCCATGAACCGTTTCAGCAGGCAACAAGGCAGAGGATCCGTAATGACCTGAAAAGGGTTTTATTTCAACGGCCAAACATTTCTAGGATTTATGGACAGAAAAATTAAATCATAGGATTATCAGGATATTTTACGTATCAATTTACTGCCAATTATGATTTGCTAGCAGGACCGGTCTGTGTTTTCCAACAAGATGGGGCATCCATCCATACCTCCACATCTTCGAAAACATGGTTTAGGGAAAACAATATCACAGACTGGTCAGCACTTAGTCCAGATTTGAATCCCACGGAGAACACATGAGGGATCTTATCTCGTAAAATATATGAAAATGGAAAGCCATATACATGCGTAAATGACTTTAAAATTGCAATTGACAGAGTGGTATGAAATACCTGCTGGTATAATGCAATGCTTAGTTAATTCTATGGAATAATGTGTATTTGATGTTATAAAGTGTCGTGAAAATATAATTAAATATTAAAAGTAAGTTTTTAGTTACTTTTGTAAATGTAAAACCAAAAAATTTACAGTTGTCTATACTTTTGGGACAGCACATTGTTATATAATTTAAGGTATACTTTATAATTTCAAATCTTTGATAATAATTTATATGTGTATATCAGCAAAACTGCTTTTATGTATTACCTATCTCACTAATTTTAATTGTACCTTAATCCTTTTTACGTTAATGCAAACTTTATTGCTTGTCTAAACTTTTGGGACACGGTGTATATATATATATATATATATATATACTAGCTGAGTCGCCCGGTGTTGCCCGGGCCTGTAATAATAACAACATGTTCTATACGGACATGACTGAAAAATGTAAGGATACCGAAATCAAGTCGAATGAGGAATACCGAATCATAATCAGTCCCATAGAATCCGAGATCAGCAAACACCACCTGGCAGTATTAAATGCAACTAAAATATTTAAGGCTATTGATATCCAGTCTAATGAGCCAAACCCCGTCGTAATCGGGCCCATAAAACCCAAGAAACTCCTGTAGTTCCACCTTCCCCCGCCAGGGCCTCAATCTGTTCTATGCGAACATGACTGAAATCTCTAAGGCTATCGAAATCAAATTAAATGAGGCACACTCCAGTCCATAGAACCACATATAGTAAAGCGCCTCCTGGTGGTGAAACTCGAAACTAAAATCGGTAAGTTCTATCGATATCGAGTCGAATGAGCCAAACAGAGTCGTAATTGGACCTATACAACCCGAAATACTTTGAAATGAAATAGCAAAATCCTTAGCTTTTTATTTATTTTTTTATAGAAAATCAGAATTTTTCTAAAATCAAAAATTATGAGCCGAATTCAAAAATTTTTTGAAACTCTGATTTCCCAATCCATTTTAAGCAAGCATGCATAATTTTCAAATCCCAAAATCCACTATTTTAAAAAAATGTATATAGCGTATAAAAATTATCATCTCATTCAGACAATGTCTCTTCGAAAATTGACGTGTTAAAAAAAATTATTTTTAAGCGATCCGAGTAATTAAAAAAATTATAACTCAGGATCTAATAATCTCAGCGTTGTGAAAGTTAGATATCTGGATTGTTCGTTAAAAAATACGCTTAGATGTATAATTTTCATATTTATAAATGCAATATTTAAAAAATATATATATAGATAGCTGAAAGTCCCCAGTCCGCCATTTTATATTGTGAAAATGAGAATATGTCTTCCACTGAAATTACCAAAAACACATGCGAATCAAGCGCAGGTCTCCTTTTGGAATAGAAATAAATTCGTTTTCCATTTTCATTAATGTGTTTTTAATTGATATTTTAAAAAGTTACTGGTTGACTTTTATGAATTTTCTTTCACAGAATTCGCGATATTTTTTTACATATGTTTGCAAATACTCTGGGACGTAGAGTAATTATTTCGATATATTATGTTCGATATATATATAGTAAATATGTTATGCCACATGTTTTGTTCTTTTCAAAAACACCAATAGAAACAAGAAATAAATTTCATGGGTGAAGCATATATTAAGAAGAACTTTAATAAAACTTCGCTGTTTAATAAGATGAATAAAGTACCTAAGTAAATATCTTAGAAAGAGCATAACACATTTCAAAACCAGATTTCAGCAGTTACCGTCCATAGCCAGAAACGTACTTCAATTTTTCTGTACAGCCCTATATTTGATCTATAGATTTGTGTATAATATAAATAGCATGATAGTCCCACAGTGGCGCGGACGGTAAAGCTCGGCTCTCGTAAGATCGCCGAAAGCCAAGCATCATCGACCACGGTCAGTGTTTGGGAGGGTGAATCGTCTATCCTCTCTCGTCTGCCTCTGCTGTGGGACCGTGTACGTTAATGGGAGCTGGTGCACGTTAAATCTGTTCGTGGCTCCAAAGTCCTCCAAGTTCTGTATAAGCGCTACCTCTGGGGGTGCCAATCCAGATGCAGGTCTCTCATCTGGAATTGGTTCAAAATTAGGAGACCTGGGGGGATAGTACAATAGACCTCTGGTCGCTGTGCTTTGGCTTTCGAGCCTCCCCCCCCCAGTAATACAGTAAAATAGCATGATAAAATGTAATTTAGTATGAAAACGCATGATACGTTTAAAATTCATCTTCAGCAATTTCTACCACACATGCTGTAATCATTTTGTACAGCCCTGTATATTACATGCAGATGTTCATACACGTCACATATTACGCTAAAATTTAATTCGGGCTAAAACACGGTTAAAGTTACTGAAATCCCACTTCTAAAAATTATCACCCATTGGTGGCCATGCATCTAGTTCTTTGCTTGACTCTGTATGTGATTTTATTTATATTCTACAAACATGTCTTAGTATCTGAAATATAGTTAAGATTAAAATGCATAACTCAATAAAAACCACTTTTAAGAAATTCAAGCTCATACAGAGTAATGAGTACGAATTCATTTGTGTATCCATGTATATGATCTATAGCATTTATACACACCACGTAGCATGTAAAATTTAGCTAAACCTAAAACGCATACCATAATTAAAAACGCAATCTAGCCATTATCGCTAATAGACTTCGGAAAGAGTACTCTATCCGGAAACTTTTGTGTGTCCCTATAGATAAGCTATATATGCTACGCTCATCATATTCTGCAGTATCTTCTAGTAAACGTAAGTAATGTCTATATATTTCATTATATTATGAAATAGTGTAACATAATTAAAATACGCTGCAAACGGTTTTCCCCGTGCATCATTATGTAACGGCTTTATTTTGTGTGGCACCGTAAATTAATAATAAATGCTTTGCACTCCATAGTCCACAGAATGTATGTTTTAGTGTACTTCATAAATGTGTATCAATTTAATTATGTTCGAAGTGGTGTAACATGATTAAAATGCACTTGAAACGATTTTTGTCATTGCCCGTAATATAACGTAATTCTTTTGACTGTATCTATAATAGAACTATAAATGATACTCTCTTCATTTTCGATAGTGATTGTGCTATAGTAAACGTCAATTACATATCAAAATTACAGGGCAATACGAGTATATTTACGAGAGATAGAGCATGGACTGACGGACAGACAAACTTTTTCAACTGTGTTGGAAAGTGTCAAAAATTAAACAGAGGATGTAGAAGATAGGTATTTTTCAAACACAATTAGGAAGTAAACATGCAAGATTCACTGCAAAAAAGTGTCATTGATGTGCTTCAAATAAGATATAAACAAAGTACTCTATTACAAAAACTTCATTCTGTAAGTATTATCTTTGAAATTAGACCGGGAGGCTGAAATTCCAGAATTAGGTAAAACTCGATTCACATATTAAAACGCAATCGGTCTGCCAAGTCATATCTTGGCGGAAAATACGTGAAAACCCGATTTTAGCGGTTGACTCGTAGGTTTACCATTGTGTTTTCCTGCACCCAGTTCTCCATGTTTTCATACTTTTGGGTGCAGGAAAACACATTGGTAAACCTACGAGTCAACCGCTAAAATCGGATTTTGGCGTGTTTTCCACCAAGATATGACTTGGCAGACCGATTGCGTTTTAATATGCGAATCGAGTTTTAACTAATTCTGGAATTTCAGCCGTGAACTCGATGAGGTGATTGTCTGTGCTGCCGCCTCCCGGTCTAATTGGTTCAATATTACAAACTAGTGATTAACTTCCAAAACTCGAAATAACTGTTATATGGCCAACATCATATGTGCTACAAATCCTTTTTAACACTTTCCAACGTAGTTAAAAAGTGTTTATGAATTCGGTTTGTCTGTCTGTCTGTCGGTCCATGCTCTAACTTCCGTAAATATATTCGGATCGTCATGCAATTGATATATGTTTTTGAGGCTTACTGTGGCATTTTCGGTATTGAAAATGACGTGTGTAGCAAATATTGTTTTTTTTTTCAGGGACACTCAAAATAATTCCGTTACATTGCGGTCTAGGGGGGAAAAATCATTTGCGGTTTATTTTAATGATGTTACACAATTTCAAACATATTGAAATTGATATATATCACTGAGGTGCAGTACAAGAGACAAATTATAGAATGTGGTGTGCATAGCACTTATAGTTCCTTTACAGGGATACTCAAAAGAATTCCGTTACATTACGGTCTATGAAGAAAAATCATTTGCAGTTTATTTTAATAACGTTTCACTATTTCAAACATATTGCAATTGATATATATCACTAACGTGGATCACAAGAGGCTTACTATAGGATATTGTGTGTATAGCTTTCATCGTTCATTTACAGGGACACACAAAATAATTCGGTTAAAGTACTGTTTATTAATAATAATTGCTGGGAATGCTTTTTCAGTTGCTGAACTCGTTTTTAAATTTAACTCATATTTTGCCTGCTACTTGGCGTGTATAAATTGTATAGATTATATACAGGGCAGCACAAAAGTTCTCGACTACATTTCCGTTTATTGTCAAAAATTGTAAAAGCGAAATTTTAAAATGTGCTACGCGTTTCCTGACTGAACAAAAATTTAGCTTTCTATTTAATATATATAAAAATCTATAGATCATACACAGGGTTACGCAAAAGAGCTCGGATATTTTTACGAATATTGTTGGTAATTCCTGAAATTGACATTTTAAATATGTTATGCGTTTTCAAAATTGTTTATTTAGATATCATTTTACACCTTACGGTAAATATTCACAAAATTCTTTTGGAAGTATTGGAAAGTGTTGCATACTCTATGCTTGACGCATGATTTTTCGTTCTTGTTTACCGAAATGATAGGCATTACTTATAGAATATTCAATTTAATTTTCTGTTACATAACATTAACATATTCTATTAGGATCTGTTTTCAAATGGAACAAATACGAGCCAATTAATGATAAATATCTTATTTTTATGTCCTTAATTATCTGTCTTTATTATGATTAAAACGGAATATTCTCTATCCGTAGAAGAATAAATGTATGATTGCAGTAAAGAAAATAATATAGGGTATAATTAGAGTGTAATACAGAGTATAATACAGAGTATAATTGTCGTATGATTTCAAGAAAATATTTAATGTTTCATAATAAAATGAAAATAAAAGAGAGACATAAATTGACTTTGTTATTGCGGAAGTCTCTCTATAGCTTTTAAAGTATGTCTAGATATTTTTTCTTAATTGGATGACATTACAAAACAAAATGACGATTTTCTTCATGTATTTTAAGATGAAATAAACAACATACAAATTACAGCAATTTGAAGACGACAAGACTGAAATTTGTATTTCAAAATTTCATATAATTTTCCTTGAAATAGTTTAATGATCTTGCTAAATTCTAATTTCTAATATTGTTACTTTTTCTGGTTTTAAATGATGGTTTTCAAAAGAAGAAAAAATATGAAGCTTAACATTTAATTTTTGAGATAGATAATGAGTTTTTTCGAAATGTTTAAAATTTTAAATATTTCTTTTCAAATACAATTTATCAGCAATAATTCTAATTGCGAAGGGACAGATATAATAGCGGGCGAAGCCCGCTATTATACTCTGTCATAATAATATCTGTCATGTGGACTAAATGTGATACTTAAAAAAATTAAATTCAAAATTAAACATCTTGTACACCTTCAAAATGTTAAAATATGCGAATATTTCCATAATCGGGTTTTTATCATGATTCAATACGTTCCTCAAACTCATATATTTTCTATTCTCTGTTACTCATATTGAAACCAGCTTTGTATTATTCTCAAACATCTGAAAAATCCGTTAAACTTCCAATAGGACGTCAGATTTTCTTTTTAATTCTCTAATGACGTGATATTAATCTGCGTTGTGTACACACACATATTCATACTCTTTGTATTATTGAGAAATCTTAGACATTTTATTACCACTATGACGTCAATTAATTTTATTTCATATTTATCTTTTTTTCAATTGGTGAAACTTTTTATTTAATTTTCATTTTTCACGTGGAAATCGTCTGATAGAAAATTAATTATTGTGGAAAGAATTTCATCGTGGATTTTTAATTTTAGCCATCTGCTATAATGAAAAATGTTTAAATTTAAAAGGAAAAGGTTGTTAGAATTTTGGTTTTTTATCTCTATTTATTAAAATAATACGAATTTTTCAAATGTTAATAATTTGAGCTCTTCATAGCCGATATTCTGCTATATACACAAAGTTTCAACTCTGTAAGTCACATAGTTTTTCAGAATAGCTCCGTGACAGACAGACAACGGAGCGAGATTAATAGGGATTCGTGAGAAGAACGAAACCCTAAAAACCAGCAATAGTTCTCTTATTCGTCTAATCTTCCATATTCGGGTTCATAAAAGATATTTAAAACCCTTAGTTCTTGAATTTTCAAAATCGCTGAAAAACGTGTTTAACTATTTTTAGTAGATTTCTTATCCTGAATTTCCCGCTGATAACTGAATTTCCCGCCACCTAACACTGATACTAAAATATGGCGAAAAGGCGAAATCACCTAAAACTTTCGACCTCCTATTTAACCCCATTATTTGTTGAATTTCTATAATCGCTGAAATATATGTTTAATTCCTTTTTTAGAAGATTTCTTAAAGATAATTTCACGCTCCTACTTAACACTGCTGATAAGATATGGCAAAAAGGCAAAATGACCTAAAAATGTCAACCTCGCACTAAATCCCCTTATTGGTTCAATTTCTAATATCGTTGAAATATGTGTTTAACTATTCTTTTAGTATATTTGTTATCCTGAATTTCCTACTCCTACCTAAACCTCCTGCTAAGATGTGGCGAAAAGGAGAAATGACCTAAAACTTTCGAACACCCTTTTAATCCACTTAGTTGTTGAATTTCTAAAATCGCTGAAATACGTGTTTAACATTTTTTAGTAGATTAGTTGTACTGGATTTCATATTCTTACCTGAAACTGCTGCTGTTCTATGGCGAAAAGACGAAATGACCTAAAACTTTCGACCCCACATTTAACATCTTAGTGTTAACATTTCTAAAATCATTTAAAAAAAATTTCTGAAATACGTGTTTAACTGATTTTTAGTTGATTTGTAATTCTCAATTTCACGCTCCTTACTAAAACTGCTGCTGAAATATGGCGAAAAGGCGAAATCAACTAAAATATTCGACCTCCGATTTACCCCCTTTATTTGTTGAATTTCTAAAATCTCTGACATACATGTTTAACTATTTTTTAGAAGATTTCTTAAACATAATTTCACGCTCCTACCTAACACTGCTACTTAGATATGGTGAAAAGGCGAAATAACCTAAAAATTTCAACCTCGCACTAAATCCCCTTATTGGTTCAATTTCTATTATCGATGAAATATGTATTTAACTATTCTTTTAGTATATTTGTTATCCTGAATTTCATACTCCTACCTAAACCTGCTGCTAAAATATGGCGAAAAGGAGAAATGACCTAAAACTTTCGACCAGCCATTTAACCCACTTTGTTGTGGAATTTCTAAAATCGCTGAAATACGTGTTTAACATTTTTTAGTAGATTAGTTGTACTGGATTTCATATTCTTACCTGAAACTGCTGCTGTTCTATGGCGAAAAGACGAAATGACCTAAAACTTTCTACCACACATTTAACATCTTAGTGTTAACATTTCTAAAATCATTTAAAAATATTTCTGAAATACGTGTTTAACTGATTTTTAATTGATTTGTAATTCTCAATTTCACGCTCCTTACTAAAACTGCTTCTGAAATATGGCGAAAAGGCGAAATCAACTAAAATATTCGACCTCCCATTTAACCCCTTTATTTGTTGAATTTCTAAAATCTCTGACATACATGTTTAACTATTTTTAGAAGATTTCTTAAACATAATTTCACGCTCCTACCTAACACTGCTACTTAGATATGGTGAAAAGGCGAAATAACCTAAAAATTTCAACCTCGCACTAAATCCCCTTATTGGTTCAATTTCTAATATCGTTGAAGTATGTGTTTAACTATTGTTTTAGTATATTTTTAATCCTGAATTTCATACTCCTACCTAAACCTCCTGCTAAGATTTGGCGAAAAGGAGAAATGACCTAAAACTTTCGACAAGCCATTTAACCCACTTAGTTGTGGAATTTCTAAAATCGCTGAAATACGTGTTTAACATTTTTTAGTAGATTAGTTGTACTGGATTTCATATTCTTACCTGAAACTGCTACTGTTCTATGGCAAAAAGACGAAATGACCTAAAACTTTCGACCCCACATTTAACATCTTAGTGTTAACATTTCTAAAATCATTTAAAAACATTTCTGAAATACGTGTTTAACTGATTTTTAATTGATTTGTAATTCTCAATTTCACGCTCCTTACTAAAACTGCTGCTGAAATATGGCGAAAAGGCGAAATCAACTAAAATATTCGACCTCCCATTTAACCCCTTTATTTGTTGAATTTCTAAAATCTCTGACATACATGTTTAACTATTTTTTAGAAGATTTCTTAAACATAATTTCACGCTCCTACCTAACACTGCTACTTAGATATGGTGAAAAGGTGAAATAACCTAAAAATTTCAACCTCGCACTAAATCCCATTATTGGTTCAATTTCTAATATCGTTGAAATATGTGTTTAACTACTGTTTTAGTATATTTGTAATCCTGAATTTTATACTCCTACCTAAACCTCCTGCTAAGATATGGCGAAAAGGAGAAATGACCTAAAACTTTCGAACACCCTTTTAATCCACTTAGTTGCTGAATTTCTAAAATCGCTGAAATACATGTTTAAATTTTTTTTAGTACATTCGTTATACTGATTTTCATATTCCTACCTAAAACTGCTACTGAGCTATGTCGAAAAGACGGAATGACCTAAAAAACCATTCGACATCCCCATTTAAAACCTTATGGCTTAAATTTCTAAAATCACTGAAATACGTGTTTAACTGTTTTTTAATAAATTTGTCATTCTCAATTTCACGCTCTTTGCTAAAACTGCTGCTAAGAGATGGCGAAAGGTGAAATGACCTAAGACTTTCGACTCCTCATTTAATTTGCTTAAAGGTGAATTTTCAAAAATCCTTTCTTAGTGGGTGCCTACATTGAGTAAGGAACATGTCTCTCAAATTTCATTGTCTTAGGAGTAACGATTGAGGCTCTCCACTGATTAGGAGTCAGTCAGGACAATGTTTTTCTAAATATAGATAAGTAGTCTTAGGAGATCGTCATCATACTGATATTGTATCTGTTGTTTATTCTTGGTAATCGAATAAATATTTCCTGCTTCAAATACCAAAACCATGATTTTACTTTCCCAATCCTTCAAAAAAAACGTTAATACCATATTGTCCTTTTTTCTGAAATGCTATTGTATGACAATAAAATAGAAGGAATTTCAATTTTTCAAAGTAAATCACAAGTATCATTTCTTACATTCTGAGTGTATAGTACACAATAAAAAAAATCAAGCAGTGAAAGGCCAAATGAAGCGACAAGAAACAACAGGGAACAAAGTGTCATTACATGTAATCGTACGTGATTATATACATGTAGTGAAATTAAAATTGTATCCGATTAAAACAATCTATAATTGATATTAAAAATATTACCCACCCATTGGAAAAATAAAACGATTGAATTTTTTTTCGTGTTTAAGTATAACAAACCGTGTTAATTGTTTTTAGTTTCAGGCATTCTTTCTCATTTAAACTACTGTTTCTCGTTTATAATTTGAACCCTTAATTCTCACGCACGTGATATTCACGGGTTGTGTAAGCTACTTTTTAAAATTTCTGATTGTTTGATTCCCATCAGTTTTTTCAAAACAGGACAATTGGCTTTATTCTCTCATTGTTTTATCTGATATTAAATAAGGTGAATATTTCTACTTCAAAACAGTGGTGATAATCCAACAATCTCAATTTCAAACAATTTGGAAATTGTACTTAAAACGTGACAAATGAGGTGCGTTCGTACTATAGCTAGTTATATAAATATTCAGATCTTGATGATTTTTAATTCTGCGAAATGAATTATATCGTCTGCAGATAAATTTCTGTAATAAAATAATTATTTCGGTCGCTTGACTATTAAACCTCGGAAGCTCCTATAACAAAAAAGCACCGATTTTTTGAAAAAAATTCAAATTTCTTAATAAATATTTTTATTAATATCTTCTAAAGTTTTGATTCGATTTTCATAAAATTTGAAATGTCTCGACGAAATTCTGCAAAGGTAAGATATCTTAAATTTCAAACCATTCGGTTGGACATTTTTTGAGTTGTTATATGCGGACGGACGGACAGACAGACAGACGGACGGACCAGACGACGACAATAGGTGCTACGTATTTATATATTTCGAACGCACCTACACCTAAAGAGCAGCCTACACTTATCGGGCACGACGCTAAGAGGTTAAATAAAATAAGTGAAAGAGATTTTTTTTTTCTGAATGTCCCTTATTTTTCGCTAATTAGATTATCATTTCAATTTATTTAACAATCATAGCGTTATGCACTGTGTGAATCTTCAACAATTGAACTAGGTAGTGTTAGCAACATTTGTGCATGGCTAAATTAAAAGTACAGAATATTTTTTTAACAACCTTTATTCAACCTTAAATTTGTAAGTATTCAGACTCGACAGTGCAAAAATATATGAAAAAAATATTCTTGTATTAATTCATTTCTAAAATCATTAAGTCATTTAATATTTAAAAAAAAAACGCCACTTGTAAAATACTCTTATACTGTCCACTCTGGAGAGATTTTGTGTTGTGCTCAACAAATACGATGTTTATTTTGCCGAAACCATCCATTTAGCTTTTTTAAATATAAATACTATTTATCATCAATGGTATGCGAATTAGTTCAATACGTTTGCCACAAGTTTTAGCACACACACACACATATATATATATGCATAATTACGATTTAATTAATTGAAAAGGTAAACCTACATTTAGGCACAATTGTTTGTCTATAATTTGTAAGTTCATAATCGAAATTCTAATCGTATCTTGTAATAAAATTTTGATAAAAAAATACTGTACATTATTCATATTATCATTCAGTTGTTTAACACCGTAGTGTTAGATTAATTTCACTTTAACTATGTCCAATGCAAATTAATTGCTATATCACAATCAACTTTAGTAATTTTTTTATAAATATACATTTAAACTGCAAATATGTCACTTACAATTTTGAAAAACACAAACAATTTTAAATGTAAAATGTAAATTAGAAATTATTTTTATTTACATTTAAATTTCAAATTAAATATTTTTCGATGTCTTGATTTAAAGCATTGAAAATTACAGGAATTTCAGAGAAAAAAAAATCTCAGACATACGGTTTGCTTATAATTAATTTAATAACCAAAAAAATCAAAATTAGATTGCAAAGAAATAATGTTTAAAACTGCGACAGAAAACTGTACAAATTTTCAAAGTGGTATTTTATGTAGAAGCGAAACATTTTGGTAAAATTTTCAGCAACGAGCAGCTATCCATATTCTGATCTTTTGATAATATTTGGCTTTATTGGTACTACTCGTTTTTTAAATCGTACATTTTTGTTGGCCTTTATAAGGTTCTGGTACACTGTTTCATTTTCTGAGACTAGTTTCCAAGGAGCAGGTCACAATTTGTTGAACCGTCTCCATGTTGTTGTTAATTTGTTTAGAAACTTTTTTGAATCAGAACTATTGGAATATGCCCAATTCTCTTTACGGTCATTTTTAATTTTCTGGAAATTCTGGATGTTTGTTTTTTAACTCAACATGGCCTCTCACTATTATAATCAAGCTAGATCAACTGTTTCATGGCATTTAACCCTTTTTATCCTGACGGTACTTATAAGTACCACTTTAACCCCTTCGCAACGAGCGTCTTTTACAGAATTTTTAATCTGTTACCACCGGTTTTTCAAATGAGAAATTTTCACCTAATTGAATCGCAAAAATGCTATGATTAGATAAGGAAAACTTTACAAAAAAAATAAAATAACTGGTGTGAATAATCGAGGACTCTGAGCATCTAAAAAGTAGCTGGAAAATTAATCCAGGATATAAAGGGTTAATACAGTCAATCTTGGAACATCCATTACCTGCCCGAACTCTGAATGGCCCGTGTCTTCAAGTGTAATGTGATAGTATCATGTCCGTTACCCCAAACCTTTCAAAATCCTTTTCAGTGAGGTTCGAGGTATTCTTTTCTCCTGCAGATATAATAAAAATTTAGTAATGGTGGTTAGTAGCGTAATTTCAATTTCAATTTTATTTTATTTCATCTTCACTCGTTTGATTGAATTCAGAGGGCGAGTATTGTTAAGTTCTGGGATGTGGGTTGCCATAGTTTGGACAAAAATTGTACTTACGAATTTTGTGTCTTTCACCCTTGTTATGTATAAAAGCATTCTACCTATTCGATAACTTTCCAGTAGCAGTGCCATTTATGAGAATTTTTTGAACTAAGTTTTTATTTGCTTAAACAAAATTTCAAATCAAAATAAGCGTTTTTGTCCAGACTGCACTCTCGTAGGCCAATTGCTTGATCTTTTATTGAATTTTTATTGAATCACTTAACATATCTTAAGGGCGTCGGTCAGTGAGATTTCAAATTTACTTCGCTAATCTTTAACCTATGGACGCGTACGCATTCGTACTTTTAAAATATCTCCTCAGGAAATTAATATTTTAAAATTATTGTTTTGCCTGTGTGGTGTTTTTAAAGAATATCTTTTGTTTTTGGTTTACAAAATATTTCTAAAATATATACTTGATTTATAATTTTATGTATTTAAACCTTGATAGGCTGTGAGTAAGAGCTTAATACTTCAAGTAAAATTTAGTATATATTTTAGAAATATTTTGTAAACTAAAAAAGTAAAAGTAATCCTTTAAGAACAGTACACGGGAAAAAGAAGTTTAAAACATTCATTCCCTGAGGAGATATTATATAAGCACGAATGCGTCGTGCGCCCATACTTTTTATCATTAGCGAGGGGAATTTACGACCTCACTGATCAATACCGTTGATCCTTCTTCTTTCATATATGTAAGTTAACTTGAAAATAAAAAACACCTAAATATATTTATTTCTAAAAAATATTTTTCCCTTTACGTTTCATTTTATTTGGGAATGAATATACTCATAAAAAAGGTTTTGGTTTAAAACGTCTTTTTCAGAGAAAATAAATGTTAGAAAAATACAATATATAAAGGAAATAGAAAAAAAAAACAAATTGCAAATATTTTAACTCCCGTAACACCAAACATATTAACTTTTAAGAACGCAAAATATTTTGGACATGACATGAAAATGGCGCAAGATTAAAAAACCAATTTAAATAATAAATCCATCTTCAATGGATTCGAACCTGGGATCGCTTGGCTGAAGCCGCCACGCTCTACCACTGAGCGATCCCGGTCGAATCTGGAGGGCATAATTCATCCAGTTAACCTTATAGATCAGAGAATCTGGTCTGATATTTTTAATCAGCTCAACAGAAAAGATCGCAGGTAAAGGAACTCCAGTAAACGCTGGATACGTGATTACACTAGATTAATTTTAACACAATTATTTCAAATTGGTAAATAAATCATACGAGTAGTAATTTTCCAACTGGACGAAAAATGTCCGTACTGGGACAGAGCGTGGCGGCTTCAGCCAAGCGATCCCAGGTTCGAATCCTGGCCTGGACATTTTTCGTCCAGTTGGAAAATTACTACTCGTATGATTTATTTACCAATTTGAAATAATTGTGTTAAAATTAATCTAGCATCTTCAATGTGTAAAAAAAGAAGGAGATTTGGAGATACACACATATATATATATATATATAAATTACCGAACTATAATTCTCTTTCTGTCAAAGCATATGTGAATCTAAATGCAAATTCTAATTCTAATCTTTCTTTTTTAAAATCTTCTTGACTGATTGAGACATATTTTATTTTATTTTTAAGTGCAAATGAAATATTTTAAAAAATATGCGTTTTTTTAGAATGAACTATATAAACTATCTGGACGGTTTTATCGAGATAGTATAGGTAAAAAATCGTTTTTTACAAAAAAAAATATAGTAATATTTTAGCATACATATTTTTTAAAAACAAATATTTTATATTTTTATTAAAAGCTCCAATGTGCTTCATTTGTGCCTTAAGCTATTATACAGGGTATCCACTCTCAATGATGTCCAATTGCTAATTCCTATATCGTCAGTCATAGACATATAATTCCAGCTGGAACATTTTTTAATGCGGTAAAGACGCGTTTTAAAAGCGATTTGGGTCAATAAAAACATTTCACAAAAAGTTACGAAATTTATATATTGAAGCCTACTGTTCATTTTGTTACTGAAAAATAAAATGAATTTTAAACTGTTAAACCGTATACGGAAGATCGCCAAATGTATACAGCCCACAGAAATAAAATATTTTGCATTAGAGTCACGAAGGTGCACATCAAGTTTAACTCCTTTAAAATTGATTACAATGTTTAAGTGTCCCCCAAACTTTAAAATGGACTTCAAATCAAGGTTACACGGGACTTGCAGATCATAAGACGCTTTTACTAGCTCCTGGAACAAGAAAAGCGTCATGACTTTCAATGATAATATGTGAGTAATCCTTCAGCATTCTAGAAATCCGTCCTTTTGAATATAAATCCAAATTTTATATCCATTGGTCAGATGATTGAGTTATGGTTTGATAAATCAAATTAACAGATAGCAGATAAGAATTCATGTTGAACTATAATTTTCAACAGCTGAGGTACAATAGTTTGGAGATATATGTGTGTTTATGATTCATAAATTTACATATTATAAAATGAAAGATATTTATATATTTATATATCTTGATATTCGGTATCTAAATACATTAATCAGTGTTACAAAGTTGTCCCTTTAAAATACATTTACTTTACAGCAGGACGGTGATTCTAAGCAGGCTACCAAAGTATCTAATAAATGATGTCTTTAAATCATTGTCTTAAGTAACTTATAGCCTATCCCAATCAGTAAATTTGAAACTCATCAAACATTCACGAAAATAAATTTGTCATGAATTTCAAAATATATGATGTAAAGAATGTGGTTTAACTGAAAAGTGTTATCCTAAATATTCGGAATAAAACCTGAAGGACAAAATATTTGTAGGAATTATGCAAAAATATATAAGGTGTTTCTCAGAAAAATATTTTCCTCTCGTTCAACAACGCACAACTTACTGACACACTCACAGATCCATTTATTTAAGAGAATTTTTCATTGGTGATTGTAGAGAACCGTTTTCTGGTTAGGTAAATAGGCATAGCTGATATTTAACAGAATAAATAGATATCGTAGAAGGTACTTTGCAAAGCTGAAAACAGAAGAGATGCTCACATTCTATTTAACTAACCAAAGTAGATTTATTCCGAAGTTGACACAGCAAACAGGTTCGAATTACAGGCATTATTACTGAAGAGGAGGTTCGCAGATTAAGATTTAATTACAATGAATTCAGAGAAGAGACTGAAGTATCAATTCTTCAAACACATTTTTAAAAATTTTATTTTGCTGTGCGGTTTTCTTTATTTTACCGCCAATGCACTGTGAAATAGACGAGAGCCAAGCTTAGAACAAAGTATTTTGGTGAATAAAGTGTCTGAAAAGTGACAGACCCAGCATTAGATTCGAGGGAATTGGGGGGTTTGTATGAAGTCGTTGTTAAAAGAGGTGCATGTAGGAGCCTGAGAATGAAACAGGATTTTGCCTGGACATAAGAATTGAATTGAATTTTAATGAAAATACGTTTGAATAAAGACAATATTGCGTGCTAAATTTAGAAGTAACTACGTATAAGATGAAAGTTTGTTAGAGAAATTGCGGCTTGGAATTAAGTATGGGAAGATAAATCTTTTTTTTTTTTTTTTTTTTTTTTTTTGCGAATGCCAGTTGGCGAGAAGAAAAGGAAGAGAAATTCGTAGTGTACGGGTGTGATTACATTCTTCTTTTATTTTTGAAGGCTGAGAAATTAAACTGAAATGTTAAAATAAATGCGTAGGATAAATGCAGTAAAACCGGACTGAATAAAACGGACATTAAAAATCTATCACATAGAATGAAGAAGGTTAGAATAAAGTTAAATTTTAATGGTTTATAAAATAGGAAAAGTAAAATAAATTAAATAAATTTGATAAATTAGAGGGTGGGGGATTAGTTTTAAATTAAAAGATAATACATAACGAGCAACGTCATTACGCCATTTTTAAACATAGTAGCATGCAATTTTCAGACATAACAATTGAAGTGATTTGAAATCGAATACTTTTTTTTTCGTAAATGTATTGCACTTCAGCCGTGTGCGATTGCTCTCTCATGGCCAATTTCTCAGGCTGCCTCATCAGGAATTTTGTTTCAAAAGGCCAATTTAATAGCATGTTTTGAAATATTTTTCAGCTTTGTTGAAAGATGGAGAACGCTATTCGACTTCATAGTATTCTAATACCAACACCTGGTAATATCACATGTTTATTAATAAAACTGAATGTGTTTCAGTGTCGGAAGGTAACCAACTTGAATTGGAGAACAGTACTAATAGAAATTATAAAATAACAAGAACGAAAAATCATGCGTCAAGCATAGATTATGTAACACTTTCAAACGCTTCCAAAATAATTTTGCAAATCATTACCGTTTAATAAGCTGAAAGATAACATCTAAGTAAACAATTTGGAAAACGCATAACATATTTAAAAACATAATTTCAGGAATTTCCAACATATACAATATTTGGAAAAATATCCGAATTCTTTTATTCAGCCCTGTATATGATCTATAGATTTGTATATATACTACATAGAATGCTAAATTTTAGTTTAGTTAGGAAACGCGTAGCACAGTTTAAAATTCTCCTTCTGGAGTTTCTATCAATAAACGGAAATGTGTTCACTAACTTTTGTGTTGCCCTGTATATGAAATACATAATTTATACACGCCAAGTAATACCCAAAACGTGAGTTAAATTTAAAATCGCGTTGAGCAACTTAAAACGCACTTCCAGGAATTATTGTTAACAGACAGTAAAGAATTGTTTTGTGTGTACCTGTAAATGAACGATGATTGCTATACACACAATATTCTGTAGTAATCCTCTTGTAATGTACCTTAGTGTTATATATAAATTTCAATGCGTTTAAAATAGTGAAACATTATTTAATTAAACCGCAAACGATTTTTCTCCATAGGCGTAATGTTACGGAATTCTTTTGACTGTCCCTGTAAAGTAACTATAAGTGCTATGCATACCCTATTCCATATTAAGCTTCTTGTAATGCACCTTAGTGATATATATCAATTACAATGTATTTAAAATTGTGTAAAATCATTAAAATAAACCGCAAATGATTTTTCCCCATGGACCGTAATGTAACGGAATTCTTTTGAGTGTCCTTATAAAAAAACTATAAGCGCTACACACTTCCGTTGAAATAGGGAACATGCTATAGATAACGACAATAACATATAAAAATTGCAGGGCAATCCGAGCATATTTACGGGAGTTAGAGCACGGACAGACGGACAGACGGCCAGACAAACCGAAGTCATAAACACTTTTCAACTAGGTTGGAAAGTGTTAAAAAAGGGTGTCTGACGACCACTAAACATAAACTGAAAAATTAATGAGATATTTCATACACAACATTAATACTTTCCGGAAAGTTGATTTGTACCAAATGGTCTTTGTTATACATTTTTTTTTTACTTAGATAGAAAGTATATTGATATTTTGCTTTACACTGTATATAAATTTTATATAAATTGTATCTACCATTCCGTGAATCAAATTGTGAATTTTCATTTTCTTCGAAAATAATTGTAAATGAGGCTTTACTATTATTATTAAAACATAGTAAATGATGATTATATTTACGGTTATAGTAGTAGCTGCAAACCATTCTTTACCCAGTCCATGTGTATCATAAATGGTAGGAAAATAAAGAATGTTTAGACACTAAATTACTAAATATAAAACAAAACTGAAGTCTGTGTATTTTGATTTTTTTTTAAAGACATGCTTATTTTCGACATTTTCTAAAACTAAATGAGTAGAATTTAAAAATATTCTTATTTTTTCTTAGTTTATTCTTTTTCCTAAATTACTTTTTCTCACTTTAGTAATAAACACAGAACACAAAACTACATTCTTAAACACTATAAAAATACATTGGAACGATTTTGGCAAAAAAAAGCCTTTCGAAATAAAAATGGTTGAAAATTACTGGCAATATTTTTTTATTCATTCCTCATTACGATTTCCTCATTGCTTCAAAAGATGATTAGCTGCATGTCCTTAAAGTGTCCTCCACAATGTGTCTAAAAAGGTAAAGTTTATGCACCATTACTCAAAAAATTAACTCTCTGAAATTAGCGAAACATGGCGGATAATCAGGTGAATTCGCTGCAAGGTCAGCCCGGATTCAACATTTGGCGCTTCTTTTGGCAAATTAAAATTTCTCCTAATAGACGTAACGTTAAAGTAAAAATGGACACCCCCAAGTGGGTAATTAATAGATTTTCAGATTTTTTCGACTCTTTATTGTGTAAACAATGTGAAGTCTGTAGGTTCAGTAGATGTATGAGATCTTTTTGATGAGTGAGTGAGTCCGTGATAAAATTATCGATTGTCAGACATTTCCAAATATCATTATTTCGGAAACTAATTATGCGTTATTTATAAAAATTTGAATTCTGGATAATTAAAGAGCCTTATTACACATCTAAAATTACAAGTAGGTAGGCCAAATGGATTTTCAGTAGTAAAGTGTAGAAATTTGACGAAAACAGCTCGAAATGGTTCGTGTAAAATAACACACTAGTATATCAGACGAACTTGGCTGACACACTGTCGTGTGTCTAGATATCGATTTATTACCGGAAGAGATTAAACAATTTTTGTTCAAACACTGCAAAGAAAGTTTCTCTAAAGGATTTATGGTGATTGCTGGAATCTTCCACCACAGAAAATTGAATATAAAAAAAGTTGAGAAAAATGTCAAAATTAACTCTATAATGTTATAATTCCTATTTTTAAAGACGAAATTCCAAAACTTTATCCTACGAACGTTAAAATTGTTGAGTTCCCCCAGGATAAAGTGAGCAGCCATACATCCAAAAGTACAGTCGCATCTCTCGAAAAATTGACAAGAGAAACTGGAATAAAATGTATATCGTTTAATCATATTTCAACCGAGTCCTCAGATGTTTCTCCAATGTATTACTGTGCTTTTGGACCATTAAAACAAGTTCTTGCAAAATGCCGAGCAACTACGTTGAGTGGACTCTGGAAATGTGTGGTGGAGGAATGGAAATAAATTCCACTTCCAGTTTTACAAAATGACCTACTATATTGCAATTCCCGCTGCAGTATGATAGTCCATAACAAGGGCTATCAGATAGAAAATATTAAAAAATAATTGTTTTAGTTTGTGTATTTTACTTTTGTTGTCAAAATCGTTCCCAATATGTGTGAACAATATATGTATATACAATAATCAAGTATCCAATTTTCAAAGTTTTCTTGTAAAACGTCATCTGTGATGACGTCACATACGCCGAACCGAGGCTAACGAAAAAGAAAGGCTACCGCGGTGATTTATGCGTGTCTTTTTTTACAGACCGCGGGAGTCACGTGATGATCGAATGCACCAATGAAGGTGTACGAAAAGAGCATCACGTCACTCTAGCGGTCTGTAAAAAAAGATAAGTGGAATGCACCGCGGTAGCCTGTCTTTTTCGTTATCCTCGGCCGAACACGCTAAACATAAAACCATCATCATATTTAAAATGAGCAATATCATACCTGATAATTTTAGACATGTGGCGAATAAGCTACGTATGGTTAAAGCTCGGGCATGCAATGCTTTTTTGAAGAAAAAAAAGAAAAAGAACAAGCATCCAATTTTCAAACTTTAATGACTAAATGCAGACAGTAGTGCTTAAGTGCAAGCAAACCAAAATTTTATATCTTAAGTTCCTTTTAAGTTCTGAATTAACAAAGTACATTTATTAGGGAATCTGTAGCAAAAAAAGATCTTTTTTGAGCTCAAAAATTTTTTAATCAATTGCTTAACAGAAATGAAATATTCTATGAATAGAATGCAGAAGATAATGTGTATCATTGTTATTTTGGAGACAGTTCCTATTTTAACAGGTTTATCTCCCCTTTGCACTTTTTTGTTTTTTTTTTACTTTGTGTTATTACATTATTATTGTAGAAATAACATTGTTGTGTTTTTTTTAATTTTTTTCATGAGCTCCTTTTAATGAACTATTAGCTCCGAACGTGTGAGTTCCTTCTATTCTGTCCTTGTTGTGAGTTCCTTCTATTAAAACCGCCCAGAAAAATGGTAGACTTTACATATTTTTTCTTAAATCTTCACATAGTTACAAAATGCAAAGTTTGTTGGTGCCGCAGTAACATGCACGAGAGAAACTTTTATTTGCATCTTCTTAAAAAATTAATTCGACTAAGATGTTCCCTTTTTATTGAGATACAATGAATAGACAAAAACATATTTCAGGCAGTTGTTTGGATTCAGAAACATATATTTAATTATGAAACTTATTTTAAATTCATATAAAATAAATGAGTTATGACCTACATTAATTTATACATAAAACTAATAATTGTCGTTGGGAACAAAACATGGCTATGTGTCTCGATCTAAAGGGGCCTTTACATGTTACCAAATGATCCACAGGAATAAAAAATAAAAAAACTTAATGGAAAAAGTTTGAACAAGTGGGTAAATTTAACAAGTTTGGTAAGTGTGATCGAAGATCGCTCAAAGGGTTTCGTTTGATATTCCTTTCAAAGCACTTTATCCTTTCTTTAATAAATCCAAATAAATTTCATTTAGCAACAAAAAAAGGGCATGTTTTTTATAAAGTAAAAATTTACAGTTCTATTTTTTTTTTCGAATATCTAAACCAGCCCGATATTATATTCTGTAATAATAATATATGCCATGTGAACTAAATGCGATATTTAAAAAATAAATTAATTTCAAAATTATACATGTTGCACACCTTTAAAATGTTAAAATATGCGAATATTTCCACAATCGGGTTTTTATCATGATTCAATACGTTCCTCAAACTCATATATTTACTATTCTCTATTACTGATATTGATACTCGCTTTGTATTATTCTGAAACATTTGAAAAATCCGCTAAACTTCTGATATGACATCAGATTTCCTTTTTAATTCTCTAATGACGTGATATTAATCTGCTTTGTGTGTACACATACTCATACTCCTTGTATTATTGAGAAATCTTTCCGTTTCATTACCACTATGACGTCAATCAATTTTATTTCATATTAATATTTTTGCCAATTGGTGAAACTTTTTATTTCATTTTTCACGTGGAAATCGTCTGATAGAAAATTAATTATTATAGAAAGAATTTCATCGTGGATTTTTAATTTTTGGCATCTGCTATAACGAAAAATTTTTTAATTTAATAGGAAAGGCTGTTAGAATTTTGGTTTTTTATCTCTATTTATTAAAATAATACGATTTTTTCAAATTTTAATATTTTGAGCTCTTTATAGCTGGTATTCAGAAATATACACGAAGTTTCAACTCTGTAAGTTATATAGGTTTTGAAAATGGCTCTGTGACGGACAGACAACGCAGCGGGAGTAATAGGGTTTCGTGAGATGAACGAAACCCTAAAAAATGAGTTATTATATATTAAAAAATTCTGTATAATTTTTCTGATACATATGAGTTTTTGGGACTTTTCCTTGTAAGAGAATAATTTAATTTTCCAAAATTTAAGGATAATCCACGTGTTATAAAATAACATGTTATTTTATAACATTAAGAAGAATTATTACAGTTTTTATTGTAATTTTTAAATTGCATATTATGCTTATTCATTTTTGTATAACATTTAGGTTCATTGCAACAGCATTTTTGTTGGTCAAACTTGACTATTTAGTACATTTTTTGGTGCATTCGTAATTATATAAATAAGTAAAACTTATAGTCGTCGTTTGGTCAGTCCGTCTGTCTGTCCGTTTGTCTGTCTGTATGTAAAAGCGCAAAAACTACCCAACCGAATGTTTTGAAATTTAATATATATAGTCATTGCAGAATTTTGTGGAGTCATTTCAAATTTTATGAAAGTCGAATCAAAACTTAAAACGTTGTTAATGAAACTACTTTATATAAAAGATTTAGAAACATATAATATTTCTCAAGCATTTGATAAATGTAAATGTTAAAGATTATCTTGTTAAACTTGATTTCAAGCGATGATCTTCTTAAAGTAAATATTTTGGTTGAAAAAGTTTTGCGATTAAAAATGTTCTTTCTCGTGGAAATATGTCCACTAGAACCCAATGTCTATTCATTTATTTGACATTCATAATTTCAGTAATGCGTGCTATTTCACGATTTAATTATTTCTATGGGTGCATTACTCACTTTGATTTTATTAACATATAAGTCTTTTTATATATAAGTTTATAATGTACCGTAATGCCATCACTTCCTTACGTACCAAACAAAACATATGCGACTGTTGCAGAAATTGATTAAAATCTCATGTAGCAAACATCCATATGCAAATGAATATTTGGTGTAAACTACACCTACAAGACTTAAATCTAGTTTAACTTTTTTAAATAAAAAATTTAAAGATAAACGTTTTTATAATTTGTGTTTGAACATTTTTTGTGACCTCTGTGTAATATATTTTTTTAGTTCTTATCCAAAGTAATCCTAATCTGTCTTGATAGAAACGGTATAGCGAAATCAACTCAAAATTACATTTATATAAATATAATAATATTCTAATTTTAGTTTAATTGTGTCAAAATTGCGTGAAATAGCGTGCAAAATACATTGCATGTATGTTATATTTATATATTGCGATTTCACAAGATTTATTTGCAACTCTATGATTACGAATACAATTTCACATCACTGTTTTCATTGTAAGAATTGAATTGTCGATGGCAACATAATTATTTAATTTAATTATATGCATTTTATTTTTCCATTTTTAGGTGCGTTCGTAATTATATAAATACGTAGTACATATAGTCGTCGTTTGGTCCACCCGTCTGGCCGCATTTAACAGCGCAAAAACTACCCGACCGAATGGTTTGAAATTTAATATATATTATCGTTGTAGAATTTTGTCGAGTCATTTCAATGTTTATGAAAATCGAATCAAAACTTAAAAAGATATTAATAAAGGTTTTCTTTATTCTATTAAGTATTATCATGCGTAATCTATATAATAAAAGCGCAAGTCATGTGACTGAGGAAAACAAATACGGGCAAACCACTTCTTTTGTCATAGCCCAGGCGGCCATTTTTATTCAAAATTATATTTTCGAATAAAATTTCTTAAAAGTTACATTTTTAGAAAGATCGTTGAAAAAAATTGTTTCTTTGAGAGGTGAGTTACATTAAAAAATGTATAGCTTCTGAGATAACTTAGTGGAAATTACGTTAACAGCCGAATATCTCAATCCATTAGAATAAATAAACACTGGAGATTCTTTCATTATGAGTCATAAAAATATTAAACCATGGACGTAATCATTCGCAAAGCAAGATCTCTGTGGTTAATTTAACAGTGCTGTCTGGTGTAGAAAAACAAATCGCATTTGTAAACGTGGCATACGTAATGAGAAAAAATCTTTTCTCTCATAGCAGACGGTATAATTAATTTCACTGAAATAATAAGGATGGATTTTTTTTAATATTTTGAAACTAGTTATAAAACGAACCCACCTTCTACGTCACGTTTAATTTGCAATTTCCTAATTGTTTTCTGTTGCTGTAGTAACAAATTAATTTCTTTCATTCATTTAGGCATTATTTCAGTATTAAAAAAAAATCTTCAAGGAAACTATTAAAATTTAGAAAAATATTTCCTTTTATATTTATTACTGTTCATATTCTATTTACATGGCTTTGACTTTAAATATTATTAAGTTACTGGAATGTTGTCGAATTTTAGGGTATATATATGTATACATTTTGATATACCAAAAATAGATTCTAGGCTAAGTGTTAAATAAAAAAACAGAAATTTTATTCAAAAACATAAAACTATAAATTCTGTCTATTTAGAGATGTGCAAAGTTCCACTAAAAATTTTACAGCTACTTTCGAATGTCTAATAAATAAAATAAGTTGAAACTGGTGTGAAACACTAAGAACTAAAGTAACTTCTTAAAACACCATAAAAACGACTACACCATAAAAACGCTAATAAATGTATTAACAAAACTTCAAACCGACAGCTTTTTAATACTTATCATTTAAGACCTGCAGAGTGAAAATTTTATATTAATAATTTAACATTTAAATGACTGATTTAAATTCCAATTTTCGCTCAGGCAATGATAAAATTGTAAAATCTTCAGAATTCCCACTGGAAATCAATATGGCATAAATTAAATTATTCCATAATTTTGGACAAATCAGCCAAATTAAACTAAAAACTACACAGTTATTTCCGCTTACCTTACCAACATATCTGCCCAGTTTTACGATAATCGGATGTTTTTTACTTCAGTTATCTCTTGACAGATAGACAGATAGTTTAACAGACAGTCATTAAAATACAATCGGTTACCTCAGTAGTACCACAAGTCACGTTTTTAGAATTAAAAAAAATATAAAAAAATAAAGTTATATTTAATACTTGAAAATTTTTCCATAGAAAATTTCACACGTCTTGCATTCATAATATTTCAAGTCTTAATTGTTGAAAAGGCGTTTTGCCAATATAGAGAAAAATTACCCATGCCGGTACTCGAACCCGGGTCATCAGTATAGCGCACTGACGATCTACCATCTTATTCAATTATCGATGTTGGATTTTCTTTGGTTTCGTGTTTGCTCCAGTGTTGGTGGCTCACAGAAAATATTCCATCTTGTGCCGCGTTTGTAGCCTTGCCAACATGTTATAGTGAAAAAGTGCCAAGCTGGGTATTGTTCCCAAGTGGTTCAGTTGGTAGATCGTATACTGATGACCCGGGTTCGATTCCCGGCTTGGGTACTTTTTTCTCTATATTGACTAAACGCATTTTAGGCAATTAAAACTTGAAATATTATAAAAAAATAATTACACTTTTTAACTGGAAGTCTGCGCATTGGAAAGGATGAAAAAAAATATTTTCTCCTGTTTGAATTTTTTTTAAAATAATAATTAGTTTACAGCCACATACAAAAATTTCTGCCCTCATAAATAATCCAAATGCATTTTTTAAAGAAAAATCATAAATTATTCATGCTGTGTTCGAAAATATCAAGCTAACATGGATTTCTCTTTCTTTTCAGCTTCAAAAAATTTGTTGAAGTTTAGAGCATTGGTTAAAAAAAAAAAAATCTGACAGCGCTTTATTTCTGCCTACTTTAAATTGTAAATATGCACAGCATTTTGAGAGCTGAGTGTTTTTCATAGAAAGGTTTTTTTTTTTTTTTTTTAAGGCCTGAATTTCCATAGCGTATTTCAAATTTTTTACCCCTTTAAAACTTTTTATCCCTTTGGGAGAGACGTTGAGTAGCTGTCCCTTTTAAAATTTGAGAATTTAAATGCATAAAAGCTAAAAGATGTGGTTATTGTGTGTTGATTTTTTAAAAATAATATTAGCAAACAGTTTCATTTTGATGTAAGTGCGATTTATTCTTTCAGTTAAAGATTTCGATTTTCAGTTTTTTTTTTCAAAACATTGTTTTCACACAGTGACACAGAGACTACAATGAAAAATTTTTTTAGTAAATTCAATAACAAAAAATACATAAAAAGGTTAAAAAGTTTTCTTTCACTCAATTTTTGAGCAACTAATGGAAAATTATAGAAAGAATATATCACACCACATACTAAATCGAAGATGAACATATATTAAAGAAGAAAGAAAAATGAACCATAGAACATTACTATGTTGATTTCTCTCCGATATTAAAACCAGAAAAAAACATTATGCGTCACATATAGATCATGAAAAAAATTACAACACATTAAGAATGCTATGAAAACAAAATTCCTCGTTTATTTTACGTCAATAAACAGAAATGTACTCGAATTATTTTGTGCATCTCTGTATGTGAGCTAAAAAATATATACACAACACGAATTATACAAACAATTATTTACATTTTAAAATATATATCACGAATAAAAACGCACTTCCAGCAATTGTCCCTTATAGACACTAATATAACAGAATTCTTTTGCGTTTCCCTGTAAATGAACAATAAATTCTATGCATACAATATGCTAAAATAAACATCTTCTGGTACACATCAGTGATGTATAAAACTTTCAATATAATAGAAATAGTGTTGTATCATTAAATTACATTCCAAGCAATTTCTCTCCATAGGATGCTGTAATGTAACGCGTTTTCTTCAGTTAACTTGTAAATGAACTCTAAATGTTACACACATCATTTTAATACCGAATATGACATGATAAACCTCAACAGCATATATTACATTGCAAACCGAGTATTTTAATGCGAGTTAGAGAACGACAGACGGACAGATAAACAGACATATGATAAGACAAACCAAATTCCTGAAAGGGTTAAAAGGAAATGTGGAAATAACATGCCATCTGCGTAATTATATAGTACTAGCAGTCTACTCCCGCTGCGCTGGTCGGTTTCTCCAAAAAAACCTTGAATCAAACGAAATATATCGGTGAATTTAACCTTGTATTTTAAAGTAATCTGTACCTTTACCTGGGATATCCTAAAATAACATAAAAACGGATACTTATTTCACTAAGTTATGTTTTTTTAATACGGTTTATTATTAAGTTTTTTTCCTACCGTTTTCCATTGATTTTGGATATGTTTTATAGCTACATTTTTTAATAAAGTGAATTAACCTATATTATTCACAACTAAAAAGAAATGTCGCATCTAGTATTTGTCGAGAATTAAATAAAAATCATGCACTCGTGACATCGTAATTCAGTTTTATATTTTCACAGAATAATGCGGTTACTATAATTTGTGACTCGTGCTGACACATTGCTGTTATTATTATTTTTTTGCGCGTACGTTTTCGCTATGGTACTCCATTGTAAAATTTGGTAATTTTTGAAATTCAATATTTGAAAAATGGAATGATCAGTGGATTTGAAATTTATATCAAGAAAAATACAATTTTTTATCTTTCTAACGTAGTTTGTCTAACAATTTTCTGACAAATACTTTTCGAGCAATTAATTTTTTCAGTAACTTCAAATGTTTCATTTTCCGAGATTAATCTGTGGCAACGATTAGCAAAAATCCCAGTCGTCAGCAACGCGTACCTTTTTATCAAAAAGGATAGTGAAAACGTGCGAAAATTCTCTCAGGCATGTCTGGTAAAGTTCTTGCACATTAATATTGAAAATAAATGTAACCAAACATTAAAAAATCTACTCACAATTTACTTCAAAATACCTACATATATTTTTTTAGAAATGAAACTCACATTAACTAACAAAAGATCAAATAGCGATTTTTCAAACATCCTTCTGAAGGAATAAATCTTATTACATATTAGTAATTTTTTTTTCATTTTAAAATGCAAGAAAAATAAATGAGTTCATTTTCCGGATTTTTAAAATTATTAATTTTTAACACTTTTCAACATAGTTAAAAAGTGTTTATGACTTTGATTTATCTATGCGTCTGGCCGTACTCTAACTCCTGTAAATATACTCGGACTGCCCTCTAATTTGTATATGTTTTTGACGTTTTAGTGCATCACGATCACTATTGAAAATGACGTGCACTTATAGTTCGTTTACAAGGACAGTCAAAAATATTTCGTTACATTATGGTCAATGAAAAAATCATTTCAGGTGTATTTTAATGATGTTACACCATTTTAAACATAAGAAAATTGATATACATTTATTATAAAGCGACTAATGCATGCATATTGTAGAATTTCGGGTACAAAGTATATATTATTCATTTACGGGGCCACACAAAAGAATTCCGTTACATATTGGTTTACTGGTGAAAAATGTTTACAGCGGATTTTAAATATGTTACACTATTTCAAGTATAATGAATTTGATATTCATTACTGAGGTTTACTACAAGATACTTTCTGTAGAATATGACGTGCATAGCATTTATCGGAAAAAAGTTTGCTTAGGATCTTAAAATGTTGCACAATTTAAGTGTAATGGAATTGATATACATTACTGAGGATTACTATAAGATACTTTCTTTAGAATATGATATGCATAGCATTTATCGTTTATTTACCAGGGACACACTACTGTATCCGAAGTTCTGTCTATTAGCGACAACTGCTGGAAGTGCGTATTGAATTGTGATATGTTTTTTTTTTCAAGTTTAACTAAATTTTTGCATGCTACGTGATTTGTATAAATTATATAGATCATATACGAGGGTCGATCCAGAAATAAGGCTCCCAAAGACCTCCAGCCGCACGGGAAGGTGCGAGGCGAAATACGGCAACAGCGCTATGTGCGGCTGTTCCCGCACTCGTGATTCCCCCGACCACGCTTTGCTGCGCCGCTCATTCTTGGCTCAGCAGCCACCCGAGATGGAGGTTCCCATTGTAGATCCCGCCAAGTGCGAGATTCGTTCCGTAATTCGCTTTTTGCATACCAAAGGGACTACACCCGTCCAGAAACGCCGGTGAGGACGACTGACAGCCGGTGTAACCTTGCTTCACGATAACGTCCGACCTCACATCTCTCGTCAAACCCAGGAACTTTTGGCACAATTTGGGTGGACTGTCATGTCCCACTCACTTTACAGTCCGGACATTGCACCTAGTGATTATCACTTGTTCCCCAAGTTAAATGAACACTTGGGTGGCCAACGCTTCCGGAGCGACGATGACGTCAAAGAAGAAGTGAAACGCTTCCTCAACGGTTTGGCGCCGGAGTTCTACAACATTGGATACAGAAATTGGAGTACCGTCTACAAAAATACGTAGAAAAAGATGGCGATTATGTAGAGAAATAGAGCAAACTTTCTTCTTTCCAACGATATAAATTTCAATGAAAATAAACAATGTTGTCTATTTGTAAATTTGATGGAACCTTATTTCTGGATCGACCCTCGTATATGGCCAGGGCCTGACAAATGCGGCCGCCAGGTCACCACTGGCTACCAAGTTTTTTAATTTCGCGACCAAGTTCCAATCGTTCGGGGTGATTTCTGTAAAAAAAAATGATATAAGAAATAAGAACAAATGGCGCTTTCTCTCTCCCCCACCCCTACTCGTGCGCGGTAAGCATTGATCTTCATCTTCTCTGGTACTTTTAATGGAAGAATCAAATTTAAAAGGCATTTTCCAACTCGTACACAGAAAGCACCATTCTTTTCAGCTACAACCAGCTAGTATATGTCACATGATTAGAATGCGACGGAAGAGAGGATATTTCAATAAAACAGTAAGAAATAGTGTAAATCCAGCCCCTGTGACATCTAACATTGGATACAATGCTAAAATATACTCGCGTTTTTTTTTTATGTAAGTTTCAAATTTGATTTTTGTGTTTATATAAGTTGTCAACATAATATAAGGGATTATAATTTTTTATAAGTTTCACTAGAAAATATAGTTTATATATTATATTATCTTTCTAAATTATGTACACTATTTTAAACTTTGTAACTAATCATTTTAAACTATGCTTGTTATTATTCTTTCTCTATTAATTCATAAAAAACTCTTGTGTTCTATTTTAAACCAATGGCGGGAAAGAGGATGGACGGTAAATACTTTTTGCTGGCGACTAGTATTTTTTTCCTGGCTACCAGATTTTATCAAATTTGTAAAGCCCTGTATATGTCTATACAACAGAATTCGTAAACATTACTGAGTATGAGCTTGAATTGCTTAAAGGAAGTTTTTAATTGAGTTATGCATTTTCAACCTGAACTATCTTTAGCATTTAGTATACCAAGTGATGTCTGTAGAATATAAATAAAGTTATATATAGGGACACGCAAAGAACTGGATATATGGCCGCTTATGGATGATAATTACTGGAAGTGCGATTTCAAAAGTTTTATATTTGTTTTAGCCTGGATTAAATTTTAGCTTAATATGTTTCACGTATAGAAAACTGTATGTAATACTGTATGGCTATACAAAACAATTCAAGTCTGTTTCTGTTAATTGGCATAATTGCTAAAGGTGAAATTTCAACCTATTATGCGTTCTCTTACTAAACTAATTTTTAGCATACTGTGAGGGATATATACAAATCTGTAGATCAAATACAGAACTGCACAAAATAATTGGAGTACTTTGATAGTAATTGCTGAAATATGGTTGTCCAATGTGTTATGATTTTTTCTAAAATGTTTAATTAGGTATCTTATTTATCTTACTAAACAGCGAAGTTTGTAATGTGCTTTGGAAGTGTTAGAAAGTTTTGGAAAGTGTTTTATAAGTGTTTTGACGCATTGACGCATGCTTTTTCTTTCTTGTTAATATTATAACTAGTTTATTAAAAATATCTTTTCAAGCACTTTTTACTATGACAATCACATCTTCAATATTTTCTCAAACTTTTATTGATACCGAAGTCAATTTATATAATGTATAACTGAAAAACATTGTACAAACTGTTCTAGTATGATGTTTCAAAGACATTAAAAATATTTAAATATGAGAAATTCTAAAAAAAAGACATAATAAGATAAATGCTTTTTAATCCTGGAATAAATCGTATCAACTACAGAGAGTAGAACAAAAACAGCATTATATCTTTGTAGCATATATCGTGTTTACACGTGGTTCATCCGTGGTTAATACGTGTTCACACGTGGTTAACAGCTATTCTAAAATTATAGAGTATGTTTCAAGTCAACAAAATTAAAATGAGATTTTTGTCGAGATTTTGGTTTTTCAGAATACCTTAAGTACTTTTGCTGCACTTTTTAATATATTACTAGCTGTTTAATCCGTTCTACGCACGTGAGTTCATAAATTTAATTCTAAAATGTGAATAAATTGAATTTAATTCCCCTACTAAAGTGTTGAGTTGTTCAATAACTATACGATTTAGAAAAAAAAAATTACTACTGTGCATTTTTTTTAATGAAACTTAATTTATGTTGCTATGGCAGCAGACGATAAAACGATATCTTTGGAATAAAGGAATAAATAGAATAAAAATGTTGTTGATGTTTGTGATAAAATGTTTTTTTTTATTAAAAAAATTAAATAATGAAGCGCACTTAAAAAATCTCTAATTATTTGCATGCGAGATAAAATAATTATCGAAATACCCGCTACAGCTTCTTAGTATTCTTAGTATTGCAGCGTGGCGTCCGTAATATGTATATCTCACATTGCAGTAAACATTTAGAACTGGTTAGAACTCGCGTGATTACGGGTTGACATAAAAAAGGCAGAAATTTGTCAAAAACATAAAAAAAAAAAAAAAAAAAAATCTATTTAAAATTTTCGATTTTTTTGCCCCAATCGTTCGTGGGCTACCTACCAGTAACACGTATGCCAAATTTCGTAGCCCTGCGCCCTGTGGTTTCCGAGTTTTTGAGGTTACATAGATAGATATGCGCACGGATTTTAATAGAGTAAAATATTCTAGTTGACCCATCCGACGTTGCCCGGGCTTGTGTATTAAACTTAAATCTCTTAAAAAATTAAACTCTGGCCCGGGTCTCCGATGGCTTTGGCACCGTATACCGGCCATGCTCGTACGCTCCGGAAAATCTTTTATTTCCATCTTCCACCACCAGGAGAGCATTCTGTTCTAAACAAATCTCTTTCCGAACGAACATCTGACACAGGTTCCCGTTGTTTACGGCACCGTAATAGTAGACGTGCTACAAAATCGGTTTGGAGAAGATGGGAACATTATTAGCCGAGTTATTGAAATAAAGCACAGTTAGAGAAAATAACCTTGAGGGGGTGCCGGGGGAGGGGATGTTCAAGTGTCCTTCAGAAAATTACTAATTATGAGGACCACTATGCATCTTTAAAAAGTTGCTCGTTTAGTTAACCTATGAACTTAATTACAAATTTGGCTTAAACTATTATTCAGAAATAGTGGTAACTACTACTCGTAAATTTACTTTAATGTTATAGAGGGTAACTATTAAGTTAATTATAATGTTTGTAATCAGTTGCGTTGAAATCGGAAAGATAGTTGCTGAGTTATGGAAACGGGGCATAGTTAGAGAAAAAAACCTTGAAGGAGGTGCCGGGGAGGAGCGGGTGTTCAAGTTCACTTCAGTAAATTACCAATTAGGAGGACTACTATGCATCTTTAAAAATTCGTTCGTTTGGTTAAGCTAGGAACTTAGTTAGAAATTTCTCTTCGACTGTTATTCGGAAATAGTGGTATCCGCTACTCACAAATTTATTTTAATGATATAGACGTTGATTATTAAGTTAAATATGATGTTTGGAATCAGTTGCGCTGAAATCGGAAAATTAGTTGCTGAGATATGGAAACAGGGTACAATTAGACAAAAAATCTTGAGGGAGAGGCCGGGTGCTGATACTCAAGTGACTTTTAGCAAATGATAAATTAAAAGTCTTTAAAGATTGATTCATTTGGTTAAGCTAGGAACTTAATTTGAAATTTGGCTTAGACTATTTCTCGGAAATACTGGTAACTGTTTTCTAGAAATACACCCTGAAGCTATGAATGCTGATTTTTATGATAATTTAGCAAAATGGAACTCGTTTGGAGAAGTTCGGAACATAATTATCTGAGTTCTGGAAAAAAGCACAGTTAGAGGAAAAACCTTGAGAGAGGAACCGCGATGAGGCGCGCGGTCAAGTGCTCAACAACAAATCACTAACTTTGACTGTTGGTATGCATCAACTGAATACGGGCTCTGTACTTTTATTAGGAACATAAATTTAATTTTTACGAAAACTGTTATTCTAAAATAGCGGTATCATCTATATAAAACAGCGATTAAACGTTACGGGTGAAGCTAAAAATGGTAAATTTGTTAAATGAAATTAGTTCTGTTGAAATCAGAGTAATACATTTGGATTTATTAATAAAAAGGGTCAATTAATGAAAATGCCGCCGCCAGGTGGCGCGCGGTTAAGTAAAATAAATGTGATATTTAATAAAAAGTCGTTCACCCCCATCCCTCCCCATCCCCGCAAATTTAACAAATAATCTGTTAAATAAAGTTTTCTGTATTAATAATCTCTATCATACTAATATATGTCATGTAAAAAAAACCTCTTAAACCCAGCTAATTATCATTCATTAAGTCGATAAAATCTTTTAAAATTAAGCATTTGGCAACGGTTAATAATTAAGTTGATTGTCTCTACATGTCATATAATCTCTGATCCATCGATTTTAAACAATGGACTCGCAATTGCAATGATCTTGATTAATTGAATGACTTCTGCGGAGATTTTATACAACCAACCAGCCGAAGATAAAAAAGCGTATTTTTGATGAGATCTCCTTGTAGATGGATTTTAATTAATATTTAATCTATCAAAAATCTATTTAAAAATCTCGAATTTTTTTCCCCAATCGTTTATGGGCCCCCTACCAGCAACACGTGTGCAAAATTTCGTAGCCCTGTGTACTGTGGTTTCCGAGTTTTTAAGGTTACATAGATACGCGGACGGATTTTAATAGTATAGATTCTTATGCAGACAATGAATAGTAGCATAGAATGACTCATGAATTTACACCCTAAACAGCAATTATTCGAATAACGGAGAGAAATCGCGAGAGCTGAATGCGCTGCAAACTGAATTCATATCCTGAAGGCATAATTGAGACAGAATGAAAATGCTCCCTGCAATAGTGCTCAGCATTTGCATGTACTCGGCATTTCAATCTGGATTTTATTGCATTTGTACTCTTGTCACATTCATCGTTAGCATATCAATCAGTCTGTATTTGATGAATAACGTCATATATTCACGACGCAAACAAAATTCAGTCCGTTCAATACTTAATTGTTTTAAAATCATTAAAAAGTTATATTAATCTTACTAAATTTAGGGAATTGATCGTCTTGAAAGAAACCAAAATAATATTTGATCCAGATTGATATTGCTTTCAATTTCCAAAAGAATAATGTTTTCTGATAACAATTAATTTGCCCAGAATTTAAAAAATTATTCTACACATACATTAAAGACGTGAAATGCCTAACTTCCATGCCCAAATGGAAGTTGGAACAAGTGTTCCAACAGTGGCTGATTGGTTCTGCTTTCAAAGCTGGCAGACGGAAGATGCTGGTTTCAAAACTATGTCGAACTCATCGCTCATCATAATTTTTCGTGGGGTTTTTTTTTAACCTGCGTAACCACTTCGTAAATACAAGGTAAGTTAATTTAGAAAGACCCACATGGAGTGGAATCCCCCATCGTTCTAAGTTTTTGGCGCTAATGATTTGGTGTAATAATCAGCACCATCACCTATATTGCATAAAAAATCCTGTGATAAGATTTGAAATTTATACGAACAATTTGCCTTTACGAATTTAACGTGAAATTGTATAGATTCAAGACTATTAATGTTAATCTCTACAAATGTTAATAATTTTTTCTTGATAATTCATGTACTCAAATTAAGTTCGTTTATCGTAAACAACTTCGAAAAGTTTTAAATATTTGTAGGTGTTATAGAATACAAGGTGTTTTAAAAGTATCATTCGATTTAAAAAATAATAACTATTCAGCTTTTAATCCGTTTTGATCAAACAGAAAGAGATTGTTTGATTATGACTTGACTGTCTGTCATTAATTTCTATTGTAAAAGACTGCTATTGGTGTGCATTTTGTACGTGCTGTTGATATGAGATAAACAGAGTTTAATAGTTTTTTGCTGTGTCTCTACAAACACATTAAATGCATAATTTAAATAACAAGATAATTGTTTGTAATATCTCGAAATTTAAATATATTTTACCAGCCGCGTACTGTATTTTCGGATTTAGATAATATTCTCATATCCCAAATTTTATATTTTATATATCAAATCAAGCATTTCAATTAATTGATTTTGCATTACTTGTAAAATTTTCATATTTTAATCATATTTTGAATATGAGTATAACATTCTCCCCCATTAAAGTGAATATCATAGGGTGCCTATTTTTATAAAGGGTCATTTTGAAAAGCTTGGACATACTATGCAAATATGCGTGTGTGTGTAGTGTTAAGGCATATGCTTCTTTTCTATTTTAAAAATATTTTTTCTGTACAGTGTCTTTAATAAAGACATATGAAAAAAAAAATTATGCGCTGGTGTTAATTTTCAGTTATTTTTTGTATATAAGTATTAAACACTCCGATAGCCGCAACATTCATTTTGCTTTTTTATCTTTAATATAACTTATTATGTTTATACATAATCTTAAATTTTTGTAGAATCTTCCTAAGAATATTTTCCTTAAAATACACATATATTTTAATACATTTGTACATGAATATATATATTTTTTAATATTTAAATTTTAACTTAAGATATTTGAATATATATCTCCCTTGTAAAGAGAAAATACTTTTGTCCAAGAGAAAACCCAAACAATGTATTAATATAATATCTCAATTACATAACGAAGAATACATGAATGGTGAAAATGATCTATATTTCTTCCCTTTTTTTATTAAATAGCCAAAATATAGACCATGCTCAGATCTCATCTAAGAGTTGGTTTGGTATTTAAAAATTTACTTCAACCCGTTGATCATTTTCCATTTATTTGTTAAAACATTTATCATCACCGAAATTGTACTATTTTATAAATAATGTTTAAATTATGTATTCATTAAGTAGATTTTAAATTTAACAAATATTGTCAATTTTATACTCAACTACAATATTCTGACAGTTAAATTTCGAGAATATACTCAAGAATAATCTCAAGCAACGTTTTTGATAAGCAGTTGCTCCAAACAAGTGTTTTACTTCCAAATGTATAAAGCATTTAATAGGTCACTTGGGAAATGTCAATCTTACTTTACGTTTTGAATTCACGATAAACAACGAGAATTGCCTTTAAGTTTTGGCGCTGTTCCATTAAGTATTTAAGCTCGAATTAAACCGTAAGTAGTTTCCTAGTAATTTATTATGTTGTAGAAATTTACCAAGTAAAAATCTATAATATTGCTTTAACTTGAAAAATAATATTTTTCATATAGAAAATTAATGATAGGTGCTCTGGAATAAAAATATATTGCATTGTATCTTTAGATACATTGATACGTCACTTTTTGCATATAACTGTAAGTATGCAAATAATGTAAAAAAAATATTTCTATAATATACTATTAAATAAAAACATTATAAAATTCAAAACTCTTTTTTATGATATGATTATTCAATTATTTTTAATGTTTAAACGTTTTCAAATTAAATATGGATGAAATCATTTGTTGATTTCTTTTCTTCGGAATTTTAAAATACTTTAAAAATACTTAATCTTAATTCTTCTAAAACAAAGAGCGTAATATTTAATGTGATAGTTTTGTATAATTTTTTTTTATTTCAATAGGTTTCAGTATAGTAAAAATATTAAAGTTTTTTTTTACAATAGTCAGCATACGTATTTTCATACATTATGTTTCAAAGGATAATAAAAGGGCATGTTAATCCCATTGAATAAAATAAAATAACAAGAACGCTATTTATTTAGGTTATTACATGCTATGGCTTCCAACCCGTGATTCACGGGTCACAGAATACTGGTGAAAACCAGTTTCAACAAATTAAAAAAATCTAATAATATTTTTACATTCAATATATTTTTTAAATGCTCACTAGCAACACAAAAAAAAAGCGGTTTATATGAGAAATAACAATAATGTATTCAAATAAAGTTTTAAAATTTATTAAAAGCGTTATTTTCGTCTTAGCTGTATGACAAGAGTAAATAGCCGAATAAATTGCGAAACATTTTGCTATTAATATACAGCCTAATTCATTATGTTGTGTTCAGTGTTTTAAGAGTAAGTTTCAGTGTAGTTCGATTACATGTTTGCTAAATTTGTGTTTTATTTATCTTATTTTGTAATGTTATATATTTCGTTAGGGATATTAGCTGGAAACATCTGCTGGACTCATTATATTGTGTTAAGCGCAAACGGATTAATCTTTCGGTTCCTTAGCTGTATGTTATGGAGATAGATTTTTAAAAATATCATGGTTGAAAAATATTTTTTAAAAGATAAAAAAACAGTAAATTGAGATACAGTTTTCCAACAAATTGCGTTTGAAAGGTCACATATTTTTCCTATTCCACGGCGTAAAATTGAATTTCTGCGATGTTTAAAAGTTTTAAAAGAATACAGTAAAATCGACGTATATTCAGGAGCTGTTGCCACCGTCAATATGGCATCAGGGTTACTCGGGGCAGTTTTTGCTTTGCAATATTTATTTTCTTTGCAAATGGTAGTATCAAATGTTATTTTGGCTTCAGCATACTGAATGAGCAGAGTTAAGTTCAATGACGTTGACTATTTTTTTTAGATGAAATAATAAGTGTTTTCGAACGGATATTACATATAGAAATAAGTGCTATTTCCATATATATTATATTACACTGAGATATTATATGCATTAAGATAGCATTAAAAATTGCTAAAGCTGACAAAATAAAATTGCTACATTAATCAATATTTACTGATCATAAAGGACGTGAAAAGCTAAAAAATCCTCGAAATATTTTTGTTTTGTTTTCAAAATTGATGTTGATGAATTTGCGGCAACATTTCAAGAGATAATAAATACTTTTTCAAAGATGCAGTTAATTGGCATAGCTAATATCCTACAGGTCAATGACACCGAATAAGGCATTGCTTGCAGAATTATGAATTATCTGATAGACATCAAAACATTTACGGTACTTTCTATTTCGTCACAGATTCGGAATTTGTACGGGACGACGATGTGACTCAATAGTCCCCTTTCGGACAGCATGTCGGAACAACCAGAGCTACAGACACTCTCGGTGATAGTAGCTGTACTCCAATATCGCGAGACACTAAAACAGATGCATTGATTATGCCATCTGCTATGCATCTTTTCCCAAATCTAACCATTTCTTTCCCCGACATTGAAAATATAATTACTCCCTTTGCGGGAAAGAAGACTGATAACATCCGATCGTGGCTCAAACGTTTCGAAGCTCTGGCAGACGCATTTAATTTTTCTAACATGCAAAAATTCATTTTTACGGAACGCGCATTCCGAGGTCTCACACAACTGTTTGTACAATGTCAGTCGCGTATAACATCACAAGCTATGCTCAAAAAACTATTACTACTGGAATGCGCACGTTTCTCGTCCCCGGGTCAAATTCAGGGACATTTATTCAGTGGTTTCTGTCACCCCAATGCGAAACTGATGTACCATGTTTTGTACAAGAGAGATATTGAGATTCGCGGCAATATAGGCGAACTGTGTATTATACACTACATAATTTACGGTAATAATACTACACTGAAAATTAAAGCCATGTTATTTCGATGTAAAGATTTAACTACATTTAAACAAAAATTATTAGTTTATGAAATTTCAATATTCGTTCGGAAAACGAAGTTACGTATGTTCAGTTATACTCCAGTTTGTCCAAAGTATACCCCGATTGAATAAAAGAAGAAAATTATGTGTGACAATAGCGTTGGCATCGGTCAAAAATCGGATTTTGAACGTATAGATACAAGGGCACTAAATGTTTTGATTTCTCATGGTTTGCGCACAAATCGTGTCAACACCTTGAACGGGTTTCGAAACCTAAAGCCTAAACCCTAGGCACTCTCCTTCTGGAAACTGTGCGATAGAAAGAAATTAGTAAATTCAAGTGGTAAATTCGCATCACCCTCAACAACATATGCAATAACCAGTGACAATATCCTACCTCTGTATATATTCGTTGATTGATATGGGTAGCCCCGTGACACTTCTACCGGAGGATATCAACCAGCTGCTTGGGTCTACAACCACACTCCGGTGCCAATGCTACTCACAGGCTTCTGTAGCAGTAATGTTCGGCGTCAGAGTTCTTTCCTTCCTGTTACAGGAATAGATGATAATATTTCTTCTACCATTCTTTACACTATTGGTTTTTCTCACATGTCCCTACCCATCATCCTCGGAACAGACATAATACTGCAAGATACTTTAACATGTGATGAAACACACATCTCACTTTCTAACCCAAATTACCAGATGTTTTTATCTGCTTTATTAACATATGTAATGACGCATCCGAGATCGACTTAACTCACATTATCTACAAGTCTTGCTGTGACGACGTTTTGACACTTATTAGAGCCTACTAGCCAACCAAAACAAAATTTACTGATTTACGAATGTCTGTAGTGTTAACTGATGACGTTTTAGTTTACCAATGTCTTCGAAGAATGTCCATCGCTAAAAAATAAATTATTCGCAGCCAATTTAACAGTGGTTAGAGGAGGGTATGATAAAACTATCCTACAGCAAGTATGCGAGTAACTCCATGCGGCTGTTTGCAGACATTAGCAAACTAAATAAGAAAACAGCTAAATACCGTTTTCCGATACTTTTATTGATAATATTATAGACCAACTGCAACAAGCCGGGATTTTTAAATCACTCGACCTCAAAAATGGATTCTTTCAGGTTAACGTCGATACCTGAAGTACCAAATATACGGCTTTTATAATTCGGCTTGCATAATGACCAGTTCGAGTTCCTCAAAGTTACGTTCGGATTAGGTTTAAACCCGGTGATTTTTCCTAAATATCCAGGTAGCGTTTTTCGAGAGGTATTGGTAGAAGGTGTATTAATTCTGTATAGGGATTATCTCCTTATCCATCGCTAAAAAATTAATTATTCGCAGCCAATTTAACAGTGGTTAGAGGAGGGTATGATAAAACTATCCTACAGCAAGTATGCGAGTAACTCCATGCGGCTGTTTGCAGACATTAGCAAACTAAATAAGAAAACAGCTAAATACCGTTTTCCGATACTTTTATTGATAATATTATAGATCAACTGCAACAAGCCGGGATTTTTAAATCACTCGACCTCAAAAATGGATTCTTTCAGGTTAACGTCGATACCTGAAGTACCAAATATACGGCTTTTATAATTCGGCTTGCATAATGACCAGTTCGAGTTCCTCAAAGTTACGTTCGGATTAGGTTTAAACCCGGTGATTTTTCCTAAATATCCAGGTAGCGTTTTTCGAGAGGTATTGCTAGAAGGTGTATTAATTCTGTATAGGTATTATCTCCTTATCCCATATAAACTGAAGCGAAAGACCATCAAAATTGAAACGAGTATTGGGAACTGAATCTGTCTACTGTTTAAATATGACCTTTAAGAAATACATTTCGGGGAAACACTATTGAACACATACTATCGTACCGTCACCCACGAAAGTTAAATCCGTCCAACACTTTCCGGAACCAAAGAACGTCAAGCAGATACAATATCTTCTCGGATTGACACGGATACTTTGGTAAGTTCATGCCAGGTTACGCCTCTCTTGCTAAACCCTCAAACGATCTATTGCAAAAGTCAGTGACTTTAGCGCGCAACAACGACAGGGTCTTCACATGCTTTGATGCTTTCTTACTAGAGCTCTAATATTGAAAATTTTTGTTCCGATTTCGGATCTCAAAGTGCACACACACGCCAGTAAATATTGTTTCGGCGTGGTACTCAAGCAAAATGTTACGATGCCCAGTTTCAAACAATTCAGTATATGAGTAAAAGTAACATCTTCTTGAGTAAATTTTGTAGCTATGAACTTGAGCTCCTTGCGATTATACAAGCTCTCAAAATGTTTTGAGTATATCAGCACGGAAAAAAAATTAAGTTTATTACAGACTGTCAAGTACATCAAAAGACTCTTAAGAAAGAAGATCTCATGCCAAAAATTGCACATTTGACTAAGTTCCTTCAAGATTTAGATTTTGGAATACTCCACTTAACGGTGACAAAATTGTAACATGTAGACTCCCTCAGTAGATATCCAGTTTTGCATATTACATCCGATGAACTGACTCGGAAAATATTCCAGGCCGAATCAACACATGCCTTTATTTCTACGCATTAAGACAGCGGTATCTGAATGCTCAATCAATGACTTCGTTGTGCGCCAGAGCGTTCTTCATAAAATTGAATAGGGTAGAGAATAATTAGTGACCGTTCAGGGAATTCAATTTCAGATACTGCAAAATGACCACGCTAAAGGTCATTTTTCTGCTAAAAAGACGGAAGGAATTTTTTTCGGAATTTTTTTATCCCTATCTCATTAAACCAATTCACACGATTGTGGCGAATTGTGTCCAGTTCACTTTAGCCTCGCGGCAGGTGGGAAAACAAAGTTTTCTCCTTTTGATTCCTAAGGGCATCAGGCCTCTCGACACCTGTCATTGTGATTCCGTATGCTCCGTTTCCACCCACGAATAAAAATAGCATTCATCATTTCGCTGTAGTGGACTCTTTCACTAAATTTTTATTGATGTATCCCGTAAAATCTACGTCTACATGCGACAACCTCGAAAATATTAAACTACAGTCGGCTATATCTATACTGTCGGCCAATCCACGAAAAATACTCAGACTTCACAGTTTACATTACATGGACTTCGAAAACTTTTGCGAGCAAGAAAATATAGAACACGATCAACGATGTGAACACGTCACGATAACATTAGTTGATCGCGCGAAATAGTACAAGCTCTTATATTCCGTCCAGAAAATAATAAATAGCACCACGTCACCTACAAAAAAAGTATCCCAATTTAAACTGCTCACGAGCGTAAAAAATTTGAAATAATGCGATGATCTGATAATCAAACAGCTGTTAGAATCTCAACACAATGAATCAGTCATGAAAGATGAACGACAATTATGGGACTATGCAAAAATCAGCATTCTAATCTATCATGAACTTAGTCGCACTCAATACCATAAAAATAAAACGTCTCCACATTTTATAATATAGACGATCTTGTAGCTATACAGAAAATGCAACTTGAAACAGGACTCAAACTGCGACAAAGAATATTCGAGCATTTTATAATTATGTCGGCCAAACAACAGGGCAGAAAAGACTTGGCGAAAACAGCTCATCACAAAGATTTAAATATGACATCATATGTGACTGATCTCAAGAAGACTTGGACAGTTCCGTAATCATCTCTTTTTGCACTACAACTCTAAATTGAATGTTGTGTTCCCGGTATGATCGTCCCGGTCACTGTCTAGAGTACTATTTCATTCGTGTTATCTTTTCGAGTGTTTATATCCGTGGAGTATATTGCTTAAATATATCTATATATTTCATCTACTGCGCCTCTTCATGTGATTTAATATTATTGTCTGTGCTTCAGGACTACAATTTTTTTTGGCGCTCTGTTGAAGTTAATTAAGGTTTTTTTCTTCAAAAAGATGTGTTCTCGCCAGCTTACACCAGTATAATGTTTGTTTAATTTTTTTTCTATTTCATAACCAGTGCTCTTATTTAATTTTATTTTTTTGTGTTGCGTTAGTGTTTCAAACGCTTTAGACATCAGGGACATTTATTTATTTTTTTATTTTTTATTACAGGTTATGTAATTACATAAATTTCTACAAAAATAATCAATATTTTTTCAATCGAGTTTTTGTGGGCTTCAATATTTATTTTTTCTTATTTAGTACTTGCTGTTAGCAAACGATGGATTTTTCTTTCTCACAACGTACATGTTCTGGTTATGACGACAGCAGATCGCTTTTATTTCCCCTCTTCTTGAACACGAACAAGTCGGCTGATGAACATTTTTCAGGAAAGACACAGATGATGGCAGACGATGCCCCGACGACGCTTTAGATATATTTGCTCTTTTTGTTTACCTATCAAAAATGTTAAAGTATTTTTTTTTGTTGTTTTTTTGGTATGTCTATGTTTTTTTTTCTCGTCTATATTTCCCGGTGCGTGTGCGAGAACGTATACCATTGGATGGCCGAGTGTGACATGCGGATTTTTTTCGGCATGAGGCATACGGCTTAGCATCATAATTACTCAGTATGTTCGCGTAGAAACTACAGTGTCGGAAATTCCAACATTCAAAACCAGTACAATGCCTTCTCTACATTATTAATTTTGCTGAGTACTGGGAGACTGAAGACTCTCCTATTCTTGGTTGACTAATGCAGACGGCTTTAAACTAGCGCTGTATATTATATCACGAAATCTTTTTGTAATTATTTAAATAACCTGATTGTATGTCTATATTTAATTATTTTACAACCTAGAGTATATTAAATGTTACATAATTTAAAAATTACTCTAATCAGGTAAGTCTCCTTAAATCATATATTATCATATAATATGAGGGAATATGGATATTGGGAATTAATTAAAACTTTGAAAGGCCTTTTGAAATACTGCATCACTGTAAAAATTATGTTCGTTTTAGATCGCTTTTTGCCATATTTCTAGAGGTGTAGATGCCAAAAACAAGCATACAGTCACATTTTAATATACAAAGATTCTGCGTTACTCTACATTACTTTCAAATCAATTTATTAAGCAATTGCATACGTAAATTTACGTAACTTTTTCATTAATGATTAAAAAAACATCAGTTTAACATTCAAGTTCTGTATGAATATATTATTTTAATATTCTTTTTTTAAATATTCTCATTATTTTAATATTTTTATACTCTTAATTTAAGTCTTTTAATATTCTTATTATTTTAACATTTTAATATATTTTACTCTTAATTTAAGTCTTTTAATATTCTCATTCTTTTAACATTTTAATATTTTTAATTTTAATATTTCAATATTCTCTTGTTAAATATGTTCCTCTTTCATAGTATCTCTTATGACAGAACTTTACAATATCATATTGTTGATCATATAGCTGCAACAATAAAGAAATTCCCATTTATTTGCCACATAGCTAAATAAAATTTATTTTGCTTGTACAGAATGATTTCATGAAAAAGTTATTATCTACAGATAATACCCTATTGTAATATACGTCAGAGCTTTAACATGCAGTATTAGTTTTATCGAAATACAACAAAAATTTAGACAAGTGTATATTATTATCATGACTTTCTGCTCTTAGGAAATTATCATAGTGTAGGGAAATCCGAGCATAATATGAATAGCCATTGTAAAATTTCTCGGGCAAATAACATTGCATTCATATATAACGTGATAACAGGGAAGTAAGTTTAATATTTATACGTGAATCCTGCAAATAATACATTTTGCAGTAGAATCATAAGAATAGTTTTATTGTTAAAATATTACATTTATACGAATAAGAATGCAATGCATTTAAAAAAATTAAATTTTCGATTAGGTTAGTTTTATATTTTCTTTTATTCGAGGATAATTGGTTTAAAAAACTGCATTAAATAAAAATTTAGAAAACTCAAAAGAATTACAAGGATCAAAATATTTTCCAAATTTTTAAATATTTATTACTTACTAGCTACGTAGCAACCCATTGATTGCATATGTATTTTAGTTCGTCGGCTTTTTTGAAAAAAAAATCTAATTGTATTCTACAATTTAAAAACATTTATAATAGTAAAAGTAAGAAATCATATTTACAATGTAGGTTAATTCAAAATTATGAATAATTTTGATTTTGATTTAAAAAAAAAAAACAGTGATTAGATTTTGTAAATTACGTTATTTTTATGCAGTTGTAGTGGAGTGTTATTTATAAGAAAGTAAGAACATGAGAGCATACGGGAAATAAAATTCTATTGTTCGAGAGGATCAGGCAAAGCAAGTTTCGGATACTTGCCATTATCTTAAACTTGGCGAGTCTGTAATTATCGTTAAGTTAATATCTCTTTATTTGTCTAACTTGTTTAAATGGCAAGTTTACAAAATTGAATGCATTGTTCTCACCAGATTTGTTTTTCATAAATCCTTCTATATTAAAAAAAAGTAATCTGGAACTGAGCCAAAAACGAAATGGACCAATCAAATTCTGCGTAGATATTCCGGGTTATTCTCATCGCTTTTTTACTAGGGACTGTTTTGAGGAGCTATTACCTTTTTTCTAGCCATACTACGGATTCGAAAATCATACCACCAGACGCGAAATATAACAAGCTTTGAGAAATTAAAAAAATTATCACGGTCGGACAGTAAACTCAAAAAATCCTTAAAAATCGAGTAAAAAATCTTTTATTGAAAAAGTCATTTTTTTTATATTGTTGCCAATTTCTAAATAAGCGCAAAGGATTATGTTTTATCTCAAATAAAAAATGTATTTGCGCGAGACTATTAAAAACAATAATGAAAGTTTAAAATAATAATTAAATGATCACGTGTTGAAAGCAGGAAATAAAGAAAATTACGTCATAAAAATTGTGTTTACACATGAATATTAAAAATGAAAAAGATAAATTAAATGAAAAAGCATTTTAACCAGTTAAATGAAAAAGCATTATAACCTGATTACAGAAGATAGTCGCCGTTCGTGATATCATCATCTTCATCTTTTTAAAACAGGATACATTACCAGGTTTTAAGAGGCTGTGAAATCAGAACGGGGGTTGGTGAGCGTAGCGAGCAGGGGGCAGAGCCCCCTAGTCAAGTATATAATGATATACTTGGTGATAATTTTTTTTTCATTGATGCAAACTTTTGCCTTGGAACCGATTATCGGAGATTGGGTCATTATACATACTAAACCAGTTTTTAAAATTAGTTAGCTTTGTCATACGATGAAAATGTAATTATTATCATTTATATTTGTTAATTAGATCTTTTAATAGCCGTAAGATTCCTTAAAATTTACCGATTAGTTTTAGAGTTTTTAACTATTGAAATATTGGATCTCCCAATTTTTCCACGAGCAGTGAATTCCGAAATTGTCTCAGTAATATAATTGTCTGCAGTTGCACGATGTGGCGCTGCATGGCAATTATGCTCATTTTGCCAGATTTGGCACAAAAATCACAGTTTTATGTGTTATATGTTTATTATTGTTTATTTGTACAATAAAGTGGCTAGCTATCAATTGAATAGGGCTCTCGGCCATTTAGCTATTACTATTTGGTTTTATTTATTAAATAATACTATGAGATTGGAGACGAATTGGAACTGTATTTTTGACAGTAATTTGACAATTTAATGACGATATTGAATTATTTAAAAAAATAGGTACGTAAATAATTTGCATACATTTATAAAATATTTCCTTTAAATTTTACAAACAAAATAAAGCAAAAACGTTTTTTACAACTTAATTTGTAATCAACTGAACTTTCTCCTTCTTCGCTGCCACCCGCGTGCGCGCTTCCCTGGATTTTACTAATGTCGTCAGTATTGTTTGCGCAAGGGATTGTAAAGTCTGTAAAAATACTAATTTACCATAAAAAATATCAGTGGATTCACTTAAATCGTTATATTTAAATCTCTAAAAACAGGAAGTTCGTTAAAAACGCAATCACTATAATGAATTTTAAAATAATTCACAATATATAAATTGTTACTATTATTTCAAATTATATTTTATAACTTAATTCGAGGCAGAAAATTAAAAACTTTGATTTTTGTCATTGAAATAATTTTTTATAAATTAATAATTAAAAAATAGAAACCTTTCATTTTTATCAAGCTTTCTGCTACGTGGATCCGAACTTGGACATTTTCCAACTATTTGTTATAACTTAAGTGAATATTAAAAAGTAGAAATTTTCAACTCTTTCCTTCAAATTGTTTTCTATAAATTAATTAAATATTGAAAAATAGAAACTTTTCATTATTTTTCAAGATTTTCCCTGTTTGGATCCGAACTCGAGTCTTGAGAATTGGAGATAAACAACATACCACGTAGATACTGCAAACTCCTTCCAAGTAGCTTATATCAACAATTAAACAAAGACGCTAGGAGTGTTTTTCGCCAAGTATGAGTATCGCGAAGGTACGCAACAACATTGCCAAAAGCAAGGACCAATTACAATGCGAGCTACGGTGGGAATTCACTGCTCTACATTTTCCCCTATGTTCTTAAAGACAACTTTTAATATCAGAAGCGTTCAGATCTTAGCGTTTGTTATGGACACGTTTTTGAGCCAATTTCGGCCAAACAAACTGGCAGAGAGACAAAAAGACCAAATTTTCTTAAATGTTATTTTTTACTATTTTTCGTCTAAAACTAGAAGGAACTTAGAAATACATGTTTTAATTTTTTTAAATTCCCGACAGACACTCCAATTGTATATAAGGTAGGTGAAACAAAGGTGGTCATAGTTAAGCTTTGAGGACTTTTATAATTTTCTTCTTGGGTTATTTAGCTGAATTTTTGTTTGTAAAATTTATATTAATCTCTAACACATATCAAGTGCACTTTTTTTTGTAAAATAAAACTTAACTACTTTTATAATACAATTTCAAAATTGTAGCTTGTGGGCCACCTTTAGCGCAAAGTGTTCCAAAGAAGGCCCACATATTGAAATCACTTTTAAAATCTGAAAAATTCCCCAGCAAAGTATTTTGTTTATTATAATGCTCTGATGATCCTTTCTTTCGTTTGATATCTTTCGAGTTTTCCTTCTTAATCTTCTTATCTTATGACACGAAAACGCCTTGAAGCACTTTTTGTGCACGATAGTTTAGGGATTTTCTTCCAAGAGTTACTGACTTTTTTTGAGTGATCTCTAGTGTTAACAATAAATGGTAATAAGTTTTTTAAAGGATATTTATGTAGAAATTTTGAAAATCACCCTTACGACACTGATTTTCACATATGTTTTCTAAGGTGGCCACCTTAGGATCATGCGGATGGTCGCCATTTGCACGACGTAAAAATATTAATCTGATAACTTTCTTATAACTGAAATAAATGTGGTTAAAAAGAGAGAAATAAGCTTTCAGAAAACGTATCATAACTCAAAGTTCTAAGAATTTAAACACGCAAAAAATGCCCGAGGATCAAGGTGATCTCTTTAAATTCAGTTACGTGCACTGCAAATCACAACGCAATAGCACATTTTCTGTTTAACAATTACATTAATTCTATTTTTGAGGGGTATGTTACCTTAGGAACACTGACCACCTTTGGTTCACCCACCTTATGTGTATACTTATATGATGGAAATAAAAATAATTATATTTTAATTAATATAGTTATTTTCCATAACCATCCTTAGCAGCAAACCGAATTGCTAATTGATTAAATTAAGTTCCAATACTCCATTCTTGTGAAATGCTTCCACTGAAATACTGATAAAACCTAAATATTATTGTTAAATTGATGCCAATATTAGCCGTTACAAAAATATTGCCGTTATATTATTTTAATTTAATGATTATTCTTTTTTTAGTACTTTGAAACAAAACATGCAAGTTATAAATTGTTACGGTATATTACTATATTTAAATTTAGTTTCAAGTTTGAGATGCATAATGTGCTTACAATTTAATTTAGAATTAATACGTTGGCGTTAATAGCATTATTTGAAATTACTTTCTGCGGAACTTCCATATTATTTTCTGAATCTTATAAACTTATTTTTATTTCATGAACGAAAATTAGCATTAGAATATACAAATTTTATGAAATACAATGGTTAGTTTATAAATGCAGTTTCAAATGTTATTGTTGTTAGAAAGTAAATATGCGTTCATATATATATACATATATATATATATATTAAAAATATCTTAGAAATAAAAAATAATATATTTTTTAAAACATTCAGTGTTTTCTTAGTAAAATATTAAATCCATACAGTCACACTTCAAATTTGATAACTAAACGTTCGCATAAGATGTATTTTATTTTGTAAACAAAGGTTTGAAAATATTCAAATTAGTTTTCGGTTATTATGACGGCTTATTTTTCATATTCACTTGCCTCCTTTAGTCATACAAATACCAATGCACTAATTTCGATAGACACAGATAAACATAGATCTTGGAGTTGTCTATTTTTATACATAAATATACGAATATTGTTTGGTTTACCAGTTCAATTAATTTTACGAAGTGCCTTTTTAAAGAACATATATTCACATTCTTATGCTTTTTTAAAAAATAAGAAATGATAAAGTGAACTATGTAAAGAATTGAATTAATTGAAATGTTACCTATGTATATTTTAACATTAGTGTCACAATCGGGGGTATCCCTCACATCATGTAACATTCATGGCCGTCCATTTTCGGTGGCTTTCTAGACGACCGACGTCTTGATTTAAATTTTATTTACAAAAGATATTATGTAGAGAATTTTTATTACCTGCAAATAGCGCCATTAAACAGAAGGTTGGTTGATTGGTTGATTTATGACGGCCGATTATCTACTCGAGGCATATAGGCCCTAGGGGAGGGGCCTCCGTGGGGGGTCTTTCTAAGGGATCCTAACCCGTATTTACTACAAGGTTCGAAGAAACCACGGAAAACTCCGAACGGTTAGGTTTTCGAGCGCGACAGGGGTCTGAATCCAGCACCTCCCGTCTACCAGCTTTGAGAGCAGAACCTCTCAGCCAATGGTGGGACTGCATTAAACAGAAGGTGTGCATTGCTTTGGCATCGCGTTGTGAACGTATTGCGCTCGTTGAAGTAACATGTCTCAAGTTATTGTTTTACTTATTATGTTCCATATAAATGTGTTTATCAATTGCGGTTTCAATTGTGACAAATAATTTTAAGCAAATTAAAATAATACTAAACAATAATTTAGCATGCATTTATTAAACACATAAGATTAGATTGATAGCTTTTAGCTATAAAAGATACTATTTACGATTCTAATTTAATTTTTGACCGTATTTTATACCCGCCATAATGAATATTATATGTTATAATCACATACTATATAATAATAACATAATGTATATATATTTATGTCTATATATGTATTATATTATATTATACCGTTATATATATAAAGCTTCTACAATTGCCTTTAATCTTGCACGATGTATTTACCGGGTATGGATAGTATGTATGTATCGTTATAAGAAAAAATATGACGTTTTAAATATATCGTTTTCTCAGGTAATAACTTAATTATTTTAAAGTTTTATTATTTTTATTTTAATATTCAAGTTTAAATATATTGTTCAATTGAAAAGTATTTGGAAATATTATGATTTCTACTTTTTTAAAATGTGGCCACAGTAGGTAAAAAAGGGATATTTCAAAGTATGAACTAAATCTCTATTCAGAGAGTGACTTTTTGAATAAAAACTTGGAAATGAAAAATTAGACCAATTTAAAAATTTATTGGATCCGGCACACCACAATCAAGCCATTTTTATGCCTGCAAAAGATGGTTAAATCACGATGCATAGTTTTTGATCCTATGAAACCTTTTCAACTAAACTATATTGACCGATATCAAGATTAAATACTGCTTAAAATTATCGTTTAATTATAAAACGCTCTGCTCCAACGGCTTTATCACACATTTCTCTATATAACTACTAGTGTCCATGTTTTTACATACACACCCAGAAAAAGGAATTGATTAAAACTACAAAACATGTTTTATTGAGTACATTTTGGTTGTTTTAGCAAAATTCAAGTAAAATTGAACCATTTTACTTGAATTAACAAAACATTTTTTGCTGACGATACGAAATTTTTTTTTGGAATTGCAAAAAAAAATTTTTTTTTGTTGATTCAAACAAAATTTTTATTGACCTATATTTAAACAAAAAGTTTTGTTGGGTCAACCAAATTTTTGTTGATTCAACAAAACTTTTTTCTGGGTGCAAGAGTTTTCGCAATATGAAAGTGAAGAAGTCACAATAAATTGAATTACGGCAGCAGCTTCTTCATTAATTGCTTTTCTTTAGAAGAGAGAGATGCTGGCGGAACTATGTAACCTATTAAGGGAAGGAAATGTTATCCCCATCACTACTTGTTACATAGTACATTAATAATTGTTTACAGGGATGTTTTTCAATCTCAAAACTAAATGCAAAATTATCTTTTGGTTAAAATAAAGGCTTGAGCTTTCTGTAACTTAAAATCCTTTAAAATATAGCAATTAGTAAAGATCCCCTTCACTAGTTTACTTTCTGTAAACTTTTAATTTATTTTTTGATTTTAAATAATACCACATGATAGAAAACCTAGCATTATAATAAAGAAATAAATTGTAAAAAATGTCCGAATTAACTGGTGCGACGAATAAAACTTAGAATTAGCAAAATAGTTAACATTAATTCCTATTTAAGTTTTTCAGGACATAGGTAAGAATTTGTGTAAGAAAATTGCAGATTGTCTCGGCTTTACAAAATGAAAAATAAAGAAAAAGTAGAAGATAGAAAGAAAAGGAATTCCGTGTCGCAATACATTTTGGGTATAACATTTAGTGACCTTTACCAAGTACACCAACTTAGAGACATATCTATGCTTTTTAAGTAGGGTTTTGTTGTAAACATAAATGAGTTACATAAAAGTATTTATTTCATGAAAGATTAAATACGTCAATTATCAAATTCAGTTTCTGAAATGTGAAATTAAAATCCAGGATAAAACTAAGCAAAAACATTTTTTTTAAAATAAATAAATACGAATGATTTGCAAGTATAAATGTGTGTGAAATCAATATATTAAATTAATTCATTCCAAATAAAGTTTAGCATTGACAATACTGCTTAGCAGAGAATGGCCGAAACAACTCAATGAACTTCCACCAGATAACCAGTTCTACCTTTTAAAAAGGTGCAATTGGAGTATGTATCCTTTAGGGATTAATCAATTTTAACTTTAAATAAAATATAGCAGATGTCCAACCATTTTTAGTGAACTCATATGTTGTTTGTACGCATATATACACCGATATTTATCGATAAAAAAATTGCATTTATTGTCTTAATTTGCTGCCTACAAATAAAAACGCATTTTTGATATTTTCATTTCGAAAAAAAATTTTAATTGATTAAATAATGAATTTTTGAAAATATTTCTAAATGAGGATTGAAAAATCATGCAAGTTCCAGGAATTAATTCTCCAAAAAATTAAATATTAGTTTAAAATTTAGAAAATAAAGGGTAAATATATACAAATGTATTCTATGCTTGGGTTTTTGTCTACTCATAAGCCATAAAAATATCGTTTTCCTTAAATTGTTATTTAGCAATGAATTTTAAATTTCATTTTCAATAATATTTATATGTTATTTATATTTATTGGTAACTAAAATTTATATTTCCTTCCACATTAGGGTATGGATTAAATTATGCAGATTTACCAAACATGCAATTTTAAGAAAAAAAAAGTTTTTCTTGCGTACAATTCAATATATGCATACATAATAAATATTATCAGCCTTTCATATCGAACGGCCTGTTAGAATTTGCCACATAGATAACAAAAGAGGAAACTTTTATAACTTCTAAAACAACATTTTTTATAGGCGATAATATTTTGTACTACGGCGAAAAAAATGTGAAGTGATATATCTGAGTATATTTTGCCACTTGTTGTAAAAAAATCGCTTTAAAGTTTTATCTGTAAGCAATAAAAATGTTTCGCATCGCAGTCTTCTTCGATTAACTTGAGCTTTGAGAGTACTTTTGAATTTAACTTCTGATAAGTGTAGGAAAATTGCAACACACAAAATATTTTTCTGCATTATTCTTTAAGTATATTTTAGTCGGGAAATACTTCCGTGGAATTTTATCATTTAAATATTGCGCGTCTTCTTCTGAACTCGACTAATAACTTACATATATTTTAAAAATATTTTCAAAGTTACAAAAGTTTATATAAAACATGTCGTTTTAAATATACAGTATGCCCACTAAAGTCCCTTGCCACCCTCTTAACTTCGGAATGGCTGCTGCTATATTCATAAAAGTGGTGTCTAGGTATAGTAAAGAAGCCATGCGCTACTGAATGAAACCGCCTACGGTGCCACCTGGTGGAAAACTACAAAGTTAGCAATCCTATCTCGAAAAAGTAGAGATTGGAAAAAAAAGTTATTTACAAAGTGGTAGAGCATCATCGATTTAGTACGAAAAGATACCTTCTGGACATTAATACGAATAATAGAACGGTTAAGACGCGCATTTGATTTTTCGTGATTTCCTACACTGTGAAGTCACGAAATTTGAACGGAAGGAGAAATGATTATCTTTCGGACAAAACACGACACTGCAATGTGGTACAGTGGTATCGCTTGTGATTCCGAATCAAAACGACGCATTACGGACGCTTGTGCCAACGTGTCACCCTCTATGCTCCAATGTGTGTGACGTGAAATTTAAACAAGGATGCAAATGTGCATTGCAGTTGAAGGTAAAACGTTTGAAAATCTCAAATAAAGGTATATTGTTTCAACTTAGTTGTTTTTTTCTTTCAATAATAGTTTTGTCACGTCACAGTGTAGGAAATCACGAAAAAACAAATGCGTATTTTAACCGTTCTATTCTTCGCATTAATATCCACAGGTTGTCTTTTCGTACTAAATCGATGATGCTCTACAACTTTGTAAATCACTTTTTTACCCTATATATTTCCGTTTACGTGATAGGAATGCTAACTCAGCAGTTTTTCACCAGGTGGCGCCGTAGGTGATTTTATTCAGTAGCGCATAACTTTTTTACTATACCTAGACACCACTTTTATGAATATAGCGGCAGCCGTTCCAAAGTTAAGAGGGTGGCAAGGGACTTTAGTGGGCATACTGTATACAGGGTGTATCTGAAATGCTTCAACAAACTTAGAGGGATGATAGTACTCATGAAGACGAACAAAAATGCAATGGAACATGGGGTCGCAAATGACGTTTAACCCTTTCAGGGACAGTGGTATGTTTATGAAACCACTTAGTTTTAATTCCAAAATGCCACAATGGCACCAGAATTTTGCTAAAATCTTTTCTATTTAATATGTATGTGAAATATAGCCTTTTTTTCTTATTTACAAATATTTTTTTTTTTTTTGTAAATTCCGGTGCCAGTCATTTATTTCAACATTTTAGTACTAAAAGTACTTTGCCCCTGAAAGGCTTAAAGGATGAAAATTGAGAAAATACTTCTGGAAATGGACAAAGAAAGACAAGAAAGAAACACTCCAGAAAATTATTTATTGCACAGAATAGGTACAACACAGCTCGTAATGTCCAGAGAAAACAAATATTTTACAACAATTGTTCAAAGTGTCGACCGCGGACATTATTACACAGAGTAAATCTATGGAGCAATGACCGGCGGACACGCTATGTGTAATAATGTCTGCGGTCGACACTTTGAACAATTGTTGTAAAATATTTGTTTCCTCTGGACATCACGAGCTGTGTTGTACCTATTATGTGCAATAAATAATTTTCTGGGGTGTTTCTTTCTTGTCTCAATGTCCATTTCCAGACGCATTTTCTCGATTTTCATCCTTTAAGCCTTTCAGGGGCAAAGTACTTTTATTACTAAAATGTTGAAATAAGTGACTGGCACCGGAATTTACAAAAAAATTTATTTGTAATTAAGAAAAAGGCTATATTTCACATACATATTAAATGGAAAAGATTTTAGCAAAATTCTGGTGCTATTGTGGCGTTTTGGAATTAAAATTAAGTGGTTTCATAAACATACAACTGCCCCTGAAAGGGATAAACGTCATTTGCGACCCCAAGTTCCATTGCATTTTTTGTTCGTCTTCATGAGTACTATCATCCCTCTAAGTTTGTTGAAGCCTTTCAGATACACCCTGTATATTTTAAATATATACCAGGTTATTATAATTAAAGTTACGATTTCAAAAATCGATAATTTTAAAACTACTGGTCTGATATTTTAGCAGAACAATCGTGAGGCAATGGAATTTTGCTTGGCGATGAAAAAAAAAAGTTCCAAAATGTGCCGATAGATGGCGCTGTCAGAGTAATGTCAGAGGAAAGACCAAAAATGTATTCGTTAAACACAAGAATGTTGTTAGCCAAAAGGAAAAAAATAGAGTTAAGGGATTTACTACAAATTTATTAGCGAAAAGACAAGAATACGTGTTTACAGCGAAAACAGCAATAATGACAAAAAAAAAAAAAAGAAAAGAAAAGAGCTTCATGGAACAAACATCTTACTGATGGTTAAGGCATAAGTTGTTTGATATGCCCTCCGCCTTGTTCCGCTACTAATCGGAAACGCAAAACGGCATGCTCCACAAAAGATCGGAAGGTATCTGTACTGATGCAATGAGTATGGTGTGTAATGCTTGCCTTCAAGTCGTCTAGATTCTGAATCCGACCACTGTAAACAACATTCTTCATTCAGGTACCCCCAAAGTGAGAAATCACACGGGATTAAGTCGGGGAAAAGTGGCGGCCACGTTGTTGGAAAAAGGCGGCTTATGATCCTATCATCTCCGAAATTATCACTTAGTAGCTGCTTCACAGGAGTTGCAATGTGCGGATGAGCGCCTTCTTGCATGATTATTGTGCGATTCACACACTGACACTGCTGAAGTGCTGGAAGGACATGGTTACGCAAAAGTGCTTCATACCGCTTGCCAGTAACAGTGTAGGTAACGGGACCCGCAGGTGTGATCTCCTCGCAGAAAAACGGACCGACGATAAACGCTGCCGTTATTCCGCACCACCCAGTGACCTTTTCAGACTAAAGAGGTAATGGCTTTAGCTGGAACAGATTCTCGGTCGCCCATATCCTGCAATTTTGGGTATTTACAGAACCTTGCAAATGAAAGTGGGCTTCGTCAGACCACAGAATGTTACCTGGCCATCCGTTGTCCACTTCCATCCGGGCAAGAAATTGTAGTGCAAAAGATTGACGTGCTTCCAAGTTAGCAGTTAGCAACTCCTGCATATGAGTTATCTTGTGCGGATAACACCGCAAGATGTTCCGTAGGATTTTACGCACCGTGCTCTTCGGCATATCCAGCATTCGGCCAATCCCCCGTGAACTGCTGATTCCAACATCACTGTTAGTCTCTTCTTGTAATGCTGTAGCCACATCTTCCACTGCAGCAGCCGAAACTGGTTTCCTTCCTCTACCCCGTTTAACACCTAATGAACCGGTCTCTACGAATTTTGCAATCATTTTTCGCAGACCATTTGTGGTTATTGGAACCCTTTTAATGGATTTTAATGTCCGAAACTTCCTAATAGTTGTAAGTGCCTAGTCATCGTTCTTATAAAAAAGCTTCAAGAGCAGAACGCGATCCTTCAGAGTCAGAGTCATGATGAAGCATTCAGGCAAAGTGAAATGCTAAATAAATATGCTCTGCCATAAAAATGCAGAGCATTTTTATGGCAGCTATGTCTGCGGTGCGCATGTCACGTATTAGTAATTTGCATATCTCCAGACAAGGTGAAACCTAACAGCGCTATCTATCGGCACATTTTGAAACTATTTTTTTCCTTCGCCAAACAAAATTCCATTGCCTCACGATTGTTCTGCTAAAATATCAAGTCATTCAGACCACTAGTTTTAAAATTATCGAATTTTAAAATCGTAACTTTAATTATAATCACCCGGTACTTTAAATATATACGTTTTAAATATATATAATTTAATTTTATTGGTGTTTATAAACATTTCAAGCTGTAAAAAATATTTATGAATTGTGATGTTTACGAAAATAGAAATTGTGTATCAAATTTGAGCACAATAAAATGCATATGAAGTGAATACAGCACTTAATTTACTTTCATGTTCTAAAATTTTTTTAGAAATATAGGAATTTTAATGAAAGCCACGAATGTAGCTTCTAATTGAAAAGAAAATCCTGACACCAGCATGTCCTGTTCAATAGAGGATAATCAGATTCTATGAAATCCGTATCACTTCATTTATGAAATAGCATCACAAAAGTAAATATGGAATTTCTTCGCTAACATGAGAAAAAACTTGATATATCAGGTTGAGTAAAAAGTTTTCCGCCAAAAAATGTTTTATTGTAAAATGATAAATACATACGAAATCATCAAAGCTAATGTAGATAGTACTCTCCGTTTAAATCTACAATCGTTTACCGAGGTTTTGGCAACATTTCAATCCCTTCTGCGAAAAATTGTGGCGTGCGCGAGTCCAGAAAGAGATCAACCTCATTTATGACCACCTCATTTGAATGTAAGATTGTGCCATCAAGATGCAGCTGCAGATGTGAAAAGAGATAGAACTCTTAAGGGGCCATGTCGGGGCTGTATGGTGGATGTTGCATCAAATCCCACTCCAGCATGTAGAGCGTCCAGCCGGTTATCGTACTAACGTGTGGCCGGGCGTTATCTTGATGAAAGAGAACCACCTTCCCTCTGAACTCTTTTCTTCGTTTTTCGAGAATGGTACCGCAAACTTTGATTGGCATGTTGCGGTATATTGCACTTTTGATAGTTTGTACGCTTTTCAGGTTCTCTTTGTACAGTATTCCACGACAATCCCACTACATGCAGAGGAGCACCTTCTTGTTAGTTAAGGCACCCCTTGCAGCCGAGCCAGCTGATGCCCCATGTTCTGATAACCTTCCTTTATGGCTTGTATTGTTGTAGTACACCCATTTTTCCTTACAGGTCACAATTCTGTCCAGAATGTTCTCTTTCCTTTGATCTCTGAGCAGAGCCAAACAACACTTTTCTCTCCTGCGCTTGGTCTTCAGCAGTCAATTCGTGCGCCACTCAGCGGTTGAACTTAAACGTTAGGTTTATGCATTTAGAATTTGAACTATTGTTTTTTGGCAAACGTTAAGCTCTAACGCAGTAATTTGTGTTGAAACATTTCTGTCTTGATCAATGAGTTGCTTTAACTGCTCACACTCAACTTCAATAGGGCGGCCGGAACCTGGTTCATCTTCACTGCCGAAATTTCCAGCTTTAAACTTTTCGAAACCAAACTTTGACTGTATCATAAGAAACAGTATTGATTCCTAAACTTTCACACATCTTTATGTGGCATTCAGTCGCACTGAGTTTTTTGCGGAACTCATAGTAAATAATCGTTCTGATCTGCTGACTTGATAGCTCCATTTTAAACACTTTTTTGAAGCACAATATAATGATTTTTTAACAAACAAACTGCACAGTCATATAGGCCCTGTTCTCTGCTTTTGAATGCAAAAATTGGTTGGCTGAAAAGTTAACAATCGCACGAATGACAGCTGTTTGCGCGAAGGTATCTCCACTTGGCGGAAAAATTTTTACTCAACGTAATATTATCGTATTTGTATAAAAAAAATGATCGTTTTTTGACAAAACATTATGCTAGATGTTATTGTGTCGTGTCCTTATTCTCTTTACTTGTTTTAGGTAGATTTAGTAAGAAATACTACCTATTACATTCTCTCCTAAGTTGGAATTTTTGAAAAAATTTTGCAGATCTACGCCGATTATGACTCCTAGAACCCAAAAACACCCCCAGTTAAAAACTTCATATCTATCTATCTATCTATCTATGTCACTTTTTTATGGACACGATAACTCCAATAATTCTGCACAAATCTCTTTTAAATTGATACATAAAATCAAGGGGCATAAAATCTCGGTCAAGTTCGTTAACGGGAAAAATCGAACCAAGGGGGGAGGGATATGGGGCGGGGGGGACTTTTGTGAAAACAGAAAAAAACCCCATAATTTCTTAATTTTGATACGTATCGAATCCGTTTAAAGTTATTATTACTTCTAGGAAAAGGGCCAAAAATTAACGTATGACAGATTTTTGATATCATTAAAAATGGCCCCAAGGGGGGAGGGCGAAGGGGGGTTTTAGAAGAACAAAATTCATAACTTCGTCCATTCCCAAGATATCAAATTCGCTTTAATTTATTGTAAATACCCTTAAAATTATCTACAACTTTTATACTAACAAGTTTTTTATAGGACCAGCTCTTATGGCAAAAAAATTAAAAAAAAAAAAAAAAATCCCTGCTGGCTCCGCCTACAAGCAGACGTGAAAACAGAAAAAAACGCATAACTTCTTAATTTTTATACATATCGAATCCGTTTAAAATTATTATTACTTCTAGGAAAAGGGCCAAAAATTTATGTATGACAGATTTTTAATTTCGTTAAAAATGTCCCCAAGGAGGGGGAAGCGAATAGGGGTTTCAGAAGAAAAAAATCATAACTTCGTCAATTCCCAAGATATCAAATCCGCTTAAATTTATTGTAAATCTCCTTAAAATTATCTACAACTTTTATATTGAAAAGTTTTTTATAGGATCAGCTCTTGCGGCAAAAAAAAAAAAAAAAAATAACAAATTCCCTGCTGGCTGCGCCTACAAGAAGACGTGAAAACAGAAAAAAACCATAACTTCTTAATTTTTATACATATCGAATCCGTTTAATGTTATTATTACTTCTAGGAAAATAGGCAAAAATTTATGTATGACAGATTTTTGATTTCATTAAAAATGGACCCGAGGGGGGGGGGGGGGGAAGGGGGTTTTTAGAAGAACAAAATTCATAACTTCGTCCATCCCAAGATATCAAATACGCTTAAATTTATTGTAAATCTCCTAAAAATTATCTACAACTTTTATACTGACAAGTTTTTTATAGGACCAGCTCTTATGGCAAAAAAAAAATTAAAAACAAAAAAATCCCTGTTGGCTCAACCTACAAGCAGACGTGAAAACAGAAAAAAACGCATAACTTCTTAATTTTTATACATATCGAATCCGTTTAAAGTTATTATTACTTCTAGGAAAAGGGCCAAAACTTTATGTATGACAGATTTTTGATTTCATTAAAAGTGCCCCCAAGGAGGTGGGGGGGGGGAGGAATAAGGGTTTCAGAAGATAAAAATTCATAACTTCGTCAATTCCCAAGATATCAAATCCGCTTAAATTTATTATAAATTTTCTTAATATTATATACAACTTTTATATTGACAAGTTTTTTATAGGACCAACTTTTACGGTTAAAAAAAATTAAAAACAAAAAAATCCCTGCTGGCTCTACCTACAGGCAGAGGTATACTTCGAAGTTGGCGGTCCCAAATGCCACATCATGGCAAATAGGTCTTTCTTCTGCAATTTACAATAATCAGGTGCCCCACGGTCTGCGTCTTCGAAATCTACCTGTGCCTGTAGACCGAGCCGTCAGGGATTTTTTTAAAGTATGCGAAGAGTATTATTTAAAAGTTTGTGGAATTATTTGCGAGTATGAATGATGATTTAGTTAATAAATGTTCTAATGCAATGGACACCGATTTACACGGGGACAATAAAAATACTTAACAATATATGAACCCATAGCGACTGTACCGTTCAAAGTAAAGGGATGAAAATAAAGATTCAGGTACTTTAAAATATACACTCGAGAATAAAATGAAAAGCAATTATAGAGATTACGAAGTTACGGTTATTTTCATGAAATCAGAAAATACTCAAATGACAACATATGCGTTTTTGATTACAAAATGATCTTCAAAGTGAAAAACGTCAGATGGTATTGAAACGATGCCTGCGACACTAAAAACAGTGACATACGATAAGGGTAATCCAAAGAGTTTTGCGTTTAGTTACAATTTTAAGCGATGTTATGACATGATAGCTTAATGGCAAAAAAGATCTGCGTATTTTGGTAACAATTTTAAAGATTTAGAACAGAAAAAGTGACTTTGGACTTCTCATTCAAATATTTGTTGTTTTCAAAACAGGATCTGAATAATGATTACAGAGATAATTTACTTTTTTTGTTATTGTCGATTAGCTTATTATTTAACTACCTTTCACCTAAGTGATTTGGATTTGCTTATCAAAATCTGACATTACTGACGTTCCAAAGTTATTTAGTGACGATAAAGTGTGCAACAGTATGCACACATTCTTGTCTAACATATATATTATTTATTTTACTTGTAACTTATAGCTATAAAATGGGTTTTAAATACTTGCAAAACTTTTAGATAATGCACCTGCATCTGCCATTGGAATGGTTTCTGACAGCAGCTTTATGAGAAGTGATCTGTTTCTTGACTGTCTTCAACATTTTAGAAAAGCTCTCTGTGTCAACTGAAAAGCAGTCCGCGCTTTTGATGTTTGGCTATCATCCATCACATTGCACGCTTACAGCTGTTGATTTATGGCAACATTATCACATTGTTCTACGCTCTTTGCCTCCGCATAGTAGCCGCAAAATAGAAGATAATATGTTTTTTTTGTCCACTAAGAAAATATCGCACAATGTTACGCACTCTGCTGAGTGCGAAAACGAGGTGAGATATCATCTAGGGCTAACAATAACGATATTTCAAGCTGTATCAATATTTGAACTTGCTTTTGAAAAAACTGCAACCGTTGCTAATGCCACTGAAAGATTTATAGTAACGGGTATGTGAAATAAGACATCTTATATAGTGACATTTTAGCAAGCAATGTCACTGAAAGACCATTAGAATCTAAATTTGTTGAACCACATATGTCAATAAAAATACAGAACACTAAAATTGAGGGGGAAAGAGAATTGCTTTCAATAGAAAATGATATTTCGGAAATTCAGAAAAGCTATGTAAAGAAAAGATGCACGTTCACTGTGAAATAAACTCAACTTCTGTTTTGAAGCGTTTCGACTTCGACGACTTCATCTTACGTTAAATTAACAGAGTTGTTACAGTATCCACAGTCATCTGTGCTCGATTCTATTGTTAAAGGAGCAAAAGGTTTGGAATTTTAAGCAGTTCACCGCACAAAAGACAGCTTGAAGATGACACTACGGAATAAAACCAAAAACCTGTACCAAGAAAACAGTAAAAAATTAAACCCAAGAAGCCAAAAACTGCGCCAAAGGAAATAGTGTGCATATATCCTGGATTCTTAGAAATCTATCGAGAACCAATCCTAGAGGATTTGATCGAGTGCATTTCTTGCAGAGACTGGTGGTACAAAAAGTACGCAGACTATGCATGTCGTGGTCACTAGAATTGTGATGTGTTGTAAGTGAAGTGGTTCCATTTTAGGGTTTCGTTCATCTTACGAAACCCTATTTACTCCCTCTGCGTTGTCTGTCTGTCACAGAGTCATTCTAAAAAACTATCTAACTTACAGAGAGAAACTTCGTGTATATAACTGAATACTAGCTATGAAGAGCTCAAAATATTAAAATTTGAAAAATTCGTATTGTTTTAATAAATAGAGATAAAAAACCAAAATTCTAATAGCCTTTTCCTATTAAATTTAAACATTTTTCGTTATGGCAGATGCCAACAGTTAAAAATCCACGATGAAATTCTTTCTACAACAATTAATTTTCTATCAGACGATTTCTACGTGAAAAATGAAAATGAAATAATAAGTTTCACCCATTGAAAAAAAATTAATATGAAATAAAATTGATTGACGTCATAGTGGTAATAAAACGGAAAGATTTCTCAATAATGCAAGGAGTATGAGTAGTATGAGTATGTGTATGAACACAAAGCAGATTAACATCACGTCATTAGAGAATTAAAAAGAATATCTGACGTCATATCAGAAGTTTAACGGATTTTTCAAATGTTTCGGAATAATACAAAGCGAGTATTAATATGAGTAATAGAGAATAGTAAACATATGAGTTTGAGGAACGTATTGAATCATGATAAAAACCCGATTATAGAAATATTCGCATATTTTAACATTTTGAAAGTGTACAACATGTTTAATTTTGAAATTAATTTTTTTTAATATCGCATTTAGCCCGCATGACAGATATAATTATGGCAGAATATAATAGCGGTCTTCGATGGTCGCTATCGGGTTGGTTTAGATATTCGAAAAAGCGAGAAAAATGGGCCGATAAATTTTTACTTTATAAAAAACATGACTTTTTTTTTTTGCTTGCTAAATAAATTTTTATTAAAAGAAACCCTTTGAGCGATCTTCGATCACACTTACCCACTTGTTTTTTATTGTACACTCTTGCCCATACTAGTTGTACAAGAGTGCGCAATTAGGAGGATAATATTTTTTCAAATAATACCGAAAGTGTTTCTTGAAATGAAAGCATTTCTAAGTGTTTCTAAGTTTTCCGGAAATATTTCTAATATAATTAATGCAATTTACTTTGTTAGCTTAATAATCTAAGTGTAGAAATAAAGTATAACAATTTACCTTAAATCTCTCCATTTATTGTTATTCAAGAAAACATCTAAAGTATGCACTCCTGCACCACCTTTCACTACATATTTAAAAAATGGAAACGCTTTATAGCCTTTGAAATAAAATAATATGCTTTATAGATTTGAAAACGCATTGTAACCTTTTAATTTGTCTCACTTTCGATTTCACTTAAAGATTTTTTTAAGTATAGCAAAAATAAAATTTTAAAGTATTTTTTAAAAGAGCAATTTAAAAAAAAAGTTTTGTTGATTTCCCATATTATATAAATCGCTTTATGTCATAATTAATATACCTAAAAATATTCCTTCTCTATTTTTTGACATATCAGAAGATTAAAGTAACTAAAATTTATCAAGAAAGCAACTGATAAAGCTATAATATTTATTTAGAAACAGAGTTGTTTTCAAAGTCAAACTTATTTTTAATTTAACATAAATTGAATTATTTTTCTAGATTTACAGTGTTTCTAAACCTTAATGTATCCAAAACATTTTAATGAAAAGAAACTTCGTACATACAAATTTAAAAATTAAACCTCAAATTTACATTAATTATAATCTACTTAATCTTACAATTCGCATAATTTATTTGTAGGCGTGTGTAATATCTTATTGTATCATCTTTAATACAATTTATGTAATTATAGAAGTGACATAAATGTAACGTACTTTAGCGAATTATGTGACAAAGCAATGAATTAAATACTTTTCATTACATGTCGTACACTATTTAACATTTATCAATTTGTTTAATTTAAATTTGAATCTTAATCCTATAAAGTTTCTCAAAAGTATTTAATGAGATATTAATAAATTAAAGGCTTTATAAAGCGCTTCCATTCTAATAATTAATTAAATCTATCAATTATAAAACGCCGTATTAAAACAGCTGTTGTTACTATACAATTTCTCATGGACAGAAAATCATACTCCAATATAATTAAATTACTTAATTATGATTCATGTCTTTAACTGAAGTACTTACTGAAATTTAATAATAATGTGGCTTATCAAACAACTACAGATTATCGGCATAAATGATGTCAATGTTAAACAGCGAACGAGTATTTCTAATCTACTCTGAATATTTAAGAGCAATTAATAAAATATTGAAAAAACAAATCTATCGAAAATTGATATGGAACTTTATGTAATTAATATTTTACATGATTATTTTGCTCTGAAAAACAAAAACCTAGTTTTTTTTAAATTTTTAATATGTACAGTCGAAAAAAAACCCTGATACCTTTTAATATAAAACTTTTCACAGGAAAAAACGCAAATAGCCATTTGACAAGAAATTATGTCTTCTTTTAATTTATGTTATAAAAATAGGCTTTGGTGTATCGTCTTCATAGTAAAATTGTACCAAACTTGGAAAATTTGGAAACGAACACCTAATTTTAGTTGTAAGTAACACTGTTAGTTCGCTTTCTAGGAAGATTTTACTTAAAGATACCAAAAAGGAAATTATTCGGTCAAGTAGTTTTGGAATTATGAAAGTTTAAAGTTTTGAACTTTTCATCTTAAATTCATTTGTATTCGTTCATTCAAAACATATTGAAATGTGTTTTAATTTTTAAGCATAACATAGAAACTACTTGACAGAAAACAAAAAAGTTTTTTTTTCCTTCGTAAAATAAAATAATTTCTCTGGTCCAGTGTTATTAAAAGTGTTATGCGTAATGGAAACGGTAACTCAAAGTAAAAGTAATTAAATAAATAAATGCGAAGTTACAAAAAACTGTATTGTTACCCGTGCTTTCGATATTTCTAGCACTGATCTGCCACCAGTAAGAGTAAACAAAAATAATTCATGAGAGAGATTTTTTAAAGTGAGTTTCGAGAATTATAATAAAACTTCTGTCTCCAAACCAGAGGTTCTTAATCAACATACATTATCACATAAAACTGTTACATTAAATCAAATTTAAATCATTAAATAGAAGAAAATCCATTTTTTAAAAACACCAGTCTCTTATCGTATCTAAGTATTTGAGGTTTCTGGGATTAAGAACTAATTAAAAGTTTGCGTTGATCAGACTGATACGATGATCTCTTTACATTTAGTTCAGATTCACGGAAGAGAGAGAATTGAGCTATGCAGTTAAGTTCTGTGCTTATGCTATTCATTCCAAATACATAATGTACCTTCTCTTTAATGTATTATCTAAGTTTTATACTCAAATTGGTAATCTTTACCTAGTTAGCAACGACTTTTTAAGGTTACATAACATGAATATGCGTGTAGAATTAGTGGTACAATGCTAAACAGGTGGGTATCTTTCTTTCGTGTTTCTGCATTTCGAACGAAAGATCTCGACTTGAATTTTTCCACTAGATTGGTTATTACGTAATTACAAATGCTTTGGTGTCAATGACATTTCACACAATTTCCAAATAATTACATTAGCCACGAGCTTAAAAATTATCGTCTAATATGGGAAGATAGATTTTCAACCACACTATATGTTTTCAATTTCTGTGCAAATCATCCTATTAATAATGTACGCTCTATAAATTACTTCGTATTGGTTTTCTGGGCGCTCTGCTGCTCTTCAAAAAAATCATTGAAAACGTAGCAGAACTGCAAATTTTACCCAATTTTCGTCTTCAATTTGTCCAGACGTTAATAGTTATTAAATGCTCGTAAATATTCACAACGAATGCAATGACACTACTTAAGTGTTTATGTTTATTAAAAGATACAACATTTTAAGATGTTATAATCACACGCAGGTTTACGCAATAAATATTATTTTTTCAAAAATTAAATGGGGTACGCGGCATAAACTGTGGCAACCCATTGGGGTTTTATTATTTAAATTAGTTGTGTACTCGTAATGATTATTTAATCTAATCTCTTATTCATTAGTCACGATTCACGCTCGTGATTGATGCATAAGGTGTATTTTACTTACCACGAGTCCCACTCATGATTGATTCAGAATGTTTATTTTACTTACCACGAGTCAAACTCGTGATTGATTCATAAGACAAAGTTTATTCAGGTTGCTAATTTTTTTTTTACATATTCTTCCATTACTTCAAATAAAATATATTGTGGTAGAATCCATTAACATCTGCAATGGAAATATACAACAAAAACCGTTTTAAAATAATGGTTAAAAGTGCGAAAATTTCAGTAACGCTGCGAGCCCTGGTTTACTTTACACGAATCAGACTCATATTGATGCACAAGGGGTTAAAATATACGTTAACAGATTGTTGACCGGTCAGGCGAATTCTCGTGTTTTGTTAAATCAACTAAACTGATTAACGGCGTGGAATTTACCTTACAGAAAATACATCAGTTTGTCCATATTTGTTTTTGATTTTAGGAAATTTCACATTAAAAACCTACAATGTAAAATATTTAATGATGCATAAACTAGAAAACCCTATCTAGGAAATGGTTTTAGACAAAAGTTTCAGAAGAGGGCGGAGCTTCTATTGCTTCAAAAACGCATATTGCAATCAAAATTGTCGGTCAACAATGTGTTTAATGTACAGAGTGATTATAAAATAACTATCCCGATATATGAGCCCCTAACTGTCATACCGTTCATAGAAACTGAATGACATTCTGTTCTAAAATATTTTGAGGTATGCGCTCAAGAATCATGTGAAAAACAACAGTTAAATTCTAACAGTTACGGTTACAGTGACAAAATTTCGGAAATTCCAAATGGCAACACCTACTTTTTTTATTGGAATGTGATCTTCATAGTGAAAAACCGTAAAAAGCGTTGGAACGGTACCTGTAGCACTAAAATCACACTAGGCAGACTAAGAAGAATAGTGAAAACAACCAATAATGACAGAGAAGCAACAGAAAACAAAACATTTTATTGTGTTTCATACATTTTCCATTTCACACACGACGACACTTTACATGCGGCAGATGGTGGATAGCACTGAATAATAAAATGTTTTACTTTCTTTTGCTTCTCTGTCCTTTATTGGTTGTTTTCACTTGTCTTCTTAGTCTGCCTAGCGCCTTCGATTTTCGTGCTACAGGTACCGTTCCAACGCTTTTGATGGTTTTTCACTATGAAGATCACATTCCAAGAAAAAAAAGTAGGTGTTGCCATTTGAAATTTTCGAAATTTTGTCACTGTAACCGTAACTGTTAGAATTTAACTGTTGTTTTTCACATGATTCTTGAGCGCATACCTCAAAATACTTTAGGCCAGAATTTCATTCAGTTTCTGTGAACGGTATGACAGTTCGGGGCTCATATATCGGGATAGTTTTTTTATAATCACCCTGTATTTAACTCGCAACCACGTGCGTTGAATCTTTCAGGATGCAACAAAAATACGCCACAGTAATCACTAATCAATCCTTTGAATGAACATGATCCAGTTTCTCATTAACGACAATAAAAACTGCCATCTTGCCAATCATAGGTGTTTCCAATTTTTATTCTTGTTCATTTAAAATAATGTAACCTTTTTGGGCCTATTAAATTCGATGGATTTTGTTTTTATTTAGAATAGAATAAATAATTTAAAAATGCATCATAGTTTTAATTATAAAGATGAAGTGAAGTGATTTTTTTTTACTTTATTAGCTCAAATGTGAACTCATAAAGAATAATAAAATGAAGAAGATTAAAAAAAAATTAACGATGAATTCTGAAAGTGAATTAGATTCAAGTAACGAATCGGACATTTGTGAATTTCCTGTTTATTATTATGATAGTGATGATTTAATTACTAAATGCAGTAAAGATATATCAAGTTCGAATGCTCAAACTCTCGCATATAATACTAGGTAAAAATGCATAATTTATTGCATATTTTGTGAAGAAAATAAGTCTCTAGCTGAAAGGAACCGGCGCGCTATCACGTGTAACAAAATAGGTGCGCACTCCCCCTGCCCGATAAAAAAAGGACTTTCATTAAATATAATTCTTGTATACTTAAGTATGATTTCTTAAAGATAAGTACAGTATTACTAAAAGCATTATATTAAATTTTGTAATAATTATTGAATAATTAATCCTAAAAAAGCGAAAACAAAATATAGTAATTATTGAATAATATAATCCTACAAAAAAAAAGATTCCTTTTACTTCGATTTTCCAAAATAAATAAGTAATTTTTTAAAAAGTCCTCTGTATTTTTTTCTAACTGTGATAAAATATTTATTTTTTAATATAAAACGTTCAGAGAGTCTGCTGTCGTAAATTTTAGAAAACACGTGTTAATTTTTACAATTTATACTCATGTATAGTGCAGAAATATTTTTTTGCTACTGATATGCATAATCAGGCCCGGACTGGCCAGGTCGGCTGGTCGGCGATTGCCGAGGGCCCCCAGACCAAGGGGGCCCCCAAAAATGGATATATGAGTACAAATTTATAATTAGTTACATTAGACAAATTTCACTATTTTTCACTAATTTTACGATCACACTTTTTTCCCACTAATTTTTTTTCAATCAATTTTAAGCAGTGCCCAGTTGTTTTTTGTTTATGGTAGCCTACGTAGTGGCGCTGTGTCGTGTCGCTGACCAGTGGAAGAAGACTGCTGGCTACTAATCGAGCTCTGTGCAGTGCTCATAGTCTACGATTCAAGGCGTATTGCGATGCTCATTTGCTCAGTCTCGTAGTATGGTTGTCAGGGCCTGTTTACCGAATAGGCACGTAAAGCCTGAGCTTACCCACTGAAATACAAAGGGGCCCCCAAATTTACTTTTCAAAACTAATTTTTAGGAGGAAATTTTTCATTCAGGGTAAAAAATGTATTTTTTTTTCCTTAATTACAGCTACTAAATTTTCCCTCAGACTATTACTGACACATTTATACTCTATTTTTTTCTGTTGATATAATAAATGATATAAAATCAGTGATCAAATGCAACTTATTTTCATTTTTCTTATGTTTTACATTTTAATTTCAAACGAGCTAAAAGTAACAAAAAATTTAATCTCTATGATATTTTGTTTATACTCATAAAGAGTGGAGAAATGATATAAAATATGGAGAATAGGTTATTTAAATAAAGGGGAAAGTAATTATCATAAAAGTGATACCAAATTTCTGTTTATAAAATAGAAATAAAATTGTGTTGCAGCTAAGCGTAAATTTGCGTCAAATATTTGTTGTCCCTGCACTGTTCTTAACACTGACAAATCCTGCAATTTGTAAAGCATAAAATATATTTTGAAGTTCAAATATTCACACCTGTTCCATGTTTGTAAATTCATTTACAAAATTAATTTGTTATGTATATAATAAATTTTTTTTATATGTATATTGCTAGTTAGTTTTAGTTTAATATTAAAAGTATTGTTTACTCGAAATTTTGATGATAAAAATTCAAATTGTTGAAGCATAATTGGCAGAGTAAAGGGGGCTCCTCTGTGTGATGTCGGGCTTCCCCTACTTCTGAGTCTTAAGCAGGCCATGATGGTTGCAGTTAGAGCAGTGTCACAGTTATGTCAACATGAAACATGTGTACCATAGTGGCGCTACGAAAAGGGAAAAAAAAGAAGAGAAAATCTTTAGACTGAAAAAAGTTCGAAAAGTTAAAATACTTGGTTAACTAGTGCCACTTCTCAGTCGCAAAGTCAGCCTTTGGGGGACAATAGTGATACATTAAATAACATGTAAGGTAAATCGAATTAGTTTATTAGCTCATAAATACTTTCCACGTACACAGTATTTCGAGTCGCCAATTCCGTGTTTGTGTTTCTTGCCTATTATTAGTCCAGTCATTTGGTAGAAAATAAAAAAAAGTTTTGATGGAGTTTTGATATTTGGTACTTTTATGTTTTTTGGGGTCGCTGAACATGAATCTGAAGTTTTCCAACAAACTTTTTTCCGGGAAATACTTTTTTTTTTTGTTACAAAAACATAAAAAAACGGACTTTTCTCTGTTTTATCAAAATAATTCTAAAACTATGCATTTTACGTGAAAGTCGACAGTATATGAATCAAAGAGGATAAAATTTCATACATTTTATAAATTGAAATTCTTTTCTTTGATCAATAGTTTAGCCATGAGAATGCCACAGAAATGAGTGTTAAAAGCAACAAGTTGGAAATTGTACGTCAAACGTGACAAATGAGGTGCGTTCGTACTATAGCTAGTTACATAAATATTCGGATCTTTTCTGATTTTTAATTCTGTGAAATGAATTATTTTATTACAGAAATTAATCTGCAGACGATATAAGTATCTCGGTCGCTTGACGATTAAAGTTCGGAAGCTCCTGTAACAAAAAAGCACCGATTTAAAAAAAAAAATTCAAACTTCTTAATAAATATTTTTATTAATATTTCCTAAAGTTTTGATTCGATTTTAATAAAATTTGAAATGTCTCGACAAAATTCTGCAAAGATAATATATTTTAAATTGCAAACCATTCGGTTGGGTAGTTTTTGCGTTGTTATATGCGGACGGACGGACAGACAGACGGACAGACAGACAGACGGACGGACAGACGGTCGGACCAAGCGACGACAATAGGTGCTACGTATTTATATAATTACGAACGCACCTAAAAAACTGAAACAACGGGAAATACGGCACTGTACATCAATGTAACATAGAAACTAACCATTTTACGCTATACAGAATCCATTTTTACTTTTACGTGACGTTGCGTGAAAACCAGTGTTTGGCAGCTGAGAGTTCTCGTGTGAAAACTTCTAAAAGAACATTTTCAGCATATTTTCTCACATCGGCGTTGCTTTGAAATAGTGGCAATCCTGAAGTTCTTTTGTGAACAGAGGAAAACTTTAGAATTATAACTGATAGCATTGTCCAACAAGGATGACAGGACTTACTTTGCTGGTGGCCTGTCTTGGTGAGAAAAGATCTCCATGAGAAGCCACAAAGTGCAACTACTTATTTTCCCCTTTTAGAAAGAAACCAATACAGCATTGGTTTGCAGGTGTTGTCATGGTCCCATGGTACAAGTGGTCCTGATAAGCCCCTCCTCGGACAAACGCCCCTCTCATTGCGAAAACCATGAGCGAAAGGATTTTAATAAAGAGTTCAGATTGAGATAAACGCTGATAGGTGCCAAGCCTCTGTTCGAGAATACAGGTTACGCCAAGTACCCGGGTGACTGCGAGAGGAACGCGGAGAGGTGCTAGACCTCTGTTTGAGAATACAAGGTACGCCGAGTACCCGGGCGAATGCTAGAAAGCCCGCCCGCAACAAGCTTTGTGCGGACAGGCAACAAGAAACCTTTTGAGATGCAACACATGATCTGGATAAAAATCCTACTAGAGTGAGAGAGAATTCTGACCTTTTCACGAATCGAGAAGAGTGCTAAAACTCTTAATATAAAACAAATCTAACTGTCAATTATAGTGGACTGAACAGGCACTGAAATCCAATGAACGATAATTTAAAACGAAAGATCGTCATATCGACGAACTCATAAAATTTATTCTTATTTTTAATCTTATTCTTATTTTTCATCTACCAAGAAAATCTTTGTTTATTAAATAAAGTGATCTTTCGGATGTAAGAAATATTTTCGAAGTATAATCCTTTCGCTACCAAGTCATCACTTCGCGGATTATCTTTGAAAAGGCGTTATAACGCAAATGTTGACCATTAATGATACTGAAAATTATATGATTGATTATATTTTATGCATCTGAGAGGTTCATTGTTTTCTTCATAACTAAAAAATAAATAAAAATGAGCATACCTGGGATCGGATAAAAATCTCCATTTGCTTTTACAAAAATATGGCACTTTCAATTTGCCTTTTAAATAACACTGAAATAAAATAACTAAAACACACTTTCGCTAATAAAAGCTGACACGGACTTCAGTTCCTAAAAGTTTTATTTTTTTTTTGCCTAAACGAATCAACTTCCATAAGTCTAGGGAATCAGGCATTAAAGACGTGAACAATGTTGTTGTTGGTGACTTTCGAACTGTCAAATTTAAAGGGAGCGACAGAGTAAAACCTCTTGTTGTAATGAGCAGTGTGATACTGTGATACGAGTAGACGTCGAATTGGTTTCTATTAACCCCACATCTTTGTTCCAACGAATTTCGGTTACAAAGCACTCGGATGAAGATATTGAGGAGATTTTGACGTACGATCCAGGACCTTATTCCGTGTCCCTATAAGGAAAGGGCAAGTTTACAAACAAGCAGTTTCATCAACCAATCTACCACTGCATTTTTGTCGCAGCTATCATTGCAGGAATCGTCATGGCGACGCAGGCCAATCATATCACAGACCAGTTTAACGTAGACCAATCAAACAGCTCCATCTCATGTGTACTGTAGAACTCGTAAAGAACGAACAGGTTTTTCTCCCAAACCAACAGTAATTTAACCAACAGTGACGTCAGTTGCCCTTTCCTTATTGGACAATGACTTAAGAAAAGGAACCAAATCTACTCTCTACAAGGCATTCAAACCCCTAACAACCAAGCGGTTCAGCGGCAGGGTTCAGTTCGTCATTGATGGTTATTTTTAATTGCATAGGGCTGTTTGGTCTAAAAATCATTCTTTTTCTTTAATATCCGACGAATATGTTGAGTACGTGCAGTAGTCAAAATATCAACCACAAGCAGTAGTTGTCTTTGATGGCTAGCCTGATGACGTACAAAGTGGTTAAAAAACTGATGGGCGTATGAGACGATTAACCCTTTAAGCACCTCGACGTACCTGCGTATGTCATGAAAACCTCTAATTTCAGGTCGTATGTGCGGAACGTACGTCCTGGACGTACCTGGCAACCTGCAAACAAACCTGCAGTCAAACTGGCAACCTGGACTTACGTCCAGGTTGCCAGTTTGACATTTTTTTTAAATTCAAAATTTTGAATTCATACCAGAAAGTTATAGTAGTAATTTGTATTTTATATAATGGCAGACTTTTCGTGATTACATAAATTAAAATTATTCTTTTAGAATTTTCGGTATGAATTTTGTATTTTTGATTTTTTTTGTACTTTTGACGAAATTTAACATAGCTGGTATTCAGCATACTATCACTAAATTGAATATGGTGCTTAAGGAGTTAAGGAAGAATGCTTTGACTGACGTATTGTTAGACGGCACAACGATACCTACCACGTCCGAAGAAAAGTTTCTTGCTAACCCAAAAAACAAGGGTCGGTTAATATCTATGATGATTGACAGGTTTTCATCACCAGATATTACATGCAAGCAAGCAAAAGAATACGCAGACACCTTTATTTTAAACACTGCTTTGTCCTTGGCTCCATAAAATGAGATGGTGAATATAGTTGAGGAGGATGTAAAGCTCTTGGTCATTTTGATAGGTCTCTGCAGAGCTGAAAACGTTTTCTTTTTAAAACCTGGGAAGGACACCGTTTCTCCATTGACATTTTCTCCACCAAATGCTGTGAGTTCAACGGTTGCGGAAAACATCCTCTTTCTACATGCTATGAGCGGGTGCGATACAAAATCAGCACCGTTTATGCAAGGGAAAATGAAGTTCCTCAAAATTCTTGGGAATAATCCATATGTTGCAGGCGTTGTTAAAGTGTTCAAATACCTGATCGCTACTCAGGAGATGGTTTCAGCTGCTGTGGAACGTTTCCTTGTCTCACTGTACGGCTATAGTGGGGCGAATGTGCCTTCGCTAAACTACCTAAAGGATATTTCGTAAAAAAAAGTCAGCCTTTAGATACAGTTCTAATATTGCTGTTTTACCACCATCTGCAGGTGCAGCGCAACAGCACTCTTTAAGAGTATATCACCAAGTCCAGCAATGGCTGGGGATTGAAAAAAAGACTGATGAGTGGGGACGGAAGAAAACAAATGCTGGCCTTCAGCCTGTATTAACTGTACTACCCCCTGCTCCCCTTGCTTTGTTGATGCTTGTATCCTGCAAGTGCACAGAGAACTGCAACCGAAATTTTTGGTGCAAGAAGGCAGGGCTTTGTTGTACTAACATGTGCCTCAACTGCGAGGGTAACTTCAACAGCATCGCAGTGGTGCGTGAAGACGAGGAAGACGAACTTACCTTGAAACCGAGCTGTAGCTGCATTGCCCACTCACTGAATCCGTGGACCCAATGGAAGAGGAACAAGCCATGCCACAAAGTATGAAATATTTACCATTAAGAAAACATTTATTCTATAATATTGGTAGCAATAAAAAAACCACTAATTTCATACATATATTTTTTATGTTGTAGATGTCGATGAACAGCATGGATCGTCAAATAAAAGAATGTGGAAATAAGATTTTTGCCTTTTGATTTTTTGTAAATGTACTTACTAATGTACATAATTATTTATAATTAATTAATGATTCATAATGAGTCGTCGTATTTTTTATCAGGCAACTTCATTGTAAAATGTAGTCAATCACATAGTCATTAGTGTCATTAATGGTCAACGTTTGAGTAAAATGGTTAGTTTTCATGTTACATCGATATACAAGGCCGTAATTCTCGTTTTCTTTTCTTTTAATAAACACTTTTTTGCTTTTAACCACCATTTTTGTGGCACTTTCACGGATAAACTATTGATCAGGGAAACAACTTTTAATACATAAAATTTAGAAAATTTTATTCTCTTTAATTTATATACTTTTGTCTTTCACGTAAAATGCACATTTTTGGAGTTACTTATAAAAAAAAAAAAAAAAAAAAAAAAAAAAACAGAGACAAGTTCGTTTTTATACGCTTTTTGTAAAAATAACGTATTTCCCGGATTTTTTTTTTCCCCTTGGAAAATCTCTTATTTGTGTTCAGCGACCTAAAAAACATAAAGGTACCAAATATCAAAACTTCACCAAAACTTTCTTTAATTTGTCCTTTTTGAGCACTTATTGCTGGACTATATGTTTTGTTTTTGCCCCGAAAATCATTATAATAAAAGTCCAAATCACGTGACTGAGAACGAAGTTTTGAGATTCCATACATAAATTGAGCTTCGTTTCTAAATATTATTTTTGCGCCATCTGTCGGTAATTAATATAAATAAAGACATCTTCTTTTGAAATTATACTTTGTTATGCGTGTTATGAATTCTGAAGACATTGCAAATAAAATGAATATTTCTTATAAAACGTAATTGGAATATAAGGAATATACAGGGTGTCCACGTATAACCTGACCGACCTTTATTTTCGCAACCGTTAGTCCTAGATGCAAACTTCCAATTACAAAAATGGTTTAAATAAGGTAAAGAATTATTTTTAAAGCGATTTGGGTCAAAAAAGTATTTATTAGAAAATTACGAAATTTAAATTTTTATATGGTCCCCCGGTCCTATAAGTGAAAATTAGTAAAAATTTACTGTGAAACTAACAAGTAAGACAAAAAAGTTCCACTCATCTAACATTAAAACTGACCGAGTAATAGCTGTCTAAAGTTGGAGTATATTTCTTGCTGCGAAATAGGGGTCATTCACAAATGTAGTAGAGATATAAATAATCATCAGATATATCAAAAAAATAGTTGAGAGCAAAATTAACATTGCAATCTAATATAAATGTGAAATCTATAATCATTCTGACATATTAATGCAAAATATACAATTTGTACTGAACATATAAGAGGATAAAAATAACAGAATTTTTGTTAAATAAAAGGATGAAAAACAACAGCCTCATTTCTTTACAAAATGATACAGATTTCAAAATGCTGTTAGATTACACTGTCTTTCAAAATTTGGGTTGTGACATGTTTTTTATCTTTTGAAAATTGATCATTATGTATTTTTTAGCGCTGAATCGGAAAATGACCTTCAGTTTAAACCATCACGTCAGGATTTTTCTCAAATCGCAAATTTCAAAGTTAAAAAGCTCAAAGTTAAAATTCCCCCCTCCCCTCTCAACCTCATCGGACCCCTGAGCTGTGTAGCTGTAAGAAACCCAGTAAAGCCAAAAAATTGAAAAAATATTGAATTAAATAAAATTAAACTGAATAAAAAAGTCTTGCATCTATTTTATAGTAACAGATTTTTCGCTAATTTTTAACCTTGAAATTTACGATTTGCGAAAAATCCTGACATGATTGTTAAAAGAGAAGGTAATTTTTTTATTCAGCGTTAAAAAATACATAAAACGTAATTATAAAATTTAAAAAACACGACCACCGCAGGTTTATATTATCTAATCTAAAACTCATTTCTTAAACTTGTTGACGGTAATCTATCCGAATTTTTTTGTGTTATCCTCTCATACAGAGGTTCCCAAAGTGTGCTCCGCGGAGCCCTTGGGGCTCCGTCTATACTTTTCAGGGGCTCCGCGGCGTTCCAGGAAAATAAACAAAACATGAAAAAATTAGCTTATTGCAAGGGAAAATTTTTCGAAAGTACTTAGGAATATTTGTGCGAGTGTGTGTAAAAATAACTACAACTATCACTAGGTTGAAAATACTATAATATATTTTTTCAAATCACATAAAAATTTTCATTATGTTTATGTATCTGTTTTCTATATATTTTTTTGGTTTGAACTACTTTATTTTATTTTTCTGCATTTAATGTGTTTTAAAAATTCGATTCAAAATAAGCTATAAGAAATAGCATTCTGAATCGAATGCACAACGTGAATCGAAAGAGCAAAGCCGCTGTTTATGTTATTTGTATTATCTTTTAGTTATTTAAATTTTCTATACTGTTTTTCATAGTAAAAAAATGTCTGTCTCTTAAAACATCTTTTTTAGAACATCTTGCATCATTTAAAGCCCCTCATTAGATTCATTTTATATTTCTGTATATTGTGTATACACAAATACACAATATACTTCTTCTTCATTATAACTTTAATTTCATATATTAATTATATCAATGCAAATAAAATTTTATATTTTAACATACTAGAAACGTTGTAGTAAAAATAAATTTGTAATCCTTTTTATGTCTATTGTTTTGTTAGATTTATTTCTTGTTATATATCCTATTTTAAAATATTTACAAAGTAAAACCATTGACTATATTCTACAGTCTGGAACTTGGTAGAGAAGTTGCTTCAACAAATAACGGATAAAAGGAGTAATAAACACTTTCACGCTCTGTATTCCAAAACAAAATATTATACAAGTATAGTTAATAGCAATTTAGAAGATAACAGTATTGATGCTGAAGTAGAATTAGATTTCAAGGAAAAAAGAACTTCAAAGAAAAAGGTAATGCCTGGTGAAAAATCAATAGATGAGGCTCCTGGAATCTCAACTGCTCAGAACTATAAATTGGTTTGTTTCAGTGTTTTAGATTGTGCCAGGGCAAGTATCGAAAAAAGATTTAATCCAAACATATAAATTTCAGTAGATTGTTCCTGGTTAGACCCAAAGAAATTTAATAAAATCGTAATGCTTGATAGTTTTAATGCGGAAGTCCTTTGTAGCATTTCTAATCTTTGTAAAGTTGAAAGAAGTCAGTTATAGGTAGAGCTGAAAGAGTTTGCAGATCAGTCTGAAAGCTTTACAATGGCTTAAAAAACTATCATTAAAAGAAAACAAGACACTCTGAATGGAGCTGAAGAAATCTGTGAGTATGACGATGTAGAATCTGAATTTGAAAAACACAAAAATCTTTATGGTTACTGCTCTGACAAGAAACAATGTTTTCTGTGTTTATCATGCACCTTTTCTGTTATTTTTGAACTCTTAGAATCTGGAATGTTTACTAACCTGTATGTAGCTTACAAGTTTGTACACCTGTGAAAGGGTGTTTTCTAAACTTAAAACAGTTAAGAATTGACTTAGATTTACTTTAAGCCAATACCTTATTTCTAATCTTCTTTTCATGAATGTAGAAAGATTTTTTTATAACTTGGATAAAGATGCTATTATAGATGAACTTGCCAAAAAGACGTTTGGTTAGTATACAGCCGTTCACAATCACATGAACTTTCTTAGTTCGCTGTATCTGTACCAAGGTATTGTAGAGCCATTTTTATTTTTGTTATAAAACCTATTTTACAATTTGTAACAATTAAATTAAAATTAAAGAGGGGATTGTCTTTTTTTCAATATGCTTGTTTTTTAATTACCGTTGTTTCCCTTTTTAATATTTACTTAGGTATTACAGAAGGATTTAGATTATTAGATCTTCAACTTTTGTTATTTGGTTGCCTAAAACTAAAAGCATTTCTCACTCTCATTTTTAAGTAATAAACAACTCGTAATTAATTAGTATACTTACTTTTTTCTAGCATGGAAATAGTTTAGGTACGGTATATAAAAATAATATAAATATTTATTGTGAAAGTAAACAAACTACATCAGAGAAAGCTTACTTTTTAACCCAACTATTTTCCAAGTGACAAAGTAGCTAAATGTGTTTTTTAGGCATGTAAACCTAATTTTCAAAAAGCAAATATTCTAACATTCTATGTCCTCTTAAATTTCCCGGTAAGGGGCCCTTTTTCAGTCTCCAGCCGAGGGCCCCCAAAGGAGCCAGTCCGGGCCTGTGCATAATTCTTTGATAGAATTGTCTCTTATTAATTACTAGCAATCTACGCCCGCTACGCTGGTCAATTTCTCTTAATGAACCTTTAATCAAACAAAATATTGACATTTCATAATTCACTTTTATATTTTAACAGAATAATAAGGCTACTTTAATTTGTGACTCGTGCTATAGCCAATATACACGTCAGGACACGTCGCCCTTATCGTTATCTTTTTATGCGTGAAGGTTTCGCTATGGTACTTCATTGTGAAATTTGGTAATTTTTGAAATTCAATATTGGAAAAATGGTATAATCATTATATTTGAAATTTATATCAAGGAATATACAATTTTTTACCGTTCAAACGGAGTTTGTCTAACAATGTTCTGACAAATACTTTTCGAGCTATTATTTTTTTTAGCAACTTCAAATGTTTCATTTTCCGAGATTAATCTGTGGCAAAGATTACCGAAAAACCCAGTCGTCAGCAACGATAGCTTTAAATTAAAGAGGATGATGGAGCAGGGATTGTCACCATCACTTTTAAAATCGGATTTGTAGTTCCAGAGATTCCATAGAAATTGTAATTTCAAATGTTTTTAGAATTCTTTTCTCTCATTTCACCCTTTTAAATTTCGATTTTTTTTTAAATTTTGTTCTTAGACAGCATTTACATCTTATAAGTAACTACAATGCCAAATTTCATATTTCTAGCTCCTTCAGTATAAAAAAAAATACAATTTTAGAACGTTTTTCGCTCCTGCACCACCCTGGGATTAGTGGCACCGACTATAAAACATAGCCTATATTGGAGCAGGGATTGTCATTAAAAATTTGCCAACATCACTTTTGAAAATGGTTCTGTAGTTCCAGATATTTTATAGAAATTGTAATTTAGAAAGTTTTCAGAACGCTTTTCGCTCATCTCACACCTTTTAAATTTCGAATTTTATTATAATTCGTTCTTAGAGAGCATTTACATCTTATAAGTAACTACCATGCCAAATTTGATGTTTCTAGCTCCTTTAGTATAAAAAAAATCGAAATTTTAGAACGTTTTTCGCTCCTGCACCCCACTGGTGGTAGTGGCACCGGCATGAAATATAGCCTATGTTACAGCAGGAACTGTCACCATCAATATGCCACCATCACGTTTGAAAGCAGTTCTGTAGTTCCAGAAATTCCATAGAAATTGTAATTTAGAATGTTTTTAGAACGCGTTTCGCTCATCTCACCCTTTTAAATTTCGAATTTGTTTAGAATTTGTTCTTAGAGAGCATTTACATCTTATAAGTAACTACCATGCCAAATTTCATGTTTCTAGCTCCTTCAGTATAAAAAAAAATCGAAATTTTAGAACGTTTTTCGCTTCTGCACCCCCCTGGGGGTAGTGGCACCGACATAAAATATAGCCTATGTTGGAGCAGGGATTGTCACCATCAATTTGCCACCATCACTTTTGAAATCGCTTCAGCAGTTCCAGAGATTACCCCCTACAAACAAACAAACAAACACACAATCTTTACTACTTTATAATATTAGTATAGATGAAATATATGATATTTGTACTAATGCACGTACTGTGCGAAAAACATACCACCGGCGAGTAATCATGCAAAAGAAAAATACAGAGTTCCCTCTGCAAAGTTAATTGCATCTTTTAACAGTGTTTTGTTAGTAAAAAGTAGAGTTTACTGGTTTCAAAAAGGTTTTTGTTCATAGATTTATTTATCAAAAATTTTCACTTTAGTTCCTTCCTTTATTTTAAAATGTAATGTAATAATGTGATTTATGTAATATAATATAATAATAATGTGATTTGTAATAATAAATGTGATTTATGTAATTTTTTTTTAATTAAATGTTTATACATTTAAAATGTTGAAGTTTTAAATCGACATTTTTGGCAATAAAATAAGCAAAATTTAAAATTGCAATTTTAAAATATTTTATTTACTATTTAACATATTTTGAATGTATTTCTTTTTATTTTCCTGGATAGTTGTCTAAAAAATGTACACTTGAAAAGTCATACTCCTAAAAATTATTTTCCTTAATTGAAAAATATAATATTTTTCACCTAATTTCACTGATATTTACCTATTATCGATATTTATCCATTCCATACATATTATCGTATTATAGTGAAAATGGTTTGGCGCAAAGTAGTTTTGGGAGTACCATTTTACTGTTATCACAATTCATTTTAAATCCCATTGTTGACAATATCGCACATTTGGAAGTAAAGTAGACTATTATACGTTAGATTTTTTTATATGTCCCTGTAAAATTAAACTGTACACGATGCATCGATTACTTTTATAAGATAACGTACACAGTAAAAATAAATTCTTAATCTAGTAAATTGTAATATAACCACAAACGAGAATGTACAATGATCTCTTTCGAGTTACCTTCGATTCCGAAAAGCATTGTTTATCTTTAGAAACCTTAAATATATTTAGATATTTTGAAAAGTATGTGTTAAAACCAGATTTTTTTTTTTTTTTTTTTTTTTTTTCAAATGATTTTTGGAAATGTTTTCGAGTACGTTTTAGTTTCTTAATCAGTTTTCTCAACCAGCTATACTTGTTTTTTGAATATTATCAATTCTTAAATAAATATATTTTCGTATTAACAAACATGGTTTACAAAGAAACATGATACATTAACAGTAATAACATTATCATTAATATAATATTATTTTGTTGTTCTTGAAGGTATTAATTCAGTTGTTCAGCTGAACATGTTAAATTGAGAATTGATAGCATACAAAAAAACCGATATTCCGGTTTCATAAAAATTATTAATACAGTATTAAAACTATCCGAAAACGTTTCCGGAAATTCGTTGTAGGAAAATAAGCTTTGTTTTTATAAATGTTTCTTTAAATATTAAAAACAATTATTGATTTCACGAGTTTTTAAAAATACAGAGGTCTTTTTGAAATTGTGGGTAACTCGGAAGAGGTTATTGTACATTTTTGTACTTGGTTATATATATTATATTACATTTTATTATAATATTTTAATTTAATATATTTTATTATAATTATATTATATTTTCGTAGATTATTTGAAATTTGTCTTTTGTACTATGTATTATCTACCTAGACAACATAATACATTTTCCCAACAATTGAGGAAATTTCATGAAAATTAAAGGCCATAAATGAAAAAAAAGACGAGAATTAGCAAAAAGATAAGCATAGATTTTTTTAGGGTTTCGTTCATCTCACGAAACCCTATTACTTCCGCTCCGTTGTCTGTCTGTCACCCAGCTATTCTCAGAAACTATGTAACTTACAGAGTTGAAACTTTGCATATAATACCAGCTATGAAGAGCTCAAAATATTAAAATTTGAAAACTTCATATTATTTTATTAAATAGAGATAAAAAACCAAAATTCTAACAGCCTTTCCCTATTAAATTTAAACATTTTTCGTTATAGCAGATACCAAAAATAAAAATTCCACGATGAAATTCTTTCTACTCTAATTAATTTTCTAGCAGACGATTTCCACGCGAAAAATGAAAATGAAATAAAAAGTTTCACCAATTGAAAAAAATATTACTATGAAATAAAAATGATTGACGTCATAGTGGTAAAAAACGGAAATTTTCAAAGATTTCTCAAAAATACAAGGAGTATGGATACGTGTATATACACAAAGCAGATTAATATCACGTCATTAGGGAATTAAAAACAAAATCTGACGTCATATTGGAAGTTTAACGAATTTTTCGGATGTTTGAGAATAATACAAAGCGAGTATCAATATGAGTAATAGAGAATAGTAAATATATGAGTTTGAGAAATCTATTGAATCATGATAAAAATCCGATTATGGAAATATTCGCATATTTAACATTTTAAAGGTGTACAACATGTTTAATTTTGAAATTATTTTTTTATATCGCATTTAGTCCGCGTGACAGATATTATTATGACAGAATATAGTAGCCGGCTTCGCCCGCTACCGGGCTGGTTTGGATACTCGAAAAAACGAAAAAATAGACCGGTAAATTTTTACTTTATAAAAAACAAAAAACATGAGTTTTTTTTTGTTTTTTGTTCTTTGTTTTTTGCTAAATGAAATTTATTTCGATTTATTAAAGAAAGGATAAAGTGTTTTGAAAGGAATATTAAACGATACCCTTTGAGCGATCTTCGATCACACTTACTCATTTGTTTTTATATCCTGCTTAAATTAATAATGGGACCAATATCAGAAGGAGTCTCTTCAAAAAAATTTAAAAGAATGATCAAAATCAATGCGTTCATTGAAATGTTAAGTGTAACATTAGAAAATATATACAATCGAATTTTATAACTTCATTTGTTTGAAATTGTTTTAAAAGTATCCAGATTCATTTAATGTTTTAAAATAAAATGAAAGGAATTATAATGATATGGATCACATTCCATCGAATTTTTATACTGGATTTCATAAATACCAAATAATACATAGTTGCTAATGTAAGAATAAAATGCTATGCATTGAAATACTTATAATTTTCTTGCAATGAAATGTTTTCAGAAAACTAAAATTTCTATTCCATTATTTCTTTTAAAAAGTTAATTACTATAACAAAATCCGAAATTTATCTGCTGCTAAACTGTCTTTTTTGTTCCACAAATCAATTTATTGAAAGTAATTCCACTATTATTTTCTGTTTAACCTTTTATTATGATGAAAAAGAAAAGTTGTGAAAGAATAAGATAGATACGTGTTTCTGTAGGCCAGCTCTAAATATAATAAGACAGATAATTTTGAATATTTCAATAAATAAAGATGTCAAAATCAGGCTAAGCAGTTCTGCTATAGACAAATTTCTGTTAGATTCCTAAAAAATGTATATTTTATGTATTTGTTTCATATCAAAATGACATTAGAAGTTTAAAATTTACCCTCCATTCTTACTGTGCGTATAATTTATTACCGCAGTTAGTTGTACAATGCTAAAAAAACGCACCAAGCCCTACAGTTGCATCGTACAAAAATGCGACTAGTACCAACCTATTAATAATAAAGTGAGTAAATTAATGCTATACTTAAATTGTGCTTAGATGGTCGTCTACATATAGAAATTGTACAAAACACGGTACAAGTAGAAATATTACGGGTGGATTTTTAAGCATAACTGGAATCTATTTAATGAATGGGCTGTAATTTTAGATTCACATAATTGAAACACATTTTTGTTAAAAAATCATATGTTAAAATTCATATTGTTTTCGAAAGACAAAATTTAAATTATATATTATTTCGAAGTTAGTGATTATGAAAAATACGACGTAAAACCTAAGAGTAACTTTATATAATTCAATTTCTAGAAGCTTCTGACATAGAAATTCAAAATTTCAGTTCATTCCGTCAAGTAGTTTTTGAATTATGTTTCAAAACTACATGCATTGCAGTCTGCTTTTAATGAATAAAAATGAATTTCACATTTGCAGTTATAAAGTTTTAACCTGTACTATTCCTAAACTAATTCACCAAATGATTTTTCGTTTAGTATCCAAAGATAACAATTACAGCAAAATCCAAATATGCTGTCAAAATAATGTGTTAGTATACAGGGTGTCTCACTACCAGACCGAAAAACTTGCAGGAGGTGTAGAGGGCACCCAGACAACTCGGAATCACATAGCAATGCAGAGTCGAAAATGCCGTAGTTGCGAGCTATGATTCAAAGAAGCAGAGAAAAAGAACAGAAACAGCAACATATTAATAGGACAGAAAACATTTCATTGAAAGGTTGTACTACAGAAGATGTTGGAAATTACGACCAGAAGTCGTCTTCTTCTTCTGGGGTAAAATGAAGAGTTTGGTGTACGAGATTCCCCGTTCCTTCAGTTGAAGATCTCGCCGATCGAATATCTGTAGCTACCGGAAGGATACGCGACACGCCAGGAATCTTCCAGAACGTAAAGGAATCCATGCAGCGCCGCTGTCAAGCCTGCCTGACGACTTCTGGTTGTAATTTCAAACATCTTCTGTAGTACAACTTTTCAATAAAATGTTTTCTGCCCCATTAAGGTGTTTCTGTTTCTGTTCTTTTTCTCTGCTTCCTTGAACCATAGCTTGCAAGTACGGCATTTTCGACCCTGCAATACTATGTGATACCGAGTCGTCTCTCTGCCCCCTACACCTCCTGCACGTTTGTCGGTCTGGTAGTGAAACATTCTGTAGAATAATTTCAAGTATCTTACATTTTTTCTAAGTAGGTATTCTCTTAAGCAAAATTTAAGTATAGCATTAATTAGTAGACGTTATTACTAACCAATTGGTGCAAGTCACATTTTTGAGATAATGTTAGTCAGAGCGTCAGAGTTAGTGTTCTATGTTGAATTTTGTTTTTAGAACTGTACAACAAAATCCAAATATAATCTATTTTAAAAAGTTTTTCGTATTCCAATTTTCATGTTTAAGAAACATGTTTTACAGACAAACATGATAAATTAACATCATTAACATGATCATTAAAATAATATTATTTTGTTACTCCTGTATTAAAGCAGTTACGCAGATGAAAATGTTAAACTTGGAAATGATATCATCCCAAAAAAACGATATTCCGGTTTGAAAAAACTGATTAATACACTATAAAAATTACCTGTGAACGTTTCCAAAAATCAGTGGTAGCAAAAGAAACTTTGTTTTTATAAATTCTTCTTTAAATATAAAAAATATTTGATTCCTGATGTTTTTAAAAAGTTAAAGGCAGCTTTTTGGAATTCAGGGAGAAACCGAAGCGGTTAATGTATATTTTTGTATGTGTTTATATTATATTTTCATAGATTAAAAGACATTTGTCTTTTGTTACAGTGCTCTATCTACATGAATAACATATTAAATTTTCTTAATAATTGAGAAACATTTATGAAACTTACAGGCCATAAAAAAGAGAAGATAATTGACAAGAATATAAATATACCATTTTAAATATCCCGCTGAAATGCATACAGCGGGATATTTAATTCTGATTATTGTGGTCCCATTATATTTAATAGTGGGACCACAATCAGAACAACCCTTTCAAAAAAATTAAAAAAGAATTATACAAATCGATGCACCCATTGAAATATTAAGCCAAAAACGTTAAGCGTAACTTTAAAAAATATATACAGGGCTGCCACTGGCGACTATTTTTATATTCTATTCGCACCACTATTCATTAATTAGTAATAAATTTTCTAGTATATGTCATGTATTACTTCTACGCAAGTTGTCAAAGTGTATGTGGGAAATTTTTGTTTTAAGAAAGTTGTACGAGATAGAATTAAAAAATAGTCACCAGTAACAGCCCTTTTTATACAATCGAATTTTATAGCCTCCTTTGTTTGAAGTTGGTTAAAACGTATCCAGATTCATTTAATGTTTTAAAATAAAATGAAAAGAATTAAAATAATATGAATCCCATTTCATAGAATTTTTAAACAAAATTTCCTAAATGCCATATAAAACATACTTGCTAACTGTAAGAGTGAAGTATGTTATGCTGTGAAAGAATTATACTTTTCTAATAATGAAATATTTTCAGTAAACTAAAATCTCTTTTCCATTATTTTCTTTTGCTAAGATAATTAACATAACAAAATCCGAAACTTATCTCCTGTCAAATTGTTTTTTGTGTTCCACGAATCACTTTATTGAAAGTAATTCCACTATTATTTTCTGTTGAACCTTTTACTGTGATGTAAAAAGAAGAGTTCTAACGTAATTATGGGACTAAAGAATAAGATAGATAAGTATTTCTGAAGGTCAGTTCTAAATAATATAAGACAGATAATTTTGTATATTTTAATAAATAAATCTGGCTTTTAAAATCCGGCTAAACAGTTCTTCCATCGAAAACTGTTAGATTCCGGAAAGAAACATATTTATGGTTTTTTGGTCATATCAAAATCAGTTTAGAAGTTTAAAATTTACGTTTCATTATTACTTTTCGTATAGTTGATTATCGCGGTTAGTTGTACAGTAATAGGGGAAAAGCGCACGACTTCCCAATAACTATGTCGCATCGTACAAAATTGTGACTAGTACCAATAGATTAATAATAATATAGAATTAATTAATTTTATAATTAAACTTTCCTTAGAGGGTCATCTACATATAAAATTGTACGAAACACAGTACGGGTGGATATTTAAGTATAACTCAAATTCATTTAAGGAATGAGCTGTAATTTTAGATTCACATAATCGACGCTTTCAGAAATAAATTTTTGTTAAAAATTCATACGTTAAAATTAATATTGATTGCGGGAATTAAAATTTAAAAAATATATTTTTTTCAGAATTATTATTTGAGAAAAATTCGATGTATATTCAAAAAATAAATTAACATAACTAAATTTCTAAACGTTTGGAACAAAGAAATTCAAAATTGCAGGTCTTTCAATCAAGTAGTTTTTGAATTATGTTTCTAAAACTTCATGCATTGCAATCAGTTTTGTAAGGAATACAATTGAATTTCCCTTTAGCAGTTTCAAACTTTAAACTTGCATAAGACTCGTATGTAAGGAATACAAATGAATTTCATATTCGCAGTTCCAAACTTTAAACTTGTATAGTTCCTAAACTACTTGGCAGAATGACTTTTTGTATCTTCTATATAGTCTCCTAGACTTATAAATAGATAGACTTCTGAAGATCACAGACACGTACTCCAATTTTATTTACTGGTACATAAGTTATATTTAAAATGTATTTATTGCATTAATAAGCGATTTTCGAAAATCTTAGAAATAATTTCAAAAGCAACATTTCTGATTACCCTATTTTTAATAAGTTTTATGATTGAAGTAATATATGCGAATATTCTATTAACATGAATCACTTGCGAATATTTATTTAAATGTTTTATTTCATCAAATGGATAGTACTGGATGATACAAATGTATATATGCATTACATTATCAATACCATTCTCTAAGACTTATTTAATTAAGACCATATACTGCAAGTTTTGTAAATTGAGTGTACTTTTATTTACTGAAATAATTTCGAGACATTCATTTTATTAACGAACTACTGCGTAATTCGAAAGTTTCTATCGTCATGAACGAATGATTATGAACTGAAAAGACGCTATTGAGAGATGCTCAGTACAAAATTTAAAGTACTTATTGCTGCGTTATCTGAAACAGAGCATTCATTTGAAATTTTACATTTTTCTCATAAAAGCGTTCAATATGCAATTTATCTTTAAAACTAAGATGTCATTGCAATTTTGTGTATAAAATTTGCTAAAAATGAGATTTGTTGATATTTTAGGTGTTTTTAATAGTGATGTTGAAACTGTATTTGAAATATACAAAATACTTATAATGTGTATAAAATGTTACTTAGAAGTGCACTTTGAATTATTTAAAGAACGTACGACTTTGTAAATGAATAAAAGGGAAAATATTGACTATTTTTGTTATTTTATATCTTAAAAAGTATACATAAAAAAGGACACATTATTTAAACCCAGCAATATATGCGTGTTTCTTCTCTCATTTAGTTTTTTGTCAGATTGTAATGGGGAGAATTATTTTTTATTAGAGTTTTTGAATTCGTCGAGCAGAAAATTATAATCACAGGTTGCGCGCTCTATTACAACGAATTTCGGCATATATAAAAAAAATGGTATCTAATTACACTTGAGAATCTTGTGCTTACAATGAATCTAAAAAAATTATTTATAACATTTATATGTTTTAAAAACAAAACTTTCTGGCTACTATAATTTTTTTAATTTTAGCAATATAACATCAAGAAAAAATATTTTTCAACAAAAAAAAATGCCAAAAATATGAAAAGTTAGGTTTTTTTATCGATCCTACAATACACTATATATCCTGAAAATTTCATAAAATGTTTTTCAAAAGTTTTTTTATATACTTTGCACGCAATGCCAGAAAATCCCATTTTGCGAAAAATGATTTAAAGTTATAAAATATTCTGAAAATATTCGATATTTAACAGCTGTTAAGAGTGTCATTTATTTTGTTTTAAAGTGCTGAGAAACGATTATTCTTTTTTATTTTTCAAAATTTGAATTTTTTCAAGTTTTAACAGTCTTAAGTTCCCTTACAACGTCTGAATTAAAAATATATATATTTCAGATTACACAGATTCATAAATTAAATCATGGTTGAATTAATTATGTAATTGATTTCATCATAAACGTTAGTTTGCCTTTTGCTATTTGTATTTTATAATCGTTCATATGCTATAGTAATAATAATAATAATAATAATAATTATTATTATTATTATTATTATTATTATTATTATAAATGACTTTTCACGTAAAATTCCATATTCCAATTTAAAACATTAAATTCTTCTCAATTTACATTTCCCTGATACTATAATATACAAGATAATTTATTTTTACTTTTTAATTACTTTGAATATTTAAAAAAAAAATTTAATATATATATATATATATATATATATATATATATATGTTTCAATATACGTATATCAGTCCTAAGTCTCCTTAACAAGACGTATAGAGTTTGCACATCTGGTACCACCTCAAAATCAATCCCTTACGTCGCATATAAATAAATTATAAAAAACTTAAAATTACATATTAAATATTTATATATCTTTAAATACGATGATCGATCCAAGCGTTACCGGAATGCATTTAGTGAATGCATCCGTGAATCGAATGTATCAGTTTTAAACGAGAAATGTTACGGAGTAAGTAAAGTGAAACATCCATAAAAGAAATAAAACGAAAAGAAAGAAGTTACATTTTATTAAACATAATTTATTGTTCTGAATAATTTTATATAAATTCCGTGAAATTTTGTGCTCATCACGTAATGTTAATATTTAATCGTTATTGTAAATACTTTACAATTACAAAGTTTTCCTTTGTAATTTATTTTACTCTATTTTTTTTCTAAAATTGTATTTTATTTGAAAAGAATTACACAAAAAAATTCAATTAGTTATGTTCATTTTCTCATGCTATTTTAAATTCTTTGTCTCTCACTGGCACATTAAAGTACCACTTAAATAAAAATGTAACAAAATTAACTCATTTATTAACTATCAAATATTTAGAGTAAATAAGCACACTGTAAATAAAAGAAATTTATATTACAAAAACTGTCAGCCACGGTTCTCCGATGTGCTTAACCCATTAAACTTACTGAATTTAACTTTAAAATTTTTCCTATCGGACATTTCGTGTTCCGGTCTACTACCATTACGGGCAGGATGTGTAAAAAGGGAACACGACCACGCGACGCCTGGTCCGCGAACAGCGGCATGTCGGTATGCCAATATAAAACTTGTCGGATATTCCAATCCCAAAACTTTCTTCTAACTCATACATGTTAATACTTCAAAACTCGTTTTCACAGTGACAAAACAAAATGACAATCCAACGCCATCATAACGTTTCTAAAGGTTTGTTGAATTGTGTGCATTTGAAAAGAAGATATAAGCATCCCATTTTCCAAAAAAATTATTGAATTTCGGCACCCAACCTCTTTTATGTGTGCAACCAAAATTCTTAACCCATAGATCATAAAAGCGAAACCTGAGCCTAATAATAACCTATTTATGTGAAAGTGTAACAAAATACGAAGTTTAACTAAATTCTGTGCAGTAGTTTTGAGATGTAGCGCGAAAATCGTGAAAAATGCAGCATAGCAGCGTCTCATGTTGTATGATTTACACGAAAACCGAATCAGCTCAAACTTATGTAATGGTGTAACAGAATATGAAGTTTTTGATGAAATTCCGTCCTTTAGATTTTGAAGTATGACTGTCGCTAAAATCGTATAAATTGTGAAAAATGTAGCATAGCCGTGCCACTTTTTTGGAGATTTACACCAAAACTGCAAGTGAGGCCACATTCCAGTCAACATGGGGTAAAGCTGGATAGACCTGTCTCTATGCATCTTGCAAAGATCAAGTGTTCCAATCAGTTGGGAAGTGGAGTACAGGAAGACGGCCTCTTATCATAGACGTATAGCTATGGCAAATTCCATGAATATACCTCCTCCAGTAACAAAATGCAGGGTACGGTGCAAAGATATTAATATATTAAAGATATGCTGAATATATTAAAACTAAAAGAAGCCCTATCAAAAGAGATAGGTGACTGTAAACTGGTTAGAACGGAAGTCGGTCGAGAAGTGTGTTTCATATCTTACAGAAAATTGCAAAGAATCTGTGATGAAAGTACGAAAGAACGGAAAGTGCTTAGAAAAGCTAAACCTTGGTGGGTGCCTCAGCTGCTCATAGAACGAAAACAGGACTTGGCCCCACGAGGCGGTACAGACGCTGTGTAGAAATATTGAATTTTATTCCGTAAAATACCAGCGAAATTCAAAAGATCAGTCAGAAGAACTAAATGGGAAGACTAACGGAAAATCCTCGAAGAGGTAGATCCTGGGAAACAAGTTGGACCGCATTTTCACTGGCTTAGGAGCAAACCCTTTGAATCTTTAAAACTGAATATGGTGAAAAGAGCGAATGAGGTTGAAACTCTAATGGCCTGCCACTTTCTGGTGGATGATGAGGATAATCCACCTCAAAGTAGAATTAGACGCGAAACGCATAACCTCGGAGCAGACGTGCTGGATTTCTCTCAAAAATAAATAGATGCAGTCTTCAGATCTTTGTACAGAGGGAAGGCTCCGGCGACGGATGGTATCTCGATGGAACTAATAGAGCTCCTGAACAGGGCAGATAAGTAACTATTCCGTGGGTTACTAAATAAATGCTTAAGGGAAGAGGTATTTCCATCTTCCTGGAAGAAAGCTGTTTTAGTACTCTATAACAAGATGGAGAAGGATCGCATCTTGTCGATATCTGGACGATATCTGGACGATAGGAGCAAACTCCTATCGTCCGATATGCTTGTTGCCAATGTGGAGTAAAGTCTTAGATAAGCTGATGACAAACAGGCTGGTTTTTCATGCACAGAAAAGTAAATTCATGCAAATTCATATGGATTTACTCCAGACAGGGTCACTCAATACGTCAAATCATGTTGGACGTCAAAGGAGCATTTAATAACTTATGGTGGCCAGCGAGCTATTCTCAACTTGACAAAATGAGATGTAAACGGAACATCTACATGTCTGCTCGAAGTTTCCTATTGGAATGTTCAGCAATCAACCGAACTGCCTACTTAGCCCTGGAACGTCAATATGACAAGCGTCGAACTCGGGACCCTTCTTCTGGAACTTAGTAGCTAATTCTTTACTGGAACTGGATCTGAGAGAGTTCTTGGGATTATTGCCTATGCTACTGACTTTGCGGTGTTGATAGAAGTACCGAATGCATACATATGCGGTAAGAGAACTAATATCGCACTGGAGAAGATCTCAAAATGTGCACAGCTGCACGAACTCATTAGAATTAATTGTGAGTAGGAATACTAGTATAGATTTAGATTTTCATATTATTTTTATCTTTAAAACACGCATTATTTCCTTTTAAAAAATTCTTTTATAGTGTCAGTAAAAACATACATTATCAGTAATCAGTTCGAATGATTTCGATTTAACTTCAAATCGAAATCATTCGAACTAATGATGCCTCGGGAAGAAGGCGAAAACGTTTGTCGAACAGAAGATGCAACGTAGTGTATATGTTTCTACAAACCTGGAATGAAGTGTTTTTTCAGAAAAATAAAGACACGGGAAATATGAAATGTAAATTACTGAAGGTCAGGATAAGAAATGAAAAAGAATTTGTACAGGATATTAGGTATGTAATATACCTTTTTAAGACGCCAGACTGTGTCGATATGTTTTTTAAAAGAAACATAGCTTTCAGAAATTTTACATCATATTTAAAATTGCATTTCCTTAATATTGTACAGACTCGAGAGATATTTTCCTTACGATTGAATGATTTATACTTTATTGAGAAAGTTCTTTTAAGTTGATAATAAATTAAAATGATACGTAATATATTTTTATAGGGATTTTTTTTATATTGAACTTATATTTACACTAAAAAATAGTTACCCTTTTTTTATAAAGCGAAATCTATCAGAGAATTCTGCTCTAGAAAAATGCATCTTTTGAAAACTGTTTGAATGTTTTTTTTTGTTTTGAAAAATTATATAGTTTCTTTAAAACATTGAGTAGTTACTTGACATAAATCGGAAAAATAGGAAATTGCGATGAGACAAACTCACAGTTATTTCATCTTCTCTGTTGGTCTTTTTCTATTTCATGGGGATTTTGAAAATTGATAAGCGTCATTTATGTCGCTTTTAGAGTTACAGAAAGATTGATGAATATTTTTGAAGAGATTCTAACCTTTTTTTCAGAATAATGGAGATTCACTATTTTGTCTCCAATGTTCTATTTTATGTAGATACATGTTTAAAGTTTTTAAATTCTATGTTATGGAACATTTAGGATAAGATAAATGATTTGAAATAATGTTTATTATTCCGAATTTTGCTTTTCCAATATCAAAAAACCGCATTGATTCGCAGGTATTAAAAATAATTTTGATTGTGAAGATAATTGGAATATAGAGTAATTTTATTCTGAAGCAGAGCAGAAATTTTGACTCTTTCAAGAAAAAGAAGGAGAACAGTTGCAACATAAACATATATTATTTGAAATGTTTTTGAAACATGTTACACTGAAAATATATTTGCAAGTATAAATTACATGTTTTTGGTTTTGGTTTAAAGCATGATTTGTTAATATAAGAAGAAATAAATGCTCTGATTTAAAATAAAAAGTTTTGAAAATGACAAATATGAGAAAAACACTATAAATCCGAAAGCAACAGAATAGTTGCTTCAAATTGATGAGAAATAACTACTCCGGGGATCTTAAAATTGGCTTTTTAGTTTTAGTGTAAGCCCCTGGGCCCATAGATGTTTAGTTGTTGTCAAGATCTAAATCAAAACCAAAATTCACTATTTAAACAATTTAATTATTCCAGCACGGAAATTAAAGAATTACGTCTAGAGAATGAAAATTTAATTGCTGAAGATAAAGAAGCTGAAAGAAAACTAAAATTGTTAGAAACTGAATTATTTGAATTAAAGGAAATATTAATGTCACAGAAACGAAAATTAAGAATCGCGATAGCATCCATAGAATCTAAATTGTGTAATACGAAAAATAAATTATCATAAGAAGTAAAATAAAGGGAAAACAACGTTAGATCTTACAGAAAATTGGAGAGGTGCATGCAAGATATAACGTACGAATTAAATGTAGTGCGTAAACACTCAGAATAATATAGAGTACGTTTGGTAAAAGAAAATAATCATTCTACTCAATTAGAAAAGCAGTTAAATGAATCTTATGAAATGTGCTCTAGACTAAAAACTTCTAAAATATGAATATTAGAAAATAAGATGATTCCCAGAAAGATTCAGAAAATTGGCAGCCAGAATTGATTAAACTTAAAAAACAAAATTAAGCAGAATAATATTTCCAAAAACCTCTAGTATAATTCAGATTTTAAACATAAAGAAAAAGTGACACGCTTCCCCGAAAATGTAAATAATTAGAATGTAAAATTAAGAAAATCTTAAATAAGTTGATCCGAAGTAAATGTTCTGTAAATAATTATTGAGTAATACTGAAGAAGAAAATTAAAGATTTCCACAAACTGTTAGATGAATTCTAAGAAGAATCTAAATGGGGTTATTGTGAAGATTATGAAGTTAAAAAATGAAAACAGAAGTTTAGAAATAAAAACCCGTGATTGAAAATTCGTATTTAAAGAGAGAATGAAAGTAAATTTGACCAATATTCCGAAGATGATACTGACAATACATAAGAAATATATATCATCTTATGCATAAGATACATATATATGCATAAGGAATCTTATGCATATATCTCATATATCTCACATATCATGTATCGACGAAAATCTCCTACCTTTCTATATTTCAGTAAAAACATGCACGAAACAAAAAACAAAGAATCTTAGGACACGGGAATCAAAAAGACCAATGTTGCTAATTTAACGCTTTTTATTATTATTATTATTATTATTCAAATAGCTACCACTAATTCCTATTAGCAAGAATAGCCTTATTAATTTGTCATTAAATAAAGCGGAGATTATTATTCGGAAACAGTGTTTTTTATCTGAAAAAAGTTCGCTAAAATACCAACACTGGAGAAGAGAAAGGAATTTGAATGTTGGTGACGTCTTAAATGGGATTTTTTGCTTCCAAGGACCCAGGCTCTATCGCGTAATAACCATACGCGTATTAAACGTCATATTTTAACATTAGTTATTCAAGGAACTTGAAAAAATCCGCGTATTAAGCGTGATCGCGTATTAACCGTGATCGTCTTAACCACCTCCGACTGTATATATAAATTCTTATTATTACACTCTATAAGTACAAAGCAATTTAGGTACATAACTGACACACCACACTCTCAGAAATAAAACACTCAATTTTGACGATTCGGCAATCCTTAAGCTGTATTTCGTTATTTTTGACAATCGTTTCGTCACAGAGTCACATGGTTTTTGACGAAACGCGAAACCTCAAATATCTGATGAAACTGTTTCCTCACTGTCAAAAATAAAACTCTCACTTTTGACGATTCAGCAGTTCTTGAGCTATATTTCATCATTTTTGACAGTCACTTCGGCCCAAAATTAAGTGATTTTTAACGAAATGGAAATTCGAATATTTGACGAAAATATTACCCCATTCAGGGCCATATTATTTTTGTTGTTACTAAATCGTTCAAAAAAAACTCAGGACCTTTTTTTTAATTTAAGAAATATATTGATATAACAATCAAATTAAAAATATTCATAACTGATCCCTTTCCTCTCTATAAACTGTAACGTCTTAAAATCTTAACCATAATCTGAAACTGATCTAAAACTCTCCTGCATTTCAAAATTTATTATTTCTGACCAACAAATTAACTAGACCATATGCTAATCATTCATTGAACAATTGAAATTTCTCTAATAAATTATATTAATCAAGCCATATTCTAATTATTTATTAACCATAGAAAAATCACAATAATAATCTAGCCTTATTAATTAAAACATGCATAAATTATAACAGCACCGATAAAAATACAATCTACCTTTTAAAAATATAAACTCACATCAACATCCAGTAGATACATTTAAAATCAAATTCACGCAAGGTCCCGCTGGCGAAGCAGGTAGGGCATTGGTCTCCCACGCCAAAAGTTGCGGGTTCGAATCCCATTGAAGACTTGAGAAAAGTGATGTAATTTTTCCCTCTGTCAATTATAGATGCTTCTAAAATTGTCAATAGATGACGCCACCGGCCTTTTTTTACACTTTCGAACAAGCAATTTGACGAAATTAATTTCCTCACTTTTTTGAGGATACAAATTTATTCGAGTTGACGGAATATTCGCTCGGAGCATTTCCCAGGAAACTGTTTCGTCAAAAACGAAGAAAATTTCGTCGAATTTGAGTATCCATTTCTGACAGTGCAATCACCATTGATTGGGGATTTGACATTCACATTCAACTTAAATACAGAATGAATCTGAACTGATGGTCAAAATTTTAATTAATGATAGATTACATCTAGACAAGCTTCAATCATCAAACAATGCATGGTCACTCAAGCACTGTAAGGCTACAGGGCGCTTTTTATTTGTAGGGAGAAACCCCTTTATTATAGAATAACTAGTATATACTTGCTGATTTTGTTTACCGGAATATTATTGCTAACTTAGATGCTAATATGGATGAAAATTAGAGCAGAAATCAAAAATTTTAAAAAGAGTAACTTTATTTGACAAACAACTGAGCTCAAGAAAAGGTGGATGATTTTAAGTTGGACAAAATTCCCTACAGAGAAATTCGAGGGCGTGGGTACTCATAAGAAAAATTTTAGGTGTTGATAGAACGTATCTAAAGAATCAATTTTTGTCATACAATTCATGTCGTATCAAAAGTTGTAAACCACTAGATAGGGCTGTCATAAAACACATAAAACGCTGTTTTTTCACCCGCATCGTCATTTCTACCATGGATTGCATGGCCAGTAATACTGATCAATATTGAAGCCAAAATTTGGTTGTACACAGGTCTCTCTCCCGAATCAGAAGGCGCCCAATAACTCTTTACAGTTGTAAGTTACGACTATGCATTGTATGGTGTTTTGAGCTTGTCTAGGTATGTATCATCAAAAGCTGTAAACCACTAGATAGGGCTGTCGTAAAACACATAAAACGCTATTTTTTCACCCGCATCGTCATTTCTACCGTGGATTGCATGGCTAGTAATACTAATCAATCTTGAAGCCAAAATTTTGTAGTACATAAGGCTCTCTCCAGAATCAGAAAGCGCCCACTAACGCTTTACATTTTTAAATTGCGACTATGCATTGTGTAGTGTTTTGAGCTTGTCTATGTGTGCATCATCAATATCTGTAAACCACTCGATAGGGCTGTCGTAAAACACATAAAACGCTGTTTTTTTTAACCCGCATCGTCATTTCTACCGTGCATTGCATGGCTAGTAATACTAATCAATTTTGAAGCCAAAATTTTGTTGTACACAAGGCTCTCTCCAGAATCAGAAAGCGCCCACCAACGCTTTATAGCTTTAAATTACAACTAGGCATTGTATGGTGTTTTGAGCTTGTCTAAGTGTGTATATCTGTTTAAAGTTTTGTCGATGAGTCCGGATTCACCATGTATATTATTTTCATGCTTATGAAAACAGTAAGAGCAATTCAATCAGTTCAAAGCGTAATTTAAAATTACACCATTACAAAAAATAAAAAGTCCCTCATCAGTACAGTAAAAAACGTTAAAGTCATGAACGATGAAATTTAAATCACAGCAATTTCGTGTACTCCAAAGGAACATGGCTTCAACATGTTCCATCTAGTTCAGTATTAATTTCATGTTTGATTACTTTAACATTTTTACTGTAATGATGAGGGACAATTGTATGTCCGAAACCGCTAGATGCTTTTTAATGTTTTAATGTGTTTTTAATGTTTATTTTATTAAATTGTTTTAAGGTTTTAGTTTTGATATAATTTTTGATCAGACGTATCACCGTGCACCTATTTTAAATTATACAGTTATACCACTATTTATTTCCTAAAATATAACTTGACAGTTATTATGGTTTTGTATAGAATAGCCAGACTAAAATTATAATTACTTCGTTATTATATTTTTTCTAAATTGTCTAACGCATTTTTAGTACACCAAAATAGTTATATAATAAATCTCGAGTCAAAATTTAAATTTAAAGAATTGTTTGCTTTGTGATTTATTTGGGAAAACATTTTATGAAATAAAGATTCTAATGCATTTTTTTCAAATAATTTTTGAGAGTTGTTCTCATTTAAAAATAAAAATTTTGATTAATGTGCTAACTTGTTTTTCTTAATTCGCTAAATCATTCCTATGCATCATGATTTTCCTACAATTAAAGATTTTAAAACACAAAATATTTTCGTTAAATAAATGTATCTTAGAATTTTTAAATGTAAACTTTCCATTTTTTTTCTTATATATTTAACTGAAGATCTAAATACGGCATTCATATTTTTTCGTTATATAAAAAAGAAAATATACTCCAAGGAAAAATGCTTTTCAGCGCAATTTTCTTTAGTTTTTGAAAGGATTGTTATTGAAATATTGCTGCAATATATTATTCTAGATCACAAAAGAATATTTTGTAATCATAAAAGTATAAAATAAATGTAATAAAACATGTCTATAAGAAGGGCTGTTTCATAAATCGAAAAAAAAAATTCTTCAAAGGAAAAACATTAATTATCTTCAAAATAAATACACCCATTTAATTTATTTTATAGAATCCCAAATCTTCATTTTATTTTATTTTCAGAGATAAAATTCTTTTTCGAAAACCTTTATTTTATATGGTATCTCATTTTATATTATGCTAATCGAAATATATTTTTTTTTCTTAAATGTCTCTACTGATACTCTTATATTTTGTCTCAAAGAAGGAATTTACCTTCGGATTGTTAGGTTTTCTCCCTCTTTAGATTACATATAATGTCTTTGATCCAATCACGAAGAAAATTCACTTTCTATTTTCAAAACTACATTCAGTTGCTGTGTAGTTTAAAATTAAAAAAAATATATATATTACATTTTCCACAAAACACAATATGAAGATGTTGAAATAAAATATTCCTAATTTAAAATTTTGCCCATTCATTAAATTTTTAAAATAATATGAATAGAAAGAAATGTATTTATAGGCAATATATTCTTCTTATGGGATTCGCGTCGCTTTTTTTCTGGTGCATTGGAATTACTTGCATTCACAGTTTTCTACTCATTTAAACATTTCTTCAAAGTAAATTGGAAGGGAAAACTATGATTACTGTTTAAAAACAAAGCATATTTAGTATCGAAATCTTTAGTAGTTTATATGTCCTGTGTTCCGTTTTTTCGGGAAGTGGTTATTTTCTTGTATCTTGTATCCTGAGTATCCTTGAAGGTAAGACGAGTGAAATGCGAAATGGGATCTATATGGCAATTCTATAATAACTAAAAATGCAAACAGACAACGTGAAAAGTGACGAAGTTAAATTATAGATGTAGAAAACAGCTGTTTCAGAGCCCCTAAAATTCCATCATCAATGCAAGTTTAAAAGCATTAAAACATTAAAAACAAATGCATGAAAGTATGTATGAGAGAGAAAACAATGCAGCTACAAAAATGCTCATCAAAAAACGGCAATGACGTTTTATAAGATTTTCACATATGGAAAAATTCAAACAATTAGTAAATGACTTACCAATTATACATCCCATATTCTTTCTTATTTCGTTGCCTTTCAATCACCCCCCTCCTGCAACCTCTTTTGCACCCATGCTGTTTCTACCTTTCTCTGAAGAAACTATTCGCTGGCATCACACTGGTCTTCTCGGTTATTCCATCCATACCATGATTGCTTGACGAAGTTGATTCCTCACTATTCTCCATTTTACACTGGACTATAAATTACATTGTGTGTTTTCTCTCGATATGTTCATACATTTGTTTTTATTGTTTTAATCTTTTTAACCTTGCATTTATGATATAATTTTTGAAACTCCGGAACAGTTACCTGCTTTCTACATCTATAATCTAATGTGTGCTTTTGTCACGTTGGCATTTGAATTTTTAATGTATTAGCACAAAGTTCCATCCATTTACTTTTTCTCTGAAAGAAAACTCCATAATTAATGAATACTCACACCAAGGAAAATAATATATTGATAACGTAGTAGGTACCATACTTTTGCATGTACAAGTTTATTTTCCTTATCTGATTCAATTTGAACAATAACAATTTGGTGAAAATACAAACTAAAGAACTATAAAGTTAGGTAAAAATGTATTAAAACTATTAGTTCTAATCAGATTTTTGATCACCAAAAATAATATATGTTTTATTATTGAACATGTCAACCTCAATAACATACATAAATTACATAATAAGCAATTAAATACACATAAACTGTTCAACATTAATTATTTTTAATACAATCAAATGATTGTTAAATAATTCAAACGAGTGGTAATTTTACTATCTGAGCGAGAATGTGTCCAGGCTGGGACTCGAACTCAGAACTTTTGCCTAAAATTGCCAATGCTGTTCCAAATGAGCTACCTTTACGATAGCCCAGCCAACACCGCTCAGAACAACCATATTCGCTCAGAACAACCATATGGTCATGACATCTGGACTCTTATTTGAAACAGCACAATAAACTAAACCGCAGGTAAAGGGACTCCAACAAATTGTGGATGACTAAGTACACTATAATTATTTTTAACACAATCAAATGACACAACCAAATACTAAATAATTCATACCAGTGGTAATTTTCCCATCTGAGCAAAATTGTATCCAGGCTGGAACTCGAACCCAGAACATTTGGTTTAAATTGCCAATGCTCAATTGAACCAATGCAATAGAGATCAAGAAATTGTTAATGACAGTGATGAATAGGAATAAAACATTCCACTACCCAAAACGTGATAGGTATAAAAATTGCTAACTGACGTTCCTCCATACTGTTAATCGTAAATCTGATATAACATACCAAATTTCAAAGGATTTCACAAAATTGATAAATGTAAAAAAGTTCATTTGTTCAACTTTCGTGAAAAAAGTGAGAGCTTAGTTCAATTAAATAGAAATTATCACTGAGGACGAAATATGGCCTCCCTTGGAAGTCAGCATTAATGTGAAATTAATGTGTGTATATATATATATATATATATATAGAGAGAGAGAGGTTGTGACGCTGCAAGAGAATACAAATGTGTAGACGCTACAAGAGTCGCATTCTCATGAGACGAAACATTCCGTCAAGATTAAGTCGGGGACATGGTAGAAAGTGCCACCCATGTGGTTGCGGTACTAAAACTTTCAGTTTACTAAAATAAGATTAGGTGTGAGATGTGCTTTAAAGTTGAATTATATGAAGTATGACGAATGGTTTTGTTTATGTTCATTTCAACCACGACCAGTTGAGTAAGTGTTTTTAGCCATTCCTATGTTTTGTTTTATCATTCAGTGCTTGTTCTAACCTAACAGAAGTGTCCGTTAATGAAAAATGCGGTATTTCCTCGTGAGATATAATATAAGTATCTCTATTTGAGGCTGTCTGTAGCTTGAAGGAATAACCGGAATGAAACCAAAATTGGTACACTTACAATTCGAGAAAGGGGAAGAAGAATGGATCAATAAAAAAAAAATGCAATATTCACCGACAGGTGGCGCTTTTGAGTGTAAAATGTAATGTGTAATATTGTGTACCGTGGATACGTAGCAAACCTCAATTACTTTACCCCATATCACAAGAGAGTCAGCTGGATGGGGAGGCCTACCGAATGGCTTAAGCATTCACAAGCCCCATCCATTACCACATATCACAACATGTTCGAAACATCACTCCTAATGCGTTACATTGCGCAGTTGAGCACGTTGTCCGCAGCCTGGGTTATGTCCTCGAGCTAAATGGCCATGTTTAACCTGAACACGATCCTCACCGTCATGCGAAAGCGTAACCACATCCACTGTGACATTTTCCAATTAATTAGGTGTGTCATCCGGTTTGACGCCTTAATTCTTTACTCTTGTATTACACATTACATTTCAAACTCAGTCGCGCCATCTGTCGGTGATTATTGCAATTATTTGATTTATATTGTTCCCTTCTTCTTTCCCCGTCTCGAATACACTATATTGCCAATGATGATTGGTCACTTGCGATTTTAGACGTTTTGTTAAATATCTGGAAAGATACATGAGGTATTATCCTGAAACTTCCGGAGTGTAAACAACATGATTGACGTCATCTATTTCCGCGAAGATTTTTTCCCGAAACCCCATAAGGGTCCGTCAACAAATTGAAGAAAAACGAATATATTTTGGATAACTCTGTAAAAACTAATATTGCAAAAGCATTCAAACTGTAGATTATGATTAAGTGGATTATTGTAATAATTTGGGTTCATTTTTATGAAGATATCATGTATACTCGAAGAGAAATTCAGGTCTTTATAAAAACAGTCCCAAATTTTATCAAGCTTTTTGCTTATAAATTGCAGAGTATTTAATATAAAAACAAGGTATTTTCAGAAAATATGACAAATAAAATTGTACACAACACCCTGCAATCATAATTAGAAAATAATGAAAATTGTATGAAAAATGAGCAGGTTTACTAAATATTGTTTCACTGCGCATGCGCGAATTCAATCAAAATATACTGTGCATAATATATTAGCTAAATATATGGACCAACTTTTATGAAAGTCTCAAAAACATAGCTTGAAAATTCTGATAGTAATCGTTGATAGAATAAGCTCGAAATTCTCTGTTCCCAAAAGGAAGCAAAAAGATGAGGTGAATATCAAATATAGAATGAGAGACACTTCATTCTTACTATGCCAACATTCATAAGCTAGTATATTTGGATACAACCCCTCATCTTTTTGCTTCCTTTTGGGAACAACGAAATTCGAGCTTATTCTATCGACGATTACTATCAGAATTTTCAAGCTATGTTTTTGAGACTTTCATAAAAGTTGGTCTATACATGTAGCTAATATATTATGCACAGTATATTTTGATTGAAATTGCGCATGCGCAGTGAAACAATATTTAGTAAACCTGCTCATTTTTCATAAAATTTTTATTATTTTTTAATTTTGATTGCAAGGTATTGTGTACAATTGTGTTTTTCATATTTTCTGAAAATAACTTGTTTTTATATTAAAAACTCTGCAAATTATAAGCAAAAAACGGTAAAATTTGAGACTGTTTTTATAAAAACCTGAATTTCTCTTCGAGTATACATGATATCTTCATAAAAATGAACCCAAATTATTACAATACGCCACTTAATCATAATCTACAGTTTGAATGCTTTTTGAAATATTAGTTTTTACAGGGTTATCCAAAATATATTCGTTTTTCTTGAATTTGTTGACGGTCCCTTATCGGGTTTCGGGAAAAAATCTTCGCGGAAATATATGACGTCAATCATGTTGTTTACACTCCGGAAGTTTCAGGATAATTCCTCATGTATCTTTCCAGATATTTAACAAACGTCTAAAATCGCAAGTGACCAATCATCATTGGCAATATAGTGAAGTAAGTGTACCGATTTTGGTTTCATTCGGGTTATTCCTTCGAGCTACAGACAGCTCCAAATAGATATACTTATATTATAACCGCCATGTATATATATATATATATATATATATATATAACAGAGAGAGAGGCATACAGACAGACAAATAAATTTTACCACTATGTCATACAACAATTATTCAAATCGACTATTCACAAATCAGGATTTCCGTCTGTGATGAAACAGTATTTTAAAGTGTGTGTATACTACCAGACAGTTATGATTAGATAAAAATATCTGCATCATGTTAGATCTTACAATATGAAATCAATGCAATTTCAAATTATTTTACAAATGAAAAACTTCTAATGTTAGAATACTGATGCTATATCTTATATATTGTGTGTCTCTCACATAATATAATATATGGAAATCAAGAGCAATACGATTGCAGATATATCCAATAATCTATATATATTCAAAGATTTAGTACATTTTGTAAACTCTAATACAATCTATTTCAGATACATCATATATTTCTGGATAAAATTCATCATAATATGAAGAACTAGATTTTGTGAGCGCATTTCATATATATTTCTGATATTTCATATATATCACTGATGTCAGTCATCATTCTGAAAATAATCCAATTATAGTGCATACAATTTTCGAATATGTTGAAATACGAAATATTGAATTTGATGAACTGAAGTACCAAAGAACGAACATTTTAACTACATGCAATGTACGCTTGAAAAAATTCCAGTATTATTTATTTATCAATCTCGATATTTATTTCAGTTACGATATATTTCAAATATATTTTCGTAACTGCATTAGGATTTTTTAAATAATTGAAATATAGCAATGTAGAAGGTTGATTAATATTTTAATTCCATATTGTTTCTTTAACAATAAATATCGCAATAAATAAATTAAAATCAAAATTTATTAAAATTAAACGGCCATGTTGATATATTCTATCCCCAATTAATTTTTAGTGTCACGTAACTATGCCATGATTTTATAATTAAGCAAAAGTTATATTAAATTTGTTATTTTTGGTTTGATAAAATTTGTGACATTACGTGATATAAAATATACAAATTTTATATATCATTCATTTTTATTGCTTTTTTCAAACTTTTTTTGCCAAGGATTATTTATCTTGCATAAAACCAGTAACCAGTTAATTTTAATCACCTACTATTCAAAATAAATGGTACTAATTTAGTTATTCCATATTTTAATGTGTCATACTGAAGTTATGACATTATTACATATATATCTTTATAATTTAAATAATAATAATATTTTTTAATTGTTTTTATTTTCATTACCATTTTTTGTTAAATAGTTATTTTTTATGGAATATTCTTCGCTATTGTTAATATACGTTACATTAAATTGATTATGTTACATTGTTAAGTATTAAAGTTATAAAATTATGTGATACTAGCGGCCTGTCCAGACTTCGCGCAGGTGAACAATGTGTCAACTACAATGTACGGTAACGATGGGTAGGTGATTTAAAAAAATAATAATAAATCGTATAAAAGCGGGAGTGAGATAAAAATTGCAGTACTTCCACATTTTAAACTTCAAATAAAAGCTTGTAAAAATTTGAAAAATATTTTTTTTTCTGTTTTTGTACATATTAAAACTAATAAGTTTATTTTAATATAGAAAAACCACCCGGTTTCTCCTGAGTTAACCGTGGCATACCGAGTTACATAAGTGTAAATGTAATATCCTAAAAATACGTCGATCACAAAAACGGATTTGCGTCCATAAACCGTCAATTACAGTCAGAATATATATATATATATATATATATATATATATATATATATATATATATGTTATTTTGTCACAATCATACTAAATCCTCCAGATTTATAAATGATTAAAAAAATCCTTTTATAAATTCCTTAAGCAAAACATCTATTCAAAAATCAGCAATAGTTATCTTTTCGTTTAATCTTCCATAATCGGCTTCATATACGATGTTTAACCCGCTTATTGGGTGAATTTCTAAAATCGCTGAAATACGTGTTTAACTATTTTTTAGTATATTTTTTATCCTGAATTTCATGCTCCTACCTAAAACTGCTGCTGAGATATGGCGATATGACCTAAAACGTCCAACCCCCCCCCCCCCCATCTAACCCCTTAGGTGTGAATTTCTAAGACCGCTGAAATACGTGTTTAACTATTTTTTAGTACATTTGTTATCCTGAATTTCATGCTTCTACCTAAAATGGCTGCTGAGATAGGGAAATGACCTAAATTGTTCGAACTTTCCTTTATTTTCCGGATTTATGGAGCTATGTGACATAAAACATTATTTTATTTATTACTTATTCATTTCTTAAATTTATTGATACTTTTATCACGTACTTATTATTTATATTGTACTTATTTACAAAGAATTAAAAAAAATAAATCAATTTATTAACTATACTTTAATGTCTAACATTTAATTAATGGGCCTTAAAATTATTTATGGGTCTGACTTAAAAGATACATTTATATTTTATCAGTTATTGTAATCTCCATTATTTTACGTTTATTTCTATGATGACATTTATTATTTGTTTCGTAAAATTTACTTATGATTAAAATTAGACGAATTGCAATGTAAATGCAACGTCTGTTATTGGTTGTGAAAGTGCCTTCAGAATAGTCTAATGACGTTACAGTTTCAGTTTTTGAGGTTAATTTACTTATCATTCAGGGAAATATTTTCAAAATAAACAGTATTCTATAGTAAATAATAGTGTTTGTTTTATTCAACTATTTAAGCTCTTAAAGGAAACATTTACATAGTGTTTTATATTTTTAGGCAACATTATGATTTTTTTTTCAATCTCAAAACAGCATTCTATAATCATAATATAAAAAATAACAGTTACAGTAAATAATGTGCATGTGATAGGATTGTAAAAGATTCCTCATTAATCACGACTATGATTTATTTTATGAAAGAAAAATGTAAGTACGCAGCATTTTTGCAATCCGGATACAACCACGGCTACCTTCAGAAAATGCTATGAAACCTCCTCAAATTGGAGAGAGTGACGTCACAGTAGCATTGCGTTGCTTTTCTTTTCAAAGAGTAGATAGAAAAAGGTGCATATACCGGGGATCCCAAAAATGACTGATGGATTTTAAAATTCAATAACTTGCAAAAGGTGACAGATATTTAAAAAAATATTGCAGGAGGGTTATGTATGATGTCAGGAGTTTTTTCACTGTGATTCTTGATTTTAGTTTGAATTTCAAACAATAGATGGCGCTGACAGCAATTGGCGTTCAATCGAGGCCGAAATTGGCGCCACTCAGCATTGATGCACCGCCCCGTGAATACTAGATGGCGGCTGTCGCAGGCGGATTTTTTTTTTTTAGCGTTTGAACGGTCCCTCGAACTTCAACACCAATAATAGCTAAAAGTTTTCTTTGACTTATTTGATCTCAGAAAAACTATTCGAAGAAAACTTTTAGAAATTATTGGTGTTGAAGTTCGAGTGACTGAACAAACGCTGAAAAAAAATCCGTCTACGACAGCAGCCATCTAGTATTCAGGAGGCGGTTCATCAATGCTAAGTGGCGACAGTTTCAGCCTCGACTGTACGCCAGTCGCTGTCACCGCGATCTATTGTTTAAAATTCGAACTAAAATCTAGAATCACAGTGAAAAAACTCCTGACATCATACATAACCCTCCTGCAATAATTTTTTAAATATCTGTCATTGTTTGCAAGTTATTGAATTTTAAAATCCATCAGTCATTTTTTGGGACAACAGGTATATAATATAGCATTGCTTCTACTAAATTTTATTTAAATTTAAATACTTTAATGTATTTAAAACAATATTTTTCAAATGTTATCATGTGAAATATGTAAAAAAAAAATTCTCATGAAATTAAATTTATTCACCTTAAACATTTGTGAAGCGGAAATATATCATTATTTAATTAAAAAAAGATTTAATATGTACGTAAATATTAACTTATCAAACATATTTTTACTATAAAATATATGAGGTATATAAGAAAAATACAGAGGATATGTCGTATAAATATGTAATTAATTTGGGTTGAGAATCTGAGTTCTTTTTAATATATTTTAATGCTGAAAAAGACAAATTCAAATGTTATCAAGTGAAATATATCAATATTTCCTCTCTTAAATTCTAATTTATTTATTGTAAGCATTTTTGTAAGATGTATACATAATTTAATTACAAATATATTTAATATTCATGTAAGTATTATTTTTTTATGAATGTTATATAATAATTGTTAAAAAATAGAAAAAAATATTTATTTTCAACATTTTGATATATCTCTGTCGCCTATTTAAATGCAATACAATAAACAAAAAATGGTAAAATTCCTTTTTCTCATAAACATATGAATTTTGGCGTGTATATTTTATCTTTCCCATCGTAAAAAGAAAAAAAATATATATTATTTACTAAATTAAGAATAGCAGAATCATTCATTATTTTAATAAAAATTTATTTTTTCTACTTTCGCAACAGACAGCTTAGTCATAAACGTAATTTTAATATGATTAGGCAAAACTATAAATGTTTGCAATGTGATTTACAAACATCCAATCAATTTTAGTAATGGCATTTATAAATTTCTCAGCCATTTATTAATATTATATCCGTAAAGCAAAAAATAGAACTGGCTAATCAGTCCCCCAGAACTCATGTTTCGTTATAAATCCTGTGCATTATCGTTCTGTATTATCACAGTATTGTGAGGATCGCAATAAATTGATCTGCACAATATTGTGAGGGTATCACACTTTCAAGGGGGGCACTTTGTCGCTCACTTTGTTCTATTTTTTTCCTGCGTTTTTTCTTACGTCTTCATTTTTTATTTTGAGATAATTACTTATCAAAATGTTTGAAGATCTTGATAGAGCATCTTTAACCAAATCATTGCTATGTTTTCCACATACACAGATATCATTAGGATTACATACATCATCATCTCTATTTAATTTAAGTTCTGTCAATTTTGAAAGTAATAATTTATGAATTGTTTCAGGTTTAAAAAGATTTCTTTATGTAAAGGTGAAGTCAACAAATCTAATATTATAAGACAGAAAGATACAACTTGTATTAAAAATTTAGATGAGTAAGATAAACTTTCTCCATCTAATGCTGATATAAGTTCATAGAATGATTTGTCTTCAATATCCATAATTTGACTAGTTGTAAAAAGAGCAATACAAAAAGAACAATTAAGCTTCCTTTTTATTTAAAGGGATACATATCCGTATATGAATACACAAGATTTTAAGGAATTTTCATCATAATTACTCAAATCGATTATTTTATCTAATAAATCTCCAAATTTATCTACAATAAAAGTACTATTGTGGTTGGATATTTCTGGAATGACAATGTCTTTATCACTGACTTTCCTGATATTAATATTTTCTTCTTCAATTTTAATCGTAGAACACAATTTTAACTTTTTTCTGATTCCAATTTCTGCTGGAATGATACTGATGCACCACGATTGATAGAAACCTGGAGCGAACTGCGCATGAGCGAAAATGGCTAGTTTATGTCGAAAATAGGCAAGTCCTTACCATCTCGGAATGAGTTTGTTCATTAAATATCAGAAATATGTCGCGTTTTTTTGGCGAATATTTTTGGAATATTGGAATATTGGCTTTATTAGAATATTGGCTTTATTGGAATATCTTTTTGTTTCTGTGATTGAATTATATGTGTTAAAATAGTATATTGTAATCCAATCATATTAAAATAAGTTATAAAAAGACAAATATTTTAAAAAAGATGGTTTAAAAATATGATCATAAAACTAAACATAACTTTTTTTTCTCTCACAATATATATTAATAAATATGAAGTACGAAACTTAATCTTTTAAGAATGACAGCATAAATATTTTAAGAATCCGTAAATTAAATTTTTGAAATAAATTATCTAAAAATACATTTATTAATACTAATAGTAATAAATGAATCATATTCGGTTTTGCAAATAATTTAAAACAATCAGACACTTACTTTCATTGGATCTTTTTATTAAATGGTTTTTAGACACTTATGAATCACTTAATTCAGATAATAAATCCGAATCATCATCTGTTTCTGAAATATGTATTTCAAGAGGTTCACACATTTCGTCAATTATACCATCCCTTTCGCAATACATAATTTCTAATGAAGCAACATGATAACAGTATTTTTTCCAGTGTTCAATAGTGACAATTTCAATGGCTTCATGTGAATATGTTAATAATTTTGACATGCAAATATCTCCCGTCACTTTGTGTTTCCGAATAAAATTCTTGACTTCTGCTCAAACATATTCGTTTAATATCGAAATGATAAGTTGGCAGTTTCAATGCTGTAAATCCATCTTGTTGGAGCATAGAGTCAACCTATAGGATTTTGTGCGAGGCTGATTTAGTTTAACTAATTCAAATAATTCAATTTTTCGCAAATCATTTGAATATGAAATATTATTAGAGGAAAGCCAATCCATAATGTCATATTTTCCATTCGATGAGTTTGGCACTTTATTCAGCTGGACTGAATGATAAGGAGCGTTATTTATTACTACCGCAGCAGTTTTAGGAAGGTTTGGAATCAGCTTTTCCGCAGCCCATTTTTCAAAAATCCTAGAATTAATTTGTCCGTGATAATCTCCACTTGAAGAACTGGCTTTATATAATAAATTGGAGTTCGGTATAAATTCCATATCCCCTCCAGCTCACAAAACTATAATTCGTCTTGATGCATTTACACTTTCAATGACACCAAATACATCAATTGTTTGCCAATATTTACCAAAAGTTAAGTTGCTATCGATCCATGTTTCATCTAAATACACAATCGGTTTGTTCTGTTCTCTGTATTGCTTTATACTTCTTAAGAATTGTGTTCGAGCCAAAACTACGTCACTCCGTTCCATTAGATATTTTCTCTTATTCTGGGATTTCTTAAAACTGAATACTATTTCGTGCAGAATCTTTATCAAAGTTTATTTTCGAATTCTTTTTATGCTGGATTCCGATAGACCAGTTATTTCACTCGCACGTTTTACGAACTGTGAAACTGGAAAAATAATTTTTCCTTCTAAAGCTTCCTTATCGCAAAATTGAATTACATTATGCAAAATACCCTTGCAATCACTTCGAAAAGGCCTAGTCCGAGAACTAGTACGATCCATTTAATTAATAATTAAATTTTCTCAGAACAGAAAATAGCAAACGATATTGAACACTGTTTCCATATTCTAATAGTAATCTTGGATAAAGAGCGGTGATTTCAGCTTCTTTTTCCGAGGCTATTCTCCCTACAGTGTGAATGGAATCGACTTGGCATTCTGCCAATCGGAGTTCTCAGAAGCGTGCTTGAACAGTATGTGATAATAGCCTCCAGACATTTGTCTGTACTAACTAAAACATTGTTCAAGCATATCGCTTTGAAATTTACCAGTAATACATATTTAAATTTGAGACTCTGAAAATCTGAATTTAATAAAATATTGTATAATTTGAATAATGGCGTTTGTTGAAAGAGACAAGACAGTGACTGTTTCTTTTGTTAGTTTTGATAAGTTTTCTGAATTTTTCCATTTTTCTAGCCAATTACTAAAATTTTCCAGAAATTTTAATCTCTGATCATCAAAAGAAGTAAAAGGGTCATTCTGTCATTCCCAACTGTCATTCAATCTCATCCTTTACTCGCAGACTTTATGTTAAAAATTTTCCACCACTTGAAAAAAAGTTGAATGAAGCCTGGAGTCGTTTGTTTTAAAGTAGACTCGGAATCATTAGAAGTATCATCACTGAAGTGCAAAGCAACTACATTAGTTTCGTTTAATATTTTTAATGATAAGGTTACATTCTGTGTTTTGATAATTGAAGATATTTTAACGTTACATTAAAATATTGAACAAACTCGTGTGGTACAAAAAAGCATAAAAAAATTTCCTAAAAACACCATAAAAGTATGGAATTCGCTAGGCCTTTCGAAAGAACTTTGTCTTTCTTCGTCCGGCGTAAAAACGAAGTGAATCCACTTTGAAGGTAGAAGCAAGACTGTCTTGCACCTGCCTTCAAAGTGGGCACATGTAGGCACCACTGGTAACGAGCGAGCAGACCTTCTCGCAAAAAATGCAATTACAAAAGACCATTATGATGACATCTCTGTCCTACCATTTCCAGAATCCATTCTAAAGAGTTATTTTAAAAACAAAATCATCACAGATTGGCCAAATGATTGGACAAACTCAACGAAAGGAAGAGAAACGTATAAAATTCTTAATAAGGTAGATGTTAAATTTTTATGTGTTCAGAAATCAGCAGCATATTATCTTAGCGGCCATGGAAGCTTCCCAAGCTTTTTATATAAAATTGGTAAAAGAACCACGGAAAGATGTCCTTGTGACAAAAACCCTGGAACTCCTATACACTATATCTTCGGTAACTTCTCTCTTATGGAATACCATTTTAACTTCAATAAAAATAAAACATTAAAGAGAAACCTACAACGTGTGCTATTAGACGCTTCCAATTAAAAAAAGTTAGCTAAAAACTATAATGTCCTAAATAAAAAATTTTCATATATCAAAGAATTATTATAACCTATATAAAATATTCTAGATCTATAGATTTTAAAAACTATGTTTTAAAAGACTTAAGTTTTAAAAGACTTTTTAAAAGACTATTGCATAATACAATTGAAAATTTTCAGTTCAATATTATTATTGTAAATATCTGTAAATATTTATCTTTAATATTATGTAATCTTATCAGTATATTCATATAGAACTTATATACATGTAATAACTTTGGGCTCACCCAGCAATAAGCAATATTGGGTAGCTCGTGTAATTGTTTTTTTTAATATAAACTTTCTGGGGACTCTGAATCCTTGGACACTGGGGTTTCTGGTAGATATAGGTTTTCTCCTCGTGGACTCATAGGTCCTATGCCGAGAGGTTGGCTGTCCACGAGTGGGAGGTTTCTGTTTCTGTTTCTGCCTTCAAAGTGGGCCCTATAAAAAGAAAATACAAGTTTTGCTATTGAAATATATTGACTCTTATTCAAAATATTTAATCCGAAATATTATAATTAACCATTTGACCATCCTAATTAAGAGATTCTCTAAGTATATCATTGAATAATTTAAATTTGGTGTAGCTTCTCTCTAAGAAAATGAAAGCCATCGGAGGTAAACTAATTTTAATTATCTCAGTTTTGCACTAAGCACAAAATTCTCTTCTAAGTAAACTTTTGTTTCTATCGCAGGAACATCCTATTTTAATTAGGAAAAATATCTCGATTGTTTCATATTTTCCAGTTCTGTGTGGAATCACAATAAAATAATAATGAATGTAAAGTTCAATCAAAAATAGGAAATATAAAATTTTAATGTGATTTAGTTTCAGTGAAAACCATATTAAAATAACTTTTTGGCCATCCTTACAAAGAGATTTTATTTACATTTTTGATTAAATGTATTTTGATGTGGCTACTTTCTATGATTATGAATAAGATTGGAGAAAAACTTACTTTAATTATCTCAGTTTCTGTATTATTCTTTCAAATATATATTATTTAAAATTGATTTTCGAAACATGTATGAAAATTTAATGAACATTTTAAAAGATATTCATTTCTAAAACCTTCAAATATGGGAAACCAAAATTACTGATCAATCCGCCAAATGTATTTGAGACATGCTTAAGTTACCACCATTGCAATCTGTTTTGCGACGATAGAAAGTGAATTTAACATTAGGAATTCCAAAATTTAAATCTGCATAATTCTTAAATTCTTTAATCTAATGACTTTCCGTATGATGTCTAAAGATATAATTTACCAAAGAATCCAAATATGATGCCAAAATTAGGTGTTAGCATTAATAATTTTAATGTTTTATTCCATTTCAATATGAAGACGACCTACGAAGCAAAATTTAATTATGGCATTAATTAGTAGATGTTATTAGTAAACAGTTTATACCTGTCAAATGTTTATACGATGACTTGTGGTAGAATTTCTAAGAGAGTATCATTTTTTGCCGTGCCTGTTCCTGCGCTTTATAGCAGAAACGAGCATGGCAAAAAATTCAAGATATTTTGCTATTACCTAATTTCTGGATAAAACGAAAATTTCTATACATTAGCTGTAAACTAGAATGAATTGGATTACACCTCCTGCCTGTTGTCGTACAAAATTTCCAAAACAGGTACTAATTTTAGCAGAAACCTATAAAAACGTGTGAATTATTTATAGAGAATCTTGATCGAATGAATTTACAATAGAAAATTTTCACAAATCCTGTCTCTTTTATACAATACTAGATGACTTGTCGGAGTTACCCGGGCACCTGATAATAGCCTTAAATATACCTAAAATAAGTGTTGAATGATTTTATATTATTAAATGAAAATCTAAATAAAAAAGCCTTCCAAGAAACTTTCTTCAATTATTCTTTGTCGTCGATTCCCAAAGAATACATTTAAACTTAAAAATTATATTTCTTATACACCAAACTCTATGAAATTTTTATGAGTTATAAATTATAAATATTATGCCTGTGTATAGTTTGCGCGCTAAAATATTCAAATTTAGTTGTAAAATGCAATGTTTTTCTTCTCGCATATATTTTTTTCACTTCAAAATTCTATGAGAAAAAACAAAAGTCGGCCAAAGTAATTTTCGGAAATGATTTTCTTTTCTTTTTGAAAAGATTAATATTTGTATATTTTAAATCGGATTTCACCATTGGAAATAGAAATGAATGTGATTATATGTGATTGTGTATTTTTCTTTTTTCGTATTTTGATTTCCCAAGCCGATGAGTAATTTTAAATATTCCAAAAAGAGGGAACGAAAGGGGTAGTCGGGTATAATAAAGGTTTAAAAAAATAGTTGTTTTTGTCCAAAAGTTTTGAAATTTTTATAAATTACATATATAATGCTTCCGTAGCCGGTGTAAAAATATCGCGAAAAAATATTTATATTTAGTGGTAAAGGAGCTTGTAAGAAGAATTTTTTTTCTCATCGGGTTCATTTAATAGTTTAAAAAAGTAGTTCTCGTTGTTCAAACTCTTTAAAATTTTATCAGTTTTAAATATAACGTTTTAAAACGTATATAAAATTTTCGTACAAAACATATGAATATTAATTTTAAAACAAGCGTCAAAGCCGGTGTTCAAGTTCTGAGTGAAAGAAATTGCATATTTAAGTTTATTTTTGTATGGTAAGGTAGTAAAGAAATGTAAAGCGCGGAAATTAATTAAAATTTTGAAAATCCGACACTTGCTATGATATCCTTGAATCCAGCCCCAGCAGTGGCTGAGAGGTTGTGCTCTCGAAGCTGGTAGACGGGAGGTGCTGGGTTCGATCCCAATCGCGCCCGTCGGCCTAATCGTTCGGAGTTTTCGTGGTTTTCTTCGAGCCGTGGATTTATCCATGCGTAAATACGGATTAGGTTCCCTTAGAAAGACCCCCACGAAGGGCACTCCCCCCGGGCCTATATCCCTAGTGTAGATAATTGGCCGTCAATATTCAACCCAACCCAACCCTTGAATCCAAGTAAATAACTGGTATTAATTTCATCATGCAATGTCTAATATTTTTGTATGAGTAGTTGTAAAATATAAACATATAGTCAGATTTTACGTAGTACGAATACTACGAATACTACGTTAGGTACTACGAATAACAAAAAAAAATACTTATTCAAATAATTTACAAACAATTTACTTATTCAAAATTTTGCCAGTGTTTTTTGATAAAAAATTATAAGTACGTACGTATTGTTTAAATGAATATATTTTTGGAGGTTTTCGCGTGAAGTAAATAAAGGGAAAGGTTTAAATCTATGCTGTGTTATAAAATACTTATTAAAATTAGAAATTGTTTTTTGTAGATAAAGAAAAACTAAATCCAAAGAAACAAGGAAAATATATAAATTGAAATTAAAAACACTATCTGCGAAAAATTATAACTAAAGGGATTAAAATAAGCATATTTCAATTAAGATTCTAAATATACTGCTATAATAACAGTGTCCTACACATGATTGCAAGAAAAAAATATTGGGAGAATAAAATAAATGATATGAAAAATATTAAGCTTATTAAAACTTTATTTTCATAGAATAAAAAATTAAATGCTTACAATTTAAAAAGGGTTTTACACGCATAACAATCCTTCTTGTATTCTGTAGTGTTTTTTATTCTGAATATTGAATTTTTTTAAATACTTTTTATAATTGTTTTAATAATTGCTGAATAAAAAACAACTTACATTTGCTTTTGAATTATATAATTTATATTTAAGAATTATTTGCCTGAAAAACTGACATGCGAAATGCAAATTCTCACACAGAAAGAAAAATTCCCAAAATCATATTTTTTATAATATCATAGTATTATAAAAAATATGATTTTTGGAATTTTTCTTTCTATATATCACTTTATGTTACGGTTAGTTATCGTTATCAGTAACATTATAATATTTTCGCGTGACGACTTCCCTCGAGGAATTTGCTTTGAATAATGAGCTATTATAATGATTAACGCTAGATTAACGCTTGACTACAGTGTACACAGGACCAATGCCCCCCCCCCAGTTAAAGTAGCTCGAGACATATAAATAAAGATTTTTTTAAACTACATTAGAGTTTCTTGATTTACATACTTTTATATTGTATCATTACCACCTGCACCTTACGTGTGCCAATCCCCCGACATTCAAAGGATTTGTGCAAATTTTCCCAAATTCATTCATTTGTGGAAACATTGTAATATACCATAATAACCAAATAACATGAAAGTTTTTTAATATATCTAAATTATGTGATTTGTTTAACATGTAATTCTGAATGGCTAGTTAAACTGGGTGTATTTATCACAAACATGATAGTGAGATCAAAAATCTACAAATCTATATACCAAAATTTTATGTTTCTAAAATTTTATTCTAGCAAATTTTGCAAGCAGTCGTAATTCCTTAAATATGTCTGTTCGACCATAACATGGGTTGTGTCTGAATTTATCATGTTACAGAAATAGATGAACTGAAGAACACAGTAATTTGGTCAATGACACCGTATATATTGCCCGAACTATGACGCGTCTTGTTTGTCATTTTCTGGATGCGGAAAGAGACAGCTTCTAACATTTCTCATGATATCGTGACATTTACAGAATAAAGGACAGTCTGCTGTATATTTCGTTAATTCTTTCAGTTTCAATGTACTTCTATTGCTAAAATAGTAAAGTGATTGAATTGCACCAGGTATCACTAAAACACATATTGGAAACTAAGTAAAATGTTTTTTCACGTACATTATAAAAGCAAAATTTCATTCCAAAATTATGGTGTCGTTGTGGCTTTTCGGAACTAAACTTCAGCTGTATAATTAAAATCCAACCGCTCTTAAAATCATTTTGATATCCTTTATTACTGTTAAAGTTATGAAAAACAAGCCGGTTCGGATTGGAATGAAAGGCCACATATCTTAGAACAGATAAATAGATAACGACCCTGGTTTCTTACAAAACTGGAATGTTGCATTCGAAGTTTGTACTTGAAGTTTCGGAACACAATATAGATTGGTGTTAGTGTCATTGATCACATGTTTTTTTTAAATATTTTATTCAATAGCTCTGGCACATGAAAAAACAACCCTATCAATGTAGAAACTACCCCCCCCCCCACTCCCTAATTTAAGAAATGCTGGCTAATTTTTGTAAAAGAGAAAATGGCCAAATATCGGTATTAGTTGGTTATAGAACTCCATAAAACCGGCATGTACCAAATTTAATCAAAAGAAAATTTTAAAAATCCAAATTGGTTTTTCGAAAAAAAAAAAACATTATGTTTTTACGTTATTTTAGGAGCATTTAAACTTTGTAACGGTGAGCCTTCCCATCACAGTTTGAGTTTGTACACACAGATAGATAGATTTACAGAGAAAATCTTCTTTTTATTAATGTACATTAAACTAAATCTTCGTATTTAATTTCAGGAAAATAATTTAATTCCAATACATGTTATGCATGGCTTCACAAATCACATACTTTAATCTAGGTCTTTTTTTAAACGCTTGGATAAAGAAATTTTTATCTAAATAATTTTCTTCCAATTTAGTAACTTTCCTATGCTTTTCCATTACTTTAGCTTTGGGGATTTTTTTTTCGGAAAATTTAAATTTAATTTTTGAAAAAAAAAGAAAAACTCTTATTACTTCAGTTGGATTAGCTGGAATTATGCAAGGACTAAAGAAAATCATTGATGTTAGCTGGTGGCAATGTTAAGTTTGTTTTTTCCGAATTTGTCTTAAAAGTTTTAAACTGTTATTTCAGATAAATAAATAATTTCCGTTTAGACTGTGAAAGTATATATTACTATTAATAAACAGTCTATTTTTTTATAATTTTTTTATAAATGATATATACTGATGAATGAGTATAGATTACGTATACTCATCATTAGTAAAATAATTCAATTTAATAGGAATTAAACTTTTAAAAAAACTTGTGTGATACTGTAAAAGCATAAAAACTTCTTAATAACACCATAAAAAAAAAGGAATGCGCTAGGCCTTTCGAAAGAACTTTGTCGTTCTTTGTCAGGCGCAAAGAAGACTTACAACCACTTTGAAGGCAGGAGCAAGCCAGTCTTGCTGCTGACAAAGTTCAGATTCAGTTTAATAGTTACATGCTGTTCTTAATGGGGACCATTAACAAAAAAATAACCACATCTTTTGGGTCATATTGATCCAATCTTTTTAAATAAAAGAGTAATTGGTTTTAGAATTTCCTAACACCTTTATATGCATAATTCTTATTATTACCATCTATTCAATTTCACATCATGCCATCTTTTGCGATGACAATAAACAAAGCACATGGATAAATACTTGATCACGTTGGTATCTTATGTGCCGATTATGGTGTTTCCCGGACAATTATATGTTGCAATATCTCGTATAATATTTCGTAATTTTTAGCTATGGCATGATTGTAATCTACACAATGTTGCACAAAATGAACTGTTTAAGAAAATGCGTAATAAAATAAAACTTTAATAAGTGATATAGAGTATAGTGTACTTAGTGGGCAGATGAAAAATACATTAAATATAAAATAGGTTTTACACTCTTCAATTAAAAATGGTTTTCAACTATATTGTGCAAACTGGGAAAAGTCGTGGTTGATCCCATGGTACATATTAAAAGAAAATGTATACACCCAATTTTATATCTAAAGAGTAATGATACTTGCGAGTATCTTTAACTTTTCTTAATTCTATAAACGTTCTTTAAGTTAAATTTTATCTTTTAAAAACTAATGAGAAAAGTAAACTAATTACGTCCCACAAAAACATTACTTCATAAATCAGATTAATTAAGAGCCTACATTAGTCACGCGAAGAAAATCGTACGCTGATGGATCCTATTGGAATTTATGGGATCGTTCTTTTCCAATTTCTCGCTTCATTTCAATAGTTTTAAAGGATTTGTTTTTTCAAAGGATATCTGAGGTTAATATCTAACGTTGTAGAGATGTACGTTTTTGCAGTTCTTTTTATAAGGATACTTTTACTTTCGGAACTGTTTCTGAAAGTGAAATTGTCCTCCTATCTTACTTATCGTGTAAACGTGAGGAAATGTTTTTGTAAGATATGGTGCATGCAATTACATTACATTTATGTTTTCAGAGCATATTTTAAATTAAAGAGAACCAAACTTCAATAAATAAATTGTATGTTTGCATTTTCTAATGCGAATCATGAAATGTTTATCTTTATGCACTGCTGAGGGGATATTTAAATGTGAAAGTGGGGATTGTGTGACATTTTACAGGAAAAGCCTTTTCAAGATAAAATAAATAATAAAACATTTGTCCCACGACGTTTTTTTAAAAGTTATTACATAAAATTTTAACTTTTAATTTCAAGAAAAAGTGAATATTTTTTTAAAATCCTAACCCATTTTAATCCAAAAGATGCTCGAGTTGCCTGCATTACACTTCTGGACATACTAGAGCTTCTGCAAAGTTTTTATCCTGACTGTTTTATATGCGGCTGGAGAAATCTTGATACCTTTCGTAATTTTCGGAAAACATTTGTGGATTGTTTTAAACTATCGCACATCGGCGTCGCCACAGAAAAAATATCATTAAGCAACAGATCTGGAGAACGGGAAGAACACAGAGTGTCCGGTCTTGGTGCGAATCTAAACCACAAATTTTTAGCGATACCAAGAGTCAATTCCCCCAAAAAATTATATCAGGGCAGGAAATTTATTAAATTGCATCATGACTTTTTTACTCACAAAAATATATTTAGAAAACATTATCCTGCACTGTATTGAATTTCAATAGGTTGTGACATTTGGCGGATTAACTAAAATAAGTTGGTGCTGAGTGGGTACATCAAGACGAAGATTTAAAGAGCTCACATTTTTTCATATATTTAATTATGCATAAGGGTAATAAGTCAATTACTTTTAATTATTACTATCCCTATATAATTCTGTTTGATCCCTAAAATAAATGATAAAAAATAAATGACTGGATAGCTTAGAAAGTATGTATTGACGAACTGTTTACTACTTCTTCTTTCGTCTCAACCTATACCAGAGGGCAAGGCATCTTGGAACAGTTGAGGAAAAACATGCACTGAACTATAAAAAATGCACTGAAAATAATAATAAAATTTTATCAAACACTAACACCGTGGTACAAAAAACTCTGTGATTTAGGTGCTATAATTTCATAATCTAACTGTTTCGACTCAAAATTTAACCAAATAAATCTTTGACTTAGTACCGGTGAAGTTTTCAAATTCACTAAAATGTCATTGACATCATTGAAAATCCTTTCCTCTATCTTAGCATAAAAAAAGGGCCCACTATCCGATCGACTTCATTCTTTATGCAAAATTTATGTTTTTTTGTTGTCTTTTATATTTACTCCGTAAAATAAACAATTTTGAAAATTTTTATATTCCTTTTATCAGAACAAATATTTCGAAAGTCCGAAAAAAATAGTTCCGTATAATCGAGGTTACTCGATTGTACGGATCGAGGTTACTGAGACTAATCGAGGTTACTGAAATTCAATAAGCTTCTTCCCATTATTACATACTAAGTACACACCAAACTTCAAGTCTCTATCCCAATTTGTTCGGGAGATAGAGCGTTTACAGACACACACACAGACAGACGGACAGCAATTTTTTTTTATCTAAAAATATTTTTTTTGGAATATCCAGTGTCTGAAACGTGTAAATCCGTCAAATTTTTTTTTCGATTTTCAAAACGTTTACGTATGATGTACTACGTATGATGGGTAAGTAAAAAATTTATCAAAAAAAAGATGAATATAGGTTTACATTATAGAGCCTAGCATACACCGGAAAATCACTTACCTATTCCGAAAATTTCATGCAATAACATTAAACCGTTTTTTACCTACCTTGTGTACGCAATGCCACAAAATTACGTTTTGAGAAAAATGTTTTAAAATTCTCTCTTTTAAAATATTCCATATTTAACAACTAGTAAGAGTGTTATTCCTTTTGATTTAAATTGCTCGGAAATAATTAGTCTTTAACATGTTGGTTTCCTAAATTTGAATTTTTGAAGTTTTAAGAGTCCTAACTCCACTTCCCATTATAGCACGTTTGCTTCACCAGGAAGATTGACAATAAAACACCATCATCCTGCAGGCAACCTGAAGACTGCAAAAAAAATGTCGTCAGGAGATCCTCAAGAACAGAAAATGTCCTCTATTATAGCATCATGGGGAGCTCTCAGGGTCGTCCTTCAGGTTACTTACTCTTCAGGAGTTTTTGGGGAAGTATTTAGGAAATGATATCAGAGGTATTTGAGAAAATTCAAGGTCACTTAATGTGCTTAAACAGACATTCGAAGTTATGGTTATTCGACGTAATATAAAAAGTACTTAGTTAATTATTATTTTTAAAATAAATACGCACAATATATATATATATATATATATATATATATTTAAAGTTAAATTATAATTAATTAGACGGATTCACTTGTAACAGACATTACTTTTATTAATCACGCATACGGAATCACATGAAAGATATTGACCACGACTTAGGGAAACAACTTTCTTATCTTCTTTCCGCCTTTCGGATTTGAACGTGGTTAATTAAGAACACTAAAGACGCGCTCTATACATTATCTTCGCTGCACAGCCGTTGTACCACAATCATTTATAAGATACTAGCTGATCCGACCGACGTTGCCCGGGCCCGTGATAATAAAGTTAAACAAACCAAAAGTTTGTATGATTTTATATCTGTAACTCGATAAGGATGCATAATTTACCAATAAAAAAATTCCAAGATTTTTAATAATTTTATACAGCTTCTAATAGCACCATTCCAAATTTTTATTTACTTGTTATGTATCTTTCTTTATTCAAGATATAACGGACATCTTGTCTGCTACGCTTGCTCGTAGAAAAAAAAAGAAAGAAAGGAAAAGAAAAAAAGAAAAAGAAACACGTTAAAATAATTTTTTTTCTGCAGTCAAATTAATGCGAAATAATAAATGTCTTCAGTTGTAAGAATCGGATAATCTTAATTTTTACAAACTTGTAATGTGGAAACAGAGAGGATTCCAAAGGTGTTAATTTTAAAATCGTAGCTTAATTAGAATTGTTTAATTTGAGTCACCGAAAAAATCTCTTAGTAACATCTTTCTTTGCGGTTTCATTATCGAGACAACTGCGTCGGCTCAAATTTTAATCAAAAAACGGCTTGATCATTGCAAGATTAAATTGCTCGAAATATTAAAGATTTCTATTTAATATTTCTGAAAGTTGTGGATGGAATTTTTTTTAATTTGACTTTTTGAATTTACGATTTTTTGTTTATATAGATCTGCAAATTTTCGTGTCGAAAGACCTAATAGTTTCTGTTATTTCGACATGTGCCGAAAAGGCGTAGTTAAAAGTCATTGTGGTAGCCCAACCTTTTTCCAGTAAACCTAAAATCTTTCTTCCTTCTCTCAACACATACTTCATTTTGCGTTTTCACATTTCTTTTGCACCATTTTCAGAAAAATATGGCATTTTAGAAGCGGTGGTTAATGAGAAACTAATTAATATCTTGGGTAATTATCAAAATATTAAAATTCTGAGACTCAGGTGCACATCGCCAAACCTTGAACTATCCACACCCAAATTTTCAGACTTCTATGTGGGCTAGATTTTGCTAGCCATCGCAGACAGACAGACAGACAAACAAACACACACACAGAGCGAAACATTCTTTTATTAATATAGATTTATGCACTTCTTTCTTGTCTTATGAAAGTCAGTAAAAAGAAAAGATGCATATTTTTTGTGCTTTTTATTGCAAATCGAACTGCATAGCTTTTGTTATATATTCAATATAATTTTAAATTCATAGCTGGAAAAAAGAAGCGCGTCAATAATATTTAATTAGGATAACTTAAGTGTATTTTAATTTTCAATTTCCTGCATGAAACTATTTTAAGAAAATTGCAAAAAAATTTTTTTTTAGTTATTAATATTTAAAATTTGGATATTTCTTATATGCATCTGTATCTAGTTAAATACGATAAAAGAAACTTAATGAAATTCGTGTCTGTAACAAAACTATTTTATTTTCTTATTGTAATAAATAAAACTAATTTACAGTTAAGTCTCCATATTTTAAGTCCATCTTTTAAAATCCTGTGAAAATATTCTGTAAAAAGAAAATTTATTATTTACTATTTTTCATACCATGTGGGGAAATGTTTTTGAGGATTTATTGAGATATAATTTAATTTGAGTTAACAAAACGAATATTTCAAGAGATTTAAAATGCTAAAACTACGAGTACTTTGATTTAAAATATCAATTCTTTTTATGGTTTTCAAGGAATTATTATGTAAAAATTCCAAAAACGGAAATTATTTAAAAGCAATACTTTTTTTTTTCCTTACAGAATCTTTGGTCGATTTCTTTAAAGATTAAACTGATTACTATTTCTATTATACTGACAAACATTTCTCTTACTTATCTCAAACATAAAGATGAAACAATTTACTTCTTATTCTCGGAATAACAAGTTTTCTCTCCTTTTAATGATTTTTCTTTGCAAGTATTGCACACATTCCAGCTTGCAAGCAAACACATTCTTCACCTGACAAAAGTGATTGGAGGCGGACCAGTAGTATTAAGGACTAATGATAAACCAGTTAAAATTATCATTTTACCCTAAATAGGGATATTTGCATGCTAAAAGATGAGCGAATATTTGCTTTTAAAAAATATAGATAAATGAAAGTTCACTAAATGGTAACATTAATTTTACTATTAAGAATTTAAAAAATAATATTATGTATGGTTATTTAAAAAAGATAACAGAAAATAATTTATTAGTAATTAAAACTTATATTTAAAAAAATAAAAATAAATAAATAAAAGAAAAAATATATAAAAAAAAATTCCATAACAGACACTTCATATTAGTGAAGAATTCTATTTGACGAACATTTTCTCAATTTGTAACATCTATATATCTGTCTATACTAGCTGATCCACACTGTGTTGCCGGAAGCGTATTTCACATTAGCACATTGTCAACGCAACCGGAGCCAATACTGTCCTCTGATTGGTTGAACGAATTTTGTCAATACCGTTAAATGTTTGATTAGACGTCTTGCTAAAAATTATACGGTAGACACTTTTTCCTAACCAATCAGGGTACATATAGCATTTCGTTTCATTAAAACGGAATTTAAAAATACATTAAGAGTAATTTGAGTTTATTTCAAACATTACGTTATTACCGCATCAAATTTTGTATGTTACACTGAACTATTAAACTGCATGTAACTATCACTGAAAGTTAAATTACATTTTAAAATTTAATTATCCCTTGAAGATATATGTGTAAATAAGAAAAATCGCAAAATTGATTTTAACACATCTCAGGAACATGAGTTGAGAAAATGAATTTATTCAATAATTACAATGTGATTTATTCTAGAGAGATAATAAATAGAAAAGCACACCATTAAATAACCTCTGAACAGCAAATATTTCGAGAATAGAAATAAGATAAAAAGCGTATTTAATGCTTTTAATTGGCTTTTTTCTAATCTGCAGTACGTACGTCTGAACAGATAATCACATAATTATTATAAAAATTCCATGGCCAATTTTTTAAAAAAAGATACCAGAATTTAGCGTCAACGCAATATATCTAGCCAATACATTTGAAACATTTCTTATATGAGAAGTACTGTTCAAAATTTTATATACATGCATAAGTTTACCAAAAAATAGTTTCATAAATTTTAAATAATTACCATAATTAAATGTTATAAAGTACTTTTTTTTAAGAAAAAAATTATATTTTATTATTTCTAAAAACAACTTTATACATATTTTCTTTTTTTGTTTGAATAATATTTTAAATAATTTATTTGAAATCATATGGATTATTCTCAATGGGATTTCTTATTTCCATTGAAATTTGAAAATGTATATTTAAAATAATAATGATATACATTTTTTTAATTATTCGTTAACATATAGATGGCTTTAAAGACAATACATTTGAGAACTGACTCAATAAACTCAACTAAACGTAAAATTCTGAATTTAAAGTACTTTTTTCTATGTCATTTATATTCATTAAAAATCTTATCGTCTTTATTCTTTTTAGAAATAAGAATTTATTTAAAGCATTTTTTTTTCAATTAGATATTTTCCCATCGCTTCTTGATTAACATGCATTGGATTTACGTTAATATTCCAATAAATTTGTTTTTGAATTGGAATATCAAAGCACTTTTATATTTTTCTTTGTATAATTAAAGTTTGTAATTATTAACATAAAAATATGAACAAGCAAAGTATAAAAACAGGTTCTGTATAAAAATGTCTTATTTAAAATTAAAAAAAAATTAGTACATAATTAATTCTCCGAATTGACGTAGTTTCTTTGACGTGTTTGTTTTTTCTCAATTATTTTATTTTGTGTTTTTCAAAATACATGAAAATATTTTTTTTTTAAATATATATAATGCCAATGTTGCATTCGATTGGGCTTTTTTTCTTTATTCCATTTAAATGACATTGATTAGAGTGTTAATTTGCCAAAACATTTTCAATAATGTATTTTCTAACGTTTTTAGATTAATTTTAAAGTTATTTCCACGTGCTATGCACAAATTTAGTTAAACTTAAAAACACAAACCAAAGTTAAAAACGCACTTATCACACATAGACTGTAATTATCGCACTAAGACTGTAATCGAATTCTTTTTTGCGTCCCTGTAAAAGAATGATACCCTCAATTCACACAATAATTTATAGTGAGCAAATTATAGTGCACCTCAGTAATGCATATAAATTTCATTATATTTAAAATAGTGAAATATCACTAAATTAATCTGGAAACGATTTTTCATCTGTTGAACAGTGTATAACAGAATTCCTTTTTGTGACCCTGTAAATGAATAATAAAGGCTTTGCATCCCATATTTTACAAAATAGCATGTTTTAGTGCGCTTCACAATTGTATATCAATTGCATCGCGTTTTAAATGGCATAATATTGTCAACATGCATTTGAAATATTTTTTTCCCATTGACTGTAATGTAACGGAATTCTTTTGACTAGCCCTGCAAATAAACTATAAGTGCTATATACTTCATGTTCAATAGGGATCATGCAATATAATAAATGTGAGTAACATACAAAAATGTTTGTGAAATCGGAGTTTACTTACGAGAGTTAGTGCGCAGACGGCGGACGGACATGGACAGACGGTCAGACGGCAAACCGAAGTCATAAACACTTTTCAACTAGGTTGGAATATGATAGAAAGTTATTGAAGTAAGATAATAGAAAGTTATAATTGAAAGTTATTGAAGAATGACCTAGAAAAGTCGATTTTCTTTTTTTTTTTTTTTTTTTTTTTTTTTTTTTTTTTTTTTTTAAGATTGAGTCTCATGCGGAGGATGTGGGAGGGTCAAAAGCATGACTTTTTATTACAATATAAACTTACTAGCAGACTACGCCCGCTGCGCTGGTCGGTTTCTTCAAAAGAACCTTAAATCAAACGAAATATATCGGTGAATTTAACATTGTATTTTAAAGTAATCTGTACCTTTACCTGGAATATCCTAAAATAACATAAAAACTGATACGTATTTCACTAAGTTATGTTTTTAATACGGTTTACTATTAAGTTTACAATTTTCCATTGATTTATATGTTTTATAGCTACATTTTTTAATAATGTGACTTAACCTATATTATTCATAACTAAAAAGAAATGGCGCATCTAGTATTTGTCGAGAATTCAATAAAATCAGGCACTCGTGACATCATAATTCACTTTTATATTGTAACAGAATAATACGATTACTATAATTTGTGACTCGTGGTGACACATTACTGTTATTATTATTTTTTTTTACGCGTGAAGTTTTCGCTATGGTACTCCATTGTGAAATTTGGTATTTTTTTAAATTCAATATTTGAAAAATGGCATAATCAGTGGATTTGAAATTTATATCAAGAAAAATACAATTTTTTACTTTTCAAACGCAGTTTGTCTAACAATTTTCTGACAAATACTTTTCGAGCAATTAATTTTTTTCAGTAACTTCAAATGTTTCATTTTCCGAGATTAATCTGTGGCAACGATTAGCAAAAATCCCAGTCGTCAGCAACGCATACCTTTTTATTAAACAGGATATGACATATTCAAAAGCTATCTTACGTTTGCACCATAAGGACATTTTGTTGGACTCTATTTACTTGACTACTCTATTTTATCCGAACGTTCGAGAGGTGTAGCTATACTAACTATTTATGGACTAAGAATAAACCTTTATAGGGAGTATGCCAATAACATTAAACTACCCAATCCGAAAAATGGCTTTTGTTAACAAGACTACTGTTTTGTTAACAAGATATATATATAGACCAACATTTTCTTCAGATACTATGTTTTCTGCGAAATGAAAAGACATCACTAGAAGTGCTGGAAATGGCAATTTCTTAGGTAAAAAATATTAAGCTATATAATTCAAAAATTAGTTGACAGTACACACTGCATGACTGACAGAATTTCAGTGTACAACCTAAAATGATTTTTCAGCCTACATGCCATTTTCACATCAATATGGGAGACAGATATGTAGTGTTTTCGTATAATATTCAATGTTCTGATTAAATACAGAGATTTACTCTACATTGTATATTGTACCGCCATCTGGAACAACCAATAATATTCGCCACAGTAGTAAATAGCCGAAAGGTTTGTTAATTATCTCAGGTATATCGTTAGAATGTCAAAGAATAGTAGAACATTTTAGTACAAACGAAAATTGGTGAATATCATCCTTGCTGCATTCATAAGCTAATTAGTTGCAAAAAAAAATTCGTCTTTGTGAAGTGTATACATTTTTGGAGAATTTTAATTTATAAAATAAACCTTTATTAATATGCATTCTAAATTTTATAATTCAAAGTCAAATAGTTACTGAGTTATGGTAATTCTTATAGAGGTCCCATTTTCATGTATTTTGTGAGTTCAAAGGTTACCTGATCCCTTAAGGACAATTTTCCGTTTTCTAAATGAACTAAATGTTAACATACTATGTAGTATATATAAAAATCTATAGCTAATATATAAAGCTGCACAAAAGAACCGGCTATACATGGTAATTTCTAAAATAGAGTTTTAAAATTAGTTATGAGTTTTTCGAAAATTTTTACTTAGATATCAACTTACACCTTATTAAATGGCGAAATTTTGTTTTGTTTCTTATGAAAGTTTTAGAAAGTATTTCATACTCTATGTTTGACACATGATTTTTCTTTCTTATTTGTTTTATAGTCAAGCATGTCAAAATGCATTTTTAGTCCTTTGTTATCCTAGACCTTCCCCCCCCCCCCACTTCTTTCAGAGTTTATGAAAATTATGTTCCTTCTGATAAAGCAGTGATAGAAATATAAATATGTTAAATATTGACATTCAATTTATCTAAGGCTAGTATAACAGGTAGATTAATAATGGGTTATATAAATGTGTTTTCTTCTCTTTTTAAAAACAGTGAAAATATATAATGCATTTAAAGTAAACTGAAAAAATATTTTTGTTAATCAAGAGCAAGTAATATACAAGCATTCTGGAAGCAGTGACACGAGCATCATTATACAGCGCCGTATTTCATATTTGTATAGTCACAACATTCACACATTATTTATCACTTAGGCAGAATATAATTTTGAACAGTTAATTATATTCACAATCAATAAATTTTGTACATTTCATTTTTTTTAATTTAAAATTTAAAATTAAACAGATTTTTATATAATAATTTCGTATTTCAAAGCATTCTAAGAATTATTTAAATTTTGCATTTTATGATGTATAGATGATTAAAAGTTTATTTTCGGTAATAAACGGCGATATTCTAATCTGTAAAGGATTTCATTATTTTAAAATTTGTACAATTCAATAGTTTATACATTAGACAGTGACAGAAGTTTCTGAAAGATAATTTCATATTAAAAGTTTACAGAATTTTATATCTGCAGTTTAGAAAAGAATCAGCCGAATCTACCGGAGCCTTTATACCACATAGTAAAAAAAGAGGGGATATTTTCTACAAATATCGTTCAAAAATTATTTTTTGAAGAATGTGTAGTTGATATTCATGACTCACTGCACATTTCCATCTTTATCTAAATAAAAATATCAAAAGGTTTTTACATCGATTTTTATTTTTGCTTTGAATTCTTAAAGATCGTTATTTTGCTGTAGGACATTGATTCTTAAGAAAGAAAATCCTTAACCATTTTTAAAAGGCTATAAAAATATGCAATCGATTTCCGTTAATGAACGCATATTGGAATTAATTATAAATCAGTATTTTTTTTTGTAGCTGAACATATTATTCCAATGCCATCTTTATTATAAGCTGTGTGACTTTTCATAAACTGATATATTTTGTGAATATTTCATAAGACACTTTTTAATAACAATACGTTTTATGAAATATTACCGTAAATTTGCAGAAAATAAATCTTTCAATTGCGATGGCATTTAATTTTTTTTTATTTAGTAGATGTTTATTTCGTATTCATTAAGCGAAACACCTCAGCTATAATTTCAAAATTTCAGTCCTTTAACAGCCATATGTTATTTAACAGTTCATTATTTTTAATAGACCATAACGACACTGGCATAACGGTATTTAATTATACAGGATTGTGTTGAGCGAACGTAGGTGCACGTAAAATGCATATACATTACTCGATTAATAATTTTTTCCAACATAGTTGAAAAGTGTTTATGGATTCGATTTATCTGTCCATCTGCCTGTATGTCCAAATTTCCATATAACTGATATACATTATTAAGGTTTACGGCATGTACAGTATTTAAAATGAAGAGTTTCGCATTTATAGTTTCTTTACAGGGACACTCAAAAGAATACCGTTAAAATAAAGTCTCACTAGAACGACCGGCAATTTTGACATCCTAAAACAGCCGCCGGTGTCATTTCGACACCACTAATTTAATTATGCAAAATGGACGCTATAAATTCTAATTTAACACTTTATTGCGTCATTATGCTTTAATTAAGCTTATATTGTTACGTTTTCAAAAAAGAACGATGATTTATTGTAAATTCTGCTTGGTGTCGAAATAACACCAGCGGACGTTATAGATAAATTGGGCTGTAATTTTTAAAAAAATCGAATAACATGATAAAAATTTCGACAGTGTGCTTGTTACGTAAAATGATTAAAAGTCATACAATTTGAAGAATATTAGTAAAAAAAATGTGATAGAGAGATAAATCTAAATTCGGTTTGGTGTCGAAATGAGACCAACGGACAGTACAACGGGAAATACAGTGGTAACTGTATTTTGTGTGCACTGATATTAGCTTACGTCAATCGCGAGCCATTTAGCGATATCGTGCAAGTAAAAAAAAAGCAGTTGTTGCAGTTTCGCAACTCATAAGAGATAATTTTGTTTCCACATGTAAAACAATCAATATGAGACTATGAAATATATCAAATACTACAATGTACTGTAAGAAGTGATAAATATAAAGAATTAAATGTATAAATATATAGTTAAATATTTCCGATACAAAGATAGTAATAAATTTAAATGTAAACAGCTGTAGCATATATTAAAAACTTAAATGATTGTTCCCGCATTTCATAAAAAGGATTTGAGACAATAACAAAAACAATGCACTCTTAACGTACAAAATATATCCCAAAGTTTTTATTTCTAGCTTTTCATTTTTTTTTTTTCATTTTCATTATCGATAAAAAGGAATAAATACTAACATATAAAAAGCACTGAAATTACTTCGTCCCTGACAAAAAGTAAATATTTATTTTCAGAAATTTGTAAATTAATGAAATTTTCCACTCTTATTGAAAAAAATATATTTATTCAAATATTTATTCTAATACGCAAGGTAAGATAATAAATTCAATTTTCTAAAATTTTTATCCGCTGTTTGCACTGCTATATAAAATTAACAATAGAATTTCAAAAGCTAATTTTAAGGTTAAAACACTTCATTGCAATCACAATAAATATACAGAATGATTTTTTTAATAAAAAATCCATATCGTAAACTGAGGCAAGAGGATTTTGAAAATAGTTTTCTTCAGCAGTTATGATATAAATGTTATAAATATAATTTTAGTTTCTTTTATCAAAGATAAAACAAATTTTTTTAGCTAAGTTCATTATCGTTTTATTTTTAAAATTATTATTTTATAGATTTAATATCTTATTTTATTCGATGGAACTGCATGGAAAGATATAAAAAAGTAAAAGGATTTTGAATAACATAATAACATTTAAATGTAAAAGAAAATATAAATGTAGTTAAATCTTTAGGATTGCTGAAACAGTTGAATGAAAAAAATGGTACACTGTTAAACATTTGCAGCAAACTGTCCAGTCATCCGACCGTTTTTATAGACAACGATTATATTACTGTAATTTAACTCAATTTTTACCATAAAATAGGCAATAATAGGGTCAGAATAAAATTAAACCACGGTTATGTTACCGTTTTCTATAAAAATGGTCAAATGAATTCATAGTATGTTGCAAATTTTTAACAGTGTATGTCTTGAGGTTGATACATAAAAACTTTAACTGGCGGTTATATGTGTGTGTATAATACTCAATTTCCGTTGACATTAATACCTGAATGATATTCAATTCAAAGTGTATTTCTTTCAGATATATATAACAAGAAAAAAAAACATTCTACAAGCATAGATTCTTATATATTTCCTAACACCTTCAGAATACTGTAATAAAACTTCACCGTTTAATAATGTGAACGATGACATTAAACAAATTTGAGCAACGCATAATGCTTTGGAAAGCCCAATTTCTGGAATTACCATCAATATTCGGGAAAAGCCTCCGAATTATTTTGTACAACCCTGCATATGATCGATATATTTGCATATATAACACATACCATCCTAACATTTATTTCAGTAAGGAATTGTATAATACAGTTGATAATTTCCCTTTACTAATTTCCGTTAATAAACGAACATATGCTCGAATTCTTTTGCGCAGCCGTGTATATGATCCATTGAATCTATACATACCAAATAATTTACAAAAAATTTGTTAAATTTAAAAACGCATGCTATAACAGAAAACTCACTTTCATCATCTATCGCTCACAGACAGTACTGTAATCAGTTTTTTCGCATGTCCCTTCAAATGAACTACAGTGACCTCTCACTTATACGCGATACACGGTAATTATTTTTCGGCACCCGTTTCTTTTTAAAGTAATTTTCTCCTTATTTAATCGCCGAATTTATAAATTTTACTGTTTTAAAATAGTGATACGAAAAAGTAATTACTGAACATCGCGTATAAGTGAGAGGTCACTGTATAAGTGCTATTCACACCTTATTCTACAGTAAGTATTTTGTAGTTTACCTCAGTGAAGTATATCAATTTCATGATCTTTGATATAGTGTAACATCAGAATATTAAATTGCAAACGATTTTTCTCCATAGACCATAATGTAATGGAATTCTTTTGTGTGTACTTATAAACCAACAATAAATGCTACTTCATTTTCAATAGCGAACACGCCAAGCGAATATACCAATATAGAATATATTGGTTTATTCGCTATATGAATAGCAAATAAATCAAAATGACACAGATCAATTACATGGTTATACGAGTATATTTATGTGAGTTAAAGTACGGACACACAGACAGTCGAACAGACAGAGAAACAGACGGACAGACAGAGAAACAGACGGACAGACAGACTTACAGACACAAGGATTGTATATACACTTTTCGACTACGTTGGAGAGTGTTAAAAATGTGACACATCGTGAAATCTCAAAAAACAAGAATTTTTTAATTATTAAAAAAACTTAGTTGGAAAACTGATAGAAATGTGGTTATTTTAAAAATGGTGTTGTTAACCCGTCAGCACACGCTCTGGGATAAAATCTACCCCAGCTCACAACTATTACTTAAAAATGTGCGAAAATCGTTCGTGATCATTCTGAGCTTTATAGTACCTTTCAAGCTGAAAGATATCAAGATGTGGCCAAAAAGAATTTACCTCCGGTTGTGAGATTTTCCATTCTTTTGTTATAAAAATATCGCGTGGGAGGAAATTTGCCCCAAGCGTGTTATAACGTAACCCATAATGATAGGAAAACTTTAATGCAAATGTTTATGTAAAAAATATAGTGTGCAAATAATAATACAATTTTTCTTTTAAACGTTAACAACTCTTGCACATACAGTTTCTATATATCAGTTTTATGTTTTTTTGGCCGAATTTGGATTGCAGAAGCTTTGTATGTAATGATATGCAGAAAAAAAATCTTAGTGCTAGATTTTTTTTTTTTTTTGCTTTAAATATAAACGAACCTCTTATTTTAAATTAAATTATGTTCTTTATTAATTTACAGTTTATTTCAAAATATAAATTTTTGTTTATAATCAAACCGGAGGGAAATTGACTTAAGAAAACCCATTGGGGTAAAATTTATCCCGCGCGTGTAGTAACGTAATGGAAAGGGGCGAGTGTGCTGATGGGTTAATAAATACCGTTGTAAAAATATAATTTTGACAATAAATACCGTTGTAAAGATATAATACGGACAATAAATTTTCTCTATATCAGCATCTACAGGAAGTTTCAGAGAATTTAAAAATTCTGTATGGACATATGTTGACTTATATAAGAAGTAAATTTAAAATATGTTAATAATTACCAGTTAAATATATCTGTGAATGAATGATTTTTAATTTTATCAGGTGATGATGCCTGAGATGCTATTTATAAAAAGGTATTCTGTCTGTGAGCATATTTGGAGAAAACTAGAGGCATGATTTTATCATTTTAACGACAACTGAAGGACTTCAGTATATATATATATATATATACCGAAAAATGGTATTTCTGAAATCTTGAAAAAAAACTGGGAGTTTATGGCACAGCAAAATCTATAATATAAGCCACAGAACGTAAGCCGGCTTCTACCTTTAAAAAATAATAATTCATCATAATTAGTCCTGCTTAGCCATAAATCCCAACTACCGGCCATATAAAAAATTAATATAACATATCGCTATTCATCATATTTCAAAAGGTTCAGTGAGGTTCAGTGCTTGGCGACCTGCAGGTATTTGTAGAGTATGTTTGTCCCTATTACATAGGTGCCAACGTCTCATTAATATTCCATAATATGCTGGTTAATTTGACCCAGGTTTGACACGTTTCGCACCAGAAATTGTTTTGAGAAATTAAATTAAATAAATTCCACGTAGAAACCTGAAATTGAATAAATAAATATTCATCCAATAATTTTTCTAGTTTGAAGTGTTGTTAAACTGGGTCAAATTAACCCGCATATTACGGAATATTAATGAGAGGTTCGCACCTATGCTATTACCCAATAATTAATCGAATTCCCTATTTATATGTCTATTCTATTTAATTGCAGTTTAATCTTATTCATTAATATGTATAAAATTGAGAAATCGTACATTAAATTTACCAACTTATATTATTGAGTAATATATTGTATTATGTTCATTATCTTCACGAGGGGCATACTTCTAAAATGAGGAATGCTTTGTGCGTACTATAATTCTAGTAAATACAGCATAAACAAAAATCAATTAAATTTAATATGTAGAATAATGCCGATGTACCATAGAAAATACATTTAGGGAATAAAAATGAACTAGTGCTGAAGTAGTAAATATATCATTGCAGATCATGTTTAAAACTACGCAATTTCAGCAATGAATACTTAAAACAGTTACGTCCTATTTCTTGTATCAGTTCACAGCGGCTTGTATTTACTGATTTTCCCGAAATTAAAAGAAAATTTATGTTATGTTGAAACCCATGATTATGACTATATCGCTAAATAAGTTAATATCTAAAACTTTCGTGCATTACACATACCTGTAAGTCAGTAACATGATTTCATATACTTTACCTTTTCCCAAGACATTTTGAACTATTTTGAATAACAACAGATTACATTGGAGAAGTAAATTACTACTTTCTTCTGGCACGTCACACGAAGTAAAAAAATTAATGCTAAGAGAAGTATTCATACTAAAACAGGATTTGTAAGTAGTTTTTCTCTATCATCCTTTGATTTATTGTAACACTCTGATTAATTGCGAAATAAATGAGTATATTTGCACACAGTCATAATATTGATAAACTTGCCTAAAATGTAATAATTGTTGAATTTCTTCAAGGTTTGCAATTTGGATTATTCGTCTTCTATGTAATGAGCAAGAATTCTAGCACGTCATTGCGCTTCAACCTCTTTTCCATAGTTTAATAGCCTTGCTGAAAACGCTTCCCTTACGAAAATAGTTCATAGAGCTGTATAGAACTCTATAGAATTCTTAACAAGTTCTATAGAATACTATTTCTATAGAGTTTTGAAGAGTTCTATAGAATACTTTTTCTAAAGAAAATGTTTCTATAGAAGTTCTGTAGAATTTTTTTCTGTCGAACAGTTTTTCTATAGAGTACTATAAACCTTATAGAATTAAGTTCTATGGAAAAATGATTTTATAGTTTGGCTAATCGTTGGGATTAGCCTGCTGTTGCCATCTTGTTTTTTAAATCAAAACATATTTGTCTTGTTTCTCATTTCCAAAATAATTTTCATCCATATTTACTTATTATAAACACATTAATTAAGTTTATTGACTAATTTATTTATATTTAATAATTAAAGTTAAAATGTTTTGATTTAAAAAATGAGATGCTGACCGCGGACGATAAATCAAAACATTTGTTTTGTTTCTGACATAATCAAGTTAAATAGAAAACAGAATACTAATTTATTTATATTTAATAATAAAAGTTAAAATGATTTGATTTAAAAATTGAGATGGCTGACCGCGGGCGATAAATCAGAACATTTGCTTTGTTTCTGACATAATCGAGTTAAATCAAAACATTTTAACTTTTATTATTAAATATAAATAAATTAGTCAATAAAATTAAATAACGTGTTTATAATAAGTAAATATGGATGAAAATTATATTGCAAATGAGAAACAAAATAAACATGTTTTGATTTAAAAAACAAGATGGCGGACAGCAAGCTAATCCCAAAGCTGTTCCTTTTAAATTCTATAATGTCTAGTTATAAATAACTTTATTTATAACTATACATTAAAATAAAAAAAATATAATCAATTTTGTAATACATTAGTTTAATATATAATAGTACACCAGAGATTTAAAATGATTATATATATATATATATAATTTAATTCAATTCTAATACATTGTGACTCAATTGTCAACGTAATAATATATCAGTCGAACTACTAAACTGAATCATGATTAATACATTTTTTTATAATTCTTTAATTTGTTGGTTAATTTTATAATAGTTTGTTAATTTGTTGTTAAATTTATAAAACCATCCATCTAATTTAATAAACTTTATTCTTTTAAATAGTATTGTAACTGTTATTCAAATATTTTAATCTGAAGTATAAATATTTAAACAATTGTTTCAGTTTTAACAAATAATTTATTAGACTTTTAAATATTTTTACAAGACTATATACGATTGGGAATGCAAATCACAAAAGAAATAAAGTTTAAATAGTGTAATAAGAGTTTTGGAACTGTCAATGGTTGTACCCTACTGAAAGTATTGCTTCTTTGCCCGATCACTGAAGTCAAGCAGCATCGAGCGAGGTTACTTGTTGGGAGGGTGACCACTTGGATTCTATATATATTTGTATAGAAATTCTATATTTTTTCTATAGATAATTCTCCAGATTCTATAGAATAGAATTTCCACAGACATTTCTATTGAACTTCTATAGACATTTCTATTGAACTTCTACAGATATTTCTATAGCTTTAAATTAAACAAGTTTATAGAAAAACGGGCCATAATTCTATAGGATTCTATAATCCATTTTCTATCAATATTTTTCATAGAATTCTATAAGAAATTTTTCTAAGGGTTACCTTGCTAGTTTCAGACTGTTCAATTAAATACTGCCAGGAAAGAAATCCTGATAAGAGTCAAAGAAACTAAATATTAGGTGGCATATTACATTACACTATGACACACGTATGACTCTAGCAGTTGATCCAAGATGCCACGGTTATTTGTCATACGAAATTATCAGACTGCCCAAAAATTGAAAAAGATAGTCCAGACAAGCCAGTTTATAGAACCAGATGTGGCCGAGTATTGAGACCGGCTAAAAGACTAGACCTTTAATGTTATATGTGACTTTAGTTGCATCCTTTCCAAAAATGCAAGGTGAGAGGATGTCACATCTGAACTGAAGTGAAATAACATGCGTGTGTCAGAAAAAGGATTTATGTTTATTTATCGTCTCATGAATTCTGTGTATTTGTTCTTATGTGCTGTTATCGTCTTTTTGTGATTGTTTTCGAATAAAAAAATGTTTAAGATGTGTAAACTGATTGCAGTTTAGTATAATCAACGTCCCAACAATTTCTTGTCCCGGCGGAACAAGATTTCAACTCAAATTAAACTCAAAAGAAAGAGTAAGCTATTACCTTTATTATCTACTAAGTAAAATACAACTTTTAAAACATTCGAATTCTGAAGTTAACACCCTTATTAATTGTGAAATAAATGAGTATATTTGCAAACATTTAGAATATTGATATAATTGCCTAAAATGATATACTTGCTGAATTTCTTCGATGTTTGCAATTTGGAATATTCTTCTTGTATGTAATTAGCAAGCATTCTAGCACTTCATTGCGCTTCGAACCTCTTTTCGATAGTTTAAATGCCATGCTGAAAACGCTTTATAAATACTGCCAGGAAAGAAATCCAGATAAGAGTCAAAGAAATTGATCTTAGGGGACATATATTACACGATGACACACGTATGACTTTAGCAGTTGATCCAAGATGCCACGGTAATTTAGTGCTTTATGATTTCGTAAAGAAAAATATAAAAACTTTCTAATGCATTTTAAGCTAATTGTTCATATTGGCTGCATAGATCGGGTCTTCTATGTCTTATTAGATATAATACTTAATGGTCTACCATAATCATTCCCTTAATTTAAGCATCGTTTACATTCGCGGCGACTCCGAGAAGTGTAAAAATAAGCATTTTAGTTTTTCTGTTAACATTTATTTTTAAAATTATAGATATATTAATGTTTAATATATTTTACAATAATATGATGTTGGTAATCTGTTAAATTATGCTTAACAGAATGTGTACTTTCATATTTATTAAAAAGTTCAGTGACGAAAATAACATATAGTAATGCATTTCAAACGATTTTTTCCCAAAAGAAAATTTCCACAGCCTTTGTATGATTTAACCCTTTATGCACCTATTATACTTTAAAGTTCCATTAAAAGAAACCTGTTATAAAGTTCATTTAACATATCTATTGAGTAATGAAAGTTAGCATAGGTTCTAGATACCTTACTTTATCATATTCCAAAAAGATTATACGATGTACAAAGCAAAACCATTTTAAATGAGTATTTTATTTTTCAAATTGTAACTGCTAAGCTTTTTTTGATGATGAAAGACCATTCAGTTGACAGTTTCAGTTCTGAAAAAAATCTATGTTTATACGTAATGCATTACTTTTGTACATGTCCTAATTCTATAGAATATTAAAAATAACATTATGAAGAAATGGTTTGGATAGAGTTGTAAATATTCTACAAAATCCCTGCAAATACTGATTTATTTGACTACATTTTAATAAAGGAAAAATGCTAAAATTTATCTAATGATTGCAGAAGTGTACCAACATATTTTCAAATATTCAGAAAAATCCTTTGGAAGGGAAATTTTCATTAATTCATAATTTGGTACATAAAAGATTAAATATTTATATGCGTTTTAATTTTCATTCAAAATTTTAAATATTGCTAATCATCTTGGTACATCCTACAATAAAGATACGTATCCACGTCTTAGTCCGACTGGTAATTGTTTTAAAAAGAAAGAAAAATTTCTCAAAACTGATTTTTCATTAGATATTCACATATATTGCTAATTTGAGTATCTTTTAATAAATCAACATTCCACAGCGGACCACGAAAATCCACCTACGACTAAAACATTTTCTTTAGAAATCATTCTTAACTGTATATGAGATTTAACTTTCCGTAATTTAAAGATGGAGACATAGATAGAGATGTGGAAAATGTATAAAATAATTTCATAAACTTAAAATTTTGGCTAATTAAATTTATTTAGTGGTAATTATTGTGTCCATTATTTATTAGATTCAAAAGAGAACAAGTCTTAATTTTTTAAAAACTATAATGACCAAAAAATTTTTGTGAAGGATTTGACGTATGACCCAATTTTATTCTGAGCACGTCTGTAATCGCAACATCTTTATACCTTAAATATTTTACAATAAATCATTTTAAATCATTCCTAGTTTGAATCATTTGAATCAACATAGATCAATTACATGGGTATACGAGTACATTTATGCGAGTTAAAGCACGGACAGACAGACAGACTTACATACACCCAGATGTCAGATGACACACAGATTGATCTATGTTGATTTTCAATTTTATTCTGAGCACGTCTGTGGTCGCAGCATCTTTCTACCTTAAATATTTCACAAATTCTTGAATTTTAAAATCATTCCTATTTTGAATCATTTGTCTAAATTCTAAAAATAAGACAATTTTGTTTAATTATGTCACATTTTCTATTGTACTGTTTAGGGATACATATATTACATTGGGAAAAAAAATCAGGGTTTAAAACTATGGGGTGTTGAATTAATTATTAGAGACAAAAAACATTTAAAGATAGGGATTTCATTTATTTGAAAAATAAAACCAATTATAGAATTCAAGTTAAAAAATATATTTATAATCTCAAAGTGAATCCCATTTAGATTCTTTTTCTTTTTATAATTCCACTCTCTAAAAAATATAATATTACTGAGATAGGAGAAACATTATCCGTTTTAATATTCAAAATTTACTGCCTAGAGAAAAACAATTCTGAAAAACATTAGGTCTGAGCTTGTTAATTAAACTAGTAGTGGAAGGGAAGGGGAAATCCACGAATTTTATGAAAATATTACTTATGCAAAAAAAAAATTACAAGACTTTTAATGTTGGATAAATATAGAGAAAGCGACGACATAAATTTTATTATAATGTTTGAATTAATGAGCACTGCTAAAAAGTGTTCTTTTTTATTTGTGTGTGTGTGTATTTCTTAAGCAGTTTACAAAAAGAATTTATATAATTAGACCGGAATTTCACCTTTTTTATTCTTGTGTAGGTGTACTCGTAACTTCCAATAGATCTAATTGAAAAGATTATAAATATGCTTATGTATAATTATAATATTTATATTTTTTATTAGTCTTATATAATCTTATATTTTAAAACTTTTGTGTGAGCATTTATAATAAAAAGTTGATTTTCCTTTTCATAGAATGCATTCTTAAGCAATGTCGGCGAAAAAATAAAACTCGAACATTGTCTATCTTTAGTTTAAGTAAAAATTAATCGCTAACGAACACACAACATATCCAAATGTAAGTAATCATACATAAAGTAGTGGAAAAATTATACCACTAAACTAATTCATCGTATAAAAATGTGACTGGTAACAGTTGATTAATAATGACTTTTAATAACTGCTGTACACACACTTTGATTATGAAGCCGTCAATATATAGAAATTGTAACAAACTCGAAAATCTTCAATGCTCACATATTATTCTTATTTTCTGGCACATTTTATCTTAGGATACAGAACGGCAAGAAATTTGGTCAAGTAGTTTAGGATTTTTGAAAATTTAAAAATTGATGATCGTGGTGGTGTGTTATTCTGGCCGATTTTCTACATGAGGGATATAGAACGAGGATGTGGTGGTACATTGGGGGACTTTCGAAAGGATCCTATCACGTATTTACTGCAAAGATAAAGTTTGTAACTCCTTCAAAACCTATTGCAATCCGAATAGTTTTTTAAACATAATTCAAAATCTACTTAGTGGAATGAACAGTAATTTTTATTCGCATATTTTGAGATTTCAGAAATTGATTTCAATTAAAAAAATTCATAAGGTACATTTCCTATTTATTTCGAAACGTAGTCTCTAAATAATTTTTTGAAAAATATATGTATTGAAACTACTTGCCTGAATGGTTTGCCGTTTGGTATTCTAAGGTAACATTTGCCGAGAATCCAGATATGATGTGAAAATTAGGTGATAGTACTGAAAATTATAAAGTTTGGTTTAATTTCAATTTCTGATGGACAACAGAACTAAATTAAGTATATAATTAATTAGACGATGTTATTACTAACTGATTGGTACAAATTAATTTTTATATGATCCTTTGTAGCACAGTTTGAATGTTGGCACACTTTTTTTCCACAACTGATTAAAAATCTTTGTTGATAAAGAAATATATACTATCTACGTGGCAAACGGATGTGTTGCACTGCGTGGGCTGCTTCTAGTTCTTGAGGGAGAAATAATTATAATATTAATATACATTTGGAAAACAAGTTATAACATTAATTTCACTAAATAGTAAATTTCAAGTAATAAATCATCTTTACAACGTAGGTCAAATAAAAATTGAGAAAAATACATCTTGCAGATTTGGTGATATTTGACTCAAAACTTTATTTTTCAAAAACGGTAATTTAAGATTTAGTTTCGAATTGAGGAGATGGAGAAATAAAAATTATGTCACTTTGACGAATCTATAAAGCCTAATTTAGTGTTTTCAAATAAAATAAATTCTTTACGAGAAATAATAATTATGCATTCTTACCCTGTAAACTAGTTTAATTTTAGAACTCTAGTGAAACGATTCAACCACCATCTTTAAAAAATAATAACTTTAAAATAGTGCATGCTTTTATTTAAATTCAATTCTTGTGAACAGGGATAATAAATATACACCTAACTGCCTTAAATCTCCCTCCTTGAATGAATGTAAAACTAATAAATTAAACAATGGATTGATTTCTAAATGTCAATCTGAAGGAGACGATTTTTAATTCTATAGAATATATTGATTCACAAACCTTTAATATGTATGATTTAAAATATGATTTTTGTTCTTTCTTGTAAAATTTAATTTGATCAAGATTTTTTTAATCAAATTTTTTTTTAATTAGCATCAATTCAAAATTAAACTAATTTCTTTATCACATTCAATGAAAAAATTATTTCAATAATATATATAAATCCGTTTTACTTCCTCTTTTTCCATTTTTTATCTACAATAAATCGGTCACGTGCGAGTAAAACTCGCATTCAAAGGGTTCCGTACATTAAATTTATTAATTAATAAACTCACACTACACCTAATTTTTCCATAATTTTAATATGAATAGATTTGGAAATAGGAAGGGAGAGCATATTTTTCCAGTATACTTTCGACGATATCTCTGAAAATATAATACCTAAAATTAAAGCAAATATATTTTTGAGTTCGATGTTACGACATCTGTCGAGCAATACCCTACACGATAGATAAAAAGAAATTTTTTTCAAGTGTCTTAATTAATATCTCGGCTAATTACCGACATATTTTTTTCGAAAATCATTATCAAATATCATTGGATGGTTCTGCGTCGATACATACCTCGAGCACCCGTCAACACCTCCGCTGACCGTCCAAAAAGTAAAGTTTATGTGTAACGAAAAAATGCGTTTTTCTCAAAAACTACGTTACCTAGAAAAATCTGTATAGTTTTCCTGCAATGTTTAAATAAACTCCTACTACCCCTATTTTTTTCAGTAAGTTTCAGTAGATAAGGAAATAGAGCGGTGGGGGTGGGGGAGGGGGTAGGGAATTTTTTTATAATGCATTTAAAATGTAAAATAAATATATTTTTGAGTTCGGTATTACGAGACTATCACACGATACCACACACGATATATGAAAAGAAAACTCCTTTTTCAAGTAACTTAATTAGCCCCCTAAAGTTTTCTAAACATATATGTGAATGGCTAATAAAACAAAAATATTTGGCTTTATAACTTTCCCAAGTTTGAACTTTCCATGTCCCATAGTTTACGAGAAAAAGGGCTGTGACAGACGGACGGACAGACACAGGAGTGACCTTATAAGGGTTCCGTTTTCTCTTTTTAAGTATGGAACCCTAAAAATTAAAAAAAGTTGTTGCCATCTTTAGAGAAATGGTGTTAAAAGTTACAAAACAATTAATATCTCGGAAACTAATAAATATTTAAATTTTTTGAGAAATTATATGAGATCCTCCGACTTACAAAGATAACTGGTGATAATTTCATCGCGCTTAATTTCATATTTTAGGAGTTGTAGTTGTGAATTAGAAACAGACAGTTAGATTTTACTATAATAGATTCGCAAATTACTCCACTTTAACATGTTATAGGTTTTAAGAGAAATTGCTTAGTGTGTAATATAAATATTTTGTCGCACAATTTAAAGAATAAATGTAGTGAGAACTTACTATCATAGTGTATATATTAAATAACTTTATGGTTGTTCTTTATTTGCATTTCCAGTGGCGTAATGATTTATCATGGATGCATTTGGAATGGCATAAATGGGAAATATATGCTAAAAATGAAAGCTAGTTTAAAATTGAGATTGAAAATATCGAAGCTATTATGAACTAGATCAATACAAAATTGAGTTTATTTTGCTTACTTTTATAAGCACCCATTTTTTAAAATATATAATTTTAAAATACAGATGTTAAAAAAATTGTACTTTGTCTTTCTGATTTTCGAAAAAAAAATTAAACGAAATAATCAATGATAAACTGGTACGGTTTTTAAGATTTCATGAAATAAATATATTTTTTGGAAAAGTTTAGAACAGTTAAGTATGTACTCACTATTAATTATACACATTGCATTGAGTTAGGAAAATATTTCGTACATGCGCAGCAAAACCTGGTGTGGTGGCCGTGCCAAGCCAATTCGTCAGGTTTTGTTGGGTGATGAAGGATGTTGGAATATTGATTGCTTCAGCAGTCACTGTTTTTCAAAAAAGAAATATTATCAGGGATCGAGGATTGGTAATAAAATATGCTTAAGGACGTGGTACGTGAAAATTTAGGTGTAAATGTTATTCAACCTGTTCTTGACCTCTTGCTGTCTAAGGTTCACTTAAAAAAATCTTGGTAAAAGAAATTGTGATAGTATTTTTATTCAATAATAACATGTAATGCATATTTTCGTTTTTTACTGAAATACTTAAAGTGCAAAAATACTTCTCGTTCACTCTGAATAAAGGTTACGGATAAGAACTTAACAAGTGCGCGACTAGTTGAACCAAAAGCAACAAAACTTAAACGATTTTTTAACCACTTAATTCATTTCTCCTTATTCGCTTAAAGAAATATTTCATATTTGTCCATATTGAAAAAATCATTTGTCCTTGCGCGCATAAAAAAATTGTTCTTAGGTGTAATTTAGAATTCTTTTATTTTAATCTATAGCATTAACAATTTAAAATAAATATCCGAACCATAAAGCGAAATTCTCTCCATATTTATATAAGTATCGTAAGTTATTTATTTAAGATACATATTATGTCGCATATGAATATTAATGCTAAATTTAATCCATAATTCCCTTAAAATGCATCTAATACTGCTTATTATTTGCATGTATTAGCTCTAATATCTTTTTGATAATGCAAAACTAGCGATATTCTATTCAAACATTCCGAATAAAATTTATTATTTAATGTATTTATTACTTATCATTGTCTTTTATATAAATTTTGCTAGCGATATTTTGGTAAAATGTAAAATTCGAAAAGTATTTTATTTACTTTCAAGAAAAGGAAGACAATGATTACATTATAAACATTATCAAGAACATAAGATTAGAAAATACAAAATATCTGAAAATCCACTTTTTTACCATACGCTTTAATTAAGATTGGAGCTCAGGAACTACACATTGGTTCATTGATAAACCAATTAGAATATTTTAAGTGTCTTTATATAAAGTTGAAATAAAATATATTGAGCACTATTTTGTTCTGATGCGACTGTACGTGCCAGAGCTCATGCTTGTGGTTTCGATGGACGCGGAAGTCAGCCGCCTACGTCAGTGGCCTACGTGCTGCCGTTTGGTTCGTATCGTGGTTTTCGTGAATTCCTGTCTATATGATCGGTTTTTCCAAGTACAGAAAATCACGATGCTTTCTATGTTTAAATGCTGAAAAGATTGAAGGTATAGGTCAGTCAAGTAAAGTCAGACATTGCCGCCAATTGAAGGATGCATCATGACAATGCACCAAGACACACCTGTTACGCAGTCAACGACTAAGTAGCCCGGAACGGCATCGCAGTGCTTCCTCATTCCCCTACAGTCTCGATATAGCGCCGGCGGAATTTTTCTGTTTACCCGAATGAAGACAGCCCTCAAAGGATACCGCCATTAGATCGTAGCAGAAGTCAAAGCGGCTTCGACGCACTGCTTGAAGGACGTACCGTTAAAGGACGTTCAGGGGCTTTCTAAGTGTTGACAACTCGTTGGCAAAAGTGTGTCGACAACCAAGTGTCTTATATTGAAGAATTTTTATTGTTTGTAGCGTTATATTCAAAACATATTTTCCCGAATGTGGTCTCATTACTTTTTATACAAACCCTGCTAATTCCTCCACCAGTGACAAATTCCGAGTATAAAGAGATTTTTAAGTTGTACAGTAGCAATACGTAAAGCAATTGAGTTATAAATCTTTTTTCCAAAAGTCACAGGAGATAGTTATATGAAGCAAAGTTACGTAATTTTAATATAGGTTTACTCTTATGAAGCATAGAATATATAAATTTGCATTTTCAATACAAACAATAAATAACCTGAAAACAGTTTGTATTATTTTATTAAATATTTCGTTATTTATTTAGTCCATGTACAAATTTACCCACCTATATTTTAAAACACGTTAAACATGAGCTAAAATAGGCTTCAACAATGCATCAGTATTGCGAAATGTATTTTGAAAGTTGATAAACAACCATTATTTTTATCAATAATAAATTAGACACACGGGGCATTCATAAAATTGCGTTTGTGTTCCAATTGAATAGCATATCTCAAATGGCAGGAAGAGTAATTAATTATAAGTCTGTTCTATCATACGACCGTTTTTTCAACATTTTTACATCTTTGCGCCTAAAATGACCCATAAAAATCAGAATGGGAAGATACATTACTTTGTGCAGTTAGCGATCATGTTAATTGAAATTGCGGAATATATATATATATATATATATACTATTTATATATATATATGTGTGTGTGTGTGTGTATCCATATACATTCGGTATATTCCAGCGTACAACGTGCGCCGATGCATAACGCACACCTACGATTTGAGACAGTTTTTTTTTTTATTTTTAGGTACATTCACCGTATTCCTCTTCCGTACATTCGCCGTACATTCACCCTATTACACGCATCGTCTTTTTTGCAAAGAAACCTTCATGAAGTATGTAGCATGCAAATAACAACAATAATCATTAAAAAAGATAATAACTAATAGAAACATAAAAAAAAAAAAAATAAGCAAATTCGAATTGATAACATAGGTGACTGTCATTCCTCTCTACTTCTTTTCCCACAAATAGTTTGGAATAGAACTCTCGTTCTTTCAAATAATCACGTAAAATCTTGTTCATTAATACAAAAATCAATGTATAGAATCCAAATTCTTATGCTTAATGTTTAAGTTTTCGTTTTTATACTCGACTGCATTTTTATACTTCGTTCTATGCACAACTGTAAATTTTAATCAGTTTTCTTGTTTAAAAGGTGAGCTCAATAAGCTGGTTGATTATAGGTAATTGAGATCAATACGCTGGAATATACTGTATATATCTAATTATAAATTTTTAATAACCGCCATAATATTTAGCAATTAACATTTCTAAAAAAAGTTTAACTTTGATTATGTATGTGCGTTAATTTTGTTCTTTCACGAAGTACCATTTAAATAAAAAAGTAATGTTATACAATAATTGTGTAACATATGTTTATTTTTACTATTGACTCAATATATTTTTTAAAAATATATATTCCGCTAAACATTGTTTAAAAAATCATAAATATGTGTATGTTTGTGTATCTTTTTTATATTTTCAATTTCAACATGAAACGAAAATATGGTGTTGATATGAAGTTTTATAAGTTAGGTTTATTTTTAACCATTTCGAATAACATTATTTTGTGGGAAATATATTTGTTGTTGTTATTGTAGTTGTTATTTATCGATTTAAAGACAGTTGTCTAAGAAAAATCACATTTAACAATCTCATGGACATATTAGAATTTTCAGAATGCATTTTTGTAAAAGATTAACTTTAACTAAATTCATTTAATTTTTAGTCAACTAAATTCATTTAATTTTTAGTTAACTAAATTCATTTAATTTTTAGTCAATAGTTAAATTTTAAAAATATGTACGTTGAAGTATTGTGATATATGTATGTTATTATTTTATTTTAAGTTAATATTTAAACTGTTAAATTTAAAAGAAATGTACTGTAATTTTTCATAAACACTGTTTCTCCTGGCATTCATACCTGTAAGATGTACGAGATTTCAAAAGTAAAGTAGTAATAGAGTGAAATATATATTTTTATACGTATGTGACCAATTACTGTCATTTTCGTGACCATGGGTAACTACTGCAATAATATAAATCAATTACAGAATGCTCCTAACACTACATATTTGCAATGCATTAAAGCAAATGTGTCTGTCACATGTGTTACATTCATCAACAACACTAACAAAGGGAATAAACTTTCGTTAACATTCGTGACTTCCAAGATGTTTGGAAGTCACGAATGACATTGTTAAATTAACATTAAACACTTGCAATTTATGAGCATGTATAACAAATTAATATATTATATAAAACAAAATACAAAAAATATAAAACATATAAAATATAATATAATATAAAACATGCCCGTGAGTAACACTGACATCATATTGACGACGGCAACGTTTGACTACTAATTTTAGCATTTACTTGATTGTTTTAACGTCTAAGCATTGTTCATTTAAAATTTTTCCGCCGTCGCATAAAGAAATGTTTTTTTTCCAATTCCTATATGTTTGAAACTGTATCTCAAAATAGTGAAATTTTATGGTTTATAAAATAATTTTCAAGCATGATTTTTTTATATGCTATGAAACTCGAATACGAAAGATTAATAAGTTAATACGTTACGAATTAATAAGTTACGAAAGATTAATAATCTTAAAACAATATAATGATTTCAACACTTCTTTCCGGCTAATATTCCATAACTAAATTAAAACTTCATTTATGAATTAAATATTATAATAAAAGTAAAACACGGATTTAACGGAAATGTAATCGAACTAAATGCTTAAACCGCTGAAATTATCAGAATCATAAGATCGCTGTAACTAGCGAAAACGTTGGCGATTTCTTCGGCCATTAACTCCTGACCTGCTTCTAATATAAAAGTATCGCATTTTATAAATTCGAAAATTTTATTTGAGTATATTATTGATATTTCTCATACAAAAACGCTTTCAGTTGCTGTTAGTGGGTAAAATAAAAAATATATATTAAATGTAAAAAATCTATTAGAGTTTTTAATTCTCTACTTTCAATCATGTGCGAGAATCAGATGCGAACACGTAACAAGATATACGTAAACATAGCATTGCAGACAACTCCAATATTCAATATTGTACAGTTGTATTTCATTTAGTTCTATATTTCAGCCAATTTAACATTTTTAAGTAACTCTTCCCTTGTTTGTCTGATCCATTCTTGACACCATTTCTGCACTTTTTTCTTTAGATAACATCTTTCATAATAGAATTATAGGAAGATAAACCTCCCAAGAAATTGGGTTGTATTTTTTGAGGTTCGTTGCTAACGTTTCCACGAAATACGTATATCAACAATAATTTCAACCTAAAGTCGATGAATTTGTTATTTGAAAGATATTTATCCTATATATTTTTAGCATAGGTTAACTCTTTTAAGCATTAATAAAATTAAAAAAAAACTAGAATAACAGATATATATATATAAAAAAAAGAAACTTTTATTAACTTTTGTTACTAGAACTAATATTATCATTTTAATTTTATTAACCACAATAACTTAATTATCATTTTTTCAAATATATTTTCATCTATTTGTACAAGCGCATTAAATTGAAGTATAGGAAAAAAAAATTAAAAATGAAATAATAAGAAAAATCTCTAGAAACCTTTCCCCTCCTTAAAGAAATTACTTTGAACATTACAGCAAAAATTTTCTAATTAACATGCAAAATGAACTTTGAGAAAGAAAAATAATAAAAGCAAACAGATATTACTAACTGGGAAGAAAATTCGTGTTTGGAGGAAAAAAATTGCCAAGGAGTCTTCTGTGTTAATGAAATTAAGAACTATCTTTCTTTTGGAACTTTTCTTTCTGTGATAATTTTTTTCTTTATAGTATTAATAAAAATTTCAAATTAATATACTTTGTTGTGAAGCACAATTTTTTTTACTATATTTTTTATTTACTTTTTATATACAAGAATATTAGATTACTTCTGAAACAATCATGCCAATATTTTCCTTAAATTAACACAGAAATAAAATTAAAAATAAAAGTCCTTCCTCAGGCGTAGATTACAAAACAGTTTTCAACAAAAAAATTATTTTTCAAAGAAAGCAAATTTTTTTCCTACAATGAAATGAGGTATCATAATTTAAATAAAATGCACCGCAAACGATTTTCCTCAATAGACCATAATTTAATAGACTTACTGCGCATGTCCCTGTAAATTAACTACAAATGCTACTCACTCTATATTTCATCCCGAGCATTTTCTAGTCCTCCTGAATGATGCATACCAATCTCAATATGATACAAATTTCATTTTCAATAGCGAGAATTCTACACTGAATCTCATTAAAATAAGAAAATCGGACGTTATTCGGAGTAAATTTACACGATTTCAAGCATGGTCACACAGATAGAGAAATCAAATTCATAAACACCTTTTGACTATGTTAGAAGGTGTTAAGGAGAATATTTACGAGGGAAAGTCATTTAATAAGTCACAAAAGATAATTAAATAATAACTTACAATGATATTCACTTCAAAACTATTTTTATTTCTCAACATATTCTCCACCAATATTTATGCACTTATATCACAATTTTATCTGTGCCCCAACCCCAGCTGCATAAAATTCTTTGGGTTGCTGTCTCAACCACATTAGGACTTCAGGTTGAACCTTTTCATCATCTGTGAACATCATCTTGCTTCCAAGATGGCTTTTTAGTGGACTAAACAGGTCAAAATCTCTTGGGTCAAAGTCGAAGCTGCATGGTGGATTTTGAAGAAGTTGCCAACCAAACTTTTGAATAGTCTCCTGTGTTCAACTTGAAGTCCTAATGTGGCTGAGAGAGCAACCCAATGAATGTTATACAGCCGGATGTTGGGGCTCTGACAAAACAGTGATATAAGAGCATAAACATTGGTGGAAAATATGTTGAGAAATAAAAATAGTTTTGAAGTGAATGTCATTCTAAGTTATTATTTAATTATGTTTTGTGACTTGCTTAATGACTTATCCTCGTACCTGCAATGATACACTTGCATGATAACTTACATGCTGTGCAGAATATATAAACGTTTTAAATAATTTATTAATAATTTTATTTAATTTTTTACATTTGTGTTGCGGTAATTAAATGCTTGTAACCAAACGCCAATGAAAATGAATTTTGCTTGAACTGCATGTTTTAAATTCAGAACTTCACATTGCAAAAGAATCTAATTCATACGTATGTAGCAGTTATCATATATATTCTAATACGAGGTAGGTTGGTTGATTTATGACGGTTGATTATCTACTCGAGGACTATGGGGCCCTAGGGTGGGGGGGGGGCGTGCCTTCCGTGGGAGTCTTTCTAAGGGATCCTAACCCGTATGTAAGGCAAAGTTAGAAGAAAACCACGGAAAACTCCGAACGGTTAGGTCAACGAGCGCAACTGAGTTTGAACCCAACACCTCCCGTCTACCAGATTTGAGAGCAGAACCTCTTAGCCACTGTTGGGACATTCTAATACAACGCAATCATGTGTGGTTATATATATATGCAAATTTAATTTTAAAAACGGCTCAGAGGAATTGAAGAAAATTCAGTATACTACAGTTTTAGGGAACGAGAAAACTGTTGGGCTAGGTCACATGTTCGAGAAATTGAATATAGTGGGTCATTTTAGTCATGGGTCATTATGGGTCAAGCTATTTTTATTTTAAAAACGGCGCAGACGATTTGAACTAAATGTTGTATCCTATAGTTTTAGGGAACGAGAAGACTGTTGGGCTAGGTCACATGTTCGAGAACATTCGATTAGTGGGTAAGTTTGGTTATGGGTCATTGCATTATGAGTCAAACTATTTTTATCTTAAAAACGGCTCAGACGATTTCAACTAAATTTTTGTATCCTACAGTTTTAGGGAACAAGAAGGCTGTTGGGCTAGGTCATATGCTCGAGAAAATCTGATTAGTGGGTCATTTTTGGATCACTGTGGGTCAAACTAATTTTATATAAAAAACCGCTCAGACTATTTTGACTAAATTATATATCCTACGGATTTCCTGCACGAGATGACAATTAGGCTTTGTCACATGTTCGAGAAAATTTGATTAGTGGGTCATTTTGGTTATGGGTCATGATATTTGAATTAAAAGCTGATTTTGACCAAGCTTAGCTCGGTCTACCCTGCTTGTTCTCCCATATTCTGCAACGAAGAATGTCCGGGTTGGATCCCCTGGTGTTTTAAAAATAATTACGTGTTGTAGGTTACTTCTTTTGACAATCCTAAAACTTCAATATAAGACTTATTTTATAAAAATCTGAAACTATTAATTTTTACAGTAACAAGTTGGTTGCAAAGGTTTTAGTTGCACAAAATATCCTTTTGGGGCAGTAAAAGATTTTGCAGTAACAGATATATTTACGCTGAATCAGTAACTTTGATAATTATCCTCTGTGTTTGTATCAAATTAAAAACACAGTGAACGTAAATTAAAAATTAATTTTGAATTGCGTTTTATTCACGTAAATTTGATACATTTTCTGCTTTGAATGAGTGTTCCATGAAAGCTTGTGAATATTAATTCATTCATTTTTACTCAACGAGCAGGGAAGACCGAGCTATGCTCGGTCAAAATTAGTTTTGAGTTCAAATATCATGACCCATGACCAAAATGACCCACTAATCAAATTTCCTCGAACATGTGACCAAGCCCAATTGTCTTCTCGTGCCCGAAACCAATTGGGATATAAAATTTAATCAAAAAAATCTGAGCCATAATTTTTCAATGTATATTCTAATTTGCATAATATTTTCTTGTACGAAAGGTCTCCCGTTTTAATTTCATTAACATCCAAAATATATATGTTTTTCTTTCTGCTTTCTAGACATTTTTTTACTTTGTAGTCTCTAACATTCGTAAAAATTTGGCACTCATCACGAAGTTCGGAAAATCTATTAAGATGCAAAAATGTACATTAGAATTATCCTTTTCAACTTCCACAAGTAATCAAAGTCGTACGTATACATAAACATATCTCAAAAGTAATTACAAATTGAATAACCCCTAATCTTTCATGATGGTTAATTTTGGTTATTGAACTGAATACAAACAAGAACGAAAAATCATGCGTCAAGCATAGATTATGTAGCACTTTCCAACGCTTCTAAAATAATTTTACAAATCATTACCGTTTAATAAGCTGAAAGATGACATCTAAGTAAACAATTTGGAAAACGCATAACATATTTAAAAACGTAATTTCAGGAATTTTCAATATATACAATATTCGGAAAAATATCAGAATACTTTTATGTAGCCCTGTATATGATCTATAGATTTGTATATATACATAGGATGCTAAATTTTAGTTTAGTTAGGAAACGCGTAGCACAGTTTAAATTCTCCTTCTGGAGTTTCTGTCAATAAACGGAAATGTGTTCGCGAACTTTTGTGCTGCCCTGTATAGGATCTACAGAATTTATACACACCACGTAATAGACAAAAAGCTAGTTAAGATTAAAATCGCGTTCAGTAACTTAAAACGCACTTCCAGGAATTATTGTTAACAGACAGTAGAGAATTATTTTGTGTGTCCCTGTAAATGAACGATGACTGCTATACACACACTATTCTGTAGTAAGCCTCTTGTAATGCACCTTAGTAATATATATAAACTTCAATGCGTTTAAAATAGTGGAACATTATTTAAATAAGCCGCAGACGATTTTTCTCCATAGACGTAATGTAACGGAATTATTTTGACTGTCCCTGTAAAGTAACTCTAAGTGCTATACACCTACTATTCCATATTAAGCTTCTTCTAATGCATCTTAGTGATCTATATAAATTTCAATGCGTTTACGATAGTGAAACATTTTAAAAATAAACCGCAAATGATTTTCCCCCATAGACCGCAATGTAACGGAATTCTTTTGAGTGTCCCTGTAAGAAAACTATAAGTGCTACACACTTCAGTTGAAATAGGGAACGTGCCATAGATAACGACAATAACATATAAAAATTGCAGAGCAATCCGAGCATATTTACGGGAGTTAGAGCACGGACAGACGGCCAGACGGCCAGACGGCCATCCGGCCAGACAAACCGAAGTCATAAGCACTTTTCAACTAGGTTGGAAAGTGCTAAAAATGATACCTGTAATTACTTTTTCAATGCTTTCTCTAAAAAAACGAAGAATGCTTTTAATTTGGCAATACTTTTCATTTAGAAGAAAGAACAAATATAGGAAATTTATGTAAAATATAATGTTTACTTTAACAGGACATACAGTACGCAAATGTGACAAGGGGCTAATGTGAATCGGAGGTTAATGGAAAAAGTATTATTTTTTTTATAAAATAAATCAGTTAAATGTGCATTCTTTTGTCAATAGGTATCAGTACGAGCATTAAACATGCCCGTGTATTAAAATTGTTTTTTGATTACATGGTTGCAATGTAAGTAGCAAAACTTTTCTAGGTCTAACTGTAAGGGATTTTTTATGTTTAATAAATACTTATATTGAAAAAGTATTATTAATTTTTATCAACATTACACGCAGTTATGAAGCTTTTAATCGGTGTTATTTATTTACAATATTCGTTTTGTTTAAGTGATAAATAATTGTGATGTACAAAGTCAAGGTCAAACCAAGCGGGGAGGCTTATGTCAAGGCTTAAGCTCAACTAGTTCCGCCCAGCAAGTTTATGTACTATGCGGCAAGGCGCAGCCCAGCCTAAATGCATTGCAAAATGGTATGAGGATTAATAGAATATGTCCCATTATGGGACCAAAAAAGGGATTACATATAAACGTCGTCATGTTATTGCATCTACACCTTACGTTAAATGATGCATTTTATGTAAAAAAATAATGTAACATACATTTTATGAATAATAAAACTATTACTATGAAAGCATGAATGGGTAATAAGCATGAAAGGATAATAAAGAACTCAACCAATTTTGCTTCAGTAAATTTTACAAAATTACAAAGAAATTTAAATTTTTAAAGTAGATTACTTTTTCCCTGAATTTATATTAGGACTAATCTAACGCTGGAATTTGCTTAGTTGTGAACCATTTATATTTAATGGCTGATGTTCATTAAACCTACAACCAGTTCCATTAGACAACTCTTGAGATTGGATCCAAGAGGAAAAAAATTCCTTTCACAAATTAAAAAAAATTATATATATAAGCTAATAAACTCCGAGTAATTAAGCTAATAAATCTATGACTACGGCAATAACTGAGTTATGACTAAAATTTTGTATCTAATAGACAATTATTTAAAGTAATTTTTCGTCAAAAATAATATGGGAATTTTATAAATTAGAGTTTCTACAATATACCTGTTTAAGAAACTAAAAAAAAAAAAAAAATAAAAATGCATGTGCATAATTTAGAAGATCATTATCATTTTCTATCTGTTTGTAAAATGTTTTATTAAATTTGCTAAAAAAGCATATTTGAAAACGATAAAATTAAATATACAAAACTTTGGGTATCTGTAAAATTAAATTATCTTGGTAAAAAATAAAATAAATAAAAACAATGAAATTTTATTTCGAAAGTTGTTAAAAAATTAAGTATACTTTAGATCCTTTCACTATTCTTATATTATTTCGTGAATAATATATTTGCTTACGTGTTATATTTTTAGAAAAAGGGGAACGCATCTTAAAAATTACTACTTGTTTATTCAAAGCACAAAGGTATATCTAGTTTCTCGTGTATTAATACGCATTAACATTTAAAAGGATAGAAGTGTATTTTCAGAAAGCACGTAATTACATAATATTCATTTCGCGAAAGTAACGATGTATTTAAATTTAAAGATAACTTAACTCCCAGAATTCTGACGAGTAAGTAATATTCTGTATCGAACACGTGACTTTAAAATGAATTTTTATTGAAAGTTGATATGAATAAAAAAGAGAAAACAGATCCCATTTGTAAATACATCGTTTTTCACTTATTGCATTACAATCAAATTATTTCTGTATTTTAGAAGTTAAATATTTAAAAGACGTTTTCTGGAAGCTTGAAGATAATATTTATTTGTTTTCTATAACGCTTAAATATTCACTATTTTTGAATTTATTGAAAAAAGTGTTCATAATTTTTAGTTCGAGATAATTACTTCGTTCATACGAAGCATTTTTTCATATCATAAATTTTAAATAAAAGAAAATTAAAATGTAAGAACTTTTGAATTATTGCTAAGATTACTTATATTTATAGAATTGTTTTATTTAGGCAAGTTCTGATTTGTGTTTGGCAGTTGATATAAGCAATTTTTCCAAATATACTGTCAAAATTATTATTCCCCTTTGATTCAGGTGTACTATATTGTAAAACATATTTTTTTTTTAATTCCAGAGATATCTCTGAATTACGATAGGGTTAATTGTTTCATACTTTTAGTTCGTATATTAATACGTGATACGGGCATGGTGCATGATATGAAGAAATTTACTTTTTAAGAAGCAATTATTCCCTTTAAACTTCAAATGATGGCATATGTTTTTTAACAATAATTTACATCTTTAGGGCAACCCTTTAATACCAGGTGCCCGCTTTATTTTAAAGCTTTTGGAGGTAAATAATAAATAAGGCTTTCCAAACTCCGGATATTTGGAGCTCTTTGTTATGAAATATATATTTCGTTTTGTTTTGAATATAAAATGCTTAAAAAAGACATGTTTGGCAATATCGTTAGTATGATCACATGCATGAATACACATATAATGTATAAACACATGCATATACGATTGCATATATTTAAGAAGTGAATTCATTTATATAAAGAATTTATATACATATATAGATACATACATGAATGCATACATACGTCCATACGTGCATTCTACATGCATGCATATGAATACGTACAGGCACTGTACCTGTATGTTTTCAGTGATAATTTTGCTACTGCTTTATAAGAATAAAACATGAACATCAAAAATCCGTTTATAACGGCAAATTAGTTATATTTTTTCTAATGAGTGGTATTTATTTAATAGATAATTAATATTACAAGAACGAAAAATCATGTGTCAAGCATAGATTATGTAACACTTTCCAACACTTCTAAAATACTTTTACAAATTTTTATCGTTTAATAAGGTGAAAGATGATGTCTAAGTAAATTATTTGGAAAAAGCATAGCACATTTGAAAACACAATTTCAGGAATTACCATCTAAAGTCGGAAAAAAATCCGAATTATTTTGTGCAGCCCTGTATACGATACATAGATTTGTATATACGCTACATAGAAAGCTAAATTTTAATTCAGTTAGGAAACACATACCACAGTTTAAATTTGCCCTTCTGGAATTTGCGTCAGTAAACGGAAATGTACTGGAGATCTTTTGTTCTGCCCTGTATATGATTTATAGAATTTATACACGCCAAGTAATAGAAAAAAATAGTTACACTAAAAAAACGCGTTCCGCAACTGAAAACGCACTTCGAGAAAATATTATTTACAGATACTACTATAACCGAATTTTTCTGTGTGTCCCTGTAAATGAATGGTGAATGCTATGAACACAATATTCTATAGTAACCCTGTTGTACATACTCAGGTGATATATATACTACAGTGATATACATCACTTTCAATATTTTTGAAATAGTGAAACATTATTAAAACAAACCACACACAATTTTTCTTCTTGAATCGTAATGTAACGGAATTATTTTGAGTGCCTTTGTAAACGAACTACAAGTACCCATTCTATAGTAATCTGCTTGTAGTGCACCTCAGCGATATATATCAATTTCAATATGCTTGAAATAATGTAACATCATTAAAATAAACAGCAAATGATTTTCTCCCATAGACCGCAATGTCACCGAATTCTTTGGAGTGTCCATGTAAATAAACTAGAAGTGATTCACACTTGATTTTCAATATCGAACATTCCTTAGTAAACCTCAATAACATATATCAATTGCATGGCAATCCAAGTATATTTACATTAGTTAGAGCACGGATACACAGACAAATCGAATTCATAAACACTTTTGAACTATGTTGGAAAGTGTTATAAGATTTGTGAAATTCTTTAGAAAACTCAATTGACCGGCTTCCTGAGAACACTAAAAAGTACCTCCCCCCCGCCCCCTCTTATTCTCTCGCTCTCTCTCTGCGTATACAAAAATTTTCTATATTCTCTCTTCTAGGATGTTATTCCTCCAAGTTTTTTTCTGTTGTCTCTTTATCGCAAGAAACGTAGCCTTCCCTATGGTATAAAAAGTTTACTCCTACTTAAAATTTTATATTAATATTGTAAAATGAATAAAATGTGCTGAATGGTTCAAAGAAGTCACTATTTAAAATTTGTTTCATTACAAAATAAATTTCATTTAAAACTTGAAAATCCAAAAAGTAACTTTTTGAACGTAATGAATATGTCAATGAATATGTAATGTTTAATGTTTCCTTTTCTATGCGTCTAAACATTTTAGACATATCTATTTCGCCTCAATGTGTGATTTTTCTCTAATTATTAGCTTTCTGAGAATCAAGTAATCTCAAAAATATGTTGAATAAAAATCTTTCATATATCCTTTTCTTAGAAGAGATATAATATATCACAAGAAAGTGGCCATCAAAATGGAATGTGTATAATAATTTATAGCAAATATTTATTTTATTTAAAAGAACTGATATATTCGATTTTGACGAGATACATTTTAAAGAAAATCTTTTTAACATGTAAAGTTATTTGAAAATATAATTCTATGTTATAGAATGTATAGTATGTTATAGAAAACATACATTATCCATTTATTCTTAAATTACATTATACAGTAAATTTTGTATGATTCTTCAATGAAAAAGGCTTTCAAAATTTTATTTTAAATATTTTGAATGATCATTCACAAGTCACGTTTATATTGATATTCCATGAAGCCCCTAATGTAACTATTTAAGAGTACTCTAAAAGTAAAAACTAAAATACACAAAGTAAATAGTTTAAAAACGTATAGAAAGATTATTAACATTGACGAACAGAGATACAAAATATTCTAATATAAGGTACAGTTAGGAGAGTCTGCGCACAATTCAAAAGAATAACAATAAAAAATATAAATGTTAATTTTTTGCTAAACTATCCATGAATAATTTTTACTTCATTTGTTTTTTATGCATTTCCATTGCTATTTTGTTGTTATGTTGCAATTTAATAGAACAGTTGTAATTAAACCAAGAAAGTTATTTTGCGCAATCTGTCCTTACAGGGTTAGTGTGATTGCGGACATGGGTAGGAGAGATTGTTTCTAATAATAACTGCAATTAAATTGTTAACAATAATAATTACACTTAAATGACATTGTTGTAAGGTTTTTGTGAACAAATATTATTGTATTATGAGTGAATATTTCAACCTAATGATTAAAGAATCAGAAAAAGGAAATAATTTTAAAAACGATTAAAAATTTTGAATTAAAGGGAAAAAGTAAAGAATCAGAAAAAGGAAGTCCAGATAAGGTTACAAAATAACATTAATTTACTTGATAACATGTTTAACTTAAAATTAGTCCATTTTCATTTTTCATTTTTTTTACGCAAATTTACCAATAAGCTGCGTAATCTCTCCTAGCATGGAAACTAATAGGAACAATGCCCCATCTCTCCAAAGTAGCAGATGCGCAAACTCTCCAATTTCGGTAGGAGAGATTACGCGGCCTTTTATTTAAACAAGGGCACTACTAAAACGGACCGTTGATGTTCACATTGTTAGTCTAGATTAGTAGCTTATGAGAAATCGTTTAAGTTAAAAATATTTTGTACTACTGACATTGTATAGAAATTCTGATGAATAGCTATGAAAATTCAAGCACTTACTTTGGGAAAACAAAACAAAATACCAATGCTTTATCTTGGACGCTCAAAATAATCAACATGCACTTGCAAGTAGACACTCCACTACTGCTGTTGTACAACTACCTGGAGTCGTTGCGTGCTCACTTATTGCTTCCCCCCGAACATCTATGTGTGCAATCCCTCTGACTGCGCCATCCCTCCTGGCTTTACCTTAACTTAATCGACAATTTATTTATAAACTCCAAAGTTTAAAAAATATTTCGCACTAAGGACCATTAATGTACATAATTGATAAGCACATCATAGCAGATTATAGGGCGTCTTAAAATAAACTGACGTTTTCTAAACGAGAATAGCAAGAGTATGGTGACAGTTATTAATGTTATTCTTAAAAGTGATTAATGTGTTAAGTCAGGAATTTATTTTGTATTGTTCCTTATTTTAGTATCAAATGTCACCGATACCTGCTTCTGGTCTAAAAGTGTAAAAATACTTAAAATAATCTTAAAATTTTAATATGCAATCCTCGTGGTTTTGTTCTGCAGCAGGTAAATACAATGAAGGGTAAAAAATGAATGCAATTAGTTCTATCTGTACATGTAAATTTCAGATTATGTGAGAGTTTGATATAGCGGATCGCCCTCTCTCGGTGACATTTGGTATTACAAGAAGGAAATGTACTGTAACGAATTCTCGATTTCACACTTTAATCTCCTGTAGGAATGATTACAATAGCTTTTCTCCATTAGCTTGTTACTGTATTTAAAGATTTGTCAGTTTATTGTATGACTCTTTATCAGAGCATCTGTGTATGTTGTTTGCAGTATACAATCCTATACTTGCTTGAAACACTCAAAAGGTGACTGAAATTGCTTTTATACAAGACATTCTCTTGTAAGTACACATATTCTTATTATAAAAAAAATAGAAAGTTTGTATTTAGCTTAGAGATTTAAATTCTCTTTTTCAAGCGATCCAAAAATTTTCTACAGTTGAAAATTCTAGATTGCATTTACTATTAAAAAAAATTAAAGCTAATCAACATTTGAATATAATAGAAAATTTTAAATCTGAAATTTCTCTATTAAATAAGCAGATTTTAATTTCGCTTTGACAAATATATCTAATGAGAAAAAAATATTTACACATATTTTAACGAGTAAAGACAATGATTTGTACGAATTATTACACTGTTAATGAATGTTATTCCATAATATTAAAAAAAAAACTTGCTATTGCACATTAAGAAATAATGGATAATTTAGATACACGAGCAACATTTTTTCAGTATCACAAAACATACATTTAATGCGTTTGTAACAAATAATAAACATAATTGTTTTCACGTTCGCTAAACGGATGAAACCGATTAGATCTAAAAAAAAGTGCAAATTTGATTTTTATATATATATTTGGCTATGCTTGTTTTTATTAATCAAAACCGCATTCGGTTTATTTTTATATTCTTCGATTTAAACATAAGTTAGTTTTTGCATGTAAAGATGGAATTTCGCAATCGATGTTGCACTCACTTGCTGATATGCTAGAATTATAAAAATCCCATACACAGGTGTGTTTCCGATGACAATATAACATTTTAATATTTTTAGAACTTAATTATAAATTAATACAATAATTTTAAGACCTTTTTTGGTTAGTTGGCCGAAGGTGATATATCTTGAAATATTCTTTATGGTTACAATACGAGTTACAAAAACAATTTAGTTCCTTATACAGCAAACCACGCTCGCTAAAATAGGCTAACTGGTTATGAAACTGAAACAACGAAATGTTTTAAGCACTAAAAATTATAAGATTTAAAAAAAATAATAAATAAGAGTGTAATAATTATTGTTTTAAACGCTTTAATATTAAATTACAGCTTTATATTACATATTAGCGCCTTATTATTAATAGTTTAATAATAAATTATGATTTTAAGTTGAAAAAACAATATAGAAACTTGAACAGATAGTTTAAATAATGTTTATTTTTTTATTACTTATTGCCACATCTTAAAAAGAAAAGGAGCAAATATAATATATTTTTCAAATAAATTCATTATTTTGCGCTTCCGACTAAGAGTAAATTGAAGTGAATTTTTCATAAGCGGGACCAACGAACATTAGCATATTGTTACGAGTATATTTATTTATTTATTTTTTTAGAACAACATGAAATGGAGTCATGAAATTTCGAGTGTTTTTTTTTTTTTTGCTTTCTTTTTAATAATCATTGAATGCTTATAAAAGTGTAATTTTTTTAAATATTTTTACTTTTATACGCATAATAATAAAATAAATATATTCAAACTTTTTCTTATATATATAAAAAAATATCGTTCAATGCAAAATGTATTTAAATAATATCCTATTAATAAAATTAAAAGAACTTTAAAATAAAATATTTTCCATTAAATGGACTCACTTATACTTAAAAATATGAAAGTTGCTTGCAATTATTTATTCCAAAGTAACATATGAATTAAATACGTATAATTTTCAAAACGTTGTTTAATTGAACTTTTTTCCTATACGGACATGCAAAATTTAATGAAAAGCATGTATTTACCATTTGTATTTCAAATTATAAATTTAATTATTTTTTTAATGTTCACCATTAAATGAATCTATTAATTAAAAACGTATGTTTTAAAATTTTAATGTTTTGTTAAGTTTACTTTCAATTTGCTTTGACTCAATTAATTAATCATTTCTCTTTTTTAAAAACATTAATTTTTCGCTAAATAAAAGTACCATTAAATAACACGCAATGGTATCATTTTGTTAAAAAAGAGATTTTGCCAATTTTTTAATCGTCTCTTATTACATAAACTATAATTGTCATTAAAAGTTTAGAATTAACTATCCATTACTTTTAAAAGACAGTGAATTTTTAAAGATAATTTTTATTTTTACCACTACATTTTAACTCTGTTTCATAAAATATAAAATTTATTTTAGAGAATTAAAATATATGTAGGAATTCTTATTTATAATTCCACAGTTACTTAAATATACACTTGACTAATAATTAAGAAATGATTATAGATCTTCAAATCTAGGTTTTAACAGTTTTTATTACATAGTTAACCAAAAAATTCGATGATGATACTACTCAACATATTAATATATTCGTATACAACAGTTATTCACCTAGAATTACACTTCTGATCCTTTATTATATATATATCTCGGATTATTGACTACCATATTTTGGTACAAACAATGGAACAACAACGTATTTCTCGTTGTCATTTTATCAGATACAAGTCCTGTAATAATCTTGTGATATTACATATATATTAATTAAATGATCGAGTTTGTCTTATTGTGACTATTTATGTATAAATGGATATTATTTAATTTTTACCCCACATTCGGTCATCCTGACAGTCCGGTGGCTCGACGGAATACATTTTAAAATTTTGTTCTTATGCATAGTTAAATACATAAAATATAACGATACGCATATATAGATAACGATACATTACATAACATTCAAGATTTAATTAATTGGCCAGGTTTTCATATACTCGGCTGATGTAGATGTTTGGCATGGTCCATCATCTTCTTCACAAAACTTCTACTACCTATGTAAAAGGAATCATTCTCACGTCTGTCTACATTATGCTCATGCGTATTGAAAGTGGGAGAACAATTCTTGCGTTTTGATCTACTTCCAAATCTATTAAAACTTCTGTTAAGTTTCGCTTCATATCTTCCATAATCAAATTATTTATATGACCTAATGACTGTTCATGTGACCAAAGATTACTATTATACCAGAAGTAAAGATTTCTACGATGATCATTAAAATGTCCTTTAACACTTCGTCTACCTTCTAATCCCATATAATTTATTTTATGCAATTCAATCTTTTCTTTTTCAAAACTTTCCCGTGTTGTTTCTATCTGTTGTACATCTAAAATCTTCTGTGATTTTCACAATATATGTGACGTCTATCAACAAAATTATTTCTCGGATAATATGGCCCTACTTTATATAAATAATTGTAATTACGTTTTATAAAATTTCCACAAAATTATTTTTCCTTTTCATTTCTTCTTTCAATATTAATTTCGCCTACTTCTTTTCTCGTGCTCATTGAAATATAATATATTTATTTTCTTCTTTTGTAGCATTTTTCAATTTTTATCATTTCCTTTTCATCCGCTCGTTCTATGCGTTTTTCTTTTAACTCGTGTTTGTATTAATATTGACACTTTACTTCCTTCATTAAAATTTTTCTGACACTTTACATTTGATTCTTCATCACATGATGTTTCTGTTATTTTTGTTATTTTATTTTTATTTGCTTCTTTGGACACGCATTTTAAATTTTCACCAGAATTATTTATCACTTTCAGCTATCTACACTATACAATAATTTCATTATTTGCATTTTATTTCTTGGCGATATTTTTTATTTTGATGCCTTCTTTCGTGACGAATAATTCGCATTCTGATATTGCATTAACACTTAACAATATATCACATTCCAGATCTGACACTACATAAAAATCATCACTTAATTTCACGACGTCTACTCTCGAAAATGTCGAAACTCTCGGGCTTCGTATCTGCTCCGCTAAATCCCGTTAATATGTACATATTTCCTTGGCATAATTCCGGTGCACCTATTTAAATATGGTATTTTTTATTCATTAGGCTTACATCACTTGCGGTATCAAAAAATTTTAATTTGTCAATATATGTCAAATAAACATTTATATGCATTTTGAACATTTACGTTCATTGAAACATTTCAAAATTATATTTTGAAGATTTAAATTCTCCAATACAAACTCCTAATAAATTACAAAATCATTTTAATTTCGCAATTTGTGAAATAAATAAGGGCTCTAATTATTGTTTAACCATAAAAAATATGATGTTACAACATAAATATTACAATTAGTCTTCAATAAACATAAATAACGTTATTAATAATTAACTTAATTAAAATATTAGATAGAAATGAACACTATTAACCAATTATACGATCATTTGTACAGAAGCTAAAAAAGTATGAAAATTTATATGAAATTGTTCTTTCGTTTTTTCTTTTAATCTCGCTGTTTCTTTCATTGAAGGAACAGAGTTTTTAAGTTATCTTTCAATAATTCTGCTCTATTCTCTTACAATGTCATTTTCAATTTATCCGAAGAATGAAACGATTTATTATTTTCATAAACTCTGTAATTTAATGTACTCAAAGGTTTTCCATATACAGGGTGTGGCCAGAATTAAAACACCCCTATTGCGACCTCTCTATTTATTGAAATTATATTCAATGGATAAGTTTCAAATGTTGAACACATACTATTCAAGACATGAAGAAACTGATTATGCCAAAAATCCGATCTAGAAATCACCCATAGGTGGCGCTGCACAACTGGGTATATGTGGAAAAGACACAAAAACACATTTTATGTGAACTTATCTAACATTCATGTGACAAGGACCTTATCGACGCAGGCGATTCTGATCAATACGGTTCCCTTCTTGAATATGTAAAATCTTCAGTCTATGGTCAGCTTGTTCAAGTGCTTATCGTAACCGGTCGACAGAGATTATTCTCACATGCAGAGTGATACCTTCTTTCAAGTTAGTCAAGTTTACCGGGCGCCCTCGATAAACAAGATTTTTTAAGTGTCCCCGCAATCAAAAATTACACGGCATAAGAACGAGATGGGTAAACTGTCGGAAATATATGGCGGATTACTCTTCCGTTAGTGAAACGCAGCCGAAGAAACTGTACACAGAGTTGAATGTGTGGAAACGCTCCACCTTGCATAAAGATAATTGAGTTAATACAATGCTGCTCTTGCCGCTATTTCTTTCTAACATTCTTTTGTACCTGTTAGCCATCCCAATGCATGACACAGGTACATTTCAAATAGCCTGTCCGAAGAAGAAAGATTGAAGAATGAATGTGGCTGGGAATCCACACTAGACTATTACTTTCGGTAAGTGGAATGGAATCTCTTGGAATGTACAGGGGTTTTCTTTTTCTCAAAGGGTGTTCACTGTTCTGAGATCGCAATGGGTCGCATTGTTCCATAGAATCTGCCAAGGACATGATAAATCCACTTCACCTCTCCAAATTCTCTCTTTTTTGTGATATTTTCGTTGTACTGCGCCATTTATGGGTATTTCTGGAACTAATTTTTTTTCGCGTAATCCGTTCCCCTACGTTTTGAATAGTATGCTCAGAAAATTTGAAACCTTTACACTGAGTAGTTCGACATATTGAGATATCTGAGCAGGGGTGTTTCAAATCTGGCAACCGGTAGTTTAAATCAAGACTTCAGTTGTACCTTTGCAAAACATAATTTTTTTCCTTTATAAATCATTAAGGAGTGCATTTACATGCATGGCAAGACGCACTATTTTGCTGAAACCTCCACTCAGTACCATCTGATAAATGTTCAAATGGTATAATCATGTAGCATAGTTGGATACTTTCCAGAGTTCATACGTGACGAACTTCGCTGAACGTATATCACAAAATACATCATGAACAAATGCTCCCTAAACCATTATGTAGTCTCCGCTCATTTGTCAACTGAATCAACCGTTTATTTATTTCATAAGTTATTCTAATGGTATGTATAGCCATCTGGTTCATCACGGTTAATTTCTTCCATTATAAAATATAACACGCTTTCACGTATCGTCGCATGACATGACATTTTTAGCACGTTTCAGTCATTTCTCTCGATGTAGTCTTAATTACTTTTGTTTTGTTTTTTTCTTCATTTTTCTAAATTTGGTACTAGCATTTAATTTAGCACTCTTCCGAACAGTAATGCGCTCTGACATATTGTTTAAACGTTTAGAAATTTATTGATTCAAAATACATTTATTTGTATAAATAGCTGAAAAAACTGTTGATTGCCAAATGCTGTCAATGTTTTTTTTTCCTTACAGGTCATTTTTTTTCTTTTAGAATCGTTTTTCATTATGATATTGAGAATGGTAGGTTCATAACGTTTCACTAACGTTGCCAAATCTCTTTCAGATTTACTAGAACTCTTATTAATTTTTTTTTCTCACCACGTACTCAACTGACTCTTTCCCTCCAGCATCAACAAGTAAATCGTAAATCTCACAATAAGAAGAGGAAACTTTACTTCCATATTAATAATTTTACAAGATACTAAAGCATTTGCTTTATGATGATTCTGTCATGTCGATGAAAATTTTCTCAGATGGCCTTGTAATTTCTTAATGTATTCCATATTTATCTTATACAAAAATATTAATTTTAATAAGATTTAAATGTATTATTAAATGTGTGATTAGAAAAGAAAGGCTTAAAATCTAAATTGTAACTATACTAACAAGGATGGTCTCCATAAGCGCATACTCAGAAATTTTTGAAAAAATATACGGAATGTTCTTCTCATGAGGATATATACGTCTATAAATAATTTTCTGCGGAACCTCGATATAACGTCCGTAAAAAAATATGAAAATTTCGTTTATTTGGCGATTTATCACCGGTGGCGATGGAATGAAATTAACCCTTTCAGGGGTAAAGTACTTATGTTTCTAAAATGTTGAAATCATTGAGTCACACCGGGATTTAACAACAAATTTATTTCCAAATAAGTTAAAGATTTTCTTCACGTGTATTATAAAAGTAAAATTTGATTACAAAATTCCGGTGGCATTGTGGCATTGTTTCAAGTTCAAAAATAAGCCAGATTCTGAACATTGTCAATTCAAGAAAGTTTTTGTTGCTATGGAAACAACGACTTCTTCGATATAGAAATGTATAACGCATGCGTTTGTCATCGGGCTTTTCCTTTTAAAATACATTTAAAAATTACTTGTACAACCGTTGAAGCCATTTAAATTAGAAAAAATCGTGGAATGGAGAATAAAACAATAGGCAAAATTTCGATTGATGAAATGAGTGATTTATTTAATCTGATTTAAAAAATATTTTTAATTAATATTAATGCAAACGTACAAAGAGTTGAAAATGTTGAACAAAAAATGCAAACGATGCTGAACAAGAGGGTATGCTATCATGAGCTATATAATTAACCCATTCGTATAATTTTTTAAGCTTATGACAATTTTACGTTTTCAAAATTTACAAAAATCTCATAGACAGGTCTCATAACAAGAATTTCTTCAAACTCTTTGCTTACTTTAATATGCCTTTCAGATTCATATATTTTTAAAATTTCGATTGTTAACTAAAAGTGGAAATAAACATACAGAATCAATAATACAATAACACACATAACTTAAATGCCAGCTTCGCTATAACATAAAATAGATACTTGCAGCTTCCAAAACATGGAACATATTTTTTCAGTGGTAAAACTAAATAACTGCAACAACAAGCAGCTTGTATATATTATACAAAAAATAATAAATATTTTATCATTTAAGTTTAAATTCATTAAATATTGCGCATTCGAATAATCATTTTACAAGCAATTTAAAATGCATTAAAATCGTTTGCGTTTGGCGAAGGAAAAATGTTGCTAGCCAAATCGTGTGTTTTTGCTCCAAATACTCGAATGTATTTCATTTTTTTGCAGATTTTCTACTGGGATTCTGCAGCTAAATTTCACTGTTCCTTTATTACATACATGTGTAGCTTCATTATCATTTTTTCCAAAATTTTCTGAGTATGCGCTTTAAAGAGACCTTCCTCGTATGTAGAATTTCTTCTTCTTCAGCAATTTCAGTGGTTCATAATTTCTTAGCACATTGTATTTATATAATTTAAAAAATATTTTTATCAAAAATATTTTTCTTCTACTATAATAAAAAATAATTCAATTCAAATAAGATAACATAAAAAAGTAAGCATTATAAATATCTTACTACATCCTAACTTACTACAAAAATGGTTAATACTAATGAAATTTCTGACTTCACAAAACATTTCTCACCTAAAAGCATATACCTTAATAGCTGTTACAGTTTGCTAGCTATTCCATTAAAAAACAACGAGATTATTTTAGGACGAAATCCTTGCAATCTTTAGACAATATAAAACTGCTGTGACATGTGACAGAAATCGTACTTTATTGTCTGTTCCTAATAAAACTAATTTTTAAATAACGAAATCTTTATTCTTGGATTATTAAATAAAATCTTGAAAATACGCCCACTTTTTTCTTGCATCCATTTTATTCAAATTTTTATCGAAACTCTGGGCGCTTCTTAAAGATTTTGAAATGATTATATTCCGAATTCTTATCTTATTTGTCAGAGAAAATTCTATTTTTGTACTGTCCCAAAAAAATTTCCTTTCTTAAAAAAGTAAAATAAAAAAAAGATGCATACGCACTGATGATTGGCGTCTGGATGCGCCATTTAAAATGTTTTCAAACAATTTCCATCATTACAGTATTTTACAAAAGAAAATTCGATGCTCTAACTTTAATAATATGTAATTTGACGAAAAAAAAGCATATTTTTAGAAATACTGGAATCATCTTAAAATAAAGAGGAAAGTTAGTAATAGCTATTTTATGCTGACGATTTTAATAACACTATAAAGATTTAGCATTCAGGAAATATACAGTCTGCATTGAAATAATTTTCTTTAAAGCAGGGTGTTCCTTCCTGATTTTGAATGCAGATTTTTAAAAAAATCTATTGTTTTCCGTTTTGAAATAAATCAATAAATTTTTACTTGTTTTTAAATTATATATTTGTTATAAGAACAGGAGAATTGCTTTATAACGATTTGTAATATTTATGTATAATGCGTAACATTATGTATCAAGACATGGCGCAGGGCTTTTAAGAGCTTTTTTTACAAATCTACATTCTATACCAATAAATGTTTATTATAGTTATTTCTATCATCCTTTATAAATTTGCCGTAAAAGTTTCAAAACATCCTTCATATTAAAACAATGCTTTAAAGAATACTTGAACGTGAAAGGATTTACTTTGATTTACTCCTTTATGGGTTTTATGGCTACAATGGAGAATACTAATATGTTATGTAAAATTTTTTGAGAGTTTTTGTAATATCTGTGATAAACGTGTAGTAAAAGTTCAGTAATGCAAGAGCATGACTTTGCTGTAATGTGTATCTAGTATAATACAATGTAAATGTTGCAAATCGAAAGCCACGCCCTCCTCTCAATTGTGTTCAAATATTGCGCAAAAACTCTTGTATGTGAAAGGTAAGCTGTATATGCAAAAGGTTTTAGAATAACATGAATTTGTTTCCGTTTGAAATATTTGTGTTTTATGGAGAGCCCAAAAACTACAAAGATGTATACTACATTCGGTCTTGTAGCATACAAGCATAGAGAACAGAGACATCTTGAACGAAGATCCTCGTGTAAAATTAAGATTTACGGGGAGAACATCTTGGTTACTGAAAACTACCACAAAAAATCCCTGTCAGTACATTTATATAACAAAAACGCTTATCCCTTTTGATTTAAAAATAAATTTTGGAAGAAAATTTCAACATATATAAACCAAATTTAAATTATAATTAAAATGATACATTAAATTATAATGATACATTTACATAACAAAAAAGTTTATTCCTTTTGATTTAAAAATAAATTTTGAAAGAAAATTTCAACATATAATAACCAAATTATAAATATAATTATAAAGTAATTCAAAATCTTTTCCTAAATTTTCTTAAAAGCACTTATTTTGATTCGCATAAAAATTTTCAATATATTCACCAGAAAAACATTTAAATAAGACGCAAATAAGATTATCGTAATCAAATTATAACATAATGAAATTGCAGTTAACTAAAATTAAAAAGGTTCATAATTAAGTGCCAACTTAAAGAATTCAGAGTTAAAGAATCACTTCACAATTCAATGATTTTAAGACGACCCAGTACCTTTTATTTTGACAAAAACGACAAAAATTACGAATTTCATATTTTTATCCTGAAATGAACTTCAATATTTCTAGCAATAATAAAGTTTAGAACTACTAATATAAAGTTTATTTTGAATCGTTACAAAGTAGATTGCAGTTCGGGTGGCTTTTTGAGCATAATTAAAAAGTATTTGAGATGTAATTTTGAATTCGCATATTCAAAACTTCTAAAAGGGGATTTCTGTAAAAGAAAATTCATAGGTTACTTTTTTTTTTGAAATTATATGTATTTTGAAATTAATATTCGAAGATAAATATTAATTGTAACTTCGAATTTTTTTACAGATATAAATTTCTAGAAACTTTAAATATGCAAATCCAAAATTACATCTCATTCCTCTAAGTATTTTTTGAGTTACGGTTAAAAAAATTCTCGCATTGATTTTTGTTTTCCAATGATTGGAAATCAAAACTTTAAACGTTCATAAGTCCTAAATTATTTCTCCGAATGCTTTCCTACTCAGTATCCAAAGGTACAATGTACAGAAAAGTACGGATTATATAATATTAAAATTACGTGATAGTATTAAAAATGTTTAATTTTGTTACAATTTCTGTATGTAGATTACCCCTACTCACGTTTTAAGTATAGCATTGATTAGTAGACGATATCACTAATAGATTGGTACTAGGTACATTTTTATACGATGATTGGAGAAAGAATTAATGTGGGATATTTTTTTTTTTTTTTTTTTTTTTTTTTTTTTTTTTTTGATAACTGATTTTATTTTTCTGGCACTCTAAAAAAAAAACAACATTTAGCGAAAGATTCTTTATAAATAAAGAATGTAAAAAATTAGTAATAATAATAATTTAGAATGATAAAATATATGTAATACTCTAGAATTAATAATTCTGCTAATCATCGTAATCCATTTACTTATGGATTATGGTAGTACTTTCAAATAGAAAGATTAAAAAAATACATTCATTATTAATGGTAATGGAAGAACGACAAGCTATCTACTTTGAATACACAAACAAATTCGGTATTCTTTTACTTCAACATAAAATACGATTTACTAAATAGTCAAACATTTTGTGGAATGAAATTTATGTTTATAAAAAGAAAGAAAAAAATCTGTTTACATGGAATTATTTTTTTCTCTAATTAGAAAATGCGTATTATACACAAAATCCTGACATGTTAAAAGGTAAAATATATTTATAAGTATTAAAAATTTGTCCAAGTATTGCACATTCATTTTAAACAACATTTAAAAAGTTCACAATTTCTTTCAAATGAATATTATAAAGTATCAATAGTAAACATTTGTGGATGTTATTGCATATGAATATTTAAAACATAGAAGTCGATAAATAGATTATTTTTATTGTGAATGTAATATCATTTCATAAAATATACGAGTATAATTTTCATTTTTGTAGTTATTATATTCTCAACGATTTCTATAGAATTATAATTACCGAAAATTAAAGTTCCCTTTTTTTTAAATCTTTACACCGATTTCAAACATTAATTTAATGAATATAAAAGTAAGATTTATGGTTATTTTGATTAATATACCTCTATTAAAATAATTATTTATCAAAACTTTTTTTTCATATATTACTTCAAATTCATGTCATTAGAATAAGTAAAGGATGTTTTTTTTTTTTTGTTTGAGTGAATATTTTCTAAAATGTTTATAGTATGATACTCGTTGACCCGCCCGGCTTTGCGCGAACCCGTGATAGTAAAGAAAAAAAACTCAAGTTTTCGATATCAAGTCGAATGACCCAAACCCTGTTGAAATCGAGCCCATAGAACCCAAGAAAAGAATGATCTTCCAGGCGATGGAAGGTGCCCCCTATAAATTTAACATATTCCCTTTAACGCGATATTTAATTTACTGATGAAATTCCCCGTCTTTCTCTAAACTTAAACACTTATCTTTAACAGTTACACGATTTTTAATTTACGGCTGTAGTAAATAAACGTGAGTTGATGCAGGACCCCAAAAGGAAAGCATCTTAAAAGATCCTAGTACTTAGTGCTTTAGATCTTTAATTAATCGAAATTAAGCATAGGGTATAAATTAATCATTAGAATAAAATTTTAAAGAAATGCTTAATAAAGGGCCCTAGGGCCCCAATAAAAATATGAGAGTAGTGGACCGGGGAATGAAGTACAATACTGAACATTCAAGTTATGCATTGAAAAATAGTGGAAAATGCATGGCGCACAAAAAGTTCAAAGGCCGCAGAGGGCTAGAATCCTAACTGGAATGTAAAAATGGGGAATAACTAAATAGAGAAAAGACCCCAAAAACGAAGAAGATCAGATTAAAAGGGGGAAAGTTATTAACATTTTAGGGACAAAGACTTCAAGGGGCCCTGTACCGGGCCCCAGGAGGCCACGGTCTGACTGGAATTTAGTAATGGGGAATAACTAAATGGAAAAAGGAGCCCCCCAAAACGTAACAGATCGGATAAAAAGAGGGCAAGTTATTAAAAATTTAAATACGTAAAGAAGCCCAAGGGGTCCGGGTCTTCTCCGAGATTTTATTTTGGCATTCATGTAGTCAGGGATTAACAAATGCGGTTGCCAGGTCGCCACTGATGACCAAGATTTTTATATCTGGCGACCAAATTATTTAATCTGGCGTTTTTTTCTCCTGCAAAAATTCACTTAAAAACATAACCTAAGCACAAACGGCATTTTTTCTCTTTCCCACCCATGCTCGTGCGCTTCAAATAGTGATCTTTCTCTTCTCTTGTACTTTTAATGGAAGAACCAAGTACAAAAGTCATTTTCCCTCTTAAACATAGAAAACGCCATTCATTTCTGCTCTAGCCATCTAGCAAGTCTCGTGATTAGACTGCGGGGAGAGGGAGACGTTTGAATAAAACAATACTGAATAGTGTCAATGTAGTCTCTGTGGCATGTAAAATTGCATACAATACTAAAAAAATGTTGATTTCGACAAGAAAATAGGCAAAAAACTGTAGCACTCAACTATTCTAACATTTGAAGAATTCAGCAATCAAAATTCTGGAATATGCTAGTTAATTCAGCTTTTACAGTATTTTTTCTTTTTTTAGAGTTACATAATTATGTTAAATTTCATTCGTAAAATTAGTTTATATTATCTTTCAAAATTATGTGCTATTCCAAACTATGCTTGTTATTATTTTTCTCAATAATTCCTAAAAAACCCTTTTTTTTTAAATCAATGATGGGGTCGGGAGGTATTTTTTACTGGCGACTAGAATTTTTTCCTGGCTACCAGATTTTATCAAATTTGTAAAGCCCTGCAAGTAGTAGTTCGAAGTCCTAAGAAGTTGTTAGAAAAAAATAGCTAGTGAATCGGACGATTTTTAAGGGAACTATTATAGGGAGCCCAAAAGGGTGCCGCTGATAGTTTTGATCAGGGCCCTAAAGTAAATAGTCCTAACTTTAATGTAGAAATGGGGGAATAACTAAATGGAGAAAAGGCCTCAAAAACAAAGATATGATTAAAAAGGGGCCTGGTATTACCAATTTAGAGAACAAAACTTCAAGGGTCTCAGGAGGCCCGGTTCTTCGGAAATTTTTTCCGAAAGAATTTGTTAGAAAAAAAAGATAGCGAATCGAACGATTTTTAAGGGAACTATAGCAGGGTATTTCAAAAAGGGCCAGCTGATAGTTTCGATCAGGGCCCTAGGATGAAGGGTCCTAATTGGAAGTAGAAATGAGGATATAACTAAATGGAGAAAAGGCACCAAAAACTAAGGAAATCGGATTAAAAGGTGGCAAGTTATTAACAGTTTAGGAAACAAAAACTTCAACGGGCTCCAGCGGGTCAGGATCTTAACTGGAACGTAGAAATGGGGGGAAAAGCTAAATGAAGAAAGGGCACCAAAAACGAAGAGGAGCGGATGCAAATTGGGCAAGTTATTAACAATTTAGGGCAGAAATCTTAAAGGGGCCCCAGGGGTCCCGGGTCACAAAAAATTAAAAATACGACCCTCATGTGCATCAGGACTTGTCGTGGACTATCCGCACCCAAATTTTAAGACTTCCACGTGCGGTAGATTTCGCTAGCCATGGCACGCAGACACAGACAAACAACTTTCTTTTATTAGTATAAATCATTGTATGTATTTAAGACAGTAAAGCATTTGTGAAACATTGATACTGGTAGTGCTTGATTGTTTTTCATCGTTTTATTTCTGAATTCAAAGGCTAGTGTAACGCAATTTTGAAATGTATGTTGATTTTTGTAGTGTATTATAAAATTAAATATCGCAAACCAACAAGAAACGCAATTCAAAAATACTTCATTTCACAGGAGAGATAAAAGGAGTTTGGCATTTTTATAAAAACTGTAACGTAAAACTATATCACTTGGAGCTCTGCATATAGCTTCAAAAGCGTATATAAAAGTCTACAACATTGTAGTCTACAAGTCTACAACAAAAATGTATAATACATAGGGAGGATTGAGTATATCTATCAACCCCAACTGTTTATCTTCTTCTATGAAGGCAAAGCTACGCGAAGCGTATTCTAGCGTCTTCCGAATAAGAAAAGGACAGTTGACGTCACTGTTGGTTAATTTACTTTTGAATAACAAAAAAAAAACGGTGTGTTCTTTATGACTCCTACTGTATACATGAGAATGTGTGATTTGAATGGTCTACGTTAAACAGGTTTATGATATGATTGGCCTACGTCGCCATGACGATTCCTGAAATGATCGATACGACAAAAGTATAGTGGTAGGTTGGTTGATGGAAGTGTTTGTTTGTAAACATGCACTTTCCATATAAATACACTTATGACACTTTTCCTATAGCAAAACGCACCTAAGCCAGGCCTATAAGTATAATAATACGCAAAATGAATTGTTTGTAGTTGTGTAAAATTTTTTGCTGGGCTAAGGTATTCAAATATTTGCGATAGGTAAGGTATTCAAATACAAATAATTATACCTATGCTTTTTACTACCATTATTTTTATAAATCATAAATTAGATTGAAAAAATAATGTTTAAAGTTCAGAAGAATGTTATTATACGTTGTTTAATCACACTCCAATGCAGATAGAAAATCATAAAATGTATTTTAATCTTCTCGATTTCGAAAGATATAAGGTATGTTATAATAATATTTCTAGTTATTGGAATAGATTATTTTCTTATGTTATTACGTCATACCCTAAACAATATTTTTTGTTATAAACAAATATACTAACATAAATCTGATATTTCTAATTAATGTATTTTGAAATCAAGTAAAATAAATAGATATCTAAATAAAAGAAAATACTTAATGCATTTTTATTCTGATATCTTATATTCTGAGTTCGGATTTATTAATTTTACCCGATGAAATCACCTTTTGAAATCCACTTTCATTTTCTGTCCATTTGCATTTGAAAAGGATACCTGAAAGACATTCCCTTTGTAATACAGATTTTCTGATTTAGTTGAGGAAATATATATGATAAAGTCGATTTTTCTCATTCATGGTTGATGTCAGTATTAACAAAAGAAAACTCTAGAGAAAATACTCTAATTTTTTCAAGTGCAGAAATATATATTTAAGTCAAATAATTCATTTCTAAAAATAAACGTAAGTAATGTCTATTGTTTCGACTATGTCATTTAGATAGAATTTTTAAAACACCATAATATTTATTGCAGGAAAATTGAAATAAAAACTGGAATTTACAGTAGTAAATAAAGAGTATTACTCAAGTAATCACGGCACACACCCAGAAAAAGGAATTGATTAAAACTGCAAAACATGTTTTGTTGAGTACATTTTGGTTGTTTTAGCAAAATTCAAGTAAAATTGAACCATTTTACTTCAATTAACAAAACATTTTTTGCTGACGATACATTTTTTTTTTTTTTGGAATTACAAAAATAATTTTTTTTTTTTGTTGATTCAAACAAAATTTCCATTGACCTATATTTAAACAAAAATTTTGTTTAAATATAGGTCAATAGAAATTTTGTTTGAATCAACAAAAAAAATTTTTGTATCGTCAGCAAAAAATGTTTTGTTAATTGAAGTAAAATGGTTCAATTTTACTTGAATTTTGCTAAAACAACCAAAATGTACTCAACAAAACATGTTTTGGAGTTTTAATCAATTCCTTTTACTGAGTGCAATAACTGAAATATAAGGAACAAAAATTTCAAAATATAGACAAACAATGTCTCAGTTAAGTATCTTCATTTAAAGACAATCTGATCTGACTCAGAATTTCAACTAAACTACTGTTCTGCGTGAAGATCAATTAAACTATCATGACATATATTCTTGACATAGCAATAATGACCCGTGCGGATTTCCAGAATTCCAACACCAGATTTTTCAATCGAAGATTTGCCATTTTATTTATTTGTCCAAATTTTGATTCCATGATAAAATTTCCTGAACGTGACTCAATTTTTTTGGTGCACACTGTTCCACAGTTCATGAAAGTGAGCCTGTTCTGACAGTTCTTGCAAGTGAGTGTGCTCGAACAGTTGATGACAGTGAGCCTGATTAATCAGTTTTTGAAAGTGAGTTTGTTATAACAGTTCCTGAAAGTGAGCTTGTTCTGACATCTCCTAAAACTTATCCTGTTCCGCCAATTCCTAAAAGTGAGCCTGTTTGGGCAGCTCCTATAAATAATACTATGATTATAAAAAAAAATCCTGAAAATGAACAGCATGCAAACAAATTTGGTGACTTTAATGAATGAAATTATAGAATATATCTGTTGCTAATTGAAATGGGAAGTCAAACTCTGTTTTAAAATGTTACATTTTGTATAAATAATAAGTCTTTTAATGTTGATTTTAAACTAGTTACTGGTGTTGATTTAAATTTTCTGTTATTACGTATTTCAAATTATGTCAGGCATAAGCTAAAAAGTAATAAAACTAATTAACATAGTCAACATATGGTAATTCCAAATAGTACCATAATACACTATTGTGAAAAATTGTTTAATTCATTAATAGACTTTAAAATGTCCCACTTCGTTTTTTCGTTTAGATGTAAAATCCAAATCAATATTCGTGTCAGGAGCTTACCTAGAGTTTAAATTAATCCAAAAGATTCGCGAGGTAAAATGCCATATGTTATAGAAGAGGTATTTGATAAATGAAGATAAAGATGTTTCTTCTGGTACAAGTTCAGTCCTTAATGAAACGTATCATAGAAATTGTTCACCCTTCAAGGTTCCCTTTAAAGACTAAATTAAAACAAACATTGAATAAACGAAAAAGAGATTGAGTAGTGTCTAAGGTAGTAAATAAGTCGAATGATTGGGTCGGTGGCTGGGTATTGCAAATAATCCAAAATATATTCATACACAGTGTTTAGATCCAGAAGACCATAATTGGGTAATTAAAATGTAATATTTACAAATTATTTCTGAAGATAATATTATATGTAAACTTGAAAGTAAGAAAGTATTTACTGTGGTTGATTTTAATGATACATTTAGGCATGTTTCGCTGAAAGAAATTAGTTCTAAAACTTGCATATTTAATACACCGCATCGTTTGGAAGTAGAAATAAAATAAAACTCCATTTGATATTCAAACTCCCACCTCAAAAATATTTCAGAAAATAAATCAAACAATATTAGAGGATATCGAAGGTGTAGAGATTTATTTTGATTACAATGAAATAGCAGCATGTGACAAAAGTACCCACGACCCATGTTTAATGTTCTTGGAATAGCCGCTGCATTAATTATTGAATTTAACTCTGATAAATTTCAACACAGAGATCCTGAATTAAAACTTGTAGGCAAGCATATCTCTAAGTTAGGTGTAAAAACTAATCTAAGTCATATTAAATGTATTGTTGTCATGGAAACAATGATATCAAAAAGGGAATTTATGAAGATATTGGGAAAGGTAAATTTTTTGTCGAACTTCATACCTAATGCATCTAGAAAGAGATTAATTAAGAGATTAATTAAGATAATTAAGAGAAATGGATGAAATGAAGAGCATAGCTGTAAATAGAAACAGGACTAGGTTGTCAGTACAAAGTATGATATAGTAATTCAATCGGATAGTTCCAAATATGGTTTAGATTAATGTTGAATAAAGAAAGGACAACATGTGTGATTTGTTTCACGTATCTTAAATAACCGTGAGAAGAACTATAGTGCAGATTGTGCAGATAGATTGATTTGTTATAGTTTTTTTTTCTTTTTTTTTAATATCATAATTTTGCATATTGGCATAAAACTCTTGTACTACAGATTGAGTATAGACCCTTAAATACAATTGTTAAAAAGCCTATGCATAAGATATGTTCTAGGCTACAGTTTTAAGATAGCTAAGATAAGTATTTAAAATAAATTTTAATCCAGATGATCAAATGTTTTTGGCTGATGCTTCATTTCGTGCATTTCTTGTTGGTGTAACTATTACGGATGATCCTGAGATGTTAAATGTTCCACACACCATTTCAGAATATTTACCTGTAAGTGAATATAGCATTATACAGTTTTAAAAAGAGACCTAATTGGACTCAGTTTCGATTTGTCTTCAAGTATATTAAAGAGTGCTGGCCAAATTATTACAAGAATGTAGAGAGTAAGTTCTAAATTATTTGATAAAGTGAAAATGGAGTTGTTTAGTAATAGTTGGTTGATATATATAAAAGAAAAATTTGTTATTCCTGATAGTTTAAGAAAAGCATATTCGAATTAATTTATGAAGCATATTTTCTAGTGGCCTTACTTAATGTATTGACCATGAAAGAGCTTGGATACTGAGAAAATGGTATTAGAGTGCGCAATATGTGCGAAATATAAAATAATAAATACTAAGAAGTGATTATAAACTTATATAGATCCATATAGAACATTTCAGACGGTAAAAGGTGATATAATGGACTTCGGTATTATAAATTGTATAACCCTTGTAGACTATTGGTCAAAATATATAGAGCTTTGTGGGTTTGCAAACAAATCAGCTGATGAAGTAGAAGTTCAACAAAACTAAATGTATCTAGGTTTGGTGGTTCTAGTACTGTCATTTCTGATAACGTTTCATTTCATATTTGCGTTTATAAAAAAATTGTAATAGATTGGAATTTTAAGTATATAAATATTAGATCTCCTTTATCCCCCCAACGCAATGGTATGGTAGACAGAGGTTTACAGATTGTGAAATGTATTATGATAAAAGCCGCGCAGACAAATAAAAGTTATCCTGTTGGACTAATGAAGCATATACACACTGAAAACTTTCAACTTCTCAATTTGCCGTTTCAAATGATGTTCCATATGCGGTTAAAAACTTATTTTCCAAAAACAACCAATTGTTAAATGCATCTTTTTTAATAATTACAGAAATCTTAGTTAAAATGCAAGGTATTTAAAAACGTTAATATGATAAAACTACACATCCACACTGCAAATAGAGGAATTTCAAACAGTCATAATATGTATGAAAAAGTAGTTCAGAGAATTAGTGATGAAACACCCAGAAAAACTAAATGTTACGATCCCCCAAAATGACGTAAATTCCATAAGCGTTTCCCTTCATAGTTCCTTTTGCCCAGGTTTTTTCGAGGTGTGTGTGTGTGGGGGGGGGGGTATGTGTTATTAAATTTAAAGCACCTTTAATACATTTTCACTCGCTAAGCCCATTTTGTAAATAATATTTATTTTCGAATGGCTATTGAGTTTCTACATTTGTAACAATTTTTATACATATTTTTTTAAATAAAGAAAATTAGATACCTTGCTTTTTAGAAACCACGGGATCCAATTTTCAGTGTTGCCAAGCTTAACTCGTAGGACCGACCACATTAGTAAATTAACTTAAAAAATAAAGAATAAAAATACTTTAAAAAAGAATTAAAAATAAAGTAAAAATTTCTTAGTTGTTTTTACAAGTATTGGATATAGTGAAGAACCACTTGTTCGAATAACTTTGGTGGCTTTTTGACGACATTTGTCAATTTTTCTTTGAGCGGAAAGATTTAATTTTTAACGGATGATATAATAATTCCCAATCTTTCCAGAATTGTGCCATTAGAAGAAGCACCCTGTCCATATGCTGTACAAATTTTATGAATAGCGTATGATAAAATATATATAAGAACGGCAAAATTTGTCAGATTACACAAGTTTTACGAGATACCCGACAATGATTTTTTTATTTTTGTTTCTTTTCTTATTTTTCTTTGAAGAATATACTACAACAGGGAAAAGAATACACCCTGAATATCGAATCCGATGGTTTATGTTTGATTAGATCCTAAAAACTGAAATTTATTCTGAAATATATTTATTGAAAAATATCCTTATATATACATAAAACATACATCATTATCCAAGATTTACAGATAAGAGTGGTATCTCTTACATTAAGAAGTTAAATATAATATTTAGCATTTTGCATACGCAACGCATGGGATAATGCAATCCCAACAAAAAGTCTTTTAAAGATACGGGATTGGAATTACTATGATCCCAAACTTTGTCAGCACCAAAAGCAAAGGTAAAGAAGTCATTAAAAGCTAGTACTTACACAGTAGAGGTGTTATCGATATCCATCCCAAAAGATATATATATAGTAACGAATTGACGCCGCGACGAATTGACGTCGCGACGAATTGACGTCGCGACGAATTGACGCCGCGGCGAATTGACGCTGCGACGAATTGTCGCCGCGATGAATTGACGCGGCGACGAATTGACGTCGCGACGAATTGAGCCGCGACGAATTGAGCTCGCGATGAATTGACGCTTCGACGAATTGACGCTGCGACGAATTGTGCGCAATGAATTGTTCCGCGATGAATTATGCGAGATGAATTGACGCGACACCGACTGGCATAATACTGGGATATTATCAACTGGCATAAGAGAAACAGAGACAAAAATCTTGCTTTTGATTTATGCGCAGGGTTTGGTGATTGCAAGTGAAAGAGCTTGTCATATTTTAACTTATTCTCAGTTTGATTCCCAATTTCTCTTCCCTTGTAAGCATAACATATTGTAATCACTTCATTTAATACCAGTAAATAAATATTAATTGTTAAATATTTATGAGTAAAATCTGCAATTAAGTTTAAGGACATTTAAAAAATTAAAAGTATTATGTATGTAAAATTATATGGTTAAGTGTATAATATGGGTGAAGCAAAGGGGCCAGTGTCCCTAAAGTAGCCCACCCCTCAAAAGTATAATTAATTTAATTTTTAATCACAAAATGGTACTACGGCATTATAAAGAATGTATCTGCAGTGCACGTTGCTGAATTTAAAGACATCATCTTGATCCTCCGACATTTTATACGGTGATTTCACTTTTGAGGAGTTGACGTTTTAATTCCCAGGTAAGGAGATATTTTAATTTACACGTGTTTAAATTTACAGAACATTGAGGTATGAAACGTTTACTTAAAGCTTATTTCATTCTCTTTAACCGCATTTACTTCAATTTTAAGAAATGTATCAGGTTAATACTTTTACATCGTGCAAATGGCGACCATATGCATGCTCCCAAGGTGGCCACCTTAGAAAACAAATGTGGAAATCAGTGTAGAAAGGGTGATTTTCAAAATTTCTACATCTGAAAAACTTATTACCTTTTATTGTTAACAACAGAGATCACTCAAAAAAGTCAGTAACTCCCAGAATAAAATCTATGAATCTAAAATCTACCTTTCTTGAGATAATATAGCAATAAAAGTTTCTTTGTAATACACCCGATGTTGAGTTTTTCATGTAAAAGCTCGAGAATAGAAATTTTGCTATTCTTACATTTACAATTCAAATTTTTAAATAAAAAAAGTTTTTTTTCTATAAGCAATACTTTTCTTCAGAAATTCCGCACCTATTGCAATGGCTTTCTGTGAAAATGTGTCCGAAACTGCTATTAGTAAAACCCTTTATTTATTTTACTCTCTCTCTCAAAATAAAGCTCATTTTCTTGTTTTGGTATGCTTACTCCAAGAATTTTCAGATCACTATTATCATTCGAGGTCGGAAATCCTAGGTTTTAGGGGAAACATTTTATAGAAATATTCCGTCGTCTTATAGCTTAAGTGAAAGGACTTCTTTAATTAGATTAAAAATAAAGTTTAGATATTAGTTTAGTCTTACGAATTAAATAGTATCATTTATATATAAAAAATATATTTATTTATATTATTGTATATTTTATATTATTGTATATATAAATGGTTTGATACATACTTTAAAAATTCAGTTCAAAACGAAGTTTAAAAATAAACTTTTTAACCAAAAATAGAACCGACTTCTAAAACTACTACAAAGTAAAAAATATTTTTTTTACGTAATAGTTAATATAAAATTAAATTAAGAGCATTGTATTTACCATGCATATTATTATATTTTGTACATTAATTTGATTTTTTGGAGTCGATGCCAGCCAATCCAAGCCAAGTTAACATTTTTAAACATTTCATCTGATGTAATAGGTATTTTCAAATGAGATCAGCAACTATATGTCGACAAACATTGCTTTGGAAACTAGTTAATCATTTAAACCATTGTATTTTCTACCATTTGATGGGTTATTTTGAGCATTCTTAATATTACCAGTTCTTAAAGGAATTACCGTCGAATTCCCTGAGAAGGCGACCGGAGTCCTTCCAACGTCCCCATACCTTTAATCCCGACAACTTGACTGGACTCTTTAAAAGCTGAATTCAATACAGGAAAATTGTAAAGTGTAAGTTCTTTAATATTAATGATCGATAAGCAGGAAGGGTTGTGCTCGGGGCTGTGAGATCAACGGACGACCACTGCGGCTTCGAGCTTAATGCAATAAAATTATTTGTCAACGCCGATTTTATATTATATTTAAAAGCATTAAAGCTTTGGGTCAATATAAAGTCAATGCGTTTATTCGGGCAGTTCTTTAAAACAAATCGTAGCCAACCACAGATTTTGAAATGCAAGATGCTTTCAGATTTGATTGACTGCGAATGGATTTTCTTTTTGCAAAGTTTTAGCTGAATCTTGTGTAAAGTAATAGAGATCTGTTTTCAAAAGCTTACTTACTCGTCTTTCAAATAGTTATAATCCCTACAAATTTCCTATCCCTCTATCCTTGGAGTTTAAATTCACTTCTGACGATTGTGGTTGTTACGCACTCAGGTTTTTTTTTTTTTTTTTTTTTTTGTATTATTTTTATGTAGATATAATTATTCATATTGGAAATTTTGTTTTGAATTTTAAACTTGGCTTGGCTGGCACCGACTCCAAAAAATCAAATTAATGTACTTAAATATAATAATATGCATGGTAAATACAATGCTCTTAATTTATTTTCTTATTAACTATTATGTAAAAAAAAAATTTTTTTTTACTTTGTAGTAGCTTTAGAAGTCGGTTCTATTTTTGGTTAAAAGGTTTATTTTTCGCTTTTTAGTAGTTTTTGATGTCGGTTCTATTTTTGGTTAAAATGTTTATTTTTCGCTTTTTAGTAGTTTTTGAAGTCGATTCTTTTTTTTGGTTGAAAAGTTTATTTCTTTAGTGATACGCTAACCTTTAATGATTCACGAAGATTAGAAAATTTATCATTATTCTCATATAATGTCTTTAAAGCCTTTAATGATATCTATATTTACATTAAACCATATTGTTTCTAATATATATTTATTACGCTAACCTTGGCAGTAGACTCGATTACGGAAGACTAGAAAGTTTATCATTATTCTCACCTAATCGTCTTAGATAATGTGTCATAATCGGGCTGTATACTACAGTTTTTATAACTGCGTAAACTCACTGATTTCGGTGCTTATGCTTAATGTGTACTGATTTTTACGATCCGTACAAGGTAAATACACTGCACCAACAATGTCGCCTATAATACTATTCGGAGTAACCCCTTTTCTTTCTTTCTTTCTTTCTATATTGTCACTCTATAGTTAATATTTTGTAGTAGAAATATTAAAATACAATTGCAGAAGCATTTATATACAACTGTATTGTATAATATAATATAGATAATTGGATATTTTAAAGACAGTTTCCATTAGTACGCCACAGGTGACAAGTCGCCAAATATTTTCTGTAACTCGTACATTTGTATGGGAGTTGAAACAACAATGTATTTAATTATGCACCAAAACGCTCGTCAAAATATGCCAAACCGCTGTGAAACTACAACAATGGAACTTTTAAAAGATTCAAAAGTAAGATTTGTTGTGGCATAATTTATAGTTTTTATCCGTAAGTTGTATTATATTTATCCATTTCACAATTTTATGTAATTTTACTTACCAAATTTGGCAACACTCAAAAGTTTCAGTTTTTGTTTGGATCTTAAAAAGTTTGTTCTATGAAAATAAATCCGATAAGATAACCCTTTCTGGCGCGGAGTAATTCTGTTTTTAAAATGATGAAATAATGGACTTACACCAGAATTTACAAGAGAATTTATTACAAAATAAAAACTTGCTAAATTTCCAATACTTTATAAAAGGAAAAAATTAAGGAAATATTCTTGGTGCCGTTTGTGAATTTTGGGATTAAAATTAGGTGTCCTTTTTTGTGACCACTGCCCGCTAAAGGGTTAAAGCTGATTTAAATATCTCAGTTTTTTATTATTTGTAACCTGAAAGTCGTCTGCCCAACTACTGGTGAACCGCATGTAATAACTCTTGATAATATCCGATTTGCTTAAAATTTTGTATATACGTTCATTGTGATAAGGCGCTTCCTTGATGACGTCATAAACTTTAAATGCTCTATTACTGAATTGCGTAAAAGAAACAACCTTATAACACCAAAATTGATAATCTTATTAAATAACGGTTTACTGCGTCGGATTAAGCGTCTTATTTCCAATTAAAATATATCTTTGAATTGAAATTTGGATGAAATATAGGGTCATGAAAAATCGAAGAGTGTTGAAAATAGGATTACAAATATCTCGGCGACTCATTATCCGATCGACTTCATTCTTTATGCAAAATTTATGTTTTTTTATTGTATTTTATATTCACTCCTTAAAATAAACAATTTCGAAAATTTTTATATACCTTTTATCAGAACGAATATTTCGAGAGTCCGAAAAAAAATAATTGCGTATAATCGAGGTTACTGAATTCAATAAGCTTCTTTCCATTATTACGTAATAAGTACATACCAAATTTCAAGTCTCTCTCTGAATTTGTTCGGGAGATAGAGAGTTTACAGACACACACACACACACACACAGACGGACGGCAATTTTTTTTTTCTAAAAATATGTTTTTCGGAATCTCCAGTGTCTGAAACGTGTAAATCCTTCAGAATTTTTTTTTCGATTTTCAAATCGATTACAAGATTTACTAATAATGGGTAAGTAAAAGTACTGTTATGCAATGAATGGGTAATTTGTTTCCCATTTAAATATCTTAAATCATCTGAATTTTCATTTTTATTATTGTGGTTTCAGTTTTTTTATTCCCTAAGTAAGTTGTAGATAATACTAAGTATAATTTTGTCAAAGTTTCTTTCTTCCTGTTGACGTGACGTTTCAAGTGTAATTTTTCTTTTCTTTTCTGCGACTTCGGGTTTCTAATAGAACTATGGAGACAAATGAATACTCATACATCTTCAAATAAAATTCAGCGGTAACTGTAATAGAACAAAATTGGTTTATTTTCGTCCTTTTACTAGTTTTCTTCTTTTAAATATCTTTTATTTAGTACTGAAATATTTAAGTTAGACAATTTATCTAAGGAAACTCACTTTTATATTTATGAAAAAAAAGTAACAATTTTTAATGTTACTTTTTTAGTTAACACACAAAACAGACATCGAGGGAACACTTTTAAGCATAATGTATTATTCAAACTACAAATTTAGAAAAATATTTTAGTAAAAATATCTACAAATAATTCGGTGGTAAAACAGTTTTTGTTTCTTTAGAAAAATATAATTTCCAAAAACTTATTATTTATTCCGTAACACATTTAAAAGATAAAATTTCTGTCGAAACAGACTGCAAGGTATTTAAAATTGAATTAGGTTTTAATTTATAGTATGGTATAAATTATCGAATATTCGATAAATATTCTGTCAATATTGTGCGTATATAGTATTAGCATTAATAGTCCTGATATAAAATGGTTTTTGTTTCATTAAAAGTAATATTTTAAACGATATTTGTCTTTTATTTTCTGCCTTATACTTCTAGTCTTGCTCAATGTGGTTGTCCGGATATAATTATCGGAAATAATCCATTATCATTACTATTTCAATAAACTTCAGCTGTTCTTTTAATAGAACGAACTGACTTGAGAATATTATTTATTAAATTGCAGTAAAATATATACAGGGTGATTAAAAAAAATTGGCCAAAATGAAAGGGAAAAGCAGTCATACTAAAGAATCAAAAATCACATAAGAACATGGGGTCTCAAACGCCATCCGAGGCCGCTAGATGGCGTTTCCATGAAAACACAAGCTGAGCAAATTGAGACGTCTTCATTTGTGCCGTGGAAGCCTTGGGAGTAACATGGCTAGTTACATGCACCGTTAAATGGCTGAAACGTATTTGATTTATGGCGCTGCTATCTGCAACGGACGAGCAGCTGTGGGAATGTAACGTCAATGATATCCTCATAGACGAGTGCTTTGTAAATCACTATTTGCCAATCTGCATCGACGATTGTGTTAAACAGGCTTGTTGGACGTGCACAAGCCGTGTGCTGATCGTCAACGAAAAACTCGAACAGTTTCTACATAAAAAAGCATTCTCCAAGAAGTGGAACGTAATCCTTCCACAAGAAAATGCGCCAGTCGACACAGCGTCGCCGTAATGCTTGTCTCTAGGAGTCTGGCAAAAACCTTGAGTATTGGTCGTAAATGTGTAACATGTGTCAAAATACAGTATAAATAAAATGAAGGAGAATGATTTTTTCTTTATTTTTCTTGTATTACATATAATTTGCTATCCGCTCTAGCGGCCCCGGATGGCGTTTTCTTCCGCGTGTTCCTATCGATTTTTGATTATTATATGCCTGCTTTTCCTTTTCATTTTGGCCACGTTATTCGGAATATATATATATATATATATATATATATATATATATATATATTCCGACTCCGTATCACTTTTTTTATGATTTATTCATATTTACACGATTTAATGTTTACAATTGAAGACGTTGAAAATTACAGAGTTACAGCAAATACATTTAACATTAATATTTTTACATTTTATGTTCTTTATAATAACCTTATGAAGCACATATACAGCTTCTTTAAGTATTAAATAATTTTTCGAATGTACATCAGTATTTAAATTGTTCAGCGCAAAACAAGGTAAAAAACACATTTTTATTATTTTCACTACATTTTCACTTTCATCTTTTAATCTTTATTGCTATCTGAAAACAATTAAGTCTGTTATAACTGAAAATTCTTTTTTTATTTATTCTGCATGAATTCTACTTTGAAATTGTATTTTCAGTTCAATGTTATCTGTTCAGAACATTGGTCTGTAAAAATTTAAAATATGTTAGTAAATAGATTGCATAGTGTTGTTTAAAAAATAATTTATTGTAACACTTTTTACACACTATATGATAAATCATAAAACTGAAATATATTTAAATAAGCTTGCATTTAATATTGATCAAATTCAGCGGCATTCATCAAGAATATCTTAGCCTTCACATGAATTACTATTATATTCCAAGCATAGTAAAGATAAACGCGTCACAAGATGAATGATGATGATAAACGTGTTTCCGGCATTTCAGAGAGTAGTTTTCTATACTGGGAACAATAAAACCCACTTGCTGTGTTTATTCTTTTTAGAGTGTCCCTTTATGAAAGAGAATGTTTTTAGAGCTATCCATTCAGTCTATTTGATTTACAGGATGTTGTATATAACAATATATAAGATGCTAACAACATAACTTAACGCATGATGTTGCTTAATTAATACATAAATAAGTAAATAATTAAATGAATAAAAATAAAATAAATAAATAACGAATATAAATAATATAAATAAACAAATAAATATTAAAAATTAATAAATTAATAAATATTATAAATTAATAAATTAATAAATATTATAAATTAATAAATTAATAAATATTATAAATTAATAAATTAATAAATATTATAAATTAATAAATTAATAAATAATATAAATTAATGAATTAATAAATATTATAAATTTATAAATTAATAAATTAACAAATATTATAAATAAATAAACTGTCATAAATGCAGTGTTAACAGAATGTATAAATTCCTACTATATTTTAATAATAGGCAAGATTTTTTTTTCCAGTAAGTAATGTAATCAGCCAAGCATAGTTTTACATTTACCTCTCGGATAGCAACTAGCTTAGGCTGTTAATGACCTTAGGCAAAGTGTTTTACTACCCTTGGGAAAAGTATTCTAGTATCCGTGTGCAAAGCCCTTTGGTATCCTTGGACAAAGTATTTAGTATCCTTGGGCAACGTACTTTTGTGGTTTTGGGTGAAGAATTATGACGACCTTGTAAAAAATAATTTAGAAACTTCAGCAAATCCTCCCATAAAGAAATAAACATCTCTGGAGGAGCTATCAAAAGCAAAATAATTTGTTTTCTAGAAGTTAGTTAATAATTAACCCAATATTATAATACAAGCAAAAAGGGATAACTTCCCTAATACATTGCTATTTTTTTTGGGTTTAATTTATCAATAATAATAATTCCCAATAAACGGACAAAACTAAAATTAGACCAAATTTTACGCACGGTGATTTAATATTGATACATAATTAGAAAGTATAGTTTTATTTACATAACATAGAATAATAAAATGTATTAGTTTCAATCGTGAAGACCACTTGAAAATATCTCCATATTTGAATAAACCGCTGCCAAACGGAAAAATGCCAATTTCTATTTTTTCGTGTTTAACATTATTCCGGAAACCTAGAGCGAACAAAACAATCTATTGAAACACAAACACTAACGTACCTAAGTTTCTCATTGAGAATCCCCATAAATATCGCAAAATGAACAAATAACAAAAAGAATTCCAGAAACAAAGCAAAAATTTAAGATATCTATACTTTTTAATGGCTATTTTATGATAGTTGATGAACTAAAACAGAGTGATATAAATATATAAAAGTGATATAAATAAAAGTGATATAAATATTGATATTTGTTAACAGCATTATAAATATTACAGGCCACATTTTTATTGGCTCTTGGCAACCTTCCCCATCCCACTAGCAAGTATTGTCCTTCTCACAGGGCATAATTGGTAAACTTTTAAACGAAAAAAAAAATTGCATACAGGAACAATAGTGAAATAAATTAGAAAGTGAACTCTCATACTAGCAATGTTATTTTTTTTCTTCGAAAATGCTTTATTCTGTTAAACTTTTTTATTTCTCTTTTTCTCTTGTATTAGCTTGTAACAGCTGGAATACTTATAATACATTCAAAATATACAGTGAAACAGTGAAACGGTTTATCATTTCAAGGGGATTCCCAGTTGCAAACAACTCCACTCCCTCTATATGAGTACTTGTGTATCACATCTTAAAGGGTCCATGCAAAAAAGTATAAAAATATCAAAAATACACTGAAAAAGAAAAAGAAGCTATGGATTACACCGTCAACTTCAACAGCCAATCCGAAATTGGTAAGCTAGCCATTAAAGATCTAGCTTGCGTAGAGCAGACAATGAGGAATTACTTGTGTTTTAAGATCGAAAGAGAATTATAAAATAAGTAGAAAGAGTGAATTTAATAAAAAAAGGATAATTTTGAACTGAAATAAGTGAAAAAATGAAAAGAAACGTATGTTTAACTGTTACAAAAGGAGATTCGTTCGCGAATAAACCATTCAATTTTTTTAAAATGTTTTTTCCGGTTATGGCACTTGTAGTGTTTGAAGATGTTTACCATTAATCTAAAATTTACACAAATAAATCATTTCCTTTTCTACAAATTTCGGATTCAAATGAAAAGAATAATTTTTCGCTAACGTCACAGGAACATTTAAAATTACCCTATCGTCTAAGTAATGTTGTTTATTGGTGCTGTTTCTTTTCCAACTGTTCAGCTATGATTAGCTCTTGTAAAATTTTGTATGTATCAATATTTGATTCTGAAATCAAACTGTTAAACTAATTTCTAATTTCAGAGTAAAAATATTGTCTTGCACTTTCTGGTCCTTTCTGATACCTACTGAAAAGTAATCTAATATTTTCCGCTGTTAGTTTAAACTATTTTAACAAAATGTCGCAAATATACAGATACTCACATTTTTTTTTTTTTTTTTTTTTTGGGGGGGGGGGGGTTCGAAAAATCAAATTTTCTGTTTCATTTGGTAGAGTTACAGTTAAGTACGTGATCCATATATATGTAGAGACTTTTAATAGCTTCATTTGTCTTTCAAACAATATTAGATAAAAACTCACATTAAAATTTTCTCGTTTAAAATCCTAAAAAGAATTTCTCAAATTAACAAACAGTAAGACTAAATCTGATTTATTACTGAACATTTTCAATAATGAAAGCCAAAACATTTTCAATAATTACTAATAATTTTCAATAATGAATGAAAGTTTCAAATAAGTAATGTACACAAATGAACATTTTAGGAAACTAAGATATTGTGGAATTAATCTTCGGCTTTTTGAGAAAAGAAATTGACGTGAGTACTTCAAAGTAATTTCAATGTGCACATATCTAAGAAATTGCATCCGAAATGAACGCAAAGCACACATCACATTACGTGATGAATTGTTTTCTAATTGTATATGGAATCATGTAATAAATATTTTAATTACCTAACGCAAATGATGTGTTTCATTCATATACAAGGTTTGTTTTTTATGAGGCATACATTAAATTATATCATTTCCTTGCTTATCATTGATGCTTAACGTAGTTGGGAACACGATTAAGAAATGATAGGTCTTTATACTTACATATCGCGTTTTAACCAATTAATTCCACACAAGCACGAATTCGCACCGACCAAAATTTCAAATGTCGGAGTTTTTTGAAAACATAATTTCAAAAATTTACATGTTTCATTCACAAAAGGAAAGTTTTCTTAATGATAAATATTACAGTTCGATTCCTCATTAAATTCTGTATAAGCATACTGTGTTATATTTCATTATTACTGTATTTCAACAAGCTTATATGCAGTTGAAGTTAAGAAATCTCAAATTGCACTAGTGTATCGGTGCGCGGGTGATCAACCGAAGTGTGTAGTCCACAGGGTAATTAAAACGAATAATTTGTAAGGTAATGTTCTGATTGATACACACTTATTTTAATTTTTACGTGTTCCGTGATTGGGTCCACAGCCAATTGACATATTTTATGGAGTGTGTTTTAGTGCAAAATTGAATGCATTGTTCAAACCAGATCTCTCTTTTTTATGAGGTCACACAGCATTTAATTATATCGTAGGCTATCATTTCCTTAGTATCAATGACGTGAAACTTTTTGAAACCCTTTATAATGAAAAGTCTAGTTTTTAAATAAAAATTTATATGTTGTAAGCTACGAATTGGTACTACATGTAATTATTACCATTCTTAGATTCCAATTAGATTTTCAGTCGCCGTAAGATTTCTTAATATGGATTAATTATTTAATAAGTCTTTGGAGTATTGAAAGAATGGAGGATTGAATGATTTTTTCATAAAAAATTATACTTTCCTATTTTCTCAACAAATATTTTAAATATTAGAATGAAAAATACAGAAACACACTCCATCTGCGCATGATTATAATATTGATTGATATATAAACATTTATTAATCTGTTTCTGACAAACAGACACCATTACAAAAGTGCTTTTTTATGCATTTTTCACTATACATCTTCTGAATGTTTGAACTAACTTGGAAATAGCTGTTTTTTTGGAAGTCACAGACACATACTATAATTTTTTGTATATGTATAGATTTATATAAGAATATTTCTTATTTCATGACTCTATTAAAAACTTACTATAATGATTCATTTTTGTAACATAATTACACATTTAAATTTACAAGTTACACATAATAGGATAATCATAATATGTGTTGATAAAAATGCGCGTTTGTTACGAGCTGTAGAAAATAATTAATCGTTAAATTTAAATTGCCTGCTTATTATTAACAAAGGTACATAAATATAGAATAAATAACTTGTATAACTTCAGAGAACCTAATTATCTAAATGACACTACGACTCTTTGAAATCACATTTTTTTTTAAACCCTGGAAAAATCATTTTCAAAAATGTCATCTAAAAAACCACGGCTAGCCTTTAACTTACCTTTTAGACAAGATACACAAAGTCATTGAAGCGATAAACAAGATAATATCAAACTTAAAAAAACAAACCACATAAAATAGTTACAAAGTTAATTCTCATATCATCTATGTTAAAGAGACATTTTTATACCCTGGAAAAAACCTTTTTAAAAAAGACCATCTATACAAAGCCGTCTAGCATTTAACTTATCTCTTAGACAAGGTACAGATAGTCTTTGAAGCGATAAGTAAGATAATGTCAAACTTAAAAAAACAAACCACATGACATAGTTACAAATTTTATTCTCATATTATCTAGGTTGGAAACTTTTTTCCATCATATGTTTTAGCATAGTACGAAAACTGTTTTATTTATTTTCTATTTTAAATATCTTATAGTCGCTGGAACAATTAAAATGCAATTCTGCTTTCATAAAAAATGAAGTAATTTAACAATTATTTATCGAATACATTTTCTGGTTGTGTCATTAACATTACTGCACTGCATCACAGTATTTGTGTGCATTTTAGATGAATAATTTATTTCCTCACTATTAAACTTCAGGATTCAACTGTATTAAATTAATTCTGCTTCATCCTAAATATATCTCATTAGCGCTTTTAGGGTCTTCAGTAGATGTAATTAAATAGATTTAGGACATTAAGGCATTAAAATTAATATTTTGTTCAACTGAAAGGGAATTTCCAATGTAAACTTCGAAGAAATTTTCATATGTGGAAATTTCCGAACTTGTGTTAGCTGTTGCTTGCAAGATTTTCAAAGTTTTAATTATGGCAATACCAATGTTGCGTTTTAAAGAGATATTTATACCCACGAACACTTTACTCGATGAATATATTAAATTTTACAAAAATAGCTCAACTTTTGAACATAAATTTTGTACAAAATATATTTTTTTTTTCTCTGAATTTTTGGGTTTCTTTTGTGCTATAAAAACAAATTGATGGTATATTTTATTATTTCTTTGTTTCGAATAAATATAAATGGAATATGTTTTAGGATTTGGGAGAATCTAATTATCTAACTGACATATATGATCCTCTGAAACAGTATTTATTTAAAATCAGTTTTACAAAAAACTAGAAGAGATAACCTAAACAGCCATGCTTAGATTTTCACATAATTCTCGAACAAGATATTAAAAACTTTCGAAGCAATAAAAAAATTGCAAATATAAAGAAAAAATAGTGAGTACCTTCATACTCATTATATACATATTTTTTTCACTTGAATATTTATTATAGTGCAAAAACTGTTTAATATACATTTTTAATTGCTTCTAATAGCTCAAATAAATATAAAATTTGAAGAAGCTTATTTTTCTAAAAATTAAAGTATTTAAATAATGTTTTTTGATTTTTTATAGTTATGCCATTTATATCTTTGTAGTACATTGTAGCAATCATTTATATTTTAGATGAGTAATTTATTTTCTCTTCACTCTCTAATAAACATCCTGATTCATCTGCATTAAACTCTATCTGTTTCATCATTTAGTGCATGTCATTAGCAACTTTATTGTCTTCAGTAAACATAATTTACCCCCAACGAATTATTTATGAAACTATGTCCTTTTTGAAATAATCCTCACTTCTTTATGAAAGGGGATTTCCAGAGGAGTAGGATTAATTCAGAATTACTAGTATTGAAATGTGTGCAAATCCCAGAACTTGTGTCCAACCTGAAAGCAAAGCACGCATGGTCTTTGGATGATGAATTGTCTTCTATTTATACACAGATACATGTATGCAATAGAAAACTTCAATTGGCGCGATACAAAGGTTAAATTTTACACGGAAGTACGCCTTAGTCAGGAATCGCAGCGTTCTATATTTTTTAAAAATTCGCCACCAATGTTTTCGTAATATAATCTGCGTCTTTGACTTGGATCCAAAAAGTGCATTTTACATGAAAACAAAAAACAAGTAATTAAAATACTTTATTCTAAACTTTATGAAAACAACTAATAAACATATAAAAAATATATATAAAAAAAGATTTTGTAACTTAAACTTGTATTAATGATCAACCTGAGAAATACCCGCTGTCCTTGCCCGTTCTAATCTCAGTGGAAAAGAGTACTTCTGGATGAAATAAACAAAATGAGATAGCCTAAAATATGTAGCGATAATTGTAAATGGACCCGATGCCTTTTGCGGCTATAATTCGTTAATACGGTGATCAAAATAACTTGCCACTGTGTGCTTCGTAGCTATAAATCGTTATTACGGCTATCACTATAACGGAGCCATGCGTGATTTGCGCCTCACAAATTATTAAAACGACAATCACTATAAAGGGCTCTGTAAATTTTGCGTACATAAACCGTTAAAATTACAATAATTTCAACAGAGCAATCTGCGTTTAATCCCCTGTAAACTGTTAATTCGGCAATCACCATAACTATAAGCCCAGTGCATACTCAAGCCAATATATAGGGTGATCGGTATTTGTATTATAAATCCTTACTTCCAAAAAATGTTTTTTGAGAAAAGGAGTAAATGTACTTCATTTTGTATAAAGATTGAAATCCGATCGCTGAAAGGTGAAAAGTATAAGAACAATTTATAAAATATGAAAATAAAATAAAAGACTAAACAAAATTCGTCTTAGAAAAATGTCTTGCGCAAACTATCTAATTAAAAAACAGAATTTTTTGTCTTATTCGTATAATTTTCTATAATCGGGTTCATATCCAACGTTGGCAACAAATATGAGCAATGCTGAAAAAAATTTAAGTTTTTAAGATCATGAGAGTGACAACAATAGTAATAGTAATAAGATATAGTATATAAGATATAAGATATATAAGTTAGCTACAACAATAGTTATAATAATAAAATTAGTTTTGCGCCAAACCACGCAAGTTAAAATACACAAGTAAGTTTTGACTTGATTAAGGACAAATCTTTTGTTTTGGATTTTGAGTATTCCTTTCACCTGTTCGGGGGCTTAATATCTAAAATTTGCTGTAATCAGTTTTTAACGTTTTTTTAATATATTTTTTATGCTTTATTTCACTATCCTACCTGAAACTATTGCTGAGATATGCCGAAATGACCTAAAACTTTCGCTATCCCATTTAATATTCTTGTGAGTTGAATTAAAAAAGTAAAGCCTTATTTATTAGATCACTATTAAGGGTTACGAATATGTACTCAAGAGTTTTTAGCTTCAATAGCTTCCCCTGTGCGTTGGTCAATCATTCAGGGTCCTTTTATATAATATAGATATACATGCATGTGATGTGTTCCTTATAAAAGGATTTTTGATTCATTTGCACGGAAAAGTTCTGTTCGTATATTCCAGACAACAGTCATTGAAAATATTAGTTAAATGTTTCCCTTACATGAGTGAAACCGATTTAGTACTTTTTCGTTATACCAACATTATTGTCGCCAAGCATTATGGTTGGCGCCAAAGGAAATATTTGAAACAATAAAAGCATTGTTGGTGTGAAAGTGATCATTGAAAAATTATCACTTAAAACGTACAGATATTCACGAACTATGTTAATATATCAATAAAAAATACACTTTAAATAAAAGACAAATAAATATTATACAATAAAAACTAAAGTAAAACTCAATTTAAACGGCAGCCTTGAAATTGCAAATGTCCCTTAACATTTAAGTAAGCATTTCATTTTTTGTAAAGAGACATCGCCACATGCACTCTATGAGTATCATGACATTTACAAATAATGACGAGCGGTCCCGCGCTGTCTTTTATTACGTGATTTTGCGATGCCCATAATCTCTCATCAGATTTGGTATGACATTCATTGTTAGGGTCAAGAAAATTATACATCTGATTTATTGTCAAATGTTCCGAAACTGCACCTCACAAAAAAATACATTTATGAATAATTCCATAGTCATGAAACAGTTTTATTGCATCTACTTCATCATAAGGTAACTGCCAAGTGGTAAAATCTATTTCAGCATCAGCGAAAAATGTAAGCTATAACAAAAAATATTTTCTATTAAAAAAATAGCAAATTATGATATTTTCTTGATTCGCGTTCAATAAATAGCATGTCACAATGTTTGGCACGTTTCTAAAACTAAGACAAATTTCATTGGTTCATAGGGAAAGGATTTCAAAGGTCGTTTCTGATTTTATTCACTGCAGGTGGTGTAATGTTCGTCGTGATATTATAATGTTGAAAACCCCAATCAGTTCAATTCTTTTTGAAGCGGTCAGCCCTGTATTGGTGTATAACAATCACATGACTTGCGCTAATATAATGTAAATAATTATACACAAAATATGCTGCAGGTTTTCGGCAAACGTAACTGACATCTACAATGCTTTGAATTGATATTTTATTTAATAATAAACTAAATTTTTCCCAGTAAAAACTCTAAGGTAAACCTTGCTTTTTACTTACTTCGTGACAAACACACAGAAAGTTATCAAATAAATAAGAAAATTACATATGAAAAAAAATACTTCTCATACAACCTGTGTTAAAGATGATTTTTGCACTTCTATATTTAAGGTTTGAACAAGAAGTAGGGTTACTAATATTTCAATTTTATTATACCAAAACTAATTATGTCGAAGACTTATGAATTTTTTTTTACACGTAGGTCAATGATAACTAAGTTGTAAAACAACATTATTTTTATGTTTGTACTTTGCTTATAACAAAATCCTAAAAAATGACATATTTTCAAAACGTGTTGTCCAATACTGAAAAAATATTGCTGGAAGAAATATAGGAACGACTGTTAACCTTTTTCAAAAAGAATATGGTATTACAAAACAATAAACTTTGATTTACGTGTAAAAGTGGCGATTTGGTAATCATAAAATTAAAACTTGTGTAGCACTACTTTTTTTTTCAAACCTTACTCATGGTGCGAAAACTACTTTCTTTCCATTTCCTATTTAATAACTTCTAACAGCTGGAAAAATATTATAATTCAATACATTTATTTGTTTAGGGAGTTAAAACATTATTTTTATGTTATTGTTTATTATTATCAACTATTATGGGGTCACAGTTAGCCGCATCAAATACGTGTGGTTCTCTTGTAGACTACTTTGTAATGCCGCCCCCAACAAGAATTCCACTATCCCCAAAATAGTCATTTTGACAACATTGATAACGTACGCAACGCATTCTCAAGATGAAAACTTTTCAAGAATCAGTTTGTATACTAAACCTCGATTAATCAATGAATATTCTGTTCCATGAATTTAATCTTACTCTATTGAAGTTGCAGGTGTTCGACCGCTGGATACACTAGTTCACTTCTGTACGCGAATAAAGCGACCACAAACTCATATATGGATGACGGATTTAAATTAATGTGAGATTTTCATGGCAGCTGCAAGTTACAGACTTCATTTAATGGACAACAATTTAAAACATTTACAAAACATAACATTTACAAAACAAACCATTTACGAAACAAACGATTTACAAAAATAACTATTTTGACATAAATGGCTTTTTATATGAAGCGGAACAATATTTCAGACATTTTTGCAGTTGAATACACAGCTCTAAAATGAATTGTTATTTATTAGCTATTAGTATATGTCATATTCCAATGAATTATTAATATTAATTAGTAAACAAAGATGGTGCCACTTAAAAGATTCAATTTTAAAGCTCTGGCATGTGAGTTATTTAGCCAGACGATACGATACGATGTATTACTGTAGAAATAGATATCTTATGAAGTGGTTGCTTTTCTCGCTCTTTAAATTGAGGTATAATAAATCTATATAGTCAAATATTGATATATCTCCTTGCTATTAAGTAACGCTAAAGCCTATCTTGGAACGCACTTTATATTGGCGACAAAAGCGGTTTCGAATTCAAAAATGAAAAAAGTGATGAAGAATTACTGACAAAAAAAAATTAGAAAGTCGGAAAAAAAGATATCTTTTAGGAAGATTAGAATAATATTATTTGGTAGTTTCATGGGCTATTTACGTTGAACAAATCGACTTTTATTTTTCTGCAAACAACATCAAGGATGAAGAAGAAAATAAAAGTAATTTATTATTAACTGTTGTAACTTCAACGTTTTCAATTTTCAGAAATGTAATTGTGTCAAATACAATGAAAGAGATCGATTACAAGTGCTAAAATGTGTTAAAGAATATTTTTCACCGCGCCCTAGTAAAATTGTTAAAAGTTTTATGTTTCAAAAGAGATTACGTATTCACGGAGAAGCTATAGTAGATTTTGTAAGAGATTTACGTCGATTATCAGGGATTAGAGCGCTCTGACCCAAATGTCCGATTGTCACCACTAAATTTGAATATTATTTGTAACCTTATTTAATGACACAATTTCTAAAATCCAATACGTTGGAGAATATTATTAAAATTTAGTGGTGAAAATCGGACATTCGGGTCGGAGCGCTCTCATACCTGGATTATCCAAATTTTGTGATTTCGGTAATACTTTAAATGACGGTCTACGTGACCAGTTGGTGTTTGAAATATGAGAAGAAAAAATCAAACAAAAAATGTTACATAACAAAAATCTAACATTTCAAAAAGCCGTGGAAATAGTTGAATTTTTGAATCAGCAGCAGTCGGATTAAAATCATTATATATATCCGAGAAAGAACAACCGTGAACATAGTTTGTGCTTTCAGAATTGAGAATTCGAAAGTAGGGAAGTATGTATCGAAACCGAAAGAATATATGTACGCGCATGGGAAACAGAACGGTTTTAAAGAGAAACTTTGCAATGGATGTGCTAGGAATCATAACTCTTTAATCTGTCCATTTAAGTATTCAGACTGTTATGTTTGCCGTAAAGTAGGGCACCTAAATGTTATTGCCGGAATCAAAAGTTTCTGCAATAAATGAGAAGCAGAGAAAGAACAGTACATTTAAAATTGTTCAAAATATATATTCATTAAGTTTCTTGAATGGCGACTGCAATAATGTGCTGCGGAAAAAATCTATTACGGTTAATGGCATTAAAATTGAATTTGAAATATATAGCGGTATTGCTCATACAATTGTGAGTAAAAATGTTGCTGACCAATTGTTCTCAGGTAAGCATCTTTTGGTTAAATCCAATAAAAGTTTCAAACTGATACTAAGGATCCTTTAACTCTATTAGGTGAATTGAAAGTAAATGTTTTTATTGACAATAATTGCATACGTAATTTTAAAATGTTGCTTATTAAAGAGGAAAGTCCGAGTCCAATTGGTAAAACTTGGTTAAAAGCATCAGAAATATTATGGCCTAATGTAAATATGATTAAAGTATTTCGAAAGATGTTTTAATAAGAAGTTTTTCTAGTGCTTTTGCTAACGTATTAAAACGGTCAAGGGTCCACCCGTGTCAATTAATTCGAAATATAATGCAAAACCTGTTTTTCTAAAGCCTTGACCTGTTTCTTTGTTTTACTTCAGAAAAGAGACTGGTGTAGAAATGGAACGATTAAAAGAAAAAGGTCTTTTAAAACCAATTGGTTATTCTACAGACTAGTCATGTAATAATTGTTTCAAAACCAAATACTACTGTTCGTATTTGTGGTGATTATAGAGCAACAGCTAATGGTAATTCTGAAAAAGATAATTATTCTCTTCCAAGAATGGAAGAATTGTTTGTTAAATTAGCAGGTGGATAATTCTTTACTCTTTTTGATTTAAATAATTCATATTTCCAACAACATGCGTAGATAATAAAATAGTGAAATTTACTCTATTAATACTCATAAAGGATTACATAAAGTGTTAAGATTAGATTTTGCAGTAAAATGTGCTGATGTAATATTTCCGAGAAAGATGTGGTGTATTCCTACATGATGTAATATTAAATGCGAAATCTGAGTCAGAACATTCTGAAAGAGTTTAATGTATTCAGAAATAATTTGCTGAGAGCATGGTATAAGATTAAATAAAGAAAAATTAAAATTTATGATTCAAAATTTACCTATTTAGGACAAAATTTCACAGGAAGGGATTAAACCTATTCCAGAAAAAGTTGATGCTATTTCGAATGCTCTCTTTCCTTCTAATATGTCACAATTGCGTTCGTTTTTGGAATTAATTTCTTTTTATAGAAATATCCTGCCTAATATATCAGATTTATTAGAACCTTTGCATAGATTAATAAATAACAGAAGTGAAGAGAGTCAGAAAAGCAGGAAAAAACATTTCAAAAAGTTAAACAAATTTTATATGCATTGCCTGTTTTAGAATTGTATTATGCTAACAAAGACGTTGTTTTAAATTAAACTATGATGCTTCTGAATATAGTATTGGTTGTGTGTTAAGTCGTATTTTTGAGAGTAAAAAAAACCCCATAGTTTTTGTATCTAGAAAGATGAATAAAACTGAAAGAAATTATGGAATGATAGATAAAGAAGCTTTATCTGTAATATTTGGTGTTATTAAATTTCACCAATATTTAGCTGGTAAAACTATTAAAATTATAACAGATCATAAACCTTTAATTAGATTGTTTAATACTGTTAAAAAGTTACCTGATACATTATCACTCAGAATGCTACGATAGCCACTGTTAGTAATGTATGGTTGTACTATTGAGTATCGCGAAGGTAGAGATAATGAAACTGCTGTTGCACTAACTGAATAGATTACCTCTTCCAGAAACTGTAAATGTAGTCAGTAATCCATCTGAAATAATGTTCGTTTCAAATAGTAATGATTAGCCAGTTTCTGCTAAAACTATTGCAAAGTGGATAACTGAAAACTCAGAAACAAAACAAATTTTAGAGTTTGTGTTATATGGATGGCCGAAAAATATTAAATCAGTGGGATACCAACCATTCTTTCATAGATGCGAGGAATTTGAGTGTTTAGAAAATTGTTTATTATGGGGACATATTGTACCAGATGAAGGTCGCGAAGAAATGTTAAAATTACTACATTCGGTTCATCAGGGTATATCTAAGCATGAAAACTAAATTTCGAGGTGGAATCTGGTGGCATAATATGCATGAATGAATGGTGAATTATTGTAGTAGATGTCAAATGTTTGCTAGGGTTTATCCTAAAATGAAACCTTTAAAATCGGAATCAGAATTAGCTTGGGAAAGAATTCATACAGATTATGCCGGTCATTTTGAGGGTAAATATTTTTTAGTAGTGACTCTTAGTATTTTCTTATACTAATTGATTAGAGGTACAGGTCTTACCCAGTACAGCTAGTAAAACAACTATTACAGTACTAACAAGAATTTTTCTGCATTTGGATTGCCCGTAGAATTGATCAGTAATAATAGAACCTCATTCACAAGTTATGAATTTCGAAATTTTGTTTTAATCAAATAGAATTAAACATACACTTATTGCACCAGACTATCCATAATCGAACGGAAAAGTATAACGGTATGTGCAAACTGTAAAAACTTGTCATAAAAAGCTACATAAACGTGACATAACATTAACAATTTCACGATTTGTCTTCGAAAATCATTCCACCCCCCCCCTTTCTGTGACCGGCAAGACTCACGCAGAATTAATGTTTGGAAGGTCAGTTCAAACAGTTCTTAACTTGGTATTACCATCGAAACCTAAAATGGAGCAACCCTCGCTTAAATATAATCTTTATTAATTAGTTTTTTGTTAAAAACTTCAAAAAATTGGAGAAATAGATAAAGGTATAAATTATAAAATTATTGGGAAGTAGATGGGGTTTGGTAAATAGATGTGACGGAATAATGTGTAAATGTCATGTTAATTAGTTGACACATAGCAGAGAAGGAAGTCATGAAATAACATAAAAAGTTAAAGAAACGGGTCAGACTGATAAAGAAAATAATTATTATTATGTGTATGAAAGGGTTAACAGAAATAAGTTTTGTGGCATAATGAAAATATAATAGAGCAAACTATTACCGAGAATGCTGTAAAATCTAACCAATCTCAGTTTTCACATGATAGTTTAACAAGTACAGGTGTAATTAAAGATTGTGATTATTCTATAGATATATCTATAAAGGAAAAGTGTCTTATAAACAATGTTGTGGACTTAGATAAAAGTGTTTCTGTAAAGATTGATGAAAATGATAGTCAGCCAGTTCGAAGAAGTAATCGACATATGTTATGAAGATAATCAATTTAATCCTTAATATCGATTTCTTCATACCACTGTTATTTCATCTCTATTCTACTTTACCACTTAACTCCATGTTTCCTTTCATTCATGTTCAATATCCAGTAGTTATTTTATTTACTTTCACCATAGTTCTAAAATCATACTTTACCAGTACCGAAATTTCTACATATTTATTTTATTTTTATTCACATTATCACAATAATGTATGTAAACACATAATGTATACATAATGTATACATACACATAATGTAATAATGTAAACACATAATGTATACAAAATGTATACATACACATAATGTAATAATGTAAACACATAATGTATACATAATGTATACATACACATAATGTAATAATGCAAACACATAATCTAACTCTATGTATTTTCTGCATCTAATTTTGAATATCCAGTATTTATTTTATTTATTTCAATCGTTGCTTTCAAAAACATGCACTTCTACTTCAGCGTGGAATAAATTTATCCCCGCGTATTTTCCCATTGGTTAATAATTAATGCAACAGTTATTTGTAACCGTGTTCTAGAATATTCTATCCAATGGCAATTGTTCTGTTCTCACAGGTTGTCTATTTTCGCGAACTTATCTTTTTTCCCTCTATTTTTCATCTATTCCTCCCAATGCATTTTTGTCCCCATTCTTCGTTCATTCCACTATTATAAGTATTAAACTGAAATGATTTAGGTGAGTAGTGATATGTTTCAGTTGTTTAAAGATAGTAATTAACCTTTCAAAATTCATCCAAACAGCCGTTTAAAACATTATTAATTCTTTTTAAAATGAAATGAGAATGGTGATTAAAAAATCATTGAATACATTAACAGACAGTCGAATATATTTGTGAAATAATTAGACAAAATCAACCTTAATTTCATAAATCATTACTGAAAGTAAAAAAAAATATACAATAAAAAATTAACGTTTATTTTGTCCTAAATTCTTGTATTAATATTCTGTTTAAGCAGAATACAACCATTTACCTTTCCTTAAATACCATGAAATAGTAGCATTTTTACTTCCTTTATTTTATACATATAAGCCTCTAACTTGATTTATCGCACTGCGTCCTTTCTTTGCTATTAACCAATCTCGTAAGCGGCCGCCAAATTTGTTAAATCACCTCATTATTTTTTTCGAATTCATCGGAATTCCGCAAAGACTTTAGACGGTTACTTTGTTATTCTGTATCTGGGTCAGAACATTAAGTAAATCACAAGTTAAATACATTCTTTGTTATTTAATTTATCTGCATAATTTTAAAGAAATTTTACTTTGTGAAGTCATTAAATATATTAACGGCATTTTAACACAAAAATAGTAGTAATTTAACACATTATAGTCCACATAATTATAAATAGGCAAATATTATCTGAAACGCCATTATTAAACCATTTATGCATTGTCACATGCTTTGGCTGCAGAGATTATTTCTTGTAAAATTTATTTCCTTCTGCATTAATGTATGCACGAGGAATTCAAAAAATATATAGAAGTAGATCAACGTTTCCTTCCAGATTACAATTATAAACATGGTTTCGAGAGTAAAATATTAGTAGCTGCATTCTTCGTCTTATTCAGAGCAGAGTGCTGTTATCCTGGCAAACGTACAACAGGTTCAGTCTGTTTCATCCTTACCGATCTATGAAAAGTGCAGATACTACAACAACTACAGATTCTTAAGTAAGTTAACTGTAAAGTCTTAACTTCAGTTTATGATTTTTTTCGTCAATATGTAATAATGAAGTTAGTAAATAATATAATATAATCACTTGTTAACTTTAAATTAAAAGTCATCACGGTCTTCTAGGAAATCACGTTTCCCAATTTTAGCCAAATTAAGCACCTTCTAACTTTGGTCACGTTTCCCAGTTTTAGCCAAATTAAGCACCTTCTAACTTTGGGCATGCGATCTCGTGGTATATGTTTTACTATTTTCAAATATGCGAGAATTTTTGTATTTATCATTAAGATCTGAAGATGTCACCGATAGTTGTGAATGAAACATATGTAATCTACATTAAAAAACAGGTATTTTAAATATTCTGTGTTATTTTTATCACTTTAAGCATTATGGGACTTTAATTTAAAATGAAGTTAGTATCAAATGAATGACGTTTAAAAAGTTAAATAAAATTAATTATAAAACTGCATATAAAAACTTTATTAAGAGTCTGAAGAGAAAATAAGTTCCAAATACGTCGATAACACCCTTGGTAAAAACTGCAACCTGACAGTTTTCTGTGCAATTACATCCTTAATTCGCCGTAAATATGTTATCTTATTCAGTTTCTAGTGCTTTTTTAAAACATTTCTATTTTACTAGTGAAGAAATTTGTATTTTCTGAAGTTGGAATTTTTCTGTAGACTATATTTGAACTGACTGTATCTCTTAAAATTTTTTTCATTATTACTGTTATCATAATATATGCTACGAGTAGCAGACTGAAATTGTATAATGCAATTGTAGCTATTTATGTTTACTGTTGTGGATAAATGCAAGTAATTTCACAAAAGTAGGTTTGCCTAAAGTCATGTATAAAATAAGTCAAACTTATAGATATTGCACAGGATGTAAACAATTGTTAAAGTACTCTAAATATCTTAAATATACTCTTTCTCTGTGTGTCCCGAAACTAAAAAATATGAATATATTTATTGTTAATTTTAGAGCAATTTTATTTCATCCAAATGTTAACAGCATTAAAATAAATATCATACAAAACTTTATGCAAGAGTTTGCTATAAAAACTTTCAAAAAGTAATTATTTTAGAATAAAATAAAAAAATATATACTTAAAGTGATAACAGAGAACATTTAAAGGTTTATAAATGTATTTTAATAAGCATATCTCATGCTAAATTTTACGTACAATCGGGATATTTTCAAGATAAATATTGTTATATAAACTGTTTCCGCAAAAAAAAAAAAAAAAAGAAAAATGAACATGATAAACAAAAATCACAAGATCACAAATATAATGAAAGCTGGTGTTATAATAAATAATGCTCATCTGTAAACTTGAATTATTAGGTGCGTTCGTAATTATATAAATACGTAGCACCTATAGTCGTCGTTTGGTCCGTCCGTCTGTCCGTCCGTCTGTCTGTCTGTCCGTCTGTCTGTCTGTCCGCATATAACAACGCAACAACTACCCAACCAAATGGTTTGAGATTTAAAATATATTATCTTTGCAGAATTTTGTCGAGACATTTCAAATTTTATTAAAATCGAATCAAAACTTTAGGAGATATTAATAAAAATATTTATTAAGAAATTTGAATTTTTTTAAAAAAATCGGTGCTTTCTTGTTATAGGAGCTTCCGAAGTTTAATCGTCAAGCGAGCGAGATACTTATTTTATTCCAGAAATTAATCTGCAGACGATATAATTCATTTCACAGAATTAAAAATCATCAAGATCTGAATATTTATATAACTAGCTGATACATATATATCTGAATATTTATATAACTAGTTAAGATATTTGTATGAACAGTGTCATAAAATATATACTTAACTAGCTGTTTAACCCGTTCTACGCACGGGATATCATGAATTTAATTCTAAAACGTGCGTACGAACGCACCTCGTTTGTAACGTTTGACTTACAATTTCCAACTTGTTTTATCTTATTGCCGTTTAATCTATAAAACATTTCTCGCAAAATTCTAGGTACCTCAATCAGGTTGATTCATTGACTATCTTCTCTCTGCGCATACAGATTTCTGTTGGTTCACAAGTAACGGATGGGGAATAAAATCTTGATTGATTAATTATTTTAATATTTTTAATATTAATATATAAAAACTGTACGTTATGTAGTCTGGTTAAAGTTGTAGTGCTGTTGTTTGATTAAATAACTGCTATATATGTTCTTTCATCCTCATTTTAAACTTTCTATTTTCCATTCCTTTATAATACTGCAATGTTCCGTATTCTTTAGTGAACGGGATTACATTATGTTCTTTCATCCTCATTTTAAACTTTCTATTTTCCATTCCTTTATAATACTGCAATGTTCCGTATTCTTCAGTGAACGGGATTACATTATGTTCTTTCATCCTCATTTTAAACTTTCTATTTTCCATTCCTTTATAATACTGCAATGTTCCGTATTCTTTAGTGAACGGGATTACATTATGTTCTTTCATCCTCATTTTAAACTTTCTATTTTCCATTCCTTTATAATTCTGCAATGTTCCGTATTCTTTAGTGAACGGGATTACATTATGTTCTTTCATCCTCATTTTAAACTTTCTATTTTCCATTCCTTTATAATACTGCAATGTTCCGTATTCTTTAGTGAACGGGATTACATTATGTTCTTTCATCCTCATTTTAAACTTTCTATTTTCCATTCCTTTATAATACTGCAATGCTCCGTATTCTTTAGTGAACGGGATTACATTATGTTCTTTCATCCTCATTTTAAACTTTCTATTTTCCATTCCTTTATAATACTGCAATGTTCCGTATTCTTTAGTGAACGGGATTACATTATGTTCTTTCATCCTCATTTTAAACTTTCTATTTTCCATTCCTTTATAATACTGCAATGTTCCGTATTCTTTAGTGAACGGGATTACATTATGTTCTTTCATCCTCATTTTAAACTTTCTATTTTCCATTCCTTTATAATACTGCAATGTTCCGTATTCTTTAGTGAACGGGATTACAGAACTACATCACATAGAGCCTTTACAGCTTAATTTAAAAAAATGTAAAATAATTAATCCATCACGATTTCATTCCCCATCTATTATCCGCGAGCCAATAGAATTCTATATGCGCAGAGAGAAGATAAGCAATGAATGAAAGTTACCTAGAATTTGACGCGAGATGCTTTATAGATTATAAAACAACAACATAAAAAAAAATCATGTTTAAAAATGGCCCTTTTTATTGTAGCACCAGCTTTTATGACACCTGTGATCTCGTGATTTTTATTTATCAAGTTCATTTTTCAAATTGTCGCGGAACTATTTTATTTATTAATATTGATTGTGCTTGCGAAACATGTAGCTCTCTTTATTAACAGGTATTTTTAAGCCTTTAACCTTTTCCGGCACAGTGGTCCCACTCTGGGAACACTTAATTTTAATTCCAAACTTGCATTTGGCACCAAGAATATTTTAATAAAATTTTGTTTCTGTAATGAAAGCTTAAAATAAAGAGTTCTTATTTTCGAAAAAAGTCGTTTGAAAATTCCGGTGTCAGTCCGTAATTTCTCAATTTACGAACAGAATTTATCTGTGTCGAAAAGGGTTAAGTATACTGTTATCACTTTTAGCATATATATATATATATATATATATATATATTTGTTATGATAATAAGTGATTTCTTAAATAACTATGTAATTATTTTTTTATGTATTCAATGATCAGCATTCCCTAGGACTATTAAAATACATATAAAATTTACAACAAAATGTGAACATAAATATATATAACTATCAAAATACTAATAATATAGTTGATCAAGGTTTGTCCTCATTATTGTAGTACCATCTCTGAAAGTATTGTGTAATCATCTATAGTCTTTTTATTATCATATGCTGTGTTAATTATACATGTAACCTAATACGAAAAATGACAGCACCTTTTATACTGCTACAGTTGCAAATATGGGTGTGGTCGATCACACACAGCATCTACGCATCGCATAAAACCCCACCCTGTATTATTGTGTGCTACACATTTATCAAAAATTTAATAAGAGCTTTCAATTGACTGATTGACGTTTGAATAAGATGTTGTTTTAAAGTCTTATATTAAAATCACATGTTGATATATCGACTAAGGAGTAATTTCTACTTGGAGTGATGTCTTTTCTTTAGACACTTTGGTTCAAATAGTGCATTTTTGGCATTGTTCTTGAAGTGTTTTTCATATTATTAAGTTTACGTAAACGAAATATCTAATTACGTCCAAAAAATAGCTTTTCAAATGCAAATGTGATACATTATATATTTTTTTAATGTATTTTTAAACTTTATATGGAAATAGTAATAATATCAATCGTATTTAATATATTTTCCCTCGACAGCAAATTATTGTTATAATCATGTGAATCAATGGAATTTTGATGCCCTTTTTACGATTTGCTGGAATCATCATATTATTTTAAGTTCTGTTCTCCTAATATTGTGTTTTATTGAGTTATTTACTGTATTAATTTTCTTATTTTTATAATAAAAAATTATTAAAGATGGTCGAAACGGAATATACTGCTATTTAAAAGATTTTTGAATTTATATTCGTGCAGACTTCACTAGATATCGATTCATCTATTTTTGTGACGAGCTTTTAAAAAACAATGTGTATATGCTTCACTAATAACAGAATGTACAAATTAAACGAATGTATAATAATTAAAACATAGAAATATGTCTGTCAAGAATGTATTTTTTGGCAATTTTAAAGCACTCTTAAAAATTCTACTCAAAAATCGTTTTCACGATGGACCTTGTATTTACTTCGTAATGATTTGAAAATGTAATTAAGTCTTGTCTTTCTGTTCATACTCAAAGTGAACGAAATATCCTTCATTTGCTACTTTGTTTGAGTATATTGTAAAAGTAATCAACAATACTAGAAGTTTCTTTCTGGCTCAAAGTTTCTGCTTTGCAGGCTAGTAGACGGGGGTTGCTGTGTTCAATCTCGGCCTTATCGTTCAGAGTTTTCCGTGTTTCTCCAAGAACTTTTGGTAAACTTTTGTAAATGTGGGTTAGGTTCTCTTAGAAAGACCCTCAGGGAGGGCAACCTCCATCCTCTGCTTATAACCCTCGCGTAGATAACCGGTTGTAAGAAACACCAACACTTAATTTATTTGAAATGAATTAATTAATGTAAAAACATTATTTTTTGAAAAAAATTATTGTTACACCCTTATGTTACATAATATTTCAATTTCAGTATAATAGAAGATGGAAAGTAAAATTTTCTAAAGTAAGGTAAATATACATAAAGAAAAAAAAGATTCCTTTTTTAAAATATCTAGATGAAAAAAGTAAAAATTAGGACAATTTTCTGTTTTGTTGTTTTTAAATTACAGGCCTATGTTTAAATAAAAGTGTCGGCATATGACATTTTCTAACCATGACGAGAAAATGTAGTTAAAAAAAAAACTTATTTCCTAAACCAGAATACTATAAAATTTTAAATTCATAAAGTCCGACATCTATCTACTTATAATAAAATCCGAAGGTAAGAAAGTGTCGGTAACCATTCCAGGCAGGACCACTCTGGTCTGCGAATCGACCTTAGTTAAACGCCATGTTACGCTTAATGAAAAACCTATGCTAACATATGACAACTAAATGATAAGATCTTCTACTTGAAATCGTGTCTGTTCAGCATATTTTCCTATAAAACATGTATATCATATCCTATTATAATGTTTTAAATTCTTAATTAAAAATCCGGATTAAACGTCGGAATCCTAGATATAAACAAATGAACACTGTTGCCATTCAACAACACAAATTCAAATGAATCACAAATGAACGACTCTTTGAAAGCTTCACGTCCGATTCTGCTCTTAAAATATTTGTAAAAGCATATTAAAGCTTTTAAATATTTTACTTTTGTTTAAAACCTTCAACAACTATTTTCTCAGTCATCTATCGACAAATCCAAGTGTAGGAAAGTATATTGTAGGTACTCATTCAGGAGCGAAACTAGTCCGAGATGCGAACCTACTTCCATGGCGAACCCGAGAGTAGCGAAACACCATGTTAGGCTTAATGCAAAACCTATGCCAACATATGACAACAAAACGATAATTTCTTCTGCCTCAAATTATGTCTGTTCAACATATTTTCATTTAAATGAAGACGTCGAATTATCATAAACACAATTAATAATCCTACTGAATACTATTTGTAATTAATTACCATATTTAGCGTTTTGTTTGGCATAAATTTTGCAAATATTAACTCATTGGTTAAAATCTTATTAAAAAACCTTTGTTCAGTTAGATATGACTACACTGTATAGAAAGCACAAACAATTAATGATGCAATAAAGAGAAAAAAAATGTTTTTGTTCATTCATTATGAAAAGGAAAAATAAAATAAAATAACCCAAGAGATTTCTTGGCAGAAGAACGGCCGTGTAACTATTAATTTTCATTTTTTAAAAGTATGTAAATATTTGATACTTTTAAAATTAAATAATTCAATTAAGCTAAAACAAAAAGCGCCCAGCGAAGTAAATTTAATAACACGATAAACCTTTAAAAATCGAAAAGAGATATTTTATTCAACGCCTTTACATAATTACTTTATTCTGAAATACTAAACACATTTATAAATTTAACAAAGGTATACTATAAACTCCTATAAAAATTTATAAAATTTAAATTTATAATCAGAACGCACTAATACTTTTATTTTTGAATTAAGTATTCGATTCATTATAATATGCAGAGTACCATATTTTTCATAACATAATGAGGATACTCAAGAGAAAATAAAAACGTGATGAATTTATTTATAACATAAGTCAGGTTGCGTACCATTCTATAGCATTTTTTGTTTGATAACTTCGCTTTATTTACTTACTGAAAAATATTACAAATTCTACAATTAAGTAATTGCAAATTCTGAAATTTAAATATTAAACAGAAAGTTTCTGATAAGAAATAGGGGCCATATACTAGGGTCGATCGAAAAATAGAAATATGGATAATCTAATCGGCACGGGCTGAAAAAGTTGTATTTTATGTATATTAGTTTACACCTTTTTTTTTTTTTTAATGAAATCCATTCATATCTTCTGGTACCTAAAGCGCCCCAAACACAGTTAAAAATGAAAATTTATATATTTTATTATTTTTATTATTTTTTAAAATTACTTTTGGCGCGGTGGGAAAAAGTTGTATTTTATGCATATTAATTTACATGTTTTTTTAAATTATTATTATTGAAATCCATTTATACCTTCCGGTGCCTCAAACGCCCTAAAAATAGTTAAAATTTGAAAGTTTTATGAAAATTTATAATTTTTTACAATTTTTCTTTTTCTTTTTTTTTTTTCTTTCTTTAATTACTTTTAGCGCGGGGTGCGAGAGTTGTCTTTTAAGCATACTAGCATGGAGGGAAAAAATTTGGTTAATAACCTTTCATTCTGTGAACAAAAAACATGTAAACTTTTCTTGAATTTTTTAAATAAATCGTTTTATTTCCATGAAGATACCGACTACGGATAATGATCTTTGTTGTGGACATCGCGTATTATTTCTTTTTGCATGTTTATGGGAATCATCAACAGTTCTCTGTCGTTTTAATATTTGTATAGGATGTCATTTCTATTAAAATAATCTGAGCTTTTTTTTTTTCTTTTCTTTTCTTTTTTTTTTTTTTTTTTTTTTTTATCAGTTAAGAAAAAATGACAATTTGGGTAAAATTCCTCATTATGCGACTATTTTTGAAGGAAAACGAAATTCAGCTGACTATATCGCCGATATCTTTATGAATTTTCAAGATTATTCTGTTGTGTCTACTACATTTTGTCAGATTTTCGGAAACTGGCGATAAGATTGGTTGATAACCTTTCATTCTGTAAACAAAAAACATGCAAACATTTCTTTAATTTTTTAAATAAATCGTTAAATAAACGTAAATTCAGCTTACTATATCGCCGATATCTTTATGAATTTTCAAGATTATTCTGTTGTCTCTAGTATATTTTGTCATATTTTTTCAAACTGGTGTTAAAATTGGTTGATAACCTTTCATTTTGTAAACGAAAAGCATGCAAACATTTCTTGAATTTTTTTAAATAAATCGTTAAATAAACGTAACACCTGCTCTAATGAACAGAAATTGTTTACAAAATCCATACAGTCATGTTCTACAGTGACAGATCGTTTCGTACATTTTACTTTATAGGGTCGTCCAAATTATTGCGTTTTTCTTCAATTTGTTGTTGGTACCCTAATTGCTCTCGTGATCAAATCTTCGTTAAAAATATAATGTTAATTTTTTTTATATTAACAAAGTTCTAGAAAAATGCGTCAAATATTTCTGTAGATATTCCAAAAAAAGTGTAAAATCGTAAGTGTTCAGTGATTTTTGGCAATAAAGTGTAGGAGAGAAGGGGGCGGGTTTGAACATTTTTTTTAGAAAATCAACATATTTTTTACTTGAATTATATTTATTGCATTTTAAATATTACATGAGAAAAACAAAGTATATCTTCATCATATGAGCAAAAATTTTTAAGTTTTCCAAATAAATTAAATTCGTTGTGAGACTTTATAAAACTTAGAGATTTCTGTTCAAACCTTCTCCATGTAGGGCTACCTTTGAACAAGCTAGGGGCACCTTTGAACAAATAAACAAAATATGAAAATATTAAGAGTTTTTATGAAAAACAGCATATCATTAAGAAATTTAAAATATTCAAAATAAAATGTACTACATTTTACTGAAATTACTAATTTATTATTATTTAATTATTAGCTTTTTTATGAAACACATTAAAATATCACACAACATAAAAAAAAGTTCATTAATAAAAGTATAAAACCCTTATACAACTATGCAAAGCTTCAAAATTGATTTTTTCATATTTAAACCTATAATCAACTTTTAATCTTGTAGGATGAATGGACATTTTTAATTGAAATAGGCTAAATGAAGCCTAAAGATAAAAATTCGGCTAAAACCAAAACTAAACTGAATATCATGTAGTATACAAAGCCCTACACAATATAATATACATTTTAAATCGTAATAAAAATTATATGTGTTTAAAAATGAAAAATAATCCAAATATATGACAAGACAAGATTCTCTCATGTTAAAAAACCACTTGACAAAAAAAGTGTTGTTTCTACACCTAATGTGTAGTAGTTGGCAGTCCTATATCAGTACAACTTTCATATTAAGTATAATAATTCTTAATTAATCTCTTAATTTTCACATTTTCTAAAAATAAAAAAAAATCCAAAAATTATAATATTTAGATACATCCATAACACTTTACTTCATAGTTTTATTTGTTCAATGGTGCCCCATCACATGGTTTTTAGCATTACAACTATTTACTCAATTAGGCTTAAGAATTTGAATAAAACAAAGCTTATAAGCTAAAGCTAACATCTTTATTTAAATATTAAACAATCAATTAAAATTTTATTGATACAATATTGTTAATAAAAGGCTTACAAGTTTATTTTGTTAAATTTAGATTGAAGAAAGAGAAAAATACATACCTTGCATAGACAGTAGTGTGCGTGCAAAATGGCAAAGCTTTGTACCCTTGTTGCATTGAAGCAGCAGTAATATTCTGCCATCTATATTTCAAAAATATAATTTTTTTCATGGAAAATATTTCCAGTGTTCAAAGGTTCCCCCAGTTAAAACGTGTCCCCCATCTCCCCTACTTTTATACTACGATATTTATCGCCTTTTCTAAAAGTAAGGATGATTACTTATATCCGTGCATGTCCAACCTTCGTTTATGATACAACTGTGTTTTAAAAAATGAGTATGTTCAAGTTATTATTTTTTGTTTTAAATCTTTAAAAGTGTTCATTAAGTCAACATTATACCTAGCTCTTCGTTGTTTTTTCTCTTTTTTTTTTTTTGAGCTCATAAAAGCAATTGCAGCAAAATTATTAGTATAAGTTTTAGTCTGCAATCCTGGAACAAAAAAGAAAGCGACAAGGACTTTTAAAAATACTGGATCAAAGAAATCCATGCGCTGTTGCAGTCAATTTTACTACCACTTAATTGTCTGTCTTTACTTAAAAAAAAATATAACTATTAATCGACGACTTAAAAAAAATTGCAATAGAAATGCTAAACCATAAAAAAACTATTTCTTTAAAATTGGTAAAATACATTTGTTTTGTACAGACTTAGACAAATATCTTTTAAACCACAATTAAAAATGATTGAATTGCTTTTAAAATATTGCTTAAGGAAAATACTTTTCTTTTAAAAGAACTGAACTCTTTTTTAAAAATGCTTTTAGTTTTTATATCTTTCTACGTTAAATATTAGACTAAAATCTTTTGTTTCCTAAAAATGTATAATTCTTTCTATAAACACTTTAGTTTTAGTTATAATACATTGAATTATTCATTATTAATATTATTTAAATGTAACCAATTTTTTTCTTCATTTCTATTTTTGTTGTTTTTTTAGATCTATCTTTAGATCCATTATTTCGTTTTCTACCCTAAGGACTATAGGTTCACCTTTGAATAAATTATATTTTTCACATCATTAGTATATCCTTAATATGTTTTAAGAAGGCTGATACCATTTGAAACTTTTCCACCGCCAACACAGTGGAGTATTTGAATACTGGCCAAAATTAATTTTTCATGTGTTTTTAAGTTAAAACCATTGCTGCTGACTTACTATTAATCAATACACTTAATTCATGTTATACAGTACATAAATGCATGGATTTATTTAAATATATATATATATATATATATATATATATATAATACAAAGTTTACTTAATTGTTTACTGTTTATTAGAGGACATTAATTGTTGATAGGTTTGTTGTATTTACAAGTAATGTTTAATTAAATTTGGTTAATTTTACTACACATAAATGTTTAATTATTTATAAAAAACAATGCATATGATATATATATTACTTGCACTTAGTATTTACCAAAATTGAGCCTCTATAGTATACAGATGCTGGTTTTTGAGTGTTTGTAATAGATTTGCAGTCCTCCCAAAAAATATTGATATCTAAAAATGGCAACAATATGCGGAACATTAAAAAAAATTGCCTTCAAAACTATAACCAATACGATTATAATTAAAAAATGGTCCGACAAACCCCGACATATCTTTAAAAAGCTTTGAATATATTAGATAATATATTTAAATAAATATATTTCAATAAATTAGATCTAAAAAATCTTAATATTAACCCATTTTCGATTTTAATTATTTTTATTATATGAAAAGTAAAATTATTTAAATTCACATGTCAAAGTATACATTTAAACACAATAACAAAGCTGAAATGTAACAAAAAATCATGTCTTCTCATAAAGAAACTTCCACTTCAACTGAGGCTAGGAGACACCGGATATGACTCATACTTCTGAAATACACATATATCGACACACCAGTTAGTCAGCTACAATAAAATATGCTTTTGTTGAGAAAAATTTAATGTCTGCCTATTTGGCCAGGATTTTGCACCAAATACTCCATTGTGCGCCAGTGAAATGTGATATGTTTTCGAGTTCTCATAAATTTTTAAATACTTATTGAAATTACTCAAACCCCTGTAATATACTTAAGGCATATTTCAAGCTTTTTAATTTATACAAATAAACGCTTATAATATATCATAATAAAAATACAGTTTAATTAATATTGCAATATTTTCAGCATTTTTTTCAGCTATCCGTAAGATTTACAAAAAATTATTCTAGGAATCAGCCTAAAAATTAACATGTGTCTATATAAATGAATTATAATTATTGAGATTTTTTTAATGACTATTTTTAAAAAGAATTCTATTATTCAAACTTAATTGAATTTTTTATATGGTTTCTAATAAAGAATTTATATATCATTAATACATTTTATTAAATTTACTTTGAAGGTCATTTTAACATATGTTTTTTATTTCATAAATGTATTTTAAATTAAGCTATCTTACGAACCGTGAGAAACTGTGAAATAATTTCTGAAAATTTTGCAGTATTAGCTGAACTGTATTTCTGAAGTGTCTATTTTTACATTTTAGGAAGTCTTCAGAGATTTGTATAATTTAAATAAGCATTTAAAAATTTATGAAAACTCGAAATTCTGATTAATTAAAATATTTATTTTTTCATTCCCGTCAACTAACGTAATATTTATCCTCAACAATTGAAAAATAAACATTTAGAAAAATAAATATATGAGCAGAACTGAGAAATAATTTATGTTGCATAAATCACTTACAGAAAAGAAATCTGGTGCTATATTTTTTCACAACTGTTACATTAGGTTTTGCGGTAGGTATAATTTTACGAGTATTAATTTTTTCAAATGAGTGAAAATGTCTTCGAAAAGGACTCGAAACCCCGAATGGCATCCCAGATAATTATTTATTAAACAATCAGTGTGATTGTGTTAAAATAACATAAGCGTATTTTTGTTTGCAACATTTTTACTCTATTTTTAAATACTATATAAACGATAAAATATTCTTTACAATTTTCTAATAATAGATTTAAAAGAGATTTTGTAAACTAAAAAAATAATTATACAATTTTTGAAGATAAATATCTTGATATATTCCACGTAATCTCTGCTACAATTTATATATTTTTTATTCCAAATACAACATTAAAAATATGTATTTTATTTTTTAAATAATATTTGTTGAGGCTGGTACACATTGTATAAGAAAATGCTCATGCATTTAAACAATATTGTTGCTATTCAGTAAAATCTCCATTAAAAAATACAAAACTGCCTTGAAAAGATAGAGTAAAACAGATTTCACCCTTTCACTATTTTACGATGAACAAATAGAATACATCAGAATTATTTCATTCTAAAGCCTGTAAATAATTTAGGATGATTATTTTCAGTATCTTGATGAGTAACTTTCTAAAGGAATCATAATTTTTGTCTATATGATATAAATTATGCTACTTTCAAAGATTGTTTGTAGTTAGCAGATGAATAGCGATACTTGCCACTATTGTATTTTAGTACGATTTCATGGCAAAATAATGTTTTTTAACGCATTACTCCTAACGTTATGCGGGCTAATTGTTATATCACATAACAAAAGGTATAAAAAACACAAGTTATCAACAGGTACAAATGTGATGCATCATTGCTGTGTTATGCATGAAAGCATAATATTGCATATTTTTTATTGCATAAAAGTATAATTACAGGTAACATTTTCTTTGAAATCTCCAAAGCTGCCAATGAAATAAGTAGTACCACATAAATATTTACATTTTTACACAAATTATGATCAATATGAGAGTTCATTGCTGTGCTATTCCAATTTATATTTTTAATTTCATAACAGTATTAAGACATGTAACTATTTTTTCTAGTCATCGCAACTGCCAATGAAATCAGAAGTACCACATAAATATTTACATTTTTACACAAATTAGGATCAATATGTGAGTTTATTGCTGCGTAATTCTAATTCATATCTATAATTTCATAACAGTATTAAGACGTGTAAATTTTTTTTCTGATCATCGCAACTGCCAATGGAATCAGAAGTACCGCAGAAATATTCACATTTCTCCACAACTTTTGTTTAATAAACTGTTCACTTGCTGTCAAACGATATGTAAAAAGAAAAACAAACAATTAACAGAAAATGAAGCGCTTATTTGTAAGGTAACAAAGACATTTGTATAATCACATAATAAGATCCCTATTTATAATTAAAATATAGATAAAATGCTTAAATGATACAAAGAAGAACACAAAAGGTCTATAAAAACTTTTAATGATCGACATATGTTTCAGAGCTCAAACCGGAGCTTCACCAGAGTGCTTTTCTGCTCTGGTGAACGGGATTTCAACGGACTATCAGGAATAAGGAAATATTAATTTTCACGTTTACTGTTGACTATTTCAAGCACCTGCTTTTTTACATATATGATCTCGCCTTTATGTTTTCAAGTTTATTTTCAAAAAAATATTTAGAATATTTTTGTTTATCGTTGTATATCTTGAAAATGACGCCGTATAGGAGCGGTGAAACATATGTCGATCATTAAAAGGTTTTATAAGACTTTTTGTTGTCCTCTTTGTATCACATAAGCATTTTATCTACATTTTAAAGAAATTTGTTTTACATATTTCGTCATATGAAAACAAATGCTGCATACTATGTAAAAATGCATTGTTGATTTGCTCTAAACCAAAAGTGTTCTTTTACATTCTCCTCTGACGATAGAATTGACATAAAAAAATAAAATTCTCGAAATCGGTAAATCTCTTCTTTTAGGACATTTTTACACAGTATGACATTTTTACACGTGTTTATTTCACTAACTGCATACAGAGAGATTCATACAGAGATGTTAATCAAAATATGAGTTTCGTTTTTTCGTTTTCTCTTTCAAAAATCTATAATGTAAATCTTATTTCCCTTCAAATACGAACAGAAAATGTTTCAAATATATTTTAGTATTTATTAGAAGTGTTTGTATACGACAATATTTGAGATTTTGAAATAATTTAAAGAAAAATAAGTAAATGAAAAACTCAGTGAAAACATAACACAACAAATATTGCATATGTAAATTCAATGTTCCAGATGGAGAAAATGTATCCAATGTTTGCAATGCACATGTATATCATTTAGAGAAAACGTATTTTCCGTAAGAACTTACTATTTGATATTCAAAAATTATTTCACAATATTTATTTAAAATGACTACGGACTTCAGTCAGCCAATTTAAAGTTCGGTTCTTATTTGCTTTGAAGAGAAATTTCAATGAAAACCCTTCCCAGAAAGACATAAAATAAGTATCATATTTCTAGAATTTTCAAACAATAAAAGAAGAAAATTCGTGTTTGTCTGTTAAAGTTGTTTTGAAGGAATATTTCAATGAAACTTACAGAAGCGACATAAAATACACACCTGAACGACTTTGTATGCAAATGAAAATAAAGTCTTGCATTATTCGAATAATTTTCTAATAGTTTTGTATTTTAAAACCTTTGATAGATTGAAATTGTTTCTCAGTATGTCCATTTAATTATAGGTCTTTAATGACATATCTAGCGCTGCTTTTATTTAATATTTGCGAAATCTAAAAACACCTAATCTCTTTTGTTCAAATTGACATGCATAGGGTGACTTGAAAGTCCACGAATAATCTTATAAGGGGAAGTAGAGTACATCCGTATTTACCACGACATGTATGACAGAAATTACTTCAAACAGTTTATCGAAGAAGTTATGTAACACATCAAAAACAAAATGTAGAAACAAGTATAAAGATCTTTAATAGTCAAAAATTATATTTTTATTTCAAAACACAAGTCATCATAGTACTTTCTTCGAAAGTGTGGGAAATCATAGTGCAATTAGCATGTAACCAGATTGAAACAAACAACGTAAAAAAACTTTAGTATCACCTTTTAAAAGGATTTATTTCACAAATGTTTAGAATAATAGTATATGAATTTTTTTCAAACTTTTTATTTATACAATAAAAGCCAATATTATAATTGTATTTGATTATTTTTACATCCACTTATCTAGCTTATTTACATTCGCATTAATATTTCATTAAAGAAAGAATAACAGAAAATTATACTTAACTTTTGGATAATATTATAGTTTCTGACAAGAAACAATATCACACAACAACTGTAACGAAATTTTGCAGATAGGATAAGCGTGCCAAGATAAAAACTTTCACCAAATTTTATCCGCAATCGTTAATTTTGTGCAGATATACACTGGCCTCTAACAGTTAAGGCACAGCCTGGCTTTTGTGTCTAATTTGAAAATAAATAAAGATTAAAACATGAAATTTAGAAGAATTGTGCTTTAAACAGTTATTTATTGAATTTTATTTAATTTTAACATCAAGCATTATATAAAAGTAAAAAAATTCATTTTCTTTTTCAAAAGTCCATTGTTTGATAAAAAAAATAAATAAAAATTAAAAAAAATTAAAAAAAAATTAAATAAAACGGATTTTAATAGGACATGTGTCCGGCCCTACTTTTAATGAATTTGGAACATCGAGTTTTCATACTGTCAACTAAATTGTCGAACACTGGAAAGGGAAACAACTCCTATACATGGAGCAACGCATGTTCCAGCTCATTTAACGAGGATTTACGGCAGCCTTCTGTCTGCTGAGACTGTCCCAAAGATGCTCTATAGGATAAAAGTCCGAAGATTGTGCTGGCTATTCCATTCGCTCAAAACATTGATCCTCTAGATATTCATCTCTAGCTCATTTCGATCGGGAATTATCAAACATTCAGATTAATTCTTCACCAATAGCACCACCCAACGGTGTGACAAAAGGAGCAAGGATCTCGTCCCGATATTTCACAGCAGTCAGAATTCTTCCATGGCACACATGGAAGTTACAGTGACCAAAAGAGAGATTCCAGCCCAAAACATGATTCCACCTCTTCTATAACAGTGTCTTTCAACAATGTTACATAGGTAAAATCTGATGCCTTGTTCTCTCCTGATCAGCACACGAACTGAATCACTCTCCAAAGCAAACCGGGACTCATCTGTGAACAGTACGGAAGCCCATTATTGTGTGTTCTAGGTAACGTGCACTCTTTGCCAACAAAAAAGGCACTTCTGTGTTCTTGATTAAGAGGGCAACACACAACGGGTCGCCTTGCATAGAGTCCTTAATTGTGAAGATTTCTATTCATCGTAATCGCAGGTATTGTCATCCCTATTGTTTTACGATGATCTGAAATGAGCTGAGCCGCGATAGTGATGCTTCTTCTTCGGGCGAAAAGAGCTAAAAAGCTATCTTATTCAAGGGTCGTAACACATTAGCGGTCTGGAACAAGTTTTCGGGATACTGAATTTTTGTATTCAAATTGATCTCAGAGCCTTTGGTCCACACAACGAGACAAATTAAGACGTCTAACACCACCAGCTTGTGACAACCCCATTTCCATCCATCAAATTTCCAGCAATCTTAACGAATCAAGTAAACGACATCTCCTAGACATTTACAACACTATTTTAGTGCCAACAATTCAAAATCATCAACCATAAAAAAATTTCACACAAATTCACAAAGTGGGATATTCGTAGTTCCTTCTGACAAAAATATAAGTATCCAATATATTAAAATAATTGAGATGGGTATAATATTTTCAAAAGATTTTATTGAAGTTACTTATGATCATTCATATAAAGCATATTTTTTTAGCTTTATTTTCATTCTTTTAATAGTGAGCTTCCAAAAACTGGTTGTACCTTAACTTTTAGAGGCCAGTGTATTAGTGTTGAAATTCGCCATTCAAGGCAACGTTTGAAGAAAGAAATGCAACTCATTGTCAGTATTCCTCTAGGTTGTGCAAAGCTCATTTTATTGGTATTTACAATAGTTGATATAATAAATACATTATTCTATGTATATTAAATTAGTATCTTACATATTATTATGTACTATGTACTACATTTACTATGTACATTAGATTACTATGTACATTATGCTTTATATTATATGCAATATATTATATCATTAGTTATAATGGCCATACATGTTGTGCAAACTTTTAGATTCAACCATAACGGCCACTAAAATTAGAATTGTCTAGTCCTAGTGTATTTTGCAAATATCATAGTATTAATGTAAAACCACAAAAACTAGAATACTTTACACTAGAAACAATGAATAAAATATGGATTAAGACTAACGGATAAACAAGCTGTAGAACCAGATAAAATAACAACTATAAAATACAAGTTTTTTGCGTTATTTTAACTTTGCAATGTCGAAAAAGATAATGTAGGAATAGATTTTTGTTTTATCAGCTACCATTCAGTCATTTCGTAAAACAATTTCTTTTAATTTGCCTGAAGATATTTTCATTTTCATCGACACTATTTATAAACTGTTCGTAAATTTCTGAGGAAAACAAAATTGTAAGAAAATTATTTTTAAACTACAATTAATTATCTGAAATTTTAAAGAGTTTTACTGTAAACAAAATAGAAATTTTTTTTACATAAAGTCAGTTTATTATTTTGAAGATAATTACATTTGTTCGCAAATTAAGTATGAAATAAGAGATTCCTTTTACAAATTTTTATATTTTTTAATGGCTTTTAGTAATTTTTTCCCTTAAAAGCTTCGGAAATTAAATGTAAAAAAAAAACTTAAATGGATGGTACGTTGAAAATACAATGTACAAGCCAATTAAATATATTTACATCGATATAAATTTAACCAGTTACGTATTGAGATATCCAGTTTTATGGAAAATTTTACAGGAAAAATTTAAACAACGCTGACCTTTAGAATTTTTTTACGAAAGTTCAATTGCATTCGAAGTATTAGTAATCACTGCTATATTTAGAGATTTCACAGTAAGCAACTTTACTCTACTTAGATATTAAAAAAATAGTAATTATGTTCATAATTTATACATGTTATAATATCACTGTCTTTCAACTGTTGAAATAATTTTACTCAATAATGACACAGTTCCTAAACACATTTTTGCACGTATTAGAAAGTTATTTATAATAAATGGAGCAATAGCATATGGAAACTAGTCGTTGGTGGCCACCGTAATACTTAACCATCATATGGATATGGATAATGTAAAATATGAAAATAAAATACGTGTAAACTATTCATAAAATGCATTGCAATTCGAATAAAATCGTGGTTTGATGACGTCATAAACTTTAAATGCTCTATTACTGAATTTCGTAAAAGAAACATCATTATAACTCCAAAATTGATAATCATATTAACTAACGGTTTACTGCGTCGGATTAAGCGTCTCATTTCCTATTAAAATATATCTTTGAATTGAAATTTGAATGAAAAACAGCGTCATGAAAAATCGAAGCGTGTGGTAAATAGAATAACAAATATCTCGGCGACTCATTATCCGATCGACTTCAATTCTTATGCAAAATTTATGTTTTTTTATTGTATTTTATATTCATTCCTTAAAATGCACAATTATCGAAAATTTTTATATACCTTTTATCAGAACGAATATTTCGAGAGTCCGAAAAAAATAGTTCTGGATAATCGATGTTACTGAAAATCAATAAGCGTCTTTCCATTACTACATACAAAGTACATACCAAATTTCAAGTCTCTATCTCAATTTGTTCGGGAGATAAAGTGTTTACAAACACACACACAGACGGCAAAATGTTTTTTCTAAAAGTATGTTTTTCGGAATCTCCAGTGTCTGAAACGTGAAAATCCGACAAAAAAATTTTCGATCTTCAAAACTATTATAAGACTTACCTTATACTACTTATGATGGGTAAGTAAAAGAATACACTATTCGACATAGACTTTAAATCGCAATCTTTGAATTCATTCAGAAATGCAGAGTATGTCACATCATGCAGAACTCTGAGATTATTTCGCAATTTTTAACAAAAAGTAAGGTAATGTCCAGTTTTTTCTTCACGACTTACTGTATCACGACTTAATGTAGAAGAAATTTTAAACATCACGTTAAATGCTGGATGTGCCAAAGGATTACCGACGTGCTATACGGTTAGCTTTAACGCATATACTGACCAGCCACATTCCGAAACATGATGTTGGAGAGTTTTGCACGCTGTTGTTTGGAGGTGGATGTTGGCCCCTTTCACATTTATTAAAAATCTAGCTAAAATATATTCCTTGCTTCTAAATTTCTCACCAAACATAATCTCACTGGTGAATTTCAGCCAACAGTTTGCAGTTCTTAGTTGCAACCAGTACCATGTTGCCACATTCTAGCCTAATAATGGGCTGATCACAATTACATGAATTACTAGTATTTAACCGAACGGCTGTTGATGGCCAACTACTACCACGCTTATAAGTTGTCTTATAAGTGACTCTAACTCCGAGGACAAATGGGAAATTTTTGCTTGGGGGCCAGTATTTAATTTAAAGTATTGTAAATGCAGTGAAACCTTAATAAACCGCCAATTCTTGGGAGAGGATGATTGTGACTGTTTAAGCGGTGCAACGGTATAAGTTAACTACAATGTTTATGATACTTATTATGGCGTAATTGATTATATGATTTTTTAAAAGCATGATTCAGAAAATTATTTATAATTTTAACATCAGTTTATTTTATTATCGAGGTTATTTTCTTTTACAATACACTTAATAAAAAAAAGAAATCATCTTGAAATCACCACTGCCAAATATTTTATAACTGTTAATTATCGGATAGTTATATGACTATTAAAATGTATTGAATGTATGAGAATTGTGCAAGGAAAACAACCATAACATAAAAAAAAATATTTCATTGATTCAATTTTATTTTGAAATATCATTAATACAGCAAAATTCTGTTATTCATAAATTTCAGGAGGAACTAAAAACTATCTGTAGTATGTGGGAGGGGGGTAAAATGTAGATATTGGTGTCGCTTCGATTAATTCATTCTCGCTTTCATTGAATTACTTATCACAATGTTCCGCTTCTTCTATAATTTTACAGATATCATTTGTATAAAACAAAAGTGAAAACATAATTCGAAAGTAAACGTTTTGTTAGGGTATCATATTATTAGAATTTTTGACACTAGTTAATTAGCTTTTTGGCCATGAGTTTAAAATTTTGACGTTTTATAAGTGCTCGCGTGCTAAACGATTAACGGTTAACCAAGATCTTACTATATATATTTAGAAGTAAATGAATTGTGACAAATATTAAAAGTATGGAACTTATACTGAATTTTTTTAGTTCAAACAAAATTAAATGTGTAATGATTCCCACGAGACAACAAAACTAAAAGAACAGAATAAGAAATATAAAAAAACCTTGAACAAGAAACTTTGGAGTACAACAGAACAAATCTGTATAAAACAGAATGTTATAAATATTCTGTACTTCATTTCGTTTTACTGAAAAACCAGATCATTAAAAAAAGGGGAGTTTATTATTCATTTTATTTTAGTATAAATTGATAAAATTTCCATTTAATTGCTTTATAAGTTTTATTTTATTTAATATTATCTGTACTTTTATCATTTTTTTATGATGCGCATATTGTTCTTGTCTTTTAGTGAAATGTTTATAAACAAACTATAGGATAACCCAAACATGCGCGAACATTAAAAATAAGGTAATTATCTTAAATACAATGGTGAAATCAGTTACATGTTTAAGAAGATGCATACATTTTCTCTTTAATAAATAAAAAAATAGTTCAAAAGTTACTCAATAGTACTCATCATGCACTGTCTCATTTTGCAAAATTACTCAAATAAATTTTAAAACTTCAAAGATGAATCTTATTTTATCAAGTTCCAAGAAACTAAAGAGAAGAAATGGTAAAACGTAGTGAGAATTCTTACAGCTTCAGAAAGCAAAATCACAATTTGTAAGTTTGTCCTTGCGCCTTGTGCCTTTGTTTATAAATATTTGTTTGGTACATTTCAGGTGTGATTAAAACAATTATGTTCCTAATGGGAGAAAAGTTCATTCTAATAACATAAGCAGACCTGCCAAGTCTCCGGCTTTTTGGATACCAGTAATTTAGTACAGAAAATGTTGATTTGTGTAATCGGAGAATTTTGCGATTTAAAAGAACAACATTTTCTCTAAAATATTACTGGTGTTCAAAAATCCGGAGACTTGGCAACTCTGACATAAGGTTCAGACTATGATGCAGGGATGAGAATTCTCCGTATTTTTGAACACCAGCATAATCTTAGAGATAATGTTCTTTTATTTAATAGGAACACTCTTCGATTTAACAGAAGAACAAATTTCTGTAAGATTATACTGGTATGAAAAAAGACGGAGAATTCTCATCCCTGATGATACTTAAGTCACTTAACATAAGTTTTTTAAGCGGGCGATGACAGGAATAGATTTGCATCTTATGCTTTTTATAAGAAAAATTGTGGAGAAACAACAGTCGCAACACAATTTAATCAAATGTCTTAAACAGTGGAAACATTTATATTGAACATAAAGTGAAATTTTTAGAAAAACTAATGCATTAGTGCCTTTCCTAATGATGATATTGTTTATTTTAAAAATGATAAAATAAAACTCATTTGCAGAGTAAGTATTACATTGGGCCAGTCAAATCTTTTTATATTAGAGAGCCTAAAATTGGTAAATTAAGGTCTGCGGAGAACATTTAAATAACACATTTCTCTTTTAAATAATGTTTTACATAAATATTGTAGAACATAGAAACCCAAATAAAAAACAGAAAAAGGTGAAAAACAATTATTAGAGATATTAGTGAAAATTTGCACAATTAGTTTATAGAAATTCATCAATACTTCAGTGCTTACAATTTGAAAATGCTCATCAGTATTGCTTAATTATGTTATGGCTTTGGTTAAGCAAGTATTGTGTCAATCTTTGGGAGCTTGCTGACTATAAAACAGTAAAAACAAAATATAAACCTCTTATCTTTGGCAAAACATGCTTTGACGCAGAGTTCGCCAAAATTAGTGTGCTATCATACTGGAAATCATGTGTGTAGAAAAGAATTTTCTACATTCACCTGTCAAGACGCCTAGAATCACCGATAAAAACATCAACAATGCTGCAGTGAACTCAATACAGTTTAAGGGGTCAGGTAACCTTTGAATTCACAAAATACATGAAAAGGAGACCTCTGTAAGAATTATCATAACTCCGTAACTATTTGACTTTGAATTATAAAATTTTAAATGCATATTAATAAAGGTTTATTTTATAAATTAAAATTCCCAAAAATGTTTACACTCATATAAAGCTTTTAAATTTATTTTAAAATATAATAATTTTTTTACGAAAGGATTATTCTTGCATGTACTCCGCGCACGATTTTTCACATTTGAATGGCTAAAACCATTCAAAATTTTTTTAATGAGTACATATATAATGTGTTCTCAAAATGACCTACGATGAAAAAAATTAAATGAGTAGTTCTTGAGAAAAAAAATTTTTTAGAGAAATTCTAAATATCGAGTTTTTTTTACTACAAAAGTAGTCATAAATTCTAAACTTGTTACTTGAGAAACATAATAGTAGGTCAGTTTGTGCATCTGTTTGGTTAAGACATTCAGTCAAAATTTCATGAAATTCTAACCAATCATTTTTCTTAAATCGTGCGCGCAATGAACAAAATCGTCGTTTTGAGAAAATTTACTTTAAAGATCAAACTGCCCCTTGATCATATACAAAAAGCTCAGACTGTTTTAGACATAACTCCACTTCTAAAATGAATTTTTGCATGGGGTTTATTTTAAATTGTTCCTAAATAATCATATTTAGTTATAAGCTAATATATATTTTTTCAAATTTCTGACACTTTAAAGGTTACCTGACCCCTTAATAGAATTGTACTCTATGCACTAAATCCCCCGTTTCGTCTGTAATCCCCGTATTTTTTCTTCCGCATCTTTGAGTTAACGAAAAACACTGCATAAAGCAGTTTTTTCCCTATCGGAGATTGGCAACAGTCGCTTCCCTGTTAAGCGTATTTACTTGAAAGGGAAGATAGTGAAAGAAGATTTGACCATGCGCTGAGAGGTTAAAAAACTATTCTGTTCCATTGGTCTGTGAGTTCTAGTTGTGATCTTAAAATTACACTGTAAAAAAATGGGTCGATCTGCTAAAATAAATTAGTTTTTCTCATTGATTTCTGCAATTGCTAATTTTTTTTTTTTTGTATTCTTACTCAGTTACAAAAAAATCTGTAAAAATTACTAGAAAACAGCTAGCAACATTACTAGAAAACAGCAAGCAACGATTCCGGTTTATTTTACCGGTTCCTTAAAAAATATGTGGAATACAAATGTACTAAAAAAAAAATTAGTAACCTCAGGATTTTTTTAAGTGTATCTTTTATACTATAATCTTGTGTAATTTGGTGAAGGCTACGACATTTTCAAATGTATTCATACCCAATTCAAATATTACAGTTCCAGTGAACTGATATGAGTTCAAGTTAGCTAAAAGTACCTTTTCCCATCACATGTGCTAAAGTACAGATGTCTAGTGATTTATGATATGATTTCTTTTGAAAAAGATCGAGATTCTTCTGTAGTTCTGTGTTGTGACAGTGTAGAGTCACCGTTTTTGCATATTGGACACAATTTTGCTTGTTTATTCTGCTTTTGACCTCTGTGCAAGTTATTAAAAATTTGTTTTGAATCACACTGCATAAACACAAAATTTCAAGTTGAATAATCTCATTTTTTAAGTCGGATTACAAATTTTAAATAGTCAAATAAACTCTATATAATATATATTTTTTTCTTTTTGAAATTGATTTTTTTTTTACGATTGTAGCTCAAACAGTCAGCTATGTTAGTTTCAGAATAATGTCACATCTTGTGTACATTCTCCTATATAAAGTCAAATTTAAAATCTTTTCATACATGAAGTCCGGTAAAAATATAATACCCTATATTATGTTCCTCATCCATTGTTGTGAATAAATTTTCTATACTTGTAACAGTGCAGAGCTTCCGTTTTACATCTTCGATCCCATATTCCTATGTTATTATTGCTTATTTATTCTGTTCATGATCCGCCTACAAATTAAAGGAAATTTCTTTTGAATCCCCCAATATAATCGCAAGCTGTCGACTTGAGTAATCTCATTTTTCAGTCTCATTATAAATGTCAAATTGCCAATTAAACTCCAAATATTTATTAATTTTATGATATATACATACTTGTTTTGTGATTGTAACCTAAGAAAGTTTTAGAAATATTTCAAATTTTGCATGCATGCACATATTATACTATTGTCAGATTTAAAATCTTCTGATTTTGATGTCACTTAAAAATACATTACCCTATATTTGCTTCAACTGTTAACTAGTTCAATCGGCTATCTGATTGACAAGGTTGTTTATACCGATAATAAGCAGATTAGCATTGTAATTTTAAAAATCTTCCAAAACCTGCATGACTAGATGCACACACTGTGATTTTATTAACCTTCTCCAAGTCAAAGTCACTTAAAAATATATTAACCTACATTTTCTTTTTACTTAATAAGTTCTATTCAATATCTGAATAGCAATCTTGCTTATAAAGTTTCAAGTTGTCCCCTAATATTGGTATATTCTTAAAACTTCCGCAATATTGTCTGAATCTTTGATAAAGTAAATTACTCTTTAACGACAGCTGAATTAATCTCAAAATAATTAAGTTTCAAAATCGCTTTGGGAATCCACCTATATTTTCTTTCAAGATATTCAACTGATGAAAAGCGAACTCCTAATTACTAAATTTGAAGCGTTAATGTTTCCAAGTTTGAAAATGATTCATTAGATGCATCTAAAATCATTTAACTTTCGATTTTATTCTCTGTAAATGGATTGAAATGACACGTATTCTAAATATGCTTCCTTTCAAAGCATTAAGGAAGATTAAACGAACTTTCATAATATAAAATTAATGCTTAGATTATCAGAGAGTGAACAAATACCCAATAATTCCTGTATAAATTTATGTCTTTCTTTAACTAATGATGTTATAATATTATATGTTCAATAAAAGAAATAATGGATTTTAATTGAAGTATCTGTATCTTGAGAAAAAAAATATTTGTTAATTTTTGAAGAAAAATTGTCAGATAGTATGCTAATAAAAGGATCTGTTTTATGGTATTTTCACATACATACAAAATTTTCGTTAATAAACTTCTGTATAAAAACGATATTTTACTGGATTTCTAAACGAAATATTTTCATCATGAAATCAAACGATTTTTTTTTAAATTTTTGCAGTTTGATATAAATTTTATTTAAAATAATTAATCGCATAAATTAAATGCATGGTTTCACAAACGATGTGCGTGCATTCATGTCTATAGCAGATAATTAACTGCTTTGTGTTTTCAGCTATGGTAAGCGTTTCCACATAAATTGAAATTTAGCACATTATTTTGTGGTATGAACAGAAAGTAATATGCAATATAGGGGGCAGGACAAAAGATTTCAAATGCATTAAAATCTATGGAAAGTAATTGCGGAAAGTGGGTTTTCAGATGTGTTATGTGTTTTCTATATTGTTTATTTAGATTTTATCCTTTCTTCAAAAATAAATTTTCATAAAAATATTCTGATATCATTAAAACGTATTTCATAATATATTCTTGATATATTGCTACTGTATTAATGTCATAGCTGCCAATTTTCTTCTCTTTTTCAAGTAAAGAAACATATTTCAATCAAACATTTTACATAATGAATGAAAACATATAACTACTAGATGAAAGGAAGGTAACGTTTTGGTTAAAAGAGTCTAGTTGTATGTATGTATATTTAAAAAACCGGGATATCCACAACTATGGTGTGCATAACTTTGCATTTTTGTTTACGTCTTTCAACTGCGCAAAATCAAAATATTTTCTTGAGAGACTTTGGTCCATATTTTTTTTTTTTGTTATTATTAAATCGAATGTTCAAAAAGTGCAAAAGATTGTCTATAGAAATATATAAATGTTTTGTGCCTAAGAAACTCGTTTTTTTGCGCGAAATTGCAAAACTCAAGGAACTAACAGTGACCCATTAAAACGAAATTATTCTATCAACACATAGTGCGAAATTTCTAGCGGACCTTATTTTCTTTGTATCGTACGCGTTATTGTTGTGTTTTTATCTTGTCAATATATATTAAATACATAATATAATGTTTTCAAAATATGAGAAATGTATCAGTCTGTGCTTGATGCACGACACCTTGTATGCTAATATATCAACGATTATTTTTTAATAGAGATAAATGTTGCGGGTTTGAAACAACGACATATGCGCATTTTTCACAAATATAACTTATAAGAAACTAGAAAAAAAAACACGAAAAACAAAACAACCCTAAAGTGTGAAAGGACAGTTTTGAGTTGAAGATTTCTGCTGATTTTAATAGATCATCAGTCTAACTTTCATGTTGAGACATAATTTTTTTTATATAACATGATATAATATATTGAAACATTAAGTGAAATTATGAATAATAATAGGAGTTCGGGAGTTCAGCGTCATACTTTTTAAACTAAGTTTATCGGCGATGATTGTGATACATGTGGTAGATTAACAACAACTTATGGCAACGCCTAATAGAATCTGAAGTTTGATGAAGTAATGTGTATTAGTTCTTGAGATACAGCTATCGTGAAAATCATGAAAAAAGTACAACTGCAGCGCTACATGTTGGGCTATTTAAACCAGAATGTAATCAGCATCTATTTATGTCAAGTATAACAGGATCTGAAGTTTAATGAAATTCTGTGAATTAGTTCATTGATATAGCTATCGTGTTTTTACAGATGCTTCGGTCGAGAGCGGTCAATAAATGATTGGAAATCAGTGTCCTAATGATATAAAGGGACCATCTGCAAAAATCCTTTCAAAAATAAGTACGGCAACCGGACATTTATGAGTGGGCATATGCAGAAAAATACAGATCCAAGCGAATTGTTTGCTTCCTTAGTTCAACTTCGGTTAAAAATGAACATTTGCAAAAATATGCTATATCGTTTCCTTTTTGAGCAATGCTATGCAAATAAAGTTACACTATCTGCAAAGTATAAGGTTTTATTTTTTTAATGGCATAAGTATTTCTTAAAACAAACTATTACAGATTTTGGTAATGAAAAGAATATTAATTGAAGGGTTATGGATAAAATTATAATAGCCGATGATAGTTTGATAAGAGTTATTCATTGTTCTTAGTCGTGGTTCTTCATCGTTTATAGTAATTTTCCATTACCTCCTTTCAGACAAATTTTATCGTTATTTCTCATTTATTTATGTCCTGATTTGTTTTTTAACACTTTTCAACACAGTTGAATATTGTTCATGAAGTCGGATTGTCTGTCCGTCTGACTGTGGACTAAATCGCATAAATATAGTCGGTGTAATTGATATATGTTATTGAGGTCTACGATATGGAATATTCGGTATTGAAAATGAAGTGTGTAGCATTTATATTTCGTTACAGACCCCCTCAAAAGAATCCCGTTACATTATGGTCTATAGGAAAAATCATTTGCAGTGTACTTTAATGTTAAACTATTTGAAACATATTGAAAGTGATATACATTGCGTAGATGCACTACAAGACGCTTACTATAAAATAGGGTTTACAAAGTATTTACAGTTCATTTACAAATACACACAAAAGAATTCGGTTAAAGTACTGTCTATCAACAATAATTGCTGTTAGTGCGTTTTCAACTGTGGTATGTGTTTTTAAATTGAACAATTTTTTGTTCAATTTGCAAATTGATCTAATTGCATATCACTTGGTGTGTATAACTTCTAAATATTATGAAATAGGGCTGCACAAAAAAAATTGAGTCATTTTCTGATTATTTACGAAAATTGCTCAACGGGAATTTACAAATGTTTTATGCGCTTCCTAATTGAGCTAAAGTTTGGCATACTAATTAGTAAAGGTACAATAAGATAATATACAGGGCTGCACAAAATAATTCGGATATTTGCCCGACTATAGAAAGTGATTGCTGAAATTGTGTTTTAAATGTATTATGTGTTTCTAAGGTTTTTAGTTATAGTTCATATTTTACTTTATTAAACTGTGAAATTCTCTTACAGTATTTTAAATGTATTGGAAAACGTTTGATAATATATGCTTTATGCATGATTTTACTTTCTTGTTATTATGTATTACTCTCATTTTTGTCTCGACTGTAGGTTTACAAGCGATAGTACGCTTCTCAAGATAACTTGCAGCACTGCAATCTCTAATTTCAAAAGAAGTGAAGTATCGTTTTTTCTTCATCACACACACGCACACACACACACACACACACACATATATATATATATATATATATATATATTATTTATTTATTTTTTTTTTAAATTTTATTTATTTTTTCTGACTCACGTGGTATTTTTATGCGTATGTAAGTAAAATGAAAATGCGACGTCATAATAAGCATTTTAACCTTATTACTAATGTATGGCTTTGAGATTAAGTAAAAATCTAAGTACAATCGTTAACGACGGATCAGAGGGACACATTTAAAAAATGCTTTATTGTGTCATAAAATCCTTCTTTGCATAGAATGTATTAATATCAGCTTAAGTAATATCTGACGCATGCAAAAGCTTTTTTTCATTTTAAGAACGGATAAATATTCTGAGGCTGACTTCAAAAGAATATCATGCGCCATAGACATGAAAATGGGAGAATAAATCAACGTTTCTCTTGACAGATGCCGATTTAGCATTTCAAGTTTCATTCTCCAAAAGTTACTTCATATTATGCTCCTTAGAGCAAAGAGAGACAGCAGTTACTTTAGTAAGTGAAAGAAAAATTGTTTCGCAAATGTTTTACCTTTTGTATTAGAATTTCCGAAAAAAATATATATTGAAATAAAATATGTATGAAGGGGAAGACTGATTGACGACAAGAGATGATGGAAACATATTTCTTGAAGAAGAAAAATCTTCCGTATTATAAAATATTTTTAAATTATTTGTACGTTTTATAAAAGGTTTAAAAGTGCGACATTTCTGAAATTCGTAGTATGGTTTGTATAAATATTTCGTAATCTTTCTGCAATAACATACAGAAAGAGCTTGATAGAAAATGACATAATAAATATACATAAAAATATATACTGCTCTCTAAAAGTTAATTTAAGAAACGTATTTGTTTCTAAATTAAAAAAAATAATAAGAATTAAATATTAAATTTAGAAGAACTGTTTAATAAATAATTATTTAAATATTATCATATTTACGAAAATGCAAATAAAGACATATTTTTCATAGATTTATTTTTAATTTCAAGTAAATAAAACATTAGTTTTGTTAACATTAGTTTTGTTAAAACATTAGTTTTGTTAACAGTAGTTTTGTTCAAACATTTGTTTTATTAAGACTCATTTGTTATTAGTTTTAAAAACTGAAAAAAATTCTTTTTCACAAAAAAATTTGTAAAAGAGACAGTTCTTAACATTTGACGTACGGAAAGCACTTTTCCATTTCAAAAAAATGTTCAGTCTGATAATAGCGGCTGATAAAGATAATCATGAATTATAGATGTGAAAGAATGAGAAACATTACCCATTTGTTGATGCGGGTAATATTAATACTTCAGATATGCTTGTTTTCTATTCAAAAGATACTTCATACTTTATTTTTACAAAACAGAAAACGCAATAACATTTTAAAGTAGAGTACTTTTTTTTTTTTTAAGAAATTATTTTTACAAGTTTATCTTTTGTATGAAAATTAATAATTTATAATGTGTTTGAAAATAAATAATTTTAGTAATAAAAAACGAATTATGTAAATGAACGTTTCGTTACAGGAGAAACAGAGAAAATAAAAATAACTTGAAAAACAAAATTCTATTTTTATAGTGAAATAGATAAATGTTTGTCACCACTTGTCAAATAAAATTAAGTAAATATATATATATATATATATATATATATATATATATATATATATATATATATATATATATATATATAGTTTGTTAATTTTGAAAGGTACAACGTTTACTTTTTTATTATTTGGCAAGTGATTTCCGGTAAGTAAGCAAGTCCAGAGAAGAAAAGTGCACATAAACAATGGTCTCAGAGCTTCAAAATTTAGAAACTTCAAATCTGCAGATAAACTATTTAAAATTTCAGCAGACTTTTATGATTTAAATAACTTTATTTTGTACTACAGCAACATACGAATATTCAATCCGTAAATCGTTTTCTTTTCTTTATCTCGACATTATATATTATTTAAACGTAGCAAAGTTTTTCATTCATTATATAGAATTTTCTGAAAATTTGCATTCTTGTAAAATCTAAAATTTATTTTAAATGATTATTTTTGAAAATATATATATTTTTAAATATTATGGCTTTCTAAAGAATAAAACTAAAATTTTAAGAATTTTTAAAATTAACTTTATTAAAAAATTAACCCTTATTACGAAAAATTATTTCATAAAAAAAACACCAATATTTGAAACCGATACCAAATTTATTTACCATGAATTAAATTTTCCTTTCGAAATTTAACACTTATTCTAAATGAGTTATCTTGGTATTTTGTAATACTTATTCAGACATTGAAACACAGTTGGAGAAAATAAAATATTTTCTCATTAAAGCATACACTTTTTTGAAAGTAAATATATATATATATATATTCAATTGCTTAAAATAAAATGTACTCATTAAATTTTAGCAAAAAATTCTTTAATTATTTTAGTAAGGAAGTAATAATACAAAATCTCAATTTTGATTGCTCAGTTTTCGAATAAGTGCAAAAAATCAGTTGTTTTAAAGGGATTTTTTTTTTGGAGGAGTTGCCAGTTAAAAGAAGTTGTATAAATTTTTGGATTTTGAGAATAATTTTTCTAAAACATATGAATCAGGAAAATTAAAGAAATTCTCTTATTGTGTAGGAAAATATTAAACGAGAAATTTTAAAATTAAACTACAAAACAAATTTATTTGCTTCACTTTTCAGAAATAATCGTAGTACTTTTATAAATAATGTTTAAATATACTACATATTTCTAAAAATTGGGGAAAACTTTAAGAGCTGGCAGTACACATTAAAACAAACAATATTTGCACAGAATGCCACTGTTGCAATCCCCTTACTAAATCAAAATGAAAGGGTATTTCACTTGCAGATATACCTTAATTTCTATTCATATCTTTACCAATAACTAATAAATTTTATCGATTGTCTGTTAAAAGTATCGTTACTATATCTCTATCATTGTTTAATTTCTGAACGAAAGTCTGACTTCAGTTTGTAACGTAAGCCTAAGGCTTTACATTTCAAAAATACAAAAAATATTTTTACTGATATCTTTCTGGTGCGTTTGTAGTTATATAAATACGTAGCACCTATAGTCGTGGTCTGGTCCGTCCGTTTGCATATAACAGCGCAAAAACTACCCAACCGAATGGTTTGGAATTTAATATATATATATAATTGCTGTCTAATTTTGTAGTGTCATTTCAAATTTTCTGAAAATCGAATCAAACTTAAAATTATATAAATAAAAGTTGTCATTATTCTATTAAATCTTATCATACGTAATCTATAAGCACAAGTCATGTGACTGAGGAAAATAAATACGGGATAACCACTTCTTTTTTCATATGCCAAGCGGCCATTTTTATTCAAAATATTTTTTTTTCAATTAAAGTGCATAAAAGTTACATTTTTAGAAAGATCGTTCAAAAAATTGTTTGCTTGAGGGATGAGTTACATTCAAATGTTATAGATTATGAGATAACTTCAGTGGAAAATTGGTTAACAGCCGAATATCTCAATACATTAAAGTAAATAAACACAAGAGATTCGTTCATCGTGAGTCATATAAATATTAAACCATGTAGGTAATCATTTGCAAGGTAAAATCTCCATGGTGAATTTTGAAGAGCTGTCTGGTTTCGAAAAAAATCATATCTGTGTACGTGGCCTACTTAATAAGAAAACAATTTGACATACTCATTTCGCTTTTAGCAAACGATATAATATATATCACTGAAATAATAACGATGTTTTTTTTACATTGTAAAACCATTTATAGTACTAACACACCTGATTTGTCAGGTTTAACGTACAATTTCGAACTTGTTGTGTTAAGATTTCATATATTGCTTCTATTATCACCACATATTTTAAGATTTTGATTTATTAATAGGTGCTAAACAGTTAGAATGTTTGTACAAAATACTGTTTAATACTCTCTTTTAAAATATATTTATTTTTAAAGTATCATCTCCTGGAAAATATTCATGAAATATATATTAAGAAAAATAATTTTAAGTTAACGTTGACAACGTTACAGACAACGTTGACAGAACTGTTTTTAATAAAATGAAGGAAAAAGAAGCTATATTGATAAACATCACACATTTAATAACCACAAAAGTAGAACTATTACACATTTTTATAGCTCCTTTTTAATCACAAATTTCGAGATTTATTATAATTGGAAAAGTATTTTTGAAGCTATAGAATGTGCTCATTTTCTGCATTTTGATATTATGTTACAGAAATTATAGTTTCCGATTTTTAAAATAGATAAATGTTTTGAAAAAGTCAGAATTTTCTATAGAATATCTCTGCATATAAAATAACCTTAAGGTAATTCAATGTAGATATCATATTCACATTTTTCTGTTTTCAATGTACTTTAACAGCATAAGATAGATCGCATGAATAAAATGAATAATTCCTATGAATTCTAATGAATTAAACATATGTGCTGTAGAAAGGAATATAGAATGACATTTGAAAAAATAATGTGACATTATTTTAAGAAATGATTATGGAAAAATACTATTTAAAGAGATCAATAAAACTTTCTAACAAAAGGAAATAGCTAACGATCCAAAATGGGTAAATTGTTAAGAAAAAATTCTATTCAAAAATGAGAATTTGAACCTACCCCTTGCTTGTGGTAGAATGTACAACAAACGTTTATTTTTTATTTTTCTACTTTATTTCTTTATTTATTTTGTATCATTTACGAATATATGGCGTCTCAAGTATCAGTATTCATACGCACTTAAAAATAACCTTGACAATAAAACATATGTATATCGTTTCTGCGGTCAAAATCCCCTTTTCTATACACTTACAAAATGCACACCAATGAATTATGTGTCACCCGAAAGGCTTATGAGCAGAATTTTAACATAACAAACTCACATTTCGTTAAAATACGTTTTTTGATCAAACATTGCAGTTAAATAAAAATAAAAATAAACGCATGAACAAATAATCCAAAGATTGCATTCCGAAAGCCTTAACGATCAATTGGTGTATTATATAACAGAAAATGTTTTAAAAAATGTGTATATAATTCGGAATACTTTGTCCTAAAAAGCTGAAGAATAGAATTTGTGCATTTTAAACTTAACTAATTACATCTTATGCAAGATATCGAACGTGTTTGAATCGTCTAAAGACATCAATTCATGCGATGACGAGTTCAACTTTTCATTGTTGAATTTTGATCATTTGATATTTTTAGAGTTCCATACCTAAAAAGTAAAAACGGAGCCATTATAAGATCACTCCTGTGTCTGTCCGTCTATCACAGCCCTTTTCTCGTAAACTATGGGACGTGGAAATTCAAACTTGGGAAAGTTATAAAGCCATTTTACCCACATATTTTCAGAATATTAGCCATTCACAAATATGTGTAGGAAAATTTAGAGGGCTAATAAAGTTAATTAAAAAAAAACAATTTTCCTTTTGGATATCGTGTGGGGTATCGTGTGAAAGATCTCGTACTAACGAACTCAAAAATATAATTGTTTTAATTTTAGGTATTATATTTTCAGGAATATCGTCGAAACTGCACTGCAAAAATATGTTCTCCACTCCCCACTATTTTCGAATCTATTGAAACAAAATTATTTATGTTAAGATTTAATATATTACTTCTGTTGTTGCCTCATATTTTCTGATTTAGTTTTATTAATAAATGTGAATAAGTTAAAATGTTAATACAAAATATTGCTTAATGATATCGTTTAAAACATCTTAATTTTCAAAGTATTATCTCCAGGAAAATATTTATGAAATATATATTAAGGAAAATATTTATGAAATATATATTAAGGAAAATATTTATGAAATATATATTAAGGAAAATATTTATGAAATATATATTAAGGAAAATATTTATGAAATATATATTAAGGAAAATATTTATGAAATATATATTAAGGAAAGTAATTTGAACTGTTTCATTTGTAGGCAACGCTGATAGAATTAGTGTAAAAATGTTATTTTTCTAACAAATAGAAGAAAATAAAAGCTGTATTGATAAACATCACTCATTTAATAAATACAAAATGAGTTATATTACAAATATTTGCAGCTGCTGTTTAATGGCAAATTGCAAGAGTTGATATGAAAGGAAATATATTTTTACAACTATAGAATTTATTCATTTTCTGCGTTTTAATATCATGTTACAGAATGTAAAGTTCCCTTTTTTTAAAATAAAGTTCCTAAAAATGTCAGAAATTACTACAGAATATGTCTGCATATAAAATGACCTAAGGATAAGACAAAGTACATATCTTATTCAAAATTTGTTTAATGTACATTATAAATATAAGACAGATCAAATGAATAAAATGAATAAATCACATGAATTCTAATGAATTAAACATATGTTCTGGATCAAAGGAATATGAAAATTTTTCGGAGAAAAAATTATGACATTATTATGTTGTTTTTTTTTTATGTTACTGGAAAAATATTATTTGAGGAGGGCAATAACTCTCTAAAAAGAGAATTACAAAACGATTCAGAATGGGTTCATTGTTCAGAAAATATTCTATTATAAAACGAGAATTTGAACTTACTGTTTATTATTGTAGAACATGGAACTCGTTTATGTATTTTATTCATTTTGTATCATATACGAATATATGGCACGTTGAAGTATCAGTATCTGTACATATTTAAAAATAACATTTCGATAAATCATGTATATTATTTGTGACGTCAAAACCCCTTTAGATATGAATATACAAAGCGCCTACGGATGAATGTCGTGTCATTCAAAAAGGTTTTTGAAAAACATTTTAACATAACACACTCACATTTCGTTAAAATACTTTGTTTGTTCAAACACTGTAGTCATACAAATGTAATGTCATTAAAAATATAATATATAATGTCATAAAAAAGAAAAGTATGTCATAAAAATAAAAATAAATGCATCAGCAAATAATTACAAAGATTTCTTTGCGAAAGACTTAACGGATACATTAGAGTAAGTATTTTCTCGTAATATATAAGAGAAATTGCTCAATAAACTTGAATACAATTCGGAATATTTTGGTCAAAAAGTTTGAAGAATATAATTTGTACATTTCAAACTTAACTAATTACATCTTATGGTAAAATATCCAACCTTGTTTTAATCGTCTAAAAAGTTAAGTCAAGTGATGACAAGTTCAGCTTTTCAGAGCTGAATGTTCAAGCTTTGGATGCAAAATATATCCATAACGCCATAAAACAACAATTTAGATTGTAAATTCGTCGAAGAGAGGGAGAGAGATGGACGTCCAAATTAATGCCATTACATTATATCTATGGGGAACATTTCCATAATATTCAGTTTTGATGCTCTAACTCAAATATAATGAAATTGACATGCATTCCCGAGGTGCAGTGCAATATGTTTTCTGTATATTATGGATTACATAGCATTTATCAATAATTAACAGAGAAACTCTAAACAAATACTTTACAAGACTGACTATGAGCGATAATTCCTGGATGTGGGTTTTCGGCTGTAATATACATTTGTAAAATTAACTCACTTTTAATGTATTACATGTTGTATATAAATTCTACAAATCATATACAGGGTTGGAAGAAACAATTCGCACACATTACCGGGTATGGACAACAATTGCTGGAAAATAGATTTTTACACCGTTATTTGTTTTTAAATTATGATCTGATTATTTAGATATCTTATTTCATTGTATGAAATAATGAAATAACAATATTCTGATAGTGTTAGAAAGTGATTCTTAATCTATGTCCGATGCATGATTCGCCGTTCTAGTTTAGAGAATAAATTCCTGCAAGCTTATGAAATTGTTATGTACTTTTTAAATATACAAAAAGGTTTTAATTTCCTTATCGATGCATTAAGTTTGGGTAAAATAGTCGCTGATGAATGTAACGAATTACTATAAAATTTATTCATTGCAATCAGAAACCGACACATCCATTTCATTAAATTATATTAATTTATAAGATATACATTTCTTTGCATTAAAATAATTTTGTGTTTATATTTGTTTTATTAAAAAAGTTATTTTTGAATGAACAAAATTTTTTAATGAAAAAAAACAACTTTGAACTTAATTTTATATTCATTATCATGCACTACGCTAATAAAGGTTGATATTTTTCGAAAATCTTTGAAAAAATAAGAGTTTCCAAATTAATAATTTACTTATTAACGAAAAATTTAGTTATTATTAAAATTTAGTCAAGCTAATTCTCAGTAATCTAATTTTTCTGATTTATGCTCACTAAGTTAATCATATTAAAAAAGGTATTAAATTATTTAAAATAAAAACAAAACAAATGTTTACGGCTTATTCGGAAGAATAGGTTGATTTCTTTGTATTTTGAAGATACACACATAAGATTTAATAAAAAATAAAACGAGTTGCCCTCACTGCTTCTAGGTACACTATTTTGGCAACAAGGGTAATTTTCAGAAAAAAAATAAATTTCGCTTATGGAATGTAATTGAATGAATATGGGGCACTCATATTAAGAATGTTTAGAATTCGTTAAAATCATAGTTTAAAAATTGCCGATAGTCTATAATATATTACTGAATCTCAAAGCATGTTGAAACCCAAAATGTCCTTGTGAACAAACAATAATAGTTACATATTTAATCGATAGGTAGATAGATAGATAGATAGATAGATAGATAGATAGATCTATAGATGAATAAGGTGATTGCAATAGGTAAATTTTTAAAGAAATTAATTTAAAAATGTTATACAAAACATTTCAATAAATAAATTCTATATTTACTTCTGGAGTATACCAGTATAATTTCGAGATGTAGAAATTTGAGCCTTTTGCTTCTAAATTCTTTACGGATTGCGTTCAGTGAGAAAAATTAATTACGGGGTGGTCATCAAAAACTCTGTCTATGTACAAGCCCATTGTGCCCGTGCCATTGACGAACGCCGGATTCCATTTGTGATGTAAATATTTTTGGTAAGTGTTCGAGAATAAGGTAAAGAAATACAATCGAGCTCTTACAATTACGGTTACAGTGACAAAATATGTAAAATTTTAATGAAAACATTCATTTTTTCATTGCAAAATACGCTTTACTGTTGAAAACTATAAATTACATTCAAAAAAATTATTTTAGCAGTAGAATTCTCCAACAACGGAATTGAAAGTAATTAGAAGAACAAATACGCTCACTCCGATCACAAAAAAAAAAAAAAAAAAAAAAAAAACAATAAAATTTCGGATTACAGAATTTTCATGTGTTTGGTTTACAGACGATGACGCATCGCATAAGAGATACAGAAGGTAACAATAACTCACGGTATGACGATAATATAAAATATCACGTTTGATAGCGTTTTCATATTAGATTCATTTGGTGGACTTGACGTATATAACTAGAATTTTAAATACCCCAAGAGACAAAAACTGAATGAAGTTTATGCGGCAGACCATGGTGACCATACAAACGCAAAATGGCAGTAGATGACATTCCACTAATGTGTTCTTTCAGCACTTGTGGAATACGCAATAGTTTTCGTTTCCGCGGGTTTGTTTTACGTCGCTATTTTTATTCTAATTTTTTTTTAATAACATTTACTTTTTTTTTACCATGAAGATATGAAAACTTTTTACTATGAAAATAATTGGGAATTGCCATTTGAAATGTTCCAAATTTTGTCATTGTAACCGTAACTGTGATGGCTCGTTTGTTGTACTTTACCTCATTCTTGAGCACATGCCATAAAATAATCACTTACTAAACTACAAGCTGTTTGTTTGAACGGTCCCTAGGGATTCATATATAGGCAAAGATGTGTAATGTAAATAAGTAGATAAAATGCATAAGCAAATTAAACAAGATAACATTATATACGGAATCATTAAAAAAATATTAGAAAAAACTTTAAAAGAGGATAGTGAACTCCAAAACAAACAATTTTTGTATAGGTAATCAGGAACTTAATCCATTCTATCACTCATAAATACAGGGTGTGACACATCATAACGAAAATAAACATTATTTGTAATGTTAAATAAAATAAAAATATTCTTAAAAGCAAATTTCAACTGACTTACCTTACTATGTGCGTATAAAATATCATGAAACTGATAGCATTACACTGTACTTTTTTCAGGTGAACCTGTGTAAACTGAAAATATGGATCATCTAGTTCATCGGTGTAATTATGTTAGCCACTTTTAACACTTCTTAGGATATTCTTATACTTCGCCCACCTAAATGACAGTCTCTTTCAGATACCGTGTGAATATCGTTATTATTGTAAAAGTTAGGGAAAAAAATCAAAATTAAAATTTCATTGACGTAGTCTATATTTTTGACTGGATAAATGGATTGTGACCCTAGTTTTCGATACAAAAGACCTTTCTTGCAATGGAAAGTACCCTTATTTAAAGTCCTCTCTTTTTTTTAAAATCACTCTGCATTTAATCACTCTGCATAGTTTGCACAGTGAGTTTTCACCAGTTTTAATCACTCTGCATAGTTTGATTCTAAAATATTTGAAAAAATGGGAGCACAATTCATTCGCACAGAAACAAACTAAAATCACAAATGATCATGGAATTAAATTTCACTTACTTCAAAAATACAAGATATATCATTCAATTTTAGTACTTCAACTCACCTTAACCCATTTTAGGCCAAGCATAGAAATTTTATAAAATGTGGTATTATTTGCATTGAAATTTGCTTAAATTACATTCATTAAGACAACAAAAAAGTTTCGTGCATGAAAAATAATATTTTATTTAATTTGACGTTACCATTATTAATTTACCATTATTAATTTACCTTAAAATTTAAATAAAAAAATTTAAGTTTTCTTGTGACATTTGTTTTATTTTTATTTTATTTACAGAACTTGCAACTTTACTCCATTATAAAAACATATGATTAATCTCAAGTGGAATAATTATACATTTTCAAAAAGTCGAATTTGTCAATAACCGTTTCAAGTAAAAAAAACAGCGTATTTTGAAAATTTCTCAACAGAAAGTGATTACTTAAATTGAATTACTAATATTTTATAGATGTCTCCAGAACCCTTAAAAATAGCAGAAAAATAAAATTATTGAAAAATATACGTCACAGTGTTAATAAAAATATATTTGTTGAAATGGTGCGTTTACGCACCTTTGGCCGAAAATGGGTTAACTCATTTTCCAATTAGTTGCGTTAACGCAATGATAACACAAAAAATGCATATGAAAAATTAAATACCAAGCTACCATTATTTTAAATTAAAAAAATATATAATGAGCTTATTTGATGACAAAATGTTTCTGATTAAATAAAGCGAGGATTACCTTCAGAAATTTGTGGTTGAAATGTATTTCGACAAACAATGTGGAGACCTTAAGATTTAGCTTTGGCGGTTCACGGATTAAGACTCATTCGTTTGAGCATCTGAAGTAGTATCCACTTTTTCGTAAAAAACGTAAATGAAATTAAAAAATATATATATAATTCTAATATAACACAATTTTGCAAGTGCATGAATTTTCTAAGATGCAAGCTACTAAATATTTTTCTCCTAATATCTAAAGTAATCGGAATAATATTTGATGCAGTAATTATTATAACATTATTTTTAAATGTGTACATTCAAGCAATTAAAATAATGTTTACATATATATTTTAAATGTTGTTTTAATGTTAACATGTATTTTTAAATGCATATATCGAAGATATAAGATGTAAGATTTTAGATTTTAAAATATAAAAAAAAAAGAAATGTTGACAACTAGTTCAGCATAAACATCGAATTTTATAATTTTTACACTTTTACTTGAACATTTATTCATTCTAAAATTATTATGTTTTGCATTTTAAATGATTAACGTTTAAAAATGAATTCAATCTGTAGAATTATTTTTTTGTTGCTGTTAAATCAAGAACATTAAATATTTTAACCACTAGAAAAATGTCTTGAAGTATAGCTAACAATTTTAATCATTAGTAAAATGGCTGTATTAAATTTTTAATGAGTCACTCACCTCTAATTAAATTGAGAAAGGATTCATTATTGTATAATAATGGGAAAAAATTAAGAATACTTTGTTATTGCCTAAGACTGATTAATCGACAAAAGTGTTTTTGAATAATGGAATTTACCCATGCTGATAGCAAAGTGATTAATTAAAATTTATGTTACCGTTTAAAAAAGCTTTATACGATTTTGCAGTAATGTTAAAAATAATAGTGAAAACTAAAACTTTAAACGAAGTGTGATATTTTCGTTAAATATATTATAACAACAATTAAAATTAATGTTCTTGATGTTGTAATATATAAATTAGCTTTAAAAGAGATTTACACATGCTTCAGTGTTTTTCTTTTCTGTTTGAAAATATCTGCTTCTGAAAGAAAATAAAAACAAAAGAAGAAAATAATTAATCAATAACGAAAAGTCGTGCATTAGGCATATATTATGAAACTTTTCCCAACATTATTAACGTTCTGTGAAAAAATGTATTTTTCATACAATAAAATAAGATATCCAAATAAACAATTAAAAAAACACCAAACGATGTAAAAATACATTTTCGGCAGTTGCTGTCCATAGCCGGTGATGTGTGCAAATATTAATTATGTACGCACTCTACAACTATATAAAAAAATGCTACAGTGCACATCATTTATATATGTCAATTTCAAATTTTTGGAGTATTGTAACATCATTGATGTACGCAGCAAAATTATTTTCCCCATGGATCATATTGTAATGGAATTATTTCTACATCCCTGTAAATGAAATATAAATGCTACTTACTCTATACTGCATAGAAAGCAAGTTGTAGCCCATCTCAGGGATGCAAGTAAATTTTATTTAAATTATCGTAACATAATTAAAGTGCACTGGAAACGATCTTTTCTCATAAAACGTAATGTAATGGAATTCTTTTATTCGTCCTTATAAACGAACTATAAATGCTTCACACTTCATTTTCAATAACAATTAAACTACCATAAACATCAATAACAATATAAATTACATGGCAACCTGAATATATATTTACTAGAGTTAGAGCATGAACAGACGGTAGACGGCAGACAGACAAACCGAAGCCATAAACACCTTTCAACTAAGCTGGGAAGTATTAAAAAGCTGTTTTAATAACGTACTCGTATTGTATGATTTTGATTTGTATAATTTTAAATTCAAGTTTTAAACAACAAATGCAATATAGCTGCATATATTTATATGGATGCAAACGAATAAATTATTATAGATATAGATAGAAAAAAATACTTTTATTGGTACATAATTTTATGTACCATCAAGTATTTTTTCTATCTTTATAAATAATTTTCCATGGTGCAACTGTCCAACATAAATTAATGAATAAATTATTATTCTAAACTTCTTAAATCCAAGAAAATTTAGAGTTAACGAAAAATAAATTATCCTCTTTATATGGCTCAAAAGAGCACTCAACTTGTCTGAAAAAGACGAAATTAAAACTAAAGACAACTCAAATGATGCGTTTGTCATTTGTTAAATAGAAATTTTCTTTATAAAATTTCGTCGATGTATGCTGCAGTACCAACCATTAAACTATTAGATGTACAATTAATGCCTCCACATAAATGCTTAACATACTTACAGTATATTTTGGAATATGTCTGCCTTATTTGCCAAGCAAATGCTGTTATCACAAAATCATAATTCCTGTCGCTATTTGGAGTGAGTCTGCCAAAATATAAAAGCTTGGTGATAAATAATTTCTTGCATAGATGGAACAAATACATCTTTTAATTATTTTTTTATTTAATACGTGACTAGTATATTTTTTTTATTATTTATAATTTAAGTTTTGTCTAATTCGAACAGTAGAACACACTCTACATCCCTTTATGTGTAACTTATTTTCCGCTAATCCTGTGCATTATACCCAATGTTGATAATAATGCAACAATATTGCAATACATCCAATTACAAGTATAAATTCGGGTACAGTTACAACTTGCTATTGATAAGATACATAAGATGAGAAAAAAAAACTTTATGAGTATAAACAATAGTGTTACATAGTTGGTAGTTTCTAAATAATTTGCTTAAATAAGATAAAATTTAAATTGTTTAAGAAACCTGAATTTCGTTGGTGTTTTCCTACAGTATTACAAAAATTATTCGTCGTTAGCATTGTATTTTAAATTCAATGATGATAAAATACAACAATATTGCAATGTGACCATTTACGAGTGCAAACTCATACACAGCTACATTTCGCTAGTGCTAAAATGTATCAGATTTAGGAACAGACTTTATACATATAAACTCTAATGTTACACAGTTGTAAAAAAAATTAATTTATTTTGATTAAGAAAGTCAATTTATTGGTATTTTTCCATTGTGTTAAAAACATTTTATCTTCATATTTTGATTTGAAAATTGTTTCAAGTGGCTGGTGAAAAATATGCCCGACGATCCATGCTCGTTAAATTTTTATATTTCGTTAATATTTATACTGCTTGAGCGAAATGATTAAACTACGAATAACTTAAAAAATCATGAACTATAAATTCTCTTCTATTGCTAAGAAAACAAGTCGTTGTCGGTCACCGTAATACTTACCCATCATGGATATACGCAATACAAAATATGAAAATAAAACATATATAAACTATTTATAAAATGCATTGCAATTCGAAGAAAATCGTGGCTTGATGACGTCATAAACTTTAAATGCTCTATTACTGAATTGCGTAAAAGAAACATCTTTATAACTCCAAAATTGATAATCCTATTAACTAACAGTTTACTGCGTCGGATTAAGCGTCTCATTTCCAATTAAAATGCATCTTTGAATTGAAATTTGAATGAAATACACTGTCATGAAAAATTGAAGATTGTGGAAAATAGGATTACAAATATGTCGGCAACTAATTATCCAATCAACTTCATTCTTTATGCAAAATTTGTGTTTTTTTAATGTATTTTACATTCACTCCATAAAATAAACAAATTCGAAAATTTGTATATACCTTTTATAAGAACAAATATTTTGAGAGTACGAAAAAAACAGTTCCGGATAATCACGGTTACTGAAATTCAATAGGATTCCTCTAATTATTAAGTAGTAGGTATCAGTATTCGGTATGAGCGCGCTTATTGAACGAAAACTCACGAACTCAGTTCACTTTCTGCGAACGTGAGTTGAACTTAACTCACTTTTTGATAAACGAACGTGAAATGAGCTAAAGCTCAAAAAATTTGTGAGTTTGAACGAAATTTACCGGTCCCGGGTCTTGCTTTTTCTGGAGGCTCGGGCCGGGACGAACCGGGCTTATTTCTGGGCCTGTACCTGTACTTTATTCTTCCTAGAAGTCTGCACCGACCGAAATTTTCTGGCATGGTCACAACAACCATGCTTGTATGAAAATCATTGATTCGTCCCTGTCTGATTCGTGCAAAAATCTGTTTAACCCTTTGAGGGGCGGTGGTATATATTATATACCACCTAATTTTAATCCGATTCAAACCAGAAACTTTTCATTAAATTTTACTTTTTTAACTTTGACGAGTAAAAGTTGAAAAATTGCTTATTCTTATTTTGAACTAAATTCTTTCCTAAATTCCGGTGGGAATTCAACGTTACAGGAGCACAAGTGCTTGCCCCTGGAAGGGTTAAAGAACAACCCCTTGGGTCAACAATACATAAAGTTTTAAATTACCATTATTCTACAATTAAAATTCACTTTAAAGAATGATACGTATACATTTCTAGGAGGGGAGGGGAGGATACACAGTACTTTAAAACAAATTATAAGAATCTGTGTATGACGAAATCCTGTTTTAAACGGAAAAAATTCTTGTTCGGTGCAAAATGGATAAAATAATCCGTTTGAAAATAAATAATACTTTGCAAGAGACGAGAGACATGGTAAAAAAGGAACTAAACCATAACGATTTTTCTTTTCTCCGTATGATTTGTGATTCCGTCTTAGAAAGATTTTCGATATAGAATTTTTCATATTTTTAAGGCCCCAAGCCGTGTAAATGGATTAATGGTATTAATAATAATTCAGATATTTACATACAAATAAAGATTCATTAAAAAATCAATATATTTTGCAATAGGAGATATATTAAGAAATGTAGTAGAAACAGTATTTTGGAACGGAGGTCCCTGTACTATGGGTTTAAGGTAGAGGTCTGCACGGGCCGAATTTCAAGGCCTGGGTCCGGCCCGGACCGTACAAAAAAATATTGGCCTAACCCGGTATAAAAGTTAAAACTTCGTCCCGAGATCGGCTCGGCCCGAAGATAAAAAGTTATTGTCCCAACCCGGCCCGGTATAACAGCTAAAAGTTTCGCCCGAGACTGGCCCGGCCCGGAAAAAAGTTAAAATCGCGGCAGGAGCCCGGACAGAGATACAGCCCTGTGCGGGTCGGGAGCTAGACCCGAACCCGAAAAAAACAATAAGTTCGATCCGCAACCCGACCCGAACCCGAAATGAAAGGAAAGTAAATTATGTTTTAATGCAATTGTGAAAAGTGACCTACATTTATATCTCTACTACCAATTTTATGTTTTTATAGAAAAAAAGACAAGTGTTTAATATTCAAATATTCATAAAATTCATTTTTACTTTCTTCTATCTATAATAGAAGAAAGTATTATAATCGAAATTTTTTTCGACTTGCGGTTTTCGACGGATTTACACGTTTCAGGGGTCAGAGATTCCGAAAAACATGTTTTTACAAAATGTCTGTCGGTCCGTCTGTCCGTCCTCATTGTATCATCGAAAAGTGTATGAAGTTATGCTTCAAATTGAACCACATTTTTTTTCTATGTTTTTGGCTATGGCAAGCAGGTTTTATCAGAATTTGGGGATATTTCGGCGAAAGGGGACGCTGTGATCGATATTTTCGTTCCATTTTCACTATTGTATCATCGAAAAGTGTATGAAGTTATGCTTCAAATTGAATAACATTTTTTTCTATGTTTTTGGCTATGGCAAGCAGGTTCTATTAGAATTTGGGGATATTTCGACGAAAGGGGGCGCTGTGATAGCCATTTAAGGATTTCAAATTCAAAAATATGAACAAAAAAATTAGAAATCCTATAAAAGTTTTTTTCGTTAGATGTTCGGCCTTGATCCGGAGAAACCGGAACAATTTTTGTTTTGCCTCTATCTTAAAAAATGTTTAAGATATAGCGATTGGCTGACATTTTCAAACAAGACAGCAGAATTCATCCATAAACGGATTTAATTTATGAGTTTTAATTAACATGGTTTCGGCAAATTTTCTCTCATTGTTGTAACCATTGTTCCTATTATATGCTTATCACAATATATTTATATTCACCAACGTCAAATTCTCGCCAAACTTAGCGGCAGCTGTCGAAATATCGCCAAATTTGGCGACCAAAATAGGTTGCCATAAATAAAGCCAACTTGGCGGTAGAGGACTAATTTGGCGATATTCTCATTCATTTTCATTGTTGACGAGAACTAGGATTGAATCTTCTTTAATTAGGTTCCACGCATTTTACTTTCGTGTTTTCCAGTAAAATTAGCTAAAATCGTAAAACCAAGGAATAGGGAGGCTATCTGGCTATCTATTATAGTAAAACCTCTGAATAGTAGAAACATCGGGATCATTGAATAGAGTCTTGCATCGTGTCAGACTGCACATAAATTTCTGTTTTCAGGTTTTAATGATTCTAATATTCTTTGTGCGGGTCGGGTAACCTAGAGTAATTCTGGCGAGTCATAGTTTGATCTTTTGGCAGCCGAGTTGTTTGAATTTTTACAAAAAGTTTGAGCACAACTATGTTTCAGATGAAAGTAAACATGTTTTTGGGTATGAATGGGTATATATTCAAATTACTACATGGTATGAGAAATAAAATTTATAAAAAATGTGACCATAAATTATTCTTTCTTTACGGTACAGTTAAGAACATTTTTTCTTCTCTCGGAAAATGAAAGATATTGCCAACATTTAATTTTTGATACACATTAAAAACACATGTATCTTTGGATACTTTTCATAGTTTATGCACACATACACATGTTACATGTGTGTAGATTGGGAGGCACCTATATTCAGCGATATAAGTATATAAATATATAATTGGTATATTGTATTAGTTATTTATTAATATTGTATTAGGAATTGCAAAAATATTCGCTGACTAGATGTGTACTTTCGGGAGTATCCATTATGAAGTTCTTATTGTAATATAGATTTTTAATATGAAAAAAATATTTTGGATATTCTTTTGAAAAATCTGGTCAACCCGAACCCGAATCACAAGAGTCAAAATCTAATCCGAACCCGAAAATGATAGTCAACCCGACTCGAACCCTACCTGCAGTAAAAAAGTAGAAATGTACTTAACCCGAACCTGAGTAGCAAAGAAAAAATATAACGCCAACCCGACCCGAGCCGCTGGTCGGATCGGGTGCGGGTAAACCGACTCGATGCAGGATTCTAATCAGAGGTAAACGAAATACAATTAACTCTATTTTTACTTATGAGAAAGTAAAACAATTAAATTTAATCTTAATTATTATCTTTCATGTTTAAAAAATTAAATCAAAACGTACCTTTCATTTCTTTCTTAATAAAAAATCTCCTTTTTTATGCGTAAAAAGCATGAGACAATTTTGTATACAATTTTTTTTTTTTTGTATAAATTAAGTAAAAAAAAAAAGGTGTAATTTTTGGAAATCTCAAAAATGTATATTTTTTAACTTCTGCTTCACTCAAGGATATTTTCTTTTTTATGAAAATACGCTACTTTTAAACTTTGATTGATAGTTCGTGATCAAATTGTCCCAGCACACTGAAATTTTGTGTGAATGAACAAAAGTATTCATCCAATAATACTAATTTTGAAAGAGCCAAAAAATTATCCACATTCGTATCGTATTCCTTATTAGATTTTTTCCTTTCAAAAAACAACTGACACATCATTTTTAGTAAACAAAACATCTGTCTTGTACAAATGTCGTTTAAGCAAGGCAAGAACTGTGGAAGAGAAAGATTGACGACTCCTTGTCTCCACTTTTTATTACTCAACTGTCACTAAGCTTTTCGATCAACCGCTCTACTGGGTGGTCATATAGCTGTAGGGGTCTTCTTTTAATTTCAAGGGGAAGGTAACAATCGCTTGAGATCTAAGTTTTTCTCCAAATTAGAAATTTATTATCAGGGGCAGAAAAACTAGTGATTTCCGGAGATTTGTGGGTGCAAAACGCGTTCTCACGTAACAAGTCTTTGTGATGGAACAAAAAAGAAGGTTGGCTGTTTATGTACTGTGTGCATGGAGGGTGACTCAGCTAATTCTGTGGGTGGTGCCACTGAATCGGATTTAACAATCACAGGCGATTGAAAAGCTTTCTATTTCCTATTCTTACTATTGATCAAATATTATGAATAGTATTTCGAAATTATTTAATTTTCAATTTTGATTAATAATGTTTAAAAATTCATATATGAAGCTTTTTTTTATCGCTTTGAGTACTTAATATAACATAAATATAATTAGAAGCATTTTTTTATGAAATGTGAAATGTACCAATAAAATAACATAAAACATACATTTATAAAAAAAAAAAATTGCCTCTCATTAAAACCACATCGGAAAAAAACAGCGTTCTCCTGTACAAAAGCTCTATTTTTATGAATTGTTTTATAGAAAGGAACTCAAAAATTTCAAACTTAATTCAGCCCTCGCTGATATGATTTTTATAATAAAATGATTCAGTGCTTCATACATAATTAAACACAGTTGAAAAACGCTTATGAATTCGCTTTGTGTCCGTGCATGTGTTATTGCAGTTTCCTATGACATGTCCCTTATTGCAAATGGAGTGTGTAGAATTTTTGCTTCGTTTACAGGGACACTCAAAAAATCCAGGGCCGTAATCAGATGGGGGCAGGAGGGGCTGAGCCCCTGATAACAATTTCTTGAGCCCTCTCTAGACTTCATAATCTTTCAATATGAATAACATCATTTATTACATTTAAGAATTTTATAATTTTATAATCAAATAATTTATGACAGTGGGGACTAGCTTTCTTCTTCTGTCTATATTTATGTATCCTTAAAATAGAAGGGAAAAGACAAGCTGTAAATTAGCTACATGAAAAAAATTCAAAGCCCCCCTCCCCCGACTGGTTACGGCCCTGAAAGAACCTCGTTATATTATGGTCTATATGGGGAAAAATCGTTTGTGGGGAATTTTAATGATGCTTTACTATTTGAAGCATAATAATTGATATGCATTTATGAAGGTGCACTAAAACATCTTTCTGTAGAATGTGGAGAGTAAATCATTCATTTACAGACTCGCACAAAACAGTAATTCGGTTACAGTACTCTCTATGAGCGAGAATTGCTCCTGTTCGCGCAAGCGAAAGCACTCGCTGGCAAATTTTAATCCTATAAGACAGTTATTTTGCAGGGTTTTTTTTTTTTTTTTTTTTTTTTTTTTTTTTTTTTTTAAGAGGATACTTTTACTTTTGACATTATAAAATAATTGCCCATAGGATTGACATTTGCGAGCTGGTGTTTTCGCGTGAGTCAACGAGAGCCTAAGTGTATTTTTTAATTGAGTTATGCATTTTACAGCTGGACTATATTTAGTACACTAAGATATGATTGTAGATTATAAATAAATTCATATACTTCGCTATACAAAGAACAGGATACATTACAGTCTATGGGTGGTTATTTCTGAAAGTACATTTTCAGTCGTTATGCGTTCTCTGAAATATATGCTTAATTCAATATTTTATGTGTTAAAAGCTGACAAGTTGCGAATAAGATTTTAACACTTCAAATAAAATTAAGCATATATTTAAAATATATTTTGGTAAACTAAAAAAAATAATAATAAAAGCTTTAAAAAATGTACGCAGAAAAAAATAAGTCATAAATATTTATTTTCTGAGGAGATATTTTAAAAATTAGAATGCATTTGACACCAATTGGTTTAACATTATCGAAGGGAATTTGAGATCTCACTGGCCAACACGCTTAAATAAAAAATCAATAAAAAGATACACAGTAATGTTCTTAAATATAAGTCACATTTTGAACAGAAAATTACACTAACAACTGAATGCTAAAAGACACACAAGTATTTTAGAATTTAATATTAATTGGCAGAAATTAATTATATTAATTACAATATTTTAATTACATGTAACTAGTTTAAGACTTGTTCCAATAGCAAATTAATTAAAGAGATTTTGACATCACTATGATAAATTCATAAACTTATACAAAATATATTTTTTTCTTTTTCTGTTAATTTTCATTTCCTTATTTATTTATATTTTTTCTTTAAAAAAGTGAGTTTTTTAGTGAGTTCGCTCGTTTTTAAAAAAGAGTTTGAGTTGGAGCGAGTTCATTTTATAAATTTTGAATTTGAGCGTGAACTAACTCATTTTTGAGAAATTGAACTTAAGTTTGAATTAGTTTTTTTTTTTTTTGGGGGGGGGGGGTGTGTGTGTGAGCGTGCCCAACACTGGTAAGTCATGCAAAATTTCAAGTCTCTGTCTCAATTTGTTCGGTAGATAAATCGTTTACAGACACGCAGATACACACACAGACAAACGGACAGATTTTTTTTTTTTCTAAAAATATGTTTTTCAGAATCTCCAGTGTCTGAAACGTGTAAATCCATGAAAAAAAAAATGCGATTTCTTAAACGATTACAAGACTTACCCTATACTACGTATGATGGGTAAGTAATAACAAGACATACTCGTTTATAGAAAATGTACACCCTTATAAAGAAATAATTTTCATTCCTCTTGTTTTTAAGAACAAACTTCATGATAAAAATTGTACTTATAATGACGATAAAATTTTATGTTACCGGTATAACAAAACTTCATCATATTCTGAACAAATAATAAATGGAATAAAAATCTCTGAGCAACGAATAAAAAAGTTTATATTATTTGAGTAATAGCGTCTTGTATTAAGCGTACTTTGAATAAGCGGGCTTTTAAACTTTGTAACGCTTTGTAAGTTTGTGAAAAAAAATCCTTCTTTTTTCATTTAGCTACTTAAAAAAAAAAAAAAAAAAAAAAAAAAAAAAAAAAAAAAAAGTAAGTCACGCATGTTTTATATTAACTGTGAGCTTAAAAACGCATTCGCTGAGTATACTATTCCTGAATAAAAATGAATAAATCTCCCGAAAAATGTCACAAAACCTTTTGTTATTCCTTAATTTCATTTACTAGTGATGATGCATATGTGTGACAATATTCACTTAACGTATGAAGAACCATGCTATTCGAGCGTTTAAAAAATTATTTAACAGCTGCATCTAACCCTTACATTATGTATATAAAATGTTTTTCTGTACTTTTTTTTTCTTTTTTTTTTTTCTTTTTTTTTCTTTTTGTGATAAGAAAACGATACAACATGACCTTTAAAAGATTTCAAATTCTGAAACGAAATCTGTCAAAAAAATGCAGACGTTTCAATCATTTTATGTTTGTAAAATCGTATAAATATCTTTTTTCAGACTGCGCTGGCAAATTTAATTTTTCTTTCAAAAACAAATACCTTTTTTGGCGATATCATACTTTCCCAATTTCCATTTTAACAAGAGCTTGTATCAAAGGGATTTTATAAAAGATTTTTTTTTCTAAAGTATAAAATATCATATTCTCTAAACTTCAGTAAAATAAAAGACACTGAAAAAATGCGAGTTATTTTTGAAAGGATACTTTAAAGATAAATTTAAATCTTAGTCTAAAACAGGTTGTACCTATATTATTAAAAATATATAGTGGAATACGTGTACTTATAGATTCACTTTTGTAAGTAAACTTGTATCGAACATGATATTCCCAAATACTAGTATATAGAGGAAAAGGTTAAAATACCGGCTAAGGTCCAAATACTGGCTACACTGTAAAAAAATTTGGTCAACAATTACGGTACATATACTGGCAACTTTGTAACCAGTATATATACCGTAATTTAACTGGACAGCATATGTACCGTAAAATATTTAAAGTATATGTGCCGGCTGCAAACCCCCCCCCTCTCCTCAGGCTTGCACACATTACGTAACAAGAGCAAGAGCATCACTTGAAGGGTTTCTGTACACCGAGGCGGGGCTGCAAGCTTTTTTTTACTGAAAAATAATTATTTTACGGTATAAATAGCGATTGTTTACTGAGAAACAATCATTTTACGGTATAAATACCGTTTATAATGGAAATGGCACATATACGGTTTTTGCTGCTTAATATACCTTAGAAGTACTGTACTCATACCGTAAAGAGTGAAAACGGTATAAGTACCGTTAATTTACGGCACTGAAATTTTACCAAATTTTTTTACAGTGTATTAGGTGTTTTGAGAACTTAGCGTAACGCAGCCTAGCGGTGATAGGCAGAGTTTGTACCTTTATTTGAGAGGAGAAAGACACGAGCAGTAAGTCGCTGAAGTTTGTCTAATTTAAAAACAGTAAGAGCAAATGTACCGGCACGCCGAAATCTGGGATATCAAAAGTTTTTCAGGTATGTGTTTTTCATTTTTGAAAAAAAAATACTCATTTTATATTGGTCTGAATGGACGATTAAACTGTTCTTTAGATATATTTAGCTCCCAAATGCCGCAAGAGCGTTATTCGTATTTTACTATATTGTCACGTAGCTGTTGGAATGAGGACTCGCAAAAGTTAGAAATAGATGGTTTATTAGCGAACCAAAACACCAAGAGGTCACTCCGACTGCCTGAGTCCTCAGTCGTTACAGCTTGTCTACTATTCAAAGATAGTTGTGTAAAAGGAAATGACGATTACATACCTTACTGCATACATTAAGACACTTCTAGAAACCGAAATAAAGTGTACATAAATTATCGAAATAATTTAATACCGTTCTAGGAATTTTAGAACATGACAGAAATTAAAAACAATGATTATTGTTTTTTCGGCCGCGCCGGCGTTTGATCCTGCGAACTTTGGATTCGAAGCTCAGGATGCTAACCGCTCGGCCACAGTTGATGAATTGCGATTGCTTCCTCTTTGGAAGTACAGCGTCATGATGTTAGAGGTTCCTGGGGATTAAGCTTTTGGTTCTTGACCATGTCATGGGTCTCGTATAAGTTTGTTTTGTGTTAGGGAGAATTTTGTTACTGGATCCTTCTTTGGCAAAGATTCAGTAGGCTTTTCATCTTGGCTATTTGGATTATGATACGGTTTCATTCGAAGAACATGGACAACGTATCTCGATCTCCGTCTCTTTGAATCAGGGTGGAAGTTTGATACTTCTTACGTAACATCAGATAGTTGTCGAAGAAATTGATAGAGACCGAAGTACCTCTTAAGAAGTTTCTATGAGAGGCCGATTTTCTTAATTGGGATAAAAATCCACACCAAATCTCCAGGCCGATATGTTACTATTCTTTGTTTGGAATCATAGCGCGGGCGATCTTTTTCTTGTGCTTGGAGCGATCGCAGATGAGCCAACTGTCTTGATTCCTGAGTCCTCATGATTAGTCTAAATAACTGTCACTATAATAAATGTCGTCGTGCAAAATGAAAACGTAGTGTGCAGAGTTGAAGTAAATAAAAGGGTGTAAATCATGTAGTCTCTTGCTTCACAGTGTTTTGAATGAACGTCAGAAATAGGAGAATTTCATACCAATTTTTCCGCTCCACGTCGATGTACATAGATAGCATATCTTCCAATGTTTTAATGACACGCTCTATCTAGGTTTATGGATAGTATGTTGTCGTCTACTAATGGGTGATATTGCATAACCAGATAAACTACCAATCTAACAGCCATTTCTTATCAAATTTAAACATTTTTTTGTTACAGCAGCTGCCAACAATTAAAAATCCTCTATGAAATTCTTTCCACAACAATATTTTTTTATTGAAAGACATCCGCGTGAAAAATGAAAAAGAAGATAAATATGACGTCATATTGAAAATATAACAGAGATTTTCAAAGAGTTCTCAATAATTCAAGGAACATAAGTATGTGAACATATGTGAGAAGATAAAGCAGGTGAATATGGCGTCCGCTGATGTATATCTAAAGTTATATGGGTTTGCGGAATATATTGAATCATGATAAAATCCCGATTATGGACATATTGGTATATTTTAACAATTTGATATTATCTGAATTCGTTTTTGCTATTTTGAAATCCATTTTACATATGTACTTGTCTATGTACATGTATATTAGAATTTCCGCAATTGTTCAGGTCTACTGAGCTCATTGTTAGCATAGAACTAAAATAAAGATTTCAAATTTTTTTGTAATCTAAAATTCATAGAATTTTTGTATTTGCTACTTTTTATCATGAAAAACGTATTTAAATAACAAAACAACTTTTCAGCAAAAGGTTTTAATGTCGGTTTCAATTCGGACCACAGATTATTTACTAAGTAAGTAGGTAATCTGTTGTCCTTATTAAATGTAAAATGAGTTAAAATTACACAAATTAAAACTCAAAATTTAAATTTAAATTAAAACGTTATTGTTGTATAATGGCAACACATGTACTGCGTTTACATGATAGTTATATAGGAAGTAATCTCGGCAGTTGTAAATTTTCAGCTTTTATTGCTCCAATGATGAATGGAGTTTATTATATATATTTATCATTTTTTAAAAATGGGTTTCTATTTGATTCATGTGTATAATATTTAGCATACATATTTATTATGTTTTTTAAGCTGCAGGATTAATTTTGAACTATGCATTCTTCTCATACAATTTTGAACAAACATTCTTAAAATTACGATCAAGATCGTGTGTTTCAGCTAGTTATAAATAAATACAAACAATATCATGAAGAAAGATGTGTAAAGATGTAAAAACGAATAGTTTATTTTTAAGATATATGTAAAATATGAAAAAGAAAAAAGGACTATGTATCTAAAGTTTCCAATTTTGTATTAATTATTTTAGAAAAACTTTTTCTATTTTTAAAATCATAAATCTTAAACATGAATACATACAATTACTAGGAACGCTTATTAAAAAGTACTTTATTTTTTTTGTCAAAATATTCTAAATGATAATGCCGTTTTAATATAAAAAATATACTACATCTACTTCAGATTTTTGTTAAATTACAATGTTATTTTTTTATTGTTAAAAAGAGAGAAAGAAATAGAAATTTCCGTTCCTTTTTTTTTTTTTTTTTGTCATGCGATATATCTCTGATTTGGACTTTATACATTTTTTTTCCTCTTATCTTTTTCAGAATTTTTTTTATGTATAATATTGTTATTTGTTTATATTACAGCAGAAAAAATTCTTCCGCTGTTTTTCAATTTGTATGTTTTGACATTTAAGTTGACTTGGATGCAGAATTTGATTTCATTTCTGCTGCAGGATGTTTTTTTTGTTAAAATTTCCAGATGTTTCAGACAATTACTGCAAATAATTAGATTATCGAATATCAACTTTTATTTTCATCGTAAAAAAGAGAAAAAAAATAGTTGGAAAGATATCTCTTTTTAAATAACATAAGTAAACATGTATTAAGAATAAAAAATTGTTTTAGAACATTGAAACAAAAATTAAACACTAACATTCTAAAATCCAAATAATCTTTAACCTTTCATCGGACGAGCTATAATTCCGCCTCCCCCCCCCCCCCTGTGGCACGTATCGTTCTTTTCACGACCTAAATGTTTTGTTTCGGTATGGTGCTAATGCAAGATATTTTAAAATACGAGGGAAAGTCATTAAGTAAGTCTCAAAAGATAATTAAATAATAAGCCAAGATTGAATGGCGACGACCTTTTCAAAAAAGCGCGTGCGAAAGACGCAAGCATGTTTACATGGCTTAAACTTTTAAATCGGGTTTTAATCTTTTGAATTGGCACTGATGATGGAGCTTTAGGGCCTCCGAAACAGCTCTTGCCAATTTATATATTTTTATTTGTGCTATTTCACGTTGTTCATTTATTTTTAATATAACGGCAAAAAGTTAAATCCACCCTTTTAAATAGTTTTAATTCAACAACAACAAAATTTTTATTGTAACAATAAACAATAATTCGGTCAAAAACTGGTCAAATTAACTACATTAATTATCTTTTACAGCAGACTCGAAATTTGAAAGAGAGGAAAGAAATTTTATATAAAAAAAACTCATAAAACAGGAAAGAGGATGCAGATTTATTTTGACAGGTTTTGCTCTAAAGTTTGAAAGGAAAATGGATTTATAATGCAGTTCAGCTACTTTATAATATAGTCAAAATACATTAAAATGCAATATAATTTATAAATTTCAAAAATCGTTTTAAATATATTTTTCAGTAACCATTTTAATAACTTTGAATATTACATTTATGCTTAAAATGTATTTATCTTTACATTACTAATCGATGTAATTATTTCACAAATATGTATTTTGTGCAAATGTATATCACTGTTGATTTTACGAATCACTACAAATTTTTACATTGTTAAAATTTCATTTCGTGTTGCATAATTAGTCCTTTTCTAATTAATTTTAGATGCAAAAAGTAAAATGAAGTGTATTTCTTTTTGTTTAAATAAAATATATTAGTGAGGAATATTTTTATTTAATAAAATGGTACGAAGCAGTTTCTTTGTCATAATTGAAATTATTTGTTGACATCTTCACCTCAAAATGATGCACAAGATGCTGCAGATCAATTTTACACGTTGCTACTTTTCAGGCAAAAAACTGCATTAAGCATAAACTCACGAAATTAGAAATTAGAAATTAGAAATAAATGCTTCAAACAAAACACAGGAATACTTTTTGTTCCATTAAGGTAAAAAATAATACACCCTTATGTATTTACACGACTTTTTATGTAGAAAACATCTAAATATATAGACAGACAAGTTTTATTTATATTCCTTTTCCTTTTCGAGAAAACAAACTTGTTTAAAATTCCATTTTAATTAAATAAAACAAAATCTTTTAAAATCTTCATACAGAAAAGAAGTACTTAAAAAAAGAAAATAATTTTTTCAAATGTTTATTCTATCATGAAATAAGCCTCTTTAACGAAGGGAAAAAAGCTTTTCAACTTTCTTTTTCGCTTTTATTCCCAAAGAACTGTCAGGAAAAATGTAGGTAACCATAAAATATTAATTTTATTTGACGTTTGCCCTTTGAAAAATATTTTTTTATCGTAATGAAACATTAAGCAGCGGCAACTCCATTTGTAACTCATATTTTTTTTTTTCAGCGATTTTCTCTGCAATGGTTTTTCAAACATCTATTAATTTTTAACCGACATCTGTATTTTGATGTACGCAGAAAATAAGATATAAAGGAGAAAATAAAAACATTTTACTTTTCGACATTTTTTCTGAAAATGCTGTCATGAGACAGGAATGTAAGGATAAAATACTGACTTTTATTTCCATTTTCTGACTTTTATCTTTCGAAGGAAAATGTCCCTTTCATCAAAAGCGAAATTAAGAATTAAACAGCATTTTGTTTTTCTGTAGTTCACTGCGAATGAAACATCTTTTTCCCCTGGGATGTTTTTCAACGATTTTTCAAAATACCTTACCATTTTAGAAGTAAAACATCTCTCCATTTGTTTCCATTTGCATCGCAAATATATATACAGGGTGGTTCAGAACTATATGTCAAAAATGTAAAGGCAGGTAGAGGGGACCTAAATAAGCAGCTTTAGTATAGGAATACGGGTGCGGCAATTAAGCGTTGAGGCAGAAGAGGGCGCTGTTGAATTCGGTGGAGGAAAGCATTTCTCGGACTTGAATCGTCATTTCCTGCACAGATTTCGAGCAACAGCATCATTAAATCAATGTGGAACTTGTCGACATGCATTTCAATGTGTGGGGCTGCACAAGGAAAATGAGCGGCTGCTCAAAGGATGTCCAATGAACGATTCCTGGGTAAGAATCTGTTGGATCGCCGAACATTTGAGCGTCTTCATCGTGAACTGTACGCGATTGGATCGTTTTATGCTTCCAGGCGTGATACGGGCACTGGAAAATATCGCAGAATTCCAGCAGTAGAAGAAGAGGTATTACGCACAGTAAGAGGGTAGTCCTTCGACAAGAGAGCCGTTGAACGTGTGCATCCTTTGAGCAGCCGCTCCATTTCCTTGCGCAGCCCCATACAGGAAATGCATGTCAGTAAGCTCCGCATTGGTGTAACGATGCACATTGCTCGAAATCCGTGCGGGAAATGACGATTCAAGCCAGCGATACGCTTTCATACGACGAACTCAACAGCGCCCTCTACTGCTACAACGCTGCATTTCCGCACCACATTCCTAAACGAAATCTGCTTATTTAGGTCCCCTCTACTTGTCTTAACATTTTTGACATATATTTTTAAACCACCCTGTATATTAGAGAATAACGAATATTTAATATAAACTGTTTTGAATTATTTCCTGAAATGCTTTGAGGAAACGTGGATGTAACAGTGAAATATTAATGCGTGATTTTTATTTTATTTTTTTATGAGACGTGACAGTTTTTTAATGAAAACCATGATGGAGGATTATATAGCTCCTTTATTTTTTAATTAATCATAGTTGAATAAAAAAAATTCAAGCGATTTTCTTTTCGCAATATTTTTTTATTAAAAAAAACTTTCTTCTGACTGAACTAAGGCTAATTCTGGACTGAGGTTAATTCATATACGGGTAGTTTTACACGTATAGTTCCTATTGCAAAAAAAAATTTAAATGGTCTTTTTCATCATATGAAAATTCATTTACGTCACAAAAAGTTTGTTTCCATTCTTAAACACAGAAAATTTAATTAAGAGAATAGTATGATAACTCGGTAAGTTTTAGTCAAACAAATATTTAAAACAATGCACTTTACTGTTTTACTTGTTAGAGAGAGTAAAGCGTTTTAGTAAAGCGTTTTAGTAAAGCGTTTTAGTAAAGCGTTTTAGTTGCGCGTAAAGTAACATATAAGTCCCAGGGACTGAATGAAAAATTTAATTTAGTAACCTTATAAACAATCGTGGGGCTTCTGTTGGGCCCCCCGGAAAAGTTTTGTAATTATTAATGAATTATGTAATATCTATCTATCTAACTTTGTACTCATAATTCATTAAAAGCTTTTTGATAAATTTGATAAAATTATTATAATTATTATTGTTTAATTATAATCGTTATTTGATTAATAGTTTTTTGAGTTTCAACTTTACCCATATGTAACTTTTTTTATGTTATTAAAAAGCTTTCTGAGTTATAATTTACGAATATAGAATAATATTTTTTGCCATATTATAAAACCAAATGCTACAAGGTAAGGAAACCGGGACAAACATTTATGAACACCCTGTACAGTGATGTCAGTTTTCAATATAAAAATCGGGTTTTTCAATAACTAGATACTAGGTTGTTCGAAACCTAATGACATATTTAAAGGTAAGGAATAAAAAAGAATTTACGTTATAGTAAGAAACATTGTTTTATCCAAAATAGGCCAACGAGTTCATAGTATCTCATTAACAGTTAGAAATAAATCCAGCTTTGAATACAATAAAGTTTAAACATGCCCATGCTGCCTCTTCTTGATTTCTGGATGTTTTGTTTTGTTCATTTTGACAGTTGGACAAATGCATAAACATATAGAAATCTGTAGATGCTAATTCGGGGTAGATGGGAAAGAAATAACATTTTTGGTTGTTTCGAAACAGATGGTTACTGTCTATATTAAAATTGACGTTACTCCGTCTTGTGTAGTTGCAATATCCATGTGTCGAGTTTGTGCCATGTCGTGTGCTTTTTTACCGAATGGCAAAGGTTGTAAGTGGTTGATATTAATTCACAAAACTGTTCAGTGATTTTCCTGACTGTGAGTCGAGTATTTATTACAATAGTTTTTTTTTTCTTTCAGCATGCCGTTTTCAAGAGCGGAATGTTGCCCTCCGACTTTCCCATCTTGAATACTTGTGTAGCAAGAGCGAAATTTTGTACACCATCAGTTTAATTCGTTGCCACCTCACTCTATGTAAACGTAAAGTCTTCTTTACGATAAGATTAAATCCAATTTAACCCAATATGTACTCGTGAAGTCAAAGTACACGCAATTCGTCTTTTGTGTCATTAAGAATTTTAAATCACTTTAAAACGATAAAGGTCCACTTTAACTTAACCAATTCGCGACCAGCTCCACGTATACGCCATTTAGGGTGCACAAAATCTTTGAATTTGAATACCAGTATTTTAGTACAGAATTTTTCGCATTATCGTATCACAGATTTTCAGAATTAATCGGATATTACAATTTTTAACTAGTCGGATGTGTCAATCCCAAAACTTTCTTCTATCTCAGTCATGTTAATACTTCAAAATTCGCTATCACATCGCCAATAAAATCAACATTTTTTGTCATTCTGTTGTTTATCAGCTTCTTGCGAATCGTCGGGTTACCGGGATGCGATCAACTGATGTATACTAAACTACGAAAAGTCCTTCAGGCCTGTATCGTCAGGAACAGATAGCCTCCCTATTCCTTGGTTTTACGATTTTAGCTAATTTTACTGGAAAACACGAGGCTAAAATGCGTGGAACCAAATTAAAGATTCATTCCCAGTTCACGTCAACATTGAATTTGAATGAGGATACCGCCAAATTAGTCCTCTGCAACCAAGTTGGCTTCATTTATGGCAACCTATTTTTGTCGCCAAATTATACGATATTTCGACAACTGTCGCTAAGCTTGGCGAGAATTTGACTTTGACGAATATAAATATATAGTGTTAAACATATAGGAATAGGAACAATGGTTACAACAATGACAAAGAATTTGCCGAAACCATGTTAACTGAAACTCATAAATTAAACACGTTTATGGATGAATTCTGCTGTCTTGTTAGAAGATGTCAGCTACCCCAAAATTTCAAACCGCTATATCTCAGCCATTTTTTAAGAGAGAGGCAAAAATTGCTCCGGATTCTCCGGATCAAGTACGAACATTTAACGAAAAAAACATTTAAGATTTCTAATTTTTTTTCTACATAATTTTGAATTTCAAATCTTTAAATGAATATCACAGCGGCCCCTTCCGGAGGAATATCACCAAATTCAAGTAGGACCTGCTGGCCATAGCCAAAAACATAAAAGAAAAATGTTTTAATTATCTGCATAACATCATACACTTTTCGATGATACAATACTAAAAATCGAACACAAATCGAACAAAAATCGCGATCGCAGAGCCCCCTTTCTGCGAAATATCCCCAAATTCATCTTGGACCGGCTGTCTATAGTCAAAAACATATAAAAAATTTTGGTTTGATTATCTGCATAACTTCATACACTTTTCGATGATACAATAGTGAAAATCGAACAAAATCACGATCGCAGCGCCCCCTTTTGTTGAAATATCCCCAAATGGAACTGGGACATGCAGACTATAACCAAAAACGTAGAAAATATTTTTGTTCAATTATCTGCATAACTTCATACACTTTTCGATGATACACAATAGTGAAAATCGAACAAAAATCGCGATAGTAGCGCCCTCTTTCGTCGAAATATCCCCAAATTCAAGTAGGATCTGCTTGCCATAGCCAAAAACAAAGAAAAAATATGTTGTTCAATTTGAAGCATAACTTCATACACTTTTCGATGATACATTGAGGACGAACAGACAGACATTTTGTAAAAACATGTTTCTCGGTATCGCTGATCTCTAAAATGTGTAAATCCGTCGAAACCCCGAAAGTCGAAAAATTTCTATTACAATACTTTCTTCTATTATAGATAAAAGAAGGTAAAAATGGTGTCGAAGAATTTAAAGAAGCGTGAAAGACGCGTGTCGCAAAGGAATTAACCAACTATGTCATGTGTTAAATACATTGGGTGAACTTACTACACATAAAGTTAATATTTTAATAGATTAATCTATACCTGGTGCAGAGAAAAGAAACACACCACTTCATAAAATCGGGTGCTATTCTGATACAACAACCAATATAGAGTCCCTATAGTACTCAATATATCTTTTAATTATACTCACCATAATTTCAAAATTTTATTTTAAAAAAATGTTTTTATTTCTTTTTAAAAGTCAAATAAGCTCTTTTCAAAATTTGATAAAGAAGAAGTGTACTTTCTGTAAACACACGAAATACATTCTTTTATTTTTGTAATATCATAAAATGAACCTTCTGTAGAAAGAGATAATGAAAACTTTTCATTTCCCTTGTTTTGATTTCTTTCTTCACGTATTGGTAGGAAACATATAGAAAATATTTTGCTTCCGTCGAATGACTTTTGCCATTTGGAGTACAAGCATTATTGCTTTCTCGAAACCATAACGATGCATTAAATTGCAAGCTTATTTTAAAACTGGAATAAAATATTTGCAAACACTCATTAAAAGTTCAATAAAGTGTATTGTAAACTTTATTCTATTAATGATACAAAGTAAACCCCTTTTATAAAAAACATAATTTTACATTGAACTGTATTTTGGAGTATTGCCGGAAAGACCTAAGAATGTAATAAATAAAATATTAGTTTCCGTTTTTGCCGCATGACCTTTTTTAACTTTTTGCGAAACAAACATTGTTTTACTCAAACTGTAATGAAACACATATATTTTTATTATATTTACACCTTTTTTCCATGATATTTTAAAAATCACTTAAAACTTTATTGGGAAATAAATAGTATATTCGATACGTTAAAAAGTGATTTGTTTATATATGAATATAATGGAAAAGATAGAGAAAGAATTTTTATGCATTAATATGATGTTACAGCACCCCATTTTCTTAATAACATCATTACTTTTCATGAGAAAGACAGGCTTCTGCACTGTGTTAAACGAGGACCGCTTTTGGGATCTCTTGATGCTCTTAGATGTAGCTGCTGGAAAAGCACCGATGCATGGGCACGAAAGGAACATCACGTGAATCTACCAGTCTCAAATGAACCCGAAACGTAGTGCGACAGCGTGCCTTTTCCGTGAACCTCGATTTTTTAGGCATGTTATTCATATGATTCCGAAACACATTCGTATGACATTTAGCCAACACCATTATCAAGTGACCTTTCAGTGAAGACAAATTTGGTGGGTATTCAAACTTTATTTTTTCAATTATATTTTCAATATGCCTGATTTTCTCACTAACACAGGGATATAGTCAATTTGGGCGCCATGTGAGATGTAGAAATGCTTCCTAAATATATAAAGAAAAATTTTAGTGGGTAATAAGTATCTTGAAACTTTGAATCCTTTATTTGTTTTTCGTCTTTCGAAAATGAAAATATTGAAATAGTTCGTTTTTCAACAAAGTTGGATCGCACAGAGCTTCCTTGAGATTGAACATCTAAACTAATGCTCCCATACCAGGGATAAAAAATATATATATATAAATAAGTCCACTTTCAATCTCAAAGTAACAAATCTCAAAGTCTACAGGTAACAAGTTGCCGGATAAAGATTTTAATTAGAAAAGATTTTTCTATTATTTGAAGGCATTTCCGTCTCTTGCTTGTAAATTCAGTAAATTTTGAGCTTTGGTTCTCGAATTTTTCGTGTTTTGACGGAAAACGCGCATATGTAAAAACTTCATTTCTTAAGCAAAAAAGTAATACGAAGCACAGATTCCGAAACACCCATGTGATTTGACGAAAATGCAGATTTAGATTGAAAGACTTCAGGTAATTTTTAAGTTAGATTGTACAATTTTCTCTATTTTGGGGTATATATTTTGGGGTTCTCTATTTTGGGGTATATATTTGGGGGTTCTCTATTTTGGGGTTCTCTATTTTGGGGTATATATTTTGGATTCTCTATTTTGGGGATAATTCAAAGCGGAAATGTCGGTATTTTAAACGAATAAAACAACGAAAAAAGACCTTCAAGTCACACATTTTTCGAAGAGAGTTCTTGGTGGTCAGTACTTTAAACCCGCTCAGCTTTGAAAGCTTTTTCGAGCTTCTTCAAGCCTCTAGAATGACCATTCTTGAAATACAAACAAAATCTGGATTCATTGGAACATTTATTCGTATTCATTGTTCAATAGTCCAGTGACAATGTTCTTTTGATCATTGCAGTTATGAAATTAGGTCTGATTTTCAAGATAAACATCGAATTCTCATAAAAGATTGTATTTACAAAATATAGTTTTTTTTTTTTTTTTTTACTTTTATACTTACTTTCAAAATCTTTTCCAAATACTACTTATTATAAAAACTTAATTTTAAAATAAATACAGCTACATATTCAGTGCTAAACTTATATTAATATTACGTTAGATGATAAATGAGTTATATTAAACAGCTTTCTCGACATGATTTAAGGAAGTAACTTAATTTTACCTTGCTTTAATTAGAAAAATACCAACGTTTCGGCTAGTATTTTACATATTTATAGGAAACTGGATGCAGAATATTACAACACACATGTACTTCTACACACTATCTGCAATAAATTATTAACAAACGTTTTAAGAGGTCAAAGCATTTACTAACATAAGTTACGACAGGGAACATAACTCGTGGGACAGAGAAGAGACACAAAGACACTTCAACAATGCAATTCAGACAAAAGTGTAAAGTGCTTAATAAAGCAAAACGTAACAATCAGATAATTAATAGGCATAGAATGATGTTTTAAAAGAGATATTCAAATTTATGGTCAGTATGTCGCTCCATACTTTAGGATATATCTAGAATTTTACAGTTACCAGATGTAGTCTTTGCCACGAGGTCAACGCCAGGTGTAATAGGTATTCGTTATAATCGGGAGGCGGTGACATTTTTTAATTACCAATTTTATACGAGTCGATCTTTAAATAGGTATGTGATCTAACTTGGTCAATCAAGAAAACAGTCATTAACTATCGTGACAGCGGTGGATGAGGAGTTGTAGGCCGAAACATCCCCCGTTCTACGGTAAATGACTGGCAACCAGATTACAGAAGATTTATCGGTATCACCAAGATCAGTGACGATCTTCCATAATCGGGTTGCCAATCATTTACCTTTGGATGTTACAGCACCTAATGCCGAATTCATCGCTGTCGCCTCCGTTGATGGCTGTTTTCATGATTTATTAAGTAAAATGTACTATATATTTAAAGATCAGCTAATATAAACTGATTAGTTGAAAATTGTCACTGCCTCTCAAGCTATTACGGAATACCTTCAAGGACTACCGTAGAAAGAAGTCTGTGCTACATGAAACAAGTACATGTTGTTCCCATGAGACAATTCCAACACTCCAAATCTACGTTCAATGCATTATTGTCCTTATGTATCCGTTGATACCATGTATCCGTCTCCTGTATTTCTCTTGTATTTATTACCTGTGATACTGTACCATTTTAGTTTATATATATATATATTATTAATTTACCTCAAAATATTTCGTTTTGAAATACCTTGTGCATATTTTTACTTTTCCAAATATAATTCTTATGTTCAGTTATATCATTTCAATAATAATATACAAGTACGTGCTGGTAAACTATTTCCCAGTTTGGAGATCCAGAAACTCAGAAATCTTAGTGTGTTAAAAGGTAAAACATATACATTGGATGGAGCAGCTTTGAAAAAAATTTCAAATAAACAATTAATTCAATACGTGTATATGATTCTAACGCAGCAGATGAATATTTATAAATTATAACCCTGCTAGCTAATAACTTTTTCTTTGATACGTGTCAGAAAACTGCCAAACTTATATGATTTCTACCTTTTCAGAATGTAAACTTTCTCATTACTCCAAAAAGTTTATACTGTTTATAATATAGGGTTAAATAAAATTCTCAAGGATTTCTTCTATAGAATATTGCGTAATACATGTACAGCGAAGTAAAAATATAGAATAACATGGGAGATAATTGACAAACTAAAAGTATAGGAACCAATAATCAAAAAGAAAGAATCTTTTCTGAAGTAATAAATACAGTAAATGAAAGCTGATACCAATAAAATTCATCATAAAAATAAAAATAAGGATTACAGAGTTCGGAAATCTCGGAAAAATCTTTCTGATTAAACATGGAACAAAAAGTCGAATCGATGCACAATGTTGATCTTAGAAATTAGATAAAAGAGAAGAGATTTCTAACTCAAGAAAATATTTCAAACAATGCTCTAAATTTATGATGGAAATTGAATATTTGTAAGTCTATTTATTCATCGTTACATAAAGAACTCTTAATATTTTTACTAGTTTATGATCTTTTATGGAATAACTCTGGATAAAGATCAAGTATATATTTAATTATAATACATATTCTATGTCTCAAAATTATGAATATAAACGTTTAGGGCAGATATAACATAGCAACCGAACCCAAACTCTATAATTTTCAAGGTGGTAACTCAAGCTGCAAAATTCAAAAAAGGAGATTTCTCATAGTGAAGGGTTAATATGTAGCTGATAAAGTGATAATTAGGATTATTATGTAAGTGATGAGTAAATGGTTGTTGATATTGTTCATGTGAGCTTTTTTTGCCAATCATATTTCTAGATGGTTCACACAAATGAACATTGAATTTTTACTGTAGCGAGCGTATAGCTTTTTTCCACATAGGCGAATCATATAAAATGTTTGACAATAAAAAAAATCAAGGAATTGCAAAGTGAAATAGTGAAATAAGTCTACTTATTTCACAACTGTCCTCAAAATGAAAATTTATTCACATAGTATTTTTGATAGGTTGGACCATATTGCCTTAAAAGGAATTTCTGTAATAGTACGTTGAACCACCAAAAAAGTGTTTACGAAAATAAATTATTAGGAATTCTCAATTATGTGTAAAAGTCTTCAAATAATGTCAGTATTCCACGAATTAATTACGTTAGATTGACTCTAACGCAACTTTTTTCTGCGTAATTTTCGTGTTTTATTTTTCAATGTTTTCTCATATATATTTTTTCGATTTCATTTGTTCTTTGTTAACAGCAATACATCAAACAAATTTCAGAAATCATTTCATTGAATTTATTATCTAAACATATCATTTATCATAATCAAGCCGTCTAACTCTTAATAACTTTAGTAATGATCTGGCATTGTAATATGATTTGTCCGAGCCTAGGTGTGATCTCCCCTATATGTCTGTACAAAACAGTTTGAATCACCATATATGTTGTAAACACTTATAAATTTTCACTTGCCAAAAGTAATCTTGTTTGACTAATTTAATAATATTTATCTGGTTACAATTTGAAAAATGTCCAAAATTATAGCGCACAGGATGTAACAAGAGACAATACATTGAAACGAAACTTATATGTTGTTTTAAGAGCTTACATTTATCCTGCCACGACACTCGCAAGCTAATGTTAAACGAATGGAAACATTTCTTTGTTTAATTTCTTGTTTACATGTCAACATTTTTAAATTATTTTTTTGCAAAGTATAGCTTAGGACTTTAGTGACAAACAATATTTGCACAATAATGTTGCTATTGCTATACCTTGGACAATTTTGGTTATATTATGGCTACATATTGCGAATATTGGAATGATATATATATACTAGCCGGTCGCTTCCGAGTGGGGTCCAGATACAAAGAAATACTTGGGCACCATCCCTAGATAATCACGGGTAAGGCCCAGTATTAATTTGTCAGGGGGTGCATGAAAAAAAATTATGTTGCGAAATCTTTATTTAGTTGCTTTTTTTATATTCTTATTAATTATTTTCGAATACTTTTAATTTAAAGTATTTTATTTATATTTTTCTGTTGCATGTAAAATGCACTTCTTGAGCCCCAAGCGAAGTCAGAGCGGTACACTGCACTATGTATCTGGGGCCCCACTCGGAAGCAACCGGCTAGACGGGCGAAGAATGACTAGTAATACATAAAACTGCTGTTGAGATAGGACCAAAAGGTGAAATGACCTAAATCTTTCTACCCCCTCCCCTGATTTAACCTCTTTAGAGGGTGAATTTCTAAAATCGCCTGAAATACGTGTTTAACTATCTTCTAGTAGATTTATTATCCTGAATTTCATGGTTTTAACTAAAACTGCTGTTGAGATATGGCAAAAAGTCAAATGTCCTAAAACATTCGATCCCCCATTTAACTCCATTAGAGGTCGAATTTCTAAAATCGCTTGAAATGGATGTTTAACTGTTCTTTATTAGTTGTGTTATCCCGAATTTCATGCTCATACCTAAAATTGCTGCTAATATATGGCGAAAAGACGAAATGACCTAAAACTTTTGACCCCCCATTTAACCCCCTTAGGTTGTGATTTTTTTTAAATCTGTGAAATATATGTTTAACTATCTTCTAGTAGATTTGTTATCCTGAATTTCACGCTTTAAACTAAAACTACTGATGAGATATGGTGAAAAGGTGAAATCATCGAAAATTATCGACCCCCCCCCCCCCATTTAACCTCCTTAGTAGTTGAATTTCTAAAATCGCCTAAACTACATGTTTAACTATTCTTTAGTAGATTTGTTATAGCGAAATTCACGCTCCTACCTATAACTTCTGTTGAGAAATGGCAAAATGACGTAAAACATTCGACCCACTATTTAACCTCCCTTAGTGGCCGAATTTCTAAAATTACTGAAATACTTTTAAAACTATTTTTTAAGAAAATTTGTTATCCTGAATTTCATGCTTTTTTTTTAAAACTGCTGATAAAATATGGTGATAAGGAAAAATCACCCAAAATTTTCGACCCTTCATTTAACGCCCTTAGTGTCTGAATTTCTAAAATCGCTGAAATACGTGTTTAACTATTTTTTAGTAGATTTGTTATCCTGAGTTTCATGATTCTACCTATAATTTCTACTGAGATATGGTATAATGACCTAAAATATTTGACCTCCTATTTAATCCACCTTAGTTGCTGAATTTCTAAAATTGCTGAAATACATGTTTGTCTATATTTTTGTAGATTTGTTATCCTGAATTCCGAGTTCCTAACAAAAAATGCTGCTGAGATATGCCGAACAGGCAAAATGACCTAAAACTTTCGACCCCCCCCCCATTTAATCCCCTTAATGAATGAATTTCTAAGATCGCTGAAATATGTGTTTAATTATTTTTTTAGTAGATTTGTTATCCTGAATTTCACGTTCCTACCTAAAACTGCTGCTGAAATATGGCGAAAACGTGAAATGATTAAAAAATTTCGACCCCCCATTTAACCCCCTTAGCAGTTGAATTTTTAAAATCGCTGAAATATGTGTTTAACTAACTTATAGTACATTTGTTATCCTGAATTTCGCGCTTTTAACTAAAACTATTGTTGAGATATGGCGAAAAGGCAAAATGACCTAAAACTTCAGATCCCCGTTTAACCCCTTTAGTGGTTGAATTTTTAAATCGCTTAAATAATTGTTTCATTATTTTGTATTAGATTTGTTATCTTGAATTTCACGTTCCTACCTAAAACTGCTGATGAAATAGGGAGAAAATATGAAATCACCGAAAATTTTTGAACCCCCATTTAACCTACTTAATGATTGAAATTCTAAAATCCCCTGAAATACATGTTTAACTATTCTTTAGTAGAATTGTTATCCCGCATTTCATGCTCCTACTTAAAACTCCTGCTGAGATATGTCGAAAAGACGAAATTATCTAAAACATTCGACACCCCATTTGACCCCTTTATGCTGTGAATTTTCAAAAATCCTTTCTTAGTACGCGCTTACATTGTGTAAAGAACATGTCTTCCAAATTTCATTGTTCTAGAACAAACGGTTGAAGCTCGGCGTTGATTAGGAGAAAATGAAGCTACTACTTTATAAGTATAGATATCCCTCCAACATAGTGAACTTTAATAATATACATCCTGTTGCCAGGAGAGATTAACTAAAGGTAGTATGATACTGATAAGATAGTACTTTCTAAATATTTTTCGAGGAAAACTATGCGTATATCCGAAGTAATTCGTCAAACTTTTATTTATTTTTTCTGCGTAACAACCCATTCATCGTAATAAATCATCAAAACAAACATAGACATACAGTGTAAAAAAGTTGATATTTATGAATGAACCTGAGAAGCATTAATCAAACAGGTACCTGTCATGAAAATTACGCGGTAGATTCAGTCCTATTTAATTAACGAGGAGAGAAAAATTCATTTCAACAATGTCATATTTTCTTTGAATATTTTCAAACAAATAGTATGATAGAGTAAGAGACCAACGGTGTATTATATTTCGTAGAGTATCGAAATGACCAGCTTATGAATTGCCTTATTTATAAAAACGACAACTAATCATTTATGGGCCAATATGGGTATTATTAGCTATATCTTGGTTAATATTAGCTGTAATGTGGATACATATTACTAGTATTGGCAAAACATTTTACCCAGTAAGATTCATAAAATTAATTAATCCAAAACGTATATTTCGTATATTTGTCATTCAGTAAAAAAAAAAAAAAAAAAAAAAAAACACAAGTTTACGATTTTGAAAATCTTAATCAATATCTACACAGGAAGTCGTTTGGAAAAATAGTCAGTTAAGAGATAATTCCAATATTGGAAGGTATTTGTTGTCATTCTCTCACATGTTTAACCCATTAAGCGCCGCTATATATATTAAACTATTTTTTTTTTTATGGAACAGTGGTTTTTTCTTTATGAATAGGATGTCTTTAAAGTATTTCTGAAAAAAAAAATCTAATATTTAAGAAAAATAGCATGTTCCCAAAATGGGACCAATGGCTCTTAATGGGGGTAATTTTTTTCAAAAATTTTACTTATGCCTCCGTGCATTTATGGTTGTTATTGCATTGTTCTTTATCTATAAAAGGGGTAATATCATTCTGAAACTAATATTTTGCGAATAATTCATATAAATTAGTCCAACATCTACATTTATATTAAAAATAAAACATAAAATTACCGATTCCATAAGCATTTTCATTATCCATCTCTTTATTTTTCCCATTTACATAATTTTTGTCCTACTATTTTACATGAAAATGATGGAACATTTTTTTATACAGCATTGCGTTTACTGAAATTGATTTTTAACTTTTTTTTTTCTTTTGTTTAGTTTTTCCATATTCCGATTTGAAGATTCCTCTGAACTTTCATCTGAAATATCAAGTCTGCTTTTAATACTTTGTCTTTTTTAAACTCTAAATCAGATATTTCTTGATTGTCTGTTGATTTAGAATTTACGGAAAGTTCTACTTCACCAAATAGAACATGGGATAAATCGTCGCATAAATTATTTTCTATTACATATGTAATAGAAAATAATTTATGCGACATACATATGAGGAAGATATCTTCCCCGTGTGTTACAATACTGCAATCAGGTGGCAAAAAAAAACGATTTCTGGAACAGCCGAAAAATCATCCATATCTAAAAAATTGTTCAATCATCTTCCATGTAAAAATCAGAAAAAAAATGTAATGATGAAAAATAAAGAGATGAATAATGAAAATGCTTATAGAACAGGTAATTTCATTTTGTTTTTTTATTATAAATGTAAAAGTTGGACTAATTTATGTGAAATCTTCTTTAAATATTAGTTTCAGAATGATATTATCCCTTTTACAGCTAATAAACTGAAAATCAAATACCATCAATGCACGGAGTCATATGTACAAGTTTTCAAAACCATTAACCCCATTAGGAGCCATTGCTCCCATTTTGGGAACAACTTATGCTTTCGGTAATTGTGATTGATCTATTATACATATTAATTCCGTATTGATGTTGTTTAATATAATACACTGTTATAAACATATTTTAACTAAAAAATATAATTTTTATTATAGAGGTTTTTTTTTTAAATATTTCTTTCGAGTACGGCCAAAAAGCTATTTTTCGCATTTTTTAACAGAATTTAAAAAATAGAAAATTCTAATGAAACTTAAAAAAAAAATTCAGAAGTCTTCTGTTATATTCAAAATTCAAATAACACGAACCTTTTAACAATATATAAAATACTCACTTTAGAAAAAAATCATAAAGCAATGTTCCCAAAATGGGAGCAATTGCGCTTAATGGGAAAAATAGCAGAAAATCTATTTCAGGTTTAAGAGTTGTCCATGAATTATCAGTTTTTTTTTTCAATAGTGTATCATTTTACGTAACCGAGCTATTTTCACAAATAAAAAATTGTGTGATGTAAATAATGCCTAAAATGAACTCGAGTGAAAGTCCTTTAATTCAAACATGGATAAAAGAACATAATGAAAACCTTGTATCTGATGATAAAGCTTCACATTGTGTAATACATAAAAAAAAATATGCCTTGTAAAAACAATATACCTTGTGAACAGAAGTTCTAAGTTGACCAACACTTGAAGTCATCACTAGTCCCTACTAGTCACAGATAAAAACAGAATAGTAGAAGTGACCACTCAAAGGTAAAAATCCCTGACGGCTCGGCCTACAGGCACAGGTAGATTTCAAAGACCCAGACCGTAGGGCACGTGTTTGCTGGGGATTGAGGAAAAAATGACCTTTTTGTCATGATGCGACATTTGGAAACGCCCCTTTCAAAACCTAACTTGTTTGCAGGTGGAGCCGGCAGGGATGTTTTTTTTGCTATAAGAGTTGGTCCTATAAAAAACTTGTCAATATAAAAGTTTTAGATAATATTAAGAGGATTTATAATAAATTAAAGCGGATTCGATATCTTCTGAATTGACGAAGTAATGATTTTTTTTCTTCTTAAACCACTCTTTTCCCGCCTTCGGGCCATTTTTAATGATATCAAAAATCTGTCATATATAAATTTTCGGCCTTTTTCCCAGAAGTAATAATAACTTTAAACGGATTCGATACGTATCATAATTAAGAAATTATTGGTGTTTTTCTGTTTTCAAAAAAGCCCCCTATTCCCCCCCCCCTCTGGTGCGATTTTGAAAATTAACGACCTTGACCGAGATTTTATGACCTTTGAATTTATGTATCAGTTTGGAAGATATTTGCGCAGAATTATGGGAGTTATCGTATCCATATAAGAGTGACACACACACACACACACACACACACATATATATATATATATATAAAGTTTTGAACTGGGGGTGGTTTTAGGTTCTGGAAGTCATAATCGGCATAGATCTGCAAAAATATTTGAAAAATTCCAACTTAGGTGAGAATGTAATAGATAGTATTTCTTACGAAATCTACCTAAAACATGCTTGACAAATCGGATATTCTCAGATATGAAAAGAAAATTAATTCTAAAGAAAAATAAATCATATAAGCAATATACTATTAAACAAACTGAATAATCTCAGTTTAAGAACCTTTTTGAAAAAAAAAAACACTTTAACCAGTCTTTATTCGATTAATTATCGCTTAGACAAAATTATGTATTTGTATTATAAAGAAGTTATGAACGAGAATATAAATGACATGGAAAATAATCTTATTCGGATATATAAGATTAGATGGATATATAAGGATGTATGGATTAATCTTATATGGATAAATACGTACAGACGAAACAACTGATAGATGTTGTAGCTATATAGCTCACATTATTTGTGGGAAAGTAAACATGGAAACTTCTAACCCTCATCTCCTTGCTTTTAAACAACTCAAAACGATTAAAATTACTGTTGCAAGGTTTGTTAATGATTATTTGTGTAATTTGTGTCGTGAAATACGCGGGTTTCGTGAAAAGGTTGTTGTATTCATTGGTGATTGTACTCCATATATGATAAAAAAAACTGCAAAATCGTTGAAAGTATACTTTCCCAATTTAATTCCTGTGACACATTTGACTGACACTGTTCATCGTGTCGCCAGACTAATCAGGGGAAAATACAAACTAGTAAATCAAGTAAATCAAATCATTTCTTGCGTTTATAAAATATTCCATAAAACATCGTGCGAATAATAATTTATACGAAAATTTATCTTAACATTCCTCTGCCACCATAACAGGTATTAACGATATAGGAATCTGAATTCATTCGACTTTAATTTAGGGAAAAACTGGAATGCTATACAGGATGGGGTTAAATTATTTAACAGAATTCTTCTGCAATGTCTTCAGCTAAGAATATTTTATCAAAAATAATGTTACAAAATATAATATATGATTAAAACTCAATTTTTATAGTTAACCAAGTCATTAAATAATTCAGAAACCCGTGATATAACTTTCAGTGATGCAATTTGAAAACAGAGAAAATTAGAGATCATATCGTTAGTCCCAAAAGAAATAGGACAAAAAGTACAAGAAATACTCAAGAAAATTTTCAATAAAAATTCACGTTTTTTCAAGCTTAAGCAGATAAATAGCTTAATTAATGGGAAGTGAATTCACATCACCTCATCTGTTGTAATATACTACAAATGTTAAATCAGTAGATGTTGAAAGAACATTTTCCTTGTTAAAAAACATTATTTATGATCAAAGACAAAATTCCCTTTGTATAATTTGGGAAAAACATATAATTATATATCATAACTATAGTTGTTCCCGATAAAAGAAAAATATTTTATTATTAATTATTAATTATTAATTATTATTTTCATTATTGATTATTGTTTTCTTTTTCTCGTGCATATATTTAGAGTAGAAACACCTGACTTTCCGCGAAAAATAGTGATAAATAAAAATTTATTAGTGCATGTTTTTACATATTTTAAAATATTTTAGTTCATATTTTGCATATTTTAGAAGTCTGTAGTGCATACTTTTGCATATTTTAAACATTTTTGTATATTTTAAAAGTTTTTTGTGCATATTTGCATGCACATATTTTGGGAATAATGCATATAATCTGGTCTCAATGATTAGACACCTTTATTTTATTGAGAAACATTTCAAATGCTTCAGAAATATCACAGAAGACTTTTATTTCGCTTTTTCAAACCTATGCATTCATCATCATAAATCTTCATAAAAACTATTGACATCAATATATATATATATATGGTTAAACGGTCGATATTCATGAACCTAAGTTTGAAACGTTATACGAAGGTACATTAATCAAATAGTCACCTGACATCAAAATACAGAGTAGAATTTGTCTTATTTCAGAAACGGAATAAGAAAAAGGCACTTCTTTAACGTCAATTTTTCCCTCAAGATATTAATAATGGTTATTCTTATATCGTAAAATACGAATGATGAATTACACGATTTTTTAAATATTTCTATAGTAGAGATTTGTTTAATTATATTGCTTTAACTTGAACAATAAATTTATTTTTATAATATATTGTGTATTAAGTAAAGTAAATAGCACACATGATATTAATGTGGTGGACGAATAAATTTAACTTTACTCATTTAATTAACATCACAAAACAAAGAACGTAACAACAGATGAACACAAAACATAACTACATATCCAGTGGCTAATCGCAGTACAAAGAAAACTTATAGATATAGGTGTCGCTAGCGTATGGATGACTTACAATTACTACAATTATTTTGTGGTGCTGCCATCTACAACTTTCTCTCTGAAGAAAAAACACCACAAATTTGATAATACATTTTATCAAAAATTATATTTTTATGAGCATTAAAGGATTTATAATGTAACTGCTCAAAAGTTTTTAAGTTTTTATTAATTAAAATCATATTATAAATTTTTGTAAAATGTTTTTGTGAAAATTGACGTATTTCTAAAACATCGCGCAAAATATTTCATTTTCCTCAAAACCTACTCATTCTTCATAATAAATCTTCATAAAAACCATTAACATCCATTTATACATATTGTAAAAAGACGATATTCAGGAAAGATGGTACGAAGGTGCATTTATCAAACAAACACTAGAGTGAAAAAGTAAAGGATAGATTCTGATTTCATAAACGGGAAAGGAAGCGTTTTCTTAGCGTAAGTTTTCGTTTCATTATTTCAGTAACGATTATTACTTACCCATCATACGTAGTATAGAGTGTAATCGTTTTGAAAATCGAAAAAATTTTTTGACGGATTTACACGCTTTAGACACTAGAGATTCCGAAAAACATATTTTTAGAAGAAAAAAAATTGCCGTCCGTCTGTATGTCTGTGTGTCTGTGTGTTTGTGTGTCTGTGTGTCTGTTTGTCTGTAAACACTCTATCTCCCGAAAAAATTGAGATAGAGACTTTCAATTTGGTATGTACTTAGTATGTAATAATGGGAAGAAGTCTATTTCATTTCAATAACCTCGATTAACCGAAACTATTTTTTTCGGACTCTCGAAATATTCGTTCTGATAAAAGGTATGTAAAAATTTTCGAAATTGGTTATTTTAAGAAATGAATATAAAAGACAATAAAAAAACATAAATTTTGCATAAAGCATGAAGTCGATCGGATAATGAGTTGCCGAGATATTTGGAATCCTATTTTCCACACTCTTCGATTTTTCATGACCCTGTATTTCATCCAAATTTCACTTCAAAGATATATTTTAATTGGAAATTTGACGCTTAATCAGATGCAATAAACCGCTAGTTAATAGGATTATTGTTTTTGGAGTTATAAGGATGTTTCTTTCAAGCAATTCAGTAATCGAGCCTTTAATGTTTCTGACGTCATCAAGCCACGATTTTATTTGAATTGCAATGCATTTTATAAGTAGTTTACACATGTATATTTTAATATTTTACATTATGCATATCCATGTTGGGTAAGTATTACGGTGGCCCCCAAAGACTAGTTTTTATATCGGGAAGGAACAATGATAAATTATACGATTTTTTTAAATGTTTCTAGAGTAGAGAAGGTTTTTATTTTTACATCATATTAAAATTATACTCCATTAACGTTTATGACCAAAACTATAAATTGGGAAGGATATTTTGCAAAAAAAAAAAAAAAAAAAAAAAAATCACGTCAATTAAATGATTTATGCTAAACTTGCATGAATACTTGAAAGTTTTTATTACCTAAAATTAAAAGATTAAATCATCACTTATCTTTAGCTTTTCGGGAATATTTCAAACATTAATCACTATATATTATTATATGACGTGTTTAAAATCTTACAAAAAATTGTCTATCTGCTTGTATGTCTATATGTTTGTATGTTTATATGAAAGCAGTGTACAGACGAGAATTTCGCAACTTCTTAAAACTGAAAAATTTCATCCGCAAACAATTTCCCAGATTACAACTTTCCGAATATCAGTATAATATGTGTATGGAAATCATGCAATGTTCATACTGGTTATGTGTAAAAAAAAACAACACAAATTTCAGAATGCTGATGTGACTTTTAGATATAACTGCTTTAGAATAAACGTAGAGAACGGCACAAAATAAATCGTTTATATTGATTGTATATGTTTCTACGCTACTCTTATTTGTGATAGATAATCGCCAAATGGAATAAAAACAGATGGTGCACGTTCATAATTGCCTATGTTATAAACTGTACCTCTTTCACTAAACATGTAGTATGTCAAACATGCCTTGAACGTAATTTTCTGCAAATTAGTTTTAAAATAGAAAATGCACCACGCATAGATTATGAAACATTTCCTAATACCAACAAAAGAAAATTTGCTACATAAACTTTCTTATTTTTTAAACAATGAAAGAGTATATGAAAATTAACATATTCGAAAATTATAAGGCATATTAAAATCCAGTTTAAGCAATTACAGCACATAGACGGCAATGTATCTGTACACAATGCAGCCCTGTATAGGAATTAATTTGTATTTTATTCGCATTATATATTAGTCAAACTTAACTGCACTTCAAAACGAGTGATACAATTCAAAATGAACATTCAATAATTCGCTTCAATAGAAGTTGATTATTTTGTAGTATTTTATACAACTCATATAATTTTTCTATATAATGTTTACACGCCACAGAATAAGCTAAAATTTACTGAATCTTGAAAACGACACACTTGAAAAAGCTCTTGATGAAATTATCGCTCTTAAATTACAATTTAATTTTAATTTGACTTTGTGAAAAAATATTATGCGTAATATGTCTATTTTTTATACGAAAGATGTTAGGTGAGGATATAATTTCACTAATGTATATCCGTTATATATTAAACACACATCAAACAATTACAATCTACAACAATGAAATTAGTCATTTTGTACAATCCATATAATGGAACATTATATACTATACATACCATTTTCCATTGAAAATATAATGCGAAACATATCAATGATGTATATGATTTTCGTAATGATTAAATCAGTGTAACATCATTCAAATGCACTTCAAATATTTATCGTGCATTTACTATAATATATCCAAGATCTTTTGAGCGGTCCTTTGAGCGAGCTGTAAATGCTACAAAACCTAATTTATAATAGATAACAATCGATAGTAAACTTCAACAACTTATATGAATTTCGTCACAATTCAAGAATATTTACGAAAGTTAAAGCTCGGTCATGTTAATGTTTGAAAGACAGACACACTGACTGTCATATAGATAGATAGACAGGCAAGTCAAAGACATAAACACTTTTGAAACATATTGGAAAGAATAAAATCATAAACTCTTTCCAAACATCATATAATACGAAACATATCAATAATGTATATGATTTTCGTAATGATTAAAGTATAAAATCATTCAAATGAACTTCAAATATTTATCGTGCACTTACCATAATATATCCAAGATCTTTTGAGTGATCCTTTAAACGAAATATAAATGCTACAAAACTTAATTTATACTAGATAACAATCGATACTAAACTTCAACAACTTGCATGAATTTCTTCGCAATTCAAGGATATTTACGAAAGTTAAAGCTTGGCAAAGTTAATGTTTGAAATACACACATACTCATGGTCATATAGATAGATAGACAGGTGAGTCGAAGACATAATAAAAATTCAAGCATATTGGAAAGAATAAAATCATAACATGTCTTTCGTTTTATAAATGACATTGTATGTATAAAGTTTTCCTTTGGAACATGCGTTTCTTCAAATAAAGGATTGTGTTTTGAAATCGTAGGAAACTCGGAGAATGGTATATTATATAACCTTCTTGCTAGATCAAGAAACATTTGTCTTTGTTTTCTGCAGTGTATACGAAATTCTTTGACTTTGCGTGTATTGTCACGATTTCTTAATTTTATTGGTAGCGTTAAGGAACAACCTGTATACATGTATTATTCTCCCATTCAGCAAATCTCATCTAAGAGCATTCCCTATACATTCATTTTCACATCTTTGAAAAAATAGAATGGATGACGACATAGAGTTAAAGAGTTATTTAAAAAGAAGAATTATTTGTAAAGATTGTTTATTAACAATATACGCCATTTAACAGTTAAAAAACTGAAATTCTGTTTTTTTTTTTTGTAAAGTATTCAATTTTTATGTGTTCTTATGTATAATTCAATGTGTGTGTGTGTGTGTGTGTTTCTGCATGTATGTATTTATTTACAGTGTACGGCCGATAATTATTTAAAAATTCTTTTTCCAGTAAGGATCTTTATGCATTAAGGATATTGGAAATGTTTCCGAGTACATTTTATAGTGTATTAATCAGTTTTCTATATCCAGAATATACTCGGTTTTACAGATGGATTATCCAGTAAACAATTTCATGTTAAACACAACATGTTGTATAGACAAGCCTGATAAATTAACAGCATTAACAACATTAAAATTAGTATTATTTAGTTATTCTTGCATGTATAAATTCCATTATGCAGCTGAAAATATTTCTTTCTTTTGTGAAGAATTTTTTAATTCTTGAACAAAATAATTCTAAAGAATTCTACAAAGTAGCATTCTCCTGTTATCTCCTGTATGTCTTATTTAGATTTGTAAATAAACTACATAGTATGGTAAATATTAGTTCAATTAGGAAATGTATAACAAATTTGAAAATTAACCTTCAACAATTTTCGTCAACAGATGGAAATGCACTCGAATTATTTTGTGTATCATGTAAATATTTGTATAAACTCCATATTTTAATCTACAATTCATTGGCGTAGTGGTCAGCGCTTCTGGGCCACTACGCAATAGGTCCAGTGTTCGACTCTGGGCTGGGTAAGGTTCATGGCAAACCTCAATAACATATAATTGCATTAAAATTCGAGTATATTTACGCCAGATCGAGCACGGAAAGATACACAGACGGACAGACGGCAATCAGACAGAAAAACTGAATGCATAAACCATTTTCACCTATGTTAGAAAATGTTAAAGAGCATTTCATTTATCGTCAATTGCATTACAATCCGACTGTATTTAAGCGAGATAGAGCATGGAAATATAGACAGACGACAAACAGACGGACAGACAGACAAACCGAATTCATAAACACTTTTCACCTATGTTTGAAAGTGTTAAAGATTATTTCATTTATCGTCAAAATTGTACAATTAAAAGCAAAATAAAATGATTGAATAGTGCATGGAATAACCCCTGTAATTACAACATGGAAGTTACTTTAAAAATAATAAAGACATTGAAACGTTCATCAGGTTAACTTTTATTTTTTGTGAAATAAGACGATATTTCAACAAGATCCAGACATGAACAATGATTCAATTAGTTACCATGTACGTACTGTCAAATACATTTCGAAATAATAAGCGTTAATCTCAGTGATATATGTACGCTTGTAGCGACCACTTCTAGCACTTCTCTTGATAGCTTTTTTCAGAAAGTTAATCACTTTTCAGAAAGGTAATACACGTGGGTTCATTATCAATAAATTTACGAAGAAATTTACGTGACATGGTTGATGACAATAGATATGTTCTCTTGACAATATTACTATACAAATTTCAGCATTTCTCATGATGTCACAACACGTCACCATAAAGCCAACAGAAATGTTTACAGGATTACAGGCATAAAAATTCTGTCGTGTTTCCACAATAGATCGCCTCTGATTCTTCGATAATTAGCAGGCGATTGCATAAAAATTTTGAATTGATTTTAAATTTTTTCTCTTCTTTAGAGAATTATAATACAATTCATTTCTAAATATTTTAAAATTCATTTTTCTTTTAAAATTTTAACGAATTTTAAACTTTTTTTTTTAAAAGAAGATAAATATTTGAAACGTTTTATATTTGTTAATTTTTATAGATAAGTATTTTTATGTAATAAACCTTAATCAGTTTTGCTTTTACAGCAATCTAAAATATTTTGGAATGACAAATATTCACTTTTGTATTACTTATTGTTTTAGCTAATTTTAAGTGTTTCTTAAGTTTCCTTTCTTGCTTCAAAATAAATAATTTATTAGTGCAATCATTATAACTCATTAAGTATGCGACAAAACAAATTTTGTTTTGTCGTTATCACGACAAAACGAAAAAAAGAACTTTTCTTTTAAAAACATATTCGTTTATAAATTTCTCTAAAAAGAAAAAGTACAAATATGAAGATACTAAAGTACTCAATACATGGTTGAAGTATATTCCCTTTCATTTCCTACGAAAGTAAAAACAAAAAAAAACTTTGTTATCTCATATTAAAAGTCAAATAAAATCTTTTCAAACTTTCGTAAAGAAAACTACTTTCCTTTAAACAGACAAAATATCTTTTTTTTTCGGAATTTTATAAATGCAATCTTTTAAAAATTGGGAATTAAAAATTTTTCAATTCTCTTTTTTTTTCCTGTAGTGTTGTCAGGCAACATAAATGCAAAAATGAAATATTACTAAGTTTTGTTTTTGTCGAATGACTTATTTCTCTTTGGAATAAAAATATTGCTTTCTGAAGAACAACAAATATGAGAACAGTAACTTTACTTGTAAATCATCGTAGTTGAAACACATTTTCCGTCTTTAATTTCCTTTTCAAAGAATGATTTTTTAAAATGGCTGTGAAACAGTAATCGGTTACTATATTCTAATGTACAATCAGCCCCCCCCCCCAAAAAAAAAAAAAACACTCATACATTTTAATAATCTACTTGTCGTAGAAAAAAAACGAAAATATCCATTCGATTGGAAATTATGTCTTCTTTCAATGAATGTTTTTAAAGGACTTAGTAATCCGTGTTCATACAGAAATTTTACTAAAATCTCAAATTTTCAATACGGACATGCAATTTGGACATCATATTTAGCTTAAGGGATAACAAAAGTCTTACTTTTCCACTGAAGGTGAAATTTAACGTCATGTCACATTTAATTTTATTTATCATTCTCTATAAAACACAATTAAATAAAATTTTTACAACGAATAGCGTAAAGTATTTTGTATACAGCATAATTATTTCAACATTCTACAGCTGATATTTTACTTTTTAAAAAATATATTTAATTTTGATAAAAATTTTAATATTATTTTTTGCCTTGCATCCACTATGCACAAAACTGTAGCAAATCTATTGGTTCTAGATCCCTAAATAATATTGATAATGATGTAAAACTAATGTACCTTGACCGTATACTATATTTTAAGCAATTAGAAACAAAATTGTTTTTAAATTTAAATTTAAATTAGAAAATTTTGAAAACAATTCACTTTAATGTTGAAAAATTCTAATTTGAAAGAACCAATACAATTATAATACTAAATTTGAAGTATATGTTATTCCCTGCATCAAAATGAATGTATCTGTCAAGTTTCATACAAATTGCATTCTAAGAGTTTGAGAAATGTTGCGCGCAATTAAAAATTAAAAAAATCTTTTTTAAACTAAATTAAATGTTTTAAAAACAGGGAAATATCTGTTGTATAATATTGAAATAATTATGCTACATAGAACAGATATTTTGCTGTCAGTTGTAATAATTTTATGCATTTGTTTTATATAGGAAGTCAGAAACAAAATTAAATGTGACATGATGCTAAATTGCACTTTCAGTGGAAAAGTAAGACTGCTGAGACCCCTTTAAAAAATACGAGTATACCAAACCACAAGTCATTCGGTGAAGTATTTTAGGAATTATGCAGACTTAAAATTGGAAATCCTAATGTTAAATTCCTTCTTAATAATTGTAAAGCAAACTGCAATTGGGTGTGGCTTTTTAAATATAACTCAAAAATTAGTTGATGCAATGAGCTGTAAATTTAAGTTACATATTTGATGCTTCTGTAAATAGATTTCTCTTAACAATTGTATATGTTACACTACATATTTTGCAAATATTAATTTAAAAAATACATTTAATATGAAATAAATATTCCAATATAATATCTATTATAGGCTACAAACATTTTAATATAAATCGATTTGTAAGAGCTTCAAATATGGGAATCCAAAGTTTTATCTTATTTCAAAGAGTATGTTTTGAGTTATAAACACACATTGCAATTTGTTTTACAACTATTAAAAAGGAATTTAATATTAGGAATTCAAAAGCTACAATCCCGTAATTCCTGAACTACTTCGCCGAATGATTTCCTGTATAGTATCCTAAGGTAACCATTTCTCAAAAATCTGATTATGATGTCAAAATTGGGTGTTCGTATTGAAAATTTCAGAATTTTGTACAATTTCTCTATGAATACGGTACCCTAAGAATTTTTTCTAACATTTATTGAAAGAAGACATAACGTCCGATCAAATGGCTATTTTTTTCCCTGCAATAATTTCATGAATAGACAGTATAAATTTGTTTATTTTTTTTCTGGCAGGCTGTACATCGGAAAAGAGAGGTAAAGAAGAAATTAAAAGCTTTTAATCCCTCCTCTATTGATTAGTTCCCTTAAGTACTTTCAAAAAAGATGTTTATAATAATAAAATTATATATGGTTTGCTTTCGTCATATCATTTCTTATCCTATGAAGGAATTTATTTTGACGAAACCATAATAAAAGATCAAACACTAACTACATTTTCAATTCATTGCAGTTTATATGCTTTTTCAAACTTCATTTTCTTTGAAGGATATTTAGAGTCTCGTTCCAAAAAAGTAAAAACGGAACTATTATAATATCACTCGTGTGTTTGTCTGTCCGTCTGTTCCAAGCGTTTTTTTTTTCGAAAACTATGGAACGTGGAAAGTTCAAACTTGGTAGAGTTGTAAAAGCTACTGACACACATATTTATAGATTATTAACAATTCACAAATATTTTAGAAATAATTTAGTGGGGCGAAGTAAGTTATCTGATAAAAAATCATTTTTTTCTATCGTCTGGGGTATTGTTCGAAAGATCTTGTAACACCGAACTCAAAAATATATTTGTTTCAATTTTAAATTGATTATATTTTCAGTGATGTCATCGAAAATGTAGTGCAAAATTATGTCCTTCTCTCCACCTTATTTTCGAATCTACTGAAACTAAAATTACGAAAATAATTATGGGTAGTAAGAGTTTATTTAGACCATGCAGGAAAAATATAGCACTTATCCTACGTCACATAGATTTTGTGAAAATCGCATGTTTTCGTTACACAAACTAAATTTTGTAGGTGCTCAAGTTTAGTAGTTGAGAAACGCTCGAGATACTTATCGACGCGGAATCATCAAAGGATTGTTGATAATGATTTTCAAAATAAAATGTTGGTAATTAGCCGATATTTTAATTAAAAACCTATTTAGAAAAACGCAGCATGGACCAAAGCGGCTGTGTAAATCTTCTTTTGAAGCGCGCTTGACACAATGTCAATTTTAAACTTTGTATAAGTTTTTGTTTCAGGTCAGGCGAATCATAGTGATAAATAGTTAACGTTTTTCCTTCCTATTGAATTCAATTATTGAAGGCAATTATTTTAAAATAATTCATACACTAATTTCATGGTATTAAAAGTCCATAGTTTTCAATCAACAATCGCTTAGAACAAAATATGTAATTAATTTATAATGAAAAACTCTTCGATTAAAAATCACTTCAATCATCATGACTGCAAGTATCACACTTTTATGTTTAAAAAAAGATTCAGAAAGTTTCACGTTGTTGAGCGTATTTTTTTTAATCGTCTTAAAATTGTCTATTATGACGTCAAATATGATTGGAAGGTGACTTCTTTTGAGCAACTCTGTGATATCATTACAAAACGTGGATTTATTGTACAGAACCCACTGTATTCGAGTAGAACTCGCACTGACCGATTAAATGTCCCTCGATTGGAAATCTATATGTACATTGAAGGGAGATTTAAAGAATATATTAAAACTGCTTTTATTTCTTTTGGAACAAATGCTGCGAGGTAAGACGAGTGTCACAATAATATATTGTATTTTCTTTTGCGTCACGACGTTTTAAGAGAAAACGTAGTCTTTAAATAATATATAATATACACCAGTCTTCGATAGTTAAGATACAGCCAGTTTTTTTAAAGATCACTATTAAAATAAAAAGAGAAAACTGCCCAGTTAAACTGACGGCATTGAGCTCACAGGCTATTCACACTAATTGTGTATTATACTCTTATTTCATAGAATTTGAAATAAGCAAAAAATAAATTGACAATATATTAAAGGGGGTATCATCCCCCGTTCCCCCCTTATAATTAACTAGTGAACCCCACAAACTTATCAGGAAAGCGCCTTATCACAATGAACCTATATACAAAATTTGAAGCAAATCGGATAATTCTGCATGAAAACCCATTTATCTAAATTAAGGGGGGGTTAGCCCCCTTTCCCCCTTTATACTTAACCAATGAACACCCAAAACTAATCAGAAAATTGCCTTATCACACTGATCCTATATACAAAATTTGAAGAAAATCGGATGATTCTGCATGAAAAACCCATTTATCTAAACTAAGGGGAGGGGGGAATTAGACCCCCTTTCCTCTTCTATACTTAACCAATGAATCCCCAAAAGTAATCAGTAAAGTGCCTTATCACAATGAACCTATATACAAAATTTGTTGCAAATCGGATAATTCTGCATGAAAAACCCATTTATCTAAATTAAGGGGGGGGGGGTTAGCCCCCTTTCCTCCTTTATACTTAACCATAACACCCAAAACTAATCAGAAAAACGCCTTAGCACACTGAACCTATATACAAAATTTGAAGAAAATCGGATAATTCTGCATGAAAAACCCATTTATGTAAATTAAGGGGGGTTAGCCCCACTTTCCCCCTTTGTATTTGACCAATGAGCCCCCAGGTCTAATCAGGGAAGCGCCTTATCATAATGCACCTATATACAAAATTTGAAGAAAATCGGATAATTCTGCATGAGAAACCCATTTATCTAAATTCCGGGGTGTTAGCCCCCCTTTCCCCCTTTATACTTAACCAATGAGCCCCCAAGACTAATCAGGGAAGCGCCGTATCACAATGCACCTATATACAAAATTTTAAGAAAATCGGATAATTTTGCATTATAAAACAATTTATCTAAATTAAGGGGAGGTGGTTAGCCTCCCGTTTTCCCCCTTTTTACTTAACCAACGAACCTCTAAAACTAATCAGGGAAGCGCCTTATCACAAGGAACTTATAACCAAATTTTAAAGCAAAACGGTTAATTCTATCAAGCGTTATCGCGTTACGTACATACATACATACATACAAACATACAGAACCGGCGGGCACATAAGCTCTCAGGCTTTGATAGCCTGTGAACTAATAATGAAAATGAAGGTGAAAAATACGATTTATATTAATGAGCATAAGTAACTTCAATAAAGCCTTGTTTAACAATCATACCCCTCCCCCTCTAATTTTTTTAAAGATTTGGGCAGTTATATGGCAGTCGAGAGAAACTGCTAGCATTAGCACTTTAGAAATTTGTGTGATTTTATCCATGCTTGTTTATCTTGAATTATTGGTGCTAAAATTTTGTTGTAATTATCTAGTGGATGTCGTTTATCTGATTCGTTAAGATGGCGGGCAGCCGGATGGGTGCAAATGGGGTTTTCACAAGCTGGTGCTGCTGGATGTCTGAATGTACCTGGTAGTGTAGTCGACAAATTCTGTGTCAACTTCAATTACAAAATTTAGTATCAAGAAGCCTTGTTCCAGATCACTCACAGATTATGACCCCTGCCTGAGAAAGCTTTATAGCTCTCTTGGACCGAATGAAGAGGAACAAAGTATGGTTCACCACATTTCAGATCACCGTAACGGAACAGGGATGACAATATTTGCTGCTACTGTGCACGCAATTAAGAATTCTATTTAAGACGATCTGCTGTATGTGTCCCTCTGAGCCCTCTTACCGCTTATTGCGCGATTTTTACTGGCAATACATTTGTAGAATAATTTATATAATACGCAATATTTGAAGCAATATTACTTTAATAATTCAACAGTCAAAGAATGAAAATGAAAATAATAATATACTACATATTTCAAATACATCATGATTTTAAATATGTAATAATAGAGGAGATACTCGTTGGTTACATATTGGCCGAAACGGTTTTGAAAAAGATTAAGCGGTCAGAGGGCTAACAGACAACACAGAACTGCCTGTTTATGTTGGACAAGAGAACACATTCCCTGGAACAGACAACAATAGGCTTCCGTGCTGTTCACAGAAAAGTCACGTTTTGCTTTGGAGAGTGATTCTTTTCGTGAACTGATCTGGAGAGAACATCATATTCTACGTATGTAAAATTGTTGAAAGACACAGTTATAGAGAAGGTGGAATAATGGTTTGGGCTGAAATCTCTCTGGTGGTCTCAGTAACCTCCAAGTGTGCCATGGAAGAACTCTAACTGCTGTGAAATATCGGGACGAGATCCTGCTCCGTTTGTCACAGCATATGATGGTACTATTTGTGATGAAATAATTGTAACGGATGATAATACCCAATCGTATTGAGCTAGAGTGTGGGAGTGTGGGAGAATGTATTTAAGATCACGTTTTGGAGCGAATGGAATGGCCAGCTCAGTCTTTGGGCCTTAATCCGATAAAGAATCGTAATCGTTTCGACTATCTAGGCAGACAGGTGGCAGCCGTATGTTCTCCGATGTCGTTAAATGAGCTGAAACAAGGGTTGCTCCATCTGTGGGTGTTGTTTCCCTTTCCAGTGTCCGGCAATTTAATTGACAGTTTGAAAATTCGATGCCACAATTGTATTCATTAGGAATAGGGCCGAATACATGACTTATTAACATCCGTTTTTTTTTTCACAAAAAACTGTCATTTATTTTATTTATTTTTTATCAAACAGTATGGACCTTTGCTAAAAATCCAATTTTTTATTTATAAATCATGCTGGAAGATGAAATTAAGTAAAATTCGATATTAACTGTCTAAAGCACAATTTTTCTATATTTCATGTTTTTATGTTCGTTTGCTTTGAAATTAGATACAAGACTTGTTGTACCTTAACATTTGGAGGCCAGTGTATATTATAAACAGCAAATCATTTATAATTCAATGTCGCTGAAAGAAATCTTCAGCAATTTCTTTTCTCTCTGTTTTCTTCAACTATGTCTCAATTTTTAGAAATCGTTTTTTTTCTATTTTTAGATTTTCCCAAATGATACGAATCCATATAAATAGAAGAATAGGTTTTAAGACAGCAATATTTATACGTTTGTTTGGAAATCCAAGATCTACGAAAATAGACACTTAACTTTATTTTATACATATACCCCATGAAACAGCAGATAAATTTTGTTTGTTCATGGTCAACATAAAACAAAATTATATTTTGCCCTGCTATTCCTGCAAAAAATACCGTTCGGGGCCTTTCTTTTGCCCTGTAAAAGTACATCATTTATACAACCTATGGAAAACTATATATTTTTCGTATATAGATGAATTTCATGAGATTATTATTATTCAGAATATTTTCACACAAGTTAGGACCAATCGAATTTGGTCCCAACTAAACGAATTAAAGTCAATTTGCAACAAAAAGCAACATTAGCAATTTGCAAAATGTCCACAGAATCATTTTTCTGCATCACGTTACATTAAGATCTGGAATTATTCATCGCTTGCAAGTTTATACACAAATACACCTTTGTATTTTGAAAATTTTCATATTTTCACATTTAAAGAAAATAAGACAGTGTATAACACACATAACACTTCTACTGCTCTTTACCAAACTGTAATAATGGCATGAAATTAGCAAAATCTTGATGGTGTAAATTTTACCTATATTTTGACGATTAGTGTCTGTTATTTTAATCATTTATCTTTTCATTGTGATAGACAAAAATCTCGGTTCAGTTTTTGGTCACTTCCGTTGGCCTAAACGTTTGGAGTATCACATGGTTTTATCCGAAAGTAGCGTGAATATGTGTTGACGCTTTAACTTATCTTCTACTCATGCAGGGCATCCCTACGTCGACCTATGTCTGGTACTGCTGACAATCAGTCGTAATACGCAAGAAGAAAACTTTCTTTAAAAGTCATGCATACTGCTGACAGATAATATATCAGAATATGTATATGTCTTACTCTGTTAATAAAACATTAAAGAAAAATTTAGTGTGTTTGACAAATTTATATATTTAAATGTTAAATGATGTTAAAATCACACATACCGGTGCCAATGCGCTTTTTTCCAGGAAAGCGAACTGCATTTTGCATTTGTACAGAGTAATAGAATTTCCACGAAAATGTCATTTTTGGTACAACTTTTAAAAGTTAATGTGCAAAAGTAAAATGACTTGGATTATCAAAAGGGAAGGCAAGTTTTACATTTCCCTCCCCTCTCCCTCACTTATGATTGTTTTGATCGTATTATGTATTACCCTGTAGCGCAGATATAAAACACATGTATTTATATCTACAAATGAATTATCTTTTGTAAAATTGTATTGTCCCAACTTCATTAAAATCAATATAAATCAGGACATCACGAAGAGGTGTTAAAGTGTTGTTTCTGAAAACCCGGTACACTTTTAAAATATATATGTAGCCACTTTTTAAGCTCGGGTTTTATTTATACATGATCTTATGCCGCTTCAATTTTTGATCAAATTCAGAACATTCAGTATCAGCTGATATTCATTTATGTTATTAAATATTGAAGGTGTTTTTTTATACAAGTTAATAATTTGTCGAGTTTATGCGAGAAACTTTAGAATATTTTTTGTGAAATATTTTTCAAATAAGTGCTTTTCATGTGATAATATATAACTTTAGATAAAGTTTTGACCTTCTACAAAATGAAAAAAACACCATCAAATTCTAACACATTTATAAAATTATAAATATATAGTGAGTACGCAAGCATATTTCTCTACACATTTGTAAATATTCCGTATCTATTTCCATTTTTTAAGTAAACATCGATATCGTACTACAAGTACTACTACTATCGTATACTATCGAATACATATATGATATCGTACTATCGTATCGATAAGTAACTAGCGAAATCATGCATAGTCCAGTATGTGTTTAAAACTTATAAAAATATAAATAAAAAATGACCTATAAAACTTAACTATTATATAATTTTTTACCGTTATTTTCGGAGATTTCGAAGAAGTAATTTTTATGCTAACAATATAACAATAATGTATGACCGCAGGCTTTCCTTTGTGTCCTTTTGTTTCATCATGCTTTGACGGATTAATTATTTCGCTAAAAAGAAATACATTTTATAGGGTATATTTTTATGTTATTGTCTATGGAAATAGTTTCATAAATTTTCTTTTGATTCTTGCACTTTTAGGAATAGATTAGTTAAAAATTAGAAAATTGTACACATTTTCCAGTACTTATAATAAAGGAGCTTACAATAGCTTTGGGTATATAAATATCAATTATCAAAAACACGCATGTTCATTCTTTTAATAGATACTTTAATCTCACATAACTCGTATGTACTATATAACTTCACTTTTTACAACTACCTGGATCAGGAATGAATTTGATGCATGCTTTTCATGTATTCATTACACAACTTTTCTTATATTATATGATATTTATAATGAAATAATATGAAAATATTTTTATACGTATACTTAAGATGAAATAATTATAACTCATAAAATAAATCTAAAGGAATATAAGAAAGAAACGTGAGTTTTAAAATAATGTAAAAATTACTAAATGATATACAGACAAAATACCAATACCGTTTGGTTCAAAATTTACGATTTCAACTATGTCCACTTTTTTTTCTCGTTTTTCTATTTCATCATCCTTTTCTTAATATTTGGATCAAAAAGATTCTTTGGAATATTTATATTTAATGGAAAAAAGGTAATTGAACCCGTGTCGTATCTATTATATTAGAAGAGATTATGTGAAGATTTAGCAAAAAATAACAGCTGTCTTACTGAGTATAATATAAGATTATTACCATAGATATGTCCCGAAACTATCTTAAAATATATGTACTTCATTTTAATATACAGGAAATATTTATTTAAAATTTTCTCTATTGTTTTAATTAGGCATCATTTTCTTAACAATGTGGCACTTTTATGTTTGTTTTCTCTTTGAATTCACAGAACAAATAAACTTGAATGATGTTAAATATATTTAAACATTTTGAATTCTCCTACGTGACTCTTCTCTTCGTTTTTGTTTTTCTTCTTCTTTATTCCTGTTAATCCGGTTTGCCTATTTTTGACATTTTCTTCTTAATGGCTATTAAATTTAGGTTTTTCTTCTTAGGTTTTTCTAGGTTGTCATTCTCTTCTCTTTTATATCATCAATAAATTAATTAATTAAAAATTAAAAACAGGGTATATATAATTTTTTCAAAAACTTAACATATTCTTGTTGAAATCTAGCATAAATATCTTGAGCATTTAGGGACGAACGAAAGCGCAAACCAAAATATTGCTTTTCGCAGTTTTGCAAAAAAATTGAAAATTTATGACCCTATAAGGATACTTTTATTTCAGGAAATGTTCCCCGAAAACAAGTATATTGTTAATCTGCAATTAATTCTATATTTTCCTTTTGAATACTTTTAAGCAAAACTAACAAGGTTAATTTAAAATGCACATTAAAACTGATTCAATGCAGTTAAGTACTACCTTAGAGAATAATTAATATGAACTGGTACTTTTAACTATTAAAATTATCTTTCTCGGTGTTTCAGAAAATTACTTGCATTCTTTCCCCTCAGAAATTTATTTCATCGTAAAACAATGCAGCATGTTTAAACTTTGTTATTCAACAAACATGACCAAAAATGTATTGTGTAAAACTAAATAATTACAATTTTAGCTTTATGTGTGCCTCAGTTTCAAGGCACAAATCAACACGCGGTCTATCATTGCTTAAAAATATTTTCTTTCACACACAAAATATTGTTATATGTCGTTAATTGAAATAAGTCACTATTACTAAATTTGTTTTATATCTTTATATTTATTATTTCGATATATCCAGTTTTAAAAATAGCTTTTATTTGTAAATGAGATGTTATTTGTTTCAACTTTCAAATCATAAATAGTTAAAAATGTATAAATTTGAAGTTTTATCTTTCTATAAAAGGTATAGATTACTTCATAAATTTATGATTTTTTTTGTTTTACTTCAATAAGTTTTTAAAATAAAAATCTGACTAAAAAATGAAAGCTAATCTAAAGCTGACCCTTTAAACCTGAAATGCGTTTCCTTAATATTTCTTAATATTTGGGTCAGAAAGATTCTTTGGAAGATTTATATTTAATGGAAAAAAGGGAAGTGAACCCGTGCCGTGTATATATATTAGAAGAGCTTATGTGAAGATTTAGCAAAAAATAACAGCTATCTTACTGAATATAATATAAGATTATTATCATAGATATGTCCCGAAACTATCTTAAAATATAGGTATTTCATTTTAATATAAAGGAAATATTTATTTAAATTTTTCTGTATGATTTTAATTAATCATCATTTTCTTAACAATATGGCAATTTTATGTTTGTTTTCTCTTGCAATTCACAGAAGAAAAAACGTGGATGATGTTAAATATATTTAAACATTTTGAATTCACCTACGTGACTCTTCTCTTCGTTTCTGTTCTTTATTGCCATAGATACATTAAGGATCAGTGGACTGTACAATCACTTGTTAATCCGGTTTGCCTCTTTTTGGCATTTTTTTCTTAATGGCTATTAAATTTAGGTTTTTCCTTTTGTCATTCTCTTCTCTTTTATATCATCAAAAAATAAACTAATAAAAAATTAAAAACAGGGTATATGTATTTTTTTCAAAAAAATAACATACTCTTGTTTGAAATCGAGCATAAATGTCTTGAACATGTAGGTACGAACGAAAGCGGAAACCGAAACACTGCTTTTGGCAATTTTGCAAAAATTTCGAAATATCTGACCCTATAAATATTATTCTTTTCAGGAAATCTTCCCTGGAAACGAGTATATCGTTTCCAGGGTACTTTCAATTATTAAAATTATCTTTTTCGGTGTTTCAGAAAATTGCTTGCATTCTTTTCCCTCAGAAATTTCATTCATCGTAAAACTATGCAGCATGTTTAAACTCTGTTGTCCAACAAACATGACAAAATTGTATTGTGCAAAATTAAATAATTACAATTTCGGCTTTATTTGTGCCTCAGTTTCAAGGCACAAATCAACACGCGGTCTATCATTGCTTAAAAATATTTTCTTTCACACACAAAATATTGTTATATGTCGTCACTATTACTAAATTTGTTTTATATCTTTATATTTATTATTTCGATATATCCAGTTTTAAAAATAGCTTTTATTTGTAAATGATATGTTATTTGTTTCAACTTTCAAATCATAAACAGTTAAAAATGTATAACTTTGAAGTTTTATCTTTCGAAAATAAGGTTTATATTACTTCATAAATTTATGATTTTTTTGTTTTACTTCAATAAGTTTTTTAAATAAAAATCTGACTAAAAGATGAAAGCTAATCTAAAGCTGATTCTTTAAACATGAAATGCGTTGCCTTTACTAGGTCACGTTAAGTCACCTTCGTATTGAAACCTATAATAAAATTGTAAAATTTGAACAGAAACATAACAATTATATGGAGTAAAATTTACCTCTAAGTAATTTTGTTCTCCTAAAGCACATGAAAAACACGAATTATTTATAACGACAATTCCCATGTTGCAAAACATTGTTGGGCCAGCTGATTGTTTGCTAATTGCTGTCCGAAGTTTCCCACACAGCAAAAGTTGTCCGCCCTCTCTTACCATAACTATATAGCTAATTGTTGATTCTTCGTAAGTATGTCTAGTTAGGATAAATGAAAGTTGTAATTTTTTTGTCCTGAATTTGTGGAATATAATTTAATATATTTTTGTTTGCGTTCGATTACTTATTAAGATAACCCCTTAAGAAAGCTGTATAAAATGAAGCCTTCATTACAATATTTCTAATCGAGGTAATATCATATTTATTCTAAATGCTAAAAGGTCTCAATTAACAACATAATATGCAGTAAAATAACTTTTATTCGATTGTTGACATGTTTTGCCTCTCTCCGAGCGATTTTCAAAAACAAATGAGGATATTCTATAATTGCACGGTCTTTGAAGTTATTATTTGAAATGCTATCATTTAATTTTTATGTACTTTTAGAAAATTACGCACATTATCTTTTGATTTTACTTTGTTGTTTTTTTTTTTTCATATTTGTAACCATAGAGCAATTCGAGTAGTATCAGTGTTATTTTTTTCCAAGACTGTACGTGTGTTTTGTTCCATCTGACGAAAGAAGCCGAAATACGAAAGAAGCCAGTAGTTAATTGTTCCCGTAATTATAGCCACTTTTATATTTTGGCTAAAGAGAGATTTTTATTGGATGTAGGGAAATGTGTAGTTGAGAAATTATTAAAATGCTTGTCATCGCAAACAAAATTATGTTTCTTTAAACAATTTATTCAAAAATGTGATTTTGTGTTAAGTTAAAAGTACTCAATGTATACTTTTGCATGAACAAAGCCTACAATCAATTTTAAATGCAGATTTTTAAAACTCTGAAGTTCGGCGATTGTGTTTCAATTGTTTACCTCTCTGCAAAACAGAATTTCTCTCCAAACTAACTTAATATAAACCACAATTATTTTGCCAATTAATCAATCGGTCAAAATTGAACAAATTTCCCCAACAAAGTGAAAAGTTTCTATACCAGTATTTGCACCTGGGACTATCACATGAGGTACAATACTCTAGCACTGGGCAACGCAGATAAGATCCAGCCGCATGATATGTAATTTAATTATATCGTCATATAATCTAATGACATTGTCATAAAATCTGCTGGAAATTTTGTTTTCAACTTTGACGTCACCCTTTTAAAAGATAGTTTTCCATATTGTAATATCATACGTATATAATTCAACAGTTTAAAATTTAAATATGTTTTTGTACTAGTATAAAAAAATATTTACCTCGAAACACTACTACATACAACATTGCCAGTTCCATGACGAAAATTTATACGGAAAATCTCCAGCACTCAGCAAAGTTGCGCTCAATTTTTATGACTCGGACTACCGTACTTTTAAAAAATTTTCGATTGGGCCAATTGTAGGGCATTCGTAAAAGGTCAATAATAATAATAATAATAATAATTACAGCACTTTTGTATCGTTTCAAAAACTTGTGTCATCCCCGTTGAAGTTGTCAACTTCAAAGAGGACCTTGACACAGATAATAATAAAACACAACAAATTATTTATAACAGTAAGCAGTTAATTGTGGCAGTGGAACAGTGTATTTAATTCAGACGATACAAAATAAGCTACATTTAAGAAAGAGAGAGGGAGGAGAAGGCGGTTCCCAAACTTGTTAAATTTTAAATCACTGAGCTCGGCTCCCCATATCCTCACCGTTCGTTATACAGGAACCTAAGAATTCTATAAGACAATATAAAATACTCTAAAAGATAATATAAAATATAGATACTATAAATGGAATCCCGTGGATCCCAATGTTGCTTTATTTGAAGTACGAAACACATCTTGTCAAACTCTCACAACGTTTGACTCTATCAAAAACTGCCAGTTGGGATTTCCAATTGAAATTCCTACATTGCGTAATTTCACTAGAGACCTAGTTGATACGGTGAAGAGATGCATACAAAATCCACTGTATCTATCTACTACCGCGATATATATGATTACTACACAACCACAGTTACATAATTAATCTATATTTTCAGAAATAACCGTAATAACCCCATTTTTGGAGATAAATCTGCACTTTGCGAAACTTAAAGAATGACAGAATAGTTCTCATTCGCACACACATGTTAGTGACTCAGGACACCACGATTGCACGGAAAATCTCAAACCTCACTTATTCACAAGAGTTTTCTAATAAAAGAGCATTCTGTCAAATCCTTTATGGTCACATTAAGCAGCATCATATTCCATGTACAAGTCAACTTAGTATGTGCAAATATTTAAGTTTATTATAATATTTTTTAATCATTAAAATTATCATTTGAATATTAAATAATATTTTTAATATGTATATTGAATTTATTTTTGTTTGTATGTGTATAAACTAACAATACACAGTAATAAAAAATATTAAAATATCTAGAATTAGAAACTAATTTTAATATTAATATGGAAACAATTTTTTTATATTTATTATTATTTTTTTTACGTTTAGTGTGTTTCTTGTTTATTGTTTAGAACTTGTTTCACTTTTATAAATGTAACTACATAAAATATGCAAACTACTTCATATTTTTTGTAGTTTGCTATGAAAATATTCTTCAATAAATTTTTATCAAGTTCTTCGACTAATGCCTCACGTGTATTTTAGGTAATAAATTAAATTATTCAATGCATGTTATTAAATTTTAAAGTACAGTTCGTCACATTTACATAATATGATTTAATCTTCCAACAACGCTCTGGGAATTTTATCCCCATCTTCCTCCTTTACCTCCTAAATTACATTACTCTGTGTGGTCAAATTTAATTTTCCATCTTTCTACAATATGAATCGAATAAAAATAATTCCTGTGGAAATCTATAGCTACTAGTTATTTTAAATTACAAAACAACATTTATAATTATTCAAATATGAAAATTTTAAACTTACATTTACATCGAGTATTATATATTTGCATTATATCTCATATGGAGATCGTGTTAACTAATTTGTGCACTGCACACATCACGCGTGTTTATAGGCTAATTAGTTCAATTATTATCACATATGAAGTGTAATATATGAAACAGGATTAAATTGAATTTTGACAGAAATTAAATGTATATTTCTTGTAACAATATATATTTTTACAATACTTGTAATTTGAAGGACAAATGTTTACTACAAAACGAAAAAAATTAAAAATGATGAACAAAACTCGTTATTAGTAATTTTAAATTAACGTATTAAAAAAGTAGGCCAATGGCAGAAAAACATAAATAAACATAAATTTTAATAACATGTAAATATTCAAGGTATGTAAGGTCACTTATTTTTATTCTTAATGCTACGCAATAACTTATTATTAAAGATGAAAAGTTATCGGTAAAGTATCTTATTTAACTCTTAATCATTTAAAATATTGTTTTAATAATTATAAAACCCTCTATATGTTTGTTTTTTTTAAATAAAAGTAATCTATTTACAGAAATGTAAATTTTCATATGGATTGATTTTTTTTTTTTTTTTTTTTTATCAAACGGTAATAAAAATGGTAAAATATTCGAAAATATTTTACATTTTTAATTATGCATTAATTCAAATAAACTAAATTTAATATGATACTTAATTAAATGTAACAATGCTTAAATAAGATAAATATTTATAAGCTTGAAGACTGAAAGCTTTAATTTAGTTTTATAAATGAAATTAAGTTATATAAAATAGTCACATCCATTCATCGCGACTTCATATTAATGGTCACCAAATCATAGAGTGATAAAACTGGGACGATTTCATGACGTCACAATACTGTACGGGTACTAGGGAATTCCTAATACTAGGACTTCCCTCGAAGGGATTAGTCTGAGTGATATTGCTGACAACAGAGGGTTAACAATTACGATATAAAGAAGATACAATATATGAAAAAGAGCAAATTAAATGATAGAATTACAAAATATCATATATAAATTCATATATATGTATATATATATATATATATATATATATAATAACATTTGGCAAAGAATCTCATTTCTTAAGCGGGAGTTGCTCAAAACTTAAAAAAAAACGCCGTATCTTTTAAAACTTTAAGCTTTTTAAAGTCACGTAATCGGATTTGCAGCCAAGAGCGTATTTTAGCAAGAGTAGTTTAACGCAAATTTAATTTCATTGTTGCAACATTTTGTTTGTGACAAATATTTACATTTGAATTTAAAAATTTTCCTCCTTGTTTATTTGTATGACTATTTATAGAAACTCGTACACCTCAAACCATATTGATAACATGCTTTGCAACAAACCTGATTACGAAACTGTAGCCTAAATTCCTACTAAAGTATATAAAAAATCTTTCGATGACTTCTGTAAAGATAAATTTTACATTAAATCTCCATATCGACAAAATTGAATACATATATATATATATATATATTTCAAAGATAATACTTCTTGATTATTTTCTAGGAGGCTCTCCCCGCCTGCGGCTTTACTGCTTCAAACCCCAGGTATTTCTTCTGCCTGTGTGTCTGTCTCTCTCTACAATCTGTTTGTTTCCCTATCCGTTCTTCTACCCATCTCTCAACCCGATTGACTGTCTCGCTACACGTCTCGCAACATGTCTGTATATTTCTCTACTGGTCTCGCTACCCGCCTATCTGTTTCTCTAACCGTTTGTCTATCCGTCTAACTATTCGTATGTCTAGCCGTGTCTCTCTCCGTACCTATCTTTCTACTGTCTCTTTACGCGTCTGTATACCCGTCTCACTATCCGTCTGTCTTTCTACCCTACTCTTTAACCGTTTCCCTACCCATCTGTCTATCCGTCTCTCTAACTGTCTCGCTTCCCGTTTCACTACCCGTCTCTCGAAACGTCTGTCTGTCTCTCTATATACCCCTTTTTCTACCCGTCTGTAAACTCGTCTCTGTACTCATCTCTGTACTCATCTCTGTACTCGTCTCCCTATCCCCCACGCTACCCGTCTCACAACATTTTCCTCTACATGCCTGTCTACTGGTCTCCCTACCCTTCTCGCTACCCCTCTGTCAACCATCTTTTTTACCTTTCTCGCTACACGTCTGTCTATTCGTTTCGCTACCCGTTAGCTTATCTATGTCGCTATCCGTCTCTCTACCCATCTCACTACCCGTCTGTCTACCCGTTTGTTTACACGTCTCTCTACCTCTCACCACTTCTTCTCAATATTTAAACAATTTAGTATACAGAAGCCGTTCCCCTGGTATTAAAAGCAAACAGGAGTAATGTATCTAATAAATGTAATCAGATGCAATTTTTTAAAATGCATACATAAACCAGCATAATAATTCATCAGGTTTATTTCCATTTGTAGTTTATATCATTTGACAGTAAATCTCAACTTCTTAAACCCGCACTGCGTCAAGCTTTTTAAAAATGACCCAAAGTTCGTATAATTGAGAAGGGAAAGTATCCTCAGGGCTATTAGATACCTGTTATTAAGTTAAGTGAAAGTTTCTTAATCGGGTTCGCAGGCAATTGCTTATGTCAGAAAGCTTGGTTTAATGCCCTTTTAAATTCATTTCGGTAACTTTTTTCTTTTTTCGGTGCGGGGGTGGGGGGTGGGAGGGTTTCAAATATTTACACTTAAATTCAAACCTTTGGCCCCATGTTAATATTAGTGTTGTTTGTATTATTAATTAATACTTTGTTGACCGAACTTCATTCGAAACAAATGTAAAAGACTTCTTCTACAGTTTTTTTTCTAGGAGAAACTTCCGTAATCGCGCCCAAAGCTAATCGGAGAATTTAATATCATTATTGTTTGTAACTCTTATAGAGTTAAAATATAGTTTTGCTAGCATTACTCTTGTTTGAGACCAACCTTGTCTGTGTATCTGAATAGGAAAAAGTTCCGTATCATGTGCTGGTTGGCGTGATTGGCGAAAAAAATAAAAATGGTACCAAAAGACAGTTTTAGCATCTTACCAAATTTTTCTAGAGAGTGGAAAAACATGTTTTTCAAATATTTACAAATGTACGTTTATTAAACCATGTTTTTGTGCCATCTTAAAAAATTAAGTACGATGTTAAAATAAAATTTTATTGCCATTTTCGATATTTTACAAGTAATGAAAATACATAACAAACATATTTAACAAAACTAAGAAACATTTTTGTGATAAATAATTGTTATTATCAGGGGGGCAAATTGTAAACAATTAATAAGTGAATTAAAAAGCTACCGAAAATAACTTGTGGGAATCTCAGGAAAGAAATATCTGATATAAATAGCATTTAAAATCTTAAAATGAAGAAGTGGTCCGTACAAAAATGCAAAACATTATACGCCTGATATAAGTATTTTTTAATTTTTTGATATTTCCTAAAGCACAGATAAAAGAGTAAAAATCCCGGCACAGATGCCATATACTCACCACGTTGGCGCGATTCCTCCCCCCCCCCCCCCGCCCGCGCCAATTTGGCGAAAACTGTTTGTTGTGTTTATTTACTTTTATTTTTTATTTTAATTCTGTAGATCTTTTTTTATATGTATATCAATATTTATTTATATCAAACTATTATTTATTTATTTTTATTTCCTTTTTTAAAATAATAGAAGCTATTTCATTTATTACGTTATTTTATTTTTATACTGAAATAAAAAATCACTTGCTATTATTGCATGCTATTTGTAACTAATATTCAAAAACAAAGTTTTCGCCAAATTGGCGGGGGGGGGAAATCGCGCCAACGTGATGCGTATATGACATCTGTGACTTGTTTCATTTCACATATGTATTGGTACTTCTATGTTAAATTGGCACAGTTGATAAAACGCCAAATATTGTTCTCATAACATCTTCATATTGCATTAAGTTCATTTAAATATAAACCTTTCACTCATTTCAATTAAAGAAAAGAAAATAAGAAGAAATAATGCCACAAACCAAAACCTTTCATTTAAACATAAAAGAACTGTTTCTAATTTACACTCACGAAATAAAAAAGCTGCTAATGGTGAGATTTGTGCCAAATCTCTAATACTAAGTTATTGCGGGGTTTTTTCTTTCAAACAGAAAAAATTCCAGATTAATTTTCCATTTTTATTAAATGGAATATGTTTTATTGTACTGATATTGTATTGCACTGTGCGTGCATATTTTTTTGCGCCATGTTACTCCATGAACTTTTGAAATCTTATTATTTTCAAAAATCCCCGCCTGTGAAAATGACGTATGCACTAAATTTTCGTGACGTATGTACTTTAATTGTGCTTTTTTATCTATTTTTTAATATAATTCCCAAAGGGCTTGAAATTTATTCTTGGTAATAAATAGGTGTCGTTGTCACGTTTATAGGTACTGGCTGTGAAAGTTTGAACGACATCCGTCAAAAAGTTTTTGAGTTATGCTTGACGAAAAGTTTTAATATCCATCGTAGCTATATATGGGGCAAAGTAATACTGCGCTGTGTATGAGTCTTCGTTGCACTCAGACAATTAATTAATTAGTAATATGCACCAATTAATATCTAATATATTCCTATTAGTATCACGTAATTATTCATTTAAAACAATTTTACATTTGAATAACAACTGCGTCATGTATACGGGTCATTCACTAATAGTGGGGATTCTAGGATAGGAGAATAAAACGTAATAGGCAAGACTAACAATATTTTACTCCAGTATTAGGGTTAATTAATTAGGAAAAATGTAGAATATTACGTGTTTACTTTTATTCTGCATATGATTTAAATTTAAAGAAGAAATTTAAAATCGGTTAATTTAAGAAAACGCTCTTATTTTTGTAAAGAGAAAAAAAATCATAAAATATCAAAAAATCACTTTAAGATTTCCAAATAAAGCTTTTTGAAACAGGAGAACATTTTACTGATATTGCGTAATAAGGTTGAAATCGAATAATTTTTTTTACTATCATGACCTCGTCGAAAACCAGAAAAGCATAAAAAAGTATAAAATGCATGATAAAAAAATTAAATAAAAATTAAAAATTAGTCTGTTTGTGTGTTTCTAATGAACAAAACTCAGACTCTTATAGAAAGATTCCCCTAACCACAACTCTTACATGCACACGTACACGCACAAACACTTTCTTCCATTAATATAGATTAAAATATGTTTGACGGTAATGTGTTTTAATATTTAAATATATATATATATATATATTTAAATTCTTTTGTTCAACTTTGCACAATATAAAACACTGAAATAGCGAGTTCATTATTGAAGTATACTCGAGATGTATCAAAATGTAGCTCACGTTCATACTTTTGCCTTGCCTACAAATTAACTCAAAGCTATAAATTTCGAAAATCTGCTAATTAAATGTGTTAACAAAAAAATTTAAGTATGTTGGTTAAGAAAATATAGTGTAATTTTTCTATTTATCTAAACCCACTTATTTAACTTTCGTTATTGATCATGTGTCTGTTGTTTTTGCATAAATTAAGTTACAACAGGGCTAGAAATTTAGAAAAAAAAAAAGATTTTCTTTTTATTTACAGGCTTAAAAATACAAAATGCAATAATCTATTATTGATTCATTTTTCTAATCGTAAACATATGATGTGAAAGGTAAAGAAGAACGAAAAATTAAATAAAAAATAAGAAATAAATAAAATAAAAATCCTATCATTTTCTGTATTGAAAGAAAATTAAAAGCTAACAGGCAAGTAAAGATCAAACATATTTAAAGGTAAAAAACACACCTTTCTTATCATTTATGTAAAAAAAAAATCAAAATCGCACGTAATTTGTGAAAATAAATTCAGATTACTCTACCAGAAGTATCATTTGTAAGTAAAAATTCTTTAATAATGTAAGATTTCATTTAGAAGATACGGTATTTCCAGAAAATGTTTTTTGCAGAGCACTTACAAATTCAGGTTTTCCAGAAACTTGATTATGCATTAAAAGAACAGCTCTTTTCTAGGAACTGTTAAATTTTCTGAAACAAACATAAAACAGAAATCTAATTCCAAAGTCTTAAAACGTGAAAAATAGTTTTTGACTTTCTCTTAGAGATGTTGTCTTTAGGAGAATTCATTTATGCAATAATGTTTTCTTTTGTGAAGAAGAAAGCTGAATTTTAAAATTGATGTAGCACTTAGATAAGATAAAAAAATACAATGAACAGTTGTTCTTTGTGTTATAAAAAAATTTACAAAAGTACGGTCAATATTTATTTTAATTTTGATTATAATTTTGGAATAATTTTGATACTATGTAGTATTGGATATCAATAGATGGAATTGATCCTTACTGAAGAAAAGCGAATATTAGAATCACTTATCTAAGATTTTATATAAGTAATGTGTAACAAATGTTTTGAAGTCTGACAGGAAAGATTTTCTAATCAAAATAGTTTGGTTATGTAATGTACACTGCAGTCCAAAAATTAAGGGCAGTGACTGGACGCTTTCGCGTTTTACACGGTTTGTCGAATATCTACTTAAATTTTTGACAAATTGTTCTTGAAATTCGAGGATGTAAAAGTCATGTTTGACTTAAAGAACAGTAGAAACAGTATACTACAATTAAAAAATTAATATAATTGTATATTTGATGAGATGTGGGCATTTGTATGAAATAATTTATAACTGCTCATGCGCAGTTTTTCATAATTTGATAGTTAACTCTGTAAAGTAACGCATATAAAAATACCAGTCAGATATCCTGAAAACTCAGAAATATACCAGCAGTACAGTGAGTTAACTGACAAATTTGGGGTGGAAATCCCATATAATCCAATGAGATTTGTCAATTAGCTTACTGTATTGCTGTTATTTTTCTGAATTTTCACAATGTTTGACTGGTTTTTTATCGGCGTTACTTTATAGAATTGACAATCAAATCATGAAACAAAATCGTTTGTATAGTTCGCGCTCGCGCAGTCATAAATTATTTCATACAAATGCCCATAATCTCATCAAATATTCAATATATTAATTTTTTAATTATATTATTGAAATAATCTGGCCTTTGGTTTTTAAAAGTTACTTATTTAAATTTTATACCTGTATTTTTAAACCCCAGACAAAAATTGGGTAATTATTACTTTTTTTCCATTTTGATGCAACAATATCATTGCAAAAATCTGCAAACGCACTTTTAAAGTGAACTGAAATAAATATAAAATAATAATAATACTTATTTTTTGTATAATTTAAAATTGTACTTTATCAGTGAACATAGAAAACCACATAGAAATTATAATCTATTTCTTTAAATGAAACATATGGTTACAGTTATGAAACTATTGCATTAAATACCCATTTAATTAAAACATTATGCAAGGAGATGTCATACAATAAATTATTTTTTTAATTGCAATATACCGTTTCTACTATTCTTGAAGTCAAACATGTGTTTTATTACATCCTCGAATATCAAGAACAATTTGTCAAAAATTTCACTAGATATTACAAACCGTGTAAAAAGCGAAAGCGTCCGGTCACTGCCCATTGATTATGGACAGCAGTGTACATTTTATGCAATATTTATCTTTACGTTTTGAGTGTATTGGTAATGGATATAAATAAAATTATACATTGGTTATAAAATAAACACAAAGACTATTGTATTACTATAAAATGAGTCACTTTTATTTTGTATCTCACATTAGCCCCCTTTTTGTGTTCCTCATATTGACCAGTGGGTCAACCAATTGGCCCTACACCTTTTTAATAATAGGTATAAATATCTAGAATGTAGTGCAGTCTGATGACATGAAAATGATATTATGCAACTAATTTTCTGTAAAATGTATCTATTCTTTATTTTTGAGGATAAAATTATACTATGTAAAATACGCGATAAAAAACATTCGTCATTTTCAATTTAGCGATTTTTCTATTCGAAAAAAATCATTCTTATATTTTTTTTTATACAACAAAATTAAAAATCATGGTTTTTCATTAACCTTTCAAATAATCCGATGAACATATTGCATTATAAGCATTTCTTCCAAGGTTTTGATAAAATTTCTTTCCGTATAGAGAATTATAAATTTTATTATTAGATTCATTTTATAAGTTTTCATTTGATGGTTTTTGTATCAATATCAAATGTCTTGGGAAAAATTCATTAGTTTTTTTTTTCACACATATAATTGTTAAGATTGTATTGTGTGACACTTATGATGAACAAAAAAAATATTAAAATTATCCAATAAATGAGTTTTATGTGACCCCTGTCTGTCTTAAAATTTTTATTTGTGTGAATTTTAAATGTCCTGTGTGTTTAAACTAAAATGAAAAAAGAATTAAAATGGTAAGAAATGAATATCTTTCTTCTCATAATAATATTTTAAAGAAATATTAAATAACATTTCTGTGGTTTAATCTTTGTAAAAATCAGATACAGGGTGTCCCATAAGGGTTCATAACAGGTTTAATTTTTTACTTGTTATCGATAGAATGGCAATATAAAATGAATTATTATTTAAAATGAGGGGGGGAAAGAATGTTTTATTAAAATACTCTGTCCTTTGAATTTTTTAAAAGTTACTCTTTTTAAATTTTTATACCTGTCCTTCCCCAGAAAAAAATTGGGTAATTAGAACTATTTGTTCCCTTTTGATGCAATAATATCATTGCAAAAATCGGCAAACGCAATTTTGAAATTAACTGAAATTAAAAAAAAATAATAATACTCCTTTTTGTACAATTTAAAATCATATCTTATCAGTGAATATGGAAAATCATGTAGAAATTATAATTTCTTTCTTTAGATAAAACATATGGTAACAGTTATGAAAATATTGCATTAAATACCCATTTAAATAAAACATTATGCAGGCAGGTGTAATATAAAGAGACAAATGTAGTTTTAAAAACTGAAACCAGTATTCTAAACATACAATTTACTAAACATTCTAAAAGTATTTTCACTGAACTTGAACTCATAACTAAGATCCTCTAATAATTCTTCTGTAAACATTTCATGTATATTCGTTTCAACCGTGGGATGTATTTTGTTCAAGGTCAACTGTACATATATTATCATCTTTGTTTCTTTTTCTTATCATATCTTACATATTTACTCTACTAATTTTAAATATATTTTCCATTTACTGAAATCCATTTTTAACGCATTCAAATTAAATATAAATGTATGTAGTTTTTTTATAACTATCATGTTGCAACAAAATGGAGAAAAACTGCCAATACTCTGGATACGCCGATAACTCAATTTATATTTATGACTACAAAAGAAAAACACACAATCTCAATAAAATAACTTACTAGTGGACTGTAACTATTTTAATTTCTCACAACACTAAATAAAAATGGTCGAGAGCCGAGATTTACACAACTTCTCTGATCGGCATCTCAAACCCAACTCACAATTACAAGTTTTTTTTTGTTTTGTTTTTAACATTTTACATAGACGGCGCTTCTAGCGGCAACATACCGCCGGGCCTTGAATGTTGCTAACATTCAATAATATAAATGCAATATAATTCAAACACAATCTCTAAATGAAAAATACAATCTCACAAAAACACAGTTTCTTCTCAAAAATACTACACTAATAAAATACTAAATTTACAAATATAAACACAAGAATGTAATACACTGCAGGAAAATATAGTTTAATAAAACAAATGTATGAATTTAAGTAGTTAATAAACCATCATTCACATATGGTAAAACAACAATTTTTGTGACTGGCCTTTTATATGTGCCATTTTTATCTTTCAAGTTGACAACTCTTATGATATTGTCTTGGCCTGGATGAATTTTAATAATTCGGGCCAAATGCCATTTTAAAGGGCAATAATTATCAGAATTTTTTACTAATACTAAATCTCCCTCTTTTATCTTTACCTGTTTACTTCTACCTACGAAGTTTTTTACTTCAAGGGGACCACAGTAGTTCAATCCAGTACGCATAAATGCTCTGGCCATTGTTACTCTAGAAGCTGGCAAATCAGCCATCTGTTGCTCTGAATTCTTAGAATTTACCTTTTTACAAGTCATACAATTGAAAAGGATTTTACGAACTATATTTCTAGCAGATAAGATCCAAAATTTGTTTCGGATGAGAGAAAGAGTTGACTCAGCACCTGCATGGAAATACAAATTATGAAAATATTTAATAACACGAAAAGTAAAATTATGGTTTGAAGGAATAATCATTGGATATTTTTGATGCTCGGTTAAAATGCTGTTTCTCAGTCTACCACTAACTCGGATTACACCATTATCATCTAAAAACGGGCACAAGTTTGTCAGTTTACTACTGTTAGGGATTGCAGTACCCTTTTCCAAATACTGCATTTCCTTCACGAATGAAGTCCTCTGGATGTTTTTTACAATACAGAATAAGGGCTGAGAGAGTTCACTGCTGGTTAAAGTTCCACCTTTGGGATACAAGGGATTTCTACAGTTATGAATGAATCTATTACACTATGCTACTACTCTTTGCGGTTTTATGAATGAAGAACTGTTATTAATGATGTCTAAAGGCTCAACAGTGTTAAGTAAGGTACATACTTGAGTTACTGATGGTGCTTTCAATTCACGGATAAACAGTTCACTGGTTTCAACAGAAATAATATCAGGAGACTTCACCATCTCAGGCTGTTCTAGGAATGATGGACCGAACCACCATAAATCACATTGCTGGATCTTGATGGGATCTAGGCCTCTAGAAATGAGATCTGCAGGATTTCGCTTGGAAGGTACATAATTCCACTGATCAATCGAAGTTAAACTTTGTATAATCGATACTCTATTTGCGACAAATGTCTTTGGATCATTAGACTCCTTTTCTAACCAAGCAAGTACAATAGTACTATCTGTCCAAAAACAAGTTTTAGAAACTTCTTGCTTTAGAGCACTTAACAATTTTTGCATCAACTTAGATAATAGGACTGCGGCAGAAAGTTCTAGGCGAGGGATAGTAATATGCTTTAGAGGAGCCACTCTAGATTTACTAGTGAGCAGTTTGATAGCAGAATCACCATAAGAATTAATAGATTTTACATAAACGACCTCACCATAAGCAAGTTCAGAAGCATCTGAAAAAACATGCAATTCCACACAATTAGATTGTTCTACAAATACAAATCTTGGGATATTGATCATATTTACAGTTTTTAAGGAAATAAGAAAATTAGTCCATTCGATATTTTCTTTCACTGGAAGATAATCACACCAATCTATTTTCAGCAACCATAATTTTTGAAGGAAAACCTTGGCCTTCGTAATTATTGGACCTATCAAACCCAACGCGTCAAATATTCTAGCAATTTGCGATAATACTGAGCGTTTGATATACCTTTCACTTTGCTCTATAATTAAATTAAATCCAAAACAATCTGGTTGGGGCTTCCACAATATTCTTAAAGTTTTTGTCTCTTTGGAAAATGAATATTCAGATATTGCATTATTACACAAAAGAGAAAAATTATTTACTGACCATTTGTGAAGATCCATGCTTCCCTTCTTTAACAAAGATATCAGTTGTTATTGGATCTCTTTAGCTATGTCTAGATCATCAGCACCTGTCAAAATATCATCCATATATACGTCTTGAAATAATACATTTGCAGCTAAAGGAAATTCATTTTCTTCATCTCTAGCTAGCTGGGTAAGGGTTCTTGTTGCTAAAAAAGGGGCACTCGTTGTGCCATAAGTCACCATAAATAATTTATACACCTTAACTGGTTCATGTACCTCAGGTTTAAACAAGATTCTCAGTAAATCTCTTTGACTCGGATGTATCAATATCATACGGTACATTTTTTTAATATCTGCTACAAAAACAAATTTGTGCTTTCGAAATCGCAACATTATACTACATAACTCATCTTGGATTGTTCCTCCGTTATACTGCAAACTATTTAGAGATTTCCCGGTAGAAGTTAAGGAGCTAGCGTTAAAGACAACTCTTAATGGTGTGCTACTTGATTCAGCACGGAACACGAAATGATGGGGTATGTAATAAGTGATATCTGGTTCTTCAGATTCTATCACCTCTTCCATATGACCCATACTTAAATATTCTTGCATAAAGACTTTATAAGGATCATTAAATTTAGGTTCTCTAACTAAGCGATTCCATAATGAATTTTAAAATTTCATAGCCTTTTTCTCTGATTCACCAAGACAAGATGGGTCTTCCTTAAATGGCATTTTTACCATGTATTGCCCTGTTGCAATTCTGAAATAATTTTTCAGAAAATGTTCTTCACAAATTTCTGATTCCTTATTTCTAGAAACTTCAGACTCTCTCTCTATGTTTTCTATTTCCCGAAAATCTCGAATTACCCTTTCTAACTCCAAATTATCTGTTATCAACCCACAATGTATATTACTTTCACCCTTAGCCGGAAGGCTTCCGCTAACAATATAACCGAAAACACAGTTTTGTAACACTATTTTAGTATTTAATGGCTGGGGGTAAATTTGACCTGGCCTTAAAAATTCATAGAAATTTTCTTCACCCTAAAGCAAATCAATAGAGCCTGGCATATTAAACTTTTCATCAGCTAATTTGATGTTATTTAACGATGGAATACAAGTCTCAAATGGTCTAGAAGGCGTAAATTCCGTAATTTTCGGAACGACTAAAAAATCTAATTTTAAATAAAAATCTTTATCTCTATTCGAAATAGTTAAGTTAACTCTAGATCTAACATTAAGGGACAAATTATTTAGTCCTGAAATACAAATATTAGTCTTTTCTCTTTTCAAATTTAGTTTATCTACTAACCTTTTACTCATAAAATTAGAGTTTGCATTTATTAAACAAACAAATGTGCTAAGTAACACAGCTTTTAACTCGTTAGACAAATTACATATCGTTGAAAATAAATTGCTTTGGTTATTAGCTTGGAAAGGCTGGAATACTGGAGCCGAAGCATACAAATTAGATTTATTTCCGACTTCGTTTTTAGAACTCATTTCCTGTGAAATTATCTCTGGATTTTCAACTTTATTTATTTTTTGTTTACGCGGAAATGCAAAGTCACATGGTGCCTTTTTTTGCAAATAATACAAGAGAATTTAGATTTACAATCAATCACTTTATGATTCATAAGACAGTTAAAACAAAGATTTTTGGATTTTACAAGCTCAACTCTATTACTCACTGACATGTTTTTATAAACAGGACATTTATGCAAAGGATGATTTTCACTAGATGATAAAATACATTTAGAATTTTTTACGTCAGTTAGAAAAAACTTTAGAAACATTTCGATAATAAGTATTGTTATTACTTGCTCTAGAATTGTCAACAACGGGTTTTCCCTTAGACGTATAATATAACTCAATTTCCCGAGATAATTCAATGGGAGAAAACCACGATTCTGCTTGTCTAACATTTATAAAATACATTACATCTTTATCAAGCGTTTGACAAATCTTATCAGAAACTATTAACTGTTTTAAAGTTTCGAAATCTGTCACATTCCTCAATTTTAAATAATAATCCCAACTCGTTGTTAATCGGGATGCAAATTGTACATATGTTTCATTAGGATGACGTTGTGCTTTTCTAAAATGTTCTAAACAAGTCTGGGGGGGTTGGCTCAAATTCTCTAAGTACTATAGCCTTTACTTTTGAATAATCTTCTAATTCCCCATCTTTAATGTATGTAATAACGTTTATTGCCCTTTCCCCTAACAGATTTAGTAGAATTTCCGATTTATATTTTTCTGGGACATTTTTAGAAATAAAGGCTCTTTCTAACGATGAAAAATAATAACCCCACCCTTCTGCTTTAGATGGAATTTTAATAGTTAACGTTCGTACACTTTTAATCAGAGAGTCTAAAGATTCTATACTATCTTTTTTTTCGAGATCACTTAAATTATCATTTTTGGTTTCTGCACGGGCCTTAGCCAACTCAATTTCTGACTTTGCATGTTCAATTTTTACTTTCTCAAGATCTAGTAATTTTGATTCCTCATTTTTTCTTTCCTCAATAAAACTGTTTGCTATGTCTTCAACCAGTTTATTATATGCTTTATACTTCGAACTTTCCTTTATTAAATTTATTAAATCATAAATAGTTAATTTGGAATCTGATATATCTATGTCTAATTCAGCCGCAATTCGCTGATAATCGTCCTTTTTCGCACCTTTAAACATTGTATTATAAATACAATTCACAATAAAATAAATAAAACTGACGTACCTTTATTTATTAATAAATCTCCAAATCCGATAATTCCACATTGAAAAGATGTAATCCACTTTTTCTATTCTCAAATTAGTTCAATAATAAAGAATATCAGTTCTTCTCTGCGTAAACACATTCACAGTTTATTTTTTCGTGTAACGAAATTCTCAAGGTTAATCGAAATTATTTTTCTTCTGGAATAAAAAAAAAAAAAAAACTTCATCGGAATTCTGAATCACAATATTTCGTACTTCAATATAAACAATATGATGATTTAATTTTAGTCTTACTCATTCTAATTACTTGATAGAATTCCAAACACCATTTTATCTTCTGCAGACGATTACCGGAAACATAAACATCGAAAAATTCTTTTTGATCTTTCTCCGGCGAGAGGAGACCAATACTCTGGATACGCCGATAACTCAATTTATATTTGTCACTACAAAACCAAAACACACAATCTCAATAAAATAACTTACTAGCGGACTGTAACTCTTTTAATTTCTCACAACACTAAATAAAAATGGTCGAGAGCCGAGATTTACACAACTTCTCTGATCGGCATCTCGAACCCAATCACAAGTTTTTTTTTTTTTTTTTTAACATTTTACCTAGACGGCGCTTCTAGCGGCAACAGCCATCGTTTGACTTTTTCCATGTGACACGTATAAAATGTAGTAGATAACTGTGTAACGTTTTTGAAAATTAATATCGGGATCATTTCATTGACGCAATATAATTTCCAACCTTATTTTGAACACTTTTTCAAATGACACTTCCTGCTTACCACCAGTAGTTATAAAAATTGAAACGGGTTTCAAATTTTATCGAAAATCTGTATACAGTATACGGTACTTTTGAGTATTCCAAAGTAGTAAATTTAATTTCAGTATCATTTAATATTATGGATTATCAAAATGATCTTATAAATCTATACAGACTACTAATTGTTTCTTTGTCATTTTCATTTGGCGAAAGCTTAGGGAGAATTGGAATCAAGTTTTTTTTTAATTGTTTATTCTGAAATTATAAAACATTTTGCTTTAATTACTGAAACTTTAAATAAAAGCCAAAACTTGACTGTGGTGTAATTAAAAAGGGATTTAAGGAATAAATGATATTTTCTAATTTTCATAATGTAATTAAACGAGTCTATGACAGTAGACATAGTTAATTTTGACATACTCTTGTGGTCTAAAGAGTTTTGTGCTTTTGCAATACTAACCTTTGTGCGGGAATCTGAATCCTTGTTTGTCTTTCTATATGGGGATGGTGCTCGTTGAAAATGAACAAATATTAAAAGAAAGGTCAGTAACATAGAAAACAAACAAAATCCATTGTTTGATTTTAATTTTCCTTTGATAAATTATCTATATTCATCTTAAATCTGTTCGACTGGGATTTCAACCCAATCAAGTTCTTAACAAAGTGTGTGGTGTTTAAAAATTTTACATATAACCAATGATTAAAATGTCTCATGATAACCAATTACTACAGTACTTTTCGTATTACTCAAACAAGTTATTGGTTTTATTTTTTAAACAATTGGGCATCGTTTACAAACAAAGTTTAATTACCATTGTCCCCAATTGCAAAAATTGAAAAAAAACCTTGCCCAACAAGATTACTGTAATTTTGGTAATAACTGATGCACGTGAAATCGCATGCATATATTTGTATATTTTTTGAAAATGAACCTATATTAAACTACTCATTGATATTGATTCAATTATTTAGAAGATCCAAATTCAGTTTAATAGAAATTATCATACGGTTTTAAGAATAACTACGAAGTACACTTCTTCAAATTTTTTTTTCGAATTTTTAAAAATAAATTTCTTATGCATTAAATTCTTTAATGACAAAATCTTTCGAGCCAAAAATGTATCTATTTCATTTCAAAATATGCATAATACTTGTTTCATGTCAGCTATAATTTACAGATTAAAAAAAAAATTCTTAATTTGACAATTCAACGTTTCTTAAGTTTCACAAAGTATGAAAGACTCATGGAATTGACTGTCATTTTTATTTTATGAAGTTTTGTTATGTAGATTATGTGGTTGATTTGTAACAATAAATAATGACGATTTTGTAAGCGAAATCCTATTTGGAGCGGATGTCACCGAGCTGTTCCAGTGGCTGATATCAAATTTTCTTGTGTTGTTTCCACACGTTGTGTGAAACTAATTATTCAATAGACCTTGAGAGACAGGCTTGCTGAAAATTTACAGTATTAGGTAAGGAGTTAGATTTGTGTGCCCTAATAAAAGAAGTACTGAGACTTATGGAGAATCGTTAAAGTTAATGTTCTCTTTAAGAGTTTGATGTTTATAAGGGAAAAAAATTTGAAGAAGTGTACTTCGTAGTTATTCTTAAAACCGTATGATAATTTCTATTAAACTGAATTTTGATTCAGTGAAGTTGTTGAAAGTGTTTTCCTATCTTCAATCATACTTATTGTGTGATTTAAAATGATTAACTAACCAGTTGCCCACTTCACTGTCAACCTCTTTACATTTTCTTGAATAAAATTGTTAGTTTTTTGAACATGAGGTCATGTATCTACTATAACAAGACAGAAAGACCAAAGGGTGCGCCGCAAGCTCTTCATAATTTTTTAAAGGCATATTTTTTTAATAAATAATAATTTCATAATCTATATTGTATAATTTATTAAGAATAGAAACGTATTTTATTCGTGCTCAAAAAGAAAACGTAAGCGTTTCACTTCCATGTATAAATAATAAAAATGCAAGAGATAGGTTGCATAAGATATCACAGTTTACATAAAACAATTTCATAAATCCTACTTATGCAGCATTTAAATGCAAAATGCACATTTATTTTAAAATTAATCCTTTGAAACGTTATAATGCAGAAATTATGCTTATTGTTAAACAATTTAAGGATTTCAGATTAACTTTCCCAAACTCATCTCCAACTAGTAAAAGAATAATAAGAGAAATATATGAATGAGCGCAGAAACAGAAAATCTTATTATAAACTGAACAATGTAACTGCAGAAATTCAGTAGGACGAACTTAGATTATCTTAAAATAAAACAAGTAATGTGAAACCTAAAACAATATATTGATTTAGCTTGTAAAAATATATATAGAATAAACGAAGTAAATTCCACGCGAATGCAACAAAAGAAAGATTAGACTAAAATTAACAATGTTAATTTTTCGAAAATATTCTTTAAAGTAATTAATTTCTGATAAATATTTTCATTTAAATAAATTTACGATGTTACGGAATATCCTTTTATTGCTTCTTTATAATATTTCCTTGATTTTAATTCTAAGAATTAATTTATAATTATTCAAAATCCTCTAATAGTAAGAATTAAAATTTCTATCTCTTTCCATAACCTTTCCATTTCTTTTTTTGTATTATATTATTTTAATAAGTGCAGTTTTATGTAAATCACTACGTATTATTCAAAATTAGTTCGTTCTGTGTGAATTTTCACATGACAAACTTAGAAGGATTATTGTTGTTGTTTTTATTTTGCTTTTTAAAGCGTATGTAAAAGTATTCTCGCCGCGAAAAGTTTAATGAAACAGAAAATATAACTTTAAGTACTCATTTCCGTTAACAAACTTCCATGCAAACCTCGAGGACTCAGAAACATAAATACCTATCTTAGAAACGGATTTATTTTATTCCGTAGCAAGATATAAAAGTATATTATTTATTCTTATTTTTAAAATTCAGCTCATCATATACCATCCTATACTATTTGAAATAATTAATAAAAAAAGCCTAGTTAAACTGATGGCATTGAGCTCACAGGCTATTCACACTAATTGCATTGTATACTTTTATCTCAAAGAATGATGCTCCTCGAAAAATAAAGTGATCGACAATAAACCTGTATACCAAATTTGAAGCAAATCGGATACTTCTGCATGAAATAACCATTTAGCTAAATTAAAGTGTGGGTTAGCCCCCCACCCTGTTTCCCCCTTTATACTTAACCAATGAACCTCAAAATCTAATCAGGGAAGTGCCTTATCAGAATAAATCTGTGTACCAAGTTTGAAGAAAATTAAATAATTCTGCATGAAAAACCCATTTATCTAAATTAAGGGGGAATTATCCCCCGTTCCCCCTTTATACTAAAAATATTAACCCCAAAACTAATCAGGGAAGCGCCTTGTCAGAATGAAACTATATACAAAATTTTAAGCAAATCAGATATTTCTATCAAAAGTTATCGCGTTACATACATACATAAGTACATACATACAGAACTCGTGGGCACATTAGCTCTCAGGCTTTGATAACCTATAAAGTTATTCTACAAAGTCATGAGGTGAGCTACAAAGTCATTCCGAATACAGGGTGAGTATAGTTAAAATAGTTCTTAGGAAATTATAATTTTTATGTTGAGACTATATCATAAATAATAGGCATTCACAGCACCAGATGAACACGGCTAGACAATCAGTGAAAATGCAATAAAACATAAATTACAGGAATATCTGTTTGAACACTGAGACCTCAAATTCCTCAAAGAAACAACCTCATAGCTATGACCAAAACTGAATTCAAACTTGGTAACAACTGAATTACTGCTTCACGTCAAAGGAACTCTATTTCTGCAGACCTGGCATCTTACACTTCGTGCATGTACCTTGTATAATTCGACTCTAAAATTCGAGAAAAATAACATGCCCCTTCCGTTTCAATAAAAGTATTTTTGAAATTTTTCTGCAGCATACTTAATCGCAGAAGTCGTAAACATTTTCTATGAATAAATAAAGTGTAGAAAACTGTACGGAAATGGTGGTAGGTGCACGAAATTACATGTTATTTTTCTCTAATTTCGGGGTCAATTTATATGCAAGGATACCTGATGCATTTATTTTCGAAGAATAATGTCTCGCTTTGTTCACTAGTCATTCAAATATGTAAATATTTTACCGAAAACAATTAATATTTGATGTGTATAAGGTAATATTTACATAAAGTTACATCCTCGCATCGTTTTCACAAGATATATTTAAATAATATCAACTTGATTCCTGAAAATATAATCCAATATTTATTTATTTTTATTTTATTTTTAGTAGGTGGACTGGCGATAAAATTTTTAAAAACACTTGGGGATGGTAAGGGATGTTGCCTTCGTTAAGGATAGAGCATAATTATTGTTTAATTTGGAATAATTTATTAAGACATCTTAAAATTTAAAAAAATGCTACTATAATTCTGAATAGAAACCGAACATTTTTTTTTGTTTCTGCAAAATAAAATAAACTCAATATACAATAAAAAATATGCAATAACTAGCAGACTACGCTGGTCGGTTTCTCCAAAAGAACCTTGAATCAAACGAAATATATCGGTAAATTTAACATTGTATTTTAAAGTAATCTGTACCTTTACCTGGAATATCCTAAAATAACATAAAAACGGATACTTTTTTCACTGAGTTATGTTTTTTAATACGGTTTATTATTACGTTTACAATTTATTACCTACCGTTTTCCATTGATTTATATGTTTTATAGCTACATTTTCTAATAACGTGAATTAACCTATATTATTCACAACTAAATAGAAATGGCGCATCTAGTATTTGTCGAGAATTAAATAAAAATCATGCACTCGTGACATCATAATTCACTTTTATATTTTAACAGAATATTAAGGCTACTATAATTTGCGACTCGTGCTGACACATTGCTGTTATCATTATTTTTTTACGCATGAAGTTTTCGCTATGGTACTCCATTGTGAAATTTGCTAATTTTTGAAATTTAATATTTGAAAAATGGCATAATCAGTGGATTTGAAATTTATATCAATAATAATATTTTTTTTTTACCTTTCTAACGCAGTTTGTCTAACAATTTTCTGACAAATACTTTTCGAGCAATTAATTTTTTCAGTAACTTCAAATGTTTCATTTTCCGAGATTAATCTGTTGCAACGATTAGCGAAAATCCCAGTCGTCAGCAACGCATACCTTTTTATTAAAGAGGATACAATAAAAAAAGATAAATAAAAAAAATAGATCATATGTATGAGCCATTCCACAGAAAAAAAAAAAATTCGACAAATATGGGTTTCTGCCCAACTTTGTATTTTTCATACTTTATTTGTGGAAACCTATAGAATAGAAGTTAAAGTTCATTGACAAAATAATTCTATCTTAAAAATCTTTTTAACTAAAGGCGGTCGAACACAGCGATTTTACAAAATTCAAAGCCTTATAAGCTCTTGCATATTTTCTAAATTGGTAGAGATAAATAAAAAATTCATAAAGATCAGCAATATGTACAATGTTTTCTACTGGATCACGTTATTGTTGTGGATAGCTCCTTTTTTTTTCAATTCCTAGTATTAGCTCACACCCTCTATATATTTATATATCTTGTTCAAATTTTCAATCCTTAATAAAATACTTTTTATTCATTCATTCAAGTTCAAATACATTTTTTAAAACTTGTACTGGATGACACTTGGTGTTAATACAATTTTTTTCAAATATTAATTCATTAATTAAATTAAATTAATTAATTTTAGTTTTATATTTAATTTCAGTTCAAAAGAAGAGACTCACTCCATATTTTAGTCTCCTTCACCCGCGCGCCGCCTGATCTTCGTCCGTGAACAGCCCCGTTATCTTTTTACACTTGAGGGTTTTGCGATGGTACTTCATTGTGAAATTTGGTCAGTTTTGAAATTCAATATTTGAAAGACGGCATAATCATTAGATTTGAATACAATTTTTTACCTTTGTTTCTAATGCAGTTTGTCTAACAATTTTGTGATAAATACTTTTCGAGCTATTAAATTTTGGTATTTTAGCTATTTATTTTTTATTTAATTTTTAATACATTTCAAAAATTTCTCTCATGTAAGATATTTAGCAGGATATAAATTTAGGAATAAATACCGTCAGTGGCGAAGCGTGTAGATCACTGGAAAAAAAATTCTTTTTGACCTAATTAGGAATTGACTTAATTTTATTTTATTAATATTACTTGTTTAAGTGTACTTTAAAATATACGGAAATATTAGATAAAATTCCAGATTTCGAAAAAGTATAGCTTATGAAGAGAAAGAGATAACAGAGTGCAATTTTATATGTGTTATTATTTCCTCCGAACATGCCCAGAAAAAAAAAACAGGCTGTTATTTCTTGTCCCTCTTGTATTATAACAATTTAAATATTGAAAATTGTCAAAAGTCAATATTTTAGATAACTTGTAACTGAAAAGGGAGATGTGTTATTGATATGTGATTTGGAAGCAAAAACATCTCTATATACTGCTTTTAATGTGTAAGACATTATTTTTTCCCCAACCGGTATATGAGATACAAAGTCTTGAAATTAGAGAAATAACAACAAGCACGAATAAAAAGACTATATAAAAACAAGAAACCTTTTACTGATTGAGTTTTCTGGGTTTAGATGGAAAATATTTCTGAAATTCTCTGTACTTTTACTGAACTAAACCCCGAAATTGTGTTTAATAAAATGTTTCTTGTTTATAAATGTACGTTTTTTTAATAAGTTTCTCCATACAAAGCATGGGGAAAATAAGAATGTGGAGTGGCAACCAAAAAAAGGGAAAATAGTTATTTCTGTGGGGTGACCCGTATGTTATGCTTAATTAGAAATATGCCATTTGCAGTTTAAACTACAACAGTTACTAACCTAGTAAATAAATGATTTTGATTCATTATATTGTCCGGAAAGTTCATGCCGGTTGGGAAAATCAATTCTTACCAGAAAATTCTATCATTTAATTTTATTAGACATTGATTCCGATATCTAATGTCTAGTAATTTACTAGAAGAATTTTCCTGTACGAATTGATTTTCCCAGTCTGCACGAATTTTCCGAATAACCTAATAGTTTTTTTTATATATAAGTAAAATGTCCTTTCTTTCAATATATTAAATATTTGTGAACGTATTTCAGGAAAATTATGATGGTCTGTTGATCAGATAAAAAATTTACAAAAAGTATCTTCGATTCACTGAGATTTTACCATCACTTTGAATATCCAATTTTGAGTTATTTTCCTGAATTTATTTAGATTCTACAATCTTTTCTGAAGATTTTTTGAATATATATATTTCTGAACTCTTAAACGATCTTGACAAAACTTGAAAGAAAATTTCCAGCAATATCGAAAGAGAAATTTGTATATTTTTTTAAATAGAAAAACTGAATCTAAATGACACATGGAATGCAAATAAAACGAAATGGGCTTCACACTATAAGAAGTTGATATATATCTTATACTGGAGAAAAGGTTTCTTATATTTAGAAAAAATGCATCTTAAAAAGAAAAGACTCAGAAAAAAATATGTAAAAATCATATTCACGAAAGTTTTTTGCAGGTTTAGCTTTGCTTATTAAAAAATATAATCTTCTACCATAATACATTATTACACTTGCCTGAAGAAATAATGTTATTTATTTGTTATCTTAGTAACATAATGTTTTTAAAATGCTTTATATCAACATACTTATATTATGTGAATGGCAATTATGTTGACTTATTTTGATATAATAAAAAGTTACGTCTTTTAGCACGCGAAAGATTTTATAGAAATTTTGATGTTTCCATGATTTAATTTTTGTATTGTAAAGATAAATGCATGAATGTAGTTCTTAAAAAGTTATGTCCATTTATTAACAATTAGAAATGATAAATAACTTAAGCGGTATTTATTCTACATAATTTGCATTAGGTTCTAGCGTAGAAAAACGTAGAAAATCTTATTATAAAACTTTATTAAATTCAAATTTATTATAAAATAAACAGCTATGAAAAAATAACACGTTCATTTTACAAATATTATGTTAAAATAACATTAAATGAGAATTTTGCCTTTGATTTTATTTTATGTATTTTGTTTAGAGAAATGGATTTCCTATATAAAATATCGAAACAGAGCATCAGTTTTTACTTATTTATTTACTTATTTTTGAGAAATAAACGATTCGTTAAAATCAAATCTTGTATCATAAAGTACTTTTGCCGCAACCATTTAAACAGATATGTAACACATTTTATATGCAATTGAAAGATCTCACTCAAAAAGGAATCTGTTCAAAAATCAAGAAAATGAACTAATATCCAGAATTCTTATTTTCAACAACTCTGCGCTTTTAAGCGTACACTGTGCAAGACGACAAATGTTTCTCAAAATAATACAAAATTTAACACGATTTACGAAAACATAATATAACACCTTCTTCATTACTCACGAATCCTAAAAGTTTTCCTTTATCTTCTGAAAACTCAGAAACCTATACAGACTATGCAACATTTAAAGAAACATGTCTGAAAGGAAAGTTCATTTCCCTGCCATTAATCTTTGGAAACGTTTCCGAGTAGTATTTATAGGTATTGATTAGTATTCTCAACACAAAATATCGGTTTTTCTTGATACTGTAAATTCTCAAACAAAAATTTTCAGTTGCATAACAAAATTTTTATATGCAAAATTAAAAGAAAAATTATTGTTAATGTTCTAGTTATTATAGCTGTTTATTTAGCATGGTTATATCTTGAACATGTTTGCTGAGCATGAAAATATTTATTTAAAAATTGATAGTATCCATAAAGCGAATATTTCTTGTTACGAAAACTGAATAATATACTATAAAATGTACTCGGAATCATTTCCGAAAAATACGGGCGGCAAAAGAAAACTTTTGTTTAAGAAATGATTCTTTAAATCTCAAAAAAACCTTAAACTGGAAAACTTTAAATATTGGACATTCAAAATTTATAGAAATGTTTCAAAACGTTTTAGATTAGTTGATAAATAATGCTTGATATAGAACTGATTTAAATAATTAAATAGGCATAAAAACATTATCACGTAGATGACAGAAATGATTAGAGAGTGTAAATTCAGTTGATTAATTTAAATATTTTTCATATTGAATGGTTGGAGTACCATAGTTGAGATTTATTCCAACACAGAGAAAAATGTCGAGACCAGCCTCGAACCTGGGTACTTTGGATTGCCGTGCCAACGCTCTTCCTACTGAGCTATCCCAACGATATTCTGGCAGGCATAATTCACTCTTATTTGTTGGACGCGGCTGCAAACTGCAGCGCTAATTTTATTCATCCGAGCTATAACTAAAGCATTTTACATGATGAATGTGATACAACACGGAAACTCCTATAGTGTGTAAATACGTCATAATGAACAGAGAAAGTTTTTTTTTCAACAAATCATATTTAGTGGTTGGAGTATCATAGTTGAAATTGGCATAGCAAGCCAAAGTACCCAGGTTCGAATCCTGTTCCCGGCATTTTTCGCTCTCTTGGAATAACTCTCAACTATGATACTCCAACCATTGAATACGATTTACCTAGTTGAAAAAAATACAACCTCTTTTAATTATTTAAATATTGTTTTTGCATTTAATGAATATTAAAGAGAAAATTCAACGCATATTAAGGTGTATGTCTCGTAATACTACTGATATCGATAATATGATTTAATTCAAAAATTCAGACTTATTCAGTCTGAAAAGAATGAACGTGTAAAAAGAAAACCTGATTAATCAAATTTCTAATATTTCTCAGAATTGCTGAAAAATACTATCTTTTTAGGTGAAAAAGCTAGAAAGTACCACCAAAGCACATCTTTCCACTCATGATTTTGCATCGCTGAACTTTTTTGGTGATTGTTTTTAAAAGTGTTTGATTTGCGTAAGCAGTAACTTATCATTCAACAGAACTCTCTAACACTTTTGATAGTTCCAGTGAATTAGAATTGTGCTTTTTACCCGATATTATTCTGATAATAAAATTGTATGTGTCCCACGTTTACAAAATATAGATTATTGACGAAGTTTTTATTACCTAGTAATATATAAATAATCAATAGACAAATAAAATAATAAATTAAAAGATTGGAACATTATACTGTAAAAAATGACTAATGTTTCTTATTTTATGAAAATATACTATAACCACGAACGAAAATATAATATAATCTTCTGCGTTATCGGAAATTCCGAATAGCGTGTTCTATTGTCTTTTGAATGCCCAGAAACCAATACATTTCCAAAATTTAAAGAATTATTTATAAAAACAAAGTATTTTACGCTGGCCTTATTTTTCAGAAACGTTTCCGAAGGGTTTTAATAGTGTATTAATTAGTGTCCTCAGCCTAGAATACCTGTTTTTCGAATGTCATCAATTCTCAAGCAAATGTTTTCAGCCGCATAAGTTAATTTATACATGAAAGAGTACAAAAATAATCTTTATTTTAATGTTATTGTTAACGCTGTTAATTTTGCATGTTTGTCTGTAAACATATTTATTGAGCATGACACTGTTTACTTGAGAATTGACAGTATTCCAAAAACAGGTATTCCAGACTGAGGACACTAATTAATACTCTATAAAAACCCTTCGGCAACGTTTCTGAAAAATACGGGCAGCGAAAAATACTTTGTTTTTATAAATAATTCTTTAAATTTTGGAAATGTATTGGTTTCTGGGGATTCAAAAGACACTGGAACACGCTATTCGGAATTGCGGATAACTCAGAAGATTATATTATATTTTCGTTCGTGGTTATAGTATATTTTCATAAAATAAGAAACATTGGTCATTTTTTACAGTGTAGTTTCGGGTTCTTGTAAGTTTAATACTTTAACAAATTACTGCATTCACATAATATTTTAAACAATCGATGTGATTAACTAATCACAGCTGACATCATAACAAAATCCCAATTTAATGTTATTTTGACATTCAGTTTATTTTGTCATTTTTCAAAATAACAGCATTGAGGTGAAAGCGACACCTACAGTGTCACGAAATATCTTGGGTATTAGCGTACCTAAACGGTAGTATGTGCAAGTGAAATTTGTGGATAAACTTGATTTCTTAGATATACTTTGTAATTTTGTTAACCAATTTGTAACCATGATGCACAGAAGCCGATATATAAAGATAATGCCGGAAATCAATTGATGAAGTAATCAGTTTTTGTCGTCGTAAACGATGTTAAAAGGAAGATTTAAGTTGATTTTGAGTAGTTCAGTGATAAATGTTAAATAGTGTTTGTGTATCACCAGTATTTATGCTCGGTCGGTTGTGTTAAGTTGTTTTCTTGATCTGTGAGATACAGTTTGTAATCAGTGCACCATGATTCAACAAAGAGTGTTGATTAAATGATTCATCAAATTAGAACCATACTATTTATTTATGAATTTTTTTTTCGCTGCAACAAAAGCCAATATAAGCCACCACTGATCCTTTAACTCATTTTTCAGAAGGAAAAAAATTCTGGAACAAGAATCATTGCTAGGTGTACCTATATCCAACTGAAAATAAGTATGAAAGATAATTTATAAGTTGATAAATGCATATTTTTAATAAAAAAATGTTTATTTTGATAGAAGAAAATATACTTACACTGTAAAAAAAGACAAATTTTCCTTAATCTATGAAAACATACTATAACAAGGATTGAAAATATACAATATCCCCTACCAAGTTACTAACAATTACGAAAAGCGATCTTTATCTTAAGAAACCACAAAAACCATTATATTTTCAAGATTTAAGGATTTATTTATAAAAACAAAATTTCTTTTACTGCCACTGATTTTCGGAAACGTTTCAGAATAGTTTATATAGCGTATTAACAACATTAAAAAGAAAAAAAGAACTTGGAATCGGGGAAGGCCATGTACCTCAGTCCTATTTTGACATTTTGATTTTTCATTTAATTAAAGTAAGTAAATAATGAAATATAAAGCTATTTTGAAATTATTTATGATATTCTGCTTTCTCCATAATTTTCTTTAATTCTGACATCCTATCATAGTTTTTCTTTTAGTTAAAATATAGTAATATTAGAATCAAGGTACAACCACTATGTTGTAGTTTTGACCCACGCATGTTGTACCATAGACCATGTATAAAAAAAGAATAACAAAACTGGTTTATAATACATTTGAAATAAATTTTAAAAGAATATTTAATAACAGATTTGTCATAGATGCCTGTTTAAAGTTGTTTTAAACTAACACAAAACAGAAAGTGTCATTTTAGGGGCAGCGGGGGATAATTTCAAACACAAGAGACATCAATTGCATTTTAACCGTTTTATTGTATATTTTATATATTTTTTAAATTTTTTTGTTTTATCACGATGCAAAATCACCAAAAAACAGGTCCATAAAAAAGTTAAGATTAGTTTTCAAAAACTTATACTATACCAGGAAATACATAAAGAATTCTTCTGTCTATGTCCGTAACACTAGGTACTGGCAAAATGGTAATGATTTGTTCGTGACTGCCTGCAAAACACATCATTTTCCTCAAGTATGAAGTCTATTCCAATGCTAAAAACGTTTCACAGACATAATAATTATCACTTCTTCACCATTGTCATCATCGATGCACATTTTCTGTATACAAGTAATGTACATATGTCAAGTTAAGTTTTGCATTCCCCCCATTAATGGTACAAGGATAAACTTTTCTGGAATAACATTTTAATTTGATGGCTTTTTAACAGATATATATGTAATTGTGTTGTAATTTGGACATGTTCAAGGTACAACACTATTGAAAGGTTAAAGGATTTCAAGGATGGTAACTTGAAAAATAATGACTTAGCACCATTTTCTTGTTAGACTTAATACGATTTGATACTCATGTTCTTAATGTACAATAAATAATCTTCCATGCATAATTTTTAATTTAAAACAAATAACTGTTGATAACGAGATATAATGAAAAGTTACAGCTTTAAAAAATGTACTTTAAGATAATCAAATTCACTTTACAATTCCCTGAAGCGTGTGCTGACTATATAGAAGAGACCAACTGCTAAGTTACATCAAGTTGCATATCACAAAACTACGTTGATTTATTTTATACAAATCCAATAGATAGAGATAAAAACTGTGTAGGTCCAAGGCACATATTTGTTCAAGGTACAACACTTTCTATAGATTTCGATTCCCAAGAATACATTTTGATGTTTAGCAAATTTAAATTTACTAACAAACATGATAAATTAACAGCAATAACATTTATATTAAAATTAATATTATTTTTTTACTCTTGCATGTAGACAACTTTGGACAAGTGTCCAAAAGGAAAAAAAGTTTATACCTCTCGGAAAAAAGGATGAAGGCTTCTGATAAAATGACTCAGCTACATCATCACAGATCTCTTGATTTGAAGAGCAGCGCTTACTTTTCATGACAATTTTGGCAAACTAAAGACACGGTGGTCGCAAAGTGAAAGATCAGGACTGCAAGGCGGATGATCATTTACCTCCATGCGGAAACGATGTACAGTGTCCCACACCAAAACTCTTGAGACCAGTTGATAACTATGCTTCGTTTTAAGCAGTTTCCCCATACACAGGTTGCATTCAACGAAAAATTTCAATTTCCGACGCATCTGCTTGACAGAAGCAAATAAAAAATATCAAAATTTTCTCTCTATCAAAGTGTACTATCAAATTGTACCTTGGACGGAACCATCACAAATCGTTGTTAATTCAACTACTTTATCTAAGCTTAAAACAAATATCACAGAATCACCACAATTTACGCTGTTTCCTCACATCCATAAAATATTGATATTTCTTGGCCGTATGGCAAATGTATTGAACGTAACTGATTTTGTTCATGGGTGCTATTCCAACACTTTCTTGAGGGGAGCGAGGACAATACTTTTGAGGTGGCAAACATATTTTAGGTAGCTTTCACTACGAAAAGCTTCCTATTGCAGCCATTCGGGGGAAAGCAATTCCAAAAAATTTTGATATAATTTCACCGATCATGACCACCAGACCCCCAAACCATCCTCCAAAATGTATATCCAAAATGTATATCTGACATGCTGTAACTCTCTTATTTATGAACAATTTCAGATGTGACTGAGTATGTGCATAGGACATACCAAGGTCTCGACCGAGTTCGTTGGCCAGCTTCATCCGGCATGTTGTTGCCAACCAGTCGGCAAAATGGCAACCAGTTAAAAAATTTAAAATTTTTAAAAATTCAAAAAGTTGTACAAAAAATTATAAATTGAAAAAATTGTTTCTGTTACGTGTTAGATAGTGATACAAGGATTCTGTAACATTTTTTTTAGCTATATCTTAAAAAATGGCTGAGATATGGCACTTTGAAATTCTAGTGTGACTGATATTTTAAAACAATCTGATATTTGTTATGCTGTAACTCTCGTATCCATGAACCGATATGAATGTGACTGATTATATGTACAGAACATACCAAGGTCTCGGTCGAGTTCGTTGGCCAGCTCCATGCGCCATCTTGTTTCAAAATGGTGGCAAGTTAATTTTTTTATTATTTTTTTTTAAATTCAAAAAGATGTATAAAATATTATAAATTGAAAAAGATGTTTATGTTAAGTGTTAGATCGAGATACAAGGATTCCGGAACATTTTTTGTTTTGGATTTATCTTTAAAAATGGCTGAGATATGGCAGTTTGAAATTCCACGGTGGCTGATATTTTGAAACAATCTGATTTTTGTGTAACTCTCATGCTGAAATTCACGTTTAAATTCAGTATTAATGAAAACTGGAATTGAATCTTCTATAATCGGACTCCAAGCATTTAGCTTCGGGTGTTTGAGTAAAATGAATTGAATTTCTATAAACAGGGACTATGAAACTTACCTTTTCTTCCCGGTACAGACCGGAAGGACTTTTCTTGTTATGTACAGCTGAAAATCGTTTATCGATATTTATTATCACATGAGTTTTTAAATTAACTAAGGTACTCAATTCTTATTTCTGTGCAATTTTTTATTTTTTTAATCTGACCTGTAATGACGGATGCAGTTTGAAATACCAAAATCTAAGGGAACTTTCCCTCTAGCCTTCCCCAAAATCTAGATTCTGATTTTGTTCATGTACCGTTTGAACAATCCTTATAAATTTTTCCACATTAATTGAATTTATTTATCATTCAAAATTCACTATATTTAGAAATCACCACTCTTTAAAACAAACGAAATATTTTTCCTGTAGTTTTTTATTTAATATCAGAGAAGTAAATATTTGAACAATCACATTCGTTTGCCTACATGAACCTATTCGTTTATTTTTTTTTTCTTTGTAAATGAAAACATTAAAATCTAATTTAAGCAAATTGAGCTATTTTCCTTTACGTTTCGATTTCAGCAAAATCGACCATACTTTGATCGAGATCTTATTAGTATGCTTTATTTAATATATATATGTATGTATATATATATATATATATATATATATATATATATATACATATATAATTATAATATCTTTGAATTTCAAAAAACATATCAAGTTCTTTTAACAATCTAATTAAATCTCCAAAGAGATAATTAATAATAATGTGTAGACAGATATATATATATATATATATATATATATATATATATATATATAAATTTCAAGATTTTATGAAATTTTAAAATATAGTGGCTAACGGAAACCAATTTTAAATTTAAAAACTTGGGATTCTTAGGAATTTGAAAACAATGAATTTATCAACGAAGAAGAAAAACAATTGCTAGAAAAAAAGAAAAAAACATGAAAAACATTCTGATTTGCCATATTAGGGATAGGGCTGGTCTCATAATTATCAAAACATTGTTTATACAATTTACATTAATTAGTTTGTCTGTATGTAAATTAAAATGTTTAACCATAGAAACCAACACATATACATGTACATTTATCTATTTTTTTAATCATCATTAAGGAGCTGTAACATTTATAATGTGGATGCCACATATATTATATATATATATTATTGATGTATTTATCAAATTTAACACATTATACTTCTGTATAATAGACAAAATAGTCATATTGTTTCATTCGATAAGTAACAAGAAACAAGAAAAATTAAATGACTGTGTAAAATGAACCACAATTACAGATTTTAGGCAATGTATTATATTCAAGGTAAATAACTGAAACCTAATTTAACACTACTAAGGAAAAATAAATAATAATATAGTAAGAATATATTTACAATTTAGCCTATTTTACCTCATAATTCGTATTAACATACTGTGACATGTAAAATAACGTTACATGTTTTTCTTGATAGAGTGTAATTTTTTAACTTTTAATAAGCATCAAATTACTTTTGATATTCATGTTTTTTGTCCTTTAATTAGTGTAAGCTTTTTTTCTTAAATTTTCCATGAAACATGAGTAATATTTCCTTCGAATAATTATTTAACTATACATAACTATATATCTATGCATTATAAGAACATATTTAATATAAGACACATTTTTGCTTTATTGCCGGAATTAGGAAGAATAAAAAATCAAAAGCAATTTGTAATTCAGTTTAATCAGTAAAGTTCAAAGTAAAACATAAATAAAATTATTTGTTCATAGTGGGATTAAAAATGTATTTAATACATAAAATCTATAGTTTACTTCAATAATTAATATAATAGATAACCATTTATGTTTGTGAGATTTTAAAGAATATTATTCGCATATTAAATAGGTTTCAATAATTTAATTACAAATTCATAGCATACATTTTTAGGAATAATCTATATATTATTCATTAAAAAGATAAAATGTACGTATTATTTATTTACTAAAATATATTATTAATTAAGATTACCACTCTTAACAGCTTTCATCATAAAACATATTTTGCTTAATACACACCGAATATGCTAAATTATAAAGATATCACGCAAAAAGCACATTTCCTAATGTGTCTCGAGCGTGCTAGCGTACATTATTATTTTGCAGGTGTAAATTTGAAATTCCAAAGACATTTCTTCACGACTACGAAAGATTCTTCCGTGCTTGTAAATATTATCTTAATAATTCACGTCCCAATTTAAAATTCTCTACATATTCGAACTTAGACGGATTTATTATAAAAAAATCCATTATATTTAAATGAAAAATATCACATTGTTAAATAAAAAAAATAGTGAAATTTAAATGAAATTAGTTTTTTTAGATTTTGAAAATTATGTCTTATATTTTTGTTATATTTCTTAAAGAATTTAATTGCATCCTTTGTATCATTCGATCTGTATTGCCAGTAAATATAAATAAGACCTCTACTAATATTTTGCTATTAAATCTAAGACAACAACTTGTTTCCTCGGAATGTTTAATGATAATTTCTCAATAAATATATTTAATTATTTGAATATATTATATAAACTCGAAAAATTATTAGCGTCATTGTTATTTCTTGCGGTGACATTCTTAGTTTGATCTCATATCTTATACTACACAGAAATCTTCGGTTTACGTTTATTTAGTCCTGATAAAGGTGGATTAGCCCTGATAATCTTATTGCATTACAATATTTGTTACTTTTGTAAAATGAAACTCTTAAAAATTGATTTGATCCATGTTATTTGGCAGTGATAGCATATAATTGTTCATATTTGCAACTATTTATTGAGAAAAAAAATATTTTTTTATGTGAGTGAGATTTTCTATATTCATTTTAACACATTCCAACAGAGGTGAAAAATGTTTATGAATTGGATCAATGTGGCAGTCCTCTTGCGTGTTTGACCGTCTGGTCGTGCTCTAGCTCTCGAAAATATACTCGGAATGCTATTTATTTTTTTATTTGTTATTTATGCTTGCAATTTTTGTTATATTTCTTATGTATGTTCTCTATTGAAAATGAAGAGTGTAGCTTTTATGGTTCGTATTCAGGGACACACAAAATTATTCTATTGCATTATTGTCTACAATAAAAATCGTTTGCTGTGCATTTAACTCATTTTAAGTTAGTTAAAACATAATGACAATGATATGCATAAAGTTAAGTTTTATACCATACAGATATATTAGTATATTAGCCAACATATTAACAAATAATTGATTTGTTTTAATTAAATATATTTAGGCTTTTGTTTAAGGTATTTATTGTATTTAGTATTACATATAAAGTTTAGTATATTTGTATTATTATACTGCATTACATGTATTACCAGTAATATCATTATTCTATGTACTAGCAAAACCCGCGGCTTTGCTCGCGTAATTATTGAAAAATGCCAAGTGGCATTCGTTGGCCTATTTTCATTAGAGGAAATTTTACTACCACAGGTAATTCAGAAATTACTAATTAAGCAAAATTGTGTAATGACTATATCACAGAAATTGCAATTTTAAAACTTTTCTCTTCCTGCTCACATTAAAATTTCAAAAAAATTAAAAACTGTTCTAAGGATGCATTTGTGTCTCTAACGTAACAGCCATGTAAAATTTCAAGTTTCTATCCCTAACAATTTCAGACAAATCATTGTTTAGAAGATTTTTAGAACTTTTTCAGCTCATTTCACTTTTTTAAATTTCGATTTTTTTTTGGAAAGCGTTTTTAGTGGGCACTGAAATCTTAAAAATAGCCACCATGCCAAATTTCAACTTCCTATACCAGCAGCATCACTAAAATCGCAATTTTGGAATGTTTTTTGCTTCGGCACCTTTTTTTAAATTTCGAATTTTGTAAAAACTGGTCTGTGGAAACATTTACGTATAAAAAATAGCAGGCATGTTAAATTCTAAGTTTCTATTACTAAAATTTAGAAAAAAAAACATAATTTATAACGTTTTCCGCTCAGTTAACTTCGAATTTTTTTGTCGAATTTTTAAACTGTTTATACCTACGTCTGCATCTTAAAATTTACAACTACACTAAATTTTCAAGTTCTAACCTGAATAATCTCAATTAAATCATAATTTTTAGACCGTTTTCCGCTTATTTCAGCCTGTTAAATTTCGTTTTTTTTTTTTTTTTTTAGAAACCGGTCTTAGCAAGCATTTGCGTTTTAAGAGTAACCACCATACCAAATACGAAGCTTCTATACCATCTGTATCACATAAATTGCAATTTTAGTTTTTTTTTTTTTTTTTGCTCCTGTCTTTTTACATTTCGCATTTTTAGTAAACTGTTCAGGGTGATCACTTACGTGAGTAACAGCCAGGCGAAATTTTAAGTTTCTAGCCCTAATAATTCCAAATATATCATAATTTAGAACGTTTTTAGAACGCTACTCGAGCATTTCACCCTTTTAAATTTCGAATTTTTTTCAAATTGTTCTGTGCGACCAAATCAGCAGCACTGTAAAATTTTATGTTTCTACCCCTAACAATTCCATAGTAATTGCAATTTAGAACGCTTTTTAAATGCTTTCCGCTCATTTCACCTTTTTAAATTTTGAATTTCTTTGCAAACCATTGTTAGCGAGCATTGGTATCTTAAACGTAACCGCCATACCAAATTTCAAGTCTCTAATCCTGTTAGTAAAATTTAGAAAATTTTTTCCTCATTCACCCTTTTAAATTTCGATTTATTTAAAAAAAACTGTTCTGTGTCAGCACTTGTGTCTTAAAAAGTATCAGCCATGTTAAATTTCAAGTTTCTGTCCTTAACAATTCCATATAAATCGTAATTTAGAATATTTTTAGAACAGTTGTCCCTCATATCACTCTTTTAAATTTCGAATTTTTTAAAAACTGTCCTTAGAGAGCATGCATATCGTATAAGTTACTATATTGCCCAATTTCAAGTTTCTAATCTTTTCAGTATAATAAAAATTGCAATTTTAGAACGTTCTTCTCTCTTGCAACCACCTGAGGGTAGTGGCACTGACATAAAATATAACCTGTGTTAGAGCACAGACTGTTACCATAAATTTGCGAGCATTACGTTTAAAAAGTGTTCGGTAGTTTCAAAGATTCCATAGAAATTATAATTTAGAATGTTTTTAGAACACATTTAGCTCATTTCACCCTTTTAAATCTCGAACTTTTAGAAACTGTTCTTAGAGACCATTTATATCTTATAAGTCTTACATCTCGACCAGGCCAAATTTCAAGTTTCTAGTTCCCTCAGTATAAAAACAATCGAAATTTTAGAAAGTTTTTCGCTCTTGCACCCCCTTGTGATAGTGGCACCTATATAAAATATAGCCTATGTTACAGCAGGGACTCTTACCATCAATTTGCTACCACTGCTTTTTGAAATGGTTCAGTAGTTCCAGAGATTTCATCCAAATTGTAATTTAGAATGTTTTTAGAACGCTTTTCGCTCATCTCACCTTTTTAAATTTCGAATTTTTTTAGGATTTGTTCATAGATAGCATTTACATCTTATAAGTAACTACCATGCCAAATTTCATGTTTCTAGCTTCTTCAGTATAAAAACAATCGAAATTTTAGAACGTTTTTCACTCCTGCACACCCCTGGGTTTAGTGGCACCTATATAAAATATAGCCTATGTTACAGCAGGTACTGTTACCATCAATTTGCCACCACTGTTTTTTAAAATGGTTCTGTAGTTCCAGAGATTTCATAGAAATTGTAATTTAGAATGTTTTTAGAACGCTTTTCTTTCATCTCACCCTTTTAAATTTCGAATTTTTTTAGGATTTGTTCTTAGATAGTATTTACATCTTATAAGCAACTACCATGCCAAATTTCATGTTTCTAGCTTCTTCAGTATAAAAACAAACGAAATTTTAGAACGTTTTTCGCTCTTGCACCCCCCTGGGTTTAGTGGCACCTATATAAAATATAGCCTATGTTACAGCAGGTACTGTTAACATCAATGTGCCACCATCACTTTTGAAAATGGTTCTGTAGTTCCACAGATTTTATAGAAATTGTAATTTAGAATGTTTTTAGAACGCTTTTCGCTCATCACACCCTTTTAAATTTCGAATTTTTTTAGAATTTGTTCTTAGAAAACATTTACATCTACCATGCCAGATTTCATGTTTCTAGCTCCTTCAGCATAAAAAAATGGAAATTTTAGAACGTTTTTTACTTCTGCAGCCCCCCTGAGGGTAGTGGCACCAACACAAAACATAGACTATGTTGGAGCAGGGTTTGTCACCATCGATTTGCCACTATCACTTTTGAAACCACTTCAATAGTTCGAGAGATTACCAATTACAATCAAACAAACAAAAAAACAATCGTTACTTCTTTATAATATTAGTATAGATTTAACTAAATATGTATCTGGAGGCACGGCAGTGCCTCCGCCAAGTCGAGAGAAGACAGCCGTAAGCATACTTTTCTGGAAGCAACTCAGGGCACTTTTGACCCCCCCATATCTCCGCGCTGGAGTATCCCAAAATTTTGAAACTTCGTTTTTCTAGAGTATTTGGCACACAGGACCAAAATTTAAAATTACAACTTTCTGTTTTTTCTAGTTCAGACGATATATGAACTCAAACATTCGATTTTTTGTCACTCACTCACTCACTCGTTCACACGTCATCAAAAAGATTAGGTAGATCCCGTAGCACTAGAAACTTGACATTTGGAAAAAAGGCAGTGTTTAGGATACAAAGAAAGGAAAAATTATAAAATCCGGAAAATTCGAAACAAAAAACATTCGAAAATTCAACAAATTCCATCAAAATTGAAAATTGAAAATAATACGATCTGTTAGTCTTAGAAACTTAAGATTCGGTGTGAAGGTAGTGTTTAGTATCCAGAAAAAGAAAACATAGAACACACCAAAAAAATCGAAAGCAAAATTGAAAAAATAAAAAAATCGAAAAATTTCAAATAATCCGATTTTGTTGTGCTAGAAACTTGGAATTCGGAATAAAGGTAGTATTTAGGATGCAAAATAAGGAAAAATTAAAAATTCCGGATAATTCGAAAAAAAAATTCAAAAATCTAAAAAATTCGAAAAAAATTGAAAAAATTAAAATAATTTGATTTTTTAGCCTTAGAAACTTAAAATTCGCAGTAAAGATAGTGTTTAGGATTCAGAATAAGTTTAAAAAAACGCAATAAAATTTGAAAATAAAATAAAAAAAATCGAAAAAATCGGAAAAATCGAAAAATATGGAAAATTTGAAAATAATTCGATTTTATAGCGCTAGAAACTTGAAGTTTGGAATAAAGGTAATATTTAAGATACTAAATAAGAAAAAAATAAAAAATATGGATAATTAAAAAAATACCCATAAATTAGTGCAGACGATATATGAACTCAAAGTATCGATTTTTAGTCACTCACACACTCACTCACTCTCGCGTCATCAAAAAGATTCGGTAGATCCCGCAGCCACAGAAACCTAAAATTTAGAATAAAGCTAGTGTTTCGGATACAAAGAAAGAAAAAATTATAAAATCGGGGAAATTAAAAAAAAAACATTCGAAAATTCAAAAAAATCGAACAAAATTGAAAATTGAAAATAACACGATCTTGTAGTCTTAAAAACTTAAAATTGGGTTTGAAGGTAGTGTTTAGAATTCAGAAAAAGAAAACATCAAAAACACACACAAAAAAATTTGAAAATAAAATCGAAAAATCGAAAAAAAAATCGAAAAAATTCAAATAATCCAATTTTGTTGCGCTAAAAACTTGGAATTCGGAATAAAGGTAGTATTTAGGATGCAAAATAAGAAAAATTAAAAAATCCATAAAATTCGAAAAAAATAATCAAAAATTCGAAAAATTCGAAAAAAATTAAAATAATTTGATCTTTTGGCCTTAGAAAATTCGCGGTAAAGATAGTGTTTAGGGTTCAGAATAAGTTAAAATAAAAACGCAATAAAATTCGAAAATAAAATAAAAAAATCGAAAGAAATCGAAAAATAAGGAAATTTTGAAAATAATTCGATTTCATAGCGCTAGAAACTTGAAATTAGGAATAAAGGTATAGGAAACATTAAAAGGAATATAAGGAAACATTAAAAAATATGGATAATTCAAAAAAAAAAAAAAAAAAAAAAGAGAGAGAGAGAAAGAGAGAGAGAGAGAGAGAGAGAAATTGAAAAAAATATGATCTCGTAGTCTTAGAAACTGAAAATTTGGTGTAAAGGTAGTGTTTAGGATTCAAAAAAAAAAATTAAAAACACAACAAAAATTGAAAATAAAATAAAAAAATCGAAAAAAAAAACGAAAATTTGAAAATAATTCGATTTTGTAAAGCTAGAAACTTAAAATTTGGAATAAAGGTAGTATTTAGGATACAAAAAAAGAAATAAATAAAAAATCTGTAAAATTCGAAAAAAAATTCGAAAATTCGAAAAATTGAAAAAAAATTCGATTTTGTAGTTTTAGAACTTAAAATTCGGCGTAAACTAATTGTTTAGGATACAGAAAAAGGAAAAATTAAAACACAATAAATTCGAAAATAGAATAAAAAACTCGAAAAAGATCGGAAATTTCAAAATAATTTGATTTTGTAGCACTAGAAACTTGAAATTTGTAATAAAGGATACAAAATAAGAAAAAATTAAAAAATCCAGAAAATTATAAAAAAAAATTCGAAAAAATCAAAAATTGAAAATAATTTTATCTTGTAGTCTTAAAACTTAAAACTTGGTGTAAAGGTAATATTTACTATTCAATAAAAGAAACAATTAAAAAAATCGTTAAATTCGAAAATAAAATCGAAAAATCGAAATATCTTTAAGAAATCGAAAATTCGAAAACAATTTGATTTTGTACTGCTATAAACATTAGTTTTAAGATAATTGTCCTATTAGCTAGTACAACGCCCCTAATTGTTTTATGTTATTTTCCCCGGATTATGGTTTTCTTTTCTTTCGTTTACGAATTTAGTTATAGAAAAGTTCCGTTATAGACTGGCTACGATATAGGCGATTTCTTTATAGACAGGTTTGTTTTCTTTCACAGGTTGTACTCTATTTACTTTACATATGAAATATGGATTGTTAAATGATGTTAGCCCCACAAAAATTTTCACAGCTACCACTACCCTCCCGACATTACTGGCTGGTTATGGCTTGATAGTCCTTTCTAAATAAAATCATGGTGACTCTAAGATTCACTTGATTTATCTCTAAATTGAACCTAAATGATCCTAAGAAGACGGATCAAATAATTACTGTATATTGGCATGACAATCAGGTAACTTAGAATTAAAATTGAAAAATCAATAAATTTATAAAAAGTCGAATTCGATTTTGTAGTCCTAGAAGCTTGACAGTTGGCAGAAAGGCAGGGTTTAGTACACAAAGTAAGGAAAAATTAAAAAATCTGTAAATAATAAAAAAAAAAAAACTGAAAAAAAAAAAACGAAAAAAAAACATCGAAAAAAGGAATATAGTTTGATTTATTGGAAATTTCCGGAAATTTTAATTTTGGCTTTCTTTTTATACTAAAAAATTCTTTTATGTTAAATATAAAATATCTAGGGTTGCGAGTAATATCTCAGATGGATAGCACCTATCCTGGAAGCAATTGAGAGTACTTTTGACACTCCCCCTCCCATAACTTAATGCTGGCCTAGGAACGTGAAATCTCTTTTTATCTACAGTACTTTGCCAACGAAACTAAAGCTTCAAATTTTTGATACCTGTAAATAATAGGGACAGAGTGTGGGCTTAGCGAAAATCAGTAGATGATCTCCAAAAAGAACCCAAAATCAAGAAAAGGAGGATTACTTACAAAAAAGAAGTGAAATCTCATCGAAAAGTCACCTGTAAAGAATGCAGCCAAGTCTCGTAACTCATTTACCGTAAAAAGTACTGAGATCGCATAAAGCCAAGTTTAACTATCTTAACTCTGAAATTTTCATTCACAAATCACTCCTAGTCTCTACATCTTTAGTTAATTATTATTTTGTGACTTGGCAATTACGCAGCTCAGGGAAGTTATTACACCTTACTATGTTATGAGATGGGATGGGATAATTTAATTAAGGCAAATAATATACGCACAGGGAAGTTATTACACTTTAATATGTTATAGTATTATTTGATTAAGACTAACTATATACATCACATTCTCGTGCTACGTAATTGCCAAGTCACAAAATAATAATTAACTAAAGATGTAGAGTCTAGGAGTGATTTGTGAATGAAAATTTCAGAGTTAAGATAGTTAAACTTGGCTTTATACGATCTCAGTACTTTTTACGGTAAATGAATTACGAGACTTGGCTGCATTTTTTACAGGTGACTTTTTGATGAGATTATTACTTACAGCACACCACATATCACTAAACTGTGGAATTAGCGTTCCTATCTCGATACGTGGAAAATGGCAATTAGAAAGTTTTAGAGCGCCCTTGCTTTACTGTGAAATGTTGTCTTTACGTGCAGAAATAACTATATTGAAAGATCTGAAATGTACATTTTTTTATATTCAATCATCGATATAAATAGGCTACTAATGCAATCAGAAAAGTGGCATTAGTAGTCATATGCAAATTTACTGAAAAAATTAACACATCTAAGCAAGGTGCTTTTTATTTTAATAGGAAAATCAAGTTAAGTATTATAAACATATACATCATGGGCAGCAATGCATTATGCATTCTGCGTGTGTTTCCAACGGCACGACTATGATTACAACTTCTGATGCTGTGATTATGATGGCTCGACTATGACTACAGCTTCTGAAGTTAATGAGAGGGGGCAAGACTTTCGTGGTCACCTGTATATATTCAGTTAGATATTGAACAATTTTTTATTAAAATTAATTTACTTAACAATTATTCAATATATAAATATATATAGATAGGATTCTACATAAACTGATTTCCCGCATATTTCTGTGCTTTACGAGCAATTTTAAATATATAATATAACCAAGAGAACTTCTTAGGGATATACATATGTGAATGTAAATTCACAATAGAAAAATAATTTTCAATCTTTTGCATTCTAATTTGTTAAATCCGACAACTATTTTTATTGGTTTTATGTAAATATGTTTAAATAGTAATATCTCATTTTTCTCATTTTTATGTGCACTTCCAATCAAAAAGTATCCATTTCAAATAGTGTTATACGATTTTCAGTTTCTGTTTTGTTATTTAGAAATATTGATCTAAAACGTAAACAAAATATTTTTGAGTATTCCTGTAAGAAGGAAAATTGACACTTCTTTAAAATGACAGTGATTTAATATGTCTTCTATTGACATTTAAAATGCAAACAAAATCAATAAACAATGGAAAAATATCGTAAAATTAGTAGCTTTTTCTTTAACAAAAAAAAAAGGTTTAAAAAGAAAATATCACTGCAAAATTTATTTCAGAGACAGGCATTTTTCCATCTTTTATAGAAAATCAATTAGGGTAAGACATCAATATTGGCTTTGGGTGATCGATCTTTTATTATACTTTTATAATATCAATAAATAAAAATGGGCATATATACAATTTCTGAAAGAGCCTGTATAAAATACAATTATTTGTAATATAATGTGCTTTTCTTTAAAACAAAAAAATGAGTTACCCAGTCGCATATGTTTAATAAATCTATTTTACTTTTTTACGACAATGATATATTAATCGTTCTGTTTTCTCAAATGCGAAAATAATAGTTTCGTATATTTATTTAAATGTCTGAAAACATTATATTATACATTGATTGTAAAGTACAGAAAAATACAAATTATTAATGATTTTTTTCATATTTATAGATTTAATGGATACTTTATGACTTTTATGATTTTTAAATTCCATTATGTTTTTTTGTCATTTGCGAACAATTACATTTTAAATATCAATAGTTAATTTCAAGAATTGATTTGAAAATATTTGGATTTTAGCAATACATTGATCCTTTTTGCAATGCAACTTTTATAGACTTTGGGTAATTCTTGTATGTCTTAATCAACAACTTTTCGTAGATTATTTTCATGAAATTATCCAGACACATTTTTTTTTATTTCATGGATAGTTAATCGTAAAAATACTATATACTCACTTTACGTATTTTTTTTATTTATATCAGACAATGTTCAAGACTATATTGAAATTTATACATCCTAAGACAAACACATAATTTCACCGATAAAAAAATCAGATAGGGTTTTTAAATACTTTCTTTAAAGTCGAATGTAAGGTGTGAGGGATAGCCACTGTGATCTTCCTCGTAAACATTTGTTTAAACATTATTAAAAATGATGCAGAAGCAGACTCATCCTTTGCTTTTTCTTTATAAACTTGTTTAATTCGTCAATAAATCGCAATACACGTGATTTTTTGTTATCATAACTCATTCAAAACATTCCAAGCTACACAAATGTGACTTCGCAATTGCGGCAATTAATTCAGAGTGAGTCAAAGATTTGAACTAGCCGGGAAGCAGAGGATGCGGTCTTATCAGGGATTTGCATACGGCTTCAGCCAATGAAAGAGATAAGCCGAGATACTTTCAGCAATCTTGGCAGTCATGTGATCCAGATAGACTGGTTTCCACCAACAGCTGAACTTTCATGTAATCATGATAGGCTGAAAACAAACCGAAACAGGCCGAGTGCTGCGGCCTTTTCTCCTCTGGTGACTGCAGAGCAGTAATACGCAAACGTTCATTATTTTCCTAATGTCCTACGCAATATAATATGAAATATACTAACGCCCTGACTGACAGGTTTTATCCCACAAAATCAAGAGTATTTTTTAAGATGTATCCCTAAGAAGTTTTTTTTTATATTTATTTAGCTTAGAACAAGAAATGAAATGATATTTACGAGATTTTTTACTTAACAAAATTGTAAAAATTATAGACGACAATAAAGTACCGTGTACTTTAGTAAATTGAGATATTTATGGTTAAAAAACAATTCAGTTACGGAAATTAATTAAAAAATGCAAAATTCAGTAAAATTTGTAGACGATTAAGAAGAAAATAATAAATAACTAGACTTTTCTGTGATGAATATTGAAAGAAGGCCTGAACTCTACAGTTCTTAACTTAGCAAAAAATAGCAGTGAATATTTCTTTGGTAATTTCGTAGGCGTTTAAATACTATTTGTATACTACCAGGATCAAAATGTTCAAAGAATGGGCTAATACATCACACCCGAATTCGGGTAGAGGAGAAATATTTTACCGTGGCGCAGACGCACATGTGAAGTGCGATGTGGGGAGTAAAAATTACGTCCACAATCCAGCGTTTTTCTACTCACTCCTTCGCGTTCATCAAAAACGGAAATGACATTTAAAAAACAACTTGCGAATGTCACATTCAGTCAGCGTTTAGAAAATCATACTTTGCAGATGTTGCAGCAGGTGTATGGTAAAAGAGAAATGCGTCTTTTGAAGGTGTTTCCAAAGAAACCATTTCAAGAGTGAATCTAAAGTTTAGGAACCTGTAACAGTAGCAATTAAGACCATCCCGCTCAAAGACTTGCAGGAATAGCTATTCTCTTCGCACACTGTCGGAAGTGGATAGCTGCAAAAACGGAATACATTGAAAGTAGTAAAATAATATATCAATGAATTTTCCTGCCAGTACATACCAGAAGGACTTTTCTTAATTTAGTATAATACATCGGCTGCTCGCATCCAAGTAACCCAACGATTCGCAAGCAGCTGACGTACAACAAAATCACGAAAAATATCGATTCTTTTGACGGTGTGAGAGTGAATTTAGAAGCATTAACATGTATGATATAGAATAAAGTTTTGAGATTGGCATATCAGACTATTTTTATTTATTTATGTTTTATAGAAATAGAAAAGTATTTCTCAAATTCCATAGCAACAATAACAACAGTTTTAATAATGTACAACAGAATTAATCTTGCAAATCGAGTTTTGACACGACTTTTTAATTTCCATATTTATGGATCGTCATTTCATCTTTATATTATTACGTTTTCTCTGGATTATACTACAAACAAAAAAGTCTAAAAATATTGTAATAAATCATCAAAATACATAAATTTTAATAACATTTTTTGTTAAAGCATGCAATTTTTTTTTGTTTTTCAGAAATAATCATACGAGAACGTAATAATCAGTGAAATTAAGAAATGTCGACAGAAAAATGTGGAACCTGGACCTTAAAATCATGGTAAAACTAGTTTTCAAACATTAATTTTACGTATAGTACTGAAACTGTTGTTATTGTTTTTACAAATTGAATTTTTTTTTATAAAACATATAGAAAAATATACAACATTAATTTAAAGTCTAAATTAATCGCAGGATTTTAATCAACTATCAATCTTCAGACAATCTTGTAACGTCAAACATCTCTAGTCTCCTTTAGAGTGTTGAAAATTACTTGGTTAGTTATATCACATGTACTGGCACCCAAATTTTTATATTCGAGTCATTCAATGTTGTTTCGGCGAGAAAATAAAAAAGTCCAAATGTTGTGTTATTTTCTTGCAATATGAAGCTTCAAGGAAATCCGTGTATTAGATTGTGAATTACACATCAATTAAAATTTCCGTAACACGATAGACAGACATAGATTTGAAAATAGAGAATTTTATTCAAGATATATTAAAATGCGTAAATTCTTCCAAAACCAAAATCTAAATATTCACGAATCCAATATATTTGTTTTATGATTATGGAAGAAAGTAGAAATTTCTTCTGGCCTATACCGGAGAAAATTATAGATCCCCTATTCCTTTTCTTAAGAATTTGGTTAATTTTACTCAAACACACGAAGCTGTAAAATGCGTGGAACCCGATTATAGACTATTCATTCCGAGATTTCATCAATACTGAATTTGGCTGAGAACTGAGTCAAATTAGTCAGCTATTACAAGCTGGCTTCATTTATGGCTATTTATGGTTCTTGCCAAATTTGGCTATATTTCACAAAGTTTCGCCCAGCTTGGCGAGAATTTGTCGCTGCAGATATGAATATATATTTGTAAGCATACGAGTGTTCGAAAAATGGTTATAACAGTAAAAGAAAATTTGCGATAAACCATGTTCACTAAAACTCACAAATTATTAAATCCGTTTACAGAGAAACCCTACTGTTTTGTTTCAAAATGTCAGCCACACTAGGATTTCAAACTGCTATACTTCAGTCATTTTTTAAGACAGCGGTTAAACATAAATATGCCCCAGAATCCTTATATCGAAGCAAATCATTTACGGAAAAAACTTTTAGGATTCATATTTGCTTTTAGATATTTTTGAATTTTAGTTACATAAGTAGCCACCATTTTGAAACAAGATGACAAATGGTGCTGGCAAACGAAGTCGGCCGAAATCTCGGTAATTCCTATACACATATTTAGTCACATCCAAATCGGTTCATAAATACGAATGCTATCACTTGAAAAAATCATATATATACACTATATAGGCATTAATGACCGGCAACTTTCAATTTTAGACATTTTGTCAATATTTAAAAATATACTTCTCAGATTCTTCTGGAATTTTAGGATAAAAAAAAAGGTTTGACTTCATATTTATCAACGTCGATTTGATAAGGAGGGCAATTAGCGAGCCAACAAAAAATTAAAGAAAAAAATAATACTTGGGATCACCCTGTAATATAAAATGTACGAAATGATCTATCGCTACAGAATATACATAGGCAGACATTGTACAATATGTGTATTCATTTGTGTAAGAATAGCGTGTATATTAATAGAGATATAGCTATTGTTTTTTTTAAAAAAAAATACAAATTCTTGCATGTTTTTTATTTATAATATACAGGGTTTTTAGCGAAATGTAGCGCCAGTTTCAGAAAAATTGACAAAATTTAGTAGAAACAATACAGTGTAATTGGAATATAAATATATTAAATATTTACGGAAATATGGGCAGTTGCATAAAATAATTTTTATCTGCGCAAACGCGATCGATAACAAGGAATTTTTTCAATAATTTAATAGTCAATTCTATGGAGCAACTTATTAAAAAAAATCCGTCAAATATCGTAAAAATTCAGAGAGATATCGGCGTGAGAGTGAGCTGTTTTTTTGTTTCTCACTAAAACTCGCTGAATGATAAGGGATTGTCCACAAATTGTTATTTTTAAGTTATCTGACAGTGTTCGGAGCAAGTTTTTTGAAAAAACTATTTAATTATAGTTTAAGGTTATGTTAGTAAGATTTTGACTCTAAACTACGATGAAAAAGAAAATATAGTCCATACATTGATTACATTTAGGTAAATTGGGGAGTTTATGGTAAAAGTTTGTGAAATTTAGCACAATACGCAAAACGCTTTACAGTAAATTCTATCGCATATATATGTATTTTCTGTATACACATAATTTGTATGACAGTGGTGAAGATAATAAACTAAAATCTAAGATATATTGTACATTTTTCATGAGTTATGAGTCAATCACTTGCAGTTTGATTTTTATGATGATATTTCAATAACTTTTTGAGAAATTACGTTTTCGCGTATAGAATTTTCACATAAAAGGGCATTTTCCATAAAATACATTTATTTAACTGAAACATTTACTTAACTATTTTAGACTTTATTTAACATTTACTTAACAGTTATGTGAATTGGAAATTTACTGTACTTATCGATCAAGGTCCTTTTTTTGTGCCTTTTATATTTAAAAGACAGTTTTGGCAGTTTTTGTACGAAGGAAAAAAAATAAGGTTGAGACTTTTTGCACTTCCGGTTTCATGCACAGCTATCAAGTGGTTTTTAACTATGATATGTTTTAAATTATGATAACTTAGGTTTTATTTATAGTACAATAAATGTAAGCGCAGATTTTGAAAGGTAAAAATGCGGTCTTTAATAAAATGCAATACAAAGAAAACCGGTAGGTCCGATAGCTTCTTACAGTTTGTAATGGAAGCTACCTATTAGAATGAAGTCTTCGGCATGCTTAATTTTCTTTTTATCACAATCTAACATTAAATCACAAAATATATTGAAATAAATCAATAAAAAGAAATTAAATTAATTCTGTCTCTTTTATCTAAAATGTTAAGAAATTTAAGAATACATATCAATTAATGTGAAATAAATAATAATTAACATTTTACGAATGTGTTTAAGCATCTATTGAGCGATTCTACATTAATAAATAACATAAAAAATTACATTAGTTAATATTCTTAAAAATATATTCAAATTCTTTTTATAAATTAATTTTAATTTTGACTGGTATTCTATATTAATAATTAAAAGCTTCCTTAAATTAATATATTTTTACTGGAGCGTAACTATTAAGATTAAAGTTTTGGTTTAATTTAATTTTATATAAATGTAAATTTTTATTTTAACTTTTTACGTCTTATTATATTAGAATATTTTCAATAACTTTAATTAAATGCTACTGCTTTATGTTACAAATAATACATTACTCATATTATTAATTAATAAAATTTTTTCTTAAAACTATAATTAAGGAAAATCTAACATAAATCACTTTTTAGTTAATGATTTACCTATTGTTACGTTTTAAAATTATGTTCTATAGGTAATTACAAAATTCATTTTTTTTTTCATTTGAAGTTTAAATTTCTTTTTTATGTTAGTAATAATGATTTTTCAATGTACCCTTCAAGTTCACATGAAAACAGTAATACGAATATGTTATCCCAAATGCGGACTTATTGTAAATAAGACTGTTTATGAAATTTATATGATGTTAATACATGATTAGCATTCTTTGAAAATATATGAAGATGTAATGAGAACATTTTCAAACTAAATATTTTCTAGGAACTTCAGCAATTCTCAAAAGATTGCGACTATCACTGGTACTTTAGATGTTAATTTTATAGGTTTAAAGAATCTAAAATCTGCAGTAGAGACGATTCATCCAAATAAATTTTTCTAATATACCAGATTTACATTCATCCGTGTGATTTACTGACACATATGATGTCACTTTATCAATATTTATTTTAATAAATGGATAAAATTTTATATAAAGAGTAAATAGCATAATTTAATTGCATACAGCTTAGTAGAAATGTTTCTCTACAATTTTGGAAATAAATATTTTGAGTGTATATGAACATTGTTCGTACAACATTCCTCGAAATTAGAAAAGAAAAAAAATGTCGAAAATTTTTGTAGCTTATCTACAGCCGTCAAAAACATTGAGAAAAAGAAAACAAAATAAATTATCTACTTAAAAAGTTATAACCTGAATCTACTATTTTTACAAAAGTGAAACTGCATAATTAACAAGTGCATGCAATTTTAAAATATAAATATACATACGTACTTACAAATAACACTTTCAATAAATAAAATCTAATATTACGCTATCTATCTACATAAATGCTAAGGTACGTGGCTGCAAAAAAGGCGGTTACATTGACAATGGCAACGAGTGATTTGTTTTCAGTAATTTGCGAATATTAAGAAACGTATTTAAGGTATCGATTTAAAACTCACCACACATATGTATAAACATTTTCTGCATTCGAAAGTCCAATATTTTAATTATCAGCAGGTAATATTTCTTAATTTTTGCAAAAAATTAGCTAATTTCTAAAAAGAAAAAAAAATAAAGTCCGCAATCTAACAAAAAAAAAAACGCGCAATTTTTCTTGTTTCAAAAGTTACAATTATTTGTAAATGATAAAAATCATTTGTTAAATTTGAATGGAAGGGATTCGGTCGTAATTGAACAATCCTGTTAATGTTACAGATAAAACTGAGCTGCACCACTAGGCGCCGGGTGGCACCCGTCTGGCACGTCAACCGTCGCACCGAAGTCCTGAGGAACTTTAATGAGCACGACCAGAACGGCCTTCCTGTATCGCTGCGACCGGTGGGAGCACCGTCACCTGCGCATCACTCTCATTGAACCTAAGTGGATGACGACATAGGCCGTTGCGATTGTGGTGATTCTCAGCCTTCTTGAGAGACCACTACGTGAGACTTGAAGACGAGCCGGAGTCCCCCAATAGCTTCAGGGCTAGACACCCAAGAGGGAGCCAGATCCTAGGCCTTAAGCCGGGTTTACCCGACCCGCACTTGCTCTACCAAAACTCGACGGATGCGTACCTACAGAGGTTACAGGTTCCTCTTGTAATGGGTGAATATTAGAGATATATAGATCTGGCGCTCCTCTGGTGGTGGAAGATGGAGCCAATTTATTTTTGCAGCACGTCTGCTATAGGGTACAGTAGGCAGTGTAAACCCGCTCCGGAGGTTCGTTCGGAAAGAACAAAATGTGCCCCTGGCACTGAAACGTGGAACTGAAAGATGTTTTAATCATTCGAGGTTCGTATGAAAAAATCAACCAGTGAAGAGAGTGTAACCTGCTAGTTTTACATATTACATATTTCAAGAGAAACTGTTTGAAAAATTCACGCACATACAATTCTAAAATATTTTGTCCAAATAATTTAAATATTAACGGATTTGCAGTTCAAACTTAACAAACTGTTTCATGTAGTTGATTTATCCATTTTTTAAGAAAAACAATGAGGCGTAAATACAAGGAGATATAAAATCCTAATAAAATAACGAAACATGGTTAAATTTTGCTTAGTTTTGAGAATTACTCATTTTTAAATATGAGAGCCCAAAAAATATATAAATATATATATATATATATCAAAAATATCAAAATGTACCCCGCATTTTAAATATTGTATATATTAAAAACCATTTTTTAGTTCTTGTTAAGGAATGTTTTGACATATGTGTAATAAATCAGCACTTATTTTATTTTCTTCCATGTAATCCATTCATCTTCATAAGTCTCAGAAAAAGAAGCATTGTTGACATTTTCCCCTTATATTCAGAGAAGCAATATGTGTTCCAGAAAGATGAATAATGGAAGATAGAAAAAAAAGAGAGTTTATGACAATATTTCCAATTTCCTGGAGGAAAATTAGAAAACTTCTCACAAAACTAATGGTAGCACGTTTTTTCTTCAGGAAAGATGACCAATTATGGAAAATGAGATGCAATGACTTAATGCTATGGTTCACTTTCGGAGTTTAATATAAAAGTATTAAAAAAACAGCTATTTTACTCCAGTCTTGCTCCTAAATGAGATCCTGAGCCTAGTCGTTGAATTTTAAGTTCGATTATATCATAAATTGTTGCTCAAATATACTCAAATGTAAGTAACCATGCGAACTGAAAAATAACCTTCTTTATAAATATAAGTATAATCTCATATTACCCTATTAATTATGGCATAGATTTTAAAAGGAATTACATACATTAGAGAATTATATGCATTGACTAACAAGAACGAAAATTCATGCGACAGTCATGGATTATGACACACTTTTCAATACTAACACAATTAATTTCTTTTTCGTTATACAATGCACTGATATATTTAAATAGGTAATTTAAATCAAATGCACAGCAAATTATTTTTTCCATAGACCATAATGTAACGGAATTCGTTTGTGTATCCAAATAAACAACTATAAATGCGACACATTTAATTTTCAATATAAAACAGACAGAAAAATCGAAGTCATAAAAACTTTTAATTACGTTAGAAAGTGTTGAAAAGGACAACAGCACTTACGAAATCCATTTATATAGTAAAAAATACAGGGTACCTTACCCCAATCCGTAGTCGCGGTTTCGTTCATAACTTTTACAGTAGTGAAGATATTTTAACGATATCCTTACAATATGCGTACTCTTCATACTTTTGTTAAAATAGCTTCACTACTGTTAAAGTTATGAATGAAAATGTGACTTCAGATTGAAGTGAGACGACCTGTAATTTTGACTAAATAAATGAATTTTTGACCCTAGTTTTTAATACAATAAATGACTTTTACATTGTAATCCATTAATTAAATCCTGTACCAACCCTCTGTTATCGTTTTCCGCTGTCATAGATCGATGTCCGCATAGACACAATTGACATACGCGTGTGTAAGCTATGGAGTGTATAGAACCAAATGATCCAAAATCCCCAAATTGGATTTCGAAAAATGGCATAACCCTGAGACGACAGACAAGAACTGAATATGAATGCATTTTCTATGAAAACAAAACTATCGAAATATAATACCAAAAATGTAAAAATTCAACGAAATCGCTTTGACAGTCCCTGAGAAATTGTATGTCAATAAAAGCTGTTTTCCATAGCATTTCGTAATTTTTTATTGCTATTAATATTTAAAATTTCTTTTTTGTGCAATATCAAATTTATTCGTACTAGACAAGACGGTGTTATGGCATAGATTTTAAGAGGAATTACAGCCTGTTTCCATTTGTTGTCAGTCTTCCGCCGTTGTTTAAATAGTAGCACATATTTTTGCTTTAAACAGATGGATTAAATTATTGAAAAAGCGTTGAGTTTTCAAATTTTTATAGTGTATATAAGAGGATTTTCTATTATCATATTGTTATTTCAACTTATTTAAAGATTTTGTTTATAAATCATTGGTTGAATAATTTTTTAAATCAGGAAAATTTTTTAAAAACACAATATTGCCGTATTAAAGTGTTTTGTAAGAACAAGCGAAAAACCTTTAAAATATTGATATGTCATATTATTCACAAAATTCTAAGCATCCAAATCCGTAGTTAAAATCCGAAGTTCAAAATTGTTATTTAAGAAAATATTTTAAGCGTTTCATTTATAGATTTGTATGATCTGAAAATTGTGTCTTAAGATAATGATGACTTATCTTAAAGATTCATCTTATGATTTATTTTTTACAGTAATTAACAATTTCAAACTAGTAAAAATCAATTTCTCAAAATATCAGTCTTATCTAATTTATCTGCCCGTAGTTAAAATCTGAAGTTCGAAATTGTTATAAACATATTACATTGCAAACATATTACGCTTTTACTTTAGAAATTTGGGTGCTTAGAAATATGAAAAGATGCCGCCAAGCCCATCATGCATAATTTGAAAAAAATTGAATTTTGAGAAACTCGTTAGGATGTATTTAGTACAGGAGAAAACGATTTCTATTAACATATACGTAGGCACACGACTTATATATATGATAACTTATTTAATGGAAAAAAGTTAAAAAAGTAATATAATAGCTTGGAAATTTGATATCACACCATTTTTTAGCCACAACTTTTTTTTTTTTTTACGCTTGGCTTTTTTTTTACTTTTGAAAAGTTGTTTTTGTAGATATCATTTCTTTTTTTTAAAACAGAATAAACATAATTTAAATAATCTAAACATGAGAAATAATTTAAAATTACATTTTACTTTCAGTCATTGTTTAAAAGGTTAACTAGAAATACCAGTAGATTTTTAAATTAAACTAATAACAACATACTATATGTGGCTTGTTATAATACTTGTTATCCCCCGTTAAAAAATATCACTGACTTATCGATGAAATGAATAAAAATGCAATACGTACATAGCGTGTCAGCGCTGCATTTGAAATCAAACGTGATATCACGCTCTTTTATTATTAGCACTAGCTGGCTTCGCCCGCTAGCGGACCCCTAATTTATATCGGGGCCTCGAATCTTGTAAAACCTCGAATAAGATAAACCTCGAACCGAACGAACCTCCGACCTGGTTCTCCGCTGCCTTCGGCACCGGATAATCCCTTAATTTGCACATCGAATAGTATAAACCTCTAACTAAACTAACTTCCGACACGGGTACCCGCTGCCTTCGGCACCGTATAGCAGTCGTGCTGCGCACGCTCAAGTTCCATCTTCCACCACCAGGTAGCGCAATCTGTTCTGTATGAACCTCGGGCACTGAAATCGTTAAGGCTATAGATGTCGAGTCAAATGAACTGTACCCCGTCGTGATCTAGCCCATAGAACCAGAGATACAAAAGTGCCCCCTGGTGGTGAAAAAACGAACTAAAATCGGAAAGCTCTATTGATGTCGAGTCGAATGAGCCATACCCCGTCGTGATCCGACTCGTAGGAACAGATATAGGAAAGCGTCCCCTGGTGGTGAAAGCTAATCGCGCTTGGGGGGCAAAAGGGGGGATGAACACCGGAGATGCATAATAGGATTAAGCGGTCACAGACCTTTCCAACGATGTATCACATGAGGGGTATGTGCAAAATTTAGAAAATACCCCCCCCCCTGCATATTATGATTAGGCGTTCACAGACTTTTCCAACGATATATCACATGAGAGGTGTCGGCAAAATTTAGAAAAGTGCCCCATTTGGGTAGGAGGGCTGAAAGTGGGAGGATGGACCCCGAAGATACATAATATGAATAGCGGAACAATTTTTAGAATTTCTGAAAGCTGATTTTTATTTATTTATTTATTTATTTATTTATTTATCTATTTTTTATTTTTTGTTTATTATTATTTTATTTTTTTTGCGTTGCCCTGTGCATGTTTGGAATTTCTTAGCAATTTCTTAGATTTACCTTATTTTATTCAATTAAACATTGTACTGTTACAATAAATTTAAATGGAAACTTCACTTCTAAAACAAAAATAATTTAACAACTGGATTTCATTAATTTATAGGAAAACTAGCAAGCTACGCCCGCTGCGCCCGCTGCGCTGGTCGGTTTCTACAAATGAACCCTGAATCAAACGAAATATATCGTTTAATTTGACCTTGTATTTGAAAGCAATCTGTATATTTACCGGAAATATCCTTCCACATAACTGAAAAATGACGTCATTGCACTGTTATATTAAAACAATATGTTGATTTAAATGTTTTTTATTATGATGAAGACCAACATTTGAAAAAGTTTCGCAATTGTAACTATTCCTCTAAAGAGAAAAATTTAGGAATCAGTTTTTGGACAAGGATAAAAGTGGTCATCCTGCATATTTGGATGAAATGAAATACATACCTATGAAATATATGTTAGATCTACAAGAACACTAAACGTGAATTATTCTAGTAATTAAAACTATGAAAAACAGCCAAGATTTTATTTTAAAGCTAGCAAGCTACGCGCGCTGCGCTGGTCGGTTTCTACAAATGAACCTTGAATCAAACGAAATATATTGTTTAATTTGTCCTTGTATTTGAAAGCAATCTGTATATTTACCGGAAATATCCTTCCACATTACTGAAAAATGACGCGATTGCGCTATTATATTTTCTAATGTGCAGTCAAAATTTTAGCTGTTAAGGACCAACTCTTTTATTTGGTCATTTACAGTTAGGGTTTGCTAAAGAATGATAAAACTATATGCAATATACTAAAACCATCACTAAAAATTATCGAAATAACAATGCAAACAAATTAACTAACAAAATCCATTCAGAAGAAGTTTTTATAAAGGCTAATCTTTGATAATCTGATTATTGAACTTTTCCACATAATTCTAAAACAACAAAACGATATAAAATATACTAAAACAATCCTTACAAAGTATCTACTTAACAATGCAAGTCGCAAAAAATACGCCCAGTAAAAACTATCAAAAAGGCTAATATTTCGGAATCGGGTTCACTTGACTATATAACCTTCACACATAACTGTTGGACTAAGCAACGTAGGACAATATATAGTACATTAACACCATTTCTGAAATAGCATCTAACTAACAATACAATTCTCATCAAAATCCGTTCAGTAGAACTTTTTTAGAAGGCTAATCTTTCATAATCGGAATCAAATATTGAAAAGGCTAATATTGGATAAAAAAAATGGTCACCCGATTTTCGAATTTCCCCCTATAATTCTAGAACTAAGCAACGTTATATAATAAAACGTTCCCTAGAAAATTATTTAACAGTATAGGTTCCATCGAAATACATTCGGCAAAATCTTTTAAAAAGGCTAATCTTTCATAATCGGATTGATCTGATTATAGAACTTCCCAGAATAATTATATAACTAAGCTACGTAGAACGATATGTTATACATTAAAACCTTCCCTTAAAAATTATCTTAGTTTAAGTTCTACGAAAATGCATTCAGCAGAACTCGAGTTATAAGCAGCCGGAACGAAATTTCATATATGTAGAAGTAAATAGAAGTATATTGCCATTAATATAGTTTGCATTTGAATAAAAAAAGGTACTTTTCGGTTAGCCGGGCACCAGTGATATATGAACACACACACACACACACACACATATATATATATATATATTCATACATATAAATGTATATATATATATGTATGTATATGCATGTATTTGTGTAGATATATGTGTATATATGTGTGTGTATATATATATCACTGGCGCCCGGCTAACCAAAAAGTACCAAAAAAACAAAAAATACTGCGAAAATGCAGTCGTACACTTGAAAAAAAAAACACCTTTTGGCCTAAAATCTCTCATCAAAACTGTTTTTCTTTTTTTTTCTTTCTTTTTAAAAAAAATAAAATTAGTAACAGTTTTTTCTTTTATATTTCCAGATGTATAGCCATTTCAATTCTTTCTGCAACAAAAAAAGACACTTTTTGGCTTAAAATCAAATTGTTTGGGGTCAAAAGTAAAATCAAAATCGCCAAAAACAAAAGATAAATCGCCAAATTTGTTTCAATAGAAATCTTGCCCCTTGAATAATGTTTTAAGCATTATGAACATTTCTAATCATGTTTAAATTAAATATTTTCGTTTTATAATATTCTCTCATCAAAACTCTTTTTTTTTCTTTCTTTCTTTCTTTCTTTTTTTTTTTTTAAATAAAATTAGTAACAGTTTTTCTTTTATTTTTCGAGATGTATAGCCTTTTCATTTCTTTCTGCAACAGTAATGATCGCCAAAAAATTAGCAATGGTAACCTTTTCGGCCAAAATAACAGAACTTTCTATCATAATTCGATAGTTAATATACGTAGAACGTTGTGTTACATACTAAAACCTTCCCTGAAAAATTATCTCTCGAACAGTGCAAGTTCCATCAAATTCCATTCAGCAGATCTCGAGTTATAAAGGAACGGAACGAAATTTCCGTTTGTGTTTTATATATAGAGCGAGGCTAACGAAAAAAACAGGCTACCGCGGTGCGTTCCACTTATCTTTTTTTACAGACCGCTAGAGTGACGTGATGCTCTTTTCGTACACCTGCATTGGTGGATTCGAGCCTCACGTGATTCCCGCGGTCTGTAAAAAAAGATACGCGTAAAGCACCGCGGTAGCCTTTCTTTTTCGCTAGCCTCGTATATATAGTAGATGACGTGAAAGGTATTCCTGCGAACGAAATGCCTGTCCTTTACCGTGTTTTTTTATTTTTAGAAATAAATGAATCACATTTAATTCATTTCAAAATTTTTGTTTACGTTTGGAAAGAAATTTTAAATGGCGATAACTCTTAATGTATACATTTTAGAAGGTACATCTTCCCTCAAAAACTAATTTATTTTTAAACATCTTTCTAAAAACGTAAATTATATATTTAAAATATTTTTAAAGCATAAACACTACGTCTGATTACTTTATTTTACATTACAATATTTATAAGAACACGCATTTTATCAGACAATTAAATACACTAAACAAACATGAGTGAAAAATGTACCTGGGCCTGGACTCGAACCTGGGACCTTATGCGTACCATGCCGACGCTCTGCGACTGAGCTACCCAGATCCATATCCGTAACCGGCAATTTCTCATACTTATTCATGTTAGAAACAATCATCTGCCACAGTTTGCAGTCATATTTAATTATTTGATAAAATATGTGTTCTTATAATTGTGAAGTTTTATTTTAAAAAAATATCTTCAGAAGAAAATGGCTGACTTGCAGATGAAATTTGATGTGGTTATATTATAACCTGTAACTGATTTGTGCTATTTTAATACAGATGGTACATGGTCGTTGGCGGGTTTTATCTCTGTTTTGGCATAATTTTTTAATCGCCAAGTTAATTAACAGTTTTTTGCTAATTAAGGATAGAAAATATTTTTTTTTTACACTGAATTTTATAAAAGCACATAGATTACGTAATTACTTGTCCAAAAATGCAATCCTTTTTTTATTCTGCCCAATATTAAGGCCTGTAGCTTGTTTGAAAAAAAAAGTTTGACGAAGAAAATAGTGATCATTTTAAGTAACTCGACGTTTATTAAAAAAAGCTATATCTCTGTTTATAAATCACTTATGAAGATGAGTTTGGTCTTAAATTGAAGAAATTCTTCCTTAGATTCTTCTAGTTTTCGTTTTTTTTTTCTACGACGCTTGGTTTGTTTGATATCTGATATTTTAATCTGGCATGTTTTGTCGATTTAACATTGCGAAGTTGCTTTCTGTATGTAAGCATTAGCGGTCTTTATTCCAGTTCTTGGCGTTGTTTGTGTGGCGTTTTTTTTTTTTAAGCTTGGCTTGGCAGAGCGACCGCCCTGCTTGATATAAAATATTATAATGTCAAATACAGGTTAATATATGTCTGAGATCTTATATTGCATATAACAAACCTTTCTTTATTAGAGATTGTGACCTATCATTGTGAACTGATTATTCCTAAACCATACATTGATATTCTAAAATTAGTAGAAATCACCGTTTTCTTGTTATTAAATTTTTAAATCGCTTCGTTCATTTTTCGATACTTTCTACGTATAAGAAAGATTTGAGAATTTCATATAAACGCCTAAAATTGAATGCTGATATTTTTAAATTTGGGGATGCTGGGAATTCAATTCATTACGTTGCCCTCTCATTTTCTCAAATTATACTCCTAACATTATTTTTAAATAAACATTCTATGATAAAATACAATTAAATATCTTATTAAAAATTTATAGTTGAATAATCACAAAATATTCCGACATTTGCTATAAATGTTAGTGATAATTTCGATTACTTCGTAATTCGGAAATTTCGTACATTTCTATCCATTTAGATTGAAAAAATGTATACGTAACTAAGAATAACATCATTGTAATTTCAAGTAACTGTGAGCATGTTATTTTCTTTATCCTGATTACCATAATACGCAAATTATATATAACCACAAATAATATAAAATTAATATTTTAAAACTAATATTTTCTATTTTATAATATGAAATATTTATTTTTATTTTACTTAAATTTTTAGTGTATAACTCATTACAAGCGCATTCCTAACTGTTTAACTAAATAATTTGTATTCGAAAATATATAATGAAGTTACTAATTAGAAAAATTGTTTCTAATTAGTAATTTCATTATATATCTTCAGGTTAAGCAGTCCTTAAATTCTAAATTTTAAAATGTATTTGCTTTAAAAATGTATCGTGAAAGATATTTAATCAAAAGTACCACTTTGTTATATGCAAGATCTCAGCAATTTAAGATCTCTCATATTAACCTGTATTTTAAATGATAATATTTTATTTGTAATTGGAAATTAGTATTTTACAACGCTAAAATATCAATTTATAATCTGTCATTTGAATATGTGGTATTAGTAATGAATATATGGAAAATGGTAAATTGCAAGGCAACTTTTACATTTAAGTATGTAATGTTTTGCTTATTTCTAAGGTATGTACGCAGTTAAGTACTACCTGCACTGTTGAATTTAACTCGAACACAAAAAGGGCACAAAAAAGTACAATTATCCAATGTTACAATAAACCAAAATTTTGTGATTTTTATAGAAAACTGAAAACTGCAACAATGTGAGTAAATGTAGTTAACATGCAGTGGCCTTTACGTATAAACTTGTCCTTTTACTGGCAGAATCTCATACAGCAGACACAAACACTTCTTCGAATATAATTCCAGGTCCCAGTAAAACTAATATTAATCAGTTAATATCATATAATTTCACACGAAGAATTTCATAATGTTTGTTTGCGTTTATTAATTATAGTATATAGTTCAAAGAATCCATAGTTTTAGTCCAATTTAGGTAAGACATTCATTGTTACCCGTTGTGACGGGAGAAAAGACTTTATAGATACTGCGAAGACCTAGATACAAAAGAGTGGCTAATTACGTGCATTATAAAGATAGAATGATTTAATAAGCAAAATAAACTATTTACGCCAACATTCTTTCATTTGGTTAATTGGAAAATTATCAAACTTTAGAATAAACTAAAATTTTATTATTTTTATAGGAAATTGAAAGCGGAAACAATGTTAGTAAATGTAGTTAACATACAGTGGTTTTTAAGTTTAAAATTTTCCCTTTACTGGCAGAATCTTACACAGAAGACACAAACACTTCCTAGAATATAATTCCAGGTCCTAGTAAAACTAATAATTATCAGTTTATAAGTCATATAATATCACATGAATCATTTCATAATATTTGTTTGAGTTTCTTAATTATATTATATTAGGGGATCAAACCCGAGTATTCCAAGTTACAGAAAATATGGGAAAGAATTTTTTTCTAAAAACTTTTATAGATTTTTTACATTTAGTATATTTTTTTAGATTGTCCACTAACAACACATAAAAAAATATTTTTTTAGATATATGAGTTATTTATTCAAATAAAGTTTCGAAATTTATTAAAAACGTTACTTTCGTATTGGCTTCGTGCCAGAGTTAATAACCTAAGAAATCGCCAAAGGTTTCTTTATCTACACCGACCTCTTTGATACTGATAATTTCAATGATTTAAGCGCGTAGCTCCATTACACATGTGTTACATTTATGTTTTACTTATATTATTTTATTTATTGCTTGATAAAGTTTTAATTTTGTTATGAAATATTAAACGGAAGTAAATGCTGAACAATTTATATTGTTTTAAGTGCAAATTGATTAATCTTTTGTAATCGTCTGCCATAGAGATATATTTTTTAAATATTTCATGCTTGAAAATTATTTTAAAAACCATAATAAATCAGTCAATTAAGATACAGTTTTTACATTTTAAAGTTTCCCTTATATGACGGTGTAAAAATTCAAAATGTGCAATGTTTAGAAATTAAAAGAAAAAAAGAAAGAATCGCCAAATCGAAATTTTATTTTCAAGTGTTGGCATTCGCAAAATGACGTCAGCGTTATGCACGGAGACATTTGTCCTTTATCATATAGATATGTCGTAGGCTATCATATTAGATTAGATTCTTCACTCTAAAAACGACATTTTCAAAACTGAGCAAAAAATACTCAAATCTGAGTATGTCGCATAGTCAAAATGGCTCCGAATCAAAATTGCTCAAATTTGAAACATGTATATACTCAATCTGAAAACATGCACACACTCAATAATAAATCATCATGTGCTCATATTTGAGTATGTCCATGTTTCAAAAATGAGTATGAACTAACTTCTATGTCCTCATTTTTGAGTATTTCGATGTTTCAATATTCTGAGTATTTCTGGTATTTTAGAATTGAAAGCCAACAGTCGCCATATTTGAAACAAAACGTTTGATAACAAAATGAAAATATCGATTTACTCAGAATTGAAAGTGTCATTTTTCTCAGTGTTGTGCTGTATTTAGTTGCTTGATCATTATACTTTGACAATCTATAAAAATCTTAAACTGAGAAGAAACTCCGGTGAAGATTTGATTGTGTAACCTGTAGTAATTTTTAAACAATTCAAATTATTTCAGTTTGATAATAGTAGTTTTTAAAATCAATTAAGACCTATTGTCTATTGAAAATTAAGAGAGAAAAGAAGTACATAAAAGCACGTTCAAATTGGTTGATTTTGAAATGATCTGCGTGCAAACAATTCCAGGCAAGTATTGATTGTTCCCAAAGCAAGGATCATTACTTTTCATAAAATAAATATGAGAATTTGTTGAAATAAATATTGAATTCGTGCAATTATTGTATCAATTAAAGGCAATCGCTCAGTTAAATGTTAAAGAAAAAATATTTGTTAAAATTTTATTTAAATATTTAAGAAACAAATGTTTACTAATATATGTTTATAAAATCGCAAAGTAAGCGATAAAAGGTCCGAAGTAAAATTCCGTGGAGTTTTGCAACTTTTATGTTTATTTAAATTGTCTCTTAATTTTGGACAAACTATTGATTTCTCTCTGTAACACCCTTTTCCTTTCAATAAATATATTTTAAACATAGAATATAAGTAATCATGGAAGATACCGTAGTCGTCCAACACTTGTTTGTTTTATAAGCACTTACTGAAAGAGAAAATGAAGACAGTATCATTCCTAAGTGTTGGTCTGCCCTCAAAACGGTCTGTAAAGCAACAATGTAACCAAATGTTTAGTAATATATGTTTATAAAATCGCCAAATACGCAATAAAAGTTCCGAAGTAAAATTCTGTGTTGTAAATTGGCAACCCTTATGCTTATTTAAATTGTCTCTTAATTTTGGACGAGCTATTGATTTCTCTCCGTAACATACTTTTCCTTCCAAAAATATTTTTTAAACGTAGTATATGAGAAATCATGGAAGGCGCCGCAGTCGTCCTACCCTTTTGGTTTTATAGCACTTATTGACAGAGAAAATAAAGACAGTATCATTCTTAAGTGTTAATCTGCCCACATAACGGTCTATAAAACATTATTATAATTGCTAAAGTCTAATGTGTTATCTGTTTATATTTCCTCTAATTTATGACTTCTATATTTTACATACGAACTGTATGAAAAAAGGATGATTTATAACGAACAAAAGGCGATTTCGTAAATTTATATTTAAAACATTTGAGCGTTCTAGCTTTTATATTTTCTTATTTTGAGTACAAGGACAGTTTATAAAATGTCGCGAAAGTATAATTTTTTTCGTCATTTTGAACTTGATTGAAAAAAATAAAATAAAATTGAAAAGATAAAAAAAAAACGGAATATCAAATATTTAAAAAATGTATCCGTAAATGTGTTTTGGTTAGGATTTCCATCTGGTAATATTTCATTTACGGATAAAATCTCTACAGATAAATCATTTTTATATTTCACTGAAAACTAATTTTCTTTTACGCATAATGATCTGCAAACATTTAAAGTATATAAATGACACATATTGAAATTCCACTTAATCACAAATTCAATAAAAGTAGAATATATTTAATAATTCCAAAATAAAGGCTCTCATTCTATCAAAAATCTGTATTATAGAATGTAGTATGACTAAAAATGTTCAAAAAGAAAATGTTGAATTAAAAATATGAATAATATATAAAGATATTTCCTTTAAGCATCACATGACAGGCTATTTCTTTGATTCCTTTTGAAACGATTCCAAGAACTGATAATGTGATTTTTTTTCTCATTAAAACTTATACTCTTTTAACAAAATCCCCTTTATACTTTTTTTAAATCGTTGGCTTTTACCCAATACTTTTTTTATTATTATTCATTGAAATTTAAGAATTCGTAGTAACATTCGCCCCTGTTTTCGTGTAAGAAATACTTTATCGATGTTAGAAGAAATATGCTGTTTTAAATTGAAATAAAAAAAATACTTTAAAATTTTTTATTTGAATTTTTACATTCCTAAAAAAGTAAAGTCCTGAATTTTGCTTTTTGTATTAAATTTAATTAACATTTTTAATATTTCGGAAACATGCAAGACGCTTCTTTAAATGTACAGAGTAGGGGGGGGGGTCACCTGTAATAACGTACTCAATCACTGTCAAAATAGTCTGTATTACTCACAGAAAATTGTCAAATTATGTGGTATTCAGAAACTGTTCATTTTACATAAAAATTATGTGTTTAGTAATATCAATATATTTAAGTAGAAAACAAAGTTCTTAATAAGGACTTTTTTTTTTGTTTTTGTAAAATTAACACTTATATTACTCTAAAATTAGATTAACAATCTTCCCTATATTTTACAGAATTCTTTACAGCGTACAGAATTGAAGAAAAATAAGTATGTGTAATAAATGATTTTTAAAACATTATAAGAATGGAAATATTACAAATATTATGTCAAACACATATAAATATTCCAAACATAGCATTTGTCATACTTGCTGTGCAATTCTGTACAATACTTTGTTAAGATGTATTCAGCATTATGGATATATTGAAGTATTTTTTAATGAAATAACTAAAGATTTCGGAACAAGTTGTTTCCCAATTTGTTTACTTTTAACAAGGCGAACGGCCGGCCAGTAACTCTTGGAATTCAAACAGGAATGAAATAATTGAAGCCACTAATAAGTAATTATACATTTATCTAAACGTTACTGGCATCTAAGTATAAGATGATTAATAATGAATATCCCAACTTTGAAGCGCTTTATTAACCAGCGTATAGAAGATACACGCATTTGTGAAAAAGAAGAATGTTCAATGTGACCACCAGCAGAAACATGAACGACATCCAATCTGTAGGAGAATTCGTCCCACACGGTTTTCAGCATGTCGAGTGTTACATTTGCAATAGCTGCAGTTATCCCCGTTTTCAGATTACACAGACACGATTACACGGATACTTTTTGTTGTGCTATTGTCATCTTGTCGGCAACTGACGGAATGAACTCGCAACGAAACATGTCAGTTCACTTTCAACCCGCAAAACGTTACCCATCTCTCGCCAAAAAAAAAGGACCTTTACATTTATAAAACTTTATAACTGCCACTCACTTCGATGTGTGAAATGGAACACTATATTTTATTGTTCAGAAGATATAGCCCTTCAAAGTTGGGATATTCATTTGTAATTCTAGCACATTAAAATATAATAAATAAATTGTACTAATATATTTATGATAAATTTCAAGAAAAAAAGACGAGTTTTCCGTTGATAGTTGTATATTGGGTATTTTTGAAGGGAAGGGCACATTGCAATTAAGTAAACTGGTGATTCGCTTGGGGCTATCGTGAAATAGAACAATTAAAAATAAGGATGAGTGCGTGTTTTAGAAAGCAAGGGGCTTTCAATCAAAAATCGGTTAAACACGTGTTCCCTTGTTTCCAATGGAGAATTTAAATTGATCACCAAACTTCAACAAAACAAATGTCTGACACACCCCAAGCCGATTTAAAAGAGTTATTGGCACTTATTATATTATTATTATATATTAATTATCATTTTTAAATGGAAAGGAAAGTCTTATATTTAACAGTGAAATTCAATATCTAATATATTTCTAAATTAAATTGTCGGACAATATCATACGAATTTAATATCACGGCAATTGTTATAGATTAAAAAAAAACTTACTATTCTTCAAATAAATAAATTGCCTGTAAAAAATAAAATAAAATAAAATAAATAAATAAATTATTTGCAATAAACAAACACTTTCTGTTAAAAATTTACGAAAAAACATGTTATTTTCTTAAAAATTATTGTCGTAGTAGATTATACTACTTTACGTAAAATCTACAGAATTCATTTATAGTGCGAGATCAATGTTTGGTATTATAAATATATCACAAATCATAAAGGTGGTATAATTATATCCGTAGTATAATTAAATCAAAAGGCTATTTACGAATTTTCCATATAACAAACGTACATAAATACTTGTAACAAATGTTTAATTTCCGTCACAATTTTGCTAAACTATCATAAATTATTTGAAAGCAATTGATTTACATTTTTATGTTTTGTAACATCTACAGAAACACATTTGCTCTAAAATTTTGAAAGTGCAGCATGAACACACGCGTAATCTACTAAAACTCATTTATATAGCCACCAAAAGTGGTATGAGTGTATGTAACTTCTTCTTTAAAGTTTGAATTAATTTTATTTCATAATTAAAAAAAAAATTGCAACACAATGAAATAAATGAATGGGTAAAACACACTTTCTAATTTAATATCAGAATAAAATAATCACTGGAGCTTCATATCACCATATATTATATACAAACGTCTAAAATACAACGCTCTGAATTTTGGACACAACTGAGGGGGTGGGGGATACAGGAACCTACAAACTATCAAAATATTATTTTTACTAAAAAATTTACAGCTTTCTCGTTCAACCGTTCTATGAAACATTTGAATAAATTCTACAGAAATACCTTTTCACTGATATATATATATATATATATATATATATATATATTAAGTTGTGTTATAATATTAGACACCCTATTTCTCGAGAACTAAGGGGCGTTGTATAAAATCCGTTGAACATGAGACTAAGGGGCTTCTACCCTGCAACATATATATAAAATAGTCAAAATCTGTGCTTGGCCCTCTTGTTGCTAGATTATCTGAAACTGTTTGGACAATTATATAAAAAATTTCAATATTTTAATATAAAGCAGTATTTATATTTTCCATATCAAATTAGGAATATATCTATGATATAATTTTTCGTTAGCCATACAAGTTTTACTTACTGTTTGACAACTGTCAAAGCGTTGATACTAAATATAGACCCCCTCCCCCTCCTTATTGTATGTCTTTATTTAAATTTGTCAAACGCTTAGGAAAATTAAAATTAACAACAACTGTCCATTGAAAGCATTAAAACGTTCATTGAAAATATGAAATATACATATATATATATATATATATTTCCTAAAATGTACCAGTAACGTTTTTTTATTTTGTTTTCTAAAACTGTTATTACATATTACCAACAAATTTAATGATAATTTGAAAAGAAAAAGGAATATTTCAAAATTATTACTTTATCTCGTATTTCAGTTTTAATATTGTACTGGATTATCAATTTGCCTTTTTTTCTTGTAACATAAATGTTGGTAATTACACTATTACAACTGGGTACTTAAAAACAAGCAAAACATATAAATATTGCAGTACTTTTAAGTCTGTAATACAGTACTAACGTTTTATTTCGAAAAACGCAACTTATTTCTGGAGTATACACTTATTCAGTATATTCAGCTATTAAAGAACATTACTTTTACGAATACGTGATAAAATCACTACGTCAAAGCAAGTGTTAATAAAACGTGGCACACATAGTCACGCACTACATGCACTATATAATTTAGTTCGTTAAATTTTAAGTTCGCATATTTTATATTTCCAACTAATCGGACAGGATTTTTTTAAATTGCCCTTGCACATTCATTAAACAATTTCAAGTGAAATATATACTATGAGAAATAATTTAATACACAATTTCTTTTTTACTGTTATGTACTTATAATAAGTTATTTTTACATTTATCATGCATTAGTTTACAAATGTAATTTAAAAAAATGTATTAGGATCAGTTTCACATTTTTGTTTAGGTTTTTTGTTATATTGACTTAATAATCTATTATTTTCTAATTTGATTTCTGCATAATGTCATATGATACACAATGCCGCTTAATTACACGTTATCGGCAATTTAGACAAATATATACCTTCAATGATATTCCTAAAAGCATATCTTAATTAAGTATCTTTGACAGTGAAACGTGAATGCACGCGATTGGAACGCACTGACTAATGTAGAGAATGACTGAAGTGATAAGAGCAAATTCTGTATGTTGAATTACTACTAAAACTCTCTGTAACTGATTTATAATTGATGCTATATCATATAACTTAAAAATACCATATAATATTGAAATTAACTCTAATAACGTAGGATAAATTATGGTAATTATATGGTTTACTTAGTAGTTTGATTAGCAACTTTAACTAGGTTAACCTTGTTATCCTGAATTAAATCGGATATATATAATTTTTCAAAAATAATTACCACGAGTGAATTCAAAAACATCAGACCATGGAAATAATTGTTTTTATTTATCCGGATCTCGCAATTTCTTTTGTTGCAATGAGTTATGCTGAACCTTCTTCAGTAATTATGCCACACGGGGAATTGGGAGAAAATCGCATCCCGGATAATATCGACACATTAAATTTTGCAGGGTGTTTTTTCGCAGAGTGATCTTGGATGGCGCCGTTGCGAAGCGCAAGTTCTATCAACAAGTGCCGAGTGCGTTTGTTGTTCTTAGGCAGTCTACTTTTCATGATCTGTAGAAAACGAGTTTTTGGCAAATTTGGATGTAAAATCTGACTTCTACACAAATTAAGATATATTTCAGCCGTCATTTAGTAATTTTACCTAGTTAAGTCTTTCGAAAGTGTGGAATTCGTTGGATATTTTTACATAATACGTATTGGTTGTTAGTGAATAGCTTGGCCTTGCGACCAATGTTGTGTTGTTCATTCGGGATAATATCGATATCCCTTTCCCAGAAAGTACCGACATGGTGTTGGTATTTCTCCACGACCCTATATTTTGAAATGTAAAACAAAATATTGATTATTTTTGTCGTTTAGATGACGAAATAAAAGAAAATAAATAATGAGAAGGTAAATAAAGTGAAGAAACGCTAAAACGAACTTTTGAGTTTGTTCAAAGTAGCAGATCAGTTAAAAGCACATCTGCGGAATATCATATTCCGAGAATTACCCTATATGACAGTCGAATTCTACTGATAAAACTGACGTTGGGAGAAAATCAATCTTTTGCCCTTGATCAAAAAATTGTTTTAACTTTTTGAGGGGCAAGGTACTTATATTCGTAAAATGCTGAAATAATTGAATGACACCAGACTTTACAACCAAAATTATTTGAAAATATTTAAACCTTTTCTTCACGCATTTAATAAAAAGAAATTTTTTCATTCCAAAATTCTGGTTCCAATGTTGCATGTAAGGATTAAAATAAAATGTTCTAAAAATGAACCACCGCCCTTCAATATGTGACAACTCGCCGACGAAGCTGAAAATTTAAAAATATAACACAATTTAAACAAATATAAGAAAATGACTGGGTAGAACTGATAGTGGGGCTGCTTGTAGCGTTGGCGATATAGCTGAAAATTATACTTGTTATTGTTGAATTATAGACTAGATAAATTTTAGAGCACATAAAATATGTTATTACTTGAATTTAGAAAAGTCAAATTTGTTTTTTACAGAATTTTTACATTTTTTTAAATTTACATTAATTGATCATATTGCATATTGTTCGGTATTAGTTTAAGGTTTAATTTACTGTTTCAAAATTTAAGCACTGGTTCTTTATGACTTGTTTGAAAATTTTTATTTGAAAGAAAAAATAAGCTTTTAGCTTATTTTTAAAACTTTTGGATAAATTTAGGGTTACATATTAAAAAGTTATTTCTGTTCTATATAAACATGGTTTAATTCTTTGGATAGTTTTGAATGAATAAAGAAATTGCATTTTATTCGTGATTTTACTTATTACTTCCCAATAAGCAACCGATGTCGACATTACCCCATACGCATGTTGTTATTACACTGGTACCCGGGTAAACACAGACACTTAGTAATAGTATTAACATAAAAAATTGAAAAAAATCTTCCCTTATATTTAATTAGAAGAATATTACGCAATAGATGGGAAAATTTTCAAGGTATTTTTATATCCTATCAGGGATATCAAAACGTTATGGTGTATATTACAAAATGAAAAATGTGTTAACAATCTGTCGGTGTACCCTAATACACTGAAAAATACAGACAATTTAAGAAGTTTTGGTAGAATATCTTATGTGCTGTTGAGTTAACTACATCTACACGTGTAGATATTTCCTCTCCTCCCTCTAACTCAGGCTCAAACCATCTTATAAAAATGTTACTGGCACCTAACGTTTGGTAATAGCATCTACAATTAAATATTGTGCATGGAAAAGGGATTGGCGGTCGTCTACATACCGAAATTGTATTAACATTGTTTGTGAAACCCACATTTGTTCTTAAAAAATCGTTCTGAAAAAAAGAAAATAATCAAGATATAATTTTTACATTTCAGTGACTTGACTCTTGGAAAATGATTTGACTCGCAGATCTAAGCTGCAAGAAACAGGCCTTAGTCGTTCGAATACGTAAAATATGAAATTTATTACATTTATCTTATGAATTCAAAACTGGTTTCACTGCAGAGCTGAAATTACGGCTCTGCTGAAAAATTAATTAGTGCATAAATATTCACCGATACTGGGTATAATTTGTCTCATGCATGCCAACGGTGTTGTGTTCATGATTGCCTTTTCATCTTGTGCTGCGTGGTTGTAGCCTTGCCATATAAGAGTGAGATAATGCTAGACTGGATAGCTTAATTGGTAAAGCACTTGGTGCGCTATACCAAGGTATCCGAGATCGAATCCCGGTCTGGACATTTTTTCACTCTAATGGTTGTACGCTGTTTAGTAAAGTGATAATTCCCATCCTTTGTATCCTGTTATTATAATTCTCCCCAGTTCTGATTACGCTGCGGGTTAACATTTTAATACTCGCGTTCTGTTCTATTTAAGTGGTACATTTTGCGGTCACGTGGCCCTTTCTGTTATATTTAAAACACACTATATACAACTCGTTTTATTGTGATTCATACCGTGCCGATTATCATCTTATCGCCCTTTCGAAATGACGTAGCCAATCACTCTTAATATTTCTCTTCTAAACTACCACTGATATTTTTCAGTGTCGGCTTCATGAAAACTATTCGCGCCGTTTCTTAAATATCCAATTTATTTACTAATTTATCAATTTTCTTAACTCCTAATACTTCCTCAACTAAATTTTCCTTTGTCTCCTCAGTAAATTATGTCTAATTTGATTAACTCTTACCAATTCCGATAATTCGTCAAACTTATCTACTTCCGGATCTTCAGTCCATTGTTGAAAATATACCTTAATCTCATAGACAAAATTGCACCAATTAGCCGATGGTTCCTTTTTACGAGAGAAAAATCTTTGTCTGAACTCATATGGCGATAGTTAATATCATTTCAAAGGTATACATTTTACAAAATCGTAATCATGTTTTTTGAACTCATTTTCGATAGTTATTATATTAATACCGTCTAGTGGCATTAGATGAATTAAAACAGTTATCCACTCTTTTTTTGTTAAGGGGTCTGGTAACCTTTAAAGTGTCAGAAATTCGAAATTTGTTTTATTAGCTTATAATTAAATATGATTCTTTAGGAACAATTTAAAATAAACCCCATGCAAAAATTCACTTTACAAGTGGAGTTATGTCTAAAACAGTCTGAGCTTTTTTTTATATGACCAAGAGACAGTTTGATCTTTGAAGTCAATTTTCTCAAAACGACGATTTTGGTCATTGCGCGCACGATTTAAGAAAAATGGTTGGTTAGAATTTCATGAAATTTTGACTGAATGTCTTAACCAGACAGATGCACAAAATGACCTACTATTATGGTTCGCAAGTAAAAAGTTTAGAATTTATGACTACTTTTGTAGTAAAAAAACCTCGATATTTCGAATTTCTCTAAATTTTTTTTTCTCAAGATCTACACATTTTATTTTTTTAATCGTAGGTCATTTTGAGAACACATTGTATATGTACTCATTAAAAAAATTTTGGCTGGTTTTAGCAATTCAAATGTGACAAATCATGCGCGCAGTACATGCAAGAATAATTCTTTTGTAAAAAATTTATTACATTTTAAAATAAATTTAAAAGCATTAAATGAGTGTATGCAATTTTTGCTAATTTTATTTTATAAAATAAACCTTTATTAATATGCATTTTAAATTTTATAATTCAAAGTCAAATAGTTACGGAGTTATTGTAATTCTTATAGAGGTCCTTTTTTCAAGTATTTTGTAAGTTTAAAGGTTACCTGACCCCTAAATACCAGTGTTTATCCTTCGTACATGATCAAATATAAGCTAATATCACTAGTATTATCACATTTCGTTAACAAAGTAACTCTTATTGCTTACCTGGATTTGTTCTTGGGTTCACATTGATATGTTCTCGAGTTTTCTAGCATCTGTATTTTATTAATCTCGAACTCTCTTTCACGATCTTTCTCTTCCAATTCTATTCGCCATTTTCTTTCTTCCATTTCCAGTTTCTTTTCTTCGAATGTAGATTGCAATATCTTTTCTTTAATCTCCAATTGCAAACGCAATTTATTTTCTTCTTTTTTCCGCTTTTTCGTTTCCAGTTGTCACAATTACTTTCAAACGGTCTTTTATGAAATCTTCTTCGTAATCTTCTGACTATTTAATGAGCTTTATTAGCGATAGAGTCGTTGCTCTTTATATTACCTGAATCCCGTATTCATCACATAGATTTATATGATCACTTCTTCTAGCTTTACTTAAAGTTCCCATGTTTATCTTTTAGATTTATCAGTGTTTAATAAATCTGATGCAATAGAAATTTGAGATTTTTCAAATTTATGCTTATTGTGAGCAGGTCTGTATCGAAAGTTTTTGTCAAAAGTCTTACTTCCCAAAAAAAAAATCCTTTCTTCTGCTTCAACTTCGTCTTGCAGGAATTCTAATAAATTATCTATATGAGTTTTAGAGCCATATTCAATATCGTTCTTTAAATCTATGTCACGATATTTATTTAGTTTAGATTCCAAATCAATACACCGTTCCGACGATCTTCTGTTTGACGATCGAGAACTTTCCCATGTTCTAAGAATATAATGTGAAAGAGACGATTCAACGAGTGAGTTTGACATCGCAGCATATTTGTCTCTAATAACTCCAAGTGCTTCTAACGCTCGCAGTTTCAATTCTAATAAATAATATAATTGACGCAAAGAATTATGTTTTCCTGGATTTTCCTGGATTTTCCTGGATTTCTGCAGTACAAGGCCTAATAAATCTCAAACATAATGTTTTATCAAAAGTACTTCTCGTCCAAAATAAGATTTGCGTTGGTTTACTGCTATGGTATATCTATTACCGGTAGGCGGAAAACTTCTAATCAACGCTTCTGCCACATTGTCTTTTTCCATGGCTTGTGCTAAATGCGTAAATTTGTCATTTTCAAATCTGGGCTAGTACCTTGATATTTTTTTTACATTGAATCGCAGCCAGAATTGCACCCAATTCTTAATTTCACGATTAAAACTGTAACATATGACTTTAAATCTTCATTTTTCCCGATCCAAAGTTGGGTTAATTTATGTTGTAATACACGCCAGCGATCGATGTATACCTCAGAGATTCATCAATGCCTTTATCTATTATTTCCTTTTCAGCTTCTTCGCAATACAGAATTTCTCTAAGTTTGTATTCTACATCGATCATAAGTTTCGCTTTTCTTCTATCATTAACGATTTTAGAACTTTTTCAGCAGATGATAAATTATTTTCATTCGGATCAAGCTCATTACACGATTTTGTAAAAATTCTATAATGTTGCTGTCTAGCTATTTTTAATGTATTCATATTATTCAAAAGATTCAATAATTTCTATTCAGAACAGTTTAAATAAAATTTTACTCATAGCTTCGTTTTGTCAGCGGAAGTCACATGTGGAATTCCGATATCAAATCTCTTAGCTAATAGGAATCTCTAAGATTTAAAATACTTAAACTGTTTAAAGATCTATAAAACTATTAAAACTCAATTCAATAACATTTAAAATAACAAATACGAATATATTTCTACTTTAATTTTACTAATGATAAAAGACATTAAAAAATACGCTCCATTACTTTTTATTGAACATCTTCTCTTAGAACAAAAACAACAACTACTGTTGCCAGCTGTCGGAACAAAAAGACGTTAAAACAGCCATTTCTTAACACATTGACTTTAAATCCCATTGTTTTTAATATAGTTTCATTTAATGCTCAGTAGACTATGATAACTCGTATTAAAATGTCGGTACGATTAGTCATTTTTTACGAAAATGAAATCCTAAAAAGTCAAACAAAATTCAGTCAGTCAGACAGACAAACATATCACTTTTTAAATCCTAATGCTATCGAAACGGAACCATCTCCAGGTTGATACCTTTTGAACAGAAAAAATATATATGAAAATCGGACGATTCATTCCAGTGTTATGTATGGACATACATAGAAATAGATTAAATGTAAAAAAAAAATTGAAACATACTTTCATTAAAATTTACAAAAAATCCAACTTATATAATAAAGCACAAATGTGTGCATCGCTCAATACTGACGTCATAATTATGCGTGCAACAATGTGGTTAAAATGGATGTATGTTGCAACAATAGAGCTATTTCTTTCAATTAATATTAAACAATCGTAACGTTACTTCTATGGGGGAATTGCACGTTTTGGGCCGATGTTGCCCCCCCCCCCTCTTAGGGATAAAATTTTTAAAAAATAATGTCCAATTCTCGTATTGCCTTCAGGATTACATGTAGTATATTCAAAATTTCAAAGCTCTATGTCAACGTAAAATGGGTGAAAAGGGAGTAGCATGATTTGACTGCCATACTGCCATATACATGCAGAAATGTGAGTTAAAAGAAAGCATGAAAAAAAAAAAAAAGATTCAAAAGAATTATATAACCTTTTTCGTTGAAAGTCGGTAAAAAATAACGATATTGCAGCAAAAGTTTCAACAGACTTACTCTGCTTTTTGGAAATGCGATAAATCATAACAATTACTGTAATTAGCCACTATTTGTATCTACAAAACACTCAACTAGATGCTCTATATTTAACCCATTAACGCCGACTTATTTTAATCCTTCTATACCAGTTGACACCAGTTTTCCCATACTGTTATTGTAACTGATTGAATCTCTGATAGTTTCACATTAGATAATATGAATTATTGTTTTACTAAGATACTGGTGTTCATATTTAAAAGTTTCGTATCACTTAAATGGTAATTTTTCGCACCAACCGGCATTAATGAGTTAATTCTGTAGTTTACAACCGAAAGGCTGTGCCTTTTCAAGAAATCTCACGAGTGCATTACATTTCACATAAACATTGGTAAATCTTCTAAGAAATTCGATATATTTATTATTGCTGATTTTGTAACGAAAATTTAATTTTGATTGGTTGAGTTCCATAAATCGATAAAAATTAATTAACACAAAATATAAATATTACATTTCTCTAAATTGATAGGAAGCTAGACAACACTTTAAAAGAAAAAAAGGCATTTAACAAAAACTGACCTTTTAAAAAAGAAATACATTTAAAGATATTTATACTTAAAAAATGTAACACTAAATTACTGTATAATTTACTCATTGACCTCATTGTGTAACTTGAATTGAGAGAACCATCATACAACATAACGTTCCAAAAACTTTTAAATTGTATATTTATTCATTAAATTCACTGAGCGAAATTTGTTTCAGCCTAATATGTCCAGCAACTATTTTTTAATGAGTAAAAAATAGGATTAATTGAGAATCACATGGATGAAAAATAGAATAAAATAAAATAATATTCATCCAAAAATGGTAACAATGTAGGCAGCGATATTTCAAATTTACATTTTATTGTTTAAAATAGTTCTTTTTCCATAAAACGAGGAAAAGGGAATTTATATGACAATCAAATTTATAATTATCTTTCAAATTTCATCACTCATAACAGATATCGTCTTAAAAAGTACTTTTAAATTTGTATTTTTTTAGAATAAAATAAAACCACAATTCACACGAAAAGCAAACTTAACAAAAAATTCCATGTTATTTTTTACTCAAAAATCGACATTTTATTTTAAAATCTTTTATGCTTATGCTGGGCCTATATTTAAAAGCATATATCTTTCACATTTTACGTACGAATACAGAAAATTCTATCTCCCAGTTCTAATATTTATTTTTAAAAGTTATAAGACCCACAACACCCATAAAACTCCCAAAGCACTGAAACACTATAACTCCATAACAGCAAACAGAAAGCTTTTACGGCAGAGTTTTTCACTCCAAAACTCCGGAAAAGGAAATGCAACTGAATCACAAATCTCTTGAATGTTATTTTTTTAAATATATTATGTATGAATATTATCATGTCTCGAAAGTTCATTTAATATTCTTTAAAAATATTCTTTAAAAATATTCTTTGAAAATAGTCATTTTCTTTTAAAATATAATGATGAGGGATCAGATACTATTGAACTATTTCTTTTAAATATAATAGAACACAAAAGATTCCTTTAGAAATGAAAAAAAATGCTTTTAAAATATTCTCCAGTTCTCGAAATTATGTAGTTTTATGCTTAAAACATAGAATTTTATAACTAAATTAAAGATAACGTACCCAATAAGAAACTCTTATGAAATACTACTTTTATATTCGCTAAATCCGTTTAAACTTATATTTCAGAAACTACTGAATTGTATTAGGAACATGCAGGGAAGATAAAGGAGCACAAGATGGCTCAACTTAAATTATCAGCTAATATTCAGTTTTGGAAGACAATGGCAACACACTGTAACCGCCATACACTAACGAATACTTTGAAGAAGTTTAAAAATGAGAAGTACTCCTAATAACTTATTTTAATCATCTAATTAAATTTCTTCAGTTATATGCATTCTATCTTAAGTATGTAATTCTTATATATGTGATTCGGAATAATTTTTCAGTAATTTTTAGGAAGATGGCGTACAAGAAATACTTTTTATATAGGAAACTAAGATTGCTATCCATATAATCTAAGGCAAGCTATCGGAAATGTCTATTAGAATCGTTACAAACGTTTTAGAGATGAACAAGCATAAGAAAAATCCACAGATACTATGAGTAGCATTTGTCAATCGACCACAAACCTCGATATGGGGCATGTAAAGTGAATGACATACATAATATTAGCAACAATAAGCTGTCAAACATATTGCACATGAGACATTCTGATATCGCTACAGACCATGTACTTGTACATCATCATAAAGATAACATTTTACACCAATAGAGTTTTGATCTAATTTTCTCTGCATACTTTCTTTATACCATGTCAGACGTATAGCTGTATATTTTCAACTCCTGGAGCGTTGGTACAACAAGTACGTATTGGTGGAACCTGGCTTAAGGCCTAAGCCCAGCTCCTCTTTTGGTGTCTGTGTTCCGAAGCTGTTGGGGACTCTGGCGCGCCCCCAAGTGCTAGGCGGTTGTTCATTTAGGGCATGAATACTACCGTAGTATGGTGTCACAGTGAATATGTCGTTAATAGCTTGGAAGGAATGAGGGTGACGCGCAGGTGGCGGTAACCTTAACAACTGTAGAGCACAAAAGACTCATCCTTGTCGTGCTAGTTGATGTTCCTCACAACTTGGTTATGGGGGTTGAACTGCCTTATGGCAGTGCTCAGTTTTACCAGACGCAAAAATGGCGGTCTAACATCCACTTCAATGGTCAGAAGTGGAGAATACAGAATTGGTCAATACAGAATTCGTGGGACTGTGGACGATTACAAAACACCACGCATTGCAACCGTTCTATTTACAAGCTTTTTGGCATCTAAAAGTTCCATAAGGGTGATTTTGGGAACTCTACGTCCGACAGCTACACTTCTGAGTGTGTCACACTCCATTCTTAACGTGGATTTTTGTTTAGTTTTTCAACAAAAATAATAATATATAATCTAAATTTACAGAAAACGTACATTTCTTTCAGAAAAATGTAACGGCGTATGGGGAACTGGTGGAAGAGGTGCTTAATTTATATTTTGAATTTAAACACATTTAACCAAAATAGTTAAAATACGATACGTAGATCTCATTACATACGGTATAACATACTAAATTGCTGTATTCTTCCAGCACTATTGGTACTGTCATCGCATTTGAAAGAAAGCAAGGTAAGTCACTTTAAAGTACGATAAAATACCTTCATTACAGTTAAAGCTATGTGTTAGAGTTTATATCGAAGTGAAACATCTTTATTTTTATTGAATAATGAATTGCAAGCATAATCTTCTATACAAACATTTTCTATATATATATATATATATATATATATATATGTGTGTGTGTGTATTAGATATATATAAGAATTGAAGAATAAGTAAAACCTATAGTAAAACGATTATGCTCTATAATAGGAGAGTAAAAGCAGCACCTTTAGCGACGAAATTTGTATACTACTACATTTAAAAAATATATATATTATTAATAATAACAATTGTGGTATTTAATCCAATGTATGTATCTATATTATGTAAAAGTTTCTTTGTACAGTTCTACAAAAGAAATAACAATTAAATAACTCCTACAATTTCCGAAGCAAATTATTGTATTAAAGAACTACTACACAAATGCATTTTGAAAATACCTGATAATTGATGTGTATGTGTGTGTGTGTGGAGGAGGGGTGGTGAATGAATTCGCACTCTGTCTAGTCAAAGACATCTCCTTCACTGAGCGTCAGTTTTATCCAGCAATACATGAAGTATTTGAACTCATATTATTTCACAGATTTTAACTAAGTTTAATACTCTGAAAGTTTATTTTCCTATACATCATTAATTTTTTTAATGTCATGTATGAATAATCATTCTTTTTAACATTAAAAAATACAGAAAAAGCATATTAAAATATGCCTTTTTTCTGGGTAGTCTGAGAGAGATTTAGGGAGGGGAGGGTTAGCCATGGACATATTAAATTTTAAATTAACTAAAAGTTTTAAGAATAGAAACACCTAGTTTTTAAAAATATACCTATAGATTTCCAGTCATTTATACCAAAGTTTCAAAGTTAAGATTAGTCAAATTTTGTACTGTTTAATTTTAATTACATCATATACATGAATAGCTTTATTTATATTTACAATTTAAGTTTATGAATAATTTTATTTACACATTTCGAAATATTTATTTTATCATTCTACTTTATTTGCATGAACGTACTCCTTAAAATCCCAAACAGAAATGTTTAGTACATATAAATCACATGTGGTTAAAATATAAAATAAGGATTATGAAATTAATGTGACAAAATGTATCGACATAAAACTATTTTGTTGCATTCGATTCATAATTTTTCTGATACGCATATATAAAATGTTAACTGCTCCTCTAAGTGTTTTTATTGTTATTCTGAAATAATCGTCATGTGACGGGCATATGTGATAATGTATATGTGATAATGTGTTGAAAAAGCTGATTCCATTGTATTTTAATTTATTTTTAAATAAAAGTTGCATTCTTTCTTTTTTCCTTGTGCAGAAAACTCTACAAAATTTTTCCTGGTATTGTAGTATATGCAATTTAGGAGATAGTGGAGGCTAAAAATATATTTTTTACATTTCAAACTGCAGAAAGTATAATTTATAAAATTCTCAGATTTTATTTTGACATACCATTACTTGAAACAGCTTTCAATTAATAGATAAAAATGTTAGTCATAACATAAATAATTAAAAAGTAATAATTAGCCTTCATTCGAATATAATATGTCTTTGAATAATAAACCTTAAAAAAGAAATAATAAAAAAATAATAAGGCTTAAATAATAAGCTTTAAAAGAAATAACAAGACTTAATTAACTAAGAAATAATAAGCCTTAATTCATGAAATAAAAATTTGTCCCATTAGACCCTGGCCATAGAACACACACATAAATTTCACATAAATGATTCCTAAACAGGCGAATTCAAGAGTTACATGACTTCTACTATAAATTCAATGAACAAAATCTTACATTGAAAATGAAAATCACCTTATAATTTCGTAAAACTTTCTAAGGGTAAACCAATCGATTAATATCTCTATTATCCTGCCATGCTTTAATTGAAAGTTAATTTGGTACAATGTTATAAATTGTAACAAATATAAAAGAAAATAAGGCACGTTAAATTTTCTGTACACACAATTTATCCTTTAACATAAATTTTAGATGCAATGATTATATAAGATTGCTTTCAAGGGATTATATAAGATTGATTTTCAATCTCACATGTCCCGTTAGTCTTAATATCATTTTCAACTGAATTTATGGTCATTGTAAATTAAATATTTATTTTAGTAACGTTCACAAAATTAATACAAAATTTATCTGATATATATTTTATTTATCAATCACAATGTGAAGCATTTTATGCGATTCATTGTAAGTAAGTAACAAAGTTCAGCTTCTAGTAAGAAGGAAAAGGGAAAAAATATATTTGTATCTGTAAACATATTTTTCTCAATGGACTTCAGCGAAACATCTGGCATTGATACCCTTAATAAAAATAATTTTGGGAATCATTAAATAAAATATTGCGTTCAATAAAATGAGATGGATCCATACAAATTTTTTTCGAACCTGAACATCTAGTTTTTAGTCATTATATTTAACACAGTTAATATATATATATATATACAGGGTCATTCATAATTCCCTCCGGGGTTTCGAAACGTTATAGTAAAAAAACGAAGACGAATATGAAAAAAAGAAACATATGAAATTATTCCAAAACTATTCAAGTTTTACTTACATACATTACAGGTGTTCTATGTGTGAACCCTTGGTCACACGGCATACATCCATGCGATAGTCCAGTTCCTGCCATACTCCGTTTCTTTAAATCTGAATCAGTGGTGTCAGTTCAACGGGCCTTTCGTAATAAATATCGAAAACAGGGACCAACTGACAAAACAATTCATGTGTGGTACCGGAAATTTAAAGAAACGGAGTATGGCAGGAACTGGACTATCGCATGGATGTATGCCGTGTGACCAAGGGTTCACACATAGAACACCTGTAATGTATGTAAGTAAAACTTGAATAGTTTCGGAATAATTTCATATGTTTCTTTTTTTCATATTCGTCTTCGTTTTTTTACTATACCGTTTCGAAACCCCGGAGGGAATTATGAATGACCCTGTATATATATATATATTATACATTTATATTTTAATGCTAATAAACATATAATTTGTTAAGACTTATGCTGAAACGTAGTAGAATTTTATGAGTTTCACAAGTGCATTAAGCACAAGTAATCAAATAGACAAATGAGAAACTATTCGACTGAGAATTGAGTTTTCTTGTAATTTATATATAAAACGTGAATTTTGAAGGCAATCTGCAAATTCAAAAACAAAAAAGCTCACGATACACTACAATAAAATTGAATTTGAACTACATAATATGACTCGAGAACTACAGATTAGCTTAAATATAAATCTTTACGAAGTGTCTATCAATAGTTTAAGTTTATATCAAAAAAGATATTGGTATATGTAAACATATTTTTCTCAATGAAACTCATCGAAATATCCGGAATTGATACTCTTAATAAAAACAGTTTTGGGGATCATTACATAAAATATTCTTTCCAATAAAAAGAGATGAATCCATACAAATTTCTTTCGACCATGAACATCTAGTTTTTAGTCATTATAGTTAACAAGTTATAAAATATATATATTATACATTTATATTTAAATGTTAATAAACATAAAATTTGTTAAGACTTATGTTGAAACGTTGTAGAATTATATGAGTTTCACAAGTGAATTAAACACAAGTAATCAAAGAAACAAAAAAAAAACGATTCGGATGAGAATTGAGTTTTCTTGTAATTTATATATAAAACGTGAATTTGGAAGGCCATCTGCAAATCCAAAAACTCAAAATCTTATGATACACTATAATGACAACTGAATCTGAACTACATAATACGACTCTAGAACTACAGATTAGCTGAAATATAAATCTTTACATAGTGTCTATCAATAGTTTAAGTTTATATCAAAAAAGATATTGGTATCTGTAAACATATTTTTCTCCATGAAACTCAGCGAAACATTCGGCATTGATACCCTTAATAAAAACAATTTTGGGGATCATTAAATAATTTTTTATTTGATAAAAAGATATTCATCCATGCATATTTCTTTCAACCATGAACATCTAGTTTTTAGTCATTCACAGTTATAAAAATATATAATATACATTTATATTTAAATGCTAATAAACGTATAATTTTTTAAGACTTATTTTGAAATGTTGTAGAATTTTGTATGAGTTTCACAAGTGAATTAAACTCAAGTAATCAAAGAGACAAAAAAGCAACGATTCGGCTGAGAATTGAGTTTTCGTGCAATTTATATATAAAATGTGAATATGGAAGGCCATCTGCAAATTTGAAAACAAACAAGCTTCTGACATACTATAATAACACTGAATTTGAACTACATAATACGACTCTAGAACTACAGATTTGTTTAAATATAAATCTTTACGAAATTTCTATCAATAGTTCGATAAATCGTCAATATCCAAAATTGGATTAGTTTTGGAAGAGGTCTCAAAGTGAAATTATTTCGTGTTAGAACAACACTAAATCGATTATTTAAATATTGCATAAACTATAATCGGTACCGCTGTTATACCTTTTTAAAAATTTATAATTTATTAATAAATCTACTGTTTTTGAAGCTGCAGTTCTGATGATATTTCTCAAAATAACGTAAACATTATTTAGACGCATTAAGCTAACATTTTCTGCGCATATAACAGAGTAAGCCTCGAAACAGATTTCTCTGAAAATATTCCAGGTTACAATTAATAATATCTTCACACAATATATTTATTTCATAAAGAATACTTCATATAATTATTTTTTTAAATGGATGAATATTTACTAGTATTTTTTGTATACTTAATACTAAAACAAAAAAATAACAGGATAAATAATAATTACAGGAACGCGAATGCGAATGAAAATATTAAACATTAATTTCTATTCAGGAGCATTCTACGCACATTTACATTTATAGAAATTCCCAACAACTTCATTCAAAGACTTTTAATTTTACACCTAATTTAAAATTTTCACTAGAATTGAAAAATGAAGTAAACATTGCATGTTACGCTGTATTATTTTTAGTTCACACATACTGATTAACAATAACAACTGATTAACAATTCAATAGTTTTAATTTTCTCTACGGTATGAAAACGTCGAGACTCGAGCACAGACCATTTATTTTAAAATGCCAATGATCTACCAACTGAGTTCTCGATGTGAAAGTATAATACGTAGTAATACCATTTAATTGCGTATTCATCTTTTATTGGAGTTCCTTTAGATGTTGTCTATTTTATTTACCTTCGCAAATGGCGGTTTAGATGTCATTGTCCAAGGTTGTATGAATAAAGTGTTTTAGCCAGATGCCACCCACTGCCGAATGGAAATATCATTTGCCGTATTTTTCCATACACATTCTCGTTGATAACGAGATTTTAACAAATTAAGGCTTTTGATATTAAATATACCTATGCAGAAAGCAGATGGACGAATGGTTTTTAACACTTTCCAACCTAGTTGAAAAGTGTTTATGACTTCGGTTTGTCTGGCCGTCTGGCCGTCTGGCCGTCTGGCCGTCTGCCGTCTGGCCGTCTGGCCGTCTGCCGTCTGCCGTCTGCCGTCTGTCCGTGCTCTAACTCCCGTAAATATGCTCGGATTGCCCTGCAAATTTTATATGTTATAATCGTTATCTATAGCATGTTCCCTATTTCAACGGAAGTGTGTAGCACTTATAGTTTTTTTACAGGGACACTCAAAAGAATTCCGTTACATTGCGGTCTATGGGGAAAAATCATTTGCGGTTTATTTAAATAATGTTTCAATACTTTAAACGCATTGAAATTTATATATATCACTAAGGTGCATTAGAAGAAGCTTAATATGGAATAGGGTGTGCATAGCACTTATACTTACTTTACAGGGACAGTCAAAAGAATTCCGTTACATTACGTCTATGGAGAAAAATCGTCTGCGGTTTATTTAAATAATGTTTCACTATTTTAAACGCATTGAAATTTATATAAGGTTCATTACAAGAGACTTACTACAGAATATTGTGTGTATAGCAGTCATCGTTCATTTACAGGGACACACAAAAGAATTCTCTACTGTATGTTAACAATAATTCCTGGAAGTGCGTTTTAAGTTACTGAATGCGATTTTAATTTTAAATCGCTTTTTGTATATTACGTGGTGTGTATAAATTCTGTAGATCCTATACAGGGAAGTACAAAAGTTCGGGAACACATTTCCGTATTATTTAACTCCAGACGGAGAATTTTAAACTGTGCTACGTGTTTCCTAACTGAACTAAAATTTAGCATCCTATGTAGTATATATACAAATCTATAGATCCTATACAGGGCTGAATAAAGTATTCGGATTACTTAGATGTTATCTTTTAGCTTATAAAAGAGTATGATTCGTAAAATTGTTTTGGAAGCGTTGGAAAGTGTTACATAATCTATGCTTGACGCATGATTTTTCGTTCTTGTTTATATGTTATTAAGAGTTATGAACTATGTGTATACATATTTAATTGTGTATGTTTGTATAATTGAAGGGGTCGGGGCAAGAATAGCCAAGCCACATTTTTGTTGAAATAAATCTAACACTGTAATCTGTTGTTTAATATTGTAAATTATAATATTCAACATATAATTTCTTTTTAATGTCAATTGGTGCAGCATATGTGACAGGTTTCGTTTTTACCTGAGATGTTTATGCCCCCAATGAAGATAGCTAATTTACAAAAAAAAACATAATAGCAATATCATTAAATTAATGCCATATTGTCACTCAGAATATCTCAAATGTCACTAAGACATTGGCGAAAAAACTTTAGGTTATATATCTTGATTTGAGTATTGGATCAAATTTTCAAATTGAAATATCTCAGAAGTTCAAAAATGTGACTTGGCACTCTCTTGACCCGACCCCTTCAATTACATAATAGAGTTTTTGATTTTAACTGCGTTTCGTATAGGAGCACATTGCGAATGGATTGGGAAATCTGGTTTGTTTTCAACAGTGCGACCTAGTTCGAAGAATGCAATACTTCAGGACAACTTTTACAGCGTTAAATTTACAACAACGTAAAGTGGTCGAGTTACGTGGAAAGCAGTTTAAGTTAATAAAGAGGTGAGACGAGATGTCCACCAGTCAACAGCGAGAGGAGGGGTAAGAACATATGCATTCGCCTGTGGCACTATTCCTGCGTTTCTGAAAAATATATAGAGAGTGCAACGTTTTAGCAAGACCTTTACTTACTGTTATTATGATTTCTTTTCTGGACATTAGCAGTCGCAGCAGTCGTATAATTTTCTAATATGGTTCATCTAGTGTATCTTTCAGCAGATATGCAGCCATGAGGACTTGAAACCGGCCGGCGTTAGATGTAGATCACGCTAGAGTTGAAATTTAAAACTTTCTCGTTGACTTCAGATGGGAGAGTTTGTCTTTGACCTCATACCTACATGATAATGATATCAACGTCGTAATTGGTAAAAGGTAGGTGCTGGGTTCAAACCCCTGTCGCGCTCGTCGACCTAACCGTTCGGAGTTTTCCGTTGTTTTCTTCGAACCTTGCCGTAAATGCGGGTTAGGATCCCTTAGAAAGACCCCCACGGAGGGCACTCTTCCAGACGGCCTATATCCCTAGCGCAGATAATCGGACGTAACAAATAACCATCCAACAAACCCAAAGTAAAAATTCAGTAAACACTATAAATAATGAGAGTGTACGTGTCAGTGGTGCACTAGGCTAAAGAAAGTAGTTTTGATTATTTGTTTCCCTTCCTCCTCATCTCCCACCCCATTTACGGCGTTCTTCTAAGTAAAGGTAGCACCTCTTCAATTTATCTGTTCGAGTTTTACTTATGACATTTGTATGTTTATACATTGTTTAGAAACTTAGAGTGCGTTCTTTTAAAGATCTCTAGTAAACGTGTTAGCCATTTTGGTATTTCATCTCATTCAGCCATTGTCATGATTCGTCTCATTATTCAATCTTGACGTTTTTGTGAAGTGATCATGGGCATTGCATTTGTCACCAAATTAATATTTTAATTTACAGCTGGATTTAGTTATTAAATATTTCAATTTTGATCAGCCAAGATTATGTGTAATTTCAGATTTATTGCATTAAAAATTATAACTCTCTCTGGCAGAAAGATCAAAGAATTAATTTTTATTTTTAATGAACTTGTAACTATGTAAATATTTTGTAAACAAATTCTTGTTATTAGTTTTTATTTAAAATTAAGTCTTCATTTTTTTTAACATCACGTATTTCTTATTATTAAATTTATGGCTAATTACTGGTTGAAGTATAGTATTTAATTATTTAAGTACAATTTCATACCCTCATAGATTAGGGTTTCCACAAAAAATCACAGAAAACATTGTTTTATAAGTGTTAAATGTTTACATTAACTTTACAGCTTTGGCGAGAGGATATATGAGCATGAATTTAGTAGTTAATAATATTAGGAAGAAGTTTTTGGAATAAGGTAATGTTCCATGAAGCCGATGAACATCGGCTACATAGAACGACATGGTATCCCCGCACCCAAATAGCTCTAATTGCCGAAACGTCAGTTGAGGCTCACTGTGGAGACCCGAAAAGTTTTTGGTTTCTGTCTGTCTGTCTGTCTGTCTGTTTGTCTGTCTGTTTGTCTGTCTGTCTGTTCCGCGATAACTGCCGTAAAAATGATCCGATTAGTTTGATTTTTGGTAGGTATATTGGTGAGATACCCGGAATTAGCTGTATAGTTTTTAGTTACATTTGGTTCATTCGTTCGGAAAATATAGAACATTTCTTTTTTATCATAATGCTTTCCTATGGGATTTCAGACGATTTTGAAATTTTTCAGTCGTTGAAACTAAAATGTCGCATTTGATTAATGTATTTAAACGGTAAGTTATGAAGGCTAAAATTTATCAAGTCAGGTGTTAAATTATTCAAATTAATTTGAAATTTTGTTTATACATTCGTCAGATTTTTTAAATGAGGTGTATAATTTTTGGTGCAATTTTATACATCTGTTCTAATAATATAATACTTTTATTTTATCATTTTTTGCAAATATTAAAATGCATTCATTTTTATTTTCCTTTTCAATTTAACCGTAACCTAGCAACCATGTTTAAAGAATATCAAAATGATAAAATTCAAGTAACTCAGACGATTTTGCTACAATATTTTATTCGCAAAATAAAATATTATTGGGTTATTTTATATTTTATTGAAATAAATGAGAATTTATTTTGGTACAAGTTACCTTTTAACTACTATAGAATGATAGCCGAAACATTTTTATATGAGATATTATTAATTTTCTGGAAGAGATGCGGATTTTTCGTGGTTGAAAATTAGTATTATTTTAAAAATATAATGTAATATCTCATACAACGAGGTAGTTAATCTAAAGAAATTAGCGTAGTAAAATGAATCCATACAGCCTGAAATAGCACAATTATTGGTAACTGAGACGGTCAAATAAATATTGTACAATGACCATCAAAACTGTTTTTCCGAAACAAAAATTGTAATAATACTAGATTTCTGAAATAGATAAGTAAATATATAGTAGATTCAGTTTACATTTCCATAAGTTCATTTTGTACACGAGATATTATTCAACTTATCTATCAGATGCGAGTGCTTCGTGGTTGGAAGGTAAGTAAATATTGCTATTTAGGTATTACATGAAATTATTTTCGAAATTTTTGCTTTTCATAATAAAACCAATGTGTAGAACGAAATCCAATATGTACTAGAATCATTCACACAAACAATAGGAAACCACGAATATAAATTTAATAAGATTACGGGGGGTTCAGGGGGGCAGAGCCCCCCTGAAGAAATGTATTTTTTTACCTAAAAAATAAAATAAGAAGTTCATAAGAATGTCAGAATATTATTGCATAAACCGTGTTTAATTTAATGGTCCTAATTTCTGAAACCTTCGAATTATTTTATATGCGTATAAATATACATGTAATAATTTAAAAAATTTAATTTGCGTATTATAAGATGTTAAATATTATGAGAAATGAGATTAAAAAACATTGACTTTCATATAGCTGACGTTGAGGCTCCTGATCTGTAGATTTACTAGTTGGTAAAGCATTGGAAATATGAGCCAAAAGCACAACGTTCAACTCCCGGACAGGTAATTTTTTTAGTGAAGGCTCGCTGTTTAGACACGAAAAGTTTTTGGTTACTGTCTGTTTGTTTGTTTGTCTGTGTGTCTGTTCCGCGATAACTGCCGCCAAAGTGGTCCGATTAGGTTGATTTTTGGTGGGTATGTTGGCGAGGTAACCGGAATTGGCTGTATAGGTTTTGGTTAAATTTGGTTCATTCGTTTGGAAAATATAGAACATTTTATTTTAAGTCCTAATTATTTTCAATGGGAAGTCAGACGATTTTTTAATTTTAACATTCGCCGAAAAGAAAATTAAGCATTGGGATAATTGTAAATGCTAAATTATGGATATTAAATTTGCGAAATTGATACCTTAATTTAATTTGATCGCTTTGAAAATTTGTCAATATATTTATTAGAATTTCGAAATTAATTGTATAAATTATTGGGAAAATTTTCGCATTATTTGAAAGATATGAAACATTTTAATTTCTCTTTTTTTATAAAATTTTCCAAAGCATTTCTTTTTTTCTCTGTTATTAAATGGTTGCCAAACAACTATATTTCAAAGAATATCACCAAAATAAAATTAGAGTAAACCGCATTATTTTGACGCGAAATTTTATTAACAAAATAGCTAATTTTTGGGTGATTTAAGTTTTTCAATATGCTTTTTCTAATGAAATAGATAAGTATTTATTTTAGCTAAAGAAAGATGACCAAATCGGTTTTCCAAAGGAAAATTATAAAAAACGTGGAATGTGTAAATTGAACATAAGTCTCGTAAGAGGAATTTACATTTGTATAAGTATATTCAATACACGACATTTTATTCAATTTCAGCAACATATCATATTTAGTGGTTGAAAAATAAGTATTCTTTTAAGGATAGTATAAAATCTTCTGTACAAAGAGATGGTTAATTTAATGAAATTATAATAGTAAATGTACTCTGACACATACACTATATTGCCAAAGGTGACCGGTAACTTGCGATTTTAGACGTTTTGTTAACTATCTAGAAATATACATGAGGAATTAACTTGAAACTGCAGGTGTTTAAACAGTATAGTATAGGTTATATATTTCCGTGAAGATTTTTTCCCGAAACCCCATAAGGGACTGTCAACAAATTGAAAAAGAACGAATATCTTTTGGATAACCCTGTAAAAACTAATGTAGCAAAAGCGTTCAAACTAAAGATTATTAATAAGTGGCTTATTGTAATATACTGTGTTCATTTTTATGAGGATAGCATGTATACTCGTAGAGAAATTAAGATTTTTATAAAAACTGTCCTAAATTTCGCCAAGTTTTTTGCTTATAATTTGCCGAGTTCTTAATATAAAAAAAAAAGTTTTTTTCAGAAAATATGACAAATAACATTGTACATAACACTCTGCAATCAGAATTAAAAAATAATAAAAATTGGATGAAAAATGAGCAGGTTTACTAAAAAATGTTTCACTGCGCATGCCCGAACGCAATCAAAATATAATATGCATAATATATTAGCTAAGTATATTGAGCAACTTTTGTGAAAGTCTCAAAATCATAGCTTGAAAATTCTGAAAATTATTGTCGAAAGAATAAGCTCGAAATCCGTTGTTCCCCAAAAGAAGCAAAAAGATGAGGGGTTGTATCAAATATCTGTTGATTAGTGCCAAGATAGCGTACACAATATTGCACGTACTACTGTATTTGGATACAACCCCTCATCATTTTGCTTTCTTTTGGGAACAACGGATTTCGAGCTTACTCTATCGACGATAATTTTCAGAAATTTCAAGCTATGATTTTGAGACTTTCACAAAAGTTGCTCTATATACATAGCTAATACATTAGGCACATTATATTTTGATTGCATTCGCGCATGCGCAGTGAAACATTTTTTAGTAAACCTGCTCATTTTTCATCCAAATTTATTATTTTTAAATTCTGATTACAGAGTATTGTGTACAATGTTGTTTGACATATTTTTTCAAAATACCTTTTTTTTATATTAAGAGCTCTGCAAATTATAAGCAAAAAACTTGGCGAAATTTGGGCCTATTTTTATAAAAACCTTAATTTCTCTACGAGTATACATGCTATCCTCATAAAAATGAACGCAATATATTACAATAAACCACTTATTAATAATCTCGAGTTTGAACGCTTCTGCTACATTAGTTTTTACAGGGTTATCCAAAAGATATTTGTTCTTTTTCAATTTGTTGACAGTCCCCTGTGGGGTTTCGTGAAAAAATCTTCACGGAAATATATAACCTATACTATACTGTTTACACTCCTGCAGTTTCAGGTTAATTCCTCATGTATTTTTCAAGATAGTTAACAAAACGTCTAAATTCGCAAGTGACCGGTCACCTTTGGCAATATAGTGTACTCGAATAATGAAATAGCACAATTACTGGAAATTGATAGTATAAAATTAAAATGACAAAGGGGGTTCAGGGGGGGCGGCGCCCCCTTAAATAATGTACTCTTATCCTGAAAAATACAGTAATAAGTAGTTTATCCTATTATTTATCCCACATAAAATTGTGTTTCATGTGATATGTCTAAAACTTTCGAAACTTTCATTAAGGTAAAACCAAGAGAGTTTGCGCACATAGAGGTTCGGGGGAAGGAGTAGAGTGAGAGCGCAGCGACTCCAGGTAGTTGTACAACAACAGTAGTGGACTGTCTACTTGAAAGTGCACGTTGATTGCTTTGAGCGTCTAAGATAATGTATTGCTATTTTGTTTTATTTCCCAAAGTAAATGCTTGAATTTTCATAGCTATTCATCAGAATTTCTATACAATGTCAATAGTACAAAATATTTTAAACTTAAACGATTTCTCATAAGCTACTAATCTAGACTAACAATGTGAACATCAACGGTTCGTTTTAGTAGCGGCCATGTTTAAATAAAAGGCCGCGCAATCTCTCTTACCGAAAGTGTTGAGTTTGCGCATCTGCTACTTAGGAGAGATGGAGCATTGTTCTCATTAGTTTCCATGGTAGGAGAGATTACGCAGCTTATTGGTAAATTTTAATAAAAAATGAAAAATGAAAATGGACTAATTTTAAGTTAAACGTGTTATTAAGTTACATAATTTTATTTTGTAATCTTATCTGGACTTTCTTTTTCTGATTCTTTATTTTTTTTCCCTTTAATTAAAATTTTTTATTCGTTTTTAAATTTATTTCCTTTTTCTGATTCTTATAGCATTAGGTTGAAATATTCACTCCCAATACAATAAAATTTGTTCACAAAAACCTTACAGCAATGTCATTTAAGTGTAATTATTATTGTTAACAATTTAATTGAAGTTATTATTAGTAACAATCTCTCCTACCGATATGCGCAATCACACCAACCCTGTAAGGATAGATTGCGCAAAATAACTTTTTTGGTTTTATTACAACTGTTCTATTAAATTGCAACATAACAACAAAATAGCAATGGAAATGCATAAAAAACAAATGAAGTAAAAATTATTCATGGATAGTTTAGCAAAAAAATAATATTTAGATTTTTTATTGCTATTCTTTTGAATTGTGCGCAGACTCTCCTAGCTTTACCCTAAATCTTATATTCTTATAAATGTATAAATAACTTTAAAAAATCTAATTTGGGGCTATGAAATATTATGCAGATTATATTAAAAATTAGTGTGATTAATGAACAATGATTTGTAGAGCTGACGTGGAGGCCTCTGATCTGTAGATTTACTAGTTATGTAATGCTAAAATTAAAATACTAAACCTTATAATTATTTCAGTATGGTGACAATACTGAGAGCTTATTTTATACTTAAATACTAGTGTAAGACGCACTTCTTAGTCTTATAAATCACTTTGTGACTCATAGCGACGGTTTGGGGACTAGAAAGATTTTCTTTTGTCTATTGTATTTAGACATGTTTTTAGAAAGAGTTTGACAGATAATAAAATATTAAATAACACATTTCAAATGGAAAGGAATTTAAATAAACGAAATGAATGGGATGTTGTTTAAGATAGGAAATAATTTAATAAACTAGGACTGTAGAATAAATTTAGAATCGAAATTTTTATTGAATAAATTTATTGAAGCTCGGAAATAACTCATTTTCCGTAATATATATATATATATATATATATGTAATAATGTTATCGAAAAAACACAGTATAATTATGTGACTCTAATGTAAATTACACATTTTGATTTTTTTTTCTGGAAATAAATAATAAATTCCTTGATCAAAAAAACTACAAAATACTAAATTGAAAATTCTTTATGTTATCATAAATCCATTTTTTTTTTTTTTTGCATTATTTTGCATTCGAAGTTCTGTAGTATGCAAAAATGTATTAAACTAGTTCAAGTATTCAAAGTAAAATATAAGTAAGTAAATTATTTAGAAAACGTTTTATAATTAAAATTAAAATTTAATTTTATGTAAACGATTAAACTTCTACTTGGACTTTCATTTTAGATATTTTTTTAAGCATTTTTCAACATTTTCTTTAATTAAAATTTTTATGAACACCAAAGAAAATCATGAATAAATAAGAATTTTAATATTTAGAATATTGTTCTTTAAAAGTTTCTCTTTAGTTTTTACAAATTCAATTAAACTTTCTTAAAGACTTTTTTCTTTTAAAAATTATACAAGAAATTCTTTAATAAATAAAATTGTAATCGTTTATACTAAAACTTTCTGTTCTATTCTAGAAACATTTTTCTTTCGTATATAGAAACTACAGAATAATTACGAGTCGAAAAATAAGTTTCCCCTGGCGACTGTGGACAGAGGTGTGTAATTGTATGCAAGACAAAAAAAATGTAATGAGACATTAGAGATAAAACATAACTTTATTTTTCCACATAAGTACCAAGTACATTGAGACATTTTTCATACCGCTTTATAAGCTTCAAAAAGCCCTCCATGAAAAAAATCAGGGCTTTTCATACGGACGAAGCGTTGAACGGCTATGGGCGAAAGGCGACACAGCAGGTGAACGCGAATGTGCAAGATACCGATGCACCATTGGGTAGTGGTCGACCGCGATCAAGCAGATGGCGCTGTTGCAGTGCCTGAGCAGATGGCGCTGTAGCAAGGAATTGTCAACAGTGCCATCTGCACAGGCACTGCAACAGCGCTTATGTGGGAAAATAAAGTTATGTTTTATCTCTAATGTCTCATTACATTTTTTGTCTTTCATACACATCTCTGTCCACAGTCGCCAGGGGAAACTTATTTTCCGACTGCCCATCGTATTTAAAGGCAAATGTTCGTTGGTATAAGAAATGATACATTTAGAAAGTTAAACATTTCAAAATAAAGTTTAGGTAATAAAAAAATAATAATTTTCTTGTATTTAAGGCATTTTTAATTTACAAAAGTAAACGTCTGCTATAAATTTTGTTTCAGATTTTATTTTTAAGATTTTATTTTAAGTTTTTTTATTATTTTTCTTAGAGTATTTACACACTGCGGTAAATGTATATACAGTGGAACTTCCATTTAACGAAGTCTCATCGTTACACTTAAAAACTTCGTTATGAAGAACATTCGTTAAATAGAAATCAACTTAAATTCATGAAATTTTTCCTTCAGATATGACAAACAGGTATTGGAATCAGAAGCATTTGATTCAGTTTCAGTTATGAAGCCGTCTTTTACAAAACAGTTCTATACGGTCGATGAAATCACGCGTCACATTCCCAAACTTTGGCGGAAGCTTTCACCAGCTCTAATATACATGTTCTCAAACTAATGTTTTCACTACATTGTCTGTTTTTTTCGATAATGTACTTCACGATTTTTTATTATTCCTTAGACTAACGACTGAAGTTTAGAAGTTGTATTAGCAGGAACAAAAATAACTTTGATGTTCATCGATTTGCACTTTGAAGCACAGTCATGTAGATGCACAAAGTAATTGTCTATCAGCAATGGAAGGTCAGAATGGTAACAGTCTGACTCTAATTGATATTTTTGCTGCAATGCATCTGACGCCATTGCGTCACTCTATCTTCTATATCACTGAAAATGTAAAAAGGGGATTTTGAATTCCACCAACTGTCAGCGCGGGAGTCTCGGTGTGTGAGAGTAATGATAACAAGCGTTTTTCTTAGTGTGAAAAAAAAATGTTTTATTTAGCACCAAGCAGAATGGAGATTATTTATATGTGTTCATTTCCATACAATCCACTAAAAATAAATTCGCATATAAATCGCAACAGCAACCGCTTAGTTTAAAATCGGTACACGTACAAAAGTGGAATAAACTTCGTTATATAGAATATATTTTTCGTAATATGGAGATTAATTTACATGCTAATGGTGTTCAAAGTCAAATTCTGCAGAAAATTTCGTTAAGTAGAAAACTTCGTTAAATAGAGACTTCGTTAAAGGGAAGTTCCACTGTATATGTATATTTCCACTGGCGGCCAAAAGTTAAGCAATAAAACCAAAAGTTAAATTTCGATTAATACAGTTATTGAAAAGAAAGTGAAAGAAGCATAAAGTGTAGCAAAAAGAACTATTTCATCAGAATCGTCAGTCGATGTGACGTCGCTTTAACGTCAGAAGTGGTCACATGTGTCACAATCAATACTTTGAACAAAAAAGATATTTTTTTCATTCGTCTCATTCATCCATTGTCATGATTCCTTTCATCATTCATTCTCGACTTTTTTGTAAAGTCATCATGAGCATTGAATTTGTCACCAAATTAACGCCACAATTAAATCCATGGTGACTCTCAGGGGACCGAGATTCGGAGACTCTAATGTGAAGTCATCATAACGCTATATTATGAAGAGTCACTAGATGATTAACAATTTGCTGTGACTTGCACAAAGCATTATCAGGTTTATCTTGAAACGTTGTTTTGATTGGAATGTACAAGTGAGGTTTAAAAAAATTAATCCACAGTATTTTTTAAATGGCGTCTGAAATAAACATCAGGCAGGTTGGGAGAGCATTTATAACAAATCTAAATCAACAGTCTTGCAATTAAAATCTATTCAATTCTAGCTTCTGGATTGTGAAAGTATTTTGGAAAGAATGCTGCAGAATTGTCTTTTTCATGATTTATTATACGTTCACACCACACAGACAGACACATATTAAACACTAATAATATATTAAACATTAATAATCATATTCGAGCAAAATTTAGAATATATTTCTGGAAGCTGCATTTTGCTTCCATACGATTCGAGAACATCATGATACAGAACTTATTTCTATTGCGTTACTGGGGGGACTCCCCGCTAGACAGTCGGCGCCAATCTCCGCCGCTCACGTGATTCGCAACACACTGCCCCACCATGAACATAGAGGTGTTCAACACTAAACATATATATATATAACAATACAAATTAAATCAAATACAATCATTAAATAATAATACAAGTTATACAAATTAAATCAAATACAAATATTGAATAATAGTAAATTATACATACTTCAAGGCTAATTTTTAAAAAACAGTTCAACACTAGTTCAACTAAATAAAGAAAGAAGAAAAATTATATTAGTGTTCAATTATTACTGTTCAAATTCAATTTCAGTCCAGGAGTTCTAAATTAAAAAGCAGATGTACAGGTCTGTTCAATATGGATTTTTCAGTCTTCATTTTACAGGCCTCACATTGCCATCTCTTCCAGGAAATATTTCTATAATTTTACCTAAACTCCAGAAATTTCTGGGTAATTTATCATCTTTAATTAATACAACATCATTTATTTTAAATTGGGGAAGATTGGTTTTATTTAAACTTTGGTGGGCTGACCTCAAATTTAATAAGTATTCATTCTTCCATCTAGACCAAAACAGCCGCATCAATTTTTAACGATAGTTAAAGGCTTTAAGCAATTCTTTCCTAGAAGAGAAATTAGAGTCAAGGTGGAGCCGTACGGGGGGAGAGAAGATATTATTCTCCCTATTAAAAAAATGGGCAGGAGTTAATGGTAGGGGGTCCTGCCTTTCATCACTTATGTATGTCATGGGTCTGGAGTTCACCATTCCTTCAACCTCAATAAGTACTGTATGCAACTCATTAAGGGTCAGAGAAGACCTGCCGAATGTCTTTCGCAGCGCAGTTTTTACAGACATTACCATTCTTTCATAAAATCCGCCCCACCAGGCGGCTCTTTCCACTATATACTTCCATTTTATGTTATTGGAAGCAAAAAATTATTTCACCTCTGGATGAGTCACTATAGTCCATAGTCTCTTTAGTTCTATTTCAGCACGTTTAAAAGTTCATGCGTTATCGGAGTATACAACGGAACGTAATCCACGACGAGCGATGAACACTCTAAAGGCAAGTAAGAATGTTTGTGTTGACAAATTGTCAACAAGTTCCAGGTGGATATTTCTTGTTACAGCACACGTTATTAGTAATATTAGTAATGTTTACTGTCAGAATCTTTCACAAATAAAGGTCCTGCAAAATCGACTCCTATTACGCTATATGGAGCTGACTGTTCGACACGATCAGGTGGCAATGGAGCTACCGTCTGGTCTCCTGGAAATGAAAAACTTTTGCAAATAAGGCATTTTTTCAGTTGATTTTTTATTGTTTGTCTAGCCTTTAGTAACCAGAATTTTTCTCTCACTTGTACGAGTGTGTGAGAAACTGCTGAATGATGCTCTAGCATGAGCATCCCAAATAATCAATTCCGAAAACTTCGTTTTGGGCGGAAGAATTATCGGGTGTATTTCATCCGTTGAAAAATCAGCTTTTCCAAGTCGACCAGAGACACGCAGGACGCCTTCGGAATCAAGGAAGGGGTTCAAACAAAGCAAGTGCGAGTCTTTTGGAAGAGGTTTGGCATTTTTAATAATCTGTATATCATTAGAATAAAACTCAATTTGAACTAGTCTTATCCAATACAGCTCTGCTTCTCGAAGATCTTCTGGTGTAAGTGCACAGACTTTCTCGTGTTTGCCCTTTAGCAATTTTATGAAATATAACACGTAAGCAGTTACTCTTAACAATTTTTTCAAGCTACTAAATTTATTTATATCGATTATTTTTTCATTAACAATGATTGAATTAACCATAATTTCCCCTTTACATTCATTTTCAATTTCTGGAATGAATGATTTGATTTTTAACTTATTTTCTTTAGGCCAAACATTTTCGGGATTAATAAGCCACTCAGGACCATACCACCACTGTCTTTAATTTATTAACTCTTTGGAAGAGAGCCCCCTACTAAGCATGTCTGCCGGGTTATCTTTGCTATTGACATGCCGCCAAGAACTAGGATCGGTCATCCCCTGAATTTCAGCTACGCGGTTACCAACATACGGTTTCTACTTAGAGGCCGATCCTTTAATACAGTGCAAAACTATAGTAGAGTCGGTCCACAAAATTATCTTTTCAATATAGCTGAAAAGATGTTTAAGATGGTTGGCAATTCTGGCAACGGTTAAAGCTCCTAAAAGCTCCAATCGCGGCAAGGTAACTCTTTTTAAAGGAGCAACTCGAGATTTAGAAATTATATAGCAAGTGTTAAAATGCACTTCTGATGTCCTATATCTAAAATAGGCTACAGCTCCGTATGATTTTAACGAAGCATCAGAAAAAACATGAACTTGAACTTTGTTTACTGTTACATCTGAGTCAAAACAATATCTAGGTATTTTTATAATTTCTAGTAGTTTTGTTTCTTTATACCACGTTTGATATTTTTTTTTTTACAATTTCTTCGGAAAATGTGTCATCCCAGTCAAGACCACATTCCCATAATTCCTGTAAGAGGAGCTTAATTCTAATCATAAAAGGATTGAGGAACCCGATTGGATCGAATATTTTAGCAGCAGTGTGGATAACATGTATTTTGGTGAATTCTAAAGTATCACGGTTTGACGCTAAAGACGTCAAATCTATGGACAGAAAGTCCTACTTATTATTCCAATTAATTCCTAGTATTTTAAGGTTTGATTGTTTTTCTTCTATATCTATTACAGGGTCAGCATTCTTCCACTGTTCCTTTAATTCTACAGAGTTGGAGTTAAATTTCCGTAATTTCATATTCGCGTCTGTAAAAATTGAAACTGCACAAGATGACAGCTTAAAGGCTTCTGGTACCGTAGATGCTCCGTGAATTAAATCATCTACGTATAAATAATTATCTAACATGTGATATGCGACGGGATTGGCTTCCTTATAATTTTTAATGTGTTTTTTAATAGTCAAAGCCAAAACATAGGGAGAACTGGTGAGGCCAAAACAATGACGATTAAAATGGTATAAAGTCGCAATCATCAAACTACAAAAAACGTAAATAATTTCTGTCATTTTTTGATACTTCTATTTGTAGGAAGGCTCGAGCCAAATCCCCACAAAAAGCAATTTTATGTTACCTGAAATTTAATATAACATCTACGAGATTAGGATTTAAATTTTCCCCAGAGAAAAGACATTCATTTAAACTTTTGTTACTACCCTGTCGACTGCTCGCATCATAAACAATTCTAGTTTTAGAGCTAGAAGATTTTTCCCTAAAAACCGCTGTATGAGGCATTACGTAATCTACAGAACAATTATCATTACACTTTTGAATAATTCCCTCGTTCAATTGTTCCTTCATAATTTCATAATATCTTAAAAATAAAGATTGATCATCTTTTAACCGTCTTTCTAAAACTGCAAATCTTTTTTCCGCGACTTTGTAATTGTTACATAAATTTTGCCTATCCGTGTCACATCGCCACAAAAGTGGTGCGACGTACCTATCATTTTCGAAACATACAGGGTGTTCTAGAAAGGACTCCCCAACTTTTAAATGACATAACTTCGAAACAGTGAGAGATAGAAATGTGAAACAAGTTGAATGTTAAACAGATAGGTCTGGAATTTGTTATACACGAATGTGAAAAAATAGTTCCAATACTGGATAATAGGTGGCAGCACAAGCACATGGAACTTTAAATGGTACTCAGAAGGACAGAAATTTCATTCGTGCGTCTGTTTCATTGCTGACACGTGTAAAAAAGTTGTATAGAATTAGAGAATAATTCGGAATTCAAGAATATCATGCCGTATTCACCATATTCCCCGGATCTGAATCCATGCGACTTCTTTTTGTGGGGTTACTTGAAGGACGCTGTTTATTCTAAGAATCCCCAAACGTTGGAACAGCTCTAACAATTCATCTGTGAGGCATGTGCATCCATTTCAATAGAAGTATTGCAACAAGTGATTTCGAACGTTACCTGTAGGTTGCGTCATGTTGTTGCTGAAAAAGGTAACCATATCGAAACCATTGTAATGTGATTTTTATCACAGTTCAAACAGCTCACTTTCAGGAACTATTTCAAAGACACAGCTTTGTGATTGGAGCGCCCTCTCGTGTCCAATATTGGAACTATTTTTTTAAATTGATGTATAAAAAATTCCAGACCTATCTGTCTAACATTCAACTTGTTTTATATTTCTATCTCTCACTGTTTCGAAGTTATGTCATTTCAAAGTCGGGGAGTCCTTTCTAGAACACCCTGTATTTCCTTCTCGAATTTATTTATGACCTCAAAATGTTCATCATCTTGTTTATCTTTTTGATTAAATAGAAACGATTCCATTTCCCATAAGTTTCTTAAGTCATTATCTATTGACGAGCATATTATTTTCAAACAGGAAGTACTCTGTAATTTAGCGCCATAAACTCTTCCTACTAAAGTTTTTCCAAATATCATTGGTTGAATAAACAATGATTGATTTATTTTTTTAACTTCTCCAATTATCGTTGAAAACATATAATCAGCACCTAAAAGAATTTGGATGGGTTTTGCATGAATAAATGTGTCAGAAAATTCATTTTCATTAAGACCGAGTTTATTTATTAACTGAGAATCAACTGAGGCGATAATTTTCGCTCCGCTTATGACCTCTGACACAAGCGCTTCAATTTGTATGCCAGCATAGGGGGAAACGCGACTGCGTACCGTAATATTCACGACATCGAACTCCTGTTCTATGGCTTTGCAGTTTGCGAACGTATAATCTAGAAGTCTTTCTTTTTTCATAGGTTTTAATTTCAAAGCTGTCGCTAGACTTTTTGTAAGAAATGTTCTAGAAAATGCCGAGTCATATAAAAGCCTCGTATATAAGGTTTTAGAGGTACCTTGCACCTGAACACAAGCGGTTTGTAATAATGTTGAATATTTTTCGGAGGAATTTTGAGTTTTAATAACCGACGATAATACAGTTTGGTTTTCGAGAATTTGGGAAGATTCGGGTGTTTCCGCGTAATCAACGGGACGATTTTTAGTAGGGCAAAATGTAGGGGTATTTTCTTAGTAGGGCAAAATAAATAATTATGCTGATAACTTTGGCATAATTCGCAAGGTTGAATTTTTACTTTACAAGAAGATAATAGGTGATTTTTTTTCAAACATCGATAACACCTCCCACTTTTTTTTAACTTATAACGTTTTTGTTCGTCCGAGATTTCCTTACATTTTAGACTATAATGATTTGAATTGCAAAATATGCAAACCTTTATTACGACCGTGTTAAGCGCGACTGAAGTGGGAACATTAGTTTTTAATCTAGTCGGATTTTTTCTTTCCCATCGAGATGTTTCATTATTTTTTAAGGAAATTCCTGACATCGCGTTAGCTGCTTCTCGTGTTTCTATTTCAAACTTTATAAAATTCATCAATTCATTGACGTCACCAGATTTATCAACATTTTTTTTCTTTGAAATTCTACAACCAAATTATGGGGTAATTGTCTTAAAATTATTGGAATCAGTAAATATCCGAAATTATCTGATCGCTTGTAAATTTCTAATGCTAACTTCGCATTCATCGTACAATTCCCGTAACGATTTGGTATTTGAAGCAGACTGTACAGGCTCAATTTCTAATAGTTCATTTATAAACCCACTGATCAAATATTCTGTTTTTCCGTATCTGTTTTCTAGTAAATCTAGAGACGATTTATAATTTTGTTCATTTAGAGCAAATCCTGAAATCGTTTTATAAGCTTCTCCTGACAGAAACGATTTCAAATGTATAAACTTTTCAATGCTACTCAAATTATCATTAGAATCTAGAGTACTTTTAAAACTATTTATAAACTCTAGAAATGTGTTAGGATCGCTTTTAAATATAGGTATAGTTATCTTGGGTAAACTTATTGCAGGTGATCTTGTATTAGGATAGGGAACTGTACTTGCATTTGATACAGTACTTGTATTGATCAATTCAGCGTTAGCTTTAAACTTTTTTAATTTTCCTTTAATTTTGAATTTCGCTTCATTTATGGTGTCGTCATACTCAATGCTATTTTGAATTTCAGTTTCAAAAAGAGTAGTATCAGATATTAACTCTTTAATTTTAGGATTTATTAACTTTAATTCATCTTGTTTTTCAATTAAATTGTTCAAAAATTCTGAGAATTGCTGAAAATCATTTTCGTTTTCTAAATCTACACTTTCGATAAATGTTTAAATTTTTGTAATCAATTTCGTACAGGCAGTTTTAATTACCTTACGCTTTGATTTTAATTTTTCTAGATTCATTTTTAAAAACAAATAAAAGCTACAGTACCTGATTTTGCCGTGATAAAATCCCAATCCAATAAGTCGTCTTCGAATCTTGTAGATAATGAGATAATATTTACATGAAAATTCTTCAAGAACATTTAAATATCACGGGGTTCGTGCACCATGAAATAAACATCAGGCAGGTTGGGAGAGCATTTATAAAAAATCTAAATCAACAGTCTTGCAATTAAAATCTATTCAATTCTAGCTTCTGGATTGTGAAAGTATTTTGGAAAGAATGCTGCGAGAATTGTCTTTTTCATGATTTATTATACATTCACACCACACAGACAGACACATATTAAACACTAATAATATATTAAACATTAATAATCATATTCGAGCAAATTTTAGAATATATTTCTGGAAGCTGCATTTTGCTTCCATACGATCCGAGAACATCATGATACAGAACTTATTTCTATTGCGTTACTGGGGGGACTCCCCGCTAGACAGTCGGCGCCAATCTCCGCCGCTCACGTGATTCGCAACAGCATCTGCCCATGTTTTCAAGTAAGATGTTCTGGAAACGTAAAATTCATTCACGGAAATAATACCGGTTGAAAATGTATTAATCACTTTGTATATGCATACGGGTTGTCCATTCCTCAATAATCCAAAAATGAAATTCAAAAGAAATTTTCTGGAATATTTTTAAATATTAAAATTTATAAAATTGTCAAAAGTTGAAATTTACAATTCAGTGCATGTTTTTATTTTGCTTTTCACCTCTATTTATTGACGTATAAAGTAAATAAACTGCATCTCATTATGAATGTGTTGGACACATAGAAAAGTGTAACAAATTTAATGGGCTCTTTCAGGTCGTTATCATGAAACAACTTTCACAAAAATGAACTATACGTTATATTTAACATCATATGGCAATATTGCAATAAAATGTTTTCTGGATTTACTCTGAAAATCTAGAGAAATGTTTGCATTTTCAAGTAAGTATTATTTTAAAATTGTAAGTATTTTGCAGTTTTATAGACATAAGAGTAGCATAAAACACTCTGAAAGTTTAGGATAGGCTTATTAAACATGAATATAGTTTCTTCAAACTGTATCTAAATGAACGGAAAGTGGAAATTTCAAGAACGTTTTCATGAAAACGTTAATTATGAAAGAGACAAACTACAATATTAACATCACATAAAAAATAATTTATCCATGTAAATATCTACGTCTATCTACAGTGACAGAAATAACTAATTAAAAAATGTCATATATTTAAAATATTCTTCAATATTTTTGTAAAATCTCGAAATTTATAAAAGTTTTAAGTACATTTTAGATGTCTTTTAAAAAACATAGCATTTGAATGCATTATTGAAATATTGGTGATAAGGAGTCGTGCTCTGATTTTAATTAAATAATTAACATAAAAGGCACAATATTGGCTAATTATAAATTTTTGAATGAAAAAGGGGCATTACTGCTGATTTATAAAAACGTGTTGAATAAATTAAAACAAATCACCATTTTATATTACTGAAATATAAGTTGTATAAATTTCGTAGACTCTGCTGAACAATATTAACAATTTAGCGCGAGTTTCATTCAAATCATTAAACCAAAATAACTTAACAGTAACTGTTACTTCATTTAATCACAGAATATTTGTTATTACGTGAAATAAATATTACTAATTTAAAATTCTGGTATGTAATTTGAATAAGAAATGTACTAAATTGAAGACACCAATCAGCACAGTCTCCGAACTTTTTCATCATTCTTCTAGTATAACCATGTCATTGTGAATATTAAATATTGTTGCATTACTCAAATATTTAATTAGAACGCAAATTTTCATTAAATGGTCTCTGGTAAACCACTTTAAAATTTCGCTTTCTACCTTCAGTACAATGTTTAAAATTATTTTTATAAATTTGGTGCAGAATAATGTCTAGAATATGGAAAAATGGTGTTACAGAATGGAACGTAAAATGCACTCAAGGTATACCCAAATATAGTAAGGATTAAAGAAATTAATTCTTTAGTCTAAAAATGACTGTAATTTCCACAACATTCCTTTCATAGATATCAGGTGTAATCTTAAAACAATATAAACATTTTGTTGCTGTTAAAGCATTTTTCTAGAAATTACGACGCAGAATATCACACAAACAGGAAAAGAAAATCGGCAGATAAAACCTTTTCAAATATGATAGGAAAACCTATGCTTTTTGAAAACGATAGATTTCGACAAAATTTCTAACTGTAATAAATATAATATAAATCGTTCAATTTGCTTTATTCAACTTTCCAAAGTTAGGAAATTTTTGATAAAAATAAAGTTTTATGACCAAATTTATGTAACAGAAAAGAGATATGTAGCTCCCATACGCAGGGACGTGCTGCAAACTAGCTACAAACATATATAAATCAACTGAGAAAATATGTTGTACACTTTACATTAAAGAGGTATGATGATTTTAATAGTCCCATTGGCCATTTAGTTAAAGAAAATGTGGAATCTAATAACGAAACATGGAATCTAAACCCCATTATGAAATTTATGTGATTGAAAATTCACTGTGTGCAGGAATACTCGCCTCGACTTTAATATTGAACAATTCATATCTATAATAAATTAAAATATAAAAAAAGGCAAATTTATTCGGTAGTTTGTAAATTTTGTACACAGTTATTTTAAAATAGTTCATGTAAAAATGCTCAAAAGACTTTTTTAAATGCAAAATTTTCTTTCCCGTTCAAATAATTAAATATAAAAAAATAAAAGTCTAGCAATGCTTGAAGAAGTTATATAGGATGGTATGTTTTTAAAATTTGAATTATTTTCTTAAATTACTGTTTACAAATTTTTCAATCTACGTGATAGTCATATGATTTATTTCATCTTTATATTTATTATAGTTGATATATTACTCAGTTTTGAATTTGAATCATCTACTTCTGCACATTCTATGTATAAAAAAGTACATTGAAATACTATACAAAGTGCCTACTAAAGTCCTATCTTTAACTTCAGAATGGTGAAAGCTTTAGTCATAAACGTGGTGTCTAGGTATAATAGAGTGGCAATGCGCTACGATATGATTGAATGTAATACATTTAAATAAAAAAGTTAACGCTAAGAAAAAACGAAAACGCTATTCAAAATGACTTGAAAAGTAATGCATGCGAACTTCATGGCTTTAAGTATGAAATTAACTCTTTAAATGTTAGACTAAAACTGGCGTTGCTGAGCACAGTAAAATAATTTTCAAACACAACCTTAAAGGCACTGAAACCTATTTGTCAAAAAAATCTGGAAACAGACATAAATTTCTACAAATACAAAGTCACTTATCTCTATGTTAAAATGTCTAATTATTACAAATTAAAAGAAATAGATGATGTAATATTTTTTCAGAAAAAAATGAAATCTTCTTTAAAAATTTAGTTTTTATAAAACGTTAAAGAAGAAACACAAAATTAATATAGTGAATATTTAAAGTAAAATAGTCTTTAAATCTCAAAATATGTGTACATATGTCTGAAAATAAATAAAGTACATACGTTTCGTTCGTTACGATACATTCAAACTTTGTGTAGGAAACTAACCGTTCTTGTTAAAGATTTGACTAAGTAACGAGTCATTCTTATTCAAAGCACATGCTTTATTGTTCTGATATAAAATGTGAATCTATGAATAGAAAGTTATATACAAGCACGTCTTTTCGACAAGAATCATATTTAATGACATGTTATTGAGAAAAGATGCAAAGTTTTGCATAAAAATAAAGATGATTCGGGATTTTTCTTCTACTCCTATACAAAAAGAAAAAAAAAGCTTAAATATTTTCAAGACGCTTGTTTTAAATATGTATGAATGCATTTTTAAAGTTTATTTTTACCCAACATACAATGTAAAAATCTTCTTTTAAAATGGACAAAAAAATTGTCTGTTGTAATAAGAGTAAAACTATTGTAATTTGACAGAAAAAGTCTGCTTTTTTAACAAGTGTAGAATTTACTGTTAAAAAATTAAAGTGACTAAAAGAAATGTCTCGTTTTTGTATTTACTCTTACTACTTTTCACGTTTTTTTATTTTTTTTGTTTGAGTCAATGTTAGGAGATTTTGTTTTATCATGTACTAAAATACTCTCTTGCGGCAATTGTGTCAAAATAAATAATTTTGCTATGGATTGAACTAAAATTGATATTTTAAAGTTCTTTTTTTGTTCATAAAAAACAACATATCACACAGGCATCAGATTAATTAGCTCAAAAATTGGATGATTTTTTTAATACACTTTTGTACGAAATAATGCATCGTAAAATATTTCATTCAGTGTTTTAGGGGTTGGCAATTCTTTTGATAACTTGGGTTCAGAAATTCAAAACTTTTTTCCTCTATTACAAAATATTTTACTACAAAATGACTATGAAAATGTAGAAAATATAATGAAATCATGTCAAAGTGAAAACAAAATCTAACAGAACATGTATAATAAGTTTTGCTGCACATTTTATTAATTAGTTATCATTGTCATAGCTATCACATAGTCAAATATCTTTAAAATATCTTTATTTAAATCTTAAAGGTCGTTTATGGGACGCCCTGTAGTAACAGTTTTTAACAAACAGACTCTAAATGCATGAATTTTGCATGAATAAACATTGAATTTTGGTTCGACGTACTTCTTCATAAAGATTTTTCAGATATACTTTTTAATGATACGCTAAAGTATACTGAAGCTAATAATTTATTTACAATACCTATAGTTTTATAGACATTTTAAAAGCAGACTGTACCTAATCAAGATATTCTGTGTTTGTCTATTTAACGGCAATGGCTATAGTAAAATCTATCCATTGTAGAAGTCTGGAAATTTTGTTCCGCATAGACAAAGACAGGACAAAATTTACCTAAATCTCATATTTGAATTTTTTTAATTAATTCTTTTGTCATTTTGTATTTAACGAAAATATTCACTTATTAATGTGATTTTCAAAGTTCGCCAGGGATTTTGATCTACTCATAAAAGTAATTCAAAATCAATCTTTTAGCCTAAAATAGTAAAGTCGTCAGTCTCTTTTACATTAAAGTTCGTTCGGTATTAACACAACGATTTTTGAATTTTTTGCGATAGAAAAGCTCCTTTTTTGCTAAAAATGAGGATTTTGTTTTTTTATTATCTTATTTCTTACCAATACTATAGCCTTCCAATGTTATACTTTATATCACCATATATATATATATATATATTAAAAAAAACCTCTGTAATTGATTAAAAATTTAAAGAATATTGGTATTTTGAATTTTCACGAATTTTTAAAATTATTATCACAATGAGAAATTTTTGATAACCGGAATGAATATCGCGCGAGGGGATTTTCCTTCGTTAGATTGCTATATCTCTTTATCGTCAAAGTTTGTCAACGAGTAGCTTTTCAGTTTCGTTGGAAAAGCTCAAACGGTGTTTTCCTGGAATGTTTAGATCGGTTCGGCTTTTATTGTCCAAACAATTTAAGTTCACGATTTTATTGGTTGTGCGTTTTAATAAAATATGAGCTATTTAACGAATTAATATATTATTGGTACTGTTACTTTAAAGTTTATGGGGCACTATCGAAAAGTTCAGGTTATATTATTTTTTTCCTTTTATGGAAACATTCTTAATTGTTTATTTTAATGATTGCTCAGTACGGGGCATGTCTGGAACTGATTTTCTCTTATGAGACCGGGGTCGTGACGGGACAACATTTTTAGAGACTAGGTAAGTATAGTATTTGCTAGTACTTAATAAAAGGCAATTTCATTTCATTTTGATAATATACGACGGCGAGTCAAATGAAACTGAACCAACCCACCAAGCGCAATGATGGTTTCGTCCATTATCTGTGACGTATGCTCGTAGCAGAAAGTCATTTACGAAACGAAATTCCGTGTTTTTGCGTCACATTTAAGTTTCCATGTTTTTCGTTACATTTACATTTCCATGTTTTTTGTCACATTTACGAAAGTGACACGGAAGTTTGAGGATAAAAGTTTTTTAATGCTCTGATACACTGGATTGAAGTCGATTGCGTGACATAATAGACACATAATAGACGGTTTTGGACAGCTGAAGATGTTTCCCAAAACAAAATTAGTCGCAATATGGCTGCCTTGTACGGCGAACATTGCATTTCATTGGCCACTGTGAAACGTTGGAGCAAACGGTTCAAAGAATGACATGAAAGTTCCAAAGACGATCCAAGACCTGTCCCAAGCCGCCTCACAATCAACCCCAACACAGCTTGATGATCTGATTAGATAAGAACGAAGGATAAGCATCGATGAACTGATTTTGTGATATTCACATTTTAGGACAATTCAAAATACAGCTCAAGTGAACCAGATTCGTGTCGGACGATGACATGAGAAAGACAGTTGCAGACATTTTGAAGCAGAAACCCAAGGAGTTTTATGACAACGGTATCACAAGACTCGTTAGTCAGTTGGACAATTGTCTAAATGCTCATGGAAACTACTTTTAAATAAAGTACTCCGTTTGTCATATTGCATTGGCTCATTTTCATTTGACTCTCCCTCGTAAAATGCTCTTTCTTTGTTAATATATTACTATATAATTTAAGACATATTACATATTAAGAACAAACAATTTAAACATCTAAAACACTTTACAAATTGAATGCAAAAGAAAATATAATTTACTATCAAAACAGCTAATAAGTGAAATAGTTTCGAAAAATAAGTTACAAAGTTATTTTGCAAAATATTGTAATCCAGAGATTAAATGAGAATTTACAAAGAAAAATATTTTTTAACTAAAACAAGTGCTTGAGTGCACTGAAAGAATAGAAAAGAGTATTTTTAAAGCCAGTGTTTTATAAATTATTCTCCCAAACAATATTTACAAATGTTATAACAGAACGGAAGGGGTTTGGTGTAAATTTTAGGCTTCAAAGAATAAATAGCGTTCTGACCTTTTGAAATTTATTTTTATGTAACGTGACAGAATAAGTATCTGAATATTTTTTTCTTTGCATACTTTAAAGAAAGGGGATTTGCTTTTCTTTTAAAGATAAATATTTATCTTTTGCTCGTTTTAAAGGAATTAAGTTACATTAAGCACTTCCCCATATTTTAGCACATTGTAGGGAATAAAAAAATTAAATTTGTGACTTATATTAGCTTTTATTTTGTATTAAAACTACGAAGTGATATTCGGAAAATAATTTTGTACGTCAGAAAAGTGCATTTTACAATTAAACTTTTATCAAATTTTTACGATAGCATAATTTTATGTAAAAATTCCTTTAAAAACTGTCAATGAATATGTACGTAAAAAATGCAGGTTATTTATGGTAGTGATATCGCATTATTATTTTATTTCACAGATGGAAAATTCCAGTATTTGTTCACAACCGACAGAGATAATTAGCATATATAGACTGTAACAATGCACTCACAATGTATACTTATGTTCAAAATTAAAAGAATTTCAGATTTGGTCTATTATCTCCAGAACTACTGGACAGATTTTAATAAAATTAGTTAAGTACATAGGTTGGTACAATGCAAAAGAAATAACCATTCAAAAAGTATAATACACAGACATTATTCTCCTTAAGACTCATCAGCGTCGGAAGGTAAAAAATAGAGCTTACAATACTGAACAAAAAATGGGTTAATAAGGGGTATGACCCCCTCTTACAGCTATACAGTTCTCACAAAGTGAATTCATACCAGAAATCAAGCAGTTTATGATTCCGGATGGCCGTTTGTCCCACCCTTCCTGCAACGCTATTTCAGGCCCTGGGTGGTTCTGGTAGATGTATGCGATTTGCAATTGCCCTCCCAACAGCTTCCCAGACATGCTCTATAGAATTTAGATCTGACGATCTGACTTGCCAATTCATCCGGCGAATATCCCCAGTTTCTAGAAATTCGTCAACGAGATGAGCTCTATGTGGGCGCGCTTTTTCATCCATTAAAAGGAAATCATGACCAACTGCACCCCTGAAATGCGAACATACGGCTCCAAGATCTTATCCCTATACCTCACACCAGTAACAGAGGCTCTGTCAAACACATGAAGAGATTTGCGCCCATCTAACGTGATGTATGAGAAGACTCTCAAAAATCAGCTGCCATAGTGGTCTCTTTCTAGGCTTTGGAAGGCCGGTAGAGGGTCCGTGATTCTCTCTAGAAGAAAGTACGTCGATAATCAGGAGCGATAATCTCTGCTCCACGCTAAACGGGCTCTCTTGTGAGCAGAAGTGAGCGGGACGCAAACGGCAGTTCTTCTTGCAAACAGCTTTCTGTCATGTAGCCTTCTGGAAGCAGTAACTTGAGAAAATTAGATTCCTGTGGCCGCATAAAGGTCACGAAACAGCTGAGAAGCTGTTGCACTCCTGTAATGCCTCACTGTAATGGACAAATAACAATCTTCATTGGCCGTCATGGCTCTTGGATTACCTTACACAGACTTTTTCTCTATGGATTCAGTATCCTTAAACTGTTTCCATAAGCTGGACATGACGCTTGGCGTTACATTGAAGTCTCTAGAAATCTGCACTAGAGACAGACATGCTTCTAGTCGCCCAACGATTCGTCACCTCATGCCCATCATCCAAACGTTGTTTGTTACTCATTTTTAGGGTTTCGTTCATCTCACGAAACCCTATTGCTCCCGCTCGTTGTCTGTCTGTCACAGAGCCATTCTCGAAAACTATGTAACTTACAGAGTTGAAACTTTGTGTATAAATCAGAATATCAGCTGTGAAGATCTGAAAATATTAAAAATTGAAAAATTCGTATTATTTTAATAAATATAGATAAAAATTCAAAATTCTAACAGCCTTTTCCTATTAAATTTAAACATTTTTCGTTATAGCCGATGCCAAAAATTAAAAAATCCATGATGAAATTCCTTCTACAATAATTAATTTTCTGTCAGACGATTTCCACGTGAAAAATGAAATAAAAAGTTTCACCAAAAAAAAAAAAAAAAAAAAAAAAAAAAAAAAAAAAAAAAATTGATTGACGTCATAGTCGTAATAAAACGGAAAATGTCTAAGATTTCTCAATAATACAAGGAGTATGAGTATGTGTAAATACACAAAGCAGATTAATATCACGTCATTAGAGAATTAAAAAGAAAATCTGACGTCATATAGGAATTTTAACTAATTTTTCAAATGTTTGAGAATAATACAAAGCGAGTATCAATATAAATAATAGAGAATAGTAAATATATGAGTTTGAGAAACATATTGAATCGTGATGAAAATCCGATTATGGAAATATTCGCATATTTTAACATTTTGAAGGTATACAATTTGTTTAATTTTGAAATTATTTTTTTAAATATTGCAGTTAGTCCGTATGACGGATATTAGTATGACAGAATATAATAGCGGGCTTGGCCCGCTATTCGGCTGGTTTAGATATTTGAAAAAACGAAAAAATAGACCGGTAAATTTTTACTTTATAAAAAACATGACTTTTTTTTTTTTTTTTTTTTTTTTTTTTTTTTGTTAAATGGAATTTGTTTGAATTTATTAAAGAAAGGATAAAGTGTTTTGAAAGGAATATTAAACGAAACCCTTTGAGCGATCTTCGATCACACTTACCCACTTGTTACTTTTTGCTACTGAATTTCATCGAATGTTGAAAAAAAAATACCATGATATTCAGCGACATGTGCGAGCGAACGAAACGCAAAAATTGTAGCACATGCTTACAAAATCTGTTCCTCTACTCTCTCCCACTACACACACGTAAATGCTTACGTATTCGACACTAAATATTTTCATCTTTTTACTTACCCATCATACGTAGTATAGGGTAAGTCTTGTAATCGTTTTGAAAATCGAAAAATTTTTTTTGACGGATTTACATGTTTCAGACACTGGAGATTCCGAAAAACATATTTTTAGAAAAAAAATTTTGCCGTCCGTCTGTGTGTCTGTGTGTGTGTCTGTGTGTGTGTCTGTGTGTCTGTAAACGCTCTATCTCCCGAAAAAATTGAGATAGAGACTTGCAATTTGGTATGTACTTAGTATGTAATAATGGGAAGAAGCCTATTTCATTTCAATAACCTCGATTAACCGGAAAAAAATTTTTCGGACTCTCGAAATATTCGTTCTGATGAAAGGTATATAAACATTTTCGAAATTGTTTATTTTAAGAAATGAATATAAAAGTCAATAAAAAAACATAAATTTTGAATAAAGCATGAAGTCGATCGGATAATTAGTTGCCGAGATATTTGGAATCCTATTTTCCACACTCTTCGATTTTTCATGACCCTGTATTTCATCCAAATTTCACTTCAAAGATATATTTTAATTGGAAATTTGACGCTTAATCAGATGCAATAAACCGCTAGTTAACAGGATTATTATTTTTGGAGTTATAAGGAAAAACCTCTTTCAAGCAATTCAGTAATCGAGCCTTTAAAGTTTGTGACGTCATCAAGCCACGATTTTATTTTTTGAATTGCAATGCATTTTATAAGTAGTTTACACATTTTTATTTTAATATTTTACATTATGCATATCCATGATGGGTAAGTATTACGGTGGCCCCCAACGACTAGTTTCCGAAGCATTAGTTTTACCTTTCGTTCAGTACTTTTTATGAAATTCGACAAAATATGCAAATTCTCTTAATTTTGAACATGAGTGTACATTGTTAAGAACTGATAGAAAAGACTATTGAAATCCGTTCAAATTTGAGAAAAAAAATCAGACTTTTAATTGTAAGAAGTCGATTTAAAAACGAAAAATTCCCGTGCGACAGAATATTTTTAACTTTGAATGATAGTATTTTCTATAAGAATCTTAAAACTGTTTGCTAGATGTTAATAATTATAGATAGTTTCAATAATGTTATTTACATTTTTTCATAAAAGCACCATATTTCTGTATCATTGCCATAGTAATGCCCAAAATAAAAATAATACTTAAAACAGGAATTTACACCCCCCCCCCCTCGGGAGCGGTTCAATATTACTTATATTGGGTAGTTTGGTCATGATATTTCGGTAATTACATTAACAACATTTACATTAATACGAAGTATTCCAAATCTTATATCAACATAGGTTAAATACTGGTTTTACATTTAAAATAGTTGCAAAGAAAATCCCACAATTGTAAATATGTAAACTTTAAACTTCTAAACATTTGCAATGAAGGTGTTTTACCCTTATTTGGTTAACTACACACTGTTATTGCATACCTGATGATAAGAGATGCTTTAATTGCTCTCGTAGCTATAGTCGTGGTTTAAATCACCATCTGGAGAAAAAATAAGATATACGTCTATCTACTGGTTATGTCGAGTTATTTTATTCACACACTGATTTAGAAAACAACCCATTATGTAACCGCAATTACTTCAAGAATGTATGACAACACAAAATAAAATGAACAATTTACTCGTGATTACTTTCCTTTTACTTAAAACTTAGATTAGCTGTCAAGATCATTCGCGTATTTTCTGATTTTAAAAGAAATCCTGATCTCTGAAATAGGAAAACTTTCTCTCTTGTTTTAAATGCTTAAAAATAATACTGCCGTAGAGTTCAGTTAGCGACGGCGGAATATAAAAAAATAATTGTAAAAGTTTCATTTAATATTATTTATCCATAGAGTTTTCTTTTACAATATTCCATACAAAATAAGTGTATTAGTCTAGAATTTGTCTAAAAGTGTCTAGAAGTGTATTAGTCTAGAAGCACGATAATATGGGTTATATTTGAGATAATGTTTTATTTAATGTAACATCTCCAGTGAAACACCATTAATGTCTTTTACTCGGAAATACTTTCAAAAAATTCCAAATTGACGTAAATATTTGTTTTAGATTAGAAAATAAAATAAAACGATTTTTTAAATGTTGCAAAATTTGGACTTTACATTGGAACTATTGGCAATGAAATGATGAAATTTTTTTTTGTAAATGTTGATGCAGTATTGAAAAAATATAAAACTTCCAATATTGGAGCAATATTTCGCGGTAGTATAACCAATATATTCCAAAATACAATAAATATAATTTAATATTTTTACAGGAAAATTTAAAACATTGTAATGGTTATTATAACGCTATTAACCATTAAACACACCAACTTGGTTTGAGAGAAAAAGGCTTTATATCTACAATCGCTTCATTTAAATTCATTGCGACACCATATATGGTCACAACTGTCACAGTCTTGAAGTGACTACCATATACCACTTTCTCAGTCAGTCGCAAATGAACTCTCATTCGGTTATTATAATAGGAAGCAAAAAATCTGAACTAATAATAATATAAATTCAAGTCTAATATAAACTTGTCATAATGTTACCGGGTGACATGGAATAATGTTTGCGCTTTAGACAATTAAATTAAATAGTGTCAAAGATGTAATGTGTCCAAAATGTGAGTGACAGGAGTTCCTGAGTGACAGGACAGTCACTCAGGAGCTCAGGAAATCTAGTTTAATATGATGGTTGGATTCCAGTATCATTCTCATATCCGTTTTCATTGTCACAACAGAGACCGCTAAAGGCACAAAAACCTTTGAACGCATTGCAATAAACTGCGCCTACTTATACATTTTAAAGGAGGCATATTAGTGGGTAACCTTATTAGTGTCACTGCCAGATAATAAAACCAAAAGTTTTAGTTGAAAAAAAAATATTTTCTTTACTGGTAAGGGAGAACAACTTCCGTGTGAAAGCAAGAAAAAACTCTCCTGAATCAAGTTAGTACCTAACTACTATTTTTTTTTTATCTGCCAAACTGTCTTTAAAACTTAAAATAAATGTTAATCTTTTTTTCATAAAATAAAGGTACTAGAAAAAAAGGTGTAAATATGGGCATCCTTGTTTGTTTTTGTCTTAAAGTTACTTTCCATTTCAAAAATTCTAGATTTTTGACCTTCATTAAAAACTATAACAAATTTACTAAATAAGAGGATGCAAAACAATGAATAATATCAATTATTTCAATTCGAAAACGAAAATTTAGAAAAAGCTTTAAAAAGTCACCAGAAAAAATGAGGTGCAAATACCTCTCCAAAAAAAGTCTAAAAAATAGTTTAAAATGTTTTAAAACAGGATAAAACAATACAAAATGGTATAGAATGTATTTATTACAGAGGTTTATCATTTACAGAAATCGCAAACAAATCTGGCTACAATCTAAGTGTGCCCACATGTGACACATAACACATTTAATCCACACTTCTCCGCGAGTGTCTTCAGAGAACTTTCCATCATAAATGATGCAAGTTGCATCGCTCGGAGCTAGTTTATCCATATCGTTGATATCCAGGTTGATATCATCATTGCTGTCATACTCACAAAAAGAGGGTCACAGAAATCTGATGAATCCGTTAAAGAATCCTATCATTTCGTGTGTCGAATTTTCATTCTATTTTTTAAGTTCTTTGGTCTTCCCACCCCTGCCTTCTGACATTACCTTATCCGCACATTATCAGATATATTATAAAATAAAACTAACGAATGCTTTCAGCAATTATATATCACAAAAAATTCCTTATAATTACCTAAAAAGTTTTTATTATTATCTACATCTAAGGTAATTTTACATTTCTCTTACCTCAAAGCATTTGTTAGTTTTATTTTAAAATGCATTTAGCAATATGTGTAATATAGGTAACTGTTGTTTTCATATAAAAAATTATTGAAGTAATTTATGTTCTTTAAGAGAAAAGGTGATATAATTATGGGCTATTTTTAAATGGGGGCCCATATTTACACCAATCCCACCTAAGAAAATTGGCCACTTTCACATGTAACCTAAAGGCGTACATTAGTAAAGTCGTGCTTCTAAAAGTAGATTAGTATCTCCGCTTTCCAGATATCACTGCGAAATTATTTTAAACTAACCATAAGAACATGAAAATAAAACGATTTCAGATAGCTGTCAAAAGTTTGCAGTCCGGAACAAACACCAATTCGCACAATAAATCACCCAGGATCCACACTACTTGAAAGATCGGCTCCAACTGCTCTCTGCTATCTTATATCAACAAATTGTATCATCTACAGTACTAGCCGTCAGTCTTCAGCACCTCCTATAGCCACTTGGAGTGGGGTGCCCATGTTTACACCTGTGACCGTTTTTGGAAATTCTCCTCTATTTGTAATTGAAAGTACTGAAAAGATTTCACCAAGTATATTATTTTCGTTGTTCAATATTTCGTAATTCCAATAAGTACAAAAGTATAAGAAATTTTGAAAAGAATAAATTCAACTAAAAATATATATTAAAAAATTGAAATTTAACAATATATTTCATAATATTAGTTTTTACAACATTTATCATTTTCTTATCCACATTCTAATATCTTCGTACATTCGCAATAGATAAGCGAAAAAACTTTATATTTCCACTACCGATAAGCAAGAAACTTCCCAATTCCTTTATCACCGACAAGAATTCCATAACTGCACTATCGACGAGAAAGTACTGTTAACAACTATGTTTAACTTATTTCTGTCTGCAAATATTCTTTCCCATATTGAGTTAAGAAAGAAAACCAAATTTGATCAAATTCTTAAATATTAGATTATTAATACATCTATACGCTGATGATCGTATGTTAAACAAGTTTGTTTCTGACACACATTTATAAAGGGGCTTAATGAATGAGATTTAAATGTATACAATTTAAATTAAATATTAGTTTAAATTATACATTTTTAGTACATTATATTTAGTACATTATATTTAGTACTAATAGATTCAAAAATAGTTCAATAATGTAATATAATATATAGCAAATTACACATGCGCAATAAATATACACTAATATTTTATTGGCGCAAATAACATCATTGAACAAATAACATCTGAAATGCGTCGTGGTATTGAATAAAAAAAGCCTGTGAATGATCTATACATCGATTTCAAGCTACTCTGTCATCGATTGTTTCAGAAAATATATGAAAGTAGCCTCACAACCGAAAATCACACAATGTGTTTGGTTGTAATTCTAGTTTTGCGTTATGCAAAATATATGAATACTGTACCTCCATGTCAGTACTTTTAGCAGCGCCCTCTGTAATTAACAGTTTTTGGAGGTCTTGTAAAATCGCATATACCGGTCAATATTAATTTGCAAACCAAAATATTTTTCAAATATTACATGATTTTTTACATGTTTTATTCCGTATTTTTTTTAACATCCGATAAATAAATACAAACGTGAATTAATGTGATCGAAACAAATATAGTTTATAAACACAAACATGTTCTTCTGTCAAAAATGCTAAACACAAAATTAACACTAGATATCACGATCGCCACATGCGCTATCTAGCTTTACAAGTGCATTTTCTATAGTTTATCAAAAGTAAAAACATTTTAAGTAACAATGGGACTTGCCTACAATTACTTCTTGTAGTAAAATATATTTATTTTCTAAATATAACAAATAACTGCTATAAACATTTTTAAAATGAAATAACTGCTTACAAATCATTTTTGAAAATCATCTCTACAAGTATTTAAATTTTTAGTCATTTTACGATAACTTTAAAAACAATCTTTTAACAATTCTTTTAAATGGAAAATGTTTGAATAGAAATCTGAGTATGAGAAAAAAAAAGTTTTTAAAAGTGTATTTGAAAATTTACTTTTGTAACACTTAATGAAATACCTTTTGTGCTTTAAAAGAAAAATGGTTGAAACTTGAGAAAAAATTCTTTTTTCAAATAAGTGAAACCTTTTTTAAGTTCTAAAACATTATCTCTAAAACAGAAACGATCTTTTGTTTCTGTATTAAGTGTTTACTTTTAAATACCACGATTTAAAGTAAGGAAAAAAAAAACTTACTTAAACAAATACATAACGTAGAGAAACAAAAACTTATTTTATTCTATTTTATTCCTTTCATAAGTGTAAAACATTAAAATATTGAGAATGGGTATACAACATTCTTCAATATAAAGTAATTTAAAATAAATACTTTTACATTCTAAGAATATATTAAAATTTTAAAACGTCACACTTTTACATTTATATTGAATTTGGTGTACACTATGAAGAACAGTAGCTAAGCTTAAGTCATACTTCCTATTCTAAAAGTTGAAAGACAGACCTATGTTCACCGAAGTTACTTGTATCTCAAAATATTGAAATAAAACATCAATTTAGGAAAGTATAGACATTTGTTAAAGTTTGAATTTTAAGTGCCCTTGTGCATATACATAGTACCTGGTAGACAGAGCCCCGCTCGGTAGTGTGTTTTAAACTTTATACTGTGCTTGAGTAAAGACAATTTTGTATTACTTTTTTCTAAATAATTCATACTGTGCTTGAGTAAAAACAAATTTGTATTATTTTTTCTAAATAATTCATACTGTATTTGAGTAAGAACATATTTTTAATATTGATTTATCCATAAAAATACAATATCCAGTTCCTAAAATTTATAATGACAAATGTTAAAAATTCATTTTTTCAGTTTTATAACAGCGACTAAGAATTCCATAACTCCCCTATTGACGAAAAAGAAATTTTGGGCATCTATATTTCACATATTTCTATCTGCGAATATCTTTTCCCATATTAAGTTAATAGAGAAAACCAAATTTGATAAAATTCTTACATATTAGTTCATTAATACATCTATAAAATGATGTTCGAATGTTAAACAAGTTTGTTTCTAACACACATTTATAACGGGTATTAATGAACGAGATTTAAATGTATACAATTTAAATTAAATATTAGTTTCAATCGTACATTTTTGGTACATTATATTTAATACATTCGAGTACATATTATTCCAAATTTAATGAAGCTTTAGGATTAAAATTCAGAAGTACTTCAATAATGTGATATGATACATACACACTGTACAAAAATTACACCTATGCAATAAATATACACTAATATTATTATTAGTGCAAGTTTTGAATGAATAACATCATAATTGCCTCGCAGTATAGAATAAAGAAGCCTTTGAATGATGTCATACGTCGATTTGAAGCCACTTTGTTTTCAATTATTCCAGAATATCTCTGAAAATAGACCCACAACCGAAAATCACGCGATGTGTTTTGTCGTAATTTTAGTTTTGCGTTATACAAGGTGTTGCAAAATGAAAAAGAATCACCAGATGGCGCTAAGCGCGTAGAACGATTTTGACTGACTGACTGTTTTGTTTACTTTTACGTTTGTACATACTAGCTGTTTCGTGTATTCGTATTGTATCGTCATTAAGTGTCTCTACCTGTCCAATAAATAATCTTCATTAGTAAAAGATGTTTCTACCTTTAAAGAAGCTAATAGAACACGAACCAGAAAATTAGGTGAGACCAAACCTTTTATTTACTTTTATTGTCTTGTATGATTTAAGAAAGTTACGAACTTCTGTTTTACAAGGTATATGCAAGGTACTTCACCTCCATGTCAGTATTTTCAGCAGCGCCTTCTGTAATCAAAATGTTTTGGGAGGGGGCTTGCAGAATCGTATTATATACCCGTTAATATTAATCTGAAAATCAAAACTTTCTCCATATTTCTTTTTTTACCATTGCTTATTTTTTCCCTACTTTTGAAACACCCGATATGTAAATCCAAACGTCATTGAAACAAACATGTTTTATAAAACACAAACATGTCCTTCTGTCGAAAATGCTAAACACAAAACTAACACTGGATATCACGATCACAACATGTGCTATCTAGCTTTGCAAGAACATTTTCTAGAGTTTATCAAAAGGGAAAGCTTCTTAAGTAACACTGGGACTTCACTGCAATTACTTTTTGTAGTAAAATATATTCATTTTGTAAATATGACAAGTAACTTCTATAAAAAAATTTTAAAATGAAATAAATGCTTTCAAAACATTTTAAAAAAAAGTCTCTACAACCATTTAAATTTTACTTTACTTTAAATAACTTTAAAAACAGTCTTTTTACAATTCTTTTAAAAGAATCTTCTTTGAGTAGAAATATGAGAATGAGGGAAAAAAAAGTTTTTAAAAGTGTATTTGAAAATTTACTTTTGTAACACTTAATGAAATACCTTTTGTGCTTTAAAAGAAAAATGGTTGAAACTTGAGAAAAATTGCTTTTTTCAAATAAGTAAAACCCTTTTTAAGTTCTGAAATATTATCTCTATAACAGAAAATATCTTTTGTTTCTAGACTAAGTGTTTTCTTTTAAATACCACGATTTAAAATAGGGAAAAAAGAAAATTTAAAAAAATTAAAAACGTAGCGAAACAAAAACTTATTTAACGGTATTTTATTCCTTTCATGAGCGTAGAACTTTAAAATATTGAGAATACTTCAATATAAAGTATATATAAAATAAATACTTTTACATTCTAAGAATAGATAAAAATTGTAAGACGTCGCACTTTTTTATTTACATTGAAATTGGTGTACAGTATGAAAACCAGTAGCTGAGCTTAAGTCATAACTCCTGTTCTAACAGTTGAAAGACAAACCAATGCGCAACAAAGTTAATTGTATCTCAAAATATTTAAATAAAACATTAATCTAGAAAAGTATAGACAATTGTTAAAGGTAAACTTTTAAGTGACGGTGTGCATTTATATATATATACATATATATAAAGAGAGAGAGTACATGGTAGACAGATGAGCCTCACTTGTTAGTGCTTTCTAAATTTATACTGTATTTGAGTAAAAATAAATTAGTATTATTTATTTCTAGACAATTCATACTGTATCTGAGTAAGAACAAATTCTTAATTTTGATTTATGCATAAAAATATAATTTGTAGTTCCTAACATTTATAATGACAAATGTTGACAGTTAATTTTTTGAGTTTTTGTTTATATATTATACTCTATCCGATTTCTCCACGTTATCGAGATAACTGATATGATTTTTGTTATATATTTCCGCAATTATAAATTACGAAACTAGTTTATTGTCGAGGTATTCAACTGTTTTTTTTCATACAACATTTTGTGTGTGACAAGGATTTTCTGTAGGTAGAAATACTTACAGTTTCACTTCTTAATTATGAAAATGGAGACGGAGAACATTCCAAATGTAAATATATATATATATATATATGACAGTTTACAGAAAACAACGAAGATGGATTCAAACAGCCGCACCTTAATCAGATTTTTTTTTAAGTTATGAAGATGAACATGTCGAAAAACCCAAATATATCCTCTCAGCCATAGCATTAACCGTAATTTAATAGAATTACTAGAGCATATTAAAGGGCCACAAAATAATTTCGCACAATCACTTATGATGATTCGAAAAATTAAAGAAGTAAAATGCGTGCAAATGCCAAATGAATAAAGCCTTGTCAAATTGATTTTTACAATGCAAGAAATTTCTGATTACAGAAAACTTATTGTTCTTATGACCTATTAATCATTCTCTGTTATTACACTCAAATCTAATCCAAAGCATCTAACATAATGAATGGTGGCGAATCAGCGTAATACTGATAAACGTTTAGAATCTTTCACGTATCCACTGCTTTACCCAAAGTGTATATTCGTCCGAAAAAAAGAGAAACACTTCATCCAAGATTTTTTTTTTTCAGAAAAAAACGAAAATAGCCATTTGACTGTAAATTATGTCTTTGTTCAATTTATGGTATAAAAAAAAAGATTAGGGCTTTGGCGAGATTTTTGTGTTAATTCAAATGCTGCTAATAATTTCCCATCAATCAATACCATATATTACACCAGTAGTCGAGGACCTCCATTACGAAAGTGTAACAATATCTTTTTTAAAAGCCATAAAAAACAGGATTTTTTCATTGAACGAACTTTTGCATTTATCGGACAATTTATCAGTGTCAATTTGGAGGAACGGTTTTGAGAATCATGATTAGTCATCATTTTTTTACGCTAACCAGAATATTATTCGATATCATTTATTAGTACATAACAAACATTTTATTTGCGAAATTTAAGCTCAAAAGTTTTTTTTGTCGATCGTGAATAACGTCAGCAGCATATTTGAATTAAGATTTTTTAAACTATTAAAAATTACCTTTGCTGAACTCGATGTTTATGCAACTATTTTATCGTATTCGATTCAGCACATAAATAATTGTTTTATGTAAATTGTGTTAAACCGTAAGGCGAAAGTAGAAAAATCTACGTTTTTGAGCATTATCAAAATTCATACATCACTCGAAAGACAATGCTCTCTATAGCAAAATTAAACAGGCGATCTGCCTGACATTACTTCTCCCACAGAATAGAAATATTCCGCAATAGTGAATATTACACAATTAAGGAATTTTCAATTTTAGTATTCTATTTTATTTTTCATTTTGTTTATTTGGCATTTTGAAGCACATTTCGAAACACGATGGCAGATGAAGGTGACGAACAAACTCGGTGAAGAGCTTGGTATGCCCTGTACATTTAATCAGTCACATCCAAATCGGTTCATAAATACGAGTGCTAGAGCATGACAAAAATCATATATATATATATATTACAAAATTTAAATTTTTTCCGCAATTATTCTATAAAATTTGTCCATTCAATAATATTCGGTATATAACCCAGCTTATTAAACTAATTCTCATTCTTAAAATAGCCTTTTACTATCCATATGTAAAGCCAATTATTCCTAATCTACTTAATAATATTTATTCGAATGTAGTTATTCTAAAAATGGCGATAGCTTTTTTAATTTATTCTTTAGATAGAACATCTTTATTTTAATCCATTATTAAAATTCATTAGTATTATTCCCGTGTGGTCAAATTGCTATAACTTCTTTATTTAAATGCTAAAATATCGTATCTCTTAAAATATTCCGCTCAAAAAACCTTATTTCATAAAGTTATCCTATTATTAAATATCAAATGTCTATTAAAATATTTCCGAAAAACTTTAATTCTTTCTTTTTTTTTCCCGTTTATAAAGATTCATTTTCTTTTCTTCTTATTATTTTTATTACGTATTAAATTCGAAGTTTAGCTACAGCCTCAAAAACAGATAAGCTGGTTTGTTGATATGACAGGCATCTGGTACGAGATTATGGAATATTCTGGATGGGCGTAGAAAGTTTTTGCATTTTACAACAAAATAAATCCGCCGGAAATATTGATAAAGTTCCAAAAGAGACCTTTTGATTCGATAGAAGTGGGTCACGTGACGTATTCTGTATTATTACGCAAGCTAGTTTAAAAACACGATCATCCTGATTCGGAGAGAATTTTTTGACGCTGGTGTTTGCTAAAAGAATCGGGACGGATTCTAGAAAATAATGGAACGTTGTATTTTTTTTCGTTTAGCGTTGGCTAATGAGCATTTTCCCTGAAGAGATGTCTTAAACTGGAAATAAAAGGTTCTTCGACAAAAATATGGACTGACATTTCTTGTTGTTGATGATACCACCCGGCCGCCTGATGCGAACTAAAAGGGAAACCAATAACATCGCTAACCCTATTTATCACGAGCACGACTGCCTTTTTCCCGGATTTGAACTTGGAAACACGACATTAATATAATAAGTCGAACAGGATGCTGATGATCAACAGAAAGTTTGTGTAGTTAAACGTGAAATTTGCCGATTAGAAGAATATGTTACGAGGACGTCTACGCCATTACAGCACGTTTACGTCTGGTGTTTTGTTATTTTGTAGTTTTATAATAAATTAAAAATGGTCAAGCCTAAAAGAGAAAAGAAGAGGAAAAGTTGGCCTAAGTGAAGTTGTTGCTAAAGAATATACTATTCATCTTTATAAGCGTCTTCATGGTGTTGGTTTTAAAGAATTGCGAAAAAGCAGAACTTTTGTGTTATCAAGAAAATTAAAGATTTTTAGATGTGTGAGACTTTCCTGTGAAATATGCTCAAGAGTAACTGTAAGTTGGTATTTTTATTTATTGGTATCTTTATATGTTGATATTTATTAGTTTATGTTATATTTAAAATGTTTTATTTATTTAATAGTCTACCTTGAAATTTAAAGGTTTTATATACTATGTTATACTGATTAAAATTTTGTTTTTAAAATTTATTTCTGTTGCAAATATTTAAGTGTTGTTAAGGTTAATTAATTTATTTGATGATTTCGTGTGATACGTCATTGTAATATTATAGACAGCGGAATAATTTATATTTTCATGTTTTAAGAACAGATATTCTTAAAAAAAAAAAAAAAAAAAAAAAAATCTATTATTTTTAAAATGTTACTGAGATCGTAAATTACATATTTATTTACTATTTCGTTATTTGTATGGTATATAGTGTTATAAGTTTAAAATTTAATGTTTTTAAGATCCGGATATTTAAAAGAAGATCAAGTTAACTCTTTTGTTAGATTAAATAGTATGGCAGAACCAAAATTTATAGCATTTGATCCAGATTTAGGAGTTGAGATAAAGGCGTGGTTAAAATACTTTGATGATGCTTGTGAAAAAGAGAAGAAGGATGATGATTGGAAGTTTAAAAATATTTCTCAAAATTTAAAGGGAGAAGCTCTTAAGATTTACATTAATGATTGCCTTAATTGCACTAAATACGAACAGATAGCTGATATCTTAACTGAGAATTTTATTAGGGTAAATATCCCGAAATTTTCTGAATTTTCTGCTTTGAAATTGGATAGTTTAAATAACTTAGAAACTTATTTTAGAAAGAAAATTGAAATTGGTAGGAAATTGCATTTATGTGAAACTATATTACTACAAGGATTAACCGATGGTTTAAAACCAGAATATCAAAATTATCTAATTGTTAACCCTCCTGAGAGTACAACAGAATGGTATAGAATTGTTAAGCAATTTGTGGAAGTTTCCACCCCTGCTGTTACAAGTCCATCATTACCAAGTAAACCTAATGCAACTAATTTTGACATTCCTCGATATAGTGTGCAGCCTAATAGACCAAATTTTCAACAAATTAATACTCCTAGGCATTGGATTCAGTCAAATCGGCCCAATAATCAATTTAATTCTCCTCGAAACTGGGTTCCTCGACCAAACTATAATTTTCAAAGACCTAGAAGTTTCCAAAACGGAGTACAAAACAATTATTTTCAGAACCAGTACCCATCTAGGCCATGTAGAATTTGTGTAAACAAGGGTATAATGAATGCTTTTCACTGGGAAAAAGAGTGTATTTTTAATAACAACTCAACACCCTCTGATACTCTTCCAATTGGTACTCCTAATATTTGACAATTAATTGTGTATGGATATACGAATAATTATAATTTACCATGTGTCGTCGATACCGGTTCAACTATCGCAATTTTACCATTAAAGTTTGTTAAAAAATTGAATGCTAAAATTGAAATTGTTCCTCCAGTTACTATTGGTCAGGCAAAGGGATTTTTACAAATTAATCAAAAGTGTAGTATTCTTCTTAAAGTGGGTAAAATCCAAAAATATGTTAACTTTTTAGTATGTGATACAGATTTGGATTACTGCATCTTGGGTTAAAAGAATGTTCAAAATTTAATTTAAATATAAATTGTAAGAATTGTACAGTAAAACAGGGAAGGAAGATTATAAATAGGAGTATATCCATACATGATGAGAGATCACTTCATTTTAATACTGTAACTGTAAAAAAACTACAACAAGGTAAGGATAACTTGATAACTTCTGATTGTGACAATTTGAATGTATTTAATGATGGTAACTTGATAACAACTTATAATGAAGATACTATTTCATGTAAAGATGAGTTATTAACAAATGGTGATAGTAATGAGAGTTTAAATGGATATAATGATGACAAAGTATCACCATATACTAATGAAAATTTTGTGAATACTCAGGACTTTTTTGCAGCTAATTACAATGATTGTAACGTGCAGCCTGATTACAGAAGTTCAATGACTCCTCAAAATTTTCGCGATATTAATGATTATAATTCAGATTTAATTGGGGAAATAAATTTAATTGAAAATGGGGATTTAAGGGAAATAGTTCAAAATTATAGGGATATTTTTGCAAAACATAAATATGATGTTGGTAAGATAAATATTGAACCACAACGCGTTTTACTAAAATCTGACCTACCTATATCTTTGAGGCCCTACAGAACTTCCCCCTTAGAGGAAAAAGAAATAAAAAATCAAATTCAATCTTTGTTAGCGGCTGGTCTCATAAAAGAAAGCAATAGTCCTTATTCTGCCCCCGTCACCTTGGCTATGAAAAGAGAGGAAGGTAAAAAGACCCGACTATGTATAGATTATAGGAAATTAAATGCAATAGTTAAAAACGATGCAGAACCTTTACCTCTTATCGATGAAATTTTAGATAAATTGAGTAGTGCCCAGTATTTTTCCACTTTGGACTTAGCCTCTGGCTACTGGCACATACCAATACATCCATCCGATACAGAAAAATTAGCTTTTGCCACCAATTTTGGCCTCTTCGAATGGCTGGTGCTCCCCTTTGGTAGAAAGACAGGGCCCCCGATATTTAATAGAACCATTAGAAGAATCCTCAATAAGTATAAAATTGATTTTGCTTGCCATTATTTCGACGATATCATAATTTTCTCCTCCTCTCTAGAAGAACATTTAAATCACTTAGCAAAAATCTTTGAAATCTGTAAACTAGAAAACCTTAAACTTAAACTTTCTAAATGTAAACTAAATCAAAATAAAATTAATTTCTTAGGCTATGAGATCACCAATGGGACTTTAACTCCAGCTAATACCAATATTGAGACAATTAAAAAATTGAAACCTCCCTCTAATGTTAAAGAACTACAACGATTTTTAGGTTCCATTAATGTTTATCACAAATTCATAGATAAATATGCTGAAATTAGATACCCCCTCAATAAATTACTTAGGAAAAACACAATATGGGAATGGAACTCAGAATGTCAAAACTCTTTTGAGAAATTAAAAAATACTCTAATTGCAAAACCAATTTTAAAAATTTATGACCCAAAATTACCCCTCCACATGTTTGTAGATGCCTCTCAGGTAGCAGTAGGTGCAGTTCTAAAACAACCAGGGAAAGATAATTTTTTGCATCCTATTGCTTACCATTCTAGAATTTTGAAGAGTTATGAACAAAATTACTTTATAACTGAATTGGAATGCCTTGCTATCATAGATACTCTTGATAAGTTTTATCACTATTTTCATGGTACTAAATTCACAATCCATACCGACCATGCATCTCTGGTATGGTTAAAGAATGTTAAAAATCTAAGAGGTAGACTTTTTCGATGGTCTTTAAAACTTAGCATGTTCGATTATGAGATCAAGTATCAAAAAGGTTCTACAAATGTCGAAGCGGACATGTTGTCACGAAATCCTGTTGCTTATCTTAATCAACATGTAAGTTTATTATTGGACAAAAAAGAAATTATAGCGATGCAAGATAAAGATAATGTTTGTGACAGAAAATACAAAAAAGAGAATGGGATTATAATTATTCAGAGAAAAGGATTCAAAAAAATAGTAGTACCAATGTCACTCAGGAGAAAATTATTACATATTGCTCATGATAATTTTGGACACTTAGGAATACAAAAAATGCTTAACTTAATATCTCCAAACTATTATTGGCCCAACATGACAATAGATATTACACAATTTGTTAAACATTGAGATACATGCCAGAGAAATAAAAAACCAAAACAAAAAAGATTTGGCTTGTTACAAGCTATGCCAACCACAGATCAACCTTTTGAATGTCTTTCTATTGATACTGTGGGTGGATTTAATTATTACAATTCAACAAAAAAATTCTTACACATAATAATAGATCATGCAACTAGGTTTTTTTGGGCTTTTCCATCCAAAAGTGTTACTACCGAAACATATACTAACTGTTTAAAACAAATTTTCAATATTCAAGCACCTAAAACAATACTTTGCGATAGACATAAATCTTTTAGGTCTCCAAGATTCAAAAAATTCCTCAGAAAATATCATGTTCAACAACGTTTTACATCATCACATCACCCCCAAACCAATGGGAAGGTAGAACGAGTGAACCAAACTATAGTTACTAGACTTAAATGTAAAGTTAATTCCATTTCTTCTAAAATACCTTGGACTAGATTATTAGACCAAGTCATCCAAGAATACAATAACACACCACATTCCATAATCAAATTCCCACCTGCCTATTTATTTTATGGTCAATTACCTTATGAATCTCCTTTAAAACAAAATTATTACCCTCCTGTTAATAAAGCACTCAAAATTGCAAAAGCGCGAACTTGTGAATTCCACCTTAAAAGTAAAAGACTCTATGATAGAAAATTTGTTGAATCTCCACTAGAAATACAAGATTATGTAATTTGTGAAGAATTTAAATATCCTAACACTAGAAAATTAGAGCCTACTTTCTCTGGACCATACGAAATAATAAATAAACTTTCTGATGTGACCTATGAAATAGACAAATTTAATTATGAGACTAAATTAAATTCAGTTATTGTACATGTGTCTAAATTACGACCCTATTTTTCACCAGATAACTTCAGACTATTTCATGAGCAACCCAAACAACAATCAAAATCACCACAGACATCACAATCACCATCACAAAATCAAACTAAAGTAAAAACAATAGAATAAATTCTAATTCTTTAAATATCTCTTATTACTCTAGTTTCAACATTATCAGGTATGTCTTTGGTGTACAACAGAGATATTACCCATTTTTGAAAGTTTAATATTTTAAAATTTAAAATAAATGTCACAGCTTTTATTTCAACATTGTGGTTATATTTTAGCCTGATCAACTAAAATATTTACTTGTTTTTGAGAGTTTTTGAGGTTGAGTAGACACCTTATGCAGGCATAAGATGTGTATTTTGATTTTAGGAATTGTCAAATTGATGTTGAAAAATGAAATTAAATGTTTTAATTCTATATCAAAAGAAACTATTTTTACTTTATTTACTTTTTCTTAAACCAATTGTTTCAAAAATTTAATATTATGTTATTTACTTCAATAGATAATCAAATAGTAACCGTTTATAAGTATTTCTATAATTATATAAATGATTGGATAGTGATGATGTGATTTTAGAGTGATTGTTTTGGTGTGACAATAGAAAATTAAGTATCTAAACTAATTGCCTTTGTATTCCATTTCTCAGCTAAAATTAACATCTTTTATTTGTTATTTATTGTCTTTATTTATTCTAAGTTTGCCAAAAAAAAACAACTCTCTGCATTTAGGATATGAATACTTATAACTTAACAGTATAATTTTGTAAAAGGGTATCAGAGGAAAAAATTATTGTAAGGAACTAATGGTTGAGAGTTCAATTTCTAAATATTTAGATTTAAATTTATTTGGATTTTGAAATTATTATATATTTTTTTTGTATACTTTCGACTGGCAAAAATACTTTCTTATATAATTAAAAAATAAGAAATTTATTTATTTGCTATGTAATTATTTTATCCTCAACCAATATTTTTCCTAACAATAAATAAACAAACTGTGATATTTTCTTAAATTATACTGATGTTATTATATTATTATTTCTACTATTGAATTATATTATGAATTACTATATATGTTGAGAAGTATTAGTTATATTGAAAGTTATTATTGTTATGTTTATGAATTGAATTTTATTATAGCATTTATTTATATTATTGAAGAGTTATATTATTTATTAGTGAAAAATGTTTGACAAATATTAGTTAAAGATGGTGGGATCCAAACAGAAATATAACAAATCCCACAGGAATATAACAAAGATAACATATGCCAAGTACAATAAACGACCAAGAGATAATTTGACTTGTTTATTATGTGAGAAAATTAATGTGATACTTAAGAGAAGATGTTGTGACAAGTGCTAGCATTCTTCAGGTCATTATAAAGTATTGGTAAGAATGACTACAGTTTTAAAATTTTGATGGAGTAATGTCTTTATTTTCAGCCTTTACATAAAAACTGTATTTTTAAGAAAGGGACTGCAGTAACCATTTTTTTTAAAAACAAAATGAGGACTTATCACGATCCAAGAAAGAGACTGAAATAAAACAGTTGGATCTAATGAACTCAAATTTGAATTAAGTCGAATTTTTTTTTTAAACACTTTGTTTTAACAATTTGCTAGTGACTACTTATTCTAAAGCTTGTGAACTTGGTAAAAGCAAAATTCTGTTACTATTATTATCCTGTTTTTCCTGTTTATTAATATTTATTATTTATTGTTATTGTATTTTTCTTGTGCACTTACAAATGGTAAGTGAGATTGTAACCATTTCTTGTATTATTTTACAGGGGAAATGCTCGTAGCTTTATTTTTATTTATCTATTAATTTTAGTTGATTACTATTATTTTATTTTTGTTTTTGTTTTTATCTTCCAGTTCTTCAGAAATTCCCCATCTCCTTGATGGAAGTCTCTAAATTTATACTAGTCAAAATTCAAATTTCTAAAGTATTAAATTTATATTGTCTGAATTTATAGTTACTTAACTATTAACTTCATCCAAAATCTTTAGGGAGGGGGGATAATATTACAAAATTTAAATTTTTTCCGCAATTATTATATAAAATTTTTCCATTCAATAATATTCGGTATATAACCCAGCTTATTAAAATAATTCTCATTCTTAAAATAGCCTTTTACTATCCATATGTAAAGCCAATTATTCCTAATCCACTTAATAATATTTATTCGAATGTAGTTATTCTAAAAATGGCGATAGCTTTTTTAATTTATTCTTTAGATAGAACATCTTTATTTTAATCCATTATTAAAATTCATTAGTATTATTCCCGTGTGGTCAAATTGCTATAACTTCTTTATTTAAATGCTAAAATATCGTATCTCTTAAAATATTCCGCTCAAAAAACCTTATTTCATAAAGTTATCCTATTATTAAATATCAAATGTCTATTAAAATATTTCCGAAAAACTTTAATTCTTTCTTTTTTTTTTCCCTTTTATAAAGATTCATTTTCTTTTCTTCTTATTATTTTTATTACGTATTAAATTCGAAGTTTAGCTACAGCCTCAAAAACAGATAAGCTGGTTTGTTGATATGACAGGCATCTGGTACGAGATTATGGAATATTCTGGATGGGCGTAGAAAGTTTTTGCATTTTACAACAAAATAAATCCGCCGGAAATATTGATAAAGTTCCAAAAGAGACCTTTTGATTCGATAGAAGTGGGTCACGTGACGTATTCTGTATTATTACGCAAGCTAGTTTAAAAACACGATCATCCTGATTCGGAGAGAATTTTTTGACGCTGGTGTTTGCTAAAAGAATCGGGACGGATTCTAGAAAATAATGGAACGTTGTATTTTTTTTCGTTTAGCGTTGGCTAATGAGCATTTTCCCTGAAGAGATGTCTTAAACTGGAAATAAAAGGTTCTTCGACAAAAATATGGACTGACATTTCTTGTTGTTGATGATACCACCCGGCCGCCTGATGCGAACTAAAAGGGAAACCAATAACATCGCTAACCCTATTTATCACGAGCACGACTGCCTTTTTCCCGGATTTGAACTTGGAAACACGACATATATATATATATATATATATATATATATATATATATATATATATATATATATATATGATGACAAGATTTAGCTCCATCATCTGCATTTTGCATATAAAGACATAGAATGTCAAACATTTAAGAAATATTATGTCTTCCACGCAAATACAGCATGTTTTAATGTGCATCCAACAGGCAATGTGAATTAATTGCCTACGATAATAATTCATCAATAGGTAACTGAATAAAATATGCTGTACTTACATTTTACACTTACTTTTTTTTATTGCGATCATCAAATATTCTTCGCAGTTTTTTTAATGACTGACATTTATTGCTGTCCCATAAAACAGTCAGAAACAGGCGCAGCTGAACATTCAACTAAGTACCTTGTGACAGACTTATTTATGATGATAAACATTGTTTGGGACCCCACAGGAACAAAAGTAGTTTTCGTTCCCAGACAACTAACATCTACTATTATAACCAGTGGACCAATGATCAGCTTTGGGGGCGAGGTTGTGAGAAAATTCACCAGCCAACGATGGTCCCTTTTAAGCTTAATAAGGTGTTTCGGTATGCAAATTTTGGTTCAGATTCTATGGCATATACCATACTGTTACGTGTAAAAAGGGAGAGTTAAATTATTTTTCTTTTCCCCATGAAGAGGAAATGATTTTTCTTGAGTTCTAGAAATGTGTTTTACAAGAGAAGATTCACCTTTTATTTCCTCTCGGCAATCGTCGAGTATTCAAATTAATATGTTGTAGCAAACTTTTTAAAGTTAAGTATAATAAATTACTTTTATAGATGAAACTCTACATATAGCATTGTTATGCTTAGTGATTTATCAACCCATTTTCAAAGATAGAAGTTTTTGTTACAACAAATCACCTCAAAATGAACAATTAATTATAAAATTGCGCAAGATTAGAGCAATATTCTGTTTGAAAAACGTCTAATCCTTTGATATACAAAGTAAAAAATATAACTGATTATTATTTCATTGCTTTTTTTATTATTTTATACATCTAGATTTTGAGTGTTCTGAGTGTATGTGAAGATTTTCTTGATTTATAAAAAAATGAACAATATGAATAATATTATTTTAGCAATGTTTAATGCAGAGTTAAGTCTGCGTTTTCAGGTAGATGTAATTAAGATGTTCCGTGAAGCATCAGTAAAATCTAAACATTTAAATTGAATTCATTTTATCGCATATTTGAATCTTGTAAATTATGTAAATAAATTTTCTTTATTATTTTAATTTACTTTGTTATTTTTTCTTTCGTTAGTTCAAGTGAAATGTCTTTATTTTAGGAAGAGATTTCTTTTTTTTACAATCGACGTTTTAAAGTCAACCCTCCCTTATCTTTTCTTATGCTAATTATATAATTTAAAATTTCTACGGGGTAACTTTAGATGGTTTGTAGTTTGGCTTAAAAGGTATTAGATCCATAAAAAAATTACACAACGATAAATTTTTATTCTATTCTTTATAGGTAATCTAATTATTAATTTAATTAAATTTCTAGATTATAACATCTTAACCCCAGAGCCAATGGCGAATATATGGCTCTGGGGTAGAGATGGCACGATACATCTCGAAAATAATTAAGAATCTTAACTCAGCTTTTTCTAAAATAATAAGTAAAGTGTCGAATACTAGGTTAAAAAGCTATATTTATTTCAAATTTGAGAAGCAACTCTGTCGCATTCCATCACAGGTTTTGACCATATACTAGTGGTACCGTTACCATTTTCTGAATTATTTTAATATTTAATTTAATTTTAGAAATTTGAACTATAGGTTATTGTATGTTATATATATATATATATATATATATATATATATACAGATTGTCTCATTTATTTTGCAATCCGCGTAAACGCGAAGCAAATGAACAACACAAGTGCACGCGCACACCGTTAGCGCAGGTAGCGGTGTGGAGGGGCGTGAAAGCAACACTACCAACACGCTAGAAAACCGCACGAGACACTTCTGTGCTTTTAGGTAGTTTTGCGTCATGGTGCTATGTACAGAAAAACGCGCGTTTATTATTGATTATTGAACATTATTTTCGAACGTCTTCGTACAAAACAGTCACGGAACGATATGAAAACAAGTTTCCAGACTAGGTGGTGCCGAATAAAAGCACAATTAAGTTAAGTATTGTGTAGCACTTTCAAACAGAATGGACTGTGGAACCGAAAATATTGAACCGTCTGTCGTTTATCCTAACTGACCACAAAATGAAGGAAATCGAGACAAAGCAGATGAACGAAGCATGTTGGAAGCAGATGAACGTTTCGTTTGGTTTCAACAGGATGGCTTGCCTGCGCATACGGCCAAAGACACTCTGTCATTTTTTTTAGAATTTTTTGGTGATCGGCTATTTACAAAAGGAATATGGCCTCCACGCATTCCAAATCTGTCACCGCCGGATTTCTTCTTGTGGGGCTGTTTGAAAAATAGCGTGTTCCGTGAACCGGTAGCCTCGATTACTGAACTGAAAACTCGCATTACGGAAGATATAAACGCTATCACACCAAACACATTACAGAATGTGTGTCGAAACCTCCTCAAACGGGCCCAGATATGTAAAGATGAAAACAGCGGTCACTTCCAACACCTTTTGTAGTCGTTTAAGCACTTCTGTAAAATAAAAATTAATGTTTGTACATTGTTCTTTTTTGGGGGGTTGGGAAGTAAATGAGACACTCTGTATATATATATATATATTATTTTCTCTTACGTGCTTAGTGCTAACGTAAATGTATCTAATATGTAAATTCTATCACATAAAAATTTCAACTATAACTTTAATTTTCTTTAAAATAAAAAATATTTTTTTGTCTGAATATACACTCAGTATAGTACAAATAATTGGAAAAATTTCTAGGTACCTCACTAACTGTTTATATATAAACGTATATAAAAGTATATATATAAAAGTTTCGATAATTATAATTTCTGCATTGCATTTTAAGGTTATAAAAAAAGGAAAAATATTTCTGATAGAATTGTTGTTATTTTCAATATTTGCTATTCAATAATACAGAACATGTATCAAATTGAGTAATGAATAAAATAATTCATAAAGGAAATTTATGTAATTAAATTTTACCTTGCATAGAGCTAGTGCTATTTGATATATCTCTATGCGGATAAAAAAGGCAGGAATGTGACTGATTTTAAACATTTTTGCAACAGAATCATAAATAAATACAAGGATAAATGTTCAACATTTTTCAGTAGAAAAGCTGTTTTTCTGAGTATTGCTGTGGAAAAAATTATAATATATTTCTGAATATTTCAGTAGAATTCATGGCATTGTACTATTGAATATTTTTATGTGTATTGTAACATTTTAAGCGCGGTATAGAATTGTATGTGTAGAGCTCACACAAAGTGTATTTATTTTAATGGTAATTGTATTTAATTTCTCTAAAATTGTGATTTAAAAAGAAAAACATTTTGTGTTCTTGTATTATAATTTATTGAACCAGACAGGCAACCGTAAGTCAGAGAAATAATAGACGAGATAGCGGTGTCAGATCTAGACAACAATTACAAGAATTAAATGATCAAACTAATAGATACTAGTATTAATTGTAATAATAAGAATAATAAGAGTAAGAGCAAGAAAAAAAAGAAATTTTCAATTTCTTATAAAATTGATTCTAAAAGTGACAAAAGCTACCTCAAATGTACACAGCCTCATAAATTTGATTCCAAACTAAGATGGAAGGGAAGAAGCGAATATTAATCACTTTCTTTTTCCGCAATTCCTTTACTCCAGATGGCTGTAATAGGTAGCTTTTGTCTTTTTGTAATGGACGTTACCTAAAAAGTATTATCACTTAGCAATATAACATTCTTATCCTGTTAAAATCCAATAAAATGTCTGATATTACTTCAACCATTATTGTTTCAAATATACGATTCATGAAGCATTTATGATGTGAAGCATCTATCATTGCATCAATCTATATGGTTAACATGATGAAATGCTTTAAAAAAACATGTAAAAGTATGTTGCTCATACGGAATACAGTCTTTTCGTGAGATCAGGACCTGAAAATCCTTTGCGATTGTATAAAAATATTTTTAATTTTCTTAAGCTGAATAAATCATATGGTGTGAAAAAGTCATCTGGCTGTCCACAAACACTCAATGCAAGACAGAAAATGGGTATCTTTAAATAAATTACAACATAAATCTACAATTCAACAATATTAAACAACTCAAAATCCAATCTGATTTGCCAGTAGACATTTGACAATTAGATGCACAGAAAATTTTATATACTTAAATAAAAAGTCATGTCTAGAATAAATGGCAGACACAAACTTCAAAGGCAACCAAGGGCAAGGCATAACATATCCGGCAAATCAGAATTTGAACTTTTATTTAAATTCTTATGTAGATATTTTCAATTTAGAGTGTTCGGAGGGAAGCAGTGACAATTGTCACGATCTATGAACGTAACAATTTCTTTTCCAAAGATCAAAGTGGCGGTGGTGCTTAGAAGATGTGGGCAGGCCTTGTGTGAATTGGAAAAATATATCTTACTCTTTATAATTAGCCTAATGGACGCTTTGAATTATTAAACCGCCAACGTCCATTGTCAATTTCTGGTAGCACGTCTTTGATTGGGAATATAGTCTTCAATTTCAAGTGAATATGTACCGTACAGCCTTTACTGGGATCTAAAAGTGTTTACGTAATTATAGAAAAATGCCCCATATCTCTCGGATTTTCTGGTATGACACTATAGCATTCCAATATTTTGTACCTCCTTCAAAACAAGCAAGTACTTTAATTAATATCGTTTTTTGGGATAAAAATGTCAAAAAAACAGTAAGTATTATTTTTTCTTTGTCTGAAAAAACTAAATGATGAATTGTGATTTGTAGAAATTTGAATCTTTGATTATTTTTTCTTGCTGTGATGAGATCTTGAATTTGCATGTCACTTAATTGATAACATATAATTTTGATAAATTTGTTTTTATTACCCTTTCTTGATGAAAACAATACAACCTATAAATTTCAGTTACAACCTTTAAGTTTACTTATGGGCGTTGGAGCGTTAAGATCTTTGTAGATGAGAACTTATTGCTGAAAACATTATGGAGTAATTATCTTGTATATTTCAACGAGATTTTAAGTTTATTAGTTCGAGCAGTCTATACCAACGAAAAATAATCCATACAGCTAACAGTAACTATTGCAGATGATGAATCGAAGGGTTCGTGAAATAGATTGGCTGCCAGTCTCACCTGATTTAAGTCATATACAGAATATTTGAAGTTTATTAGTTCTGTCTGTTTATACTAATGGAAATAATACTTAAGTGTAGCCTTGAACTACACTTTACGGTTCTCTATATTTTGTAAACGGGAAGATATTTACAAATTTATGCATAAAAAATTAGTTATTCGTTGCCAGAACGTATTTTTGACTTTATTAAACAATCTGTTAGATATACAAAGTAGTAAGGAAAAGAATATAAATCATTATGAAAAAGTAACATTTGTAAAAAGTGTACAGGTTCCTTAATTAATACACCGTGGTATTTTTTACTTTGATTTGAAACCATAGATAATTGCTCACTAAACAAAATGTATAATTTTGAGTAACTGGCTTTTATTGTATTGTTGTTTTTTTTAAAAGGTGGTTGTATAGCAATAAAATAAATACAACGTCTATTTTAAAGGGAAAAAAATATCCGTCATTAACGAAGGCGTCATATCAACGGTGGTAACTTCCTGAGAACTCAATTTCGCTTTTACGGCAAGTGTTTTAACTTCTAAACATCGCACAATTTCATTTTTTGCAATGTAAAATGGGAAAGAAAATTGTACTTTCAACTGCTACTTGTTTGAAATCTATATCCCTATTTACTGAATTTTTTATGTTTAAAAATCAATCAAACATGATAAAAAAATTTATCTAATAAACGAACATTTATTTATTACAATATAATAAAGTAATATTTAGAATAATATAAATCAATATACAGAACTAAGTGCAGATTGGCAGAGTTACAAGATTAGAAGATTGATTGCACATGTTTAGCAAAGCATTTTCCATCACCTTTCGGCCATAACACAAAAAAATATCCTAAAAGGGAAAAGCTGGTGAGCGAATTCCTTTAAAAATTTGTATATAAATGGATTATAAATGAGATTAGCATAAATGTAGTTTTAACCATTGTTATTTAAATACATAATCATGAAGAAGATTCTTCCTTAAAACAAATTATTTAATTTTTTACCAAGCTATTCTTTCTGAAATTCGTCAATTATATGTAGACCCGATTACGGATGTTTCCCCAACTAGGCTACGTTTTTTCCATTTAAGTATGTAGTGTAGTAGCTATCTAAATTATAAAGCACAAACGTGTGTGTTATAACGTCGATATTTTAGCGATGCTAACAACAACATGGTTACAACTGTATGCTAGTTAGATCAACGGAATTAATAACGTGCCAAAATAAGCTCATTAAATTATGATAATTGGCTATTGACCAGATTATGGAATGTAACATGAATGTAGACATATATTTAAGCACACAGACGAACATGCTAGCGTGCGCTTGCAGACATACAGCTTGTCGATTTAAAATTGATTGTTGATTGGAATTTGCTTATTGGTTTTAATAAAGGGGGAATGCCGTTACATGTGTCTAAGCACATTCACTAAAATACGCCATCCATTGCGCAAATCGATTGCTAAAGATTCCACTTACAAAGAGAGGACCAAGCTTTGTAATCACAGATTTTGATTATTTTATATATGTTGTAGGGTAGAAGCCCTTTAGTCTCAGATTCAACGGATTTTATACAACGCCCCTTAGTTTTCGTGAAATAGGTGGTCTAATATTATAATACTACTTAAATACTTACTTTGTAAAGAAATTACTGCGTTGGTCGTAGGTTAGTTGTTATGAGATCTGCTCGTTGATCCGCGGGGCAGGGTTCGAGACCGGGACGAGCTATGTTTGTTTTTCTCATTTTTTGTTTTATAAATATACTTGTAATTATTACTTATTAATCCTAATCAAAAATTATAATATTGTGCATTAATTATAATGTTAACTTTTTTTGTAACTAAATCGTTGTATAAAACATCATAAAACAGTTTAATTTTTTAAATCACTTTTAAAATGTATTCCATATATACTTTATCAATGCAATGATATTGAACAATTGTGTCAATACGTGATTTTAAATAAACATCATTTATATATTGCCTTAACAAGGGAAGTCAATGCAATGATACTACTACGCATACTTGTAATATAGATAATATTCAAGTACATACAGGGTGTGCATTTTAAGTAATGATAATAAGTCCACAAAAAATAATTTATTAGAGATATCGCTACAAAACTTTAGTAGTCTTCAAAATATGCTCCTTGAGCATCAACACACTTCTGCAGGCGAGATTTCCACGCTTCGTACGCTCCCTGTAAGTCACCAACCGAAACATCCATCAGAGCATGCGTGCAAGCCCTTTTGACAGCATCCAGGGTCCCGTGGTGGCGCTCTTTGAGGGCGGTTTTCACTTTGGGGAAGAGGAAAAAGTCTGCTGGGGAAAAGGTCGGGGCTGTAGGGAGGCTGTGGAATTGTTACGATGCCATTTTTTGTTAAAACTTTCGGAACGAGTTTGGCGCAAATCTTCCTCATCCCAAGATCCTCACTGATGATTTTGTGCACAACCATTTTATCCATTCCTAGCTTTTCTGCGATCATGCGAACACTTAAACGCCGGTCCGTGTTCAGCAAATGTAGCACACGCTGTTCGTTTTCTGCGGTTCTTGATGTTGACGGGCGACCTGCATGGGGCTCGTCCTCCACGCTCTCCCGGCCTTCTTTAGCCCCACCAGTGGCTGAGAGGTTCTGCTCTTGAAGCTGGTAGACGGGAGGTGCTGGGTTCGATCCCAATCGTGCCCGTCGGCCTAATCGTTCGGAGTTTTTCGTGGTTTTCTTCGAGCCGTGGATTTATCCATGCGTAAATACGGGTTAGGTTCCCTTAGAAAGACCTCCACGGTGGGCACTCCCCCCGGGCCTATATCCCTAGTGTAGATATTTGGCCGTCGATAATCAACCCAACCCAACCCGGCCTTCTTTAAACATTTTGTGCCATCTAAAAACTTGAGCTTGCGATAATATTTCCCTGCCGTACGTTTGCTGAATCATTTCCAGCGTTGATGCACCCGATTTTCCAAAGCGAACGCAAAATTTGATTACGTAACGCTATTCAATGCTTTGTTGCATTTTGAACTTGCACACACTTTTTTGAAGACGTCTACGCCACGCTTGATCCTGCCTCAACCACAGCCAGCAGGCGACTGGCGAGTAGAGCATTATCAAGGTCGAAGGGCCCACTACCGACTCCAACCGGTCGCAGGGCCCTCTGGTGTACAGCCGCGTCAGGACAAAAATATTCTCATTACTTAAAATACAAACCCTGTACTCACATATATAAACAAAAATCGCCAATCCTGCCCCGTAATCAAAAGGTTAAAATGTGTTTCACTTACGTTTTGTACACAGAGGAATCTCTAACCCGATTTCGCCGAATTGGACAGCCTGGTTAATCTAAATTGATTTTTATTGGATGAAATTTTTAATCGAAGTGAGTAATATTAACGAATTTGTAAAGAATAATTCACTTTATTAATGGAATAAGAAATAAATCAATTAAATTGACAATTGAATGAATTAAATGCATTTTTTAAATTGAGCATTTTAAAGTTTATTCTGAGACATAAATACTGCTAAGAAGTACTCCAGCTTGCACGTCGATTAAAAAAAAAAAGTGTATAATTTAGTGTATTTTGTGTGTTTTAATATCAACTTAATCTTTTAACGGGGAGGGAGGGTATCCAATATATTAAGTTCTGTATCGAGAGTGTTTCGTTATATTTAGGATTTCGTGCTTAAATGGTAAAAATGGAATAATTATAAGATCACTCGTGTGACTGTCTTTTCGCCTGTCACAGCCGTTTTTCTCGAAAACTATGGAACGTGGAATATTCAAACTTGGCAGAGTTATAAAGACACACATATTTATAGATTATCAGCCATTCAAAAATATTGTTAGGAAATAATTTGGTGGGCTAACTAAATTTCTGGAAATATTTATATCGTTTGGGGTATCATTTTAATGAACTCGTAACACTGAACTCATAAGTATATCTGTTTTAATTTTAGTTATTATATTTTCAGAGGTATCGTCGAAAATGTTCTGCAAATATGTGTCCCCCACTTTATTTCCGGATCTATTAAAACTAAAATTATGAAAAAATTAGCACTAGTAGGAGTTTATTTAAACCTTGCAGGAAAACTAACGCAATTATCCCAAGTCACATAGTTTTTGAGGAAATTTCATTTTTCCGTTACTCACAAACTTTACTTTGTACCGTTCAGCGGAGGAGTTGACGGCCGCTCGATGTACCTATTCAACGCGGACTGTTGATAATGATTTCGACAAAAATTGTCAATAATTAGCCGTGATATTAATTAAAACCTATGTAGAAAAATGGGCATGGTACAAGGCACACCGTCCTTTTGTTTTGAAACTTTGCGACCTTCTTTCGAAGCGGGCTTGGCAAAATGCCAAGTTTAAACTTTGTACAAGGTCTCTGTTTTACGTAAAGCGTATCATAGTTAGAAGTAATCAGCGTTTTTCATTCCAATTGAATTCAATTACCGAAGGAAGTTATCGAAAATTAACTCACAGAAAAAATTCCAAGACATTAAAACACAACAGAAGTTTTGAGACAACAATCGCTTATAACTCAATATGTAATTCGTTTATAATGAAATAAATTTTCTATTACAAATTATTTCAATAATCATGATTTTATGTTTAAAAATGTGACAGAAAGTTATGCGTATTTAAAGCGTTATTTTTAATCGCTTTAAAATCGTCTACTGCTACTTAAAATATGATTGACAGGCGACTTCTCGTGAGCAAAACTGTGACCTTTTTCCGAAGCATGCTCGGTGTTCGCCCAAATTAAAACATTGTACAAGGTCTGTCTTTGTTTGTTTTTTTAATGAGAAATATTTATGGCTTTTCAGTCACATAGAATTCCATTCTGACATATGATATTGTTTTACGTATACGAGTACATTGTCTTTGAAGAGTTCTGGTATTTTCTTTAACTATCTACGTTTTTTATGAAGATTTTTTTTTCAAATGTCTTGCGTTCTAACCATATGCTCTTAGACTTTACTAAGTATGTCAAGGTATGTCAATGTCAACTTCATAAAAAAAATGAAAAACTAGAAATGAACACTCGGAATGTTTTTTAACTCTTGGTCAATTCATTCAAGAATCTACTACCAGGAAAAACACAACTACTGACAATGTATTCACCAACATCCCCATTCAATGTGGTGATATTCATTCATTCTTGAGTCATTATAAAAATATTTTGATCAGGTTTAATAAAAGGCCATACAGAATAGAGATATTTGTTAATATTTAGACTTCATACATCTCTGAGTGTTTATGGAATATACATCTATACTTTGCTATTTTATATATTGCTATACCCAACCGTATGTTGTATACAATTTTACAAAGTCTTGTTATTTTTTTAGCCATATATATATATATATATATATATATATATATATGTATATATATATATATATATATATATATATATATATATATATATATATATATATATATATATATATATTTATATATACTCATAGCTCCGTGTAAATGAGGCTGTCCTGCACCGTCCTCTTGCACCGAGCATTGCTAAAATATTTAAAAAAATACGCAGCGTAATTAATCTTTGGCATATGGCTCAGTGTATGATTTTTTTTTTTCAAATTTCAAATATTTGTAAAATTGACTAAAAATAATTTCTCCCAATTAAAATAGCCTTAAACCTTTTGCAAAAAACAGAGAAATGAAAAAAAAAATCCTAAGTAGCGTCAAAACGAATTTAATAATAAACGCTTTGAAAATAAAATACATTTAAATTTAGCGGTAATTAATAACTACTGCATATTTATCGCTGTAAATTTTGTAATATTTTTAATTTAAAAAATTCATTTTGGAGCTATATTCCAGACAGAAAATGAAAAAATGTTATTCAGAAAATTTCAAACTCTTGTCACATTCTTAATGCACGAAATTAATCAAGTTAAAAATATGTATCGTCATATTACTTGAAACAAAGAAAAATGATATAAAATCTAAAATTTTAAATAGTTTTATAAATTCTGCAAATTTAATCAAGCTTACAATTTTTTATTCTAAAAAGAAATCCAACGTTTATTTCTTTTGTAAAATTCCGATGTAATACAGCAAATAAAAATAAAATAAAATAACGGTAAAAATGATCATCTTTTACTTTTAGCGAAAATGTTTTATATTCTCTTGTTTACTCCGATTTTTCGAAACTAAATAGAACATGTTTTAAAACAAGTTACAAAAACAAAATGCGAAGAAAATATATATTAAAACTGCATTCATCGATGACATTTACATGAGAGTTTTATTCTCGACATTATCTTTTTCGTGTTTCTAGGAAGAATATTTGAAAAATTAAACTTTTCTATTTTTATTGATTCAATTCAAGTGCAACAAAAACCACATTTTCTTTATACAAAAGTATTATTATACTTGTATATTTAACTTAGCTTGGATTTTGTATGTAAGGATGTAATTTCGCAATCACTCACTACATGATACACAATTCACGCACGACCTGATATGTTACAATTATATATATATATATACATAAAAGTCTTTCTGATATAAATACAACATTTAAAAAATATATATTTTTAGAGCATAATTGTTAAATAATAAATTCATTTTACAGCATTTTTTCTTTAGACGGCCGCAGGGGACAAATCGTCAAATCTTTAAGGTTACACCTGTTTACCTGTTAGAAAAACCAAGTTACAGTAAAAACTCGGGTTTCGTTGACTTCGGTTATCGTCTGTTTCGGTTTTCGTCGGTTGCCTCGGATTTTGTCGACGTACCCAACTGACCTCACTGTATTTTCCGTACACAAGGGGGGCGATGCACGTGTTCTCCTGCTCATTATGGTGTTTCACGTCGTGTGAGCAGACGCCCGCGCGTCTAGGCAAACAATTTAGTTTATTATTATTCTATTTTTCTGCTGTTTTTATTGATTGCGAGTGCTCCATCATTAAAGACCAAGGAAAGTTTCCAGAACCAGCTGCCCTTCAAAGAAGAAGGCCAGAAACACAATGAAGTTGAAGAAAGAAATTATTCAAAAATACGACAACGGCTTTAAGAAAATTAGACGCATGTTCGGAAATGTCCGTCCAAGATAAGTTCCATTGTGGCAAAAAGGGAAGCAATAAAGATGGCTAATGTAGAGAAAGGCATGAATGTGCATGACAGAGATCGCAAAAAATTAAGATGTCGAACAGTTATTAATTTGAATCAATTAAAAACAGTTAGATAGCGATATTTTTTCAACTGTCATCATATGTGAAAAGGCCAGACAATTGCATTTCGATCTCATGCAGAAAATGCCTCGGACGAGTACTAGTGTTAGTGATTTTCAGGCCAGCAGAAGCTGGTTCAAAAATTCAAGAGGCGCACTGGTATACATAGTGTTACTACGCACGACAAAAGTGCGAGTTTGGACCAGCCTGGGGTTGAAAAATTTGTGTCCGAATTCCAAGATTACGTAGAGATTGAAGGATTCATATCCCATCAACTGTGATGAAACTGGCCTCTATTGGAAAAAAATGCTAAAGAGGATGTTCATTACAAGGGAGGAAAAGGCACTGACACGACATAAGCTTATGAAAGATATGCTGTTGTGATGTTAGTGGTGATTTTAAAGTGAAGTCCTCACTCGTGTGCCATTCAGAAACATGGAGTTTTTAGCAGAAACAAAGTGATTAAAAGTAAATTGTGTGTGATGTGGAATGCAAACAAGAAAGCACAAGGGTCACAAGGCCAATTTTCAATGAGTGGATGGATGAAGTGTTGGGCTCGAGGGTGAAAAAATACCTCGAGGATAATTAGTTGCCCATTTAGTTTCTCCTGGTAATGAACAATACTCCTGCACATCCAACAAATTTGGAAGACACATTGTTGGATGAGTTCAATTTTGTCATAGTGAAGTTCTTGCCCTTAATACCACACTACTCAACCAGCCCATGGACTAGAATATCATTTAAAATTTCAAGAAACTGTACACAATGGATGTTTTAAAGGTGCTTTGAGGAGATATCCGATACAGAATTGACCTTAAGAGAGTTCTGTAAAAAACATTTCAACATTCTCAATTGCATTATCCTCATAGATAAGGCTTGGCAGGGAGTGACATCCAGGACGATGAACTCTGCCTGTAAGAAATTGTGGCCAGGATGTGTGCATGAGAGAGATTTCGAAGGGTTTGAACTTTCCACTCATGACTCTTCACATGTGTTCAGACATTTGTTGGTTGGAAGTCCATGGGAGAGTGATGAGGCTGTGAAAGAGTTGGTGGATGAACACAGTGAACAAAAAAACCACTGAAGAGCTGCAAGACCTTCCCCTAGAAGTGCAACAGACGGCAGACGAAGAAGTTGCTTCAGAAGAGGAGGAAGAGATTGGGGAGATTGTGCCTTCTTCAGAGATTTGGACATCTTCTCTATGTGAACTAGGGTACAGTGGTTTGTGGAGGAAAAACACCCAGACAAAGCTATTAAAAGCCATGTTTTCCACTTGTTTAATGATAATGTCCTGCCACAGAAAAAAGAAAATCTTAAAGAGGCAGAAGAAATAGACCACTTTGGACAGCTTTTCTGAGAGACAGTTTTTTTGATAGATCCTCGACTTTGAAGCTAGTTCTATTGCCAAAAGACCAAAAAGGGAAGTGACGCCAGATATAGTGCCTTAATACCATACGCCAAAAATACTATAATTAATTGTATTAATTTATTCTTGTATCAATTTATTCTTGTTTTACTATTAAATTTTATACTTATTCTCTATAAAATTTGTTTTTGATACGTATTTCAGAGTTTTTTGGACGAATTAATTGGATTTACACAGATTCATCTGGAAAAAAATTGTCTCGAATTCTCGGTCGTTGATTGTTTTCGGACGGTTTATCGACGAAAACCAAGGTATCACTGTATTTATGCGTCAAAACCCTTTCGACAACATATGCTAACTGGATGTGAAGCGGCAACAATTAAATATTTGAAATACTAAAATTAGAAAATAAAAATAAAAATAAAGACTTTAACAATAAAAAAAAAATACTCTTTTATTTTGTTTTCTGATATTAGAAGAAACATTTATTGAGTATATATTGATTAAATAATGGATCAACAAGAGCACCAAATTACAAAAACAAACGTCTTTAATTTACTTTTTTAAAGATTGTTTATTCATTCGTCTTATTGTATAATAAATATAATTAACACAAAGCATTTTCCACTAAATATTACAACAATTAGAGTTTTTTGAATTTTTCTGTCGAATGAAAAGGAATTCCAATTTACTAAGTTTCATTGAGAAATACACAAATTTGTATGTTTTTTTATGATCGGTTTTGTTAGGTGCACTGTAAAAAATGACCAATGTTTCTTATTTTATGAAAATATACTATAACCAGGAACGAAAATATAATATAATCTTCTGAGTTATCCGAAATTCCGAACAGCCTGTTCCATTGCTTTTTGAATCCCCAGAAACCAATACATTTCGAAAATTTAAAGAATTATTTATAAAAACAAATTATTTTCAGCTGCCCGTATTTTTCAGAAACGTTTCCGAAGGGTTGTCATAGTGTATTAATTAGTGTCCTCAGCCTGGAATACCTGTTTTTCGAATGCTATCAATTCTCAAGTAAACATTTTCACGCTAAAAATATTTTTAACAGAAAACCATGCAAAATTAACAGCGTTAACAATAACATTAAAATTAAGATTATATCTTTACTCTTTCATGTATAAATTAACTTATGCGGCGGAAAACGTGTACTTGAGAATGGATGACATTCGAAAAATAGGTATTCCAGGCTGAGGACACTAATTAATACACTATAAAAACCCTTCGGAAACGTTTCTGAAAAATTCGGGCAGCTAAAAATAATTTATTTTTATGAATTATTCTTTAAATTTTGAAAATGTATTGGTTTCTGGGGATTCAAAAGACAATGTAACATGCTATTTGAAATTTTGGATAACTCAGAAGATAATATTATATTTCCGTTCGTAGTTATAGTATATTTTCATAAAATAAGAAACATCGGTCATTTTTTACAGTGTGGCTTTTAAGTTCCAATGTCTCTCCTTTCATTTATATTTATATCTGTAGAACTGTATATTTCTATTGAAATTAAATTATCTTATTTAATATATATATATATATATATATATATATATATAATATTGAAAGAAAAAATAAATTTATTTGCCTACTGTCTTTGCTCTTGCCTGGAAGTTTGTTGATACATTTTCATTTTATGAAACGAAAACATTCTCTAGAAAGCCCATTTGGAAGTTTATAGCCAAGAATGTGTCCGCATAAGTTGCCTCTCAACTGATATTTATGTATAATAAATGAAAAAGGGTACATGTGTTTCTGAAACGCAACTAGATTAGAAGGTTATAATTTCAGATTTAAGGCTACGTTTACTAATTAAACTGAATTTTATTTCTATACAAATTAATACATTGCGTCTCGATAATAATATTCTCTAAATGCATGAAGCCCTAAAACTTTCCTCGGATTCCATAAAAAAGAATTCTCTTATCTGGTTTATAACTTTTTAAATATAACCACTGAATTATTTTATTTTTACTTTGTCTTATGCAATGAAATATATATATATATATATATATATATATATATATATATAGTGCTAAGGTACGTGGCGGGGAAAAACGCGGTTATTTTTCTTTTGCCCATGTGAACGAGTGGTTTATTTAGAAAATCGAACTTGCTAAACCTCACTTTAGCCGGATTCGTCATTTGTTGTATTTCGCGCAAAAAACGAGTTACTTATAATTCCCATATTTTGATACGATTATTTTATGATGATGTTACAATGATTTTGTTGATGACACGGCGTGTCGTGATGCAACATTGATCGGAGGAAAGGACACGTTGCGCTGAAAAAATTGCTAAATTTTTGCTAATGTTTTGCTGATTTTTTTTTTTTTTTTTTTTTTTTTTTTTTGCAAAAACGAGTTTACAACGTGAAGTTTATAATTTACGCATGCCACTTAAGCAATCGACGAAATGATTGAAAGAAGATCATTCGAAATGAAGCTGATAGGCTGAGGCGAGCCACATAACGCTCCGATAAGCAGCAAAATAGACTTATCCAGTGAAGGCGAAACTGTGGGAATTCAAAATTTGAATTGACCATATCTTAAGATGTGTATATATGTTCTTTATATTTCAAAGTACCCAGTCCTACGTGGAGAAGTTTTTATTCATAGTATTTATACATATAATGCTGAAATTCGTTTATTCAAATAATGCATATATTTCAAAGAGTAGACAGTAAAGGAGCGCAGATGGTCTGCGCGAGTTCAGCTAGTTCTTGAATAAATTCTCAAGGGTTTTTTATATTTGTTAGAATTTTGTTTTACAGACTTTAGGGAGAATCCTTAACTTTTTATCCTCTATAGGCAACATGTACAAAAAAATGTGTAGGAAGAAATATGTGTACTACGAGTTATAACAAAATTTCCAAGCTTCTGCTTTAATTGCATAAAATTACGTTCACTATATTTGTTTCTGTTCGTTTAATGTGCTTAAAAATATACAAGAATTTTATCTATTTTAAATTAAAATAGTAAATCTTCGTAATAATGCTGTGATTATCGGCACTTAAGATAAAAAACGATTAAACAAAGTTGTGTATTCTGTAATTAAATTAGACAAATATATTACAAATTAGGGGGCTCAGCCCTCTACTCGCTAACGCTCGCCAACCCCCAGTGAATTGCAAAGCAATTCACATTGAGAACGCTACGCGGTCCCAGCTCTCTCGCCTTTTTTTATTTTTCTAGTAATTCTAGCCGGAATAAGTACTACAATAAATTATTTGAACGTATGAAATTGACAATTTTTTAATGTAGAAAAGTAATTGAAAACTCCGTTGAAAATACAACTAAAAATGCATTTAGTTGATGCTACTAATGGGCATATAAATCATTTAAATACTATGAAAAAAGGATCTTGGAAACATAATTAGTTTAATACTTATTGCACCTATAATATTGTACAGCACGACTTAAATTCATTAAAACAACAAAAAAAACACTACGTGGTAGGAAGATAGTTTATCATCAATGATTGTTTAAATTTCGTTCGACATTTTACTATTCTAATTGATTATAGATTTCTGCAAAAGAAATTATTTTTACTTCAATAAAACAGCAACAGATGGCAGCAGGGGCTTTCTAGAAAGTTTATATTTTATTATCTCCGATTTTTTGTGTGAGTGAAATTCGTAAATAAATTCTAAATAAGAGTTGATAATTCATTTGAAATTTACTCATAATTAAAATGAGGAATCATCTCAGACGCTTTGAATTACGTTCATATTATTTTATTTTTAATAATTGCTAGCTTGAGTTTACTGCTCTGACACTGACCGCCATATTGGAGACGGAGCTAACACAATCTTGTCTGTTCATTGGTCAAAGCTCTGGAAACTACGGTTGTTGCCAACGATAAGGTAGAAATTCAGCCCTATTTCCGCGCCACGTAAGAAAAAAATATATATATAGATCATCAGCATAATTAAAATATACTGAGTGCGCATTATAGATATTATTACAAAAATACAGTATATGTTATTTAATGGTAATGATATCCGTTTAATCCATTTAAAGATAATGATATTTTCCATATAAGACGTTAACAGCTATCAAGATTCAAAAAGGAACAAATCTCACACAATCAGAGGTTCAACTAGAATTGCTGACGCATTTTTGTAGCAAATATACCAGTTGTGAATGAAAAAGGTTTGAAAATACATTATTAAAGCAAATATTTTCTGAGGTATTTAAATAATTTCTGTTATAAGCAAAATCTATGAGCACAAATGTCTAAAAAAATAATAAAACTTGTTCGTATAAACTTCCAAAGGTGTAAAGAAGAAGTAAGTGAAAAAATTAAGTCTTGAACATTTTGAAATACAACACTATTTTGGGAAGCCAAGAACTTTGGTAATAATTATTTATTCGACAATTAAAGAATTGTTTAATAGACTAGTCATTAAAAATAATGTTTGTGTGAAAAAGAAGAGAACATTTAACCAAATAATAGCTTCAAAATAAGCTTCACATAATCAAAGGTCTTTAATCTGAAGAATAAAACATGGATTCCTTTAGACTCTTCAGCGGCTATTTTTTTACATTTCTAAAAAAAGCATTTGAAATACACAACGAGTGAAAACAATTAAAATATGAATACAATAGAAATTCAAGAATGTAGACAGTTTTATATTTTAAAACTATGTATTTTATTTTAGAGATGTTCACTTTAATTACTGTTGTGAAAGAAAAAATACTTTTTTTTCAATTATATTTTAAAAACAAATATGAATTGTAATCTACAAAATTTTTAACAGAAATGGATTTCTAAACGTTTCAAATGTGCGAATCTAAAATTACAGCACATTCTGCCATGTATTATCGGAGTTATACTGAAAAAACTATCTGCATTGGAATCTACAGGGTGTTTTTTTTTTAACTGACGCCATTCAGAGCCGGCTGTACCTCGTTCTAATAACTGGATTGATACAAAATTTTGTGAGTGGACTAAGAAAACCATGGGAAATAAGATTCCAACAAAAAAAAATTAGTTCCAATCACCGCCGATAGAGGGAAATGTGGCGCTGTACATTGAAAAAAAACATCAGAAACAGACAAAATTAATAATTTGGATAAAATGCCATGTTTTATTCATCATTTACACTTTCCCTTTCGTTGATTGCAGTTGAAACATCCATTATCACTTTTTCTGCCACCGGTTTACGTCCTCTGCCTGACCGAACTGCTAGCGAGCCTGTTTCTTCGAATTTCAGAATCATTGCTTTCAATACATTAACGGATAAAGGTCCTTTGCGCAGTTTATGGCGTGTTCTAAGTAAACGAAGAGTGGCTGGTGCATTGCACTGGTTACAATAATAGAACTTCACAAGTAACGCGCGCTGCGGTAACGTGAGATTCATTTTCAATTTAAGCTGAAATTGTTTCTCGTTGTTTTTCGCATGCATTTATAACTTAAACTATTGGCGCTACTGTCGCTTGCGTAAGTAAAAATTTGCATTTTCATTTATTGCCCGTATTTTATGCTAAATCTCAGTTGCATAAATTACCACAGCGCCACATTTCCCCCTATCGGCGGTGATTGGAACTAATTTTTTTGTTGTTGGAATCTTTTTTCCCATGGTTTTCTTAGTCCATTCACAAAATTTTGTATCAATCCAGTTATTAGAACGAGCTACAGGCAGCTCTGAATAGCGTCAGTTTAAAAAAAAACACCCTGTATTTTGGAACTGTTAAAAATGAATATAATGTTAGGAAGTCCAAAATTTAAACCTGCATAATTCCTAAACTACTAAACCGAATGAACTTCTGTTTGGTATTCGATGGTAAAATTATTGACAAATCCTTATGTGAAGTCAAAATTTTATGTTAGTACGGAAAATTTTAAAGTCTGTTACAGTTTCTATAGACCCATATATAAAAATTATGTATAGATTGCCTTCAGTCATTTTTTATACAATAATTTTACAAGGAGAGTGCCAAGCTTGGTAATCACAGATTTTGATTACTTTTATATATGTTGTACTGTAGAAGCCCCTTAGTCTCAGGTTCAATAGATTTTACACAACGCTCCTTAGTTTTCGAGAAATGGGGGGTCTAATATTATAACACAACTTAAATACTTACTTTGTAACGAAATAATTGCGTTGTCGTAGTTCAGTTGGTATGGCGTCCGCTCATTGTCCTGCGGGCCCGGGTTCGATGCCGGAACGCGCTACGTTTGTTTTTCTCATTTTACTTACCCATCATACGTAGTATAGGGTATTACTTACCCATCATACGTAGTATAGGGTATTACTTACCCATCATACGTGGTATAGGGTAAGTCTTGTAATCGTTTTGAAAATCGAAATTTTTTTTTGACGGATTTACACGTTTCAGACACTGGAGATTCCGAAAAACATATTTATTGAAAAAAAAATTTTGCAGTCCGTCTGTGTGTCTGTGTGTGTGTGTCTGTGTGTGTGTCTGTGTGTGTGTCTGTGTGTCTGTAAACGCTCTATCTCCCGAAAAAATTTAGATAGAGACTTGCAATTTGGTATGTACTTAGTATGTAATAATGGGAAGAAGCCTATTTCATTTCAATAACCTCGATTAACCGGAACAATTTGTTTCGGACTCTCGAAATATTCGTTCTGATGAATAAAAATTTTCGAAATTGTTTATTTTAAGAAATGAATATAAAAGACAATAAAAAAACATAAATTTTGAATAAAGCATGAAGTCGATCGGATAATAAATTGCCGAGATATTTGGAACCCTATTTTCCACACTCTTCGATTTTCATGACCCTGTATTTCATCCAAATTTCACTTCAAAGATATATTTTAATTGGAAATTTGACGCTTAATCAGATGCAATAAACCGCTAGTTAATAGGATTATTATTTTTGGAGTTATAAGGAAAAACCTCTTTCAAGCAATTCAGTAATCGAGCCTTTAAAGTTTGTGACGTCAGCAAGCCACGATTTTATTTGAATTGCAATGCATTTTATAAGTAGTTTACACATTTTTATTTTAATATTTTACATTATGCATATCCATGATGGGTAAGTATTACGGTGGCCCCCAACGACTAGTTTTTTTATAAATATACTTGTAATTAAAATTTAATAATCTCAATAAAAAATTTTGTTAACACAATTAAATTTTAATTTAGAATTTTAGATATTTGTAAATCATTTTTAAAATGCATTTCATATATGCTTTATCAATGCAACGATATTGAACAATTGTGTCAATTCGTGATTGTAAAGAAACATCATTTATAAATTGCCTTAACAAGAGAAGTTAATGCGATGATAATACTACTCTGTTTTTAAAATAAGAAGCAGAATTATATTAAAATTCAGCATAAGAAGTAAATTACAACATATTTATGTTTTATTTTATTGTAAGTAGAGGGCGCCACAACAGAATTTGGTTATTTCTTTTTTTTTAGCTTGGTGCATTTAAGTGGTTTTTGTTTTCCATCTTTATCGCACAAGTGCGTATCATTCTGTAACAGCTTATAGTCGTATAAAAACGGAAGAAGCAAGCTGTAGTTCACAAGAAGATCAATTTGAAGTGTTGGGATTCAATGAAAATCAGAAAAGTGATGTCACAAATGCGTTGAAGTACTGTAAAATTTTATTGCAAAATAATGGATTTTTAACAAATAATCCAGCATCTGAAATATCTTCTTTTTCTATTGCGATGGGAGAAGAATTCTATAATTCGATAGTAAATATGCTGATTTTGTAACGATTTTTGAATTTTTACTAGTCAATAATAGATCCAATTTTTTAAAGCTCTTTAAATGATGAGAAATGTTTAATAATGGTTTATAATCAAAAATACTTAATTAAAATTTAATTATACTAACAAAATTTTTTATTGAGAATATTTTGTCAAATTATAATTACAAGTGTATTTATAAAAAACAAACGTAGTGCGTTTCGGAATCGAACCCGTGCCCTCAGAACAACGCGCAGACACGACAACGCAATTTTTTCGTTACAAAGTAAGTATTTAAGTTGTGTTATAATATTAGACCCCTCATTTCTCCAGAATTAAGGAGCGGTGTATAAAATCCATTGAAGTTGAGACTAAGGGGCTTCTACCCTACAACTTATATAAAAATAATAAAAATCTGTGATTACCAAGCTTGGCACTCTCTTTGTTAGACATATTTATTATGGAGTGATCGCTTCTTTATTACACGATTGTACTTCGAATGAGGTACTTATGAAAATATATGGAACATTTTATTTGCAGATTTTTTTTTTTTAATTACGGAGAGATTCGTAGAAATATTTTCGAGACGTTTAATTAGTGCTTATTTTGTAAATAATTATTATTTTATTGTTCGTTCTGATATTCATTTCGACTGGACTATAAGTCTGCAATATACGTCTGTGTCATGAAATAATGTTTTTTTTTTTTTTAAGTTTTAAAGAATATGCAGTATTTTACAGTTAATATTATACTCTGAAATGTACACTTTTGTTTTAGTATAAAATGTTGAAAGTAAAATAATTTACATACTTTAACAGGAAAAACATTTATAGCAATAATACTGTGACAGCCTTTATATTGAACTTTTACATTCTACAAAATCTACATTATACGAAATATTATACGAAATCTACAAAATCTATATCAAGTGTATTTGAATCTTCTCTCCGATTCAAGTCGTCGTCTTTTTATTTATCTTCTTCTTCATCATCATCCTTGTCTTCATACAGAAAGAAATGAACCTCACTTCCGTCAAGAAAGTACTAATTCCATAAATGAGAATAGATTTAATGATGTCCTTTGTCTCTTTTTTTTACCAAGATGATATAACACTTTCGCACACCTGCTTGAATGTAGGTAGGTTAAGAGCAACCTTTTGCGTCAGATGATGAACAGTAGCAAAAAAAATGTACATTCGTTGTGTAACACATTTAGACTCCTTAGAACGAGGGAAGGTGATTTCTGCGAGAAAAGTAGCAGAAATCAAATACCAATGTTTTCTGAACTTTGGTACAACGAGTCTTAATGCATACTGAGTTTTTAAGATGTTTTTGATAAGTCAGTTTATGAGATGGACATTCGTTGCTCCAAATAAGGAATTCGCTACTGCGAAAGCGTGCCTTGCATACGAACATTTATTCTTCGCAATTTAAGACGGGTGCATGATTAAACCATTCTTTCTTTTCGAACTTTCACATTCATTGATTTTGAACGTGCTCGGCGAAATTGGTGTGTTTTTATTAGCTTACGGAACTTGATAAAGATATGACCTTATGTTTGTTTAGAATAGACGCTATAAAATACACTGCTCAAAACAATTAAAGGATATTTGAAGTTTTATATAAAATAAAGATATAAACGAAATTTTTTTTTGCCGAAAATAGAAGAAGAGAATCACAAATGCAAATTTTTCTGGTTTTCAAACTGTGGAGTATGCAAATTTTGAGTTCGACGTCAAAAACGTCGCTTCAGCGGCAGCGAATGAAATTTGACTTTCAACTGGATAAAAGAGAATGAGGACAAGGATGATCGGCATTCAGTGATTGCTTTGTTTAGATGAGTACGATGTCTCAGCGAAGTCATTTGACAGATTCAGAAGCTTGGAGAATTGTTGGTAGGTTAGAAGGGGGCCAAACTCAAGCCGAAGTAGCGCAAGCCATTAGAGTGTCACAAAGTGTCATTTCCAGGATCTGGAACCGTTTTTTGGAGAGTGGATTGGCAGGCCGAAGACCAGGGCTACTGTCGAAGCTGGTAGACGGGAGGTGCTGGGTTCGATCCCAATCGCGCCCGTCGGCCTAATCGTTCGGAGTTTTCGTGGTTTTCTTCGAGCCGTGGATTTATCCATGCGTAAATACGGATTAGGTTCCCTTAGAAAGACCCCCACGAAGGGCACTCCCCCCGGGCCTATATCCCTAGTGTAGATAATTGGCCGTCAATAATCAACCCAACCAACCCGAAGACCAGGGCAAGGTCGTAGACGGGCAACAACGCCCAATGAAGATCGGTATTTAGCGTTAACAGCTCGGAGACACCGAAACATGAACGCTACTCTTCTCCAACAACACCTTCGCTCGGCTACAGGCACCACGATTTCAACTCAGACTGTCCGAAACCGGCTCCATGCTGTAGGTCTGTAAGCTCGCCGACCGATGGTATGTGTTAGATTAACATCAAGGCATCGTCGCGACCGCAGGGAGTGGGCAACCGAGCATGTCAACTGGAGGAGAAATGAATGGAGCAATATTCTGTTTTCTGACGAGTCCCATTTTTCTGTGCATCCGGATAATAGGCGTATTTTCATCTGGAGGGACCGTGGGAGTAGGAATAATCCTGCGTTCGTGCACGAAAGTGTCAGATTTGGCGGTGGAGGAGTGTTGGTGTATGGTGAAATCTCCATTGACGGGCGCACTGATCTCTACATCATTCGAGATGGAGCTCTGACTGGTCGCCGATATAGGGATGAGATCCTCAGACCTATTGTAGTCCCTTACGCTGCAGCAATCGGATATAACTTCATTTTAATGGACGATAACTGCAGGCCACATCGTGCAAACCTGGTGGAGGATTTCCTTTTCGAGGAAGGAATCGTTCGAATGGAATGGCCAGCGTGTTCTCCAGACATGAATCCAATCGAGCACGTTTGGGACGCTCTAGGAAGACGAATTTCTGGCCGCCAACAACCCCCACAAACTCTCCAAGAACTGGAAAGAGCTCTTCTGGAAGAATGGGGCAGAATACCCCAACTCGTCATTAATAGCCTCATTGAGTCCATGCCTCAAAGGTGTTCAACGTTGCTGGCCGCCCGTGGAAACCATATCCCCTACTGAAAATGATTTTCTTTGAAGAAAACACCTTTTTTTATTCTTTTTTCTCATATGCACAAATTGTGTTTTTTTCCTTTTGTACACAAATGCGCAATAAAATGCATTTTTTTCTGCCAAACATGTGTAATTTATTCTCATATAACCTACTATGTCTGTCGACCATGTATCAATCAGCTAAAAAGTTTCCCAGATACAAAATCCACCTAAAACTGCAATATCCTTTAATTGTTTTGAGCAGTTTATTAAGATTCATCTGAATTAAGTAGATTTTGTCAGGCCGCGATTCTCGAATATTTTTGGTTGTTTTTCGTCCTACACTGGTCACATGGCAGTTCGACAGACAGTGGAAACCAGCCTATCTTGATCACGTGAGAGCCAAGAAAATGCTTCACGGCCTACTTCTGTATTTGTTTGAGTTTCGTTCTAAGAAAAACTGGGCAGTCAAACTTTATTTAGATATTGCCTACAGTGAGTTATCTTGTTTTGACTTGGAATAGTATCGAGCCTGCTTTAATCTCCAAATGGTGACTTTTTTTGCTTTAAGTACTTTCAATAAATGTTGTGTGGCAGATCATAGAGATTCATTAGTTTCAACTATCGAAGTGAGTTTTATATTCTTTTACATGTTTAGTGGTACAAAAGTTTGATTATTATCTTCTGCCATTTTTTTTACAAGAATGGACTTGAATGTACCCACCTGTGGGAAGTAACACTTTGGTGCAGATAACAATATCTCAAGAAGAAAAAACTTTCAAAAGTTCAAACACAACAGATCCAGAATTGTTCATATACAAGTATACATTAGATAACATAATTACAGAAAATTTTTGAAAACCCACCATACAATAGATACACAAATATGTATGCAAAATATATAGAGAAACAATAACTACAAGGTAAAAATGATACCATAAAATAAAGAAAATACGCTGTTCAAATAACAAATGATATAATAGAAAATATCTCTCAAATAACAATCATCCAATCCTACGAATCTTTCTTAATGACAGAAAAGTATTTATATAATATGTTATTTTAAGTTTTCTTTACGTTTTCTTTCAGTTTTATAAAGTCAACTGGATTATTTTTATTTGTTATTCAAATGCTTACCTTAAAGCTAAATTCTTGTCAAATTTAAAGTGAGTTATTTTAATTATTATGAAGAATCTTATGTTGTTATTTTTAAAAATCATTGAGTACTTATCTCGACTAATCATGGATGGATTCGAAGGACAGACCACATCTGGCATCTGGATAAATTTAGAATCCAGACAGTTCGTTGATTTAATGCTCAGAGTTTTCTTTTCTATGGTGGAATACTTTAATGACCTTATTATATTACGTATAATAATATACCACATATAAATAAACATTTGTTACGGAATTGTTTATTTAAAGGAAATGGCTTTGCATAGGAAAATTACGAAAACGGAAAAACGCATTTTAAGTGCTGGAAACTCCTGAAAATTCTGAAATTGAAAGTATCATAACTATGTAAGTTTATATCTTAAAATAATGAGATTTATTTTGTTTTACTTATTATAACGTCAAGAATGTTTTTCTGTATATAACTTACAGGACCCAAAGGCCGTTTAAAAAATTAAATTACTTTTACAAATATAATTATTTTGATGTAATTAGCTCTTAATATGATGGAGAAAAATGTATGAAAATATTTTGTCAATTAGAAGTATACCCCTAAGAATAACGGCTCGGGTATTAGGTATAGTTCGTCAATAAGAGCGTACACTCTGTTTATTTTGTGATAAAAGTATCTTGAAAAATATAGAATAACTCAATAATATTCAAAATTCAATTTCACCAAAAAAGTACATTCTACGCAATAACAGACGTCAAAAGTTGAAGGATGTTTTATTGTTTAAACTTATTTTAATAAAATGATGTGTTTCAATGTAAAAGAAACGGGTCCCCGCAATCTCGAACTGCACACTTTCATTTCCAAAATTTTGAGAATAAAGAGAGGTTTTAAAAAACCAAATACTCTTAAAACAAAAAGTTTTGAATTGAAAATTTTCAATAATCCTTTTCACTCTAAATTTTGCAAAATTAATTAGCTATTTTCTCTGAGATAATGATTAAATTATATATAAGAATGTATAAACTTTTTATACAAATATAAATAGATAAATAAGTTCAAAGAAAAGTTTACAAAAATTTAAATCAAAATAGCCCTTTTATGAAATATATATATATTTGCTTTTAAAAAAATCGATATTTATTCTTCAAATATCTTTACGTAGATGTAAAACATAAAAAATATCTTAGTTGACTCTTGTGAAAAATACTGTACCGTTGTTAGATTACATAAAAATATTATGTGTCTTTCAACTCTATCTATAATCCTAGAAAATAGTTTTTCTTTTATATCTTAGTCTTTTCTAATACCGTAATTAATCACTCCCCGATCCAAAAAGGTTATGCTAGGATTAAAAATTACGCATTATCATTGCTATTTATTAAGTACTTAATTTTTCTGTTTAAAAGATGGTTTCTTCATTTTATTCTGCCTTAAAATACATCATCCTGTTTAATTAAAGGAACAAAAAACGCATTATATAATAATTGATTGTGCTTACAAGATGTCAGTGGATTTTATTTCCTTGTTCAAAAACTTTTTTTTTCTCTTCTTGTATGTAGAACATTCATAACTTTAATTCTTAGAAATTTAAAATAAAATCTATTCTAGGATTTATTAGTGTAAATTAAAACGAATTAAAAAATTACATTAGGATACTACTCCTCAATGCATTTTTTTACAATAAATTAACTTCTAAATATATTTATATTCATGCACTCCGTAAAGAATATATTTATAGCTCTTTAAATAGTAAAATCCTTGAAAAATGTCCCTCGTGTTTTTAAAAGTAAACAAGCATGCATTTAACACAAAATTGTAATTAATATATTAGTATCTACCTTAGTAGTTAACTTTTACTGTAGTATCACGGCCAATGTTTAAACGTTTCATTTGATTGACAAATGAAATCTTATATAAAAAGAGCTGTGTTTGTGTGTATGTGTCTATGTATTCTCGTATGTATAGTTACCCACATTTTTTGAGGAATCGATTTCGAGTAACCGGAACAATTACAGCTATTAAAATATTATTATTATTGCTATTATTAATGCTAATAAAATATTCTTGTAATTAGAATTCCTTATTTATTTATTTATTGTTTAGTAGAACATTTCTGTCGAAAATGTTATTATTTCAGCAATTTAAATACAGTGTTTTTCATGCCTGTTGTTAAATCTTAAAACGGAATTTAGCAACAATTAAAAAATATATATAATTTTTGGACAATACGCAAACGAACGTTTCTTTTCTTCTTTCTTTTTTTTAAAAAGTATAACTTATGATTTCGTATTTTATCAAAGTTCCTTTAAACACAATGACTTTGCTTACAAAAAGTAACTGTTTTCTCTTTATTGTTCAATGTTTTTCTCATTAATGGTTGGTAAATAGGTAATTGTAATTAATATTATTGGATCGTAATTTTTAACATTCCCACATTGAATGTACAATTTAGAACTTTTATTGGAGAAGGATTTCAGTATTCCTCATGGAAGACATCGTAGAGTTCATGAAGGGAATTTGCGATTTTGAGCATTAAGTTAACTAGGACACCCTCTTCTCGGGATAGATAATATATGTGAAAACTACGTTTATTTTTTATTTTTTTTTAAACTAATAGATTTGGAGGTTCATACTAATAGGTTTGGAGGTTTAAATTTCATATTTTTTTTTTTAGATTGCATTATATTTGATTGGTAAAATTGGCAAATCGGTAAAAATTTCGTTATCTACAGCAGTTTTTCTTATTCTGACAATTCCAGCGGTTTTAGCGCTTATTTTGATTACATATCTGTTAAATCTGTGTTTTATTTATACTATTTTATTTATTTCTTAATGAAGTTTTAATTTCGTTATGCAATGTTAGCTGGAAACAAATGCTGAACTTTTACTGTTTAAATTGCAAACGGATTCATATTTTGTAATCGTCTGCAAGCGATAGAGATAGATTTTTAAAAAAATTACGCTTGAAGTTTAATTTAAGGGCTATAATAACTAAGTAAATTGCAATACAGTTTTCAAACAAATTGAAATTGAAAATAGATATTTTTCCCTATATAATGGTGTAAAAATTGTAAATATGAGATGTTTAGAAATTTAAAAAATTGCAATAGCAAAAATCACAAAACCGAAATTTCATCGTTAAGTGTCGCAAAATGACGTCAGCGTTACGCACGGACATGTTTGTCCTTCATAATATAGATAGGAAATTCAAAAGCTTTAGTAGAGAGTGTTTCACCTTGGGGAGATAATTTCTGAATCCATCATTGCATTCACTATATCCTATTTTCGAACTTTTCATATTTCAATTTATTACTGCTAAACTTGTATGTGACATCATAAATATCCTGTTGGTTCTATAAATGGAACGAAATATTACTATCTTTACCTTACTTCATTCTCATAAATTTTTCGGAACTCGGGCTGTGCTCACAATTAAAATGTGTATAACATTAACAATTCTATACAAGTTTGAAGCGTGAGATGAGTTTCTTTATTTTATTTTGTTTATTTTATTTTATTTACTTTATTGTTATTTTTATTTGTATCAGAAACATTATTAGATCATATACAATAACTGACACATGCTCAGTAATTTGCACGAGAAAAATGTTTTTAATGTTCTTTCAATCTTTTTGTATTCTATTTTCCATAGATATTAAATTTCAATAGTATTGCAGAAAATCATGACATACAGCATATTCGTTAAACGATACATTCTCATTAGTTTGTATGAGACAGGCCTCTTTCCATGTATGATAACTGTAGGTTTTAAAACTGAAGTGTAGTTTGTATTTTTAAAGTTTAAGTAACTTTTTAAGTGCAAAAATTTAAAAATTACCATGAGTCATTGTGTTTGGTACATTGGAAAAATTGTTGAAACGTTAACTAATATAGTTCAAAGGTTTGCAAAATTTATGGATTCTGGAAACTTTTTCATTAACGTCAAAGAGAATAAGCAATCGAAAACATCAGGAAATATTTAGATTTCGATATTTACGGAAAGGTTTTCTGAAAAAGAATACACCAGAATTTTTAGAAGCATTATCTTTCAAAAATTACGGACAACAAACGTAACATATTCCATAAAATAATTTCTATTAATGCTAGAAATCTATTGTTGACTCTGAAGTTTCCGATCACTTTTATTACAATAGTTTCTGAACATAAGAGGTATGTGAGCAGTGCTGAAGTTTTACGAGGTTATACAGTTTTTATAGATGCTTCCTCTATAGCTAGAAAAGTTTCAACTATATACCCTAATTCATCGTTATTTTCGTAATCAATAGTGTGGCTCATTACTTATAATGCTTTAAATAAACCCCCTACCGATACACTTTATATTTAATAAAAGAGTTAGCTTCAGATACTGTGCCATATTAAAAAGTGCAATGTTAATACACTAGTGTGCAAAACTTAAGCAACAAACACAAAATGCTAATTTCTGAACACTCGAGACTCTAAAAGAAATTCTACAAACAACAAGTGTAGAAAATAGGTTTTACCCTACCAGCACAGCCAGTCGATGTGAAGTCTTCTTTCACAAATGGTCACAACTGTCACAGTCACTCCAATGAACATAAATGTGATATATTTCATTCGTCTCATTTATATTCTCATATTGTCACTCCACTGAACATTCACCATGACTGCTGCTTTTTGACGAGTCACCAGGTGGCTGTACAATGAAGTCACCTCGTGACTTTTATGTGACTGTTATTTTGACTCTGCACGATACATTCAATAAGTCATCATGATAGCTGTTCTGTGACGAGTTCCCAATTGAGAGAAAATGAAATAATCTGGTGACTTTTCACAAAGGATTGTAATGATGACTTCCCAATAGAGTGCAGGTCACCTAAAAGTCACCATGCGACTTCATTACGACATTATTTGGCGACTCATCACAATGCAATTCTCACAATGATTTCAAAGTTCAGTTTTCAAATGACAGCCACTTGAGAATCACAAGGTGACTTCATTGTAATGTCACCTGGTGACCCATCACAAGGCAACAGTCACAGTGACTGTTCAGTGTAACAATCATTTGAGAGTAATAGTGAGACGCATGAAAGATCCCATATTTTGACTCACCATAGCGACTGTGACACTTATAACCATGTGCAACGTCAAGGGGATTTCACATCGACTGGCCGTGCTGTTAGGGTAGTGTCTTTTTTCTGAAATTGCTTTTTATAGAAATTCCTTTTGAGTACACACGTGTTCCGAAATTAGCTGTTTGTGTTTGTTGCTTAAGTTTAGCACACTAGTGTATAAACAAATCATATATTTTTAAACAGGGCATATGTTTAGAGATTTTCAATATTTTAAGATTTTTTTAACTGAAATACATCCTTCAAAATACTTCATTCTTAATAAATTGTGTTATTTATAATAAATGTTTTATGTATTGTTCCGTTCATAAAACATTACCCACTTTTATTCACACATCGTATATTTACATAAAATCATTTTCTTCTAACGTTATTTTGTATTTTCCATTTTCATTTTTTTTGATAAAATGTCGTATGAATGTTTTTTTTTATTATGACAGTAATGATTTAATGTATCTCTAATGATGGTCGTTCTTGTTTATCGGGTTAACTCCAAAATTATACAGTTATGGTCTTACATTTTTTCTTTACAAAAATAAAATAAGAAGTGAAATTATCATTAACTTTCTATCCAAGACGAGAATAGTATTTCTCTTAAAATTTGGAAATGTGACAACATTTTAAAATATTTTTTAAGAATAAAAGCAGCCACAAAAAATATGTTTTAATATTTTATAATTTATAAAAAAAAACTTTTCAAGACATTTGTGAATGATCATTTTCAGAAGAGTAAATGTTAATGGCATACTTTATCCAAAAGTTTCAAAGTAGAGACTATGACGTATATAAAAGTTTCTTACATTTCAAAACATTTTTACAAATATATATATATATAACACGTAAAATTATTAAAACTATTTATTTTCCTTCAAAATTATTTATAGTTTAAAATTACCGATGTAGTTCCTGTATAACCTTTTGCCATAGCTGCTAATTTTACGCTTTTACTTACCACTAAAATTTAATCGAAACATTTGACTTTTTAAATCGCCCAAATCAGCAGTTAAATAACGCTAAAAATTCTATTAAATTTAAGTGTTTTTAGAAAAGTTTTAAAAGTTGGCAGATATGCCCAGTTGCAATAACTATAATTTAAAAAGATATTACATCTAAATACTTAATGCTGACATAATTTTTAGCACATCTTGAGAATGCGTCAGGACTAATTTTCAGTAACTGGCTTATGTATATCCCCCCTTCTTACATTTTCAGCTAAATAGGCCTTCAGCATTTCGTTTCTTTTATTAAATAGCTGCAACACTACTTTAGTTCGCTAATTAAACTTTTGCTTATTTTTCAAGATGTTATAGCTAGCAAAATAGCTTAGGATGAAGACACTATCATTGTCAATGTACACTGCTCAAACAAATTAGGGGAGCAAGCAAATAAAAGAAGAGAACCGTGCGAGACAGCCATGCATGGGTATAAAATGGAGAGTACACGTGCATCAATGCACAATACAGAAAATAAGACGCAAAAAAAATTGTAAGGGAGCTTTAATTCTTTGAAAGCCTGGAAAGAACATGAAAAGAGGGTTTAGGGCAACAATTCGGTTACATGTAAATTACAAAAAAAAGTATTGTTTACTAATGATGCAAGTTGTTTAATACGGCGTGTGGTCCCCTCTAACAGCTAAGACTACTGCACACCTGTTTTCCATGGATGTGATGGGGTTTTCGATAAAACTTTGAAGAATACTGTTCCACTCTTCAAGAATTGCAATCTCCTTGTCCCAGACAATAAAAGAAAGCCTTCGTCTTGCTGTAATGCGTCGTCCGAGTGTGTTCCAAACATGCTCAATCTGATTCAAGTCAGGAAAGCATACTGGCAATTCCATACGCTGTATTGTTTCAGTTTCAACGATGTTCTCCAACAGACGAGCTGTATCTGGTCAGGCATTATAAATGCATGAAAATAAAGGAATCACTATGGGTGAAGCGTAAGGTATGACATGATTTCTCAGTATTTTGTCTGTATATCTTTGGGCCGTCAAAGTGTCATTACAAATGATATGCAGGTCCGTACGTCCACCTATGCCAATTCCAGCTCATACCATCAACCCACCTTATCTGTAATGAGATTTTTTTCGAACAAATGTGGGGTTATTTCGAGTGCCCCTATCCCTGGATACAAAAAGACGTCGAGTGTCACACTCCAGACTGAATAGGGAAGCAGCATTTGACTCCAATCCGTTGCCTTCAATCTTGATGTTCAGCAGCCCAACTTCTTCGGGCCGCACAGAGGCTTGTGGTTAACGGAATACAGATCATTGGCCTACATACATAGAGACCACTCTGATGAAGCATATTTCCTGCTGTTTGGCTGGACACCCTTCGTCGTCTTGCAAAGAGCTACCGTTTTTGCAACTGAGTATCATCCCCTTTTCTGTCTCGACGAGCTGTTAACAGGATATATCGGTCTTCAGTTGCTGTGGTGCACGTGGTCGAGCTTGCCTTGGTCGACATGTAACATTTACTGTTTCTTGGAATAGATTCCACAGCCTTGCAAGGGCATTTCTTGCAACTCCAACAGCGTCCACTACTCTTCGTTGTGTTTGCCCGGATTCAAGTCCATCTCTAATATGCAAAGGCATGGATTCCAGTAAATCACGTTGTTGTGGCATTTTCAAATTATCCTTTCTCAAAACAAAAGTTGAGCAATTGAATTTCGCAACTGAGACAGTGAAACAGACATATCTGCAAAATCCTGATTTCTTCACTTATCTCCTTTTTCTGCTTTTTGACGTCTTGAACTTCGATTTGCATATGAAGTTTTATTTTTCTGTTTTCTGCTATGCTTTAAATTATGGATGTTCTAATTTAAGTTACTTATTGCTGTAAGTATTTGTGTAATTCCGTTAAAACATGTGCTCCCCTAATTGTTTTCAGCAGTGTATTTCTTTTACATTTGAAATAAACATAGATAGTTGAAATGATTAAATATTGGAATTTTAACATTTTTTTAATGCTAAAACAGGCTGTAAAAAAAGTATACCCCTTTGAAAAAAGAAAACTACTGAAAGTATGCTATTTCATCATCAAGCTGTCATAGAGAGGTGCGAGAGGTACCGTTCGACTGAAAATCGTCTGAATATTGTTATATAATTTTTTTTAATAGGTGCTCTCTACTTATGTAAAATTAAAACGACTTTCATATTTCAAAAGCTATGGTACTAATACCCCTTTTTGAAACTTTATTTGAGTTCATTAGATCAAAGTTACACAGGAAAGTTATATATTATATACATGCATAGTTGCCAATGTTTACGCTTTTTTCCTACCACTAACATTTTTAGTAAATTTTACATTATTAAATCTCCGAAATCTAGTGATTTAATAAGTCAAAAATTTCTAAGAATATTTAGTGGTAACAAAAAAACATAAAAGTTGGCAGCTATGTACCTGCTATCTTAAATTTTCATGGAGTTATAAAAGAAAATGTGTTAGGGGTTTAACCATAAATTTCGAAAAAAAATTAATATTTTAAAATGAAAATTAGCAGAAACACAAAATAAGTTAACAAACAAATTATACGTCAAAATAAATTTCTCTTTAGGTGAAAGAAAATGACAAAGTTTTTCTGGTTAGAATGTTGAACATGGAATTCAAAATTAGTAAACGTGAAAAAAACTCATATCACAAACTTATATGCATTGATCAATTTGAATAAATGAAACAACCTTCTTATTGGCAAATTTGCATAGACATATGAGCAACATTTATGTAAAATTTTTATGGACATTTCCTGAATAGAAAATATACATTCACTGGTATGTTGTTTTCTAATGTGATCTAATTATTAAGCGGCGCGAGCGTCTGTTATTGGTAATAAAGAGAAAGCTTTCGAATGTTTATCAATTTTTGTTTAAAAAATAAATAAAAAAATCTATAAATAACAAATACACCAAATGCATATTTAATTACATGATTACACATATTTAATATAATAATACACGTCGTTTACTGTTAACTCATTTTTCATTAAATAATTTCACAAAACCGCTGCTACATCTAAAATAAAAAAATATTGAAATTGCCCATAAACCAAACTTTATAAAAATGAAGACAATGAAGCAAAATCATCAAACCTCATGAATACTGATGTGTATATGGTTATACATGCAAATAATCTTAAAGAAAATTAATTACAATATCTTCAAGTTATCATTAAAAACTTAACGCAAGACACAATATTCGCTAACTACAAATAATATGAATAAACTTGCAACAAAAAATATTTTTTTTTTTAATTGGAAAAAAAGAAAATCCTGTGTTTAATTTTAGATGATCCAGATTTAAAGAAAATAAAATGCACTTTCCCGGATCTCATTAAATGTTTACTGTTTTGAACATTCTTTTATTAACTCTTTTAATAACTTGTTTTTTGTGTGTAAAGATGGAATTTTGAAAATGTTTTTTCATCCGCTTCCTGATATGCTAGCATTAGAAGAAGTATGCATAGATGTGTTTCCGATGACAATACAACACTGTAATATTTTAGAATTTAGTTAGGAATGAATGAATTAATTTTAAGTCATGATTTCATTAGCCAGTCGCAGGTAATAAATCCCAAATTATGTTTAGGGTTACAACTATTTACGAGTTACAAAGCTATAGAGTTAATTATATTCGAACCTCTCTCGCCAAAATATGCCAAAGGGTTGCGAAAGTGGAACAAAGAAACATATTAAACACTAAAAAGTAGACGGAATAAAGCCATCAAAATGGTTTAATTTATTCCTTTGGAAATTCATATATTGTTTGTAAACGTACATATAGATTGCAATAAAGAATACGATAAAGGCTTTTAATTATCACACTGTTTTTTTTTTTAAATTAAGTTTTAGGATTTGGCCTGATTTTCAAAAAACGTGCTTGCATTAAATGTTGCAAAACACCACACTAAGCTATAGCATCTTCTATGATATCATTTAAAAAAATCCTTCCTGAATCTGGTTAGGCGATCTGAACAATTAGTAGAAAACCAATATTAGTTTTAAAAACATATACATTTCCCGGCTGAACAGTATTAATAACAATTAAACAATTAAAATTAAGACCATTTACTTAAAAACACTTAAACACATATTGAAATTGTAGGTATTTCGGGTTACAGTCAGGGTACATCAGTACACATATCCTAGTGAACACAACAGATGTCAATAACAATAACTACAGTTAAGAAATATACGTTCAGAAAGTTAAAAATAAATATGAGACCATGCCATCATGTCATGCATAATAAAATATAAAACATATAAATTTAGAAAAAATATAACTTTATTACCAACTGAGGTCGCCATTAAATTAATCCAGAATAAAATTATCCTCCAGTTAGGTCCAAAATTATGATTTTGGAGACGTTACGTTGAGTGTATTTTAATAGTGACAAAATTTACAGATTTGACAGAAATACTAACTATAACGAATTCAGTTTGCTTATCCATACATGTATACCATAGAAAAGGTGGTTGATCATAAGTTACCATTTTTGGATATCCTTATTACGCGAAAAAAAGAAAGAAAATTCCATGTATCAAACTGTCAATACTGGCCTTTTTAGTAAAAGCTTTCTCTCGACAATATCTTAACTTTAATTCAGCAAACCGAATTTCGCAAAAGTTGCCGTGGTCAAGAATCTGACGACAAGAGATATGAGATTTTGTCGTGACAATGCTTCGTTTAATTGCGAAAAAGACCAGATCGTTAAATATTTGAAAGCCAAAAGCCCTCCAGTTCGTCGGACTAAAAGATTTTTTCTGAAGTTACCAAAAATTAAATGACACCCCCCCCCTTCTATTCATGCAGACTTGCGTACTTTCGTATCTATTCCATACTATAAGTATCTGTAAAATAATTTCAAATTTTCTTAAAAGGATTAACATTCGTACTTCTTTTATTCCACAGAATACTTTACAAAACCCTTTGTGCAACTACAAACAGAAAATCCCTCTATCACAGACTAAAGGTGGGATATAAAAGTGGCCAGAATTAAAATGCTACTACTCTACTCTATATATTGATCTACTCGGTGTATAAACTTCAAATTTTGTACACATACTATTGAAAATGATATATGTGAAAAAAATAGTTCTAAAAATCACCGATTGATGACGCTATACAATTTGACATATGCTGAAAAGACAAAAAGCACATTTTACATACATTTTATGTGAACATACCAAGCATTCATGTGGCAAGGACCTTATCGACGCACGGAAGACTGCTCAATAGGGTTCCTTTCTTGAAGATGTAAAAACTGCAGTCTGCGGACAGCTTGTTTAACTGCGGATCGTAACTGGTCAACTGAGATGCTTCTCACATGCAGAGTGATACCTTCTTTCAAGTCTGTCAGGGTTACCAGATGTCCTCGATAAACAAGATTTTTTAAGTGTCCTCACAGCCAAAAATCACACGCCTTACGATCCGGAAAACGAGATAGCCAGATTATCAGAAACGCACGATTGATTACTCTGTCATTAGTGAAACGGTGCCAAAAGCAACTGCTGTACGAATAGTCCAATATTATGATACACGGCAACTTGCATAAAGGTATTTGAGTCAAGGCATTTCCGCTGTTTTGAATGGGGTACAACGAAAGTTTGGAGAATCGTTTTGTACCTGTTGGCCGCCACTGTGCATGTCACAGCATCTTTGCAAGTAGCCTCTTCGAAAAAGAAAGGTCCAAAAATGAATTTGGCTGTGAATCTATACCAAACTGTAAGATTCGTTGAGTAGAATGTATGACGAACGAAAAAAATTAAACGGAAGTAGGAGGCATGTCATCATGAAGATAATGTATTAATTATGGAGATTTCAGTATATAGATGATTTTAAAGTTAAATGATAATCATTTGTAATGAAATCTGTTAATAAAGCAAATGTTTTGTTCTTGTATCTATCGATTTTTTATCATAGGATATCCAATAAAAAAATCCGAATTTTTTCCATTATTTTCTTATTCCCAATATTGAAATTTTTTTATTTACACGAAAATGTTAAAACGTTTGCCGAGTAATCCGTATTTTTTTTTCAATTATTCTTATTCTCAAATATTCCAAAATATTGTAAATTTTTCATTTTCATGAAAATTTTAGAACTTTTGCCGAGTTCTTTAAAATAACGGAACCTAAAATGCTATTATCTGTACAATAAAGTGTGCCGTCTGTAATGCACGACTCTCTTTTCTACTCAGATGGAACAATTTCGTGTAATGGAAAAAAGCTGTTCCGTTGGAAGACTTTCACAAATGCAACTTAAACAATTTATTTGAATAAATGAATTTTATATTACTTAAACGAACTGTCAATATCTTATCAAATAAATTCCCCACTGAAATGTATTTAACAAATTACCGAAATTTTATCCCAGCTGTGAATTTACATCACGACGTTATCAGAAACTCGTAAACGACACTACCATTTATTTCTTTATTATACTAGGGGGCTCTGCCCCCTACGAGCTGCGCTCGCAAACCCCCGTTCTGACACCGCATGATTTAAAAACACTCTTATTTGATCATCTCTAAAACGATTACGGAAGATTGTATTATAATTAAACAACCAGTGGCGATCTGCTGTAACAGGGTTTCCATTCATTTTCCTTTGACTGAGGGATTTTAATGTCGAATCAACTGCTGTTGAAACAGATTACAACTGTAACTGTCACCAAAATATATGATTTAGCGCCAAACGTGCATAATCGTGGCGTCGCGTCACTTTCAGTTGACATCAGATGCGTTACACGAGTTAGTTTTTTCATCGGGGAATTTTTAATTCAACGCTTATTTGTCTTTTGATACTTCTCCATTACCCCGTCAATCAATTTTCATTAAAAAAAAAAAAAAAAAAAAAAACTATTGTTAAACTGTAACACCAAATAAACAAATAGAAGAATTTTGACATTGGAAAGGAAATATTATTATTTACGCTGTTTTAAAATTTGCAATAATGGGTAAAAGATATGTCGAAATAAATTGATCTCTCATGAAAATATAATAATTAATTGAAATTGTTTGGAAATATTGTTTTTTTTATCATTTTAAATGTGACGTGAATTTCCCTAGTTACTCGTATTTCTCTTTGTAATATTCACGCGCAAGTATATTTTTATTACGTCATTTTCTACATTTATTGTTTTTAACACGTGATCATTTAAATATTATTTTAAAGTTTTATTTCTGTTTTTAATAGTCTCGTGTAAATACATTTCTTAATTGAAAGGGAATCTTATTACGTGCGCTATTTTACAAATTGGCAACGGTTCAAATAATGGAATTTATGAAATATGAAATAAATCTTCGTCAAAATAATGAAAATTTTGAATAAAAAATTGGCAACGGTTCAAATAATGGAATTTATGAAATATGAAATAAATCTTCGTTAAAATAATGAAAATTTTGAATAAAAAATTGAAATATAACCTGAAAAAATTACTCAAATTAAAAAAGTGATTGCAGTCTGCACTCCGCAAACTTGTCAACTATATCCTTACAAATTATGGTTAAATTCCTGCGGATAGTTTTCGTTCCTATAAAACTTTTTTCAAAAAACTGTTTTGACGAACTTTGATTTTAAATATCTCTTAAAATAATTCTTCGATTTAAAAACTGTTTGCTTCAGCGTGTTTATCGAACATTTCTTTATAAAACTACCAATTTTTAAAATTTTACATGCAATAGTTTTCTAGATATTAGTCCAAAAAGACTTCAAGGCACAAAATCTTAATTGACAGCGGCGGCAGCGGTGGTTACTTTTTTTTAATATAGAGAGATTACAAATGAAGACATATTATCCACTTCAAAACACCTTTTACTTACCCATCATACGTAGTATAGGGTAAATCTTGTAATAGTTTTGAAAATCGAAAAAAAAAATTGACGGAATTACACGTTTTAGACACTGGAGATTCCGAAAAACATATTACATGTTTTTAGGAAAAAAAAATTGCCGTCCGTCTGTCTGTGTGTGTATCTGTGTGTGTTTCTGTAAACGCCCTATCTCCCGAACAAGTTTAGATAGAGACTTGATATTTGGTATGTACTTAGTATGTAACAATGGGAAGAAGCTTATTGAATTTCAGTAACCTCGATTATCCGGAACTATTTTTTTCGGACTCTCGAATTAATCGTTCTGATAAAAGGTATATAACATTTTTCGAAATCGTTTATTTTAAGGAGTGAATATAAAAGACAATAAAAAAACAAATTTTGCATAAAGAACGAAGTCGATCGGATAATGAGTTGCCGAGATATTTATAATCCTACTTTCTACACTCTTCGATTTTTCATGACCTTGTATTTCAACCGAATTTCAATTCAAAGATATAATTTAATTGGAAATGAGACGCTTAATCCGACGCAGTAAACCGTTTGTTAATATGATTATCAATTTTGGAGTTATAAGGATGTTTCAGTAATAGAGCATTTAAAGTTTAGGACATCACCAAGTCACGATTTTATTCGAATTGCAATGCATTTTATAAATAGTTTACACATGTTTTATTTTCATATTTTATATTATGCATATCCATGATGGGTAAGTATTACGGTGGCCCCCAAAGACTAATTTAATACTTTATGAATTCGGTTTGTCCCGTACTCTTAATTCGTGTAAATATATTCGTATTGCCATATAATGTATATATGTTACTGAGGTATACCATGACATGTTATCTACTGAAAAGAAGTGTGTACCATTTATGGTTAATTTACAAGGACGCTCAAAATTATTCCATTACATTACGGTAAATGGAGAAAATCGTTTTCAATGTATTTTAATGATGTTTCGATATTTTAAACACAATGCAATTAACGGGGGTCGCTAACCTGGATGGCAATATGCTTTCTATAGAGTATAGAGTAAGTAACAATCATAGATCGTTTACAGGGATGCACAAAACAATTCCATTACATTATGATATATGGGAGAAAAGTCTTATGCACTGCAATATTAATGATGTTACAGTATTTTAATGAAGTTGATAAACCACGAAAGTGTACTATAGACTGTTTTCTGTAGATTATTAAGTACGTAGAATTTATCGGTAATTTACAGAGACACACAAAAGAATTCTGTTACAGGACTAACTATGAGCCATAACTGCTGGATATACGTTTTAAGCTATAATATGCGTTAACCCCTTCGCGACGAACATCCTTTACAGAATTTTTAATCTTTTACAACAGGTTTTTCAAAACAGAAATTTTACCTAATTGAATCGCAGAAATGCTAAGATTTAATGAGGCAAATCCTACAATAAAAAAAAAATGGTGGGAATAATCGAGGATTCTGAGCATCTTATGCGTCACGTATACGTATCGCTCATCCCCAAGGGGTTAACTAATTTTTAGTCTATTACGAGGCGGTAGATCATATACAAGGCTGTACGGAAGAATTCGCAAAGATAATAGGCTATACACGGAAATTACTTAAAATTAAATTGTACTACATTGTATTTTTTAATGCTTATATAGATATATTATTTCATTGTATGAATAAAAATGAAATTTCTTAATAATATTCCTTTAGTGTTGGAAAGTTTTTCATAATCCATGCCGTGATGCATAATTTTTCATTCTGTAGATCATTAAGTACGTAGAATGTATCGGTAATTTACAGAGACACTCAAAATAATTCTGTTACAGGACTGACTATGAGCCATAACTGCTTTATATGCGTTTTAAGCTATAATATGCATTTTAATTTTTGACTAATTTTTAGTCTCTTATGAGGTGGTAGTTCATACACAAGTCTGCACGAAAGAATTCATAAACATTACTGGCTATATACGGAAAATTCTGAAAATAAAATTGTACTGCTTTGATTTTTTAATACATATATACGTAGAAATACCATTTCATTGTATGAATAAAAATAAATTTCTTAACGATATTCCATTAGTGTTGGAAAGTTTTTTATAATCGATGCCGTGATGCATGATTTTTCATTCTTGTTCTGAACCGTACATAGTCATTTCATCTTGTTCTTTAAATCATTTCGCAGCTGAAACGAAAAGAGAATGATCACTATAATTTATTTCTATTCTGACACAGGGGTGATATAATCATGCAACTGTTAAAGAGGGGATTCAAGTTGGAAATACCATAAGTTCATTTGGTATTTAACTCATGTAATGATATTATATTCGAATTCTTCAATCGGAATTTTGAATATTGCTTCCGAACTAAGATTATCTGTTTACACTTTCTAACATAATTGAAAAATGTTCATTATTTCGGTTTGCCTGTCTACGCCTGTCCATACTCTAACTCTTATAAATATACACGGATTGCCATGAAATTCAAATATGTTATTGAGATTTACAATACCATGTTCTCTACTAAAAAAAGAGCGTTTAGCACTTACAGCTTGTTTACAGGGACACTAAACAAATTCCGTTAATTTGTGCTCTGCAGTGGAAAATCATTTGCAGTGTATTTTATAGGTATTGCACTGTTTTAAACATCGTGTACTGTTTCAAATATCTGAAATGAAATTTATGTAAATTTTGGAGTTGAAGCAGATTATGTTTACTGTTAAATATGACGTGTAAAAGAGTTATCGTTCATTTACAGGGTCAAAAATTTTCGGTTACAGCACTGTCTTTGAGCAATAACTGTTGGAAGTGCGTTTTCTTTTGGGTTATGAATTCTTATAGTTACACTAAATTTTTGCATTACGCGGTGTGTATAAATTCTATAGAATATATGGAAGGCTACACAAAAATAATTCTATAGCATCAGTGTGTATGTGTGGGAATTGCTAAAATTGCTATGTTTGTACAATATAAATGAATTCATATATAGAGCTTCGCAAAGCACTGGGTGTATTGCCATCTATGAATGGAATTTTTCAAAGTAATGTTTTAATTTTGATGTGTGTTCATTTTTCCCTAAATTAAATTTTATTTTAATATGAGGCGTCCGTAAAAATCTGTAGATAATATAAAAGGATAAATAAAATATTCGAGTGCATTTCCGTCAATCTGTGGAAGTTGCTGAAGGACAATTTTCGAGTGTGGTTATATGTTTTCTAACTGATCTGAATTTTAATCCACTATATAGTGTATGTAAATAACTTTCTAAAGGTAGTCTATACCTCTATCTAATGCACAGGGATGTACCAAAATTTAAATACCTTTTCTTTTTAAGAACAATAATGTCTGAGATCTCGTTTCAACTTTTTCATGCGTTTTCCAAGTTGTTTACTTAGAAATCTTCTTTCACTTTTTCAAACTGTAAAGTTCCGTTACAGTATGCTGTTAAGGTTGGAAAGTGTTTCATAATCTATACTTTACATATTTTATATTTCTTGTTTAGTGTAGCTATTTATATATTTCAGCAGTACTTACCAGTCGGGTGAAACTATATATCCCAGTTTCGACTCGATATGATCAGTTTTCTAACGGATGGTTGAAATACGAGCTCTCAGCACGTCGAAGAATGACCATTATGATATCATCATATTGGTATCTTAGTAGTTTCTGTTCTAGAAATGTAATTGTATCATATGGCTATTTTGGTATTTGCTAGTTAATAAAATTCTTAAATATGAACACATTGAATTTACTGAAACTTTGTATATTATTGTGTGTAGCATCTTTAATAACGATTTATTTCCCACAATTGAAATGTGTCTAGTTATTTACAGATGCATTTTTAGTTGTTGATTTCAGATGTTCAATCTCTTGTAGTTAGACTAGATTTACTATGTGGGAAAAATACGGATACTGAAAAATCATTAATGAGCCGGTAAACAGGGTTTGAAGATCAAACAACAAGCAGAACAAAACAATAACCAGAAGATTGATTATGATTTATCTCAGACTGATACAGAGACGAACTTCTTTTCAAGTAACATACATTTTGAAATTCATATTAGAAAATAATATGAAGTGTAACCTATGAATTTTTTAACAGAAATCTATTTCTAAAATCTTCAAATATGCGAATCCAAAATCACAGCTTATTCCGCCAAGTAATTTTTGAGTTATGCATATAAACTAACCAATTTTACAATTGGCTTTGCAACGATTAAAAACGAATTTCACATAAGACGTTGCCATTTTAAACTTGCATAATTTCTAAACTACACAGCCGAAAGACATTCAGTTTGGTATACGATGGTGTACATTTCGAAAATATCCAAATATCATGTCAAAATTATTTTCATGAAACATGCCATGTTGACGGTATGACAAAGTACACCGGGTTAAAAAAATATGGCAAATATTGAAAACATTAGTATGCTAAAGGGTAATACCCATCTAATGCGCATTATAAATATTAATATGATAGTAAATAATGTGAGTGAATATTAGGATACATAGGTCATATGTAAATTACATTAAAACTTTTTTACCAAGCGTCATTTCAAAAAAAGTTTGTTTAAAAAAAAGTTAAAACAAAAATCCTCCCATATAAATTGTTTAACATTGTACGTAAACAAATAAAAAAGAAAACGCTTATTTTTTTCAATTCTAAGAAAAATGTACCAAAGCATATTTTAAACAATTCATATTTCATTCCAGAAAATATGCGTAGTTTATCGCAGAGAAAATGGAAAGTTTTTATACTTCCCAACATTTTAATCTCCTGAGGATTTGAAACAATAACTTCCCTTAGAGAAAAATTGAAGATAGTCTTTTTCAATAGTTGCAAGAAAATAAATAGCCCCATTTGTAAATACAGTGTTTTATTAAACTTTTTTCAGTAAGTTAGAAAGAACAATTTTCCGTTTTCATTTCGTATATTTGAATGACAACAAGCATGAATAATTTTCTGCAAATCACTTTCATTAAATGAAAATATCAAAATCATTTCGTGTAAATTTATATAAATGAGTTGGCATACTGCCTTGTCGATAGCAAAAAACTTTTTTATTCATCGCGGGGAAAACAAGTTTTATATATTTGACATTTATTGTGTTTATTTATTTTTATTAGAAATAGTAACAGGTATATTAGCTTGTAATGATTTTTGGTGTAAATAAGACTAGTGTGTACCAAGTGACATAAAAGTTAATTTTCTAAATTTTTAATTTGCTGTTAAAATGGCACGTCCTTTACGGTAATATTAATGTAACTAATTTTAATAATTTCAAACTTGTTTAAAATTGACTTGAATGATAAATAGTACGTGGTATATTTTGGAAATACAGATTAATGTAAAATAATGTAAATCTCATAAAGGAGCATTAGCGTATGTATGCTTTATATTGAATAAGTAAATAATAAATAACATATTTTTATAAATATACGAACTATAACATGGGATAGTAATTGGGAAAACCTACTACGTAAAAATTGCGTTAAAATCGTTACTAGTTCAATTTATGGGTTAGAAAGCCTATTTGGGAAAAGAGAATGTCAGGACTATAGTTGCCAAATGTCCTTTAGTTGGTTTAATCTGGCGCTGTATACAATTATACATATGATGAATATAACTGGTCAAAAAATTAAAGGATCACTGTCTCTTTTTTTTTCTTGAAAAAAATATGTTTCAATCATTTTTTTAGCAATATATAATAGATGTATCTAATTCAAAATTGAGAGTACACATAACACTAATTTTAATTTTAAACAACAGTCTCAGCTAGTGGTAGAAAAAAGCTGTAAAGTTTATTTCTTTTGTTTTTTGTTTCGCAATTATTGGTTTTCGTATGATTTAATGTTAGTGAGCGGTCTTTGCATACATTTCAAATGATAACTTTAAAATAGATGGAACAATTGTATAACGTACTAATAAATGACAAACGAAATAGCTACTGTATCAAATGTCGATTTTTCCCTCTAGCAACGTCTTGGTTAACATTTTATTTCTAAATTACTTCAAGATGGTATTTTTTTCAGTAGACCATTTACGAGAATAATTACGATAAAATTCAACACGAATGTTGTAAAAGCTTGTGGCGGAAAGCTCAAATCACAATAATGACGCCGTTAGTGTGATGTTCCATGATATCTGGTAATCAAAGACATAAATAGGGCATATATTTCTTTAAATTAAAGATTTTTAAAGACTTTATTCAATTTAAAGACAAAAAGTACAAACATAAAATTTGGCGGGGAGGCAGTATTAATTTAGATGACTGACTCTGTATTTATTGTTACAAACGAAGTAATAAATAAAGAAGAAAATTTAATATAATTAAAGAATTTAATAAAGATTTTAAACTTTATCTCTTGCAGAAAGGCCAAAAGATAGTGGAACATTTCACAAAGAATAAATGACAGTTTAAATGGAAATACATTAAAAGTAGATGTCTTCTGAAACATATTATATCCTCGCGCTGAAAGTTAAAAATGGCGAATAAAATACAACAAAATATATGTGGAGAAAAAATACACCCTTCCGGAGGAAATAAGATAACGTCCGATGTGCAGTTTTTGTTGAAAAAACTGAAAGTTTATAAAATTATATATACCATAATTCGATATGTTATGTTCGTAGAAGGATGGAATTTTTAGTGTTTTACTCGTTAAAGAATAGAGGAGATTTTTCTAAATATAATTTTTATAACCAAGAGACTGTATAAAAATTTAATATAGATTTTATTAAATAACTATTTTCATGTAAATAGACTTTCATATGATCATGAACAATATTTCAAATATTTTTGTAATTGAAACCATATCTCTGAAACTAGCGGTTAATGTATTATCTATTGATCAACGTAAGAAGGACATCCTATAAATAATCTAAAATAATTAAAATGTGGATTTCAGGATACTAGATATTATATAAAGTGAGACAAAAATCAAACTTATTTGCAAAACAGATGTTGAGTTTACTGATCTACAGATTTACCCATATGATGATGAACAACATTTCAAACATTTTTGTAATTCAAACCGTACTTCTAAAACTAGCGGTTTATGTATTAGCTATTGATCAACGTAAGAAGGCCATTCTGTGAATAATCTAAAATAATTAAAATGTGGATTTCAGGATACTAGCTATTATGTAAAGTGAGACAAAAGTCAAACTTTTTGCAAAACAGATGTTGAGACTACTGATCTGCAGACTTACCCATATGATGATGAACAACATTTCATATGATGACGAACATTTCAAGCATTTGTGTAATTCAAACCATACCTCTGAAACTAGTGGTTAATGTATTAGCTATTGATCAACGTAAGAAGGATATACTATAAATAATCTAAAATAATTAAAATGTGGATTTCAGTATACTAGATATTATATAAAGGGAGACAAAAATCAAACTTATTTGCAAAACAAATGTTGGGGCTACTGATCTGCAGACTGACCATGAAATCAAGTACTGTAGTCTTTTAAACTTCAAAATACGTTTAATTTATTATGTATACTTTGTTCTAAAACTATACAACAAATTTTAACTAATACACATTAAGTAAAACTGATGATTTGAGTGGCTAACTTTTGTAGGGGCACTTCTTGTACATCGGAAATTTAGTATGCCCACAAATCACACTATATTCAAGACTTGAGTGGCTCACTTTTGTAGGGGCACTTCTTGTACATCGGAAATTTAGTATGCCTACAAATCACACTACATTCAAGACTTGAGTGGCTCACTTTTGTAGGGCCACTTCTTGTACATCGGAAATTTAGTATGCCCACAAATGGTGTAGATAGTGCAGTTTTTATATTTTTAATTTTTCTTAAGATATATATTGTGAAATTCTGAATGTTTATTCTGATAGATGAAGCTTAGAACTTAGCTAAAACAATATATATTTTCTGGAATTTACTAATTTTTTAATTATAATTAGATAAATATCCTTCAGCGGCTCACTATTGGTACATTAACCATTGCATCATCATTATCACTGCATAATAAAAAATTAACGGGAAATGCAAAACTTCAAAATTTTGAAACGAATAAGCAATCGCATGATGGAATTGAGATAAAGTAAAGGGATTATTTTATAACAAAAACAATTACTAGCAAAATAGTTATATTTTGCACCGACGGTGAGCAAAACTGCTATTTTGATATCATCTTGAAGAATTATTGTAGAATTAATTTCCATTGCTGTAGATAGTATATCATCACTACAGTTATTGTTATTAATTACAGCCTCCCCACGCTGATCATTTACAATTCTAAGTTCGTTACAAACTGTGTTGTGCCGCTGCAGGATTAACTGACGACACAGAAGCGCCTGCAGATGATGGCTAATGTAACAAATTTCGGCAATAAAATTTTCATTGAAGCAAAAACCCCATGTAGTTTTGTACATTTATGTAAAGTTTGCATCGTGCTATTGCCTAGTAAACTTTTAGAATTGCTGTACTTTTACTTTTCTAATTTATTTTTGGATCACCCGCTACTTATTTATTGGTGGTATATGACTTCTATTCTTTAAAATCTGCTAAAATTACGCTTTGACAACTTACATTTTTAATGAAGTGCAATAATAAAATAAACAAAATCATTATTTACTAATTTTAGCACTGTTCAGTTATCTTTAATTAGGTTAATATAGACTCAAATAAATTTTTTTGTTCAGTTTAATTTTATTAACAAGATATTATTTGACTGTTGGTGTTTGAAAAGTATATGTACATTAAGTTTACTTATTTTGTCTAACAAAAAAGAAAAAGTTTGTCAATTACATTGAGTATAGACCATAAAATATCGACAAGTTACGCAATATTCGCGATCATGCATATTGAATCTAATAATATTTAATGAGTGTTTGCTAGTTTAAAAAATATATATAAAACGAAATTTATGACATTCAGTTAGGAGTATCATGTAATATCGCTTTTTCATAAATGATATTCTCAAATGAAACGATAACTTCACTGTATATTAAACGTAGAAAGAAATGAAAATCTTTACTTATGCAAAATATACCTAATACTCTAGTACAAACTTAGTTTTCCGATCGGTAATTTATTTGTAACAGGAATAATAATATAGAGTATATAACTATAGAATAATGAAACTTTCAATGAAACGTTCAATTTCACGAATTTCTAACAATATATATTTTTTTTATAATAATATCAAGTCATCTGCTGAAAATATGCTAAATTATGTACGATGTGCCAAACGAATTTTGAACAATAGTAGACAGAGTGCTTCAATGTAACTATTATAAATATCTGGAGGTGATAATGCACGTGAATATTTTTATGCTTTAAAAACCCTTCTATGTATATTTTCACATTTTTAGTAAAAATAAATATTCTTACACTTTTTATTTAATATTCAAGGGGAACATGACGTTTAAAACTAATAGTTAAACTATATTTTATATGCACGTCAATACACAAAAAAGTCTGTTGTATTGAAAACCAGACTCATACCACACTGACTGACTCTAAAATATAATATAGGACCCCAACTGACCCCGAATTTGCATTTATAATTTTACATATAATAAAGATATTGTAACGATATTTTTAGGAAATTTACTTTGCTTTTGGCGAAAGGTGATGACATTGAAAGACTATATTTGTATCCAAACAGCACTAAGTTAGATGTTACATAATCTACGACCTAATTACGGAGATTTTCGAGAACTTACTGTGAAGTTATGAAATTTTTAGACAAAACCAAGTTAGTCAGTTGAAAATATCCAAATATCGTCATTATTGTTAAAGTTATGAACAAAAATTCTATATCTGCTTGGAATAAGAGATCACGTACTTTTTACTAAATATGTGGATATGTATTATGAAGCGTTCTCATAGTTAATGGTCTATTAAAATGGTCTATCTACTGGTTAATGATCTATTAAAATTGCAGTTAAAGATTGTAATGGATTTGAATCACGGAAATCGTAATTTTGGCCACTTGATAAAAGGCAATCCAAGGTATTCGTATTGTGGGTGAGATGATTTTTCCTATGATCTAAGGTACGGTCATGCTATTGATAACGTAAAGTTGTGAAGTCGCAACCATTTGTAAAGCCTATTTCAGCTAGTAGAGTTTGTATTGCGGCAACTCTAATTTTGGACTTCTTGAGGGAATGCACCTAACGTTATCCCTTTTGGGAATGTCCAAACCTTTCATATGAGATAAGATAGGATAACGTGCTCAATGATGTAAAGTCTTAATTGCTTTCAAATCTCTTTCAAGATAGAAAAATTTTGATTGACAGCAACCGTATTTTTAGACCACGTGAGAGCAGGCAAGGGTCGTTATTCGTATTGTGAGCTTTGAGACGTTTTATATGAGCTAAAGTACGTTAATATCCTCGATGACAAAAATTTTATCTATTTTCAATTATCGCTTTCTACTGGGATGAGTTTACACTGACGGCAATCGTAATTCTGAACCGCAGGATCAAAAGCAACAAACGTTATTCATATTGTGGGTATCAAGACTTTTCATATGAACTAAGGTACAATCATGTTCTTGATGGTGTAAAGTAGTAATCATTTTCTATGCTCTATCTCAATTGGAAAGGGATGTAATTGATTGAAACCCAAGTTTTGGACAATGTGATTGAAGGCAAAAAAGTTATTCGTAATATTGGTAAGAAGACGTTTTAAACAAGCTACGATATGCTTATGTTCTCAATCGCGCAATCAATTTTCATGTCCGTCTGAGAAATTATAGAGAGTAGGTTTTTAAATTACGGCAAAAAATTTTTGGACAACTTGTGTGAAGGAAAACCAACTTATTCGTATTGTGACTGTCAAAAACTTTCATATGATCTATGTCACAATCAAGTGTTCAATAGTTGAGTCCATTTTCGACCACAATTATCGTTGGCACCTTTCTCATGGTGTATCTAGGCCATGTAACTCAGTTTTTTTTCATAAAATCTAATATGCCTCTATTTCTTTGTATAATTTCCATTTATGTGTCTCATGGCGTTCATAATTATCTCAAAATGTTACCTGGAAGTGGGTCAGTTGTTCGAAAAAGTACTATTTCTCAATTAACCTAGCCAGAATATCTGGGTGCCTTTCGTATAAAATAACTCTCGTTCATGTGGCCTATAACGTAAGATTTTCTAATACACTGTTAAGAAAATATCGGACTGTATAAATTTTAAAAACATATATTACAATACGACACTTGCATAAAAAAATATTAAAAATGAATAAAACGAAAAGTAAATATCATATAATGTCGGATGATTCTAGATTATCTTGTAAAAATGAAATTGCTGAGAATACTATCAACTATATTACAATATATGGAACATCTGACATCGGCTTCTAGCCACTTTCATCACTTATCGCATTATCATTAAATTTATATCGGTAAAAAGTAACTAAAACGTCCTCAGTTATGATGAAGTTATAAATGAATATTACGGTTCAGCTTGAAGTAAAACATCCTAAATAATTAGGTGTATTGCTATCCTGTGTTAACATGAGATTTTTCGTTTTTTCTGTACACTATAAAAAAACAAACGAATGTTTTTTTACTCTAAAAAAATCTATTATAACCACGAACAAAAATAAACAATAAAATTCTCCTAGTTTCACAAGATTCTGAAAAGCGAAAGTGTTCTTTAGCATTTAAAACCTTAGAAAACAATATATTTACGAGAATTAAAAAAACATTTACGAAAAATAAGTTTATTTTACTGCCATTGATTTTCGGAAAAATTTCCGCGTGTTTTTTATGGCATACTAATAATTTTTCACAAACCGCAATATTGGTTTTTCGGATGCTATTATTTCTCAAGTAAACATTTTCATGTTCAAGGAACATATTTTATTTTACACACAAACTTATTAGGATAAATAAAAAGCTTTAACGTTAACATTAAATTGATAATATTTGGTTAGTCTTGCATGTATAAATTCAATTACGCAGTTGGAATTTTTTAATTGAGAATTGATAGTTTCATAAAAACTGATACTCCGATTTAAGAAACGAATTAATAAACTATAAAAATTACTCGGAAACGTTTCCGAAAATCAACGGTCTCAAAAGAAATTTGTTTTTGTAGATGCCTATTTAAATATCGAAAATATACTGGTTTGAGAAATTTCTAAAAATAAAAACATTTTTCGCATCATGTGTAAATTGGAAAAGGTTATTGTATATTTTCGCTCATGGTTATATTATATTTTCCCAGATTAAGAAAATTCTGTTTTTTCAGTGCATATCTGATTTTTTCTTTATTTTGTTTTTAGATATTTTAGAATTACTCTGTATAGCAAAATCGCAAGAAGATTAATATTTTTGTTAACGCGACATTTTATTCAGTACTCATTATTTAATCATAAATACACCTTTTCACATTCAAGCTCAACCTGAATATTCATTCATATCTTTATTAATAACGAAAACGCATTAACGAATCAATCGACTTATCTTTCGTCTGGGAAATGGGATAACATCTATTATGCGGTTTTATGACAGTGCAGCTGTCAGTTTAAAAAGAGAAGTTTAGCGGATTTTTCTATTCACTAGCGTATTGGAGCCATATATATTTGGGCAGTTGTCATCATCTGTGTCTAAGTGCCACTCGACCAGACGATTCACTAAAGAATGGTCTCTATTGAAGATGTAATGTATAGGATTTATAGTTCGCTTACCGAAACGCACAGAATAATTCCGTTACACTATAGTCTGTAAACAAAATTCGCTTGCGGTGCAGTGTATTTAAATTGTTTATCTACACATCTCATTTCATTGTATAAAAATAATGAAATTTCTTAATAATTTTCTGGAAAGATTTATATGATCTATGCCTGATGCATGATTTTTGCGTTCTTGTTTAATATATATTATATGTTTTTAAATTAAATCTTTTTTTGTAAAAAAGGGTTTCAGATTCCATTTGAATTGGTGATCTTATTTATTTAATGTTTTATTTGATAAATAACTACTGTTGCAAGAAATACAATCATATTTTCAGTCAGAAAGTTTATAGCTGCTAAATGTTCAACAGAATGCAATATTTTGTTAAAAAGAGTATTTTTTATCATTTTAATCGTATTAAGCAATAAGTTGCAAGGATTATATGTGTATAATTTTTTAGACCAATTATAATCATGAAAGCAATGATCACATGACCAGTTCCGTGAACAAAATAAAAACACGAAAATATTATAAAATATTAATAGAAACAGAAAAACGTACGATGTTTTCATTTTTCGGAAATTTTACTGAAATCAAGAGTTTTTTTCACCATAATCAAAATCTGTTTTAATTTTTAATGAGAAAATGGTGTAAAAAAATATTGATCCGTTTTATTTCTTCTTTTTTATCCATAAATATGGAGTAATTTAGTTTCCGTTTTCAGAGAAAGTTCGTTAAAATTTACAAAAAAAGAGATAAATAAATAAATAAATCTCGGAATCTAATTCATTTTTTTTTATTTTGAGAATTTGTGTCAAATCATCGGATCAATGATAACGGTGTTCAGTAAATAGTGTTGAGTTCTATAGTCTAAGAAGAGTAGTTGAGAAGTCAAACAGACGGTTAGATTTTAATATAATACATTCGTGTTCTTTTTTCTTTTCTTAATAATTATGATGTGATTTTTAGTGGAAAACTCTCATTTGTATGTAACTGATACTCATGTTTATTAATCAGTATAGATAAAAAGTATTTCAATTTTTCGTTTTAAAATATGGCGTGAAACTTATATACTCTCTATACTTACTGATTTTTGTATTAATAATGTACGGAATTGATTCACGCTCCTTTTAAAACATATTTGAAATTGCCGTTTTATTTCAAATATGACGTCACTTTTTCCTCAGAGAAATATATTTTTAATTAAATAATTCTTGTTAATTTTCTATTTCTGGCAATCATAACGGAAATTTTAGCAGAAAAGTCACATCTCTATGTAACTGATATTCAAGCTTATTATTAATCAGTAACGATAAAAAAAAAAAATCAGTTTTTGATCTTAAATATGACGTCCATTATCTATCTACTTTCATTATACACTCATATTCATGCTCCTTATATTATTAAGAATATTTGAAAATACATGTTTTATTTATGACGTCATATTTCTCCAAGTCAAGGAGGATCCTTTTCATAGTTCCATAGTCCAAGTGAAATCTTTTCTTAATAATATAATTATTGTTAATTTTTCCTTCTAATTAGGAAGCAGTTTTTGACAGAAAATCTCTTCTCAAAGTAAATGATATTCATACTTCAGGTATCATAAAAAATACTCCATATTTTTATTTCAAATATTATCACGAAATTCATCTTCATTTGAATTCTTTTTAATTTTCATTTTTCACGTGAAAATCGTTAAATGGAAAATTAATTGTTGAGTAAAAATTATTTTTCAGCGTTTTTATTTATTGGCAACGATCAAAGACCTAGTAACGATAAAGTAAAATAGTTAAATGTTATGAAAAATGTTTATTGATTCTCTATGAAAATAATGAGTTTTTTAAATATTAAGAAAAGTATTTGAATAAAATAAGTAAAATCTAGCCTTTGTTAATTTATGGGTTATAATCCATCTAGATGCAAAGATACAGGGCCATTAAATCCTTCGTTTTGACGTTTACTTCAGCCAAACATTCACACACACAATCACATTTATAATATTATTAGGATAATAAGTTGTTGCAAGAATTTTTTCCTCCAAAATAATACCGTTTTTTTTAAAATTATTTATCAAACTCGTCTAAGAAATGTGCGAACAGCCTCTGTATGAATTACAAAAATATTTAAGCATTAATTCATTTCGATCTATTAAGTAGTTTGTTGCAAATATTTTACGAGACATAAAAACCAAATCTATGAACACTATTTCCATACACATCTGGATTACGAAGCTATGTAATACAAAAATATATATTTAATAAAATATTTCTCTCGACCAAGGAAAATAGTGGCATGATGTTACATAAGTTCAAAGCAATATAAAACTTTTGTTTAACTCTTAATTTAAATATTTATTCCAGAAACTTTAACAATAAAATATACATTTCTAGGAAAATGAACAGTATAAATAAATTACTTTCCTGAATTGATGTGGGATTTTTCTTTGTTTCCATACATCTGATATGTATTTTTGTTTGTTTCAGATATATTCTATCATCCTGCATAAATACATTTTAAAATTGAATTTAAAGTTCTTATTTAAAGCAATTATTATTTGAAGTTAATTTGTTTTCTTAGCATACATAAAAACTAATTATTATTGTTTATAAAAATTCATGTTATTAAATTTGATTTTTAAAAACAAATTTAAGATCTGGGTAGCTACTTATCCTTTAAAATAAAGGTAAACCTGTAAGGAAACAAAATGAAATTTCTAACAATAAAATAATTCTCTTTGAATAACATTTCTTTAAAAAAATATATATAAGCGAAAAAAAAAGATAAATGTATGAATATGTAAGGTCACGCAACTCCTGGTAAATAAAAAAAAATGTATATTTCTAGTTGAAATGAAAAAAATTATGATAAATATTTTGAAAAGATTAATTATAGCTTCTGAAAAATGTATTTTTTATTTTTTTTTAACCAGGATTGAGGTTAATACTCAGAGAGAATAGTCTTGTCTTACGGAAAGTGCACTGTAAAAAATGACCAATGTTTCTTATTTTATGAAAATATACTATAACCACAAACGAAAATATTATATAATCTTCTGAGTTATCTGATATTCCGAATAACGTGTTCCATTGTCTTTTGAATCCCCAGAAACCAATATATTTTCAAAATTTAAAGAATTATTTATAAAAACAAAGTATTTTTCGCTGCCCGTATTTTTCAGAAACGTTTCCGAAGGGTTTTTATAGTGTATTAATTAGTATCCTCAGCCTGAAATACCTGTTTTTCGAATGCTACCAATTGTCAAGTAAACATTTTAATGCTCAAAAAATATGTTTAATAGACAAACATGTAAAATTAACAGCGTTAATAATAACATTAAAATTAAGATTAATTCTTTACTCTTTCATGTATAAATTAACTTATGCGGCTGAAAACGTTTACTTGAGAATGGATAACATTCGAAAAACAGGTATTCCAGGCTGAGGACTCTAATTAATACACTATAAAAACCATTCGGAAACGTTTCTGAAAAGTACGGGCCGCGAAAAATACTTTGTTTTTATAAATAATTTTTTAAATTTTGGAAATGTACTGGTTTCTGGGGATTCAAAAGACAATGGAACACGCTATTCGGAATTTCGGATAACTCAGATGATTATATTATATTTTCGCTCGTGGTTATAGTATACTTTCATAAAATAAGAAACATTGGTCATTTTTTACAGTGTGGTGTTTTTTTTTAATTTTGTATGTAGGTTAATACATTTTCAAGTATGATGGACAAAAACATATAGATGAAAATTGATAGAAGAATAAAGATTGAAATAGGGGGATGTATGTTTAAACAAGGATGCAGGAAACGAATTTCATATGTGCATATTTATGGCACATATTGTTTTTCTGCTTGTGAAATCTACGTGTTTTTTGCAAAATTAGTTATTTGACATCGAGTTAAAATATTACACAATTTTAATGGAAATATTTTAGCTTAAAAGTAAATAAATTCAATATTTAATAACTCACGAATTAATAAACCTGCGCTATGAAACTAAATCAGTATTTAATTAAAATATATATCATAACTCATTTATTATATTAAAGTTTGCTAAAAACTAAACGGAAATGAATAATTATTTTTAAGTCCTCAGGGCTCACAAAATTCCTAAAATTGTACACCTTTGCCAGTACTATTTCAAAAGAATATTATGTACTTTTCAAGTGGAGGGGTCTTGGCATTTTTTTAAAAGCTTGGCAGAATTTGGGCTTGTATAAGCGAGATGTATCCTCAAGTGATATAAACAGTTATGAAAACAAACCTAGTTAACTTTTATGCTTGTTTATATGTGTATTTGTATAAATATATAAACATTTTATTTATATGTATCATTATTATTATTTTACATACAATGTACTTCCGTCAGTGCATACAAATATATAAATGGCTAGTTTATATTAAAAAAATTGTATAAATATTGAAAAAATTGCTTGCGTATATGAAAAAGTGTATAATTTGCCAAAACAATATGCATGAAAATTTTCATCTTTCGCCAAACCCATTTATTTTACCTCGCCAAAGCCCGATACTAGAAAAATACCCAATGTTAATAGTTGTTGATATATATTGCAGGTATTAAAAAACTTATCACGGAAAGTTTTGTTTTGAAACAGTGGTAGAAAAGGCAGAATAATTTGAGAACGCAGCGAGTCCGGATTTTTTATATAAAAAAAAAACCCATTAGAATTCACATATTATTTATTAAATTTGTTACAAATTTAATTAAAATCAAACTGTGTATTTTTTATATATCATTGATATATTTTAAAAATAAATTAATAAAAATAATTGTAAATTCTTTTTTAAATATGCTTTTAAGCTTTTCTTTATTTTAAAAATTTTTATTTTTATTTTTAAAGCGAATTTCGCATATTTCTTCCCTGTTTGCTATGTATTTTTCCTTAGCACCTTGCTATGTATTTTTCCTTGACCATGTTTTAAATATTTAATCTCAGTAATGTAATCGATTTAAAAACTAATTACTTTTTCTTTTAGTTATTCGAAATAATTATCCCGTTTCGATATGAACTGTCGGCGAAAATAATTTATGTTTTATGTATTGTGATTTTATTTATACTGGATAATAAAAATAATGTGATCAACTAGTTTTTTATAGAAGGTAGGATTAGATTGAATCAGTCTGTCTTTTATTACTCGATTTTTATCAGAGTGTATTCAGTGAAATAAAAATAGTACATTTTTTATGCAGAAACATTTTGCGGATAGAAATGTAAAATTTATCAAATAAATAGCTTTATGAAAGAAGAAAACACAAGTATTTCATTTTCAACACAAGTACAGTCACAGTTAATTGTGACTAACTTGAGTGAAATGAATATGTTTACAAAAAATATTTGATTTAATAATATATATGAAAAATACAGGTTCTTCAATGTTAAAGGAGTGATGTCAATTGAAGGAGTTAGGGGTGGTGCGTCTATTAGAAATAACAGGATAAAACAAATCGGATTAGTAGACACCCGAAAAATCGATTCTCAAAACCGAAATATGTTTCAAAAACCCCACCAGGTGTCTGTGCTGGTTTCTATAATTGGGATTTAATAACTAAAATAATCAATTACAATACAAAAACACACACACATATATATATATATATATATTAAGATAGAAATGTGATTACTTACCCATAACGTTACTTTACACATCTTTTAATACTGAATTGTATACTACTTAAGCATATTTCTGCAGACCTCTCTAACGTAAAGTGCTACTTTATTCTTAAAAAGACTTTCTACAAAGCTTTTATAAACAAGTCTTTTAAGGAAACTCACAGTAAATGTCATATTCCAGGAAATCCACTGAATGGTTCATCTATAACAGCGATCTGTTATAGTATATAAGTGCATTTTTACCTTTTACTTGTTTAAATCACATCTCTCTTGATTTCAAAACCTTTCCATATTTTTCTTTCCCCTGTATATTAAAAATCTTAATCCCCCTTTTTTAATTTCATAAAATCCCTTAATATTAATATATGCGTTGAGGGATACGGATTTATTTCTTTTTCAATTAATAAATCTTTTCATATTAATCATTTTCCCTATTCAAAGTTAGTTGTTGCCGTTACAATAATTAAATAAAAGAAAAGGGAAAATGGAGTAATTCCTTCATCACACATCGGGATTTATTGCAAAACAGTTAACTAACATACTTTAAATATAGCTTCTATATTTTAATTCAGGAATTATCTTTATCTATAAAAAATAATCCAGATGTAATTTGTTTTCATTTTTATTCATTTAACCTTAAGTTTCGTATCTTGATATAAACAGACACAACACTTGCGCAGTTAAATTATAGAATTATATTTTTACTGTTAAATATAATTATAGACAAGAGTGCAACCAACTTCAAAATTTATGTGATCTTTCTATAAATGACTGGGTTTCGTATTATTTTTTGCGGTTTTGCACCATTTATCCCCATAAATTATTCTAATTTCTTTTAGTTAATTAAGGGGTTTTCCAAGGTGAATATAAATCTTTTATGACGACAACGTCCTTTGTCTTTTCTTGCATTATAATGCCAAATTATGTTTTTTATCGCCAAAAATGAATGTCTGGCGTATTATTACTTATCTCACTCCGTTTTTGCTCTGACCTCAGCTGAGGTCGGAGACGCCTGCGAGGGACTTCTCTACTTTCTATACCTTTCAATCTCAGGCCTTCACTATAATAAACTAAGTTCTATCTTTACAGATAATTTGGATTTTTCTTCTTTATCTATGCGAATTTATTTAATTCAACTATAAAATATTAAATTTACTCAACAAAAAATAATCTTTATATATCTAACATGTAATCATCTGCAAAAAAAAAAATTGATTTTCTGTTTCCCGTTGTGTAATTTGCTGTACAAGTCTTTCAGTTTACCGTCTGTAGTGACCGATCGTCCTTCTGGGTGGTCCCGAATCGGCCACATCAGTGGGGAAGAGGACGAGAGTCCGGCTTTGCAAGCTGCGCTTCGACACAACGGGGGAAGTTAAACGGACGAATCACAAACTCCGTGGGGTGATTGGTGAGGAAAGAGGTAGCTGATTAGCCAGTAGTACCGGATGTGGCGGTAAAAAGTCACGGGGGTTTGAGTCATACCTTTTTTAGGTCAGTTCTCGACTACAGGAGGTTACTTGGCCTTAGGCTGAGCACTAGGCAGATCTTTGCAGGGCTTTTTTTTTGTCCCTGGGCTAGCGACTCAAAGGAAACTCCGAGGTCGAATCTCTCACATTCCCGTAGGGGCCAACGAACAAGAATCGGACAGGAGGATCGTCAGTCAAGTGGCGGCGTCTAGACCAAAATCAGACCCTGGGTCCTCAACCAGTCCAGCGTGTATTTGCGTAGTCGGATTGCTATGTCTGACGGCTGGATTAGCAGGAATCTAGAAACTAACTTTCAAGCTACTAATACCCGATCGCGAGCTCTTCTCTGGCGTTTGAGAGGGAACTTTTTTCGACCCGGTGGGACCGAGAGTGGCGTCTGCGGTTTCCGGGTACTGGTTGTCCTGCACGGCGAGGGGCTCCTTGGATTCTTCAGACCAGGTCACTGGGAGGTAAGGTGAGAGAAGTTCTTGTACCGGGGTCCGGGAGGTCCCAACGCTGCGGCTAAAAACCTAAGCTGGGAAGTGTCTATGCGTCAAGGGATGAAGTTTTCCTCGTCCTCCTTGGCAAGCGAGAGGTACTTATTTTTCCGCTGCCTCTGACGAGTCCAGTAGTAACCTTTCTATGTGTTCTATGTTCGAAGGCGGCTTTACAGTAAGAGCGAGTCGGGGAAACATGACTAAGGCCTACGGCCCAGTTCCCCTATGAGTTTCTGGTTCCGTAAGCTTTTGGGGGACTCTTTCTCGTCTCCAAGTGTGAAATGTTGGTGTCCTAAGAGTTATGGGAATCCGCGCAAATTGCGGCGACCTTTGTCGCCAATTTCTTGGGAGAATGGAAGTGGTCAACAAGTGGCGGCGCCAACACCGGCCGTAGCGATCACAGGACTAATCGAACGCGGAAAAAGTACTTTAGAACTTGGTTACGACGGTTGAAATTCAAATTAACGCATATTTTACAGAAAAATACTGGGATGTTGACAGTAATGTGCAAAGCGCTTGTTGCCGGAATCTACATATATACAAAACTTTCCAGAATCGTTCCCTATATATCATCTTTAATTTTATACAATATGTATAATTTTGAAAACCATTTATTTTAAATGTGCCCGCTTAATAAATGAGTTAGTAATTTATTATCTAGAGATATTGCTGCTATTATGGTTTCCTTTCGAACATTTTAATGATCAAAAATTATGCAGTGGATATATGAGTCGTTAATATTGAAAATGGGGCTAGTCCATTTTATGTTGATGAAAGATAATGGGTTTACAAATAGTCATAAGCAATAATAGACTTATTTTATATTTTTTTAGTTCGTATTTCATGTAATTTAATATGCAACAATTGTTATCCGTGTTAGCTGAATAAAATCATGGATTTGGTATGCGCCAATACATTTGTCTCACTTTCAAAAGCAATGATTTTTTTAAAACGTTGCTTTCTTTGAATGGAAGCTAATTATAATAACAAAATATTGAATATTTTATTTTAATTATTTATTTTACTTTTTTATTTTATTTTTCTTTATAAAAGATACAATAAAAGAAAAATAGACTTAATTTTATTTGAAAAAAAGAGGAAAATAAGAAATCTGTAACCCCAGAAAGCTTACCAATAAAAAGCTGTATCCATATAATTATATTTCTTAATTTAAATAGTGAATATTTAAATTATTCATGATGAAATTTGAATTAAGCTTGTTAATATTATGAAACATAAATAATAATTCTATCCAAAGTGGTCTTAGATTGCTTTCAAAATCAACACATTTTGAATATCATTGGTCAAATAAATTTCCAGTAACTTAGACTGATATTACAATATTTTATTAAGAAATGATTAAAAATATAAGTTTATCTTAATATGTAATAAGACTAATCTTTAACTACTTACTTTCACAACATTGACTTGTCCCAATTTCAAAATCAAGACTCAAATTTCAACTGTTACAAAGTGAAATATATGATTATCTTCTTTATATAACACGGAAAATATATTTTTTATATTCCTTTTAAACTAATTGATGGATTGATATCATATAAATAAAGTTTTTGTTTATTAATTTACGCATTGCGGTAAATTTACTGCGCATACCAGGATTTTTGATATACTACTTTATTAGAAGATTCCAATCGGATAATTACATTGAAACAAGGGGAAAAGAAAACTATTTTTATATACATTTCCCTTTCTGCTTAAAAGAAACTTTTTAATTAATGAATTCATATATCGCGTATAAAAATCAATTAGTATTTAAATTGAAATAAAATTTATGATAGTATTTCATTTAATATACAGAAAAACTTTCTAATATTGGAACATAAATTCACCATAGAATATCAATTACAAGCATGAAAACATTTAAAATGAATCACAATTTATTTATTACTAAAATAGGTGTAAAATGAAATAAAGGTTTTAAAACATCAAAGCGATTTTATAGATTTTAAAACTTTCGTCAGACTCCCAAGCGCTTTCGACCAGAACCTGACCATCATCAAAGGATGAAAATGAGAAAACAATGTATTTCATTTACAGTAAAATAAAATTTATTAAAAATTAAATGAAATCAGTATGTTTTTCTTTATATGGATTAACTCTAATTGATATATAAATATATTTTCTAAAAAAAATAATTTCAAATTTTTAAAAATAAATATGTTAAAAAGTAATAGAAGTAGTTAGACAAAAATAAAATTATAACTAAATCATTATCTATAAGACAGATAAAAATAAGTAGTTAGATAAAAATAAAATTATAGTTAAATTTTCCTCTATCAAACTGTCTTATTTTGTAAATTAAAAGAACACTTGGATTCATTTCATAGAGTTTAATGATGAATTCCTTCTTTAATATATTTCAAAGGAAATATATATATATGCACTTAAATTAGATGGAAAGAAAAGAATATAATATATATTTCTAAAATAATAAAAAGGAATTCCCAGACTAACTTGAAGTCCGTAATACAATATTTATAATATTAATTACTGAAAATATTTTGGTAAAATCTAGAAATAAAAATCTTCTTAAATACGTGTCATCAATTATATTTTTTCTTTAACTGAAAGTACTTTTTAAAAGCACTTCTTTATCCATTTCAGATTTTTTGTACTTATGATAAAGAGGAATTCAAATACTTTTCTTCACTAATGGTTTCCGTCATTATCGTCTACTTATCTTTGATTTGCTTCATTTATTTAAACATTCCGTGTCCATTTTCTCTTCTTTCTTATCTTTTTTTATACGCTCTTTTATTTAATTTAACTGGATTTTTGTATGTAAAGATAGTAATTTGTAATCGATTTTTTTATTCACTTCCTAATATGCTAGAATTATGAAAATTATGTATACAGTTATGTTTCCGATAACAATACAATATTTTAATACTTTCTTAATTATTAATTAATTAATTAATTTTAAGGCATTATTTTCGTTACACAGGCGCAGGTGATACATCGCCAAATAATGTTTAGAGTTAAAACTATTTACGAGTTACAAAAACAATGGAGTTAATTTCGTACCAAACCAACTCTTATCAAAATATGCCAAATGGCTGTGAAAAACACTAAAAAGTAGAAAAAATAAAAAGTGCAATATATTTTTTTCACAACTTTATCACACTTATTTCACGTCCACGACATCCATGATATTGGAAAAGACTCAAATGACCCTGATTTTGATTATTGCTATTTTGAGGACATGTAATAAGTTTAGGATTATTCAATATGATAGAAATAACATGTTTTGAAAGTAAAATAAGTGTAAAAAACGTCTGCTCTTCCATAAAGTGTAACTTTGGAAATTTATTACTACCGTAAATTTCTAAAAAATGATTGTATCGACTTGCAGACGGTGTCATTCGATTCGGAATTAAAAAAGACATAACAAACGATACCCCACTTGACCTATATAAAACAGTTGAATTTGCCCCAAATACGTTATACCTTCCTTTTGTTCCAAAGACACGGCGAAACATTTTTTGGGGGGAGGGGGGGTTGGTATCAGAACTTCATGATAAATCACTTTAATGTTCTTCCCAAATTTTCATTAATGGCCATCATTTTTTCATGTAAAATCCTGTTTTCCTGCACTAAAACATAATTTATGATTTTTATTCTTACAGCCTGTCACAACTTTATAACAAATGATCGTATCGACTTGCGGATGGTGTCATTCGATTCAGAATTAAAACAATCTTGACAAATGATACCCCAATTGACCTACTTAAAAAAAGTTAAGTTTCCACCTTCCCTGAGTTAAAATCTCCCCCTCCCTTTCACCCCCAAAGCATGGTAAAACAACTTTATTTTGGGGAAACTCAGCGGATTTTCATTTCTAGTGCCAAAAGGAAGTTATTCCCAAATGTTCGTGAATGACCACCAGTTGCCGTCTATTATTCAATTTCTGGTCTATTTTACATGTACTATAATGGATTTTTACATAGACAACGTCTTTTCTGGAGAAATGACTCTCGAAAGGTCTAAAGCTCTTCACTGAAACTGGTAGAACAGTTAAAACTTGGAAATATGAAAATGAACTAAAAGTTTACAAACCATCAAAAACTGATTCTGTCTGAATATAGGTTTGAAAACTAATATAGTTTCAATGATATGTCAAAGTAAAATTCCATAAGATCCTTGTGTGGGCTATGAGATCTTCAGAGAGACATATACATTTTTTTCATATAAATTATAAATTCCCGAGGACTTCTATATTAGACAAGATCTCTTTTCTTTCATTTTTAAAACCTTTAATTTACCTGGATTATTTGGTCATGTGGTAACAAGGGAGAAGATTTTTATGAAAAGACACTGGACATTTTGCATCAAAGCTGAAACTGAGATTTTCGTAAAAATTAAATTTAGTTAAGATAGATTAAAAACTTCTTCTTTTAAAGAAATTATTTTGATTAATAGAATAGAGTTATAATACAATTAATACTACTTACAATACAATATTACTATACAATTAATAGATACAATTTATTTGATTTACAATTAAATAAATTGTATTGCCGAAAACTTTTTTTTACGTAGATATATAGAGGAGGAGTTTCAAATACCAGCTAGGGTCCAATTACTGGCTATTAGGTGTTCTTACAACTGCCTGCCTAGCGGCGATAGGTAGAGTTTGTACATTTAATTGAGAGAATAATGTCAGGAGAAGTACTTTACTGAAGTCTGTGTAATTTAGAAACAGTAATAGTAAAATTGTCTAAACGACGAAATCTGAAATATCAAAACTTTTTGAGACACTTGTTTCTCATTTTTTTTTTAAATTACTAACCATATATTGACCTGAATTGACGATTAAATTGTTTTTTAGATATATTTAGCTCCCAAATGCCGCAATCACATTATTGACATTTTACTATATGAAGGAATAACAGCTGTTTTAAATTAAACGTAGAAGTGGTCCAAATACCGGCCACCCAGAGTAGTACAAGTTCCGGCTAGCCTGTATTTGGACATGTCTAGGTTTCCTCCGTAAATAAATTAATGTATGGGATCACGGATACTGTATGGCTTTGCTGCGTCATTTGACTGTTACAATGTGGCTATGGTTACAATTATAGTCAAAATCGTCCGCAATAAATGGGAGGAGAAATACGAAAAATGGCTGAGAAAATCTAAGAAAATACAGGCGCAAGGGGCAGAAATTTGGTTTTAAAAAGGGAAAAAAAGGAAGATATTCGACATAGGAAGATGATGCAATTTGCAGCGATTGCGAGATGGACAAGAAGGAAGGACTCTGGGTTCGATGCTTAGAAGGCGGTATTTGGGCCAATAATCACTGCACCGACGCAGGCATTGATTACTATGTTTGTGATTTTTATAGTTAAAATATTCTACATATCAAGCAGCAATCATTTTCTTTATTTAATACTTTAAAAAACAAGACTAAGAACAGAACGGAAAGAAGATTGTCAGAGATAGTAGGTAAGATTTTTATAAATTTGACAAAAATGCTTATTTATTAAACATTCTATGTTCTTTCTGCGCATATTAAATGTTATTAATCAATAAAATTTATGAAAACCATAGTATTCTTTCTTAGTGAAATTAGACCTATTTGAGTGATTATTTTGGAAAAAAACTGAGGTAGCTGGTATTTAGACCCCATTTTGTGAAACTCAAAATTTGCAGACTTTCGAATTTTTCTTTTTGTAAACCGAAAACAATTTTTCAATAGAATTTTCTTTTTCTAAGAGGATCTGAAAGATATTAAGGTACCCTACCAGGACGTTTTCCTCAACTAATTTTCAAAATTGTAGGATCTAGTTTGACAATAAAAGTGGTACACGAATTTGGACCTTTTCCTCTCAATATATATTACTTCCAGCTAAGGTATCAGTATTATTTTGCAAAATTATCAGAATTCTATTATATGAAAATACAAAATGTTACGTAAACAATTACAAATTGTAAAATTTTAAAAATAATTATAGTTATAAAGAAATTTTAATGGACAATATGTGACAGAAGATCAATTTTGACTTTTCTAAAGTCCTGTCGGTGAAATGACCTTCAGAAAATAAGAAACCACTGTCATTCATAATATGTCGCATAGATAAAGAAATGTGTGTTTAATTGAGTTCAAGAAAGCGTGAAATAATATCCTTTCTATATGTTTTAAGTACATAAGGAAACCTAAAAGTGTTTCCTGGAGCGAAAACTAAAATTGTGCAATAATCACGCGAAGACTTACAAGCTAATGTTAAACCAATGGAAACGTTCTTTAAGAATTTCTCGTTTGCACTTCAATATTTTAAAATGATTTGCTTGTATGGGATAGCTGAGCTTAATTTCTAACAGGGTTCGATTTTACTGTTTTGCTTTCGGCTGCATTTTTTTTTTCATGAAAGGACTTTCATTTTCGAGATCGATTCTGAAACAGAAAAAGACCCATAAAAAATCTGCAACCAAAATCAAAAAAGTAAAAAGGGATCCAGTAGGCGATATACATCAGATAGATATCCTGTGCAAAAAAAAATCATTTAAATATATTGAATGCAAGCAACAAATTGCAAAAGAATGTTCTCATATGTTTAACATTGACTTGTGAGTGTCTTTGCGTGAGTAGTTTATGTTCTTAATAATAGATAACGTCAAAAGAAGAAAATATTTTCTTCACTTGTACCGTTTAAAATGGATACGAAGATTACATATATACCGAAGTAACAGTTCAGCTAAGAAACAGTTGTTTAGTAATACATTGCATCACCATATTAAATTATCTTTCTTGTAGTTGCAGTAAAATTATTATTTAATGCAATGTTTTGTTTTTAATATGTAAATGTTGAAAAGAAAAATTGATTTTACTGGAAAAATTAGCTTAATGTGTAAATAAAACCTAAAGCGGTTATAGTAGCAGTGTTACTTAGGAATAAGTTTATTTTTAAAATGTTTCTAGAATACATGTATGAGTACATATTTGTATTCCGATTTTTTAATTCAGTATTAAAAAAATCAAAGATTTCATCTTTTCTGTTTAAATGATGTAAAAAGTATTTTTTTTAGAAACATACTTCATTTAAAATTTAGAAATATCCTGAATAATGTGATGAGATTTGCCAATAATCTTAATGCTATGGAAATCACTTCTCTGAGCTTGTCAGGAACTTGAAAATTGAATATCACCGACGAGCCCAATATCGAAAGTACGCAGTAAAAATTTTTTTAATTGTTTCAAGATTAATTTTCCCTTTAAAAATATCCTCTGACATTGAAATTACTACTAATTCTAAACATTCACCTATGACGATGTATCGTCATCTTCATGTCCTTGCAAAATCTGTTTTAAATAGCAAATTTGTCATTTATACACAACCGCTGGGAGAAATCAGCAATATAATTCTTCTTATTCTGTAAAATGTCATTGTACAACTATTGTAGAAATACATGACTTTTTTTATTTTGTAGTATTATTTAAAAAACATTTCTAACAGAAAGATGGAATGGACAAGGAATATCCTACACCCCGGGTTTTTTATGTTACTGACGCTGATCGGGCTAAGATTTCACAATCCAATAGCATATTTCTGTTTATATCCCAAAAATTACCTTTCATATTCTTTCAAACTGATTTTTAAAAGGATTAGGAAACACTTTAAGAAACTAGTTAGACTACATTTTTGTCTCAAATGGAATCTAGTAAATTTTTTTTTATTATTATTCGTGAAAAAATTAAATTTTTACCAGGCCAACCTCATCTTAGTTGGGTATGAAACTGGTATAAAAATCGAGTCCTTGCCCGACCTCGAGCTGAGCCCACTCATCTCTACTGTATGCAGTATTATATTTATATATTTTGTTGAATCTTTGTATTTATGGTAAGTGATTATTTACCTTAAGTAAAGTTTGTGTAAACTGTAACAGTAAAAAATCATTTGATTTTATTAACATTATCTATAACTTAATAATATTGTCGAAAAACATTTTTATACAGAAATTTATTTACAAATATTCTACTGTTAAATAAAATTTTTTACTGTTAAAAATTTGAAAGTTTGTAAAACAGACAGTTTTTGAATAGCGCACTAACTCAAAAATTTTCTTCGAAAAATTGAAAGCTATTTGTTCACAAGCTGCCGAAACTTTATTCCAACGCCGTTCCATAAATAATAGCTTATCTTAAACTTATAATCTTTTAACAGGATCTTCTTTAAAAGCCATAGATTCCTGTATGATTTATTGAGAATCTTTGTTAAGGATCACATAACCTCAGCTTTAGTTTTCCCTGATGAGAATTCGTTTAATCTTTCTAAATATACTTCTTGAAAGAAACATAAACAGAATGTGTGTCGTTTCAATTCATTTACAGAGATGGAAATTGGAAGTTAAAAGCTTTTAGACACATCTCACAATTCATTTTCCAATTTGAGATACATTAAGTCTTAAATTTAATTAATTTAGGAGTTTTTCGCCAGCTAAACCTCTTGAAAAGGAATTATAAGAGTATTTCCAAAGTGATTTTGAAACGGAATTCTTTTGATATAAATTCAACTGCTGTTAAGAAGTAATTTACTTTATTACTAATTCAGACAATTTTACAAATGTTTAAGAACATATTAATACGAAGAGATGATGCAAGTCTTTATAAAGAGCCAGATTTCCGATGTAAGCAATTAATAGAAAAAGTAAATGTAGGTTAATATATTTTTAAGTTACTATCGATTTCGGAATATTGTTAATCCCCCAGAGTATATGTGTGGCCATGTATATTTTTTAGATTGTTTTGAAATTCAATTTCAAATCTTCATATAATTAAAATTACATAAGCAAGTTTGTTTTTCAGGTATGTGATATGGACCATTAAGAAAAGAGTAAAGGAAGGGTAGTATATTTTTAAGTGGCTACAGGCATACGAAGCTTGTAAATTTAAATGTTTACCAGCGTGTACATTAGGCCGGGACAAAAAAATCGAATTTTGGATTATGGAATTCTAATAGTGCGGGAAAGTTACATTATTCGGAATTCTTACTGCGAATAAAAAAAGTAAGTTTTTCATCTGTGGACATCGTTCTTTAATATATAAAAAAAGAAGAAGGACCAATATGCTAAATGCGAGATTGAGGATGTATCCATGTGGATTTGGGGGGAGGGCGTATATTCGTTATTAGAGTGGTTCCAGGTTTAAATCTGGATAAGGAAATACCGGATCAGAAACTCGGGTCTTCAGTTTCTTTGATTGCAATTGATTAAGCGCGATCATAGTTATTAATAATACCTGTTGTGTATAAGTGTACAACCGTAACTATAATTAACTTTTATATTTTTTAAGTACATATTTATTTTTATAAAGTTTTAATTAATTTTTCATATAGCAAAACATTTCAATTAACTTCCACTTTCCTCTAGAGAAACGAAATTACCTCACTGCCTGCAGTTTTTCGGCGTTCCTGTGAGTCTCCCGATTGGAATTCTTCGAAACACTGCGGGGAAGTTAAAAGGGGAGAAAAATGCGCTAAATGGGTTGAAACATTACAATGCATCTAACATCAAGAATATCTATATATAATATCACGAACTCCATGCACAGTTTTGAATACATAAATAAAATTTGAAGGAAAATTTAAAGAAAACAATAACCTATTATTTCAGCGTATTTATATTTTTTAAGACGTGTATGCTATAAACAGTTCCTTTCTTAAATACTTAGTTTTAATTTTGCATTGAAATACAGTTTGTTTTATATTTCATGATAGTACTGAATATTTAAAAGTTTTTGAACTATGATCTACTACTATTTAAATTGATTAGAAAGTAATTAAGAATGTACTTTTCTTCAAAATATAAACGAATAAAGTAGTTAAAAATTTGTAACATGGACTTTTTGGAAATTTTTACTCTTTACAGGCTTTGCACTCCCCTACAGAATAAATATTAGTTATTGGCAAGAAACCAAATTGACTGGCAAACGGACATTTTACACACATACCAATTCCCGTGTCCCACGATCTGCAGTGCGGCAACACATTAACATTTTATTACATGTCATTTCAGTGGTCTTTAGAAGTCTTTAAAAACAAAAATCTCACAAAAATATGATTATTTTTTGACTTAAAACTTCTTAAAGGAATATATATATCGCCATACACTGGGAAACACATTGTCATTGTATTAAATGTCATTTCAGTGGTCGAAAGTCTTTAAAAGCAAAAATCTCACAAAAATATGATTACTTTTTGACTTAAAACTTCTTAAAGGAATATATATATCGCCATACACTGGAAAAAACTTTGTTTTTATGCTGCTTAAAGGTAAGAAATTAGAATAACATATATATTTAAAATGCTATTTTCCGAAAATAATTTTTTTACTCTTTTCAAATAACTGACAAAAATGTTCTTATTTATTTTCTCAATAGTTCTGTATTTGTATCAATTACTAATATCACTAACATAACAAAAAAATACGCAAGTAATCTCACACTAGATAGTTCTAACATTTCTAAACACTTTAATATACCAAGTATTATTAACGACAAACACACTCAACGCCAAATGAAATGGATTAAAACAAACATCAATGCGCAAACTGACGTTCCGAATGAACAAGTTGTGATTTGTTTCAGTTGTGTTTTTTAAAGCAGGGCAGAGTTGTAATATTTTTATATTTTTACATATTATACTTCGTAATGTCCTTATTAACATATTTAAAGAATAATTTACTGCGTCATTGCGCGATTATTAAGAAATGCTGTCATGTATGGTACAAGCTTTTCCTTTTAAAGAAATACAAACATACTTAAGTTTGGAGGTATTAACGATATAAAAATGACACCAATTACGTCAAAATATTGTTTAAAGTTCAAACTTCTAATCTTCTTTTTAAAATAATACATTTATTACGTAAGTGGGAAATATTTTTTTCCTACACCATGTTTTGGGCAAAAAAACCTCATTTATGGACATCCAACAATCGTTGTCAAAGAAAACGTATTTTAATTAAAGACATCATTAATTAATGCTTGTTTTTTGTTAAAAAACAATTTGATATAGGGTAAAACACCCTGTAACTAACACTTTAAGGATTCTTTCTTGTCCAAATCACTATTACGAAAATTTAAATCTATTTTATACTTACCTTTGTTTTTGAAAGGATAGTAGCGATATATTCAAAAATATTGTTGGCAAAATTTTGAAAAATTATACATTTTATTATTAAAAATTAATTTTATTCATAAATATTGTCAAAAACTCCAGTAACTGACACCATTCCTGTTTCGAAACTCCAGAAACTGACACAAAGTGAAACAGTGACCGACACTTTATTTTAAAAGAGTAAAATTTTTAAATTTTTTTTTATTAATTATTATAAAAATAAAATACATTAATATTTAATATAAAAAGCGAGATTTAGTAAGCTTTACTGCATTATGAGTAATTCAGAGTATATAGTAAGCGTATATAGCAGTAATATTTAGTACTGCATTATTAGTAATGCAGATGTCCAATAATTGACATTTATGAACCAGTAACTGGCATCTGGTATCAGATGCTGATAAAACAACTAAAATTTTATTGGTGTTTACTGCAAGATAAATTTAATTTATTATTAAGCATTTTTAAACGGTTCAAATAATAAGATTTAAACTTTCTTTAATATAACCAATAACTAAATCCTCTGTCAGAGACTGGTGAAATTAAATTCTAGGAACGTATAACTTTCACCCCCCCCCATCTAACTAAACTAAATACCTATAAACCCTAAATCATGACTCTAATATATCATATGGTTCTTTAAACTAATTTCTACAAGTATGACTTTAAGAAAAAGTTTAGGATGGTTGGATTAAAAATAGATTTTAAAAAAAAAAACCATAAAAAAACCACTTCCTTAATTTTAGAAATAAGATGGTTGCTTCAAAATGGCACTTTTTGTATTCTCAAAAGTTTCTTCCTCATTGAATATGCTCTTCGCCCTCTAATGGTGAATACATTGACTCCAAAATAAAATTAAATGTCTCATTTATCACTAGATGTACTTAGCAGAATTTTTGAACAAAAAGCTTATTTGAGTTAGATTTTTGCTCAAGTGTCAGTTTCTGGTTAGATGTCAATAACTGGGAGTTTCACCCTATACAATATTTTATGTAATTATTTTTAAATGCAATCACATAAGCAGTTTTTAAGAGGGAAGGGAATAATTCATAGATCGTGAGATATAATGCCTTAAAAAATGTATGAATAGATCGGTTTCCACTTGTAAGGTCTCTCCTCCGTTATATCTAAGGATTTCAATACTTCAGAATGAAAATTTTTAAATAACATTTAGTTGGTTGATTGTTTTTGTTAATAGCTCCTTTGGTTATTGTTCATATCACTTTAATTGGAACTAAAGTCCCCCGACCGCCACTATTCACGGTCGAAGGTGAAAATGTGCACCTCTTCCTTCAAGATTGCTGCGAAGGAGCCAGACCCGATCACGGAAGATACCAGTGGACATTAGTTTTAATACATTGGACGGCTGCGGTGGCTTCGAGCCTACTAATTGGTATGTCGATGTTGCATTTTTTCTTTATGAAAAAAGTCAATTTATATTAAAGTGAAAAAACTAAATGCGAAAGCATGATGCGTCAAAAGAGTAGTGTGGTAGATTACAAAGATAATTTTTCCCCTCCCATCCTCTAAACTTGAAGCTTTTTCTCCTGAAAATATTTAAAATTGAAATGAAGTTCAGATTTTCCTATCACATTTTAAAAACACTCCCTCTTCAAGATTTTTGATTGTTTTGGCGGGGTGGGGGGAGGTTTATGTGACTACTTCTCTTCTTGTTTACATTCCAAATAACATGTTTTCCGATTCGACTTTTCAGTCCACATTGAAAATCCCTCTTCACTTTCAATGTCACTTTCGGTTTATCCGTTCAATGTAACAAAATCCAGTGTTTCCGTTACTTATATGCTAATTGCCTATTCTATACCGTCTTGATGATCTATTAATTTTTCTATATTTTTTAAGGGGTTTGGTACCTTTTGAACTCACAAAATACATGAAAATGGGACCTCTATAAGGATTACTGTAACAACGTAGCTAATTGACTTTGAATTATAAAATTTAAAACACATATTAACTCTCCAGCCGCGAAGTAACGTTCCTACCATGTTTCACTTACTCTATACAATTCCGCGGGATTCGCTATTTTGTCGTTCCTTACAACTTTTATTGTACTTAAGCATTGGGAGACTCTACGCTGAATCTATCTTCTTTTATTTAGAAATAGAGAGGTTCGTTTACAAATTATAATATATATATATATATATATATATATATCATTTCATGCACTAGGTGATTCGGAAATATCTGCAGTTTTTGAAATATTTTGAATCCAAAAATGTCACATTCGCACCGGAATTTTGAAATAAAACTTTGTTTTTATAATATACATGAAGAAACTTATTTTACATATTTAGAAATAAATTTATTTTTAATTCCGGTGACATTCAATCCTTATAACTATTATGAGAAGCGAATAAAAATAGGCCGCGGTTTTATATAAGAAAATGGAAACATCGCCCGCGGCTAGAGGGTTAATAAAGGATTATTTTATAAATTAAAATTATCAAAAAATTTATGCATTCATATAAAGCATTTTAATTTATTTTAAAATATAATATACTTTTTCACGAAAGAATTATTCCTGCATGCATTGCGCGCATGATTTTTTAACATCTAAATTCCTAAAACCTGCCAATTTTTTTTAATGAGTACAGATATAATGTGTGCTTAAAATGAGCGACGATAAAAAAAAATAAAATGTGTAGATCCTGAGATTTGTTTTTAAGAGAGAAATTCGGAATATCGAGCTTTTTTTAATGCAAAAGTAGTCATGAATTCTAAATGTTTCACTCGAGAAACATAATAATAGGTCAGTTTGTGCATCTATATGGTTAATACATTCAATCAAAATTTCATGAAATTCTAACCAACTATTTTTCAGAAATCGTTCGCGCAATGACGAAATTCGCCGTTTTAAGAAAATTGACTTTAAATTTCAAACTTCCCCTTGATCATATATAAAGAGCTCAGACTGTCTTCGTCATAACTCTAAAGCGAATTTTTGCATGTTTTTTTTTAAATGTTTCTATAGAATCATATCTAATTATAAGTTAATAAAAAATATAAATTTTGACACTTTAAAAGGTGTACGGATAAGAGTCTTTCTGCTCTTTATAAGAATTAGTGGACTATTAATCTCTCAGGTCCCTTAAGAGTCTATCTGCCTCTGTGATTTCGGAAAATACCATGAGTTTAGAAAAATGGAGATAATTCTTAATAAATCATGGAAACACGGTGAATAAATTAATACTTTACATTATTCACTTACTAAAGAAATATATTCTCAATAAAACCATTCAGATCAAAACACCAAAAATTGTTAAAATGAAAGTCGCATGAATCTAACTCACAAGAATCCTTAACATTTAAAAGTGGAAAACGTAAATGTGCTTAATATCTTATCTAAATCAAATTAAATACAGAATTAAATTAACCCACCAATTCTTATAAACCAATAATACATCTGTCAGAAATGACTTTTAATGTTTTCTCTGTTTTATTTTATCTTAAATTTTTACTAAAATCATTGTCGGGAAATTTGGCAATAATCTTTTATTTCTTCGCCAATAGGACTTCATTAAGCTTTGAAAAGCTTATACTTTTTTTTACTGTTTTTGTATTGATATGTAGATGTTGATTTTTGCGTGCATAATATGAATGCAACTATTAAAATCACTTGATTTTTTAGAAGAAAAAAACATAAATAAATAAAATTTCCACTAAAACACCTTTTTTGTTAGAAAAGTTTCTCTATATTTATTCGATTCTTTATTTACTTATGTGCATACATGCATTAATTATACGTTCATGTTACATTTATCTTATATATTTAGATATATTATACAGGGTATATCGGAAATGCTTCAACAAACTTAGAGGGATGATAGTACTTATCAAGACGAACAGAAAATGCAATAGAACATGGGATCGCAAATGATGTTTAAAGGTTAAAATCGCAAAAGAGGAAAATATAATATAATAAAAATATAAATACAATAAAAATATCAAAATCTCGCATGCTGCCTTTCTGCAGAACTGGCTTGTAGCACGAAGCTGGTTATCTTTTCACTTGTGCATATCCGATCAGAAAGACATAACATAAACGTGGATGAAAGCCAAACAAATCTGTGAACAGGAATCCACGTTTTCAAATTTTCATCTTCTGAGAAACAGACCAATAAACGCAACTTTTCAGGAAGCATGCGTTGTAAGTACATGAACCGCCAGCGACGATAGGTAGTATCATTGCGAAAACATTTTGTTTGTGCTTTTAGTCGGGATGGCTGCCTATTCCAATAACGAAATGGCTGATATGCAGATGGTGATGGCAAGATGGATTGGACGTGGTGGCCCTATTGCTTGACCTCCACGCGTGCTGGACCTTAACCCTTTGGATTCCTTCTTATGGGGACAGATTAAATCTCTCATTTATGAGACGCCAGTAGAAACGCCAGAAGAAGTAGTAGCGCGTATTGTAACCGCTGCAGGAGAAATCCAGGAAACTCCCGGAATCTTCGAGCGTGTCCGCCAGTCGTTCCTCCGTAGATGTACTCTGTGTAAAGTGTGTACTCTGTGTACGTCCGCGGTCGACACTTTGAACAATTGTTGTAAAATATTTGTTTTCTCTGGACATCACAAGCTGTGTTGTACCTATTCTGTGCAATAAATAATTTTCTGGAGTGTTTCTTTCTTGTCTCAGTTTGTCCATTTCCAGATGCATTTTCTTGATTTTCATCCTTTAAACGTAATTTGCGACCCCATGTTCCATTGCCTTCTTTGTTCGTGACTACTATCATCCCTCTAAGTTTGTTGAAGCATTTCAGATACACCCTATCTATACATATATGGATCATATATCATTCATCCACGCATTGCTTAGACACAGTTCTTGTTATTGCTATATAAATACTTATTTTTAAAATCGTCATGTACTTATAATAGCAAAAAGAGAAAATTAGGGGAAAGTAGCCATATTTGGACCTCTGCTTTAAATGGACAACTGCAATTCTGTCATTAATTACAGAATGAGACGCCATCTACCGCTGAAATCCCACTCATCAGAATGAAGTCATTTATGATTAGAAAAAGCACCCGCGTTCGCGTGCTGTTTTTTGGACAATTTTTAAAAACTTAAAATTAGCTGTTTTGATCATTTTTTTTTCTATTAAATGTAAGAAAATACTTTAAAACAAAGGTAAGCTGTTATGTTTTTATATACATAATTGAGTTCATGTGTTTATTGCGAGTAAATTGTGAAGAGATTGACCAGCAAGAAGGCTGCAGCTACAACCTCCCCCCCCCCCAAAAAAAAAAAGAAAAAAAGCCAAAGAGTCATTAGAAATGTCCCCTTGACAAAATCAGTTAAGTTAAAGTACAGAGGTTGTGCCAAAAACAGCTGTGTTAACATCTTTGCCATATAAAGTAAACCTTGAAATGAAGGAACAAAAACGACAATAAGGAAGCTCTCAAAGCACAAATGCAATTGGAACATCAAGTTTTAAAAAATAGGCGTAATTCAATTGGGAGGAAAATGATGGAAGGGAAGAACTACAGACATAAGGTTAAGAAAACTTCTGTTGCAAAAAATAATATCTAATGATTCAGAATCTGGTAATAAAAATCAAGACAGTTATGATTGGTTTTGCCTAATTTGTAAGAAAAATAAAATAGCAGAAATGACTCAATGTTCAATTTTGTGCGCTGTAATATTCTCAATTATCAATAGAACTTCATGTGTAAGTATTTCATCACATCTTACATGATGTTCAAGTAACTGGTTTGATTTAAAACAATTCTTCTTACTTTCGGGCATTTGATTTCATTATATTACAATGCTGTTGATTTCTTTGATTGTTTCATTAATCGCAAACTCTGCTTTTAATAAAATTAGTTATATTCCCTACTCATTAATACACCTAATTTTGTTTGGTCCAATTTAGGAGACTGGGGGTTCCAATTTAGGCGATCAGTCGCTGAATTTGGACCACTTTTGACATTTTTTTTTCAAATTAAATTAAAGCTTAAGATTTTCAAAAAGAAGTTGTTCTAAAGATTTATTTAGTTAGTAGATGAATAAATTGATCACGTGTAGTGATATTTTGCAGATATTTCAAAAATGAAGTGTTACACCTGAAAATAAGTGAAGTGGTCTCAATTCGGCTAATCTCCCGTACTTAAATTTGCAAGATATGTGTCTCCATTTTTGAGGTACACCCTCTTCTCAAACTTGATTCAACATATGTTCAATTTCGATTCACCTTAATGTTAATAACCATGTGTTCATTGTTTATACACTATCTTCTCGAAATTGATTAAATATATTCTCAATTTGGTGAAACACAGTATTTAAATAATTAATTTGCAAGGATCGTTGTTCATGAAAGAAATCTCAAATTCATACATATATTATGAACGTAAAGTTGTTTTATATATCCTCAATTGATTACGATTGTAAAAATAACACTTGTCTTTACTGAAACTACGAAATTTTAAGTTTCCGTATCAGTACATAGAATTAAGAACAGCGAATACTCATTCCCCCAGTTAAAATTACATAAACAAAAGCCTCTTCTTCTTCGCTTTTTCAAACATGTTTTTTTATAGTGTACATGTTCATAAGATATTTTATTCCCACAATAGATATAATAATCCTTTATTCAACAAATGACAGCAATAGAAAATAATCAGAATAACTCCGTAAAAATGACTAAAGAACTTCTTACCAAAATAGATAATCATAATATGTACGTTACACAACGCCAGATATTCAGAATGTTAGGTCACCGAGATATTATTGTAATATAAATATATAACAAAGATTATCACTATAGAATTTTTGAAACTTTACGGATAGAGTACTATACTTAAGGTATCAGAAAGGTTCCAGATTTCAGATATGTTTATCTTTTGCAAAATACCATATTAATATAGAATTTAAAAAAATCTGAACCATTATTTATCTAACATATTTTTCGAAACTTCATTTCGATCATCAGAAAATTTGTATCTGATGCACCCAGGTACTAAATTATTTTATTTCTAGTTTTATCTCCTTTGGATGATATCGCCAAAATTTATGCAAAACAAATTAATCTCTCAAAAATTTATCTAAACTACATTGGTTATTATGAGTAGTGATTTCCCCATCTGAGCGAAAATGTCTCCAAGACAGGACTCGAAAAACAGAACCTTTGTCTTCAATTGCCTTTGGCTTCAATTGTGTTCGTCGGGATGTTGTCCAGATACCTCATTTCAAAGAACATTGGCAATTGCAACGAATGATTCTGGGTTCGAATCCCAGCCAGGACACATTTTCGTTCAGTTGGAAAAATTACTACTCGTATGAATTATTAACAGTCGATTGACTGTATTAAAAATAATTAAAGTTTAATAACTCATACATAGTTTGTTGGAAATCCTTTAGCTGCAGTTTATTCTGTCGTGCTGTTTTAAATCGCAGTCCAGATATCATGATCAAATGGTTGTTCTGAGCGAATATTGTGTTGGCTGGGATGTTGTACAGATAGCTCACTTGAAAGAGCATTGACAATTGAAGCCAGAGGTTCAGCGTTTTAGTTTCAGCTTGGACAGATTTTTGCTGAGAGAAGAAAATTAATATTCGTATGGATTATTTACCAAATAGTTGAGACTTTGTTAAAAATAATTAAAGCATATTCGCTATTGTTAAACCCTAGATTGCTATCTGGATTTACTATACAAAAATTGTTAGTCTAACAATTATCACCCCGGTACTTCTGCATTATCATGTCTCCAAACTGTAACGCAAAATAAACAAATGGAAGAATGTTGCCATTGGAATGTCAAAATAAATAAATAAAATAGAAGAAATTCGAAAACGCTCCTCTGACCAAATTGTGAACTATCAGTAAGTTTTGAAAATATACAATATATTAATGAAAACAGAAAAAAAAAATCTTGGATATTTATTTATTTACATTATTTTTCTTAATTATCCCTCTCGGCGGAAAATAAATGTTTGTGACGTCAGTTGAAACTGATATAATGAAACACGTAACTGTGCTGGGAAACATTTTTTCAATACATTTTCTCTTTTAATATCATGGCATCACCGTTTAAGGACGCAGTTGTTATTTTAATTAACGAAACATCTAATAAATCAGTAAAAATACAGATGATTAAAAACCACTTGGTGACTTAAAAATAAGTGTAATGCTTCTGACGTCAAGTGAATGGAGCTGCATTTTTGGCGTTAAATCCTATAGTTTGGCGATAGTTTTTTGTTATGAAAAGTGATCGACGGGATAATGTAGAAGTCCCCCTTATTTTTATCACTGATTATCTTCACTTTAATTTTGTCGAAACAGATTATGACCATCCTGTATGTTTTTATGTCTTTTTTTTTACACAAAAGTTCACACAAATGCTCTGACTTTTATAATATTTTCATTACTAGAATAGCGTCTGAAGTGATATTGTTTCAATTTTATTACAATAAAAAAATGGATTTTTGTTTCTCTGTTTATTAATCTGCATCCTTGTTTCTGTTTTAGTTGAAAAAAATCATCATGAAATTTGCAAAGAAACAAAGACATTATTAATCTTGAAACATTTTAATAATACGACTAGAATAACAAATAAAAAATTCTAAAAACATAGATGCATATGTTCAATGAAAGTACTGCATAAGCAGAAATTCTCTACATTAATCATAGATAAATAATGATTTCTAATAAATTCACTTTTATTTACAAAAACAATCGAAATAAATTTTATCTATTTCTGGAAGTTTTTCATTAAGCTATATTTTCATTTTGAATAAAATCTCATAACATACGGGAGAAATCGAATTTATATTTCAAATTTCACATCATTATTTTTTTTTCATATTTGCATACGAACATTATTTATCTTAGAATAGAGGGTTTTGTATTAAAAATTTACACATTTTTTGGAAACCATAAATTAAATTATGTAAAAGTAAGTTAATATTAGAGGGTCACAACTTTGAATAGTTTTAATTCCGACTTTTGATACAATTAATTACTAATTGCATTTAGTACAAATTTGGTGAAATAAATGTATCTATAGTTGGCTATGTACCAGTAGTGAGCCACTAATTTTTAAAACTTAAAAACAATCTCTCAAAGTACTTATGTAAAACGACTTAAAAAAACTGATTGACTAAAACCCTCAAACATTTAAATATCTATAACCTATTTGAAATCATTGTTTTTTTTTCTGTCGGTGGAGAGGTTTATTAACTAGAGCGTTTTCAAAAACGGATTTTTTGGTAAATTCTTACAGATTTCTTAAAGAAATATATTTTTTAACATATTATTTATTTAATATTATGTTACATTTTGCATTAAAAAGCCGTTGTTATACTCTGTTACACTCTAAATAATTTGTTAGATAAGCCGAAAACTTTTTCGGTAATTTGGAGTATTTTGTTAATTTTGAGGGCTGTCCCACTTCTGGGTCAGAATTTCTTAAACTGTGCCAATAGTTGACATGGGCACACATTACTCGAATATGCTACTCCAGGGAGAGGAGAAAAGAAAATCATTTTTTTTAATTCTTGATATTATTCCTGAAGGAAGATTTTGGTATTAATGAAACTTGTCGTAAAATACGTGGTAATTTTCTACCACATCATAGTCATGAATGTTGATCTAACATATTTTTCAAATAACTATTTTAAATGTTAATTTAACCATTAGAATGATTTATATTATCTTAAACAAATATAAGCTTTCTTACAAAGAAAGTCTTTAGAAGCCAAAGAACGTCAATATTTTATTGATTTATATTTGTGTCCACGTGAGTTTGTATTTATACTTACATTGGAACTAATTACAAAAAATTCTTATAGATTTATTACAAAAAAACGTTTACAAGAGTTAAAATAAATATTTTTTGTCCTCTCCCTACCTCTTCCTCAGTAATTATATGATTGAGTATTTGTTTATCATTACTGCAATGTAAAAAATAGAGTATAACTTGTTTTCAGTTGAAGAATTTTAATGAATGTTCGGAATTGCTCAGTGCCAAAAAAAAAGAAAAGCAGAAATTTTGGTGAAAAGGAAATAGAAATTTACATGATTATTTATTTTTTGTTACCACAAAGTATCAAGCAGGACAGAAAATGTAAAAGTCCTTCCGGCCTGTACCGGGAGGAAAAGGTAGCTGTCCTATATCTTCGTTTTAAAATGTTAGCTAATGTTACACGAAAACAGCAAGTTAAAATGCAAAGAAACGGTTACAAAATATTCGTTAAAACTGAATTTGAATAAGAAATTCGCCAAATTATTGAGCAATAGCCAAATTGGCTCCATTTATCAAGACTTATTTTGGTCGCCAAATTTGGCGATATTTCGCCAAATGTTGCCAATTTTGGCGAGAATTCGGCGCTAACGGATATGAATATATAGTTTTATGCGTATGATTGGGAAAATTATTGCAACAATGAAAGAAAATAATTTGCGAGTAATCGTGTTAATGTGCTGTTTTGTTTCAACATGTCAGACACCCTAGAATTTCAAACTGCTCTATCTCTGCCATTTTTTAAGATAGAGGTAAACCAAAAAAATGCTCTGGAATCCTCGTATCAAAGCCTAACACCTAATTAAAAAATAAATTTGAATTTTTAACTTTTCAGTATATTTATTTTACTTTTAAATTTTTAAGTGGCCGCCATCTTGAAACAAAATGGCAGACCAAGCTGGCCAACGAACTCGGTCGAGACATTGGAGAGCTTAATACACACAATTAGTTTCATCAAAATTAATTTATAAATACGAGCGTTATCGTATGACATAGCTCATATATATATATATATATATATGGAGATATATATATATATATATAAATCAACATTTGAACGGAGGGTGGGTTTGGAGTCTGTGGGTCATGATCGGTGAAAATATATCGAAATTTTCTGGAACTGCTTTCCTCCGAACGGCTGCAATATGTAGCTTTATACTTTTTTGTATTGAAAGCTACCTCATATAATTTAAGGACTTTGCATGCTTGAGAAGACAAAGGTGTAGTGGAAATTTTGGTAATACGATGGGATGAGACTTTAAAAAAATTTCTTTACTCAGAAATCTGCCGAAGCACAGAAGATTCTTTCACTGAAAGTTAAAATTGAAAAATAGACAACACCAAGAAATACTCAGAATAAAACTACTCCCTTCGAGAAAAAAAGCTTTCTCTATTGCCTATTAGTCTCTTTGCTAGAAGTTGATGAATTTGATGAGTTTTTATTACAGTGGTACAGTTTCTATTCTGTTACTAAAATTAGAAAAACGTATTATTTAGTGACAGAAAATGCAAAATTTTATAAAATTCAATGTAACATAACTCGGTGTTTTGGTCATAGAAGATGAAAATTTTTACTGTTTAACTTTTTGGCATATGGGGTAAGTTGTCCTTTGCATAATCTGTAATACCCAGAAACCGTATAAAAATTTAAATTTCGTAACTTAAAAGGATCACTAAATAGTCTTAAGCGTGTAAGAGTAACAACAGGTATGAACAGGGATCACCACCTCTGGAACTCAGCGTACGCTATGGAGTGATAGTGCAATCCCGAGGGGCAGACCAAATCCACTAGTAGCTTGCGTTACAAATAACTTTTTCAATGTCTACACTACAATTTTACAATTTCATATTACAACATAAATATCTATTATTTGTTGATGAATTAAACAGATTTATAGTCAATTCAGGTTACAATTGATATATTATAGAACAGTACTTCTTTAAATAATATTTGTGAATTTTATGCTGAATTGACAATTATTTCATTATGCCAGCAATATATAATCACAGAAAACAGAATACTATAAAGACAATATCAAATTACGATACTATACACTTACATGACTAGTTAGAATACAATGATAACACACAAAGAATAGAACAGATCTTTTTTTTTTTTTTTTTTTTTTTTTTTTGTTACAACAATATTAGTAAATTTGCGAGAAACACAGTTTTCTAAAGCTCGTAAATAAAACTTGATTATGAAAAAAAACCAGCCACCTTATAATTTAAAACTGCTAGAACTCAACCCTTTTTTATGATAGAGGCAAAACAGAAATTCTCCAAAATCCTTGTATCAAGGCCGAAAACTTAAAGGTAAGAATATTTTGAGTTTCTAATTCTTTGAACATCTTTTTGAGTTTAAAAAATTTAAGCGACAGAATTTTGGAACAAGATAGCGACTTAAGCAGGGTAATAAACATGGTCGAGACCTTAGTAAGTAATGTACATACGCTCAGTCACATTCAAATTTGTTGATAAATACCACTGGTATTACATGTAAACATTAGATTGTTTAAAAATTTCAGCCACACCAGAACTCCAAACTGCTATATCTCAGCCATTTTTAGGATAGAGGCGAAACAAAAATTGCTTCAGAATTTCTGAATCAAGGCCGAACACTTAAAAAAAATAATAATTACTATATTTTGTACATCTTTCTGAGTTTGAAATCTATATGTTGACGGCATTTTGAAACAAAATGGGGGATGAAGCTGGCCAACAAATTTTTTTTTAGACCTTAGTATATCCTGTCCACATGCTGAGTCACATTCAAATTGATTTAAATATATGAGTGCTACAGCAAGACAAATATCAAATATATATATGTATAAATCATCATTTAAACAGGGTGGAGTTTTTAAGCCTGGGTGTCAGGATTGGTGAACATATAATGACATTTACCAGAATTGGTTTGACATGGACAGCTCCAATAAGTTGCTTCTTACTTTTTATAATGAAAGCTACCTAATATTTTTGGAATTGGAATTATACTTCTAAAACTAGCATCTTAAAAATTAGCTTGGTCAACGTTAAGAAGAACACCTTGTATATAACCTAAATATAATATATTGTAGATTGTATATCATTTGATATTATGTAAAAGTAATCTATGATCAAAATAAAAACGAGTTGCGCAAAAGACGTTGAGGACCCTGATCTGCAGATTTACTACTGAAGTTATGTAATGAAACATGTAAAATTCAAAATGAGTCTTCCTTAATGTGTAGTTTTATATCTAAAATTGTAAAGCAAATTATATCCTCTATATGATGCACACCAAACTGAAGTCTTTAATTACTCCTTTTTGTGGGCCCACTACTGGTGACAAAGAAATTTACTATTCCCACTACTTGAGCTTAGAAAAAGGTAACTTTTTCCTTTTTTGAAACTTTGAATGTTTATTCTGATAAATGCGGATTTGAACAAGGCTAAAACAAAATATATATTTTAGAATTCGCTAAAAAAATTTTATGACCGTTAAATAAATGTCCTGAAGTGTCTCACTATTGGTACATTTTTCTTATATGGACATAAATTTAAAAGTTTAATAGCAAAAATTGAATACCAATAAATATTACAATTTATCTTTAAATGTTTGTTCCCATTTTATTATGTACACGATTTTCAAAGCTTAGATAACGCATGTCATTTAATAGGATGTGTTAATCCTGATCTCTTGGTATCGTGTTTTTATTTGTTTGTTTGTGTTTTTCGATAAGATGATTTGCAAGACAATTTGTTGGCGTTGTTTACTCTTTTTGTCGGGTTTGCACATTTGTGTCCGCAGTATCTATATTATAAAGCAAAAAATATCCGTCGATAACGCTAAGGTGAAAAGAAATATTAAATTCTGAGACATGCACTGTCAGTTTCAAGTCCCATATAACTTCACTTCTATATATCCCACAATTTTACTTAACCCATCATACGTAGTATAGGGTAAATATTGTAATCGTTTTGAAAATCGAAAAAAAAAATTTGTTTAACGGATTTGCACGTTTTAGACACTGGAGATTCCAAAAAACATATTTTTAGAAAAAAATTGGCGTCCGTCTGCCTGTCTGTGTGTCTGTAAACGCTCTATCACCCGAACAAATTGAGACAGAGACTTGAAATTTGGTATGTACTTAATATGTAATAATGGTAAGAAGTTTTTTTTAATTTCAGTAACCTCGATTATCCGGAACTATTTTTTTTCAGACCCTTTGAAATATTCCTTCTGATAAAAGGGATATAAAAACTTTTGAAATTGTTTTTTTAAGAAATGAATATAAAAGACAATGAAAAGACATAAATTTTGCATCAAGAATGAAATCGATCGGATAATGAATTGCCAAGATATTTGTAATTATATTTTCCACACTCTTTGATTTTTCATGACCCTGCATTTCCTTCAAATTTTGATTCAAAGATATATTTTAATTAGAAATGAGACGCTTAATCCAACGCAGTAAACCGTTAGATAATATAATTATAAATTTTGGAATTATAGAGCATTTACAGTTTATGACGTCATCAAGCCACGATTTTATTCGAATTGCAATGCATTTTATAAATAGTTTACACGTTTTATTTTCATATTTTATATTATGCATATCCATGATGGGTAAGTATTACGGTGGCCCTCAACGTTATAATATAGGGTAAGTCTTGTAATCGTTTTGAAAATTGAAAAAAAAAATGGCAGATTTACACGTTTCAGACACTTGGATTCCGAAAAACATATTTTTAGGGAAAAAAAGTTGCCGTGGGTTTGTAAACGCTCTATCTCTCGAACAAATTGAAAAAGAGACTTGAAATTTGGTGTGTTCTTAGTATGTAATAATGGAAAGAAGCTTACTGAATTTCAGTAACCTCGATTATCCGGAACTATTTATTTCGGACTCTTGAAATATTCGATATGATATTAGGTATATAAAAATTTTCGGAATTGCTTATTTTAAGAAGTGGATATATAAGACAATAAAAAAAAACAAATTTTGCATAAAGAATGAAGTCGATCGGATTATTAGTTGCCGAGATACTTGTAATAATATTTTTCACACTCTTCGATTTTTCATGACCGTGTATTTCATTCAGATTTCAATTCAAATGTATATTTTAATTGGAAATGAGACGCTTAATGAAGCAGTAAGCTGTTAGTTAATATGATTATCAATTTTGGAGTTCTAGAATATTTAAAATTTATGACGTCATCAAGCCACGATTTTATTTGAATTGCAATGTATTTTATAAAGAGTTAACACATGTTTTATTTTTATATTTTATACTAGCTAACCCGCCCGGCGTTGCCCGGGACCGAGATAATTACAATATCAGAGAAAGGCGTTAACCCCCTCCCTCCCCATACCCGCAAATATAGTGAATAATTTGTTCAAGAGAACCACCGTCACCTACATTAACGCGATCATTAAAAAAAGAATTAGATTTTTCTGATAATTAGAACGTACCGAAGACGCTACGCTAAAATATCCGGCAGACGACACCCCTTCCCGACCTCAATTTCAAATCTATATATTAATTAGTTACCTAAATTTTTGTTCATTAGTAAAAATTGGTAATTATTTCCTTTCATTCTTGCAAACTAAATGGAGGGATCGGCCAGAGAAACAGATCTCTTTGTAGTTCAGTTTTTAATGAAAGCAGATCCCTGTCTGAAAATTTCTTGGATTGTTTTCACTGGCGCCGGCAGATTTTTGGCGGTTTTTTGCATATATTAAGAGAAATTACAGACCGATTTTTTCAAAAATCACATAGGCAGATGCAGAATTATTTTTTACATATGCTTAGAAATTTTCAAATTGATATCTCAATTAGTTTTCTTAAAATTCGCTAATTAGTAAAATAATTTCGAATTCGTTCATTTCCGCTTGTAAATCCAATGCACCTGTTCGTTTCTTTCGCCATTTTGATTTAAAAGTTGTAATTTTAGAAGCGATGGTTAGTGATAATCTAATTAATATCTAGGTTAATTATCAAAATATAAAAATTCTGAGACTCAGGTACACCAGGAGGGGGTTTGGATTACCTAATTCTAAATTTACAGACATCTAGGGGCGCTAAATTTTTCTAGCCATCGCCAACAAACACACACACACATACACACACACACACACACACACACAGAGAGGGAGAGAGAGAGAGAGAGAGAGGGGGGGAAACTTTCTTTTATTAGTATAGATTAAGCATATCCATGAGGGATAAGTATTACGGTGGCCCCCAACACTAGTTTACTCCATCGAAAAGAGCAGGGACATGTACTAGCAAATAAAATTTAGAAAATAACTATAACAAAATTTAACGATTTGAAATGATGTTTCAAATTAATTTTCAATTGTTAAATTCTTTAATTTTTAAACAATTGCCAGAAAATTAAATACTTATTTACAACAATAACGTAATGTAAAATGTTTAATAACATAAATAAATATGGAGTAAGTACGCAAGAAAAGGGAAGAAAATTTCACAGCTATGCACACTGGCAATTTATAGGATTTGCGAAAGCACTTTTAACTTCTGGTTTACATAAAACAATTTTTTATAACAAATGAGTTGTACATGTGTTCTTTGTTTTCCTATTAGTTCTCTTAATTTGTCCATTGCATTTTCTTCAGCATAAATAAATCTGAAAGAATTAACAGTGACATAATTTAATTTTTATTCTAATAATTTGATTTTTTCTTTATTATTTACGATAAACAATTTCAGAATTTTGAAAGACTAATGCATTAACTTTTTTCTCGACATTTTACGTTACTTCGCAGAAAGAAATTTTTAAAGCGTAGGCAATTTGATTAAAATGTTTTGCGTATATTTTCTCTCCCAACTTTTCGGTATAATAAGACGCTAATATACTTCATCCTAAGAAAAACGTTAACTCTTTTAAAAAATGTGCGTTTCTCAGTTTTAAAATCACGAAGTGAATTCCCAAATGCCCATTACTGAGATGAATTTTTCTCAAGGTAGATGCAGATGCGTTTGCTAATAAAATTTCAGAATAGCAATGTGGCATTCAATATAAATATTATATAAATATTAATAAAAATAGTTTTTTTTTAACAATTTTTAAAGTAAAATTGTAATTTTCTTTATATTGCATTAGTATTTTACAAGGATATTTAGGTTATATGTTTGTATTGAATTTGGTAGGAATACATTAACTGTAACGCGCAAAGTACGTGCAGAATGTTTCATAAAGTTGGGGAAGATGAGGCATAGTGGACCACTTTTGAGATTTTTATTTTTTCGGGTTGAAATTTAAAGATCAAAGTGCATAAAATAAAATTTCTAATGAAACATTAGTTCCTTTCATTTATTATTTCTTCAAAATCATAAATTTTAATAGTGTATTTTTTAAATATTTTTTAAAGCTTAAAAGTGTGTCCCACTGTACCCCATGTCTAGGGTACACTGGGGCACGACATGAGGTGCAGTGGGCAATGCATAACGAAAGATAATTTTCAACGTTAATACGTATTTAAGGGGTAACGTACTTTATTAAAAAGCTGTAGCAATACATTCAATACATTCAATAGCACAGATCTTAATAATTGATTACCTTCATTTACATATAAACAGGTAAAATAGTATTTGTGAACAATGACATTTTTTTATAAATAAATTTAACAAAATGGTACTTATATATTTACTTTTAAATGAAAATTGTGTAGGTTTTAAACAATATGTAAATAACGTAATTTTAAGAACAATTTTCTTTGTAAGAGTCTGACGACTTCAGTTATAGACCATAAACAATCAAAATTAATTATTTATACCTTAGTGGTACATTTGTTAATACCTAATACTTGTAAATAAAATAAAGAAAATAACTGTAAACATAATTATTTCGCAGTCTAATATGAATTAGTAAACATATTTTTCAAGGTATTAATGTTGCACCAACCACAAAATTATTTAAACAATTTTCTTGTCTTAAAAAAAAGAAAAAGAAAAGATCAAAATATAATAAAACCTTTTCTCAACTGCAGTTTTAGTTTTAAGTGAGAAAAGGAAATATTTTGTTAACCGAAGTAAGTGTCTCTGTTTCAAATATTACAGATAAATTGGTATAAAAGTTTGTTGTGCTTGTTTTTGAGATGGCCTAATGTACCGCATCTACACATCGAAGAAGAAATGTTCCTAAAATATTTTATTTCAAGTAAATTTTAAAATTTTGTATTGCATAACAATAAATGTTATCTTATCCTTATCATTAAACTTCAATTGTTTCCCTCTGTATTTGTAAAAAAAAATTCAATTTAAAAACAAGCAATATTTACTTTTTGCAGTTAGAAACAACAAACTTCCTCAAAAATAAATTAATTATTCTCTGACCATGTGATTTACAGCTGAATTAATTCCCTGCTATGCTATAATTTATAAGTATACATATGAAGTTAAACGTATATAAAATAAATACATTTATAAAGAAAGGGCTCACTGTGCCCGTATGCGATTCTATGACCCTACCTTTCTTTATTCTTTAAATTCAAATGATTCATTATATATAGCAAAGATAAACATAAAATATGTAGCATGCATTTCAGGTAGCTCATAAAATTTTTATTACAATAATTTATACAAAAATTATGAGCATGGATTTATGAGCTTTTCATTTTTTAGCTTTATTTATGATATTTTTTTTCTGACCTTTTATCGTATACAATAATATAAAGGAAATGTTAAAATTTTTCTTCAGTAAATGCGGTGTCTCAAATTACAAGAATACTTAAACTTACTTGTAAAACATTATCAAAGGTCTCTCAGCTTTCATTTTTTATTCCATTAACCATTGACACATGAAACAATGTTTTATAATTTAAAATATTTAAAATAAATTGATACTTCTTATTGATTGAGACAGTATAGCGCCATCAACTGACGAAAATTGTAAAAAAATAATAATAATAATAATTCCTTTACTCAAATTTATGAGAATCCTCATAAACACATCAGTTATTTCATCAATATATTTATTGCAGTTAATGAAGTACGAACATTTAAAGCTAGAGAATTATTTACGAATTTCCCTGTACGAACAGCCATTAAATTTAAATTCTTCTGTTTGAACCTGTAAGAATGTTGTAACGTACAAGAGAAAAATGTATCAAAGATCACCAAGTATGATATGCTTACTTGATATTTAGTTAATGCAGTATACAGACACATAGCTGTTAATATTTTGTTATGAATAAAATTAGTGAACTGCATAAAGAGATGAGAGGCAGCTGTTACGTTCAAAAGGTGACAATGTACTATAGCATTCATATCCCAATTCTTCGTAATATTGTTACAACTCTGAAATATTCAACTATTTACTTCTCTATACGCAATATTGTTACAACTTTTCTTTATGTTTCTTTATGTACCATTGATTCAAATCTGCACGATATTTTTACAACTCGATTCTACGCTGCAATTTACTTAACACCATGCAATATTATTACAGGCATTAAAACTCAACAAAGAGAAAATATGAAGGAAAGAACTAATTAACTATAAATAACATAAAATTAACTAAAAAAATTGTCTTTATTAACTCGCCATCCTATTTAGCTGTTGAAACTCGTAAACAAATATTTTTTGTACTTTCAAGTTTTGAAGTTATTTCGATCATTCTTACCGATTGCGAAAATTAATCGTCATTTAAATTTGACGACAATTTGAATAGAAAAATAGAATATTATTGATATAAACCATTTATTAGCTTCTTTGTAAACGTATCACTTTTTTTACATTTATTATAGTTCATTAGTTAGTTATTTTTAAAGTTGGGTCGTTCTTTTTAGCACTTTCCAACCTAGTTGAAAAGTGCTTATGACTTCGGTTTGTCTGGCCGTATGGCCGTCTGCCGTCTGCCGTCTGGCCGTCTGCCGTCTGGCCGTCTGTCCGTGCTCTAACTCCCGTAAATATGCTCGGATTGCTCTGCAATTTTTATATGTTATTGTCGTAATCTATAGCATGTTCCCTATTTCAACGGAAGTGTGTAGCACTTATAGTTTTATTACAGGGACACTCAAAAGAATTCCGTTACATTGCGGTCTATGGGGAAAAATCATTTGCGGTTATTTTAAATAATGTTTCACTATTTTAAACGCATTTAAATTTATATGTATCACTAAGGTGCATTAGAAGAAGCTTAATATGGAATAGGGTGTGCATAGCACTTATAGTTACTTTACAGGGACAGTCAAAAGAATTCCGTTACATGACGTCTATGGAGAAAAATCGTCTGCGGTTTATTTAAATAATGTTTCACTATTTTAAATGCATTGAAATTTATATATATATATATCTAAGGTGCATTACAAGAGGCTTACTACAGAATAGTGTGTGTATAGCAGTCATCGTTCATTTACAGGGATACACAAAAGAATTCTCTACTGTCTGTTAATACTAATTCCTGGAAGTGCGTTTTAAGTTACTAAACACGATTTTAATTTTAACTCGCTTTTTGTCTATTACGTGGTGTGTATAAATTCTGTAGATCCTATACAGGGCAGCACAAAAGTTCGCGAACAAATTTCCGTTTATTGACAGAAACTCCAGAAAGATAATTTTAAACTGTGCTACGCGTTTTCTAACTAAACTAAAATTTAGCATCCTAGCATATACAAATCTATAGATCATATACAGGGCTGAATAAAAGTATTCGTATATTCTTCCGAATATTGTATCTGTTGGAAATTCCTAAAATTATGTTTTTAAATATGTTATGCGTTTTCCAAATTGCTTACTTAGATGTTATCTTTTAGCTTATTAAACGGTATGTTTTGTAAAATTATTTTGGAAGCGTTGGAAAGTGCTATATAATCTATGCTTGACGCATGTTTATAGATAATATCAACCGGAGTTAAAATTAACATTTAGTAATTTTAAAGAAGATATTTTTTTTTAATCAAAAGTGGACAAATTAAACTTTGCTTGGGGTGACATTGTCTCGTAACTACAAAATATTGAATAGGCCTTATAAAGGCAATGCAAACTCACTATTATGATAGAACAATAAAACATAATAGAAAATGTGTCATTTCGTCATTAAAAAAAATACAAATAACGTATGAAAATTCACAGAAAAACAAAATTTTATTCAAATTCGATCACTATGCAATACATGTAAAATAAGTAACAATTAAGACATGGAAAAATTTATATTTTTATATAAAACAAAATTCCAGATATATTCACTTATTTCCGACACTGAAAAATCTTCTTCTTTTTATATTTTTTTAAGAAGAAATATGTTTTGGAGAGTTAATTTTTTTAGGGCCTTTGAACTTATTTTTTAAAGTACTGATTGCAATTAAATATTTTTCAGTGGATTTTCTTTGGCTTAATACATATTTTAGCATAACAACATCTACCGCTTTTTGCAGCGTTTCATCAGTATAATTTTTATAATCAAGGCTACCTATGGTGATTTTAGCGTACTAGGCATTATTACACCATCACCTGTACAAAAAATAATTAAAATATACTAGTACTTCTTTTATATTTACAGTATATGTTTGCTCTTATGTTTATATTTTCAAAAAAATTAAATATTATAAATAAACTAAATTTGTTGTGACTTTGTCCAGAGACAATTCCACCCCATATTACCATTCAAAATAGCGGTTGTGAATAAAGTCAATGTAAAATCTAAAAATATCAAATTAATATATATAAATCTCATTTATTTGTAATGAAACCATATTAAGAAATTTAAAAAAAAAAAATGTAGTTACCACTTTACAGTATAAAGTAGAAAAATAACTTTTCCAATAAAAACATTCTCTCAGTAAAATTACGCGTATAAACGTAAGCAAATAAAAAACGAAAGTGTTGTCAAAATCAATTTGTAAAATGCTGAATTAAATAATTTATGTTTAAGCTAGTGCTGCAATCTATCAGTATTCGGCATTAATAATTAGTTTTATTGTAGCAAATTATATTTATTACATGTTTTGTGTTTATCCGTGGGGTGCGAGAAAGTCACCTTGGGATGGACATAGTCCGTAACCCTCGAGACACAAGGCCGTGACACTCCCTGAAAGAGAAAGGGGGTAGGCAATGTACCCGTCCAATGTCCAGCAAGAGGAGACGCTATTTTTTTTTCTTTCTCCCTTTTCACTAGAATTTATTTCTTTGAAACTGTTGGAAACTATATATATATCAATGTAAAACGCATACATGGAACTATTATTTTACTATTAATAAAATATTATAGTATTATATAGTATATAGTATACTATATAGTATACTATATTGTTTTACTATCATCGTTTAACTTCATTAATATCTAAAAAAAAAAAAAAAAAAAAAAAAAAAAAAAAAAAAAAAAAAACACCATTTTTAACTCTGTTTGCTTACGACTCAGAGGAATGATATAAATTATTAAAATATGTCTAAAAAAATATGTTATCTAGTTTCATTTGTATATAAAACTACACCAATATAGAAATGAAAATCTTATTTTAAATTAATCTTAGACTTTATTTCCTGATATTTTAAAATAAAAATATATAAATGAATGTTAAAAAAAATAAATAAATAATAATACATGAAAGTCTTATTATTATTATTATTATCAATTTATTTGCTTCATTAATATCTAAAAATTCTTAAATTTCTAATTTTCTTGCTTAAAACTCAAAATGATGAAATAATCACCAGAATTTATTTCTTTGAAATGTTGCAAAAAAAAAAAAAAAAAAAAAAAAAAAAAAAGTATACATGGAATTATTTTATTTTTTACTTACTTTATTAATGTCTGAAAAAAGGAAACTTTAACTTTCACGTTATTTACATAATGTTCAATGAAATGATATAAAGCACAAATATTGTTATGCATATATATATATTTATTATTATTATTTAGAGAATTTGTATTTGAATAAATGTAAAAAGCACAAATGGAATTATTATTTTATTATTATTGTTTATCTTCCTTCATCAATAATCTGAAAAAAAAAATTTGTCTATTTCTACTTTGATTGCTTATGATTCAAAGGAATTATATAAATCATTAAAAATTACTTGATGTAAAAAAGAATATATGAAATTATTATTTTATTTTTATCATTATGTATAATATATTAATTGTATATAAAAAACATTATGATAGAAATAAACACTATAATTGATTTATTTCAAATTTTGGAAAATATGTATATATAAATGAATGTTAAAAACATACATGGAATTATTTAATTATTATAATTTTACTTGCTTCATTAACATCTGGAAATAAAAAATTCAATTTATACTTTGCTTGCTTAAGGTTCAAAGAAATGATATAAAATATTTAAAAAATACTTCAAAATCTATAATACAGTTATTTAAAACTTATCATTATTCCAACAATTACAAGAAGTTATCTCTTTAAAATTTGGAGAAAGTATTTATAAAAGTATGTTAAAAACACAGGAAATTATTTCAATATTACTTTTACTTGCTCAACTAATATCTGGAAAATAAATCTTTTTATTTATTCTTTGTTTGTATAAAATTTTAACCATTGATGGAAAAATGAATAAACTTAAAAGCATACATATAAATGTGAGTCTGCTGTTAATTCATTTACTGTACTAATGCTGAATGAATATTCTGAAAATTTTTTCATTTATTTTCTTGAGAATAAAATTTGTACTTTTTTTAAAAACATAAATATGAAATTTTTTTATTATAAAATATCATAAACTAAAAGAATTACAGCCGTGTTTTAAAAGTATCGATAATAAACTACCATTGAAACTAATTAATTGGATATATTAAATTAAAGTACACATAAATTAGCATACGAGAATATAGAAGATACTTATTATTATTACTGTGTGCTTTTTATAAGCTATTTTCATATAAAAGTTTACTTTTGTTTAGTTTTTGAGAGAAATATTCGAGTCTTTCTGTAGAATAGTCCCTATCTTACGTCTGCTCATAGGACGGAAACGTGCGCCATGTTTATTTACTGTCACGGCCTTGTGTCTCGAGGGTTACGCATGTCACCCTAGTTTATAGTACATAAAAATTTAACTTTTAATTGGTCGAAAAAAGGCAATGTATATATGAATCGTCAAAGGTCATATGTTGGATATTTGGATATTGTCATTGAAGGTAAGATTTATTATTTTTTTTTATAAGAGTTACGAAGAAAAGTTACTGTGTTCTTATAAAATAAGTTAACGTAAAGTTTATTGGAAAACATTTATTCTTAATCAAATGTTTAACACGGAAATTCGGATATTAAAAATCTAAAAAAATAATTCTTCAGATAAAGAAATAATTATAATCTTTAGTAAAGGTAATGTTTAAGTCTCGTTGAATACCAATATTAATGAAATGTTATCTCCACCTTGACAAAACATTGATTATATTTAGTACTCTTTTGAAGGACAGTTTAGATTTTATAGTGTAATGGTTAAATGGATTTTTAGTTTTATAACATTGACATTTGCGAAATATTTTTTCTTGAAATTGAAAGATAATTTACATTAAAATACGAGCTCATAAATATTTAAATTTTACATTTTAATACCTAATTTTAATACCTTTAGTACCGGTAAAAATTTAGTATCTGATAATTTTATTATACCTGCTTTCTTTGATCTGATAGCTAAAATTATGAGGTATTAAAATTTTACCTATATTAAAGGTATTAACATACGACAGAACTTTTGCAACAACCTAATATTTATTCATGGGTTTTTAATGTTTAATTTAAATTATTGCATAGAAGTAGTTTAGCTTGTTATCAGATAGTAAGACGATAAATCTTAAAAAGTTGGACAAAAGACGTAAGTGATAAATTGTATTCTGTGTCCTAAATGACCTCACGAACTGTTTTTGTGAACTGATAAAAAAAAAGCTGAAAGATACATGTTTACTATTTTTGCAATTAATGAATTTAAATCACATATTTAAGGTTAAGTTTTATTTTCTATTACAATACTCATGTCCAATATTTCAACATATATATAACGAAAACACAAATTATAAGCAAACAAATCAGAGTTTTTGTTTTATTAGCCTTATCTTAATTCCTATCTGATATGAGAGAACTGTACTCTAACATATTAGGAATTTAAATGTAGCAACTGCAGTTCTATGTTAATCTATTTAATAATGTTTATTGAATCATAATGTTAAATCTAATCCAAATGTTAATCAAACAAACTCTAGTCTTGTTAAATATTTACAGCATCATGCCAGTGATTGCTGTCTCTTTTCACAAATAGCTATACTTGATATCAAAATTTCTGGTGTATGTAATAAAATGAAACTATAGATATTATATTTATGCAATAAAATAAACCAGGAGATACCTTTATCTCGGAGATACCTTTAGTAGCTATTAAATAAAAAAAAAATAAAAGATGGAATTGGTCACCAGAATGTCATTTAGAAAATATGTAGCTTTATAAGAAAATGAATAAAATAATTTTCTTTAAGGGGATAGATTTGAAATCATATCGTGATCATCTACTCTACATATATATAAGGTTTAAATCTAAATGCATACCAATGTTTATGCATCCAATGTCGTGTTAACCAATGAGTTAGCAAACAATGTGCACCTTCGTAGGATATTGGTTCAGTTTTGTACTTTGCTCAACGACTAATAGGGTGTTTACATTTAAAAATGCTATTGTAACATGTTTATTATAAAATATAATTTTTAATATTGTGTTACTTAGTAAACATATACATTCTGTTGAATGTATCTTTAAGTACTATATACAGCTCAATATTATCATGTGTGTCCAAATTTAAATCAGTTCCCTAGTAGCAAAATATATATATATTGAACATAATGGTGCTCAATATTGCTTTGGTTGTAAATCCTTAAAATAAATTAACAATGGTTTTTAAATATTGGCATTTTTTAAGAGATATTTTTTTAAATAAATGTAACTCTTACAAAAATAAAGCCTTTATATTTGAAATATTTTCGAAATGTTTTGCCCACTATTGTTTCAATATTTTTTAAATATGGACATCCCACTGTTGTGGCAATATTCTGTCCCATTATTGCAAATGTTGTTAATTGGAAAATACAATGTTTACTGTACTGGACCAATATTTTTTTAAAGAGGAAATTTACCTTTATTCTAAAAATGACCCCTTTCCCCACCATAAAAAAATAGATCTCTTTTTTTTAAATGAAAATAATAATGTTTTTTTAGACAATAAAAATAGCCAGCTCCGATGATTGATACCTTAGATTTATATAAAAAAGTAAAACAAAGACGGCCCTAGTCATCAGAATGTCATTTCGTGTGGATTTACTTTTATAAGAAAGTAAAATAAATGGAATTTTTTTCATCAAGTAGTGGAATTTAGATTGAATCGTGAGCATCAAATCTATGAAGTTCCAGAGATAAATAGGAAAAAATAAGGATATTATGATCCTAGAGAGATTTGGGACGTAGAGAAATATATTTTTAGGAGAAAAAAATCTATGTCAACGTAATAAAAGTCCATTAAGGGAATTTAGTATGTTGGACGAAACATGCATTATAAACATTCTTATAGTTCGTCTCAAAAATATTAAAAATTTTAACAGCAAATATTGTTTAAAAATTTGAAGAAGAAAATATATACAGCCAATTTACAATAAATACACGAGATTTAATCAAAATAAAATAAAATAAGCATTTTTTTGGTTAAAATAAAAGTTACATTAACTTTTATTTAATTTACTTTTTCTTCTTGAAAAAACAGTCTCAAAAGTTTAAGCACTTTGTGCAAATTTCTTTAGAAACACGGGACTGGACGGGTGTAATGACGTTTTATGACGTTGCATTCCAGTTTTATAAAAGTATAAAAGTGGATATATCAATTCGGCTAATTTTAAAAATGCCAAAATAATTCACTGCAAGAGAAATTTTAAAAGTTTTTAAATTGAAATCTCAAAATAAAACTGTTTTCGAAATAGCTAAACATTTTAAATCGATCAAAATAAGGTATATCTCAAGTACTCTCTAGAAATGATAGTTTGAACAAGCAAACAAGATGTGGACGACCAGGTATGACGACTTTTTTCGACGGATCGGAGAATACCGAGATTGTGTCTAAATAAACAGCAATAAACAAACCATACCGCAAATTAAAAATAATCTCGGTGTACAGGTATCCAAAGGCACTGCACATAGACGTATTAAAGAATGTGATTACATCATACGAAAGAAAATGGCTCGCGAACCGTGTCTCAAACTACACCACAAACAAGAAATAATGAACACGGCTAAAAAACACATGTCCTATGGGACAAGTGGATTACTATTTTATTCTGCGATGAGAAAAAAATAGAGCTTAGATGGTCATGATGGGAGGAACACGTATTGGCATGATCTACGAAAGGAACCATAAGGGCATTCCTTAGCAGGCAGCAAGGCGGTAGGTAAGTATGTTATGGTTTGGGTGGCGTTAGGCTTCAACGACCAGACCTCTCTGGCTTTACCAAAAGGAAGACAAAATCCTCAAAAATATCAAGCGACGCTAAACCAACATTTTCTTTCATTCCGTGACATCTGGGGTGGTGGAGGGTTCAGAATGGATCTTTCAACAACATAATGCCTCAATCCACCTATAACATTCTACAAAACTGTGACTTTCACAGAAAAATGTTACAATTCTTGACTTGGTCAGCTTTAAGCCCAGACATAAACCCATTTGAGTATGTCTAGGGCATTTTAACCTGTCATTTTTACAGAAATGGAAAGCAGTGTGACTCTCTTGACGAACTCCAAGAGGCCATTGAGAAAAAAGGGTACTCTTTGCCACCAGAAACCCTACAAAAATTAATAATTTCGATGAACGCACGTGTATGTGAACTAATCCAACATGAAGAAAAAATAATTTGTATGTAACAGTTTGTATAAATGATAAATGTAGTTGTTTTTGACAATGTGCATAAGCTTTTGAGACAGTTTTGTTTGAAGATATTTTAAATTATATTTTTTACAATTATATAATTTATTTATTTTTCTACTTTTGATATCATTCATTTAAATGAAGTTGCGAAATCCGCAAATTAAAAAATACTATTTTTTTCTAAATTTTTATTATTCTTTAGAAATCGACATTTTATGCTTGTGCTTAAACATCTAAGACGGACATTAGAATTACAGCGATTATTAGCAATTGCAGTTTTATGTTAATCTATTTAACACTTTGAGGTCTAAAGCTTCGTGCATTGCTCGTCCAGCCAAAGACATCCATCCAAAAGCCATAAATTATATTGAGAAGGAGTACTATATTGGCGACCAATCACCATGGCGACCAATCATGGTAGATTTTCTTGTTTCTGTGATTTTATTTTCAAACTTTCTGTAGACACAGTATAAGAAATTATGTCATCAACATCACACAGCGAAGAGGAAACAATTATATTATACCTAGGATCCACACCCTATGTAGGACTGCTAAAAATGCAATTTCAATAATATTCATAATGCATAAAATCCTTTGACTTAACTGAAAACCCAAGTAATCAAATTTAATTTTTAAACTGTACTCACCAGTATGTAATAACACCAACATTTATTTCGTGTGGTTAATAAAATTTTCAATATTTTAATCAAATTATATATTTTTTATAGCTCTTCCTTGCATATTTTATAATCTGGCAATCAATAAAACAAATAAGGAAGCAGAGAATACAGTTTAAGGGCATAGAGTAAAAAGGGTGGTGGGAGCTTATAAATAGATTTTTTTTTAGAAAAATGAAATTTGTTGAAAATTGTGGGGGGGGGGGGTATTTTCGGAAATTTATGGTAGTATCAGTAATTAAACCAATCTAAGTGGTGATAAAAAATTGAAAGTGCCCCTGGGCATAGAAACTTGCTAGTCGAGGCTGATAAATTCTCACAAATATTTTATTAATTATTGGAATCCTGATTGCTAAATTTATTTGAAAACAACTATTTTGTTTCATTAATATGCTTTCATTAAATTCTGGTGCTAAATACGGTCGTTATTTCAGACAAATTTTTGCATTCACTTTTGTTTAGAAACGCATGAAATTGGCAGGTGTTCTTATTCTGAAACTATGTAATCGAAGGGTATTCCCCCCCCCCCTCTCCCCCCATCTTTTCTGTTGAAGGCAGAAGACATTTTAGAAAAATTCTTTCAAAGTTAGCGTTTTGAACTGAGCTTCCGTATACGCGGCTGCGTGTTAAGGGAGAAAAACATGTCGTCACGTGACAACAATTGCTTATAACTCCATAAGTAATTCATTTAGCGAAAAAGAGAAAGCAACATTCAATTTCAAAACTCTTCCAAAAGCAATCCTGGAAGTGTCGTGCTTTTGCTTTTACAAATGAGTTCGTAACTGTGTCAGAACTGTTGTTGTGTGGGAGAAAAAAATCTAATTATGTATAAAACAATCCTAACACTTATTCTATATTTAAAATAAAAATTAAGGGAATGGACTGAAAACTTTTCTTTAAACTTTTTTTTTGCAAATGAGGGTGAGGGTAGGAGGGGGGGATTTATGTTTGACCCGGATGTAAAACAAAAACATAATTTTGGCACTGGATATAATTAGAATCGAAATAATATGATTAAAACATATCATTTATTATAGGTTACTTTTTTAAATGACTACTTAAAAAGAACAAAAAACTACAAAATAACTCATAATAAAATTTTTTATCATAATTTATCTCTTTAAAAAAAAAAGTGATGCATTCGTATTTTTAAAATATATCTTTAATTAATCAATCATATTAACTTCTGTTAAAATAACTTATTAATAAAGTTATCAAGTATACGTATAAAAAAAAAAATTAGAAATTCCTGTTCTTATTGAGAAACTATGTAATCGAATGGTGTTTTTTTTTTTTTTTTTTTTTTTTTTTTTTTTTTTTTTTTGTCTAAAGTATAAATTCTTTTAGAATTTCTATACCTCGATAAGTAATTCATTTATCGAAAAAGAGAAAGCAACATCCGATTTCACTGGATATAATTAGAATCGAAATAATTATTGAATGATTAGGATACAACTTTTTTGCTTTCTTTGTTTTGTTTTCTTTTTATTCTTTTTTTTACAAATGAAATCTTGAGTTCTAAGTATATATTGAATTACAAATCAAAATGTAGTATCTATATTATTATTATTATTATTATTAAAGAAAGAAAGTGTAAAATACTCATATTAAATATAACTCATGATTTCCTTTTTCAAAAAATGAAAAAAAAAATCTAGATTTCCTAATATACGAAAAACTTTGGCGAAAATTTTAACTCAGAATTTCCTCTCATTAGGCAAAATCTCAGCCAAGCCTGAACAGTAACCTTTTTTTTTATTGCTTTGAGAGAGGGTGCACAAAGGAATTGTACTAGTTATCTCCCCTGGTTCCCCTAATAAAACTGTCAACAACATCGGAGTACGTCCGAAGACGCTGGACGGATGGTGGCGGATGGTGACGGAGTCCAGCCAAAGCAATAAAAGATCAAAAATGCCGTCGTAATAATACAATAGGATGGATGGCGACGGACTCGCACTGTTCGCAGCTTAAGCCCGAGTGTCACTCCCGTTGCCGTTTACGGTGAAGCAAACTAAGTCCGAAAGTCTCTTGGGGTCAACTTTGAACTCTCTGAGCAATAAAATACTTAATATATACGTTCACGGTCTTTTCAGATTTTATCTACGAACCTTTTATTTTTGAAAAAAATAAAAATATCCAGAATCAGATAAATCAACGAAATTTATTATGAACCTTGTGGTGTTTCTCTTTGTGCAAATCCGTTCTTTAAAATGTACCACACAAAAACAAAGGGATATAATGTTACTAAATAGTGTTTACTGTTTATATGCAAATAAAACCTATTTTCTGATATTTGTGTAAGCTTTTATTCATGTCTATGCAAAATTTTATGTTAAAAAATTATGTTTTCGTACGTGGAACTTATTTTTTTTAAATATAAAACATGCTTTTTTCAATAATTTTTCATTCAATATTCATTTTTAGTACATTTAAATAATTCCTTCATTATGAATAAGAACCGTTTGAAGTTTATAATAAAAAAAATATTAAAATACATATCTTGCAAGTATTTTTAAAAAAATCGTGAAAAGTACCAAGTACCCTCAGTATAGGTGGAGATATGCGATTGAAATAGCTCAGACCTAAAAGTGTTAATAATGTTTTTCGCTATTTTATCGAATCAGAATATTAAAGTTAATCCAAATGTATGATCATTCGAGAAAGTTTGCACAAAAATTTCAATCTATTTTTTTTATTTTTAATAGAAAATAGCCTATATTAGGAAACTTTTTGTTTAGTATAAGCGTTACCTCTGGAGGTGCCAATCCAGGTGTGGGTCTCTCAGCTGGAATTGGTTCAAAATTAGGAGACTAGCTTTAGAAATATGGTTATTTCGAGACAACATCCTTGGAGCTATTGGTCTCAAAGCAATCTACTTCAAATCTTCAAATCAAAGGAAACTTTGTCCTACGTGCTGCACAATATTTGAAAATATTTACAGTAAGATGTCAATAATTGCGGGGTTTTTTTCTTTTTTTTTTCACAGTGAGCTATTTGAATACGAAAATTCTTATGTCTGTTGCAAAAGGAAACTCTTCATGATTTTGTTTGTAATAAAATAAGACCTATCTGGGAGATAACTTAAAAATCTATTAAATCAAATTCGATAAAAGATGGCGTTAGTCTTTAAACTGCAATTTTGAAAATATTTAGTTTTTTAAGAAAATGGATTAAATAAATTTCTTTTCTCTATACGAATAGATTGGATTTCGAATAGCGAGCATCCACTGTACATATCTATAATGTTTACGGCGAAAAACATACCGATTGTTCGTGCAACTAAATTCATTTAAAGAAATGTTGTCGTAAGGTATTTTCACTTTAAAACGACATTTGTTCAGTTGCATACGTTGTTCAGCGATTAATAATGTGTTTACATTTAAATGTGCTATCGTGAACATTTATTATAAAGACAATAACGAGAATATGCTTTATATGAAATACAATTTCTAATAAAATGTTACTTAGTATATGTTGGAAAAAAATATACATTCTGTTTAAAGTTTCTTTAAATACTTTATGCAATGTCATATTATTAAGTATTTCCAAATTCAAATCAGTTCCATAGTACCAAAAAATATTCTTCACGTTAGTGCTCAATACTGCTTTCTTCGACAATACTTCCAATAAATTAACAATGTTTTTTTTAAATATTGGCATTTTATAGGAGATATTTTTTAATGTCCCTATTACATTAATAATGCATTTATATTTGAAATATTTGTGACATGTTTCTGTCAAATGTTGGTGGAATATTTTAAAAATAACAACCAATGTTGTGGCAATATTCTGTGCCAACACTGCAAATATTGGTCAATGAAAAGACAATACAAACAGGAATATGCCAATGTTGTTTTTCTAAAACAAATTTTACCTTTTATTCTAAAAGACACTCCGACCCCCCTCCAACCCCCCCCCCCCCCCAAAAAAAAAAAAAAATCTCTCTTAAAATATGATAATCTTAATGATTTTTATACGATAAAAATAGCCAATTTCAACGATGCCTTAAGTTTATATTAAAAGATATCCGAATAAAGACGAAAGATAGAACATGACTAAAGATGAAGTCATCAGAATTCCATTTCATATGGATTTATTTTTATAAGAAGTAAAATAAATGATTTTTTTCCATCAAGAAGTACATTTGATATTGCATCGAGAGCACCCAGTATATACAATTTCAGAGATAAATAAAATAAAAATAGTAAGATCCTTCCTGGAAACGTTTGCGAGGTAGGTAACGATTTTTTGTAGAGAAACAAACCTATGTCAGCTTAATAAAATTAATTTCCTTAGAAGGATTTATTACTTTGGACAATATTATCAACATTTAAAAAATTACTTTTGGTGATTAATTAATGAATACATAAAAAATAATATATGTATATATATATATATATATATATATATATATATATATATATATATATATATATATATATATATATATATATATATATATATATATATATATATATATATATATATATATATATATATCACAGCAAAATTACTTGTTAAACCGGATTTATTGTTATGTCAATGTTGCTAATATAAAACAATTTTTAAACTTTTATTTTAAAAGATACATATTAACCTCAAACAAAAGCTACATATTAGCCAGATTTTTAATATACAATGTAAGATTTAAAATACTTTCAAATCAAAATCTGCTTAAGCGATAGCAAGCTTAAATATGATTTAACAATGACTGGACTTTTTTTATTATTTTAATTTAAAATATATATATTTTATCATTATCTAAAGACTACCAGCCACTCTTTCACTAACAATTAAGAAAAAAAAAACCTTAAGCTGTTAGATTTTTTAAAATTATATTTAGTAAAAATAAATAAGATTTTTATGAATTCTAAAATGTAACTTCTCGTTTTAGTTTTGATTTTTCTGTTTGTTTCAATATTTTATGTGTTACCGATATAAATGTAATTAAAAGATAAACGATCGTAATGTAATAATTTCACTAATTTCTAAAATGGAATTTTACTTCAAACATATTTGAACATGTAATAAGAAATAAGCATGAATTAAAAAAAATATATATAAAATGTTCAGCACATTTCAAATCCAGTCATTACATATTTTCAATTTCCACTCTTATAAATACTACTCTAGAAAAATTTCAAACTCTGTTATAAACATATGACAGTGTCTTGATATTCATAAATTAACAAAAATGTTAAAAAATGTGAGCAAACAAATTGAAACACAGAATGCACAAAAATACGCTGGTGATTTTAAAAGTTATTAATATTTGACTTAGTTTGTAGAGAGTTTTATTGTTATTTGTTTTTGTGTAAGGGCGTGTTTGTGTGTTTTTGTGTGTTTTGTGTTTTTGTGTTTGAGTTATTTGTTTTTGTGTAAGGGCATTCTACGAACAACTGGATTTTGGAATGTGCCTGCATTGTCTTTGGAGCTAACTAAAGCATGTGCGTGTACGTGAATCCTTTACTGTTTTTCTTAATTTTCGAAATGTGTGAAAAAGCATTGGTAGAATTAACGCGTTTTGGTAGTTTGTAAATGTATGCTAATTGTTGTCACAGGGGTTATTGGCTACAATACGGAGGCTTTTGCTGGGTAGAGTTGTTTTGGTGCTGCGAACTCTTCTAGTCTTCCAACAAATAAGTCGCAACTATTATTGATAACTTCCACAGCAGTCTCTTTTCACTTCGAAGTTGTGATTCATTTGAGCTGGGATGTGTAGGGAATTTAACTTGCTTAGAAGTGACACTGCGAACGCGTTAGTGCAGGATTTTCAGGAGTACTAATCAAAGATTTAGTTGTTCTAATGGAATTGTTTAAAAGTGCAGGGGACTTTGATTAAATCATATAGTCTTTGAAGACTAAAATATATGTGAATAGGACTTTTCTAGCCTTATTTTACTGACACTTAGTATGTTTATTGAGGTTACTTTACCTCGAAGCAGTTCAATTTTTAATGCAACTGAATTTATTGAATTAGAATTCAGATTTACTTCATTTCTTTCAGAGTCATATTCCTCACTCTATTAAAGTTATTTACAAAAGTTATTTGTTAATTGTTTTTAAAGCTTGAAGGTTCTTTTATGGATACCTACGACTACACCGGTGTTACTTGTTTACTTTTTACTTTTCCTATTAGATTTCGAATCTAGACACATTAGTATTTTCTTATGCAGATGTACGTATATGGTTAAACAAGCAGTGGAAAGACGTCATTTTCAAAATCAAAGCTCAATTATTACCATGTACAGACAGAAAGTTTGACATCACTGTGATGTCACAAAGTGTATCGAATGTCACTGTAACCAGGTTCATAAAGTATTATAACTAGGTACGTTTTAGTCGTGAAGAAATACGATTTTTTTTTCATACAGACAATTTTTGTTGATATGTAGAAAAAAATGATTGGTTTGCCACAAACAAATGGGTCGTCCTGTCTCATTTGTTCGAATGAACGGCCGTATAATTTTTTTTATGTTTTACTATGCATACAGCCTCTTGTAATGCCATAACTCAAGGCTACACTTGATTTGTATATTTTTTGTAATCAGAAGTACGTTTCTATCATCCGTCCTTCAAGATATAATCGCTATTGCTTTTATTTTGAATCACCCGGTATATACTTATATATCATGTACTTAAATTGAGTTATTTTTGACGTTGTTTCAAACTGTAATCTTAAGTTAAATGTTATATGACTCGTGTCAGCTTAAGTTTTACTTTCTTGGAAATGCAATTTAATTTTTTAAAAGGAATTGCTTTCATATCTTTCAGAATTCCCTAATCCTTTCTCATCACAGAATTGCATTACTAGAAGATTCAATAAAATAAAATGAATCAGCCCGATTTCTTTTTAGTTGTTTCCACTTAGAATTGATCTGTAACGTTAAAGTTTAACGTGAAAGGAGATTTGTTATTAAACTTTTACGAACCTAGTTAAATTTATTGTTCTTGTTTTACAGCAAAATATACTGAAAGAGTACATGATTCATGAATATTGTATTTTATTAATATATTATTGATCTGTTTCAATTATTTTTTCGTATTTTATTTCATAAATTGTAAATGATTCAGATCAATATTGCTTTCAATAACCGATAAATAGCCATGTCATTTACAAAAAAAAAACCCTCCCATTTAGGATCTAAAACTTTTTGTAGCGAACTTTTTTTATTGTGGATTAGGACATTAAAAATTTTTATAAGTGGCTATTATATTTATTTATGGAGAAAGATTGATTTAGATCGTGTAAATATTGAGCAACGATCATGGAATATTGATATAAATTTATTATATTTTTTAATTAAAATTTAAAAGAACTGGTTAGATGAAATAAAATACACCGTTTCATGAAGTATTGCACAGTTGCTAAATGCCAGAACAGTTTCATGTCCTTTTTGATAATAACTACATAAATATCAAAAGAAATCATTACTGCATCCTAGAGGAGAATATATATTAACGACTCTCTTTCTGTACGTTATTCAAATCAAATGAACCCTTTTTAAATTTTCCTTCAACCTAATAAAATAAATATTATTTGAATTATGGAAAATGACCATTAGTCGCTTTTAATTTCATTTGTTTAAAAATGAGTTGTTATACATAATGCATGTGTTAAAATCATTTTTCAGGGAGATTGTGGGTTCAAGGAACAAGTGGATTTTATCATAAAATAAATCAGTTATATGTTCAAGTATTTTTCAACAGAAATATGTAACAGAATTGCACAAAGGCATGTATTGAGCACTTTTTTTCTATTAGTTGGTTGCAAAGTAAGAAGCGAAACATTCCTAATCCTAACTGTGATGGATTTTTTATGTTTAATAGATGATTGGTTTGATAAAGTATTAATTCGTTTTTGACAATACTACATATGATATGAAGTTTTTCATCAATGCTATTCATTTGGAATTTTTGTTTTGTGTTACTGAAAAATAATTAATTTACTATAAGCATAAATGCTGTTCAAATTGGTATTATGACTAATGTGAAAGACCACAGTGGGGTACCCCTCCCCCCCCCAAAAAAAAAAGCAAATATTTGTAAGCATTGCATATAAAGTTCATAATAAATGATAAATATTGTGCACAAAAACTTGATGTATTTTATAATTTTATATCTGCTAAATTTATTATATTTTTACTAAATTAACTTTCAATAAACGCATGACAAAGTTAATAAATACCCAAATTTATTTGTCCTTATCTTGTTTACAAAATAAGAAAGACAATTTCATTTTAAAAGTAAGATTTTGTTGATTGAATTTAATAATAGTGCTTATATAACTGCTGAATTTGCCTAATTAGGAAACATTTATGTTTAGATAATGAGTTTTATTACCGTGCAAGTCGCATCGTGCTCGGAGTAAACGAAGCTTTATTTTTAAAATATACGGCGTTTTCTCTATCGCTAATTAAGCTGTGACTAAAATGTTTTATTTATTAATAGAAAATTCTTTAAAGTAATTGTTGCGAAAAAAATCTGAAAAATTTAAAAGTTATACTTTTTACAGAATGAAACAAAAACGTTAGATCCTGACTGCCTTAAATAGTCATATATTCATGTTATAAGACGCGTATAAGTATACAAAATGAAGAATAATATATATGATGGATGTAAGTACGTAAGATGCATGTGTGTCGTCACATAAGTAAATAAAGGATAAGTAATCGTAGATGCATGTGTTAAGTGTTGATAATTCAGTATAAAGGTTTTTCAATGTAAATAATAGCTTTCAACAAAGCTGCGTTTATTTTTGTTACTATTATTATTATTATTAAAATCATCATCAGCAGCTGCACCTTCCGCGTCATTATTATTACTATCATTATCATTATTATTATTATTATTATTATTATCTAGTTATATCAACCTCAGATTTTTTTTATTACTGTTTTCTTTATATTAACTACATTTCTCTAACTCATTTTAAATTTACCGTAAAAGAATATTGTATATGCCTGCGTCATCCATTTTATTTCTTCGTTCTGTTATTGTACAATGGGAATGGTTATGATCGACAAATAATAGAATTTCACACCAAGAGCTTTACTACCGTTTTCAGCTCAAAACACTTTATGACAATGCGTTCAATTTGCTGAAAAGAATGTGTAATGCCGCGAGCAAAAAAATTCAGGTTTCTGAAATTAGTTCAGTATTTAAAGAAAAGGAAGCGTTTTTCGATTGTTAGTGAAAGACAATTTTAGTTTGTCGTTTCAAAAAGGGTTAAAAATTATTTTTCAAAAGAAATGTCAAATTTCAATTATTTTCTCAAAAATCATCTTGATAAATGAAAGTACTTGACAGCCATAATTTTCAATAATGATCAAGGCAAACAAAGATAAACACATGTTCAATCAGGGCGATATTATGATAGAAGATTTATAAACTGTCTTCAGCTAGTAAACATTACTGAACAACATATCCAAAGTTAGAGAAACACCAGGTCAAGGAAACACCCCTAAAATCCCTGACACTCCCTGAATCTCTCTATAACGTAAACCTGCCTAAAACGGTAAATAATTAACATATAATAAAAAACAAATAAATAACTAAACAAACACTAATTAACTGAGTAGTTTTAATAGAAATACTGTTTCTTTACTTAAAACCTGTTACAATGCAACTCTCTATTACGTAAAACTGTTTAATATAGAAAATAATTAATCTATAATAATTTAAATATAAATAAATAAAACACCAATTCATTGGGTATTTTCTAAAGAAGTACTGGTCAATTTAACAGTAAAATCATTAAAATGATAGTTTCTGTAATTGAATTTTGCCTATATAAAATTGCATGATTAATAAATAAATGATTAGTGAAAAGCGTATATGACAAATGTAACCAGTAATATATATAACACAAATACATACTCTTTATGAAATTCACTAAAAACTGTGAAGAAAAACCTGTCTATAATAAAAACTCTTTTTTTAAGGGGAAAATAATGCATTTTTAAGGAAAATGAATAAATGAGGTACAAATTTTCTAATTAAAATAGTACTATTTATTATAAATCTTTATTATTTATTAGATACAGTAATACATTCTAATACGAAACGTAACTATGATGGAATTAACACTTGCATGGAAAATTGTTAAACATAATAATAAAAAAATATTAAATAAATAAACGATCAATTAAACAAATTTTGTTTAAGAGTAATACTCACTATTTACTGAATACCGTGAAATCTTCTAAGACGAAACATTTTTTATAAAATAAACCTACCTTAAACATTATAGTAGAATAATATATATATATATATATATATATATATATATACTAGCTAACCCGCCCGGCGTTGCCCGGGCCCGAGATAATAACAATCTGTTCTATACGAATATGACTGAAATCTGTAAGGCTTTCGAAATCAAGTCGAATGAGGCAAACGCCGACGTAATCGGGGTCACAGAACCCAAGATTGAAAGCGCACCCTGGCGGTCCAAAGTGCAACTAAAACATTTAAGGCTATAGATATTAAGTCGAATAAGCCACACCTCGTCATAATCGGGTCCATAGAACCAGATATACTTCTGTAGTTCCAACTTCCACCGCCAGGGCCGCAATATGTTCTGTAAGAGGCGGTTTCAGAACACTTGACCCAACCAAATTTCATAATAGAATTGAAATTTAACCACTGGTAAACATTGCCAAACAAGTGGAAAACGCGAAAGTGGGTTACGTAAACGAATAGTTTCGAAAGAGTTAATGTAGATATTTTTAAAAACAGTGCGTTTTGAAGAAAACGGACGTGTCTATGATCTGGAGTCTATTGTTTGTCCGTATTCGCATTTCCTGTGTCGAAGCCGATTTTTAAACCTGGGTCGAAAAACGAAAATCGCTTGAGTGAGTTTTAGAAATGATTTTCTTTTGGAGGGTTAAAAGTAAAATTTTTCAAAGCGGATACCAGACTTCAAAAAGCAAAGGGATGTACATTAGGCGCGGTATTTTTAGTTTTTTTAATCTTGTTTATAAACGCCGATTCGAATTTTTAAAGATAGGAGAAATCGTAAAAAAGGCAAAATAGACTTACGGTAAAAAACGTTTTCGATAAGGTTAACATGAACTTTTTTTTTTAACTAAAGGTTTCTACCTGAACCAGATAGAACGTAGATGTCTTTAAGAGTGTTTGTTTGTTTTTTTTTTTTTTTTAGAGAGCCGATGCCAGATTTTATATATCGCAGAAAATCGTAATTTGCAAAAGTGAGCCCTGCGCGTGAATTTTTTTCGAAGGGTTACTATTATAATTTTTCAAAAACAAATACAGATGTCAAAAAGGAAATTAATGTAGATATTGTCTGCTATTATTAGTTTTTCGTTCCTTGCTTTGAACTGTCGATGCAAATTTTTAAATCACCGAATCACAGAAATTATACTTTTTCGAAGGATCAACTTTCGTATTTTTTAAAACAAAAGGTGGCTTTGAAAAGTGCAAAGTCAGCTCTTTAATTTGGTGACCTTCGTTTTTCCGTATCTTTTGTAGTCCGGTGGATGCAAGACTCGGAAAACGGGAAAAAATAAAAAAACATGAATTCGATGCTTTTTGATAATTTTTTTGAATGGATTAAATATGAAATTTTTTGGAACCAATCAGATCGCTCGAGACGTAAAAGTATGTTCTTTTAGAATATGTAGACAGTTTTTCCGCATTTCTGACCGTTCACCCATGGCGAATTTAGAAGCACTTAAAAAAACGGCGTTACTCGTGATTTGTTTCTTCTATTTACGGAGGAGCGGATAAAGGGCTTCTGAGCCTGCGCGTGTGGATTTCGGAAGAGTGATTTTTTATTTGTGTACTTTGATCAGTTTTTAATTAATAACTACTCTAATTTTCAAAATTTAAAATTCTGTGGCTCATTTGCACCAGGAGAGTGTTTGGACTACCTAAATCTAATTTTTCAGGCCTCTAGGTGGGCTAGATTTTGCTAGCAATCGAAGATAGACAGGCAAACAAACACACACGCACAGACACTCAGAGCGAAACTTTCTTTTATTAGCATATATATATAGAGAGAGAAACGTGTGTGTCCCTATATTTCAATTTGCAGCCACAACTACCTAGCGTAGACCACTGATGTTTGTGTGTGGTATTAGCCTCAAGTCTGCCATCGTGAACTATGGCGGTTGCACGTCGGTAACTGTAGGGGTGTGGGAGATATGGTGGTTGAAAGTGGTCGACTTAGGGCATTTTCATATTTCGACCAAATTGTTCTAAAAAATGTTTGGAATCGTCTTTAACAGGACATGTTTCATTCAACTTAACATGAACTGATTAAGATTCAGATAAGCAAATAAGATGATTTCGCGCCCCTTATCGGTGGAAATTGAAACTGAACGATATTGCAGCTCGAGGGTAGCACGCCTGTTATACAATGCCGTATGCATCGGGGACGAGTGCCGGAGTTTCGTTCGGAAAGAGGTTTGTTTAGAACAGAATGCGAGCCGAAAATGATTATTTTTATCGAAACCGCAAAAGAAAGTTCCTGATATCCGGGAAACGCTGGATAGATCAGGTAATAATTAATAAAACCGACCAGAAGGAGCTGAATCACAGAAAACCAGAACGCCTTATAGAAGTTTTCTATGCCCATTTGTTTCCAGCCATCTATTTACAACTTAGCAGGTATATCAGTGGTTATGAATAAAATTAGTGAACTGCACAAAGATATGAGCGGTAGCTATAAAGTTCAAAAGGTGATAATGTACTACAACATTGATATCTCACTTCTACGTAATATTGTTACAACTCTAATATATTCAACTATTTACTTCTCTATACGCAATATTGTAACAACTTTTCTTTGTGTTTCTTTATGTACCATTAATTCAAATCTGCACGATATTTTTACAACAATTCTACGCTGCAATTTACTTAACACCAGGCTATATTATTACAGGCATTAAAACTCAACAAAGAGAAAATATGAAGGAAAGAACTAATTAACTATGAATAACATAAAATTGATTAAAGATTTTTTTCTTCATTAAGACCTTATTGTATTTTAAAGAAATTGAGTAATAGTTTGAAATTTCTAAGAAATAATGGATATTTTTGTGTACTTTTAAAAAATACTTAAATTTAAAATTGTGAAGAAAAAACAATATATTTTTGTAAAAATCGCAAGTTAAATTGCTTTGATTGGGTCAAGAAAAACTATACTTCTATTCTGAAATCTGTTGCAAGGGATGTTTCCGTGGTCGGCTTTTGTATGATTTCGGATGTGTAATTTAACAATAATTTCTCAATAAAACACACTTTCAAAATATTTTATTTCAATGCAGCCTAATTCTTCTTAACATCGTTCTTTTTTTCCTTGCTTATCTGTTATCCCTGTAACCATGTTGCATAAAATTGAGTCAATAGTAGCGTAGAATTGAGTTGTAACCACATTGCATAAAATTGTGTCAATAGTAGCGTAAAATAAAGTTGCCACATTACATAAAATTGACTCAATTACAACGTAGAATAAAGTTGTAACCGCATTTCATAAAGTTGGGATATATATTCTAATACATTAGCCACCTTTTCCTGTCATCACTGTCTCTCATTTCTTTTAGTCAACTACTTTCCATTTAAAACCCAGCATATTCTTTTATAATACAGTCACATAGTCTACTGATTTTCTTCAAGTCCGCTTCCTTTAATCAGTTTTATTAACTATTATTAATTTATAGTATTTGATTATTATTCATTTACAGTTTCCATTACAGTAAGATTTCTTATTAGCAAATTTTACTGTATTCAGTAAATAATGAGAGTTTCCCATAATCAAAATTCGTTTAATAAATAGTTAATCTATTTCCTATTGTATTTAATCATTTTCCGTTTAAGTGGGATTTATGTTATAGACACCTTTTTCGATATTTTACTCTAGTTAATAAGTAATAAGTATTCGTAATGAATAATAGCCTTGTAATAAGACATTTGTTGCTCATTTATTCACTTTTTTATGCACAATTTTTATTTTTTTAACTCTAAATTTAGTTATAAACAGGTTCCGTCTTCACAGGTTTTATTGAATTTAATAAATAATATGTATGTGCATTAAATATAAATGACTATATTAGACATTTATTCATTTTATTATACATTTTTAATCCTCTAGCTTTATTAATTATTATTTATTTAATTTTATGGGTAGAATTTCATTAAAGAGAGGTTGGCTTTAACAAGTTTTACTTGTTTCAGTATATAACTAGTATTTCTATTTGTAGTATAGTTTTCGGTATACATTAGTTGACGTTTACATTCTAATAATATTATCGAAGAGTTGGCCTGATCGTCACAGTGGATAGTTTAATATAATAGTACATAATTGTTAAAATAAAGTGCGTTGAATCGCAAAAACACTTCAGATGCGTTTCCTGAGTAAAGAGACACAACAATAGTTCGGAGATATAAAAAGAACTCATTCTGTCGAAATTAGTCCTTTATTTGAAGCGAAAAGTTGCATAAAAGTAAATATATATATATGGTATAGATCCATATATATGCATTTTTATAACAAGCAAAAAAAAAACATTTTTAATTCTTTTGTTAAAAGTTATCGCTTCTCTTTTCCTTTTATTCTAAAATCAAGTCTCATTTATTAACAGATTAATGCTTTATCCTTTTTGCAGGCAGATGCAATTTATTCTATGTTTCTGGCCGTGTGTATGCACTTTGTCCGATATTATTTTTCTTTATTTTTAATTCTGAACTTTGAGCATCTGCTAGTTATCATAATACATTTACTTTTAACTTTGTAATTATTTCAGTTTAACACAAAATGTATATACAACCGCAGTTTATGTTGTTACAAATTGTTATTTCTGTCTCGATATTTCGTGATCGCAGATGGTTTTCCCAGCGCATAAAAACCACAAAAGGGTTACTGATGAACTTTGTAATATTACACACCCCTCTTTAATCGCCAAATTTAAATATATCTATTTCTTATCATTAACGGTTATTTTTGCTGGCGGTAATGAATCTTGCCAATTGCTTTATTTTTGGTGTAAAATACTCTCTGACCTGTGAACATTGTCATGATTTGAGATGATCAGTCTTTGCTGAGATGTAGAGGTGTAAAGACTCTCTTGATACTGCCTTGCTATGGAGCAAGCCGACCACCTGTTTGCTTTTACTTTTATGCAACTTTTCGCTTCAAATAAAGGACTAATTTCGACAGAATGAGTTCTTTTTATATCTCCGAACTATTGTTGTGTCTCTTTACTCAGGAAACGCATCTGAAGTGTTTTTGCGATTCAACGCACTTTATTTTAACAATTATGTACTATTATAGTAAACTATCCACTGTGACGATCAGGCCAACTCTTCGATAATATTATTAGAATGTAAACGTCAACTAATGTATACCGAAAACTATACTACACAAAGTGGTGCCGTGACCAGGATAGTGTTTTATTCAATTTTGTTTTATTACTATTACATGTAATTTATTCAGGTTTATGTTATAAAGAGGTTCCGTCTAAAGAGTGTTCCTGTAGTCCGATTTTGTTCGATTTTGGATAGGTCATTCAGTAATGATTGCTCATTAAAACAGTTTACAAAGCTTCTATTACAACTATGCCCACATTTCAGTTTAAATAATTTTTTTCACCTATAAATAAGTTTTTAAAAAAGTTATTTTAACAGGAAATGTAATTAAAAATATATCCGATCAGTTTTCATGTAAGTTCTGCACACATACAAATGCAGATGATAAAGATAAAATTATATGATGAAAGCAATACGTAACGGGAAGCGCGAAAAATACACGGATGAGAAATTTATGTTAGTGATTACAATAGTTGATCAACGCCAAAAGTGAAAATTTAGATTGAGTCTACAATTAATACATTTAAATGAATCTTTTAGTGAATAATAATCTATTATATTAAAATTTTCTGTATCTGAGTATTTCACAGCTATTCCTTATAGAATATGGAACGTTGGGCGATCAAATTAACACTAGTTATTTGCGCGGATCTGAGGATGTCATATAAGGTCTCATAATTTAAAAATTCAAATCAGTTTCTTAGATATTACTTTTTTGTAATTTTTAATGGAATTTCTGCAATGTTGGCACCTAAATTACTCCATTAAAAAAGAAAATAATAGGGATTGTTATATTTTTATTAATGTTATTTTGTCATGAAAATTGAGAAGAATAATTTTATATTTGATCAGATTGTAGAAACAATATCGTGATTAAATTATATTGTTCAAGAACATTTTAAAAAATAAAAATTATTTTCACATTAATTAAGGTTTAGGACTATTTTTTCCTTAAAAGGCAAAATATCATCTGTCGACAAATTGACATAAAGAAATTATTCAATGGACAACATTCTTCCTTCGTGTTCTAGGCTACAAAAATTAGCTTAGGAATAACATTCAGAATTGCGCCATTGAAAAGCACCATGTTTAGAAAATTTACGCCTTTATTGAATTTTTATATAGTGAATCTTTCACTTCACGATTATATTTCATGTAATTTATAAAAAGATTTTTTTTTAATTTTAATTAATAAGTACATATGAATATTCTTATATGTGTTTATCAGATAGTAATTCCTACAAAATAAATTTGAAGCAATCAATGCATGCATTTACCTGTATTTATGCTGCATCAAGTAATTGAATAGTTAAACTAACGCGCTAGCCGCTACTTTTACGCCACGTAATTCCCACTGTGACGTCACTTGCATATTGTAAATTGTAACTTTATTTAAATTTTATACACAACAACGGAGGTAAAATAAAAATTAAATTAATCTCCTTGCACTTAACTAGATAATTATTGCTCCTTGTGTATTTAAAAAAGAAACACAGATTCTGTTAACGAATGGCGATCGGATCGTGAGTACACAAAGGTAACTGGAACATGCAGCGGGTCTGAACTATGGATGTATGCATATTGAACTTGAAGGCCAGGCGTTCGGATCATGGATTTGACTATTTACAGCGCTTATTGAAATGATGTTTTGTTGCAATTTCGAAATAGGTTGGGTGACTGAATGGTTAGAACGTTGAGCTAAAGTCTGACGGGTCGGGTTCGGATCCCACGACGTCCTGATATGCATTTTTATTTAAAAACGTTTTATCAGTTGCTTTGTATTTTTTTAAATGATAAATGGGAGATTTTTTCATAAAAGTAAATTTTGATATTAATAACACACATGTATTTCTATGATTCAACTAAAATATTTAAATAAGATAAAACGAGTTATTTCACGATTAAAATTTTACATTACAGCGGCATTTAATAGTTAAAGTTTCATTTAAATGCAATATTATGAAATATGTTAATTTGTTTTACTAAATGAAAAATCAGTATTTTACGGAAATTTCCGTTTGCACGTAGAATAATTTCTCCATGTTTTTTTATATAGAGTATTTCAACGGTGAATTTTTATTAAGTATAGAATTCAAAGTATATTTTTCGATGTAAAAATCCGTGTTGAAAATATTATAAAAATAATATGTAATAAATATACATTATTTTAACCAGAAATATCAGCACATATTTTTCTAAAGAGGTAAAATACAGTGGTTTACCGTCTAGTTTCGCAATGAATAAAATATGGTTAGAATGTTTATAAATTTCCTAATGAATGTATAAGTAAGTATTTTCAGTGTCATTTGTTTCTCGTGTTTTATAATGTTTATTGGCCTGTTATCCACACATTATTAAAATATGCAATCATAAGAAAAATAATAAATAATGCAATTTACATCAAATAATTAATTTCAAGAAAAATGTGTTTTTATAAATTAATTCTGCTAATTAGATATGTATGTTTCACCATATCGGAAAATATTTTTAATGAAATGTTTAAAAGTTTTTTTTTTCATCAAATTTTAACGAAGATTTTATTTTACTGTTACAAATAAATCTCATAAAATGTTGATATCACAATCTTGATTTATTAACAGTATTCTATTTATCCCAAAAAATATAAATCAATTGATAAAGCATTTTTAAATAAATAAAAATAGAAAGAAAATCTTAAATAGAAGAAGATTCTGATTATCTCAAAAATATAAAGCAATTGATAAAACATTTTTAAATTAATAAAAATAGAAAAAACTATCTGAAATAAAAGGAGAACACGGACTTTGTACCAATACCGCCCAGGCTCATCCGTGTAGTGCAACTCAAAGCACTGTAAGTACGTAACAGCATTTATATATATAAAAAAATGACAGTTTACGCTTAGATCTATTTTCTATCTTTTTCGAACCAACACTGTGTTGGGCAAATCTGTGATCCACAGTCTTCTTGTTAGTTAAGATGCATTTGTTATAGGAAATTAAACTTTATTTTAGTATATGAATTGTTTTGTACAATACAGATATTTATGTAACTGCTGTGAACGTATACGTCACTAAACCTAATACATACATCATATTCTAGTACTCTCTTATTTTTATATTCGGTCATTAGGAAATATGAATGATTAAAAATCATTTTAGAATGTTAAAAAATTAAAAATTTTGAGATCTCCGATCGAAATGCTAAAACTGTATCAATCGACATACCAAACCAAGAGATTATAAACACAAAAAAACCAATTACGTGATCAAATAACCCAATTTTTTTTTTATGGACAGAATGAGCAAAATCCGAATGAAAAATGTGCTGTTTATGAACGCTGATCTGGCTAATCAGATCACTCGATCCTTTTCATTTGTCTGGGTGCTTATGGGCATTTATTCTTATTACGTTTAGGAAAGATAAGGGAATTTAGTCGTTGGTTTCACCTTTTCTGAACCATAAAAATACGAAATAATTAAATAATTTCAAAATTCCTTGCCCCAATAAGACGTACACCATGAGGGACAACTCCTTGCGCGCGGGCAACCCAAATAACGTATCATCTACAGAGTCATTGGTTTTCAGCTATTTCCTTAAGATAGCGATTAAAATGTTTCACAAGTACGTTAAAAAAATTACATTTTTGTGAACACTTAATTTAATTCATAAATATAATATTCTTTTGAATAAATTCATCAAGATAATGACATTTTTGTTTAGATTTGTCCAAATGACCTCATTTTTATTCTACCAGCTCCAAACTTAGAAGCCAAATCTTGAAAGAACGAAATGCTGTTGAAAAAAAAAAGTTATTGAAAATGTGCATTTTTATTCGGAAAGCTTTATATCTAAATTCTAAATTGTAAATATGATTTATTACTTTATATATGATAATATGATATAGTACTTAATAAAATTATTATAATTGTCTTTAAAATTTACCATAAAGTTCATTTCATTTCCACCCAAAGAATTGAATCATCTCATGCAATATAAAAGCAACACATCGGATTACCACGCAGCTGGTATTGATATAATCGGAATTCTAAAATTAGCAGCTGCAAAACAAGAGAAAAACATTTACTTATTTACTTCATGCTGGATATTGAACATATAGGGTGATTATTCTAAAATATCTCGCGAAATTAAAAGCGTAAATCTAGCGTATTGAAGCAAACAAAAATTCCACGGCAACATAGAATCAACAATCACGTATTTAATATATACATATAATGCTATGGCTGGTGTATCTGTCTGTGTTTTTCAGAAAAACATCTGTTTGAAAGTTTGTTTGATTATTTATACGACGTATAGTCAAAAATAACATTAAAAATATTTTTTTTTCCCGTCTTTTTGTCCGGACTAGTCTCAGAAACGATTGCATAACTAACGCTAAACATATCAGGGGCAAGCAAAGGGTGCCTGGTTACAATCCGCTGTTTTCGCATTCCGGTATTTATTCCTTTCATTTCCGAAATGTATCATTTTTGAGAAAATTCGAAATAATTTATCAATTAACCAAGCTTTCCATACGTAAAAACTCGTGAATTAATCGACCAATTTTAACTAATCTTATGGCGCTTCAAAGACGATTCAATTATTAAGATATATAAATGATGAGAATTACACGTAAGTCTGGTAAGTTTGGTAGCTTTCAAGTTATTCATTTTAATAAAAAAAGGATTAGAAAGTGTGAAATGCTAATATTTCATAATCCGGATTTGCCATTAAACCCCTCCCATCCATTCATCTGTAATACGATCTACATAAAAGGTTCGCATCATTGATAAACAAATATTTCATCCCCTAGGATGCAAACACTATTTTTTTCCATCATCAAATAAAACTTAGTAACAACAATGTATTTAATTTTGCGCTAAACCATACTATCTAAAGTATACCAATTGACTGTGAACCCGACGACAGAAGATGTATAATTGATAATAATTTTATGTGGATCCGATTCTTAGCTTACAACTTATTCGTTTTAATTTTAAAATGGGATTAGTTTGTATAAAGTGGTATTATGTCATAATCATATTCAAGATTTCCATCAATAGTAAGAAAAATATGGTAACTTTAGATACCATTAATGAAAGATACTTAATGGCGTTGTTCAGAATACAGTTTAAAAATTTATTTTCCAAAGAGTAATATTTTTGTTGTTATTTGAGGATATGTTCAGTACGATGTAGAGCGTCATGAATTTATTCTATGCATGAATGTTATCCTTCAGTTATGCAATACTATATACATTTAGAAAATGAACAAAGAGTATATATTGAACAAAAATGCTCAGAATGTATTACAGAATCTAAAAAACATACAGCATTAATGATATTTTTCAACGTATCACAGAATGATGAGGATTTTGCAAGAACACAAGAACATTATTATACAGGGTGTCCATAAATGATTATCCAGGTTTCCTTATCTCATAACTTTTCTTTTAAGAATATGACAAAAAATGTTATTACATATTCGCAAACTACAACTTAAAAAGTTTTTTAATAACACGATTCAAGTTACAAATGCCTAATGTTGCAACTGTAAACGTTATTAAGCAAATAACGATTATAAAAATACAATAATTAATATTAAAATTTTATCAAATTTTTCAAAAAAATATATTAATGAATTATGTAATATCTATCTATCTAACTTTGTAATGTTCATCTAACTAACTTATAATTCATTAACAGATGTTTGATAAATTTGATAAAATTTTAATATTAATTATCATTTGATTATAATCGGTATTTGATTAACAGCATTTTGAATTACAACTTTACCCATATGTAACTTTGTGTGTGTTATTAAAAATAATTTTTGAGTTGTAATTTACGAATATGTAATAATATTTTTCGTCATATTCCTAAATCAATAATTATGAGGTACAGAAATTGGCACAATCATTTATGGACGGGAACGTGTAATTAGACATTCAATAAGAAAATGGTAGTTTGTAATGTCAATTTAGAGGTACTGTTCAGCCAGCCAAAAAAGACAGGTCACGTGACTTCAGAGAGCGATGATGCTTATCGTCAGTTATTTCTTTACGAAACAATATGATTGATGCCATTATTTTAACGGAGTCTGGGAAAGACGATACTGTGTTTAAAACAAAAATACCTATTATTCCAGGTAATTATACGTTTCAATCAAAATATTTCAATATTCAATTGGTTCATATTTCGCAGAGTCAATAAATAAGTCCCTAGGACAAACTTTAAGAAAAGCTAGCGTTGTCCTTAATAAAAATTCTTTTACTCATAGAAAATCGGAGCTTTGTCTTAAGTTAGTAGTTCTAGATATATTATTATTTTTATTAAATAAAGAATGACATTTAATATTTTTTATAAAAAAGCGCAGTAATAGAAATATCATGATGAAAAAAAAAAATTAAAGAGCAAAAATTAATTTATACATGTATGTGGGAATTATCAGAAGTAACAACAACAATAATGCGAACTCAATGAATTATTACTTTTCACGAGCAACGATAAAGGCGATGAGTTCACGCAAGACCAAGAAAAGCACGCCAGCATGAACAGTTGTTCTATAGTTTTCGGATATGGTTGTTGGTGGAATTAGTATGTAAAGCTTGACAAAGATTGCTAACTATTATTTGTATTGAGATACGAATGTTTGTATCATTCAGGAATATTAACCCAAGTATATAGTTGTGTGTGAATCTCAGCTGTATTTGTTGTTATGTTATTAAATCTGTTTTGTTTATATTATATTTGAAGAATCTTTGTTGTGGCTAAAGTACTTATTACTCATCATAATCCCACATGTATTTTCTTTTATAAAAATAACTAGTGTATCAAGTATATACTAGTATATCAAGTTACTCAAGAATTCACAATAAAGTACAATTTTTTTTTTTTTGGGACACACAAAAATGAATGCCACATATCCTAAAGACAGATATTACGAGGCACCACAGTACTTCATGTGTATGTATGTATGTATAGATATATATATAATATATATATATGTATGTATATTACTAAAAAACCTTAATATGTATCTTAAATGATATGATATTAATTTAAAATATAAATTAATATCATATCATTTCAACATTTAAATAATTTGCTTCCGCAAATAATGATAATAGAATTTTATGAGCGAATACATAGTTTTACCCTTCTTCTTCTTATGTCAATACAGTCAAAATGTCAATATTAAATAAGATTCTACCACAAAAAATAAGTCTAGTAACCATCTGTGGATCTCTAGATAAAGTAATACTACATATAGAACTGCATCAACATTTTAATGAAAAAAAAAATCAAAGCAACAAGCATACATTTAATCATTCAATATGCAATTTAAAATACTATTAAATTGTAAATTTTTACAGAAATATGGGTTTCAAGAAACGTGAAATAAAATTTAGGTAATATCAGCAGTTAAGGAATAATGTATCACAAAATTTACCCTTGTGAACAGACATATATATTATAAGTGCTGGCTATTCATGTGTCTTTTTAGATCAGATGGTTGTCTAAAAGACTTGTGACACACATCACATGAAAAAGGCTTCTCTCCTGTATGTATAAGCTCGTGACGTGTTAGATTAGTTAATTGGGTAAAAGATCGATTGCAAATTTCACATTTGTAAGGACGTTCGCCAGAATGCACTAAATAATGCATTTTCAAGTGGTGTTTATAATTTGAGGAATATGTGCAGAGATCACATTGAAAACGTTTCAGGGAAATGTCATTAGTGTGCGTTCTATTGTTCGATGTTGAACCTTCGGTACCCATGCTTGCACTTTCACAGCACTTTGGCTGATCTTCTGAGAAACGTCTGAGAGTATCTTCATTATATTGGTTTCGACTGAGTGAAGTATTGGCAGATAATAAAACGCACCGATAGTTATCCCGCCGAAACCCTGAAAAGAATAATTACAAATTATTTTTAGCAATAAAAGGGACAATTGATGCCAGTAACAAATATTTTACATCATTATTTGTGTGGATAGATTAATGTGATCACTAGGTATAAATTTATTCAAGATACACCTATTCTCGTTCAAAATAATCAAATGTTTTGTTCATTCGTTTTTTCAGGCTAGTAAAAAAGTATAATAAGTAAAAGGAAATTACAAATTATTTTTAGCAATAAATGGGACAATTGATGTCAATAACAAATATTCAACACCATGATTCGTGTGCATAGATTAATGATCACTATGTATAAATTTATTCAAGATACACCTATTCTCGTTCAAATGAATCAAATGTTTTGTTCATTCGTTTTTTCAGGCTAGTAAAAAAGTATAAAAAGTAAAAGGAAATTACAAATTATTTTGAGCAATAAATGGGACAATTGATGTCAATAACAAATATTCAACATCATGATTCGTGTGGATAGATTAATGATCACTATGTATAAACTAGTGTAAATGCCCGTCCTAGGACGGTGGGTAGAAATTGGGGTTTTCAGTTAAAATTTTAAATAATTGATAAAAATATTCATATACTGTTTATCGACAATAAGGAAAACTGACCTGAACCGTTAAGTTCAGGGTTAATGGTAAATATTACTGTTAATGGTAAATTTTACGAAACGTAATTTTTTTCTTTATCTTTGTTTTTCAACTCAAAATTTCTAAATATTTTTCTGAATAATTAAAATCTCAATCCTAATAACGATCTCAATAATTAATTAAGGTCTCAATAATTAACTATGGCAAGTAAATTATAGGTATTAATTTTCGCTCTCAATAATACGAAAACGATCTTTTAGTTTCTTCATAATCTAAAAGAATGCATTAATTTTTACACAAAGTTAAATATTTCCCTTTCAAAATTAATAATAAAAATAATTTAAATCATTAAAAAAAGTTGATCTTGTAATAATTCAATACATCCTGAATGTACATACCTTATGTTAATGGTAAATTTTACGAAACGTAATCTTTTCAATTATTTTGGTTTTTCAACTCAAAATTTCCAAATATATTTCTGAATAATTAAAATTTTAATCCTAATAATGATCTCAATAATTAATTAAGGTCTCAATAATTAACTATGGTTAGTAAATTATAGGTATTAATTTTCGCTCTCAATAATACGAAAACGATCTTTTAGCTTCTTCATAATCTAAAAGAATGCTTTAATTTTTACACAAAGTCAAATATTTCCCTTTCAAAATTAATAATAAAAATAATTTAAATCATTAAAAAAAGTTGATCTTGTAATAATTCAATACATCCTGAATGTACATACCTTATGTTAATGGTAAATTTTACGAAACGTAATCTTTTCAATTATTTTGGTTTTTCAACTCAAAATTTCCAAATATATTTCTGAATAATTAAAATTTTAATCCTAATAATGATCTCAATAATTAATTAAGGTCTCAATAATTAATTATGTTAAGTAAATTATAGGTATTAATTTTCGCTCTCAATAATACGAAAACGATCTTTTAGTTTCTTCAGAATCTAAAGGAATGCATTAATTTTTACAAAGTCAAATATTTTCCTTTCAAAATTAATAATAAAAATAATTTAAATCATTAAAAAAAGTTGATCTTGTAATAATTCAATACATCCTGAATGTACATACCTTATGTTAATGGTAAATTTTACGAAACGTAATCTTTTCCATTATTTTGGTTTTTCAACTCAAAATTTCCAAATATTTTTCTGAATAATTAAAATTTTAATCCTAATAATGATCTCAATAATTAATTAAGGTCTCAATAATTAACTATGGTAAGTAAATTATAGGTATTAATTTTCGCTCTCAATAATACGAAAACGATCTTTTAGTTTCTTCAGAATCTAAAGGAATGCATTAATTTTTACACAAAGTCAAATATTTCCCTTTCAAAATTAATAATAAAAATAATTTAAATCATTAAAAAAAGTTGATCTTGTAATAAAACAATACATCCTGAATTTTCTTATTCTAAAAATATGCTTATGTACATTTTATATTATTTTACAACTTTATTATTATGTAAATTATAATAAAGTTGTATTATTAATTTATTTTTTTTTCAACAGAAACGTATAATTTGTATTTATTGTCAGAAGATGGCGCCAAAATAGTATTTAGGAACGAAATCTAAAATGCTGGTCGCAAAGCCTCGAAAGGTATCATCGCTATTTTTGAAAAAGTGCTTTCAGGAATAAAATGCTTACAGAAATAAATTTTAAAAAATCCTTTAAATATTTAAAGACTTTAATATGCTTTTACAAATATTTTAAGAGCATAATTGGATATTTTAATGAAACGTTCAAAGAGTCATTCCTTTTTTTTCTAGATATGGGATTTGTGTTTTTGAATGGCAACATTATTCGTTTATTTACATCAGGTAATCGAATGTTTAATCTGTTATTTTTAATTTAAAACTTAAAACATTATAACTGGATATGATATACATGTTTTATACGAAAATATGCTGAACAGACATTATTTCAAGTAGAAGATATTATCATTTAGTGTTATTACGTGTTAGCATATATTTTTCAGTAAGCCTAACATGGCGTTTAACTACGGTCGACTCACAGATCAGAGTGGTACAACCCGGTACCGTTACAGACACTTTCTCGCCTTTGGATTTTATTATAAGTAAGATTGGTCATATATGAAAAGTTTATCTGCAATAACATGTATTTGGGGTTTTTCTTAACGCCATCGGCGGATCCATTCGCGATACTTAAAAACGGATGACATATTCTTAAATTTCGTACTTTTATATTTTAAACGCCGCAATCCGTTTGGAAAAGTATTTTTGTTGACTCTGAAAAAATATTCGCAAAGAGTTGTTTTCCATGTATTTTTCCCCATTTTGCCAATGCTCCGCTTCAGCGCCGTCACAATTTCAGAGGTACCAATTAACCAAAAATAGGTTTTAAAGCTGAGACTTTTTTCTGTTTGACGGTGCAATCGGGAATAATAGGAATTTCAATAATAGGAATATTTTTTTTTCTAAAATATTCGCGACTGCAGGTCACTTCCCGCTTCCCGCGAACATTCTTTTTTTCTAAGCTAAAATTAACTAAACATCGGTACTTCGAGAGAACCTTTCTACACATCTCGGCAGATCAGATTTACATCACCTATAAAAAATTGTAAACGTCGAAATGCGTAGAAATATTTTTAAAAAAAATCTGAAATTATCGATGATAACGCTAAAACGCGGGCTGTTTCGGCGCTGCTTCGGCTCATGTTTTCACGACTAAATATACATATTTTTCACAATTTTTTTTACCAAAGCTTGTAAACAGTTCTATATATAACTGATAAAAATTTCAGAGAGTTTGAAAGATAAGAACTATTTTTTTTTTATTTGTTTTTGTTATGTTAAAGGTTGATGCTTTTTTATACGAGCCGCAAAACCGTCGTATTTCTAAACAATAAATATTTCAATGAGTTCGGACAACAAGAGCTATTGTTTTTAACCATGAAACGACATTACGCCAGCAAAAAAGAAAATGTCTTCGTACGAGCACTTTACCAGTATATATCATTTTTTTTTTCACAAAATATTCATTTTAAAATATAATTTGATATAAAATCATACACATTTAAAGATTATTTGACGTTGTTATCATGGACGGATCAGCTTAAGGAATATGGTTTAAATAGAAGTAATCTTTAAAAAAAAACTACGGTAAAAGAAATAAAGGTAAAATAACTTGTATATTTAAAAATATCGTAAAACCAATTAAACCCCTTAGGGGAGATAGTACACGTAAAATAGTCAAAATTTCGACATTTTTATTTACTCAAGCTATATATGTAATAGTTTGGTACACGTGTTTTAAAGTGTGTACAGAGGTGCTGTGCAAGATTGTGTCAAGTGATGCACATGATTTCAGTTTAAAGTCTTCTTTTTCACAAATAAAAATTTTAAATAGCTTTTTTGCATGTTCTCTTTTTTTTCATCATCTTGTTTTTAAAATGCTAAGGCATTTTTTTTTTATTTGATATAGTGGTTTAAAATTGTTTGTGCATGTCCTTTATTATGTACAAGTGATACAACATTGAATGGAATTAATATTATGATTTTTTGTTTTCCTATATAAATAAAATTATATGAAGAAGCATTAAATTTCATCGTTGTTCACTATATACAATAGCAAAATATGTATATTATATTTAATATTAGAAGTATTAAAAATATATGCATAGTCTAGTCTAATATATTTTTGTAAATAAAACATTTACAAGCAAGAATGTCAGTGTTTAAAAAAAGTAGTAAGTATTTTCAAAAACATGTACAGTTTAAAAGTATTTTATTGTTCAAAGTGTTCAAATTAATAATAAAATGTATTTCTGTAAAAAAAAAAAATTATCATAATTTTTTAAATGAAAAAAAAATGTTAAAAAGGTATCGTCTCAACTTAAAGCTAAACTTTAAAGTTTCGTTTATAGGTTTATAAATAGTGAAATATCGTAACAATATTTGAACCGATATTCTGCGTCTTGTGGGACATAAAATGATATCAGTAGAAAATTTGTACAGAGCAATTTGGTAAGTGACGTAATATATACTGCCAGTTACACTTTGAAATGTGGCGTATCTAGTCATTGTTATTCAGATGTGAATCATGAGCATTTCCCGCATTTGTAAATTCCTCACCAAGCAAGATTAATCGTTTGAAATTTTCATTAACATTAAAGCTGAGAATGAATTTTCATCTTCGGCTTAAGATTAGACATCCCGTGTTTCTGAATAAATAATTGAATGGCTGCGGTATGTTCTTAAGTCATTTATCTTTTTTTTCGTACATCTGATTTGGTCGTTCATTTTTACCATACATATTTTTAAAACAGCTTGCCAGTGAATCAAAACAGATAAGAATATTTAATTCAATGGATTTTCTTTGATTTTATATATTTTTTAATATATTTGTAATTAAAAAGAATGCTTCACATTTCTTAAACTCATGCAATGAGTAAGTGATGTAAGTGATGTAAGTGAATGTAAGTGATCCATAATTATTGTCTTAGAGTTTCATTGACCTCAACCCTATTTAATTATTTTTTACCCCTTATAAAATACTACAAATCGCATTACTAAAACATTCAATGATGTTAGTCTATTTTAAAAAATACGAATTAATGAAGAATATTTTGAATATTCCTTTATTAAAATAATATTACATGTATTTTTTTTATATTTTGGCAATATACATAGTTTGTAAATCTTGTTAAAACAAAAATATTAAAACTATGCAGCACATTCTTTTTTACAATATTACACAGTGATACATATTTTCTTTACTTTTGAAATAAAAATCGTTAAAGTATTTGAGACTTTTAAAAGCATATTTTTTTTCCTTTTTATTGAAAAATAATAATGTTTAAAGATGACAAATATAACATTTTCATTATGATTAAATTTAAGATAGCACTTCACCCTTCTTAAACTAACATATATATTTTTAAAAAATGTCTTCTTGAATAAAACTTTACATTTTTTGTCACTTTATTAATAAATTCCATTCTTTAAAATCCTGTTTTCGGCTATTATAAATTTCCTGAGCAGTATAATAATACTTATATTGAATCTCAGCGTTTTTTTTTTTTTTTTTTTTTTTTTTTTTTTGTAATTGTAAACAGTTTCTAATAGCAGGAAGCTTTTTACGAAGAAGAACCCTTTTTTTTACTATTATTAAAGATTAACGCATTTTTATATGAGTAAATGTATACAAAATGGAAGTAGTTAACATTTAAGAGCTTCATTGACGCTTATCCCTATATCATAATTTCGTTTTCTGTTTTGTCTCAAAATAAATATAACATTATTAAAACTATATCCAAGCACAGATTTTGAAAAGCGAGATTGTAAATTTCTTTTAAATGCTAAAAGGTGTAAATTAACAACATAATACAAATTAAAATAACTTTTATTAGGTTGTTTGACATGTTTCGACTCACTCCGAGTCATTTTCAAAAACAAATGAGAATATTCCATAATGGCACGGGCTTTGAAGTTATTATTTTCATGTACTTTATTAATAAATTCCATTCTTTAAAATCCTGTTTTCGGCTATTATAAATTTCCTGAGCAGTATAATAATACTTATATTGAATCTCAGCGTTTTTTTTTTTTTTTTTTTTTTTTTTTTTGTAATTGTAAACAGTTTCTAATAGCAGGAAGCTTTTTACGAAGAAGAACCCTTTTTTTTACTATTATTAAAGATTAACGCATTTTTATATGAGTAAATGTATACAAAAATGGAAGTAGTTAACATTTAAGAGCTTCATTGACGCTTATCCCTATATCATAATTTCGTTTTCTGTTTTGTCTCAAAATAAATATAACATTATTAAAACTATATCCAAGCACAGATTTTGAAAAGCGAGATTGTAAATTTCTTTTAAATGCTAAAAGGTGTAAATTAACAACATAATACAAATTAAAATAACTTTTATTAGGTTGTTTGACATGTTTCGACTCACTCCGAGTCATTTTCAAAAACAAATGAGAATATTCCATAATGGCACGGGCTTTGAAGTTATTATTTTCATGTACTTTATTAATAAATTCCATTCTTTAAAATCCTGTTTTCGGCTATTATAAATTTCCTGAGCAGTATAATAATACTTATATTGAATCTCAGCGTTTTTTTTTTTTTTTTTTTTTTTTTTTTTGTAATTGTAAACAGTTTCTAATAGCAGGAAGCTTTTTACGAAGAAGAACCCTTTTTTTTACTATTATTAAAGATTAACGCATTTTTATATGAGTAAATGTATACAAAAATGGAAGTAGTTAACATTTAAGAGCTTCATTGACGCTTATCCCTATATCATAATTTCGTTTTCTGTTTTGTCTCAAAATAAATATAACATTATTAAAACTATATCCAAGCACAGATTTTGAAAAGCGAGATTGTAAATTTCTTTTAAATGCTAAAAGGTGTAAATTAACAACATAATACAAATTAAAATAACTTTTATTAGGTTGTTTGACATGTTTCGACTCACTCCGAGTCATTTTCAAAAACAAATGAGAATATTCCATAATGGCACGGGCTTTGAAGTTATTATTTTCATGTACTTTATTAATAAATTCCATTCTTTAAAATCCTGTTTTCGGCTATTATAAATTTCCTGAGCAGTATAATAATACTTATATTGAATCTCAGCGTTTTTTTTTTTTTGTAATTGTAAACAGTTTCTAATAGCAGGAAGCTTTTTACGAAGAAGAACCCTTTTTTTTACTATTATTAAAGATTAACGCATTTTTATATGAGTAAATGTATACAAAAATGGAAGTAGTTAACATTTAAGAGCTTCATTGACGCTTATCCCTATATCATAATTTCGTTTTCTGTTTTGTCTCAAAATAAATATAACATTATTAAAACTATATCCAAGCACAGATTTTGAAAAGCGAGATTGTAAATTTCTTTTAAATGCTAAAAGGTGTAAATTAACAACATAATACAAATTAAAATAACTTTTATTAGGTTGTTTGACATGTTTCGACTCACTCCGAGTCATTTTCAAAGCAAATGAGAATATTCCATTTTGAAAGTTTGTTTTTGAAAATGACTCGGGGTGAGTCGTAACATGTCAAACAACCTAATAAAAGTTATTTTAATTGGTATTATGTTGTTAATTTACACCTTTTAGCATTTAAAAGAAATATATTATTACAAGGTGTTATAATTTATTATAGCGAGATAGTATTTTAGAAAAACGAAATAAAGAAGGAGATTTATAATTATATAATACAGTATTATAAAAGTATATATATACAGTATATATATACAGATTATGATACAGTAGTATAAATATGATAAAGTACAAAATCCGAAAGCAATTGAAAGTTTATTTCTAAAACATGAAGAATAAAGATTTTTGCTCCAAAATCTCTATTCTAAGCCATTTCTACCATAATTTTGTAATTCCAAGAGGTTTTCTAATTTATTTTTGTTAAAACTTTCGTATTTACAATGAAAATAACTTTTTTTGTTATATTGTGAACATTTTGTTTACTCTAAAGGTTGTATGAGATCTATCATAAATTGTCTCATGCGAAAAAATAAATAAATAAAATCGTTAGCAAAATGAAATTTTACATTTATATGAAAATTTATTTATTTTTTATTTTCCACAGCATTGTTAAATCTGCATAATTTTTAACTACTTGAAAAAAAAAACTTCCCGTTTGTTATGTGAAGGTAAAATGTACCGGAAAATCTAAATATATATTAATATTTTGAATAATATTGGAATATATATAATAATATTTGGAATAATTTATAAATATTGAGTGAAAATTAGTAATTAAAATGTTAATGCTTGTTACGATTTCAATATGCATACGATCCCGAAGCATAATTTAAGTATAGTATAAATTATTAGACATTATTACTAATCGGTTAATACCAGTCACCAATCCATATGATAAAATTGCAACATAGTTAATGGAGGGATGTTCTTTTTTCCACGACTTTAAAATACATTTTTTTAATAACTTACCCTTATAAACTTCTTTTCATGTTGAATTTAAGAAACCTCTATTAATAAAGATAATAAAAGTAAACAAAGGAACGAAAATTTTGTAAAATGATTTATTTACTTCTTACTCAATTTGCAACAAATGTTATTTTCCTTGAAAGTATATTCTGATTTTATGTAAACGAGATTCTGTTTTGTTTAAAATAAAATTCCTTTTTTCAGCCTTTTATCATTTGTTTGAATAAACTATTTCTTAATATTATTATTTTCCTAATTAAAATTTATAAAAATGTTAAAATTCACGTAAAATATTCGCTGAAAATAACTCATTTCAAGGAAATACAAAATAAGTGATTTTAAGAAATAACTTAGTAATAATAAATAATGTTTTTCTTTTCATCTTTTTGTTATTTTCATTGTAATTATTTGTATAATTATGTGTTACCGCCCGTCTGCGTGGTTTGTAGCGGAGGCGTCAACCACGATGAGGGCCCAGGGTTCGAATCCCGGGTGGGGCATGGATGTCTTTGTGTGTGCATCTTCAGTGCTGTCAACTTCCCTGTGTCTATCCCCAAAAAGAAGATTTATGTAATGTGTCAAAGTCCTGTATATATTTCTGTGAATAAAAAATCTAGATCATTCGAGACAACAGCCTTGTAGCTTATAGGTCTCAAAGCCACCTCTGTCAAATGTCAAATGTCAAATATATGTTGAAAATGTTTACGAACATTTGTCAATAGGGGCTGCATTTTTAAAACATTATTTGCCGAATAGCTTGCGTAATGTGTTCTAGTAAGTAGAAATATTTCGGATTTATTTTTCTGCATTTTTTTTTCTTTTTGAGAACCTATCAGTTCCAATTCACGACGACATCTTATGTGATGTAAACAAATGTTTGCCAATACAGGGCTCGAAGCGTATAAAGGAATGTTTTTGTTTGTAGCAGTATACGCCATCAATAATATTCGGGGTAAATTTCTTTAACATATGTAATAGGAATATGAAAGTAATTGTTTGCAAATGGTGTTAGGAACAAAAAAAAAATCTCCTGTAAGCTTCGAGCCCTATTAATGCTGTGTATAAGATTTTTATCGTGTTAAGTCTACTATCACTGAATTTTTAATTAAAAAAATCTGAAGTGTCTTAGGAATGACTACTTGACGGTGATAACTAATAATTCCGAAGACGTTTTTAAATAGCATGTTGAATAATTTAACCTCGCAACAGCTGCTTTCGAAAAAATAATAAATACAACAGGAGACAAACTAATTTATTTATCTCTTTTCTGTTCATACAGGGAATTTTTTCTTTTAATTTTTCCCTCAATTTAACTCCATGAAACTACCATAAGAATAGGGATGGTCATTTCTATGAATTTGGATCTAAAACGCTTGTGAGAAGACATAATATAAGGAAGAAAACGGAGAGAAAAATCTTCGAATAAAAACGAAATGTTTTGATATAGAACATTCTAAGGTAAGATAAAATGAAAACTAATTGAACAATTACTACTGTTTATTCAAACTGATTAAATATAATGTATCCAGTTTTTCAGCGTATGAAATCGAAAGATTTTACGAGTAAGTCACAGAATTAACGACTGCTTAGTGCCCGATTTGGCCGCGATTTCAGAGGTGGCGATAAATATGCCAAGTCTGATGGCTAACCAATGATATATATATATGTTCTGATGACTTGTTTGTTACGCATGACGTGTTTTTTACAACATCAAGTGATTCTTATTTCAACGTCTATCTGTGTTTTTTACAAATTTATTAGTTATTTCATTAATTAAAAAAGCAATTATGCCGTTACACGGTCACGTCATATTATTAAAAGAGAAAAAGCTTTGAAAAAAAGGTTGCGATACAGCGATACATGTTACATACAATAGATCAGTTTAAACTGACGCCATAAACGTTTATGCGCTCACTGACAAACGATTAGGGCAATATTGTAATGTTGTTGTCTCTTTAATATTTTAAAATGCTAAAAAAACATAATATTTCAAAAATGATATAAAAAACTTAGTTGCGTATATGGAAATAATCCTTAAGACTGTTCCTCATTACGTAATCTTTTCAAACAACATTATATTTGTAGAATTATATTAATTTAAATAATGCTAATATTGCAATGAAGCCTGCATGATAGTGAGCGGATATATCAGTTCACGGTGGTGAGAATGTTAAGAAAAACAATGGTAGGTAAATAAATATCCAAGATAATTTTTTTTTCTGTTGTCATTAATACATATTGCAAATTTTATTGCTGAAAGTTATTGGTAGTTGACTATTTATTATTTGCGGCATTATCGATTTTTTTGTATTTTTTAGATGCCAATACAACGAGGTCGCTGCACACAGTGATTTGTTTTTCATGTGTGCGAAACGTTCATACATGAATTACATTGATCGCGGTATTAACGAAGTTGTTGTATTTTTGGGGATTCCAATTAAACAAGGTTCTTGAATCCAGTGATGTTTTTTTTCATATGCGCGAAATACTCATAAATGCGGTATTGATCGCGGGTTTGACAAAGTCCATGTAATTTTGAAATTGCTACACAACGATGTTGCTGCATCCAGTGATTTGCGCGATGCGCTCCTGCTTGCGTTAGTGATCGCAGATTTCCATGCTTTTTTTAGATTATTACACAACCAGGTTTCTGTATTCAGTGATGTGTACGAAGCGCTCACGCGTTCGTTAGTGATCGCGGCTTTGACGAATTTCAAGAATTTTTTTAACTTTCAAATGATAGTTAACATTATTTTAAATAATGGTAAAATTTGCATAAAAACGTGTTTTCTTACTGCTCCTGTTTCAGTCATAAAGCAATATCTTTTAACAATTATGTATGGTTTAATTTAATATTCTGAATTTAAATGCTTAAATTATTTTTAGCATTCTTTTGTCCAAAAAACTATAAAATTCTATATTCGGTATGTCGCCACTCTCATATAAAGGCACCCTATTTTTCACTGACCTTATTTAATCTCTAAATCCACTATTTCCCCTATATGTAAGTATTTAAAAATTCAGAATGGCAACATTCTTCCTTTTGTTTATCCGGTTTACAGTATGAAAAATGTAAACAAACATATCGAAATTGTCAATTTTTCAATATTTTGAAATCGCGCCAAGCAGGAGTTAATTTTCTAATCACACCGATTTTACTTAGAACTGTTTGGTCATCACAACATAGAATTTCCATGAAGTTAATTACTAATTATGATAATGAATAACATAACCGCTAAATTGCTGCTGTTTAAGATCATAAAGTGCGTCAAGAAACAAATTAACCTAATTATTTCCTATAAGAAAGCGAAGTTCTTTCTTTTCAAATGCTCAGAGTAAATTTATTAGAAAGCTGCTGAATGTATATTACATACTTTCAAATCATGTGAAGTTACAAAATAAAATTGCATGAAGCCAGATAGCTAAAAATAAACAAATATAGAATTGTCACGTGGTTTAAGTTCGATGTTACACATTTTAATAAAATATACTTAAGTGTATGAATACTAGTTAAAGTTGCTATTTTAATTAAAATTTAGCTTAAAAAAAAGTTGTATTTTAAAATGAAAAGGAAAACAGCTATATTTATAAAATATATATGTTTCTTACACGGTTACTTTTAGGGGGTATGTTTCAAATTGCAACATTGTTTCCAATGTTGTTCTTCATCGTAATTGAATACATTTTGTAAAATTAGAACTTTTTTCGAATTTACAAATAAATTTTTTTATTGTCCTTTGTATTATAGGTTACATTTAGAAAATCTTTCTCCATGCCCTGAGAATTAAAACAGCGAAGATTTCATACTTCCTAATTTTCCAGGACCGAGAAGATACTTTCAGTTTTATTAAATTTCAATTAATTGTTATTAAATCGTGCAAAACAATTTTGAAAATTTAATGGCTTCATATGTAAATTGGAAAATTGTAATATATATTTTTGTATATAAAAGAAGATTAATGCATAAATTTTCGTTTAATCTATATTTTCAAGTCATAATTTAAAAATTTACTTTTACTGTGTTTTGAGCTGGCTCAGAATAATAATAAAATACATTTAGCCATTTTACAGAAAAAAGCCCTTTTGTAAAACCTTTTTTCTGTAAACATAAAAATGTAATTTTCCAGAAATACATTATCTAAATATTTACTTTACCCTGAAATCATAAAAGGATAAACAATATTTTACTTCTTGTATGTTTTTTTCTTCCAAATGAAAAATTATTTTGTTCTTTTATAATATTTTTTTTAAACTATTTTGAAATTTTAGATAATTGAAGACAAAATAAAATCGAGTTTGTGAAATCAGAATTTCCTACTAAACATTTTTATATACGTTCTCTTTAAAAATTAAAAGTAGAATAAACAATTTAGTAAAAAATGAATATCCTTAGCATATTAAATACATCTGCGCTGTGTGTTTTGGAATAGAAACTAAGTTTTAAAAATACACAAAATATAATTACGCTTATTTTATTTATATTATAAATAAAATCATCATGTTATATTTTCCCCTATTACCATGGATGCACATTATTATCTTTTAAAGAATATATTATTTTACATGTAATATGAGATGGAAAACTCCATTGAAAAATAAAAATATAGGTGGTCTGATTATAAATTTAAAATAGATGTTTTTTTGTTTCTGAATAAAATAATTATGTTAAGAAGTTAAATAAATAATCTCTTTTAGATTTTGAAAGATTTATTATGTTATTAAATGTACAGTACGCTTTTACTTTTTGCCACTGGATTAAATTATTTAATTTCAAGAGTGTGGAACGTTTACATATATTTAAAAAATATTAGAGTGCACATGGTTTTTCTACCAAAGAATCTCACATAGATTTTATATTTATTTATTTATTTTTCATAATGTTTTTATGGAATTATTAAAGAATATCACTTTTTTATGTTATTATTCCATTTTATTTGCACTTTATATAAAGTATATATAAGATATGTAAGGTAGGCCATACTTTGTAAGATTTTCTTTAATCACATTTTAACCAATATGTTTATATATATATAAGATCTACATATAAGATATATATATAAGAAAATTTAAAGAGTACAATTATTTACAGTAATGTGTGGCGCTCCTTGTCGCGTGGAAATCCTGCACTGTCACCTCTTCAAAGGGCCGTCAGATATGAATTGTACAAGTGGTGCAGTCATACCACTGAACTGCTCATCTATTCTTCAAGCGGACTGTACAACTGGTGCAGGCGCACCTTCTCCATCATTCTGTCTGTCGCTGCCTGTCGCGTAGGAACGCTGGTTCCAGCGACAGACCCTATATTGTAATTTTTTTTGTCTTTAGTTCCTGCCGCCTGTCACGTGGGGCTTTGCCCGGCAGGACCAGCCATTTTGTACTGCCACGTTTAATCCCTGCGTGCAGGGGAGCTAGCCGGGGAAGACATTAAACGCTCAACGGCTGGGTTCGCCCTCAGCCGAGTGGTCTTCCTCAGGCATTAAAATTAAAATTATTTACATTTAGTTTTCAATTGAAACTTCACTGTGACTTCAGAATTCATCACAAGTGTCACAATCTTTTCAGAGACTACTGTTACATGTGATATCTTCTAGTCATACTTAGACATTATGACTTTCAGTTCATTTCTTGTTGAGCCCAATGTGATGTCATCTTGTGATTCTCATGTGACCATCATTTGATGACTTTACTGGAAAGTCACCGTGACCAGTAGTTTGTGATGAGTAACTAGTTGAGGTCAAAATGAATTATTTGGTGACTCTAAGGCGGACGTCATTTGCGTGACTCCAATATGATGTCTCCATTACCTCTGCCTTGTAACGAGTTATCAGGTGGCAGTCACTTGTTGATTCTCGGATAATCGTCCTTTGGTAAATCAACTGTGAGAAAAAAAAGAACTTCGCTTAATGCCAAGCCTTAATCAATAACGTCGCAATCAAATCATCTGATGACGCTTGAAAAAGCTACGGCTATGGTGGCTTCAAAAATGTGTCACAAAATTACGGTCACCTGAGATTCATAATGTGAAGAATTTCAGAAAGGATATTTTAATCAGAGTTGTGGTCGGGATATTTCTGATCATTTGTGTTATGATAATGACTTGCGAAATCAGAGAAACATGTCTATAATATTTTCATTGTTACATCCTTAATCTGAAATATGTATAAATTACTTTGCAGATTATTATGTGGCTTATGTTTTAGCATTATACCTTGTATGTGTGTGAATAATTTAAAATAAATAATTAAAACTGATGTAAAACAGCGATTATTGATGTAAACAGAAACAATAATAAATACAAGTATTTTTAAGAAAACATTAAACCTACTTTAAGGGATCGTTTTTCACCTTTGTGTTTTATGGTAAAATCTTACTTTTATCTTACTTAGAATTGCTTACATAGCACTTAGCTGTCCTGCATTGTTTAGATTATACCCCACACGATGCAATACTCTAAAATACTTGGATTTTAAAACCTTTTGTTAGTAATACTACTCATTTGAGCGCGCGATAAGCTGTGATAAATTAAATATTTGAAGTGTTCATGTAAAATATATACATATGGCGATAATTTTATAAAGGTAAAGCAGTACTGTGACTTTAACACCATACTCAAAAAACTTTCGGATTGGTAAATTTTTACAAAACTTAGACAGACAAGAAAACAAACAGACAGATATTTATTATTTTTAGATCCTAATGAAAGTGAAACAGAAGCACCAGTATTGGAGTAGTATTTGGGTTTTTACATTTAATTTATTTAATTATCACTTAACTTTCTTATATACTAGCTGACCCGCCCGGAGTTGCCCGAGCCCGTGTAATAAACATAAATCTCTTAAAAAAACGAAACTCTGGGCAGGGTGTCCGATGGCCTCGGCACCGGGCATGCTGGTACGCTACGCAAAATCTTTTATTACCCCCTTCCATCGCCAAGGGAGCATTCTGTTCTAAACAAATCTCTTTCCGAACGAACCTCTGAGAAAATTCCCCGCTGCCTACGGCACTGTAGAGTAGGCATGCTATAAAATTGAGCGGGTTTGGACAAGATGGGAACATTATTAGCCGAGTTATTGAAATAAGGCACAGTTACAGAAAATAAATTTGAGGGAGGTGCCGGGGGGGGGGGACGTTCAAGTGTCCTTTAGCAAATGACTAATTAAGAGGACCACTATGCATCTTTAAAAATTCGTTTGTTTGGTTAAGCTAGCAGCTTAATTATAAATTTGGCTTAAACTACTATTCGGAAACAGTGGTAACCGCTACTCATAAATTTATTTTAATGTTATAGAGGTTGATTATTAAGTTTAATATCATGTTTGGAATCAGTTTCGTTAAAATCAGAAATATGGTGGCTGAGTGATGGAAACGGGGCATAGTTAGAGAAAAAACCTTGAAGGAGGGCCAGGTGGGAGGGGATGTTAAATTGCTCTTCAGCAAATAACTAAATAGAACCACCACTTCGAATCTTTAAAAATTTGTTCGTTTGGTTAAGCTAGGAACTTAATTAGAAATTTGTCTTAGACTGTTATTCGGAAATAGTGGTACCCGCTACTAATAAATTTATTTTAATGTTATAGAAGTTGATTATTATGTTAAATATGATGTTTGGAATCAATTGCGCTGAAATCGGAAAATCAGTTACCGAGACATGGAAACAAGGCACATTTAGGAAAAAAAACCTTGAGGGAGGGACCAGGGCGCTAGAAGAAGTACAAGAGTCCTTCAGCAAATGACAAATTAGGAGAACTACTAAGCATCTTTAAATATTGATTCATTTGGTTAAGCTAGGAACATAATTTGAAATTTGGCTAAGAATATTAATTGAAAATACTGGTAACCGCTATCTAGAAATACACCCTATAGCTACAAATGCTGATTTTTATGATAATTTGAACTGGTTTGGAGAATTTAGGAAAATTATAAGTTGAATTATTGAAATACAGCAAGCAGAGTTAGAGAAAAAACCTTGAGGAAGGGGTTTCGCGCGGTCATGTGCTCAACAACAAATCACAACTTTGACTGTTGGTATGCATCAACTGAATACGGGCTAAGTAGTTTTATTAGGAACATAAATTAATTTTTACGAAAACTGTTATTCTAAAATAGCGGTATCCCCTTTATAAAACAGAAATTAAACGCTACGGGCGAAACTAAAAATGTTAAATTTGTTAAATGTAATTAGCTCTGTTGAAATCAGAGCAGTAGATTTTGATTTATTAATAATGAGGGTCAATTAATGAAAAAGCCGCCGCCAGGTGATGCACGATCAAGTAAAATAAATGTGATATTTAATAAAAAATCCCTTACCTCCACCCCTCCCCATCCCCGCAAATGTAACAAATAATCTGTTAAATAAAGTTTTCTGTATTAATAATCTCTATCATACTAATATATGTCATGTAAAAAAAGCTCTTAAACTCAACTAATTATTATTCATTAAATCGATAAAATCCTTTAAAATTAAGTTTTTAGCATTTGTCAACGGTTAATAATTAAATTGATGATCTACATGTCATATAATCTCTTATCCATCGATTTGAAACACTCGACTCGCAAATGATTTATTTAATGACTTCTGCGGAGACTTTATACAACAAACCAACCGAAGATAAAAAAGAGTATTTTTGATGAGATCTCTTTGGGGATTTTAATTAATATTTCAGTAAATAATTAAAATATTAAAATTCCTAGTTTCAAGTGAATCAGGAGAGGCCTTGGACTATCCACATCTAAATTTACAGACTTCTAAGTGCGCTAGATTTTCCTAGCCATCGCAAACACACAGACAGACAGACACACACACAGACCCACTGAGCGAAAATTTCTTTTATTAGTATAGATTGAAAGGAGTGTATGTTCTGAAAAATTAAAATTTAGTAAAAACGCATGTTAAATTTTATTTACCCCCAAAACCATAATAAACATGAAACAATTTAGAATTAAGGTGATATACATATTTATAACAAATCCCTAAGATACAGTAAAAAAAATCATGTAATATAGGGAAGACATTAGCCCTTTATGCTTATGATCCTCTTCTGCACACAAATCAAAAATTATTCTATTTTCTTTTATCGTATATTTGTATTATTTTTACTTGACTCACCTCATTAAAACATTTTCAGAAATAGAGCAATTTCCCAATTTCCTAAACATAAACGGGTAAATTATTATTAATACAAAAAAGATGCAGGAAGTTTTCTTCATCTTCAATTCATAAATGCTATGCAAGTTATGACTTTTTTTCTATTCTTCATTTAATATTTTTTTATATTTTATTTAACTTTTTTTAAATATTTTTATTTAACAGTTAACAATATCTCTGATAATAATTTTAAATAAATTCAATTTAATTACTATCGTTAAATATTTCAACTTTATACACGTGAATAAAACGGAAACGTTTTTTTAAAAAAACGTTTGTCTTTTTGTTTATAGCTAACATTTAAAATTCGACTGAAAATTTTAATAATAAGCTGGATTTTTCAAATTTTCATTATTTCCTTTAATTATATTGAAACCTTCAACTTTTATCAGAATAAAGGTAATTGTCTGGTAATATAGAACTTAATTCAAATAACTTCTAATTTACCAATGCTTCGATTTTTAGCAACAATGTTCATCATATAATTCCACAAAGCTATATATTCAGATTTTTTTTTAAAAAAAGATTTAATAACAGGTTCTGATTACAAATTATGTTTCATACTTACAAAAATAAAACCACAAATCATGCACAGATATTTACACCACAATAAATAAAAACAATAATATAATTATGTGTCTCTCTTCTAGTGAATGTTAGGCGACCAAACATATAAAGCATAAACATCGAAGACACAGTTACATTTTAAAAGAGAAAAGCTAAACAGGAATATCATATTTGTTATGGGTTAAAGCCCATTTCACACTAGATCATTTGGACTTGCACTAACGCACGTTAAGTTGATAAAGGGTACCGTTCGTTTTCAACGCATATATCGTAAAAGTTATAGACATGTAGATATATACATTATTTGAACTTTTGTTTTGTTTTTGTGTGGGTGTTGAGTTGTTTTTTATATGTGCATGATCCTCGCAATTGAGTCGATCGGTGACAACCTGTATTTCGCTGCAGGTCTCACCAGAAGCAAAGCCACTGGGGGGCGGGGGGAGGGGCAACCTTAGCCAAGGCGTGTCTATGCGTCAAGGACTGATTTTCCTCGCAGTCCGCGGTTGGCAAGAGGCCTCTCCGGCTCACCGCGGCCGATGAACTTGTTGTTTCCTCCCTCCCTAGGACTCGACGATCGGAAGCCACGGCAAATCAAGGGTCGTTGGGAAGCTCGACATATGGCCGAGGACCCGATTCCCTCTATGGGGTTCCGGCTACGGGACTCTAGTGATTCACCAGGTGTTTTCGTGGTGGTTTCCTCTGATCTTGGGATCCACCGCATGTCGTAACGACCTCTATCGTCAACATGTGGCTTCAATAGAGTGGCCAGCAGGTGGTGACTCTCCCACAGGTCGCAGTTCATACGGGAGGCCTCCCATGGTCGTTCGCGTTAAATTTCCCTCAGGACTTGGGTGTGACGATTGACGCGCCCGACGGGCGCTTGGTGGCGCAGCTCAGTTTTTATATCCGCCTTCTATTGTTAATGGAAAAAGGAGGGGGGTGGGTCTGTCTGGGTATCTGACATCACAGTCTCACTTGAAGTGCTTCGCGGAAAAGGAAAAATCAAAAGAATCCTCGAACATACCCGACTACATTTGGTGGTCGCCAGACGATCCCACACGTTGCACAGGTACGCCAGCGACGAAAAGAATTGAATACTGCCTGCGCTTAGACAATGGATACCTATTAGACCAGGCATGTTTTGACTTATTGTGGCTTAATCTTTCTAAACCGGACATCAACTCTTGAAACAAAACTCCACAAAATGAAAACAAAATTACAACTTTATTCCAAAGTACTCTTTTAGCACTCCTCATCTTTTTAACTCTGGTGCAAGTGTGTCATTTTGAAAGGACGGGGACTGCATTTTACAACAAGGCTAGCGGCCCACCCATCCTAGGGGTGGCGATTTAATATGCGTCTTACATTGTATCTTTATTCGGCAAAACACTCGTGTGTACACACTATCCTTTGTGAAAGCTCGCTACCGAGCCCACATAAGCGCACATAGATAAAATAAAATTTAACCCCTCATAACCATAAATCAATATCCCTTCTTGCCTCCATTGGTATGACCTTCGCCTGATCCTCTCTCTGTACGACTCTGGCCGAGAGATTTTTTAGAAACTTCTACAAAACGACTCCCCTGGCCATTTCGCCCAAAATGTTACATAAACGCCAATGACCACCTGGTTCGTTCGTGCAACTCTGGGATTTCTGGACCAAAGCATCTCATGAGAAAGGAGCCACTTAGCAGAAAATCCCAATTTAAGCTATATGTCCTATAATGGAGATCGGTACAGGTTTTATGATCGAAACATGACATAGGCCGTAAAAATTGATCCTAGGCAGATTTAAAAGGGCTGGTATTGTGCATTTTATTATAGCACTAATAATTGTCGTAAATTGTCGTAAAACGCTTGAAAACAACCATTTTTATCTGCTTTTCCAGGTAATAAAAAGTTTAATAGATTGCACACATTGACTCGAGGGTCTGATTAAAAATAGTGTTTCTTATCCTAAGAAGATCCGTACCTGTTTACATGAGAAAAAATAAATGTGGGTGCTTAATGAATGCAAACGGTTTTAAACTAAAGAGGAAACATTTTAATTTTTCAACTCTTGAAAGTAAAATTCGGTTTATTTAAGTACAAAAATTGAATATTGAATTATAACCATAATACAACAGAACGAGATCTTTCTAAAGAAGCAAAAGTATGAAAAGCGGAACATCCATTAAACAGCTATGCGTTAACATGCATAGAAAATCATACAAAGGTATTGATAACCTCATTCGTATGAAATTAGTTAAACAAATTTTTGAAATCCAATCCTCTGCCTATACTAAAAAGTATCAGAAAGAATGAGTCTTTTGAATAAAGTAATAAACTTTTATTTTAAGGCCTCATTCTGGGTATGTCAGTAGAAATTCGATATAAAAAAATCCATCGCTGTTGGTGACAAAAATACGGAATATGTTGCGTTGCCACGCTAAAAAACGACTTTCTTCAGTATCAAAATATAACAACTTAGTTCAAATTCAGGCCCTTAGATAAATTTTGAGATTTTAAGGTATTTTAGTATCCAATCTTAATTACAACTATTAGAAATAATTAGAAATGAAATAGTCACAGTAGTTCATTTACCACAAATTAACTCTACGTGAAGTTGAAAATTGAAAATACCTGGGATTAAATGAGGATTTTTCCCAGTTAAAATAACTGAATAATATTTCAGTGCTTTCATTCTTACTAATACACAAAAAAGGTCTCCTACTTTTTACATTTATTAGAAAGTTATCATAGATAGTTTTAAATATTTTTAAAACATGCTTATGCACGGTAAAATTTATGTACGGAATTACTTTTTATTAGAATATGCCATACTTTAAATATATAACATTTTATAGTATTTTAGTTTGTAAAGGAAAATTAAAACTCTTTTTTCACTACTACTTTTGATTTTTATGCGAAAAAAATTAATAGTTCAAAAGGCCTTTTGTTAAACATAAAGCTGTAACTGAAAAATAAAAAAATTAAGTGGAAATTTGTCCCAAGGTTTACATTTTTCATCTAGATATTATAAATGGTAAAATTATTTTTACTTTACAAATATTTGTCTTTTATATGAAAAATGTTTGTATCTATTTTTATTTAAATATTTTGCGAAATTGAAATTTTACGTAACGTAAGGATGTATTATTATTTTTTTCTAAAAATCATGCTTTACATAACATAATTCATTACATACAAAGTAACAAGAAATTTACTTTCAAAAATTAACAAATATCAGAAAAGAAAACATTTTTTTTTATGTTTTAATACATGTAAAATAGTAGCTCCATGTTAAATTGAATATACTCTGTAAAATAACAAAATTTTACTGGAATAGTAAGTATATAAATGTAATGGAATTCTTTTGTTTAACTTCTTGATTTTAATACTAATAAAGATATTAAAAAAATATTTAAAAAATATTCATGTATGTATGTAGTTTCCTTTTTCATAGAATAAAAACATTCATAAACATTTATTTAATACTAACTTATCCGCCCAGCGTTTCCCGGGCTTAAATTAATAACTTTAAATGAACGTAAATCCGTGTTGAATTCAGGCCAGCAAGGATTTCTGTATCACAGGTAGGCACACTTTGGAGATTCGGAGGGAGGAGGGTTTGTGTTTCTAGATCAGCCTTTCGGATGCAAATTTTCAGACCTCACAGACAACTAAATTTACAATTTTAAATTCCACGGACCATCAATACGAATTTTATAAAAACATAAACACATATTTACAATAATTATGAGAGAACGTCTGTTTAACTAATATAAAATAAACTTAATTACTATAACAAAATTATAAACACTTATATTTTCTTTAAAAAAAAGTAAATGCTTATTTAATCCTAATAAAAATCTTAAAAGGCTGTTTAATTGCAACACAGTTATTAAAGTTATTTAAAACGCTTCCTTTATTTTGTAAAAAAAAAAAAAATCGCATATTTTTAATGATTGTTAAAAACAAATTCATGGATTTTTATCCAATGACGTTACTGCAGGATCGAGGGCCGGCTTTTTTTCAAGCCGAGACTAGCACTCAGTTTTCATTGCTGCGGCAGATGAAAATGTCTTTTTGCAAAAATATATTATTGAAAACTGGATCAAAATTATCGTTGCTTTCAAACTTAGCAATCGGTATTCATTTTTTATGCCCAAAATAAGTTTTAATATGAAGAAATTTGGTTTTCAGACAGTCGTCGGATCAATGCGACACTCTTTATCATTCATGGTTATTTTTTTATGTTTAACGTTTGCAAAGCAAAATATGTCCAACATTTTTTACGGACCAAAAAAAGTTTTCTTGAGAACCACTGTTGATCTTCGGTTGGCGAACACTATTCTAGTACAGTAACAAGCATAAACTTCCTAAACTTCGAAGGTGACATTTCGATACTTCGGGACGGAATGTACCCCCAAGAAACCCAATAATTTCAACTTTGCTTTAAAACACCTTATCATATTCCAGGATTACCTTAAAGATACCTCATCTCGTTACAATAGTCGTTTTTTTTCCAAACAAATCTTACCTTTTTGAATGCACCGAATAAAAAAAAAGCTCCCGTCACGGTGCCTTATACATTATAGTTAGGTGTATTTCTTATTATTTCACCAGTATATGATCGTAAATCTTTTATATTATGTTTTTTAAGCACTCGTTATAAAAATTGACGAGCCAATATCTATTTAGCTTTTCACGTATAAAATATAACATCATATACATTACAATACATTTCATTTTGGCTACCTCTGATATTTGTATGATTAAAATAAGACATCTAATAAAGTAAAAAAATAATAAGATACAATATTTAGAATAGTGCTTTTAATACATATAATAGCGTCAGTTAATCATAAATTAAAATGTACTCGAACTCCATTGATCGACATTATTAAAAAAAAATTGTTTTAAAGACAATATATACTACACACGAGTCATAAAATCACAGTTACCGTATAAAATTTAAAAGCACATTCGAAATAGTGTGAGACAGTTTCATTTGAAAAGGAACTTGGATTTTGTTTTTTTACTTAAATTTAAAAATACAAAAGCGTAATTCAAGAACAATGTCATAGATTCCCTCTTTTTTTTTTAAAGATATTATCTAAACTAGTGACATTACTGCAAGAATATTTTCTTAGTCATTTTATCAACACTTGATTTTCACATAAGACTTTAAAATGATAGTTTGTTAAGTTTTCAGTTCCGGCACTTGAAAGCTCTTATTAAATTTTTCATAATTTTTTCATGGTACACAGCAGGGCGTGGTTTTTTTTCGAGATAAAGATGCTACATGCAATCAACCACACCCTTATTCACAACTGAACTATTATAAAATATTCTGTCCTCTTTCGCATATTCATTTATATTTATAACTGTCATTGTATTTTATAACGGCAAGACTACAGATGATAGCACATTATTTTCACAAAAGATAGGTAAATACTAAGAATGTTTCTTAACAAAATGTTACATTTTAACATTTTTGTGCTTTTAAACTTATATTTTTGTAATTTGCATAAATATTTTATGTATGTTAATTTAGATATATGTATTTTATATGTGTAAAATTATGCCTGTTATCAAAAAAAGTTTTTTAAAAACTGAATATAAAATAATACTTTTTGAAGGTTTTCCAAGAAAACTCTCTCATACAGTTTTGCATATTGTTTACTTTGATAGTGTTAACATTTGGATGCAATAAGATAGCTGTAAAGATAACAATAAAAAGATTCTCAAAAAGTCCCACATTTCATTTGTTATTAAGGGTGGTTACGTAATACTGGATAAGGATAAGAAGCACACACTCTTAATATTTGTTTATGAACGAAGGAACTCCAACGTCATAACAAGAGGATGTTTTGCAATAAAAGTTTGCTGCAGCAACTCACCGCAGAAAAATTTCCTCTTGTAGCGTCATTCTGTATTTCAGAAATTTCTCATTGCCTTTAAAAATTTGTATAAATTCAACTTATATATTTTTGTAATCTTTCAAACTAGTGAAGAGGGATATTCCATACAAGAATATAAAATATACATGCTTAAAATATCTAATAGAAATGTGTTCATAAAAATACAGTCCTCATTTTCGACGAAAAGGCGATTTTAAAAGAAATCGCGAAAACTTCCAATATAGCTGTACAAACACAGAATAAACTTAATTGATAGGAGGGAGAAAATGCATTAAATTGGGCTAGAAGACTGAATTTTGATTGCTTTTATGAGAGAATTCAAATCGAAGAATTGGGAAAATTTATCCGTTCTTTATAAATTAACAAAATCATCTAATTAAAAAATCGAAAATTTGAGAGTTGGATGCATTCGGACATGTATTTTCATGCCCAGTACAAAATTTAAAGACTTCTACGTGCAATACATTTTGCTAGCTATCGCACACACACACGGACGCACACATTAATGCACACAGGGACACAAGAACATATTTATTTTATTAATATCACTTGGCAGAAAAAAGTCATATAGAGAAGTAAATCTGGGAAAAGATCGTATTTGATATTTTGAGTTATCTATATGTGTCGTTGCAATATTTACACATTTCGTTGATCGGCAGGGATAAAGAAAAAAAAAAGCAATATCCGTTCCACACTCGCCAGAGTAATTACTCTATGTTACTAATCGTCTGAGGAAGAAAACTATTAATTTATTGATCTCGAAACCAGGCTGCTACTTCTCATCTGGTGAAAATATTTCTGTCAGAGATAAACTTTGATACATTTTTTTAACATTCATTTTATACATAATCACTAACAAATACTTTTTTCAATAAATGATCTCTTTTATTTTTTCTTTTTCAAAACATGTTACAGAAAGCTGAAATTTGCGAAATAATTCATTTTCTTATAAATGCCGTCTATGTATTATTAAGTGGAAAAAAACATTTTTAAATTCTACAATTGGCATTTTTAATTTCATTAACAGCCTTCGCGAATACAAAAACTACAAATTCTTCAACTTCGTGTGAAGAGAATAGCAAAAGGATGATTTTTACCTTGCGTTTTATTTAGTCAATATAGTTTCTAACATAAGAATCCCTGATCCAAATACAGAATAACAGAGCATCCGTCTAAAGCCTGTAACTGAATGCCGATGAATACGAAAAAGGTAATGAGATAATGGAACAAATTTCGCGGTCTCTAATAAGGTTGGGAAACAAGAAAAGAAAAGACGCTACGATAAATCAGGTTACAGACATATACGTATAAAATTAATGAAGATAACATGATTTTTAATGGTAGATAAAATAAATAAAATATGCTGTTTACACGGAACCTTAACAAAAATCTTAAAGAATAAAATAGATTTTATTCATTATAAGTTTTTTACTTGCATTTAATTTTAGAATTAAAGGAAAAAATTATTTATTACTTTCCCCAACATTACGTTTTTTATAAATGCCACTAGAATATTCATCTGTATTACTTTAAGTTGACCAAAACATTCTTAAATTATGCAATTGTAATTTTATAATTTAATTAACAGCTTTCATGAATACAAAAACTATAAATTTCTCAACTTCGTGTGAAAAGAATAGTTAAAGGATGATTGTTACCTTGTGTTTTTTTTTAGTTAGTCAATATAGTTTCTAACATAGGAATCCCTGATCCAAATACAGAATAACAGAGCATCCGTCTAAAGCTTTTAACTGAATGCCAATGAATGCGAAAAAATTTAATGAGATAGTGGAACAAATTTCGCGGTCTCTAATAAGATTGGGAAAAAAAACAAGAAAAGACGCAGTACGATAAATCAGGTTACAGACATATACGTATAAAATTAAAGAAGGGAACATGATCTGTAACGGGAGATGAAAGAAATAAAATATGCTGTTTACGTGGAACCTTAACAAAAATTTTTTTTAATAAAATAACTTTTATTCATTTATAAGCTTTTTTCTTGAATTTAATTTTGGAATTGAAGGGATAAATTATTTATTACTTTCACCAATATTACGTTTTCTATAAATGCCACTAGAATATATGTCTATATTATTTTAAGTGGACCAAAACATTTTAAAATTCTACACAATTGTTATTTTATAATTTAACTAGCAAGCTACGCCCGCTACGCTGGTCAATTTCTTTTAACGAACCTTTAATCAAATAAAATATTGACATTTCATAAATAACTTTTATATTTTAACAGAATAATAAGGCTACTATATTTTGTGACTCGTGCTATAGCCAATATACACGTCAGGACACGTCGCCCTTATCATTATATTTTTACGCATGAAGGTTTCGCTATGGTACTCCATTGGAAAATTTGGTAATTTTTGAAATTCAATATTTGAAAAACGGCATAATCATTAGATTTGAAATTTATATCAAGAAAAATACAATTTTTTACTTTTCAAACGCAGTTTGTCTAACAATTTTCTGACAAATAATTTTTGAGCTATCATTTTTTTCAGTAACTTCAAATGTTTCATTTTCCGAGATTAATCTGGTGCAACAATTAGCGAAAAACCCAGTCGTCAGCAACGCATAGTTTTTTTATTAAAGAGGCTGTTGGAGCAGGGATTGTCACCACCAATTTGCCACCATCACTTTTGAAATCGGTTCCGTGGTTCCAGAGATTCCATAGAAATTGTAATTTAGAATGACTTCAGAACGCTTTTCGCTCATTTCACCCATTTAAATTTCGATTTTTTTTTAAATTTATTCTTAGAGAGCATTTACATCTTATAAGAAACTGCAATGCTAAATTTCAAATTTCTTGCCCCTTCAGTATAAAAAAGTCGCAATTTTCGAACAATTTTCGATCCTACACCCCATTGATGTTAGTGGCACCGACATAAAATATAGCCTATGTTGGAGTAGGGATTGTCCCCATCAATTTGCCACCATTACTTTTGAAATCGGATCTGTAGTTCCAGAGATTTCATAGAAATTGTAATTTAGACTGTTTTTAGAACGCTTTTTGCTCATTTCACCCTTTTAAATTTAAATTTCTTTTTTATTTTGTTCTTAGAGAGCATTTACATCTTATAAGTAACTACAATGACATATTTCAAATTTCTAGTTCCTTCAGTATAAAAAATAAAAATAAAACTGCCCAGTTAAACTGAGAGCATTGAGTTCACAGGATATTCACACTAATTGTATATTATACTCTTATTTCAAAGAATTTGAAATAAGCCCATCGAAAAATAAAGAAATAAACAATATATTAAGGGGGGGTCATCCCCCGTTACCCCCCCCCCCATAGTTAACTAATGAACCCCTTAAACTAATCAAGTAAACCTCTAATTTCAATGAATATATTTACAAAATTTGAAGAAAATCGGATAATTCTGCATGAAAAACCCATTTATATAAATTAAGGCGGGATTAGCCCCCTCCGTTCCTCCCCTTTATACTTAACCAATCAATCCCGAAAAACTAATCAGGGAAGCGCCTTAACACAGTGAACCTATAAACAAAATTTGAAGGAAAACGGAATAATTCTGCATGAAAAACCCATTTATATAAAATAAGGGGGTATTAGCCCTCCGTTCCCCCCTTTATACTTAACCAATCAATCCCGAAAACTAATCAGGGATGCGCCTTAACACAGTGAACCTATAAATAAAATTTGAAGGAAAACGGAATAATTCTGCATGAAAAACCCATTTATATAAAATAAGGGGGTATTAGCCCTCCGTTCCCCCCTTTATACTTAGCCAATCAATCCCGAAAACTAATCAGGGATGCGCCTTAACACAGTGAACCTATAAACAAAATTTGAAGGAAATGGGATAATTCTGCATGAAAAACCCATTTATATAAATTAAGGGGGGGATTATCAACCCGTCCCCCCCCCTTTATACTAAACCAATCAATCCCGAAAACTAATCAGGGAAGCGCCTTAACACAGTGAACCTATAAACAAAATTTGAAGGAAAACGGAATAATTCTGCTTGAAAAACCCATTTATATAAATTAAGGAGTGATTAGCCCCCTGTTCCCCCCTTTATACTTAACCAATCAATCCCGAAAAGTAATCAGGGAAGCGCCTTAACACAGTGAACCTATAAACAAAATTTGAAGGAAAACGGAATAATTCTGCATGAAAAACCCATTTATATAAAATAAGGGGGGATATGCCTCCCGTTCCCTCCTTTATACTTAACCAATCAATCACGAAAACTAATCAGGGAAACGCCTTAACACAGTGAACCTATAAACAAAATTTGAAGGAAATGGGATAATTCTGCATGAAAAAGCCATTTATATAAATTAAGGGGGATTATCCCCCCGTTCCCCCCCCTTTATACTTAACCAATCAATCCCGAAAACTAATCAGGGAAGCGCTTTAACACAGTGAACCTATAAACAAAATTTGAAGGAAAACGGAATAATTCTGCATGAAAAACCCATTTATATAAAATAAGGGGGGGGGGTTCCCCTCGTTCCCCCTTTATACTAACCAATCAATCCCGAAAACTAATTAGGGAAGCGTCTTAACACAGTGAACCTTTAACCAAAATTTGAAGGAAATGGGATAATTCTGCATGAAAAACCCATTTATATAAATTAAGGTGGGGATTCGCCCCCCCCCGTTCCCCCCTTTATACTTAACCAATCAATCCTGAAAACTAATCAGGGAAGCGCCTTAACACAGTGAACCTATAAACAAAATTTGAAGGAAAACGGAATAATTCTGCATGGAAAACAATTTTATATAAAATAAGGGGGGGATTCCCCACTTTATACTTAACCAATCAATCCCGAAAACTAATTAGGGAAGCGTCTTAACACAGTGAACCTTTAACCAAAAATTGAAGGAAATGGGATAATTCTGCATGAAAAACCCATTTATATAAATTAAGGGGGATTAACCCCGCCATTTCCCCCTTTATACTTAACCAATCAATCCCGAAAAATTAATCAGGGAAGCGCCTTAACACAGTGAACCTATAAACAAAATTTGAAGGAAATGGGATAATTCTGCATGAAAAACCAATTTATATAAATTAAGGGGGGGATTATCCCCCCGTTCCCCCCCCCCCCCTTATACTTAACCAATCAATCCCGAAAAGTAATCAGGGAAGCGTCTTAACCCAATGAAACTATAAACAAAATTTGAAGGAAAACGGAATAATTCTGCACGAAAAACCCATTTATATAAATTAAGGGGGGGGTTAGCCCCCCGATCCCCCCCCCTTTATACTTAACTAATCAATCCCGAAAACTAATCAGGGAAGCGCCTTAACTCAGTGAACCTATAAACAAAATTTGAAGGAAAACGGAATAATTCTGCATGAAAAACCCATTTATATAAATTAAGGGGGGGAATTAGCCCCCCGTTCCCCCCTTTATACTTAACCAATCAATCCCGAAAACTAATCAGGGAAGCGCCTTAACACAGTGAACCTATAAACAAAATTTAAAGGAAAACGGAATAATTCTGCATGAAAAACCCATTTATATAAAATAAGGGGAGATATGCACCCCGTTCCCTCCTTTATACTTAACCAATCAATCCCGAAAACTAATCAGGGAAGCGTTTTAACCCAATGAACCTATAAACAAATTTTGAAGCAAATAGAATAATTCTGCATGAAAAACCCATTTATATAAATTAAGGGGGGATTATCTCCCCGTTCCCCTCCTTTATACTTAACCAATCAATCCCGAAAACTAATCAGGGAAGCGATTTAACACAGTGAACCTATAAACAAAATTTGAAGGAAAACGGAATAATTCTGCACGAAAAACCCATTTTAATAAAATAAGGGGGGATTATCCCCCCGTTATCCCCTTTATACTTAACTAATCAATCCCGAAAACTAATCAGGGAAGCGCCTTAACTCAGTGAACCTATAAACAAAATTTGAAGGAAAACGGAATAATTCTGCATGAAAAACCCATTTATATAAATTAAGGGGAGAATTAGCCCCCCGCCCCCCCCCCCCTTTATACTTAACCAATCAATCCCGAAAACTAATCAGGGAAGCGCCTTAACACAGTGAACCTATAAACAAAATTTGAAGGAAAACGGATATTTCTATGAAGAGTTATCGCATTACGTACGTACATACATACATACAGAACCGGCTGCCAAGCTCTCAGGGCTTGATAGCCAGTTTGATAGCTAAAAAATCGCAATTTTAGAACGTTTTTTGCTCCTGCACCCCCTGGGTTAGTGGTACCGACATAAAATTAGCCTATGTTGGAGCAGGGGTTGTCACCATCAATTTGCCACCATCACTTTTGAAATCGGTTCGGTAGTTCCAGAGATTACCCCCTACAAACAAACAAACAAACAATCTTTACTCCTTTATAATATTAGTATAAATTAACAGTTTTCGTAAATACAAAAACTATAAATTTCTCTACTTCATGTGAAGGGAATAACGATAGAATGATTTTTGTCTCGTGATTTAGTTAGTCAATGTAGTTTCTAATAGAAGAATCCCTGATCAAAATACAGAATAACAGAGCATCCGTCAAAAGCCTGTAACTGAATGCCAATGAATGAGGTAAAGGTAATGAGATAATGAAACAAATTTCGCGGTCTCTAATAAGATTGGGAAACAAAACAAGAAAAGACGCAGTATGATAAATCAGGTTCCAGACATATACGTATAAAATTAAGGAAGAGACCATGATCTTTAACGGTAGATAAAAGAAATAAAATATGCTGTTTACACGGAACCTTAACAAAAATCTTTAAGAATAAAATAGCTTTTATTTATTTATAAGTTTTTCCTTGCATTTAATTTTAGAATTAAAAGGATAAATTATTTATTACTTTCACCAATATTACGTTTTCTATAAATGCCACTAGAATATTCGTCTATATTATTTTAAGTGGACCAAAACATTTTAAAATTCTACAATTGTTATTTTATAATTTAATTAACAGCTTTCGTGAATACAAAAACGATAAATTCCTCAACTTCGTGTGAAGGGAATACCGAAAGAAGGATTTTTATTGAGTGTTATAGTTAGTCAATGTGATTTCTAACATAAGAATCCCTGATCCAAATGTAGAATAACAGATCAACCGTCTAAAGCCTTTAACTGAATGCCAATGAATGTGAAAAAGGTAATGAGATATTAGAACAAATTTCGCGGTCTCTAATAGGATTGGGAAGGGAAAAAAACAAAAGACGCATTACGATAAATCAGGTTACAGACATATACGTATAAAATTAAGGAAGGGATCATGATCTGTAACGGGAGATGAAAGAAATAAATTATGCTGTTTACACTGAACTTTAGCAAAAATATTTAAGACTAAAATAACTTTTATGCATTTATAATTTTTTCCATGCGTTTAATTTTAGAATTAAAGGAAATAAATTATTTATTACTTTCACCAATATTACGTTTCCTGTAAATGTCACTAGAATATACGTCTATGTTATTTTAAGTGGAGAAACACATTTTAAAATTCTACAATTGTTATTTTATAATTTAATTAACAGATTTCGTGAATACAAAAACTATAAATTCATCCACTTCGTGTGAAGGGAATAGCGAAAGAAGGATTTTTATCTCATGTTTTAGTTAGTCAATGTTGTTTCTAACATACGAATTTCTGATCCAAATACAGAATAACAGAGCATCCATCTAAAGCCTTTAACTGAATGCCAATGAATTCGAAAAAGGTAATGATATAATGGAACAAATTTCGCGGTCTCTAATAGCATTGGGAAACAAAACAAGAAAAGACTAAGTACGATAAATCAGTTTACAGACATATACTTATAAATTTAAGGAAGAACACAGGATCTGTAACGGTAGATAAAAGAAATAAAATATGCCGTTTACACGGAACCTTAACAAAAATCTTTAAGAATAAAATAGCTGTTATTTATTATTAAGTTTTTTCTTAAATTGAATTTTAGAATTAAAGGGATAAATTATTTATTACTTTCACCAATATTACGTTTTCTATAAATGCCGCTAGAATATTCGTCTATATTATTTTAAGTGGACCAAAACATTTTAAAATTCTACAATTGTTATTTTATAATTTAATTAACAGCTTTCGTGAACACAAAAACTACAAATTCCTCAACTTCGTGTGAAGGAAAAGCGAAAGAAGGATTTTTATCTCGTGATTTAGTTAGTCAATGTAGTTTCTAACAGAAGAATCCCTGATCCAAATACAGAATAACAGACATCCGTCTAAAGCCTTTAACTGAATGCCAATGAATGCGAAAAAGGTAATGAGATAATGGAACAAATTTCGCGGTCTCTAATAAGATTGAAAAGCGAAAAAAACAAAAGACGCAGTACGTTAAATCAGGTTACAGAAATATACGTATTAAATCAACGAAGAGAACATGATCTTTAACGGTAGATAAGAGAAATAAAATATGCTGTTTACACGGAACCTTAAGAAAAATCTTCAAGAATAAAATAGCTCTTATTTATTTATATGTTTTTTCCTTGAATTTAATTTTAGAATTAAAGGGAGAAATTATTTATTAGTTTTACAAATATAATGCATTTTTTGTGAAAGTGCACTGTAAAAATGACGAAGTTTATTAATCTAAGTAAATATAATATAATCACGAGCGAAAATACACAAGAACTTCTTCCGAGTTAGCCATGACTTCGAAATGCGTACTTTATCATTAGAAACCCCAGAAGCCAATACATTTTCGATATTTAAAGAACCATTTATAAATAAAACTTTCTTTCGCTGGCACAGATTTTCGGAAACGTTTCCAAATAGTTTTTATAGTATATTAATTAGTTTTTTCAAACCGGAATATCGGTTTTTAGGCTGCTATTGATTCTCAGTTAAACATTTTCAGTTGCGTAATTGAAATTATGCATGGAAGAGTAACAACATAACACTAATTTAAATTTTAACAGTCACGCTGTTAATTTATCACGATTGTCTGTAAAACATGTTTTTTGAACATTATAATGTTTATTTGAGAACTAAGAGAATCCGAAAAACCTATATTCCGGATTGAGAAAACTGAATAATACACTACTCGGAAAAGTTTCCGAAAATTCGTCGCAGCAAAAGAAACTTTGTTTTCATGAATGTGATTTTAAATCGTAAACATACATTAGTCTGTGAGATAAACAACGCTTTCGGAATAGTGGGTAAATCATAAGAGGTTATTTCACAGTTTTGTTTGCTGTTATATTATATATTAATACATTAAGAAGCATTTGTCGTTTTTTTACAGTGTTTTGATTTAAATTATAATTTCTGATTCATTATTCTCATATTTGTAGACGGATTAACAAAGTCTTATACAACTGATTGCACTATTTTCTAAAGGTTACTTATTTTAAAGATTTTCTTTTAATAGTTACACAATACGTCTACGGATGCAAACCAACGTAAATACAAGAACTTAATAATGGATAAAAAAAGACAGAAAATAGCATAAAATTTCTGAAAAAATCAGAGCATCCAGAACTATATTATGGTAGATTTCTTTCTTTCACTCTTTTTTTTTGTTTGTTATACCTGCCGAATGAGTTGAAAGTTCTTGTATGAATTCAGATAGATGTAGGTACGATGACTCTTAAAAGTTAAGATAAAAGAATTTTTTTTAACAAATATATAAAGAAATCCCTATAAAACATACAATTTTGTAAAGTGCCTCATGCTCAGACACATCATATAAAAACATGATACGAATGAAAGAAAAGATTACTTTGGTTATATACACAGTAGATCAAAAATGTCAGAACACAACACCATTATGTCCCGAGAAGAAACTTGCTAAAATGAAGTGTGGCCATTCCGTACACTATACCAATCGTATGCTGTAAGAGGTTTTTGATTATAACAAGTGCCAATAAATACCCCTCGTGTATTAGTGCACATTGTTTATCCTGAAAGTTCATTAGAAGGAATTGAAGTCGCGCTATAGCTCTTTCTTTGCATCGCAATGAGGTTTATGATCGTTGAATTTACGGACGCATCCATCGACACAAATATCTTCTTTCTCAAGAAAATCACCAACAATTTGTATCTGTGTAATTTTGCATTATCTTCCATAGAATAAAGCCTAGATCAGCAACCATCAGAAAAAGTTTCAGAAAGCACCTCCTGTTTAAACGGCTCTGTGGTTACAAAGAGGCAATCGAGAGCACATCCACCATGAGACGCGATATAATGTGTAGTCAAACACAGAAAGGTTGAAGCCACGATTTCTTCACTATGAAATTCAGATTCAGACCACAAACGGATTCTCGCCCAGATGCGTTTCTGGAAAATTCTCTGGAGAGACCATGGTGCACGCTATCATTACAATATACGAGAACTGACATTTTGGTGCTTGTGAAATCCTTGTTCAGTGTGCTTTTATATTGGACAGCTGAACACTACTACAAGTGCTTGATGTGAATATTGTAACAGCACAAGCATATAGGGTTGAAGTATCAGAATGTACTTTAGAATTTTAGTTTAAAAACATTTCTTCAAATTCACAAAAATACAAGTAATATTCTCTCTTCTTGCGTTAATTTAATATCATAATTGTTTCTTTCAAACTCCTTTATTTTACTGTAATCGGTTCATTTTGTGATTTTTTGCTCCGCTCTACTTCTTAACTACGTAATAATCTCATAATCTTCAGTTACACACAAGCAGATTTCATTACCTCCTGGCTCTTTTCCCATTGGAACGTCAGAGTAAAAATTTAGACGGATGTGATATGTTACTCTTAAATCACGTTAGATAACCTCTAATTAGTTTTTAATTATTTCCAAACGCTTTCCCAAAACCATTATCAATGTTACAATTTAAAAAAGTTTGAAAAAAAAAGAAAAAAATATTAGAGATTTTTTTTCTGCCATACCTTGCATTTATTTAAAGTATAAATATATATAAATAAAATAATTGCAATTCAATTTAATTTGTGAAATATAAGTGAAATTTGTGATATTAATGGTTTTAAACTACGCAATGTCAACCTTTTTAAATCCTTTTTATTTCACGGCACACGAGAACAGGCTCACTAACTTCCGAGGCGCACTAACACCAACATGATGAGAAAAACACGACAACAATAAACTATTTTGATTGACTAACAAATGATCACGAATTCAATATTAAAATAAAGGAATTAATTTTAATTTAATATATAAGCTTTAACTTTTAACATTCTTTAAAAACTTATTTATTTTTATTTACTCAATTTTTTATTAAATTTTATCCATGTAATATAACAGCTGAACTTGGTATTTTTCAGAATGTCTTGTTTTTCGACATAAATTTTGAGTGCAAACGAAACTGTTACATAGATTATATTATGATAGTTTTTTATTTTAAAACAGTTTTTTAGCGGAAAAGTTCACTCCACATCAATATGTCTTTGAGAATGGAACATATATTTCTATTAATTTTGATATATTTTAAATTCAATTAAGAGATTATATTTCAATTAATGATCTTTCATTTTTCATGATACACCTAAATTATTCTCGCGGCATGCTAGTGCACCGTAGCTCAATGTTGGAAAGCCATATTAAAAATCCTTTCTTAAATTTTGCACTCTGTTTTTTCAATTATTTTCTTATTTTTTATTGTTTGTTTGTTTTTGCGGTATTTGTGGGCTGCACTGGGACTACTAAAATCTTTCCAATGGTAGTGCCTATTTTTCAACAGATATCTTTGCTTGCAAGAGGTTTCTGGTATAACGTTGTAATCCAAGAATAGGAATCGGCATTTTCCATTTGGCAACTGTTCATTCAATACCCAGGATTTTTTCGCATAGTATTTATGTCAGCAACTAATATATTCCATTGTTCTATATTCTTAAGATTCGTGATTTGTATCGATATTAAATGTCTGGGCTTCAATTTAATCTATTTTTATTTATTTTTTATTTTATTATTAATTGTTTATATCAATACATTAAATAGGAACAAAAATGTATAACTGTATCAATAAAAGTATCTCTTTAGTACATTTTAATAACCGGTCATGTTAACTGAGACAAGTAATGAAAAATATATTGGATATGATGGCTACTCCAGTGAAGTCATTCCTTTAACGGAGGATATTCTAAGCGCTCTAAAACACCTTGTCAAGGGCCGCGAAAATTCTTCTTCCAAAGGTGCTAAAAATTTCGCTGACGAAGTTTAAAAGTCTAGGCAAAGCGCTATGTTAGTGTAAAGCCAAGGTTGGTTAGTTATATTGTTTACTGGGAAATTTTTCTAGCTCAGGATTCGAAAAAAATATATTTTGGATACTGAAGGGACATTTTAATGTTCTCATCAGACGACAGTGAATTAAAAAAATCAATCTAAATTAAAAATTCATTCAAGTTAGCTATAAACACTGCATTCACCACAATTTATTTACAGATATTATTTATCTTACTTATATTCATTTTTATTATATATTTATTGATATATTTATTTATTTATTTATTTGATAACATTATTCAGTAATCCATGTTAAAAATATTTATCATGTAATTCAAGTAGCTCTCAACGCATTCACATTCATAAAGGGATATTCTAAAGGAAATAAACACAGCGATCTATTATTATTTCCAGTAGAGAATGCCTTTAGCTGAAATGCCGGAAACAAGCTCAGTATCATCTTTCATCTTCTGAAGTGTTTTCAGGTTTTGGTATTTAGGTTAGGATTGGGTATATTAATTCCTGTGAAAGCCATCCAATTCCTGATGAATATCACTGAATTCGATCAAAATGAAATGCAAGGTTATTTAAGAAATTAACGAATTATAATATATTATGTAGAAAAATTATTAAATTGTTTTTTTACAATATTAGGCAATTTTTTAACAAAAATATTTTAACTTTTTAAAAACTAATGTCCTCAGGGGATAGCATCAAATTGAAAAATCAATTTCAATTAAAATTTCATCAAATTAAAAAAACTATTAATATTTTAAAAACAAAAATATTATTTAAAAATGAAATAAAAATTATAACAGAAAGATGACTAATTTTATATACAAAATTTGTTTAAAACATGAAACATGAAATGTACAGAAAAGTTGGTAAACGACCCGGTTTACCATTTATATTAAGTCACAAATTATACATTCATTTAAGATCGATAAACAAGCCAACAGTTAGTAATAATCAATAGACGTTCTTAGAATGATTTATATTATTAAATAATATAAAAATAAACATAAAAGATGTATACGCTGTGAATCTCTAAACTTTAATGTTGAAAACTGAAAAAAAAAATAAAAATGTAGGAATAAACATGAATAATATAAATATGTATCCTCTTTCACTCAATTGTAACGATTGATATCCCGAAGGTACAGTGTTAGAAGATGTAATGATGATTATTCAAAAATACAGAAGGTCATTCACACTTTATGGATACGATTTTCAAAGTTAATGTCTACGCATAACTTTTAACTGGGTAAAATGACTAATATTGTTAAAAATGACATATTCTTTGCAACAGTTTGACTTTGTTACATAGCCTTGACTTTTGGCTATAGCTCTGGCTCGAAATATCTATGCTAATAAAATTTCTTTGTTACAGTCGTGTCAATGCTCATGTCAATGTAAGTCTTTCAATGTTCGTGAATTCATTTAAGCATTCCAAAAACAGAAAAAGCCCATTGGTGAGGGGGTTGGTGCGCAAAGCATTTTACATGCATTTCTTCAATTGAGACACAATTTATTTCCATTTGGGATTCTTTCTTTGCTAAATATGGGTCAGTGGAGTTATGAAACTGCGTCTAGGAGACTTTATTCCTATGACGCTCAATTAATGTATATTTCATATAAAACTGGAAGTTCTTCTTCAAAATGGGTTTTAAAATATTTTACTGATAATAAAATGAAATCACCTTAGCTTTACTGCATTTTTTTACCTTTAATTTAATTTCACAACAATATCTAGCAGCAATCATGAATAATTTTGAAATTGTTCTTTACATTCACAAACCCTTTTCTTTTTTTAATATTAATTGATAAAAATTGCTTTTCTTTTGATACACTCACTTAAAGCCATGTTTAATCCTGTGTTACGATAAATTTTTATTTATCACCACCAATGTGTTTCTTAAAGCGAGCATTAGAAAACGCTATCCACAGCACATTGGAGGACACTGGAAAGTTTTCTAAGAGGTGTGGGAGAAAATTGATATGATTATACTAAGAGAAAAATCGACTATGATGGAACTTTCAATCCAGAGTTATAATCAAGTATCAGAACTATATAGGAGAATAGAAGTATCAAAAAGAATATGGCATATACTTTTAAAAATTAATTGTGAAAATCGTTTCCATAAAGTGTGGATGACGGTCTGTAAACCTAGTTTGGAATTTGGCCTGCAAAAGGTAAACGGATTTAACCAAATTGTTGGCAATCATGATCAAATTATATAATTGAACTCCGCAGACACGGACATGTTACCTTTGCTCACCTGCTTTCTTATAAGTCATGCCTTTGGAGCTTTCCACCTAAACTGCGCCCCTAGTGGGATTAGTTACTGTTAGCGCTTATTAATTGTTTTTAGACTTATATACTTGACCACAATCACCTAGCTTTGCTTCACCAAGTGGAGACGCGTTTCGTCATACATCTTTCAAGTACGAAATGTTAAATAATCGCCGTGTTCTGACAGTAATAAAATAGGTTTCTGAAGCCTTAACAGTAAATTCATATGAAATACAAAGTTTATATGACAAAATAAATTTGATATATTATATATAATTTATTGTTGCAAAATATCTGAAGTATAAATATAATTTTTTAAGTGTAATACTTTACAAAAATAATTACAATGGAAACTAAAGTGTACTAGTATTGGTGACGTTGGAAATAAACTTTATAATAAGATCCTGCAGTCAAAATTTGTTTCGATAGAAATTCCATTGCTTAATTATATTATGGAATAAAGAAGTAGTTCTTAAAAATTATATTATGCTATAGTTATATGTATAATTTTTTAAAATAATTTTTCCATTGAAAAATTTGTGATAAGATATCATTTTTAGTTGGAAGAAAAAAATCATGTTTAAAAATTTTTCTCAATATGGGTTTTGGATGTTATTTAAAAGAAACCATTTTCCACAATTTATGAATCACTTTTCTCTCAGAAATTCAAAGGCGAATTTACTTGGATAAATTGTTCAACCTAAATCCTTTATTCTACCTTTATTTAATAAAAGAGAGAAACCAGTTTGTTCTATTACAATTGCCGTTGAATTTCATTGGCAGATATATGAGTGTTGATTTGTTTTCATAGTTACATTAGAAACCCGCAGTCGAAGAAAAGAAATAATAAATTACGCTTGAAATGAGATTTCTAAAGACACAAAAATCTTTGTTACAATTATAGTTACTACTTTCTGCATATAATTAATGCAATAAACTTTTGAAAAGACAACAATAGAAATGAAAATTCATTTTAAATGGGAAAAATTAACGAATTATTCCATAACGTTCTACTTTAAAAAATAGAAAATTTATATCAATATATTTATATTTAAGAATCTTTGTTCGACATTCTGCTTAAAAAGAATTCATTCGATAACAACAAACAACCAATATATTGATGGAACTGAGAATGTCCATAGAACTTATCAAGGTCTCAATCGAGTTCGTTGTCTTGTGTCAAAATATCTGCCACCCTTTAAATCCAAACTGCTTTATATCAGCCATTTTTAAAGATAAAGCAGAAACAAAAAGTTTCCCGGAATTCTTGTATCAAAGCTGAAAATTAAAAAGAAAAGCTTTTTAAATTTCTAATTTTTTTACTTTTTTGGAATTTGAAAAGTTTAGGTGGCCACCATTTTGAAACGAAATGGCAGATAAAGCTGGCCAACAAACTCTGGTGAGACCATGGTAATCACTGTACACATGTGCAGTCACATCCAAATCGGTTCATAAATACGGGTGCAGCATGACAATCTGTTGTCTTCATTTAAAGTATCAACCACCCTATAATTTCAAATTGCTATATCTCAACCATTTTTTAAGATAGAGGCAAAACAAAAAAATACTCCTAAATCCTTGTATCAAGGTCCATCATTTAAAGATAATTTTTTTTTAATTTCTAGAGGGTGGGGGGGGGGGGAGGGTATTTGTATATCTTTTTTTATTTGAAATTTTTAAGTGGCCGCTAATTGGAAACAAGAGGGCGGAAGAAGTTGATCAACAAACTCCGTCTGATATATCTCAGATTTTTTTAAGATAGACGTAAAACAAAAAATGCAGCAAATTCCTTGTATTAAAACTGAACACTTAAAAGAATAAAAACTTTTTGAATTTCTATTTCTTTTGTACGTCTTTTTGAATTTGAATTTTTTTTCTTGATTTTTTTCATGCCGTCATTTTGAAACAAGAAGGCGGATGAAGATTGCAAACGAACTCGATCAAGACATTGGTTAGTACGGCATACATGGTCAGTAATATACAAAAAGTTTCATGAAAACGTGAGTTACAGCATGACAAAAATCAGATATATATATTACAGTGAAAACCCGAAATCAGTCAAAACCCAAATTAACTAGGGAAAACGCGTTCTAACTCAGAGCTCCAGTTAAATCGCGTTTTAACTGATTTATTCCAGTTAGAACGCACTCTAACTTAGAGCTCTAGAAAAAACCCGTTTAATTCGGGTATTGACTGCTTTGTTAGACAATATTATTTGTATCAATCAAAAATTATTGATATAAATCAGTTAAAACGCGTTTTGACAGATTTATTCTAGTAAGAACACGCCATAACTTAGAGCGTTAGGACTAGAACTTCTATAATAGAGTCGGATGCATCCTCGCAGATTTGGTACCTGAATTGCAGCCCAGTCGAAAAACCAAGCTAATCAGAACCGGTTCAGCCAATCAGAACCGAATCTTAGGTAAACCCAACTCCAGCTGCGGTAGATTGATGCTGAGCTGCGTACCAATAATGCGAAACAAAATGGATATGCGTCAGCTACTATTATAGGAGTCTTAGCTAGGACTACTAGTATCATATATATGTTACAGTCAAAACCCGAAATCAGACAAAACCCAAATAAACTAGTGAAAACGCATTCTATCTGAGAACTCCAGTTAAAACGCGTTCTATCTGAGAACTCCAGTTAAAACGCGTTGAAACGTGTTTTAACTGGTTTATTTCTGTTAGAACGCTTTCTATCTGAGAACTCCAGTTAAAACGCGTTGAAACGTGTTTTAACTGGTTCATTTCTGTTAGAACGCGTTCTAACTTAGAGCGATAGGAAAAAACCGTTTTTTCTAGTTAATTCCGGTTTTGACTGATTTCGGTTTTTCACAGTAACACATATATATTGCATATACATATACACTATAGTTGAGTAGATATATTGATCTATAGTGTGTGTGTCATAGTTGAATCTAGTGTGTGTGTCATAAATAGAGCATTTCAACGGAGGCTGGCTTTGGGTCATCATCGATGAAAATAAACCGATATAATCCGGAATTCGTTTCCTCCGGATGGATGCAATATGTATCTGTATAGTATGGCATAGTCGCAGTGACGTCAGTGCAAGTCACGGTGGTTACGTCTTATCTGTGACAAAAATGCCACCGCTCAGTGACGTCAGGAAAAGTGTAAAATGTGAACTTCTCCGAAAACAAAACAAGTTGGAAATTATACGTTAAACATGACATATTCAATGCTTTCGTTATATAACTAGTTTCACAATGTAAAACAAAATCATCCTCATTATTTCAGTGAAATTAATTATGTAGTCTGCTAGGAGCGAAATGAGAATGTCTATTTTTTTTTCTTATTGCGTATGCCACGTTTATAAATGCGAATTTTTCTTCCACCATGGAGATCATGCTTTGCGAATGATTACCTCCATGGTTTAATATTTTTATGACTCATAATGAACAAATCTCTTGTGTTTATTTACTCTAATGGATTTAGATATTCGGTTAACCTATAATTTCAACTGAAGTTATTTCAGAATCTATACATTGTTGAATGTAACTCATCTCTCAAGCAAAAAATTTTTTTGAACGATCTCTCTAAAAATGTAACTTTTATGCAATTTTATTCGAAATAATAATTTTGAATAAAAATGGCCGCTTGGCATCTGAAAAAAGATGTGGTTAGCCCGTATTTGTTTACCTCAGTCACATGACTTACGCTTTTATTATATAGAATACGTATGATAAGATTTAACTGAATACAGAAAAAAAAATATTAATATCTTTTTAAGTTTTGGTTCAATTTTCATAAAATTTGAAATGACTCGGCAAAATTCTGCATCGATTATATATATTAAATTTCAAATCATTCGGCTGTGTAGTTTTTGTGCTATTGTATGCGGACAGACGAACGGACGGACGGACCAAATGACGACTATAGGTGCTACGTATTTATATAATTACGAACGCACCTAAAAAAAGAGACGAGATTACTAAAAAATTGAGACGATTACTGAACATGAACCTTTCATTTGTAACTTATCCTACATACACGAAAAACCATCACAAATTGAAAACAGAAGACGCTGAATTTCTTTCAGATTTGACGAATTTTAAAAAGACAAATTTTATGTATTACATTGATCTTTTCTTAAATTAAGATTGTGTAATCTAGCAAGAACTTGTTTAAACTTCCACGAATCTCTCTACCATTAGTTTCATTTCTTAACACTGTTACTCTTTTGGTACATGATACTTTTCACTAAATATAATGAAACAAAATCTTATTTAACTTAGTTTTTAATATTTTTACACTTCTCATTTTTGAAAAAACATTTAATCTTTCTTATGAAACAGTACTCCATATCCGTAAATGCGTTTAAAAAATTTATATGATCATGTTATAAAGCTGTAATTGTTAAAGATTTGACGTAGCTATTTTTAGATGCATTCGCAATTATATAAATGCATAGCACCTATAGTCGTCGTCTGGTCCGTCCGTCTGTCCGCATATAACAGTTCAAAAACTACCCAACCAAATGGTTTGAAATTTATTATATATAATTGTTGCAGAATTTTGTTGAGTCCTTTAAATTTTTATGAAAATCAAATCAAAATTAGAAAGATATTAAAAAAGAGGTTTTTTTTCATTCTATTAAATCATATCATACTTAATTAATTCAATCGTTTCCTGTTATAGGTAATGATTCTAGGTTGTCATGGTGATTACGTCATATTTGAGATGGAGTCATATTATTTCCGTATTACTGAATTTAAAAACCGAATTTGTATACTAAGATTCTTTAATTATAGCAATCGTATTATCTACCGACAGCTTTTTGGATATATGTTTCCGGAGAAATAGATATTAAATGATATTAAAGAGAGTCTAAATAGGGATTTCAAGTTCTGAATTTTTCAAAGCTAGTCTTAAGTTTCCCATTGGAATTTTTAGTAAATGTCAACAAAAGATAAAATGTTGCTAACTTAAAATATACTTATTTTATTACGGAAATTAATCGTATCATAATAACAGACGATATAAATTATTTCGTTGAAACTAGTTATATTACGAACTTACCACATTTGTCACGTTTGACGTACAATCTTCAACTTGTTTTATATGATATATGTTACAATTTTTCAAAAATGTATAATATATATTAAAACATAAACATAACATTTAAAAACGAAATAAACAGATCCTTGCCTGCACAAAATTAAATCCTGATGTTTTCAGTTTTAGAGTTAAGTTGAACAAGATCAGAGTATCCAAATGGTTTAAGGTGCCGGTTTTAAACTGTGATTCTCGGAAGACAGCACAGTTTTAATCCCCACTTCTGGCAGAATGAGTTCTGTAATACTACAGGAAATAAAATAATTAATTTCAATAATATCATATTTTATTTCAGTAAGAGAAGTCACTCGATTTGAATTTTTAATTCGAATGCGTTATAAATATTATTAAGTAAAATTTAACACCCAACAACATTTTTTCTAAATGACCAATTTTGTATTAAAAATATTTAAATTGTAGAAAAGTATGTTTCTTTTGTTTTGTAAGAAACAAATATATTACTAAATAAAAGAGTATGGCAATTTATGTATTAATTTTGTTGAAGAAGAAATAAAAAATATCTTCATTTAAAACAGTCAAATGGAACACTTTCGCAAAATATGCTAAAATATCTGAAAATGATCTCTTTTTGTTGAAAAAACGGTTGCAGCTTTCGTACATTTGAAACTAATTGTTGCAAAGATTGCTCAGGTATGACGGCAACTTTCGCTGTGAATCCCATTGCTGAGGATTAACAGTATAATTGGAGTATTTTAGTAAAATAAATTGCTTAAGTTACTTTACATATTTTTCCAGTTACTTTTGCATTACCTGGTATCTGCATGCAAAATATCCTCTAAAATGTTCAGAGTCACTCCAGATTTATTGTTTTAAGGTACGGCATGTAGCTTTTATACCAAAATTCTGTTTGGAAGGAAACTAAATATATACTTTTTAAACTACTAAAGTGAAGTTATAGAACGCACAATATGCTTTTTTAACACTTTCCAACATAGCTGAAAGGTGTTTATGAATTGGGTGTTTCTGCCTAGCAATGCACTAACTCGCTTAAATATATTCGGCTAATGGGCTAATTCTAATAATTTTCAAAACTACACAATCAATTCTGATAGTCTATTTAGTCTGCAGGCATTAGAAGTGACATAATTATAGCCTTGCCACAAACATCGAAATCCATTTTCTTTAAATGGGTGCACGGTCATTCTGGCATAGCTGGAAACGAACATGCTATAAACTGGCCCGCTATGCAACGAACTCATCTTACGTAAATTCTACCCATTTCCACCATCGCATTTAAAGAAGATAACAACTTCAGAATTAATATGATTATGGAAAATGGATTGGAATCTGGAAACAACGAGTCGCTTTACTCACGCCTTAATCCCAAAAGTATCAACAGATCTTTAACTTCAAAATACGTACCACTACATCTTTGCTACAAACCATGGTTCGTTTCCTCAATATCTCAATAAATTTGCAATGCATCGTCACCTAGATGCACATGTGAAAAAAGAGGTACCTGCTTACATTATATCCTAAATTGTACCCTGACTGCCCACCATCACATTAGAAGGTCATCACAAATGAATCTGCACTGAGAAAAAAATTATACCTCCTTCAACTAGAATGAATAGTTAGGCTGTTTCTAAAACTCTAAACTAGAAATATAGAAGTTCGAGCTATGCGAATAGGGTAAGCAACTAAACTGAATAGACGAAATGATCGAGAATTTCTAGTCTCTTGTTTTCTAGGTGACGAAACGATAATGAATCGTGCAAACTGCGAGAAATTATCACTTTATTTCTGGAATGGATTTATAAACTAGCATTATAGTTACTAAAACTAGCGTCTTGTATTCGCATCTATTTGCAGACATTTTTAAATAAGTCTGACCACGAGAATATAGGAAAACACTCTTGAATTCTAATAGGAGACTCTAGAACTCTCTGGTAAAAGGAACTAGAATTTATAGGGATGACATGGAACTATTTTTTCTAGAGCCACAATTTAGATTCTAGTTGAGAAGGGCAGATTTTTTTCTCAGTGTGTCGGCCTGAATTGCCTACGTGCTGAAACAACCAAAACTGCTTAAAAAAAGAAAATCGGATTGTATGTTTCTGCTAGGACGCAATCAATACTTATTTATGCTGCCTCCATTGGACTTAGTGAAGGTTGAAGTGGAATTCTAATATGCATAAGGAGCTTTACAAACTACATAAACTCTAACCTTAACAATTTAGTTATTCTTAATGGCATCATACATTGTTATTTAGTATATTTAGCATAATTTATCATTGTTTACTCTAGTATTATTATTAATTTATTTTTGTTAATTTAGTACTTACTTCGATCCATTATCATTATCTACTTCAGCATCTTACAGTATTATTACATGGTAATATTAATGCTTAGTATCACATAGTAGTTTTTAGTGCTGCTCAGTAGGATAGGTAAATTGTATTTTAAGAATTTGTATTTTTGTAATTTTGTATTTTCAGAATTTGTATTTCAGCATTACATAGTATACTTATTGTTCAATATCACTAAGTATAATTTAGTTATGCTCAGTATAATTAGGTAAACAAACCTGCTGGGTGGGGCTAGTTCTGCTTAAGCCGAAAGGTAGGCCTCACACCCGGTTTGTCCTTGACCTTGTTTACTTAGATATCAGCTTTCACCTTATTAAACGGTAAAAATATGCAAAAGTTTTTTGGGAGTGTTGGAAAGTGTTACATAATCTATGCTGGATGCATGATTTTTCGTTCTTGTAAAGCTCTGTTTTAATGTTAAAAGTTAAAACTTTTTCCCACATACATTTTTATTTTATTTTTTAAAGAAAAGGTTTTATTTTCTGAAGTTTCATTTTTATCTCTTTTAACAGATTAATTTTTTGAACTGTTTAATTGCTGTAATTGCAAAATCCAATACAGAATACCTTATTAAAAATTTTATTTAATACATTTAAAAAATGTGAAACAATTTTTTAAAAATACCTAAACTTATATCAAATTCTAGTAAACTTCTAGCAAAGGAAATTAAAAGTGAAAATTGAGTGAAAGCGTATTAAGTAATTTAAACAATATAAAACGAGAATTTCTAGAACACGAAACATGCATTACTCTGTTGTCTTTTACTTTAAAAAATAACGTACCTTCATCTATAGCTTTCCATATCGAAAAATGTAAATAGGAAGTGTTCGTCAAATTGAATTTTAATTTTTATCTCTTTCAAATGATTTATTTTTTCTACGTTTAATGAAATGCATCCAAATCATTACAAAATATACTTTTTAAATAAATATCCTATATGTCTTTCTAAAATTATGAGGAAATTGTTTTAAAATATATCAAAAAATGTCAAATAAAAGAAAGTTTAATTAATTATTACCCCATTAACAGTTGCATAAGTACTAAACATAATTAATCAATATAATACATTTAATAATTAATGTTAACGAATATGACCCTTTTAAAACTCAAGCATCAGTGATATTTTGTTATCATGAGCTAAAACGTGTATCATTTTTTTTTAATTCTTCTATGATTTTAATAATAGCTTTTAACTTTAATTTCACTAACTGCAATGTCATTCATTAACTTTATACATTTACGCTGAGCACTTTATCATATATATATTTTTTAATTTCAGTTAATTGCATCTGCATTATGTTACACTTTATTTTCGCAATCTCTTCGCGTCTTTTTTGTTTTCTGGAAAATGTATTAAAGAAATTTGATATGTATTAAGATGAATAAATATTTAAAGTGGATATATACTGCATGTATTGTAATTTGAAAATATTATTAAATCATAATTTAAATTAAAATTATATTAAATATTTTTAATGTTCTTTCAAACTTTATTTTTAATTTACAAGAAGGAAGCGGAAGCACATAAGGAAGCACATAAATTTAAATGCAATAATCGTAAAAAAATGTGTAATGAAATTATTTTCATAAGAGGGGAAAATCACACGTATTAAAAAATTATAATAAATTAGAAATTATATTACTCAGAATTTTCAAATTATACGAAGGTTCAAGAGAAGCACCATGATAGTCGAATTTTATAAAAATTTGAGGTTACAGTGCTGTTTGTTAGCTTGAAAAGTATACTATTTTTTGGCACCATTGATCGATGGAAAAATTAAGGTACTCCTTTGAAAAAAATAGTTAAAGATAGGTATAAAATTGAAATAATGACTAATGTCTTTCTAAAATGTACTTTTGAAGAATGCTACAAACAGAAAGACTGATAATATTCAAAGCTTCTAAAAGAAAGAACGATAAATAACTATCATAATCTGCCATTGGTAATATTTTTCCCTTGAAATTTAGCAAGTTACTTTAAATAAATTTTCAATATTTCCTTTTTTCTCAGTCTTCTATTTCATATTCATAATTGTTTTTATAAAGTTGTTAATTTAGACAAAAACACGTCCCTATTAGACTTGTTCAAAAAGAACAATTTCCAAGAATTACGTTTCACCCACAGCCTCAAAATAAAGGAGTGCGAAATCATAATTTTACTTTTTATACATCAGCTAGATGTTTCTAATTTTTTCCAGATACTTTGAGTTATGAAATGACTTTTTTTCAATCTATCATGGTTTTTTACAAAATAATAATGAAGATTTAAGAAAATCACACGGAAGATATAGCGAAATTAAAAATATGTATACAGTATGCCCACTAAAGTCCCTTGCCACCCTCTTAACTTCTGAACGGCTACTGCTATATTCGTAAAAGTGGTGTCTGGGTATAGTAAAGTAGCCACGCGGTACTCAATAAAACCGCCTATGGCGCCACCTGGTGGAAAACTGCGGAGTTAGCATTCCTATCTCGAAAACGGAAAGAAATACGGAAAAAAAACATTTACAAAATTGTAAACCATCATCGATTTAGTACAAAAAAACACCTTGTGGACATTAATGCGAAGAATAGAACGGTTAAAACGTGCATTTGTTTTCTCGTGATTTCCTACAATGTGACGTGACAAAACAATCTTAGAAAGAAAAAAACAACCAGTTATGAAACAGCAGGTGTATGCGACCCCTCCACAAACATTGCAGGACCTTAAACGACGCATTACAGACACTTGTGCAAACGTGTCACCATCTATGCTCCAACGTGTGCAACGTGAAATTCAAACAAGGATCCAAATATGCATTGCATCTGACGATGAGAAGTTTGAACATCTAAAATAACGGTATATCATTATAACTAGTTGTTTTTTTTCTTTCTAAGATCGTTTTGTCACATCACAGTGTAGGAAATCACGAAAAAACAAATGCGCGTTTTAACCGTTCTATTCTTCGCAATAATGTCCACAAGGCGTCTTTTCGTACTAAATCGATGATGCTCTACAACTTTTTAAATCATTTTTTTTCTCTATCTGTTTTCGTTTTCGAGATAGGAATGCTAGCTCCACAGCATTCCACCAGGTGGAGCCGTAAGCGGTTTCGTTGAGTAGCGCATGGCTATTTTACTATACCTAGACACTACTTTTATGAATGTAGCAGCAGCCGTTTCAAAGTTAAGAGGGTGGCAAGGGACTTGAGTGGGCATACTGTATATACAAACCAGCTTTTTTGTTTGTCATAGCTAGCACAAAATTGTTTAAGATATTTCTCATTTTTTTTTTCAAACCGCCTTTTATATATATATTTTGTTTCTGTGCTCAACTTTCAGCCGCCGCCTAATACAAATTAACGTAGTACTCTGCGCTCATGCTTATATTCAACTGGCATTATACCTTGACACCATTTCTATTATGTGCTAGCTAGATCTATCTATTTATTCGTGTTTTCCAGCACATACATTTTTGGAAAATAATTTAGAGAAGAATTCAAGCAGTTAAGCTTTAAATTAGGGAATCTTAAACTTTTGCCAGGAAGTCGTTTGCCGCTTCAAATTCTGACAGTTTTCTAGAAAGTTTTATACTCAAAAAGAGTGAGAGGTTGACGGCACACTAGTCAGGTTAAAGATTTTGCAGTAATTCCCTAATTACAAAATCCAGTGCCGAATACCTTATTAAAAAATAAAACATTATTTAATACTTTTCAGAAATATAAAGCAAATTTTTAAAAAATACTTAAAGTTATCTCAAATTCTCAGCAATTTCTAGAAAAGGGAATTAAAAGTAAAAATTGAGTGAAAGCGTAAATAAGTAATCAAAAAATAATCAACATAAATTTTAGAACACAAAACATTCATTAGTATGCTGCTTTTTACTTTAAAAATAACATACCTTCATCTATAGATTTCCATATTAAAAAATTTAAATAGAAAGTCTTCGGCATATCCATCTATTTAAAGCAGTTTGGTAATTTTGTCAAATTTCCATCGAAATTGGACCGTATACGCATGCGTCAAAAAAAACTTCCGCCAATGAGGTGAGGGATATTTCCTGTCTCTAGAGTCACATTAGATTAGGAACTGTTTACAAAACGAGTGTACGACCCTTCTGTGGGTATGGCGTCGGCAAGAAGTTTAGATTACAATTGTAAGGTATTTTTTCATTTTATCTTTATTTATTTTGTTTTTATTTAGTTCATGAACATAGAAATATATATCTATTTCTGTGTACATGATTGAATTCTTTGGATATCTCTTAATTCTTTTTGTTCGCGAAATTATTTAGTGCGAGTAATGTAATTGTTGCATGCTTGGTGTATTTTTTGCTACTGAGTACTATTTTGCTTATGAGTTTTTATAAGTATTTTTTTTTCTTTTTTTATTGAAGGGGTTTATTTTCATTTGGAAAAACAGAAATTTCATTTTTTGAATATAATATTTCAGATGTTTTAATAGTTAACATTCGGCTGTTTGAAAATGAGGTGCCACTTTTTGTTGTTGTCTATTGATAGACGATGTTAGAGAATCAATGCATAAAATACTCTGCATGTACTCGCCTAATACTAAATATAACCCAATGCTAAATATAACCTAATACTAAAATATACAAAAGGCTGTTTCAGCATCTTACAAATTTCTATTATGTTTCATTCTAAGAGTTCCTAAATAAGCCAGACTGCAAATATATTTCCAGAAAAAAAGAACTGATCGTACTATAAATAGTTTCCATCCAGTATAATTATATGGTGAATCCAACGAATTCAACAAACCAGAATAAATAATGATAAAATGAAAAAGTACCAAATATTTATTGTAATCCAAATTTCCAAAACACCACTCACTCGGGAGGGGGGGGGAGATTGTAATTTCAGTAATTTGGTGGCACAAAAATTACACGAATTTCTTCAGTTTGCTGCGGGGAGAAAAATTACAAAAATCAACCAGCAGCTGCACGAAAAAAAAAAAAAACTCATCAGCAGGGACAAATTTAGAAACTTGCTGTGTCGCCAATCCATATATTTAAAGCAGTTTGCATTAGAAGTGTATTTGAGATTTTTTAAGATCGGTCATTCCTCTCGAGTTACTTTAAATATGACAAGTTTGGTTTACGATTTATCTTGGATAACTATTATCAGGTAATTTTTCATTTTATTATTTTGGTTTATTGAGTTGATGAACATAGTAAACATAATCATGATTGAGTTCCTTGCTTTCGTGAACACAAAATTAGAGATACATTCTGGTGTATTTTTTTCTTCTTTTTATGTCGTATGTATATTGAAAATTAAAATTTTTTAAACCTAAAAGTAATGGTCGAGATTTTATTAGGATTTATTTTTTGAAGGAGTTTATTTTTACTTTGAAAAGCTGAATGTTTTAATATTTACATTCGGCAGTAAAATATCGAAAAGTTTTGATTATATAAAACAGTTTGAAAATGATTGCCACGTTTTTGTTGTTGTTTATTGATTTTTGCTTACATCATGTGCTAATTTCCAAAATAATTTACAGAGCCAGTGTGTAAGTGGCCATATGAATTAGTTAAAATACAGCAGAATGTAAATGATTTTCTGTACGATAAAAACAGCATCCAAAGGATTCAATCATGAACACATGTTCATCAACTCAACAAACCAAACTTAAAAAATACCTGATAATAGTTATCCAAGCTAAAAAAAATAAATATTTTTGACTTCAAGAGATATAAAAAAGGTTATTTAGTTTTTTTTTTGTTTTTTTTTTTTGTAATCTTTTTTACCACTTCCCCATATACCATCAGTTTCATAAGAAATCTCTGTGAAAACATATTTTACACTTTATTGAATGTTTTCATTTCTTAATTGAAACATCAAACTCAGTTTAAAGTTATAGTAGAGTGTAAAATGTATATTTTCATTAAGATTTGTTATTGAATTAATTTTGCTTCATAAACAATTCTTGAATCTTTTGATTTATTATTGCTTTCATTATTGGGCGATAACGATTTCATTTTATACCAGATTGCATCTCTGTTCTGGGCGATACTTATTAAACTCATAATTTGTCACTAAATGGTGATTTTATTGACTTTGTGCTTACAAATCAAAATGGTATCTTGATAATGTACATCTTTGCCCAAGAATGCGACAAAAAAAAAAAAAAAAAAAAAAAAAAAAACTATTTTTGATTTTAGGAAAACTTAAAGAGGTTATTTAGTTTTTTTTTGTTGTTGTTGTTCGGTTAATTTTTTTTTGCCACTTTCCCATATACTATCATTTTCATAAGAAATCTCTATGAAAACATATATTTTACACTTTATTGAATGTTTTCATTTCTTAATTGAAACATCAAACTCAGTTTAAAGTTATAGTAGAGTGTAAAATGTATATTTTCATTAAGATTTGTTATTGAATTAATTTTGCTTCATAAGCAATTCTTGAATCTTTTGATTTATTATTGCTTTCATTATTGGGCGATAACGATTTCATTTTATACCAGATTGCATCTCTGTTCTGGGCGATACTTATTAAACTCATAATTTGTCACTAAATGGTGATTTTATTGACTTTGTGCTTACAAATCAAAATGGTATCTTGATAATATACATCTTTGCCCAAGAATGCGACAAAAAAAAAGTTCGAACTTGGTATAAAAAACTTAGGTACTTCTCTATTATGCCATCGTCCACTTTTCATAACAAAATACTATTGCCAAACTGTATGATTAAATGCCAAAAATGCAGTCCCATTTACTTGATGTCGGAAGTATTATACGTGTTTGTTATGTCATCAAGTGGTTTTTAATTCAACATTTGCGTGTATTAATGACAAAGTTCTCCCGTTTATTTGGCGTTACAGTTTGGCGATAGTTTTTTGTTATGAAAAGTGGTCGATGAGATAATAGAGAAGTACCAAAACTTACATATATGAGTAGATTCCTTGACAGTATTAATCATTACTCGATATTTTAAAACTGCATCATATTTGTAGAATTATATTAATTTAAACAATGCTTCTATTGAAGTGTGAAGAAGCACATACTTATATGAAGAACCATATATTTACATAATCATTTTCATTAGCAATCGAAACACCATAAGATTCATCCCCGATAATAAACGGACTATAAGTGGTCTAATTTTGTATTACGTGTTCTACGATATTTTTACGTACGTTTCAATAATTATTTTCTGTACTATATAAACAAAATGATAGAGATCTAAAAAGACAATTTCCATCGGGATTGATTTTGCGAATGTTAAATGAGCCTAAATTCAATTTTAAACAGTAAATCCGAAATGAACACCTAAGTATTCATACAAATTATAATAAATAAAATAAATGCCTTCTAAACACTCCACAGTGAGTTCTATATAAATACCTTCCTAGGTTTAACGCAACGTGCAAGAAAAAAACAACAGGAGATGATCCAAACACGTTTCTAGAGACAGTAATAGACCCTCACCTCATTGGCCGGTCCTACCGGAAGATTTTTTTGACGCATGCGTACTGTGTCGAATATTGTTGAAAAATGATTTTGAAGAAAAAATCGGGAAATTCACAAAATGGTTTTGGGATAAACTTCACCAAATGGTTTCAAATTTCTTTGAGTGACAGCGGGAAAAAAAATTTCATCTTACATTCAATCATCGCAATTGGCGAGTGTGACTATTAAGTTTAGCCAGTACTGGCAATAACATCAATCACCAATTTTCAGTATTACTTGCCGATTGGTGAGTGTTAATTTTGTCTTATATCACAAACTGTATTTACATATACTACTAGATATAATGATTATGAATCATGATTTTTCTGTTATTGGGCGAGATTCATGTTTTTTCAGCAATTCTTTGACGAAATTCGTGTTTTTTCAGAGATCCTTTGAAGAATTTCGCATTTTTCTCGCGATCCTTAATGAAATTCACATTTTCCAGCGATTCGTTGATAAAATACATTTTATTCCGCAATTTTTAGACGAAATTTAGTAAAAAAGCGTGATTTTTTGGTGAAATTTCCTTTTTTGCGATTCTTTGACAAAATTTGCTTATCTTTCACGATCCTTTTGCATGATTCACGTTTTTCCTGTGGTCTTTTAACGAAAGTCATGTTTTCCCATGATCCTTTGATGAAATTAGTGTTTTTTCCTCAATCATTTGACGAAATCTGTGATTTTTTCCCCCCACGAAGATTGGTTAGATGTTTTTAGTCGGCAGGTGCCCTAAAAAGTCTGTGACGCCCGTTGCTGCATCGCACACATTCGTCCATGGGGCATTGTTTCATTCCTGACATTTCTGGAAAGAAACACCATTCAACTCATTGGCTGAATTGTAAAGGGCGTAATGTGTCAAACATTAGCGGAAAGAAAGTGCGCAATTCGTTCATTCATGGAAAAAATCGTGAAATTCATTAATTGATAGTCGATAAAATGCGAAATTTGTCAATCGATAGCGGAAAAATAAAAAAATTCATTAATCGACAGTGGAAAAATCGCAAAGTTCATCAACTGGTTTCGGAGGAAAAAGTTTTCGAATGACTTCGAGAAAAAAAATCACAATCCGTCAATTTCGGGGAAAAAATCGTGAAATTCGCCAAATGGTTTCGAAATTTGTCGAGCGACAGCAGAGAAAAAAATCTTTTTCCATTCAGTCATCGCAATTGGTGAGTGTGACTATTATGTTTGACCAGTGGTGGCAATAAAGTCCATTGCCAAATTTTCAGTATTACTCGCTGTTTGGCAAGTGCTAATTTTGTCCTATACTTCAAAACCCTTTTGATCATCACATCAGTGTGCAGGACAATTTTTTTACGGGAGACCACTTGATGAATTTCGTGATTTTTCCGTTATCGATTGACCAATTTTACTACTATCAATTGTTGAATTTTATAATTTATCATCTATTGATTAGCGAATTTCATGATTTTTTCCATGAACGTTTGACAAATTACGCAATAAAATATAAGAATATCGTTAAATTGTCTTGGGTAAAAAAAAATTTATTGTCAAATGCCTTCCAGAAAAAAATTGCAAGTTGAAATGCCTGTGACCTCTTTTTCATGTTATGCATCTCTGGGGTCCATCCCCTCACTCCCCCCCCCCCCAAGTGGGACACTTTTCAAAATTTTGCACACACCCCTCATGTGATATATCGCTGGAAAAGTCTTTGACCACTTATTCATGTTATGCATCTCCGGGATCCATCCTGCCACTCCCCCCCCCTAAAGGGGGCTCTTTTCTAAATTTTGTTGACACCCCTCATGTCATATATTGTTGGAAAGGTCTGTAACTGCTTAATCATATTATGCATCTCCGACGTCCATCTCCCCACTTTGCCCCCCTCCCCCACAAAGGGTACTTTCTAAATTTTGCACACAACCCTCATGTTATATATCATTGGAAAGGTCTGTGACCACTTAATCATATTATGCATCTCCAATGTCCATCTCCCCACTTTGCCCCCCCAACCCCCAAGTGATACTTTTCTAAATTTTGTTGACACCCCTCATGTCATATATTGTTGGAAAGGTCTGTGACTGCTTAATCATATTATGCATCTCCGATGTCTATCTCCCCACTTTGCCCCCCCTCCCCCCAAAGGGTACTTTCTAAATTTTGCAAACAACCCTCATGTTATATATCATTGGAAAGGTCTGTGACCACTTAATCATATTATGCACCTCCGATGTCCATCTCCCCACTTTGCCCCCCTCCCCCCCCCAAAGTGTACTTTCTAAATTTTGCACACAACCCTCATGTTATATATCATTGGAAAGGTCTGTGACCACTTAATCAGATTATGCATTTGCAATTACCATCTCCCCACTTTGCCCCCCCAACCCCCCAAGTGATACTTTTCTAAATTTTGTTGACACCCCTCATGTCATATATTGTTGGAAAGGTCTGTGACTGCTTAATCATATTATGCATCTCCGATGTCCATCTCCCCACTTTGCCCCCTCCCCCCTAAAGGGTACTTTCTAAATTTTGCACACAACCCTCATGTTATATATCATTGAAAAGGTCTGTGACCACTTAGTCATATTATGCATCTCCGATGTCCATCTCCCCACTTTGCCCCCCCTCCCCCCCAAAGGGTACTTTCTAAATTTTGCACACAACCCTCATGTTATATATCATTGGAAAGGTCTGTGACCACTTAATCATATTATGCATCTCCAATGTCCATCTCCCCACTTTGCCCCCCCCCACCCTCCCAAGGGATACTTTTCTAAATTTTGTTGACACCCCTCATGTCATATATTGTTGGAAAGGTCTGTGACTGCTTAATCATATTATGCATCTCCGATGTCCATCTCCCCACTTTGCCCCCCTCCCCCCCAAAGGGTACTTTCTAAATTTTGCACACAACCCGCATGTTATATATCATTGGAAAGGTCTGTGACCACTTAATCATATTTTGCATCTCCAATGTCCATCTCCCCACTTTGTCCACCCCCCAAGGAATACTTTTCTAAATTTTGTTGACACCCCTCATGTCATATATTGTTGGAAAGGTCTGTGACCGCTTAATCATATTTTACATCTCCCCACTTTGCCCCCCCCCAAGGGGTACTTTCTAAATTTTGCACACAACCCTCATGTTATATATCATTGGAAAGGTCTGTGACCACTTAATCATATTATGCATCTCCAATGTCCAGCTCTCCACTTTGCCCCCCCCTAACCCCCAAGTGATACTTTTCTAAATTTTGTTGACAACCCTCATGTCATATATTGTGGGAAAGGTCTGTGACTGCTTAATCATATTATGCATCTCCGATGTCAATCTCCCCACTTTGCCCCCCTCCCCCCTAAAGGGTACTTTCTAAATTTTGCACACAACCCTCATGTTATATATCATTGGAAAGGTCTGTGACCACTTAATCATATTATGTACCTCCGATGTCCATCTCCCCACTTTGCCCCCCTCCCCCCCCCAAAGGGTACTTTCTAAATTTTGCAAACAACCCTCATGTTATATATCATTGGAAAGGTCTGTGACCACTTAATCATATTATGCACCTCCGATGTCCATCTCCCCACTTTGCCCCCCTCCCCCCCCAAAGTGTACTTTCTAAATTTTGCTCACAACCCTCATGTTATATATCATTGGAAAGGTCTGTGACCACTTAATCATATTATGCATCTCCAATTACCATCTCCCCACTTTGCCCCCCCAACCCCCCAAGTGATACTTTTCTAAATTTTGTTGACACCCCTCATGTCATATATTGTTGGAAAGGTCTGTGACTGCTTAATCATATTATGCATCTCCGATGTCCATCTCCCCACTTTGCCCCCCTCCCCCCTAAAGGGTACTTTCTAAATTTTGCACACAACCCTCATGTTATATATCATTGAAAAGGTCTGTGACCACTTAGTCATATTATGCATCTCCGATGTCCATCTCCCCACTTTGCCCCCCCTCCCCCCCAAAGGGTACTTTCTAAATTTTGCACACAACCCTCATGTTATATATCATTGGAAAGGTCTGTGACCACTTAATCATATTATGCATCTCCAATGTCCATCTCCCCACTTTGCCCCCCCCACCCCCCCAAGGGATACTTTTCTAAATTTTGTTGACACCCCTCATGTCATATATTGTTGGAAAGGTCTGTGACTGCTTAATCATATTAAGCATCTCCGATGTCCATCTCCCCACTTTGCCCCCCTCCCCCCCAAAGGGTACTTTCTAAATTTTGCACACAACCCGCATGTTATATATCATTGGAAAGGTCTGTGACCACTTAATCATATTATGCATCTCCAATGTCCATCTCCCCACTTTGTCCACCCCCCAAGGAATACTTTTCTAAATTTTGTTGACACCCCTCATGTCATATATTGTTGGAAAGGTCTGTGACCGCTTAATCATATTTTACATCTCCCCACTTTGCCCCCCCCAAGGGGTACTTTCTAAATTTTGCACACAACCCTCATGTTATATATCATTGGAAAGGTCTGTGACCACTTAATCATATTATGCATCTCCAATGTCCAGCTCTCCACTTTGCCCCCCCCCCCAACCCCCCAAGTGATACTTTTCTAAATTTTGTTGACAACCCTCATGTCATATATTGTGGGAAAGGTCTGTGACTGCTTAATCACATTATGCATCTCCGATGTCAATCTCCCCACTTTGCCCCCCTCCCCCCTAAAGGGTACTTTCTAAATTTTGCACACAACCCTCATGTTATATATCATTGGAAAGGTCTGTGACCACTTAATCATATTATGTACCTCCGATGTCCATCTCCCCACTTTGCCCCCCTCCCCCCCCCAAGGGGTACTTTCTAAATTTTGCACACAACCCTCATGTTATATATCAATGGAAAGGTCAGTGACCGCTTAATCATATTATGCTCCCTACTATGAAATTTGTCAAGTTAAAGCAACTATAAATTTTATTTTTATGGTACTATCAAGTTGTTTGCCGTCAAATTTTGACGGGTTCCATCTAGTTGAATTTTAATTTTTATATCTTTTAAAACACTCATTTTTTCCGCGTTTAATAAAATACCTCCAAATCATTACAAAATATACTTTTTAAATGAACATTCTAATATGTATTATTTAAATCATACGGAAATTGTTTTAAAAATGTACTTATTAATGTCAAGTAAAAGAAATTTTAATTAATTATACGTTTACCCCCTTAACAGTGTTACATAAGTATAAAACATAATCAATATAATACAATTAATACTTAATGTTAAGGGATATTTTTATATATGACCTTTTAAAACTCATCCATCAGTGATATTTTGTTATCATAAACTAAAACATTTATTAATTTGTTTAATATTTTTATTATTTCATGATTTTAATAATAGATTTTAACTTTAATTTCACTAATTGCGATGTCATTCATTAACTTTATACATTTTCGCTTGGCTCTTAATCATATTTTTTTTCGATTAATTGCAGCTGCATAATGTTACATTTTATTTTGGTAATCTCTTCGCTTTTGTTTTCTGGAAAATGTGTTAAAGAAATTTGAAATAAATATTTAAAGTGGATAATTACTGCATGTATGATAATTTTGAAATATTATTAAATCATAATTTAAATTTCTCTATTAAATATTTTTAATGTTCTTTTAAACTTTATTTTTAATTTACAAGAAGGAAGCGTTTTTGTTATGTACATAAATGTACATGCAATAATCGTAATAAAATGTGTAATAAAATTATTTTCATAAGAAAAAGAAAATCACAAGCATTAAAAATTTATAATGAATTAAGAATTACATAACTCGGAATTTGTAAATTACGCGAAGGGTCAGCAGGCCTCGGAGCGGTCCACCGGTAACTTTTAAAAATTAGTTTGGAGGTAGATTTCTACAGCAGTTGCAAGAAAAAAAACTGAAGTTGGTTTCTACGAAACATGCAATAGAAATCTAAACAGAACATTTTCGTAAGGAAATAATGATGGAAAAAACTTTGATTTAGTTACTTTTAATAGAGACTGCTCCGAGGCCTGAGGGTCAGGCGGAGCAACATGATAGTCAAATGTTATAAAATTTGAGATGAAACTGTTGTTCGTTAGCTTGAAAATTTTTTGTCAAATTTGATCGAGGAAAAAAATTATGTTCTAGCTAGATCTATTTGTTTATTCGTCTTTTACAGCACATACATTTTTGAAAAATAACTTAGAGAAGAATTCAAACAATTAAGCTTTAAATTAGGGAACTTCAAACTTTTGCCTAAAAGTCGTTTGCCAATACAAATTCTGAAATATTTCTAGAAAGTTTTCAATTCAAAAATGCTCACCAAGACCCCTATTTTAAGCTCATTATAAATCCTATTTTAATGTTCTTCATTATACGATATTAAAAAAGACATAATTGTTCTGGTCACTATAAAAAACCACATTAACTTACTTTTAATAAAATGAGCCACTTTTTCAATGTTTCTCATTTTATGCTAAAATTTTTCATCTTTAATAAGTATTAGAATGTCAGTATCGACGCAAACTTCTCCTAACAATTTCGCTTTTGGAAGCCTTAGAAACGTACTTTTCAGATATTATAAAGTCAAAACAATTTTTTGTGTGTCCCCACACTATTTCATGACTTCAAGTTTCATGTGAAGTTCAAGCATGAATATATTTTTGGATCCATAAAGGTTGAACGTGCATGTTGTTCTTCCGACAAGATCTTAATTAGAATAAAGAGAACACATTTTAATCCAATGCTTGACCTTATTCCGAATGTTTCATTCGTAAAAGAAACAATAATAATTGATGTAGCCATACTTTTGAGAGAGATCACTTTCACACCACCATAGATGATTCATTCGTATTTTTTGTATGATAAAATCTAAATTTTATGTCAATTGTATAAAAACAGGATAATTAACCAATATAAAAGTGTATATATATTTATTTTAACAAAACGTAACAACTTGCAGATTTATTTATGAGCAGTCAATGTAACATCTCTAATCTGTCCCCTCATGCTGAATATTTAATATTTGCAGACAGCTGGAATACATCAAACTACTACGCAAATTCATCAACATTGGAAAAGTAAGTTATTTATTACGATCTGAAAAGCTATACGAAGAAATTCCGGAATCCAATAATCTCTTTTCCTACAATCTAGGGACTAGCAACTAAGTGAAACAAAGATCGCAGCGTTCCATATTTTTTATATACTTGTATACCCTTATATACAAACTATTATCTTCGTAGTATATTAATTTAACATGTGCAATGACAAGCAACCACGAAAATTTTATTTTCAAAATAGTGGGGAAAAATAATAAAAACATATAGGGTGCTGCGATCTTTGCGAAATATACCCACTATATGCAGTATATATCCACTTTAAATATTTATTAATCTTACTACATATCAAATTCCTTTAGCATATTTTCCAGAAAACAAAAAAAGACGCGAAGAGATTACAAAAATAAATTGTAACATAATGCAGCTGCAATTAACTGAAATTAAAGGAAAAAATAAGATAAAGTGCTAAGCGAAAATGTATAAAATTAATGAAAGACATCGCAATTAGTGAAATTAAAGTTAAAAGCTATTTTTAAAGTCAGTCATAGAAGAATAAAAATATTTTTAAAAAATGATAAATGTTTTAGCTTATGATAACAAAATATAACTGATGCTTGAGTTTTAAAAAGGTCATATATAAATATTTGTTAACATTAATTATTAAATGTATTATATTGATTGATTATATTTTACACTTACGTAACTGTTAATGGGGTAATAATTAATTATAATTTTCTTTTATTTGACATTTTTTGATATATTTTAAAACAATTTCCTTGTAATTTTAAAAAGACATATAGGATATATTTGTATATTTAGCATATTTTGTAATGATTTGGAGGTATTTCATTAAACGTAGAAAAAATAAATCATTTGAAAGAGATAAAAATTAAAATTCAATTTGCCAAACACTTCCTATTTACATTTTTCGATATGAAAATCTATAGATGAAGGTACGTTATTTTTTAAAGTAAAATGCAACAGAGTAATGCATGTTTCGTGTTCCAGAAATTTTCGTTTTATATTGTTTAAATTACTTAATACGCTTTCATTCAATTTTTACTTTTAATTTCCTTAATCATCATTATTATTAATATCATTGATGGATACTCTTAAAAACATCTCGTATCATTTCTTTCTTTTCTGAGTGCAAGAATTGATTTGAAAGATTTAACAAAAATTGTTACCACTCTGTCCCTCTCTAGGTACATGCAAGATAGTCCTGTCTTTTTGGAGGAACAAATGTGATAATACCATGCCCATAAATGACAAAACTCAGTAGAGTATATATATATATTTTTTGGTTTGAGTCTGTATGTTCAAAATACATAAAGACAATAGTAGCCATATTCGTCGTTTCGGACTTTCTTCTTCAGTACGGTATAGCAAAATGAAAAAAGTTCAACTTACTTTCGCACATATAAAGTTCTGAATCGATGTTTAAATGCACTCGATCGAAGCCCCTGATTTCCAATACGAATACTACAGTATATAAGCGTACACTTTTCCACCAAAGTCGATTATCTCCAAATCTTCAATTTTTATTACACGTCTGTCATGAATGCAGTAAAAAAAACTATCTAGGCAGCTGTTCCCAACCTTTTTTCTTTCATGTAACCCTTGCTTATACTATTCATGTAGTTGTACCACCTTTTTAAACTTACAAAACGCAAACATATGTATATATTATAATTATCAATCTTCTTAGCAGAGCTAAACAATAAATCGATTCAAATTACATTGACATTTCTAACCTTTTTTTATCTAACCTTTTAACTTTTTAATTTACATTTTGAAATTAACTTTAATTTGTATAATATTAGCTTAACAATAAACGAAATCAATATATCATTAAAAGAATTTTTAAATAACTTACGCTGAACGTTTATAGCAATTTTGCATCATGATATTCAAGTAGTCAAACATGGTTTTTAATACTCTCGATGGGAATCTTCGAGGTGTTTCATGAAGCTGAATTTTTAAAAATCATGTTCAAACGAAGACAGTTATAATTTTAAGTGAGGGGCAGCATCACGCTGAATGCGATATTTCTTCTTAGTTTATGTATAAGACGAAAATGCTCTTTCGACAAGCTCTGTATGTGTGAAAGGAAACAAGTATATTTAATGCTGTATGATTAAGATCTTGGCTCTCTTCAATTTCCGTGAAGGTGCTGGAAAACATAAATAATCAAGCAATATAATTAGAGGTGGGACATTGAATTATCAATGAATTAGTAGATCTAGTCGCCCTTTTCCCTCAGTTTGAGAGTAACACATGAGACACAGAATAACACATTCAAATTACACATGAGACTAACTTTGTAATCCAAAATTAACAATTTTGTTTATATGCTTTCAGTTGAACCCGTTTTTTGTGATTTCCGCCATTAGCGCTATTATTTTTACGTACTCCCAACAGACCTGCCACGTTCCCCTAGGAATACGCCTATCCAAGGTTGGGAACCGCTTATCTAGAGAATTGACATAACCTCTTACAATCGACAAATTGTACATTTACACACCAAGTTAAAGACCTTCCAGTGCAGGTTTTCCTTTGAAATCATATTTAAATATCAAAGGTTAAAGGAAGCCATTTGGCGAATTTGTATGTGGTGATAGAAAAACCAATATAAACATTTACTGCCATAAAATATTTTTATTGATATACGGTATTTAAATGCTCGTGGCAATTTCCGGACAGACATTCTATGACATTAGACATATATATATATATATAAAATAATTCCAAGACAAAGCATTTATGTTATAATTTTCTATTATAATTTAAAAAATATTATAATTTAACGACCAGACAAAATTTCTTAATTTGTTTCAAAAATTAAAGTTAAGAATTGATATTTCAATTTTTTCAGAAATCTGCATCAAAAAATTATAAAAAATTCTCTTTATTTTCAAGAAAACAATTTATCACGGGGATGTGCATTTAAATTTTTCGAAATGTTTGGTACTTCTCTATTATCCCGTCGACCACTTTTCATAACAAAAAATATCGCCAACTGTAAGATTAAACGCCAAAAATGCAGTCCCATTTACTTGATGTCAGAAGCATTATGCGTGTTTGCTATGTCATCAAGTGGTTTTTAATTCGACATTTGCGTGTATTTTTCATTAGGTTTTACTGATTTATTAATTATTTCATTAATTAAAATAACAATTGTGTCCTTAAATTCTTATATTTTATTTATTTATTTATTTTAATATTCCAGGGCAACGTTCTCCCGTTTAATTGGCGTTACAGTTTGGCGATAGATTTTTGTTATGAAAAGTGGTCGACAGGATAATAGAGAAGTACCAAATGTTTAAACGAAAATTTCAAATCCATAAAGAGTTATTACAATTATCATAGCCATTACGGACTTTTCTTCTCAAATTATTCTAATGGTTTTGAAAAAATGTCTATTCATAGTGAATTTACATCTTTCTAAAGTTACAGCGTCAAATTTCCTTTTGTAAAATACGATAATGATGCAAATTCTACAAAAAGTTCTTAAACGGAGCATTCGTGAACCAATTAGTATTCTGGATATTATTTTCCCTTTCTTGAATCTTCTTTTTACATGATTGTGAAAGTAGAATATTTTCTAACAGTCTTAAAAAATGTAATTATCTCGCAAAATATAACATAATAATTTGAAATAAACGCATTTTAAAATCTTTAAAAGACACGCACTGTTTCACTAAAAATAAAATTTTAAAAGGAAGGAAAACATGTTTAAATTAATTGGGTATTTTAAAGTTTTCATGAAATATTAAAAAAAAGAAAAGACTTCGTTAGTTAAAAACTGTTTTTTATATAAAAAAAAATAATGTAGTATCCTGTCGCATGGGTGTGTTGTATTTATCCGAAAATGATTTGCAAGTTTTCTCAGCGCTCGCAAAATAACTGTTCGTCCCATTTGTAATCGAGTCATTCCCTAAGGAAAAGAAAAGTCTCTCTGGCCTGAATCATGAGGAAAGGTAGGTTCCCTATTTCTAGATTTAAAGAATTTTACTCAAACACACGAAGCTAAAATGCGTGGAATACGATTATAGAAGATTCCCAGTTTTCGCCAACATGGAATTTGAAAGGTGAATTTCAACCGCCGAGACTCAACCGTTGGTCTTAAGGCAATGAAATTTGACAGACATGTTACTTACACAATGTAGGCACCTCCTGAGAAAAGATTTTTGAAAATTCACACAATAAGGGGGTTAAAAGGGGGGGGGGTCGAAAGTTTTCGAACATTTCACCTTTTCGCCATATCTCATCAGCAGTTTTAGGTAAGAGCGTGAAAATCAGGACAACAAATCTACTAAAAAATAGTTGAACGCATATTTCATCGATTTTAGAAATCCAACCACTAAGGGGTTAAATAGGGTGTCGACAGTTTTAGGTAATTTCACCTTTTCGCTTTTCGCCATATGTCAATAGCATTTTTAGGTAGGAGAGTGAAATTAAGGATAACAAATCTATTAAAAAATAGTTAAACATATATTTCAGCAATTTTGGAAATTCTTCCACTAAGGGTACTTAAATAGGGGGTCGAATATTTTAGGTAATTTTGCCATATCTCAGTAGAAGTTATAGGTAGGATCGTGAAATTTACGATAACAAATCTACTAAGAAAATAGATAAACATGTATTTCAGAGATTTTGGAAGTTCAGCCAGTAAAGGGGATTAAATGGGGGTCGTATTTTTTGCAATGTTGCCATATCTCAGTAGAAGTTATAGGTAGGAACGCGAAATTCAGGATAACAAATGTACTAACAAAATAGATAAATAGGTATTTCAGCGACTTTAGACATTAATCCACCAAGGGGGTTACATGGAGAGAATAAAAGTGCATGCCCCGACTGACTCATAACCAACGCCGAGCCTCAACCTTTGATCCTAGGGCAATGAAATTTGCCAGACTTATTACTTGCACAATGTGGGCACCCACTAAGCAAGGATTTTTCAAAATTCACATAAAAAGGGAGTTAAAGGGGGGGGGGGGTCGAACGTTTCCGGTGATTTCACCTTTTCGCCATATCTCATCAGCAGTAATAGATAAGAGTGTGAAATTCAGAATAACAAATCTACTAAAAAAATAGTTAAACATGTATTTCATTGATTTTAGAAGTTCAGCCAGTAAGGGGGTTAAATGGGGGTCGAATTTTTTATGTTATTTTGCTATATCTCAGTAGAAGTTATAGGTAGGAGCGTGAAATTCCGGATAACAAATATACTAACAAATAGTTAAACAGGTATTTCAGCGATTTTAGACATTAATCCACCAAGGGGGTTACATGAGGAGAATAAAGGTGCATGGCCCGACTGACTCATAACCAACGCCGAGCCTCAACCGTTTGTCCAAAAGCAATGAAATTTGGCAGACTTGTTTCTTACACAATGTAGGCACCCACTAAGAAAGGATTTTTGAAAATTCACACAAAAAGGGTGTTAAAAGAAGTGGGGGAACGAAAGTTTTCGGTCATTTCACCTTTTCGTCATATCTCATCAGCAGTTATGAGTAGGAGCGTGAAATTCAGAATAACAAAGCTACTAAAAATATAGTTAAACATGTATTTCAGCGATTTTAGAAATTCAGCCACTTAAAGGGGCTAAATGGGGGTTTTATGTCACTTTACCATATCTTAGTAGAAGTTATAGGTAGAAGCATGCAATTTAAGCAATGAAGCAAAAAGATGAGGGGTTGTATCCGAATATACTAGCTTATGAAAGTTGACATGATAAGAATGAAGTGTCTCTCATTCTATATTTGGATACAACCCCTCATCTTTTTGCTTCCTTTTGGGAACAGCGAATTTCGAGCTTATTCTATCGACGATTACTATCAGAATTTTCAAGCTATATTTTTGAGACTTTCATAAATGTTGGTCTATATATTTAGCTAATATATTATGCACAGTATATTTTGATTGAATTCGCGCATGCGCAGTGAAACAATATTTAGTAAACCTGCTCATTTTTCACACAATTTTTATTATTTTTTAATTCTGATTGCATGGTGTTGTGTACAATTGTATTTGTCATATTTTCTGAAAATAACTTGTTTTTATATTAAAAACTCTGCAAATTATAAGTAAAAAACTTGGTAAAATTGTGGACTGTTTTTATAAAAACGTGAATTTCTCTTCGAGTATACATGCTATCTTCATAAAAATGAACCCAAATTATTACAATAAGCCACTTAATCATCATCTACAGTTTGAATGCTTTTGCAATATTAGTTTTTACAGGGTTATCCAAAATATATTCGTTTTTCTTCAACTTGTTGACGGCCCCTTATGGGGTTTCGGGAAAAAATCTTCTCGGAAATATATGTCGTCAATCATGTTGTTTACACTCCGGAAGTTTCAGGATAATTCCTCATGTATTTTTCCAGATATTTAACAAAACGTCTAAAATCGGAAGTGACCAATCATCATTGGAAATATAGTGTATATGAATTTATTTACAGTCTGCAAACACCTTTTAGTGCAAAATAATAATTCAGATAGAAAATGCATTACACACCATAAGCAATTCACTATCATAGTCAGAAATACTTAGGAATTCCTTTGTGTCACACTGCATATGATCAACAGATTTTAGACACACCATGTACTATACAAATGTTAGTTAAACAAAAAAGCAAAGCAAAGTTGAAAACACATTTCAACCAATTATCGCTAGTTCATAGACAGTACTGTAACCGAAATCTTTTGTTGTGACCCTGTAAATGAACGCTAATTGTAATACACACAATACTTTACAGTAAGCAACTTATAAAAGACCTCAATAATGCATATAAATTTCATTATGTAGAAATAGTGTAACCTCATTATTAAAATATACTGCAAACGGTTTTTTTCCCCGTAGATCATTATGAAACAAAAATGTTTTGTGTGAACTTAACAGAATAATAAATGAATTAAACCCCATATTCTACAGAAAGCATTTTTTTAGTTCACTTCTGCTAAACAATTCTCCAAAAATGCTTCTGCTGATAGAGACTAAATGTGGCCATTTTATTTTTATAATTATATTCATAACGCATAAAAAAATGTCATGTGCGAAAGAATTCTAATGCAAAACTTTTAGATAATCACTGAAATTAAACATTGTAACGCAGAAAACCCCTTCCCGAAAATTAGACTCTTCCCGGCGAAATGCGCCACGCATCACGTGATCTAGAAATTTTTTCGTTCAGTGCAGTTGTCATGTGTGTTTTGCCGAAGGAAGTATGTTTTTTTAAGTATGGTTATGTATAGAACGTGATGTGTTTTGTTCTCCGGAAATGTGAAAGTAAAATCTTATATATACTTGTCATATGTGAAGTTTTTGTGATGTGTGTGATTTGCGTCAAGAAATAAAATCTATGAAAATGCCAGCAATCTTTTACTTCTGGTGTTATTAAAGAAATATTCTTTCAGCCCCGAGATACGAAAAATATAATTATTCTACAGTGAGTGCTCTAACATTATTTTAAATAATAATAATAATAATTCGTAACGTTTTAAGAAAATTCAATTAACTAACTCTAGAAATTATTTATTTTCTATTTAGAAAGTTATTTAATTTAAAAATAACCTAAAATGTTCTATTACCCCGGAAAAAATACGTAGCGTCAGGGGCACCAGATGACTTTATTGACGAGGTGCACATTTAAAGCAGTTAGTTACGTTTTGAAGATACCATTCAGTCATCACACAGCTTCTAAAGTGCAATTTCATATTCATTAGTAAATTATAAATGTTAAATATAATTTTCATATGTCCTCTAGTAGTCGTGGAGGGGGAAAGATGCATGCAAATAAACTTCTCGGATTAAATAAAGATTAAAAGATCATTGCTCTGTGTACGTACGCAGTCCGATTGCGTCAGAGCTTTTAGCTAAATTTAATTACACATGAACGTGAATTAAATTAAGATAAACAAGCTAGAAAAAATTACTAACGGAGTATCTAAAACTAGAAGAGAATCACAGATGATGTGAAAGAAGAAGCAACAGTACATTAACATGTAATTTATTTACATATAAAACCCACTATTTACATTAACAAGAAAAACAGTTAACGTGTAAATATGCATAAATTTTAATTAAAATAAAATGAAAACGACACCTTAGTCAGAGTTCTAGATGGTAGGATATGATAGGCTAAAAGCTTTGCACATGTTGATGTGAACTTTTGGATGATGTAATTTCTGGATTTTCTTAAACTAATGGTGTGCTAAATTGTATAATTCGTATTCTATATAAAAAATTGTTTCTTTATCTCGCTCTTATCTTTAATACGGTTTACAAAAAATTAATGTAACCTCTTCCGAATTAACCGCGATTCATATAAACATTATTTTACCTACAGACATTTCAAACTTCAGAAACGAAAAGATTTGCGAGATTTAATGTCACGTTTACTTATAATTGCCTGAAGCATAGTTCAACTTTTGGATTTTCTGAGACTATAGACAAGACTTATGAAAATTCAGTTTTTTCACAAATGTTTTATCTTTTATGATTGGATTCATATATTTCCATCAAAACAAAAAACAAGATGGCTTCCAATATGGTGGTCAGACGAACGCTGCCGATCTACGTAGGTTCTAACTTATTCAAAACATGGTCTGAAATCAGAAATGCATTTCTTCATAAAGTAATTAACATAATTTCGTACGGAATAAACCTAATAACAAAGAAAAAGCTAAAAAACGACAAAATAGCGAGCACTTAAAATTAACGTTGGTTTATTTTTTACCATTTTTTCTCCTTTGACCTGCTGTAAAAGATATTTAATATGAACAATTTTAACATTTTATAGTTTCATTCCATGGTGAAAAGTATTAGCTTTGCTGGAAATAAATTTCAAGTTCATTATTGAAGAAAGGGGAAAGAACATGAACCAAAAAAAAATAGTTCCAAATTTTAGTGACAGTTGGCGGTGTAAGCGTCAGAAGATGTAAATTAAAATACCTGGCATGCGCACGGCCATTTCAGGTGTTATAAAAGCGTTGGGTAAACGGCGTTTCCTCATTTCGCTTCTCAGACGTTTGCCATGAGTGTCTCAATGAAGGACCGTGCTCTGCTTGTAAAGCTTTGTTACAACAACAGTTATTCTGCACCAGTAGTTCTGCAGAAGTTCAGGACCCTCAAGGGTATGAAAAAAAGGCTTTGGACCGATGACTGTCATGAGTCTGGTGAAAATGATGAAAAAATTCGAAAATACAGGTTCGTTTGATGTTCAGTCTTGTAGAGGAAGGAAAATATGTTATTCGGCGGTAGTTGAAGAAGTGGCCACAGCAGTTCAGAAGGAGTCGAGCGGTGGTGTGCAAACATGCAGTGCACGGAGAATTGCCCGAACATGGACAGACCTGTGAGCATGGTGCATAACATTCTACGAAACATCCTGCAATGCTATCCGTTCAAAATTTGCCATGTGCAGGAGTTGTTTCCTTCTGACCTGCCAGCAAGAGCGGCCAAAATTATTTTTCATGTCTTTTAAAGATAAAACCATTACTCTTGACTTACTATTAGTAAATACAGTTAATTAATGTTATATACACATAAATGTATGCATTTATTTAAAAAATAAATATATAATACAAAGTTTACTTAACTGTTCATTGTTTATAAGAGGAAAGTAATTGTCGGTAGATTTTTGTTGCTTAGAAGTATTGTTTAATTAAATGTGGTTAATTTTACTATATAAAAAAGTTTAATTATTTATATAAACCATGTATATACTGTAATGTATTATTTGCATTTATCATTTACATTTTCTATTTGCAATTATTAGTTGAGTCTCTACAGTATAGATTATTACTCCCCCACCCCCAGAACAAATCATTTATATATAAAAAAGAACATTTGAAAAAAATGGCCTTCTAAGCTATAACCAACAGGATTATATTTTTTAAATGGTCCGACAAAACCTGACAAAGCTTTAAAAAGCTTTTAATATATCTAAATACTACTTTCCATATATATATGTAGCTAAAAGCTAAAAAGATTTTAAAAAGCCTATTTTTACTTTTAATTATTTTTTTATTATATTAAAAATAAAACTCCATAAATACACATGAAGAATATACATTTAAACATAATAACAAAGCTGAAACGTCACACTCTTACAAGTAAAAATAGGTTTTTTTAAGCCTTTTTAACTCTTAGATGTATAGATATATGGAAAGTAGTATTTAGATACATTAAAAGCTTTTTAAAGGTGTGTCAGGTTTTGTCGGACCATTTTAGAAACATAATCGTGTTGGTTATAGCTAGAATGCCATTTTTTTAAACGTTCCGCATATAGTTGTCTTTTTTTATATATAAATTATTTTTCTGGGGGTGGGGGAGTAGTAATCCATACTATAGAGAATTAACTAATAATGTTTTACAAAAAAAAAACACTCTTGCACAAAAACCTTCTATTCAACTAAGACTAGGAGCCATCGGATATGAATATTGCTCCTGAAATAGACATAGATCGACGCACCAGTTATTCAGCTATTATAAAATATGTTTTTTACAATTGTTGAACAATTTTAATTTCTGTACTTTTGGCCATGTTTCTTCCTCTGTGCGTGCCTTTCCGCCCAGAGTGCCAGTACGTTCGACTGACCATGCAAAGGTAAATAAGGAATGGATTCAAAAAACCCTTTTTAGCAGCTTTTTCTACGAACTTATACTTTCAAAAATGCAAAGAAAAATTCGATTTTTTTTTCCATTAAACATGGCCTTAAAGGATAATTTATGTGTCAAATGTTTCTTTTTTTACCTAAATTTTCGAAAACGATTCGAAGTAGTTTTTACAATGTACTACATAGGAGAGCCGGGTCGTCCATGTCGGGGAAACCCAGATGTCACCGTGTGCACTCAGGATCTAACCAACTTCGTCGACTCCTGGTACGTGGACACAGAATCCGTATCGCTATCTGATCATAGGTATATTTGTTTCTCTCTTTCATTAACACCCTCAACAATAGATCTCAAAAGGTTTAAAACAAAGTATACAACCTTCAAAAAATTTAACAAATTCTTCAGACCTTTGGCCACGGAATTACACACTAAACTTACATCGGTTGACACCTATGACAAATTGGATAATTGGCTAGAAGACTTCAATATCAAAATTAACCAAACATGTCAAAAAACATTAAAAACTAAAAAACTTAAACTATACCCAACTTTTGACTGGTGGACTGACGCGCTAAGATCCCACCGAAACAAAATATCAGCTCTAAGGAAAAGATGGAGGTCATCGGGTGACTCAAAATGGAGAACGCTTCTACAACGTGAGCGAGCGCTATATAAAAAACACATAAAAAGCGAAAAATTAAATTCCTGGAAAAAATTCTGTAATAATACAAAAGACACCTTTGGGCAGTCGTTCAAAATTGCAACAAACAAAAACTTATCAAACCAACACTTTATTCACACATCCTTGGAAGGTTCTTCACCTTACATTACAAAACAAGAAACATTTCAAAATCTTTTAACACATCATTTTCCAATAAATCCAACTGTTCCGTTACTTTTAGCCCCAGCAGGGGAGATAGTCCCCTCCCCCCCCACTCTTCTCAAATAAAGAAATAAAAACAGCATTATCTGAACAAAACAATCTTAAAGCCCCTGGTCACGATAAAATAGACGCATACCTCATAAAAAATCTTTTCAAATCATACAAATACTTAATTCGTGATCTTTTCAATAAATGTTTAAATTTAAATTATTTCCCAAAAAATTGGAAAATAGCTAACGTTATATTTTTCACAAAAACAATAAAAATCCTAAACTCCCAACCTCATATAGACCCATTTGCCTTCTCCCGATGCTGGGCAAAATCCTAGAACGCATGCTTAAACATAGACTAAATTACTATCTAGAAAACAATAACTACTTACACAAATCTCAATTTGGCTTCCGTGAAGGAAAAAGTACAGTACAATTACTTAACAGATTAAAATATAAAATTAATAATTATCTAAAATCAAATAAATACTGCGCGCTCGTCTCATTTGACATTGTGGGGGCGTTTGATAATATTGACTGGACAACATTGGGCAGAATTCTCAAAACCCTGCCAGTCCCAAAATATCTTATAAACTTTCTCCTAAGCTTTCTTTCAGACAGACTCATCATTACCGATTACCTAAATAATAACATTAAACGTCCTACTTCCCAAGGTTGTCCACAGGGTTCGTGTCTCGGCCCTCTCCTGTGGCTCCTTGTGGCCAATCAAATACTAAAAATATTCTACACTAAATTCACTAATCTTTATGCCTTTTGCGATGATTTCAATCTTATTATACGCGCAAACAATAGAAGAGATTTAGAATCGCAGGCGAATGAAAGAATTGCCCTTTTTGCCCAAATATGTGAAGACCTCTCGCTAAAAATATCATCAGATAAAACATCGTACATTCTGTTGGGTAAAAATGCCTTGGTGAGTCGTCCACCAATCTTTAAATTAAAACAATCCAATATAAAAGGTGTCACCGACTTAAATATCTTAGGTATAACATTCCAATCAAATCTTAAATGGGATAAACACATCCAAAAAATTAAAAACAAAATAGTATTATTAACATCTTCAATAAAACGCGTTTTTTCAGCCACATGGGGAGTGGATAGATCACGCCTTAGAACCTGGTACATCACAGTCTTAGAGAAAATAATAGTTTACGGCTCGGAGGTATGGTTCGACGATTTAAGAGTTATTGACAAACGTAACCTCCAGAGCAGACAAAGATTATGTTTAATATCAATAACAAAAACATATAAAAATACTTCAACTCACACATTACAGACACTACTGGGTATTCCACCACTATTACTAACGTTAGAACATAAAAACTTAAAATATAAAATGTTAAATAACACAGAGATATTATTAAAAGATAATAAGGTGATAACTAAAAATGACATAGAAGAAAAGCTTTACAAATACACAATTAACCCAGAAAACTTTTTAAATAATCTAATAACAATAGACAAAATCTTAAATAACATAGATATTATACACATATACACAGACGGTTCTAAGGTGGATTCTAATACAGCTTTCTCATTGGTGATTTTTCAGAACAATATAAAAATAGACGAAAAAACTACTAAAATTCAACCAGAAAACACAGTCTACCAAGCAGAGCTGCAAGCGGCCATAACAGCAATAGAATGGGCAATAAATTCTAACTTTAATAAATTTCAAATTTTATCAGATAGTCAATCAACAATCCTTTCATTAACAAATCAATTTCCAACACTTAAAGCAATTTATGATATACAGCAACTAATACATCAAAATAAAAACAAAATATTTTATCTAACATGGGTTAAAGGACACGCGGGTACAATAGGCAACGAACTGGCGGACAAGCTGGCTAATGATGCTGCTCAGTACTCCAACCTTCCAGTAGAGCGCGGAATAAAATTTCCACGCTCATATTTAAATAAATGTATCAAAGATCAATTACTGGAAAGGTGGCAGTACAACTGGGATAACTCAGGGAGCGGCAGATTTACGTATCAGCTTGTGCCAGAAGTCAACACTAAATTAATAAATAAAGATAAAGTCTCAATATATTTTTTCACGGGCTGCGGCAGTTTTCCTACATTCTTAAATAAAATCGGCAAAATGGATAATGATCTATGTGTTTGTGGCCAGAGAGGTGATCCTATCCATTATGTCTTCGGGAAGTGTAGATTTATGAAATATAAATTTCATAGGAAATTTCCAACACTCCTCGAGGACATGATGGATATTATTAATAATAATGAATCACTAGGCAAATTATATCAAAATTATAATATCTTAAATGAGAAATATTCTTTTATAAAATACAAATTTTATTTTTAAATCTAAAATATTTTTTAATCCTGCTATTGCTCGTCTTGTGAAGGTTATTTCGCTTCAAGGAGACGGTTGTCCTCTTAATTTGCGGTGTTATGTATCTTTAACTATATTTTCTGTTTATAAGTGTTTATTCATCAAGTATATTACTCTAGTTTTATTCATTGTATATAAGTGATTATTATTCAAATATAAATTTTCCATTGTTTTATTCATCGTGTATATTTGTATATTATTCGAGTGTAGTATTCATTGCATTACTCATTATAATTAAGTGTATAAATGTTCGGAAAATCTTGCTAACAATTAAATAGTTAAAATAATCAATATAATTGATTATCTAGTAAAATGTAAATATATCAAGTGTACTACCTCTAAATACATAATTGTTACTTTACAATTCATATATTCATTCATCTACTTCTTGCATGGTTAATCATGAGGGCAGACATTTCTTAGGGTTGTCTTTTAAAGAATGGAAAATGTTGTTAAACTTAGAAAATTACTGTTATCATCTTGCAAAGAGCTATTATGTATAATGTGTAAATATTGAAATTTGTAAAACATGTAACTTATATAATTCTTGTGTATACATTTTTTTTTTTAAATCTACTTACCTGTAAAAAACTGTAGCTTTAAATATTGTGTATATAATCTATAATATTCAAACATTGTATAAAATCAGGCACGCCCTGAATAAATAGGGCTGCCATTTGTGAATTAGAGTTTGTATAATTTACTATAATTTACTTTTCAATTTGTAAATGTTTTCCCATGGCACGCCCTGATAAATAGGGCTGCCACTTATGATTGATGGTGTAAGAAATTTTAGTTAATCCGGAGACGGTGGTGTCGTTTGGACGGTAGAGACCTTCCTGCCTTGAGCTTGGGGCTTGTCCCGATCATATGCCAAAAGCGGATCCTCAAGGCGGGTGACAGACAGCCAGACAGCCAGTGTGTTTTCTAAACTCGAAATATCAGATTTTTGATGCTATCAACTCTCAAATAAGCATTTTCCTGTTCAACAAAAGCCATAAATTAACAGCATTACATGCACATTAATATTAATAGCATTAACATTAAAATTATAATTAACATTATTCTCTTATTCTTGCATATATAAATTCTATTACGCGGCAGAAAATATTTACTTGGGAATTGATCACATCCTAAAAACCGATATTCCGTGTGGAGTAAAACTGATTATTACACTGTAAAAACTACTGGGAAACGTTTACGCAAATCATGGGCAGCAAAAAAAAAACTTTTGTTTCAAATATGCTTCTTCAACTCATTGAAATATATTGGTTTCAGAGGCTTCTAAAAACAAAGAAATGCTTTTCTAAATAGTGGGTAACTCGGAATATGTTATATTATATTTTCGAAAGTGCTTAATCAATGATCACAAAAACGTTTTGGGATCACATGAAAAGTTTAATGAACGTGTCATACATATAGTATTTCAAATGCAATGAACAGTATAATTTTTTTAATAAAAACTTACAAAATTGATTGAATCAGGTTTTGCCAATTTAGCCTCCTTCCTTATTCAGAAATTACGAAAGAAGAAATTCAAATTGCATAATCACGAAATATTTGTCATTAAATAAAGTAAAAATTAATATTCTCAATTTCTGCTATGAATTCGGAATTTCTGAATAAAAAAAGAGGTCAAGCTGCACTGTAAAAAAAAACGGGGGAAAATACTGCTGATTTTGCAGTGAATAGCTTCACTCACATTAAAAAACAGCATTTTTGTAATTTCAATACCGATTTACAGGAATCGTCGTATTTTTAAGATAGGCGAAAGCACCCGGACCGCATTCCAAATGAGATTACCCACAGGTGCGTGTGAAGTGACCAGAGAGCAGGGTATTATTAGCGTTAGTGTCGTTCGATGGTAGCGTCGTTCTTCATATGTGCTTATTATTGCAATTCATAATGTCGTTTTTGGATACACAAACTAGAGCATAGAGACTGGATAAATATTTGAAAAATTAAGGGTAAGTTTTATTTTTATGTTTATTTTTGTCATTGATTTAATAACCATAAAATAGTCAGTTCTCTTATATAATGTAAGATACAAATTTCGCTTATGACCACGTGTATATAAACGTTCACGTCAATAACGTGTATAAAGATTAAATATTTTGGCTTCAATTATAACAAAACATTATTTTAGCAGTTTATCTAATTTTTAAGTAATTTATTTAGCGTTTTCTCATAAAACTTTATTATTATTTACTTAGTATCACATTAAAAGAAAAAAGAAACGAAGTTCCTTATTCTTTAGATATGCTTTATTTCGCTTTTATGTATTTTTCAAAACTTCATTTTATCCGTTTGTATTTTAATATAATTACTAATCTAAATCATATAATTATTATCTTATTCTCCAAAAGTTTAGGTTCACTTTGTGTGCTTATTTAAATAGTGTTATTTAGTTAATGAATTTTATTGTACTTCACTAAATTTTTAATAACAGTCTTACTACAACTAAAGATGATTTTGTGCCAGTAATATTCAAATTTTATCGATTATTTTTTACGTGCATTTATTTTAAAATTTTTAAATGCGATTTTCAATTTATTTATTGAGTAATCTGGATACGCTATTTTACTAATTCATAAAATATTTCAAAAGTTTGTTTACTATTATTGCAGCATTAAATATCAGCAGATCGCTCTTTTTTTTTTTTTTTTTTTTTTTTTTTTTTTGTTCATTATCTAACAATAAAAAATAATTCGTATCCAGAGATATTTTGAGTGTTTTCGATGCATATTGTATAGTATTCTACTTGAAATTGGCATATGAAACACTCTTTGCAATGAGTTATAATACTTTGAAATTTTCTATTTATTATTTTTTTGGTGTATTTTATAATTTAGTTTTATGGTGCTAAATTTGTATCTTACATATGTATAATAGAATTGATTATATAAAATGTTATTACAACAATGATATAAGTAAGCATAAAGATAACACTTAGTGCTCTTAGTCTGTTAAATATGTCTCAGTATCATAAGAAAAATTCAAAATAAATATAAATAATACACAGGGGGGGGAGGGGGGATACAAATATATATCTACAAAAAAATATATAAAAATTTTACAGTTATGCTATTAAGAGTGCAGTAAAATTAACAGCAAAAAATGCTGTAAAAATTTACAAATTTACTGTAAAATAAAAAAAAACTGAACTGCTGTAAAATTAACTGCAAAAAATGCTGTGAATTTACAAAAGTGCTGTTTATCCATGAAAAACAAAATAGCTGTAAATTTACAGCAAAATATGCTGGCACCCATATTGCCAGCATTTTTTGCTGTAAAACTACAGCGGTTTTTTTTTACAGTGTGGCAACTCTGGATTGAATTATATACTACTGGCTATTTGAGAAAATACTTTATTGAAAGATACTAAAATAAATGTGGTGATAAATCTTTGTAGTTTTTCTCTTTTTGAACTATTTTTGATACAAAATATGAATAGTTTAGAAACTGTAAATGCCAAAGTTTGTAATTTACAGTTTCTATTTAAATTCACTAATTTTACTGATTAAAATACTATTTCTTCATATTTAATACTTGGAAATTTTTCCAGAGAAAATTTCTCACGCCTTGCATTCATAATATTCAAATTTTTACTTGCTTAATAGGCGTATAGCCAAAATAGTTGAGAGGGCTATTTGAGAAAATACTTTATTGAAAGATACTAAAATAAATGTGGTGATAAATCTTTGTAGTTTTTCTCTTTTTGAACTATTTTTGATACAAAATATGAATAGTTTAGAAACTGTAAATGCCAAAGTTTGTAATTTACAGTTTCTATTTAAATTCACTAATTTTACTGATTAAAATACTATTTCTTCATATTTAATACTTGGAAATTTTTCCAGAGAAAATTTCTCACGCCTTGCATTCATAATATTCAAATTTTTACTTGCTTAATAGGCGTATAGCCAAAATAGTGAAAAAGTACCCAAGCCGAGACTCGAATCCGCACTGACGTTCTGACGCACTGACCAGCGCACTGACGTCCTACCAACTGAACCACTTGGGAACGATACTCATCCTGGAACTTTTTCACCACACCATGTTGGCAAGGCTACAAACGCAGCACAAGATGGAATATTTTCCGTGAGCCGCCAACCCTGGGGCAAACACGAAATCAAAGAAAATCCAGCATCGACAATTGAATAAATTCATATTAATTACTTGGAAATTTTTCCAGAGAAAATTTCTCACTCCTTGCATTCATAATATTCAAATTTTTATTTGCTTAATTTCACTATGTTGGCAATACGCCTATTAAGCAAATAAAAATTTGAATATACTATTTCTTTTAAAACATTTTTACTGGGTTATTTTATTTTATGGTAGAAGAATTATTTTTCTAATAAAAATATTTAATTTCATTACATAAACATAATTGAATCTCATTTATATACTTAGCACTTTACAAAAATTAACCAATTAAAAAATTTAAAACGAGGACATATTTTTCTTATAATTTGTTGTAATATAATACGAGTGACACAAATTATGAAATTAAAATCATTTTCCTCAAGGTTTTAATGAAAGTAAAATATTTTAAAACGAGAAAAGAAAGTGAAAAATAATTTTGAAGAAATTAAAATAACAAAATTAATGGAATGAATTGCGAAAGACCCTTTTTTATTAAATTTTTCGTTCAGCAAAATTTAATCTTCTATTAAGTTTTACCATAAAATAATGAAATAAAAATATTTAATTTCGTCCCTTTAAAGCTGACTTTGAATAAAATACATACTAACGTTGCACTTCCATTAAAAAAAATTCTATCTGGTTATGAAGTAAAAAAAATAAGCTAATTAAATTCATTAACCACATTTTTGTATTTCATAAAAATATAGTTTCAAATTAAGTAAAAGCTTTATTAACAATTAATTTTTTGTTAAAAATTCCATGTCATAATTAATTCTAAATCCTTAAAGAAAATTATATTTTCTATAACAAAGAAATTATTGAAAATGTATTGCAAAAACTGTTTTCCCCGATAAGAGATATTTAGAGAATTTTTAACAAAATGAAACAATTATTTGTTACTTAATAGTGTATTACTAAATATTTTTTTCAAAAAGAAAAACTCTTAATGAATTTAATAAATGTAATTAGAATGTAAACATACTGAAACATTATAATTTCTAAACACACATAAAAAAGAAATCTCAACAAATTTAATAGAATCATGAACAGTCTAATAAAAAAAAAAAAAAATTATTATTTTATTTCAAAAAAATATATATATGTTATGTATTAATATTAAAATTTACGTGTGTGTCTAATAATAATAAAAATAGCGTAACATTTAGGAGTGAGAAGGCAGGGATCTTAAAAAAACTAATGAGAGAATTTTCATAAAAATATATTTTTAAAACAAAATATTCTTCTCAGTTTTGGACTCAATTGCACTATATTAATATTCAGTGATCAGAAATCTAAAGAAATATAAGGTAGATCAATTTCCTTTTCCAATTTTTAAGTTCCAGACCACTTTAAAAATACGAAAATTTTGTTCTCCCACATTAAGTGCCAGGAGGGAAACATATATGAAAAATAAAAGTCAAATATGAGTAAGTCACATTTTATCAAATATTTTTCTTTGGCGTATGTAAGTTTATTGAAAGCACGATTTGGCTTTATTTAATACTGCTGTGCCACAAAAATTTCAGGTGCAAAATTTAAAACAGTTCTAGTTTAAATGTATATATATATATAATTATAATATCTATGAATTTCAAAATACATATCAAGTTCTAATATCATTCTACTTTAATCTACAAAGAGATAAATAATGATATTGTGTAAACAGAATACCACATATCTAATAATTAACATGTGCAATCATAATTTTACCATAGCATGTGCTTCAATGGTAATTGGCCAAATTTACTCATACCTGAATAATATTTAAAAAAGATTGCATACAATTGTATTTGAAAATTTTTTTATGTATTTGAATTTGCGATATTTACGGTTGAAAAAATAAATCATTCTACTAAACTACGTTTTCGTAACATTCAAAAACCAAAACAAAATAGTAATAATTTAAAGAAACAAAAATAAATAAATAAAATAGAAAAACATTTGTTTAAAGTTAAAAATGGTAATTTAAAAAATATGTATGAAACCTTACTGTGAAAAGACGCGTCTTTTGATCTAGAATTCCTCATTTTCTGGATTAAATGTTGCAAAAATTTAAATAAAATTATGAAATGAAATTAATATTATAAATATTATGAAATTATAAGTTAAATATTTCTTTACTATTTGTTTCAGTTTCAGAACAAAGGTAGAAAAAAAAAGCATGTCACATATGTGACATGCTTTTTTTTTCTACCTTTTTTTTTCTACCTTTGTTTTTTCTACCTTTGTAGAAATTTTGTAGTTGCTACCTTTGTAGTTGTTTTTCTACCTTTGTCATAGAGACAAAGTGAGGGTAAGCTATATAGCTTCCCCTCACTTTGTCTCTATGACGTCACAGATGGTCACGATTTTCTCAGTTACGACTAGGACTACTATAATATAGACTGAATCATCAAGCATTGTGATGCCCACATAGACTAATCAGCGATTGTTGCACACGCGGCGCGATGCGGCGTGGCCAATCGTTCTTCTCCTTCGGTCAATTAAATGGCGGCGTGAGTCAGCCCGGATTGCAGGAGCTTTAGTTACGACGAAGGCTTCATTATTTGTGGCTGACTCGTCCCAGCCATGTAATTGCCTAATTGAGAACGCTTAACAATTTTCAGTTTCAGCCTCATTTCTTAGTGTTTCAAACGCATAAAATGGAAAGGGAATTTAGTTAATTAACCACAAGGTAAATACATGATAGAATAGTTGAGATATTTAACCCGAGTGTAGTCACGCCCTTCATAAGAACGTCATACGTCGTGTTCAGTCTTTTTGCCGCCTGTGCCCGCTTGTGCGAAATAGAAATAAGAAACAATTTTCATTTAATATTCGTATATTACATTTCAATAAATTTTTCAATATTCAATTGATAGTATAATTTTTATTAAAATGTCAACGACTTTTGTATGCCAAATTGAAATATATATAAAAAAAATTACTTAATATTTTTATTTATATTCTTTAGGTGGTTTTTTTTAAGTGTGACAATATAAATTGTCGTAATACTAAAATTAATATAAAATGAGATATTTATACATATACAAAATAAATTACCAATATTAGCCGAATTAATTGAAATTATGAATAACAAGCTAAACAATTCTAAAATAAGTTCCGCGAGAGGTATATGAGAGTAAAAGATTACAAATCAAATAGCTTGACGGAAACGAGATGACATACACACCACATATCTAAACGAACGGTAAACGAAAATCCCTATAAAAGTTTAAACAGACAATGGGACTAATACTGATATGATTTGTTGCAAATATATAGCCCACCACATGTGACGCAAGAGAATGTATTAGGGAAACGATACTTATATTCTGAATCTAAATGCTTTCCCTTAGCAAATGTTTTGCTTATATTGGTATTAGAGAGCGATAAAAAGTCTCTTTTTATGAAAACTGTTGTGATATCAGAATAATTAGATATGGGGGATATTTTTTAGGACAGGGGACCACGAAAGTTTTTATACAGGGAGAAAATGCTCGCCTCTTGTATTTTCATACAAACACGATCTCAGAACAAGAGAAGGCATGCTTCTGGGAGTGTTGTGATTTTTGATTGGAGAAATCAATAAATATTGGAAAAGTAGTAGATGCAGATATATAGAAGTGATAATGAGAGAATGCAAAACGTTACTGCGGGCGAGATTTTACCAAAGTTAAAGGGTAATGTAGAAGTATTTTTCTTCCCCAATATATGCTTTTCTCAGTTTCGGAGTCTCTAAGGTGAGGATGAATACATGAAGATCAGTTAAATTAGTAATAGAATAAGAAGAATCTTTGACAAGTAAACAGAAAGATTGCATCATAGACAAATAGGGGATTGACACACTAGTATCTTGTAGAAATCTATTAAAGAGGGGAAACTGACCAAAAGGGGTATTTTGGAGCCTGGCCAAGAAATAGAAATACGGCCTAATTACTTTAAGGATGTCAGTTAGGCCTACTTAAAGTATTGATGAAATAAACAGATACTAAACAAGGATAGCCGGATCGAAATATACGCCGATCTATGTTTTCAGAAATGCAAAGTGAATTCGAGAAAGACTTAACTGGATGGTCAATGAAAACTGAATGGCTAGTATGAAAAAAGATATTCCGTTTAGAAAATAGAATATTGAAGCTATATTAATTCAAATTATATAGCACATATTGCTTAAATTGTTAAAAACATATCACGAAATGTTTAAAAAGACCTTTTAATATAGATTACACATGTTTCCTTTGCTCTAAAGGAGACATCTTCAGATCAAAATGATAAATAAAATATTCTTGTGAAGTTTTGAAAAGAGAACACATACGAGACACATGTCCAATGTAAGCAGGTGCTTAAATTGATCAAACAGGAAAACGTGAAAAATATTATTTATTTTTATTTTTATTGCTTTTTCAATCTGTAAGCATCGCGTGCCAAATATTAGGTAATTCAAAAGGCGATTCGTTGCAAATGTTATCTTTTCGCAAATATATTTCTATTGATTAACGGATAATGAATGGGAAATAAACTCTTGATTGAAAAAATATTTTACTATTCTTGTTATCAATCTGCAACGGCTCTATTCTATATTGTCTAGATAAGGCAGTAGTTCTTCTGTTATATTTGATCTCTGCCATATGTTCTTTTATTCTTGTCTAAAATTTTCTGTTTGTCATTCCTATATAGTATTGTACTGTTCCATCTGCCTTGGTGAGTGGGATTTCATAAACACCGGAAAGTTGATCAGGTTCTATTGGATCTGTTTTTCTACATACTATGTTTTCTTTAATTTTGTGGAACGTTCTGCAATAAGGCAGATATTAAATTTTCTAAGTTTATATTTTAATCTTTCAAAGAATCCAGAATAATCTTGTAAAGTTGATAGCTTTGAGTTTCGTTCATTAATTTTTTTCTTTTTATTATCCATGCTCGTAATTAATTTATTAATAGTGCTTTCTCTGTATCCGTTATTTCTTGCAATTTCACGTATTTTACTTATTTCATTAGTTAATTGATTAGGGGTACATACAGTAAAGGCTCTTCTAATAAAGTGTCTAAGGGTAGAAAATTTATAGGAAAAAGGTGCTTGAGCATTATTAGGAATAGTGGATTGATTAGTTATTGGTTTTCTATATACATTACATTCTATGCCATGGTGGGTTTTAATTAACAGCACATCCAAATAAGGGAGTGTGTTATTTTGTTCAACTTCCAAAGTGAATATAATCCTAGAATCAATGCTATTGATCTGAGCAAGAAAGCTATTAAGCGCAGTATCCGTGGGTTTCCAAATGATGAAAATATCGCCTACATATCTGAGCCATGTATGAGGGGTATAATCTAATTTATTATAAATATCAGTTTCTAAAGGTCTTAATATAAATTCAGCTAAAAGTCGTAAAAAGGTGAACACGTCGGGGCTTCAATATTTTGCTTATAGATTTTATTGTCAAATGTAAAATAGTTATTATTAAGTATAAGATTAAGACCACTCTTTAATGTTGTTTTCATATTGTCATTAGTCTCTTATTCGTTTCCTACGTGTTTTCTACAGTTCAGATGCAATATTTCTCTATGCTCAGCAATTAACTGTGTGGAAATGTGATTTCGTTGCAATAGACTCAGAATGTCTTTATTTGATTTGCGTCATTTGATTACCATTGTAAAATTAAAATATATCGCATGTCAAAATCAATGATATTTTTAAAAAAAAATGCATCGCTTGTGGATTAATATTTAAAACCATTTGGACAAAAAATACAAAGTAAAAATATTAGTGAACTTTCAACTCTCTTATATAGGGACTCTAGTTATTTGAATGCTAACGTTCCAGCAACATTAACCTGTGGGCACAACAGCGACATCTGTACTTTCTTTTACTTTAATTTTCCAAAGTGTGTTTGTAGTTCTCGGAGTCTGCGGTTAGTGTTTTTCGCTGTAAGCTTACGCAAATTTAGCTTCGTTGGTCAATCAGCGGAGTTCAAATAAAGTAGCGAAAGGTTGTATCGGCGGAGTTTTTGTCGAGTCCTCCCGTTTAGGAAATCAAATCCTGTGACGAAGGATTGTAGTTCAGCTAGCCGAGTGAAAATTTACCAGTAGAGTAAGATTAACGTTAGCTATAGTTTAAATAAAGCCTATCGGCAACTACATCTTGCTAACTCTGGTGAAGTTTAGACTGTGCTTAAAAACTTTGAGCTAACGTTTTTGCCTTGCAGACAAAACCTTTCGTGTTCATGAATTTTCAGTGGTTTGAGTCGTCAGTGATCTGTATGCAAGTAAATTTTGACATTTAGTAATGTTAGTGAAGATTGAGTTAAGGGCTAATCGTTATTAATCGCCACATAACATAGGCTAAATTTGCAACGAGACTTTACCACGCCCCTGCCCGATTAATTTTAATAAATTTTTTTTAATTTTAAAAGCCAGTCATGAACGATCCTCAAAGTGGTGGCCTAGCCGAGTACGTTCCCGTAAAGGTGGTATCACACACTACAACAAACAATGTTTGTGTGGGATACCAGAGTCTCGCTATACATTTATTCACTCAATAATACAGAGCGTTTTATTGCATTTCGAACCGAGATTATTATTAATAAAATCAAGATATTTTCACAATATTTTTAACAGAATTATAAACACGCGAATATGCGTGAAATTGGTTTTATTTGTGTGAAATGTAATAACATCACCAGAAGTTTCTGAAAGGCGACCATCTACATACAATAGAGCTGAGCAACACGATAAATATTTCAGTCTGTAGTTAAGACCACATAGAGTATTAATGATGAATGACGATGAACTTCCAGGATTTTGTATGATGTCGTCACATTTCAGTCAGAAGGAAGTACATCTGATAAAAGATTTTGTCAAAATATATTTATTATTGTTAAAGTTATGGACAAAAGTAGTGATTTTCGATGGCATAAGTCACCATGCTTCTTTGACTGAATAAATGGATTGTGATCCTGTTTTCCTAAAAATAAATTGAGCAAGAATTGAGCAAAATCGGGGCAAGAAAGTGCCAAACCACATTTTTGGTGAAATACATCTAACACAGTAATATGTTGCTTAATATGGTAAATTACAATATTCAACATATAATTTGTTTCTAATGTCACTTGGTGGCAGCATATGTTACAGATTTCGTTTTCGCCCCAGATGTTTATGCTCCCAATGAAGATAGCTAATTTACAAGAAACGTAACAGTAATATCATTAAAGTAATGCAATATTGTTACTCAAAATATCTCAAATGTTAATAAGATATTGGAGAAAAAACTTTAGGGTATATATCTTGATTTGAATATTTGATCAAATTTTCAATCTGAAATATCTCAGAAGTTTAAAAATGTCGCTTGGCACTCTTTTGCCCCTACCCCCCTCAATTGCGCAATTTAGTGTGCTCTGGCATCTCTTATAGTGCTACTACACTGGATAATTGAAGCGACAAAAATGGACGCGACTCGTCAGTTTTCCAAGAAATTTATTGGCTGTTCCGGGAAAGACTTTGCCATGGTCATTTATTCATACGTTTGATTGGAGGTTCCATGTGATTTGGATCTTTATCCCTTTTGATGTAAACTACAAGTGACAAAATTTCTCCGACAATAAAATGTTTCTTGTTTTTCGAGCAACTAACTCTTTTGAAGTCATAGGTTTAACATGGTGTCGCTCGATAGTAGAGGCAAATTTGGCGCCTCGTGCTATTAAAGTTTACAACCTTGGTTTTATTGTATATCATTCGTCAGATTGCGCAGAATTCGAAGCTCAACTCTCAAAAAACTACGTTCCTGAAACACAGGCATCCTGAGACGTCAGTGCCAATAATGCCGATTTTACAGTATCGTAGCAGTGTGTTTGAATTTCATGAATAAAAATACATAGTTTATTTGTTAGTGATGTCATTTTCACAGAGACTGCATTACTGTTTCTCGGGTAATTTTTATTTCATTTTTTCTGTTTAATAGTTTGGTTGTTTAAAATGTTTATTAAAACGAAACAATACTTCAACTCACAAAAAAAGATTAAATTAGTTTCTGTTTGTTACATCATCCAAATCTGTTGGTCCAGTTTTACTGTAGTTATCGCAGAAAAATATACATACATGAAAAAAATAGAGAGAATATGTAGGAGAAAGATATCTATAATTATAAAGATATTGCATTAATTAATTCTTTATTGAAATATATGTATGTAGATAGACGACAAAAATACACAAATATTAAAACACACATAAATAACGACTGCATTCAACATTTAAAAATATACAGTTATTATACAGACATACATACATTAAATACAATAATCCAACATGGAGTGAAAAATTAGCCAGAGCCAGGAATCAAACTGCCAGGAATCAAATCAGTCCACAGCGTTCCGGGCTGTTGATCTAACCGTCTACTACGTTCAATTCCTGTCTCTGGCTAATTTTTCACTCCATGTTGGATTATTGTATTTAATGTATGTATGTCTGTATAATAATTGTATATCTTTAAATGTTGAATGCAGTCGTTATTTATGCGTGTTTTAATATATATTTGTACACTGTAAAAAATGACCGATGTTTCTTATTTTATGAAAATATGCTATAACCACGAACAAAAATATAATATAATCTTCTGAGTTATTCGAAATTTCAAATAGCATGTTACATTGTCTTTGGAATCCCCAGAAACGAAAACATCTTCAAAATTTAAAGAATAATTTATAAAAACAAATTATTTTTAGCTGCCCGAATTTTTCAGAAACGTTTCCGAAGGGTTTTTATAGTGTATTAATTAGTGTCCTCAGGTTGGAATACCTGTTTTTCGAATGTTATCCATTCTCAAGTACACGTTTTCAGCCGCAAAAGTTAATTTATACATGAAAGAGTAAATAAATAATCTTAATTTTAATGTTATTGTTAACGCTGTTAATTTTGCATGTTTGTCTGTTAAAAAAATTTTTTGAGCATGAAAATGTTTACTTCAGAATTGATAGCATTCGAAAAACAGGTATTCCAGGCTAAGGACACTAATTAATACACTATAAAAACCCTTCGGAAACGTTTCTGAAAAATTCGGGCAGCTAAAAATAATTTGTTTTTATAAATTATTCTTTAAATTTTGAAGATGTATTCGTTTCTGGGGATTCCAAAGACAATGTAACATGCTATTTGAAATTTCGGATAACTCAGAAGATTATATTATATTTTCGTTCGTGGTTATAGCATATTTTCATAAAATAAGAAACATCGGTCATTTTTTACAGTGTAGATCGGTGGAATAGTAAAAATATATTCACCGTTGTCCGGTCATCCAAGGCTGTCTGCTAGATGGCTAGTTACTTTCTTCCAGCATGGTTTATTAGTGAGAAATTGCAGTCTCAGGAATCGGCCGGAGTGGCTCAGTGGTTAGAGCAACAGCCCGAAACGCTGTGGACCAAGGTTCGATTCCTGGCTCTGGCTAATTTTTCACTCCATGTTGGATTATTGTATTTAATGTATGTATGCCTGTATAATAATTGTATATCTTTAAAAATACACAAATTTGAGTTTTCTATATTAAAAGGTAAAAGAAGCTATATTTATAAACTAAGCAATATTATTCTATTTAATGCATACATTGTATTACTCCATTTAATAAATTAATCTTTAGACTATAGTTATTCAAATTACTTTCAGGTTATTAACTTTACTTCAAACACAGTATCATTTATCTAAAGTATTTTACAACGTCTATTAAATTTACGCTCCACTTTCTCTGGGGTATTTGCCTATTGTAATTGACGAAGGATAGAATGCCAGACTAATAAACACTCGCATCGACACCTCTATTATACTACATCAAAATATATACTCTATCATTTGTTAAAATCATTTATTATCTTTTGATACGTCATCATGAAATTATGTTTTAAGAACACAATAGCCCGTTATTGAAAACTTCGTTAATACTCCCAGATGTATATTACTAAATTTCATCGAATTTAGTATAACATTTTGAAGGATTTTGCCATTTTTAAGAATAAAAGGGATTTATTTTCCTTCGGGTACGTTTTAATAGATGCATGCATGTGTATTGAGTAACTTCAGACCCTATTTTTCAATAATACTATTAATATAAGGTCATCATAGATCAGAGAACAAAAACATGTTTATGAAATGGATATTTTAAGCGGATATTAATTCTTAGACTGGCCTAAACTTACTAGTGTACTAAAATATCAATTTAATTAGTCATAAAGTAGACAATCAGAATATAAGTATTTAAGGTTTTAAATAAGTTAATAATGCACAACGCTTCATATGTATATATTATATGTATATTATATAGGTATATTCTTTACTGATGGTGTCTAATTTGAATCATTATTAAAATTATTTACATTTTTGTTCACATTTTTGATCTCGGGTACAATGTACAAAGTCAGATATAAGCAGCATTTATTTTAAAAGGCTATTAATATTAATGATGGCATTTATTCGTGCAGTTTTAAAGCAAAATCAATCAATATATAGCAATGAAAATAAAATATCAAACAAAATCTAGCGGTTTAACATTTATCAGGAAAAGATTAGGTGTTCACATATATATACAGCAAGACCGAAAATGTTAAATATCATTTTTGAAATTATGTAGGAGTATATTGTTATAGTATATGTGAAATCGCAAAATTAATATTTTAAGATAAAAACAAGGCTCTTTTAAATATCTACCATGAGTAAAAATTAGAGATTCTTGAAAAAACGCTTCTCCATATTTGCAGTCAATATGTAAATTTTTAAATCGTATTTTTCCATCATGTAGATTTTGAATTAAAAATATAATAAAACAACATTTAAAAATTCATGTGGAATTTCTTCAACACGTATGAAACATACAAATGTAAGGTATTGAATTACATAACCTTAAACGGAAAATTAATTATTACACAGGTATTACTTCATGGACAGTTAACCCCATTGAAGGGCGGTGGGATATAATATATCACACTTAATTTTAATTCTCGAATGTCACATTCACACGCAAATTTTGAAAAATAAAATTGCTTTTAAAATGTACGTGAAGAAAAGCTTTTACTTATTTTCAAATAAATTTGTTTGTAAATACCGGTGTCTATCAATCATTTCAACATTTTAACACCAAAAGTACTTTGCCACTAAAAGGGTTAAACAGACATGCGAAATATTGCCACATGCTTAGAGAGATAAAGTACCGAATAACATTTCAATTATGTAATGTTTTCATTAAATACAGAAGTTAAACATAATTTTAAAGAATATTTGTTATGGTTATGCTTAAATAAACGCAAGGATTTAAATAAACGACAGTGTCATATAATTGCTATTATTAGTAGTAATTATATCTGATTAAAAGTCATATAAATTTAAGGAGAAATGCATCAGTTTTTGGTGGTAAAAAAGGTATAAATTCCCTTTTCATTTACTATATGATTAAATAGTTTTCATATTAAAGAAGAAAATGATTATTTGCCTGTTTAGATTAAATTTATAAAAATACAACGGATACTACAAAATAAGAAACACATTATATATTTTTATTATATAGATAAAATATATACAAACGCAACATCCAGTATATCTCTAAATATTTTTCTCTCTCAAAAACTTTCACAGTTTTATTCAACAGTTTGGTAAGTACAGATTTGTTTGTTATGTTGATAGTTTTCAGTAATATTTTAAAATAATATGAATATATAACAGTGCGGGAATTAAGGTTTAAGGATTTTATTTTGAATAGTGTTATTAAAATGAAGAACGTGTCCAGTGAAATTTTTAAAAGACTATTTCTATTGAAGTTTTTATGTGTAGCTGTTATTATCAGTGTATTTGCCCAGTAGATAGCGTACTTTCGCGACTGTAATATTAATAATAATAATAAACGGTATTATAAGTCATGTTTTAAGTTTGTTTGGATCAAAGAAAAGAAAATAGTGACAAAATAATAACATTTGAATAAATAAAAATATATACAAAAATAACATTTCCCTTTTAAATAAATTTAATGTTTTCACTTTTTTCTGGAAAATCCCTTGTTTACTATGTTAAACAATTTAAGTTAATAATAATGCTCTATTTTTTATTAAATTGATTAGTCTAACGTAAAATTTCCTCGCTAAATTTCCCTCGAAATTTCTTCCCAAAATTCATAGAACATATCTCATTTTTTTGTTTAGAAATTATAACAAAATAATCAAAAGTGTATAAAGATACCAGTTAAAAATAGGCACCATCTTACAGCTTCTTCTAACAGTCCAACAATTGATTTGCAATTACCAACTGGCAGCCACTGTAATTTTTTTTAAGTAGGGTAGATGTGCTAGTAATGGACCGCCTTCCAGTAATGGGCCACCTTCAACATTTTTGGTTTATAAAAAAATAACCAATAAAAATTCAGCTTTTTTTATTTCATTAATATGCTTTCTTTAAATTCTAGTTTTAAGTACAATCATAATATCAATTATCTATTACTTTTTGTGGGGTGTCCATTACTGAAATTTAGCGTGTTTTGATTTATTTCTGTTCAATAAATAATCTGTAAATAATCATTCTGTTATTTGCAATTAAATTTCGATTCACATTGGGAAATGTGACTATGAGTATGGTTAAATATTGTTGGTAGATTAATATAATATTAAAAAATGTGGAATATAATAATTATAACTATTAATTAAAAAATAATTTTTAAAGAAATTCCTTAGGGGTGTCCATTACTGGCACATGTACCCTACTTCCTGAATTTTAACAGCATTCTATTAAGATGTTTAATAACTTTCTTTTAAGAAATTATTCGAAACATAATTTAGTCTGTTAATTTTTTTTATTAAAAAAATTCTCAGACTATTAAAAACTGTCGTTAATCCCTTCGCAATGAGCGTTTTTGCACTTCTTTTATTTCTTCGACATCAGTTTCTTCGGAATTGTAATTTTCACTTTATTTAATCACTAAAAATCGATGAATAGTTAAGGCAAAAATTTCTGAAATAAAACACCGGTGTTCAAATTCGAAAATTTTGGGGAACCTGAGTGATATATACACCTGCCGCTCGTCACGAAGGGATCTAAAATTGCTTAAAACTGTTATAAAAAAAAATTCCCGCTCAACAGCGCAAAATTTTCAGACACATTTTCTGTCGCATTTTTAAACATAAAAGCACGATACTTGCACGCAATCTATATTAAAGTGATTTGTAAATTCTTTTTTCTTTTTACGAGAAATTAAATACATCATTACGTTTAAATGATCGTTGTCTCATGGCGGCAGTTTTATTGCTTTCCTTTGCTGCTGCGTGCGAAAAAAAACCATTTGATTGAATACTCTCTTAATAAAACCCCTGCCAGTTTAATGTGTTTGAGAAAACAAAAGAAACTGAAATAAAAAGTCCTTCCGGCCTGTACCGGGAGGAAAAGGTAGCTTTCCTATATCTTCGTTTTAAAATTTTAGCTAATGTTACACGAAAACAGCAAGTTAAAATGCAAAGAAAACGTTTACAAAAGATTCGTTAACACTGAATATGAATAAGAAATTCGCCAAATTATTGAGCAATAGCCAAATTGGCTTCATTTATGAAGACTTATTTTGGTCGCCAAATTTGGCGATATTTCGCCAAGTGTCGCCAAGTTTGGCGAGAATTTGGCGTTAACGGATATGAATATTGGGATGAATGGGAAAATTATTATGCTCTGGAATCTTCGTATCAAGGCCTAACACTTAATTAAAAAATAAATTTGTATTTTTAACTTTTTTCTATATTTATTTTAGTTTTAAATTTTTAAATGGCCGCCATCTTGAAACAAAATGGCAGACCAAGCTGGCCAACGAACTCGGTCGAGACATTGGTGAGCTTAATACACACAATTAGTTTCATCAAAATTGATTTATAAATACGAGCGTTATCGTATGACATAGGTCATATATATATATATATATAATCTATATATATAAATCAACATTTGAACGGAGGGTGGTTTTGGGGTCTAGGGGTCATGATCGGTGAAAATATATCGAAATTTTCCGGAACTGCTTTCCTCCGAACGGCTGCAATAGGTAGCTTTATACTTTTTTGTATTGAAAGCTACCTAAAAATTTTCCGGAACTGCTTTCCTCCGAACGGCTGCAATAGGTAGCTTTATACTTTTTTGTATTGAAAGCTACCTAAAATGTGTCAGAAACTGACCATTGTAGATTTCGTATAAACAGCACTTTGTACTTTTTAATACAAATGGTCTTGCAAATTTTCTTTCACACAACACTTTACAAAACTTTAGGTTTAGAGTTAGGAGCATTTTTGTAAATTGTACAAACAGATGTTGTTTAAAAGTTTGCATGTATTATTTTTAATTACTTAACACAGAGCTTGATCCAGGCTAAAATTGGTTGCATATTTAGTTTGCCTTCACAAAAATGCATTTACTAAAACAGGACCCTTTCTCAAAATTCCTCTAAATAAAACATGTTCCTTTCTCACAATTCCTTTTAATAAATCAGTTTCCTTCACAAAATTCTTCAAAATGTATAAATAACTATTTTTAGCCTTGTATACAAATTAGATTTTGTACTCATTCCACTTATAACTATTCTTCAAAAAATTCCACTTATTACAATAAGTTACCGTCACAAAATTCCACTTATTACAATAAGTTACCTTCACAAAATTCTATTATAAAAAACCATATGTGTAATTTGCAAACGAGTCACGTTCATCAGACAGGGAAACTTTAGCAGAAGGACTTAAAGATGTTATTTTTAATAAAACCTTGGTTCAAATTTGTGTAACTTTTCGTGCTCACTTTTCGTTACCAAATGTTATTTTTCGCAAAAATATGATACATTTAACAAAAATAACATTTAATTTCACAAAATAGGCCCAAAAGAAAAATACCCAGCATTGATCCCTGTAAAGTCTTTTCATATTAACTAAATTCGAAATGTATTCGAATTCAAACATAAAAACACGACTTCTTTTTTATGTCTATCCAGGGTGATCTGTGTTGGCGACGGTACCATATGTGCATCTACTCAGGATGGTAAGAATTAATAAGCGACACATAAATGTTCAGTTGCAGAAAGATTGAAATAAAGAACAATAAGGTCTATCATTGAATAGCAACAAAACGCATTGAAGAAAGGATAACTGTTTAATCGGGCTTGCAGAATTTATGGTTGATTCTGAACATTGATCAGTTATTGATAAAATGTTATCATTTTGAAATAAAATTTCTTTTGTCAATGTAGAATAGCCATGAAATCAGTGACGATTATCTGAGGTAATTTATACTCTATAGAATAAAAACCATTTTTGATATAAAAGGCAAAATTTTGCACAATAAATAAAAATGATGAAATTACCTATGCTTTAAACTATAACTGAATATTGGTGAGGTGTTATTTAAAACATCTGCCTGTGCAAAGTCTTCTCAGCTCCATTTTGATACTAGACAGATAAGCATTCGTTTAAAAGGTTAAAAAAATAATTTTCGATAAATACAAAATAATCCGATAAAATGCAACGAGTAATATACGTAAGTAAACACGAGTAATATACGTAAGTAATAAGTAAGTACTCAATAATAGTACAAAATAACTACGATCCGTCACTAGAAAAATGTACCCGCAGGCTTTCAAGCAAACGAAGTTAGCGGAAAAAGTCTAATCTACCAGATCTATTTGTGGGTACATGCAGGTCTCGTCCATGAGTTGGGCTGAAACAGAGTTGGGCTTATTTTAACATTGTGAAATAAACTTTATCCATTTATAACTTATTCTAACCTGATAAAGTAAATTTTCAAAACAATTTTTTTTTTTTTTAACCAAAGTAAAATTAAATATTTTCATATGCGCGATTTCACTTTTCATTTTCATTTAAAATTTATATAATTCTTCATATTGCCATCCTCCTAAATACAGCGTTCGGAGCTGCTACCCTGTTCACCCCCCCCCCCCCCATTTAGTTTCATTTCTGAATATGTATATAATAAATTAACTTCACCCGTCTAGTCGTGCCGGTATTCCAAACGATCTTAACGATGAGGGTCCCTCCACCTTACCTCTTAAATACCACTTTAATTAACTCTCTATCATTAATTTAACCTATCATTAAAAGAACCTGTAACATAAAATAATTACCATAATGCAAATGAAGAGAACACAAAATTTAAAATATCATTAACAATACTTTTACAAACTATTTATTGTTTACAGCATAAAAAAAGAAATGTTACAGAAATACATGAAAAAAAGCATTAACAATTTTTAAATTAATCATTATTAATTACGAAAATACGTAGTAATAAATTACTGTTATAATTAGAGAATAATATCTCATTAATTATTAAAGATTAACATCCGCTGATAATGTATTTACATAATCATTATATTTAACTACTTTGCGGGAACACCAAAGACAACAGTATTCTCTGATTATACTTTTATCACTGTAAAAATCTGCAGCAAATCGTCCAGCATTCAATATTTTTTATAGAAGACGGTTGCATAATTGTAATTTATCTCAATTCTGACCAATAAAAACGCTTCATAATATGGTCAAGTACGAAAGTAAACCAGATACTTGTTCGTAAGTAACGCTGACGTCAGATTGGCGGTAGCAACGATCTAAACCATCCTTTTCTCATTTTTCGCAAATTTAATTATTTCTAAACGTCGCATAATTTTAAATTTTACACTGTCGAATAGAGAAAAAAATGTACTTTCAAATGCAACTTGTTTGAGAACTGTATTTTAATTTACTGATTTTTTTGGTTTTAAAATAATTTTCAAGCATGATATTTTTAAAATTCCATCTCTATCGCGTGAAACTCGATTATTGAATATTAACCAGTTTTGCACTTAAAACAATATAAATAATCAGCGTCTGTTCCGGATAATATACTTTACTGAAATTAACACTGCAGCTATCAATAAATATATAAGATAAAATAAATAGAACAGAAATTTGACAGATATGTAATCGAATTACGTGCTTAAACACTAAAACAATCAGTATAAAAAAGGCTGCTGTAAGTTCCAAAATCTTTGTCAATTTCTTCGGCTATTAACCTCTGCACTGAAAAAAATGAAATATTCAAACATTAGTAAATCGATGTACTCATATCGAATTGAGTATGTTTGGATTAAATATGAATCTATTCTTTCTCAATTTTGAAACATCACAAATTCTAATATTTAATAAATTTTTCTTCTTATTTTATGTTATCATCTGTACCTTCTGTAAAAATTAAATTATGCACTGTATTTAAAATTAAAAATACCTGAAAAAAATGCTCTTGTGATCAAAATATTTGATTAAAACTCAAACGAAACGATAATTTTGTACTTTGTAATGATTTATTTCATTCATGGCGACATAAATGATGCTCATTAATAGGAAAACAATGCAATATATCCTGGAAATAAGGAAATAATATAACATTTTTATTCATCGAAAGGAACTATATCGTGTGCCTCCATTATAATGCGTAAGGTTGCATTGCGTTGTTGTTATGAGTATGAGCGCTTCGTACATTCATAAGTAAAAACATTCGGTCTGGTTTGTGCGCTGAGTGATATGGATATTTGTGAAAAGAAATTTAGATTGAAGTTTTCGCCGACAACTTTGATAGTAAGTGCTCTCTGTTCAATAATGTAATATTTAATATATATTTTTCTTATTTTATGTGATTAGTCGTACCTTCTGTAAATATTAAATCATGCACTGTATTTTAAAATAATTTAAAAGTGCCTGAAAAATTATATAAAACACAGACTTTCTTTAATTTGTTTTAAAACACACACATTGTAAAGAATACAACTGACTGAGCTATTAATAATAAGAGCTTTGATTAATACGCACTATCTGGTCTACCTGTTAAAATTTCCGGGATGTCACACCATGCAAACAGCCGTCATTTTGGCTTCAAAAGGATAACCCGATGTGTCTGCGACATCTGTACCGCAAAATCATTTTAACGAAAATTGAATTATTCACAAACTGCTGTGACACCTATATGAGAAATAGAGAGCGATATCGATTACGACTTAAAACCATATTCCTTGAAACGTATCCCTCTTTATTAAAATGTAAATGCTCGATACATGTCATCATATGTCATCTCCCGAATGACACATATTGCCTATTTCTCTGGTACCTATTATCGATGTTCTTATTAGAGGATCTCTCAGCTCATGTTTTATCCATTGACTGTGGCTCTAAAATTAGATTTTGGATCAGTCCACTTCTTTCATGTGGTGGATGTCCTTCTCCTCTGGCCTGTTGTAAATCAGTATCATAAAACTTTCCGAACAAAATTACCGCCATCGACACTTTCGTTTAAAAAAATTACACTGCTGTCAAAAAATTAAAGAGGAGTAACCGGACGCTTTCTCGTTTTACACAGTTCGTTGAATATATACTGAAATTTTTGACAAATTGTCCTTGAACTTCAAGCATGTAAAGCACATGTTTGACATCAATAATAGTAGAAACAGGATACTGGGATTAAAATATCAATATATTGAGTATATGATGAGATGTGGTAATTTGCATGAAATAATTTTTAACTGCGCAGGCGCAAACTATACCAACGATTTTTTTCCTGATTTAGTAGTCAGTTCTATAGAGCAACTGATATAAAAAGACTAGTCAAATATCTGAAAAGTCTGATATCGATATCGGCAATATAGTTCGTTAATTGACAAATTCGGGGAAAATCCTTATCATCCAATTAAATTGTCCACCAAATATGCGCTTTATATCCTCGAATTTCAAGGACAATTTGTCAAGAATTACGGTAGCTAATTGGCAAACCGTGTAAAAAGCGAAAACGTCCGCTCACTGGCCCTTAGTTTTTTGACAGCAGTGTATTTTGCCTATACATTTACTCCCGTAGACACTCATATTAAATTACAAATTATTAATAAGTAAATTTATCAATTGTTACAAAAATTCATTCTTGCCTAATATAAGTTGTAAAAATTAATGTACAGAAACAATTTTGATTTTATCTTCATTCTGTGCAAAGTCACCCATTTATTGTTAAATATTCAATCTCGATGAATTCTCGCAATTCAGCATTGATGTAAATGGTGTGAGATAGTTTTTGTGAGATAGTTTTTCTTCAGCAACAAACATTTCAAATGAACAAAATACTCTATATTTTTCAGAAAAGAAAAATTTCCTATACAAAAGGCAAATTATTCATGAGAAATTTGAAATTGTAATATAAAAAATATGACTTTTGCAATTCTATTCTGTTGTAAAAAAAAAAAATAATTTCTAAATTTACAGTTCTGAAATTAGTATAAAAAAGCGCCCGCTTCACAGAAGATCTTTCTAAATCTCCTTTTTAACAATAAAAATGCAAACTATTCCGGAAGCTCTTGAGAGCATTTTTCAGGATTCGGAAATGATTTTTCATATAGTGGTTTCAACAGTTTTTCACTTTCAAATTTATTTTTCACACATGCTGAGTATTTGTGATATTTATTTTCATTCCAGAGAATAGGCGCTTAAAGCATATGTATTTAAAATATTTGTTTTAATTTTTTAGAACAATATTTCATCCCGGTAGAACACAATTTTACAATAAAAATATGATTGTCTGTATATGTGTATGTATAATACATCTACCGAGAATATGAAAAATTGCGAAATGAAATGAATATCAATTATTAGTAAAAATCCACAGAGCTCAAACATAGTCTCAAGATTTCACAATTTAAATAAAGTTTCATTTCTTAAAATTTGAATATATAGTTATGTATAAATTTTATATTACATTTATATCAAATATTCTTGTACACAAAAAAATATAAGCGGTATTTTTAAGACATTCTTGTGGATTTGTTTCTTCTTCTTAAATTAACTCGAGTTATTGAACCCCTTTAAATATGTCTATGTATTAAATGTAATAACCACAAAATAATGAATATCAAAGCATTTATTCATATCATGAAAGCAGATCTATATACTAGATAGCAAAACCTTGCGTGATAAAGATTTCCCTTTCAATGTATTTGATTGAGGAAGTATTTTATACATAGACTTTAAATGAAAATTCGCATATCTGGTGAAAGACATGAAATAACCATATTGAATAATGATTAATCCATAAAGGATAACGTGAAAGTACAAGCTAATTAAACAAATTGAAGTGCAGTAAATTAAACACATTCATCTGATCTGAAATTTTGAGGATTGCACTACAGTTTTCTACTAATTAATTTAACGGGTTAGTTCCCAATTTTCCGTCAGCAGTTGCGTTATATGTGTGGAAAGGAATTTCATTCTGTATCTAGATTAATCAAATTACAATTTCTCTACGTGAATTGAAATGTGAAATCGGAATTGATTCGCACTCTACATAGTAATTTTCACTATTTACCTCTCTATTAATACGTTATAATATTTTACAACTTGCTCCAAAAGTTTTACAGTACTTAATAATGCGTACATTTTTGCATTCTTTTATTTAACTTCATTTGTTTTTTGTGTGAAAAGATTAAATTTTGAAATCGATTTTTAATTCACTTGGTGCGTTAGAATTGTATACATTACGTTTACTGGTATGTTTCCTATGTCAATACAGCATTTTAATATTTATAGAACGTAATTATAAACAAATAAGTTAAATTTGAAGCATTTTTCCGTTAGCCGGATGCTTGTGATAAATCGCAAAATATTATTTATGGTTAACATTGTTTACAAGTTACAAGAACAATAGAGTTCATCGTGCACCAAACCACTCATGCTAAAATAGACCAACATTTCCACTATTATATGTCGCTATTCGTTGTTTACAATATTGTTCTTTGCATGCATATATCAGCAAAGTATTTTTATGAAAATCCTGTATGCATGTAAGTACGCAAATGTCTCAACAATCACTGAACGGATTACAATGTAACTTTTTACAATACAATTCTTGTACATCAGAGAAGGTATTAAGCTGCAAATAGTCATCATACTGTGTATAATTTTTACGGGGACATGTCAAAAATATTAATACATGATTGTGTACTTGGTGTTAAACATGAACGAAGCTGGCCATTAATGTGCCTTTATAAATCAGAGTGTGGCGATACATGAGTATTATTTTCATTAAAAACTTGGCGAGCATGTCATTATTACCATTCTAATGTCTATTGATTTCTCTCACCCACCTAATCGTGCTTATTTAGGTAAGTATTGCGTAATTCCTAAATATGTGTTCACATAGTTTAGAGCTTCTAATCTGAAAATGTAACCCGTTCGTATTTAGCTTTCTTTTAAAAATGCATTCCACTTGAAACAACTTATATTTAAGTGAACGCACATAAAAAAATGTCCTTTCAGCCTGTACCGGGAGGACAAGGCAGCTTCCATATTCCACATTTTAAAAATTCAACTAAATTTTACTCAAATGTCTAAAGTTAAAATACTTGGAACGATTATAGAAGATTCAATACCGTTTTTCTCTAATACTGAATTTGAAATCAAATTTCAGCATGAGAGTTACAGCACCACAAAAATCAGATTGTTTCAAAATATCAGCCAACCTAGAATTTCAAACAGCTAGATCTCAGCCATTATTCAAGAAAAAGCAAAACAAAAATGCTCCAGAATCCTTGTATCACGAGTTAACACTTAACGGAAACAACTTTTTAATTTATAAATTTTTATACATCTTTTTGAATTAAAAAATAAATAATTTTTTTAAACTGGCCGCGCCATTTTGAAACAAGATCTTGGTATGCCCTGTACACATACTCAGTCATATCCAAATATGTTCATAAATAAGAGAGTTACAGCATGACAAATCTAAGATATATATATATATATATTAACATTTGAACGGAGGTTGGTTTTAATGTCTGGAAGTCATGATCGGTGAAAACATACCATAAGTTTCTGGAATTGCTTTCTTCCGAATGGCTGCAATTGGTAGCTTTTTACTTTTTGTAATGAAAGCTACCTAATAAAGGGTTATCACGACAAACACTCTATTATGTAAAGCCACTCTGGCTAAAATAAGCCGGACAACTCGTGCGCCATATTAGTAAATTATATAAAAGTTGGTACTCACTGGCTGGCCAAAATATTACGACCACACCTCAATAAAACTTATATTCTTAACTAGCAGAACCACCCGGCATTGCCCGGGTTAACATAAATTAAAATACAATAATACGACAATAACAATGACGGAGATTTGTGCATATTCCATCATAAATCGATAAAAAAAAAGACAATTAGAAAAAATAGCGTTACTTTGACTGAACCATAGTAAAATTTCTCAGCTTTATAAATGAGAATACGCGTTTTTTTTTGCTCACACAATAGAAAAATATACGATTTTCCTGACAATGAAAAAAAATCGACCAAATGTCGTAACATTTTGCGAAATTCGCTTTCATATGGCATTTATTAATATTATAAAACAAAAACATGTCCGTGAGTAATGTCGACATCATATTGACGGTAGCAACGACGACGTAACCATTAAATTTTACTTGTACTACATTTTTGTAACTACTAAATATCGCATAATTTCATTTTTAAACTGTCAATTAGGGGGAAAAATGCACTTTCATATGTAGTTTGAAAAGTTTATCTCAATTTACTGATTTTTTAAGGATTTTAAAGTAATTTTAAAGCATGTATATTTTTTAATCTGTGTCCAATCCAATTACTTAAGATTAACTTTTTTGATCTTTATAAAGTAAAGACATTTACTTCTAAACATAGCACATTCCTTTTTTATGCAGACGAATAACAAAAAATATACTTTCAGTGTTATTTGTTTGAAAAGTGTATCTCAATTTACTGATGTTTTAAGGATTTTAAAATAATTTTCAAGAATGGATATTTTTAAATCTGCGTGCGACTCAATTACAAAAGATTAAGTAGTTTGCTCTTAAAACAATGTAAATAATTCAACATTTTTTGGTTTACGTGTAATATTCCATAACTAAATTGCCAAATTAAATTAAAACTTAAAAAGATAAAGAAAGAAAATATGGAAGCCTCGCATAATATTAGGAGTGCTCAAAATATATTAATTTCATAGTTTTAAATGTTTTAATATCACTTATTAAGTACACCAAAATCAATATCACCAAAGAAAACATTTCATTTTTTTTATTATTCTAAAAAAACTATAAAACTGGAAAATTGGCATATTTCAGTAAATAGCTTGCTGATAATTTTAACAGCAAAAATAAAATAAAGTAATGGAAACATGGAGTTACTAAAAATGACATAAAAGAGTATCTAAATATTTACTTTTAAGTTGGGTCTAAATTGCATAACCCAGCCACTACAGTAACATTTAAAAAATTTATTTCGTGTGACTTAAACGTAATTGTGAGTAAACCTTTATTTTATTGATAATAATAAACGTTAATTTCGGAAAATGAAGACTTTTCACTTATAATAAAACATTGTTTTAAAATTGAAACATAAGTTTCCATTAATAAAAATTAAATCTATAATGATTAGATTAAAGCCATGTCAATTGTATATGTACTTTTAGTAGTGAAGTTTTTTGTTGAAAAACGAAATAAATGACCTTATCTTTAATATAAATCAAAGAAAAATGTTACCACCGCTTCTAAATTAATAAAACACTTAGCAATATAACGTATACAGGGCTCGCAGCGTTCCTAAAATTTTCTACCTTTGCTACCACTATTATGAAACAGCAAAATTTCTAGTATATTTATATTGAAGATGCTAAAGGAATCTATTGCGGAGATTTCCGTTTTAAAATAGTGGTAGCAAAGGAAGAAATGTTTAGGAACGCTGCGAACCCTGGGTATAGCTATAAGATACAGCTGTAGCATACAACCGAAGTAGGGGTAAAACATAGCAGACGATTACTTAGACTCATTTTGAAATTAAAATGAAAACCTTTAATAGAATATGACGTCATACCTATCTTTTTTTTAACCTTTTTACTAAATTGTTTTTTGAAATTGAAACATCTGTATTAAAGTAGATGTGTTAACTACAAATAAATTTAAATTAAGATACTACATCATTTTAATAAATTAAAATTTATCGTTTTCTATTTATATAAAAACAAAATACGCATTTTCTTCTTAGAATCTCTTCAATTTCGGAAATTAAAAAATATAGCGAGAGATTCTGAATTTTTATTGGCTTATAAAAAAAAAATGCGTTATCATTTGTTTTTAAATTTTTGAGCCATTGTTTAGAGTGTGACAACAGGGAAGAATTATTGCATTAGAAATTGAGAAAGAAAAAGATTTCTGTAATGATAAACTATGGATGATGTTTGAAAAAAAATGATAAAGAAACGTCTGAGAAATTTTTAAAGTTGACAGTAATTTTACTCGTGTTCTGAAACGTATGTACGTCAAGTTTCGTTCAAATCGGCTAAAAACTGTAGATTTGTCTAAGGAATATACATACATACCAAGAACGGCTTTTATATATATAGATATCGATTTTAAGATTTATCTTGTAGAGTATACAGATATGATTTGCGATGATTCTGAGTTGTATTGCGCTACAATTTGTTGTGTTATAGCTTTTCTGTTATTACAAAAACCTGGCACCTCTATAGTTCACAAGCGACGTTTTCCCAAAATTCCATTTTTCGAAATTTTTGGCTTAGATGGAATTTTTTCTAGACTGGAGACATTATTGTATGAGAAGAGCAAAAACAGGTAGCGATTTTTGATATGCTGGAATCAGCCCTTCTTAGACCCACAACCATGTCTTATTCAGAGTCATTCACATCTTTTTGTTCCGCACGAATAGGCAAAATGCAATTTTCCGAGCAGAACTTTCCGTGAGAATCATGATATTTTAAGCCACTCAGTGTATAACTTTTAAAATTATCATCCTCAAATTTTAACTCCTAATGACTCTATGAAGATTAAAGAAAAATGCGTAAATTATATACTTCCCTGGAGTGAAAAATAAATGTGCTTATTTAAATACTAAAGCAATATTTTTGTCCAATAGTTTTTTATTAATTTTATGCAAATATTCTAAATTTTTGAATTGAATAAGGTCATGAAATTCCGCTTCATTTCTTGAAATTATTTTTTTTATTATTATTTTAAAACTTCATTTATTCCAACCTTAAAAAATAATTTATCAAACAATTTTAAAATAAATACCTTCGAAGAGGATTTAAAATTTTTTTTTTAAATGTCTTTCTTATGTGTATTATATTGTAAAATATGGCTAAAAACTTTATAATTATAATTTAATATTATTTATAACTTAATAATTTTAATAACATGTAAAATAGGTATATATTATTAAATATTTAGATATAGTCTTCAAAACAAATATAAAAATAATATTAGTCCCTACGCTGAACATCAAAGCTCAAATTTAAATTAACATATTTTTATTCTGTAAATTTTTTATGATGACTGAAACATCTTTCAAAGAAATAAGCATTCTCATAATTTCTACCTTGCTGTTTAAAAAGTTATACAGTTGTTAAAGTTAACGTTGTAACACAGACAAATTTTAAATGTTTATGGCAATTGGTAAAGTACATTAATAAAAGAAAACTACTGTAACTATAATTATAGGGAAATTTCATTCTCTAAATCAACCTTTTTAGAAGATTTTAATGAAGTTTCATATTAATTTCTGTATACATTTTCGGTTAGGATGTTGTGCATTTATGCAAAATTCTAAATATATCATTTAGAGAAAAACCTGAAAACATTAATTCAACAATGTATTCTAACTTTAACATTAACATAGACTTTAACAACCCGGGCTTTCCGGATTGCAAAATATACTGCGTGGTGTAGAGAGAGCATAGTTAAAAACCATTTTTACGGTAGTTGTTTTTTTTTTTACATTAAACGTATTTTTTTAGTTACACACTAACACCACAAAAAATACATTTTTATCTAATAAATTAATCAATGATTCAAATAAAATTTAATTTTTTCTTTTAAATCCATACTTCCGTATTAGCCGCATACCAGGGCTTAATAGCCGAAGCAATCGCCAAAGATTTCACTACTAACAACAGCCTTTTTTATTCTGATTATTTCCGTGTTTAAGCGCATAGTTCAACATATCTGTTAAATTTATGTTTGAGTTATGTTATCTTTTTTATTTACTAGCTGACCTGCCACGTATTTCAATGACCCGTGATAATAACCTTAAATAAACGTCAAGTTTGTATGATTTTATATTTTGGAAAATCTTTCAAATTAACCTAGTTTTGTGGAGACAACTTCCTTCGGCAGCGTATGGTTTTTCTAATGAACCTACTTTACGGGGCCCCACAGGCTTTGGCAGCGTATAGTGTGTCAAATGAACCTAGTTTCCGGGCTCCCACTGCATTCGGCAGCGTCTAGTTTATTCCAAAGAAACCTCTTTCCGAACGAACATGTGGCGTGAACCGCACGTGCCGAAAACAATCAAAATCAAGTTGAATGAGCCAAACCCTACAGTCATTGGACCCATAGAATGGCCTGGTGGTGGAAATTAGAACTAAAATCTGTAAAACAATAGCAAATAAGTTGAATGAGCCAAACGCCGTTGTAATGGGCCTATAGGACTCACGTGAAGAATGCGCGTCCTGGCGGCTGAAAGTGGAAATAAAATGTGTAAGAGAAATCTGTAAAGGATGTTGAGTCCAAGACTTAACTTTAAAGTAATGAGACGAAATTAAGAGGACGATCCCCTTAAAATTAAGAGGACGATCCAATTAGCGAGGCAGATTGGCGGGTGAAAACGTCATGGCCTACAACAACTTGAAGGGGATGCGGACAGGACCCCAGGAGACTAGGGTCTTAACTGGAATGTAGAAATGGGGTATTTCTAAATGGAGAAAATGGAGTCCAAACGAAGACGTTTGGACTAAAAGGAAGCAACAAGTTATTAACAATTTAGGGGTTACAGGGGGCATGAGTTTGGGGCATGAGGACTTGAATGAGGCTATGCATGAAATTTATGCTTTAAATTGGCCAGCAGATTACTCCCCTTCCCGAATTCAAAAATATATCTTTTTTTTTTTTTCTTTTTTTTTTTTTACTTTCTCTCATTAGTAAAAAGAACATTTAATTTCCTTTTGTTTTCGGAAGTAAATGAAAGGGATCGGCTGTAAATATATCGCTGTTTAGTTGGGTGTTTAATTCATGCCGACCTTTGTCTGTTTTTTTCTCAGATTTTTTTGGATTGTCGCTGTCAGTTTTTTGAAAAAACTAAGAAAAATTACCGATCATTCTAAAAAAAATTATATTCGTAACGTAAAAACGTAAAAAAAAAAAAAAAAAAAAAAAATTATACATGTGTGTGCCGAGTTTCACATCGATACCTAAATTAATTTTCTTAATTTTCGATAATTAGTGAAAATTACGAAATTTATTCATTGGCGCTTTGAATTTGAAACGGGTGTTCTTTTCTTTAGTCATTTTGATAAAAATAAGCGCATTTCTGGTGCGATTTTTGCTAAACTTTTAATTAACATCTCGGGTTCGCCCTCAGCCGAGTAGTCTTCCTCAGGCATTAAAATTAAAATTAAAATTAACATCTCGGCTAATCATAAAAAAATTAAAATCTGTACCTTAGGTGAATTAGGACATGCTTGGACTATCTTCATAAAAATTTTCAGACTTATACGTGCGTTAAATTTAACTAGTTATCGCCGACACACACATAGACAGAGAAAAACTTTCTTTTATTTGTATAGATTGATAAAATTTTAATTTTGTTATAAAATATTAACAGAGAGCACATGCCGAACTTGGTTTTAGTGCAAACATGTCAATCTTCCGTAAGTGGGTTGCACAATTACATTAAAAAAAATCAGGCATGAAATTATTTTATAAACCAGAAAAAATCAGTGAGCTGAAATACGGCTTTCAAACACATTGCATTTGGAACATTTTTTTTTCTCCACGAAGGTAGTGCAAAATTCGAAATTGTGCAATGTTTAGAAGTTAATAGATTTGAAAGAAAGCGAAATGTATTATTTAGGCAAATTCAACCGTTAATATGACGTGAATGTTACTCACGGCCATATTCTTGCTTTATAATATAAAATCAAATATACTCTTAAATTTTGAATTGTATTTTGTTAAAATACTTGGTACTTTAATAAGTGATTAAAAATAAAAGATTCTTTACACTGGTTTAAAATGACATTGCAAAAATGAAATAATTAGTAATTTTGAACGTTTTTTAATTATTTAAATACTCTATTTTTTTATTAAATGAAAATAATTTTGCCTATAAATGTATCTAATTGAGTAATTATCGTATATGCAATGTGGAAATCGCTACTTTACTACAAAATCCCTAAAGCAGGGGTGCAAAAATCTAGGCGAGAATGGGCCGATTCCCACCACTAAATTTTTAGTATTCTTCTCCTAATAAGAATACTGATAAAATTTTGGCGAAGTATACTAATAAAATTTGACGAAGAATACTAATAAAATTTAGTGGTTGGAATCAGACCATTGGCGCCTAGATTTTTGCACCCCTGCCCTAAAACCTATTTCAGAAAAGTAAATATGTAACTTTTTCCAGATTTAATATCTAAAATTTAGAAGTCATCAGGAACTGCTTAATAAATTTTCTATGAAAACCATGGAAAGTTGCCCTTTTTGTTGGAAAAGGGCTGTTGTGAAATGACTGATGATTATACAGTGTTAAAAATTACAATTTCAAATTTATTTACTTTAAATAAAAAATTAAAACAATAAATCAAAAATAATATTATTACTTCCCTTACCTACCCTACTTGTTACTTATTACTCGGCAGTGCTCAGCATGAAGGCAAAAGTGGACGGAAGAAGGTCCTGTGTATCACTAACTGATCAGGACATCGCTAATCAATAATATTAATAGTTTATTTTTATTATTTCTCGAAATTTTTAATTTATAACTTAGGCCCTTCTTCCAGACACCAGTTCAATTCTTTTTCGCAAATTTATTAAGTGTGCGCAATAAAACCTTTCATAGTTTTTATTTCTTTTCTTTCTTATATGCCTATATATATATAATCATAATGAAACGATTTTATAAAACGAATATATGAATTCGGATATATGAAACGAATATACGAAATAATAATCGCCCACCTTAATGCAAAAAGTTTAAATTTTACTGTTTTCTTTTCAATTTTAATGAGAACATGGCATCAATACAAATATATCTATAAAAATTTACCTCTCTCGTCTACAGCAATGAAATATTTTTGTTGTCGCTGTTATAGAAATGTCATTAAAATTTAAAACAAATTAATAGTTCATTAGTATTACTTTCTTAATATTTTAAATTGAAATTTTTAAGAGTTATTATAAGTCTTTTGGAATCATGCGAATACGTTATCGTAGACGTCACCAACGAATATATATGAATACTACAGACCTGAGCACTCAGACAAAAATTGCGACTGTTTTGGCGGATTTTTAAGTGTTTGTCCTCCTCTGAATTTACGCACAAGTATTTTCTAAAAGTTTTCTTTGACCTCCTTCATCTCAGAAAAATAAGGCGAAAAAAACTTTTAGAAATGATTGGTGTTCAAGTTCGAGGGACCGTACAAACGCTGAAAAAAAAATCTGCCTATGACAGCCGCCATTTTTGTGGATGCGCAGGCCAAGTATTCAGGGGACGGTGACGTCACAGTAGACATATACATAGACTTGACGTGGATACGTGGAGATTGAATATTTGTAAATAAAAAAAAAAGTTTACCTTAGGAGAAAAGGGTGTAATATTTAGCAGCAATTTTTTTTAATCAAAAACTACGATTGCATCAAAACAAGATAGGTTATTAAAAAAAACTTTTCATGGAAAAACCAACCAGCATAGCGGCATAGCCTGCTAGTTTAATCTATATAAAGCTATAAAAATGCTAATATTTTACATATGGTACTATGAAGAAAGCAGAAAAAAATGAGTTTTATATATCCTAAGACAAGCGTTTTTCCTAAAGACGATATCTCAAATTAACAACTATAGTAGTACTATTACTTACAGGGAGTGCTACTTACACTATTTCCGTAATGTTATGGTCAATGTTAAATCATTGTTGGTTGTATTGTCCGTTGTTTTATTCCTATTAAATGCTAGTTAGTTGTAAAATGCGCATATTAATAGGTGAGAAATGGCCTATAATAATTAAATTAAATTAATTAGAGCTCAACATATTTAGCATAGATACATTTTGATAGCAAAAAGTTTAATAGCTGCCTTTTGTCCGTGCATACTCCGACATCATGATAAGATGCCTAAATTGAAATATAATAAAATATTAATTAGTTTTTTTCTTATTTAGATTTCACCGTTAATGCTACAATTTTGTAATAATTTCTAAAATGTATTAAAATATCTAATAAATGAAAATTTGATGTTCTAAAGAATACGATTTTGATTTAGATTGTTATCGACAATTTTAGGCGAATTTAAGAAAATGGATAAAATGAGTACCAAGTTTGCTTGGGAACTAATCACTGATGATTCCACGGGTGTTTCATTTACTGTTAAAATAAATTACAATAAAGATATACTCATTGTGTTTTATCTAAATTTAAGTTTATTACCTGAAAATTAAACAATATGCCATTATTTGCCATTGCTTAACATAGCTGAATTACCATGTTACGTTTTTATTTTTTTTTCAATCTTATATAAAGACACATAACGATCATGTTTTACACATGAAAATTAGATATGGGCACACTTTCATAATTATTTTTTAACAGGGTCTCACAAAAAATATAATTTTCTATTTATGACCTTATAATAATTGCATCTATGATTTGTAGTATTGTGTTATTATTAACAAAATGAAAAAATAAATATTTTCGATTTGTTTGAAATATTTATAACATGTACTAAAACTACTTTGAAATTTCATGCAATGGAAAAAAACAAATGCAATATGTGATATAAATGAAAAAAAATGGACAGTTAAAACTCTTAATTTTAATACCATTCAACTTCCTCCTTAAATAAAAAAAATATACTGAATTTGAAACAAATTATCATTGTTTTATAATAATTTTTGCAAGTTTTATAGTTTTTTATTTAAATTTTACATTGTATTTGCTGAATAATAAATTGATAAAAACCTATTAAATAATAAAAATTTAATTGAATAAATCTTATTAATATTTTCGGTAGTTATAATGCATTCAAAATATTTGAAGGATTTGCTCTACAGTTTGTTATTCTTCCACTTCTAATAAAAAATATATATCTTTTAAAATGCAACTTTTTTAATTAAATACATTTTTAATTAGTTTATCTAACAAAGCATGAAAAAGCTTTTAAAAAAAACTCAAGAATGTAAATTTTTCAAAGTTTAAAAATTAATCTTTCAACTTTATTGTCAGACAATGTAACACAGCGCAATTCAAGTATGAAAAGACAAACAACGTTTCTTTTTTTACATTTTTTTTCTCTGCAAAGCAAATATTAATTTGCTTAATATAATGAAGCAATTGTTAATCTAATGACATTCTATTCTGTAAAACTTAAAAAAATTCTTTAATTATAATGTTGTTAAATGCTAAAACTTTTTTTTATACTTTTGAATTAGAAATGTATTTTTCGTTGTATATTTTTATTAGTTTACAATTTATGTACTCTGTATCTATTTCTATTTCTTTTGTAATGTAAATATATCGGCTTATACATGATGTTTCAAGAATATATGTCATAAATGTAAAGGCTGGTAGAAGGGACCTAAATATGCAGATTTCATATAGGAATGTGGGTGCGGAAATGCAGCGCTGAAGTGCTTGCACGTAAGGCAGTATTAACAACAAATAAGTGAAAAGACAAGAAAGAACAAAGGAAAGCAACAATTTATTTATCAAACAGTTTACAGTAGCTGCTCAAACGAATGACCACCAACAGTGATACAAGATTCACAGATTGGCGTACATTAGTAAAAACGTCCGGCATGTCACGCACATTTCCAGCAGCAACAGACTATCAGGGCACCAGATCTTCTTCAGATGTAATGGGAGTATCATAAACCATGTTCGTAATGTGACCCCAGAAGAAGAAATCCAAGCGCGTCAAATCTGGGAAGCGCGGTGGCTAAGGAACAAGTCCGCTCCGTCCTATACAATGCTGGCCGTAGACAGCGTCCAGGTGATTCCTGTCGTTCCTGCTGATGTGAGCTGGAACTCCATCGTGCTGGAACCACATTCGCGTGGGAACAGCTGGAGGAACATCAACCAGATCGTCAGATAAGACCTCTTGTAGGAATATGCCGTATGTGTGACCGTTTAAACGACTAGGTAGAATTCCTGGTCGTAGTAAGTTATTGTGCGCAATGCCTGCCGAAACATTAATGGAAAACATTTCTTGTTAGACATGTGTTCTTGTGCCATGTGGGTTATCATGAGCCCAAAGGTTACAATTATGCGTATTAAACATACCCAACCGAGCAAAGGTAGGCCATCAGTGAATAAAACATCGGCAGGGAAAGTAATGATTCATGTAAAGTCCTCCAATCAGTTACATGCCTCACACCCAACGCACGTCCGACAGCACTCGAGCTTGTCGAGGGACTTTCCTCTACTGTGCGTAATACTGCTTCTTCCACTGCCGGAATTCTGTGATATCTTCCAGTGCCCGTATCACGTCTGGAAACATAAACCAGTCCACTCGTGCACAACTAACAATGAAGACGCTCAAATGTTCGGCGATCCGGCAGAATCTTTCCCGGGAATCGTTCCATGTACATCATTTGAGCTGCCGCTCCATTTCCTTGTACATGAAATTTTTGTCGGCAAGTTCTGCATTGGTGTAACGATGCATTCAGCTTGAAATCCGTGCAAGTAATTATGATTCAAGCCACCGGAGAGCTTTCATCCGCCGAACTCAACAGCGCCCTCTACTGCCTCACCGCTGAATTTCCGCACCCACATTCCTATACGAAATCTGCTTATTTAGGTCCCCTCTGCCTGCCTTCACATTTTTGACACTTTGTTTTGAAACACACTGTATAATGTTGATTAATTAGCAAAATGAATTATAAATTTAGAATTTATAAAAAAGTTGAATACAACATTATATAATTTTAATAGTAGCGCATTTTATTATTTTAAGGTGGTTTGTTACACGATGAACTATTTTTTTTTATTTCAGTATTTTTATAATACATTTTTGGTACATTATTAAACGGTTATATGGAGGGAAATAATTTATTAAAGAAAATAATGCATTCGTTGAGATAAAATTTAAAAAAAATTAAGAAAATTTAAAACCCTTCTTCTTATGCAAATTTTCACTTTTTGAAAAAGTATTTTTTTCATGCTTTTCTCTCAAGTTTCTTCTACAACGGTAGGGACCATATTTCCAAAAACTTGAGCAGTTTAATTTCAAAAAAATGTCATGGCATATACAGTAAAAATGACTATTTACTTAATATTTTTAAAGCATAAACTATTCATAATACTGAAAATCTCATCCCTAGTTTCTGGAAATGCACTTTAATCATTGTAAAAAAGCAAGACAATTGAAATGTGTATGTTGAAGTTTTAGAATTTCGATCATTCTGATGTACTGCAGAAAGATTAACTGAGAAAATGAATTTAAAGATTTCACCTCTGAATCCTTTAAAGGAAAATGAATGAAGTAAAAAGCCTTTTCACATAATTATCAGATATTTATGTAACTTCGCTAGAATATACTAGGGATGTCTAAATACATTACAAACAAAAAATTGGAAAATTTATATTTTTGTCATTTTTCGCCAAATGAAGGATACCAAATCACTTTAAGATTAATTACGAAATTATGAAATTTAAGTACATTTAAAGTATAAAAAGTTTTCTGTTATCTAATTTACAAAGTTTAATACTGGTGTTTTCTGTGTATTTCATATTCTTATCTGATAGGTTAATTTCAAAAGAGTTTTAAAATACCATTCGAACATCATATGTAAATGGTAAAGTTTTTTATACATAAAAATTGAGCAACAATTTCTTTTCTTTATCTTTCAAACACGTACGTATACGCAAAAGAGAAATGAATAGTACTGTATTATTGTTTAACATACAAAATAGTGCATGCTTCTAGAACATTGCTAAACGCACAAAACTTTCAATGTTTCTAGAAGAGATATAAAGACACAAAAAAAGAAGTCATGTGCCGATGTAATTGCTATACAAACGGAAAAAAGTAAATGTTCTTAGATTATTCGCAAGACTGAAAAAAAATGAGCAAATCTTAATCTTTGCCCATAAAACTGTGAAAACGGAATATTTGTATAGATCGTTGATATCCGATCAAAAAATATCTAGATCAGCGGATTTTAAACGCTCGGCAACCAGGGACCACTTTTCCTAATTCTTGTGTTTTCACGGACTCCTGCGATTTATAAAAGAAATTACTGAAATACTTTAGTATATTATCAGTTGCATATGGGTATGCTGTGCGCTCAACACTCTTCGCCGTGTAGTGCACATCTTGTCAAAATCATCTAAGACAAACAAAATTATTATTTTTTTTAGAAAATATATTGAATTTTGGCCATGAACTTATTTTTAGTGAAATTGAACGAAATTTGGTAAAATGGTAGTCGTTTGAACAGAAACGTGTCATTTTTTTGCCCTTTTTTTCTAACTTCAACGTGGTTTAATATATATATATAGGTTCACGGCCCCAAAAAATAAATAATCTCTAATTTTCAAAAAGAAAAAAATTGTATTGGTCGATCCATTTAACCCTACTTTACACGGCACGCTGAAAAATGTCTTTTTTTTTTTAACTAAAGGAAAAGAGGATAAACATTTTTAGTTAGTCGTTATATTATGAAAATTACTGTTAGTCCGTGATTCCTGGATCTACGAAGCAAACAGTTCAGCATTTATGCAGTTTATCACGCAGGAACCCGTTTTTCAGCCGCACGACCGCTCGCTTTAAATTCACTGTAACTTCTTAAATATTTCGAAGTTCACCTAACCGTTCAATAATCTTATTTTAAACACTGTACGGCTCTGTACGGACTGTAACCACTGTAAACACTGTACACACTGTAAACACTGTACGGACCTAACCGTTCAATAATCTTATTTTAAACACTGTACGGATTCGAAAAATGTGAAAACCTTTTATAATTTTTTTTGACAAACGGCAACCTCTTCTTAAAATTGATTTTACGACGTTCAACTTTTAAAAATTAGCTCAAATTTTGCTATTCATAATTACATAGTGATAAATTTAAATTCAATTTTTTAAAATGCCTATTATTCGAATTTTACGTAATACAAAATTTTAGCAAAATAATACACTATAAATATATAAATAATGTGTAGTATAGAAAGTAATTTAAATAGTTACAGAAAAAATTGCAAAGGAGCTGTAAATTTTATTGATTGATTTTCATTTGAATAATATAAAGAAAAATTTGAAATGTACATTACCCGCGAAACCAAAAGTAGGAGTAAAAAAACAATACATTCATTTTAATATTTAACGTAATTATAATTGTAATTATAATTGCATACATTAACTTCAATAGACATGACGAATGTTTTTTGTTTAGTTAGGGAAAATCTGCCAGTTCTTTCTTTTGATTTCAAATAAATATGTAATATTTTCTTTTGACATTAGTAATAAATAATTATGCAGTGTTAAGATTTATTTTTGTGCGATTGTTTAAGAAAAAAACAATGTAAAACAAAATGTGTAATTATGTAAGCTATGAAGTGTGTATGGTTTATACCAGAATAAAATATATAACATGTGCTGATGCACATATACTGACAGTTAAAATAATAAACTAGTCGTTGGGGGCCACCGTAATACTTACCCACCATATGAGTAATAATAAATATATCCATTTTGATATTTAACGTAATTATAATTGTAATTAATACATTAACTTCAATAGACATGAAGAATGTTTTTGTTTAGTTAGAGAAAATCTGCCAGTTCTTTTTTTTATTTCAAATAAATATGTAATATTTTCTTTTGACATTATTAATAAATAATAATGCAGTTTTAAGATTTATTTTTGTGCGATTGTTTAAGAAAAGAACAATGTAAAACAAAATGTGTAATTATGTAAGATATGAAGTGTGTATGGTTTATACCAGAATAAAATATATAACATGTACTGATGCACATACACTGACAGTTAAAATAATAAACTAGTCATTGGGGGCCACCGTTATACTTACCCATAATGGATATGCATAATACAAAATATGAAAATAAAACATGTGTAAACTATTTATAAAATGCATTGCAATTCGAATAAAATCGTGGCTTGATGACGTCATAAACTTTAAATGCTCTATTACTGAATTGCATAAAAGAAACATCCTCATAACTCCAAAAATGATAATCATATTAACTAACGGTTTACTGCGTCGGATTAAGCGTCTCATTTCCAATTAAATATATCTTTGATTTGCAATTTGAATGAAATACAGGGTCACGAAAAATAGAAGAGTGTGGAAAATAGGATTACAAATATCTCGGCAACTGATTATTCGATCGACTTCATTCTTTATGCAACATTTATGTTTTTTTATTGTACTTTATATACACTCCTTAAAATACACAATTCCGAAAATATTTATATACCTTTTATTAGAACGAATATTTCAAGAGTCCGAAAAAAATGGTTCCGGATAATCGAGGTTACTGAAATTCAATAAGCTTCTTTTCATTATTGCATACTAAGTACATACCAAATTTCAAGTCTCTATCGCAATTTTTTCGGAAGATAGAGAATTTACAGACACACACACAGACGGACGGCAATTTTTTTTTCTAAAAATATGTTTTATGGAATTGTCTGAAACGTGTAAATCCGTCAAAAATTGTTTTCGATTTTTAAAATGATTGCAAGACTTACCCTATACTACGTATGATAGGTAAGTAATAATTGTTTATGTGTATGTGTATTACATGTATGTATTAATGTTATTTTTCTGTAAAATAATTTTGCATGGATTTTATAACATTTTAAATTTTACAAACATTATTTTATAGAACTTAAAAGGCTAATTCATTTTTTTTTAATTTAAATTAACTCATTGTATTTTATTGTGTTTCATGTCTATACGAATCTCTTTGATCTGTTGTTGAACTGGAATAATATCTTATCTATGCTACTTATTTCTTTAAAAAACTGCATAAAATAGCCATATTTATTAAAAATATTAAATGTTTCGTTTCAGCATCTGCATATTTTTTATTTCTCTTGCTTTTATATTCACGAGATTACAGAAAAGATTTGGCAGAAAAAAAAAGTTTTTTTGATACTAAAGTTTAGCTTGCATTCCGGAGACATTGTTTCAGTGTCCAAGATAACAAAATTGTTTTTTGCACAAAATAATAGATAAAGTTAACTTATTTATGAGATGAAGCTACGAATAAACCATGAAAATTCCTATTACAGTATAGATTAGCGTTACAACAAAAATTGCATAAAATCCATTATTATAGTTTTCCAATGCTGTTTGTCTAATGTTCCAAACATATTCAATACATATTTTTAAAAATCTTTTAAAAACCAATTGATTTTTTTTTTCAATAAAACTTTTCTTTTTGAATTCTCGTTTATCTTAATGAAATCATCCGCATGGGTGATATATAAAGTGTTTTATTTAAATACTAAAATTTAACATTTTCATTAACATACAAGTAACAGCATTAAAAAAGATTTTTTAATGATGTTGCTATTCCATGTAAGTATGGTCGTGATTGTTATTTTAAGGTATAAAAGCTTCTAAAACATAAAATATGACCTCGAGTGAAGTCTAATTCAGGTTGTTGAGATTTTAGGTGTTAACTATGATGATACAGTTATACTAATGTCAATATTTTTAATTGTTTCATTTGCTTTGTTATGCTATACGTACTTAAGTTACAATTTTTCACTCCTAATTTGTGAAAAATGAATTATGAAAGAAGTGAAATGTGTTCAGAAACTTTGTGACTAATAAGATACCCATATTAAAATATCATTTTTATGAAATGACTTCTTCCTTAACTTATAATGCATATGTAACTCTATTTTTAGCATATTTAAAGTGGTATGTAAACTTTTCAATTTTAATCTACATACAAAACCATAATATTAATATTTATCTATATATGCACATAATATCACGATCAATGTCAAGATGGAAACTAAATTTGTATTGCTTTTTTTTACGGATTCTAATAAATATCAAAATTATAAGTTTCTTTTCGTGAACTTTTAATAATTACATTAATAATGAATTTTAAAAAATAGATTTTATATTAAATATACATAAACTTTATAAATATACTTTTACAAAGCATCATATAAAGCAAAAATATATATTTTTTCACCTACTATGCTTTAAAAAAAAAAAAAAAAAAAAAAAAAAAAAAAAAAAAAAAACATGTCTCTTTAATATTAATGTTACATTTTCAGAAGAAATCTTTAGAAAACACTGAATCAAAATGTATTCAATGTATTTCCACATTCTTTTTTGTATGTTGCATTACATACGTAATACAATTGTTGTGTTGACATTAAAACACAGAAATTAAAACTCAATTGCAATGAGCAAAATTTCCCAATTGCCTACTGAGAATTTGGCAATTGAGAATTAGTGCTCATTGCAAATGTGTTTTAATATCTGTTTTTTTTTTGTTTTTTTTAATGTCAACACAGCAACTGTATTACGTATGTAATGCAACTTGCAAAATCAGAAATTAATACTCAATTGCAGTGAGCACAAATTCTCAATCCCCCCCCCTCCCCCACACACCCAATGCAGTCAATTTAAATAACCAAAATAAATCACTCTCAGTTTTAACAGAAAAATCTCCACAAAAGAAAATCCTTTTTTTTTCTAACGTTATAGAACTACATTTACAGTTCATGTTCAGAAAATTTCATCGTAACGGCACATATTATTCTAAAACTGTTCATTTATTTAATAAATCGTCAAGTGCGACTATAACTCATGTTCAGTGGATTCTGTACATTAAATTTATTAATTACTATTTATTAATTAATCAACTCCTACTGCACCTAGATTTTTCATAAATTTAGTTTCTGTAGATTCGGAAATTGGAGGGGGGGGGGGGGGACATATTTTTCCAGTATACTTTCGACAACATCTCTGAAAATATAATACCTAAAATTAAAACAAATATATTTTTGAGTTCCATGTTACAAGATGTTTCGAACAATGTCATACACGATATATAAAAAGTAAAAAAAAATCAAGTTACTTAATTAATATCTAGGCTAATTACCGACAATTATTTTCGAAAATCATTATTAAATATCCTTGGATGATTCTGCGTCGATAGATACCTTGAGCACTCGTCAACCCGCTGACCGCCCGAAAACTAATGTTTGTGTATAATGGAAAAATGCGTTTTTCTCAAAAACTACGTTACTTAGGAAAATCGCTATACTTTTCCTGCAAGGTTTAAATAATTTCCTACTAATCTTAATTTTTTTCATAATTTTAGTTTCTGTAGATTTCGAAATAAAGAGGGGTGGCATATTTTTGCAGTGCATTTTCGACGATATCTCTGAAAATGTAATACCTAAATTTAAAACAAATATGTTTTTGAGTTCGGTATTAAGTGGTCTTTCACACGATATACAAAATGAAGACTTTTTTTCAAGTAACTTAATTAGCCCCCTAATATTTTCATAAATATATTTGTGAATAGCTAATAATCTGAAAATATGTGGGTGAAAAGTTTTAATACCTTTTCCAGTTTTGAACTTTCCGCGTCCCATAGTTTACTACTTAAAGAGCTCTGACAGACGGACAGACAGACATAGGAGTGATCTTATAATGGTTCCGTTTTTACTTTTTATGCACGAAACCTTTAAAAATTATTAAGCTATTTTTTTTTTTTATGTTTAACACAATGACTGTATATCAAATACATAATTCTAAATTATTACAAATCAAATTCAAACGAAATATGAAAAAAAGGTGGCAAAAAATTTAAATAAATAAGAACGTAATAATAATTCAATTTGATTAACATATTTCTGTAGAATATTTACTAAATAACAAAAAAATATTTACTCAATAAAGGTTTTTTTGTGAACTGTAAAGACACATAATTCTTCCTCTTGTGAACTTAGTAAAAAGAATATAATATAAATGTATTGAATTAAACTTAACTTACTGAGGTTAAATATTATTTTATAAATGACTTATCGATATAATTTTGTGTTATGTTATAAAAAATAAGTATTTTTATGCCGTTATCCACCTGTACGTTTCATTTTTTCTGTTTACATACATTACGTAAAAAATAATAATAATAATAATTAAAAAAAAACTAGATAAAAAAAAAAACTTTTGTAGTGTAAAAAATGTCAAATATTAAATTAATATTATTACATTATCGGTTTAAGAGATGGTGATTTTATTGTCAATTAAGCCGCTTAATCTTATAAATGGATTTATTTTTCGAAAATTAGTGTTATTAAAAAAATAATTATAGACGGTTTCATTTTTATGAAAATTTCATAAAATAACTTTTTTCTTTCTTCTATCTATAACAGAAGAAAATGTTGCAATGGGAAATTTTCTTTATTTCCTGTTATCGACGGATTTAGACGTATTAAAATCAGAAATCTCGAAAACCATTTTTTATGTCTGTACGTCCGTATCTGTGTGTTTGTGTCCTCCTTGTATCATCGAAAACTGTATAAAGTTATGCATAGAATTGAACCAAATTTCGTTTATATGTTTTTGACTATGGTCAGCAGGCCGCAGTTAAATCTGGGATATTCTGCCGGAAGGGGCGCTGTGATAGCAATTTTTGTTCTATTTTCATTATGGTATCATCGAAACGTGTATGAACTTATGCATAGAATTGAACAAAATTATATATATATATATATATATGTTTTAGGCTATGGCCAGCAGATTCCAGTTGAATTAGAAACATTTCCACCAAAAGGGGTGCTATGACAGCGTTTTTGGGGAGATATTTCGTAGTTGTGATGTACAGCAGCTACTCAGGATGGTTCCCATCATGTAACCCGGAGATTTGCAAGCAACTCACGTACAACAAAATGAAGAAAAATATTAATTTTAATGGCGCTGTGATGGCGAATTTTGAGGTATTAACATATATGAGATGAAGAAAGTTTTGGAATTCGTAAATCCGACTGATATTTTTTTGAGGGGGGGGGGGGGTGTAAGAATTTGTTACCATTGCCCGTTTCTTTTATATTTATCTAGATAAAGTTTAGGTTCTTTGTTTTTACCTTTTTAAAAATAAAACAACCACTTAAAAATATATATATTGTTTGAATTCAAATGAAATTTAAAGGATAACGAGGGAGATTTTCCTTTTTCTTTAGTTCAATGGTTTGACAAAGTTCCGAGGAATGTGATATGTTTCTTTTAAAATATGTAATTACATATATATATGATTTAGTATCAAATGTTTTAAAATAATTTTAAGCATGAATTTTTATAGATTTTTATTCTGTATAGCTATATATCTATTAATATTTCAAACTAAATGTTGTAAGCAATCTTAAATTACCAAAATGAACAAATTCAGTCCTCGTAAATGAATAAATTTCAAAAGATTTTAATAATGTATATGCCATTTGAGTAACGACACTAAACTTTCCTTCAAAAAATTAGTTAAATTCTGTAATAATCAAAACTTGAAGTAAATATGAATGGACATTTTTCCTACTACCAAAAAGTATCTTAAAAACGCTTTACCACAATATCGGATGTAATAACTGTTAGTCTGGGGACAATATTTTACAGTACAATGTCAACCATATGGAATATAAAATTATATTGATCACAGGAATCGTTTAGAATGAAAATCGGAATAGAAATATTCTCAAGACGACGCGATATTTATTCCCAAACAATAAGTTAATATTGCCCAAATCTTGGTAAATAATCAGCGAATATTAAATTTATTTCGTCGAAAAATTGCCTCAATATCGGGTGTTGACACTTTTTCCATGTTGTGAATATATTGGAAATAAACATTTAGTCAGTATAAATTTCATAAAATAAAAATAGGGCAAATATTTGCATTTAATAAAAAATATTCCCTATCTTATGAGAATATTAATTAAAAGTTGCACAAATATAGATTTTATACTGGAAATATTTACAATGAAACGTGAATATTGCGCAAGTATTTTTATAGATTGGGAAAATTTCCAAAGAAACGTCAATATTGCGCGAATATTGTTTTTACTGGCTCACTTTTTCTGGCCAATATTTACAAATTAGCAACATCCTAATATTAGGAAGTAATTTCATGAGAAGAATGCAACATTCTCCGAAGATATTGCCAATACTAGCTTGTCACAATGGATTTAAGAAAATTCCTTAAGGAACAACAATTTACAAGTGTGGACAAATACTATTACGAAAACAATCACTGTGTAATAATACAATAGGTCTTTCGTGTATTCCTGTAATCAAAACAAAAATCTCAAATGCTACACATAATGAATTTTTACACACATTACACATTTACATTTTTACACACATTTGTTCTCAATGCTGTCTGATTTTTAAAGGATAGCTAAATAGAATACTATTGCAGTTACAACTGTCCAACTACGTATAGGTTGTTAAAAACCTTGCAATAAACTTGATAACAGATACGGATAATTCAGGAAAATTCAAGCCTTCCAATGAAGCTCTGTTGACAGCCTTCCAATGAATCCAATGAAGGTCTATTGACAGCCTTCCTGAGCAAGTCGTCCTGAGATGGCCATATATCAATTCCCTTTCCATTCTTCTCGAAGACTTTTGTGATCATAAACAATAGAAAACGGATATTCAACAAAAGAAATGTGTGTTTTTCCAGCCGTAAACGTGTTTCGCTATATTGCCCTCTGACCTTTACGCATGCGCAGAAAGTCATAAAAGATGAAAGGGAGCGCTTCACCACATAAGAGACGCCGCCCCTTTATACCTTAGTCTGGTCGGTCCTTAATCTATGTCCATTTAATCGATTTTCCACCCAACGTGAATGTGGTCGCTTTCAGTCGCGCCTGAACTGCATCTCAAACTGTGGCATTTTTCCTCAAAAAATTATTTACTCCCCCCCCCCCCCACAACCCCCAACACCCCCACCACTACTGGATTAAAAATAAGCTACCACACCTATAAAAATAAAATGCTATCAATTTATCTACATAATGTTTTTGTAGTTTTTCACCAGAATATGTAAAACTTTATAGATTGTGCTTTAGATATACAAAATTAATTTCACTTATGATTATAAACTCTTCAAATAAAATCGCTTTATATATTTTAACCATGATAATTTTCTTCCTCATATCTAAAATATTTCTACGCCAACCACATTTTATCGACATGATAAAACAAGTACATTATTTCTTGGGAAATATTCATTAGTTAAAACATTTCTCCCTAAATAAATTTGAGAAACAACGTCAACTGCCAGAATTAATCAATGCAATAGCAAAAGCGATATCAAATACTACGTAGAACATTCATTTTCCATTTTTACATGTTTTATAATGAAATAAAATGATATTGAAAACATTTCGAAATAGTGATTTTTAAAATAATTTATCGATAATTCAGTTACATTCGAAGAATTAAGAAAATGATTCAGTAATCAATTCACATATGTATTAGGAGAAAAGGGTATTTTCTGCTTGTCAAATTACATTCTTGTATCTTAGACAATATATAAATTTATATACATATATGAACAATAATCGATAATTTTGTGAAATTTAGGTTATGCATTTATGCGATTAATTTTTTTATTATTATCTTTTGTTTGATAAATGTTTAATTTTTTTAGTTTTCAAAATTATGAATATTTTTTATAAATGAAATAGGATTTTGATTTCTCTTATGTTTTTATGAAACGTAATGGAGATATCAAATATAATATGTAAGCCAGTTATGCTTTTGATATTAAAATCCCATATATATTTTTTAATCTAATTTATTTGTCTGTCCTATTTATTTAATAAAAAATATAGTTTTACAATTTCTCCTTCACAAATGGTATGATCTTCAAAATATAGGAAAGGGTTTGAAAATTTTTTAACAACACTGTTTTTTTTCCCTTATGAAGAAAAGAAAGAAAAAAGAAAAAGAAAGAAAGAAAAGAAAAGAAAAATAATTAATATTTTTTTTTAAGTGTAAAATATTGTTAAAACATTCTTTTTATAATAATAAATCACTTTTCGAAATATTCTCAACTTGTAAATTTAATTTATAATACAGGGAGAGTCAAAACTATGAATAACCTTTTACGTAAATAAAATGAACGTAAAATAAAATGAAATATCTGACTATCTGAGCAAAAAAGGGATCAAGATACATATTTTTTAGCCTTGTCTGGATTATGGTAACTTTCTTGAGTCTCCATGTTGGATAAAGCTAAAATTATTCGTACAGGAAAGATTTTATATGCAGAAATCGATTGCCACAGTAAAATTTTCTACATATAAAATTGTTTAAGAACTACGAAACAAAAGTCAACGAAGTTATTCTTTGTTATTATTTATGCCATTTGTGACGTAAACTGTCAGAAAAACAGGTATAAGAATTATAGTTATTCTAACTGAACGGAAGAATGGACAGTAATTGGTGGTTTGAAGAAATGGGGCAATGTAGTATATGAGACCTCTGCATCATCTGAATCCATATATTTTCCAATCCTGCCCTCAATTTACAGCTCTATCTGGAAATATTGTTGGCACCCAAAGCGATTAATTTGTGAAGTCAGGAATTAGTTTACTATTCTTCCTTACTTTAGTTCCAAATGCCACCAATACCGAATAACATCTAACACTTCGCAGACTCAAGCTGTTAGGACATTCAAACTAATATATAAATACTGAATAAAACTCACAAAGTTTTAACACTTCAGTCTGTTTAGCTATTGAAACGCCACAACAATCTTTTGCATTAAGAAATTACATAGTTATTTTAAACATTATTACAGTTTAAGACCGTGAGGCACAATCTACCAGTGATATTTGAAACTAACAAGGAGATGGTCATGCCTGGTGTTACGGCTTACCTTGATCTTGCAGACGACTTTAGCACATTCTTTCATAATTTTGTTTTTGGCGCATGGCAACAGTTAGTCTCTCCCGCATTTGTTGTGATATTCGAACGAATAATTCAACATAGAATAAAACGCATAATGGAGCTATTTTATTAGCTAAAATGATTATGGAGTCATTAAAGATAGTAATAAGAAGTCATTTCTTCATCATAGTAAGAATAATATAGTTCTTTTGTTCTTCAAGGGGTATTGTCCGCTCATTCATTATGATAGTGTTCAAAACTGACTATGGTGTCAGCATTTTGGATTTAACCTAATGTAATGCAAATATGTATATAACCATTTTAGTAATTTAGAAACTCTTTTCATTAATCGCATCAATGCATTACAAATTTTCGTAATACAGTCCACTCAATCAATAACTTTAGCGCAGCGTAAACACCTGGTAATCACAGATTTTGATTATTTTATGTATGTTGTAGGGTAGAAACCCCTTAGTCTCAGCTTCAACGGATTTCATACAACGTCCTTAGTTCTCAAGCAATAGGTTTTTAATATTACAACACAACTTAAATACTTACTTTGAAATTACCACGTTGGTCGTAGCTTAGTTGTTGTGGCGTCTGCTGGTTGATATTCGGGTTCGGTAGCTTTCAATACAAAAAAGTATAAAGCTACCTATTGCAGCCGTTCTGAGGAAAGCAGTTCCGGAAAATTTCGATATATTTTCACCGATCATGACCCCCAGACCCAGAGAGATTTATAAATCGATTTTGATGAAATTAATTGTGTGTATTAAGCTAACCAATGTCTCGACCGAGTGCGTTGGCCAGCTTGGTCCGCCATTTTGTTTCAAGATGGCGGCCATTTAAAAATTTAAAACTAAAATAAATATACAAAAAAGTTAAAAATTCAAATTTCCAGAGCATTTTTTGGTTTACCTCTATCTTAAAAAATGGCTGAGATAGAGCAGTTTGAAATTCTAGGGTGGCTGACTTTTTGAAACAAAACAGCACATTAACGCGATTACTCGCAAATTATTTTCTTTCATTGTTATAATAATTTTCCCAATCATACGCATAAAACTATATATTCATATCCGTTAGCGCCAAAATTGGCAAAATTGGTGACATTTGGCGAAATATCGCCAAATTTGGCGACCAAAATAAGTCTTCATAAATGAAGCCAATTTAGCTATTGCTCAATAATTTGGCGAATTTCTTATTCAAATTCAGTATTAACGAATCTTTTGTAAACATTTCTTTGCATTTTAACTTGCTGTTTTCGTGTAACATTAGCTAAAATTTTAAAACGAAGATATAGGAAAGCTACCTTTTCCTCCTGGTACAGGCCGGAAGGACTTTTTTGTTTTATAAATATGATTGTAATTATAATTTAGTAATTGAAATTTAAAATTATAATATTGTGCATTACTTATAATCTTAACCTATTTTTTCTTGTAACTAAATCGTTGTATAAAACATCATTAAACGGTTATTTTTTATAATAACTTTTAAATGTATTTCACAAATTCTTTATGTATGCAATGATATTAAAGCATTGTGTCAACTCGTGATTTTAAACAAACATCATTTAGGGTGAAACTCCCAGTAACTGACACTTTAAAGATTTTTTGTTGTTCAAATCACTATCACAAAAATTTAAATCTAATTTATACTTACCTTTGTTTTTAAAAGGATAGAAGATATATATTAAAAAAAAATTATTGTTGGCAAAATTTTGAAAAATTATACACTTTATTATTAAAAATTAATTTTATTCAGAAATATGGTCAAAAACTTCAGTAACTGACACCACCCCTATTTTGGAACACCAATAACGGACACAAAATGAACCAGTGACTGACACTTTATTTTAAAAGATTAAAATCCTTTAAAAAAAACTTTATTCTTTATTATAAAAACAAAATACATTAATACTTATTATAAAAGTGGGTATTTAGTAAGCTGTACTGCATTATTAGTAATGCAGAGTATATAGGAGAAATATTTTGTACTGCATTATTAGTAATGTAGATATCCAATAACTGACATTTATGAACCAGACATCTGGGGCACCGATAAAAAAAAAAACTTAAATTTTAATTGTGTTTACTACAAGATAAATTTAATGTATTATTAAGCATTTTTAAACAGTTCAAATAATAGATTTCAACTTTCTTTAATATAACCAATAACTCACACCTCTGTCAGAGACTGGTGAAATGAAATTCTAGGAACCAATAACTGTCACCCCCCAATAACCTGAATTAAATTGCTATAAACTCTAACCGGTCAATTCACCACCAACCTTCAACTTCCCGTTCAACTCTCAGTTGAGTAACCCGAGGTTCACGAATCTAACTGCCGGTTGGTATTTCCGAATTCTTCGTTAACTTCAGTGGCTTGGTTATTCGACTCTGGGTTACTCGACGGCAGGTTGAAATGTGTATATCTCATTGGCCAAAGGGATCACATGACGTAGCAATAGGCTTTATGGGTTCTGTCCTCCCTTGATTCAGTTTTCAATAACGAAACAAAACAGAGTATTGAAAGAGCATAATTGGAGCGTTTACTTTTTGATAAATAAATTTACAAATAAATTTTGAATTAACATTTTGATTTGGTGGTTTAGAAATATTGTCACAGTCATAAAATGCTCATTTTTACAAAATTTTATAGTTTTTTTTTTTTTTTTTTTTTTTTTTTTTTTTAAGTTTTTTGATTAAAGAAAAAAAATATATATATTATCTACGTTTAATAAACAATTTTATGACCAGGCTAACACTAATAAGTGGAATAAAAGCAAATAGGGAGCTAGATTTATTTATTTTGCAAAAATATTATATAAAAAGATATTTTCATATATTTCTAATGTATGTTTTTTATTTAACTAAAATAATTGATTACAGATTCAATTAAATTATCTTGGATGAAATTGCATGCTCGGTAGCATTTATCCCTTATACGAGACCCAAAAAAGTGTTTTTTTTTATGTGTAAATTATTATAATTAATATATAAATATATATTTAATTTCATATATAATAATTTTAGAAGCTGTTTGAAAAAATTCTTGTGAACTGCGAATTTTTTCAAATAATCCTCTTAAAAATGTTTCTTTCAAACAAAAATAATTATTTTTAACTAACAAGTCTTTTTTTTTCTTTTTTTTTAGTTATTTGATTAAAGGGAGATTGGAGTGTTTACTTTTTGATAAATAAATTTACAAATAAATTTTGAATTAATATTTTGATTTGGTGGTTTAAAAATATTGTCACAGTCATAAAATGCTCATTTTTACAAAATTTTATAGGATTTTTTTTTTAAGTTTTTTGATTAAAGAATCTATATATATATATATTATCTACGTTTAATAAACAATTTTATGACCATGCTAACACTAATAAGTGGAATAAAAGCAAATAGCGAGCTAGATTTATTTATTTTGCAAGGATATTATATAAAAAGATATTTTCATATATTTATTTCTAATGTATGTGTTTTATTTAACTAAAATAATTGATTACAGATTCAATTAAATTATCTTGGACGAAATTGCATGCTTGGTAGCATTTATCCCTTATACGAGACCCAAAAAGGTGGGGTTTTTTTATGTGTCAATTATTATAATTAATATATATATATATTAATTTCATGTATAATAATTTAAAAAGCTGTTTGAAAAAATTCTCGTGAACTGCGAAAATTTTCAAATAATCCTCTTAAAATGTTTCTTTCAAACAAAAATAATTATTTTTAACTAACAAGTACATATTAGTTCAAATTATTTATCTATTACAAACGGATAAACATTTTTATATATTATAACGATATTTTACGCAAAATTCCATCTTCTATAATTTTATTCTTTAAACAAACATGAAGTGTAAGAATAAATCTGAAATTTAAGAAAAACTGCTGTTTTTTATTGAATAGATTGAATAACTTTATTGAATAATTTTATTGAATAGTTTAAGCTGTTTTTTATTGAATAGATTTGAATCTTATATACAATATTTGAGTGTAAGAACATTTGATTTTACATTCGTTAGATGGCGCTACCAAATATTCTCAGTAGATATTTTACGTCTTGAAAACTTTCTTAATAATCACTATAATCTTGACTCTACAGAGTTAAAATATCCTAAAAGGGCTAATAATTAAAAGTAACACATTCTTTTACATTATTATTATATTTTAAATTAACATTTCGTTTGCTTTCTGCATCACAAATAGCATTGAAAACGAAATAAACGTCAAAACACTTGTCAACGCAACCGCCATCTTTGCTTCAATTGCACATGCGCGTGTCGAATAACTGTAGACGAATAGGTTAGTTCAGTTATGCTGCGTTTACACTATATGGTCTTTCAGGTCTGTTGGGTCTTTCTGCTCCAAGAGTAGAAAAAATTGCGTTTACACTAATGGCATAAGAATTTGGCGTAAGGAGAAGAAACTTATTTTTGCGCATGCGTGAGTTTTGCAGCTTGGATGGAGGGGGAGGGGTAGTGTTTGTTTGTTTACATTCGCAATGAAATGAACATACAAATATTTTGTGGGTTAATGCCTGTGCTAATTTATTTTTTACTTAAAAAACGGAAGGCAGATAATATAAAAGTGATTTTTTTTTAACGTGCTTCTTTCGTTATTATTATTAAAGGTTTGGGAAATACACAGGGGATATAGATACAAGAGATATTGTTGTATTGGGCTAAGAAAGGCTCAGTAAGCAGCCAATTTCATATAATATAGCCATATACAGTGCATACAGAAGCCCTATTCCGTATCTGTACTGGGTCTCACAATTTCTGTGCACATTTTATTTTCCCTGGTAAAAATAAAAATATATGGAGATCAGTTTGTTGCAAAAATAATACTGACAAAAGTAATTAAATAAGGTTTAATTTATTATACAAAATAAGAAAATTCCCATCAAGATTTTAAAAAAAAATATGAACTAAAAGAAAAAATCATTCTAATCAGTATTAGCACTAACTTAGCATAGACATACATTTACAGAAATGTATGTCTACATGTAAATAAAATGTATATTACATTACATGTAAATTTATAGAACTAAAGCATTTTATATGCACATGTGCCCACAATGGGAGCAAGGCAATTGCTGTTATCTGAATTTTCAAATTTTATAAACTAAAGTTTATTTTTCTCTGATAATTTTCAAAAAAAGAAATAATAATAATGTCAAATAATTAATCACTAAGACAAAAAGAAACATTTTTTTTTTTTTTTTTGGCTGAAGGGCTCTGATCACCCTTTTCCTCAAAACAAAATTTAGTTTTGTTTTTCTTTCTAAATTTAAGTGTTCAAAAAGGATCTTAAATGGAGGGTTCAGCTCCCCCCCACCCCACCCCCGATAAAAAATTAATTGAACATAAAGACAGTTCTTCATTTATAAAATGTCAATAGCAGCTTATTTTTGGTTTCTTAATTATAATATGTTTGAACTGCTTTTTAGTTTTATAAGTGATAATGCAGATTTTCTTTGATGCTAACAGAAAAATATACCATTTTCCTAACAATATTGAAAAAAAGAAAATGAAACCAAATGACATGACATTTAGTGGAATTCCATTTCTCATGGCTTGAAAATAAAGTTTCTACTTTATAGATAATGCACGTTAATTTCAGAAGGGGAAGTTTCCTCTTCTGATGATAAAACATTATTTTTAAATGGAAACTTGCATTTTCAATTCAGGAAAATTAAATCCTCAATGATTACATAAAAATGCCATTTTCTAGATGCTTTTAGTCGTGACATCAATCCAGTGCCTGATTTACAGCAGGTCATTCGAGGCACAGGTCCAGGGCCCCCCAAATGCTACTGAAGATTTTTCAATGATTGGTCAAAATCTGGAAGTTTTCACGATAAAAACACAAAATTAATATGGAAAAACCTGTTTATTTTTTTCATTTAAAAATAACTACTTCACTTGCGCAACAACACTCGCTCGCTAATATTAATTCTATGGGAAATTTTTTTTATATATATCTTGCTTGCATTTCATTATTTAAAAAAAAAAAATTCCATTGGATAGTTGAGGTCAATCAATGCAAAGGCCATTTTTTACTTTTTCGGTTTTGTTAACAGGTTTTTTTATTAAGATACTTTCACTTTCAGAACCGATTTTGAAAAATCGTTAGCGAGATAGAACACTAAAGATTGATTATGAAGCTGTTATAAAAACTTTTATTGCTAAAAAATTAAGAAGAAAATGTATAAAAAAAAGTACTTCTCTATTATCCCGTCGACCACTTTTCATAACAAAAAACTATCGCCAACTGTAAGATTAAACGCCAAAAATGCAGTCCCATTTACTTGATGTCAGAAGCATTATACGTGTTTATGTCATCAAGTGGTTTTTAATTTGACATTTGCATGTATTATTCATTATGTTTTACTGACTTATTAGTTATTTCATTAATTAAAATAACAATTGTGTCCGTAAATTCTTATATTTTATTTATTTTGATATTCCAATGACAACGTTCTTCCGTTTCTTTGGCGATAGTTTTTTATTATGAAAAGTGGTCGACGGTATAATAGAGAAGTACCCAAAAAAAATTATTAAATATCACTAAATCATTTAAGTCAGTAGTGGTTATCTTAATAATTACCGCTATTAGTGATACATATTTTTTTACTCAAACCCACTGTAAGCACCGGTGCAAGCCCCCCCCCCCTCCACTTTCCAAAGCATCTGTGCCCAGGTACTCCCAAACTTGTAAATCGGTCCCTGCATCAGTCAGAAAGTTTTGTGTGAAAAGAGGGTGATTTCAGTGTTAAAATCAACTTCCAGAGCATTTGAAAAACTGACAAAATGCATAGAAAACCCCTTGTGTTAAAAAAAATTAATGTGATGTGTAAAAGCCAAAGTAAAGGAAAGCATGAGCAGCATAAAATGTTTACCATTCAAGACTTTATAATAGGATTCTACACAAAATTAATGAAATAAAAAGTTAAGAGCAATAGCAGTAAAGTAGTACATATTTAATTGCTATTGCTTTTTTTCTCCTCTGAAAATGCTGTGTTTTAAAACACATACATGCTAAATATATTATGATTGATTGTGATTTTCGTTACGGCAGTTTTTACGTGTCATGTATTGTTATCAACAAAATTGTTTATTTTATCAGTAACAATGGTTCAGAACCCCTCCCAGATGAGAATCCTGGTTGCGCCATTGGTATAAGGATCATACAAATAAACACTTTCCAACACTAACAGAATATTATTAATAAATTTTGTTTTTATGAAATACGATATCTAAATGAACAATTTAAAAGCACATAACTCAGTAAAAATCTATTTTCAACAATTGTTGTCTGTCCATATAGTCTGTAATGTATGCAAATTCTTTCATGCAGCACTGTATATAGAATTTATACGCACCCAGGGCCAGTGCAACGCTGTGTGGGGCCCTGACAAAGCAGTTAATGGGGCCCCAACGTATACTGCAATGCTGTATTAATGAAATTTATTTTTAAATTGTATATTTCATAGTATAATATAGGAAATGTATGAAAAATAGTATAATTATTTATTAAATGTTAATTTGATTTAAGAATGAAATTAATTTAAAAAATACTAATCAAAATTAGTTAATTAAAATCATTGAACACATAAATTAAATAACAATTAATTTAAAAATAATATATTTAATAATTATGTTCTAAAATTTTCCTCTTTCATCCGAATACATATGTAGGGGCACTAGGAAACTTTATTCCTGGGCCCCAAGTTTATTCTCTGCACCTTAGCATATGTGTTTCAAAATATTGTCCCCCCCCCCCTTTTTTTTTTCCTTCTGAGAACGTCCGTGTTTACAAGCTCAAAATATTCATCTTATGAATTAATTGTCATTACATTTTGTTATTACTGTTAAAGGAAATTATTATTTTTTACGATAAAATAAAACAATGTAAATCTAACAAATCACTAATTTATTAGTTTAATTCCTGAGGCTTTTAAGCATTTTAATTATTTAAGTAATTCTGCTTCCAGTGAAAAATACCGCTGACAAACATCCTTATTTCTTTTTGTTTAATTCATGGAACAAAAATATTAAATCTGGCTATTAATCTCATGAAGGTGTTTATTTAAGCAAATAGTAATCCGCTGAATTTTAAATTAATGTAGTCATTATTCTAGATATGGTTAACATATCACTTCATCATACATTTTTTAGGTGTGCTGTGCTGTTACAATCTTCTTTTTCATCCAGTTTTCTTGATAAAATAAAAATATATATCAACGTAACATATCTGACGATTTTAAGCATATTGGTATTAGTTTTAATGCTAATAACGGCAGAAAAGTTTTAGGAAAACGTGGCAATTCTTTATTGATTTAACAAACTAGCAATTGTACCCAAACATGCTTCAGCATATTATGGTGAAACTCCAATTGTATGCTGAAAATAATATCACTTTCACTAAAAATAATAAAATACAGTGCTTGCATTAAAAGAGGTATTTATTGAATAATCTAATAAATAGACCGAAAAGGCCAATTTAGAATTATTCAAACATAATCTCTTACGTATCGCATTTCAACATTATGCACTCTTTTGTTTCCTGAACACTCCCAACCCTAATTAAGACACATACATTTGCAGTCATTCTGCCCATGATCAACTATTTGTTTCTAATTTGTGGCTCATTGTCAACTATTTGTTTTTTACGCTATCTTTCATTTTAAGTATTTGATTTATAATTATATGTATATATATATAAATGAGATAATAAACCGACTCTGGAATGAAAAAAACCCTTCATGTTTGAAGAATGAATAAAAATCTTTATTGTTATTTTTAAAGACTAATTTAAAAATAATGGCTTTATAAAACAATTTCTACTGATAATTCAAGTTTATTTTTGACTTTAATGGATTCATAATGATATTAAATAAGTAACATATCATGAAACATTAAAAAGTGAAAATTTTTGATTTTTTAAAATTATGATATAGACTTTCTTTTAAAGAAATACTTTTAAAAATTGCATTTATTTTATTTCCAAATGTTTATTTAATTTTTTAAGAGAATTTTTAAAATATTGTTTTAATATTTTCCTTGTTTATTAAAAAGGTATTGTTATGAAGCATTATATACATATTAAAATAAAATAAAGACTTCAATAGTAAAATTTAAATAAACTCTCTTTGTAACTCTTTTTTTTAATTAAAAAATGGTTTGAGGATTTTCTTATTTAATATACATTCTGTTATTTAAACAACACAAGTAGATACATGAAAAGATCATTTATAATAAAATTATAGTCAAATGATAACAGAAATTTTTTATTAAATTTCCTTTATTTGAAAATACCAAGTTACAGAAATAAAACAAAATATTGCTCTATATAATAAATATTATCACATAACAAATTTATTACTGAATATAATGATATACTACATATCAGAAGTAAAATACATAGATAACAGTCTGGACGTTAATGATGATGGCACGATAGTTTACAGAAACAGGTATGTATTTTAATCTAATGGGAGAAACAAGTTATTAATAATTTTCAGTTATTATAATTTAAAAATGATAAATAATAACATCAAAGCCAAGCACTGGCATGCTTTTTTTTTCTAAAAAGAAAGAAAAAAAATGGAAATTTCAGTTTATTATTAAAATAAATACATAAATTAATCAGCGAGATGAAAATAAATGTTTCATTCAAACTGCTAAGAATATCCTTGGATTTGAAGATATCAGAAATACAAGTGGTTTTAACTCCAGTTCCAATAAAAAGAAAAAAAATATTACTATATTTTATTTATAGTGCAGTATAGCCCTGTATGTTATATGAAGATTTTTGTACACACCACATATTAAGCTAAAAGGCAACTTAAAACTCACTCGCAGCAATTACCAACCGTAAACGACAATGAATATTTTTCTTTGCATAGCCCTGTATATGAACTTATTTATATTCCACAAACTTCTATTAGTCTACTAAATATAGTTCAACAGGAAAATGCGTAACAAAATTAAAAACTACCCTTAAGCAATTCACTCCCATAGTCTGTAATACTGACGGATTCCCTTGTGTAGCTCTGTATATGAACAACCAAGTTTATAAACACACAAGTACTATGAAAAAAATTTAGTTAAACTTAAAAACGCACACCAAAGTTGAAAATACACCTATCACACAGACTGTAAATATCACATATGTACTGTAACCGATATCTTTTGTGTGTCCCTATAAGTAAACGCAATGCACACCACAATTTCAAGAGAGCAATTTATAGTGCACCTCAGTAATGAATATAATTTTTATTATGTCTGAAATAGTAACTTAAAAAAAACACATTTCTTGTTATCAAATAAAGTTATTAAGAAGTGGGGTTACTGCACAATCTTTATTTTTTCCCCAGATTGGGGGCATAAAACATAGGGCTATATCTGAACAAGCAATTTTATAGGAAGCTACTACAGTATTATCTTTATTTTTTACAGAAAAAATGTGAAAATGCTACTTTCAAGGTTCCATATGTCTATAAAATGACATGTTTAAAGGAAATCCAATGTTAAATATCTTCTTTAAAAAAGAAAACTATTATTATTATTCTAGTATACATGAAAGATAACAAAACATTTAAAGCAATCTTTTGAGGAATAGGTATGGCTAATATGACACACAATGCAATAAATAAATAAAAAATCAGAATATTTATCCTCAGTGTTGAATTTAGACATTTTTCTCCGGGAGGGATTTCTGTGGCTCCGAGGGGACATTATAGAGTTCTGGAGGTGAAATTGTACTTTTTGACCATTAAAAGCATAAAATCTCAAATCTTTCGGGGGGGGGGAGAGAAAGATTTGAAGGGCCATCCCTTGATTTCAACACTGCTTGCTCTCCCCTTCCCTGAATATTCAATTTAAAAAAATGTTAAACTTATATCGGAAAACATACAAAAACACATTTGCATTTATTATCTCAAAACATTCACTGCTGTAGTTTTGGGATGGTCAATAGCAACGCACACCTGACAACGTTTAAATTTCAGTTAAAAATTGCATTTTTCTTAATCACTTGGAGTAAATAAAGTAATTTGAGTAAAATAAATTATGAAGAATAATAATTAAATTTCAGTTTTAAGAATTAATTTTGAGCTGCCTGTATTAAAGCAAAACAAATTAAATGTTTAATTGCTTTACATAATTTGTAAACTTATTTTTTCATGGATTTAGGGAGAAAGTAAATTAACAATTTAATTAATAAAGAGAATTATGAAAACAAACTAGTACATAACAATATAGTTCGTTGTTTTTGAATTCTAGAATAAGAAAAAATAATTATTAATGCAAAGTGCATAAAATTTTCAATTATTAAATTCTTCATCTACAAAACACATGTACTTCGCTAGATTTTCTATCATTGGTAACAAAATTTGATTTAAAAACTAGATACTAATGAATATTTCATAATATTTATTTTTTTTAAATATAACCTAATGATGTTCCATCAAATCTGTCAAAATATATTATCTTCAATATTTAGTAAAACTAACATAAATAATTACTCTCACTTCAAAGAACTGTAAGTATTCAAACCAAATTATAACCTTGATAATATTGTTAAAATACATTTTGGATCATTTCAACATTAATAAATTATTATATATGCAGCTTAATAATTATTAAGCATAGCAAATTATAACCTTCATAATATTGTTAAAATATATTTTAGATCATTTCAACATTAATAAACATTAAATAAATTATTATATATGCAGCTTAATAATTATTAAGCACAGCAAATTATAACATTGATAGCATCATAGATAATACATTTTAGATTATTTCAATATTAATAATATTAATTCAAATAAATTATATATTCAACAAGTTACTTTAGTTTTTGTTGAATTTGATTTTTTTTTTTAGTCTGAATGATACTTTCTGATATATCAGATTCCTTGAAGGGAGGGGCGATTGGTAACTGCTATCCTCTAGCATAACACTTATACATTTAGTGTTTACATAAAACACAAGTGCTTACGCAAGTTTATGTAAAACATAACTTACACACTTGCATAAAACTACACAAATTAATTAACTACAAGTTGTGTTTTTAGATTGATCATTTAACAGCATTTTATAAATTAAAAAGCTAATAGCAAATAAACCTTCAGTTAAAAAATTAAAAGGAATTAAATTATGAAAATCAATTTTTGTATTGAGAATGGACATAGCTTTAACTGATTCTCTCTGATACAGATTGATTTTGTTGGAAAATTAACTTTATATGAAACAACATTAATAAATACACAACAATGTAATTTTGAGAAAATGACTTACTTACAAGCATCATACTTACAAATATTACTGAAGATTCATGCCTTCAAAAATAATCATGCAAAATGCCTGTTGAAAAGATCACCATTTATAAATGCGAAAGTGAGATCAACAGGTAGTAATTGACAGGTATTCGCATAGATATTGAGAAAAGTAGTGTTCGATTAAAAGCAATCTGTAATTTAAAGAAAAGATTATAATAATCATAATAAACTGATAAAAACAACAAGTATTTTTACTTTTGTTAGCCAGATACTAGTGATATATGTTAAAAGGGCACCAGTGATATATATACATGCATATCTATCACTGGTGCCCAGCTAGCATAAAAGTACCAAACAACATAAACAATGTAAAATATATTTAAAAATCCTTCTTTATTATGTAACAAACTCAATATACATTGAAAAACTACATATAAGTCAATTACAGTCAATCATACAAGTTAATATACTTTATTGATGGACATTATATTTACCGCAGTTCCTGCTTGACAAATTTGGAAGCAAAAATAGCACAAGTCCAAGGCCCGAATTCAAATTTCTTGCAGAAGATCACAAATGATAGCGACTTACTAAACTGTAAAACTACACATAAGTGATCTCCTGAGAGCAATAAAATATATATTTCCTGGCACCAGTAGATTCACCAGACAATCTCCCTTGCACCGTTCATAGATTTTGAAAGTTTTAAAACTTTTTCTGAAAAAAAATTATGAAGTTTTCCAACTGACACCATTCTCTGTTGTGAAAGGGGGGGGGGTTACAAAAATTCATGTAATGTACTACAGATTAATTATTAAAGAAAATTTCAAAAAATAAACATGTAATAAAACTTTTAAAATAATAAGGAATGGTTTAATAATTAGCAATAATAAGTAAATGTAAAAACTGTTTACTTAAAATCATGTTTGTTACTTTTAACAAAAGTTAAATTTTATATTTGTGTAGTTACCATATTAGATTGAGGTTTTTTTTTTTTTTTTTTTTTTTTTTTTTTTTTTTTTTTTTTTTGTGGGGGAGAGGGCTAAGAAACTAAATACAATCTAAAATCTCTGCAATATTTTAGATATATATTAGGATGGATTCATTGAAAAAATTAACACATTTAAAACTGATGAATAACAATGCAAATCAATGATCAGTCAATTATATGACAGTAACAGAGAAAACTGAGAAGTTAATTAAAAATGAATTATATGGCTAAAAATTTATTGGTACCAGTTTTAAGATAAAGTTAAAAATTGCCAGTAACAATATTAAATAAATACCTGAAATAAATCAAAGTATTTCCTCACAAAAAAAGACATTACTGTACATTATTGCATTACGATCGTACTATTCTAATTTTTATTCATATACTGTCATTTTTTTTTTTTAATTCATGCCTATGAAACAAGGTGAGTTTTGAAATAAGTAACGTAACTAACAATTAACAAATGAACTGGTGGCATAGTATATAAATACCGGAAGATAGTACTTAAAGAATTTATGAATACATAGCTTTATAAAGAGTTTGGTAATATAAAAAGTAACATAGCGAACAAATGAATTTTAGTAGCGTAGTACTTAAATACATGAAGATAATAATTTACGAATACATAAAAGAAACTTCTACAGTTATGAAGCAATGTAGAGAAACATTAAAAATATCTGAAAAATATTACATACCTTTGGTTTGTAAATCCCTTTTTTTATTTTAAATCTTTATCAAAATATTCATATGTCGTCTGCTTCATCAAACTTCGTCCATTTTTTAAAATGGCGGAATAAACAATTATGAAGCACGCTGATTGGTTAGGTCTTATATTTTCACGCCTGAAACGCCAACGCTTAGACCACGCCACGCAGACCACAGAGACCTTCTTAAACCCTCTTATACCTGGACCTGACAGACCACGCAGACCTGATAGGCCTGATAAGCCATAGTGTAAACGCAACATTACTGAACTTAATGTTTCGTTTTCTCCTCCATTTTCGGCTAGTTGAGTTAGCGGAGAATTTGATTTCAGGGTCAACCGAGAGTTACAACGTAACTCGCCAGTTGAGGTTGCGGGGAGTTAGGGGGTAAATCATGGCCCTAATATATCATATGCATCTTTAAACTAATTTCGACAAGTATAATTTTAAGAAAAAAGTTTAGGATGGTTACACTACAAATAGATTAGAAAAACACTTCCTTCATTTCAGAAATAAGATGTTTGCTTCAAAATGGCCCTTTTTGTATTCTCAAAAGTTTTTTCCTCATTGAATATGTTCTGGGGACTCTAGTAGGGAATAAATTGACTCTAAATTAAAAAAGAAAGTCTCATTTATTACTAGATGACATTACTTTTCAGAATTTTACAACAAAATGCTTATTTGTGTTAGATTTTTGCTCAAGTGTCAGTTACTGGTTAGGTGTCAATAACTGGGGGTTTCACACTATATATTACTTTAACAAGGGAAGTCAATGCGGTGATAATACTACTCTGTTTTTAAAGTAAGAAGCATAATTATATTAAACATTCTCAAACGAATTAAATTTCAACATTTTTTTTTTTTTTTTTTTTTTTTTTTTTTTGCATATTAAAGATTTTTAAATTTGTAATACGTATGCTTGCGCTTTGAATTATTTTGCTTTCACATTTATCTTCCTTCTGCATTTATTTTTATTTATTTGAAAATGTTTTATTTTATTATAACTAGAGGGACAACAGACTTAGTAACACAGTGAACCCGTTACAAATTAGTATTTTAGTTGTGTTATAATATTAGACCCCCTCTATTTCTCGAGAACTAAGGAACGTTGTATAAAATCCGTTGAACTTTAGACTAAGAGGATTCTACCTTACAGCATATATAAAAATAATCAAAATATGTGATTACCAAGCTTGGCCCTCTACTTGTAAAACAGAGAAGAGTAATAAAGAAATCCCTCACTTCACTCATTACTCTTTTGCAAGAAAATATTTAACAGATGTAACCGTTTACTATATGCTCCAATGTGCTATGGTGAATTGCCATTTTTTCTATTTTTACTAAAACATAAAGTGTGCATAAAGTACATTACTGGATGTGTTAATAATTAGAAAGTACGTTTGATAATTAAAAAGCGTTTAAAATAAAATAAAATTAATTAAATTACTTTCTAGATGATTAAAATAGTTTTTAGAATTCCTGAAAGGATACATGATACATTATTGCTAAATTTTATATTCTCCGAGAAAGAACATTTGCGGAATGCAAAAAAGTGAAGTTTTTTATACATGCTTATATATATTTTTTTATTTAGACGCGAATTCATTCTTAAAAGAGAAAGCACCACTAGTTTTATTCCTTTGACAGCTTATAGTGTCTACAATATAGTCGAAAAACTATTTTTTTCTTAAATTCGCATTATTGCAAAGTTTTAAAAGCAAATAACGCTGTAACTAATTGCGGCTGAACGAAACGCATTTTTTACAGAGCTACCATATTTCTAATTAGCTGCTTGGATTGCTTGAGAAACACTCGACTGATTTCCTTTAAATTTTACTACAAGCTTTCAAAATTGAATTCTGTCTGGCGCTACGCGAGATTTGCTTTTTCATTCTCTAAAAATAGCTAATTTGCGCTGTTTTTAAAAATGACCCGACTACGAAAGATTAAATAATTTTATCGCAACCAGAGGTGATCTTCTGTAATGAGGATGCCATTCGTTTATCATTGATTGGGAGATTTGTTGGTGCCCAAAGCCGCATCCACCATTGCTGAGAGAATTGAGGGCTGTTTTCGTGATTGATTTAAGAAAGATCAATTACAAATTTGAAAATCACCTTGTATAAAATGGTGAAGTAAAAAATGTTGCTGCCTTCTGGAATTGTATAACGACGGTAATTTTCTCATGTAATAGATTAATTATTTTAAAGTTTTCTTTATTTTTTTAATTGACGTGTAAATATATTTTTAATTGAAAATTTTATAAATATTATTATTTGGGCTATTTTAAAATCTGGCAAAAATATGTAAAAATTGGCTATTTCAAAATATTAAAATAGCCATTGAAATAATAAAATTTTGCTTAAAAACTTGGGAAAAACTAAAATTATATAAATTAAAAAAATAATTTCGCAGTGGACATCACAAAACAGTCAAGTACATGCCTGCGAAAGATGATTATATATTGCTATGCATACTTTTTGACCCTACAAAACATTTTTTATTAAAAACTTTTTTCATCTAATTTAACATTAAATAGTTCAAAAAATATTTTTTCGATTTAGAAACTGTATACTTCAGCGAGTTTATCATACCTTTCTCTATAAAACTAACAGCTTTCATGTTTTTATATGCAATAGTTTTTTTTTTATTATTATTATGAGGGGAGAAAATTGAAAGGTCACTATACATTCCATTACGGTGGCGGTATCAGCAGCAGGTTTTAATAATAATAATAATAATAATAATTATTATTATTATTATTATTATTATTATTATTATTATTAGAATCGAAAGGTTCTGTGATTTTTTACAATAACTTTACAGTCGTTTTCACGTGGCCAAATTGATGTTTTTTTTTAAATGCCGCATTCTTGACAATCATTCAAAATTTGAAAGATTTCTACGCCAAACCGTAATCAATACGCTAAACATTAATTGCATTTATTTTATATGTTTCAGAAATTTTTTGTGCAAGCGTCCAATTGGGACCCACTCGTTTTCATGGATGCCAAAAACGAAGTTTGGTTTATATTTGAGAACCTTATGAAACACTCTCCAATTATAACTTAATATCTCACAATACCCCTACCCAACAGTTTATGTTGTTATTGAAACTCGCAAAAATTCCTAATGTTCCTAATTCATACCCTTTGTTCGAATATGAGAATAGTTTTATTATTTAACACCTATTCGGTGCCGTAGGCTCGTTTAGAACAGATTGCGAATCCTGGCGGTGGAAAATGCAACTGAAAATTTTTGCGGTGAGTGCGCAGGACGCCTGCTATACGGTGCCGTAGGTAGCGGTACACGTTCCGGAGGTTCGCACGGAAAGAGGTTTGTTTAGAACAGAATGAACCTCCTGTTGTGGAAGATGGAGCAAAAAGATTTTTAATCATTCGTTTCTAGTTTGGTAAAAATCGACCAGCGAAACGGGCGTAGCCTGCTAGTTTGAACTATTATTGCATCTATTTGCTGTGCTCTTGATATAAAAGTTTTAGATAAGTTGTAATTGTTTTATCACAAGAGAAGAATAATTCTTAAATATATATTTAATAAGCATTTGAAAATGTAAATACAGATTTCGTTATCAAACATAAATCCGTAGATAGTAAAACTTATTAAGACTTAATTATGTTATCCTAAAATCATTATTTTGAATTGGCACTGCCCATCCCTAAAGAGACTTTGCGATGCCATTAAATCCTATACAACCAATCAATCATTGTTTGATATCAAATTTATTCATTCATATATAAAAAAGATAAAAGCTGTCGCTTTAAAAAAAATTAAAATTTAAGATATATATATATATATATATATATATATAAGTATTTTAGTTTATTTTTCTTTGTGTGTCAGCTTGGTTAGCAATAATACTTAATTTAATCTGCAAAAAATTATATATCACATAAAATGCTTTAAAACTTATTACTTTAAGAAATATCATTTTACCATTCAAATCAAAAACGAGAAAAAACATGGCTTAATACAACATTGGTATTGTATAAAATGTTTTAAAAATTCTTTCAGATACTTTAAAAGATAAACGTAGAACAAATGAACCAACAAAGGATAAACAAATTTTTCAAAGAACCTATGTCAATACAGATAGTTCTTTCTCTATTGGATTTTTAAAAAAATTCTAAATAAGACCTTTTTATATTGAAGTCTGTTTTACATTATTCTAGTTCATGGTTCAGTGTGCATAATTTCAAACCTTAGACATAAAAATAAGAATACAGATATGGTTTTATATTCAAATTCAGAAACTGAATTTCTTAGAACATTATCATAATTCAATGCATGTAAAACAAGAAATGATGGAAAATTGTTATCTTCTTTTATTTTAATTTATTTATTTATTATTATTTTTTTTTTCATTGTCACATAATTTTTTTTTTTCAAATATAAATTTTTATTTCTAAACTTATTACTGTAATAGTATTCTTAATTATTATTAAATGACACAGAACAAAGTAGTTTACATTCAGAATTTTTAACTTTAGTGGTGTTTTAAGTAATCATTTCTGTAAGGTATATTCTACAAAATGATTCGAACTGTAAAAGACTAATTTAAAATCTTAAGATTATTATTTTTATAAATAAATTTTTAAGGTTTGAAGGAAAATACTGAATTCAATTTAGTATAAGGTAAAGCTAGGAGCGTCTGCGCACAATTCAAAAGAATAAGAATAAAAAATCTAAATATTACTTTTTTGCTAAACTATTCATGAATAATTTTTACTTCATTTGTTTTTTATGCATTTTCATTCCTATTTTGTTGTTATGTTGTAATTTAATAGAACTGTTGTAATAAAACCAAGAAAGTTATTTTGCGCAATCTGTCCTTACAGGGTTGGTGTGATTGCGCACATGGGTAGGAGAGATTGTTACTAATAATAACTACAATTAAATTTTTAACAATAATAATTACACTTAAATGACATTGTTGTAAGGTTTTTGAGAACAAATATTATTGTATTAGGAGTGAATATTTCAACCTAATTATTAAAGAATCAGAAAAAGGAAATAATTTTAAAAATGATAAAAAAAAATTAATTAAAGGGAAAAAAATAAAGAATCAGAAAAAGTAAGTCCAGGATAAGATTACAAAATAACATTAAGTTACTTGATAACACATTTAACTTTAATTAGTCCATTTTCATTTTTACTTTCTTTTTATGCAAATTTACCAATAAGCTGCGTAATCTCTCCTAGCATGAAAACTAATGGGAACAATGCGCCATCTCTCCTAAGTAGCAGATGCGCAAACTCTCCAATTTCGGTAGGAGATATTGCGAGGCCTTTTATTTAAACATTGCCGCTACTAAAACGAACCGTTGATGTTCACACTGTTAGTCTAGATTAGTAGCTTATGAGAAATCGTTTAAGTTTAAAATATTTTGTACTACTGACATTGTATAGAAATTCTGACGAATAGCTTTGAAAGTTCAAGCACTTACTTTGGGAAAACAAAGCAAAATAGCAATGCTTTACCTTAGACTCTCAAAACAATCAACGTGCACTTTCAAGTAGATACTCCACTACTGCTGTTGTACAACTACCTGGAGTCACTGCGCGTTCACTCTACTCCTTCCCCCCGAACCTCCATGTGCGCAATCTCTCCGACCGCGCCATCTCTCCTGGCTTTACCTTATTCAACATAATTGACAATGAATTACTAAAAATGTTATTCAGAAAAAAAAAATACTCAAAAGAGTTTAAGGTCAACGTGCTTAAATGTGATGACCCAAAAAGCAAACAAAGTTCTTGTACCTTAAGTCGTAACACAATAATTATATACAAATATGACATAATTAATCATCCACAGTTTGAGAAAAAAATGCTTTAAATGCGAAACCTGTTACTGAATTTAAAGCTTCGAATTGATTTTACTGAATTTAAAAAAAAAAAAAAACGCTTTAAATTTAGTAACAAGTTTCGCATTTAAAGCGTTTTTTTTTCTAGGAAAATTTTACATTTCAGTATACGTTTTTAATTAATAAATTCCAAACACACTTCCTAATTGAAGGGAATAATCAGAAATTTGAGATTACGATTTCGAGATTTTATCTTTGAATGTCTATGACTCTTAAAATGTGTAAATCTGTTGAAAACCGGAAATTAAAAATAACGATAAAAATATTTTATTATACAGGGTGGTTATAATATAAGTATCTCTATTTGGAGCTGTCTGTAGCTCGAAAGAACAACCCGAATGAAACAAAAATCGGGACACTTACTATTCGAGCAGCGGGAAGAGGAATGGAACAATAAAAAAAATAATTGCAATAATCACCGACAGATGGCGCTACTGAGTGTGAAATGAAATGTGCAATACAAGAACAAAGAATTAAGGTGGCAAACCGGATGGCAAACCTAATTTAATGGAAAATGTCACAGTGAATGTGGTTACGCTTTTGCATGGCAGTGCCGATCATGTTACGTTTCCACGTGGCCATTATGCTGGAGGACACAATCAAGGCGGTGCACGAAGTGCTCAACTGCAGAATGTAACGCATCAGGAGTGATGTTAAGCACATGTTGTGATATGCGGTAAAGTCGAGGTTTGCGACACCTCCACGGTTCACAATATTACACATTACATTTCACACTCAAAAGCCCCATTTGTCGGCGATTATTGAAATTATTTTTTTTTTATTGTTCTATTCTTCTTCCACCTTCTGGAACAGTAACTGTACCGATTTTGGTTTCATTCCGGTTATTCCTTCAAGCTACAGAAAGTTCCAAATAGAAATACTTATATTATAACCACCCGGTAGATAGAGAAAATAAAGTTAATCTTCTCTTATTGAATTGTTCTATGGATGGTACACTTTTCTTTCAGCTCATAGTACGCTTACTTTTAAAGTATATCACCCAAATATTGAAATAAATATTTAAGGCAAATAGCATTCTCAAATACACTCGTCGTACCTAAGTACACATCTATTTCTAAAAGAAGGTTATGCTTGAAGAATTTCAGCTCTTTTTAAATATTTGGAAAAACCTTTAGAAGAGAAATGTAAGTCGTAAGGTTTATTTAAAATAAAACCGGACACTGAATAATAACACTGAAAAGTGTTTCAGTTTTATATAAAAAGAAAAATAATATAAAACAAATTTAATAAAATTTAATAAAATAATAACACTGAAAAGTGTTTAAGTTTAATATAAAAAGAAAAATAATAATAAAAAAAGTTAATAAAATTTATTTGAACTTTTACAAGTTAGCTATATCATTCGGATTTTATTTTTGTACCTTTGCAAAAATAAGCATCTTCAACTTCGTTATACACTGGCCAGCAAAATGTACGGTAAAATTATTTTTTAAAGATAATTTACAGACGAATTTTTATTTAAAAAAAAAAAAAAAAAAAAACTATTTAGAAATATTTATTTATTTATTTTTACACACGCTTAAAATTAAACATAGTTTTATTTAAAAGTAATTAGAAATAACAAATATAAGTTTATCGTGTCGGTAAGAACAAATGGAAATTTGTGTGATAATATTATGGTGTTACCATTCAATTTTTAAAAGTTATGTTCAGTTTTAATATGTAGCTATCCTTTAATGACAAAATATATTATACACATTAATAAAAAACCTCCCTCAACAAAATATTATTATATATATTACTTCTCTTGCCAACATTCCTTTTTTTATGCATTTACGAAACGCATGATAATGAATGGAGTATCATTCAAAAGATTTCTAAACCGGCTTCTGACATAGTACACTCACATTTAGTCAAAACATCTTTTTTTAATTAAAAATTGCCTTTAATTGAAAATTAAATCAGCATTGTCTTCATAAATGAAATGAAAGGTAATTCTCAAATTAATGTTGCTTCAAAAACAAAATAATACTCATTATACCGTACCCAACTATGATTATTAAAAAATAGTAATACTACAAAAAGGATAAAGTTGGACTTCTCTGCATTGGTTTATTTTATATCTATATATTTAAAACGCTAAGCGATTTCTTTCGACAATCCGTTAGAACAAACTACTGCATCAAATTACACCATTCTTTTTTTAAATGAAAGATATTAGGACACAGATTTGTTATCGTGCATTCGTTTGTTCGAAAATGTAATTAATTAGCCGTAATTTTCAATTAAACTTTTACTTCTGCTTATGACGTCATAAAGTTGACAACTCCCACTTTTGAGGGCATGGAGTTTTTTCCCTGAACCCTGTGGTTCGCCAATCTTTTGACATTAACTAATATCAAAAATAGGTAATATTTTAACATTGTAGTATAAAATCTTTAAAAAAAAAACTTAATTAGCTAGAATATAATCATAATAAAATATCTAAACGTAAACATATCAATATGAATAAAAAATCTCACGTAAAATGTTGCAATTTAAATGATTCCAATTGAAACAAGATTTGGAGAGTTATCCTTGACGCCCAGCTAACATAAAAGTACCTATTTTATTTTATTTATTTACACACATATTCAAATTTATTATAAAACACCAGGTTGCCATACAAAGCAAAAATCGTCATTTAGGTGCCAAAAAATAACCCAGGTGCGACTGCGATATCTGTACTGATTTAATCAAAATTATTTTGGTTGCACCGCATATTGCAAAATTAATTAAATCCATCATTATTGTTTCTTTCTCAGATTAAAAATAAGGAAATTGGTACTTCTCTATTATCCCGTCGTCCACTTTTCATAACAAAAAACTACCGCCAAAATGTAACGCCAAATAAACGGGAGAATGTTGCCATTGGAATATCAAAATAAATAAATAAATAAAATACATGAATTTAAGGACACAATTGTTATTTTAATTAATGAAATAACTAATAAATCAGTAAAACATAATAAAAAAAAATAGACGCAAATCTCGAATTAAAAACCACTTGATGACGTAACAAACACGTATAATGCTTCTGACATCAAGTAAATCGGACTGTATTTTTGGCGTTTAATTTTACAGTTTGGCGATAATTTTTTGTTATGAAAAGTGGTCGACCGGATAATAGAAAAGTACCAGAAAATTTAATGTTTAACGAAATTCAATTATTTGACCGATCGCAAATTTTGGTTCTTTTCCGTTATACCGACACCATGCCATACATGTAAATATATACTTGGCGACAATGGTGTCCGTATAATGGAAAAGTACTCAATTTTTTCTTAGTTCGGGCTATACCAAAAACAAACATTTTACAGGTAACAAAAAAATCGCCGAAAATGGCTGCTTCATCAGCTGTTACGACAGAAAAGTTGGATAAAATCTAATAACCTGAATTTTACAACGTTTATGCGAAACACCACAGAGAACACACGCTATTTTTATATAAGTAGGGTATATTTAAACGAATAAGAGAACTAACAACCTTCAATAATATAATGCATGAAAAAGTAAACAACTAAGTGATTCAGCAAATCATAAAAATATGCATTTCTTAATAGAACTATAAAATACAGAAAAATATTCTGGTACCATAAAAAATGTTCATTATCCCGTCGAAATTCCGTGCATTATCCCGTCGTCCGATTAAGAAAAAAAAACTAATGCAAATTAGGTACTTTTCGGTTAGCCGGCGCCAATAAAGTATATATATATATATATATATATATATATATACATAATATTAAACTCCAATGGAAAATTACTTGCAGAATCATTATCACAAAAGCCAACCAAAATCTATAAACCACATAAATTCAATACTAGAAAAACAAAACTATATACGTTATATATATTTGTATCTATGTATGTATATACTATATATATATTTGTATCTATGTATGTATATACTATATATATATATATATATATATATATATATACTTCATTGGCGCCCTGCTAACCGAAAAGTTCCTCAAATAATTCGCCAAACTGTAGCGCCCAATAAACAAACGGAAGACTGTTGCCATTAAATCTCAAAAAAAGAATAATAATAATAATAATAATAATAATAATAATAATTAAGAAAAGCCCGATTTACTAAAGTATCATTTATCAGTAACTTTTAACAATAAAATTTACAATATATAAATGAAAACAGAATCAAAAATAATCTTGGATATTTATTTATTTACATTATTTCTCTTAATTATGGAAAAGGAATAATCATCCTGATTATGTAAAGGAATGAAGAAACCATACAAATAAATTACACTTGAAAACATTAAAAATCTCCTTTTTCTGTAGATTGATTTATTATTGTAAAAAAAATTCTTCATCTTTATATAAATATTGATCAGCTTAAAACAATAGATGCGTTTCAGAAGATATGGATTTAAAGCGAACAATGATTAAAGAAGACATTTAAAAAATTTTGATCAAAACATTTTAAAACTTTCTTTAACGTCAAATTTCGACGGTGCATTTGAGGAGAAGCAATGCACATGCGCATAGGAGCTCATTCGGTTGCATTATCACAGGGGGGGATGTGTGCCTTATTTAATATGTTCTTTTATTGACTGAATATGGGATGAACGTAGGGATATGCTATTTGTATGATACTTCATAGGTTCAGGAAATTTTCTTTCTTGCCGTGGGGAATAAGGCGGTAATGTCAAACTGATTTCCATTTTGTTTACGGATTGTTTGTTTGGAGTTTGCATCGGAAATAATAACGTAATTCACTGGGGGAATTTTTTTTTAAATAAAATATTTGAAAGATTGTTTCAGAAGCACCCCTACTTATGTAATAAAGAAGCTTATTTTACTAATATTGCTATTGTATTTTTTTCCGTCAAGTTTTGACGGGTACCATCTAGTTTATGATTAAAATGCAAAGTTGAAATTCAAATGTTCAAAAAAAAAAAAAAAAAAAAAAAAACACCATTAAACGATCAACGCAGTGGTATTTCACGTGTAGCCTAAAATGTAAGCTTTGTTCTATTAAATAAAATTCTATTCTACATGTTATCAATTTATTTTTTTATCCCGTGTTTTTTCCGAAGTGGATGACGAAGTCATCCGCTAATGCAGTTAAAATATAATTGCTATTTTTTTTCTCTTGCACGTGCTTTTTTCCATCTTACATCATTTTTTGCTGTAGCTTTGATGGAATAAATGAGATGATATTCAAGCTGTACTAAACTTGTTTTCGAGATAATTTTATCCTTATTTATTATTATTATTATTATTATTGAACTTCAAAACCTGCATCTAAAAAATATTAGATACTGCTAAAAAATATTAGACTGCAGTGCAAAATCCTCGCACGGCTCCACCGGTTGTTATTATTTATGTTGTTGCTGCTGCATGAATTAGAACTCAAGTTTTTGCCTTCGTTCTGATCTTTTGCCTAACAAATATTTATCTGATATCTATTTTTGAAAACAAAGTATAAATATTTCATTTCAATAAAGATTGATTAGAAATCAAAGCGATATTTATCAATGAAAGGTGACATCGCATTATAGTGCTACGACTTTTATACACGGATACGGTCAATGATGTATGTCGTCTTCGCATTGTAAAATATATCTGTAGTGACTCCACTCTACTTCCTGAAAAATAATATTGCTCATTCAAATAAATCCTAATCCCAATCCTATAACTGTTATAATTGTGAAAGTATGTGTGAAAGTTTGACTGACGTCAGCGTAAAAGTGGATGATTTAATGCCTTTGAATCTTTGCATATAGGTGGATAGATTATTATTATTATTATTATGTATTCAATTTTTATTTTTAATAATTAAAAATTTCATTATTTGCATGGAGAACCAATAGTCATTTTCTCATATCATTTAGCCATTTTTCTTTGTCGTTGTCTAATCTTCAAACACGGAAATAATTTTTTTTTTCCATAACAAATAATTTTCGATTAAGACATTAACACACGAATAAGGGAAAATAAATAACAAGTGTGGTAAGTGTGATCAAAGATCGCTCTAAGGGTTTCGTTTAATAATCCTTTCAAAAATCCTTTCTTTAATAAATCCAAATAAATTTCATTTAGCAACCAAAAAAAAATGTCATGTTTTTTATAAAGTAAAAATTTACCGGTCTATTTTTCTCGTCTTTTCGAATATCTAAACCAGCTCGATAGCGGCGAAGCTCGCTATTATTTTCTGTCATAATAATATCTGTCATGTGGACTAAATGCGATATTTAAAAAAAAATCAAAATTAACACGTTGTACACATTTAAAATGTTAAAATATGGGAATATTTCCGCAATCGGGTTTTTATCGTGATTCAATACATTTCTCAAACTCATATATTTACTACATTAAAGACGTGAGTATAAAACATCACAAATTTACTGAATGGTGTATATGTATACAAACGTTTTGTATACACAATTCAGTAAATTTGTGATGTTAAAAATAGGTGTTCACTTGTTAATGTCTGTACATATACTACTTATACAGTTTACTAATTTTTTTCAGACATTATTTATAAAGAAGCATGGTTAAAAATTTCCATTAAAAACGTCCTTCATTTAAAAAAATTAAAAACAGTCTCCAATAAAAATTTCCACCACCTAACAAAAGCGCTTTCACCCCCTGTCAGGGCATCATCAGTTGTGATCTCTAACCAACTTCCTCTCAATTATGTACATGACTGCTGGCTGAAGAGCTTCCCCTATCAGCTTTCAATATTCTCTCTCTCTCTCTCTCTCCCCCTCTTCCAACATTTTTCTCCAGCGGCAATCAAGTAATGAGTGTACCATGTCATTGCATGCGTCTTTGGATGCATTGATTTTTATTTGCATGCATTTTATTTCTATTGATTCTCGTATTAACGCGTTATGTAAGTTTTCGTAGTTAGCTATTTTCTGTATTTGTAGGGTATCAAGTTTTATTGGGGTTTTAGCGTTTAATCTTGCAAGAGCTGTTGACTGTTTATTTAGTTTTATATCTCGGATATGTTCTTTCTTTCTTTCGTCTATTTTCCTCTTCGTCATTCCTATGTAAGTAACTTTTTTATTTCTGCTGTTTAGACAATTTATTTTGTATAATCCTGCTGTTTGTATTTCTTCATATTTTTCTATTTCATTTCTTATTTATTTGATGAGGGATGGATTGGGGGTTAGTGGGACTATTTTTCCTAATTTTTCTAATTCTTGTTTTATTTTCAAAGATACACGTTTTATATATGGAATAGGGGGAGTGTATGTTAGATTAATTTGATTAATTTTAGTATGTTAGATAGTTTAATTTGTGATGTTTTATACTCACGTATTTAATGTAGAAATGTTTCATGGTGTAATCGTCCAGCATTTATATCATATATTTACTATTCTCTATTATTCATATTGATACTCGCTTTGTATTATTCTGAAACATTTGAAAAATCCGTTAAACTTCCGATATGACGTCAGATTTTCTTTTAATTCTCTAATGACGTGATATTAATCTGCTTTGTGTACATTACACATACTCATACTCCTTGTATTATTGAGAAATCTTACAGTTTTGTTACCACTATGACGTCAATCAATTTTATTTCATATTAATCTTTTCTTCAACTGGTGAAACTTTTTATTTCATTTTTCACCTGGAAATCGTGTGATAGAAAATTAATTATTGTAGAAAGAATGTCATCGTGAATTTTTAATTTTTGGCATCGGCTATAACGAAAAATGTTTCAATTTAATAGGAAAAGTCTGTTAGAATTTTTGTTTTTTATCTCTATTTATTAAAATAATGCGGTTTTTTCAAATTTTAATATTTTGAGCTCTTCACAGCTGCTATTCAGATTTATACACTAAGTTTCAACTCTGTAAGTTACATAGTTTTTGAGAATGGTTCTGTGACAGACAGACAACGGAGCGGGAGTAATAGGGTTTTGTGAGATGAACGAAACCCTAAAAATTATCAAGAATTAAAAAGCAGGTGAAAACGATGTCATATTTAAAACAAAAATATTAAACATTTTGCTAATGTCGGTAAAGCTACAGCTATGAAATATATGACAGCGTGAAATAAAAGTGAATAAAATAAAATAAAATAAAATGAAATTTTTCGCTTAACCATGTTTTAATTTTCTTTTAATAGCATATATGGAGCATATATGCAAAAACCTTTTATCATTAGAAGTGCAATAGAAAGGTAGTTAAGAACAGAAAATGAACTGTATTATATTATCTAATGTGTGTTTACGTAAGACTTGCTCAACCATAAAAATTATATCTTTTTGTAGGTTTTAGTATAAAAAACATATTTTATTAATTCCTGTATATTGCTGAACACTTTAAAGAAAGTTAATGAATGTAATCCAGTTATGTTTTTAATAAATAAATTCTACAATTATGAGTTCAATCAAATTCACTAATTCAGTGTTATTAATTGAAAAGGTAAAATTATTTGTAAAACCAACTATTAATTTTCTATTATATAGTCAATTAAACATATTAATTGTTTGATAAACAGATCTGGTAAATTAAAACTTAAATCGGATTTCTGGGAAAAAACTTCGATTTCAATTCTAGTCAAATGAAAATATTTTAGTAAAAACTAAGTATAGGTAATCTGCACTCACACGTCAATTATTAAAATATATATTAGATAATGAATCGTCTTTTTAAAGTAATATTTACCTTTCCATTCTAATCGGAAATATTTTGATTTTCTAAAATAACAGTGTAAATCTTTGAAGAGAATTTCGGAAAAAATAATTGCCCAAAGCAAACAAAAATATATTTATTCAGTCTTTGCATAAGCTCAGCTAATCTAGTTAATGCAATATAGATTATTTGTGGTTTTTTATATAACTTCGGAAGTAAACCTTTAGTAGTAACATAGTAAAGTCACTCCTTTTCAAAAAGAAACTCTTCGTCACATCCTTGCTGATACTATTTCTAATAATAACTCAAAATATAAACCTAATATTTCACGTTCTCAATATATCGCTCTGAATGAGCTTAAGTCCAATGATAATCTTATTATTACTAAAGCTGATAAAGGTGGTCAAATTGTTCTTATTGATAAAAAAGATTATTCTGATAAAGTTTATGCTCTCTTATCTGAAGGTCCTTATATTGAAGTTAAAAAAGATCCTACTAATTCGCATCTTTCCACTCTCAAGAAAGCTGTTAAGAATTCTGTTGTTTTAAATGACAACACTAAACATTGTGTTATTCCTTCTTCAGCCATCTGTGCTCGTTTTTATGCTTTGCCTAAAGTTCATAAAACAAATGTCCCCTTAAGCCCTATTGTCTCTAATATTGGTACTGTTACTTATCCTCTTGCCAAATTTTTAACATCCATTTTTTCTCCTTTATGCATTTCTAATTCTCATACGATAAAAAATTCTTATGATTTTGTTGGTAAATTAAAAAATATTAACCCATCCAATTGTTCTATGCTTTCTCTTGATGTTAAATCTTTATTTACTAATGTTCCGATTGAAGGTGCTCTTTTTGCTTGGAAACAAGATTACGTGAATTTCATTTCTCTGATATTGAAGTCAAAGATTTTGTTAATTTAACTAAAATTTGCATCTCCCAAACTACCTTTGAATTTGATAATAAATTTTTCAAACAATCAGACGGCTTAAGTATGGGTAATCCTTTATCTCCAATTCTTTGTGATATTTATATGCATTATTTTGAGGAAAAATTATTAAATCTGGTTAATTTTAAATGTTGGATGCGTTATGTTGACGATACTTTTGTTTTAGTTGATAATCCTTTTGATATTTCTACCATTCTTCAAACTGTCAATTCTATTGACCCTCATATTCAGTTTACTTTTGAGTTAGAAAATTGTAATAAACTTCCTTTCCTTGATGTTTTAGTTATCAAATGTGATTCTTCTTTCAAAACTTGTGTTTATAGAAAACCTTTTTCTGTCTCTAACCCACCTCATGCTCTCTCAAATCATCCTGTCAACCAAAAAATCGGTGTATTTTATACGTATGTAAATCGTGCTCTCAAAATTTGTTCCGACTCTGCATCCCTTAAGGATGAACTTAATTACTTAAAAACTGTTGCTGTCAAAAGAGGTTTCAATCCTTCTGTTATCAACAATGCTATGAAGAAATTCAATAGACCGTCTTATAAATCTACTCTTTCTAAATCTGTGAAAAGCAAACCTGATAATTTGGTTGTCCTCCCTTTTTATCCTCCTTTATGTTTCAAATTAGCTAAAGTTTTAAGACGCTTCAATTTTAACATTATCTTTAAACCTGTCAATAAATTCAAATTCCCCTCCACCAAATCTCCTGTTCCTGATCTTCGTAAATGGGGAATTTATAATGTTCCTTGTAATGGCTGTGATTTATCTTATAATGGTCAAACTAAAAGAAATCTCGAAATCCGCTTAAAAGAACACTCTCGTTATGTAACTAATCAAGAAATTTCTAAATCTTCAATTGCCAAGCACTCGTGGGATTCCGGCCATTGTTTTAATTTTAAAAATGCAAAAATTATCTTTAATGCTAATAGTATCTCTGAATTGGACTTTCTGGAAAATTTAGCTATTTATCTTTATCGTGAAGTTATTGTTAATGATAAATCCGATTCCACAATGCTCTCTGTTGCTTGGAAAAACCTCTTCAGTACTCCCCTATAATTTATTTTGTATTAATTAATTTTAGTCTGTATTTATATATATTTATATATTTTGGTAACTTATTTAATTCTTAATTTTCATCTGGTTCCATTTTTTTTAATGTATTTGTGTGCTTTATTTATTTTTATTTTATTTATTTATTTTTATTTATTTATTTATTTATCTTGTTTTTTTTCATTAAGTTATTTATTTATTTATTATTCATTTTATTTATTTATTTATTCTATTTTATTTATTTATTTTTTATTTTATTTTATTTTATTTTATTTTCACTTCCTTATTTCCCTTCTATTTTGTATTCTCTGTTGTTTTGTTTTTACTCTTCTGTGATTGGCTGTTGTCTTCTGTTTTCCTATTGGCTGTTGTTTTCTACTTTCCTATTGGCTGTTGCATCAGCTTGTTTCCTCTCCCTTACCTCTCATTTCAGTCTTGCTGCTGCTTTCATAGTAGACGCACGTCTTTTTGCGCCTGACGAAGAAAGACTCAGATCTTTCGAAAGGCCTAGCGCATTTTAAAGTTTTTATGGTGTTTTAAGAAGTTATTTTAGTTCTTAGTAAACCTTTATCCGAAGCTAATGAAATGATACAACATAAAAAAATAAACAAGGAATTTTTAAATAAAATATAAAAACGACTTCTTATTTTACTTCTTAACTTCATGTTTTAGGGGCAACGGTTTGTTCTTTTTCTCTTTGGAATCCTGAAAGGGTCAGATTATACCCGACCCAAAAATTCTATTTTAAGTTGAATCAAAACCCGAAAAGATCGCGAAAAAGAATTTTCCTTTATCTATCACCGTTATTATCACCTTCCATTTTAGGGGAATTCGTCTAACTGTTGACTAGTGCACACGTTAGCCCATGATTAGCTTTTGACATCTGCAAGACGTCTGACGTAATTTTATGTTATCTTACGTAATTGTATCCCTATTGTAGCAATCGGGTGTTAGTTAAATTAAAATATTATATCTGTGCATATATATATATTCCTGTGTGTGATACTTTGGAGATCTTTCATTTAGCCCAACACGCTACTTCTTCCACTTAAGGGGGGAGGGGAGATCACGCTGAAGTAAAAAATAAATTGAATTTTTAACAAAATTAGCATGGATACCTTGAAATGTTACAAATACACTGCAAAAAAAATTTTACAAAAATTCCAATTAGAACAGAAGTTATAGCTAAATATACTTGTAAAAGCCATTTCCTGTCATGCTATAAAGTTACCTTTGAAACCCTTTTTCACAAACTGTATTTTTTGACATTTCGCGCACTCTCGTTTAAAAACTAATTATCATAGAACCTTGAAATTTTGCGTATAATTAATTTCCATGTATACTTTTATGCTGAATCTAATTTTAGTCTGATTTTTGTGAAAGGACATTTTGTATTGAAAAATTAAATCTAAAATTTTAAGTAAATTTAGTAGATATCACTATAAAAGCCATTAATTATGCTAGTGAATTTGAATATACATTTAAATTTAGGTTCAGTGTAAAATATAGTAGTATAAGTAAAAATAAATGAAATATTGCATTGTGTATGCAGTAGAATTGTTTTAACCTTGCGCGCAAAATGCATATTTTAGTATTTATATTTTTAAAAAGCCATTTTTATCGTTATCATTTAATTAATTAATATTGCTAAAAATATATATAATTTGAATGATTTGTAAACTACAAGAATGTGTCAAAATTATAGAAAAAAAATTATGTATTTCATTCATTGGTTTTAAAACCACAGAGGGTTTCGCATTGGTTTAATTATTGTCATTTTCAGGCTGCTCAACGTCATCTCCCCTTTAAAGCTTATATGAGCAGTTCTGGAATTGGCTGTATATACGTACAATGTCAATACACTTCGAATTGAACCATGTGTTCCTGCTTCGATTCTTGGCTTGTCCAGTCGGAATCTGTGACTCCTTAATTCTGTCCAACGAAAAAAACAAAAAAAATATTTATTTTCAATTTAGCACTTCCAGTCATTGTCCTGACAGATATTGACTATAGCTGACAAATTTGGACACAACCCATATTGTGCACAAATAGAAATACTTCAAAAATTAAAGTAACTTGAAAAATATCATAATACGTTCGAAAACATAACTGGATGTAGGATTCTTACTGTAAGACTTGTAGGATAAGATTGTGGCAAATACTATGAAAATGGGGATAGTGAATTTTTAGTTTGTTGAACTGACGGTCTAGTTTCAACTTGATTTTTCTAGTTCCTCATATGAAACCTTATGAAATACATTCACATAATTCATATGTTTTAAGCAAGTCATTATCACATTTTAATAGTTTTTTGCCAGTACATAGACTTTAGGTATATACCTATACTGTAATTCCACTAGCTGTAATTACTAATCGACAGTCTCAGTGAGTAAAAAAAAAAATGGGACCGCAATACTATTTTATCGCCAAATAAACACAAAAAAAAAACGAAAATAGCCATTCGATTAGGAATTATGTCTTCTTTAAATGTATATTAAAAATAATTTTTGGGCAGTGTTTATATTGAAATTAAACAAATTAAAATGTTCAATAGGACCATCTAATTTCAACATCATATTTGACTTTTTCGGAAAATTGTGCTTTCAGATATCGTACGAAAAGTCATCCGTTGAAATAGTTTTGGAATCATGCAGGTGTAAAATTTTGGACAACTAATTGTCGAAATGTCAAGTGAAGGCTTATTGCATAGATGAAAAGGTTTGTGTATTTGTCAGTATGTTTATATGTGTGGTGTATGTCACGCTTAATCTGGTGATTATGAAATTTTTATTTATTTATTTTCATTCAATAAAACAAAACAAAAATGGCATATCTGTATAACTGATTTAAATATTTAATTATAGATACTAAGTTTTCGCTATGCAAGGTTTTAAATTAATCCGATCGGTTTGAAGTGTTGGCGATACGTTTGTCAAACGTTTAAAATTGATAGTGTGGAATTTGTGGAATTTAATGCATCTGTTACAAAAATATAAAACATTTTACTTTGTCAGTTTTAGAAATTTGCCAACATGCATGTATTTTTTACATTTTTAGTAGCTGTCTAGCAACTGTATTTCATTATTGTATTAAAATGATCAAAATATTTCCGATTACGAAATACACATTAAGAAGAAAGTTTCCATGAGGAAATAACGATTAACTAATCTTCCATAATGGGGTCCTAAGTCAATGTTGGCATCAACCACGATTAATGCTATGAAGAATATGGTTTAACATGAATGGGGATACTGTACAAAATATGCTACATAACTCACTTTATAGCGCTAAATCTTGCTTGAAAAAAATATGTCAATTAGAAATGACTCAATTGTGAATGATCACCCAATAGGTTTAAAAGTTTTCACATAAACGAATATGTTGCAGGTGAAATGCAAGTGTATATTCTAGAGCATAATTAGCTATGTTAACGAAATAAATAACAACACAATTTAACAGCTTCTAAAAGTTATATTTTCTAAATGTTTGCGAAATTGGATGTGCTTATAAATATATATAACTTAAAATAATTAAATTGCGGATTGTAGGATATCATATATTATGTAAGGCTAGATCAATATAAAACTTGTCCAGCTCACGTTCAGTCCCCTGATATGCATATTTACTTATGCTAAATTTATTTTAAATAGTTATAAAACAAGCTGCAATGCAAATAGTTTTTTAATCCTTACTCAAGAAATACTTGGCGGAATGATCTAAAATTTTAGATTTATGACGTTTCTAGAAATCGGTTTCTGCTTTACTTGTTAAATGTTACGATACATATATTTCTTTAATATTAATTTCATAATATATAAATTGTGAAATTAATATTCTAAAAAATACAAATAAATTATATATTATTAATTGTAATCTATAAACATATTAACAGAATTCCATTTCTAGAAACGTCCATTATACGAATCTAAAATTTCATATTATTTCGCCTTGTGGTTTTTCAGTTATGCTTAAAAAACTACGCTCACTGCCGCTTACTTTCCAACTGTTAAAATTGAGTGTAACATACGGAATTTAAAACGTTACATCTGCATAATTTCTAAATTTTTTCACCGAATGACAACCCGTTAGGGATCCTATGTTATAAATTATCGACGAATAATAAAAAAAGTTAAAATTAAGTTGTCGTATATAAAATTTCAAATTTTGTTACAATTTCCATACAAAGACCGGCCTCTAAGCTTATTTATTTTTATATACATTTAAATAAGCCTGCCTTAATCTTTATGCTTAATCGAATGAATATTTTCTTTTTCTCTCTGCGACTGTTTGGCGATAAAATAGTACGGGTTTTCCTCTTTTTTTAAACGATTGTAGTAGATAAAAACGGTTTGTGGAAGAAATTAGATAGCACAAACATTATCCTCTTAATACACTATAAGTTGAATGAAAATACCCCCTCCCTATTGGTCATTGAAATGGACCCCCTCATCGGAATGTTTAAAAATTTAAATTTGTTTATTGTCAGAAAGTCAAAATCCTTCCTCGGAACCCTCTAATGTTCCCTTTGCACCATAAAAGAAACATGTCTGAATTCGACACTGTAAAGATCCCATTGAAAATCAAACGCGACTCGAAATAGAGAATGTAATTTCTGTCTGCCCACATCACTACGCAAAACTGCACAATGTTTTAACTGTCTGTGCATCCCGAATCGAAACCGAACGACTTTAAACACGAAACCAAGTTCTATATCATATATTTAATCCCGAAGCTATGTCATAAATGAATAAAAACGTATACAATACTTACTATTTTTAGATTTTAGTGAAGCATTTTACATTCGCTATGTTTTATCAAATCATAGAGGATCAAAGCATTCTTTATTTTTCAGACCATTTTTATGTATATATATATATACTTTTGAAAAAAACATTGAATCGCAATTTTTATCTCGCATATGAGACAATATTTCGACAGTTCCCTGCCCAGCACAATATATTTTATTCTATAAATTAGGGTAAGTCCGGGATAGTTGCCCTACTGAAGATCGCCTTCATTTTTCTTTTTTAGGGAAATGTTTTTTGTAGTGTACATGTAACCTGTATACTCCAACTTTTATGTAGAATTTCATAAAAAATTTCACTTGGTATAAAGACCATATAAAATAGTGTTTTTATCAAAAAACGTAATCAATGATTTTGGCCATTTATCCCGGACCTCAGGGTTGCACGCCCCACTTGATCAGGATAGATGTCCCATAAAATAATAGGAAGTATAGGTAATTAACATTTATAATTCAAAATCTAGATTTGCAATTGACACAATATCGTATTTACATCCAATTTACGATTTCCTTCTGAAAAAAAATTAGTTTACATGCTTTGTATGCTAATCCCGCATCACACTCCCACATCAAAGGACATTTGTTATACCCAATTCTTCCAATAAAAGGGTATACGAAATTTGAAGCCGTTCAAATAGTTCTAGAGAAGGCTAAACTTGTTTAGTCTAAACTAACAAGATTTACCCCCCCCCCCCCTTCCCTCTTCTTATATTCGATGTACAAAGTCTAAAAAGTAATTCGGAAAGCAAATTTAATATTCTTAAATTAAATGAGTTAGATTTTTATGTTTTTTAATGAATGAGTTTAAAATATTTTATATATTCTGCGGAAGGTTCAACTTATGTAATTTAAATTAGAGGGGGGGGGGCAACAATATAAGAAATATCTTTCTTTGATGAATAAAGCATTTATTTCAATAAATAAATCTCTGTAACTTCGTCTACTGCACTTTTTTATAGCAATTGATAGTAGCAGAACGTCACTAGCTCTGACACACGTCCAACAGCTGAAATACAGTGATTAGGGCAACTAACCCGATTTGTCATCCAACCTGGATTTATCTTAATTTGATTTATTGGTTTTACAATATTTACAATTTTGGTAAGTATGGCGTTTCATGCAGAAAATTTATGATGTAACGGATGAAAATAACTGATCGTAATTTAAAGGGATATGTAGGAAGAAAAACACAGCCATAATTTTCTGCATTATACTAATTTTGTGTAAGAATTTAAATTTCGTATACCAGTTTAATAAGGAAATAATTTTATACGTATATTACATAATTCATTAATTAATAATAAAGTAAAAAAAAATTATATTAAAAGCTAAATTCCTTTTTTATTCAGCAAAAAATTAAATAACTGTGAAAAATACATTTATAAAATATGCTTTTTTTTTTTCGTTTATAAACAGTAGAGAATACAAAAAAGGTTGTTAGAGTAAAAACCTTTTAAAATTGCAGGAATTTTTTCTCTGGAAACAGAGTTTTAATAAGCGTAAGATTTTTTTTTTTACTAGTTTAGATTATTATGCCAGTGTTTTGTATAATAGCGTATTCTACATAAGACTACATTTAGAATCTTAATTAAAATATGTTTATGCTAATCTCGCTGAAAATTACATTTATTAGACAGGGGGATTATAACTTCATTTTATTTATTTCTTTGTTTTTTCGGATTTAGTTTTTTGCTTTAGTATAAAACAATTTCTAATTTTAATAAATATTTTCCGACGCAGCTAGCTTAAAACCTTTCCGTTTCTTAACTTAACTTAAATAGTACCTAACAAAAAAAATCCATTAAAGTAAACATAATTATTATTTTTATCACAAAAGAATCAAAACAATGGCATAACAAGAAACATACATTTATACTAGTAGAATATGTTATTAAATTTCCATTAATATGTGAAAAGTTATATTAAATCTGGTAGGCCAAGTCTTCTATTTATTTTTCACTTATTTTTTTATACATACGTTTAATATTTTTTATCATTGATTGTTGTTTGTTTACACATTGTTAAAAATGTCTGTAAAAAATGCAGAAAAGAAGCAGAAAACTCCAGTAAATTTACACCAATTGTCATTTAAGGACATACAATGAAGATATGAATCATACGATCATGTCTTTTAATAAATCGGTGGAAAAAAATCAATTCGTGCGCTAAAAAGTTTGGGCAGAAGACTGTAAGGAAATCATTTTAATTTACAGTTATTTTAAAGTACGTATTTAACTTATTGCTCATTTAAAAAAACAAAATACTCACATATTTATAAAACATTGCTCGCTTCTGCTGTAATGCGGTGGTACGAAAAAACAGACAAGAATCTATATTAATATTAGACAGAAATAACTTTTTTTGTGAGTTTGTTTGTAGCAAGAAACTTCTGGAACTCCCGAGCTGATTTAAACAATAATTGTGGGAAAATGCTGGTGACCATCTATCCTTCAACATAAGCTATATTTTATGTCGGTACAATAATCCCCAAGGGTGTGCAGGAGAAAAAAACGTTCAAAAATTGCAATTTCTGCGACAAATTTTGGGATTAGCAACTTGAAATTCTGTGCGATTGTTACTTTTAAGATGTAAATACTCGCTGTGAACGGTTTCTAGAAAGTTACAAATTTATAAAGTTGAAATGAGCGGAAAACATTCTAAAAACTTTCCAAACTACACTGCAAAAAAGATGTTGATTTTACAGTATAATACTGTCTTCCCAGCTGCCCGTATTATACCGTAAAATTAACAGTAATAAACAGTAAAATAACCAGTAATACGTTAATTTTACGGTATAATACTGGCAGCTTGGATGCCAGTATTATACTGTAAAATCAACATCTTTTTTTTTTTTCAGTGTGCGATTTTTTTGGATTTGTTAGGACAAAAAAGAATAGTAAAACTACATTTCGTTTTTTCCAAACAATTGAAAGACACCATACAATGTAATTGCAATTCAACGGGTTTCCACGCACCTAGTTTGTAATAATTTGCACATATTACGAAAAATAAAATCACAATTGTCTTCGATTTTATTCATGCAAAATTACAACGCCTTCAGTATTCTTATGCATTTAAATTTACAGATTATCTGGTACCTTTATATTTTAGTGTATTTTGAGCTTTCGGAAAATTTACTGAATATTTCGCTCATTTTTATCAGAATCTCTATTTTCAATTAGTGTAATTTTTCACATGATTTATGATAAATGAATGACCTTAGTTAAACAGTTAATTCAAAGAATTTTTTTAACAGCATGTAACGCGAAACTTATATCAAATCTATAAATCATAGTATAAAAAAATTAAAAAATATTCTTTTGCAGTCAGTATTTCGTCATGTAAACATTTCTGTGGTTACAATTTTAAATAAGTTTAATGATATACATTAAATGTCTACTAAAATTGTCACACAATATTCTATAATAAAATTTCGTATATGCTTTTATCACATCTCACATAGTTGAAATCTTTTATGAATTCGGTTTGTCTGTCTGTCTGTTTGTCCGTTGCCTCTCTGTGCTCTAACGCACATAAATATATTCATTTTGTCATGCAATTGATATATGTTATTGAGCTTTACTATGGCATGTTCGGTATTGAAACTAAAGTGTGTAGCACTTATAGTTTTATTTTACAGGAACACTCCAAAAAATCCCGTTACATTAAGGTCTATGGGGTAAAATCGTTTGCTGTTTATTTTAGTGACGTTGCACAATTTCAAACATAATGGAATTGATAAATATCACTGAGGTGCGTGACAAAAGGCTTACTTAGAATATGGTATGTATAGCAATCATCGTTCATTTACAGGGAAACACAAAAGAAAGGTAATTTTTTTTAACAATAATTGCTGGAACGGTCTGAAGTTGCTAAACGCGTTTTTAAATGCAACTCATTTTTTGTCTATTACTTGGCGTGTATAAACTCTATAGATCCTATACAGGGCAGTACAAAAGTTCTCGAGTACATTACCGTTTATTGACGAAAATTCATGAAGGGGCATTTTAAACTGTGCTACGCGATTCCTAACTGAATTAAAATTTAGCATTCTATGTAGTATGTGTACAAATCTATAGATCATATACATGGCTGCGCAAAAGAGATCAGATATTTTTCAGAATATTGTTGGTAATTTTTGAAATTGGATTTTTAAATAGTATGTTATGCGTTTTCTAAATTGTTTGTTTAGATATCATCTTTCATCTTATTAAACGGTACAGATTTGTAAAATAATTATGGGTGTGTTGGAAAGTGTTACATAATCTATGATTAACGCATGGATTTTCGTTTCTGTTATAATTTTTCTGCAAATTAAAAGAAACTAGTATGTTGTGTCCATCACAATCTTTCTTCTATATAAATCAAATCGTCTGCAACCAAAATTAAATTCAACCTATTAGTTCTTGAGATATATATATATCATGGAAATATCTCAAAAACAGAGCATAGCAGCGACACCTGTTGGGAGGTATACACTCAAACCCAATAAGGATCTATTGATGTCAAGGTCTAACAAAATATGAATTTTAGTGAAATTCCGTGAATTAGTCTTTAAGATATATATATCACAGAAATCGTGAAAAATGCAGCATAGCAGCGACATTTAAATAAAAAATACTGTTCATTCAGCGTTAAATTAAAATTTTCTGTTTTAAACATTAAAATACGAGGAACACCCAGGTAAAAAAATCAGCAAGAAACCTTTAAAAAATATATGATTTTGAAGGTTTTTTTAGGAAAATCAAAACTGCAGGTTTCCTTCAGGAAATATTACAGGTTTTTTAAAGGTTTTATTCAGGATTATTTCAGCACGCTTATAACCTTCAAATTATCTTTACTGACTTAGCAGATCTTCTTAAAATCATTACAGGTGTTTTGAAGAAAAACAGGAACAGCTTTTCATGCAGGAAATATGATGTTATTTTTAAGGTTTTATACAGGTTTATTTCAGCAAGCTTATGGCCTTTAAATTACCTTCTGTGACAACAAATCTTCCCTAAAATCACTACAGGTATTTTGAAGGAAAAGGAAAACTGCTTTTCAAGCAGAAAAATTAAATTATTTTTCTAAATGTTTTAATATAGCTGATATGGTTAAGTAACTAACTCATATTCAAATAGCTTTTTACTGGAAAAAACCAGGGTCACATAGAGCGGGGGGGGGGGGGGGGGTGAGATAATAAAAAAAATATGTTGGTTATATCCTCTTTCTCAGTGTTTATTTATTTTATTTTAATCGAAAAGAATAAATTTAAAAAATAAAATTGTGTTAGTTAAAGTTTTAATTAATATTGTTCAAAATTCGAAATCAACATTGCCCTGAAATACCCCCTTTTAAGATAATTTTTAGCACATAAAAGTAAAAAGAAAAACAGGACAAAAAATTAACTGCTATGAGTGTTTAAAGGGAGGACCCCCTCCCCCCCCCACACACACACTACGAGAAATATTCATAATTCCTATTTTTCTTATTGTTTAATTATTTTAAGTTACTCGAATATTTCTTTATACTGTATTTAAAAATTGGAGAAAAAGAAAATTTTGTCAATTAAATTTCAAAATCTGGGGGGGGGGGTACCCCCCGCTCTTTTCTGACTTCATCACTTCCCTGAATCTCCGTTTAAGGTACATTTTAAACACATACTCGAACAGAAAAAAATTTACTATCCCTTTCAAAATCAGCGAAAAAGAAAATTATGTTAATTAAATTTAAAAAACCGGTGGGGTGCCACCCTGCCCATCACAAGCCAAAAAAAAAAGATATAATAAACTTTTAAACGCATAAACTACATAAATGACAGTATGGAGATATCGTAATGTCCGCTTCCCCTTCTGGATTAAAGCTAAAGATTTCCTTCAATACCCGCTAGAGGGCTGTTCAAATCGAGGCAAAAGTCAAATATCCGGATTCATCTAAAAATGGTTTTACCCTACAACTGTATACATAAATGATTGTCCCGGTTTCCTTATCTCATAACTTTTGATTTAAGAATATGACAAACCTATTATCATATATTCGTAAGTTACAACTCAAAAAGTTTTTTTAATAATACGAACAAAGTTACACATGGGTAAAGTTTCAACTCAAAACGCTATTAATCAAATAACGATTATAATCAAATAATAATTATCATTAAAATTTTATCAAATTTATCAAAAACCTGTTAATGAATTATGAGTACAAAGTTAGATAGAATGAATGTTACATAAATCATTATTAATCTTTTGATAAATTTGATAAAAGTTTAACATTAATTATTATTTAATTATAATCGTTATTTGCTTAATAACGTTTTCAGTTGCAACTTTACCCTTAAGTAAATTTGTTTAGTTGTAATTTACGAATATGGAATAATATTTTTCGTCATATTCTTAAAAAGTTATTAAGTAAGGAAACCGAGACTATTACTTATGGACATTACCAACTATGGAATACTTGTCCAAACAGTATTATGAAATACTGTTTGGATATTTTATGATTTTAATTTACTTTTAGAATCAGTTCACATAAAAAAATTGTGATATAATAGTCCCAATATAAGTCGATATAAAACCCAACATAAGTTGATATTATTGTAATTATAAAAATTTGCTTAACCATAATAATAAACGGCATGTGAGATATTTTGATAGCATGCTAACATCATTAGAGCCAAAGATTGTAGTACAATAAACCGAACGTACGAAATACTATTCAGCAAACAAATTTTGAAATGAATGTGTAAATATTAATGATTGCATAAAATGTTTATTAAATTATGTGAGAATATAAGAAAGTATTCTAACTTGGGTCACAATGCTGTGGGTTCGACAGCTTTAAACAAGGAATTTTTGAAACAAAGTATTCAAAAACTGCAAGAAGTAAATACAAGAACGAAAAATCATGCGTCAAGCTTAGGATATGTAACACTTTCCAACACTTCTAAATATATTTTTATATTTAAAAACCCAATTTCAGCAATTGCCAACTATATTCGGAAAAATATCCGAAATCTTTTGTGCATCCCTGTATATGATCTACAGATTTGTGTATATACTACATAGAATGCTAATTTTTTAGTTCAGTTAGAAAAAGCGTAGTGCAGTTTAAAATTCCCCTTCTGGAATTTCCGTCAATAAACGGAAATTAACTCGACAACTTTTGTGCTGCCCTGTATAGGATCTATAGAATTTACACACACCCAATAATATACAAAAACGGAGTTAAATTTAAAAAAAAATTCAGAAACTGAAAACGCACTTCCAGCAATTGTAGTTAACATACAGTAGCGAATTCTTTTGTGTCCCTGTAAATGAACGATGAAGGCTATACACACAATATTCTATAGTAAGCCTCTTGTAATGCACCTAAGTGATATATATCAATTTCAAAATGTTTGAAATTATGAAAAATTGTTAAAATAGATCCCAAACGATTTTACTCCATAGACAGTAATGTAACGGAATTCTTTTGAATGATCCTGTAAAGCTAATATAATTGCTATGCACATCCTATTCCACAGTAAGCCTTTTGTAATGCACCTCAGTGATATATATCAATTTCAGTATGTTTGAACTTGTGTAACAGAATTAAAATAAAACGCAAATAATTTTTTCTATAGACAGTAATGTAATGGAATCCTTATGAATGTCCCTGTAAAAAAAATAAAAAATTAGTGCTACACACTTCATTTTCAATACCGAACATGACATAGTTAACCTCAATAACATATATCAATTGGCTGACAATCCGAATACATTTACGCAAGTTAGAGCACGGACCAACAAACAGACAACAGACAGACAGACAAACCGAATTCATAAACACTTTTTAACTATGTTGGAAAGTGTTGAAAAAAGGAATAATATGAATTTACCTAAAAGCTTTTCTATGAAAAATACACATATTACGTTATAAATTCTCAGCTTTTTCATTAATCTACAGTCGGCGAAAAGAAAAGAAATACACCATACATTTTAACTCATTTGTACCATTAGTGCATATTTGCGTCAACTCAGGAATTTTCTTTTTATTGATAAATTCCAAATTCATTCCGGAAATTCTAAATAGTTATCTTTTCGTTACTTAATGACAGAAATCACCAATATGCGGGCAGCCAACATTTCGGCAAGAGCATAATGGGGAATATCCGGTATGGATTCGGAAATTCAGATTAAAAAAGGAACTCTAATTGTTTTCTTTTAATTTATGTTTCAAAATAACACTTAGGGGTCCTCTTTCTTCGGAAACTTTTCCAAGCTCTAAAATGTTCAATACAAATACATACTTTTAATACCATATGTAGAATTTTCAGTCATCATTCGGTCAAATTGTTTATGAATTATGAAAGTTTAAAGTTTATAACTCGTAATATTAAATTCATTTGTAATCGTTTTAAAACAAATTGCAATACGGCTCTTTTCTAAGGATAATTCGAGAACTACTTAGAGGAAATAGCTGCAATTTTGAATTCACAAATTTGAAGATTCTAGAATTCAATTTCTGAGAAAAATAAATCGTATATTTCAATTTATAATATTTTAGAAAATTTAATTTGAAAAAATATTTTTTTTAAATTAATTTTCGAAACAAATGTGATTTTTAACCCATAAATTGTTTAACAGAAATAGATTCCTAGGAGCTTCATATATGCGAATCAAAATTTTCAGCTCAATCTGCCAAGTAGTTTATCAGTTATGCTTAAACAACCGCAGCATTTCAGATTGTTTTGCAACGATTGCAAATGATTTTCAGATTAGAAGTTCCAAACATTAACCTTTATAATTTCTAAGCTACTTGATCAAATGATTTCCCGTTTGATATCCCAAGACACAATGCATCGAAAAAAAACAAATAAAGTGTCAAAATTAGGTTTTAGTTCTGAAAATTTTAGAGTTTGGTACAATTTAAGTATGAATACAACCCAGTAAGTTTATTTTTTAACGGAAATTTGAAAAAGAAATAAAGTTCAATCAAATGGCTATTGCCATTTTTTTCTGTGATAATTTGGATTTTACAATTTATGGGGTGTTCTCTTTTTTTTTTTTTTTAAGATAATGAAGGCCTGGGTTATGAAAATCACTTTAGACATATGTTAAAATGCAACAAAATGTTGGAAGGATAAGCTGTGCATGAAGCATACCAAGATTAGACCAATATTTTGAAGTCACACTCGAGATATTTCTGACAACAAACTTGTGCTGAAGACATCATCCACTTTATACTTTTTTTTTTGTTGTTTGGGAAGGTCTCGTTTTAGTAGTATTCCTCATAAATATTTGACTACGATCCAAAAAGTTGAAATTTTCCCTGTCTTATTTTTCTTATTTTTATATTTTTAGTTGTAGCTTTCGTAAAAATTAGCTAACTGAACAGTATGCAGAAACGATGAATTCCCACTACAAATGTGAAAATTGTATTATTGTCCCAAGATTTATCAACTTTGTACTACTGTTCTATAAGTCTCTCTCGCATGAGAAACCATACATGTTTTTATTCCCTTAAATACCGTCTATCCCCATTTGTAGAAGGAAATATATAGGAACGGTAAGGAAAACTGGCGGAAACCATGAATATTTAATTCATGAAAAAAAAATTTAGTTAATTCAAACTGTTTATATTGTTGTAAATTATTAAATTCATAAAGATACAAATAAATTTAAATACATTGCTTGAAGGTACGTAAAAACATTTAAAAGCACATTAAAGTCCTTTTAAAATCAAAACGTTTTCAACCGAGCTTACTCGGTCATCATCAGTGAAAAACTAATAGTTAAGTTGAGTTGTTGTCTCTTCGCGTCTTCTAGCTTGCCCTGAACAAACCATTTTACTTCAAGGGTGTGGAATATAAGGTGGGATGGGAAAGGTCATTCAATATTTCAAAAACAAGTACAGGTTAATCAATCATGTATTAATTCATTCTGCAGCGGTTGAAATGTTTTGAAATGTTGAATGACCTTTCCCATCCCACCTTATATTCCACACCCTTGAAGTAAAATTGTTTGTTCCGGGCAAGCTAGAAGATGCGAAGAGGCAACAACTCAACTTAACTATTAGATTTTCACTGATGATGACCGAGTAAGTTCGGTTGAAAACGTTTTGATTTTAAAAGGACTTTAATGTGCTTTTAAATGTTTTTATGTATGTTTTTCCGCACTTTCAAGCAATATATTTTTATTTATTTGTATCTTTATGAATTTTAATTATTAAACAAGGTGAATTTGCACTGAAATTTTAACTTTTTATTGAATGGGTTGTAAATTATGTCTTTTGTCTTGTAAAAAATATTCTGAGCCTATTTGTTTAATTGTTATTAATTGGTGTGTCATAGTTATATATGATTTTTAATTTTTTTATAATTTTTAATATCTTTGTCTTGGAAAATCAAAATCCCGCTTCAGCCTAACAAACGTTTGTACATTTTTCTTCTGTAGGTATTTGAGGAGTGAAGAACACCAGGATTACCTTTTCCGAGGTGCAACTTTGGCAGAAAAAAAACATGCGTTTTCACCTATCGCATTAAAAAAAAAAAAGAAGAAAAAAAGATAGATTTTTTTTTTTGTTTAAAAATAAATAAAATTCGAGATTTTTGAATAAAAAATGTATAAAATTAACATTTTGTATAATATTAACAAAATTTCCGAGATTGAGAATTGTGAACCGATATGATAAACACTGAAAACTGTCAATATCTGCAAAAAATATCGCTTAGCTAATATCTGCCAAAAAAAAAACATGCGTAGTGAATGTTTAAATGCGTAGTGAATGTTACGGTATTCAGGGAAATTTCAAAATGTTGCTAAGGCAAATAGTACTACTTAACGTTATAAAAATAATCATCGCAATGCATGTTTTTTTTTTTTTTTTTTTTTTTTTTTTTTACAAAATCAAGTGAAAAAATTTAAAATGTAACTGCCAAATTTGCATCAAAATCAGTGATATTGACAACAAAGGAATTGAAAGTGAACGTGGATTTCAATAATATGTTGTCACATGAAAAAATTCTGTTATATCAAAACGCTCATACTAAAATACGCTAATATGCATGTAAATATCACTGCAATAAGTTAAAAAACATTCACTTTAAGTTTTTTTTAATTATTTCTTCAAACTTATAAATTTATATATAATTTATAAAAAAAAAATTGTTATAAAAATGATGTATTAATTTTTTCTTAATTTGACTTCAGTAAAATATAGCAAGCTCTGGAGAAGAAAATCGAATGATAACTTCGTTTTATTCACTATTACATAATATTTCTATTAAAAGGGAATTTCGACATTCGAAATTTATTTTCATCGAACATTGCCAATTCATCGAACATTGCCAATTCATCGAACATTACCATTTAATTTAATTAAAATTTCAAAACTTTAATCATAAGAGTATGGAACATATGTATACCGATTAATTTATCTTAAAAGCTTTACGAGTACAAACTGTGTATCATATCAGATTTCCCTCGAGACTTTTCCTATAATAAATTTCCAAAGGTCACATAATAATTTTGTTGATATCCTTATAAACCAGTACATTGCTAGAAATATATTCTGGGATTCATTACGGTTATTGCATGTTTCATAACTATGTCATAACACAAACTGCGAAATTATAAAGAAATATCTCAAATATTTCTAATTAGTCTAATGAAAGGTTAAATATGGAAGTGCTGTTTTAAATTTTTGCATAAAGTATACATGTACTTATTTACTTGAATCAAAAATCTCAAAAAAAAAAAATAATACTTAATAGGATTTTTTAAGGCCTAAAATGTTTAAAAAGGTGACGTTTAAGATAAGAAAAACAAATACGATATAGTTATTGAAAATTAATTTTGAATTGCAAAGGAAGGGAGAAATTTATAAAATTATTATATTAAATTTTGGGAGAATATTCATTGAAATCTACTGTATGACATTTCTACTTTTTACACTGGTTTATTAAATTCAACTTGTTTTTTGTATCTAAAGATTGAATTTTGTAAACGATTTTTCACTAATTTTCTGATATGGAATAATTATAAAAACTGCATTCACAGGCGGGTTTCCAATGACAATGCAATAGAACAATAATAAATTACAGAATTAATTTTAAGGCATTTTTCTGTTATCACGCAACAGGTGATAAATGTCTAAATATGCTTTCAATATTACAATAGTATTCGAGTTACAACAAGGGAGCAAAACGAGCTTGCCAAAATATGCTAACAGGCTATGAAACTGAAACAACGAACTATTTTAAACATTAACAAGTTGGAAATTGTACGTCAAACGTGACAAATGAGGTGCGATCGTACTATAACTAGTTACACAAATATTCAGATCTTTTCCGATTTTTAATTCTGTAAAATGAATTATATCGTCTGCAAATTAATTTCTGTCATAAAATAAGTATCTCGGTCGCTTGACGATTAAACTTCGGAAGCTCCTATAACAAAAAAGCTCCGATTTAAAAAAAAATATTCAAATTTCTTAATAAATATTTTTATTAATATCTCCTAAAGTTTTGATTCGATTTTAATAAAATTTGAAATGTCTCGGCAAAATTCTGCAAAGATAATATATTTTAAATTGCAAACCATTCGGATGGGTAGTTTTTGCGTTGTTATATGCGGGCGGACGGACAGACAGACGGACAGACGGACGGACAGACAGACAGACGGACGGACGGACAGACAGACGGACGGACCAAGCGACGACAATATGTGCTACGTATTTATATAATTACGAACGTACCTAAAAAGCAGAAAATATAAATCAAAATAATGAGTGTAATATATATAAGTATATATATTGTAACATACACTTTAATCAATTAAAAGTTTCATATTAATTAAATTATGATTATATGGTGAGCAATCAATTTAGAAATGCTAAAAAGATAATTTAAATAATGTTTGTTTTTCTTTCCTGAAAGATAGTTTTCCCTCCTGTTACCTTTGTCTAGCTTGTTTTTATTCTTGCCTTTTCTTTCCATTTCCTAAAACAATAGAACAAAAATAATAATTTATTTTCATAAACTAGCTAGATCCCGTTTCTAACATCCGTGAAACAACGGAGAATTTATCATAGTCGGGTTCGGTGCCCACGCCAGATTATTTATTGTAACGGATTTTTTTTTTAAATCATTAATTACAGTCATGGAATCAGGTGTGATTTTCAAGATAAACATTGAAAGTTTATAAAAGAGTGTCTTAAACAAAAAAAACATTTTTACTTTTATATTTATCGTTTATATCACTCACCTATTCAGGATGAACTTTTATTATTTCATTCTCACCAATAAAATTGTTCAAGTGTAAGATTTTTGTAATTGTTTCGCTATAAAAAAGTTCACTACAAAGGAAAATTTCTATATAAAAATGTTTGGTCATGGATGAGAAAGGTTTTGTGTAGTGATCTTGATAGCTCACCTCTTTGTTGGCCTTATTCCACTCAAAATAGAATTTTTATTGTTTTTGCTTAGGGCTACTTTTTAATATTTAGGAATGTTTAGCTATTTTGTAACATTCATTAAATTCTATAAGTTCAATTGTAGTTTTTTTTTTCGTTTATGATGTGTAATTATCGGAGTTATGTAGTTATCAAATCTGATTGCTTGACTTCGCATTATGTTATGCGATAAACCAGAACGTAGCATTTACTAATCTTATAATAATTTGCTCATGTTTGTATTGTATCGCACCGTACGTAATACTGTTTAACATTTTTTTTAACTTTAAACAACTTCTTTATAATTATAGTTTCGAAATAAGTAACAGACACAAAGCAGCTGAGGTTATGTTGATATAGTTTTACATTTAATCCATTCACGACAAGCGTCTTTTACGGAAATTTTAATTTTTTATCATTGGTTTTTCGAAATAGAATTTTTTGCTCAGTTTTACCACAAAATTTATTTGGTTAAATAAAGTAAAATTTTCAATTAAAAACTTCTAAAAGGAATAAACAAGGATTATCTTCGTTTTATGCTTCAAGTATACCCGATGCTCGTCGCGAAGGAGTTCATAAGCGATTTTGATTTATAATTTCTGTTGTAAAAGAGAAAAACATGTAGATACTTCGCACAAAGACACTGAGAGAAACAAAATCTCTGGCGAATCCTTAAATGTTTTAAAGGAAATAATATTTTGAAATAGTAAATATTAATTTATTTAATTTATTTTTCATCTATATTTTTTATTATTTTTTTAATTAATGTATATTATTGTATATTATTTTATATTATTTTTTTTTCTTATTTATGTATTTTTAATCGGCAAAAGTAGATGAGACTCTAAAACTGGTGAAAACTGAAAAGATTATAACAAACGCGAATCGACCTCCGTAAAATAATTGTTTTGAAACATTAAATATTAATATTCTTCAACAGCAAAAATAAAGTCAGAACCGGTTAAGTACGTGGGTATATATATATATATATATATATATATGTATATATATTTTATTAGTAACATAATAATATAGTAAAAATTTAATTAAAATTTAAAATTTAATATATTAAAAAAATACATCCTTAGAAAAAAAAATATCTCATATAAGTGTTTTTTTTTCTTTTTGTTCTGAAAGCGGATGAGACAATTTCCATTTGCAGAAAACTAAAAGCATGAAAATTGATAATAATGTAAAAAGTATTTTGAAATGGAAAATATTATTATTGTTTTAACTAGAGATGCAGTTGGAACCGGAAAGTTAACTCAAAAGCTTTTGTGTTCTTCTTTTTTTGTAAGTCTACGGAAGTTAAAAATACAAAGACGCTGATACAAATACGCTGCGTTTTACGGCAATCCATCGGTTTTGGAGATTATACATAGCGGAATTTCCAATCTCTTTCCTATATAAGATCTCTAGACAGTTCTAATTAAGCGCTGTTAACCCACTAGCGTTAATAGCAGATTATAATACGGGATAATGAAAACTGCCAGAAGAATTTGCTTTTTTCCATATACCACATCTTATCCATTCCTTCCCACCCCCAATGCTTTTTCCCTTTGCATTTTCCATCCTGCTGTTGATTGCCTCTAATGAGTTTGGCGAATATGGCTATTGTTGACCTCTACTAGCCACTGGCTACCTCTTACATAATGTAGGTTACTTCGATTATTGTCGTAGTGTTTTCGGTCTTAAATTGAGTTAATTTCATTTTAATTTCTGAGTTAATTTGTGACAGTTGCGTGCAACCAGTGGGTGCATTTGACGGAATCCATTTGGCCATGTGAAAACATCAATTTGATTTATGAGATTTCATTTAGGGTTAATAACTCATTATAAGACATTACCTTACGTTTTAAATCTTGATTAAATTTTAATAAAAAGTAGTTTTTTTCTTGAATTATTTAAGAAATAGGTATGCGATGTTACCAAACAGAACATGACAACGGTATTCATTAAACGCTAAAGGAGAATATAATTTTAAATTTCTTTACATGATGAAAACAACGTTTCGCACGATTTTTTTTTTCTGAAAAGGAGGTTCAACAAAAAATACAATACTCGAAAATACCTGTTTTGTTTGAGTAGACGTGTCAGTTCGATAAATTGACGGAGAAACCTTTTTATGCCGTTAATAATCTCCACGTGTTGTGAACGATCGAAAGAACACTTAGAACATGTTAAAAACCAGACCCCAATTAACTGTAAGTACTTCAAGTGATAACCGCAGCTGCAAACCAAACCAAACCAAAGTGAATAAGACCATAGACTGTCGAAACTGATCAGCTGAGAAATTCTGCAGACCTCCCTACTTCAACCTACAGCTGATACCCCGCGCGAGAACTCAATATCAATTCTCCCTCAGAATCTAAAATGTAGTCGAACTGTTAAGACGCCCTTGTAAATATCCCAAATAAAATGTAAAATTGGAGCACTTTTATGCAGTCTCCAAAACGCGATTTAAATGTACATATAAAGCTAAGAATTACAATAATAATATTATATTCAAAGAAAAATGGATCTACTTCTTACTTCACGCAATATTACGTTCTTCTAATAATGTTGTTTATTACTCCCATACAGCGACACTTCAATGAATCAAAAGGATAAATATCAGTGCAATATTGTGGATATTACTTTGCGCAAAAGCAGTTCTCAGGTAAGCTGAACAAAACTTTTTTACCATTATCAAGAGATGAAAATGTATATTAAAATATGAAGACTGATATAACAATTTATTAAAATAGAAAATTAATTATGCTACCGACGGTTCCCCTAACAAAGATTATGAAAGACTGAAAAAAGAATATCCCAGTATTAAAAACGATAATATAACAATTTCTAAAAATATAATAATAAATAAAAGGTCACTAAAAAAGAAATAATGAATGCGATAAAATAAAATACTCAATTTATTGAGAAACTCAATTCTACAAATTATAGTACATGGAAGTTCAAGATGCAGATGTTCCTGATTAAAGAGGAACTCGACGATATTATAGCACAAGATCCACCGGATCCACCCGACCCCGCATGGAACAAAAAGGATCGAAAGACTAGGGCTCTAATAAACTTAAGCATCGATGATTCTCAAATCGTAAGTGTAAAAAACTTAGATACTGCCAAATTAACATGGGAAGCTCTGAAAAACATACATGAGAGAAGCAATTTATCCAGTAAGCTTTACATTTTACGGAAGTTATACAGTACTAAATTAGCAGAGGGTGGAAACGATCACGCATATCACTAATATCTTGCAAATTATAGATAAACTTAATGCCATTGGAGAAAATATTAGCGATTCACATATTTACGCGCTATTTCTGTGTTCTCTTCCCCCCAGTTACAATACTTTGATAACTGCGTTGGAAGCGAGACCGGAAAATGAGCTCACCCCTGATTTTATCAAAAACAAATTAACGGACGAATATAATCGTAGACATGAAATGTCAGAACAGTCACATAGTGGATATAACAGCAACGAAAGAGCATTTAAAACAAATAGGAGATATACACACACTGAAAATAGAAGAGAACCAAAATATTGCAACAACTGTAAAATGAAAAATCATTCCACTTACGAATGCTGGCACTACAAGAGCAGAAACACGGTACAATCCGGAAATCCTCGTAATAATCAAAACAAAAATAAAAAGAATTTCTCATCTTCATTATGTTATGAAAAGACCGAAACTCATAGGGAAAATAAAATTCAAAACGAAAGAAAATACGCAAATGATCAGACGCAAGATAAAGCATTAATCACCGAAAAAGTAGGCAAAAATAAATGGATTCTCGATTCAGGATCTACCTCGCACATTTGTAACGATAAAAGCCTATTTAGTAAATTTATTGATTATAATAAAACTTCAGTAACGATCGCGAATGGTAATAAACTGACAGCGTTAGGTTCAGGAGAAGTTTTTATAAAAACATTAACCCCCGAAGGAAAAGAAAAACTAACGAAATTACGCGAAATGCTTTATGTCCCAGACTTAGAGTTGAACCTAATTTCGGTTAGTAAAGTCGCTAAAAATGGGTGTAAACTAATCTTCGACGATAATAAATGCGATTTGATCTTTGATGAAGAAATATATATCAGGGCGAAAAATGAGAAAAATTTATACATTATTGAGGAAATAGAAAATGTGGAAGAACCACAAAATTATATAAACATAACGTATAACTGTGACAGCAAACAATGCATAGATCTCTGGCATCGCAGACTCGGTCACAGAGATTATGACGCGATTAAATCTATAATAACAAATCAACTTGAGGACGGAATAAAGATAGGAAATTGTAAACATAAAAATAAAACATGCGTAACTTGTATCGAAACTAAATTAACTAACATGCCGTATCCTAAATCAGCAACAAACCGAGCTACTAATATTGTGGATTTGATCCACAGTGACGTATGTGGTCCTCTAGATACACCGACTTTAGGCGGAAAAATATATTTTATGACTCTTATTGATGATTATTCCCGATATACTACGATATATTTATTATCTAAAAAGAGCAAAGTTGCTGAAAAGATAAAAGAGTATATAACTATGTTATACAATCAGTTCAGTAAAAAACTTAAGGAAATTAGATCGGATAACGGTCGTGAAAATGTAAATCAAGAGATAGATGAATACTTAAAACAGAACGGAATTTTACACCAATTGACTGTCCCGCATAATCCGAGCCAGAATGGAGTTGCGGAGAGAAAAAATAAAAGTTTATTAGATATGACTAGAAGTATGCTATCACAAGCAAAATTAAGTAAACATTTTTGGGGTGAAGCCATAAACACCGCAACATACTTACAAAACCGACTCCCAACAAAAGCAAATAACAACAGAACACCTTACGAATTATGGAAAGGAATTAAACCGAATTTAAAACACTTAAGAACATTCGGTTGTAAAGCGCTATTTTACGTCGATAAATTAAATAGAGGAAAACTTGATAACAGGGCTCAAACCGGAACGTTCGTAGGCTATGACACACGATCGACTGGTTATAGAATTCACACACAAGGAAAACAAATTATAATAGCGAGAACGGTGAAATTTCTTGAAAATGAAAATGTACACACAGAAAACATTGAGGAGATACAAAACACCACAAAAACGTCCGATGATAATACACAATTACCGGATAGACATGAAAATCACTTAGAAATTAAACTTGACAGTGAGGAGACACCATCCGTGCCCAAACAGCAACCAGTTGAACCAAGAAGGTCTAATAGGACAAATAGAGGCGTTCCTCCTGACAGATATGTTTGTCTCATAAATAGTTCATCTAAAAACATTCCCGAAAATTGGGATGATATCGAAAAAATGGAAAATACTAATGATAAACAAAATTGGATAAAAGCAACGCAAAATGAAATCCAATGCCAAAGAAAAAATAACACTTGGACTTTAACAGATCCACCACCCGGAACAAAAATTATCGGTTCCAAATGCACTTTTAAACTGAAAAAGGACAATTTAGGAAATGTTCAAAGCTATAAAGCGCGTTTAGTAGCACAAGGATATAGTCAAAGATTCGGGATTGACTATGATCAAACCTTCGCACCTGTTGCTTCACACGCTACAATACGTGCATTTCTCATCTCCGCATTGCACAAAAATTTGAACGTGAAACATGTTGACATCACCACAGCATTCTTGCATGGTGAATTAACTGAAACTGTTTATATGAGTCAACCAGGCGGGTATATTAAACCCGGCGATGAAAGAAAAGTTTGTAAACTTCAAAAAGCCATCTACGGTCTTAAGCAAGCCGCAAAGGCCTGGTACACCAAAATATCGGAAACACTCACAAACAATAATTTCATACAGAGCAAAAATGATCCATGTCTGTACTTTAAATCAAATCAAGAAAATCCGATATACATCATCATCTACGTAGATGATATCCTGATAGCAGGAAAGGACAGTGATATCGAAGAAACAATAAACCAACTTAAGAAAGAATATGAACTGAAAAACTTAGGAGAAGTGAATAATTACCTAGGCATAAACATTAATAAAATCAACGATACATATTACCTAAATCAAAATAATAAAATACAGGAACTAGTGAAAAAACTGAATTTAAACGACATGAAACCTCATTACACACCCATGATAGCTGGATTCAACAGACTTGAGGACGATGATAATCTTTTACCTAATAACACGAAATATCGACAAGCCACAGGCACATTACTTTACATATCAATAATCACGCGTCCTGACATATCTGCCGCAGTCAACATACTATGTCGTAGAAACGAAACACCACGCCAAAAGGACTGGTCAGCAGTGAAAAGAATCATTTCATACCTTAAAACTACAGAAAATTTGAAATTAACTCTTAGCGCAAACAGCAAGCCCATCCTAACAGCATACGCCGATGCAGACTGGGCAGGTGACTTGAAAACACGTAAATCAACGTCAGGAAATCTATTCATGCTAGGAAAATCACCGATTTACTGGATTACAAAAACGCAGAATTGCATTGCACTTTCGTCAGCCGAAGCTGAATACGTTTCAGCTAGCAACGCAGCACAAGAATTAAGTTGGATAACAAACTTGCTAAGCGACCTCAACATTCCACAAAAACTACCAATCACGATATTTGAGGATAATATGTCCTGTATAAAAATGATTGAAAATGATAAAGATACTAAGCGATCCAAACACATCGACATACGTTTCCACAACATCAAACTGATGAAAGAAGAAGGAAAAAAAATGATTTACAATACTGACCCAGTGAAGAAATGATAGCCGACACCCTCACCAAACCCACTCCCAAACTTGTGTACGAAAAACACCGTAAGAAACTGAACCTTCAAACATTCCCCACACAGGAGATTACGGGGAAGTGACGTAGAAACCTTTTTATGCCGTTAATAATCTCCACGTGTTGTGAACGATCGAAAGAGCACTTAGAACATGTTAAAAACCAGACCCCAATTAACTATAAGTACTTCAAGTGATAACCGCAGCTGCAAACCAAACCAAACCAAAGTGAATAAGACCAGAGACTGTCGAAACTGATCAGCTGAGAAATTCTGCAGACCTCCCTACTTCAACCTACAGCTGATACCCCGCGCGAGAACTCAATAACAATTCTCCCTCAGAATCTAAAATATAGTCGAACAGTTAAGACGCCCTTGTAAATATCCCAAATAAAATGTAAAATTGGAGCACTTTTATGCAGTCTCCAAAACGCGATTTAAATGTGTATATAAAGCCAAGAATTACAATAATAATATTATATTCAAAGAAAAATGGATCTACTTCTTACTTCACGCAATATTACTTTCTTCTAATAATGTTGTTTATTACTCCCATACAGCGACAATTCAATGAATCAAAAGGATAAATATTAGTGCATTATTGTGGATATTACTTTGCGCAAAAGCAGTTCTCAGGTAAGCTGAACAAACCTCTTTTACCATTATCAAAAGATGAAAATGCAAATTAAAATATGAAGACTGATTTAACAATTTATAAAGATAGAAAATTAATTATGCTACCGACGGTTCCCCTAACATAAATGATGACATCAATAGGGCGATATTTAATACCATTGGAAAAATAAATTTTTAACTTAAATCTGGAGTACTTTGGAGAGCGGTTTTGAATTATCTTAAGATTATTGTAAAAGGTATTTCTTCATATTGTTATGGGAAAAGCATTCTTAGAGTTTTATCAGAATGTAAAAGGAAACTTCAATAGTTCACATTTTTTCGATTTAGAGTAGTTTAGAGAACGAAACTAAACTCAAGTACAAAGATATATCTTTAAATCTTGGGATATTTAATTGATTTTCTTGTTATTTATAGACATATATTTGTGTGTCTGATATAGGTTTTTATAAAATGCATTGGAGAAAACTGTTTAAAATGAAGTTTTTAATTTATTTTATTTTAAAATAAATTTGAAAATTTTTACATAAAGTAAATTAGTTTCAATGCTTTTCGTAGACACAAAAAAGCAGAGGAAATAATTTAAAGTCAGCTTTTTTCAGATATATGTATTTTCGGGATTACGGATTTATGTTGCATTTTTTTACGCAAAAAATATTTTAACTCTCTATATTTCTTTTTGTTAAAAGTCTGCAAAATTTTACGACCCATTTATTTAACAATGAGTTAAAAAGAACAAATTTATATTTTATGAGTAGTGTTTTATTAGATTGATGAATAGGACATACGTAAAAGTATATCGGCAATTTCATCCATGAAAATGAAACATATTACACCTATTGCTTAAAGAAGATGTACTTTTTTTTTCAGCGTAGACTAAGCGTAAAGTCTCACATCAAAATTACATATATTTTTTTTAATTTTCACGAGCAAACTAAGCAGTTAAACTATCAATGGGGATAAATGCCAAAATTCTTTGCATTTTGAATGGTTCTTTGAAACTGGTAGTTCATTGAAACTGAGTCATTTTGAAAAGAAAGCGTAAATTTTCACGCTTCAATTTGAACCATTTTGATTACGACTACTTGAAAAGGAAGCATCTTCCCGTAAGCCTCAGAATTATTAATATAAGAAACAAAATGGCGCTTATATGGTGTGGCATTTTTTATTTTCCCAAAATTTTAAGAAAATAAACAACGTATCATTATTAGTGTCTCAAGTGTTGTGCAAACGACCGCCGCGGTGAGGGCTCGGTTTCGAATCCTGGTAAGGCATGGATGTCACTGTGTGTGTGGTGTCTTCAGTGATGTCTACTTTCTGGTATCTATCCCGTCCTTGTCAAGGAGAAGATTTATGTAATTTAAGTCAACGTCTTGTATGTATTTATGTGAATAAAAATTGATCATTCGAGACAATCAGCCTAGTAGCTTATAGGTCTCAAAACAATTCTCCTTCAAAAGCGTTGTGCAAAGTAACAAAATGATCGTTTGCTGTTTGACGTTTGTTGAAATTATTATGTTTTCAATTAATCGTTAGAAATTCTTAAATTATATTACGTTTTTTTTAGTTTAACTTCATTTAAAAGCACATTTATTGCTTTATTCTTTTTTTTATTATTATTATTAATCATTCAAAAATCTTAAATTATGTTACATTTTTCAGTTTAACTTTATATTGAAATAATGCGATATTTAGAAACAATTATGCAACTGTTAAAAGAAAATATCCAATCCAAAAATCCATTAAAACTTAATTAAAAAAATATAATTCGAATTTTGAATAAAGATCTCTTCGAGAGGTTCTCGGGTACAACTTGGAGTAGCCCCCTGCCTAATGTCATAGAGTTGACCTTATCCATCACAGTTATTGTTAGCGATCTTCTCACAAGGATGTTAGATAGTGCTGATGGTCGAGTGAAGACCTATGCTCTGGCACACTGTTTCGTGAAGTTTTCGAATACAGATCGTGAAATTACTAGAACGCAGTTACTCACTATGCAATCGAAGGGGGTTACGCCTCTTCCTCTCTGTATTCCTGACTCGGCCACTTAGGTGAGGAAGATGACCGGGAGCAGATTATTAAGAGGAAGTGGTAATGCTGCGTCTATTTGACTGCTACGCAAGTACTGATGCACCACGCTTGATAGAAACCTGGAGCGAACTGCGCATGGGCGAAAATGGCTAGTCCATGTCGAAAATGGGGAAGTCCGGAAGCCGTAAGTACGCTGCCTAAGATAAAGAGCGGTGATTTCAGCTTCTTTTACCGGGGCTATTCTACCTACAATGTGAATGGAATCGGCTTGGCATTCTGCCAACCGTAGTTCTCAAAAGCATGGTTTAGTCTCAAGCCATCGGTCGCAATGAGCTTTTGACGCCGTGACCGCACATGGTTTTCAGGATTTTCCACGTGTGTCACGATAATTCGGGTCACCTACTCATAGTCCTCCTTGAAGTCATTCTCTGTTTTTCGCAGCATGGGTGTTGGTTGCGGCCAATGTCGTTTCTTGGTGCCTGTGCGAGCGAATCTAGAACTTCGTGAGCGGTGGCGGCCTCCTGCGCCTCTCGCTTCGGGGGTGGTGTTTTGTGTTTGACAGCTGGCTCTCCTCTCGTCTGGCGCGGCTAGCAGTTGCTTTGACTGGGCTTCGCCCACGTTTTAGTACCGATTTGGGATCTCTCTGATCCTGGTACGGCTTCACTTCACTTTATCTATCACAGCGTGAGAGCGTACACAGACAGACACACAGAAATCACAGACACTTAATTTACTAATATATATGATTAAGTTATCAATATAGTTTTATTAATATAGATATTTTATGGTTTAGAAGTAGCATTTCAATTTATTTTATTCATTTGTGATTGTCTCATTCCAGCAGTAAAAATAAACAAATAAAATAACAATAATATAACGAAAAGTGAAGGAGAAGCAACGATAAATGAATAAAGAAAAAATAATCGTTCATTTATTTATTTTTTAATTTTTAGTAAGTTTTTCCTAGATTTGTGCAGAAACATTGTGAACACGTAATTAAAAAAATATCTTTATACGACTAAATGTAGTTTAAAATAACTCTATAGTTAACTTACCAACGGTGATATAACTTACCAAGAATAGATTTAACTTACTAACAACTTGTTATTTTTTGTTATCTAAATGCATAACAAACCTGAAAATATGTATATGGTTATCACCGAAGAGATAAGCAGTTTTAAAATATTGAAATAGAAGAAACAAAAACAAAATAGTATTGAGTTTTTCGAAGAGATTTATTTCTCTTGGATAACTGGCATCGATAAATGTTATAATCAAAATTATAAATAGAAATATAAAATGCTTTTTCATTTGATATAACTTTAAGAGCGAATAATTTTATATGTATGAGAGATAAAAGATATACACAAAAGAAATATGTATATATATCTACCCTATATATATAAAATCCTAATGAAACGAATTTGTGAAACGATTTTATGAAACGAATTTATGAAACGATTTTATGAAACGACTGATTAAACGACTGATTATGTTTCAAGGCTATTTTTAATAAAATATTAAACGCTTGATGGTGAAATTAATACCAATTGTTCATAAAAATCCGCGGATGTCAAAACTGGTAATAGAATTTTGAAATTGGAATTAGTTTTCGAGATATTAATTTTTTCTAATTTTAATGACATTTCTGTAATGATGGCAACTAATTACTCAGTTTTTTTGTGACAAAAAAGGGGAAAAAATTGAAAAGGATCCCGATAGGGATTATTGATTTCTTTTTATTCGTCATTTTCAAATTGAAATTGAATTTATCTTTTATTTCAATCGATAATGAAGATAAGATTGTGATTAAATTATGTTTTTCAGGAAAATGTGAAAAAAAAATCACATTTCTATCGTCAGGATTCAATCGTCTGTCAGCATTTAATTTAATTTATAAACAAAAAAAAATTTTTTGAATAAATTCGTCCAAATGACGTCATTTAGGTAAACGCAAAAGAAGGGGAGGAAAAGGAATTAATAGTAATTATTATTTATTGATATCATTTTGTTATTTTTTTGTAAAATTTAACTAAACGAAATTATAAAATCATTAAATCGGATATTTGAAACTAATATATAAAATAATAATTGCCCAACTGAACGGAAGAATAAAATATCCTGCTTGGTTTTCTATCCTGCTTGGTTTTTTCCGCCAAGCTTTTTAAAAAAGCGTCAAGACCCCTATAATAGAAAAGCACCAAAAGTTCATTGGGTTTATTTTCATAACTTTTGGCAACAAATCTATGTATATTAACGAATCTATCCCTTTTTGAAGCTCGAATTACGCCAAACCTAAAAGCAAAGGATCCTATAATGGAAAAGTACCCGATTTTCTTATGGACAATATTCAAGTGACAGAACATGGTGTAAAATTACCGCGGATAGCAAATTTGTTTAAATATCTCATCAATTGATGCCGAATAAATGAAGGCATGCATGCACAAAATATTTAATTAATTTTGTATGATAAATAATTATTAGAAAATTCGTATATACATATTAATTAAAAAAAAATAATTTACATATTTAAAATAACATAAAAATATGCATGATGGTGCACTAAAATAGAGAGAAAATTAAAACCTGTTACTGAAAATGTCTATAACATAGTACTTTTCAATACCGTGGTTCTTAATGTTATTCACAAGCAGATGGAATTTTTCTCATCCTTATACGCAAAGGAAGAATAGAATAGAGATTGTTGTTATAAAAGTCCGAGAGGTAGTCACAATTTAAACCTAACCATTTTATACAAGCTGGTTTTCAAGCAGTAATTGATTTTACTTATCAATCCCGAAAACAGTCGTCGCAACAGCTGTGTATGAGGCCATGATAATCGAAAAATGTCCCATTAAAATGTTAAAAGCATGGCAACCCAATTACAGATTTACCAATATTTTTAAAATAAAGCACGCTGTCATGTTTTTAGAGGCCTCGAAGTCTGAGCGGGGGTTGGCGAGCGTAGCTCGCAGGGGGTAGGCCCCCTAGTATATATATATATATATATTGTATTTCATTAGCGTGGAATTTTTGCAATTTATACTACTATTTTTAAAAACAAAGATTAAGTCTAAAACTTCTATTAAATCGCTAAAATAATATTTACAGCTGTGCATCTGAGACAAAAGTATTTTATAATATATTTGTAAACCAAATTTTTATCTTTAGTTTAAAAAATGTTTGTACAGTTAAGTAAAAATATATTTTTGCACATTGTCATGGAAAAAATCTTTAGAGGGTTTTATCAGTATGAATAATAATAATATAAAAAACTCAGCATTTTCCGATTTATATTAGTTTGAAGAAAATCTTTGAACTCAAATCCTGAGAGATATCTTCAAATATTGGGATTTAAATGTTTTTATTTTCTTCTTTGGGACTTTTTTCGTTATTTAATGTCACCAGACAACCATTTGGGAAAATGCTGTAGAATTTAAAATATATTGGAGAAAATACTTTAGAAGAACATTTGATTTTAGTTAAAAATAATTTTTTTTTTTTTTTTAACGAACAAAATTGTTTTCAAAGCTTTTTTGTCACCACAGAGCAAGAGTAGAATTATTTAAATGTAAATTATTGTGAGATATATATATTTTTTCAAAATCCCGAATTTATTTTTTTTGGCATAAAATTATTTTAGCTGTATAAATCTTTTTGAAATAAAATATGGAGATTTGGTTCGAATGTTGCGAGAACTTGGTTAATGTTTTTCTGAAGTTCAAAGATATTATAATTGTTTAACATTTTATAAAATTCTGCTGCATTGCGCGAATTGGTATGGAATGGTTTATATATATTCTCTTCAATAATTATCTAGGACGAAGTTATTGATTTACATATGATACCATAATTTAGCCTATTTGGCTCATAAATCACTTTGATAAGCTTTTGTTTGGAATACATAGTTACAATAGCTGCATTGCGCTTCTAATTGTGTGTTTAATAATTTTTATACAATATTACTATTGTATCTTGGTATCATTCGCTCATCTTTTGAATTTTCAAATGCATTTTTATAACATCTTATTCAGGTTATTTTTGTATTTTTCCAAAATTAATTTTGTATTGCTTTATTAATGCTTAGTGCTTTCAAAGTAATTATCTCATTGGAGAATTGGTTAGAATGTTGCGAGAACTTGATTAATGTTTTTTGAAATTCAAAGTTATTATAATTATATATATATATATATATATATATATATATATATATATATATACCGGGTGATTATAATTAAAGTTACGATTTCAAAAATCGATAATTTTAAAACTACTGGTCAGCATGACTTGATATTTTAGCAGAGCAATCGTGAGGCAATGGAATTTTGTTTGGCGAAGTAAAAAATAGTTCCAAAATGTACCGATAGATGGCGCTGCAGGGTTCAGATTGACTGGAGATATGCAAATTACCAATACGTGGCAACTATGGGAACCTGAAGAATGTTGTTAGCCAAAAGGAACAAAATAGAGTTCAGTGATTTACTAAAAATGTATTAGCGAAAAGACAAGAACACGTGTTTACAGCGACAACAGCAATAATGACAAAAAAAGAAAAAAAAATCTGTATGGAACAAACACTTTACGATGATGATTAAAGTATAAGTTGTTCGATATGCCCTCCGCCTTGTTCCGCTACTAGTTGGAAGCGCAAAATGGCGTGCTCCACAACAGATCGGAGGGTATCTGTACTGATGCAATGGGTGTGGTGTGTGATTCTTGCCTTCAAGTCGGCTAGATTCTTAATTCGCCCGCTGTAAACAACATTATTCAGGTACCCATAGTTGCCACGTATTAGTAATTTGCATATCTCCAGTCAATCTGAACCCTGACAGCGCCATCTATCGGCACATTTTGGAACTATTTTTTTCCTTCGCCAAACAAAATTCCATTGCCTCACGATTGTTTTGCTAAAATATCAAGTCATTCTGACCAGTAGTTTTAAAATTATCGATTTTTGAAATCGTAACTTTAATTATAATCACCCGGTATACATATATATATATATAGAGAGAGAGAGAGAGATTATATATATATATATATATAGATAGATTATATATATATATATATATATATATATATATTACTGTTTGGTTTAACACTGGGATAAAGAAATAAATTAGAATTATATTGATAAACATTTTAAAGTTTTGTATCAATTTATATTGACTCATATGAGTAATAATAATTAAAACAAATATGCAAATAACACACTAATAATAAAATAAGGCGAAAATAAACAAAAACCAATAATATATAAACAAACATATTAAAGTATTTTTTTTTATATTACTAGCAAAGCCCGCGACTTTGCGTGCGTGGAAATGAACTTTGTGTTCTCAAAATTGTTTGCTGAAACGTATGTTATGTGCTCACGAACATGACATGAAAATTGAAGTGACACAACTAATAAAAATACGTACTAATTGAAATAAAAAATCTTCATTGAAACCCATTTGGAAAGAAAGGAGTTATTCTTGCATATTTGTGAATTCTAGACATTCTAAAACAGAAGAATATTTTGTTAAATTCAAAGTAATCTTAGATTTAGAGTGGTTTTCGTTCATTTCACCCTTTAAATTTCGAAATATCAAAAATTGTAATTAGTGAACATTTGCATTTTAAACATAACCACCATTTCAAATTTCAAGTTTCCAGCCCTACAGTTTCAGTAAAATTTTAATTTTAGAAAATCTTTCTTTCTTGCATGTGTTTGGGTGCAGGAGTGCCGAGATAAAAAAAAAAAAAAAAAAGAGTCATTTTTCAAGTAAAAGTAGTAACCATTATAAATGGTTGAAAGAAGTTCTAAAATCGATTTGGTAGTTTCAGTTTGTGATTTTAAAATATCTTCTGCTGATTCCATCCTTTTAAATTTCGAATTTTTAGAGATTCTCACCATTACTTTTGAAATCGGATCAGTAGTTACAGATATTACCACCTACAAAACAACAAACAGACAACTTCAGACAACAACAGACTTCCTTATAAAATCAATAAAGTTTATCACCCATTGACACATTTGTAACGCAATGCTAGAAACTTGAAATCTTTGAACTCAAATCCTAAGAGATATCAGTGCAGATAAAACAGATAAAAAATTGAATAATACAACTGATTGATTGGTTTTTACGAAAATTTGGAAAGAACTTCCTATTGGCACTAGAAAAGAATATCCGGTGAGTCCCTAAAAATGAAGTTGTTTTACGGTGTTAATGGGGGGGGGGGGAAGGGGGCAAAGTATATTTCATCTGCACTGAAGTAAAATTTTCGATTTCCTATTTCTAAAACCTGGCGTAACTTTGCAACAAATGATCGTATCGCCTTACGGATGGTGTCATTCGATTCAAAATAAAAAGAAAATGCATAACTAACAATACCCCACATGACCTACTTAAAAAAATTATTCTCTCCCCCCCCCCCCCCGTACCTGAGTTAGAGTTTCCCACTATTTCCCCCACAAAAAAACAGGATAAAACAACATCATTTTTGGGGGACTCGTCGGATCTACAATTCTAGTGCCAAAACAAAGTTATTCCCAAATTTGGGGGGATGGCCTTCAGTTGTTTTAAAAAATCCTATTTTACTTGTACTATATCTCAGCATTAAAATTAAATGCATTTCGTAATTTAATGTCATAATTCAATAAATCCATCCATTAGTGAAATTAATATAGGGTTTTAAATGATACTACAGAAAATAAAAGAAAGTTTGTATTTTATATATATTTAGAAAAATAAACTAATGTTTTTTTAATAGAAATTGAATTTGTTTCAATGCATTTTGTAACCAACAGAGCCGCAGAGAAAATACTTGAAAGCTAGAGATATTCAGATCTATGTATGTTCCTAATCAGGAATTTATAAGTTATGCATAACTTATAAATTCTTAACTCTTCTAAATAACTCTAATAATTATAAATTATAAATTCTTCTAAATATTTTGTGCATAAAAATATTTTCAAATCTACACATTTTTTATTGAGAGATTATAAAATTGTATTACTTTTTTATTTAACTCAGAGTTAAAAAATTAATCATTCAGAGTAACAATCACTAATTATTTTTTCAAGTTATACTTAACTGATACTAGAATTAAGAGTTAATAAACAAAAAGATAAATAAAACAAATCTTACATTATTAAATGAGTAATTCTTGTATACTAGCCGCCACTGGCGACCAGTTTGGTCTCCCTTAAATGTATGTTAAGCACTGTAACACGTTACTTTTATTCATAATTTATTTTTTTTCCGTAATCCTTCGCCAAACCGGAAGATTCTAATAGACAAATCAAAAACTTTTTCGATCATGGTAGCATTTCGCATATTTTTTGTTGTTATGTATTTCATCTTTCTTGACAAAAACCGCTTAACCAACTTAAGCATTTATGCTTCATATCCGTTTGCTTATCAGTTGCAATATGCTTGCTAATGAGGAGATTCTTAAACATATTAAGTAGTTTTCCATAATTGGATCCATTGCCAAATGGCGTATTTTAGTTAATACGATTTCGTGCAATGAAGTCTATTTTGTGAAAGTCTTTAATCATATCCACCATTTACACTGAACCATATTGTTGCCAATATTTTTTTTGTTTGTTTGTTTGTTTCTCGCTAACTTTGGCTGTAGACTTGATTACGGGAGAATCAAGAAGAAAATCTATCATTATTCTCATTTAAAACGTCTTGAATAATGTGACATAATCGGAGTGCATATTATAACACGTAATTTTCGAGTATGGTTTGGTGAAACATTGAACTTTTGGAAGCCAGTTTTAATAATCACGTAAATATGCCACACCAACATTACCGCCTATAATTCTAATTACAGCAACCCGTTTTTTCTCTCTATATTGCAACTCTATAGTTAATATAGTGCCCCGGTGCGTCTACGACAGCTGTTCCATCAGAACACTTGATTTCAAAATAAAAGTATCGTTTCTAATTTGCAAACGCGAAAAATAAAAGCTGGTATTGGCGATTTTAAAAATTCTATTGGCGAGATTTGCGCCCAAATAACACAAAAGTACTTAATGATGTTATGTATTTTGTAAATGTATATTAAATTACTGTTTTGAAAGCGATTGGTCATTAATAATGGTAAATATGATTGGTGATTAACAATCATTTTCGGTGGTCTCTCTTCCTTTCACGTATAATACATAAATACCAAATTAACTGACAATTTGTTTCGAAATTTGATTCATTAAATATCATTACATGAGTTGTATTTGTTTACATTCAGTTTACATCAAGAAAAGATAAAGAATGAAGTTGAGTTGTATAGCACATAATTATGGTAAATTTTGATTGTGTCACTGGTACGAATTATTTTTTTGACACCAGGCAGCGCTCCAAAAAATCTTTCATGGAAAACTAACTTTACGAACGATTATCTCCATGGTTTAATGGTTTAATATTTTAAACCTTCACGACGAATGAATCTTTTTTTTTTGTTGGAAAGAGAATTTGAACTGCGAAGCTAATTTCAACTGAAGTTATTGGAGAATATATACATAATTGAACGTAAGACATCTCTCAAATATTAATTTATTTTGAACGATCTTTCTAAAAATGTCACATTTATGAAGTTTTATTCGAAAAAATAATTTTTAATAAAAATGGCCGCCTGGCATATGAAAAAGTGAAACGGACATTCCGGAACTGTTGATGACAGTCACATGACTTACGGTTTTATTATAGAGATTTATACAGGGTGATCAGAAATTGAGTATACATTTGAAAAATTAATAATTCACGGAATAATGTAGGTAGAGAGGTAAAAATTGACACACATGCTTGGAATGACATGGGGTTTAATTGTATCCACAAAAAAGTTCATAAAATGGCCAACAGATGGCGCTTTGTGTGATAAGAAAAGCAATAATTAGCATAACAAATTATGATAAAGCAAAGACGAAGTTCTTCAGAACGAATTCTCAACATATCCACTGTCATCCCGCAACAATAGCTGTAGCCGAGGGACAATGTTGTGCACAGCACTGTGCAGCATATCTGTAGTTATGGTGAGAAATTGGCGTTGGGTGTTGTCTTTTAGCATGCCTATTGATGTCGGTCGATCGCGGTAGATTCCCCATTTTGATAGTAGAGCTTCACTAACATTGCATTTTCTGGTAACGTCAACATGCTGCGATTGCTGGTGCATCTGATTCTCTCTCTCATTACAGCTCCTTTTATACACGATTCTCAGGTAGAGTCACTGACGGTTTGCTGTTCAGTGCCATCTGTCGACCTTTTTTTAAAACCTTTTTTTGTGTGGTTACAATAAAATCCCATGTCATTCCAAGCATGTGTGTCAATTTTTACCTCTGTACCTACATTATTCCGTGAATTATTAATTTTTCAAATGTATACTCATTTTCTAATCACCCTGTATATTAAAATATTTTCGTTTCTCGAAAACGGTTGTAACTATGTTGAATTGGAATATATTAGAAAAATATAGAAGGACGTTTTCTGGCAGTCACAGCATATTAGTACGTTATTGTAAAATTCTGCTATATTATGTTATTGTAAAATTCTGCTATATTATGTTATTCTAAAATTCTTATTGATTACTTGTCAAACAGAAACCATATTGTTTAACAAAAGTGAAGGGAGCGTGAACATAATTCGTAATACATGGATTTTTTATGACCTTATAATATTTTGCGATCTGTAGGGAATTAAAAAACTCGATTTATTCAATATTTTTATTTAAACGGGTGAGTATTATCCGAATTAAACTGTATTAATCATAAATATAAATATATATAAATACTAATAATAAATATAAATATATATAAATACTAATAATAAATATATAAATATGAAATTGAATAAATATGATTTTCTTTAATATATATATTAATAAATTGAATTTATTTTGAAAACTCGCTGGTTGAAACTGTTCTTGAATACGTTTACCTACTTTAAAATAGTCCAAATTATGCAGGGTTAGAAAAAGAGGGAGAAATTGCTTGTTTTGAGCCATTCTAGTGTTTAACGAAAACAAACATTCGGAGTCTAAAGATTTCTTTTAAGACATTTAGTAACAGATTTGTTTTTAATCGGTGGGAAAACGTCTTGTAATTTATTATTAGAAAGCAGACCGCACTGCGTGTCTGTGCTAATCTAACGAGCCTCCGAGTAAATTAAACAAAAATGAAATGACCAAAAAATAAGGTGATCAATATAACTAAGCCCTCTACGCTTCCCAACCATATATATCATTAATACGGCGATCACAAAACGGGGTCTGTGCGCTTCGTGCTCATAAAATTTCAATAAGGCGACAACTATAACGGGTCCTGTGTGCTTTACGCCTATAAACAATTAATAGTAAATTTAATAATATTACTGATATGAATTGGATTATGGAAGATCCCACATTACCCATTTTTACATACAAAAGTTGGGAAATTTTCCATATCTATTGTATGCATCTAACCTCGATCGTGGAAACCACACAAAATGTATAAAACAATTTCTGTTTGACGGATTTAAAATATGCTTTCACTGTAAATAATCAGTTGTAGAGTTATTGTAATAGGGTAGTGTGGTGCAAGAGTGAGCTGTGTACAAGAGTACGCAGAGTGATTATCCAAACAAAAAGAGAGTTTTGCGTTTATCTACAGTTGTAAACCATGTTATGACTTGATAAGTTTATGGTGTAAAAAATCTTCCTAGTTTGGTGAAAAGTTTAAAATTGTAGAAGAGAAAGAGAGAATTTGACGCTCTCGTTAAAATATTTATGGTTTTTGAAAACAAGATTATAATAAAGATTACAATGGTAATTCTCTTTTTTTTCGATTAGGTTATTTTCGACTACTTGTGATCTAATTGATGTGGATTTCCTTATCAATAAATTGCATTACTGACGTTTGGAAGTTATTTAGTGACGATTATGCAAGAGTGCGCAGTAGCAAAGTGTTCATACCAGTCGCTATCAGTCACAGTTAAGTCCACATATCTGTTATTTATTTTACTTGTCTCTTATAGCTATAAAATGGTTATAGCTAATTAATGAATTAGCTAAAGTGAAGCGCTACCTTATCTTACATATGTGGAAAGTTGGAGACAAATATCGTACAATGAATATATCAATAATTTCTAATTACAGCTATTAACGCTCAGCTGCAAAGAATATTTCTACTCAAGAAGCTAGGTGTATAGCTATTCCACTGGTATAGCGCACTGGAATACAAAATAAAATTTGATAATCAAACATTCTTTCTTACACTAACTAAAGGACTGAATAGGGAATGAAATATCTTGATTTGATACTCATGTACTTTTTTGGATGGTCTTGTATTATGTCAAAAGTGCTTCAAGTAAAAGTCACTAAACTATAAAAACGACAAGAAATATCACACAAGTGTATATTGTAAAATGTGTTCTGGTCTATGCAAGATAGGAAGGAGCTGCGTGAAGATTTCTTGTGCCACCTAATAAAATGTGAAGATTTCTGTTTCTTTCCAAAAGTGCAATCTAGAAGTAATTCTTACGTTGCAAATAAAATGTTTTATCCCAAGAATGTCAAGAGACTTTTATGTCACCCTGTACATGCACTCTTTCAAATGACATTAAATCTATAAATTATATTTGTATGCATCCGCTAAATTGCTTAAATACCAAGCAAGAATATTTTTTAGTTCTTTCTAAATAAAAAATCGATTTCGAAGCTTAGAAACGTTTAAAGGAACTATACTTTCACAAATTATGAAAACAAGGAAGGATATTCTGAAATAAATAAAATAAAAATAAATCTTGATGTTTACATAATTTTTTGCGGAGAGAGGGGGCACATCGCTATGGTAAAATGTCCTCTACACACTTGAAATGCACTAAAATTTAATACCAAATTCTCTTTGTCCTGGCCTTTCTTGGAACGACATAAAACTGCATAAAAATGCGGGATGTATAGTAATCTAGAGAATAAGAAAAGTAGATTAAAATGTGCCGGATGTCGCATAAATTTATTAGCTATTCTAAGACTGGTAAAAAGAGAAGGAACTTTTTTCCGTAGTACATAACCGATAGTAGTTTGCTTGAAATTTATTTTGTACGATAAAAAATTATTTTTAAATATTTAACTATATAGAGTGCTTCGTGAATTAACATATAATAAATTTTTCGTAAACATTTTTTTCTCATTCACGTAAAACAGAACATGCATTTTGCGGTATTAAATGAGAATGTGTCCGCCACTTCCAGGATTTGGCCTAATTACAGCATTAAAGAAGACTATGTACTAGAATTTTATGTACTGAAGAAGGACTACTAACAAGGAGAACCGCCAAACATGATGCGCACAGATTTTGATGATTTTAAAGTATGTTGTAGGGGTCATACCCCTAACTATTCAAGTCAAAGGTTTCCTTCAAATGGGCTTTAGTTTTCCAGAAATTTCGGGTTAAAGTTCAGCATGCATTTCAAATACCCATTAGTTCACAATCTTAAGTGAGGTCTTCGTGGCTCTGTGCGAGCGTGCGCGATTTGAGAACCGGAGATGAGGGATGAGTCCTCTCATGTGACTTTTACCTTTTTAAAAATAAATTTTATATGTTTTTCGCGTTATAAGTTTTATGCAGATTTATGAATTCTGCATCTTTGAACTTTTTGATATTTTCCTAAAAATTCCATTTACATTTTCGAATTTTTCGTGAAAATTTATAGTTTTTGCGCAATTTTTATTCTAATATTTCTGTTGATGAAAATCCAAACTATTTTACGTCTTGATTTCTCGTCCTTTTAAAAATGATTATTGTTTACATTTATGTATATTTAATTATTTATTTATCGTATTTATGAAATAATGCGTTTTTTTAGCTGCATTTTCTATTTAAAAAAAGTTTAAATGATTAAGAAAAAATTAACAAAATAATGTATCCTTTTAATATTTGATTTGTTCTAAATATACTGAAATATGTTAACTGCTGAAATACTAAAATATTTATCATTACCGACATCGACATTTTTAGTTTATTAAATATGGAACTAATTGTGTGATACATATCGCAAAAATATTCTAAACAAATTCCGCATTCAAAATCGCTTTTAAATATATTCTTTACGTAAATTGTTTTAACAATACTTGAAGAATGTATAAATTAGCATATTATATATTCTTTAAATACTTAAATTGTGATAAATATATTTAAAAATGCATTCAATTTGGAAAAAAAATTATTTCAAACGTGGTAATTGTCATTAAAAATACTTAAATTGTGATAAAGAATTAAAAAATGCATTAAATTTGGAAAAGAAATTTTTTCAAAACGTGGTAATTGTCTGCAAAGGATGAAACGAAATGGATAAAAAGAAAATTTTATTTATTCTGATATTACCATAAAAGTCATTGCAGACGATTTTTTTTCAGGTATTTTTTATAGCTATTGTAATTTACAAATGATTTTTCATTTCTAGTTGGATTTTTCTGTATGGCATCGACTTGTTAGAATTTAAAAAAAAAATTAATTGTAATATATTATTTTTTATTTGTGCAAATCAAAAATGGTGTTGAGTTTTAACTTTGCAGTTAAATGTATTTAAATAACAATATATATATATATATATATATATATATATACATAACTGACTAAAACTTGGATATAAGCGTTATTGTTTTAATATTTTATTACTCCTTTCAAGATATGTTGTTGATATTACCTAATCATACATAACTTTAGAAGATTTGAAATAAAAAATATTTTGTATAAATTATAAAAGAATACAAAATTTTATTTAAAATTTCATAAAGTTAAAAAAAGTATTATTTTAGAACGGTTATTAAAATATAAAGTGTAAATAATAATAAAAAAAATAAACAAAATCTAGACATAAATAAGTTTGGAATTTCGTGAAATATTAATTTCAAAACTGCACAAAAAAAATGTAAATTATTACGAAAAATTCGAAAATGTAAATGGAATTTATTAGGAAATTTTCAAAAAGTTCAAAGATGCAGAATTCATAATTCTGCATAAAACTTATAACGAGACAAATATATTAATTTTTTTAGAAAAAGGTAAAAGTCACATTAGAGGACAGAACCCTCATCTCCGGCTCTCAAATCGCGCGCGCTATCACAGAGCCACGAAGACCTCGTTCAAGATTGCGAACTAATGGGTATTTGAAATACATACTGAACTTTAACCCGAAATTTCTCGAAAACTAAAGTCCATATGAAGGAAACCTTTGACCTGAATAGTTAGGGGTATGACACCTACAACATACTTTAAAATCATCAAAATCTGTGCGCATCATGTTTGGCGGTCTCCTTGTAAGTGTAATAATTTCTGATGGTGAACGCCTTCACCATTTAGAGTGATAAAATATTCATCTTTTTTTAAAAACAAATACGTACTCGTAGTTACTGAAAAGTTGTTGATTTTAATTTGGGAAGTACACTTTAGCGAGAAATATTTTAATTGAATTATTTATCATGCTGATATTAATTCATTTTCCTTAGAATAAGTTTCACGCAAACAGCGTTTGATTATACTGGTTTCTTCCAATTTTATGATTTTTTTATGGGACATGGTTCGTTGGTTGGTTGTGTAAGTTTTAATGGCACAAGGTCCCATTGGTTTATGTGACATGGAAAAGTGATATTGAGGTCTTGTATGTATGTCAAATAATAAAGTTTATAATAATGAAGAAGTACTTTTTTTTACATCTACCCTTTATCACGTTTCTTTTTATATGAAATTTAAACACTACTAACTTATATCATGTTTAAGAAATTGGAGATTAATTCTATTTTAAAACACTGTAGAAGTATATAAAGTTATATATAATAATGTTAATATTATTGTTAGAACTTTGTTCATAGTTTAAAATTCTGATGAATATATTTTTAATATGTCTCGATTTTCTATACTTATTAATTATTCATATGAAATAAAATAATGTCAATAACATAATAAAAATAAAAATAAAACGTAATAAAAAAAAATAATCCTTAATTTTTAGATATGTTTGTAAAATTTAACAAACTTATTCAACAAAACTTGATTCTTAAACACACACACACACACACATATATATATATAATTTATTTAAAAGGAAGTATATCGTAAAAAGTAAAAGAACACATGAGCTCCTACAACTTATTTTTTCCTCTTCATTTAATAAACTGAAACGTTCCTATTTACGTAGTTTCATAAGTGTTGTGTTCTAAAGAGATAAAAGTTTGAAATCATTTATCTCAAACAATGTAAGCAATCTCAAGCCTCATTGAACCAGCGAGTAGTTCAAAAGGAAGTTAAGGAAAATATATGTATAGCATTTAAAAATAGAGAGTGAGAATTTATGCATCAATTTCTTTATATTTACAATACGAGTGCAACAAAATTAATTCCTCAATTTGCTTTATTTCGGTATTCTGAATTATTGAGACAGTTTTTGGTTACATGAAAAACTGGTTAGAAATTGAGCATACTCGCCATAGATCTGCGTTAGTAGTGCAAGGTAAAAATTTATACAAGGATTCGTGGATTTCTTTATATTTATAATAAGAGAGTACAAAAAACAATTCCTGAATTTGCATCTTTCGCTATTCTGGCGCTAGTAGTGCAAAGTAAGGATAATATTTTGCTTTAGTGAATAAATATCATGAGTTTTACCATTTCAGGCCTCCATACTTTGGATAAGTGGTCAACACCATTGTGATGGAACTTTAAAACAGAAAGACTTTCGCCACAACACAGAGGTTATTTCTAGGAAATGACGTAACGTAATGTAATAAAATAAACAATTACTGCCTCGAAAATCTTTGTGATTGCAATATGTTACTAATAAATTAATACTAATTAAATAACAGTTCTGAAACACAAAATACCAAAATTATAAGAATCACAGTATGTGCACTGCAATAAAGAAAATTGATCTGCAATTCCGTGTATATAAATAAACTGCACACCTACAGCAAGCAGTGCAGTTTGAAAGTTGTCAACGTCAGAGCTTTTGCTATGTTGGTCCGGTGAAAAAACCGTTTTTGATTTGTTTAAAAAAGAGAGAAAGGGAGTGATGCGTAATTCCCTGAACATTCATAAAAGTAAATCTTATTAAGCAGAATCTAATTATTCTGTATTTAGTAATGATTTTTTAATTTTGTGAAAAAGATATTGCAGTCATGAAAATTTCAGATTTCCGTGTTTGGATGAATTTACTTGTTTTAGGATGTCCTGATGCCGTTAAAACGAGTTGACTATTTTTGAAAAAGTATTTCTGTTTGAGTCAATGTATGACACAAATTTTATGTCCACTTCATCGCAAGAATTAATGCACGAAATTATATCAAACTTCATGTTCACTAAACATTTAAAAAATTAGTGCTGCTTAGTTTTATAAGTATATGGCACAAAATGTGGCGATGTTCTACTGGTTTTTCACGTTTTTTATAGTTATATCTCGGCATCTTTAAGATGGATTTTCACCAAATTTCATAGTCAACTAGATACTTACATAAATTGGTATTAATTAGATTTTGGTATATATCTTCCAACATGTGGCGTTTCTGTGCTGCTTGTTTTTGTAATTTATCTGATAACGGTATCTTGGCGTCTATGAGATGGAATTTTTCCAAATTTAATATGTACGAGGCTTGTGTAATACGGATTCAATACTGACCTCCACCTCTCAGCAGACGATGGTGTTATTCTATGCTTTTTGAACATTATAATTGTATCTCACTGTCTATTTGCTAGAAATGGAAGGAAGTCAATAATTAAAAATATATACTTTATTATATTTATTTTAATATCCATAGGCGGCACTGTTAAACTGTGCCTTTTTTTATTCAGTGATAAGTATGACTTAGTGTTAAATTCGCTGAAATTGTCTATATAATTATAATAGTTGGTATGCTATTTAATTACTGTATTAGAATAATGTACAATAAAGTTTTGTAATGGCCACAGCATAGTAGTTTATGTCTGATATAACGTTTGACGAAATATTCATAAGATATTACTGTGGAAAAACACAAACGGAGAGAAATACACTGATACAATCTAATAACGCTTTTATTAATGTGCTTAAAGGTAACAAATCTGCCTTTACTTCAACTGTATTGAGATTTAAGTTCTATGAGAAACCATTGTGTGATAAAACGTTTACTATCACTCTTTTTTCGCTGCAATAAGTCCAGGTACCCCTGTATACTTGAAATATAAAAATGTACACCGCAGAAAAAGAGTAAAAAGCCTAACCGATTTGCTTGTTTTGAGTTGCACCCAGAAAGACGTTTTGTTGAATCAACAAAACTTTGGTTGACCCAACAAAACTTTTTGTTTAAATATAGGTCAATGGAAATTTTGTTTGAATCAACAAAAAAAAAATTTTTTTTTTACCATTCCAAAAAAAAAATTTTGTATCGTCAGCAAAAAATGTTTTGTTAATTCAAGTAAAATGGTTCAATTTTACTTGAATTTTGCTAAAACAACCAAAATGTACTCAACAAAACATGTTTTGTAGTTTTCATCATTTTCTTTTTCTGGGTGTGAATTTACGAAAAATATAATGAAAATCAGTTAAAAATATATGCATATTAAATAGATGTGTTTACATTCATAAAAGTTAATTGTTAATCGAAAGTAAAGTAAAATTAAAAAATCATTAAAAAAAGAGTAAAAGTTCACATATTACGCTTAATAATTCTTTACAGATATAAATGTACTATGCCCCAAAAATGTACTTTTGTGATGTAATAGCTTTTCCTTAAACATGATGCGAAAAATAAAAAATATTTACCTGAATTTACTCTTAAATTGTTTTCTCAAATCTTTTATTTGTAATTGTCGTTAGAAACTAATCTGAAATTTGGAACAAAAGCGTAAAAGTAAAGCTGAGGAATAAAAAAATATGTTTTTTCAACTTGGATTTAAATAAAAGATGCAAAAAATGATAGATAATGTCGCATGTAATATGCCTATACAGGCATTAAATAATTGTTAACGTTATAATTTCTTATTATAAGCAAATGAAATGAGAATGGAAATATAATTTTTTTTGATGACTTATCTCCAACATGGTGTCACATTTATGTTCTTCTTTGGAACTTTATACGGATCCAAACATAATTTAAGTTCTGACTGAAATCAGATGTTATTAAAAGAATAACAATGTCTCATTAATTCAAAACTAATTAAAATCTATCTATTTAGCTTTACCATACAATATATTATGTCATAATTGCTTCCCCTATAAATTAAAAAATATATATGGAGAAAATGCGATATAAAAACACTCCCTACTCAGGTCTTCAAAAGGACAATTGCAACATTAAACAATGAAAAATATTTAGAAATTTCCTAAACATTAATGATCAGTAGTTATTCAAATTGTGATTAAAACTTTTTATGAAATTCTTAATTAAAAAGAAAAAATCCTCAATCATAAAATATTAAATTACGCATGCTAAAATTCAGGGTGATCACATTTAGGGAGCAGTTGCTAGGGCACTGTTGTAGAAGTATTAGGTGAACAACAAAAAAAAAAATTTATATACAAGGTATCCATAATTAAATTCACAGTCCTCAGCATGTTCTGTAGAGTGATGTAATGGAGAGAATGATGCCACATTTTGCAGGATGGATTAAAGAAGACGATGAACTGCAGATTCTGCGAAGAAAAAACCCAGCGATACATATACTCCTAGTGGTGACTTTTGGAACTAATTTTTTCGCGGAATCCTTAGCCCTACGTTTTGTTTAATCATCCTACGAAGTTTGGCTCCATTCTCTCCATTATATAATGCTACAGAACACGCTGAATACTGTCTGTTTATTTATGGCTACTTTATATTTACTTGAGTATTACATTTATATTTTTGGAAATAAATGTTTAAAGGCCAACAAGGAAGTAATGGGGTCAAGAAGTTTACACAATGCTGACCGTATCTGAATTACTTCCACATGTAAAAATTTTTCATGATTGAACTAAGTCTAATAATAATAAATATCGTCCTATTAACTAATAATTATAAATTTCGTATTACTTTTTATTGTTTTCATTCAACAAAACTTTCTATCGCGCTCAATTGTTTTAAGAAGGAAAATATTTTCTGTAAAATCTTTCTAACAATTAGAAATATCGTCCTATTAACTAATAATTATACATTTCGTATTACTTTTTATTGTTTTCATTCAACAAAACTTTCTATCGCGCTCAATTGTTTTAAGAAGGAAAATATTTTCTGTAAAATCTTTCTAACAATTAGAAATATCGTCCTATTAACTAATAATTATACATTTCGTATTACTTTTTATTGTTTTCATTCAACAAAACTTTCTATCGCGCTCAATTGTTTTAAGAAGGAAAATATTTTCTGTAAAATCTTTCTAACAATTAGAAATATCGTCCTATTGACTAATAATTATACATTTCGTATTACTTTTTATTGTTTTCATTCAACAAAACTTTCTATCGCGCTCAATTGTTTTAAGAAGGAAAATATTTTCTGTAAAATCTTTCTAACAATTAGAAATATCGAATGAATGATATTCCGTTATAGTCTGCGAAACGTTTGAAAAACCGAATGACAGCGGCATAAACCGAAACATAAAAACAAATGACAGTGCAAATTAATTAGAATACAGTGATCGGAAGAAATTGCTACTTCAGTACTGTGACAGATAACAGCTGGTAGTATAAATGTACGAGTAATATCACATGATATTATAATACCTTATTTAATAGTGCTGGAAGTGTCGGTTAAAAACAATAACCTCAGTCACATTTTTAATTGATAAAAGAAATATTTTATGGATATTATCCTATTTATAAAAATATGTTACAGGTGCAAAATATTTATACTCACATTAGTTGTCTTCATTTTATCCGTATTCATACTTGTAAATAATCATAAACCTTTGTGTAATATTTTTAACATTTTCTTTACTAACTTCAAAAACAAAAACTTTTCAATGTTTAAAAAAAGACTTTTCCGCCTTGTAATTTTTTCTTTTGATGTTTCCAGATATTTATTTATGAAAATGTTCATGAGTTCTGTTATTACTGGATTTGTAACTTAAAATTAAATATACGCAATAAAGAAGAAAGAATAAACTGTTTTTTTTTTTATTATTCAATTCCTACTATTAGCTCACACTCTCTATATATTTATATATCTTGTTCAAATTTTCAATCGTTAATAAAATATTTTCTATTCATCCTATCAAGTTCAAATATTTTTTTTTAACTTGTACTGGATGACAATTGATGTTAATACAGTTTTTTCAAATATTAATTCATTAATTAAATTAAATAAATTAATTTTAATTTTATATTTTAATTCTGTTCAAAAGTATAGACTCACTCCATATTTATAGTCTCACCTTTACACGTAAAAAGATAATGGGACTGTTCACGGACGAAGATCAGGCGGCTCGCGGGCGAAGGAGACTATAAATGTGGAGTGAGTCTATACTTTTGAACAGAAATGAAGTATAAAACTAAAATTAAACAATAAAATTTAATTAATTAATTAATATTGGAAAAAAATTGTATTATCGTTAACTGTAACATAGCTATGGCACTTTATTGTGAAGTTTGGTAATTTTTGAAATTCAATATTTGAAAATCGGCATAATTATTAGATTTTAAATTTATATCAAGAAAAATACAATTTTTTTAACTTTCTTACGCAGTTTGTCTAACAATTTTGTGAGAAATACTTTTCGAGCTATTAATTTTTGGTATTTTAGCTATTTATTTTTTATTTAATTTTTAATACATTTCAAAAATTTCTCTTGTGTAAGATATTTAGCAGGATATAAATTTAGGAATAAAAAGCGTCAGTGGCGAAGCGTGTAGATCGCTGGAAAAAAAAATTCTATTTGACCTAAGTAGGAATTAACTTTAAAAAAAAAGTTTTTATATTACTTGTTTAATTAAATATTAGACTTGTATTGCAATAGCATAATGACATATAATTTCACGCAGTTTATATCACTTTAGAAACAAGAAGTAATGAAGCTATTCAATAATTATGGGACAGATATAACTATATATTTTTCTCATCTTATTTGAAAAATTTTAAAGCTTTCATTAAAGTCATAATTTCTTGCCTTGATTATTGGTTTGTTTAACTTTACTGGATTATCATGACTCTTTTTTCCGACTGTGCTTTGGAAGCATTTTCATCCTCAAGATAATTAAACTTATTAATTATATGTTGTTTACTAAAATGGGCATCATTTTTTTAACAGCAAATTCATTATAATAAAGTATCAAACACCATTTTATATTTTCACAATTTATAATATCAAAATTTATAATAATCGTATTAATTAATTACTATTTACCATTCAGAAGCAGATATGCTTAAAAATATGTTTATATTTATCAATTTGTAAAACGTTTATACTTATTTAAGTTTGTCTAATCAATCTGTGACAAACTAGATTTTGCCCGACATGCTTAAACTGCCAAAATTTATACGTCTAAGATATTTATTGGCAATATTCCGGTCAGTATTAATTTAACACTAATTTCGATATCAAAATGTTTATTAAATATTTTATCATAAATTATTAAGGGTGGTGAATCATTTATATATATGTATATATATATATATATATATACATATATATATATATATATATATATATATATATATATATATATATATATATATATATATATATATATATATATATATATATATATATATATATTAAATTTCGCACTGTTACCATCGGTTGTAACACATATAATAAAAATGCAAGCAATTTACTACTTAATATTTTAAAGCAGATATATGATATAACGTTAAAACATAATAACCAACATTGCCTAAAAAATAGTTTTCAACTCATTAATAAAATACATAATATCAATCCGGTAAAATTCATAAAAACATTGGATTTTAATGATTTATTTAATAACATTGATATAAAAGACTTGTTTGACATAATTAATTTAAATATCTAAGACATAAAACAATGTGTATATTATTTAAAGAATTTAAATCTCAATTAAAATTAAAAGAACATATTTCAGTAAATTTTTTTAAAACCTTACTAAATTTTACATTGCATAATAATTACATTATATATGACAATATTATTTATAAACAATGCCAGGGAATTCCGCAGGGCGGAACCGCATCTAGTATTCTCTCTGACCTTTACTTATATTATTATGAAAGAAATATAAGTCCGAACAATGATTATGTATTTTATCGCTATATTGATGACATTATCATATTTTATTTCAATGAAAAAACTTGCACATCACCACTCAATTTTTATCCTACTCAGCTTAAATTAAGCGAAAATGATTTAATTAATAATAATATAAACTTTCTTGACTTAAAAATTAATATTACTAATAATTATAAATTAATTTTTGATATTTATGATAAGAGATTTGATTTCCCATTTAAAGTAAATATTTTTACCAATTTTGCTTCATGTTTACATAAATCTGTTTATAAAAATATAATTATCAATTATCTACATCGTATAAAATACTTATGCTCAGATATAAATAAAAACAAAAATATTAGATATATTCGAGATCAAGCAAAAATATATGGTTATCCAATTTTTATGATAAATTCAATCATCAACTCTTTTAAATAACATTTATTATATAATTTAAATATAAACATGGTATGTAATAAATTATTGTTTTAGTGTGCGATAACATATAACAAAAGATATAGAAAATAATAATTATAATATACATTATTACAATTATAACATATTAGGAAATTTAATATTTAATATTTGTTTGAACATTATATACACTTTATATAGAAAATTACAATTATAACATACATAATTACAATTATAACATATTAGGAAATTTAATATTTGATTGTACATTATATACACTTTGTATAGTTGTGATTGTGCGTTGCCGATCACCTCTGTTTAAGGTGTTATTGATGTGCAGTTTTCATACATTTATAAATTAACTTATACAATAACAAATTAAATTATACATGGATAACATTGGTGATTATAACTCATAAACATATCTATTTGCAATATATATAAATATAAATATATATAGTTTTTATTTTTGTCTATGAATAATTAAATTTAACAAGTATTTTAATTTCTGCATTGCATTAATTTGATTGAAAAACAGTAGTAATACTATTAATTATCAATTTTATAAATTTTGAGATATTTTGAATTGTTTATGAATTATTTAATTAGATATTTAAATTAATCTATGAAATATAAAATATATTTACAATGTAGTATAAATTAAACATTAATTATTTAATAACAAGTCTAATATATATTTAAGTAGTAGTAAAAATAAAACATTAATTATTTAATAATATGTCTATAATATTAGTGGATTAACACAGCTGGCAGCAAAAACAATTTGAATTAAAATAATATCTCTTTTACATAATATATTCTTGTTAAGAATATCTGAAATGCTGTGCAAGTTGAATTAATTCTGTGTAGATTTATTCATATAGTAGTATTATATTTTATTTGAATTTAAAGTAAAACTAAAAGTTAGTATTGTTTTTTAAAGTTTATTTATATAATTAAATCTAATGAAGTGAGTATGTAACTAATAAAGTGGATATCTAACTAAATATTAATTATGAATTATTATAATACCAATAGATGGCGACACTTTACCTTTCAGGTAGTTGTTGATAATATTGTTAATATTATATTTAATTTAATTATAGTTGGAGCTATTGATTGTATATTAATTTTACTTTCAGGAATTAAAATTGGATGGAGTAATATATATTCACGGATATAATTTTGTTATAAGTGTATTAAAATCAGAATTATTTTGTGTGTTTTTGAATCATTTTGTGTTTGGGTGTCATCGATGGGGTTGTGTTTTAAAAAAAGTGTGCTCTCAACTTGTCTTTCAAATCATTTCTCTCAACTCGACTTAGTCAACATGTATGATGCATTGCCATGTGGATGTGAATATTATGCAGAAGTTGTGACATTTTAAGGATTCTGTATAATTATTGTGAGTAAAATATTTTATCGACACTTTACGCGTTCATATTTCCAATTTTATTATTTCAAAACTGTTATCTCGTGGTAATTTCGTGAGGTGTTAAATACAGTTTTTGGGATAATCGATGTGAGTGAAATATATTGTATATTCTTAATGGTTTTTTATTTCCTATTTAAATATTTCCAAATTTTAATATTTCCAATTGTTGTCTGGTAATAATTCAGTGTACCTGGATGATTCTACTGATCTTAGCATTATGCCAGTAAAATTATGAAACACTGAATTATTATTTAAAACACATGTGGGTGCATCCAGGCTGATGAGTACATGTGCATGTGTTTTTTCATATCCAATTCATATTTAATTCTCATGTGGTCCAATTTTCCATTGTATATGGTTCATATTTAATTTATTAATCCATTTGTATTTACTTAATTGCAACTCCAATTTATAATTTTTTTTTCCCCTTTCTCTTTATTTCTTTTTTCTTTTTTCAATATTCTTTAGGTATGAGTAAAAATTGGCCAATTACCATTGAAGCACAAGCTATGGTAATATTATGTTTGCACATGTTAATTATTAGCTATGTGGTATTCTGTATACACAATATCATTAATTATCTCTTTGGAGATTTAAGTAGAATGATAATAGAACTTGATATGTTTTTTGAAATTCATAGATATTATAATTATATATATATATATATATATATATATATATATATATATATATATATATATATATATATATATATATATATAATAGATATTAATATATATATATATATATATATATATATATATATAATAGATATTAATATATATATATATATATTATTATTATATTATATTAATATAGATATATATATATATAATAACAAAGTGAAATTTCGTTCCGGCTGCTTATAAATAGAGTTCTGCTGAATGGATTTTGAGGGAACTTGCATATTTAAGTAGATAATATTTCAGGGAAGGATTTAGTATGTAACATATTGGTTTACATAGACTAGTTACAGAATTGTGATGGAAAGTTCTGTAATCAGATGAACCCGATTATGAAAGATTAGACATTTTTAAAAGATTCGGCTGAATAGATATAGATGGAACCTTTATTGTTAGATAATTTTCCAAGTATTATTATATAACATATCACTCTACGTTGCTTACTTCCAGAACTACAGGAGAAAATTCTGTAATCAGGAGACCCCTTTAATCAAATATTAGCTTTTTTTAAAAGTTCTAAAAAATGGCTTTTCATGGAACTTATTAAAGTTTGATAATTTTTCAAGAGTTTTTCTTATTATATAATATATTGTTCTACATAGCTTAGTTATAGAATAATAGGAAAAAGTCTGTTATCAGGTGAACCTGTTTATGACAGATCTCGGATGACAGCTTCACTATTTGACATCGTCGATTTTTGGTGAAATATTCGTAAATGGGTTCAATCAATCCATTCGTGACTGATATTTGACGCCAAACTTGGCTGTAAACCACAACATTTTTAGTTTTAGATTTGTTTTACAAATGTCGTAGAAACCTGCTACATGAAGTTTTCCGTACTTTTATGTTACCGGGCACAAATCTCGCCAATAGCATTTTTATTCAAAGTCAATGGCAGATTTTATTTTTCGCGTGTGTCAATTAGAAACAATAATTTGATGATGAAATAGACTGTTTCGGTTTATATTATTATTTCTTATCTTTCCTTTTTTGTATTTTTAATGAAATGTGTGAAAGGCGTGTATTTTAAATGTATGCAATATGTATATTTTACTTATACGTATTTTAAATTAAATGAGTGGATAGTTTCTATTTTAAGGTAAATGAATGCAATATAAGTTATGGCGATGCAATTAATATCTCGCTATTTATCACATACTCCCGGCTAACATGTAAGTACCACTTTTCCTTTCAATTGTTGTTTTAATCTATCACGAGAATAATTGAAAAAATATATTTAAATCAAATAATTAATATATATATCTATATATATCTTTGATGTAAAGGGACAAAGGTGGAAGGAAGGGTGGATCTGAAGAGTAGAAAATATGACAATAAGAAAGTTTTAAAAGAAACGCGCGACGGGAAAACATCGCCAACCTTGTACGTAAACACAGGGAGGAAGAGGAGATGCCGAGAAAAATTCTAGGCCATTCATCCCAAATGAAATATCAAACAATGATTATAAAATGTCAAAAATGATAAAACATGTTAAAAAAATAAGGATCAGAATAATAATAATTATTGACAGATCAAAAAAATTATTAATTACAGATAGAATAAGAATAATAGGTAATATGATATATATACATGTATATATACACAAATATATATATATACACATATATCTACACATACACATATATGTACATACATATTATATACACATATATGTATGAATATATTTGAATATATATATATATACATATATATTTATATATGTACATATATCACTGGCGCCCGGCTAACCGAAAAGTACCAAATAATATAACAAAGACAAAACTTTATGTAATTATTATAATATCCGATAAAAATAATTAAATGGTATATAGATATACAATATAAGATATACCATTTAAACAAAATTAGTTTAAATAGTAAAATAATGAGCATAATAATAAAAATGAATATTCTTTTCTAATTGTTTATTTTCAAATCGAGTAAGTTGTTATAATTGACAAAAATACAAAAAATTGAATAAATAAGTTTTTTTTTTTTTTTTTTTTTTTTTTTTTAAGCATTAAAGTTAAATTGCCTCAAAGTCTTTGTTAAAAATTTTCTCTAAGTTTAAACGAATAGAAAAAAATCAATTCTAAAAATTTCTTCAATTTCTAAAAAATCAATTCGTTTACATTACGTGGACTGCAGATAGTTTCAGCACCAGAGGAAAAAAGAGGGATTGTGAATTTGCCGCGAGAGGCTTGAAACGGTGGATTGAAATAATTCTTGCTTTTTAACATGATTTTTGTGCTCAGGTATTCTTTTAGTTAAGAGATGCTTAGATTGACTGATATAGGATAAATTACAATTATTACAAGTAAAATTATAAACCCCAGATGGAATACTACATTAGGATAACAGATTCTGCAGAAAGGAAATTAATTTTATTTCTAAATTTAAAAATAACATTAAAATAAAAACATTTTACAGTTTGGGCTAAATGTTATGTTAAAGGTGGATAAAACGGAAAAACAAGTGTTTCATCGGTAAGATTGTTTTTAATGAAGACAAGAGTGAAGAGGATAGAAGTCTTGGTTGGTTGGTTGATTTATGACGGACGATTATCTACACATGAGATATAGGCCCTAGGGGGAGAGTGCCCTTCGTGGGGGTCTTTCTAAGGTATCCTAACACGTATTTACGGCAAAGTTCGAAGAAAACCACTGAAAACTCCGAACGGTTAGATCGATGATTGCGACAGGGGTTTGAACCCAGCACTTCCCGTCTACCAGTTTTGAGAGAAGAACCTCTCAGCCACTGGTGAGGCTGGTAGAAGTCTTGATAGCAGTATTGTCAATAATAAAAGAATTCAAACCACTATTTATTGATACGGATTTTAACAAATTTAATCCATTAGAAATGGGACTCAGTATCATAACAAATACTCAGCGCATGGTTCAAGTATGTGTTAAAATGTGCCATTGTTTTTTTAGAAGGGTGGTTTGACAATTCATGAGGAGGTTGGTTGTATAGGGTTTTATGGCGCAAGGCCCCATTGGGGACAAGCTGTGCCAAACATGAGGAGGATTAGCATGGAATTATTTTTCTAATTAAGGAAGTTTGGTAATGAGATTCGAATCTCGTAGCTAGAATGTCGAGAAATAAACGCTGATTGTTATGCACAGTTTTTATAGTAAACTGACTTTGAGGATAAATGGAATTGACGATATATTTAATATTAGAGATGTTAATAGAATTATAGATTAAAATTAAAGTGCCAGAAACATGCTTGATCCCGCATTTAAATCTAGGTACATTAAGTAATTTTTACTCGATATAAAGCATGTAGATGTCACAAAGAGCCATACAAATAGGGCTGCCATGAAGAGGCCGACATGCAATTTTTTAACAACTATTTCTTTTACAGTCGATTTCCCTCACCAAAACTATCTAATAGCGCATATTCGTTTCCAGATCTTTCCGAAACCTATATCTCTAAACACTACATTTTTAATTATGGATATAGTACACTTTTAAATTCTGGTTGAATGTATTAAAAAGTAATTAACTTACTAAATTTAAATAAGATCTTTTTATTAAATTTTGTGTTTTTTTCAAATGGAAAATAATTCTGTTGTGAATTCATGTTTTATTATAAATAAATAAATAAATAAATATAAATGTCTATCAAAAACGAGTTTTTAGAGATTTTCTTAAATATAGCTTATCTAAAAATATTACATACACATACTCTCCTTTCCACCAATTTCATTTTTTATTTACATAATGTTCAAGAAAATTCAAAACGTTTTCTTTCTATACAACGTGTCATCTATTTTTTTCTCCCATTATAAAATCCTTTTTATTATCATATAACCAACCATTTTCTTGAAAGATTTATGGATTTAGCTACGAGCACTTTTAAACAAATTTTCTTTAGCATTATTGAATATTTTTGCACGAGTAATAAATGTTTAAAAAAGCAAATTCATTTTTTTAAAGAAAAAGTTATCTTGTTTGCAGCTTCACGGATATAAAAATATTTTTTAATCGCTGAAAGCTTTAAAGGGTTTTACAACGTTGAATACTTGGGGTATTTATTACATTTTTAACTATGTTTAATAATCATACACTAATGTTATTTCATGCATGGAATATGCAATAATGCATACTTTAAAGCGCGCTTTAAAGTATGAAAAAAAATTATTTTCTCTTTTATATTAAAAGAAAACTACTTTCATGAAATGAAATAATGTCTGAGAAATAATCTGAAATAACATTTTACGTAAAAATGAATTAAGTTCTTTTTCATGTTTTTAAAATAAAATTGTTGGAAGTTCTTGTGCTTAATTAAATATGAAATTCGTTTTATTTTGTTTATTTTCTCCTAGTTGTATACAACTAATTAAATCTGATTAACATGCATAATAAGTATAATGTTCCCCCCACCTTTCAGTAGAGAATGTTGCAGAAAACTTGTGCGCCATGGAACATCGAGTGAGCCTAAAAAGTTTCAATCAAACTCTATGAAGGTTTTACGAATTAATATCGTCACCGTAACATCTAACATTCCATATTATATGATTGACAATGTAACGATATTCAGTGTCATAAAGTTGCATTTCTTGAAATTATATTTCAGTGTTTCTATACTCTATATAAGACTTTGCATATAAATGATGAAAAGGGCTACAGTTGGTGATATTGTGTAATTTAGAAAAGAAGAAGCTACCTTGACGGGCGTGAGATATTTTTTATACCTCTTAATTTTAATTTCAAATTCCAAATGGCACCCGGAATGTTTTATAATTTTTTTTTCTTTTATACTTTATGTGAAGACAAGCATTTATTTTCCGAATCAATGTTTAGTAAATTCTGGTGGTAGTCAACCTTTTCAACATTTTAGCAACAGAATTGCTTCGCCTCTGAAAGGGTTAATGAAGGGTTCACCCGATACGGCTTGATTTTTAGGGAATTTTCGGGAAATATATCTTTGGTTAAACAGTGCACTTCCATAAGAATGGATTTTGGCATTGGATTTATTGTTCTTCCATAGAAATGGATATTGTCATGCAAAAATGTACATATTTAATCGATTTAAATTTCACCAAAAGCACTACGCACGGCAAACATATTTAATCGGTGTTAGTGTTTGCGCTCTTAACCCAAAGATGCATAAAGTAGGTATTTTGTAACCTTGTGCACATGTATACTGTTATGGGATCCATATACTTATGTATATGCATTCTAGGGTTAATAATCATCTGAAACAAAACATTAAAAGCTTTAAATTTGCAAAAATATAATAAAAGTTTCATTTTTTGACAGTTTTTTGTAAGGACAACCTCTTTACGAATTTTACAAGCTTTAGTGTTTGAAAAACACATCTTCTAATCAACATTTGTCGACACAGCTTTTATATATCAGGAAAGAACTCTTTTAATGCATGTAGATTTATATACATAAGAATATTTAAATGTTACAGAAAAGGAGGCATTAAATGAAGTGACAAATATCCAATTTTTTAGGCGTTAGTTTTAAAGGTAAGTTTTAACTTGTTAAAATGTTTCAAGTACCATTCTTCATCACATAAAATCCCGTTTAGTTAGTTAATTTTTGTAAAGTTACGAAATTAAAAACATTTCAGAGTCCTTGAGTCTTAAATGCTATATTTAGAACATTTTTCCATGATCTAACAAAAAAAGCAATAAAATTTCCATTCTTCTCCGACCAAAACTCCCCGAGTTATGATAATACGTATTAACGAATTAAATTTAACGCTTTTTTTTTAAATGATAAAAGTCATGCAGCAGATTTATTATGAAAACAAGTGATGAAATTATTAATAAAAACAAGTTATAAATATTTATTTTTGTGCGTGTGTATCCCATAATGCGATAACTAGTTACCTAACACTAAAATGAAAAAATATATATATTATGCGGTATGGTAATGTTAGGGGTTAATATAGCATAAAAAATAATTACATTTTAATATTTTATATTAAAATATAAACTAATCAATTTAATGCATTTTTAGCAAATTATGTAATAGTAAAAGTAAATAATAAAACTGAAAAAAAAACCACATAAAAGAAAAAAAACCTAAGTGATAAATAAAAACGTATATTTTATACTAGCTGATCTGTCCGGCGCTGCCCGAAAATCATTAATTTTCTTTTGCTGTTTCGATAAAAATAGTCATTTTCGGCGTGCATTCTGTTCTAAACAAACATCTTTCCAAACGAAACTCCGGCACTCAACCCTGCTGTTTACGGCATTGTATAGCAGGCGTGCTAGCAGGCGTGCAATACCGTTTAGTTTCAATTTCCACCGCTAGATGGCGCGAAATCATCTTACTTAGTTATCTATATCATTATTAGTCCATGTTAAGTTGAATGAACCAATTTCCGTTGAAGAAGATTCCAAATATTTTTTAGAACACTTTGGTCGAAATATGAAAATGCCCTAGGTCGACCACTTTCAACCACCTATCTTCACAGGTACCGACATGCAACCATCATAGTGCACGACGGGAGAATCGAAGCTACTACTACACACAAACACCAGTGGTCTTCGCTAGGTAATTATGGCTGCAAAGTGAAATTAAGGACACAGACGTCTATATCAAAATGCCCTAGGTCTACCATTTTCAACTACCATATCTGCCACACTCCAACAGCTACCAACATGCAACCAGAATAGTGCACAATGGAAGACTCAGGGCTACTACCACACACAAGCACATGTGGTTTGCGCTGGGTAGTTGTGGCTGCAAAGTTAAATATAGGGGTACAAACGTCTCTTTATATATATATATATATAGAAAGAGAGAGAGAGGGAGTGATTACAAAAGTGTCGTAACTTCAGTAAGTAATACTAAAAATAAAATAAGAAATTTGATGTTACTCTTTTTTTAATTATGATTTAATGGTATAAATTATGGATTTTCCTTAATTTACTCCACATCAATACAACGCACATAAAAATCCCATTAGAAAGTGTTCTTGCACCAAAATTTATCAAAAACATTTACATAATCTGCATTTGGTTAAACGAAATAAACATCTAAATTGAGATCAAATTCGCAACTTAGAAACTGAAAACTGTTTAAATGTGGATTGTACAATCTTTATTTCACGTAATGTGGTTCATGTATGAAAAAAAAATTTCGTAATCAATTTTTGATATACTTCCTGTTTTACTAGGATTATAAAAAAAAAAAAAAAACATCAGATGGCAATACAACATTTTAATACTTTTATATTTTTATTATAAATTAATAAATGTAGTTTAAGGTATTTTTCCGTTAGCCGGGCACGGGTGATATGTAGCCAATTTTTTTTTTTTTTTTTGGGGTTACAATTGTATACGAGTTACAACAATGAAGTTAATTATGCGCAAAACCACGCTTGCAAAAGTATGCCAACTTATTGTGAAAGTACAACAAGGAAATATTGTAAACACTTAAATGTAGAAAATATCATTAAAAAAATTAAAGAATGTAATATTTTTATATATATTTTTTTTCATTTTTTATAAATAACATTATATTTTCTTTATCCATTTATATATTGTTAATGTGAAATTATGGCCATTAATAAAATTATTAACAATTCACATATTTAAATCCAAATAATTTTAACAATTTTAATATCAATTAGGAAAATGTAATTAAAATGGTAATTATCTGAAATAAACATATGAATTGATAAATGAATAACACTTGAACTTTATAAATTATACATTGTAGATAGTTAAGTGTTCCATTGTTTGGATATTTCGTTCGTGAAGTTCAATATTTTGTACTTCAACTTGGTTAAAAAATATTTGAAAATTGTACGAAAGAAAATTGGATTATTCTCTGAATATAGAATAACGGTGGAATTCAGTCGAACGTTTGAAATAAATATGAAATGCGCTTACACAATTTGGTTCTTCATACTCATATGAAATGCTATCGTTAAATATATGAGGTATCTGAAGTAGATTGGATTAGAGTTTACAAAATATTCTAAATCTTTGAACATATATAGAGATTATTGAATATATTTTCAACTGGAATGTTACCTTTTTCATATCGTATTATATAAGAAGATCGTGCAATATTATATCTAGAGAGTGTAATCTACAGTTTAAAATTTTTAAATCATAAAATAAGTTGAAATTGTAAATATTTTATATTGTAACTTATAAATTAGATCATATAAGATCATGTAATATTATATCTAGTGAATATAATCTACAGCTCAAAAATTTTGAATCATAAAATAATTTGAAATTGTAACTATTTTATTTTGAAACATTCGCTCTTGCCCAAATATTTTTATATAATCATAGCAAGAAAAATTATGTCTGGCAATATACACATATTTTTAAATATTTTTATTCGCCTCCCAGGTATGACGTGTAAATAATCGACCTCAATACTTGTTGCGTGACTCAATGTTCTATCTATCTATCTATTTCTCTCTCTCTCTCTCTCTCTCTCTCTCTCTCTCTCTCTATATATATATATATATATATATATATATATATATATATATATGGTCAATTACCATTGAAGCAAATGCTATGGTAATATTATGATTGCACTTGTTAATTTATTAACTATGTGGTATTCTGTCTACACTTTATTACTAATTATCTCTTAGGAGATTTAATTAGAATGTTACAAGATTGTGATATGTTTTTTGAAATTCAAAGATATTATAATTATATATATGTAATAATAAAAAATTTCGCCATTTTTCCTTAGTTAAATTATTTCAAATTCTTACAATTCTAAATTCCCCCCCCCCCTGTTTTATTCCAATTTACTACTATATATTCATTAAATCCTTGTTCTTAATTTAGCTCTATCGTTAGCTCTGTTAAATTCCCTTTTATTTAATTCTAAATTGTCCAAATTTACTTAAATATAAAGCTTTTAGTTATTCTTAAATTCTATCATGATCCTCGTTCATTTCTGGGTTTTAGGATGTTTTTTTTTTTAGAGCCATTTTCATTTTTATTCTTAAATTATTTTCCCGCTTTAAAGTCACTTTACTATAAAATTAATCCACTCATCTCTGTCCGAACTCTTTCACTAATTATCTTTCATTGGTTGTGACGTAGCATGACGCGTCTTCTTTAATTCTTCATTGGTTCAGTGCGCGTTCTACGTCATAACTTGTGTTGTTCCGCGGGGTAACAAAAAGCAGCTGCCTGCGGCGATCCCTCAGAATTAAGTCGTATTTTCAATTGTAAACAACTCCCTGGCTGCTCGTGTTGAGATTTTGAGATGTTCGAATACTTACCCTCTATACAGTGATGATGTAGTGATGCCCGGCTTTGATGGTTATGGTGGAAACTGCCCAAGAACAATACTTAATAAAGAATTGACAGTGAAAGCTTTGTTCGTTGTATTATGGAGAAACACCTCTGGGTTTTAAATTCACTGCCGCTATGGCCGCGACGAAACTGCAACTAAAATGTACGACTGCTTCTAAATATTTATATCATCCATAACAACCAACGTCTTAATTCGCTGTGCAACCATTTATGCTCCTTCTATAATCCACGAAACTGCAACTAAATTGTTACGACTGCTTCTAAATATTTATATCATCCATAACAACCAACTTCTTAATTCGTGTGCAACCATTTATGCTCCTTCTATAGTCCACGTACTGCAACTACAACATATGACGGTAAATCATCGTGATATAATATAAGCCGGACAGGATCTCAAAGGACTTATGCCACAACTATCCTTCCAAACGATGTGGAAAGAATATTTGAGAATCAAGTTGCTGCTTATTTACTGAGGTGTCGTAACAAAAAAGAACGGAAGCAAGGCATCTACGAAATATATTTCATTATAAAGTCAACCCCCCTATCGATGTCAGCCAGAAGAAGTATTGGAACATCGCGTCAATGAAAACAACAAAAAATTGTTGTATCTTTTTTTTCATAACAAGATTTGATGGCGTAAGTTAGATTTTATATTAAGTAATATGTATTATTTATTTGTTGCTAAATGTTATAACAACCTTTTTTATTTTGTTAAAATATCTATTCTTACGTAACAAGAAACCAACTGACAGAGTTTTGTAACAGTCTGAGATTTTTATTTATGTTCTTGTATTATTAATTATTCTGAAAGATATTATGAAATTTATTTACTGTTTATGTTATTTCTGTTAAAATTAATATATTAAGGAAGAATTAAAATTATGTTATTATGCTTTAAAGATTAAACTAAGTTGATATTTTGGATTGATGCAATGAGATGCACTTCTGAGATTTGCTACTACAATATGAATTGAATAATTTATGTTATCAGTTATTACTTGGCACATGACTTGGAGTATGATTATGAAATTTACATGATGATATTTTACGATAACTAAAAAGAAATCTTAAAGGAAGTTGCGCTGAAAACTTGCGTAACATTGGTAAAGTAAAAATTGTGTGCAGTTTAATTTTTTTTTTCATTACTTCTATGTTCCGAAGTTCAAAGCCAGAGACAAAAAATTTGTTCTTAGAATATTTTAGAAGAATTTTGTTCCTTTTATCATGAACATTTAGAATGTACGAAATTTAATATTTATTCTTATGTATTGTTAAAAAAATTAATATTATTGGTTAAGCTCACAATATTACCAAAAGTTTTTGAACTGTTCTGATATTTATTATTTCCCATATTACTTCATTTTACAAGAGTAATTTAATTTTATGTTCAGTCGGTGATATTTATTATAGGAAATAATTTCTATTTATTGAAAAAAAAATATGAGTAATCTCTTTTCATTATTTACTAAATAAAATGTATCGGAACATATTCTATGCCATTTTATAAATGCATAAAAATTTATTAGAGTCTCTGAAACTACAGCTTACATCATTGATTGCATAATATCGCAAAAATAGCTTTTGGAGTTTCTTACTTGAAGAGTAAAAAAAAAAAAAAAAAAAAAAAAAAAAAAAATATATATATATATATATATATATGTGTTATCTCAAAAGAAAGTTGCGCTGAAGTTGCGTAACATTGAAAAGGTAAAATTATTGTGTGCAGTAAATTATTGTTTCATTTCATTACTTTTGTTTTTTGATGCTATGTTCAGAGAGTACAAATCAAGCTACTTATTTTAAAAAGTGTTTGTTTATTTATTCATTCTATTTTCTTTTGTGATATTTTTTTCATATACAGCAAATTTATTTATAGAAAGATAGAGTAACAGTACATTTACTATTTAAGTGGAATGAATTTTAATATGAATTGGACATTTTTGCTGTTAAATATTAGTTGTTAGTTAAATTATTAAGAGTTAGATATTTTTACAGTTGTTGTTAAGTTAAAGAGTAATATAGTGCGAATTGATATTCAATATTATTAATAGATTACAAAAAAAAAGTTCTTACTAGTAAATTAAACTTAAATTACTCTAAATATTATAAGTGAATATTATGTTTTGCTGACTCATTTACTATGTAGAATTATTTCTGTTGCAAATCTCTATAATTAATTGAATTCAGTAGGGAAGCTTTTCAGAGATGTCTATCAGTATTCTGAGAAAGTAATATGGTGTTTACTAATAAACTAATGGTAAATGGGTAAAGTTGTTAAAAATTTTAATAATTCTGATAAAACTTAATCCAGTATATTAAATCTGAAGTTTATAACACTAAATTAACTTGGAAGTCTATATTTTATTGAATGAAATTTCTGGTGTAAGTCTATTTTTGTTCCAAATCCTTATAATCATAGAATTCAGTAGGGATAGTGACTAAAGGATGGATTTTACTATGAATTTACAGAAAATGGAGTATGGAATAATGAGCTTTACAATCAATATAACAGAAATTTAATTACAAATTCTAGTTTTATATGCGTTACAGTAACCATCTAAGTTATTTTTAATAAAATTTAATTACTTATTTTCACAAATTTAAATATTATTGTTGTTGTATTTGTTACTATGATGAAAAAGTTATAAGATAATCAGTGCAAAATACTAATTTTTAAGATAGTAAATACAATTTAATAGCTTAATTAAAAATTTATAATAGCCATAAAACTAATTAAATTTAATAAATTAAACTATGTTTAACTAATCAATTCTCTTCTGTATATCCGTGGTGTTCTGAATTGAGCTCACAGGAGCATCACTGTTGAGTTTTCACTTGAGTTAACTGTTTGTGCGGGCATAAACTGGTTGATTTAAGTTAGTAAATTCTGATACTGAATTGAATTAGATTAGAATAATAATTTAAACAGTATTAACGAAATTAATAAAATAAACTGGATTAAATTCTATATTAAACTAATCAAATATGATATCTTAATATTAATTGAGAATTGTCCAAACTTTCTTAATATGCTACAAGGTCCTAATTTTTCTTTTCACATCTTATGTTTTCTTGTTTGACTGAAAGCAAGATAGTTACATAACCATCATCTACACAATAATGATTGTTTTCACGAATATTTCTTATTTATTCCTTATTTTGTATTATGTATTTTTATTGAGTATATTCTCATGCCTCATTCACTACTATATGGATGAGATATTAATGATATACTTAAGAAAGAATTAAAGAAAGTGTGTGATATTTTGAATTATACTGCTTGTTATTGCTGAACTTATTGTTGAGAATTATTAATATTAGTAACACTATTTATAAGTTGATTTTGAAAGAGAATATGAAGATTATAATGGATAAAAAGTATTTAAAGAGTGGAATTGAAAGTTTTAGGTAAGCTGCATTCAAACAAGTTCTGATGTTATGTAAATAAAATTTTGATGTTATTGTTGTTGTTTATTCTTTCTATTGATGATACTATTATTATTGTTATTATTAAGTATTATTATTTTAAAAATGTATTGTTGATATTGTTCTTGCTATTATTATTATTATTACTTAAATTTCTTTATTGCAACTTCATACTGCCATTGCAACACTAAGGACTCTTATAATATTCAATAATTGGACTCTACAATTCAGTAGGACTTAAAAATCACTTAAGGACTATAAATAAGTGCATAATGCTGATTATTGTTAAATTATTGATAAAAAGAGATATGATTTATATATTGTTATTATATTATTACTTAAATTTATTTATTGCAACTTCATACTGCCATTGCAACATTAAGGACTCTTATAATATCCAATAATTGGACTCTACAATTCAGTAGGACTTAAAAAAAATAACTTAAGGACTATAAATAAGTGAATAATGCTGATTATTGTTAAATTATTGGTACAAAGAGAGATGATTTATATGTTGTTGTTACATTTTCTTGATACAAACTATACTATACTATTATACTAATTATTATTGAAAAATGTAATTATTTACAGCAGTTTCCACTTAACCGTGTTTCTTTAAATTTAATTATTAAAAATTTTAGTTAACAGAATTCAGAAATTTGAGCCTCGCGATGCAGCGACCAGGTAACTGTATTGCAACGAGGGAACTGTTTTGTAACCCAAGTATCTGCTTTCTCCCAATGAACATGTAAGTCAATTGGACTTACCGGTTCATACATTTTTTGGGAGGGGGGATATGTAATAATAAAAAATTTCGCCATTTTTCTTTAGTTAAATTATTCCAAATTCTTACAATTCTAAATTTCCCCCCCCCCCTGTTTTATTCCAATTTACTACTCTATATTCATTAAATCCTTGTTCTTAATTTAGCTCTATCGTTAGCTCTGTTAAATTCCCTTTTTTTAAATTCTAAATTGTCCAAATTTACTTAAATATAAAGCTTTTAGTTATTCTTAAATTCTATCATGATCCTCGTTCATTTCTGGGTTTTAGGATGTTTTTTTTTTGAGAGCCATTTTCATTTTTATTCTTAAATTATTTTCCCGCTTTAAAGTCACTTTACTATAAAATTAATCCACTCATCTCTGTCCGAACTCTTTCACTAATTATCTTTCATTGGTTGTGACGTAGCATGACGCGTCTTCTTTAATTCTTCATTGGTTCAGTGCGCGTTCTACGTCATAACTTGTGTTGTTCCGCGGGGTAACAAAAAGCAGCTGCCTGCGGAGATCCCTCAGAATTAAGTCGTATTTTCAATTGTAAACAACTCCCTGGCTGCTCGTGTTGAGATTTTGAGATGTTCGAATACTTACCCTCTATACAGTGATGATGTAGTGATGCCCGGCTTTGATGGTTATGGTGGAAACTGCCCAAGAACAATACTTAATAAAGAATTGACAGTGAAAGCTTTGTTCGTTGTATTATGGAGAAACACCTCTGGATTTTAAATTCACTGCCGCTATGGCCGCGACGAAACTGCAACTAAAATGTACGACTGCTTCTAAATATTTATATCATCCATAACAACCAACGTCTTAATTCGCTGTGCAACCATTTATGCTCCTTCTATAATCCACGAAACTGCAACTAAATTGTTACGACTGCTTCTAAATATTTATATCATCCATAACAAAAGACTTCTTAATTCGTGTGCAACCATTTATGTTCCTTCTATAGTCCACGTACTGCAACTACAACATATGACGGTAAATCATCGTGTTTTAATATATATATATATATATATATATATATATATATATATTTAAAAATGAATACACATGTGAAGAACGAAGGATAAAACACAATAAAAAGCAATGGAATGGACATTGAAGGAATTATATTTAAAAGGATGAAAAAGCAAACATTGAAAACGCAAAATTGGAAAGCTATGAATATCTTATAGAATCTTCAAAAGGGCTTTATAAGAATATTCATAGTAAGTATATGTTATTTCAACAAATATTGTCAGACTCATGCCTAAAATCGACAATATTAAGCCCTAATAACATATATATATGAAGCAAGAAAATTAAGGACCGACATGAGGTTTAAATGACAAAATAAAATGAAACAAGAAAATTAAAACCCGACATGAGGTTCAAATAGATTGATTAGCCCCTAATACAATCTATTCATTTCTAATTTTATTCAACCAATGGTAATCAGTATATTACACCCTATAGAAGATTTAGAATTCATAACAAAATTTGATTATTAGTTTATAGCTCTTTTCCATTAATTTTATTTAAAATATTAAAAAATTCAACTAAACATCAAATAAAGTAATAGTAACTATATATTTCTTTAAAAGTGACACTTAATAAAATTTTTCACTTCAGAAAAATTCACAATTGTGCGGTTCTTTTGTATTAACGAGCAACACTTGAAGTCAAAGGTAAAGGACAGCACAACAGATAACCAGAGTATGTAATAATAATAATATATATACCATATATTCTGGCATATAACGCGCACTTATGACAGAAGAAAATTGATCAAGAATTACTAGTGTGCTTTATACGCCCGATATATAAATGAAATATTAAAAATTAAAAAAGAACGAGCAAAACAAAACGAGATTCCTGCACTTTTTAAACACGCTAGAAACATACTACTGTTACATGCTAACCATATTTTCCAGCAGATCTCTGAAATTACACTGGAGATTACTTATATAAAACAGGATATGAATTATTACTTACTACACAGCCTATAACCAACAGAGTGAAAAAATGTCTATACTGGGGATCGAACCCGGTATTGCACACCAATGCTCTACCATTTTGGAGCTATCCAGTCTAGCATTATTTCACTCTTATGTGTTGACACGTCTGTGACTTCGCAAGCACAAGATGAATGTCAAACATGAACACACATCTTCAGTGGCAAGCATGAAACGAATTAAACCCCGCATCGGTGAATATATACATGCTAATTAAATTTTCTAGCACAGCTGAAATTAAGAAAGAGATTCCTTATATATGAATTATTACTTTCTACAGAGCGTATAATCAACAAAAAGAAAAAAAATGTCCATACAGGGGATCGAACCCGGAATCTTTGGTATTACTACTTTTATTTATATCTTCTCATTATGTTTGTGCTAGTTATTAGATTTCACAATGTTCATTATACTATTTTCATGCTACATATCTCATGAATATTTCTTCGCAAAGACGGGGTACGACGAAAATCGCTAAAGATAGAAAATATATAGTATCAAATCCTAGGTGTGCGTTATATCAAAGAATATACGGTATATATTTTCTCTCTCTCTCTCTCTCTCTCTCTATATATATATATATATATATATATATGTATATATATATATATATATATATATATATATATATATATATATATATGTTTAATATATAAATAAAATAAAATACAATTGTATGTTTCCTAAACCAATTTCTGTGCAATAATTTTACTAGAAGCATAATATTAAGCTTTTTTTCAGCAAACCTAATCTAACACTTTTTTATGTTTGTTTTTTTCACCTGTCATATTTGAAGGGTATTACAAAGGTAACACTTAATAAGATTAAATGACACCTTTAAATCTAGATATCCACATTTCTAGTTAATATAGTAACTCCTTTTTTTTCTTTCTCCTTCAATAATATTAATTCATGTTGTTTATCTTCCGCTTCAGTTTCATTTAGCTTCACTCGGTTTCTTATTTCGTGCCTATCTTTTTTTAGGATTTGTGTAGTATGTAAGAATTTCTTAAAAATACTTTTCTCTCGAGTATTGGATTATGAAGCTTTTAGGATCAGATTGAAAGAAAATAATATTCGTGCCTGAAACGTCTTTCGTTTGGAAAGAAAGCCTAATAAAGGATATTGTTCTATAAACTTATATTTGCATGAACATAAAAAAAAGAAAAAAAATTTTTTTTTTAGTTTTGTCGAATAAATACTTCTTAATAAATTGATTTTTTTTTATCGGAAACAAGAGCATGTTACTTTAATTTAACTGTAATGAAAAAGAGAGGGAAACTCTGTTTCACACTTATACTACGGAATATATTTCAACGTAAGAAATACACTGTATTACACATCTCTTTCTCTTTTATTTAATTTTAAAAGGTAAATTACAAAACTCATTATTAATCTTTACAAGTCCTAAAAAATTACTTTTATCTGAAGATTTCTAAAGAAGCTAGAGCTCAGATGCATTGATATATATTTCGATAGACAGATTAGCAAAATTATGTTATCCAATTTGTCTTGATAATGTAGACAACTAATGCCAAAAAATCTGACTTAAAACTGTCACTGACTAACAGACAGCAATTATTTAAATATTTTTCAGTGATCGAACCATTGAATGAAATCTATTGTAAAAAGCAAAAACATGTACGTGGGTAAGACAGACATCATATTCATGATGGCAATGCCTTGCCAATAAATGTCACCTTTTCTGCAATTTTTTTAACTTGTAAAAATTGAAAATTTTCAACTTTTACATAAGAAAGCAATGTACATTAAAATGCAATTGGTTTTAATAGTGTATTGTAATTTACCGTTTTTTTTTCTTTCTGTGGTTTTTAAAATATTTTTCAAGCATTTTTTTTTAAATATTTCTTTATCTGATTACTCAATCTGATTACGAAATGCTAACCCGTTTGCTCCTAAAACAATATAAATAGTTCAGTATTCGTTTCCGTCTGATATTCTATAACGAAATTAAAACTTCATCAATAGATAAATAAAACATATATATATTTAACACACACGTAATCGAACTACACGCTTAAACCACTCGTTTATCAGATTAAAAAAGCTGGAAGTAGCGAAGCCTTTGCCGATTTCTTTGTCTGTTAACTCTTGACATGCGACTAATACAAAAGTATTGCTTTTAATAAAATTGAATTCCTCATCGATATTTTTCACAGCAAAGGCTTTTTGGTGTTGTTACAAAACAAGCTAAAAATATATATTAAATGTAAAAAATTCATTAGAGTTTTCAATTAAAAAAATGTTTTTCTCCTATGTTCTGTAACCCGAAAAGCCCGGTTTGGATACATTAGTATAAATAATTATGATATATTTCTAGAAGAGTTGCGACTGCTGTTTACTTTCTTAAAAAAATGAAAATTGTGTTTCAATTCGAATAATTTTACTGAAATTTGAATGTCGGCAGAAGACCAACAAGCAAACAGGCAAATTGGTAACATCCATCTATTTAAAGCAGTTTGGTAATTTTGTCAAATTTCCATCGAATTTCGACCGAGAAGGCATGCGTCAAAAAAGGACCGGCCAATGAGGCGAGGGTCTATTCCTGTCTCCAAACGTATTTGGGATCAAGATCAAATCATGTTGTTTTGATGGCTTCTTTCACGTTGTGTTAAACGTAGGAAGATATTTATCCATCTATTTAAAGCAGTTTGGTAATTTTGTCAAATTTCCATCGAATTTCGACCGAGTACGCATGCGTCAAAAAAGGACCGGCCAATGAGGCGAGGGTCTATTCTTGTCTCCAAACGTATTTGGGATCAAGATCAAATCATGTTGTTTTGATGGCTTCTTTCACGTTGTGTTAAACCTAGGAAGATATTTATATAAAAAAACTGTGGAGTGTTTAGAAGGTATTTATTTTATTTATTGTTGTATTTATTGTAATTTGTATGAATACTTAGGTATCCATTTCGGATTTACTGTGTAACATGAATTTAGGTTCATTTAACGTTCGCGAAATCAAATCATTTTGTTTATATAGTACAGAAAATAATTATTCAATCGTAAATAAAAATATAGTAGAACATGTAATACAAAATTGGACCACTTATATTCCGTTTATGATCGGGTATGAATCTTATGGTGTTCTGATTGCTAATTAAAACTATTATGTAAATATAATGTCAAAAGACAGTACGCACGGTAGTAATATTTTTATTTTTATATGTTCAAAAAAAGCGAATCTGAGCGTCTGAATATAAATTATAAAATATTATTTCTGTATTTAGCAACTAAATATTTAATAAATATGCAGGAATGTGACTAGCTTTATGTGAATGTATAATATATATAAGTCTGAACTTTAGCATTATTTTTTAACAGAAATATATTATCTCTATTCGATTTAAAAGTTTTGTCATTACATAAGTGTGCTATTTTATTTGTAAAGAGTATGTATGCATTATATTGTTGGTATGTATACAAATCTTTAGAATGTTTTGATTTGCAAACTCTTAATATTTGAATAATAATGTTTACATTATATTTGTTTGTATGTATACAAACAAGTATATATACAAACAATGTATCATGTAACAATATTAATATTTACATTGTTTGTATGTATACAAATCTTGAATGTTTTCATTTATTACATTCATTTTTTACCAGTTTGCATGTCCGTTCATTGGCGATTCATAAGAAACTCATAATTTGTCACAAATTGGTGATTTTATTGATTTAGTGCTTTGCCCAGGAATGTGGAAAAAAAACTATTTTTGACATCTGGTGAAATGAATGAGGTTATTTCCGTTTTTATTTTGTATATAAAAAATGTTATATGTAAAAAAATCCTGGTCATTAATCACATTGTTTTTTGTATATTTAAAGACGATTACTTATTCTTTGTAATTCTTTTTTTGTTGGGGGTTTTTGAGCAAAATAATATTACTTCATAACTAGAACCAGTTCCGCTTAATCATTAATATTTACTTAATCCTTTGACCGCTGAGCAAATGGGCAAATTTGTAATGTTTTTTCTGTTATTTTTTTTTTAAATGTCAAAAAAAGATAAATTTTCAAACTTGGTATAAAAAACTTAGGTATTTCTCTATTATCCCATCGTCCACTTTTCATAACAAAATACTATCGCCAAACTGTATGAATAAATGCCAAAAATGCAGTCCCATTTACTTGATGTCGGAAGCATTATACGTGTTTGTTATGTCGTCAAGTGGTTTTTAATTCAACATTTGCGCGTATTAATTACAACGTTCTCCCGTTTATTTGGCGTTACAGTTTGGCGACAGTTTTTTGTTATGAAAAGTGGTCGATGAGATAATAGAGAAGTACCAAAACTTAATTACGTATATGAGTAGATTCCTTGACAGTATTAATCATTACTCAATATTTTAAAACTGCATCATATTTGTAGAATTATATTAATTTAAACAATGCTTCTATTGAAGTGTGAAGAAGCACATACTTCTATGAAGAACCATATATTTACATAATCGTTTTCATTAGCAATCGGAACACCATAAGATTCATCCCTGATAATAAACGGACTATAAGGGATCCAATTTTGTATTACGTGTTCTACGATATTTTTACGTACGTTTGAATAATTATTTTCTGTACTATATATACAAAATGATAGAGATCTAAAAACACAATTTCCATCGGATTGATTTCGCGAATGTTAAATGAGCCTAAATTCATTTTTAAACAGTAAATCCGAAATGGACACCTAAGTATTCATACAAATTATAATAAATAAAATAAATACCTTCTAAACACTCCACAGTGAGTTCTATATAAATCCCTTCCTAGGTTTAATGCAATGTGCAAGAAAAAAACAAACAGGAGATGATCCCAAACACGTTTCTAGAGACAGTAATAGACCCTCACCTCATTGGCTGGTGATTTTTTTTACGCATGCGTATTGGGTCGAATATTGTTGAAAAATTATTTTGAAGAAAAAATCGGGAAATTCACAAAATGGTTTCGGGAAAAACTTCACCAAATGGTTTCAAAATTCTTTGATTGACAGCGGGAAAAAAATTTCATTTTACATTCAATCATCACAATTGGCGAGTGTGACTATTAAGTTTAGCCAGTACTGGCAATAACATCAATTACCAATTTTTAGTATTACTCGCCGATTGGTGAGTGTTAATTTTGTCTTATATCACAAACTGTATTTACATATACTACTAGACATAATGATTATGAACCATGATTTTTCTGTTATTGGGCAAGATTCATGTTTTTTCAGCAATTCTTTGATGAAATTCGTGTTTTTTCAGCGATCCTTTGAAGAATTTCGCATTTTTCTCGTGATCCTTAACAAAATTCGCATTTTCCAGCGATTCTTTGATAAAATACATTTTATTCCGCAATTTTTAGACGAAATTTAGTAAAAAAGCGTGATCTTTTGGTGAACTTTCCTTTTTTGCGATTCTTTGACAAAATTTGCTTATCTTTCACGATCATTTTGCATAATTAATGTTTTTTCTGTTGTCTTTTAACGAAAGTCATGTTTCCCCATGATCCTTTGATGAATTTAGTGTTTTTTCCTCAATCATTTGACGAAATCTGTGATTTCCCCCCCCCCGCGAAGATTGGTTAGATGTTTTTAGTCTGCAGGTGCCCTAAAAAGTCTGTGACGCCCGTTGCTGCATTGCACACATTCTTCCATGTGACATCGAACGAAGGAAATTCATCCTAAAGAATCATTGTTTCATTCTTGACATTTCTGGAAAGAAACAACGTTCAACTCATTGACTGAATTGTAAAGGGCGAAATGTGTCAAACATTAGCGGAAAGAAAGTGCGCAATTTGTTCGTTCATGGATAAAATCATGAAATTCATTAATCGATAGTTGATAAATTGCGAAATTCTTCAATCGATAGCGGAAAAATCGCAAAATTCATTAATCGACAGTGGAAAAATCGCAAAATTGATCAACTGGTTTCGGGGGGAAAAGTTTTCGAATATCGTCGAATGGCTTCGAGAAAAAAAAATCACAATCCGTCAATTTCGGGGAAAAAATCGTGAAATTCGCCAAATGGTTTAGAAATTTGTCGAGCGACAGCAGAGAAAAAAATCTTTTTCCATTCAATCATCGCAATTGGTGAGTGTGACTATTATGTTTGACCAGTGGTGGCAATAAAGTCCATTGCCAAATTTTCAGCATTACTCGCTGGCAAGTGTTAATTTTGTCCTATACTTCAAAATCCTTTTGATCATATCATCAGTGTGCAGGACAATTTTTTTACAGGAGACCATTTGATGAATTTTGTGATTTTTCCATTATCGATTGACCAATTTTACTGCTATCGATTGTTGAATTTTATAATTTATCAACTATTGATTAGCGAATTTCATGATTTTTTCCATGAACATTTGACGAATTATGCAAAAAAATTAAGAATATCGTTAAATTGTCTTGGGTAAAATAAATTTAATATTATCAAATGCCTTCGAGAAAAAAGTTGCAAGTTGAAACACCTGTGACCTCTTTTTCATGTTATGCATCTCGGGTCTATCCCCCCACTCCCCCCCCCAAGTGGGACACTTTTCTAAATTTTGCAGACACCTCTCATGTGATATATCGCTGGAAAAGTCTTTGAATGCTAATTCATGTTATGCATCTCCGGGGTCCATCCCGCCACCCCCTCCCCCCCCCCCTAAGGGAGGCACTTTTATAAATTTTGTTGACACCCCTCATGTCATATATTGTTGGAAAGGTCTGTGACTGCTTAATCATATTATGCATCTCCGATGTCCATCTCCCCACTTCCCCCCCCCCCAAAGGGTCCTCTATAAATTTTGCACACAACCCTCATGTTATATATCATTGGAAAGGTCTGTGACTGCATAATCATATTATGCATCTCTGATGTCCATCTCCCCACTTCCCCCCCCCAATGGGTACTTTATAAATTTTGCACACAACCCTCATGTTATATATCATTGGAAAGGTCTGTGACCACTTAATCATATTATGCATCTCCAATGTCCATCTTCCCACTTTGCCCCCCACCCCCCCAAGGGATACTTTTCTAAATTTTGTTGACACCCCTCATGTCATATATTGTTGGAAAGGTCTGTGACTGCTTAATCATATTATGCATCTCCGATGTCCATCTCCCCACTTTGCCCCCCCCCCTCCCCAAGGGGTACTTTCTAAATTTTGCACACAACCTTCATGTTATATATCATTGGAAAGGCCTGTGACCACTTATATCATATTATGCATCTCCGATGCCCATCTCCCCACTTTCCCCCCCCCAAGGGGTACTTTCTAAATTTTGCACACAACCCTCATGTTATATATCATTGGAAAGGTCTGTGATCACTTAATCATATTATGCATCTCCCATGTCCATCCCCCACTTTGACCCCCCAAGGGGGTACTTTTCTAAACTTTGCACACACCCCTCATGTGATATATCAATGGAAAGGTCAGTGACCGCTTAATCATATTATGCTCCCCACTATGAAATTTGTCAAGTTAAAGCAACTATAAATTTTATTTTTATGGTACTATCAAGTTGTTTGCCGTCAAATTTTGACGGGTTCCATCTAGTTTATGTTTGATAGCAATTTTTATGTTGCATAACGTGTCTAGTAAACCCTTTGTTTTTTAAACTTTTTGGAAAAGTGACTTACGCCACTGTGACATTCAAATATTCATATAATCAACATGTTCCGCAATATCTTTAAGTATGTAAAAATACGAATACATATATAAAAATTTTAATTGTGTTCTTTTTTAATTTTATGGTAACTTTAAATAACCCCCCAAACTTTTACACTTTTTTTGTAACCATCATTGGTATGATACGAGGAAATTTTCTTTAGAAATAAAATAATTCATAGTAATCTATTTGGAAGAAAACGTGACCAAATTTCAAATTAGATTTGAGTCGATCAATATATTAATCTACAGAGCATTCGGAATACTGCATGTTTCAGTTTGAACATAAAATTCGAAGGATGAAAATTATAATTTTCAGGAATCCATAATGGGGGAAACATTTCTCCAAGATTTATGTTTGTACAACATAGGTCATGCATCTTTTTCCCATAAAAAATGTTTTTCTAAGAATTTCAAATTTTACATGACTGAAATAAAACTGCTGAAGTTGTTTGGAGTTGATTACTTTTAATGTTTTTAAAGATTTTTATTTGTAATAACATTAAAAATAATATTATTGTAGTATAATATTTTTCAATTTATGTTAAACTTTCTTTTTTTATGTTTTGTGTTTTCTCATCAGAATTATCACGATTTCTTAAACATTAGATAATTTAAAATAAAGGTTTAACATACATACATCAATTGTCTATGTATATATATTTAAATAATCAGCAAGTCATATACAATTTATAGATTAACAGTACTGCAATAATCGGTCAGATGGAAGGAAATGAAGCCTAACAAAATTTCAACAAAACCACCCACTTTAACATTCCACGTAGCTCTCCAAATTATGAAGAATCGTTTTCATGGAATAGTTGTTATAAAAATCTGTAAAGTCAATTTAATGACTGCATAAAATGTTATTTTATAAAGATGTGCATTCTTAGAATAAAATATCCAATGTAAAATGAGTGAATTTATGATTACTAACATAAAGCGCATGGAATTTTCAATTGAAGATTTGACTTTCGATGGACAATTACCGACAAAAAATAAGTAGAAATTATGTACGTCTTACGGCTCCTGAATTACAAAAATATTTATAGGAACAATGAAGAAAGTTGAAGGCTTTGTCGAACGCTTTCAGTACTTCAATATTTTTTTGCTATGAAATCTACATTATTTATCTTAAAAATTGTTGACGATTTTTAAGGAAACTCTGTTAAAAATATTTTCTTATATAAATCACAGATGCTTAATTTAGACATTTCGGCATTATAAACATTGTGATGGGATTTTTGTTGGACATTCGCAAGTTTGAGCACTATTGCTATAGAATGGATATGTGCATGATAGACTTTATTAGGGAAAGTGACCCAAATTATCGTTCTCGTACAAGGAAATCCCTAAAGACCTTATACAGTCACTTCACTAAGACCGCGTTGGTATAGAACCCGCGAACATCGTCCCAAGCTCTCCAATTTGACCCTATAAGGCAACCAATGGGCTGAGTGGGTCTATAATAACCATTAGACACTGTTCATTATCCTTGTAAGTATCGATGATCTAGTATTCAAATCCAGGATGGATGCATAATGTTACTTCAGTAACATACAGTTGCAAGCAAATGTTTCTTTCGTTTGACAAATATTTGTGTTCAGACTGTAAAATTACAGTCAGCCAAAATAAAATAATATGTACTAATAATAACAATCACCGAATTATCGCATAGAAAAACAGGAATAGCAATTCAATTGGAAATTATGTTTTCTTTCAATTTATACTTTTAAAAAATATGGGATTCTCTCCATATTCAAAAACTAAATGTCACTATATGTCACTAAATAGGTGGAATTTGGTTGACTCCAAATTTACTTTATTCGACGTACAAAGATTAACATCTTATTAAAAATGCACGCTTCTAGGTTGCAAAAATGCAATTCCACTCTTAATTTATGTCAACCATCGCGGCAATACACATGAAGCTTGAATAATGATAGCTGCCTCTATGGCACTACTCGGCAAAATACACTCGATCCGAATTGAATTCGATCAGCTTATTTATACTCACCAGTCGATAGCATATAACTGTGTAGAACAATCGCTATTATGAGATTCAGGGGATTCAGTCATGCTTGTAAAAGTAATAGAAATGATACAATAGGCTCGTTCCTGCACAAAATATTAAAAACTGCACAACACGATCACACACATTCCATTTGATTTTCGACTTTCCTCATAAAAAAATAGCTATGTACTATGCAGCAACTCTTTCTTGGATCTGAAAGAAACAAATTCTTGGGCGAAATGCGTGCCCAAATCACTTTTTAATCCTAGATTTAGAGCCAGAATCTTAACTGAAACAAGTGATGGGGAATAACTTTACTTTTTTTTTTGTCCGGGAAAAGATTTTACATTTATCACTTCTTAACACATTGTGGTCAACTAGCAATTATCCCTTAAAACACATCTTGCTCGCTAAAATTCAACTTCAATTATTCACAAGCTACAAAATCTCCGAAAAACTTCCTTACTCATCTGAAAAATGCATAAACGTGAACATTAAATAGCCACGTGCCACACTGGAAATTCCTAGATGGTCTAAAGTATCTCACAGGCACGTTTCTGAAAGCGACATATCCAAGCAAAATTTTCCTCCAGCTGAACCTCCTAATGCAAAAATCAAAACACGAAAAATTTTCCAATAGAACTATTGAACTAGCAAAAATATACACTATCCTAAACGGACACTCGAAATATCTACGTAGACAAAAACTACATCCATCATGATACATCCGTGAGATGCTAATACCGCAGACTTCACAAACTACTTCAATAATTCGTAAATTAAAATAGATCCATCGCATTACAAAAAGAAACATACTAACAGCAACTTTGCAAGATTTTTCATATCTAAAAAATGAAGAAAATCAAATATTTCAACTATATATTTTACCATTATAGCCAAAACAACTCTAGATTTTTACTAAAGTAAAAACGGGTAACTTTTCCTGAAATAAATTTTATCACACATAGATACACTTGAGATGCAAAAATTTTCTTACAAAAAACACATTGGCATACACTTCCAAAAACTATACTCAAAGTATTCCAAATTACCGAAATGTAAAACGCAAAGCGAACAACAAGAAGAAGTTAAGTTAATAAGAGAAACAATATTTAACATACATGATATATTCCAACAGACATAAAATACACTTTTCATATACAATTTAACAAACGATTTTTACAGAAAATACAAAGCATTTTAGATAAACTTTAATGTAATATAATGACATCATTTCTAACAATTTCAAAAGTAATTTTGTGTCCATAAAAAGCACAAAAGTTCCAAATTAAGGTCCGAAAATGGAATCAGGTCAACCTGATACTTTCTTCTTCCGTATTGCTACAAAAAAACTCTCTTGAATATAAAAAAGAACGTTTTCACTTAATTAGAGTTATGTTTTGGAGCCAGAGATGTCAGTCGGCTACTCTATTTATATTCAGATTGTGTGATTCGCACCACTTTTTTGAAATAGTATAAATCCCTTTTTCTTGTTCGTGTTTAATCTGTCATTAAATAAGACGAATATTACACTCTCCAAAAAGTGGTGGAATTTAAGCAATCTGAACAGAAACAAAGTAACGCACTGGAAAAACTGCTCGGAGCAGGCTGGATTCATAGTCTCTGAGAAGTTTCTCTGAAAGTTTCTCCCAAAAGGCTTGAACAAACGATCTCTCGTCATCAGAGCTAAATGGTGAGGCTACTGTGTTAAACGGAGAGGATACTGTCTACTGCTTTGCTTGGAGTCATGTCCGATAAAGGTGTCCCTGGAATAGTCTGAACTCCATTTGCTATTGTCGATGACTAGGTTCTGGTGTCAATGAGTAGGTCCAGACTGTCGATGAGTAGTCTCAGGCTGTTGATGACTAGGCTCCGGCTGTCGATGACTCATTGACGATGTCTCAGAAATGATTGCCACTGCATGCCACCTACTTCATAGAACAGCAGAAGAAACTGAAGAGAACAGAGGGCGCTTTCTATGTAAAGCATACTTCTCTTTTGAAGCTGGAACATAACTATAAAGTTACTAGATAAGTGTCTGTTTTGTTGAACACGTATATCATACTGAAATTTATTTTTCTCCGGCTTCGATAGCACTGATAAAGTATTTTCAACCTTCTTCTTCTTAAAAATACCTTACTTGCCTGCAGGCATAGGAAGTGTGGGCACATGTTTACGGTAATTGGTATTTTGCTTTTAGGAAAAACAGTTTCAGAAATCGTTGAAATACTTGCCTGCATCTTTCTATTTCTTTCATTAGTTTTTTGTCCATAGTTTATACATGTTTTACTATTTCTAAGTCTACCATGACCACTTTGACCACTATCTCTATTTGATTAAGACTTTGCTGTTGAGGATGATTGTGGCTAGTTTTTATCTTAATAATTTTTACGAGGATGAAAATTATCTTTAGTAAAACATGAAAAAGAAGAGATATTTCTCACGCGACCGAGGAAGCTGGGAATTACTGCTAGACATTTGAGAGTTTTCACTATCATTTCAGAAGTTATAAACTCGAACCTGATACAAATTCACCGTTTTCCTTTCCCCCTAATTATCTAAAATCACAATATTGTTCACCACTTCTCACACTTCAAATGGACCAATAAATTTCGAACCAAACTTAGCCACCCTTTTTTGCCGATGAGAACTAAACCAATGAGTCTCGAATAAAACGAAATCACCAACTTTAATCTTTAATTTTTCCTTCACATGTTATAAAACACAGCTTGCTGCTTTAGTACCTTACTAAATTTAACTTCCGCTTCTTTCACCAGTCTATCCACATGCTGAGATATAAACATATTCTTTTAATCAGCAACCATAACTAGTTTTAGAAAGGTGTTAATATCGTCACGGTAACGGGTATTAAGCTTGAATAATGCTCCGAAAGTTGCCTTGTAGAACCACTAGAGCGAGTCTCAGCAAAATCGGCTACATCTAATTTCTAACAGCGTACTTATAGTCTCCAGTCAACCACAGCAACATAATTAGCCTATAACTGCGTAGGATAATCACGACGATCAGAATCAGGGAGATTCAATCATACTTTCGAAAGTAAAGGAAATGACAAAGTACAAAATGTTAAAAACCGAACCACACACTCACACACAACCATGTTTGATCATAGGCTACCCTGATAAGAGAGTAACTTAGGCACTATGCAACGAACTCACAAAATATTAGCTAAAATACGCATACTAGAAGCTTCTAGAAATCCATACGTATTACAAAATTTATAGATTACTTTTATGAATTGTAACTTATGATTTTTTTATTTATATTTCACACAGAAGTTTCAAATGCCATAATATCTTACAATTTAGTTTGAGACAAATTTTTAAGCATTTCAAGAACTTTTCCTACCCTTGTGAATCTTAAATTTACCTTTTTACCTTACAAAAATCTTTCTTATCATTATGCTTTATGATTTCCTATCATTAATTATACAATATTAATATTGTATTAATTTCCATCAAATTGAAAGATTTTATTTTCATTTTGATAATATAATCTATGTAAAAAATGCCGAATCTGGTTATACTTTTAGCATTTATTTAGTACAAAAAAAGTTCTGTTAATTTATAAACTACAATATAAAAAGAAAACCTAGATTATAATATTTTCAATGGACTTTTCTTTTTCATGTCTGTTTCTTTCTCCTTTTTCGAAATAATGAAATATCATGGTAGAAGTCAATAAAAATTCCTCCAATATTTATTATAAGCTTTTGGAAACCACTCACATTCATTTGCGAGTTCATATAACATCAAGCTATTGGATATAAACTTCTTTTTTAAATTCTATTTCTTATTTTTATTTATTGAATTGCTTCTAATCCACTCAAGTACATCCTTATTAAGTTTTTACGACCAATCATAAATTAGAAATGGTTTGTTTCCCAAAAGAGTTATAAATTACCCTGTTAATTAACGGAAAATTGCCATTTATGTATTTCGATAATTGCAGAGTAAATAAAAGATCTGATAATGAATAATTTTTCCGTAAAGTGACATAAATCTTCTAAATAATTTATTAAGTCTAAGGCTTGAATGTTTTAAATACAAATAGATTTTATATTGTAACATATTTTATAAGCACATTTATAACTATATACAAAAAAAGTTATGTACCTTTTTATGCTTTCTTTGTATTTTTTAATTGTAGGTCTTAGGCAAATAATCGAGAAAATAAATAAAAATAAGTCTAAAAAGTTAGATTAAAAACAAATATATGTAACTAAAAGGTGATTTTGTAAAAATCTAAAACCATTGTAAATTTCGAAAATGTATTAAAAATTTTGGTTTCCACAAATAACTTTGTAAATCTTATTTTATAAATATTTACCAAGTATAAATGAAATCATTGTACATTGAGATCTGAAGAACTATCACAATGTTCTTTTTGAATACTTACTTAAGCTTAAGAAACTTCTTTGAAAATTTTATATAAATCAATCGTAGGAAACTTGTCGTTTTTTTAAACTATGTTCATTCACGAAGAGTGTAGGATGCAACACTGTAGTAAGTGCTCTGCGTGCACGTTAAGGAATAAAATCGACATTAAAAACTTTTTACATTTTACCAACCCCATGTCTGTGTAAAACAGTCTTTCGTGATTATACATATATATCAATTTAAAAGCACATTTATTATAACATTACAGATGTTACCCACAATGGGTCAATTCAGAGTAAGTGCTACTTATAAATTTAACAGGAATTTACATTAATTATAAACTTTGTTAATAGCAGATTTAAATGATGTGAAATGTTTATATATACTCTTATCCAATGCAAAAATATTTTCATTGATTTACATTTAGTTCAATATAATTATATATTCGTCATAAACCTGTAAAGTATAATGTTGAGGCCTCTAACCAAAAACCGGACGCATTCAAACTGCCAACGCATTCATTATCCTCTTTAATAAAAAGCTATGCGTTGCTGACGACTGGGATTTTCGTTAATCGTTGCCACAGATTAATCTCGGAAAATGAAAAATTTGAAGTTACTGAAAAAATTAATTGCTCGAAAAGTATTTGTTAGAAAATTGTTAGACAAACTGCGTTAGAAAGGTCAAAAATTGTATTTTTCTTGATATAAATTTCAAATCCACTGATTATGCCATTTTTCGAATATTGAATTTAAAAAATGACCAAATTTCACAATGGAGTACCATAGCGAAAACATCACGCGTAAAAAAAATAATAACAGCAATGTGTCAGCACGAATCACAAATTATAGTAGCCCTAGTCTTATTATTCTGTTAATATATAAAAATGAATTATGATGTCACGAAGGCATGATTTTTATTTAATTCTCGATAAATACTATATGCGCCATTTCGTTTTAGTTGTAAATAATATAGGTTAATTCACGTTATTAAAAAATGTATCTATAAAACATATAAATCAATGGAAAATGGTAAGTAATAAATTGTAAACGTAACAGTAAACCGTATTAAAAAAACATAACTTAGTGAAATAAGTATCCGATTTTATGTTATTTTAGGATATTCCAGGTAAAGGTACAGATTACTTTAAAACACAAGGTCAAATTCAAGGTCAATATTACGTTTGATTATAGGTGCGTTAAGAGAAATTGACCAGCGTAGCGGGCGTAGTTTGCTAGTATATATATAATAAATATAACTTGAATGCAACATTTAATGAATATAATGTCCACATATTGTGTTAGTATAAGTAAATTCTCCCATTCACAACAGATTTTGTGTTGTGTGAAAACCCACATGTGCATCATTTGTATTGTGCAGGAAATCTGAAATGACATATTGGTCAACTATGGGAAGAATAACTAACACAATAAGTCACTGTGGTACAAACAATGCTGTCTAACATTCAAGCGATAACGAAACTTGCGATATGGGAGAGATAAATCCATATATACAAAATGATAATTTGGATAAAACTGAGCTGCACAGCCATGCGCCTGACGACGCCCGTCAGGACAAGGAACACGGAACAATATGACTAGATCTTTCCATTGCAATATTAAATCAATATGGATGTAATAAAAATAAAGGCGTTGAGAGATCGGTAGTAAGACATTCACTAGGCCAAAACATTATAAAAATACCATTAAGTATATAGAGAAGAGATTAGAAAAAAAACATTCCGGCTCACGATACCAACAACAAGTTTTCAAATGACACATCAGTTTTATTCTGGGTAGTAAAATAAGCATAGGAACCGAAAAAGAAAACCTCACGTTATTGTTTAACTTTCTATGGAATCTTTATTTAATATGACTAGAAACTCTATTTTCAGCAATGATGTCAAAAATCTTTGAATAAAAGATTCTTTCTGGAAAACTTTTCTGTGTTAAATACTGGGTAATTCAAATTAATGTATCGCTGTTTGGAACGCTCTGGTAAGAAAAACCCTGAAAGTAACGCCTTAATATTTGAAGGATAAACATTGAAGAAAGTGGAGAAACCTTTAATGCAATAAAAAAATGTAGCTACAAAAATGGTCGTTTAGGAAAAGTGTGGCACTGAAAGCATTGTCATGCAATGAATATAAAACTGCTCTATCCATTAAGTCGTAATGTTATCATAAGCATCGTATCATATCATATACAATAATATAGACCAGTGGTTTTGTTATTTCTGTAAAACAACTTTAGTATCAACGAACGTTTATTCAACGACAGTGTTCGTCGAATAATGCTAAAAAAAGTGTGTTTTTTTGCAGATACTGGCCTCTTTTGTGTTATGTAGATTTTGTTTCCTGGTACAACTCACAGCGCCTTCTGTCGGTAATGTTTATAACTAGGATATCTATTGCATCAAGTATTTCCCCAGAAGATGAAATGTATACCCTCAAATTTCGACAACTGGTTGTCTCGTCTCTGTAGAGCGTTCCAAACAGTGATACGTTAATTTGAATCACCAAGTATTTTCCAAAGATTTAAATGGTATGTACACCACTTATGTTTCGTTTAGCTCAGTTGAGTTTTTACAACCGAGCTCTAAACATCTTAATATTCATAATAGCTATTTTGTGCTTATAATTAAAATTCCAGTCATCGTTTAAATAAGCAGTCTGAAATATCTTAATTTTACAACTAAAGTTTTCAAAAATCGTTTTTTTTTCACTAATTTTAAAATTATGTATTCTATTGCATATAAATTCATAATGCATATAAATTACCAAATTTCAAATTTTACTATTCCCTACCTCGATAAAAAGTACTGTCGACTACTTCATTTTTAAAATGGAGTAATTTCAAATATTATACAGGTGTATACTAAAGTCTTCTCCACTCACATTAATTTCAGAACAGTGACAGCTGGAACCATGAAGCTGTTATCTAGGTATAGTAAAGTCACTATGCGCTATGGGATGAGAACGCTTAAAGCGCCACTTAGTGGAAAACTGCGGAGTTAGCTTCCTTATCTTGAAAACGGTATGAGATACGAGACAAAAGTCAATTGAAAAGTTGTAGAGCGTCCTTGATTTAGAATGAAATGATGTCTTATATATAAAGCTAACTTTATTAGAAACCCCGAAATGTAAATATTTTATACATGATCCTCAGATTAAATATGCTATTAATTGCACCCAGAAGTGTGGTATTATAAGAAGGACACAAATTTAGGAATAAAACTAATACATGCAATCAATTTACATTTTAGTAAGACAATCGGGTATGCTCAAGGTGTTCACCATCATCGGCAGTAATGCACCATGTATTCTGCACGTCTTCCGATCGTGGACACATTGCTCGTAATTAATTTGTTTTTCTTATTAAAACATACTGTTCCTTCACCTTGCTTATATGAGTATGCATGGTACATATGCAAATGCATTTACAACTAATGATAGGATATAAGAAATACATTTCAGGTCTTCTAAAAAAGTTAATTATACATGTAAGACGTCATTTCATACTAAATCCAGGACACTCTGCAACTTTATTATCAACTTTTTTCTCGGATCTCGTACAGTTTTCGGGATAGTAACACTATCTCCGGAGTTTTCCGCTAGTTGGCATTATAGACGATCTCAACGATTACCGTACAGAAACTTTAATATATGTAAATACCACCTTCATGATTGTGGCTACGCCGTTCTGAAATTAATGGTAATGGACAGGACAATGAGTGGGAATCCTGTATACATCGTTCTCTATCAAAGTCAAGAATCACATAAAATATGTGATATAAATATAAAATTACAATCCTAATGTTTTTTAACTTTTGAATGAGCTCGTATGAGTGACCAATACATCAAAATAGCATAAGGTAAAGCTAGGAGAGTCTGCGTACAATTCAAAAGAATAGCAATAAAAAATCCAAATATGAATTTTTTGCTAAAATATACATGAATAATTTTTACTTCATTTGTTTTTTTATGCATTTCTATTGCTATTTTGTTGTTATGTTGCAATTTAATAGAACTGTTGTAATACATTGGCGAGAAAAATGCTTTATATTAATTCTATTGCGGGAAATTCAATGAAAGGTGATTAGTTGGTAACACAATGTTAACGGTATCACGTAGTCCAATGGGATTAACTTTTGCTACAGAAAAATATACAAATTTTTGAGCCCGTTTATTCGGCAAGTTCGAAAAGGAATGCACGTGGGTAATCTGAAGCCTAATTTCAAGGATTTTACGAGTAGTTGCATAAAATTTTCGCTTGTAGTATTTGGAATATGCCATCCAGAAGACATTTGACCGATTGTGAGAAATGGCGTGCGACAGGGAGAATGGAAGCAGGACAGACACTGACAGGGGTCTGTAAAGACTTTAAAATTGCCAAAAGCGCCATGTCAAGAATTTGGAAACGCTTTAAAGACACTGGTAATGTGAAGAGAAAACCCGGTCAAGATCGAAAACGTGCCACAACAGACTGTCAGGACCGTTATTTGGCAACGATTGATAAAAGAAACAGGCAACTATCGTCAATTCAGATTGCAAAGGAGTTCGCTGCAGTAACAGGAACGCGACTATCCAGATTTACTGTGAGTAACCGGCTGCATAAAAGAGGGCTCTATCCAAGGAAACCCATGATTTGTATTAAATTAACTCCGGCAGCGAAATGCCCCCGGTTAAAGTGGTGCAGAGATCATCGTCATTGGAGTAACAAGGACTGGAGCCGAATTCTCTGTACAAATTAATCCCCATTTTGTTTGGAGTGTGATTTCAGACGTGTTACCATATGGAGGAAGTAAAACACACGCAATAAGGCTGGAAACATCCATGAAAGGCATCGATACAAAGGTCAAGGAATCATGGTACAGGCGGGCATCATTTTGAATGGCTGCACTGACCTACACATTTTTACCAGTGCAACTGTGAATGGTGAAATATACAGAAATAAGGTTCTTGATCCTCGTGTCAAGTTGTTTAGGGGTGCAATCGGTAATAACTTCCTTGTAATGGAGGATAATGCACGACCTCATCGTGCTACACACTAACTGATTATCTTGAGGGTGAAAAAATCCAGCGAATGGAGTGACCTGCATATTCTCCGAATTTAAATACGATATAACGTGCGTAAGACGTTCCAATACGCCGACTTGCATCTCGGCAATCCCCAACTATCACTCTCCAGGCTCTTCGGAGTAGTATCCATCTTCAATACACGTTGTTAACGCAAGCATTTCTGGTTAATCTAATCCACAGTATGGAAAATAGCTGTAACACTTGCATTTTGGTCAGGAGTGACCACATACCTTATTGATTTTTCCTGTGTGTCTGTAAAATATTGTAACAGTACAATTTACTTATCCCCTCTTATATCACACATTCCTATGTTTTTATGTAAATTTATTTCTTGCAGAAATAGGCAGATCTACATTTTGAATATATGTCAGGTATGACAAAATAAAGATCGTGTGCAAATTTCATGTTCTTATCTGCAAAATTATTCAAGTTCATTGAGTTTTTATAGTTGTTCCTTTAATTTTTCTCGCCAGTGTAAAACCAAGAAAGTTATTTTGCGCAATATGTTCTTACAGGGTTAGTGTGATTGCGCACATGGGTAGGAGAGATTGTTACTAATAATAACTACAATTAAATTGTTAACAATAGTAATTACACTTATATGACATTTTTGTAAGGTTTTTGTGAACAAATTTTATTGTATTGGGAGTGAATATTTCAACCTAATGCTTAAAGAATCAGAAAAAGGAAATAATTTTAAAAACGATTAAAAAATTTTAATTAAAGGGAAAAAATTAAAGAATCAGAAAAAGCAAGTCCAGATAAGATTACAAAATAAAATTATGTAGCTTAATAACATGTTTAACTTAAAATTAGTCCATTTTCATTTTTCATTTTTTATGCAAATTTGCCAATAAGCTGCCTAATCTCTCCTATTATTTAAACTAATGGGAACAATGCGCCATCTCTCCTAAGTAGCAGATGAGCAAACTCTCCAATTTTGGTAGGAGAGATTGCGCGGCCTTTTATATAAACATGTCCGCTATAAAACGAATCGTTGATGTTCACATTGTTAGTCTAGATTAGTAGCTTATGAGAAATCGTTTAAGTTTAAAATATTTTGTACTATTGACATTGTATAGAAATTCTGATGAATAGCTATGAAAATTCAAGCACTTACTTTGGAAAAACAAAGCAAAATAGCAATACTTTATCTTAGACGCATAAAGCAATCAACGTGCACTTTCAAGTAGACACTCCACTACTGTTGTACAACTACCTGGAGTCACTGCGCTCTCACTCTTCTCCTTCCCCCGAACCTCTATGTGCGCAATCTCTCCTAGCTTTACCTTATAACAATGAAATATTTTTGTATTGCTTAATTCATCTACAAAAGTCATCCATATACGAACTACGGATTAATTCAAATTAAATTTTGAGATTCAGGCCATATCTAAAAAAATCATTGCAAAGCTGCATTTCGTACTGTCAACAGCAACTTGTCAATATTTATTTATCCACTTCAAAACATTTGGACATTTTCCCACACCAGTTTGATAAAACTAATCAGCGAAAGTTGGTATACTAATATGCATTACTCTCAAATTATGTTGTGTAAATGATATTCGAAACTATTCTTTAAAGCTAATTTTCATTACAACATTATGATTCTTAACATTTTTTCAAGCCTTTTGTAACGTTATGGCAGAATGTTTATAAATTCTTTTCAAAAGGTTTTTCGTTTATATGTGTTCATGCAATTTCATTCAGACACATTCTGTAAATATATTTCATTATAGAATTCTTCATGATATTTCTTATTTATGAATATAATTTAATATCCAACATATATCAATCAAAATGAAATCGGTAAAAGAATCTTATGTATCCCTTTGAAGTTGAAATTTCTTAAAATTATGCAATATGGATCTATATTATTTGCTTTGTATATTGCATGTCATATAATATTTTACAGGTCAAAAAAAATATATTACTATCATTTCCGCATTCGAAATATCATTGTCGTTGCAATGTTTATCATATAAAAGTTGTATTAAAAAACAATTTCACTTTTAATTGAACTTTTGATTATATATGTGTCCCTTGCCTTTAATATTACATTAATGTGTTAAGATAATATTGACAATGGATACATAGAGCACTTAAACGATAATGGTAAAAAATATTTCAGAACTATTCATTCTGACTTTGTATAACCTTTAGTCAAGTTTTCGTTAGTAAATATTTTTGTATTTCGTTGACAAAAAAAAATGCAATAAATTATTATATTGAAAATCGAGATTAATGTAAATCGTTTGATACTTCAGGTAAAATTAATTTTTCATTAATAAATGCTTCGTTTAACCTATCAAAGCATAAATAATTAATTTAATTGGATGCGAGAATGAAAATGCTTTAATGGCATAATTGTTTAACGAATCATCAAATTATTCTATTCGAATGAATTCAGTGGAATAATTTAGTTTGAATAAAAATTAATATCTGAAATCAAAATTTTAATTAACGCACTAAATTACTGAATGAAATGAAAAGTATATTATTAATCAAGTTGTCAAAAAATCTATATAAATATAAGAAAGTTTCGCTCTGTGTCTGTCTCTGTCTGTTTGTTTGTTTGTTTGTTTGCGAAAGAGAGCCAAATCTACCACATCTAGAAATTTTGGGTGAGGATAGTCCAAGGCAGGTTCTAGTGCATCTCAGGCTCACAATTTTAATTTGTTGATAATTAGCCTAGATATTAACTAAAAACTAATCAAAAACTCATCTCTTTCATTTCGACATCTCAAAAGCGTCCGTGCATGCCCAGAACATCATTCACGGATCCGGCGGAAATGAAGACCCGAACGCGTGAACTTTTTGTGTTAATTCGTAATTTTCTTTTAACCTAAATGGCGAAATCAGCACAGTTCAATTTGGAAGACATAATCGAAAATATCGTACTCTTACGTCTCAAATACCGCAATCAATTCGAAAAAATATTGTTTTTAATCCTTTCAAAAAAAAATAAAAAAGTGACGTTTTTCCCCTAATGGCAGCGCTCTTCCAAGGCACAAGTTTGGGGGTACGAACAAACCAAAAGTATGCAATTATAGATGAAATCTTCTTCTAATAAACGGTGCAATCGGTTTTAAAAAATACAAATTTTAATTCTTTCCGAAACACCAACGAACTCAGGTCACTTCGAGCTTCAGGGAAACGATCTTTTTCCTACGTTAAAAGTAACTAAACATCAGTATTTCGGCACAATCTTTTCAGAGCATCTCGGTTTTGCGGGCTTACAACTACTTTTCTTTTATAAAATGTGATCAATTCTAATAAAACCTGTAAACAAGTTTATAATTTATCCGGTTTTTAAAAACAATATTTAATTTAAAGCCAGAACGTTAAATTGCAAAATTATTGCAATTACAATTAACGACTAATAACATGCCTAACGTGATTAGTCTGTGTAAAAAGAAAAGGAAAAAGTTAATAACACATAATCAAATCCAGCAAATATACTTCAGTAATATAAAATTCACTAACATAAAAAATAAAACACGAATAGATAAATTTCAATTTTATTAATCGCGGCATCCTGTACAAAAGAAACTGCGGCATGTATCCCATTTTGTATCGTACAGATTCCGCACATCAGAGTTGCCTGCCCTTGCAAAGGAAAATCGCTTAACCATACACAAAGTACTCTATACAGACGCTACACTTACCTTTGACTTCGAAATCATGCATGCGTTTAGTAATCTATACTATTATGTAAAGAGGAAACGGTGACTGACTGACTGACTGAGTGACTCATCAACGCCCAGCCAAAACTACTAAAGTCAGGGTCACGCAATTTGGACTGTAGATTGCTGTTATGGCCTAGGCAAGCAATACGAAGGGATTTTTGAAAATTCCTCCTCGAAGGGGGTTAAAGGGGGGGGGGGTTCGAATGTTTTAGGTCATTTTGCCATATCTCAGCAGCAGTTATAGGTAGGAGCTTGAAATTCCAGAAAACAAATCTACTAAAAAAATAATTTAACACCTATTTCAGCGATTTTAGAAATTCCCCCAGAAAGGGGTTAAATGGGGGTGGTCGAATATTTTAGGTCATTTCGCCATATCTCAGCAGCAGTTATAGGTAGGAGCTTGAAATTCCAGAAAACAAATCTACTAAAAAAATGATTAAACACCTATTTCAGCGATTTTAGAAATTCCCCACAGAAGGAGGTTAAAGGGGGGTGGTCGTATGTTTTAGGTCCTTTCGCCATATCTCAGCAGCAGTTATAGGTAGGAACGCGAAAATCAGGAAAACAAATCTACTAAAAAAATGATTAAACACCTATTTCAGCGATTTTAGAAATTCCCCCCAGAAGGGAGTTAAAGGGGGGTAGTCGAATGTTTTAGGTCATTTCGCCATATCTCAGCTGCAGTTATAGGTAGGAGCACGAAAATTAGGAAAACAAAGCTACTAAAAAATGATTAAACACCTATTTCATCGATTTCAGAAATTCCCCCCAGAAAGGGGTTATAGGTGGGTGGTCGAATGTTTTAGGTCATTTCGCCATATCTCAGCAACAGTTATATGTAGGAGCGCGAAGATCAGGAAAACATATCTACTAAAAAAATGATTAAACATGTATTTCAGCGATTTTAGAAATCCCCCCGAAGGGGTTAAAGGGGGGTAGTCGAATGTTTTAGGTCATTTCGCCATATCTCAGCAGCAGTTATAGGTAGGAGCGCGAAAATCAGAAAAACAGATCTACTAAAAAAATGATTAAACATGTATTTCAGCAATTTTAGAAATTTCCCTCCCGGAGGGGGTTAAAGGTGGGGGGTTCGAATGTTTTAGATCATTTTGTCGTATCTCAGCAGCAATTTTAGTTAAGAGCACAAAAATCAGGAAAACAAATCTACTAAAAATATGATTAAACATGTATTTTGGGGATTTTAGAATTTCCCCACCCGGAGGGGGTTAAAGGGTGGTGGTCGAATGTTGTACGTCTTTTCGCCATATCTCGGCAGCAGTTATAGGTAGGAGCGCGAAAATCAGGAAATTAAATCTACTAAAAAAATTATTAAACACGTATTTCAACGATTTTAGAAATTCCCCCCTGAAGGTGGTTAAAGAGGGTGGGCAAATGTTTTAGGTCATTTCGCCATATCTCAGCAGCAGTTTTATGTAGGAGCACGAAATTAAGGAAAACAAATCTACTAAAAAATTGGTTAAACACGTAGTTCAGCGAATTTAGAAATTTCCTCCCATAGGGGGGTTAAAAGGGGGGTCGAATGTTTTAGATCATTTCGTTATATCTCTGCAGCAGTTTTAGATAGGAGCGCGAAAATCAGGAAAACAAATCTACTAAAAATGAATAAAACACATATTTCAGCAATTTTGGAAATTCCCCCCAGAAGGTGGTTACATGGGGGGGGGTGAATTTTTTAGGTCATTTCACCATATCTCAGCTTTTATGTAGGAGGGCGAAATTAATTAAAACAAATCTACTAAAAAATTGGTTAAACACGTATTTCGGCGATTTTGGAAACTCCCCCCAGAAGGTGGTTAAAGGGGTATTCTAAAGTTTCGGGTCATTTTGCCATATCTCAGCAGCGGATTTAGGTAGGAGCGTGAAATTCAGGAAAACACATCTACTAAAAAATGGATAAACACGCATTTCAGTGATTTTAGAAATTCCCCCCGAAGGGTTTTAAAAGGGGTGGTTTTGAAAATTTTAGGACATTTCGCCATATCTCAGCAGCTGTTTTATGTAGGTGCGCGAAATTCAGGAAAACAAATTTACTAAACAATTGATTAAACACGTATTTCAGTGAATTTAGAAATCCCCCCCCCCTCGAAGGTGGATAAAGGGGGATTCGAAAGTTTTAGGTCATTTCGCCATATCTCAGCAACAGTTTTAGGTTGGAGCGCGAAATTCAGGAAAACGAATGTAATAAAAAAAATTACATTGTCTAATGTCTAATCGTGCAAAGCCGAGACGGGCCGCTAGTTAGCTTATAAAAAGTATGTAAGCATAACGTGTTTGAAAGTTTGGATAGTGAAATCATGCGCTTACCTCAAAATAAAGATTGTACAGCTAGACGTACACATCAAAATGGGGTTCAAGCTATACAAGGGTTAAAGTAATCTCATTGCGCACCTATACTGCGCGTTTGGCTGACATCTATAGATAATTACAAGAAATACAAGGGGTGCTGCATCTATCCCAGATGCGGCGAGTCTTCTGGAGTTGCTCTACAAAGAAACGCCTTTCGGAATCTCGGATGCCTCGGAAAATGTTATTTTATATTTTCGTAAATCTTAAGAATGATATGATTTGTTTTTCTTTGTGGTGTACGATCAACAAAAATATAGCAGTATATAAACGACACGCGGCGAAAATTCCGCCCAATCACAAAAATTCCACTGAAAGTAAAAGGTATTCAGCTATTTAAGAGGGAACTGGACCTATGAGTTTATCGAAATGATAAAAAAATCACCATTTTCAAATTATCAAAACTCACATAACGTGCAATTAAGATTTTTTTTTTATTTCCTGTCTGAGGTATTCTATAGTATATCAGACAGAAAAATAAATGTTGCATGTTCGAAAATAATATTTTATGTTTAATTTTAAAAATTCATACCAGTAATACGTGAATGAAAATCATTAATTTATGCTCACATGATAAAATCATTAATTTATGCCTATAAAAACAAATTTTGAAAACAAAAGATATTTTTTCAAATCTTATTTTAACACAAAATGTAAAAAACAAATTCAAAAGTGTGACTAAAAAAATTCTATTTTTCAAATGCAAAAAAGATAAAAATAAAAATAACTTAATATAAACTTATTATTATACTTATTATTAAATATAAACGTTACTTTTTAACACTTTCCAACATATTTGAAAAGTGTTTATGAATTCGGTTTGTCTGTCTGTCTGTCTGCCGTCTGTTTGTCTGTTTGTCTGTCTACCGTCTGTCCGTACGTGCTCTAACTCTCGTAAATATGCTCGGAGCGTCATGCAATAGATATATGTTATTGAGGCTTACTGTGGCATGTTCGGTATTGAAAATTAAGTGTGTAGCACTTATAGTGTTTTTACAGAGACATTCAAAAGAATTCCGTTACATTGCGGTCTATGAGGAAAAATCATTTGCGGTTTATTTTAATGATGTTATACAATTTCAAACATATTGAAATTGATATATATCACTGAGGTGCACTAAAAGAGACTAATTGTAGACAGTGGTGTACATAGCACTTATAGTTCCTTTACAGGGATACTCAAAAGAATTCCGTTACATTACGGTCTATGAAGAAAAATCGTTTGTAGTTTATTTTAATAATGTTTCATTATTTCAAACATATTGAAATTGATATATATCACTAACGTGGATTACAAGAGGCTTACAATAGAATATTGTGTGTATAGCTTTCATCGTTAATTTAAAGGTGCACACAAAATAATTCGGTTAAAGTACTGCTTATTAATAATTCATGGGAATGATTTTTCAGTTGTTGAACGCGTTTTTATGTTTAACTCATTTTTTGTCTATTACTTGGTGTGTATAAATTGTATAGATCTTATACAGGGAAGCACAAAATTTCTTGAGTACATTTCCGTTTATTGTCGGAAATTGCAGAAAGGAAAATTTAAACTGTGCTACGCGTTTCCTAACTGAACTAAAATTTAGCATTCTATTTAGTATGTATACAAATCTATAGATCATATACAGGACTTCACAAAAGAGCTCGGATATTTTTTCCGAATATTCTTGGTAATTCCTAAAATTGGATTTTTAAATATGTTATGCGTTTTCAAAATTGTTTAGTTCTTATTTCATCTTACAACTTAAGATTTGCAAAATTATTTTGGAAGTATTGGAAAGTGTTACATAATCTATGCTTGACAAATGATTTTTCGTTCTTGTTTGGTTTTAGTAAGAAGACTATAAAGTAAAGCGTGTGGTTAACATTTCAAAATTTAAACTTATATAGTTTGAAAATAACAATGCGAGAAAATTAAACATTTTTAATCTGAGAAAACGCATCTCATAGTTTCAATATCTACGTAAAGTATCCATGTAAAACCATCTATAAATGATTATAACTGAAGAAATAATGCAGTTTTTTTATTTGGTTTTTTGCATATAGTTCTGAAATATTTAAATATCCAGAATCAAACAAAATCTGAAAATTGATTTTTTTGGAAGTTTAAACGTCCTGTACCCCTAAAAAATAACTAAATAAACATTATATTGGAAAACGGTATTGCAGGCTGAAAACAGAATTTAAAGTGTCAAAGAGAAAATGTTTCATTAAAAATTTGAAAAATACATAAAGCTTTTTAGGTTAGTCATTTCGCTCCCTTTTAAAAGATATGAGATGAATAAGATGAAAAAGATGAAAATAATTTTTTTCGCATTATTATCACAAAGGTTTTCTTTTAATCTATTCCACATTATTGGCTTTTGCCCAATTTTTTTTTTTTCATTGGAAATATTAGACTTTGAAATAAAAGTTTTTCACATTTCTATACAAAAATTGATAGATTCGTTTTAAAATGAATTTAAATAAACAGGAACAGGTTTTACATTTAATTGATGCTTAATCTTTTTACATTCTTATAAAAGAAAATTCTCAAGTTGTGTCTATTGTGTGAAATCTGTTGTTAAAGAAAAAAACCCGCAAAGTGTAATCATGTAATTTTTACATTTTTTTTTTTATTTCAGGGCTATGTCGTGTTAATCATTTTACACCATTCTGTGTAAATTCTAGATTTAATTGGGTATCTGTGTTATCTGTGTATTGTATCTCGGTATCTGTGTATTGGGTTCTGTACGATATAAAATTATAAAAATCGTTATCGATATTAATTTGATATAACCAACGCATTGACAGTTTTCTCCTTAAATCTATATACATGAATATATATACACTGTAAAAAATACAAATGTTTATTAATAAAACCATTAATAATATAACCATAAATGAAATTATACAATAACCTCTTCCCAGTTACCTACGAGTGTTCTTTATGTTTAGAAACGTCAGAAACCGATATATGAGGGGGTCGGGGCAAGAAAAAACCCAGCCACATTTTAGGTCAAATAAATCTAACACTATAATCTGTTGCTTAATATTGTAAATTATAATATCCAGCATATAATTTGTTTTTAATGTCACTTGGTGACAGCATATGTGACAGGTTTCTTTTTTGCCCCAGATGTTTATGCCCCCAATGAAGATAGCTAGTTTACAAAAAACGTAATAGTAATATCATCAAAGAAATGTCATATTATTACTCAGAATATCTCAAATGTTACTAAGACATTGGCGAAAAACTTTAGGTTATATATCTTGATTTCAGTATTTGATCAAATTTTCAAATTGAAATATCTCAGAAGCTCAAAAATGTGGCTTAGCACTCTCTTGCCACGACCCCTTCATATGTTCAATATTTAAAGAGACATTTATAAAAACAAAGTTGTTTTGCTGCTACTCTATTTCGAAAAAGTCTCCGCGTAGTTTTTATGATGTATTCATCAATTTTCTCAACCTGGAATGTAGGATTTTTTGATGCCATCAATTCTCATGTAAACATTTTCATGTTCAACAATCATATTTAACAGACAAACATTATAAGTTAACAAAATTAACATTAATATTTAAAATAATATTATTTTGTTACTCTTGAATGTATAAATTCACTTACGCAGCTGATAATGTTTAACTGAGAAATCATAGCATCCTAAAAATCGATATTTCGGTTGGTTCATTTATTTTTAATGCATAATTTAAAAAAAAATTAAATATACTTTTCATTTAAATAAATAAATCATGCTTTTCAATAAAAATAAAAGTGAGACGAAAATTTTTCGTTAAATTCTGAATACATATTTTTTTAAAGAATGTATCAAGATACAATATTGAAGATTATTTTCACTTTTCAAATTAAAAAAAAGGGATTCAATGAAAGAACATCAAAAGATTGTAAAAAGTTTCTTTCCAATTATTATCAAGTAGAATTTCGCCAAATTTAACTAAAACTGAATATGTATTTATAAGTTTTTCTTTCATATAGTTCATTCAATCTTACTTTAGAAAATTAAAAATGAAGATAAATATAAGTCTAACACGAGATTATGCGGAAAAAAATTCAATAATGATTTTTCTTTCATAAAAATATCATGACACGTAAATGTAGTTAAAATAATTTTTTGGTTACATGAAAGCTCTTATAGAAAAGACTCATTGATTTGGCGTATTATATATAAAGGACAGTAATAAACCAAAAGAATTTGATAAGCTTTTTTAACTTACTGTCAAAAAAGAATTTTCATCTCTTAAACTCCGTGCATGTTTATTAGTTTCCGTTTATATAGCTGAAAAAGAGATAGAATCTTAATCTAATAGACATTTTCGTAAGACAAACAGTTAAGTTTTCAAACGAAAAATGTGTATATTCTGTATTTCGCTATTAAAATAATTTGAGTTAATAACCTCTGAGCATGTTATTGTTAATACTTCATTGAATTAACTAACAGAATATCAATTAGACTTACTTGTGTCATAAATACGTAGAGTTAAAAAAATGTAATGGAAAATATCAATAGGAAAGCTACAAATATACAAAATTGTATGTAACTATGTATGTATGTATATAATGTGTAAGAACGTTGTGCACTATCTTACTTTGGGGCAAATATTGATTGTTTGACCACTCTTATAAAATTAAACTGGTACAGCAAAATTTTACAAAAACGTGATCCAGCAAAATCTACTTGAAACAATGCAAAAAAGGAAAAGAACAGTACTTCCTAAAACATTTCATTTATATTTCCTTTCACGGTCTTCTGCTCAAACAAAAACGAAATATCATGCATCAAGACTAGATTATGAAACACTTTCCGACACATGCAGAATACTGTAACAAAACTTCACAGTTTACTAAGTAAACAATTTATAAAAACACATTTGAAAACCCTATTTCAGTAATTACTACCAGTAGGAGACAAAGTATCCTAATTATTTTGAACTGAAAACGAACTACTATCAATTATTGTTCATAGACAGTCCTGTAACCAAATTATTTTGTATGTCCCTCTAAATGAACGATATAGTCTATGCATACCATATTCTAGAGTAAGTACCTTGTAGTGCACCTCAGTGATATCTATCACTTTGAATATGTTTAAAATAGTGAAACATCATTGAAATACTCTGAAAATGATTTTTTCCCATAGACCGTAACGTAACGGAATTCTTTTAAATGTCCCTGTAAAAGTACCCTAAATAATACACACTTCATTTTCAATACTAAACATGCCCTAGTAAACCTCAATAACAACTATCAATTTCAAGACAATCCGAGTATATTTACGTGAGTTAGAGCACGGATAGACGACAGACAGAGAGACATACAAACAAAACGAATTCATAAACACATTCAACTATGTTGGAAAGTATTAAAAATTGGTGAAATTGGGCCCATTTCCTAGTGGAATTGTACCTTCGCATTTCTCTGTGACAACATGATGATAAACTAACATGGGGCAGTGCTTTATTTCAGGAATGTACATTCTCGGCGTGGTTATTGATTATCCATTGTAATAGAATAATTACATTTGCATCTGTAGTATCGATTATCGTATTTTTCATTTAAGTAAGTTTAATTTTTAATGCTTAACTTAGGATTAACTTAGTCTTATTTTAACAAATCGTGATTGAAAAAATTGATCTGTCAAAAACAAATACATGTAACCCATGATTCTGAATATATATTTAGCGTAGCATAGTTCAAAATGATTTCTGAAATCATAATGTCTAACTTAGTGTCTGTTTTTTTTCTGCAAATTTTTCTGGCAAAAAAATAAGTCAGAAACTCTATCAAATGTGTGAAAGAGAATTACTCTAATATTCCAAAATAGTAGTTTAGAACCGAATTTGTTTTAATACTTGTAAATCAGTGCGTTTGTAGGAAATTGAAAAAAAAATATAGTGAATTAAATACATTATTTAGAAACCTCTATTATGCGTTAAATGTTCAACAGTATAAACTTTAAACACGCATCTAACAGAAAAACACAACCTTTTCCCAAACAGTATTTCTATGAAAGTTGAATCTCTTAAAAACAGTTCATCAATCTTTATGAAACTCTAAAATTGACATCAACGACTTACATTACGTTAAATCCCTCCAAAAAGCACTCTGAATTATAAAAAGACCAATAGAGAAGACGAAATAGGTCAACATTCTGAGTGTATGTCACTTCAATTTCCATCTTTTATTGATTTATGTCAAGAAAATGTTCTAGAAATCGTGAAAATGATGTCATTTTTCAAAAGATACAGACAAGCAGTCTGACATAGACGCATTATCTTACGCCAAGTTTCTTTGCTCTTTTTTTCCTGATAAAAGACGCCGTAACAAAGAACAGTGACATGTATATATATATATATATATATACAGGGTGATTATAAAGAAACTTTGCCAACATCTGCACTTCTAGCGGCCGTTCTATTTAACCGATCAAGATGAAATTGTAAATATAGTTGTTTGAAGGTATGCGCTCGAGATTCTGTGAATGGCAATACAGTGGTGCTCACGGTTACGGTTATAGTTACAGAAACTCGAAAATTTCGAATGGCAACGCCTACTTTTTCCTGTCTCAAAATGTTCAGCGCATGCGAAAACCCTAAATAGCGTTGAAACGGTACCGATATGTCCAAAAACAAACGTGTTATGCATACACAAAGAAGAGTTCTGAAAACCGGCCAACAAAACACGATCTGTGCGCACGCAGTAACTTTGCATATGACACAGGCAAGATACCAATCACAGAACGCCGTTCGCCAGATATTCAGCGGAGGAAGCCTATAAAATACCAAGCGGGTATGCGAAGTCGTCATTCATGAACTCGCACATGCCGACGATATGACTCTTCCTGGGAAAGTTCGCGGTGAATTGATCAAACTCTATTATCTAAATGGGATGAACGCTGCGGAAGCCTTGCGTGTGTATCGCCGCAATCATCGACAACGACGTGGGCCATGTACTCTGCAAGCTGTGCGTGATTTAGTGCGCAAATTCGAAGATACAGGCTGCACCTGTGACAAACCGCGCTCCGGACGGCCAACAGTTTCTGAGGACGTTGTCATGGAAGTGCATCATACAGTGACTACAGGGCACACAGAAACTGCAAGAGGATTATCGCGCTTGTTGGATATTCCGAACACAACGGTCCGCAAGCTCTTGCGCTCAGTACTTCACATGTTTCCCTATCGATTTCAGCGCGTCCAGATGTTGCAGCCGGGTGACCCACAACAACGTCTGGACTTCGCAAATGAATTTTTATTACGATATGATGCTGATAACGACTGGCCACTTCGCATACTATGGACGGACGAGGCGCATTTCACCTTACATGGCAACATTAACACAAAGAATTGTGTGCACTGGGGAGAGACGAATCCTCACGCTGTGGCACCAGTACCATTATTTGACGCCAAAGTGACTGTGTGGTGCGGCATTACAGCTACATTTGTTCTCGGCCCGTTCTTCTTTGAGGAAACGACCCCAGCGGGTCCTGCAACATGTTCTGTAACAGGCTCTCGGTATGCAGCCATGCTGAAAAATTCTGTACTACCGGAGTTGCGTCGGCGGAATGCACTCAATGACGTTGTTTGGATGCAAGATGGTGCACCTCCACATATAGCGAGGTCAGTTAAAAGGCTCCTAGATCAGCATTTTGGTGATCGCATCATCTCACGCCATTATCCTATTCCGTGGCCTGCGCGATCCCCAGATCTGACGCCTATGGATTTCTGGTTTTGGGGATATCTCAAATCCAGAGTTTACCTGTGCAATCCGCAAACATTGTCGGGCTTGCAGGATTCTATACGGCGTGAGATTAGAAACATTCCTCGCGTCATGTTGCGTTCAGCGGTATTGTCCGTCGTCTCCCGCATGCAATGCGTAATTGCTTGTGATGGCACCCATGTGGAAAATGTTTGATGCCAATAAAGGTTTTCTTTTGTCTGATATGTGTTCTCATCATTCAGCAGTTTCTTGTCTCTGTCGAATGCATTATTGCTCGGTGCGCCTTAAAGAACGGTTTGTATGTCTATAACACGTCGGTTTTTGGACATATCGGTACCGTTTCAACGCTATTTAGGGTTTTCGCATGCGCTGAACATTTTGAGACAGGAAAAAGTAGGCGTTGCCATTCGAAATTTTCGAGTTTCTGTAACTATAACCGTAACCGTGAGCACCACTGTATTGCCATTCACAGAATCTCGAGCGCATACCTTCAAACAACTATATTTAAAATTTCATCTTGATCGGTTAAATAGAACGGGCGCTAGAAGTGCAGATGTTGGCAAAGTTTCTTTATAATCACCCTGTATATATTTAGTTTAAACATTAACTGGCACATAACTTTTTTTTTGTAAATTTTTATAAATAAAAGCATTAAAATTTATAAATAAAGCTTCAATTGTATGAATGTCATTTTTCAACTCAGTAAGGTATCAGTGGGATACTTCCGTATGAAAAGAAATAAATAAATAAACAAATAAAAGAGTTGCATGTCACAATTTTAAATATGATGGAAGCACTTAAAAAATTATTTGTCATTTTATTTAACGTTCATCTAATTTGCAATGTAAAATTTATGATGCATAAGGGCAAAGAAAATGACATTGACATTAAAGAATATAATTATTTCCTTAGAAAAATCATTTGAATGGTAGAAAATCGCAGCTGCATTAAGTTTTGAAAGATATTTTACGGGACACAAATTGTACTAAATATATATTAAATATAGAAGTTTCATATAAATGGCATATTAGTTTTTTAATGCAATATTTACACTTTAAATACAAAATTACTAAAAAGTAATGTCAGCAAACTTGCCGCAACCCCATACTTTTAGATTTTTTCTCATATTTGTCAAAAGATAATATGTCTCTTTGACTAGAGGATTTAAGGAAATTTTGAGCTGCCATACGCAAAATGTTTTGCAAATTGAGGGATACAGGACATACATAAAAATTTTGTTTTGAAAACAGAAATGCGCTTTGAGTGCAATTTCTGAAATGTCCCTGTAATTTGACGAAAATTCAGTTTTATATTGGAGGATTTGTGGGTAAAGTTCGGCTTATATGGATAAGATTTAGGTGTTTTAACGGCAAATAAACAAATCAAAAAGAATATTATTCATCAATTAGCGGAATATAACGGACGGGGAAGCACAAATCAGTGTAAGAACTTGTTTAGAGTGTATGAGAATATAAGAAAAGAAAAATCTCGCAAAAAGTTACAGACAATAAACGGATTTTATTTTAAAATAAATATATATGAGATTTAAAAAAATCTTAATCTTACTTTAAAGTTAAAATATATTTTAATTTTAGTAATTGTTTCCAGAAAAGGAGAAGTAAGCAGGATTCTAACAAATGTTACACGTTATACTTTACTTTATAAATTACATACAAAAATGGATTTGACATGGTTTATAACTTAAAATTTCAGACGACTATTTAGAATTGAACACGATATAGAATTTAGTGAAAATCTATTATTTAATACGCAGTAAACTAAATTTTATACACAAAAAAGAGAATTAGGGTAATATAATTTTACATAAATATATATATACTTGTGCTTTCAGTAATGCGGCACACAAATTTCATTAAAATATATGAAAGTTTTATTCCGTGTCGCATTCTTTCTAAGCTAAAAAAAGATTGTATAGTGGGAAAAAGACAAAATTCGGTTCTAAGTCTTTATAATCGTATTTGGTTTATTTTGCCCTAAAAGGCCATGTAATTATTGTAATTAAACTCAACTTTAAAAAGCGAAAAAGCAACACCAATACACAACATCAATTGTTACATGAATTTATATTCTCCATGCGAAGAAACGTAGAAATACAAAAAATTACCTAATTTTTGAATGATACATTTAAGCTAGCATAAATCACGAAAAAAAGAACCATTCAATTTTAAATAGAAACATCTGATTTTCAGATATAACTCGGGCAATAAATTTTGTAATTCATGACGTTTTGTTTCAAATTATACTTAGAAAAACCCAAATAAAAGTATATTTTTATTTCGGATTTAACAATTTTTGAAATGGTTAATTATTTGGGTTATAATGGTTAATCTTAATTATTTATTAAGAATGCCATTATTAAGAATTGATAAATCAAAAAATGTACTTTTTAGTCAAAATTTCAATCTTTATGGTCAACGCCTCCCAACAGTTCAAGCCCACATCGGTTGTGAACCTACGAGAAAATATGAAAAATTGACAATTTTAAAGGGTCATCCTTTAGGTTAAATTTGAAAATAACTTTCAATTCATTTTATTTCCAAACATCAGCAGGTTAGTGGTATATAATGAACCATGTGAACACCAAATGAACGTTGAGTACTATATGAGTACCCTATGAACATTGCTACTCTTTAATAGGTTTAGCAGTAAACCCTGTATTTGAATCTTCAAAATACATATCTCCATTTGGCACATTTCTCAAACATGTATTAAGTAATATTCACCTTTTGGTTCAATAAATGTAGCCCGAGTAAATGTAGCACGATCAATCGAATGAAATAGAAAGTGAACATTTTGTAATAGTTCAAATGTAGTTTGAATGCCTAAAATATCAACTAGTCTCATTTTTACAAATTCTAATAAACAAGAAATTTTATTAAATTTTGCATTTAAATGTAAATTTAATGTTTAACATTTTAAGAGCAAATATAATGTTTTAAATAAATGCATGGTTTCACCAGAACAATAATTCTGAGAAAGCGGATTGAAGTACTTTAAATTTTGTCTGTCATTAGCGTTTTTCAGAAAATATAGCTCACGGAAATGTAAAAATGCATGAATAGCATAAATGCCGAAATAATCAGGAGTTAATTTTGAAAATGAAATTCTTGAAAGTTTTTCGGTTAATTGCAGTATACAGAAATTCCAAAACTTGTTCTGAATTTTGTCCACATTAACTGAATTCAAAAGAATCGCATCGGTAACGTTATGCATGCATAAATGTGGGTCGGAAAATAACATTTTTATACAAAAAACCGTTTAAATAGATATATTTGAATATTTCAGTTTACTAGAATATTTGCACACAATTTCTTCAATCGTTGAACCTATTACAAGATATAATAATCCTTTGTACTTCTTTTGAACATGTTTATAAGGTTTCAAGATACCTCATTTCAATGTGATACTTGCCATAAAACTGATTTCTGTACTTATTTTTAGGTTATCATCAAAAGTATAACTTCATTTTGTATCTAAATATCAAATGAAACTTATTTTTTATACATAGTTTATATGATTTATATGAAAAAAAAAATAAAAGCATGTAATAACTAAATAAAATTAAAAATAAGCAACACACTTATTTTGGAAACGTAGTTATATATATATATATATTGTAATTTTTATGGGAAAATGTACATGAGACAGTTATTATTTTCCATATCTGTGACAGGTTCACGAATAATGTAATTCATGTTTAAATTCAGGTAAATATTAATGTTTTTACTTTCTTCTGTCTATACAAGAGGAACGTATTGGATTCATGAAAATTTTTGACTTTCGGGCGGAAGTCTGACGTTGAAAACCGGTTTTCGACTGATTTATGCGTTTTAGAAGATCTTGAAAACAATTTGACTGTTTTTAGGAAATGATCTGACCATGAGCCTGTGTGTCTGTCTGTGTGTGAGATGAATTTTGTGGAACCCACAAACTACTGCGTAGAATACGAGTATATTTCACATGAAGTTATATCCTTATATGAACTCATGCTTAGTGTTTGGGCAAAGAAGTACCGCAATTCGATTATTTGTCCGATTTATGTGACGTTTCTATATATAAGTTTATGTGCGTAGAATTACTCAGAACGTCAAATTTAGAATCCTCATAATAAGAATAGATTGCCATTCAATGTTGGTTGCGGTCATCTAGGGTAGTGTGCCGAAATTCGTTGATTTGATCGAAATATATGATGCTTATATCACCAGTTTAAATACAGAGAAATTAACGCAACTTTATCTTTCATGGGAATATATTGCCTGGAGTAAATAAATTTGTTTTTCCTACATTAAAAGACTTCATTGTACACGATAGATTATTCCATAACAATATTACGCGTTTAGCTAGGAACCGCCGAAATAAATTTTTAAAAATCAGTAAAATCCCTAAAATTGTGAAATGGCGTACAGAAAACATACTTTTTCGAAGGGTTAACTTTCGTATTTTTTAAAACCGAAGGTAGTTTTGAAAACAGCAAAGTCAGATCTTTAATTTGGTGAACTCGGTATTTCCGTATATTTTGTAGTCCGGCGGATGCGAGACTGGGAATATATGAGAAAATAAAATTGAAACATAAATTCGACGTTTTTTTTTTTTTTTTTTTTTTTTTTTTGAAAGGGTACGTATTGGATTGAACGTATTTGTGAAAATTTTTCGAACCGACCGGATCGTTCGCGACGTAAAAGTACGTTCTTTGAGAATATGTAGCCGGTTTATCTGTATTTACGGCCATTCGCCGGTGGCGAATTTAGAAAAATGGAAAAATAATTGAGCTAACTGGCGATTTGCTTCTTCTCTTCTCGGAAAGTACGGTAAAAAGGCTTCTGAGCATGTGCGCGCGGATTTCAAAAGTGTGCTTTTTTGTTTGTGATCTTTGATCAGTTTTTAATTAATAACTACTCTAATTTTCAAAATATTAAAATTCTGAGACTCAGGTGCAGTAGGACAGGTTTTGGACTGTCCTCACTTAAATTTTTAGACTTCTAGGTGCGCTAAATTTTCCTAGCCATCGCCAACACACAGAGCGACACTTTATTTTATTAGTATAGATAAACCTGTTCGTTAATTTGATATAATTTCTTGTACTATTTAAATTATTTAATTATTTTGATTTGTATAGAAGAAAATTTTGTGGTAACCACAATATACTAGTTTCTAAATATAGTCAATTTCAGTTCGAACGAATTTCATAGTGACCGTCATAAATAATAATATTAATAATAAAATGAAAATGGTTTCTTCATCAAGTTTTAACTTTGTATTTTTTCGTTTTTGTAGATTTGATTCGTTGAAAATTCAAGTTCTAAATAAAAATATATTAATACTTCAACTCTCTAATACTATCAATAGCGTACATTTAGTTGGAATTTCCTTGCATTCTCAATTTACATTTTATACTGAAGTTTTGTTTTCATTATTGAATTACATAAGTAAAAAAGACAGGTTTTTATATGTTCCATTTATATACTTTCAAAATATTTTTCTGATATTTACTTTCCCAAAATCGTATTATTATCCACATTTTGAGAGTATCTTGTTGCATGACAAAATAACAAAAAATGAAATAAATAAATAAATAAATTCAGTAAAACCTACAAAACGTGTCTCTAACGGATGTTTGTCTTAACAGGAGTGAAAAATAATATATTTACAATAGAATAATAATACATTTACAATCGAAAAATAGTATATTTGCAATCGAAAAATAACATATTTACAATAGACGTCGTATCTTCTAATACGAAAGACTGTCTAAAATGAATTTTTCTGGTACCTGGCGGTTTCGTCATATCATGTTTTACTGTATACCTGTGAATGTAAATTAAGCGCATTAATGGGAGGTTTTGGTGGGGGAAGATTGAAGAGACACATAGGAAAATGACATTACAGTGAAAACAGAAACATTTACACAAGACAATGTGAAATAAAAATTATGTCTTAAGAGAGGACAGTTTAAAGTAAGGAAAATGACAGGAAAAGGAAATTAAGGCATGAATTGAAACTAACAAGAGAAAAATTAATTAGTATTATTCAATGAGAAACATTACTAGTCATTGCATTTCATGAAAACTACAAAACGAGAAGAAATACTAATGAACGTTGGGATAGCTCAGTAGGGAGAGCGTTGGACACGGCATGCCAAAGTACCGAGGTTCAAGTCCTGTTCCCGGCATTTTTCTCTCCGTTGGAATAAATCTCCACTATGATACTCCAACAATTAAATATGATTTACCTAGTTGGAAATACTTTCCTCTGTTCTTTATGACCTAATTACATGGCATACAGGAGTTTCCGTGTTATTTCAGATTTATCATGTAAAATACTATAGTTATAGCTCGGATGAATGAAATTAACGCTGCAGTTCGCAGCCTTGTCCAACAAATAAGAGTGAAATATGCCAGTCAGGATATCGTTGGATAACTCAATAGGAAGATCTTTTACACGGCAGTACTGGTCTCGGCATTTTTCGCTCTGTTGGAATAAATCTCAACTATGATACTCCAATCACTGAATATAGTAACGAACATATTTTGTCTTTTAAATTTTCATCTCCATGCAGTGATACAAAACGCTATGTGAAACATTTTATTCCGAATTTTATATACTATGAATTGACTTATTTTTTAAGATATATTATACTTATTGAAAAAAACGTTAAATATATACATAAATTATTTATAAAAAATTAGATAAAATAAGCATAAGGTAAAGCTAGGAGAGTCTGCACACAATTCAAAAGAATAACAATAAAAAATCTAAATATTAATTTTTTGCTAAACTATCCATGAATAATTTTTACTTCATTTGTTTTTTATGCATTTCCATTTCTATTTTGTTGTTATGTTGGAATTTAATAGAATAGTTTTAATAAAACCAAGAAAGTTATTTTGCGCAATCTGTCCTTACAGGGTTGGTGTGATTGGACACATGGGTAGGAGAGATTGTTACTAATAATAACTACAATTAAATTGTTAACAATAATAATTACACTTAAAGGACATTGTTGTAAGGTTTTTGTGAACAAATATTATTGAATTAGGTGTTAATGTTTCAATCTAATGATTAAAGAATCAAAAAAAGGAAATAATTTTAAAAACGATTAAAACTTTTTAATTAAAGGGGAAAAAATTAAAGAATCAGAAAAAGCAAGTCTAGATAAGATGACAAAATAACATTAAGTTACTTAATAACACGTTTAACTTAAAATTAGTCCATTTTCATTTTAAATTTTTTTTATGCAAATTAACTGTGTAATCTCTCCTAACATGGAAACTAATGGGAACAATGCGCCATCTCTCCTAAGTAGCAGATGCGCAAACTCTCCAATTTCGGTAGGACAGATTGCGCGACCTTTCCTTTAAACATGGCCGCTACTAAAACGAACCGTTGATGTTCACAGTGTTAGTCTAGATTAGTAGCTTATGAGAAATCATTTAAGTTTAAAATATTTTGTACTACTGACATTGTTTAGAAATTCTGATGAATAGCTATGAAAATTCAAGCACTTACTTTGGGAAAACAAAACAAAATAGCAATGCTTTAATATAGACGCTCAAAACAATCAACGTGCACTTTCAAGTAGACACTCCACTACTGCTGTTGTACAACTAACTGGAGTCGATGCGTGCTCACTCTACTCCTTCCCCCCGAACCTCTATGTGCGCAATATCTCCGACCGCGCCATCTCTCCTTGCTTTACCTTAGTTAGAAAAATAATGTGTTTTGAGTAATTTAGAAAAGCAGGAGATATTTTGAAAATGACATAAATATATATTATTTATTTTACAAAGTATCAGTTATCATATAAAACATTGTAATAGCTTTTTTCAAGTCATGTATAAATAGAAAAAAACATTTATATGCAAATACATGTATAGTTTTGAAAAAGCCAAATGCAGAACGAAAATTATCAAATGAACACTCCTTATCAGTTTTAAGTAGTGGTTATCACTTTTTGGCTTTTGCCTCGTTTTCAAGCACTACCCGTTTACTTTATTTTACAAAGCATCTAAGTTTAGTCAAATTGTAACAGAAAAAAAACTGAAATAGGCATTCGACTGGAAATTATATCTGTTTTTATATTTGTGATTTACAAAAAACAAGCTTAGGGTATCGTCTTCATACAGAAATTGTACAGAATTCTGAAAATTTTAATAGGAACACCTGATTTTGACATCATATTTGGGTTTGTCGGTAAATTTTACATTAGGATACAAACAAGGTGTGATTCACTCAAGTATGAATGTTATGAATGGGAATTATGAATGTTTCAAATTTGGAATGCCTAAAGTTAAATTAATTTGTGCTTGTTTCAAAACAAATTGCAATGTGGGTAATATTTTAACCATAACTCAAGAACTACTTGGCAGAATGACCTTTAATTTCGGATTCATATGTTTAAAGCTTTTAAAAATCGATTTCTGTGTAAAAAATTATAGGCTTCGTTATAGGTACCATTCATATTTTTTTCAAAAATTATATCTTTAAATCGAAATTAATTTCGAAAAAAGGTTGAACTGCAACGTATAAATCTTTGAACAATATTTCAATTCTAGAAGCTTTAAATTTTCGATACCAAATTTACAGCTCCTTCTGTCAAAAATTAATTGAGTCATGCTTAAAAACTACCTGCATTTCAATCTGTTTTGCAACGATTACAACTATATATATAGACGATTGCAATTACGATTATATACGATTACAAATGTTCATTGGACGTTCCAAATTTTAAACCTTCATAATTCTTAAACTACTTAACCGAATGATATCTCATTTGCTATCCTTAGGAATATTCAGTTCTTTACCGAAAAAGCCAAATATGATGTCAAAATTATACGTTTGTATTGAAAATCGCGCAGTTTGGTTCAATTAATGCATGAAGACTACCTCTATGTTTATTATTTTTTCAACATGAATAGAAAGAATACATAATTTTTATCCGAATGGATACTTTTTTTTATAGATAAATTAGCTAGTAAAATGTATGGGGTGTTCTGTTTTTTTTTTCTGTTTTTGGCCGATTGTACATCAACGTAAGAGATACCTGTAAAAAATGTATTTTTCTATTCATCGATTATAAACCAATGATTTCTTTTCAATTAAATCTACACATATTTGCTCTCTGCATTCATAAATGAAAACTTCTTTTTTAAAAAGATATGATTTATAACATGTGTTTTATTCATGTTTATTCGATTTTGAAATTTAAAAAAGATTATTTCAACATGAATAATTAATATTTTTGCATTATTTAAATTTTATCTGCTGTGAATGTAATATGCAATAAAATATATATATATATATATACTTTAATTATAATAGGCTCTAAAGAGGTAGGAAATAGTAAGCTTAAATTTATATCCCATGTAAAATATGCATATAATTTATTATAATGTGAATTTCCATATACATGTAGTTTGAAATATTCATCAATATATAGAAATTTGTAATTGATTTATTGAAGAAATATTTTACAACTTTTGAAAAAAATTTAATCAAATTTTAAAATAACAAATATATAAAAACTTCAAATCTGAGTACATTGATATCAAATCCTTAGCACTTTAATTGGATCAAAATTACGAAAATGTGCTTTTGAGATAATCGCATTTGATAATGTCGTGCAATACCGTTTAATGTTTGCAACTAATTAGAAAATATTTAATTAGCACGTATTCTATAAATGTCTAAAATTCTGAAAATTCGTGTATGACACCTCAAATAAGTGCAGCATAATTTTCTAAAAAGAAAATATTTATTCCTGATATATTATGGTAAATGTTATATACATGTCTCCCTTAAAAGACATTCATTGTGGAGATACAGTGTTGAAAAATTGTAACAAGCAGCAGCATTAGAATAATTCCTATTCTTTCAATAGGTTTATTTGTTTTATTTTTTTGAAAGACTGAATATTAAGATTTATAAAAATTAACAAATTGTAACATTTTTACACAGTTTAAATATACAACAAAATATTAATAATTTATAAAATTCGTAGTTCTTTTCTAAAAGCTATGATTCTAGATTTAATGTTATTCCCAATGATAATATTTCACTAAATATGTTTAGAAAACAACCAATTTAGCTGATTTCGAAAAATATTTATTACTTATAAAATTACTATGCAAAATTAAAACCAGCAAGTACAATACCTTCTCAATATTAAAAAAGCAGTTATTTTCAAATGAAGTATATAAGTACAATATACTTTTAATGGAAATTTTAATGTCTGTGTTAATACACAAGCAAATAATGAGACGTTAAAAATAAATGTTATAAAAAAAAAACTTATGTTCCCTCACATGAAATAATTAAGCTTAAGCAATTGAATATTTTCCTATATTATTCCAATCTCTTTTTTGCAATAATAAATTATGTTGCGTAACTTTTTCCTTCACCATTTTCTTAAAGTGGCATAAAACGACATTTTATTTTATTTTTATTTTTAAAACGAACTCTAAACTATACTCTTTCCCAGAATTTAGCAAATATTTTTGTTCAGAAGAATTACTTAGCTTCATTTTTATTAGAAAACCTTATTCAATAAAAGAGACAAACTAATCTGTCTTATTATAATTACCTCCAACTTTCGGAAACATCTATTTCTTTAGTTCCATAATTACGTTAGAACTTTTCCTTTATCAACACAATAAACGCTTAAACATAAAATAAAAAGAAAATTACCTCCAATAAACTAGTTCGTGGAAAACGAAAGAATCGTTAAGAATAGATATATTTAGCATTTAATTAAAACTCTAGCTGTTACAATAAATTTTTCAAAATAAATCAATGGAGGAGGATTTTTCATTCTTATGTGCGCCTATATTTAATAAACGACAGAAACTAATCTTTCTTATTAGAATTACAACTGATTTTCAGAAACAGATATATATATATACTTTACTTCAAAATTACGCTAGAACTTTTCGTTCGACAACACAATAGAAGGTTTAAACAGAAAATAAGAGAGAAATTACTTTCAGTAAATCATTTCTTAGTAAACGAAAGTATCTTTGTAGAAGACGGATAACTTTAGTATGCAACAAAAGGATAGATAAATTTAGGATACATTTTTGATAGCGATTTTAGTATATGAATAGTTTTAATGCTAATATATGTCAAAATAATGTAACCCTATAAATAAATGTTAGTCAATATGATTTAAGAGAGGACTGAGAAAAATAACACTTTCAAATCTGTGTAAATCGATGTTTTCATTTTGTTATGAAACTTTTTGTTTCAAATATGATGACTGCATGCTTTCAATTATAAAATTCCAGAAATACTCAGAATATTAAAACATGGACATACTCAAAATTGTGCTCATATAGGTTAGTTCATGCTCATTTTTTGAAACATAGACATACTCAAAAATGATTAGAATCAGTTGAAACTCATTTTTGAAACGTGGAAATACTCAAAAATGAACACATGTTTTATTCTTGAATGTGTGCATATTTTCAGAAATGAGTATATACATGTTTCTAACTTGAGTAATTTTGATTCGGAACCACTTTTACAATGCGACATACTTAGATTTGAGTATTTTTTTTTTTACTCAGTTTTGAAAATAACGTTTTTCGAGTGTGCTATTACAATGAATAATTGAGATTGTGCAATAGATTTTTCCAAAAGTAAGTTAAGCTCTTCTTTTCAGTAATAAATAATGTTACATATATTGTCTCTTAAAGTTTCCTTAAAATTATCTTAACAGAATATTTTCTTCTTTTTCATATTTACAAAGAAGCCGTAGTTATATTTGTCCTCAGACTCTAACAAACATCATTGTTTAGAAGAACTTCTTAGTCCTACTTCTTTAGGTAATCCTTATTTAATAAAGCACATTAGCTAATTTGTCTTAGTAGAATTACCAGTGACTTTCAGAAACTGATATCTAATAGATATGTCTTTACAGATATGTCTTTGGTTGCATAATTATGTTCGAACTGTTCTTTGGAGAACACAATAAAAAGTTAAATAGAAAATAATAAAATCTTATTTTCAATATATATATATATTTAATACGAAAGAAAGTTTGACAATAGAAAAAGATTTTATTATACAACTAACTGTGGTAATGAAGTTTTCAAAAGAAAATAATGGAGGTGAGATATTAGATTGTTAAACTCATTTTATTGTCAAGAAAATTCATCCATTGCAAAATATGTTGCTGTTAAAAAGTAGCAAATATGTAAATATTATTTGGTATTTAGGAAATTCAGTTTTAATGTTTCGATGAAATGTCTCACGCCATTCTCACTCCGTTCATTGTATTTAAAAAAAGGATAAATCATTTTAAGTAACTTTTAACCAACTACTGAAACAGGTGGTTATACAATTCGATTGTTTATATACATTTTAATGCATGGCCACGTATAACTTTTGAACATTTGCACCGTTTTTGATTTTGTTTTTATTTGGGAATAGCTCGTTTTGGTTTGTGGCCACAGTATAAATTTTTTCAGGATAAAAATAAGGTATGTTTGTCATTTTTGCTTTCTGTTTGTCTTTATTTTAACTTTATGAAATAAAACTTTCATACAAATCGGCCAATCATCTAACTGTGGCTTGAAAACTTTCACAATTAAGTAATGGAAAGGGATTTTCATTTCTTTGGGACATCTTTATTTAATGAAAGAGACAATCTTATCACTCTTTTTATAATAACCCCTGAATTTCAGAAACAGATATTTAATAATTTCTTCAGTTGCATAATTACGTTAGAACTTTAAAAAATAAAAAATATATAGATAAATTACTTCTTTGAATGCGGAAGAAATTTTTACATTTGATACCTTTTATGTTTTGTTAAAAGTCCAAGAGTGGCAATAAACTTTATAAAATAAAATATAGGAGGAGAGATTTTAGATTGCTAAAATCATTTTACACACCTTCACTCGGTCTGTTTTTTTAATAGTACTTTTTTCAAAGATTTGTTTTTTAGACTTTTTTTATAAACATTGTCAAAACCTAAACTTACTCGGAAGATAATTTTTATTAAGAAAAATGTAAAAACGTAGCATTTTTTTTTTTTTTTCAGAATAACAGATATTTTTATTCACTGCATAACATTTTATTTTTTAATGAACTTACGTTTTCAATCAAACTGTATTGGCACTGTATACTTTCTACAATGTCTGATTATGTATATAATAATACGCATGCAAATAATGTAAAGCTACCAATAAAAGGGTTTTAAATGCTTCAAGAGTGCTATTACTTTATGTAATTGGTTTTTTGGTAATTTAGTTTTCCTAACTTTAAGCAAGCGATTTGTTTCAATAATAACAAAAAGTACATAATTGTCCTTTCGCATTTTTTTTAATTAGATTAAAACAATACTTTTCTGTTTTTTAATATGTAATAATAAACCTTAATTTATTCCTTTTCAGAAATTAACAAACTATTTTTGTATCGAAGAACTTAGCCTCATTTTTTTAAAGAAATTCCATTTTTTTTAAAAGAGACAAAGTGATCTGTCTTATTATAATTGCCACATATTTTCAGAAACATATATGTAACTATTTTTTGAGTTCTATAGTTACATTACTAATTTTCCTTCAGAATTATAATAAAATATTAAACATAAAATAAGATTCAAATTACTTTTAATAAATCGGTTTGTGGATACAAATGAGCGATTGATAATATATACATTTATGATTTTATTATACGACTGAATGATGAAATATTTTTTTCAAAAGAAATTAATTGAGGGCATATTTTTATTTTTCAATGGTGTCTTTAAAAAATAGAGACAAATTAGTATATCTTACTAGAATTACCACTGATTTTCAGAAACATGTATCTGTTTCTTTATTTCCAAAATTACGCTATAACCTTTCATTAAACAATACAATAGAAGGTTAAACTGAAAATAAAGGAGTAATTTTTTTCAATAAATTGGATCTTGTAAATGAAAGAATCTTTGAGAATTGATAAATTAGAATTGAATTATACGAATAACTGTGACAATGCATTTTTCGAAAGAAATTAAAAGCATGGAAGATTTTTATTTCTTTAGAGTGTTTAGCAGTAATCTGTTATATATGAATGCTTTCTTACATCATATTCATTTATTGCTATAATTAAGTTGCGGAAGTGTTGCGTATGTTTAAAACAACAGACAAAACTCAAGGTTATATGAATAAGAAGATGAAGATGAATTACATTTGGGTTATTTATGAGCGATAAATATAATTACATAATTTAGTTTTAAAAGCAATAAATAAAGTTTGTAATTTAACCGTATAGCAATAAATACCGATCATATAATTGTGATAAAGGAACTACATTCATTTATCTTTTCTTTATTTAATTAATATACCAGAAAGAATAAGTTTAATTAGGGAATGCTTAAAATGAAAAGATTTATTTATTGACAGGAAATAAATTCCTACCTCTCAACACATCGATTAATGTTGATATTATGAAATTAAACAGGGGATTAAGATTTTTTATATATACAGGAGAAAGAAAAACATGGAAAGGTTTTAAAATTAAAAGGGGTTTAATTTAAACAAATAAAATGTAAGAAGCATTTATATATAAAAGCAATATGTTATGTATATCTGCTGATGAGATATTTTACCCTCTTTTTCCATGCTCTGACTGTGAATCGGGTCAGAACGCTCCTGTGTGGGCTATTGGCTTTCTGTATCTCTATTCCTCCGGCCTCAAGTATAATAAAATAAGTTCTACAGTCAAATTGGAGTTTTTCTTTTTTACATATATATGAACCTGGGACGTTTATCCAATTAAAATAGATATGCTTAGTTTATACTCTAGCGAAATAATAAATCGACTCCACAGACTGTAAATAAAAGACACAAACTAATCTGTCTTTTTAGCACTGCCACACATTTTCAGAAACATATATCTAACTATTTCTTCATTTCGAAGATTAAGTTAGAACTTTTCGTTGGACACTCCAATAACAGATTAAACAAAAAATAAGTGAAAAATTGCTTTAATTAAATCGGTTCATGGAAAAGGAAAGAAAATTTCAAAAAAGATAAATTTAGGATTTGATTATACGACTATGACAATAAAAGTTTTAAAATAAATTTCTGGAGAGAGTATTTTTTTTATTATTGTTATTTGTTATTGTTTTTATAGAGGGCCTTTGTTTAATAAAAGAGATCTGTCTTATTAGAATTTCTATTTATTTTCAGGAAATATATAACTAACTATTACTTGATTTCCCAAATTACGTTAGAACTTTTCCTTAGACAACGCAATAAAAGGTTAAACAAAAAATAAAAGATAAATTATTTTCAATAAATCGGTTCATGGAAAACGAAAGTATCATTGAGAATAGACAAATTTAAGATTTTAATATACAACTATAGCAAAGAAGTTTGAATAGTAATTTATGGAGGGGATATTTTTTTCTTTTAGAGGGCCGTTATTTAATAAAAAAAGACACACTTATCTCTCTCATTAGAATCTCCACTCATTTTTTAAACATATATGTAATTACTGCTTTGTTTCAAAATTGCATTAGAACTTTTCGTTCGACAACACAAGAAAAGGTTAAACAGAAAACAACAGAGAAATTACTTTTATTAAATCGGTTCATGGAAAACGAAATAATGTTTGAGAATAGATAAATTTAAAATTTTATTATGCGACGAACTCCGGAAATCAATGTTTCAAAAGAAATAAATGGAGGTGTGATTTTTATTTCTTTATAGGGTATAAATAAAACAGACAAACTAATCTGTCTTATCAGAATTGCCGCTGATTTTCAGAAACAGATATCTAACTATTACTTTATTTCCAAATTAAGCTAAAACTTTTCAATGGACAACAAAATAAATGTTTAAACAGAAAATAAGATATAAAGTACTTTTGATAAATCTGTTCAAGGAAAAGAAAGAATCTTTGAGAATAGATAAATTTAGAATTTTATTATGCGACTAACTCCGAAAATCAACGCAACGTTTAAAAAAATGGATTTCTTTATAGGGTATAGATAAAATAGACAAACTAATCTGTCTTATCAGAATTACCATTGATTTTCGGAAACAGATATATAGCTATTACTTTATTTCCGAAATTAAGCTAGAACTCTTTATTGGATAACACAATACAAATTTAAACAGAAAATAAGACATACAGTACTTTTGATAAATCGGTTCATGGAAAAGAAAGAATCTTTGAGAATAATATAAATTTAGGATTTGATTATACGACTAACTCCGGCAATTAACGTTTCAAAAGAAATAAATGGAAGGGTGATTTTTATTTCTTTATAGGGTGTAAATAAAATAGACAAACTAATCTGTGTTATCAGAATTACCTCTAATTTTCAGAAACAGATATCTAACTATTACTTTATTTCCAAAATTAAGTTTAGAACTTTTCATTGGACAACACAATACAAGTTTAAACAGAAAAAAAGAGAGGGAGAGTAATTTTGATAAATCTGTTCCTGGAAACGAAAGAATCTTTCAGAATAGATAAATTTAGGACTTTATTACACAACTATGGCAATAAAAGTTTCAAAAGAAATTTGTGGAAGAGATACTTTTATTTAGAAGGCATGGGAAAAAAGATTATTTAATAAAAGAGACGCAGTTATCTCACATATTAGAATTCCCACTCATTTTCAGAAACATATATCTAACTATTAATTTATTTCCAAAATTACGTTAGAACGTTTTGTTCGACATCACAAGAAAAGGTTAAACAGAAAATAAGAGAGAAATGTCTTTTAATAAAGGGTTCATGGAAAATGAAATAATGTTTGAGAATAGATAAATTTAGAATTTTATTATACGACTAACTTCGGCAATCAACGTTTCAATAGAAATAAATGGAAGGGGGATTTTTATTTTTTTTATAGGGTGTAAATAAAATAGACAATCTAATCTGTTTTATCAGAATTACCGCTGATTTTCAGAAACAGATATCTAACTATTAACTTTACTTCCAAAATTAAGTTAGAACATTTCATTGGGCAACACAATAAGAGAGAATAAGAGACAGAAAATAAGAGAGAAAGTACTTTTGATAAATCTGTTAATGAAAACGAAAGAATCTTTGAGAATAGATAAATTTAGGATATTATTACACAACAACGGCAATAAAAGTTTCAAAAGAAATTTGTGGAAAAGAGATTTTTATTTTGAAGGTATAGGGAAAAGGACTATTTAATAAAAGAGACAGATTTATCTCACTTACTAGAATTACCACTGATTTTGAAAAACAGATATCTGACTATTTCTGTATTTCAGAAAATTACGTTAGAACTTTTCGTACGACAACTCACTAAAGGATTAAAAAGAAAATAAGAGAGAAATTACATTCAATAAATTAGTGTTTGGAAAACGAAAGAATTCTTGAGAATAGATAAAGTTAGGTTTGCAATTAACGACTAACTGTGACAATAAACTTTTCTACAAAAATTAATGGAGGGTAAATTGGCATTTTTTTAGAGTGTCCTTATTTAATAAAAGAGACAAACCAAACTGTTTTATTAGAATTACCTATGATTATCAGATACAGATATCTAAATACTTTTTTGTTGTTGTTGTTTTGAAAATTACGTTAGAATTTGTCGTTCGACAACACAATAGAAACTTAAACAGAAAATAAGAGAGAAATTACTTTCAATAAATCAGTGCTTGGGAAACGAAAGCATATTTGACAATAGTTAATGTAGGATTTTATTATACGAATAACTGTGATAGTAAACGTTTTAAAAGTAATTAATGGAAAAATGATTTCGGATTTCCCAAAACATTTTCGTTCACTGCATAATATTTTATTTTTAATATTTACACATGTTTATTATTTATTTGTAATTTAGAAAATATAATTAGAATTTTGATGAAATATATTCAATATCATAAGCATTACTCTAATTTTATTTAAAAAACTAAATGATTTTTGATAATTTTAAGACACTTTCAGAAAAAGAGGTTATACAATTTCATTGTATACATATTCACGCATAGCTTTCGAATTTCATAGCTCCAATTTTGCTAAAATATTTTCTTTGTTGGAAAGGCCTTGTCCTAATAGTGGTTCCAATATAAAGTTTTATTCCTATACCAAAATGATTTGGATGCTTTTTTGCTTAATTTATAGGCTGAAACTTTCGTATGAAACGGGCAATCGTACCGAAATTTTCTTATGTTGTTAATGTACACAATACTATATTGCGTTTTTAAAACAGGAGTCGTACCGTGTTCAAGGAAAATTTCAATATATGATCATTTGCTTTGCTGCAAAATATCCAATATTGGCAACAATGTGACTTGTGGTCAATGTCAATGTGGGCTTGAATGTGGATAACAAAAATTGCTGTCGCAAAAAAATATCGAGTTGTGTTAAACCATTGTCACTGAAATACGACAAGTGGTGTACAATAAGTAAATACAGTTTAATAAAGTAATAAAAGTACTTTAATAAAGTAAGTTCCTCTTGCAATCTTTTTTTATTATTATTATTCGTAGCTATTACTTGTTATCTCAATAAAGGACACTTATAATCCTGAATGGCATCGTCCTAAATAAAAAATCAGAAATAAATCATAATTTTGGCTTGAATAACGATGTCGTGATATAGAAAAAATGAGATAAAAAAATAAATTAAACTAGAACGGCAGATTTCTGTTACTCGGTGTACTGTTATTTGAATTTTAACTTTCATGGAAATTTAGTAAATTCTTTCTACGTTATGAAAGCAAAATACTACGAAAAAATCACAAGTTATCTAATTATCAGTAAAAATTTGTACACAATCCCAAAATGGCTTAAGGTGTTATGTACAAATAAATTTGTAAAAATCATTTTATCCATCATTATATATATATTCTGTTACTTACACCGAATTCCGAAAACAAGCTTGAACAAGTTTAAATAATATGTAGACACGTTTAATATTAAAATTTAAAATTTTGTTGCTTTTATGACCAAGAATGTTGATTTATATTTTGAATTTTCTTTAAGTATATTAATTTAACTTTAGAAACAAAAATAAGTCACAACATTTGTTTAAATTTAATTACGTTCAAGTTTTTCAAATCACGAAAAGAAATGTTAACTATAACAATAGAAAATAGACAACTTTTTCAGACAAAATAAATAAAGACGGAAATAAGAAAAAAATCCTTGATGAATCCGAAAATAAAAACTTTGTGATATTGGTGAACTCTATTTTTATTATAAAAGCAGTATCAGAATATGTAAATAATATGCAGGTTAAACATTTTAACACATTTAAAAATTACAGATGTATTTTTCAAGAGTTAATTAATAATTCATTTTCCATGTGGAGTTTTATTAAGGAGTAATTATGAGTAGAAAATAAAAGATATACAGGGTTATTCCAAATGATGGATCCATTTTCAAAAAATTGTATTTGTTAAAGTACTAATCCAAAATGAACAATCTTTATACCAATGAAAAGAAGAAGTTTCAAAGTTTTTTTTAAGATATTATAAATGTTCAATGTGTCCACCGTTTGCTGCAAGGCAAACATCTACGCGATAGCCAAACTCGCCCCGCACCCGAGAAAGCGCATCTACTGTTACTGAGTGCACGGCAGCAGTGATACGAATAAAATAAGTTGAAACTGGTGTGAAACACTAAGAACTAAAATAACTTCTTAAAAACACCATAAAAACTTTAAAATGCGCTGCACCATTGCACCAAATGCAAATGCACCATTAAAATTTTTATGGTGTTTTTAAGAAGTTATTTTAGTTCTTAGCAGTGATACGGTTCCGCAGACCGTTCAGAGTTGTTGGTAGCGGCGGGACGTACACAGCTTCCTTAACATAACACCTGAAGAAGTAGTCACATTTGCTTTCTCGTGTGGGGGACGAGTTTGGCTATCGCGTAGATGTTTGCCGTGCAGAAAACGGTGGACACATTGAACATTTATATTGTCTTAAAAAAACTTCGAAACTTCCACTTTTCATTGGTATAAAGATTGTTCATTTTGGATTTCTACTTTAATAAATAAAATTTTTTGAAAATGGGTCCATCATTTAGAATAACCCTGTATATGCTCAATGAGCATCATTCGAATTTTTTTTCGTTTTAAAGAAGCCACACAAAATAAAAACCAAAACTAAAATGTCTCGAAAATATTTCTAGCTATACATTTATATAATATAAGATTATTTAACAACTATGCCATTCTTAGAAACAGCGTCCGATAAATGAAAAGTTTTGAAGAGGCTCAAGTTATTCAAATAAATTGTAGAATTAAGATTGTAAATAATTAACGAAAGCTGATAAGAATAATTAATCAGGCAAACTAGTTTTAATATCATTATCAATAGTTTAGTTATTATAGATAAAATATTTAGAATACCAAGTTCTAATAAGGAAAGATATGTTCTTACTCTGAAACAGAGACATCCTGATACATTAAAAAGGTTTTACTGAATAATATTTCATTTTACCGTTCGCAGAATCTCCTAAAACTACTTCGCATATTAGGATAGATAATAAAACTGATGGCTGAATTTCAAACATTATATAAAATTAGTTCACTATAAAATTGAACTTAGAACTGACGTTGAGCTCCCTGATCTGCAGATTTACATGTTTTAAAAATAATCAATAACTGTAGGATTTCTGTACGTACACAGGTGTTTCTTTTAAAAGGAAATATCAACAATTAAAAACATAAAATGTAGATTTTGGTAAAGCTCATTTGACTTACAAATTGTCACCATTTCAATGGAGAAGGATAGAGCCATTTCAACCTTCCCCCCCTTTCCTTTCCTACTGCTTAGAAATGGAGTGTTGCTTATTCTTTAGCTTTACCAAAACGTTGCCTCACCTTGGAAGTGTTTACTACGTTAAGGAGAAGTTAAGGAGCCTTGTACCTTTTAAACTTACCGAAAATCAACAAAAACACTCAAAGTTTTAATTAGTGTATTTTCAAAACCTTATTATGTTTAAACATACAATTTTGACTATTGATTAAACAGATTGCGTTTTGTAATATTACTACCATTATTGCGCGCATGATATCTTGAGAACGTATGCATGGATTCTTATGAAATTTGATATAGATAATAAGCACATGTGTATTTTTAAAATGATCTACTTTTAGGTCAAAATTATTTCATTAAACATGTAAAAAAATTTAAAAATTACATTTTTTATTGAATAAAAATAGTTATAACTAAAAATATTGTCACTGTGAATACTTAAAAGTAGATCATTTTAAACACACCTATGTGCTATCTATATCAAATTTCATAACAATTCATACGTACGTTCTCAAGATATCACGCGCAAAATGACTTGCGGATTAAAAAAAGAAGAGTATTTTAATTTCAATAATAACCAAATATTGTAAAACGCTAGTCAGTTTCTAATGGTAGTATATTAAAAAGCCCAATATGATTAATCAGTAGTCTGTTAAATTTTATGTTTATATATGAAAAGATTTTTAAGATACACTAATTCCAACTTTGAATTTTTTGTTGATTTTCGTCGTGTTTAATTGCTACAAGACCCCTTAAGTTACAAAAATGAGATAGGTAGTAAAGAAATAGCAATATATGTTAAAAAAAACTAAGTTCTAATTTTTAACTTATTCAACGAATGGACTGATCTAAAGTCATCCGTTTTACATCCGATGTAATATTAGTTTAACATCACAAACTATACGTTTTGTATACATATAAAACTTACAAAAACAGAAAAGGGCGGAAACAATAAATATTCAAAATGCATAATACATGTCATATATTTACTTTAATGTAAACCATGAATTTCATTTATTACCTGTAACACCCACAATATGTTTCATAACTAATAAAAAGAAATTTGAAGGTTTTCCCTCTTTTTCATTGCTAAAAGATCTATGGAAAGGAATTAAATAGTTAAGACATTAGGTAGCGTTTTCTTATTTGCAAAAGTGCATCATCTAGTGCAAAGGATTTTCGATTTCTTTGACAACAATGTTCCAGGCAAAAATAACGCACACATAGCAGATACATACAGAAATGATCTGGAAATTATGAAATAACGTGACTTACAAATTGTCACATGTGCTCAAAAGAGATGAATTATTTTATACATATCAAGAAGTTTTATTCAGAGGAAGAATTTCTTAAAAGGGAAATATAAATTATTTTTTACGTTGTAAGTGTTCAGAAATGTAAGCTAAAACTTTTTTCACAAATCTGAGAGATATTTAAAATTTGTTCGAAAGTAAGCTTTTTCTATTATTAAGTGCTATATTTTACTACTTAGGAAAGAATTGTTTTTTCTATTATTATAAAAAGGGAAAATAATTCTCAAATAAAAGTAAAAGTTATTTAAATAAAATTATCATTTATTTACACAATATTTTTAAGTAAATGAGGCATTTAGTGCAATCAGAAAGTGCTCTCTCGAGTCTGTATATTTAGGATTCGATAACAGTTAAAACAATTAAAAGAACAGAATATATGTTTCAGTGAGTTCTGTATACCTTGTAAATTTGGTTCATTAGTTAGGAAAAAAGAAACGTGCAAATAATAAAAATTAAACCATAATCATTGCGACAAAAATGTATTACTTTAAAAACACGTCAGAACTCAGCAATTAATATTTGAGTTATATTTGAAAATTAGTTTTAAAAGGGAAATAAAATTTAGGCACATCAATTATCCAGCAAAAAATTTAAAACTTACAATTTTACACAATTTTACTGCGTTTAGAGGTAATAAAATTGAAATGAAATACCATATTTAATTTATTCTTTACATAGATATGAGTTTGATATATTTGAAAAAGATTAATGAAATACTGAAAAAAACATTAAGATAAACATATTTTGTAAGGTAAATTAGAAATTGGATTTTTCAACACACCATCATGCTTTTTTAAGAACTCTGAATAATTTTTTACTCGAAAATTAAAAAAAAAAAAAAAAATCCTAAAGCTATCTTAATTTAAGTTTTCTGGAAATATAACGCTCCTTTATAAACATTATTATTTTTATTTATTCAATTGTTACACATTTATCAAGAACTTCCTTTAAACAAAAATAATCTTTTATAATGCATACTCCATTATTCATTTGTATAAAATCGAAAATTTTTCACCAATATTTGTTCAACCGTAAATTTTACAATAAATCCTTCTGAAACACATTGATTATTTTCCCGACATGTTGATTCGGATAAATTTATTATAAGCTAAGTAATATATATTTTTTTTTTCGTAAGAGTTCTTTTCAAAAAACATTATCTTTGACTTTATTCTGAGAAACAAATGTAAAATAATTCAACAATAGTTGTTTGACCTTTCCAGCAGAGAAATCCGATAATAAATCTTTCGAAATACACCGTTGAATAATATAACTTGCAACAGCTGGTCTTAGAGAAAAATGAACACGGCAAGAGACAAACTTATCTTAATTATGTTGATTCCGTACTAAGACAGTTTCCTCAAAATATATTAAGTTACTTCTCCGAAATGCGCGTTGGCACTGCATAATAATTAGGGAAAATGATTTGAGTGTAACATACTTAGGAGCATTGTGGATGTATAAAATAAAGTATTAAATAATGACAAGCTTATTCAAATACGAGAAGAGTAAAAGTTTCATTTGTTTTAGCTACACAAAATGCCAGTGGAAATTGATTATTTAGAGAAAATTACGATTTGTTAAAAAGGGAATCATTGATTTTAACTTTATTGAAAAAGAAAGAATAAAGCACTTTACTTTTTAACGATACACATTAAAATGTATATTGATCAAGAAAAAATTATTTAATCGGCGGTATCTGAAACATATTATTTAACTCAAATGAAGAATTATTTAGTGAAATTAATTTCTAATCATATAACGAGACATATTATGCTAAAATGTGATCACATAGTTAAGGGTAATGAATTATCGCCTCGTGGATATCATCATGTTAGCATAGGAATTGTATAAACTGTTTTATTCAAAGCACGAATAACATATTGTCTGATATTTTTAAAAAATTACGAGTAATTAAAAAAAAACTAGTCGTTGGGGGCCACCGTAATACTTACCCATCATGGATATGCATAATGTAAAATATTAAAATAAAAATGTGTAAACTACTTATAAAATACATTGCAATTCAAATAAAAACGTGGCTTGATGACGTCATAAACTTTAAAGGCTCGATGATTGAATTGCTTGAAAGAAACATCCTTATAACTCCAAAAATAATAATCCTATTAACTAGCGGTATATTGCATCTGATTAAGCGTCAAATATTTGGTTAAAATATATCTTTGAAGTGAAATTTGGATGAAATACAGGGTCCTGAAAAATCGAAGAGTATGGAAATAGGATTCCAAATATTTCGGCAACTCATTATCCGATCAACTTCATGCTTTATGCAAAATTTATGTTTTTGTATTGTCTTTTATATTCATTTCTTAAAATAAACAATTTCGAAAATTTTTATATACCTTTTATCAGAACGAATATTTCGAGAGTCCGAAAAAAAGAGTTCCGGTTAATCGAAGTTATTGAAATTGAATAGGCCTCTTCCCATTATTACATACTAAGTACATACCAAATTGCAAGTCTCTATCTCAATTTTTTCGGGAGATAGAGCGTTTACAGACACACAGACACACAGACACACAGACACACACAGACGGACGGCAAAAATTTTTTTTTCTAAAAATATGTTTTTCGGAATCTCCAGTGTCTGAAACGTGCAAATCCGTCAAAAAAAATTTTCGATTTTCAAAACGATTACAAGACTTACCCTATACTACGTATGATGGGTAAGTAATAAAGGTGATTTTATGTGGTGTCACTCTAATTAACTCAAATTATCGCACACTATTTGACGCATCTAAATGAAGTTAGTTTCGCACAAAGGTATATTTTCGAAATAACTCGTTATTCTCACCTACACATAATTTCAATCACACTATTGCTAGCATCCCTTAAATTTAGGAAACAGAATATGATTACATATTAAAATTTTAAAAGTGCTTATTAAAAAAAACCTGCGCAAGACATAATGTCTATTTAAAAAATAATAATTTAGTACTAGGTATCTTAACCAAATATTGGAATTTCATGGCGATTGTTACATTTTAACAAATATTAGATTCTAGAATTTTTTTAAAGAAAAATAGCAAGAAAACAAAGAGAAGTACAAACAGACCATTTTTTAACCTTGACAAAACTTATACGGAATTATTACAAAAATGGGTCTTTTCAAAAAAAAAAAAAAAAAAAAAAAAACAGAATTATGAAATCGAAGCATCGCTTCTAAAGATATACGTGAATATACTTAGAAAAATACATTGAATTGTATAACATCCTTTATTGGAAGCCGATTAAGAAACTTCTGATGTATGTACAAAAATCTAATTATTATTTTTTAACATTTTGCGGGAAATATTTTTGCAAAATATTGTTATTTATAAGCAGTGCAATGTTGATACAATTCATTTTGTACTATTCAATGCTTACAAGAAAAATAGCGTCAGTTCATGAACAATGAATATTTTCAGAAATATGAAGTAAAAAGTATTTCTTTTCTGTTAAAGTTTCTACATTTTTAGGGTTTCGTTCATCTCACGAAACCCTATTACTCCTGCTCGGTTGCCTGCCCGTCACAGAGCCGTTCTCAGAAACTGTATAACTTACAGGCCTGAAAATTTGTGTACTTATAGCTAAATACCTACTATGAAGCTCAAAATATTAAAATTTGAAAACATCTTATTATTTTAATATATAGAGATAAAAAACAAAAAATCTAACACCTTTTTCCTATTAAATTTAAACATTTTTCATTATAGCAGTTGCCAACAATTAAAAATCCATAATATACTTCTTTCTAGAATAATTAATTTTCTATTGAAAGATTTCGGCGTGAAAAATGAAAATGAAAAAAGAGTTTCTTTCACCAATTGAAAAGAAAAATATTAATATGACGTCATATTGGTCATGAAACGGAAATTTTCAAACATTTCTGAATAATACAAGGAGTATGAGTATCTGTAAACACAGAAAACAACTTAATATGACGTCATTAGTGAATTAAAAAGAAAACTATTCTGACGTCATAACGGATTTTTCAAATGTTTGAGAATAATACAAAGAGAGTATCAGTATGAGTAATAGAGAATAGTAAATATATAAGTTTGAGGAACGTATTGAATCATGATAAAAACCCCGTTATGGAATTAGAGTGGAATTTCCCTTTAACGAAGTCTCTATTTTACGAAGTTTTCTACTTAACGGAATTTTCTGCAGAACACTATTAGCATATATATTAATCTCCATTCTACGAAAAATATATTCTATATAACGAAGTTTATTCCATTTTTGTACTTGTACAGAATTCAAACTAAGAGATTGCTGTTGCGATGGTTATGCGAATTTATTTAAGAAAATGAACATATTTAAGTAATTTCCATTCTGTTTGGTGCTAAATAAAACAATTTTTTTCACACTAAGAAAATCACTTGTTATCTCTGCTCTCGCAGACACTGCTCAGCGCTGACAGTTAGGAGAAGTCAAAATCCCATTTTCACATTCTATGATATAGAAGATTCAGTGACACAACGGCGTCAGATGCATTGAAGCAAAAAATATCAAATAGAGTCAGACAGTTACCATTCTGACTTTCCATTGCTGATAGACAATTGCTTTGTACATCCACAAGATTGTGCTTCAAAATGCAAATCGAAGAACATCAAAGGTATTTGTGTTCCTGCCCATACACCTTCTAAACTTCAGCCATTAGACTAAGGAATAATAAAAGATTTTGAAGTACATTATTGAAAAAGACAGAAAAAAGACAATGTAGTGAAAACATTAGCTTGAGAACCTGTGTATCAGGGCTGATGAAAGCTTGGGAATGTGCCGTGCTTTCATCGACCGTACATAACTGTTTTGTAAAAGACGACTTAATTGAAACTTAATCAAATGCTTCTGAATCCAACACCTGTTTGTCATAACTGAAGGAAAATTTTCATGAATTTAAGTTGATTTCTATTTAACGAATTTTCTTCATAACGAAGTTTTTAAATGTAACGATGAGACTTCGTTAAATGTGAGTTTCACTGTATTGGCATATTTTAACATTTTGAAGGTCTCTAAACAACATGTTTAATTTTGAAATTGATTTTTTTTTAATATCGCATTTAGTCCACATGACGGATATTATTATGACAGAGTATAATACCTGGCTTCGCCCGCTATCGGACAGGTTCAGATATTCGATAAAACGAGAAAAATAGACCGATAAATTTTTACTTTAGAAAAAACATGACTCTTTCTTTTTTTTTTTTTTTTTTTTTTTTTTTTTTTGGATTTATTAAAGAAAGGATAAAGTGTTTTGAAAGGAATATTAAACGAAAGCCTTTGTGCTATCTTCGATAACACTTACCCACTTGTTTTAATATAGGATGGGATTTAATATTTTTTGTAATCTAGTAATTATCTGTAGTCATCATACTGCAGGAGAAAAATATCACATTTAAAAAAAATTAAGTACTGTCAATTTATTTTTCTTGCCCAAATATATGCATTAACCACTTAATTTTTGAAAGATAATATTTATGTCGTAACCTGTCCTATGCTTACAACTCATTAAAAATATTGTATCTTTTAAGAAATAAAATAAATTAAATAGTGTCACTGATGTGCAGTGAAAATCTTAAATATTTATTAAGAATTTATTTCTATTATATATACAAAAAATAGAGAGCGGGTACAATATGCATCTACACTGTTTTCGGTAGTCTTTGAAAAAGGGACATTGCGTTCAGAAAGTCTATTCGTATAGCATTTGAAATGAATAAAATATTGAACTAAATGTAGCACAGCAAATGAAAAGGAAAGGCTTTGGCAACTTATATACAAGAATTTTATCTACATTTAGAGAATTTTAAAATTTATCTGTGACGATATCCCATAACTGTGATTTTTCAGCTCCCAGTATATCTCTCGGCATTTCTTTGCAATATAAATTATCATTTAATGTTAAAATGTTTATCTACGATTGTTCTACAATACTATTTTACTTCTACTGTGAAGATCTGTTTTATTTTAACGTTTAAAATGAAATTGAAATATCTCAAAAGTCATTACTGTCTCCTGTCCCCAACCGATAACTTGATCATTAAAACCATAAACAAACAATTATCTCTCTATATTAAAAAAACAGTAACCACCGCCGCAGCAGCCACAACCGCTGTCAATGAAGATATTGTGTCTTGAAATCTTTCCGGACTAATATCCAAAATTCTATTGCACATAAAAATATAACAAGTTGGAAATTGTACGTCAAACGTTACAAACGAGGTGCGTTCGTACGCACGTTTTAGAATTAAATTCATGATATCCCGTGCGTAGAACGGGTTAAACAGCTAGTTAAGTATATATTTTATGACACTGTTCATACAAATATCTTAACTAGTTATATAAATATTCAGATATATATGTATCAGCTAGTTATATAAATATTCAGATCTTGATGATTTTTAATTCTGTGAAATGAATTATATCGTCTGCAGATTAATTTCTGTAATAAAATAAGTTTCTCGGTCGCTTGACGATTTAACATCCATCGGAAGCTCCTATAACAAAAAAGCACCGATTTAAAAAAAAAATCAAATTTCTTAATAAATATTTTTATTAATATCTCCTAAAGTTTTGATTCGATTTTAATAAAATTTGAAATGTCTCGACAAAATTCTGCAAAGATAATATATTTTAAATTGCAAACCATTTGGTTGGGTAGTTTTTGCGTTGTTATATGCGGACAGACAGACAGACGGACGGACAGACAGACGGACAGACAGACAGACAGACAGACGGACGGACAGACGGACGGACCAAGCGACGACTATAGGTGCTACGTATTTATATAATTACGAACGCACCTAAAAATCGGTAGTTTTATAAAGAAATGTTCGATAAACATGCTGAAACAGACAATTTTTAAATCGAAGAATTATTTTAAGAGATATTGAATATTAAAATTGGTCAAATTAGTCCGCTTAAAAAACTTTTATAGGAACGCAAACTATGCCCAGGAATTTAACTATAATTTAAAAGGATATAATTGACAAGTTTGCGGTGTGAAGAGTGCAATTATTGTTTTATTTGAGTAATTTTTTGAGGTTATATTTAAATTTTTTATTCAAAATTTTCCTTATTTTGGTGAACTCTGGTTCATATTTCATAAAATCTATTATTTGAATTGTTGCCATTTTGTAAAATAGCGCACATAATAATATCCTTTTCAATTAAGAAATGTATTTACACGTGACTATTAAAAACATAAATAAAACTTTAAAATAATAATTAAATAATCACGTGTTAAAAGCAGTAAAATTAGAAAATTACGTAATAAAAAATATACTTGCACGTGAATATTAAAAAGAGAAATATTTAACAATTGAAACCATTTGGACACTACACTGTTAACTAGTATTTTAAAAACACAAATTGCACAAATTGTGCTTATTAGTTGCTAAAATCAGTGTAAAAATTGTTTTAAACTCATAAAAGAGCTAAAATCCTATTAGCTCTTTTATGAGTTTAAAACAATTTTTACACTGATTTTAGCAACTAATAAGCACAATTTGTGCAATTTGTGTTTTTAAAATAAAGAAATATTTAAATTATTACTCGTTTTCAAAGCATTAAGTAGGAAAACTTACATAAAATTATTATCATATTTAAAATGCTCATATTTAAAATATCATATTTAAATATCATATTTAAAATATAATCATATTTAAAATGCTCAAATAATAATATTTCCAAACAATTTCAACTAAAAAATATATTTACACGAGATATTAATTTGTTTCGACAAATCTTTTACCTATTATTGAAAATTTTAAAACAACGTAAATAATAATATTTCCTCTCAATTAAAACTTATATTTTTACGTTTAATAATTACCTTAAAAATAACGAAATAAATTGTTAAAATATCATTAACAATACGGTACTTCTCCATTATCCCGTCGGACTCTTTTCATAAAAAAAAAACTATCACCAAATTATAGGATTTAACATAAAAAAATGCATGATCGGGCGTCACATTCACTTGACGTCAGAGGCATTACATGGGTTTGTTATGGCATCAAGTGGTTTTTAATTCGACATATACATAGATTTTTCATTATATTTTGCTCATTTATTAATTATTTAATTAATTAAAATAGCAATTGCATCATTAAATGGTAGTGCATGATTTTAAAAGAGAAAAGGCATTGAAAAACGTTGCGATGAACAGTTCAATAGAATATAACGGTTTCAACTGAGGTCACAAACATATATTCGCCAGCGGAGAGGGATCACAGAGTAACGAGAAATAATAGAGAGGCAGTGAACCGTAAAATCGGCTTGCAATATGAAGCCGGTTATCGCTCAAATCATTAGGCCCAAGAGCTGACCTCATTAGACGGAGAGAGGCTGCACGTGTAACAAGGACTGGATTCATCGGACGGGGAGAGGTTTTCAAAGCAAGCCGCCAGTTGTTTGGGCCGACTTTAGGGTTGCATTTTCAGCGTCACGCCAAGCGTAAACGTTTCATCTCTATTTACTCTCTGAACTCTATGGAGAGGAATAATTAAGAAAAATAATGTAAATAAATATCCAAGATTTTTTTTTCTGTTTTTATTAATATATTGTAAATTTAATTGTTTAAACTTACTCATAGGTGACACTTTGGTGAGTGGGATTTCTCGAATTTCTTGTATTTTATTTATTTGCTTATTTATTTATTTATTTATTTATTTATTGAAATACCAATGGCAAAATTTTTCTATTTGTTTATTTGCTCTTACAGTTTCGCGATAGCGTTTTTTTAAATAAAAATTGATCGAAGGGATAATGGAGAAGTACCAAAACGACAAATAAGCGTTGAATTAAAAATCCCTCGAGGACATAATTAATACGTGTAACGCATTTGATGTCGCCTGAATGCGACTCAGCGTCACGATCATGCACTTTTGGAGTTAAATCGTACAGTTTGGCCACTTCTTTTCCTTTATATAAAGTAATCGACAGGATAATGGAGAAATAACAAACTTTCTATAGCATCTTTATAAAATTCTCCTATGCAGCGACATTGTTTACTTAACCATTGTACACAAGTTGATTTTCAAATGTTTAATTAATCTTATTTAATCAATCAGGAAAACAGTTGTTAGCTGTCGACAGGAGTTGATTCGACCTTAAAGTCAAAAGAAAATTAATGGAAACCCGGTTACAACAGATCGCCACTGTCGGTTAATTATAATACAATCTTCCGTAATCGTTCTAGAGTTGATCAAATCAGAGTGTTTTTAAAGTTTGTGGTGTCAGAACGGGTGCTCGTAGGGACAGAGCCCCTTAGTTATTTAAAAAATGTGAAAACCAATGCTTGAAGACAAAAATAGTTCGTAAAGCAGGGCACGAAATTTCCGTTCGCTAGCTCGCCAGCTCGCCATTGGCGAGCAAATTTTTAAGATTGGCGAGTAAGTTTCATCTTTTGAAATGTTGTGCTTTAAATCAAACTGCATACGCTCAGAATATTGTGCCTCAATCTAACGACACCCGGGAGTGTTTTAAAATCAAGCGACGGCATTTATCTTCCAAAAGAATAAAAAATGCGGTGTCACCCACTTCCACCTGCTGGCGTCACGCTCTTACAGAGGAACAAACTTCCCCGTCTGCATTCGTTCCCCCGCTTTCACACCGTACAAGCGCCAAGGATGCTTTTTTTGCTTCCGAAGCCGAATCTGATCGCTCTTCACTCCTTTGCGAAGTGAATCAGATTTCGCCACCTAAGCTCAGCTGCTTGAAACACGGTAAAAATTATTCGCTTTCTCTCGAATTTTTAACAATTTAAAAATTGTTCATATTTTTCATGAATGTAAAATAGTCTGGATTTAACAGACAACTCCTTCTAACAATGGTCAATTTCAATTCAGTTTGTCATAAATAGTTCATTTTCTGGGCAGGTGTAGTGGCCTACGTCACAGTCTGAATGAATGTAAAATAGTGGAGAGCAAAAATTGTAGTCTGGCTAGTACCTTTTCAACTGAAATTTCATGCCCTGTTGTAAAATAATTGGAAATTAGTATTTTCAACACGGAAACACAATTTAAAAAAAAATGTTTACTCATTAAAATTTGAAAACAAAAACTTAAAACTATTTTAAGTTAAATTATCTGGACTAACAATGCTCTTTTATAAACATGAGAATTTTTATTTATTAAATTGTGGCAAATTAATCAAGACCTTCCTCTGAATTAAAATCACCTTTTATAATAAGTATTGTATGACAAAATCAAAAAGAATTCAAAAATATTATTTCTGTTGTAAATTTTTAAATCATTCATTCTGAAACATTGGATTTCCATTACATATACATTTTATTTTTACTTTGCTGCATGAAACAAATGTAAAAGAATTCAGCAATAGCTGCTTGACGTTTATAGCAGATAAATCCGATAATAAATCTTTCGAAATACACCGTCGAATATTGTAACAAGCAACAGCTGCTCTTAGATAAAAATGAATACGACAAGAGACAGACAATCTTAATTATGTTGATACCATAATAAGACAGTTTCCACAAAATATATTAATTTTGTTCTCCAAAATGCGCGTCTGCAACGCATAATAATTAAAGAAAACGCTTTGAATGTAACATAGTTCCGAGTATTGTGGAGACATATAATGAAGTTATAAACAATGGCAAGCTCATTCAAGTCCAAGAAATGTAAAAGTTTGATTTGTTTTATGTACATAAAATGTCAGTGGAAACTGTTTATGTAGAGAAAATTATGATTTGTTAAAAAGAATAATTCATTTTAGCTTAACTGTTATAAAATGAAAAAGTAAAATACTTCCTTTTATAAAGACAGGCAAAAGTTATAGATTTATGAAGGTAAAATTTATTTAATCGGCAGTATGTGGAAAATAAATTTTAACTGAAATTAAGAATTATTCAGTGAATTAATTTCTGATCACACTGCAAAAAAAGACAAATGTTTCTTACTACATGAAAATATACTATAACCACAAACGAAAATGTACAATAATTTCTTCCTAGTTATCCATGATTCCGAAAAGCGTTCTCTTTAATTAGAAACCTCAGAAATAAATATATTTTTCGAGATTTAAAAAAGCATTGATAAATACATTTTTTTTTCTTCTGCTACTGATTTTCGGAAACGTTTTCGACTGGTTTTATAGTGAATTAATCAGTTTTCTCAAACAGTAAAAACGGTTTTTAGGATATTATCAGTTCTGAATTAAGCATTTTTAGATGCGTAATTCAATTTATGCATGCAAGTGTGAAATATATATATATATAATAATTTTAATGTTAATTTTATAGCTGTTGATTTATCTTGTTTGTTTGCAAAACATGTTTGTTGAACATGAACATGTTTACTTGAGAATTGAAAGTATCCGGAAAACCTGTATTCAGGGTTGAGAAAACTCAGTAATACACTACAAAAATGACTCTGAAGCATTTCCGAAAGACAAAAGAAACTTTGTTTTCATAAATTCATCTTCAAATCTCATAAATATATTAGTTTCGGACGTTTCTAAAGAAAGCGAACACTTTTAGGAATTGAGGGTAATTCGGAAGGAGTTTTATATATATATATTTGTTTGTGTTTATATTATAGATAAATATACAGTATAGATAAATATTAGATAAAGATACATTTGCCTTTTTAACAATGCATGTAATGATTGACATTATACTAACACCAGTCACATATGTTGCATAAACTTCTTCATTTTAGCTCGCGTGATCTTCTTCGCTTTAGCTCCGCTGAGAGAGAGATCACTTGACATGGTTTTTCATTATTTTATTGTATCTCCTTGTTGTAAAACCTGATTGATTTTATCTTTTTTATTTATTTTTGTCATATGGCAACTTTATGTTTTTTCATTTTATTTAAAAAGGAAAAGTGGAAAAGTAGCTGTTCTAGACGTTTCTAAAATGTAGTTTGCAATGTAAAGATATAATGTTTTTTTTGTTTTGTTTTAGAAATGTTTTCCATTAGTTTTTGTTGAAATAAGTGTTCAGTTTTGCTAGTTGGAGATCTTTAATTAATTCTTCAAAAAGACGGTAACATAGAGTATATGTTTAAGAATTGAGCTATGTTTTTTTAAATATAGATATTTGAACTGTTTGAATGAATATAAGATCTGTTGCTAATACTAACTGAAAATGTCTTTAAAGTCTTTAAGAGTTAAAAAGAAAAATGAAAAAGAAGGTTTTACTGTAGTTGCTGAAAATGTGGAAATGGAAATCAAACGTAAATATTTTCATCTTATTAACTGTCAGATTTTGTTAAATCAGTTAAACGATAAATTTAACAGGCTGAGTTCGACTAAAGAGAAGATCATGTAATTACTTAATGAAAAAGATTTTAAAACTGAATTTAATTCAGCCAAAGCCTATAGAGACTTATATTTAAGTTTGAAAATTATGCTAGAGTATAAAATAGCAGAACATAAGTCGAAAATGGTCGAAGAAGTTTTATCTTTGCCATCGAATATAGTGTCTGCAGTTAAGAACAGGAAATTTAAACTTCCTGAATTGGAGATAAGAAGATTTTCTGGAGATGCTAGAGAATTCTTGAGCTATTGGAGCCAATTTTTTAAGATTCATGAAGATCTGAACTTAGCTTCAGAAGCCGAAATTAATTCCTGGTTCAGTGTGTGATACTGAATTCCCGAGCAGCTCAATTGATAAACAGTTTTCCCCTGACGGCTACTAATTATCCGAAAGCTGTGCAACAACTGAAAGATCGTTTCGGACGTGAGGATTTATTAGTTCAAATATATGTTCGGGATCTATTGAGCCTTATAATGACGAATGCTACTACTGGACGTACAGCTACGGATTTGGCTGTCCTTTACGACAGAATATAGAGTAAGTAAGCGGAGAGCAATAGAAAGTGTCAGGTGGGCGAAAGACAAGTTTGCTGATTTTCTCGTGCCTCTAGTGGAATTTTGCCTACCTGAAAGTATACTTAGAGCATCGGAGAGAAGCCGGGTTACAGAATATGGAGTGCCAAAGAATTCTGAAAGGACTCTCGATAATCTTATTATTTTTTTTTTCGCCATGAAGTGGAATCCGAAGAGGTGAGTAAATTAGCTCAAACTGGTAATATTGTGAAGCGCGTTTTTAATAGAAATGTTAGTAGTGACAATTTAGATTTGTCATCTGCAGCTTTGTTAGTAAGTACAAATGAGTTTTATAATGATAACTTGTCTTTTACTTTTATTTTTTGTGATAAGTCACATTCTAGTGCAAAATGTTTTAAAGCAGAGAAAATGAGTTTTAATGATAAATATTGATTGTACAAAAGAAAAGGTTTTGTTTTGCATGTTTAAGAATTGGTCATTTAAGACATCAACGTGAATCTAATATTAAGTGTTTTATTTGTAATGGTAATCATTTAAAGTTAATGTGGTCAAAGAATGTAAAAGAAAATGAGTGTAAACAATATTATTCAAAAGCTGAGGTTTTTCTTTCCAATAATAGAAATGATAATGTTTATTTGCAAAGTTTATGTATAAATATTGTTGTTAAAGGTAAAAGAAAGATAATTCGAGCTCTTACAGATACCGGCTCACAACATGACTATGTGGCTGAAAGGGTTATTCGGGAGATGAATGTAGAATCGATTCGGGAAGCGAAAATTATTCATTGTTTATTTGGAGGAAAAGAGAGGGACCCATTATCCCATTCAGTTTTCTCTGTGGAAGTAGGTGATTTAGATAGAACTTATAGACTTTGTTTTAAAGCCTTTTAAGAAGGAAAAATATGTGGTTTTGTATCCATTGTTCATGATCTTAAAATTCTTCAGGAATTAAAACAGAGGAAAATACAAAGTACTTACTGCGTATGTAAGGAAAATTAAATTGATTTGTTATTAGGCGTAGATGTTATCGAGAAGTTATTAACGAGGGAATTTGTACAGTTGTCTTCGGGACTCACTGCTTTCAAAAATAGATTTCAGTGGGTTCGCATGAGTAAACAAATGAGGATAAACAAATGAGGACTATGTTGGGGATAACGTATTATCAAGTATATCTTTGCATGCGCGAGATATTTCAGTAAAATACTTGTGGGAGTTAGAGGCTTTAGGTATCCCAAATCCTATTGAAAATGTTAAAATAAAAAATCGGGCTGAGGAAAATATTGATTTTGAAAATAAATTATCAATACTTCCCGATGCTAGGTATGAATTAGAGTTATCTTGGAAACCTGAAACTAATAATTTGTCAGATAACAAAAATATATCTTTTATGCGTAGTGAGTAAATTATTAAACGTACTAAAGGAAGTGGATTTCTAGGTAGTTATTAACATGTGTTTCAGGAATGGTAAAAATTAAACATTATTGAAAGGGTGCCGAAAAAGAAATTAGATAATAAATGCCATTATCTGTCGCATAGACCAGTTATAAAGATAAATAGTGAAACTAGAAAAGTAAGACCCGTGTTGGAGGCTTCTGCTAACGAAAAGGTAAAACCATCCTTAAACCAGTGTTTACTTAAAGGTCCTAATTTAATAGAACTCATACCAGACATCCCAGACAGGTTCAGAATTTTTTCTTTTGGTTTGAGTGCCTTATCCTGACCTCTTCAATAATATAGATCCCATCATTGAAAAATTTAAAATTTTGAATGAACTTCTTGAAAATATATATAACCTAATTTCTAAACTCAATATTCCAATCCAAAATTTAATTCAATCCAAATTCAGCTCTACACTTCAAAATGAGTCAGAAAAACCCTAAGTCAGTTTTTTCCTATGACGTCATCACATCTCATTTCCTATTGGCTGACACAGACTTGTCTGTCGGTTCCCTGCTTCTCTGCCGGCGCTGCTGCTGGTACTGTTGATTTTTAGATTTTAATATTGTTAATACTTAAATGGTTTCTGAACTGGGCCTTTTTTCCCCGCCTACCCGGCCTTTACGGTTTTTTTCCAGTTTTTCTGAATTCACGTCATTGTTAGTTGCATATACTATACTCTGAGGATGTGTCGCAGATGGCCACTGGCGCCTCGGTAAAAAGTTGTTAGAAGTTGATTTAGAAAAAAAACATTCCTTCAGCTGAGTATTGCTCCGAAAGATAGATTCTTAGCATTGTTTTACCCATGATATGCAAAAATGCAGATTTTTAGGAATTGTTGCATTGTTTCTCTGTTCTCTTTATTTACTGAATGCTTCCATCATTCCCCTTTTAGACAATTCCTCACTTGATTTCAATAAAGTGACTCATAATTTAAAAAAATATTTTTATGTTGATAATTGTATAACTGGTGTAAATAATGTCAAAGAAGAAGATTTTTATTGAACAGATTAAAATTATTATGTTTCAACTTCCGTGGTTGGGAAAGCAATGGTCCTTGCAAAATTACATCTAAGCGTTCCTCGGATACATCTTTGTTAGAAATGTTATGGAACTTAGATAATGATACATTGAAATGTAAGATTAGTGTAAATATGTTGACTTGTGATGTTAAAGTAACTAAGAAATTGATTCTATCTATTGTGCAATCGATATTTGATCCAATTGGTATACTTGTTTCAACTACACTGCTACCAAGTTAATTTTGCAACAAACATGCAAAAGAAAATATTCATTGGGATGATATGTTGCCTGAGGACATTGTAAATAAATTTTGTTTATGGTTAAATAATGTGCATTTGTTAAAAGATGTGGCAATACCACGTTATGTAGGCTCAAATACAACATTCGACTTGCATGTTTTTGTCGATGCTTGTAAGAATGCTTATGCTGCTTGTGTTTTCGATCGAGCACGTAATTCATCTGGAATTTTGTTGACTCTTTTAAGAGCGAAAAGTCGTGTAGCACCTTTGAAAATCTTAATCATCCCAAGATTGGAGTTGAGATGTCCTGTTGCATAGGATTCAAATTAGCCATTTCCATCTGTAAATGCTTTTTATATGAAAATTGCATTCTGGATTGATTCTGCAGTTGCATTGTGGTGGATAAAAAAAACACGGAGAATGATCTAATTTGTTGCTAATCTGGTTAAAGAAAACAGGCATCCGACATAATATGAATCATGGAGACATATCCCTGGTCACATGAATCCATCTGATATACTAGCCCGAGGTTGTTCACCTAGTCAAATGCTAGATTCTGACTAGTTTAATGGACCTTTATGGCTCAAGAAAAATCCATAATCGTGGCCTGTTAATGAATTTTTGGGCAATCTAATGAAGTTAGTGATGAAAATAAAAAGGTTAAAATAACCAATATTAATGTGTCAGAGTTGTCCTTTTGATGTTGGAAGATTTTCAAATTATGGTAAATTAATTATTCGGGTTTCCTGTTGGGTTTTACGTTTTATTAATAACTGTAGAAGTACTCCTAATTGTGTAAAGATATTTCTGTTCATGAAATTGTAAATTCTGAGAAGTGCTTGATTAGATTTATTCAGAATTCTTATTTATCTGATTTAAAAACTGTGAAGTGTATAGATGTATTTACTGATAATGAAAACATCATTGCAGTGAAAACTAGAATAACCCAACGTAAGTCCAGTTCTGATTTTTTAAGACCTATTTGGTTACCTTGGAAATGTATAGTTACTGAATTATTAATTAAATCAGTGCATAGAAAAAACTGCACTTCATATGATGCAATCATTATTGAGAGAAAGATTTTGGATAACTAAACAACGTAAAACTATACGTAAAGTGATGAATAAATGTGTGAAGTATAAAAGGTATACGTTAAAGCCAATGTCAATTGATTCCCTACCTCTACCAACTGTTCGCGTAGAAATTTTTTCTGTATTCACGGTTGCAGGGATTGATTTGGCGGGATCTTTATTTCTAAAATATGATGAAAAGGTTTTGATTCCTTCTTTTTAATCAGGGAATTTATGCTTTTGAGTCGTTTGCCACTGACTCAAAAACGGGGGAGGATGTTGCGTAAACTTTTTAATTTTAGCTCGCGTGATCTTTAATTTTAGCTCGCGTGATTAGCTTCGCTGAGAGAGGGATCATGTGACATGGTTTTTCATTATTTTACTGTATCTCCTTGATATAAAACCGGATTGAGTTGTTTATTCATTTTTATTTTGTAATTTATTTTTGTCATAGGGCAACTTTATGTTTTATCATTTAACTTTAAAAGGAAAAGTAGATATTCTAGAAGTTTCTAAAATGTAGTTTGCAATGTGAAGACGTAATGTTTTTTGAGAAATGTTTTCGATGAGTTTCTATTGAAATAAATGTTAAGTTTTGTTAACTGGAGATCTTTATTTAATTCTTCAAACAGACGGTAACATTGGATAGATGTTTAAGAACTGCGCTATATATTTTTAAATAGATTTAGTTGAAATTTTTTTCTGCTGCAATAATTAAGGGAAATGCATTATGGCTTTGTGGTTATCGTGCATATTCGTATGATTTAAAGGAAATGAAAATTGCACTTTGTTCAAAGCACGAATAACATATTTTCGGACATTCAATATATTACAAGTAATTAAAAAAAATAAAATGTGACTGTACGTTATATCACTTCAATTAACTGAACTTATCGCATGTCATTTGGCGCATCTAAGTCAGGTTAGTTTTGCACAGAAGTATTCGAGTATTACTTACCCATGATACGTAGTTATAGGGTAAGTCTTGTAATCGTTTTGAAAATCGAAAACAAATTTTTGACGGATTTACACGTTTCAGACACTGGAGATTCCGAAAAACATATTTTTAGAAAAAAAAATGCCGCCCGTCTGTGTGTCTGTAAACGCTCTATCTCCCAAACAAATTGATATAGAGACTTGCAATTTAGTATGTACTTACTATGTAATAATGGGAAGAAGCCTATTAACTTTCAATAACCTCGATTAACCGGAACTATTTTTTTCGGACTCTCGAAATATTCGTTCCGAAATATCCTATTTTCCATACTCTTCGATTTTTCATGACCCTGTATTTCATCCACATTTCACTTCAAAAATGTATTTTAATTGGAAATTTGACGCTCAATCAGATGCAATAAACCGCTAGTTAATAGGATTATCATTTTTGGAGTTATAAGGAGGTTTCTTTCAAGCAATTCAGTAATCGAGCCTTTAAAGTTTATGACGTCATCAAGCCACGATTTTATTTGAATTGCAATGGATTTTATAAGTAGTTTACACATTTTTATTTTAATATTTTACATTATGCATATCAATGATGGGTAAGTATTACGGTGACCCCCAACGACTAGTTTTTTGTAACAACTCTTTATACCTACACTTAATTTCAATCCCACTGTTGCTAACATCGCTCAAATTTAAGAACCATTATATGATCATATATTAAAAATTTTGAACTGCACATGACATAGTGACTATTTTTAAAACGCGATTTAATGTTATGTATCTTAACAAAACATTGAAAATTCGCAACGATTTTTCAGTTTATACGGATATTAGATGCTAGAAAATAATTTTAAAAAATGTTAAGAAAACAGAGAGAAGGACAAACATACCACTTTTATATCCTGAATAAAATTTATATGGAACCACGGCGGACGCAACAAAAAATTCCTTTCCAACAAAAAATAGCAGAATTATCGAAATCGAAGAATCGGTTGTAAAGCTATGCGTGAACATAAATAAAAAAAAAAATACATAGAAATGTAATAACATCCTTTATTCGAAATCGCTTACCAAAACATAAACATGTACATAAATCTAGTGCTTCTTTTATAAAACATTTCGGAAAACATTGTTAGTGCAATGTTGATACAATTTGTTTTGTACTACGTAATGCAAATAAGAAAAATAGCAGTATTTTATGAAAACATGAACAGTTTGAGAAATGTGAAGTAAAAAGTTTGTTTTCTGTTCAAGTATCTTTATTTTTTTTTGTATAAGATAGAAATTATTATTTTTGTAATATTTTTGTATTTATCTACAGGCAATCATATTGAAGAAATGCAAAGGGCATTCCATAAAAACTGATAGTTTTTTTTTACATAGTGGCAACACCGCGAAACAAGGCGATTTTTTCAAACTGTTAACTGTAAATTTATAAATATTCTATATGAAGCAAACGATTTTATTTTCCTAGTTTCGTTCTTGTTTAAAGAACTGTTTTTATTTGCCCTACAGAAATGGAAGTGAATGATTCAGAGTTAAAAAACGAAATGAGTTGTTCCATAAAATTTTGCTACCATGGTTTTTTTTTCTTTTTACTTAACATGAAAGTTTATTTGTTATGTCAGCTAACAAAACTGATTAAATGCAGATTATTTGGAAATTTCTGTTTTATATTCGTTTCTGATAAATAAGTTTTATGAAATGTAAATTAATTTTAGTTTATATCCCATAATCAACAATCTATTGAAAGAAAATTGAGATGTTTCAAAGTGCCCGAAGACTGAATCACTGTACAGTGTACAGTGTACACCATGCAAGGTTAAGATTGATACAAAATCACCTGTGTCAAAAATTACTTTTAGTACATGAGCCTTGGATTTTATCAAGAAAAATTGAATTAAAAGTAAAACTTGAAATAACACATCTACATTTTTCAGCAATAATTTTTAGTTTAAAGGAATTTCAAATTACTTTTACAAGCTTGCAAAAAAAATCGTATCAATGTCCCCAAACTCCCCCTCCTACACGATACTGTAAAATAGCTGTTTCCATCAGACCACCAAATTTAAGCAGTATCTGCTGCGGTTAGTAACTCTGCAGACCTGGAAACACTACGTTTCTGTTGGCACTGTCCAGATGCCAAGTATCTGCACGAATAATTAGGAGTGAGCAGTGCCTTCTCTCATAGATGATTGTACGTGAAAGAGGTGGCACCCCGAGAGACTATTCCCTTTAAATAAGGATTAAACACCCGGGTAAATTTGTGAAATATTAAATACCATTAACTGTTATAGTTTGAAATTTTCATAAAGTATAAATTATATTAATTGCAATTATTAAAAAATATATCAACTTGAAAATATGTAAATAAGTGCACATGTTCAATGAAAAATTTGATTTTGCATCAAAAAACAATTTTTAAATATCTTAATGTTTTTGAGCATTTTTGTACCTACTTACTCTTATAACATATAAAATTTAAATACATGTAAAAATACATGTAAAAAAACAGTTCTACAGACCTATGAAAGCACCCAAATTAATAATCCTATATCTATTTTAGCTCCAAATAAAATTCGATATTTATTTTTCATATACATTAAATCGAATATTTATTCAATCGTTCACAAATGTTTATCGTACCTTACATGAATATTATTTTGATGCTATAAATGCACATCGTTCATATCTACAATATATAGATGATTAATAAACTACATTCTTATGAAATTTCAATAAGTATTTCAATTAAACTCTACAGAGAAGTTTATATTAACGTATGATCGCCTCTCTATTACAAATTGGGAATTAACAACAGGTGTTTTCCTACACCAGTTTATATTTGATTAACTTAATTAGGTCTCAGAATTCATTCGCCTTCTAGCCTAAGTTGAGTAATGTTTCGTTAAACATTCCAAAGGAACTTTATAGGATTTAGATTAATATTAAAATTAAGCAAGTTGATAAATGTTGAAAGTTTTATGAAGTAAAAATAGCAGTATTTAATTCAGTAAACTATCATTAACGCTACAAATGTGCTACATATATTTCGCAATTAAAATGAAATAAACTGCAGTAAATTTGTTACACAAGAAAACTTTGCACAAGTATAAAATGGAATAATAAAAATTATGACTCTGAGTAGATTATACTTAGAGTAAATCATAAGTTACTATCTTTAGTTCAAACAAGTTGGAAATTGTACGTTAAACGTGACATAGGAGGTGCGTTCGATTTATAACTAGTTTCACAATGTAAAAATAATCATCCTTGTTATTTCAGTGAAATGAATTATATCGTCTGCTGTGAGCGAAATGAATATGGCTTTTCTTTTTCTTATTACGTACTAGCTAACCCGCCCGGCGTTGCCCGGGCCCGAGATAATTGCAATCTTAGAGAAAGGCGATAACCCCCTCCCTCCCCATACCCGCAAATATAATGAATAATTTGTTCAAGAGAACCACCGTCACCTACATTAACGCGATCATTAAAAAAAGAATTACATTTTTCTGATAATTAGAACATAACGAAGACGCTACGCTAAAATAGCCGGCAGATGACACCCTCTTCCCGACCTCAATTTCAAATCTATATCTTAATTAGTTACCTAAATTTTTGTTCATTAGTAAAATTTGGCATTTATTTCCTTTCATTTTCGCAAACTAAATCAGAGGGATCGGCCAGAGAAACAGATCTCTTTGTAGTTCAGTTTTTAATGAAAGCAGATCCCTGTCTGAAACTTTCTCGGATCGTTTTTAATGGCGCTGGCAGATTTTTGGCAGTTTTTTGCATAAATTAAAAAAAAATTACCGACCGAATTTTTCAAAAATCACATGGTCAGATGCAGAATATTTTTTTACATATGCTGAGAAATTTTAAAATTGATATCTCAATTAGTTTTCTTAAAATTCGCTAATTAGTAAAATAATTTCAAATTTGTTCATTTCCGCTCGCAAATCCAACGCGCCAATTCGTTTCATTCGCCATTTTGTTTTAAAAGATGACATTTTAGAAGCGATGGTTAATAAGAATCTAATTAATATCTAGGCTAATTATCAAAGTATTAAAATTCTGAGGCTCAGGTGCACATGGCCAGACCTTGGACTATCCACACCTAAATTTCCAGACTTCTAGGTGGGCTAGATTTTGCTAGCCATCGCCAACAGACAGACACACACACAGAGCGAAACTTTCTTTTATTAGTATAGATGCCACGTTTACAAATGCGAATTTTATTTTCTACACCAGACAGCACTGTAAAATTCCCCATGAAGATCTTGCTTTGCGAATGATTACGTCCATGGTTTAATATTTTTATGACTCATAATGAAAAAATCTCCAGTGTTTATTTACTCTAATGGATTGAGATATTCAGCTGTTACCGTAATTTCATCTGAAGTTATCTCAGAATCTATACATTTTATAATGTAACTCAGCTCTCAAACATACATTTTTTTGCAAAGATCTTTCTAAAAATATAACTTTAAGCAATTTTGTCCGAAAAAATAATTTTGAATAAAAATGGCCGCCTGTCATAGGAGAAAAGAAGTTGTTTGCCCGTATTTGTTTTCCTCAGTCACATGACTTGCGCTTTTATTATATAGATTACGTGTGATAGGATTTAATAGAATAAAGAAAACTTTTATTAATATCTTTTTATGTTTTGATTCGATTTTCATAAAATTTGAAATGACACGACAAAATTCTATAAAGATAATATATATTAAATTTCAAACCATTCAGATGGGTAGTTTTTGCGCTGTTTTTTTTTTATATATACCGCTAACCAGGCCCCTACCTGCCCGGCATGAATGCCTAGCTTAACGGGTTAGTACCTGGGTGCGGGGCGGAAATCGCCTGATCACAGCATGGCTGTGATCCACCTGACTATTGATTTGTTCACATCGCTGCTGTGCTTGCTCTCTTGTGATTTGCTACCGCTATCTTTGTTTGCCGGTTCAAGGTTTCTGTTTAACTTTGTTGAATTGACAGATTTAATAGGTCTCGTAATTTAGAACCTTGATCAGGTGACGAGACCCTCACCTGACTAGGCACCCCCAGAGGTATTATTCACAGGTAACTTGGAGGGCTTTGCACCCACGACGGATTTTACATGCACCAGGTGCCATTAGCGTACATAGATTTACATATTTACCATGTCTGTTGGCTTGTCACGTTCATGGTGGGTTGTCGCTGTACTGTTTATCGCCTCTTTTATGGGCTGATTTCCCTTCTTGTTGTATTTGTCTCTGTCAAGGCTTTTTGGCGTTTTTATAGGCTCGCCCCAGTTGTGGGTTGTTTTTTGTCTATCATTCATTGGTTTTTTGTCTCTTTCTTGATATATTTTTACCTCTAGCTTGTGCTAGAGCTGGTTTTCCCATTTTGAATCTTGGTCTTCTTTCGAGAGTTTCACTGGTTATAGTTTTTGCGCTGTTATATGCGGACAGACGGACAGACAGATAGACGGACGGACCAGACAACGACAATGGGTGCTACGTATTTACATAATTATGAACGCACCTAAAAACGGATGTTTTATTTTTCATTAAGCTTTTTTCATAAAGCTTCATAAATGTTAATCTGAAACAGTATGAATGCAAAAAGGTTCCTCATTTTAAGGTAAATTTTAAATTAAATTGATTTAAAACACAAGTTTGTTTGGTGAATAAACTTTAAGGCTTTTCTTTTAAAATTTTAGTAAATTTTGATCTTCTTAGATATTGAAAAATTGTCAAAAATGAAGACCAACTTAATAGTGTGTATAAGGTAAAGTGTTATAAAGTGTATAATGACTTGATCTTGATATAAAAAATTCGTAGATTTAGTTTTTCAAAATGCTTTCTTTTATGATAATTTTCAAATTTTTTATGGTCTACATAAAAAGCGTTAACAAAAACTAAAATAAGATTTCATGATTACAATTTTTGTTTTCATAAAGTTGTAGTAAATTCGAAATTTTATAATTATACTTTTCAAACACGCAGAATTTTTAGAATGACAGAAAAATCAATTATCTATCGAAATATTCTATTAAACCATATCCCTAAAACTTTCAACTTGTTCCAGTAGAGTAAATCAGAATTGTTTTAATTTTTAATTTCAAACGTAAATAACATTTTTTGTAGACTTAATGCAGCCACATTTTATAATTCGTAGATAACATTCGCAGTAAATACAAAATTTCGTAGAAATAATTGCATTTCAGCAATTCGAAAATTTTAACAACACCAAAAATTAGTTCTTAAAATATTGAATCTATTTCCAAATTTTTTCTGTTTAAATATTAATTTACGTTTTACTACAACTACACTGCGAGAAGTTTTTTATGCAACACTATATGACGTAATGAGCTGCAGTTTTGGATATGCAAATTTTAGGCTTCTAGAATTTGATTTCTGCTTTCTTTTCGGTTACATTACATACTTTTTTCTAATATAAATTTCATATTATATAAAATGTTATAATTCTAAATGTTATAAATTAATATTAGAAAAAAATATGTATTTTAATCTGTAAAACTTTGAACAGAAGTCGATTCCTAGAAGCTGTAAATTTAGAAATTAAAAATAACAGTTAATTCCGATCGATAATTTTAGAGTTATACTTTCAAAAATACCCGAATGGCAGTTTGTTTTCCAATTATTGAAAATATATTTATTGTTTTAGGAATTTATACATTAGGAGTTCCAATGTTTAATTTGCATAATTTCTACTATTTTCCTAACTACTTCTAACTACTTCCCCAACTGACTTCCCGTCTGGTATCCAAAGCTAAAATTTACCGAAGAATGAAAAACAAGATGATGTCAGAATCAGGTGTTTATACTGAAATTTCCAAAGTTTGTTATAATTTCAATATAGTAACTTTATCCTAAGTTTATTTTTTTTTAAACATAAAGTGAAGGGAGACAAAATTCCCAATAGAAATGTTCTTTTTGTCTTCTCCGTGTCAAATTGGCGATGTAATTAAAATGTACGTAGTGTTCTCTTTTTATTCATTAATTAATTTATATATATATTTGTTGATGACTGTACATTTGATTTGAACCATGTAGATTTAAAACTGTAAATTTCAGCTACAGCAGAAAATGCGTGTACTGACATCAAAATCTACTAAAAATCGATAAATCAAAAAACAATTTACCTGAAATAATTATCATGTATTAGTAATATTGATATATAGAGTACTCCTAAAAGTATATTGCTGATATTATATTAAAAATTAGCAATATGTAATTATATTTACATAAAAATATTTATAATTTATGCATTAAAATTTTCAGAATGAAATATTTTTTCATATGTACTTTTGTTTAGTCTTAGACGCAGGTAATGAAAATTAAATGTAGATTTTTATGATTTTCTTGGAAAGAGTCCCATAACCTGTGGCAGAAGAATTATTGAATTTTTTGACTGGCATTTTTTTCTCGAGATAAATATTTCAATGTGGTTATTTGCATATTTTTTCTCTGAAAAAATAAAAATTACCCTTATTTTTGAAACGATATATTTCTATACATAAAATTTTATGTAAATATATATATTGCGTATTTTTTAAAGATATTTTTCTTTTTTACACACACACACACACACACACACACATATATATATATATATATATATATATATATATATATATATATATATAATAGCATTAAATATATCCAATGGTTGGAGTATCATAGTTGAGATTTTTTTCCAACAGAGCGAAAATATGCCGGGACCAGGACTCGAACCTGGGTACTTTGGTTTGCCGTACCAACGCTCTCCCTATTGAGCTATCCCGACGATATCCTGGACTGGCATATCTCACTCTTATTTGTTGGACAAGGCTGCAAACTGCAGCGCTAATTTCATTCATCCGAGCTATAACTATAGCATTTACATGATGAATCTTGAAATAGCACGGAAACTCCTGCATACCATGTAATTAGGTCATAATGAATAGAGGAAAGTATTTTAGTGTTCATATGTTGGAAAAAATCTCAACTATGATACTCCAACCATTGGATATAATTTACCTAGTTGAATATACTTTCCTCTATTCATTATAACATTAAATATTTATATAAATTGTATACTTTTTGCATTTGTATATGGACCTCTTCTCCATTTTATGATTTTAAGTGTTATTTATTTGAGATGTACCTTTCCTGATATACCCACAAGTTACAACCTGTGGCCAGAAAGTTCGGTGAATGAATTTTTATTTCAAATACAGTATTGTACAGCATCAAATACAATTTGCTATCCTTCTAAATATTCTCCATGGATGGTAATGCACTGTTGGGAACAAGTATATAAGTCCTAGAAACGCCTGTAAAACAGTTCTTTCGGAATGGCTTTCAGCTTGGCCGTCACGTTGCGTTGAATGTCGGTGATGTCCCGTAAATTTCTTTCCCTTCAGGGCTGACTTCAATCTGGGGAAGAGGAAGAAGTCTGCAGGTGCCAAATCAGGTGAATAAGGAGGGTGATCAAGTGTCACAACTCCATTCGCAGCCAGGAACTGCCATACAACCAAGGCGGTGTGTGCCCAGGCATTATCTTCCAGGCTGGTCCGCCCTTCCCAGAAACGCTTAAATCATTCATAAACACTCTTTGTTGTGACGACTTCATCTTTATAAACTTCTTTGAGGATTTCGTGAGTTTCTTTTGCCGATTTTCCATGTTTGAAACAAAACAACGTGTTTATTCTCTGATCCATTTTGTTTACCGTGACAATCCACAATAAAACTTTCGCGCTCGGCATTAAACGTTACAGGGAATAAACGCACTTGGAACCTTGCCAAACGTTCAAAGAGATATTGACATTCACCACGCGCGGCGCGTTGATATTCTACTAATACAGCAGCGACCTCTACTGGCTCCGTCACCGAACTTTCTGGCCACAGGTTGTATTTTCCGTAAGATTTTTGTTGTTGTTGTTGTTCATTAATTGTTTACAATTATTTATTAAACTGGAAATTCGGGAGGACAGAGCCACCGTGACAACAACAATTATTAATCCCAATAAAGCCTCTCAGGTTTGTTAAATATGTTTATTTATATATTTTTTATCATTTTTAAAAATATCCAAAAGAGGGATAAATGTTTTAGTATCGTGCCTAACGTTCTAAGATGGCGCAAATACATGGTTTAATCAACGTATGTTTATTGGTATTTAAAAATCATGTTTTTCCGCCATCTTGAATAATTTCTTTTTGCGCCATTTTGTATATTTTCGCCAATCGCGCAAAGCGGCACAAAATACGGAACTCTTCCCATTTTCTTTATCAGATGAACATTGAATAGCTTTTTCAAAAAAGTTGCAAGTTCCACTTCTTATGGTTTCATTTGATATTATTTTTCTTAAACTGTTCGACCGATTACCTACAAATACACAGTGATAACTGCAATGGCCGGCATAATTTACGTAAAGAAAAAAAAATGACACAAATATGTTTTTAGGAATAATTATCCATCATAAGTACAGTAGACTTAACGTTAAAAGCTTATGAATGTCTGCAAATTAACTCGCTCAACTCAATTTTGTGCAGGGCCGCATGCGCTTCCTTCGCCATAGGTATAAAAGACATCCAGGCATCCTAAAAATGATATCCAGAAAACAAATCTTTAATTTCTAGGTGCTCGATAAAAAATGCATCAATTATAAAAAGCTTGCAAACTAAGACAATAAAAAGTAGTCGGATGTGCCTATCCAAAAATTTTCTTCATGTTGGTACCTCAAACTTCGCACAGTGCCCAAAATTAAAATATAATCTATGCCTATCATGAGTATTCTAAAAGTATAGGTTCGTTGAATTGTGTGCATTTAAAAACGAGATATAAGCATTGCATTTTTCAAACAAATCACTGAATTTCGGCACCCAAACTCTTAGATGTCTCCAACCAAAATTCAAAAGTGCATAAAAGTGAGACCTGTTGGGAAATATACACCCAATCCTAAAAAGGATCTATTTATGTAAAATTGTAACATTAAATTCCGTACATGATTTTATTAGATATAGCTATGACGAAAATCGTGAAAAATTCAGCATAGTTACATGACTTGTTATTAACTCAGTTACACCACTTGTTATATGATTAACTCAGAAAACTAATCAGCATCAATTTGTATCAACATCTAACTGAATCTGAAGTTTGAGGAAATTCCGTGCGTTAATTCTTGAGATTGAGATATTCCTATTGCTAAAATCGTATAAATCCTGAAAAATGAAGCATATCAGCGCCACCTGTTTGGCGATTTACACCAAAAACCTAACCAGCAACAACTTATGTCAACGTCTAACTGAATCTGAAGTTTGATGAAAATCCGTGCTTTACTTCTTGAGATTGCGAAAATCATGAAAAATGCAGTATAGCACTGTTAGGCGATTTCTATTAAAACTAAATAAGGATATATATTTGTCAAGGCCTAACAGAATTTGAAATTGAATGCAATTATGTGCATTAGGTCTTGAGATACAACTATCGTGAAAATCATGAAAAAAGGTATCAAACAACTCCACCTGTTGAGCGATTTAAACTAAAACGTAATCAGCATCTACTTAGGTCAATGTCTAACAGAATATGAAGTTTGATGAAAATTCGTGCAATAGTTCTTGAGATAGAGGTATTGCGGAGATAGAAGTAATCCGCACCAATTTACATCAATGTGTAACTGAATGTAAAGTTTTATTATAATTTCCTGCAGTAGTTCTTCATATAGAGCACCCACAAAACGTTTGTCACATTCAGTCACACACTGCGACAGACAGATTCACACACAGACATTTTCTAAAAACAGTCAAATCGTGTTCAAGACATTCTACAACGTATAACTCAGTCGAAAACAGGAAGACGAATTTTTTTATGAATCCAATACTTTCTTCTTGTAAAGATAGAATAAAGTAAAAAAAAAAATTGGCAGGGAATTTCAAAATATAATTGAATGCAATTTCTTATTTTATTTCATCCAAATAAAGATTTAAAAAGTTAAACATGAATGTGCCTAAATTTTCTTTCACAATTTAAAGGTGAATGCTGAAAATTTCCTTAAGCAAGCTTACAAATATTTCTTCAAGCATATATTTCTATTATCTATAGAATAAATAGAAATAGATTAATGTAAAGAAAAATACTTAAGCCATCCCTACTGGATTGTTTAGGTATTTTTCTGTTAATGGACTTTCTGTATCTGTTTATTGACTTTCAAATAAATATCGAAAAAAACAAAAGAATGTTTTTCAACATACGCATAGATGTATATGATTGAATTTTTATTAAAAATGTATAACTAAATTTTTAACAAAAGTTTATAAAGCTTGTCTCTAGAGGAAGTATTTCGTATATTGATTTTTTTTTTTCGATACATTTGGTAAGTAAGCATTTTCTCTCTAAGCATGAAAAATTTAGTTATTTCTCTTATTTTATTTATGGTATTTACTTAATCTCTTTGTATAATTTTTTTCTACATAACATACTACTTTAAAATTAATTTATTTCCTCATATAGCTTCAGAGAAATAAATTGAATTTTATAAATTCAAATATGTCCGGATTAAACATTTAATGTATATCATTTCTTTAGTACAAAATGATATTGTAAATTTTAGAAGTATAATTTCGCTTTTTTGTTTTTAATCAGTTAATCATAATATTAAACTTACATCCCAGAAGGAAACCAGGATTTGTGTTGCAAAATTTTTATTTTGTATAAATTTTAGTGCATCAAATATTATTTTTCTAAATTTTAATACTTATAACTGTATTACTTTTTCTTTAAAAGTAGATGTATGCAAAATATTACTTTTACTCTATCAAAATTATTTTCAAACAACTGTATTTGTATTGATTTTTATTTTGTTTTCTTTAAAAAATCTGCATACGAAAGGTTTATGGCGTATTTTCAAAAGTCTGAAATATCAGCAAATTTACATATAAGAGAACCTTCCACACTCCTATATACAAATGTTTGTTGTTAAGAAAAGAAAAATTTTAATTAAAAAAGTAGTTCCAAACTTCGCGCACACATCATGCTACATCATAAAGGAAAACACTACATACGAGGGTGGATCCCGATAATAGGTTACAAGCATTTGAAAAGTAATTATTTTGGAGGAAATGTTTTCCCACAAGTGGTGACAAATGGTGCTAGTTGTCTTCAGTGGTTGTGCGGGTAGAAAGTGTAAGTTCGCAGACGCGTCAGAGCAATTGAAATAGTAAGACATTTTGAAAAGTGGTCTCGCTTGGTACGAGCGTGATTCGTTTCTTATGGGTAAAGAACGTGCCCTGGCCTGTTGAATGATGGTGTCATTTTACTGCATGACAATGCTAGGCCACATACTGCTTACCGAACTCAAGAGTTGCTGCAAAAGTTCAAGTGGGAAGTCTGGAGACACCTCCCACATACAGCCCAGATTTCGCACGCACTGACTATTTCTTTTTCCAAAATTGAAGGACCACTTATCTGGAACAAAGTTCTTTTCAGACAATGATGTAAAAACACTGCATAGAACTGGCTCAATGGGCAGGAACGTGATTTCTACAAAGTCGGATTAAACAAGTTGGTCCTGTGTTCAGATAAATGCCTAAATAGTTTTAGTGATTATGTGGAAAAGTAATCGGCAAGTATGCACCTTGATTTCTTTTTGTATTTTATGTCTATTGTTAATAAATAACTTCTTATTACCCTTGTAATCTGTTTTGGGTCCATCCTCGTATATAACGAAATAACTTAAAAATTGACATGCTATATCATAAAAAGTGTTACGAAACGTTTTTCATACTATATTACCAAATTCTGTTACAAAATGGCCTATGTAGGTTCCCCTTTCATATTTCGCATCCTTCTTAGCACTGTTCAGCATAGTTTAAAAGTGTTTTGAACCTCGGATTGTCTTGTCGTCTGTATGGCCGTCTCACACTGTCTATTAATTGCATATAATAAACATCGAAAAATGACCTGTTTATAATTCGGGTAGGATCCAGACTACAACAGAGTGTTCCAACTACAGATGAGGCAGTAAGTCTGAAAGTAAACAAAAAGGGGTGGTGGAAAAATAATTTATACTTTTGACGTTTTATATCTGTGAAATAACAATTTCTTCGTATCATATAATTATTTTACATGTCATCGTAATCGTTCAGAAAATGTTCGAACAACCTGTGGATTTATATAATTTTCGTTGTCGTAAAGTATCAATTGCAGTAATATAAAACAATTGGCAAAATTAAAAAGATAGCGACAGAGTTACTACATTTTGCAGTTCACTGACACGTTTTTTCAATTTTTTGGTACTTACATATTATCTGTGCCAGGAAGATAGATCGTTAAAAAAAAGTTGTTAATCGCCAATAATATTTACACGTAAATTATATTTCTGATTCAAAGTCACTTTAACACTGCTCTAGAATTGTTAAACCCGTTAAAGATGTAACTAAATTTGTACAAAACATTATTGCATTATGTAAATCTTAAGAAAAATACAAAAAAAATTGTCGAACATGTTTTCTTATTAAGATAATTAACACACTGGTGCGATATCAGAAAGCAAACAAACTTCTTAATAACACCGTAAATTTAAGAGATGCGCTATGCCTTTCGAAAGCAATCTGTTTTTCTTCATCAGGCGCAAAAGACGTGCTACCACTTGGAAGGCGGGAGCAAGACTGAAAGAAAATGGGAAGGGAAGGTATTAAGTTAGAACAAACATTCAAAAGGAATGCAGGAAGGATCAGCCAATCACATGAGGGAATTATCAAAACAGTAGAACACAGAACATAGGAAAAATTATGAAGCAAATTGAATAAACGACAGAGTCAGAAAAGATACAGGAAATTGCCTGCAAATATAAGACCTGTATGTAATAATAAATAAATAAATAATAATAATAATAAATTAAAATATTATAAACAAAATTAAAGTAATAATAATATTAATAAATAAAATATATGCAGAAATAGAGATTACAAATTAATAATCTATAAGAAAAAAATTAAATGGTTGGTCTGAACAAATTTTTCCAAGTTACAGACAGCATATTGGAATCAGATTTTTCATTAACTATAACCACACGATTAAGATAAATAGCTACATTTTCTAGAAAGTCCAATTATGAGATAGAATTTGCATTAAAGTTAATTTTAGCGTTTTAAAAATTATAACTATGACCGGAATTCCAAGTCATAACGGAAGTGTTTTTCAAAGAGGCTTTCGAGATTTCTGTTACTTTGACCTATATTAGATAAATGACAACCATTACAAGGAACATTATATATTTTCCACTTGCGAAGATCAGGAACAGGAGACTTAGTGGAGGGGAAAATAAGCTTATTGACTGGTTTAAAGATAACCTTAAAGTTGAAACTTTTTAAAACTTTAGCTAATTCTAAGATAAAAAGGATGATAAAAAGGCAGAACAACCAAATTATCAGGTTTGGTTTTGACAGATTTAGATAATCTACTTTTTCTACAACTAAAGCTACTTGTAGTAACTCAAATTAATACAGAATCAAAAGTTACTAAATAGTGAAGAAAATAAGTTCTATAATGTTTTTAACACTTTCCAACCTAGTTGAAAAGTGTTTATGACTTCGGTTTGTCTGGCCGTCTGCCGTCTGTCCGTGCTCTAACTCCCGTAAATATGCTCGGATTTCCCTGCAATTTTTATATGTTATAATCGTTATCTATAGCATGTTCCCTATTTCAACGGAAGTGTGTAGCACTTATAGTTTTTTTACAGGGACACTCAAAAGAATTCCGTTACATTGCGGTCTATGGGGAAAAATCATTTGCGGTTTATTTAAATAATGTTTCACTATTTTAAACGCATTGAAATTTATATATATCACTAAAGTGCATTAGAAGAAGCTTAATATGGAATAGGGTGTGCATAGCACTTATACTTACTTTACAGGGATAGTCAAAAGAATTCCGTTACATTACGTCTATGGAGAAAAATCGTCTGCGGTTTATTTAAATAATGTTTCCCTATTTTAAACGCATTGAAATTCATATAAGGTTCATTACAAGAGACTTACTACAGAATATTGTGTGTATAGCAGTCATCGTTCATTTACAGGGACACACAAAAGAATTCTCTACTGTATGTTAACAATAATTCCTGGAAGTGCGTTTTAAGTTACTGAAAGCGATTTTAATTTTAAATCGCTTTTTGTATATTACGTGGTGTGTATATATTCTGTAGATCCTATACAGGGAAGCACAAAAGTTCGGGAACACATTTCCTATTATTTAACTCCAGACGGAGAATTTTAAACTGTGCTACGTGTTTCCTAACTGAACTAAAATTTAGCATCCTATGTAGTATATATACAAATCTATAGATCCTATACAGGGTTGAATAAAAGTATTCGGATTACTTAGATGTTATCTTTTAGCTTATTAAAAAGTATGATTCGTAAAATTATTTTGGAAGCGTTGGAAAGTGTTACTTAATCTATGCTTGACGCATGATTTTTCGTTCTTGTTTAATTTTGCGGAGAAACGTAAATTACTGTTCAATTAAGCTATGCGAAATAGAAGAGAGTCAAAATTAGAAAGGTGCTACCAGTAAAACTACAGTACTTTTATATTTCTCTTTAACAAACTACAACACTTTGCCTTGTTAAAAGGAAAAAAAATAATTACGCTTTTAAATTAACGAATAGAGTTCTGAGTTTATGTTGGTGCCATCTACAGATGGCACTAGGATCAGACGATATGAGAAATTTAATATCGCAACATATCAACAATGTAATATTGATATTGCTGATATATAGCGTTATTAATTTAAAGTGTGGGAGAGGGACATTTACTATTTTCAACAGACAAATGATATAGTATCAAAAATATAACAATAAAATAGAGTAGAAAGCAATGAATCAAAGTTTTTATATCTAGTAGCGCATACAACATAATTTTTATTTTTTATTTTTTAACAAAATATTGATAAAAATGAACCGAATGTATTGTTCAATAATCCTATTTACATTTACACCATTACTTTTAAAAAGCTTTTCTTTAAAGATAGTATTTTCCCTATTCGTTTCATTTTATTTTATTAAGCTTTTTTTTTTAAATTGTCATTTTCACCACCATTTAATTTTCTTAATCTGATTAAATATATGATTAAAAATACCAATTTTTTAAAACAAAATTGAAAGATTTCTACATAAAAATGCATAAAACATTCTTTTCATAGAAATTTAATTGTAGATTAACGTGGCTTATAAAGATCAAACATTTTTTATGTAGTTCGAATTCAGTGTAGCCGGACTGAGCCTGCTTTCATTTATTTTGTACACGATATGGGCCCGGGCCGAACCGCCGGTGCATTTCGATTCCTTTGTTTAAGTTTGTGATTGGCATAAAAAATCACTCCATCGTGAAAAAAAAATATCTTTTATCAATGAGACTTATCGTATCTTATGTTTAATTTAGCAAAAATGGATGGCTAAATATATGAATTTTTAAAATTTTTAAAATATAGCATATTTTGATATGTTTATGATTAACCACAAAATTATATCAACCTTGTAATTTATTTTTTTTTTAATTCTTTGACTTAATTATTATCTAACGCCGTTTAAATTTTTTAATGAATTTCTTATTGAAAAAAAAATGTTTCTTTTTCGCTGAATAAATGATAGACATTTCCCCGTACAGAAATATAATTTTGTAAGAAAATCCACTGGAATAAGCAACAAGTTAATTTCTATGATCCATTGAAATTCATCATAAAAAATTTCAATGTAAGTATTTAAAGTACTTTTTTTATGACCGAAGCAACCTCGAATCTACTCGATTCCAGAAAGTCATTTTAATCACAATATACATTCATTTGGAAAACACCCGCTCTGGAAAGAAATATTAATACTATCAGCAATATCGAGCACGTATTCAAGCACATGCTATTGGCTATGATACAGGGTGTCCCAAAAAGGAGTACCCATTTTTAAAAATGGATAAGAAACAAACGAATAGAGTTGTTAAAAGAATTCTTGCAGGAAACGGATATGTGAAGTCTGGAATTTTATTTAGAGTATTTTATTATGTTAGTTCAAATTCTTACCGACAGATGGCGCTGTGGCTACCGCATTCATCAGCAATAGTTGAAAATTAAATGACAATATTTTCAATATGTCCTCCATTCATCACAATAACATGTCGGAGTCTTAGAATGAAATTAGCACACACCTTCTGCAACGTCTGTACGGAAATGGCTGTACACTCTTGAGCGGTTAATCGCTGGAGCTCAGCTAGCGAAGTGGAATTTTGGCAGTAAACTACATCCTTCAGATGGCCCCAAAGAAAAAAATCACACGGATTTAAATCTGGTGAGTAAGGTGGCCAATTCATACCCTTGCCGGTTAATTTCAGGTAATTTTCGGTGCTGTAGCGCCATCTGTCTGTCAGAATTTGAACTATCATAATAAAGTGTTATAAACAAAATTCCAGACTTCACACATCCGTTTCCTGCAAGAATTTTTTAAATAACTCTATTCGTTTGTTAATTATTCATTTTTAAAAATAGGTACTCCTGTTTGGGACACCCTGTATATCAATGTATTGATACATCACAATGTATATGGACCAATAGCAGCTGAAAAAGAAACAGTCATTAAATGTTATTCCGTATTCATCTCTAACGAGCAGTAGATTTTCTGGTTTGATGTGAACAAAAAAAACCGTTGAAAGAGAGAGAGAGAGAGAGAAAAGTTTTTAAAAGGTTATTATATTGAAAAAAATATATTTTTATTTTAAATTTAAAAAAACTATAAATTATAAGAGATAAAATTTTCATCGACAGATTTTCATTTAATATTCTTTAGTACAAACGCATTTTACAACATTTTTAAAATATCGGAAACTTAAGTATTTGCTTTTCCTGCAAATATGTTTCACCTAGCATTTTAGAAAAGTGACAAATATAAAAGACTGAATCGATTTAAATTTTCAAGTGTCTTGCAGTTTTAAAGAAGCTTCACAATTTATTCCGATTTCAGTTTTGAATTTCTATAGAATTCGTATCAAGTTGGTTCATAAATATTTTCAGAATTCCATGAGAGAAATTCTTTTTATTCATTTCCGAAGAGAAGGAAGAATATATTAGCTAACTTATGAAGAATATATTAGCTAACATCTTGTACTAAACATCAGTAAAAGTAAGTATATATAAATATGTATTCTTCCATTTAAAACGTACATTTATTTATATTTGAAGGACAAATGAGTATCCTGTCAGGAAATACATTTTAAACATAACAATACAAAGTTGTTTTTCAGAATATAGATTTTTAGATCGTGTGGTCACCGGACAATTAAATTTGCTATAGTCTACATTAGATCAAATTGTTAATGTGCTTTTATATATGATACTTTTCTTTAAACTTAAGTATGTAACTATATAGTGCAGAAATTTGCAAAAATGTGAGACAGTTGTTGTAGAATTTCTACATTTATCATATTGCATTTTATTTTTAAATATACGTATACACGATGTCCCAAAAAAAGATGAAGAGGCACGAAATATATTTATTTTTTTACATAATGTTAATCGGTAGGAAATGTAAGCTGTGTTCAAAATAACGTATGTTCACTACGATACAAAATAACATAAATTACATTTATGTAATTCCTAAAAATATATTTATATACATATAAATCTATAATGATATATATATATATATATATATATATATACAGGGTCATTCATAATTCCCTCCGGGGTTTCGAAACGTTATAGTAAAAAACGAAGACGAATATGAAAAAAAGAAACATATGAAATTATTCCGAAACTATTCAAGTTTTACTTACATACATTACAGGTGTTCTATGTGTAAACCCTTGGTCACACGGCATACATCCATGCGATAGTCCAGTTCCTGCCATAATCCGTTTCTTTAAATCTGAATCAGTGGTGTCAGTTCAACGGGCCTTTCGTAATAAATATCGAAAACAGGGACCAACTGACAAAACAATTCATGTGTGGTACCGGAAATTTAAAGAAACGGAGTATGGCAGGAACTGGACTATCGCATGGATGTATGCCGTGTGACCAAGGGTTCACACATAGAACACCTGTAATGTATGTAAGTAAAACTTGAATAGTTTCGGAATAATTTCATATGTTTCTTTTTTTCATATTCGTCTTCGTTTTTTTACTATAACGTTTCGAAACCCCGGAGGGAATTATGAATGACCCTGTATAAGGAGGTCGAAGAAAATTGTTCTAAATATAACTCATAAGATCTAGGAATCGAACTTAAATAAAAAAAAAAGTTTTTTACAACAGGTAACAATTACCCTGCTGGATCTATTTATATTAAATCATTTTGAATACCAAATATATAATAAATGTGAGATGTCATCTTCTCAACTGAGCGAAAAAGGATTCTAGTCTGGAATTTTTTCCCTCAGTTAGGAAGATTACATCTCATATGTTTCTTTACCAATTAGAATAAATTGTGTCTTAATTATTATAATATAATAAATATATCGGATTTACAAAATAATTTCAATTGGCTATTATTAGTTAAAGATCTGTGATATACTTGAAATCATTCATGAATGTCACCGGGGCCACTTTAAAACCTTATCTACTCTAGTCCCATAAATAAATTAAGAATCCTAAATTTCTTTGCTATTATATTGTGTTACGAACATAGAGAGGCTCATAAAGATTAAAATGTGCTTTAATTTTTTTTACCTGTTCGAGGTGCATAGCCAATGTAACTTACAAAATTGTTGAAAAATAAGGTAGGAATTAAGATTACGTTGATGAAACAGTCATGCCATTAAATTTTAAAATGTTACAATTTTTATTGTTATTCTTAAAAAGAAAATATATATAACGTTAGATTTTATTAAATGTTTGAAATAAATATTTAATAGTTATAAGCAGATTTCGGACAAGCAATATTTGTTAATATTAAAAAATAAATAAAAATATAATGTATAATAATGTATATTATTATACACACTGTAAAAAAAAGGAAGAAAAAACTGCAAAAAATGCAGTTAATACTTCATCTAGAATTCAAACACAGCACTTTTGTTAATTTACAGTGATAACAGCAGTATAGAAAGAGACATCTGTTGGCTATATCTCTCAAATGAGGGGGAAAAGAAAAACACAGGCAGAGAAGGACAGCGGGGCTGGGGCAGCGGCAGGTGCAGGCAGTTGCAGTAGTGACGCTTTGACGCTACACTATGAGATAAATGGCCGCCGTTACATGCGAGCGTATAAAGGTGTAATAATTATTATTAATTACACCACTTATTGGATTATTTCAAACAAATTTTAAAGAATAAAAGTAAGTTTTATCTTTGTTTTCTTATATTATTGTTTTAATATCATATAATTTCTGTTATATAATTATCAGATACAAATTTTGTTTTTAAACCACGCGTATAGCACGACAGTTAGCTTTCAAGTCTAGAATAAATATTTTGTTTTAAATCGTAAAAATAGATGATTTTGCTTGGTTATGTGGTTTGTTATTTTTCTTCCGTATTTTCTCCCAGGACTTATTATTTGTTATTATTACGTATAATTTGCGTCTAAGTATCACAGGCAATTTTTATGCAAGCAGATTTTTTTAAAAGACGATCCCTGTTTTTAGATATGCCTTATTACGCTATTATATATATTTCAAAACTCCAGTTCATACGTTGACATTCGAATATACTTTCTAAATCCTATAAATATTTTACGAGCCTAGAGTTTCCGGTTCACTTTCGACGGCAATTTAAATATTTTTATTTATTTAATATATTTAGCCGATATTTCGGTCAGTGATTTATTTTCAATTTTCAAATCATTTATTATGAGTAATCAGGATGCACTATTTTATCAACTCCTAAAATATGCCTTGAGTTTGTTTACTGTCGCAGAATTATTTTGCAGCAACTCGTTTAATGTTTTTGTCCATTATCCATTTATTTTTACGCTTAATTTTAAAGTTTTTATGTGAGCAGATTTTTTTAATTATTATTTTATTCTACATAAGTGTTTTTTTTCAACGTGTTCATTTTTCAATCGGACCAGATATTTATGGAATTAAATGTAGACTTATAAAATTATCTTAGCATAAAATAAATTTTTTATAAAGTTTCCATATTGGCAAGTTCCGTACAATAAGGTCTTGTTATTAATTATATATGTATGATAGTTTAAATATCAGAAAGTTTTGTATATCCGTGTGGAGGGGTGAGGGAAATAATGACTACATTGAATAAACAAAAATATTTAAATAGATACAAAAAATAACCCTAAATTTGTTGGAGAAAAAAAATATATATATATATATGATTTAAATTAGTAGGTATTTTCAAATACAAACAAACAGATAAACAAAGTCCTGTAAAGAAATACTGAATAATTAATTAAAAGCTAGATAAAATATTCCTTTGTTATGATTTATTGAAAAAACATTTTATCTATGGGCAAATGACTAAAATTTTTGTGGGTGATATACTTGACAAAAAACCAAAATTTGTATCGTATATATGTATAACAGAATCTATTATATAATAATGATATTAAAACATGATATAAGTAAACAAAAAGGTAATACTTACTGCCCAAAGTCTTTGAAATATGTCTCAGGTTAAAATAAGAAAAAAAAACAATACACGGAGAGGAGGGGAGGGGGATAAAAATATCAATAACAAATTCTAAAAGTTTTATAGTTATGCTGTTAAAATTGCGTTAAAATTAACAGCAAAAACTGCTGTAAAACTAACAAATCAACTGTAAAATAAAAAAAACTGAACTGCTGTAAAATTAACCGCAAAAAATGCTGTGAATTTACAAAAGTGCTGTTTATCCATGAAAAACAAAACTGCTGTAAATTCACAGCAAAATATGCTGGCACCCATATTGCCAGCATTTTTTGCTGTAAAAATACTGTGATTTTTTTACAGTGCATTTTATTACTATACATATTATTATACTCAATTTTACAATTGAGTTCTGCATGTTATATTTAAAAAAATATCCACGCTATTTCAAGTACAAAAGTAAAAATTCCATTATTCGATGACCAAAATTCCTCTAGTTATGATACTTTAAATTAATTGAAGTTTCGGAGCTTTTTGTTACGAAAACCGAGTATACGAATTTTTAGTGTCGGAAAACTCCAAAATTTCTTAAAATTCAAAGTATCATATCTTAGGGCGTTTGGGTCGTAGAAAATTTTTTTTTTTTTTTACTGTTGAACGTCTCCAATGTACCCTGAATATTTTTGCATAACTTTCACTAGGATAAAGCAATATGAACCAAATAAATACGTTAGTTACCTGGAAGTATGTGTAATAGACGGTATTACATGCGCACATAATATTTCTTCCTAAATCCCCGTAATTTACCAAACGCCCGATCCCCGTTGCTCAGTAACTGGAATGCGTCGCAGCAGGATGGTAAAATACTGAAACAAGCAGTATTCATATTGCGAGCCTATTGGATCACCAATTCGTTTAAGCGATGTTAGAATGAATTTAGGAAGAAATACAATGTGCTCGTGTAATGCCGTCAATTACACATACTACCAGGTATGTAGCGTATTTTTCGGTTCATATTGCTTCATCCTAGCGACAATTATTCAAGAATTACGAGTTAATTACCCTGTATATATTTACATATATACATTCTGAATTTTTTTACAATATTTCAACATTTTCTTTCATGTTTCATTAACGGTTTATTTGAGGTTTATTACACACACACACACACACACATATATATATATATATATATATATATATTTAATTTTGAGAAAAGCGTTTCCGCTTAAATTTCTAGGAAATGACGTTATTTATACATTATTTTATAATAATATATATTATTATACATTTTATTTTTATTTATTTTTTAATATTAACAAATATTGCTTGTCCAAAACGTACTTATAACTGTTAAACATTTATTTCAAACATTTAATAAAATCTAACTGTAGATATATTTTTTCTTTTTAAGAATAACAATAAAACGTTCACCAGTGATTAGAAAATATAATACAAATGTATTACTGTGTGTTAAACACGGTGCATTTTCTTATTTATTGATTTTTAACGCATTTATATATTTAAAAAAAGTAACTAAATATTGTATTCTATTTATCACTGTTAATTCTTGTTAAATTTAGCGCCAAGTCTTTGTTTGGCGCAAATTGACGTACCAGCATACCAGTTGTATTGCATAACAAAAGTTCAAATGCCATATAGCTTCGTAAAACATCGAAACTTTCGTTTACGAAATCTATCGCGTTGCTTTTTGTTTTCAAATTTGTTATTCCGCACTACTTAATATTAATACAAGGCACATCTCGATTTTGGTTTATACAAATCTACACTGCTGTCCAAAAATTAAGGGGGAGAGAGTTATTGACAATATAGTGAGTTAATTGACAAATTTGGTGGGGGGGGGGAGAATCCAATTGGATGACAAGGGAATTTCCTCCCTCCCCAATTTTTCAATTAGCTCGCTATATTGCCGATATCTTTCTCAGTTTGCACGATATTTGACTGGTCTTTTTATATGAATTGCTCTATAGAATTGACTACCAAATCATGAAAAAAATCTTTGGTATAGCTCGCGCATGCGCAGTTAAAAATTATTTCATACAAATGGCCATATATCATCATATATTTAATGTATTAATCTTTTAATTTCAGTATACTGTTTCTACTGTTCTTGAACTCAAACATGATCTTTACATCCTCGAATTTCAAGGACAATTCGTCAAGCATTTCGGTAGCTATTCGACAAACCGTGTAAAAAGCGAAAGCGTCCGGTTACTACCCCCTAATTTTTGGACAGCAGTGTAAAAAACATCAATGGAAATTCTATATATCAATGCATTTCGGAATATTAAAGAAAAGGTTTAAATCACATATTATGTCTGATATACTTGTATTTTAACTTATTGTAAATGCAGGTGGGTTTTTGTTCGTCAAAGTATACTGAAATGTTCTGAATTTATTTACAAATCATCTGTATAAATGCATTTGATCTTGAAACTTAAAAAAAAAAAAACGACATTATGGCTTAGTTAAATTGTTTTATACGAGAGTAGTACGACATAATATTAAATCCTATCATATATATTGGGTATATTTTTCAACTTTTGTAAATTACAAAGTGTCCATCTACTCCAAAAAAGAAACTAATGCTGCTGATGTTGCCGTAACTGAATTTATTGAGAACTTTTCCCTTTCTCAGCCTGTCCTGCAAACCCTATTGTATTTAAAAGCATGCAAAATTGTAGTTTTATAAAGCAATGCATCATAAACACGTAGCAGTGGGTAGTTTTTAAGTGGAAGAATTATTATAATGCTATGTAATGTTAAAATCCTTCAAGATAATTCATTTACATAACTTTGATAGTATCAAAAACTATGCATAGCAAATTAAAAATATTTTGCAGGTGTGCAGTGCCCAATCATTTTTTAAATTTGACGATTTTTTATTTTTCAATTTTGTATTTCAAAGTTATTGGAATATTGGAGATTTCATTCACAGTTTGAAAATGCTGTTTTTTTTTTCTAATGTAGCACAAACATATTTCGAAACTGCTTTCAACTGAAAAATATATTTACACGTGAATATTGTAAAAGAAAAAAAAAAGTTTAAAATAATTAATTACGTGCAAAAAATATTTAATGTTAAAAATTACGTCGTTTTTAAAACGATATATTTAAAACGATTTTCTTATAGCATCTAAACGAAAAAATTTTCTCATAGACGTTATAAAAGTCGGAAGGCAGCGACATATCTTACCTAATCATTTTATACAAGCTGATTTAAAAAAAAAAAAAAACAGCCGTCATGAAAACAGTCGTCAGCTGTCCCGACAGTGGTAGATGCGGCCTTGGTCCGAAAAATCCAACAGTCAGAGAGAAATCAATGGTAACCCGATTACTGAAGATCGCCACTGCAAGTGATAGCATCATTCAATCTTTTGTAAGCAGATAATCTCTTTTTATAGCCTGTGGGATCTGGACAGGAGTCCTCTAGTATTAACTAAAATACTATGCAAAATACCTTTACAAAATCCTTCAAATCAGCAGGTTTTCCGAAATATTTTGTAGTTTTTATAATGAATGCCAGATAGGTAGTAAGGTACACTACTACCCGAATCTTAATTATCGCAGGCCTGTATTCGAATGTCATCATCTATTGAAAAGATTATGCACGTGTAAAGATTTTTTGTTTAATTAGAAGTTGTTTTTATACATTTATTAGCTTTGGGATATTTAAGAAAAAATTTTCAATAATAAAAAGTATCGAGCATCCCCTACCAAGTCCACGCAAAATCATCTTATAATAATGCGACTAGTACCAATCTATTAGTAATAACGTCAACTAATTGTGATGCTATACTTAATTTCTTTTCTTAGGGAATCGTCTAAATATAGATCTTGTACCAAACGCGAAAATTTTTAATACTAACACCTATTTGTGACATATTTCCATTCTAATGTACATTGTTCCTTAAGATATTAATCTGCAAGTCATTCGGCGAAGTAGTTTAGAAGTTATGCGGGTTAATTCAAACTATTACCTATCATAATTTGCCATATTCTGCAGGTTAATTCCTAGTGCTAAATTCATTTGTAATTGTTGCAAAACGCACTGCAATGGGATATCTTTTTAAGCATGTCTCAAAAACTACTTGGCGGAAAAAACTGTGGACAAATATTTATTTTTTCTAAAATTAATTTGAAAGTATATACAGATTCAAAATGAACTTCCGAACAAAGATGAATTGTAACCGATGAATATTTTAATACAAATTGATTTCTAGAAGCTTCAAATATGCGAATACAAAATTACAGATAATTCCGCTAACTATTTTTTGAGTTAAAATAACTATCTGAATTGTAGTTTGTTTTGCAACTATTAAAGTCAATTTAACATTAGGAGTTCCAAACTTTAAACCGTCATAGCTCGAAAACTACTTGACTTAATGACTACCCATTTGATAGCCTAAATCAAAGTTCACATTCACGGGAGAATCTAAATATGATGTCAATATTACGCGTTAATATTGGAAAATGTAAAGTTTAGTAAATTTCTCTATGTAGACTACTATCTAAGCAAAATTTAAGTATAGCATTTATTAGTAGACATTATTACTGATCAGTTGGATTACCAGCTACATTTTTATACGATGATTTTCGATAGCTTTCGAGAGTTACTGTTTTTTCACGACTATACATAATATGTAAGTAAATCAAGTGCTATTTTTGTATACATTTTCACATTGCTTAATATAGAAATACAGTTGTCTTAACCCTTAATTGCATAGTCATGTAAATTTCCATCACTTTTTATTTAACTTTTAATAAATAAATCAACTTCTTCGCCACCACTATATTTATACAGAAATATTAATCCAGTAAATTTCCCGTGAACTATGTTGCTGAACAAAGTTAAAAATCTATCTTAAAATTTCTGATGTCTAATATTTAATATATGTATAAAAAAACACAATTGTAAAAGAAAAACTCATGCAAAGAAGGGTTAAAGGTTAACAATTTATAAATAATTTTGTTGACTTTAAACACACATAAAAATAGTTTCGAAATTTTCATACTTGAACTCATAATTGTTTTATATAATATTTTAATAAAGTTGAAAATGCTTTCTAAACTATCTAAAATGTTTATCGATCTCAGAAGAATATACGTGATATTTGAAAGATGAAATTTCGCCATATTATATACTGACTAAAAAATACTCAGAGTGTTGTAGAAAAATATTTTCTATATCACAACATTTCTAAAACCGATCATAAGTTTAGTAAAAAAATACTCTCAAGCCTATAGTTAATCGAAGAATACTGTGATGCGAAACATTTTTATTGCTTGAAGATAAAACTTTAAAACGTGTTTTCGACAACAAATAACAAAATATACTTTTCAGATATAATACTTTACTTTTTCGCCGATGCAGAACGTATAACGATATATGAAAACATGCTATCAGAAGGCATAACAAAACTCTCTACTGTTTTTTATGGAGCAAAATTTAATATACTTTATGATTTGACAAACTAATAACGTTTGCTTAGTGTGTTTGTGATAAATTTAGAGGGCAATATATATTTTTTTTTGTATTGTTAAATTTATTGTTTGGTATGTTTGCGTAACTAAATAAATATTCTACACTGCAAAAAAGACAAATGTTTCTCAATCTAGGATAATACGAAAATACACAATAACCTCTTCCTAATTACCCATGATTTCGAAAAGAGTTCTGCATCTTTAGAAACACCAGAAACCAATATATTTTCAATATTTAAAGAAACGTTTGTAAAGTTTCTTTTGTTGCCAATGATTTTCGGAAACGTTTCTGAGTAGTTTATATAATATATTAATCAGTTTCATCAAAATGGAATATCTATTATTAGGAGGCTACCAGTAATCAATTAAACATTTTCAGTTGTTAATTAAATTTATACATGAAAAGTTATCAAAATAATATTAATTTTAAATTTGTTGTTAATGTTGTTAATAATTAATCAAGTTTGTCTTTAAAATATGTGAAAGTCGGGGAGGTTAGTGTAGCTTAAACTCGGACCAGAGCAGAATAATACACAGTGGAATGTGTCATTGTACCAGCCGATTAAACAGTTCAAAACAGCGTTAGCTTTTCTTAATTTTATGTAAAATCACTGCAGGTATTTGATGTTGAAACTTAAAAACGTTGAATATTCAAACAATATAAGAAACATATTTTTACAATCGTGATTACAATCGTGATTAATAGCCACATGCTACTTTAGACGGTGAAAAACCATATGATGTATAAAACAGAACTGCTTGCAAAGTGTCATCCCCACCGTTTAAGCTGCGTGATACATGCCATTTTAAACACAATATATAAAGTCAGTTCATTTATTATGTCACCCCACACAAATGCCGAAAAATTTAAATAAAGAAGATGCCAAAAAGAAATTGTCAGAAGAAAACTCTCCGCATGCAGCTGTACACAGAAGCTTGCGTAAAATGTGAAGTGCCTGACTAAATGAGGGAAAGACAACCGGCAATGTGTGGATGCAAAGGACTTTGCTCGCAACTCGGGTAAAGTACTGACAGGATAATTAAAAATAAGTGAAGACATTTTAACTTGCGAAAAACTGTTATACCTGCATGTCAATGTGTTTGTTGGACATGAAAATATTCCTTTGAGAATTAATAGGATCCGAAAAACATATATTCCTGATTGGGAAAACTGAATTACAACATAAAAACATCTCGGAAACTTCTCCGAAAGTCAATGGCAATAAAATAAACTCTTTTTTTTTTAATGCTACTGTAAATCTCGAAAGTATATTGGTTTCTGAGGTTTCTAAAGCTAAAGAACGTTTTCGGAATCATAGATGATTCACAAGATGATATTTTGTATATTCGTTCGTGGTTATCTTATATTTGTGTAGATTAAGAAACATTTGTTTTTGTTTTAGTACTGTGTAACACGGTTATAAATACAGGTTGCGTCACATCTTTGTGGAAACTTAAAACATTCATAATTAAAGAAATAATGCTCGGAAAAAATTCCGTTTGCGCGAATATGATCAGAGGGACATTGGATAATTCTTTCCATGTATAAAAATGTATTCCAAAAATAACCGACAGAGGGCGCTTACACTGATACGTTTTATGCGAATCATGCAAACACTTCGTGTATAATCCTCCAAAATCCCCGATTTCTCAAAACGTCGTACTAAACTCAGTATCCCATGCAATGAAATAGGTCCTGGGGAGGGGGGGTGGATTTTAACAGTCGTTCAGGAGATGGCGCCTGTCAATCATTCATGACGTAGAAGTGGACGAGTCCAATAGCTCCCGAACGGTCAAACTGTTAACGCGGGAAAGTGTAGTTTGCCATATTTAAAGCTTTGTCGCCGTTTTCTCCCTTTTGCTAGCGGGGCTGTTTTTAAGTAGATTTCGTAAGAAATACTACCTATTACATTCTCCCTTAAGTTGGAATTTTTGAAAAATTTTTGCACATCTACGCCGATCATGACTCCCAGAACCCAAAACCACCCCCATTTCAAAACTTTATCTATCTATTTATGTCACTTTTTTATGGACACGATAACGTCAATAATTATGCATAAATTTCTTCCAAACGGATACATAAAATCAAGGGGCATAAAATCTCGGTCAAGTTCGTTAATGGGCAAAATCGAACCAAGGGGTGGAGGGGTGCTTTTTGTGAAAACAGAAAAAAAACCCATAATTTCTTAATTAGGATACGTATCGAATCCGTTTAAAGTTATTATTACTTCTAGGAAAAGGGCCGAAAATTTATGTATAACAGATTTTTGATATCATTAAAAATGGCCCGAAGGGGGAGGGGGTGTTAGAAGTGAAAAAAATCTTAACTTCGTCAATTCACAAGATATCAAATCCGCTTAAATTTATTATAAATCCTCTCAATATTATCTAAAACTTTCATACTGACAAGTTTTTTATAGGACCAACCCTTATTAAAAAAGAAAAGAAAAAAATCCCTGCCGGTTTCGCCTGCAAGCAAGTTAGGTTTCGAAGTGGGCGGTTCCAACTGCCGCATCATGGCAAAAAGGTCATTTCTTCCGCAATTCCCAACAAACAGGAGCCCCAAAGTCTGCTTCTTCAAAATCTACCTGTGCCTGTAGGCCGAGCCGTCAGGGATTTTTTTCTAATTATGTAGTTCTAACTTTTATGAATTCTTTTAGTTTGTAAGATTTTATTTCAGTTTTGTTGTAATAGCATTTTTTTTGTAAATTAACTTTATAGTTAAAAAATAAATACTAAAAGATTCAGAATTAATGAAAAAAATATACACGTTCTTTGCCTAACAAATCCCGTAGTATAATAAATTTTTACATCCCGATTTTCAACGGAAGAGTGGGGAAAATATATAAAGAGATTTGAGATATCAAGATTTAATCTTTTTTTCTTCGTTCTTCCTTTTTTTCTTTCTGTTTTTTTTTTTTTTTTTTTTGTAGAATAACAATATATGCAAAATATGACATACATTGTAAGATAAATTAGAAGTATTATCTAGATTTATGGTTTCAAATTATGAGCTTCATTAAGTTTCTATGGTTCGGGACTAATTTATTTTTCGTTGTGGGTCTGGTTAAATATAATTGTTTCGGGTTCGGGTTCACGACTTTACAAAAGGCAATTCAGAAAAAAAAAATTTCAAATTCAAAACTGTATAGCATTTGAATATGAATGAGTATTTATTTATATATTTTTTTTTAATAAATGATAAAACTGATTTTAGACATATTATACATTGCTGACTATTATTCCATAGTTACGTTTAAAAAAAAGGGGGGGGGGTAATTTTCTTTTAATTAGGATTTCGGGTTGGGTCATGAAATTTTTTTTGTGGGCTTCGACTTCAAATAGAATTTTTGGATTATCCAACCGCTTTTGTGCTTGCGATAAAGGAGACAAAAGTTTCTGCTTCTTTTTCAAAAAACTTTGTGATTTATTCACAATCATCCTTTCTTTCGAACGAATTGTTTTTCCATTCGGAGCCATTGCAGATTGTAACGTAAATAACAATTAGTTTTTTATATAAAAATAAGTTTGTTGTGAAAACAACAGTTTAATAATAATAATAATTAAGAGAGAAACGCAATACGCTGCTTATTGATCAAAGAAAAAACAGGTCTGGCGAAACGAGCGCATGGGAATATCGGGAGAGGTATTACTTGGCGATTTTTTTTGTCCTAAAGCAACCCTTCCCCCCAACCCCATCCTGCCTTCCTCGAAATGGACTCTGTTCCGGAGAGGGAGGTCCAACCGCCATTTCCTGATCTACGGACTATACCATCTGTTGATGAAGAGAGAAAATATAAAACAACATCGTTTAAACCTGCGGAAAAACGAAATAGGAGGCAACTTTCTCTCAATAAATTAATATAGATATTAGGGATGGTAAGAGATAAATTATCGTTACATATATAATTTTGTCTTATAATAATCTCAACAGATTCTCTATTTACTGCATTCTAAAAATTGCTCATATAAGATTTATAAAATTTTAATAGAAATTCGAAACGTTTACTCTAAATAGTTATACATATATTAAAGTAAAAAACTGTTTTTTTGTTGTTGTTGTTTTTACTTTATATATTAAAGCATGGTGATTCCGAAAAAGAGGATCAAGCGCTGGACACATAAACTCATCGTAGATTTTACCTAAAATAATGTAATAAAATATGGCTTTTCTTATTCCAGAAACTAGTAAAATACGTAATCGTTTTTAAAATATGCATTTTTAGTGATATGACACCGTTTCAAAGTAAGATGTAGGTTATCAAACGCAAAGGACAAGGCCATAAGGCATATTTGTCAAGATTTGGAGCTATTGTTAAACTGCAGCTTTAAATGCTGGAACAAGATTTTACGACCTTATGGTTGCAGCATCAAGAGATGGTTCAACGAATCACAAACTTTTCAGCAATGTATATTCGGCATTTCCTAGATAATTATAATTTCCTAAAGACAGAAAATAGCGAAAATTAAAGGCACTCGACCGAAATGTTGTCGGATTTTTATAAAACCACTATTGCACCTCAAAAATTTACATATATTTTAGTACTTTATTATGCGTAGATAAATTACCATTAAATCATATATGAAATAAACACAGAGGTTTGTTATATGGGTTTTATTTTTGTAGTATATTAATGTGAATTTCTTTATTGTTGCCATTCGCATGCCAATCTATAACTTAATATTCTAAAATTCTATAAAAAATATATGATCAAAACATGAAATATTTATTAAATGAATATTAAAATATAAAATTCATGAAGAAAATGAGTATTGAACTGATGTTTCCTTAAAATAATCTTTATAAATTATGAATTTAATCGAAAATTGTTTCGAAAGCCAATTAAAGCTGAATAACTTTATGGTATATAATATGAATTAATACTATTAAGATATAAATAAAAAAATATATCTATGCGTATGTATGTTACTTAAAGCCAGAAAATCCCGAAAATTATAGGCGACAATTTAAACATATAAGAATTATATGTATCTCTTACGAAATACTTATACTTTTTTTTAAATCCCGAGTTTTGTCTTCTTATGTCCAAATTATAATTCTACACTTTTCCAAAATTACAAAAAATATTATTCTGCTACTTTCCTTATGCATTTTTAATTTAATTTGAAATACTAATTTTAAATTCTTACCATTTTTATTTATTACATACAGATCAAAAACAAACTATAAAACATGAGTTTTAATTATTTTAAATAAAAGTAAAATAAAGCATTATAACAGCTAATATTTAACATAAACCTCCGTACTACAAGATCGCTCACGAAAAAAGCATTCGTCTGTTAGTTCACGTATACGGAAAAATACATTTATATAAAGTCGCTGATATATTTTTGAATAGGGTATTTAAAGAAATAAGAAAATGTAATTTTCAATTATATAGTAACCTTGAGTATCTAATCTGTAAATCTTATTAAGTTTTTTTTTTCTTATCTTAATTTTAATATTTTGATTTATTATACGTTAAACGAATTTTAATGTCTCATTTTAATGTTTCCAACAATTTTTTATTTTAGTTCATTGAAATACCTTATTTCTTATGAAATTGTATAAGTGTTTGTGTGAGTAATTAAGAAAACTAATACTATAATGAAGTGTGTGGCTACAATTTTTCAATAATGTTATACAGGGTGGGGCAAATAAAAGTGGCCCGGACGAGTGCATACGATTGGCACGTGAATGATTGACACACACACCACGTGATCGAAACCGGTTCAGATCTTAGTGCGGGCTGTGTCAGTGTAAATGGGATCAGTGCAAATTTGAAGATCAAGGTGGCTAGTTCTCAGGGAAAAATACAGTAAAAAAACTAGTCGTTGGGGGCCACCGTAATACTTACCCATCATGGATATGCATAATGTAAAATATTAAAATAAAAATGTGTAAACTACTTATAAAATGCATTGCAATTCAAATAAAATCGTGGCTTGATGACGTCACAAACTTTAAAGGCTCGATTACTGAATTGCTTGAAAGAGGTTTTTCCTTCTAACTCCAAAAATAATAATCCTATTAACTAGCGGTTTATAGCATCTGATTAAGCGTCAAATTTCCAATTAAAATATGTCTTTGAAGTGAAATTTGGATGAAATACAGGGCCATGAAAAATCGAAGAGTGTGGAAAATAGGATTCCAAATATCTCGGCAACTAATTATCCGATCGACTTCATGCTTTATTCAAAATTTATATTTTTTTATTGTCTTTTATATTCATTTCTTAAAATAAACAATTTCGAAAAATTTTATATACCTTTCATCAGAACGAATATTTCGAGAGTCCGAAAAAAATTGTTCCGGTTAATCGAGGTTATTGAAATGAAATAGGCTTCTTCCCATTATTACATACTAAGTACATTCCAAATTTCAAGTCTCTATCTCAATTTTTTCGGGAGATAGAGCGTTTACAGACACACAGACACACACACAGACACACACACACACAGACGGACGGCAAAATTTTTTTTCTAAAAATATGTTTTTCGGAATCTCCAGTGTCTGAAACGTGTAAATCCGTCAAAAAAAAATTTTCGATTTTCAAAACGATTACAAGACTTACCCTATACTACGTATGATGGGTAAGTAAAAAAAATATTTCGATTTTCAAAACGATTACAAGACTTACCCTATACTACGTATGATGGGTAAGTAAAATGATAAACACCAGTATTCTTATGGAAATTGGAATATGGCATTTTTATGGAAAAAATCATGTTGGTTATTTGATTGATTAAAAAGTCAAATTTGTTTTTTCCTGATCACTCGCCACCCTGAAGATGGTACTCACAGTTCAACAGAGGGTGTTCTTTGGTGAAAGTTACGTTAAAACAAATTCTTGGACAGAGTATAGTCGGTTGTTTGCTCGTAAATTTAATCTGCTATAGACAGGTTAGCGATCTGGTATTTCCTTTCTTTTGCTGTGTTTCTTTATAACCTGGAACTCTGCTCTCCGGGCCACTTTTATTTGCACCCACCTTGTATATGATTATAGGATGTTTGTTACATCAGTTACACTTATTGGTAGTTATTTGAAAGATAAGGAAAATTGGACATTTTGAGGAACACATAATAAATGGAACAGAGAAATGACCATCCACACATCACCCGAAAGTTTACAGGCAGGAATATCATCAAGTCCAAAGAGGAATATTGTTACAGCTATTTATCACGTGTCCACGCGACTATCTCAAGATCTATATGAATGTGCAATTACAATTTGATATTTCACTATACAATACATACATTTATGACCATATTTATAATATTAAACCTAATACTTTATAAAATAAAGCTTTTGAATGACAACTGTACCATAAAATATGAAAAAAACAACCCCAAATTTTAGAATATGATACGAATAGTTCATGTGAAATAAAAATATTATAAAATATTTTATAGCAAACATTCTTATTCGATATAATAGGACATTATACTAAGTACTATTGTGAATATGACAGACACATACTAAGTAATTCTATACAATAGGATTAACAGACTAAACTTTCACAACTTAAAGCATGAAATTACGTATGCTATATATATATATGTAGGATTTCAGTTTAAACACTTCCTTTCCTTTATTACGTGCATGATCATTAAATTAACTGACGTTCTAGTACTATTATTATCCATGATTTAAATGCACGAGTTATAAATATTTTGGATCGCGAGATCAAGATTTGAACATCTTCAAAATTTGAAAAAGAGCCAGTCTTCTAATTTTTATTGTGAAGCAAGCGTCAAAATGGAAAAATAGTCAGTAAAGGAGCTGTTAGACCTAGTCGGACTTTTAGAAAATAAATATATTGTATATGTTGGACGAGAAGTATATTAGCTGTGAAAGAAATTATTAGTAATGTATTGTAGAGTTATTTTTCTAGGGATGTATTAAAGTTTATATTTTGTTATTCAACGTCTAGTCGTTCATATAATTCCAGTAAATCAACTGTTTACATATCATCTTCTTACAAATTTGGGGGCTCGATTCCAGGATAATTAACTCTCAGTGCCAGGATATTAAAAGTAAAAGCTACTAGTAGTGGAATAACTAGTGATATAGGAATCAAAGCTAAAGTGTTGTAAACCGCCGTAATCAAAATTGGCGAGAAACAAAATACCAAGATTCCCAAAAGATACCCAAGTACCAAAAGTACCCCAAGATACCCAAAACACGCAAAGAAAAATAGTTAATGTGGGCACGTTAAATGGTAAAAAAGGAAGAATCCTAGATATTCACGGAACAAAAATAAACGTAATAATCGATACAGGAAGTGATATTTCAATCGCCAATTCAATATGTCATACTGCAATAAACAAGCCAAAGCTAATGAGCGACAATATATCTATATCGGGCATAGGGGGAAAAGAAATTAAGCCAACGGATTTTTTCTAGCATAAAGTCTACGTAGACGATATAGAAATCCAGGATAAATTTTACGTGGTACAAGAGACGGACTGCGATTTAATAATAGGTAGAAAAGCAGTAGAAAGCATGACGTTAAGAGTAGCGGAAGATGGTGTTAGAATAATAAGCGACAACACAGTACGAGTAGGATACATTAAAATTAACCGTCCAAAATTGATGAAGTAGCTACATCAAGTATAGACAACGATAATCGAGGATAGGAAGATAAGGTTAATATCAACTGCGTAAATGATGAGGTGGAGTTGACTGATATTACAAATTTAGCAAACAGAGAAAAAATAAGAGAATTAATAATATCATATAAGCCGAATAAAACAAAATATACAGGATTATCTGATAAATGGAATGTTGACTATCCATCTCCAGAAGGAAGTGGTGAAATTAGTAGTCCTGCACATGGTAGAAAAGACTATGTAAAAGATCGCAGTAGGAATTTTGATCATAGGGGAAAAACAGAAATTTTAATAGACCATTTGATAACAGAAGCAGTAATAGATATGACCAAAGATATTTTAAACAGTCATTTAACCATGAAAATTACAATAAATATAGAAATGCGAAACAGAGTTCCGAGAATTCTTACCAAAATGAATCTGAGATTCCTATAAACTTTGAGACTAAAGATTCTTCGATACTTCAAAACATAACAGAAAGTGAAGATTTGATTAGTAGTTCACCGGAAGTGGTTGAACCTAATGATGGATCTGAAATGCTAGAAAGTGCTTCACCTAATTCAAAAGCAAAGTATAACCCAAATGTTTTCCTTAGGTACATGAATAGAGGCTACTATCATGGTCGAAATAATTATAATTATGATGGCCGACGATCATGTAAGGCTAGTTATAATGAAGAAAGAAATTCACAACCATCACATAGGAAAAATTCTCATCATGGATTTAAAGGAACTTTTAGTGGAAGAGATACTTATTCAAATTCTTATAATTCTAGAAGCAATAGGTATATAGATTCTAAAAATAGAGATCAATATGCAGAGAGAAATTATAGAGAAAATAAGTATCTAGCTTCTAAAGTTAGAGAGCAATATCCGGAAAGAAATAAAAATCTCAAAAAATTAACTGTTTAGGCATGAAAAAATAATAAACCAAAATGGTGATGTCGAGACGCCATCACGTCAGGATGACCCATTTGTAGGATTTCAGTTTAAACACTTCATATCCTTTATTACGTGCATGGTCATAAAATTAACTGACGCTCTAGTACTATTATTATCCATGATTTAAATACACGAGTTATAAATATTTTGGATCGCGAGATCGAGATTTGAACATCTTGGAAAAAGAGCCAGTCTTCTAATTTTTATTGTGAAGCAAGCTTCGAAATGGGAAATTAGCAGTAAAGGCGCTGTTAGGCCTAGTTGGACTTTTAGAAAATAAATATATTGTATATTTTAGACAAGAAGTGTATTAGCTGTGAAAGAAATTATTAGTAAAGTATTGTAGAGTTATTTTTCTAGAGCTGTTTATATTTTGTTATTCAACGTCTAGTCGTTCATATAATTCCAGTAAATCCACTGTTTACATATCATCTTCTTACATTTCTTTTTTCGTGATTTCCTACACTGTGACGTAACAAAACAATCTTAGAAATAAAGAAACAACCAGTTATGAAACAGCAGGAGTATGCGACCCTTCCACAAACATTGCAGGACCTTAAACGACGCATTACGGATGCTTGTGCCAACGTGTTGCCATCTATGCTCCAACGTGTGCAACATGAAATTTAAACAAGGATTCAAATATGCATTGCAGCTGACGACGGTGAGACGTTTGAACATCTAAAATAACGGTATATTATTATAACTAGTTGTTTTTCTGTTCAACTGTTCTACTGTTTAATCTTTCTGTGTAGCCGTATCCAAGACAATAGCTTTGCATATCCCGAATTTTTAAAATAAGTTTAACCCGTCAACACACGCGCCCCTTTCCATTACGTTACTACACGCGCGGGATAAATTTTACCCCAATGGGTTTTCTTGTGTCAATTTCATCCCGGTTTGATTATAAGCAAAAATTTATATTTTGAAATAAACTGTAAATCAATAAAGAACATAATTTAACTTAAAATAAGAGGTTTTTTTTATATTTAAAGCAAAAAACAAACAAAAAAAAATTTAGCACTAAGATTTTTTTTTTCTGCATATCATTACATACAAAGCTTTTACAATCCAAATTCAGCCATAAAAATACAAAAAAATATAAAACTGATATATAGAAACTGTATGTGCAAGAGTTGTTAACGTTCAAAAGAAAAATTATATTATTATTTTCACACTATATTTTTTACATAAACATTTGCATTAACATTTTCCTATCATTATGTGTTACGTTATAACACGCGTGGGGTAAATTTCCTCCCACGTGACATTTTTATAACAAAATAATGGAAAATCGCACAACCGGAGTTAAATTCTTTTTGGCCACATCTTGATATCTTTCAGCTTGAAAGGTACTATAAAGCTCAGAATGATCACGAACGACTTTCGCACATTTTTAAGTAATAGTTATGAGCTGGGGTAGATTTTATCCCAGCGCGTGTGCTGACGGGTTAATGTTGTAAAAATTATTTTCAAATATTAAGCATTATTTAAGTAACATATTTTAAGTGCATTATTTAAGTACATATGCAAAATATTAAATTTTATTGTATCTAAATTTAAAAAGGATTTTTTTTTATTTCAAATCATTTGTCTACAATTTTGTTCAACAATACTTTTTAATATTAACACGTGATTCATTTTAAATATAAGCATTTACATGAAAAGTTACTGTAAAGAAAGAAATTATAAGCAAAGTACTTAATGGTAAATTGAGCTTAAATATTATATGGAACAGTGCCAACACTTGGCAGAAGTTCTCGTTTGCGTTCGCTAAATTTGTAAAGTATGGTTGAAATCTCCCAAGCGACCTTTTAAAAGCTCATTACATTTGCATGTATAACACTTGTTTACATTAACAGCTTTTCACAACATTACTTAATATTCTTGAGGAATACATAATCTTTAGAATTTACTTGCTTTACTTACTTAATCTTAGGAAATACTAAAGATTAATCTTAAGTATATGTCCTATATTTCCTTGTGAGGAAATAGTAGCTTAGGATTATGTGAAAATATTTATAAATGTGTTATATACTTAAAGTTCTTACGCTAAACATCACTTGTTAAATAGCACAATTTAGCTATGACAAACGCTATAACAAATAAAAGACAAAACAAAATTGACAAACCCCAATCGAAACTTAATTTGAAAAATTTCATGAAACAGAAAATATTAGGATCGTTAATAATAAGTGTCTCTGTAACAATTTTTTTCAGGAATATCCTAATGTAACTAAATGAGTATTATTATCTAAGAAATAATGTAATTGAATCACCCAGTTTATACATTTAAAAGCCGTCTGATGCTTTTTAAATAATTACACTTTTTTCAAAATATTATTAAGATAATAAGTAGGAACTTCTTTCAAAAAACAATTTTGCAAAAATTGAATCTATTATTTCAATAACATATGAAATAAGTAAAAAAACTATAATTTTTAATTGTTTTAGTTTTAAATTTATTACGCTGCGTGTTAATATTTTTTCAAATTTTCAAATGAGTTTTTAATTAACTGTAGAAAAAGTCTTTAAGCTGGTCAATTCTTTGAGCTAACACTGAACATGCGAATTTGATTATAAATTGTGAGCAATAACTTTTGTAAAAAATAAAAAAAATCGTTGATGTAAATATGCGAAATTTTTTATTTGATTTTAATGCATTGGTGAGAGACTGAAAATTAAATGACATGTCTGAATAATAACACAGTGTTGTACATATGTAAGAAAGATCGGTAAGTGAATATTAAAATCAGGCGAAATATGAAAAACATTTCTCTCAAAAAGGGCAATACAATTTTTCGATCACTCTACCAAAAATTCACTGACTGGATTTGTATATATATATATATATATATCATATACTATGGCGAATAACGAGCAAGTTTGAAAGAAAAAGTTGATCAGACTTTATAAGTGCGCGTTATATGCCGGGTATAAATATGAAAGCTTAAAGTTAAGCTTAAGAATTGAGATATTTATATTAATGAACAAATGAAGAAGACGAGATTATTTCAATGAACAATATTAGACGACGTGATTATTTGAATGCACGATAAAACAATTTCATACGCTTTGTTCAAACAGATAGGCTTGGCAGTAGCGAATGTCCTCACCTATCATTTGCATATTTTCTTTATGTTTGTACCAGTTATTCTACTTTTTAATGTTCTTTATTGTATTTTCATGATACATATCTCATGAACCTTTCTTTTCAAAAGCGCGGTGCGCGTAATACGGTGAATATATCTAAAAATAGAAAAATACAGTGTTAAATCGCAGGTGCGCATTATACGCCAAAATATACGATATATATATATATATATATATATATATATATGTTTCGTAACTATCAAAAGACCATGAATATATTATATACGAGTTTTTCCGACCGGCCCTTTAACGAAATTCTTACAACACGATGATTATTTTCATAAGCAAAAATATTATGTCCATTTTTAAAATATGATTGAATTCTGTGGCATCAGAATTTTTTACAGAGATCATAAAATATAACTTTTTCAAGTATTTGATCCGACATAATATTAAATATATAAAATTCAGGATATGAGAGTAATATCTAAATCAAGAAAATATTCATCTGGAAATATCAAAAGGGAAAAAGTTGCTCTCCACCTCAACAGCACTTAAACATTGCACACCAATAAGAATGTTTTTATGCAGTAGAAAAAATAATGGATAGTCAAGAATTAATCGTAGTGTAAATCTTTTATAGGCAACGTTGAGAAATCTTACTTTTTACAATTAAAATTTTACCAAACTTGAGGGCGATATTCAAAAGAGTATGCTTGAAGTTAAATAAATTTTTACCTATCTAATAGAATAATCTCTTCTACTTAGAAATATATTTAAGAAGGATTTACCATTCATGAGAAAAAAAAATCACTTTTTTTTACATTTTTCACATTTCTAAGGTGTGCAGATTAAACTCCTAGAAAGGATAGGTGAAATTCGAAGTATTTAAGAAGTTACAGTCAATTAGAAAGCGAGCGTGGACCGAATGAAAAGCATGCAACGTGACCCGGACGGACACAGGTGTGAGCGTGCTGAATTATTTGCTTAGTAAATATAATATCAGGAATCGGAGACCAACTGTGAGTTGAAAAATATAACGATTAACTAAAAAAAAACTGTTTTTCTGCCTTTCGCCACATTGAAGTTATAGAAAAAAAGTCGAAAAAAATTACATTTTTTTCAAACGACTATCATTTTACCCAAATTCTTTCAATGTTCCCAAAAGTATGTATCTGCACCCTCTCCCCTCTTCCCCAAATTTAATATGCTTTCTGAAATTTTTTATTTTGTTCGTTTCAGATGACTTTGACCAACTGTGAAGTACACGGCGCTGGGTGATGCGTGAACAGCTTAACCATATGCAACAGAAAATATCTTGATCCATTTTAATAATTATGGTATAATATAAATATTTTTATAGTAAAAACTATGAATAATAAGTGAGTAGATTCAGTTTTTGTGTCACTGTATTCTTTATATATAAAAAAAATCCGAAGTTGGTCTACTTTTCGGATTGATGAACGGTAAAAATACCCTTAAATTAGAATGAAAAAAATATATGAAAATTCTGTTACTTAAGATTATTTTCAAAGACGAACAAACTACGGAACAAATTTGGACTAATTGATTTATATTAATTATTTTCGTGTAAATGTGATGGGCATTGAAAAAATTTATTTAATTTTCATCACAGTCAAATAAATAAATCAAATAAAAAAAACAAAAAAAAACATTAGACACTGCCTGTATACTTCCATTTGTTTAATTAAACATCTTACTAATTCGAGCATATTAATGTAGTTTTCATTAACGATTGTTTACACTAGTGGTTTAAACATTTAATCTGTAGAATCAAACGAACACATTTCATTGATTGCATTATGTTTCATAACACCTACAACTGCTTGGAACATTTCCAAATAGTTTTCAATAAACCAACTCAATTTGAGAACATCAATTAATATGGGTTCACTTAACAAACACTTGTACAATTTAACATTAATACTCTTGAATAGATACAATTTCACGTTAGATTTGAAAAGCCAAATTGTTATCAGTCATACAAAAATTTTAACAGTTTAGTTTAGATATAATTTAAGAATTTCACGTTGATAATGTATGAAGATATTATTTGTAAGCCCGAAAAAACAAGATATTTATTGGTAACGTTATTTTCTTGATAAATAGAAAGTTATAGCATTTTGCTGAAAAAATGCCTTTGTTTGGTCCCTAGAAGTTTAATGTACTACATTAGCAAGTTTATTATATATATTTAATAGTTTCGGTGTTGTTATATCCGGAGCGTTTTTATTTTGTTAGAACTATGAATTATCTGTCAATTACAAACTGATCCATAATCTAAAGATGAATATATATAAATAAAATACGATAAGCGTGCGGCTGCAATCCTTTACAGTGCACAGTTGCAATCAAAATTTTCATTGGTGCGCAGTTATGACTGCAAAATAATGTATATAGTTTGGCATCCAATATAGCACTTTCTCTTCTAGAGTTTTTTCTGAATTGTTCAAATCAATGCTGTTAGAATGCATCTGCGAACGCTACAAATATATTCATATATGTTGATATCCATCATCTATACAAGAATGAGATATTGTAAACGACAAATAATATGTTTATAGGCAAATGCAGATACAGTTTCGTTTAAAAAACAGAACAATACATTTTGAAAGAGTATATTCGACATACATTTAAGTCGATACAAAACAAAACAAATCTCATTCTTATTTTTTTTATTTTAAACATTTTTTATAGTTTTTAGAATAAAATGACCCAAACTGCATATAAATAAGACAATTATATCAAAAGACCTATTGCTTTTTATGTCTTACAGTCTGTTGTTATTCCTGCGTATTTTTCCAGGAATAAACTGCATTTAACTGAGTTTATTTTTAAAAAATTATCATATTTAAAATAGTATATCTAAATGTTTATGAAGGATAACACACTTTGTACAATGTTTTTCAGTAATATATTCTGTAATTGGCTTCTAGATCTTTAGTTATCAGAGTCAATTTTGAAAATATGATTATCTTAGTAAAATGTACTCATAAAATAAAAATAGAAAATATGTAAAAATAATTTAAATACATTATAATTCCTTTTAATAATAATGGGTGGGAAAATGCGCTATTTAAATTAATATATTAAAATAATAGAGTCAATGTTTATTGGTGGCTACACCGTACTATTTAATGCTTTCTAAAAAATAACTTGTCTTTTTCGTACACAACATAATTTTCGGTTTTTTTTTCTGGATTTCACAGAAATATCGAACTTTATCCCGGTTCTCATTCACAATGTACTCGTTTAAATTTAAACAATTTAACCCTTTAGCTTGTCTGCTGATTAGAACGCTGGTTGTTTTCAAGAAGCATCGAGTTTGGTTCCCAATATTTGTCTTGTCTGTAATCGTTCAGTATCAATATCAATATGTGGATGTTTGGAGCTGATCATATCTCTGTTGAGAAGGGATTAACTTTTACACAATCAAAGCATAACTATATTTAACAAATTTCGCTTTTTAACCAGGGCTTAATTTCTAAGAAAAAAAGTACCGGAGCCCTAATATTCTGCAAATCTAACACCCGTAGCGTACCCCTCCCTCCCTCCTTCCGCCATCACTCTAATCTTCATATTTACATTTCATAGATTATTTTCAAAATTTAAAACATTGTTTTTTTATTTAGCAAAATAAAAATTTTAAATACATCGATCTGCATCTACATAGCTAGCTACCAACTATTCCACATTTTAGTTATTACTACTTCCAGATAGAAACCTTTGCCTAATCTTAATGTTATTTAATCGCAGAATTCTGCGATTAAATAAGCTCAGGATTATGATTCGGAAATAGTGTTTTGATGCAAAAAAGGGAAAAGATTGGAAATGGGAGGGAAAGGAAAGTGTAATTAAGGATTCATTTCTCCGAAGAGTTATTGCACTGGGAACGAGAGCGCAGTGTTTATGGGCTCCGGTGAATTCTAAACAATATTTAAATATTTATTAAAAACAGAGAAGTACCGGAGCTGAGCTCCGGTCGGTTCCGGCGCAAATTAAGCCCTGTTTTTAACTGAATATTAAAAAAAGTATCAGCGCAACATTTTAAACAGTGGTTCTCAACCTGTTTGCCGGGAGAGATCCTCGGATATACCCCAAAACGTTTCAGTAAAGTTATAGCAAAATTATACGAACTAAAAAAAGTATTTTAAAATCCAATATTCGAAGTTCTGCAGTTAACTATGTAATGAGGTTTAATGTCGTTTTCTTCCAAATTTGTTTCAAATGTTGAATATTCATAAGAAACCTCAGAGAACAGCAATGAAAATAATTTAAAAATGTATTATATCTATTGATTTTGCCTCAATTACAAAATGACATTTATAACAAAAAAAAATCTTCCACTCTCCATGTTAGATTTACGAGAAATAATCTCTCTCTACGAATAATGTGAAAAGTTAAAATAAATTTCCATCAGATAAAAGGCGTAAAACAAAAACTTTATAAACAGTAAAATTCGTTTTATTACACTGTTGACATGTTTCAAATCCACTGGAGCCATTATCAAAACTGGCGGAGAAACTTTTTTTGCCGTTAATAATCTCCACGTGTTGTGAACGATCGAAAGAACACTTAGAACATGTTAAAAACCAGACCCCAATTAACTATAAGTACCTCAAGTGATAAACGCAGCTGTGAACCAAAGTGAATAAAACCAGACCTCACATCGAAACTAATCAACTATGAAATACGCCAGACCGCCCCACTTCAACCATCAACCGATATCCCGCACGTGTGAACTGAACTCAATAACAATCTTACTCAGAATCTAAAATGTAACCGAACAGTTAAGACGCCTTTGTAAATATCACAAATATAATGTAAAATTGGAGCACTTTTAAGCAGCCCCAAACGCGATACAAATGTACATATAATGTCAAAGAATTACAATAATAATATTATATTCAAAGGAAAATGGATCTATTTACTTCACACAATTTGTTATTTTCTACTAATACTGTTTATTACTTCAATACAGTAATACGTCAAGGAATCGATAAGATAAATATCGGTGCAATACTTTGGATACATCGTGGATATTTCTTTGCGCAAAAGCAATTCTCAGGTAAGCTGAACTACTCTTTTTTACCATTATCAAAAAATGAAAATGTAAATTAAAATATGAAGACTGATATAACAATTTATAAAGATAGAAAATTTATTATGCTACTGACGGTTCTCTAACAAAGATTATGAGACTGAAATAAAGAATATCCCAGTATTAAAAACGATAATTTAACCATCTTCTAAAAATATAATAATAAATAAAAGAACACTAAAATAGAAATAATGAATGTGAAAAAAAAAAAAAATACTCAATTTCTTGAAAAACTCAATTCCACAAATTATAGTACATGGAAATTCAAGATGCAGATGTTCCTGATTAAAGAGGAACTCGATGATATTATAGCACCCAGATCCACCAGATCCACCCGACCCCGCATGGCACAAAAAAGATCGAAAAACTAGAGCTCTAATAAACTTAAGCATCGATGATTCTCAAATCGTAAATGTAAAAAACTTAGATACCGCCAAATTAACGTGGGAAGCTCTGAAGAATATACATGAGAGAAGCAATCTATCTAGTAAGCTTTACCTGCTACGGAAATTATACAGTACTAAATTAGCGGAGGGTGGAAACATGATCACGCATATCACTAATATCTTGCAAATTATAGATAAACTGAATGCCATTGGAGAAAATACTCGCGATTCACATATTTCCGCGCTATTTCTGTGTTCTCTTCCTCCCAGTTAAAATACTTTGATAACTGCGTTGGAGGCGAGACCGGAAAATGAGCTCACCCCTGATTTTATCAAAAACAAATTAACGGACGAATATAATCGTAGACATGAAATGTCAGAACAGTCACATAGCGGATATAACAACAATGAGAGAGCATTTAATACAAATAGCAGATATACACACACTGAAAATAGAAGAGAACAAAAGTATTGCAACAACTGTAACATGAAAAATCATTCCTCTTACGAATGCTGGCAATACAAGAGCAAAAACACGGTACAATCCGGAAATCTTCGTAACAATCAATTCAAAAATAAAAAGAATTTCTCATCTTCATTATGTTATGAAAAGACCGAAACTCATAGGGAAAATAAAATTCAAAACGAAAGAAAATACGCAAATGATCAGACGCGAAATAAAGCATTAATCACCGAAAAAGTAGGCAAAAATAAATGGATTCTCGATTCAGGATCTACTTCGCACATTTTTAACGATAAAAGCCTATTTAGTAAATTTATTGATTATAATAAAACTTCAGTAACGATCGCGAATGGTAATAAACTGACAGCGTTTGGTTCAGGAGAAGTTTTTATAAAATAATTAACCCCCGAAGGAAAAGAAAAACTAACGAAATTACGCGAAGTGCTTTATGTCCCAGACTTAGAGTCGAACCTAATTTCGGTTAGTAAAGCCGCTAAAAACGGGTGTAAACTAATCGACGATAATAAATGCGATTTGATCTTTGATGAAAAAATATATATCAGGGCGAAAAATGAGAAAAATTTATACATTATTGAGGAAATAGACGATGTGGAAGAACCACAATATTATGTAAACATAATGTATATCTGTGACAGCAAACAATGCATAGATCTCTGGCATAAAAGACTCGGTCACAGAGATTATGACGCGATTAAATCAATAATAACAAATCAACTTGCGGACGGAATAAAGATAGGAAATTGTAAACATAAAAATAAAACATGCGTAACTTGTGTCGAAACTAAATTAACTAACATGCCGTATCCTAAATCAGCAACAAACCGAGCTACTAATATTGTGGATTTGATCCACAGTGACGTATGTGGTCCTTTAGATACACCGACTTTAGGCGGAAAAATATATTTTATGACTCTTATTGATGATTATTCCCGATATACTACGATATATTTATTATCTAAAAAGAGCGAAGTTGCTGAAAAGATAAAAGAGTATATAACGATGATATACAATCAGTTCGGTAAAAAACCTAAGGAAATTAGATCGGATAACGGTCGTGAATATGTAAATCAAGAGATAGATGAATACTTAAAACAGAACGGAATTTTACACCAATTGACTGTCCCGCATAATCCGAGCCAGAATGGAGTTGCGGAGAGAAAAAATAAAAGTTTATTAGATATGACTAGAAGTATGCTATCACAAGCAAAATTAAGCAAACATTTTTGGGGTGAAGCCATAAACACCGCAACATACTTACAAAACCGACTCCCAACTAAAGCTAATAACAATAAAACACCTTACGAATTCGTAACGAATACATAATTCGTAACGAATTATGGAAAGGGGTTAAACCGAATTTAAAACACTTAAGAACATTCGATTGTAAAGCGCTATTTTACGTCGATAAAGTAAATAGAGGAAAACTTGATAACATGGCTCAAACCGGAACGTTCGTAGGTTATGACACACGATCGACTGGTTATAGAATTCACACACAAGGAAAACAAATTATAATAGCGAGAACGGTGAAATTTCTTGAAAATGAAAATGTACACTCAGATAAAATTGAGGAGATACAAAACACCACAAAAACATCCGATGACAGTACACAATTACCGGATAGACATACAAATTACTTAGAAATAAAACTTGACAGCGAGGAAACACCATCCGAGCCCAAACAGCAACCAATTGAACCAAGAAGGTCTAATAGGAAAAATAGAGGCGTTCCTCCTGACAAATATGTTTGTCTCATAAATAGTTCATCTGAAAACATTCCCGAAAATTGGGATGATATCGAAAAAATGGAAAATACTAATGATAAACAAAACTGGATAAAAGCAACACAAAATGAAATCCAATGCCTAAGAAAAAATAACACTTGGACTTTAACAGATCCACCACCCGGAACAAAAATTATCGGTTCAAAATGGACTTTTAAACTAAAAAAGGACAATTTAGGAAATGTTCAAAGCTATAAAGCGCGTTTAGTAGCACAAGGATATCGTCAAAGATTCGGAATTGACTATGATCAAACCTTCGCACCTGTAGTTTCGCACGCTACAATACGTGCATTTCTCATCTCCGCATTGCACAAAAATTTGAACGTGAAACATGTTGACATCACCACAGCATTCTTGCATGGTGAATTAACCGAAACTGTTTATATGAGTCAACCAGACGGGTATATTAAACCCGGCGATGAAAGAAAAGTTTGTAAACTTCAAAAAGCCATCTACGGTCTTAAGTAAGCTTCAAAGGCCTGGTACACCAAAATATCGAAACACTCACAAACAATAATTTCATACAGAGCAAAAATGATCCATGTCTGTACTTTAAATCAAATCAAGAAAATCCGATATATATCATCATCTATGTAGATGATATCCTGATAGCAGGAAAGGACAGTGATATCGAAGAAACAATAAACCAACTTGAGAAAGAATATGAACTAAAAAACTTAGGAGAAGTGGATAATTACCTAGGCATAAACATTAATATAATCAACGATACATATTACCTAAATCAAAACAATAAAATACACGAACTAGTGAAAAAACTGAATTTAAACGACATGAAACTCATTACACACCCATGATTGCTGGATTCAACAGACTTGAGGACGATGATAATATTTTACCTAATAACACGAAATATCGACAAGCCACAGGCACATTACTTTACATATCAACAATCACGCGTCCTGACATATCTGCAGCAGTCAAAATATTATGTCGTAGAAGCGAAACACCACGCCAAAAGGACTGGACAGCAGTGAAAAGAATCATTTCATACCTTAAAACTACAGAAAATTTGAACTTAACTCTTAATGCAAACAGCAAGCCCATTTTAACAGCATACGCCGATGCAGACTAGGCTGGTGACTTGAAAACACGTAAATCAACGTCAGGAAATCTATTCATGCTAGGAAAATCGCCGATTTACTGGATCACAAAAAGGCGGAATTACATTGCACTTTCGTCAGCCGAAGTTGAATACGTTTCAGCTAGCAACGCAGCATAAGAATTAAGTTGGATAACAAACTTGCTTAACGATCTCAAAATTCCACAAAAACTACCAATCACGATATTTGAGGATAATATGTCCTGTATAAAGATGACTGAAAATGATAAAAATACTAAGCGATCCAAACACATCGACATACGTTACCACAACATCAAACTGATGAAAGAAGAAGGAAAAATTGATTTACAATACTGCCCCACTGAAGAAATGATAGCCGACACCCTCACCAAACCCACTCCCAAACTTGTGTACGAAAAACACCGTAAGAAACTGAACCTTCAACCATTCCCCACACAGGAGATTACGCGGGAGTGACGGAGAAACCTTTTTATGCCGTTAATAATCTCCACGTGTTGTGAACGATCGAAAGAACACTTAGAACATGTTAAAAACCAGACCCCAATTAACTATAAGTACCTCAAGTGATAAACGCGGCTGTGAACCAAAGTGAATAAAACCAGACCTCACATCGAAACTAATCAACTATGAAATACGCCAGACCGCCCCACTTCAACCATCAACCGATATCCCGCACGTGTGAACTGAACTCAATAACAATCTTACTCAGAATCTAAAATGTAACCGAACAGTTAAGACGCCCTTGTAAATATCTCAAATATAATGTAAAATTGGAGCACTTTTAAGCAGCCCCAAACGCGATACAAATGTACATATAATGTCAAGAATTACAATAATAATATTATATTCAAAGGAAAATGGATCTACTTACTTCACACAATTTGTTATTTTCTACTAATACTGTTTATTACTTCAATACAGTGATACGTCAATGAATCGATAAGATAAATATCAGTGCAATACTTTGGATACATCGTGGATATTTCTTTGCGCAAAAGCAATTCTCAGGTAAGATGAACTACTCTTTTTTACCATTATCAAAAGATGAAAATGTAAATTAAAATATGAATACTGATATAACAATGTATAAAGATAGAAAATTTATTATGCTACCGACGGTTCTCTAACAAAAACAAATAAGAAAATTCTACAATTGTAATTTACGAAACTATTTGAAATGCCATCATTTAATTTTTCACGTACTTTTTAAGAATTACACACGTTATTTTTCTTTTGGATGTTTATTTCTATGCTTGTAACCATGGAGTAACTCGAGCCACAATTTTGTAAGTTAAATGATGCTCTAACGTTTCATATTGCATTTTTACGTCTTATAATCTCTATGGTTTCTCTGACAATGGATGGGCAGTACAGATTGGAGGGAAAAACATAATACTTTCATTGAAACTCACTTGAATGGCCTCCTTCCGACACCGTATAGTTAAATCACAATCGACACATGTTATATTACAATAATGAGGGAATGGGATGTCTACAATATGCGAAATATAGACATCACATTTAAAACATTTGAGAATATCTTTAGCGCAATGAGATCTGGTGTAAGTTTATAAATTTTTGGAAGACGTAAAGGCATCTTGATAGTTATCACACTAAAGTCTAAAAATTTTTTAATTATTTCCAGCTTAGAAAGAAAATAACAATAAAAAGAATTCATTCTATACTGCTCTTTGTGTACACATCGTTTAAGAGAAATTATTAATTAATAGAAAATTTAAATGATGTCGTTACAAATAATAACTTCATACACCATGCTATTTTAGAATATTCTTATTTGTTTCGATAATGGATCCGATCGGATCCATCGATGGAGACGAAACATGTCAACAGTCTAATAAAACTTATTTTATTGTTTAAAAAGTTTTTATTTTACGCTTTTTAATAATTAAAATAAGTATATTATTACAAGGTGTTATAAATGGTTATTATTTTTTTTAAGGATTAGCTTATATAAATAAAAAAGTGCTTAAACAAGTAAATACTATTGATATCAACATTGTGCGGATGAAACGCTAAACAGTTTTTTAAAGAAAGTGTAAAAATTGAGGAAAGTGACACCAGTGACTCACTAAGCTCAATTTTATGACTTTCAGTGAGGCGTTCTGAGTGTTAAGTCTATGGGAAGGCTCTTGCGCGATTTCTCGCTCGCATTTTAATATTTTTAAATGATTGTTTTTGCATGGGATAGTTTAGGTCGATCTCTAACGTTGTTAGTTTTTATTTTTTTGATAAGTTTATTATTATTTTGATAAGTTATTTTTTTATCAGTTTTTTTATAAGCGGACATTTTCTATTTTGGAACCGGTTGGAACCGGTTCTTAAAGTAAAAGTACCCTTATATAAAAAAAACTGGAAACAAAATGAAAAAAAGTAAAAACTAGCAACGTTAGCGATCGACCTCAGCTATCCTATGCAAAAAAAAATCATTTAAAAAATTAAAATGCGAGCGAGAAATCGCGCAAGAACCTTCCCATAGACTTAACATTAGCTTGAGCGATTCTTCCCATGACTGATGTAGGCTCTTAATAACAGCAATTTTGTCAGTTGGGTGGGAAATCTGCGATGTGGATCGTTCTGAACATAAAAAAGGTTTGCCAAAAGTAAAATAAAGCTTTTTTAACAACGTTGGAAGTAAAAATCTGCTTTTGCTATTTAAAATGCTACAAAACTTTCTGGGTGACGCCAATGTTAGAAAAGTCTATGCCTAATTTTGAACTAGTTAATGTTACTTTGATTTCTGAAATGGAAATCCTTCGTTTTTAATACTTCGTGGGATTCCTTTTCATCATTAATACGTAAAAAACAGATCATCCTTTTATTTTGATCACCGCGCTTAACTAAAGATCTATAAATTGTACATGACATAATTTTTCCGTATTAGTTATTATCTAACAAGAAGAGTGCCAAGCTTGGTAATCACAGATTTTGATTATTTTTATATATGTTGTAGGGTAGAAGCCCCTTAGTCTCAGGTTCAATGGATTTTATACAACGTTCCTAAGTTCTCGAGAAATGGGGAGTCTAACATCATAACACAACCTAAATACTTACTTTGTAACGAAATAACTGAGTTGGTCGAAGCTCAGTTGGTATGGCGTCTGCTGGTTGTTCCGAGGGCCTGGGTTTGATGCCGAAACGCGCTACGTTTGTTTTTCTCTTTTTTTTTAAATATACTTGTAATTATAATTTAATAATCTCAATAAAAAATTTTGTTAACATGATTAAATTTTAATTTAGCATTTTTGATTTTTTTAAAAATCACTTTGAAAATGTATTCCATATAAGCTTTATCAATGAAATGATATTGAACAATTGTGTCAATTAATCATTGTAAAGAAACATCATGTATAAATTGCCTTAGTGAAACGTCTTAAAGTCAATGCGATGATAATACTACTCTGTTTTTAAAGTAAGAAACATAATTAAATTAAAATTTAGCATAAGAATTAAATTACAACATAATGTTGTAATTTGTATATATTGTTGTATATTTGTATATATTTGTCATAATTGTTGTTTTATTTTATTGTAACTAGAGGGCGCCACAACTGAATTTGGTTATTTCTTTTATTTTTTTTTTATTTTAGTTTGGTGCAGTTAAGTGGTTTTTGTTTTCAATCATTATTGCACAAGTGTGTATCATTCTATAACATCTTATAATCGTATAAAAAGGGAAGAAGCAAGCTGTAGTTCGCAAGAAGATCAATCTGAAGTCTCGGGATTCAATGAAAATCAGAAAAATTATGTCACAAATGCGTTGAAGCACTGTAAAATTTTATTGTAAAACAATACATGGTAACAATTTTATTGTAATGGATTTTTAACAAATAATCTAGCATCTGAAATATCTTCGTTTTCTATTGCGATATGAGAAGAATTCTATAATTCGAAAATAAATATGCTGATTTTGGAACGATTTTTGAATTTTTACTAGTCAATAATAGATCCAATTTTTATAATGCTCTTTAAGTGATGAGAAATGTTTAATAATGGTTTAAGAATCAAAAATGCTAAATTAAAATTTAATTATGTCAACAAAATTTTTATTGAGATTATTAAATTATAATTACAAATATATTTATAAAAAAAAATGAGAAAAACAAAAGTAGCGCGTTCCGGCATCGAACCCGGGCCCTCAGAACAACGAGCAGACGCCATACCAACTGAGCTACGACCAACGCAGTTATATGTTACAAAGTAAGTATTTAAGTTGTGTTAAAATATTAGACCCCCCATTTCTCGAGAACTGGGGAGCGTTGTATAAAATCCATTGAACCTGAGACTAAGGGGCTTCTACTCTACAACATATATAAAAACTAGTCGTTGGGGGCCACCGTAATACTTACCCATCATGGATATGTATAATGTAAAATATTAAAATAAAAATGTGTAAGCTACTTATAAAGTGCATTGCAATTCAAATAAAATCGTGGCTTGATGACGTCACAAACTTTAAAGGCTCGATTACTGAATTGCTTGAAAGAAACATCCTAATAACTCCAAAAATAATAATCCTATTAACTAGCGGTTTATTGCACCTGATGAAGCGTCAAATTTCCAATTAAAATATATCTTTGAAGTGAAATTTGGATGAAATGCAGGGTCATGAAAAATCGAAGAGTGTGGGAGATAGGATTTCAAATATCTCGGCAACTAATTATCCGATCAACTTCATGCTTTATGCAAAATTTGTTTTTTTATTGTCTTTTATATTCATTTCTTAAAATAGACAATTTCGAAAATTTTAATATACCTTTCATCAGAACGAATATTTTGAGAGTCCGAAAAAAATTGTTCCGGTTAATCGAGGTTATTGAAATGAAATAGGTTTCTTCCCATTATTACATACTAAGTACATACCAAATTGCAAGTCTGTATCTCAATTTTTTCGGGAGATAGAGCGTTTACAGACACACAGACACACAGACGGACGGCAAAATTTTTTTTCTAAAAATATGTTTTTCGGAATCTCCAGTGTCTGAAACGTGTAAATGCGTCAAAAAAAAAATTTCGATTTTCAATACGATTACAAGACTTACCCTATACTGCGTATGATGGGTAAGTAATAATCAAAATCTGTGATTACCAAGCTTGGCACTCTCCTTGTAAATGAAATCTGATTGAATTAAAGTTCATTATAGTTTTTCTTTCTTTTTTTCGCTCAAGTTCATTTTTCTAAGAAAAAAGTATTGGTTTCCCGAAAATTTTAGTCTTCCATTTTTTGTTGGAGTTACACGATTTGGGAGGTCCCGAACACGATTTGACTATTTTTGAAAAATGTATGTCTGTCTGTGGAATTGTGGCCACTTTATCTAAAGAACTAATGCACCTACACTCTAAAATTGGAAGGAGTGAGAAGTTGACTCTTTGGAAGAGTGAGAGGCATTTTCACTCTTTTAGGAGTGAATTTTATAAATATGCACTCTTTAAAGAGTGGAACTTTCCACTCTCTAGAAAAGAGTGAAATATCTCACTCCGTTGTCGAGAGTGACTGTTCACTCCGTTGACAAGAGTGAGATATTTCACTCCGTTGAAGAGTGAGGAAAAACAGTTTTTCCAATAAAATCACAAGATGGCGCCAGCTGACGGATGAGAATCCGAGTAATCTACGTTATCGAAACGAAACACCTAAAATGAAACCCTTTATATATAGTAGCACGATTTTAAAAAAAACTGAAAAAGGCATTGAAATAATAAATGAATCGATAGAATTATGGACAGGAAATATATTTTATGCTTTACAAATTGCAGGATTTGCCAATGCTAAGAAAAGTGCAGGGAAAATAAATATTTGAAGTAAATTTATGCTTAGCTGCAACACAATTTTGCTTCTATTTTATAAACAGAAATTTAATATATCTGAATGCTAATTATTTTCTTCTTTATTTAAATAACCTATTCTACATATTTTATATCATTTCTAACCTCTTTATGAATATACACAAAATATAACTATACAGATTAAATTTTCTGTTATTTTTAGCACGTTTGAAATTAAACATAAGAGAAATGAAAAACGTTGCATTTAATCACTGATTTTATAACATTTATTATAGAAAAAAAAAAGAGTATAAATGTGTCGGAAATAATCTTAGGAAAAATTTAACAGCTATTATTTAAGAAAAAAAAAAAACGTTTTTTACCCTGACTAAAATTTCCCCCCTAAAAATTAGTTTTGAAAAGTAAATTTGGGGGCCCCTTTGTATTTCAGTGAGTAAACTTCGGCTTCACGGGCCTATTTGGTAAACAGGCCCTGGGCCTCGGACAATCTTAATCGGGTTCTAATAATTATGGAAACATTATTAGCAAGAAAAAAATGAATGAATAAATAAATAACTGCTTTGTTGTAACGGAATTTTTGTCATAGCGGAAATGTACAGACGGGTGTTCGCACATTTTTTAGACGATTTCGGCGTTGTTGTTTTTAACGTTTAAAATATGAATATTGCTTTCTGAAATAATCTGTATGATAATCTTTTTCTTGATTCTAATTCTGCATAATGCTTTCGATGGATATCGATGGATGTTTTCGATGTAAGATAAATTTGCGATAGTCATAAATCCTTACTTGAAACTTCGTTTTCCGCCTTGAAATGGGCTCTTTTTTTCCCTGTTTTTTTTTTTTTTTTTTTTTTTCATCTGATATCTTTTTACTATGTATATGTACTGATTTTTTGAATAGCACTTTCCAATCAATTGTTATGTTTATTTCGCACTAAAAAGTTTTTATATTATGCGCTTTGCAATCATTTTAAACTGTAGAATTAGCATACTTCTGTTCGGAAGAAGAAAAAAAAACGCAAACGCATCTTCCCATTCACAGCTTTTTTAGCATTCGCAATCTTGAAATAAGTATAAATTTGAAAGTATCAGACGATAATATAAATTACACATAATAAGTTGTTGTCAGAATTTTTTCCTCTAAAAGAATTCCATCTTTTTAAATAATTTATCAAATTTGTCTAAAAAATGTGCGAACAGTCTCTGTATTATATGATACAAAAAGAAGGTTTCAGTTTCTTATTTACACAGTTGAGAAACACCGTAGATATTTATGATTTCTACACAAATTTAATAAGTGTGTTCGAATATCACAAAAGAAACAAAGCTAAAATAATGTAATAAGAGCTTTTTAAATTGTAAGCGGCTGTAGTAACCTGTAGGTACCAGTTCTCGTCCGAGCGCAGAAGTCAAGCAGCAGCGAGCTCGGTTACTATTTGGGAGGGTGACCGCCTACAAACAAGCGTGTGTAAAAATGAGTTTCTCTTTTTTATTCAAGAATTTTAGTCACTCCTGAAAGAGTGACTATTTACTCCTATCAGGGGTGAAAAAACTCACTCTTGAAAGAGTGAGTATTCACTCTTTCAGGGAGTCAAGAATTTCACTTTTTCCTGGAGTGAATAGTCACTCTAAAGAGGTTGGGCAAATTTTGACTCTGCGATAGAGTGAATATCCACTCCTCCGGAGTGAATAGTCACTCTTTCTTATTTAGAGTGACCTAATGTAACCAAACTTTCGAGTCTGTTATACAATTACAGTGATTAGTTTGATTAGGTTTGTATGTACATCTATCAACACAGCTCTACTGTGTTTTTCATGGATTACATGATAGATACATCTAGGCATAATAGCTACATCTAGGCATGAATTTCATAAAACTTAATAAGTTAAATTATTTATTCAAAATTATTTTGATTCAGCTTTGGCTTTTTTCACTCAACAGAATTGCGCTGCTATACTTTGTTTTTCACGATTTCCATAATAACTATACCTCGGCATCTGTAGGTTAAATATTTACTATGCAAAATATCTATATATATATATTTCTCTTTCGTGGCGCGGAAAAAAAGGCTGAATTTCTAGATTATCGTTTGGCAACAACCGTAGTTTCCAGTTTTAATATGGCGGCCATTGTGAGAGCAATGAAACTCAAACTAGCAATTATCAAAAATAAAACAACATGTACGTAATCAAAGCGTTTGAGATGATTCCTCATTTTAATTATGAGTAATATCGTTAATTCCAAACGAATTCTCAACTCTTATTTAGAATTTATTTACGAATTTCACTCACACGAAAGCCGGAGAGAATAAAAATATCAACTGCCTAGATTGCACCTGTTGCCATCTGTTGCTGTCTCGGTCAAATAAAAAATAATTTCTTTTTCAGAAGTCTGTAATCAATTAGAATAGTAATATGTCGAACAAAATTTAAACAATGATAGATGATATACAAAGCATCTTCCTATCATGTAGTGTCTTTTTTTAATGAATTTAAGCTGTGTTGTACAATGTTATAGGAGCAATGAGTTTTGAACTAATTGTTTTTCCAAGATCCTTTTTTCATAGTATTTAAATGATTTATGCCCAATGGTAGCACCAATATAAATGCATTTTTAATTGTGTTTTCAGCGAAGTTTTCAATTACTTTTTTTACATTAAAAAAATGTCAATTTCATATGTTAAAATGATTTATGGTAGTACTCATTCCAACTAGAGTTGCTTGGGACCGTGTAGCGGTCCGAATGTGAACTGCTTCGTAATTCATGGGGGTTGGTGAGCGTTAGCGAGTAGGGGACTGAGCCCCCTAGTTTATTAAGAATTGCGTTGATTTAATTTTTACATTGCTCACTCAACTAGAAGCGCTGCTATGCTATATTTTTACTTTGAACATTATATCGGTATTTCAGTTGCTATTGGTTACAAAATGTACCACATTTTATATTTGAAGTTAGAAGTTGAAAATATATATGTTGGTTCAATTTTATATTTCAATACCTTACAAGAGCGATGTTGTACCGTGCTTATTTTTTCATTCACTAATTACAATTACTCTAAGATAAATTCAAATGAATACATGGTAACTGTGCAGTTCTACTTAAATTTATATATTTGAATAATATAGAAGACAGTTTTTTAATGGACACGGCATGCTACTTAATTTAATATTGTGTGTGACACGTTATTTCAGTAATATTACAATTGTCGCTCAAAAAACCAATGAATAAAAGGTAACTGGTGTAACATTTATGTACTTTTTAGTTATCTGAGATATATAAGAAAATAGTCCTGTGTTGACAGAATTTTGTAAAACATACGCATGTGAAAAAAGTTCAAAGTGAAAATAATTAACGGAAAGACTAATTTACATTTACAACATTTTTGCTCATAATTACACATCGGCTGATAAGTTCTCGGTCTGGCACACAGATGGCGTTGCAATCGCCGAACTGATGCTTTGTTTAGTAAATACTAACCTTTAAAAGGTAGCAGAAAAAATGTCATGACGATTCGCCGTGTGGATAAAACGTTAGAGTGGTTTCAGTTGAACGACTTTGTTGATAAACAAAAAAATGGATAAACAAGAATTTCAAGAATTGTTATTTGAGGGGAAAAAACACCGTTCAAACAAAAGCTTTGATTGATAAGCGTTATCCGGACACTGCACCAGGTAAATCAACCATTATTGACTGGTTTGCTGAATTTAAACGTGGTCCAACGGACACCAGTGATGCAACACTCAAAAGAGGTGGTTACTCCGGAAAACATAAAAAAAGTCCACAAAATCGTTTTGGGAAACCGTAAAGTGAAGTTGCAGGAGATAAGTTGCTCAGACTCTGAAGACATCCAAGAAACGTGTAGGTTTTATTTTGAATTAACATTTGTCTATGAAAAAGCTGTTGTCAAAGTGGCTGCCGCGGGTGTTTGGAGCTTTTTCGTTATAAAATTATGTTATTTATTATTAAATTATTATTATTATTCATTTAATAAATTATTATTATTATTCATTTATTAAATTATTATTATTATTCATTTAATAAATTATTATTATTATTCATTTATTAAATTATTATTATTATTAATTTAATAAATTATTATTATTATTCATTTATTAAATTATTATTATTAAATTATTATTATAAAATTATTATTATTATTCATTTATTAAATTATTATTATTAAATTATTATTATTAAATTATTATTATTAAATTATTATTATTATTCATTTATTAAATTATTATTATTAAATTATTATTATAAAATTATTATTATTATTCATTTATTAAATTATTATTATTAAATTATTATTATAAAATTATTATTATTATTATTCATTTATTAAATTATTATTATAAAATTATTATTATAAAATTATTATTATTATTGTTAAATTATTATTATTTATTATTAAAGTTATGTTATTTATTAAAGTTATAAAGTTATAAAGTCATAAAGTTATAAAGTTTTGTTAAAAAAGTTGTGTTTTCTTTATTAGAACGGGAACGTATCAGCCCATGTGTTATTTGAAAAACTTTATGAATAAAAAAACAAATACTGTAAGTAAGCGGTTCTTCCAATTTCATACATTTAAATTCTAAATTTTTAAAGGTCAATATACTCAATGTCGGCCACATAGAGATAAAAGGTTTTACAGAGAAAAAATGTGAAAGACGCATTAGACTTTTACGAAATCCAAAATGTCATTCTGTGAAAAACGCTTTAGACTTTTACGAAATCCAAAATGTCATTATGTGAAAAACACTGATGTGAGCTGACAAAATACTGTACACGCTTACCCTTTAAGAGGGGGCAGAAAAAGTCAGAAAATAATGCAGTAACACAATTTCATTTTGTACTGATGCTGTCATTTCTGTGCTCAACACAATTTGCATAGCTGAAAAAAGGGCATGATATCCATGCTAGCGTGATAATTCCAAACACTGCATGAATAATGTATCGTTTTCATTGAAAGATGCATTTTGATTATTTATACGAAAAGAATATTTTGTATATCTGAAATCTGATTTGGATATATTATTTCTTAAAAAATGAACACAATAAAGCTTTTTGTTTATAGATGTATATATATATTTCTTTAAACATAATGAAATCTTACTGAAAATATTTTGAAAAACCTAATAAAAAGAAAGATATAAAGAAAAGATACTGTTAATACTCCATAGGAGATATATTTTGCTACAAAATGAGGTGGATAAATTTTTATTAGAGTATGATGTTTTCTTTCTGGGTAAAAATAATACTTACTTTTAAACGTTCAATAGAATTCTTAGATATTACTGTATAAGATACTTTAACCAAATAAGACCATGCTCTTAATAAGGCTTAGATCCTGTGGAGAACTGTCTCGAGCCGACATATGACAACACATAATTCATAGTATATATATATATATATATATGCCGATAGTTTCATCTACAACCTATACCGGTTTCGTCATCATTTTTTGACCACTAAATATTTCGACACACCGTTGTCAAAAACAAGTAAGTAAACCTTCATATGAAATCAGCGTAAAATATTGATTGAAATTTATAATATTTGCCTGCGCACCAGAAAATTTATAGAACTTTTAGAATGCATATTGAAATATTCTTTATTTTTTGTACTGTTTCTGTTTGAAAGTGAAATATGTGAAAGACAGAAGTTCCCTAATAAGGAATTGTTTTATTTTCTTAAAGGATCGTATGATGTCGCATCATATATTATTCAATTTTAGTAATTATTCCCCTCTCATTTAATTCCCTTTTCCAAATTTGTTCCCTTTTTCATTATTTTAACGCTCACTGTTCTACAAAAATACTTTTTCATTTTCCTTTCCCACCATTTTGTTAAATTCAATGTAACAAATTTCATTCCGTTTATTCTAATATCCTTTTAATTCAGTTACACTAAAAATATTTCTATTCTGTGCTATGTAAAGGAAAACCGCTACATTTACCCTTTCAAATAGCTAGCATAAGATTTACCATCTGCCATCTCCTTATTTGGTCACACAGTTCTGTTGCTAACTGATTTCTTCATACACACCCTTTTTAATTACAATGATTCCCAAGCGCATCTGAATAACTCTGGTCCAAAAATATCCAGCGTACATGTCGAAGTCATAACAATCTCTAAGGTTCGCGGGTTCAAGAATGCGAAAACTTTTTCGAGCCCCATTTGTGTGGTTTTGCATTCCCATACATGTTGGCTTCCGCCAATCTATTCGTTAGGATAATTTATGCCAAAAATGGCTCTGTTCTCTAAATTTTTAATTGTCTTTATGCTCTGTTTGGAGAAACGATCGCCATATTGTAACCTTTTGGCGAAATGTAATTTCATTCGAGTTCATGCCATGATACGAGAAACAATCTCTTCTCTCGTTAATCATCTTCCTTTAAACATGTAACTCTTTCACGAATTGTGTTGCGGGCCCGGGTGCCCTGCGCTGCCGTGGGCAGCCAACGTTTTCCTGTACTGGTGCAATATCTATAGAACCTGGGATTATTAAAATACCTTCAGCTACTCAAGTCTGCTTGTTCTTCCAAACGTGCCTATCCTTATTTCTTCTGAATTTCTAGATTTCTTAGACGGCGATGATGATTTTAGTCATCGAAGCACTCATCGTATCAAATCCACTTTACCACGACCAAGAACTTCATATTACATAAATTTTGGTGCTAGTCACCAGAGCACTAGTACAGGAATTTTTACGACATGGTACCCGGGAATGTTCAAACTTTGTAGTAAAAGAATATCAATAAGAGTAAATTAAAGGCACGGCAGACAAAGAACTTTGGACTGAATAATATTCATGGAGAAACTGTTCACCTCTTTATCGTGACTTATACGTCTGTTCTCATAATATAAGAGTTTATATTTTCTGCAAATCTACCCCAGCCTGTGTCTAAACATTCGAAATCATCGGAATATACGAAAATATAAATCAAGAATGTCTTAAATCGAGAAACTGTTCTTGTTTCGTATTCAACGAAGTCGATGTTCAGAATTCATCTGTATACAGAATTCCTTTTTCTCGTCGCCTAACGAATAATTAATCGGACAATGTGCTGATTCTTCGTATGCTAGGAAGAAAATACAAAACTTAAAAGTATCATCTGTTTCCAGCATAAAAGAAAAAAATCGGTGATTCTTATTGTTTAATGCGACCGCAAAAGAAACTCTTTCTGATGACGATAAAAAGAACGAAAACTTTTCCTATGTTTCTAAAGTGAAACATGCGTCCCGAACTCCAACCACTTTTGGAAAAGGAGCCTATTGTTTTTTTTTTCTCCCCGAGAAAGAATACTTTCTTTAGGCGAATATATAATTATCTATCAAGAAAATTTTATTTCGGTGATCGCCAAAACCACAAATCGGAAAAATGAACAGTACTTGTAGCTGAAAACTTTGCTCAAAGATCGAACTACTTAATTATCATAGCCGAAAAGTGCAACTTCAATAGTAAGACTATTAATAAGTCAGCAAACAGCTGATATTCAAGGGTGTAGGTCATGACTTATTATCAACGCTTTGCGATCAGATGGTTTTCCTTTGCTTCTGAGTTCCGATTTTGTGAAAGTGGATTATTATTTTTTTTTTCTCATTCAGTGGACTTTATCAGTAAGCAAATCCAAAAATAGTGTTTAATTTTTAGTTTTTTTTATGTGCGCAATTTAAGGTATTTTTTTTTCCCTTTAATTCTTGATTATCGGATCCTGAAAGGTATGTACAATATTATTTATCTTCTATGTGATAAAGAAAAGGTATAATATTCATTCATAAGTATTTCTTAATAGGTATTTAACTTTTGTTTATGCTGTGTATTATTCTTCTATAATCCTTTATTTTAGTATCAGTTTGCTATGCAGTAGTTCAACATTTTAAAATATGCTACCGCTCATGCAAGTTTTATCTAAAGGATTTTTTTTTTAAATAAAATTTTGAATTTTTCTCATTATAAGAAAAATATAGGTGTATTATTTTGTGCGAATTTTTTGGTTTTGTTCACACCTGTGTATATTGATGTACACAATATACTGATGTTATATTTGATGTTTCCTTGTGAAAGTTCTCGGCTGGTCCAAGTTTGTTTCATCAAGGGAATGACAGATATGGCAATCTTGTTGTGAACATTATCTTTTATATTTATGGGGTATTTACATATATATATACACAATGTTTCTCTCATCACATTAAAAAAATAATAAGAAGAATAAAGCCTAAATCTTCTCAATTTTTCATTCAAATATTTACAATAATTGATAATAATAATTGTCACATTAATTTAATTCTAAATTATATATTATATTTATTAATTAACGGTAGTTAAGTATTTTTATAGATCTATGTCCGCATCTCAAGACTTGTTACACTTACCGATTTTGACATACCGTCTCTCATTACTCTAGGATTGACTCTTATTTAACATGTATATTATATGTATGTACATTTTTTTTATTTTTCTAATTATTCCCTTTCGGAGTGGTGATCTGTTCAAAATTATAGCCCTTAGGATCTTCCACCCCATTGTAATGGGAGACAACTTCGAATTGGAAATCCAATTCATTTTCAAATGAATATACAAGACTGCTCCTCAGTTTGTCGAATCACTGCTGCGGGAGCAAAGATGCTTATATTGTGTCTAAAGGCAACAATATGGAGCTCTCCCTAAATATTCTCTATTCAAAGAAGGAAATGATCTTAAACTTGCGCCAATACACTTGTCCTTTGACAAGAATTAGGGCAGATTTTTTTTTTTTTTTTTTTTTTGATCGTGTGTCACTTTCCTTTCCTGTCCTGTGCGAATGCACAAATTTTTTAATTATATGCAATTAAAACTTCAGTAATTTTATATCATCTTTTATATTTTTATGCTTTTATACACATGTAAACCTGTATTTTTACATTTTATACTTACATTTATATCTGATTTTTTTGCCATTATATGTTATACTATATCAGTGTTTTTTTATTTTATTCGAATAAGCATCATATATTCAGGAGGTAAATACATAATCAAAATAAATTAGTTGTCTTTAATAACATTACAAAGTATAATAGTCTTGTGTTTATGTGTTGTATCAGTTGGATAAATTTTTGGTGTTGTAATAGGATACATGTTGCCATATAGATATTTTTATTTATAACGAATTGCCCTTTCTTTTTAATATATGCTTTGGATGCATAGTTACAGTAATTCAAAATTGAGTGTTGACATTAGGGGTGCTCGCACAAAATAAACAGGTAATAAGAAATGGCAATGTTTGCATCACACTTATAGTTTTTTAATAGGAATTCCATATTCGTAGGACACTATTTAATTTTTATCTTAACTTTATTCTAAATTTATATTGTGTTGAGATGATATTTACTTGCATTTTTTTCATGGATCCAGAAAAGAGTGCAAGATCTTGTCATTTTGTATTGATTTGAATTTTTAGCGCTAATTTCCATCAATTCATTCGGATCAATCTTTGATGATAAACTTGGTATCACTTCTTCACAATACTTTTTTTAGTTTTTAATTCATCGATTCTTTTTGCTGTTAAATTTAAATATTATTATAATATTGCGGGTATATTTTGGCAAGAAAACCTAATTATTACACATTCTAGACATATATACACTCTGTTTATTACAAAATTTATACACTTTTTTTTTTCAAAATTTCTTCTTTAAACTTTATTTGGTAAATAGCACTTGATATAACACATTTCTTTTTATTATTGATCGAAATTTTCATCTACACACATGAATAAAGATAACTTTGCTTAAATTAACATGTTCTTTACACTTTAAGGTCACTTTTGTCATGTTAAAACAAATTGCAGTACTTATGTGTTAGATATTTCTGGCCATGTATAAAATTACTTTTTTTAAAGTTATTTTCCCCAGTGCTGATCCATGTTTTAATAAATATATAAGGTTTTGTGTACAACATTTTTGCACATATTTACTTATATTTAAGGTGACTTTTCCTTCTCAATTTCTTTACACATATTTGTTTATGCCATATTTATTGCCATAATTTCTAAGAAGTTTAAATTTTTCAGGTTTGTATGTATTTAGTAGTTTAATACATAATTGACATTTTTGTTGTTTATTACTGTTTTGAGCATTAACCCTCAAATATATTTTTTTCTGTTTCAAAAGAAGATAGGATATATTTTAAGGTGTTTTTCATTATTAGACACAGCCATGTAAAAAAAAAAAAAAAAAAATAGGAATCATTGAAGTAATATTTTTTTCGTTTATAAATATATGGCACTGCTTACCGATATTGCAACTAATTAATTAAAGACATTTTCACTATTTTATTTATACATACCATATTTTATTTTATTTAGATAAATTTTATTTGTATGATGGCAAATGTTTTTGTGTATATTTTTATTAAGTTGATATATTTTAATTCATGTGTATTGTTTTAGTAGCATTATTCAGAACTTTTTAAACAACCTAAGTAGACTTTAAGATCTTCTGCAATCTTGCGTTATTTTACGCTACTTTTCTATATCCAATAACCAGTTTTATAATCTACAATGGTTCCTCTTTTAATTAATTGCACATGTCATTCACTCTACGTGTCAAAGTTACCATTCATTATTCAGTACCAGTTAGTACCAATCACTGTTATACTTTTTACGATTCATTTATTAAAAAAAAATTCTGCTTCTTTTCATATTCTTTTTCCATGTTACATATCCTGCATTTGATAATTTCATGGTTTATATATAAGTTAGTTACACCAAACTATATCAATTAGATACATAACATTTGTTATACATACCATTGTTGGTAAACAACTAGACTTATTTACCAGTTGCATTCTCAATAATGCTAATATTTTCATTGTAGGTTAATGGTCATAGTTTTTTTTATTATATAAAATGCATACAACAATCAATATTCTTCTTCATCTTTTACATACTTTTTTACTTCTAACTCCAGTTTAATAAACAAACATAACTTTCATTAAATTAAATATGTTTACTGATGCAAAATAAATGGTGCATTACTGAATCAGGCCTTAATGTTAATTATATTATATTTAATATTACGATTCTTAGAAATCTACTCAGATTTCCGTACAATGCACTCATTTCAGGAAACTTTCATGATTAATGCATCAAGTATTTCATCCTGTAAATTTACACAAACATCTTACACATAATTCTATCATCTATACTTAATGTATTCTGTTTTATCATTCACGTTTTTTTTTTTTTTTTTTTTATTAGTCAAGGTTACACTACCAATAAATGTTTTAAGTATTACCAGTAAATCAACGTACACATTTTACCAATCTGATATAAATACATAAATACATAGTACCAGTCAAAGTATTTGCGGCACCATTCAATGTACAACTGTGCTTTTCACATTCATTCTTATTTTTTTAATTAACATCTGTTTCTTTGACATTACATACTTGTAGGGGTTCTAATTACACTACTCGTAATATTCAACATCATTCGTTAACACAATCTTTGCACATGTATCATCTCATCATGTTTTCCATGTAACTTTAAATTACGTACTAGTTATACCATATTATTATTGGAGGAGTTCATAGAATTCGCTATATGCACCAATTATGGTAAACAACAATGTACTTAGTTACCTACTGCAATCGCAACAATTTTGGTAATGTTAGTTATCATGGTAACGTACTTTTTCATTATTCATTTCATCAGTTACTTTACTTAAACATTTTCAGTCATATTTACATTATCACATATTCTTTTTAATAAAAATAAGTTAAATAACCCTTTTCTTGCTAAATTTTGTCTACAGTTGAAAAATTAAAAAAAATGTACACTACTGAATCACGCCAGTATGACAAAATTATTATTTTCATAATAATAGGATTTTATAGGAATTTACTTCCTTTTCTTGTAGTGCACGTCGCTTTCATAAAATTATTGAAATGGAGGCATTATTTTTCAGTCTGTGGACGTACACAATTTTTTTACACATTTCTTTTCTACATGTATAACATTGCATTTCATCATTTCATCAGCTTTTTTTTTCGTATTTAATTTTCAACATGACATATTCTTTCAAAATTTTTAATTCATTTTTATTTTAGTGTTTAGAGGTATTTATTCAGTTCTAATGTAATTGCAACTTTGGTGGTTAAATCCTCTGTCGAAGATACATTAATAGTTGCAATCGAACAGTACATACATACTTTCTAATACACTTCTCAGTTATATTTTATTTTACATTTTTTTTCTCTGTTATAATTAATATGTTTCTATTTCTTTTAATTGATAGCTTCTATTTCATACAATCACACTCTCATACATATCAATACTCAATTAATTGTGCTCACATTTTTCAATTTCAATCATTTTGCATAAATGTTGTGTTTCCACACTTTAATCAACTTTTTAATTCAAAATTTATTATTCTTTTCTTTTCCTTTTTAAAGGATTTAAACAAACATTGCATGGTTTTTAATGTTGCTCATACTTAACATACCACTTTCATCTACATAAACAATCATAATATCACACACTTTTTTTTAAATTTAAATTTAGATTAATTTTCTTAAAACAACAGAGGTCAACTTTTATTTCTTTTTCAAAATATCGTAGATTTTTTTTCCAACATTATTATCAAATATCGAGTTATTTAAATTTGTCCCGTATCTTACCATTAGTGCAGAACAACTTATGTTGTTATTCTCATGTGTCATGTTGACAACATGTTTGTAGATGGTAGGTTGTGATGAGCATTCCTAGATATCACCCGTTATGGGACAATCTTCCCACTTTACACATTTCACTCTTTCCCAATATTAAATAAAATAAATAAATAAATATTTAAGATATGCAGATCTGCAGTATGATTTACAAAGTAATACCAAATTTTTGAATATGCTACAATATTCCATATTATTTTCTTTTTCTTCAATACACTTAATATAAAAGATATACCCACTATTTTATTTATATGTAACTTGTATTTTCAGTTATTGTTTATACAGCACAGCAGGTGCTAATAAAAAAAAAGTCTCATATTTTATGGCCTTTTTAACTAATGAAACAGTTTTTCATGCTTGGCCAAATGACCTATGAACAAAGTCTCAATTGCTTATAGTACATGCAGTATAGGTCAAAAATAGTCTAAAAGGACTATATTAAATAAAAATGTGCACTGTTATATCTATATTCTTATAATAATGCTGCAGCTGATTTTTGTATGAGACATATATTCTTATTGAAATATTTCACCGGTGTACATATTGAGGTACCTCATCAAAAGAAAAACGTTCACATTTATGTTTCATGTCATATTATTCAATTATATGCTTTTCTTTTTGTATTTTATACCAGGTTTGCACGCATTCTTATTGCTTATAAAGTACATGTTGGTATTATTTTAAATGTGAAAATATTATGTAATCTCTGAACAGAGCATACATACCATGTGACCAATTTTTTTTTTCAATTCTACACAAGGAGGAGAAATATATGATGTCGCATCATATATTATTCAATTTTAGTAATTATTCCCCTCTCATTTAATTCCCTTTTCCAAATTTGTTCCCTTTTTCATTATTTTAACGCTCACTGTTCTACAAAAATACTTTTTCATTTTCCTTTCCCACCATTTTGTTAAATTCAATGTAACAAATTTCATTCCGTTTATTCTAATATCCTTTTAATTCTGTTACACTAAAAATATTTCTATTCTGTGCTATGTAAAGGAAAACCGCTACATTTACCCTTTCAAATAGCTAGCATAAGATTTACCATCTGCCATCTCCTTATTTGGTCACACAGTTTTGTTGCTAACTGATTTCTTCATACACACCCTTTTTAATTACAATGATTCCCAAGCGCATCTGAATAACTCTGGTCCAAAAATATCCAACGTACATGTCGAAGTCATAACAATCTCTAAAGTTCGTGGGTTCAAGAATGCGAAAACTTTTTCGAGCCCCATTTGTGTGGTTTTTCATTCCCATACATGTTGGCTTCCGCCAATATATTCGTTAGGATAATTTATGCCAAAAATGGCTCTGTTCTCTAAATTTTTAATTGTCTTTATGCTCTGTTTGGAGAAACGATCGCCATATTGTAACCTTTTGGCGAAATGTAATTTCATTCGAGTTCATGTCATGATACGAGAAACAATCTCTTCTCTCGTTAATCATCTTCATTTAAACATGTAACTCTTTCACGAATTGTGTTGCGGGCCCGGGTGCCCTGCGCTGCCGTGGGCAGCCAACGTTTTCCTGTACTGGTGCAATATCTATAGAACCTGGGATTATTAAAATACCTTCAGCTACTCAAGTCTGCTGGTTCTTCCAAACGTGCCTATCCTTATTTCTTCTGAATTTCTAGATTTCTTAGACGGCAATGATGATTTTAGTCAGCGAAGCACTCATCGTATCAAATCCACTTTACCACGACCAAGAACTTCATATTACAGATCGTGTCTTAGATTTCCCTATTTGTTCAAAGTGTCAGAGGTATGTATGCCCGTGAAGGGCGTGTAGGACTTACTCGAATAGACATATAGCTTTTTCTACCCGAAAAGTGAAAAACTCCATTTGAATTTTTTTTATAACATAATAATGACATTATTTTGACTGTTTTATGCTTATATAGATCATTTTCAACTGTTAAAATGTTCAAAAACAATTTCTTTATTTTGTTTTATTTTGGTGTAATAATGTAAAATATATACTAGGACTTCCCTCAAAGGGATTAGTCTGAGTGATATTGCTGAGAACATAGGGTTAACAATTACAATATAAAGAAAAAGAGCAAATTAAATGATAGAATTACAAAATATCATATATAAATTCATATACACTGTTAAAAAAATAGAAAAGAAGTACCGTTCATCAGATGTGTTGTCATATTTTTTTTTAACATGTGACAAAGAATCTCATTTTCTTAAGCGCGTATTGCGCAAAACTTGAAAAAAAAAAAAAAAAAAAAAAAAAAAAAACGCCGGATCTTTTAAAACGCCAAGCTTTTTAAAGTTACGTAAGTGGATTTGCAGCCAATACATTATTCTATCAAGCGTGGCTTAACGCAAATTTAATTTCATTGTTGCATCTTTTTTTGTGTGTGTGAATTAAAAATTTTTCTTCCTTGATTATATATCTATTAGTTGTATAACTGTTTATAGAAACTCTTACACTTCAAACCACATTGATAGCATGCTTTGCTACAAACCAGATTGCAAAACTATAGTCTAAATTACTATTAAAGTATACAAAAAATCTTTCGATGACTTCTGTAAAATAACTTTTACATTAAATCTCCATATCGGCAAAATTAAAAAATTATATATATTTCAAAGTTAAGCTTAACAGATACTTCTTGATTATTCTCTAGGAGGCTCTGCCCCCTACGCCTTTACTGCGCCAATCCGCAGACTTTTCTTTTGCCTGTCTGTCTATCTCTCAACAATCTGTCTGTTTCCCTATCCGTTCTTCTGCCCGTCTCTCTAACCGATTGTCTATCTATCTACACGTCTCGCTACCTGTCTCTATATTTCTCTACCGGTCTCGCTACCCGCCAATCTATTTCTCTAACCGTCTGTCTATCCGTCTAACTACTTGTATGTCTAGCCGTGTCTCAATCCACTTCGCTACCCATTTGTCTATCTGTCTCACAACTTGTCTATCTGTCTCTCTACCCGTCTGGCTATATGCCTCTCTACCCCTCTTCTTAGCCATCTCCGTACCCATCTACTGTCTCTCTACTCGTCTGTATACCCGTCTCACTATCCGTCGGTTTTTGTACCCGACTCGCTACCAATCTCATTACCCGTCAGTCAACTCGTCTCTGTACTCATCTCTCTACTCGTATCTTTACCTACCACGCTACGCGTCTCGCAACCTTTCTCGCTACATTCCTGTCTACCGGTGTTACTACCCGTCTCGTGACCCATCTCGCTACCCCTCTGTCAACCCTCTTTTTACCTTTCTCTCTAGCCGTCTGTCTAGTCGTTTCGCTACCCGTCAGCCTACCTATGTCGCTACTCGTCTCTCTACCCGTCTGTCTACCCGTTTGTTTACTCGTCTTCCTACCTCTCGCCACCTTTTCCCAATATTTAAACAATTCATTTAATATACAGAATCCGTTTATCAGTTATTAAATGCAAACAGAAGTAATTTATCTAATAAGTGTAATCAGATGCAATTTTTTTTAAATACATGCATAAACCTGAATAATAATTCATCCGTTTTGTGTTCATACTTGTTTATATCATTTGACAGTAAATCTCAACTTCTTAAACCTGAATTGTCTCAAGCTTTTTAAAAAAACCACAAGGTCTGTATAACTGCAAAGTACCCTGAGGGCTATATTAGCTACATGTTATTAAGTTATGTGAAAGTTTCGTTATCGCGTTTGCAGCCAATTGCTTATGTCAGAAAGCGTGGCTTAACGCCATTTTAAATTCATTACTGTAACTTTCTTTTCTTTTCTTTATTTTTTTTGGGGGTGGGGGAGGTTTAAAATATATACATTTAAATTTAAACTTTTGCCTCCATGCCATTCATGTTGTTTGTATTATGAACTAATACCTTGTACACCGAGCTTCATTTGAAACAAATGTAAAAGACTTCTTCTACAGTTTTTTTAGGAGAAACTTTCGTAATTGAGCCCAAAGCCAATCGTAGCATTTAATATCATTATTGTAACTCTTATAGAGTTAAAACAATATTGTTGCTAGCTTTACTCTTGTTTGAGATCAGCCTTGCCTGTGTATCTGAATGGGGAAAAGTTTCGTATCCTATGTCGGTTGGCGAAAAATTTTTTAAATGGTGCCAAAAGGTAGTTTTAGCATCTTACAAAAATTTTCAAGAGAGCGGTAAAAAATGTTTTTCAAATATTTACAAACATACGTTTATTAAAGCATGTTTTTGCACCATCTTAAAAATTTAAGCACGATGCTAAAATAAAATTTTATCGCCATATTCGATATTTTAATAAGTAATGAAAATACATAAACAAACTTATTTAACAAACCTAAGAGGCATTTTTGTGATAAATAATTGTTATTGTCAGGGGGGGGGGGGTAAATTGTAAACAATTAATAAACGGCTAGTAAATAATAAATCGCATTTAAAATCTAAAAATGGAGAAGTGGTCCGTATAAGAATGCAAAACATAACATTATACGCTTGATATATGTAAATCTTTTTTTATGTTTTAATATTTCCGAAGGCACAGATAAAAAGGTAAAAATCTCTTTTCCAAATGCCAAATAGAAAATATACAAAATAGAATACCAAATATACAAAATAGAAAAATATCTGCAAAAAAATATATTTGCATAATACTACATCTGCAAAAAAATAAGATTTAGAAAAAGTAAGCCAAATCCTGCAGATCCCAACAATCACATCGAAAAACTTATCACCAAAAAAGAACTCGCCAAATCTTACGGCACAGGAGATGGATTTTTCCCTCTGAATGCAGAATATTAGTTTTTTTCTTGTACGATGGGTGATTATAATATAATTGTTTCATTTCACATACTACATACCGTTTGACATATTGGTACTTTTATGTTATCCTGGCGCAGTTGATAAATCGCCAAATATTGTTCCTATAACATTTTCATATTGAATTCATTTTTTCATTTAAATATAAACCTTTGACTCATTTAATTTAAAATACATGCCTTTCATTAATCCTATTTAAAATGCTAAAAAGAGAAAAAAAAGAAATAATGCCATAAATCGAAACCTTTTATTTAAACACCAAAGAATTTTTTTTTAATTTACACACGCGAAATAAAAAAAAGCTGCTATTGCTGAGATTTGCGCCAAATCTCTAATACCAAGTCTACCAAGTTATTGCGGGGTTTTTCTTTCAAACAGAAAAAAATCCAGATTAATTTTCGATTTCTACTAAATTGAAATATATTTTATTGTGCTGAATATTAATGCGTGCATATTTTTTTGCTCCATGTACTCCATGAACTTTTCAATTCCGATTATCTACGAAAATCTCCCGCCGGTGAAAATGACGTACGCACAAAATTTTCGTCACGTATGTACTTTAATTGTGCTTTTTTATCTATTTTTTAATATAATTTCCAAACGGTTTGACATTTATTCTTGGTAATAAATAGACGTCGTTGTCACCTTTATAGGTACCTGCTGTAAAAATTTGAACGAAATCCGTTAAATATTTTTTGAGTTATGCTTGACGAAAGGTTTTAATATCCATCGTAGCTATATATGGGGCAAAGTAATACTGCGCTGTGTATGAGTCTTCCTTGCACTCAGACAATTAACACTTTGACATCCGGCGACACCACAGTGGTGTCGTACATAAAGTAACTTAATTTTAATCCTTAAATGCTACATTGACACCAGAATTTTGGAATGAAAAATTCCCTTTTATCAAGCACATGAAGAAAATATTTTACTTATTTTCGAATAAATTTGTTTCTAAATTCTGGTGTCAATCAATCATTTCAACATTTTAAGAATAGAAAGAAGTATTTTAGGACACATGAGGACGACAAAGTGTTAATTAAAGTTAAACTATGTACTTAGAAAATTGTGGCCTTATTTAGAACACATAGCGTAATAAGGCTGCTTTAAAGTGTCTTATCTTTTAACGCTCATGACCAAAATTTGACAGCGATAAGAGTATGCAGGATTTAATATTGTAAAAATATGTATAATTATTACATCCAATATTTAAACTGTTAATGCTGATATAGCACAATTTATTGTGAACTGAATCTATAACGCGGCCTTATTTGGTACAAGTTACCTTATTACAAATCTGCGTTTCATTGTGTGCTTAAAAATTGAATTTCAAACAATTCGGATGCTAAATTTTAATATTAACTATATTCATTAGTTTGAATTCCCAGCGTACAATTTTGCATATTCTTTTAATATTTCTTAAACTTAGAATTTTATCAAGCTAAATTTTTGTTATAGCAATCATACTTAAACAAAAATACTTACAAGACTATTTACACTATATTTATAAAGTTTAATGAATGTAATGACTTATTAAATGCAACCTATATGCAAAAATTCACAAACCAAAATTCATTACGTTAAAACTTTAATGTATAATTATTTTAGTTTTTTAACGTTATTTATTTATATTTTTTAAATATTGTTCTTAAGGTAAAAAAATAAAATATCGCTTGAGATTCCATAAACTGTATAGAAAATGCATTTTTTACTTAGAAGAATAAAAAGGTATAGAGATATCCATGAATATACTAAATGGTTTTCCTGCTAAGTACCGGAAATATGCTTCAAAATCCAAATTCAACGCCGCCATTAATCCAACAGTACATATCACAGAAAAATTGTTTATATTACATTTTACTAATCGAAGTTATTTTACACTATATATATATACTATATTATCTTTCACTTTTTCCTAATTTACTGATCAAGTATACGTATGAAAAGTCATTCCATAAATAGAAGAGGATTTAGTAACATTATAATAAAGTTTACTGAATATGAAGTTATATTGACGCAATCATAGAAAAATATTTTTTCTTCCGTGGGCGAAGAGAATAACATCATTTTCAACGCCGGAACAATTCTGATATTTCGAGATTAGGTCATCTATTAACGGAATAGTTTTGAAGTATTTGTGTTTTATGAATGTCATTAGAATAATTATTTTATGTATGACGTCATTTTCACGGGTAGCAGCATGGTTCTGATTGAGCTATTGCGATCAGGCATATTTCATTTTCGTTATAAGAAGGATAAAGAAGTACAATGAATAATACATTGCCCGTTATAAAAGAAAATATTAATTAAATGATATCATCGCACAGCAATTCATGAAGTGAAATTAAAATATTTTCAAACTTCGCCGCATGTAATAGTAAGTACTGTTAAGTAATACTAACTAATAGTATTAAATAAAAATAGTAAGTAGTATAAATTCCGTTGTTTACAATATATAAAATATCTACTACATTTGGAGATTTCGTAAAAATTGCGACTCGCTTTACAGTACATGAAATGTGCCCAAAAGTGGCATATTGTATGGACATTTTAGATTCTTATTTATCAACCTGAAGTGCAGCTGCGTTTGTCTGGAATTTCAGTGAAGCAAGACCATAACACATACAAAAAGGATGAATAGCTTGTGTGTTTGAGTTTATATACTAGTGTTTACGCATCATGTGATACAAGTGTTCATGCAACGTGACATATTTCACGTCTATTTTCACTTAAACATTGCGCATTAGTGACATAGACACACTGATTTCACTATTTTTTCTAATTTTTGTATATTTTTTTTCTAAAAACGCATTTCTTACTTTACAGTAGAGTTGCAAAGGCTAGAAAAAACCTGGATTAAACCTGGGAATAAACCGGTTTTTTTGGGGAATAAACCAGGTCTTTTGGCAATAAACCTGGGAATAAACCGGGTCTATTGGAAATAAACCTGGGAATAAACCGGTTTATTGCATCGCTACTTTACAGAGTTATGTAACATTTTCTAAACAACGATTTAGGTAATAATAAAAATATATTATCTCAATTCAAGTCATTTTATTTTAAATTTAAGTATTTGAAATTTTATCATTAATTAAATATTAGTATTAATTAGGACCAAATTATCTACATATATCAGATTTTATATAAAACTTTTATTCAAAAATTTAAAAAAGTAGAACACTAGCAAAAAAAAGAAGATAAATGTCATACAATCCTTAAAAAATTTTAAATTAGTGGCTTACTTGATAACTTTTCTATTTAATTCCATTCTATTTATTTGTAGATTTGTAAAGTTATTAATATACTAAATTGGTTTTCTTTAATTTACTTAAAATCCGAACTGATTTCCTTTAGCATTTCCGTACTATATTATTGGATTAGTTACTTAAATAAATAGATACAACTTATTGATTTTTGCTAATTTTACTAATGTAATTAAAACTCTTTGGGATAATTGATGCATAATAACTCTAATATTCCGTTTACAACCTGTACATAAAGAACTATCGATTAATATGTACGCCAATAATGTATTACATGCTAGATTTTTGTACATATCCTTAAGTGCATACTTTTTCCTATATTGAAAAGCATTCATTTAAAAATAGTCTCGAGTTTCATTTCCTAAAGTAATTAATTTAAAAAATCGATGAGAGATTAATTTTAGAAATAACCTGAATAAAAATATATAAAAAATAATTTCCTTGAGAGGTTTACTTTAAATAAACACTTAATTTAGGAAATGAATAATGCAGTATCAACTTTCTATTTCATTACATATTCGTCGTAAATTCTGAACTATATTAAATAAAAAAACAATAAAAGTTACTATTAAAACAAAAGTACTTTCTCCTAAATCACTTGATCTCACAATTCTTTTCATAATTCTAAGATTACATATAAGCATAAAAATGTATGCTATATTTTATTGATATACACAATGGATTTATTTTTATTAACAGATTCCTCATGGAGTGGAATCCTATAAATATCAATTCAGCCTTATTATAAAAAACTGTAAAGTGGTTTTAATGGGAAAAAAACAAAATTTCGCAATTTTGCTTCATATATCTTTTAACAGTTGCCGAATCCTTTGCTTATCTTCTCTTCTCTTTCCCTTATTATCTTCGTAATGCAAATTATTTTAACCCTAGATTTTTTATGTTTACTCAGGTTTATATATATATATATATATATATATATATATATATATATATATATATATATATATATATATAAAGTAATGGAATGACAAGCATTTTTAGTCGTGAACAAAAAAATATTAAATAAATTTATATCTAGTGGTTGTGTCACTTGGACAAGATAAACCCTGCCGAAAATGAAAACTGTCCACCAGATACGTTGACTGATAAGACATACTTTCTTCCAAGTATTTAAAAAAAATTACAGGACAATTCATGACATAAAGTATATAATAAAATACAGGACGTTATTACAAAAATACTGAACCGCGCTTTGATTGTTGTCTGTTTGAATAAAGTTACATTTTTAAAATTTATATACGATCGCTGGGCCCTTTGAGTTATATTTAGAACAATTTTCTCCATGTTCTGTTAAGTACAACCTTTAAAGTTTCATTTTTCTACAACTAAAACTAAACCGACTTCTGGCATTTTGAATTTTAAAGATTTCGGAGCTTTCCGGCAGTAAAAATTCATCCGACCGTAATTAGTGCCAGAACGCTTCAAAATTTCATAAAATTACAAGTATCCTACAAGTATAAAATTACAAATATCTTAATTCGGTAAATTTTGAATTTTTACTGTTGTATTTATCACATGGAGAATTCTTTTCTAAATGTAACTTATAAAACCTAAGCAGGGTAAAAAATGTTATACAGTTTAAATTTTTGTAAATTAGTGGCAGGATTATTTCATCAGTGTAATCTTAATTCCTTCATTATTTTAAACACTTTTGTAATTTGCATTACTTATGTATTTCGAACAAGTAAAATTAGCATGTTGTAGCCCCCCACGAAACTTTCTTCTATATAAATAAAATCAATTAAATGATTTTAAATAGTACAATAAATTACATCGATTTAGCAAATAGGTTTTTTTACAAAATGTATTCCCATATTTAGGATGCTAAATGAGAAATTTCGTTGAATTCTGTGCATTTAAACTGGTGATATAAGCATCGCATACTTCGAGGAAATCATCGGATTTCGACAAATTATTTCAGACAATGGCAACCAAAATTGAATGACAATCTGTTCTTAACATGTGGATTCTAAATTTCATGTTTCATTGAATTCGGCACACATAAACTGGAGGTATAGGCATTACATAAATCGAATCTATTTGAAGAATCCTTTCGGGGATTTTGTCCAAAAACTAGTCAAAACCAAATCACATACGGATAGAACTTCATATGAAATTTCATCCTATTCTACGCAGTAGTTCGTGAGTTAGACCGCCTACAAAATTTGTCTCATATACAGACAGACACATAGACTCATGGTCAGACATTGTCTAAAAACAGTCAAACCATGTTCAGGACCTTCCTAAATCGCATAAATCTATCAAAAACAGGAAGTCGAAATGTTTGTCTTCATGTATAGATAGATGAAGGTAAAAGTTAAAGCATGTATCAATATTTTTTGGGATTTCCTATATTTGTAACACGGTATAAAAGTACCAATAATTTCAGGATTCTTAATTTATTTATAGGAATAGGATCGATGAGGCTTTGAAATTGGCATCGATGACAATTCTTAACTAACGATACCCAATAAATATTACTTTTGAAATCCTAAAAAAATATTATGTAATTGGTATTCAAAATACAAATAGAACATAAATATACAAAATATAAATACTACATATACAGTGAAACCTCTAAATAACGGACACCTCGGGAGCGCGGAAATTGTCCGCTATTCGGAGGTGTCCGCTATAGGGAAAACTCAGATATTCACAAAATTGCTAAGAAATGCTTAATGCTTCATTAATTGACTTTTATATGTCCTAAAACCTCTATTATATGATTAATCAGAAATTAAAATTATTTTTTAAGCAATAAAACTGAAATGAAACTTTGCATATCGTTATCCACTGTTTATTACTTTCTTACAAAACAAATCTGGGCTTTTGCTTGTGAGTACATGTACTTTTTTTTCTATTTGAAGTTTTAACTCTATCAGTAGTAATTTTAATCCTTCTGAATCATCTTTTTTTACAAAAAAATTGTGTAACTGCTCACTGTATTTTGCCGCTTCTTGGAAATTGCAGGAAACATCTCCAGTTTCAGTATAGGTTTAATCATCACTAATGGAGTCAGCTTTTGTCGAAAATTCTGAAGGCATATTATCGCATAAATCAACTGATTCTTCTTCAGTAGGTAACTCATTGTCAATATTAATGAAAATTTTGGCGGTTTCTTCACTCCTGATACATTTTATTAACTCACTTATTTCGCCTAATTCTTCATTTGTGTCGGAAATATGTGGTTAATTTTCTTTTTATATAAAGACTACTTTTTTTAAACATTGTTGTACGCTTTCTGGTTTTATGTTTCTTACAGTTGAGAAAATCCAAATTATAGCATTGTGAGCATTAACTAATTTTAGGCTGTTCTCAAGTGTATTCATAGAATCTAACTTTGAAAGAATATGGCGTAATAAAAGCTTTATGTGCCAGGCTTTAAAATTATGACCAAGCGCCTGGCATACGGAAATTGTGTTTTGGAGGGAAAAAAAGACAATTTCAACATTGTCAAATTTCAAATATTTTGGATGAGAAGTTGCATTGTCCAAAAAAAAAAAAAGAGAGAACTTTTCTTGTTTTTTCATCCTATTATCAAAGGAAGTTTACCATTCGATCATTAAAGGACTGGTCATCCCCTCATTTTTTATTCTCTCTCCACATAACACCAAATTTATTAAATTGGATGTTCTTTGGGAAATACCTTGGTTTCAGAGACTTTCCAGTTATAAGTGAGATTTTAAATTCTCCTAATAAATTGTAATATAATAAAATAGTAAGTCGCTGTTTTGACTTTTTTTCGCCTATACAGTCATTTGTTTTTAAACACAAAGCCTTATGCGAAAAAATTCTGAAAAAAAGTCCGGTTTTCTTGGCATTAAATATGTTTCTCACCTCATAACCGTCACAAATTGATTGGAGTTGTTGATGTCAATCTTCCACTTCTCTAAGATCTACAGATTTTGCTTCCCCACATATTGTTTTGAAAGAAATGTTGTGCCGAGACGGGAATTATTCCAGCTATCCACTGAAACAGGATGGCTAGTGGTCAGGGAAAAATACAGTAAAAAAATGATAATTACCAGTATATTCTTATAGAAAAATTCAAATTGATTATTTGATTGAATAATCAACATAAATTTTTGTGTAAGAATATACCGGTGTCTATCACTTTTTTTGACTGTATTTTTCCCTGACCACTAGCCACCCTGTGAAAGCTTTAAAACCATGTAATCCGAGTTATTTTAGCGACTTCTAAAGCCTTTTTCTGAATCAAAGGCTCACTGATAGGAATATCTTTTGAAGCAATTCAGAACTATCAAATTAATTTCAATGGAATTAGTCTTCCTCAATTTCATTTGTGTGTGTGTGTGTGGTCTCGTTAGAGTTAGTAATTCACAAATTTCTTATTTCTTCTTTACTTCTTAAAATATCTCCCACATGTGTTTTACCTATTTTAAAACGTTCAGCAAGTATCCTTAAACTCAGTTTCTCTTTCTCTGATACATTTACAAATTTTCAAATTTTACTTTTAAAGTTAATCGTTTTCGTTTTGAGGCCATTCTCGAAACATTAATCACAAACAAGACTTTAAATTCATAGTACTTAGAAAGAACTCAATATTTTCAGAAAACGGTAAAAATGTTGTTAACGTATTTTGACGCTTTGAATAACAGGTTTTGAGTGTCAGTTAAGTCTCAAGAATCAATCAGTAATTGACATTGCAAAATAGTTCTTTTTCCCCTGCACTCGTCGCTTTCTTGTCGCCTTTAATTCTCACTCCTAGAAAATCAGCACACAGTTTCCCAATAAAAATAAAGTAAAATAAATAGAGTAACTCTTTTCTTTGTTTTATAAAAAAGTAAAAATAAATAAATAAAATCGCATGTTGGGTTTTCAGTGATTATTATTCTTTTACTCAGATTATATGACGCCATGTGATGTCTGCTTTCTCTCTTCTATGTTATGCAAAGATGCAATCCAGTTAATTACTTTTTGAAATTTACGAACGAACCCTATTAAAATAAAAAAGATATTCATTTTTTTGTTTTTCTTTGTTTTTTGTCATTTTATAAGAATATCCGAAAAATTGTTTCAGCTTGGGTTCAAAGAAACAAAAATAGTCAGCATGTTATCTCGCCTGAAATTTCAAGACAATTGTAAACGAGGTTATATTAGGCACATTTAAAAAGAAAGAGAAAATGATGTGCGATGTATTATGGAATTCTGGGGAGGTAGAAATTGGTACTTCTAGACTTATTCAGCGGAATATCCAAAATCTTCCAAGATGAGACGCTTTTATTCTCCGACGGGGAAAGGGGATTTTCCCCAAGCCACCCCTACATTTATCTGTGGTCACAGAAATTGTGTCAAATTGCCCTGATACATTTTAAGGATTTTTACTTTTTTTTCATTTTTATTTCTAGTTAAAAAATCATTTTTCATCCTTTATCGCCAAAATTACTGTCCGCTATTTGGAATGTCCGCTATTCAGAGGTTAAACATACAAAAATTTGGGTTTTGGGAGTGGTGATTGGACAACTGTCCGTTAAATAGAGGTGTCCGCTATTCGGGAGTGTCCGTTATAGAGGTTTTACTGTATAATATAAACTTTACAGTAGACAATAATACAACTAAATATATAACACAAAATATAATTTTATATTTAATAAATATAGATTCAGCACGTAGGAAAATATATTATTTATAGGCACTACATATGTGTCATTATTTAGTGGTATTATAGTAACACAATTTTCTATAAATATACAAAACATTGTATAATAAATATATAAAAATATAATATGATAAACTTTATATATCGTGTAAACAGAAATGATTTTTTAAAGTATGAGAGAATTAAGTTACCTATTTTGCATTATTAATATTTTATAAATCCACTTGATTTAACATAATATTATAATAAACTCTAAATAGTAATTTCCTGTGTATTATAGGAAACAAATCGATAAAATGTTTAAAAAAATAGAAAAAGCCACACTTTTCTACCAATAATGTTCTCTTCAACCATTGCACTGAACCTAAATATTATACAATATTGAATATGTATAATAAACAATTTAAAACTTATAAAAATAATTATATTAAAAAATTTTATGTCCGTCTTGGAAAATCCCAATTTCAAAGTTTAATCAATTATTCCCATTTCTAAATTTCCCCGCTCACGTACATTTGCGCTAACAGAAATTATGTAAACCAGTTCAATTAGTTTTAAAATTTTACTAAACCTTTCTGTTTTATGCACAAATTTATCTTATTTCAAAAATGAAAATATGTTATTTTTCTGTGACTGAAATTTAGTTTTGTGTGGGTATTTTAAAAAATTTTAAATACTCTATTAAAACAGATTAAAAGTTTATGCAACTGTATCATGTAAGATGTGACATGTGTCTACACCATATTTTTACATAATACCAGGAAAATAAATTTTGTTCAAAAGTTTAACCAGAGAAATAACAACTTCTTAAATATAATTTCTTGAATTTTGTCCAACTACTATATATATATTATGTAAATTTAGAAATTCATTCTATTCTTTTATAAAATTATTGAAAAAACAAATATCAAATTTCGAGCGTTTTTTTTAACAGGATTTTGACGGCGTACCCTCATATTTCGTTAAAAATATTCTTAGTTTAAAAATGTCAGTTAATTAAAAGTAATGAAAAAACATATTAGCAAATAATCTCAATGATTGCAGTGCAAAATTCTCGCTCGCGTACACCGATTGAACTATATTTTGATTGGATTTATTCTATATTCTTCTGTCGTCCATTTTAAAATGTCAATGATGTAACATCACCCTTATATTTCATCATAAAATGTATTGATATTCTTATAATATTATATTGCTAAATACATATTCAAAAATTTAATGTGTGTAATGGTGTCACATGATGATGAGAGACAGGAGAACATTAATTTAGTATAACATTAATTATGACAGTTTCCACTAAATGCGGATGTGCTGCAGCGCAAGCGTGTTTAGTTTAATAGTTTTTTTCTTTTGCATTACGCATTTCCAATAACAGAGACTAAATAATTTTTCTCATTTTATTTTCAGCTTTTATGATCATAATATGGTAAAATTCTCTAATAAGCAATTTCTGTATTCAACTTTTACCTAATACGTTCATGAAATTTATGTGATGATATGTAAAAGGGATTATTCCTATAATTTCATCTTTGTTAAATGCAAAATATATATTACTAGCTGTTACCCGTGACTTCGTTCACGCAGCATTAAAAGAAGAATAAATACATAATTAAGAAAATATTTCACTCCCGATAATTAAAAACGTTAAAATTAACTATTTATCATATTTCATAGGCAACAATACGGTATTTTTTTGTTATAGGGACCTTGACATAACTCAGTCTTTAAAAAGTGAAATTTTGTGCCAAATAATCGCGAAAATGGAATTGCAACCAATGCAAAAAGGAGTGCCAAATAAAATCGTAGAAATAGACGAATTGGGTAAAAATAAATGTCAATTTTACCTGATAAACAATTTTACTTTTAACGCCTTTGTGAAACGTTTTAACAGCCATCCTTCAAAAAAACATTAATTGGAAATATAGTACATGCTTTTTCTTTAAATTCAGTTCTGCCTCCTTGGTTTAATGTATAGCTGAAACAAATCTTATTTTCTAAATGACAGTATGTTGACAGGCAATTTTTGTTCTCCAGAATAAATTTATTCATGAAGTTTGAATATGTGAAAATATGTTTTTATTTTTCGGATAATTTACTGAAATCAAGATTTTGTTTTCACCATCTATTCAAAGTGAAAATCAATTCTGTGTTTCAGTTTTAATGAGAAAATGGTGTAAAAAATACACAGATCTATTTTATTTATCCTTTTTTATACACAAATATGGAGTAATTTACTTTCCGTTTTTAGAGAAACTTCGTTAAAATTAACAAAAAAAAAAAAAAATCTTGGCATCTAATTTAATTTTTTAAATTCTGACAGTTTGTGTAACATCCTCGGATCAGTGATAACCGGTATAAAGTAAATCACGTTGCGTTCGATATTCTGGCACTGTAAATGAAAATTGTAAATTCATGGGCATTCTCCGTGAATTGCTGCCGTAATTTTACGGGAAATGCCCCCTTTTCAAGGTAAACGATCCATTTCAGTAAATTTCATGTTTTTACGGGCAAAAACCGTTTATCTAATAACAAAGCTCGTTTTTCTAGTCACAAAACCGGTTTTCTTATGGACATTGCCTGGAATCTCTGCTGCAATGATTTTACTGCAGCAATTTTTTACAGTGAGGTTTAGTTGCGAAATACAAACATAGATTCGTGTTCATTTTCCTTTTCTTAAAATTATGATGCGATTTTTAGCAGAAAATTCTCATCTGTATATAACGGATATTCATGCTTAATAATCAGTATAGATAAAAAAAAACATTTAAATTTTTCGTTAAAAATATGGCGTGAAACTCATCTACTTTCTATACTTACTGATCCTTGTATTATTAATGTAAGGAATTGATTCACACTCATTTTAAAACACATTGGAAAATTCCCGTTTTATTTCAAATATGACGCCTCTTTTTCCCGCAGAGAAATCCCTTTTTAATGACATAATTCTTGTTAATTTTCTTTTCCAGGCAATTAATTTCAGTACTGGCATAGGGGAAATTATGTTGCTTTAACGAAATAATATTAAATCTTTAGTTTTTATCAACAAAAATGGAACTATTAACATTCGTCATTTTTTTTTAGGTAATCGAGTTATTTCTTTTAGTTTTAAGAATGAAAATAAATATTTCTCGCTATCCATGACATCATTTTCGATATGGATAACTTTGCGGAGCATATTATTCACATTTGCTGACCATTTTCTTTTGAAACTTCTTTTTACTTTTTTAAAATTTAAATAAAAAATACGGTATAGTTATATTAGCCCTGCGCAGACGGTAAAACGCCAAGAATTATTACCATACAAAAGAAAAGAGCGAAGAAAAAAAAAACAATATCATTTTATTTCACCAATCAAAGATATCCGCTTTATTTTTGATGTATGGCGTCATATTCGCTTGTTTCCTATGGTTACTTATATTGAAACCTTGTATTATTATCAAAAACTAAAAAAAAAGTACGTTTTATTTCTAATAATATTATTTAATCTTCTTTTTAATTCTTTAATTTTTTTATTTCATTTTTATTTTTCACGTGAACATTTTTCAATTGAAACTAAATTGTTGACTAAAAATTATTATTCCGGAATTTTAATTAGTTTTGGCAACGATAAAGTATTAGCAACGGTAAAGTAAATTTAACCATGTTAAAATATTATACGAAAAAAATGTCCATTTACTCTCTATGAAAAAACGAAATTTTAAATTATTAAGAAAAATATTTGAATAAAATAAACAAAAACCAGCCTATGTTCAAATGAGGGTTATAATCAATCTGTATGCAAAAATACAGGATCATTAAAGGCTCCATTTTGACGCTGGCTTCAGCCTAACATTTGCGCACAATCAGATTTATAATATTATTAGGATTATTATTTTTTTGATTAGATTACTCAATGGATAGCAAACAAAATTAAAGTAAAGAGAAGACTAATACAATATATATCTAAAAAAAAAAATATTTATATTTTTGTAAACGATATTCATATAACGATATTCATAATTTCAAAATTTGAATGTTATCAAAGGGTTATCAGAAAGAATCATCCGCTTAGAAAATATAATATTTTCCATAATAAATAACATAAAATTATCTTTAATATGGTCATTGTAAAGAAAAAAAAACATTTTATTTTTCCACTCGTGTTCGGAATGACTTCATTTAGTCTCCCGTATAATATCATATCGAAAAATGCGATATGCCCATTCTTGCCAAACACGTTGTAATGTTCCACTATTAGCTGTTTGTAAAGTATCACAAATGCATTGTTTAAGTTCGGACAAAATTGTAGGCAAAGATGGTATGAACACAAGATCTTTGACATATCTTCAAAGGAAGAAGTCGCAAGGGGTTAAGTCAGGTGACTTAGGTGAGTAGCTGTGTAGGACCAAATTATCAGCTGCACTGCGATTAATCCAATGGTGTTACACAGCCTGGACAAAATTATAAACTCAGAAAATTTTCAATTTGTTTAAATCATAATATAAATAAGCTTAGCTTTACGTTAATAAAATAAAGATGAATATTTATAAAACGACATGTAAATTTAGTATAATTCACAAATAAAATGGAGCAAATAATTTAAATAAGAAAATACATAACTTTAAAAAATAACATTATGTGAGACATGGACAAAATTATAAATTCAAATTTATGAATTTCTATATTCTGATATTTTTTATATGAATAAATGCATTTTATGATGACGCTTCTATCTCCTCTGGGGCTAAGGGGCGCATCGGATCGGGGGAGGTGTCGATCGATATGGGGCGACCAGAGGATTACATTTTTGTCATCTGCTAAGCCCCCCCCCTATCCCCCCTGAAAGAAAACCCCTATCGGGGTCCGTATCTCCGCTTCCAAGCGTCCGATCGGTACGAAGGGGGTACCGTTCGACGGGATTCGACCTCGATGTCAAGACCTCCCCACTCCCCCGCTGGTGCCCCCTCCCTCTCAGAAATTCAAAAAAGCGTTTAAGGCCAACTTCCGGCATTCCTATTACAGATAGAGCATTTTTACCAATTTTATGGATCACCATCCTCCCTTCGAAAACCAACGTGACAACCAGCTCTACCACAAGCTAGAGGTAACAATATATCAAAAAAGAGAAAAAATCCAAGGAATGATAACAGACAGAAACAACCCACAACAAGGGTGAGCCCATAAAAACGGCATAAAACCCCGTCACAGACAAATAAAAACAAAAAGTGAAATCAGCTCCCTAAAAAAGGCGATAAACACCACAGCGACAATCCACCATGAGCGTGACAAGTCAACAGAGACGACAAATATGAAAATTAATGGCATGCAAACTCCGTTGTGGGTGCAAAGTCCTCCAAGTTACCTGTGAATTATACCTCTAGGGGTGCCTAGTCAGGTGAGGGTCTCGTCACCTGATCAAGGTTCTAAATTACGAGACCTATTAAATCTGTCAATTCAACAAAGTTAAACAGAAGCCTTGAACCGGCAAACAAAGATAACTGTAGCAAACCACAAGAGAGCAAGCATGCAGCGATTTCAACAAATCGATAGTCAGGTGGATCACAGCCATGCTGTGATCAGGCGATTTCCGCCCCGCACCCAGGTACTAACCCGTCAAGCTAGACATTCATGCCGGGCAGGTAGGGGCCTGGTTTGCGGTATAAAAAAATAAAACAAAACCTCCAGAAGAACCAGAACTTATGGCAAATGTTGATTCCGATGCACAAAAAAAAGCCTGTTAGTGTTTTTGATTTCAAACCATTGCCTAAAGTAACACAATGTGAGAAAAAAATAAAAAGCAAAACACTGAGCTCAAGCATTCTTACAAGCACACCCATCAAAGAAATGTTAGAACAAAGAGAAAAGCAGAATGAAGAACAGAAACTTTAAAAAAAAACAGAGAAAAGAAGCTCGTGAAGCTAAAAAGGGAGTAAAAAAACTCAAACTAAATTCCTGTAGGCCTAAGTCTTTTAATCCAGGCCAAACAATCCAGTTGCATCAACTTTAAAGGATGGTGTTTTCAGATGTCCTGCTTGTGACGAGGAGTATTGTGACCCACCAACAGAAGAATGGATCCAGTGCTGTAAATGCCAAGAGTGGTGGCATGAGGAAAGTTCCAATTATGAAAATGGCATTTTTATTTGTGACTATTTTTAGCTGCACAACAAAACACTTCAACATTACGTTACAATGCATTATGCTTAGTTTGATACTTTGTAAGATGTAAAAAGACAGTTATCATTTGTTAAACCATGTAACATATTCAAAAGATAAAATATGTTCAACCTTTCTCAGTGTTGTCATCTTGCCCCAAGGCCAAAGTCATCTTGTCCCAGTACCGGGGCAAGATGACGATTTGTTAATGTTATGAAAAAATAAAATTATCCCTTATTTTTTTATTTGAAAAATTATATAGTAATATATTTAATACTACAAAGGAATACTCTAACAGTTCATGTAAAATTAATTTTACTATACTTAACAATAAATTAATAAACAACTAAAATTGTTAACATAGTTATCTTGCCCCGGTCTCCCCTATATGCTGCTTGGCATAGATTGAACAAGTTTTTCCAACTGCTCCATTGACAACTGGTTCCATGCTGAAAGTATAACCATTTTTAAAATCATTGTGTTTTGATATTGACGTCCATCATGATAGACTATTCGAACGATAGCAACCCAACAATTTTCAATGGGATTTAGATCAGGGCTGCGGGATGGTCATTTCATGACAAATAAATAACAAATCGTTAATACATATAAAAAATGTTCTGTATTGCATAACTTGTTACATTTTTTTTTAATAATTTTTTTTTTCTCAAAACACAAAAACTCGTTTTGTACATATCTCTTATCGTAACATGTACTGTAGTTTAAATTTTGTACATCAAATAATATGACCACAAAAGAAATGAATATTTTTTTGGAGTTTGTGCCGCAAAACTTTTTGATATTCTAGTATTTTAAAACATACATAAACTTTAAACAGAACTTCATTTTCTTCTTTTTTTTCATAAACAACAAAATAAGGAAAAATTTTAAGTAAAGGTTGCGCAAAAGTGCATTAAATAAATAATCTCAGCAAGAAAAATAGAAACTAACTTAAAAAGGGGAAAAAATGGAAATTATTTCAGTAATCCCTTCTCCTCAGAGAATTGCTTCAGAGATTAGCAAGACAATATTCTAATTAACATACAAAATGAGGTGCCAAAAGCAAAAGAGAAAATACCCGAAAGTCTTGAAATATGTCATTATGTTCATGCTGAAAAAAAATAAAAGTAATATTTTTATATATTCGAAATTTACAGGTATCCTTATTTTGAAAGTTTATTCTTTGTCAAAACAGATAAACTTTTTAAAAAATTGGATTTGTTTCTCTCTTTTTCTTGAAGCTTATTATTTTTGTAATAAAAATATACTTTGGGACAAAAAAGAGCTAACAGTATAAGAATATTTATAAATTTTATTCATTTCATTGTAGAAAATATAGAAAAATGGCATCTATTAAAAAATGCCAATAGAAGTTACGCATGCATCCATTCTTAATGTGTGTATATGTGTATCAGTACAAAAACCCTTAACGGGTTAAAAGTTGTGACGCAGCACTTTGTTTTGGCTCTATAAATTTTAAATATGGGTCTTAAAAGTAATGATATCAAATTTAAGTGACGCTATGTTAATAATTTTTTTTTAATCATAATTTTCTTTTTAGTTTTATATATATTCACAGGTGCAATTATTATCTTAATATGAAAAAAATATATAGAACTTATTCGCTGATGCTTTTTCATTCACATCTCTCATGAATTCAAAATATGGGTTTTAAAAGAAATGATATCAAAATTTGAGTGACACCTTGACGTGAATTTAATAGGACTCTTTTAAAATTCAATTTAAATTATTTTTGGTTTGTCTTCTAAAGTATATTTACACATACAAACAATACTTTTAATTTTTCAATACACTTTTAAATATATTACTTTCACTGAGCCTATATTATGTATTGAAATGTATTTATTTCAATAAATTGATTTATCTTCTGTGCCACGCTATCCAAAATCATAAGTAAAATTTATGTAAATGATTATTTTGCGTCATAGTATCCAAACAAAGGGAAATGTATGCAAGTGGATAATATGACGCAAAATAATCATTTACATAAATTTTACTTATGATTTTGGATAGCGTGGCACAGAAGATAAATCAATTTATTGAAATAAATACATTTCAATACATAATATAGGCTCAGTGAAAGTAATATATTTAAAAGTGTATTGAAAAATTAAAAGTATTGTTTGTATGTGTAAATATACTTTAGAAGACAAACCAAAAATAATTTAAATTGAATTTTAAAAGAGTCCTATTAAATTCACGTCAAGGTGTCACTCAAATTTTGATATCATTTCTTTTAAAACCCATATTTTGAATTCATGAGAGATGTGAATGAAAAAGCATCAGCGAATAAGTTCTATATATTTTTTTCATATTAAGATAATAATTGCACCTGTGAATATATATAAAACTAAAAAGAAAATTATGATTAAAAAAAAATTATTAACATAGCGTCACTTAAATTTGATATCATTACTTTTAAGACCCATATTTAAAATTTATAGAGCCAAAACAAAGTGCTGCGTCACAACTTTTAACCCGTTAAGGGTTTTTGTACTGATATCATTACTTTTTTAAGGTTATTGATGAAAATGTCAATTAGTCAAAATTAAGCATAGGGTATAAATTAATCATTAGAATAAAATTTTAAAGAAATGCTAAAAAAGACCCTTTGGACCCCAATAAAAATATGAGGGTGGTGGCCCAGGGAGAGGAATCCAAGACTCAACTTTTAAATTATACAGCGAGAGAGTAACACAATTAGAAGTATGAAAATGCATGGCAAAACCCGATTGTTCCATCTTCCACCGCCAGGGGGGGCACTCTGTTCTATACAAACATAGCTGAAATCTTTGAGGCTGTCGATTTGGAGTCGAATGAGCCATACCTCGTCGTGATCGGTCCCATAGAACCCGATAGGAAAGCGCCCACTGGTGGTGAAACTTGGAACTAAAATCGATATATCCTGTCGATGTCGAGTCGATGAATCAAACTACATTGTGATGGGACCTATAGAAATAGAGTTAGCTACAAAATCTGTTAGTTCCACCTTCCACCACTAGAGGGCGCACTCTGTTCTATACAAACATAGCTCAAATGTTTGAGGCTGTCGATTTCAAGTCGAATAAGCCATACCTCGTCGTGATCGGGCCCATAGAATCCGAGATAGGAAAGCGCCCCCTGGTGGTGAAATTTGAAATTAAAATCGATATATCCTGTCGATGCCGATTCGAATAAATTAAACTGTATTGTGATGGGGCACATAGCTACAAAATCCGTTAGTTCCATCTTCCACCGCCAGGGGGCGCACTCTGTTCTATACAAACATAGCTGAAATCTTTGAGGCTGTCGATTTGGAGTCGAATGAGCCATACCTCGTCGTGATCGGTCCCATAGAACCCGATAGGAAAGCGCCCCCTGGTGGTGAAACTTGGAACTAAAATCGATATATCCTGTCGATGAATCAAACTACATTGTGATGGGACCTATAGAAATAGAGTTAGCTACAAAATCTGTTAGTTCCACCTTCCACCACTAGAGGGCACACTCTGTTCTATACAAACATAGCTCAAATGTGTGAGGCTGTCGATTTCGAGTCGAATAAGACATACCTCGTCGTGATCGGGCCCATAGAATCCGAGATAGGAAAGCGCCCCCTGGTGGTGAAATTTGGAATTAAGAGTCGAACCAAACTGCATTGTGATCGGACCCATAGAACTCGAGTTAGCTGCAAAATCCGTTAGTTCCATCTTCCACCATCAGGGGGCGCACTCTGTACTATGCAGACATAGCTGAAATCTTTGAGGCTGTGGATTTCAAGTCGAATAAGCCATACTGCGTGGTGATTGGGCACATAGAACCCAAGAGAGGAAAGCGGCCCCTGGTGGTGAATTTTGAAACTAAAATCAATATATCCTGTCGATGTCGAGTCGAATAAATTAAACTGTATTAGATACCAATTAATCTCGGAAAAAATTGCAAATTTTGTCATTTGGCAGCGTAAAAATCATGAATTTCATCGATCGGCACAGAAAAAACATGTATTTTGTCGATAGGGGGAGAAAAGATCCTAAATTTTGGCGAACAGGCGGATAAAAATCATGAATTTCATTTATTAGCGCATGAAAAACACAAATTTCATCAAACACTTGCATAAAAATTAAAAAATTCATTGATCGGGCATGAAAAAACATTAATTTCGTCAAGTTTGCACGTAAAAATCACAAATTTCATCAAACGGTAGCATAAAAATCACAAATTTCATCAAACGGTAGCATAAAAATCAAGAATTTTGGCAATCGGGTGATAAAATTTTTTTTTGTCAATCCGGCCCGTAAAAAGTATGAATTTTGTCGATGAGGTGCGTAAAAATTGTCGAGTCGAATGAATTAAACTGCATTAGATACCAATTAGTCTCTGAAAAAATTGCAAATTTCATTATTTTGCAGCATAAAAATCATGAATTTTGTTGATCAATGTGCAAAAATCATGAATTTCATCGATCGGCACAGAAAAAACATGAATTTTCTCGATAGGGGGAGAAAAGATTATAAATTTCGTCAAACAGGCGGGTAAAAATCATTAATTTCATTTATTAGCGCATGAAAAAACATTAATTTCGTCAAGTTTGCACGTAAAAATCACTTTCATCAAATGGGTGCATAAAAATCAAGAATTTTGGCAATCGGGTGATAAAAATTTTTTTTGTCAATCCGGCACGTAAAAAGTATGAATTTTGTCGATGAAGCGCGTAAAAATTGTCGAGTCGAATGAATTAAACTGCATTAGATACCAATTAGTCTCTGAAAAAATTGCAAATTTCATTATTTTGCAGCATAAAAATCAGGAATTTTGTTGATCAATGTGCAAAAATCATGAATTTCATCGATCAGCACAGAAAAAACATGAATTTTCTCGATAGGAGGAGAAAAGATCATAAATTTCGTCGAACAAGCAGGTAAAAATCATGAATTTCATTTATAAGCACATGAAAATCGCAAATTTCATCAAACGGTCACATGAAAATCAAAAAATTCTTTGATCGGGTATGAAAAAATCATTAATTCCGTAAAGTTTGCACGTAAATATCACAAATTTTTTCAAACGGGTGCATAAAAATTAAGAATTTTGGCAATCGGGTGATAAAATTTTTTTTGTCAATCCGGCCCGTAAAAAGTATGAATTTTGTCGATGAGGTGCATAAAAATTGTCAAGTCGAATGAATTAAACTGCATTAGATACCAATTAGTCTGAAAAAATTGCAAATTTCGTCATTTTGCAGCATAAAAATCAGGAATTTCGTAGATCAATGTGCAAAAATCATGAATTTCATCGATCGGCACAGAAAAAACATGAATTTTCTCGATAGGGGGAGAAAATATTATAAATTTCATCAAACAGGCCGGTAAAAATCATGAATTTCATTTATTAGCAAATGAAAAACGCAAATTTCATCAAACGTTTGCAGAAAAAAAAAATTCGTTGATCGGGCATGAAAAAACATTAATTTCGTTAAGTTTGCACGTAAAAAACCCAAATTTCATCAAACGGGTGCATAAAAATCAAGAATTTTGTCTATCGGGCGATAAAAAAATGTATTGTCAATCCGGTACATAAAAAGTATTAATTTTGTCGATGAGGTTAAAAATAAAGGTAATATGAGTCAAGGGGTCTAACCTTATGAGTCTCCTTATTTTCTTTCTTGTTCGGATGCAAACAATTCATATTTTTAATCTGCATTTGGTCGAAAAATGAATTATCTTTAATTTTAAAAACGAGAAATTCGTAATTACATGTATAAAATTCGATTGGTATTTATTATTGGTATTTATGATTTCAAAATTTTTAATAAGAAATTGTTTTATTGCTAGTATACAGTGGGCAAAGTCTCTAGCCATGCCAACCAACCAATCGGTTGCTTATGGATCTGCTTATGCTTATATCACTTATTCATATAGTTTAGCTTTGGCTTGCCTCTTATTAGTTTGTCTTGACTGCTAAATTTTTATATTTCACATTTCATAATTTTTATTGCAATACTTCAGGTAAGAATGCTTTTAACTTGATTATTTCCTGTATTTATAATTTTTTGTTACTAACATTCTTATGTTTTAATGGGTGCAAAATTTAAGATTGGCGAAAAAGCTACTAAAAGGTTCTTTATTTCAATAAATTGTTTTATCTTTTGTGCCATGCTGTCGAAAATTGAAAGAAAAATTTATGTAAAGGTTTATTTTGCATCATAGTATCCAAACTAAGTGAAATGTATGCAAATGGATAGTATGATGCGAAAAAAACCATTTACATAAATTTTTCTTTGAATTTTCGACAGCATGGCACAAAAGATAAATCAATTTATTGAAATAAATACATTTCAATGCATAATACAGGCTTATTGCAAGTGATATATTTAATGATGATTGTACTGAATTTTGTATTGAAAATGGAACATTTTAGTACATATTAATGGTTTAGCATAAAAAATAATTTATGTAGGTCATTCTAAAATTCTTATATAACAAAATCTGTAAAAATGAAGCTCTGTTTTGTCAGAATTCTGCAATTGTTAATTTGTTTTAAAACTAAATAAGCACTCCTTAGGTATTTTTAACTGTTTTTATTATTGGAAATGGTGCGGAAAAACAGAACAAAACAAACTTTAGTAAAATATTTTATGTAGTAATAGGGTGGGTTTTTTTAGGAAACATTTATTTAACTGCGTTTATTTTTTTTTTTTAAGAGGACAGCCAAAGGTCGATGCATGCTTTACACTCACGCTAAAAAAAAAAAAAAATTAATCGGTTAAAAAAAAGAAAAAAGTCTCCAAACTTTGGGGACTGTTTTTTCTTTTATGGCAACCTGGCTATTAAGCTTGTATTTAGTAGCTTGGCGCAGTCTTGGAAATCGTGCCATCCAAACAGTCGCCAATCTTTTGTTTACATTTTAGCGTGAGTGTAACACATCTGTTCAGTTATTTTTCTTGGGGCCCATTTTGTGAAAAGTAAAGGTTACTTCGGGAGCATTTCCGTTCTCTGTTCCCCCCGCCAACTTGGATATTTTTTTCGCCAGTCTTGGCGAAAGCAGGGTGCTGTTGAGAGCTGGCGCCATCTAGTGTTTTTATTACAAAATACGACATTTTTGGTTTGCGATTTTTTTGCTCTCGTCGTAATGCATGCATGAACACTGGAACATGAATGAAAATAGATGATTTTTACCTATTTTCTTCCAAAAGTTCCAGAAATCATGCATGCATTACGGCGAAATAAAAAATCGTAAACCAAAAACATCGTTTTATCAATAAAAATAGTTTATCTAGCGCGAGGGTCTCTACGCACCTCTACCTACTTTTTAATAAAAAAATCAACAAACCGTTTGATTTTCTTCCACAGCTGAAAAAAAAAAAAAAGAAATTAATCTTATTTCATAAGGTCGGAGAAAACTCGACCTGCTATGAAATAATAATAAGAAAAAAATCATTTTCGTCACCGACCCAATGTAATATTAGGAATAAGAGTTGTTTTTTTTTCTAAAATAATAACATAGTTTTGAAATGTATGTGCTTTAAATTTAGAAAATAAAAATTTAAGAAATGTATGCTAATACTATATTAATAAAATAGATTAGCAGTTTCACACAGCTTTTTCGCCAATCTTAAATTTTGCACGCATTAAAACATAAGAATGTTAGTAACAAAAAATTATTATAAATACAGGAAATAATCAAGTTAAAAAGCATTCTTACCTGAAGTATTGATACAAAAATTATAAAATGTGAAATTTTAGCTGTCGAGACAAACTAATAAATAAGAGCCAAGCCAAAGACAAACTAATAATAAGTAATAACAGCTAAGCCAAAGCTAAACTACTGTGGCTAAACTATCAGTCAGATAATCAACCGATTGGTTGGTTGGCATGGCTAGAGACTTTGCCCACTGTATACTAGCAAAAAAACAATTTCTTATTAAAAATTTTGAAATCATAAATACCAATAATAAATACAATCTAATTTTATACATGTAATTACGAATTTCTCGTTTTTAAAATTAAAGATAATTCATTTTTCTACCAAATGCAGATTAAAAATATGAATTATTTGCATCCGAACAAGAAAGAAAAAAAATTTAACCATAATTTAATTTAATACATATTTTGGAATGTATAATAAACTGTTTTCATATTAAAAAAAAAAAAAAAATCTAAATAGTTCTTCAGCCACATATGATTGCGAAATCGCCTTTAACTATAACCGTGATACCCATGAACATCCTTACCGCGCAGGAATAAAAAAGGGTGAAAAGGCCGAATATCTTTAATGTTAGTCTACCAGAAAAAGCATAAGAAAAGAGTCCGATTTTGAAGCTGGATTATATAAAAAACAAGAGTTTTCCTACGTTAGCTCAAAATCTTACTCTCTTCATCTAAAAGCGATTAATATAATATATTAATTTAAAAAAAAATCGTTCGATCCATTTTCGAGATAACACCTCTGTGCCCATTACACCATTACATTTTCCATTTTCGCTTAAAAATTGGTTTCCAGATCTCAAAATCTACTGCATGTAGAAATCTATAAATTTCAGGATAGAGTTAGGCCATAGATATAAGACTAATGTGAAAAAATCGAAACGGTATGCCTCATATTTACTGAGATATTAAATGTCGGCGTTTCGATTTTCCTTTGATGTCCTGCTAGCTGTATATATGAGAGTGACGGAATCTTCGGTTTTGGGCTTACGGTTTTCGGTTTTTCGCTGCGTCACTCAAGAGACTACCGTCTCTTATGATTTTTTTCATATTAGGCCATTTATTTTCTGTAATATAATTTCCCTTCCTATTATGATCGGTATAGAATGGAATGAAAGAAAATTTCATACTCAGCTGTAGCCATAAATAAAAGTTTGATTTTACCTGAACATTTTTAGGAAGAACATGAAAATTTACAATTAGATTCCTATAATAATTTATACAATTTACAAAATAACATATACTTTAAATAACAAAAAATATGAAGTTACTTAAAAACTCAATTTAAAAGAAAAATACAGAAAATGAAGATAAAAGAAAGTCTTCGTACGGTAATAAAACAGTTTATGCAATGTCTATTTTGTGTTTATTAAACTAATAATAATAATTCAATAACAATATAGTAATTCAATTGCGAATTTTTAAATCTAACTGTTCTGAAAAATTATTTTCTCTTAAATCTTAATATTTCTCCCCTTTATTTAGTTTGCGATAAATTTCTTCTCATAAATGTTTGGTGGGATATTAGGGTCGACTATGAAGTTGCTTAAGAACATATACAAGCACCACGTTTCGCATACCTTAGCAGTGAGCTTAGACTCAATGCCTAGTATTTCTTATGCTGAGTATTTATTTTATGTGGAAGGTAAATAATTCGAGCTCTTTCAAATCGGGCATATCTTCAAAAGTTTGAAGTTTAATGTACTTTTCAATAATATATGGAACAGTATACTTTAATTTTTTAACGATAGACAAAAGCTTTTCACTGTTATAATTCGTCGTTTCTTTTCTGCATCACTAACTTACACATAACCACAAGCACTTTCAATTTAAGGCAATCAATTACCAAGCTCGATGCAAAGAATTGTTATTATCCTATTTTCGTGGCACTTATATAACATTCAGTTTGAAAAAATTGTAACGGAGAAATTAAAGGCATCAAGATGGACTACATTGCTTGACCCTTGTTCATGGAAACATCATTTATATAGCATCTCCAAAATGTTTCAAATAAGACATTAGTAGCTGCTTTTAAAAATCACATTTAATATAAATCATCTAAAGACTCAAAGTAAATATATTTAAGCTTTTAAAAAACCCATGAAGCAATTGTTTTAAAAGTGTGCTAATTAATTTGTAATTTCTAATTCTTTAAGATTTTTTTTTTTTTTTTTTTTTTTTTTTTTTACCCACACTATTTAGATGAAAGAATCTAATTAGCTTATATATTTGATTCCCCCCCCCCCAAAAAAAAAATATATATTTATTTATTTATTTATTTATTTTACGTATATATTTGTCAAATAAAACTTTATTTCGAATAAAATTATAACAATAAATACACGTCAAAATCTTCGTCGCTGTATAATATTTTTAGTTCTATACATTCAACTTAAATTTAAAATGCATAAGAAATTTGTTTTCATTATTCTATCATGAAGAATGTGATAAAAGAAACTAAGCACAATCTGAATTTTCATTTAGATCTTCAAAGGAAAACATTTATCCGCTGATAAAAAAAAAAATAAATAAAAATTGAAACATGAAATATTTTTAAATCTTATTTTTTTTTTAAGATTGAACATAGATTTACTATTTTAAGACGTATTAAATCCTTTGTCAGTTTTATGTCATGTTCAATATATTTTGCGTTCTTAAAAGTTATGGGATATTAACTATTTGCAATTTTATTTAATACACGTTTTTGTATTTCCTTTATATTTTCTTTTTATAACATTTATTTATTTTGAATATGACTTTTTATGCTGCAGCATTCTTCACTCAAACACTGCACCTGGCTGAAGCACTGAACTACAAAATTAAACCACCAAGGCGATCTTGCCATGTGGTACCTAATTTTGCTTTCATGACAAAGGGTCTTGCAGTGCTAAATGGCATATATCCCGGCCAAGTAGTCAGCATGATAAAGAAAAGTTTAGTTTCTCAAGCACACTTGTTTTTGTTTTTATTGTTCCCGAATGTTTGGATAAAGTGCGACAAGCCTTGCGCATGTCCGTAGAACTACAATACAGGCACATCGCAACTGCGATGTGGCAGTACAGTGCAATAACCACTGAGCTAACAGGCGTTAGTTGCTGAAGCACACTAGATTCATTATTTTCTATATTAATAGTTAACTGAAAATCTGTCTTTTTCTTTATATTAGCTTTGAGTGTTTTCCTAGGTTATGTAAAACACCCTAAACGAATACTTTAATGTATAAAAATAATTCGAAAACACGCTGTTCAACATTAAATGGATCAACTTGATTTAAAATTTTTAGGTTCATTAAACATTATTTATTGCAAATATTTTCTGTATTATAACTTTTTTTCAATAGCACTACTTCGTCGTAGTCAAAGTAAAAAAAAAAAAGAAATAAAATAAATAAATACCATTAAACCCTTCATTCGACAATTTTTCTATTTATATGTGTTGTACGTAGTTATAGATAAGTGAAATTATATTATTTTTAAGTTTGCTCGTTCAATAATACGATAGTTTATTTAATCCAAACTTTTAATAATATAGATTTTACATTCAGTATATTAGTTCAATTACTTGAAAAATTCATTAGTTCTTAAAGATTTCCCCAAGTTTCTACTCTAATTACTGCTTTCTTATGATGATAATTAATACAATTTTCCAATAATCATTTTACAAATTTACTGGTATCGATTAATGTGTACTTATGCTATCTATGTGACGAGGTCAGATTATTTAATTTCGCTAAAGAGCATAAAATTGAAGCAATTTAATAGTATAATTATTTTATTTTAAAGTAGCCATGCCTATATTTTGCTGAAGTATTTTCAAAAAATTACCCTAATTTAAATATGAATAAATTTATTTAGTTGAAAATTCTAATTTAAATAATTCATATTAATATAAACATTTGATAAGGAGGCATCAGCATTCCATCTGAACTCATTTTGATTCAGTATAAATCCTGAAATATATTAAATAAGAAAACAATAACAGTTATTAATAAAAACAAAACGTATGTTTTCATTAATCACCGTGTCTCCCAGATTTGCATAAGGTTATATATGAGCATAAAAAGGTGTGTTAATTTTTACTTATATACGTAATGAAATTATATTTATTATCAGATACCTCCTGGTGCTATTAACTATAAATTCATTTCTTATACCAAATACAGGGTAAGGTGATTTAAATAATTACAAATAAAATTCCGAAAATTTATTTTTATATAAAAAATAAAAATAAAATAAATAGTTCAGAATTGCTGGGATTTCTAATAAAATTTATTTTAGAATTTATTTTTTATTTTTTAAATGTTTTTAAGAATTGATATTTTGTTAGTATTCAAAAGACAATAAAAATAAGTAAATTTTATCCTATTTCTTTCTATCTATTATCATGAATGAATTACAAAATAAAGTCCAGGAATACTCTTGAGGTGAAATTTACCCCCATTAAAGTTCATTCGGTAAAAAAAGGATTTTTTTTTTTTTAAATCACATCTCCATAAGCTCTACATCTCTTTTAAAAATTCCGAGTTGTGTATCTTTCTTTATTTGATACCAACTGTGTACCCGTACTTTTCACGGTCGAGAACTATGAACATACGAAAACGCAATTTTTCTACTGACGTGTTTAAAAGTATATTTGCATTTCTCATCCATTCTAAGTGAAACGTATTACAGTTATTAAAGGAGATGCACTTTGCCCTTTTTTATCAGTTTAGATTAAAATTAAAGTTGCACATCACAAAGATAATGTAATTTAATTTACATGGATAAACCAAGCTCTGAAACAATAAATGAAGCTAAATACTTATATCCATCGCTCTAAGTGAATCACTTTTTGAAAGAAACTGGGCATTTTGATGCATGAATTTGAAGCATTTTACTTATGACTCAGCAAAAATGAGTCATAGGCCCTTCAGTATCAAAATTGTAACTATAATGAGGAAATTAAAATGATATTTTTATCACTTTTTCTTCAAGTTTTAGCGAAACCATTTCAATACATTTTTTAAAAATCTAAATCTATATTTGAAATTACATTTCTTTTAACATCATGTAATTTTCACTAGTTAAAATGTTTAATATTTTTTCAATTTATAACTGTATAAATTTTCATTGTGAAATAAAAATATTTTCAGATATTAACTTACGGTCCTAATCTGAAAAATACGAAATGACTCCGTGGTGAAAGTGATGTTATGTTTAGCATAGAATGTGCATTTTTGTCCATCGTACTATACATTCATTTACAATAAAGGAAAAATAACGTAATTTGCATTCTTTTTTTATTCTACGTGTGCTTAAATTAATGTACGTAAATTTTAAAGAATATTAAAATTTAAATTACAACTACTCTGCATGATACCAGCTATACGTTCTTGAAAAATTTGGCCAAATTCTTCCATAAAATTTCAAAAATGTTTGGGTAATGTCACGAAATCTAAACTTTAAATAAATGGAAAGCAAAATTTTCCCTTTGAAATGTGAAAAAAAATTTCGAATAATCAAAAAATTACACAAGAGATTTGAAACGGAAAGAGTATGAAGCGCAAATGTGTTAACGTGTTCACCAGCAAAAATTTAATGTTAAAAATTTAATTTTTCGAAAACACAAATAACATTTAACTATACTTTTTTATTAAAAAATGACAAAGTATGAAGCAATGTTTCACATACATATTCCTTCATTATTATTGTTTTTGTTGTTATAAGTATTAGTACTTATGTCTTATTCCTTTACTCAGTTTGCATACCAAAACTTTATTCCCTGGAAGATGAGAATTTTCTAAATCGAGATTTTTCAGCGTTTCTCCCGTTTAAACTCAAAAAAAAAAATATTTATAAAACCGGTTAAAGTAAGCTCGTAGGTATTAGAAATAGCGTATTGCTAAATGTTTAATTTTAAAGTGATTTTTTGTTTATGGTTTTTCATTAGTTTTACTCCTTTAACCCCTTGGGGACGAGCGACACGTATACGTCACGCATAAGATGCTCAGAATCCTTGATTATTCCCACCAGTTACTTTTTAGTGTAATCTTTGTCTTATTTAATGGTAGCATTTCTGCGGTTCAATTAGGCGAAAATTTCTGTTTTAAAAAACCGGTGGTAAAAGATTAAATATTCCGTAAAGGTCACTCGTCACGAAGGGGTTAAAGTTTGTTTTTGTAAAATCTGTGCTTCATCAGTCGTATGACACTGACGATCACTGACTAATATCCAATTATTAACTGATGGAAAAATACCTGGGTCATACTTGGATTCCATGATTTAGAATGTGTCAAAAGTGACGCAATTTATTCGTACTTTCCGATACGTCGTGTACTGCATCGGCACATCTATGGTAAATTCATACTCTTATCTAAAGCAACATCTCTTTCTTCCACTATTGTTCATAAATGTACATTCCTAAATAGCGTTGTTTACAACGCAACAGATAAATACCTCATATAGGGAATGATTAAGTATATATTCAATTATTTGTGTTGAGTTACACTACATTTGTGTTTAATTTTAGTTATTTTGTAAATTAAGCAATTTATAATTTTAATTTTCTATAGCCAGGGAAATTTATCCTATAACAATAACAAAAATAACCATTGTACATAATTGTTCCATGTGTACATACATGTTCGAGAATTTTTTTTTTATTTTCCCAAAATTTAGCGGGGGGAAAATAACATATTAGCATTTCATCATTGTGCCAAAAAAATCGCGAATTGAAACATTCGTTTGCAGATTGATATATTTCATCGAAATGGAAAACGAAAAATTACATATCGGCCTTATATTTCTGCTTCGGTTTGGCTGTTTTAGAAATCTTCTAATTTCTAATCTTCGTTTTCCGTAACTTGACGCCCCACCAGTGGCTGAGAGGTTCTGCTCTCGAAGCTGGTAGACGGGAGGTGCTGAGTTCGATCCCAATCGCGCCGTCGGCCTAATCGTTCGGAGTTTTCGTGGTTTTCTTCGAGCCGTGGATTTATCCATGAGTAAATACGGGTTAGGTTTAGAAAGACCCTTAGAAAGACCCCCACGAAGGGCACTCCCCCCGGGCCTATATCCCAAGTGTAGATAATTTGCCGTCAATAATCAACCCAACCCAACCCGTAACTTGACATTTTCGTAAAAATTACTCTGTCGTAAAAAAAAAAAAAATCAACATTGTGCATATATGGTTTAGAATTTAATATTTTCACACGATTTAAAAGAAAAAAAAACTCATCGATGTTTCAGTCTCGTGCAAACAAACATATTGTAAGAAAATCATTTGCAGATTGACATGTATCGATATTAAAAGCAAAAAATTACATTCTTGACAATTGAATCCATTTGGACACTACACTGTTAACTAGTATTTTAAAAACATAAATTGCACAAATTTTGCTTATTAGTTGCTAAAATCAGTGTAAAAATTGTTTTAAACTCATAAAAGAGCTAAAATCCTACATGTTTCGGCTTTAAACTTAAAGCCATCATCGGGGAAGAGGAACAACACAAACGACTACTGATCTTATAAAAAAATTTTGTCGTAGTTTTTCCATACTGTTGATTTCAATTTTCTCGTGTCGAAAATTATAAGATCAGTAGTCGTTTGTGTTGTTCCTCTTCCCCGATGATGGCTTTAAGTTTAAAGCCGAAACATGTAGGATTTTAGCTCTTTTATGAGTTTAAAACAATTTTTACACTGATTTTAGCAACTAATAAGCACAATTTGTGCAATTTGTGTTTTACATTCTTGATTTTTAAAAATCCGTAAATTACATTACAATTTCAAAACAAACTGCATCTGAGAGCACATTGTTTATTCTATTCTACGCTGTACAGATTGAAATTATACGATATATAGAAACGAAGATACGAATGGTGAAAAAAAATACCTAGAGCAAAAATCCAGAAAAAATGCATCAAAACTTCATTTAAAAAAAATCCAAATTGAATTTTTAAACAAATTTCCTCTAGGAGTTATCGGGTACACCTTGAATTACATCAGTGCCCAGTGTCACACGCATGATTATGTCTTTCACGCTGTCCACAACATGAGTACGTATACTAACAGACAAACTCACAAACGCTTTGTTTTATTAATGTAGATTATATTGTAACTTATATTAATTGTAAAATGTAGAATATAGATTATTAGTATAACTTATTCCCGCTCCTTTCAATTTCCCAATTAAAATAACAGATTTAGTACACTTGATTTATTGATATAATTTGTATGATCTATTGCACACTGTCAAGTAAATCTTTTTGAAAATGCATAATACTGAAAAACGAAGCATTTAGTTTTGATAAAATTTCACGAGCGTCGAAATTTTCCTTAATAAAAATTTATTTTCATCATGGTCTCTCATGATGAACATGGTCTAAGATATTTTATTCAAACTCCATCACCCATTAAATGGTTAATGATCCTTGAAGAGACATACTTCATTACGTTTTACACTTGCTCGTCGACGTATAACCTACTTGACATACGACATATATCCAACTTACGACCAACTGAAAAATGTCCCAGAAAACCGGAAAATCTGCATAAAATTTTCTATTATAAAATGCAAGTTTTTATTGCATTTAGATTTTCTATACGAAATGTACGGTTACTAATTCAGATCAACTTACAACCGACTCGAACCGGTCGCATGACGAGGATCGAGTGTAATTTGTACTGGCGACAAAGTTCTTTTGGAAAAATATGGTTACTTTGAAATAAAATTTTATTTCTTTTGAAGCAGGTCAACATTTATGACGTGATTTTTGTCATCTTGTATGATGAAAATTGCCCCAAAACTGTCTAAGTTTGACTATTTGCTGCATCTAAAAGTGAAACATACAAAAAGGAATTTAACTGAAGATTTTTTTTTTTTGTACTTTTTAAGTTTTCACTTCGAATAGTTTTTAAAATAAATATGGAAAAACTTCAGTGTGGTAGTTTAAATGAAAGCATATTAAAAAGCAAGGTAAAAAAAAAGAAAAAAAATATATATATATATGTATACAAATGTAGTTTTTAGGTATTAAAAATAGAGAATTATTAGGAATTTAATTATCTTCTTGCTTTTATGCATCATTATTGTATATAGGATTCTGAAATCAATTATCGTTCATGTTTGTTATTTCAATTAAAGTAACAAATATGATTTAAAAGATTTTCTTTGCTCAAAGTCCATTATAGTAAATTATTTAATTTGATATGGAAATGTAAACAAAATTAATTTCTAATGTACATTTTGTATTTGTAATTATACGGTTTCTTTTTGGGGGGAGATTAGGGGGATAAGAGAGGTCTGCGCATTTTAAATGTACATTTATATAAATAAGTTAAAAGTGAATATGACCGTTAATGGGCATCAGATATATTAAAAGCAAAACGAATCTGAGCCTGATGTGTTAAACAGTTGAATATTAATATGATTAATTTATGAAGAGTTTCGAAATCAATTTCATTACAATTCGTGCATGTTTGAATAGAATTTCAAGTTTTCAATATGAATTTGCATATCATTGATAAACAGTTGCGCTTGAATATAGTATTTCTAATTCAAATGGTGTAATCGGAATTGAGTGCTTATATGTATTCGTGTTAATACTTGTCACTAACGTACGGAAATAATTCGCGTATCACTGATGATATTCTGTATTTATATCTAATAGAGTAGCTATCTTCAGATTACAACTAAACACATAGTTTCTGCAGAATAAACATCGTGTTTATTTGAGTAAAATCACAAAAACCAACGTAGAATATTGTTAACTATAGTAGTGAGTTTTAAAACATTATCATAGAGAATGATTTTAGAAATGAATTTTTTTGTATTGCTGGTTAAGCATTGCCTTGTTTTTCGCCATATTTCTATAGAAAGATGCCTTCAAGGACGGCTTTTGAATGTGAAGCGAAGAGAAGTATTGATATTGTACAGGAAAACTCTGAAAGAAGGAAACTCCCCGCGCTGGTATCGAATTCACCAGAATTGTCCTAAACTCCTTATTTTGTGACCTTCATGCTAACCACTGGCTGAGTGGTTTGTATTGTTTCGAACTCTTGATTAAATTATTCTTTCAAATTAAGGTAGAAACAAGGTTGTTTGAACGTATTCAAACGTTTATAATGCAAGCAATGATGCTAATATTCTAGCTAAAAACATTGAATTTTAAAAGAGTGTCATTGGTGATTAAATTTTATGTGCAAGAAACATACTCCTCAACCATCAATAATGCACACCATATTATGATTTTTTTTTTTAAAGAAATTCAATTATTTTATTAAAAATACAAAAAAAAAATAATATTACAATGTTGTTTTGAATTATATTGTGTACGTTTCACCTAGTCGCACTCAAATGTTACCAAAACCATATTCACGCATCACACCATATAATGAATGTTTTAATGAAATTCAGTTATTTTATTAAAAATACAAGAAAATAATGTTTTAGGAAAAATACTAATTCTCTAGCTAAAAACACTGAATTTTAAGATAGTGTCATTGATGATTAAATATTATGTGCAAGAAACTTACTCTTCAACCATCAATCAATAAATAAATGATCGAATACATTAATAAAAAAAAAACAAAACAATACCTTCGCTCACCTAAACAATTTGCGTTTTCTGCTTCTCCCCCCTCCGGATATAGGTCTTTTTAATTTAGTTAATGTACGCATAGATACAATAAACAAAATAGACAAGTTGGCATTATAAAAAATCTATTTTGTCATATTTTATTATGTTTAACAGTTGTCCAAGAATAGGCTTAATACGGAATGATACGTGAAAGTGTTCAAAAATCTAAATAAATATAAAGTATATTTTAAAAAATCGTACTTTTCTTAAATAAAAGTTCTTTTCCGTATTCAATTTATATTACTTTATTTTTAAAACCATGAAATGATTTAGTTCATATTAACTAGAACAATGGCTTATTGATCTTTCTTATTAGGTTTCAGAAGGTGAGACTTACGCAGGATTCTCTATATTCTAAAGAAAAAGTTACTAGCACTGCCGCTGCTGCTGCCGTAATTGGATCTATTGTAACCTTTTCCCTTTCTTGGCTTATTCTGCTATAACTATTGCATATAAAAATATGAAACCTGGTAATTTTATAAAGATATGTATGATAAAAAAAATCTGATGCAGACAATTTTAAAATCGAATAATTATTTTATTCACTCCATGTTGAAATCGGTCAAGATAATTTAGGTACATAAGATTTATAGGAACAAATCTATACATAGCAACTTAACCACCTATTGCAAAAGGAGCATACTGGACTAGATTGTGATGTACAGACATAAGGAAATTCATTTTTCAATAAAAGATAATAAATGTTGACATTAATTTCTCGGTGCTCTCATTTCTATAAAGTCCGGGAAACATTAAAAGGAGCTAAGGTTATGTCTAACTCCGCAAAAGTTATATTGATATCCATTTTATTTTTTAGTCCGAGTTTATCTAGAAAAAAAATATATTCACTTTGCTTAAAGCTTTGTTTCGTGGAATAAGAACTTCGGCGTAAAGAGCTTCTATATGTTACAACAGGGAACGCTTTTCTCAGTTCAGCCACAGATTGAATAAAACGCCGAGACTCGTCAGTTACTAAAAATCTACCGATTTTTTCAAGCCACATTAAGGCATCATACTTGAGAGAACATTTCAATACTAAATATTTTTTTTTGTCTGGTATCTATATTATAAAAGTCAAACGTGTCCGCGCGTAACACTGGCGTCATTTTGACAATGGCAACACCGGACGATTAAATTTTGCTTTTACTGCAATTTGTTAAACTTCTAGACATTGCACATTTTCAATTTTTACACCACCGTATACGGAAACAAATGCACTTTTAGATACAGTTTGTTTGTAAACTGTATCGTAATTTACTTATTTATTATGGTTTTTAAAATAATCTTCAAATATGATTTAAAATATATAACAAAACACAAAAACACATAAAAATAATTACATGGTTAATTTTGGTGTTTATACATAACATAACACATATAAAACAAATTTTAATATATGTGGATGGATGTCATTGAAATGTTATTTCTATAAACTTAATTTTGAGTGGTATATTATAATAAATCGAGAATTTTACAATTCCATAACTTAAGTCTTTATACTTTATTATTTAATAATAATTTAGAAAAATTAGCTGTTCTATAGGAATTTGGTATATTAATTACAGATAGATTAAATACTGTAAACAAATATTTGTTTTATTTTTCGTAATGGAAAAGAGATGGCAACACTGTAAAGAAATTTAATTTAGCTAATAATATTTTCCAAAAGATTAACAAATTTATTCTATCTTATTAATATATTTTGGATTACTTTGTTGACTAACAAATTGGATGCTTTAATTAAAATTTTATTAAATTGTTTGGTGTAACGTTTTATTTTAGTTAATACCCCCCTCCCTCCTCCCTTCTTCTTCTTCTTTTTTCTCCATCTTTGATCAATTCTTGTTTTGTATTAAATGTGAAAATGTCAAATAGATGGCAGCACCATGAAATAGTAATACATTTAGTTAACAATATTTAATTGGTATATAGATGGCAGTAATATGTAATTTTATTTTTCTATATGATTTATAATAATTAGAAAATTATTTCAAATAATTGTTTTTGACAATATTAAATAGGTTTTTATATTTATTATTATTATTTATATATTTTATTTAATGTTTTCAGTGTGTTTTACATCTAATGAATTTGTTGGATGCAATTTTGTGTTTTTTTTTTTTTATCTGTCGATGTATCAAGTAAATTAACTGTTAGTTTGGTCACGGATTTATGCTTTGTCATGAGCTTTGTTCAAATGATGGTAGTTGGTGTAATGATTTGAACGGTAATGTATCGATACCATTGTTTGTGAGTATTTTTTTATTATCTGTACTTTATAGGGTTTTTATTTTCCTCTCCATTCGTTAACTTCTATTAATGCAATATTTCTGGCAGAAATATACTGATCTTAGCATATTTTATAAAATATTGCATCATTATTTTTAGACATGTGTAGTAGTGTGGGTCGAAAAAAACAAAATTTATATAATCGAAACGTAATAGCGCGGGAAAGTTGCTATTGGTAATAAGGAATAAATTCGCAAAATATTACACCAAATGGTTAATATTTTTTACCGCCGCAAGGGGGGCAAAGTTTCGAAAAATCGCAAAAAAAATTGTTCTTTTCAAAAAAAAAATTAAATTATCCAACCATACCAATACAATTTCTAATAGAATGCAACAGCTACACCAAGATGTTAGTAATGTTCCAGTAACATTTCATTATGGTGAAATCATTTTTATTACCGCCGCAGGGGCGGTCAAAATTTTGATAAAAACGGCAAAATTTTCAATTTTCCGTTTTTTCTAAATTTTTCATTTTTTATTATATGTCTACAATTAAATAAATTTACATTATAGCTAGTAATTACTTATAAATGTCTAGTAATTTTGATCATGGGCATTGCCAACTAAGGGCGAGAGGGGACCGCCCCCCCCTACAATTGAGAGAAAGGAGCTTTTTGATGGGCTTTTGAGCATTTTCCGGAAATTTTTAGGGGGGTTTGTATGGGGGAGTGAAAAAATGAGGGGGGATTTATGTAAGAGCCCCCCCCCTACCAAAAAAATCACCAAAATTTACCAAAAAATCAACGAAATTTCTTCAAAAAGCCCCTTTTTCTCAAATTTAGGAGGGGATTGCCCCTCTCGCCCTTGGTTGGCAATCCCCATGATCAAAATTACTAGACATTTATAAGTTATTACTAGCTATAATGTAAATTTATTTAATTGTAAACATATAATAAAAAATAAAAAATTAAAAAAAAACGGAAAATTGCAATTCTTGCCGTTTTTATCAAAATTTTGACCGCTCATGCGGCGGTAATAGAAATGATTTCACCATAATGAAATTTTATTGAAACATTACTAACATCTTGATGTAGCTGTTGCATTCTATTTGAAATTGTATTGGTATGGTTGGATAATTATTTTTTTTTTTATAAAAAACATTTTTTTTTGCGATTTTTCGAAACTTTGGCTCTCGCTTGCGGCGGTAAAAGATATTAACCTTTTGGCAATTTATTTATTATTACCAATGGCAACTTTCCCGCACTATTACGTTTCGATTATATAAATTTCGGTTTTTTTCGACCCACCCTAATGTGTAGGGTTCTGCCAGACTGATGATTAAACTTTGCACATGTCTTTTTTTTTTTTCGAATTCTATTTTAATTTCATTTTATATCCAAATTCCAATTTTCTTACATTATATGCCTTCTTATACCATTATATATATATATTTCTAACTTTTCTTTATAAGTTTTAAGTATGTTTGACTGCGTACCACCGCTGAAATGGCGCATTGGTAATCTGATGTTTGCACTTGTTAATTTTGTATTAAATTAATTGTATTCTGTATACATTCTATGATTACCAATCTTTAAATAGAAAATTTAGTTAGATTTGATGCAAAAACTTGTTTAATGTATTTTGAAATTCAAAGGTACTACAAATTATATATATATATACAGGGTGTCCAAAAAATCTGGAAACGATGGAATAACTCGAGAAATGTACATCGGATTGAAAAACGGAAAAATGCATGTTCAATATTTTTCAAAAATCTATTTAGGAATATCAAAGTTGCCCCACAAACTCTGCCCCCTGGTGGGAAGGTGGGCAATTTTAAAATCTTAAATGTTAACCCTTTTTTTTATTGCGGATTCGGATTCTACGAGAAAATATACGTAACTTTCGTGTTTAACATATTCTTCGAAAAATCGCAGATGGCGCTTTAATCGAGTAAAATGCAGTGAGAATCGTTTCCATGGAACAGTCTGGAAAGAGTCGAATAACTCGAGAAATACACATCGGATTGAAAAACAGAAAAATGCATGTTCAATAGTTTAAAAAAATCTATTTAAGGATATCAAAGTTGCCCCCGAACTCTGCCCCCCCCCCTTTGGGGAAAAGGGGGGACCTTTGAAATCTTAATGATAACACCCCTTTTTTAAATGCAGATTTGAATTCTACGGTAAAAAATACGTGTTCAATATTTTAGAAAAATATATTTAGGGATATAAAAGTTGGCAATTTTTCTAAAATATTGAAGATGCATTTTTCCGTTTTTCTATCTGATGTATATTGCTCGAGTTATTCGGCCGTTTCCAGACATTTCAATGGAAACGATTCTCATTGCAATTTACTCGATTACAGCGCCATCTACGATTTTTCGAACAAAATGTTCAATTCATATTTTTTTCCGTATAATCCGAATCTTTAATAAAAGGGGGGGGGGGTATCATTTAAGATTTCAAAGTTACTGCCCTTTCCCCCTAGGGGTTGCAGAGTTGGGGAGACCAACTTTGATATTCCTAAATAGATATTTCAAAAATATTGAACATGCATTTCTCCGTTTTTCAATCTGATGTATATTTCTCGAATTATTCGACCATTTCCAAACTTTTCGGTTACCCTATATATATATATGCGTGCAAAAGATAACAAAAGATTAATACGCTTGCCCTTGAAACGATATATATAGATTATCAATTGTTTTCAGATAATATTCCATAACAAATTTAAAACTTCACCAAAAAATAAATAAAATAATATATATAAAATACAAATTTAACAGACATGTAATCGAATTACGCACTTAAACCGCTCAAATTGTCAGAATCCAAAAGGTTGCTGTAGATAACGAAATCTTCGGCGGTTTCTAGGACTATTAACTCTTAGCACGAGGCCAATATGAAAGTACCATTTTTAAAAAAATGCAAAACTTTTTTTGGATACATAATTGATATATTTCATATAAAAAAAATTATGTTGTTTGTGAGGAATCTAAAAAAAAATATGTTAAAGGTAAAAATCTATTAGCGTTTTCTATTAGAGAGTTATTAGAAGAAAAATGGTTTTCACTTATATTCTGTAACCTGTGAAGTCCGGGTTGGCTCCTAGTATCATTAAAAGAAATATATTCTTCAAATTTTGCAATAAATACATTCACATCTTCGATACTACTAAAGTAATCTCTGGCGATCATTTCTAATGGCCTAAGTACGTGATCACATAGGGCGCAGTTGTAAAGAGCGTGTCCGCCATGTCACGTAATATGTTCGACATGATACAGATTTATCAATCATTATTGTTCATTTAGTACTAACTTCTATCCATTATTATCATTATTTACTTCAGCATCTTACAGTATTATTACACGGTAGTATTATTGCTCAGTATCACATAGTAGTATTTAGTACTGCTAAGTAGGATTGGTAAATTGTATTTTCAGAATTTGTATTTTTGGAATCTTGTATTTTCAGAATTTGTATCTCAAAATTACATAGTATAATTATTGTTCAATATCACAAAGTATAATTTAGTAATGCTCAGTATAATTAGGTAAACAAACCTTCTGGGCGGGGCTAGTTGAGCTTAAGCCGAAAGATAGGCCACCCTGCCGGGTTTGACTATGACCTTGACACAGATTTACGTTATAAGAACAACGTTTATAAAATCACAAGTAGTTTGAGTTGGCTGTGGAGCGGGATAATTTTACTATGCTGATCAAATTTTGATTCAAGTTCACTCCCACTAACTCTGAATTCAATTTAAATGCAAATCTACTATTGAAAACATAACTTACAGAATGGAAAATCCCCTTCCCAAGGGCATATTCGAGATGGCTTCGCTGTTGAAGAAAGTACTTTTCTGAAAATACTTTACTAGAACACCAGTCAACCATCCTAAAAATAACTAGAAAATATAAACTTGTGGTTTTTGCCAAATACTTTATTATGATAGGAGGAAGGAACTTTTACCAAATGGCGAACTCTTCCGCAAAACGAGACAGGCACGTGGTAATGAAACGGGCTTCCAATCCAAAGCTAAGTCTCAGGATCCTCCGTGAGGTCAGCCTCGACACATATCCGCTCATTGAATCTTTCACCGCCATATTTAATTTATAGTTTACCAGCTGATAACCGCGACCTAATTAACATAAAACTGAATGAGATAACCGCGAAACCCAGATTCAGGGATTTTTTTTTTTTTTTTTTTTTTGGAAAATCTGAACCAGTTGGATAGCGGGCAAAGCCAACTATTATACTCTGTCATAATAATATCTGTCATGTGGACTAAATGCGATATTAAAAAAATCAATTTCAAAATTAAACATGTTGTATAGAGACCTTCAAATGTTAAAATATGCCAATATTTCCATAATCGGGATTTTATCATGATTCAATATGTTCCTCAAACTCATATGACGTTATAATCACTTGCTGACGTCCTATCTACTTGCTTTCTCTATTACTCATATTGATACTCTCTTTGTATTATTCTCAAACATTTGAAAAAGTCCGTTAACTTCCAATATGACGTCAGGTTAATTTTTTTTTAATTCTCTAATGACATCATATTAACCTGCTTTCTGTACTTACATATACTCATATTCCTTGTATTATTGGGAAATGTTTAAAAATTTCCTTTGTAGTCATATTACTCTTTTTTTTCAATTGTTGAAACTTTTTATTTCATTTTCATTTTTCATGTGGAAATCTGTAAATGGAAAATTAATTATTGTTGAAAGAATTTTATTGTGAATTTTTAATTCTTGTGTGGCAATTGCTATAACGAATAAAAATTTACCGGACTATTTTTCTCGTTTTTTCGAAAATCTGAACCAATCCGATAGCGGGTGAAGCTCGCTATTATACTCTGTCATAATAATATCTGTCATGTGGACTAAATGCGATATTTAAAAAAATCAATTTCAAAATTAAACATGTTGTATAGAGACTTTCAAATTGTTAAAATATGCCAATATTTCCATAATCGGGTTTTTATCATGATTCAGTACGTTTCTCAAACTCATATGACGTTATAATAACTTGCTGACGTCATATCTACTTGCTTTCTCTATTACTCATATTGATACTCTCTTTGTATTATTCTCAAACATTTAAAAAAATTCTTTAAACTTCCAATATGACGTCATATTAATTTTCTTTTTAATTCTCTAATGACATCATATTAAGCTGCTTTCTGTACTTACACATACTCATACTCCTTGTATTATTGAGAAATGTTTGAAAATTTCCGTTGTATTACCAATATGACGTCCTATTAATCTTTTTTTTCAATTGGTGAAACTTTTTATTTCATTTTCATTTTTCCCGTGCAAATCTTTCAATAGAAAATTAATTATTGTAGAAAGAATTTTATTGTGAATTCTTAATTGTTGGCAACTGCTATAAGAAAAATGTTTAAATTTAATAAGAAAAAGCTGTTAGATTTTTGGGGTTTTATCTCTCTATATTAAAATAATACGATTTTTTTATGATTTTAAGATTTATTGTAGATATTTAGCTATAAGTACACAAAATTTCAGGCCTGTAAGTTGTATAGTTTCTGAGAACCGGCTCTGTGACGGACAGAGAATGTAGTGGGATGAATAGGTTTCGTGAGATAAACGAAACCCTAAAAATGAAGGATAGATTTTGCGTTCACGCACACATCTTAGACATCAGACAAAACGCTCGCACTCAAAAAACTAGACTCAATTTATAGGTAAATAGCTATTTTCTGCCACAATCTTTTCTTTCGCAATTATTACCTTTTAACTTTATTTGAATACACTAGTTAAAATTTTAAAAGTTTTTAAAAGATTCTTTCATTACCTCTCTTCAAAAATAAATTTGAAGTTCTAAACTTTTCTTTGCGAGTGATCATTTTACAAAAAGTCATAAGGACATTTTAAAAAACAATGTTAAAGATTAAAAATTTAATTAGATCGTTGATGTAATTGTAAAAACTCTGAATTATACATGTAACTCTAAATACAAATTTCATTCTAGCATTTTTCATAATTACTATTTTCAAAATGATGTCATTTGGTTATAATTTACAATCATTTTGCAACACATTAAAAAGTTCGACTCTTTTGTATCTTAATTGACATCCAATTAAGAAATATTTTTCGAAAAATCTTTAAAAATAATGGCATCATCAATATCAAAGTTATTTTCTGTCTCACTTTTATTTCACTTTTATTATGAATCATTAAATGCTTTCTCAAACTCATTAGACGAGTATGTTCTGATTTTTTACGAGCATTTATACATTCTTATAAGGAGAGAGAACTTTGTTTTCTAATGATAATGTATAAATATCAATAGGCACGTAAAAAATAGATATTTAATACTAATTGGCTCGTAAATGTTCTGTCCGAAAACTAATCCTAATAGTTTATGAGAGTGTCATATAGCAGAAAATGAAACAGAATTATTTAAGTGTGTAATGGTGTCGTATTAGTGGGAAATATATTTTTTCGTATCGATTTTTATAAGTTTCTTATATATAACAGTTATTTTTATATTTTTATTTAATAGGTACATTGCAATGTCGATTTATTTTCCAAATTAATATTTACAGAATGAGATTTTTTTGTCATGCATATCTTGGTTTGATTATTAATCGAAATCCATCACTGTCACATTTATGCAGTAACTCTTGCACTGTTGCAAAATAAAAAGGAACCACCAGATGGCGCTAAGCGCGTAGAACTTTAAGACTGACTGACTGTTTTGTTTACTTTACGTTTGTACATAGCTTGTCGTGTATTCGTTCTGTATCGTCTTTAAGTGTGTCTACCTGTCCAATAAATAATCTTCATTAGTAAAAGATGTTTCTACCTTTAAAGAAGCTCATAGAACACGAACCAGAAAATTAGGTGAGATCAAACCTTTTATTTACTTTTATTGTCTTGTATGATTTAAGAAAGTCTACGAAATTCTCTTTTATGGTGCCGAAACCCGGGAGCTGTAATTTAGAAAATGGCGCAACCTAGCGAATTAGATAAATCAAAAAGTATGCGTAAGTCTCTTAGAACATCTTTAACGAAGATTATTAACAAAATAACTGAATATTTGGCAGGTGACGAGATAGATAATGACGAAGTCGAAGATCTTAAAATTCAATTAATCGAGAATGCAGAACAAGTTTACAAATTAGATTCAGAAATTCAGAAACTTGTAGATAACTTAGAAACGCTAGAAAAAGATGTATCATCCAGTCAAGAATATCGCGAAAAAATTACAAAAACGAAAGCTAAAATTGATCGATATTTAAAGCGTAATGTTCCTAACGAAAGTAAAATAAACTCTTCTATTTTATTGTCCACAGAACCTGATGAATCAAAGAATTATTCTCACGTAAGATTACCGAAACTTACAATACAACCTTTCGATGGGAAATATGAAAATTGGCAGGAATTTTGGGGGCAATTTGAAGTGGCTATACATGAAAATGTAAAGTTAACTAACATAGAGAAGTTAAATTACTTAAAGAATTTCTTAACAGGAGCAGCTTTAAAATGTATTCAAGGTTTAGCTTTAACACAAAATAATTACGATGTCGCGATCGGATTGTTAAAAGAAAGATTCGGAAAAAATGAATTAATAATACGATCGCATGTAAACAAGCTATTAAGCCTAAATCCTGTAAAATCTGGAGCGAATTTAAGAGAGCTTAGACAATTGCATGATACCTGTATTATTCAAATCAGAAGTCTCGAAACAGCCGGAGTAGAATTAAATAACTATGGGGGAATTTTATTCGCTATTTTAGTCAAATTAATTCCTGAAGAAATTGTTCTAGGATTCAATCGTTCTGCTGGCGAAGATTCTTGGAACTGTGCCAAATTATTAGAATTTCTGAAACATGAAATCGAAACGCGAGAAAAAACGTATATGTTTCGAAATGATGAAGTATTTGAAAAGAATAAAATTAAAGAATTATCTTATCGAAAACATGAAACTCATAATAATATACCCACAACAGCTACATTAAATGCACTTATCAAGAAAGACTGTCTATTTTGTGCAGGGGAACACGAAAATTTTAACTGTCCCTTAACCATTAATGAACGAAAATCGAGTCTTTTACGAAAGGGTTATTGTTTCCTTTGCCTTCGCAAATCCCACGTATCAAAATTTTGCCGCGAAAAAATGCGTTGCAACATTTGTGGTCGAAGACATAATGTTTTAATTTGTGACGAAACTGAAAGGCAACATAACAAAAAGGAAAGCGTCTCAAAGTCTCCGGAAAGAAAAAATGATTCCAATGCTCTAAGTTGCGCAACAACTGCAGTAAACGAAAATGTATTTTTACAAACAGCTGTCGCCTTTTTAAGTAATAATTCTCAGGAAAGAAAAATAAAAATTATCATGGATTCGGGGTCGCAAAATACGTTCATCGATAAAACGTTTTCTCGTAAATTTAATTTAGAAGTTATAGGAAAAGAAAAATTAGCAATTTATGCTTTTGGGTCAAAACCAAAGAAATCTATTGTAAGAAATAGGGTAAAAGTAAATTTACGAAGCATTTATGATCCAAAGAAAATTATTTCTATAGAAGCAATTGAAACATCTTCCATATCGGAAGCTGAAATTCAAGGTCCCAGTAAAGAAATTCACAAATTTTGTAATGAAGCCAAAATACAGATAGCTGATATTGAAGGGTCTGAAAATTTAAGGGTTTCTCTTTTAATTGGGTCAGACTATTTCTGGAAAATCGCTACAGGGAAAGTCAAAAGAGTGTCCGGTGCTTTAGTAGGAATGGAAACGAAACTAGGTTATGTATTTAATGGTTCTGAAGCTAAACGCAAGAATTTTAAGGATGTTAGCGTAATGAATGTTATAGTGCGTAATCAAAATTTAGAAGAATCAGACATTTTGAAAAGATTGTTCGATTTAGAAGGTTTGGGAATATCGCGTAGTGACAATCTGAATGAAGATGACGAAGTTATGAAAGAATTTGAAAATTCTACGAAACTAATCGAAGGTCGCTACCAAGTTAAACTACCATGGAACGAACATTCTGAGTCGCTACATGATAACTATAGTAATGCTAACAACCGTTTGCGAACACTTGTCAAAAGATTTAAGAAAAATCGAAATTTTCATAGTCAGTACAAGGACATTATTTCAAAGCATCTAATTCAAGGAATAGCTGAAAGGGTCAATGAAAATGAATGTGGTGATAATTCTAAGATCTATTACATGCCACATCACGCAGTAATACGCGAAGATAAAACAACGACGAAAATGAGAATAGTTTTCGATGCCTCCTCGAGTGAACATAATTTTCCGTCCCTTAATGACTGCTTGAATCCAGGTCCGAATTTAGCGCCCGATATCCTAATACTTCTTTTGCAGTTCCGTCTGAATAAGGTTGCCATAACGGCGGATATAGAAGGTGCATTTTTGCAAATTGCCCTGGCGCCAGAAGAAAGAGACGCAGTTAGATTTCTATGGGTTACGGAAGATTTAGACGCTGAACCCGAAGTTTTGAGGATGACGCGTGTAATTTTTGGAGCAAGATCGAGCGCATTTTTACTGAACGCGACAATTAAACATCACATCAAGAAGTATGAGGCTATTTATCCAACTGCCTTCAGCGTTTTGAACAGTAGATTGTATGTAGACGACCTTATACACAGTTTAGAAGACACAGATTTAGCGTACTCCGTCCACGAACAAATGAGGCTCATTTTGAGAGAAGCAGGCTTTAATATGAGAAAATGGAAAACAAATGTACGCTCATTGCAAGATCGATTTAAGGAAGAAGTTAACGATGAATCCACGTTATGCAAGGTCCTTGGCTATTGCTGGAATTCAGCAGATGATGTCTTAAGCGTTGATAGTGATAAACTTTTAAGGGATAAGGATATGGCAGAATTAAAATTTACGAAGAGAAGCGTAATAAAAACTATGGGAAGAATCTACGACCCGTTGGGCTTAATATCACCATTTGCAGTTCGAGCTAAAATACTACTGCAAGACATATGGAAGAAAAAACTCAATTGGGATGATGCTTTACCAACCGACTTAGCAAAAATATTTCAAGATTGGTGTGAAGAATTGTTTTATTTGAAGCAGATATCTGTACCAAGACATCTATTCTCAATGAAAGGAATGGAAGAACTTACGGGCTGTCAATTTCACGTCTTCGTAGATGCCAGCAAACGAGCTTACGGAGCAGTTATTTATGTACGTTTTCGCAACTCTGACGGAATTTTCCATTCCAATTTAGTCACTTCAAAGACTAGGGTTGCACCAGTTAAAGAAATAACTCTGCCGAGGTTAGAGCTTCTTGCTGCACTTATAGGAGCCAGATTGTTCGATCATATTCGACTACATTCAAGTACACCGAAGGATACGAAGACTATATTTTGGTCAGATTCCACGATTGTTCTTCACTGGATCAAGAATAATTCTCGAAAATTGAAGATGTTTGTCAAGAACAGAGTAGATGAAATCAAGAAAATATCTGAACCTGATTGTTGGAATCACTCTCCTGGGAATGATAACCCTGCCGATATTTTAACACGAGGTGAAAACTTAACCAGTCTAAAGGACCTGGAGCTTTGGTGGTTTGGGCCACCGTGGCTAAGGAAGTGCGAAAGTCAATGGCCACAATCCAACGTTCATACCGATCAGGAAACCAACTTAGAAAATAAAGAATATGAAGTGGTGAATATGCTCCTGATAACGAAACTTGAAGATCTTTTCGATATCCGAAGATTCAGCAAACTTAAACAAATATTACGAATTACTGCATGGATTCAAAGATTCATCCACAATACAAGGAATCCTCAGAGTAAGAGAAGTGGTCCCTTAGCTACAGAAGAACTTGAATTTGCCGAAGAATACTGGATTAAACTTACACAAATGGAGCATTTTCCTGAAGAATATTCAGCGCTGACGCAAGGAAAACCAGTACCAACAAACTCAGTTATTCGGCCGTTCAATCCAATTTTAAATGAAAGAAAAATAATCTTGATTGGTGGACGATTACAGCAAGCTAATATCTCATACCATGAAGCTCATCCAGTTTTACTACCTGGTAAATCCCATTTATCAAATCTTATCATCAAAGACTGTCATGAAAAGACAAGGCATGGTGGTGTATCGGAAACTTTAACACAACTCAGAGAAAAAACTTGGATATTGAAAGCAAGACAAAGAATCAAGAGTTTGATATTTAGATACAATTTATGTGAAAAACTTCGTGTTAAACCTGCCACCCAAATTCCTGCACCTCTACCTGCCGACAGAATAAATGAAGCCTATCCATTCCAAGTTACAGGCCTAGATTACTTAGGTCCGTTGTACATTAAAGATCACAATGAGACTAAGAAAACTTACATATTGCTTTTCACATGTGCTGTAACAAGAGCAGTACACCTAGAATTAACCCCGGACTTGACCACAAAAACGTTCATTCAAGCGTTCCGAAAATTTGTAGGAAGACCGGTGCAGCTTCTTTGCCCACTTGAATTTTCAACACTTTCGTCTCCAGACGAACTTCGCCCGGCGGAAGTTGTTGCAAAATAAAAAGGAACCACCAGATGGCGCTAAGCGCGTAGAACTTTAAGACTGACTGACTGTTTTGTTTACTTTACGTTTGTACATAGCTTGTCGTGTATTCGTTCTGTATCGTCTTTAAGTGTGTCTACCTGTCCAATAAATAATCTTCATTAGTAAAAGATGTTTCTACCTTTAAAGAAGCTCATAGAACACGAACCAGAAAATTAGGTGAGATCAAACCTTTTATTTACTTTTATTGTCTTGTATGATTTAAGAAAGTCTACGAAATTCTCTTTTATGCACACTTATTTGCATGCATGTATTTATAACATTTGTTTTGTAGAACCTTGATGAGATGTGTTTTTTACTCCAGTTATAGAGAGTGTTCGACAAGTACAGGGTGCAGCAAAAAAACACACCTTGATTCTGATGAAACATTGCTCGGCTGGATCTACTTTCTGGAGCAGATCTAGATTCTATTCTCAACATTGTACAAAAGTACAAATGTATCTTAATCTAATAAAATATAATGTAACCGCAAACTAAAATATAGAATAACCTCTTCCGAGTTACCCACGACACCGAAAATATTTCTGTATTATTCAAAACCTCAAAAACTAATATATATTTTTTTAATTTAAAGAAATATTTATAAAAACCAAGTCCCCTTTGATGCCACTTAGATATTTTTTAGGTTATTCGTAGCTGATTAATTTAGATTGTATCATCATGATCCAAGAGCCATTGCTTTTGTAAATACACTATACATCTCGGAAATATTTTAATGATTAATTTCTTTTACCTGAAATCCCAAGTAAAATGCCATATCCTGTATCGTAACGCTAAATTTATTCCAGTTAAAAAAGGCAGATCTGGAGCATTCCTGCATCTACAAATGCTAGCAACAATTTCATCGCGGGAATTAAATCCTTCTTAAATGGGCTTAAAAAATAACATAAAATATTTCAATAACTTTAAATGTATTTAACTTTGAGAATTTTGAAAACTAGCAATCATTACAACAACAAAAATATAAAATAAATATTTCAAGCCATAAAGTACACAAATGCAAGCATTAATGCACCGAAATGACCGCTTCTTCTTCATCCATAGAGTTGAGTATTACAATCATTACCTGTTAGAAAGTGGCTCGAATTTAGTCAAAACTGAAATATCCGGTTTCACACTCCTATACGTTTTTTCCCTATTACCCCCTACTTCATTACAAACTGTTACGAATTTTAGTTCAGAGATGAAATATTCTACGATGTAATTTAGTAATTAGAAAGACCAAAATATCATTATTCTTAACTTTCTTAAAATCTTCTACAAGTTTATTTTGAAAATTAACTTAAGTTTCACCAAAAACTGGCGTTATTCAACTGCCATCCAGAACAAATAATTGTATGTTCTCTCAATATAATACTCTAGACGACGAACGTTTCCGTCTTCTTGTATAGTGCTTACAATGCTAGCCGCAATACAAAAGGTGTTAGGACCTAATCCCAATTAAAGCTTAGAAGTTCATAATGTGTCGCATTCCAATTTAAATAGGTGTGAGTAGCACTTGATTGAAGAGGATAAAGAACTGACTTGATGTTTACGTATTTTATCTGTTTATTGACGAAATTTTACCATTTCTGTGTTCAATATTTTACCAGATTATTGTTCAACATTAAATTTAATCAGTCTAGTTTTAACATTTTACCAGTTCATGCTTCAATATTTTACCAGTTACTGGTTCAACTTGCCTAAGTTTACGGCTTAACTTTAGCACCAAATATTGGCAAGGAATTTTATCATCTTATAAGTTCAGCTATTCCAACATTAAAAGTTGGTTAATACACAGTACACAGTAGGCTTGGACACAGTTATATTTATAACCCATTAAAATTTCGGAAGATGAGAACTATTTGTATTTTTCTTTATTTTGTTATTTTAAAGAAACCAACGCGGAAACAGGACAAACAAAAAGTAGTCGTGGGGTGCCACCGTAATACTTACCCTTCATGGATATGCATAATATAAAGTATGAAAGAAAAACATGTGTAAACAATTTATAAAATGCATTGCAATTGGAATAAAATCGTGGCTTGATGACGTCATAAACTTTAAATGCTCTATCACTGAATTGCGTAAGAGAAACATCCTTATAACTTCAAAATTGATAAGCCTATTAACTAACGGTTTACTGCGTCGGATTAAGCGTCTCACTTCCAATTAAAATATATCTTTGAATTGAAATTTGAATGAAATACAGGGTCATGAAAAATAAAAATGTGTAAACTACTTATAAAATCCATTGCAATTCAAATAAAATCGTGGCTTGATGACGTCATAAACTTTAAATGCTCGATTACTGAATTGCTTGAAAGAAACCTCCTTATAACTCCAAAAATAATAATCCTATTAACTAGCGGTTTATTGCATCTGATTGAGCGTCAAATTTCCAATTAAAATACATTTTTGAAGTGAAATTTGGATGAAATACAGGGTCATGAAAAATCGAAGAGTGTGGCAAATAGGATTACAAATATCTCGGCAACTCATTATCCGATCGACTTTATGCAAAATTTATATTTTTTTATTGTCTTTTATATTCACTCCTTAAAATAAACAATTTCGAATTTTTTTATATACCTTTTATCAGAACGAATATTTCGAGAGTCCAAAAAAAAAAATAGTTCCGAATAATCGACGTTACTGAAATTCAATAAGCTTCTTCCCATTATTACATACTGAATACATACCAAATTTCAAGTCTCTATCTCAATTTGTTAGGGAGATAGAGCGTTTACAGACACATAGACAGACGGACGGCATTTTTTTTTTCTCAAGTCGGAATCTTCAGTGTCTGAAACGTGTAAACCCGTCAAAAAAAAAATTTCGATTTTCAAAACGATTGCAAGATTTACCCTATACTACGTATGATGGGTAAATAAAAAAGGCGAGAAGAAAACATATTTCTATTACAACTATATAACAATATTTTTTCACAAAACTTTTACACGGGCTGCAAAACCGTTATATTTATAAGCTATAAAAATTCCAAAGAGTTCGGACAACAAGAACTTAAAAAAAATTAAAAAAAACATGAAACGACCATACGTGAAAAGAAAAAAAATGTATTTAAAAAAAAATGTATTTTTACGAACACTTTTACCACTAAATATCAATATTTTTTGGCTATTTTTTACATTTAAAAACAACAATTCATACAAAATAAGGTTAGAGATATGAAATCATACAAATTTGAGATTTATTTTAGGTTATTATCACGGACCTGTTCAACGCCGGTTGGGACAGCTAGTTATAGAATAAAACTAGAGAAATATAAGTATTTTTTAATTTTTTAAATAAAAAACTGCAGAATAAACTTCAGCTTTTTAACCTTCACTTCACTAGTTACATATTTACATTTAAAACATTATCTTTGAAACAATGTTACATAACCATATGGAAACTTTGAACAACATGATATTTTGTGGGTATTTTCATTCAAACACACTTATAGAAATCCTTATTATTAACTAAGCATGTTTTAACATTGTGTATAAACATACTTCCTTCCATTGAATCTCCCATTCAAAGTTTCTAGAAATTTCTCCGAGAATAAAGCCCTTTATAACATGTTTGTTGACTTACGAGAAAAGTGGTATTAAATAAGATACCCATGGATATATACCCATAAGATACCCATAACATACCCATATAATGACATTTCAACAAGTGAAAACTGGCCGTTCGTTTTATCTAAATTTAGCATCAAATACTATGTACTAGTATAAAATCAATTACTATGTATTTGAATTTTATGCTCTTATAACAACATTTATAAATGTAATTCATAATTTAAAACAAGAACGAAAAATCATACGTCAGGCATAGATTATGTAACACTTTCCAACGCTTCCAAAATAATTTTACAAATCATACCGTTTAATAAGCTAGAAGATAATATCTAAGTAAGGAATTTGGAAAACGCATAACATATTTAAAAACGTAATTATTTCAGGAATTTCCAACATATACAATATTCGGAAAAATATCCGAATACTTTTATTCAGCCCTGTATATGATCTATAGATTTGTATATATACTACATAGGATGCTAAATTTTAGTTTAGTTAGGAAACGCGTAGCACAGTTTAAAATCCTCCTTCTGGAGTTTCTGTCAATAAAAGGAAAATTGTTCGCGAACTTTTGTGCTGCCCTGTATAGGATCTACAGAATTTATACACCAAGTAACAGACAAAAAGTGAGTTAAATTTAAAATCGCGTTCAGCAACTTAAAACGCACTTCCAGGAATTATTTTTAACAGACATTAGAGAATTCTTTTGTGTGTCCCTGTAAATGGACGATGACTGCTATACACACACTGTTCTGTAGTAAGCCTCTTGTAATGCAGATTAGTGATATATATAAATTTCAATGCGTTTAAAATAGTGAATCATTATTTAATTAAACCACAAACGATTTTTCTCCATAGACGTAATGTAACGGAATTCTTTTGACTATCCCTGTGAAGTAACTATAAGTGTTACGAACATCCTATTCCATATTAAGCTTCTTGTAATGCACCTTAGTGATATATATCAATTACAATGTGTTTGAAATTGCGTAACATCATTACAATAAACCGCAAATAATATTTCACCATAGATCGTAATGTAACGGAATTCTTTTGAGTGACCCTGTAAAAAAACTATAAGTGTTACACACTTCTGTTGAAATAGGGAACATGCTATAGATAACGACAATAACATAGAAAAATTGCAGAGCAATCCGAGCATATTTACGGGAGTTAGAGCACGGACAGACGGCAGATGGCCATGCGGCCGTACGGCAGACAAACCGAAGTCATAAACACTTTTCAACTAGGTTGAAAAATGTTAAAAAGTTATGCACTATATTTATGTATCCCTTTTTTAATTATAATTTAGGATAATTAAAAAATAAACATAAAATTGACAGTATAGCAGGTTCCATCCCACATTTTTTTATTATAAGGTTTTGAGTTTAAGATACAATTTTTATATAGCCTTAAGAAATACTGAACATTTTTCTTTAACAGTTTTTAAACTACAGTTTAAATAAATGAGCTTGAAATAATTATTACTCTATTTTTTTTTTTTTTTTTTTTTTTTTTTTTTTTTTTTTAAATACAAAATTTTTTTGTCATGATTTTTCAATGTAGCAATTGCCTGAAATATTGAAATATAGTAAGATGCTAAATTAAAAATTTCTACTTCACTTGTTGGCTGTTTTTAGAAATGTTTTATTTTATTATTTTGTTATTTTTATCTGATTATTAAATGAATGCTGGAATATTTTTTACTTTGTTTTTATTTTCAAGGTTATAAAAATTCATAAAATATTGTACTGAATAAAAATAAAACAATTTATTATTTTAAAGAAAATGAAATAATACTCTAATAATTTTTTTAGAACAGTGTACAGACTTTTATTTATATATATATATATATATATATATATATATATTAATAGTTGTGGAAGTGCCATTTAGTTTATGGTTAAATTTGTACACATAAAGATTTTTCAAAACATTTTAAACACAAAACTTTTTAAAGTTTTTAAATATTGTTTGATCTGAATGCGGCCGTAATACTGCTTAATGCACAAGAAACAGCCGTTAGCAGAACTTCTTGCATTGGAAAGGTAGACTACATCGAATGGAAATAAAAACATAGGTATTAAATGGAACTTTTTGACACGTTTATGCTTCAGAAATTTATAAATGAGATCACTGAAACTCAGTATATGTCTATAGAATTTGGATTACCTGGAGGTGTTGTATTGAGATATATATGCGATATAATGACTAATATCGGATATATTTATGAATAATATTTACTATTAAAATATAATGAATAAAAAACGCGTACTAATATTTTAAAAGGCGCTTTCAGTAATTTAATAAGTATGACAAGAAAAATTGTTTTTATAAAATACACATTTTTGTAAGGATTCAATGTTTTCCTTGAAAATCACGCCTAATTTCATGGCTGCAATTCATTTTTTCAAAATGATTCCTTTACGGTACGTTAATTTGGTGTGGTCACCGAACCAGATTATGGAAAATGCACCGCTTTTTTATACGTAGTGAATTTATTAAAAATATATGTAATTTTTTCTGTGTTTTCTTTTACGATACAGCATCAGGAAAAAAAAAAAAACATTATTTAAACTATGCTTTTATGATTACTAAATGGATTTCTCAACATGTAATACTAAATTCATTAATATAAAACAATTAATTAATTAAAGCGTACTTTATACATTACATTCTTTATTGTTTATTTATATTTTCTACATTTTAATGTTTAAAACATTTCGTTATCGTAGTTTCACTGCCAGTTAACCTATTGTGGTGAGCCTGATTTAGCTTATAATTAAAACCATTGTTGTTTGAACTCGTATACAACTGTAACCATAAAGATTATTTGGCGGTGTAACACTTGTGGTGGGTTAATGAAAACAAAAATTATTAAAAATTATTGTACTAATTTATAATTAAGTTCTAAAAATATTTAAATGCTATACTGTCATTGGAAACACACCTGGTAAGATATTTTCTTATAATTCTCGCCTATCAAGAAGTGAATGATAAAACTGAGCTGCGCCTGTCAGGCACGTCAACCGTCGCGCCCAAGTCCGGAGGGACTTTTATCGCGCACGACCAGAAGTCCTGCTGTATGCGCTGCGATCGGTCGGAGCACTTTCACCTGCGCATCACTCACATTGCACCCAAGTGAATGACGACATAGGTCGTTGCGATTGTGGTGATTCTCAGCCCTCTTGAGAAACCTCCATGTTACATTTGGGGACGAGCCGGAGTCCCGCAACAGCTTAGGGGCTGGATACCCAAGGGTGAATCAGGGCCTAGGCTATAAGTAGGGTTTACCCGACCCGCACTTGCCCTACCAGAACAGGAGGGACGTGAAAACCTACAGAGGTAGTCACAGTTCTCTCTTGTAGTGGATTAACTGAAAGAGAAGGGGTTAGTAAGCAAACAGAAACTTAATTTCTTATCTAAAAAGTAACTATGCCTCTGAGCTTGCCCCCCGTTGGCTTGCCTTCCGGCAGAACCCCGACGGCGAAACGTCGGCGTAGTCCGTCGACTTCTCAGGGTGACTAGACAGAGGCATTAAAACATGCAAACAAAGTATAAACTTTTGAAAAAACAGCAATATGCACAATAACAATATATAATTCAAAATATGCACAATAACAACAGGACTAGTACAGAAAATAACTAAGTATTTACGTATCACAAACTAAAGTGCCGGCTCACGAGACGAATCTCGAGCCTGCGAACGGCATGCACCATTCCCTCCTGCGCCACGGGGAAAGCAGGCAGTTTGGATTGGGTTCAATGAGATTCTTCCTAAATAGACTATGTCCTGTCAGGAAGGTAGTGACTGAAGGAGAGAGGAAAGGAAGCTCTAAGGAGACCAGATCGTAAAGGTATCACCCCTTGTCCGAATAGTCACAGTGATCGTGCATGCAATTTATAAAAAGTGATCCAATCGCTAAATTGAAGAGGTAATGGTGAGTATTATTCAGCTAAAACTGAATGTGAGCGTGGTGCTAAATGCCAGTTACCAAGCTATCCAGGGAAAATTAGATACATGTGTGCTTGAATCAAGGAAGCAGTATCTCCTGAATGCTTTCAAGCTTTACATTCAAAATAGCTGTATTTTTATTTATTTTTGTTGATTAAGTAATAACAATGTCGTAAGATATCATTTATACTATAGATCGCTAAACCGCGTGCTAGCGAGCCAATTCACGCCGCTATTTCGGAATACTAATAGTCGACTTACCTATAGACAGAATTCTTCTATTAAATAAGACGAAGAATACTAATTCGAAATAGTTTCGAAAATCAGCCTGTAGCAACCAGGTTTGTCACTCCTGGTTTGTAAGAATGTAAAATGTTAAAATAAGTATAAAATTTATAATATAAAAGCACTGTATATTTTCTGTAATTTCTCTAAATGTACACTCATCTGCACTCCTGAAGCCGTATAAACCTCGCATGAGGGTCCTCAGTTTACTTAATGGGATTATGCTAAACAAATAAATCTTATTCTACACAATCTAGAAGAAATATTTAAATATATTAATAAACGTAATGATTTTGTTCTTTCCTTTTTTCATAATTCGGAAGCGATAGGGGCCAAGCATAGCCTCATTAAATAAATGTCTTCCGTTTTCATAGAATTATTTTGTAAAGCAGTGCAACACATTTCAAAGATACATTTGCTAGATGGCAGTACATATGGATTCAACATTTCGTATACTTAGCATAGCTGCCATTTTTTACGCTTTTTTGTTACCTCTTTTTTCAAATTAATTATTAATTTTTAATGATTACGTACTTCTTCCTTCGGTTTTGTTAAAATTTAATTTTCTATATTAAGCTGAAGAAATTGTGCCACAAATGTGTGATATTCGAATTCAAACACCACATGCAGTTAAACAGGAGATATATCATCTGTAACAGAGATAAAGGAGAAAAATTTCAGGAAAAATAATATTTGTTTACGTTAATCCCTAAAACTAAACAAGATTTGCACTTGAAATGTAATCAGGGAACACTCGAAACAAAGCACCCTAACTTCAAGAATTACAAACAAATCTCGAAGTGTTTCACTGTATATACTGTCTCACTGTGACTGTGTACGTCTTTCATCCTTTGCCTTCGATGCCACCTCAGCCAATTGGCAGAGGTGGTTTCAAATGAAACAGTCGTGCAATAAAATATTGCACAGATTTATTTATTTCTTTATTTTTAATCTACTTCCAAAAATTAGCTTCTGTTTTAGGCTGCTATATATGTATGTATCTATGTATGTGTGTTTGTATTTCCGAAATTTTCTCAACAACCAATGAACAGATTTGAATGCAACATTTGTATGACAATTCCAGTACACCAAGGGAATTTGTAAGCTAAATATTGTCACCATAGCGTGTATAAATCGTTTTACAGGGAAATTTTAATATATGATTCTCTACTGTGTGCCAAATGTGGCCGACGCTGACTACTAAAGTATTTTTATAATTATATATGCTTTCAGCGAATATAATTTTCAAATAAATAAAGAATTCATAAAAAGATAAATAAACAATCCCAACCAGATCAAACACTAGCCGAACAAAACAAAATCAAGCACTAGCAGCAAAATGATATTGGGTCAATATGCTTTATTAGCAAAATGTTGGGAAAATTGTCACAAAGTGCAGTTCCAAAATTATGTGTCTTAATATTTTGCCAGTATTGCACAAATATTTGCAAGTATTTCATCGTTTCATTGTTATTATTTCCACTGCAAAGTATAAATTTATAAAATGTTGAGGCTTTCTTGCAAATATTTCCTATTTAAAGTCAATATTCTGGTAATAGTGGGAGTTATAATTATATTAATTATATATTAATAATGGATATTTAATAATTACGGTCATAGTTTTCCAAAAATATTAATCGCAGTCATGTCTAAAATCACTTTTATTCTAAACCGATACTAAAAGGTATTTTCCAATGACATATCAAAGTTTTTCATCCAAATTCGACTTTCGTTAAATTTAACTTTCATCTAAAGTTTTTCTTCTAAATTCAATTAATTTTTACAAAGTATTCCCTCTAAATTCTAATATGTATTAAACTTTATACTCATTAGAGGAAAATCTTTCTAGAAAAAAGTATCATCCGGTACGAGAGAAAATAATAATCAATACGGGTTTATGAGTTTAATTTTAGACTAATTATTGGAAAATTGTATTAATTATCGCAAGGACCTATAATTGGATGTGTAACTAGTATAACTCAATACAAAATATCGAATTATTAAACTAATTAAGGTAATATAAAAACGATGAACTGTACGTTGACAATATTTTGAATTGAGATAAATAAGCTAAATTATCGCATTCCGATAGCACTATTATTGAATCCCAATAAAGTTTAATGTTCTGGAAATTCTATGAGTTATTCAAATACATTAATATATAAAACAAGAACTGTACGATATCATTTTACATTCTATTCTTGAGTTTTATTTTTTTTTTCAGTTCCTACTATTAGTTCACACTCTCCCTATATATATTTATTTATCTTGTTCAAATTTTCAATTTTTAATAAAATAATTTTTATTCATCCACTCAAGTTCAAATATATATTTTTTGAACTTGTAGTGGCTGACACTTGATGTTTTCAGATATGTTGTCTTGATGTTTTCAGTTTTTTCAAATATTAATTAATTAATTAAATTAAATTAATTAGTTTTAGTTTTATATGGGATTAAAAATATCAACACGCAGCCGATTTATTTCAGACATTAGTTCCATTTAAAAGCACTCACTCACAAGTCTTGATAACGCAGTCGGTTTAACTCTGAGCTCGTAACCACAAGGTCCCAGGATCGAACCTCACCTGGGACGGAACGAAATTCTCCCCGTACTCGAAAATAAATTTCTCTTATATAAGATATTTCGCAGGATAAAAATTTAGGAATAAATACCGTCAGTGGCGAAGCGTGTAGATCGCTGGAAAAAAATGTATTTTTGACCTAAGTAGGAATTGACTTTATTATGTAGATTTCGTAAGAAATACTACCTATTACATTCTCACCTAAGTTGGAAATTTTGAAAATTTTTTGCAGATCTACGCCGATCATGGCTCCCAGAACCCAAAACCACCCCCAGTTTAAAACTTTATATATATATATATATATATATATATATATATATATATATATATATATATATGTCATTTTTTTATGACCACGATAACTGGAAAAATTCTGCATAAATCTCTTTCAAACTGATACATAAAATCAAGGGACATAAAATCTCGGTCAAGTTCGTTAATGGGCAAAATCGAACCAAGGGGAGGGGGGAATGAAGGGCTTTTTGTGAAAACAGAACCCCCCCCCCATAATTTCTTAATTATTATACGTATCGAATCCGTTTAAAGTTATTATTACATCTAGGAAAAGGGCCGAAAATTTATGTATGACAGATTTTTGATATAACTAAAAATGGCCCCAAGAGGGGGAAAAGGGGGGGGGGTTAGAAGAAAAAAACCATAGCTTCGTCAATTCACAAGATATCAAATCCGCGTAAATTTATCATTAATCCTCTTAATATTATCTAAAACTTTTATATTGACAAGTTTTTTATAGGACCAACCGTTATAGCAAAAAAAATAAAAACAAAAAAATCCCTGCCGGTTCCGCCTGCAAACAAGTTATTTTTCGAAGTAGGCGGTTCCAACTCCCGCATCTTTTCGAAACTGATACATAAAATGAAGAGGCATAAAATGTCGGTCAAGTTCGTTAATGGGCAAAATCGAACCAAGGGGGGTGGATGGAGAGGACTTTTTGGGAAAACAGAAAAAAAACCATACATTCTTAATTATGATACGTATCGAATCCGTTTGAAGTTATTATTACTTCTAGGAGAAGGGCCGAAAATTTATGTATGACAGATTTTTGATATAATTAAAAATTACCTTAAGGGGGGGGAGGAAGGGGAGTTTTAGAAGAAAAAAATTCATAACTTCGTCAATTCCCAAGATTTCAAATCCGCTTAAATTTATTATAAATCCTCTTAATATTATCTAAAACTTTTATATTGACAAGTTTTTTATAGGACCAACCGTTATAGCAAAAAAAAAATTAAAAACAAAAAAATCCCTGCCGGCTCCACCTGCAAACAAGTTATTTTTCGAAGTAGGCGGTTCCAACTCCCGCATTTTTTCGAAACTGATACATAAAATCAAAGGGCATAAAATCTCGGTCAGGTTCGTTAATGGGCAAAATCGAACCAATGGGGGGGATGGGGGGGGGGCTTTTGTGAAAACAGAAAAAAACCCATAATTTCTTAATTATGATACGTATCGAATCCGTTTGAAGTTATTATTACTTCTAGGAAAAAATTTATGTATGACAGATTTTTGATATAATCAAAAATTGCCTTAAGGGGGGGGGGGGTTAGAAGAAAAGAAATCATAACTTAGTCAATTCCCAAGATTTCAAATCAGCTTAAATTTATTATAAATCCTCTTAATATTATCTAAAACTTTTATACTGACAAGTTTTTTATAGGACCAACTCTTACAGCAAAAAAAAATTACCAAAAATATAAAAAAAAAATCCTTGCTGGCTCCGCCTGCAACCAAGTTAGGTTTCGAAGTAAGTGCTTCCAACTGCCGCATCATCGGTCATTTCTTCCGCAATTCCCGACAAACAGGCGCCCCACGGTCTGCGTCTTCGAAATCTACCTGTGCCTGTAGGCCGAGCCGTCAGAGATTTTTTTTATATTACTTGTTTATTATTCTTTTTCTGTCGAATAATATGAATTACTGAAGATGATGTGAAATCTTTAGACTTCATAATGTACTCGTTGTCAATAAAGCTCTCTGAATTTCCAGAATTCGAAATCTTGAAAAAATCTTAAAATGATGTATATACATATATTAATACATACTGAAGTTACTATAACATGAGGTTTCATTCCTTATAGGTTTAAGTATGCCATAATCGTACATCATTCTGTTTAACAGTAATATTTATTCGCTAATGTTCTGTTTAGCTGTAATTATGTCTGTTACTGCACCAGAGTACTCCGGTTTGACAAATCCCACAGACGTGTTACAGCTAATGTCTATAAATAAACATGTGCACTCCTTTTCGGGAGTTCACAGAATTACATTAAATATTACTGTATTCCTTTTTAGATACTGCCTTTATTAAATAAACTTGTTTATTTTCCATAAAATAGGTATTTGAGTAATTTAATAGGTTTTATTATCGGTTTGGCATACATTTCCTATTCTTAATTAGTAAGAAAATCGAATTAAGTTTATATAAAAACAAGACTTTGTTAATTTGCAATCACCGTGATTCTACTTTATCTAATTTTAAAAAAAGTGATTTATATATATTTACTGATTTCTTTTTTTTTTCTTTTTTGGCATTACACCTACAATGTTTGTTTTTTTAAATTTTAATTAAAATATCGGTGACATGCATTTTACATTTTTATTTATAGACAAATAAGACACAAAATACATCTTAAATAAGTCACTTTAAATGATGGTAATATATTTTAAGCGTCCGGTATATGTGTTCAATAAATCTTCTAATTTATAACAGCGAGATTATGACATCAATGAGCGTTAAGGCGTTGTTTGCGTTATCGAAAAATGATGCACATAATTTATGTTTACTTTGACACGTTTAATAAAAATATTTCATACAAATATTGGGGACCTTGTGGTATTCTTCACTTGCAATAAAACGCGTTTCATCTTGAAATAAATAAACTATTTGAATTCAAATTTTGCAATATTTAAAGAATATTTATAAGGAAAGGGAGAAATTTCTAATACACAAACACATTTATTAATCTATTGATTTATAACACAAGGAACTATAGTTCACACTTCTCTGAAATGAGTAAAACATGTGTTTTTCTTCTTTTACAATTTCGTTTTAGATCTGTTGATTTGCATTTTAGAGCATAACTGTTTGAAGAATCTGACACAATGAATTCCATAGAAATATTTACTTCTAAAATTAATAATAATGTTTGTGGGTTTTTTTTTCCTTTGTCAGCATTTTATAAAAATATTTTACATGTGATAGTGAGTTTAACGAACATTGTGTTTAATATAGCAATTATTTTTAAAAAAATGAAGTTAATTATTTGCATTGATTATTTATACCGTGTAATTCAAATTAATCTATCCAAGTTTGGAACGTTCCGGAGAAACAACTCATGGATGTAACGTATGACGGTACGGAAGTACGATAAAAAAGGTTACATTAATGGCCGATAGGGGAAACATGCGCAGTGAGCATTATCAAGAACTGAATATAAAAAGATATTACCCATAATGAACATCGTATGACATGTCATCATGTAAGATTATTAATTCACACTATACACAAACAAACTCTTGGTAAAACGACTTAATGGAAACGTATATTTCTTCAACGACAGAATCATTATCTTTGTTCAATAATGTTCCCAAAAAATCGTACGTCTTTTGAAATCTTCTATGAAAATTACTGATACAAGGCTTTTTCGTGTGCATCTAAAAAACTTGGTTCCCTGATGCAACTCGCGCGGCCCGCTATCAGTCATTTTTTTAAACTATATATTTTATTACTCTATCCTTTTCCCGTCGTCTGAAATGTATATCATCCGAATATATGTAGACGTTACATCCATGGGTTATATTTGCAGAGCTCTTCAAAGAGGTATACTTTAACTTGAATCACCCGGATTTCAACAAAGCAAACATGAAAAGCAAAGTCTAGCTATGAATTTCAAATGTATTTCCTGTTACGAAAATTTATAAAACAAGCATGAAATCTTTGAATTAATTAATGTTAAATAATTCATTTCTATATTTTTTTATGTGCTAACAATTTTATTTCTGTAAATTTAATCTTTAGAAATGTTTTTATAATATCCTAAAAGTACTGATGCCTAAGAGATATAATACTATTGAAGTCGGCCCTTTCCTTCACAAACAGGTCTGAAATTTATATCATCCAAATATGGAGACGTCGCATCCATGGGTTATCTTTGCAGAGTGCTTCAAAGAGGGATACTTAACTTGAATCACCCGATCTTACAACAAAGCAAACATGAAAAGCAAAGTTTAGCTACAAATTTAAAATGTATTTTCTGAAACAAAATTTATAAAACAAGTATGAATTCTCTCAAATAATTATTGTCAAATAATCCATTTCTATATTTTTTTTATGTTCCAACAATTTTGTTTCATTTCTGTCATTTAATGTTTAAGAATTTTGTTATAATACCCTAAAAGTACTGATGCGTTAAATACACTGCTCAAAACAATTAAAGGATATTTGAAGTTTTATATAAAATAAAACCCAACGAAATTTTTTTTGCCGAAAATAGAAGAAGAGAATCACAAATGCAAATTTTTCTGATTTTCAAACTGTGGAGTATGCAAATTTTGAGTTCGACGTCAAAAACGTCGCTTCAGCGGCAGCGAATGAAATTTGACTTTCAACTGGATAAAAGAGAATGAAGACAAGGATGATCGGCATTCAGTGATTGCTTTGTTTCGATGAGTACGATGTCTCAGCGAAGTCATTTGACAGATTCAGAAGCTTGGAGAATTGTTGGTAGGTTAGAAGGGGGCCAAACTCAAGCCGAAGTAGCGCAAGCCATTGGAGTGTCACAGAGTGTCATTTCCAGGATCTGGAACCGTTTTTTGGAGAGTGGATGTGCAGGCCGAAGACCACGGCAAGGTCGTAGACGGGCAACAACGCCCAATGAAGATCGGTATTTAGCGTTAACAGCTCGGAGACACCGAAACATGAACGCTACTCTTCTCCAACAATACCTTCGCTCGGCTACAGGCACCACGATTTCAACTCAGACTGTCCGAAACCGGCTCCATGCTGTAGGTCTGTATGCTCGCAGACCGATGGTATGTGTTAGATTAACATCAAGGCATCGTCGCGACCGCAGGGAGTGGGCAACCGAGCATGTCAACTGGAAGAGAAATGAATGGGGCAATATTCTGTTTTCTGACGAGTCCCGTTTTTCTGTGCATCCGGATAATAGGCGTATTTTCATCTGGAGGGACCGTAGGAATAATCCTGCGTTCGTGCACGAAAGTGTCAGATTTGGCGGTGGAGGAGTGTTGGTGTATGGTGGCATCTCCATTGACGGGCGCACTGACCTCTACATCATTCGAGATGGAGCTCTGACTGGTCGCCGATATAGGGATGAGATCCTCAGACCTATTGTAGTCCCTTACGCTGCAGCAATCGGAGATAACTTCATTTTAATGGACGATAACTGCAGGCCACATCGTGCAAACCTGGTGGAGGATTTCCTTTTCGAGGAAGGAATCGTTCGAATGGAATGGCCAGCGTGTTCTCCAGACATGAATCCAATCGAGCACGTTTGGGACGCTCTAGGAAGACGAGTTTCTGGCCGCCAACAACCCCCACAAACTCTCTAAGAACTGGAAAGAGCTCTTCTGGAAGAGTGGGGCAGAATACCGCAACTCGTCATTAATAGCCTCATTGAGTCCATGCCTCAAAGGTGTTCAACGTTGCTGGCCGCCCGTGGAAACCATACCCCCTACTGAAAATGATTTTCTTTGAAGAAAACACCTTTTCTTATTCTTTTTTTCTCATATGCACAAATTGTGTTTTTTTCCTTTTGTACACAAATGCGCAATAAAATGCATTTTTTTCTGCCAAACATGTGTAATTTATTCTCATATAACCTACTATGTCTGTCGACCATGTATCAATCAGCTAAAAAGTTTCCCAGATACAAAATCCACCTAAAACTGCAATATCCTTTAATTGTTTTGAGCAGTGTATATAATCGTATTGAACTCGGTCCTTATCTTCATAAAAAGGAATGTATTCTAGAGTTACCAAATGATGCTGATATGAAATTACAAAGCTGAAACACAGTTTTGAGATTCAAAAGTTAAAACATATATAATTTTTATTATATCATTGTGTAAAATTTAAAATATTGCTGTAAAAGTTTAAATAAGAGGTATAAATTTAAAAAGTAAAGTTAAATAAATAATTTTGTTTTTGTAAGGCATTTATTATGTTAACATTTTCTGTTATGTTAATAATTATGCAAAATTTATATTTTGTATGAAATAGTTTTTAAAGAAAGAAATATAAACACAATTTTTTCTATAACAGTCGCTTCATAATGTTATAATTTTTAATTCCATGCGAACTTTACATTACCAGTAAAAATTCTTTAAATCTAAAACTTAATAGAGAAAGAAATTCATGCAGAACAAGGCAAAAATAACAGTAAGAAAAGTCACGAGATGTTAAAATAGTTCCCCAGAGGAATGCGCCACACTTTGCAGCGATTTAAAAGCAAACTTACCACAGTTCAGATGGAAAAAATTTTGTAAACATTTTTTCACCGGAAAAAGGCAATTCAAAGCGTCAATGCCATATTTAATGGAACCTCTAGTTCAAAATCTTATGGCATAAGAGCTGCATCATATAGCTTCAACAGCCCACTAAGTAGTTTACACAAAATGTAAAATCTCAAGAAAAAAGTCCTGTATTTATCAAAAAAAATTTTATAAACTTCTGGTGCGGTATTTTAAATTAAATAAATGAAATGTATAAATTTGTTGTATATTCGACAGAAGCCGCAAGCAAAAATCTTGCTACCAACTACTGATAAAGTTGAACAGACCTCTTTTGTATTCTTTTTGAAAAACAATTTCTTTTTTAAAACGCAATATTTTTTCAAGAGCCTTTTTCATAATTTTTTTTTTTAACATTAGAAAATATCTCTGAGTTGAATGTATAAATAAAAAATAGATACAACTTAAATAGCCTTCGAAAGTTGCCTTTAAATACTTTTCGTCGTAGAAAAATAAATTGGTTTAATAACGGAAATTATCTCATATGCACTATATAGAATATCCATACGCTGACTCTTTTATATTGAACGCTGCCGCATTGTTCATTTTCCTATAATATGAGAAATGTCATCTAATATGAAATCTAAAAAGCTCATTATGTGAATGACAACAATAGCCAAATTCACATTATTTTGCTACATGGAATATAGTCAAATAGCAAGCCATTGTAGTTGTACATAGTCATTTTGCAGTGATGTAACTAAAAGTGACTATAATAAATGTTAGTTTGTATATTATCGTGAAACACAATACAAATTTCGGCACAATGTGGCAATATACAGGTTTAGTGCATGTTTTTATCATAATATATTATACCGGGGAAATCACAATAGGAAGTACCTCTATAGAAATCGTGACATAATGCTATTTTAGAAGCTTTTAGATAAATGACATTTTATTTCTTAAGAGATTAAAAATCCTGTTTTTATACAGCATGTAAAAGAAATTTATGTTTAAAAAAACGGACTATTCTCTAAAAAGATTTATGGGCGATGCTTCGAGCACTTTACAACTAATTTTATAATGTATAATTTTATCCTTTGAGGGAAATCATAAATATTAATGACGTTTCATTCATCTTTAGCAAAAGAGTTGTTTATGAATGAATTTTTTTTTCCTCTTCTAAAAGTTTCATGTTCACAGTTATCCTCTTTTTCGTATAGTTTAAAGAATGAATAAAACATCATGTGATAAAATGATTTATTTTTCAGTAATTTTAAAACTATTTCAAGTTTTGATAATGTTTACACTAATATAAACTGCAGATTTTAATAATTGCATCATTGAATAATTTATAAATATATTTTTAATTCAGACATGTTTCTTCTCAATAACTAAATTTGCTCATACTAGGCTTAAGTTTTAAGAGGTAATTGAAACTTAATACTGCATAATTTTATGAAACTTTTTGGACTTATTCTTTTTTGAATTTTTTATCTTATTATTGTAAAAAAAATAATTTTTATCATTCATTCAAATATTCTCATAGATGCTGATATTAATTTAAATAATAACTTTATAAATTGTATCACAAATTTAATAATGCTCTTCAGAGATAAGCCACTTATTGTGACGTTATTATGACATTATAAGTTACTACACCATCACAAGTTTCATAGTCACGATGGTGACCAAATGAAAGGCTTAAGATTAAAAGTATGTAATTAACAAAATACAAGTTTCAATATAGATGTTCAAATTTTCTATAAAATCTACACAAAAATAATTATAATTGCTTCATCTAAACCAGCTTATTTTTTAAGAATGAAACTTCACTTAACTATGTAATTAACTACTAACAAATTTTGTTGCACTGTAAAAAAATACAAATGTTTCCTTATCTAGGGATATATAAAATATCGACGAACGAAAATATAGACTATCTTCTTCCGCGGTATCAACAATGCCAAAAAGCGTTGTTAATCTTTAGAAACTTCAGACAAAAACATTGTTTAAAGATTTAAAATAATAATAATAATAATAAATTTCTTTTGCTTCCAATGATTTTTCGAAACCTTTCCAAGCAGTTTTTATAGTTTTCTATATTATTTATATTTTTTATCAGTTTTCTCAACTAGGAATACAGGTATTTTGGATGCTATCAATTCTCAATTAAACATTTTCAGGTTCAACAGACATGTTTTACAAACAAACGTAATAAATTAACATCATTAACACTAACATTAAAATTAATATTATTTTGTTACTCTTATATGTATATAATCGGTTACGCAGCTGAAAATGTTTATTTGAAAATGAATAGCATCCTTTAAACCGATATTCCGGAATAAGACAAAACTGATTAATACACTATAAAAACTACCCGTAAACGTTTCGGCAGTCAGTAGCAGAATTATTTTATATATATAAATTTGAGAACTTTTTTATATAAATTCTTCTTTAAATCTCCGAAATAGATAAGTTTCTGAGTTCTTTAAAGATAAAAAAAAACATTTCCAGAATCGTGGTTAATTCGAAAAAGGTTATTGTATATTTTCGTTCGCAGTTGTATTAAATTTTCGTAGTTTAAGAAACATTTGTTTATTTTATCTTGTTGGTAGATTTGATTTTTAAAGACTTACCGTATATACTAGCGTATAATTCGACCCCCTAACTTTTAAATGCAAATTCTGCAAAAAACCAAAAACCCGCGTATAAGTCGACCCCATAAGTTTTTACTTCAATTTTGCATAAAATCAAGCCAAAGGTTTCACTTTCTCCATATGGTAGGAGAAATTCACCAATTGGAAAATGTGGTGAGTAAACAAAAATAAATCAGTGAAATAATTTTTAATGATAAATTATTATTTTTACACATAAAAAGCCAGAATTTTGGCAGTATTTGAAGTTTTGTTTTTGTTGTTTTAATTGACTCGCGTATAAGTCGACCCCCCCCCCCCCCCCCAATTTGCTTGCCGAAAATTGTCAGAAATTCCTCGACTAAGCGACTCCCCTCGACTCCGCGAGTATATACGGTAGTGAATTTTCAAAAAACGCTGACTAAACTGGCGTGATAAACAAATCAAGGCGAAAATAAGTCTTTATAACATCATAAAATTAAGAGAGATGCATCTAATAATTTTATGGTATTATTTAAGAAGTTTCTTTGACTTTGTTTATTGAATTTTAATATCAGAAACTCTGTCCACTTATTTAAATTTTATCTTTAATTATAGCTACTAAGATCCTACACTAGTCACGCGAAGAAACGCTCAAGCTAATGTTAAGGCTATGGGAAGGTTCTTGCGCGATTTCTCTCTCGCATTTTAATATTTTTAAATGAATATTTTTGCATAGGATAGATGAGGCCAATCCCTATCGTTGTTAGTTTTTACTTTTTTGACTTTAGTTACAGTTTTTTTATAAGCGGACATTTTCAATTTCAGAACCGGTTGGAACCGGTTTTGAAAGTGAAAGTACCTTTATATAAAAAAACTGAAACCAAAATCGAAAAAGTAAAAACTAACAACGTTAGGGATCGGCCTCAGCTATCCTATGCAAAAAAAATCATTTAAAAATATTAAAATGCGAGAGAGAAATCGCGCAAGAACCTTCCCATAGACTTAACATTAGCTTGAGCGTTTCTTCGCGTGACTAGCGTAGGCTCTTAAGTTAAAAGAAAAGAAAAATGAAAGAATGTTTGGACATCTAAACAGTTTTACACGAAATAAATAAAAAAACTTTTAGAAATGTCAGTTACTATGTTTTACTCCCGAGTTCCTCAAATCTTTATATCAAATATTATAAACCTCAGATGACTGCTATTTTGTGACTCTACTGTGAAGTCACCAAGTAGACTGTTTAGTCATTAGCAACTCTCCAGAAAATGAATCATGTGAAAATTTGTGCGTTCTATCCATGTAAGTTTTACATTTCTTTCAGAATTAAAATATGTCTCTTTTGATTCATATTAATTCGCTAGAAAGTATGCAAATCTTTTGAGACACAATTAAAATATGTGTCTGTCTATTCATATTTATTCGCTTGAAAGTATGCAAATGTTTTGAAACACTTAATTAAAGTTTTCGTATTTAAAAGGAATAGATGATAGTATTTCTCTTAAAATACGAATAAAAGCCTTTAAAATAAAAATCGTAAAACATTTTAAACATTTAATAGATTTTTGTGTAATTACTGCAACGCTTTTTTTTTTATTATCTATAAATAAGAGTGGTTTTCAAAATTGTTCATTTAACACTTTCTAACATAGTCGAAAAATATTTATGACTTTGGTTTGTCTGTCTGCCGTCTGTCCGTGCTCAAACTGTCGTAAATACACTAGGATTGTCAAGTAATTGATATAAGTTTTTGACGTTACACTGACATGCACCACTTACATATCACTTCTTTTCTTAGCATTATTTTTTTTCACAGAACTGAGCTCCTTTTTTTAAAAGTTACGCTTTTGTGAGAGTGAGTAGATAGTTTTTACAGGAACACATAGAAGAATCCCGTTGCATTACGGTCAATGTGAGGTAATATTTTGCGGTATATTTAAATGATGTTACACTATTTCAAACATAATGAAATTTATATGCATTTATGGAGTGCACTAAAGCATGACTTCTGTAGAATATAGTGTTAAATTTCTTTTATCGTTTATTTACATTGTAACTCGATGTAATTCGGTTACATAATGGTCTACAGGGAAAAACTGATTAAAGCGTATATTAATAGTGTTACACTGTTGGATACACAATGAAATTTATATACATTATTGAGGTGCACTACAAGATGCTTACTGTAGAATATGACTGTCTAATATGCAGTAGCATATGCATAACAATTATCGTTCAATTACAGGATACACAAAAGATTTTAGCTATAGTACTGTGTATGAGCGATGAAAGCTAGAGTTGAGTTTTCAGATGTGCTATGCGTTTTTATGTTTAACTACATTTTTGTATAATACGTGATATGTATACATTCAATAGAGTATATGCAGTGCTACACAACATATTTCATAATCATTACTGTATATGAGCGTGAATTGATTAAGGGGTTTTGTAATTGACTTATTCATTTTCCAGCTGAACTATCGTACTAAGAGATTTTATAAAATATAAATAAATTCCTAAGAACCGTATACCTTGAAGCCTATGAATGGTAATTTCATGATAGTTCGTTTACTGCTGTGTTGTGCATTTTTCGGATTCCGAACCTAAAAAGTTAAAAAGGAACCATTACAAGATCACTCTTGTGTCTGTCTGTCCGTCTGTCAGAACCCTTTTTACTCGTAAACTCTGTGATGGGGAAAGTTCAAACTTGGGAAAGTTATAAAGCCTTCTTACCCACATATTTTCATATTATTAGCCATTCACAAATATGTTTTGGAAAAATTCAGGGAGCTAATTAAGTTAGTTAAAAAAAGGCTTTATTTTTAGGTGCGTTCGTAATTATATAAATACGTAGCACCTATTGTCGTCGCTTGGTCCGTCCGTCTGTCTGCCTGTCCGTCTGTCTGTCTGTTCGTCTGTCTGTCCGTCCGTCCGCATATAACAACGCAAAAACTACCCAACCGAATGGTTTGGAATTTAAGATATATTATCTTTGCAGAATTTTGTCGAGACATTTCAAATTTTTTAAAAATCGAATCAAAACTTCAGGAGATATTAATAAAAATATTTATTAAGAAATTTGAATTTTTTTTTTTAAATCGGTGCTTTCTTGTTAGAGGAGCTTCCGAGTTTGAATCGTCAAGCGACCGAGATACTGATTTTATGACAGAAATGAATCTGCAGACGATATAATTCATTTCACAGAATTAAAAACCATCAAGATCTGAATATTTATATAACTAGCTATAGTACGAACGCACCTCATTTGTCACGTTTGACGTACAATTTCCAACTTGTTGTATATCGTGTGGGGTATCGTGTGAAATATCTTGTAATACCGAAATCAAAAATATACTTCTTTTGGTTTTAGTTATTATATTTTCAGAGATATCGTCGAAAATTCCGTGCAAAAATATGTCCCCTCCCCCCTTCCCCCACTATTTCCGAATCTATTAAAACTACAATTATGAAAAAATTATGGGTAGTAGATGTTTATTTAAACCTTCCAAGAAAACTGTAGATATTTTACTATGTAAAGTAGTTTTTGAGAAATACGCATTTTTCTGTAACACACAAACTTTACTTTTTGGGTGGTCAGCGGGAGTGTTTGTGCTAGAGGTATCTATCGACGCAGAATCATCCAAGGATATTTGATAATGATTTTCGAAAAAAATTGTCCTGAGATATTAATTAAGTTACTCGAAAAAAAATTATATATCGTGTAGGGTGTCATTCGAAAGATCTCGTATCGTCGAACTCAAAAATATATTTCTTTTAATTTTAGGTATTACATTTTCAGAGATATTGTTGAAAATACTGGAAAAATATGCCCCTCCTATTTCCGAATCTACTGAAAATAAAATGAAAAAATTAGGCGAAGTAGGAGTTTATTAATTAATAAAAGTAATTAATAAATTCAATCTATGGAACCCTTTGACCGCGAGTAACACTCGCACTTGAGCGATTTATATTTTCCATTATTAAATTTTCGAATTATATGAGAATTATAAAAAAAAATCTGCAGATAATATACAGGTATCTACAAAATTATTCGAGTACATTTATATTTATTAGTGTAAATTACAGAAGGTGCATTTTCGTCTGTGTTCTGCGTTTTGTAAGTAAGCCAAATTTAAGCAACATTTGAGGTGTATATACAGAACAGTAGATACTATAAAGGGATGCATAAAATAATTCGAGTACCTTTCCTGCTACACACCGTAATTGCTGAAATCTTGTTTTTTAAATGGTGTAGTTCCGTTACAATATTCTAGAACTGTTGAAATGTGTTTCATGATCTAGGCTTAACGCAAAATTTTTCTTTCTCGTTTTAAATGCTAACGGAATAAGATTTGGAATCATCTTAAAATGTGTTTGAAAGTTCGATATAAAGTTTTTATAATTTCATTTTAAAAGAAATATTTCAATATAAATAAGAAATATTTTTATTCAAATGATTCCGTCGGTAGAAAATCGATTTACGTCACGACATTATAATCTAGTACCTAAGGAATAAAATAAAATTTATACGATAGCAAGGTTATTTTATGTTCAAAACATCAATATGCATTCTTACTTGAAAAAGAAAAAAATACTTTAGTTTTTAAATCATGCTTACATATTTTATTTGCCATTCTAAAAAATAGTGATTTTTTTATTAACTAGATGGGTGGGTATTCTAACCTGCACCACTTTTTTCATTGAAAATTATTTTATTTTTGGAATAAAGTATTTAAAAATAAAAATGCAGACAAAAGAGGGTTTTCTTTTTCTGTTATTAAAACATTTTAAGTGAATGAAAAATGTTTCATAATTTATGCTTGATGCATGATTTTTTTTTGTCGTTTTATATTTTAACTGAATAAAATTTGAAATCAACTTAAAATGTGTTTGGAAGTTCAATAAACATTTTTATAATTTAAATGTAAAAGAAATATATTTAAATAATGAAGAAATAATTCTTCAAATAATTTTCTCGCTAGAAAATTGATTTACGTCACGACTTTATAATCTAATAACTAAGGAATAAAGTAAAATTTATACGATAGCAGGGTTAGTTCATATGCAAAACATCAATATGCATTCTTACTTGGAAAAGAAAAAAAAGTTCTTTAGTCTTTAAGTCATGCTTACATATTTTTTTTCATCATTCTAAAAAATAGTGATTTTTTATTTACTGGATGGGTGGGTACTTTAGCATGCATAACTTTTTTATTGAAAATTCTTTTATTTTCGGAATAAGGTTTTTTTTTTAATGCAGAAGAAGAAGGGCTTTTTCATTCTTTCTCCAAAACGCTTTAAGTAAAAAACAGTTGTTATTGTTTGTTAAACGTTTTTTTTTTTAATTATTATTATTATTCAAAAAGTTAGAAGTAAAAAAGATGTTTTTGATCTGAATTGAAAAATCTGAAAATGATTTAAATATCTCCGATGTCTTCAAAGTAAACTGTTAAAAATTTGTAGCAAACTGTCCAGTCATTTGACCGTTTTTATAGAAAACGGTTACATAACCGTAATTTAACAGTATTCTGATCATAATATGGGCAATAATATGGTCAGAATAGCGTTAAATTATGGTTATGTAACTGTTTTCTATAAAAACGATCGAATGACAGGACAGTTTGCTGCAAATTTTTAACAGTGTATGCTTTGCGTTACTTTCCAACATAGTTAAAAAGTAATTATGAATTCGAATTGTCTGTCTGTCTGTTCGTTTTCTAACTTTTGTAAATATACTTGGATTGCAACGATATTGAGCTTTAGTATAAGTGAGTAGCTGTTGTATTACGTTTACTCTATATTTACGTATGTTTACTTTGTATTTACATACACTCAAAAAAATGCGGATATTTTGAGATAACTATTTTAAGTAAATTTTAATGATGTTACATTACTTCGAACATTACGAAATTCATATACATTATTGGTATTTTCTATAAAATGTTTACTTTAGAAAGTGGTCTGCGTAGCATTTACTGTTCATTTACAGAGACACGCAAAATATCTCCTTTGCAATACTGACTGTCGACTATAGTTTATTTGAAGAACACCTTATGAAATCGATATGCGTTATCGCGATGCACGATACCATCTTCTATAAAAAAAAAAGTGATTGTAACTGCTAATGTTCTTTCACAGAGCAACACAATGAATTCAGATGCATATTATCGTTTACTTTTCATAAATGCAAGAAGTACGTTTTCATTTGTATTAAGTATTCTCAAGCTAGCTAAATTTTAGAATAATATATAATGTGTATAAATTCAAGCGGAAATTTCTAAAAGTGTATTTTGAACTATATTGTGTGTGTTATTCAACCAAAGTAAATTTCCCTATTCAACGACATGTGAATATAATATAAACTCGTATACAGGGTTCCAGAAAATCACAAGGCTACATTTCCGTCTATGGATGGTAAATGTTACATAAACGTTTACAGTTGTGTTATGAGTAATCGAGAGCTATACAGATTTCCGATATATTAACAACAGTAATTGCTGAAAATGTGGTTTCAATTGTATTGTGTCCCTTTTTCATTGCTTATTTATTTATCTCTCTGCAGCTAACGAAAAACTGAATATTCATTACATAAATCTGATATTTTTCGAAAATATTTCATGATCTATCTGTGATGCGTTTTTCCGTTTATATTTTTAGATATTCAAAACATTTTAAGCCATTCTTTCGTATTGCATCATCTGTAACCAAATTTAGAATATGCATTAATTGAAACAGATTATATAAAAATAATAGTTTTTAATATTTCTGGTATTAGCATTAACTCAGCTTTAATAACATTTTTATAAGTTTGTAGCGCAGTATTTTCAACACAGTAATGACTTCACTTGAATCTAGACATCACGTTTGTTGACAGCACTCACGATCACAAATTTACACATAAATGCACGGAGAGTTTAACATCCACGATTTCACAGAATCTATACTTCAAACAACATCTACACTGTAAAAAAAATTGCAGTAAAATTACGGGCAGAGGCCAGCAGCAGAGATTCCAGTCATACCCCGTAAAAATAAAAATCCATGCCCATCATTTTGTGCAGCCCGTAATTTTACGGGGCAAATAATACAGCATTATAATGCACAGGATATAATGCACTTTAAAACACAATAAAACTTTGCTTACTGTTCCGTAGCACGTATCAAGTTAGATAATCATCACAGAATCGCTGTTTTGGCGGGTTAAAATTTTCGAAACACGAGTAAAATGAAGGGTTACACCCTAGCGGAGGACAATGTATGGGGTCGTACCGTATTTTTGTTAACATATGGGCTAGAACTGTAAGAATATGTGGATTGCTCTTAATTTTCTAAGTATCTAAGGGATAAGGCCGCTTATTTAGTGGATCAGACCGTTTTTCATCAAATAAGGCCCGTGAAAATTGAAGGGCTGACGCTCATAAATTTACAGTTTTTTCTGAGAGTGTAGGATAGGTTTATTATATTTTTATCGTTCTCGGATAGACCGTTTCTATCCGCAGCTAAATTATTAAGACACTGTGGGAGAAAAAAAAAACATTCCGCTTCGAGGAAACCAACGCACGCGCTCATAGCGCCCCCTGCTAAAGTAAATGCGCGTTACAAGTTTATTTTATTTATTAGCTTTGTGGGACAATAAAATTAAATCTTTAATATGTAATTTTTCATATTTAAGCTTTTCTAAGGTATAAAATTTAGTCTGATACATATATTTAGTAGATTGAGAAGCGTACTCATGAAGGTTTAACTTGTGTTTTGTTTGGATTTTTTTCAAAATAATTTTTAAATGTAAAAATTTGAAAGAAATAATCATGAAGAAAATTAAATTATCGCTTACGTTTGCCAGTATATGAGCTCTTAATACATGAATAGATACATACTTTACTTTATACATACTGGATAAATGTACATAAATCATGAAATCTATGGTGCAACATACTTGAAATATTATGTAAACTGCTAAAAAGAATATATTGACAAAACCAACAAAAAATGCTTTTACGTTTTAAACTGTTTTAAAAAGATATACGCACTATTAAAATATAGTAACTAATAACATCAAAATTTTATGTTATCCAGACAAAATATGCAGTATAAAATAAATTATTAGAGGAATGACATTTATGTTCCAAAAACTTGTTTTCACAGGTTATTTAATTTTTTTTTTCTCAGACAAATGAAAAAAATTATTAAATGAACAAGAAAAACATAATAATTAAATATCGTTTTAATTTTCCAAAACCCTTCTTATACTCCATTTTCATATTTCACGAATGCACTGTTATTGTTGCACTCATCGTCGACTTTAGTTTTTTTTATAAAAGTGTTTCAAAGAAATGAATTGACTGTGAATATTTCATAACTATTTTCTTTTCGATGATGTGCTACATTAAACATTCTTTAAAAAAGAAATATTGTTACTCGTGATATTAAAATTTTATTATTTTCCTGAAAATGTTCGTACACAAAATTTGTAAAGAAATTACATTTATGTGATTTTTGTACACATTTATGTAATTTTCCAAAACCCTTCTTATACCCATTTTCAGATTTCACGAATGCACTGTTATTGTTGCACTCATCGTCGACTTTAGTTTTTTGTAAAAGTGTTTCAAAGAAATGAATCGACTGGGAATATTTCATAACTATTTTCTTTTCGATGATGTGCTACATTAAATATTCTATAAAAAAGAAATATTGTTACTCGTGATATTAAAATTTTATTATTTTCCTGAAAATGTTTGTACAGAAAATTTGTAAAGAAATTACATTTATGTGATTACATTTATGTAATTTTCCAAAACCCTTCTTATACCCATTTGCAGATTTCACGAATGCATCATTATTGTTGCATTCATCGTCTACTTTAGTTTTTTGTAAAAGATTTTCAAAGACATGAATTGACTGGGAATATTTCATAACTATTTTCTTTTCGATGATGTGATACATTAAACATTCTTTAAAAAAGAAATATTGTTACTCGTGATATTAAAATTTTATTATTTTCCTGAAAATGTTTGTACACAAAATTTGTAAAAAATTTTATTTATGTGATTACATTTATGTAATTTTCCAAAACCCTACTTATACCCATTTGCAGATTTCACGAATGCACTGTTATTGTTGCACTCATCTTCGACTTTAGTTTTTTGTAAAAGTGTTTCAAAGAAATGAATCGACTGGGAATATTTCATCACTATTTTCTTTTCCCAGAGGTAAACTTCTAGAGTACGTTTTAGGCCATTTTATGATAATGAGCTACATTAAACATTCTTAAAAAAATGAAATATTGTTACTCGTAATATTAAAATTTTATCATTTTCCTGAAAATGATTGTACAAGAAATTTGTAAATAAATTACATTTATGTCTAGTAGAGTTCTTTTTCACACAATATTTCTTTACTTTTTACACGCACATATATTCTTCAAAATTTCCCAATCTTCCTTCCGTTCCATTTGTAGAATTCAGGAATGCACTGATAATGTTACACGCATCGATGATTTTGGCTTTTTGTAAGAGTAATAAAGTGTTTCAAATAAGTGAAGTGACTAAAACTTTTTCGGCACTATTTCTCTTTTTCTTTCATATAGATAAAATTCTAGGGTACTTTATAGACAATTTTATGCTGATATGCTACATTAAACAACGTTAGAAAATGAAATATTGACTGGTGGTAGAAACAAAAACTCATGGTATTAAAACTTTATTTTTTCATGAAAATGTTTTGCTCATGAAAGTTGCAAACAAATGACATTTATGCTTAGCAGATTACTTCTTTAGAGACCATTTCTTTTAGGTAGCTTTCAATACAAAAAAGTATAAAGCTACCTATTGCAGCCGTTCGGAGGAAAGCAGTTCCGGAAAATTTCGATATATTTTCACCGATCATGACCCCCAGACCCCAAAACCACCCTCTGTTTAAATGTTGATTTATATATATATATATATATATATATATATATATATATATATATATATATATCCTTATATATATATATATATATCTGACCTATGTCATACGATAACGCCCTTTTTATGAATCGATTTTGATGAAACTAATTGTGTGTATTAAGGTTACTAATGTCTCGACCGAGTTCGTTGGCCAGCTTGGTCCGCCCTTTTGTTTCAAGATGGCGGCCATTTAAAAATTTAAAACTAAAATAAATATACAAACAAATTAAAAATCCAAATTTATTTTTTAATTAAGTGTTAGGCCTTGATACGAGGATTCCAGAGCATTTTTTGTTTTACCTCTATCTTAAACTAGTCGTTGGGGGCCACCGTAATACTTACCCATCATGGATATGCATAATGTAAAATATTAAAATAAAAATATGTAAACTACTTATAAAATGCATTGCAATTCAAATAAAATCGTGGCTTGATGACGTCACAAACTTTAAAGGCTCGATTACTGAATTGCTTGAAAGAGGTTTTTCCTTATAACTCCAAAAATAATAATCCTATTAACTAGCGGTTTATTGCATCTGATTAAGCGTCAAATTTCCAATTAAAATATATCTTTGAAGTGAAATTTGGATGAAATACAGGGTCATGAAAAATCGAAGAGTGTGGAAAATAGGATTTCAAATATCTCGGCAACTAATTATCCGATCGACTTCATGCTTTATTCAAAATTTATGTTTTTTTATTGTCTTTTATATTCATTTCTTAAAATAAACAATTTCGAAAATTTTTATATACCTTTCATCAGAACGAATATTTCGAGAGTCCGAAAAAAATTGTTCCTGTTAATCGAGGTTATTGAAATGAAATAGGCTTCTTCCCATTATTACATACTAAGTACATACCAAATTGCAAGTCTCTATCTCAATTTTTTCGGGAGATGGAGCGTTTACAGACACACAGACACACACACAGACACACGCACACAGACACACAGACGGATGGCAAAATTTTTTTTCTAAAAATATGTTTTTCGGAATCTCCAGTGTCTGAAACGTGTAAATCCGTCAAAAAAAAATTTCGATTTTCAAAACGATTACAAGACTTACCCTATATTACGTATGATGGGTAAGTAAAAATGGCTGAGATAGAGCAGTTTGAAATTCTAGGGTGGCTGACATTTTCAAACAAAACAGCACATTAACGCGATTACTCACAAATTATTTTCTTTCATTGTTGTAATAATTTTCCCAATCATACGCATAATAAAACTATATATTCATATCCGTTAGCGCCAAATTCTCGCCAAAATTGGCGACATTTGGCGAAATATCGCCAAATTTGGCGACCAAAATAAGTCTTCATAAATGAAGCCAATTTCGCTATTGCTCAATAATTTGGCGAATTTCTTATTCAAATTCAGCTTTAAGGAATCTTTTGTAAACGTTTTCTTTGCATTTTAATTTGCTGTTTTCGTGTAACATGAGCTAAAATTTTAAAACGAAGATATAGGAAAGCTACCTTTTCCTCCCGGTACAGGCCGGTAGGACTTTTTTTTACACAAACGAATGAGAAACATTGTGAAAAGAAACCCACTAATTGAATATCACAAATCGTCTTCAAAATTTTTGAGTCCTTCTTTCCTTTCATTTGAAGATTTCCCCAATGCACTGATTACGCTATCCCCCATTGGTGATTTTGGTTTTTGAAAGAGTAGGGGATTACAGAGAAAAAAAAAACTAATAAAAGGATTTCATCAGTACTTCTTTTAATACAAATACAATATTCTAGTGTAATTTTCTCTTTATTTTATGATTATGTACTGCATTAAACAACGTTAAAAAGTGCAATACTCTACTGCTGCATTAAACTGCTAACTATCAGTTTTACAGAAATAAAACAAATAGACGTGTTTTCACTATGTCTTTTCATACAGAAATAAAATTCTATAGTAATTTTCTGTTTATTTTATGATGATGTGCTGCATTAAACAATGTTAAAAAGTGCAATATTCTACTACTGCATTAAACTGTGAACCAGTAGTTTCACAGAAAGAAAACAAATAGACGTATTTTATCACTATGTATTTTTATACAGAAATAAAATTCTAGAGTAATTTTCTGTTTATTTTATGATAATGTGCTGCATTAAAAAATATTAAAAAGGGCAATATTCTACTGCTGCATTAAACTGCGAACTATTAGTTTCACATAAATAAAACAAATAGACGTATTTTATCACTATGTCTTTTCTTACAGAAATAAAATTCTAGAGCACTTTTAGACAATTTTAAGGTGATATTCTGCATTATGAAATGTTACAAAACGAAATAGTGTGACGACGAAATATAAAAATAATTTTTAAGAGAATGACGTTTAAGTTTGTAGTGGACTAGTAACTCTCTTATAAAGGAAGTCTAATTTTGTAAATGCGAACGTGTTGTTAACATTAACCTGGTGCTCAACAACGATATTGGTACTTTATTTTACTTAAATTTTCCAAAGTGTGTTTGGAGCTTCCAGAGTTTGAGTTTTCTGTCTTTTGCTGCAATTTTATGCAAATTTATTTTCGTTGGCCGATTTTCAGGGTATAAAAGGTGAAACGAAAGGTTGTATCGGCAGATTTTGGTCGAGGCCTGACTCTCTGGTAATCAAGGCCTGCGTCGAAGAATTGAGTTGTGATTTCGACACGTGTTAGATGGTATCAATTCTTGCTAAGTGACAATTTGCCTCTTGGGTAAGAAAACTTCAATTTATAGTTTGAAATGAAGTTCTTCGGCAAGCACAGCTTGCTAAATTTAGTAGAATTTGGATTGTACTAATGACTTTTTATTAACTTTTGCATTACAGCTAAAGCAGTACATGAGTTTAGAATTCAATATTGACTTGAGCTGCCAGTGACCTATATGTAAATAAACTTTTTGACCTTTAGTAATCTTCTTGTTGTTTTCAGTGAAAATTGAGTTAGTGACTGGTCTTTGTTAATCGCCGCATAGCATAGGCTAAATTCGCCATATGACTACACCACACTCCTTTCCCGTTTAGCATAAATAAAGTAGTTTTAACTTAAAAATTGAGTAATGACTGAACTACAAGGTAGCGGTCTTGTCGGTTGCGCTACATGTTTAGCAGACGAGTTTCTTATATTTTTCACCATCGAGTGACTAATACTGCGGAAAAAACCCAGAAAATGTGATATTTTCATTCGTCTTCATAATTTTCCAATCATTTTTTCGTGCCATTTACAGATTTCACGCAGATTATGTCATACACAATAATGACTAAATGATTTCAGAATTATAAAGAGTTGAATGGATTGGAAGTGAATAGAAATATTTCATATTTTATTTTTAGAGAGACAAAGTTCTAAAATAAGAATAATGAGAACGTAATGTAAAAAAATGTATTATGTATTTCTTATGTTTAAAATTCTAAATTGTAAATGTATTGGGCTATTTTAGTAAAATCCAAGAAAAATCTTGTATTTTCATTCGTCTTTATAATTTTTAAATACTTTCTCCGTTCCACTTACAGATTTCACCCATATTATGTCACATACAATGATGACTCAGAATCTATTAAAGAATTATAAAGTGTTGAGTGTATCCGAAGTGAATATAAATATTTCATATTTTATTTTTAGAGACAAAGTTCTAAAATAAAAATAATGTGAACGTAATGTACAAAATTACAATATGTATTTTTATGTGTAAAATTTGAATTTGTAAATTTATTGGGTAATTTTACTAAAAACCCAGAAAAGGTGTGATATTTTGAATCGTGTTCGTAATTTTCAAATGGTTTCTTCGTACCATTTACATTCACACAGATTATGTCACATATAATGATAACTCAGAATATTTTTCAGAACTATAAAGTTTTGAATGGATCCGAAGTGAATAGAAAGATTTCATATTTTATTGTTAAAGAGACAAAGTTCTATAATAAGAATAATGCGAACTTAACGTAGAAGTATGTATTTCTTATGTGTGAAATTCTAATTTGTAAATTTATAGGATTATGTCACTAAACTTTTAAAATTTCGATTTTTTGAAAATATATACTATGATAAAGCAATCTTTTCTGATAATTGAAAAAAAAAACAGCACTGATTTATCTTATAGTCTTTTTTTTTTTTTTTTCAATTCGCAAAAAACAATTTAAACTGTTTAATATTTTTATGTGAATTTTTCACAGATTATATAGATTCGATCTGTATTTTAAGACTGATTTTATATTTTTTTACAGTTTCATCCGCAAAAACAGTTTATTCTCAGTTAAACTCTAATTGTTTTGTAACGTATATGCAAATATTTCTAATTTATTTTTAGAAATAGACATTTTTTCAAAAATATATGCAAATTAAGGTTCATAATATGCACGTGTGTCTGAAATTGGTTAATAAAGAGGTTTTGTTATCTTCATATTTGAATATAGTTTCTATACTTATGCATGTTTACTTTCATATCACTAGTATGAACAAATCTCCAGTAAGTCATTGCGCTTTAATGCCTTGTGATTTCTCAAACATTTGTCACATTTAGGGTATATTTCTTATTTTATTATATATAAAATTCTAATTATAAGTAAAAAACGATTGATTATCATGCTTTTTAGTCAAAATTGATTTGTTTTGAAGAAATTGAGTTATTATCTGTAAACTAAGCACAAATATATCATTGTCACATTTATGTCATTTTTGTCGCATTTACAGTCGTTAAGACGTAAATGAGATGTCCAAGTTACCTGAATGTGACAATGCATTTGATGCATGTCAGTTCATCTTAATTTTATGAATTTAGTTGTTATAAGTTTCTTAAATGCTTAATATTGCATTATAATTAACTAATGAATGATTTAACATTCATACCTTAAACACTTTTAACTTTGACGAATAATAAATAATAAGTGATAAATGAATGACCTATACAACATTAATTTTACGAGAACAATATTTATTACTGTATGTTCTATACAACTTTTCATAATTAGGAATTCCAAGAACTCTTTCTCGAATTAAACAATTGGGGTAACGTTACACCTGTTGTTGTTGTTTTTTTTTTCAAGTGAAATAAACATAGTTTTAACCCCAATAACTACTCAACGAAACGTTTCATGTTCGTATGTGGTTATTTATTAATTTCTTTTATATTTCAAAATTTCTCATTTTAGTTGAAAAAAAACCCCAGAAAGTTGGTAGGCATGTCTTTAATTATTATTCTTTTCATAACATGTTTTATTCCACCGTTTTGGACACTTCCAACATTTGGAACCACTTATTACCGTTGTGGTTACTTCGACTTCTTTATCTAATACAACTCGTATACTCTACACTTCAACTGAGACACGTGCACTCCATACTAGTGCGATTTGGGAGTCCGTAACTTCAACCGCATATAAATTTGTTGGTAATATATTGATAATAAAATACAACGCATGCTTCCCATACGAAATTTAATGAGCAGTGAAAGTTTGATATTTATTTTTACCAAACATTTAATTTTGTTAATTAAAAATGAAAATTAATGAAAGCATGTTTTTAAAAAACACAGCCATTTGAAATTTTGGTCAGTGCGAATTCGCACTAATCTGGAGTTCATGGGTTAATTGTAACATAATTGCTTGGAAAATTTACCCTTATACTCAACAATTACACAGCTGGCAAACTTAATATTATCATTAGACGCTTGAATTAGCAGTTTATCACATAAGCTGCAGTAATTGCCTCTCAATAAAGAAATTAATAACATGACCACTTTTACATGACCAAGTATTTTTGAATGAGAAATAATATATTTCCTCTGAGCCTGCCATGATTTCGGTTGACCAGTTTTAACATTCTACAAAGATTGTTCAACATTTTCTCCCTTAAGCGTTTTTATAGCTAGACATTTTTATCAAGAAAAATAAGTTAAAATACTAAAGGAATTCAATTAAATATTCCATGTCTATTCCATAATAAAAACATTTATAAAAAACTTTAATTTAATAAAATTAAACACAATAATTCCAACATTGCGCCCTACGTTTCTAGGAAAATTTAAATAGGGTATTTTTGCGCGGCCTCTTCCGCTTGGATTTAATATTTGATCCATTGATAATATTTATGTATTCTTTGATTAAAGATACGCCGGTATTATTAAGCCAAAATTTTTATGAAATTATAAAGGCAGGATTTGTTTTCTATTTTGATCATTTGAAGTACATAATTCAACACTAAACCAAATAATAGCCCTAATATATCACTATGTGAAAATTCTTAAATATATTAATTCAATAAACTTCAATAAATAACCATTTCTTCATTTAAAATTTCTTTTAATTTAATATATGAAAATAGCACATAAACGTACTTTAGTACATCTGCTAAAAGTCTCTCGGTATTTAAAGGCTCCAATTCATTGCAAATACGTACTATAAAAAAATCGAACACCAACATGCGATGAATTTTAGAACAATTCTCGCTCAAAACGTGTCTTTGTTTTCCCTTTCATTTCTGGTAGATGAATCAGACTTCAGTGCCATGACGTAAATGGGGCACTGAGATAAAAAAATATAAAAATAAAGGTTAATCTCGATTTCTTATTATTCACTGCATATAGTAATAGTTTTAGAAGTTTGATAATTAACGATGTACATTGTAATCAAAGAGATCTCCGAGAAACAATGCTTTAAATGCAGTAAGTAGCATATTTCGTGCTTTGTTTCTGAAATGCGGTTTTACCATTTATATACAATTCTTGCGGTAGGATTTTAGGTACGAGAACTTTGTTGCTTTTATGAGTCATCACATTTAGGTACATTTAGAGTTGCAAAAAGTTGGTTTATTCCCAGGTTTATTTCCAATGGACCAGGATTATTCCCAGGTTTATTCCCAAAATACCTGGTTTATTCCCCAAAAACCCGGTTTATTCCGAGGGTTAAACCGGGTTTTTTCTAGTCTTTGCAATTCTAGGTACATTGACCTTAATTGTTTTTAACATTAAAGCGCATATACTTTTCAAATTCTAAACTCAATAAAAGTAAATATTTAAAAGGCATATTCTTGTTCAACAAAATAAATTGTTTTTAAGGTGTCTGCTTTCAAGAATTAAATGTAATACTTATATCGCAGATTTTTCATTTTGAACAGCCGTTTGACACTTTGAAAGATGGAAAAATATTTGATGTATTTGAAATCTTCTTAACCGTTTCAAAAACATAAAATATATTTGTGTTTATATATCTGTAGAAAACTGTTTGCTTTCAAGAATTAAATGTGATACTTATATCGCAGATTTTTCATTTTGAACAGTCGTTTGACCCTTTGAAAGATGGAAAAATATTTGATGTATTTGAAATCTTCTTAACCGTTTCAAAAACATAAAATATATTTGTGTTTATATATTTGTAGAAAACTGTTTCAGATTTATATGAATTAAATATCTACTGCTAAACAACTTTTGAGAATAAGTATAAGTTTTTGATTCGTAAAACTTTTCAAGATAAAAATATCTTAAGGTAACCTTTATCCAAAAGCTAAAAAGCAGCATATATCTTGTTCAACAAATATATTTTCAGAAACATTTTAAGAAAAAATGTAAAACGTAAAATTCGTGATACGCTTCAAATTTCCACCTCTATGCATCTGAAATTTTCACGAAGATTTAACATTGATTTCGACTCTCTCTTCAAATTCCGAAGAATATGTTTATTGTGAATTACCTTTTTTCTGCTACAGAAAATATTTGATAAGACAAAAGTCGATACTTTTTCAAAGTAAAAAGAGTCTAAATCACAGTCTGGTTGTTTATTATAAATAATATATATTGACGTTCAAAGTTAACCTTTAAGACTATTTCAATTGAATGTCTATATCGAGAAAACTTCGTTGTCACTAAAAACATTTTTATTTGGGCTTATTATTATTTTTTTAATTTACTTATACTATGTAAATTAGATACTATTTTAAGGTAAAATTTTTAACCAGTATTTGGTAATACACTTTGTTTAATTTACTTGACAACATTCCTAATATTTATTTTAGTTTCGCAGAAAAAATATATTGAAAATATTCAAAAAATTGCAGATTAGTTAAAAATTATTCAAAAAAGTTTATGTATCATATTTTACAAAATAACAAACATAGATACATTGTTTCAGTTCATTTATTATTTTCTCAATTTCGTTCTTCAACTTCTGGAAGTACAAGTTACTGAAAATTGAATAACCCAATTTTTATTGCATAAGACATATTCAAAAACAATGAAATTCCAAATTTAAATTACATTATCAAATAAAAAGGGTTTAAACATTCTTTTTTCTTTAACTTTTTGTCATGAAAATAATTCATTTATTGTTTGATTCTGAAAAAGAAGATTTAATATTAATAATTGTTTATTAAACTGCAAATATAATATGTAGATGCTAATAATAATAAGAAAATGAAGAATAGACTCAAAAATCAGATTTTTAGTTTAAATGCGAGGTATATCCACAAAGTAAGTTCCGTTTGGTTATATAAAAAAAACGTGTACAGATACAAAAAAAATATTTATTGTACAAAAATCTACAACTGTTAAACTACTTTTCTACATAGCTTCCGAAATTTTGTAGGCACTTGTCGTAGCATGCCACAAGGTTTTGTATGCCTTCTTCATAGAAGGTTGCCGCCTGTGTTTTCAACCATCGTGATCGTGAGATTTGCGGAAATTCCATAGCAAGAGCACTAATTGTAAACTTACGGTTTTGCTTAACCTTCTCTTCGATTGCGTGAACCAGTTCATCAGTAACCAAAGACGGGCGTCCACTTCGTTCTTCATCGTGCACTTGATCAAGTCCTTCATTAAACTGTCTGACCCATCTTCTAACCATTGAATCGCTCATAGCATTTTGTCCGTAAACCTCGCAGATTTGCCGATAAATTTCACTTGGATTAACTTTATTTGCATTGAGAAAAGGAATCACAGATCTGATTTCACAAGCGGCGGCATTTTCAATTAAGGCTGACATTCTAAAGAAGCACTACAAATAACACGTCGGCAGCAACGATCTGAAAATGGCGTACATTTCTTCTCCTTCAGTCAGAGTAACTGCCGCGCATGCTCGGAACAGTGATCGCAGCGCTGCTGCGGATAGAAATAGAAACGGAACTTACTTTGTGGATATACCTCGTATTTGGATATAAAGTCATAATGACTAAATGCGACGTGATTCCCATAGTTTTGTACCATTTATGGTATATTTGGAAATATATTAAATAAATACAGAGTTCATTAAGCAGAAAAGGATTGAATTCAAAACTAACTTGTTTTGTAGAAATTAAATCATTATCTGTAATATAAGCAAACAATATACGATTTTCGTATTTACAGTAGTTAAAACCTAAAAGAGTCGAAAGTACCTGAATATGCAATGTATTTTATGCATGCCAGTGCAAGTTAAAATATTTGTTTAGATGCTATCAAATTTTTAAATACTCCATAAAGAGTTCAAATACATAAAATTAGAAGGTGAAACGCACTTTAGTATTGAACTACTTAATATATCAAAACCTTAATTTAATAATAACTTAAATATTGAAAAAATAACTTTGTGATACAAAACATTGAATATATTATTTTATAATTAAATAATGAATATCATCATACTTTAAACACTTTTACTTTGACCATGTGCTCTAAAACAAGAAGTTGAATGATCAAATTTAATATAAATTTTACCAAAGCAATGTTTATTACTGTATATTTTAAACAAATATCTTGCCATTAACTCCCTTTTGCGTCTTATCTTTCGTGTAGGCCTCAATATTTTCTTTTTAGTTTCTGGAAGATATGGAACTATATCTAGATAATTTTAAGGTTTATACCTTTTCATATCTTCTGTTTGTGCTATATCTGTATTTCCAGGTTGTGTTAACGATCTACTTCGAAATTTTGCCAAATTTTTTTTTCTTTACTTCTTTATTTTTTTCTTTATTTCTTTCCTTCTTTTTTTGCGCTTTTTAAAGCTTTAATTTTTCATTCTCTATTAATTGTCTCGTGAAACTTTTTTTAATAAATAGCTTTCAAACACATGTGACGGATTAGCTTCAGGAAGAGTTATTTGTGAGTGTGATTGTGTTTGAACTCTAAAGTGTTCTTGAATAGAATCTGACCTGTTTTTGACAGTTAATTTTTAAGATATGCATTTATTGTTTACAAAACTTTAAAATATTTATCCATTATATTTATAATCAGTGTTAAATTTATTTGGACAGGCACGTCACACCTTATTACAGAAGTTGTATTACTACTTTCACGGTGCTCAATTAAAAAACTTCTTCTGACAGAAAAATCAGCATTATTGATTAGCTATCATTAGCTATCATTATTAAATTATCGTGAACGTCAAAATCAGGAGAAATATTGTCATCCTTAGCAGGAAAAACATCATTAACCCTTTGATTACAGGCCCGGACTAGCGACTATTTTATTATTAAATCGTACCGCAATTTACAAAAAAAAATATTTTTGGTACATTTCTCTTGAAGATATCCTAATATAAGTCTTTGGGAGAGATTAATTTTCAAAATATGGTACGATTAGGAAAGAACATAGTCCACTGTGTTGTATATGTGCTCATTCATAGGCAATGGGTTAATAGTTGATTCATTAAAAAGATCAGTAAAAATCTGTTTATTGGTAGGAAACATTTCAAATCACAAATAAAATATTTAATAAATAACTGTCGTCAACCATGTCATTTGTGGATATGTCACGTCTATATTTATTTAGTTCATCTTTCTAAAATTGTAATTTTTTATATAGCTGGTGGCCATTTGGACCGAAAGATGATTCAGGAACTGCACATCCCCTCGATTGAATGGGAAATTGTCAGATATTATTTGAAATTAAGGGATTTCAATCTATACAAGATTTTTTAGAGCTTCAGTCATGTAAGAATAGTGAATAATCCCGTGATCATTTTTCTTTATTATTTGCTTAAATATATGTCACACATACTATTAATACGCCATATATTTCATTAAAATTTTTAAAGACAAGTATTTTTCAATCCCGATCATTTGAAACACATATTTAAGTACCTAGTACCTGGGTACTATATAAGTACCCAGTCAGAGAAAAGTCTATTGCATAATCATGTGGAAATTCCTAATTTTTTAACTCAATAAAGATTAATTAAATACAATTTTTGCTTTAAACATCATTTTAATACAATATATGAAAATACGATAGAAACACACCTCAATAAATCTCTTAAAAATCTCTCCGCTTTTGAAGGATTCAGTTCATCGCGAATAGATCTGTGATAAACAATGAGTCACCAAAATGCGTAGAATATTTTAGGTCAAATTTGAAAACGTGATAACTTTCCCCGAACTTCTACTTCAGGTAAATATAAAACAGATGATCAAGGCCTTTATTTTAATAAGGTTATTTATCTTTAAATTTAAAAAAGCGAAACCGTGATACATATTCGGGATTATGCCCTTGATAATGAACGATGTGTATTGTAAAGATTTTTTTTAATTAAGAAAACGTTTTAAATGCAGTGAAATGCTTTGCGTTTTGTTCCTAAAGTTTGGATGTTTCATTATGTAGCATCTGTATGCGACTCGCGCATTAGATTTTAAGTAAAATAACATTGTCGCATTTGTGGGTATACACATTTAGTCACAATGACTTTATTTCGTAGTTGTTGAAAGCAACGCGGAAAATGAATAAATTTCACTCTCAAAAGAAAAAGGTTGTAGCGAAAACAAATCCAGGTGATGATGCCAATTTGCAAAAGCTAGCGCATTGAAAATATGTTAAAGCAGGATGCTCACATTATTACTCCAAATTTCATATTAACAGATGACAGTAAAATTCACTAAAAAATATTAGCTTTAAGTATAGTAAGTTACAATTTACTTTATTTATTTATTTATTTATTTTAAATTTTAGTACGCGATTCAATGCTTAAGAAATCGGAACTATGGGTTTGCTAAATGATTCTACTCTCTGTTCAAAAGCCTTCATTCAGTTGTTTAATAAAATTTGTAATTAATAATTTAGTATCCTACTATAGTTTAGTATCCTTCATTAATTTTTCATATCGTTGTTTTATATAATCATATACATTATTTCTGATGTCAACATTATTTTATTGTATGCTCATATAAATCGCATAACGAGGAATGGTGTATCACAATTATTGAATGGGTTTTAACATATTATACACTTATTTCGTTAAAACACGATGTTTGATTACAAATTGTAATGAGTGAAAAATTTATGAAAACAATTAACAGCAAATACTCTCAAAGATTGCTGTGCAAAAGTTTTATATGGGGGCCATTGGCTTAATTATATTTATATATCTACATTTAAAAATCTCAGATATATCTCTATAGCCATTTCTTTATGATTTTGTTTTGAAAGAATAAATAAATTCTACAACTTTTAAACTAATTATTTTCATTAATAGTGCCACTCTTTCTAAATCAGTTACAATAAATTGGAATAAAAGCTATCAGAAATATGCAGTGTTGCACTATTCTCATTAGTACAGAAAAGGAAATTCAAAAGCACAGTTTTATTTATTCTGATAAAAAAGGAAAGGAATTATAAAAAAAGGCATAATTATGATAATTAAAATAAATTTCTTTGTCTCAAGTACAACCTCAAAATAAATCTACTGGGATTAAGAAAACCAATGATGATTACAACCAAATGAAATGTCAGACGAAATAATCATTCTCCGAAAACTAATGATCGCGTGCATTAAGTTAATGTGAAAAAATGGAGAATTTAAAAGTAGAATTTATATGAAAAGAAAATACCAAGTCCATTTAGTTTTAATATATATGTAAAATTTTAACGGCCTTTCTTAAAGTATTTTAAATAATGAACTTGAAGTAATAGTGCGTTTCAAGATGTATGTTTTCCTTTCATTTATTCAGGGGTTTTTAACAGAAGACGTTAATCAACTCGATAACTGTATTTGTTATATACCCTGTCTTAGTGTTGTAAACTTTTTTAGAAGCTTTCTCGATTAGTGCGAGCACAATTTCCGTTAGTGCGCAAAGCACGAAATGAGTAATCCTTTTTTTTTTCATCAGAATGACTTAAAAAATTATTAAATGCAGAAAACTCCGAAAAAGGTAATAAGATTATAAGAATTCTAAGAAGCTTTTAAAAAACTGGAATTCCTCAGGCCTCATTTGATAGATATAGACCCAAACATTGGGGGAAAGAAATATACAAGTGCACCAAGGATTAGAAAATCAAACTTTGTGTTATCCATAATGTATTCCTAAAAAAAAAAAGACTGTGCAATTGGTAAGTGATAAGCTTTCGCTTAAATAATCTAAAACGTATGTAAATGTAAAGTAATCAAATTGTATTACAATAAGTTTTAAATCAAATTGTATAATTTAAAAATACTAATAATAACGAAATGATAAATCAGCTAAGATAAATAACCTACTCAATTGCACAATGTACAATTAAAATTAAAACTTACTTTTCAATATTTCTCGATTGTTACTTGATAAATTAGCTCACATATTTATGTTAATGGCATTTTATGAAAATGGGATAAACTTTTCTTAATATTTTAAAGGATTTATGTGGTTTCATTTAAAGCAAGCTGTACTTCGTCTTTCTTAACAACAATACATCAAAAACAATATCGTGGTACATTAAAATATTGTGCATTTATGCATATTGGGTTTTCAGAAAGCTGGCTGTGGATCTATTGCAGTTTTATGCATTCATCAAAATTTGAAATAAATTTCATTACATAACACCTTAAAGTAAATATACGCAATACATCATTAAAACAATTAGATTTTTATCTACTTGTGAGTTTAAATATTTTTTTCACCATTTTATAAAAGAAAAAAAATATATAAAAGGAGGAATTACATAATTTGCAAAATCTATAATTTAATACTGTATTTTTATAGCAGAACACACAACTTCTTAAATAAGTGGAAGAGTATAATCAAAGAGTATAATCATTTTAAATATGCAGTCTAATGATGTAAATTTATTGTGTTATTGACATTCCTATACGAGAGAAAAGTAAAAAAAAACTGATTTTTCTCTTTATTTGTTTTGTTTTTTTTATTAAATTAGTAAAGTCTTATTCTTATATTGCAGCTTGTTTGGAAGATAAGTAAAAGCTATCTATACTAGCCATATGGTTTGTTTTAATGTAAAATTAACCGTAAAATAGTTAAAATATTGTTAAATATTTGTTACAATAAAAAATATAATGCTTAAATAATCAGTAATTATATTTTATTTCTTATTTTAGAACACATGTAAAAATGTACTTTGTTTAAAAGTATTTTTGTAATAAGTACTTTAGTTAAATGTTTTACAGAAATCATAAAATAAAAATATATATTTTTTTAAATTTTATAAGTTGTTGTGTTGGTTTATGATGCTATGAATTTTTTTGCTGATAATGCCAAATTGAGAATGATCTCAGGTATAAGTTGATTCGAAATCAGCGTGAAAACGCAATACACGCGAAATACTCCAAACGTCAATCGCAGTTGTTTAACTTTGATAGTACAGTAATGTTTACAATGTTAATGACGCTTGGTTAGTAAACGATAACCTTATCTATTTACGAAATTATAAGTTAAACATTCAGAATAATTCATTATTAGAAATGTTTATAATATATCATTAGAATTCATTTTATGAAATATATATTCATTCTTTTAAACAATAATATGGGTTAGAAATGTAATTATTTTACATAGCAAAAAATGTTTTACCATTTCCTCCAAATAAAAGATTTTGGATGTTTAAATGAATGTTTTTCACAAATCAGCAAATTTATCTATTGTTACTTGCGTGGAGATCAATTGTTTGTTTCGTTCAGAAAACTTTAATTTTAATGTTGATAGTTTTAGAAATCAAATAGTTTTCTGTAGTAAAATGGCAAGACATGTTATCACTAACAATATTCACTAATTATTACTAATAGTCAATAGCAATTATTTTACCTTATAACTACAGTAAGAAAGAAAATTTCCCACCCATAAAATTTTATATTTTGAGTTATTTGTAATGTATTTCATGTGGTTTTACATTTTCTCGTAAACATAATACTTTTTATAATATTGATGAGTTTTTTTCACACATGCATTTTTTCCTACTTCATAATTCAGTTTGAATACTTCCACGTTAGTCAAAACATGTCAGGCATAAATATCACAACATCGCTTACACGTTTTGTTAGTTTTGTATACCTGAATTCACTTATTAATATATTGCATATTTCATAAATATTCCACGTTATGAATAAAATAAAAATTTACTGTCTGCTAATGTCAAGTGTTCGATATCGTTCAAACAGGTGGCATCGAACGAGAAAGAAGAAATAATCTAATTCATCACGTAACTCCTCTGAGTGTTAATATAAAATTAAGATAGACGGATTCTGAGAAGTGTTGCAACAGCAAATCGTAACATTCATGATTTAGCGTCGTTCAACCAATTTTCAAGTGCTTTTATGAATGATTTATTCATACAAGCTATGATTTCTTATTCAAAGAGAATCTCTTTCATTCATGATAATGTTTTTGATGATTCAACGAAAGTAGAATCGTGTCTTTTATCCGATACAATTAAACATTTTTACTCCATAAATTACTACTAAGCATAGCATTCACAAAAGCGGATTTCTGAAAATACTTATAACCTTTTAGAAATGTGTAGAACAATTTTGCAATAATGTATAGAACAATGTATAGAACAATTTTGTACAATAATTGTAATCAAATTATCTGCAGTAAAATATTTATGTTTAAATTTATTTAAATATTTTTATAAAACTTCTTTCGGAAAGACATTATTCGTTGTAAACTAACCATAAGGTAAAGCCAGGACAGATGGCGCGGTCGGAGAGAGTGCGCACATACAGGTTCAGAGGGAAGGAGTACAGTGAGCACGCAGTGACTCCAGGTAGTTGTACAACAGCAGTAGTGGAGTGTCTACTTGAAAGTGCACGTTGATTGTTTTGAGCGTCTAAAATAAAGCATTGCTATTTTGTTTTGTTTTCCCAAAGTAAGTGCTTGAATTTTCATACCTATTTATCAGAATTTCTATACAATGTCAGCAGTACAAAATATTTTAAACTTAAACGATTTCCCATAAGCTACTAATCTAGACTAGCAATGTGAACATCAACGTTTCGTTTTAGTAGCGGCCATGTTTATATAAAAGGCCGCGCAATCTCTCCTACCGAAATTGGAGAGTTTACGCATCTGCTACTTAAGAGACATGGCGGATTGTTTTCATTAGTTTCTATGCTAGGATAGATTACGCAGCTTATTGGTAAATTTGCATAAAAAATGAAAAATTAAAATGGACTAATTTTAAGTTAAACGTGTTATCAAGTATCTTAATGTTATTTTGTAATCTTATCTGGACTTCCTTTTTCTGATTCTTTATTTTTTTTCCTTTAATTAAAATTTTTTAATCGTTTTTTAAATTATTTCCTTTTTCTGATTCTTTAATCATTAGGTTGAAATATTCACTCCTAATACAATAATATTTATTCACAAAAATCTTACAACAATGTCATTTAAGTGTAATTATTATTGTTAACAATTTAATTGTAGTTATTATTAGTAACAATCTCTCCTACCCATGTGCGCAATCACATTGTTACGGCCAGCTCCATCTGTTTCACGTCGCAGTGACTCATGAATCTGAACTGAAACTTTTCTTTTTTTTTATTGAACTGAACTGAACTCAGAAACTTTAGAATGTTTTGTTTTTTGTTTTGTGTGAAATAAGACGGGAATATGTAGCAATGCCGTTCTGCTTGTAAGAAAGTGAAATATGTTTAAAAGAGTAAATATGTGAGATGATAATTGTTTTTTTTAATATAAGTTCGCGCGTGTAAATATTCTGCAGTTTGTGTTGTCAAAATTGTGTCATTAAAATATGAAAATTATCTTCATTGCATTTGCTGTCATTCCAGCGGAGATCCTCACTTTATTTTAATTTAAGTTTTTCCACATTTCTGGCGCCCCCCGGGTGGGCGATTTTCGTCGGATTGTCACAAAGGCATGGAGATAAATTGAAAGAATAAATATTGAAGGTAAGAGCGAAATTTCCATTTTGAAGATTGAATAATTATTATTTGCTAGAATATAAATATATTGCGTAACTTAGATAGTAAAAATGGAAGTCTTGAAAAGAAATAAAACGACTCAACGATCAGCTTTTACTAAAGCGTATAATAAATTAGAAAGTGTATTAAATGATACAAATGCAGAACACGATGAAATCGAAATTAATTTTTATTTATTCAAGCAGAAAGCTGACGCGTTAGAGATAACTCATAAGAATTATTTAGATGGTTTGTCAGATGACACCGAATTTGAAGCAGAATTTAATTCTGTTGAAGAATATAGAGAAAAGGCTCTAAGAATCCAAATAAAAGCGCACCGTGTTTTGGATAACTTTAAGACAAAATTGAATCAAGATTTAAATCGAAATGAAAATAATTCGACTAGTAACCTGCAAATAGAAAATGATAAAGTAAAAGCTTTATGTCAACGACTCCCTGAAGTTGAATTGTATAAGTTTGGGGGAGATTTAAAAGATTGGCTTACATTTTGGAACCAATTCAAAAACATACATGAAAATGCAAGTTTAAGCAACGTGGATAAATTCCATTATTTAATTCAGTCGATGAAAATTAAATCGGAATCCAGGGAATTAATAGAATCTTTCCCAGTAACAAATGAGAACTATTCTTTGGCGATTGAGAGTTTATCGGAAAGATATGGCAGAACCGATCTGTTAATCGATTTTTATGTACGAGAATTATTGAAACTTGTATTGAATAATGCGACTAAAAAGAAAGCTGATTCTCTGAGTAGTTTATATAATAAACTTTCGACACAAATAAGGGCTTTGGGTTCCTTAGGTGTTACCACTGAAATGTGTGGAGTCATTCTGTATCCTTTAGTTGAAAGCGCATTGCCTGTTAATATTTGACGTTCATTCGAAAGACAGAGAAAAATTATAGAAAATGAGCAAAAATTATTGGGCCTCGACGCCATAATTTTATTTCTTAAAAATGAAGTACAAGCAGAAGAAAAAATAAAATTGAGTAGATCGGATATTTGTAACTATGTACCTGAACGAAAAGAATTGGCATCATGCCAGAATTCAAGAGGCAGTAATTTTTCTGCTGCAGAGTTGATTTCTCATAATTATAATGATGTCTCGTGTGCATTTTGTTTAAGAGATCATGAATCGCATTTTTGCAAAAAGGCTTTTTTTATGCCTATGTCTGAAAAACTTTCAATCATTAAAAGAAAAGGACTGTGCCGTGTTTGTTTAGCTAAAGGCCACATGGCTGTTTCGTGTACCAAATCAAATATTAGATGTCAGAGTTGTTCGAAAAGACATGTAAAATTTATGTGTCCTAATTTAGAATGTAATAAATCTAAAGAGGCATCAAAATCAAGTAATGATGGTGGGAAAGAAAAAAGTGTTGATACGCTTTTTACACATAAACATAATATGAATAAAAAATTATCTTCTACCAATGAAGTTATGTTACAAACACTAGTCGTAAAGATAAAGGGAAGAAATTCAAGCCGTAACGCAAGAATAATTATAGATACAGGGTCCCAAAAGTCTTATATCTTAAAATCCACTGCTGAGGAACTGGGTTTTGATTTTCAAAGAGAAGAAGAGTTTTGCCATTCATTATTTGGCGGTAGAAAAACAAAAATGTATAAGCATAATTGTTATAAAATTTATTTAAGTAGCCTTGATGGTAATTATATTTGTAATTTGGATGCTTTAGATCAAGATGTCATATGTAATGATATTTCTGCGATTAAATATGGTTATTGGATACGCGAGTTAAAAGATAAAGGAATCCACCTGAGTGATACACGAGAAACAGGGCCTATTGAGGTACTTTTAGGAGCAGACGTTGCTGGTAAGCTATTTACAGGAAAACGAGAACAGCTAAAATCCGGTTTGGTGGCCATGGAAACAAAATTAGGTTGGACTTTGATAGGCAAGATCCCTCAATTTAATCGTCAGAATGATGTGAATATGACCGTAGTCAGCATGCTATCCAAAGAAGATGTACCTGTTTCAGTATTGTGGGATTTAGAAGTTCTTGGTATTCGGGATTCTATTGAACAAAATAGTAAAGAAGACTCAGAAAGGGCTGTCATGATACATTTTGAAGACACAGTTCAACAAAAAGATGATGGAAGATACGAAGTCCATTTGCCCTGGAAGAAGGATCATTCTTTCCTTCCTAGTAATTATGATCTTGCTTTAAGAAGACTTGATTCTACTACTAAGAAATTAGAGAAAACTGGGTATCGAGAGAAATATCATCATGTTTTTGAAGAATGGCTTCATGAAGGAGTAATTGAAGAAATTCCTGAAAATGAGATATCCTCATCTGTTGCTCATTATCTCCCTCATCGTCCCATCATAAAAGAAACGTCTTCACTGTCTTCTATGACAATAAGGCCGGTCTTTGATGCTTCGGCTAAGATAACTAATTGCCCCTCATTGAATGATTGTTTAGAGACTGGAATTAATTTTATTGAAACTATCCCTTTGAAATTAGCCAGATTTCGTCTTTATGAAATTGGTGTTATTTCGGATATAAGAAGAGCTTTTTTGCAGATCTCTTTACACGAGAATGACAGAAAATTTTTACGATTTCTTTGGTATGATGACAATGGCTCTATAAGGATTTTCCGCCATACTCGTTGTGTTTTTGGGGTTACAAGTAGCCCGTTTCTTCTTATGGCAGTTATTCATCACCATTTGTCACAAGAATTATTGAAAGGAGAATACTCCAAAGAATTACTTGTTAAATTGCGTGACAGTTTTTACGTAGACAATTGCGTTACAAGTGTTCACAATACTTTAGAGTTAGATAATTTTGTAGAAACATCTACAGAAGTAATGAAAAGAGCAAAATTTGATCTTAGAGGTTGGGAAAGTACTACATACAATAGCGACGATACTTTTCCTCCAGCAGATTCCAAAACATCAGTATTGGGATTAATATGGGATAAGAATTCCGATACTCTCGAAATCGATTCTGAACTTTTGAATCTTAACGAATCAGAAAAATTAACTAAGCGAAAAATTTTGTCCCTTATCAGCAGAGTCTTCGATCCTATAGGTTTTGTGTCTCCTGCGTTAATACAACCTAAACTCTTGCTTCAAGCTATTTGGAAAACAAAGGAATCATGGGACGCAGAAGTAAACGAAGACATTAAAAGGAAATTTCTTAAATGGTTTAAAGATTTACATCTCTTGAAGTCTGTAAAAATTCCAAGATGGAGCGGTGTCACAGAATCATCCCATTTAAGCTTGCACACTTTTGTTGATGCAAGTCAACATGCTTATTCCGCCTGTATTTTTCTAAGAAGCGAGTCCTCTGATGGTACGGTGAATGTCAATTTACTGCAAGCCATGTTATCTAATCAGCCGGTTTTACTTGTCACTTATGGCTAAACTGCTAAACTGGGTTTAAAACTTATTTTTCGTTTAATAGCTCTCGTTCTAATTTCGATGTTTAAAATCTGCCGTGTAATTTAAAAGCATATTATAGATGGCGTTGGTTGTTCCGTAATCGACTGTTGCGGAACATACCCTTTTGCCAAAGTGGAATCTCCTCTTTTCGTATTTCAGACAGTATAAATGCTTTCAACGTTTTGAAGCAGGAGCTTCGCTTTGCTTCGCTTTTGTAGCGTGTTTCTTTTAGTTTTGAATTGAATTAGTTATGTTATTTTTGTAAATGATTTAACTTGAGTTTATAGTAGTTTGATTTAATTTTAAAATGTTTTTAAGTACGTTTTAATTATAATTTAAAAGAAAGGTTAAGTTGTTATTATGAGTTAGTTTTATTTCAATACTGTTTCAAAACTCCGTGTTAATCTGTTAAGTTATGCTTGACTAAGATATTTTAACGATGAAGCTCTGTTTTATCCACACGTTTGCTCTGAATAAATCTGAAAGTGTTTTTAACAGTTTTAAATGATCAAGTTTACTTTGAATAAAGAACTGTAGTCACCAAGCAAATGATTCTTTATTTGTTCTGACCTCAACACTTAGCTTTCCTTCAGATGTCTTCCAGGGCACTATTTGTACAGCTCTGCTACATGCATTATTAAATATATTAGACCTGTATTAATACAGGGTATTAGATATCAATAGGTTATGGGCCATGCCATATCTGAAGAATAAAGCTTATTGAAGTTCGACAATAAAAGTCATAATTTTTAGCCCCATTTCAGAGACTGTTAAGTTTAATAAGAGGGGGGGGGGCTAATAATTCTTTTTGAAAAATGGCGACTACACAAGTACAGATAGATAAACTTGGAGCTTTAAATTATTCAAACTGGCGAATTGATATGAAGTATCTGTTGTTGGAAAGAAACGCATGGGATATAGTAACAGGAGCTGAGAAAGAACCAGAAATTGACACGGAAAAGGGGGTGACAGCAAGGGATGTGAAAGATTTTTATGCTAGAAAGAGACTTGCTTTATCGTCCATATATTTAAATATGGAAAAGGACTTTCGAAAAATTATAGAAAATAAGGATAACCCCAAAGATGTATGGGAAACGCTGAAGAAACATTTTGAGCCTGACAACAGATCTCGGCATATGTTCCTGTTTTCCGAATTTATGTCCTGTAAAGTAAAATCTAATGAGAAAGTTGACCTGTTTGCAGCCAGACTTAACCGAATTGCGGATCAGCTGAGCGACCTTGGTCATGCAGTTAAAGAAGTTTATAAGTCGTTCCAACTCTTGCGCCACTTACCAAGTCAGTTTGATAATGTAGTTCAAGTTATATTACGTTGGGAAGAAAGGAAATTTCTCTTTGACGACATTTTGATGGAGTTAATTGCAGAAGAATCAAGATTAGCCCTGAGAGACCTGGATAAACGTAAAGAACTTTTCGTCGAAACTCAACATACATCAACATACGAGACTCAAAATACCAGATTGAGGTGTTTTCGGTGTGGAAGCATGAATCATTTACAGAGAAATTGTCGTCAACGTGGGAGGTACTCCAGAGGCTACAACTATCGAGCCCCATCTATGTCTAGTATATCCGATGTTTCTGAATCTAGTTCTGAACGTATCCCAACTCAAGTAAGAAAGAACAGAAACTGCAAAGGCCGAGGCAAAGCTAGAGAATCACCATCACACTATAATAATGTTATCCAAAAAGGTAAAAACAATCTTTTTTTGTTTTATATACAGGCAAATTTGAGTGGTAGTGAAAGCGAAAATAGCTGGTTGTTTGATACAGCAGCTTCACACCATTTTTGCCGTGATAAGAGTTTGTTTTATAAATTTAAACCCTTAAAAGATGAAAAAATGTTTGTAGCTATAGATGGTGTTACCTTCCCGGTAGAGGGAAAAGGAAATATTAAGTTGAAGTTTGGCCAAAGGCTATTTTATTTTTCTGATGTAATGTACTCTCCCAAGTTAAGACGAAATCTTATTTCAGGTCCAAAATTAGATGTAAAAGGGGTAAAATTTATTGGCGAAAGTGGTAAGGTGGAGGTGTTTAAAGACGGCCAATATTTATTTTCTGCTTTCCTTAAAAATGGTACTTATCATCTGTATCCTAAAATCCCAGGTTCAGTTCCTAAAAAGGTTACGTTTGAAACTTCTCATGTATCTAAAGACAACTTTAGAGTTTGGCATCGTAGGTTTGCCCATTTAAGTCCTGATCTGATTGTGAATACATCTAAAAATGAAAGTGTTAAAGGTCTTCCCCGGTTTAAATCGGGACATTTTTTTTGTGAAATTTGTAAACTTAGTAAACACAGACGTATATCATTTAGATCAATTAATAAAATTAGATCTAAACGTCCCATTGAATTATTATTCATGGATGCCTGGGGTCCTGTACAACAGAAGGGTAGAAATGGGGAGAGATATTTTCTCTCGATAATCGACGATTATTCCCGAAAGGCCAGTGTTTTCCCAATGAAGGAAAAATCCGAGGCGTTTAGCATTTTCCGTAATTATGTCTCCCGAGCCGAGAGATTTCTCGAATGTAAGGTTAAATATATTAGAACTGATAATGGGAAAGAGTTTAAGAATGATAACTTTAAGATTTACTGTGAGGGGAAAGGCATTAAACACGAATTCTCAAACGTGTATACCGCAGAACAAAATGGCACGATTGAAAGATACAATCAAACGATTGCTAATGGGATTAGGTCAGTTGTAAATGAAAGTGGTTTGGATTCAAGTTTTTGGCCAGATGCAGCCTTATATTTTACATATACTTGGAACCGTATTTGTCATAAGTCACAGTTGAAGACCCCTTTTGAACTTTATAGTGGGTCTAAACCATCCGTTAAACATTTAAAACCCTTTGGTGCTACTGCATACGTAGGTGTTCCCAAGCAACTTAGGTCGAAACTTGATGCAAGAGCCAAAAAGGGGGTAATGATTGGTTACGCCTTTAGTACAAAAGGCTACCGAATTTGGCTACCCGAAGATGACAAAATCATTGAAACTATTAATGTTTCTTTTAATGAGGAAATCCCCAACAGTGTTAGAGGCAGTGGATTCGTGATGGGCTCAAAAGGCCCTGGATCCTCTAATTTTTGTAAAGAATCTGAAGCAAGTTCTGAAGGTGAGATTGAGGATAATTATACCCCAAATTTAAACTATTTCCCTTCATATAAACCTCCAGATTTATCCTCATCAGAGGAAGACGAAAATCCAGTAGAGGAAATAAAATCAAGTAAAGATGTTTTGAAAGGGGTTCCACTGTCAGATACTGTTTGGTTAAGAAAAGTTGTCCCGAGTGCAAACGGTAGTCGTAATTATATTTATTATTACGAACAGGGGAAAACTGAAAGGCTAAGATCCTTAAATGATGTAAAAAAATATTGTAAAAGACATCATCTTAAGTTTGAACCTCACATATTTTGCTTTAAAGGGTCAAATAAATTTAAAGGGATAGTTTCAGGTCAAGAGGGTAGTTCTTGTTCAAATACGGAGACTTCTGATAACAATGATATATGACTAGACAATCTCAAAATACCCAATACCTATAAAAAAGTTTTAAAATCCCCACAAAGAAAGTTTTGGGAACAGGCCATGAGAGAAGAATTAAATACTATGAATGAAAGGGGGGTTTGGAAATTAGTTAAGTTACCAAACGGCAGTAAACCTTTAGGTTGTAGGTGGGTTTTTACATTAAAAAAGGATGACAAGGGTAAAATTGCAAGGTATAAAGCTCGACTAGTGGCGCAAGGGTTTAAACAAGTTAAGGGGGAAACCTACGACGAAACCTTTAGCCCAGTCGTTAATTTTGCTGTTATTAGATTTTTCTTTTCCCTTTTAGTCTCCTGTAAAAAATGGACACACCTGCAATGTGATGTAAAGTGTGCTTATTTATATGCACCTCTGGCCGAAACAATATATATGTCCCAACCCCCAGGATTTGTGAAAAATGAAAATTTAGTATGTAAACTGGAAAAGGCTTTATATGGTTTACATCAGTCAGGTAGAATGTGGTATTTTGAAATAAATAAAATTTTGCATGATATAGGGTTTGTTAAGTTTGAATGGTGCAATTGTGTGTATAGTTTCGAGGACAACATCATCCTGCTTCTTTATGTGGACGATATTGTAATTTTTGGTAAAAGTGATAGAGTGGTGGAGAAAGTGGTTAAACTTTTGAGTGGATACTTTGATCTTAAGATATTAGGTAAAACCAGAAAGCTATTGGGGGTGGAATTCGAGGAGGGGGAGAACGATCTAGCAATACGTCAAATTCCATATATTGATGAGGTTTGTCAAAAATTTAAAAGGTTTAATTTTCCTATTACTTCTCTCCCAATAAGCAAAGGTGTAGTTTATTCAAAGACCCAATCTCCTCAATCTGATAACGAAATATTTGAAATGTCTAAGTTCCCATATAGAAGTGTGTTGGGATGCTTGTCATTCCTAGCTAACAGAACCAGGCCCGACATTAGCTATTCAGTAAATATATTCAGTCAATTCCAGAATAATCCAGGATTAGTACACTGGAATGGATTACTAAAGCTGTTGGGGTATGTTCATTTGACTAAATCTTTGAAATTAAATTTAAATTCTAAAAATGCACATGTAATTGCATATTCAGACGCCGATTTTGCTACTAATAGGGATGATAGAATTTGAATGGGAGGTCAGTTGTTGTTGTTAGATAAATCACCAATAATGTGGCGGTCCTTTAAGGAAAAATGTATAAGTTTATCAACCATGGAATCCGAGTTCATTGCTATGACGGAAACTGCTAGAGAACTTTTGTGGTTTGATAGAATAATGGACGAATGCATTGGTCGAAAAATAATTTCTAATGAAAAAGAAAAATCTTTATTGTTGGTTGATAATCAGGCCACCATTAGTTTTGTCAAATCCCCTATTGAAAATCATAGGTCTAAACAAATAGATGTAAAGTTATTTTTTATCAGAGATTTAGTATATAAAAATGTTTTTGAAGTAAAGTATGTTAAAAGTAAAGAAAACTTAGCGGACATATTCACCAAACCACTTACCAAATTTGATTTAACGGAGTTTAAATTGAAAATGTTTTTGAATAGTTAATTTTGTTCTTAGATTTATTGTTAAAAACCCCTCATTGCATTGAAATGTATGTGTAAAATCCTGTAATATTAGATAGTTCAATTGTTTTTGTATCAGGTTATCACTTTTACAGTTTTAAGTATAAGATTTTGTATAAGGTCAATTTTTTTATGTAAATGGTTGGTTGGTTTAACCTTGTGAATCAACAGCAAGTCAGTTTTGATTCTTTAAATATTGGAAATACCAGTTTATTGAACCGGTTCACTTGGTAAAGGTTAAATTTTAATGTTTCAATATGTAAGAAGTCGACTTCATCGCGTTAACTTTGATATAAGGTAATTGAAATTTCTGTTATATCAGTGTAATAGTTTGAAGGTAATGAAAGTTTAATTTTGTTCTGACTGAAATTTGAATATAAAAGCTTTCAGAAATTATTGAATTGAAATATGTTTAATATGAATTTGCATAAATTGTTTGATTATTGTGTGTTATGAAAGAGAATGAAATCTTGGGCCCAAGTATGATGATGGATGAAAGATGATGGATGAATGAAATATTTGTACAAATTTTGATATGCATTAATGTATTGGAAGTTTCTTTTGAAATTGTATCGTTACAGAGTTATGAAATTTTGTATTAAAACTATTTGCTTTTCAGGAAATTATGAATTTATATAGTAATGTATTAATACTTATTGAAGCTGATGAACTATTGGGAAAGCCAGAGTTACGTATTAGGTAATCTGGAAATATTGCATTTTTGGATGCATGAGGGTAAAATGTTTTTTTGTTAAATCTTGTTATAAATTCTTGTTAATGTTTTATAATGTTTGAAATGTTATAGTTTAAATGGTGACAAGTTTTTTGAAGTATTATTGGAATTACTAAGAAGATTGAAGCTGTAATGGTAATTTAATATGAAATCTATTTAAACCTTTGTAAATTCAGAGTGAACTTTTGGATATTTTAGGGGGGGGGGGGTTGTACATGTTTAATATTATCTTTGGATATCTAAATTTGTCCTTCCCATGAGTGACAAGTGGGGGGGCTTTGTTATCTAATCAGCCGGTTTTACTTGTCACTTATGGCTAAACTGCTAAACTGGGTTTAAAACTTATTTTTCGTTTAATAGCTCTCGTTCTAATTTCGATGTTTAAAATCTGCCGTGTAATTTAAAAGCATATTATAGATGGCGTTGGTTGTTCCGTAATCGACTGTTGCGGAACATACCCTTTTGCCAAAGTGGAATCTCCTCTTTTCGTATTTCAGACAGTATAAATGCTTTCAACGTTTTGAAGCAGGAGCTTCGCTTTGCTTCGCTTTTGTAGCGTGTTTCTTTTAGTTTTGAATTGAATTAGTTATGTTATTTTTGTAAATGATTTAACTTGAGTTTATAGTAGTTTGATTTAATTTTAAAATGTTTTTAAGTACGTTTTAATTATAATTTAAAAGAAAGGTTAAGTTGTTATTATGAGTTAGTTTTATTTCAATACTGTTTCAAAACTCCGTGTTAATCTGTTAAGTTATGCTTGACTAAGATATTTTAACGATGAAGCTCTGTTTTATCCACACGTTTGCTCTGAATAAATCTGAAAGTGTTTTTAACAGTTTTAAATGATCAAGTTTACTTTGAATAAAGAACTGTAGTCACCAAGCAAATGATTCTTTATTTGTTCTGACCTCAACACTTAGCTTTCCTTCAGATGTCTTCCAGGGCACTATTTGTACAGCTCTGCTACATGCATTATTAAATATATTAGACCTGTATTAATACAGGGTATTAGATATCAAGCCAAATCACGGTTAACACCATTAAAAAAGGTAACGACTCCAAGGTTGGAGTTAATGGCAGCTACTATTGGAGCAAGATAATTTAAATTTATAAGAGGTGCTCTAGAAGTCGAAAGCGTTGATACCTACTTTTGGACTGATTCTTCAACAGTTCTCAGTTGGATTAAACGACAAGAACAATGGTCAGTGTTCGTCTCTAATCGAGTGAAAGAAATAAGACAACTCACAGAGCCTGAAAATTGGTTTCATATTCCTGGTGAGCTGAATCCCGCTGATCTTCCATCCAGAGGATGTGGAGTTAAGCAACTTTTGAAGTCCGAATGGTGGCTTGGACCTACATGGTTAAAGAATTCAAAAGAACAATGGCCCAAATCAATTGTCAATGTTAATGAAAAGGAAGTTGAACAAGAAAAACGAAAAACAGTTGTTTCTGCTGGCAATGTAGAATTTAAGACGATTGTTTCTGAATTATCAAAAAGAATATCGAAATTTTCCAAAATAGTGAGAGTGCTAGCTTGGATTATGCGATTTCACCCCAAAGCTCGTGATTTGAGAAAACATCCACTCCTTACAGAAGAAGAAATATTGAGTGCACAGAAAGTACTTTTCCGTGCTGTGCAGACAGAATGCTTTTCTCATGAAAATGGTAGACAATCTCTTGTCAATTTCCAAGCTTTTAAAGATGATGATGGACTATTGCGATTGAAATCAAGACTTACTAATGAAGATGAAACATATGATTTTATTGCTCCAGTGATTATTCCTTCGAAACACCCAGTAGTGAGAAGGCTTATTGAACAAGAGCATATTCTGAACAAGCATGTTGGAACATCTACTCTCCTGACTATTTTGCGAGAAAGATTTTGGATTTGAAAAGGTGGCAATACGTTCAAAGAGTGAGAGAGAATCTAAAGAATAGATTCAAAAAGGAATACTTAGGCTTTTTACGATCTTCGATTCCTAAAAAACATGACAAGATTAAAGTTGGTGATATTGTTATAATTGGTACCAAAGAAAAAAGAATAAATTGGCCTCTAGGAAAAGTCATCCAGTTGTTTCCAGGAAAAGATGGTATAGTACGCTTAGCAAAGTTACGCACTAAGTTTGGCGAGATTCTCCGTCCTGCACAAAGACTATACCCATTGGAAGTAAATTTCGATTCAGATGACTTTTCTCAGGAAAATATCGAGTCTCCTCACCATAATGAAACTACAGATAAAGATTCTCCCGATTCTGGTGAAGTTAAAGAGAATTCTCCTAGAGTATCTAGATTTGGACGAGTGGTTCGAACCCCAGAACGTTTAGACCTCATGAACCTGTCCTCGACTGTGGTTGAGTTTCAACAAGGGGAAACTCAACGGGGGGAGTATGTTACGGCCAGCTCCATCTGTTTCACGTCGCAGTGACTCATGAATCTGAACTGAAACTTTTCTTTTTTTTATTGAACTGAACTGAACTCAGAAACTTTAGAATGTTTTGTTTTTGGTTTTGTGTGAAATAAGACGGGAATATGTAGCAATGCCGTTCTGCTTGTAAGAAAGCGAAATATGTTTAAAAGAGTAAATATGTGAGATGATAATTGTTTTTTTTAATATAAGTTCGCGCGTGTAAATATTCTGCAGTTTGTGTTGTCAAAATTGTGTCATTAAAATATGAAAATTATCTTCATTGCATTTGCTGTCATTCCAGCGGAGATCCTCACTTTATTTTAATTTAAGTTTTTCCACACACCAACCCTGTAAGGACAGATTGCGTAAAATAACTTTCTTGGTTTTATTACAACTGTTCTATTAAATTACAACATAACAACAAAATAGCAATGGAAATGCATAAAAAACAAATGAAGTATAAATTATTCATGTATAGTTTAGCAAAAAATTAATATTTAGATTTTTTATTGTTATTATTTTGAATTGTGCGCAGACTCTCCTAGCTTTACCTTAAATGCAAACATCATATTTTACAAATACATAAAAAAAATAACAAATTCGAGATGTTTTCAATTCTTTATTAAATAAGAATTATAAGAAAACTATTTATTACATGCGACTAATTTATACTTTCTATAGAGATTTGTAAAACTTCTGTACTGAGGATTGGGGATTTTTTTGTATAGGACTTTAATTTTAAAATTGTTAAATTCACAAGTATATAGAATTATGTATGAAAAAAATCGCTTATCATTAAATATATATATATCTATGAAAGTACAAGGGCTTAAATAAACCTTTAATGTGGGTACAAAAGTTTCGTAAGCACAAACGGTGACATTCTCAAGATCAGAAAGGATAAATAAATTATTTTTGTCAAAAATTTAAAATATGTACTTAATAAAAAAACATGATGAAATATCAGGTATCACGAAAGACGGCACTTTAAAAAAATTATCACTTGTAAACGTGATTTATTTTAACTTTATTTTTAAATTTGTGAAACATCTCGCGCCAAGTTCTAGGTAATTCAAAGGAGGCTGATTCATTCCATATGTTGGGGCTGTACGTGTAGATTACTATTGAGTCGCAGATAAATGATGAGGAATAAAATCTTAATGGACAAATTATTTTATTATTTTTAAAATTAATCTGTAAGATCTATATTACGTAGTCTGGCTAAAGCTGTAGTTTTCTAGTTGTATAAGTTATCTACTATAAATACTATAATCCTCGTTGCAAACTTTTATCCGTTTTAATTCACCTATAGAGGGATAGATAATTTAAGTATAGTTAGAATAAAAATTGCATATTTATTTGTTAATACACGTTATACTTAAATTCCGCCAACAGCATGGTAATTTTAGTACAATTAAATTTTTATTCATTTTGAGGTAATAAAAGAGGCAATAAATGTGACCCTTTCAGAGCTTTATATTAGGAGAATAGATTGCGTAAATAATACCATAAAAAATCCTGTTAGTTATAGTAAGATTTTAAAGTTACAAACATGCTATTCTTATGTGCAACCCGGTGATTTTAAGCTCACTGGTATTAACAATCTTAGTCAGTTGTGTTTTTGACATTATGTATGTTTTATGTTAAATGAAACACTGTGTATGTTTTATAATAAATTAATTTGTGTGTGTTTATAATAAAAGTTGCATGTGTTTTTTAATAAAATGGATGTGGGTGTTTTAAAATAAAATTGTATGTGTTTTATAATAAATTTGTATGTGTCTTATAATAAAATTTTGCGTGTTTTATAATAAATCTGTGTGTGTTTTATAATAAAATTTTGTGTGCTTTATAATAAAAGAAATTGTTTCATAATAAAATAAAACTAACATGCACGCAAGGCCTAATATGTAATTGAAAACGGGATTTTCTCGCCAAAAGGGCGTAAAGAAACAATTGCGCCGAGCCTGGTGTATCTGCAACATCTGTTCTTAGTAATTATCTCACTAAAGGTCATGGATTACTTTATTTTGAAATAAACTCTTGCTTTAGTGGATCAAGTTTTAATTTTCGACAATGTGAAAAATATATAAATAAACGAATAGTATTGTAATAAATATAATTTAAAATAATAATTAGTTTGGAGTTAGATTAACCAGTATATGACTGATATTTTATTAAAATTACTTTTGCAAGTTTATTGTACGTTCATCTGATAGTTCTTTATTATTCCCTCGAATTTCGACGGATGCTACCTATCTTGTTAATACTAACTGGACTTATAAGATAGATCGTAAAATAAATATGTAGTTAATCTTCAACAATAGTCTTTTCTTCTATAAGAATATCATAAAATATGTTTTTTTAATTGTTCTGCCATTGTTGAACCCACAGAAATTCAACAATGGTAGACACTAAAATAAAGCGATTTTTTTCAACAATGCTTTCGATTCACTGTGCAACAATAAAATCTACATTACTTTTATTGCATTAAAAATCATTGCGTTTTTACGTGGATTTTTTACTTGCGAGCTTAAAATAAATATTTTTAACGATATAAAAATATTTTAGATATTTTAGTTGAGATTAATTTCTTCTGTTGAACGTTCTTATCAATAGTTAATACTTGGATATAAAAAACTAATTACAATGTCAGGAAACTTACATAAAATATCTGTCATCCAATACCAAGAGCAAAATGGATTCAAGTTTATAAACGATCTCGATTCAGCGGGCTTCGAGGACTTGATATCCGTTCTTACTCCTTCCAAAGAAGAAGTTGCTATCAAAATAGTACAAAAAGAAAAAAAATATGGGAAATAGAAGACAAATTTTGGCCAAACTTCGAACATACCCACTTGCTTCAAGTAACTGAATTTCAGTCAACATAATCATCGAACAGCAATCTGTATTTCACGTCTATCATGCGTAATGTTCTTGGTTTTACGGTTCACGAAAAAAATTCAGAAATGATATCAATAGTTTAAATAGAATCAAAAAGTGTTTACGCCATGTCTTATCCGAACAATATCATCTTCATAGCTCCGGACTGTGTCACTTGGACATTAAGAGTTACAATGTGCTCATTGATGCCGAGGACAACGCAAAGTTATGCGACATTTCCGGATTGAACTTCACCGAGTACGCTATCGATCAATTTTGCCCGCCTGAAATTTTCCGCCCTCGCGAATGTTTTATACCGGATAGAGTCTGTAACGTAAGAGATAAGAATTTTGATCTTTGTATATTTGGTCTCTTAGCTTTGAATGTATTGACGGGACATAATTTTCTAAAAAAGATGAATCGTATTAAGAAAGGATCACCCTGGCTGGATGACCTAAATACGGCCGTCTTTGGAGGAATCACTGAGAGAAGTCAACTTTAAATATCTGATCAGAAAGGCATTGCCAAATGTTCGTTTTTCCGAGAGCGATATTCAACAAGCTCTACATTGCATAAAATGCATACATAAAATTCCACCGGAAGAAAGTCCGGATACATCCTGAGCCAGAAAGTACACCTTCTTGAAGATGGACACGAACCCGTTCTTCAAAGATCTGGATGAATGTTTGTCCAGAAGTGCAATGCCCTGAATCCTTTTAAAGAAGTAGAAAATCAATACGACCTGAAGAGTCAAGGCGACTTTCAATCAACGAAAATCCCAGCTGAATATGCAAAACATGCGCAGATTGCAGTAATTGTAGTTTGTTCTACACGTGTAGGGCCACTTCCGTAATAATAAAATGAATCAAACCAAAAGTTTGTGTGATTTTATATCTTTAACCCGATTTTGTATTAAATTATTTATTTAAAAGTTTTGTGCACGCGACGGAAAATCCATTATTTTCACTTTCCACCGACAGGGGGTGCATTCTCATATGAACGAACCTGCTACACATGTTCCGAACTTGTTACACGTGTTCCTGCTACACGTACAGGCTTGCTGCGCACTCGTTGCAAAAACTTTTGGTTGCACCTTTTGCCGCCAAGGGGCGCACTTTGTTCCAAACAAACAACTTCCGAACAAACCTGCAACACATGTCCTCGCTGCCTGCGCACGCACTGAAAACTCATTTAGTTCCAAATGCCACCGCCTGGGGGCTCAATTTATTTTATACCAACATTCGACATGGGTGCCCTTGTATCAAGGGAGTTGAATGAATCAATTCCCGATGAAATCGGGACCATAGAGCTCGAGAAAATAATGCTCCCTCTGTCGGTGGAAGGTGGAACTAAAATCTGTAACGCGATCGAAAACCAAGTCGAATCATCCAAACACCGTTATGATGGGGCCCATAGAATCCGTGATAAGAATGTACAGAGAAAAAACCTTGTAGGATTGCCCGCCAGGAGGCGCTTGGTCAAGTGCTCAACAACAAATCACTTACTTTGATTATTGGTATGCATCAAGTAAATACGGGTGGTGTACTTTTATTAGGATGATAAATTTAATTTTTTCAAAAATCGTTATTTGAAATTTCCGGTATTCTCTATATATTTATAAAACGAAGCTAAAAATGTCCAATTTCTTAAATATCATTTGTTTTGTGTAAATCAGAGCAGAGCTTTTTTTTATTAATAAGCGTTCTCAATTAATGAAAAACCCGCCACCATTGGACTCAAGCTGAAGTCAATAAATATGATACTAAATAAAAAAGCGTTAACCCACCCCTACCCATACCCGCAAATAAAACGAATAATTTGTTCAAGAAAACCCTTTCCCATACATTAACGCGATCATTAAAAAAAGAACTATATTTTTCTGATAATTAGAACAAAACGAAGACAATATGTTAAAATAGCCGTCAGATGGCTCCCCTTCCCATCCTTAAATTCAAATCTAAACATTAGTTATCTTTATTTTTGTTCATTAGTAAAAATTAGCAATTATTTCCTATCATTTTCGCAAAGTAAATGGAGGGATCGGCCAAAGAAACGGATCTCTTTGTAGTTCAATTTTTAATGAAAGCTAATCCCTTTCTGGCACTTTTTTGGATCTTTTGGACTGGCGCCGCCAGAATTTTGCAGGGGTTTTTTTAATTAAGAAAAACTTAGATAAGTTATATAAACGCTTCTCACTCGTTCACTGAAATATTCAATAATCGAACAAAGTTGTTTAGATTACAATTTTTACTACTTCCAGTGTTCGTACGGATCAGGGAATTTTCCAGGAGTTTCACCAGTATTTTCTTTATAGAAAAAGAAATCTAGATTAAACTCGCGGAACTTCGCCTTCTTTTAAGGACAGATTTTCTGTATGAAAATATTGGTACCGAAAATACTGGATGAAAATACTGGTATGAAAATACTGGATTTATTGTAGTGTTATTTGTACAATAAGACATATCAAAAACTCACCCTTTGAACATTTAGTTTTCTTTTGAAAAGAAAAATAGTAGATACAATTTCATCGATATATGGTGCCGTACGATTTACTTTCCTGAAAATATGCAAATTTTATCAATGTAAAAAAATGGGAAACAGAAATATACATAAACGGCTTTCCAAAATTACGAAAGCGATTTCATTTTTTACCCGTTAGAGATACCTAAACAATGAGAATTGCAAAGATATTCAAAATAAGTTGTAATATAAAATTATATTGATGAAATAAACTTCCTACTAATTTGCAAAAAGTTTTTTTTTATTTTTTTTTTAGAGCTAAAAAATTGTCTTGTTTTTATTGCCGGAATGACCAGAAAATTCATAAAATTCAAATTCGAGGAATTTCGGATTTAAAAGAATGGAATTTTTACTGTTATGCTTCTCAGAGCATGGATAAAGTTTTCTAAATATATCTAATAAAACCCAGAAACCTTATCAAAATTTTAAAATTGCAGGACTATTTCCCCCACGTAATCTTAATCCTTACATTACTTTGGGCACTTTTGTAATTTACGTTGCCTACGTATTTCCAACGGATAAAATATTAAAGCACGATTCAAACGTTTGGACACACCCTGTATATAGCTCCTTGAAGATGTATGCGATGATATAAAATCTCGGGTGTATTTTTAAAGCCTTTCTAACTTGTCTGAGCTAAAAGTATTTCATAATTTGCGAAATCTTCACTACACTGTAAAAAAACTCCGAAGCGTTTCGGCACCAGGCGGAAAGGTTTCCGGAAATTTATAGTAAACTTTGTGTTCTCCTCAGTTACTTGTTATTTCGGAATATTACGGAATATTCGGAATTATATACACGTATTTTCGAAAAAATATTCAAAGCGGTGAATTACTCTGAAGAAGTCAGAAACGTTACATTCCATAACGGAAATGTTTTCGAATAGGTAGTGTAAAATGTTGGTTACTGAAAAACTCGAAAATGTTACACTCATTCCGCGTAAAGTTTAAAAATTGAATTCGAAATGAAGTAATATTTTCGCATGCTCATCTACTCCGACCTATTGCACATGTCATTATCATGTGATTTTTATTGTTCTTGAGAAGAAAGACAGCTTAAAACAAATGCAGATGCAACGTATTTATATGAGCTGTAAGTATTCTGTTTTATAATTTCATTTATTTGAAAGAACAATATGCTTTAAAAAAATATATTATCAGATTCTATTTTACTGCATATTAATATTACATTTGCAGTTAATTTTTTGTTGTATACACAAAGTTAAATAACTCGTTCGATAGTTTCTTTATACTCTTGTTCCATGAATCTATAATAAATATTAGATATTTGATTGATGAATAATAATGTAGTACTAGTGTTAATGAAGTACAGATAGCACCGTATATACGTCTTTAACATCTTTTCGTTTTGAGATCGGTTCCACTTCATAACTTTTCTAATGATGAAATGTATCGTTTATATGACAGAACAAATTCCTAATTTCACTTATACTATACGTTTTTCATTCATTTTTTATGAGTCAGATATTTATAAATAAATATAATTGAAAATTTGATTTATAAATCTATAAATAATTCTTTTTTTTTAAATCCGGTCTCGTGAATTCCATGCTGTAAACAGATACATATGCTTTATTTCCCAAAATAGATGTATTATTTTCGTTGTTGTTGTTGTTGTTGTTTCTAATCCCAGATGGTTTAGCTATGCTAAACCATCTCCACAAAACCAAAGACTTCCAGAAAATCATGAAAGAGCTCTGGATTTTCCAAGATTTCACAGCGGGTATAATTTAGGCATTTGATAATATGCAGAAGAGAGGCCTTTACTCCTGGACTAATACCTTTAAATAAATATATTTTTTAATCTTGTAAGTAGAGATATTATGTCAAAAGATTTCGTATCTGTAAATAATTATTTTATTTTATGAACTGTATACTTATAAAAATATATTTATTTTCTCAGGTTATCTCAGCACTTCTCAAGTTATACGAATAAAATAATACCTTTAAATGAATATATTTAGAAGCATGATAGTTGTAAAACACTATATTAAAAATATTTACAAATAGACAAAACATTTTTATCAATATATCTATTTATAAGTATATAATTCGTGAAAATAAAATAATTACCACAGATATAAAATATTTTCGAATAGTATAACTATTTATAAGATTTTTAAAAAATGTTGAAAGGTATTACTAAAATCTATCTATTTATAAGTTTAGGGAAATTCAATATTTTCATTGTGTATCTATTTAGAGGATGGAACTCATGAGGCTGCATTTAAAAAAAGAATTATTTATAGATCTATCAGTCAAATTTTCAGCGTTATTTATTTACAAATATCTGATTCATATAAACTGAGTGAAAAACGTATAGTATAAGTGAAATTAGGAATTTGTTCTGTCATATAAACGATACATTTCATCATTAGAAAAGTTATGAAACGGAACCGATCTCAAAACGAAAAGATGTTATAGACGTATATACGGTGCTATCTGTACTTCATTAATACTAGTACTACATTATTATTCATCTATCAAATATCTAATATTTATTATAGATTCATGGAACAAGAGTATAAAGAAACTATCGAACGAGTCATTTAACTTTGTATATACAACAAAAGATTAACTGCAAATGTAATATTAATATGCAATAAAATAGAGTCTGATAATATTAATTTTTTTAAAGCATATTGTTCTCTCAAATAAAAGAAATTATAAAACAGAAATACACAGAAACATTTCCGATGTATACAAAAACATTTCCGATGTATGCAGAAACCTTTCCGATGTATACAAAAACATTTCCGATATATGCAGAATCGTTACTGAATATCTGACTGAAATATAAAGAAACGTTACCGAAATGCAAATAAATGTTTCCAAAATATACAGAAACATTTCTGAATTTCCGACCGAAATATGCGGAAACTTTTACGAATATTTGACCGAAATATACGGAAACATAACAGAACCGATGGGCCACATTGCTGCCCCACCAGATAGAGTAACGTTTCCGAGTTTTTTTTTTTTACAGTGTAGAGACTCTCACACGCTGTACAAAAATGTATAAATGATTTTATAACTCAGTTTCAGGATTTTCTTGCGTGTGGTGGTAAACACATCGAACGCTTGTAAGGATGTACATTTTTACATGATGGCAAATATAGATTGAATAATCATGATATTTTTTTTATATCGTTAGAAAACATGTACCTTAATTGCGCCACATGGGGATTATTTTTTTATGATGAAATAAAAAAGAAAAGAAGTAAAATTTATCACGTTTTACGTTGCAAACCTTACTGTAACATACCAAATTGTAGTTTTTAACCGATTTTTTGTTAAAACAAAATGCGCTACATGACACCTTGTATATTAAATTTAATCCACGTATATTATCTGCAATATCCTTACATTACTAATGATTTCAGTTAAGTGCATATCACTTGAAATAGGGTAAATATTAGCAGGTAGTATTTTCCAAATATTTTGAAAATAACATACAATATTTGCGTAATTATGGATGGTCTTAGTCCAGTTTATTGTCATTATTCTTTAGTTACTAAAGTGAGCAGTCTCGATCATATATTTACAGGATCTCTAGTTTAATGTGTTATAGATTTTCAGAAATGTTTCTACTGAAATTGTCAAACAATTGTCATTAATGTACTTTAAATGAGAAAAAAAAAAGTTAAATTAATACAATACAAAAATAGAATTAACACTGAAACAAACATTTAACCCTTTCCCATTCAAAAATTTATTTTGTAACACTATTTGTTAACTAAGCTTAAAAATGTTTGAGATATTTTAAAAGGAAGAACATCTATATATATATTAGTCTTACGTGGCGCGGAAAAAGGGCTGAATTTCTATATTATCGTTTGGCAACAAGCAACAAGCGTAGTTTCCAGAATCTCCCAATATGGCGGCCAGCGAAAGGGCAGTGAAACGAATGAAACTCAAAAATGAAAATAATTAAAAATAAAATAATGTGTGCGTAATCCAAAGCGTTTGAGATGATAACTCATTTTAATTATGAGTAATATCGTTAATTTCAAATGAATTCTCAACGCTTATTTAGAATTTATTTATGAATTTCTCTCATACGAAATCGGAAAGAATTAAAAATATCAACTGTCTAAATCGCACTTGCTGCCATCTATTGCTGTAGATGTAAATTCTTGAAGTAAAAAATAATTTATTTTGCAAATATCTATAATCTAATCAATTAGAACAGTTTTACGAAATTTAAACAATGATTGTTCCTATCACGTAGTGTTTTTTTTTTAATGAATTAAGGCCGTGCTGTATTATATTATATGTGTAATGAGTTTTAAACTAATTGTGTTTTCAAGATCTCTTTTTCAAAGTATTTAAATTATTTATGCACATTGGTAGCACCAACTAAATGCATTTTTAACTGTGTTCTCAACGAAGTTTTAAGTTATTTTTTTTAAGTTAAAAATTGTCAATTTTATAGAGGTTTTTGGTGTATTTATGGTAGTATTTATTCGGCTAGAATTTCTGCAAAAATGAAAAGGGTCAAGCGAGCGAAGCGAACTGGGACCACGTAGCGGTCTCAATGTGAATTGCTTCGTAATTCACGGTGGTTTGTGAGCGTTAGCGAGTAGGGGGCTGAGCCCCCTAGTTTAATATATCTTTCTTCTACAATAATAATAAATAATAAGTTGAAATGAATTGGTGTAAATAAACGCAATAGAAACTAAACATTCTTGGATATTTTCGAAGCATGTCTTAGATATACCTTAGACGTCCTTTTGTTATAGTCGTAATGAAAATAAAGTTTGCTGTCACAAAAAACAACCCAGCAGACACGGCAATTTACAAAGACAGTGCTCTGGAGACACACTTAAAAAAAGGCAGTCAAAGTAATTCCGTGAAAGACTCGAAAAAAAATATACAGAAAAGACGCTCATAACTTGTGAATGGCGCAATGCGTAAATGCGCAATCCAAGAAAGCACTGAGTTAAAATCTTTTTTTTTCTTTTTAATAAATTAAAACAACTATAAGGAAATAATCTTGCTATATATTACAGCACAAGTAAAACAATGATGATCAACAATAATGCATATCTATTCATCTTTAACAGAATATAGAACAAAAATTTCCCGACATGAAAACGGACATTTTATTTTTAAAACTTAATATCTCGTTTTAAATAATTGATTATACCAAGACATGGAAAGGTATTTTTAAATTTTAAAAAAATCAATCCTTTGCTAAGAAGTCATTATATACATACACACTAGACATGAGACGGGCTCAGCCCGAGCCTGAAAGCCCACACCTGGGTCCGACATGGGCTCGGGGTCGATTTTTATACCAGCCCGGGCTGACTCGGGCGCATTCTTTCAGAAACTGATAATTTTATCTATTCTCATATTAAAAAAAATAATAATAACTTTCCCCCTAAAAATTTACATATTCCATTTCAAGTCATTTTAATGTTATTTTGGTCAGAATAAATAGAAGGGGAAACATAAATCTTATTTTTCTTTTCTACCATTAGAATGTTACGTTAAAAGAAAATTTACGAATTTGCGACTTGACTGACGACTGGGTGATATGGAGCTAATGCGAAGAGGCGCGATTAATATTTGTTGCTACATTTTCGTTTGTGGCAATAGGATATTTTTTAATTGAAACGTTTGTTTTATTTTATTTTTTTAGAGATCTAATGCGAGATAAAGGGTTTTTTTTGTGTTTAATCAATCAACATTAGCTTAGGTTTGCAAATTTTTAGTCCCCTATTGCGTGCGAGTCATATTCGCTCTTCACGTGAAATTAACGTTAGCGATTCTATTTTTAACCATGAACTCTGCTCGTGCTAAAGCTCTCCTCAGCACATTTACGAAGTCACTTTCATTCGTAAGTAGATTTAATTTTCATGTATTGTTATTCCGATAGAAAGCAATCGACGATCGTTTCCACTTTTCCTATAAAAGCACAGGATCTTTCAGATAACGGTGCCAAATTTTTATTTAAGCTGATTTTCAGGAAAACGAAATATTGTTTTAATTAAGGAATCAATTATAAGTTACGATAAACACCTTTTATAGGAAATAGAAAACATTGTTCGATTCATCGGCATATCAATAGTAATTTCTGCAAATTTCATGCTTTTATTCATAATACGCAACTTTGTTAATGTATTCAACAGATTTGCTTGTTGAGAGAGAAAAATATTTACATCCTTTTAAGGAAGTATATTTTTATTTGATACCAAACTTCTCTTTTGATAAGATTAAAAGTAAATTTCCATAAAATTAATTATGTGCACGGGATGAACAGTTATTTTCACGTACGAAGTTTTTAAAAATTAGATATTACTTTTAAAATAATTTTTAAATATTATGCAATTTTTTCTAGTATCGGGATCGGACGATCTCGGGCTCTGATTACAAAAAATGTTTCGGGCTCGGGCGGTCTCGGATTTAAAATCATTCGGCTCGGGCGGGCCGGGCTCCAAAAAAAGAACCCGATCTCATCTCTAATACACAGTAGAGATGAGACGGGCTCAGCTCGGGCTTGATTTTTATACCAGTCTTCGGGCTCAGGCTCATTTTCTGAATCTAACAATATTATTTATTCTCGAATATATAAAAGAATAACTTTTTTTTTTTTTTTTAATTACTTATTGCACTTGAAGTCATTTTAATGCTCTTTTGATCAGAATGAAGGGAAACAGAAATCTTCTTTTTACTTACCCATCATACGTATTATATGGTAAAACTTGATTCTCATATCATAATAATTGATAATCATTGATAATCATTTTGAAAATCGAAAAAAAAATTGACGGATTTACAAGTTTCAGACACTGGAGATTTAAATTAAACATAGCCCGCGTTCCGAATTCGATTCAGGTAAACACCAATTCTATGGGATTGGGAAAGATTTATGGTTAAATTTTGACTCCTGTAGGTCGGATTTGATAACTAATATTTCAAAAGAAAATCTAGAATATTGTGGAAAAACTATTTCCACATAAAGTATAAACATAATGCTAGAGATATAATTTCAGAATATTTGTTTATATTTTCATTTAAATATGGATTAATTTTCATTTATTTTGAGTTTATTTCAATTTAAAGTGCGTCAGGTTCGGGTCTTGCTTCGTTTCAATGAAAAAATCTTTTCGTGTTGGATTGCGTTTCAACTTCAAATAGAATTGCTGAGTTTGGTTGAATATAACCAGAGCCGACAATTTCTCCTTATGTTTTATGCCTATAATATGTATGAAATAATCTCTTGGAACATGGATGATTTTACATTAAAAATTACTTGTTTTTCTTTAATTGAAAAGACAGAGTGTTTTACTTTGAATAGAGGGTAATTAATACTTTTCTCAACGACCTGAAAAGTGGATTATTTTTGTGAATATGAATTGAATCTTTTCTAAAGCAAGATCGAATTTTCTTCCTACCACTTTATAAATTACAGGCCTAAATCTTCATTTTGCACAATTCTTTTACATGTAATTTAAATGCAGTTAACAATTGTGCTTTGCCTAACCATACTAAATTTTATTGAAATTTTTGCATAAATCGTTTCTTAATTACATTGTATATTTTTTACTTTTTTCGCCAAATCACAAAATCTAATGCAATGCTGACAGAAAATCTAGTGTTGGTACGAATAATTGCTCTTGCGTTTCTTTTTTAATATTCCACAGTACCATTGAAAAATTATCGCAATATCATAAATTATATTATTTCCAATATGTAAGTTTAATTAAAGAAACTGAAGTATCTCTATAAACATAGGAATTTCCTATTTAATGTTTCATAAACATAATGTAAACATAATTTATGAAAAATATCATTTCTTTCAAGATTTTTACTACCTGTTTATTATTTATTTTTTTAAAAATATTTCCCATGAAGAAAATATCATCTAATTAAGGGAATTCCTAAGCAGGCATTTTGACATGTATTGAAAAAAATCAATTACGGATGCTCTTCAAGATAGCTGGCATTTATGCTATGTTTATAATACCAATAAGTACTTATTAGTCTTGTTTATGAAAAACATTCTGTGTTATAAAAAAGGGAAAAGCTCCATATTCTCTGCCAGTAGATTTGGCGAAGTTTTTTTTCGCGATAAATGTTTCGATGTGGTTGTTACGATCTTCAGCCTTTCTGGTAGCTTTTTTTAAAAAGATATTTTGCTGTAGATGTAATATTATGTAAAGATAGTTTTTGTGCATTTTGCATAGATGTTTTTCTATTTTGTATATATAATGTTTTCTATTGTAATGACAGTTGTGAACGAGATTTTTATCTTTTTGTCCGTGTCTTCGAAAATATTAAAGACAAAAACAATTTATATAAAGCGTATACTCTTTGCATTTTTATACGGACTATGTCTCCATTTTATGATTTGATTTTAAGTGCTATTTATATGAGATATATCATTCCTGAGACCCCACAAGTAATTTTCGATAAGTTTTGTCATTCGTTTATTAATTGTTTACAAATTTCCCCCCTTCACAATAACAATTACTTATCACAGAAAGGTCTCTTAGGTTTGTTAAATATGTTTCTTTATTTATTTCCATTACTTGTTAAAATATCGAAATTGGCGATAAAATTTTGTTTTAGCATCGTACTTATTTTTTTAAGATGTCGCAAAAACATGGTTTAATAGACGTACGTTTATAAATATTTAAAAAACATTTTTTCCGCCATCTTGAAACGTTGGGTAAGAGGCTAAAACTTCCTTTTGGTGTCATTTTGTATTTTATCCGCCGATCGCGCCAACCGACACAGGTTACGGAACTCTTTCCTAAAAAATCTACTAACAAGAAGAAGGTTTTTTTTAAATATACACTTGTATTATAAACGAGTACATGCTGTGATTAAATATAATAACCATACTTACTTTAAAAAAATAATCTTGGTGCAACGTATAAATACAATCTACTGTTACTGAGAAATTGGTTAATAAATGTGCTTGTGCAATTCAATAATTTTTCGATCGAATATTTAGCAGAGTAAATATTGTCAGCTTCAAACTTAAAATACTATATCTTAAGGCGCATATATCGAATACATGTGTGACAATATGTATCTCGTTTCATTTCAATATTTTGTAAAGCAGTCTTTTATCACTAATCTGCGCTTTCATAAAAATGAAATTACAGAGACAGAAGTTACAGAAAAGAAAAGTGTATATTTTAAAATGCGTACATGTGTTTTACAAGATTGAGATTCAGATAATCATAGTATTATAATCGAGAAAATTCCTCTCAGCTAAATACATTTTACTAAGTATAAAATATAATTCGTAGAATGGAATGTGGTACTAATTATTTAAATTTTGCTCTGCGAAAAAAATTGATTAAAAACTAATCGTAACCAACATCGCTGAAATGGCTTCTAAATATCCAAAATGCAATACAAAAAACTTTAGAAGCCGACAAAAAAAAATTGCCATAAGCAGTCCAGCAATGAAGCTATAATTCAATTACAATTTCTCAATAAAAATCTGCAGAAATGAAAAATTGATTCACACAATATAAAAGCATCGCGTGTCTTTAAATAATCCAAACTGTTTAACAATTATTAACTCAAAAGATGATACATTTTTTGTAGCTCATATATTCTGTGTGCTTCATTTTATTTCTACAAAAATTTCAATCTAATAAAAAAAATTACATTCTTCATAAAAATTATCTTTGGACCAATCTAAAAATATATCGCTGAGAAGAGTAAAATAAAACCGTAAACTTTTTTTTAATTATGCACACATATAAATCAGTATTTAAAATATCTACGAGAAATAAGAACAAAGGAGGAATATTATTAGTTGATTCTTAAATCAAGAATTCTGAACAGCATTTGATGCAACTTAGCGTACATACTCTGCACTTATCTTTGCACTATATTACCTTTTTTATTTTATGACAAGTTCAATATAGTAATATAATAAATTATAACACCTTGTAATAATATATTTATTTTAAATTCTAAAAGGTATAAATTAACAACATAATCTCTCTATATTAAAAAAAAGTAACCACCGCCGCTGTTATTTAAGATTTTATGCCTTGAAGTCTTTCTGGACTAATATTCAGAAAACTATTGCATATAAAAATTTAAAAATTGGTAGTTTTATAAAGAAATGTTCGATAAACACGCTGAAGCAGACAGTTTTTAAATTGAAGAATTATTTTAAGAGATATTTAATATTAAAGTTGGTCAAAATAATTTTCTTATAAAAGTTTTATAGAAACGAAAACTATGCACAGGAATTTAATCATAATTTGTAAGGATATAGTTGACAAGGTTGGGGTGTGCAGACTGCAATTATTTTTTCAATTTGACTCATTTTTTGAGGTTATATTGCAATTTTTTATTCAAAATTTTCATTATTTTGACGAAGATTTATTTCATATTTCATAAATTCCATTATTTGAATCGTTGCCAATTTGTAAAATAGCGCACGTAATAATATTCCCTTTCAATGTAATAACACGTGACTATTACAAACAGAAATAAAACTTTAAAATAATAATTAAATGATCACGTGTTAAAAGCAATAAATGTAGAAAATAACGGAATACAAAATATACTTGCGCGTGAATATTAAAAAGATAAATAATTAAATTATTCCGCGTAAGTAGAGTAAGATTAATTTATTTCGACAAAATACTTTATCTATTATTGCAAATTTTAAAACAGCGTAATTAATAATATTTCCCTTCAATTAAAAGCTATATTTTTACGTTTAATAATTACGTTTAAATCAACAAAATAACTAATAAATTGGTAAAATATAATTAAAAATACAGATAAACGTTGAATTAAAGATCACTCGATGACATAACTACCACGCGTAACGCATCTGGTATCAATTGAATGCGACGCCACAGATATGCACTTTTGGCTTTAAATCCTATATTTTGGCGACAGTTCTTTTCTTTTATAGAAAGTAGTAGTCGGGATAATGGAGTAATACCCAATTTCCTATAGCATCGTTATAAAATTTCTCGATACAATGACATTGCTTACTTAACCATTTTGCACGAGTTGATTTTGAAACGTTTAATTAACCTTATTTTATCAACAGTTGTTAGCTGTCTCGACAGCAGTTGATTCGGCTTTAAAATCCCTTGGTCAAAGGAAAATGAATGGAAACCCGATTATAGCAGATATTACAGCGAGCAGTCGCCGATTATAGCAGCCGATTACAGCAGGTCGTTTAATTATAATTCAATCTTCCGCAATCGTTTTAAGGTTGATCAAATCAGAGTGTTTTTACAGTTTGTGGTGTCAGACCGGGGGTTGGCGAGCGTAGCTCGTAGGGGGCAGAGCCCTCTAGTACATAATAAAATAACTTTTATTAGTTTTCTAGTTATCCGATTATATTAGTTCATCTCATTTTTATTAAAAATTGATTATTTATAAAAAGTTAAACCATTCGGTCTAACCACACCGGTGGAATAGAAATGCATGGATGCGTATAAATTATTGCAATTTTCTAATTCAAACTCTCATAACGTGCCAAAAATTTGGAACAATTCAAATAAAAAATAATTTTGTAATAGGAATCATGAAATAAAACATCATTGCATACTGCGAAAGTAAATTTTGTTGAATATATACAGCTAATAACATAGCATGCAAATAAAGTATATGTTTTAAAGATAGATTTATTAAATAAATAAGACATTTAACTACAGGTTTAAGGAAAGTTCTTTCTGCTTTTACTTTGTTGGCAACTGTTTACGTAATGTGTTTTGGCATCTGTTCTTTTTTGGAAAACTTCCCACGATCTTTTCTTAAAATATGTAGCCGTATCAAAGCTTATAAATGTAATTCCTTATTTGTTGCTGAAATTTTATTTTTGAGACACGCTTTGTAATTCAAATAGTTTTTTTTTCTTAAAATGATAAATGGGTTCTCATAAGTACCTTGCAATTTTCTAAAATAATTAAGGTCGTTTTAAAATCCTTCATTTATAGTTGTTATACACTGTGCCATAATTTTCTGTACCCTTTACTGGCGTAATTGAAGCAAAATAAATATAGGCCTAGTAATTTTATTTAATAGTGTAATTATAAATAAATATCTAATGTTATTTTACACTCTTGACTTTCAAGTATAATTATTCAGTTATGAATACATGGTATTGGAAATTGTTCTAGATATTGCATTAAAAAAACTCTAAAGTGTTCAATTTTACTACATATGAAAAATGCAAGAAAAACAAAGAGTTTCGAAAGAACTGAATTCTTTTTCTTCATGCTAAAGTACATGCACACACTATAAGAGTGTAAACACTAAGTTTTCTTCTCCTTTTCTGGTACTGGTTGCACTTGTTTACACTACTCTGCGACGCGAGTTTACGTTTTGGGCAAATCCTGGTTTTCCTGCTTTACAGGCTGCACGCCTTTCAGCCTGAAAAAAAATACTCACAATTTCAAAATTTCAAAGCGCGATATTGTTTATCCATATCATTTCATAAATATCTAAAAGAAAAGAGCCAAATAATATTTAAAATATAACAATATTCGATGCAAAAATAAAATTTTAAAGAATTAATATCATGGTTTACAAGATTCGTTAGCATAGATGGAAATGATCGCGGTTTTTTTAAACCAAAAACTGCTCTTAAAAAATACTATTAAAGAATTAAACAAATTACTATAATAAAACGTCTTATTAATTAGTTTTAAAATAAACTAATCCGAGAAAAATTACTAACAGATTGGCAGTATTATTTAGATATTAGTGGCACTTGTAGGCACTGGCACATACAGCTTTATTCCAAAAATTTCAAAGGAATTAAAATACATATATAATGCGATACATTCTTATAGGTGATGGAAGTCCCCCAGTTTTCTTTTTTTAAATTAATAAATTAACATCCGAAGACTGTGAGTGGGGTTCCTATGGCCACTTACTCCATTATGTGTATACTAGTGGTTCTCAAATGCCATTCCACAATGGAATTACAGAACCTCAATCTCAATTAAAAGAAAATAACAGAATATTAAACATTTTTTTATTTGTTTATATAATAATTTAAAAGCAAAATATATTCATTCTTATGAGTGGCGCATATTGCACTGATTGATTCATACATTCCAATTTTTATTTGGATAATTATACACATAAAGCACCATGTTCTACTAAATTGATGACGCTGAATAATTTTCTGATTGACTTTTATCTCAACCCTCCACATAACCGATTGCACATTAACCCATTCCAAAAGACAATTTTTTTATATAATTTATTTTCTTCTCGAAAGAACGTTCAGGAAGTTCCTTAAGATAGTTATTATGTTCTCTTCTACTAATTTCCTTACATTTTCTGTAAAGAAAATTGGTTTTCTTAGTAATATTCTTATAATTGCATTTTATTATTTTGATACAACCATGATGATTGATAATAAATCATGTAAATTTCAATTTTTCCAACTGAGTGAAAAAGTGTTCGAGACAGGTGTCGAAAACAGAACATGTGACTCAAATTGCCACTGCTCTACCAACTGTTCTACCTGGACCAAATCGAGCAAACACATTTCACAGAGAAAACCTTTTGGTAATAACAAGGTCTCTTAACCGAAACAGCTCAATAGTATAATCCGCAGGTAAAAAAACTCCAATAATTGTTGGATATGTAAATAACACTTTTGGTACTTCTCTATTATCCCGTCGACACTTTTCATAACAAAAAACTATCGCCAAACTCTAACGCCAAATAAACGGGAGAACGTTGCCATTAGAATATCAAAATAAATAAATAAATAAAATATAAGAATTTAAGGACACAATTGTTATTTTAATGAATGAAATAATTAATAAATCAGTAAAACATAAGGAAAAATACACGCAAATGTCGAATTAAAAACCACTTGATGACATAACAAACACGTATAATGTTTCTGACATCAAGTAAATGAGACTGCATTTTTGGCGTTTAATCTTACAGTTTGGCGATAGTTTTTTGTTATGAAAAGTGGTCGACAGGATAATAGAGAAGTACCAACACTATTCATTTTATCACCATCATACTGATTTGTAAAGAAATTTCATGAGTCGTATTTTTTCAAACTGTGTGAAAAATTATAACTTTACCAATTTAATATTTATTTTTAAAGTTGGTTTAAATATGCATAATTTAAAAAAAAATCATAGATGAATAGATCTATGAAAGTTATAAAAAAAAGGAATGATGGGAATTCTTATTTGCAATACTAATGATATAATTATTTCTTGTACAGTTCTATGAATTTAAATTTTTGTTCACATACGTGTTTTAATATTTTAAATATGAAATATAATTGCTATTAAATGCTTTTTTCAACAACTGATTTTTTCTTGCAAGCACACAAGAATAGTAAATGGGAAACCTTTAAATAAATTTACATTAAAATATACCAGTACATTGCTGTAAAATAAAGAGCAATTTTTTTTATTATTATTATTAAAGAAAAAAACCCTAAAAATGTTGAAGAAAACACATTAAATTTCGGAAAATCTCTTGCGTGCAAGAAAAAGAAAAAAAAAAGATCTGCGTAAATTAACAGAAACACATTCTAATTATCTCTCAAAAGGTAGTGCCATGCAAAAAAGAAAATAACTCGAAAAAATACTGCAAATTCAATTCGAATTAATGGGAAACTGTTAAGCATATAAAAACTGTTTTCTTAAGAACAAAAAGTAGTTGACACGGCGATTACATCACTTTTTTATTCTCCAGAGTTCACTAATTTTATTAAAACACCTTCTTTTTAGCTAAGTATTTCTCCCAATTGTTTAATTCATTGTCAGATGAAAAGTAATTTCTTTGCTGGTGTATTTTTATTTTGTACAAAGAGAATAATTCAGATATATTTTATGCGCGATGAAAATGGTGAGCAAATATGGCATATCATACAAATATGTTTTACAAAAAAATAAATAAATCAGTAACATTGAAGGAAGGGGATTTTTATGATAATTTGAATATTTTTAACTAAACAATAGTTAATGGCAAGTAAAACCTAAAATACAAGGGTTCTTTATTCTTCAACCTCCGATGATTCATTAAAAAAAGTAAACAAAAAAAGGAATGTATTACGAAAGGTTATGTTTTGTTACTTTTCCACATAATCGCTGTGAAGATTGAGGCATTTGTCATACCGGTGGACGAGCTTTCCGATCACCGCTTCGAAGAACATTTCCGCCAGTGATTTGAGATGAACCTAAACACTAGTTTAAAGCTCAACATTCGTGTGGAAGCTGTTACCGCCTAGCCAGTTTTTTTTTAATTCAAGGAAGAGAGGGAAATCACTCGGAGCTAAGTCGGGGCTATACGGCAGGTGATCAAACACTTCCCATTTAAATTGCTCTGTCATCTGTCTGGTTGCAGCAGCACTGTGCACATCACTCAGACAATTATCCCCATACACTTGGGGTCATCCTTTGGTGAAATTCTGCTGCACTATTCTCTTCTGCTTGAAGCAAACGGATAACTCGACGTAACTCGCACTTGACGGGAGCATCAATCGTACCATTCATGTTTACGTGCCTACATTTCAGCTCAAAAAGGACGAGCTGTCACCGGAAGCAGCAGAGGTTATAGATAGGGAGATGGGCAGTCGCCCACCGCGCAACCTTTATCACTTGTCTGACTTTTTAGCAGCTCGATCGGAGGTTGAAAAAAAAACGACCCTCGTATTTGATAATCTAAATTAAAGTGTAGGTTTAACTGTACATGTTAACTAGATTACAGTGCGATGGAAAATTATAGGTTAGAATTATTACATTAGACTGTTAAAGATTTATTTTGTACAAACTATAAAAGTCTTATAATAGCAAAGTATCACAAACAAAAAGTTGTAGCAAATGGTGTGTACAAAAATGAATGGAATATATGAAAAATGGTTGGAAAATGATAAGTCCACCAAATGAAATATAATTTGTTTTAATAAATTTGTTTAATAATAATTTTTGTTTACCTTTTCTTCTCTGAAACAAAATTGCTTGTTAATTTGTGGAATTGTATTGTTTTCCGCCAGAATGGGAAGATTTTGCTAGTATTACCGTTCTATGGAGTTTAAATCAATACGTAAAGAAGACCATTTAATAATGTGCACACCATTGGATAGAAACCGTTCAAACGTAGAATATGTAGTGTGAATCGACTCATTCTTTTATTAAAACATAAAACGGGACCAATTAATACCTTTAGAAACTGGTAACATGTGATCATTAAGTACATTTTTAATCTCTAGAATTTAAGTAATTGTTTAAAAATACGATATACGTTTAATATTGACATCCAAAGCCTATCTAACCAATATGTAACCTCATCCTCTTTGCCGTTTCGAAAAAAAATCCTTTTAGTCGCAAATAATTTGAGTAGCATATAATCGGATTCTAGATAATAAATCAACTCATTCGCTTATTGAAATATAAAACGGAGCCATCCAATTTCTTCAGAAGCTGGTAACATATTGTCATTAAGTACTTTTTTGTAATCTCCAGAATTCAAGTTATTATTTAAAAATACGATACATGTTTTGTTTTACATCCAAAGCTTTACTAAGACTTCTTCGTTGCACTGGATTCTGGATCCTCATTAGTAGGAATGTACAATCACGTGATCAAAGATCCAGTTTCATTTTCACTTACCATTCACTTACTTTTGGCGAGTTTTGAGGACAACATCATCCCTAGCAATCAGTTTGTTTAAAATTTTGTTCTGAGCTGATTCAGAATGAGCACGTCGTAGCTTGTTGTATCTACTTCTTTAGACCCGAGTGTTGTGGTTCTTACAACCACTGCCATATTTTAATTCGATTTAAGAAATATTTTATTAGTCCTTATTCATTTAATTTTAAAATTCACATTGAAATTTATTTTAATTCTTTCCTTTTTAAAACTTCCCCTGTAAACTTTTCTTTCTTGCATAACATCTCGCTTTTTTGTTTCCTTTGTACTTCCGGTATTGGATCTTACTAGATGCTTCGATATCGTTCTTTGCCTATGCTCACTTCCTGTTCTAAGCTCCGCCCCTCGCCAATCAAATTCAAATGTTTTTAATACGTATTTTGTTTTATCTCCGCCGATTGGCGTTTTTCAATTTTTGGCACCCCCTCCCCTCCGTTCCCAGTCAGTGCTGAAGCTGCGCGCTCACACACAGACACAGAGACGTTTGCCACAAGAGTGTAAGGTGATCGCTGGGCTTGCTGCTGTGAAAAATGTACAAAAAGCGTACATCGAATGTTACGATATGAAGAAAATATCGTCTTTAAAAATTGTGATGATCTGATGTTAGTACGGCAACAATAAAAATCTTCTCCACCAACGTAAAAAAAAGACGGTTGTGTGTGATGGTAGCTCACTGGAACCTGACATATATGGCGAAAATGGCTTATTGTCATTCGAGTGGTGATACCTTTTTTTGTTCTACAAATTGCTTGATAAAGTCATATGTTTTATTTTTTTTTAAATCAACATATCCGAGTTTCTCAAGAGAAAAAATGTCATTAATTTCTTTATGATGGTGTTTATTTAAAACGTCAGTTGTGTACTTATAATTTAAGAAATAGAGGTGAATCTATAAAGAAGAGATTCCCTCAGAAATACTTCTTTTTCAAGATTCTTTATAAATAAAGATTTTATATTGAAGGTGAAAAATTTTAGTGCAAGTTCTTTTAGTCACGTCTCTCACTTATGTTCCTTTTCAGGTTGATGCAGGTAATATTTTAATTTTATCTTCATTGTTCTTGATTATAAATTTGCATGAATAATTTATTTAACAAATCTTTGTTTTAATAATTAATGTCATGTCGAAGTGGTCTTTTGCGGCCATAACAACACTGTACTCACTATATGCTTTTGATCACAAGCCCAAATATATATTATTTGGAATATTAACAAGATTCCACTGTATAAAAAAAGGAATTGTATGAAAAATGAACAGTGTATCGTCCAACCACCACAGTTCCCTCTTTGGTGCCTAAACCGTTACAAACCTTAACGACATGACAGTTATTAAATTATATTTTGTTATATTATAAAATTTGATTTAAAAAAATGCATTCTTATTGAAATATTTGATTAGTGGAATATTTGAAATATATTTGATAAATGGCTTACTTAAGTATTTTAAAGTGCTTGGATTTAAAATAATATTGCCAGATAATTGCATTGTGTGTTTTATTTACTTTTAACAAGTCATTTTAGTAATGTTTCATGCATATTTTTCAAAATTTTTATGAGGAAACTACAATTTTATTCTAAAAAATTCTAGACTTATAATAGGATTTTGTTTTGAAAACAAAACGTTTTCATATGATTCTACATAATCCATGGTGTTCTTTTATGCAATATTTACATTTTATTACTAAAAAAATGGTTGTTTATGTGTTTATTTACAAAAGAAGATGAGTTTAGAAAAATAATTTTCTTACGTATAAGTGAATGATTAATTTCGATTTATACCATTTTGTTTTGATAATATTTTGAGAACTATTGCATTCTTAAAAATTATTCTGGTGATTTGACATTATTTTAAAAGGTGATTTCATATGAAAATTAATTTTTGTTTAACTTCGGTTGATTCATAAAGCACATTATTTTGAAATATATTAAGAATTATTCTCAAATTTGTCACCATACCTCCGAAAGCAAAGTTAAACCTTCCATTCAACCTTTTGATGGGAATCCTCAGACGGTCGAATTTTTCTTCGATCAGTTATCAGATATGCAGGAATTGTATAATTACTCAGACAAAGAAATTTTTGCACTTTTCAAGTCAGAATTACAGGGTAGTGCATTACATTTCTTTCTTGAAACACAGTTTCAATTTAAAAACTCTAACTTACAAAGCATTCGAAATGATTTTATTAACTATTTTCTGCCAAGTAAAAAAACTGACTCTCTCAAATCTCTTCAAAATTTAAAATTGGATTCGAATGAGTCCATAAAAAATTTTTCATATCGCCTGACTAAACAGCTTCGACTTGTGTATCCTACGTTAGCACCAGATGCTCTAGAAGCTTTAAAATTTACGCATTTTCTTCAAGCTTTGCCTAAACAAATAAAACGAAAAATTCAAGAAGAAAATATTTCCACTTTTGAGTTAGCTCTTGAACGAGCACAATTTTTACAGAATATATATGATTCACCACCCCTTCAAAAATCTAATTTTCAACACTATGACCAAGTTTACAGTCTGAATAATGAAAATAGTGGTGAAAATTCTAAACTTTCTGATAGTTTTGTTGAACAAGCTCCTATCAGACATAGAAAGGACAGAGTCTATAAAAATTCGCAAATTGCATTATCACCATCTGAATCTCATAATGAACGTTCTCCTAGACTTAGAAATGTTAAACAAAATCATGTAACTTACTCTCCTTCTCCAGTTAGGCAAAACGTTGCTTCTAAAAGCAAAACAAACTTTATTCAGCATAAGCCATATCAAAAACGATCTTTCTTTCGGCCAAAATTTGACAAGTTTTCTCACAGGAAAGGTTTTTCAAAGTCTTTTTACAAACAAAATGTGACTCAATGTGCTTTCTGTGGACGATTTAACCACCTTATGGAAACATGTTACAAGTTTAAAAATTTAATTGACTCATCTAGGCAAAATGCCAACCACACTCAAAGCTCTCAGTTTTCTGCGAATTCTTCTCAGAGAAAGAAAAACTTTAGTTCTTTTTCTAAAAACAAAAATGAGTACAAAAATTACCATTTAATCAAGTAAGGGAGATTGGTCCCGCTGATCGCCTTCTCTCCCAATTTTCCTCGTCAGGGTCAGTACACTCCTGTGACAAAACAAATGAATGTCACATTGATAAACATCCTTCTTTGACTACTTCCACTTCAAGCGCTGCTACACAAACATCTCCTTACTGTTCTGAAAATTCTTTGCCATCAAAGTACTCTTCTGAAATTGATGATTGTGTACAACAACGACACGTAATTTGCAGCTCTTTTGACAACATGTATTCGCTTCCATGTATAATTATGAATGTTCAACATAATGAAATATCAACTCTCGTCGATTCAGGCTCAACCTTATCTTTGCTGGATAATGAATGCTTTAATAGCATTAAATCCAAAATTCATTATAAATGTTTATCGAGAAATGTTTCTGTATCAACTATAAACTCTAAAGTTTTCTTTAAAGGATGTATCGAGATTGCATTGAAAATAGATAAATTCTTTTTCCATCACGTCTTTTATCTTACTGATATAAAGAATGTTAATTTTGAAGCCATACTTGGTTTTGAGTTTATAAATAAGCATTCTATAACCATTTCTCCAAACTTTTGAATCTATATTAATTAAAGATAAACATATACCTTTTAACATTCAAAAAGAGTCTCCTACCAGTTATTATTTGAATTCTCAGTATACTAACAACAATATAACAGTTCCATATTCTGTTAATACACACAATGTGCCTATTTATGAAAATTCTATGTCAGTTAACACAAATGATGGTACTTATTTTGATAATGTGAATGGAAATTTTGGTGATAATTATTTGCATTTATTACATAATTATGAAAATTATCCTTACAATTACAGTTTTCCAAATAATGGTTTGTTTATAAATAATGTTGGTAAAACTGCTATGACTTATGATAATTCTTTTATGAATGCTGATCTAAATATCAAAAATTTAGATGGTCATGCTCAACTTTTTACTCAGTTTCCTAATTATTTTCCTACCGACACAAACTTTGATTATGCTAATGTTATAAATAATTTTTCTAATACCAATAATACCAAAATTACCTCTGATGACAATAATGTCACATGTGAAGGTGACAATGACATTATTTATGTTGGTAAAAAGTATACCAATTTGAAAAATTGTGATAAAAATTTATTGAATTCTAACATGGTACACGCTGTAAATAGAGAGTTAATCCCCCCCAATTCTTCTGTGTATTTACATGTCAAATACTTGAAGTCTCCATCTGAATATTTTATCTTTAAGCCTGCTTTGAAAAGTAAAGCTCTTGTTTTGCATGAATCATTGCATTCTAAATCTGCAATTCAAAAAGACTTATTTTTAGTTGTATGTCAGAATATATCCAAAGTGGATATTCATTTAAATAAAAATACAATTCTTGGTGAATGCATTAATGTAGATGAGAACGATATTGAAAAATATTCCTTTGATTCAGATTTAGAAAATGAATATTGTAATTTATTTTTACCATCTGAGGAAATTAAAAGAAAACGGATACAAGAACTGTCACCAAATGATTTTGACTTAAAACACTTGCCCCACATGAAAGTGACTGTTTAAAAAAATTATTGTTCAATAAAGCTCAAGCATTTTCTAAATCCTTAGACGCTTTGGGTCATACAGACATAGTTAATCCTCAGTTCTCAATGATGAATTCTCATCCGGTGAAAACCCTACCTTTTCCTGTGCCACAGGCATTAGAACAAGAAGCTCTATAGCATTATAGAAAGATCAAATTCATCTTGGGCTTGTCCCATGCTTCTTGTTAAAAAAAAGAACTGACATGTCAAAACCTCAAAAATATCGTTTGGCATTGGATTTACGATTATTAAATTCTATTATTATTCCATCTTTATATCCTCTACCTCGCATTCAAAATCTAATAGTACAATTGTCAAAATTTAAATTCTACACTACACTGGACTTGTCCTCTGCGTACTGGCAGATCGCTGTACCTAAGGAGATGCAAGATAAGCTCAGTTTTATCACTCCATGGGGACTGTTTACCTACCTTCGTCTTGTGTTTGGCTTGAAGACAGCTGCGAGTACTTTTCAACAGTTAATTGATTCTGTTATTCAACTGTCTGAAATTGACTCTTGCTACGCATACCAGGACGACATAGTTGTAGGCGCCAATTCGTTTGATGAAATGGTTGCGAAACTCACAAGACTCTTCGACACTCTTATTGCCAACAATATTACTCTTTCTCCTGAAAAGTGTTCTTTTATGCAAACTAGCATTAACTTTTTAGGCTTCCAACTCACAGATCATAAAATTCTTCCAATTACAAGCAATATTTTAAAAATTACTTCCTTCCCAAAGCCCAAAACTAAGAGGCAAACAAAAAGTTTTATTGGCTTATGTTCATTTTACAGGTCAATTGTACCTCATTTTGCTAGATTGATTACTCCTCTTATTGAAATCACTAAACCTAAAAATAAATTCTGTTGGGAATCTGAGCAAGAAAATGCATTTAATAAATTGCAAGAAATTTTCTTCGAAAAACCCATGCTCAATCTTCCAAATTGGAATGAGACATTCTATGTGAATACCGACGCTTCAAAGACAGCAATCTCAGCTGTTCTAATACAAAAAATTCAAGGTGAACTACGTCCCATTTATTATTACTCCAAAACTCTATCTCAGTCTGAAAAGCAGTACCCAGCCATTAAATTAGAACTTTATGCCATTTATAAAGGAATAACAACTTTTAAATATTACATTTTTGGCAGACACTTCATTCTTTTATCTGATGCTAAACCTCTCAATAACTACAAAAAATCAACGTCTCCTGCCGACATAACTACACGTTGAATGTTAGAACTGTCTGAATACTCTTACACATTCCAGCATGTTCCAGGCACCGAGAATGTCTTGGCAGATTTTCTAAGTAGGACACCTCACATTCCTACTGAAGATCTCCATACTAATCCAGATCTCATTTATGAACAAGAAATACTGCCTTTTGTTGATGATCAAAACGATCTCCATAATGAAATTGTTCAGTATCCATGTGGATTAATTGGAAAACCCCATCATAATTGCCATCTACAAATAATGCTAATAATGAAGACCCATTGATAGAAATCTTTGATCAAACCATCCTTAATGAGCAACAAAAAGACCCTCAAATTAAGAAAATTTATGAAGATATTAAAACTAATAAGAAATCTAAAAGTTTAAATGGTTATTACATTAATCCAAGTTATGATTTTCTATGTTATAATGGACACTTCTCTTCAGAAGACATTGATCTACATAGAGCTGTTTTACCATCCGCAATTAGAGCTAAAGCTTTAAGAATTGCTCATGTTACTCATACTGGTATTCATAAAACCATTGTTAATTTGAAGAAAAGGTTCACTTGGAAAACTTTAGTTTCTGATACAATCAATTATGTCAACTCTAGTGAAATTTGTTTAGTAAATAAACATAATAAAAAAACACTGCTCCATATCTCCCAGCACCACCTCCTACAGCTCCCAATCAAAAAGTTTCGATGGATTTACTTGGTCCTGTGAGAAATCACCAATTTGTTATGACTGTAATCGACCATTTTTCTCGTCATCTTGAATTATATGCCTTGAATAGCATTCCTGCTGAGTCGGTTACTAAAGCTCTGTTGCATTACATTTCTACTCATGGAAAACCTGAGTTATCTCTTACTGATCATGGTTCCCAGTTTACGAGTGATATGTTTTCTTATTTCAACAAAAAACTTGGCATAAAACTAGAACACAGTACAGTAGCGCATCCACAGGCTAATGGATTGAGTGAGAGATGTAACACTCAAATAAAGTCATCTGTGATTACAATGGCTTCCCAAGGATTTGATGTTCCAACTGCTTTAAAAATCCACCAATCAATATATAACGCTACGCCTCATCCAGCCACAAAATTCACTCCAAATCTTCTTCATTTTGGAAGGGAGGTGAATGATATTTATGCTAATTATAAAACCCATTCTTCCTGGAAAATTCTTAACACTGCATATGAAATTCACAAATTAATGGATGTTATTGAAAAAGTATACTATCAAGCTTACAAAAATAACGAGTCTTCTAGACAAAAAGTGTATCAAAAATCAAGGGAAAAATTAAAATTTGCTAATATCAAAGTTGATGATATTGTTTATGTAAAATTTCCCAGTGTATTTAACAAAAAAGTACAAGGTCCTTATGTGATAAAGAAAATAATTTCACTTGTACTTATTCAAATTCAAGATTGCAACAATAATCAAGCATCACCTATGTTAATTCATACTAACATAATCTTGAAACTCCAGAAAAGAAATGAAGCATTGCTTCATCCTGCGGATTCATCTAGAAGTGCAACACATGATCAGCCAGCTGTTGATAGTGCATCTTCTTCTCCTGTGGAACGACATATCCGTGCTCATACTACTAACTGTGATTCTCCTTGCTCTCACACTAATAATAATACATCTCCTCAAATTCACACCTCTTCAAAGTGCCAGCAAACATCTTCCCATACACTTAGTTCAGTACATTCACAAGCATCTGGTAGTAACACTACAGTTCTAAACAAATCTACTCAAAGTAAAAACCATTATGATCTTCGCCCTCGTAATCATAAACAGTATAACTTGTAAACTAATCTTCATTTTTTTCTTAGGATGCCTCCGCCATTGATAAAAATCTTATCTATGCTAGCTAGATTGGATTGTCAAATGTGAAGACTGACTGATTATTTTTTATTTGTTTTCTTCTACCAAAGCTGCAGGCAGCATTTGTGCATTTTTATTTTTTTTAAGTCACATTCGCCTTGACACAATGGAATTGTCATCCTGTAAAAGTATGTAAATCTTATTTTGGTTTCTCCTGTTAACTATGTTTCTCACTGAAATATTTCTTCAAAACCATATTCGTTTTTGGAATTTATGTTTAATATGAAATGTGCTGATAGCTTAAAACTCTAAAATTCAGTGTTTGATTTAAATTGTAATTCTTTTTAAAACTTATAATTCAATATTATAGTTGGAGATGAAATGTCATTGATTAAATTATTTTGATAAGGTAATTTAACTTAAAAAGTAAATTGTTATTGATATAAGGTATAATATGAGTACATATGTCATCACTTTCCCTATTGTGACTTTTAGAATAATACAAATGTTACTTCTTGCATGCCCTAACATCTAACCTCTTTTTAACATCTAAAGAGTATGCATGCTAATACTTCTAATATTATTATTGTTGGTGTATTATGTAAAAGGGTTGGTAATACATTAAGCTCTATAGGTGTTTGAAAACCAACAAATTGAAGAAAATGTTTATGCATATGCAAATTATATGCTTTGGATCCAAAGTTTGTTTTAAGCCATTACATTTAAATAAAATACTTATGTATTTTATATGTAAAAAAATTAAAATTGCATGTTTATTCTTAAAAATGTTTAAAAATTCGAATTAAACATTCAATAAGCATTCAGGATATTTTTGTATAGATATGTTGTGTGATATGTTTTTACAAGGGAAATATTATTAAAGTTATGTGGTAGAATGATACATTTATTTATGTACTTTATTGAGAGCTTAAATATCCTCTCTTTGCCATTATTTACTTTGAAGGTATTTTTGTTGTTGTATTAGAGTTGTTCAACTAAGAAAAGTTTATTTTCTTAGAAAGTGCTATATATATATTTCTTTTTAATGAGAGTCTGAATATTCTCTCTTGACCATTTGCTTACATTTTAAATTTTTGTTATGAAAAAATTCTCAAATGAGTAACTTATTGAATTTATATAAGCATTGTTCTAATAAAAATGTTAATGCAAAATTGAAATATAGTTCATCGACTGTGACTGGAAATACAGTTGTGATTCAAAGGTCTTATTTTTGCTATGTCTTTTCCAAAATGGAAATGTTTTATTGCTAATGTTATGCTATATTGAATTAGGAAAGCCATTATTAGTATGATTACCAGTTTGTATCATATAATATTATTTGTTTTTTTGTACAATATTACAACCTTTTTTACTCTTTTAGTATATGCTGAACTTACTTTATAGTGTTGTATTTGCTATTTCACATATCAGTGAATGGACTTTTAGCAGCTTTATTTCAAAAGATTTTATTCACTTTTTGCTACTGAACTTACTTTATAGTATTGTATTTGCTATTTCACATATCAGTCAATGAACTTTCAGCAACTTTATTTTGAAAGACTATATTTACTTTTGGACTTTCAGCATCTTTGTTTTAATAGACTGTTTACTTTTTGGAATGTTAGCAACTATATTTTGAAGCACTTTGTGTATTTTTTGCCAGAAGAATGTAAATTTATTATTATTATTATTCTTTTTATTTTGTTTCTCATTATGTCAAGTTATATGTATATTGTATATAGGTGAGAAAATATTGATTCGATGTCAAAATTGTTAAATTTCTCCATCTCACCAATATTTTCTCTTGGGGAGGCCGGAGTATATGTTGTGGTTCTTACAACCACTGCCATATTTTAATTCAATTTAAGAAATATTTTATTAGTCCTTATTCATTTAATTTTAAAATTCACATTGAAATTTATTTTAATTCTTTCCTTTTTAAAACTTCCCCTGTAAACTTTTCTTTCTTGCATAACATCTCGCTTTTTTGTTTCCTTTGTACTTCCGGTATTGGATCTTACTAGATGCTTCGATATCATTCTTTGCCTATGCTCACTTCCTGTTCTAAGCTCCGCCCCCCGCCAATCAAATTCAAATGTTTTTAATACGTATTTTGTTTTATCTCTGCCGATTGGCGTTTTTCAATTTTTGGCACCCCCTCCCCTCCGTTCCCAGTCAGTGCTGAAGCTGCGCGCTCACACACAGACACAGAGACGTTTGCCACAAGAGTGTAAGGTGATCGCTTGGCTTGCTGCTGTGAAAAATGTACAAAATGCGTACATCGAATGTTACGATATGAAGAAAATATCGTCTTTAAAAATTGTGATCTGATGTTAGTACGGCAACAATAAAAATCTTCTCCACCAACGTAAAAAAAAGACGGTTGTGTGTGATGGTAGCTCACTGGAACCTGACATATATGGCGAAAATGGCTTATTGTCATTCGAGAGGTGATACCTTTTTTTGTTCTACAAATTGCTTGATAAAGTCATATGTTTTATTTTTTTTTTAAATCAACATATCCGAGTTTCCCAAGAGAAAAAATGTCATTAATTTCTTTATGATGGTGTTTATTTAAAACGTCAGTTGTGTACTTATAATTTAAGAAATAGAGGTGAATCTATAAAGATGTGATTCCCTCAGAAATACTTCTTTTTCAAGATTCTTTATAAATAAAGATTTTATATTGAAGGTGCAAAATTTTAGTGCAAGTTCTTGTAGTCACGTCTCTCACTTATGTTCCTTTTTAGGTTGATGCAGGTAATATTTTAATTTTATCTTCATTGTTCTTGATTATAATTTTGCATGAATAATTTATTTAACAAATCTTTGTTTTAATAATTAATGTCATGTCGAAGTGGTCTTTTGCGGCCATAACAACACTGTACTCACTATATGCTTTTGATCACAAGCCCAAATATATATTATTTGGAATATTAACAAGATTCCACTGTATAAAAAAAGGAACTATCGTCCAACCACCACACCGAGTACTGATCTAAGCAGATGAAAAAATTAAATGTTTTTACTTTTCCATATTTAATAAAATTATAAAAAATAGCTTGAAACAATATTACGAATTTTTATAATGTGATTTTTTTTTTATATCTGTTATAGTAATTGCCGTTTTAATGGGTTTCCTATTTTTGTAGACTTGATACAACAATTTAACCAAATTCAGTATTGTATTTTTTGGTTTTCTTGGGCACGAAGGCTCATATACGATTTATAGAAACTATACGCCGCTATAGAAATTTTCATATTTTTAAAAATTTCAATACAGCGATTTAGTCGAATCCAGTAATGTTTTTTATTTTTCGGTTTTCATGAACGCAAAGCGCTCGTAAACACCTTATTATGATAGTCGCTATGAAGAATTTATATTTTTAGAGATTCCAACACAACGATTTAACCGCAAATACTACAGTGATGTTGTTTGTTTTCATGGGGGCGAAACGCTCATACACATTTTATGGTAACGGTTTCTATAAAGGATTTCACATTTTTATACATTTCAATACGAGGGTTTAGCCGAATTCACATATGTTTATTTTTAATTGTTTTGATGGGCGCAAAGCGCAAATACACGCATTATAGTGATAGCGGCTATAAAGAATTTCCTTTTCTGGATATTTCAATACAATGCTTTCGCCAAATCCACTGTTGTTTTTTTTTTCTTTTGATGGACGCAAAGCTACTACAGTGATACCCACTATAAAAGTATTCATATTTTCAGACATTCATAGTTTCCATATTGACAGGGGATTGAGGTAATGTTATAATATGCAGGAAAATTGCATAATTAACTGATTGATTTTGAAAAATGATACTATTTAATGTTAAACCTAACTTAGTTTTTCTACCTTAGCTATCTTAAATGAAATTACATTACATTAGCATATGAGGATGATAAAAATATCATCGCGAAATTGCCAAGTAAGCAATTATGCGCCAAAATTTAAAATCTCTTGGCATCAGTTTTCGACGACTATGAATTCAGAACAGTTCTCTGGAGTACAGTTGTGTTCAAAAGTAATGTATTTTGTTCTTCTGAACTTTCCGCTTTACATATATAGGGATATACATACACATATTACATATACATAGAGACATATACATACATAGGGACATATAAATATTACATACACTTAGAGACATATACATACATAGGGACATATACATATTACATACATATAGTACGTGGAGAGGCAAATAAAACACGGTATTATTTCCTCAGAAATGCAAGGAAAAGCAGTCACTGAATACAAACTATTTGAAGTTAATTACCACATTTACGGATGCGTTATTACTTAAGTTTCGATAAAGTAGTTAAATAATATAGTTAGCTTAAGTTGTAAAGTGAAAAAAATTAAAATTACACATAATGAGTTTTATTCCTTAAAAGGTGACAAAATTGCAAAAAGATGTTAAATTACATTAATATTAATTATTCCAAGCACTTTTAGCCATATACATAGCCATCATCAGGTAATAAAATGCTGACTGTCATTACCAACGGCTTGCTTTTAAAATATCCGCTTCTTCATCCGGGAACTAGGAAAAGTCCACTTTTGCAGCCATGTTTGTTGGATAATTTTAATTGCTCTTGGTGTATGGGTGACAGGAGAAAAAAAAGAGGTAAGGGTAGAATATTAATCATTTTGCAACGCTTTAAGCAAACTTAACCACATATTGGGAATGTTATATGACAAAACGTCATTACAAACTCTATTTTTTAGTGATAATTTCAATTGATTCACGTATAATTAACACATGGTAATTTTTCAAAGGGTATATAATTTTTGCATCCTCTAAATTAACTTCAATATTCTGCTTCTGTTTAAGTTTTAGACAGGGTTGCTGGTAGGTTGTACTTGAGGTCTCCTAAATGTTCTTTAACGGGATCTTTAAATTTGAGCTTTTAAAATGAATTTTAGCATTCTAACCATTTAGTTGCTTAGTAAAGTGAAATTTGTTATTTTTCCTCATGAAAAATTGGCACGTTTGCATTTAAAAAGTTCTTTAATGACAACCAAATTTCTTTCTCCATTCTTTCCCTCAAATAAGTGCATGCCACATGTTATGTGTGTATATTTTTAGTTGTTAAACTAAAAAAAAAAAAAAAAAAAAAAAAAAAAAAAAAAAAAAAACTTTGCCAATTGTTCTCTTTTTATCTTTTATGAAATTCTGAAATATAATAAGAATTATTTTTAAAAATATTTTGGCAAATGTATTTGAAATCAATATTTTTTAGTATAAAAATATTAATGCATAAGATTTCTTTTAAACCAACTTTCATGTCATATTTTCTACATTTCCTGTTCAGTATTCTTTGGTTCCGGCAAACAAAACTTAAAATATATTCTTCCACTTTCACAATAATAATAATAATAATAATAATAATAATAATAATAATAATAATAATAATAATAATAATAATAATAATAATATATATATATATATTTCCATTTCTCATTTTCCCGTAAACATGAAAAAGTAACTTTCGAAACAGAAATTAAACATTTACTTTATCTTGAAATCTTAGAACGGTAAACAGTATTTTACATCTCATATGTTTTTTTTAGAAGTAAAATATTCAGTTTGCTCTTTTAACATTTTTTTTTTTAGTTTTAAATTTTAAGCTGTGGAGGAAAAAAAAAGAGGTTTAAAAAAAATACTTTTTTTACATAAGTTAGGCTCGATGTTTAATGGGAATCATCAGTTTTAAATATTCCAACAGTCAATTTTTTGTTTTCATGTTTCTTAAAATTTTATACAATTCCGAATCGAACAAAACAAACTGCATAAAACAATTTACAACGCAAATTTTATTAGTTCGATTAAATTGTGCTTTTTAAGCTGTATCACGGGAAAAAGCACATGCTAATCACAACAAAAGCAATTTTAAATTGTACATCAAACTTGACAAATGAAGTGCGTTCGTACTATAACTAGTTTTATAAATATTCAGATCTTGGTACAACAGCTGTTACATTCTTACGCAAAAATGCATAAATACAAATGTTTTTTTTTTATGTTCAGAATTCGATATTAGAGTTATTAATTTTATTTTATGAAATTAAGTTCCAATACACTTTTACAAACACCTAATTACAATTCTGTTACATTAAAATTATACTATGCGCAAATATCTAAAACAGGACAATGTACGAAAGTCATTGTTATTATTTCACTGAAAAAAATTAATTATATTGTCTGTTATTATGATATGATTCATTTCCGCAATAAAATAAGTACATTTTAAGTTGGCAACATTTTACCATTGTTGACATTTACTGAAAATTCAAATTGGAAACTTAAGCCTAGCTTTGAAAACTTCAGAACTTGAAATCCATTTTTAGATTCTTTTTCCATGTAATATCTATTTCTCCGGAAACATCTGTCGAAAAAAACTGTAGCTAGATTATATATGATTGCTATAGTTAAACAATTTCAGTATATAAATTCGGTTTTAAAAGTCAGTAATACGGAAATAATAGGACTCCATCTGAAATAGGACGTAATCACCATGGGAACCTAGACTCATTACCTATCATGGGATATTATTAAATTAATTACGTACGATAGGATTTAATAGAATGAAGAAATCTTTTTGAGTTTTGATTCGATTTTCATAAAATTTGAAATGACTCGGCAAAATTCTGCAACGATTATGTATATTAAATTTCAAACCATTTCATTGGGTAGTTTTTGCGTATATGCGGACAGACGACGAATATAGGTGCTACGTATTTATATAATTACGAACGCACCGAAAACATGCGTCGCCTAATTGTCAAAACAATAGGTGGAGATTTTAGTTATGATCATTTATACATATAATATGCAAAATAAATTATCTATCTGCAAATAACTTTTTACTCTTCCCATCTCTCTCTCTCGCTTTTTTTTTTTTTTAACAGTGCGCGCAATTTGCAAAAACACTCTTTTTTGAAATGCGAAAGCAAACATTAACAAGTGGGTAAGTTTGATCGAAGATCGCACAAAGGGTTTTGTTTAATATTCCTTTCAAAAAACTTTATCTTTTTACTTACCCATCATACGTAGTATAAGGTAAGTCTTGTAATCGTTTTGAAAATCGAAAAAAAAATTTTGACGGATTTACACGTTTCAGACACTGGAGATTCCGAAAAACATATTTTTAGAAAAAAAAGTTTGCCGTCCGTCTGTGTGTCTGTGTGTCTGTGTGTGTGTCTGTGTGTCTGTAAACGCTCTATCTCCCAAAAAAATTAAGAGACTTACAATTTGGTATGTACGTAGTATGTAATAATGGAAAGAAGCCTATTTCATTTCAATAACCTCGATTAACCGGAACAATTTTTTTCGGACTCTCGAAATATTCGTTCTGATGAAAGGTATATAAAAATTTTCGAAATTGTTTATTTTAAGAAATGAATATAAAAGACAATAAAAAAACATAAATTTTGCATAAAGCATGAAGTCGATCGGATAATTAGTTGCCGAGATATTTGGAATCCTATATTCCACACTCTTCGATTTTTCATGACCCTGTATTTCTTCCAAATTTCACTTCAAAGATATATTTTAATTGAAAATTTGACGCTTAATCAGACGCAATAAACCGCTAGTTAATAGGATTATTATTTTTGGGGTTATAAGGATGTTTCTTTCAAGCAATTCAGTAATCGAGCCTTTAAAGTTTGTGACGTCATCAAGCCACGATTTTATTTGAATTGCAATGCACTTTATAAGTAGTTTACACATTTTTATTTTAATATTTTACATTATGCATATCCATGATGGGTAAATATTACGGTGGCCCCCAACGACTAGTTTATTTTTAAGCAGATTTTTAATATTTTCCCAGCATTACGTAGAGAAGAGGGTTCGCTGAATGCAAATTATTATATAATATATATATGAAAATTTCCATATTAATAAAATTTGCAGATGAGGCAAACTTTAATGTTTTCGCAGCATCACGCAGAGAAGATTAGTTGCTCTTTTTTTTACTCTTTATTACTCTTTTTTTTTTCAATTGTTGAAACTTTTTATTTCATGTTCATTTTTCCCGTGGAAATCTGTAAATAGAAAATTAATTATTGTTGAAATAATTTTATTTTGAATTTTTAATTTTTGGCAACTGCTATAACGAAAAATGTTTACATTTAATAAGAAAAGGCTGTTAGATTTTTGGTTTTTTATCTCTCTCTATTAAAATAATACGATTTTTTTTTCAAAACTTTATTATTTTCAGCTTCATAGTAGGTATTCAGCTATAAGTACATAAAATTTCAAGTCTGTAAATTATATAGTTTCAGAGGACCGGCTCTGTAATGGACAGACAACGTAGCGGGACGAATAGGGTTTCGTAAGAGGAACGAAACCCTAAAAATCAAGCCTCTGTTAAAGTACACATATCAATTTCAAATTGCCCCTGTTGTACTTGGAATATTTTCAACCGGTTTGTTTAGTTCGATTCAGAACTGGATACATTTTTTAATTAAAACAAAATAATTCTTTGAAGATTTAAAACTGATGGCTCCCGCTCGAAAATTAGTTTTAGTACATGAAATAAAAAACTGAAAGTTATCAGTCTTGTATTATATAAGGGTAAAGGAGAATTATATTGACAATTTTGATACTCGATAAAATCTGAAAAAAATAGCAGAGCTAAGATGTATTGCTTATATATCTTGCAGAAACACGTATACTTTCTTTTGTCCAGTTTCATTTGCAACTATTTTTTAAGCAAAGAAATATTTGCAAATTTGTTACCAAAAAAGGAATTCTCGGGCCGATGAACTGTCGTATACTTTTATGAGCGAGATCTCCATATATCACACCGTGTGGTTTCCTTTCTGTGTTGATATGTTTTACACCGCATGTATCGTTCTCTAATATTTACAAGCTAATATTTACAAAAAAAATTTCGTCAACAAAAGCCACATTTAAAGAATAAAGAGAAACGAGTGTGAAGGTTGTATCTAAAAGATAGTGTGTTATCAAATTTCCAGGCATATATCCTGGTACTTATTTAATATTTTCTATTAACCCATTTGTGCGTGAGGTTTTTTTTCTGCATAGTTTATTTAATTTTAACGATATATTTATATATATATCGAAAATATGAAATTTCTGCAACTCTTGAGCTTGTTTTAAAATTTTTACGGACAAAGAAGAAGAAATTTTCAAATGAAATAATTTGACGCAGATTTCAAGTTGCTGTATCTATGTTGATAATACACATAGAAAGCGCTGCTTGATCTAAAATTAAAGTAATCACTGGAAATATTCTTCTACTGTTTTTATACCATACTTCGCTCCTTTGATGTTTGATATTTTAAGTTCGTGTGTTTGGCTGAGTAAACATGGAGAAGTTGATCGTTGTAAATTTAATAGTAACCGGTCTGATCTTTACTTCTTGTCGTTTCCTCGATTGGTGCATTTAGTGTTTTACTAACTTGGCATAGCGGAACGACCGTTCTGCTTCATTAATGATTTGAAAAGAAACATCACAGCTCTATTTACAAACATTTACGGAAATATGCTTGAAAGGAAATGGACTACCACTTGCATATTTTGATCATTGTTTGCTTAAAAAACGCTTTGCTTACAGTTAAATCTTTATGCTATGTTTATCCAAAGTATATCTAAAATAATTCGTCGAACTTATTTGTTTCAGAAATTTCTGCATGTTAAATTTATAAATAGATAATTCTCGTTCAATCTTTGTAAATCTGATTTATATTCTAAAGAGGATTTATTTTAATTCCTTTACCACTGATTTTAAAAATAACTTTAAATACAGTAATTACTCTTATTTGTTTTATAAATTTAATCCTCTTGTTATACATTTATTATTTTCTAATAAAAAGTATATATTTAAATGAATGCTGTTTTGTATGTAATCTGAGATAATACTTAATTCAAAAATAAAAATATTAAATTGCTCCTATTATAAATTTAAAGTATATTTTAATATTTTTTATATAAAATAATTATACAGACTTAATGGAATTATGCAATTTATTAATAAACTATTTTCGTAAGATTTAAATAAATAATTACTTTAAGTTTTTCGATAAACGTATTATTAAATTTATTTTGCAGAATGTTTTTATTTTTAAATTGATTGGATTATTGAATTTTAAACGTATTAAATGTTTATATGTATTTTAACCACAAAATATTTCTAAAAATAAACTTATTACATATAATATATTATTCATAATTTTTTTGTCTCTTGAGCCTATGTCATATATATTTCTTTTCTTTTGATTAGGGTATTAATAAACAAATAAAAATTTTCATTATCAAGTTACTAATAGATTTTCGTTCTTCTTGAAAATTTAATCTTGCAATTTTCTCTCAGTTACACGAACACAAATTACATTTTTTAATCAAATTATATCACGAAAAGTTATTTCACTAGATTTGAATAATTAGCTAAAGAAATCTCATTATTTTGTATTAATACGGACTAATCTAATTTAATTAAAACATAATCATACCTATAAATTTGTTCTTTTTTGTCTATATATATGGTTCTAAAACACTATAAACATTTTAAATGGGCATCCATTTGCTACATCTCTTATTACATACACGTACATTATTCAATACATTCATGCACTTTATTTCAAATGCGTTTTAACCTACGTTGTTCCCGATATTGAAGCTTAGCATGTCTGTCCACATTGTTACATTATTTTAAAATAACACAAAGAAACTTTTTTTTTCAGCAGCATTTCTTTAAAAACTTTCATTATTTTCTTCAAACACTTTCATTTTTTTTTTTTTTTTTTTTTTTTTTTTTTTTTTTTTTTGTTTACACACTTTCATTATTTTGATACATACAAAAGTTTATAATTATGGAATATAAAGTAGTTAGATGGAATGGCTCTGGTTCTTCCCATAATTTCCTTTTAAGGTGCGTTAATGTGAATTTTTAGGTGCGTTCGTAATTATATAAATACGTAGCACCTATTGTCGTCGCTTGGTCCGTCCGTCTGTCTGTCCGTCCGTCCGTCTGTCTGTCCGTCCGTCTGTCTGTCCGTCCGCATATAACAACGCAAAAACTACCCATCCGAATGGTTTGCAATTTAAAATATATTATCTTAGCAGAATTTTGTCGAGACATTTCAAATTTTATGAAAATCGAATCAAAACGTTAGGAGATATTAATAAAAATATTTATTAAGAAATTTGAATTTTTTTTTTTTAAATCTGTGCTTTCTTGTTATAGGAACTTTCGAGGTTTAATGGTCAAGCGACCGAGATACTTATTTTATGACAGAAATGAATCTGCAGACGATATAATTCATTTCACAGAATTAAAAATCAGAAAAGATCTGAATATTTATGTAACTAGCTATAGTACGAACGCACCTCATTTGTCACGTTTGACGTAGAATTTCCAACTTGTTTTAAACAGTCATTTAAACAGATTTCCTGAAACCTGGTGATTATAGTGAAGAGCAGCATGAATGGTTTTACAAAGATATCAGAATAATGGCGCAAAGGAACCAAGAACGTTGGGATCGCCACATGATGGCTGAGTTTTGTTGGATACTTACAAAAAGATTGCCCTGAAGAGAAACATTCCAGAAAGTCACTAAGGAAACGGTTTTAATAGTAATGTTAAATCTATATTTCTGTTTTCCAATACCTATCTCAATCAAAATACAATGTTACAAAAAATAATGTTAGAAAAATGTAAAATTAAAAAATATATCTTTCTGTACATATTTAATGTTGCATGTGAGTACTTATTCCATTATCGGATTGTTTGCTTTATTTCAAAAACGAGAGCCAATCTAAAAGGTTTGCTATTATTTTCGTATTTAGAGGACCAAAATCACTTGAAAAACGTTGTCCATCCACGTGCCGCAAAATCGCTGTTCCACGGTGTAATATTTACAAATTGTGCCATTGTAATAGGCGTGTTGTAATTACACACACACATGTATATATACAGGGTGGTTCAGAACTATATGTCAAAATGTAAAGGCAGGTAGAGGGAACCCAAATAAGCAGATTTTGTATAGGAATGTGGGTGCGGAAATCCAGCGTTGAAGCAGTAGAGGGCGCTGTTGAGTTCGGCGGATGAAAGCGCTTCGCTGGCTTGAATCGTCATTCCCCGCACGGATTTCGAGCAACATGCATCGTTACACCAATGCGACGCTTGCCGACATGCATTTCATGTATGAGGTTGCTCAAGGAAATGGAGCGACTGCTCAAAGGATGTACATGGAACTATTCCCGGGTAGGAATCTGCATGATTGCCGAATATTTGAGCATCTTCGTCGGGTGTTGTGCGCGAATGGATCATTTTATGCTTCTAGGCGTAATACAGACACTGGTAGGTATCTCAGAATTCCTGCAGTAGAAGAAGAAGTATTACGCACAGTAGAGGATAGTCCTTCGATAGGCTCCAGAGACGTTGTACGTACGCATCTTTTGAGCAGCCGCTCCATTTTCTTGCGCAGCCTCATACATGAAATGCATATCGATAATACTCGCATTGATGTAACGATGCATGTTGCTCGAACACCATGCGGGAAATGACGATTCAAGTCAGCGAATTGCTTTCCTCCGCCGAACTCAACAGTGCCCTCTACTGCCTCAACGCTGTCTTGCCGCACCCACATACCTATACGAATTCTTCTTATTAGGTCCCCTCTACCTGCCTTTACATTTTTGACATATAGTTCTGAACCACACTGTATATATATGCATGCATGTCTATATGTGTGTATTATTCAAATGAATTCTAACCTTTAATGCTAATATATTCGAAGTTTTGATGTGTCCTTGTAAAATATTTATCTGTGTTAGGACTATCATTTAAAGACAATTTTATGATAATGGAACAACATATTCAAGTTGCATCTTTGTTAGAAATCTTCTGATGAAGATTCGGCGCTCTTGTTAGATGCTCCATGAAAGTCATTTGAACAAATTTCTGCAGCAAGTCATGTGCTACTCAAAATATCGAGCAATTTGATGGACACTAATTCCTCTGTAGTAGATTGCACACACATCAATGTCAGGAGTTTATCTTTTATTTCCTTTTCCAATTTATTGACAGAAGGGTCATGAAGACTTTGTCTTTATCTCAAAAAGCAGGTTCTTGTCTTTTCAATAAAGTTGATTACTTTAGTAATGGTAGACGACATTTTTGAGGGTTTCATTATGTTTTCCTTTCTTTCTTACGTAATTTCTAAAAAAAAAAAATCATGATTGATTTAATTTACCGTTTAAGTACTCGAACTCTAATGTTAAGTCTATGGGAAGGTTCTTGACAGATTTCTCGCTCGCATTTTAATATTTTTAAATAATTTTTTTGCATGGGATAGCTGAGACCGGTCCCTAGCGTTGTTAGTTTTTGCTTTTTTTAATTTTAGTTAGTTTTTTAATAAGCGGACATTTTCAATTTCAGAAACGGTTGGAGCCGATTCTGAAAGTGCAATTACGCTTATATAGAAAACCTGGAATCAAAATAAAAAAAGTAAGAACTAACAACGTTAGGGTTAGGCCTCAGCTATCCTATGCAAAAAAAATCAATTAAAAATATTACAGTACGAGCGAGAAATCTGTCAAGAACCTTCGCATAGACTTAACAATAGCGTTCGAGTTTCTTCGGTTGTCTAGCGTAAGCTCTCTGACTGTAGTTTGACTGCAGCTCACAAAAAAAATCAATATTAAATACACGAACTGAAATATAGTGGTTTTCTGCTCGTGAATTATGACTGGGTAATGAAACTGTGCTACATAAACAAGCGTTGTAATATTTTTTACTTACTTTTTGCGCATATAAAAATAGAGGATATGTCGGGCTTGTCGCTAATAGCAATAATCCCAATATCTCTTAAAACTCAAAATTAAAAAACATCGTAATATATGGGCACAACAAAGAAAATATGTGGAATTGGCTGAGGGAGGTGAAACACTCTCTAAACAAGGGCGCATCGGTCCTCGGAGCGGTAGGCCGTTGGGCCAATACGACTCTGGAATACAGTATGAAATGTACCTCCTCGTAAACTAAATTTAAAAAGTCCTTCCGGCCTGGACCGGTATGAAGAGGTAGCTTTCCTATATCTTTGTTTTAAAATTTTAGCTAATGTTACTCGAAACAGCAAGCTAAAATGAAAAAAAAAAGAACCCGATTATAGAAGATCCGTGTATACTGAATTTGAATAAGAAATTTGACAAATTAGTAAACTATATAGTTAACTATAGCCAAGTTGGCTTCTTTGATTGAAACTTATTTTTGGTCACCAAATTTGGCGATATTTCGCCAAGTATCACCAAGTTTGGCGAAAATTTGACGCTAACGGATATGAATATATAGTTTCATGCGTATGATTGGGAAAATGGTTGCACCAATGAAAGATAATAATTTGGGAAAAATCGCATTCACTAAAACTCATAAATTAATCCATAAACTAAAACCTTTAACAACGTTTTAACACACAAATACGTACTAAAATGATACAAAAAACTAACATGGGCCGTTTCGAGGATTCTTGGATTCCCTTTCTCAGCGCGGAAAAAAAGTTTTTTGATCATGATCGGTTAAAATATACCGAGATTTTCCGGGATCACTTTCCTCCAAACAGCTGCAATAGTTAGCTTTATACTTTTTACTTGTAAGTCTTGTAATCGTTTTGAAAATCGAAAAAAAAAATTGACGGATTTACACGTTTCAGACACTGGAGATTCCGAAAAACATATTTTTAGAAAAAAAAAATTGCCGTCCGTCTTTGTGTCTGTAAACGCTCTATCTCCCGAAAAAATTGAGATAGAGACTTGCAATTTGGTATGTACTTAGTATGTAATAATGGGAAGAAGCCTATTTCATTTCAATAACCTCGATTAACCGGAACAATTTTTTTCGGACACTCGAAATAATCGTTCTGATAAAAGGTACATAAAAATTTTCGAAATTGTTTATTTTAAGGAAGGAATATAAAAGACAATAAAAAAACATAAATTTTGCATAATGCATGAAGTCGATCGGATGATTAGTTGCCGAGATATTTGGAATACTATTTTCCACACTCTTAGATTTTTCATGATCCTGTATTTCATCCAAATTTCACTTCAAAGATATATTTTAATTGGAAATTTGACGCTTAATCAGATGCAATAAACTGCTAGTTAATAGGATTATTATTTTTGGAGTTATAAGGAAGGATGTTTCTTTCAAGCAATTCAGTAATCGAGCCTTTAAAGTTGATGACGTCATCAAACCACGATTTTATTTGAATTGCAATGCATTTTATAATTAGTTTACACATTTTTATTTTAATATTTTACATTATGCATATTCATGATGGGTAAGTATTACGGTGGCCCCCAACGACTAGTTTGTATTGAAAGCTACCTAATAACATTTATACTATCCTGAAAACTGAACTTTTTATTACGGTTATTTCTACTTAACTTCAAATAACTTTTTATTAGAAAAATGAGATTTATTTTAACATTTTATTTCATTTATTCAGATATTTTAGAGATATTCACATATTTAACAATATGTTCATTTTTTGGAAATAATTTATTTGACATAAAAAATATATTTCTTCACTTGAGAAAATTTCGATATTTTTCTTAAGAGTTTAGTGTGGTAATATTGGCATGAACCATGAAAGAGAAAATGCAATTCTATAAGTATTTACTTAAGTAAAGCAGAAAAGTTTCATTACAAAGAGAATGTCATTAGCATACATGAGCTAAACACACACAATCAAAAGAACTTTTGAAAGGTAAGGGAACAAAAGAGCTGATTACAGAAGATGAATGAAGATAAGAATAGATTACAAGGTATTTCCTAGTAGATAGAAGTGAAATAATGCTTTAAATATATTTTTTGGAATTCAGATATCTAATTACAGTGGACGCAATCCGAATTTTTTGTCTTATTTAATCGCAGAAAAATAACCCAAATTCAACGATAAGATGAAATGATTATAAATTCTGCTTTAAAATATTAAATCGAAATTTACTACTTTTAAATAGTGATGCTAAATTACTTATGAAATTAATATGAGTGTACTCACCTTGGTAATTATTTTCTCTTAATTCCAAATTATGTCAGTTACAAAAAAATGATTTATCTTAATATATATCTTAATACATATCTAATTACAGTGTACGCACAGTTCTATTCAAATTTTTGAATAGCATTTTTTGTCTTATTTAATCGCAGAAAAATAATCCAAATTTAAAGATTACACGAAGTGATTACAAATTCTGCTTTAAAATATTAAATCGGAATTTTCTAATTTTAAATAATGATGCTAGATTACTTATGAAATGTCCATACGTGTATTGACCTTAATAATTATTGATCTTAAGAATTATAAGAGGATACTCAAACAGCAAAGAACATACTTTAAGTTTCCTAATGAAATAATTTTGATTTGTTTTATTTGATATTTCATTTATTATAAAGTCCCTTTAAAGACATATTATTTAAAGCATAATTTGAGATTTTTATATTTAACCTCAAATTTATTGAACCTCAATTTTGCATGACTTTCTATCTTTACCCGATTTTGTAAGAATTTATATTTTTAATGAAAAATTAACGAAACATTATTGATATTTAGTCGTAAAAGCGTTCGTAAGGAGACATTTTCTTGTTTCTGCACGTAGGATCTTTTCATAGTTTAAAAAAGAACAAAAAGAATTCTTGTTGTCCGCACTGATCGAAATTTTTATCTGAAAAAATATTTCGGTTTTGAACCGCAAGTAAAAATTTCGGTAAAAAATATTTGTCTATTTGTAAAAGAAATGTTTTCTTCTCGCTTTTTTTTTCGCGTCGGGTTTTTTAACATAACAAAAAAATCTCTTATTGTTCAACTCTCTTAAATTTTAATCGGTTATAAATACAACTGTATGCAAGCCTTTTTTAAAGTTTTGTGAAAACATATGCATATTTAGTAGAGAAAACATGAGCCGAAGCCGAGGGAAGCCACTCCGAAACACCCCGCTTTTTATCGTTTTCATCGAAAATTTCTCAGATTTTTTTTTTCAAATATTTCTACTCGTCCAAACGTTTCGAAATTATTGTAGGTGATGTAAATCCGGTCTGAGATGATTCTCTAAAACGAACGTGCCGAAATACGGACGTTACTTTTGGCGTAGAAAAAATATCGTCCCCGGGAAACACGAAATGATCTGCAGTCGCGAATTTTTCGAAAGTGTTAAAATTTGTATTTGTGAAAATCGACTGCACTGTCGAAAAGAAGGTCTCAAAGAAGGCTTTAAATACATATTTTTTGTTTATCGATACCTCTGAAACCGAGCTCTGGGTGACCGGCGCCGAAAGGAAGAAAAAGTTAACTGCTAAAATGTCCCTTTTAAAAAGGAAAATCAAATGGTTAACAACGATATTTTTTCATACTGATTGCGTAACAGTTGAGTACCGTAATTGATTAACGTAAAAGTGCGAACTTTAAGAATATGTCATCCATTTAGCTTCTTTTACAGATGATGATGGTCGCCTAGAGCGGGCATCATCTTCGAAGAAGAAATTTTCGCGCTTAAACTTCCCGAACCACATTCGAACTGTATCATCAGAAACAGCACTTTGTGCATATTCAGCACAAATTTTACGAGTATCCTGACTAGCCTTTTTACGTTTCTTGAAATAAAAGAGCATAATTGACGAAAATGATTTTCTTTTGGTTCTGCATTCTTAGCATCGCAGTAAACACAAACATTTTGCCACAACCCAAACATGAATTATGCAGCGCAAACAGAAAATATCGAATTTACATATCTGGATCATTCAAAGTCACTCCTTATCAGAAATCAAAATCAAAATAACTAGACGAAACCGAGCTTCGCTTTCAGAAAATCAGCAAAACTTTCTGGATGAACCATTATTTATTTACCGATAGATAAATCTACGTGTTTTTATTTGGGAACATTTATTATTTTTTTTCTTTTCAGAGGAAAGATTCTTCATGATGATCAGTGTTACAATTTCTAATTAAAACTTGAAAATGCATACGCAATACACATCATGATATGATATTTGTTATATTTTTCGTTTCAGAACTAAAAATATTTTCATTTGTTTCAGGAATTCGGCTTAATAATCTTGAAAGTGCTTAAATAACCGCTCGTGTCTTCACATTAGCCACACATTTAATATCGCATAGTAAAACTTATTGTAATAAAGACCCTTTCAAATGTTTTAAATGTCATCTCTGCCCATATTCTACAAATCATAATTCAAACGCATTCTTTTGTGCAGTCTGATAAAGGTACTCTCAATAGTTTTAAATGTGATGTCTGTTCATATTCGACAAATTACAGAAATAATTTAAAGAAACATTATTTGGTGCATTCTGAAGAACGTATTTATAAGTGCGAAATGCGTAATAGAAGATTTACTCAATCAAATGCTCTAAGACATCACATGTTTATACATACAGGAGACAAACCTTATTCATGTAGTGTATGTAGTATGTCTTTCAGAAAATCAGCGCATCTTTTTTTAAACCACACATGAATAATCACTTGTAATATGTATGCCAGTATCATGTGTTTGTGGAAAATTATTCGCTAACGCCTTATCTTATTTAAATTTTAATTCATTTTTAGGTGCGCTCGTAATTACATAAATACGTAGCACCTATAGTCGTCGTCTGGTCCGTCCGTCTGTCTGTCTGTACGTCGGTCCGTCTGTCCACATATAATAGCGCAAAAACTACCCAAATAAATGGATTTGAAATTTAATTGAAATTTAATATGTATAACCGTTGTAAAATTTTGTCGCGTCATTTCAAATTTTATGAAAATTGAATCAAAACTTAAAAATATACTAATAAAAGTTTTCTTTACTCTGTTAAATACTATCATGCGTAATCTATATAATAAAAGAGCAAGTCATATGACTTAGGAAAGCAAATACGGCCTAACCACATCTTTTTTCATATGCCAAGCGACCATTTTTATTAAAATTTTTTGTTTCGAATAAAATTGCATAAAAGTTACGTTTTTAGAAATATCGTTCGAAAAAAATTGTTTGCTTGCATTAAAAAATGTATAGATTCTGAAATAACTTCAGTGAAAATTAGGTTAAACGCCGAATTATTCATTTATAGTAAATAAACAAAAGAGATTCATTCATTGTGAGTCATAGAAATATTAAACCACGAGGTAATCATTCGCAAACAAGACCTGCATGGTAAAATTTGCAGTGCTCTCTGTGTCGAAAAAAAAATTCGCATCTGTAAACGTGGCATACGTAATAAGAAAAAAAAAGCCACGCTCATGTCACTCATAACAGACGATATAATTCATTTCACTGAAATAATAACAACTAGTTGCATTCATCGAAATTCGATGCAACAGAATATAATAAATAAGTATATTACAATAAGTATGTTACATGCTTATGAATAACAGAATAATGTAATGAAAAAAGAAAGTGACTCTGCAAATTTAAAGCATGTTATTCACACAAACATACTCAAAACTTTGCACATGAACACCACATTCCATTGAAGTCCTGATCTCAGTAAAATCTGGAAAAATTACTCATTTATCTTTGTAAAAATTAAAATTTTGTATTTGAAAATGCACGTTTTAAAAATAATATCATTTTCCATAAGCAGACGATTTAGCTTTTAATTTCAGAGTATGCGGAATAAAAGACTTTAATACTTTAAAAAAAATGCGGAATAAAAGACTTTATAAAATAAAATCAGTTTCACGAAAATATAGGAAATATTACCGTAAGAGTCCTTTAGTAATTGTTTTAAAATTAAATCATTAAATATTTATTGTAATTAAATGGAAATGATGTAATTTTCAGAAATATTTTAATTTGTGCATACGAAGGAAGTAAATAAATAGCAGAAGTTCTGTCTATTTAGATGCAGGAATAATCATTATTTAATATGATGTCATACTGACACAAAGTTATTAAATTACACTATATTCATGGAGGAAAATTCATCTTTTGTTTTCTGAATGACGTCATTTTCTTCATCTGAAACATTTCATTTTTCATATTACTTCTTATGATAGATTATTTACTGTTAATTTATTTACATACTAGCTGTTACCCGTGACTTCGTTCACGTAACATTAAAAGAAAAATAAATGTACTAATCAAACAAAATATTTCATTCCTGATAATTAAAAACTTCAAAGTAATTAAAGTTGCAAAGCTTTTTGAAACCCAAAATTATATGTAAACATTACTTTTGCATGTAATTTTCATTGCAAATTAACATTTATTACGGTTCAAATTAAAATTAATTTGGGTTCAAATTACATGTAAATGTTACGTTTGCATGTAATTTGGGGTTGCAAAAAGCTTTGCAATTGCAAGTGCAATCCCGTGGACCCGTTTGCATGTAACAGCAAATTTGTGTCCTTGGTTTAATCTATAGCTGAAACAATTCTTGATTTCTTGACAATATGCTGACTGGCGATTTTTGCTCTGCAGAATAAATTGATTCATAAAGTTTGAATATGTGGAAATATATTTTTATTTTTCGGAAATTTTACTGTAATCAAGATTTTTTTTCACCAACTATTCAAATTGAAAATAAAATAATTTTTTTCAGTTTTAATGAGAAATGGGCATAAAAATATATTAATCCGTTTTATTTCTCCTTTTTTATCCACAAAAATGGAGTAATTTAAGTACCATTTTTAGAGAAATTTCGTTAAAATTTACAAAAAAATATTAATATCTCGGAATCTAATTCAAAATTTTAAATTCTCAGAGTTTATATGACATCCTCGAATCAATGATAACCGGTGTTAAGTAAATCACGTTGCATGAAGAGAAGTAGTTGCGAAATACACACAGTCAGATTTTAACTTAATAGACTTGTGTTCAATTTTCTTTTCCTAATAATCTTACTGATGCTTGTATTATTAATCACAGAGTTCAGAGAACAAATAGAGATGAGATGTTTGGCGTGATGCTGAAAATGCAACCCTACTGTCGGCCCAAACAACTGGCGGCTTGCTTTGAAAACCTGTCCCCAACCAATGAATCCAGTCATTGTTTCACGTGCAGCCTCTCTCCATCCAATGAAGTCAGCCCTTGGGCCTAATGATTTGAGCGATAACCGGCTTCATATTGCAAGCCGATTTTACGGTTCATTACCTCTCTATTCTTCTACTGTACTCAGTGATTATTAATGTATGAAATTGAAACACGCTCCATTTGAAACATATTAAAAAAAACCCGTTTTATTATGACGTCACTTTGATCCCAGAGAAATCTCTTTTCAATGATATAATTCTTGTTAATTTTCTTTTCCTGGCAATAATGATGAGAATTTTAGCAGAAAACTCACATGTGTTTGTAACTGATATTAAAGCTTATTATTAATCAGTATTCATCTTAAATATGACGTCCATTATGTATATACTTTTATTATACACTGATAGTCATGCTCTTTGTAATATTACGAATATTGGAAAATACATGTTTTATTTATGACGTCATATTTGTTCAAGCCAAGAAGAATCCTTTTCATAGTTCCATGGTTCAAGCGAAATATTTTTCTTAATAATATAATTATTGTTAATTCTTCTTTCTAATTATAGCGCAGTTTTTGACAGAAAAAGAACTTTTTAATGTAACCGATATTCATACTTCATGTATAATAACAAATACTCCATATTGTTGTTTCAAATATCACATAAATTCAATTTCTTTTGAATTATTCTCATTTTTCCCGAGAAAATCACTCAATTGAAACTTAATTGTTGAGGAAAAATTATTTTTCCGCATTTTTATTTATTGGCAACGATAAAATAAAATGGTTAAATTTTATCTTAAAATGTCCATTGATTCTCTATGAAAATAATCAAATTTCGAATTATTAAGAAAAGTATTTGAATAAAATAAACAAAAACCAGTCTATGTTCATTTCCGGGTTAGAATCCACCTATATGCAAAGATACAGGGCCATTAATTTCTCCATTTTGACGCTGGCTTCAGCCGAACATTTGCACACAATCGGATTTATAATATTACTAGCTGTTACCCGTGACTTCGTTCACGTAACATTAAAAAAAGAGAATAAATGCATTAATCAAACAAAATATTTCTCCCCCGATAATTAAAAACATAAATAATTAACTAACTCTTTATCATATTTCATAGGAGAAAATACGGTATTTCTTTGTTATAGGGGCCTTGACATAGCTCAGTTTTAAAAAAGTACAATTTGTCAAAAAACAAATATCAGTTTTACCTGATAAACCATTTTACTTTTAACGACTTTGTAAAACGTTTTAACAGCCATCATTTAAAAATAATTCATTGGAAATAGTATATTATTTTTGTTTAAATTCAATTCTTGTGAATATGGAGGAACAATTCTACACCTAAATGCAAGGACTCTTCAATTGCAGAGCTTTTTGCAACCCAAAATTACATGCAAACGTAACACTTGCAATTGCAAAGCTTTTTGCAACCCAAAATTATATGTAAACATTACTTTTGCATGCAATTTTCAGTGCAAATTAACATTTATAAGGGTTCAAATTAAAATTAATTTGAGTGCAAATTACATGTAAATGTTACGTTTGCATGTAATTTCGGGTTGCGATAAGCTTTGCAATTGCAAGTGTTACGTTTGCATGTAACAGCAAATTTGCCTCCTTAGTTTAATCTATAGCTGAAACAACTCTTGATTTCTTGACAATATGCGATTTTTGTTCTGCAGAATAAATTAATTCATAAAGTTTAAATATGTGGAAATATGTTTTTAATTTTCGGAAATTCTGCTGTAATCAAGATTTTTTTTCAGCAGGTATCCAAATTGAAAATATATTCTTTTTTCAGTTTTAATGAGAAAATGGTATAAAAATGTATTAATCCGTTTTATTTCTTCTTTTTTTTATCCACAAAAATGGAGTAATTTAATTACCGTTTTTAGAAAAACTTCGTTAAAATTTACAAAAAAAAAAAAAAAAAAGAAAAAAATTAATATCTCGGAATCTAATTCAAAATTTTAAATTCTCAGAGTTTATATGACATCCTTAGATCAATGATGGTGTTAAGTAAATCGCATTGCATTAAGAGTAGTAGTTGCGAAATACAAACAGACAGTCAAATTTTAAAATAGACTTGTGTTCAATTTTCTTTTCCTAAAAATCTTACTGATGCTTGTATTATTAATCGCAGAGTTCAGAGAATAAATATATATGAAATGTTTATGTTTGGCGTGATGCTGAAAATGCAACCCTATAGTTGGCCTAAACAACTGGCGGCTTGCTTTGAAAACCTCTCCCCGTCCAATGAATTGCCATTGGGCCTAACGATTTGAGCGATAACCGGCTTCATATTGCAAACCGATTTGACGATTCACTGCCTCTCTATTCTTTCACTGTACTCTGTAATTATTAATGTTTGAAATTGATTCACGCACCATTTGAAACATATTTGAAAATTCCCGTTTTATTTGAAATATGGCGTCACTTTGATTCCAGAGAAATCTCTTTTTAATAATATAATTCTTGTTAATTTTCTTTTCCTGGCAATCATGACGGGAATTTTATCAGAAAACTCACATCTGTATGTAACTGATTTTCAAGCTTATTATTAATCAGTATCAAAAAACATATTTGAGTTATTCATCTTAAATCTGACGTCCATTATGTATATACTTTTATTATACACTGATATTCATGCTCCTTGTAATGTTACGAATATTTGAAAATACATGTTTTATTTATGACGTCATATTTGTTGAAGCCGGGGCTTACGTACCGGGCTACCGTGGTTAAAAATCACGTGACAGTCGCGGTCTTATTCAAAACGCACTTTGATGCGCAGCTATCAAACAAAAGAATTCCACTTAGTTTGTTTTCTGCCGCTGTGGCTGTGTTTTCGATTTGACAATTAGATTATTCTTAAATGATAAGAAAAAAAAACGTAAATTTCATTGGGAGTGTGTTATTCTACTGAAAATTTACTTTCATTTATTGAGTGTATGTAAAAATTATCATCTCTATAGATGAAGTCGAGACCGGGGATAATATGTAATCTGTCGAATGTAAGTATTAACCCTTTTTTCCGTTTCAATGTTATATATACATTTTTAAGTGTGTTATATTATGTATTCTAAATCTTTGTTGAATTATAACAATTTAGTCTTTTGACCAGAATGTCGAAAATTTAATTTCTACGAAATTAAGTAGATCCGTAAAATCGTAATCTAGAAGAATTGGCTAATGTTATGGATATTAATCCACCCTGCTGTATTTTTCCAATACCTTAAAATTGTGTTACAGCTTTGAAATGTTTATATATTAAAATAATCATTATTAAATAGGCTGTGTTAAATTTTGGAGTATTTACAATGACTTCTATGATGTTAAAAGCTCAATTGGATATTTTCCCCTTTTTTTTTCTACTTTTGACAACTTTTGAATACAAATTATTTCATTTAATATGCATAAAATTATGCCAGTGCTTTGAACTTTTTATTTGACAATTATAATTCCGTTGCCTGGGAAAAATATCGGCCAAAAAATGTTATTTTTTTGCTATTTTGTGTGTTGAAAATTGTTTTAGTTCGTTATTAACTCTTATACGCTCAGAGGTAAATATTGAATAATTTTTTTTCTCTTTTTCTTTTTTTTAAGTACTTTTTTTTGTAATACAGCTTTGAAAATTGTATCATATATTAAATAAAATATGTATCCAATGACCAAGTATAGTTTTGGTGCAGAAATATTGATATTTAAAATATAAAAGTTGTGCTTGAAAAAAATGTCACTTTTTTTCGCTTTCTTTCGACAATCCGTATTGTTCCAATAATTTAAAATTGAGCGACGGCAGCTTTTAAATTTTTATATATAAAATAAATCATTCGGAAGTTGTTTGTGTTAAATTTTTGGGGTATTTACAATGTTTTATAGGGTACAAATAACTTATTTGGATATTTCCATTTTTTTTTCACTTTTGACAACATTATACGTGGTTTCAATTTTTTTTTAAAATTATTTAATGTACTTAAAATTATGCCTGTGCTTTGAATTTTTATACTGTTTAACAACTATAATTCCGCTGCTTGTGAAAATTTCGGTGAAAAAATAATTTTTAGACATTTTGTGTTTTAAAAATTGTTTTATTTCGGTTATTAACACCTACTAGTTGACTCGCTCGGCGTTGCCAGGGCTCGTGATAAAACCTTAAATGAACCCCAAATAAAAAATACTGATAATTAGTGATAAAAATTCTCGTAAGAAAACATTAATAAAAAAACTTGTGTTGTCCAAACCTGTTGAAATTTTTAATTGTTATAAATATAAAAGTTTTACAACCCATGTAAATATTACGTCGGATTTATTATTATCTGGTTGTAAAATATATATGTTTTCTTCCCCAGAAAACGACCCTTTTTCAAATTCTATAGAAGTGAAGAACTTCCCCCTCCTATTTACCTTTCCAGCCTTCAAAAAAGTGAAAGCGCATCACTTCCCTTTCCCCTTTGTTCACCCCTCTCAAAAAAAAAGCAGGTGGGCGAATGGATGCTCCCTCCAGGAAGGGGGAATAAAAATAGAATGAAGATGAATTTAGAAGGAGTATTTCCTAGGGGTAGGGTTGTGAGCAGTGAAGGCCAATAGGTGAACTATTCTTTCCCCAACCGTCTTGATTATTCTTAATTCTATTTCCTGCTTTATCCACGCTTCAAAAATAGTTGAGACATGCGAAGTAAAGTCGAATTTGCACTGAAAAATTAAGACTTTTGCTTCTCGCTTTAATATATTATATGCTCAGAGATAAATATTGAGCACATTTAATATATTTTTTTAAATACTTATACTAAAACTTTGAAAATTTTATATATTATATAAAGTGTGTGTCCAATGACTGTGTATAATTTTCATGCAAAAATATTGATATTAGGGTATAAAAGTCCCCCCCCTCCCTTCTCTCTCTCTCTCTCTTTTTCCGACAATCGTATTTTTTCTCAATAACTTAAATTGCTCTACAGCTCTGAAATTTTTATAAATTATTTTATTTAATATACTTAAAATTATGACAGTGTTTTGAACTTTGTATTCGATTTAATCATAATTCCTCTGCTAGGAAAAATTTGGTGAAAAAATATTAATTTTTAGATAGTTTGTGTGTTTTTTAAAAAATATTTAATTTATCTTTTGCTCAGAGATAAATTTTGAGCACGTTTCCTTTTTTTAAATATTTATTTTTCTACTAAAGCTTTAAAAATTTTTTTTATATTATATAAAACATATATCTCATGACCGTCTATAATTTTGGTGGAGAAATATTGATATTTAGGGTATAAAAGGTATGGTTTGAAAAAAAAAAATCGACCTTTTTTTTTTTTTTTTTTTTTTTTTTTTTTAGATTGTTCTTCAATTTTGAAATGTTAAATAAATTATATTTACGTAGTTTGTGTTATATTTTGGTGTATTCACAATGATTTGTAGGATATAAAGGGCTCATTTTTTTTCAGTTTAAACAACTTTATGCCTGGTTACAAATTATTTTAATTAGCACTTAAAATTATCCCAGTTTTTGAAATATATGTAAGATTTGATAATCATGATTCCGTTGCTTGGGGGCAGTAACGAATTTTATCAAATTAAAAAAACACTCGGATATAATAGTAATCTAAAATGGAGGCAATAATATATTATGTCAATTGGTTTGCTTAGCTCAGCTGAGACCGGCAGCGTCACGTGACTTCTCTAAATTGGAGAAGCGCGGAAGCCCGTCTTTCTCGTTAGCCCCGTGTTGAAGCCAAGGAGGATCCTTTTTATAGTTCCATGGTCCAAGCGAAATCGTTTCTTAATAATATGATTATTGTTCAGTTTTCCTTCTAATTATAACGCAGTTTTTGACAGAAAATATCTTCTCAACGTAACCAATATTCATACTTCATGTATAATAACAAATACTCCATATTTTTGTTTCAAATATCGCGGAAATTCCTATTCTTTTGAATTCTTTTGAATTTTTATTTTTCACGTGAAAATCTTTCAATTGAAAATTAATTGTTGAGTAAAAATTATTATTCCGGCTTTGATTTAGTTTTGGCAACGATAAAATATTAGCAACGGTATAGTAAATTTAACCATTTTAAAATATTATACGAAAAAAATGTCCATTTATTCTCTATGAAAATAACGAAATTTTCAATTATTAAGAAAAATATTTGAATAAAATAAACAAAAACCAGCCTATATTCATATGAGGGTTATAATCAACTTATGTGCAAAGGTACAGGATCATTAAATGCTCCATTTTGAGCTGGCTTCAACATTTGCACACAATCAGATTTATAATATTATTAGGATTAGGATTAGGATATTACTTAATATTGTTCCTGAACAAATAATCTGTATTCTGCTCTTCTGTGATTACTGCATAAACAAACGCAGTCATTTTACTATGTCTAAATTTTATGAAAAACCATTGAGATTCTTTTAAATATGACGACATTTACACTGATGAAATCCCGTTTCTGATTGGTGGAATGTGATAAGGCAAAATAATATTATGTTGTAGAGATCAAAACGTATACAGATTAAGCGTTCCAAATTAATACTAGAACAGGGCCACAAAATTGAAACAACTGCGCTACCTTGCGGATGGAGGGCATAATACCAATGCGCGCGCTTTTAGGATGACGTCCTTAGGTATGACACCGGGGCTAACGAGAAAGACGGGCTACTGCGCTTCTTCAATTTAGAGTAGTCACGTGACGCTCCCGGTCTCAGCTGAGCTAAGCAAACCAATTGACATAATATATTTTAGATTACTATTATATCCGAGTTGTTTTTTAATTTGATAAAATTCGTTACTGCCCCCAAGCAGTACAATCATGATTATCAAATCTTACATATATTTCAAAACACTGGGATAATTTTAAGTACTAATTAAAATAATTTGTAACCAGGTATAAAGTTGTTAAAACTGAAAAACAAATAATTGAACCCTTTATATCCTACAAATCATTGTGAATACACCAAAATATAACACAAACTACTGAAATATAATTTATTTAACATTTCAAAATTGAAGCACAATTGACGATTTTGAAAAAAAAAATGTCGATTATTTTTTTTTTTAATTTTCAAACAGGCATTTTATACCCTAAATATCAATATTTCTCCACCAAACTTATAGACACACATGGGATATATATTGTATATAATATATAAAAAATTTTAAAGATTTAGTAGAAAAATAAATATTTAAAACAAAATGAAATGTGCTCAATACTTATCTCAGCGAATAAATAAAATATTTTTAACAGACAAAATATATAAAAATTAATATTTTTTCAATAATTTTTTCCTACCAGAGGAATTGTGATTAAATCTTATAAAAAGTTCAAAATACTATCATAATTTTAAGTATATTAAATAAAATAATTTATAAACAGTTATAATGTCAAAAGTGAAATATATACATATATATATATATATATATAAGTATATACAACTGTACCTAGCTCTCTGTACCCTAGAAGTTACTGTAAATACAAAAAAAATAACACATACTAGATACTATGATTTATTTAGCATATAAAAATTTCAAATCTGTAGAACAATTTAAGTTATTGAGAAAAAAATACGATTGTCGAAAAAAAAGAGAGAAAAAAAAGGTGGGGGGGGGGACTTTTATACCCTAATATCAATATTTGTGCATGAAAATTATACACGGTCTTTGAACACACACTTTATATAATATATAAAATTTTCAAAATTTTAGTTTAAGTATTTAAAAAACATATGTGAAATATGCTCAATATTTATTTCTGAGCATATAATATATTAAAACGAGAAGCAAAAGTCTTAATTTTTCAGTGAAAATTTGACTTTACTTCGCAAGCCTCAACTTTTTTGAGTAGTGTATAAAGCTGGGAACAGAATTAAGAAGAATCAAGACGGTTGGGGAAAGAACAGCTCGCCTACTGACCTTCACTGCTCACAACCCTGCCCCTAGGAAATACTCTATCTAAATTCCTGTTCATTCCATTTTTATTCCCCCTTCCTGGAGGGAGAATCCATTCTTCTACCTGCTTTATTTGAGAGAGTGGTGAACAAAAGGGAAAGGGAAGGGATGCGCTTTCACTTTTTTGAAGGCTGGAAAGGTAAATGGGAGGGGGGAGTTCTTCCCTTCTATAGAATTTGGCAAAAGGTCATTTTCTGGGGAAGAAAACATATTTATTTTACAACCAAATACCAATAAATCTAACTGATCATAAACAAAATGTAATCGTAATAATATTAGTTGTGTAGCTCCAAAATATTTAGAGAAGCATTATTATAAAAACTTAGTTATGTATTGAAGTTTATAGAAAATTATAAGGGGCTTTGAGAAATACTTTTAAAAAAATATTTTGTAGGATTTAAATCTATATTAGTCTCTTGACATGTTCTCTGCCGGCGTATTGCTTTATTTAGATGTATTTATTTTGGGATGGATTTTTTTCACAGTTGTTAACATATTTTTTATCTAAAAAAGGACATTAATGTCGCTATTTTCAACTATTCAATATGAATTTAAATGGTATGAAAAACTGTATAAGAGAGCTTTTTAAGTTCTGTTAATAATAAATATTAACGTAGACATATATTAATAATATTAATAATTCAGAACTAATTTTAAAGGTACGTGCATGCAATTTTTTACATCAAAAGTTCTTGTTACAGGTACTCTTGTTAAAAGTTAAAAAATCTAGTTACATCAAAAGTGCAAAAAATGTCTAACTGACCAAATTCGTCTAAGGAGAATTGATAATTTTTTTTCTCTAAGTGTAACTTTTTCAAAATTATTTTTAAAAAAGTCTTTCATGGATATAATTTATTTCTTACTTAATTTTGAACACTTTGGCAATTTACATTGCCACATTATCTCCATCATGTAAAACAAGAAAGAAAAATCATGCACCAAGCATATATTATGAAACACTTTCCAACACTAACAGAAAACTTTAACAAACCATCGCAGTTTAATAAGGTAAATAAGGTATCTAAGTAAACATTTCAGAAAACACAAAACACATTTGAAAACCAGATTGCAGCAATTACCGTCCACAGCCGGTAAAGTACTCCAATTCTTTTCTGCAGCTCTGTACATAAGTTATACATTTGTATATACGTGGTATTACAAATGCTGCAATTTAGCTACAATATGCAACATACAACTGCAACAATGCTACAGTATGCTACAATTTAGTTTAGAAATAAAACACATAACACGGTTAGAAAATCATCTTCAGCAGTTTCTACCAGTAGACGGAAACATACTTAAATTATTTTGTACAGCCCTGTATATTACCTTAAGCTTTTTATACACGCCACATTATTAAGCTACAGTTTAATTTAGGCAAATACATGCTGAAATCACACTTCCAGAAATTATCATACATATGCAGCCATGTATTCAGCTCTTTGCGTGGCACTGTATATGATTTTATTTATATTCTACAAAATTTTCTTGGTATACTAAATAAATTTCAAGTTCAAAATGCATAACTCGACTAAAAGCCCATTTTAATCAATTTAAGTTGATGCACCGTAATGCTTACGAGTTTTTTTTTGTGTAGCCCTGTATATGATCTGTAGCATTATACATACCTCATAGCATTTATTTAGTTAAACGCAAACCCTACTAATATCCGACTTCCAATTTTATGGCTTATAAACAATACTTCAGACACAGTACTGTACCCGAAATATTCTGTGTCCCTGTAAATGAACGATAAATGCTATGCACATAAGTATCTTGTAGTAAACCTCAATAATGTATATCCATTTCATTATATTTGAAATGGCGTAACATAATTAAAATACGCTATAAACCGTTTTTCTCCCGTAGACCATTATTTAAAAGAATACTTTAAAAGAAGTACTGTAAATGGAAAAAAAAAGCTTTACACTCCATATTCTACAGAAAACATGTCTTAGTGCATCCCAGAAATTGATATCAATTTCATTATGTTTGTAATAGTGTAACAGGATTAAAATGCGCCGCAAACAATTTTACACATTAAACCATAATGTAATGGAATTCATTCCGGTTTCCCTGAAAACTAATTATAAGTGTTAGACGTACCATGTTCGATAGTAATCATTGTGTAGTGTATCAATTTCAATATATTTGAAATAGTGTCACATCATTAAAATGCACTGCAAAGGATTTTGCCCCGTAGACCAACCATAATGTAACGGCATTCTTTTTAGTGCCCCTGTAAAAAAAGTATAAGTGCTACACACTTCATTTTTAATACCGAACATGCTATAGTAAACCCCAATAACATATATCAATTGCATGACTATCCGGATATATTTACGCGAGTTTTACAGCTCGGACAGTCAGACGGCAGACAGACAGACAGACAGACAAACCGAAATCATAAACACTTTTGAACTATATCAGTCCTGAGTAATGATACATACACAAAGACAAATATAGGAAAATATGGCAATGCTTTAAACAGAAATTATGGCAAAAATGATAAGCATATACAATTAAGCATGTCGGATTTCCTTGTAAAACAAAGTTTGATTGTTAGAAATTCATACACAACATAATTGAAAATATATGGTACCAATGTAAAAGTTTGAAATAATATCTGGCAATTTGTTCTTTGTGCTTCAGTCAAAATCTCAATTTATTGATTTATTATTTTATTATAAACTAAATTAAAAAAAGATTAACACATTTATTACTGGAATTGTATTCAGTTTGTTAATAAATAAATAAAAATAACATTTCATTCATATATACATTTAAAAAATCATGAATTGTTTAAAGGAACCAAAATGCAAAGTATCATATGTATAGTATTCTTAATATTAATCCGTAATAATATTACACGTGTGGTATTCTGAATATTAAATCTTTAAAAATAATCTGAACTTATTAAAAATTTCGACTTGTTTATATCAATAAGCGAAAAACTTTAAGAATAAATAGTGCAAGTAAATACATATTCATTTAAAATAAATTAGCTTTACTTATATTTAAACAATACAAAACAAACATTATCGTATAATGCATAGGTGTCTTTCATTAAAAAAAAAAAAAAAAAAAAAAAAAAAAAAAAAAAAAAAAAATGCATCGCCAAGATCAGTAATGTAGTGGTGAATTCAATGGGTTACATTCCCTACAAATGATTTCATATTTTAGATTTATTAATGGTCTAGATATGAAAAATTATCCCGAAACATTGTAATGTCCTCCCACCGGAGCTGCCCTTAGAAAAAAATATATAATCAATAATAATCTTACGATTTTACTCTGCTGTTTTATTTCATATAAGTAAAGTTACCGGCATTCTGCTAACTAAATTATCATATTTACAACGATTAAAAGTATATAACATTGCACAATTAAATGTTATGCATATTACATCAAAACGGAAAAATGGTTAATACTTACATTCGATAGATTATTCTAAGTATATCGTCCTTTATATTAATTGATGGAACTACTTAATAAAACCTCTTAACACAATTAAAATAAAATAAAAGAATCGGAATGAAAATTGCGTTTGTATTTATTAATAAAGGATGGAACGTTGGAACAATTGGTTTTTAAACACACGCGAAAATCAAAGAAATGGAATTCCTTTGTGACAGCTGCGCGTCAAAGTACGTTTTCAGTGAGACCGCGACTGTCACGTGACTTTCAACCACGGTAGCCCTCTGCATTAGCCCCGGTATGACACAAAATCTACCATCTGCAAATCTCCTGAGCATATTTTGCGAATCTATATACTTAGTCAGGGAAGCTGCGTATCTTCTTTAGTAGATTTATTTCCAAATATTTTCGATACAGTTTGTTTTGGTAGGGATATGTATATTTAAACAAGTGGGTAGGTGTGATCGAAGATCGCTCAAAGGGTTTCGTTTAATATTCCTTTCAAAACACTTTATCGTTTCTTTAATAAATACAAATAAATTTCATTTAGTAACAACAAAGAAAAAAAAAGTCATGTTTTTTATAAAGTAAAAAATTACCGGTCTATTTTTTCTTTTTTTCGAATATCTCCCGATAGCGGACTAAGCCCGCTATTACATTCTGTCATAATAATATCTGTCATGCGGACTAAATGCGATATTTAAAAAAAATAATTTCAAAATTAAACATGTTGCACACCTTCAAAATGTTAAAATATGCGAATATTTCCATACTCGGATTTTTATCACGATTCAATATGTTTCTCAAACTCATATATTTAGTATTCTCTGTTACTCATATTGATATGCGCTTTGTATTATTCTCAAACATTTGAAAAATCTGTTAAACTTCCAATATGACGTCAGATTTTCTTTTTAATTCTCTAATGACGTGCTATTAATTAACTTTGTGTACATGCACATACTCATACTCCTTGTATTATTGAGAAATCTTTGAAAATTTCGTTTTATTACAACTATGACGTCAATCATTTTTATTTCATATTTATCTTTTTTCACATGGTGAAACTTTTTATTTCGTTTTAATTTTTCACGTGGAAATCGTCTGATAGAAAATTAAATATTGTAGAAAAAATTTCATATTGGATTTTTAATTTTTGGCATCTGCTGTAAAGAAAAATGTTTAAATTTAATAGGAAAAGGCTGTTAGAATTTTGTTTTTTTATCTCTATTTATTAAAATAATACGAATTTTTCAAATTTTAATATTTTGAGCTCTTTACAGCTAGTATTCATCTATATACACGAAGTTTCAATTCTGTAAGTTATATAGTTTTTGAGAATGGCTCTGTGACGGACAGACAACGGAGCGGGAGTAATAGGGTTTCGTGAGATGAACGAAACCATAAAAAAGAAAACATTCAAAATACCATATAAGTTTCGGGAAAAAGGGAATTAATGCTTTGTAGCAATAATTCCTTTTCACCCGAAGTTAATATGATAGTGTGAATGTTTTTTTTTTTTTAAATATACATAACTCTATCAAAACAAACTGTATCAAAAATATTTGGAAATAAATCTAGTAAACAATATACACATCTTCCGTGACTGAGTACAGATTCGCAACATATGTTCACAAAATGTAATTATACTTTCCAGCGATAAAAATTACCAGTGGAAACGTGCGAGGATTTTGCACTGCAATCTCATATTTTTTGGCAATATCTAATATTTTTTAGATACAGGTTTAAACTTCAAAAGAAAAATCAAGGATAAAAATATCTGCAAAAAGCATTAATCAATCCAGAGTATCAGCTCAATTATTCCATCAAAGTTACAGTAAAAACTGATCAATGATAGCAAAAGTCACGCGTTCACAACAACAGTTTCGATCTGTTTAAAATAACAAAACAATATGAAACGCATTTTAGTGTTTACGGACTATTTCATGTTTCCTGTTAAAAAAGAAAATAATAATAATAATAATAAAATAAGTGTTAAGTACGCAAGAATTTATGATTAGTCAGCTAATATAATACACAAAAAATCGCACAGGTTGCGAAGAAGGGCTTTGTGGATTTCTGAATTTTGCACATATTTAGATCATTTGCTTTGCTTAGATTTTAAGAACTTGCCGGATTTATTGACAAGCAGCAAATAATCGCGAGGTTTGGCTCAGTTTATCGAGAAACAAAATGCAATCACAAAAATATAACCAAAATAAAATAAACTAGTAAATCTGCAGATCAGGAGCCTCAACGTCAGCTCTGAAAGTTATTGTTTTTTAATCTGACTTTTCACACACACACACACACACACATATTATTTAGCATCTTACAATCCGCAATTTAATTTTTTTATATTATATACATATTTATAGGCATATAAAATAGTTCGGAGGTTTCAGAAATTAGAAGCGTTAAAATAAACACGATTTTTGCAATGATATTCTGAAATTCTTAGGAACTTCTTATTCTTGTATTTTTTTTTATAAAAAAAATGCCTTTCCTATTTTAATATTCTTTGAAATAGGGTTACTAAGCAACTAATAAAATAAAGAGAAAAAAAAGAAATGCATTTTAAAATTTGTAAAAAAATAGGAAAATAAAATGTTTTATATTACTGGAACTGTTGAAAAAAATTTTCCAACAATTTAAACAATTCATTTATAAATTCTAATAAATGTATCGGCAAATTTTCAAAGCTATTGCATATATTTAAGACCTCTATATCGAAAATGTTCAAACAGTAACAGAAGTTATAGGAAAACATAAAGAATATAATTTACCTCTCTGCCTTGCCTTTATTGAATATGAAAAAGCATTTGATTCGGTCTATACATCTGCAGTAATTACTTCTCTGGAAGACATTGGTATAGACAAACCCTATATCAATATCATAAAGAAGATCTACAAGAAAGCAACAGCCACCATCCGTTTGGACAAAGGAAAAGCGAAGATCAAGCTTGGAAGATGAGTAAGACAAGGAGACACCATTTCGCCTAAGCTTTTTACTGCTGTCTTAGAAAGTATTTTCAAGAAGCTGGATTGGGAAAACAAAGGAATTAGAATAAATGGGGAATATTTAAGCCATCTCCGGTTTGCTGATGACATTTTAATTTTCAGTAATAGCCCTGAAGAATTGCAAAATATGCTAAAAGATTTGGCAGAAGCTAGCATTAATGTGGGATTAAAAATAAATTTGGAAAAGACTAAGGTGATGTTCAATTCATTTGCATCAAAAAAGAAAATCGTCTACAACAACACTGAGATTAAAGAAGTGCAAAGTTATGTGTACCTTGGACAAGAAATATCATCAGACAACAGTATCATGAATGAAATCAATAGAAGAATAAGAAATGGATGGAGTGCTTTTGGGAAGAACAATATTATTCTGATGAGTAACATGCCTCTTTGTTTGAAAAGAAAAGTGTTTAACCAATGTGTTTTGCCTGCACTAACTTATGGAGCAGAAACTTGGACACTAACGAAACGGATGGTACAAAGATAACAAACAACACAGCGAAGTATGGAAAGATGTATGCTAGGCATAACCAGAAGAGACCGAAAGAGAATAACGTGGATAAGAAGTCAGACGAAAGTTTTTGACATCATCCAGAGAATTAAACGGCTAAAATGGAAATTGGCTGGGCACATTGCAAGAAGACAAGACAATAGATGGAGCACAAACACCCTACAGTGGTATCCCAGAGATGTAAAACGACCAAGAAGACGACCTCAAGTAAGATGGAGTGACGAAATCAGAAAAGTGGCCGGTGTTAATTGGATGACTAAAGCACTAGACTGGCAACAATGAAAAAATCTGGGGGAGACCTACATCCAGCAGTGGATTGAAAACGGTTGATGTTGATGATGATGATGATGATGATGATATCGAAATCGTAGTATCCGTAATTTTAAGTTTAAATCCATTACTGAAATATGCGATTTTCATTTCAGTTAAAAATGAAATTTGAAAATCGTCTGCATTCTCATAGAAAAGCATTATGACCTAAAAAGAAATGTTCTATATTTTTTGAACGAATGAACCAAATTTAATCAAAAACTATACAGCTAATTCCGGGTTTCTCTCCAACATACCTACCAAAAATCAACCTAATCGGACGTTTTTTACGTCAGTTATCGCGGAACAAACAGACGAACAGACAAACAAACAAACAGACAGACGGAAACCAAAAACTTTTCGTGTCTCCACAGTGAGCCTCAACTGACGTTTCGGCAACTAGTAAATCTGCAGATCAGGAGCCTCAACGTCAGCTCAAGGCACTGTTTTTTAATCTCACTTTTCATATTATTTAGCATCTTACAATCCGCAATTTATTTTTTTTCTATTGCATACATATTTATAGGAATATACAATTCTTCGGAGGTTTCAGAAATTAGAAACGCTAAATTAAACACGATTTATGCAATGATATTCGGAAATTCTTATGTACTTTTTATTCATGCAACTTTTTAGATTAAAAAAAAAAAAAAACTTGTATTAAAATAAATTCTTTATTTATGTCAATAGAATACAAAAATAATTTATTTTGCTAATAAATTATTGGAACAAAATAGTGCGAGTTACTTTTTTTTATTTTTATCTTCTTTGAAACATCGTTGCTAGGAAACTGATAAATTAAAGAGCAAAGTAAAAAGGAATGCATTTTAAAATTTGTAAAAAACAGGAAAATAAAATTTTTATATTTCCGGAATAGATGCAAAAAAATTCCCAATTATTTAAACAATTAATATCTCATTTCTAATAAATGTATAGGCAATTTTTCAAAATTATTGGCTATATTTAAAACCCCCATATCGAAAATCAACATTCATAATTTTACGTTGACATCCATTATTCAAATATGCGATTTCCATTTCAGTTAAAAATGAAATTTGAAAATCGTCTGCAGTCCCATAGGAAAGCATTACGACCTAAAAAGAAATGTTCTATATTTTTCGAACGAATGAACCAAATGTAACTAAAAACTATACAGCTAATTCCGGGTACCTCACCAACATACCTACCAAAAATAAACCTAATCGGATCACTTTACGGCAGTTATCGCGGAACAGACAGACAAACAGACAAACAGACGGAAACCAAAAACTTTTCGCGTCTCCACAGTGAGCCTTCACTGACGTTTCGGCAATAAATGTTTTAGTAATTTTATGTCCGCCAATGGCATTTTTTTGCTCGCAGTTTTATGGTTTGAGTGAGTGTACAAATTAGAAACAATGATTTGATGTTCAAATAAAATGTTTTGGTTTCTGTTATTATTTATTATTGAAAAAAAAATTGTATTTTAAATATAATGAGTGAAAAGGGCATGTGTTTTAAATGGATGTATTATTTAAATTTTCGAAATGAATGCAATACAAACGCTGGCGATGAAAACAACGTTTAGCGATTTATCAACTGCGCTCGGCTAAGTTAAAGGCTACTTCACTCACACGAAAACACACCCTCGCTAATGTTAGTCCTATGGGACAGTTATATTATAATATATCGTTTGCATTTCAATATTTTATTATTATTATTATTGTGTATTAGATACCTGAGGTTGATCTCTATGCAGGCCTTTTTTACTTTTCGATTTTTGTTTACAAGTTCTTTTTATTTATATACTTTCAATTTCGGAACCGGTTTCGAAAGTGAAAGTATCCTCATTAAAATAACTGCCGCCAAAATTGAAAAAATAAAAAACGGCCTGCATAGAGATCGATCTGAACTATTAATGCAAAAAAAAAATCGTTTAAAAATATTGAAATGCAAACGAGATATAAAATAATTGTCCTATAGGATTAACATTAGCGAGCGGATGTTTTCGCGTGAGTGAAGTAGCCTCTTAAAAGTACTCTTTTTTTTACGCTATTTTCTTTGACTTAACTTGATTTATAAATATATATATGTACATGTAAATCTGGAATTTTGTAATTGATTTAAAACTATGCTAGAATCCTAAAAATTATGTACACAGATATGTTTTCGGTTACAGTAAAACAGTTTGATATTTTTGTAACTTAATTATAAATTAATAAATTAATTTTATGGAATTTTTATGTTATCCGGGCCCAGGTGATAAGTCATCAAACATTCTATACGATTTATTCAATTGTTACAACTGTATACGAGATTCAACAATGGAGATAATTATGTACCAAACAACAATCTCTAAAATATGCCAGCTGGTTGTGAGATTGCAACAATGAAATATTTTAAACACTAAAAAGTAGAAAATAAAATATTACATGTTACAAAATAAAATACAATAGAAAGAAAATAGAATTAAAAGAAAAAGTGTAATATTTTTTGAAAAAAAAAATACGCTTTATTTTTTATTCGTGATAAATCACTTTATTAGATTAAAACAAAGTTTGTTGGAATTATTAAAAATTGGCTATAAATATATATGTTCATGTGAGGCATATGGAATCAATATAACGGCTTTAAAAACGTATTTGCCATAGTATTTGCTATACCTGATTAATGGCGATTTGAAAAATAGATTACAACTTTTCTTTAAGTAAGAAATTGGATTTTTGGGAATAAATTAAAAGAAGGTTTTTTTTTAATACATTTTCATTAAAGTTCCATTAATATAAACCACAGTTTTTATTTAGGTATGGTGCCTTATTTTGGCGTATATAAAAACAATAGGTATAGCAGAAGTGCCACATAAATAGGTTCTCAAAAATTAAGTTGCAGAAATAAAAATGCATTTCTTAAATAATGGGTAACAGCTGATACATTTCTGCCTACTTTTTTTTTTTCTAATTTTATCAGATAGTAAAATAGAATGTTAAAGATTTAATACTAACATTATCAAATAAAACTGAATATACTTTTAAAAGTACTTCCAACAAATTATATTTTATTTAAATAATGAAATATGTCCTAAAACATTCTTGAAGAACAAATAAAAAATAACACAACAGTCGAAATATTTTGGGAGTGGAATAATCGTTTACGTTTTGGTTTGCCGATGCGCAGTTATTTCATAGATATTATAACAATTATTAAACCTCTAGTAGTTCACCCTTCTTCCGCTACGTGGCGTACGACTTTCATTGGCGTGACATCGGCGGACACTTATCTTGGAACGCTTGATAATGTATACGTTTTGGTTATTCCTATATCTATGGTTATTCCCAAGCAGACGATTTTTTGCAACACCGAACTCTAGTAAGAATATTGTCCTTTGACGTTTGCTAGAAAGATAAAGTTATTTATTGTTCAGCGATTTCACTTAATGCAAGCAAAACCAAGTATTAGGTGGGGTTGATGCATGTCGACCTTAACGATTTTAAAATTTAATCGAATCATTCAGTTTTTCTCTTTTCGTTATTTTCACAAAACAGGTGCTTTTAGTATGTTAATTTTATTTTCGAAAGTAGTAAAAAAACCTAGTTGGATCCATGCACAAAATAGAACTATTTTCAAGATATTTTAATTGACAAAAAATTACATATCGTGCTAAATTATTTACTTCCCTATGAAGTTTCGAGACATCTCAACTCTATTCTTACTATGCTTCTTTCTTAATTTGTGATGTAGAATAGAATTATTTTCTGTAATTTCACTCAAGTGAGTTTTACATTTTTGCATTGTTCTTAATAATTAATGTCTTAGTAATAAAATAATAATTTGTCATAGAATAAACAAAGGTATATTAGTTTAATATTTTTGTTTGAATCGAATATACTTTAAAATAAAACTAATTTCTTTCAGTGTGACAACTGCGATTGTTCTAAGGTATAATTATTTAAAAATCAGCGTTTCTTAAACTTTATTTATAACCTTTTTTTTAATTTACTAGAATATACATGATTTTGTTTATTAGAAGACATGTACTACACAAATAACAAATTATATAATTTGTAAAACTACTATTATGTGCTGTCCTCTAACAAAAACCCACACTGAAATGTTTCCTAAAAACACTCAGCCTAGTACTACACAAAATATTTTACTAAAGTCATTTTTTTATTTTGTTCTGTTTTTATGCACCATTTAGAATAATAAAAAATGTTAAAAATACCTAAGGAGTGCGTATTTAGTTTTAAAATAATTTAAATTAACAATTTCAGAATTCTGGCAAAACACGAGCTTCATTGTAACAGATTTTCTTTTTATAATAGAATTTTAGAATGATCTACATAAATTTTATTTTATTTTTATGTTAAACCATCAATATGTAATAAAATGCTTCATTTTCAGCTGATTATGTCAGATGTGGGTTGTTTTCAGGTAACATGGGTCCTTTTTTTCTAAAAGTGGGTTTTTTCAAATTTTCGCATAATTGGCTTCCATTTTGTAATAAAGTCATAAAATGAAAAATGCTCAGCATTAAAATCTTAAGATATACAAATATTATAATACAGACAAACATACAATAAATACAATAATCCAACATGGAGTGAAAAATTAGCCAGAGCCAGGAATCGAATCTGGGTCCACAGCGTTCCGGGCTGTCGCTCTAACCACTGAGCCACTCCGGCCAATTCCTGAGTCTGCAATTGGCCGGAGTGGCTCAGTGGTTAGAGCGACAGCCCGAAACGCTGTGGACCCAGGTTCGATTCCTGGCTCTGGCTAATTTTTCACTTCATGTTAGATTATTGTATTTATTGTATGTTTGTCTGTATTATAATATTTGTTATATCTTTAATTGCTGAATATAGGCTTTGTTTCTGTGTGTTTTAATTAAAATCTTAGTCAGAACAAGCTTTAATTATTTAGCCATGTTCAATTTTCATAAATTCTTTATTAGACTTTAAGTATAGAAAATTTCAAAAATGCTTTTTTTTTTTTAGAGGACAGCACAATACTATAAAACTATTTATAGCTGAAGAAAACAACAGTGTTATAATCCTAAAAGTAAATTTAAGATATGGGTGTTTATTTTACACTCATTTAACTCAACTTGATTTTTGTATGCACAGATGAAATTTCGTAATCGAGTTTTCACTCACTTCTCCATATGCTAGAATTCTAAAAATTATTTATACATACGTGTTTCCCATGAAAATAGAACGTTATAATATTTTTCGAACTTAATTATGGTTTAATAAACTAATTAGAAGGCAATTTTTCGTTAGCCGGCCGCAGGCGACAAATCGACCAAATCGTTATGGTTACAACTGTTTACGAGTTGCAAAAACAATGAACTTTATTATTCGCCCATCCACGCTTTCCAAAATAGGTCAACTGGCTGTGAAACTGCAATATTGAAAATTTTGAAACACTAAAAAGTAGAAAATTAAAAAGAAAAATAGTGTAACAATTAAAAAACGCTCTTTTATCTTTTAATAGTTTAATATTAACTAAATTATGATTATATGTTGAGAAAATTTGAAATCTTGAATAGATAGTTTAAATAATACTTTTTTTTAAATAAATTCAAAAGTTCGTGCTTTATAGCAAACGTAAATCAAAGCTGTGAATTTTCAATGGTTGGGGCCCACGCCAAATTAACTTATTGTAACGCATATTTTTGAAACTACGTGAATTGTTGTTATGAAATTAAACGCTGTTTTGAAGATAAACATCGAATTTTTATACAAGAATGTTTTTTTATGTAAAATATTTTTACTTTTATGTTTATTTCCAGTATTTATTTTGGTGTGAATTACTGACAAACTCTTACTTGTTTGATTCACTGGAGAAAAGATTCTTACGATTATTAACGTCTTAAAATAAATATTATCATTGTGTTCGCTCTTCGCCAAATTGCTCTACAGAACAAAAACTTGAAAATTTTTCATTTTTTATCTCATTAAAAACACGTGGAAAAATTTATACTAAATGGCATGATTTCAGAAAACAAATTCATTGAACGTTCTATTAGATTACTTAATCATTTATTACAAGTGTGATTTTCAAATGCGTATTTGATCTTACTTAATCAATCAGGATAACCGTTGTCAACTGTCGCGACAGCAGTGGATACGGCTTCGGTCACTTAACCCCCCCTTCCGCCCCCCCCCCATCCCCCTCCACCACCACCGCCATCCAAGTCAACGGAAAATGAATTGCAACACGATTACAGAAGTCGTCACTGCTAGTAATAATACCATTCAATCTTCCGTAATCGGGTATTTTATTAAAACAGGGCAAATTAGGGTGTTTTTACGAACGTTATTTAATATTATTTATATTTAAGTAGTCATTTATATTTATCATACGAAAAGTCATCATTTTTATTTTTATTTCAACTTTACAGAGATGACTCACCCTTTATATATGAAGTACAATCCCGAGTGGAAGAATCTATCTAGCATTGGATTCTTGAAAAATTCTAACTTATTTTATTCTATCCGAATTTATACGCTTTAGAAGGTCCTGAACACGATTTGACTGTTTTTTAAAAATGTCTGTCAGTATGTGACACAAATTTTGAGCGCGCTATATCGCAAGAACGGAATTTAATCGAACTTTAGATTTAGTTAGAACTTTACATAAATTGGTGCTGATTACGTTTTGATGTAAATAGCCCAACTGGTGGCGTTTGTAAGCTACATTTTTCCGGATTTTTGCGATAGGTATAATTTAAAAACTAATGCACGGAATTTAATCTAGCTTCACACTTTGTTAGACCTTGACATAAATAGTCGCTGATTAGGATTTGATGTAAATCGCCCAATAGGTGGCGTTGCTATGCGGCATTTCTCAAGATTTCTGTGATAGCTCTATCTCAAGAACTAATGCATGAGATTTCACCAAACTTCACATTGCGCTAGACCTTGACATAAATAGACGATGATAAGGCTTTGGTGTATATCGTCCAACAGGTGTCGCTTCTATGCTCTGTTTTTCCTGATTTCCGCAATAGTTATATAAAAAGAACGAATAAATTGTTATTTAGTTTTGGTTGCCGACGATATAATTCATATAGAAAAAAAGTTTTGTGATGGCTAAAACAAAGTATTCTTTTCTTTTTACACTATTTTATTTAAATCTTTGTATATAAAGATGAAATTTTGTAATCGATTTTTCAATTACTTCTTGATATACTTGAATTAAAAAAAATAATAAGTGTGTTTCCGACGGCAACACAACATTTTAATATTTTTAGAACTTAATTATAAATTATTAAATTCATTTTAAGGCATTTTTCCATTAACCTGCCACGGGTGATAAATCGCCTCAATGGCTACAATTGTATACGAACAAAAACAATGGATTTAATGATGGTAGAAATTAGTGATGCAACATATATCCAGAAAATATCCAATATCCGGCATATCCGTCTGATTTTTCAATATCTGAAGTACCATCGGATATCCGACTTCTGTGCTAGATATCCGGCTCTCTAATACATAAGTTCTATCAATAATATGCATAGGACAGGATGGCAAACTGTATTCGAACATCCTTGATAAAAGTGACAATTCAAACTGCTGGATACATTTATCACACAATTTTATGTCAGATTTTTAAAAATCAGTACAGCATTAAGAACAATTACAATTTAATTGCTTTGAGATTCAAAGTTCTCATAAAAATAAAAAATAAAGGAATGAAAAAAAAATTTACATCATGCAAAATAAATTTTATAGATTCTTTATTCAAATCATTACTATTAATGTATTTCTTAATAAAGTTTTTAAATATGAGTAATTTATAAACAATCGAAATTCAAGTAACTTGTTTAATTGCCGAAACTTGAGTGAAAGCTCACTGTGGAGACGCGAAAATTTTTTGGTTTCTGTTTGTCTGTCTGTCCGTCTGTTCCGCGATAACTGCCGTAAACAACATTCGATTAGGTTGATTTTTGGTAGGTATGTTGGGGAGGTACCCGGAATTAGATGTATAGTTTTTAGTTACATTTGTTTCATTCGTTCGAAAAATATAGAATAATTATATTTAGGTCATACTGCTTTTCAATGGGAAGTCAGACGATTTTATTTTAATTTTAACATTCACCGAAAAGAAAATGTCGCATTGGGATAATTGTAAATGCTGAATTATGGATTCTAAATTTGCGAAATGGATATCTTAATGTAATCCTATCGCTTTGAAATTTTGTCAATATACAGGGTTATTACAAATGAATCATCGGGTTTTGATACGTTACTACGTGCGAACTAGAAAACGTATATGTTTTCATGAGAACTCAAACGAGAGGGAGTTAACTACAGTTTCGTGCTGCGTAAGTGTCATGCGCGTGTGGTTGGCATGGTTGCTGCGCGAACGTCATATTCAAAATGGCGACTGGACAGCAGAAAGCAACTGGAACACGATATCAACGGTTTCATTTACTAACAGGATGGAGCTCCGCCACACTGGCACAAAGAGGTTCGTGACTACCTTAAGAGCCTACGCTAGTCACGCGAAGAAACGCTTCAGCTAATGTTAAGTCTATGCGAAAGTTATCGCGCGATTTCTCGCTCGCATTTTAATATTTTTAAATGATTCTTTTTGCATAGGATAGTTGAGGTCCATCTCTAACTTTGTTAGTTTTTACTTTTTTGATTTTGGTTCCAGTTTTTTTATAAAAGGGTAATTTCACTTTCAGAACCGGTTCCAACCGGTACCAAAAATTGAAAATGTCCGTTTATAAAAAATACCGTAACCAAAATAAAATAAATAAAAACTAACAACGTTAGAGATCGACTTCAGCTATCCTATGCAAAAAGAATCATTTAAAAATATTAAAATGCGAGCGAGAAATCGCGCGATAACCTTCCCATAGACTTAACATTAGATGAAGCGTTTCTTCGCGTGACTAGCGTAGGCTCTTAATCGAGAACTCCCACAACGATGGATTGGTCGATGTGGCCGGCATGACAAGACACTGTTTTCATGGCCGCCCAGGTCGCCCGACCTTTCGCCTCGTGACTTCTTCGTTTGGGGATATGTTAAAGACTTTGTTTACGTACCACCGTTACCTACCACTTTGGCTGAGTTGCGGAACCGCATCACGACTGCATTCGCGACCATCGATGCTGCGTAATGTGTTCGCGACCATGCTGAGTAATGTGTGGAGCGAACTGAACTATCGCCTTGACATCTGCCGTATCACTCAAGGAGCACATATTGAACATCTGTAGTATGGACGTCAAACTGGTATACTTTCGGTTTATTTTCATGTATACTCATTGTTACAACCCAATTATGTTCCGAAATAAACGCTTCGGAAACCCGATGATTCTTTTGTAATAACCCTGTATTTATTAGAATTTCGAAATTAATTGCATAAATTATTGGGAAATTTTATGCATCAATTTGAAATATATAAAACATTTTAATTTCTCATTTTTTTACAAAAAAAATTTATGCATTTTTTTTCTCTTCCATTAAATTGTAGCTAAGCAACGGTATTTCAAAGAATATCGAAAATTCAAGTGAATTGCATTATTTTGAGGCGGAATACAATTAAAAATAGCTAATTTTCGGGTTATACATGTTTTTAATATGCTTTTTTTAAATGAAATAGATGAGAATTTATATTAATTACTAAAAAGTTATTACCAAATCGGTTTTTCAAATGAAAATAAAAAAAACGTTGAATGCGCAAATTAAATATAGGTCACATAAGAGGAATTTACAGTTGTATATTTTACTACCTGTTACCCGTGACTTCGTTCACGCAACATTAAAAGAAGAATAAATACATTAATTAAGCAAAATATTTCACTCCCGATAATTAAAAATGTTAATAATTAACTAACTATTTATCACATTTCATAGGAGACATTACGGTATTTTTTGTTATAGGGACTTTGACATAACTCAGTCTTAAAAAAGTGAAATTTTGTGCCAAATAATCGCAAAATTGTAATTGCAACCAATGCAAAAAGGAGGGCCAAATAAAATCGGGGAAATAGACGAATTGGGTAAAAAAAAAATGACAATTTTACCTGATAAACAATTTTACTTTTAACGCCTTTGTGAAACGTTTTAACAGCCATCCTTCAAAAAAACATTAATTGGAAATAGTATATGCTTTTTCTTTAAATTCAATTCTGCCTCCTTTGTTTAATGTATAGCTGAAATGAATCTTGTTTTCTAAATGACAATATGTTGACAGACAATTCTTGTTCTCCAGAATAAATTTATTCATGAATTTTGAATACGTGAAAATATGTTTTTATTTTTCGAATAATTTACTGAAATCAAGATTTTGTTTTCACCATCTATTCAAAGTGAAAATAAACTCTGTTTTTCAGTTTTAATGAGAAAATATCGTAAAAAATATACTGATCTGTTTTATTTCTCCTTTTTTATCCACAAATATGGAGTAATTTACTTTCCATTTTTAAAGAAACTTCGTTAAAATTTACATTAAAAAAATCTCGGCATCTAATTTAATTTTTTTAATTCTAAGAGTTAGTGTGACATCCTCGGATCAATGATGACCGGTATTAAGTAAATTGCGTTGCCTTCTACAGTCTAGGAGTAGTTGCGAAATACAAACACACGGTTAGATTTTAATATAATAGATTCGTGTCCATTTTTCTTTTCTTAAAATTATGATGCTATTTTTAGCAGAAAACTCTCATCTGTATATAACGGATACTCATGGTTAATAATCAATATAGATAAAAGACATTTAAATTTTTCGTTATAAATAGGGCGTGAAACTCATCTACTTTCTATACTTACTGATCCTTATTTTATAAATGTAAGGAATTGATTCACACTCATTTTAAAACATATTGGAAAATTCCCGTTTTATTTCAAATATGACGTCTCTTTTTCCCCAGAGAAATCCTTTTTAATGACATAATTCTTGTTAATTTTTTTTTCAGGCAATTCATTTCAATACTGGCATAGGGAAAACTGTGTTACTTTAACGAAATAATATTATATCTTTAGGTTTTATCAACAAAAATGGAACTATTAACATTCGTCATTTTTTTTAGGTAATCGAGCTATTTCTTTTAGTTTTAAGATTGAAAATAACTATTTCTCGCTATCCATGACATCATTTTCGACATGGATAATTTTGAGGAGCATATTATTGACATTTGCTAACCATTTTCTTTTGAAACTCCTTTTTACTTTTTTAAAATTTAAATAAAAAATACGGTATAGTTATATTAGCCGTGCGCAGACGGTAAAACGCCGAGTATTGTTACCACACAAAAGAAAAAAAATGAAAAAAAAAATGAAGAAAAAACCCAAGATCATTTTATTTCACCAATGAAAGCATATCCGCTTCATTTTCGACGAGGCTAACGAAAAAGAAAGGCTACCGAGGTGCTTTACGCGTACCTGTTTTACAGACCACGGGAGTCACGTGATGCTCGAATCCACCAATGCAGGTGTACGAAAAGAGCATCACGTCACTCTGCCGGTCTGTAAAAAAAGATAAGTGCCGCGGTAGCCTGTCTTTTTCGTTAGCCTCGATTTTCGATGTATGTCGTCATATTCGCCTGTTTCCTATGGTTACGCTTATTGAAACCTTGTATTGTTATCAAAAACTAAAAAAAGTACGTTTTACTTCTAATAATATTATTTTATCTTCTTTTTAATTCTTTAATTGTTTTATTTCATTTGCATTTTTCACGTGAAATTTTTTCAATTGAAACTAAATTGTTGAGTAAAAATTATTATTCCGGGTTTTGAATTAGTTTTGGCAACGATAAAGTATTAGCAACGGTAAAATAAATTTAACCATTTTCAAATATTATACGAAAAAATGTCCATTTATTCTCTATGAAAATAACGAAATTTTGAACTATTAAGAAAAATATTTGAATAAAATAAACAAAAACCAGCCTATATTCATTCGAGGGCTATAATCAACCTATATGTAAAGATACAGGATCATTAAATGCTCCATTTTGACGCTGGCTTCAGCCTAACATTTGCACACAATCAAATTTATAATATTACTAGCTAATCCGCCCGGCGTTGCCCGGGCCCGAAATATTAATAATCTGTTCTATACGAATATGACTGAAATCTGTAAGGCTATCGAAATTAAGTCGAATTAGGCAAACCCCGTCGTAATCGGGCTCATAAAACCCAAGATCGGAAAGCGCATTCTGGCGGTCGAAAGCGCAGCTAAAATATTTAAGGCTATAGATATCAAGTCGAATGAGCCTAACCCCGTCGTAATTGGGTCCATAGAACCTGATATACTCCTATAGTTCCACTTTCTACCGCCAGGGGGCGCAGTCTGTTCTGGAAGAGGCCTTTTCAGAACACTTGACCCAATCAAATTTCCTAGTACAATTGAAATTTAACTACGGGTAAACATTGCCAAATAAGCCGAAATCGCGAAACTGGGTTACGTAATCGATCGTTTCTAAAGGGTTAATGTAGATATTTTTTAAAACCCAACCGTGCATTTTGAAGAAAATGAATGTGTCTATGATCTGGGGTCTACTGTTTGTCCGTACTTGCATTTCCCGAGTCGATGCCGATTTTTAAATCTGGACCAAAAATAGGAAATTCGCGTGGGTGAAGTGAGTTTTGGAAAGGATTTTTTTTTCGGAGGGTTAAAATTATTTTTTTTCAAAACGTATACCAGATTTTGAAAAGCAAAGGGATATAGATTAGGCACGGTATTTTTAGTTTTTCGTATCTTGTTTATAAACGCCAATACGGATTTTTAAAGATAGGAGAAATAGTTAAAAAAGCGAAATTGACTTACGGTTAAATACGAAAGGGTTAACGTGATTTATTTTTTTAACTAAAGGTTTCTGCCTAAACCCTATAGAACGTAGATGTCTTTAGGTGTGTTTGTATTTTGTTTGGTTATTTTAGAAAGCCGATGCCAGATTTAATTTAAAGCAGAAAATCGAAATTCGCAAAAGAGAGTCCTGTGCACGAATTATTTTTTTGAAAGGTTAATATTCGTATTTTTCAAAAACAAATACAGATGTCAAAAAAGGAATAAATGTAGATATTGTCTGGTATTTTTAGTTTTTCGTACCTGTCTCTGAATCGTCGGTGCGAAATTTTAAAAATTGCAAAAATCGCAAAACGGCATACAGAAAATATACTTTTTCGAAGGGTTAATTTTTGTATTTTTTAAAACCAAAGGTGGCTTTGAAAAGGACAAAAACAGTTCTTTAATTTGGTGACCTTCGTTTTTCCGTATCTTTTGTATTCCGGTAGATGCAAGGCTCGGAAAACGGGAGAAAATAAAAAACACGAATTCGATGCTTTTTGATTATTTTTTTGAAAGGGTTAAATGTAAAAATTTTTCAAACCAACCAGATCGTTCGAGACGTAAAAGTATGTTCTTTTAGAATATGTAGACGATTTTTCCGTATTTTTAGCCGTTTGTTCATGGCGAATTTAGAAATACTTTAAACAAAAACGGAATGTCTTCTGCTTTCTTTCTTCTGTTCCGGAAGATACGGAAACTGATTTCTGCGCATGCGCCAGCTCGCTTCATAATAATGACTTTTTTATTTGTGATCTTTGATCAGTTTTTAATTGATAACTACTTTAATTTTCAAAATTTTTAAATTCTGAGGCTCAGGTATACCAGGAGAGGGTTTGGACTACCTAAATCTAAATTTACAGACTTCTAGGTGCGTTAAATTTTCCTAGCCATCGCCAACACACACACACACACACACACACACACACACACACACACACACACACACACAGGGCGAAACTTTCTTTTATTAGTATAGATTAGGATACACAAAATTTTATTCAATTTCAGCAACATATGATGTTTAGTAGTTGAAATATAAGTATTCTTTTAAGGATAGGATAAAATCTCTTGTACAAAGAGATGGTTATTCTAATGAAATTAAAATAGTATATACATTCAGACATATACTCAAGAAATGAAATAACGACGCAATTACTGAAAATTGAGAATAGAATATAAAAGCGACAACGGGGGGGGGGGGTTTCAGGGGGGCTCCGCCAATTTGAAGTGATGTATTGTTATTCTGAAAAATACAGTAATAAGTAGTTTGTCCTATCATTGCGTAACATTGTGTTTAATGCGATACTTCTAAAATTTCCGGAACTTTCGATAGATTTTATATTCTTATAAATGTATAAATAACTTTAAAAATTAAATTTTAGGATATCAAATATTATGCAGATAATGTTAAAAATGAGTGAGATTAATGAACAATGATTTGTAGAGCTGACGTTGAGGCCACTGATCTGTAGATTTACTAGTATTAAAACATAGTGGAGATTATTGTAAATAGTAGATTGAAAACTTCTTTTTCCCTCCAGAGAGTAAGTAAAACGACAACTACAATTTCAAGAGCAATTAAATAAAATTCCCTGTATCAGGGAATAAGACAGATAATTATTTTGGAAAACATTGTTGTGGTTATACTTACTCTCTGAAGGAAAAATATTTTTTTAATCTCCTACATAGCTTTAAATAAAAGGAAAATGACAATTTTTCAGATTTAATTTAAGTCCACAAAATCTGTATTTTTTAAATTAAATGACTCAAATTGATTTAATGATTTAAGTTAAATAAAATGTTATTATTACATACAGTTAAACATTCTATTACGAGCTTGGCCCCAGACGGAAGCGACCGGCTAGACGGCTATTTGTTTTAAAAAATTTAGAATAATTTGTGTATAAATATTTTATTTAACTAGACAAAATAAAAATTACAATTAATTGATACATTCATTACACAAATTATACATTTATTTTGACACATAATATATATATATATATATATATATATATATATATATATATATACGTTTATAGAAAGGAACGATCGTTGCTTTAGCAACAATCAAGGTTCAGCTATCATTGACTGTAGCCAACTTACTACAATATATATATATATATATATCTTGTGTACCATTTTGCATGTTGTATTTGATTTGAATACATTATTTTAAGTATAAATTATGGTGCAATTGTCCAATTTTTAATTAATTTTTTTTTCAGTCCTGCTTACTGGCATGAGTTAGAACAATAACTATGTCGGAAACAAGACAGCTTCCTTACTCCTTAGACCCTCATCCACTTATAAATGCAAGATATAGTCAGTCCTAATTTCTTCATTTTTAAAAATAGAATTTTCTATAACCTCTTCCACATTAATCTCTTGCTGTATTGGCTTGTATTGGTTGGTAATTCTTTCTTTTTCACTCACTCAATTGGGTGTGTTTCACTTATTTATTTATTATGTCTCTTAGGTGCATCAAGACATAAACCAGTTAGAGTTAGCTTCCGGATCCACTCCCATAGGATAGTCTAATAATGTTTACCATATGGGTACGGAACATTAATCCTCGGTCCATATTTCTTTAACAAAGTTACTCTGAATGGCCTTTTGTTGTCTGTCCTGTGACTGTTCAAAGATTCCATGACATGCTTCAGCTAATTGTTTTTTCCAGAAATGCAGCAATGAAAGTGACTACCACCATTTTCAAGCAAAAAGATGAACTCTCACATCTTAGATCTGTGAAATTTTTCTTATTGCATTATTTTAAAAATGTGTCATTCGTTTAATAATTATTGGCCATCATGTTTGCCGGATCTGAATCAATTTGACCTGGTTGTAAAGCCATTTAAAGAAATTAAATTATCATGCAATAATTGATATGTTTCCAGAACACCATAGCATTGCATATGGAAAAGATGACACAGGAGTATTTGCAATGAAATGTGCACACTTTTCATCGACTGCAAATTTTACAAATGCACGATGTGGAATGTATTTAAAAATAATCATTACATCATCTTCTACAAGATTTAACTATATGTGTAATCTGTATAAGATTGAAAATCTATGTTCTTTATATATTTATGTTATATATATATATATATATATATATATATATATATATATATATATATATTCTTGTGTTATATATGTTGTGTTGTATATGTTGTTGTTTTCTCTTTTCGTTTTATGCCTGCAGAGCGACTACTGTTAATAGTCAGTTTTTAACTTGTATTTACAATATTATTACGTTTCCATAGATGAGTTGCCTATAAATTCTAAAATTAGCAGATTTATTCAGTATTTAACAGTTTCTGCGTCTTGAGCTATATTTCATTTCTGCTAAAATTTTAGCGGGTTCTTCAGTTTCAACTTTCGGATAGACTGTATAGCCATTTTGGGGTAGAACGCAGGGTTGTATTTGTTTTATAGTCCAGTCAAATTAGGCAGATTTTGGGTCATTTTGGGACATAATTACGAAAGTTTTGAAACTTGGAAATATTGCTTGGGAGGCCTTACTAATGAACATACTAAAAATCCTCATGGGTAGAGGGTGAGCGCGAGGGGGGAGGGGGGGAGGGAACGAGGTAACGAGATAATTTCATTCAAGAATGAAGAAATTTGTCAACAGTCAGAGCAGCGCCAGAGAGCGAGCCCACAGCTCTTACATTATTACACCTACTTAACCTAAACTTAAACGGACATTAATAAATGTTGTGGTCAGAAGAATGGAAGCCTGAAAAATAACTTTATCAAATGACATTTTTAGTTAACATAAAACATACAAAAATGAAAAATGCGTAAAATACAATAATATAGGAATAGACATTATACTCAAGTTCTTGATCATTTTGATTACTCCGAGTTCAATGGGAAATTTCAAAAGATGTTTATTTATGTTCCATGTCCATTATGATATCCTTGAAATTAAGTATTCATGTTGGTGAGGTACCCGGATATAGCTGTATTGTATTTTGTTACATTTGGTTCATTCATTCGGAAAATATAAAATATTTTATTTTGCGCCATAATGCTTTGCTATGGCAATTCAGGCGATTTTCAAATTTCCATTTGGCGAAAGAATAAATTTTGGTGAAATTTCATACATGTTTTCGAATAATGTAAAACATTTTGTTTTATAAATTTACTTATTTGACATTCATTTTTTACTTTTACTTTTATCGTTACTTTGCTAGTGTTTTTTATAGTCTATAAAAATATTCATTCAAATAATCCCGATTGCGAAAGAAGAAATATGAAACCTGGCTGAGTAAACAAAACATTAGCTAATTTTTTGTAATTTGGCCTGCACCACAGAATTGCGTCAAATATGAACGATGTTATTAACATTACGGTTTTGAATAGAATCTGGATACTACTCGTATTAAAAGGCTATCACAAAAATACTTTATAGCTCCAAATCACGTTAACAATTTTGTCAATTGGCAGTAGACACGATGATGAATGACTATCCGTTAAGTTTAAAAGTCTCCAAATATCACGTTAACAATTTTGTCAATTGGCAGTAGACACGATGATGAATGACTATCCGTTAAGTTTAAAAGTCTCCAAATATACCTATTTGGTGGTGATTTTAGTAAGCTAATGCTATAGAGTAGATTAGGATGTATTTAGATAAATTCTTAGATCCAAATATTATAGAACGACAATCAAAACTGTTTTCGGAAACAAAAATTGTAACAACATTAGATTTCTTGATCTGCAGATTTACTTGTAATTAGAGCTATTATAACTGTATTATCTTTATAAATATTAATCGCAGGTTTTTATAATTATTATATTTAATGTATCTTTATAATTGTATTAATTTAATTAAAATTTCTGTTTTTAAAATTCCATAGCCCTTTATTATTAATATTATTATTAATAAACCATATTAAATGAGTTATGTAGTAAATATATTTATGTATATGTACTTATACACATTTATTACAAGCACTACCTGCAAATATTTGCATATTTATAGCGTTAATTATAATATTATACTAGCTGACCCGCTCGGCGTTTCCCGGGCCCGTGATAATAACCTTAAATATACCTAAAATCCAAAATCTGTCAGTTTCACATGCCACCGCCAGGGGGCACATTCTATTCTAAATAAACCTCTATCCCAACGAAACTCCGTTATTCAACCTATCGGTAAATATGTTAGTTAAGGGAGTGGGGGCTCAAATAAGTTTAGGCTAAGTAAGTGCAATGTAAGTGCCGTTGACTCGCTCTCTGGCGCTGGTGTGACTTTTGGCAAATTTCTTGATTTTGGAATGTGATTATCTCAATAACTATGGACTCTAGAGAAAAATGCAGAGAACCTATCTTGTAGAGAATTTAATTCTCTTTATCTTTTGTATTAGCAATTTTTCTGTAGCACTTATAGATTATGGGATATGAACAAAAAACCGAAAAATGGTACCTTCTTTTACCTTCCCCCCCACGCGCTCACCCCCCATCCATCAGGACTTTTAGTATGTTCATTAGTAGACCCTTCCATACAATATTTCCAAGTTTGAAAACTTTCGTAATTATGTCCAGAAAAAACCTAATTTGACTGGACTATTAACAAGGAGTGGTTTTTAACTGCCCTGTACAAAATATGTTTTAAACATCTGTGGTCAACAAGTAAGTAATTCATAAACTCATTTTCCATGGGAAAATAAACTGAAATTTATTTTTTTAAAGGATAAATTTAGTGGTACATTTGGTAGGGCCTTCTCAAAATATTATTTAACAACATTTAGAAGTGTTTTCAAATAGTACTATACTTTAATTTTCATTACTTTAATATGTAACATCACTAAAGATTTTTAAAGATAAGTAATTATTGAAGCATTTAAATATTTTTAATAATTTGATTACATATCTAATTTTATATAAAATATAAAGGAAAATAAACCACTTTTCAAACTAAAGAAACATTTTTAAAAGTTTATTTAGAACTGAAAAAAATGATTACAAGTAATAAGTGTTGCTTCATTCAGCTAAGAAGATTTCATATATTATTCTAGATAAGATCAAGTTTGGAAAAAAATATTTCTACTTTTGAAGAGTTTGCGCAACCATTCAGCAGGTACATTATGAAATATACAAATTCCAAATCAATAATTTTCTATTTTCTATTTCTGCTCATCAAATGTTGCATTGTATAAATTAAACTTTAAGAAAATAACATTTGTGATATGTGCTTCTGTTTGAAATACAATTGTATAAGGCAAAAAAAAATTCCATCTATATATGTAATAATTATTATATATACGTAATATACTTTGAGATTAATATTTACATAAATATAAAGTTTAAACTATTTATGTAAGTTTAAGTTATTTAATAGCGTTTTGATCATTTTTGAGTGGTTAAAACCAATTTTGACTAGTTTTAGGCGGTGTCTACAACCATTTATCAACACTGTGCTGATTAAAAATAGATTTGACCGGTCACACACACAATTACAACCCTGTTAGAAATCCCTAACGGTTTTGACTGCAGGGATTTTTAAATACATCCAATTTAGTTAAAACCACTCTGCACATTAACCCTGTACAAGTTGTAAAGAGGCTAAATTTAAAAGGTCCACTTGTTACTTGCAGTCAGGAGAGGTTTAACTGAACGGAAGGATCAGAAGGTACTAGAGTAAAGAAAACAGTGCCAGAATCTAAATAATCTACTTATCGCAATGATGCCATATTAATACGTTCAAAATACACTAAAGTGCACTTTTTCTATATTAGAAAATCCTAGATAGAGTACTAAATACACAAACATTCAATAGGAAAATTTTGAATTCCCATCCTTCAGGTTGGAATATTGTGAAAATAACCACCTCGTCATGGCCATCATAGAATTCAATTTAAACGCAAATCACATTTGAATCAGTGATATTCGGCTGCATTCTAATTTAAAAATTGATAATTTTTATATCGCATGACTAATTTTATTCTAATAAATGAGTATTTGTATTTCAATAAGCAAAGTTACTTTCTAAAACTGCTTCATTTTCCATTACATTTTCATACATTTCAAGTATAGATTCGTTCTTATTTCTCTATTAATCACAGTGTTAACGGTGTTAACGCATAACGCTATTCACACAGTTTTAAGTGATATTTATTTATTTAAGCTCGTAAAACATATAAATATATTTCATAAATCGTTATACAAGTATGATCTGTTTATTGTATTTTTTATCATTAATTTGAATATGTGTTCTAAATCTATTTTTATTTAATTGTAGATACTTTTACTGTGACCTTTATTATTTTTTTTTCAAAGAAAGAATCATGTTAATCACAATATTTAAAGTGTTGCACAAATCATGTGATGGATTGTTTGTTATCGTTATCAAGGACAAATTTACACTTGGTCTCAAGGCATATCATGAATTTTTGGGACCTCCACTATTGTTTCTTTACCAATTAGATAGTGCTGTATGAATTTAAAACTACGTAATTTCATCTTGTCACCATATATACGCAATTTAGGGGACTATTAAATAATTTGATATTTATTAAATACATTCAGTTTCTGTTGGGGCCGTGGTTAGATACTTGTAAAAGATAAAAAATTATGATAGAAGAACATGAATATGTGTGCAAATGTCATTAATGGATGCCAAGTAATTTAACAATAGTATATTCAGAGGAAAAAAAAGAACATAAGTTAGTGAAGACTTCTTGATCAAAAATTAGTAAAAACATTTAAAGTCATTACCATCAAAAGGTGGCAAACTCAATCAACATATCTCTGCAGAACATGAAGTCAATACCTAAGTGGATGGCTGGTTTCATATTAACTGGAGTATTACACAGATTCAAATTCAATATACTAGATTTCAATATACTAGATGCCAAAGAGCTGGCTCATAATTTTCCACAGCACCTGACTGAGAGTAACTTTGCTCACATTGCTAGTCACCTACCACTGTGTTAGAAGTCAAAGACACAGGAGCTTAAATACTGCTGAAAGCAAGGTCAAATATGCAGTTTAAAAATAATTATGCAAATATTTGATACTGTAAGGCAGTGAAAACAATTAACTGGAAAAATGACTGACATGAAATGATTTTTCCTGCAACATGTCAATCCAACCATGAGAACCAACCAACCACTTTCACAATGTAAACACAGTCATATGTGATGTGGCAAGTTGTTCATGCAAGCACAAACTCAGCAGGGGTGCAGAATATGTCCGATCCGGCGATCTAGGATTGGGGGAAATTTTAGTCATCTGGGGAAATTTTTCGGAAAAATATACAATTGATTTCAATTTTAACAATGAATTACATAGTTCCCCGAGATAGAAACATGTTTCCCTACAAATAAAAAGATCCGTATAGCGACTTTCACAAAATTGATCTGAGAATAATATGTACCGTATATACTCATGTATAAGTCAAGAAATTTTGGAAAAATAATCTGCTTCAAAAGGGGTCAACTTTATACATGGGACGAAAAAGTCAAAATTTATTTTGGAGTAGAAAAACGCCGATGTTCCGGGGTAATTATGCAATTGCAATATTCGAAATTTCTAAGTTCTTTTCTAATGAATAACCTTAGAAAACTATTTTAAAATATATAATTTTCTGACAAAAAAAAATCAGGAAAGAGAAAACTTTAGAAAGAGAATCAAATCAAGAAGATCTCACCCCCATCACTGGTGGAAAATTCACTACAAGCTCTCACTGAATAGGTGAGCAAAATAGAATATAATTTAAATTTAATAATGAGAAAAATATTTTTAATCTATGGACAACTTTGAAGAAAATTATTCTAAAAACTTAATTTAATAAAATAATCCTAAATTCTGGAAAGAAACCATCACTTCTAGATCAAGACATCGGTAACAGAAATACTTTAGCTCCTTGAAAACTGCTCGAAAATTTAGTGATTGTTTGTGAATCTGTTTGCTCTATTATTGGAAAACACATTTATAACAGAACCCTAAAATCTGATAATCTCTTTCATGAAGTGTTTATATTATGGAATGACCACCAGTGCATAAAGCTATGGAACTATTAAAAGCATCCTTAAACAGACATTTTTATGGTGGAACTTTATCAATTTACTAGATTTTCTTCAAGAAACAGACTCAAGATCTACAAAATATCAAAAATGATTGACAATACCCACAAAGAGAGTGGAAGATTGCAGTTTCTCAATAATTGACAATTTATCAGAAAAGATAATAAAAAATATTGCATTTGTTGGTTAAAACTGTGCATTTATTAATAAATATTAGGCCTAAGAATTAGATTAAAACTTACATTTCATTAACTTAATTTACCTTTCCAATAACTAGGCATGTTACAAGTTCAGTCTATAGGTTTTTAAAGATGAGACTTGTATGTTGTCAAATTTACTATACCTACGGTAATACAGAAGCCTATGTAAGCCTATAACATATCGTAACATTTTGGGTAAATTTTCATATGGATTGGGGGAAATGTTGGGAGTAAAAACATTTTCTGCACCCCTGAAACTCAGTACTTTATAAAATTAAATTTCCTTGTTGCATATTAAGTAAATAATTTATATTTTTAAATATATACATTAACTATTTAAAAACCCATAACAATTTAAACACTTAGAAAAATATAAACAAGTTAACTATACTTGCTATTAGGATACTTAATGTTAATGGTTGAGCAGAGACACTGGGAAAACTAAATGGGATAACCATTGAAATAGTTTATAACTATTTTACTTCAATTTAACATAACTTATAAATGCATTTAATAAACCCTAAACCAACAGTTTCCGTGTATGTATTGTCATGTTTCTTTATTTCTACAGTTCGCAATCATGATATGGAATTTTTGTTATTGCTAATATTTTGTCCCTTTCTATAGCTGAAAATAATTTCCAATTATCTTTTTCAGGATACCAGCGCAATAGCTGTCAAAGTGTTTTCACATCTGCTGCAGCTTCAATACCATACAAAGAATAAAATGTAGTGTCAGACATTTTTATTTTACAAATTATAGAGATAAATTAAAAAGACAAATATCAGCGACTTCACGTCTGTTGATAATTGAAGAAATATCCTTACCATTATCAAACTAGGCATATTTCAAACTGTTGGGTGTAATATGTTTTCATCTATGCTCCAAACTTGATAAATAGTTTTCAAAAATCATGTAGTTTGTTTTCTTTATTACTATTTATTTATGAACCATTGGGAAAATCGTTTTTGCTTTCGGTCAAGAATGGACCAAATGATGTTAGCATTTTACTATTTTAACCATTTTTAACGAAAATCTGTAACTGTAGTAGAATTTTTTAAGCGTTTTTAACGAAATTCTGTAACTTAGAAGAATTTTTCTTTGAATAGGCAATAGAAATGCATAAAATGGTTACAAAAATGTTAAAGTTACAAAAAGGATAGATGCAAATTATCAGATATGAAAAATAAAGTAGACATTTGGTATTTTCGTGTTATAGCGGCTCCCAAGGATGACATATTTTTGTTTCTGTTTTCATTAATATATTGTAAATTTGGTACTTTCGTGTTATAGCGGACCCCAAGGATGAATCGCCAAGCCACCAAGATTTATCGCCAAATTATAAAGCATGTATGACTTTATAATAAAATATGATATATAGTGTATAACATTTCTTGACGTATGTGGCCAAGTTATAGTCATATATGATACATGTATAATGCATAGGGGAGATGGGGGATGAATGGGACATGGGATGGATGGGACGTTCTCAATATTTCAGGCACTAAACTTTTTTTTTAGTTGCTTCCTATCCTCATAGATTTAACTACCATAGTTTGCTTCAGAACCAAAAGCAAGACCACGTGGCTGTTTTCAGTTTCCTTCAAATTGTCATTTCCTGAAAACTCTGCTTAAAAGTAATTTTTTTTTTACATTTGAAGTTACTTAAATATCTTATGCAATATAAACAATTAAGATATGTTGTAGTTTTTTATTTCAATGCTCAATATTGGCAATTAAAATGAATGAATATTAACCATTGTAACAAAACCATTTTTGAGACAAAATGGCTGACATTTGAATATATGCATCATGGGGATGATTGGGACATTTCAAATGGGATGGATGGGATTGTCTCATTCATCCCTAGAGGATGCTGAAAAATATATTTCTTAGCTAAATAATATTATATAGTTTGATAAATTAATACTTTATGCTAATTATTTTTTTAACATTTCATCCTCGTTGTAATTATCGTCTTCAGCCATTGAATGCTTCCGTTTATGGGCCTTTTAAGGCAAAGCTGAGATGAGTCCAATATGATTGGCTACCAAATAATTCTGTAGATCATATTACAATTTACAATCTCTTAGCTTTTGCCTAGAAAGCATTTTTTTCAGCTTTTAAACCTTAACATTGAATAAAGGAAGGAAAATATTTGTGTCCCATTCATCCCTGCTGTGGGGATGATTGGGACTTAGAAGAATTGTTTTTTAATTTCATAATATATTTCTGTATAATAATATTCTTGAATAAATATTGTGCATAAGATGTAGTCAAACACTTAATGAATGAAATGTGATATATAATATTGATAATAACTTAAATAAAATATTTAAAATAAACATTTTTGTGAAAATGTCCCATTCATCTCCCATCTCCTCTATATGATGTTTATATATAACATGTGTAAATGATGTATATACGACATATTAGACGTAAATAATATGTGTATAATGACGTATATGGCACATATAGGAGTGTTATGCGTATATAGGATACATATATAACTTTTGCGACGATCTTGGCGAAATCATAACTGCAACCTTGGCATAATCATAATTGTGGAAGCCGCTATAACACGAAAGTACGGTAATCTTTTTTTTTTTTTTTTTTTTTTTTGTAAATGCTGTTTTGTTAATATGCTTGTTTTATTTGTGTATGCTTCGCATTTTGCATATCTTTATCGGGTGAAAGATTGTCGTTTTAATAATTTTTTTGTAGAGATTTTTCTTAACCCGTACGTGTCTTACATTCTAATAATAGATTTATTTTTATTGACTACTAGTCTGTCTTATCAGTCATTTTTCTTATTATCTGTATAATGTTAACATATGTCTATACAATTATTATTATTAATTCATTTGTGTTTCCGTCTTTAGTAATAATAATAAAATCTTGCTTAATTACACCTTGCGTTACTTACCCCGTTGCGGATTCCTTTATTTCAAATGTTTGTTTCATTCTTTAAATTTAATATAGGGTTACTTTTCCAAGTAATTTGTGATAAAACATATGAAATACAAGAAAGTTTTTATGCCCGTTTAACACTATTGTAATAGTCACATTTTCCAAAAGTTAAAATTATTCCTTAGTTTATTATGATATGAATAGTACTAAAAAAACTACATTCGTTAGATTTTAGTTAATTTCATTTTCGTTAAATCTCAGTAAATCTTACCATTTGTGATTTCGATAACTTTAATTATTATTAACTTAAATAGAATTTGTTCGCAAAATTTAAAGAAAAATCGAACCCGAAAGTGTGAAATAATGAGTACAGAAATCACAGTTTGAAATATGTTTCTTCTTATTTTTTTTCCTTTTATGGTTGAATATAATGGATGAATTATGGTTGAATATAATTTTAAATTAACTTTTTTAGGATTTCCTTGTGGTGACTTCAGAGGGTTCTACAAAAAAAGAAAATATTGCACAACAGAACGCATTGTGAAGACGTTTTTCTCAATCATTTTAAATGTGAACTTTGTCTATATTTTACATACACTGTAAAAAATGACCAATGTTTCTTATTTTATGAAAATATACTATAACCACGAACGAAAATATAATATAATCTTCTGAGTTATCCGAAATTCCGAATAGCGTGTTCCATTGTCTTTTGAATTCCCATAAACCAATACATTTCCAAAATTTAAAGAATTATTTATAAAAACAGGATATTTTTCAGAAACGTTTCCGAAGGGTTTTTATAATGTATTAATTAGTGTCCTCAGCCTAGAATACCTGTTTTTCGAATGCTATCAATTCTGAAGTAAACATTTTCATGCTCAAAAAATATGTTTAACAGATAAACATGCAAAATTAACAGCGTTTACAATAACATTAAAATTAAGATTATTTATTTACTCTTTCATGTATAAATTAACTTATGCGGCTGAAAACATTTACTTGAGAATTGATGACATTCGAAAAACAAGTATTCCAGGCTGAGGACACTAATTAATACACTATAAAAACCCTTCGGAAACGTTTCTGAAAAATACGGGCAGCGAAAAATACTTTGTTTTTATAAATAATTCTGTAAATTTTGGAAATGTATTGGTTACTGGGGATTCAAAAGACAATGGAACACGCTATTCGGAATTTCGGATAACTCAGAAGATTATACTATATTTTCGTTCGTGGTTATCGTATATTTTCATAAAATAAGAAACATTGGTCATTTTTTACAGTGTATTATCGACATAACTGAAACATACATTTTTGATGCACTCTGTTGAACTTCCTCACATACGTGATATACGTAATAAAGATTTGTCTGTACGACACACGCTAAGACATCACATGTTTATACATACAGAAGAGAAGTCTTATGCATGTAAAATATTTGTAATATGTATGCCTTTTTTTCCGTAGTGCCATGTCGAAATATTGTCAGACGCTATTATTGTATTTTTTCTTCTTGTTGCCTTAATAGTAAATTTAACATAAAACCATTCTGGTGTGCACTCTGCTGGATGGAATATTTGTTATTGGCTTTAATTTTACCTTTTTATCAATTAAAATAATTTTAAATTATTCTTTTCAGGATTTCAGAGTGATAGCTATCGATGCGCTTTCACATCTGCCAAAACAACACGCAATAGCATTCAATGCAATGAAGATTCTAGCAGAAGTTTTTCAAGAGGTCAGCCGCAAAGCTTTCAAAGTGATTCCGCATCTATCGAAAATTCAGCATCACCTAACACAACGCACTGCAATAAAGACTCTCTGAAACGTTCTCAATGTAACCTTTGCACATATTCCTCAAAATATAAAGGCCATTTAAAACGACATGCATTAGTGCATTCTGGTGTACGTCCCTACAAGTGCGAAATGTGCGATCGAGCTTTTAATCAATTACCTCACCTAAAACGTCACAGGCTTATACATACAGGAGAGAAGCCATATGCATGTGATATGTGTAAAATGTCTTTTAGACATGCAAAAAGCCTGAAACTACACATGACTAAACAACACTTGTAATATGTATCTCCAATCACATGTACAGATTTTGTGATAAATAACTTCTTAACAACTGAGATTACGTAAGTTTTTTTCACGTTTGTTTAAACTAATATTTTTTGTATTATTTTAAAATTTAATGGTATTTTAAATTGAACATTAAATAATTAAATATACATTGCTTTGATATAATTTTTGTTCATTAAAATATTGATGCAGTTATATGTAGTGTCACTTTGCCAAGAGGTTCGAAGATGTTTATTAGAGCGTTTTTACAATAGAATCTGCTTTACTCTTGAGCTTTTGTCTTGCATACTGATGAAGAGACGGAAGGCCAAAACAATGTATGAACTCATAGAAGACTATTATCATTATTTGCAGAAAAGAATTATTTTTAAGTATTGAAATGATTGTAAATTAATTTAGATTTTTAAAAAAATTAAACTTTGACGTTTTATAGCTTTTACTAGATGGAACCCGTCAAAATGAGACGGCACACAACTTGATAGTATCATAAAAATAAAATTCATAGATGCTTTAAAATTTTTGAAATTTTTGCCGAATAACTCAAATAAATAAATAAAAAAAAAAACACCTCGAATTAAAAATAAGTTGGGGACCGGCAAATGGTAGAGTTACACTGTCACATGCACTCACAAAATTTCTTTCATCTGGAACACATTTACTGGCACAACAGCGATAAATCCTACACAATTGTCATTATACAACTTCAGTGAATGCAAAATGTATTTATATACACTACACACTTTCCCATATACTGATCCAATAACCATTTTGTCATTATAGTGTATCTAAATACAGTATGTGATATAGGACAAAATTAGCACTCGCCAAGTAATACTGAAAATTTGGCGATTGATTTTATTGCCACCAATGGCAAAACTTAATAGTCACACTCGCCAATTGCAATGACTGAATGGAAAATGAGATTTATTTTCGCTGTCGCTAGACGAATTTCGAAACCATTTGGCAAATTTCGTATTTTTTCTCTTCCGAAATCATTTGACGAATTCTGTGATTTTGTTTATCGAAGCCGTTTGACGATATTCGCAATTTTTATACCTGAGACCAATTGGCAATATTCACAATTTTTTTTACCTGAGACCAACTGATGAATTTCGCGATTTTTCTGCTATCGATTGACGCATTTTGCGATTTTACCGCTATCGATTGACGAATTTTGCGATTTTACCGTTATCGCTATAGAGACGAATTTCGCAATTTATCGATTATCGATTAACGAATTGCATGATTTTTTCCATGAGAGTTCGACAAATTACGCACTTTTTTTCTGCTGACGTTCAATGAATTTCGCAATTCTGTTCCGCGATTGTTAGACGAATTTTGAGCTATTTCCCCGAGATCATTTGATGAATTTTGCAATTATTTCCCAAAACTATTTGACGAATTTTTTCAAGATAATTTGACGAATTAATTTTCTTTTACGCAATAATTTTGCGAAATTCACTATATTTTTCGCGATTGATTGAAAAAAATCTGTTTATTTCCGCGATTCCTTGACAAAAGTAGCTTTCTTTTTTTTGCGGTCGTTTGATGAATTTCATGATTTTTCCTCAATTGATTGACAAATTTTTCGATTTATTTACCGGGGAGTTTTTCGAATTTGCTGATTTCTTTCCCGAGACCAATTGACGAATGTCGCGATTTCTTTCCCGACACCATTTGACGAATTTCGCTATTTATTCCACAATCGTTTGATGAATTTTGCGATTTTTTTTATCAAATATTTGTAAATTTGTAATTCGGCCAGTGCTTAAAAAAACTGCCGAGTATAAAAATCCATGTACTAATAATGTTAGATTAGAACATTAGCGTATCGTTTGTTCATGGTGTGCTGATAAATGGAAGAGCGTCTGATGAGGGAGGTTCTGTGAGTGCATCTGCGAATTGCCGGTCCTCAGCTTGGATTTGAATTAAGGTGGGTTTTACATTTATTTGAATTATTGATAAGAAGTATTCTGTAAAAATTTTTAACACTTTGAAGTGGTTATGAACATTTTTCTGTAGTACCGCCGAGTTATTTGTCGTCAAGTTTTGACGGTTTTATCATTAACCCTTCTTTGCATGAGTTTTTCTTTTACAATTGTGTTTTTTTATGCATATATTTAATGTTAGCCACCAGAAATTTGAAGATAGATTTTTAATTTTGTTCAGCAACATAGTTCACGGGAAATTTACTGGATTAATATTTCTATATAAATATAGTGGTGGCGAAGAAGTTGATTTATTTATTAAAAGTTAAATAAAAAGTGATGGAAATTTACATCACTATGCAATTAAGGGTTAAATACTATTTCTCTCATTAAAAATGCATTGTTTACATTTTTTAAATTTAGCTTTATCAAATGCATACAATAAATTTAAATTGTTAGAATTATTACTAAGAATTATTCTGTAAAAATGTTTAACATTCTAAAGCATTTAGGAACTTTATTTTCTATGGATACAACATTTTAGTTTCTTATATATGCTATGTTGAAAATATTTGTAATCAGCAGTAATTTGACTATTTTCAAAATATAGTATATACAGGGTGTCCATAATTAAACGACCCTACTTTAAAGCTGTGTACAGACGAAACTATTGGTCAGAAAGTTGTGAAATTTTGTGGAGAACATAATGAAAGGATGGGAATTTGTTTGAGCGAAGAAAAAAAATAGTTCAAAATTTCGCCACCAGAGGGCGTTTTCTAATGAATTACACATTTAGCATATATTTGCGATAGTTTACAAATTTTATTACAGTAAAAGATATTCAATAAAACTTTTTTTATGACATGTTCTTAGCATTTTCCAAAACACTCCGGACGACTGTGGAACATGCTATATTACGATTCCAGATTGTAGCTGAAAATGATGTCCGTCAAGTCGAACATATGTTCTAATAAATTTTTTAAACTATCGTAAATGTATGCTAAAGGTTATGCTAAATTATGTATAAAATTATCTATAAAAACGCCCTCTGTTGGCGAAATTTTGAACTAATTTTTTTTTCGCTCAAACAAATTCCCATCCCTTCATTATGTTCTCCATAAAATTTCCCAACTTTCTGACCAATAGTTTTGTCTGTAGACAACTTTAAAGTAGGGTCGTTTAATTATGGACACCCTGTATATATATATATATATATAATATCAGACTGGTTCCATCTAGTAGTGTATCTAGATACATTTTGTGAGCAATAAATGTCAGATAATCACAATCGTATTTAATTAATCTATGTTCTGTCAGTAAATTGAAACCTTCCTTAATGTGTTTGCGTTGACATGCGTACAGATAAGTATAGAGTTAATAAATAACATGATTATTTTTTTAAATGTCTGATATTTTATGTATATATATATCCTATACTTTCAAAATAGTCAAATTACTGCTGATTACAAATATTTTCAACATAGCATATATAAGAAACCAAAATATTGTATCGATAGAAAAAAAAAAGTTCCTAACTGCTTTAGAATGTTAAATATTTTTACAGGATAATTCTTAGCAATAATTCTAACAATCTAAATTTATTGTATGTATTTAATAAAGTTAAATTTAAAAAATGTGAACAATGCATTTTTAATTAGAGAAATAGATTTAATGATGGAACCGTCAAAACTTGACGACAAACAACTCTATGGTCACACAGAAAAATGTTTATAACCGCTTCAAAATGTTAACTTTTATTTACAGAATTCTTCTTATCAATAATTCAAATGAATAAAAAACCCACCTCAATCCAAATCCAAGCTGGGGACCGGCAATTGGCAGATGCACTCTCAGAACCTCCCTTACCCGACGCTCTTCCATTTATCAGCACACCACCAACAAACGATACGCTAATGAACTTTCTTCTAGCATTGGTAGTACATGAATTTATTTTACTCGGCATTTTTTTAAGCACCGGACAGTAATAAATTTACAAATACTTAATTAAAAAATCGCAAAATTCATCAAAAGATTGTGGAATAAATAGCGAAAATCGTCAAATGGTCTCGGGAAAGAAATCAGCACATTCGGCAAATTGCTTCGGTTAATAAATCGCGAAATTTGTCAATCAATTGCGGAAAAATATCACAAAATTCGTCACATGACCATAAAAAAGAAATCTAATTTGGCAAGGAATCGCGGATATAAATGGCAGATTTTGTTAATCCATTATATAGTGAATTTCGCAAAAATATTGTGTAAAAAAATAAATTTCGTCAAATTGTCGTGAAAAAACTCGTCAAATAGTTTCGAGAAAAAAAATCGCGAAATTCATCAAATGATCTTCGGGGAAAAAAATCGCGAAATTTGTCTAACAATCACGGAACAGAATTGCGAAATTCATCGAGTGTCAGCAGAAAAAAGTGCGCAATTCGTCGAACATCAGTAGAAAAAAGTGCGCAATTCGTCGAACGTTCATGGAAAAAATCATGAAATTCGTTAATCGATAGTCAATAAATTACGAAATTCGTCAATCGATAGCGGTAAAATCACAAAATTCGTCAAACGCAGGAAAATCGCGAAATTCATCAAATGGTCTCAAGTAAAAAAATGTGAATATTGCCAAATAGTCTCGGGTAAAAAAATTGCGAATATCATCAAATGGCTTCGAGAAAAAAATCATAAAATTCGTCAAATGATTTCGGGGGGAAAATAATCACGAAATTCGCCAAATGGTTTCAGGAAAATCTTGGTCAAATGGTTTCGAAATTCGTCGAGTGAGAGCGAAAATAAATCTCATTTTCCATTCAATCATCGCAATTGCGAGTGTGACTATTAAGTTTGGCCAGTGGTGGCAATAAAGTCAATCGCCGAATTTTCAATATTACTCGCCGAGTGGCGAGTCAGTGCTATTTTCCTATATCACAAGCTGTATTTAGATAAACTATAATGACAAAATGGTTATCGGATCAGTAGATGGAAAAATGTGAAGAGTATATAAATGCATTCTGCATTCATTGACGTTTGTATGACAATTATGTATGATTTATCGCTGTTGTGCAAGTAAATGGTTTTCCATTTACTGGCACAACAGCAATAAATGTGTGTCAGATGAAAGAAATTCTGTGAATGCATGTTCCAGTGTAACTCAGCCAATTGCCAGTCCCCAACCTAGCTTTAATTCCAGGTGGGTTTTTTATTTATTTGAATTATTCGGCAAAAATTTCAAACATTATAAAGCAGCTATGAATTTTATTTTTATGGTACTATCAAGTTGTTTGCCACCAAGTTTTGACGGGTTCCATCTAGTTTAATTTGTAAGTATGAGGTAAAAAAAATCACCATTTTCTCACATATTGTGAGTTTTATAAGTGACTTACATGGCTTCCTGCACGCTGATGTGATGATCAAAATTACGGAGCGTTTTGAAAATATTCATTAAACTTTTGAGGGTTTTGAAGGTATTTATTTTATTTATTATTTTATTTATTATAATTTCTGTAAATATCTAGGTGTCCATTTCAATTTTAGCGTTAAAATGAATTAGGCTGATTTAATGTTCGCGAATGGAGACAATGAAAATAAATCAAAACATTGAAGATTTGTATATGAAGTAAACTGAATCCAATAAAAATTTTTAATGAAAACATACATCTTACACTTTACTACAAATTAAAACTGTTATGCCTGATGAACTGTTGTCGAAAACAATATAATGTAAATATTTCTTAAATACTATGAGTTTGCTAAAAATGAAAACATTCAGTGAAGTGTATTTTTAGGCTTTCTACAAAGAGCCAATACAGGGTTAGGCTAATTTAAAAATGGCTAATTGGCTTTAGAGATGTAAATGCTCGCTAAGAACTGTTTATATATTAAAAAAAAATCGAAATTTAAATAAGTGAGACGTTCGGAAAACGTTCTAAAAACCTTCTACATTACTATTTTAATGGGATTGTTTAGTGCATGAACTTGAAATTTGACACGATTGTTACCTTTGGTAAATACTCGCAGTGATCATTTTCTAATAAATTCGAAATTTAAAAGAGTGAAGGAGCAAAAAACTTTATAAAATTCAAATTTCTGTAATACCGTTAGGGATAGACACTTGAATTTTGGCATGGTGGTTACATTTAAGATGTAAATACTCCCTAAGAACAGTTTCTAAAAATGGAGAAATTTAAAATTTCGAAACGAGAGAAAAGCATTCTATGAACAGTCTAAATTAAGATTTATTTGGAAGTGTTAGTGCTAGAAACTTGAAATTTAACAGGCTAGTTACTTCTAAGGCGTAAAAGTTTGTACAGAACAGTTTCTAAAAAATTCGAAATTCAAACGGATGCAAGCGTAAAAAAGTTCTAAAATTGCAATTTATGCAATACCTTTCAGGATGACATTGGCCTGAAAAGAATACATGGTTTCTAAAAAGAAATTAAATTAAACTAGTCGGATGTTCCAATCCCAAAATTTTCTTCTATCTCATATATGTTAATACTTTAAAATTCGCAATCGCATTGGCAATAAAATCAATATTTCTCGTAATTCTGTTGTACGTCAGCTGCTTGCGAATCGTTGGGTTACCTGGATACGGAGCACCCTTCGTTGCACGAGCAGCCGATGTACAACACAAAACTACGAAAAGTCCTTCTGGCCCATACCGGCAGAAAAATATAGTTGCTCTTTTCCTTGGTTATTTTATTTTAGCTAATCTTACTATAAAACACGAAGCTAAAATGCCTGGAGCCCGATTACTGAAGATAAATTCCCAGTTCTCGTCAATATTGAATTTGAATGAGACTGTTGCCAAATTAGTCAGATAATGCTAAGTTGACTTCATTTGTGTCAACTTATTTTTGTCGCCATTTCGCCAAGTGTCATTAATCTTGGCTAGAATTTGACGCTGGCGAATATGAATATATAGTGTTAAGCATATAACAGTTGGAACGATGAACAAATTGAAAATTGCCAGATGATTGAAAATTTGCCAGAATCCATGTACACTAAAACTCATAAATTAAATATTTTTATGGAGGAATCCTGCTGTCTTGTTTCAAAATGGCAGTCACCCTAAAATTTTAAACTCGTATATCTCAGCCATTTTTTAAGATAGAGGCAAAACAAAAAATGCTCCGAAAACTTGGATCAAGACCGAACATTTAACGAAAAAGACTTTTAGGATTTCTAATTTTCTTGTACATCTTTTTGAATTTGAAACCTTTAAATGACTTTCACAGTGGCCCGTTCCCTCGGAATATCCCCAAATTCAACTGGACCTGCAAGTCATAGCCAATAACATCTACATAAAATTTAGTTCAATTCTCTACATAACTCCATACATTTTTCGATGATACAATAATGAAAATGGAACAAAAATCGCTATCACAGCGCCCCCTTTGGTCGGAATATCCCCAAATTCAAGTGGGACCTGCTGGCCATAGCCAAAACCTATAAATGAAATTTGGACACATGGACAGACAGACATTTTGAAAAAACATGTTTTTCGGAATCTCTGTCACCTAAAACGTGTAAATCCATCGAAAACCAGAAGTAAAAAAAAATCGATTACATTCTACTATTATAGATAGAAAAAAGTAAAAAAAGTGAAGCAGGAGGAAAACGTTCTAAAAAAGCTTTAATGGGATTGTTAAGGTTTTGTAAATTGAAATTTGACCTGGTTATTGTTTTTAAGATGTAAATGCTTGCAGAGAACATTTTCTAAAACAATGGAAATTTAAACAGGTTCCAGAGTAAAAAACTTTATTAAATCCAAATTTCTGTGATATCGTTAGGAAAAGAAACTTTAATGTTGGCATGGTAGTTACTTTTACGATTTAAATACTAACTAAGAATTGTTTCTAATAAAGGAGAAATTTAAAAGTTTGAAACGACAGAAAAGAGCTCTATGAACATTCTAAATTATGATTTATTTGGAATTGTTAATGCTAGGAACTTGAAATTTGACATGCTTTTTACTTGTAAGACATAAAAGTTCGCACAGAACAGTTTCTAAAATATTCGAAATTTAAGTGGATGCGAGAGTAAAAAGCGGGTTATCATCGAACAGTACAACTAACAGACCAACAATATTTTATTTCGACTCTAGCCGTTTTTTACTAAATTTTTATCCTTTATAAAAATTAAATAACGTATAAATTGAGAAAGACTGATAATTTCAGAAACATTGCTTTAAAATGATGAATTACTCTAAGAAATATGAATACGTAAACAAAATGTATACATATTGTGTTTGCTACCTGCTTACAAAGGTTCTACGAGAACTCATTTTAGTTCGAGTGAGTAGATTAGTTAAATTATATATAATCGATTTAAAAAAAAAAGAAATTATATCTACAAAAAACAACTTTTCAAAAGTAAAAAAAAAGCGAAGCTTGAAAAAAAAAACGAAAGTTGTGGCTAAAAAATGGTGTGATATCAAATTTCCAAGCTTTTATCATTGTACTTACAGGGCTGCCAACTTGTACGCCTTTTGAAATCAAATATTCATGATTCGAACCAGAAAAATATTTAATAATTTTTTTACTGAATTTATTTAATGACAGGCAGTACTTTATACTTTATAGCGTTTGTTAAGTAAAATTTCCGGTACTAAAATAATTATTTGTTTCAAAATAAGCGTAGAAGTTGGCAGCCATGCACTTATTTAACTTTTTTCGATTAAATAAGTTATCATATATGTATGTCGAGTGCCTGCGTATATGTTAATAGAAATCGTTTTCTCCTGTACTAAATACATCCTAACGTGTTTCTGAAAATTCAATTTTTTTTTTTCAAATTACGCATGATGGGCTTGGCGGCCATCTTTCCATATTTCTAAGCACCCAAATTCCTAAATTAACGCGTAATATGTTTCCAATGTTTGCAATGTAATATGTTTATAGCAATGTTGAACTTCTGATTTTAACTACGGACAGATAAATTGAGGAAGACTGATACTTTGAGAAATTGATATGTGCTACTTTGAAATGATTAATTACTCTGGAAAATAAATCATAAGATGAATCCTTAAGATAAGTCATCATTATCTTAAGACACAAATTTCGAAGCATACAAGTCCATAAATGAAAAGCTTAAAATATTTGCTTAGGTTACAATTTTGAACTTCGGATTATAACTACGGATTACTTTTCATATTTAGCATCTTACAATCCGCAATTTAATTTTTTATATACATAGTATTTATAGTCATATAAAACACTTCAAATGTTTTCAAAAATTAGAAGCGTAAATTAAACACGGTTTATGCACTGATATTCTGAAATTCTTATAAACCTTATTCATGAAATTTTTTGGATAAAAACTGCATTTCTTCAGGGGGGGACTCTGCCCCCCTGAACCCCCCGTAATCTTGATAAATTTATATTCGTGCTTTCCTATTGATTGTGTGAATGATTATAGTATAGGAACTGATGCTTTACACTCGCGCAAACATGTAAACAAAAGTTTGGCGACTGTTTGGTTGGCGCGATTTTCAAGACTGCGCCAAATAACTTAATACCATGGCTAGGTTGCCATTAAAGGAAAAAATCCCCTAAATTTGGCGACTTTTATCCTTTTTTTAACCGATTAATTTTTTTTCTGCGTGAGTGTAAAGCATATTAGCCATAGTATATATTGGATTTCGTTTTATACTGTGGTTTTATTAGGATAAGCAACAGTTTGGAAAATATTTGCATGTTATCCTAATGCCTAAATAGCAATATTTATTTACCTTCCAACCACGAAACACTTGCATCTGATGGATAAGTTGAATAATATATCTTCTACAAAAGCAACTTATGAAAATGTAAACTGAATCTACTATATTTCACTTATATCTATTTTAGAAATCTAGTGTAATTACAATTTTTGTTTCGGAAAAACAGTTTTGATGGTCATTCTATAATATTTAGATATAAGATCTTATTTAAGTACATGATGATCAACTCGATGGCAATAGCATACTAAAATCCCCCCCCCCCCCCAAAAAAAAAAAAAAAAATATTAGTCATATTTGGAGACTTTTAAACCTATTGGGTAATCATTCATAATCGTGTCTACTGCCAATTCACTAAATAGCAACCGTGATTTGGCGCTATAAATTATTTTTTATGATAGATTTTTATGATCTCAATTTCCAGTAATTGTGCTATTACAGGATGTATGGATGCGTTTTACTACGCTAATTTCTTTAGATTAACCATCTCGTTGTACGATAGATTTTATCCTATTTTTAAAATAATACTAATTTTCAACCACGAAAAATCCAAATCTCTTCCAGAAAATGAATAATATATCATGTAAAAATGTTTCAGAAATCATTCTACAGTAGTTAAAAGGTAACTTGTATCAAAATAAATTCTCATTTATTTGAATAAAATACAAAAATCAACCGAAAATATTTTATTCTGCGAATAAAATATTGCAGCAAAATAGTCTGAGTAATTTAAATTTTATTATTTTGATATTCTTTGAAATATAGCTGCTAGGTTACGGTTAAATTAAAGAGGAAAATAAAAATTAATGCATTTTAAAATTTGCAAAATATGATAAAATAAAATGTATTATATTATTAAAAAATATGTATAAAATTGCACCAAAAATTATACACATAATTTAAAAAATCTGACAAATGTATTAACAAAATTTCAAATTAATTTGAATAATTTAAGGCCTGACTTGATAAATTTTAGTCTTCATAACTTACCGTTTAAATACATTAACCAAATGCGCCATTTTATTTTCAACGAATAAAAAATTTCAAAATCGTCTGAATTCCCATAGGAAAGCATTATGACCTAAAAAATATGTTCTATATTTTCCGAACGAATGATCCAAATCTAACTAAAAACTATACAGCTACTTGCGGGTACCTCACCAACATACCTACCAAAAATCAACCCAATCTGATCATTTTTGCGGCAGTTATCGCGGAACAGACAGACAGACAGAAACCAAAAACTTTTCGGGTCTCCACAGTGAGCCTCAACTGACGTTTCGGCAATAAAAATAGGATAAAATCACTCGTACAACGAGGTGGTTAATCTAAAGAAATTAAGAGTTGTAGAACGTTCCTGAAATAATACTAGAAATTGAGAACAAAAAAGCTACTTTATAGCACAAAAAATACTTTTTAGCTCCAAATTACGTTTGCTATTTAGTGAATTAAGAGTGGACATGAATGATTACCCAATAGCTTTAAAAGTTTCCAAATATGCCTATTTTGGAGAGATTTTACTATGTTATTGCCATTGAGTTAGATCAAGATGTACTTAGATAAAATGAATATTATAGAATGACCATCAAAACTGTTTTTCCGAAACAAAAAATTGTAATAACACTAGATTTCTAAAATAGATATAGGTGAAATATAGTAGATTCAGTTTACATTTCATAAGTTGTTTTTCTACATGAGATATTTTTCAACTTATCCATCAGATGCAGGTGTTTCGTGGTTGGCAAGTTAAGTAAATATTGCTATTTGGGTATTAGGATAACAGGAAATTATTTTCGAAATTGTTCCTTATCCTAATAAAACCACTGTGTATAACGAAATCCAAGATATACTAGAATCATTCACACAATCAATTGGAAATCACGAATATAAATTTAATAAGATTACGGGGGAACTTTGCCCCTCTAAAAAATGTATTTTTTATCTAAAAAAATTATAAGAGTAAAGAGTTTATAAGAATTTCAGAATATCATTGCATAAACCATGTTTCATTTAACAATTCTAATTTCTGAAACCTCCGAAGTATTTTATATGCCTAATATGTAACACATGGGCTGATAAGTTCCCGGTCTGGCACACAGATGGCGTTGCAATCGCCGAACCGATGTTTTTTTAGTAAATACTAACCTTTAAAAGGTAGCAGAAAAAATGTCATGACGATTAGTCGTGTGGTTAAAACGTTAGATTGGTTTTAGTTGAACGACTTTGTTGATAAACAAAATAATGGATAAACAAGAATTTCAATAATTGTTATTTGATGGGAAAAAACACCGTTCAAACAAAAGCTTGGCTTGATAAGCATTATCCGGACACTGCACCAGGTAAATCAACCATTATTGACTGGTTTGCTGAATTTAAAAGTGGTCGTACGGACACCAGTGATGCACCACGCAAAAGAGGTGGTTACTCCGGAAAGCATAAAAAAAGTCCACAAAATTGTTTGGGGAACCGTAAAGTGAAGTTGCAGGAGATAGCTCAGACTCTAAAGATATCCACGGAACGTGTAGGTTTTATTTTGAATGAACATTTGTCTATAAAAAAGCTGTTGTCAAAGTGGATGCCGCGCGTGTTGACTTTTGACCAAAAACAACAACGAGTTCTGAGCACTGTTTGAAGCTTTTTCGTTTTAAAATTATGTTATTTATTATAAAATTATTATTATTAATCATTTATTAAATTATTATTATAAAATTATTATTATTAAATTATTTTTAAAATTATTATTTTTAAATTATTATTATAAAATTATTATTTTTAAATTATTATTATTATTATTAAACTATTATTATTTATTATTAAAGTTATACTATGGATTCGCCGATAACTCAGTTATTATTTATCACTACGAAAGAAAAAACACACAATCTCAATAAAATAACTTACTAGCGGACTGTAACTCTTTTAATGTCTCACAACACGAAATAAAAATGGTCGAGAGCCGAGATTTACACAACTTCTCTGATCGGCATCTCGAACCCAACTCACAATCACAATTTTTTTAAAAACATTTTACATAGACGGCGCTTCTAGCGGCAACATACCGCCGGGCCTTGAATGTTGCTAACATTCAGTAATATAAATGCAATATAATTCAAACACAATCTCTAAATGAAAAATACAATATCAAAAAAACACAATTTCTTCTCAAAAATACTACACTAAATAAAATACTAAATTTACAAATATAAACACAAGAATGTAATACACTGCAGGAAAATATATAGTTTAATAAAACAAATGTATGAATTTAAGTAGTTAATAAACCATCATTCACATATGGCAAAACAACAATTTTTGTGACTGGCCTTTTATATGTGCCATTTTTATCTTTCAGGGTGACAACTCTTATAATATTGTCTTGGCCTGGATGAATTTTAATAATTCGGGCCAAATGCCATTTTAAAGGGCATAAATTATCAGAATTTTTTACTAATACTAAATCTCCCTCTTTTATCTTTACCCTTCCCTTGTACCATTTAGGTCTATTTAAGAGCTTGTTCAAATATTCTGATGACCATTTTTTTCCAAATATGTTGTGTTAATTTTTGAACTAATTACCATCTGCTCAACCTATTCATAGGAATTTCTGTATAATTTGGTTCTGGTAAGGCCATTAAAGAGGAACCAATAAGGAAGTGAGCAGGTGTCAAAGTTTCAACATCATTTGGATCATTTGAAAGGGGGCAGAGTGGCCGAGAATTAAGAACTGCCTCAATTTGAGTAATAAGAGTCAAGAGTTCCTCATAACTTAAAATAGCTTTACCTACAACACGTTTTAAATGGTATTTAAGGGATTTGATATTAGCCTCCCACAAACCTCCAAAGTGAGGAGCTGAAGGGGGATTAAAATGCCAGTTAATACCTTCATTAGCTAAATAATTTTCTACTTCCTCCTCACTTTTATCTTTAAATAAAGATCTGAGAACTGCTCTTAATTCTTTATTGGGTTAACGAAATTTTGACCATTATCACTATATATATCAGAAGGTTTGCCCCGCCTTGCTATAAATCGTTTAAGTGCTGCTAAGAATGCTTCACTTATTAGATCATTTACTATTTCAAAATGCAAGGCTTTTGTAGTAAAACAAACAAATACACAAATATATACTTTTTTTACCTGTTTACTTCTACTCACGAAGTTTTTCACTTCAAAGGGACCACAGTAGTCCAATCCAGTAAGCATAAATGTTCGGGCCATTGATACTCTAGAAGCTGGCAAATCTGCCATTTGTTGCTCTGAATTCTTAGAATTTACCTTTTTGCAAGTCATACAATTGTAAAGGATTTTACGAACTATTTTTCTAGCAGATAAGATCCAAAATTTGTTTCGGATGAGAGAAAGAGTTCTCAGCACCTGCATGGAAATACAAATTACGAAAATATTTAATAACACAAAAAGTAAAATTATGGTTTGAAGGAATAATCATTGGATATTTTTGATGCTCAGTTAAGTTACTGTTTCTCAGTCTACCACCAACTCGGATTACACAATTATAATCTAAAAACGGGCACAAGTTTCTCAGTTTACTACTGTTAGGGATTGCAGTACCCTTTTCTAAATACTGCATTTCCTTCACGAATGAAGTCCTCTGGATGTTTTTTACAATACGGAATAAGGACTGAGAGAGTTCACTGCTGGTTAAAGTTCCGCCTTTGGGATACAAGGGATTTCTACAGTTATGGATGAATCTATTACACCATGCTACTACTCTTTGCAGCTTTATGAATGAAGAACTTTTATTAATGATGTCTAAAGGCTCAACAGTGTTAACTAAGGTACATACTTGAGTTACTGATGGTGCTTTCAATTCACGGATAAACAGCTCACTGGTTTCAACAGAAATAATATCAGGAGACTTCACCATCTCAGGCTGTTGTAGGAATGATGGACCGAACCACCATAAATCACATTGCTGAATCTTGATGGGATCTAGGCCTCTAGAAATGAGATCTGCAGGATTTTGCTTGGAAGGAACTAATTCCACTGATCAATCGAAGTTAAACCTTGTATAATCGATACTCTATTTGCGACAAATGTCTTCAGATCATTCGACTCCTTTTTTAACCATGCAAGTACAATAGTACTATCTGTCCAAAAACAAGTTTTAGAAACTTCTTGCTTTAGAGCATTTAACACTTTTTGCATCAACTTAGATAATAGGACTGCTGCAGAAAGTTCTAGGCGAGGGATAGTAATATGCTTTAGAGGAGCCACTCTAGATTTACTAGTGAGCAGTTTGATAGCAGAATCACCATAAGAATTAATAGATTTTATATAAACGACCGCACCATAAGCAAGTTCAGAAGCATCAGAAAAACCATGCAATTCCACACAATTAGATTGTTCTACAAATACAAATCTTGGGATATTGATCATATTTACAGTTTTTAAGGAAGTAAGAAAATTAGTCCATTCGATATTTTCTTTCACTGGAAGATAATCACACCAATCTATTTTCAGCAACCATAATTTTTGGAGGAAAACATTGGCCTTCGTAATTATTGGACCTATCAAACCCAACGGGTCAAATATTCTAGCAATTTGTGATAATACTGAGCGTTTGGTATACCTTTCACTTTGCTCTATAATTAAATTAAATCCAAAACAGTTTGGTTGCGGCTTCCACAATATTCCTAAAGTTTTTGTCTCATTGGAAAATGAATATTCAGATATTGCATTATTACACAAAAGAGAAGAATTATTTACTGACCATTTGTGAAGATCCATGCTTCCCTTCTTTAACAAAGATATCAGTTGCTGTTGGATCTCTTTAGCTGTGTCTAGATCATCAGCACCTGTCAAAATATCATCCATATATACGTCTTGAAATAATACATTTGCAGCTAAAGGAAATTCCTTTCCTTCATCTCTAGCTAGCTGAGTAAGGATTCTTGTTGCTAAAAAAGGGGCACTCGTTGTGCCATAAGTCACCGTACATAATATATACACCTTAACTGTTTCATGTACCTCAGGTTTAAACAAGATTCTTAATAAATCTCTCTGACTCGGATGTATCAATATCATACGGTACATTTTTTTAATATCTGCTACAAAAACAAATTTGTGCTTTCGAAATCGCAACATTATACTAAATAAGTCATCCTGGATTGTTCCTCCGTTATACTGCAAACTATTTAAAGCTTTTCCGGTAGAAGTTAAGGAGCTAGCGTTAAAGACAACTCTTAATGGTGTGCTACTTGATTCAGCACGGAACACGCAATGATGGGGTATGTAATAAGTGATATCTGGTTCTTCAGATTCTATCACCTCTTTCTTATGACCCATACTTAAATATTCTTGCATAAAGACTTTATAAAGATCATTAAATTTAGGTTCTCTAACTAAGCGATTCCATAATGAATTTAAAACTTTCATAGCCTTTTTCTTTGATTCTCCAAGACAAGATGGGTCTTCCTTAAATGGCATTTTTACCATGTATTGCCCTGTTGCAGTTCTGGAATAATTTTTCAGAAAATGTTCTTCACAAATATCTGATTCCTTATTTCTAGAAACTTCAGACTCTCTCTCTACGTTTTTCTATTTCCCAAAAATCTCTAATTACCCTTTCTAACTCCAAATTATCTGTTATCAACCCACAATGTATATTACTTTCACCCTTAGCCGGAAGGCTTCCGCTAACAACATAAACGAAAACACTGTTTTGTAACACTATTTTAGTATTTAATGGTTGGGGTAAATTTGACCTGGCCTTAAAAATTCATAGAAATTTTTTGCACCCAAAAGCAAATGAATAGAGCCTGGCACATTAAACTTTTCATCAGCTAATTTGATGTTATTTAACGATGGAATACAAGTCTCAAGCGGTCTAGAATGCGTAAATTCCGTAATTTTCGGAACGACTAAAAAATCTAATTTTAAATAAAAATCTTTATCTCTATTCGAAATAGTTGTGTTAACGCTAGATCTAATATTAAGGGACAAGTTATTTATTCCTGAAATACAAATATTAGTCTTTTCTCTTTTAAAATTTAGTTTATCTACTAACCTTTTACTCATAAAATTAGAGTTTGCACCGACATCTAATAAACCGCGTGCTTCATGAAAATTACCATATTCATCTTTTATTAAACAAACAAATGTGCTAAGTAACACAGCTTTTAACTCGTTAGACAAATTACATATCGTTGAAAATAAATTACTTTGGTTATTAGCTTGGAAAGGCTGGAATACTGGAGCCGAAGCATCCAGATTAGATTTATTACTGGCTTCGTTTTTAGAACTCATTTCCTGTGAAATTATCTCTGGATTTTCACCTTTATTTATTTTTTGTTCACGCGGGAAATGCAAAGTCACATGGAACCTTTTTTGCAAATAATACAAGAGAATTTAGATTTACCATCAATCACTTTATGATTCAAAAGACAGTTAAAACAAAGATTTTTGGATTTTACAAGCTCAACTCTATTACCCACTGACATGTTTTTATAAACAGGACATTTATGCAAAGGATGATTTTCACTACATGACAAAATACATTTAGAATTTTTTACGTCAGTTAGAAAAACTTTAGAAACATTTCGATAATAAGTATTTTTATTACTCGCTCTAGAATTGTCAACAACGGGTTTTCCCTTAGACGCATAATATAAATCAATTTCCCGAGATAATTCAATGGGAGAAAACCACGACTCTGCTTGTCTAACATTTATAAAATACATGACATCTTTATCAAGCGTTTGGCAAATCTTATCAGAAACTATTAACTGTTTTAAAGTTTCGAAATCTGTCACATTTCTCAATTTTAAATAATAATCCCAACTCGTTGTTAATCAGGATGCAAATTGTACATATGTTTCATTAGGATGACGTTTGCTTTCCTAAAATGTTCTAAACAAGTCTGGGGGGTTGGCTCAAATTGTCTAAGTACTATAGCCTTTATTTTTGAATAATCTTCTAATTCCCCATCTTTAATGTATGTAATAACGTTTGTTGCTCTTTCTCCTAACAGATTTAGTAGAATTTCCAATTTATATTTTTCTGGGACATTTTTAGAAATAAAGGCTCTTTCTAACGATGATAAAAAATAACCCCAACCTTCTGGTTTAGATGGAATTTTAATCGTTAACGTTCGTACACTTTTAATCAGAGAGTCTAAAGATTCTATATTATCTTTTTTCTCGAGATCACTTAAATTATCATTTTTGGTTTCTGTAAAGGGCCTTAACCAAATCAATTTCTAACTTTGCATGTTCAATTTTTAATTTCTCAAGATCTAGTAATTTTTATTCCTCATTTTTTCCTTCCTCAATAAAACTGTTTGCTATGTCTTCAACCAGTTTATTATCTGCTTTATACTTCGAACTTTCCTTTATTTTTATTAAATCATAAATAGTTAATTTGGAATCTGATATATCTATGTCTAATTCAGCCGCAATTCTCTGATAATCTTCCTTTTTTGCACCTTTAAACATTGTATTATAAATACAATTCACAATCAAATAAATAAAACTGACGTACCTTTATTTATTAATAAATCTCCAAATCCGATAATTCCACATTGGAAAGATGTAATTCACTTTTTCTATTCTCAAATTAGTTCAATAATAAAGAATATCAGTTCTCTGCGTAAACACATCCAGAGTTTATTTTTCCGTATTACGAAATTCCCAAGGTTAATCCAAATTATTTTTCTTCTGGAATCAAAAAAAACTTCATCGGAACTGAATCACAATATTTTGTACTTCAATATAAACAATACGATGATTTAATTTTCGTTTTACTCTTTCTAATTACTGTGATAGAATTCCAAACACCATTTCATCTTCTGCAGACGATTACCGAAAAACATAAACATCGAAAAATTCCTTTTATTCTTTCTCCGGCGAGAGGAGACCAATACTATGGATTCGCCGATAACTCAGTTATTATTTATCACTACGAAAGAAAAAACACACAATCTCAGTAAAATAACTTACTAGCGGACTGTAACACTTTTAATTTCTCACAATACTAAATAAAAGTGGTCGAGAGCCGAGATTTACACAACTTCTCTGATCGGCATCTCGAACCCAACTCACAATCACAATTTTTTTTAAACATTTTACATAGACGGCGCTTCTAGCGGCAACAATTATTATTATTAAATTATTATTATTTATTATTAAAGTTATGTTATTTATTAAAGTTATAAAGTTATAAAGTCATAAAATTATAAAGCTTTGTTAAAAAGTTGTGTTTTCTTTATTAGACCGGGAACTTATCAGACCATGTGTTATGTAATGTAAAAAAATAAATTACGGATTATAAGATGCTAAGTAATATGAAAAGTGAGATTAAAAAGCAATGACTTTCAGAGGTGACGTTGAGGCTTCTGATCTGAAGATTTACTAGTTTAAATTAGCTGTATTATGTATTTATTATTTTTTTTAGTAATTTGCATGTTGATGTATAATTGCGGAAACGTCAGTTGAGGCTAACTGTGGTACTGTGGAGACCGAAAAGCTTTTGGTTTCCGTCTGTTTTTCTATTCCGCGATAACCGCCGCAAAGTTCCGATTAGGTTGATTTTTGGTATGTATGCTGGTAAGGTACCCAGAATTAGCTGAATAGTTTTTGGTTGTATTTGGTTCATTCGTTCGAAAAATGTAGAATTTTTTTTAAGTCATAACGCTTTTCAATGGGAAGTCAGATGATTTTTAAATTTTAACATTCGTCGAAACCAAAATGACGCATTAGGATAATTGATATGTTAAATTATGGATGCTAAATTTCCGAAATGGAGATCTTAAATTAATCCGATTGCTATAAAATTTGCCAATAACTTCTTAGAATTTCGAAATTAATTGTATAAATTTTTGAAAATTTTTACGCATCAATTAGAGAGATATAAAACATTTTAATTTCTCATTTTTTTTTACAAAAATGCCCATTGCCTTTCTTTTTTCTTCTATTTCATTAAATGATTGCTGTTGACTACGACAATAAAGTGGACTGTAATTTAATAACTATCTATAAAATTTCAACTCCGTTTACATCAAAAAACCATTTTTTATTTACTTCGGAGCTCCCCATAGAGACTCCCGAACGAAGCGGAGAACAAACGACTTCTGATTTACATTTATTGCCAAGCGATGTTAGAAGCCAAGAGTGGCGCCAACATACCGGCCACCACTGAAATATTTATTTCAGCAACATATCTTAAACAAATGTCCTTCGTTGTAAACAATTTTTTTTTCTTTTTAACAATAAATCTTCAATTATAGTTTCAATTCAATCAATAATACATATATACAATTCAATTCAATTATAATATTACAATACGAGTTACTGCAAAAATTTTCAAACATAAATGCACAAGAAACATAAGAAAAATAAATATTTACATTATAATAAAGGATCATTTATGGGTAAAATACTAATATTAGAAATTGCTCGTTTGAATATACCATTTGGAGTTTTTACAAGCACAACCCTAATTTTACCATCGCTCCCATAAATAACGTCTTGTAAGCGACCGACTGACCAGGTACACATGGACAAATTACTATCCTTTAATAAACCCATGGTTCCAATTTTAATATTTTCTTCTTCAAATAACAATTTTGTTCGCTGTTGTAGATTATTTAAATAATCTCTACTCCATTTTTTCCAAATTAATTGATTAATTTTTGTAATTTGCTGCCAATGACTAAGTTTATTATTGGCAAGGTCAGTCAAGTTTGGTTCACAGATACTATTTATAGGGCGGCCTATTAAAAAATGTCCTGGGTTTAACGTTTCGTAATCGTTTGGATCCGAAGATAAAGGCATTAGAGGCCTACTGTTTAAAATACCTTAGATTTGATTAACGACAGTTAAAAATTCCTCAAAAGTTAGTTTTAAATCTCCAATAGTTCTTTTTAAATGGTGCTTAAAGGATTTTACTCTTGCCCCCCACAAGCCACCAAAATTAGGGGATTTAGGAGGAAGAAATTTCCAAGAAATTGAATTAGACAATAAGTAAGCAGCCAATTCCTCGGATTGATTTTTTACAATTTTATGCAATTTTTTCAATTCTGAATTCGCACCAACAAAATTAGAGGCATTATCGGAAAAGATGATGGCACAAATTCCGCGCCTAGCTACAAATCTTTTTAAGGTGGCTATTAAGGCTTCAGAAGTTAAATCTGTTATTATTTCTAAATGAATTGCACGAGTAGCAAAACAGACGAAAATTGCCACATAAATTTTACTAAAAACTCCTTTACGTTGGTTTTTGTATTCTATATAAAATGGGCCACATAAATCAATGCCTGAATTTGTAAAAGGGGGATTGATATTTTACCCTTTCTTTAGGTAACGAGGCCATGATTTGTTCTGCAATTTTAGGTTTGTTTTTAAAATAAACAATGCAATTATGCACGATTTGTCTGGCTATATTTCTGCCATTTAAAGGCCAGAATTCTTGTCTCATAAAATGAAGCAAGGTTTGAGCACCAACATGCAAATTTTTTAAGTGAAAATACCGGAAAATTAAAAGTGTACGCCTGTGATCTTTGGGTAAAAGAATAGGATGTTTTTTATCATAAGATAAATTTGATTGATCTAAACGACCACCAACCCTAATTATTTCATCCCTATCCAGAAAAGTATTTAAATTACTTACTCGACTATCCTTTAGTTTCTCACCTTTCTTGAGCGCCTTCATTTCCCTGGCGAAGTACATTACCTGCACTAGTTTAATCAATTTTAGCTTTGCCTGGTGAAATTCCTCTTTTGTAATAGGCCCTACAATCTTTTCTTTTGCTTGCAATTATAAATAAGTCTATAAATATAAACTAAAATAAAAAATTAACTTAAAATAACTGTTACTTAAGTCAAAAAAATTGTTCAGACAATTATTAAAGTTCTGGTTAATTAGATGCAAATTAATATTACAGTTCGATTTAAGTTCGTTTAAAAATGCATAATCATTTGTAAAGTCAGTTTTTTTTTCCTTTTTCTGTCAAGTCCAAGATATTATTAGTCAATAATGGTCCTTTCCACCACAGTTCCATATCTGAGAATTCCTGAGAAAATGTTCCACGAGATATTATATCAGCTGGATTATCACTAGAAGGAATGTGTTTCTATAAAAATTGTTCAGTGAGAGACTGAATGTTTGACACTCTATTTGCGATGAAAGTTTTTAATAGATGAGCAGAGATTTTTATCCATGCCAATGCTATAGTTGAGTCTGAGAATAAAATTACTCCTTGAATGTCTAGTTGTAAGGAAGGAAGAATTTTGGAGACAAGTTGAGAAAGAAGCAAACAGGAACATAGTTCCAGTCTTGGCACAGAAATGGTCTTTAGAGGTGACACTCTTGATTTACTCGCAATGAGGTTTGATGTGGTCGAGTTGGATGAATTTAAACAATATACATAAACTGCAGCACCAAAAGCTGTTATGGAAGCGTCAGCGAAACCAAGAACAAATATTGCTTCTGTGAATCGAATTAAAATGTATCGACTAATTGTTATATTTTCTATAGTTTTTAGTTGACTTACGAAGTTACACCAATCACTAGCAAGGGGTTCCAGAATGTTCTCGTCCCATCCTAGTTTACACAACCACAATTTTTGAAGATAACACTTGGCCTTGGAAATAATTGGGCCAATGAGCCCAAGAGGATTATACAATTTTGCTATGACAGAAAGAATATGTCTTTTAGTGTATGATGCTTGTTCTTTCACCGAAACTCTAAACACAAATTGATCGTTATTGGATTGCCAAACCATACGTAAAGTTTTAGGTGAAGTGTCAGACTTAGTGCAAAAGGAAACGTCTTTTATTTCATCATGATTTAAAAGCTGATTCAAATTTGAATTCCATTTGTGCAAAGCCATTCCACAAGAACAAAATATGTTAATTAATTGATTTTTCAAGGCAATTGCCGACTCTGAGTCTGGGGATCCAGTCACGATGTCGTTCATGTAGCTATCAGATAGAATAGTTTTTGCCGCAAGAGGAAATCTGTCCTTCTCATCTAAGGCCAATTGTTTGATGCACCTTATGACCAAAAAAGGGGCGCATTTAGTTCCATAAGTGACCGTGTTCAATTTAAAGGCAATTGTAGAATTATTTTCATAATCCTTCCAAAGAATGCGTAGAAAGTCCCTTTGTGAAGGATCTATCAAAATCTGCCGAAACATTTTTTTAATGTCCGCAGTTAAAGCAACCTTATATTTTCGAAATCTTAACAAAATATCAAAAAGATCTTCCTTAACCTTCACCGGAAAGCAAAATATCATTCAAGTTTTTTCCGATTGTGGTAGGGGCAGAGGCATTAAAGACAACCCTTAATTTAGTAGAGGATTTATCCGGTTTAAAAATGCCATGATGAGGCATGTAATAAACTACTGTGCGAGAGTCTTCGACTGAAATTCTCTCCATATGCTCCAATGCTTCATATTCATTTAAAAATTCGCAATAAAGTATTTTCATAGTACTATTATTTTCCAATCTCTTTACGGTTTGTTGTAAACGTTTTTCTGCCAACTTTCTCGAATTTCTCAATGAATTTAATTGTTCCGTTTGAATCGAGATTTCGACAATAAATCTTCTGGTATCATTTCGTTTGTGCGTTTTTTGAAAATGAGATTCACAGAATTCTTCTTCTTTACTTAGAAAACGGTCAGGTGAAATATTTTCTATTTCCCAAAATTTTTTAAGATTAGATTCAATATTCTCAATTTCAGAATTAAATGTTAATCCACAATATGAGTTAGAACTCTAGATTTTAACAGTTCCAGTAGCAATAAGGCCAAACACCGAATTTTGAAACATTAAATTTGGTGAAATGCGATTTTTCCCTTCTTTTATTATCTCATAAAAGAGTTCTTCCCCAATTATTAAATGAATTTTTCCCGGTATGTCAAAAGTAGGATCAGCTAACAAAACCCTATTTGGTAACAATGCTTTATCAATTTTAATATTTGAAGAAGGTACACAGTGAGTAATTTTCGAAACAACAAAAAATTCGTTAAGTGAAGAGAATGAAGAATTCTTATTACGAATTATCGTATTAACTTTCCCTTTAACATTAAAGGCATTTCCACCTAATCCACTAACGGAAACATTTATTCTTCCTTTTTTCAAGCCCAAATAGGAGGACATCTCTTTCGTAATATAGTTAGCTTGGCTCGCACTGTCGTGAATTCCCCGTGCCTGGACGAAACACTTATGTAACGGACTATAAATATAAATATATGCCGTAGACAAAAGAACTGCTTTTTTACTTTCATTATTATGTGATGAAAAACTCTGAGATATTTCCGATAAATTTTCGTTTATTTGATTCATCATTTTCTTTACCAGAACGAAGGCCGTCTGGCGCCGATGATATTTCAACTTCAGAATCTGGACTTTTTAATGACGTTTTATTTTGAAACGACTTATTTTTATCTCGCTGAAGTAATACGTTATGTCTGAGATTGCACAGCTGACAGTTATATTTTGAACCGCATTTCGAAAGCAGATGTGAGTCATTTAAACAATTTATACAAAGTTTATTCTTTTTTACTTCATCAAATCTTTGAATTGGAGTCATTTTTAGAACAACAGGGCAAAGGTGTAATGCATGTAATTTTTTAAAACAAGGCATGAATTAGATTTCAGAATAAAAGTTTTTGTTTGTTCTGGGTATTAAATTGTTGCGAATTTATTTGTGTTCCTTGAAGGTTTTCTAATATTTGAACACGATTTTGCAAGAATTCGATAAAGGTATCCCATCGAGGTAAATCTGTCGTTGTTAATGTCATTTCGAATTCCTTACATATTGTTCTATCAAATTTTGTCAAAATAATATTAATCAATAAATTTTCACTAAAACGTTGTTCATTTCGACATTTAACACTTTTAAAGCACTTACATGCTTTAAAATATAATCAAGCAGCATTCTTAATTTTTCAGCTGATTCAGTACAAATATTATCTAACATTAATAAAGATTTAATATGACTGTTAACTATTAATCTTTTATTGTCAAATATTTTTTTAAGTGCTTCAAATAATGACTCATATGTGTCATCCGTACTTTGGATTTGCTTCGCTCTCCCCACAAGAGAGGAATGCAAATAAAAAAGTTTCTGATCATTAGTTAACAATTCGTTCGAATCAATTATACTATTAAATTGAGTCTTAAAGTTATTCCAATTTTCATACGAACCATCAAATTTCGGCAATGGAATTTCCGGTAATTTAGCATTTAAATTTTTGGAATTATTAACACCATTATTTTCATTTATTAGATCAACATTTTTAGTTTCAGAAATCTCAATAAGTCTTTTAAATCTTACCTTGAGATTTTGTAGATCTTGCTCGATTTCTTCAAATTCAGCTTCACACTTATCTATTTCTTCATCTTTCAAGATTTTATAGTACTCCATCTTTAAATCGTCTAATTTATCTTCTAAATTGTTCAAATTTTCGATTTTGTTCAGAATATCCACTGAGTCTATTTCTTAGGTTGTTTCCTTTTTTCGTTTTATGCCTGCAGCGCGACTACTGTAAATATTCAGTTTTTAACTTGTATTTACATTCTTATTAAAGTTTATTTGCCAATAAATTCTAAAAGTGGTAGATTTGTTCAATATTTTATCGTTTATGCTTCATGCGCGATATTTTATTTTTGCTAAAATTTTTGCAGATTCTTGAATGACATCTTTTCAATAGACTTTATACCCATTTTGAGGTATAACCCATGGTGTTATTAGTTTTAACCAGGGGTGGTTTTAACTCATCTATTCAAAATATGTTTTAACAATCTGTGGTGAAAACGTAATATTTAAACTCATTTTGCATGAGAAAATAAATTTATTTTTATTTTTTGAATGATAAATTTAAAACGACATTTAGAAAGCTTTCTCAAAATAATATTTAATATAACATTTAGAAGCGTTTTCAAATAGTACTATATTTTAATTTTCGTTACTTTAATATTTAACAGAACTAAAGATTTTAAAGATAAGCAATTATTGATGTATTTAAATACTTTTAATAATTGGATTACATATCTAATTTTATATTGAAAAATAAAGGTAACTAAACGACTTTAAACAAAAGAAACACTTTTAAATTTTTATTTAGAACTGAAAAAGAATTATTACACGTAATAAGTGTTGCTGCATTAAGCTAAGAAGATTTCATATATTATTCTAGATAAGATCAAACTTGCGAAAAATATTTCTTCTGTTGCAGAGCTTGCACAACCATTCATCAAGTGAATTATGAAATCTACAAATTCTAAATCAATATTTTTGAATTTTCTATTACTGCTCATCAAATGTTGCAATGTATTAATTAAACTTTATAAGAAAAATAACAATTGTGATATATGTGCTTCTGTTTGAAATACTATTGTATAAGGCAAAAATAAATCCATCTATATGTAATAATTCTTAAATATACGTAATATAATATGACATTAATACATTACATAAATATACAGTTTAGACTATTTATGTAAGTTTAAATTATTTAATAAAGTTTCGATCATTTTTGCTTGATTAAAACCAATTTTGACTATTTATAGTTGACGACTACAACCAGTTATCACCACTGTGCAGATTAAAATTAGATTTGATCAGACATAATTACAACCCTATTAGAAATACCTAACAGTTTTGGCTGCAGGGAGCTCTATGTACATCAAGTTTGGTTAAAACCACCTCTACAATAAAGACATATATCTTAATTTGTAATCGTGGTTTATTTCATCCGTATTTATATTAACTTGCGAATTCTGCAGTATTTATGCTTTCCTAAAATTAAATCATTTATTTATTTAAATATGATCAAATTTTTGTTATCTCTAGAGTCCTTCGAACTGTTTATGTAATATTTTTTGTATATTGTATTTTTATTGTCCCGAATACGAAATAATCCTTTATAATTGGATAATCATTAAATGGTTTTTCTTGATAATTTATAAAAAGAACGTTTTAAAATAATTTGTATGTATTTCAGAAATTTAACAACTTATGCTGTCCTTATGCATTTAAAAAATCCTGTTTAGCTATTATGAAATTGTACATAGTTTTGCCTCTTAAACTGACGAGTTTAGAGATCTCTAGTATTCATATACTATTACGGAATTGATTATTCATGTATCATTGTCCATCAAAATATTCGGTTAGTGTAGCATATGTGCATTAGTGAGAAATGATGTATTTTCACTATACTTCTTATGAGTGCTTAACGGAGTACAATTAAAAATATGAAAGGAACTTTAGAGATTAAAATTTCACTATGATGATAGAGTGAGTGCAACAGTAATTGACCAATGAGACACAAAACTGTATAAAGCAAAACAATAGTTTCCGTTAACATTTATCCGTGCATTAATCTTTGTTTTCTACATTTTTGTGATTCACTGGTACACTCAGCTCACATCTCAAGTTGTAAAGAGGCTAGGTTTAAAAAGATCCACCTGTTACTTGCAGTCAGGAGAGGTTTAACTGGACGGAAGGACATGAAGGTACTAGAGTAAAGAAAACAGTGCCAGAATCTAAATAATATGCTTGTCGCAATCATGTCATTTTAATACGTTCAAAATTCCCTAAAGTGCACTTTTTCTATATTAGAAAATCCTAGATACAGTGCTAAACACACAAACATTCAACAGGGAAATTTTGAACTCCCATCCTTCAGGTTGCAATATTGTGAAAATAACCACCTCGCCATGGCCACCATAGAACTCAATTTAACACAAATCACAGTTGAACCAGTGATATGTAATATTCCCTTGTATTCTAATTTCAAAATTAATAATTTTTTATATCTCATCACCAACTTTATTCTAATAAATATTTCTTTGTATTTCAATAAGCAAAGTTACTTTCTAAAACTGTACTTCAATTACCACTATATTTTGGTACTTTTCAAGTATAGATTCGTTCTTATTTCTCTTTTAATCACAGTGTTAACGCATAACGCTATTCAAACATTTTTATGTGATATTTATTTATTTAAGCTCGTAAAACATATAAATACATTTCATAAATCGTTATACAACTATGATCTGTTTATTATTGCATTTTTCATCATTAATTTGAATATGTGAATTTCTATATCTCCTTTTATTTAATTGTAGATGCTTTTACTGTGATCTTTATATTTTTTTTTCCAAAAAAAGAATCATGTTAATCACTATATTTTAAGTGTTGCATAAATCATGTGATGGGTTGTTTGTTATTATTATCAAGGCCAAATTTACACTTAGTCTCAAGGCATATCATGAATTTTCTGAGCCTCCACTGTTGTTTCCTTGCCAATTGGATACCGCTGTATGAATTTAAAACTACGTAATTGCAACTTGCCACCATGTATACGTAATTTAGAGGACTATTATGTAATTTGATTTTATTAAATTCATTCAGTTTCCATGTATGTATTGTCATGTTTCGTTATTTCTACAGTTCGCAATCATGATATGGAATTTTTGTTATTGCTAATATTTTGTCCCTTTCTATAGCTGAAAATAATTTCAAATTATCTTTTTCAGGATACCAGCGCAATAGCTGTCGAAGTTCTTTCACGTCTGCCACAGCTTCAACACCATACAAAAGAATTAAATGTAGTACCGGACATTCTTGTTCCACAAATTATAGAGATAAATTAAAAAGATAGATATCAGCAAACTTTACGTCTGTTGATAATTGAAGAAATATCCTTACCATTATGTCAAGCTAGACATATTTTAAGCAGTTGTGTGCAATATGTATTTATCTATGCTCAAAACGTGATAAATAGTTTTCAAAAATCATGAAGTTTGTTCTGTTTATTACTATTTATTTATTTATTTTTATTTGTAAATGCTGTTTTGTCAATATGTTTGTTTTATTTGTGTATGCTTAGTATTTTGCATCTATTTATCGGGTGAAAAATTGGCGTTTTAACCTTTTTTTGTAGAGATTTTTCTTAACGCGTACGGGTCATGACATTCTAATAATAGGTCTATTTTCATTGAGTACTAGTCTGTCTTATCAGTCATTTTTGTTATTATTTGTATAATGTAGTAATATTAGTATATGTCTATACAATTATTATTATGAATTCATTTATGTTTCCGTCTTTAGTGATAATAATAAAATCTTGCTTAATTACATCCTGCGTTACTTACACCGTTGCGGATTCCTTTATTTCAAATGTTTGTTTCACTCATTAAATTTAATATAGGGGTTACTTTTCCAAATAATTTGTGATAATATATATGAAATACTAGAAAGTTTTTATACCTGTTTAACCCTGTTGTAATAGTCACATTTTCCAAAAGTCAAAATTATTCGTTAGTTCATTATCATGCAAAAAAAACTACATTCGTTAGATTTTAGTTAATGCCATATTTGTTAAATCTTATTAAATTTTAACATTTTTGATTTTGATTAACTTTCAATATTATTAACTAAGTACAATTTTTTCCCAAAATTGAAAAAAAAATCAGACTCGAAAGTGTTAAAAAATGCGTACATAAATCACAGTTTAAAATATGTTTCTTCATATTTTTTACCTTTTATAATTGAATATAATTTTTAAATTAACTTTTTTAGGATTTCCGTGTGGTGACTATTCAGAAGATACTACAAAAAAAGATAATATTGCACAACAGAATTCAGTGTGAAGAAGTTCCTCTCAATCATTTTAAATGTGGGCTTTGTCTATATTCTACATAGTATCGACATGACTTAAACATACATTTTTGGTGCACTCTGGTGAACGTCCTCACATGAGTGATATATGCAATAGGGATTTGTCTCTACGACACACGCTAAGACATTACATGATTATACATACAGGACACAAGCCTTATTCATGTGATGCATGTAAAACATTTGTATTATAGATGACTTTTTTGCATAGTTCCATGTCCAAATATTGTCAGATGCTTTTATTGTAATTTTTGTTCATGTTGTTTAAATAGTAAATTTAACATAAAACTATTCTGGTGCTCACTCAGCTGAAAGCCCTCACAGATATGAAATGTGCAATCGACTTCTTTCGTTATCACATCATTTAAAACGTTACCGACGTGCACAGAAAAGTAGAAAATTCGTATACGTGGAATGTGGATAACACATCTTCTAGACAAGAAAACGTGCTGAAAGAACACATGCTATATTCTCTTTCTTTTATTTTCATATATGTACATTTTGTGTACGTCGTTCAAATTCTTTATTTCATAGAAAAAAAATTGCTTTTATTTTAAATGCAAGTCATATTCTACAAGATATGATGATAATATTATAATATATATTTTTTAATATCTTTTGAATAACTCCTGATAATTTTTAATACTTTTTAGGTTTTTCAAATATATAATTTTTTATGAATTTCTTTATAAAAATAATTATAATTTTGATGGATTTTAATACTGCGATATGACACAGGACTTATTCTTCACTAATCAACGTTCTACATCGCATTACATTTATTTTTGGTTCAACTAATTTTCATGACAAGGTTTTAAGATAATCTTTAAAAATAATTTGGTTTTTGTATTAACTATTTTTTGGCACAGCATGTTCCTAAAAGAACAGTGTGCCATTAAACCCCATACAACAAACCCTTCTTCAATAATATGTAAATTTAGATCCCAAAACAATTACCATTCTGCAATGCATTACTTTTTACGACTTTTTCTTGTAAATTGGAACAAACGCTTTAAACTTTACTACTTCTAAATCTTAACATGGGAGAATCCACTCAATTTTGGGAGATAAATGCACTCAATGTGCAAAAATCGTACTGCCTTGTCTGTCTGAACGTCTTACTTGCTGATTTTGTCCATCAAATATGATGCCATCTGTTTCAGACATGGTCTTAGGTTATTTACTTGCATAATATAAATTTTGAAATATTAACAGGTCTCAAAAATAATGCCAACGTATGTGTGTCGCTCATTTTTGTTCTCTTTCTCTCCCTAAAATTTAAACTTGTCGCTAAACGAGAACAGTACATTTTTCAGAGACCCCGATGTGTGTTAGGACTGGTTTTTTCACCAAGATACCCCATGCACTTCAATAGTAAAAAAACTATTTTCTCTAGTTGTTATTTATAAAATATCTTACTCATATCGCTTCAAAATGGAGTGTCTTGTTTAGTTCTCACTCCCATACCATCTGCTTACGCATTACTAGTAAGTGATATTCAAGTGACCTTAGTGTAACATTGAGCATTTAAATCGATTATCCTAGTATGCGAAGTCATATTACTGACAAAACCACAACATAGATTTTATCCGGGTATAATGTACCAAATACTCACTCCCGTGGTTAATACAACTTATATTAAATATAATTATAACCATAAATTGTGTTTAGTAACATTTAACATATATTACGTTTGTATGTATTTAAATTCCTTTCTCAAACAAACATTCTGATGCGCGACACATTTATTTGATCAGATCTAGTAATGAAACAACCGGTTCATAATATATTAATCTCAATTCAGATATATCCTCCATAATATTTTTAGTGTAATGAATTTTACTTTTATTCACAGAAGAGTTCATAATATTAAGTAGAATAATTTTAAATAAGATTTTTTATACTATATGAAAACATGTCCTTCATTTTCTCCTTCCCCTGTAATAATACTATGAGAAAACTTAAATATCTTATGAACCGGTATCTGGCCGCATGACCGTTGCACTTACATGCATTACATAATGCATGCGTACACAGAAAAATCTAAAATTTAGTTAGACATTTCCATCTTACTGAAAAATGACAAAGAAATATTTACTTACAAATTTTATTTTATACTAGGGGACCTACCCCCTGCGAGCTACGCTCGCCAACCCCAGCTCAGACTTCGATGCCTCTAAAAACATGACAGCGTGCTTTGTTTTAAAAATATTGGTAAATCTCTAATTGGGTTGCCATGCTTTTAACGTTTTAATGGGGCATTTTTTGATTATCATGGCCTCATACACAGCTGTTGCGACAACTGACGACTGTTTTCGGGATTGATGAGTAAAATCAATTACAACTTGAAAACCAGCTTGCATAAAATGGTTAGGTTTAAATTGTGGCTACCTCTCGGACTTTTATAACAACGATCTGTATTATATTCTTCCTTTGCGTTTAAGCATGAGAAATATTCCATCTGCTTGAGAATAACATTAAGAACCACGGTATTGAAAAGTACTATGTTATAGACATTTTCAGTAACAGGTTTTAATTTTCTCTCTATTTTACTGCACCATCATGCATATGTTCATGTTATTTTAAATATGTAAATTATTTATTTTAATTAATATGTACATACGAATTTTCTAATAATTATTTATCATGCAAAATTAATTAAATATCTTGTGCATGCATGCCTGCATTTATTCGGCATCAATTGATGAGATATTTAAACAAATTGGCTATCCGCGATAATTTTACACCTTGTTTTGTCACTTGAATATTGCCCATAAGAAAATCAGGTACTTTTCCAGTATAGGATCCTTTGCTTTTAGGTTTGGCGCAATTCGAGCTTCGAAAAGGGATAGATTCGTTAATATACATAGATTTGTTGCCAAAAGTTATGAAAACAATTCCAATGAACTTTTGGTGCTTTTCTATTATAGGGGTCTTGACGCTTTTTTAAAAAGCTTGGCGCAATTCGGGCATCAGAAAGTGAGATTTGGTGCCAAATGACATAAACAGCCATGGAAACAAATTCGACGATTTTTTTGTTTATATGCGTATTTTAATTATACGTATATTATTATTGTTTTTTCTATACAAATTCATAGATTCCAATCTCCCGATTTTTTCCACACCAGTATTTTTATGAAAAAATATTTGTTTAATGTAATCATGCAATTTCTACTATTTAATAAAGCGAAAATTTTTGTATGATTTTACTGGTATGCAAAAAATCGGGAGGTTGGCAACTATGCAAATTACTTCTGATTGTATATAAAATAGGATAAATGACATTTTACGCTAAACAAATTGTATAAATATTGAAAAAATGCTTCTGTATACGAAATGACAAAGTGAATAGGTTGACAGAAAGTATCTTGCCAAATTTCCTTTACTGCCAAGGCTATTTTCTCTGTTTCGCCAAGGCCCCATATACTGGAAAAGTTTTAACTTTTACTGGAATACTTTTAAACCTTAATAGCATTTCTCTAATATATAGGGAGCATTTTTTTCCTTGCTGCCAATAACAGAGAGAAAGGGGTAAATATCATTTTACCATAATTGATGTCATATTCTCATTAAAATTGGAAAGAAAACCAAGCAGGATATTTTATTCTCCTTCCGTTCAGTTGGGCAATTATTATTTTATATATTCGTTTCAAATATCCGAATTAGTGATTTTATAAATTCGTTTAATTAAATTTTACGAAAAAATAACAAAATGATATCAATAAATAAAAATTACTATTAATTCCTTCCATCTTCCCTTTCTTTTGCGTTTACATAAATGACGTCATTTGGACGAATTTATTCAAAATATTTTCAGTTTATAAATTAAATTAAATGCTGACAGACGATTGAATCCTGACGATAGAAATGTGATTTTTTTTTCAATTTTTTCTGAAAAACATAATTTAATCACAATCTTGTCTTCATTATCGATTGAAATAAAAAATAATTTCAATTTCAATTTGAAAATGACGAATAAAAAGAAATCAATAATCCCTATAGGGAGCCTTTTCAATTTTTTTCCCTTTTTTGTCACAAAAAACCTGAGTAATTAGTTGCCATCATTACAGAAATGTCATTAAAATTAGAAAAAAATTAATATCTCGAAAACTAATTCCAATTTCAAAATTCTATTACCAGTTTTGACATCCGCGGATTTTTATGGACAATTGCTATTAATTTCACCATCAAGCGTTTAATATTTTAATTAAAATAGCCCTGAAACATAATCAGTCGTTTCATAAAATCGTTTCATAAATTCGTTTCATAAAATCGTTTCACAAATTCGTTTCATTAGGATTTTATATATATAGGGTAGATATAATTTATCACAAATTGATATAGTGCATGTGTCTTGTATTTAATTTTTTATTATGATGTTTATGTCTATAGATTTTAATAGACAAAAAGATATTTCCTTGCATTTTGTACTTCTGTTTATAAATTACATTTTATTAATTTATTTCTAGTTAATTTTTACAAATGCTTGTTCGCTTTTTGTTGTAAAATAAAATACAGGTCTTTTCCGTGTCTTTGATTACAATTATTTGCTAAATTTGATCAAGTCTTTCTTAATTTTTATGCCACAAAAATCTTTTTAAAACATCATATTTCATTTTATTTTCTAATTAACGCGTTACATTCTTGAGAAGTTGAAAAAAAAACATCTGATTCATTCGAATGAGAATGATTGTATGGTAAATAACTTTATACATATTGATTACTAATATATCACACAAATCATGGGATGGAATATTTGTCAATTTTACCTTTTTATCACTCAACATAATTTTAAATTAATTTTTAAATTATTCTTTTCAGGACTTCAGTGTGATAGCTACCAATGCGCTTTCACATCTGCCACAACAACACGCAATAGAAATCAATGTAATGAAGATTCTAGCAGATGTTTTACTGGAGGTCAGCCGCAAAGCTTTCAAAGTGATTTCACACCTATCGAAATTTCAACATCACACAACACAAAGCACTGCAATGAAGATTCTCTGAAACGTTTTCGATGTAATATCTGCACATATTTGTCAAAATATAAAAGAAATTTGAAAAGACATGCATTAGTGCATTCGGGTGTACGTCCCTACAAGTGTGAAATGTGCAATCGAGCTTTTACTCAATTACCTCATCTAAGAAGTCACAGGCTTATACATACAGGAGAGAAGCCTTATGCATGTGATATGTGTAAAATGTCTTTTAGACATGCAATAAGCCTGAAACTACACATGACTAAACTACACTTGTAATATGTATGTCCGTTTACATGTACAGATTTTGTGATAAACTACTTCTTAACAGCTGAGTTTACCCAACTTTTTTTCACGTTTGTAGATAAAGCAATATTTTTTGTATTTTAAAATTTAATGGTATTTTAAATTGAACATTAAATAATTAAATATACACTTCTTGATTTGATATATTTTTTGTTCATCAAAATATTGATGCAGTTATATGTAGTGTCACTTTTCCAAGAGGACCGTAGATGATTAGCGTTTTTACAATAGAATCTTGTTTACTCTTGAGCTTTGTCTTGTATAGTGATGAAGAGACGGCAGGCCAAAACTATGTATGAGCTCATAGAAGATTATTATCTTTATTTTTAAGTATTGAAATGATTGTATTTTAAACTAGATTTTTAACAAAATGAAACTTTGACGTTTCCTAGCTTATTAACAAGTAATGTATAAACACATATGAAGTACTGTAGACCCTCGTAATATGTCTTGCGGACATATCACTTTTTTATCCGTTGGGCTCACGAAAAAGTAAATTCTGCTTTATCCCTACTTCTTAAGAAACTTTATATCTGTGTTAATATCTGTGCTAAGTGAAAATCGCCATCTTTATTGTTTCTGCTGCGAATATGGTATTCTGTAAATAAAATTACGTTATGAAGTTATATGTAAAATATTGTAAGCTTATCAATATTTTTTTTCCAAATATCCCCAGTATCGAAATATCGAGCTGTTATTTTTTTGTCTTCTAAAATATGGAACAAAACGAGAGCAACTGTACAATGCTTGTATACCTGTTTAGCTAATAAATTTATATATTATTATATATAAATATTAATTGTATGTATACTTACATAAACAGAGATAGGGAATCTGAAAAATGTTAAATAACTGATTAATATTATATTAACAAAATATTCAAGATCAAATATTGGCACACGTGAACCAAGAATAGCATATAAATCAACTTTATACACCTCACGTATACAGCATATATTAGGATTTTTTCAAACTTACACCATTCTTTCTATGCACTTAGAAAAGTTTTGAGGGATTTTTTAATAAACCTTTAAAGGGGCTACTTTACAAATTTGTTATATCAGGTTGTAACAAAAGTTTTTTCGCCAACAAAAAGTTCTTTATAAAGTTAGAAAAAAGCATGAAAGCAGTACCTTTATTGCGGGTAGTAATACCACCCAAATCTATGATTTTCTGCCAACATTTTGGTAGCTTTTAAACCCTTCGAGCCAGAAACTTGGAGGCAGTGAGTCCAAAAACAGATCAACCTCATTTCGGACACCCTGTGCAGAATTAAAGATAGCACCTGCAAGATGTTGCTGCAGTTGGGATAAAAGGTTTAAGTTCAAGGGAACGATGTCAGGGCTATATGGTGGGTGTGGCAAAAGATCCCATTCGAGTTCATACAGAGCCCAACCGGTGAATGCAGACACATGTGGTCTAGCATTATCATGATGAAACAGTATCTTCTTGCGTCGGAACTCATTTTGACGTTTTGACTTGATAGCAGCTTCAACACTGAAAAGCATATCGCTGTACACCTTACTGTCCATGGTTTTACCCTTTTCCAGATACTCTTTGTGGATAATACCACGGCAATCCCACTAGATACAAAGCATTATCTTTTGTTAGTCAACTTGCGCTTTGCGACGCTGCCGACGGGCTCACCGGGCGCAGACCAACCCCCATTTCGTTTTCGTCACAAGTGACGATCCGGTCCAGGATTTTGTCCTTGCGTTGATATTCGAGCAGATAGGTGCAGGCCCGAACACGTCTGTACTTATCTGCTTGAGTCAGCTCATGCGGCACCCAGCGATTGAACTTGTACGTCAAGTTTATGTGATGCATAGCGCGACTAATGTTCATGGCACTAACGTCTACCTCCTTCGCTAGCTCACGAGTGGTTGTATACTGATCTTCTTCCACAAGTTCTAGCAGGCGGGCCTCATCAACATCAGTAGGCTGGCCAGAGCGCATCGCTCCTTAAATGTCATAGTCCTTGTTTTTGAACTTTCGGTACCAAACCTTCACAGTGTCATGTGATACAACAGTAGTACCTAAAGCTGTACACATGATTCGATGATGTTCTGTAGCTGACTTTTTGCAACAGAACTGGAAGTAAATGATGGTGCTAATCTGGTAGCGTGATAGTTCCATTTCAGACACCTTGTACTTAATGATAACGATATTATTTTTACAATTTTCACAACTCTTTCTTTCAAATGCCAAAAATTGTTTGACAAAATATGAGCAAACACGTCAACGGGAACTGTTTCCGCAAACGATGTTAGCTGTGGCGGGAATTAGCTGTGGGCGGGATATTAGCTGTGGTTTTACGATTTTTGCTACTGCAATTTTTAAAATTTCTAAACATCGCACAATTTTAATTTTTACATCGTTATATAGGAAAAAAATCTACTTTCAAATTCAATTTGTTTGAAAATTTTATCTTAATTGACTGATTTATTATGGCTTTTTAAAATAAAAAAAATTGGTATTTCTCATTTTTTTCGGCTTAATGATTGTCATTGGTAATTTTTTCCCGTCTTGGCGACCGCATATTATCGTTGGTTAAAGAATTGAAATGTCTATTATTATTTAGAAAATAATACAGACACCTCGAAAAGTAAAAGAAAAAAATCTGTTACTGATTTATATAAAATACAAAGAATAAAATAAAATAATAATAAGTAATAATAAATGTAAGTAATGTTTGTGATACTTAAAAAAAAATCAATGTAAAAATTGTGACTCAAACAATATTTGTCTATTTATCGTCTGCGCCAGGAAAATCATGATCAAAAATCAATTTATGATGAAGTTTTATTGGCTGTTTAAAATGAAAATTCTATAATTTAGTTTACTGACGCGACAGTAGGCACTGGCAAAACATTTTTATTTAATGCAGTTTTAACCTTGATGAATTAATAAGTGAATAAAGAATAATAAGAGAAATTAATAAAACTAGATAAAATTCTGTCAAGTATTACGAAAATAAATGTAGGCTAAAAAGAAAATATTTCATTATATTCACTGAAAAGTCTTAAAATGTCTTAAATATACATACGATAGATATGGTGAAATGAAAGCTTATTTTGATTTCATATATTTGATTCAAACATATAGAATAAAATTCTTTTATTAAATCCTTATGCTAATCTTACGTAATCGGGTCCATGTCAAGGGATGATGTCACACATAAATGATGTTGTAAAGATTCAAGAATATGGTTTAATAATAATAATAATCTATATTATAAACCAAACACATCTCTGATTATTGCTGAAGTCATTTTGACGGTAGCAACGATTTAACTAATAAATTTCGTTTTTACTGCATTTTCTACTACTGCATTTTAACAACATCTAAACATCGATCAATTTCAATTTTTACACCGTCGAATAGGAAAAAAATTTAATTTTTTTGAAAACTGTATTTGAATTTACTGTTTTTAATGGTTTTTAAAATAATTTCCAAGCATGAGTTGTTTTTAAATCTATCTTTATCACGTGATGCGAAAGATTAATCCATTTGCATTTAAAATAATATAAATAGTTCCGCATTTATTCCCGGCTAATATTACAGAACGAAATTAAAACTTCATCCAAATATAAATATAAGTAATAATATAACATAAATAAAATGCAAATTTAACACACATGTTCTCGAACTACGCGCTTAAACAGTTGAAATTTTCAGAATAAAAAAGCCTGCAGTAAGCAGCGAAATCTTGGACGATTTCTTTGGCCATTAACTCCTTTCATGCGGCTAACCTCTTTATTAAATTCCATTCAAATATATTTTCCCTAAAAATTTTATTTGAATATATTACTGATATTTTACTTATAAAAAATCTTTTGGAATTGTTAATGAATCAGTTTAAAAAAATATATATTAAATATGAAAAATCTATTATAATTAGAAAAAACTGCCTTTCGCATATTTTCTGCAACCCGGGAAGCCCGGGTTCGATTCCCTAGTTTTTTTTTAAAGGCAATCTACCTAAAAAATATAGCTCACATATACAGCATATAGTTTGATTTTTTCAAGCTTACACCATTCTTTCTATGGACTTAGAGAAGTGTTTAGTTTTTTTTTCTTTTGGAAATAAACCTTTAGAGGGACTACTTTAAAAAATATTATATATATATTTTTCTTTTATGTTAAAGGTAATCTCCCTAAAACATTTAACATTTGTAAATGTGTACAGTCTTCTTTAACTTCCGACCAAACATGATCATTTCTAAACTTTTTTCATAATTTCTTTTGCAGAGTTATAGATATTTAATAACTTGGATGGTTATTAATTTTTTTAAATAAATGCAGCTTATATAACGAAGAAAAACTTTCGAAAATATACAAGGATCTACATATTTTCTGAGGTCTTCTATTTTCTGCTGGTTACATTTTAAGATCTTTCATTACTTGAAAAGTTAAAATTAACAATTTTTATGCTTTAATTTACTAAGAACAACAAAAAAAAAATCAAAGTGTAATTTTCTGAATATTGGAAACATTTGAATAATTGACTCAAATTTTGGTTCACAAAGATCGGTTCAAATGCCACATTTTTGAGATACAAAAAAAAAAAAAAACTTTTTATGGTTTGGTTTAACTTTACAAGAATAAATTTTAAAAAGTCCATGCTGCTTAAACAGTCCCTATTAATAAATAAATATAATTATTATTGTATGTATGATGGGCTAAATTCATATTTAGTCATTTTTAGTAATAGACGTATACAAATTTGATTTACATTATACTTTAGAAACTGCACTATGAAATTAATTTTAATTTTTTCTTCACATACGCAGAAACTGAAATAATCTAATAAGAAAAAGCACTATTCAGCAACACTGGAGAAAACCTCTGTAAAAAACACTGCATAAACGTGTTAACCAAAACGTGTTAACACTTTGTTATCCGCCAATTTAATATGAAATCTGTGTTTTTAAATTGTATAACTCCGCCCTATTTTGAATTTATTTTGTACTTTGGTTGCCTAGAACCTCTTGCAAATTTCTGCATTCGTAAATGTCTTACAATATATTATATGTCGTAGACTAATCGAGAAATCCGGCCATTTGCAAAAAGCCTAGGCTGTTTTAAAGAGTCGGGCTAATTGGAGAATCGTATCCCTTTTTCCAACCAGACTGATATTTTTCAGGCTTATTGCAAACACATAGGCACTTTTAAGATAATTGGAATATTACCATCTGTTTTTCATTTAGCCGGATATTTTTAGGCTTTCTACAAAGAGCCAATACAGCATAGGCTTAAGAATGACCATTTGTTTTTCAATCAGCCTGATTTTTTTTTCAGGCTTAATGCAATGAGCATATGCGCTTTTAGGCTGATTGGAAAATGATCAGCTGTTTGTTCAAACATCCAAACTTATTGCAAAAAGTCCATGGTAGTGAATGATTATGCATAATTTTAGTAAACAAATAGGAGCCGGAAATTTAAACTGCTTATAAAAATTGTATAAGAAAACTTATTGACAGATACAGTGTTCAAAATAATTATGGCTATTTTGCTAATTTTAAGTAAACACTAAACAATATAGTTACAATTTAATAAAGACACATGGTATATAAAAAATGATACTCTACATTATGCACAATGAACATTCAAATCTCGAATGTTCAAAAAATGCACTTATACAGGTCTTGTACATGTTTGAATGATACATAAATTGCGAAACAAGCAATCTTTAATATTTGGTCCACCCACCTTAAGCATTGAAGCAAGTTTCTATTCAACGTGACAAGCTTTTATATAAATCTTTAATATATTTCATATCGATAGAGTTCCATGCTTCAAGAATATCTGTATTCAAGTTGTCCTTGGACATAAAATGTCGGCCATTTGTATAAAGTTTTCTTGCCATTATATACAAAACATTTTCTATTACCGTATTTTCGGGTGTATAGCCCGCGGGTTATACAAGAAAAAAACATTTGGAATGGCCGTTGCGGCTTTTACACGGTGCGGGTTATACAAAGATTTTTTCTTAAAAAAAACGGAAATTGTGTGATTTTTCTACAATTTTTAAATCCCATAAAGTTTCAAAAATCGTCGAAATTTGTGAATTTTTTTCTCTATGCCGCGAAATTTAAAGAATGTTCCCATGTTTATAATGTTTTTGTTACTGTTTAAATGCTATTATTATTTATTTCTGGGTTTGGAAGAATTGTTGCAACTATCGCCAAGTATTGCACTAACAGAGCTATAATAGCTACCTGGCCACCGCTTCAAAATAATGTAATATAACATTTCACCTAACAGGTTTCAGCGACCAATCAGGTGGGTCACGACAAAAGTTGAACAATTAACATTCATCGTTCGTCTCATTTCCGATTCTGTTCGACTAACACGTGCTACTACTAAGAAGATTATTTGTTTCGTATTTTCACACGTACGATGTCTAAAAGACGTGCAAGTTATACGGCCGCATATAAATTGCAAGCGGTACAGAAAGCCGAAATTTCGGGCAATAGAACTGTTGCCCGAGAATTAGGCATTGATGAGAAAAGTATTTAGCAATGGCGGAAAGATAAAACAATCCTAGAGAAAATCCCAAAGTGCAAAAGATCAAGGAGGGGAAAAGGAGCGCAATGGTCTGATTTAGAAGAAAAACTTCATAAATAGATTAATTCCGAGAGATTGGAGGGCAAACCAATTTCAACGACCATTATTAGAATGAAAGCCAAAAGTTTTGCAGCAGAGTTAAATTTAGAAGAATGTAAAAGAAATACATCGTGGTGCAACAGATTTATCAGAAGGAAAGGACTATCCATTCGAGTCCGGACAACTATATCCCAAGATATTCCAATGGATTTGGAAGAGAAGATTGCGATGTTCAAACATTACGTGGATAAAATCACCAAAGAATATAAATTTATGCAGGAAAGTATCGTAAATATGGATGATGTGTCCATGGCTTTTGATATTCCTCCCAGTAGAACCGTAAATACTATCGGTAAGTAATGCTTAATATATATTTCATTTCATACAATTAATCTTTTATTTATGAAATTTGTTCAATATAATTTATAAAAAATTTCAATTAATTAATTTTTAGGTAAAAATACTATATTCATTTCGACTACTGGGAATGAAAGGAACTGCTATACGATTGTATTGACCAGCTGTGCAGATGGCACAAAATTAAATCCCTTAGTAATTTTTTAAAGAAAAACGCTACCCAAAGGACCTTTTCCTTCAGGAATCATTGTAAAAGCGAATAAAAAAGGCTGGATCAATGAGGAAGTGGTGAAGTTGTGGCTGAACCAAGTCTTGAGAAAAAGACCCGGTGCATGTTTCAAGTAAATATTTTTCATTCTTTTTTATTATTGTCTTTAGTAACATAAGTGGTTTGATTCTTTTTTGGAGTTTAACAATATTCAGCTTTTAATAATTTGTTATCAACAAACCATTAATAAGTATTGTGATATACAAAAACGGAACTTGCAAACTTTTAATATTTACTTCTGAAGATTCTTGTGTTAAAAAGTTTAATTTTCAAAATTTTGCGGACAATTTAAAATAAATAATGAAATAATTACAAAATCAGTAAATCAGTAGTAATGACTTCAGTTATTCAACTAAAGAAAAGAAAGAAAAAGACAAAAAGCACCCGGTGAAACGGAGTGCCCCAACTGCTGTGCAGAGAAATTATATGAGTCCTATTTACCGTAGAGAAAAAGAGAGAAATTTGGCTACCTAAAAAGGATGTGTCCCTTTTGCGCTTGTAGAGGAAGCGCTAGCTATTTCCGGCAATGAAATTCTTTACGTGCTTGCGTATCACCTGAAATAAAATGTGAATAAAAATTAGAATTCCTACAGTAGCTTCGAATCTGTCCGCACAGGCAAATTTTACGTATACCCTTAGCAGTTACTCGCAATAAAACAAACAAAAAAAAACTTTTATATAAAAATTAATAATCATTATTACACAGAAAAACAGCCATAAGAAAAAATTCGATCCTTTCAGGGTTTTAAAAATTACGAAAACAATTGCATAGTATGTTTAGCAAAATTAGAAAAGAGCTTTTAAACCAAATTTTGCGAGTTTACCCGCAACCTGATTCGCGGGTAGTAAATTTATACCCACACCACAAAACGGGAACCTCTTTGGGTATGCAGGTCTCTTATAAAGATCAATTAAAAAATTAAATAGTTAAAACTAAGGTAATTGTTGAAATTAAATTTCATTTTATACTAGCTGACCCACCCGGCATTGCGCGAGCCCGTGTAATAAACTTAAATCTCTGAAAAAAGAAGCTCTGGCCACAGTGTCCGATGGCTTCGACACAGTATACCGGGCATGTTCGTAAGTTCCGGAAAATCTTTTATTTCTCCCTTCCACCGTTAGGGGAGCATTCTTTTCTAAACAAACCTCTTTACGAACGAACCTCTGAGACAGGTCCCCGCTGCCTACGGCACTATATAGTAGGCATGCTACAACATTGAGCTGGTTTGGAGAAGATGGGAGCATTATTAGTCGAGTTATTGAAAAAAGGCACTGTTAGAGAAAATAACTTTGAGGGAGGTGCCGGGGGGAGTCCTTCAGAAAATGACTAATTAGGAGGACCACTATGCATGTTTAAAAATTCGTTCGTTTGGTTAAGTTAAAAGATAAACTTTCCAAGCGTAAAGCATGTGACCTATTTTCTCCTCTCCTCTGCACAACTGATAAAGATATTGTAAACAACTCAATTAATGACTTTCAAATTTGTTATTATTATATTGATATTTTATTTTGTTATTTGAAGCTATCATCGTGTTTTGAATTAAGCGCTTGATATTAAATGTTAAATTTCAGATTATTTATTGATTTCATTTAAGGTTAAGCTCTAGTTTTCGCATGAAGACGTCCCCTGCAATGTTATTCAATGGCAAAAAGTGATCGTACTAATCCAAATTGAGACAAAACTTACAGGAACTTTTGAATGATTTTTTTTTTTGCCTCGAATCAAAAAAGATGTTGAATATTCCCGAATTTTTCGAATTTTTAATTTTTAAGTAAAATTGAAAATTCGAAAAAATTAGGGAATATTCAACATCTTTTCTGATTCGAGAGGAAAAAAAAACGGCATTCAAACATTTCTGTAAGTTTTGTGTCAATTTGGATAATAGAACGATCACTTTTTGCCATTGAATAACATTACAGTGAACATTATCGCTCGGTAACTAGAGCTGCACTTTAAAAAAGAAAGAAACAAATAATTATTTTGGTCAATTTTGTTGTTCTTTTTTTCCAAATCTCATGTTTTAAAAATTATTTTATTTTATTAAAAGATATTCTGAATAGAATATTTATTTTTATTAATGGTAGCATGTATTAAATATTTCTTTATAATAACAAAGCATTATAAATTGTTAGTTTTTATTTATTTAAAAATGATGAAAGTTCATTGATAAAAAGAGAAGTAGGCAAATAAAGCTTGAAGAAAAATAGGGAGGTGGGAATTGAAGAAATCTCTCGCTTACGCATGGTCCAACACCAGCTTTGATCGGCACTCTAGATATTTTAAAACTACGCATCGTTGTCAAATATGAAAACAAATATATGTTCTTTGTTTTTTTCACTTTTTATGTTGTGATAATCTTTTGTTGATACAGTTGTTTTTCATTCATATTTTAGGCGAAATGTCTCTCAGTAATGGATTCGATGAAAGCACATGTCACTGATGACAGTAAGAAGTTGTGCAAGAACAATAAATGTTTTCGTGCCATTATACCCGGAGGTATGACTAAACTTTTGAAATCACTGTATCTAACCGTAAATCGATCTTTCAAGCGCAAAATTCGAGGAAAGTGGAAGAAATGGATGACCGAGGAATTAAAAGAATACACAAAAGCGGAAGAATTAAACGAGCATCATAATCTACAGTTTGTGAATGGATTGTCGATTCATGAAAAAATATCTTGGCAAAGACACTGACCAAGGGATTCAGAAAAGCGGGATTACCCCATAAAAAATTGCTGAACCCCAACCACACAGCTCAGAGGTTTCTGATCTTTCTAATAGTGAAGATGAAGATGAAGCTGATGACTCGTCTATAAATAGCGACGTAATTGGTTTGTTTATGACAGACTCTAAAACTTCCGATTTTGAATGATTTTCCGATTCCAGTGATTAAAATAAATATTTTTGACCGAATTAATGTGTGCCTTTTTATGCAATAGTTTCATATTATTTATAGCAATTATTATTTAAAATAATAAAATAATAACATATTTTCTAGGTGGTAAAATGCCATTAACGGTTCCAGTTGTATATTACATCACGTTCTCAACGAAAGCAATATAAATTATTCAGTAATAATATTGTAATAGTAATTCTGAGTTACTGCTATTTAATTACTTGCTCAAGATACTTCAATACCATACATTTTAATTACAAAAATCTATCTGTTATACAAAAATAAAAATCAATCAAATTTTTTGTGATTGCGAAATTTTTTGTGAAATTTCTTGTAGTGATGACCTTAATTTTTAGCCGAATTGCTGTAGGCATTATGCATCACAAAAAAATTTGGTAAATTTCTGTTGCAAATTATGACTAATGACCTCTAATTGCAAAACCTGATCGAAATATACGTTTGAAAACTGTGTATAGCCCGCGGGTTATACACCAATGTAGCTCCGCGGCTTATACATGAACTTTTTTACTGTACTGCGCGATTTAGAGGTGCGGGCTATACACTGGATGCGGGCTATACACCCGAAAATACGGTACTTTCTCTGAAATCTCTGTTCAAGCATGTGTCGCTGCTATCTCTCTCATATTTTTTGAAATACAGGTTGTTAAAAAAAAGGATTTCGGTTTCAAACTTTAGTCAGCATAACATAGCAAATTTTCACTCTGCAATTTTTGAATTTTTAACGATCTTGAATGCGATTTTTTGCGTTCCACAGCGATTTTATGACATTCATGTAAGAATTGTGGTTGCAAAATGGTTGCGATGTAATAAAATTTTGTCCTGTGCGAATTTTATAGTTTATTCGCATTCCACAGCGATGTTTCGACATTCGTAAAAGAAATTCTATTTAAGGCCTCCTTCTCTAGGTTCGTTTTATGGATTTTCATTTTAAATGTATATTTAAGGTTTTTATCACGGTCCCGGGCAAAGCCGGTTGGGGGGGGGGGGGTAGGGTCAAATAGATTTGTTATATTAATTTCCTAAATAGGTAGGTACGCCACGGCCGCCCACCTTGACTGTATTAACGTCCCCTCCCCCATTTGTCTCTGAGGCCACTACCGCCCCCCTGGAAGGCTCCACCTCCCACTGTCAGGCGTTACCGCCCCCGTTGGGACCTGTGCTATAGCAGTCTCAAAAACATAAAATTCGCTAAGGCCGTGATCGAAATAACGTGCGTAAGTGCGAATTTATTAATACATTCCTCTCGTTTAACAACCCTAAATAATATGTCTTAAACTAAAAGTTTCCTTTAGCATTAATTAACAGGCAAATAAAACAAAACAAAAGTTTTAACTGTAAAAAAACAAACACAAAACACTAACTCGACTTCCTAAATATAGTATACTAATAAAAGAAAGTCTCGCTTTGTGTGTGTGTGTGCTTGTCTGCGATGGCTAGCAAAATCTAGCCCACCTAGAAGTCTAAAAATTTAGGCGTGAATAGTCCAAGGCCTGGCCTGGTGCACCTGAGTCTCAGGATTTTAATATTTTGATAATTACTCAAGATATTAATTAGAATATCATTAAACATCGCATCGAAAATGCCATCTTTTTTATCAAAATGATTAAAGAAAAGAACTCCAGTTCTGGATTTCCAAGCAAAAATAAAGGAATTCGAAATTATTTTACTAATTAGCGAATTTTAAGAAAAATAATTCAGATATCAATTTGAAAATTTATGAATATATGTAAAATAATTTTCTGTATCCGTCAATGTGATTTTCGAAAAATTCTGCTGGTAATTTTTCTTAATTTTTGCAAAAAACTGCCGAAAATCTGACGGCGCCAGTGAAAAAAAAACTCCGAGAAAGCTTCAGACAGGGATCAGCTTTCATTAAAAACTGAACTACAAAGAGATCTGTTTCTTTGGCCGATCCCTCCATTTAGTTTGCGAAAATGAAAGAAAATAATTACCAATTTTTACTAACGAACAAAAATTCAGATAACTAATTAAGATATAGTTTTGAATTTGAGGATGGGAAGTTGTGACATCTGGCGGTCATTTTAGCGTAGCGTCTTCGTTATTTCTAATTATAAGAAAAAATTAATTATTTTTTTAATGATGGCGTTAATGTAGGGGAAAGTGAAGAACAAATTATTCGTTATATTTGCGAGTATGAGGAGGGAGGGGGTTAACGCCTTGCTCCGTTTTACACAAAACGACTTCCATTGAAGATATTTAACATTTTTAGCTTCTCCCGTAGGGTTTTATAAATGTTATATATAGAGAATGATGGAAATTCAAATGACGACTTTCGTAAAAACTAAATTTATATTCCTAATAAAAATGCACAACCCATATTTACTTGATGTATACCAACAATCAAAGTAAATGATTTGTTGTTGAGCAATTTCATTCTTATATCGGATTTTATGGGTCCGATCACAACTGGGTTTGGATGATTCGACTTTGTTTTCGATCGCGTTGTAGATTTTAGTTCCACCTTTCACCGCAAGGAGGCGCATCATTTTCTCGAGTTCTATGGCCCCGATTTCGACGGGGAATTGGTTCATTTAACTCCCTTGGTACAATGGGTACTCATGTTATATAATCGTATAGAACAAATTGCGCCCCCTGCGGTGGAAAATGGAACTAAAGGATTTTTCAGCGCGTGCGCAGCACGCCTGCTATACGGTGCTGGAGGCAGTAGGGACAAGTGTCGGAGATTAGTTTGCAAGGTGGTTTGTTTGGAACAGAATATGCCCCCTGACGGCGGATAGTAAAACTAAAATATTTTGCAGAGTGTGCGCTGCACGCCTACTATACGGTGCTGCAGGCGGCGGGAACACGTGTCGTAGGCTCTTTTATATCAGAATTCACCCATATCTGCTGAAAGTGGAAATAAGGAATTTTCCTCGCGTGCGCAGCAATTTTAAATAAATAATTTCCGACTAAATCGGGTTAAAGATGTAAAATCATACAAAATTTAGGTTTCTTTAATTTTATCACGGGCTCGGGCAACGCCGGGCAGGTCAGCTAGTATATTTATAAAATTTCGTAAAAATCGCTTCCATAAACGATTTCTTGAAACCCAACGATCCGTAAAAAACTATTAAATCAATCTATCTACCGTAGGCGTGACCACAATAAACGTATTATATTGTGAATGTGACGTCCTCGTAGGCAGAATCTGGTGGCCCTACAATGAACTGATTGATCAATTTTGTGGAACGTGTGTGCAAATCATTCACAACAAATGCGTAGTAGGTAGAAGAAGAAGATGTGTTCAAACCAGTGGCGCAGCCAAGGGGGAGGGGGGGGGGGGGTTGGGGGTTAACCCCCCCCCCCCAGAGCTAAAAAAATTACTATAATTGCCGCTTATATGAATCAAAACAACTAAAGTTAAAATTAAGTTTTTTGGCCTTTCCGCCTTGGCAGAATCCACCGCTTTCTTAAATCAAATTCTATTCAACAATGTTATTCAATTAAACGGCGAAAATTCTACTTAAAACTGTGAAAGCGCATATTACACGCATAGGTTATGTCAAAACTTGATTTTTGGACTGCGTCACTTTGTCGTGACGTCTTATAGTAAAAGATGGGTCATATACTCTCACAGAGACGCTTTGAGTTATATAGTATACAGTGGTCTGTTTTTTAATTGCATTTCTGTCTTTGTTCCACGTCTGAAACAATAACAGATCATCGAATTCCAGAGAAAAAAAAACATACACATTGTAAGTCTATCTCAGTTCCAAGTGGCTTTTTTTGCGTTTTTTGCTCTCAATTATATCTAAGACCAAGCTATGTGCGTACCCAGGAAAAAAATCTTTGCAAAAGTAAGAATTTAAAAAAAGTACTTAAAGTTATAAAAAGCTATTTTTCGATTATGAGCAGATTTTTCAATCGGTGTTTCTTTCGAATCATTTGTTTCGTAGGGGGTCCAGGGTTCGGAAAAACTACTTTTTGTTTGTAACGAACTACAACTACAACTACTTTATAAAAAATGTAGTTAACTACAACTACAACTACTTATTTTTAAAAGTAGCGACTACAAACTACTTTCCAAAAGTAGTCACTACTTCGCTACTTTAGTAATCATCGCTAATTAAATACACCGCAAACGATTTTTCCCGATAGACCATAATGTAACAGAATTCTTTTGAACGTCCCTGTAAGCGAGATATAAATGCTACACATTTCATTTTCAATACTGAACATTCTATGGTAAACTTCAATAACATATAAAACTTTCATGGCAGTCGGAGTATATTTATGAGAGTTAGAGCACGGACAGACAAATAAAGCAAATTCATAGAACCTTTTTAATTATGTTGGAATTTTTTTTTAATGAGGAAATTTGAAAACAAAAATTGTAATAATCTTACACATTTATGAGAGTGATGTAGCACAGTAGCGCTTAGAATCCTGCATCGGGTCGGGTTACCCGCTTTTACCCCGATCCGACCCGCCGTTCGGGTCGGCTATATTTTCCCGTTGCGGTTCGTGTTCGGGTCGGATTGACTTCAAATATTTTGTTGCGGGTCGGGTTGGCTTTCATTCTTTCGGGTTCAGGTTGGCTTTTTGAATCTTGCGGGTCGGGTTCGGGTTGACCCGGTTTTTTAAAAGAATGTCCAAAATATTTTTTCACATTAAAAGTCTATATAAACCGCAGATCACAGTTTCACAAAAGCAAAATGCGTGCCTGTCTGTTTTGTTAATCTTAGAATTCTTATCAGGAAGTTAATATAAACATACTTTTTCAACTACTGGTACGATAAAGGTTATAACGAATGCTCCTGCACAGCTGAAACGTTTCTGCTGAATAGTTACAATTCTAATTCTTGATACTTCTAATTTTGTTATGGCAAAAAACTGTGTGATCGACAGGAAGACAGGAAACGCTTATTTAGCGTTTTGCTTCTTATAGTATTTCGTTATAAATGGAAGTTTTGAAACCGCAACTAATTTTTTAAAAAACATTTAAAGATTAGATTTTTAGTTTTATACCGTTTAGAGTCCTGCATCGGGTCGGTTTACCCGCACCCGACCCGACCCGGCTCTAGATTTTTTTTGTTGTGGGTCGGATTCCGATCGGGTTGACTTCCACTTTTTTACTGTGGATCCGGTTGAATTTCATTATTTCGAGTTCGGATCGGTTTCGGGTTGGGTTTTGACTCTAGCGGGTAGGGGTCGGGTTGACCCGAATTTCAAAAGAATGTCCAAAATATTTTTTCAGGTTAAAAATCTATGTACAATAAGACCTCCATTCTGGTTTTTCTTCTCAAAGGCGGCCACCTCTATTTAGCGCCACTTTTTAATTCCTAAAATTTATATATTTGAAAACGCCTATATCTCTGAATAGCGGCCACCTCTAAATCTAGACACACGTAACATGTGCAGAAGATTTTTTTTTATAGAGAAATAAAAACAACTTAAAATTTTTCTATTTATTTGTATGCTTGTGGGGGGGGGGGAGAAGAGTAAATTATGGGAAGTTAGGGGACAATTTAGATAGTTACTTAAATATTATTATTAGGTAGAAACCAATAAGGACATTTTTTTAAAATAAAGAGTTTTAAATATTTAAAACTGTATGCTGGAGGGGGGGGCAAAAAGGGAAGCGTAAATTTTGGGGACAAGGAAATAATTTTTATTTGTTGTCATTAGACAAATGAGTGAAAGATTTTATTTTTGTATAAAAATAAAGATTTAAAAATATTTTAAACTCCTTTGTATGCTACTATGGGGAAGCGTGAATTTGAGAGATTAGGGATAATTTAGAGGATTTATGTTTAGATAAATCCATTCTTTTTCTTTTTTTAATAAGGATTTTACATTTCTTTGCTTGCTGGGGGTGGGAGGCAAAAGGTAGAAGAAATTAGTCAGATAAAGATTTAACATAGCCAGACGACTATATTTTGGTAAAAAAAAATCGTAGTCGTATAAAAATACATTATATTGAGAAGATTTCTATGGATTTAAATAACAGTACAGGAAGTTTCTGACACCCAAACTGTGAAAATGACAGCTAATTTGTGACTGTGCCCGTCGTCTATGGAGAAATATATGACACTGCAAATGAGATTTGTCGCTGACGTTCGCAAATTGTTGCAGAGAACATATTTCGCACGAAAGAAACGAGTTGTAATCATGTAATTTGAAGATTGGGACCTTTTTTTCCCCCTCCGAAAGTAGCGTCGATGCGCGCTACAAACTACTGATATTTTGTATCGCGCTACTCGCTACACTACACTTTTTTTAATGCAGCGCGCTACAGTACAAACTACTGGAAAAAGTAGCGGCTACTGTAGTTTCGCTACTTGTAACGCGCTACTTCTGAACCCTGAGGGGGTCTGTACACAAATTTAAAGACTATATTTCATTTGTTGGTAATGTTGCAACGACCTCTTGCTTATGATGGAGATTCGTATATTTATCGTTAAAATTTTATAAATTAGTTGTGGTTCCTCTTTTAGCTATTTTTAATTCTATCGCGCTTCTAATATTGTAAACGCTGTTTAAATGAATCATAACCAACGTAATTGCGGAGAAAAGCATTATGATTTCATTCATTTAAAAGACTGATTCCATTAACCGATGATTCATATAACCGGCGGGCATCTTTATTATAAACTCAACCCCCCCCCCCCTAGAACCGAATTCTGGCTGCGCCACTGGTTCAAACGTGTACATTATCTGTGGACAACATTCGAGGCTAACGAAAAAGAGAGGCTGCCGCACTTCCTTTCTCATTAGATGGCTAGAGTAACGTAATACTCTTTTCATTCACCTGCAATTGAGCATCGCGTGACTCAAGCATTCTTGAAAAAGTGATACGTGTAACCCACTGGGGCAGCCTGTCTTTTCCACGATTTTACAAACCATCACGCGTAGAACGATTGGAGACGATGTCGAATGGTGATTGGTCGACTGCCCGAGACGAGGTGGGAGGAGCTTAATGCGCTTGAAGAGGATATTTTTCATTTCGTTCAAGATTCATAAGAAAGTCTGATCTTGCATATTCATGTTTGCTTTATTTTTAATGATGCTTAGGACATATTAAACGTGTCTAACAAAAAATTATTAACTTAATCCAATTAAAAGAAAACAATCCATATGTACAAGTATAATTTGAAACAGCAAATCAAATACTTCTATCCCTTGTATTTTCAGAGGTCATTATCTAATTCAACTCTTTTTTTTTAAGAAAAATAAAACATATTTTAATTTTAAAGGTTGGTGAAAACTAATTTAAATTTGTAGTAGCTTGTGTGCATTTTTTAAGGGAAAAAACTTTACGTCCAGCATAATTTATTGATACATAACAAACCTTACATAAAGTTAAACATATTTAATTTATAAATTACTATATTCTTTAATATCTATAATCTATAACTTCCAATTTTCAAATAAAGATTACATGTTTACATTTTTTTTGGTAATTTTTATTTTAAATTTTATTTATAGTAAATACTAAGTACAATTAGCTAGAATTAAACAAAGAAAAACATACTGAAAGCACAGCAAATAAATGTTAGCTTTCTGAATGTTTATTATTATTTTTTTAATAATCATAATTGAATTAATAAACGAAAATAAAATTACTAGGTTGTTAAAAACTTTTTGAACTGTGCTATTTTATAAAATCAACATATACTTAAGCAATGCAGTTTACAGATTTTTATATAGTTATTTATTTCATAAAATCAATATATACTTAAGAAATGAAGATTTCAAATTTATATATACTAGTTTTAAAATTTTTACTGAACTTAAAGGTTTATTAAACAAACTATTTCCTTCATATCTTTAAGTCAAGACAGCGTAAAATACAAAATTTTCATACAAATTCATTTAATTTTGGAATTATTTTTTTCTTTTTACAATTAAAAGCTTGCAAACATTGCATGTATCCACTGCCAAAATTTAACTGAAAAAAAAAATTCATTCAGTATTTAAATAATTTAAAAAGCTATACAAATTACACTTAAACATCTAAAATCCATGCAACTTCTAAGCCGTAAAAAATACACATACACATGTAAATTTATTTTTTTATTTAAATAATTTAAATGGTTTATTACAAAACACACATAAATCCTCCAACATGTAATAATAATGCTCACAAAATGTGTAGTGGCGCCATCTGTTCGTAAAATAAGCAATTAATCATTCAACATTTTTTTTCGCAAAATAAAAATAATGATAACTATATTTATTATTACTAGTGTTAGATAGATTTATCTTCTTTACTTTCACTATTATTATTTGTAATACAGTTATGAAATGATGCCATTGTTTGCTTTATTTAATCTATTTATAATAATTTAGTTTGGTTGTTATTGTTTTTAGCCTAAATGTACCAAAATTAACATGTAAAATCATGAAATCAATACAATCCCTGTATATGATTTTCTGCTATTCCAATTTTCACAAAATTCTTGGGATCATGATGACATTAAAATATATATTACTGATGTAGACGACATATACAATTTTTTTTAAATAAATAGATTACTGATGTAGACGACATATACAAAAAAATAAAAATAAATAAATAAATAAAAAGAAGAAGAAGCAGAAACAGAAATAAAAACAAAAAGTCCTAGCTTCCGGATTTTAATAGTTACCAAAAACGTTTTGTTTCTATTACACATTATTAATAACAAATAACATTAACATACATGTAATGTTTGGGTTTGTACAAAATGTATCAACCGAAACATAAGATCATATTTCAAGCTATGTCTACAAAACCCAAGCTTCTCTTTAACATAGATTGGTTTATTTTTCTCATAGTTTATATCTTGCTAATTAATCACAAGAGAATGTATAACAAACCTTTACGCAAAAATATTAATTATATAATAATAATATTAATTATATATTTAAATAATAATATTTATTTATATTAATTATATATTTAAATAATAACATTTATTTATATTAATTATACGTTTAAATAATTGTACTTATATAATATATTAATTGAATATATTTAAATAAAAATATTAATTAATATTAATTATACATATTTAAATAAAAATAATAATTAAAATTTTAAATAATAAAATAATAGAAAAAAAAACTTTAAATATGGTAATCTTCCAGAACTTTATCACTACAGATCAACCAGTAATTGGTAAAAAGAATTTTAGTAAATTAATAGAGATTTTTAAGCATAATGCTTAAGTTTAAAAGTTGAAAACTTTAATTAATTAATTCTGCTAATTTGATAATCATCTGTTACTAAAGTTCTAATAAAAAAAAAAAAAATTCAATGAAAGTTTAGGAGTTATTGCATTTTAATAAATGTTCGTATAGTTATTAAAAAATAGCTTATATGAATTAAAATTTAATTTAATTCTTGAAATTATCTGATATTAAATTTCATTGTATGTAATAATTTTTTTTATTTTTATTTACCTTAATTATAATTATAATTTAACATTGTTTAACTTAATTCTAATTAAAATTTAATTATCTAATTGACAATAAAATATTGCAGAGCAATTGATAAAGATCAACTGATCTTTACAACAATGCTTAAGAAGCACTGTTAATAAATATTCTTTATTAACTAATTCAATAAAGACCAAAGAAAAACTCTAAAAATTGGAAAGGACACAACTCGATACATCAAAACTACGAGCCTGGTGCTTTAACCACTATACGAGATCTGACACAAGTATATTCGCTTTTATTACACTTATTCATTTAATACGCTTTAACTGCTCCCCTCACCAACTACGTAGCCATCTTTTAGCCAATCATCATTCGACACCGCCTACAATCGCTATACGCGTGATGGTTTGTAAAATCGCGTCTTTTCCTAAGCCCAGACGATATTCTTATGACGTCACAGTGACTATCAGATTGCTTAAAAATAGTGTCAATCTCGTTTTTTTTATACACAATGTATCACTTGATGCAGCCTAAAAACATTCTTAAAATGCTTTAGATTTATTTTGTACAAATTACTGTTCGATAAATACATATTAGGAAAACATTAATTAAAGTTATCAAAACAAGTTTTAAAAAGATTCGGTGACTAGAAGTATTTTTAATAAATATAAAATTGAAAAGATGTGGCTCCAATGGGCTGAGACGTGGCGAGGTAGCTGTTGTTTACAAATGTGCTGACTTAATGACACCCTTTAAACTATTTTTAATGGATGCAGACACTTTAACACTTAACTTAAAACAGTAATGAAAAACCTTATGATAGCAGCTTTTAGGATGAATATTGCTAAGAGAAGTTGTTTAACAAATTAGGATTTATCATCAATCGACGGGGTCTTGGAGAGCGGTGGGGGGAAAGGGAGGGGGAGTCATACAAAACACAAGTTCTCTACGAGACCTTTAAAATGAATCGTCACTTGCAATTCAGAGATGGGACTTAAAATGGGATGCCCCTTTTGTGCCCCTCTGACAGCTCCCCCCTCAAGAGATACGTGAAAACCAAGGCGCCAAAAGAAGCGGGGTGAAAATACTTTTCGGCTGTGTACAGCTAATTTTGCGATATTTTGAAGCTGTTCGGTCCATAGAAACAGAGAAAAATGGGGAAAACTAAAATAATTATGAGAAATCGAAAAAAATTAAATGAGAAAAGTGCTCCTGACGGAGGAGGGGGGGATAAAAGGAGGAGGGAGAGTAGGACGAGACAAAAGTGCTTGACGAGATCAAACTTTTGATATGTTACACGATGGGGTTTGAACACCTTGATCCCCCCCCGGGAGAGGTGGTAACACTGTTCCTATGGGAGATAGGGCCTCGGGACTCTCTTAGAAATGTCGGCCTCGACGAGTTTAATTTCGTTGGATCCTTTAGATGAGGCCTACGCCCTCTGTGGGCTTAAAGGGGCTGAGGAAGATGGAAAAAACTAAAATGTAAATGTATTTGAAACAGACAAAAATACTTCTTAAGGGAGGGGGGAGAGTAGGACCAAACCACAGTGCTTGACGAGATCTATCTATTGATATGTTACATGCAGGGGTTTGAGCACCGAAAAGGTCTCCCCCCTGGGGGGTAAATTCTTTCTTATGGGAGATAGGGCCACGGGACACCCTTAGAAATGTCGGCCACGACGGGTTTAACTTTGTTGGATCCTTTATATTATTGTTTCAATGGGGTCTGTGCCCGCTGTAAGGCAATTAGGAACTGAGAAAGGAAATACAAGCGGAAGTATCGGAATAATAAAGAGAGACATTTTGATTTTTAATATCGTCAATAGCAATCATTTTTATAGCTATGTATAAATGTTTTGTGTCCTCCTTTATATATGGAGTGGCTGTGACTTTTCATAAACATGAATTTTACTGTAGACTAAAAGAATTAGCCCTGTGTGTGGCTAATATTAATATGTAATGTAAGATTTTAATCGTGAAGAAGCTGAATTTGTCGCATTTAAATAAGTAAATATTATTAATATCAAATTTTACTTTTATGAAATATATTCCATTTATCATGAAAAATACAAAGCAATTGATAAAACATTTTTACATAAAAAAGTAGAAAAATCGAACAGAAATTTAGGGGAATCGGACCCGCAACCTCCAGAATCAAGAGCAGTGCCCTCACCATTCGGCTTTTAAGTTCACTTCTAGACTTTCAGAAAATATCATTAAAATAGGCAAATTTTTCAAATCAATGTTTCGAAAGCAGGCCTTACAATTTCACTATGCGTACATTCACAGTATAGACTTACTCCGTATTTTAGTCTCCTTCGCCCGCGCGCCGCCTGATCTGCGTCCTTCAACAGCCTCATTATCTTTTTACGCGTGAAGATTTCGCTATGGTACTTCATTGTGAAGTTTGGTAATTTTTTTAATTCAATATTTGAAAAACCGCAAAATCCTTAGATTTGAAATTTATATCAAGGAAAATACAATTTTTTACCTTTCTAACGCAGTTTGTCTAGCAATTTTGTGACAAACACTTTTCGAGCTATTAATTTTTTCAGTAACTTCAAATATTTCATTTTTCGAGATTAACCTGCGGCAACGATGGAAGGCTGTGACTTTTCATAAACATGAAAAATGATAGAGATTGAAAGAATAAGCCACCCTGTGTGTGGCTAATAAAAACGACGCATATTCTGAATAATAAAATAATATCTAAAAAGGAGAAAAATATAAACAAGAAAATGATTCAATTTAGTTTCCTTAAAATCGTTTAAATGGGTACAAACTTGAATGTAATCCATTAATCTACGAATAATATTTTTAAGCACTAGCATAAATAACTTTGTGGCATACTAATTATTGATCATATACTTTATAAACATTATTTTATAAATAAAATGGAAAATATGTCTAAAATTGCATGAAATCGCATTTAAATAGAGAAAAGAATACTTGTACGCGTCATCTGTTCCTTAAAAGATCTAAAACGTGACATAAAGATAAAATATAAGCGTCAAGTTTCTAAATATCATGATTTTCAACGGCGCAGTTCCGTATGTTATTCTCAAGCAGACGATATTTTTCAGGCATCTAATCCAAAGAAAAAATATTGCTCCTTGTTGCTGCATGAAAAATAAATTTATCGTGCAGCCATTTCACATAATACATATGATATATATTCTAACATTTACTCGAATCGTGCATTATTCATCTTTTTGTTCTTTTCACAAAGCAGATATTTCTAGTATAATAATTTTATTTCGATAATAGTTAAAAACCTAGCTCGATACATGCCAAAAACAGAACAAATTTTCAAGGCTATTTATTGAGAAAGAAATGCATATCGTGCTAATTATTTTCTTCCTCATGAAGTCTCCAGACATCTCAACTCTATTCTACTATGCTTGTTTACGAATTTGTGGCGTAGAATGGAATTATTTTCTATAATTTCGCTGATGTGAGTTTTACATTTTTACTTTATTATTATTGTAAGAAAAGTAATAATTTGACACAGAATAGACAAAGGTATAAGTTTAATATTTTTGTTTGAATGGAATATACTTAAAAATGTGGTCGCTTTCAGTTTTAGAACTGAGATTGTTCCAAGGTACAATAAGTTAAACATCAGCGTTTAATAACATTCATTTGTTTGATTCTTTTTCAATTCAGATATTTTGTTAATTTATGAGAATGTACATGCGTGTGTTTATTACAAAAATAAGAAATTGTATAATTAATAGAACTATTAATTGACCTAATTAAATAAATAGAAAGTGTTGTATTCCTAAAAGTAAATTTAAGACTATTGGTACTTTTTTTTACACTCTCTTATTTAACTCAACTTTATTTTTGCATGTAAGGATGAAATTTTGTAACGATTTTTTTACTCAATTCCTGATAGGCTAGAATTATAAAAAAATATGTTACACATGTGTTTTCTATGACAATAGAACGTTTTAATATTTTTAGTACTTAATTATAATTAAAAAATAATAATTTTAAGGCATTTTTCCGTTAGTCGGCATCAGGTGATAAATCACCAAGTAATCTTTATAGTTACAACCAGGGGTTAAAAAATGCGGTCACCAGATCACCACTGGTAACCAATTTTTTTTTTATCTGGCGACCCAATTATTTAATCTAGCGGTGTTTTTATTCTGTTTTTTTCCTATGTACAAAAATTGATTTCAGAAATAAGAATAAACGTTATTTTTTTTCTCTCGCCTCGACTCGTGTGCGTGAAGCAGCGGACTTCCTCTGCTCGCGTACTTTTTAATAAATAGAAGAAACAAGTTTAAAAGGCATTTTCCATCTCATATCTAGAAATTGCCCTTTTATTTCGCTCAAGCTAGCTAGCATGTAACATCATCAGAATGTGGAAGAGTACATAATAAAACAGTAAGAAGTAGTGTCAATCCAGCCTCTGTGGCATCTAAAACTTGATACAATGCTAAAAATTGTTAAAGTTTATTTGCAAATTTTGAATCAGATATTTATGTTCAGAATTGAAACTGATTAATGTATCATATTCATTTAAAAATAATAACATATTAAGTGATCACAAAAGTATTTCATTTGAAGTAAAACAATAAAACTTAATTAAAAATTTAAGAATATAACGTAATACTAATTTAGTATTCTAAATTATACTCGTTATTAATTTTTGTCGATTAATTGATAAAAAATTTTGTGTTTTTAAAAAAAATCCATTATAGGGGAGGTAAATATTTTATACTGGCGACTAGAATTTTTTGCTGGATACCATATTTTATCAGATTTGTAAAGCCCTGGTTACATGTGTTTACGAGTTTAAAAAAAAGAAAAGGAGTTTATTATGCACCAAGCCATGCTCTCTAAAGTAGGTCAAATGGCTGAGAAACTGCAACATTGAAATACTTTAAACACTAAAATAAAAATATAAATTGACAATATAAATAAAAAATGAACAGGGTAATAATTAAAAGATGCTCTTTTATGAATTAATAGTTTAATATTAATTAAATTCTTATACGTTAAGTAAAAGAATTCAAATTGTGAATAGATAGTTAAAATAATGCATTTTTCCCTATTAGCATATCGTAAAAAAAAGAAAACAAGAATAATAGTTTTTTTAATAAATTCAATAGTTTGCGCTTTCAATCAAGAGTGAATCAAATATGTGAATTTTCAATAATCGGGGCCCACGCGAAATTAATGTATTGTAGCAAAAATTCTCGAATTACACGTCATGAAAGTAGGCGTGATTTTAAAGATAAACACTGAATGCAATTAAAAGAGTGTTTTTTATTTAAACTATTTTTACTTTTGTACTTATTTCCAAAATTGAATTTGATGCGAATTATTGTTTGGCTGAACTCTTATTTTTACATGTTTATTTTACTTTACAATTATGTATGTAGGTGTAGCAGTTAAATCTTGTCACTAATTTTTCACCCACTTCCTGTTGACATAGAGCCTTGAGATTTGGAATATATATGTATTCTTAAGGACAATACATGAATTGGACATTTATTTTTTAAAATTCGATTCCTAAGGGGGGGGGGGGGCAACGTCGGCCCAAAACTTGTATTATCCCCATAGAAATAACGTTGCGATTGTTTAATATTAATTTTTTAAAAAAGGACTCCATTGTTGCAATATTCATCCGTTTTTAACCTCTTGTTGTCCGCACCATTATTACGTCAGTATTTATATAAAATTTATATGAATGAGTATTAAGGTTGTTCAAAAAAACTTTTTTCGAGATAAAAAAACCACTTTTTTTTTTTTTTACATTTATCCATAGTATCACTCTCCTAAAATTGTATCTTTTTAATATTGCAGGTAGATGATGTTCAATGACCTTTCATTTCGACACTTTTTGGTAATTTTACACAATTTTAGAATTTTACATTGATGAGAATTTATGTTTAAAATACATAATCTTTAATCAAAAGCTGATCTTTTTTAAGCTTACATAAATCTTAGTATATAATATAAAGTTTTTCCATAAAATGCATCTGGCAACAATGCAACACTTCTGACACAATAAGCCGCCATTTTGTAAGCAAGAGACATTGCACTTCCTCTTTCAAGAAGCACCATACAACGATCGATAAAAAAAGCTAGAAAAGAATTTGTTGGGTCAGCAAATTGTGATTTAAAATTAGATTGTCCTGTAGTCATCCATTGGAACGACAAACTTTTACCTGGATGTTTTGGTCCAGGAAAGGTTGATCAGTTGTCATTGTTTGTTTTGAGAGCTGGGTTCCTGGGTTTGACAAAGTTTAGTGTTAATGCAACATCGGAAAATATAATAAATTCTATTTTTGTCCTATTATACAAGTGGGGTGTAGAAAAAACATTCAAGGTGTAAGTTTTGACACTTTGATTGTAAACACTAGTTGTATAAAAGTAGATTGCATTCGCTTGGAAACAAATTGGCTGTGACCTAGGCTAGCCTGTCGTCACTATGCCATAGAAATAATCTTGAAAAAGGTTTTTAGCTTGTGCCTTGGACCATCCAGTTCCCCAGACATTCTACTCTTCAACAGATTTAAGAATGTTTTGCAAGGAATTGAACAAACAAATTTTTGGTAGATAGAACTCAAAAAAGGCACGAAATATTTTAATGATTCAACCACTGCCTTTTTTTATCCATATATAAATCTATAGTCATTAAAGATGAGTATAAGAAATCATTCAGTTGACACTTGTTGTTTTGGGTAACCAACCTGAGAAAATCCATTGGAGAGCACCGTGTGCTATTTATCATGCTAGGTGGATGGCTAAATTCCTGTACGATCTCAAAATTTTGTTTATCAAAGATCAACAATCAGAAATTTTCCATCTAACTGAGAAGGAAGACATGTAGCTAGAACGATTTGTGCAGTTTAATGCTCATCTGTAGAGCAAAGCACGAATAGAAGCTCCATTTGCTACTGAAGCTCCTGTAGTTGACTTGAAATTATGGAAAGACATGAGAAAATATGGGCCAATTGATTCTGAGATTGGAATAGCAGCAAGGAAAGACCTAGAAAATCACATGAAGTACCTTTAAGATGAATTGGTTGATCTTGCTGTATTTTCAGGTAGAATACTATTAAAAGAGAAAGAAACAAGTAATATAAAAACTTTTTTTAAGTCAATTCCTACTTAGGTCAAAAAGAAATTTTTTTCAGCGATCTACACGATTCGCCACTGACGGTATCTATTCCTAAATTTATATCCTGCTAAATATCTTACATAAGAGAAATTTTTGAAATGTATTAAAAATTAAATAAAAAATAAATAGCTAAAATACCAAAAATTAATAGCTCGAAAAGTATTTCTCACAAAATTGTTAGACAAACTGCGTTAGAAAGTTAAAAAAATTGTATTTTTCTTGATATAAATTTAAAATCTAATGATTATGCCGTTTTTCAAATATTGAATTTCAAAAATTACCAAACTTCACAATAAAGTGCCATGGCAATGTTACAGTTAACGATAATACAGTTTTTTTTCAAATATTAATTAATTAATTAAATTTTATTATTTAATTTTAGTTTTATACTTCATTTCTGTTCAAAAGTATAGACTCACTCCACATTTATAGTCTCCTTCGCCCGCGAGCCGCCTAATCTTCGTCCGTGAACAGCCCCATTGTCTTTTTACGTGTGAAGGTGAGACTATAAATATGGAGTGAATCTATACTTTTGAACATAAATGAAATATAAAATTAAAATTAATTAATTTAATTTAATTAATGAATTAATATTTGAAAAAACTGTATTAACATCAATTGTCATCCAGTACAAGTTTTAAAAAAATTATTTGAACGTGATAGGATGAATAGAAAATATTTTATTAACGATTGAAAATTTGAACAAGATATATAAATAAATAGAGAGTGTGAGCTAATAGTAGGAATTGAAAAATTGTGGCAAGAATGAACAAGTCAAAATGTTCACGAAATGTAAGAGGGCGATTAAAATCATTGAAAAATGATGCCAATCTTGTATATTTTGCAACAAAAAGAACTGTTGAGCTTCATTCTCGTTTGAATATTAGTGACTATTTTCTGCAACTTTCGCCTGAAGATTGGAAGGACCATATCAGCTATAAAAATTGTAGAAAATATGTAAAATAACTAAGAGTGGTGAACAATAGTGCTGAGAGGGATTTTCATAAACAGCTGATTCAAGAATTCAATTAACTTTTAACAAATGATAAGGTTGATAAGCAATTCCTTTTGCAAGCAATTGAAGCAAATAGAAAGACCACCGCTACCAATAAAACAAAAAAAGCGATTGTTTATATTGTTTCAAAAAAGTAAATGTAAACAAGTGGGTAAGTGTGATCGGAGATAGCACAAAGGGTTTCGTTTAATATTCCTTTCAAAACGCTTTATTATTTCTTTAATAAATCCAAATAAATTTCATTTTCCAAAAAAAAAAAAAAAAAAAAAAAAAAAAGTCATGTTTTTTATAAAGTAAAAATTTACCAGTCTATTTTTCTCGTTTTTTCGAATATCAGAACCGGCCCCATTGCGGGCGAAGCCCGCTATTATACTCTGTCACAATAATATCTCCCATGTAAACTAAATGCGATAGTTAAAAAATCAATTTCATAACTAAACATGTTGTATAGAGAGACCTTCAAAATGTTAAAATATTCCAATATTTCCATAATCGGGTTTTTATCATGAATCAATACGTTCCTCAAACTCATACTCCTATATTTACTATTCTCTATTACTCATATTGATACTATATTTGTATTATTCTCAAACATTTGAAAAATTCGTTAAACTTAAATTATGACGTCAGATTAATTTTCTTTTTAATTCTCTAATGACGTACTATTAAGCTGCTTTCTGTACGCTGTAAGTTGCTTTAATATACTTCTCGCCCAACATATACAATATATTTACTTTCTCTAAAGTCCAACTAGGCCTAATAGCGCCTTTACTGGCTATTTTCCATTTCAACGCTTGCTTCCCAATAAAAAATTAGAAGACTGGCCCTTTTTCAATGTTGAAGATATTCTGATCTCGCGATCTAAACTTTTTATAACTCGTGCATTTAAATCATGGATAATAGTAGTACTAGAGCATCAGTTAATTTCATGATCATGCACGTCATAAAGGAAACGAAGTGTTTAAACTGAAATTCTACATATATATTAAATGTAAAAAAATCTGTTAGAATTTTAAATAAAAAAAATAGTTTTCAGCGTATTTCTGTAACCCGGGATGCCCCGGTTCTATTCCCTAGTTTTCTATAAAGTGCCATAAGAAAAAAAACAATTAAGAAAGCAGGTTTTTGTTTTTGCTAAAAGAAAAAAAAGCCAACATACTTATTTGATTGATTTTGAAAAGATTCTTGTGATTCTTAACGTTTTTCAATAAATATCATTATTGTGTTCTCCTGAATGGGGAGTAGAGAAAAAGTGTTAACATTCAAAATCAAATGAAACAGAATCAATACATGTATTAAAGGTACAAAAATAAGAGCTGGTAGCTATGTCTTAAAATGTGTTGTCATAGGACACCAATATATCTATTTTAATTTTGTTGTTGTTGGTGGTGGTGTTATTGAAAGATTCAAAGTGATAATTCTACAAAAATACTAATTAATAAAAGTAATTATCACATTAGAATTTCCATACTTTTATAAATTCAGTGGATATATAAATGTTTCATCGTGGCATATAATACCTATTCTTTTACTTGAAAGAAATTTCAATTTACAATCTCTAAATAAGCCTAGTCATGTTTTCGATAGATTAAACTTAAAATGCTTATTTTTTTTTCATTTTTAACATTTTTCAAGATAGGTGAAAAATGTTTATGAATTTAGTTTGTCACGCCATCTTGTCATGCTATGTCTATTTGTCCGGGCTCTAACCAGGGTTGGCTTTATTTTGACCAAAATGCTTAATTTTTTTTTTCATTTTTAACATTTTTCAAGATAGGTGAAAAATGTTTATGAATTCGGTTTGTCACGCCATCTGGTCATGCAATGTCTATTTGTCCGGGCTCTAACCAGGGTTGGCTTTATTTTGACCAACACGAAAATAATTGTCTGGGTTTAAAAAAAAAAAAAACCTTGAAGGGGGGGAAAAAAAGTTTTTTTTTCTTCAAAATCAACTTTTTCAACTTTTGATTTTAAAGAAATTTTCAATTTGACAATAAAAAAATGCTGTATTTTCTTCTTAAATCGGCAATATTTCATCCATAGCAAATGAGAATTAATTTTTTCCAGTTATGATAAATTTAAAATTTTTGCATGAAAACTTCTGATAACTGTTGTATCTCACTAAACACAAAAATTAAAATTAATGTTTCAACCAGCATTCCTATTCCTTACCATCCGGCAACTAATAATAACTGTGCATGTACTGAGCAAATATTTTTCCGCCATACAAACTTGCATAATTTGTATGGTAGACATTACCATTATATATTCGGACGAATTCTTTCTACAATCGGATTTGTAAGTGAAATGCATTTTTTTGCTAGAATTTGCAGTTAAAATTGTAATTAATTACCAAATTTGAAGAAATGTATGCCTTGTTCTAATATATTTTCCGGTACAGTATAAGATTGAATTAATTATAAAATATATAATCCTATTGTATGTCATAAAAAAAACTTCAAATGCAGGGATTAATATTTAAATCTGACATATTTAAAGTATAAATATGTCAACAAGTGATAACTAACCCCATTAATCAAATTTTACTTTTTTTATAAACATTGTATTGCATTAAAAAAGTTTTATATAACGTTGGATTTAAAATAATAGTCCATTTTAATTATTCATTTTTTGAATCCACTGTTCCTTACTGCCATCAGTTAGAATAATGCCTACGACTGATATGTGTCAGTTTCTTTTATCTTGAGAACTTTTTTCACTTGAAAATGCAAGACAGAATCATACAAAATCTTCATATAGTAATATTTTTTTTTTATTATTTTAAAAGAACTGTCTATGCCGTCTCCAACATTAATCTCTTACTCGAATAACTTATATTGGTAGACGATTCTTCATTCACACAATTGTATGTGTTTTATTTCTGTAATTTACTATGTGTCTTTCTTATGTGCATAATGACATAAGTCAGTTAGAGCTACTGGATCCACTCCCATATGATACTCTAAGAAGCTAATGTTTACCGGATGCGTTTAATGTACATTCATCCTCGGTCCGTGTTTCCATGGATTCATACAGATACATATTATTCACTCTGAATGGCCTTGTGTCATGTTTTCTGATCGTTCAATGATTCCATGACATGCTACAGCTCATTATTTTGTCATACATTCAGCAACGAAAGTGATTTACATTCATGCAAAAGGTGCACCATCTCTTATTGCATCTGTGAAAGATTTCTAATTGCATCATTTCAAAATTGAATCGTTTGTTTAATAATTCCTAGCCATCCCGTTTTTTGGATCTCAGTCAATGTGATTTTTGGTTATATTTTTTATCATTTAGAGAAATTAGGTTATCGTGCAAGAATTACTACGTTTTCAGAACTGATATACTGAATCGCATCGCATCTGCGAAAGATGACACAGGAATAATTTCGATAAAATGTATTGTGTACATTTTACATCAACTACAAATTTTACAAATATATTATGGTGTATTTGTAACTAATAATCATTCAGAAATAATCAATGCATCGTCTTGAGCAGGTCTTAACCTTATGTGTAATCTATATGCATGTGAAAATCTATGGGTGTTTTTCTTAAATAACAACAGCGAGACTACTGTAAGTGGTTATGTTTAATATTGCATTTGCAATGTTATAAAATTTTCATAGATAAGTTACCTATAAATGCTAATATTGTTAGATTTCTTATATATTCTATAGTTTAATAGCTATAGTTTCTCCGCTAATATAGAACGTAAGTTTTGAAATTCGAAATACAAATTTTACGTATAAATTTTACTTTTTTTTTTTTTTTTTTTTTTTTTTTCATAACGTATTTGTCTAATAATACAACTCCCATCAGAATTGATTCAGTATAACTTTAAAAAAAAACAATCTTTCATCTTCAAGTTGAGCTAATTACAAAACTTTCTCCCATAGCTCTATAACGGAGCAACATGAAACGATATGTTATACACTAAAACCTTCCCTTTACAATTACCTAACTGACTGTTATTCTCATAAAAATCCGTTTAGCAGAACGTGAGTTTTAAGCATTCGGAATGAAATTCTCATTGGCATTTTCTATATACGATATTAGATACAACTTTCTCCCATACCTCCATAATTAAGCAACATAGAACCAACGGTATGTTGCATACTAAAACCTTTCCCCTAAAATTACTCATCTGCCAAATTACCTAATTGCCCCATAAAAATACATTTAGAATAAACTGAGTTATAAGCCATTAGGATGAAATTTCCTTTTATAATTGGTTTGACCTAATTATAGAACTTTCTTCCATAGCTAACTAATAGCATATAACTAAAAATCTTTCTCCCATAGAATGTAACTAAGAGACTCAGAAAGATGAGTTACACACTAATACCTTTCTCTAAAATTATCTGACAAACAGATCAACCAACTAACGTTAATCTTTCTACAGTCTGATTTATTAGTTAAATGCATTTATTTTGCTAGAATTGGCAGTCAAAATTGTAATTAATTACCGAATTTGAAGAAATACATGCCTTGTTCCATTATTTTTTCCGGCACTGTATAAGTTTGAATTATTTATAAAATACATAATCGTGTAACATGTTTTAAAATAAACTTCAAATGTAGCGATTAATATTTAAATATGACATCTTTAAAATATGAATATGACAGCAAATGATAGCTAACCATATTAATCAACTTTTATTTTTTATACAAACTTTATTGCAATAAAAAAAGTTTTATATAATTTTGGATTTAAAACAACAGTTCATTTTAATTATTCATTTTTTGTTTCCGGATCTCCTTACTGGCGTCAGTTAGAATAATGCCAAAGACTGAAATGAGACAGCTATTTACTCTTGAGATATTTGTTCACTTGAAAATGCAAGACAAAGTCATCATAACTTTCATAAATTTTTATTATTATAAAAGAACTGTCTCCAAACATTAATTTCTTACTTGAGCAGCTAATATTGGTAGGTAATTCTTAATTATGCTTTCATTCAATCAATTGTGTGTACTTTATGTCTTTATTTAATTTATTACGTCTCTTTCTTAGATGCATCATGGCATAAGCCAGTTAGAGCTACTGAATCCACTTCCAGGTTATAGTCTACCGAGCTATTGTTTACCGGATGCAGTATGGTACATTCATCCTCGATTCGTTTTTCCCTGTCGTTGAGCCCTCACAAGGCCATTCAGAATGAATAATATATTAATATGAAATAATGGACATTGAAAAACGAATCGAGGATGAATGTACCATACTGCATCCGGTAAACACTAGCACGGTACACTATAACATGGAAGTGGATTCAGTAGCTCTAACTGGCTTATGCCATGATGCATCTAAGAAAGAGACGTAATAAATTAAATAAAGACATAAAGTACACACAATTGATTGAATGAAAACATAATTAAGAATAATATTATTCATTCTGAGTGGCCTTGTGATGGCTCAACGATTCCATCACATGCTACAGTTAGGTGTTTTATCAGAAATTCAGCATTGAAAGTGACTTACAATCACCATTTTCATTCAAAAAGATGCACCATCTCATGTTGGATCTGTTAAAGATTACTAATTGTATTATATCAAAAAGGAGACGTTTGTAATAAATCCTAGCTATCACGCCGGATCTGAATCAATGTGATGTTATGAGGTCATTTAAAGAAACTAGTTTATCCTGCAAGAATTGCTACATTTGCAGAACTGATATATTGCACCGCATTGCATATAGAAAAGATGACACAAGGATAATTTCGATGAAATGTATTGTGCGCACTTTACATCGATTGAAAAATTTACAAATACACGATTGCGAACTCTTTCATAAATGATGAATACATCGCCTTGAAGAGGTCTTAACCTTATGTGTAATCTGTATGCATGTATAATCTTTGTAATAATCTATGAGTTATACCTATAAATACTAAAAGTGTTATATTTGTTTTATATTCTACAGCTTACTAGCTTTTGCTCCTGTAGAATGCAAGTTTTCAAATTCCAAACACAAATTTTACGTATAATTTTTACTGTTTTATAGCATAATTTATTTGACTAATAGTACAACTCCAATCATAATTGTTTCATAAGAACATTAAAAATCTAATCTTTCATAATCGGATTGACCTAATTACAAAACTTCTCCCATAGCTCTATAACGGAGCAACATAAAACGATGTGTTATGCAGTAAAACCTTTCCCCCAAAATCACCTAACTGATAATGTTAGACTCATAAAATTGCGTTTAGCTGAACGTGAGTTTTAAGCATTCGGAATGAAATTCTCATTGGCATTTTCTATATTTATATTAGATAGACTTTTTCCCATACCTCCATAACTAAGGAACATAGAACCGTGTGTTACGCACTAAACCCTTTCCCCCCAAATTACCTAAGAGTGCAAATTCCATCGAAATCCACTTAGCAGATCCTTTTGAAAAAAGCTAATCTTTCGTAATCGGGTTCATCTGATTATAGCATTTTCCTCCATAATTCTGTAACTAAGCAACGTAAAACGATATATTATATAGTAAAACCCACCCTGGGAATTTGTCTAATTAACAGCGTAACTTCAATCGAAATCCATTCAGCAGAATCTTTTAAAAAATCTAATCTTTCGCAATCGGATTCATCTAATTATTAAACTTTCTTCGGTACTTTTCGGTTAGCCGGGCGCCAGTGATATATGTACCGTAATTTCCGGCGTATAATCCGCAGCTCAAAGAGTCGTTTTTCGACCCAGAAATTTTATTCAATAATTGTAGTTAAATATTTACAGCGATCTTTTAAGTTACATTTTATAAAATAATATTTCTGGGTCGAAAAACGACTCTTTGAGCTGCGGATTATACGCCGGAAATTACGGTACATATATAAATATATATGTATATGTATATATATGTATATTCATACATATATGTGTGTACATATATGTATGTATATATATGTGTATGTAGATATTTTTGTATCTGTATATATATAAGTGTATATATACATGTATATAAATCACTGGCGCCCGGCTAACCGAAAAGTACCCTTTCTTCATAATTCTACTAGGGGACTCTGTACCATGCTCGCTACGCTCACCAACCCCCGTTCTGATTTCACAGCCTCTTAAAACCTGGTAATGTATCCTGTTTTAAAAAGATGATGATGATATCACGAACGGTGACTTTCTTCTGTAATCAGGTTATAATGATTTTTCATTTAACTGGTTATAATGCTTTTTCATTTAATGCATCTTTTTTATTAGGGTTTCGTTCATCTCACGAAACCCTATTACTCCCGCTCCGTTGTCTATCTGTCACAGAGCCATTCTCGAAAACTATGTAACTTACACAGTTGAAACTTTGTGTATAAATCAGAATATCAGCTGTGAAGAGCTGAAAATATTAAAATTTGAAAAATTCGTATTATTTTAATAAATAGAGATAAAAAAACAAAATTCTAACAGCCTTTTCCTATTAAATTTAAACATTTTTCGTTATAGCCGATGCCAAAAATTAAAAATCAACGATGAAAATCTTTCTACAATAATTATTTTTTTATCAGACGATTTCCACGTGAAAAATGAAATAAAAAGTTTCACCAATTGAAAAAAAGATTAACATGAAATAAAATTGATTGACGTCATAGTGGTAATAAAACATAAAACGGAAAGATTTCTCAATAATACAAGGAGTATGAGTATGTGTATGTGCACAAAACAGATTAATATCACGTCATTAGAGAATTAAAAAGAAAATCTGACGTCATATCGGAAGTTTAACGGACTTTTCAAATGTTTCAGAATAATACAAAGCATGTATCAATATGAGTAATAGAGAATAGTAAATATATGAGTTTGATATTGAATCATGATAAAAATCAGATTATGGAAATATTCGCATATTTTAACATTTTGAAGGTGTACAACATGTTTAATTTTGAAATAATTTTTTTTAAATATCGCATTTAGACCGCATGACAGAAATTATAGTGAGAGAATATAATAGTGGGCTTACCGCTATCGGAATGGTTTAGATATTCAAAAAAAAGAAAAAAATAGACCGGTAAATTTTTACTTTATAAAAAACATGACCTTTTTTTTTTTTTTTTTTTTTTTTTTTTTTTTTGCTAAATGAAATTTTTTTGAATTTATTAAAGAAAGGATAAAGTGTTTTGAAAGGAATATTAAACGAAACCCTTTGAGCGATCTTCGATCACACTTACTCACTTGTTTTTAATATTCATGTGTAAACACAATTTTTATGACGTAATTTACTTTATTTTCTGTTTTCAACACGTGATCATTTAATTATTATTTTAAACTTTCATTATTGTTTTTAATAGTCTCGCGCAAATAAATGTTTTATTTGAGATAAAACATAATCCTTTGCGCTTATTTAGAAATTGGCAACAATTTAAAAAATGACTTTTTCAATAAAAGATTTTTTACTCGATTTTTAAGGATTTTTTGAGTTTTTATTGTCCGACCGTGATAATTTTTTTAATTTCTGAAAGCTTGTTATATTTCGCGTCTGGTGGTATGATTTTCGAATCCGTAGGATGGCTAGAAAAAAAGTAATAGCTCCTCAAAAAAGTCCCTAATAAAAAAGGCATGAGAATAACCCGGAATATCTACGCAGAATTTGATTGGTCCATTTCTAAATCGTTTTTGGCTCAGTGCCAGATAACTTTTTTTACTTTCTTCTATCTATAATAGAAGAAAGTATTGTAATCGAAATTTTTTTCGAGTTCCGGTTTTCGACGGATTTACACGTTTTAGGGGTAGGAGATTCCGAAAAACACGTTTTTACAAAATGTCTGTCTGTCCGTCTGTCCGTCTGTGTGTCTTCATTGTATCATCGAAAAGTGTATGAAGTTATGCTTCAAATTGAACCTAATTTTTTTTCTATGTTTTTGGCTACGGCAAGCAGGTTCTATTAGAATTTGGAGATATTTCGACGAAAGGGGGCGCTGTGATCGATATTTTTGTTCCATTTTCACTATTGTACCCTCTAAAAGTGTATGAAGTTATGCTTCAAATTGAACCAAATTTTTTTTCTATCTTTTTGGCTATGGCAAGCAGATTCTATCAGAATTGGGGATATTTTGACGAAAGGGGGCGCTGTGATCGATATTTTTGCTCCATTTTCACTATTGTACTATCTAAAAGTGTATGAAGTTATGCTCCAAATTGAACCTAATTTTTTTTTTATGTTTTTGGCTATGACAAGCAGATTCTGTCAGAATTTAGGGATATTTCGACGAAATGGGGCGCTGTGATCGATATTTTTGTTCCATTTTCACTATTGTATCATCGAAAAGTGTATGAAGTTATGCAGATAATTGAACCAATTTTTTTCTATGTTTTTGACCATAGCCTGCAGGTCCAGGTTGAATTCGGGGATATTTCAACGAAAGGGGGCGCTGCCATCGCGATTTTTGTTCGATTTTCAATATTGTATCATCGAAAAGTGTATGATGTTATGCAGATAATTAAACCAAAATTTTTTTAATATGTTTTTGGCTGTAGCCAGCAAGTCCTACTAGAATGTGGAGATATTCCGCCGGAAGGGGGCACTGTGATAGCCATTTAAAGATTTCAAATTCAAAAAGATGTATGAAAAAATTAGAAATCCTAAAAGTTTTTTCCGTTAAATGTTCGGCCTTGATCCGGAGAATCCGGAGCAGTTTTTGTTTTGTCTCTATATTAAAAAATGGCGGAGATAGAGCGGTTTGAAATTTTAGGGTGGTTGACATTTTCAAACAAGACAGCAGAATTCATCCATAAACGGGTTTAATTTATGAGTTTTAGTTAACAGGGTTTCGGCAAATTTTCTTTCATTGTTGTAACCATTGTTCCTATTCTTAAATGCTTAACACTATATATTTATATTCGCCAACGTCAAATTCTCGCCAAGCTTGGCGGCAATTGAAGAAATATCGCCAAATTTGGCGACAAAAATAGGTTGCCACAAATGAAGCCAACTTAGCTATAGAAGACTAATTTGGCGATATTCTCATTCAAATTCAATGTTGACGAGAACTGGGAATGAATCTTCTTTAATTGGGTTCCACGCATTTTAGCTTCGTGTTTTCGAGTAAAATTAGCTAAAATCGTAAAACCAAGGAATAGGGAGGCTATCTGTTCCGGTCGGTACAGGCCAAAAGAACTTTTCGTAGTTTAGTATACATCAGTTGATTGCATCCCGGTAACCCGATGATTCGCAAGCAGCTGACGTACAACAGAATGACGAAAAATAATGATTTTATTGGCGATGTGAGGACGACATTAGAAGTATTAACATGATTGAGATAGAAGAAAGTTTTGGGATTGGCACATCCGACTAGTTTAATATAGAAGGATAATTATGCAACGTAGAACGTTACGTTATATACAAAAACCTCCCCTGAAAAATGATGTTACTGATAATGCACCCCATCAAAATGCATTCGGCCAAATTCGAGTTATAAGCAGCCGAAATGAAATTTACATTTTCATTATATATATATATATATATATATATATATATATATATATATATATATATATAGTAGATATGCTCCTTGCTCTATATTTCGTTACATGTTTTTAATAGCGTATTATACTTTTACTCAATTTTTTGCAGATTTTGAATATTATCTTTGGGATAGACTGTTTTAGTGTAGAACCCTTTAATCGTTTTGACTCCCAGCATGCCCTAATAGTCCAGGTGCTAGGAGTGAAAAAACTGCAAATCGTGATACAGTTATACCGTTTGGTCAGTATCTACTCTATATTAATACAAAGCATATAAGAAGGGGAGGCATCGCGGAAAGTGCGGGAAATTCAAGATGGCGGCCGTTATTCAAAATGGCGTCATTTTCGGGAATTAGTGCAATTTCGTTTCTATTCATCGTATAAAAGCATGTTTGAGGGAAATTTAGATGTTTTTAGATAAAAAATATTATTTGTAACACTTTACAGCACAGTCGAAAAGTATTTATGAATTCCGTTTGTCTGTTTGTCTGTCTGTCTGGTCGTCTGTCTAGTCGCCCACTAACTCAAAAAAAATAATCGGATATCCAGATAATTAAAATATGGTATTGTAGTATACCGTAACAAGTTCGGTATTCATTTTCAAGTGTGCATCATTCATAGTTCATTTACAAGGACAATCAAAAGTATTCGGTTACATTATGGTCTGTAGACGAAAATCGCTTGCAATGCGTTTTAATGATGTTATACTCTTTGTAACATATTCAAAATAATATACATCAGTGCGGTGCAGTACTAGATACTTACTGTAGAATATGCAGTGCATAGCAGTTTCCGTTCATTTACAGAGGCTCACAAAATAATACGGTCACAGGACTTTCATTGCACTGCATATTCTACAGTAAGTATCTAGTACTGCACCGCACTGATGTATATTATTTTGAATATGTTACAAAGAGTATAACATCATTAAAACGCATTGCAAGCGATTTTCGTCTACAGACCATAATGTAACCGAATACTTTTGATTGTCCTTGTAAATGAACTATGAATGATGCACACTTGAAAATGAATACCGAAATTGTTACGATATACTACAATACCATATTTTAATTATCTGGATATCCGGTTATTTTTTTGAGTTAGTGCGCGACTAGACAGACGACCAGACAGACAGACAAACAGGCAAACTGAATTCATAAATACTTTTCGACTGTGCTGTAAAGTGTTACAAATAATATTTTTTATCTAAAAACATCTAAATTTCCATCAAACATGCTTTTATACGAGGAATAGGAACGAAATTGCACTAATTCCCGAAAATGACGCCATTTTGAATAACGGCCACCATCTTGAATTCCCCGCACTTTCCACGATGCCTCCCCTTCTTATATGCTTTGTATTAATATAGAGTAGATACTGACCAATCAGTATAACTGTATCACGATGTGCAGTTTTCACCTTATTTTTGTCGTGTAGTACTGGGACTATAAATACTACAAGTATAATTAAAACTGCAGTGTATATTGACATTTTTTTATTTTGTAAGCTTTGTAGATTTCATCCATATTGATATGAACTACGGATTTTAACATTGAATATTTATGCTTCCCCAAAATTAAATCATTTATTTCTTTACATCTGATGAAATTTCTATTATTATCTCTCGAGTCCTTTGAACTGTTTAACAAACAATTTTGTATATTGTATTTTTTTATTCTTTACTAGCAAGCTACGCGGGTCAATTTCTCTTAACGCACCTCTAATCAAACGAAATATTGACATTGAATTTGATCTTGTTTTATAAAACCATATGGACCTTTACTTAGAACGTCTTTCTGAATTTCTAAAAACGATACGAACGCCATTGCGTTATTACATTTTTAATGTTTCAGACAAAATTTGGGCTGTTAAGGACAAACTCTTTTAGTTCATCATTTACAGTAGGATTTGGTAAATAACGATAAAACAATATGCTACATACTACAACCATCCTTGAAAACTCATCTAACTAACAGTGAAGGTTCCGTCAAAAACCATCGGCAGAATATTTTTAAAAGGTTAAGTTTTCATAATCGGGTTCATCTCATTATAAAACTTTCCCCCATAATTATATGACTAAGCAAAGTAGAACAATATGCAAGATACTAAAACCATATCTGATAAATTATGTAACAAACAGTGCAAGTACCGCCAAAATCCATTCCGCAAGGTTAATAAACATTTCCTTTTTGAATCAGCGAAAAAATGTAAGTTATAACTTAATAAAAAGTATTTACGATTCCAAAAATAAAAATATTTTGCATGCTTACGATTAAATAATAATTAAGAAAAGAGAGAGAGAGATACGCGTTGAGTAAATAGCGACTCAAAGTGCTTGGCACCGTTTGAAATAAAAAATTATTTCCACATTCAGGGTTGAAATAAATGGCGCATCAGCATACATTTTGGCCTGATGTTGGTATAACGGAAAAGTACCGAAATGTATCCATAAAACTTCGTTCCAAATTAGGTCAATTCTCTGTAGACTCTATAGGTCAGCTTTAAAAATGAATAGGTCAGCTTTAAAAAAAAACGAATAATTGTGTTACATTATGGTGTCTATGGGGGTAAAATAATTTCCGTTGGATTTTAATGAAGTTACAATACTTTAAAACTAATTAAATTGATATGCCTCACTGAGATGGACTAAAATATGCTATTTGTCGACAATTAAATAACAAGTGGGTAAGTGTGATCGAAGATCGTACAAAGGGTTTAGTTTAATATTCCTTTCAAAACACTTTATCCTTTCTGTAATAAATCCAATTGATTTTCATTTAGCAATAAAAAAATCAAGTCATGTTAAAAATTTACCGGTCTATTTTTCTCGTTTTTTCGAATATCTGAACCGGCCCAATAGCGGGCGAAGCCCATACTCTGTCATAAATATATCTGTCATGTGGACTAAATGCGATATTTAAACAAAAAGCAGTTTATATAAAATAGATATTTAAACCTATTGCGTAATCCTCTGTAATCCAGGTCCTACTGCCAAATTGCTTATTTTAGAAAGTGAGACTTTTTGTGACAGTTCTTTAAAAGTATCTACATTGATTTTAAACAATATTGTTGCTAGCAAACGCCCATGTTTGGAGCTAACCTTGCCCACAGATTACGGAAGATTAGTTATTTTATATTTTATTAGCTGTTACCCGTGACGTCGTTCACGTAACATTAAAAGAAAAATAAATGCATTGAATAAGAAAAACATTTCAGCTCCGATAATTAAAAACATATGTACGCTTTATAACAAACTCCGTTTTTTCGAATATCTGAACAAGCCCGATAGCGGGCGAAGCCCTCTATTACACTCTGCCATAATAATATCAGTCATATGGACTAAATGCGATATTTAAAAAAAATAATTTCAAAATTAAACATGCTGTACAACTTCAAAATGTTAATATATGCAAATATTTTCATAATCAGGTTTTTATCATGATTCAATACGTCCTTCAACCTCATATTTACTATTCTCTATTACTCATATTGATACTCGCTTTGTATTATTCTCAAACATTGGAAAAATCCGTTAAACTTCCAATAGGACGTCAGATTAATTTTCTTTTTAATTCTCTAATGACGTGATATTAATCTGCTGTATGTACATGCACATACTCATAATCCTTGTATTATTGAGAAATCTTTGAAAATTTCCGTTTTATTACCATTATGACGTCATATGATTTTTTTTTTCAATTGGTGAAACTTTCTATTTAATTTTTCACGTGGAAAACTTTCAATAGAAAATTAATTATTGTAGAAAGAATTTTATTGTGCATTTTTAATTGTTGGCAACTGCTATAACGAAAAATGTTTAAATTTAATAGGAAAAGGCTGTTAGAATTTAGTTTTTTTATCTCTATTTATTAAAAGAATACAATTTTTTCAAATTTTGATATTTCGATCTTCATAGTAGCTATTTAACTATAACTACACAAATTTTCATGCCTGTAAATTATATAGTTTCTGAGAATGGCTCTGTGACGGACAGACGGCGGAGCGGGAATAATAGGGTTTCGTGAGATGAACGAAACCCTAAAAATCATGCACTCGTGACATCATAGTTCACTTTTAACAGAATAATAAGTCTAATATAATTTATGACTCGTGCTATAGCCAGTATACTTGTCAAGACACAATGCTATTATCATTATCTTTTTACGCGTGAAGGTTTTGTTATGATACTCCATTGTAAAATTTGGTAATTTTTTAAATTGAATATATGAAAAACAGCATAATCATTAAACTTGAAATTTATATCAAGAAAAATACAATTTTTTACCTTTCTAACGCAATTTGTCTAAAAATTTTCTGACAAATACTTTTCGAGCTATTAATTTTTTCAGTAACTTCAAATGTTGCATTTACCGAGATTAATCTGTGGCACCGATTAGCGAAAAATCCAGTCGTCAGCAACGCGTAGCATTTTATTAAAGAGGATATGAAATATTCTTTTGTAATTTACTAATCAATAAATATTTTTTCTGGATCTATATCTATATCTATACTATTATATAAAGAGGAAACGGTGACTGACTGACTGACTGAGTCATCAACGCCCAACCGAAACTACAAAAGTCAGAGTCACGAAATTTGGAGTGTAGATTGCTTTTATGGCCTAGGCAAGCAATAAGAAGGGATTTTTGAAAATTCTCCCCTCGAAAGTGGTTAAAGTTCGAATGTTTTAGGTCATTTTGCCATATCTCAGCAGCAGTTATAGGTAGGAGCGTGAAATTCCAGAAAATGAATTTACTAAAAAAATAATTGAACACATGTTTCAGCGATTTTAGAAATTCCCCCCCCAGGGAGTTAAAGGGGGGAGGTCGAATTTTTTTCGAAAATTTTAAAGCATGTGGTCATATCTCAGTAGCTGTTTTAGGTAGGACCGTGAAATTCAAGAAAATAAATAATCTAAAAAAATAATTGAACACGTGTTTCAGCGATTTGAGAAATCCCCCCACCCCCGAAGGGGGTTAAAAGGGGGTGGTCGAATGTTTTAGGTCATTTCGCCATATCTCAGCAGCAGTTATAGGTAGAAGCGCGAAAATCAGGAAAACAAATCTACTAAAAAAATTATTAAACACCTATTTCAGCGATTTTAGAAATTCCCCCCAGAAGGGGGTTAAAAGGGGGGTAGTCGAATGTTTTAGGTCATTTCGCCATATATCAACAGAAATTTTAGTTAAGAGCGCTAAAATCAGGAAAACAAATCTACTAAAGAAATTATTAAACACGTATCTCAACGATTTTAGAAATTCCCCTTTGAAGATGGTTAAAGGGTGTGGTCGAATGTTTTAGGTCATTTCGCCATATCTCAGCAGCAGTTCTATGTAGTATTCCACTAATTGAAACCCTGACTGAAAACACATCTTTCCACGTGCGTCTTGATTTAAATACACGTCAGTCAGATACAGTCATAGTTTAAAAATCGTATCAAAGCATTTTCGTTAGGTATTGTAATTCTAGAAAATTAAAGAACTACATTGTAGTCAACACATTGTCTACCCGTGCAAAGCCGGGACGGGCCGCTAGTAATTTATAAAACGATTTTAAAATCATTTTTAAGTATTTCAGAAATTGAAAAAAATTATGGTCATTCCTTATGCATTGAAAAAATACTGTTTAGATACTATGCAATTCTACACAGTTTTGCCTCTTCAACTGGTGAGTTGAGAGCTTCGATATTAAAATTAAATATTACTGAATAAATTTTTCGTGTATCTTTGTCCATCAAAATACTCGGTTAGTGTAGTATATATGCATAATTAATGAGAAAGTATATTGTATCACCATACTTCTTATTAATGTTTGACGAAATACAATTATAGTAAGTGAAAGAAATTTTAGAGATTAAAATGGAACTATAAAAATAGAGTGAGTACACCAGTAATTGATCAGTCAAACACAAAGCTGTAGAAAACAAAACAATGCAAAACTAACATGTCCGTGCAGTATTTTCTGTTTGATCAACTTTTGGGCTTCTCTAGTACACTGACCTCACATCACAAACTGTTAAGAGGCCAGACTTGAAAGGTCCCCTCCTTACTTCAGCCAGGAAATATGTTCTACCTCAAGGAAGGGCGGGAAGGTACCAGGTTAAATAAAAAAGTACCGCAATCAACATAATCTACTTATACATTCCAAAGTTAGCGAAAAGGAGTTTTTTTCATATTCAAAAAACCTAGGTGCAGTACTAAACGCAGAAACATTCAATTTGAACTGCCATCCTTCTGGCCGGAATATTGCGATAATAACCAGTCAAAATAGAACTTGTTTTAGAGGCAAATCACAATTGAATCAATAACATGTAATATTCTCGCTTATAGTCTAAATATTCATTTTTTTATAAATCATCATTAATTACTTTCTAATAGATATTTTCTTGAATTTCATTAAGCAAAGTTACATTCTGAAACTGTTCAAATTCATTTTTTATTATATTTTCGTACTTTTACAATTATAGATTCATTCCTTTTTGTCTGTTAATCACAGTATTACAAATGTTTTTTAAAAATGTAGCATTTTTAATTCATAACGCTATTCAAATAGTTCTGTGTCATATTTATATTTAAGCTCGTAAAACACATAATTATAAATCCGTATGAACTATGATTTGCTTATTGTTGTTTTATTCCTCATTCATCTGAATATGTTGCTTATTAATCTGGCTCTTTTTATTTGTACATGATTGTATTGTGATTTTTATGTATTTTCACAAGAAACACTCATGATGATCACAATGTTAAAGCATTTCACAAGTTACACAATGGTTTGTTTGTTATCATTAGGGGCAAACTTGCACACTATAAAGGCCCATTATACACTATAAAGGCCAGGGTAAAAGGCCTATTATGAATTTAGAGGGCCTTGACTTTTATTTCATTGCCGATCAGATAGAACTAAACTGTTAAAAATTTGCAGCAAACTGTCCAGTCATTTGACCGTTTTATAGTTTTATTGTTAATCCAGTCATTTGACCGTTTTATTTATATATTCTCCGTAACCCTGATTTTTCTTCAGTCTTTAAAAGCGAGCTTATTGCAATTGAACAAGGCCTTGAGGCTGTTCTCAGCGAGCGGGACTTCGGAGACCTCTGGATTCTTTCAGACAGTTGCAGCTCCCTTCAACACCTTCACAATTGGATTACAGTTGGAGATAAAACTAGTATTTCCATCCTTCGTAAACTTAAAATCATTTCAAAGCTTCATGATGTTCATTTTCAGTCGATTCCATCCCATGTTGACATTTATGGCAATGAGCAAGCTGATCGCTTGGCCAAGGAGGGTTGTTGTCAATCTATACCTTCCTCTTCAGCCCTTACCTACTCAGAGCATCAATCTAGAGCTATATCTGAAATTTCAAAGGAGTGGAAGGTCCCTCCCAGCCACCACTGGTACGCGGGCAAAGAGCCGGGCTCTTCGTTCGCTATCAACTGTGACAGAGCCTCTCGAACGGCGATTTCAAGATTGGCAAGTGGACACACGAAAGGTCTCTCGTTCTTTGAAGGCAGAAAGATCTTCAAAATCTGCACTAAATGTCAAGCTCAACAGGTCTCTGCTGAACACATCCTGGACTGCTTAGGTCTTTCCAGAGAAGACTTTAATGCTTCCCACCTTCTGGTTCTGGACTTTCTTAGGATTAACGGAATATTGGATCTTGTCTGACTTCGTCAGACACTTGGAGGATAAGCCACAACAACAACACAACAACAACATAGAAAATGTTTACATAACCGTAAATTAAGTATATTCTGTCCATATTATTGCCCATATTATGGTCGGAATAGAGTTAAATTACCGTTATGTAACCATTTTCTATAAAAACGGTCAAATGACTGGACAGTTTGCTGCAAATTTTTATCAGTGTAAGTATTATTTTTCTTCTTTCTGTAGCTCGAAATTATGATATGGAATACTTCTAATTACTATTTGTTTGTTCCTTTCTATAGCTGAAAATAATTTCAAATTATCTTTTTCAGGACATCAGTGCAATAGCTGTCAAAGTTCTTTCACGGCTGCTGAAGCTTCAACACCACAACGATAGAATCAGGCCCTGACTATCGCACGGGCAACCGAGGCCCATGCCCTGGGCACGAAATTTCTAAGGGGCACGAAAATTCATAATTTCATCTAAATTTCCATTTTAAAAAATCCTAATTTTGCCAACATTTTTATTTCTTTTTGGACTTTTGTTTGCACTCAGTATCAGTTTGGTTTTATCATTTAATATTAATAACATCATTAATAAGTAGACTTTTTATCATTATTTTCTAGTAATTGAGTACTGTTTTTGTCAAGTCATTCAACTTTATCATATTGCACATTTTTTCGAAAAGTGATAAAACTGAAAAAAATGTGATATTTGAGATATTAATATGATAAAATGGCAAAAATCTATCTCAATCCATGGTTAAAAGCACATTTCAATAAATAATAGGAAAAAATATTTTATTTTTATTCCTGGAACCGTTTTTCAATTTTCCGGAAAATGTAATTTTTTTGAGTTGACACTTTTCGAATAAGCGTGCAAAATGTAAAAAAAAACAAAACTGGTTTCAGTAAATCAACCAATACAAGGGGGCACGAAAAATTGAGAATGCAATGTCAGACATTCTTATTCACAACATATAGAGATAAATTAAATAGATAAATCAATATCGGTGACTTCACATCAGCCAATAACTGACTAGTTTCTGCATTATCAAACTAGCATTATCAAATCCCATTATCAAACTAGGCATAATACTTTCAATGCAGTTGTGTATAATATTAATTTATCTGTGCTCGAAACTTGATAAATAGTTTTCAATAATGATTAAGTTTCATCTATTTGTTACCATTTACGTATTTATTTTTGATTTGTAAATGCTGATTTCTCAATATACTTGTTTTATTTGTGTATGCTTGTTTTAGTATGTATACCTATTTTATTAAAAATATATTTTTCATCTTTTTTTCAGGAGAAAGACTGGCGTCATAATCATAATTTTAGAATTTTTCTTAAACTGTATGGGTTTGATATACTAAATAGATGTATTTCCATTGAGTACTATTTTGCCTTACAAGTTATTTTTGTGATTATCTGTATAATGTAGTAATGTTAGCATATGTCTATACAATTATTATTATGAATTCGTTTATGTTTCAGTATTTAGTAATAATAATAAAATTTCGCTTAATTATCTTTACACCGTTGGGATTTTTTTTATTTCAAGCATTTGTTTCAATGTTTAAATTTAAAATAAGAGCTAATTTTCTGAATAGTTTGTGATAAAAACATACAAATTACAAGAAAATTGTTATGGCTGTTTAATCCTGTTGTAATACTAGACATATTACGAACGTCTTCAAAATTATTCCTTAATCTATTATCATATGAATATTACGCAGAATAACTATATTCATGAGATTTTAGTAAATGGCATATGCGATAAATTTCAGTAAATCTTAACATTTGTGATTTGGTCAACTATTAATATCGGTAACGTAAATATAATTTTTCTCCCAAAATTTAAAAAAAAAATCGGAGCCGAAAGTACTAATTAAAAACAACATAAATGTTCAAAAACATATACATACGATTTCAATAAAATGCTTTACGACGAAAATACTTTACTGGAGGCGCTTTTATATAAAAAACTGTATTTCTATATAGACAACCAAGCGCTTTCAAGCAAACTTTTGCTCATTCTCAGGGTTACAAATCAACACGCAAGCACACACAATACTATCATCTGTATGCTTGCGTTTTGATGTATGTTATATGTATGTATACATATGTATACATACAAAACATATACGTATGTATATGTTTTTGGTATATAATATTTTTGATTATGTAACAACATATACGTATGTATATGTTTTTGGACATTTATGTTATTTTTAATTAGTATTTATAGTACAAGGTGAATATAGATTCAAAGAGTATGTTTTAGCGTAACTCAAGTTTTTAATTGGAACCGAAAGTGTTAACCATTGTGTACACAAATGACAATATGAAATATGTTTCTTCTTTTTTTTTCTTTTACTTTTGAATATAATTTTAAATTGACTTTTTTTTTAGGATTTCATTGTGATGACTATACAGCGGATTCTACCGAAAATAAAATGTCGCACAGCAGAACACATTGTAAAGACGTTACTCTCAAACGTTTTAAATGTAAACTTTGTTTGTACTCTACAGATGATAGCCGTAACTGCAAGAGACATGCTTTAGTGCACTCTGGTGAGCGTCCCCACAAGTGTGGCGTATGCAATCGATCTTTTTCTCTGCTACATACACTAAAAGTTCACATGGTTATACATACAGGAGAGAAGCCTTATTCATGTGATATGTGTAACAAGTCTTTTACTCAAAAAAGCAACCTGGCACAACACAAAAGTAAACATTTGTAATATGTATGCCGTACTGTGTATTGTTTTATGTCCAAAATTTGTGTGACGTTTTAAATCTAATCTTTGACCATTTACATGCTTCGCATACTTTATTCTTGAGTAATTTTTATTAGTTTACATATAAATATAGTTACAATTTTGATGGATTTTACTACTTATATATGGATATATATGTGTAATATATGAGTTATTCGTCACTAATATGCAAAATTAGGTCCCACAGCAATTTTGATTCCGTAATACGTTGTTTTTTTACGATTACTTTTGTAAAATGGAACAACGCTCTAAGACTTATTGCTTTCCAAGATAAACATGAGAGTATCAACACAATTTTGGGTAGCGAAATGGACGCAATGGTCACTATAGTGGCTGTCAAAAAGCCTTACTGGATATTTTTGTCCAACAAATTTGAGGTCATTTACTTTAGACGTAGTATTGGGTTACTTACTTACATAATATAATTTCATAGATATACTAATCTTTAAATCCTATAAATTTGTTCTCTATCTTCTTCTAAATATTAAAGATACCGCCAAGTTAGAACAGTGTATTTTTCAAAAAACCCAAAGGTGTGCGTAAGTACTGTTCTTTTTGTGTTTTACACATACGGCCAATAGTTAAAGTTTATTTCCTCTATTTGCCATTTATAAAATGTTTCTTGAAAGCGGACTCACTTTGTTTTCACTCCCGTATCATCTTCTTATGCATTATCAGTAAGTGGCATTCAAGTGACTTCAGTGTGACAGTAAGCATTCAATTCGGTTATCTTAGTTTGCAAAATTCTATTACTGACAGAACAACAGAATTCGGGTATATGTACACTACTGGCCATCAAAATGCTACACCATGAAGGAATGCAAATAACAGAATGATGTGTATTGGACAAATACATTATAATAGGATGGACGGGTAATTCCATTTTCAGAAAATTAGGAGATATAGATCCTGAGAAAACACTACCAAAAGCACCCACCTCTGACCGCAATAACAGCATTTATCTACCTAGCCATGGAGTCGAACAGAGATTGGATGTCATGTACGAGTACATCAGTCCATGCAGCTTCAACACTATGCCACAGTTCATCAACCGTAGTGACGGGCGAGTGGTGGGGGGCCAGTCGCTCAGAAGCCATTGACAGGACATTTTCAATTGGTGAGAAATCAGGAGAACTTGCCGGCCAGGGCAACAGTCGAACATGTTCTGTATCAAGGAAGGTCGGGATAGTACGACCAACATACGGTCGTGCATTGTCCTATTAAACCGTAGAGTTGCGGAGGCATCGAAGATAAGGCAGAACCATGGACCGTAACACATCAGAAATGCAACGGCTGCTGTTGAAATTGCCGGCAATGCGAACAAGAGATTACCGAGACGTGTATCCAATGACACTTCATACCGTCACTCCAGGTGATATGACAGTACGACGATTCGAATGGAAGCTGGCAATGTGCGTTTTCCGCGATGCCTCCAAACATGGATGCTGGCGTCATGATGGTGCATACAGAGCCTGGATTCATCAAAACCGATGTGAGACGCCATTCCTGCGTCATATACAGCATCATGATGTGAGCATTCATGTTTGGCGCCATCGTGTAATGTTATTATGATATGATTCATTTTTGTAATAAAATAAGTACATTTTAAGTTGGCAATAATTTATATTTTGTTGACATTCACTGAAAATTCCAATAGGAAACTTAAGCCTATCTTTGAATATTTCAGAACTTGAAATCCATATTTAGACTCTTTTTCCAATTAATATTTATTTCTCCGGAAACATCTATCCAAAAAACTTCCGGTAGATTATATCATTGTTGTAATTAAACGATTTTAGTATAGAAATTCGGTTTATAAATTCAGTAATAAGGAAATAATATGACTCCATCTGAAATATGACGTAATTACCATGGTAACCCAGAATCATTACCTATCATGGGATATCATTAAATTAATTACCTACGGTAGGTATATACGTATAAATTAAGAAGTATGATACTAAAGGCTTAGAATTGTGGATATATGAAAAAAATAGAAAAAAGCCTTATTTTAAATCGTTTTTACAATTACTAAACCTGATGATATCTCAATCAAGATATTAGAAAACTAAGTTCACTTGACATCCCTTATTTATAACAATTAAATATTATGTACTTCTCAAAATAAAGATATTTAATTTAGAAAAAACAAACCGTCATTTTCCAAACTGATTTAAAGTACACGCATTGAACACAACGCTCTAGTTTCGACTTATAAAACAAGTTTGAAATTGTACGTCAAGCGTGGCAAATGACGTACGTTCGTACTATAACTAGTTTTATAAATTTTCAGATCTTGGTGCAATAGATGTTGCACTCTTATGCAAAAATGCATGAATGCAAAATTTATTTTATATGCAGATTTTCATATTATAGATATTAATTTTATTTTATGAAATTACTGCAAATTCCAATGAAAAACTTAAGCATAGCTTTTAAAATTTCAGAACTTGAAATTCATATTTAGACTCTTTTTCAATTTTAATATCTATTTCTCCGGAAACATATATCCAAAAAAATCGTCGGTAGATTGTATTATTGATATAATTAAACAAATTTAATATACGAATTCGGTTTATAAATTCAGTAATACGGAAATAATATGACTCCGTCTTAAATAGTACGTAATTACCATGCAAACTTTAAAATCATTACCTATCATGGGATATTGAATTACTTACGTATGATAGGATTTAATCGAATGAAGAAAACTTTTATTAATATCTTTTTAAGTTTTGATTCGGTTTTCATAAAATTTGAAATGGCTCGACAAAATTCTGAAACGATTATATATATTAAATTTCAAAAAACATTCGGTTGGGTAGTTTTTGTGGTGTTATATGCGGACAGACGGACGGACCAGACGACCACTATAGGTGCTACGTAATTATATAATTATGAACGCATCTAATTAACTAGTGCAGAGCATATTTATTTCATAAAAGTTTGCAATAAAACGACTTATTCACAATTTGTTAATCTCAGTTCAGTTTTTTCCGCATTATTCTCCGTGTAAAGAATTTTACTTTAATTTGAGAAGACTTCGTAATTTTACATAGAGTAAGTGTACTTTAAAAAGATTTTTCATGCGATATAAACGTAGAATCAATCATTTTCGCATTTCTCTTGTCTTTGAATTTGAGAAAACTTAAATATTTAATGAATTAAGTATCTGGTCACATGACCGTTGCAAGCTTTGTAAAGCACGCACAACAATTTAAAGACGTGAAATCGTATAACATTTGCGAGAAAAATAATAAAAACTTTAGTTAGTAATTTGCCGCTATTAGGGAAGAATGAGCCATATATATTTACTTACAAGTTTTTTTTTTTTATTTAGAACAAAGTGATATAATGCATTTGATTTCTATTTAGAAACAATTTTGTATTTCTTATAATAATTTTTACGTCTATAAATTTTAAAAAATATACAGTATGTCCACTAAAGTCCCTTGCCACCCTCTTAACTTCAGAACGCCTTCTGCTATATTCATAAAAGTGGTGTCTAGGTATAGTAAAGTAGCCATGCGTTACTGAATGAAATTGCCTATGGCGCGACCTGGCGCCTTCATTGGGTAGCGCATGTGTACTTTACTATACTTAGACACTACTTTTATGAATATAGCAGCAGCCATTCCCAAATTAAGAGGGTGGCAAGGGACTTTAGTGGGCATACTGTATAAATTGTACTGTACTTTATACGTTTAAATATAACTTACATTTTATTGATTTATCTCCTGAATTTTAACAAATGCTTGTTAATTTTTGTGCTGTGCAGTGCAATTTACTTTTTTCTGCGCCTTTGATTATAGTTGGATGCTTAATTAGATCAACACTTTCTTAATAGTCATGCCACAAAAATGTCTATAAAACGTAAAATTTCATTTTTTTTATCTTTCTCTTTAATACTTTACCTGCTTGAAAATAATGAAAGAAAAAAACATTTATTTCATTTTAATCAGATTGAGTGTCACTTAAATAATTAGGTATAATTAATCTATCCACACAAAGCATGGTGTGGTTATTAACATCCATTTTACCCTTTGTGTTCCTCAAAATAACTTTAAATTATTCTTTTCAGGATTTAACTGCGCTTTCGCAATTGCAGGGATGTAAGACCTGCACCAATTGCTCCAGACTGCACCAAAACCTTTTTCCTGCACCAAGCTGCTACAAAACAGCTATTTTTTTCAATTTTGTGCCAAACCTGCACCACATCGCCATTTCTTGCAACTCCACTTGAATTACCTCTTGACGTCACTGCTGTGTGTAACCCTGCCCGGCCGATCTCTGTACAGTACAAAGTTCATCATTTTTTTAAAAAAAAACTTGAAATAAACTGATTTGGGGTTGACTGTTCCCGCCTGCCACAAATGGTTGCCAGAATTTTTTTTTCCTTACTGCCGTCACGTCACGGCTTGTAAAAAACTTTGGATTCCACAAAGAAAAGATAGAAGTCTTTCGGCACAATTGGTACATATTGGCGTATTCTTTCGGCACAACATATTTAAATCTGAGTTTCTGTTTGTTAATTATATTATTCAGAAATGAAAAGTTTTATATTTTAACAAATTTTATTGATTTCTGTTTTTTGTTTGAAATTTCTAAAATATCGTCGCTAATAATGTTTATCTATGCTATTTTATACCGATCTCAAATTGTTCTGATATCGTATGGTATTGGTTTTGCAGTATCGTATTTATATTATTTTTTTCCCTTCCGCGAAATTATCTATTTTTTTTATGATTAATAAATTACACAAAGAAAGATTAAAAATTTCCGTGAATCATCATTTATTTATTGATGTGTTTATTATTATTTTGAATTTAAGGTGCATTGCAGAATATTGGCTGGTTCATATGCACTGATTTTACATAAATGTAAATATTAGAAAATCGCCAAAACCAGTAGTATTATCGAATAGCGTTTTACATTTTCTGATAAAGTGATATATCTTGAGTATAAAGATGAAAATAAGCAGTCGCCATTCGTCGATTAAACTTGAAAAACTGGTGATTAAAAATATGAAAAGAATCGGCCAAATGCACGATTTTCCGATTTAATCTGTACCCATTCCCCTTTTATTTATTTTTTTTTTCTTCTCCCCTACACTTTGGACGTTTCCGATTTCACATTGCTGCATCGTTCTACATCCACTCTCGTTTTAGAAATAATTCTACAGAATTTATAAATAAATTATTCTATAACATTAATTTTTAATAAAACGTTATTTTTAAATGAACATTTTATTTTGAATTTATTATTTTGTCTTTTTTGTATGTGTGAAATAAGAAACACTTATATTTCATGCATCTCTCAATGTTTCTCACATCTTATTTGATTTTATTATTATTATACAATATTTTCTTCAAAGAAATAGTTTCTCAAACAAAATGCTAAATGAAAGTACTATTACCCAGTAATGTAGTCAGTTTTTTTGGGTGGGGGGGGGGGATTTTATAGATTCATTAATTTAATAGTCAGCTGTACTTGCACATTACTTAGTATTTCTTTAACATACATGAGTAGTGTATATTTACCGGTTCTGCGCCACCTGAGTCGAGCAGGCGCAGGCGGAAGGCGCACTGTGGAGCTGTGCAGGCGGAGCAGGCGGAAGGCGGAAGGCGCAGGTGGAGCACAGGGGGAGCAGGTGAAGGTGGTGATAAGAGCATGAGCACTGATAAGAACGGAGGGTTCGATGGGAGGTGGGTGCGATAAGGGTTTTTACTATAAGATAAGGGGATTATTTTAATGAGTTTTAATTGGGGCACTTAAGAAATTTTTCGACGCATTTTTTTTTTTTCGCGGAGAATTGGTGTACGAAGTGAATGTCAACGGATTTATTATAGCGAATTATAAATTTAATTAATTTTAATTTTAATTAATTTTAATTGGGGAACTTAGAAATTTTTCGTAGCAAATTTTTTTTTTCAACGAGAGTATGCAGTTTGATTATGAGTATATGCAGTAGAAGTGAATGATTAATTAATTAAAAATATTAATTAAACATAGTAATTAATTAATTTTAATTGCAGAACTTAAGAATTTTCGCGAGATTTTTTTTTTTTCAACGAGAGTAGGGTATTCGATATACACGTTAGTGGAGAATTTTAAAAGTCAATAATGGTTTAATTAAAAATGGTGATTAATTTTAATTGGGGAACTTAGACATTTTTCGAAGCAAATATTTTTTCAACGAGAGTAGGCTATTTGTTATACATGTTAGAGTATATTTGAGGAGAATTTTAAAAGTCAATAATGGTTTAATTAAAAAGGGTCATTAATTAATTTTAATTGGAGAACTTAAGAAATTTTGGCGAGATTTTTTTTCCCCTCAACGAGAGTACGCAGTTTGCATGTGCAGTAGAATGGTAGATGCTAGTAATTAAAAAGGGTCATTAATTAATTTTAATTGGCGGGACTTCAACATTTTTGGGGCAAACAGGCGCGTTTTAATGAATTCGATATAGGTTGTGGTAAAAAATACAGGGTCTCGTATGAATTATACTGTATTCAATTTAATAGCTCCCCCCTCCCCCTTCCCCTCGCCACTTTTTTTACCCAGAGGGCCCCTTCGATAGACTAACAATACGCACTTCAAAAAATACATAGTGGTAAAAAAGAAGAATTTTAACGTATATATAAAAGTGTAAATAAACAAATATGAAAAATCATGCGTAGCGCCATAATTCATGAATCACTTTCCAACATTGTCGAAGTGTTATATGAACAAAACATAATTTTACCATCGAGTGCATAGCGAACCGATCCCCTTTTTAATTAAAAGGCGCCCTTCACAAAAATCCAATTATGCATTAGAACCCATCCTAAAATCAGATAATTTACACCTTACCTTTTTTTTTTCAATTCAAGTTAGGCTAAAAGTACAGCTTACGCATCGATAGGATCAAAATACAGGGACCCTTCGAAGTGTGAACTCGCATTAGACTATAGGGCCCCTTCATAAAATAAATGAGATACATGCCCTATTCGAATAAAAAAAGCCCTTCACAAAAACTGTAGGGGTTCCCTTTTGGAATAAAAAGACGCCCTTCACAAAAATCCAATTATGCATAAGGACCCTTCATAAAATCAGATAATTTACACTTTACCCTGTTTTTTTAAATTCAAGTTAGGGTAAAAGTATAACTTACACATCGATAGGTTCCAAATATTGAAATCCTTCAAAAGAAACTAGAAAAAGTTAAAGATTTAAGCCCTGCTCATAAAATAATGCGACTACCCAGCGCCCTTCACAAATAATAAAACCTTATTCGAATCCCTTCGCCCTTCACAAAATAAATCCAATAGATTCACGTTATTTTACAGCGACATAAATATTAGGGATATTGACCTTTCATAAAAATGCATGGTCCGCTGTTTGAATGAAAAGGGCCCCTTCACGTACCCTGTAAAAATACTATGATTGTCCAGTTATTTTAAGAAATAGAGTGCTATTCTCAAATGAGTACGTATTCATACAATATAAAAATAAGTTTTACACGAATGTATTTTTAGTTTAAAGTTCAAAATATATTTTAGAAATGAAATTAAGAAAAACAGACGGCTATCCAGTATCCCCTCGACATACATATCGCTGAATCAAAATGAGTCATATTAGCAGATAAGCGAACATCTTGCTTTGTCACGATGAATCACTCGCGATAAGAAATGCGGCTATTGGGCTTTTTCTCAAATTTAAACAGTTCTGACACATTTTGGGTAGGTAAATGTATGAAATGAGCTATTTAAACCCGTCAATGTATGCGAATTATTTCGTGTAGTCCTATATAGGTTCTACTCTTCATATATACATATGGTGATATATATATATATTTATACTAAAATCTATTAAGTTTTAAAAAGCTTCATTGAAAAAATAAGAAATAGTCATACCCTTAAGAATTCTGAGGATAAGAGACGGGTTTTTAATGAATTTGATACAGGTTAGGGTAAAAAAATTACAGGGTCCCCTATAAGATATATGAATTAAACATAAAATTAAAATTAAATTGAATTCGTTTATGCTTTTTGTATTGCAAAGTATAGAAAAAATATACTAAATTGAGTTTTTAGTATTCTAACTTAAAAATTTCTTTTGAGGAATGAATAGAATAACTAATCTTTGTTTTTATAAAATATATATTGTACTATTTAGATAAGGCATTATTTAAAAAATGTTTTGTCTTTAATATTGAATATATACATAAAGTTATCTTACCTAAATATTTAAACCATAAAGTACTGGACTTCATCCAAACTTGACTGCATGCATGTCTTAAAAGAACTAAACGGTATAACATGTTCGCTTATCTCTTAAAATTACGGGATATCGTGACGTCATGGATAAAGCATAGGGTAGAATACAGAATGAATAGGTATTATAAAGCAGAATCATAAATGTTGCATACTTTACACTTGTAGTATGTGAAATGATTGCTACTATTGCCTATATGAGAAAATGAATCATCAACGAATCTTATTTAAATAGGTTAATGAACCTAATTCGATACAAGTCTTACTAAAATAGAAATTACACTAAAAATACAGAGTCCCCTACAATATATGAATTATACTCCACTAAATTTAATAGCACCCTCCCCTATTTTCATAGAAATGGCTTCAATATAATTTAGGCTAACAGTATACGCTTCAAAAAATACATAGTGACCACAAGAAGGACAGGAATTCGATATGTACTACTACTTATGCAAAATATAATTTCTCTTATCGCATAAAATATATTAACAAGTCCTGTAAAAATATAATGACATGAACTATTAATACATGATTTAAATACATATTGGTTATACAAAACATATATATATATATATAAATATATAAAAATTTATCGTTACCTAAGAATTTCAAGCATGATTTACTAGACTTAACCCAAATTCAACTAGATTCTTCACGTGGTTCAATGACATCACTGATCGCGATAATATTTTAGATAAGATTTACTGATAAGACCACATATCAAGTCATTTCTTCTAAAGCACGTATAGGAGTTGGTTCTGAGGTCTAGGTATGTAGTAGGTTAGTAGTAATATATTTTTAAAGTACTTTTTATTATGTGTTAAAAGAAATGGTTATTTTTTTCTTTACGTAGGGCAGTAAAAATTAAAACATAAAATATTAAATTTAATCCTTAGTAATATAAAGACTTACACCTACAGAAACGCAAACATCCTTTTAGTTATATTCATGCAGACTTTAAGATATATCGCATATGTTCTTTATTTTACCATGGCATATAGGGATTTTTTTTTAATGTATGTCACGTGACTATCTAAAGCGAGATTGATACTTAAAACCATTAATATATATGAATTCTTTCGTATAGCCCTGTATAGATGCTACTCACCATATATACATCTATATATATGTATATATATATACTAAATCTGGTAAGTTTTAAAATGCATCATTGAATTTCAATGAAAAATAACAACTAACAAATATTAATTAAGAGATATGCTAATGTTCGGACTAATAAAATTTTTGGGTGAACAGATCAGTTTTAATTAAATATGATAATGAATCTAATTCGATACAAGTCTTGTTAAAATAGAGATTATAGTGAAAATAGAGGATCCCCTATAATACACACTAATTATACTGCATTAATGCACTACCCCACTTATATTATCACAAAAATACCTTCGATAAAATTTAGACTATCAATACATACAAAATATATACAAAGTGCCCAGAAAAAGGGTAGGAATGACTGAAGAATTTTAACATAAATTAAAAAATTAGAATCTACAGTAAGTAACTATAAATAAATATGAAGGAAAAATCATGCGTCATGGTATACTTTATGAAACACTTTCCAAATGGGACTATCGTTATTACTTTAAAAAACTATTGAAATATGTGAATTAGATTAAATAATCCATACTGGAAATGTATTTTTAAAAAATTACAGACTTCGTTTCTTTTTTTTCTTTTTTTTTTTTCACTTTGATATAATTATAAGGCTTCTTTTACAATAAAGACCTGATTCTTGTGGAGAGATTGAAAACTAGTATTTTATTGAATCGGCCTATATATGTTGGGTTTGCTATACTAGAGGTCTCTAAACTTTGCATGTATGATTTCCATTATAACTTTATAAAGAATACTTAACTTACCATATTCAAACGCACAATATTTATAAGGATATAGAACAATATCGTGATTTCTTTAACTTCTCTAAGTATTCAAAACCACATCGTCTATACCACACAAGTTTCGAACCCACAAACATATAATCAGACTTGTCATTTTATACCCAGGACGCTAACTATTGGGCTTAGTGAGCCCCTGCTTATTTTATAGTCAACATGCTAACTATTGGGCTTAGTGAGCCCCAGGCTAACTCATACCCACCACGCTAACTTTTGGGCTTAGTGAACCCCCGCTTATTTTATAGCCACCATACTAACCACAGGGCTAAGTGAGCCCCCGCTTATTTTATACCCACCACGCTAAGTATTAGGCTGAGTGAGGCCCAGGCTATTTTATAGTCAACATGCTAACTATTGGGCTTAGTGAGCCCCAGGCTAACTTATACCCACCACGCTAACTTTGGGGCCTAGTGAACCCCCGCTTATTTTATAGCCACCATACTAACCACAGGGCTAAGTGAGCCCCCGCTTATTTCGAAGTCACCATGCTAAGTATTAGGCTGAGTGAGCCCCAGGCTATTTTATACCCACTATGCTAACTAATGGGTTGAGTGAGCCCCAGGCTATTTTCTACCCACCACGTTTACTGGGCTTAGTGTGCCCCCGCTTATTTTATAGCTACCACGATAACCACAGGGTTGAGTGAGCCCCCGCTTATTTTATAACCACCACGTTAACCACAGGGCTAAGTGAGCCCCCGCTTATTTTATAGTCACCTTGCTAACTATTTAGCTTAGTGAGCCCCATTTCGAGTTTTCGAGGCTAATTTATACACACCACACTAACTATTGGGCTTAGTGAGCCCCCACTTATTTTATAGCCACCACGCTAACCACAGAGCTAAGTGAGGCCCGGCTTATTTTATAGTCACCAAGTTAACTACTGGGCTGAGTGACCCCCAGGCTGTTTTATACCTACCATGATAACTACTGGGCTGATTAAGCCCCAGGTATTTTATAGCCATTACGCTAACTACTGGACTGAGTGAGCCCCAGGTTATTTAGTCACATGAATATGATTTACAAGGTATATGTCCTGACTTGATTTAGACCATTGCCTATGGTAAGATAAAGCACGGAAGTAAATTGGTAAACTCTATACATTTCCCTCGAAAACTCACTTGTATTTTATTAAATATCTGTAGAAATCAGCATAGTATATTAAAATTATATATATTCTTATTAGTTTATGAATCTACTAACTTATAATATCTATATGGTAACTTGGATTATTAGTATTCACACTTAAACATTTCTTTTGTAGATTTAATATGATAAACACTAACATCAGACTGACTAAACTTTTACCATTTTCATTTAAACTTAGTTTTAGGAAATTTATCTACATAGCTTTAAATTTTACTGTTTAGTAAGTCTATTATTTCAAAGTATTATTTTTTAGTTATAATATTCAAAACATATTCATAGCGTTTTACATAGTAGGTATCAAATTAATTTAAAGTCATATTAAAAAAATATATATACAAATACTATTCTTACTTAACACGCCAGCTAGCTAAGCACCCAATCGTCTCACACCAAGACTCTGAGAAAAGTGAATGCTTGTTCAGGGCCTTATCAGGTAATATAATCAGTGATAAGATTTAAACAAGTGACGTCACTGTTTAAGTGATATCACGTGACCATGTGGTATCATTCAATATGTCACCAGTGACGTCAGAGATCACGTGACTAGGTCATAAAAGAACCAATTACTAATTGCAATTAACAATTTACCTCTAATTGATTTATATAGATAAATTAATACATGATTTTTCTATTATTTCGTAAAACATAGTACATGTGCTATGTATTACGAAATAATACATAGATAAATCATGTATTAATTTATCTATATAAATCAATTAGAGGTAAATTGTTAATTGCAATTAGTAATTGGTTCTTTTATGACCTAGTCACGTGATCTCTGACGTCACTGGTGACATATTGAATGATACCACATGGTCACGTGATATCACTTAAACAGTGACGTCACTTGTTTAAATCTTATCACTGATTATATTACCTGATAAGGCCCTGAACAAGCATTCACTTTTCTCAGAGTCTTGGTGTGAGACGATTGGGTGCTTAGCTAGCTGGCGTGTTAAGTAAGAATAGTATTTGTATATATATTTTTTTAATATGACTTTAAATTAATTTGATACCTACTATGTAAAACGCTATGAATATGTTTTGAATATTATAACTAAAAAATAATACTTTGAAATAATAGACTTACTAAACAGTAAAATTTAAAGCTATGTAGATAAATTTCCTAAAACTAAGTTTAAATGAAAATGGTAAAAGTTTAGTCAGTCTGATGTTAGTGTTTATCATATTAAATCTACAAAAGAAATGTTTAAGTGTGAATACTAATAATCCAAGTTACCATATAGATGTTATAAGTTAGTAGATTCATAAACTAATAAGAATATATATAATTTTAATATACTATGCTGATTTCTACAGATATTTAATAAAATACAAGTGAGTTTTCGAGGGAAATGTATAGAGTTTACCAATTTACTTCCGTGCTTTATCTTACCATAGGCAATGGTCTAAATCAAGTCAGGACATATACCTTGGAAATCATATTCATGTGACTAAATAACCTGGGGCTCACTCAGTCTAGTAGTTAGCGTAATGGCTATAAAATACCTGGGGCTTAATCAGCCCAGTAGTTATCATGGTAGGTATAAAACAGCCTGGGGGTCACTCAGCCCAGTAGTTAGCTTGGTGACTATAAAATAAGCGGGGCCTCACTTAGCTCTGTGGTTAGCGTGGTGGCTATAAAATAAGTGGGGGCTCACTAAGCCCAATAGTTAGTGTGGTGTGTATAAATTAGCCTCGAAAACTCGAAATGGGGCTCACTAAGCTAAATAGTTAGCAAGGTGACTATAAAATAAGCGGGGGCTCACTTAGCCCTGTGGTTAACGTGGTGGTTATAAAATAAGCGGGGGCTCACTCAACCCTGTGGTTATCGTGGTAGCTATAAAATAAGCGGGGGCACACTAAGCCCAGTAAACGTGGTGGGTAGAAAATAGCCTGGGGCTCACTCAACCCATTAGTTAGCATAGTGGGTATAAAATAGCCTGGGGCTCACTCAGCCTAATACTTAGCATGGTGACTTCGAAATAAGCGGGGGCTCACTTAGCCCTGTGGTTAGTATGGTGGCTATAAAATAAGCGGGGGTTCACTAGGCCCCAAAGTTAGCGTGGTGGGTATAAGTTAGCCTGGGGCTCACTGAGCCCAATAGTTAGCATGTTGACTATAAAATAGCCTGGGCCTCACTCAGCCTAATACTTAGCGTGGTGGGTATAAAATAAGCGGGGCTCACTTAGCCCTGTGGTTAGTATGGTGGCTATAAAATAAGCGGGGGTTCACTAAGCCCAAAAGTTAGCGTGGTGGGTATGAGTTAGCCTGGGGCTCACTAAGCCCAATAGTTAGCATGTTGACTATAAAATAAGCAGGGGCTCACTAAGCCCAATAGTTAGCGTCCTGGGTATAAAATGACAAGTCTGATTATATGTTTGTGGGTTCGAAACTTGTGTGGTATAGACGATGTGGTTTTGAATACTTAGAGAAGTTAAAGAAATCACGATATTGTTCTATATCCTTATAAATATTGTGTGTTTGAATATGGTAAGTTAAGTATTCTTTATAAAGTTATAATGGAAATCATACATGCAAAGTTTAGAGACCTCTAGTATAGCAAACCCAACATATATAGGCCGATTCAATAAAATACTAGTTTTCAATCTCTCCACAAGAATCAGGTCTTTATTGTAAAAGAAGCCTTATAATTATATCAAAGTGAAAAAAAAAAAAAAAAAAAAAAGAAACGAAGTCTGTAATTTTTTAAAAATACATTTCCAGTATGGATTATTTAATCTAATTCACATATTTCAATAGTTTTTTAAAGTAATAACGATAGTCCCATTTGGAAAGTGTTTCATAAAGTATACCATGACGCATGATTTTTCCTTCATATTTATTTATAGTTACTTACTGTAGATTCTATTTTTTTAATTTATGTTAAAATTCTTCAGTCATTCCTACCCTTTTTCTGGGCACTTTGTATATATTTTGTATGTATTGATAGTCTAAATTTTATCGAAGGTATTTTTGTGATAATATAAGTGGGGTAGTGCATTAATGCAGTATAATTAGTGTGTATTATAGGGGATCCTCTATTTTCACTATAATCTCTATTTTAACAAGACTTGTATCGAATTAGATTCATTATCATATTTAATTAAAACTGATCTGTTCACCCAAAAATTTTATTAGTCCGAACATTAGCATATCTCTTAATTAATATTTGTTAGTTGTTATTTTTCATTGAAATTCAATGATGCATTTTAAAACTTACCAGATTTAGTATATATATATACATATATATAGATGTATATATGGTGAGTAGCATCTATACAGGGCTATACGAAAGAATTCATATATATTAATGGTTTTAAGTATCAATCTCGCTTTAGATAGTCACGTGACATACATTAAAAAAAATCCCTATATGCCATGGTAAAATAAAGAACATATGCGATATATCTTAAAGTCTGCATGAATATAACTAAAAGGATGTTTGCGTTTCTGTAGGTGTAAGTCTTTATATTACTAAGGATTAAATTTAATATTTTATGTTTTAATTTTTACTGCCCTACGTAAAGAAAAAAATAACCATTTCTTTTAACACATAATAAAAAGTACTTTAAAAATATATTACTACTAACCTACTACATACCTAGACCTCAGAACCAACTCCTATACGTGCTTTAGAAGAAATGACTTGATATGTGGTCTTATCAGTAAATCTTATCTAAAATATTATCGCGATCAGTGATGTCATTGAACCACGTGAAGAATCTAGTTGAATTTGGGTTAAGTCTAGTAAATCATGCTTGAAATTCTTAGGTAACGATAAATTTTTATATATTTATATATATATATATGTTTTGTATAACCAATATGTATTTAAATCATGTATTAATAGTTCATGTCATTATATTTTTACAGGACTTGTTAATATATTTTATGCGATAAGAGAAATTATATTTTGCATAAGTAGTAGTACATATCGAATTCCTGTCCTTCTTGTGGTCACTATGTATTTTTTGAAGCGTATATTGTTAGCCTAAATTATATTGAAGCCATTTCTATGAAAATAGGGGAGGGTGCTATTAAATTTAGTGGAGTATAATTCATATATTGTAGGGGACTCTGTATTTTTAGTGTAATTTCTATTTTAGTAAGACTTGTATCGAATTAGGTTCATTAACCTATTTAAATAAGATTCGTTGATGATTCATTTTCTCATATAGGCAATAGTAGCAATCATTTCACATACTACAAGTGTAAAGTATGCAACATTTATGATTCTGCTTTATAATACCTATTCATTCTGTATTCTACCCTATGCTTTATCCATGACGTCACGATATCCCGTAATTTTAAGAGATAAGCGAACATGTTATACCGTTTAGTTCTTTTAAGACATGCATGCAGTCAAGTTTGGATGAAGTCCAGTACTTTATGGTTTAAATATTTAGGTAAGATAACTTTATGTATATATTCAATATTAAAGACAAAACATTTTTTAAATAATGCCTTATCTAAATAGTACAATATATATTTTATAAAAACAAAGATTAGTTATTCTATTCATTCCTCAAAAGAAATTTTTAAGTTAGAATACTAAAAACTCAATTTAGTATATTTTTTCTATACTTTGCAATACAAAAAGCATAAACGAATTCAATTTAATTTTAATTTTATGTTTAATTCATATATCTTATAGGGGACCCTGTAATTTTTTTACCCTAACCTGTATCAAATTCATTAAAAACCCGTCTCTTATCCTCAGAATTCTTAAGGGTATGACTATTTCTTATTTTTTCAATGAAGCTTTTTAAAACTTAATAGATTTTAGTATAAATATATATATATATCACCATATGTATATATGAAGAGTAGAACCTATATAGGACTACACGAAATAATTCGCATACATTGACGGGTTTAAATAGCTCATTTCATACATTTACCTACCCAAAATGTGTCAGAACTGTTTAAATTTGAGAAAAAGCCCAATAGCCGCATTTCTTATCGCGATTGATTCATCGTGACAAAGCAAGATGTTCGCTTATCTGCTAATATGACTCATTTTGATTCAGCGATATGTATGTCGAGGGGATACTGGATAGCCGTCTGTTTTTCTTAATTTCATTTCTAAAATATATTTTGAACTTTAAACTAAAAATACATTCGTGTAAAACTTATTTTTATATTGTATGAATACGTACTCATTTCAGAATAGCACTCTATTTCTTAAAATAACTGGACAATCATAGTATTTTTACAGGGTACGTGAAGGGGCCCTTTTCATTCAAACAGCGGACCATGCATTTTTATGAAAGGTCAATATCCCTAATATTTATGTCGCTGTAAAATAACGTGAATCTATTGGATTTATTTTGTGAAGGGCGAAGGGATTCGAATAAGGTTTTATTATTTGTGAAGGGCGCTGGGTAGTCGCATTATTTTATGAGCAGGGCTTAAATCTTTAACTTTTTCTAGTTTCTTTTGAAGGATTTCAATATTTGGAACCTATCGATGTGTAAGTTATACTTTTACCCTAACTTGAATTTAAAAAAACAGGGTAAAGTGTAAATTATCTGATTTCATGAAGGGTCCTTATGCATAATTGGATTTTTGTGAAGGGCGTCTTTTTATTCCAAAAGGGAACCCCTACAGTTTTTGTGAAGGGCTTTTTTTATTCGAATAGGGCATGTATCTCATTTATTTTATGAAGGGGCCCTATAGTCTAATGCGAGTTCACACTTCGAAGGGTCCCTGTATTTTGATCCTATCGATGCGTAAGCTGTACTTTTAGCCTAACTTGAATTGAAAAAAAAAAGGTAAGGTGTAAATTATCTGATTTTAGGATGGGTTCTAATGCATAATTGGATTTTTGTGAAGGGCGCCTTTTAATTAAAAAGGGGATCGGTTCGCTATGCACTCGATGGTAAAATTATGTTTTGTTCATATAACACTTCGACAATGTTGGAAAGTGATTCATGAATTATGGCGCTACGCATGATTTTTCATATTTGTTTATTTACACTTTTATATATACGTTAAAATTCTTCTTTTTTACCACTATGTATTTTTTGAAGTGCGTATTGTTAGTCTATCGAAGGGGCCCTCTGGGTAAAAAAAGTGGCGAGGGGAAGGGGGAGGGGGGAGCTATTAAATTGAATACAGTATAATTCATACGAGACCCTGTATTTTTTACCACAACCTATATCGAATTCATTAAAACGCGCCTGTTTGCCCCAAAAATGTTGAAGTCCCGCCAATTAAAATTAATTAATGACCCTTTTTAATTACTAGCATCTACCATTCTACTGCACATGCAAACTGCGTACTCTCGTTGAGGGGAAAAAAAATCTCGCCAAAATTTCTTAAGTTCTCCAATTAAAATTAATTAATGACCCTTTTTAATTAAACCATTATTGACTTTTAAAATTCTCCTCAAATATACTCTAACATGTATAACAAATAGCCTACTCTCGTTGAAAAAATATTTGCTTCGAAAAATGTCTAAGTTCCCCAATTAAAATTAATCACCATTTTTAATTAAACCATTATTGACTTTTAAAATTCTCCACTAACGTGTATATCGAATACCCTACTCTCGTTGAAAAAAAAAAAATCTCGCGAAAATTCTTAAGTTCTGCAATTAAAATTAATTAATTACTATGTTTAATTAATATTTTTAATTAATTAATCATTCACTTCTACTGCATATACTCATAATCAAACTGCATACTCTCGTTGAAAAAAAAAATTTGCTACGAAAAATTTCTAAGTTCCCCAATTAAAATTAATTAAAATTAAAATTAATTAAATTTATAATTCGCTATAATAAATCCGTTGACATTCACTTCGTACACCAATTCTCCGCGAAAAAAAAAAAAAATGCGTCGAAAAATTTCTTAAGTCCCCCAATTAAAACTCATTAAAATAATCCCCTTATCTTATAGTAAAAACCCTTATCGCACCCACCTCCCATCGAACCCTCCGTTCTTATCAGTGCTCATGCTCTTATCACCACCTTCACCTGCTCCCCCTGTGCTCCACCTGCGCCTTCCGCCTTCCGCCTGCTCCGCCTGCACAGCTCCACAGTGCGCCTTCCGCCTGCGCCTGCTCGACTCAGGTGGCGCAGAACCGGTAAATATACACTACTTACATGCATTATTGCAATCAGTACCCAAATGTTGTTTAGAATGTTCAGGGTTAGCAAAAAGTGTGGCAAAATTTTATCAGAGTAATTTTTTTTTTCAAATATCAAAGTATTTTCAAGATAGCAATAATTTTTATTAACATTAGAATTTCAATCTGCTCCAAAACAGTTTTTATTGCTCCGAAAACAGTTTTTATTGCTCCAAAATTAAGATTTTTGCTGCTACAAAAATGGATTTTACTGCTACAAAATTAGATTTTTGCTGCTACAAAGCTGCTACAAAATGACTTTAGTGCACTTTCATCCCTGCAATTGCCAAAACATCGCACAATAGTATTGAAAGTAATGAAGACTCTCTCAGACGTTTTACAGGAGGTCAGTACAACAGCTATGAAAGTACTTTCACGTCTATCGAAGTAGCAACATCGCACAATAGACCGCACTGTAATGACATTTCTCTGAAACATTTTCAATGTGATCTCTGCCCATATTCTACCAATTATAAACAGCGGTTGAAAAGACATTCTTTAGTGCATTCTGGCGAACGTCCTTACAAGTGTGAAATGTGCGATCGAATTTTTACTCAATCAACTAGTCTAACACGTCACAGGCTTATACATACAGGGGAGAAGCCCTTTTCATGTGATGTGTGTAACACATCTTTCAGACAAGAAAATCATCTAAAAAAGCACATGAGACGACAACACTTTGTAACATAAATGTCTATTCACATGGGTAGATATTGTTACATATTATTTTTCCTTAACTGCTCAGATTATCTAAAAATTTTTCACGTTTCTTGAATCCAAAATGTTTGTATAATTTTGCAATTTAATGGTATTTTAAATTGCATATTCAATACTCAAATGTACAATTTAATGGTATTTTAAATTGTATATTGAATACTTAAATGTCCGTTTCTTGCTTTGAAATATTTGTTCATCAAAATGCTGATGAAGTTATATATGTAGTGCCACTTTACCAAGAGATCCCATATGGTTACTAGAGATTGTGTTGACGAATAAAGCTTGTTTATAGTTCAGATTTGGCCTGTATAGAGGTGAGGAAACGAAAGGTAAAACTGTGTATTAGCTCATTAAATTTTATTCTCTTTATTTGAGGAAACTGACAATTTTTAAATGTTCAAACGATTTGTTATTAATATAGATTTTAAACAAGATGAACCTTTAATGTTTTCTATCTTATTTACAAATGTTGTATTAATACATAAGAAGTAATGTGGTCTCTCGTAATGTCTGTTCTACTTTATTCCCACTTCTTAAGTAATTTTATATGTGCGTTAAATACAATAATTGTAATTCTCTTTCGTTAATACTTTTTTCCGACAACTGCAATAGGCAAATAAACTGACGTTTTGGAGTTATATGTATAATTTTGCAGCTTATCAATATGCTTTTTCTTTCAAATATTCTCAGTTAAATCAAGCTTTCAATAGCTTTTTAATATTGTCTTCTAACATGTGCAGCATAACGTGCAGTTGTTTATATTATGCTTGTATATATGGTTAGTTATTAAATGTAATTACGTCTCTTGGCAGATAAGCATATATATATATATATATATATATATATATATATATATATATATAAAGTGAGATGGCAAATTTGAAAAACTTTTTAAATTATGAGTAATATTTTATTTGTGACACTACCAATTTCAAATAATGGCAAACTTACACAAAAAAAATTCATACGGACGAATATTATGCCCTGCACATATATATCACATATTTGAAAAATTTTAAGCTTACACCCTTCTTTGTATGCATTCACAAGGAAGGTCTCCTCATACACAAACTTTTTTAAAAACAATTGCTAATGAAATCATGCATGCACGTTATAAAATATAAATCAAATTCATCTGCAGAATTCCAGTAGACAATTTGCCAAAAAAATAAAATACTTTCAAGTATTTGGCGCCAAAAGACGCGACTAAGCTAGCAACATTTTTTCTGCGCGAAGTGCAAGCGATTTTCTTGTTAAATGTTCGTTAAAAGACGCCGTATATAATGAATTTAAATTTAAACAATGAAATTATTATTATTTCTATAAGCTTAAATGCTAGTGTAGTAAGTTGCGTGTTTCTGTAGTTAATTAATATTAAAATAACCGTCTGAATAAATTTTAAGTTAATTTTAAAAGTAACTGCATGATTAAGAATGCTGTCATTATAAATTTCAATTCCATATTGAATAAGTCGTTGTTTCCATGGTAACAATTCATTGCTCTGAATAGGACCTTAGTTTCGAGCTTTACAGAATTTTAAAGAATTTAAATTTTGTTCTAAACATGCAATACGATTGTTAAATTTTACATTATATACATTTATTTCTTTCTGAGAAAACCGTAGTTATAAAAGTTTATTTATTTAAATTAAACTTACTTAAACTAGCTTAGTATGAAGAATAAAAAAAAGGTTTTCCTCAAAGAGTATTTGTCATGAAAGACTTTTTATAAAAGAATTCTTTGTGTCACCAAACGACAATAATTCGCCAAATAAATGACATTTTTATTATTTGTTTACGGACTGTATATTGAGGTTCTGCAGGAAATTTTTTTATAAACATATATATCCAACTTGTGAAAGAATATTCTATATATTTTTTTAAAATATTTTAAGGAATATGCGTTTATAGAGACCTTCCTTGACAGAAAAGTTTTGACTTTTTTTTTCCCTATTTCAAATAAACCTTTACAATGGACCATATGCAAATAATGCTGGTAATAATTTCTTATTTTAAAGAAAATATATCTAAAATGTAACATTTTTAATTGTTGTGAAAAATATGCAATTTAAAATTCTGACCAAACATAATCTTTTTTGAAGTCTTGTCATAAGTGCACAAGCGTATTTGTAGCATTACATATATTTAATAACACGGATTAATAACATTGATGGTTATTGAGTTTTTGTAAATTAACGAATTTCTAAATTAGTATTTTTTAATTCATGTAGGGATGGAAATCCTTCGAAATTCCACAATGCTCTCATGTTTTCGAAGTTCTTCTCTTTTCTGCAGTTTCATACATACTACGATTATTTTTTTTTAATTTTTACTGGAAAAATTAATGATAATTTAAAATAATTTCCCTAAAATAATTTATATTAATTACATGTGAAAAATTACATCCCTTTTGTTGATACCTAACTCTTTATATAAAAGTATGTTTTCTTTTTTTTCTTTATTTTTGACAATTTAGTCGTTTTCTTTTCCACTAATATGAAATATACTTTTTAAAGTGTCCATTGTTATTCAAACTTACTAAAAATGTATTCATTAATTTATTTTTCATATCTAAAGACCTTTTTGCTTATATACAAAGAAAATTGGATGTTTTCTCAAATACTTATTCTTTTCTGTGTAAAATATTCTTTGTTATTTGATGAATATGGATTTTTTATAATAGAAAAAATTACTAAATTATTTATATACATTTCCTTGTTTGAAAAATGTATTCCTTAGACACAAAAAATTACTGTTTGGTAATTATAAAATTGTACCGAACTATACACGTGAGTTACAACTTATTATTTATGCCTTATATTTATAGATTGTTTGGTTAATTATTCATTTACCTAACCAACTGAGACAGCCTGAGTTTCTATTAGTTTTTTCTGGAACAAACAAACTTGTATTATTTCAAAATGTTTTCATGTATTTTATTTTACATATGGATCTAATAAATGAATATTTGCTTATTAATTGCTATTTTTTTTCCATCAAAATATTGTTGTAGGGGTATACGCATACACAGTGTATGAAAAAGGTTGAAAGAAGTTTTAATTTTACTTACTCATCATACGTAGTATAGGGTAAGTCTTGTAATCGTTTTGAAAATCGAAAAAAAAAATTTGCCGGATTTACACGTTTCAGACACTGAAGATTCCGAAAAACATATTTTTAGAAAAAAAAAATGCCGTCCGTCTGTGTGTCTGTATGTCTGTGTGTCTGTGAACGCTCTATCTCCCGAACAAATTGCGATAGAGACGTGAAATTTGGTATGTACGTAGTATGTAATAATGGGAAGAAGCTTATTGAATTTCAGTAACCTCGATTATCCGGAACTATTTTTTTCGGACTCTCGAAATATTCGTTCTGATAAAAGGTATATAAATATTTTCGAAATCGTTTATTTTAAGGAGTGAATATAAAAGACAATAAAAAAACATAAATTTTCCATAAAGCATGAAGTCGATCGGATAATGAGTTGTCGAGATATTAGTAATCCTATTTCCCACACTTTTCGAATTTTCAGGACCCTGTATTTAATCCAAATTTCACTTCAAAGATATATTTTAATTGGAAATGAGACGCTTAATCAGATGCAATAAACCGCTATTTAATAGGATTATCGTTTTTGGAGTTATAAGGATGTTTCTTTTAAGCAATTCAGTAATCGAGCCTTTAAAGCGAGGCTAACGAGAAAGACAGGCTACCGCGGTGCATTCCACTTGTCTTTTTTTACAGACCGCTATAGTGACGTGATGCTCTGTTCGTACACCTTCATTGGTGCATTCGAGCATCACGTGACTCCGGCGGTCTGTAAAAAAAGATACGCGTAATCCACCGCGGTAGCCTTTCTTTTTCGTTAGCCTCGCTTTAAAGTTTATGAAGTCATCAAGCCACGATTTTATTCGAATTGCAATACATTTTTAAGTAGTTTACACATTTTTTATTTTAATATTTTACATTATGTATATCCATGATGAGTAAGTATTACGGTGGCCCCCAACGACTAGTTTTACTTGTTGCAGATACGTAGGTGATACAAATAGCAAAAGTGTTTAGAATGTAATGTGGTAAGAAATAAGATTGTGGGGGGTGAAATGGTCCTGCTGTTCACGTTTAGCTTACGGCAAACTAATACCTTACATATCCTTTAACTACGTGGAAAAATGGATTCGATTAGCGGGTCATTTTTGGCATCTTCAATACTTTCAATGCATTTCTCGAATGAAGGTTGGAAAAGTTTTTAAGTTGTTGAACAGTTGGCATTAAACAAAGTCGCAATGTCGGCAGAATTTCGCCAAATTTGTTGAAATGTTGGTGACATTGGCAAGATTTGGCGAGAAATTTGACTTTCAAGATTACCAATCCCACAACACATGCTTTGCGCTAAATGAAAGAATGTCGCCAACAAATTTTGGCGACATTTTGCGAAAACATTAGCATTTATAATCTGTGGAAATTTTCTAGAAATTCCCAATAGCTGAAGTACATTGTTCAACCAACCAGCGTCCATAGAACGTTCTCGAAAACAGAATTCAACCAATCAGGGTGCATAGGACTAATTATTATATCTTGTACAGATAATTTATTCTTATACGGAGTTGAACATAAAGTTAATTTTAATCGAGCAAAGCTCGGTCTTTCCCGCTGGTTTAGTTATATAGTTCAGCTGGAAAATGTATAACACAATTAAAAACTACTCTTAAGCAATTCTTTCCCACAGTCAGTAATACTTACGAATTCATTTGTTTAGCCATGTATATGATGAATAGAATTTATACACACCACGTACATTCGTTAAACATAAAAACTTAAAGAAAAGTTGAAAACGCAATTATAGCAATTATCGTTCAACCGAATCCTTCTGTGTGTCTCTGTAAATGAACGATAAAAGCAAGGCACGTCAAACTTTTCAGTAAGAAACTTATGCTGCGTCTTAGTAATGCGTACAAATTTCAGAATGTTTGAAATACAGTATCAACGTTAAAGTATTGCAGCAAACGATTTTTCTCCATAAACCATTATGTAACAGAATTATTTTGTGTGACACTGTGATTGAATAATAAATGCTTTGCAACCCATATTCTACAGGAAGCATGTTTTGGCGCACTTCATAAATGCATATCAATTATTTCATGTTTGAAAAGGTGGTCATCATCAAAATGCACTTGAAACTATCTTTTCCTATACACCATAATGTAACGAAACACTTTTGACTGTCCTTGCAAACGAACTATAAATGTTTCATACTTCATTTTCAATCGATATCGTGCTATAGTAAACTTAAATAACATATAAAAATTGTAGGTCTTTCGAATATCTTTACGACAGGAGAGCTAAGAGGCTAAGGGGGCTTTGGGGAGGCTAAGGGGGCAGTCTCCCCCAAAGAATTTGATATTTCTAAAACATTATCCATAATCACAGGTCAGACTAAAGAAACTTCGAAAATTGCTCATAAGCGAAAATAACTTGTCAGATTTGATTGCAAAAAATATATAAACATTAAATAAACACTTTAATCCAGAAGCTAATAATTACCAAAAATGTATTCCAAAGTCATAGTATTCCAATATTTTCAAAGTGAGACATTTATCACTAAAAGTATTTTGGCTAATTTAAAAAATATATATGTGAGATAAAACTTTATCAATTGTTTATCAGCTTTGTACAACGCGAATAAAGGGGAGAAACGAAGAGAATGAATTAAGTGAAAGGCAGCCAGACGTTTGGTACACTCTGTATGGAGGAGAAAAAGAAGGGGGGTGGACGATGAGAATGAATTAAATGAAAGGTAGCCCCTTTATTCGCCTTGATACTTAAACTCTCCCGATCTGGCGGAGCGTTCCTATTGGTCTCTCCGTCACATGTGTTTTTCTGACTCCGCTGTTGTTTTTGAAGAGGTCACCGCCATTTCATCTCGGCGAGTGCGAAAGACGCAAGCAAATTGATATGGCTTAGGATTTTAAATCGTTTTAATCTTTTGAATTGGCACTAAGAATGGAGTTTTAAGGTCTCCGAAACAGCTGGTTGCCAATATATATTTCATGCTGTACATTTATTTTTCACAATTAGACTGATCTGTACATTTGATTGCTTGATGGGAAGGGTTATTGCCACCGCAGGTTTTGGAAATTATTAGATTTTCTGTAGATTCTGACGTTTTTTAGGTGCGTTCGTAATTATATAAATGCGTAACATCTATAGTCGTTGTCTGGTCCGTCTGTCCGCATATAACAGCGCAAAAACTACCAGACCTAATCATTTGAAATTTAATATATATAATCATAGCAGAATTTTGTCGAGTCATTTCAAATTTTAAGAAAATCGAATCAAAACTTAAAATAATATTAATAAAAGTTTTCTTTATTCTGTTAAATCATATCGTACGTAATCTATATGATAAAAGCGCAAGTCATGTGACTGAGAAAAACAAATACGGGCTAACCACATCTTTTTTTCATATGCCAAGCGGCCATTTTTATTCAAAATTATTTTTTCGAATAAAATTACATAAAAGTTACATTTTTAGAAAGATCGTTCAAAACAATTGTTGGCTTGAGAGGTGAGTTACATTCAACAATGTATAGATTCTGAGATAACTTCAGTGGAAATTAGGTTAACCGAATATCTCAATCCATTAGAGTAAATAAACACAGGATATTCGTTCATTATGAGTCATAAAAATATTAAACCATGGAGGTAATCATCGCAAGGCAAGATCTCCATGGTGAAAAAAATTCGTATTTGTAAACGTGGCATACGTGGCTCATTTCGTTCCTAGCAGACGCCATAATTCATTTCACTGAAATAATGAGGATGATTTTTTTTTTTTTACATTGTGAAACTAGTTATAAAACGAACGCACCTCCTTTGTCACGTTTAATGTACAATTTCCAACTTCTTTAAAAGGGTGGAGGATCAAATTAAAAACATCTTTCAAATTGAGTGTGAATTATTAAACGGATACAGTCGTTTGATGGATTTATAGTTGAAAGTACTACAAACCCATGTGCCAGAAAAAATATAAATTCAACTCCTTCAATCCCAAAGTCTCTTATTTATTGAAGGTGTGTGGTGGTAAATTCAAATATAAAAGTTAGTTAAATATTTAGTTAAAACTACTGAACTGATTTGGATGTGTGATGTCTTTTTGGAAAACTTCAACGTCGATGTCGGAAAAAGATAAAAACCCTCTTTTAAATGAAATCCTAGTCTGATCCCCATATGAACCCGATTACGGAACAAAAAATAATTTTTACCAGCAATGAAAATATATACTACACATATCGTCTCAGTTCTTTTATGTTATTCGGTTCGGGCGCAGGTGATAAAGTGCCACACATTGTTCCCACCGCCATCATTCTGATATTCATATATACAAAATTATTGAAGTATATTACTCAAAATATTAACGTTTCAAGCATGTGATTTGAAATATATAATTTTCATTTAACATAAAAGAATTTTACATAAATTTAAAATGAATAAAATTTCAGCCTAGCTATAACGATTTCTAAGCCATTAGGCGTATAAATGCCCCCCCCCCCCCACCACTACAAGCGTTAAAACCTATCATGTGAAAAATTTTATCAAAATATAAATTTCACCTTGACAGAAACTTATTTCGAAAATTTATTTAAAAAATCCTAAAAAATCAATTTTACTTAAATTGGATGCCTTATTTCCTCCCAGGGGGCGCTATAAACGTAAAAGAAAATTATGTTACATCCGTATTGCCTGATTTTAACTTGGAGTATGGTTCCAATATGAGAAAACATAAAAAAAATATCCATTTTAAATCTTTAGATACATAATTTACAACCAGCAGCGCTACAAGCATAAAAAAAAACCTATCATGTGAAAATGTTTAACAAAATATAAATTTAACCACAGCAAAAGATTATTGTGAAAGTATAATTCAAAACACATAAAAAAACAAAATAAATTTATTTAAAATCAGTTACCCTATTTCCTCTTAGGGGGCGCTATAAAAGCAAAGCAAATTTATGTTAAATTTGTACTACATAATTATAACTTGGAGTATAACTTCCATATGAGAAAATATAAAACAATCCATTTTAAGGTTTTAGTTATGCAATTTACCACCAGGGGCTCTACAAGAGTAAAAAAATATATCATGTGAATTTTTTTATTAAATCACAAATTTCACGATGTCTGAAACTTATTCTGAAATTTTATATCAAAAAACATAAAAAAACTATTTTATTTAAAATTAGTTACCCCATTTCTTGCCAGTTGACGCTATAAACCCTTGAGAAAATTGTGTCGAATCTGTGCTACGTACCTTTAAATTCAATATAGGTATGATACAGTGAAACATTTTTAAAAAATCAAATTTACTTAAATTTGGTTATCTATTTCCTCCCTTCGAATTTTTTTGTACAACCCTATAGAATAACTATAAACAGTGCCGTAACTAGGCAGGTGCAACAGGTGCAGCCGCACAGGGCCCATCTGAAAGGGGGCCCCCAAAATGATGTGCATAAGAAATTATATTTTTTAATTGAAAAATAAATTTCTGCCTTTCTACTGCGCGATTTGACGGTTAAGTTTTGTGTTATTTAGATCCTAGATGTCTCTGCTTATCAACATGAACATTCGAATTAATATAGAACTGATATTTTCAACTTACCTACGTACCTGCCAAACTTATGCTAGGTTATAGTTTGAATACAGTAACGTATACTTGTGTTTTCGCTTATGTTTTTACCAAATGCCGTTTTTTTTTCGTTTTATTTTAACTTCCTTTAACCAAACCATTTGAAATGTGGAAGATACAGTCTTAAAATTAGTACATAAAAAAAACTATTTTATTTAAAATTAGTTACCCCATTTCTTGCCAGTTGACGCTATAAACCCTTGAGAAAATTGTGTCGAATCTGTGCTACGTACCTTTAAATTCAATATAGGTATCATACAGTGAAACATTTTTAAAAAATCAAATTTACTTAAATTTGGTTATCTATTTCCTCCCTTCGAATTTTTTTGTACAACCCTATAGAATAACTATAAACAGTGCCGTAACTAGGCAGGTGCAACAGGTGCAGCCGCACAGGGCCCATCTGAAAGGGGGGGGGGCAAAATGATGTGCATAAGAAATTATATTTTTTAATTGAAAAATAAATTTCTGCCTTTCTACTGCGCGATTTGACGGTTACGTTTTGTGTTATTTAGATCCTAGATGTCTCTGCTTATCAACATGAACATTCGAATTAATATAGAACTGATATTTTCAACTTACCTACGTACCTGCCAAACTTATGCTAGGTTATAGTTTGAATACAGTAACGTATACTTGTGTTTTCGCTTATGTTTTTACCAAATGCCGTTTTTTTTTTCGTTTTATTTTAACTTCCTTTAACCAAACCATTTGAAATGTGGAAGATACAGTCTTAAAATTAGTACATAAAAAAAACTATTTTATTTAAAATTAGTTACCCCATTTCTTGCCAGTTGACGCTATAAACCCTTGAGAAAATTGTGTCGAATCTGTGCTACGTACCTTTAAATTCAATATAGGTATCATACAGTGAAACATTTTTAAAAAATCAAATTTACTTAAATTTGGTTATCTATTTCCTCCCTTCGAATTTTTTTGTACAACCCTATAGAATAACTATAAACAGTGCCGTAACTAGGCAGGTGCAACAGGTGCAGCCGCACAGGGCCCATCTGAAAGGGGGGGGGCAAAATGATGTGCATAAGAAATTATATTTTTTAATTGAAAAATAAATTTCTGCCTTTCTACTGCGCGATTTGACGGTTAAGTTTTGTGTTATTTAGATCCTAGATGTCTCTGCTTATCAACATGAACATTCGAATTAATATAGAACTGATATTTTCAACTTACCTACGTACCTGCCAAACTTATGCTAGGTTATAGTTTGAATACAGTAACGTATACTTGTGTTTTCGCTTATGTTTTTACCAAATGCCGTTTTTTTTTCGTTTTATTTTAACTTCCTTTAACCAAACCATTTGAAATGTGGAAGATACAGTCTTAAAATTAGTACATAAAAAAAACTATTTTATTTAAAATTAGTTACCCCATTTCTTGCCAGTTGACGCTATAAACCCTTGAGAAAATTGTGTCGAATCTGTGCTACGTACCTTTAAATTCAATATAGGTATCATACAGTGAAACATTTTTAAAAAATCAAATTTACTTAAATTTGGTTATCTATTTCCTCCCTTCGAATTTTTTTGTACAACCCTATAGAATAACTATAAACAGTGCCGTAACTAGGCAGGTGCAACAGGTGCAGCCGCACAGGGCCCATCAGAAAGGGGGGGGGGGCAAAATGATGTGCATAAGAAATTATATTTTTTAATTGAAAAATAAATTTCTGCCTTTCTACTGCGCGATTTGACGGTTAAGTTTTGTGTTATTTAGATCCTAGATGTCTCTGCTTATCAACATGAACATTCGAATTAATATAGAACTGATATTTTCAACTTACCTACGTACCTGCCAAACTTATGCTAGGTTATAGTTTGAATACAGTAACGTATACTTGTGTTTTCGCTTATGTTTTTACCAAATGCCGTTTTTTTTTCGTTTTATTTTAACTTCCTTTAACCAAACCATTTGAAATGTGGAAGATACAGTCTTAAAATTAGTACATAAAAAAAACTATTTTATTTAAAATTAGTTACCCCATTTCTTGCCAGTTGACGCTATAAACCCTTGAGAAAATTGTGTCGAATCTGTGCTACGTACCTTTAAATTCAATATAGGTATCATACAGTGAAACATTTTTAAAAAATCAAATTTACTTAAATTTGGTTATCTATTTCCTCCCTTCGAATTTTTTTGTACAACCCTATAGAATAACTATAAACAGTGCCGTAACTAGGCAGGTGCAACAGGTGCAGCCGCATAGGGCCCATCTGAAAGGGGGGGGGGGGCAAAATGATGTGCATAAGAAATTATATTTTTTAATTGAAAAATAAATTTCTGCCTTTCTACTGCGCGATTTGACGGTTAAGTTTTGTGTTATTTAGATCCTAGATGTCTCTGCTTATCAACATGAACATTCGAATTAATATAGAACTGATATTTTCAACTTACCTACGTACCTGCCAAACTTATGCTAGGTTATAGTTTGAATACAGTAACGTATACTTGTGTTTTCGCTTATGTTTTTACCAAATGCCGTTTTTTTTTCGTTTTATTTTAACTTCCTTTAACCAAACCATTTGAAATGTGGAAGATACAGTCTTAAAATTAGTACCTTTACGTCTCAAATTCTGCAATTAGTTTAAAAAATATCGTTGTTAGCCCTTTGAAAAATGTTTGCAAAAAATAGTCGTTTTCGCAGTAAACATTTCCCATAATATGCCAACGTTCCACACACCCCCCCTCCCAGGTCGCAATTTTAGGGGCACCGATAAGCAAAAAATATGCCTTAATGCCGATACTTTCTTCTAATCATCAGTGCAATCGGTTTTCAAAAATAGGAAAATTTTAACTCTTTTAAAAAATTCACGATCGCAGGTCACTTTACCTCTCGGAAGCGATATTTTTTCTACATTAAAAGTAAATAAACGTCCCTATTTCGACACAATATTTTTACAGCATCTCGGCAGACTGGATTTACAGCTACTACAAAAATTTTGAAACATTCGGGGGAGCACAAATATTTAAAAAAAAAAATAAAATCTAAGAAAAAATCGACGAAAAAAGTAGGATATTTCGCTGGATTTGGCTTACGTTTTCACTATTAAATATGCATATTGTTTCATAAAATGGTTAAGGGTTTTATCATATTTTTAATTCCTAAAAATTTCGAAAAAATTGAACGATAACCACTGAAGAACAAAAAAAATTTAAATTACAGGACAACCACCCCCCCCCCCCTTTCCCCATCGGCATACTTCAGAATTAAGCATTGATTCCGAAAATCAAAATACGCAAAAAAATAAAAATAAAAAAAAAAATAAAATACAAATCCTAAGCAACATGTACGCTGTTTTACAACACTGCAAACCATTTCAATAAATATCATCATTAACCTTATGAAAGAAAATTCATTTCCGAAAGCCAGTTTTGTCAAATTTTGAGGACAAGTAATTCGTGGGGAAATAAATGCTTGGGAACAATAAAATTTTTCGAAATAAACTTAGGTATTTTCTTTTCCTTATTTCACGTAAAGTTTACTTTTAGTCATTTGGCAACATTGAACCTGTCTCGAATTCTATTCTGTTTTTGCTTCCACCGAGCTCTATGTTTTTATGCGGAAAGCGAAAATAAGTACGGAAATCGATTTTATTAAGTGATCGTGCTTTATAACGGCACAGTTTACTCTTTTATCTAATTCTAATGTCTCTTGATATTTTTAATTTGTATTTATTATTTATTTCTTATTCAAAGAAAAAGAAGTACCAAGAAATTTAAGGCCAGAATTTAAAGGTAAGTGAAATCATTGAAAATATTTATGTATATAATCTTGGAAAAACTTTTGTAGAAGAATTATTATTTTAATTATTATTATTATTATTATTATTATTATTATTATTATTATTTTAAATCTTATTAAAGGTAAACATATATCGAATTTGAAGGGTCCATGCAGTTTTTTTTTCTTTCTTGTCTCTCAATTTATAAAACAAGAAAATGTTATTTTTATGTAATTTATTATAGTATTAAATTTTGTGAAGGGGCATGTTTTATTAAAAGGAATTATTAAATATTTTATTTTATTGAATATATTATATTTTATATATTATATATATTATTTTATGAAGTGTTAAAGGAATAATTAAAAGGGCCCATTTTTGTTAGAGTTTCATGGAGGGATTCTAAAAAGGCGCTGTTTCTGTCTGGATCAACCAACTGATTTGATTTAAAAGTTCTAAAATTACTCGCTTATTTTTAAATCTGTGAATGAAATTGTTGTCTGGAGACTTTTATCTGCTATTTCAACATCGTTAATTAAACGTTTCGTATTTTTTGCTTAATAGACTTCATCCCATCTTCTAATCAATCTGGATAGCAGACAAATGGTCGCGACTTTAGAATTGTCTACTGGCGGTAGAAAAAAATATTTGCTTCTATTTTTATTTCATCGCTTTAAACGAGAGGATTTATTGTTTAAATGTTTGAAACCTTTTACGGTTCCTTTTACATTTGAGTTTTATGGCGACGTTTTAATAATTAATTTCATGTGTAACAAATTTTTAGATTTTTTTCTGAGAAATGTTTGATTGGAAAAAAACATCGAAATATGGCAAATAAAAGGCATCCAAGCAAGTGATGTTTCGTCACACGCTTGCATTCGTTCTACAAAAAGTAGTTTATGTACGTTATAACAGTTTTATACTTGTACACGCAACATGCTAACAATAATATTTTGTTTTCTAGCTTAAAAATGTCTAAGCATTTGTCAGGTGCACAAAAGAGAAATATAAGGAAACGAAAATTGGAAGAATGCAAGTCAATGTCGCAACAGTTTGGTAAATGGCTAAAAACCGAAAACTCAGAGAATAGAGGAAGTGTGGAAGAGGTCAAATCTAGCACTACTTCACAAGGTGATAAAAAAAACTACATTTGGCATCTACCCCTTCAATTAACGACAATTCTCCGAGTAACAAAAACTATCCATTGCAAGAAAAGCAATCTGCTGCTTCTCAAGATATTCTACTACAATACCCTCATTATAATTCAAAACAGGATGAGCCTGCACAAAGTACTGTCTCACAAACTGATAATACCGAACATTCTGCTTGCTTCACTGGGTATTTTACTACAATTGCCCCATAATAGTTCAAAAGAGGATCAGCCTGTACAAAGTACTGTCTCACAAACTGAAATTACCGAATATTCTGCTGTTTCACAAGGTATTTCACTACATTTGCCCCATAATAATTCAAAAGAGGACGATCCTGCACAAAGTACTGTTTCACAAACTGATAATACCGAACAAAATATGTTCTGTACTGTTCCAGAAAAAATACTGCTTAATTACAACGATCCCCATTCCTGGCCTGCCGTTACTGGTAAATTAATACATTCTCTTGTCTCACATGGTGCAGATCAAGGCGACAACATTAACTTTAATACATTAAAAGTAGACGATTCATGTCTAAAATTTACAAAGGACTGGTTTTATGTTAAACAAATTAACGGAGAAACTGTTAAAAGAAAATGGATTTTATATTCCGTTAATCAAAATGCAGTATTTTGCTTTCCTTGCAAGCTTTTTGGGCAAAAATAGCATAATCTTTCAGACACACAAAAAGGTTTTTATGATTGGAGGTATCTTCATCCGGTTATTCCCCGACACGAAAATTCTGCGGAACATCGAATTTCGTATGTGAAATGGAAAGTAATGGAAAAGAATATAAAATCAGGAAATGCAATTGATGATTATGTAATTAATTCCATTAACAAGGAAAAAATGATATGGCGTGAAATATTGAAAATAATATTGGATGCTATTCTATTCTGTGCCAAATATAATCTTGCTCTTAGAGGTTCAAATGACATTATTGGAGATCCAAATTGTGGCATTTTTTAAAATTTGATTGAATTTGCTAGCCATTATAATACTACTTTAAAGGAACATATTGAAAAACATAAAAAGGGTTCAGTGTCTTATTTCTCACCCACTATTCAAAATGAAATAATAAAATTAGTTGGGGACAAAACTAGAAATGAAATCATCTGCAGAATTAAGAAGGCAAAGTACTACACAATTTTATTCGACTGCACTCCTGATGTTTCAAGAAAAGAGCAAATGAGTCAGATTATAAGATATGTCCATGTTGACTGTAAAGGGAAGGTAATGATTGAAGAAAGCTTCATAAACTTTATTCAATCTCATGAAAAAACGGGAGAAGGTTTATCATCTGAAATTTTGAATAAACTAAATGTTGATAAATTAGACATTCAGGATTGCAGAGGGCAAGGATTTGACAACGGTGCCAATATGGCTGGCAAGTATAAGGAAGTAAGTGCACGTATTTCGGAAATTAATGATTTAGCAATATTTGTACCTTGTGCAGCTCATAATCTAAATTTAGTCGGTGCCCACGGTGCATCTACAACTCCAGAAATGATTGCTTTTTTTTGTACTGTGCAGAGGTTGTTTAATTTTTTCTCGTCCTCAACAATTCGTTGGGAAACTTTAATGAAGTGCTTAAAAATATAACTTAAAAGTTTTTCTGATACAAGATGGTCATCAAAGGCCAGAGCAATAAAAGCCCTGTATTTACAATTACCTGAAGTAATGGAAGGACTTCAAATGATCACAAACGATTTTTCGAATCCGGAAGCTGTATCGAATGCACAAAGTTTGATTCTGCAAATTAATTGTAAGTTTATCTGTACACTTTCTATATGGAATAAAATTCTACAATGCATCGATCGAACAAACAAAGCATTACAACAGAAAGTTTTGTCAATAGATATTGGAACAAAACTAAATGCTGGTTTACGTAGTACATTACAAGGGCTTCGAGATACAGGTTTTGAACAAAATATCCAGGAAGCCCAAAGTTTGGCTGAAAAAATGGATATAGAGAAGGAATTTCTTAATAAAAGGAAAAGAAGAGTGAAGAAAATCGAAATAGATGAAACATCAGATGAAGGAAGTAAATTAACATCTGAAGAGTTATTTAAAATACAAACAGTGTTCTTGACACTCTGTTGTCTCAGATAGATTTGCGTTATGAAAAAATGAGAACCATCTGTGATTATTTTTGCTTTCTGTATGGCTCGTCTTTACAACATATGAGTGTCGCTGACTTAAAAAAATCGGCTGCAGATCTCGCTATTAAGTACAGCAAAGATTTAAAAAAGTACGACTTCACATGTGAAATTGAAAGTTTTAAGTTTGAAAAACGGCTATTATACAAAACATACAAACTGCATCTCCCCTTGATATTCTACAGACTCTTCATGATTTTGGTTTAATTGAATCTTACCCAAATATCAGTGTCGCCCTTCGAATATTTTTAACTCTTCCCATTTCTATTGCTTCGTGCGAGCAAAGTTTTAGCAAGCTGAAATTAATAAAAAATTATTTACGATCAACTATCGGACAAGAACGTTTATCCAATCTGTCTATTATTTCAATAGAATACAATATAATTAAAAATATTAATTATGATGATGTTATTAACGAATTTGCCGAAATGAAAGGCAGAAAAGTGCAATTAAAATAAAACTTAATAAAAATTTTTATTGTGACGTGTTTTTTTTCATTTTTCCAAACCTAATTAATTAAGGGACCCAAATGCGAATTCTTGCACAGGGCCCAGGAATGGCCAGTTACGGCTCTGACTATAAACTCTATATTTACCCTCTTCAAGAAAAATCATACTGTAGTTGTTTGTATAATGTTAAATTGCATTACAGTAGCGCTCTACAAATCCAACATTTAACATATATTCGTTTAATATATTCGTATCATTTTGTGCAGCCCTGTACAGTAACTACAAATGCTATAGACACCCTCTTAAAAAAAATTGCTTTAGGCCACCGTAACACTGCGCTCCGGAGCTCAGTGGAATAGGGCTTCCGAAAAGCGAATTCTAATCCAAATTACTCTTTCCTTTCCCTCCCATTTCCAATCTTTTACCTTCTTTTGTATCAAAACACTCATAAGTGACGTAATGTGTGACTTACGAAAGAGATGGAGATGAAACAGGCTTGATTTTTAGCACTTTCCAACCTAGTTGAAAAGTGCTTATGACTTTGGTTTATCTGGCCGTCTGCCGTCTGTCCGTGCTCTAACTCCCGTAAATATGCTCGGATTGCTCTGCAATTTTTATATATTATTGTCGTTATCTATAGCATGTTCCCTATTTCAACGGAAGTGTGTAGCACTTATAGTTTTATTACAGGGACACTCAAAAGAATTCCGTTACATTGCGGTCTATGGGGAAAAATCATTTGCGGTTCATTTTAAGGATGTTACACAATTTCAAACACATCGTAATTGATATATATCACTAAGGTGCATTAGAAGAAGCTTAATATGGAATAGGGTGTGCATAGCACTTATAGTTACTTTACAGGGACAGTCAAACGAATTCCGTTACATTACGTCTATGGAGAAAAATCGTCTGCGGTTTATTTAAATAATGTTCCACTATTTTAAACGCATTGAAATTTATATATATATATCTAAGGTGCATTACAAGAGGCTTACTACAGAATAGTGTGTGTATAGCAGTCATCGTTCATTTACAGGGACACACAACAGAATTCTCTACTGTCTGTTAACAATAATTCCTGGAAGTGCGTTTTAAGTTACTAAACGCGATTTTAATTTTAACTCGCTTTTTGTTTATTACGTGGTGTGTATAAATTCTATAGATCCTATACAGGGCAGCACAAAAGTTCGCGAACACATTTCCGTTTATTGACAGAAACTCCAGAAAGATAATTTTAAACTGTGCTACGCGTTTCCTAACTAAACTAAAATTTAGCATCCTAACATATACAAATCTATAGATCATATACAGGGCTGAATAAAAGCATTCGGATATTTTTCCGAATATTGTATCTGTTGGAAATTCCTGAAATTATGTTTTTAAATATGTTATGCGTTTTCCAAATTGTTTACTTAGATGTTATATTTTAGCTTATTAAACGGTATGTTTTGTAAAATTATTTTGGAAGCGTTGGAAAGTGCTACATAATCTATGCTTGACGCATGATTTTTCGTTCTTGTTATATCAGTCTTCGGGTTCTGGCAGGCTCAAGCTCAATCTGTCTTAAATTCAAAATTTTATTTATTTCTATTTCAAATCATTTTAATGCTATTGTGGTCAGAATAATGAGTAAACATAAATAGTATTTTTCTGTTCTGCGTAGTTGCGAACTATTAATTTTTCGTATTAACACTATTCCCGATTCATAATCCTGAGCTTATTTAATCGCAGAATTCTGCGATTAATTAACATTAAGATTAGGCAAAGGTTTCTATTTGGAAGTAGTAATAACTAAAAAAGTGGAATTGTTGATAGCGAAGTATACGCAGACAGATGTATTTACAATTTTTATTTTGCTAAATAAAAACAAGTAATATTTTTAAAAAAAAATTAAGTCAATTCCTATTTAGGTCAACAAAGAGAAAGTTTGATTTTAGTTACTTTTAACTTTAAAAAATGTATTAACATCAAGTGTCATCCACTACAAGTTTTAAAAAAATGTATTTGAACTTGAGTGGATGAATAAAAAGTATTTTATTAACTATTGGACAATTAAACAAGATATATAAATATATATAGGGAGAGTGTGAACTAATAGCAGGAATTGAACAAATTGGAAATTGTACGTCAAACGCGACAAATTAGGTGCATTCGTACTATAGCTATCCAGGTCTTGATGATTTTTAATTCTGCGAAATGAATTATATCGTCTGCAGATTAATTTTTGTAATAAAATAAGTATCTCGATCGTTTGACGATTAAACCTCGGAAACTCCTATAACAAGAAAGCACCGATTTTTTTGATTTTTTTTTTAATTTCTTAATAAATCTTTTTATTAATATCTTCTAAAGTTTTGATTCGATTTTCATAAAATTTGAAATGTCTCGACAAAATTCTGCAAAGATAATATATCTTAAATTTTAAACCATTCGTTTGGGTGGTTTTTGCGTTGTTATATGCGGACAGACAGACGGACGGACGGACGGACCAGACGAGGACAATAGGGGCTACGTATTTATATAATTACGAACAAGCCTGAAAAAAAAACAATGCTTTAAATTTTGAAAATAATGTATGAAATATAAATATGCCGATTGGTGTGACGGCGGAGGAGGGGTACGCTACGGGTGTTAGTAATGCAGAATATTAGGGCGCCGGTACTTTTTTCCTTAGAAAATAAGCCCTGGGTATAGGAATCTCAAAAACATGAAATTCGCTAATACCGTGATCTTAATATCGTGCGTAATGGCGACTTTATGAATACTTTCCACTCGTTTAACGTCTCTAAATAAATATTAAAGCTCTTAAACTAAAAGTTTTCTTTCGTCATCGGTTAACTGGCAAATAAACAAAGTAAAATTTTAACTGTTAGATAGAAATACAAAAACGACATGCAATGAAAATACTGATTCGATTTCATAAATATATTAATAAATTTCCGTAAAAATCACTTCCGTAAACGATTTTTATGAAACCATGCGTGAAAATCAATCCGTGACAACCAATCAAATTAATCTATCTATCTACCGCAGGTGTAACCTAACCACAATAAACATATTAAAACTGATAATGCGCATATGACGTTCTTGTAGTCAAAATCTGCTGTATCTACAATTAACTGACTGGTCAATCACATGGAACGGATGCGCAAATCCCCCAAGACGAATGCGCAGTAGGTAGAAAAAGAGGTTGCTTCCGAACGTGCACACTATCTGTTGTTGTTGCAAGAAAAATGAATTTATCCCACCCAATTTTACTTAATGCTTAATGCATAGCGTAAATATTCTAATAGTTCGCCGAATCGTGCATTTTTGCGATTTTTTCCCCTTTTCATTCTTATCTCAAAACAGTGACTTCTACCATGTTACTTTTATTTCAAAAATAATGAAAAACCTACTTGGAAACATGCCAAAAATAAAAGTAATAGTAAAGCCATTTTAACTGAGAAATAATTACATATTGTGCTAAATTATTTACTTCGGTTGTGTTCAAGAAAGAAGATCGCGCGGCGCGCGGGCGAAGGAGAGAATGGTTATGGAGTAGGTCTTATCAGAGCAAGTACTTGTAATAATTTAATTATTTCATGCTTTTATAGTTTAAAACAGGTAAAAACAACGACTACATATCTTTATCTTTCCAAAACAGTGGCTCTCGTAATAGGAATACATGCCTATATTTACTCAGAAAAAATCCAAAATATTCATGAAAGTATCACGTGATCTGATTTACAGTCGAAAACTGGCATCGAGCCCGATCAGCGTTCGTAACCCGCAAAATTTTCGCCCGCGCGGCGCGCGATCGACCCAGGAAAAATCTTTGGGTGGTTTGATCACGTGATTGGGATTTTTTTGTGTTGTACTTGGTTTGGTAGGTTGATTGATACAGCTGTAGCAGCATGATCGGATATCTGAAAATTTTCAACTTTTTAACATTCTAAAATGATTTTTTAAACCTTTGATCCAACATAAAAATAATAGAATACGAAAGTATGATGTATATATATATATATATATATATATATAGTTACACAACTGCTGTCAACTTATATGTCTCTAGAACTACAGCGCCTGCTAAAACTGATATATTAGTTTAGTTGCTAGCAGTTACATAAATATATATATATTGTACAAAAAAATGCATATAATAAAATAAAATTTAATTTTCTACAACCAGTGCACCTTTAACTAACAAGGGAGAGGACGTTCGGATCACCGAATTCCTGCAACACAGTATTGGTGGTTTCAATAAAATTAATGTAAACTCTAAAAAAAAAAAAATTAAATTAAATTAAAAAAAAAATGGGTACTTTTTGGTTAACCGGGCACCAGTGAAACAAATATAAATACACACACACACACACATATATATACATACATATATACACAAACATATATATGTAGATATATATTTCTATTTTTTTTTCACTGGCGCCCGGCTAACCGAAAAGTACCAAAAAATGTTATGTACTTTAATGACGCTTGGGTTGTCCTACACAGATGAACCTGAAAAATATGGATACAAAGTGAATGCTCACCGTTTATTTCAGATTTTTTTTTCCTATTTTTATTAATTTAAAAATGATTTATCAGTCGCTTTATATTTTTTGGGATAAATAGAATGTTAATAAATCAAGGTCGTGATACCAATTGGTAATCTTGTAACATGTTAAAAGATTTATTTCTTTATTTGTAATAGTAAAATAAAATCTTTGTTAAAATTTGATAAAAAAGCTTTTAAACATTTTATTAAAATATATTTTTCGATAACAACCTTGTTGAAACATAATTATTAATTTCTAAAAATTTATTTTTCTTGAAATTCATTTTTTGATGTAAATTGCATTATTTTTTATATTGCAATAAACATAATAAAACACGAGAAACAAATGCTAAAATAAAAAAAAAGAGTAGAAAATAGAAAAAAAATTCAGTAGAAATAGATAAAAGATAGATTCAATAGAATTCAATATATAGTTTCAATATAGATTATAGATTCAATAGAATTCAGTAGAAAATTTATAAATATTATAACTATATTTTATTTATATTCATTACGAAACTAGACGGTAAACCACATGTATTTTACCTCTTTACAAAAATTGATACTGATATTTCTAGTTTAAATAATGTATATCTTTTACATTTTATTTTTATAATATTTTTTACATTGTAAAATATGCTTTGCATTCTATTCGTACTATAAATTCACTGTTGAAGTACTCATTATAAAAACCTGGAGAAATTCGTGTAAATTGACTATATTTCCATTCCTTATTTTACATTTGCTAAAAAGAAAAACAAAATAGTAATAATGTTTAAATATTAAAAGGCACTGTAATGTAAAATTTTAATCGTAAAATAGCTGAATTTGTCGTATTTAATTAAATAAGTAATTGTTAATAATATCAAATTTTACTTTTATAAAATATATTCCATAGACACCGATTAAACATTTTTAAATGAAAAAAATAGAAAAATCAAATTATGGGAGTCGAACCCGCAACCTCCGGAATCAAGAGCAGCGCTCTAACCATTCGGCCACCAAATCCACATTTTTTTTCAACAAAATATCATTAAAATACGCAAAATAATCAAATGAAGGACCATGTTCATTATTATTGATTTGGATGTCCAAATCAACAATAATGAACGCAGGCCTTTCAATTTCATTCACAGTAGATATTCACTCTATATTTTAATCTCCATCACCCGCGCGCCGCGCGATCTTCGGTTCTGAACAGCCCCTTCTTCATGATGACTCGAAACATCTCAACTCTATTCTTACTCTGTTTGCGTACAAATTTGCGGTGTAGAGCGGAATTCTTTTCGAATGTCTCTGAAGTGAGTTTTATATTTTTACTTTACTAAGAAACATAATATTTTGTCATAGAACAGAAAAAAGTATTGATTGATTTGTTTGAATGGAATAACTTTAAAATATTGTCTGTTTCAGTGTGACAACTCTGATTGTTCTAAGTGCAATAAGTTTTAAATAGGTGTTTCTTAAACTTTACTTACTTGGTTTTTTTTAATTAAGAGATTTTTTAATTTAGCAGTGTGTTTAGTACAAAAAAATAGAATACAAAAATAACAAATTGAATAATTTATAAAACCATATATACCCGACTAAAGAAAACGAAAGTGCTATACCAAAACCAAAGTGGTATAAAAATAAATTTAAGGCTATTGGAATTTTTTCCCCCCGAATATTGATTTTGGTGTAAATTACTGACAAACAGTTTTTTTTTTTTTTACTTATAGAGGAAAATATTCTAATTTTTTTATTATATATCATCGTGTTCTCATAAATAGGATTTCGAGAAAGGGTGTGAACATTCAAAATAAAACGAAATATAATAAATACAAGTTTAAAAGGTATAATTATAAGAATTGATAGCTCTGACTATGATTAAGATGTGTTATTGTAGGACACCAATATCTATATTTTTTTAATTAAAAGATTCAAAATGTTAATTTATTTTTACGTGTTATTTTTTAATTTATAAAAAGGTAAAAGTAAATGAAATTTTAATATAGATAACAATACAATTAAAAAAAAAATATTTAATTTGATTTGTAACAACCGAGTCGTGTTTAGAGGTGCTGTCGCACAAAGGCCTCGCGCCTTTTAAAAGGCTAAGAGAACCAACCACGCGTCCGGAAAAAAAAATTAAGAGTTCTGAGATATTTAGCATTAATTTTATTGTGATATTTATTTTACATTAAAACTTATACAATTTAAATATGTAAAACTTGGAAAATGCAAAATGTGTTATCGATAAAATACAAGGCGCAGGATCTCGACATAATAACTTATTGTTTTTAATCAATTTCAAACTATACACTTCTTTTTAGCCACACAAATGCTTATATTCTTTCCGGCAACAGTAAAATTCACGTTTATGAAAAGTCACAGCCATACATCGCTGCCAGAAGTTAATCTCGAAAAATGAAACATTTGAAGTTACTGAAAAAATTAATAGCTCGAAAAGTATTTGTCACAAAATTGTTGGACAAACTGCGTTAGAAAGGTAAAAAATTGTATTTTTCTTTATGTAAATTTCAAATCTAATAATTATGCCGTTTTTCAAATATTGAATTAAAAAAAAAAAAACCAAACTTCACAATGAAGTACCATAGCGAAACCTTCACGCTTAAAAAAATAATGGGGCTGTTAACGGATGAAAAGATCAGGTGGCGCGTGGGCGAAGGAGACTAAAATATGGAGTAAGTCTATACTGTGAATTGAAAATTGAAAGGCCTGCGTTCGAAACATTGATTTTACTAGTTTGCCTATTTTAATTATATTTTGTTAAGTCTAGAAGTGAACTTGATGGCCGAATGGTTAGAGCACTGCTCTTGATTCGCGAGGTTGCGGGTTCGATTCCCCTAAATTTCTGTTCGATTTTTCTACTTTTTTATTTAAAAATGTTTTATCGATTGCTTTGTATTTTTCATGATAAATGGATTATATTTCATAAAAGTGAAATTTGATATTAATAACAATTACTTATTTAAATACGACAAATTTAGCTATTTCACGATTGAAATTTTACATTACATATTATTATTAGCCACCCACAGGGCTAATTCTTTCAGTCTACAGTAAAATTCATGTTTATGAAAAGTCACAGCAAACTCCATATATAAAGGAGGACACGCTTTATACATAGCTATACAAATGGTTGTTACTGACGGTATTAAAAATCAAATTGTATCATTTTATTATGCCGATACTTCAGCTTGTATTTCCTTTCTCAGTTCCTAATTGCCCTACAGCGGGCGCAGACCCCATTTAAAGTATCCAGCGAAGTTAAACTGATCGTGGCGGACATTTCTCAGGCGGTCCCGTGGCCCTATCTCCCATCGGAACGAGACCTTTTTACTGCTCAAACCCCTTTATGTAACATATCAATAGATAGATCTCGTCAAGCACTATGGTCTGGTCCTACTCTCTCTCCCCCCCCCCTTCTCACTCCCCTCCCTTAAAAAGCATTTTTCTCTGTTTTCTCTTTTTAAATTTTAGTTTTTCCCATCTTTCTCAGCCCCTATAAGCCCCACAGAGGGCGTACGCCTCTTCTAAAGGATACAACGACGTTTAACTTGTCGAGGCCGACATTTCTAAGAGGGTCCCAAGCCCTATTTTCTATTGTAACGGAGTTATCCCCCCGGGGGGGGGGAGACATTCAAGGTATTCAAACCCCATCATGTAACATATCAAAAGTTGATCTCGTCAAGCCCTTTTGTCTGGTCCTTCTCTCCCCCCTCCCGACAGGAACCCTTTTCTTATTTATTTTTTTCAATTTCTCATAATTATTTTAGTTTTTCCCATTTTTCTCTGTTCCTATGAGCGGACAGCTCCAAAATTAGCTGCAAACCGCCTAAACGTCCCCCCCTCCCCGCTTCTTTTCGCGCCCTCGGTTTTCACGTATCTCTCCAGGAGGGCTCGTCAGAGGCGCATCCCTATTAAAGTCCTGTCTCTCAATTGCAAGTGATGATTAATTTTAAAGGTCTCGTAAAGCACTCGTGTTTTGTATAGCTCCCCCCCCCCACCACTCTCCAACAGCCCGTCAATTAATGCTAACTCATCGCTTGTTAAACAACTCCTCTTAGCTATATCCATCATAAAAGCTGCTATCATAGAACTTTTCATTGCTTATTTTAAGTTATCTATCAAGTGTTAAAGTGTCTTGAACCATTAAAAATAGTTTAAAGAGTGTCATCAAGCCAGCAGCATTTGTAAACATCTACCTCGCGAATTCTCTGCCCATTGGATCACATCTTTTCATTATTATATTTACTAAAAATTCTTCTAGTCACCGAATCTTTTTAAAACTTGGTGTGTTCGTTCCTAATATATTCCGCCAGCCTCACAAAAAATCTTAGAGCGCTAACTAAATTCTAAAGTGGAGAAGCTGGCTTATGCTAACAAACACTTTTTTTTTTTTTTTTGACGAGTTACACTTGGTTGAAAAATCTCAACGATAAAAGCCGTGGGTGGCCAATCTATATTCTGCCGTAAAGAAGAAAATTTCCCGCTTGTTTTCTTTCTTATATCTGTAATAAAAGAAAGTACTGGAATTTTATTTGAAGTTCCGGTTTTCGACGGAATTACACGTTTTAGGCGTCAGAAATTTTTATTGGAATTACATAAAGTTAATATTATTTTCAAGTTTTGTTTTCTGCAAGCATAATTAGTACAAACTGAGAAATCAAAATAAATACTTACAACAATTTAAACAAGAATGAAAAATCATGCGTCAAGCATAGATTATGTAACACTTTCGATTGCTTCAAAACTAATTTTACAAATCATTACCGTTTAATAAGCTGAAAGATAACATCGAACTAAACAATTTGGAAAACGCATAACATATTTAAAAACGTAATTTTAGGAATTTCCAAAATATACAATATTCGGAAAAATATCCGAATACTTTTGTTTGCCCTGTATATGATCTATAGATTTGTATATATAGTACATAGGATGCTAAATTTTAGTTCAGTTAAGAAACGCGTAGCACAGTTTAAAATTCTCCTTCTGGAGTTTCTGTCAATAAACGGAAATGTGTTTGCGAGCTTTTGTGCTTCCCTGTATAGGATCTACAGAATTTATACACACCACGTAATAAACAAAAAGTGAGTTAAATTTAAAATCGCGTTCAATAACTTAAAGTGCACTTCCAGGAATTATTGTTAACAGACAGTAGAGAATTCTGTTGTGTGTCCCTGTAAATGAACGATGACTGCTATACACACACTATTCTGTCATAAACCTATTGTAATGCACCTTAGTGATATATATAAAATTCAATGCGTTTAAAATAGTGAAACATTATTTAAATAAACCGCAGACGATTTTTCTCCATAGACGTAATGTAACGGAATTCTTTTGACTGCCCCTGTAAAGTAACTATAAGTGCATAGCACACCCTATTCCATTTTAAGCTTCTTGTAATGCACCTTAGTGATATATATCAATTACGATGTGTTTGAAATTGTGTAACATCCTTAAAATGAACCGCAAATGATTTTTCCCCATAGACCGTAATGTAACGGAACTCTTTTGAGTGTCCCTGTAAAAAAACTATAATCGCTACACACTTCAGTTGAAATAGGGAACCTGCTATAGATAATGACAATAACATATAAAAATTGCAGAGCAATCCGAGCATATTTACGGGAGTTAGAGCACGGCCATACGGCCAGACAAACCGGAAGTCATAAACACTCACTTTTCAACTAGGTTGGAAAGTGTTAAAAATATATAAATTTGGAAATTTTTAAACACTCGGTAACGGAATTACGTGAAATCCATTTCACGTAATTATATATATATATATATATATATATATATATTATAGAATATATTTATTTACTTTTCGCGATGGCCCCGATACAATACGTTCACTCAATTCACATGTGATAAGAATAGTATTTTGCATTTTAAATAATGAGATAAAAAGGGGTACTTACTTGTCTTATGATTATATTTTATAAAACGAATAAACAATTAAAAAAATTCACATTATTTAAACATCGTTATTTCGTATTATGTTCAGTAGAAAATTAGCTGAAATACACAAAGAATAATTAAGGACGCACAACGAGACGAAAAGAGTCAGATCCTATCTGTGACATCACGTCACGTGTTTTAATGTTGAGATCAGGCCCGAAATAACTTTTCACGATGGACCCGCTTTCAGGCAGATGCAAATCAAAGATCGTTTGCATAAGTAACAATGCAAAACAAATATGATAAAAACGTTTATATTTCAGTTCTCTCAATGTGGTTAAAATTACAGCTGGTCGTAATTCTAGGTATTCTCTTTTGTTATGTGCATGTAAAGCACGATGATTTCGGAAAAGTCAAGAAAAGATAAATTTATTTGTAAAAAAATAGAAAAGCTATTGAAGAAAAAACGTTGGGGTTATTGTAGCCTGCCGTAATTGTAGTGTTTAGTTCCGTAAAATAATCGTAGTTTACTGGGCATCATGAATTCAACAGCTTTATCAAATATATCATAAACAATAGCGTCAGTGTATAATAAATTTTGGCTATTGCAGCTTCCCTGATTGCAGCCCCCCTATCGATTTTCTTCATAAAATGTTACATTATGGTAAAATGTGGCACTTGGAATAAGGTTTAATTATAGTTTTAAATGAAATCTTTCAGAATCATTTTGGCTAATAGAACAGGCTCTTCCAACAATTTGGAATTTCCTGTTACGCTTAATCCATATTGTTTTAGGATTCAGAAAGTAGAATTCAGATATATTTTTATAACGAATATTTCTAGCAGCAGGATTACTTTACTCAATTCCACATATGCTGTTAAAGCTGTTTTATATTTCTTTAAAGAATCCTCCTTATCGCCTCCTTTGTACAATACATTATATTGCAGTTGCAAATGAACAGGCAAGCTATACATTGTATGTGATCTACCGTGTAATGGCATTTCTAATATTCTCCAACCTGATTCAGTAGATTCCACATATCTACCATCAACTAATGAAGAAATTTCATCAAATATTTCATCATTAATTATTTTAGTATTATCAATTTTTGAAAAAGTGACTTTGTGAATCTGTTTTCGAATATATTTAGTCGTTGCTACCGAAGTACAGTACTCCACATTAATGTAACAATCGTGCTTCATTAAAAGATATGGGTTAATAATGCATCACCATCGTATTGTCCATCCAATGTTCTTTTGTAATGATTTGCTTCTGCTCTATTATCACATCGTTCATAATGCGGAGATCTGTTTTGATTCATTTCAGTTTGGGACGTAAACTTCTTTGGAAACTTTTTAGAAGATTCCCTGCTTTCACTTGAACGCTGCCGATATGCAATTATCAGTTTGTTCTGGAATTTTCATTTTTGATTATGTTTTATTGTGAAAAGCATGTATACATGTGGCGATTCCCGTTCCTGAAACTATCGTATACACCTATGCAATGATAGCCCCAAATAATTTTCAGGCTTCGTTTTTGTTGTAGTAGCGCTTTTAATTTTAAGTAAAATGTAAATGATCTTACAAAAAGTAATGGAGTACTCTATGATTCCATCATAATATGCTTAATCTTATTCAATGCTCTCTTCATTTTTGGCTAACGCAGATTACATGCCATGGTAACAGAAAGATCAGGTTTCCCATACTTTCTCACTATGACCATTGCATCTCGATATAAGTGTTCCATATGTCTTGGAAAAGAGAGTAGAAATATATTGCCCATTTTTCCCTTATTTTTGGGTTATTTAATGTAAGTTAAAAAAAAATTTGTCTTTCTTTGGCACAAACTTAAAAAAAAAAAAAGCTGCTAAACATTACACCATTTCCTACTGCGCTAAACTTTTTATTTACCAATATTCAATCCCAATGTATGACTTTAAAAATATTTTACTGTGCAATAAACCAGCCACCTCTACGTTTACGTCTACTGTGATGACTACGATGGCGTATTTGGAGATCCAAAGGTCACAAAAGAACTTTTAATTTAAAATATTAAAAGTTATTTAATTGAAATTTTAATTTGTTTTAAATTTGAATGGTTTATCTATAGTAAGTGCAAAACAATTTCTTTCCTTGCTGTGGATCAGGGATAGAAATAGCTAAATTTTTATTGATGCCATTTCCTCATTAAAATTGAAGAGAAAACCAAGGAGGAAATTTCAACAGATTTACATTCAGTTCAACAATTTTTCATTCAGTTACAACTTTTAGGTAGCTTTCAATACAAAAAAGTATAAAGCTACCTATTGCAGCCGTTCGGAGGAAAGCAGTTCCGGAAAATTTCGATATATTTTCACCGATCATGACCCCCAGACCCCAAAACCACCCTCCGTCCAAATGTTGATTTATATATATAGATATATCCATATATATATATATATATATATATATATATCTGACCTATGTCATACGATAACGCCCGTATTTATGAATCGATTTTAATGAAACTAATTGTGTGTATTAAGGTCACTAATGTCTCGACCGAGTTCGTTGGCCAGCTTGGTCCGCCATCTTGTTTCAAGATGGCGGCCACTTAAAGATTTAAATTAACTTAAAATCTAAAATAACTATACAAAAAAGTTAAAAATTCAAATTTATTTTTTAATTACGTGTTAGGCCTTGATACAAGGATTCCAGAGCTTTTTTTGGTTTACCTCTATCTTAAAAAATGGCTGAGATAGAGCAGTTTGAAATTCTAGGGTGGCTGACATTTTGAAACAAAACAGCACATTAACGCGATTACTCGCAAATTATTTTCTTTCATTGTTGTAATAATTTTCCCAATCATACGCATAAAACTATATATTCATATCCGTTAGCGCCAAAATTGGCGACATTTGGCGAAATATCGCGAAATTTGGCGATCAAAATAAGTCTTCATAAATGAAGCCAATTTGGCTATTGCTCAATAATTTGACGAATTTCTTATTCAAATTCAGTATTAACGAATCTTTTGTAAACGTTTCTTTGCATTTTAGCTTGCTGTTTTCGTGTAACATTAGCTAAAATTTTAAAACGTAGATATAGGAAAGCTACCTTTTCCTCCCGGTACAGGCCGGAAGGACTTTTTTAATTTCATGTATCCGAATAAGTCGTTTCATAAATTCATTTCAGTAAGATTTTATAAAAATACGGTAGATTTAAAAATTGTTATTTTTCAGAACTCATCACTAACTTAGTTGCTTAACTAACACACATATTCTAATAAGATATTTCTTTAAATTTCAATAAGCAAAATTACTTCCTGAAACTGTTCTTAATTTTCCACTATATTTTCATAGTGTTACAAGTATAGATTCATTCTTTTTTTAGGATTTCGTTCATCTCACGAAACACTATTCGTCCCGCTTGACTGTCTGTCCGTCACAGAGCCGGTTCCCAGAAACTATATAACTTATAGACTTGAAATTTTGTGTACTTACAGCTGAATACCTACTGCACGCTGAAAATAATAAAATTTTGAAAAAATCGTATTAATTTAATATATAGAGATAAAAAACCAAAAATCTAACAGCCTTTTCCTATTACATTTAAACATTTCTCGTTATAACAGTGGCCAACAATTAAAAATACACAATAAAATTATTTCTACAATAATTAATTTTCTATTGAAAGATTTCCATTTGAAAAATGAAAATGAAATAAAAAGTTTCACCAATTGAAAAATAAAATTAATATGACGTCATATTCGTAATAAAACGGAAATTTTCAAACATTTCTCAATAATACAAGGAGTGTGAGTATGTGTAAGTACAGAAAGCAGGTTAATATGACGCCATTAGAGAATTAAAAAGAAAATTAATCTGACGTCCTATTGAAGTTTAATGGACTTTTTCAAATGTTTGAGAACAATACAAAGAGAGTATCAATATAAGTAATAGAGAAAGCAAGTAGATATGTCGTCAGAAGGGATTTTAACGTCATATGAGTTTGAAGAACGTATTGAATCATGCCAAAAACCCAATTGCGGAAATATTGGCCTATTTTAACATTTTGAAGGTCGCTATACAACATGTTAAAATTTTGAAATTGATTTTTTTTTTATCACATTTATTCCACATGACAGATATTATTATGACAGAGTATAATAGCCGGTTCAGATATTCGAAAAAACGAGAAAAATATACCGGTAAATTTTTACTTTATAAAAAACATGACTTTTTTTTTTTGGGGGGGGGGGATGTAATTTATTTGGATTTATTAAAGAAAGCATAAAATGTTTTGAAATGAATTTTAAGCGAAACCCTTCGTGCGATCTTCGATCATACGTACCCACTTGTTCTCTGTTAATCACAGCATTACAAAAAGATTTTAACCCTATTCAAATAGTTATGTGTCATGTTTATTTTTTTAAGCTCGCAAAACATATAAATAAACCATATACAAAATTGGGGTTGCAATATTGAGGCTTATTCCGACAGAACCTGGGTCCTTCGCTTGCCGTTCCGATGCTGAACTGCCCGGACGATATCCTGGACTGGACATTTTTCGCTCTGTTGAAATAACCTCAACGTTGCTACTCCAACCTTGATGTTGAATCCTTCTATATTAAAAAAAGTAATCTGGAACTGAGCCAAAAACGAAATGGACCAATCAAATTCTGCGTAGATATTCCGGGTTGTTCTCATCGCTTTTTTACTAGGGACTTTTTTGAGGAGCTATTGCTTTTTTTCTATCTATCCTACGGATTCGAAAATCATACCACCAGACGCGAAATACAACAAGCTTTCAGAAATTCAAAATATTATCACGGTCGGACGATAAAAACTCAAAAAATCCTTAAAAATAGAGTAAAAAATCTTTTATTGAAAAAGTCATTTTTTTATATTGTTGCCATTTTCTAAATAAGCGCAAAGGATTATGTTTTATCTCAAATAAAAAATGTATTTGCGCGAGATTATTAAAAGCAATAATGAAAGTTTAAAATAATAATTAAATGATCCCGTGTTGAAAGCAGGAAATAAAGAAAATTACGTCATAAAAATTGTGTTTACACATGAATATTAAAAATAAAAAAGATGAATTAAATGAAAAAGCATTATAACCAGTTAAATGAAAAAGCATTATAACCTGATTACAGAAGAAAGTCGCCGTTCGTGATATCATCATCATCATCTTTTTAAAACAGGATACATTACCAGATTTTATAAGAGTCTGTGAAATCAGAACGGTGGTTGGTGTAAAGGTGAAATTAAGCACTCGCCAGTCGCCACTCGTCGATTAAACTTGAAAAACTGGCGATTAAAAATATGGAAAGAACCGGCCAAATGCAGTATTTCCCGATTTCCAATTTTCCCTAAAATTCAGAATTTTTCCGCGCCCGATCGCCGAAATTCTTGATTTTTTTTTTCGCGTCCGATCGACGAACTTAGTGATTTTTCCGCGTCAGATGGACGAAATTTAAGATTTTTCCGAACCCGATTGCCAAAATTTATGATTTTCCGAACCCGATTGCCAAAATTTATGATTTTCCGCACACGATCGCTAAAATTTATGATTTTTCTGCGCCCCATCGCCGAAATTTTTGATTTTTTCGCGTCCGATTGACGAACTTTGTGATTTTTCCGCGTCCGATCAATAAAATTCATGATTTCTCCTTACCCGATCGTCGAAATTTATGATTTTTCTGCACCCGATCGCCGAAATTTGATTTTTACGCTCCCGAATGATGGAAATTCATGATTTTTACGCTCCCGAATGGTGAAAATTCATGATTTTTACGCTCCTGAATGACGAAATTTGCAATTTTTTCTTGTCTAATTAAGGAAATACATATTTTCTACATTTCTGAAGATGTTAGCCCCTTTTGGTCCGCTGGCTAGAGGTTGTGCACGTGTAATGTATATCATGTTGATGTTGTGGGTTATTACTTAGTGTATAAACATACCTATTTTATTTTTGTCAGATCTTAATTCTAGACAAATATTTTTTTTGAAAAAGGTACTTATGTAGTTAGCTACACAAGTACCTAAGCCTAGTGAGACTTATGTAGCTAACTACATAAGCATGTTGTGTATAAATTTGCTGTTAACTTATTTTAAAATAGATTGGAAATTAGTATTTCAAGTTTATTCACAGCAATATAAATTAAAATATTTTTATTTAGTACATAAATTACTTTACTGTAAACTAATTATATATATTTTAAATTAAATATTCAGTTACATAAATGTATTTACTGGCTACTAAAGAAATTATTCTCACTCACCACTCAGTAGCTACTTAAAAAAATCAACCTACCGGCCAGTGGCCACTAAGCAAAATTCCTTATTTTCATCTTTAGGTTGGTGAGCGTAGCGAGCAGGGGGCAGAGCCCCCTAGTTATTTCAAAAAGAAATTCTTCTCTTGATTATCACATAAATAGATTTCATAAATCCTTATGAACTATGATCGGCTTATTATTGTTTTATTCCTCATTCATTTGAATACGTTGAGTCTACTTTTTACTTTCTTCTATCTTTACAAGAAGAAAGTATTGGATTCAGGAAACTTTTCGACTTTCAGTTTTCGACGGATTTATATATTTTAGAAGATCCTGAACACGATTTGACTGTTTTTAGAAAATGCCTGTCTGTGACTCTGTCTGTATGTGACAAAAATTTTGTGGCCGCTCTATCTCAAGAACTAATGCACGGAATTTAATAAAACTTTATATTCAGTCCTTGATATAAATTGGTGCGGATTAGTGTTTGGTGACAATCGCCCAACAAGTGGCGTTGCTATGCTACATTTTTATTGATTTCCGCAACAGCTCTATCTCAAGAACTAATGGACTTATTTTCATCAAACATCAGATTCAGTTATACGTTGACATAAATAGATGCTGATTAAATTTTGGTGTAGATGTCGCAACAGGTGGCGCTGCTATACCACTTTTTCATGATTTTTAAGATAGCTATATCTCAAGAACGAATGCACGGAATTTCATCAAACGCCAGATTCTGTTAGACCTTCACATACATAGATGCGGCTTATGTTTTGGTGTAAATAACGCAACAGTTGGCGCTGCTATGCCACTTTTTACAGGATTTTTACGATAGCTATATCTCGAGAAAGAACGCACAGAATTTCACGAAACTTCAGATTCTGTTAGAACTTAATATATATAGATGCTGCTTATATTTTGGTGTAGATATCACAACAGGTGGCGCTTCTATATCATTTTTTTCATGATTTTTACGATAGCTATATCTCAAGAACGAATGCACGGAATTTCATCAAACATCAGATTATGTTAGATCGTGACATATGTAGATACTGCTTATGTTTTGGCGTAAATAACACAACAGGTGGCGCTGCTATGCTGTTTTTTTTTTCATTATTAATACGATAACTATATCTCAAGAACTAATGCACGGTTTTTCATCAAACTTCAGATTCAGTTAGACGTTGACATAAGTTGTTGTTTATTAGGTTTTGGTCTAAATCTTCCAACTAGTGGCGCTGCTATGCTGCATTTTGCAGGATTTACACGATTTATCAACAGTCATATCGCAAGAACTAATGCACGGAATTTAATAAAACTTTAGATTCAGTGAGATCGTAATATAAATTGGTGCTGATTCTTTTTAGTGTGTGCGAAACCAGGGTTGTAGTGGGCAGCTGCCCGGGTATCCGCCCAGCTGCCCGCCCGAGCTGGGTTTTTTTTTTTTAAATGGGTTTTTTACAACCTTGATGATAATACATATGAAGACGAAAAGAGAACTTGTATAGAAAGCAGGATTAAAATTTACTTACTTAATGAATAATACAAGAAACATAATTGTACCAGTCTTGATTATATTTAATTAGAATGGCTACTTAACTCCTTTGAGGGCAAGCACGTGGTCTAAAAATGCTACATTTTGCGATGTTTTGACACCAGTAAATTTAAATAATGAATTTTTACCTTCTCAATCTGCAAAAAAATTTAATAAATATTTTTATTTAATATTACTGGTGGCAAAGTTATACATTAAAAAGTGGTATATATTATATACCGGTGCCCCTCAAGGAGTTAATAAATAAAATCAAATGTACATCACATAGAAACAAGTCACACTTTATATCTATTATGTAAATTTTCTGGTTCAAAACAGTTTTATTTGACTGTTTAAAATATCAGAAGGTTCTCAGCTATGAAGATAAATCATGCTATGTTCAACACAAATATTTCATTCTTAACTGTTGCAATAATGAAAATAATGTAGTGATCAAACAGCATGAACTTCATTTTGGAGCAGCAAAAATACTATTTTTGGAGTAGAAAATCACTATTTTTGAGCAGCAAGATTGCTTTGTTGTTGTTGTTAGAAGTAAAAAAAGCTTTATGGAGGGGGGGAGGCAATAACAGGTAAGGGGGAAAAAGAGGCAGTAAATAATTATTTTAGGAAGAGAGATAAATAAAGTGTTAAGACAGGACAAAATAAAGATAAATTTCCCAACAGGATGACAGAACAGACTATTTTTTTAACAGCTATAAGATAACAAAAAAATCCCTGACGGCTCGGCCTACAGGCGCAGGTAGATTTCGAAGATGCAGACCCTGGGGCGCCTGTTTGTTGGGAATTGCGGAATAAATGACCTTTTTGCCATGACGCCACAGTTGGGACCGCCCATTTCGAAATCTAACTTGTTTGCAGGCGGAGCCGGCAGGGATTTTTTTGTTTTTAATTTTTTTTTTGTTATAAGGGTTGGTCCTATAAAAAACTTGTCAATATAAAAGTTTTAGATAATATCAAGAGGATTTATAATAAATGTAAGCGTATCTGTGATATCTTGTGAATTGACGAAGTTATGAATTTATATTTTTCTAAAACACCCCTCCCCCCCCCCCCTTGTGGCCATTTGTAATGATATCAAAAATCTGTCATACATAAGTTTTCTGCCCTTTTCCTAGAAATAATAATAACTCTAAACGGATTCGATACGTATCATAAATAAGAAGTTATGGGTTTTTTTCCATTTTCACAGAAATTCAAAAGGCAAATTGGAGGTCACATGGTAATATTAGGGGAAGTGTTTGAATAGGAATAGTTTCTTCCAAATGAATTGTATTAAAAACTAAAAATTTAACCATATATGAACAGATTATATATAATACATATAAGAAAAATTTTTGTTGTAAGATATTTTCTTTTATCAACATTTGCTAATCTTATGATAATTTCAAAGGAATATGTTTTCTTTTTAAAGTTATATTTATATTTTATTATTAAATAACACACAATTGATAGCTTTGCAATTTAAAATTAGTTTGTTATTTAAATTAAAGGAATCATATATGTAATTTAAGAACAGAAAAATATTGAGAACATTATTAACCCCTTGGGGACGAGCGACACGTATACGTGACGCATAAAATGCGCAGAATCCTCGATTATTCCCACCAGTTATTTTTTAGTGTAAGCTTTGCCTTATTTAATGGTAGCATTTCTGTGATTTATATAGTCGAAAATTTCTGTTTTAAAAAACCGGTGGTAAAAGATTAAAAATTCCGTAAAGGACACTCGTCGCGAAGGGGTTAAGATAAGACTATAAAGTCATTCCCATCTATTAGACTATTAAATGTTCACAAAGATTGTATTTGAGATCAGGATTGCTACTTATTTCGGCAATGAAATTCCTTCTGCTTTCCTGAGCAAAAAAATAAATTTACACTGAATAATTCCTCTGAGAATTTTCAAAATTTCAACGGATAAATTTTGCAAAGTACTAAAATTTATTAAAATTCTTTATTTTTAATATTCATTTTTAAATTCCCTCAGTTTTTCCAGTTTTCCCTATACAGTGGCAACCCTGAAGATTATTATTTGTGAGGAAGGCGGAATCATAGTCCACATTTTGGCATTTTAACCCAATTTACCCGGGGAAAATTGCCCATTTAACCCGTATTTTTTTAATAAAACCCGTCCGGGCTGGGTTTTTTTTTAAAAAACGGGTTTTTTACAACCCTGTGCGAAACCCGTGTGAGATAGACAAAAGTTTTAGGATTGGCACATCCGACTAGTTTTTTATTTGTACATGCTTTTATTGAGATCTTGCTATTTCTTTTCACAAGAAAGACTCATGTTCAGGGCTTGAGAAATGCGATCGCCACTGGCGACCAACTTTTTTTACCTGGTGACTAAGTTATTTTATCCGATTTTTTTTTTCTTTACAAAAATTGAACCAAAATAGTATTTCGTACGTAATCTACCTAAAATGAGCACAATTGTGTCTCTAACACCCCTACTAGTGCAGGCAGCAAGCAGTGATCTCTCTCTTCTCTTCCATTTCATGCACATAAAACGCCATTCTTTTCCGATCTAATCGGCTAGCATGTCACGTGATTAGAATGTGTGGAGAGGGGAGAAATTTCAATAAGAAATATTGTCAATCCAACCTATGTGTCCTCCAAAAATTGGATGCAATAATAAAAATGACTTATTCTTTTTTTATAAGCTACAAACGAGATTTTTGTGTTCAGAATTAAAAATGATTAATCTATCACATTCATTTTAAAGAATAATAACATATAAATGATTATAAATAATTCATTAGAAGTAAATCGATAAAACTTAATTAAAATTTCAAGAATAATTCATTTTAATAAAAATATGTATTTTTTAAATATTTCTTCCCCGCTTAAAGTGCTTGGCGCCTATCGCCTGTGTGCACCACACACACTGGACAATAGTTTGGCGTCACACTGTCTAGGAGACAAAGTGTCTGGTACTGGGTTGTTACTCAAGAATATTTTATAATTACATTGTGTGGATTATTATCTGCAGTAAATGGAAGTTAAAAAGAAATCATTTATTGCAATTCAGAAGGGTAAGGTATTTTTTATTTATTTATTTATTTTTATATAAATTCTTATCGTAACTCGTTGGATCAAAATAAACATCAGCCGGCTACGATTATGTAATCCCAGCGCAGGAAAATGTTTTCTTTCCTTTCTAGCAATGCATATTACGTGTTAATATCTCTCAAGTTTGCGAACGTCACAATGTTTTAAATTTCATGTAAGGTGTCTCATTAAAGATACTGCAAAGTTACAAAATATTTAGGAATAAACTTGAAATTATATTCACACAAACATTAATATAATTGAAATTTTATTTTTAATTTGGCAAAATTAAAAGAGTTCATTAAATGCAAATTTTAAAATAATAAAATCATAATTATTTGACTGAATTCGATAGGCTACATAGGCAAAAAATCGTTTTCCGGCTTCACTATATTATCGATGACCTCTCATCAGATATAGATTTTGTAGCAATCAACTATTCGGACATTTGAAGCATTCGGCATTTCCCGAACATTCCGGTTAATTCAGAATTTACGATATTTCCTCCCCTTTTTTTCCGCAAGATATATATAATTTTAATAAGTTCCCTTAGAAAACTTAGTTTTATTATCTTTTTTAAGTATGTACTACTCTAAACTATGTAACTAATAATTCTAAACTATGTATGTTATTATTTTTTTTCTCACTTAATTCATAGAAAACTTTTGTGCTTTTTAAAAACCAATAACGGGGAGGGGTTTAAAATTTTGTACTGGCGACTAGAATTTATACCTGGCTACCAGATTTTTTTAAAAATTTGTAAAGCCCTGCTCATGTTAATCACAAATTTTAAATTGTTGCATAAATCACCGGAAAGATTTTTTGTTACTGTTATAAGGTCCCAACGAATGCAATTTAGGACAAAGGCACATAATGGATTTTGTGACATCGACTGTTGATTCCTTGTTGAATAGATAGTGTTGTAAGAATTTAAAACTCAGTAATTGCAACTTGACAACATTACGTAATTTAAAGGATTAAGTTTAATGTTTATTATATTCATCCAGTTTGAAAAATGGATTTTTATTTTTTTTCCATAACTTGAAATAACGATATGAAATATTTGTTATTCCTATTATTTTGTACCTTTTATATAGATAAAAATAATTCCAAATTATCTCTTTCGGGATATCAGTGCAATAGCTGTGAAAATGCTTTCACGTCAGATGAAGCTTGAACACCACAGAATAGAATCAGATGTCATGTCGGACGTTATTATTCAACAAATTAGAGATAAATTAGAAAGATAAATATATTAGTCACGTTCTGCCAATAACTAAAACACATCCTTAGCATTACGTAATTTAAAGGATTAAGTTTAATGTTTATTATATTCATCCAGTTTGAAAATGGATTTTTATTTTTTTTCCATAACTTGAAATAACGATATGAAATATTTGTTATTCCTATTATTTTGTTCCTTTTATATAGATAAAAATTATTCCAAATTATCTCTTTCAGGATATCAGTGCAATAGCTGTGAAAGTGCTTTCACGTCAGATGAAGCTTCAACACCACACAATAGAATCAGATGTCATGTCGGACGTTATTATTCAACAAATTAAAGATAAATTAGAAAGATAAATATATTAGTCACGTTCTGCCAATAACTAAAACACATCCTTAGCATTACGTAATTTAAAGGATTAAGTTTAATATTTATTATATTCATCCAGTTTGAAAATGGATTTTTATTTTTTTTTTCCATAACTTGAAATAACGATATGAAATATTTGTTATTCCTATTATTTTGTTCCTTTTATATAGATAAAAATAATTCCAAATCATCTCTTTCAGGATATCAGTGCAATAGCTGTGAAAGTGCTTTCACGTCAGATGAAGCTTCAACACCACACAATAGAATCAGATGTCATGTCGGACGTTATTATTCAACAAATTAAAGATAAATTAGAAAGATAAATATATTAGTCACGTTCTGCCAATAACTAAAACACATCCTTAGCATTACGTAATTTAAAGGATTAAGTTTAATATTTATTATATTCATCCAGTTTGAAAATGGATTTTTTTTTTTTTTCCATAACTTGAAATAACGATATGAAATATTTGTTATTCCTATTATTTTGTTCCTTTTATATAGATAAAAATAATTCCAAATTATCTCTTTCAGGATATCAGTGCAATAGCTGTGAAAGTGCTTTCACGTCAGATGAAGCTTCAACACCACACAATAGAATCAGATGTCATGTCGGACGTTATTATTCAACAAATTAGAGATAAATTAGAAAGATAAATATATTAGTCACGTTCTGCCAATAACTAAAACACATCCTTAGCATTACGTAATTTAAAGGATTAAGTTTAATATTTGTTATATTCATCCAGTTTGAAAATGGATTTTTATTTTTTTTTTCCATAACTTCAAATAACGATATGAAATATTTGTTATTCTTATTATTTTGTTCCTTTTATATAGATAAAAATAATTCCAAATTATCTCTTTCAGGATATCAGTGCAATAGCTGTGAAAGTGCTTTCACGTCAGATGAAGCTTCAACACCACACAATAGAATCAGATGCCATGTCGGACGTTATTATTCAACAAATTAAAGATAAATTAGAAAGATAAATATATTAGTCACGTTCTGCCAATAACTAAAACACATCCTTAGCATTATCAAACTAGACATATTTCAAATACTCGTGTGTAATATTTATTCATCTGTGCACAAAACTTGATAAATAGATTTCGAAAATCATTAATTTCTATCGAATTATAATTATTTATTTATTTTTATTTTATTTTTAAATGCTGATTTCTCAATGTGCTTGTTTTATTTATGTATACTTATTGAATTTCATCTCTTTTTTTTTTTCAGGAGAAAGATTGGCGTTTTAATGATAATGTTATAATTTTCTTCTTAATCCGTTAGGATCTGAGATCCTAGTAATAGGAGATGTATTTTCATTTATTATCATTTTATCTTAACAGTTATTTTTGTTATTATCTGTACAATGTAGTAATGGTAGCGTGTGTCTATACAATTATTAGTATGAATTATTAGTACAATTATATACAATGTATAATTACAATACAATACATTACAATTATATATACAATATATAATATTATATAATATTAATACAATATATAATTGTATACAATTATTAGTATTTAGTAAGAATAATAACATTTCGCTTAATTCTATTTACACCGTTGAGAATTATTTTATTTCAAGAATTTATTTCAGTCTAAATTTAAAATAAGGGCTACTTTTCTAAATAATTTGTTATAAAAACATACAGAATACTAGAATAAAGTTGTAAAATTATTTTTAACCCTGTAATAATACGTGATGTTTTCCAAACGTCACAATTATTTCTTATTCTATTAACATGTGAATAGTAGGCAAATTAACTATATTCGATAAATTTTAGTAAATGATATACGTTAAATCGCAGTAAATTTTTAAATGTGTGATTTGTGGATAACTTTTAATAGTATTAACTAAAAAAAAACTTTATCAATTACTCATCAAATATTTGATAAATTTTAGTAAATCTTAACATTTGTGATTTGGACAACTACAGTGCGTTAAGAAATTATAAGACGTCTTTGATTTTGAAAATTATAAAGGTTCTAATATTATAGTTTAAACACATGAGATATCAAAATACAACATATTTATTAAAATTAGTTTGTAATAATTTTGAATAATGCAATAAATAAATATGTTAACAAAAATATAAGCAATGATTGAAAAATACACTTTTAACAAATTATAAGACCACTTGTCTAAAAACAAAAATAATATGTACATTAATACGATATTGGTCCTCCATTTTTTCTCATAACCTCAAACACTCTGTCTTTGATAGAAGTGACCAGGTGACTAAGTACAGATTCAGAAATATTGTGGTATTCTTTTACAATGGCTACTGCTTCTAGTTCATTGGCAGATAAAAATTGTTTATTATTAGTATAAACTTTGCAACTTAATACGCCCCAAAGATTTTCCACAGGGTTCTAGTCTGGACTTCGACATGGCCATCACAAAACATGATTTTTTCTTTTTTAAACCATTGCTGGGTGGATTTAGACGCATGTCAAGAAGCATTGTCCTGCTGAAACATCCAGTTCGCACCACCTAAAAAAGCTGCAAACGGTATCAAATGATAATATAACATAGTCTGATATTGCGCAGAGTTCTTACGTCCCGAAATTCGGGTTAAATCGCATAATCCATCATGACTAAATGCTCCCCAAACCATTACTGATCCTCCTCCCATTTATCGACTGAAGCATTGTTTCGGTTCCTTCCTCAAATATTGCCAATAGTGTTTATAACTATCCAGACCGTCAAGATTAATTTTTTTTTCATCTGAAAATATCACTTGTTTCCATTTCTTGTCCCATAACATGACATTTTTAGACCATTTCAGTTTTTCTTCTTTATGATGTTTCATTAACGTTGTTTTTTTTCAACAGTTTCATACATTTTGCATTAATATTTGATTTCAGACTCTTCCAAACTGTTACCTGTGAGATTCCTTTGCTGAAACAATTCGGAATTTCCCGAGTTGAAAGACCTTTTTCAGTTGATAATCCAAATATTTGTCGATCATCCCGTGCTGTCAAAATCCTTTCTCTTCCAGATTGTTTAATTTTATTTGAATACTTTTTTCTAATTATTTCACTCTGTATGGCAATTTTAGAATGCTTCATTAACCGAGCTATTTCTCGTTCAGATTTACCAGTACCCTTATAAAACCAAATTTTTCTTACTTCGGTCGCAGACAACTCTTTACCCCGCGGCATCTTCAAGTATATCGTAAATAACGCTATCTTTACCTGAACCTTTGCTTCTCGGTAATACTTTCACGATATACAGACGCGTACGTTTTATAATGATTCTCGTGTGACGTATAATATGCTAATTTCCTCAGGTGGTCTAGATAAATAAATGCACTCCAAGTGCAAAAATCTGACTCCCGTGGCAGTCCCAAAGATTTACTCGCAATATTTGTCGCGCAAAGTTGATGCCATCCGTTTCAGACCTAGGCTTACGTTACTTACTTACTTGCATAATTTAAATTTAAAAAGATCCGCTGGTCTCAATATAAATCCTATAATATGTGTGTCGCATATTTTTTTATCTTTCTCACCCCAAAACTTAAACTTGCCGCCAAACAAGAACATGCATTTTTCAGAACCCTCAAACCTGGGTGTTAGCAGGGCTACACTAGATACCGGGCTTGCTCATTCATTATCATGACGTCACAAATGGTGGCTGACCGAGACCAGCGATTGGTACAAAGCGAAACGACAAAATGAAAGACATACAGCGATTGACACAAAACGATGGGCTCGTCGCTTTGCACCAATCGCTGATCGCGGCCAACCACCTTTTGTGACGTCCTGATAATGAATGAGCAAGCCCGGTATCTAGTGTAGCCTTGGTGTTAGTATTGGTTTCTCCCACTAAGATACCCCACGCACTCCAATAGCAAGAGACTATTTCCTCTAGTTGTTATTTATAAAATATCTTAGTTATATCTCTCCAAAATGGTGTCTTTTGTTTACTTCTCGTTACCATACCGTCATCTTACGCATTACTTAGTATTCGAGTGACTTTAGTTTCAGTATCATATTAAGCATTTATATCGGTTGTCTTAGTCTCCATGTTTCTGACAGAACAACTGAATAGATTTTATTCGGGGTTGAGTTGAGTTGATTATTGACGGCCAATTATCTACACTAGGGATATAGGCCCGGGAGAATGCCCTTCGTGGGGGTCTTTCTAAGGGAACCTAATCCGTATTTACGCATGGATAAATCCACGGCTCGAAGAAAGCCACGAAAACTCCGAACGATTAGGACGACGGGCGCGATTGGGATCGAACCCAGCACCTCCCGTCTACCAGCTTCGAGAGCACAACCTCTCAGCCACTGGTGGGGCAGATTTTATTCGGAAATATGTACAAGTAATGAATTTCATTTAAATATAATTATAGACAGAAATGTTATTAGTTTATATTTTGGTTGCATTTATTTTAGTTCTTTTGACAAATAAAATTTCTGGTGTGTAACATATTTATTTGGTAATCTAGCAATGTAACGACAATCGCAATTCAGTTTATTTCCAGATTATTTTCTGTACACTGAGTTTTACGTTAATGTCAGAAAAACTCATAAAATTACATAAGTAATTTTACTTAAATAAGATATTTCATGCAATGTGAGCGCAGGATCATTCATTTTCTCATTCTTTTGTCATCACGTTGTGAGAAAACTTAAATATTTAATGAACAAGGTGTCTGGTCAAATCACCGTTGCACTTACATACTTTGTAAAACAGGCATAAGTATTTAATGGCACAAAACTTTCCCGAAACAAATAATGAAAAATTTAGTTATATATTTATTTTCAAATGTTCTTTGGTTAAAGTTATTGCAAAGTGATATAACGCACACGTTTTCTTAAAAAAAAACAATTTTGTGTTTATTATAATACTTTTTATGCTTATAAATTTAGAGAGGAAAATATATTTTATTGTACTTTGTACGTTTGATTAATAAGTTATATTTTAATTTATATCCTTGCCATTTTAACACAAGCTTGTTAGTTTTTCTGTTGTGCAGTACTATTTATGTCTTTCTGTGGTTTTGATTATAATTGGATGTCAAATTAGATCAATTTTAAATAAATTACAAATTACGTATTTCTGTAGATCAACCTTTGTTGGTATACATGCTACATAAATATCTATAAAACATCAAATTTCCTTTTACTTTTTATACTTTTTACACTTACTTTTTTTTCTGGCCTGAAAAAAATGAAAGAACAAAACATTTGATTCATTTCAACGAGAGTAGGTATATCTTGAATAAATTTATATATAGTGATCATTAATCTATCCACACGAATCATGATGTTGAATATTTGTTATTGACATCAACTGTCCCATTTATTGTTCAAAATAATTTGTAATTTCCTTTTACTTTTTATACTTTTTTACTAGCCTGAAAAAACGAAAGAATAAAACATTTGATTCATTTGAACGAGAATAGGTGTATGTTGAATAAATCTTACTTATAATAAAATCCAAAGGCGAGAAAGTGTCTGTAACGGTACCGGGCTGTACCACTCTGATCTGCGAGTCGACCGTAGTTAAACGCCATGTTAGGCTTACTGAAAAATATATGCTAACACATAATAACACTAAATGATAATATCTTCTACTTGAAATAACGTCTGTTCAGCATATTTTCGTATAAAACATGTATATCATATCCAGTTATAATGTTTTAAGCTTTAAATTAAAAATAACAGATTAAACATCCGATTACCTGATGTAAATAAACGAATAATGTTGCCATTCAAAAACACAAATCCCATATCTAGAAAAAAAAAAAGGAATGACTCTTTGAACGTTTCATTAAAATATCCAATTATGCTCTTAAAATATTTGTAAAAGCATTTTAAAGTCTTTAAATATTTAAAGGATTTTCTAAAATTTATTTATGTAAGCATTTTATTCCTGAAATCACTTTTTCAGAAATAGCGATGATACCTTTCGAGGCTTTGCGATGCATCTACCAGCATTTTAAATTTCGTTCGTAAATACTCTTCTGGTGCCATCTTCTGACAATAAATACAAATTATACGTTTCCGTTAGAAAAAAAAATTAATAATACAACTTTATTATAATTTACATAATAATAAAGTTGTAAAATAATATAAAATGTACATAAGCATTTTTTTTTTAGAATAAGAAAATTCAGGATGTATTGATTTATTACAAGATCAACTTTTTTTAATGATTTAAATTATTTGTATTATTAATTTTGAAAGGGAAATATTTGACTTTGTGTAAAAATTAATGCATTCTTTTAGATTATGAAGAAGCTAAAAGATCGTTTTCGTATTATTGAGAGCGAAAATTAATACCTATAATTTACTAACCATAGTTAATTATTGAGACCTTAATTAATTATTGAGATCATTATTAGGATTAAAATTTTAATTATTCAGAAAAATATTTGGAAATTTTGAGTTGAAAAACCAAAATAAGGGACAAGATTACGTTTCGTAAAATTTAACATTAACATAAGGTATGTACATTCAGGATGTATTGAATTATTACAAGATCAACTTTTTTTAATGATTTAAATTATTTTTATTATTAATTTTGAAAGGAAAATATTTGACTTTGTGTAAAAATTAATGCATTCCTTTAGATTATGAAGAAGCTAAAAGATCGTTTTCGTATTATTGAGAGCGAAAATTAATACCTATAATTTACTTAACATAATTAATTATTGAGACCTTAATTAATTATTGAGATCGTTATTAGGATTGAGATTTTAATTATTCAGAAAAATATTTAGAAATTTTGAGTTGAAAAACAAAGATAAAGAAAAAAATTACGTTTCGTAAAATTTACCATTAACAGTAATATTTACCATTAACCCTGAACTTAACGGTTCAGGTCAGTTTTCCTTATTGTCGATAAACAGTATATGAATATTTTTATCAATTATTTAAAATTTTAACTGAAAACCCCAATTTCTACCCACCGTCCGAGGACGGGCATTTACACTAGTTTATATATAGTGATCATTAATCTATCCACACGAATCATGATGTTGAATATTTGTTATTGACATCAATTGTCCCATTTATTGCTCAAAATAATTTGTAATTTCCTTTTACTTTTTATACTTTTTTACTAGCCTGAAAAAACGAAATAACAAAACATTTGATTCATTTGAACGAGAATAGGTGTATCTTGAATAAATTTATACATAGTGATCATTAATCTATCCACACGAATCATGGTGTTGAATATTTGTTATTGACATCAATTGTCCCATTTATTGCTCAAAATAATTTGTAATTTCCTTTTACTTTTTATACTTTTTTACTAGCCTGAAAAAACGAATGAACAAAACATTTGATTCATTTGAACGAGAATAGGTGTATCTTGAATAAATTTATACATAGTTATCATTAATCTATCCACACGAATCATGGTGTTGAATATTTGTTATTGACATCAATTGTCCCATTTATTGCTCAAAATAATTTGTAATTTCCTTTTACTTTTTATACTTTTTTACTAGCCTGAAAAAACGAATGAACAAAACATTTGATTATTTTGAACGAGAATAGGTGTATCTTGAATAAATTTATACCTAGTGATCACATTAATCTATCCACACAAATAATGATGTAAAATATTTGTTACTGGCATCAATTGTCCCTTTTATTGCTAAAAATAATTTGTAATTATTCTTTTCAGGGTTTCGGCGGGATAACTATCGGTGCGTTTTATTATCTGCCAATACTTCACTCAGTCGAAACCAATATAATGAAGATACTCTCAGACGTTTCTCAGAAGATCAGCCAAAGTGCTGTGAAAGTGCAAGCATGTGTACCGAAGCTTCAACATCAAACAATAGAACGCACACTAATGACATTTCCCTGAAACGTTTTCAATGTGATCTCTGCACATATTCCTCAAATTATAAACACCACTTGAAAATGCATTATTTAGTGCATTCTGGCGAACGTCCTTACAAATGTGAAATTTGCAATCGATCTTTTACCCAATTAACTAATCTAACACGTCACGAGCTTATACATACAGGAGAGAAGCCTTTTTCATGTGATGTGTGTCACAAGTCTTTTAGACAACCATCTGATCTAAAAAGACACATGAATAGCCAGCACTTATAATATATATGTCTGTTCACAAGGGTAAATTTTGTGATACATTATTCCTTAACTGCTGATATTACCTAAATTTTATTTCACGTTTCTTGAAACCCATATTTCTGTAAAAATTTACAATTTAATAGTATTTTAAATTGCATATTGAATGATTAAATGTATGCTTGTTGCTTTGATTTTTTTTTTTCATTAAAATGTTGATGCAGTTCTATATGTAGTATTACTTTATCTAGAGATCCACAGATGGTTACTAGACTTATTTTTTGTGGTAGAATCTTATTTAATATTGACATTTTGACTGTATTGACATAAGAAGAAGAAGGGTAAAACTATGTATTCGCTCATAAAATTCTATTATCATTATTTGCGGAAGCAAATTATTTAAATGTTGAAATGATATGATATTAATTTATATTTTAAATTAATATCATATCATTTAAGATACATATTAAGGTTTTTTAGTAATATACATACATATATATATATATATATATATATATATATATATATATACATATATATATATATATTATATATATATCTATACATACATACATACACATGAAGTACTGTGGTGCCTCGTAATATCTGTCTTTAGGATATGTGGCATTCATTTTTGTGTGTCCCAAAAAAAAAAAAAAAAATTGTACTTTATTGTGAATTCTTGAGTAACTTGATATCTCTGTTAAATGCATTAAATGTAATTTTCTATTGTTATTTATTTTACGAAAATTGTAATATGTAAATAAAATGCCGTTATGGAGATAAAGGTTTAATTTTGTTAGCTTATCAATAGGTTTTGATTTTAAAATTCCCTCAATTACATCAAGCTTTCAATTATATTGTTTTTTTATTTTGTCTTTTACTATGTGCAGCATAACGAATGTCAGCTGTTTTTTGCTTGTATACTTGGTTAGTTATTGAATATAGTTCCATCTCTAGGTAGATTGGCATATATATATATATATATATATATATATATATATATATATATATATATATATATATAAGAGAGATAGAAAAATTAAAAAACTTTTAAAATAATAAGTAATATTTTACTTCAAGTTCGAATATTGCGAAATGTGAGCCGAAAATTCATATGTACCAATTGTATACCCTTCACATAAATAGCGCATTTTTTAAACTTTTTAAGCTTACTTATATATGCACTCAAAAAAAGTTTAGATTTTTTTTCCTTTTTTGAAATAAACATTTTTAATGGATTACTGAAAAATTCTGATAATATTTTTTTTTTTTAAAGAAAATATCCCTAAAAAATGCAGCATTTTAAATTATTGTATAACATATACAACTTAAATTTATGTCCAAACATATTCATTTCTAAGGTATTGTCATAAGTGTATAAGTTGATTTGTAGCATTAAAAATACAGGGTGACAAGAAATAACTTGGACGAAGTTTCAAACCAAAAATCTGTAACTACCACTAAAGTTATAAAGTTATTGTCATAGGGAATTGATTCTATAAAGCTACTAAACAGGTGTAAGTAAGTTAGTTGTGATAACCGTTATGGTTAACAAACGATCTGCCATACTTGAATTACATAAGCAAGGAATGAAACAATATGAAATTGTTCAACGATTGAAAGTGCCTAAGCAGACGGTTTCATACACAATCAAAAGGTTTAAAGAACTCGGACATGATGGTGACAGGCCAGCGCACAGTTAACATATCAAGAAACCGGGTAGTTATCAAAAAGAGAGATCAGCAAAATCCTAGGATTTCAATGAGAAAGGTTGCTGAAGAGGTGAAGATCAACAGAGAAACCGCACGTTTGATGGCAAGAGTAGAGCTTGGTCTTCACTCTTACAAAATGAAAGAGACTCAACAGCTAACAGCAGAGAACAAACGTACAAGACTTCAAAGGTGTAAAGAACTGTTAAAGCGGACCGCAGGTGATTGAAAGCAAACATTTGTCTTCACAGATGAGAAACTGTTTTCGATTGAACAAGCTTACAATAGCCATAATGATAGAGTTTGGTCATCAGAAGCACCTGGACCTTCTTGCGTTGTTGAACGGCGTCAACGACCCCAATCTGTAATGGTTTGGGGTGGGTTATGTGCTAGTGGGAAAACACCATTTGTTTTTGTTGATCAAGGAATAAAGATTAATCTACAAACATATCGCAAACTCATTTTGGAAGATGTTGTCTTACCTTGGTCACAAAAGTTCTTTGGAAACAAAATATGGACCTTCCAACAGGATTCCGCACCTGCACACAGAGCTAAAGGCACTCAAGATTAGTGCAAGACACATTTTCCTGACTTCATTGGAGCTCAAGAATGGCCACCGTATTCCTCAGATTTGAGCCCAATGGATTATTTTGTTTGGTCCATCTTGGAGACAAGGGTGTGTGCTAAACCTCATAAAACGTTGGCATCCCTAAACAAATCCTTATGCAAGGAATTGGATAAAATATCAGTAAGTGAGTTGCGGCCCATAGCCGAAAAATTTTCAGCACGTTTAAAGCTCTGTATTAAGGCTAAAGGTAGCCACTTTGAAAATTTGTAAATATATTAGACGAAATAATGTATTCCTATTTATTTTAAAATTTGGTCGTTATATATTTTCATTAGCATTAAAGTTATAATGTATCATGTGTGTCCAAGTTATTTCTTGTCACCCTGTATTTAATAACATGGATGGTTATTAAAGTTCTTTTAAATAATTGGAACTTTTATTAGTATTTTTTAATTTATGTAAGGATGAAAATCACATTTTACAGTCTTTCTGAGGTCCTCTCTTTTCTGCAATATCATATTTTATATGATTTTAAAAAATCGTATTTTCTTTGAAAAGTTCATGTTACTTTAAAGTGCATTTTCTGTGCTTGCATCTGTGCACAAAACATGATAAATAGATTTAAAACACATTAACTTCGATCTAATTATTATTATGTATTTATATATTTTTGATTTTTAAATGCTGATTTCTTAGTGTATTTGTTTTATTTGTGTATGCTTATTGAATTTCATCTCTTTTTTTTTTTTTTTTTCAGGAGAAATATTGCCCCTTTAATCATTATGTTAGATTTTTCTTAAGTCGTACAGGACTAACATCCCAATAATAGGACATGTATTTTCATTGAGTATAGTTTTATCATAAAAGTTATTTTTGTTATTAGCTGTATAATGTAGTACTGTTATCATATGTCTATATATTTAATATTATGATTTCATTTATGTTTCAGTATTTAGTAAAAATAATAAGTTTCCTTAATTCTCTTTACGCCGTTGGAAAACCTTTTATTTCAAGTATTTGTTTCACTCTTTTAATTTAACATAAGGGCTACTTTTCCGAATAATTGCTGACAAAACATACACAATACTAGAAAATTCTTTAACCATATTGTAATACGTGACATTTGCCTAACTTTAAAATTCTTCCTTAGTCTATTATCGTATGAATAGTTCGCAAGAAAACTATATTCGATAAATTTTCTAAACATTATTATCGTCAAATCGCAGTAAATGGTAACATTTGTGATTTGGATAACTTTTGATATTATTAACTATAGATAGAATTTTATTCCAAAACTGAAAAAAAAGAAATCGGACTCTAAAGAGTTAAGTAATGTGTTCACAAATCATAGCACGAAATATATTTTTCCTTTTACGGCTTAGAAAAAATTTTAAATTAATTTTTTTTAGGATATCAGTGTGGTAACTTTGCAGAGGATTCTACCAAAAATATACGATCGCACAACAGAAGTCATTGTGAAGAAATGTCTCTCAAACGTTTTAAATGCGACCTTTGTCCATATTATACAAATTGCAGACGTGACTTAAACAGACATATTTTAGTGCACTCTGGTAAGCGTCCCCACACGTGTTATATACCACTTGAACGGCGGAAAAATCTTACCTACTGGAACGGCGGGATGGGGTCATTTTGACCCCTCGATGGAACTACTGAAATAACAATGATAAAACAATTTTAAATGCCATATATTGGGAAAAAATATGTAATTTACGTGTATTTCATCATTTATATTTAATTTACATTTAATATTACTTGATAATTTATTGAACTTTTAAAGTACTGTAAATATACCGCCTACAGGGCGATCAATTGGATCATACTACAACTACTCAAATAATTCATTAATTTGATATAAAATTTGGTTACAGAAATTAAAACTAATGCTAACTAAAATAAAACACAATTTATAAATTAATATTTTTTCATCAATATTTCATATTAATATGTTGCGTTCAATTCGATTAATCCGGTCATTATTAATAATAACCGGTATGCTGATTTTTTTGAATACTTGTTATCTATTTAAGAAAAGTCAAAAAATTTCAAAAAAATTCTTCCAACCAAACAAAAATAATCAACGGATAAAAGTGCTCAGGGGTCAAAATGACCCCTACCGCCGTTCTAGTGATATGCAATCGAGATTTTTCTCTACCTCATAAGTTAAGACGTCACAAGCTTATACATACAGGAGAGAAGCCTTATTCATGTAATGTGTGTAACAAATATTTTACTGAAATGAACAACATGAAACTACACAAGAGTAAACATTTTAAGAAAGTACGCTTTTTTATGGTTCTAACACATGAGCTGATAAGTTCCCGGTTTAATAAAGAAAGCACAACTTTTTAACAAAACTTTATAACATTATAACTTTAATAATAAATAATAATACTTTAATAATAATAAAAATTTAATAAATAAATAATAATGATAATTTAATTAATAAATAATAATAATAATTTAATAATAAAAAACATAATTTTATAACGAAAAAGCTCCAAACAGTGCTCAGAATCATCGACTCGTTGTTGTTTTTGGTCAAAAGTCAACACGCGCGGCAGCCACTTTGACAACAGCTTTTTCATAGACAAATGTTCATTCAAAATGAAACCTGCACGTTTCTTGGATATCTTCAGCGTTTGAGCTATCTCCTGCAACTTCACTTTACGGTTCCCCCAAACGATTTTTTGGACTTTTTTTATGTTTTCCGGAGTAACCACCTCTTTTACGTGGTGCATCGCTGGTGTCCGTACGACCACTTTTAAATTCAGCAAAGCAGTCAATAAAGGTTGATTTACCTAGTGCAGTGTCCGGATAACGCTTATCAAGCCAAGCTTGTGTTTGAACGGTGTTTTTTCCCATCAAATAACAATTCTTGAAAGACTTGTTTATCCATTTTTTTGTTTATCAACAAAGTTGTTCAACTAAAACCACTCTAACATTTTATCCACACGGCGAATCATCAAGACATTTTTTCTGCTTCCGTTTAAAGGTTAGTATATACTAAAAAAAGCATCCGTTCGGCGATTGCAATGCCATCTGTGTGCCGGACTGGGAACTTATCAGCCCATATGTTATGTCCAAAATTTGTTAGATGCTTGTGTAATGTAACCATTGTCCTTATTCTATAAATAGTAAAACTAGTTTATACAACACTCTATTGTGCAGTCTCGCGAACGTCCTCACAAGTGTGAATTATGCAATCGACTTTTTTCTCTATCACATCTTCTAAAATGTCACCTCTGTACACATATATAAGAAAACTCGTATACGTGTAATGTGTGTAACATGTCTTCTAAACATGAAAATGCTCTGAAAAGACACATATATAAACACTTATAATACTGTATTTATTCTAACTTCATATGTTTACATTTTGTGTTCAGTTTGTTCACATTCTTTATTTCCTGGTAGTTTTTCATGCTTCTGAGATTTTACAATTGTGTATTTTGTTTTATTAGTTTGTTTATAAAAATAATTATAATTTTGGATGGATTTTAATACTTATATATATATATATATGAGTCATTCTTCACTAATATACAAATTTAGATCAAAGCAATTCTCATTCTCTAATGAGTTATTTTTTGCAATTTATTTTGTAAACTGGAACAACGCTTTAAACTCTACAACTTTCCAAGCTTAGCATAAGACAGTCATTTCAATTTTGGAAACACAAATGCACTCACTGTGCAAATCGACATTTTTCTCTATCACATCTTCTAAAATGTCACCTTTATACACATATATAGGAGAGCTCGTTTACATGTAATGTGTGTAACATATCGTCTGGCCATGAAAATGCACTGAAAGAACACTTATATAAACACTTGTAATGTATTTATTCTAACTTCATATGTTTACATTTTGTATTCATTTTGTTCACATTCTTTATTTCCTAGCAGATATTCTGCTTTTAGTGAAATTGAAGTAATATTCTGAGAGATGTGATGATAATATTATCGCATAATTTTTTGAATATATCATGGTAGTTTTTCATACTTCTTAGATTTTTAAAAGTGTGTAAATTTTATTTATCAGTTTGTTTCTAAAAATAATTATAATTTTAAATTAACTTTTTTAGGATATCAGTGTGACAATTTTGCAGAGGATTTTACCAAAAATATAGGATCGGACAGCAGAACTCATTGTGAAGACATGTCTCTCAAACGTTTTAAATGCGACCTTCTAATATATCTTTTGCGAATATGTGTCAATCTTTACTAATATACAAATTTAGATCAAACGAATTCTCATTCTCTAATGAGTTATTTTTTGCCATTTATTTTGTTAACTGGAACAACGCTTTAACCCCTTCGGGACCGGCGGCTTTTACACAAATTTTATTCGGTTGGAACCACTTTTTTTTAAAAAAAAGCTACCTTTACTTAAACTACCGTAAAAGTGCTCTAATTAGAGAAAGCAAATATTACTTTTATTTTTTACTGGTGCCTAAAACAAATTCTGTGCGCTGTTTTTGAGGTATCATATATGATACCATGGTCCCGAATGGGTTAAACTTTACAACTTTCCAAGCTTAATATACGATAATCATTTCAATTTGGGGAACACAAATGCACTCATTCAAATATCTCACTCCCGTGGCTTCCCAAAGACTTACTCGCTATTTTTGTCTTACAAATTTGACGCCATCTTTTTTTCAGATTTAGTGTCTTAGGTTATTTACTCATATAAATTTTAAAAAGTCGGCTGGTTTCAAGGAAAATCCTATAATATCTGTGTCCCACATTTTTGCTCTCTAACTCGTCATAAAACTGAAACATGTAATTACGGTCTATGGTTGATACTGCGCTTTTTAAACTGCAGAATCCTCGTTCCTCAAACTCATCTCAGTCTTCTACTCGTTCAAATATCAATATTGTGTTACCCTTCTTTCCTAAATCAAGCTTTTCCATTGCTAAAATTCTTAGACAATTTGACTTTAAAATAATTTTTTCCCTTACCAACAAACTCACCCTTTCCAAACTCAAAGATCCTATTGAATTATCGAATTCATGGGGTATCTGCAATATTAATTGTCAGTGCGGTCTTTCTTACATTGGACAAACCAAACGTAGTCTTAAATTTCGTATTAAAGAACATAGACAATATATTGAAAAACAAGAAATCAAAAAATCCTCTATTGCAAAACATTGCTGGGAGATGAATCACGTTTTCGACTTCAGTTCGGTTAAAATAATATCTAAACCTACTTCTGTACACGAACTTAATTTCCTTGAAGCATTCCATATTCATAAAAATCTTGAAAATCTTGTTAATTGTGAATTTGCTATTCCACCATTATCAGACTGCTGGAAATATTACTTAAAAACCAATTTTTCTTAACTTTTTAAACTATTTCTCACCATAGCGTTTCCATTTCCTATCGATTTTCCTATTGGATGTTGCCTAGAACCCTCCGTTTTCCTATTGGTTAATAAACTTGTCACTTGAATCCTCTATCATTTCTATATATATGAGCAAATTTCCATTTTCTTCAGCACTGAGGAGGGTATGCTATATGCTACCGAAACCGGTATGCTGTAGACTCAATTACACTGGTGTTTTTAACATTGTATTTTATTTTTACTTTAATGTAATTTTTGTTTTGTTTTTTTAAATCTGCCAATTCAACACAGTTAAATAGAAACATTGAAGAGGCAAACAAAGAAATCTGTAACAAACCACTATAGAGCAAGCACTGCAGCGATGCCAACAAAACTACAGTCAGGTAGATCACAGCCATGCTGTGATCAGGCGATTTCCGCCCCGCTCCCAGGTACTAACTCGTCAAGCTAGGCACTCATGCCGGGCAGATAAGGGCCTGGTTAGCAGTATATTAAAAACTGAAACATGCCGCCAAACAGGCAAAGAGCAATTTTCAGAACCCTCAAAGCTGTGTATTAGTACTGCTTTTTTCGATCAAGATAGCCCATGCATGCCAATGGCTAAAAATTATTTCCTCTAGTTTTTATTTTTAAAAATATATTTTCAAAACGGAGTCAGTTTAGTTCTCACTCCCATATAATCTTCTTACGCATTACCAGTAAGTCATATTTAAGTGATTTTAGTGTAACATTAAGCATTTAAGGGTTGCATACATTCTTGACGGCGAAAAATTAACGTATTTTGTTTTTGATTTTTTTTTTTATGAAGGGTGTAAAATTAATTGAAATACTAATAATACCACGTTATTTTTTATTGCTTCAAGTTAAAAAAAAATGTTAAATCTGGTCACATGTTTCGTCGGAAACCTACAGCCGCTTTGACCTGTACCAAATATCCAGGTTTGATGGGCAGCAGGCTAATTTCCTGTAGAAACAAAAAAATATTAAAATCTCAGTTTCTTTTTATAAAATAAGGTTGTAGATAAAGGCCATCGCTCAAATTTTTATTTATTTTTTTAAATAAGGAAATTGCGCTATTTTGAAAAAAAAAATCATTTTTCGTCTAAAACTTTAATCCTTACTTAAACTTATTGAAAAACATTAAAAATTTAAATTTTCAAAAAATGGCTCAATGGCCCTTAGACAATTCAATTATTCTTTTCATGAATTTTTTCTCTATTGTGAGGCGTCCTGTCCACTATTCTGAGCTAAAACATACAGATATGTATGTGTTTGGGATTGAAAAAGTGTGTGCTGAACAGAGGTGTCGGCTATTTCGTAATATTCGGCTATGGAGGTTTTACTGTTCTGTATAGATGGGATGTACAGTTAAAATTACCTTTCGAATTGTAGTGATATCAGATGAAATTTATAAGGTTAACGTCCTCACAAGTGTGAAATATGCAACAGTGTTTTTTTCTCTATCCCTTTTTCACATCATCTAAAACATGAACTCGTATACGTGTAATGTGAGTAGCATATCTTTTAGACATGATAATGCACTGAAAGAACACGTAATCATTACTTGTAATAAATACTACGTTGAGGGAAGAGTCTCCGGATTCGCTATTAGCTGTCGGCGCCAACAAATTATTCCTCTGATATCTAGAAAGTACCATCCTTTAAAAGATTCGTGGCAAGATTACATGACATTTCGTCTATTTTTTTTTTTTTTTTCAAATTTCAGTCGTGCAAGTGACACTGGTTTTGCCTTTGTGAAAACAATAGACAAAAGATAACTTCGAGTTTGGATTAAACATTACTTTTTGGCGTAAACAATGCAGTCTAAATACAAGAATGGCTCGTGAAACATTACGGCATATCTGTTCCATTGTAAACAACCAATTTTTTATGGTGTAGTGAATATAAATGCGGCAATAGCAGCACAATAGCTGAACAGAAAACAGAAAGTTGTCGATCCTTCTGTGTGTAATTTAGACACATTTCAGCGTAATTCAAACGAAAGTCTGTGTCGATTCGTAACAATAAATGAAACATCTATTCATCATTACACACCTGAATCCAATAGGCGATTACTTGAGTAGTTGCAACTGAGCGAAAGCAACCAAAAACACAAAAATCAGCGGTAAATGACTTAACCAGTATGTTTTTTGTTGCATGTACCATAATATTCACCGACTATCTTAAGAAAGAAAAACCTGTCACAAAAGAGTATTATACAGCATTGCGCCAGTTTCCCAAAGCACCATTTTTCTTTCAATGAATGCTAAAATTCGAAAATCGTCTGAATTTCCATAGATAGCATTCTGACGTAAAAGAACATGTTCAGCAGTTTTCTAATGAATGATCCAAATTTAACCAAAAACTATACAGCTAATTTCGGGTACTTCACCAACATATCATCCCAAATGCAAGTTAATCGGAGGCTTTTTGCCGCAGTTATCGCGAGATATACTGACTTTGAATAAACAATACCAAAGTAAAATACCAAACAAACAAACATACAGACAAAAAAAAAAAACAGACACCAAAAACTTTTTGGGTTACCACAGTAAGTCTTCACTTGGCGTTTCGGCAATGAGTCATTCTTCACTAATATAGAAATTTAGTTCACAAAAGAATTATCATTCTTTTTCTTCTAAACTGGAACGACGGATAAAATTTTACTACTTTACAATCTTAACATGAGAAATTCAACTGAATTTTGGGGAGACAAATGCCCTTAATGTGCAAAACACTCATTCCCGTGGCTGTCCAAAAGTCTTATTTGCTGTTCTTGTCCGCCAACTTTGATGTCATCTGCTTAAGACTTAGTGTTACTTGCGTTATTTACTTACGTAATAAAATTTTAGAAAGATCAACTGCTCTCCAGATTAATCCTATAATTATGTGTGTCGTACAAATTTGTGTTCACCATAAAACTTAATTTTGCCACCAAGCACAAAATTTTAATTTTCTACTACTGTATTTAATACATCTAATATAAATATAATTCTAACCAGAAAGTTTATTAGTAAGATGTACTTTAAATTTTGGTTGCCTTAATTTTTATCCTTTTCTTTAAAAAAAAATCTAGTGCAAAACATATTTATTTGATCAAATATAGCAATAAAAAGACTGGATCGAATTGTGTCAATGTCAAATGAGGGGGTCGGGGCAAGAAAGTGCCAAGCCACATTTTTGGTGAAAGAAATCTTTTGCTTAATATTAGAAATTATAATAGCCTACAGATTATTTTTTCTACAGTAATTGTGTGGCAGCATATGTCCCAGGTTTCGTTTTTTCCCCAGATGTTTCTGAACTTTTTTACCAGAAAGAAAGTGTATGTCATTAAATTAATATCATTAAAGTAATTACATATTGTTATTCAGAATATCTCAAATGTTACTGAGACATTGACAAATAAACTTTATGTTATATACTTTGATTTAAGTATTTAGTCTTACTGTCAAATTGATATATCTCTGAAGTTCAAAAATCTGGCTTAGCACTCTTCCACCCCCCCAACCCCCTCAAATCAGTTTTTGTTTTCTGTGTCATGAATTTTACTTTTATTTTAGAAGTCTTCATAATATTACATTGTGTAATTAAACGTAAATAAGATTTCCCATGCTATATGAAAACAGATCATCCATTTTCTCATTCCACTGTAAACATATTGGGAGAAAACTTATATTTATATTGAATCAGGTATCTGATCGATTGACCGTCGCACTTACATGCTTTATAAGCCACGCAGAAAAATTTATAATTCGTAAAACTTCCACGAAAAAAAATTAATTTTTTTAGTTAGACAATTTTTTAGTTGGATCTTAGTGAAGAGTGACACATATTGATTAACTTACAAATTTTGTTTTATATTTAAATGTGCAGCAAAATGATATATTGTATGTGTTTTGTATTTAAAAAACAATTTTGTATTTTTTAAATATTTGTAGTTACAAATTTTAATAGAGAAAATAAATTCCCTTGTTCTTTGTACGTTTGATAATAAATTATATTTTATTATTTATTCTTCTCACAAATTTAACAAATTTTTGTTGATTTTTGTGTTGTGCCGTAAAATCTACATATTTTCCGTACCTTTGATTCTAAATTAGATTAACTCTTTCTTATTTTTCATTCAACAAAAATCTCTTTAAAATATTAAATTTAATTTTGTTTACTAAAAAAGGCTTTGCGTGCATGAGCAAATGAACAAAAAACCCGTCTGATTCATTCAAACAAAAATGAGTGTATCTTAAACATCTTTTATACATATTGATTAACATATCCACACAAATCATGGTGTGGAATATTTGTTATTGGCATTAATTTTACTTTTTTATCTCTCAAAATAAGTTTAAATTATTCTTTTCAGGATATCAGTGGGATAACGTTGAAAGTTCTATGAAGGATTTTGCATCTGCCAAAACATCACGCAGTAGAATTCAGTGTCATGAAGATTCTGCCAAACGTTTTTCAGGAGATCAACGAAATAGCTATCAAAGTGATTTTACATCTACCAAAGCTTCAACATTGCACAACAGAATGCACTGTAATGAAGTTTCTCTGAAAGCTTTTCAATGTAATACCTGTCCATATTCCACAAATTATAAAGGCCACTTGAACAGACATGCATTAGTGCATTTTGGTGAACGTCCTTACAAGTGTGCAACGTGCAATCAAGGTTTTTTTCTACAGTATACGCTAAGACATCACATGCTTATACATACAGGAGAGAAGCCTTATTCATGCAATGTGTGTAATATGTCTTTTATGTATGCAGACAGCCTGAAAGTACACATGAGTAAACAACACTTGTAATATGTATGGTTGTTCACGTGTATTGATTTTGTGATAAATTACTCTTCAATTGCTGAGATTATCTGTATTTTTATTCAAGTTTCTTGAAGCTATAATTTTTGTATAGTTGTAAAATTTAGCGGTATTCTAAATAGCACATTAAATAACTAAATATACGCTTCTTGCTATGATACTTCTTTTTCATCAAAATTTTGATTCAGTTATATATGTATAGTGCTATTCAACCAAGTGATCAGCAGATGGTCACTTGGTAGATTGTACCAAGATGTATTTTGTATTGTACCAAAACCAGGTGTATTTTTGGCATTAGAAGAGGGGTTATAGTTGAGACTTGCCCTGTATAGAGATGAATAGATGGAGAGCTAAAACGATGTATGAGTTGGTAGAATTTTATTCTCGTTATTTGCGGAAGCGAATTACTTGTAAATGTTGAAATAATTTTATATTAATTTAGATTTTTAAAAACATTATAAGGATTTCTATCTTATTTTCAACTAATGTATAAATACATATGTTGTAACTGTGGCCGCTCGTATTATCTTTCTTTCGGTTATATTGCGTTTTTATCCGTGTGTCTCCCCCCAAAAATAAGTTCTAGTTTATTCCCACTTCGTTAGTTACTAGGTATTTTTTCCTCTCTTGGCAGATTGGTATATATGTATAAAAAAATATAAAGTGAGATAGAAAATTTGAGATATTCAAGTTCAAATATTCGCAAACATGAACCACGATATTCTTATGTACCAAACGTATCCCTGCACATAGATAGCACATATTTGGAATTTTATTTCAAAACATAATTAATTATAAACATTTCATTTTTTAGAAGAAATCTCCCCAAAAATGTAACATTTCTAACAGTGTACAATTTACACTTATGACCAAACTAAACATGATATTTTCTAAACTCGTATAGTAAGTATACCAGTTCTTTTGTAGTATTGCAGGTATTAAATAACATGGGTGATTATTCAGTTTTTTTTTAAATAAATGAAACTTTTAAATTAGTATTTTTTAGTTTATTTAGGGAGGAAAATGTTTCGAAAATCCACAATTATCTACACATTTTCGAAAACCTTCATTTTATTCATTCCTTTTTTATTATTACTTAAAGAGTTAATTCTAATTTAAAATATTTTCCCTGAAAATATGAAAATGTTTTTTTTTAATTCTGAAATATGTTTTGCTTGGTTTAAATGTGTTTTTTTTTATTTAGATGTATAAAATTGATTCTCTTTTGTTGTTACGCTACTCTGTTTGTGTATTTTTTTTTTTAATCAATTTAAATGTTTTTTCCTCTTTTTATCTAAAATACGCATTTTAACGTGCCCATTCTTGCTCGAACTTACTAAAGATTTATTCTTTAAATTTCTTTTACATCTAAAGATATTTGCACTTATAGACGAAGAAACATTATATTTTATATCAAGTACTTGATTTTTTTCCTGTGTTAAATATTCTCTGTCATTTGATATTTTTTGCATTTTTCATGATAGAAAAAAAAACTAAATCATGTCTGCGGAAATCGTTCCTTTATTGAAATATGTATTCATTACACACCGAAAAATTACAGTTTGGTAATTGTAAAAATGTGCCCCCCCCCCCCCCCCAAATAAAAAAAAAAAAAAAAAAACCAACCTCCACATAGGTTACAATTAAATATTTTTGCTTTATATGTGTATATATATATTTTTTTTGATAAACTATTCGTGTAATCTACCAATAGTGGCTGTCTGAGTTTATATACGTTTCTGCTGGAACAAACAATCTTGTATTATTTGAATATTTACTTGTATTTTAATGTACATATTGAACAATAAATAATGCTTTGCTTTTCGTCCAAATATTTTTGTAGTATTATTTTTTTTTTTATAAATGTATACGTTTACAGGTTGTAGGAAAAAGGTTATTATGTAGTATTATTTATTTTTTTATAAATGTATACGTATAAAAGTTGATTTAATGTTTCATCTCTTAGAAATGTTTAGGCAGTGTAAATAGCAAACATGTTCAAGATAAGGTAGTAATAAGGATTATGTGGATGAACTAGTCCGGCCGCGAATTAGTTATTGAAATATTTATACGGTCCTTGGATTCTATATGTTTTATTTTTAAAAATATCCTCCATTGTCTGACATGAAATTCCATTTTTCTACGATCAAAGTTCTCCGAGTTACGACACTGAATTTTATGACTTTTCAGAGTTTTCCTGCTGTCTGTCCGTTCGACATCTCCTTTTTCGTAGAACGCGAGCACGCTGATAACTTTTCTGAGAAGTTTTTCATAGATTTAAAATTAACTAATTATAATAATTATTACATTTACACAAACAGAAATAACTTATTTTTTCTGAGCTAAAAATTAAATAAAATTATGTTTACTAGTTCTTTATAGTAATTAAAAAAACATTCTGTGTAATATGAAATACAAACATTTTACTTATTTAAATTCTAATGTACATAGACCTATTACTTACCCGATTTTATTAAATTTACTACTTAACGAACTTTCAATAACGTTAAAAACTTGATTATTCAATATTTTATTAATAGGAAATTTGTCTTATGTACATTAAACTTTATATTAATTTTAGATGAAATTTTCAAGGAAAATATGCCAAAAATATGAATTAAGAAATTGGTCTAGCTCAATAATTATGTTCCTTAATGTCTAATGATATACAATAGATGCAGCTTATTGTGATCACTTCTGGACCACGAGATTTTGATAACAATATCCGATTGATAACAATAAGCGATTCAAGAAAATACCAAATGATAAAATCTAGTAGTACAATTACTACGAATATGATATGATTACTCACCCTTGTTAAAAATAATGACATTTAAAGTGATAGAAAACATTTATTGAAAGAATTCGGTAATTTTTGTTTGTTTACAATTCTCCCTTAAATGTTTATTAATGAATTGTTCATACTCGTATTGTTTTTTTTTTTTTTTTTTTCAATTGTCCGAGAGTTGTTGTACTACTCGTTACAAAATTTACAACGCATTCCTCATTTTTCGAATTTGTAGGTGGTCTTTCAAAAAGTTGATTTATGTCATCCTCCAACTCACATCATCATTATTTCGTATTTCTTCTCAAACTTTTTTGTCGCACGAGTGGACCACTGACTGGTACATCTTTTTCTCGAAATATGAAATCCGTAATTCTAGTGCCTTTTCTACATTTCATCAGTCCACTTCGGTTTTTCTTACATTCTGTGTTTTTACTCTGCTTTTCATTTTTTATTAAAACTGCAGGATTTTAAGTATTTTGAACGGAAGCGGCTGAGAAATTTTTAACTGAACTGCTGCGTTGCGTTTGCTCATTTGAGGTAAATCGTTATAGCAATGTAAATTATCGATTTTTTCTTTTACACTTAAATCCGTTCGTTTTTACTTACCCATCATACGTAGTATAGAGTAAGTCTTGTAATCGTTTTGAAAATCGAATTTTTTTTTTTTGACGGACACTGGAGATTCCTAAAAACATATTTTTAGAAAAAAATTTGCCGTCCGTCTGTGTGTCTGTAAACGCTCTATCTCCCGAAAAATTCGAGATAAAGACTTGCAATTTGGTATGTACGTAGTATGTAATAATGGGAAGAAGCCTATTTCATTTCAATAACTTCGATTAACCGGAACAATTTTTTTCGGACTCTCGAAATATTCGTTCTGATGAAAGGTATATAAAATTTTCGAAATTGTTTATTTTAAGAAATGAATACAAAATACAATAAAAAAACATAAATTTTGCATAAAGCATGAAGTCGATCGGATAATGCGTTGCCGAGATATTTGGAATCCTATTTTTCCACACTCTTCGATTTTTCGTGACCCTGTATTTCATTCAAATTTCACTTCAAAGATCTATTTTAATTGGAAATTTGACGCTTAATCAGATGCAATAAACCGCTAGTTAATAGGATTATTATTTTTGGAGTTATAAGGATGTTTCTTTCAAGCAATTCAGTAATCGAGCCTTTAAAGTTTGTGACGTCATCAAGTCACGATTTTATTTGAATTGCAATGCACTTTATAAGTAGTTTACACATTTTTATTTTAATATTTTACATTATGCATATCCATGATGGGTAAGTATATGACGGTGGCCCCCAACGACTAGTTTTATTCGTAGTAGCCATTTTCACTGCTTTACAAAGATAACTGAACAACATCTAACTAACAACCGATTGTCTGACTAGAACGCCTTAGCTAGAACTTTCGCATTTGATGACGAAATAAACGGACACATCGAGGCTAACGAAAAAGACAGGCTACCGCGGTGCATTCCACTTATCTTTTTTTACAGACCGCTAGAGTGACGTGATGCTCTTTTCGTACACCTGCATTGGTCCATTTGAGCATCACGTGACTCCCGCGGTCTGTAAAAAAAGATACGCGTAAAGCACCGCGGTAGCCTTTCTTTTTCGTTAGCCTCGCGGGCACATGACCCTACTGTAGCAGGTGCTCACATTTTTGTTCCCATTCCGAGGTTTACTGAAAAGTTTTCCCCATACAAATTTCTGTCACTTGTTATGGAAGTTGTTGCGCACTACTCACTTACGTTTCTTGATTGATTACATATTCCCTTTCTCTTACATCTGTAAAATGAGCATAAAACATAAGAGACACATAGGGATAAATTGCTGTATTCTTTCTTACATAGAATTCATGCTTTGAAAGGCGTGTTTAACAGAACTTCGCTTTCAATTGCAAACTTTTCAGGAACTGTTCTGCTGAAAAAGCGACAACATTAAACGATCACATAAAGCGCTTATTTTAGTATGAAGCTGAATACAGTGGGTCGAGACATGGCGATTTTGATAACATAAACCGGGTGATCTGAATACAGTGGGTCGTGATATGGCGATTTTGATAACATAAACCGGGTGATAACATTAACAGCGATCACATTAATCGGCGTGTACTATATTAGAAAATTTATATAATAACAATATGATATTTATTATAAAGGTTTTTTTTTTAACTAATTTTATAAATCGGTAGTTATCTTTGTAAAATACTTACTTAAATGTTCTTTTTGTAATATACTTACAAAAAAAACAAATATTAAAAAAAAATAAAAAAATTCCTAATGTAAATCTCACATTTCCAATAAAACCAATGTAAATAAATGTATTGTAATCCTGCCTATAAATGAAATGTTTTTTTTTTTTTTTTTTTTTTTTTTTTTTTCATATAACATTTTTAATAAGAGAAGAGATACACTCATCTAAATGATTTAGAAAACAACCACTTAAAAAAAATAGTTTCTGCTGTTTCGTTGTGCTTTCTAAATGTGATCGAGAAAACATTTTTGTATGAAATTTAAAATCTACTTTTAAAAATAGACGAATGAATTGAATACTATATTAAATTTTCTTTAATGGTGCTTAAAAATACCGTCGGAACATAAAGGGTTCAGCTCACGTTCATTGAAAATCTTACTGTCTCTAATAAAAATCTAATATAGATTTTCCCTTTTCATGGCAGTAATTATTTGTAGAATTATAAATTTGCTTCAAGTCTCATTGTTGCTGTTCCCAACTTAGTCCACAAGGTTTTTCATAAATACTACCATCCTAGCAGAATTTTTGTATAGTAATTTTTGTTTTACTTATTGACAAACAATTCTTGATTAAATAATACAAAAATTACTATACGGAAATTCTGCTTGGAGAGTATTTTTTTTTAATAAAAAAAGGACCTAAGATAACAACATTGCTCACTATACTGTTCACATATATTAAGCAGCTGGCATACTAAGAATAGTCGATATTTAATTAAGCATAATTCATTTAGGTTTACAGATACGGATCTTTAGTAACGATCTTGTCGCAGCAATTGGGAAAAAATACTAATTGATCAGTTTTGTCTAAAAGGATCATTTAAAAAGGGTAACTTTTTGAAAATTGATAGCAGGATTATTTCATAGTTCCCCAGAAAATTGGTTGATTTAGTTTCATGTAAATTAGATCCTATCCCCCCTGATCAATTTGCAGGTGTAGTGTATACGAAATCCCCATTAGCTTAAATAATAATCGTATAATTTTTTACATTGGTATGACTAAAAGGAAATTTTTGGAAAGGTTGAAAGAGCATAAAAACGACATAAAATTCGAAAAGTTATCCACTGCACTCTCCCGGTTTTACGCTAAAAATATTGATACTGTAATTAATTTCGAGAAAGGAAGAATTATCTATAGGTTCAATAACCCATTTAAAGCCGCTATTAGGGAATCATTGGAGATTAAAATTAGGAAGGATTTTAGTTGTAATGATAACTTCTCTTTCAACATACCTAGTGTATGGAATACATTTTAACCCTCCCACCACCACCACCTAGTTAATTCATAGTTTAACTTTTTCACGCTTTGGTCAACAGAGGGCGCCAGCTTATTTTATTTTTTCCAAACTGTTGATTTCAGTATTCTCGTGTCGAAATTTTAAAGGTCAGTAGTCGTTTGTGTTGTTTCTGTCTCCGAGGATGGCTTTGGGTTTAAAGCCGACACATGTAAAATAATTTTACACTGATTTTAGCAGCTAACAGGCACAACTTGTGCAATTTGTGTTTTTAAAATAACTAATCAACAGTGTAGTGTCCAAATAAATTTATATTTTTGCTTAGGATTATTTCATTTACATATTTTGCTTCTTCTTAGTTTTAACACTGGCATTTTGCATTCCCTAATAATTAACATTCGGTAAAAAACTGTATCGCGTTGCTATCTCTTGGGACACCTTGTATACGTTACTACCAAGATGTATTAGACTTATTGCATTCAAACACATCCTAAAAACATCCAAAAGATGTCATATTTAGGACAAGCTGATATCCTGTGGACCGATGAAATGGTCCTCTCGACAGTTACAGGACATCCCCTAAGTTTCGAAATGTCACACCTTTCAACGTCCTATGGATGTCATCTCATGACACATTTTGGACGGTTATAGGACACTTGCATTACATCCTCTGGATGGTCCTATTGATATCCTAAAAGAATCCACATAATGTCATATTTAGGATAAGCTGATATCCTGCGGATGGATGAAATCATCCTGTAGACAGTTATAGGATATCCCCTGGGTGTCGAAATGTCACACCTGTCAATATCCTATGGATGTCACTACACAACACCTTATGGATGGTTATAGGGCATCCTCTGGGTGTCAAAATGTCACACCTGTCAGCATCCTGTGGATGCTGACAGGTGTGACATTGTGAGACAGCCTGTGACACAGGTGTGACTCCTGTGGATATTACTGCCTTCAATTTGCATTTTTGAAATTCATATGTACATAAACATATGACAATGCATAGATCTATTGTTACTGAAAACATTTATTTAATAAATTTTATAGTTTAAAAATATCTTCATTTATTAGATTTATTAGAGGGAATAAAAGTTTTTATTTTTTAAGAAAGGTTATTGAATAATCTTTCTTTTAAAAAAAATATCCAATCTAACAAAGATCTCATACACTATATAATTTATTTAATAAAAAATGTTTTCAGTAACAATATATTGAGGTATATATGAATTTTAAAAATGCAAATTGAAGGCAGAAGATATCTTATATTCTCGATAAAATTCAAGAAAATTTAAGAAATTTTGTAAAATTCCTTACTTATATATATTGATATATATCATATATAATTATATAGCCCTTTCATCTTATATTCTCGATAAAATTCAAGAAAATTTAAGATATTTTGTAAAATTCCTTACTTGTATATAATTATTTTTTACATATTTTATTCTTAATTTGAGCAAATATTATATAAAATGATGCAATTTAAAAATTTTTCATGACCTTTTTTTAAGTGCTATGTCTGAAGTGGAACTTATCATTCTTGTCGTAAGAAGTCATATAAAAACTTAAGGCAGTATTCAAAAAAAATATTTTTCCATGCTCAACAACTCAAAATTTTATGACACATTTTCAAACTCATTTTTAAAAGTAAAAACATGAAACTTGGCGGCGTGATTTATGAAGAGATTTATAAGGGACCTACGTTTTTATTTTTCGTTCAATTAATTAGAAATTGATTTACAAACAAATATTTTCAAAGTACTTTTTTTTTTTTTCCAGCGCTATCGCTTCGGGAAATTCGGTTCAAAATGTCCACTTTGACAGCATTTAAAAAAATATATTCTGCCTTTATCAAAAAATCGAGACAACACGGACATTATAAAGTTTCTGAATAAGAGAACCTGCCAATTGGATGCATTTTCGAGCAAAAATGAATTTAAAAATGTGTCTCAAAATAAGCAGTTTGGATTTGAATACAGCCTTAAGTTTTTTTTTTAAATAACAATTTTTTTTTTACTTTGCAATTATTTGTTTTACTTACTAAAAAAAGCATGTAAATACCTGATCCACTTTAGGAACACCCGGTATATACAACAAATGTTATGCATTTGATTGTCCTCTGATAAGGTGCCACATGAAATTTAAAAGTATCGTTTTGTCCCTCTGATGATGGTTTTACATTGTTTTTCTAGAATAAAGCTACTGCATAAGTCATCTGTTAATACTTTTGCATTCAAAACAAATGAAGGACAGAAAAGTATGCCCTTTCATATTTAGTGACCGAAGCACACATTTACTGCTGTGATAATTTGGCTATACAGCTTCAGATTCAATTTGTTTTACTTATCTTTGTACTTAAATACATTACCTTACTTTAACAAAATGAGACAGTACCATGATTATGTAAATGCTAATGGCCCAGAAAGTGCATTTGATATATGTCACAAAGTATTAACACAAATTTGAGCATTATTAAGATATTGTTTGCTTTCATTGTTCTAACTTTAATGAATAAACAACTTCTGTATTTTAAATAATTGCACATATTACACTAAGTGCTCAATATAAAATAATAAACTTAAATTATATGACATACAAAAATTAAATCTTTATGCAAAAGTCATCAGAAGTGAATACCTGAAAATTTTAAAATTTTACTCCTAATTTAATTGGAAATCAGTAAAGGAATAAAAATAAAAACATATATTTCACAATGTCATGAAAGATAGTATGGGGAAAATGATAACCGCTGTTGAATAATCTTATTATTTTTAAAAAATTCTATAATGTTACAAATTGCACAATAAAAAAATTCACATTAAAAACAAAACAAACATTTATTTACAACTTTCACGATAAAATACAAAACAAATATTTATTTATAACTTTCCACAATAAATTATAAAACAAATATTTATTTACAACTTTCCACATCACAAAACATATTTTTTTTTTCTTTGCAACAATCTGGTTTCTTCCACCTTGCTGTTGTCACAGAAATTTCTGCTCGGCATACGTCTGTAAAGAAGAAAAGAAAAAATATACATTTCTACCTAACTTTATAAGTGCATCACATTCATTCAAAATGAATAAATCAGCATATATACACAAGATATACAATAATTTCTTACCGTTTGTTTCTTCAAAAGATCTTACAGTAAAATTTATTAAGTTATTTTTAGGAACTTTACTATTTAAGCCTTATGGGATATTTATCAACTATGAAAAAGTAAAAGCACATCTTATTTTATGTCGAAAAACGTCATACAGCATGAAAGCACCCGCCTTGTTTTGTGTCGAATAAAAAAAAAAATCTTAATATTTATAACTGATGATAATGTCATATTTTTAATAATTAAAAATGATGGTAATTACAAGCAAAATGTACTACAGTAGACTCCCCAAATCCACATGAGTCCATCATAACACTGAAATTGTGCAAATTTTTGAATTATTTGCAGATTTCTGGTTTATTTACATTTTTTAAGCAGTAATACGAATGTAATAATGCATTTGAAATTACAATGAATATGTCTATAATAAAGTAAATTATTAAGTAAAACAATAAAGTACTAAATATTAAGAAAATGTAAAACTTGATTAAAATATAAAAAGTAAAGATCAAGTATGTATTTAGTAATGTGTAAGGCGTAAGTATGTTAAATAAAGATTAGATATCATCATCATCAACAACTGTTTTCAATCCACTGCTGGATTCTCACCCATATTTTTCCATTGTTTCCTGTCTAGTGTTTTAGTCATCCAATTAACACTGACCACTTATCTGATTTTGTCACTCCATCTTACTTGAGGTCATCTTCTTGGTCGTTTTACATCACTGGGATACTACTGTAGGGTGTTTGTGCTCCATCTACTGTCGTATCTTTTTGCAATGTGCCCCGCCCATTTTCCATTTTAGACGTTTAATTCTTTCAATGACGTCAAAAACTTTCGTCTAACTTCTCATCCAGGTTATTCTCTTTCTGTCTCTTCTAGTTATGCCTAGCGTACATCTTTCTAAACTTCGCTGTGTTCCGGTCCGGATACCGGGTTGCGTTAGTGAAGGAAACACTCGATGGAGAAGTTTCTGTAGAAGCACAATTTTAGTCATCAATATTGGTTTGACACTAAACGGTATTTGCCGTTCCGCTGCACCAGATTTAGTACAGCAATCCTATACTTTACAGATTAACAAACTACAACTTGTGTGTTCAGGGGTCGATGCAGGTATTTTTTTCTTGGGGCCCATTTTGTGAAAAGTAAAGGTTATTTTTGTGAAATTTATTATATTTTTGTGAAAAATAACATTTTGTGGCGAAAGTTGATATCCAGTTAATCAAATTCAGACCAAGCATTTAAAAACAAAAACCGTTTATAATCCTTTTGCTGAAGTTTTCCTCTCTGGTGAACTTGCTTGTTTACAAATTACATATTTTAAAAATCACAAAATAATAAATAAATAATAAATAGTAAGTTTTTATGGAATAGCATTTTGTGAAGGAGCCCATTTTATCAAATTGATTTTTGTGAAGGGGCCCATTTTATCAAATTGATTTTTGTGAAGGGAGCCCATTTTATCAAATTGAATTTTGTGAAGGGACAGATTTCATTAAATAGATTTTTGTGAAGGGACACTAAATAGGCCCCAAATTTTTCCTGGATCGACCCCTGGTGTTTCATTTTAAAATGCTTGTTGCACTTATGCTGAATTGGTGTTTGTTATGAGAACATAAGATTTATTTTTATAAAAGCTATGATTTATCAAACTTATAAGTTATAATACTCTAAAATAAGACTTATTTTTGTATGGAGTAAAAAATTCAAAAAGAAAATAACAATGTGTGCAGTATTTGAACACACGGCAAATGTAATATGGTGAGAAAATGCTTTTTTAACCATTAAAATAATGTCAGGGCTTAATATACTTACATATCTACCGTATTATTGGGAATATCAGCCGTACCAATGAATATCTGTTTCAAAAAAAGTATATCCACGTAAGCGGCACACCCAAGGAACTCAAATTTACGTATAAATATTTTCACTTAAATGCCACACACAAAAAAATTTAAACTAGTAATTAAATATAAAGAACTATTGTAATATTAGTATAGTAATATATAAATAATTTAACTTAAGTGCTGAAAAAAAAATGTATGTATATATATATATAAGGATATCATATAGAGACTTTGTGCCGAAACTACTGTAGCATAACTAGAGCGGTGTTCCTGTAATTTTTTTTTTTTTTTTCAAGGGTGGAGGGAGATTTTTTTTGACAAAAGACATGTTAGATTTAAGGTATGCAAATGACAAAAAAATTTAAACAAGCAAAATATTACTGAAAAATGTTATGTAATAAACCATTATGAAAATATTTTTAAAATATGTAGTTTTATGTTAACTCCCCTGACTACTGCTAAAAGCACCTTTTCGTCACCGAAGCAATAATCAAACAGAGAAAAATACAGTATTTAATCTATACCATCAGAAGCTGATGATCTTATTCTGATAACGTTCGGCGACTTCCGACTGCAAATAGTTTAATAAACAAAACAAAAACCACAGATAGTTCTCTCCTTTTTCTTTGCAGTTGCTTTTTTGTGGGGATGCTCTCATTTTCTAATAATTGATTATTTTTTAATAAAAGTTTGTTACACAGCCTAATTTACTATTATTGAACTTGCTGAAAACTTGAACAAATTTCGTCAATTGACGATGGAGATATCAATTATTTTTTAGTAAGGTAAAAACAGGTTTTGCTTTTCATTCTTTTTCTTTTAATTATTTTTTCCGTTTGCTTGAAGCTCAATTTTTTTTCCCATTTGGCACTAACTATTACACTTGACGACAATAGTGTTGATATAACACAGTTTAGAGATACCTAGAATTTAAATATTCAGGGCCGAAATTAGCTTTTTTTTCCACAGGGGCAAACAGGGATTTTGGCACCCCCACTAACCCTAACTTTCTCGCAAAGTAAATTTACAAAGATAATTTGGTATTTTTCGGTTAGCCGGGCGCCAGTGATATATGTACATATATAAATATATGTGTATATGCATTTTATATATATATATATATATATATATTAGGGGTGCACAACCTGTGGCCTGCGGGCCAAAAGTGGCCCGCGATCGGATTACTGGTGGCCCGTGGATCAATTTCGCCGATCGGAAGCAAAAAAATCACGAATTTCGCCGATCAGGTGCGTAGAAATCGCGAATCTTGCCAAATTTCGCCCATCGGGTGCGTAAAAATCGCAAATTTTGCTGAGCGAGTGCATATAAATCGCGAATTTTGCTGAGCGAGTGCATATAAATCGCGAATTTTACTGATCGGGTGCGTATAAATTGTAAATTTCGCCAATCGCCTGCATAAAAATCGTGAATTTTGCTGATCGCCTGCGTAAAAAATCGGGAATTTTGTCGATCGGGCCCGTAAAAATCACGAATTCTGCCGATAGGGTGCGTATAAATCGTAAATTTCGTCGATCAGGTGCGTATAAATCGCGAATTTTGTCGATCGGGTGCATATAAATCGCGAATTTTGTCGATCGGGTGCGTATAAGTCGCGAATTTAGACGATCGGGTGCGTATAAGTCGCGAATTTTGTCGATCGGGTGCGTGTAAATTGTCAATTTTGCCGATCAGACGTGTAAAAATCGCAGATTTTGACGATTAGGCCCGTAAAAATCGTGAATTTTGCTGATCGGGCCCGTAAAAATCGCGAATTCTGCCGCTACGGTGCGTATAATTCGCAAATTTTGCCGATCAGGTGCGTATAAATCATAAATTTCGTCGATTGTATGCATAAAAATCACGAATTTTGCCAATCGGGCCCATAAAAATCGCGAATTTTGTCGATCGAGCTCGTAAAAATCGCGAATTTTGCCGATCAGACGCTTAAAAATCGCAAATTTTGCTGATCGAGTCCGTAAAAATCTCGAATTTTGTCGATCGGGTGCGTATAAATCGCAAATTTTGCCGAACGTGTGCGTAATAATCGTGAATTTCGTCAATCACTAGGAAAAAACTATGAATATTGTCAATCGTGCATGAAAAAAAATGCAAGTTTTTTCCCATCCTTTCCAATTGAAATGGGTTATGCTGACTAAGGAGGTGGTTGAGTATAGGGAGCTAACCCTCCTTTTAAAATTAGCATTTTTATGAACTTTTAGGCCGGACCCCCACCCCCTCCCCACTTGCCCGAAACAAAATTTTGTTCATCCTATGGATGTGTTGGGTCTCGACAATCCAGTCATTTTAGTGACTGCCCCTCCTCTTATAAAGGTTGTGCACCCCTTTGATATCCACATTTTATGACTGAATATGTTAAGAAGTGCAATTTAGAATAATATATGTTTCTCCTCCTCAGGGGCGTAGCGAGCGGGGGGGCAAGGGGGGCAGATGCCCCCCCAATGTTTGGTAAAAGGATTCAGTCGGCTTATCAGCAGCTTTAATTAGTGTCTCTGTAGTATGTCAGTACGCCGATTAAAAAAAACAATTCGGAAAAATTCTGGTTGGCAGGACTTTAAGTCTTCAGAATGCATTTCACTACACCCTTACAATCATATGGCAAAAGCCAGTCGGTCTGTCAATAGATAGGTTATGAATAAAAAAAGTAATGGTTTCAATAGATCTATCTGGTCAGCCGGTATGAAAGTCACGTGTTCTGTCACATTTTCGAATCACATAAATAGCTAGTCGGCCTACCCACTGAAAAAAAAATTATGTATAAATCTTGTCTGCAGAGCCGGAAATGTTGGACATATACTATACCTTACCCACACATGGAAAAGCTAAGTCGGCTGTCGATACATAGGCCAATAGGGGGAAAAAATGAATCAGATCTATTGATTTGAAAATATCAGAAATTTGTCCTACATTAAGACTCGCAACTTACATAGATAAAAACTATCAATATAAACTAGGTCGACCGAATGCGAAAGTCGCTTAAGAAAATTCAAGAAATTTTATACTTGATACATAGTAGGTTCTAGCAATGATATGATGTTTATGCCCTTTGGAACTGTTTTAGGAACATTTGGAAAATAAAAACGAAGAATTTTTAAAACTATTTAAAAAAAGAAAATGAATAAATTAAAAAAATATCCGTGCATTTAACATTTAATGCCTAAAAAACTTCTACCTTTTTTTTTTTTTTGATAAAACTAAAACTAAATTTATATGCTTGTGCCAACATAACATACATAATTTTCACTTGTTATTATAAAAATTAGAATTGGAGCCTTTATTAATTACTTAATATTTATTGTATACCCTGATTATCGTAATTTCCGGCGTATAATCCGCGGATCAAACAATTATGTTTCGACCCAGAAATTTTATTTTATATAATGGAACATACTAAATCGCTGTAAATATTTTACTTCAATTATTAAATAAAATTTCTGGATCTAAACATAATTGTTTGATCCGCGGATTATACGCCGGAAATTACGGTACATGTTAGCGATTACTTTTTTTAAAAACTAAATCATACGTAAGAGGAATTATTTTTTTAAATAAAGAATTCAGAAAGTAGAGGATTTCAGGAAAAATTAAATTATTAAAAGTAGTTTTATGGTAAAAAAAAAAAAAAAAAAAAAAAAAAAAACTTGAAGCAATTGCGGAACATTAACACGTTTGCACTTAAAACAATATAAATAGGCCCGTTTCAGGCCCGTAACTACCGCCGGGGCACAGCCCGGGGTCCCAAACTGATGGTTAAAAAATTATTGTATTTTAATATCTAATCTAACTTCCTATAAAATACCCAGTACCTAGCTAAAAGTTAATAATAAAAAAATCCATCAAAGTGCTAGAGTAAATCTTTTTGCGTGTCCGTTCAAATACTCCATACGCTTCGCATGCAAAAGCATCTCTAGAGCAGACAGCAGAATGTCGAGTCCAATGTGTCATGTCGCGCCAGGTGCCTGCCGAGTGATGAGTCAAGTGCAGGCTAGGACGTGCAGTGAGGTAGTGCTATTCATGATGAGTCATTCGTTTACTAACTGCTCATCAATATCGGACTATCAGAGCAGTTGAAAGTCACATAGTAGTGATAGTACGATAGTTTATTACTTAACCCCTTCGTGACCAGCGTCTTTTATGGAATTTTTAATCTTTTACCACCGGTTTTTCAAAACAGAAATTTTCGCCTAATTGAATCGCAGAAATACTGTCATTAAATAAGGCAAAGCTTACAATAAAAATTAACTGGTGGGAATAATCGAGGATCGAGGATTCTGAGCATCTTATGCGTCACGTATACGTGTCGCTCGTCCCCAAGGGGTTAATCTTACTTTGCTTGCGTTGAGATAATAGTTTATATTATGAAACGAATTCGGCACCAGCCAAGTGGAAATAAAAAAAAGACAGACTCTAAAAAGAAGAAACTTGGAGGATGCAAAAAGTTCAAAGAAGTTATCAACATGGCTGGACAGTGGAAACCACTCGACAGAGAATGGTGATAAGAAAGGTATGAATGGATTGCTTTATTCAGTGTGATGTGTAATTCAAGTAAAAATAGTACAGTCAAACTTGAATAATTCGAACGTGTATAATTCGAAATCGTGGATAGTTCAAATGTTTCTGTCGGTCCCTTGACATTCTTATAAAACACAATCAGTGGTGGATTTAAACACTCAAGAGGCCCCTCCAAATATTTTCAGTACCCCTAAAGTGTACATTTTTTAGTTTTACAATTAGAATTACTGAAAGTGTACGTTGTTAATTCCATACGATATTATCTCTAATTGGAATATAAAGTTCAAATTATTTTCTATCGCATGCTAATAAAATATTGAAAGTACTTCCCATTCATTACATTATCATAATTTTTAGAACTAAGAGATCACATTTTTATTTAGCTTTTATTTTGAAAATCACTACGTTCTATTTATTAAACTATCACTTCATTATATCATTCTAAACAAATGTGTTTTTCACAAATATAACTGTAGGATTTTTTCTTATCAATACATATTATTTTTTTTTCCAGTAAAGTTCTTGGTAAATCTTTTAAATAATTACTGCGTTATATCAAAGAAACATTTTAGTAATACAAAATCATATATTTCATTTTTAACTATCAATTATAATTAATCAGTTAAAATTAATTGTAAAAACTATTAATTAAGAAATAATGCGACAGATTGACTATTTTACATTAGTCGGATTTGAAACATATTTGAGTCGGCCAATCTTGCCTTTTGCCCCCCCAAAAATTTTCTTTCGCTACAGCCCTGCTCCTCCTCTCCACCTTCATTCATGAAAGCAGAATTTTTTTTCCGGCACTGGCAATCTTTAAAGCTAAATTTATTACTTCAAATAAAGTCAAGGAGTATTTTCACTCTTTGAAAATAATCTTAGCTATATTTCTTGTATAAATACAAACGTAAACTGTTGATATATCATTGCCAACAGAACTGAATACGTTGACTGGAAGAAAGGAACCTGGGGGGGAGAGGTGGGCTAAATCTACCCTTTCGAAATTTGTTTTTTTAATCGATCCCCCCCTCCTCGGTCACATCTCCTCAAAACAAAAAATTTCTGATGGTGGCCCTCGACAACCGGTCATTTTTGTAAGTGGCCCTTCGCTTAAAAAGGTTGTGCACCCCTAATATATATATTCATACATATATGTGTATATATATGTATGTACGTATATATATACGTAGATATATATGTATATATTATATATGTGTGTATATATATATGTACATATATCACTGGCGCCCGGCTAACCGAAAAGTACTGATAATTTTACTAAGTTTTTAATAGCTGACTTATTTTAAACTGAAAAATATGTAATCATAAAATACGTAATAGTGAACTCTGTGCTTTGTCAAATACTTATTCAATAAAACCTGTGAGTACAGAATCAAAAGGAACAAGACAAAATTCAGTTTTATACAAGTTTTCGTCTTAGCAAATAGAATTGATGCTATTGTTACTGTTGGATCCGTGTATTTTTTTCATTTAAGACAGGATTCTATTACAGAAAGATTTTACTGTAGTTATAGTATTACATTACAATTGAACAGATGTTTAAAGTCCTAGTGTTATAAGTCACAATGTCTTAAGAACTGAAAAACCAGAATTTTCTGTAAGAATATAACAATGAATTCTAATACTGTAAAACATCTTTGTATGTTATCTACATACAGTTTCATGGAGCTGTCATTTATACTGCACTTCCTATTTATAGACTAATATGTTTAGATACTTTCCTGAACCTAAATTCCAAATTATAATAGTGACTCGGAACAAATAAAAAATTAAGTTTTTAATAAGTATTTTATTATGTGAATTTTCTACCTTTTATTTTTTAGTGTCCCATGAATTCTAAGTTTTTCTTTTGAATTTTCCAACTTACAAAACATTTTTGCGCAAATTTCATATACTTTTTTTTGTATCAAGCAACAAACCAAATGGTCATTTGTCGTCCCCCATGCCTTCCATTCTGGCGCCTGGGGCACATGCCCCCTCTGTGCTGCCTTTAGTTTCAGCCCTGAATATTAATAATCAAAAAGTGCTGCAGAATGTTTACATTTAAAATAAATGTCAATATACTTAAAATCTTGGTACTTTTCGGTTAGCCAGGAACCACTAATTAGAGATCTGCACAGGCCGGGCTCGGGCCTATTTTCCTTCACTGCACTCGGGCTAGGTCTGGTCTCCACTCGTTTTGGGCCGAGCTTGGGCCTAGTGATTACTCTTTATGGCCCGGGTTCGGGCCTTTCTTTTTTCCTGAAGGATCAGGCCGTGTCTTAAATTATTTTTTCCGTACAGAGCCGGGACTGGTTTCATCCTTCCTAGTCTTCACACCCCAAAATTTTCAGTCCTGGTTTTGACCCTATAAAAATCATTGTCTCGGCTTGGCCTGGTCCGTTCGAAGGTCAGTAAAATAAGACCTGGCACAAAAATCTTTGAAAAAAATGCAAATATTTTTAAATTGCCATTATTCTACAATTAAACATTAAAATTTATTATTTTTAAAGATAAGTAGATTTGTACACTTATTAAAATATGGCTAAATTAAAATATAGTGAAACGTGTGAAAAAGAACCTGCTTATGACGGAATCCTGTCTTAAACTGAAAAATGTGTTGATCCATGCAAAATGAATATACTAATACGTAAGAAAAGAATATATAATATATTTACACCTGCTAAGAAGGCAAATTGTCTATAACTCATTTTTTTTCCCTATGCAATTCCGTCTTAGAAGAAGATTTTAATGTATAGCATTTTTCTGATTTTTAACACTTCAATACATGGAATATGGATTAACAATATTAATGATAACTTAAACACATACATACAACAAATAGAGATTTATTAAAAAAATAAATATCGCAGACTGCGGCACTTCTATAAAAATGAAGATTGTAAACATGAAAAAAAAAAGAGCTTAGATAAGAATTTTTGGTTAGATCTACTCCTACAAGGCAAATTTTTAACCAAATCATCGTAAAAATCAATGTTTTGTGGAAATTAACTTGGGCAGGCCTTTTAGCTTTTATACCGGGACGAACTTACTTTTAAATCGGGCCGGGTCAGGCCAATATTTTTTTTTTGCTCGGGCCGAACTTTTGATTTTTGTATCAGGCCAGGCCTGGAAATTTCGGCCCGTGCAGACCTCTACCACTGATATATGTACATGTATATATATACCATGTATCTGCAAATACATATTATATACATACATATTATATATATGTATATACATATGTATTTATATATGTACATATGTCACTGGCACCCGGCTAACCGAAAAGTACCAAAAACTTTAACATAAAATTATGGTTTATTTCTTCTGAAAAAAAATAGTTTGAATTAAATGTACTTTAAGATAAAATGAAGATTTTCTATACTTATATGACTGCTAAAAAGATATTTATTGCCTTTTGACAGGTATGCTAGTAGAACTTTTAATTTTTGTATCGGGCCGGGCTGAATTTTTTTTTTGTATGGGTACCAATACAAAAATTAATTTGGGTGATCTATCAATGTTAACTGAATATTTTAGAAATTACCGAAAAAAAAAAAAATCAGTTTTCAAAAACAAGCCATGGAATATAAACATTTGGGCAATTCCAAGCCAATTTACCATTTCTAGAATTTTATATTTTAGATCAAATAGGTAATATATATTTTTTCTGATAGTATTATACCTATATTTTTTATATTTGCAATGCATTTTATAAAATTTTGAATAGTCAAAATCAATAAAATTCATTATAATCGCTTCTGTTTACGTGTTTATTTGTTTGTCTGTTACATGTTAAATGTTGGTCTGTTACAGGTAAGATTACATATTTTTCATGACTATCTTATGGCAACAGTCAAATTTTGAGAAAGATATATGTTTCAGAACACCCTCTGAATGAAAATACATTTTTATAATAATAAATTGTAAATTATTTTATAAGTAATATATCGATAAACATCAAGGTATCTGAAAAGCATGGTAATTCATGTTTGTCTGTTACATTAACATTTTTTTAACCATAATTATTTACATTAAATAATTTATTCATAATAACTATATTAATTTATCTTCTATATCATCATGCTAATTGTAGCCCTTATTGAATTACATAATTATTATTTTTCAAATGAGATAAAGCCTTTTTTTCCGCTATGTCAATTAGTCTGTTACAATGGAATTGCGCATTTAAATAAATAAATAAGTAAAAATGTTCCAAAGCACAACAATTCATAAATATGCTTAAATGCAAAAATATGACAATTCAATAAAAGCTATAAAACTACATGCTCACATATTCTTTTATTTTTAAGAAAAAGAAATAATAATAATAAATCAATTAAACATACCACTGCTTAAGAGTCCATTGCAGACTTCTTTTCCAGCATTCAGCTCAATTTACAGCTGGATTTTTCAAAAATTACTTGCATAGTCTCTAAAATAAAGAAATAACTTTGAAATGAAGCATGTGTAAATAAATGTGTCAAATTAACATTTTAACCCGTCAGCACACACACTGGGATAAAATCTACCCCAGCTCAGAACTATTACTTAAAAATGTGCGTAAATCGTTCGGGATCATTCTGAGCTTTACAGTACCTTTCAAGCTGAAAGAGATCAAGATGTGGCCAAAAAGAATTTACCTCCGGTTGTGAGATTTTCTATTCTTTTGTTATAAAAATGTCACGTGGGAGGAAATTTACCCCACGCGTGTTATAACGTAACCCATAATGATAAGAAAATGTTAATGCAAATGTTTATGTAAAAAATATAGTGTGCAAATAATAATATAATTTTTCTTTTAAACGTTAACAACTCTTGCACATACAGTTTCTATATATCAGTTTTATATTTTTTTGTATTTTTATGGCTAAATTTGGATTGAAAAAACTTTGTATGTAATGATATGCAGAAAAAAATCTTAGTGCTAGATTTTATGTTTTTTTTTTTCTTTAAATATGAAAAAACCTCTTATTTTAAGTTAAATTGTTTTCTTTATTGATTTACAGTTTATTTCAAAATATAAATTTTTGCTTATAATCAAACCGGGGGGAAATTGACACAAGAAAACCCATTGGGGTAAAATTTATCCTGCGCGTGTAGTAACGTAATGGAAAGAGGCGCATGTGCTGACGGGTTAAGAACCAAGTTTTCAATAGAAATGTTTCCAATTTTTATTTAATTATTAATTAGCACTAGGATTTAATTATGATTTGAAATTGAAATATCTGAAATTAAGGAAAGTAACAGAGTTCTCTTTATGAAAGTAATCTCAAATAGATTGAGTTTTATAGAACAGAATTTAGAAAAAAAAAAAAGATAAATTAATACATAATCTTTTTTAATAAAAAGCTATGTGTTGCTGATGACTGGTTTTTTAGCTTACCGTTGCCAGAGATTAATTTCAGAAAATGAGAGATTTGAAGTTACTGAAAAAATTAATAGCTCGTAAAGTATTTGTCAGAAAATTGTTAATTCTCGACAAATACTAGATGCGCCATTTATTTTTAGTATATATATATATATTAAATATAAAAAATCTGTTAGAATTTTAAATAAAAAAAAAACAGTTTTCAGCGATGTTCTGTAACCCGGGAAGCCCGAGTTCGACTCCCTAGTATTATTTAATAATAATGTACTTGTACGAATTCAAAAACCAGCTCAGGCTAAAAGTATCAATTTCAAATTAGTTGTGTATTATATAAAGCAGGATTACAAAAAAGTCAGCTTGAAATGTTTAAAAAGTGGCTTTTACTAATTTTAGTTTTAACTGTCATTAGCTTTTACATTTTAAAGCATTTTACTTATCAACTATAATTCTTTAGATAAAATTTTTTATAGCTTAACTCGGGGGTCGATACAGGGAAAATTTGGGGTTATTTAGGGCCCCTTCACAAAAATCTATTTCATAAAATGGCCCCTTCACAAAAATCAATTTGATAAAACATACACTTCACAAAATTCTATAAATAATAATTCTATAAAATTCCATAAAAACTTACTATTTATTATTTATTTTTTATTTTGTGTTGTTTTAAAATGTGTAATTTGAACAAACAAGTTCACCAGAGAGGAAAAATTCAGCAAAAGGATTAAAAAAAAGTTTTTGTTTATAAATGCTTGGTTCAAATTTGACTAACTGGATTTCAACTTTCGTTACAAAATGTTATTTTTCACAAAAATAACCTTTACTTTTCACAAAATGGGCCCCAAGAAAAAAAAACCTGCATCGACCCCTTAACTAATATATATATTAGGCACACTCCTTCACAAAAATCAATTTGATAAAACATACATTTCACAAAATTCTATTCCATAAAAACTTAATATTTATTATTTATTTTTTATTTTGTGTTGTTTTAAAATGTGTAATTTGAACAAACAAGTTCACCAGAGAGGAAAAATTCAGCAAAAGGATTAAAAAAAAGTTTTTGTTTATAAATGCTTGGTTTAAATTTGACTAACTGGATTTCAACTTTCGTTACAAAATGTTATTTTTCACAAAAATATAATAAATTACACAAAAATAACCTTTACTTTTCACAAAATGGGCCCCAAGAAAAAAAACCTGCATCGACCCCTTAACTAATATATATATTAGGCATTTTATTGCACTAGAATTTAATAGCATTATTTATCAATATTGAAAACATCAGTATTAAAGTCACACATGCATAAGAGAAACTCATAGTGAATGTAGGAAAAAAAATTAGTAAATTTTAATACCAATTTATTTATTTAGCTTTAAGAGGCTACTTCACTTAGGCCAAAACACCCACTCAGTAATGTTAATTCTATGGGGGAAATAATTTATGATATCTCGTGCGCATTTCAATATTTATAAATGATTTTTTTCGCATTGGATAGCTGAGGTCAATCTCTATGCACACTCCTTTATACTTTTTCGATTTTGATTACAAGTTTTTTTTTATTAAGATACTTTCACTTTCAGAAATTGTTTTGAAAGTGAAAGAAAGGAGGGGGGGGGGGGGGGGGGTGATTTTTTAACGGTTTTTCAAGTGTTTGAAGTTTAAAAAAAAAGAGAGAAGTGGGATATATAATATATCTGCGAGTCACTTTTTGACTCACTGTTGTAAAATCTGAGTGATGGTTCAAAAATTTTCTATGATTTCTGTGTAAAATACAAGTAAACTTTAACCCTGAAAATTATGAAAATAAAAAACAGTTAAAGGATAATAATGTTTTTAGTGTGATCATCAGAGCATCTTCTGTTTTAGCACTATCTCAAAGTAAAAATTGCTTATTTAAAAATAGTTGCATTCCAAAATTATAACCCCATAAACAAGAACATTTCTGACATACAATGGTTATATAGTGCTTTGTTAAACTCTAAAACTGGTATTTGTTTACAGATATATGGCAGTTCCCACTGCCAATTTGTTACCAATTTCCTAAATAATAGTACCATGGGTGACCACACAATTGTTAAAGAAGACTTTCATTTGTTTCTGGAAATTGTGTTCAAAGAAATGTTGATGCTTGCTACAAACAAACAACTAAATTTTGTATTGTGCTATTCGCCCCATTCACTTTTATTCAAAAAGTAACGTGTTACACAAAACTAAGAAAATAATTAGCAGCTACAGTAATTTCACTATTTTTGATCACAAGCTATTTTATATTCAAATTGCAGAGTTTCCAGTAGGCAGTTTCAGGAAGGTGCTGCACCCTGGCTGCCCTTTGGTTTAAAAAACATCCCCCTTCTTGCCCCTCATCAAAAAATTAGTGCTCTTCTTGCCCTTCAACCAAGAAAATTAAGCCTTTACAGTTTTGTAAAAAAAAATTATTTGCATAGTAAAAATTGACACATTGTTGCAATTCGATAGGAGTGTTGTAACATTTAAATATCAAAAGTGCATTTAAAATTGAAAGAATGAATTTAAAAAATATAAAAAGTGCTCATATGGATCTAAAAAATACCCTTCAGAGTCAAAAATGTGCCCTTTTCCAACTACCAGCACTCTACGCTTTTTTAAAACTGTGAGAAAATCTGACATTGTCATCTAAGTTAAAACATATTAACTGTTACGTTTAGAAGTATGTTTTTCTTTTTAAGTGACAATAATTTTAAAGTGGTTAAAAATGTATTAATTTGTTAAGATTTAATAAATATTACTAAAATGTTTAGCAAATACATACATATATATTATATATATATTTGAATATATACATTTGCTTTAATTAATAATCAATATGCATTAAAATCTATGTAAAGAAATAAGTATTTCTAAAGTAATGGGAATTAATTGTAAAAGAAAAAAGAGGGGGGGTGGGCATTTTTTAATTGCTTTTAAAGTGTTTTAAGTTAAAAAGAATGAGGGGAAAAACATATTTTTGGTTTTTTAAGTGTTTGAAGTTAAAAAAAAAAAAGGAGTTCAAACTGGAGTTGTAAGTAAATCTTCATTTTCACACAGAAAATGTAATCTAAACTTGAAAATTCTCAGAAAGTACTCAAAGTGGTTGTATTTTCTTTAATAATTTATCAAACTGTTAAATACAAATCACTACTGTTGCGTTTACACTACCATCTCTATTAACATTTACCATTAAGCCTAAATGAATAATTAGGTCTGATATACACTTCGCTTTTACACAAGAAAATATAAGTATATAAACGGAAGTTATAAAAAATAGAATTACAAATGAAAAAGATAATTCTTACCTTTATTGACATCAGATTACTATTTATTAATCAGATTCCGAAAAGCCGATCACGTTTCTTCATTCACCAAAAACCAAAATAAACTTGTCTGGTAGATAGGTTGGTTGATACGTTAGCGTAGCGTGCAGAGGAAGGAAGCCAAGGAAAAAAGTCAATTTGCGGTTGTGCGTTCTATGACATTCGCCGGCTGCTTTGTGGACAATGTATTCAGACGGTCCGTTGTCAACTATCTTCCGGATATTCACTGGATAGTTTTATAGGATATGACAACTACAGGATTTTCAGGATCATTATAGATCGTCCGAAGGACGATTGTGGTTGTCTGGGTAGCGAACCTCTTTCAGTGCTCCGGCATTAAATCACAAAGAATAATATCAACGTTGTGCCGTGCCAGAAATTTAAATAAGAAAACGATACATCGTATGCCGTTTATACAAACAGCTGGTTAATAGAACTAAGAGATTTTATGCATTAAATAACTAAGGGAAAAAACTAAATCACAGTGTCTTTTTTATATGTATATGTTGAAAACACTCGATTAAATTTATGAAATTTTGATTCACAAAGATTAATTCAAATGACACTTCTTCGCAGTAAAGAAATTAGTTTGTGCTTTTAATTATTTCTGGGGAACGTACTTCTGTTCATAAATTTTTAAATGACTGAATGACACCAGAACTTACAAACAAATTTATTTGAAAATAAATAAAATTTTTCATCCTGTAAGTTATAGAAGGAATATTTTGTGTAAACTTTTTGGTGCTATTGGGGCATTACGGGATTAAAATTAAGTAGTATAAATAATGTCCCACCGCCCTTCAAAGGGTTAACTTATAAAGGCAATAACTAAATTTAAACATTACATATTGCTTAAACAGGCAGTATTTAGAAAATATTTTTGTTGTATATATGATGAGCTAATTGATTCTTATTTCACCATCTTCAGTAATATCATCTTCATTCTTTTATATACGTACAAAAATTTATTTAATTTAACATTTTATGAAAACTATTTTCGTTTATGAAATTCACGTAAAGTTTATTATTATTATTATTTATTTATTTATTTATTTTATATAAAAAAATAAAAATACTGTAATGAGAAGAAACGCTACCCATATATATTGCTGTGTAGTGCTATCTCTACTTACACTATATTTATTTTCTGTTGTAATTTTGAGAGACAGGAGAGAAACCTTATTCATGTGATAGGTGTAGCATTTCATTTAAACGTACACAAAGTCTGAAGCTACACATGGATGAACACATTCACTATCTACACTTTATTTGTATAGACTTTTTGACTCTCAACCGTTATGATTACATAAATATTTGTGCATACTTTGTGAAACCGATAATTTTGTATAATTTGATAATTTATCAGAATTCTGAATTGTTTTTTCATTTCATTAATATTATATTTCTTCGATCTTTTCTTTTCACCCGAATATTGTTACAGATATGTAGAAGATGGCAGTATTTGAAGTAGGAGCTATATAGCAAATAGCTCGATAGCAAAAAAAGATACTGGACGAAATGCAGCATAAATTTGAACAAACGTCAAGTTAATGCAAATACTATTCAAATCATGCAGGCAAGATTTAATAATACCACATATTTTGCCACTAGGATAAAATATAGCTATTAAAGTAAAGGTTCGTTAAAATATAAGACAATACATTGAATTTATTTAAATTCCTACCATTGTTTTACTGCCGAAAGTAAGTCCAAGTTCCTCTTTTGCCCCTGCTGAGAACATCTGAACCAATATTGTTCGTATTGAACTCATTCCTGGGGTTTAACTAATACGTAAACAAGAAAGAAAAATCATGCGTTAAGCATAGATTATGAAACACTTTGTGACATTTCTAGAATATTTTAACAAAACTTTGCTGTTTAATAAAGTAATTAAAATGCCTAAGTGAAAAATTTTTAGTAAACGAATGATACATTTAAAAATCAAATTTTAATAATTACCGTCCATAGCCGGAAAACTGCTCCCAATTCTTTTGTGCAGCCCTGTATTTGATCTATAGATATGCGTATATTAGTATTCTACATAGTATGCTAAAATTTAGTTTATTAATAAAACGCATAATAGGTTGAAATTTCACCTTCAGCAATTTCTACCAATAGATCGACACATAGATGAATTATTTTGTGCAGCCCTGTATGTTAACTGTAGATTTTTATAAACGCCATACTTTAAGCTAAATTTTAATTCCGGATAAAGCACACTTAAAACTGTTGAAATCACACTTTAGTTAATATCAACCATAAGCGGGCAGCTATCCCGTTCTTTGTGTGGCTTTTTATATAATTTTATTTATATTCTACAAGCATCTTTTAGTATACTAAATATAGTTTAGCTTTTAAAAAAAACAATGCTCAAATATAATTCACTTTTAAGCAATTCGCGCTCATACTCAGTAATGATTACGAATTATTTTCTGTAGTCCTGTATATGAATGATCTATAACATTTATACACACCACGTAGTATATAAAAATTTAGTTTTAAAATTAAAAACTCAGAAATAAAAGTGCATTTCCAGCAATTGTCGCTAATAGACTTCGGATACAGTACTATATCCGACACACTTTGTGTGTCTCTGTAAATGAACGATAAATGATATACATATCATATTCTACAGTAAGTATCTTGTAGTAAACATCAGTAAAGTATATCAATTTCATTATATTTGAAATAGTGTAGCATAATTAAAATACGCTACAAACAGTTTTTACTGTATACCATTATCTAACGGAATTATTTTGTGTGGTCCTGTAAATGAATAATAAATGCTTTGCACCCGATATTTAGCAATCCGGGTATATTTACAAGTGTTAGAGCACGGACAGACGGCCAGACAAAACCAAGTCATAAACACTTTTCAACTATGTTGGAAAGTGCTATAAGCCCAGTGAATGTTTAGTCGATCGTTTATGTAATTATATACACCTTGTATGCATTTATATTTGATAAAATCAAATTGAAAAGACGCTATTCAAAGTGATTGTTTAATCATTATGTGGAGTAATTAGTACTTTTACCAATTTCTTCTACATTTTTATTAATTGCAATATTTTCAAAATTACCTTTTTTAAGAATCTCAGTACAATAACTATCGAAATGTTTTCTTATCTGTAGAATGTTTAGCATCCCAAAACAGAAACCATTACAGTGAATATTTTCTCCGACATTTTAAATATAACTGCTTATTTTGTGCTTATTTTGTCCTTATTTTGTGAATATTAACATAAATATTAAATATTAATACTTTTCTTACTTAACATCAAAACTTTTCTTACTGGTCATGGACACTTCCGCCAGTACCTACACAAATTCAAATGTGCATCTTCAGAAAGATGCGAGTGCGTTGAACAAGGTATTACAGCGTCACACCAATATTTTCACTGCACACTGACAAGCCAATGGCATCTCAGGTGCACTCAAAACCCTCCAAAAATTGGCTCGCTAATATCCTAACTCGACCACTTCTAAAGAGGAAACTAAAAAGCATATTTGACCACCTAACTTACTTCTCAAATTTAACTTAGGGAGACCGTCTGTCGGATCACAATTTTTCAAATCTCTGCCCCCTGTCGTGCGTACATCTCTGGCAGAGAAACGTGCGCTTGTCGCGAATAGTTTTTCCGGCCCAAAAGTTTCCAACACCTCCTGATGCCCCTCTCTGCCCAGCTTGATAAAATCTGTTTTCCGGTAGTGATGGACCACTCCTGTAATAGCTTTAATCCTGTAATCAGTCCCTGTTACTTGCTCGCTACTGGAGCTCTCCTGGCAGGACCGGCCAGGCTGATGTTATTCCTTTTTATGTTTCTATTTTGCCGCTCATTGTCGCGTTTTCCGGCGGTTTCATCTGCGGTTGAACACTAACCTTTTTTAAGACCTTAATAAAGGGAACGGGAGGGATACTATGCTCTACAGACTTGGTTTCTTTGTCTGAGCAGCCCCTCATAGGCAATTAAATCAAATCAAATATTAAATAATTGGTGATAACATATATATTTTTAAAGCTTCTGCATGCTTATTTCACTCATAAAAAATAAAGTTAAGCGTTAAAAATCTAAAAAAAAACCCTGTGGATCTACAATCTATGAAGGTTCCTGGCCTACAGTGCAAAACCCTATTTTCTTAAGCATAGGTTCTGGGGTGCTATACGGGATATGTTGCGCCCCGGTGGTCAGCCTTACGCAAGATGTTTACTTACTAAGCAAGATTGCTACTCATTTATCGAATTCGAATAATTGAAAGTTTTAGTGAACCTTGTCCAGTCCGCAGGGTTCGCACGCTTTTAAGCCAGGCCCCATTTTGTAAGGACTCCTCACCAGTAATCGCATAAAACTATCTTCTACCTAATGAATCTTGAATACCATTAGGAAGAAAATGATCTTTCAATTATACTGGTGGCAGAGTCCTTACAAAATGGGGCGTGGCTTAAGAGCGTAAGAAGCCTGAGTCCGCGGCCCGCATTCGAACTGAGGACCTGTAGCGTGGTAGACAGGCCATTAAAAATATAATCATGGATATTTTCAAGCTTGTTTAAAATTAAAATATAATGCATATATATATATATATATATTGCGAATTATAAAATAATTAATATATATATTATTTAACCGTACTTCGCGCCACCAAAAATGTTATTCATGGTTAGTGTCTGATAGTATGCCTTAAAAAGTTATATGAAAAATAATGACATTATTAAAATTGTTAATTTCTTGTTATGTTACGTGAACGTTATACACACATTTTATGGATAAACACGTTAAAATAGCATTTTGCGTAGTATTCGTTTCTACCAATCCTCTTTTCCATGTGAAAAAGTTCAGCTTTTGTGTCACACGCAAATTTTTTCTTAGTATTCTACATTTGTAGCTTTTTACCGATACAGCCATTCCTTCAAAATAAGTAAGAGTATTTTCACGTCTTGAAAAACTGCTTGCACTATCTCTGCCTGTTAACTTCTGCATTTTCCATGTTATTGCATTTCTCCTCATCTATTTTTTCTTTCTCAATCACTTTAGAGTGTGTGCGAAGTCTAGGAGGGGAAATAATTATTATAATAGGCTTGGGCCATTGCTGCTTGGAGATGAGTTAAACATCCAATGCTTGTACTTCCAAAAATTTAGTTTGTGATATTAAATGACTGGCTACCATTTGACTTATTTTATAGCATAATACAATTGAAAAGCTTTTATGTATCATTTAGTCTTTTTATTATCAAAAAATGTAAAAGTAGTTTTAATAAATCGATATTTTATTTCGTATCAATTTAAGAAATGCTGCTTTTGTAATCTGCTTAATTTTATTTGTACATAAATATTTATAATTTTTTTTATTATTGAGAAATTAATTATAATATATTTTCTCTGTTAATCTTAGTGTTTCAGTTCTATTAATTGAAAATTCTAGAATTCGCTTAATACTAATTAAACAGTTGTATGTGTTTTTTTTATTTACCTAAACTATACTAAAATGATAGTTTTCGTTAACCATTATGAACTTTGATCTGGTATTAGCAATTATTAATTGATTTTTTTTTTTTTTTTTGCAAATAAAATTTTAAAATATTTTTTTTTCTTCTTTTCCAGGATACTTTTTTATATTTTAATCACAGTGTTACATGTTTTCTTTAGAAACGTGTACACAAGTCACAGTATGAAAAATATCTTTTATGCTATTCTTTTTATTTATTTGAATAAAAATCTTTTTTTTTTTATTTTGTGAATGCTTATCATTGTTTTTTTTCTGAGTAAATATTTTTATGCTTTAATCACATTGTTGTATGTTTTCTTTAGAAATGTGTGCACAAATTACAAGATGAATGATATCTTATTGCTTTTATACTTTTTTGGCTCAAAATCTTTTTTTTTTCCTTTTGTGGTGGTTTATTATTTTTTTCGTTTTTAGAAGAAATTTTTATGTTTTAATCACATTGTTGTATGTTTTCTTTAGAAATATATGTACACAAATCACAGTATGAATAATATCTTATTGCTATTCATTTTACTTTTTCGGCTCAAAATCTTTTTTTTTCTTTTGTGGATGCATATTATTATTTGTTTCTTTTCTAAGAGAATTTTTATATTTTAATCACATTGTTGTATGTTTTATTTAGAAATGTGTACATAAATCACAATATGAATAATATCTTATTGCTTTTTTTTGGCTCTTTTTTTTATGTGGATGCTTATTATTATTTTTTTTGTCTAGGAGAAAGTTTTATGCTTTAATCACATTGTTGTATGTTTTTTTAGAAATGTGTACACAAATTACAATATGAATAATATCTTATTGTTTTGTTTTTTTACTTTTTTTGGCTCAAAATCTTTTTTTATTCTTTTTGTGGTGGCTTATTACTATTTTTATCTTTTTTAGACGGAATTTTTATGTTTTGATCACATTGTTGTATGTTTTCTTTAGAAATATGTAGTATGAATAATATCTTATTGCTATTCATTTTACTTTTTTGGCTATAAATCTGTTTTTTTTTCTTTTGTGGATGCATATTATTATTTGTTTCTTTTCTAGGAGAATTTTTTATATTTTAATGACATTGTTATATGTTTTCTTTAAATATGTGTACACAAATCACAGTATGAAAAACATCTTATTGCTATTATTTTTACTTTTTTTACTCAAAATCTTCTTTCTTTTCAGGATATCAGTGTAGTAGTTATCAAATTGCTTCCTTGTCTACGAAAGCTTTACCTTCACAGAATAAAACTCAAGATAATAAATATTATGTCCAGACTATTTAGATGTTATCTGTGTTCTTATTCAACAACTCGTATTAGTGACTCGAAAAGGCATGGTTTTATTAATTTTGGTGAACGTCCTTTCAAATGTGAAATATGCTGTAGGGGTTTTTCTTTACTAAGTCATTTACAAAGTCATTTGCTTATACATAAAGGCGAGAAGCCGTATTCATGTGATGTGTGTAACATGTCTTTTAAACAACTAATTGACGTAAAACTAAACATTAAAAAACACTTGTAATACATAAGCTAGCGTCATATATGTAGATTTTGTGATACATTACTACTTTAACTTGAATTTCTGTACAAACGCTTAGCCTGAAAAATCCCTGAAATTACACAAGCATAAACGCTTCTAATATCTTCTTTGTTGTAGCCTCATATGTAAAGGTTTTTCAGTAAATTATTTTTTGTTCATTAAATTCATAGCAAATACTTTTAATTATTTAATAGATAAGTAATATTTGAGTCATGTGATTAATATGTCGCATGTATGTCAAAGTAAAATTCATAAAGCTTAAAATTTTAGTAATTATACAAAATTCTATTACTTTGTTTATTTCTGTATTGTCATATGAATCATTTTAAGACACATTCATAAACACAACTAACACTTATAATTTATTTATGTAGATTTTGTATTAAATTATACTTAACTGCTTTGATTACTTAAATGTCCATGCATATTCTGTTTAACTGATAATTTTGCACAATCTGAAAACGTACTTGTATTTTGAATTGCATATGAATAAAAAAAAATGTTTGTTTTTTGATTTCATCAGTTGTTTTTTCATCAAACTGTTGTTGCAGACAGAAGAGGGTCATACTTGAAGTACAAGTTTTTAAAGCTCGTTTGTAAAAATACAGTAGGCTAAACACAAGAAAATTCAGTATAAATACAATTTTGGCAATGTGACATCGAGGTAACTAGACTAATAAATGTTCAGATTTTTGCCACTGTAACGAAAAGTCGCACTTTAAAAGTGAAGAAACTAATGATTTAATGAAATATTCGATTATCACATTAAACGTCCTATTTTAACATTTTCCAACATGGTTGAAAAGTGTTTATGAATTCAATTTGCCCTTCTGCCGACTGTCTGTCCCTGATCTAACTTACTTAAATATACTCCGATTCTCATGTAATTGATACATGTTGTTGCGGTTTACCATGCCATGTTCGGTAATGAAATTTTAGTGTGTAGTACTTATAGTTCGTTTAGAAAGGCAATCAAATGGATTCTGTTACATTATGGTCTATTGGAAAAATCATTTGCAGTGTATTTTAATGATGTTACAATATTTCAAACATATTGAAATTGGTATACATCATTGAGGTGCACTACAAGATGCACTTATCGTTCATTTACAGAACTCCCAAAATATTTTGATTACAGTACCGTCAATTAGCAATAATTGCTGAAAATCATTTGCAGTTTTTTTTAATGATGTGACACTATTTCAAACATATTGAAATTGGTATACATCAGAGATGCACTAAAAGATACATTTATTCTTTACTAGCCAAACGCGCGGCTTTTCTGACGTACTTGTTGAAATATGCCAAGTGGCATTCCTGGGACTAATTTTAATAGAGGAAATTATACTGCTACGGATAATTCTAAAAATACTAATTAAGCCATATTTTGAGTAAACTTCATTCTTATACTGCATTAGGCGTACATGGGACTTAAACGAATGAGAACAACTAAAATTAATTCCAAATGAATGGTAATTTAGAATGCATTTTGAAGGTTTTGAAATTTTTAGAAACTGTTCTAAGCGAATATTTACATCTTCAAAGTAAGCACTTTGCCAAATTCAAAACTTCTGGTTATGCAAACTTCTATAAGAAGCATATCATAGAAACAGCAATTTTAGAACTTTTTTGTTCCTGCACACATTAAAATTTCTATATTTTTAAAAACTGTTCTGTGGATGAATTTATGTCAAAAAATAACAGCCACGTAAAATTTTAAGTTTTTATCCCTAACAATTTCAGATAAATCATAGTTTAGTTTTAGAACGTTTTTAGAAAATTTCCCACTCATTTCACCCTTTTGAAATTCGAATTTTTTTATAAATAGTTCTTAGCAAGCACTGAAATCTTAAAAATAGAGACCATGCCAAATTTTAAGTTTCTAGACCTTCACCATCACTAAAATCGCAATTTTGCAACGTTTTTTGCTTTTACACCTTTTTAAATTTCGAATTTTGTGAAAGCTGTTCTGTGCGAGCATTTACGTCTAAAAAATAACAGGCATGTCAAATTTTAAGTTTCTATCCTTAACAATTCTTTATAAACCATAATTTAGAACGTTTTCCGTTCATTTTACAACTTTAAATTTTGAAAATTAATAAATTGTTTATACTGAGCTTCTGCATTTTAAAAGTTAACAGTATACTAAATTTCAAGTTTCTAACGCGGATAAATCCAATCAAATCATAATTTAGAACCAGTTTTATTACGTTTTTCACTCATTTCTTCCTTTTAAATTTCGATTTTTTTAGAAATCTTTCTTAGCGAGCATTTGTATTTTAAAAGTAACCACCATGGCAAATGCCAAGCTTCTTTACCAACTGTACCACATAAATCGCAATTTTAGAACTTTTTTTGCTCCTGCATCCTTTTAAATTTGTCATTTTTAGAAAACTGTTCTGGGCGAGCATTTACGTCTCTAGAGTAATATCCATGCCAAATTTCAAGTTTCTAGCCTTAACAGTTCTAAATAAATCATAATTTAGAGCGTTTTTAGAACGCGTATCGTGCTTTCACACTTAAATTTAAATTTAAAAAAAAACTGTTCTGTACGACCATTTACGTCTTAAAAGCAACAGCCATGTCAAACTTCAAAATCCTATCTTTAACAACAGTATAGAAATCGAAATTTAGAATGTTTTAAAACGCATTTCGCGTTTCCTTTAAATTTCGAATTATTTTAAATTGTTCTGTGCGACCATATGAATGTTACTTACAACACTAATTTCATATAAAGGAGTGTGAGATCTTATCAACTATGAATCTTTTCATTTCATCACATGACACTAGTGTATTCAAATTTTGAAATGTAATAGTGTCTGCTCCTTTCAATTCTGTTAAAAATAGGCTTTGTAAACAATATGTTAACGTTCGGCTATTCTTTCATTTACATCTTCAAAATTTTCAGATAAATCGGAGCATTTAAAAAAATATTTCCTGTTCATTCACATGATGTTTTAAATCGTAGAGAAGGATTCAAAGACATCAGGCACTTTTCTATCAATTGAAATGGCCATAGTTTTTAATTTATTAGGAATTTGCTAAATGATTCTTCTCTGACGCTAGAAAATGTCTCGTTAAATTATGTACAGAGTTTTAATAAATCAGTTATTTCATTTTAAAAATCTCAAATAACTGAAAAATATAATCAAAGTGTAAGCCTTATCAGGTATGCCACGTTTACAGATGCGATTTTTTTGTTGACACAAGACAGCACTGCAAAATTCAGCGTGGAGATATTGCTTTGCGAATGATTACCTTCATGGTTTAATATTTCTATGACTCACGATGAACGAATCTCTTGTGTTTATTTACTTTAATGGATTGAGATATTACGCTGTCAACCTACTTTCAACTGAAGTTATCTCAGAATCTATACATATTTAAATGTAACTCATCTCTCAAAAAAACTATTTTTTTCATCGATCTTTCTAAAAATGTAACTTTTATACAATTTTATTTGAAAAAATAATTTTGAATAAAAATAGCCGCGTGATCGTGGTTTGCATTACTCAGTCACATGAATTGAGTTTTTATTATTATATAAATTACGCATGATAGGAATTAATAGAATGAAGAAAACTTTTATTAATATCTCTTTAAGTTTTTATTCGATTTTCATAAAATTTTAAATGACTCGACAAAATTATGCAACGATTATATATATTAAATTTCAAACCGTTCGGTTGGGTAGTTTTAGCGTTGTTATATGCGGATGGACCAGACGACGACTATAGGTGCTATGTATTTATATAATTACGAAAGCACCTAAAAATGTGCATCACCAAGTGAAATATTGTTAATATAAACCAATGATAGGTGTAAATGTGAAAGCTGGATTGTCATTGTTTAACTCATTTCCAAGCACATACCTTAATGCGGGAATGCACGCGTAGGTTATGACTTCCCAAGTTGCGTACAATTTTTATTTTACCACCAATACTTCCAACTAAATACCGTTGTCTTATTTACTCGCAGATAGTTGTAACAAATTATGCGATCAAATACATCGTACAGTAAAACCTGTGTAAGTTGACCACTTGCGGTTCCACACTTCAGTGGTCAACTTAGAGAGGTGGTCAACATATAAAGGGTGATGATAAATTTGCTTTTTGTTACGCAATATTCATACCATATCATTTTTTTCCCACAAAAATTTTATTTATTGATAGGGCTTTAAAATAATATTGTATTACCATGCATTTTTCTAACACCTTATAAAAGAAATTTTGGAGCTATTCTAGGTTAACAAAATCTTCCTTTGTTAAAAAGCAATTACAAAATATAAATGTCTTGTATTACTTCTACACCAAGTTTACTGGATGAAAATAATAATCCTTCTGTACTACAACACAGTTCTAGTGTAACTCATCATTATCACAAATAATTTTCTTAACTGGGTTGTTACAATTGCCACAAACTATAGCAACTGGTGGAAATATTCCTGCTTACCAACTAGCACCTGGAGTTTATCGAAAGAAGGGAAGGAATGATAAGAGAATGGAAAATAGAAAAAAGAAATCTAAAATCAAAGAATAGAGAGGGGGGGGGTTGAAAAGCCAAATCCACAAGAGCAACAATGAAGAATAGATAAGTCTTGAATTATTTACCTACACCTATCACTACTAAAAGCATTTCCCAGGTTAATAATATTTCACCCTTTTAGAAATTCTATTTAAAAAGAAAGAAAAAATAGAAATTTTGTGGAGAGTTACTTTTTTTTATTCATGATTTGTTAGCTTTTTGGATGGTCAAGTTATAAAGGGTTTTGATGGGCATTTTATAATAGTTCTAGTCAAATTTGAATAATTTCAGTGGTCAAGATACAAGATAGACAGGTGGTCAGGTTACAAAGGGTTTGTCTTATAGTTTTGTATAGGATAAATTTGGTTCATGACAACAGAGGTCAACATAGACAGGTGGTCAACTTACAAGGGTGGTCAACTTTACAGGTTTCACTGTACTAACTTTTCATAAAATAATGGTTACCAATGTAAGAACCGCATTCATCCTGGATATGTCATATCATGCACGCGTGTTTCCGAGATAAAATGCATAAATTCAAATTTACATTCCTTTTCCTTGAACGGTACTGTCACTACAGATTCATGCAGTAGCATAGGTTTTTTTCATTGTTCTCCTATTATATATGAGTAACGCACTGGTTTTCCAGTAAAGACCTAACAACCCTATTAATTTCAGAACATCGTCAGCTCTACTCATGAACGTAGGGTTTAGGTACATAGTATACTGGCTATGCGCTGCAATATATTTTTTGCGCGGCAAAATTATATATTTTTATAAAAAAGTCAACTTTAACAGAAAATTAAGGAAAGATACGGCATAGGCCCAGGAGCCTAAAAAAGTAAAAATCCAGAATAGTAAACAATATAAAGAGGGAAAGGGAAGAAAAAATCAAAATGACTGGTAAAAGCCTTTAATACCCTAGACACTAATTCCCCTATCGAAAACAACACGCTAGATTTAAGGACGAAAGCCTAATTTTACTAGTTTGGGATACTCCATAAACAGAGTGGAGTGAAGGGTAAAGAAAGTGTTAAAATATGGATAAGAGTAGGGACAAGATGGAATAATGTAGAAGGAAGCAGCCAGAGCGTGATAAAGGAGAAAAAAGAAGGGGGAGAGGTGATAAAGGGAAAAATATAGGGAAGGGAGTTGAACAACAGGAAGAAACGGGGCGAACGCCGAAAAATAAAAGAGGCTCCCTATAGAAAATGCATATGCGTGCAACTGAAGGATAAATCCACTGCAGGCAGCGATCCATTGTGACAAAAACCAGAAGAAGCTAGATAGAAAATAAAAGAACCGAAACCTGAAACAGTATCCTGAATAAGAAAGAATAACAAATGATTTTCAAATATTTTATTTTATCTATTTCCCGGTAGGTGGCGTTAGCAACGTAAAAAAATCTTGTGTTGAATCTGTCATTAATTACTTTTATCTTTGGTTCGTTTGTCATTCCAGAAAACATATAAAATCAATTTTAATACATTTAGTTTATTTTTTTTCCATTATCGGGTGGAAATTTTGTTTGGAACTGTTCTTCCTGTAATTCGGTGTATAAAAAACAAGTTTACAATTATTTATATGTATTCGAAATCTATTTTATTGCAGATAATTTAATTAAAGTTAATTTAACTTAAATTAATTTAATTGCGAAATGTAACTAAATGAAATTAATCCAAAATTAATTTCAATTCTTGTATCTATTTGGATTTAATTTTCAATTAGAATTACATATAGTTCTAGCATGCAATTTACTGTTAATTGAAATGAAACTAATTGTATGCGCAGTTTAATTCAATTATTTAGTTTATTGAAAGTTTAATTGAATGATATTATCGTTCCCATTTGTTCTACAATAACTATCCGAAAGTAGTTCCGTTAGGTCGTCGTCCTTAAATCTGGCTTTATTTTTTCGATAGGAACTTTAGTTTCTGAAATATTAAGGGTGTTTACCAGTCATTTTGAATTTTTCTCATTTTTCCGTCTTTATATTATTTTTCATTTCTGTGTCTTTCCTTCTTAGGTTCTTGGGCCTATGCCCCCTATCCTTCCATAAATTTATGTTTCATTCGAACAACCTTTATAAGCTTTTGTTACTATACACATAGTTTTTCTTAGTTTTCTTGTCTTCTAATTATCTGATTTTGTAAGGTTGTACCATTGTGTTTGTAATAATTTCCTCCTGCAATTTGTTTTAGTTCCAAATTTCTCCGCTTGGGGGAGCTCTTCCTCTCCCTCTTTATTATTTTATTGGTAATTGGTTTCCTTTTGCTAGTTCTTGCATCTTACGTAATTAATTAAGCATATTTTCCCATTTATTTTTGTTCTTATTTTCTCCGCTAGAAGGTGCTCTCATTATCTTTCTTACGCTTTTTCGTTTTTATGTATAAAAACTGATTTTTTAATAAAAATTTTAAAAAATTAAAAATATTTTTTTGTAACTTGTTGTCGAAAGCACGTTTTTTCAATTATTTATTTACTGAGATTTTATTTTTAAGATTTTTGCCCCCGCCACCACGTGAAGCTTTTGTTGCTATACACATATCTGTCTTAGTTTTCTTGTCTTCTAATTATATAATTTTCATTCTGGTTTTTACCATTGTATTTGTAATCATTTCCTCCTCCAATTCGTTTTAGTTCCAAATTTCTCAGCTTAGGGGAGCTCTTCCTCGTCCTTTTTATTATTTTACTGGCATCTGGTTTCCTTTTGTTAGTGCGTCTTGCATGTTACGTAATTGATTAAGCTTATTTTCCCATTTATTTTAGTTCTAATCTTCTCCGCTAGAGAGCGCTCTCATTATTTATCTTGCGCTTTTTCTTTTTTGTTATATATAAAAACTAATTTTTTAATAAAAATAAAAAAGTTTTTAAAATAATATTTTTTTTGTAACTATTATTATCAAAAAACTTTTTTTCAATTATTTTTTATCTCCTTTGAAGACGTTTGTCATGTATTTAATCACGGCAGATACGTCTGCCAATTATTTTTTTACATTTAAAAAAACATGTATTTTCATATATGTAAATTGCAGCATCAAGAACTTTTTTTGTTCACCAAAAAATTGCAAGTTCCGAATTGCGTAAGTCGCGAATACCCCACGTTCCAGCTTGCAGACCAATGATTTCATAATGCGATAAGGTAGAAGTACTATTCTACAAAATTTCAGCTTTTATCAAATACTTGCTCCAAATTGCCTGCCAGCTCTTGGACTATTAAGACGTGCGGCTAAGGAAGGAGCTCAGACAATATTCGTTTATGTAAAGCTGCAGTACTTATTTTTTTTGCATATATAAAACTATTTTGTACGAAGGGTGTTCAAATGAAAAGGTACGAAACGTCGTGATAACCAAACCGGTTGAAATTTGAATATGCCGCTTTGGGATAACGCAGTGAGACATCTAGGGACGCGAATGGCGTGTCCGGCGTGGTTGTGCACATCCGTGGGCGCCCGTGCATGAAGCATAACAGAAGCAGGCAGTTGTGTGCCCCGTTCAATTAACGCGGCAGTGCGTGTATCACTTCTCACGAAGTCGTCCACCTTGTCAATGAGTTCGGCCGTGATTACCGTGTCTGACCGGCCTGGTCTCGGGTCATCAAACAAACACTCCCGGCCCTCATGAAAATGGGCACACCACTTTCTCACTGACTTGTCTGACACCCAGTCTACCCCGTATACGGCCACCATCCGGAGATGAATATCGGCTGAAAGAAATCTAATAACACCTCGCTGCTCTTCAATCGTCTAATTATGCAATGAAACCGCCATGATGTCATCACACGAACTGCCGCGTCAAGTGGACGGGACAAACAACCACCTGCTTAACTCCTGCTTCATGCGCTAACGCCCGTGCATGCGCCCAACCATGCCGGACACTCCATTCACGTCCGTAGATATCTCACTATATTATCCCAAAGCGGCATCTTCAAATTTCAACCGGTGTGGTTGTTACGACTTTTTGTACCTTTTCATTTGAACATCCCTTCTATATAATTCTGTGCTATATTTCTGAGTTAATCTAGAATCCAGACTTGTATTTGAGGTAGAGTATTTCTTCTTACATAAGCATAATAAAACTGAAATAACAGTCATTAAAATGACATGAAATTGATTTGACTTTTTAAAAAATGTATGACTCTGAAACTGTTCGTCGTGCTGTTTTCGCAATCCTGTTTTCCGCAACAAGGACGTTAGTCGTAGTAACAGCTTTTGTAAGTCTACGGATATATTTTACTAAATTCGTATATAAAAAGACATACTTGCCGTAAATGTTACATCAAATAATTGAAATGCTGTTCGTCAAAAGCGATGACTATTCAAACTTATCCAGATCAAATGTTTTTCTTTGAAGAGAAAAAATCCCTTTAAAAAAATTATTATACTATCAATATATTAATTTAAAATTAACTTTGCAACATTATCATCTTGTTAACACACTGTTGGCCAGGCGCGACTATTCTCGTTCCATAGCTGGTAAGTTTCAAGCTTTTTTGTAACTACATTTTTAAAATAATTATCTTTACCTTATTTAATCGTAGGAAAACCAAAAAAAAGTAATAAAAACAATTTATTTTTAAATTGCCAGTCCACAAAATGTTAATTAAATTAACTATACATTAAAAAATCTTTATTAAACATTTTATTTTTTTATTTATGTTTATTGTTAAGTTATTTTTATTAATACTGAAGAAACTTATAAAAGCTTATTTAATAGGCATAGAGGGTAATCAAATAAAATTATTTTTCCGAACAATGTAAATTTCTTAAATAATCTACTAATGTTTTAAAAATGAAATAATTTAATCGAATTAGCTGGCATGGTTGAAATAAAACTCTCTTAAAATAAATTATATTAGTATATATTGTATCATTTGTGGTACTGAATGAATATACAAGTGGTACTGTTAGGATTGCCCTGAATTATGTTCAAAATTGGGCTACGAGCAACCACATTGAAATATCATTGAATAAATCAAAAACAATTACATTTGGCAAACCTAAAATCTTAAAAAGGGACCCAATCTTCAAACTAAAAGGACAAAACCTACAATCAGTCAAAACCTTAAAATACTTAGGAATTACAATAGACCAACATCTTTCATTCCTACACCACATAGTAATAAAAAGGGAAGAAATTACTAAAATTACTCAAAATTTATATAAATTTTCGTCAATTTCGGGTAGGTTGCCAAATCATTTCTTTAAGATCTGGTACTCGGCAATCCTACAGCGCCAAATCGCTTATGCCTGTGGGGTGTGGTTCACGCGTATGACACGGTCGCATGGCGTGCGTCACCTCTTGGCAGCGCAGAGAAAAGTACTCCTACTCATTTCAAGAGCGTATAAAAATACGTCAACAGCGGCATTGCAGGTCCTAACGGGTATCCCGCCCCTGGACTTGCAACTGGAAGCAGAGGCTGAATTTGCTAGAGTCACTAGATTGGGGATATCATCAACGCGTATTAATGCACAAACAATAGCCACAAAGATCTCAAAATATAAAATTTCACCAACTCTAGATCAAATAAAAACCTGTCCGGGTTCAAAATTCAATGGGGAATTCCATATCTTTACAGACGATTCAAAAACAGCTGAAGGCACAGCATCGGCTTTCTGTGCTTATAAAAATAATATAATTCATCACACGTGGCGTGCAAAACTTGACTCGGGTAATTCAGTTTACCAGGCCGAATTACTTGCGATTGGAGAAGCTGTGCGCTGGGCTATGGAAGAGGATTCGGTCAACTTTCTAATTTCATCGGATAGCTTATCAAGCTTAATAGCTCTTTCAAAATTTGACATAGATACTTATTTAGTTCAGGAAATTTTAGTACGTATAAATCTATCCTCCAAAAACTTCTTTTTTAATTGGGTCAAGGGTCATTCGGGTGTAGCTGGAAATGAACTGGCGGATCAGTTGGCGCGGTCAGCAACAAACGATGAAACACTGGAAACAACTTTTCTTCCTGTACCACCGTCCACACTCAAAAGAAAATTAAAAAAACAAATCACAGACAGTTGGCAACAACGCTGGTCTACAGCACAAGTGGGTCATTACACAAGAGACTTCCTTCCGGAAGTCTCGCAACAACTAGAAATACACAACAGATATCTATACCTATTTTTAACAAATCATGGACCATTTCAACAACACCTATTCCAAATTAACAGAAGTGACTCACCACTTTGTATCTGTGGATCAGAAGCAACATCGTTACACTACATATTAAATTGCACTCTAACTTCACGTTTTCATGTCAAAAAATCACCACAAATGTCACTTAAAAACTGGCTACAATATCTCCTGGACCGTCCGGTTCTTCTCCAGCGCATTGTCAACTGCATGAAATTTATTGAAAAAAATGAATTTTTATTTTCCAATCCTCTTCCTCTGTAGTCGAGCACCCGCTTGTCCAATATAGCAGGGGTCCTGTTTTCTCTGTACATATGTATATAAATAATTGTATTTTGTATTTGAATATAATAATTGTTGTAATGAGAGTTAATATCACACAGTCTGTGTATTATTAGTATCTACATATTATTTGTAAATTTTTAGTGTATTCGCATTTGTATATTCATATTAGTATATTATCAATTGTATTAGAAGTATTTAACCAAGAATCTGCATCCCATTTGACCAAAAATCCAAAATATAAAGTCTGCACAGTACATGTATATAGTCATATTCAGGAAATGGTCTAAACTGTATAATTGTATAATCGAATTAATTATAATAACTGTATGTATGCATCATATTTTTCCATATACATCAATTGTAGTAAAGTATTTGTATAAAATATGCTAGCCAAGAATAACCCATCATATTTAACCAATAATAATTTTAGGCATGGTGCCAGCACAGTATTTGTAAATAGCTCATCCGGAAATTATATATTCTGCATACATTGAAATAATTATAATAATCGTATGTATGAAAGCAATAACTGTATTATCAGACAAAATTCATGTGTAATATTATATTGTAAAAATTGCATACATAATTCTGTAACTGTGGTCTCGCTGGTGATAGAGGCATGTCAGCCCCTCAGGATTGCACACAAACTCTAAGGCTTAGGCCGGGTTTCCTGAGGTGGTCATCCTTGTATAAATAAATGTACAAATCATCCATTAAGAACTTCTGAAAATTAAAGATGTATGTTGCCCCACCGACAACATGTCAATAAAATATTGGTGGGGCTGTGTTGGAGTATACGGCCATTGGTTTAACCTGAAACGTCGATAGCAGCGAATCGCTTTTAGCTTATTGTATTGAAATGAAATCGAGACATTGACTGTGTACCACATTTTATATTACCATAAAACAGACAATGAACGGTACATAATATTTATTTCGACAAGTATTTGACGGCAATTTTGTTTAACGTCGCCCTGTGATATTAGAAGTGAGAGACTTAGGAGAGGGAGGGCATAATATCAACATGAAATTGTCTGGTGAACGTACAATCGATCGTGGTATTATTGCCCAAAGTGTTATTGATTAGTAGGTACGTATTTGAGAATAAACCTTTTTTAAGCCAATGTCTGCTGCACGCCAATGGTCCAGTATCGTATCTATTCGACTAATGCTGATATCCGACAGATGTATGGGCGTCATCGACACTCGATGTTCGTTGAGATACCTTTGTTCACAAAGAGCACCGCGTCATCAATGAGACGCTCCGGAAAGAGTCTCGCTCGCTCGGCGCCGGACATTGGGGTACCTGTACATGATCCATAAACTCCCTTTCTCTAGCGATATGCGTGAAATATATTTTCGGTTTCTTTTACGCGGACTGAGGACAACATATTTCGTTTTTCACTTTTTCGCACACTTATTTTAAGATTTTAAATGAAAACTAGATGGAACCCGTCAAAACGTGACGGAAAAAATACTATAACAATATCAGTAAAATAAGCTTCTTTATTATTTAAGTAGGGCTTCGTATGAAACAGTCTTTCAAATATTTTATTTTAAAAAATCCCCCCCCAGTGAAATGCTATTTCCGATGCAAACTCCAAATGAACACTCCGTAAACAAATGTGTAATGCAAATCAGTTTGACATTACCACCATATTACCTACGACAAAAACAAAAACAAAAAAAAATCATGGATCTATAAAGTATCATACAAATAGTCCTATCATAAAGTATAATACAAATTTCCTACTTTCATCTCATATTCAGTAAATAAAAGAACATAGTATAAGCACCCCTCCCCCCTCTGTGATAATGCAATCGAATGAGCTCCTATGCGCATATGTATTGCATCTGCCAAAGGCACCGTTGAAATTCGACGTTAAAAAAGTTTTAAAATGTTTAAATTAAAAGTTTTAAAATGTCCTCTTTAATCATTGTTCGTTTCAAATCCATATCTTCTAAAACGCATCCATTGTTTTAAGCTAATCAATTTTTATGTATAAATGAAGAATTTTTGTTAAAAATAATAAATTAATATGCAGATGAGGAAGAATTTTAATGTTTTCAATTGTAATTTATTTGTATGGTTTCTTCTATCCCTTTACATAATCAGGATGATTATTCCTTTTCCATCACAGTCGGTCTCTTATACAGTTAAATATCTAATGGATCTTTAAAAAAATAATAAATAACAGTTCCTAGCATATTCTGATTCAACATATACATCAACGAATTCAACATATCAATTTTATGTTAATCATAAACTCAAAATAGTTTTTTTTCTTTTGACAGATTTTATATTAGCGCCAAAATACTCTAAAAAGAAAAATCTTATGGATAATCTGATCTTATGATTTATCAGGTTTTATTATTTTTTTTTCACTTTTCATGAAGGATAGGGATACCTATTTTCAATTGTTGCAACTTTCCAAGGGGCTATTTTACATTATTAAAACAAACGGATGGTCATTGTTGAGATAGAATTGAAAAATATTTCATGCTTGAAAATTATTTAAAAAGTCGTTAAATTAAGCGGCAGTTTTAATATAAATAAATAATATATTAAATAATAATAAATAATATAATAAATAATATAATAAATAATATAATTTTAAAATAAATTTCAATCAAAAGCTAATTTTTTCTAATTGATGATGTAAGAATTGAAGTTGAAAATGTAGTATTTAGAAGTGATGTAAGCGCGATGAAAGCTAAAGCGATAGCGCCGTTTGTTGTCTCAACCGTTATGTATTTCTAAAAATTGTCACTGTGTTTTAGCTTGCGTCCAAAAGCAGACTACCATTTTTTGACATCGAAAGAAAAATTCACTGTGAAAAAAATATGACTTTGCCGCTAATAAGGAACTGTTAAATGAACTTATAACAAACCTACCAAAATAATTCCTATAAAATATTAGCCTTACATTGTTTATTCTAGCTAAAAATACAATCATTATTTCAAGTTTTTTTTTTCCTGAAATTCTTTACTTTTGTGAATTTTTTTTTATTAAAAAAGGAAATCTTAATAATTTAAATCCTATAATTCCTATAACTTAATCCTATAATTTAAAAAAAAGTAATTGGTAACATGTAATCAAGGTATGCAATCAAGATGGAGCAACCAATAAAGACTCCAGTTCTAATCTTTAAAATTAAAAACTGAAATATCAGTTAATATTACGCCATGTTGATACAATCATATAAATTTTTCTTTTTAGTTTTATCAATGTTAAAATGCATTTCAAGCTAAGCATAACGTCATTTTCACCGGTACAAACTTTTCACACGTACATTTATGCTTAAGCACCATGCATACAAATAAAAATATATTTTGCATTTAATTGTAATGAAAAAAATGGCATCAACAAAGTTGTAATGCTTAATGATAAAATGAACCCAATGGACAATATTTCCGTGACGTCACAGTAAATATGAATTTTTATTTGCTTATAAAACACACGGATAAATATTTTTACCGAAATACTTAAACATTTAACTATATTATAACTTACAAATTAAAAAATTCGGCCTAAAAGTCACGTGCTTTTAATACTTAATATTTATTTTTTATGCTCGCAATCATCGAGTTCAGAAAATAAACTCTGTATGTCTCAACAGTGGGCGTTAATCCGATTGCCGACTTTATGACGTCATAAGCAGAAGTAAAAGTTTAATTGAAAATTACGGCTAATTAATTAAATTTTCGAACAAACGAATGCACGATATCAAATCTGTGTCCAAATATCTTTCATTTAAAAAAAGAATGGTGTAATTTGATGCAGTATTTTGTTCTCACGGATTGTCGAAACAAAACGCTTAGCGTTTTAAATATATAGACTAGTCAAAATTTCCAATTAAATTTTCAGCAGGACTGAAACTACGCCATAAATCTTTAAATGGCACTACAAAGGATGTGAATTTCTTTTTCACTTTGCAAAACAGCGTATGACATTCCATGCCCATGTATGACATTCCATCTTGCGCTGCAAAGTTGCAGCTTTGCCAACACATATATAAGTGAAAAATGCCAGACTGGATGTTGTCCAGATGGCTTAAATGGTAAAGCACTTGGTGCGCTACACCACGTTATCTCATTTTTCACTCTGTTGGTTGTACGCTGTTTAGCAATGTTAAAAAAAATCACATCCTTTGTAGTGCCTTCATTTTTCTTTAAAATTTTAAACAAAAATCCAGGTTTAGATTGTAGTGAAATAACCTGTATTTTTGACTGAATTAATGCATTGCGACACGTTTCCTATTCAAAATTGTTTGTTGTAGTATGCTCTCTCCTTCCCCCCAAATTATTGAATAATTCTTATAAATCACCCGGCATATATACATATGTGTGTGTGTGTGTGTTTATACATGAGATTTAATTTTAATTACATGTATATCAGGAACGATATTTCTCTGACTTTTTGCATATCAGCATAATAATAGAGAAAATTTTGTTCTTTTAAATTGCAGAATGTTCCGATTAAAAAAAAATCATTTTATCTAAGATTATACTGGTATGCAAAAAATCGAAGAAATCTCATTCCTTATATATATATATATATATCAAGGGTGTCTCAAAAGGTCGTTTACAAACTTAATATGCTGGTCTGTCATATCATGATAAACAAGATTTACATAGGAACTTGTGTTCGAAAATGCAAACTGCGACCGCTAGAGGGCGATAAGCGCAGGCTTACGGGAGAGTGGGAAGCGTAATCATTTCAGGCGAGGACGTTGCAGGAAAAGGATGAATCGGTTTAGTAACGCAAAATTGGCCGATATGCATTATGTGTATGACGCCGAGAATGGAAATGCACGAGCCATGGTACGGATGTACCTTGAGCGCTTCCCAAGCAGACGTCAGCCAAGTCATGTTTTGTTTGGACAATTGCACCGCAGATTGCGTGCAGCAGGAGCTTTCCAAGTCCGTAGCCACATCGGTCGAGAACGCACTACACGCACACCTGTCATAGATGAAACCGTGCTACTTGAATTTGACAGACACCCGCAAACAAGTCTACGAGCAAGCGAACGCGTCTTGGGTGTACATCGTTTCAGCATTATGTGCATACTGCATGAGAAGACGCAACATCCATACCATTTACAAAGAGTACAGGCATTGTGCGTTGACGATTATCCCCAACACGTTGCATTCTCACGCTGGTATTTGCAACAGCGGCTCGCACAGCCGGATTTTCCATCGTGGATTTTGTTTTTGGATGAATCCTGTTTTACACAGGACGGTGTCCTGAACCTGCACAACATGCACATATGGGTGCATGAAAACGCAAGACGTACACGTGCCCATGCACGTCAACAACGTTTCGCCGTAAACGTTTGGGCTGGTATTATCGGTGACATGAAAATCGCCCTCTAGCGGTCGCAGTTTGCATTTTCGAACACAAGTTCCTATGTAAATATTGTTTATCTTGATATGACAGACCAGCATGTTAAGTTTGTAAACGACTTTTTGAGACACCCTGTATATATATAATCACTGAGGATTATAATATATATATTATAATCCTCAGCTATAGTCAAGGTTCCAAGTTCGAAATGAAGGATTTTGAAGTCTATACATATTTTTTTACATAGTTTATAATATACTAGATGAAATCCGTCTAAATCTGACGGAAAAGAAATTCTATAACAATATCAGTAAAATAAGCTTCTTTATTATTTAAGAAGTGGAGAGTATGAAACATTCTTTTAAATATTTAATTTTAAAAGTTTTTTCCCCCGGTGAAATAAGTGCTACTTCCGATGTAAACTGGAAACAAACAATCCGTAAACAACTGTGTAATGTAAATCAGTTCGACATTACCGCTATATTCGCCACTGCAAGAAGGAAAATTTCATGGACCTATGAAGTATCATACAAATAGTATATTCCTACATCCATCCATATTCAGTAAATAAAAGAACATAGTAAATAAAGCACACACCTCCCCCACCCCCTGTGATAACGCAACCGAGTGAGCTCCTATGTGCATGAGCATTGCATATGTCCAAAGGCACCGTCGAAATTCGACGTTAAAAAAAAGTTTTAAACTGTTTAAATAAAAGCTTTAAAATATTTTCTTTAAAACTTTCGTTTCAAATCCATATATTCTATAAGGCATCCATTGTTTTAAGATAATAAATTTTTATGTAAAGATTGAGAATTCTTTTATAATGCTAAATCAATCTTCAGATGAGGCAGATTTTTAATGTTTTCAAGTGTAATTTATTTGTATGATTTCTTCTGTCCCTTTACGTAATCAGTATGATTATCCCTTTTCCATCACAGTCGGGGATCTTTTCCCTCTTATACAGTTAAATATCCAATGGATCTTTAAACAAGAACGAAAAATCATGCGTCAAGCATAGATTATGTAGCACTTTCCAATGCTTCCAAAATAATTTTACAAATCATACCGTTTAATAAGCTAAAATATAACTTCTAAGTAAACAATTTGGAAAACGCATAACATATTTAAAAACATAATTTCAGGAATTTCCAACATATACAATATTCTGAAAAATATCCGAATACTTTTATTCAGCCCTGTATGGCATCTATAGAATTGTATATATACTACATAGGATGCTAAATTTTAGTTCAGTTAGGAAACGCGTAGCACAGTTTAAAATTCTCCGTCTGGAGTTTGTCAATAAACAGAAATGTGTTCGCGAACTTTTGTGCTGCCCTGTATAGGATCTACAGAATTTATACACATCACGTAATAGACAAAAAGCAAGTTAACATTAAAATCGCGTTCAGTAACTTAAAACGCACTTCCAGGAATTATTGTTAACAGACAGTAGATAATTCTTTTGCGTGTCCCTGTAAATGAACGATGACTGCTATACACACAATATTCCGTAGTAAGTCTCTTGTAATGCACCTTAGTGATCTATATAAATTTCAATGTGTTTAAAATAGTGAAACATTATTTAAATAAACCGCAGACGATTTTTCTCCATAGACGTAATGTAACGGAATTATTTTTACTGTCCCTGTAAAGTAACTATAAGTGCTATGCACACCCTGTTCCATATTAAGCTTCTTCTAATGCACCTTAGTGATATATATAAATTTCAATGCGTTTAAAATAGTGAAACATTATTTAAATAAACCGCAAATGATTTTCCCCCATAGACCGCAATGTAACGGAATTCTTTTGAGTGTCCCTGTAAAAAAACTATAAGTGCTACACACTTCCGTTGAAATAGGGAACATGCTATAGATAACGACAATAACATATAAAAATTGCGGAGCAATCCGAGCATATTTACGGGAGTTAGAGCACGGACAGACGGCAGACGGCCAGACGGCAGACGGCCAGACGGCCAGACGGCCAGACGGCCAGACGGCAGACGGCCAGACAAACCGAAGTCATAAGCACTTTTCAACTAGGTTGGAAAGTGCTAAAAAATAAAAATATACAATCCCTAGTATATTCTGATGCAACATATACATCAACGAATTCAACATATAAATTTTATGTTAATCATAAACTGAAAACAGGTTTTTTTTTTTTTTTTTTTTTTTTTTTTTTTTGAAAGATTTTAGTTTAGCGCCAAAATGCTCTATCTTATGGAAAATCTGATCTTATGATTTATCAGGGGTTTATTATTATTATTATTATTAACTTTTTATGATGGTCAGGGAAATCTATTTTCAATTGTGACAACTTTCCCAGGGGCTATTTTACAATATTGAAGCAAACTGATGGTCATTGTTGAGACAGAATTGAAAAATATTTCATTATTGAAAATTATTTAGAAAGTCGTTAAATTAAGCGGCAGTTTTAAAATAAATTTCAATCGAAAGCTAATTTTTTCTAATTGATGATGTAAGAATTGAAGTTGAAAATGTAGTATTTAGAAGTGATGTAAGCGCGATGAAAGCTAAAGCGATAGCGCCGTTTGTTGTCTCAACCGTTATGTATTTCTAAAAATTGTCACTGTGTTTTAGCTGGCGTCCAAAAGTAGACTACCATTTTTTGACATCGAAAGAGAAATTCACAGTGAAAGAAATAGGACTTTCCCGCTAATAAAAAACTGTTAAATGAACTTATAATAAACCTACCAAAATAATTCCTATAAAATATTAGCCTTGCATTGTTTTTTCTAGCTAAAAATACAATCATTATTAAAAAAAAATTCTACCATAACACTATTTTTAATAATTTGAATTTTTCTGAAATCCTTTACTTTTGTGGATTTTTTTTTTATTAGAAAATAAAATCTTCTAACCTACAATTAAAAAAAAAAGTAATTGGTAACATATATTCAAGGTACAGCGCCTAGAATACATATTCTAGAATGTATTCTAGGCGCTGTAATCAAGGTATGCAATCAAGTTGAAGCAACGTACTTTATATACGTTATTTTTATGCTTAAGCACCATGTATACAAATAAAAATATATTTTGTATTTAATTGTAATGAAAAAAAATTTCATCAACAAAGTTACAATGCGTAATGATAAATAAACCCAATGGACAATATTCCCGTGACGTCACAATAAATATGAATTTTTATTCGTTTATAAAAGACGCGGATAAATATTTTTTACCGAAATTTAACTTGAAAATTAAAAAAATCGTCCTAAAAGCCACGTACTTTTGATATTTATTATTTCTCTTTTATCCTTGCAACCGTGGAGTTTCTCGTTACCCTGTGCCTCGCAACAGTAGGCGTATTCCGATTGCCGACTTTATGACGTCATACGCAGAAGTAAAAGTTTAATTTAAAATTACGGCTAATTAATAAAATTTTCGAACAAACGAATGTACGATAACAAATCTGTGTCCAAATATCTTTCATTTAACAAAAGAATGGTGTAATTTGATGCAGTAGTTTGTTCTCACGGATTGTCGAAAGAAAAAGCTTAGCGTTTTAAATATATAGATTTTGTAATAAAAAAAAATGGCATAAATCGCAAAGTTATAATGCATAATGATAAAATAAACCCAATGGACAATATTCCCGTGACGTCACAATAAATATAAATTTTTATTCGCTTATAAAACACGCGGATAAATATTTTTACCTAAATTTAACTTGCAAATTAAAAAATTCGGCCTAAAAGCCGCGTGCTTTTAATATTTATTTTTTATCGTCGCCACCACAGAGTTTAGAGAATAAAGTCTATGCTTCGCAACAGTGGGCGTTATCTGCTTATGACGTCATAAGCAGAAGTAAAAGTTTAATTGAAAATTACGGTTAATTAATTAAATTTTCGAACAAACGAATGCACGATAACAAATCTGTGTCCAAATATCTTTCATTTAAAAATATAATGATGTAATTTGATGCAGTAGTTTGTTCTCACGGATTGTCGAAAGAAAAACCTTAGCGTTTTAAATATATAGATATTGTCCAAAATACGCTTATTATTATTTAAATCGTTTGATATCAACAAACTCTATACGCAAGCACTCGAATCACCGCGCTATCAAGTCTGAGTCGGTGGTTACACTGAAGAGAAAGTCGTAATATTGCTGGTTTTAGCCGTTTAGTGCTGTGCTGCAGTGCCTAATGCACGAAACTTCAATACCTAATGCACAAGATTTCATCAAACTCCGTATTATATTAGAACTTGGTTTGAGCATAAATAGCAAAATAAGGGGCACTTCTATGCTGTGTTTCTCGCGATTTCCACGGTAGCTATATCTCAGGTATTAATGCAATTCATAAAATTTCTATACTGTTAGATCTTGACATAAATGGATGTTGATTAGGTTTGGGTGTATAGCGCCAAACAGGTGGCGTTGCTTTCCTGGTGTTTTTCACGATTTCCCTGATAGCTATATGTGACTAGTTAATGCATGGAATTTCATCAATCTGCAATTCTGTTAGAGCTTGACATAAATAGATACTTATTCAGTTTTGACTTTGACCACTTGTCAGTGGTGCTTATATCCTCCAGGAAATATTCCTAACCAAGTGCATTGTAATTTTCAGAATTGCTCATTTTTGATAGCAACTTTTGGCTGTGGACCTGATGATTACGGAATATTATGCCTGTGATTTTTGTGATGAACTTTGTAGTTGTATCTTATTTTCTATTGTGTAGACATGCACCAAATTTTATATTTCAGTTTAATGATAAAAATGCATATGTTGATTTATTTTAAATGTTATTACTGAGCAGGGATCGTAGTATTGTTCTTTTAATTCAATCTGGTAACATGTAACACCAGGTTAAATTCGAATAAATGCAGTATACTTTATATTCATAATCGTTGATGTAAAAAATAATATATTAGAATAATTTAGAAAAACGTTTTATAATGGCTACAGCATACTATTTAAAACTGAATCAAACCCCCATTCTTAATACCTGAAATATCTCATTATGTATTTTTTAGCTGAATAAATTAATAAAACCTAATATATATTAAGAAATTATTTTATTGATATTTGGTATATCAATCTAAAAAACATAGAATATTTTATCCGCTTAAAATTGCCTCCCATTTGCATTTAAAAACGTGAGGGTTTTTTTTCTCAGTGTGTTTCAATAAACTTCTACCGTGTTGTTGCCATAAAAATTACGAAATATCAAGAGACAAATTTGTATTTGTTTAGAAGAAACTACGAATTATAAATGTTGTAAAATACTAGACCTGAATATGAATATATATATCAGTGGAAAGAGGGCATATCTGTCTTTTTATAGAACATAAATATTGCGTAGAATAAAGATTATTTTTAAAATGTGAGCTTGAAAAAACTTTTTAATTTATATTAACAAGAAATTTGCTTTTATTCTTTATTTTTTCTTGCTGTAAAAATTATAAATAAACTTATCTTTAAATGCATATAATAATAGTGTTGAGGGAAATGATATTTTAATTTAATTTTTGATTAAATAAAAACTTTTATAATGTCTAATTCCAAACAAAGATTTTCAATAACTCTAAGTAAACTTTAATAATAAATTGTTGTAAACCTGCTCATATTTCATCCAATTTTTATTATTTTTTAATTCTGATTACAGAGTATTAAGTACAATGTTGTTTGTCATATTTTTTGAAAAGAACTTTTTTTTATATTAAAAACTTTGCAAATTATAAGCAAAAAACTAATCGAAATTTGGGACTGTTTTGATAAAAACCTTAATTTCTCTACGAGTATACATGCTATCCTCATAAAAATGAACACAGTATATTAAAATAAGCAACTTATTAATAATCTAGAGTTTGAACGCTTTTGCTCCATTAGTTTTTACAGGGTTATCCAAAAGATATTCGTCCTTTTTCAATTTGTTGACAGTCAACTATGGGCTTTCGGGAAAACATCTTCACGGAAATATATAACTTATACTATACTGTTTACACACCTGCAGTTTCAGGTTAATTCCTGATGTATTTTTCTAGATATTGCTCTTTTCAGCATTTTCCATGAGTGTTCGTATTATTTTGTCCACCCCCTGTATATGCATGAGTTATTATGAGTTAGCGTAACATATGCATTATATCAATACGTATGACGTTTTAACCCTTTAAGTTAAAATTCATTTCACAACAATTATATAATCAAAATTTTAAAATATTAAGGATTTTTTATTTATTTAAAAAATGCTTTATCATATAAATATTTTTAAATATTATATTACGTTACATCTTGAAATGTTCTTTCTTCGTAATAAAACATAAATAGCTTATAAAATCTGATTCAAAATTCATCGAAATAAGTGAATTTTCTATTACATATTTGTGACAAAGTATATTCCAGACACAATATTTCAAGCATACATTTTATGTTATTAATATTTATTATTACTGTTTAATGTGAAGGAACTTCTAGAAAATTATAATTGAAACGAGACAATACAACAAACATTTTTCTTGTCTGATAAAAGTATTCCTTTTTAATTGAATGTTCTCAGAAACTATATTTTAACTGTCGTTAGTCTACTAAAAAAACATATGCAGTATGTCTAAAAAAAGGGGGACCCTTTTTAAATTTAAATAATTTTTAAACGGGTAACGATAGAAATGCCCCATTTGTTGAATCTTTAAAAGAAAAGCAATACATTCTTAACCATACAATTTCAAAATTAGTTTAAAAGTTCGCCAATAGGTGGGCCTGTCAGCGGAGAACACTAAATGACAAAATTCACCGGATTTGAATCCTTGCGATTTCTTTCTGTGGGGATACTTAAAGGACAATGTTTACCTACAAAACCCACGACGTTTAACCGACTGGAATATTACATCTGTAAGGCATGTGAAGACGTTCCTGATGACACATAGTCATGGCTATCGGCTAATTTTGTTATAAGACTGTGTCATGTTATTACTGCACATGACGAGTTTTTCTAAAATATTGTCATTTCCTTTTTTTTAGTGTACAGCGTCAACTATTGGCAAACTTTTAAACTAATTTTGATATCGTATGGTTAAAAAATTATTGCTTTTCTAATAAAAATTCAACAAACGGAGTATTTGTATCATTAACTGTTTTCAATTTGTTTAATTTTAAAAAGGGTCCCCCCGTTTGGGGTCACCTCGTGTATTCTAAGATAAATTCAGTTACTTGTAGAGATTGCATTAATATTAAAAGGCAATCAATATCAGGTTGCGTACAGACCACAATTTTTGAATAGAATTTGTAGTCTTATTTAATGTCATAAAAATATTACAAATTCTATTATTAAATAAGGCCATTGCAAATTCTATGATTTAAGTACTGAATAGAAACTTTCTAATCTCCAATAGTGGTACCGTATTTTATGGAAATTCAAAGGTGTTTACGAATCTTTTAATATTTAAAGTTGGGCAGTCGGATAATAGATGTGATTAAAGTTTTGCCTGAGTAAATATTGATTTTGTTACATTGAATACATATATTTACACATACATATTGTACACATGCATCAACATATTCCGTCCTACTTCGGAATAGATTTTTTTTTATTATTTATGTATTTAATGGTTTAGTGAAACTGATATACTTTCACTGTTATTTTAGCAAACACTAAATTTATTACGCTATTAGTTTTACAGCCTTCTTCAAACATGTTTTATGGATTATTCGATCTTTCATCTCGTAAGTAATTAGTCGCAAAACTTAAAATATGTCATCTCATTATCCACATCAATCTCGATGTGTGAAAATCTATAGTTTAGCCACTGTGCAATTTTCAGCTGGGAACGATAAAATAGAGGATCATTAGTTATCCAATCATATTTTGATAAACTCATAAATGCAGTCTGTAAAGAAAAGATAACAAAGTGTTTGCACAAAGATTATCTCATATGTATACAGACAAAAGTTATAACTTAGGTCGTCACATATAAAATAGCTATAATAAAAAATGTTGAGAAAGTTCGTGTGTATTATGGAATAACATTTACATTTTGATTTGTAAGTAAATATACAAAATATTGAGATATAATTAAAGTTAGTGAAGTACAAATTTTGATTATTTCTTAACACATTTTTAAAGCGTTTAAATTGGAAGAAAAAATAGATATAAATATTCTGAATAAAAATAAAAGAAGTAGACATTTTGGGTAATATGAACCAGTCCGGTAATGTAGAATAGGGTTATAAGAAATATTAAAACTGCAAGGAATGACTTACTACGATCGATCGGTAATTGCTAGAAGTGCCCTTTCCGCTGTAATACGAAATTTTATGTTATTTTTAGTGTATTATGTGTTGTTTACAAATTTAGTAGTTAATATACAGGGCTACACGAAAGACATCGAACTTGGGCACAAATTGCTGAAAATGGATTTTTACTGAGTTATGTATTTGTTTAAATTGTTTATTTAGATATCTCATTTCAACGTATGAAAAAATTAAATTTATTAATAATATTCTGCTAGTGTTGGAAAGTCTTTCATAATCTATACCGGATGCATGATTTTCCGTTCTTGTTAATATAATATATATTAGATTTATTACAATCTGTTATTTTATTTTTCCTCTACATTATATTTATAATCCAAATAAAGAAATGTATTTCTTGAAAAATATAATGATATTTTATAGAAAAACAAATCTTCAATTCATAAAAAAGAATTCCGAATACCACCCGAACGCCGAAGTGATGCAGCATAGCGTCAGTTCTTGGGATGTTGACCTCTTAGTAACACTGGGCTATATTTGTTCCGTACGGAAGCCACACACATCTGCACGTAAAATCAATAGTGCGGAAGAGTCATCCAATAGGAGATCCGTTATTGGAAGAGAGGTTCCCAGCAGGGAGAACTGTAAGAAACCGATGTTTCTTGTAAGAAACCGATTTTCTCGAGAAAGTTTGAGGTTCGCCCTTTTGGGCGCCTGTTAAATTACTAACATTTGTTAACCCCCCTCCCCCCTCACGACCTCGTTTGCTTTATCGGTTGACTAGAAAACATCAGAAACAGCATCATCATGAACAACAACAAAAGTAGTTAATAAAGTTTAATTACATTTCTATGTAGAAGGTTCATTAAACAAAAACCTTTCCAAAAACACATCTTTCAATAGATATAAATAAAAATATTTGTAACACACATTCCTGATACATTAAGTTAAAATGAGCAAAGAAAAATGCATTTGAGTTTACAAATTAATATAAACTTGAAATTGACTGTGGGAAATATTATGATATTTATTGACCAATTTTCATGTATTAAATTATACGTTTCAGCTATTAAGTATTATTTTTTGTTTCTTTAATATGTTTCTTAAGTACAATCAATTACGTATATTGAATTGCAATAAAAATTCGAATAATGCGCTAGTTTTTGAAGCTTTTATCTCTTTTATACAATCTCTCCAGTGTTTATATGCTAAAAATATATTTATTTTCGTATTTAATGTTTTATTTAATAATATTTTTAGCTATTTAATAGCTTAATTAATACTTTGGTTTGTTATTTTAATTTAAGGATAATTTTAATGTATATATGCTACGGTAATATAGAGACAGGACGCTTTCCGGAATGTTCGTTGTGTGACGATTGTCACATTTTTAGTTCAAAATAAATTTATAGATACCTTAAGAAGAAACAGTTGTAATGATTTATTTATTTACTAAAAATTATCATTTTATGTATTTAAATAATGCACTTTCCAGTTTTTCGATTTAATGACATGAAAAACATTGATTTTTATATCTTTGAATAATAATGGTATAAATGATTTCAAAAGCAGATTCCGTTACTGTTTCAGAATTCAAGCTGCCAAATGGTAAATGATTAGAATTTCAATACTTTTTTTTTCTCTTTAAAAAAATATTTTTTCTAAGAGCTTTGAAATTTAGCTTATTGCTTCAAGCATTTTTTAAAAGTAAAACAATAAAAATAAAAATCATACTTAACATTCTATTTTTGCGTGTGTGTATGTGTTCCTATTTTGTTTTTCAGTATTTCACGAAAAATATGCGTTAGGCATTTAATTTGAATATAAAGAGCAGTTTAATTAATTCATTGTGAGGGGCATGAACACTTCAGTTAATATTCTGCTATGATAATGTCATGTATACCATATTAGCAAATTTAAATAAGGATTTATGTATCTTAAATTACGTAAATAACAGTTACAATTATCAATAAATGCTTCGCAAATATTTATTGAAGAACTGAATTTTTGACACTCATAATTAGAAATATTTATTTAGGAAGCGATTGCTTCCAGAAATAGATTATTTTCTCATTTATTTTCTCTATGTGTTTTTAAGTGTATAATCAGCAATCACTTCCTACAAAATGCAAAGTTGCTAAAAAAAGAGAAGAAAAAATATATTTATGTACAAAATATCAAAATTCTATTTATAAAATTCCATTCTCCACTCTAATAAGTTAGAGAGATCCATTTCCACAAGAAAGTATTCTTTTTTCACTAGGGGGCTCTGCCCCCTGCTCGCTACGCTCACCAACCCCCGTTCTGATTTCACAACCTCTTAAAACATGGTAATGTATCCTGTTTTAAAAATATGATGATGATGATATCACGAACGGCGACTTTCTTCTGTAATCAGGTTATAATGCTCTTTCATTTAACTGGTTATAATGCTTTTTCATTTAATTCATCTTTTTTATTTTTAATATTCATGTGTAAACACAATTTTTATGACGTTATTTTCTTTATTTCCTGCTTTCCACACGTGATCATTTAATTATTATTTTAAACTTTCATTGTTGTTTTTAATAGTCTCGTGCAAATACATTTTTTTATTTGAGATAAAACATAATCCTTTGCGCTTATTTAGAAATTGGCAACAATATAAAAAAATGACTTTTTCAATTAAAGATTTTTTACTCGATTTTTAAGGATTTTTTGAGTTTTTATTGTCCGACCGTGATAATTTTTTGAATTTCTGAAAGCTTGTTATATTTCGCGTCTGGTGGTATGATTTTTGAATCCGTAGGATGGCTAGAAAAAACGTAATCGCCCTCAAAAAAAGTCCCTAGTAAAAAAGCAATGAGAATAACCCGGAATATCTACGCAGATTTTCATTGGTCCATTTCCAAACCATTACTTTTTTTTATATATAGAAGAATGAGTCCTTTTCTGTCAGGCCAGAATGTCTGCCATGGCCAGCTTCATGTGCCATCTTGTTTCAAAATGGTAACTAGTAAATTTTTTTTTAATTCAAAAATGTGTATAAAAAATTATTAATAATTCAAGATATTGATCTGAAGCGGAAAAAAGAAAACAAGAATAAAAAATCATGCGTCAAGCATAGATTATAGAACAGATTATAGGATTTATACACGCCATGTAATATGCAAAAAATTAGTTAAATTTTTAAACGTGTACCTCAACTGAACACGCAGTTTCAGCAATTTTTGTTAATAGTAGTGCTGTAACTGATTTTTTGGCACCTGTAAATGAACGGTGAAGGCTATGCATACCATATATTTTGTAATAAGCCTCTTGTAGTGCACCTCAGTGATATACAGGGTGGTTATAATATAAGTATCTCTATTTGGAGCTCTCTGTAGTTTGAAGGAATAACCCGAATGAAACCAAAATCGGCACAGTTACTATTCAAGAAAAGTGAAAAAGAATGGAACAATAAGAAAAATCTGTTGCAATAATCACCAACAGATGGCTCTACAAGGCCTGTTGGTGCAAACGCCGTTGCGCACTGTGAAGGTGTCTCAAACCTCAATGACTTAAAAGATAGCATATCACAACATGTGGGAAACATCACTCCTGATGCGTTACCAGGCTCGGACTGGCCCGCCGGCCCATCTGCCCGAGGGCCGGTACGCCCTCAGCCAGGAAAAATTTCGCGCCCCTAAGCCGCTCCAATATTTTCCCACACACATATATTCTGATTAGTGTACTAAATTTCGAGAATTTGCTTAGGGATAATCATCAACTAATAGATAGATAACAAAAGAAAGGGATTTTTATTATCATAAAGAAATTGAAGATACATCGAAGGAATTTTCAGAATCGGAGACCAAAGCGGAAGTATTTGGATACGATTGAGGATAGAAAACGGGCACCTAAAGAAAGTTTTAACTGGCGCACCGTGGCTACTGAAGCTCACGCCCATATGCTACTCCCGCGCACTGAGAGAGATTTTTTTCATCGGTTCTTAGGATGATATTTTTTATATCTTAATCTCAAATCAAATATTTTGCGTACCCTCCATTGTAGTACCCAGGGGACCTTGCGCCCTTTTAACCCTTTCAAGGGCGGTGTTTGCAAGGCGCGAACGCTTAATTTTAATTCCAAACTGCCAAGTGACACCCAGAAATTTTTAATAAAATTTTGCTTTTATAATATACGCAAAGAAAATCTTTTAGTTATTTTCAAATAGATTTGATCGTTAATTCTGGTGTCATTCAAATATTTCACCATTTTAGTAAAAGAAGTCCTTTGCCCTTGAAAGGGTTAAAGCCGTGCCTGAATGGACCTATAATTGAAACCAATGCTTTTCGAAAAACAACTTTATAAAAGAAAGAGATAAATATTAGAAGGCAAAAATATTTTATGTGGATTTTGTTGTTGACCGGGAAACATAACCTGTCTTTTCGGGGAATACAACCTCGATGACACTTCTGGGTTGCAATTCTGCAAGCTGGGATCCCGCGGCCAGCGTTTTTTTCATTCAAAATACCTACAAAAAATTTCAGTTAGCTTTATTTAATGACAGCCTTTCCGTAATTAACTAACTATTCGGAAATCCTGGTAGGTCTTTTAAATGAAAAGATTGTTTTATTTAATCATGGAAAAATTGGTCATTAAATAAAGCGATGATTACTATTCAGAGACTATTGTAGGTTTTTTGAATTATAAAACGCTTGTAGAAAAATCCTGTCGCTTGCAGGTTTACAATCCCCGGAGGAATTCTTTCAACTATGGAAACTTAATTTCCATTGATCTCTAATTATGATAAGAAATTTGCAAATCATGAGAAGGGTATGCTGAGAAAAGTAAATTTACTCAATTATTTTAGCGATTTAAGGCTACTAATCGCTATTTTTTATGTCACTTTTCAGTAGAAAACTTTATAGTGCGATATCAATTCATCATTTTAAAGTTGCATAAAGTCATTTTTAAGCACACAAAATGTCTCTTCCTCCTCCTGCTCCTGCATCTCCTCATCCCAAATGCTGCAAGTGTAATATTTTCACAAGCAAGTGTTATTAACCCATTCAAATACCCCTATATTGGCATTCAAATACTGCTATAATATGTAGTACTTTTTCAAAAGAAAAAAAATCAAGCATGAGTTTTAGTTTCAAAATTTCTATTTCTACACTGAAAGTACATTTTTGTTCTCGATATAAATATTTTTTGAACGAATTTTGCATACTGAATCTTCATTTTGTACGTGTGATGATGCAAACACTGTCAGAGACCATATTTAAAGATGCTACTTTACTAAGGAAAAAAAAAAGCTGTAGTAAATAAACATCATTTGCTGACAGATTATATCAAAAATTGCATCTATACCATGTTTATAACTGACTTGATAACTAATTCCTATTACGTCAAATAAATATATTTTTTAAAAATAGAGGTTGAAACTCTTAGAACTGATATTCTTGCATTTTAGGAGCCAAAAAAGTAAAATTTATCTGCATAATAGTTTTAGAGATATTTGTTTAAATACAAATGGTAAATGAGGAAACATTTTTGGATACTAAGAAAACCAAAGTAGAAGCAATTTCAATAGATAATTCTGGAAGCATAATTAATTTTTGTCTAAAAATCAACAAATTAGTTGAAGTTTCTATTTAAAATAGGATCAATTATTTGCATATTTTATTATTATTAGAGCAGTTTTACCAGCAAACATAACTGTTGGTCAAATGGGAACTCATATCTTTAGACCGACGATCAGCTAACTGTTGGCTCAGACGCAATATTACACTGCAAACAAAAAGTTTTGATTTTACAGTATAATACTGGCAACCCAGCTGCCAGTATTATACCGTAAAATTAACAGTAATAAACAATAAAATAAGCATTAATACGCTGCCACGTATGCGCGGTAGCGTATTACTGCTTATTTTAATGTTTATTACTATTAATTTTACGGTATAATAGTGGAAGCTGGGGCGCTAGTATTATACTGTAAAATCAACACTTTTTTTTTGCAGTGTAGCTATTGGAGGCAGCCGAACTCAATCGTTGGCCAATGAAGCTAGAAAATAATGGACTAATGATAAGTGATCACCCCCTACCAATTCTTCTAAAACTAATTGTAAAAAATCTATAGGTACTAATCGATTGGAAATAATGTCTACTAATTAAAGCTATGGATTACGTATCTTACAGGAGTAGTCTACATATTAAAAATTATATTAACTTTGAATTTTCAAATAATAACACTTATTTTTGAGACCCTATTTGAGTTCCTTGGATCGAGACAGTCCGCAAAAAATTATTGTTTAAATAGTTTATGTTAAATTTTCATAGAGCTAGAAGAGTTTAAAGTTTGAGGATGCTAATGTTAAATCCATTTGACAAACTTTATAGCTTCATAAAAATCATCCGATTGAATTTTTATTAATTTTTACATACAATACACTGAATAAACCCTAACATATTCCCGGTTTTTTGTATCCAAAGACATTTTTTTAATTACGAAAATTATTAATAAATTCATATTAAAAAATTATGAATTATCACCTACATTAATTTTTGGATAAAAAAACTATGTGTAAGTGTACAACTTATTTGAATAATCAGTTTTCGAGATGCAGAGAACCTTCCTACAGTCTAAGGGGATCGTCTTCTGTTTTCAAAGAATATACAGAAAATAGCACGTAGACACTTACCAGAAACATTTTGTATTTACTTTTATATAAAGAAAGTTTATTATAAATTTAAAGTTCCTGTATAATTTTACTGCTGACTAAATGAGTGTTCAGTACTTTTTCTCGTAAAATTAAAATTTTATTTTCCGAAATTTTTAGATAAATCCCTAACACATTTTCTTTTATAACTCTATGAAGAATTAAGATAAGTATGTTCCTAGGCTGTCTTGATCCAGGGAGCTCAAACGTAGGTGTTACACACTGCGTTCCACAATATTATTATAGAGCTCAGTCGTGTTACAATTTGAAAAATCAACGTTCGTGCATTTTTTAATATGTAGACAATTCCCGAAACAAAATTTATAAATATAATTTAGTAGTAGAAATTATTCCCAATAAAATGGCACTTATGTATTTTTTATACCTTATTTGTAGGATAATTAGTAAGGAGTGATCACTTTTACACCATAACTGTTCTAAGGTATCTATTGACAAAAGAACAAAGTAGTAAAGTCCTAGCATACGGTGAATCTACTACAAGGTAATCTGTATTCAACTTTCTAGAGTTTTTGAATATTATATCTAAACTCAGGAATATAATATTAAGTCCTTTTCTTACTTGGTGCTATGCGAATGGGTTAAACTTTGTCAAGCCTTGACACAACACAAGTAAGTAAAATTGATGTAAGTTTGTTAAAAATTTTGGGCCCTCTGAAAATTCAAGGTCTGCGCCCTTTTCCCTTGCCCAGTCCGACCCTGTGCGTTACATTCCGAAGTTGAGCACATCGTGCACCACCTGCAATGGCCATGTCGAACCTGAACTTGTTCGTCACCACCAAGCGAAAACGTAACCACATTGTCTGTGACACTTTCTAATGAATTAGGTTTTTCATCCGGTTTTACGCCTTAATTCTTTGTTCTTGTATTACACATTACATTTCACACTCAAAGGCGCCATCTATCGGCAATTCTTGCAATTATTTTTTTTATTGTTCCAGTCTTGTTCCCCATTCTCGAATAGTAAGTGTACAGATTTACTTTCATTAGGGTTATTCCTTCAAGCTACAGACAGCTCTAAATAGAGATACTTATATTATAACAACCCGGTATTTTAAATTCAATATATTCGAAATAGTGTAACATTATTAAAATACACCGCAGACGATTTTTCCCCATAGACCGTAAGGTAACGGAATCATATTATGTGCCCCTATAAACGAACTTGAAATGCTACTCACATCATTTTCAATATCGAACATGTCATATAGCAACCCTCAATAACATATATAAAATGCATGGTAATCCAAGTTTATTTACGCAGGTCAGAGACGGACAGGCAAATCGAATTCATAAACACTTTTTAACCATGTCTAAAAGTGTTAAAAAAAGGCTGTACAAAATACTACTCTATTTATTACTTACCCATCATACGTAGTACAGAATAACTCTTGTAATCGTTTTAAAAATCGAAAAAAAATTTTGACGGATTTACACGTTTCGGACAGTGAATATTCCGAAAAACATATTTTTAGAAAAAAAAAAATTGCCGTCCGTCTGTCTGTGTGTGTGTCTGTAAACGCTCTATCTGCCGAACAAATTGAGATAGAAACTTGAAATTTGGTATGTATAGTATAGTATGTGATAATGGGAAGAAGCTTATTGAATTTCAGTAACCCCGATTATCCGGAACTATTTTTTTCGGACTCTCGAAATATTCGTTCTGATAAAAGGTATATAAAATTTTTCGAAATTGTTTATTTTAAGGAATGAATATAAAAGACGATAAAAAAACATAAATTTTGCATTCAGAATGAAGTCGATCGGATAATGAGCTGTCGAGATTTCTGTAATCATATTTACCACACTCTTCGATTTTTCATGACCCTGTATTTGCTTCAACTTTATATTCAAAGATATGTTTTAATTGGAAATGAGACGCTTAATCCGACTCAGTAAACCGTTATTTAATAGGATTATCAATTTTGGAGTTATAAGGATGTTTCTTTTACGCAATTCAGTAATAGAGCATTTAAAGCAAGGCTAACGAAAAAGAAAGGCTACTGCGGTGCTTTACGCGTATCTTTTATTACAGACCGCCGGAGTCACGTGATGCTCGAATGCACCAATGTAGGTGTACGGAAAGAGCATCACGTCACTCTAACTGTCTGTAAAAAAAGATAAGTGGAATGCATCGCGGTAGCCGGTCTTTTTCGTTAGCCTCGATTTAAAGTTTATGACATCATCAGACCACGATTTTATTCGAATTGCAGTGCATTTGATAAATAGTTTACACATGTTTTATTTTCATATTTTATATTATGCATATCCATGATGGGTAAGTATTAAGGTGGCACCCAACGACTAGAAAATATTACATTTTAAAAATCCGCCCTCCCCATTTCATATAATATACGTCCGAAATGCGTTGTTAACCATTTCATGCATGACAATCTCAGATGTGGTTATTGTGAATAACGTCCCCCAGTGAACCGTGTATATCATAATTTTATTCCTGCATCACATATAAACTTCATATAAAGTTCAATAATAATTTTGAAATATAGCAATAGATAGCAGAACCTATTGAAATATTTATTTGGAAAATATGTCTTTGACAATTTTTGTCAATTCTTCACGAAAGAAGATTTTCTCAAAGAATTTTTGCTTTTGAATCTAAACAAAAATGACCAATTTCTAATTTAGTTTTTTTTACGTAATGTGTACAAATGTTAAATTGTCATAAAAAATCGCTTAATGTCTCTTAAATAATGAACTTTTATTGCTTGTAAATATTATATCAAGGACATTTTGTAAATCTTTAGATAAATACAATATTTTTAAAAAATCAACCATTATTTGTCCTTAGTATAAATCGTTTTAAAACTCTTTTAAGTGCAAAATATATTTTTCGTCTATTTAAAAATAAATGATGCATCAGAGGGTTGACCATTCTGACAGTATTGGTGACAATAAAGCACTTAGTAAAAACAATAACTGTTCATTCTTAGTAATAGTAAATAAAAAAAAAAGAAGAATCATGCTTCAATCAAATATTGTGAAACACTTTCCAACACCTTTAGAATACTGTAACAAAACTTCACCATTTAATAAAATGAAAGATGATGTCGAAATAAACAAGGGTACTTCTTTATTATCCCGTCGACCACTTTTCATAACAAAAAACTATCGCCAAATAAAGTGGAGAACGTTGCCATTGGAATATTAAAATAAATAAATAAATAAAATATAAGAATTTAAGGACACAATAGTCACTTTCACCTTCCTTCCATGTTAACTTTTACTAAACCTTAATAAAAACATTTCCTACCAGAAGTTTTATTTAAAACTATTTAACAAATTTATTTAATTTAGTTCTCTGTCGATTATATCTAACTTACATTATGAAAAAAATTCTGGTTCGAATCGAATGAAATAAATTATAAATATGGGTCGATTCGACCCATTTAGGGTAGGAAGGTTAATTAATGAAATAACTAATAAATCAGTAAAACATAATGAAAAATACACGCAAATGTCGACTTAAAAACCACTTGATGACATAACAAACACGTATAATGCTTCTGACAAGTAAATAGGACTGCATTTTTGGCGTTTAATCTTACAGTTTGGCGATAGTTTTTTGATATGAAAAGTTGTTGACGGGATAATAGAGAAGTACCTAAACAAGATCAAAGTCAAACTGGGCGGGGAGGCCTACCTTTTGGTTTAAGCTCAACTAGCCTCCACCCAATGTCGAAATAAACAATTTGGAAAACGCATAACACATTTGAAAACCCAATTTCAGAAATTACCGAATAATTAGTCGAAAAAATACCCGAATTATTTTGTGCAGCCCTGTATCTGATCGATAGATGTGTCATTTGTATATATACTACATAGTATGCTTATATTTAGTACAGTTACGAAACGCACAAAACAATTGAAAATTCCCCTTCAGCAATTTCCGTCATAAACGAAAATATACTCGAGAACTTTTGTGCAGCCCTGTACATGATCTATAGAATTTATTCGCACCAAGTAATATGCAAAACATTTGTTAAATTTAATAACGCGCACTGCAACTGAAACCGCAATTTTAGCAATTATTTTTCACAAACAGTACTGTAACCGAATTATTTTGAATGTCCCTGTAAGTGAACGATGAGTACTATGCACACTATATTCTAAATTAAACACCCTTTGGTGCACCTCAATGATATACAGGGTGTCCGAAAAGTCTGGAAACTGTCAAATAACTCGAGAAATATAAATTTTATTGAAAAACGGCAAAATGCATGTTCAATATTTTTGAAAAATCTATTTAGGGATATGAAAGTTGCCGCTCCGAGTGTGAAAGGGGGGCAACTTTGAAATCTTAAATGATGATCCCCATCTTTTATTGCAGATTCGGATTCTACGGGGAAAAATACATAACTTTTGTATTGAACATTTTCTTCGAAACATTGTAGATGGCGCTGTAATCGAGTGCAATGCTGTGAGAATCGTTACCATTGCAATGTCTGGAAACGCTCCAATAACTCGAGAAATATACATCAGATTGAAAAACGGAAAAATACCTTTTTAATATTTTAGATAAATAGCAACTTAATTATCCCTAAATAGATTTTTCAAAACTATTGAACATGCATTTTACAGTTTTTCAATACGATGTATATTTCTCGAGTTATTCGAGCGTTTCCAGACATTGCAATTCTCACAGCATTGCACTCGATTACAGCGCCATCTACAATGTTTCGAAGAAAATGCTCAATACAAAAGTTACGTATTTTTCCCGTAGAATCCGAATCTGCAATAAAAAATGAAGGTCATCGTTTAAGATTTCAAAGTTGCCCCCTTTTCTCCCCCGGGGGGACAAAGATGGCGTGGGGCAACATTCATATCCCTAAATAGATTTTTCAAAAATATTGAACATGCATTTTGCCGTTTTTCAATCCGATGTATATTTCTCAAGTTATTTGACCGTTTCCAGACTTTTTGGACACCCTGTATATAAATTTCAATATGTTTGAGATAGCGTAACAATATTAAAATACGGCAAATGGTTTTTTCCCATAGACCGTAATATAACAAAATTCTTTTGCCTATTTTTGTAAATGAACAATGGATGCTATGCACACTCTATTTTATTGTTGTGCACGTAAGTAATATATATCAAATTCAATATGTTTGAAATAGTGTAACATCATTAAAATACACCAAAAATGATTCTTCCCGTAGGTCGTAATGTAACGGAATTCTTTTAAGTGTTCCAGTAAAAAAAAACTATACGTGTTACACACTTCATTTTCAACACCGAACATGCCATAGTAAACCTCAATAAAAAATATTAATTGCATGACAATCCGAATATATTTACGTGAGTTTAAGCACAGACAGACAGACAAACCATACACGTTAATGTAACGGAATTCTTTAGAGTTTTCCAGTAAACGAACTACAAATGCTACGCCTTCATTTTAAATAACTAACATGCTGTAGTTAATCTCTATAACATATTTTAATTGCATGACAAGCGGAGTGTATTTACTCGAGTTAGAGCACCGACAGGCAGGCAGACGGCAGACAGACAGACAAACAGAATTCTTAATTTCAGCTATGCTGGAAAGTGTTCAAAATTAAATCAGATTAAACTACACTGTGAAAAAAGACAAATGTTTCTTAATCTACTAAAATATACCCACGTACGAAAATGTACGATAGTCTCTTTCGAGTTATCCAAGATTCGGAAAAGCATTCTTTATCTTTAGAAACCTCAGATACAAATATATTTTCGAAATTTAAAGATTCGTGTATAAAAACAGTTTATTTTGTTGCCACGGATGTTCAGGAACGTTTCAAATTAGTTTTTATAGTTTTAGTTAATATATATTTTTTTAACCGGGATATCGGTTTCAGGATATTATTAATTCTTAATTACTAAACATATTCCGCTTATTACTTACCCATCATACGTATAGTATAGGGTAAGTCTTGTAACCATTTTCAAAATCAAAATTTTTTTTGACGGATTTACACGTTTCAGACACTGGAGATTCCGAAAAACATATTTTTAGAAAAAAAAATTGCCGTCCGTCTATGTGTCTGTGTGTCTATAAACGCTCTATCTCCCGAACAAATCGAGATAGAGACTTAAAATTTGATATGATCATAGTATGTAATAATGGGAAGAAGCTTATTGAATTTCAGTAAACTCGATTATCCGGAACTATTTTTTTCGGACTCTCTAAATATTCGTTCTTATAAAAGGTATATAAAAATTTTCGAAATTGTTTATTTTAAGGAGTGAATATAAAAGACAATAAAAAAACATAAATTTTGCATAAAGAATGAATGCGATCGGATTATGAGTTGCCGAGATATTTTTTAATTCTATTTTCCACTCTCTTTGATTTTTCATGCCCCTGTATTTCATCCAAATTTCAATCCAACTAAATATTTTAATTGAAAATGAGACACTTAATCCGACGCAATAAACCATTAGTTAATATAATGATCATTTTTGAAGTTATAAAGATGTTTCTTTTACGCAATTCAGTAATAGAGCATTTAAAGTTTAGGACGTCATCAAGCCACGATTTTATTCGAATTGCAAAGCATTTTATGAATAGTTTGCACATGTTTTATTTTTATATTTTAAATTATGCATATCCATGATGGGTAAGTATTACGGTGGCCCCCAACGACTAGTTTTATGCATGCACGAGTAAATAAATCGGTCAAGTACGAGTAGAACTCGCGCTCAAAAGGTTCCGTACATTAAATTTATTATTTAATAAACTCCTAGTACCCCTAATTTTTTTCATAATTTTAGTTTCAGTAGATTCGGAAGTAGTAGGGCGGGGGGACATATTTTTCCAGTATACTTTTGACGCCAACTCTGAAAATATAATACCAACCAAAATTTAAAACAAATATATTTTTTTGTTCGATGTTACGAGATCTTTCGAACGATACCTTACAGGATATATAAAAAGAAAGTTTTTTTTCAAGTAACTTAATTAATATCTCGGCTATTTTTTTAGAAAATCATTATTAAATATCCTTGGATGATTCTGCGTCGATAGATGCCTCGAGCGCCTATCAACTCCTCCACTGACCGCCTGAAAACTAAAGTTTGTGCACTGTAAAAAATGACCGATGTTTCTCATTTTACGAAAATATACTATAACCACGAACGAAAATATAATATAATCATCTGAGTTATCCGAAATTTCGAATAGCGTGTTCCATTGTCTTTTGAATCCCCAGAAACCACTACATTTACAAAATTTAAAGAATTATTTATAAAAACAAAGTATTTTTCGCAGCCCGTATTTTTCAGAAACGTTTCTGAAGGGTTTTTATAGTGTATTAATTAGTGTCCTCAGCCTGGAATACCCGTTTTTCGAGTGTCACCAATTCTCAAGTAAACGTTTTCAGCCGCATAAGTTAATTTATACATGAAAGAGTAAAGAAATAATCTTAATTTTAATGTTTTTGTTAATGCTGTTAATTTTGCATGTTTGTCTGTTAAACATATTTTTTGAGCATGAAAATGTTTATTTGAGAATTTATAGCATTTAAAAAACAGGTATTCCAGGCTGAGGACACTAATTAATACTCTATAAAAACCCTTCGGAAACGTTTCTGAAAAATACGGGCAGCGAAAAATACTTTGTTTTTATAAATAATTCTCTAAATTTTGGAAATTTATTGGTTTCTGGGGATTCAAAAGACAATGGAACACGCTATTCGGAATTTCGGATAACACAGAAGATTATATTATATTTTCGTCCCTGTTATCCTGGTTCGTTCCTGGTTTTCTTAAAATAAGAAACATTGGTCATTTTTTGCAGTGTACAGGATATATAAAAAGAAAGGTTTTTTTCAAGTAACTTAATATATCGGCTAGTTTTTTAGAAAATCATTATTAAATATCCTTGGATGATTCTGGGTCGATAGATGCCTCGAGCACCTAACAGCTCCTCCAGTTTGTGTGTAACGGAAAAATGCTTTTTTCTCCAAAACTATGTTACCTAGGAAAACCGCTATAGTTTGCCTGCAAGGTTTAAATAAATTCCTTACTAGCCCTAATTTTTTCTTAATTTTAGTTTCAGTAGATTCGAAAATAGAATTTGGGGTGGTAAGGGGGACATATTTTTGCAGGGCATTTTCGACGATATCTCGGAAAACATAATAACTAAAATTATAACAAATATATTTTTAATTCGATATAGAAAAACTTAAAATTTGATATGATCATAGTATGTAATAATGGGAAGAAGCTTATTGAATTTCAGTACACTCGATTATCCGGAACTATTTTTTTCGGACTCTCTAAATATTCGTTCTTATAAAAGGTATATAAAAATTTTCGAAATTGTTTATTTTAAGGAGTGAATATAAAAGACAATAAAAAAACATAAATTTTGCATAAAGAATGAATGCGATCGGATTATGAGTTGCCGAGATATTTTTTAATTCTATTTTCCACGCTCTTTGATTTTTCATGCCCCTGTATTTCATCCAAATTTCAATCCAACTAAATATTTTAATTGAAAATGAGACACTTAATCCGACGCAATAAACCATTAGTTAATATAATGATCATTTTTGAAGTTATAAAGATGTTTCTTTTACGCAATTCAGTAATAGAGCATTTAAAGTTTAGGACGTCATCAAGCCACGATTTTATTCGAATTGCAAAGCATTTTATGAATAGTTTGCACATGTTTTATTTTTATATTTTAAATTATGCATATCCATGATGGGTAAGTATTACGGTGGCCCCCAACGACTAGTTTTATGCATGCAAGAGTAAATAAATCGGTCAAGTACGAGTAGAACTCGCGCTCAAAAGGTTCCGTACATTAAATTTATTATTTAATAAACTCCTAGTACCCCTAATTTTTTTCATAATTTTAGTTTCAGTAGATTCGGAAGTAGTAGGGCGGGGGGACATATTTTTCCAGTATACTTTTGACGCCAACTCTGAAAATATAATACCAACCAAAATTTAAAACAAATATATTTTTTTGTTCGATGTTACGAGATCTTTCGAACGATACCTTACAGGATATATAAAAAGAAAGTTTTTTTTCAAGTAACTTAATTAATATCTCGGCTATTTTTTTAGAAAATCATTATTAAATATCCTTGGATGATTCTGCGTCGATAGATGCCTCGAGCGCCTATCAACTCCTCCACTGACCGCCTGAAAACTAAAGTTTGTGCACTGTAAAAAATGACCGATGTTTCTCATTTTACGAAAATATACTATAACCACGAACGAAAATATAATATAATCATCTGAGTTATCCGAAATTTCGAATAGCGTGTTCCATTGTCTTTTGAATCCCCAGAAACCACTACATTTACAAAATTTAAAGAATTATTTATAAAAACAAAGTATTTTTCGCAGCCCGTATTTTTCAGAAACGTTTCTGAAGGGTTTTTATAGTGTATTAATTAGTGTCCTCAGCCTGGAATACCCGTTTTTCGAGTGTCACCAATTCTCAAGTAAACGTTTTCAGCCGCATAAGTTAATTTATACATGAAAGAGTAAAGAAATAATCTTAATTTTAATGTTTTTGTTAATGCTGTTAATTTTGCATGTTTGTCTGTTAAACATATTTTTTGAGCATGAAAATGTTTATTTGAGAATTTATAGCATTTAAAAAACAGGTATTCCAGGCTGAGACACTAATTAATACTCTATAAAAACCCTTCGGAAACGTTTCTGAAAAATACGGGCAGCGAAAAATACTTTGTTTTTATAAATAATTCTCTAAATTTTGGAAATTTATTGGTTTCTGGGGATTCAAAAGACAATGGAACACGCTATTCGGAATTTCGGATAACACAGAAGATTATATTATATTTTCGTCCCTGTTATCCTGGTTCGTTCCTGGTTTTCTTAAAATAAGAAACATTGGTCATTTTTTGCAGTGTACAGTATATATAAAAAGAAAGGTTTTTTTCAAGTAACTTAATATATCGGCTAGTTTTTTAGAAAATCATTATTAAATATCCTTGGATGATTCTGGGTCGATAGATGCCTCGAGCACCTAACAACTCCTCCAGTTTGTGTGTAACGGAAAAATGCTTTTTTCTCCAAAACTATGTTACCTAGGAAAACCGCTATAGTTTGCCTGCAAGGTTTAAATAAATTCCTTACTAGCCCTAATTTTTTCTTAATTTTAGTTTCAGTAGATTCGAAAATAGAATTTGGGGTGGTAAGGGGGACATATTTTTGCAGGGCATTTTCGACGATATCTCGGAAAACATAATAACTAAAATTATAACAAATATATTTTTAATTCGATATTACTAGATCTTTCACTCGATACCCCACATGATATACAAAAAGAAAACTTTTTTTTTTCAAGTAACTTAATTAGACCCCTAAATTGTTCCTAAACATATATGTGAATGGCTAAAAATCAGAAAATAGGTTGGTAAAAAAACTTTATCACTTTTCCAAGTTTGAACTTTCCACGTCCCATAGTTTACGTGAAAAAGGGCTGTGACAGACGGGCGGACAGACACAGGAGTGATCTTATAATGGTTCCATTTTTACTTTTTAATTACGGAACCCTAAAAAGTAATTTTTATTTTAATGTTAATATGATGTTCATTTATCCTATTTGTCTGTACAATATATTTGTTGAATATGAAAATGTTTACTTGAGAATTGATAGGTTGTTGCGTATTTTCATTTGTGGTTACAGTATATTTACCAAGATTTCAAAATATTTGTTTTTTTGTTTACAGTGTAGGATTAAAAATATACCGGAGAAGAAAAAAATTTAATTATATCAGAGTATTAAATTCTCACTTATTAAATAAGATTGTTTTCAGATATATTTTACTAAATTATTTTCTCCTTCACAGTTAGACTTGGAAAAAAATTACAAAAAAGTTACATAGAATATAGTCGTAGAATATTTTATTTGTTCAAAATATTCAAACACCAATACTTCTTGCAGTGTGGATTTAAACTTTTATATATAAAAAAGAAAAGTTAGGAAAGGGTAGATCCTTATTTTTGAGATACAAATATCGTTAGGAGTCAATGCTAAAAGTCGGCTAAAGTTTAGTTGAAATCATTCATGTATAAATATTTCAATTTTGAAGTGAGCTGTGGAGCTTCAGGGGATATAATCTGATGAGATCTATGCTGGAGGGTATACTTGAGATATGATCCGAGTTGAAGGTAGTTTAGAGCAGAGAATTCAATAAGATATGGTCGAATATAGTAACAGAACACTATGTGCTATAAATGGACTTCGTGAAAATGGACTTTATTTTTATATTTTAAATATTTTTATAACTTTTTATTTTTATTTTGAAAAAATATATATTTTGTGAAATACAGCACTCATTGATGTGTTTCTAAGCCATCATTTAGAGTGTACATTGTGATAAACTTTATATAATTTTTTATATATAACACTATCACAAGAAGGATAGATTTATGCTATCATAGATAAAGAACTCAAGTTTTTCAAAAATTTCCATGTGAACACTTACAAATCTCACTACAAATTACGCAAATTATTCTTAATATTATGGAGAGATAAGATGCTATATCATGAACAGAAACTATTTAAAATTTAAAAGGTTTTTTAATTATGCATTCGGATGTCATTCGTTAAACATATTTTTCCCACAACGGATTGTTCACTTGTTATTAACTGTAATTGCAACAATTTCATTTACACACACTGCAAAAAATAATTGTTGATTTTACAGTATAAAAATGGCACCCAGCTGCCAGTATTATACCGTAAAATTAACAGTATTAAACAGTAAAATAAGCAGTAATACGCTGCGGCGCAAGCAGTAATACGCTACCGCGCATGCGCGGTAGCTTATTACTGCTTGCGCGGCAGCGTATTACTGCTTATTTTACTGTTTAATACTGTTAATTTTACGGTATAATACTGGCAGCTGGGTGCCAGTTTTATACTGCAAAATCAACAATTATTTTTTGCAGTGCATATACAGGCAAATTTTAGAAAACTTCTTTAAACATATACGTCTACATATTAAAATACAAAATTATCAAACATATTTATAATATATTATACTCAATGTAATCTATTGCTATCTATCTATATTATAAAGGACAAACGTGTCCGTGCGCAACGCTGACGTCATTTTGCGAATGGCAACACTTGACGATGAAATTTCGGATTTGCGATTTTTGCTACTGCAGTATTTTTAATTTCTAAATATCGCACATTTTCAATTTTTACACTTTTATATAGGAGAAAAAATCTACATTCAAATGCAATTTGTTCGAAAATTGTATCTTAATTGACTGATTTATCGTAGCATTTAAATTAAATTTAAAGCATGATTTAAAAAAAAAATCTATATTGCTTGCAATACAAATACAAAATATTAAACCGTTTGCACTTTAAACAATATAAACAGTTCGGCAGTAGTTTCCAGGTAATATTACATAACGAAATTAAAACTTCATTAATCAATAAATAAAATTGTATAAATAAAGTACAAATTTATCAGACATGTAACTGAAATAAGCGTTTAAAACCGATGAAATTATCAGAATAAAATAAACTGCTGTATACAGAGAGATTTTTCTGTATTTTAGAAATTTCTTCGGCTGTTAACTTCTGGTATGAGGCCAATACGAAATTACCGCTTTTAATAAATTTTAAAATATTTATTTGAATACATAATTGACATATTTCATATAAAAATGCTCTTTGGTGTTATTAGTGGACAATTAAAAAATTTATTAAATGTAAAAAATCTATTATTTTTCAATTAAAAAATAAATGGTTTTCAAATATATTCTCTATCCCGGGAATCCCGGGTTGGATCTCCTAGTGTTAATAAAGATGAAATAAAGTTTATTATACAGGGTGTTTCAGTATAACGTTTACAAAACTTGGGAGATGGTAGAGCACATTACAATAAACAATTTTTGTATAGGAAACTAGTGTCGCAATCTATTCATTCAGTCAAGGGTTGATGGGTTGATTATTGACGGCCAATTATCTACACTTGGGATATAGGCCCGGGGGGAGTGCCCTTCGTGGGGGTCTTTCTGAGGGAACCTAACCCGTATTTATGCATGGGTAAATCCACGACTCGAAGAAAACCACGGAAACTCCGAACGATTAGGCCGACGGCCGCGATTGGGATCGAACCCAGCACCTCCCGTCTACCAGCTTCGAGAGCAGAACCTCTCAGCCACTGGTGGGGACATTCAGTCAAGGGAGGTTAGGAACATTACGTTCTGTACACCGACCGAATTATACTGTGTACATCTAACAGGTTTCGTGATTTGATCGCAATTTGCACTCAGTAAGTAAATTCTGTCGTAAATATCGTTAATAAATATTAATTATTGTTAAAGTTATGACAAACAATCTGAACTCAGAAAGAAGTAGAGTACCCTGTAATTTTGACTCAGTAATTTTGAACCTGTAAGTTTGAGTAGATTGCGATATCAGTTTCCTATACAAAAGTTGTTTATTCTATCACGCTATTTGTAAATGTAATACTGAAAAACCCTGTATAGAATTAAACTATTCGAATAACAGAATGAAAATTTGCATCATTATAGTTTTATCCACATAACAAAAATCGGTTGGTATTTTTTATTATTTTATAAATTTTATTTACTGTTTATTATTTAAGTATTATAAGTGCAGGTTTGTTAAAGCATTTGGTGAGTAGCTAACAAAATAAAAAAAAGGGGGGGGATGTGTTGAAATATTTCAACATAATATCTTTTATAAACCCATTGCATTCAGATATGACCATAAATATTGTTTGATAGATCATAAAATATATATATTTTTTAATTTCTGAAGAAAATATTTGCAGCCTGTCATACATATCTTTACATTGTATTCCATTTAAAAAATAATTATGCACAAATAATCAGTTGGTAAAACATATATCATAATTATCCTGATTTTTAACACATTTAAAAATTTATATTTTTATATCTTTAATCAAAATAATATAAGATGAATAAATTTTTTTAATAAAAACTTTGCCACTCTTTGTGACACATAAATAAATTTAAAAAGATACTTACAAACGAAACAGTATTAGATGAAAGAAAAAACATTTAGACTTAATTTTCTAATATCCCATAAACAATTTTAGATATCAAATTAAAATGTGCATAATTACTGCAATATGATATGTTCTGAAATATGTATTTTTTTACTTCCATATTTAACCGTAACTCCATTTTTTACAAATTTAAAAGTATCTCTAATTAATTTAATATTTTCTGTGTCTCGTAAATTAATGACAAACGTTTCTGATTAATGCATTTAAAATGATTATTATTCTGTATTTAAAATTATGTTTTGGCATCCTTTAATGCTTAAGTTTTTAATAACACTAATTAATTTCGATTGCTTTGCAGTAGAATCTCCTGCATTACTTTCTCCGTTTCTTTTAATCTTTTTCATAAAGATATAATTACAGAAATTGTGACATTAAATGAATAAATTACTCTCTAATTATTATATTTTACATGTTGTATTTACAAAACGTTTTTCTAATTCTTCTGAAATCGTAATTTAATTATACTTATTAAAGATATTTTTTAGGTTCATGTGAAAAGATTAAATGCATTATTCATATCGCTTAATGAAAATGATATGGTCAAAGAAACTGAAATTTAAAAAATTCAGGGCTCTTGCATAATATGAAAAATGCAAATCTATTACCGTTTACTTTCAACTACTAATAATGAAATTAAAGCCGATACTTATTTATTACCTTCAATCAATTATAAATAATTTTGTCAATGTAGTTCTAAAATCAGCAGTGTCCAAATTCTGACACATTTCTAAATTCTGTTTTGCGATTGAGAGTGGCAGATGATATTATTCAGAAACTATGAATCGAACAGTTTTCCCCATATTTCGAAAAAAACAGAGAATATTTCAAAAAATGCTTTCAAAATGGGTGTTTTGAACCGATTTTACGTATGCGACATCCCTACAAAGGTCATTATAAGACAAAAATTTCTCAGAACACAAGATGTAATTCATTGATCGGAAAAAAAAATCGATTTCAAACTGTTGTGTCGTTAAATGTCCATGCTTTTACTTTCCCATCATACGTAGTATAGGGTAAGTCTTGTAATCGTTTTGAAAATCGAAAACTTTTTGTCAGATTTGCACGTTTCAGACACTGGAGATTCCGAAAAGCATATTTAAAAAAAAAAAAAGAATTTGCCGTCCGTCTGTCTGTGTGTGTGTCTGTAAGCGCTCTATCACCCGAACAAATTGAGATAGAGACTTGAAATTTGGTATGTACTTAGTATGTAATAATGGGAAGAGGCTTATTGAATTTGAGTAACTTGATTATCCGGAACTATTTTTTTCGGATTCTCGAAATATTCGTTCTGATAAAAGGTATATAAAAATTTTCGAAATTGTTTATTTTAAGGAATGAATATAAAAGATAATAAAAAAAAAACATAAATTTTGCATGAAGAATGAAGTCGATCGGATAATTAGATGCCGAGATATTTGTAATCTATTTCCACACTCTTAGATTTTTCATGACCCTGAATTTCATTCAAATTTCAATTCAAATATATATTTTAATTGGAAATGAGACGCTTAATCCGACGCAATAAACTGTTAGTTAATATAATTATCCTATTTGGAGTTATAAGGATATTTCTTTTACGCAATTCAGTAATAGAGCGTTTAAAGTTTATGACGTCATCAAGCCCCGATTTTATTCCAATTGCAATGCATTTTATAAATAATTTACACATGTTTTATTTTCATATTTTATATTATGCATATCCATGATGGGTAAGTTTTACGGTGCCCCCCCCCCCCCAACGACTAGTTTCATTTAAAAATAAGTCCGAAGATGTGTGAAAAAGTTTCAAGGGGGCAGGGGGGGGGATTTTTTAGGACACCCTTAAGCTATATGTGGCTGAATTAATCCGAAAATTTTATTGAACGAAATTTTCCAATAGAAGCTCGTCTGCTAGGAGACATTTAATTTGTGGAACAGGATATTTTACCGGACGTTGGAAAATGCACTCGCATCAGAAATGATCACTTTGAAATAATTAAATTGATGAGATTCATAAAAGTTAGAACTGGATGAGAATGTACAATCGTGGAAAAATTGATACTCCGCAAATAACTATAAGATAATGAAGATGTGAGTGGTTCCACCCAATTAGTAATAATGTCTACTAAATAATGTTATATCTAAATTTTGCTTCGGATGTGTCTACATATTGAAAGTGTAACAAACGATAACATTTTCATTACTACCATCTAATTTTGACATCATACCTGTATTTTTCTGTAAATTGAAAGCTTTATATATGAAACGGGAAGTCCTTCGTTCAAGTAGTTACGAATTATGCAGGTTTAATTTTTCGAATCAGTAACGTTAAATAAATTTTTAACCTTAAGAAGTGGATTGCAGTGCGAGAAAATTTTAAGCATAATTCAAACTAGTCGGAAATGCTAATCCCAAAACTTCCTTCTATCTCATACATGTTAATACTTCAAAATTAGCTATCACACCGCCCTAAAAAATCAATATTTTTCGTCATTCTGTTGTATACGTCAGCTGCTTGCGAATCGCCGGTTTAAATGGATGCGATCAGTCGATGTATTTATTATACTAAACTACGAAAAGTCCTTCTGGCCTGTACCGGCAGGAAAAGATAGTCTCCCTATTGCTTGGTTTGAAGATTTTATCTAATTTCACTGAAAAACACGAAACTAAAATGCGTGGAGACCGATTACAGAAGAGTGATTCCCAGTTCTCGTCAATATTGAATTTGAATCAGAATTTCGCCAGATTAGACAGACATAAACAAGTTGGCTTCATATATGGCAACGTATTTTTATCGCCAAATTTGGAGATATTTCGCCAATTATCGCCAAGCTTTGCGAGAATTTGACGTTGGCGAATATAAATATACAGTGTGCCCGCTAAAGCCCGTTCTCACCCCAATAATTTCTGAACAGCAGGAGCTATAGTCATAAAAGTGAGGTCTAGGTATAGTAAAGTTGTCATGCGCTACGCAAGGAAACCACTTACAGCACCACCTGGTGGCTAAATTTGGAGTTAGCGTTTTTATTTAAAAAACGGTACGAGATACGGGAAAAAAGTCAATTACAAAGTTGTTCAGCGTCATCGATTTATTAAAAAAACGCATGAGAGTGGCAGATGATATTATTCAGAAACTATGAATCGAACAGTTTTCCCCATATTTCGACAAAAACAGAGAATCTTTCAAAAAATGCTTTCAAAATGGGTGTTTTAAACCGATTTTACGTATTGCCCACAAAAATGATACAAATGAAAAGCACAAAGCGCTAATGTGCTTGATCGCGTTGTACAAAACTGCACTTATCGGAAATGAGGCTCATCTAACAGTGATACTCAAAATGGTGTCCTCCAGCAACAATACACATCTGGACACGGGATTGCACTTACCACTGCACAATGTACAACATAGCAGGTGACACGCTGGCACAAGCATCCGTAATATGGTTTCGAAGTTCCTACAATGTTGGTGGAGGGATTCCATACACTCGCTTTTTCATGTATCCCCACCATTTATACAAAATGGAAAAAAAAAACTTTTTCACGGTATGTTATATTAAGATTTATTTAGTACTTTGGAAATTTTTCATAGAAAATTTCTCACGCCTTGCATTTATAATAATCAAATTTTAATTGCTTAATAGGCGTCTAGCCAACATGGTGAAAAAGTACCCAAACTAGGACTCGAACCCGGGTCATCAGTATAGCGCATTGACGTTCTACCATCTGAACCACTTGGGAACGATACTCAGGCTGGAACTTTCTCACTATAACATGTTGGCAAGGCTACAAACGCAGCACAAGATGGAATATTTTCCGTGAGCCACCAACCCTGGGGCAAACATGAAATCAAAGAAAATCCAGCATCGATAATTGAATAAATTCATATATTTAATACTTTGGAAATTTTTCATGGAAAATTTCTCACACCTTGCATTCATAATAATCAAATAATGACCCTGGTTCGAGTCCAGGTTTGGGTACTTTTTCACCATGTTGGCTAGACGCCTATTATGGAATTAAAAAATTTATTATTAAGAATGCAAGGCGTGAGAAATTTTCTATGAAAAATTTCCAAAGTATTAAATATATGAATTTATTCAATTATCGATGCTGGATTTTCTTTGATTTTGTGTTTGCCCCAGGGTTGGTGGCTTACGGAAAATATTCCATCTTGTGCTGCGTTTGTATCCTTGCCAACATGTTATAGTGAGAAAGTTCCAGGCTGAGTATCGTTCCCAAGTGGTTCAGTTGGTAGAACGTCAATGCGCTATACTGATGACCCGGGTTCGAGTCCCGGTTTGGGTACTTTTTCACCATGTTGGCTAGACGCCTATTAAGCAATTAAAATTTGATTATTATGAATGCAAGGCTTGAGAAATTTTCTATGAAAATTTTCCAAAGTAATAAATATATGAATTTATTCAATTATCGATGCTGGATTTTCTTTGATTTCGTGTTTGCCCAGGGTTAGTGGCTCACGGAAAATATTCCATCTTGTGCTGCATTTGTTGCCTTGCCAACATGTTATAATGAGAAAGTTCCAGGCTGAGTATCGTTCACCTTACTTTACGGAAGGTGTCTTCTCTTACCAAATCAATGATGCTGAACAGCTTTGTAATTGACTTTTTTCCCGTACCTCTTACCGTTTTTTAAATAAGAACGCTAACTCTAAATTTAGCAACCAGGTGGCGCTGTAAGCGGTTTCCTTGCGTAGCACATGGCAACTTTACTATACCTAGATCCCACTTTTATGACTATAGCTCATGCCGTTCATAAATTATTGGGGTGACAACGGACTTTAGCGGGCACACTGTATAGTGTTAAGGATGAAAGAGTTAAAACGTTGGTTACAATATTGAAAGAAAATTTGACGAAAAAAAGTTCACTAAAACTCATAAATTAAACCCGTTTATGGAGGAACTGTGCTGTATTGCTTCAATGCTTCAAAATGTCAGCCACCCTAAAATTTCAAATTGCTGTATCTCAGCCATTTTTTAAGATACAGGCAAAATCCCCTGTCTAATTGTTTTTCTCTCTCAGGAATATATATATCTATATATACATATATAATAAAAATAGCAGTGTAAAAGAAACCTCTTTCTTTCGACAAAATAAACCGATCTTTCAGCGTCTAAGAGGGTGGGAGTTAATGAACTAATTAACGGACTAATGGCCAAGGAATATACCCCACCCCACAGCGCATCAAGTCTTCAAATAGCTTCATTGAGTTCTTGATAACAGCCATAAGGTTTCTATGGCCTGATCGCCATTTTAGAGCGCATTCATGACAACAAATTAAACGGTTACCAGAGATGCAACAGAGTATAAAATCAACAGCGAATAATGAGAAACCCAAATCACAATGAGAAACCTGCAACAAATCAGAAACCAATTCAAATGCAACAAATAAGAAACCAGAAACAACTGCAACAAATGAGAAATCTAAAAGCAACGTGGAGACACCTAAATACGACGAGGAAAAATGTAACAAAAATTAAGCAGCAAACGAAAAACAATAGGTAACCGTAAGTACACCAGAAAATAGGTAAAAGAATAACCAACACAGGTAAAAGTAATAATTTGTTTTCTATTTTTTTATGTAAAATTAAATAAACATGTATTAACCCCTTCCCTTTCAAGCTTTTTTTTTTCATCATGCACGCTAAGTGCATGTAAAATCCGTCGTGGGTGCAAAGTCCTCCAAGTTCCTGTGAATTATACCTCTGGAGGTGCCTAGTCAGGCGAAGGTCTCGTCACCTGATCAAGGTTCTAAATTACGAGACCAACTTGTGTAGCGATGACATGACATATGGGTGTGATACCAAGCGTAGGTCCGTACAAAACGAAAAACATCAATTAGCAGCAAAACAAAAATGGAACCAAAACAAAGCCCTCCACATAGCCGTCCTGCCAGCAATGGCCAGCCACTGCGCACCCCGGTGCCAGGCACTAAACCCGTTTAAGCTAGGGGAAAAATGGCAGGTAACGACCTGGTCGCGTGTTCCATTGTCTTTTGAATCCCCAGAAACCAATACATTTACAAAATTTAAAGAATTATTTATAAAAACAAAGTATTTTTCGCTGCCCGTATTTTTCAGAAACGTTTCTGAAGGGTTTTTACAGTGTATTAATTAGTGTCCTCAGCCTGGAATACCCGTTTTTCGAGTGTCACCAATTCTCAAGTAAACGTTTTCAGCCGCATAAGTTAATTTATACATGAAAGAGTAAAGAAATAATCTTAATTTTAATGTTTTTGTTAATGCTGTTAATTTTGCATGTTTGTCTGTTAAACATATTTTTTGAGCATGAAAATGTTTATTTGGGAATTGATAGCATTTAAAAAACAGGTATTCCAGGCTGAGGACACTAATTAATACTCTATAAAAACCCTTCGGAAACGTTTCTGAAAAATACGGGCAGCGAAAAATACTTTGTTTTTATAAATAATTCTCTAAATTTTGGAAATTTATTGGTTTCTGGGGATTCAAAAGAGAATGGAACACGCTATTCGGAATTTCGGATAACACAGAACATTATATTATATTTTCGTCTCTGTTATCCTGGTTCGTTCCTGGTTTTCTTAAAATAAGAAACATTGGTCATGTTTTGCAGTGTACAGGATATATAAAAAGAAAGGTTTTTTTCAAGTAACTTAATATATCGGCTAGTTTTTTAGAAAATCATTATTAAATATCCTTGGATGATTCTGGGTCGATAGATGCCTCGAGCACCTAACAACTCCTCCACTGACCGCCCGAAAACTAAAGTTTGTGTGTAACGGAAAAATGCGTTTTTCTCCAAAATTATGTTACCTAGGAAAACCGCTATAGTTTTCCTGCAAGGTTTAAATAAACTCCTACTAGCCCTAATTTTTTCCTAATTTTAGTTTCAGTACATTCGAAAATAGAATTTGGGGTGGTAAGGGGGACATATTTTTGCAGGGCATTTTCGACGATATCTCGGAAAACATAATAACTAAAATTATAACAAATATATTTTTAATTCGATATTACTAGATCTTTCACTCGATACCCCACATGATATACAAAAAGAAAACTTTTTTTTTTTTCAAGTAACTTAATTAGACCCCTAAATTGTTCCTAAACATATATGTGAATGGCTAAAAATCAGAAAATAGGTTGGTAAAAAAACTTTATCACTTTTCCAAGTTTGAACTTTCCACGTCCGGTAGTTTACGTGAAAAAGTTCTGTGACAGACGGGCGGACAGACACAGGAGTGATCTTATAATGGTTCCATTTTAACTTTTTAATTACGGAACCCTAAAAAGTAATTTTTATTTTAATGTTAATATGATGTTCATTTATCCTATTTGTCTGTATAATATGTTTGTTGAATATGAAAATGTTTACTTGAGAATTGATAGGTTGTTGCGTATTTTCATTTGTGGTTACAGTATATTTACCAAGATTTCAAAATATTTGTTTTTTTGTTTACAGTGTAGGATTAAAAATATACCGGAGAAGAATAAAAATTTAATTATATCAGAGTATTAAATTCTCACTTATTAAATAAGATTGTTTTCAGATATATTTTACTATTTTCTCCTTCACATTTAGACTTGGAAAAAAATTACAAAAAAGTTACATAGAATATATTCGTAGAATATTTTATTTGTTCAAAATATTCAAACACCAATACTTCTTGCAGTGTGGATTTAAATTTTATATATATAAAAGAAAGTTAGGAAAGGGTAGATCCTTATTTTTGAGATACAAATATCGTTAGGAGTCGATGCTAAAAGTCGGCTAAAGTTTAGTTGAAATCATTCATGTATAAATATTTCAATTTTGAAGTGAGCTGTGGAGCTTCAGGGGATATAATCTGATGAGATCTATGCTGGAGGGTATACTTGAGATATGATCCGAGTTGAAGGTAGTTTAGAGCAGAGAATTCAATAAGATATGGTCGAATATAGTAACAGAACACTATGTGCTATAAATGGACTTCATGAAAATGGAATTTATTTTTATATTTTAAATATTTTTATAACTTTTTATTTTTATTTTGAAAAAATATATATTTTGTGAAATACAGCACTCATTGATGTGTTTCTAAGCCATCATTTAGAGTTTACATTGTGATAAACTTTATATAATTTTTTATATATAACACTATCACAAGAAGGATAGATTTATGCTATCATAGATAAAGAACTCAAGTTTTTCAAAAATTTCCATGTGAACACTTACAAATCTCACTACAAATTACGCAAATTATTTTTAATATTATGACGAGATAAGATGCTATATCCTGAACAGAAACTATTTAAAATTTAATAGGTTTTTTAATTATGCATTCGGATGTCATTCGTTAAACATATTTTTCCCACAACGGATTGTTTACTTCTTATTAACTGTAATTGCAACAATTTCATTTACACATATACAGGCAAATTTTAGAAAACTTCTTTAAACATATACGTCTACATATTAAAATACAAAATTATCAAACATATTTATAATATATTATACTCAATGCTACTCTATTGCTATCTATCTATATTATAAAGGACAAACGTGTCCGTGCGCAACGCTGACGTCATTTTGCGAATGGCAACACTTGACGATGAAATTTCGGATTTGCGATTTTTGCTACTGCAGTATTTTTAATTTCTAAATATCGCACATTTTCAATTTTTACACTTTTATATAGGAGAAAAAATCTACTTTCAAATGCAATTTGTTCGAAAATTGTATCTTAATTGACTGATTTATTATAGCATTTAAATTAAATTTAAAGCATGATTTAAAAAAAAAAAATCTATATTGCTTGCAATACAAATACAAAATATTAATCCGTTTGCACTTTAAACAATATAAACAGTTCAGCAGTAATTTCCAGGTAATATTCCATAACGACATTAACACTTCATTAAGTAAGAAATAAAATTGTATAAATAAAGTACAAATTTATCAGACATGTAACTGAAATAAGCGTTTAAAACCGATGAAATTATCAGAATAAAATAAACTGCTGTATACAGAGAGATTTTTCTGTATTTTAGAAATTTCTTCGGCTGTTAACTTCTGGTATGAGGCCAATACGAAATTACCGCTTTTAATAAATTTTAAAATATTTATTTGAATACATAATTGACATATTTCATATAAAAATGCTCTTTGGTGTTATTAGGTGTTATTAGGGGATAATTAAAAAATTTATTAAATGTAAAAAATCTACTATTTTTCAATTAAAAAATAAATGGTTTTCAAATATATTCTCTATCCCGGGTTGGATCCCCTAGTGTTAATAAAGATGAAATAAAGTTTATTATACAGGGTGTTTCAGTATAGCTTTTACAAAACTTGAGAGATGGTAGAGCACATTACAATAATTTTTGTATAGGAAACTAGTGTCGCAATCTATTCATTCAGTCAAGGGAGGTTAGGAACATAGTTTACATTACGTTCTGTACACCGACCGAATTACTGTGTACATCTACCAGGTTTCGTGATTTGATCGCAATTTGCACTCAGTAAGTAAATTCTGTCGTAAATATCGTTAATAAATAATAATTATTGTTAAAGTTATGACAAACAATCTGAACTCAGAAAGAAGTAGAGTACCCTGTAATTTTGACTCAGTAATTTTGAACCTGTAATTTTGAGTAGATTGCGATATCAGTTTTCTATACAAAAGTTGTTTGTTCTATCACGCTATTTGTAAACGTAATACTGAAATACCCTGTATAGAATTAAACTATTCGAATAACAGAATGAAAATTTGCACCATTATAGTTTTACCACATAACAAAAATCGGGTGGTATTTTTTATTATTTTATAAATTTTATTTACTATTTATTATTTAAGTATTATAAGTGCAGGTTTGTTAAAGCATTTGGTGAGTAGCTAACAAAATAAAAGAAGGGGGGGGGGGATGTGTTGAAATACTTCAACATAATATCTTTTATAAACCCATTGCATTCAGATATGACCATAAATATTGTTTGATAGATCATAATATATATATATTTTTTTAATTTCTGAAGAAAATATTTGCAGCCTGTCATACATATCTATACATTGTATTCCATTAAAAAAATAATTATGCACAAATATTCAGTTGGTAAAACATATATCATAATTATCCTGATTTTTAACACATTTAAAAATTTATATTTTTATATCGTTAATCAAAATAATATAAGATGAATAATTTTTTTTAATAAAAACTTTGTCACGCTTTGTGACACATAAATAAATTAAAAAAGATACTTGCAAACGAAACAGTATTAGATGAAAGAAAAAAACATTTAGACTTAATTTTCTAATATCCCATAAACAATTTTAGATATCAAATTAAAATGTGCATAATTACTGCATTATGATATGTTCGGAAATATATATTTTTTTACTTCCATATTTAACCGTAACTCCATTTTTTACAAATTTAAAAGTATCTCTAATTAATTTAATATTTTCTGTTTCTCGTAAATTTAATGACAAACGTTTCTGATTAATGCATTTAAAATGATTATTATTCTGTATTTAAAATTATGTTTTGGCATCCTTTAATGCTTAAGTTTTTAATAACACTAATTAATTTCGATTGCTTTGCAGTAGAATCTCCTGCATTACTTTCTCCGTTTCTTTTAATCTTTTTCATAAAGATATAATTACAGAAATTGTGACATTAAATGAATAAATTACTCTCTAATTATTATATTTTACATGTTGTATTTACAAAACGTTTTTCTAATTCTTCTGAAATCGTAATTTAATTATACTTATTAAAGATATTTTTTAGGTTCATGTGAAAAGATTAAATGCATTATTCATATCGCTTAATGAAAATGATATGGTCAAAGAAACTGAAATTTAAAAAATTCAGGGCTCTTGCATAATATGAAAAATGCAAATCTATTACCGTTTACTTTCAACTACTAATAATGAAATTAAAGCCGATACTTATTTATTACCTTCAATCAATTATAAATAATTTTGTCAATGTAGTTCTAAAATCAGCAGTGTCCAAATTCTGACACATTTCTAAATTCTGTTTTGCGATTGAGAGTGGCAGATGATATTATTCAGAAACTATGAATCGAACAGTTTTCCCCATATTTCGAAAAAAACAGAGAATATTTCAAAAAATGCTTTCAAAATGGGTGTTTTGAACCGATTTTACGTATGCGACATCCCTACAAAGGTCATTATAAGACAAAAATTTCTCAGAACACAAGATGTAATTCATTGATCGGAAAAAAAAATCGATTTCAAACTGTTGTGTCGTTAAATGTCCATGCTTTTACTTTCCCATCATACGTAGTATAGGGTAAGTCTTGTAATCGTTTTGAAAATCGAAAACTTTTTGTCAGATTTGCACGTTTCAGACACTGGAGATTCCGAAAAGCATATTTAAAAAAAAAAAAAGAATTTGCCGTCCGTCTGTCTGTGTGTGTGTCTGTAAGCGCTCTATCACCCGAACAAATTGAGATAGAGACTTGAAATTTGGCATGTACTTAGTATGTAATAATGGGAAGAGGCTTATTGAATTTGAGTAACTTGATTATCCGGAACTATTTTTTTCGGATTCTCGAAATATTCGTTCTGATAAAAGGTATATAAAAATTTTCGAAATTGTTTATTTTAAGGAATGAATATAAAAGATAATTAAAAAAAAACATAAATTTTGCATGAAGAATGAAGTCGATCGGATAATTAGATGCCGAGATATTTGTAATCTATTTCCACACTCTTAGATTTTTCATGACCCTGAATTTCATTCAAATTTCAATTCAAATATATATTTTAATTGGAAACGAGACGCTTAATCCGACGTAATAAACTGTTAGTTAATATAAATATCCTATTTGGAGTTATAAGGATATTTCTTTTACGCAATTCAGTAATAGAGCATTTAAAGTTTATGACGTCATCAAGCCCCGATTTTATTCCAATTGCAATGCATTTTATAAATAATTTACACATGTTTTATTTTCATATTTTATATTATGCATATCCATGATGGGTAAGTTTTACGGTGGCCCCCAACGACTAGTTTCATTTAAAAATAAGTCCGAAGATGTGTGCAAAAGTTTCAAGGGGGCAGGGGGGGAATTTTTTAGGACACCCTTAAACTATATGTGGCTGAATTAATCCGAATATTTTATTGAACGAAATTTTCCAATATAAGCTCGTCTGCTACGAGACATTTAATTTGTGGAACAGAATATTTTACCGGACGACGTTGGAAAATGCACTCGCATCAGAAATGATCACTTTGAAATAATTAAATTGATGAGATTCATAAAAGTTAGAACTGGATGCGAATGTACAATCGTGCAAAAATTGATATTCCGCAAATAACTATAAGATAATGAAGATGTGAGTGGTTCCACCCAATTAGTAATAATGTCTACTAAATAATGTTATATCTAAATTTTGCTTCAGATGTGTCTACATATTGAAAGTGTAACAAACGATAACATTTTCATTACTACCATCTAATTTTGACATCATACCTGTATTTTTCTGTAAATTGAAAGCTTTATATATGAAACGGGAAGTCCTCCGTTCAAGTAGTTACGAATTATGCAGGTTTAATTTTTGGAATCAGTAATGTTAAATAAATTTTTAACCTTAAGAAGTGGATTGCAGTGCGAGAAAATTTTAAGCATAATTCAAACTAGCGGAAATGCTAATCCCAAAACTTTCTTCTATCTCATACATGTTAATACTTCAAAATTAGTTATCACACCGCCCTAAAAAATCAATATTTTTCGTCATTCTGTTGTATACGTCAGCTGCTTGCGAATCGCCGGTTTAAATGGATGCGATCAGTCGATGTATTATACTAAACTACGAAAAGTCCTTCTGGCCTGTACCGGCAGGAAAAGATAGTCTCCCTATTGCTTGGTTTGAAGATTTTATCTAATTTCACTGAAAAACACGAAACTAAAATACGTGGAGACCGATTACAGAAGAGTGATTCCCAGTTCTCGTCAATATTGAATTTGAATCAGAATTTCGCCAAATTAGACAGACATAAACAAGTTGGTTTCATATATGACAACGTATTTTTATCGCCAAATTTGGAGATATTTCGCCAATTATCGCCAAGCTTTGCGAGAATTTGACGTTGGTGAATATAAATATACAGTGTGCCCGCTAAAGCCCGTTTTCACCCCAATAATTTCTGAACAGCAGGAGCTATAGTCATAAAAATGAGGTCAAGGTATAGTAAAGTTGCCATGCGCTACGCAAGGAAACCACTTACAGCACCACCTGGTGGCTAAATTTGGAGTTAGCGTTTTTATTTAAAAAACGGTACGAGATACGGGAAAATAGTCAATTACAAAGTTGTTCAGCGTCATCGATTTATTAAAAAAAACACATCTTGCCCACAAAAATGATACAAATGAAAAGCACAAAGCGCTAATATGCTTGATCGCGTTGTACAAAACTGCACTTATCGGAAATGAGGCTCATCTAACAGTGATACTCAAAATGGTGTCCTTCAGCAGCAATACACATCTGGACACGGGATTGCACTTCCCACTGCACAATGTACAACATAGCAGGTGACACGCTGGCACAAGCATCCGTAATATGGTTTCGAAATTCCTACAATGTTGGTGGAGGGGTTCCATACACTCGCTTTTTCATGTATCCCCACCATTTATACAAAATGAAAAAAAAAAACTTTTTCACGGTATGTTATATTAAGATTTATTTAGTACTTTGGAAATTTTTCATAGAATTGGATGTTATGAATGAATTTATATATGAATGTATTCATATGAATTTATTCAATTATCGATGCTGGATTTTCTTTGATTTTGTGTTTGCCCCAGGGTTGGTGGCTTACGGAAAATATTCCATCTTGTGCTGCGTTTCTAGCCTTGCCAACATGTTATAGTGAGAAAGTTCCAGGCTGAGTATCGTTCCCAAGTGGTTCAGTTGGTAGAACGTCAATGCGCTATACTGATGACCTGGGTTCGAGTCCCGGTTTGGGTACTTTTTCACCATGTTGGCTACCCGTTTTCACCATGTTGGCCTATTAAGCAATTAAAAGTTAAGTTATTAAAAAAAAGTTCCAGGTTGAGTATCATTCCCGTTACTTTACGGAAGGTGTCTTCTTTTACAAAATAGAAGATGCTGAACAACTTTGTAATTGACTTTTTTTCCCGTACCTCTTACCGTTTTTTAAATAAGAACGCTAACTCTAAATTTAGCAACCAGGTGGCGCTGTAAGCGGTTTCCTTGCGTAGCACATGGCAACTTTACTATACCTAGACCCCACTTTTATGACTATAGCTCATGCCGTTCATAAATTATTGGGGTGACAACGGACTTTAGCGGGCACACTGTATAGTGTTAAGGATGAAAGTGTTAAAACGTTGGTTACAATATTGAAAGAAAATTTGCCGAAACCAAGTTCACTAAAACTCATAAATTAAACCCGTTTATGGAGGAACTGTGCTGTATTGCTTCAATGCTTTAAAATGCCAGCCACCCTAAAATTTCAAATTGCTATATCTCAGCCATTTTTTAAGATACAGGCAAAATTCCCTGTCTAATTTTTCTTCTCTTTCAGGAATATATATATATATATATAATAAAAATAGCAGTGTAAAAGAAACCTCTTTCTTTTGACAAATCGATCTTTCAGCGTCTAAGAGGGTGGGAGTTAATGAACTAATTAACGGACTAATGGCCGAAGAATATACCCCACCCCACAGCGCATCAAGTCTTCAAATAGCTTCATTGAGTTCATGATAACAGCCATAAGGTTTCTATGGCCTGATCGCCATTAGAGCGCATTCATGACAACAAATTAAACGGTTACCAGAGATGCAACAGAGTATAAAATCAACAGCGAATAATGAGAAACCCAAATCACAATGAGAAACCTGCAACAAATCAGAAACCAATTCAAATGCAACAAATAAGAAACCAGAAACAACTGCAACAAATGAGAAACCTAAAAGCAACGTGGAGACACCTAAATACGACGAGGAAAAATATAACAAAAATTAAGCAGCAAACGAAAAACACTAGGTAACCGTAAGTACACCAGAAAATAGGTAAAAGAATAACCAACACAGGTAAAAGTAATAATTTGTTTTCTATTTTTTTATGTAAAATTAAATAAACATGTATTAACCCCTTCCCTTTCAAGCTTTTTTTTTTCATCATGCACGCTAAGTACATGTAAAATCCGTCGTGGGTGCAAAGTCCTCCAAGTTCCCTGTGAATTATACCTCTGGAGGTGCCTAGTCAGGCGAAGGTCTCGTCACCTGATCAAGGTTCTAAATTACGAGACCAACTTGTGTAGCAATGACATGACATATGGGTGTGATACCAAGCGTAGGTCCGTACAAAACGAAAAACATCAATTAGCAGCAAAACAAAAATGGGACCAAAACAAAGCCCTCCACATAGCCGTCCTGCCAGCAATGGCCAGCCGCTGCGCACCCCGGTGCCAGGCACTAAACCCGTTTAAGCTAGGGAAAATGGCAGGTAGGGACCTGATCGCCGGTCTCAAAATAAAAAAGATATAGGCAAAACAAAAAATGCTGTGGAATCTTTGGATCAGAGCCAAACATTTAACGCAAAAGAAATTTTAGGATTTTTTTCATTTTTTGTACATTTTTTTGAATTTGAAATCGTAAAATGGCTATCACAGCGCCCGCTTCCTGCGGTATATCCCGAAATTCAACTGGAACCTGCAGGGCATAGTCAAAATATATATATAAAAAATGGTTCAACTATCGGCATAACTTCATACACTTTTCGATGATACAATAGTGAAAATGGAACAAAAATTGCGAATACAGCTCTCCCTTTCGTCGAAATATCCCCAAATTCAAGTGGGACCTGCTGGCCATAGCCAAAAACATTTTTCAAAATTTGGTTCCATTTGAAGCATAACTTCATACACTTTTCAATGGTACAATGAGGACAGACAGACATTTTGTAGAAACATGTTTTTCGGAATATCTGACACCTAAAACATGTAAATCCGTCGAAAACTGGAAGTCGTATTTCGATTACAATACTTTCTTGTATTAAAGATAGAAGAAAGTAAAAATTATTTGGCGGATTGAGGGATACGTATATACGTATGGAAGCTTCTAGAAATCGAGTTTTGTTTTTAAAAAAATCAAATCATAGGTTATAATTCAATCTTTTTTTTTTTTTAGTATTGATTTTAAATAATACATACTTTTTAATTATTCACAATCTTAAGTTTTTTTTTCTTTTTCTATGCAATAATATGAACGACTGACACTGCCAATTATTGAATCTTTTTTTTGTTTATGTATCTTTTGTTCTAAGTCAGGAAAAGAATCAATCATTGATACTAAAAAATATCATGATCACATTCATATTTAATATCAGATTATTATTCGATGTTTACTGGTTATGTTTTACAAAGGAAAAAAAACACTGATCTATATTTTTAATAAAAGAAATATCTATTCAAACTGTCTTGTTTGCATCGTTTAGTAACTACCATAATGAAAAGAATCTTCTAAAAAATGATAAATCACCACGAAAGTAAGCTTTTCAAAGGTGTAGTGGTTATAATATAAAAGCGCGAATAGTAAAAAAGAAGTTAATTTTGGATTTTTTTTCTTGGTTTCATTCAACGGACTAAGATTAATGACTTACTTCCATTGGAAGGGGATAAAAAAATATTTTTTTAACGCTTTTTTAGGTAAAAACTTTTAAAATATTTCGGGTTGTCTAGTTATCACATTCACATGAAGAATTTTCCTTCTTATAGTGACATTAAACACATTTTAATAAAGAAGCGATTTTTTTTTTTTTTTTACAGAAGTTAAGGATAAAGAGGTTATAATGATATTTCTTAGCTCATTTTAAGAGGATGGTATAAATCGAAAGTTCTCTTTAACCTTTTTTTACTTAACTGTTATACGTAGTATAGGGTCGTTTGAAAATCGTTTTATTGTTTTAAAAATCGAAAAAAGGTTTTTGACGGATTTACACGTTTCAGATTCGGAAAAACATATGTTTAGAAAAAAAAACAATTGCCATCCGTCTGTGTGTGTGTGTCTGTAAACGCTCTACCTCTGGAACAAATTGAGACAGAGACTTAAAATTTGGTATGTACTTAGTATGTAATAATGAGAAGAAGCCTATTGAATTTCAGTAACCTCGATTATTCGAAGCTATTTTTTCTGGCTCTCCAAATATTCGTTCTGATAAAAGTTATATAAAAATTTTCTAAATTTTTTATTTTAAGGGGTGCATATAAAAGACAATAAAAAAACAAATTTTGCATAAAGAATGAAGTCTATCGGATAATTAGTTGCCTAGATATTTGTAATCCTATTTTCCACACTTTTCTATTTTTCATGACACTGTATTTCAATTCAAAGATACATTTTAAACGGAAATCAGACGCTTAATCCGACGCAGTAAACTGTTAGTTAATATGATTATAATTTTTTGGAGTTATAAGGATGTTTTTCAAGCCACGATTTTATTCGAATTGCAATGCGTTTTATAAATAGTTTACACATGTTTTATTTTCATATTTTATATTATGCATATCCATGATGGGTAAGTATTACGGTGGCCCCCAACGACTAGTTTTCGTACTACTTAATGCTTTATTAGAACGGCCATCCGGTTTCACTTGGAACTAAATAAAAGGTTATAGATATTTTAATTTTATTATGGCCAAATTAGCTAATTTTATTTCCCTTTGCAAATTTAGTTATGTTTCAATTTTACTGTTGTAATCAGTTTTCAATCTATTTTGTGTTAAAAACCATAACTAATTTTTACGTTTTACGTTACAGTCGGTTTCATGGCAAAACAAATCAAGCAAAATAAATGTTTATACTTTAACTTTTTTAATTCAGTGTATTTACCTCTTTCAAGTAATTAAATATTAAATCTCTATATTTAAAACGAAAAGCGCATTCTGTCAAATCCACATAAAAATCGTCTCTTTGTGCATTCGACAACGTTTTTTTGAAGGCTTCTACCCTCAGATACGGGAAACCTGATTGATTAACCCAACCCTCAACTGTTTAGCCTAGGGATTTTGAAAAGGGTTCATTAAAAACGGATGAAGCCGTACCATTGCATTGAAAGCATAGACCTTCTAATATATTTTTGCTCTGAGGTTGAAAGGTGAAGCTTTTTTTTTTTAAGAACTCATGTTTTCACTACTAAATATGCATATTTTTTTCCTAAAATTTTAAAGACCGTTTGGATGCAATTATATTTATAACCGATTGAAATGTCAGAGAGTTTGGAAGATGAAAACAATTTTTTTATCTCTATGTTAAAGGAGCCGACGCGGAAACAAACAAACAAACAAACAAAAAAGTGAGTTGAAATGTTAGAGAGTTCGGAAGATGAGAACTATTTTTTATCGCTATGCTAAAGGAGCTGACGCGTAAACAAACAAACAAACAAACAAAAAATTGAGAAGAAAACATTTGTTTTACAACTAGATAACAATATTTTTCACGAAATGTTTACACGGGCTGTAAAACCGTTTTATTTATCACCAATAAAGATTTCAAAGAGTTCGGACAAAAAGAACTTTTTATTTTAAAACTATGAAACGACTCTAGGTGAAAAAACAAGAAAATGAGCGCTTTTATCACTAAATATCAATATTTTTTCGCGAATTTTTCATTTTAAAATATAATTTCATACAAAATCGAGTTAAAAATATAAAATAATAACTTTATTTTTTAAATTTATTATCACATGCCCGCGCAATGCCGGGCTTTGGGCAGCTAGTTTATAAATATTTAAATTGTTGCACAAAATTATTTTGATTAAGGCATATGGACTGCAATTATTACTTAAAATAATTTTAACATAAAAAAACACCGGAATTTTTTAGAAAAAAAAATGCAATTTTTTAAAGAATATTTGAGGTTAGTGAATTAAAAATGTACTTTTCAGATTTGAGTTATTTGAAAACTCCCATTTTATAAAGTACGGGTCATTTACTCTTAACGGCAACCACTTAAATAATGTCATCTAAGAAAGCTTAAAGTTCAACAAAAATCACCAGTCGAGCTTTTAATGAACTGTCCAATTATCTTTTTATTTGAATTTGTAATACAACATTAAATGTTTTCTGAATATCTTTCAGGGATATATTTTTTCTTTTATCTATCAGTTTTCATTTATTATATGATAGTGAAAAAAAAATAGCCTAATGATATTGTAGAAGAGTCATTAAAATCGTGAAAAAAAGAAGACTTAGAATTAATTGGCTTGATAATGTTCTGTGTAAAGAAAATCTTTATAATTAATGTGATCATCATACTACAAATTATTATGTTAGCTCATCTATGAGTAAAATGATATTAATTTTATTTCGAAAAATTTTGTCGTTTATTTGATAATTAACAAACTGTTTTAAAGTTTATTTACTAATTTTAATAATTATTTTTCAACGATGTTTTGAATACATAAAATAATAATTGCTCGTGAAGTGAGTAATTGGTAAAACAAAGTTTTATAACAAAAAATGTTTAGAATTGTTTTATCTCTCAAATGTTAAATTGTATCGTTTTAATGAGCACATAACGTGTTCTTATATGCTTATTAGGTTTGATGTAATTTCAAAAGTTCACTTTCTTTGTAAATACCAGAAAAATCTAAGTAAATAAATATTTTATTTCCTTTTTATATGAAGCTTTTTAAATGATTTTTTAATAAATGCTGTATTTTTATGAAATGGGAAAATCAGTATACCGAAATAAACATAAAAATATAATTATTGTTATTGTATTATTTTAACTCGATCAAACTGACTGATAAAGAATTCACACAAGTTGAATTATTTTCGACTGATTTAAAATATATCCATGCCGGTACTCGAACTCAGAATCTTTGACTGAAGCTTCTGTATTAACTACGTTATTCTGGACAAGTCCGACGGACACAGATCACTCAAACAACCTTTGCATTAGCACCCTGTCTTCGATATATGATGCAATTCGTTAGATCAAATTACAGGAAATGGATCTTTTTGAATAACGATCGATACGTAATGGCCAAAAAGCGTAACGTGGATGCGCAATAGACGTAAAATCCGTAGGCCAGGACTTTTGGTTCAGTCGAAGGATCTTCGAGTCCTGTTTTGGACATATTTTCACTTAGTTAAAAGAAAATCGGCATGTATGAATTCTCTATCAATCAGTTTGATTGAATGATTTAAATAAAATACAATACCATTACGCAATCACCGTTAGTTATGAAGTCCCATTACCTGTGCTTTGATCTATTGAGCTGCGACGTATATCACAGATTTTACACTAACGCCGAAACGATTGCCTGAATGATCTGTGTCCGTCGAACCTGAACCTGTCTAGGATAGCTTAGTTAATCAGCTATGGTGTAGTGGATTGATTGAACTTGCACATGTTATTTGGTAGAGCATTGTCATCTTAAACCAGAGGTCCAGGGTTCCAGTTCCAGACTGCACACGTTTTCACTCAGTCAAAAAATAAAAATCGACTAGCATAACTTCTTTACCAATCAATTTGATTGAGTTAAAATAATACAATATCGTTGCGCATTTATCGTTAAATATGGAGATCCATTACCTGTGGTTTGGTCTGTTGAGCCGATTCATATATCGCACACCGGATGGTAGGACCAAAATTGATGTATGAGTGATCTGTGTTCGTTGGACTTGCCCAGGATAGCTTAGTTGGTAGGGCGATATCAGTTTAACCCTAAGATCATTAGTTCGAGTCCCGGAATAAATTACGTTGACATGAATAGATATTTCAAGTTGTATAACTATTATTGAAATTTTGAACAAAGTTCTTACAAATATAGTTGTTCACAAAAAATAGAACACCTTAATTCACTGAAAATATGTTATGAAGAAAGAAAAGCCGATGTTAAGTTTAATAATGTAAAGATCTTTGTTTCCAAACGAAGTAAAAAAAATCTATTAAATATTGAAGGTGAAACGTGCCTCAAATTGGGTGTTATTTAAGGGTTACATCGAAATATCGGGAGAACTTGCTCTCTTTATTACAGAGAAAATCATACAAAGAACATAGTTTCAACTTACACGTTTAAATGTTCATTTTATTTCAATTGGTATTTTGACTATAAAAATTTTAAAGTTCAAAATTCCTGGTCTAATAACAAACTTTTAATTTGCACAAGAGAATGAAAATATAATTTTATCTGGTTAAATGACAAAACATTATTAATACAACTTTAAATAAAAAATTTACATTTGGTGCAGTGAACTCAGTATAAATGTTTGTGATTGGTTATAAATGATGCATTTAAAAAATCATCAATAAAAAAAGTAAAAAACGCAACTAGAGGAGGAGTATAAATATATGCATTCAATGTCAATGGTAAGTATATAAATATATATTCCCATAAAAATATTTTCTTCTGACATATATGTAATCCTTTCGACGAAACTAATAAGGAATTCTATTCCAAATAATATAATAACTTACGTTCATATTTATCAACTATAGAAAAAGGATTCACCAGAATTTCATTTTATACTGCAATTAGTTACGTTTTTTAGAGGCAAAAGGAATTTAACTTCAAAGCCATTGCAAGAATCATTGCCATTGGACCTATTAGCTCGCTTATCTTTATTTCTTTTGAAATCAGTTTACTATGACAAATCTTAAAACTAATCAGAAAGCTCAGAAATTGTCTATTTTTTCGAAATGTCACCAGAAAATTCGTTTTAATAAATAACATTTTACTATTTGCAAAATACATTAAATTTTCCAGACCTGTACGTTCTCGTTTAAAATTGGTTGCTGGGATAAAAAAAGGGGGTGGGGAGTCATATATCAATACCAGTTGAGAGTTCGTTATCCGAACCTGTCGGAACGGAGTCCTCTTCGGATACGCAAAAGTTCGGATAACCGGGCAAATAAAAGTATACTGCATATTGATTTTAAAGCTAACAAAAATGATTGCACCACTACTGTGAAACGTTCAAATTGCAACAGTAGTTTGAACTGTTCACACTGTCATTGTAAACTAAGTTATAAAAGCCTCATAAGAGATTAAAAGCTTTTGTATCATAAGAAAATTGTTTCTTTTATTTTGATGTTCATTATTATTGACACGCTATTTCCAGTGCCCCCTTTTGCTGAGCATCAAAATCTGACCTTAATATTCATGAAGTCCATTATTAGTTTCAAAGACCATTAACAGATTATAAAAAGAGTAGTTTTGAATGTTTTCTCTCTGTTAGAATAACGTCTCCTGCTTACTAGTCTTTACATTATAAGAAAGGGCACGTTGGGTGAGTATTATTTGTGTACTATTTCATCTGATCATGATAATTTAAGAAGAAAAGCTTTGTTAATTGGATTCAATTCCTGATTTTTGGAGGTATGAAATTGTGGAGACAATTAGCTTATTTTTAAAAAACCTTTGGGAATTTGCATTTTTCTAATCATTGGCATTTCTCAAAACTTACTTTAGATTAATTGTTTACTGCACCGAACATGCAGTAATCACGAGATTCTGTATTTTGTCGCATAATTGCATTAATGTTCTTATTTTTTTATTATTTGTGAGTTTTACTGCCAGTTTCTTTATATAATAATTAAAAATAATCTATGTTTAAGTCGTAAGATAATAAAGAAGAAGTTGAATGGGGTTCGAATACTTTGCCCTTTCTGTTAATTGGTGTTCGGGTAATCGGCGCTCTACTGTAATTAAACTAAATAATCATTACTTTGAATGTATTCATTAGTGTTATTTTATTACTTCAAACTTAATACCTTTTAATATCTTGTTTCGTGGATTAATGCTCTCTATTGTATTCAGTTACTGTACATGTATAATGCACATAGAGATGTATATGATAACACACATATAGTATATATATTAAATTAATATATTTATTCATTAATATATTTATCAATATATTTATTATTATATTGATCAATGTTTATTAAATCAATATATTTATTACCTTCTGAGAAGCTTATCCCCGATGTAGAAAAAATTCCTCTTAAAGTTTCCACAAGATCCATTGTGAAAGAATCCATTGTGAACAACTCTGTGTTCACAATGTGCTCAGGGAAGTATTCAGCAATATACATAAATTGGCAATAACTCAGCCCTCTTTAAAAGTTTTTTCTCACTGTAAGCTGTAAACCTTTTAGTGAGATTGAGTTCATAAAATGATTAACTAGATATTTTTTCTTTAGTATTCTTAATATTATCCTATTCGATAGCATGGAATGTGTTATCAGAGCTGCTGGAATTGCTCTCCGCTATCATCTCCTATGCCCTCAGAGGTGTACAACAGGTGCGAGTATAGAAGTTCTAACGCAAGTGAAAAGGGATATTCCTTTATTAAAAAGAAATAAAATATTGAAATCCGTTTTGGATGAGCGTTATTTACTTCGCGAAAAAATGTATTTATACATACATACATACATACATACATACATACATACATACATACATATATATATATATATATATATATATATATATATATATATATAGGCCAGTGATAGATGGCAGTACTCGTCCAATAAGAGATGAAATTGAACTGTTTTGCTAAAGAAGAATCTGAGAGCGTTAGTTAGCGGTCGGAGTCTGATGTGTGCTAGTGAAGAGATGTGTAGTTCCGAGTGATGAAACTAAAACAAATCATTGTTTCTACGAGTATTTTACCTTTTCGTCTGTGTTGTCAATTGTGTTTGTAAGTGTGTAAATAAAGTTTAAAAAATGACCAGACGTCCTTTTACCTAGTGATGCGTCTACACATAAAACGTACGTCTTCGATCTTCGGCTTTACAAGCTTATTTGGTGGCAGTACCGGTGCGATACCTAGGTGATATAACCAGTGTTACTCTCTAAAAAGATGCAAGTTCGTCTTGAAGCGAGTAAGCCAGTTCCAAATTTTTTTGTATTTTTTTTAGTACCTTGAATTGAATCTATTATCGATTATAAAATTTCTTTTTTAATCTGGATTAATTTGATTCATTTATTTTGCTTTCGTAAATTAATTTCAGACTTTAGTAAAAGTTGTGAGTTAATTGGGGCAAAAATTCAAGTACTGAAATATATTGGACTTATTCCCATCAAATAAAATTAATCAGAATATGGAAAAGTTATTAAATAGTTTTCTTGATGATAAATAGTGTGAATTTTGAATTCGTAAGCTATTTTATTTTAGAAAATATTAAGAATTGTTCTGAAAGTAAATTTTAAGAATAAATAATACAGTTTATTTATTTTTTGTTGGGGATAATTATGATGTCATAATTCTTTTGAATTAAAATGGTTTAATGTGTAAAATGGTATTTCATTCTTTGAAGGAAATAGAATAAAATTTCCAATCTTACCAATTTGCCATTTGGATAAATGCCAAAATTATAACGCGCTGGTTTATTCTGTTTTATTTTAGAGTATTTCTTTATTTGGTTATTTGTTTATTCTAAAAATAGAATAAATGATTTTTTGTTCTTTTATATCTGAGTTGAAAATTGTCAGATTTGATATTTGTTTTGTTGTTGTAAAAGGGGAAAGGTAACAAATTGAGTTATAATTCTGTTTTGTTTGTTAGATTTATGGAAAAAAATAAAAACTTGATAAAATATCAAGTGAAAACAGAAAGTGTTATTTTCATTTGCAAAAGAACTTGAGTTGAATATTTTAACATTTATTCTTTTTATGTAAAAAAAAAAAAAAAATTTCGTGGATTATTTTAATTTTTTTTTGCGAGTAATTTGTTATGCTTGTATAAAAGGTTTGAGAATTAAGAAAAATTCTCGTATTTACGTGGTTTTGATTGGTTTAATTTTAATTGCGTAATTTAATTATTGATTTGAAATAATTTTGTTTATTGAACATAAAGTACAGTTGTGTATTTTGAGAGTTTAAAAATATTCTTTTATCTATATGAATCGTATTTTTGTAATAATTACATATGGTTATATAATTTGTTTAAAAAATTTGCATAGTGTTTAATTTACTAAGAATTTTGGTAAAACGTTATATTGTTCGATTTTCTTACGTGGTTAAGATTTTAATTTGTTTATAAAAGAATAGGTCTAAGCAGAGGATTTAATAGAAGTGGAATTTAGAATTGCTTTATTAATTGAAAATTATTCTATCTGCTTGAAATTTTTGTTGTTCGTTTTAAGTAGGGGAGACTTGGGTGTTCTATAATTAGAAATTAAGCATTCTGATTTTGTTAGTTTAGTCAAAAATTGCGATGGCGTTTTTAGCAAAAGCTAGAAAGATAGATTTAGTAGAAATTTGTAGTCAATTGGCGTTGGAGATTGATCCTGCGAGGACGATTCCAGAAATTAAAAAACTGATTTTAGAAAGTGAAGTTTACAAGGAAGAAGAGATTAAAATCATGCTAGACCGAATAATAGAAGATAGGAAAGCGCAAGAAGAGAGAGAGAAAAAGGAGAAAGAAAGAGAAGAAAGAATTCGGCAAGAAGAAAGGGAAGAACGTATGGCTAGGGAGGCTCAAGAACATGAACTACAGTTAAAGAAACTCGAGCAATCGCAAAGAACTTCTACACAGAACGACGGTTCCGAAAGAAAGGCTGATGTCGGACCTAAGATACAGTTGGCACAAATTGTTCCAAAATTTGACGAAAAATCTGATGAGATGGGTCTCTTTTTAATTAATTTTGAGAGAAGAGCAGAGATGGCTAAAGTTTCGAAGACTGATTGGGTTGCATACTTGTTAGCTGTTCTGCCCACAGAAATTACGAACATGTTAGCCAGGGAATCTCCCGATGATGCGATTAACTATGATTTCGTTAAAAGTCTTATATTAGAAAGATATAAGTTGAATAGCGAGAAATTAAAGCAATGTTTTTATCGGCATCATAAAACGCCAGACAAGTCTTGGAGAAATTATGCGCAGGAACTCACTAGTTATTTTAACGCCTGGATTACAGAATTAGGTATTGAAAAGTTTGATGAACTTAAAAATCTAATTATTACAGAACAGTTAAAGTTTCGAGTCCCTGCAGAAACAAAAGAACATTTTCTTGATAATTGGTTAAATTTTGTGACGCCTTTAGATTTGGCTAAGAAATTGGATGACTATGAAAGTATCAAAGATAGTTTAAAAAAAGAAAGAACTTCCAAAAAAGAACATGTTTAATTCTCGACCCCAGCTTAAGAATTCAAATAATTTTGACTACAAGAAAGAAGCTAAGGATAATAAGCCAAAATTGCAAACTAAATCAGAATCATTTTCCGGGAACCATAAAGAAAGAGAATTTGATAAGAGGAAAACATTACGTTGTTACGAATGTGGATCAAGCAATCATCTTCGTCCTCAATGCGATAAACTTAAGAAATCCACAGAAATCATTTCTCATGTTAAGGTTGGAGTTGGACAAGATTCTTCGATAACGCCTTATCTTAGTGTGGGGAAAGTAAACGGCGTCCAAATGGAAATTTTGAGAGATACAGGTGCGACAATAGATTTAGTTGCACAAAGGTATGTCAAACCACATATGTATCTGAATGAAAAAGTGTGGGTTCGGGTGCTCTTACACGATGGTCTATTCTGTTTACCTCTCGCAGAAATTGAATTAGACTGTGAAATGGGGCATGTGATAACTAAAGCTGCTGTCTCTAGAGACTCTGTAGATTTAGGAAGATATTTATTAGGAAATAAAACAGCCGCTTTATTCGAACATTGTAAGAAAGAAAAGGCAGTGAAAGAGCATATGATTAATGCTGTTCAAACCGGAGCTCAGAAGAAAATTCTGGAAGCAGAGAAGGTTTCTCTTGAAGATCCTGAAATGCACGAAATTTCTGAAGAAACTTCTGCAAAGAATCATAGCAATAATATAGAAATTGAAAACACAAAAATGGATGCGCAAAAATATAAAGATCAATCTGAAGAAGAGAAGTTGGAAATCAAAAAAGACTCAATTTTGCCAGTATGTCAAACTGTCTCAGTACAAGAGCTTATAAAAACTTCTCCTAAGACATTTTCCGAAGAACAAAAAAAGAGCAAAGAACTAAAACCTCTTATTGAAGAAGCTAAAAGGAAAAATACCAAAGACAGCAAATTTATTTTGGAGAAAAATATGCTTTTTTATAGAAGGAAAGATAGGAATGGTACTGAAAGAAAATTATTAGTTGTCCCAGAAAGATTTCGTGAGCAGTTAAAAATTTTTTGTCATGAAACGGTTGCCAACCATTTGGGTGTAGCTAAAACTAAAGATGCTTTGTTTAAAACCTTTTATTGGCCAAATAACTTTAAATATATCGAAAATTATGTTCGCAAGGCATGTGCTCAGAACTTCATGGCTGTGTCTTCTGTAGTTTCCAGGGATACTTGTTGCAATGAGCTTACAGACATTTATATGCTTCTATTAAAGGATCAAAGTAGTTGGGTAAAGGTAACTGCTTATCAGTGTCTTGGTCCCTTCATTTCTACATTTGCTGAGCCATCTAAAACCGGTTTATATTATAGTGAAGGAAAATTAGTCGTTTGTGATGTTCCAAACTCTCCTCCAGCACAAAATTCTCCAAATGGCAGAACTGAAACCGTTCAACAAAGTGCTGACAATAATTCCACCGATGTAGACAGGACTAATATTTCAGAACCCTGTGATAGCATAGTTCGTTTGAGCTGTTCTGAAAAGTCTCCCACTTCTGTTTCGGAAATTCCGGATATCTCGGGCCATGTAGGAAACTATTCCACTGTGATAGAAGTAAGCTGTCAAAGCAAGTCTGCCAACGACAGTGTGATAAATGATGCAATAGATGTCTCTCCAACGGAGAATGGTTCACAACCGTTGTCACAAACTCGTTTGAGGCGAGTTGAAAAAAACAATAGGGCAAATCATCTTTGTTGCCTGAATAATTTGAACGATTCAGTAAGAGAGTCTTATATGTGGTATGATTATTACTTGGAAAAACAGAGTCCTCTTGTTAACGGTGACTGTAGTAAAGCGAAAGAAGCTGATCCTGTTGACTTTGATACAATTCAGAACTCTGTTGCTATTAACGGTGTTTGTGTGAGAGAAGTGCTGTCTGAAACACTAACTTGTGAACCACTATCGATAATAAACTGCAGTATGAGTAAGCTAATTACTGATGAAAATGAAGAAGACTGTGAGAAAGCAGATAATTTGTGTTATTCTTTAGACGTATCTCAAAGTAATGAAAATTATATATCGTTACATTCAGCTGGTGCTATATTAGACTTAGATTCTCAATCCAGAGTAGAAGAAGATCAAAATGATAGCAGTAGTACAGTTTCTTTAAATGATGAAAGTGTCTTTAACAGCTTCCAGTATTGGCGCATTCCTCTTCCAGATGTAGATCCTACAAATATACGTGAGCCTTGCGTAGACCTAGATGTTTTTCTTAACAGGATAAAGTCTCAGTCTAAGAGCAACAATATGTTGGAATACAGTACTTTCACACCAGATCTAGATTTTAGATGCAGCTTGCGATGCAGTCTACTCAAAGAACAATAACTCAAACAAAGAACTCAAATATAAAGTCAAGTTGTAGAATTGAAATAAAAACTTTAGAGTTTGATAAAATGTTAGAAAATAAAAAAGGTGAACCCCCTCCTTTGCAGAATACTATTACTGCCTATGATCAGGATATTGATCCCCCTGAGTTGTTTTTGTGCTATTTAAATATGATTGATGCGAACTGGGCTGAAATTGCTCAAAATTGTGCTTATAGTTTGTCAAGAATTGCAATTACTCTTGGACGTAAATTTTGGCCATGCCTCAAAGAAACGTTTGATGCTCTTTCATCCGACTTGCAGGATTTTATAATGATGAGGAATGTCCGTCACACTGTTGCCTCTTCCATGCATCAACTAGCTGTGATACTTGGTCCTAAAATAACACCCCAGGACTTACTGCTTGTGCTTTCATGTTTCATCAAAGATCTGGATGAAGTTCGCATAGGGATACTGCAACATATGTTCAAATTCCAACGGGGAATTCTTCCTGTAGAGCGAAAACAGTTTCTTCCCAGTATTTCCGAATTTCTGGTCACAAATAGTGATACTGAGAGCAAAAATAAAAACAGCGGAACTAATCCTAGACTTTTAAGATGGGCCTTACTTCTACAGTCCTTTAATTATGAAATTGTTCATAAAAAGGGAAAACCACATCAGAATGCTGATAGTTTGAGTCGTGTCATGAAAGCCTAAATTTGATTAGAATGCTAATATGTATATATGATAAATTGTATGACAGTTAATTTGAATTTATTGTTTTGAATATGTATATATTATTTTTCAATTGTATCTTGAATATAATGTTTGAGTATTTGTAAATTTTAATGGTATTAATTACATTTATATTTTTTTTCACGGTGGGAATAAGTCAGGTGTGGTTCAAGGTACTAATCTATTTTTTTTTTGAACTAGTGCTTGAAGAACAATAATTTAGAAAGAAACTTTTCCCCGTCAAGACCGTGAAAAGTTTTCTCCAGGTGGGGAGGGGTCTGTAAAGAACTTACTTTCAGATAACTTATTTTTCAGTGTAAAGAACTCTTTCACAGAGCTTATTTTCTCCAGGCCACCAATAGATGGCAGTACTCGTCCAATAAGAGATGAAATTAAACTGTTTTGCTAAAGAAGAATCTGAGAGCGTTAGTTAGCGGTCGGAGTCTGATGTGTGCTAGTGAAGAGATGTGTAGTTCCGAGTGATGAAACTAAAACAAATCATTGTTACTTCTAGTATTTTACTTTTTCGTCTGTGTTGTCAATTGTGTTTGTAAGTGTGTAAATAAAGTTAAAAAAATGACCAGACGGCCTTTTACCTAGTGATGCGTCTACACATAAAATGTACGTCTTCGATCTTCGGCTTTACACTACGAATAACATTCATAACAGATATATTCTTTAAATATGTCTGCATTAATTTGTCGTGAAAAATTCAGTTTCGCTCATCCTGTGACAGACGACGCTTGGTCATCCTCCTGACAATACTTCTTAGATATGCGGATGCAGTTATGAAGAAATGAAAAATGGTCAAAACATTGCGATCATAGGTATCTCAATAAACATTTATACACTGGTGTACAAAATTTAAAGACGAGGCTTTTTTTAATGTAACGTTGGGGAAAAGTGCTTCAAATCAACACAAAACTTTCCATAAGATCCTCAATATATAAGAATGTGGGAAAAGTGAACAAAACTTCCGAAAAAAAGAAACCAAATGATACAAAACGAATTTTATTCAAAAGGTAGCTTCAAGCACAACTGCACAAAAGACAGAAACGTCCATGTGTCAGGTGGCTAGCAAGAAAATCCAGTCTTTAGTAACGAATATGATGACTCCATGAGTACGCTGCAGGATTTGCATCGTCTTTCTATGCTGAGTACGGCGTTGTCAATGAGCTGTTAACGGATCGCGGCCCATCCCTCTTGTAGTGTCAATCGCTGTTGTTGGCTGGTGACGTGCTGCAAATGTCTGTCGAGAATGTCCCACACATATTCGGTTGGATTTAGGTCCCAGAACCTTGCGGGCCAATCCATGGGATGAATATCCCCAGTCTCGAAAAGCTCTGCGACAGTCACTGTACCATGATGTGCAGCATTGTCGCTCATGCAGAGAAAATGAGGACACATAGCATCTCTAAAAAGACGTAGATGATTGAGAAGAACCTCAGTACAATAGTATACACCGGTGATTTAACCTCCTTCAAGGTCAGTATGGCTACCAAGCATGATACTTTCCCAAACGAGAAATCCGCCACCTACAAACATGTCCATTTATATGTTGTTGGAGGAGTGGTTTCGTGTTCCACACACTATACATGTGTGTATACGTCTGGAATTACTAGTCAGACTAAAGTGGCTCTCTTCCGTAAAGAGCAGTCAACACAATTGCTGATCTGTCTAGTTCTGTGTTCCTGGCACCACAGAAAACGACATCTCCGATGAGAAGGCATTAATTTCACACCCCGTACTGGTCGTCGTACATATAAACCACGTTTGTGGAACCTCTTGGTTACGGTAAAACGCGATTTCGGGTGTCCAGTATTCCGTTGCATATGTTTTGCGATTTCTCCCGCTGCCTGATGCCTGGCCCTTCCCGACTGTATGTCAAGATACCGGTTCTCCGCTGCGTGATTGCATGTGACAACCAATATTGAACCTTCGGAGAGCTGTTCCTTTCGTTTGAAATGCACTCCAATCAAATGACACAATGCTGTGCGTGATCCCGTATTCCCCGGTCACAATAGTCATACCTTGACCTTTTTATAACTTCCCAAGAATTCTATCTCGGGTAAAATTATCCGCATGTCGTCTTCAGGATTTACAGTGAAAGACCAAAATTCATTCATATTTGTCAAATATATTCGCCTACATAACCTAAATTCAATCTATTAAGCCGAACTGTATGTCACACAACAAGCTATTGTCTGGTATGTGGACTCTTTCTTTTCATCACTCCTACTACAAACGGAGAGTCATTCCTCCACAGAAGCCCTAAAACTTGCATTCCCACGCAACTTCATCATTAAAATCATCTACAACGTACTACTAAGCAATCCAACAAAATTGGTTGCGATCAAGTGGATTGAATCTCATGTGGGAATAGAAGGAAAAGAGAAGGCAGGCACTCTGGCTAAGGAAGCCATAACTAACAATACTCAGAAAGAATCTCCCTAAACTTCCCAGTCTCTATTCTGAAACGAATCCACAAAGAAAAAATTATAAAGGACTGACAACAAAGCTGGAGTTTCTCAAGTAAGGGCAGAGAAACATATAAGATACTTAACAAAGTAGATCCAAAATTCATATGTAAAAACAACATCTTAGCCTACTACTTAAGTGGACACGGCAACTTTCCGGCCTTCCTGCACAAAATAGGAAAACGGCAATCATCTGATTGCCCGTGCGGCAAAGGCAAAGGAGACTCACAGCATTGCATCTTTGGAAGATGACCTCAAATGAAATTCCATTTTCGCTTCAACAAAAACAAAGCTGTCCGAAACAACCTTCAGCAAACAATTTTAGATCCAGCAAACTACAATAAATTAAGACAGAACTTTAACATCCTAAACAAATTCTTCTCCTATATAACAAAAGAATTCTGAATTCCAACATTCCAACTGCATAAACTAATGAATCCTCAAAAAGTCATGTGTTGTAAATATGCATATATCCAACATTATCAAAGTGCTCCAGAAATAATATGCCTTTAATGTATATTTGGTATTTAATTTTAAATTTTTATATGTTTAATCTTAAAATATTATAATTGTCTTAAAATTTGTAACAATTATAACTTTTGTATCTCAATAATTTAGCTCGCCCAGCTTAATGCAAAATTGGACGGCGACTGTGAATATTGGTGTATTTTTTTTTCAAAATATAATAAACAAGCGTATTCTTCGCTGGATGGTGTAAAAGGTATTTTCCTCTCGTGGACATTTAGTTTCTATGCCAAAAGCTTGGCAGCCCACGAGAGGATGATTTCGGTAGCGGGCTACGTTTTTCCACTCGTGGACTTATTTGAACTTATACCTCACGATTGGTTGTCCACGAGTGGGTGAATTCTCTCGTCTACAGGATGGCCTGTTGGACATATCAAACTGAGGCAGCAACTCGATGTCGTTCAAACCAATCTAAACCGTGCAATAGTTTGCACAGAAATGCTGAGCGTTCACCTTGAGCATTCTTTATACACTCCCACAGTACGTCATGCTGCATACATGTGTTCGCCCTAACGTACCTCACCCTAATCGATCATCTGACTGTTCTTTAGATCATTTTAGCCATTTCTTTCTGGAGATATGCTAATTTCTTCATTTCGTCCTTAATTTTTGCACACCACAGTGCATTATTAGGTGCGTTCGTAATTATATAAATACGTAGCACCTATAGTCGTCGTTTGGTCCGTCCGTCTGTCCGTCCGTCTGTCTGTCCGTCTGTCTGTCCGTCCGTCTGTCTGTCTGTCCGCATATAACAACGCAAAAACTACCCAACCAAATGGTTTGCAATTTTAAATATATTATCTTTGCAGAATTTTGTCGAGACATTTCAAATTTTATTAAAATCGAATCAAAATTTTAGGAGATATTAATAAAAATATTTATTAAGAAATTTGAATTTTTTTTTTTTTAATCGGTGCTTTCTTGTTAGAGGAGCTTCCGATGGATGTTAAATCGTCAAGCGACCGAGATACTTATTTTATGACAGAAATTAATCTGCAGACGATATAATTCATTTCACAGAATTAAAAATCATCAAGATCTGAATATTTATATAACTAGCTGATACATATATATCTGAATATTTATATAACTAGTTAAGATATTTGTATGAACAGTGTCATAAAATATATACTTAACTAGCTGTTTAACCCGTTCTATGCACGGGATATCATGAATTTAATTCTAAAACGTGCGTACGAACGCACCTCGTTTGTAACGTTTGACGTACAATTTCCAACTTGTTTTGAACATTACCGTTGCTGTCACTATCACTGTAAAATCTATTAGAATGCAAATTGTTAAATTTATTGAACTTTAAAAGATCTTGACAAAGTTTTTACAATAATGGATGTATTGGGGTAGTTAAGAATAAATTGAGTGTTATACTATTTATATATATTTGCCTAGACATTGCTCACTTACTTAGATATATTTTACATTCCCTTAATATCTTACCTTTTTCTTATCGAGAATATTATTCAATTATAAACATCGTTTTTTTTATAATAATGTGTTCACTAATTTTTCAATCGTCGGATAGGATAGGTCTCAGCGACTACGCCATAGAGATATACTTCTAGAAAGGGTTAAAAAAGTCAAAATGTTTAGGAATCTCTGGTCTCACCTACAGTTTTCGTGAATATGTTCTAACATTTATCTTGCGAATGTTGTTTCAATATTTTTCGAAATATTGCACAAAATAGCTTAGATACCATTTATGTATATGTTACGATCAATATGATAAATGCTGTCATTAATAATAATCGGTTATTATTAATAATGACCGGTCATAATGCCCGAAGGTTATTATTATTAATAATTGGTTATTATTAATAATGACCGGTCATAATGCCCGAAGGTTATTATTAATAATAACCTCCGTCATTATTAATAATAATCTGTTATTATTAATAATGACAAGAATAATCATATTGATCGTAACATATACAGTAACAATCCTGGGTATTTGTTTCGGTAAATATCTTTCAAAAAACTTTCTCAGCAACAGAAAAAAAAATACTTGAAACAATTTTTTTTCAAAAGTGAACATTTTTAATGAATAGTTCTTCGATTTGTACATTTAATATTTTATGTGTTAGAGGAATGCATTATAGAATTTTACCTCCACAGAAAATTCTAACAGTATTCCAAATTGTACAATGTACCATTGTTGAAAAAGCTGGAAACAATTTCATTGTTCTTTAAAAATCTCATTGATATTCCACCCCATAAAGTACACTGTCGCACATGGAAATCTGCCAAATTTTATATCACATTAACCCTTTGCACTTCAAAATGTATTAGTGCAATGGATTACATATTCGCCAAGTCTGCCGTATTTTCTGTACCAGTAGTTTTGAATAAAAATAATCGTTTTATTTAATGACAGAAATTTACGATCACATAAACGAATATTGCCATTCGAAAATAGTAGCAATCCCGACAAACGTTGCTGTGATTAAAACCGATGTCGAATCACACTCGATAAAGCAGCTCAAGGGTTAAAGTAGATAGTTCCTATGAAAAATACTTTAGAGAGAGTTTATTAAGTATTAGTCATATACATTTTAAATTGAAAATAAACTTTTTGATAATTTACTGCAATCAATGTAATCAGTATTTTCTGGTGTTTCTGAATAATTAAATACGCACATGCGCCCTAATGCATACATAAATAAGGGACATTAATATTTTCAAAATTTTATTGTAATCAATGAAATCAATACCTTTGAATGTGCCGAATAATTAAATACGCACAAATTCCCTGGTGCACACATAACTAAGAGACATTAATCATGAAGATATTTAATGAGTTTCAAGACTGTTATTAATACCTTCATAAATAAAATGACTGCGCCTAATCTTTTTATTTATTTTACTGGGAAGTTTGTTAGATTAGAATTTGAAAGGTAACCAATATTCTAAAATATGACATCAATAAGGTAAAGCTAGGAGAGCCTGCGCACAATTAAAAAAAATAACAATAAAAAAAATCTAAATATTAATTTTTTGCTAAACTATCCATGAATAATTTTTACTTCATTTGTTTTTAATGCATTTCCATTGCTATTTTGTTGTTATGTTGTAATTTAATAGAACAGTTGCAATAAAACCAAGAAAGTTATTTTCGCAATCTATCCTTATAGGGTTGGTGTGATTGCGCACATGGGTAGGAGAGATTGTTACTAATAATAATTACAATTTAATTGTTAGCAATAATAATTACACTTAAATAACATTGTTGTAAGGTTTTTGTGAGCAAATATTACTGTATTAGGAGTGAGTATTTCAACCTAATGATTAAAGAATCAGAAAACGGAAATAATTTTAAAAACGATTAAAAAATTTTAATTAAAGGGAAAAAAATTAAAGAATCAGAAAAAGCAAGTCCAGATAAGATTACAAAATAACATTACGTTACTTGATAACACGTTTAACTTAAAATTAGTCCATTTTCATTTTTCATTTTTTTATGCAAATTTACCAATAAGCTGCGTAATCTCTCCTAGCATGGAAACTAATGGGAACAATGCGCCATCTCTCCTAAGTTTCAGATGCGCAAACTCTCCAATTTCGGTAGGAGAGATTGCGCGGCCTTTTATTTAAACGAACTACTAAAACGAACAGTTGATGTTCACATTGTTAGTCTAGATTAGTAGCTTATGAGAAATCGTTTAAGTTTAAAATATTTTGTACTACTGACATTGTATAGAAATTCTGATGAATATAGCTATGAAAATTAAAGCACTTACTTTGGGAAAACAAAACAAAATAGCAATGCTTTATCTTAGACGCTCAAAACAGTCAACGTGCACTTTCAAGTAGATACTTCACTACTGCTATTTTACAAACCTGGTTTGGAACCTGGAGTCGCGGCGCGCTCAATCTACTCTTTCCACCCAACCCTCTATGTGCGCAATATCTCCTGGCTTTAATTTATTACTTTTTCTGGTTTGCTGACTGCCTGAAAAGTTAGCAAAAATGTTGCTTATGTTTCTGTATTGGCGTCACTCAGTCAGTTTGACCATAATTACATAATAGTAATGCCTTAAAAATCTTCTGTAAGAAAAGTGATCCTAATGTTTGTTTTTTTCTTTTGTAGTATGGAAGTCTGTAAATACTGTCACGCTACCGCTTTTTCACGCAGAATCGAGCTTGCAAAAAAAAAAGTTCCGATTTTTCCCAATATTGTCCACTGATCGCTGTGCTAAGCGAATCGTACTAACATTTTGTAATAGTATTACAAAAATCAAGAGCCTTCTTTATCTGTTCAAAATTTAAATATATGTCTATTAAACCTAGACACGTTAATTAATTTATTTGAAATATGTCTTTATGTTTGGAATATTTATTTTCGATTTAAGTAATATGCGATGCTTAACCTTTTGACAGAGGCTCTTTCAAAAACGCATGTTAAATCCGGACAGGTGCTGTCCGAGCCCTCATGTAAAGGATAATGAATTCAGTTAATTAAAAATATTATTGACACTTTTTTGCAGTTAATAACATTTTTGTTTATTAACCATTGTTTGACTAACATAATATGAAAATGTTACGCTTTTTATTAAAAACTAAAGCAACTTAACCTAAGTATCGCTATAAGGTAAAGCCAGGAGAGATGGCGCGGTCGGAGAGATTGCGCACGTAGAGGTTCGGGGGGAAGGAGTAGAGTGAGCGCGCAGCGAATCCAGGTAGTTGTACAACAACAGTAGTGGAGTGTCTTCTTGAAAGTGCACGTTGATTGCTTTGAGCGTCTAAGATTAAGTATTGCTATTTTGTTTTATTTCCCAAAGTAAGTGCTTGAATTTTCATAGCTATTCATCAGAATTTCTATACAATGTCAATAGTACAAAATATTTTAAACTTAAACGATTTCTCATAAGCTACTAATCTAGACTAACAATGTGAACATCAATGGTTCGTTTTAGAAGAGGTCACATTTAAATAAAAGGCCGCGCAATCTCTCCTACCGAAATTGGAGAGTTTGTGCATCTGCTACTTAGGAAAGATGGCGCAGTGTTCCCATTAGTTTCTATGCTAGGAGAGATTACGCAGCTTATTGGTAAATTTGCATTAAAAAATGAAAAATGAAAATTGACTAATTTCTAGTTAAACGTGTTATTAAGTAACATAATTTAAATTTTGTAATCGTATCTGGACTTGTTTTTTCTGATTCTTTAATTTTTTTTCCTTTAATTAAAACTTTTTAATCTTTTTTAAAATTATTTCCTTTTTCTGATTCTTTAATCATTTGGTTGAAAGATTCACTCCTAATACAATAATATTTGGTCACAAAAACCTTACAGCAATGTCATTTAAGTGCAATTATTATTGTTAACAATTTAATTGTAGTTGTTATTAGTAACAATCTCTCCTACCCATGTGCGCAAACACACCAGCCCTGTAAGGACAGATTGCGCAAAATAACTTTCTTGGTTTTATTACAACTGTTCTATTAAATTGCAACATAACAACAAAATAACAATGGAAATGCATAAAAAACAAATGATGTAAAAATTATTCTTGAATAGTTTAGCAAAAAATTAATATTTAGATTTTTTATTGCTATTCTTTTGAATTGTGCGCAGACTATCCTAGCTTTACCTTATATTCAATTTTTTGTGAAGTCGTGAATGAAAATCCGAGTTCGGCTGTCAGTGAAACACATTGTATTTTTGTCTGAACAAGTGGATTGGGACTCTAAGTTGCATCGTAAATATTGTTCGTTTTCATGTGTACAATCCACATTAGTTTGTTCACGATGTTTTATAATCACATATTATATGAAAAATACATGTCTATAGAAACCACATATTAAGATTCTTTTGAATGAAATTCCATTTATAAGAAATTCAAAATTTATGGACGAATTTTCACGTGTATTTTTTTTATTCTGTTCAATTAGAATTGGTTACGTTATTTTTCATTTCAGTGAAGTATATTTTTTAAAAGAATACTTAATGAAATACTTTGATGATAAACGTAACTTTTTTTTAATCGTAGGGAATACGTTTGAGAAATTGCGATGATAATGTTCCACGAGTAACGTTGAATTAATATATATCCATAAATTTTCCGCCGAATAACGCAATTAGAATAATAAATCATACAGTTAATGATTGCCAAGATTATTAGAAATATTTTTGTAGAGGGGAACATAGAACAATTTAAGGTAAATCTAGAACAGAATAATCCTAATAGTAGAATTTATATTATTATTTTTATTATCCATTCTACAGTTACCAAATTAGTCAGGGTAAAGTGGGACCAGATGCCGCAGAGATTGTGTGGGCGACACTAACGCTTCCTAAGCAAAATGAAGAAGTTCATTTCGTGCCTCTGTGCTGTATGCTGTTTTGTACGCAAATCACCGCTTAATTGTTAGTATTTTAGTGTATTTTAATATTTATTCCAAGTTGTATTCTTCACACTTGCGTGATCAGTTGCTAAATTTTTTCTAATAAAGTTTTATTACTTATTTTCAGCCTAATAAGTAGCTATTTCATCCCCAAAACGAATGTAACTGTAAATTACTTATTTTGAGCCTAATAAGTAGCTATTTCATCCCCAAAACGAATGTAACTGTAAACTAGATCCTCCTAGAATACAACCATGCGCCTGCTTTTCTCCCGCGTCGTTCACGTCACACAAAATGGCGGTGCACCATCCTATCCACCACTATGGGATATATGCCGCACCTAGGTTGAGGAACAGATGCCGCAAAATATATTTTTCTTTTTCGGCTCAATAATCTCTTCAGACTTCTTTAGCATTCTTTCAAACAAGTCTGCAATACCTGGATGGTGAACAATTTCCGTCCTAATGCAGTTGAAAGTGGAATTGCTATAAGCGTCACTAGAAAAATTGGAAGAATGCAATTCGCTGAACTACTTTCTAAAGCTTGAGGACAAGCCGCGACGTCTTGAAATGCTATATCAGGTTTTAAAGCTACGGGAATTGTGCCATTAGATAAGACAGCAATTCCAGACCATAATTGATAACAACATGAATGAACCACAACGAAATGAAGCAATTCAAATCCAATGAGATAATTTGGCTATGCCTCAAAATGAAGAAGACCCATTCTAATGAAGTTCAGATACTTATCAAAATAGTCTGAACGACGATGTTGGTTCACAATGTGTGAATAAGAAAAAGGTAGGCATTATACAATTTTCACTATCTAAGCTGTTAAACAAAATATCTCCTATTCTAACTGTCAAAAGTCCTACACAACCAACTAAGAGAAATCAAAAGGTTGCAAATATCACAAGCACAGAGTTTATAAACAAGAAAAAAAAGAAGGAAATAAAAAGCAAAAGAAACTAGAATGCGTCAAACGACGACTGCGTGTCGTAAGTAAAATTTGTAAAAAATACAAAGGAACAATCAACTTGAAAACACATCACTTGAGGACGAAACTAAATTTTGTGTCATCTTACGACAGTGACGAACGTGATCCTCTTATGGATTCTGACGACAGTATTGGATTGGAATTTTGTAACTGAATGTGCCGAATGTCTTCAGCCTTATCAGGAAACAAAGTCTAAAGCAGACTCGATTCAGTGCATCAAATGCAATTGGTGGCTACATGAAACATGCTAAATTTACTCTTGCAACGGGATGTGTGGTGATTGTGGGCGAATGGAAATACGAAACCAAAGAATAGAGAAGAATAGCCAAAAATAAAAAAGACCAGGACTTAAACAGAATAGAACTAATACTTACTTTAAGAGTAAAATGTAATGTTGGTCTGGATCTGAACAAGTGATTTATACCTTTTTATAATTATACTGTCCATTGTTTGCATTGGGTTCTAGGAGTCACATTCGGATTAGATCAGAAAGTTTTTTTCAGAAATTCCTACATAGGGGAGAATGTAATAGGTAGTATTTATTACGAAATATACTTGAAAATAATCTCAGTTCTGTATAATTAATTTAATAATTAAATATCTTTAATATCCAGGAAATCGATGTCAACTTTCGTTTCCGTTCACTGGTACACTGCAAAAATATGTTGATTTTACGGTATAATACTGAAAACTGGGTTGCCAGTATAACCGTAAAATCAAAAAAAAAATTGCAGTGTATAATCTCTTCAAGCCTGTAGTTCCAAACGCTGAATGTCATTCGGATTCTCAAAAAATGAAAGTTTTTATGTAAGAAAGATTAAAATCTTGTTACATACCAATTTTTTTTTAAATAACTGTATTACCCATTTATACATTTTCATAATTCGTAAAACTTCAAACTATAACTACCTTTAGAAACGGTAGTATCCAGATTGTATCTATATAGATGAATTACAGAGATACAGAGAAGAATCATAACTCTAAAATTAATATTTCATAAAAGACAAGAGTTAATATCATCCTCTTGCAAAAAAGAACCAAATACAAAGTACACAGTAAAAAAATTTCATAAACGTTTCTGAAAGTATCGAAGACATCTGCTGCAAGATACTAAAGAAAAGGTTTCTGATTTGAGCGGAAAAATGTTTCGGCTAAAACACGGAACCTTGCCGTTTCACAATGAAAGTTTCTGAATATATCGGTAACCTTCCATTACTGATCGGAAAGGTTTCTGAATTCATAGAAAACCTTTTGGCTAAAACACGGAACCTTTCCGATTCGTAATGAAAAGTTTATGAATATATCGGAAGCTATTCATTACGGATCTGAAAGATTTCTGAATATATATGAAACCTTTCTGAAGACGACGAAATGTTTCTGAATATATAGGAAATATTTCATTGTGGATCGGAAAGGTTTCCTCTTTTAGCTAAATATTTTTATTCTGAAATCGGAAAACTCCCTGTCAGTAAAGGGCAAACGATGTGTCCTTACATTCGGAAACGTCTCCAAAAATTATTTATAAGCATTTTTACGAAAAAAGCATTATATGAATGATAACAAACTTTTATAAATTTTACAAGTTCTATCAAGGGGTTAAATCCCATGAATGTACCACTGTATCCATATCCACTTATATCCCATAAATACCACTGTAATCTACGAAAATATACCATAACCACGAGCGCAAAATATATGATAACCTGTTCTGAATTACACATGATTCCTAAACGCTTTTTTTAACCTTAGAAACCTTAAAAACCAATACGTTTTAAGGGTTTAAAAAACATTTATAAAATGAAAGTTTTTTTTACTCCACTGACTTTTGGAAATGTTTCCAAGTCGTTTCTATAGTGTATTAATCAGTTTTCATATTAATTATTATGTTAATGTTAATACTGTTAATTCATCATGTTTGTCTGTAAATCATGCTTGTTGAAAATGAAAATGTTTACTTGAGAATTGATTTCTAAAGTTTATGAAGATAAAGAACACTTTTCGGAATCGTGGATAACTTTGAAGAGGTTATTGCGTATTTTCGTTCGGGGTTATATTATGTTTTTCTAGAATAGGAAACATCTGTCATTTTTTAAAGTGTGTTCCATGGCATTTTCAACACAAATAATTGAGAGAGAATGATTTTCTAAAAAGGTATTGTAAAATTTTATTTTACCTATAAGACATTTTCTGTTCTATTAATTATACAAGCTATAAGTGTTCATGAATTAGTTTCACATATTGAGATTAAAGTTGTTTCTATTTTTAAATTTCAAGGAAAATCTTAATAGTTTATTTTTACTTTCTTCTATCTTTACAAGAAGAAAGTATTGGTTTCATGAAAAATTTTGACGGATTTATACGTTTTAGAAGGATCTGAACACGATTTGACTGATTTTAGAAAATTTCTGTCAGTGAGTCTGTCTGTCTATACGTGACAAAAATTTTGTAGGCGCTCTATTTCAAGAACTAATGAACGGAATTTAATAAAACTTAGATAGACCCTGATATAAGTTGGTGATGATTAGTTTTTGTGTAAATCGCTCAACAGTTTGGTGCATTTTTCGAGATTTTCGCAATAGCTCTATCTCAAGAACTAATGCACTTATTTTTATCAAACTTCAGATTCTGTTAGACGTTAACATAAATAGACTCTGATTACGTTTGTGTGTATATATCACAAAACGTGGCGCTGCTATCTTACCTTTTTCATGATTTCCACGATAACAATAATTCAAGATTTAATGCACAGAATTTCATCAAACTTTAGATTCAGTTAGACGTTGACATAAGTTATTGTTGATTAGGTTTTGATGTAAATCTCCCAAAAGGTAGCGCTGCTATGCAGCATTTTTTTCTGCATGTATATGAAAAAATTGGAATTTTTCTTCTAAGATTGAATGTAAATTTGTCACTAAATATTTTGTCAGTACCTCTTAACAGTGCATAAAGCTTTGAAAATATTTAATTTCTTATTCTGTTTTACATGACAATCAAACAGGAAATTTAAAATTAAGTTAAAATTACTTGTGTAATTGTCTTTCGACTAAGAGAAATTTTATTCTTCTGAGTGTTTACAAAAGTCTAAATCTAAATTAACCTTTTAATTATTTGCTACGCAGTGGAAGCAATACAAAAATTACATTTCAGCTACTTTCGGAAGAATTAAATAACTCAAGTTTATATTTGTTATCCAGTTTATTTCATTTGGGAAAGCTTTCAATTTCCTTTATCATATAAGTCTACCATTTCTGTTCTACAATCAATTTATTCATTTAGCTATTTGCTTAGCTAACAAAAGAAATTTTTTTTTTTTTTTTTTTTTTTTACTATAACATACCTTAATTCTAGATAGTAAACATAATTTAAGAAAATGTTTAAGTTTTCTATTTATTCTCAGAAGAATATTTGTATAAAATATTAACCGTGAATTTATATATGACGGTAACAATTAACTAAAGAAATAGTTTAATGTTTAATGCTTATAATGAAATATTTCAACATTTATTTTTAATAGAAAGAAAACTTGATACTTATGTGTATATCTAGAAATGATATATATATAGATAGATAACCATAATAAAAACGACATAGAATTAATCACACAAAAATGGTTAGAATAAAAATTATAAAAATTGCACATGAAATTCATATCTGTTAGGAAAAATATCCAACAGACATTCGAAAAAGAAAAATTAAATGAAGTAATTCAAATAATTGTGAAACTATGGTAGAGTAGTCAAACTCTATCATAGATGCTACAAAACATGCACGATTTCATCCTTGCACGAACTATAATAAGATAAAAGGTGCAAGATTTGGACTACCGTACATTAAAAAAAAAACAGGAAACAGAAATTGTAGTAACAAATGGCGACAATTACTATCAGCAATTAAAGTAAATTTCTGAATATAATTGAGAATCGGATGTATAATACAAGATAAAAAGGCATGAATTTCAGGATAACGTTCTTTGCCAATCCAATTTTACTAATTCAAGATTAATTTAAAAATATATTCTGCATTAATTAAAAAAATAATTCGGCGTGCATTATTATTAAGAAAGAATAGAAAGTTTAGTTTAGACAAGTTTTTAGTTAAGAAAGTTTTGGAAAGAATTTTTTTTCAAACAAATATTTATATGATAATCATTAAATTTTCATATCTACTGTATAAAGATTGCAACAATAATTACAAAAATAATTTAAATATACATATATTTTACATTTGTTAAAATATGAAACAAGCGCTTAATAGTATCTTTTTCATCGAAAATATTTGTATTTTTTTTTTAGATGTTTATACTGTTTCAGTTAAAATATAAGAACAAAATGCTACAGTTTTGCAAATTTTATGTATATAAATCATAATATGTACCAAAAAATATTAAATAATAAATAATCATCAAATTCCTAAAATGTAAGTTCAAATTGTAATCTATTTCCATAAGATTTAATTTTATTCCTGTTTATTCTATTTATATAGCTAATTTTTATGAAACAGAATTATTTAATGAGGAAACATAAGTCTTCATAAAGATTTCAGAATATTTTGAAGATTCAAAACAATGTATAATTCATGTTATAAATTGTTTGTTGTATACTTAGATTTATGATAAATTAAGGAAAAAAGAGAAAAAAATCTTTAGAAAAATACATTACAAGAATATTTTCGCTTCATTTTTTAACTTTTAAAATGAAAAAAAAGAAAAAGCTGATTTTATGAAGAAATGTAATTTTGTCATTATGATAAATTTTTCAGCACTATATATATATATATATATATCTTAAATTTTACCGTCTGCTTATCATTGCATCAATTCTTGATTTTTTATCGTTTGGTTCCTTTCGCGCTCCATTGGTGCGATAATAAAGTTCTATGTTATTTTGTTCTTAATAGTGAAATGAGTTTATCACGCATTCAGAGAATTGGGCTTCTTGAAACATATTTTGAAAGTAAATCGTATGAAAGGTGCAAATATGTTTGGCGATATTAATATTCAAATGATGCTTTACCAAGTAAAGATACGCTATATCGGCTCGTTCGATTATTTCGTAATACAGGTTAGGTGGAACACAAGCCCAGGAGTGGAAGGCCGAAAGTTGTTACACCAGACTTTCTGTAAAACACTCAACGAAGGACATTGCAAACTCTTTAAAAATCCGTGAGGCGTTTGGCACAAGAAGTGGGCGCATCCCATAGATCGACACATCAGGCTTTAAGATCTTTGCATTTTTGTGCTTATCGTGTAAAAATGGTACAGGAGATAAAGCCGGATTTTGAGAAGCGGATTCATTACTTCTGGAATGAAGAATTTCTTGGCGATCGACTCATCTCAAAAAATCTTTGGCCACCTTGATCCCCTGATCTGAGCATCCTGGACTTTTTTCTGCTGGGATACTTAAAGAACAAAGTTTATACAAATAATCCTAAAACAATAGATGATCTGAAAATTGCCATTACTTAAAGGATACAAGAAGTCACTCCCAGCATGTTAAAACGCGTTTCTACAGACATGCGCAAACGAGTTCAGCTTTGGCTCCTAGAAAGGGTTGGACATTTTGAACATTTATTATAAATGTAAGTTCAGTATTTTTTCCTACGTGGTGTTAAAAGTGCTTTTTATCATTAGCATAAAAGTAATCGTTTTAAAGTTTGTTGTTTTGTGAATAATAAATACATATGTCGTCAGTACGAGGACTTTTAGGACACTCGGTATAAATATAACAGGTGTCAAAAGAAGGAGAGACTTTTTTTATTAATTAAAAATAATTTGAAAACTGTTAACAATAGAAATGCCCCGTTTGTTGCGTCTTCATTAGAAAAGCTTTAAATTTTTAACCACACCATATCAAAATTAGTTTAAAATTTTGTCAATAAGTGGCGCGGCAAGCTGAAAAATCTAAATGGCAATATTCACCGCATTTGAATTCTTGCAATTTCTTTTGGTGGGGACACTTAAAAAGACAAAGTTTACAGACAAAACCTACAAAATTTAGAGGAACTGGAACATTACATTTGTAAGGCATGTGATTACATTCTACGTAACACATATTCACCAGTATCGGCTAGTTTTGTTATTAGATTACGTCATGTTATTGCTTCAAATGGAGGATATTTCGAAAACATTGTCATTTTGTTTTTTCAGCTTATAGTTCCACCTATTGGCAAAATTTTAAACTAATTTTAAAATCGTATGGTTAAAAATGTGTTGGTTTTATAATAAATATAATAAAGATGCAATATTTTTATCGTTAACCGTTTTCAATTTTTTTAATTTTAAAAAGGGTTCCCCATATATATGTATATGTATATACCAGCAGAACCAATTGGCTTTTCCCTTCTTAAAATAAATTAAAATACAATAATACGACAATAAGAATGACAACAATATGATTTGTGAAGACTCAACTATAAATCGATAAAAAGACAATTAGAAAAAAATCGTTACTTTAACTCAACCATAGTAAAATATCTGAGCTTTATAAATGAGAATGCGCGTTTTCTTTGCGCATACAATTTTAAAATATACGATTTTCCTGAAAATAAAAAAAAATTACTAAATGTCGTAACATTTTGCGAAATTCTCTTTCATATGGCATCTATCTATATTATAAAACAAAAACATATCCGTGAGTAATATCGACATCGTATTGACGGTAGCAACGACCTAACCATCTAATTTTGCTTGTACTGCATATTTGTAACTACTAAATATCGCATAATTTCATTTTTTAAACTATCAATTAGAAAAAAATGCGCTTTCAAATGTAGTTTGAAAAGTTTATCTCAATTTACTGATTTTTTATGGATTTTAAATTTTAAAGCATGGATATTTTTTAATCTGGGTCCAAACCAATTACGAAAGATTAAATTATTTGATCTTTATAAAGTAAAGATATTTATTTCTAAACATAGCACATTCAAGTTTTATGTGGTCGAATAAAATAAATGTACTCTCAATGTTATTTGTTTGAAAAGCGTATTTACAGATGTTTTATGGATTGTAAAGTAATTTAATATTCTGGAAAATTGTACGGTAAAAGGATGTTAAATTTATACTTTGGCGACCAATACATTATGTGGAAATTACGCTACTTTGTGTAATTGCTATAAAATACTAATATTTTGTGAATGAAAACTTTCACCGGGGTAGAGTTTCATCTGAACCGATACGTGTCTAGTTAAAACAAATTCTTTCACATCATGAATCATGTACCAATATGCATTTATATTTATAGATAATGTGCATGTTTGTCAACTTAACGTAGGCAAAACGTTGAGCTAAATTGCTTGAAGTTCCGCCAAGTTTCTCGTAATTTTTAAATAATTAAAATACATTATATTATGTGTAGGAAATAATACATTATGAATTACTTACTATCTCCGCAAGAATTGTTACTTTTCGCTTACAGTTAATTGAGAAAAACGACTGTAATTAAGTGCGTGACGTCGCATGCACATTTGTTTTTAAAACATGAAAGCGATTAAAGAAATCCAATACTACTGTACTCATAGAAACATTTTAAACAATATTATTAAATACTAAATTTAACTCCGAAATTATATTTACAATGTAATTTAAGCAGAATATGCTAAAATTGCGTTTTGAAATTATGTAATTTTTGATTCAAAACATTATTTTTCAAAAATATAGTGTTCTTTTAAGAATTGGATAATAATTACGAAGCTGGTGAGAAATGAAAATATCGCCCCGTTGTCGAACTTATAAAAAAAATTTTAATTTATAAAATTAAAATAAATGTTTTATATTTTAAAAAATGCTTTTTTTTTTTTTTTTTTGATAAACCATTTTACTTTTAATCCTATTTGTTTTAACACACATTTTTGAAGAAAAAATAATGGAAAATACTGTATTGTTTTCTTTAAATACAATTTTTATTAATAGGGCATCTACTGTTCACCTGCATCCAAGGAATTTAAGTATGCCTCCTTGGTTGAGGCTCAAGCTGAAAAAAGTTACAATGTAATGATTACTAAATGTCAATATTTGACAGCCGATTTTTGATTATGTAGAATAAATTGTATCATGAAGTTTGAATGCGCAAAAATATGTTTTTATTTCTTAGAAAATTTACTTTAATTACAAACCAGTGGAAACAATTTTCCATTGTAAAATTAGGAGCTAAGTTATTTATTTTTCTCCAAACACATTTAAATATATGTACTATATGTCGTTTAAAGCACTTGTGTAATATGCGAAAAAAATCATATCTGCCAAAATTGACGTCAGTTTCGGATTTCAAATTATAGCGAGTTAATCTGAAATTGGTTTTTAAAAATATTGTCCATGCGCAGTTCCTTTGAATGGCAACGGGGAAAGAAATTGCATTAGAAATACAGGGAAAAAATAGATTTCTATAATGATAAACTATGGGAGATGTTTAAAAAAAGTGGTAAAGAATGGTCTAAGAAAATTTTATAGTGGACAGTAATTTTACTTGTGTTCTAAAACATATGTACATCAAGTTTCGTTTCAATCGGACAAAAACTGTAGATTTGTATAAGAAACATACATACATACATACCAAGAACGGCTTTTACATATATAGATATACTGTGTTGTTATAATTAAAGTTCGCCTATTCAGAAGGCTCTAGAGCCGGTTCTATGGCTCCAAACGAAACAAAATTTCCCTAGTACGTGGTTGAAGAGATGAGCTCGGTGAAAATCGAAAAAAAAAATAGTTAAAATTTTTGTCAATAGGTGGCGCTGCGCCAATATTTAAGCCGATATTTGCAGATTCCTTTATTTTGTAAAAAACAAAATACAGGAAATTTTATTTCACAGTTGGTAAAAGTAAACTTTTTGTGATTCGTTATATCAATTTCGGTCAATCCAGATGAAACACACAAAATCACAAAATACCACCCAACGCTTGATAAAGATCACATTTTATTCAAATTTTCGACGAACGACGTCAAAGTGACGTCGCAACTTCGAAAATTTGAAATACCCTTCTAACCACCTGACGATTTAAAACTTGCTGATAAAGTCTGTCTATGATTTCTTTGACACTGGAACAGTTGATTGTTTCTGTAAAGCATTTGAATCTATGCTTTGTGGAGAATGGTAACTTTGAAAGAAAAGTCACTTCTTGTAAAGTTATTTTATCAAAATAACAGCAACGCAGCTGCAGCTCTTCGAGAATTCCGGAAACTAAAAGATGTTAGACGTGGACAAATGTCGGATCGTGGAGTTCACAAAATGATTAAAAAGTTCGAGGAAACAGGAAAACTCTACATTCTTCCTGGCATAAGACTAAAAAGGTAGACATTTCTACTAGAAGATATTGCTACTGCAGCCATGGATTTAGCAAGCCAGTCATCATTTGGTAATGCAAGTGTGCCAGCTATTGCGAATGAAGTCGATATGCAGATTTCCACTGTGAGAAAAGTGATGCGTCAAATTTTGCGCTACTATCCATACAAGAATCAGAGGGTGCAACAACTAATACAGGGTGATACCGAAAGTCGACTATCATTTTCACTACAGTTTCTTGCACGAATGAATGTGGACAATTGTTGGTCCTGGAATTTTCTATGGACTGATGAAGCGCATTTTTATTTAAACAGACAAGTGAACACACACAACTGTCGAATTTCGGCGAAAAAGAACCCTAATGTTGTCGAAGTAGTTCCATTGAATGCAGCTAAAGTGACGTTCTGCTGCAGTTTCACACCTACGTTTATGATAGGGCCATATTTGTTTGAGGAACTAACATCCACAGGACCCATTACATGTTCCGTAAATGGGAGAAGGTATCTCAATATGTTGTCAAATTTTCTGATTCCCGAGCTGCAACTGTGAGGCTGCAACGGTGAGGCTGCCTTTAAAATATCGTGTTTATGCAAGACGGTGCACAACCGCACATTACTAGAGCAGTTCGGACTTTCTTAACAAGTCATTTTACAGAAGACTGCATCATAAGTCGTTATTTTCAAACAGTCTGGCCACCACGATCGCCTGATCTAACACTATGCGATTTTTGGTTGTGAGGATTTTTGAAAGATTCTGTATCTATTGACAGATGTCAGACAATCTCTAATCTGAAAGACAGTATTAGACTTCATATTCGCTCAATCTCACAGGACGGTTTACGCAATGCTGTAGAAAGCACAATTCTGAGAATGGAACGCGTTATTGAAAATGGTGGAGGATTCATTGAGCATGCGTAATGTTATTCTTCGTTATTTCCTCGCTGCCGAGCGACATGTTTTATTTGTGTTAATGCAGATTACATCACATGAAATTATATTAATTTTTCTGTATTGTTTAGAGTCATAGGTCAGTCTCTAGAGCTGTCTGATTAGGTGAACTTTAATTATAAAAATTCGTAGTTCGTCGAAGTTTGTTGAAACTTTTAAATTTGTGTACTTCGTCTGGATTAACTGAAATTGATATAATGAATCTGCAAACATCGCCTTAAATATTGGCGCAGCGCCAACTACTGACGAAAAATGTAACTTTTTTTTTCGCAGAGCGCATCTCTTCAACTACGTACTAGTGCAATTTTGTTTCGTTTGGAACCATAGAACCGGCTCTAGAGCCTTCTGAATAGGCGAACTTTAATTATAACAACCCTGTATATTTGAATACATGTATTTAAACTTTTTTCATAATATATTATTTAAAGACCGCTCTATGGGTGGGCACCAGCATAAGATATGTTCAATTATGATATTTTTTAAAGTCTTTGGAAAACAAAATCGTCAGTTTATTTTCAAATGCAAATCACCGTTATATTACATATTCTTTAATAAAACAAAAATAAACAAAAAATAAAATTAAGTAGGCCATCAGTAAAATCTGAACATGACCGTTACGTGAAACACTATTCGTAGTTTTCTGCATAGGATACTTTTGGCTGGTGGGCACTTCTGTTTGGTAATGTTCGTGGTGAAACGAAAGAAAAAAGTTTTAAACGTTTCAGGTATATGACTATATATATATATATATATGGCAAACTATTCATTAAATGTGTATATATATTTATGTTATTGTATTATGAATTCTAAAGAGAAAGTTTAGGGGGGAAAAATCTTAGAAGTAACATTTGTTAAAAAAAAAAAAAAACGGAAATTATAATGATAAATTTGATAGTTCACCATATAAGTGCATGCTGCTTGATGCTTAACTCTGCCTTAATAATGAACAGCTTAATTACGAAATTTCTTTCAGTGTCCACAAGTTATACTATCTGGTTAGAAGTTTTAGAAGAGGTATTGACGCTTCAACAGACCACGCAAACACAAACCTGTAGGAACATCTCCTTTATTATTATTATTATTATTATTATTATTATTATTATTATTATTATTATTATTATTATTATTATTAGTTTTCCACTTATTGAGCTCTAATCAAGGCGGCTTTTAGAAACGAATAGACATATAAAACTGTTTAGACTAAAAAAATATATTATTTATTTATTTTTATTATTTATTTATTTTGTTGTTGTTAAATTTCATGCAGCGTTCCTAAGCGAAATTTTGTCATTAACCTAGCGAAAAGGGACTAACTGATTCTTAAAACAGGGTGTACCAACTAAAATAAAAATATGTCTAAAGAGCTCTTCTTTTCATCCGAGATCCCATCATATAGAATTTAATATATATATATATATATATATATATATTTTAAATAGGACTTTATAAAATTTCTCTTTTACAAAAACAAATTGCCTAAAATACGTTTTTTTGTTTGAGTTGCTTCTGATTTTCTTTGATTTTCGAAATAAATTATCTGTTTATTTAAATCAAAAGGTATTAAAAAGATTATTTTTATTAACTTTTGCATTCAGCAGCTAAACTATTAAACTTTTGCTTTCCAGACTCCTATTCATATGTTAGTATACAGAAATAAAAATTGTTTTACAAGCTTGATTGAAAAGATTTTTTTCTTCTATTCATATTTTTACTATCTTAAAATTGTTATAAGAAAAGTTTTTTTTTTTTTTTTTTTTTTTAATTTAAAGTTTTGAAAGGCAGTCATTTCTTAAACTATTTAAAAAGAAATTTTACCTAGTTTTCATACTCCTATTCATATGTTCGTCGTAAATTTGAAAGGACTTAAAGATAATTTTTTTAAGTAAACTCAAGTCAATAAATGATTAAAAGACTCTATTAATGAATTTTTATTTCATAGTACGCTTTTGAGAACATTTCTTTCATTAAGAAAATAGTTTGACAGCACTTGTACATTATTCTTGGAAGATCACTGAAAACTATGACTTTATTAAGAAAAAAATTAAACAAAGGTACATAAAATAGAAATGTAAAAATAATATTTTCATTAATTTTTATGAAGAAGTTATGTTGTTTTAAAAAAAATTATTTTTAGTTTATTTGAAAATGTTCGTAATTTAAATAAGGTTACCTTCCAAATCCAACTAATTAAGGAAAATTATTGCATTAATGCATTGAATTTTTTCTCAACAGTTGTTTGTACAAGTTTCCTTTACTGATGGGGAAATTTGTTAGCGTTTTCTTTTATTATTTGTTTTGAAAATGAAGAAAATTCTTTTCAAAAGGTGAATATTCTAAAAATGGAACTGATTTGACAAACTTTTTAATGGTAACAGTGTGTTATACATACAGAATAATAAGTACTCATAGTTGCTGTGAAGGCGTTTCAGCGTACCACGAGATTGTGAATACATTGAGCAAGAATCTCCTTGGCTGGGTGCGAAATCATTCTACACTGGGCGTACCATTATTGTGTGTGAATCCCCCCCTCCTAATAGAATGTGTGAACTACGGCCTTTTGAGCTTCTCACCTTAAGTCACATAAATGCTTTGATAAATATAGGTAAGGAGGTTTCTCTTAACTTGATTGGTCCATAACGATATCAGTTTCCTAGGTGAGGAAGTATTCACCTTTAATTTGGAAGTATCCAGCTTTAGTTTATTTGTGTTTTATTCAGTTTGATATGGGAACACTATATTAATTCATTTAGGATTCATTAAGAGCCTACGCTAGTCACTCGAAAAAACGCTCAAGCTAATGTTAAGTCTATGGGAAGGTTCTTGCGTGATTTCTCACTCGCATTTTAATATTTTTAAATATTTTTTTTCTGCATAGGATAGCTGAGGTCGATCTCTAACGTTGTTAGTTTTTACTTTTCTGATTTTGGTTACAGTTCTTTTTATAAGCGGACATTTTCCATTTTGGAACCGGTTGGAACCGGTTCTGAAAGTGAAAGTACCCTTATATAAAACAACTGGAACCAAAATCGAAAAAGTAAAAACTAACAACGTTACAGATCGACCTCAGCTATCCTGTGCAAAAAACATCATTTAAAAATATTAAAATGCGAGCGAGAAATCGCGCAAGAACCTCCCCATAGACTTAACATTAGCTTGAGCATTTTTTCGCGTGACTGATGTAGGCTCTTAACATTTGGAAGTATTATTTTCAATATAAAGAAAAAGTTAAATTAAATTTAAATACAATAGTTGTTACACTAAAGAAAATTAATGACATATTAAATGCAGAAAAATATTCTACCACATTATTCCTTTAAGAGCATTTTAGAGACTCGTGTACATAAATCGCCTTATGGGCGCATAGCAGTTTTTAGTTGTTAATCCACGATTTTCATCTTTATAACTGAATGATAAAAATGTTATATTAAAGTCACAATGAAAGTTGATTCATCTGTTCACTTTTCGAATTATCTTCGGTAAAATTCATAGTTTCGATTGGGAAAACTTCGGTGACCTTATTTAGGCGTGGGTTGAAAGATGATCATCGGGTTCTTTCGCATTTCCGTAGCAATCATGATATTTACAACTTTTCTGATTATGTGTTAATTGGTGTTTTCGGTTAAATGTTTATGGCTTGATTTTTGAGATTACAGAAATGAGAAGGGATTTCCAAGATTTAATATTCTTGATTACACAACTTAAAGGATAATTTATGAATGTTTATAGTTCAGAAAATCATTTACCTCTAACACCCGGCCCACTTCCTTGGAGTTTTCTTGAGTGGTCCAAAGACATAAACTTGTCCAAAGGTGACAAGTCAGGACTATACGGGGGATGTTTCATGACTTCCCATCGACAGATTATAATAACCCCTTTCCACCTCATGCCACGTCGATTATTCTTGGGTGTTTTCAGTTTCTGTAAGGTAGTGCAATTGGCGCTGAGAATGTTTGGAGGCATCCATGACACCAACCGTTCTGGTCACCTTGCTTCTATGATGGCTTACAGCCAACTACTATGTTCCGCTGATGCTGCGTACTTTTGTCACACCCAGAGCACTCTATTGTCCTTTGATCAGCCTTCTGACTCCTCAAACGCGGATGCACTATCGACAGTTTCACTTTCATTTGAGCGACCCATATACTGCTGAGCCAAGCTTTAAAGATTGGTCACGTGAGTAACAGGTCTGAGTAAGACGAGTCTATCCTTGATAATATGGAAGTAGGTAATGAAAGGGATGTCTCCCCTTGATTTGATTTTGTGGGAGACGAATAGGAGAATTCCGCTAATTTCATATTTACCAGTAAAAGGACATATAAAGGCCAGTGTAGAAATTACATGCGGTCAGACGTGTTAAGCGAAACCTGTACTTTGTCTCCTCTTAATCCAATGCTTCCCTCCCTTCAGAATAGTCTATTCTTTTGGCAGTATGCCAAGGTCCGTGTTTGAAAACTGGTTAAGCAGTAATATTGCTACTTTTGTTGTTTCCATTTTTATTTTTGTTTTCCAACGAAATAAAAGAAACTTTTTTAATCATGTTGATTTAAAACTAACTCTGGAAAATACCATTAGAAAAAGTTGTTTTTATTTGTTTTGAATGTTCCATTTTAGACACGTTTGTGTTTTCATGATTCTTTTTCAGTATGGTAATTATGTAAGTCATTAGTTTAAGTTAAATTTACTACGATTTAAAAAACATTTATTTAAATTAGTCATTCATATATATATGGAAATTATTATTTAGATTTGTAAAAGCCACAATTTATATTCATTTTGCATAAATATTTGAAGAAAATGAAAAACAAAACTTAAATTCATTTTTCTTTATTTATATTTTTCTATTAGTTAGCAAGTCGCTGTTCATCCAGCTATATACTTTTGGAAATTTTACGCCGACATTAAATTAACAATTGCATTTACAAGTAGTTAAAATTAAATCTTAATACAACTGATAAAACATTGCCATTCCCATTGTAAGAAATTAATTCTTATACTGTTAGTAACCGATATTTATTTAAACCTTCTAAATGTATTTCTGAGACGAGCATTTTCTCTAGATGGTCCCAGTTTTTTCTAAAAATTAAAGAAATATCATAAAATAGACTTTCTGATTTAACACTGTGATGCATGCAAAATAAAACATAATCCAACATTTTTTCTACGAGATACGTTATATTACAAGTTATTAGTCAAAGTTTAGAATGGGGTTACGAAAATCTGCCAAACATCATCTTCAGCAATGTCAAGGACTTTAATTAAATATGTTTTCGTAGCAAATAAATTTTGCCCAATTTTGTACAAAATTGGATTTTTAATGAGATTGTTAAATTGTGTAAGTCATCATTGTCATATTATAACTCTGTCAGTTTGCAAAAACTACATAAACTAACACAATGTCATATTATTGTACTTTAAATTTCGTATATGAGAACATTTTCAATTTTTATTTCACAATGTGAAAAAAAACGCTTTCTAAATGCATAATCCTTAAAATTATGTATGCATATTTTTTCTTCCTGCCTACGATTATTTTCGTTAACATCGTGATATAAAGAACACAAATTTTATTCATAAATATTAATAGGATTGTTCCGTTCAATTTGTTTACAACTGAATATTCATGAGCTTCTTTTATTTTCATGAATATAAAAGAACATATATTTAAACATTTAAATGGCTTACATTTAATTTTCACAATTTTCTTTACCAAATGTTTAGATAATAAAACAAAAACATTTATTTAACTTTATGCGTAGCTTATAATCCAATCATATAAAACAAAAAAGACATGAATATTAATTTATTCATGAATATCAATAGGAAACTTAGCTCACAAGCTGGGTTTCTTTCAATTTTTCAATAAATAAAATAATAAATACATGCATTGATCTTCACAGAATCAATTTTAATTATCCATACAGAAATACAGGGTGACGCAAAATAACTCAACAGACGCTTTAAAGTATAATTATTTTAACTAGTATGTTGTAGCCATCGCAAAACTTGCTTCTCTATATACATAAAATCTATTAAATGATTTAAATAGTACAAGAAATCATATCGATTTATAAAATGGCTTTTTTATACAATGTACTCCTATATTCAGGATGCTAAGTGTAAAGTTTCGTTGAATTCCGTGCATTTAAACTGATGATATAAGCATAGCATATTTCGAAAACAAATCATCGCATTTCGGTACCCGCTCTTAGATGTCCTCAACCAAAACTGAATGACCATCTAGTCTTAAAGTGAGGATTCTAAATTTTATGTTCCGTTGAATGCTAGGTACATAAACTCGAGATATAAGTCTCACATAAATCGAACAAATCGTGGATTTGCGACACCACCTCTTAGGGGATTTTGCCCCAAAACTAATGAGTATCAGTAAACATAAGGATATAAAATCATATAACATTTCATTCTAGTCTACAAAGTGGTTTGTGAAGTAGAACTCTAAAAAAAATTGTGTCAAATAAAGACAGACATACAGTTTCACGGACAGGAATTTTTTAAAAACAGTCTAATCGTATTCAGAACCTTCTAAAATGTATACATCCGTCGAAAACCGGAAGTATGCCAGAATAATTTCCTATTTGTGTGATTTAAATGTATTGAAATCTGAATTACTGAAGATGATGATAACAGAGATAATGATGTAGAAAAACGCGTTGAAAATAGTAGTGCTGATAATAACTCCAATTGTCGAAGCATTTATATAAAGAAACTTTTTCTTGCTGCCAACCGTTTTCGGAAACGTTTCCGAGTAGATTTTACAATATATTAATCAATTTTCAGAACCCATAATATAGGTTTTTCGGATGCTATTAATTATCAAGTAAACATTTTCATGTTCAACAAACACTTACAAACAAGCATGATAAATTAACAGCTTAACATTAACATAAATTAATAATAATAAGTTAGTCTTGCATGTATAAATTCAATTACGCAGCTCAAAATGTTTAATTGAGAATTAATAGTATCCTAAAAAATAATATTCCGGTTTGAGAAAACTGATTAATGCACTATAAAAACAAATCGGACACATTTCTGAAAATCAGTGGTAGCAAAAGAAACTTTGTTTTATAAATGCTTTTTTAAATCTCGGAAATTTATTGATTTTAGAGGCTTCAAAAGACAAAGAAATGCTTTTCTGAATAGCAGGTAATTCAGGGAGGTTATATTATATTTACTAAACTTTAAGAAACTCAGGAGCTAAATTATGAAACTTTTGTCTTTTTTCTACAGAGTACATCTTCCATCGCAAAATCCGTTTGTTATCTGACGTATGGGCGAATGTTATAGTCCTTCACATATACGTAAACAACTCTTTCATTTTGACAAAAATGAATTCATTTTCTTTACTCAAATATGGGCCGAGTTGTTACATTAAACTCTTAGTGATCTATTAAAAAGAATTGTTAGTATTTTTAATGCTTAAATATACATTAATTCTCAATTTTGGAATTACTAGGTAACGCATATTATTACTAAAATTTATATAGCAGCTGTAGGTATCATTTATGTTAAAAAAAAAAAAATTAATTTTGGGAAAGGGTACTCAATTAGATTTCATTAATAATAACAGATTGCATATTTTCCAAAAAAAGACTTCATGCATAAAAATGAGTGCATAATTATTTAAAGAATTGTAAATGCTTCATTAAATTTGAAAATTATATTTGTTTCTGAAGTTTTTAAACATACAGAATGCTTCTCGAAATCCTGGGAAACTCGGAAAGATTATTTTCTTATTGTATTTTCATTCTTTGGTTATATTATATAAGGGGCTTTTAAACGAAGAGGAAACTTTTCAGTAGGGCCGCTGTTTCTAATTAAAGTGGGTTAATGAGTCTGCCGATAGATGGCGTAGCATTTTCCCCAGTTGCGCATCTGTAGTGAACGGCTTTGCCTCAGTTTATTCCTTCTTGAAAGATTGTTTTATGCGATCGGTTGAATGATGGATTACTCCAGATTGGCGCAAAGAGCTTTTGTTCAATTTCTTTGCGCAGAAATAAGCGCAGAAACAAGCTTACTAAATGAATAGCAATACTGCAGGATAATGCTAGGCCACATGTGGTTATTAAGACTCTCGACCCGCTAGCAAAATTTCGGTGGGAGGTCTTGAAACATCCCCCATACAGCCCCGGTATCTCCCCATATGACTCCCATATTTTCGGTCCCTTACAAAAGTCGCTGAAAATTCAACATTTCATATGTGACAAGGAAGTGCAAGACATCGTTGAAAACTGGATCCATCAATAAACCCAGAGTTTCTAAAATGACGCCATCCACTCCCCTCTTACGCGATGGGATCAATGCATCAATGTCAAAGGAAATTATATTTAGTTGGAATGTTACACATGAACTGTAATTACAATATTCTATAATAAATTATTCTGAAATTAAATATGCTTTAAATATAACCATAGTCTCCTTTTCATTTGAACGCCCCTTATATTTTCATAGATTAAGAAACATTTTCCCTTTTTTACGATGTACCTTTTTAGGTACAATTTTTATTATAAGTGCTGAGTCAAGATAAACATGTCTTTCTGATACCTAAACGAGTTGTTAGAAATTTTGAAATATATAATTACGTCATGTTCATATTCTGAATGTGTATGGTTTGCTGTGGACTAAGCAAGATGGAATAATAAATTTAAAACAAGCAACGTTAAATCACCAAAAAATGTTTATAAATGCAAATGTTTAAAATATTTCACATGTATAATAAAGAACGTTTATCTCTCTATATTGAAACAAGAACGAAAAATCATGCGTCAAGCATAGATTATGTAACACTTTCCAACGCTTCCAAAATAATTTTACAAATCATTACCGTTTAATAAGCTGAAAGATAACATCTAAGTAAACAATTTCAAAAACGCATAACATATTTAAAGGCGTAATTTCAGGAATTTCCAACATATACAATATTCGGAAAAATATCCGATTACTTTCATTCAGCCCTGTATAGGATCTATAGATTTGTATATATACTACATATATACTACATAGGATGCTAAATTTTAGTTCAGTTAGGAAACGCGTTGCACTGTTTAAAATTCTACTTCTGGAGTTTCTGTCACTAAACGGAAATGTGTTCGCGAACTTTTGTGCTGCCCTGTATATGATCTACAGAAATTATACACACCAAGTAATAGACAAAAAGTGCGTTAAATTTAAAATCGCGTTCAGAAACTTAAAACGCACTTCCAGGAATTATTGTTAACAGACAGTAGAGAATTTTTTGTGTGTCCCTGTAAATGAACGATGACTGCTATACACACACTATTCTGTAGTGAACCTCTTGTAATGCACCTTAGTGATATATATAAATTGCTATGCGTTTAAAATAGTGGAACATTACTTAATTAAACCGCAAACGATTTTTCTCCATAGACGTAATGTAACGGAATTCTTTTGAATGTTCATGTAAAGTAACTATAAGTGCTTTGCACATCCTATTCCATATTATGCTTCTTGTAATGCACCTTAGGGATATATATCAATTACAATGTATTTGAAATTGTGTAACATCATTAAAATAAACCGCAAATAATTTTCCCCATAGACCGTGATGTAACGAAATTTTTTTGAGTGTCCCTGTAAAAAAACTATAAGTGCTACACACTTCAGTTGAAATAGGGAACATGGTATGGATAACGACAATAACATATAAAAATTGCAGGGCAACCCGAGCATATTTACGGGAGTTAGAGCACGGCCAGACGGCCAGACGCCAGACGGCCAGACGCCAGACGGCCAAACAAACCGAAGTCATAAACACTTTTCAACTAGGTTGGAAAGTGTTAAAAAGTGTCGATGAAGATTTTGTGCCTTGAAGTCTTTCTGTACTAATATCAAGAAAACTATTTCATATAAAAATATGAAAATTTACAGTTTTATAGAGAAATGTTCGATAAACACGCTGAAGAAGACAGTTTTTAAATCGAAGAATTATTTGAAGAGATATTTAATGTTAAAGTTGGTCAAAATAGTTCTCTTAAAAAAGTTTTATAGGAACGAAAACTGTGCACAGGAATTTAACCATAAATTGTAAGGATATAGTTGATAAGCTCGCGGTGTGCAGGCTGCAATCATTATTTAAAAGAAAATTGATATTTAAAAGAAAGTTATTATTTATATTTTTAACTTTAATTCAATTGCATAATTTTAATTTTTCGTAACTTGGGAGAGTTCTACTAAAGGAATAATTTAAATTGAAGATTTCTACACTTTATATAAAAATAAAATTCTTTGATTAATATATATATAAACGCACAAAGTTGGATTTAGGATGACAACATGAACGCTTGGATAACAAATATGAAAAGTATTTTTTTTTCATGCATTCGCCAGTAAAATTAAAAAGAAAAATAGAAAAAGCTGCAGAAAATAGAGATAGATAAAAAATAAATAACGGTTTTCTGAAAAAAAAATAGAGAGAGATCCAAATTACACCATACATTTTGAACGAAATCTGGAGTTTAACTGAAAAATGTTGTATTGTACTATATGTGAACCGTATGCTTCGTGTAAGTTCATTTTATATTTTATAACTAGTCGGATGTGCCAATCTCAAAACTTTCTTCTATCTCACAGAGGTTTCGCATACACTAAAAGGAATCAGCACCCGTCTAACTGAATCTAAAAGTTTTATTAAATTCCGTGCATTAGTTCTTGAGATATGACTATTGCTAAAATCGTGTAAATCCTGGAAAATGCAGCATATCAGCGCCACCTATTGGGAGATTTAGACCAAAACCTAATCAACAATAACATATGTCAACGTCTAACTGAATCTCAATTTTGATGAAAATCTGTGTATTAGTTCTTGAGATATAATTATCATGATAATAATAAAAAAAGTGGTATAGCAGCGCCACCTATTGGGAGAGCTACACCAAAACGTAATCAGCATCTATTTATGTCAAGGTCTAACTGAATCTGAAGTTTGGTGAAAATAAGTGCATCAGTTCTTGAGATAGAGCTATTGCGGAAATCGCGATAAATGCAGCATAGCAGCGCCACCTATTGGGCGATTTTCGCCAAAATCTAAACAGTATCAATTTAAGACAGGCAGTAACTGAATATAAAGTTTTATTAAATTTCGTACATTAGTTCTTGAGATAGAGCGCCCACAAAATTTTTGTCACAGACAGACAGACATTTTCTAAAAACAATCAAATCGTGTTCAGGACCTTCTAAAACGTATAAATCCGTCGAAAACCGGAAGTCGAAAATTTTCATAAATCCAATGCTTCTTGTAAAGATAGAAGAAAGTAAAAATTTGGGATAAATTTTATTCAAACGTGCCGTTTTATGTCATCACAAGAAATATTTCAAGCGAGCCTGATCAGAAATAAATCAATTTTATATTTTTAATTTGTTCTAGAAGTAAATGCTTAAATGAAATTTAACTTAAGAAGCCTAGCATATCTATTGCATAATCCATTTCTTTCCTGATTATTATTCGATAATTAATTCTTTTTTACAATGATTTAACACGTAAACATCTAGCGATAAAATTAATTAATTAATATGTGTAGAACGAAAATAAAACACTGTTTGTTTCACATTTTATATCAATTTCTCTATCTCAGCGAGAAACTAAAACGTATAAAGTAATCTGCATGAAAGTAAATGCATATAAAATAATATATTCAATCTTAATTTTAAAAAGAAAATGGGAGAATTTTTTCATAACCAGATAAAACAAGCGTTTCGAAAGTTAGAGGAAGAGCATATTCTAATTAACCCGAAAAATTATTTTCGTTAAAAAGAAGAAAATAAAATACAAGGGGATGGAGATATGAGATAGTCTGTATTTTTTATTTTATCAAAAAGAATTCCTAAGCTTGAATTAATTATTTGAACTTTAAATTACATTTCATGAACAAAACAACCCTCTTTATTTTTCTAATATTTCTTTTCCCGTAATTAAATCTGCGCGTATGAGATTAATTCATTCTATTTCATTCCATTCCATTTCTAGTTACTTTTATAGTTTTGTATTTCCTTTTTCCTTTTTCCCTTTTTTTTTTTTTTTTATAAAAAATGATTTTGGATTGATAAAATGAAAATTAAAAATTGCTTAAAAGAATGCACTTAAAAGTAAAATTATAAAGCAAGTTATCATTTAACACAATGAAACTTTAATAGTAATGTCAAAACTATATTTTTAATTAAGCATGAAAGACTGACGGTAACATAATTTTTAGCATGTCGTTATTGTCAGCCACAATATGATTTTTCATGAAGAAGGTGTGCATAACACTGACAGTTATTTTACAGGGGCACACAAAGGAATTCGGTTACATTACCTTCTATGGGCAGTAATTACATAACATACTTTATGTTATTAACCCATTGTGCTATTTGAAACTCTATGAAATTTTTGTATGTTACTGAGGCTTATGCCGTAGCATATTTTCTATTACAAATAAGGGGTGAAACATTTATAGTTTTTCTCCAGGGCTATACAAAAGAATTCAGACGCATTAAATTTATTTTCTATTACTTATTTTTTAAACGTATTTCCTTATTAAACATATGGTGTTTTGTGTATCAATATATATGTGTATGCTTATGATTTCATCTAACATTTGAACGCCAATTAAACTCACTTCCTACGAACGAATTTCTCACAAATCTTCAGAAAAAGCTTCTGCCACAGTCAAATTTATGTTTTGATAAAATTTTTCAAATTACAGAATTTTTACCCCTGCTTAAGTAAATTTTTATAATGGATATTTTTTACGTTTTATCGTATGACAAACATACTCAAGTTACAGATTAATCTAAACTTTCTTTTACAATCATAACATTCTAAAGCCAGAAATTGTTCATCCAAATTTAACTAAAATTGATTTCTTTTTCATGTTTCACTGTATGACAGGTATACTGAAGTTAAAAACAGGTAAGACAGATTCAACACACCTTTCTTTTGCGTTTGTATAGGCCAAATTAATTTAAATATTTTGTTTTAAGTTTTAGTGTATAAAGCCGCACTCAAGTTAAAAAAAGTTTGGACGGATTCAACAAAATTTTATTTTTGTTCATGGCATCCCGTTGTGTAGAATAGTGCAACTAAATTTAAATAAAATGAAATTTTTAATAAATCTTTAGAATAAACTGCAACCTCAGTTTGTTGTTTCTATTTACTGTACACAGCCAAATTTATCTTTTTATAAAAATTTTCACATGTTAGGCGTTTTTACACTTGTTGGAAATTGCATAACTAAAATCTTGAAACTGTTGAAATGTTATGTTTTCTTAAATGGCAACCTTACTCCATGCTAATATTAAAAACCACAGATTCAAATCAACTTTCTATTACGCCGATAATGCCCCTAGATGAAGTAACCAAACTTAAATAAAACATATAACAATAAAATTGATGTTTTATGTTTTATTGTATGATACCATACTCATGTTAAAAATAAGTAGAACAGATTAGACACAATTTTAATGTTTAGGGTCTGGTACGAAAGAAGATTACTAATATTAAATAATATTAATTTCAAATAAATATTCAAAATAAACGTTGCGACGGCCAAATTTAATTTTTGATAAATATTTCTTTACATGACAGATATTTTTTATACTGTTAGTGCACATAGTGGGAAATTAATTTGTTTTTTATGTTTTCTTATAGGGCAACCATATTCCAAGTTAAAATTAGCTTGGACAGATTCAAATCAATTTTATTTTACTTCAATCCAGTATTTAATAAGCAGAGTGAAAATCTGTTGAAAGCAACCACGCAAGTTTTAACTTGATATGACATTTTTTTTTGTATAAAATATTAGCGATTTATCTTCCGTAATCGAATTAAATGCCGAAAGTTGACATCAAATATCAGTGATATTGGCTGTAATATTTTAAAAATGAATGTGAATATCATTAAGTTTTTTTCTGAAGTCACTTTTGTACGAAATCAGACTCGATATAACATGTCAATTTGTTACCGACTTGATTACGCAAGATTAGCTATAAATCCCCGTCTTCATTAAATTTTTAAGGGAAGACAATAGAAGAACGACAAATTTGAATATGAATATTTGCGTTTATTGCAATCAATAACTTCTTTGGCATATTTAATCTTTGATTTCTTTTGATGATTTAATGATTGAGTTCTTCCCGTTGAAAAAAAAATCCAACTTTCAACGTTTGATCTCAAAAACGTTGCAATAAAGATAAGAATTTATAAAGCAAAATTGTGTTAGTTGCATTTAATAGAGATAATATTAAATGCAACAACACACTAGATTCCGAATGCAATATAGAAAAATACCATTACTCTAGATTCCGAATATTTTTGGGGATTAGAAAATGTTCCAATAGCAACATTGTATATATTTTCACGCTAATGTATTTAATTTGATTTTTTATAGAGATGCACAATCTAATTCGTACAGCATAGGTGTCAACTTTTGCGGATTTTGTTTCCAATATTTTTTAATTGTAAAATTTGTCTTATTAAATCAAGAAAATAAACAATTAAGTTGGCCATTTTTTTTTCAAAAATAGTGGTAAGAAGAAAGCATAAAATTTGCATTTATGGTACACGTTAGCGTCCATGGGTGGTAATTGATTGAAATGCAATTTACAGCCATTTTGTTATTTCAAAATGAACGACGCTCGTATATCGCATTGAGTTGTGCCACGATATGCCCCCTACTGAACATTTTGAACATGACAATTACAGTTTTTTGAAATCATGAAGAAAATATCATTTGTGAGCAATCAATGTTAGAAATGATTTTCAATTTTGCTAAATTTGACTGAATGTATCACTGTCATTGGAGACTGCGGTCGAGAAGACTCTCGATTAACACCAAATATCACCAAATGATTGCCTATATCGGTAACATTTGGTAAAATATGACCACATTCGTGAAATATAATGTCAACGTGGCTGATAAGACGTTAATGTGGCGGAAATCCTATTCAAATATAAACAACGCATTAATTATTACACATTTTATTCACCGACTAAAATCTTTTGTAGTTGAGTTATTGCACAAAATTTAACTTTTGATTAGTAAACATACGGGGCATTATATTAAGCATAATAATAAAAAAATATAGATAACTTATTCAGAATTCGTAGCATTTCCACATTTTCAAAGAATGCATCTCTCAAGACTACTTCTTTCGCAGACAACAGGCGATAATTACTTTGAATTAAAACTCATCTCTAATAATAATAGTAATAATAATGAAATGAATTATGAAAATGGAAATAGCTACAAGTTTGCAATTCCTTGCTTATACTAAAAAAATCAAGTCAGCTGTTACATTAAACAGCCAAATGCAAGAGATTGTCTGCCGCCCATTCCGCCCATACACAATTTAATAATATCAAAATGCTCTTAAATTCAATCATTAACACTTTACAACCTAGTTGAAAAGTATTTATGACTTCGGTTTGTCTGCCGTATGGCCGTATGACCGTATGGCCGTCTGCCCGTACTCTAACTCCCGTAAATATGCTCGGATTGCTCTGCAATTTTTATATGTTATTGTCGTTATCTATAGCATGTAACCTATTTCAACGGAAGTGTGTAGCACTTATAGTTTTTTTTACAGGGACACTCAAAAGAATTCCGTTACATTGCGGTCTATGGGGAAAAATCATTTGCGGTTTATTTAAATAAAGTTTCACTATTTTAAACGCATTGAAATTTATATATATCACTAAGGTGCATTACAAGAAACGTAATATAAAATATGGTGTGCATATCACTTATAGTTACTTTACAGGGACAGTCAAAAGAATTCCGTTACATCACGTCTATGGAGAAAAATCGTCTGCGGTTTATTTAAATAATGTTTCACTATTTTAAACGCATTGAAATTTATATATATCACTAAGGTGCATTACAAGAGGCTTACTACAGAATAGTGTGTGTATAGCAGTCATCGTTCATTTACAGGGACACACAAAAGAATTCTCTACTGTCTGTTAACAATAATTCCTGGAAGTGCGTTTTAAGTTGTTGAACGCGATTTTAAATTGAACTCACGTTTTGTCTATTACTGGGTGTGTATAAATTCTGTATTTCATATACAGAGCAGCACAAAAGTTCGCGATCACATTTCCGTTTATTGACAGAAACTCCAGAAGGAGAATTTTAAACTGTGATACGCGTTTCCTAACTAAACTAAAATTTATCATCCTATATAGTATACTAGCAAGCTATGCCCGCTGCGCTGGTCGGTTTCTACAAATGAACCTTGAATCAAACGAAATATATCGTTTAATTTGACCTTGTATTTGAAAGCAATCTGTATATCCTTCTGCATATCCTGGAATATCCTTCCACATTACTATAAAATGACGTCATTGCTATTACATTTTCTAATGTGCTGTCAAAATGTTAGTTGTTAAGGACCAACTCTCTTATTTGGTCATTTACAGTTAGGGTTTGCTAAAGAATGATAAAACTATATGCAATATACTAAAACCATCACTAAAAATTATCGAACTAACAAAGCAAACAAATTAACTAACAAAATCCATTCAGTAGAAGTTTTTATAAAGGCTAATCTCTAATAATCGGGTTATAGAACTTTTCCACATAATTCTAAAACTAACAGAACGATATGAAATATACTAAAACCATCCTTACAAATTATCTACTTAACAATGCAAGTTGCCAAAAATATGCCCAGTAAAAACTTTCAAAAAGGCTAATCTTTAGGAATCGGGTTCACCTGACTATGTAACCTTCACACATAACTGTTTGACTAAGCAACGTAGAACAATATGTAGTACACTATAACCATTCTTGAAATAGCATCTAACTAACTAACAATACAATTCTCATCAAAATACGTCCAGTAGAACGTTTTCAGAAGGCTAATCTTTCATATTCGGAATCAAATATTGAAAAGGCTAATATTTGATAAAAAAAAGGGTCACTCGATTTTCGAATTTCCCCCTATAATTCTTGAACTAAGCAACGCAGAATGATATGCTATATAATAAAACTTTTCCTAGAAAATTATCTAACAGTGTAGGTTCCATCGAAAAACATTCGGCAAAATCTTTTTAAAAGGCTAATCTTTCATAATCGGATTGATCTGATTATAGAACTTCCCATTATAATTTTATTACTAAGCTACGTAAAACGATATGTTATACAATAAACCCTTCCCTGAAAAACTATCTTACAGTTTAAGTTCTACGAAAATCCATTCAGCAGAACTCAAGTTATAAGCAGCCGGAACGAAATTTCATATATGTAGAAGTAAATAGAAGTATATTGCCATTAATATAGTTTGCATTTGAATAAAAAAAGTACTTTTCGGTTAGCCGGTCACCAGTGGTATATGTACATCTATATAATAAAAGCGTAAGTCTCTGTGACTGCCATCAACAGTTCCGGGATGACCGCTTCACTTTTTCATATCCCAGGCGGCCATTTTTATTTAAAATTATTTTTTCGAATAAAACTGCATGAAAGTTACATTTTTAGAAAGATCGTTCAAAATAAATTAATATTTGAGAGATGACTTACATTCAATGATTTATATATTCTGCAATAATTTCAGTTGATATTAGGCTCGCAGTTCAAATTCTCTATCCATGAAGGTAAACAAAAAAAAATCATTCGTCGTGAACGTTTAAAATATTAAACCATGGAGGTAATCGTTCGTAAAGCAAGTTCTCCGCGAATGACTTTTTGGACCACTGCCTGGTGTCAAAAAGTAATTCGCACCAATGAGACAATCAAAGTTTAATAATTGCGAGCTATGCAACTCAACTTCCTGCTGGATCTTTTCTTGACGTACGCTGAATGTAAACAAATACAGTTGACGCTCATTATAGCGACCACCCATTATAGCGACCGTTCCATTATAACGACCGATGCAAAATGTCCCGAAATATATACCCTTTAAGCTATGTTATTTTTACATCCAATATAACGACCGACCAGCTGCTTATTTCTCAATACAGCGACCGAATGGATCTTTCCTCCCGATTTTTTATAAGAATTTTTTTATAAGATATGTTTATGTTTTGATTGACTGTGATGTAGACTGTGGGGAAAATTTGGCGGAAAATGACATAATTTCTCGCTATTCTATACAAGAAAAAATTAGAGTCATCGGATGAAGAAAGTATGCCGTCACCGCCGATATCTGATGTAAAAAGTGTTTCAAATGCTATTGACACTTTAAGACATTTTTTTGAAATACAAGAAAACACAGAAAGTTACTTATATTTCTAACTGAGATGGAAAATTTTGTTTTAAGAAAACATCAAATGCACAAAAAACAAACAATTTTGAATTATTTTTGTAGAAAATAAATGTTAATACGTAAGTAACTATTTTTTTGTGATTTAACTTTAATTTAAAATTTTATTTTAGAAATATGTAGTTATTCTCTTAAATTGATTTTTTTATAATTTTTCATTGTCAATGTTTATTTGATACAAAAGTAAACAAAAATTTGTAAAAAAATTGTAGTATAGAATTTCCTTTGAAACCTTAATTTTACTGCATCTGATTAGTTTTTTCCATTCACTATCGTTATAGCGACCTCCCATTATAACGACCCTTTTCTTTGGCACGCGAGGGGTCGTTATAACGAGCGTTGACTGTACAACTCATGTAATATTATTTAATGGATTAAATTTCGAAACGATTTGTCAGTTAATTTGGTATTTATGTATTATACGTGCCAGAAAGAGAGATCACCGAAAATGATTGTTAATCATCACCAATCATATTTATTATTGTTAATGGCCAATCGCGTTCAAAACAGTAATTTAATATACATTTATAAAATATAGAACGTCATTAAGACTTTTATGTTTTTCAAATCGCCAATACCAGCTTTTATTTTTTCGCGTGTGCAAATTAGAAACGATACTTTGATTTTGAAATCAAATGTTTTGTTTTATAATATAATTTCATATAATTTATTTTATTTTGAATGGAAAGTGTGAACGGCATGTATTTTAAATTGGAACAGCTGTCGCAGACGCATCGGGGTTGGCGCAATTTTTGTTTTGCGCCATTTTGGCGAGAAAACCCCATTTTCAGGTACCTGTTAGAGATTGCTAAAACAGCATGTTACTTTTATTTTATTATTATATATTAGATTATTATTTATTAGATAGTTTATTTTATATTAAAAAACACACAATTTTATTATAAAACATACACAATGATTAATTTATTATAAAACACACAATATTTAATTTATTATAAAACATACGGAATCTGCTCTACCGGGTTGCCATACGAAGCAAAATCTAGCCGAAACCGCCGTGTTGCCCATGCATAAAATCGCCATTTTGGTGCTAAAATGATACCCCGGTGCGTCTGCTACAGCTGTACTCAGAATTACATGTAATAATATGCAGCCCGATTATGGCACATTATTCAAGACGTTTTAGATGAGAATAATAATAGATTTTCTAATCTTTTGTAATTGAGTCTACAGTCAAAGTTAGCGAGAAACAAAAAAAAAATATTAGCAACTATACGTTTCAGTGTAAATATGGATATCATTAAAGACGTTCACAAAATAGACTCCATTGCATCAAATCGTATTAACTAAAATAAGCCAATTGGCAATGGACCCAATTACGGAAAAATAATATGTTTAAGAATCTCTGCATTAGTTAACATATTGCAACTGATATGCAAACGGACATGAAGCATAAATGTTTCAGTGGGTTAAGCGGTTTCTGTCAAGAAAGATGAAATACATAACAGAAAATATGCAAAATGCTACCATGCTCGCAAAAGTTCTTGATTTGTCTATTAGAATCTTCCGGTTTGGCGAAGGATTAAGGAAAAAAATTAAATTATTCAAAAAAGTAAGGTGTTACATTGCTTAACATACATTTAAGTGAGACCAAACTGGACGCCAGTGGCGGCTACTATATAAATATATATGTATATATGTACTATATAAATATGTATGTATATATGTATTTGTGTAGATATATCGGTATTATATATATGTGTGTATATATACATGTATATATCTATCACTGGCGCCCGACTAACCGAAAAGTACCAAAAAAAAATAATAGTGCAAAAATGCTGTCGTACACTTGAAAAAAACACCTTTTGGCATAAAATCTCTCATCAAAACTGTTTTTCTTTTTCTTCTTTTCTTTCTTTTTTTAAATAAAATTAGTAACAGTTTTTTCTTTTATTTTTCCAGATGTATAACCATTTCAATTCTTTCTGTTACAAAAAAAAAAAAAAAAAAAAAAAAAAAAAAAAAACCTTTTGGCTTAAAATCAAATTGTTTGGGGTCAAAAGTAAAATCAAAATCGCCAAAAATAAAAGATAAATCGCCAAATATTTTTTCAACAGCAATCTTGCCCCTTGAATAATTTTTTAAGCATTACGAACATTCCCAATCATGTTTAAATTAAATATTTTCGTTTTATAATATTATCTCTCATTAAAACTCTTTTTCATTTTTTTCTTTTCTTTCTCTTTCTTTTTTCTTTCTTTTTTTTTTATAAAATTAGCAACAGTTTTCTTTTATTTTTAGAGATGTATAGTATTTTCATTTCTTTCTGGAACAATAATGGTCGCCAAAAAATTAGCAATGGTAACCTTTTCAGCCAAAATAACCAAACTTTCTATCATAATTCTATAATTAATCTACGTAGAACGTTGTGTTGTATACTAAAACCTTCCATGAAAAATTATCTATCGAATAGTGCAAGTTCCAAAAAAATCCATTCAGCGGAACTCGAGTTATAAAGGAGCGGAACGAAATTTCCGTTTGTGTTTTATATATATAGTAGAAGTAGATATACAAATCTATATTATTAAACGGTAATGATTTGTAAAATTATTTTGGAAGCGTTGGAAAGTGTTACATAATCTATGCTTGACGCATGATTTTTCGTTCTTGTTTTAAATTTGTGATTGGTGTATATTACAATGTTTCAACGAATGAATGAATTAGGAACATGTTTACAACGCGCGAGTCTGTTCAAAGTCCGTGAGTTGGCTCACGAAGGGCGCTTTGGACAGATTTCCCTAGCATATATACATATATATACAGGGTGTATCTGAAATGTTTCAACAAACTTAGGGGGATGATAGTACTCATCAAGACTAACAAAAAATGCAATGGAACACGGGGTCGCAAATGACGTTTAAAGGGTGAAAATCGCAAAACTAATAAAAATATCGAAATCTCGCATGCTGCTTTTCTGCAGAACTGGTTAGTAGCACGAAGCTGGTTTTCCTTTCACTTTTTGCATATCCGGTCAGAAAGAGATAACAAAATTGTGGAAGAAAGCCAAACAAATATGTGAGCAGGAATCCACATATGCAAATTTTCCATCTTCCGCCAGTCGTTCCTCCGTAGATGTGCTCTGTGTAATAATGTCCGCGGTCGACAGTTTGAACAATTGTTGTAAAATATTTGTTTCTTCTGGACATCACGAGCTGTGTTGTACCTATTCTGTGCAATAAATTATTTTCTGGAATGTTTCTTTCTTGTCTCAGTTTGCCCATTTCCAGACGCATTTTCTCGATTTTCATCATTTAAACGTCATTTGCGACCCCATGTTTTCCATTGCATTTTTTGTTCGTCTTCATGCGTACTATCATCCCTCTAAGTTTATTGAAGCATTTCAGATACACCCTGTATATATGTCTATGCGTATGAACAACGTTCGAACGGAAACTACGATTTTGATAATTAATTCTACTTTACTTGGTAAGGGCTGTTTCTAGTGGTGGTACCGAATAAATTACATTACAATTCTAAACTGGTATATTTATCTATGGCTTATCAGTTTTTTGTCTTTTTTTTCTTTACTATGGTTAAATTATATTGTTTAAAAATTCTTTTTTACGTAGTGATTACAACGATGGTTCCCCGTGTTAAAAATAATCCGACTTTCAAAGTTTGAACACGAAAAAGTTAACATAAAGATAAAACTATATAAAACGGAGTTGTGTTTGTTGAATTTAATAAAGACAGTACTTTACAATAATAATACTTCTTATCTCAAAATAACGTGCGTACACTGTTTAGAAGGTGGAAGAAGTCTTCTGTCACTATTTCTCAATAGAAATTTTTTTTTAATTCAAATTGAAGAATTTGAAATCCCTTCATTTAAACGCAAAATTTGTAATATTTGTCAAAGGATAAAATAGCGAAAAATTCTATTAAGAAATAGGGTAAAACTATACGCACGTTGCATAAAATTAAACATTTCTGAAATATGTACCCTTAAAAATATTTTACGGCATTAAAATTATAATACATTTAAATCAAAAATTCATTAAATTATAAAACATATGCGAAAAATTTATTAAAATTTAATAATATAAAATAACATACAAACATTTTTCTTTTTAAACTGTCATAACTTTTTTATTTATAGGGATAAACTGCGTTTCATACACATAAAATTAGAAAGGATTTCCAGAACTCCTTGTGATACAGAAATTATTTTTAACGAAAAATATGTTTTTCTGTAAATCATACTAAGGAATTTCGATGAGAACATGCTCAAAAAAAGTATGAGCTTATAAATATTTAAAACGAATGTGACACGACAAGAATGATTGCACAGAATATGTTACGTCAGAACAATGATCTTTGTACAAGAATTCCGTGCTTATGGAATGTCGAATTTCGTTGACATTCTGACTTTAAAAAAAGCAAAGAAATCTGGATTTGAAATATTTCGAAAAAATAAACTGGATTTTCGAAGGTTTTCTGATAAAATATATATATAAGGTAGATGAACCAAAGGTGGCCATAGTTAAGTTTTGAGGATTTTTTATAATTTTCTGGTTGGGTGTGTGTGGCTGAATTTTTGTTTGTAAAATTTTACACTTATCTCTAATACATATCAAGAATACTTTTTATTGTAAAATAAAATTTAATTACTGTTATAATACAATTTCAAAATTGTAGCTTTATTGGCCACCTTTGGCGTATAGTGTTCCAAAGGTGGCCCATGCATGGAAATCACTTTTAAAATGTGAAAATAATCCTCGGCTAACTATTTTACTTACTATTATGCTCTGATGACCCTTTCTTCCATTTGATATCTTCCGAGTTTTTCTTCTTAATCTTCTTATCTTATGACACGATAAGACCTTGAAGCACTTTTTGTGTACGGTAGTTCAGGGATTTTCTTCTGGGAGTTACTGACTTCTTTTGAGTGATTTCTGCTGTTAACAATAAATGGTAATCAGTTTTTTCAGATACTTATATAGAAATTTTGAAAATCACCCCTTACTACACTGATTTCCACATTTATTTTCTAATATTACAAACGTAAGGTAAAAGCACTAAATTATTGTTTTAAAAGCCTTTTATTTCGTAATTCTATCGACCATAAGATGATGTAATATATTTAAAATCTTGCTATTGGGTTTTATTTAATTTTAGTATAAACATTATTTATTTAACTGGCTATGCTTTTAGAAGTAACTTAATTTTCTTAAACAAGCGGAAAATAATATTTCTTCATTAATATATCATGTTTACAAAATTTTTAAGTTATATATTATATAAGTTGTAAATACATAGTATATTTTTATACTATAAGTATCTATAAGTATATGTATATTTACATGTTATTTAAGTATCTATTATATATAACTTAAAAATTTTGTAAACATGATATATTAATGAAGAAATATTATTTTCCGCTTGTTTAAGAAAATTAAGTTACTTCTAAAAGCAATAGCCAGTTAAATAAATAATGTTTATACTAAAATTAAATAAAACCCAATAGCAAGATTTTAAATATATTACATCATCTTATGGTCGATAGAATTACAAAATAAAAGGTTTTTAAAACAATAATTTAGTGCTTTTACCTTACGTTTGTAATATAAGAGGTTATTTAAATTAAATCTTCTTAATAAATTGTAAAATAAAGTGTAAAATAAAGAATACAATACATTATAACTCGTCTGTGCTATGGTAGAAGTGAAAACGTCTAATATGCTGTGTATAACTCTTATCTTCATGATCACGTGACTTTTAAGGAAATCACGTGGTATGATCAAAACATCCTGTCCCGATGATAGTGACGAGCACAATGTCTCGAGTAAGTAAATAAGATGGACATGCTATGTTTGTAAGTATAAATGAATCTATTTCTTTAATGTAAAGCTAATTGTTATTAATTATCAGAATATAGGGTTTTTAATGATAAAGTGTGAGAATTTCTATTACTTAACTAAAGTTCCACATGTATACACACACACACACACACACACACACACACATATATATATATATATATACATAGATACAATTTATTAAGTTTTTTACTTAATTTTTTCAAACATTTATATAATAATTTTGATAACTTTTCAATTTTGTTAACTTATCGTAATTAAAAAAAGAGATTTAAATTATTTTGTTTACTTATAATTTTCTTAAATATTTAAATTACCTTGTAAAGTTTTAAAAATTTTTATAATAATATAACATGTTTGAATTATTTTTATAAATATATGTAGTAACATAGTAACTGTATACTATGTTAGCATTATATATTAATAACATACAACAACATAAGACGAATCAACTTTGATAAATTATGGAATACTTTTACTAAGTTTTAAATTTGAAATTGTAAATTTATAAAACTTTTTTAACTTATTTTTTTTTAAATTGAAACATAATTTTACAAACTTGTAAAATTTTAAAAACTTTTAAAATAGTTCAAAAATATTTTTACTACTATGTGTAGTATGTAACTAACATTTAGTATACATACTATGTTATCATGTTTCTGTTATAAACATATATGATAAATTAATAATCTTAAATTGCAAGTTAAACAATATTAATAAACACACGCATTTTGTTTAAATAAACACACAATATTTAATGTAATATATTTTATTTTTAGGATTTAAACAATACATTTCGAATAATTTCCACATTAATGTTACGTAAAAAGTTTTCGCTGATACATTCAACTCCGTTTAAAAACCTTGAAATAACATAATCAAAATTTACAAGCATTAAAATCATATCCCCTAAGTGGATTAAATTTTTCACGTTTATTAAAGGTGAATCATGTATGTAGACTTTCGGACTGGTGTCTAAAAATACATCCTACGCATTCATAAATTTGGTTTAATATTGTTAGTACATTATCCTCAATAGAAGAGATAAATTTCGTTAGTAAAACACACTCGATTGCAGAAGGTAAATTAAAAAGTGTGCATTTTTGCTTAATTAAGTGCGGTAGATGAACTACATACAAGTGATTAATAAGTTTGTTATTATAATCCAAAGCTTTTTCCTTTAAATTTTCTAACTGAAAATCGTTTAAAACACAATGTGTATAATTCTTTAAATTTTTTATTTGCATAATAGAATTATTATAATTTAACACTAATACTGTATTGTTAGCAATAAACGATGAACTTTTATATTTTAATTTAAATCCAAAAATATTATATTGGAATTCATACCCTGTTGAAAGATCCATAAAAATTCTATTTGTTGTTGAAATTTCTTCATTTGTAAATACATTGTGTTTGATCTCTTCAATATGTACATAATACTGTTTATAATGTCGTTTTAAAGTTAAAAATATAAAATCAGCAAGTTTAATCCGAAACACGACAAAAATGCGAGATTTACCATGTTTGGTTTTGGAAATGTCATTCACACATGGCATGGGAGGGGATATGTTATGTAATTGTTCACTAATATGTGTAATGCTAGTTGATGGTTCATTCGAAGAAATTAAATCACTTGTAGGCGGTGAGGTAATGTATGTTTCCAAATTTTCAAAATCTAGGTCCTTAAACATTGTATCCAAAAAGCCTATAGCAGCGGTAGACTCACAGCAGGTTTCAGGGAAAGACGTTTCGTCATTATCACAGTTAGTGAATATTGGGGTAGTAGAATCCTTTACAATAAGGTTCTGCAGCATACAAGTCCATGATAGGGGATAGTGTTTCATAGTTCTCCTGTATATTAGATTTGGGTAAAAATTCCTTTTTATAAAAATCAGAATTTTCCATAGGTTTATCTAAACGTTGAAACTTTGTTGAGTAAGCCATTTCTTCACACGACCGTTTATTCCTAGCTAATTCACAAGCCATTTTTAAATAACAAACAGTAAAAGGTTCAGTCACCTCAAAAGTCAACAGTAAACTGATTATATTATATCTAAACAGTTACTAATATAGGTTAAAAAAAGAGTGACGGTTACAGTTTAAAGCAAGTTTAAAAGTAAACATTACGTTATAGCTTAAATATTCAAGTTGTTCATTTAACGAAAATGTATATTGCTTGTTACATATACTATCTAATAATTTATAAAAGCCGGTAGGGCAATGCAAGTTACTTATTAAATGTATAAATAGTTAATCGCGTACGATAAAAAGTATAATCAGGCGTACGTAAATAAAGAAAATTAATTACCAATATGTATATTTAGTAAAATAAGTTTGTTTAGTTACGCAAATGTATAATTAGTTAAATCGATTTATTGTATAAAAGTAATATGTGTTAAAGAAAATTAACAATATAGATTATACAAAATTATATGTTTAATAGCATATTAATTTAACTAATATATGTGAAACAATAATATATTTAAAAAAAATTAAATATATAATTTAAGTAACTTGTATGTAATTTTTACTTCTTGTAAAATTAAATTTTAATAAATTTATTTTTATACATATTGTATAAATTTACAAGTCCATTCACTCACATAATAGTGATATAATGTAATCCTATTGAAAAATAAAACACAAAAGCTTTTTCACTTATATATTATTTATTTAACTATTTAAACACATACATTAGGATATACAAGAATATGTATAGTTCAAATAAATTGGTAAAGTCAATATTTCAAAAAGGTATAGTTTCATTTTTTATAGCATTTTGTAAAGTGTCTATACGTTGTAATAAATTCTGTAAATGGTTTAAAAGTTCAGTACGCTGTTCAGATATATGTTCTTTGGGTGAGAGATGAATTTTTCTATGCTTCACTAAGTCCAATCTGTGATTAAATATTTCAGAACAATCGACACATTTATAGTGTCTGGTAAATGGTTTAATATGCCTTTGCTTTTGTTGAGGGGTGTTATGAATCATAGTATCATTTATTAATTTTTTTTCTCGCGAAAACTTATTATCACATTGATTACATTTATGCACAACTCCTTGTTTAGAATGTACTAAGTTATGCTTTTGTAAGTCGCTTTTCTGCACAAAAGATTTCGAACACATTTTACAATTAAAAGGTCTCTTTTCTAAGTTAAATTTCATGTGTCTAACTAATACATTTTTTCGCGAGAAAGTCTTACTGTGTTTCTCACATTTATACATGGCAGATGTCTTGGGATGAATTAGCATATCATCCCGTAAAGCACTCTTTGTAGTAAACAGATTATCACACTTAAAGGGTTTTTTTCTAAATGTAAGTTCATATGTCTTAATAACATATATTTTTTAGTAAATACTTTTTTACACGTATCGCATGTAAAAGGTAACTTTTGCTCGACTTGATCTGATGAAGAAGTCATTGGTTCCTTATTCAAAATAGGTTTCATTAAAATAGTAGAGTCGATTTGCTCCTTAAACTCCGATGTCAAGGCTTTTCTTATCTTGGTTGGTTTGTCTATCGCTATGTCTTGCATTGTACTTATTTATTCTAAATCATTTAAACGGGGAAAAAAAATTAGAACGTCTTAACGATGCAGAAACAGTATGTATATTATTTCAAATAAAACTTTTCATGAATATTTATTTAATTGTAGAGGGTGCGCATGATTAAAATAATTAAAAATAGCGCCATGTGTTATATATCTTATACAGAAATTAGTCTGTACGTTAAACATAAGTAATTAGGTAAAGTATCTTTTATTATACAGTGACAGATTTCATAAGGTAAGTATAAATTTATTTCTCATATTTTATGTAAACGTATACAAGTAATGTTTTATTATGTATTCATCGTGGGTTAAAATGCAAATTTAATGTGTAAAAACATCCGTTCATTATACGGTATTGCTAATTAAGTTATATATCACGAAAAATAAATTCATAATATTCAATTTAGTGAAATAATTTTTATACCTTAAACTACACAAAAGAAGTTTCGTTATCAGTAAGAAAACATAGGGATGTTATCCGCAAATAAGTAGTTTCCTGTTTTTACTCTCGTAAACAACAGATCTATTTTCAAAAATAAGTCGATAATAGTTATAATATTCGCTCAGTTTTTGTTTAAAATCTTAAATAATTTATCAAGTAAAGGGTAGTATTTTGCATACAATATGCAAGTTGTGTTATAATAATGATACACATGTTTAATGAAATTGTCTCAAATTCTTAATTTTTGTAGAAAAATAAAACAAGTTTCTACATTTTCTGAAGAGAAATTGTAAAACTTTCCGAAAACTATACTTATTTATTCCTTATACATAAATAAAAACATACACATGATAAAAAACTAAACAAATATTTATTAAATAATTACGTTAGTTTATAAATACATTGTTCAAATGATTATTATAAAAGTCCACATTCATAGATTCAAAAAATAAATAAGTATAATTACATGTACATTTCTCTAACAGGTTTTCCACAAATTACTTAATGTTTAAATTTAACAAAGCACTGTCGGCGCACCAGTTAAGCTGTTTTCTTAAATTATATCTTATACATCTGTGATCCATTTCAACTTATTTTCCGATGGAACATAAATAACAGTCAAACGTGCGATATACTGATCTCTCTAATTCATGATCGAATCATTCTAAAAAATAGTCCATCGCCTCTTTCTCAGTAAAGTGAGAACATTTACACTTTTTTAAGTTTTTTAAAACATAAACAGGTAAAAGCTTTGTTAAAAAAGTTTGAATAAGACATTCGCTAATTTGAATGCAGTTTTTCTCTAGTTTGAGAAATTGTTCTTTTGTAAGTAGTAAATAATCAGGTTTTAATAGTTTTTGCAGCATGCATGATTCCTTATCCACATAAATCGTTAGTAAGTCGTTGTTACATACGAATGTTTCTTCTTCTGCAGAGTTAAAATTAAATCTAGCCATTCTCGTTTCAAATTTATCAAAGGTTGCACACGATATTGTAATTCCTTCATTTGTAGGGAACAGTTTACCACTATTCTCAAATTTATTATATTTCTGAATGTGAACGTTTAACTCACAGTTCTTATTCATTTGCACTTCGACAATCGTATCCTCACCTAAGTCCCAATGGTATGGGGTAAAAACATCAAAATACTGAAATATTCTACTAAATTCGCTGATTTCTGAAATTTCATAGTAAGATGTGTTAAGCGAAGTAGTCATTTTCAGGTTTAGAAGTATCCAAAAAGCATGGTAAACAGATAGGTGATCAAGCAAATATACAGCAACGTTTTAGGTAATTAGAAGAACAATCGTCTAAGTTAGGTTATAGAATTTTAAACAGTAAATTCATTATGGTGTACAAGCTTCTTATATTGCTATTCTTATCGTTGTAAAACAGGATGTTATTCTGCAAATGTCATCATATCCTGTTTTATTAACTTATAAACTTTTCAAAAATCTTTAATAGAAGTAATATTAGGTTTCATTATTTATATTAATTGTACGGAGCCTTCGTAGCGTAACTGGGAGCGCATTTGGATGCTAGCCAAAAGGTTGACAGTTCGAATCCCACCATAAATATAATGGTAAGTTAAACTTTCCTTTTTAAAGTATATAATTAAAAATTCCATTACAGTATCCTTAAACCACACTTGGTAAGTTAAAGTTTGCTTTATTATATTATATAATTTATGTTACAGAATCTCTTGTATGCAAATTGGTAAGATACGCTTTGCTTTGCAAGTTTATAAAACCAACATACCAACCAACCTTTTACAAGGTTATTTTATATGTTATAAATACATTCTAATGTGTTTGTAAGTTTAAACATTAAAGTTTATCTTAAAGCTTAAATTATTTTTCAAAATTTATAATATCATTAATACTGTATAGTAATAATCAAATATGTTCAATCCCGTGATAATTTTTCTTAAATATCTTAAATCGCGTCTAATAAACATGGTCTCATGGTGTGTTCGTTTAAACCTATTGCAAATCAACACATCATGAGATCATTTTGTCAGGTTCAAACCCCGTTTCATTTAAATGTTTGTTAAAAGCTAATAATTTTTAAACAGGGACTACGCTATTTCAAAGTGAAAGTTGTAGTCGAAATTTAATATTTTCTTACATTCTGTGAATAAAAATATGTTTTAATAAGTATGAACGTCTTGTATTTTATTAGTTACTTCGAATATACATGTTTGTGTGTACGTAACAAATAGTTCTCTGTGTGTCTTTCTGTCTGCCTGCCTGCCTGCTTGCTTGTCTGTGTGCCTGCCTGCCTATCTGCCCATATGTCGGTTTATAACTATAATGATTTACATGCGTCACTTTAAAATTTTTATTAAGTGCTATGCTATAACTAAATATTTCCATTGTAAGCAGTTTGGAGAGATACTTTAAAATATTTTATTTAGCGGTATGCTATAACTAAATATTTCCATTGTAAGCAGTATGGTGAGATACATTTAAAATATTTTATTTAGCGGTATGCGATAACTAAATATTTCCATTGTAAGCAGTATGGTGAGTAATATTTAAAATTATTTATTAGGTGCTATGCTATAACTAAATATTTCCATTGTAAGCAGTATGGTGAGATACATTTAAAATATTTTATTTAGTGGTATGCTATATCAAAATTCTTTTACAGATTTCTTTGCGAACAGTTTGCTAAGACATTTAATTTAGTGCATGCTATAACTTAAATTTCAGAAACAATCATTTTCGTATTCGATACTTAACGATAGAGGGCGACACCACTTTACACTTTCTCTCTCATAAAATTTTTAAAAAAAGTGGGGGGGGGGCACGAGGGGGTAGGGGGCATGAGGGGGTAGGAGGGGGTAGGAGAGGGGCATTAGGGAGCAGGAGTTATTCTGTTCGGATGCCTCAAATTTAAGCGCCTTCCCTAAAAAATGACCCCCCTACTATAGTAGACTTTCTCTCTGAGAACCCCCTCTCTTATAGCACACCCTTTTGTGCAACCCTAGATTTTAAGTTCGATTGTTGCCCATACTCTAACTCTGGTAAACATACTGGGATTGCCTTGTAATTTTTAAATGTTATTCGTGTTTACAGTAGCATGATCGCTATTGAAAATTAAATGTGCAGCATTCATAGTTCGTTTACAGGGACAATAAAAATATTACTTTGGGATGTGGTCAATAGGAAAAAAAATCATTTCAAGAGCATTTCGATGATGATACACCATTTCAGACATAATGAAATTGATATGCATATATGAAGCGCACTAAAACATGGTTTCTGCAGAAATGGGGTGCAATGCATTTATTATTCTTTTACAAGATCACAAGGAATAATTCTGTTACATAATGGTATAGGAGGAAAATCACTTGCAGCATATTTTAATAATGTCACACTATTTAAAACATTATAAAATTTATATACATTACTGATTTGCACTACAGAGAGTGTTCGGATATTTTTTAGAAGGTCCTACACATTCAGAACTATTTTACATAAAATATTTTTATTTTAAATGTTTAATTTGATATCTCTTATTCCGAACTACCTTTCTACACCGTAATTTTCACGACAATAATGCCTTTTATAGTTTTGGAAGGGGTATTTTGGTCCACTCCTCTTGAACAGACTTCCTAAGTCCATGAAGGGTTGTTGGTTGATGTTTGGATAACGCGCTTTTTAAAAGTCCAAAACTGACAAAATCCATCGGTCATATATCAGGAAATTTAGCAGGTATATCCCTGAAGGCTGTAGACCTGATAACCGTTTCTCGTTCCATTTTCTTAGGAAATTAATAGTGAATTTTGATCTGTGGCTGCTTGCTTTATCTTGACGCAGTTCAACAGATTGATGGCACTGGAGGTACAGATAGGATATTTCATGTTTGAAGGTCGGGAGTAAAATATGTTTCTGATAGTAAGTGGAGTTGCTCCTATCATTTTTCGTTACTTTCTTCATTTTTATTTTGCCATTACATGCAAAACCAGCAACAATCATAAATCGTTTGCTAAAACTTTTTTAGATACATAGAACACTGTTTTTTTTTCCTTTATGATGATAAAAAATGAGTCTGTTTTTATTACAATAATTTAAATAGACCAAATCTTCATCTAATGTAGCATCATTTTTCCATTTTTCTCCGGATAAATGTTTTTTGAATTCTGCATCGTTTTCTACGTTCAGCGATATGTCCTGGAGAAAGACTAGGATATTGCGTTTTGTGGCCTTTTTAAAATTCAAATCAGTGTTAATGATTTTGTTAAGAGTTTTCACTGAGGATTTTAATGATTTAGCAACAGTTCTTTGATTTAGAAGATTTTCTTTTACCATAAAAGATCTTACCTTTGCAATATTCGAAGAATTCCTTTTTGTTCTTGGATACATGTTTGGAATAATTTTTCAATTTGGAGCCAGCTAATCACGTTTTTTCCCTGTCTTATCGACAATAATTCCTACTGTAGCTTTAGATATAGATAAACCACGCTTTAAACAACGTTTTTTAATAACCGAATAGAAATAATTATCTTCAGAAATAGCAGAAATATAGCCTTCCATGCATCGTTTCTTTAAAAGCGCCATTTTGTATATTGCAGTTGCCAAACGAAAATTTCTTCTTTTAATAATATTTTTTCTATGCAGACGATTTTTGTTTTTTACATTAAAATGAATTTGCATAAAATATATGCGAACAGCCTACGTGTCAGATGCTTAAAAGTATGGTGTGGCTTAAATTTACCGTTCATTTACAGGGACACACGAAGAATTTGGTTACAGTATTGTCTTTGAACGATAATTACTGGAAACGTGCTTTCAACTTTAATTTGCGTTTTTAAGTTTAACTAAATTTTTGCATCGTACGTGTTGTGTATAAATTCCGTTAATTATATACCGGGCTACGCACAGAAATTTGTAAGTATTACTTACTATGGGACTGAATTGCTTAATGGTCTTTGATAGGCATCCCCATTAAGTTGAACTTGTTTACTTACACATCCTTTTTCACCTTACTTAGCGGTGAAGTTTCATTACAGTTTTCTTATTGTTGAAAAGCCTTCAGCATATATGCTTGACACGTGAATTTTCGTTCCTTTAGATTAATTTTGAAATTGTTGCAGAAATCTACACTTCGAAGGTTATTTATAATGCGAATAATGGAATTCTTACCACGAAAATTATTCTTCATAAAAAAAAAAGTATTAAACAAAAGAACCATTTGGGAACTTTGTAATATGTATGAATTCACCTTAATGATCATATAATGTGTAAAAATAAATGGTCATTATTTTGAAATGCACACTTTACACTTTATACTTGAATATTGATCATCATGACATTATCCATAATCGATAACTTTGTATTTTACCAGACTGTATGCAAAGTTTCCCCTGTGGTTGCAAAAGAAAAATACTGAATAATAGGTTTTAAAACTTAATAATGTGTGATGCATCTAATGGAGACAAAATTTCAAAATAATAATGCTTTTTACTGCAAATTTAAATATTTGAAGCATGTATATCCTTAAAATTTTGTTTCTTTTTTTTATGCTTTTAACAGATTTGTCAATTTAGCTGATTTCTTTGTTCTGATGTTCTAATAATCCTACAAAAAATTCTGAAGAATAAATTTTGCTTTGTTTAATGGGTACAATTCCGTGATTAAGTAAAGCGAATAGTACTATTCAGAATTTCTAAATAAAAAATTCCGCTAAACTGGTAATACTGTATATAAATTTCACATAAACTTCACATAAATTTCATAAAAATTTGCAGATTTCTAATATTTACTAAAAGCTTGTAGTTAAAACGCACTTTTTAAGTTCTTAAGGGCGCTTATTCTACTTTAGGCCCTTTACTATGTAAATGTTAAGGGCCGCTTTTCAAGACATAAAATGATGATACATTTTTAAGACTTTGCAAAATAATTCAAAATTTTTAATTATTATTTTGTCTGAAAAGTGTTTACATCGTCTGTCTGTCAGTTCGTCTTTCCGCTCTCTTACTCTCGTAATTAATATTCGATTGACGCGAAATTAGTGTATCGTAATGCAGTTTACCATAGCATGTTTCCTGTTGGAAATAAAGTGTGTGGCATTTATAGTTCGTTTACAGAGACTCCCCAAAAGAATTCAGATACATTATATTCTATGGACGAAAATTACCTGAAGTATATTTTAGTAATGTTACGAAAATGTTTTCATATGTTACGAAATTTATATACAATGTTATTGTATATACTGCAATTTTTTTCCTATAGAAAATGTCGTGTGTACTATTTATTGTTCATTTACAAGGACACACAAAATAATTCAATTGTCTCATAGTAGACAGTGATTGCTGGAAGCGTACTTTGAGAAATTCATATAGGGGAAGATCGGGTAGCCCCGGACACTTGGATAAATTACAAATATAAAACAAATGAATGAAATTTCTGTCTTTATTTTATACTTAAAATAAAATTACGAACTTCTTTAATTATTTTAATTAAACATGGCTAATAATATCGAATTATTTAACGAAATATACTGAAAATAGTTAGGCCTTATTTTTTGGTGTCACAAGAAACGGCGGGTAGCCCCGGACATCTTAATCAATGGTGTCCCAACCGTTTTTTGGCCTTACAAACATCACAACTATAATAAAAATCCGATGCATCTATATAAACACAATCTTCATGGGCCCAGTCTTTGCATTTTTGGCACTGAATCTAGTCTTCTTCAAATGTTTGTCCGCATATGATGCATTCTGTCTCGTTTTTTCGAAAATTTATTGACGAAAACAAAACACTCAATCACGACTAACTTACTTGGCGCCCACGTCACAATTAAACAGTATTTGTTTCGACTCTAGCTGGCGTTCATTTACAATAACTCTTTATTTACGCAACACTTTGAATTTCTTAGAAATTTAAATGTCCGCGGCTACCCGACTTTCCCCTACATTTTTGAGGAGCACGTTAACAAATAAAGTAGGTAAAGTTTGATGCTCTTATTATAGGACCGCACAAAATTCAGATATGTAATCATCTATGAGCAATAATTGAAAGGGGTGTGTTTTCCATTCTATTTTGTGTTATCAAGTTAACTAAATATTAGCATTTGATATGGTGTGTATAATTTTTTTTGAATCATATACAGGGCTACGCAAAATAATTTGAATTTTTTTAGCTTATATGAACGGTATTTGCTAAAAAATATGTTTACAAGTGTGTTAGAAGTTTTTATGTCAACAAAAAATACCTCTTTAATATTTTTTGAATAATGATATTCAAAGTAAATAATCAAAGCAAATAATCAAAGTTCGTTGATTACTGTTGAATTATCGGGTTGCTATTTGGAAGTTTTATAAATGCAAATATTATTTTCTATAATACCAGGATGAGTCCAAAAATAAGTTTTCTTTGCAACTGTGGACAAAGATGTATATGAAAGACAAAAGATATAATTATACAATAAACAGAAGATTTACTTTAATTTTCCTTATAAAAACCCCGTAGGTTGAGATATTTGTCATACCGTTTTATAAGCTTCAAAAGCTCTTTTGGTGGAAAAATGACTGTTCTGCATACAGAAGAAGTATTGGACCGCTTATATCACTTCATCATTGCTTCCAAAGCGCCTTCCGCTTTGAGCCTTTCTTAACGACCCAAAAATATGAAAGTCACCAGGCGCGTGATCAGGATTGTATTTTGGCAGGTCAAGGTGCTCCTGACAAATGGTTTCAAGATGGATTTGCGTTTTCCTCACCGAGTGTGTACACGAAATGGCATGCAATTATATAACGCAATATGGTAAAAGACCAGGCTGCTTACTCCGATTTCCCTTCTTCCATTTATAAAAGTACTTTCTTCTCATGTCTGCTAGGCCTGACTGGGAGGCTCGTCGGTTCTTTGCGCAAACACTGCGGTAGCGCAATCTGCTAGATAGAGGTTGTACGAAAAGATATGATGTATGGATGTCTTTAGCGTATAACAGCAGTCTGTACGATTCCCCGGGAAAACCTAGAGTGGAATCTTATTTTAGGACTCTTCCGTGCATTTAATGTATTCCATTAAAATATTAAACAACACTCAGTACGTTGTTTCTATAGTTTTTATAGCTGCTACAGTAATACCTAGGTTTTCGTCGACTTAGGTTATCGTCGGTTTCGGTTTTTGTCGATTTTTTCGGCGAAAAGTTTGTTTTGGTTTTCGTCGGTTGCCTCGGATTTCGTCGGCGTACCAACGTGACCTCCCTGCAGTGTTCGTAAACAAAGGGGGCGTTCCACGCGTTCTCCTTCTCAGTGTGATGTTTTTTCTCGGAGTTGCTTCAGATGAGGAAGAAGAGACAGGGTCAATCTGCCTTCTTCAGATATTAAGGACATCTTCTCTATGTGAAGTAATGTACAGGGGTTTGTGGAGAAAAATCACCCAGATAAAGCTGTTGCAAACCGTGTCTATAACGTGTTTAAAGATGACGCCTTGCCCTATTTTAGGTAAATCTTTAAGAGGCGGCAGAAACGGACCACTTTGGACAGCTTTTTTTGGAGCGACATAGGTCCTCTGACTCTGAAGCCAGTCCTACAGTCAAAAGAACGAAAAGGAAAGTGACCCCAGATATAGTGCCTTGATACCATCCGCCAAGAATATGATATTAATTTCTTATTGTTTTTAGTATTAAACGCTATACTTATTCTCTATAAAATGTATTTTTTATATGTATTTTGGAGTGTTTAAAGGAATTAATTGGTTTTACATAGATTGATATGGAAACAATTACCTCGATTTTCGTCGATTTCGGATTTTGCCGAATGTTTTCGGACGAATTAGTGACGAAAACCGAGGTATCACTGTACTTTTAAAATACATGAAGACATGTTGAATGCATTAAGGCATTGTAAAATGTTCCATGATGAAGGCACAACTGAAGTACATGAATACATGATACAAGCCTTTCAATCACATATCTACAAACTGTTTCAGTGTAAAAAAGTCTTTCAAAATATTTAGAAATTTGCCGGTCATCCATATTAAAATTTTAAAATTTTAACATTTAAAATTCTGTGAATAAAACTATTTTGCTTTATTTGATTTTTTTCTGCTAAAAATAGTTATTAATGAAATATTTGTTCAAATATACTATGCCCGCATAATTTCACGTCTGTTCTCTCAATAGATTACTCGATGTCTACATAAAAGTTAAAATCAAATCTAAATTAAGTCTTTAATTTTGCATTATCAAAAGAAACTAAATAACACAAAAGAAAACTTGTCAACCAATTTAGAAATTTAATTACAGTTTTGTTAATTTATTACTATAATAATTTATTTTACTTCAGCATATTTAATTATTTTAATTTTCTTTCCACTTTTTTCGGCTTAAACATTTCCCATTCGAGTCAAATATATATTCCATTTATTCATTCAGTGATTTGTTTTATCAGAAAAATGTTTCATACAATTTGGAGATAAATTATGCAGAAGTCTGGAGCAAAAGTTTTCCATTTTTTTCACAGCATTTTTCAATTTCTTAGAGCTACAATCCATGAAAGCATCCCTACTAATTCCATCCCACAAAAAATAATAAAAAGAATCGAAGCTTGTTTTCGTTGATTGATAATATCTTTTATGTGACTTATTAACATTTTTTTAAAGGGGGCTGGCTATCTACATAATTCAGTGAAGGGAAATTAAAATTTTATTTTGAATATTAACCCCTACCTCATACTCCCAATTTCACTGATATTTATTATCCCGAGAGTAGTCGCGCCTTTTTTTTAAACACTGGCTCGGTCCATTTGCCGCCGTTACCAGTAGCCCGAAAACAGAGGGGAAATCTGCCGGCGTTACCATATGATCGAAAACGGAGATCATAGGGGGGAAATACTGATTAAATTTGAAAAGATACATTTTAAAGAAACTATAATTTAAGAATATATTCAGATATGTTTAAGAATATATTTAAGAATTATAATTTAAGAATTTTATTTAAGAATATATTCAGTTCAAATTTAAATAAATATTTTAATATATATATATATATATATATATATATATATATTACAAAATATACAGGAGTCGACGCAGGTTTTTTCCTTGGGACCCATTTTGTGAAAAGTAAAACTTATTTTGTCAAATGTATCATATTTTTGCGAAATGTATTATATATTTTGTGAAAAAAAAAAAAAAAAAAAAAAAAGAAACATTTTTTTATGAAAGAAAAAATTCATCTACTCAAATTCAAACCAAGCATTTAATAATTTCGTTCCTTCTGCTAAAGTTCTCGTTTCTGGTGAACTTGTTTTATTGTTAATGACACATTTTAAAACCTAACAAAATAAAAATAATTAATGGAGAGTATGTTTTTATGGAGTGGAATTTTGTGAAGGTTCTTATTTTATCAAGAGGAATTTTGTGACGGGTTATATTTTATCAAGAAGAACTTTCTGAGGGACCTATTTTATAAAGAAAAATTTTGTGAAGCGTTTTATGTTATCAAGAGGAATTTTGTGAAGGGCCGGATTCTATAAAAAAGAATTTTGTGAAGGAGCCTGTTTTATTAAATGTATTTTTGTGAAGGGGACCTAAATAGGCCCCAAATTTTTCATGTATCGACCCCTGATATATTAAAAGAATAAAAATTATTAAATAATTTGATTGATGTTATAAAGACACAATGAATTACTAATTAGAATAAATTTTCAATTATGAATTTTAAATCGTGTTAGGGATAAATTATTTTTAAAGTCAGAACCGCAGTAAGCTGGTTTTTGACAGTATACTGGAACTAGGAGCCAATTGAACTTGAAAAGAGACAGATTACATTATTCATTTACGCAATTTAAATAATCATTCAATTGTGTATTTCAGGACATGTTATTTATAACCAGGGGTAGATCCAGGCAAAATTTGGGACCTACTTATTTTTTATTCACAAAAATCCATGTAATAAAACAAATCCCTTCACAAAATTCCTCTTAATAAAACAGGATATTTGTTAAAACGATTTTAATTAAGTATTTCAGCACGAAAATTTTCAGAGAAATATTTAGAAAACTTAAGCTATGAAACCGCATATCATAAAAAAGTTAAAAGTTGGTAAAATCTTATAAAATGGAAAAAAAAACTTTTGCACATTTCAATTATTTAAAATATTTTAATTGAATCGTTTTCAATTGCGAATATTTTTATCGATATAAATGTTTTCTCTAAAAGATAGTCATTAATGTAACTTCAAAATTTTAAATTGTTAATAGATAAAAGTTCATCGAATAATTTCTTTGGAAATCATTCGTAATGAAATGCTTTAAAAAGTGGCCTCACATCTAGTAAAATGTGATGTAAAAAATTAAAAGATGTAGAATGAATTTTTTCCTGATACAGAATAACCGTTTAAAAAAAATAAATGTAACCCTATAATTACTCGCAATTTCGGAATTTTTTTCGTTATCTTCAGAAACTTTTTAGAAAAAGATTAATCTGAAGACTGAAAATAATTAATTTCCTAAATTTATAGAAATGTTTGTGATATAAAAAGAGTCTTTTTCTAGCGGCAATTTCAGAAAAGTTGTTTCTGATAGTATCCGACCAAAATTTGTTTCTGCGATTTCCGATTGATTCCTTTCAAAAGAAGTTTATGAAGATAACGGAAAGGTTTCCGGAATTACGGACGATTACGGGATTACATGTATTTCATTTTCATAAACGTTTATTCCATGTGAGTAATGTTTCTGTATTTTTTACGGTAATTAAAATATTGTTAAGACTTAGATTGAAGCAATTTATCATATCAAAACAGTCTGCAGTTTTATCATAATCAAATTATTATAATCAAAGCCATTCAGTTTTATTCTTCTTACAAAAACCTAGACAACACCGCGCAGCGCCCTATTTGTTCCCCTATGATTTGTTTGGGGGGGGGGGTCAGGAGAATTATAATTATGGGGGTATCAATGACATCCAATAATTTTCCCTAACTTCAGGGTAGCCAAAATGGAAGAAAATGCAGGTATTCCAATAGTTAGAAGGTCAATGGAATACTTCTGAGAGTGTCTTCAACACTGCACAGACGCCACTTAATTGATATAATTTTCAGAAATAAAAGAATCAAAATGGCATAACACGTAATTTTGAGGTATAAGGAATTCCTTTCCATATCATGCTTTATTTTTTTGGCTTTCCATGTCAAAGTGTTATTTTTCCCGTATCCTATATTTTAAAAAAAAATCTATCTATAATTAGTGATGATAGATAATAATTAATTGAGATTATTAAGCAAATCTGAGATTAGTCAAGCAAGCTTAGGATTCCTTATACAATTTTTGATGTAGACAATTGTGCGATACGTACATGAAATTACAAATTAAGAATATGTCTTATTTAGTTTATAAAGTATTAGACGTATGTCTTGGAAAGCTGAAATTGTTTTTATCTTCTCCAAAGCACTCAATTCATCTTTATAAATCCTCCCCAAAAAAGCATTACTGATGATTTCTTCTGTGGACTTATACATGAAAATCCAATATGTGTTCTAGAATGATGGATATTGATGGAGAAAAAAAATCGAAAATGTTTATAGCATTATTTTCATGTAGTTGAAGCTATATTAAATAAGCAAAGAAGCGATACTGGTGATTTCTTCTGCGAACTTATGCATGAAATCCAATATGTGTTCTAGAATGATGGATATTGATAGGGAAGAAACAAAAAATGCTTATGGCATTATTTTCATGTAGTTTAAGCTATAGTAAACAAGTAGTCACTAGCAAAATCTTGGAGCATTTTATTTAGACAATAATATGAACAAATGCATTCAGCTACGTTTTGGGTTTCTTTCAATGTTTAAAAAGATATTAAAAAAATAATTCTGCCATAATGTATGTCAGCTGGTGTCTAGTTTTATTTTATCTATAGCTTCTCTTTATCTTTTAAAAAGCAGAATTTTATGTATGTAATTTTGTTTTTCAGAATCCTCTTTTTCTATAAAGAAAATAATAAATATCCTAAAACAATACCCTCATATTTTGAATGAAATGTTCTGCCATTGAAGGAGCTGTAAAAGTACAAATAACCGAAAATGGCTAAGTTAAGTATTTTATTCTATTTTCATTCTGATAATTATTAAGATTTTTTTTGTTTTAATATATTACTAGCTGAGTAGCAACCCGATATGCTACATTGCATGAAATTTTCGGGGGAAAAAACGAATTTTATTCTGTATAAAAAATGGCATGACTTAACAAAGTATGTTAGGTTTTTGTAAATCGATTCCATCGTCATGAGTTGGGTTGAAACATGAGCGATAACAGAAACAAGGTGATTTAAAATGAAAGAGATATTAACAACATTAAAGTGTTACCATGAAATAAAAACTACAGTAATTACGGCGCAATTGAATACAAAAAGCACCCTATAATTCTGCCTTATACTGCCTAGTTCGGTGTAAAAGATGCTACAGTGGGCGTGGTCTCTTTATTTCCGTGATCTCTTACAGATTTGTATGACCGCAACGACATGAAGGGGAAGGTAGCATTATCGTATCTGTATAGGTGGAATGATCCAGCTCTCATTAGATCCATGAGCGTATGCAGCCAAGGACAGCACCGTATATGGTACCCTATGTTTTTTTGTTAGGGGAATATCAAATACAGAGTATACCAACACCGGCGAATAAATATGACTAGTGTAGTTTAAACAGAAGTAATTGCGGCAATTTCAAAAACTTAACGGCAATCGAAAACTTCCGAGAGAGTCTTCAACGCTGTACAGATGCAACTTAAGTGATCTAATATTCAGAACTTAATGAATCAAATTGGTATAAGACTTAATTTTGTGGTTTAATGAATTCCTTTCTATGCTTTGGTTTCTTTTTATTGACGTTACATGCCAAGGTATTTTTCTTACCATGCCTTATACCAAAGTAAAATCCATCCCAACTAATTATTTGTATTGATGAGGTTGACGGATAATTAACTGAGAATGTCAAGCAAGAGATCAATAAAGTAGGTTTAGGATTAATTTCTTCTGTAATGTTTAATATAGAACACTCGAATGGCAGTACATGAGGTTATAAATAAGGAATTAGTTAATTGCAAATACAACATTAATTTTACACTTCTAAAAAAATTAAACAAATTGTTTTAAAAAATTCAAAATTGCTTTTATCTTACATGAAGAAAGATATCGAAAATAAATTTGATATTATTTGTCAAAAAGCATTTGTAAAGGAAAGGGCAATAATAATTGGTGCAGTTATTTAAAATTGAAGAGGTGCATCATTTCTACTGTGACTGGACCTATCATCGAAAGAGATTTTTTTTTATTTTTATAAATTTTAAGTTTAAAATTGATAATTATTATTAAAAATGTCGTAAAATGTGGCACACATACAAATAAGTAATTTAAATTTAAAAAAAAAATTAAATAGTATAAAACTGATCGAAAAATCGCTATTTTCTTTAAAATATTTAAAGTTAAAAGTATTAAATATAAATACCTTTTATAACATAATAAATATAATGATGTTATACAGATACTAGACTATTTTTATGACAATAACACGAATATTTCAAAAGCAATAGGTATAAAACGACAAACAACGCTGAAATTTTTCTAAAAAAAGATAATAATTCATAATTTAAAAATGTGTAACTCTCAAACTTTTCAATAAATCAGTATAAGAATAGACTACTTCCTTTGAATATATATTTAAAACATAATTTAAGAAATTTGTGGTAACGGGACTATTATTTTTTGAGCTATGACAATTTTTCCAACACAATTTTACATTTTTTAGGTTTCAAAATTTATGTATGAGCAATCAGTAAGCAGCTGAAACTTTATTTTCTAAATAAGATATAGACAAAATTTCAATGAAAATCGAAAGAAAAATATGAAAAATTTATATTAATTTAAAAAACAGAAAATTTAAATTTTGATCGAAATTGATGTTTTAAAGGCATACATATACCCATAAGGAGCACCACCCGGGTGAAACCAGCCAGTCGATGAGATACACTTGATAATGAAGTAGATAGTAAGGTATTTGTGTTTTTTCGGTATTGGATGATTTTGCAATATTTAATTTATTATTCATACCACTATTGTTGGTTAAGCATTTTTAAATTCTAAACATCTCGTATTATAAAAATCAACAATCGTTCTATTACTTCCTTTAGTGGTTGGGTTATATATGTATATATTTTATTGGGAACACTGAATGAGTCCATATTACCCTCATGTTTTCCTCAGAGACTTCTTTTCACTTTTCATGTAAAACTCTTTATTGTATGTACTCAAATAACATCAGATAAAAAATCAGCTGAGTCATTATAAGAAACATGATACTGAATACAGTCATACAGATATTGAAAAAAAGTTTGTAATTTTGGATATTATTGTTGGAAAGAAAATGTAGTCCCTTTTTCCATACTTTCGGGTACAACTATGAGGAATTAAAGACAATATACAAGTGTAAATATACTTGTTGATATGTACAAATGTATGAAATTAAACCAAATATACAGGGTGCCCCATCGAGACCGCCCAAACTTCTCAGAGCCAGATTCCTCGCATAAAGTACAAAAAAAATGTCCAAATAACTATACCTCTTACGACTTATAGTTTTCGAGAAAAATGCGAAAGAAAAGTATGTTGTCATGTCTGGTGCAAGAAAAAAAAAACTCTATTGGAAATATGAACATCGGTATTTACATATGTTTTCAGACGAAAATGCGAAAAATATCCACCGCGCATATCGAGGCATGCATGCGCACCAAACCGTCGTTTGAATCGTATTTAGAAGGCTACATCTAGTCACTACCATTAATCTTCGCATGGTATTAATGTATTCCGTTCATGAATGATGTTCATGTTTTCAATAAGGATTTTCTTGTACCAAATATGACGTCATACTTTTATTTCGCATTTTTCTATAAAGCTATGGGTCGTAAAGGTATAGTTTTTTCGGCATATTCAATGTACTCCAAGCGAGTAAGAGCTTGCACGGTCTTGATGGGACACCTTGTATGTTTTGGATATGTTAATTGTATGTAGCATGTAATCGATTTATTCGATTTACCTAAGAATGAATAGATTAATTATAGAGTGACAATAAACCTTTACATTAAAGTATTTCTAAAACAACAAATGCATAGTGAATATTAATCACAGAGTTCAATAATATAGAAATTAATTTTATAAACCAATGCTTTAAAATTAACCATTTAATATCTTATAATAACAATTAATGAAAGCCAAATATTGTTAAACTCTGTGCCAAATTGTAGCATTGCATTTATACAAAAATATACATTACATTAAAGTAGACAACAAAAATTAAAAATATATTTTGATTAATTAAAACTGAATGTTTAACAATTGTAGAAAATGTTTCGTTAGTAACCTGAGCTCAAAATACCAAATCCTTTTAACTTTCAAAATACAATGTTAATTTTATGTATACAATACACTGAATACAATCATCCATAATGCACTTGCAGTACTTGAATAAGTAGTAATGCCAAAATGATGCATTCAATTCCAAGTAAAGCGATATTAATGTTTTAAATAGGAATTACAAAAGATTTTATAATGATGAACGGAGCATGTACTGAATATTTAAGCACTTCAAGAGAATATTAGTTAGCATGTTTTAAGTAAAAGATTTGAAATCTCTTGCATTACTTAGTCGAAAATTAAAAATCTTAATAGCTTTTCAAATTATTATTTCAGAAGTTGCGGTCATCTTCAATACTTATACGTAAAAATTGATGTTAAACACTGGATTAGAGTTTATATTTTAAAGAAGAATGTTTAATTTTTATTAAGTGGAAATTGTCATTAATAAGACGTAGATTTACTTTCTTAAGTTATAGCCTTAACGAAATTACATACAAATATTATTTGATTATAATTTATAAAAGGACAATAGTGTCTGATAAATATGTATAGTGTTAATATTAAGTACAGTGCTAATAATAAATTAATGTTAGACAGGATCGTATATTAATTTTTTCACCAAAACACACATTACAGTTATTTTCCGGGGGTAGCTTAAATTTTTTATGCACAATAATTTGCATTTATCATCTAAAACTAGCTCAATTAAGGATTCGTAACTTATTCCGTCAGGCTAGCTTGTGTGTATGAAATTCAGAGAACCTATCGTACCAGAGTTGCAAGTAGCTCTTAACAGAATACGGAATAAAAAAAAAAATACTGTATAAAAAAGTAGATAGATAAAATATCACGTTTTTGACGAATTGTGCTAGTGATTAAATTCGTGAAATTTTGTTTTTAAAAAAGTCATATACGGTTTATTGTAAATTTAAAAGATGGTATAATATGGGAGTTTTGGAATTAATAACTTTCTTGATTGAATTTTCAGCAAACAATCAATGTTGAAGGACAGGAGAAATAACATATCAGTCAGTTTTTTTACTGTTGAGCAGACGATAGTTGTTAATCTGAACAAGTTGGAAATTGTACGTTAAACGTGACATATGAGGTGCGTTCGTTTAATAACTAGTTTCACAATGTAAAAAAAATCCTTCTGATTATTTTAGTGAAAAGAATTATATCGTCTGCTATGAGCGAAATAAGTATTAGGGTGGGTCGAAAAAAACCGAAATTTATATAATCGAAACATAATAGTGCGAGAAAATTGCCATTGACAATAATGAATAAATTTGCAAAATATTACACCCAAGGGTTAATATCTTTTACCGCCGCAGGGGGGCCGAAATTTCAAAAAATCGTAAAAAAAAAAAAAAAAAAAAAAAAAAAAAAAATTCCAACCATACCAATACAATTTCAAATAGAATGCAAAAGCTACATCAAGATGTTAGTAATGTTCCAATAAAATTTCATTATGGTGAAATCATTTCTATTACCGCCGCAGGGGCGGCCAAAATTTTGAAAAAAAGGACAAAAATTTCAATTTTCCAATTTTTCCAATTTTTATTATATGTCTACTATTAAAAAAAACTTACATTATATCTAGTAATAACTAATAAATGTCTAGTAATTTTGATGATGGGAATTGCCAACCAAGGGCTAGAGGGGGCCGCCCCTTCTAAGTTTGGGAAAAAGGGGCTTTTTGAAGAAATTTTTGCGATTTTACGGTAAATTTTGGACTCTTCCCTAACTCTTACATAAATTACCCTTAATTTTTCACTTTTGCCCCCCCCCTCCCAAAAAAATTCCCTAAAAAGTTCCGAAAAATCCCCAATATCCCTTCAAAAAGTACCTTTCTCGCCCCTGGTTGGCAATGCCCATGATCAAAATTACTAGACATTTCTAAGTTATTACTAGCTATAATGTAAATTTATTTAATTGTAGACATATAATAAAAATTAAAAAAATTAAAAAAAACCGGAAAATTGAAACTTTTGCTGGTTTTTTTTTTCAAAATTTTGACCGCCCTTGCGGCGGTAATAGAAATGATTTCACCGTAATGAAATTTTACTGGAACATTACTAACATCTTGATGTAACTGTTGCATTCTATTAGAAATTGTATTGATATGGTTGGATAATTTAATTTTTTTTTAATTGTTTGCGATTTTTTTTAAATTTGTCCCCCTTGCGGCGGTAAAAGATATTAACCATTTGGTGTAATATTTTGTGAATTTATTCCTTATTACCAATGGCAACTATCCCACACTATTATGTTTCGATTATATAAATTTCGGTTTTTTCGACCCACCCTAATGAGCATGCCTTTTTTTTCTCATTTCGTATGCCACGAATTTTTTTTGCACCAGACAGCGCAGCAAAATTCAACATGGAGATCTTGCTTTGTGAATGATTACCTCCATGGTTTAATGTTTTATGGCTCATAATGAACGATTCTCCTGTGTTTATTTGCTCTAACGGATGGCGTCGTTCTTATGGCGTCGTTCTAAAATTCCAGGAGACGGCGATATTGTTTACTTAGGCATTTTACACATGCTGATTTTCAAATGATTAATTTTTCTTATTTAATTCATCACGAAAACAGCCGTTAGCTGTCCCTACAGCAGTTGATTCTGCCTTAAACTTCTCCAGTCAAAGGGAAATGAAACGGTACCCAATTACATAAGATCGCCACTATTGCTTTAACAATAATTCAATATTCCGTAATCTTTTTTTGCACATAGTAAATTAGGGCGTTTTTAGAGCCTGCAGTGTCTGAACGGGGATTGGCGAGGGTAAGGCTCCTATAATAGGGGCAGAATCCCCCCCTCCGCCCCGGTGAAAAAAAAATAAGAGGGCATTTCTAAATACGTCTTAGTTTCGTAGAAACACGTTAAATAAGAATTGTGCTTGATAATTATTTTTTTTTTGGTGACTCACGAAGAAACATGTACCAAACCCTGAATTATATGTGTCAGTTTTGAGCCAAAATATACAAAGTAATTGAAAAAGATGCTCTCTATGTCTCGCTGTTACAAATACCTTTCTCCCCGAAACTTACATAGTATCAGTACGACAAACAGATCATTTTAAAAAGGGCTGTCCTACAGTTTCAACTACTATCAATACAGAGCTAATAAATTTCACCCACTACACATTCCTTTCAATTGAGAAGTCCCGAATTCGGATGCCCATACTTGGACCGGCAAGATAAAGACAAACTTTCAAACTGGCCGGCAGAATAAAGTCAAGTATTTAACGGGCCGGGTCTGGCCGATAAAAAACTAAACAGGCCGAACCGCCCGACAAATTAAATAAAAAGGGCCGGACTAAGCAGAAAAAATGGGAACAATTTTCAATGCACCCGGCTGGGACGAGAATAAGTATAAATATGATGCACTAGTTCATTCTAATTTGACAACATCGACAAAGAAATTTATCACTTTTAGTGTACAGATTTGCAACGGGCCCGTACTGTCTTGAATCTCGAGAATGGCCTGGGTTACTTATATCCTGTCCGAACCAAAGCATTTTTTTTAGCAGACTCGAGCCGCGCCAAGCTGGAGCTTACAATTTTTTCTACATAGCGCAGAACCTTGAACCTGCAATTACCAGGGCAGGATCGACTCGGACTGGACTTAATTGTTCCTAAGCCACGTCGTCGGGCTGGCCTTTTGTTTTCTAAATAATAGTGATATTGCACATTTTTTTACAAAATTAATGGAAATATGTTTTGGTTTAATAAATTGCAAAGAAATATTTTCAGAAATCTATTTTTTTTTAATATTACACAGCTTTAAACTATGAGTTTTTGAATAATCATTTTTCTTGTATTCCAAACTACATTATTTTTTTCAAAGAGCTTTTATTTGAATGTAATGACCTAAGAGCGTAAGTAATCATTAATGTTGCTATTCTGTATTCTGTGGCTTTCTGACTTACAGTATGCGGTATATTTTACGAGTAAATATGTCTGCAGTATTCCATATATGAATGTTTATTGTAGATTAAGAAAAATTGACATTTGTTTTATAAAAATGAAGTTGAACTGGTCCGAGCCTGATTTCATTGATTTTTACACGGGATGAGCCGCGCCGTAAACTGCAAAAATATAAATGGACTGGGCCCGGGACAAACTCTTAGTTTTTACACAGGACCGGATCGGACCAAGAAGGTTGCTTTCGCTCGAGGCGGGCAGGATATTTCGAACTTTGCAGATATCTAATGCGAATATAATCATATGCAATTTACATAATTGACATACAAACCGTAGCTCTCAAAATACATTCGTATAAAATTGATTACACCATTTCGAATTATCCTTTTAGTGAAAAGTTCTTTCTTTTCTTAGACTACCACCAATTTCTGTTGCTACCTTGTTTATCTCTTTTAATGTCCCGGTAATTACAATTTCTTATAACAGACAATTAACTCCAACATATAAGATTGCAGTTCCGATTCTTTTAGATGCATTTAGTTTAATAACATTTACATATTTTTCATTTTCCTTTTACTTGAATACAAACATTCCGTGCAATGAGCACTTCTAACTTAAAAAAAAAAAACAATCTTTATAACATTTTAAAATGACAATTATAACCTTCATCTTGAGCTAACCTTGATATATATCTGTCTTTTTAAAGTATTTAGCATATTTGTGGAGTAAATGTTCATTTCATATTTAAAAATCTTTCTTTTACCGCTGGAGGATTCAATTTCTTTTTTGAAAAAGACGACAGCCATAAAAATTTTCAGAGATAAGTCTTTGAAAGGACGTTTTAGAAGCCAATTAGCCCAGTGTATCCGGTTATTCGTTTCTCGAATAACTGTTTCACAATATCTTTAGAAAAGAAGGATTTCTTTCAAGCACTGTAATAATGGAACACTTTCTTATAAAATTCAGAATATAATCATGAGATGAGTTTAAAAAGACACGTGGTTAAAATTCAAATAGAAAATAGAACAGGAAATCTTTTTAATATTTTGGATTAAACGGCCATTTGATGGGTATTTTAATTCTTTAACTGGAATTGTATTTCATATATTATAATTTAATTGGGTGGTGTTTTTTTTACAAATTATTACTCTTTAGGAAATTTATCAAATCAGTGGCGATATAATTTAAAGAAAGAATGCTAATTAGAAAATATTTTAAACTGCTTTTAAAATTACGTTGCCTGTAAAAAGCTGTGTTTTATTTGTTATCAATTAAAGAGACTAAATCCTGAACACTTATTTATTTTAATATAAATGCATTTTATCTGCATTGTTCAAAATTAATGGCCTAGAGTTTTATATTTAGTATACTTTTAAATTTAATATAAATAATATAAGGTAAAGCTAGGAGAGTCTGTGCACAATTCAACAAAATAATAAAAAAATATCTAAATATTAATTTTTTGCTAAACTATCCATCAATAATTTTGACCTTATTTGTTTTTATACATTTCCATTGTTATTTTGTTGTTATACTGTAATTTAATAGAACAGTTGTAATAAGACCAAGAACGCTATTTTGTGCAATCTGTCTTTACAGGGTTGGTGTGAGTGCACACATGGGTAGGAGAGATTGTTATTAGTAATAACTACATCTAAATTTTAAAATATAATAATACTTAAATGATATTGCTGTAATGCTTTTGAGAATAAATGATATTGTATTAGGAGTGAATATTTCAACGTAATGATTGAAGAATCAGGAAAGGGAAAGAATTTTAAGAACAATTAAAACATTTTAATTAAAGGAAAACAATCGAAGAATCAGGAAAAGAAACAAGCTCAGATAAGATTACAAAATAACATTAAGTTACTTGATAACACCTTTAACTTAAAATTAGTCCATTTTCATTTCCACAGTTTCAAAGTTTTTTGTTTGCAGACCGAAGTTGTCGTTGCCCACAATCGATGAATTTATTGTAAATGGTGCAGCTTTCGTGCAACCACCTGCCACAAGTAATACATTGAATCCAGTCACTGATCGATGTTGTTTCCTGTACAGTTCCAGACATTCAGTGCACTCAACCTCATTGCCCAGTATTTTTTTTTTAAATAATTTATTGCCAAATTTAGTTTCGAAAATTATGTGTTTGTCAAAGATTATTTCAAAATTGATTCATTCATACGTTTTACATGTAATTTGTAATTAATGCAAATTTACTAATAAGCTGCGTAATCTATCCTAGCATGGAAACTAATGGGAACAATGCGCGATCTCTCCTAAGTCGCAGATGGTCAAGGTCTCCAATTTTGGTAGGAGAGATTGTGTGGTCTTTTATTTAAACGTGGACGCTTCTAAAACGATCCGGTGGTGTTCGCACAGTTAGTCTAGGTTAGTAGCTTATGAAAAATCATTTATGTTTAGAATATTTTGTAATACTGACATTATATAGAAATTCTGACGAATTATTTTAAGAAACATTAAACTTTGCCGAAATTTAAGAAACATTAAATGACCATTTTTTTTCTCTTTAAATGTAAAACTACGGAATTTACTATTGCTAATTTTGCTAAATGATCATTTCTACTCACATAAATTAACTTAAACATATTAGATTGTAATTCTACTTATTTTAGATACATTTAGATTTATATTTTCATATTTTGCATTTGCCTTTTGCTTAAATAAAAACGTTCCCTGCAATGGGCATTTCTAATTTTTTTAAAAAGCAAAATTTTTAACAATTTAAAATGACAATTATACGATCTTCAACTTGAACTAACCACAACATATTTCTGACTTTTAAAAGTATTCATCATATTTGTAGAGAAAATGTTCTTTTCATATTTAAATACCATTCTTTTACTGCTGGAACATTGAATTTCTTTTTCAAAAAAGACGACAGTCATAAACGTTTTTAGAGATAAGTTTTTGAAAAGACAATTTAGAAGGCAATTAGCGCAGTGTATTCATTATTCCTTTCTCAAATAACTGTTTCACAATATTTTAGAAAATAATGCTTCCCTTCAAGCACTGTAATAAAGGAACACTTTCTAAAAAAAAGTCAGAATATAATCATCAGATGATTTTAAAAAGACACGTGATGTTTCATTAAAATTCAAATAGAAAAGGGCACATTGAGTCCCATTAATATTTTGGATGACACGGATATTCTATGTTTTTTCTATTTCTTTAACTGGAATTTTATTTCATACATTATCTTTTAATTGGGTGGTGTTTATTTGCAAATCATTACTCTTTAGGAAATTTATCAAATCCGTGGCGATATAATTTAAAGAAATAATGCTATTTCAAAAAATATTTTAAATGTTTTCAAAATTACGTTGCCTGAAGTAGGCTGTTTGTTCTGTGTTATGAATTAAACAGACTAATTTCTGTATATTTATTTATTTTATTATAATTACATTTTATCAGGATTACGTAAAAGTAATTGTCTGCTAGGATTTTGTATTTAGTACACTTTTATTTTTAAATACAAATATACATTTTTTACAGCTTTCGAATCAGATAACAATGTTAGATATTGATAAATATTTTTTAAATAAACTGTTAAAATATAATGAAGTTTATTGCTTTTCATAAACTTGTTCAAGAAACCTGTTCAAAAACTTATTCAAGAAACATTTAGACGGATCGTTTTTTTCTTTTTTTTTAATGTAAAACTACACAATATATTATTGCTATTTCGCGTCAGTATTTGCATCTTGTAAAATTAGCCTTTATATATATTTTTTTTAATTACATTATAAAAAAAGATAATTACAACTTTCAGCTTTAAATAATTATTGCATATTCGTGTGCATAACAGTTTAACGTAACTATCGTATACGTGAAAATTTTGTTACACATTTAAACATCCCTTTTTACCTCTGTTTGATCAAATTTCCTTATTCTTTTTCTAATTTTTCATGTAGTCTTTTCGCATCATTTTTATAGAAGGAAACTTATACTCAAGCACTGTAATAATGAACAGTAAAATAAGCAGTAATACATTTTCTCAAGGGAAAAAAATACAAACAAGAACTTTACATCAGAATATAATCATCGTATGATTTTAAGAAGACGTATGAAGTTTTGTTAAAATTCAAATAAGAAATCTCACTAATATTTCAGATGGCATGGCTATTTCGTTATTTTTTAAATGCTTACATTGCAACAATTTTTTTTTATTTTACGGGGTAATACTATGGCATCCCAGCTTCTAGTATTATATCGTAAAATTAACACTAATAAACAGTAAAATAAGCAGTAATTCTCTACCGCATATGCGCGGCAGTGTATTACTGCTTATTTTACTGTTTATTATTGTTAATTTTATGGCATAATACTGGCACAGCTGGGGTGCCAGTACTATATCGTGAAATCAACATTTTTTTTTTCAGTGTAGAAAATTATTTATTTCGGTTATTTCTTAATTGGATTATATTCAGTTGCAAATTACTATTCCTTTTAAATTTTAACAAATCAACACACCCAAGTAATTTAAAGAAAACATGTATTTGAAAAAAATATATATATTTATAAATATTTTAACTGCAATGTTTAAAGTAGGCAATCAATAGGGAAATTTATTTCTTCATTCTCGATATAATATATGTGCCAATTAGCACTTTACAAAATAGTTGAATATAAATTTCTGGAAATCATTAATAATTAGCTTTTTGTTTTGTTGTTTCTTTAAAAATATTAATATTACAGTCATCTCTCACTTATGCGCGTCTCAGTTATGCGCGTCTCTCAGTTATACGCGAATTTCGTAAGGTCCCGGCACGAGGAATAGGAAAATAATGCTATAGATCTCTCACTTATAAGCGCCACTTTGAATTTTCTCTCTCAGTTATGCGCGGAAATGACAACGCAATTCACTTTTTTTTTTTTTAAATCGATAAATAATTTTCTGCACCTGTCAAGGTCAAAAGACCGTACCGAAAAGCGGGGTGGAGAGGGTGGAGAGGATGTTACAGTTCGACTTTACACTCATCCCCTCAGTTCTAATGGTTGCTTCTTTTCTTTCTGTTTTAATTTTATCAAGTCACCTGTGTGTTACATTTCGTCCTTGCCTTTACGGTAGCATCTAGATTCTTTCTTTTCTTTTCTTTTCTTTTTTTTTTTTGCAATAAAAATGAGCAAAAGAAAGTTAACAATTTCGTTCAAAATGGAAGTTATAAAAGCAGCAGAATATGATCCTAGACTGTCAAAAATAAATTTAGCTCGAAAATTCGATTTGCCAGAATCAACACTCAGAGGGATTTTAAAGAACAAGGACTCGATCAAAAAAATTAATAGTGAATATTCTGCACAAGCGAAGAAACGATCAAGAATTCAGAATGGAAAATTTGAGATTTTAGAAACCACTTTAATTCAGTGGTTCAGAGAAATGAGAGCTTCTAATTTACCCATTAGCGGTGAGTTATTTAAAGAAAAGGCACTCACTTTGTCATCCAAAATGGGAATCGAAAATTTTTCAGCTTCTTCGGGATGGTTAGAAAAACTTAAAAAAAGACACGGTTTAACAAATCATTGTCTGAGTGGTGAAAGCGCAGCCGTTTCAGATTCAACTGCTAATGAATGGATCGCAGACCTTCCAAATTTAATTCAAAACTTTGATCTTAAGAACATTTTTAACTTTGATGAAACAGGCTTATTTTATCGTCTTTTACCAAACAAAACGATGGATTTTAAGGGAGAAACATGCCATGGTGGCAAACACAGCAAAAAAAGACTGACTGTGCTTTTATGTTGCAATGGGGACGGATCAGAAAAGTTACCGCCAATAGTGATTGGTAAATCCAAGAATCCACGGTGTTTAAAAAATGTCAAGAAATTGCCATGTTCTGACGCAAATAGCACCAAAGCCTGGATGACATCGAAATTTTTTTTAGACTTTTTGAAGGAATTCGATATGAAGATGGCTAAAAAAAAAAAAAGAAAGTTTTGTTATTTATGGATCAGTGTCCAGCCCATCCTTCATATCTCCCATTGCTGACACATGCACGAGTTATATTTTTCCCTGCTAACTGTACTAGCAGACTCCAGCCCTTAGATCTCGGTATAATAAGGTCAGTTAAAGCGCAGTATAGGAAAGATTTGGTGCGAAGAATGTTTATATCACTAGAGCAGAAAAAGGAATTCAAGAAAATTTTGATTCTGGATGCCATGCATATGTTGGTTTCCTCTTGGAATAACGTAACAGCCATGACTATTTCTAACTGCTTTAGGAAAGAGGGTATTTTTCATTCAAATAATGCTGAACTTATTTCATTACAGGAAAATGAAAACAACAGCAATGATTTTAACATAGACGAAGAAGAATGGAATAGAATAAGCCAAGATTCTCTTTCTTTTCAAGATTTCGTCAGTGTTGATGAAAACTTAACATCAACGGCAATTAGAGATATTGAAACTGTGTTTGATGATGTGACAGCTGAAAGAGAAGGAGATGATGATGATAATGATGAAACTGATACTGTAATTGTCCCATCTTATGCTACTGCTTTAGGAGCCCTGGACACTTTGAGATGTTACCTACAAAATGCTGATATAGCATCAAATACAATGACGCACTTTAATGCATTAGAAAAGGTCGTTGTACAAACGCGGCCTAAGCAAAAACAAACTACCATTGATGACTTCTTAAAAGAGGACTAATTGGCATTTTTTTATGTAAGTATATCATCTTCTATGTCAAATGAAAAAAAAATTACTTTATTGTATTTTTTGAAACTAAATTTTATAGTGAAAGTGTAAGGATATATATATATATATATATATTAGTACACTATACTAATATTACACCCCATTTATTTTATAAAATATCATTAATCATAATTCTTATATTTCAATGTTTTTCTTTCGAATAATGTGTATAATGTGTATAAGGAATTACTACATACAACGTCCTCTCAGTTATGCGCGGCTCTCAGTTATGCGCGATTTTAAGTCAGTCCCTTCAAACGCGCATAAGTGAGAGGTGACTGTATTTCCTTTCAGTTACATACACATACTGCAGTTAAATTACTTTTTTTTTTTTCTCTTCATATATTTTATATATCTAAAAAGAAACAATTTTGTAAACGGGAGAGTTGCTTATATTGATTAGAATCGAAAAAAACTTTGTGTCACATATGACAAAATAACACCGATTATGGAAAGAAATTATTTGGGAAAACATTGTGAAACATTCTGTATTATTCATTATTACTTTCATTTTTTGTAAAACAGATTGTTTTATTCATTTTATGCATTGAAATTTTTTGTATTTATATATATTATGTATATTATGAGATGGATGAAAGTACGTGCTATATTTCTTAACACAAGTATGTATATGAGTATGGAAATAATACGTTCAGTGGAGAACATATAGAATCATAATATTTTTAAAAAAAATTGAAACTGTTTATTAATCTTATTTACTCTGATGCTCAAATTAAATCAGCCGATGAGGTAGGATTTATTATTATTATTATTATTATTATTATTATTATTATTATCATTATTTTATTAGTGTTATTATTATTATTATTATTACTATTATTATTATTATTATTATTATTATCATTATTATTATTATTATTATTATTATTATTATTATTATTATTATTATTATTATTAACATAATTTCATTAGTGTTATTAATATTGTTATTATTATTATTATTATTATTATTATTATTATTATTATTATTATTATTATTATTTTAGTGTGATTATTATTATTATTATTATTATTATTGTTGTTGTTGTTATTTCGTTTTTCTGTTGTTTAAATTTCTTTATAACATCTACACCAATCAGCCTAATAGCTGAATTTAAATGTTCTCAAAGTCGTTTATATTTAGCTATTTGTTTCGATGCTTCTTTATAAAATGTGCACGCTGTTTCTTTTTAGTTACAAACCCACACTGCTGCTAAATTACTTTTGGTAACGACTTTATGTAAATTGAACTCATTTATATGAAAAAAGATTTTTTTTTTTTTACTTTTTATATTGATAACGATGAATCAGTTCTTATTATAATGTAAATTTGAAAAACAAAGTGAAAATAACATTTTCGTATTTTTTTTTTTTTTTTTATGTTTTTTTAGCAAATAATGGATAAATCCTTGTTTATGGATTCCATTTATCGTATTTTTATACAATACATAAGAAGAAATGCGGAAAAAATTCAAATAGAAGGAAACGCAAAGAAAGAAAGAAATTATATTTGACGGCACAAGTTATGGAATTTTTTTTTTTAATAAATCAGGGAAAACGTTGAATAATATGATTATCAAACAAAAGAACATACAGGGTGTCCATAAGTCCGTACACATTTCAATAATTCATAAAATAATAGCAAATTGACGCAAAGGAAGAAATAAATTACATTTGAATGCATAGATATTGTAATTTATTTAATAAAGCCGGGAAAACATACAAAAATATCAAATTTTATAGGCTATAAAGAAAATGTACCCTTCTTTCTAACAAACAATTATTTTGAAAATGATTGCATGCGTTACTGTAAAAAATCTGAATATTTGTAAAAATGACCAGTAACTTGACCAATAAATCATGGTTATGCGTAAAAGTGCGAAAAATATTTCTAAATATTTCCATTTTGGGATTTCACCATGTCGGTAAATGCCTAATGTACGGCGTCCCAATATCTGTGAAAATATCCAGAATGTGGTATGCTATTTCCAGGGTCGGCTTTAGTATCCATGGCGCCCCAAAGCATGATTTTTGTTCAGAGACCCTACGAATGACAATTTTTTTAAATAATTAAACCAAGTATTTTGTATATTTTCATCCGATTTCAACGGTCTCGCCTGCTCTAATGCCGGCCCTAGCTACTTCATCAGCTTTTTTAACTGTACAGAAAAAGAAGGACAAATTTTGTAAGATGATCTCGATACACTAATATAAATATCATATCACGATCAGAATTGGACTGCCTATCAGTCCTACAGTGCATCGGAAATATGTAGAATAGGCTTGAGATCAATTTTGTTTTTTCAACTTTTGTTTTTTCTGACATCATAAAGAAAAAGCAGATTGCAGATCGTAGCCGCGCACACCAGTATACTCCCAGGAAATTAAGTTATAACTGTAGTAGGTCTGCAAACATATAAGAATTAAGAGGGTTGAAGCATGCAAAAATAAGTGCATAAGCTCATCATCAATTTCAACTTATACAAATAGGTGTCGGCATTTACCAAAATGATTGTAAGTAAAACCCTGAAATGAAAGCATTTAGAAGCCGTTTTCGGAGTTTTACAACCTCAACCATGGTAAATGCCTAGAATCTTCGGTCTTTTACAGCAACGCATGCCTTGTGGAGTTTTAAGTAGGCATATTAACATATTCTTGGCTATATAGGTAATGCAATTTTTCTAACCAAAAACATTTAAATAATACTACCCAAGTAACAAACGAATATTGATTAAATTGGAGACCAATATTGCACTAATATTGATTTCATTGGAAATACGTCCAATGAAAAACCAATATTGTCTTTACATTGAAAATATTTGCAATGAAATTTCAGTGTTACATAAACAATTGTTTTACAGGGAAAAAGTTACAAAGAATCACCAATATTTCAGAAATTTTTTCTTTAAAATTCGAATTATTGGAATTGAAATAGATAAATATTTCCGGTCAATATTGAAGCATTACTTGAAAAATGTAAAACCCTCAAATGTTGGGATAAACTTTCAGGCCATTAATAGTTAACAGCTCCAAAATACAGTTATTATTTGCCTAAACGTAATTAATACAAAATAGTTTGTTCCAGTATTTTTTTTTTTTTTTGCTACTTTGGAAGCATTACGAATTTATGGGTGAACATGCCCACAATGTATAAACATGAGCATTCACTAGTAAAAACATTCCTACCACCGTGAAATATCAATTCAACGAAAATGAAGTTACGAATTTATTAATTATTGAACATATATAAACTTACACAAAATGTTTTTATAAGATCACATTGATAAATTTTTTCTTTAAAAAACATTTCATTATTTTCAGTAAATAAAAATTAACTTCTAGTTTTTGTCAGAAAATAATTATGTTTAAATTCATCTTTGTACACACAAGTAGTAAAAAAATTTCTGATGTCGTTCTCCTATTTTATCTTCGTGTCCCATATCACTAATCAAGAAATCGATGTTTTTACTGTTACGCAGTATATTTTGCTAATCAACAGACTGAATAAAAATGTCACGAAATCAAAAAATAATGAATTACATTTTGCGGGAGGGAACTCAATAATTTATTATACTTGTATTGAATGACATGAAACTAATCTGTAAAAACCTATTTCACAGAACTGATGCTTTGAGAATTCATTAAAATAATACCCTATTTAATTGATCTTTTCATTAATTTAAAGTTAAATCATTGTAAGGGACAATATTTTAATTCCATTTAAATACATACTAAAATTTGATTTTGAACAAATAATATTGAATTATTTTGGTAAGTATCCAGTTTGCAATAAAAGATAATACTTTTTTAGTACCGCGAAGATGAGTTGATGATTTTTAAAAAACAGGACATTTTATTCAAGAACTATTTGAAAGGTTGATAGTAGAGCGCTTGTACAGCTATTGTCTAAAATTTTAGCTATTTTAGGTAGCTTTCAATACAAAAAAGTATAAAGCTACCTATTGCAGCCATTCGGAGGAAAGCAATTCCGAAAAATTTCGGTATATTTTCACTGATCATGACCCCCAGAACCCCAAAACCACCCTCCGTTCAAATGTCGATTTATATATATATATATATATATATATATATATATATATATATCTGATCTATGTCATACTATAACACTCGTACTTAAAAATGAATTTTGATGAAACTAATTGTGTGTATTAAGCTCACCAATGTCTCGACCGAGTTCGTTGGACAGCTTGGTCCGCCATCTTGTTTTAAGATGGCGGCCACTTAAAGATTTAAAACTAAATTAAATATACAAAAAAGTTAAAAATTCAAATTTATTTTTTGCTTCCGTGTTAGGCTTTGATACAAGGATTCCGGAGCATTTTTTGTTTTACAAATGGCTGAGATAGAGCAGTTTGAAATTCTAGGGAGGCAGACATTTTGAAACAAGATAGCACATTACAAAAATCCAACGATTAATTTAGTTTTAGTGAACGCGACTTCTCGCAAATTATTATCTTTCATTGTTGTAATCATTTTCCCAATCATACGCATAAAACTATATATTCATATCCGTTAGCGCCAAATTCTCGCCAAACTTGGTGACACTTGGCGAAATATCGCCAAATTTGGCGACCGAAATAAGTCTTCATAAATGAAGCCAACTTGGCTATAGTTGACTAATTTGGCAAATTTCTTAATCAAATTCAGTATTAACGAATGTTCTGTAATTGGGTTCTTTGCATTTTAGCTTGCTGTTTTTGTGTAACATTAGCTAAAATTTTAAAACGAAGATATAGGAAAGCTACCTTTTCCTCCTGGTACAGGCCGGAAGGACTTTTTGAAATTACTCTATCTGAAATTTGAGAGATTCCTTATAAACTTGTTGCTTATCTAACTTTATATTCTTTATTAGTTGATGAATTACTGAAATTTAAATTTTAAGTTTCATTTCTGGAACGTTCTGTATACATAAACGTAACAATATACATTATTTGGTAATATTTAACAATTTCGGAATATTACACAGAAAACATTACCTATTAGGACGAGAGGGGGGATTTAATCTTGTATGCATTTAGGAAGAAAAGAAGAAATTGAAAATTCGATACAAATGTGACCAGTTCTGCATTATTAAGGCGAATACATTTGAATACCTTGTGTTAGCTGACATTACTATATGAGATTGAATAATCTGTTATTTCAGTCAAGTAGTTGAATGATCATTACCTACTCTAAACGGGATTTTCCACCATCAGCAATCTTTAATCTCCGGAAGTTATTCCGATAATGGTCTTAAATTGCTACAACCCCATTACTGATGTAATTATATAATAATGTAGCATTAAACTTTAATGAGATTTTACTATGTGAATCAGTATCGTAAATATACACAGAATTTAACATTTCTAAATTGCACCCGAGTTCCTTTCACATAAATATACGACATGGAATTTTTATGTCTTGTTCCGGTTGGGTTACTGGTTAACTTCGAATTTTTAGGTTCGGGTCGGGTTGCGACATGAAGGAATTATTTTGTCGGGTTCTTATCGGGTTACAGTTCGATGGATTTTTTTGTCGGGCTCTGCTCGGGTTTCGGGTTAATTTAAGTTTTCTTGTTCGGGTCGGGCTGCGACTCGAAGGAATTTATTTTGCCCTTTTAGGATCGGGTTACGGTTCGATGGAATTTTTCTGTCGGGTTCGGGTCGACTTCGAATGAAATTTTCAGGTTCGAGTTGGGTACAACACCATATATTGACAAAGAACGGGTCATTTTCTAAATAGGCATGGTCATTTTTCAATTAACCTAACGGTATCTAGTCTCTTTGCAATAAGCCAAAAAATTATCAGGCTGATTGAGAAATAAATGACCATATTCTAATTAGCCTAACGCTGTCTAGGCTCTTGGCAATAGGCCTGAAAAATAGCAGGCTGATTGGGAAAAGGGAGATGATTCTCCAATTAGACCGGCTGCTTGCAAACAGCCTGGGCTCTTTACAAAGAGCCGGATTTCCCAATTAGCCTACGACGTATACAACACTGCAAAAAAAAAGTGTTGATTTTATAGTATAATACTGGCATCCCAGCTGCTAGTATTATACCGTAAAATTAATAGTAAAATAAGCAGTAATACGGTACCGCGCGCACGGCAGCGTATTACTGTTTATTTTACTGTTTATTACTGTTAATTTTACGGTATAATAATAGCAAGTGGGATGCCAGTATTATACTGTAAAATCTACACTTTATTTTTTTTTCAGTGAAGCTTTCTTTCAATAGCCTGAACGCTTCGAAACTTCAATAAAATATTAACCGTGAAAACAATTGAAATTATTTTTTTTTTGGAGAGCGATGTGTGAAGTGGGGCACGATGTAAAAAAAGACAATTGTTTCTTAATCTAGAAAAATATACCATAACCTCTATCGAGTTACCCTTGATTCCAAAAACCGTTCTTTATCGTTAGAAACTTCAGAAACTAATACATATTCTCTATGTCAAGAAGCGTTTATAACAACAAAGTTTATTTTCCTGCCACTGATTTTCGGAAACATTTCTGAGTAGTTTTTATAATGCATTAATCAGTTTTCTGAACCCGGAATGAATGTTTTTCGGATGCTATGACTTATCAAATAAATATTTTTTGCCGACCCGCCAACTTGGTTGGCAGCGGAGACGACCACCACGCTGAGGACCTGGGTTCGAATCCGGGGTGAGACATGGATGTAATTGTGTGCGTTATCTTCTGTAATTCGGTTGTCCCCGTGTCTGCAGAGGAAAGGAATAAAGCCAAGAAAGTTGCAGATGTATGTAATGGTAGAAAAGTTGTCATGTCCTGTATGTATTATATTATATATGCTTATGTGAATAAAATAAAACTGTGATCAATTGAGGTTATGACGGCATGTAGCTCTAGCAAATACCTCAAAGCTATATTAAAGAAATAAAAGAACACATAAATAGTTATGTTCATGTCCAACAAACACCTTTTACAGAAAGTCGTGATAAATTAACAACCTTAACATTAACTTTAAAATTAATATTATTTTGGTACTCTTGCAAGTTTAAATACAATTACGTAGGTGAAAATGTTTGAAAATTGAGAATTGGTAACATTCTGAAAACCCATATTCTGGTTTAAAAAAACTTATTAATGCACTGTAAAAACTACCCGGAAATGTCTCCGGAAATAGTGGCAGCAAAAGGAACTTTGTTTTTATAAATGCTCCTTTAAATTTCGGAAATGCATTAGCGTCTGAAGTTTTTATTGATAAAGAACGCTTTTTGAAATCGTGGGTAACTCGGAAGAGGTTATTGTATGCTTTCGTTCGTGGTTAATTTGCATTTACGTAGCCTTAGAAACATTTGCCTTTTTTTACAGTGTATTTCTTTACTAAACTTCCTTGTTTGGCACTGCACTGTCTCAAGCAGTAATAATGATCAAAATAACCTTGCGATTCCCACACATTTAAAACACATTTTTGGCGTTTCAACAACTTAATATAATTAAGTTTAAAGGGTTAAAAATAGTCAGATTTTTCAAAAAATCAATTTGTTTTGCATTTCTTTAAAGTATAATATTTTGAATAGCTGACGACCAGCATATTTTGATCTTCATATTGAATATATCGAAATGTATTGTCATGTATTGTTATGTATTGTTATGTAATCTGTTTTACAATAACTATGAACACAGAGTAGTAGGATGTGAATCATAATAGTGTGAAATGGCAAATGCATTTTTCTCAAAACTACGTTTGCAAAGACAGTAACAGGTATATTTTAAAAACAACTCGACGGATTTGAATGAATTTAATACAGCATAACCTAGGCATAAAAACTGCTACTTAACCCATTTTAGGCCAAGCATGGAAATTTTATAAAATTTGGTATTATTTGCATTGAAATTTGCTTAAATTACATTCATTAAGACACCAAAAACGTTTCGTGCATGAAATATAATATTTTATTTAATTTGACGTTACCATTATTAATTTACCATTAATAATTTACCATTAAATTTAAATAAAAAAATTAAGTTTTCTTATGACATTTGTTTTATTTTTATTTTATTTACAGAACTTGCAACTTTACCCCATTATAAAAACATACGATTAATCTCAAGTGGAATAATTATACATTTTCAAAAAGTAGAATTTGTCAATAACCGTTTCAAGTAAAAAACCAGCGTATTTTGAAAATTTCTCAACAGAAAGTGATTACTTCAATTGAATTACTAATATTTTATAGATGTCTCCAGAACCCTTAAAAATAGCAGAAAAATAAAATTAGCGAAAAATATACGTCATAGTGTTAATAAAAATATATTTATTGAAATGGTGCGTTTACGCACCTTTAGTCGAAAATGGATTAATCTAAAGATTTATTTTATTTCATCAATGCATTTTTTTACAAACCATAAACAAACGCTTTTTTCCGTTATAATTCATAAGTAAACTTTCAAAATTCACCATCTTGCTTAAGTTGAGAAAAAAAAAGATTTTGATTTAGCATTAAATAAAGAATTAAACTAATATTTTTGTTGTTGTATTGATTTTATATAGACCATTAAGAAGTACTGATGGTAACCGCAAAGTATAATTTGTATAAGAGCGTTTTACAAACTAGCAGGTAACTTGCTCAAGAATTAGTATTTTGATTTGGAATTTTTGTTAAGTTTACTTAAAATATAGTTGCAGTAAAAACTTGGTATTATATGTTTAAAAAAATCCCTGACGGCTCGGCCTACAGGCACAGGTAGATTTTGAAGATGCAGACTGTGGGGCTCATGTTTTTTGAGAATGGTCTATAGAGAATGTATCAACGTGTCAACGTAGGTCAGACAAAACCTACTTAAAATCATTATACAACAGTTACTATTTTTAATGCCTCTGACTATTTCTAACCCCTTAAATACAGAGTGAACTCTGAATCAATTTTATACGTTAGTTTAAGCATTCTAACAGTCTGAGACTGCACAGCCCCGTCTATCGGTGATATTTGGAACTAAAATAATTTAGCTTAGTGAAGAAATTTCAAACGTCACACATTTATCTCTTGAAGAACTGATTTCATTAGTTGTCACTGTTTACCAGCTATTAAATTGTAGCGCAGTTCAGTACAATTTAGGACTGTATCTTTTGCATAGATTTGGTAAAACAATATTTGCTCGTTTGATCACCATTATGTCCAAACTACGGACAATATTTCTGAAACATGATATTTTATTGCATATATTCCCAATGAGAAAAAAATCAATTCTTTAATCGTGACTTTATTGCAAATATTTAATCAATGTTAGCATATTATTGGAAGTGCGATGCTGCACCCGAATATAAACAATGTAACTAATATTGCTTTACTATGAGTGTTCCATCAAGTACTGCAATTTCAACTCTAATGTTCCGCACTAATAATCACCACTTCAACTTTTAAAATATTTCCGCACCGAAAAAACAATTATAACTACTACGAATAAAAACTGTCTACAACTTTAACTCTCAGAACAGAACTGCTTTGCCCGGTATTTTTCAAACTTTGCATTTTCGCAACTGTTTACTAAATTTCAATTCTAACGCATACACTACAGTTTACGACATCATATTAATTATGTATTATTTGCAGCAATTCTATTTGCAAATTAATGTGAAATCTTTTGTATATAGCCCTTTAATATATGTTTATTACGTTTAAGCTCGTCATGCTTCCTAATATTGTTGACAATACTTCACAAACACGAAAGACTGGGAATTTAAATCATTAAATGAGATGAATATTTCACATAAATGATATTAGAGAAAACACTATCAAGAAAATTTATTCTCGGTATAAAGAAGAATTTAGCTATCCATTATCGGCTTAATGTCCTTCTAGCATTCTTCTCATTCTTACTTTGACGTAATATTTTCATTCCGGTACTTTATCATCTTGGTGTAGTATGAAGAGAAAATAAATGCTTTTACCGCCTTCATCTAAAATAATTCAAATCTTGAGGGATTTGTTTCATTAAACTTTCAGAAAGCATTAATATACGACGAAAACTGGAAGGTAGAGAATTCAGAAGTATTAACATGAATAAAGTACAGAGTGATCGAAATATTACACCCGAACATTAAAATTCTAAAATATATTATCTGTATTGAACATTCACATGAAATAAGTGAAATGTTTATAAGAGTAATTTTTTTTGCTTGTTTTTAGTACGATAAATTTAAAAATAGATCAAATAGTGGTGAATAGCTTGTAGAAATATGTGTATGCATACAATACAATTAAATCTGACAGGATTATGAAGAAGTATGTATTTTCATGAATGAACCTTAAAATGAGCCCCAAATTATTGAAGATATAAATATTTTTGACACTCAGAAGTAATTATCTTATTCTAAGTTTCTTCCTATAAAACTATTTATGTAAAATGTGTAACGATCTTGTTAAGTAAATGTAAAACATACTATAATGCCATATGAAGTAAATGTTTATTGTAGTAAATGAATTTAAAAATAATATGTTCATTATATTCAGATTAGGAAATGCCTTGTTAAGCAAGCTTCAGTAAGTTTTATTTTCTTCTTATCTAGTCTGTTATGTTGTTTTGTTGAATAATAAAATAAAATGAATGATCTTTTATCTCTTGAAGAACAGATTTCAGTAGTTGTCACTGTTTACCAGCTATTCAATTGTAGCGCAGTTCAGTCCAATTTAGGACTGTATCTTTTGCATATATTTGTGTAGTAATGGTAAAACACTATTTGGTCGTTTGATCACCATTATGCCCAAACTGCGCACAATATTTCTGAAATATGATATTTTATTGCATATAAGAAATATCATTTCTTTAATCGTGACTTTATTGCAAATATTTAATCAATATTAGCATATCACTGGAAGTGCAATGCTGCATCCGAATAAAAACAATATAACTAATATTGGCTTACTATAAGTGTTCCAGCAAGTACTGCCACTTCAACTCTAATGTTCCGCAAAAATAATCACCACTTCAACTTTTAAAATATTTCGTACCGAAAAAAAACTATAACTACTACGAATAAAAACTGTCTACAACTTACTACAAATTCTCACAAGAGAACCACTTTGTCCGGCATTTTTCAAACTTTGCATGTTTACTAAATTTCAATTCTAAGGCATACACTACAATTTACGACATAATTTTAATTATGTTTTATTCACAACAATTCTATTCGCAAATTAATGTGAAATCTTTTGTATGTAGTCTTTTAATATATGCTTGTTACGTTTAAGCTCGTCATGCTTCCTAATATTGTTGACAAACACGAAAGACTGAGAATGTAACTCATTAAATGAGATGAATATTTCACATAAATGATATCAGAGAAAACATTATCAAGAAAATTTATTCTCGGAATAAAGAAGATCCATTATCGGCTTAATGTCCTTCTAGCATTCTTCTCATTCTTACTTTAACGTAATATTTTCATTCCGGTACTTTATCATCTTGGTGTAGTATAAAGAGAAAATAAATGCTTTTCCCGCCTTCATCTAAAATAATTCAAATCTTGAGAGATTTGTTTCATAAAACTTTCAGAATGCATTGATATACGACGAAAACTGGAAGGTAGAGAATTCAGAAGTACTAACATTAATATAATACAGTGATCAAAGTATTACACCAGAACATTAAAATTCAAAAATGTATTATCTGTATTACATATAAAGATGGAATAAGTGATATGTTTATAAGAGTAATTTTTTTTGTTTGTTTTTAGTACGATAAATTTAAAAATAGATTAAATAGTGGTGAATAGCTTGTAGAAATATGTGTATGCATACAATACAATTAAACCTGACACGATTATGAAGAAGTATGTATATTCATGAATGAACCTAAAATTATTGAAGGTATAAATATTTTGGAAACTCAGAAATAATTATCTTATTCTAAGTTTCTTCCTACAAAAATATTTATGTAAAATTTGTTATGATCTTGCTAAGTAAATGTAAATCATACTATAATGTCGTATGAAGTAAATGTTCATTGTAATAAATGAATTTAAAAATAATATGTTCATTCTATTTAAATTAGAAAATGCCTTGTTACGCAAGCTTCAGTGATTATTATTTTCTTTTTATCTAAATCAGCGGTCCCCAATCTTTTTACTCTCACGAACACCTTGCTTAGGTTTTTCATTTGTCCGTACCCCTTCGCACATGAGCCTGTTCCAAATATCTTTTTTGTTCATTAATAATGTTCTTATGCTAGTTACCAATGTTAGATACATTTCTCTTCAGAATTCCAATTTCAATCACTTATCCCTTTTGAACCACAACATAAAGTCACTCAAAACATGAAATATTATCTAAATACTTCAAAATAAAGTACCAGGGGTAGTAGGGATGAAGCTACGCCTATTAATACACGTTAATGAGTTTATGCTCATGCTGACCAGTCAAGCACTAAAATGATGATCTGATTTTAAATGGGTTTTAAATTAAACTGGGGAAACCAGAAGACACGATACGATTCGTGATTTTTATAAATATTTCTACAATTACTAAAAATAAAAGAAAAGGGGATGGGCATGCGAAATTTAAGCTGTTATTACGAATGGGCAAAGTTAATGGCAACAAATTATCAATCAATTACTAAGTTCATACATTTTCCTTCATTTTATGCTAAGTTATTTTACCTTTACACAAGTCTTTCTTTGTAAACAAAAAATTTACGTATTTGTGGTTTTGTTTTCATTTTAAGTTTTATTTTTAGCGTTATCCGCCATTACCAATGTAATTTTCCCGTACCCCCAGGAGTACGCGTACCCCATGTTGGGAACCCCTGATCTAAACTCTTGTGTTGTTTCGTTTAATAATAAAATAAAATGAATGATATAAAGTTTAACTTTTTATACCTGAAATATATAAATTCGCAATTGATGAAATGTAAAATATACGTGACCGGGTGATTCAAAACAGATGTTATGTTGATTATTTCTTAAACTGCTGGTGATAGAAACAAACTTCCGCTTACAAAAATTACATAAATCAAGTACAGCTTTTAGATATCGCAGTTGTTTTGCTAGGGGCTGTTTACAAGTTAAAATATGCTATTTAATTCTTATGCGGTCCTTTGTCCTAGATGTTACATTTAGAGAAAACAGACTATGTTCTGACAAGCACAGCAGTAAAATTTAAAAACTCCCTGAGTTATGATACGCTGACGTTAATGGAATTCCAGAGCTTTTTCGGCAGTAAAAAATCGTCTGCTCATTTTCAGTGACATAAAGCTCCGAAATTTCATTAACTTCACAGTATAATAACTCGGTTGTTTTTTGAATTATTACTTTTGTACATGCCACAACGTAGAGAAAACTTTTCTAATTATAACTTATTCGATTCAGGGACCGTATAAACATTAATTATTTTATTTTGATATGTATATAGCTTCTCGCAAAACGAATGCCATATCAAAAGTGACACCTGATTTGTATACTTTTTGTAATCGGACGTATTCAAGAAATAATCGACACAACATCGATTTTAATATATTCTAATATATTCTAAACAAACAGATAACAAATAATTTTCTCATTCCTTTAAAATTATTCGCAATTTATTTTTTAAAGTTATAAAAAAAACTCGCACTAAAAATATATTCTAAACGAACACATTTAAAAAATACATAATGGTTGATTAAAAATCGATTTTCTCAAAAAAGCAAACATTTTTTATCCAATTTAATTCAAAATATAATATTCATATTGTACATCTAACAATCGAATTAAGAATATGTATAATTCATGTTTTTATTCTCTATTAATACTAAAGTTTTCACCACTATTATCTGATTACGAAATATCCTCACAATTAACTTCAAAATTACCAGGTTTCTAACCCCAAATCGTTTACGTCCCAAGCCGCGATTTGAAGAAATCACGTTTCAAACTCTTAATCTAGCAAGAGCCCGCTGGTCTTACGATAAAACAGTTCGCTCAAGGCGCTAACGTCCCCAGTTTGATCTGCAGGTCGGCCAGAAAATATTCTTGAAGTATATCAAATATTAAATACTCCCGTAATAGTCAACAAATGGTAGCACGAAGAGAGATGTAATTTTTTAAAACCGAGTTTATTCATAATGGAAAGTTACCGATTCTTCAAACGGAGTTTTTCCTTCTTTTATCTCTCAAAATGGGAAATCTACTAACAGAACGGAAAAAGTCCGGCAACTTTGCTGCCAGTAGTTTTAACGTGAATTAACAAATTTGTTCATAACAGTGCTTAGTCAATTCTTTAACCGGATTCTCTTGTGCGTCTCTGTACATGAACGATACAGCCTACGCACTCCATAATGTATAGCAAATAAATTGTATTGAATCGTATAGTCCTTATAATTTCATTATGTTTCAATTATCATAATATGCCCAAAATGCACCGCAAAAATTTTTTCCCCATAGATCATAAAGTAAAGGAATTATTTTGTACGTCCCTGTATTTAAACTATGAATGCTACTAATTGTATACTACGGTTAAAGGATGTTGTAGTCCACCTCAGTAATGTATATTATTTTCATTATTTTTTAAATACCGTAGCATCAATAATATGTGCCGCAAACGATTTTTTCCTATTGACCATAACTAGAACTAGCAGAACTAGCATGTATATTTATGAAGACGTTTCTTTAAAAAATTAACAATATTTTTCCTATTGTTTGTTTATAGCATGCAGCGTTTTCAACCAAATTTGACGCCACTTTCAGAAAACTTGATAAATTACAGTAAAAACAACATAGTACAATTAGGATATAGATTTCTTAAAATATTGGATGAAATATAGCAAATGTAATGTAATGGAATTCTTTTGTGTGCCAATATAAATGAGCTAGTAACACTTCATTTTCAATACAAAACATTCTCTAGTAAAATTCAATAATGTATAAAATTTGTATGATAATCCGGTTACATTTACAAGAATTGGAGCACGGACAGACGGACAAACATATAGGCAGACAGGCATGCAAACCGAATTCCTAAACACTTTTCAACTATGTTGGAAAGTGTTAAAAAAGGCATGCTTTAAATTCTGCATACGAAAACTTGACCATTGGAGTGGAAAGCAACCTTTGTTCAGTTGTACGTCATGCTCCCAGAAATTGAGGATAATTACAATATGAGTATAATCATTTCAATATTTTTAGTTTCTTCTATCTTTAACAGAAGAAAGTATTCGATTCATGAAAATTTATGACTTCTTATTTTCCACGGATTTATACGTTTTAGAGTGTCCTGAACACGTTTTGACTGTTTTTAGAAAATGTCTGTCTGTGAGTCTGTCTGTCTGTATGTGTGTGTGAAAGTGTGTCTGTAAGAATTTGCGCCTGTAAGAAATTTTGTGGGCGCTCTATCTCAAGAACTAATACACAGAATTTAATAAAATTTTAGATTCATTTAGACCTTGATATAAATTTGTGTTGATTCGTTTTTGGTGTGAATCATCCTACATATGGCGCTGCTATGCTACATTTTTCACGATTTCTGCAATAGCTCTATCTCAAGAACTAATGTACGGATTTTCATCAAATATCAGATTCAGATAAACGTTGTTGCTTATTAGGTTTTGGTGTATACCGACCAACAGGTGGCACTGCTATGCTACTTTATTAGTAATTTTCTTGATAGCTATATCTCAAGAACTAATGCACGGACTTTCACCAAACTTAAGATTCAGTTAGACGTTGACATAAGTTGTTGCTTATGGTTGCTTATTGATAAAAGTTTTGGTGTAAATCTCGCAACATGTGGCGTTACTATGCTGTATTTTTCAGGATTTACACAATTTTATAAATAGTCATATCTCTAAAACTAACGCACGGAATTTAATAAAACTTTAGATTCAGTTAGACCTTGATATAAATTGGTGCTTATTAGTTTTTGTTGTAAATCGCTCAACCAGTGGAGATGCTATGCTGCATTATTCACGATTTAAGCAAAGCTGTATCTCAGGAATTAATGCGCGGAATTTCATCAAACTTTAGATTCATTTAGACATTGACATAAGTTGGTGCTGATTTGGTTTTCGTATGAAACATATAACAGGTGGCGCTGCTATGCCACATTTTTGGATTCTAAGATGCATAATTTTAAAAAAATACGCTTTTTGAGCTATTAACACGTAGAAGAACGTTGGGTATTATGGAATACCATTTACATTTGGGGCAATGCAACATACCGATATTGTTTAAAATCCGAAAACCGAATATAATTACGAACTTCAATTATATTCGAATAGTTTTTATAAACAAAAATTATTTTGCTAAATTTTATCACTTGCAAACTAACAATGATAATAATAATAAACTGATTTTGAGGGTATTGTGGGATAGTAGAGAAATATGGAATAGGGGGATAAAAACGAACAAAATTTGGCAAAAAACAGATATCACGAGAGCATGCTCAAAAAATGGTGTTTAGGTAGTCAGCTTTATATACTTTAGTTCATATTTCAGATTTGAATAAATTACAAATATAACGATCCGTCTTTGCGCCACCATAATCATGGAGTATTATGAGATATTGGTATTCTATATAACCCGACACCACCGGTTTGGGAAAAAAATATTCTATGTTTATTGGTGTGAATCACGAAATACAAAAACGAGTGTTACATCATAAACTGTTAGTATTTAGGTGTACGTTATGCTCAATGTCATTGTAAAAATATTACTTCTAATAAGGAATAAAAAATATTGAAAAATTATCTCCTGAAACTTTCCGAACACGAAAAAGAATTATTTATTCACACAACGCGTTCTGACCCGGACCGACGAACTGCGCGTTGTGGGGGAATTCTTGAAACGTTCTTAAGTATTATATTACATATAAAGAAAAAGTCTTCATTTACGTCCATTAAAAATAACACCATAAAATGTATTCCAAAAACTTCGAGATACATACTAAAAAAAACCGTCAAATATCAATTAAAAAACATTAAACTTTTCTGAATTAATTTATTAACAAACTTTACACAATATTCATTGTTAATATTAGCAATAAGTTTAATTTTATCTAACTCAGCCCCCCCCCCCAATTTTTTTCGTAAGATACACTAGAGCAGTGGTTCCCAACCTGTTTTTGGCCGCGCCCCACCAAAGTAACTCAAAAGTCCTGATTGCCCCCCCCCCCCACACACACACTCCATCGCCGTTCTTATATAACATATATTTTTTATTTAAGGAAATGAAATTTTATTATTCACATCGACGAAGATTGAAAGAACATTAACAATGACAAGTCATTTCACAATTTGTTATCTTACCAAACAGATTAAATATTTTCTCGAATATGTTTTGAACATATTTCTATAAATGCAAAGAAGTTATACATCTTCACACATGTCCAAAAGAGTTTTGTTTTTTGCCAATTTACCTCAGTGCGAAAACAGAGTGTTTTATGGCCACTTTTTTTATTTTCACAATATTTTTTTTAAGAAACTCTCACAGTTTTGCATTAAACTTGAAAGTATTCGTACACTTTATAATTGACTTAAACATTTCATTAGAAACAGATGGTGAATTTTTGGACAATGAGATCTTTTTATGAATAATACAATATACAAGACGCATTTCTCGATTCTCATATTTATCAATTTTAAGTAGACAGGTGTAAACATTTCTTCATATGACACTGACATATTGCAGAGCGAATAAAAATACATGTCTTATCCAATAAATGCAAGTCGAAAAATTTTTGGAAAAAAAATTCTGAAATACAATAATAACCGGAAAATGTTTAAAATATTTTAAATATAAAAAAAAGTAATAATTGCGTTTAAAGTGTCTTTTATAAGCACTGACGAATAATATTCTTTCAAAAGTTTTGCATGGAAAACTTTGAAAATAGAATAAAAATCTGTTTTCTTTTTACTTTATTAAAAATTCTGCTGATGTTACATTCGTTTTTATCCTACAACATTAGTCATCCAAAAAAATATAAATAAATAAAGTGACAAGGAATGGTTTAGTGATAAATCTGGAATTGCCCCCCGAAAATTCCAAATTGCCCCCTTGTGGGGCGTACGCCCCCCGTTGGGAACCACTGCACTAGAGTCTATTAATCAGGAATATAAGGGTAGAATACTTCTAATAAAAGGTATAATATTAAAATTCGTTATTGTTTTCCTATAAACTGAACGAACTAAAACATTCCTCTTCCTTTTTAACTCTACATCTAAAAGGGGTTATCTCCAATCTGTCTTAAGTTCAAACGTAAATTTAATATTACTATCTAGTTCATTTATCTGGTGTATGAATATTAGAAATTTATCACTTTCCCCCCGCCAAACAGAAACAATTGGGTAAGTGTGATCGAAGATCGCTCAAAGGTTTTCGTTTAATATTCCTTTCAAAACACTTTATATTTTCTTTAATAAATTCAAACAAATTTCATAAAAAAAAAAAAAAAAAAAGTCATGTTTTTTATAAAGTAAAAATTTACCGGTCTATTTTTTTTCTTTTTTTCGAATATCTAAACCGTTCCGATAGCGGTCTAAGCCCGCTATTATATTCTCTCACTGTAATATCTGTCATGCGGACTAAATGCGATATTTAAAAAAAATAATTTCAAAATTAAACATGTTGTACACCTTCAAAATGTTAAAATATGCGAATTTTTCCAAAATCGGATTTTTATCATGATTCAATATGTTTATCAAACTTATATATTTACTATTCTCTATTACTCATATTGATACGCGCTTTGTATTATTCTGAAACATTTGAAAAATCCGTTAAACTTCCGATATGACGTCAGATTTTCTTTTTAATTCTCTAATGACGTGAAATTAATCTGTTTTGTGCACATACACATACTCATACTCCTTGTATTATTGAGAAATCTTTCCGTTTTATGTTTTACTAGCGGCCCTCCCTCGCTTTGCTTCGGGTTAACCTTGGAAACCTTCATCTCTTTGTGTTTTCTGTAGACCTTTTTAATGTGTACAATAATTAGTACATTATTTTGATAAATCTTGTAGGGTTCAGCCTGCGTTTGCAATGTATAAGCGGAAAAAATGAAATTATTTACGACATCACATTATAAACCTCAAAAATAACAGTATTTCTCCACTATTTAATGGATATACATATAAACCTTCCTCTTGAATCACTGTATCTATTAAAAAAACCGCATCAAAATCCGTTGCGTAGTTTTAAAGATTTAAGCGTACATAGGGATATAGGGACAGAAAAAGCGACTTTGTTTTATACTATGTAGTGATTACAAAGCAAAACATATGGTTATTATACATATAAACCTTCCTCTTGAATCACTCTATCTATTAAAAAAAACCGCATCAAAATCCGTTGCGTAGTTTTAAAGATTTAAACGTAAATAGGGATATAGGGACAGAAAAAGCGACTTTGTTTTATACTATGTAGTGATTACCACTATGACGTCAATCAATTTTATTTCATATTAATCTTTTTTTCAATTGATGAAACTTTTTATTTTATTTTTCACGTGGAAATCGTCTGATACAAAAATAATTATTGTAGAAAGATTTTCGTCGTTGATTTTTAATTTTTGGCATCGGCTATAACGAAAAATGTTTAAATTTAATAGGAAAAGGCTGTTAGAATTTTGGTTTTTTATCTCTATTTATTAAAATAATACGAATTTTTCAAATTTTAATATTTTCAGCTCTTCACAGCTGATATTCTGATTTATACACAAAGTTTCAACTCTGTAAGTTACATAGTTTTCGAGAATGGCTCTGTGACAGACAGACAACGGAGCGGGAGCAATAGGGTTTCGTGAGATGAACGAAACCCTAAAAATATCATCCACATACCGTAGCCATTTTAAAGGTAATAATTTAAATGTGCTAAAATTATTCCATTCAAAGGGGCGTAATTTCAAGTGCAAGAAGGCCGGACACTGGGAACCCCATTGGTGCACCACATGACTGTTGATAAATTATACTGTCAAAAATAAAAATGTTACTGTTAATTATTAAGTTCATACAACTCATCAAAGTGTTCTTCATGGGTACATCAAAATCTTCAACATCGTCAGTAAAATATTCGATGCTCTGAGCCACTTCTATTATATCAGTAGACGGCTATAGTGATTCAATGTTTAAACTCTCTAAAATGTAATCATCGGGAATTTCGAACTTCTTAGTGTAATTATATGTAATAATAATGTATTCTTAATGTAATTATATGTAATAATAATATATTCTTAATGAAATTATATGTAATAATAATGTATTCTTAATGTAATTAATATTTTTCTTATCGCTAGTGGAATCCACAACGAATGTAGAGAGAGGTAACAATCGTTTTAGTAATGGTACATATGCACGTTCTAAGCAATAAGTAGGGCTCTGACATTTAGCAACTATAGGGCGAAGAGGGCAATCTTGCTTATGATCATTCAATCTACCAACTAATCTCGCTATAATTGCTAACTTATTTAACTTTAGATAATGTTTTTAAATGTTTTTTATTGATATTTGACGTTATTTAAGCAATTAAAGTATTTTAGTATATATTTCGAAGTTTTTTAATATATTTTATGGTGCTCTTAAGTAGTTCATTATATTGCCGCTTCGTGGCAGCACGTTACTAAACAAAAATCTTGGCAATCCATATTTCCCGACTATTCCAATATAGCCGAAGTTCCTCTATGAGATAGAAGAAAGTTTTGGGATTTACGCACCCGACTAGTTTTTTTTTCTATTTGTATAAAAATATATAATATATTTTTCTGTTTCATTAATTAGTGTATTCATTTTTAATTAGTATAGTTCCTTTGTACTAATTCTATGCATTTGCATATCAGTCTAATAGAACGCCTAAGTGGGATTCTTGTGTAGTGTTTTCGATAGTCGAAGAGTTACATATTTCTTGAAATAAAAACAAATTGTTGTTAAAAACAATTGTTAGAGGATCCTCTAACATATCCTCTACATATATCATCTAGATATATCCTCTAGATATATACTCTAACATTCACACTTTCACAGAATGGAAGATAAAACACATCAAATCCTCGTTGAGGCAAGGCAAGCGAGTGATATTTAAATACAGGGGGTGGACAAAATAATACGAACACTCATGAAAAATGGTGAAAAGAGCAATATCTAGAAAAATACATGAGGAATTAACCTGAAACTGCAGGTGTGTAAACAGTATAGTATAAGTTATATATTTCCGTGAAGATGTTTTCCCGAAAGCCCATAGGGGACTGTCAAAAAATTGAAAAAGGACGAATATCTTTTGGATAACCCTGTAAAAACTAATGTAGCAAAAGCGTTCAAACTCGAGATTATTAATAAGTTGCTTATTTTAACATACTGTGTTCCTTTTTATGAGGATAGCATGTATAATCGTAGAGAAATTAAGGTTTTTATAAAAACAGTCCCAAATTTCGATTAGTTTTTTTGCTTATAATTTGCAAAATGTTTAATATAAAAAAAAAGTTATTTTCAGAAAATATGACAAACAACTTTGTACTTAATACTCTGCAATCAGAATTAAAAAATAATAAAAATTGGATGAAATATGAGCAGGTTTACTAAAAGATGTTTCACTGCGCATGCGCGAATGCAATCAAAATATAATATGCATAATGTATTAGCTAAGTATATAGAGCAACTTTTGTGAAAGTCTCAAAATCATAGCTTGAAAATTCTGTAAATTATTGTCGATAGAATAAGCTCGAAATCCGTTGTTCCCAAAAAGAAGCAAAAAGATGAGGGGTTGCATCAAATATCTGTTGATTAGTGCCAAGATAGCGTACACAATATTGCACGTACTACTATATATGGATACAACCCCTTATATTTTTGCTTCCTTTTGGGAACAACGGATTTCGAGCTTATTCTATCGACGATAATTTTCAGAATTTTCAAGCTATGATTTTGAGACTTTCACAAAAGTTGCTCTATATACTTAGCTAATACATTATGCATATTATATTTTGATTGCATTCACGCATGCGCAGTGAAACATTTTTTAGTAAACCTGCTCATTTTTCATCCAATTATTATTATTTTTTTATTCTGATTGCAGAGTATTAAGTATAATGTTGTTTGTCATATTTTCTGAAAAGAACTTTTTTTTATATTAAAAACTTTGCAAATTATAAGCAAAAAACTAATCGAAATTTGGGACTTTTTATAAAAACCTTAATTTCTCTACGAGTATACATGCTATCCTCATAAAAATGAACACAGTATATTAAAATAAGCCACTTATTAATAATCTCGCGTTTCAACGCTTTTGCTACATTAGTTTTTACAGGGTTATCAAAAAGATATTCGTCCTTTTTCAATTTGTTGACAGTCCACTATGGGCTTTCGGGAAAACATCTTCACGGAAATATATAACTTATACTATACTGTTTACACACCTGCAGTTTCAGGTTAATTCCTCGTGTATTTTTCTAGATATTGCTCTGTTCACCATTTTTCATGAGTGTTCGTATTATTTTGTCCACCCCCTGTATATATACAGTTATATGTAAAACGCTCATGTTCTAAAACTAACACTAAGTCTAAAATTCAATCTTAACCAATAAAGAAACAAAAGACTTATACAAGCGATGTCAACAAGTGATATTTAAAGCCTTAACGTTTAAAAATCGTCAAGCAGTTTGAGTAAAATGACAAATGCTCAGAAAAAGTGGAAGAGTGAATCAGACCATTTAATGTATTAAACAGAAAAGGCTGTCTCGATATTTAAGGTCATTTTTCATTCAACTCTTAGGAAATGGGACTGTAAATAATTGAAGCACTATCGGAATTCTATAAATCAAAACATTAATGATCTTGCTGGCTTTCATATTTAAACACTAGTACACTCTCAAAAGAAAAAAAAAGAACATTTTGCGTGAAAAATCTCTTTGAAAAAAAAAATTCTTTTAACGGTTTCGATCTACAACTCAACAAAAGTCAATTTATCACGAAACGAAAAAAAAAAAAAAAAAAAAAAAAAAAAAAGAAAAAGAAAAAGAAAAAGAAAAAAAGAAAAGAACATTTAACAACTTTCATTGTTTTAATACTTTTAGAATTATAGCTTAAAATCTCAAAAATATTAATAACGTCAGCTTATGCTTAATTTATTCTGAATTTGCACTATACATGTTAAATTTGTTTAAATAGATTTAATATCAATGTTAAATTTTGAAAGATTTTTATAATGTCGGATTATGCTAATTTTATATTCATGTTAATTTACGATAACTGGATTTTAAAAAAAAGATTTATTTATTCATTTATGCATCTATTTAACGCAAGAAATTTAAATTTATTTAAAACTGCATATATTTTTCTTAAATTTAAACATTTGCACGCAACTACAAATTCTATTAGACAAGTACAAATTATTTTGCATATATACACATATGAATATATAAACATACATATGGCACTACCGTATTAATCATTATTTTTAGAAATATTTTGATAATGTGCTTCCCTCATTAAAACTTTTTCGAATTTTTACAGGTTTTATTCAAAGTGGATGTAATCATAAAAACTCATACATTGCAATGAAAATTACTATTAATAAATGTAGTTGTTGTAACATACGTAAATATATAGGAATGAATTTAGAACATTCTGTCCGTGCATTCTTAATTCTAATGTGCAAACTTAAAATTATCGATATGTTTATTTAAAAAAAAAAAAAACTAATAAGAATGAAGACATGAAAAACGATAGAAGGAAAATGATGTTTTTTCCTGTTAAATTTCTATATTTGCATATTTTATTATTATTTAACAAATTAATTTTTTCTTAGAATTATTAAATGCAGTATATTTTATGTAGAGCAATAACAAATTATTACTAACTAGCTGACCAGCCCAGCGTAGGACGAACCTATGACTATAGCCTTAAATATACCTAAAATCACTGTAGAATGATTTTATACTTTTTAACGAAATTTTGTTCCAACCGAATCTAATCTATGGGTTCCCAGTGCCTACGGCAGCGTACAACGGGAGTGTCATGCACGCTCCGGTCTGTTTTGATGTTACTATTGACTAATTTTATGAATTATAACATTAAATACAATATATAAAACTTTCTATACTGTAATACTTCAGCTAACAAGGGCTTCTGATAATGAATGTTTTGGATAATGGAGTTATTTTTTCTCTCTTTGTCTTACTCTTCAAACAAATATCGATTCTACAGACGAAGGTTTTATTGAATACGCGCACTAACATGACGTAGCAGCGTTGAATTTTAAATGAATGCGAAATCACGTTTTGATAACCCTCTCACTGACAAGCCGTGTTAATACGTTCACTAAGCTCCAGGTTTCGCATCAATACAAGAAATTTTAAAATTAATATAATTCGACAAATATAATGGAGTTTTAACATTGAGTAATTATTGATAGTCTCAAGGTTTGCATTCATATATATAATTAAGTTTTTTATATAATTTTGGAATAAACACCTTTTTTTAGCATTTAAAATAAAATACAGAGAAAACGACATTGCAATTTAGCCCTTTTGCTGAACTGTCAGAGGGTTTAACGAAGATTTTGGATAACGAATGTGATTTTGAAACATATTTTTTGGGATATATGACATTTTCCATTATTGCAAGATGCTTTTCTTTTATTTCTTGACACACTTTACATATTTCCACTTATTGGAGAATAAATACAAATAGAATTTACTTAAAAAAATTAATACACTTTTTCTGTAATATTATAATACACTTCGTCCAAAAATGTCAAACTATTGGCATGTAATTTATTATCAATGCTTATAATTTGAAATATATTCGCAAAAATGTGCATAGAGAAATCATCATGCTTTTCAAGGGCTCGTCACGTAAAAACGTCGACATGGAACAAAAGGGAACAACAAATTTATTCAAAATTAATAAATAATGAGGACTGCAGTAGAACGATCAGAAGTCTAAGTACATTAATCAATTCAGTCTCAGTGGACTCTCAAAAGAACTGTATACAAATTTACTACTCTTAAAATTCAACTTAGCCAGGAAAATTGGCTGCTCAAAAGTGTATCCATAGCCAACCCGTATATCGAAGACTCCTGTCGCTGAAAATACTACAATCAATAGCACTTTCACAATATATTAAATGCCCCCAACGAAATGGAATCCAGTAGGTAGCAAAATTCTATTTATAGAAATACGTGGGATAACACCTTACTTAACACTTTGAGGGGCGGTGGGATATATTATATCCCACCTAATTTTAATCCGATTCGAACCAGAAACTTTTAATTAAATTTTACTTTTTAAACTTTGACGGGAAAAGTTGAAAAATTGCTTTTCCGTATTTTGAACTAAATTCTTTCGTAAATGCCGGTGTGAGTTCGACGTTACAGGAACAAAACTGCTTGCCCCTGAAAGGGTTAAGGCACGTGCTTGGCTACGGGAAACTAACTCACTTCACTTTAAGCCACGTCAATCATTGAAACAAAATGTTTTGATGTTTTCACTGGAAATGCTAGAAATATGCATAGCTAAAACACTTAACCGAAAATCGACTAATCTGTCCGTTCAAGCTATCGCTTTCATATTTATTCTTCACCAGCCGACCACAGTATGCTAATTTACATATAACCGTACAAAAATAATCGCAAAACTGAGGTTCAGGGAGGTACAATCATGCTTATAAAAGTCAGATGAACAATAGGTAGAGTCCCTTTCATGCACAAGCTGTTAAGTGTCGGGCAACACGCTCGCAATCTAGACTCCCTTTAAAAGAGCAGCTAGACACTCCACATCTACACCAGAAAATTGAATAAAAATTCTTTAATTGCATAATATTATCACTGTCAATACACTTACAATATAAATTTCGTTTAAATATGCATTTAAAAAGTATGTGTACCCGGTGTATTCGCAAACACAAACGTGAAATCGATTTATTATAGTTTACTTTCAAGCTTTTTAGTTAAGAACGGTATTAATAAGTAACATAAGTTAAGAACGGTATTAATAAAATCTTTGGATCGACGTTCAACATGAAATATTAATAGACTTCAAACAAAGGAATTTATAGAAATATCTTGTATTGTATTTTTTTAATGTGTGTCCACACATAACATATGCACGATTGTTCCGAATTTGGATACTCCAAACACATACTCTGACTGTTAGAAAGGGGTCGTTTGGATGGTGATCCCATATAAAATTCACGAATATCCAAAAACTACATGTTCGTCTACATATTTGCTTTATTTTCTTTTTTAGTGCTCTTTCATTTTCTTTTTGCTCTTTTCTGTTTTTTTTTTCATTTCTCGACAATAACTTTTGTAAATATTGTCCATTAGTGACGAAAGTTTAATTATTTATGAAGTACACAGTAGCAATTAACGTTTTAAAAATAGTAATTGTATCATTCATACATTTATTTCTTCTTTATAGACTCACGTGAAAAAAAAACATACAATTGTCTACTGTGCTTCAAACACGAGCAGTGTTTCAACAATGTACATTACATTGAATGTGGAGGAAATTTTTATGGTATCCACAGTGCATGAAGAGAAGAAAACGTGAAACAAGCATTTATTTTTAAATTTGATTGATAAGTAACTTGGGTCAGGATCTAAATATCTAAATCAAAATATCTAAGATCGCGGCATATCTAAAATTTAAAAGTGCGGTTATATTTGTTTGATCTTAAAAGGCAAGGCAGACGTGAAGAAAATCTAGAAAATTTCCCTTATATTCAGCTGCTGATTGAAATTACACAATTCGAAAACCTATGAGTTTACAAACTTCGAGAACAATTAGTGGTCTTGAATCCGTTGATCGGACAAACCCCCACGGTCTCCTTGCTTCCCTTGCTTGTCCCAATTTACTCCCGTAGCGGTCTTGCGCAATGAATATTTCTTTAATAAATTTCCGGTGGCAGACTGGTGGTCGGGGTTTCAACTTAGCACAGAAGTTACATTCCGCAGATTCTGCAGTGACTCGATGCGTTGCGCGCATTTATTGTTATTTTTTTTATCATAAATGTAGCATGTGATTTTGTTAAGAGCAGCATTAACCAAATCTTTGGATCGACTTTCAAAAAAGGTTACCACATACAACGAAAGTTATACAATTATTATGTGCTTTTTAAAATATTTTTAATGAATGTTAATATGTTTTTTAATGAATAACTTTCGAACGGATGCTACGATTTCAAAGATTTTTTTTTTTTCGAAAAAAACAGAATGATTTTAGTTGTCACAAACAAATTTTAGTTGTGTAAACTTTTTCTCTAAAATACGGAAACTGACTGCAAAAAATATTTTCAAAAAAGGAAATGGTTGTTCAAAGAAACAACCTTTCCAGGTTTTTTTTAAAAAAACTTGTTTAATACATTTGGTAAAGTAAGTCATGGAGTTTCTAATGAATAAGGCATGACTTTGGTAAACCCGCTAATTAAAAATATTTATAATGAAATATATATTTTTTAAATATTGGATTTATATTGAATTTATATCCTACAGAAAATTTCCCCTATGACAGGAGTATTCAAGTATTTTTTAAGTCAATTCATAAAGTTAATTTTTTTATTAGCATATATATGTGTAATCTGTGTTTTTTTAAATGATTTAAAAACTGAAAATTCCTTTCAAATTTAAATAATTTAAAACAACAGTAAAATTTAACGAATTAGGTTTTCAAGTTAAATCAGAATGTTTATACGATTCTTTTGTTATTTGACTTTACAAAATGGTCACAGAATGACATGAAAAACAAACACAAAAAAGGATAAGGTGATTTTACAACCATATGACTGCAATAACATATCCACGTCACATTTAAACAATATCGCATCACCATAATTTGACATCGTTGTGATGGTACAATGTTAAGCATGAATATTTATATTATTATTATTTACTGTAGGTTATGAGCATTTATTTGGCAAGGGATTAATTTTTCATATTCACCATTAGAGAGCTTTGACGCTTAGGGAAAAAAAAAGAATATAATATTTTATCATTTTTCATTAATTATATTCTGAAAACAATAGTTTACCAATATTTTTATTTAATCGGAAACTTTTCAGATGAACGCGATACTAACCCCCAACGTAACCAATATAGAAAATATTGATTTACAACTAAGAAATCCAACCAAATCTTCTAAGGAGATTCCAAAAGGATTTTACATGATTTAAAACAAGACATTTTCTACGGCTTTTTTCAAAGGTTTTGCAATATTTCATGCGAATATGACTGTTGAAAATCTGTCCACATCTTAAACATTAATTTAAAATATAAGTATTATAATTATGACTTATTCCTGGTTATAATATCCCTAACTTACTAAGTTTTGAAAGTCTTAATATAGCCATTGCCATGCATTTGCCTTACAAATTTCAAAATTCTTTTATAGTTTTCAATTTTCAGTTTATAATCTAAGTTTCGTAAGATTTAATTTAGCCACTTGGCGCCTTTTTTACTGAAACATTGAAAGGCACTTTACATTTATTATAGATATAATTAAGATTAAGATTAAGGATGCAATATGTTTTGTTTATTTTAAACAAACAGATATTTTTATAGTTACATTTATAAATATTTAAAATAATTTCTCTTTGTAACCGAAAACATAAAGCTTAATTAAATATTTTGAAATGCTTTTTCAAATTAAATAGCAAATAGAATTTAAAAATATTATAAAAATATTATGTAAGCACTGGAGCTTGTTTTTTTTTATCATAAATATGTAAGAAATATTATGCATTTAATCTTCAATTCTTACATGTAAAAAAAAACAATTCCCAAAAGATAGGATTTATATGTCAAAGTTATTTCTAAACTTTAATCAAATTTAAAATTACAAAATAATATTTGATAGAATTGTTTTTTTTTAATGATGAATATATATTTTATTATCATAAGCTGTCATTGAGATCCAAAAGTTCAGAGAAATTATATTTGTTTAGTAAGCTAGATTAAACATTCCAAAAGATTTTTTGTGAGAATATATTTCATCTTCTTAACCATTAAATAAATATGAAAATATAAAAAAAAAAGTTCGAAAAGTCCTTTATGTAATTCTTCTCTTTTATAAATTTTATATTTTAATTAATTTTAGAGAAAATTTTAGATATCATCTAAACCAGACCTACTTTTAGATTTCAGCTATAATTCTTATTGTAGAAAAATAGAAAAAAAAGAAACAGTAAACATTTAAAGATGTTTAAGAAAATATATTTTATTGATACATGCATATATTTATATACAGTACTTGTCAAAAGTCTGAGAACATCAGTACATTTTTAATTTTACGGAATTTTAAATTATTTAATTGCACTGTAACGAAAGAAAACCTCTTTTATTGGCTTTGTTACAAATTAAACAACTGTTTGAACAATAAAGAAATTTAAAAAATATATTTGTTTTGAATTTTAGGTACATTTTTTTAGGTAGTTTTAGATAGTCTGCCTAAAGTAACGACGCTTATCTTTGATAAGCACATTGCATATCATTGGCATAATTTTTCTAGCTCGTGGCGATCAATTCGACTCCAGCAATTCTGAAGAGCCTACCAGATATACTCCGTGTTGATAGACATATGTTTTCAGTCTTCGCTATCTAATTCTTCCCACAAAAGCTTGATATGTGAACATCTGGAGATTGAAGTGGTCATTCCATTTTTGTTATGACTTGGGACGTCTTCTTCTTTTTACAAATAATTAGTACACAACTTAGACATATGCTTTGAAACGTTATGTTGTTGGAAAAGAATGTCTGACCCACAATTCGCCTTCTAGAGGGAATCACATGACGCAATAGTATTTAGTGTTACACTTTTTGATACATGATTTCGTCGACTCTGGGTAAATCACTAACATGGTTGCCCCGAAATATCCCCAAAACACCACATTGCCTCCTCCATGCTTAACTGTTGGCACTACACAGTCTGCGAAAAAACGCTCATCTGGTTGGCGACACACAAAAACGCGGCGATGCGAGACAAAAACTTCAAATTTTGATTCGTAGGTCCAAAGAACCATTTTTCATTTTTCCTCACTCCAAGCATTATACTTCTTAGCACATGCGTAGCTTTTAGCTACGTTTCTAGCACGTAGAAGTAGTTTTCTTACGGCAAACCTACCTTTCAGTCCATTTTCCTGCAAACATCTGGTCATCGTCCTATCCGACACAGACTGATAACGACTTTTCTGCAACTCCCTTCCTATTTCAGGAGCGGTCAAACACCTGCTTTCTAGTAGTCACAATTACATTTTCCTACTGAGCCTTTTTGTTCTTTTGGACGAACAGGTCGTTTTCTTTTAATTTTTTGACCTGTTTTTGACTTTCGTTCTATAGATCGAAGCACAGCCCCAACGGATGCCTTCAACCGTTTGTGGAATTGCCGCAAAGAAAAATAACAATAAACTTCTTCAAAATAACAGTAATAACAGTAATAACTTCTCTCAAAATAACAGTTTGAGCACATGTTTCCACACTTTACTCACAGTTCTTTTTTGGCATTTTTGACTAATTGGAGCTTTTACGAAACTTGTGGACAATTTGGAACGTAAGAAAACAGCATAATCGTACGTTCATAATTTTCGATAATTTACGATCATATCGCGCTCACACGACATGTGATTATAGGTTTAAACGACTGTTCTTGTTAATAAACAAACAACAAATGCAAAATGGTAGATACGATTCCTTCTACAGGGCAATGAATAGCTGCATCTTCAGGCAAAGCGCGGAAAGTGTAATACTGAAATTATGTCTTCTAGCATAAAACTGATTTTTGACACATTTCTGTTGGTTTTCCTAGATGAAAGAGTACATAAATAATATATATATATATTTCATCATGCTATATTTATGTAGAAGTAGCAAAATGTACGATAAACAAGCTATTTCTGGGGGCGTACTCAGACTTTTGACATGTCCTGTATATATATATATATATATATATATATATATGTAAGATAATGATATGTAAACAGTTGAAATTATATGAACAACTACATAATTCTACAATACTTTACTAGCAATTTCTTTTCAACTAATACACTTCTCGTCAAACATATACAATATATTTATTTACCAAAAACCAACTAGAGGTCTAACAGCGCCTTTACTGGATATTTATCATTTCGATGCTTGCTTCACAAATAAAATTAGAAAACTGGCTCTTTTTCCAATTTTGAAGATATTCAAATCTTGATCTCGCGATCCAAAATATTTATAACTCGTATAAATTATAAATATAAATATTTATAATTTATAATATATTATTTATAATATATATCTAATTATTTAAAATATTATAATATATTATATATATATATATATATATATAGAGAGAGAGAGAGAGAGAGAGAGAAGAGAGATACATGTGTATAATTTTTAACAATATCAATTGATTTCAAAAATAATTATATATAGAGTGATCCCCTATTTCTGTTTTGAATCAAGTTCTGTTGAACCGAGTTAACTACAACCATGAACGTGGTATTTACATATAGTAAAACGTGTATTCTCTACAGGGTGAAGTACATGGCACCGTCTCCTAGCGCAAACACTGCGGAGTTAGATTTCCCATCCCGAAAATGGTAGGAGGTATGGCAAAAAATTCAATTACAATGTTGTATAGCGTCCTAAATGAAATGCTGTTTTATGTGTAAAAATAACTATCTTAGAAGCATTTAAATGTATTTTCTACCCAATCACTCATCTCATGTATACTGTGACACTATAATGCTAATGCACTTTTTTGCATCATCTATAAAATGCACACTTCTACATCGAATTAATGGCGTGGTGTTTTTAAACTGGTGATTAAATTTAAAAACATTACATTTCAAGACTTCTAATATAGAATACTTTTATATGTAATACATCATTTCCTACTAAATCAAGGACACCCTACAACTTTGTAATTGACTTTTTAGAGTACCTCGTACCGGTTCCGAGATAGAAATGCTATCTCTGCAGCTGTAGGGAACTCTGTCAGTTACGTCACTGTGTTGCGCATATTGTTTTTGCTACACGTTCAAGGTTGTAGCCAAGTCGGTTCACCAGTTATTTGAGGCGAAACGGAATTAAGCGGTAAGGAGTAGTCAGAGCCGTGAAAAAATAGGTATTTAAAAATATTTTTTTAACTACTGTTGTACAATTATTATTTTTTTACATATAATACCATGTTTTTCCAAAGTAAACTCTATGAAATTTTCAAATTAAAATGTAAATTCTGGACCAATCTCTCTGCTTGATTCTTGAACGCTCTCTTACAAATAATGCCTTTGGGTTTACCATCAGTACTTCTTAATTGTTTATCTAAAATCAATAGAAAAATAATAAATATTAGTTTAATACTTTATCTAGTTCTTTTTCTTTAATCAAATTAAGTAAAATGCCGGCATCTGAAAGTTTGCTTATGAATTTTAGTGCAAAAAACTTCTTTTTATTGTTTATATAAAAAAAGTAAAACAACCCCTTCGATTAACCGCACTTGTTATTCTTGCCTAGAATATGCTGTATAAATTCCATTTCAACCCGTCGAGTGGCTTTTAAAATGTAGTAGTCACCGTATTTGAAAACGTAGTTTTGATAAAAATGCATTTAATGTTTCCCACTATTATGATTGAGGTCCTGTTACTCTATATTCATGGTTATTGTAAAACAGATTCTAGTATAATACGTATCAATATATTTCAATTTATTCAATATGCAGGTAAAAGCCTGTTAGTAACAGCTGCTCTCAACTACCTGCCACTAATAGGAAGATGGTCCTATGGTAATTATACGACATCTCTAAAACTATCCAGTTTATCAACTTGAAATTTTCACAGAATATTCTCAAAATATTCTTTCAGAAAATGCAATAAATAAATATTAAATCGATTTTTTGAAAAATCGGACTATTTCTAATCTGTTAAGTAATCACTCTATATAATTCATATCTTATATTTGTTTTGTTAGTTATTTATAGGTGTTTTTGTTTAATGATCCTACCTTCCGCAATAAATATTAATAGAACAACTAACATAATTAATTAAATAATTAATAAAATAATTAATATAATATCTGAAACTTTTTTTCCAGTTTGTAAAAAGATAGAACACATAGCAAAATAAATATCACTAAAAGTAATTGAGCATCCATAGAAGCATTCATGAAGCATTCATAAAAGAGTTACATAAATTTTGCAGGAGTTTGTCTATATGAACCGAGGTTAAGAAAGTGGCGCTGGGGACTGAATGCCGTGATCTTTTAGGGACTGTTGTTCGGCGGAGTTTAGTTTTCTAATATGACAGTTTTTTTTTCTTTAAATTGCTCAATTCATATAACGTTTCAAATTGCGTTTCATTCGCTTTTGATGAAATTAAATGTCATCTTCAAGTAAATGGGGCCTTCACTTAACTTTCATTTCTTATAATTGGCTCCCTAAAAGAAGGCCCATTTTTCCCGAAAAAAAGGCCGCTATAACAAGTTAGGTAGTACTAGTCATCTTTTTTAACTTTAACCCTTTTGCTACTAAACCGTCCAAAACGCCCGGCCAAGCGAACTACTGCCAGACCGTCTGAGCGCCCGATAAAAAGGTGTTATATTTTCTTACCCTTGGAAAATTCCAACTATTGTCGCAGAGTACTGGATTGTTGCAATCAACGGGTAGGGAGACTTTTATACTAGTGTAGTGATCTTAGGGAGGGTCTACATTAGAAGCTAGCTTCCCGGGCGTTAGCAGTATTTTGAATGCTATTTTGTTTTTAGACTTTAATATTTAAAGGGTTAAATAACTCAGTTAAATTTTTTACCGGTGATATCGATTATTGTTTTCATTTTTTCTCTCTGATGCATGGGTTACTTTTGATAAAAGTAAATTATAGGAAAACGAAGCTTGTATACAATATTACATTATTTCTTTCATCATATTTGCATCTCTTTGTAAGATGAATGCCTCATTTAAAAGCTATGTTTGGTTTGAATACATCTTGTGATAGGATATATACGTCTATGATCCCCTGTTTAACAGATAAACGCTATGTTTTCAATAGTTATACAATATAATAATCATCTAATTCTAAGCTCAATGTCCCATATCTTTACAGAAAATTATATTCCGATAATTCAATATTCACTTTTCAAAATTCATTTTAAAATTTAATCATTATAATCATTTCATCATTTTTAAAATAATCTTTGAAGTTCCTATGTTTATAATCTTTCATACCATTACCGAAGCACACAAAAATTTCATCAAAGCACAAAACATTTTATCAAACTTCGTTGCGAAATTTTCTTACGCTCTTTTTATATATATGTAATAAAATGCTAATCTATTTATCCAGGAACATGAAGCACTATAACTTCCGAGGAAAAGAAACGAACGGTTTGCAAGCTAATTTCCTACAAGCGCATTAGAATAGTGAATTTTTGTTGCGGGAAGAAAAAGCGTAATTTTTCATAAGGTTCAGAAAAATGTTTATCCAACGTCATATTTTACGCTTAAAGAAGATTTTGTTTCTTTTACACATGGGTCTGAGAGATTGATAGAATTAGAGCTCCGTTAAATTTTCTTTTTATTACTATGATTGCAGGTAATTCAAAGTTTTTCTTTAAGTACTTCACAGGAACGTTTTTCTAATTATTTTGATTTTATTATCGAGAAGTATGGAGATCTATGAAGAACATGGAACAGAAAAACCACACTTAATATGAACTTTGTTCGTATAAAAAAACATTATGAAAGTATTTACTTTACCGAGATAGTTTCCAAAAAAAATCATCGAAAGATCTTCTATCTTTATATCGAATTTTAGGTGGTCATGTAACCTGCAAGTATTATTTTATTTACTTTCATTTTCATAATATCAATTAAATTAATGATTATAGGGTGAAACCCCCCGTAACTGACAATTTAAGGATTTTTTCTTGTTCAAATCACTATTACAAAAATTTAAATCTATTTTATATTTTTAAATATATTTCTGAAAGGATAGTAGAGATATATTAAAAAAATATTGTTGGCAAAATTGTGGAAAAATATGCATTTTATTATTAAAAATTAATTTTGTTCATAAATAGGGTCAAAAACTCCAGTAACTGACACCATCCCTATTTTGAAACACCAATAACTGACACAAAATGAATCAGTGACCGACACTTTATTTTAAAAGATTAAAATGCTTCAAAAAAACTTTATTCTTTATTACAAAAGAAGCATTAATATTTATTATAAAAAGTGGGATTTAGTTAGCTGTACTGCATTATGAATAATGCAGAGTATATAAGAGTATATAGCAATAGTATTTAGTACTGCATTATTAGTAATGCAGATATACAATAACTGACATTTATGAACCAGTAACTAATATCTGGTGTCAGAGACTGGTAAAACAACTTAAATTTTAATGATGTTTACTACATGATAAATTTAATTTATTGTTATGCATTTTTAAACAGTTCAATCAATAGATTGCAAATTTCTTTAATATAACCAATAACTAACACCTCTGTCAGAGACTGGTAAAATGAAATTCTAGGAACCAATAACTGGCACCCCCCCCCCATTAAGCCAAATTAAATAACTATCAACCCTAAATCATGCCCTAATGTATTGTATGCATCTTTAAACTAATTTCTACTAGTATAACTTTAAGAAAAATGTTTAGGATGTTTGCATTAAAAATAGATTAGAAAAACACTTCCGTAATTTTAGTAATAAGACGGTTGCTTCAAAATGGCAAATTTTATATTCTCAAAAGTTTCTTCCTCATTGAATATGTTCCTGGCCTTCTAGTGGTGAATAAATAGACTCCAAAATAAAAATAAGTGTTTAATTTACCACTGGATGACATTACTTTTCAGACATTTACAACAAAATGCTTATTTGAGATAAATTTTCGCTCAAGTGTCAGTTACTGGTTCAGTGTCAATAACTGGGGGTTTCGCCCTAATGCTTTATTGGTTTCAAAGCCATTTACTTAAGTAAAAAGATTCACATTGCGGAGTTTATCCAAAATTTGTAAAAAAAAATATTTTCATGATTTTTTCGCTAACGGTATTTTTTTTAATTTGTTAAATACATCTAAAAATTATCCAAACATGCAAAATGTAATTTAACTGCGTTTCGAATTTTCGCCCAACAACTTTATGTAAATTTATTAAAATGCTTTTCTATCTCTTTGAAATATAAATAAAATTAATACATCGAAAAATGTCACAAACACAATTTTCAAACCATGCAGAAATTTCTTAGTTGCGCTGTTAGTTTGAAGATGGTTTCGAAGATTTTTCTTTTAAAAACAGCAATCTTTTGTTTTCATATGGATAAGATTTTTACATATCTTTAAAAGTAGAGATTTATTTCTATATGGCACTGAGAAAACTTTAGTTTCCTAGAAAATTCGCGTTTACACTTGGCAGAGAATTAGAAGTATGCTTATGCACTATCTGGATGAAAGTATCCAGACGCTCTCGATTTTAAACGTTTTGTTAAAATTTATATTAAAACAGTAGGCAAGTTAGTTTTGAAGATCGGATAAATAAAGAACATGTTCGACCTCTCTTTTTTCAATGAAAAGATAGTCACGAGGGCAATTGGGAGATCAGAAAAAAATTGAATAAAAATAATAATATTTGCGATTCGCCTGTCTCATAAAAACACAAATTGGTCTATAGCAATAACAAAGTATTTTATATTCCTTTTACAACCCTTGTATTCATTTATGTACGAATAGCTTGCTTATTATTGAAGATAGAAGAAATTGTTAAAAATTCAAAAAATGTACACATGATTTTTGTTTAAAACTTACAGGGTTCTCAAACAAATTTAATGTTTCTTTTAGTAAACTTGACAAAGTGTAAGAGAAGCATTATAATCTAATTAAAAAATTAATATAATAAATATTTGATAAAATATTAAAATTTATATCAAATACTGTTAACCGCACATGTATAGATATAGAACAAATATTCTTTCATAATACAACTTATATAAACGGCCAGTCAAATACATAAAAAATTCAGGTACGAATGAAAAAACACACTCAACACAACTTACACAAATAAATACACCAGGGTTCATACAGACTCCTTAGACTAGTTAAAAACGAAAGGAATTCTAAGGAGTACTTATAATTCCTTAGATAAACAAAATACTCCTTAAAACTCTTTAAATTAGTACGAAGTATAATTTAGAGTTGAACAATGAATTAATTGAAATATATAAGAGTAGAAAATGGAAACATATTACACGGTGAATAAATTGCTTAAACGTGTATCGCTTGGAAGAGATTAACCTTTAAAGATAGTAAAATGAAAGCCTTCCAATGTTTAGAAAGGTAAAGTTCAAGTATTTACTGTCATACTAAAAGAAGAAAAAGTTATTGTATTTTTTTGTGTATGGCACATGGTTTTTCCCTTCAAAAATTACTTTTATAATCTAGGGACACGTCATACATGATAAGTATTTGAGATTTGACTGGCCTCTGTATCTATGGCCATAGATAATTTTGTATTCCAATTTACGAAACCAGTAAACAATGCATTGTGAGTACATTGTAACTTTAAACACCCCTTGTTGAGAAACATTCTGTGGAATTATTAATTACATACAGTTTTTTGCAATGTGCGTAGTTTGGGTTCAGGGTATCCCATCAGAATAGTCTGTAGGGATTATAATGTTCCGTTAAAATTTTAGAGACGCCAGGTTGTTTCGTTTGCAAGAGTATCGGTTTCTTCTTAGTAAGAAGAAAATGAAGCATGAAAACCCACGCAAAAATGATGGATAAGAGATTACATTCATGAAAATAGTATAGAGTGGATTCAGTTATGGAATCAAGAATGAAATCATGAAGAAAGGTTTAACTCGCATGTGCGAAATATCCTTTCGAAAGATTTCGAAATTTTTATTGTCATAAAAGGTTCGCAACTTTTAAAAAATCGATTTTTTTTACAGAAATTAAATACTTATAGTGTGTAAAATTATGGGCAAAACGTTTTAAAGTGATATTTCAATTATTCAGAAAGTTATGAGCAAAAATGTGAGCGCGCGCACGATCGGTAAAACCGACCTCGCCGAAAATATTCTACTAAAGATTTTACTCCCTTTTAAATAAACATATTACAGCATAGGAGGGTCCACAGTATGGCGCAGGAATTGCAAATTAAGTGCAAGTTGAAAAAATATTATCAGTATTTTTATTTTCTGCTAAAACTTTAAACTCGATTTTCTGAAAACTACATTTATCAACATGGGCAGCATGATAACTTGAATATATATATTTTTTTACATTTTTGGATAAAATGGGCGTTTATCTATAAATAATTAAGTTGGCTAAGAGCCATTGAACCATTTGTTGAAAATTTTATTTTTTTATATTATTTCAATAAATTTAAAAATAAAAATTTTAGACAAAAAATTAATTTTTTTTTTCAAAATAGCGCAATTTTCTTATTTTTCCAAAATTTAAAAATTTGAGCTCATGGCCCCTATCTACAACCTTATTTTATAAGAAGAAACTGAGATTTTAATATTTTATTTTGGTTTTACAGGAAGTAGTATCCATCGAGCCCGGATATTTCGGTCCAGATCAACGCGGCTACAGGTTTCCGACGTAATATGTGACCAAATGTAACAAAACAAATATTTTTAAATACTTGAAGCGATGAACAACAACGTGGAATTATTAGTTTTTCAAATAATTTTATTCCTTTCCAAAAAAGAAAATTCCAAAATATGGCAATTTTTCTCCGCCGAGAACGTATTAATGGTCAGAATGGTAGTTTCCGTACCGAAATATCCCAATGTCCACCCGAGATACGGAAATCTCCCTTCGATAGGTAGGTCTTAATTCAACTGTGGATGCATTGTAAAACAGTGTATTATTAGGATGTTTGCATTGGTGTATTTCGGAGTTCACTGTTTATTTTGCTTTTTACTCTTTCTTGAAGGATATGTACTACTAAGTCTTGTAATCGTTTTAAAAATCGAAAATTTTTTTTGATGGATTAGCACGTTTCAGACACAGGAGATTCCGAAAAACATATTTTTAGAAAAAAAATTTGCCGTCCGTCTGTCTGTCTGTGTGTGTCTGTAAATGCTCTATCTCCCGAACAAATTGAGATAGAAACTTGAAATTTGGTATGCACTTAGTATGTAATAATGAAAAGAAGCTTATTGAATTTCATTAACCTCGATTATCCGGAATTATTTTTTTCGGACTCTCGAAATATTCGTTCTGATAAAAGGTATATAAAAAATTTGGAAATTACTTATTTTAAGGAGTGAATATATACAAGACAATTAAAAAACATAAATTTTGCATAAAGAATGAAGTCGATCGGATAATGAGTTGCCGAGATATCTGTAATCATATTTCCCACACTCTTCGATTTATCATGACCCTGTATTTTATTCAAATTTCAATTCAAAGATATATTTTAATTGGAAATGAGAGGCTTAATCTGACGCAGTAAACCGTTAGTTAATATGATTATAATTTTGGGAGTTATAAGGATGTTTCTTTTACGCGATTCAGTTGCCCCACCAGTGGCTGGGAGGTTCTGCTCTCGAAGCTGGTAGACGGGAGGTGCTGGGTTCGATCCCAATCGCGCCCGTTGGCCTAATCGTTCGGAGTTTTCGTGGTTTTCTTCGAGCCGTAGATTTATCCATCCGTAAATACGGATTAGGTTCCCTTAGAAAGACCCCCACGAAGGGCACTCCCCCCGGGCCTATATCCCAGGTATAGATAATTGGCCGTCAATAATCAACCCAACCCAACGCAATTCAGTAATAGAACATTTAAAGTTTATGGCGTCATCAAACCATGATTTTATTCAAATTGCAATGCATTTAAAAAGAGTTTACACATGTTTTTTTTTTCATATTTTATATTATGCATAACCATGATGGGTAAGTATTTCGGTGACCCTCAACTACTAGTTTTTTAATGGGTTTAAAGACTACTCATAAGCTCGAATCCAACTTTACGTAATTAAATTTTCCATTAATATGCAAATTTATATTTCTAAATATTTTTAAACTTCCATATTTTTTAGCTTTTGTGATTCGTCCGATAATACGTAATTTTTGTGAAAGTTGTACTGTTAATAAGTTAGAAGGCAATTAAAGTTTTATTTTTTAAACTACGTTAACTAACATCTACCTTTACTTTGATATATTCTACAATATTTCGAATGAAAAGTTTATGATGTGGGTTTGAGGCTTAAAATAAATGTTGGTACAGATCGTAAATAATGATCGTAGACTCATACATTATCAAAAAATTAATAACTTTAATTAAACATTCATTTATCTTTAAATTACATATTTGACAAACTGGAGAAAAATTAATTCATATTGGTGCAGTTTTTAAAAGATTCTACATGGATAGACTTATTTTAGTAAATGTATTTGTAAAAGCTTTTTATATAAATCTTTTGTAAGCCTTACGATATATGTTTTTGTAAATATTTAGAAAAATTAAAAATCAAAACTGTATTATTTTATTTCTTTAGCAATTTTCATGTATATTGATAATTTATATTAATACACATTTTATTTTACATATTATTATATCTATAAATATTTATTAATAAGCATATTTTTTAAAACATTTTTATTTAAATGAAAGCGCGTAATTCTTTTATTAATTATTTTACAAATATTAATGATTTATCTAATAATTTCTTATTTTTCGGAATGCAGAAAATATTTATTTCAAAAATTTCTTCGACGTTACGTCATTACAAATGCTTCAAACAACTTTTAAAATTTTCATGTTCTTTAAATGACTTTGGCTAAGTGACATCTCAAGTATACATTTCCTCCAACAAAACATTTAGAATTTTTTCTTATTTTATTCATAGATTTATTCTGTGAACTTCAGTTTTTTTTCTAGTTCTTTCATATGAACATTTAGAAATTTTCCTCTTTAATTATATAATTCATTTTTTTTTTTTTTTTACAAATATCAACTGTGAGAACCTTATTCATTTATAAGGTTCTTTTTCAATAGATTTGATATAAGAAATTATTTTGTTATACTTTGTAATTCCTGAAAATAATTAACAGCTTTTGAGTCTCTCTGTTATAAAAAAAATAGCAATTAATGCTATAATTTCTTTATATATATATATATATATATATATATATATATATATATATATATATATATATAACGTCACTATAATTATTTTTGTAAAGGTTTAGTAATTTAAATTTTTTCTATATAATTTATTTCTATATAACCCTTTTCAATGAAATAACAAGTAAAACAAAACAAATTTCATTTATTCAACGATATATTTTGATTCATATATGCTTCAAATTTTCATCAAAATATTTTAACATTATGTCCACTTTATTATTAATATTTAAAATATTTGACTAAAATTTAACAATATTGATAATTACTGTTTTATTTCTTTTTAAAAAAGATCGACTCGGCATAACGTTATGGAAAAATTTCGAAAACTGAACCATAGTATAGTGATTGTGTATTATAATGATATTTCTTACAAGGTGGACGGGAAGTATTTTGTTTTTTAACATTGAAAATAAGGTAAATAAAATCATGAAAAATCAATGTTATCAAGAGATTAGATAAACATCTATCTCTATGTCAGGCCAAAAAATTTGTGCCATGTTCACTACACTTATTGGTTTCGAAATCACATTTAGACTTCTATCTGCAGATTCTTTTCTAACTTATTTTATTTTACCTTTCGTCGCTGCATGATTAAAAGTTGAAGCGACTTCTTAAAGTCTGTAAATTCTATAAAAACATTAAAAAGCCTTTTATATAACTGATTATTTAAGAATTTTATTGCTGAAGACACAATAAAGAGAAAATAGTTCAATGATCACATTTAACACAGTATAAATCCTATACTATAACAGCCTTTTTTTATATAATTCAAACAAATGTTAGGGGCTCCCGATATTTATTAACATATTTATACTGTACTTTCACCGTTATACAAATTATTAAGTAGTATAGAAATAAAATAAAATTTAATTAGCTACCGAAGTCTTAAATCTGAATTTATATCTTTCTACTCTTGTGTTTCAGAAACACGTGTACTCTTTCCTATTTATTATCCTTAAATATCATTTAAGAGGCAATTTAGATGGAAAATTCTGCGTCGTAAACTTCTAAAAGGAATTCCCAGGGATTATTTACGGTACATAAAATAAAAATAAATCAAAAAACTTTTATATTTAAGAACAACGGTAGTAGTTTCATGGATTTTTTTTCATCAATATTACTTATATAATTTATTTTAAAAATGTGATTAAATTTTAAAGAAAGTACTAGATGGAACCCGTCAAAACTTGACTAAAAAAAAAAATACTATAACAGTATCAGTAAAATAAGCTTCTTTATTATTTATGAAGGGTTGCGTATAAAACAGTCTTTCAAGTATTTTGTTTTCCCCAGTCAAATACAGTACTATTTCCGATGCAAACTCCAAACAAAAAATCCGTAAATAACACTGTAATGCAAATCAGTTTGAAATTACCACCATATTCCCCACGGCAAGAAAAAAATTCATGGACCTATGAAGTATATACAAATAGTATATTCCTACATTCATATCATATTCAGTAAATAACAGAACATAGTAAATAAAGCACACATCTCACCCCCCCCCCTGTGATAATGCAACCGAATGAGCTCCTATGCGCATGTGCATTGTATCTGCCCAAAAGCACCGTCAAAATTCGACGTTAAAAAAGTTTTAAAATGATTAAATTAAAAGTTTTTAAATGTCCTCTTTTATCATTGTTCGTTTCAAATCCATATCTTCTAAAACGCATCCATTGTTTTAAGCTAATCAATTTTTATGCAAAGATTAAGAAGTTTTTTACAGTAATAAATCTATCTGCAGATGGAGATTTTTAATGTTTTCAAGTGTAATTTATTTGTATGGTTTCTTCGGTTCCTTGACATAATCAGGATGATTATCCCTTTTCCATCACAGTCGGGGATATTTTTCCTCTTATACAGTTGGCAAATGTAAAAAAATAAAAAAAATACAATTCCTAGCATATCCTGATATCTGATGGAACATATTCATCAACGAATTCAACATATCAATTTTATGTTCAACATAAACTAAAAATATTCTTTTTTTCTTTCTTTTTTTCCTGACAGATTTTTATTTAGCGCCAAAATGTTCTATCTTATGGATAATCTGATCTTATGATTTATCACTTTTTAAAAAAAATTATTATTCACTTTTTATGATGGTTAGGGAAATCTATTTTCAATTGTGGCAACTTTCCCAGGGGCTATTTTACATTATTGAAGTAAACTGGTGGTCATTGATAAGATAGAATTGAAAAAATTTTCATGGTTGAAAAATATTTAAAAAGTCGTTAAATTAAGCGGCAGTTTTCAAATAAATTTCAATCGAAAGCTAATTTTTTTTTCTAATTGATGATGTAAGAATTAAAATTGTAAAATGTAGTAAAAAATAGAAATTTGTAGTATTTCGAATTGATGTAAGCGCGATGAAAACTAAAGCGATAGCGCCTTTGTTGTCACAACTGTTGTACATTTCTAAAAATTGCCACTGTATTTTGGCTGGCGTCCAAAAGTAGAAAAATATTTTTTGACATCGAAAGAGAAATTCACAGTGAAAGAAATAGGACTTTGCGCTAATAAGGAACTGTTAAATGAACTTAAACAAACCTAACAAAATAATCATATATATTATTTCTCCTGTCAACATCCCTTTTTCGCAGAAAATACGAAACGCAGAACGACGAATGAGATAGCATATGAAAGGATTTTGAACAGGCTTCTGACATAGCACACTTAACGTTTCGTTAAAACATGTTTTTGATTAACATTTGCTGAAAATTAAAAATTAAATCGGCATTGTTTTTTTAAAAGAAATGAAAGGTTTTCCTCAAATTATTGTTGCCAAAAAAATTAAATACCACATTATATGATGCTCAGCAATTATAATAAAAAAAACACCGCACGGGTTTATTTTATATTTATGATTAAAAAACGACATTGAAATTGAAATGTTTAGATTTATATTTCTATGTCCCATGTTTTCCCCGAAGCGGATGACGTCATCCTCTAATGCAGTCAAAACATGATTGCTATTTTTTTTTCTCTAGCGTGCCTTTTGCAATCTTGGATCAGTTTTAGTCTAACTTTGATGGAATAAATTAGATAATATTCTGTCTTGACTAACAACTAAATGTTGTTTGCAGATATTTTTATCCTTACTTTTTCTTTAGAAGTTTAAACCTGCATCTAATAAATATTACATATTGATAAAAAATAGTACTTCTCTATTATCCCGTCGACCACTTTTCATAAAAAAAACTGATGGAATGCTACAGAGTGATCAATTAAATTATTTGAATTTAAGTCTGACTGCATAGGATTTACCACTATATTGCTGTTAATTGATTAATATGAGTATTTTAAATTATCCGAGACGTATAGTATTTATTTTGCACCTATGACTCTAAGGATCTGATATGATAATTTATACTTAGAAAATTTTATTAGACAAATTATCAATTAATTATAGAAAAGAAAAAGTTGCGTTGTGAATTATTTTTGAAGTTCGGATCCTCTTTGAGCCAATTACAATCATCAAAGGTTACCTGCAGAGAGTTATGTAACATTAAATAAATAATGGCTTATTTTAAAACCTAGATTGTAATATTAAAGAAAACATTTCCTAAAATAAAAGACTTAATATTAATTCAATAAATTAAGTAAACAAAAGGAAAACTGACTAAAATTAATTGAATATAAAATTGAGTTTATTTACAAGGTAATTATAAGCATATGATTAAAAACAAACATAAATGTTTAAAAAAAATAAAAATATTCAATCCTAGTTGAGAACTGTATTCTCAACATTTATTTTCTGAGAATTACAGTTTGTCTTACTGAATTAAAAAAAATTCGATTTTGAAAGGCAGGGTTCCATACCCTAGAAGTATTTCTTTGATTAGCCTTTTTATGTTTAGATCGGGGTAGGATCTTCATACACACTTAAATTCGTATTATTAAAAGAATATAGCTTAATAAATAAAATGGAACAATGGTGAAGGAAGATTGTTTGTTACCTTATATTACTAGATAACGTTGACAGCAGGAGGTAATGGGTGACGCGTTTTCGCTTTTTCTTAGCGCGTACATTTCCATCTATTGGCACACACACTCAAAATCTGTTTTTTTAGTTAGAGAGCAGTCAACCTTCTACTTTTCCATCTTTTTTGAATCTGAACTCTCAAGAAAAATCACATTCTTTTCGTGGAGCAAAAAAAAAGGGATGGAACCATTTTTCCCTTTTCACATAAAATTAAGGCCTTATACGTTTTAACTTCTTGAAAATTTGCATGTTTCGGCCATACCTCTGATTTTAGAGAGATGCCCATTGGCATGCGGGAGAAATTTGGTACTCCCCTTGAGTGTTTCATAGGTCCGTCGGTACAATAGCGATTCCTCTTGACGCCGTGCTGTGTCTGGGAGGTAAAGATGCTTTGACTTGTGAGGTCTTCGTGCCTATTTAAGCTCTCATAAATAAATGTGTCATATTATTGTTCTGACAATTTTCTCCATGACATTTTTATTAGGTGTAGTTAAATCATTCGTGGGAACGGAAAACCAAATATTTCCTTGACTGCCGTGGTTCACTTTGTTCCACAATTATCTATCTGTATGCGCTGATCCTAAAATGGATCATTAATTTGTATTGTTCACTGTTCACTGATTAAAATGATACCAAATACTCTGTTAATATGCAGAAAAAAAACCAAATACTTTTTTTTTTTATAGTGTGTGCTAGTTTAGATCTAGATGGTGGTATTTCTCACCATCATCTCTTCCCCCGACATTAGAAAAAAAAAGGTCCACAGTATCTTTTTTTTTATATATATATATAGCCACAAAGTACTCGATGAAAGTCCATCGTCGTATTATATTGAAGATCAAAACTGAAAATGTTCACATGGAAAAGTCTAGGAACTTGGGATAAGCTGGGGTGTCACTAGGTTTGGAGTGTAAGTAGGTTTGCAACACCAGAAAAAAGTTTTACACATTGGTGAAATAAAGCGTAATCAAAAGTTCACTGTTGAAAAATCTGATGAAAGACATGACTTCTTCAGCAAGTTATCATGTGTAGTTGGTTTCAATTTCCATTGTTCCAAAAACATTTATTAAAATTTTGAGTTTCAATAGGTCCAAATCCAAATAAAGCAGGAAAATTTGAATAAGCCAAATAATAAAATAAAATGCCCGAGAGAAGAAAGAAAAAAAAAATTAATTTTCTTTTCCACTCTTATATTTTTAGTTATTACATACATATAAATTGGCAAATCTTTTATTTTAATTATTACAGGCTAATTAGGTACCCATACGTTGAAACACAATATACAGAATCATTTAAAACAAATACTCAATATAATCAGTAAGCTGTATGCATTGATAATGAATACCATACAATTAAAAAAAAAAATTATATAATATATGAAAAACATTGAGAGAAAACACATCTATATAATCACATGTCTGTTGTACTACAATCTGTATTATAAACATTATAATCTAATTCTCACATGAATTATTTTCTCTTGAGCAGAAAGGAAAACTTCTTTATTTTTTTTTATATATATATAAAGAAAATGTTATGTTAAAAAAAAAAATCTTATCATTCTTACTAAAACAATTGTTTTGGAATATGTGAAAAGGCTACTTTTCTGAATGAAAGATATTCTCAATAATAATATATTTTCATAAAAGAAACAGATCGAAAAAATGAAAATTTGTTTTCTTCTTTCGATACCAAAAATTTAAATATCCATCTATAAAGTCAAACACAATACCCTTTTAAACTGCCTGCCTTGGAATGGACGGGGTTGGGAAAAAAAAAAAAAGGCAGAAGAAGAAAAAGAAAAAAAAACAGTAATCTTTTCTCCCTCTAATCCATCACCGCTTCATGAACCGCCAGTAGTTCGAGTTTGAAACTGTGGTAGTTCTTTTCGGGATCCCTTAATTTTCGCCCAAAATGTTCAATTGGCAGCTGTTCTCCGTCGTATTCTTGTGCTAAAATTCCAGAAATAGCTGTTTTAGAAGCGTCTGTGATTAAAATGAAATCTTTTGAGAAATCCGGGGGTTTTAATGTGGGATTTTTAACTATCGCTGCTTGGATTTCTTTGAAAGCATTTTCTTCTATGTCAGACCATTTAAATTTCACTTTGTCTTTAGTAAGATTAATTAATGGGTCAACTATTTTAGAATAGTCTTTAATAAGCGATCTAAAATAATTCGAAAGACCAAGTAGAGATTTAACTCCCTTCTTATTTTTAGGTTTAACTAAATTTTGAATTTTATCTATGTTTCTTTTTGAAGGAGAGTATCCTTCGCTGTTTAGGGTGAAACCGAGAAATTCGATTTCTGACATACAGACTTGTATTTTAGTAGGCTCAATAGTTAAATTATTTTCAATAAAAGCTTTAAGGACTTTGTCTAACAGATCTAACATTTCTTCGAGTGAGTCGGCTGCTAGGATCACATCGTCAATAAAATAAGCGACTTGATCTTCATTAAAGTGGCCCAACACTTTATCAATTAATTCTGCAAACACCGCAGTACTGAGTCGCGTTCCGAAAGGCAATCTTAAAAAGGAGAATTTACCGTGCTCCGTTATGAAAGCTAATTTTTCAGTGTCTTCTTCACGTAAATTTATTTGGAAAAACGCACTGTGTAGATCCAGTACTGTATAATATTTTTTTCCACTCATTCTCCGCAGAATCTCTTTAATTTCGGGTATGGGGTACGCATAATTTTGAAGTATTTCATTTAAAAGTCTATAATCGACCGCCATACGATATTTAACTTCATTAGCCTGTTCGTTTTTCTGCAAAGATTTTTTTTTAACGAAAATAACAGGGAAAGCGTAATCAGAGTTGGATTTACGAATGATATTTGCTCTCAAAAGTTTTTCAATTTCTTTTTTAGCATACTCCTTAACATTGTGTGCAGTTTTGTATGGTTTAGTCTGCAGAGGATAATTATGTATTAAATTAAATCTTGGGACGACTAATGAAGATTGTCCGAGTGTATCGTAATTCTTAGAAAAGGCATGTGCATTATTTAGAAGTATTTTTTTTAATTTTTCTGCTGTGTCCGAGTCTAAATGTTGTAAATTAAAGTCGTCTGATCTAAGTTCTGCTTTTCTCCGTTCACGAACTTGCTCTAAATTCAGATTATTAATGTGCACTACCTGCTTCGTTACTTCTTGACCCTCAGTGTCAACTGATTTTATTTCAAAATGTTTAGAAATTTTGCCAATGTTCATTCCCTCTGTTAAGATTAATTTTTGTTGTGATTTGTTAGTGATTATTATATGAATTTTATTATCCTTGGCAATTTCGTGAATTGATGTTTTATAATAAATTTTCATATTATGTTTAATCGGTTCCAAGAGTATTGTATTTGTAGTTGCGAATTTATCTGGATCTAATAGTAATGCAACAATTTTTTTTTCGCCTGGTAGTAACTCCGTTGTCTGTGTTAGTTTTGCTGTAACAAAATTTTTGTGCGAGATACGTTTTTTTTTCTTTTTGCGTATTGTTTCTTTATTTTGATTCTCATTAGAGTTAGCAGTTAAGTTACTTATCAGACTTTGAGGTTCATTTTCTAGAAATTGAAGTGCAATGTTTTTGTTTTTTAATTTCATGGTTTTATCTTCAAAATCTAGGATAATATTATTTGTTTTGAGGAAATCGAATCCCAATAGCATATTGTAGTTCCGACCAAAATCTTGAGTTGTAACATAGAATGCCCCCGATACAAAAACATTTTCCAATTTGAAAGTTAATTTAATGCATTGCTTAAAAGAGATTGTCGAATTTGTTAATGTTTGAATTTTTACCTGGTTACAGAGATTTTTATATTTTACGTGTGCATTCTTTAATTGTTCGAACAATATAGGTGATGCCAAAGTTACTGCCGCCCCACTGTCTGTCAAAGCATTAATCTTAACACCATTAATTTCAAAAGTAATAATCGGAAGTTGAGAATTGTCATTACTTTTGACACTAGCAATAATTTTGTTATTTTTTTTAGACCCGCAGTGAGACTTACGCGGGTGCCTTGTATTTGAGAATGTAAGTCCCGACTTTAGTTTCCCTTATTGTTACTAGAATTCTGATCATGATCTTTATCTTGTTTATTGTTTTCAAATGTCTGCTGTGAATTATTTTTTTTTGTATAATCATGTTTTTTATAATTATTTTGCTTGTAGCCCCCTCTATGCCCTCTATAATTTCTTCGCTGGTCATATGATCTCTGTTCGTTGAAATTGCCTCCATAATTTCCGAAACTGGGATATGATATCGGCATAAATTGTTGGTGGGGTGGGGGTGGTGCATAGTACATGTACTGAGGAGCAGAATATTGCATAGGGTTGAAGTTTTGGTGCGTGTAATTTGGGGTTTGCTGAAAGTTTCCCTGAGCTTGTTGGTTTCCCCCTTGATAAAAATTTGGTTTTTCGATTTGAATATTCTCAGGAATTTTTTTATTTTCGTCCACGTAATTACTGCTGTTTTGTTCGTTGCCCTTGTAAAACCAACAATGTGGGTTCGTATGGGATGTGGATTTACAGTACTTGCAAAACCTAGTTGTATCATTGTTAGTGGCATTTACCTTTAATTTTATGTTATTTAATTCCGCGGTTAATAATTTTATATTCTCTGCACTTTCTACATTGAGTTTAAGCAGTTCATTTAACAAATCAGAATCTTTAGTTTTGGAAATGTTGTTGATGTCCTTTAAATTGACATGTGAATAAGCCTCCTCTAATTTTAAGGCTATGTTGCACGCTGTTTTAAAGTCCGGCGGAGAGTTTTTTCTTACTTCCAGACTTAAATCACTACGAATTGATTCCAAAAACTGAGATAATTTGATCATTTCCATGAATGTAGAGCTGTTGTTAGCTCCTATATCTTGCCCACTTTTTTTTAGATAAAGGTCTGCTGCCGCATTAAACTCTAATATAAATTCGTTCATGTTTTGTTCCGGTTTTTGTTTGAGATTGCAAAATTTCTTTTGCGCTTCTAGAAATGTGGTTTTGGGTTCGAATAATTGTTTTAACTTTGTTTTAAAGGTTTCTAAGTTCTGTTCCACGAACAAATTTTGATCCCTCATCAATTTATCTTTAGCAGGTCCTACAATTTTCGCCTTTAATATAGTTAATTTAGAATCATTATTCAATTCAGTTTTATTGATGAGATTGTCAAATTGTAAGAAAAAATGGTTAATATTTGCTTCCTTTTTTCCATCATAGTATGGAATCAGATTAATTAGGCTATCTGCATTTGGGGTGTCCATTGTAGTAATTTTAGGAGTAGCTTTTTCAGAATTTATAATTTTCTTCTCTTTCTTTTTTTTCTTATTATTATTATTACTATTATTACAAATAATATTAGTGTCTACAGTTTGATTATTTAATTCGCGTAATTGTTGTCTAGTTTTGACACCAGTATCTATTCTACTAATTCTTTGACTTTTACGCTTATTCATCCAATTAAAGTACAAAAATCATAAAATAGAGAGAGAGCAAAAAAAAAAAATTGTTTAACATAAAATAAAAGATACCCAATGGTGAATTGTTATGCACTGTTCGAGAAATTAATTATATATAATATATATCATTTCAATATTTGAGCATTATTATGTATTTATTTTATATTTGCTGCTGTTGCAGTATATGTAACACAAGTCATATTTTCAATTCTTTGTTAATACAAATCAATCCAATAACACTTATTATTATTTAATATATCATTATATATTTAGTGAGGTACCCAAAAAGAATTGCCAGGTATATGCATGTTACAGAGTGTATGAAGATTCCCCAATGAATGCTATCCTGGTCACGGCACCACTTCTAATTCGGTAAACCCTATGATGGAATGCTACAGAGTGATCAATTAAATTATTTGAATTTAAGTCTGACTGCATAGGATTTACCACTATATTGCTGTTAATTGATTAACATGAGTATTTTAAATTATCCGAGACGTATAGTATTTATTTTGCACCTATGACTCTAAGGATCTGATATGATAATTTATACTTAGAAAATTTTATTAGACAAATTATCAATTAATTATAGAAAAGAAAAAGTTGCGTTGTGAATTATTTTTGAAGTTCGGATCCTCTTTGAGCCAATTACAATCATCAAAGGTTACCTGCAGAGAGTTATGTAACATTAAATAAATAATGGCTTATTTTAAAACCTAGATTGTAATATTAAAGAAAACATTTCCTAAAATAAAAGACTTAATATTAATTCAATAAATTAAGTAAACAAAAGGAAAACTGACTAAAATTAATTGAATATAAAATTGAGTTTATTTACAAGGTAATTATAAGCATATGATTAAAAACAAACATAAATGTTTAAAAAAAATAAAAATATTCAATCCTAGTTGAGAACTGTATTCTCAACATTTATTTTCTGAGAATTACAGTTTGTCTTACTGAATTAAAAAAAATTCGATTTTGAAAGGCAGGGTTCCATACCCTAGAAGTATTTCTTTGATTAGCCTTTTTATGTTTAGATCGGGGTAGGATCTTCATACACACTTAAATTCGTATTATTAAAAGAATATAGCTTAATTAAATAAAATGGAACAATGGTGAAGGAAGATTGTTTGTTACCTTATATTACTAGATAACGTTGACAGCAGGAGGTAATGGCTGACGCGTTTTCGCTTTTTCTTAGCGCGTACATTTCCATCTATTGGCACACACACTCAAAATCTGTTTTTTTAGTTAGAGAGCAGTCAACCTTCTACTTTTCCATCTTTTTTGAATCTGAACTCTCAAGAAAAATCACATTCTTTTCGTGGAGCAAAAAAAAAGGGATGGAACCATTTTTCCCTTTTCACATAAAATTAAGGCCTTATACGTTTTAACTTCTTGAAAATTTGCATGTTTCGGCCATACCTCTGATTTTAGAGAGATGCCCATTGGCATGCGGGAGAAATTTGGTACTCCCCTTGAGTGTTTCATAGGTCCGTCGGTACAATAGCGATTCCTCTTGACGCCGTGCTGTGTCTGGGAGGTAAAGATGCTTTGACTTGTGAGGTCTTCGTGCCTATTTAAGCTCTCATAAATAAATGTGTCATATTATTGTTCTGACAATTTTCTCCATGACATTTTTATTAGGTGTAGTTAAATCATTCGTGGGAACGGAAAACCAAATATTTCCTTGACTGCCGTGGTTCACTTTGTTCCACAATTATCTATCTGTATGCGCTGATCCTAAAATGGATCATTAATTTGTATTGTTCACTGTTCACTGATTAAAATGATACCAAATACTCTGTTAATATGCAGAAAAAAAACCAAATACTTTTTTTTTTTATAGTGTGTGCTAGTTTAGATCTAGATGGTGGTATTTCTCACCATCAAAAACTATCGCCAAATAAACGGGAGAACGTTGCTATTGGAATATTAAAATAAATAAATAAATAAAATATAAGAATTTAAGGACACAATTCTTATTTTAATTAATAAAGTAACTAATAAATCAGTTAAAACATAATGAAAAATACACGCAAATGTCGAATTAAAAACCACTTGACGTAACAAACACGTATAATGCGATAGTTTGGCGATAGTTTTTTGTTATGAAAAGTGGCCGACGGGATAATAGAGAAGTACCTAAAAAATATTAGATTTCAGTGCGAAATTCTCGCACGGGCCCTCTGGTTTCTATGAAATATTAGTCTTAATACATTGTTTATTCTAGCTAAAAATAGCTAAAAATACAATCATTATTTCAAGATTTTTTTCTACCATAACACTATTTTTAATAACTTTAAATTTCCTGAAATCCTTTACTTTTGTGATTTTTTTTTATTAAAAAGGGAAATCTTGTATCCTATAATTTTAAAAAAAGCAATTGGTAACATGTAATGAAGGTATGCAATCAAGATGAAGAAATCAATGACGGCTCCAATTCTAATCTTTATAATTATGAATGCAAAAATCAGTAAAATTGTGTCATGTTAACACAATCATATACATTTTTCTCTTTAGTTTTATCAATGTTAAAATGCACTTCAAGCTAAGCATAACGTTATTTTCACCGGCGCAAACTTTTCACACGTACTTCATATACCTTACATTAATGCTTAAACACCATGCACACAAATAAATATATTTTATATTTAATTTTAATGAAAAAATGGCATAAACAAAGTTATAATGCATAATGATAAAATAAACCAAATGGACAATATTCCCGTGACGTCACAATAAATATGAATTTTTATTCGCTTATAAAACACGCGGATAAGTATTTTTACCGAAATTTAACTTGCAAATTAACAAATTCGGCTTTAAAACCGCGTGCTTTTAATATTTATTATTTCTCTTTTATTCAACCACAGAGTTTAGAGAATAAACTCTGTGCTTCGCAACAGTAGGCGTTATCCGACTGTGACGTCATTAGCAGAAGTAAAAGTTTAATTGAAAATTACGGTTAATTAATTAAATTTTCGAACAAACGAATGCACGATAACAAATCTGTGTCCAAATATCTTTCATTTAAAAAAAAGAATGATGTAATTTGATGCAGTAGTTTGTTCTCACGAATTGTCGAAAGAAATCCCTTAGCGTTTTAAATATATAGATATTTTTGAGTAAGATCTTTAATATAAGTGTTAATTTTTAATTGTTTTTAATATCATGTGTATACTTAAGAATTTTCCGAAATATATCTTAGTGTGTAGTAAATTTTATTGTGTAATAATTTTTATTGTGTGCTAAAATATAAATCAGAATAAAAGAGAGGAATTCCTAGAACATTTTAAAGATATTCTTTTCCTCCCATATTTTATTACGTATCATGCCGTATGCTTATATGTACAAGGGCGTTTCACTATATAGACTAAAGATAGACCAATAAATTTTATTCTCTTTTTGAAATATGAAAAATGTGGTTATCGTCGGGAAAAAAGCTAAATATAATCAACGGGTGATATGTACACCATAATGGTCATTAAATTATACGACAACAGAAGTAGATTTTTCAAAATGTAGCAATAGACTACATTTTCTGGTTCATCAAAATATCTATAAAATTCAGACGGTGGCAGTTTTACTCGGTCTGATTCTGACTGTCATCATAATGTCTAAATTGATGGCGCATCGGATATCAACATTGTTTATGTAGTGTTCCTGAGCATTCTATTTTTAAATATCTTCTACAGAATGAAAAGGCATTTTAGTGGCAATAAATTTGTTTATATGGAGGCTATGAGAAACCGGTAGAAGGGTATTCAGGTGTGTTACGAATTGCCTCCCTGGCGCTAGCAGACGATTATTTTTTTGTCTGACTAGCCCTTTTGTCTGTTGCTAGTGGCAACGGCCCTTTTTTGTTTATTCTGATTTTGTTCTTTCAGATGATGTAATTTTGATTTTTGAACCGAATGTCGGTAATAATTGAACTCTGAAATAAGAGTGATAAAATAATAATAAGCTGTAAATCTGTAAATAAATAGTATTTATTAAGTTTTTAAAGAAAATGATTTTGAGTATCTGTTGAAACATTTTGAACACAAGTTATTTATTTGATCAAGAATTGATTCCTGAAAGATGGAATGAATGGCGTTGTATTTCGAAAAGAACCTGCACTCTTATTGAAAATGGCTATCGTCATTTTTTGGCTTCCAGCTACAGGATTATTGAAATCTTCTTTTATATTGATTGAGGTAAGTACCTCAAATTTGTTGAATAATTGAATTAAATTATTGATTATATAGAATATATTGAGTATTGAAGTGTATATTATTATTTACAATGAATATCGAAACGCTAAAGAAAAAAAGAGCTACTATTCGTTCTCAAACTACGAAATTATTTGATAAAATTAAAGAAATTTTAGATGATACACTAGCATTAGATTTAGAAAATAAAAAATCACAGCTAGGTATTTTAAAACAGCAATTGAATGATAAAATGGAAACATTAAAATCATTAAATGCAGAGATTGAACCACTGGTTCTAGATGCTGAGTTCGAGAAAGAAATAGAGAAATCTGAAACATATAATGAAAACATTATTGAGTGGAAATTTAAAATTTCCAAATTTATAAATGATAATACCGTTATTACGGAAAATAAACAAGATGTTTCAGATAACGAAAGTGAGCATAGTAGTAACAATACTTCTCTACTAAAAAGTCAGAAAATTCTGAATCAGAATTTGATAAAATTACCCAAATTGAATATAAGTAAATATTATGGTGATTCTTGTTTATGGCTCGAATTTTGGAGTCAATTTTCAAACACAATTGATAAAAATGAGTACTTAACTCCAATTGATAAATTTTCCTATTTGAAGTCACTTTTAGGCGGTAGCGCTGCCAATACAATAGCAGGATTCTCGCTGACAAAAGAAAATTATGATCATGCTATAGAGCTGTTAAAAAACCGTTTTGGTCGTAATGACCTTGTGATAAATAGCCACATGACGAAATTATTAAATTTGAAACCTGTAAGAAACGCTAGTAATATTAAAGCTCTAAGAGAGCTATATGATGAATGTGAGATTCAAATTAGAAATCTCAATTCTTTAGGCGTAACGTCGGGTTCATATGGACACTTCTTATGTCCGATTCTTCTGAAACTCATTCCATCTGATATTGCGTTAGAATTTAATAGATAACGTACGAAAATTGTAGATTGGGAAATTAATGAATTGATTAATTTCATTAAAGAAGAAATTGAATCGCGTGAAGCAACTTTGCAATTAAATTGCTTTGAAAAACCAGTTTCTGATAAACACGAAAATTATAAGAAAAATTATCAAAATTATAAAAGAAGCACTCCTTCAGCTTCTGCTTTGACCACTAATATTAAAAATAACTGTGTATTTTGCAAATCTGTTGAACATGATACTGAAAATTGTAAGGCTCTTTCCATTCCTGAAATGCGTGAAAAATTGAAGAGAGAGGGTAGATGTTTTAAGTGTTTTCGTAAATTTCACATTTCAAGTTTTTGCAAGTTTTCGAATGAAAATTGCAAGGTTTGTGGTAAAACTTATCATAATAGCATTCTTTGTAACTCTGGTAATCGAAAATCAGAAGTATCTAAACACTCAGACAGTGTTATTTCTTCAGTTTCCCACTGTAATAGCAGTCTAAATAACCATTCTAAAGAAATAATATTGCAAACTATTCATGTTAATGTAGAATCGGAAGAAAATTCCGAAAGAGCACTTTGTTTATTTGATTCTGCTAGTCACAGAACTTTCGTTACAGAAAACTTAGTTTCTAAATTAAACCCTCAGATCATTAGAAAAGAGAAATTAACTATCTATACTTTCGGTTCGAAATCATCTGAAGAGAGATGCTATGATGTCGTTCAGCTAAAGTTAACTCATTTTGGGGATAGAAACAGAAGTATATTAATTGAAGCTTTAGTAACACCAGTGATAACAAATTCCCCCCCCCCCCCTTCCAATTAACATAAAGAGAAAACTTTCAAAATTTCGTCTTGACAGTTGGGAACATTCAGAAAATTCTGATGTTGATATATTGATTGGGGCAGACTATTTTTATCAAATTAATGATAAAACATTTCCTATAACTAAATCATTATACATATGTAGAAGTTTATTCGGACATTCTCTCTGCGGGGCAATTGACGTGAATAAAAATTATAAGAGTAATCAAGCTTGCGTCTTATCTACTCATGTTGTGAAACCTATCGAAAATGATTTGAAAAATTTGTGGGAATTAGAATCTTTAGGGATGAATACAGAAGAGCATATGTCTGAATTAAATAAAGAGATAGTAAAAAAATTCGAAGACAATTTGCACTTTCTTGAACATCGTTATGAAGCTAAATTGCTATGGCAAGATGATAAAAGGGATTTAGGAAGTAATTATAAAAATGCTAGAAATCGATTTATTAGCTTAAACAGAAAATTAGATAAAAATAAGGAATTATTGCAGAAATATAAAGAAATTGTGGTTGAACAGGAATTAAATAACATAGTGGAAGAATGCCCTAATAAAGCAATAAATACCGGATATTTTATGCCCCACCGCCCTGTTTTGCGGGATGATAAACCCACAACTAAAGTGAGGATGGTGTTTGACGCCTCCTCAAAGAAAACAATAAATCGTTAAATGAGTGTTTGTACTCTGGACCAAATTTAAACCCTGATTTGTTAGAAATTCTTATTAATTTCAGAAACTTCAATACTGCGTTTTGTGCAGATATTGAGAATGCCTTTCTTCAAATTTCTATAGCTGAAGAAGACAGAGATTACCTTAAATTTTTTTGGTTCGATAATGACGAAAGGAACTTTTTTAAAATTTTAAGACTTAGACGCGTACCATTTGGAGTTTCATGCTCCCCATTTATTTTGGCTGCCACAATTAAATATCACATAAAGAAATATCAAGATCAACATCCAAGTGTTGTAAAAATGTTAGATAGTTCCCTGTATGTCGATGATCTAATTTCTGGATCAGATTTAGATAGTGAAGCTTATTATTTATCAACGACAGCTTCAGAAATTTTTAAAGAGGCTGGGATGAATTTGAGAAAATTTCAAACAAATTCTGTTAAACTTAGAGAAATGTGGGGAACAAGTAAATTTGGTATAAGTAAGGAAAACCCAGGTAATATTTTAAAAGTGCTAGGGCTAATTTGGAATACTGAATCTGATGTTTTGATGCTAGATGTCCAACCCTTTCAGGACAGTTATATGAATGATCCCACCAAGCGAACAGTACTTAAGATATTACTGAAAATTTATGATCCCTTAGGAATTTTGAATCCATTTGTTATTCGTATTAAAGCCTTGTTGCAAAAAACATGGCAAAGAGGTTTAGAGTGGGATAGCAAATTACCAGACGATTTGAAATCTGAATGGGACACTTGGTGTTCACAAGTTGTACAGCTGAAAACATTTGAAATACCCAAAAAATATTTCCCTAATGAAATAAACATTTCCGAAAAAACACAAGTTCACATTTTCTGTGACGCTAGCCCTATAGGGTTTGGAGCAGTTGCTTATTTGCGTTGCATTTCATTAACTGGTGAAATCCAAACAAGTTTTGTTTGGAGCAAATGTAGAATACCCCCTCAAGAGATTAACCATCCCTCGCTTGGAGCTTATCAGTGCTTTAATTGCCGCTAGAATGTGGAAATATTTGAAACAAGTATTACATATTCCAATATTTAAAAATAAAGTTATGGTCAGATTCTGAAATAACTCTATGTTGGATTAGAGGTACGACTACAAATTTGAAACCTTTTATTGCAAATCGGGTCACTGAAATTCAGTCATTGACAAATCCAAAGGACTGGAATTATTGTCTTGGAAAAGAAAACCCAGCAGATCTGCTTACACGTGGGGAAAACTTATCGAAGTTAACGGGTAACAAAATGTGGTGGTACGGCCCACCTTGGTTATCACTGCCGGAACATATGTGGCCTTCCAAAAAGGCTATAGAAATTGATCCCGAAGCTTTTATTGAATTGAAATCAAAACCAAATTTAACTCTATTGTGTAATGAATCAAATACTACTCCTAAACCAGTTTTTGATATGACAAAGTTTAGTAGTTTAAATCGAGTGTATAACATTACTGCCTGGATAATGCGTTTTATTCATAATGCCGATTCGAGAAACTCTAAAATTTCCGGACCTTTAACTGCTTCAGAAATAGAAACAGCAGAAAAGTATTGGGTAAAATTAATTCAGGAAACTTCATTTAAAGTTGAAATACAGGCACTTAAACAAAAGAAACCACTTAATAAAGATTCTTCTCTATTCAACCTTAATCCCCAATTTGATGAAAATAACTTACTTGTATTATCTGGAAGACTTCAGTTTTCTGAAGTAACAGAGAAGGAAAAACATCCATGGATTCTTCCTAATAAATCTTATTTTGTAAAATTACTCATTAAGGATGATCATGAAAGAATGTTCCACTTCGGTGTAGCTGTCACCTTAGCTCACCTTCGTGAAAGGTATTTTATAATAAAAGGAAGAAGATGCGTAAAATCAGTCTTAAGATCTTGTATGATATGTCGGAAACTCAATGCTACTCCTGGAAAGGTGGAAATAGCCCCTTTACCAAAAGACAGAATCATCCAAACACCAGTTTTTGAGACTTCTGGCGTCGATTTTGCCGGCCCAATTTATTATAAAAATTCTGAAGGTACTGGAAAGGCTTATATTGTTGTATTTACATGTGCTGTAACTAGAGCGATACATTTAGAACTAGTCTCCAATCTAAGTACGCAAACCTTTATTTTAGCACTGCGAAGATTTTTCTCTAGAAGAGGATTCTGTAAAATAATATACAGTGACAATTCAAAGACCTTTTCTAAAGCAGATTTGGTGTTAAAAGACGCTTGGGAAAGAATTTCTAAGCAAGAAATTTTTGATTATTTGAGAAAGAATAAGATAACATGGAAGTTTATAATCCCCAGGGCTTCCTGGTGGGGGGGGGGGCTTCTGGGAAACAATGGTACGATCAGTAAAAACACCTTTGAAAAAGGTTCTAGGCAAAACTTGTCTCGCTTATGAAGAACTAGAAACAATACTTACAGAAATAGAGGCTGTGATTAACTCACGTCCCTTATGTTATCTCTACGAAGAAAATACTGAACCATCACCTTTGACACCATCTCATTTTTTAGTTGGTAAACGATTAATGTCCTTACCTTCTTATGGATTACCAATTTGCACCCAAGAAAAATCCAATAAGATCTTGTTGACGAAAAAATATAAATATAAGCAACAGATTACTGATCACTTTTGGAAAAGGGGGAGAAACGAATATCTGTTAGAACTTAGATCTGCTTTTCAGGTGAAAAACATAAATTCATCGCCTCAATTCAAAGTAAACGATGTAGTGTTAATTCATGAGGAAAAGCTCCCAAAACATATGTGGAAATGCGGTCGTGTTAAATAACTTATATGTGGTCGTGACTCTAAAATAAGATCATGTGTATTACAGACTGTAAATGGTAATCTTAAAAGACCCGTGCAACTTTTATATAATCTTGAACTGGACTTGGTGGACTGATGGACACTATAAACTATATTCTTAAATATTTAATTTCTTTGGTTACTCCTATTTACTTTATTATTGTTTAATTTGCATTAATTTCATGTGTTTTATTTTTTCTTCTTAGATTCCAGAATTGTTTGTATTAATTTAGCCTTTTGAATAGCTATATGTATATGTAAGTATGTTACCGAAAATGTTTTTCATGTATGTAAGTAAACTTTTATGTTTATTAAATTGTTTAAGAATTGTAGATGCTGAACTAAGTGTTCAGCCGGGGGCAGTGTGTTATGAATTGCCTCCCTGGCGCTAGCAGACGATTATTTTTTTTTGTCTGACTAGCCCTTTTGTCTGTTGCTAGTGGCAACGGCCCTTTTTTGTTTATTCTGATTTTGTTCTTTCAGATGATGTAATTTTGATTTTTGAACCGAATGTCGGTAATAATTGAACTCTGAAATAAGAGTGATAAAATAATAATAAGCTGTAAATCTGTAAATAAATAGTATTTATTAAGTTTTTAAAGAAAAGGATTTTGAGTATCTGTTGAAACATTTTGAACACAATTTATTTATTTGATCAAGAATTGATTCCTGAAAGATGGAATGAATGGCGTTGTATTTCGAAAAGAACCTGCACTCTTATTGAAAATGGCTATCATCAAGGTGCATTTGTATCGCACTCTAAGCACATCTACCTGGAGAGCCATAAATCATTTGTGTTCCCATTCTTCTGTAAAGGGTTCTGTGGTTATCAAAAAAGAAAGGGAGGATCTCAACAAAAGAAAATGCGTTTTCCTAAATGTCAGCGAGATTCTCTGCTTGATCTCTGAAATTTACACGTACTAAAAAAGTCACAAAACTTCTAAGAGAACGCAATACCACAAGAAACAAGCCGCGAATAAGTCTGGTAGTCTGTTTAGCCTTTAGGCTGCCTCTAAAACTTTTGATGCGAGGTTCTCGCACCTGTTTGTAAATTTTGTTACACAGCTTTGGAATTTGACCTTGTCCACACAACTCTTCGTTGTTATGCTTGCCTATAGTTATACATCAGTTATTTCAGTTGTTTTCAATTTTTACACTCTTCTGATTTTTGTATGTAAAGATGGAATTTTGTAATCGATTTTTACCCACTTCCAGATATGCTAGAAATATAAAAAAATATATACACAGATGTGTCTCTGATGACAATACAACATTTTAATATTTTTACAACTTAATTATAAATTAATATATTAATTTTAAGGCATTTTTCCGTTTACCCGCCACAGGTGATAAATCGCCAAATATTCTCTGTAACTCGTACAATTGTATACGAGTTGAAATAACAATGGTTTTAATGATGCGCCAATAAACGCTCGTCAAAATATGTCAAATGGTATGAAACTGCAACAATGAAATATTTTAAAAGCTAAAAAGTAGAAAATAGATTATAAATAAAAAATGAAGAGTGTAATATTTATTTTTAAAAAATACGCGTTTATCAATTAATTTACAATTATAGGTTGAGAAATCAATTCAGAAATCCTACAAAGATAGTTTAAATAATGTTTAATTTTTTCATTTCCTGTTGCCCTGTCTTAAAAAAGAAACACAGCAAAAATTATATATGTTTAAATAAATTCACTTGTTTGCACCTTCTACCAAGCATAAAAAAACACCAGTGAATTTCTCTTAATTGAGTTCGGCACCTACACCAAATTAATGTATTGTAACTGATTTTTTTTTTGGAGAAAAACATTACCGTCAAAAAATTAGGCTTGATTTTCAAGATTAATATTGACTGCTTATAAAGAGCGCATTTAAAAAAAAAAATATTTTTACTTGTGGTGATTTTTTTAAAAGCTATACTTTACATCAGAATTTTTTTTTTCATTTCTCTAAGTTAACGTTTGATTACAATTATTATATTTTTTCAAGTATATCACTATATTTTTGTAACTTTGTCTTCGCAGTTTTATTATTTCAATACGAATGATTTTCCGTTGCCTCATAAACATTTTACATTAAAAGCCTTTTTTCTCAGTCTTGTGGTACTTATTCTATACGTTCTTTGACACTTAAAAACAAACATGTGTTGTTGGATTTAAAAACATTTGGCCTAAGATTTCTTTACAATTTCAATTATCCAATACGAAATTCAGAAATATGTTGAGAGCGATAAATAGATTAAAAAATACAATTTATACAATGTAGGTTATGTACTTTATATAATTTGTATTACATAATGTAAACATTATGTAATGTAAATTACCATAATGTAGTATTTTATAAATTTCCAATCAAACTCCTGCCTCGTTAAGAACCTTTCCTATCGAAACCCGAAAATTCTACCAGAAATCAACCAGTTAACATATGCACAACTCAACACAAAACTTCAAGAATGTTTTTTTATACATAAACTTGAAGCACGTTAACCTTAAATGTGTAATGGAAGAAAATGAATACCAAGTGGAAATACAATTGTAAAAGAATAGTCTATAACAGGGACGGCGAACCTATGGCACGCGTGCCGTAGCTGGCACGCGAGAGGATATTATTGGCACGACGTTGATTTAAGTTCTAAATCACAATTCAGTCAAACTTCATTGGCAGTGCAATTAAAGAGAAAAATAAACTGTCGATATCTAAGATTAAATATGTCCGCAAGTATTCTCAAACTATTGTCGCAAGTTTCTTGGCTAGGAATGGTTTGGAGATGATAGAAAAAGAAAGACTCTCAGGCATCATACTGATAATAAAATTATGTCCACTTGGAATTCAATTCCAGACACTTATAACTGTTTGAAGAGATTAGCATTTGCCATGTTGACAATCTTTCCCTCTACTCATGCTTATGAATCATTATTTTCAGAGATGAACAATATTAAAAATTCAAATCGAATCCACATGTCAGATAACTCCAGTTCATGATGTATTTTATTAAAAATAACCAATTATGAACTTGATATCAATCATTTGGCATCCAAGATGTAACATCAAAAATCACATTTATTTTTTTCAGCAATTACTTTAAAAATATAACTACAGTAAGACATTGTTAAACCGTCACTCGCTTAAAGCATCACTCTGCATATTATGCCAGTTTCTTAAAGTACCAAGCAAATAGATAAGGAAATAGCGGTAAAAAATTTTAATAAATCTTGACTGGAAAAATATGAGATACGTTAAACCGCCATTTTTGGCTTATGATTTACTTTTTTTTCTACAAAAGACTGCTGCGATTTGAAAGAAGAAACAAACGTTTGTGACAATAAGTTCAATGAGAGTAATAACGAACTCGGCGAAAAGAAAGTAACACTCAAATTCCAAAACGCTGTGGCTGCATTACGTACTTTACAAACTTTTAAACTTTCTTCTGAAAGTTTTTGCAATGCTTATGAAATTAGAAATAAAATTGAATCAACAAAAACCAAAGAAAAAACAGATTTATTTGCAGACATTTTAGGTATAATAATGTTTTTAATATTTTCTAACTTCTTCTTATGCATTGTAATATATTTTTTAAATAATAATTTTCCATTTAATTGCAGTTTTAAAACAAATATTTTGCAGGTATGATTCGTAAATGATTTAATTTAAACTTTCTTTTCTCATTGTGTATTTTAAAATAAAATTACCTCAATTATATAACCACCACCCTGCTTATAATGTCAAAATAAACATATCTTAATGGCAAGACTAAGTATTATAATAATTATTACAGTCATTTGGCAAGTTGTTTCAACTTAACTTTTTTTTTATTTTTTTACGATTACTATAATTATTTCTTATATATTATCTTCTTTCTATAATTATTACTATAATTAATTAATCTTTTCATGTGAAAAATTATTTTGGTTTTAGTTTTAAATATTATATATTATTTAATTGAATGTGTATATTAATATTACTTGCAGGTATTTTGTCCATATTTATCTTAATCTAATAATAATAAAAGTAATTTTATTCATTATTTTCATAGATTTTTTTGGTGGGAGTTGGGGGGGGAGGGGCTGTTGGCACGCCATGGTCCATAGGAAAATTTTTTTGAAACAAATTGGCACGCGGATGTGAAAAGGTTCGCCGATCCTGCTCTATAAAAATCTATGGAATATTCAAGTAAATAACAAGAGACTGTTTCAAAAAGTATAACTTCTGTATATTTTGACGGCTTTTGATAGGAATCTGTTGTAAATTTACATAGACGTTTTTGACGATGCTCAGTCTTTTATTTAAAAATTGATAACAATCATAATTCTAAATTTTTAAATTTGATTTTGTTAATAATTTTAATAGATAAAAAAGTGTTAAAAAATGTCTAGATTTTGCTTTGGACCATTTGTCGTATCTTTTTAAAAATACTTTCGTGATTTTGAGGGGAAGATATAAGTTAAAGTTTAACACGTGTAATTATTCTGGATTTCTTTTATTTTATGTGGATTAATTAAAGTTTATCATGTGGGAGAGGGAGAAGGAAAATACACAGGCGGAGAAAGGAACTTACAAACAACTACAAACTCAAACAACAAAATACATAAAAACATGCACATTTATCAAGGGACATTTTTTAAAGCAATACAAACATTAAAATGGAATTCCTTTTTAAACATTAGGTGGTAAATTTCTCTGAATGTTCTTAACTTAATGAAAAATTATTTCATGTATGTTTAAAAGAATGAATGTGAAATTGTAAAAAGCATTGAAAGATATACCCAATCTAATTTTACTTCTTTCCTAAGTAGTAAATACTTTTGTCATGGTGTATTCGTGTAAATATATCTGTTCTCCTTCACAATAAATGTTTTCTTTAATGTAAGAAAGGAAAAAGGGTTCAAACTTTTGTTTCAATAAAAGTTGTCTCTGTTGCACATAGTTGTCATCGTCTGAACTGAATCAATAAACGATAAAGATGAAGATGTTTATTTTTCCAATACTTTGCTATAAACTAGATAAAGGACAATTTAGAGAATATGAAAACTGTCATATGCATGTTACTATTAAAAACAGTTTTGATATATTTTTATTTGGCATTTCTTTTATAATTTGTTTTAAAGAGACTCGCTATCCTCTCCTTGCGATTGATTTTTGATTTATTAGGGTTTAGTGGCACAATATAAACATTAAATTCGAATTCCGTTTTATTAGTTACGTTTAATAAATTTCTCTAACTGCTCTTCTACTTAATGGGAAATTCTTTTGTTAAATATCTTTCATGTATAGTTAAAAGAAGGAATGTAAAATTGTAAAAAGCATTGAAAGGTCTGAATTCTAAAGTTTTTAGCTCACAGGCTATCAAAGCATGAGACACAATCTGCCCGCAGGTTCTGTATGTACGTACCTATGTACGTACGTATGTTGCTGATAAGATTTTAGTATAAATCTCCCAACAGGTGGCGTTGATAAGCTGAATTTTTCAAGATTTACCCGATTTTAGCGATAATCATATCTTAAGAACTAATGCACGAAATTAATAAAAGTTTAGATTCATTTAGACCTTCATATAAATTGCTGTTTATTCTTTTTTGGTGTATGGGAAAACTATATGAGATAGAAGAATGTTTTGGGATTGGCTCATCCAACTAGTTTCTATATATCAGCATGATCAAAAATCCATAACTTCAAAATATACTTTTAATTAACTCGCTATTTTTATTGGACGATCCTTAAGGCATATCTCTTAAAATTAGGGATGCATCGAATTCTCAGTAATAAAATTAGTTTTTTTTTAATAAAAATGTTAAGTAACTGAACATTTTTTGCATATGTCATGACATTTTATTTATTTTTTCTTAAATTAGTTAACTCTTTGGAAATCCAAACCTTAGCGTTATAGAACACACTTTTCAGTAAAACATGCAAAAAAAAAATTCAAAATTTTCAAAATTGTAGGATAATGTTTTAAAATTTACTTACATTTTACAAAAAAAAAAATATATATATCACAATTTTTTTTTCTTGATTAATTAATTTTTCTTCGTAAATTCATTTTATAATATGTCAAAAAGGTATTATAAAGCACTGAAAAAAAAAGCTCAAAGTTTATTTGTTCCCGGTAGAATGTATTTCAATTCATTTCGAAGGATTAGAGTAAACAAAAGAACACAAAACTAGTTTCGTTAAATGTAGAAGATTATTATTTTTTTATTTTTTGCTTTATTGTAGTTTTTTCCTAGTTTTATTGAACCGTAATTTTAAAAACGAAATAAATATAAGTATGTATTTTAAAATGGAAGTTTACCTGCTTGATATGGTTGGAAAGAACGGTTTACAAAACAACTTACAAAACGACTCATTATTTTGGTTTTAAGCATTTCAATTTGTTTTAAGCAATATAGAAATAAAATTGCTCACGATTTTTATGCAATATCATATTTCTGTGGCGATAATCCTTTGTCCTTTCATTTTTAACTTATCAGTCAACATAATGGTTTTTATTCTTATTTCAATAATAAGATAAATTTATATTTTATATTTATTTTTTACATCAGTGAATGCTACTACTGAAATTCGATTAAAATTGCTATGCAGTAAAAATCAATTTAAATTTATAATGACGTATTACTGATTTTGGATGAAATCTGCATATACTATACTGAGTAATACAATTCTTGGCAACTCAAATAAATAAAATAATATGTCCAAACGATGAAATATATGTATCGCTATAGTTCGTAGAAATTTTCTTTTTAGTGTCATGTGATTTATATTACCACTAGAAGACATCTACATATTAAAATTGAAGTTAAAATTACAACAAATCAAAGGTGTTGCCATATTTGTATCATTATATTATAATACGAGCAAATACTATACCTGTGTGTGTGTATATATATATGCAAATTTTATCTTAAAAACGGCTCTAACGATTTTGAATACATTTTGTATCCTACAGTTTTGGTGTACGAGAAGATCATTGGGCTAGGTTACATGTACGTGAAAATTGGAGTAGTGGCTCATTTTGGTGTTACTACGGGTCAATGCAAATTTTATCTAAAAACAGCTCTAATGCTTTTTACACAATTTTTAATCCTACCGTTTCGGGGTACGAAAAGGCCATTATGTTAGGTCACTTGTTCAAGAAAACTTGGTTAGTGGCTCATTTTGGGGTCACTATGATTCAATGGATTTCAATGGGAATGAAGATTGAAAGAGTTATTAAGTTGTTAAACAACTGGCAGTAAACAAAGTCGGAAAGCTAGCAACATGTCACCTAATTTGACTATATTTGCAAAATGTTGGTGAAATTGGCGATATTTGGCGGAAAAATCGACTTTCAAAATTACCAATGCCAAAACACATGCTTTGCGCTAAATGAAAAAATGTCCCCAAGTTTGCGACTTTTCCCCAAATACTGGAGACATTTGGTGAAAAAAATTGACTTTCAGAATCTGAAGTATTTTTCTAGAAATTCCCAATAGGAACCGAGCACAGCTCGGCTCTTCCCCGCTGGTTACATATTTAAATTTATCATGAAATAAACCAGAAATATAAGTTCTATTTAATACTTAGTTTAGGAAGTACAATTTATTGAAAAATTAGCTAAACAAAGTTAAATAAAAACGACGTTGGTTATTAGACATAAATGGCAGATTAAAAAAAGACAGACTAAGAAATGAGATTGTTAACATTGTTTGTGTTAAAGAAAAAAGAGTTTGGTTATTTAGACGTAATTCGTAATTTTTTTTCATTTCTTTTAGTTTTATGTATGATAAAATGTAAAAGTCCAAACATAAATCTCATCCATATTTTTTGTTAAAAAGTTTTTGCGATATTAATTATTATTTAATAATATGATTATTAAATATTCATATACAGAAAAATGTACTTTTACCCAACATTAAAATCCAGATGGCTAAAACCCTCTAATAAAAACTTTCGTCCAGTTCTGTCGATTGGTTGGGTAAACATGAGTTAATATCAAAAATATGCCAGTTTAAGATATTGTACAAAGGGACACTGTTACAGATTATCATTGTTTTCCTTCTGCTTCATGTTGGCTAAACACTAGTAAATTAACTATATATTGATGTATTTCCAGTTGGATATCGTTACTGGCTTAAACAAAAAAAATTGTGCATCATTGTTTTAAGAGTTTCAGCCGCAATATTTCTTAATTAGCTGTTACCCGTGACTTCGTTCATGCAACATTAAAAGAATAATAAATACATTAATTAAGCAAAATATTTCACTCCCGATAATTAAAAACGTAAATAATTAACTAATTCTTTATCACATTTCATACCAGACAATACGTATTTTTTTGTTATAGGGACCTTGACATAACCCAGTCTTAAAAAAGTGAAATTTTGTGCCAAATAATCGCGAAAATGACATTGCAACCAATGCAAAAAAAGGAGGACCAAATAAAATCGTGGAAATAGACGAATTGGGTAAAAAGAAATGTCAATTTTACCTGATAAACAATTTTACTTTTAACGCCTTTGTGAAACGTTTTAACAGCCATCCTTCAAAAATAATTAATTGGAAATAGTATATGCGTTTTTTAAAATTCAATTCTGCCTCCTTGATTTAATGTATAGATGAAACAAATCTTGTTTTATAAATCACAATATGTTGAGAGACAATTTTTGTTTTCCAGAATAAATTGATTCATGAAGTTTGAATATGCGAAAATATGTTTTTATTTTTCGGATAATTTACTGAAATCAAATCAAAGTGAAAATAAATTCTGATTTCTAGTTTTAATGAGAAAATGGCGTAAAAAAATACACTGATCTGTTTTATTTCTCTTTTTTTATCAACAAATATGGAGTAATTTACTTGCCGCTTTTAGAGAAACTTCGTTAAAATTTCCAAAAGCAAAAAAAGATATATCGGCATCTAATTATTTTTTTTAATTCTGAGAGTTTGTGTGACATCCTCGGTTCAATGATAACCGGTGTCAAGTAAATCGCGTTGCGTTCGATTGTCTAGAAGTAGATGCGAAATACAAACTCACGGTCAGATTTTAATATAATAGAATCGTGTTCATTTTCCTTTTCTTAAAATTATGATGTGACTTTTAGCAGAAAACTTTCATCTGTATATAACGGATACACAAACTTAAAAATTAGTATAGATAAAAAAAAATTAAATGTTTCGTTTTAAATATGGCGTTAAACTCATCTACTTTCTATACTTACTGATCCTTGTATTATGAATGTACGGAATTTATTCACACTCCTTTTAAAATATATTGGAAAAACCCATTTTATTTCAAATATGACATCACTTTTTCCCCAGAGAAATCCCTTTTTATGACATAATTCTTGTTAATTTTCTTTTCCAGCCAATCACGACGTAAATTTTAGCGAAAACCTCACATCTGTGTGTAACTGATATTCAAGCTTATTATTAATCAGTATCTATAAAAAATATTTCAGTTTTTCATCTTAAATATGACGTGCATTATATATCTACTTTCATTATATACTTTCATTTATTCATGGTCCTTGTATTATTACGAATATTTGGAAATACATGTTTTATTTATGACGTCATATTTGTCCAAGCCGCGAACGATCCTTTTTATTGTACCATGGTCCATGCGAAATCTTTCCTTAATAAAATCATTATTGTTAATTTTTCCTTCTAATTATAACACAGTCTTTCACAGAAAATGTCTTCTCAACGTAACAGATATTCATACTTCATGTATAATCACAAATATTTCATATCTTCGTTTCGAATATCATGGCAATTCATCTTCTTTTGAATTCTTTTGAATTTTCATTTTTTACGTAAAAATCGTTCAATTAAAAAATAAATTTTGAGGAAAAACTACTATATCCTATATTTATTCGTGACGAAAATGCTTAGCAACGTAAAATGGTTAATTAAATTTTACATTGAAAATATTCATTGTTTCTCAATGAAAATAATGAAATTTTTAATTATTAAGAAAAATATTTGAAAACAAATAAATAAAATCAAGCCTATCTTCATTTCTGGGTTATAATCCATCTATATGCAAAGATACAGGGTTATGAAATCCTCCGTTTTGACATTTACTTCAGCCAAACATTCACACACACAATCAGATTTATAATATTATTAGGATTAGAATGAACATTCAAAAAAGTTATCTTTTAAAATGACAACAAACGTTTACTTTTTTAAAACTAAAAGAAATGTGAAAATAAACTCCAATTGCCAAACCACGATTTACAACGTGTCTTGATTGTAACAATATACTGCACGCTCTGGAGCCTTAATTTCAATACTGGCATAGAGGAAATTATGTTACTTTAACGAAATAACATTAAATCTTTAGGTTTTATCAACAAAAATGGAACTATTAAGATTCGTCACTTTTTTTTTCAGGTAATCGAGTTATTTTTTTTTAGTTTTAAGAATGAAAATAACTATTTCCCGCTAACCATGTCGTCATTTTCGACATGGATCATTTTGCGAAGCATATTATTGTCATTTGCTATCAATTTTCTTTTCAAACTTCTTTTTACTTTTTTAAAAATTTAAATTAAAAATACGGTATAGTTATATTATCCGTGCGCAGAGGGTAAAGCGCCAAGTATTGTTACCATACAAAAGAAAAAAAAGAATAAAGTAAAGAAAAAATCCAAGATATTTTATTTCAACGTCAAAGCATATCCACTTTATTTTCAATGGATGACGTCATATTCGACTGTTCCCCATAGTTACGCATATTGAAACCTTTATTATCAAAAACTAAAAAAAGTACGTTTTACTTCTAATAATGTTATTTAATCTTCTTTTTAATTCTTACATTTTTTTATTTAATTTTTATTTTTCCCGTGAAAGATTTTCAATTGAAACTAAATTGTTGAGTAAAAATTATTATTCCGGGTTTCGATTTAGTAGTGGCAACGATAAAGTATTAGCAACGGTAAAGTAAATTTAACCATTTTAAAATTTTATACGAAAAAATGTCCATTTATTCGCTATGAAAATAATGACATTTTGAATTATTAAGAAAAATATTTGAATAAAATAAACGAAAACCAGCCTATGTTCATTTCCTGGATATAATCAACCTATATGCAAAGATACAGGGTCATTAAACTGTCTATTTTGACGCTGGCTTCAGGCAAACATTTACACACACAATCGGATTTATAATATTATTAGGATCTCTAAAATGCGATTCTAAATGTCGAGACAGTCCTTGAGCTTTTTTTTTCTATTTAACCTCCTCAGTTCTTTTGTGCTACATATATGATACTATATTATCCGATATATATATATTTAAATATTTTTATACTTTTAAGGCAATTGGCCTCGATCTCTCCATTTGTTGATGTCGTTTTAATAGAAAACTATTGAAGTATGTAGAATTGAAGTAAACTCAAACAATTATAGCGAGAAATGAAAAGAAAGCTTTCAGTTTATGTTTTGCAACGTTATGTCGATGTATTATAAAAAAAACGTTCACCTTAAAGAAAATATTTAATCCAAGAACAAAGTTACTTTTCTTTATAAAAATAATAATTCAGAATTTTTGAAAAGTGGTTTCCTTATTTCGGAAGACACCCTTTTTAAAGTGTTTTGACTTTTACCAATGCCTAAACTTATGCTTGGCGCCAAATGAATGAATGTTGCCAAGTTTGTGACTTTTCAAAAAATTATGGCGACATTTGGCAAAAAAATTGGCTCTCAGAATCCGAAAGAATTTTATAGAAATCCCCGGTAGGAGCCGAGATACATGAATCAACCAATAATTCATAATACAACAGGAAGCACAATTCTGGTAGTTCAGAGAAGTCTCCACTGATTTATTGTTAAATCGAGTTGTAGCGCGGTCTTCCCAGTTGGTTCTTTATAACATTAGTTTGTTTTCTTGACATACAGTTACGTTTGATTTGTACAGTTAAATGTCAACATAAAAATACCTATTAAGTTATGTAAATGAGGCTAATTTCATCGCATAAAAGTTGTTTAATTTCTTTTATTTTGTGCAACACAGACTATTCACGCGGGAACTAATCTTTTTAAATAATTTTAAATTGTATGCAAAAATGAAACAATGAAATACTTTTTCTGCATTTAGAAAGTGGTAAATTTCAATAACAAATTTATTGTTAAATAACGTCTATTATTCGGGCGATGTATATGTATAATAAAAAGACTATAATGCATTCAATTTTACACTAGTAAAAATCTTTAGGTAATCCATTATCTAATGTGAAAAGATGCATATGACAATTTAAACTTGGTTAAAATTCGACCATCATTTCGCTAGCTGATGACTAGCGATTATGGAGTACGTTTCCACCAATCATGGTTTCCTCTCTAACTTAATCTAAAAGGGCATTGATATTTATCTATAATAAGAAGAGAAAAAGTTCCCCTGTGTTTTTCTGTGAGGCCACTGCGCGCAGAGCTACAATATTTAGCAGAAAGGTACCTCTATGTCTGTAGTTATGCACCTCGAAGCCAGTTTTTTCACTTTTTCTTAATTAACCGATATATTAAATAAAAATCATATGAAACATCGCGAAATGACAAAAGGTTGCAACAACGTGGACAGAACGCCCCACCGTTCCGAAGAATTCTAAGTACAGAGCTTCTGGCGATCTAAAACCGTCCTTTTTCACCCAGTTTTCGTGGCGCGTATAGGCTCGATACGTTTAAAACGGAAAGAATAAAAAATACCCACCGTGTTAACATATATTTATCTTTCTGACTTTTTTTTTTAAATAAAAAAAAAAAAAACCTATGAGAAAAATTCGTTTCGAAACGTAGTTTTTCGCGTTTTCCCCCTCATCTTTCGAAACTCGCATTGGCTCAACTGCTCAAAATACGAAAAAAATTGCCCACTTAATTTGGGTACATTTTTCCCTATCCCAGCAAAATTTGTTTTAAAAAACATGAATATTATCTCTTTCAAAAATGTTCTTTTCTGAACAACGTTTTGGTTGATTTCATAATTTTCTGCAATATTTAAAAATCTGCATACGCTCCTGAAGTAAAATTACAAAAAAAAAAAAAAAGAAAGAAAGAAAGAAATATACCAAACCATTCTTTTGTTTAATTTCCTTCCGAAAGGGGGTATTCATTTAAAAACATATTAGGATTTATTCTTTCAAAAAAATTCGTATCTGAAACTCCCTTTTGCGACTTTTTTTTTCTGCGATGTTTATAATTTTACATCAGCTTGGGAAATCGAAAAAAGAAAAAAACAAAAGATACCAAACTATATCTACATTCATTTTCCTTTAAAACGACGCCTTCGGGTTTAGTCAATTCAAAAACTAACTAACTATCTTTCAAAAACTATCGTTTCAGAAACTCACTTCCGATATTTTCGTTTTTCTACAATTTTTAAAAATCGACATCCATTTTTCTGTTCAAAACACGAAAACATAACTATTTAACCAGCATACATTTCCATTTAAAACGACGTCTTCGGTCAAAAAAATATTAATATTAACTCTTTCAAAAAATTATTTTCAAAAACTCATTTTTCTCTGTTTCTCAGTGCTTTTGAAGATAGATTTCCCGTTTTAATTCTTCTTTACAAAATTTTCTTTTCTTCACAAGTGCGGGGAAACCTACATTTTCAACAACTTGATATATCTTTCTGAGTTTAAAGGGAGAAGCTTTTTTTATTATTTAGTTGTTCTCGGGGGCATTTGGTCAGAATTGAAAGTTTAATATATTTAAACGTCAGAAATGAAATCGGTAATCAATATAACGAAAGCCCGTTTTATTACGCTTGGATAGACTTTTATTTAAAAACATAAAATCATGAAAATTCGAGGGTGTACGCTTCCGAAGACAGTGGGGCACCCAACGTTTCGTTTGTTTGGGAAGATTTTCGTTTAAATACATAAATTCATGCAACACTGGTTTTAGGTATATTTAAGGTTGTTATCACGTTCCGGGCCTCCACCGGTCTTTTGTTTAAAATTGTAAAATGAAAACAGACTAGAGAGTGCGTAGCACCCCTGGTGTACGCTGCCAAAAGCAGTAGAACCCCCAACTCTCTATTCGTTTGGATAGAATTTCATTTAAAAATATATAATTCTACAAATTCGAGGATGTACGCTGCTGACGGTAGTGCGCCACTCAACATTAGGATTGTTTTGGAAATATTTTCGTTCAAATAGAGTAAATCATTCAACACTGATTTTAGGTATATTTAAAGTTAAAATCACGTACCCGGGCAACGCTGTTCGGATCACCTGAAAAATAAGTCGATACACCTTATTGAACATTGCTCGAAGTTTAGCGTTTCTTGTGATTTCTGTTGTGATGTAGAATATAAGTGAAATCCGTGTCATTGTGACGCCAGTATATCAAACTGTAGATGTTTTATTCCTCTGCTTCTGAATTGTTTTAATGTTCTTTTCAATTTTGTTACGAGTTGACACTGACATATAAAAGTGACAAAATTTTTAGAAGTGGTGCATTTATCCATTTCTGAACTGTAAAGTCTCCAACATATGGTTTCCATGCCAGGTCATTTTATGACTCGAGAAAAAGAAACAGTCAAAGGAGACATGATTTCACACTTAAGTCACCAAATGACGGTTACATGATATTCCATTTATCTCTGTCCTTAACTGAAGAAAATAAATTATAACTGTGGCATTTGCGAATCATCTGTTCCAATTTTTTTACAGACTGTAAAGCGTTCGAGACTGTAAAGCGGCTGTAAACTGATGTATCCTAATGGTTCAACAGAAAGAAACAAGTATATATACTATATTTAAATTTCCAATTAAATTTTCAGTAAGACTGAAACTACGCCTTAAATCTATAAATAGCACTACAAAGGATGTGAATTTTCTTTTCACTTTGCTTAACAGCGTACAACCAACTTGAGTTAAAACGTCTGGACACATTTTTCACTTAAGTTGTACGCTGTTAAGCAAAGTGAACAGAAAATTCACATCCTTTGTAGTGCTATGTACATAGACATTGAATAAATTACACCAAATGATGGTTACATGAAAGTCACACTAACCTATGTCACTAACTGGAGAATTCACATTTTGATCATAAAAGACTGATACTTGAGACCATATGTTTTACACTTTTTTGAAGTGTGAAATGTTTCAATTCTATAGTTCTTTTTCCACATAATGATTCTTCACGTTTGAGATATTAAATGACACGAGAATCCAATTAGACTTATGTCACTAAATAACTAAATAAAATATTTTTGTCTCGTCGTCGTTATAACACTTCTGACTCAATGTGATGTCGCTATGACTTCAGATGGATTCACATAAGAGAGCTTTTTTTTCTCACAAATGAAAAAACTGTGTATAGTATACGGTAGGTACTGTTATGTTTACCGTTCACAGCCTTTAGAAAGGCAAATGGAATAAATCTTATTTAAAACATTCAAACATTGAGGTATATTTTTAAAAAGGCATAAAATAAATTGAAATTTCCCGTATCAAGCAGGGCGGTCGGTCTGCCAAGCCAAGCTTTAAAAAAAACGCCACACAAACAACGCCAAGAACTGGACTAAACACCGCTATTGTTTACTACAGAAAGCAACTTCGCAAAGTTAAATCGACAAAACACGCTAGATTAAAATATCAGATATCAAATAAACCAAGCATCGCAGAAAAAACAACGAAAACTAGAAGAATCTAATGAAGAATTTCCTCAATTTAAGACCAAACTCATCTTCATAAGTGATTTATAAACAAAGATATAGATTTTTTAAAAAAACGTCGAGTTACTGAAAATGATCACTTTTTTCTTCGTCAAACTTTTTTTTTTTCAAACAACCTACATACCTTAATATTAGGCAGAATAAAAAAAGGATTGCATTTTTGGACAAGTAATTACGTAATCTATGTGCTTTTATAAAAACCAGTGTAAAAATAAAATTATTTCTATCCTTAATTAGCAAAAAACAGTCAATTAACTTGGCGATTAAAAAAATATGCCAAAACAGAGATAAAACCCGCCAACGACCATATACCATCTGTATTATAATAGCACAAATCAGTTACAGGTTATAACCACATCAAATTTCATCTGCAAGTCAGCCATTTTCTTCTGAAGATATTTAAAAAAAATAAAACTTCATAATTATAAGAACACACATTTTATGAGACAATTAAATATGACTGCAAACTGTGGCAGATGACTGTTTCTAACATGAATAAGTATGAGAAATTGCTTGGGACAGGATATCGATCTGGGTAGCTCAGTCGCAGAGCGTCCGCGCGGTACGCATAAGGTCCCAGGTTGGAGTCCTGGCTCAGGTCAATTTTTCACTCATGTTTGTTTAGTATATTTAATTGTCTGATAAAATGCGTTTTCTCTTATAATATTGTAAAATGAAGTAATCAGTTGTAGTGTTTATGCTTTAAAAATATTTTAAATATATAATTTACGATTTTAGAAAGACCTTTAAAAATAAATTAGTTTTTGAGGAAAGATGTACCTTCCAAATTTGTATACATTAAGAGTTATAAAATTTCATTTAAAATTTCTTTCCAAACGTAAACAAAATTTTTGAAATGAATTAAATGTGATTCATTTATTGAAAAAAAAAAAAAAAAAAAAAAAAAAAAAAAAAGCACGTTAAAGGACAGGCATTTCGTTCGCAGGAATACCTTTCACGTCATTTTCCTATAAATTAATGAAATCCAGTTGTTAAATTATTTTTGTTTTAGAAGTGAAGTTTCCATTTAAATTTATTGTAACAGTATATTGTTTAATTGAATAAAATAATGTAAATCTAAGAAATTGCTAAGAAATTCCAAACATGCACAGGGCAACACAAAAAATAAATAAATAAACAAAAAATAAATAAATAGATAGATAAATAAATAAATAAATAAAAATCAGCTTTCAGAAATTCTAAAAATTGTTCATATATCTTAATTACAAGCTAAAGGAGGGTATATTTCTATATTATTCTATTTATAATAGTAATTTCTCAGCAAATATATTAAATTCCAATGCGATCTGTTTTAAGCTTTAAGATAGTTTATAACACATGATAAAAAATTTATAAAAAAGAATGGCGCGTCATATTTCGAGGAGGAGATGGGGAGGGGCATGAACAAAATTAGGAAGTATAATAAGGCTATCTGTTTGAAATTTTACGATATTTTATAACACATAACACACTCTTTAAAATTAAAGCTGCACCAAAAATTATAGGGAGGGGCGGAGCGCGTTTTGCCTACACAAGGGGAGGGGACAGTTTTCTAAATTTTAACGATATCCGTCATGTCACATATCGTTACAAAGGGCTGTGACCACTTATTCATGTTATGGACCACAAGTGTCACCCCACATTTTGCGCCCCCACCCCGACACTACTCATGTGATATATTGTTCGAAAGGCCTGTGACCGCTTATTCATATTATGTATCTTCGGCGTCCATCCTCCCAATTTCACCCCCCCCACCACCACCAATGGGGGCACTTTTCGAAATTTTGCCGATACCTCTCATGTGATATATATCGTTGGAAAGGTCTGTGAACGCTTAATCATATTATGACGAGGGGAGGGGGGAATTTCTAAATTTTGCACATACTCCTCATGTGATACATCGTTGGAAAGGTCTGTGACTGCTTAATCCTATTATGTATCTCCGGTTTTCATCCCCCCACTTTGAACCCCAAACGCGATTAGCTTTCACCACCAGGGGCGCTTTCCTATCTCTGTTTCTATGGGTCAGATCACGACGGGGTATGGCTCATTCGACACGACATCGATAGATCTTTCCAATTTTAGTTCGTTTTTTCACCACCAGGGGGCACTTTCCTATCTCTGGTTCTATGTGCTGGATCACGACGGGATATAGCTCATTCGACTCGACGTCTATAGCTTTAACGATTTCAGTGCCCGAGGTTCATATAGAACATATTGCGCTACCTGGTGGTGGAAGATGGAACTTGAGCGTGCGCAGCACGACTGCTATAAGGTGCCGAAGGCAGCGGGACTCATGTCGGAGGTTCGTTTGGTTAGAGGTTTATACTATTCGATGTACAAATTAAGGGATTATCCGGTGCCGAAGGCAGCGGGGAACCAGGTCGGAGGTTCGTTCGGTTCGAGGTTTATCTTATTCGTTGTTTTACAAGATTCGAGGCCCCGACGTAAATTAAGCGCGCGCTAGCGGGCGAAGCCAGTTAGTGCAAATAATAAAAGGGCGTGATATCACGTTTGATTTCAAATGCAGCGCTGACACGCTATGTACTTATTCCATTTTTATTCATTTCATGCATAAGTCAGTAATATTTTTTAACGGAGGATAACAAGTATTATAACAAGCCACATTTAGAATGTTGTTTTTAAGAGTGTAATTAGTTTAATTGAAAAATGTGCTGGTATTTCTAGTTAACCCTTTAAACAATGATTGAAAGTAAAATGTAATTTTAAATTATTTCTCATATTTAATCTATTTAAAAAAAAGAAATGATATCTACAAAAACAACTTTTCAAAAGTAAAAAAAGCCAAGCGTAAAAAAAAAAAAAAAAGTTCTGGCTATAAAATGGTATGATATCAAATTTCCAAGCTATAATATTACTTATTTAACTTTTTTCCATTAAATAAGTTATCATATATATAAGTCGAGTGCCTACGTATATGTTAATAGAAATCGTTTTCTCCTGTACTAAATACATCCTAACGAGTTTCTGAAAATTCAATTTTTTTCAATTTATGCATGATGGGCTTGGCGGCCATCTTTCCATATTTCTAAGCATCCAAATTTCTAAAGTAAAAATGTAATATGTTTGCAATGTAATATGTTTATAACAATTTTGAACTACAGATTTTAACTACGGACAGATAAATTAGATAAGACTGATATTTTGAGAAATTGATTTTTACTAGCTTGAAATTATTAATTACTCTAAAGAATAAATCATAAGATGAATCTTTAAGATAAGTCATCATTATCTTAAGACACAATTTTCAGAGCATACAAGTCTATAAATGAAACGCTTAAAATATTTGCTTAAATAACAATTTTGAACTTCGGATTTTAACTACGGATTTGGGTGCTTAGAATTTTGTGAATAATATGCAAAGATGGCCGCCAAGCCCATCATGCATAATTTGAAAAAAATTGAATTTTCAGAAACTCGTTAGGATGTATTTAGTACAGGAGAAAACGATTTCTATTAACATATACGTAGGCACTCGACTTATATATATGATAACTTATTTAATGGAAAAAAGTTAAGTAATATAATAGCTTGGAAATTTGATATCATACGATTTTATAGCTACAACTTTTTTTTTTTTTTTACGCTTGGCTTTTTTTACTTTTGAAAAGTTGTTTTTGTAGATAATGACATCCTTTAAACTTAAAATATGAAATGTAAACAAATAAAAATTGATCATCAATTGGAATATCTTCAAAACTCAAATATAACATTTTGATTCCTCAAAAGTTGAACAAAAACAGATATAAGCAGTTTTGAAACTAATTCACCGATTAATCTTTCTTACAGGCTGAAAATTATCTTGTCAAATATCTTTACACAGCTACTTAATGATCATTGAAACATATTGATTATTTTTAACTGATCACAATATTTTATCATAAATTGTTTTGTAAAAGCAAAGCGTAACTTCAAATTTATTTCAGTATTATTTTCGTCTTTCAAGCAAATATACACCAAATGTATTTATATAATTCGACAAGAGTGAATGACCAATGCACCGATTAATGCTATTCATATTTTGTTGATTGTTCTGTTTAGCATATCATATAAATCTATATATTTTTTTAGGTTAATTGTTTATTTATAATCCGTAAGTAAAAATAAATATTAGCAAAACATATTTAGGGTGATATTTTTTCTTTGATTTCCCCGTATGTATCTTCGGCATATTGGAATGACACGATGCTGCAACAATGGAATACTTATATTGTGCCTTTATTTAATCTATATTTGGACTAACTATTTCACCATTTCATTGGAATATTTCCAGTGTAAAGAGAATGGTATTGTGTCATTGCTTTATCATTGCTAATATTTACAATGTGAAAGAAATATTTATGTAATTGGGATGTTTCATTGCGAATATTTAAAAAGCAAAATCAATATTTGACCAATATTGGAATTATTTTAATTGAATACCACTGGCTACTAGAAATGGACCAATATAAAATATATTTTATACAGTAATGTAAAAATAACGCTCTTCATGTACACATAATAATAAATGACGAAAATATATGTTTTACAGAAAAGGAGCTTCAATTCTTCCCACGCTAAGGAAATTTACGACACACACAGTTTACTCTTCCAAAAACTTTAAAACATGAAAGAAAGTTTTCCTATTTTAAAGAATTTTATTTTTCTTTTAGTAATCAGGAAATACGCGTGTGCTGATGACAGCTAATCTAAAATAAAGTAAGAGAAACTAACCACGGGTAAAATTTTCTTTGTAATTTCTTTTGTCGAGTATTTTATTCAGATAACTGAGGATGCTATTACGATTACCAACTAAATTAATATGATTTCATACATAATATAGCAAAGGAAATGCGTACATTCGTTATTTTATTATTTTATTTGAAAAATATACATGTATAAACCGAAAAGGAAAATAAAATTTATGTGAAATATGTAAAAGAATTTTCACGTTAATATTATAATTTTAAATTTTAAATATGCGGATGCAAAAATGTATAATGCCTTGACAAATATTTTCGTAGAAAAGTTCTTAATGCGTTAATTTCCCGTTATACATCTGTTTTCTTCGTACTTTATGCACCGGCTATTTTTACTGTGAATAATTAGCTATATTTATTTGCATAGAATGTGCATATTATTGAAGTTTTCCATGTTTGTAATTTGACTCCCTATATTCTTTTATAAACTAACAGGCATGAAATAGGTAAAACGTATTTATAAAATTGCTGTTAATATTTTCTCTTGTACTAATTATATAACTCAGTTCAAAATTTAAAACATGTTGCAGGAAATTTTTTTCTAGCATTCTCACGAAAATTTCCTGGCTGAAAATTTTCTATATGTGTGCCTAGACTTTTTCATAAACATTTTCTGGTTTCGATAACATTTGAATTCTTTCTTGATCTAGAATACGCCGTACTCTAAATAAAAAATGCCCCTTACAATTTTTTCTGTGTTTTCTTTACATTTTTTACATGTGATCATTCAAACAAATTTGAGAATGCTTAAAATCAACTTAATTATTGTAGTTTGGATATGTCATCGAAAAATTTAATCTATAACTGATGAGCTCGAAATTTTATTTTTCAGACGATTTTGTAAATAGTTATTTATATTGTACCTTATTGTATTGTATTGTAATGTATATTATTTATATTGTACCTTAGTACCAAAACGATATTTGATCAAAAAAAATTTCTGCTCATGTCTTGACCAATATTGGCTATATCTTGACTAAATCTTGAGAAATTTTAAAATATTGGTATTAATTATTAGCCTGATCGTGTTAACATTTTTCCAGTATTGGTGCAATTTTGACACGAAATATTTCACTGTGTAAGTGTCCTTATTTTTTACATGAATTTAATATTTCTGTAATAGTAGGATTGTCATTGCAAATATTTCAAAAGAAAATCTAATTTTTTGTTAATAGTAAGATTTGCAATGGATTTATTTCGAATGTAAAGCTCATATTTATGTGTTCATTGGAACGTTTTCTCACGTAAAGTTAATATGTGCAAAATTTTGGAATTACTATATTCAAAGTCATTTATTATGCAATAAATGGTCCCATTAACTAACATCGGTTTGCTTCAAGGATGATTTTCTCTTTAATTTTTTGTCCTACTAGCCATTTCTTAGCCGTTGACATTACATTAAATAAGTGCATTAAAGAGAACGTCAAAAACATTATTGAAATTAACTTTAATTTTTAATATCAATTCTAACAAAAATTTTCCGAATTTTGTAGATAGTAGTTTTTACCAACATTAAAGCTTTATATAGAACTTCAAAACTTCATTTCCGACTTCGTATAGTCTTTTCATGTACATTTATTTTGGTGCGCTCAACCTACGTTAATAGACTATGGCAGTGCTTCCCAATCTTTTATGCCTCGTGTACCCATAGATGAATAAATAACATGTTCCAAGTGCAATACCCATATTTTACTCGTGAGAATCAGGAATACAAAAATAGCAACAAATGGATATTAATAAATATACTTTGATTTACAGCAGATTTACATGCCGAAGATTTTTTAATGTGATTCTTGCATTTCTTTAGACTTGAATATATGTCTTTTTTTAATTTTCGGTTTTCACCCGAGAGTAGTCGGGTCTTTTTTTTAAAACGCTAGTAGTTGCGTTCGGTTTATTTACCGCCGTTACCAGTTGGACTTGAACAGAGAGGAAATTTACCGGTGTTACTAAATGATCGAAAACAGGAAACCTATGAAAAAATTGTATATTGAATTTGAAAAGATACAATTTACAGCAATTATTATGTATTTAATTTAAATATATACTCACTTGACATTTATACAAATGTTTTTAACAACTTTTTTAAAAACATATTAAAATAATAAAAATCAATAAATAATTTGACTCAGTTTATGAAGATAGAGTGAATTACTAATTAGAATAAATTTTAAATTATACATTTGAAATCATGATAGACATAGATTATTTTGAACGACAAAATCGCAGTAAGCTTGGCTCCGGGACTAGTAGTCAATTTAAATAGAAAAGATACATAATTCGCTTATTTAATTAAAATAAATATTCAATTGTACATTGTAAAACATGTTTTTAATAACTCATTTCATTGTTATATTCTAATAATTTTTCTAACAATATATATACGAAATATATCCTCTGTGCAATCGATCGTAGACATGTTTAGATGGCTCTCTATTTCTCACGAAAACCTTCTATACTTGTTACCTATAATGAAGACTCTATTTAAGCCAAATTCATCATTCAGTGATTAGCATTTAGCATTATAACTTCCATACTTCGATCTGCAAACCAGTGGATATTTCATAAAAATAAAAGGCATCGTTAGTGAAATTCTTTACTGTTAGGATACTAAGTAATTTGCAGTCTCAGATGTTAAAAATAGCAAAACATCGAAGAATCAATAGTGTTTTCTAGTAAAATAAATTGTAGTCAATTATCCACAAAAATAAAATTTTTGTGATTCTAATCGACAGTTCACAGAAACAGAACATTTTTTACAAGCTAAGATTCCATCATGTTGCAATAATGTTCGCTACGGCATTTTACCGATTTATAACTCCACGATAAAAATCAATCAAAACGGTAATAGTATTAATATTCCATACTATTAACTGAAACGTACATCCTGGTGACATACGTAGATGTTAGCAACTCAAAATAACAAAAAATTCTGTCTCTGACACTCGTGCTAACCGTTAAATAGTGGGCGCGCATGCCTACAATACCTGCAATGCGCTAGCCGTACTCAGCAAATGAGAAAGTTAAAAGAGGGGTTTAGAGGCGGAAGGAAAAACAGGCGTGCTGCGGTCTCTCAGAAAATGCGGGGAGTATCTTTTACATATAAAAAAGAAATCTCAAAATTAAATGGCATTTGTAGAACAGATAATTTAGTAGAGAGAGGAAAATCATATCGCAATTTAAGATTGAAATGCAAATGAAAAGACCTTGAATGCTAGACAGGTTGAATCCAAATAAAATGAAATAAGAAAGAGAATACGTGAATTGTTTTAAATAGGATTTTGAAAGTAAAAATAAATAATATAATCTGCAGTTAGATCATTGGAAAGTAGAGTAAGATGAAAGTATTATTGGAATATTTTAAAAACTCTGGTGAAAATAAATGCTATCATACAATAATTAAATAAACTAGGGTAGAAAAATTATATTAGACAAGAAAAATTTATAGAATACTTTTAATACTTTAACACTTTTTAATACTTTTAATTTTAAATTTCGTTATATATGTGGAATAAGGTATATGATACGATTTTAAACACAATGAATATTACACTTTGCATGTAAAGACAAAGAAACATTTACTAAGACTTGAAATATATAGAAATTATTTTAAAATATAATATAGTTGACTAACCTTTTCTATTTAACATTAGTAATACAATGTAGACGCACTTATGATTTCTCTCCTTAATTGTGGATAACTGCTTAAGACTTACTTAGAAAAGCTACTTCTTCTTTCGGATAAAATCTCAATAACTCATTTCTCGTTCATCCTCGTGAACGAACACATTGTGAATCTATGATAACTCGAGCAACATTTTACTTCACTGATTTCTTGTATAACAGTTAGATACTTGCTTATAATTGCTCTCTTCCCATATTTCTGGCCTCTTGACTAAATGGCGACACTGGCAGTTAGTATTTTTTCTTATATAATTTCCACAGAAAACGCATAAAAACAAACACAAAATAAAATATAACAACTCAGCAAACGCTTCATACACGTATTTCTTCATTTTGTATAACTTTTGTTTCATGTACAATGAGACAAAAGTGTACAAGTCATGTACAATGAGACATGTACATGAGAAGTTTTGTCTCATGAACAATAACTTCTCATGCCTGGCTCCTCCATGCCTGTACGCATTGTAAGTAAGATACATATTGCCACGTTTGGCGCCATCTCCAAATCTATTTCCTCTTCTGTCACATATGGTTTCGTATCATTCGTAAAAAAAATTATCCGTAGAATTTAAGAACTGTTTATATGTTTCGCGATTCCTATTACGCCAAAAGTAAAGACTTTTACGAAAACCGTAAATATATTTTTCATAGTTTGCTCTATCTTCATGATGTGTGTATTGTTTATGATACCCGTGATATCTATGAACAACCTATCTATAAACCTCTTCTATAAAATGGTTTCACTTCATTTGAATACTTACGAGCACGTTTCTTAAAACTTTCATGAAATCCTTTTTCATTTTCATTTCTTTTTTCTATAATGATTTTTTCCCGTATTTCTTGGATTATGACAATTTTTACTTTTTACTATTTCCTTTTTCATTTTTTGATTTGATCTTGTTAGTTGAATGAATTTTATCCGCTTTCACAACGCGTGTTAAATTGATCGTGAAATATTTGTTTGTGTTCCTTTTATTTATAGTTCCAACACTTCTTTTTTGCTCACGTGTATTATTTGTTTCCAATATCTTTGCATTATCGTAGAAATTGGCAGCATAATTTATTTTTTTAACGGAATTCTTCACAACTTTAATGTAACCTAGTTGAAAAATTTTACGTTTGCCAGCGATTGCAATGTCATTCTCGTTTATCCCCAAATTTAACTTGCTGATTACACCATTTCCCAATATAATATCATATTCGAGAGATTTTAAAACATAGAAATTTTTCCAAACAGGAAAACCCTCAACACGTAATTCGTACACAATATGTCCCATCGATTTCACAGTTTATTTATCGATACCAGCTAACAAGATATCATCCGCAGACGAGGTCACTTCCCGTATTGAACAAGGGATTTATTTCTTTACCGTTAATATCAATTATTTTTTCCATCCTGTTAGGTTTAGACTTATTTTTGTTCGAAGTTGTACTAATGTTAACTTCTTTCAGCATATGACAATTAGAATGGCGATGTAAGTAAAGTGCTTTTCAAAAGCGTCATTTATTCCAGAAAATATTTTCTTGATGTGGGCTAACCTATCTTAATGCATGTCTTTACTTTCTGCTATTTATTAAATCATGCGGTAAATATTTCAATAAAAATAAAAGTTTTCGTAAATGCATTTTTGATTTAAAAACATCGACGTCTTCATAACCCCAACAATAGAAATCAGTCCCAATACTGCTTTTAGTTCCATTCGGAAAGTTAATGTACACTCTCTCTCTCTCTCTCTCTCTCTCGAATAATTATGCTGTTGACTTTTTATATAAATATTATATATTTTACACAGTTCTGTAAAATATTATCATGCAAAATAGTTACCAGGCATCTAAAACTGTTTTTGCATTATGTTGTCGCTATTGCGAACTCCTGGTGTTTTGGAAACAATATTGCGCTGTCTCTGTCATACACATTTGATCTCGGAAAATTATTTTTCCATTTGGTAACATTATTCTTACTAATAAAAAATTCGGACGATGAGGCCATGCATCCAATTTACCTTTATTCATCATTCGAATATTCATAATAATTTCCTCCTTCTTGTTTATATTTATATCATCGTCTTCCTTTGTTGAACTGACTTCATCACTAATATAATCTTCTAAATTATCAGAGGAATAACAAGTTGGAAATTGTACGTCAAACGTTACAAACGAGGTGCGTTCGTACGCACGTTTTAGAATTAAATTCATGATATCTCGTGCGTAGAACGGGTTAAACAGCTAGTTAAGTATATATTTTATGACACTGTTCATACAAATATCTTAACTAGTTATATAAATATTCAGATATATATGTATCAGCTAGTTATATAAATATTCAGATCTTGATGATTTTTAATTCTGTGAAATGAATTATATCGTCTGCAGATTAATTTCTGTCATAAAATAAGTATCTCGGTCGCTTGATGATTAAACTTCGGAAGCTCCTATAACAAAAAAGCACCGATTTAAAAAAAAAATTCAAATTTCTTAATAAATATTTTTATTAATATCTCCTAAAGTTTTGATTCGATTTTAATAAAATTTGAAATGTCTCGACAAAATTCTGCAAAGATAATATATTTTAAATTGCAAACCATTTGGTTGGATAGTTTTTGCGTTGTTATATGCGGACAGACAGACAGACGGACGGACAGACAGACGGACAGACAGACAGACAGACAGACGGACGGACAGACGGACGGACCAAACGACGACTATAGGTGCTACGTATTTATATAATTACGAACGCACCTAATAAGGGGGAAATGAGCAAACACAAGTGATCGTAAAGCGGTCATTCAGACTGATTTACACTGTAAGAATGCAATAAAAGTTTCAGAAAGCACAGAAATGACTGGCAATTTTACAACACAAAAGGGCAAACACTCACGGTCAACTACGCGAAATTTATTCATTGTAACTTTACGGGGAGAGGGTTTAAAGGAAAATAAGCAGCGTGGTTAGCGAATCGACCAACAGTCGACTACTCCAGGGTTAATTTACCGAGGTACAATCATACGTCACCTTTAACATCTAGTCCCAGTGTGGTGTTATATTTTCAACAGTCAAGGAGGTGAAAAAATTTTTACTGACATATTTAGTTTCACCGTTTTGTAGGTTGGTTGTTGACGCAGATTTGTTGACCTCTAGGAATTCTTCAAGTACCCCCAAAATGTACGCGTCCCACCACTTTAAGAAGCCCCGCTCTATTATATTAACCCCGTGTAACATATATATCCCAATTCTCGACCTGGTAGTAGAGAAAAACATACAAAATTCCACTTAGCTAAAAATAATAATGCTGTAAAATTATCGGGAATTATTAACGTTGAAATTATTGACAATTAAAGCTTCGTATAGTAGTTATAAAATATATTAAACGAAAAAACAAAAGATTTACTAGTAAAACGTACATTTGATTAAGAACATAATGTTTCTCCGGATATCACTTGGCAGTTAAAATACAAAATACGAAGACTAAATATTAAGTTGTTTTAATTTTTTCTCCTTTCAATCAGCTAAAAATGTGAAGTACTAAGATAACTTATTTCATTTAAAAGCTGAGAAAGATAAGATTATCTTTTATCTTAAAAAGGGAAATAATAAAGAAAAACCACCTCTTAAATTGCTCGAAGAAAAAATCTATTGAGACACATTTTTGTTCGTTCAGGTTATATGTAGAAATGAATTTTTAAAGACTACAAAGACTATACATTCTTCAAATGCAAACTTTTAATCATAACTCTTTTGTATTGTTTTAACATAGGTAAATTCTATTGTTTGAAAGTTTATAAAAAAAATCTTCTTTTTGAATACTCTTTTGTATTGTTTTAGTGCACTCAAGCTCTTATTGTCTTTTTTAAACTTTTTTTTTCGTAAATTCGATATGTAGTGTCCGGAGAGATTTCCGGAATATGGAATTCCAAAAAAAAAATTTTTTTAAGAAAAAAAACTTTATTTTTTTTTTAATTGTTTCACTTATATTTAGTTGTTTGAACATAAAATATTTTCGTGTGCATTGGTTTTGTAAATGGTTCATAAATGTATAATATTTGAGGGGGTCGGGGCCGTTTATAATTTAGAGGGGGTTGAGAGTGCTAGGCCACATTTATGAACTTCTGAGATATATCAATTTCAAATTTAGATCAAATACTCAAATCAAAATATAGAACATAAAGGTTTTTTTACCAATTTCTCAGTAAAATTTGAGATAGTTTGAATAACAATATGGCATTACTTTAATAATATTACTTTGATAATATACACTTTTTTCTGGTAAAAAAGTTCCAGAAACATCTAGGACGAAAACGAAAACTGAGACATGTGCTGGAACCTAGTGACATTAGAAACAAATACTATGCAGGGTGGGTATTATAATTTACAATATTAAGCAACATACTACAGTGTCCGATTTATTTCACCAAAACTTTGGCTTGGCACTTTCTTGCGCCGTCCCCCTCAATTGTCTACTCAAATGTATGCATGTATTAAATTATATACAATTCAAATGTTACATTAACTTAAAAGATCATATTATATTAGTAAAATAAACTGAAATTGCCGTTTAATAAATATTTATAAAGCACAGTATAATTTTAAAATTCCCATAAAAATTGAAACGTTGTAATAAAATTTTTGGTTTCGGCGTATATTAGTTCATTGATAAAAACCTTCAGAGTGTGCATCAAAATGACAAAATAGTCTTTATTTGTCTATAATTTTCATAATACTAAAAAAGATTTTACCAACACAATGCAAAAAACTCATTATTTTATGTTTTAAAACTGTGCCACATCTGTAAAATAATACGAATATAAACAATACATTTATTGCTTGAAAACTGCAGACCAGAGATCGATTTTTCCAGCACTAAATAAGGGGGTTAAAAAAATGAATGTGAAAATTTTTAGGGAAGAAGTCTGTCTAGTCAAACTTTAAACTTTGTGAATTCAAAGTTTATTTATTTATTTTTTTAATAGTTTTAAATTTTCATAACTCATTAATTATAGTCAACATGAAAAGGAAACAAGTGAAATGGTTGTAAGATTTCTCAGACATTGTTAATACAGTAATTATTAAAAAAAAATAGTTCTAATTTGTATCAATAAAGGGCTCTGAGCTGCCTCAACTAGTAGGAATTCTCTATTGAACGTGTAAAACTGGAAGGAAAATCGCTGGGTTTTTATTATCGAATCGCTTCTGAATTTTTACTTTTTAATCAGAGAAAAAATGTTCGTTTTGATGCAATATCCCACAAGAGAATGTCTGTACATTGTAAAAATTTCTTTAAAACTGACAGAAAATAAACTGTTCTTGGGATAAGGGTAACAAAACCATCTATTTGACAATAAAATCTTTCCCTTTTTCAAACGTTCTATTTTCTAACACTCCAATTCTACTTTTACAACTGAAAAATGCACACATTTTCTATAAACTGAAAATATTTCTTTACTGCCGTTAAAGTTTTGTCTAACAATTTCCATAACAATTTTCAAATTGTATGTTTTCTAATAAGTATATAAGTTAAAGGTAAGTTCATACACTTTATAAAATACTAGCTAACCCGCCCGGCGTTGCCCGGACCCGAGATAATTACAATCTCAGAGAAAGGCGTTAACCTCCTCCCTCCCCATAGCCGTAAATATAATGAATAATTTGTTCAAGAGAACCACCGTCACCTACATTAACGCGATCATTAAAAAAAGAATTACATTTTTCTGATAATTAGAACATAACGAAGGCGCTACGCTAAAATAGCCGGCAGATGACACCCCCTTCCCGACCTCAATTTCAAATCTATATCTTAATTAGTTACCTAAATTTTTGTTCATTAGTAAAATTTGGCAATTATTTCCTTTCATTTTCACAAACTAAATGAGAGGGATCGGCCAGAGAATTTGTAGTTCTCTTTGTAGTTCCTCTCCTCTTTGTAGTTCAGTTTTTAATGAAAGCAGATCCCTGTCTGAAACTTTCTCGGATCGTTCTCAATGGCGCCAGAAGATTTTTGGCAGTTTTTTGCATAAATTAAAAAAAATTACCGACCGAATTTTTCAAAAATCACATGGTCAGATGCAGAATATAATTTTACATATGCTCAGAAGTTTTCAAATTGATATCTCAATTAGTTTTCTTAAAATTCGCTAATTAGTAAAATAATTCCGAATTTGTTCATTTCCGCTCGCAAATCCAACGCGCCAGTTCTTTTCATTCGCCATTTTGTTTTAAAAGATAACATTTTAGAAGCGGTGGTTAATGAGAATCTAATTAATATCTAGGCTAATTATCAAAATATTAAAATTCTGAGGCTCAGGTGCACATGGCCAGACCTGGGACTATCCACCCCTAAATTTCCAGACTTCTAGGTGGGCTAGATTTTGCTAGCCATCGCCAACAAACACACAGAGTGAAACTTTCTTTTATTAGTATAGAATATAGATCATTTGTGTAACTATAATTATTTTAATAATATTTCCGCGCTTATTTATTGTTTTCTAAAGGTGTAGAAGGAAAATTCGATTAAAAATATCAATTATACAATTTATTATTATGCAAAAGTATGCTCTTTTTTTAATAAAATGTGTTCAAAAATAATAATCTGAAAAGAAGAATCTTTATGTTAATATAAAGAAAAAAATCGACTTTCTCGAAGACATTTGTATGTAGATGACTTGCTATTCAGAACCGCAGAACATTCTATTTGAGAGCAATTGAAAATGTGTTTGGAATATGAATGACGCTCGTTAGAAAGGTAAAACTTTTAAAGAATGGATCGTTTCCTAGGCAAACATTTAGTAAAAATTTCTAGTTACGAATGAATCCTATGCAGCTGAATTTTCAATCGGATCTTACGTATATATAATGTTAAATTTAAATGGCTTTTCTATTTTACATATTTAGAGTACTAACTTTGTACTTTTTTTATTAGAAGTATTATACAAATTGTACTCAAAGGTAAAAAAGCCTATTATCTTTAATAAATAACAACATAAACTATTTATTTATTGATACATTATTAGAAAAATTTTGATAGAGCAAGTGAATTTGTATTAGTCGAATTTTGTTTCTATTGAAAAATAACTTTTGACAGATTACAGCAAAATGCTATCGGAACATATTAAAAAAATATACATTATTTATTCATTTATACGTCCAACTTTTTTAATATAATTCGGCAAAAAATCAATAACTTATTTATAATTAAAACTAGGGGATCCAACACGGGATTCCCGGATTACAGAAGATAGGTGAAAGCAATTTTTATAAATTAAAAATTCAAATCGATTACTTTACATTCAATATATTGTTTTTAGATTGAACAATAAAAACACCAAACAGTATTTTATATGAAAAATATCAATAATGTGTTTAAATAAAGAAGCGAAACTTTCGTATTAGCCGCAGAGGTTTATAGCAGAAGAACTCTCCAAAGATTTCTATACTTACAGCAGCATTTTTTATTATGATGATTTCAGTAGTTTAATCATGTAGTTTGATTACATGTTTTACATTTGGGTTTTATTTATATTATATTATTATTTTATTTATTTATCGATGAAGTTTTAATTTCGGTCAGAGGGAATTTTAGCGGTAAACAAATGCTGAACTATTTATATTGCTTTAAGCGCAAACGGGTATCTTTCGTAATCGGGCTGCACGCGATTGAGACATATTTAAAAAAAATTCATACTTGAGAATTAACTTTTAAAACTATAACAAATGAGTAAATTGGGATACAGTTTTCAAACAAATTGTAATTGAAAGAACCGGTTTTATTTCCCCATTCGACGGTGAAAAAAATTGAAATTGTGTTAAATTTAAAAGCTAAAAACATTGCAGTGAAAGCGACATTTATAGGGTATGTTTTGCAATAGATTCTATTTAAAAATCCGATTAAATTTTGAATAATACAGCCAGTATTTCTATCTTAATAAGTGGATTGTGATAATATGTTTAGAAATGACTAGCAGGTCTTCGCTCGTCTAGACGGTCGCTTCCGAGTCGGGCCCAGATACCTTCTGTAGCGTACAGCCTTGACTTCGCTTGAAAGTGTATTTTACATGAAAACAGAAAAAATATAAATAAAATACTTATTTTAAACTATATAAAAATAACTAATAAGAATATAAAAAAGCACATAAATAACGATTTTGTGACATAAATAACTTTTTTATGAGCCCCCTGGCGAAGTACTGCTCGGCCCTGCAGTGATTATCTAGGGAGAAGGGAGAACTTTCAGATAAAATAAATAGAAATGTCTAAGACGCATGGCGATCATTGTAAATGGGCACTATAGTTTCACGCCCATGAATTGTTAATGCGTTAATCAAAATAACAGGGCCCTATGTGTTTCTCCGCCATATATCGTTGATACAGCGATCACTATAACGAGGTTAAATTATTTTTTGTGAATAAATCGCTAAAATGAAATCATTTTAACAAAGCCCTGTGAATTTGACGCTTGTAAACTGCTTATGCGGCAATCACTATAACGAAGCCTTGTGCATACCCCAGACCATAAATATAACAATCAGTATTTAAATCACAAATCTTTATTTCCAAAAAATGTATTTGAAAAGAGGAGGAGATGTATTATATTTTGTATAAAAATTTAAATCCAATCGCTAAAAGAGAAAAGCGCAAAAACACTTTATAAAGTATAAAGAAAAGAAAAAGAAAAGAAAAGAAAAAAGAAAGAAAGAAACTTTTCTTTTGAAACATGTCACGCAAAATATATAATAAAAAAAGCAAAAGTTGTCTTATTCCTATACTCTTCCATAGCCGATGTTGACGACATTACGACAGCTCTAAAATCGCTGAAAGCGTGTTTAGCTAAAAGCGTGTTTAGCTACTTTTTAGTAGATTTCTAATGCTGAATTTCACGCTCTTAAATATAACTACTGCTGAGGTATGTCAAAATTACCTAAAACTTTCGACCCCCCCCCCCACTTAACCAACTCGGTAGATGAATATCTAGAATCGCTGAAATATCTAGTTAGCTATATTTTTAGTCGATTTGTTATCCTGAATTTCACGCTCCTACCTAAAACTGCTACTGAGATATAGCGAAAAGGTGACATGACCTAAATCTTTCGACCCCCTGTTTAAGCTCCTTAGTGGTTGAATTTCTAAAATCGTTGAAATATGTGTTTAACTGTGTATTTACTAGATTTCTTATTCTGGATTTCACGCTCCTACTTAAACCTGCTTCTGAGATATAGTGAAAAGGTGCAATGACCTAAAACTTTAAACCTCCCATTTAACCCCTTTAGTGATTGAATTTCTAAAATCGCTGCAACACACGTTTAACTATTTTTTTAGTAGATTTGTTATCCTGAATTTCACGCTCCTACTTAAACCCACTGCTGAGACATGGCGAAATGATCTAAAACTTTTGGCCCCTGTTTAACCCCATTGCTGCATGAATATCTAAAATCGCTGAAATGCTTATTTAACGATATTTTTAGTATATTTGTTATCTTGAATTTCCCGCTCCTACCTATAACTTTCACTGTGATATGGTAAAATGACCTAAAACATTCGATCCCCCATTTAACAACGCTTAGCTTCTGAATTCCTAAAATCACTGAAATATGTATTAAAATATTTTTTGTTGTAGATTTGTTATCGTAAATTACATGCTTCTATTTAAAATTACTGCTGAATAAGGCGAAAAGGCGCAATGACCTAAAACTTTCAGTCCCCCATTTAACCCAGTAATGGTTGAACATTTTAAATCGCTGAAATACGTGTTTAACTATTTTTTTAGTAGATTTGTTATCCTGAATTTCACGCTTCTACCTAAAACTGCTGCTGAGATATGGCCAAAAGGAGAAATGAAATAAAACTTTCAACCCCCATTTAACCACCTTAGAGGGTGAGTTTTCAAAAATCCTTTCTTAGTGGATGCCTACATTGTATAAAGGAACATGTCTTCCGAATTTCATTCTCCTAGGAGCAACAGTTGAAGCTCGGCGTGGAGTATGAGTTAATCAGGACATGTTCTTTTATTACATGCTTTCGTTTAGCTTACAATTATGTATGTATGTGGCAGTCAAATCTTGTCATTCATTTTTCACTCACTTCCTGCTGACACAGAGTTTTGAAATTTGGAATATATATGTATTCCTGAGGGCAATAAATGAGTTGGACATTGATTTATTAAAATTCGTTCCCTAAGGGGGTGGGGGGGTGGGGGGCAATGTCGGTCCAAAACATGTATTTCCCCAATAGAAATAACGTTCCGATTGCTTAATATTAATTAAAAGAATAGCTGCATTGTTCCAACATTTATCCATTTTAATCACATTGTTGCCCGCTTCATTACAATGTCAACATTTATATGAAATATATATGAATGAGTATATATTGGTGAATACATATGAATACAACGAGTATTTGTTGAAAAATACTAATGGCAGGGTTACCACGATAGCGCCAAATTTTGGCCTACTTAGCGAAATATTGCTAAATTTGGCGACAAAAATAAGTTGTCATATATGAAGCCAACATGGCGAAAGCTGGCTATTTTGGCGAAATTCCCATTTAAATTCATTATTCTTCCATAATCTTCTTCCATTGGCATAGCCTACTATTTTATATAAAGTGCTATAAAACAAAGAAAAAGTAAGAAAGCATGTTTTGTTTTGTTTTTTAAAAAAAGGTCATTATTGTTATAAGTATAGATTTTTGTTTGTTTCCATACGCCACATTTACTATTCCGTCTATGCCAGATATCTTTGAAATTGTCTATATATGAGTTTTTTTTTAATTAATTTTTTTTTTTTAAATTCCACCTGTTTAGGGCAATCCTTTTTTATTTTGCGTGTGTATAATCATAAAATATCTTCAGATGTATTAGAGATCTTCTTTATAAAAATATTACATCGTAAGACATTTATTAAGATCTATTATTATATTTTTCTTGTTTAATTATAATTTTCTTGTTATTTTAGATGCCGAAATTTTTTATCACATTTTCAATTTCTGTTTTTTTTTTCTGTTTTTTAAAGACATTTAAAGACACTTTTTAAAGACTAGATGACACTTTACAAATTGAAAACCATTAGCTTCATTTGTTGCAATTATAGATTTAGCGAAAGGATTACTTCTTGTTGAACACTTTCATTTTCATCATTTTTGCTTAATCCTTGAAGGGCTTTTTTACTGCAACAGCTAAAACATCAATTAATCACTTCTTTATCAGCTTGGATAAATGTTATTACTCAGAGACACGTGTGTCGATTAATCAATTTTATGCAATAAAGAAGCTTTCATTAATTATAATCCCACCATTATGCTATAAAGGACCCTTTCTCAGTTCAATTATAAATAATTGACTAATTAAAAATAAATAGATCCTTCTTAAATATGTTTATTCTTTTAGGCTAATTTCCAGAAATGTTGCTGATAGCTAATAAGTTTTGTACCATTTAGTGATTATACGAACTAACTAATTATCTAATCATATAAATCATCATTCGTATGCTTTTAAATTTAAGCATACATGATTAAAAACCCAAAATAGAGAAAGTTAAAATGTGGTAATTCTACAATTCAATATTTATACTGAGCTGTGTAACAAACGATCTTTTTTATTTTTAAATCTGAAATCTATTACCTAGATGTAAATTTGTGTACTTTTTATAAGTATTCTTATAATGATTATTGCCTCAAACATTATTCAAACTGCTTCAGATAATATGAGAAAAATACTTTGTAACTGTAATTGTATGTGTTGTTCCAAGTAATGTCCAGGTAATTCTACACCTCTTGAACGGACAGCAGTAGAACTGTTGGAAATGTACCTACTTATAAAAAAACCCGACTATGCACTAACATGTAAAAGTGTCTTTCGCGTTCTTCAGTGGTTAATTGTGTATGTTATAGAGGTTATTTTAAAAACCATGGGAAATAGCGATTATAAGTCAATTACAAAAATGTAGAGCGTTCTCGAGTTTGAATGAAATGACGTATTGCATGTAAAATAAACATTATTGCAATCATTAAAATGTTAATTTTTCTCTAACCAGTCAACAGTTTAAAAAGTAACTAATCGCTTTCATGTAGCTATCAAAAAGACAGACCTGGATATTAACAATCCTATTGGCTATCACGACATCAAGATGGACAAGTTGCCATTAATTGTCGAACTGCCATGTGATCAAGGTAGGTTGAAAAATAGCTGAAATCGAGCTAGTTTCCCTTCTTGTCTGTTTGGTTGGTTGCGTCACTTGTAGGAGTGTAGAATTATAAGGCAGATCTATTATTTACTAATATAACTATCACATATGTAAGCAGGGTACAATTTATTATAAAAAACAAATTTACAAACCCACTTTACAGGAAATCGCTCTGAGCTTATCGCATTCAGAAATGCAACTAAGTAGCTCTAACCGCTCCGCTCCTTTGCCCATATATATAGGAGCGAGCGCATGTTCGAGATCGTTCCACATTTTTCTGAGCTAGAATTTTCTGAAATTCCCTCGAAAAACAGGTAACAGCATTTAATGCATTTTCGTACCTATAAGGGGAGTTACCATGGGGGGGAGGGGATACCCCGTTCTGTCGCCAAGTTTGCCGCTAACTTGGCGCTATCACCAATACTTCCGTTGTAATCCAATAGGGTTTACTTGCTTGCAGAAAATCAACAAATTGATATATTTTAATGCAACAAAAACGAATGTTGTCTTATGAATAAAGCTTAATTTAACTATTTCCGTTATTTTTAAGCACAAACGCTAACTATTTATAATATCCGTAAAAATATGTATTAATGATTATGTGCAGTGGTCGAAGCAAAAAGAGAAAAAAATATTGTTCTCACGTCTTCCCAATATCCCCAAACAAAAATCTCATGTCTTTAACATGTGTAATTGAAATATATCCTGAAAATAACTGTTTCAAAACTGTGGTAGGACCAGTAATGTTTTTTTTTATTTTATTTTCAACCCATGTTTATTGGTCGGGCCGCAGGTTGAGTGTGGCTTCTGTATACCGCTGAGTATTTTAACTTAGAACTAAAATTCTGAACAGTGATATCTCCAATTTTCATTCATTTAAAGGTACACCGAGAACATTATTATTATTCTTTATTTTCTACACATATTGAGAACCTAATTTTCTTTAATCGCAGTGTTTTATGCTATTTCTATGGGCGTAAAACGGCAATATATTTTGCAGTTTTATAATGCTTTTGGGTCAAAATATTTCCTAGATAATAGGAATATTTGAAAGATAATCCCAATGTAAATGCAGACTTTTTTTATGTTAACTATAACATATATTTCCTACTTTCACGAAATTAAACAAAGCTTTTTTTTTTTTACAATGGTCATGCAGCATACATTAAATTCAATACATTTCTATGTGTTCTTACAACTCGTACAAATGAAATGTCCCTTTTTTTAATAAAAAAGATATAAAAAGAAAAAGAAAATCTTACGTGTAATGGGAAATTTTACAGTTTAAAGATCTCATAAATTTTAATATTGCGAAAAGATATTGCAGAATATATTTCTTAAGAATTTCATTTCAGGATTATTGAAAAGGGAAAAACGCGTATTCGATCCATTTATACTTCTACTAATAAAAAGAAACGGGATGCTTCGGTTTTAAAGAAATATTATAGATCCCCTTTTTCTCAAAAAAAATTTAGATTTCTTGAATTTCTGATATGAAATAATGGCATTAAAAAAGAACATGGATTATTAAATTGTTATTTTTAATCAAAATCGTATATTTAAAAAAAAAAAAAAAGAAAAAAAAAAGGATGGGTTAAAAAGGAAATTGACAATGACGTGCTAAACTTCAACTGTCCTTAGTTTAAAGAAAACCACATTAAGAAACTATTTAAAAAAACGCTTGGGATATTCATAGTAAAAAAATTGAGACTAAAGATTTCTTTTACATTTAGTTTTCATACAAAAATATCTTTAAAAAATTACTATTTACAAGAGAAAGGTGCTTCAAAACTTTCATTTATGCATCCATAAGGTATAAACGTGATAAAGAAGTTTGTTTTTATCTATGAAATGTTTAGTAAAGGATTTATGGTATACTGAAAATATGAAAGTATGAACAACGGTATTGTTATGGCAGCAACAGAAAGATGTGTTTAGAATTCATATCCATTATTATCTTTTGACATTGTTCATTATAAGCACTTTTTCAGATGGTTACGTAAAAGGTACTATATCCATTATGATGGTGCACACATGCGTGTCATTAACATAACACACCGAAACAAGTGTTTTGGGGTTTGGAACAATATTCAGTGATGTCAAAATGCTTGCTTTAATGATTTCGAAACACAGACTATTTTTTTCTTTACAGAAAAAAACAGACAAACGCGATTATGGAGCCGGAAATCTCTGATCATTCACAAAATTTAAAGTATCAGAGTTTAGGTCTTAAAAGATAAGGATTTTTTTTTAATCTCCTCCTTAGTCGCAGAGCAACAATTTTCTAATTATATCTCCCAGCAAAAGGTTGCTTATAAAAAATTAAACATGGTATGTTATTATGTGGTACAAGGTGTTTCTTTTTAAAATACCATATCTAAAAGCGGTACTTGATTTGTATGCACTTTGTAATTGAAAGTATGTTTCTATCATCAGGAGTTTTAGAGATAATTGACATAATCGTCTATTTCGAATTAATTACAACAAGTAAAAATAAATATTAATATCCTTTCCAATGATTCAGAGTTTATATGTTTTCATAGCTATTCCTTAATTATTTCTTTACATTTTTCATTTGAGAGTAAATTTTTTTTAATATCATAAATGATTAAATTACATATTTTCAGGAGAAGTAAAACTCTTAACTTAAGTAAAATTGAATGCATTTTGGATATCCCCAATAAAAAATATTTATCCATAATAAAGAGAGAAAAGGAAATAAATTCTATACTTAAAATTCAAACTTACATTATAATTTAATTTTCTTGTACATTTCAAAGTTCAAGAAAATCTATAAAAGTAAATTACTTCTTTGAAAATAAATTAACATGCAACATAACTGTTTGAAGATATTTTGTAAAACAGACAGAGTAATCGACTTCATTTATTTGTTCATTTTTATATCAAATGTATCTAAAATAAAATGAAACACAGAAAATTAAATTTACTTTATCTGGTTACCTTCAATCAATTTACGTTCTAAATAAACCTAAAGTTTATATATAAAAAGATCATTTTAAATATTCGAGACGAATTTGTAAATACCTGTACCTAAAATATAAAGATGCATTATATGCGCTTTTTACATACATCTGGGAATAATACTTAATTTCATGTTACGGGATAAGCATTAATTTTAAATAAGAGGCTATCTAGAAATAAATCAAGAGAGGAGGAAAGTTTTTTTTCATGCGGTTAAATATCGTTTCTTTCAAAAAAAGAAATAGTCAAATACTTTTAAAATAAATGAATTTTGGAAATTAAAACTATATGTATAAGGAATTTTATAAAATGCTATTTTCTATATATTTTTTAAATAACAATAATGATACTTTTTATATAATGCCAGTTTTGAAAAATTGGAATTCGGGTCATACTAACTAAATTTAACAATGTAAGTCAGAAAAAAATTATATTTAGTTACACTAATCTTCAAAGAACAGCTTTTCACCTCTACCAAAGATGCCTACTTTAATAATGTATCCTTTGATAATAAAATATAGTGCGATGAAAATAACTAAACTTTTATATTATAAAGATCACTGAAAAGCATTAATTACTTTAACCAATTTCAAACAAAGGCTGTCAAACGAATTGCTTGTATATTTTCTTCAATTTCTGTCCACACATAGCTTTAGAATGAATGCTTGACTTTTCTATTGGAAAGATCTCATTTTGATGCACGTCCAGTGTCATATTTGTCAAGATAAAATATCTGTATTTTTTTACATTTTTAAATTTATTTTATTTTTTTAGTTTCCCAAGAAAAAAGTTTGCCTTCTTTTTTCGTCTCTCTAGGCTCTAATATTCGAAACAATTGGCCAATCATTTTCAAAATTTACTAAAATTACAATACGTCTTTATCCTTTTAACTAATCTTCGTGCCATATTATACAAAGGGCGTTTCATAAAAACTGAGCGTAAAATTATAAAAATTCAAAAACTATCTATACAGCAAAAAATGTATCATTGTTTTTTAAAATACCTTTCCTCAGATGATATGCAACGGTCCCTTCTTTCAACCCACTTTTCAAAATAAGTAGAGAAGCCTTTTTCTGGAAGCTGCTTCAAAGAACCCTGCACTGCTGAAATAACTTCAGAATCTGTATTAAATTTTCTGCCACGTAGCTTCTCCTAAAACAGCCAGAAATCGCATAGGGTGAGATCTGGACTGTAAGGGAGATGTGGCATCATTTTTATATTTAATTTACTAAGCTTTTGCTGAACAGAAGTAGCGACATGCGGGCGAGCATTATGGTGATGTAGTGTCCAATTCCCAACCTGTTCGTGACGCTTTCTCTGTATGTGTTGTCGCAAAATTTTCAAAACTCAAACCTAATATTCACCATTCACATGTAGTTTTTGAAGGTGTAGAGTAGCTTGGAAGTTTACAGTCTTTAGGAAGTTCGTATCATTTTGAAGTAACTGTTTCTACTCACAACATTCGTGAATTCTTGTTTGCATTTGTTCTTTAGTAAGGCGATGAGGGACCCATCTGGAACAAACATGGCGAGGCTGTACATTGTTGCGTAGAAATATCAACGTTTTCGAAATGTTAGTTGATGCCGCTATCTCCTCACATGTCATTTGCCATTTTTTTTTGCAAGATTGCCCACACAATGTAAACATTTCGATCATTCGCAACACTTTCTGGTCGCCCAAGCTTAGGAGCCAGTTCTGCAGACAAAAGTCTTTTTTTGAAATCACCATACCATCTAAAAATCGTAGACTCACCAAAACTTTGTAAGCTTCTTTCATTAACTTAACTGTTTCTAGAGCTGTTTTTTTCCAAATAATAGCAAAATTTTATAGCACAACGCATTTCGTTTTGTAACTCTGAATCACTCACCTCCATTTCTGTAGGGCTAATAAAAACAGTTCTTTAAACAAGCATAAAACTAGGAAAATAAAATCGTCTGCTTCGTTTAGAATATTTATAAAAGTACAGTTAACAGTTTGAAAAAATCGCCTGCAGTTTTATTTTTTAGTTTCGCGGTGTTGCCACTACGTAGAAAAATAATTCGCAGTTTTTATGGAACGCCTTTTCTAGTTTTTTTGTAACAGAGACACGTCAAAACTTTGAACTCACAAATGTCTAGTCTGTGTATTAAAAGAATGATTCTGGTAACAATGAGTGTTGAAGTGAATGTGGATAACAATAAAGGTTTGTCACAAGATATACTCTTTTTTTTTGTCCAATCTCTAATGCTCAAATACGAAAACTGACTTGCAATAGACAAATTTATTATAATTAATACAGTCGATTGCAACTTACTGATCAACTTTTTGTGAATAATATGTTTCAAAAATCTATTTCCGACATGAAGCTTGATATAATTTCTTGAAAAAAATATTTAGTCTTATAGAAAAATGATAAACATTTTCAGTTCATTCAAATTTGAATAAGAGGAAATGACAGATTATGCATTTATGGATAAAATTCATTTTAAACTTATCTCAGAAAATTTGGATTTTAAAGAATCCTTTATCGATGCAAAATAATTTTCATGCACATACATGTGCGACGTAGCCGCCTCACAATGTCTTCAATATTTAAGGTCCAGCCTATTTTTTGCCCAACTTGCTACAAAATTTATATAAAAATTATATAAGAAAGTGATATAAAAAATTATTATTAAAAAAATTATTTATTACGTTATACATTATTTTGAGATAATACGTAAATTGCATATTACTAATTTCCTCTTTTTTCAGAACTCCATTGTTTAAAAGAAATGAATAAATAACAGGGCATGTATTCTTCAGAAAAAGACCGACTACAAAGAAATACCTTGTCAAAAGATTAAAAAAGGGAATTCTGATATATAATTCTTTTTTTTCACAAATAACAGGGCACTTCTCTGTGGTCGGTTAAATGACGAGGAAAAATTCATAAAAGCGCATTTCAGAGACGCAGAAACTTTCTATTGCGCAAGGAGCCCCAACACAATACAACGCAACACCAGAGGAAATGTATCATTATTTGTAAATTTAGGTAATTATTTTTTTTTTCCAAATAGAGGTACATGTTAATTCAGAACTCATGGGACGAACTTTATGTAATGGTATCCTACATAACAACAAAACATTTTAAACATTTTAAAAATGTAAAGTAGCAAACATCGCATTGAAACGCAAGCACAAAAAAAAAATAAACATGAAACAAAAATCAATTGCATTCAAATAGCATCTTGTCAAATGCTTCTTTACAACAATATTTTCAATAATTGCTCACAATTGTATATGCCAGCAGTAATAGAGGACCCGTAGCGTTTATCCACGTGTACTCAAGTTTATAGAGTATAGAAGGTGGCTTGTCATTTGTCAATATTAGGTATATGTTGCAACACTTCATTTGCGAATGTCCATTCGCCGTCATAGGAAACTTTAGAAATTCGGAGATGACATGTTTGTATCTCATGTACATAAATGTCAGACACGGATGCATCAGGAATATATTCCAAATAGAAGGACGGACTCCAAACAGTTTAAAGCCATTTCTGAAATCGATTTCTTCCTTTTCAGCAATCAAAAAATTTGTTGGCTGAGAACTGTGTTATTTAGATGATGAGATCATTTTAAAACTTGTGAACGTACAAGAAGTATTGCAAATCCCGTAAATGTGATTCAACCTATCGTTTGGAACATTTCATATGTTACTCACAGGTAAGACAATTTATTTACACAATGTGTTTTCAATACATAAATTTATCAATTTTCTATCGAAAAATTCAATCGGTAGGAAGTGGTCATTTTCTTCCTGGGAATTTCAGAAATGGCAATCTTGTTGCCATATGTTATCAGTAAAAAATCCTTTTTGAAATCTGGACGGCGCAGGGTTGGATTATTTACAATTGCCTCCTGTATAGTGAGAAATGCTGGTTCCGCTTCTGCACTCCCTTTGAATTTTACTTTGTCTTTTGTCAGCTCCACTAAAGGATTTACAATGTCAGAGTATTTGTGGATGAGAGATCTAAAGTAGTTTGCTAGACCCAATACAGATTTTACACTCTTTTTGGATTTAGGTCTAAAGACGCTTTAAATTTTGTCGATATCATTCTTTGAAAGGGAATATCCCATATCATTAAGTTGAAAATCCAGAAATTCTATGTTATTTTTACAAATTTTCATCTTGGAGAGTTCTGTTCTAAGATTATTAAATATAAGGACTTGCAAGAAATCGAAACTCTAGGTTTTCACATGAATACTTAGAGTATGTGTTGGCGGGTATTGTAAGCGACATTTGTTTTGGTCTATATTTACCAAAAATTAACTCTATGGCAGCTTTAAGGCATGTTTCTGAAAGAAGTTCTACCAGACGTTTTTCCAGATAAATCATTGGTCGTCCAAAATTGAGTATCGTTATGATGGGGCAGACCATTTCAGCATTTATGTTTTTAGATACTTTGATCCCAATTTTATAGATTTATGAGTGGTATCTGGTTTATTTCTGCGATTGCTCCGTTATTGTCATTGCCATATTTTTGAGATATTACATTTTCTTTATTTTACGCAGGAGGCCCTTATGGTTAACACAGGCAATGCCTGATGAGTCTTCTATTATTGAATATTTAATGAGATATGAGCAATTGTATGAAATAATTCTTAATTGCGTATGCGCGAATAATAACAAAACTTTAAAAATAATAATAACTTTGTATTACATTAAATAGAGAAATTATGTAAAAAGTCCAGTTGAACATCGTCAAAATTCTGAAAGATATTGGCAATACAATGAGGCGGTAGACAATATGTGTAACATTCCTTATAATCCATCTATTTTTAGAAAGCAAATGAAATTGAATTCTCTTTATGGACAATATCTATCTGAAAATGCATGCCATTCGCCTGACCTTTCTATACAACTTGCCTTTATAGATGATTAGAAAATTATGAAAAAAGTCTGATATCGTTCGCGTATTTGCAGTTAAACATTATTTCATTCAAATGTTCATATCTCAGTAAATATTCAATATATTCATTTCTTAATTGCTGTATAATGTTTCTACTGTATTTTGTCAACTTTTCGGAAAGTGAAAATTTAGTTGAAAATTACTCATGCTAAAAATAAAAAACTTTTTAATATTTTACAAAAACGTTTATATCTCACTGAATATGCCTGCTGTGCTATTCTTGCAGAAATGCATACAAACATTGTAAAGCGTTCACATAATCATTTACAACAGTGACAAGCCAGTTTTCGAGATTTTCCTGTTACAGGGTGATTTCAAATATTATTTTTTTATTCAATTCATTTCTGGTCCCTTTATTGTCCTCTTGACTAAATTTGCACTGAAAAATATGAGGCTAAACATGTTTTTTCCTTCCTCGTAATTCAAGGACGATTCGTCAAGCATTTCTGTAGACATTCAACAAAACATCCGAAATCGAAAGTGTCCCCTCATTATCCTTAATCTATGAGTAGGAGTATATTTTCTTTACATAAATTAGATATTCTACCAAAATCGCCTCCGCAAATCATGAGTTACGTTTAAAGAAATTGGGGCTTGTTTAAATGAATGAATGCTTAACGCATTAACATTGAAATATGTGAAAAATATGTTAATTACAAATAAAGAATACTCAAAATCTCGAATAAATTATGAACCATTTAATAATAATATTTAGAAAGCTAGGGTTTTAAGTACCTTTAAATTAAAGAAAAAAGGGTTGATTTTTTTTAATTCTCTCATATTAAAATTAAGTTATTGTTTTAATATTTTACACAAGACAGTATTCGAAAATTTCCATTACAATAAAAGTTATAAAAAAAAAAAATTCAGTTAACTGTACAATTACGCAATAAATATTTATTTTTAATGTCGATTTTATTGCATATTACATGCGCGACCACGGAAAGATGAATAGTCATATGTTCATGAAATTTTAAACTTGTAATAGGGTAAATACACATGTACAGTCCAGAAAACAAAGGTGATTACCACACAGAATTAAGAAAAAATGCATGAATTACATGTTTTTTCGCGCTGATTATGCTGAAGGAACTGAAGTGTCAACAGTAATCGTTATCATTTAAAGAATAAATGTCTGTGCAATGTTTAATATACAGACGACCAGCGACGTAGAATTTATGTACTCAAGCGTTATTAGTAGACGTAATTCCTAGTCGATTAGCATCTATATTTTTATACGATTATTTGCCACAGAATTAGTCGTAAACGACCACTTTTCGTTTTGTCCAAGACTGTATATGAAATGAGCTAAACGTTTGATTCTTCCGTAAATATTCTTAAATTATGTTTGCTTGTGTTTTAAAAATGTTTTTAACTTTCAAACTTTTATAAAATATTTACATGTCATAAAATATCGAATGCAAATTTGTTTTCATAGAAGGTCATTATAATCAGACAAAAATTATCTAAATATTTAAGACATTTGTTCACACGTTAATGTTATCCTTTGAAAAATACATCAATTCTTAGAAACATATATTTTTATGATATAAAATGAACAAAAATTAAATATATTTAATTTCATTAATGTAAAATACAAAATAGTATTAAAACTTAATGTAAAATACAAAAGAGTAGTAAAACTTAATGTAAAATACAAAATCTAATGTAAAATACAAAAGAGTAGTAATTCATTAATGTAAACGGTATTTCTCTATTATCCCGTCGACCACTTTTCATAACAAAAAACTATCACCAAACTGTAAGATTAAACGCCAAAAATGCAGTCCCAAGTACTTGATGTCAGAAGCATCATACGTGTTTGTTATGTCATCAAGTGGTTTTTAATTCACCATTTGAGTGTATTTTTCATTAAGTTTTACTGGTTTAATAGTTATTTCATTAATTCAAATAACAGTTGTGTCCTTAAATTCTTATATTTTATTTATTTATTTATTTTGATATTCTAATGGCAACGTTCTCCCGTTTATTTGGCGTTACAGTTTGGCGATAATTTTTTGTTATGAAAAGTGGTTGACGGGATAATAGAGAAGGACCATGTAAATTTTAAAATAATACTAATATTAAATATTCTTTTAAAATTTTATAGAAGTGGGTATAAAACACTTTTTATAGATAATAAGCTTTAAAAAAATTCACCACCTTTTGACATTTATTTTCATGGTACCTTGTTTCATAAATATACCTGAAATTAAGTATAGAAAATATTTTACACTGATTACCAGCCTATTGTAAACAAAAGTGTCAACGAAAGTTAAGTAATGATTCATATCCTTCAGAAAGTGTTTGAGACTGAAATCAAATTATTTGAAAGATCTTCAAGCATCTGCCGCAATTCCCACAGGATGATGACTGTTAACGATGCGTCATTTATGAACTTTCGGAGCTATACGTAATCTTTATGTATAGATGATTAATCCTCAAAAATAGTATTTAAGAGATCATATTTACATTTATTCGTGTGATTTAAATATTAAGAAATATAAATGAAATTACTCTGTTCATCATCATTTATTGAACTAAGTGCATACTATTTTGTCAGAAGGGGGAAAATGTAATTTAAGTGTATACAAGTTCGTACAAAACGTGTTCAAAAACTACTGAAAACATGTATTTTGATCTTAGAATCATATTATCTGTCTGGATACGTACTATTATTGATTAATTTTTTAAACATCGAGAACACTTTGTATAACGAAAGTATTAAAATAACTATTTAAAATGAATATCTGAAATTTTGGTAGGATATATTTTAAAATAGGCAACATTGGTCACAGGAATACTAAGTAAAATATCTAATAGAAAATCAGAATCTGGATATATTATTTATTTTAAAGTACAGATTTATCATAAACGGGTGCATGGCACGCTGAAATACAAGTAAAGAAATGTACTTCAAAATGTCAATTTCAATACAGATAATTTCATATTACCTGCTGTTACATAATATAGGTTTCAAGATAATAAATATGTATACATATATTTTGTAAATATTTTGTCGGAAATTTTTAAATAATAAATGTTGCGAAATTGAAACTTAACGAACTGTATCTTGTGATGAATATATTGAATCCGAATGTAATGTGTTACGTTTTGTTTACATCGCAGATACTTATGATATATTTGAAAAATCTAAGTTATTAAATAGCGAATCACATCCTCAAAAAATGAGTACATGTAACGTACACATATTGGACGTAATACACGTTATAAGCAGCTTCTTAATTTTTCTTGAAAATGTTCTGACATATATCTAATAGAAAAAATCCAATGTTATTTTCTTCCACACAATCCATTCATCTTCATAAGTCTATAAAAAAGAAGCTTTGATGACTTCCCCCACTCCTAAATATTCAGAGAATCAATAAGTGTTATAGAAAGATTGATAGTGGTGAATAAAAAAATGAACTTTATGATATTATTTCCGATTTCGTGAAGTAAAATTAAATATTTATTCACAAAACTATTGTCAGCAGATTTCTGTTCAGAAAAGATAAACCGATTCAGGGAATTAGATACAATGTATGAAATTTTCCGTGCTTTATATAAAAACACAAAGATTTTTTTTAGGATTTTAGTATAATTTGTGTACAGCTTACATAAAAATGTGGGGCAAATTTACTTTAAAAGATATTACTTGAATATATTTATTGATTGACGATTAATCATATAAACTATATTTCATAATAGAAAGAATTCTAACTTCTGTATGGATGGACAATGGAGTATGGTGACAGAATGTAACTGACAAGGAACACTGCTGCAGTCCTAATAACCTATTTGTGACCAAAATTGAAATTTAAGTATTACTCAATGATTTGTACCTACACACAAATTGTTGGCTGCTAATATTTAACCGGGGGAGAGTTATACCCCTCAAAGCACTTCAGACCGTTCGAAATTCAAATTGGGTTAAAACGTTGTTTGTTATAGTTTTGGGAAATAGCTTGATATATTGTGGACTGCTATAAATGAAATGTGTGACATGTCATAGTATTTTGCAAAATAATGGGATACAATTATGGCTACTGCTAGATTAAGCTATGCAGTTAGAGTACAAATGGTATTTTTGATAGAAATGGTGGAGACAAATTGATAATATTCGCCAGTTGCTTTCAAATATTCATTAAATATTTTGTTTAGTATTTTTCTTATTTTTAAAGGCATAATAGTAGTGAAAAATATTATTAGTTTTTCAGTTATCAAGGTGTCCACTGCTCGATTTCACATGGAATATCTCTTATTTCAAGTATATTACTTTTGCTCTACTTCTTTATCTTGTTGATTGTTATAATTGTATTTTGTTATTTCGAAATATAACATGTCAAACATTTCATTCATTACATACAACGAAATATCATGATGTTTCATAAATTTATCCTGAGTATATTTTGTTCTTAATTTGAATTTCATTCGCAGCAAGGTGCTTTGAAGAGTATAACTCCCCTCCGGGTAAATGTCAGTAATTCAGTGATCATCACGTCAAGAATGTCCCTTGTGAGTATTTACCTGCACATCACACCTATTGCAGATCAATAATCTCTGCAGCAATCTTGTTATTAATATTCTGTAAAATGTTTAATAAATTATAAGATTCGTGTAGCACGTGCATGGAAATAATAAAAATACTTGTAGCTTGTAACTATAGCATAAATTTAAATCTCTTGAAAGGAATAAATATTGAATGAGAATTTAAAGACTTTTTTACTTTTTTGAAGATTTGTTAAACAGCATTTTGCCATTTTATGTATGTATTTGTCACTGAGTTATAAATGTAATATTTCATTCATAACATGGTGTCATTCAATATTCCACACACATATTGTGCAATAAAGAACAGGACAATAAAGAATTTTTAAATTCAAAACCTTGAGTCCTTAATCCATTTATTTATCTAAAATTACATGGTATTTCACTTAAATACTTTCCCGGATTTGTGCTCATATCTTTGACTGTAATAAAGATATTTTAACGAAATTTTCTATAGATTTTCATTACTAACACTTTCAAACATAGTTGAAAGAATTTAGGACTTCGGTTTGTCTGGCCGTCTGTCTGCCTGTATGGTCGCCTGTCCGCACTCAAATTCTCGTAAATAAACTGGGATTACCATGTAATTTATATATGTCATAAAGGTTTACTACAGCATATTTGCTATTGAAAGTGACGTCTGTAAAATTTATAGTTCGTTTACAGGTGACACTCAAGAGAATTCCTTTACATTATGATATATAGGGAAAATCGTTTGCCATGTGTTTTAATGCTATTACACTATTTAAAGCATAATGAAATTCATGTACATTACTGAGGCGCACTACAATATCCTTACATTAGGATATAGTCTGCATAGCATTGAATCGTTCATTTTCAGGGACACATCAAATAATTAGGTTACAGCACTATATCTATTAGCGATAATTGCTTGGATTGCGTTTTCAGTTATGGTATGCGTTTTTCAGTTTAACTAAATTTTTGCATAATACGCATTCGGTATTGCTTAAGGGTGGCTTTTAATTGTGGTATGCATTTTTTAGCTGAACTGTATTTAGTATACGAATGTATTTTTTTAGAATATAAGTACATTTATAAAAAGGCTAATCAAAAACTGGCTATATTACCGACTATGAATGGTAATTCTTGGAAGTGCGTTTTCAGTTGTGTTATGCGTTTTTGCCTGAATTTAATTTTAGCTTTATATGGTGGTGTTTAAAAACATCAGTAGATAATATAATTCGAATGCATTTTCATGTGTGGGCGTAAATTTTTAAAGATGAACTTTCAACTGTGTTATGTGTTTTCTAACTGAACGAAATATTACCATATTATGTAGTATATATACTAATCTAAATTTCATATGAAGTGATGCAGAGAAAATTTATCTACCATTCCGATTATTATTGATGAAATTGGGTTTTAAAATGTGTTATACGTTTTCTAAATTGTTTACTTGTGTATCTTCTTTCACTTTATTAAACGGTTAAGTTTTGTTAGAGTATTTTGGAAGTGTTGAAAAGTGTTAAATCATCTATGCTTGACGCACGATTTTTCTTTCTTGTTGTGAAATGTAACGATGTCAAGAGAAGTCATTCAAGAGATCACCATCCAGATGCATACAGTACTCATCTAGACAATTTATGTTTATGAATATGTTTGAAATTAATTTTTTTAGGTTGTTCATTCTGTTTGTCCTACGGAAACTTCAATATCAGATACCAACTGAATTATCAATTCTAAAAGTTTACAGCAAACAGTTTTAGCTCCTCTACATACACGCGTTCAGAAGTCTATGAATCAATACATTTATTTGTTCCCTTAACAATGCACAAACTTAAAAAATATATGATTGTATCTCGATCTACATAATTAGGTACTTAATCTAGATCACGAAGCTAACTGCTTGCTGAATTTTAAATAACGCACAAATGGAATAATCTATTTAAAGGTAACATATAAATCAAATTCCAAAGAATACAGAAGATTGTTCACTCTTTATGTAATTTAATTTCTACGCATAAATTCCATATTTTTTTGCGATGTTTTTACTCTGTTGTATAGTCTTTACTCCATTCTACGTCTCTGGCTCGAACATTGCAGGATAGTAGACTGTTTTGTAGACGCATTATAGTAGACTATTTTCTCCCACATCTCTTAGGTGAAGTTTCAAAATTCTTTCAATATTCTTTGCGTTATCCTAACGCTTGCATTAAAAATCTAAATGTATATAATTGCATGGCGGAAACGCCAGGTGATTTTATAGATATTTTTACAAATGGGACACCCTGTATTCCTATTTATAAATCTTACTTCGCTAAATATACCTCAGTTTACTTGGAAGTGTTCGTGGAGAATTTGTCCATATGAATCTCGACATTATTAATGTCTTTTTCTTGTAAAACTGAGCTATTTTCTTAAGGAATGCTTATTAAAATATTTTTAATAATTCCGTTTATCTTTACTTGATTTATTTTTAGATTAAATTTATTCTTATAACAAAATTCACCAGTAATCATGAATCTTTTTGGAGACGTTTCTCTACATTCACGAATTCATTTAGTTGGATTTTTCTTCTATTGATTGATTAAAATACCATTATCTCATCACAGCAACTTAAACAAAGCCATGCTTTGAACTGTGGTGCTATACATCTACTTTTTGTATGAGCTAGACGTTTGTTAATACAAAAACGTTAGGGAAACTTCATCCACGACCATTTAAAAGACTTTGTAAAGCAGCCCAGGAAGTAGGGTGGAAAATTGACGTGACTGTACGGATAAAACCTCTACTGTCATGGAAATTTCTTGCCACTGCAACCGACTGTGAAAGATGTCCAAATTGTCGCAAATAATACGTAATTTGTACGTAAAAATTAACTGTGGGAATCATTTCGGTAAGGTGTGAATGAAATTCTGTATTGACTTGTGAACAGTTGATAAACCATATTAATTTATTTTACCCACAATTTGAGTTTGTAGAAATTCAAGAATTAAAAGAATTAAACTGAAAAATATACCAACGTTGAAAACGAATATGTAGTAGAGGTTAAATGTGGTTTTTCACTGACAGCTGATTGCCATTCACCAAATTTTGGGATGAACTTCTTTTTGGCACTAGAAATGAAGATCCAACCCCTAAATACCCAAAAAATAAAATTGTTGTACTTTTTTAAGGGGGGGGGAGGCAAGAGGTCGGTATTTTAACTCCGGGAGGAGAAAACTCAATTTTTTTAAGTTGGTCAATTGGGGTATCGTTTATTATGTACGTTTTAATTCAGAATCGAATGACACTTTCCGCAAGTGAATACGATTATTTGTAACAAAATTACGGCAGGTTTTATGAATACAAAGTTGAAAATTATACTTTAGAACAGGTAAAATAGGTTTTTATAACAACTAACAACCATTCACGAAAATTTGTTAAGAACTTCGCTTTGACACTAGAAAGAACAATCCTGTGAATACTTAAAAAAATAAAGTTGTTTTACCATGTTTTTGGGAGGCAAAAAGGAGCATTTTAACTTTAGCGGGAATATCGCAACTTTTTTTTTAAATATGTTAAGTGAGGTATCGTTTATTAAGTATTTTTTAATTCTAAATCGAATGATATCACCCGCAAGGCTATACGATCATTTGTTACACAGTTGCGGCAGGTTTTATGAATAAAAAGTCGGAAATTATTGAAAAAGATGAAGTAACGGTGCCAACTGAAGTTGATTTTGACAACTTTGAGGAACTTGAAGATAACTCAAATGAACCTGATTTTGATTATTGCTATTTTGAGGACATTTAATAAGTTTGAGATTATACTTAATATCATATAAAGAACATGTTTTGAACGTAAAATGAAATGTAACAAAACTGTGCTTAATAATAAAGGATAATTTTCGAATTTGTATTCATAAAACCCTGCCGTATTTTTGTAGTAAGTCATCGTACCGACTTCCGGACAGTGGCACTCGATTCAGAACAAAAACATACGTAATAAACGACAACCCACTTGGCCTATTTAAAAATTTGAGTTCTCCCCCTGAGTTCCAATGCACCCTTTTTTAAGCCCCCCCCCCCCCCCTTTCCCGAAAAAAAATGGTACAACAACTTTATTTTTAGGGACTCATCGGATCTTAATTTCTAGTACCAAAACAAAGTTCTTCTCAAATTTTCGTGAATGGCCATCAGTTGCTGCTGTATAAACCTATTTTACCTGCACTAAAGTATATTTTTCGACTTTGTATTCATAAAACCTGCCGTAACTTTGTAAAAAATGGTCGTATCGACTTGCAAATGCTGTCAATCAATTCGGAATTAAAAATTAATAATAAAAAAATACCCCACTTGACTTACATAAAATTTTTGAGTGCCCCCATCCTTGAATTAAAATGCCCTCTTTCTTCTCATAAAAACATGGCAAAACAACTTCATTTTATGGGGGCTCATCGGATCTTAATTTCTAGTGCCAAAACAAAGTTCTTCTTAAATTTTCGTGAATGGCCATCAGTTGCTGTTGTATAAACCTATTTTACCTGCACTGAAGTATATTTTTCGACTTTGTATTCATAAAACCTGCCGTAACTTTGTAAAAAATGGTCGTATCGACTAGCGGATAGTGTCGTTAAATTGAGAATTAAAAATTCATAATAAACAGTAGCCCACTTGAAATACTTAAAAAAATTTTGAGTGTTGCCATGCCTGGATTAAAATGCCCCCTTTTCCCCAAAAAATAAATTGCAAAATACTTTATTTTATAGGGGCTCATCGGATCTTAATTTCTAGTGCCAAAACAAAATTATTATCAAATTTTCGTGAATGGCCATCAGTTGCTGTTGTATAAACCTATTTTACCTGCACTGAAGTATATTTTTCGACTTTGTATTAATAAAATCTGCCGTAACTTTGTAAAAAATGGTCGTATCGACTAGCGGATGGTGTCGTTAAATTCATAATTAAAAATTCATAATAAACAATACCCCACTTGACTTACTTAAACATATTTTGAGTGTTCCCATCCTTGAACTAAAATGCCCCCTTTTCCCCAAAAAAAAATTGCAAAAAAAACTTTATTTTATAGGGGCTCATCGGATCTTAATTTCTAGTGCTAAAACAAAGTCATTCTCAAATTTTCGTGAATGGCCATCAGTTGCTGTTGTATAAACCTATTTTACCTGCACTGAAGTATATTTTTCGATTTTGTATTCATAAAATCTGCCATAACTTTGTAAAAAATGATCATATCGACTTGTAGAAAAAATGCATAATAAACAATACCCCACTTGATCTACTTATAAAAATGGATCCCCCCCCCTGGGTAAAATATCCCCACAAACATGGCAAAACTGCTTTATTTTAGGGGGGAATCGTCGGATCTTCATTTCTAGTGCAAAACGAAGTTCTCAAATTTTCATTAATGGCCACCACACTGCAAGAAAAAAACGGCAAAATATACAGAAAAATGTTCTGTAAATTTATGAACCCAAATTGCTAGCATTATTTACTGTAAATTAACAGCAAAATGTTCCATAAAAACTTTTGTTTTTGGAATTTTAGAGTAAAATCTCTGCATTTATTCTAATTTTATTGTACAAATGACTAATAATGCTAAATTTTAAAGGAAAAAATGCTGGCAATTTGGGTGCATAAAATGACAGCAAATTTTGCCGTAATATTTGCCTTTTTTTTACAGTGCAGTTTTCGTATATTACTTACTTTTCGGTTTATTTTACCTGTACTAATATGCCATTGTGTAGCAGTAGTGACCCCTAACCCTCTTTAACATTGACGTCTTCAATTCTGAAATTATAATTCATCATTTATTAAAGAAATAATTCTTATAAAAGAAGTGTCAAAAAAAAAATCACTTTTAAATAGGTCTCTCCAAATCACTATTGTATTCTTTATTGGTTCTAAGAGTATACACTTTCATAATGCCAATTCCAGAAATATCTAAGGTTTCACCACCATTTTTATTACGAACGTTCGTAATTATATAAATACGTAACACCTATATACGTCGTCTGATCCGTCCTTTTGTCCGTCTGTCTGTCCGTCTCTGTATCCATCTGTCTGTCCGTCCGTCCGCATATAACAACGCAAAAAGTACCAAACCGAATGGTTTGAAATTTTATATATATAATTTTTGCAAAATATATCAAATAATTTCAAATTTTACGAAAAACAAATCAAAACTTAAAAAGATATCAATAAAAAATATTTTTAAGAAATTTAAATTTTTTTAAATCGCCGAGGATTAATCGTCAAGCGATCGACATGTATCGCCAAGTTATCTGACATGTATGCAGTTATAGTCATATATGATGTACATTACACTTTATATAACCTCTATGACCAAGTTATAGTCACATTCTTCATTCTATTGAATCCTATCATACGTAATTAATCCTGTGATATCCCATGATAGGTAATGACTCTAGGTTGCCATGATGATTACGTCCTATCTAAGATGGAGTCCTATTATTTCCGTATTACTGAATTTAAAAATCGAATTTGTATACTAAAATTGTTTAATTATAGCAATCATAATATACAGACAGTTTTTTGGATAGATGTTTTCGGAGAAATAGATATTCAATAGAAAAATAGTCTAAATAGGGAGTTCAAGTCCTGAAATTTTCAAAGCTAGGCTTAAGTTTCCCATTGAAATTTTCAGTAAATGTCAACAAATAATAAAATGCTGCCAACTTAAAATGTACTTATTTTATTACGGAAATTAATCATATCATAATAACAGACGATATAATTCATATAACTGAAACTAGTTATAGTACGAACGCACCTCATTTGTCACGTTTGACGTATAATTTCCAACTTGTTATCATAAGAGAGAATAAACTATTGCCAAGAAAGAATAAAAATACACATAATTGTCTTTGTAAAATTTTAATACTAAAACAACACAGTGTCTAAGAATGATTAAACATTTTTCCCAGCGAGATTAACAATCAAAAAAACTTTTTTTCTGTTACTATAAGTTTACATTAGAATCTGCGGTCCTGTATACATTTTGAACCCGCAAGATGTTTTTGGATGGAGTACTAAAAATACATTACTAACAAAATACATCTGAATATTTTTCGAGATACTTTGATATAATTCTGAAGTCACACGTAAACTTTTATTTTTTTCTAAACATACATCATCATAAATCTTCGTAAAAAGTGTGAAAACAGTACAATGTATAAGGAATGTATAAGTACAATGTGGAATGAACCTGCGTTTGTGACATTTTACAGAAGTTACATTAATCTAAAAGTTTCCTGTCCTGAAAATTTTAGGGCATGTTCTGTCATATTTCATAAACAAGGAACAGAGTGGCAACTATGCATTACATGAACATTAGTTTTTCTGAATATTGTGTTGACGTGAAAGGGCAATGGCGTATTCATCATAAAAATAAAACGTTATTTAAAATAATATAATAAGGTACCTAACGTCTTTAAACAACTCCCTAAAAATACTGCAATTAAAAAAAAAATCGAAAAAATAACTTTCAATTTAGAAAAAAAAATGGCAATTCATTTTAACATTGTTAGAAATTTAAAAAATGTTGTACTAGAACATTCGTATTTTCAACCTAAAGTTGTTAAGTGTTGCTTTACACACGTAATCTGTTCTGGAAGACAAGACTAGAAGACAAGCTGAGTCACAGAGTTCCAACTCGGAAACTATGTAAGTCAGATACTTTAAATTTTGCATACTTATAGCTGAATACCTCTTGTCACACGATAAATCATAAAATGTTTAAAAAGTCTTATATTATTTTAATTTAATTAATTAATTTAATGACATCCAACTATGTTTGAAATTTACTTAAATCTTACAACAGAACCTTAATTTCAGTCTCTTTCGCGAAGACTAGATGGTTCAGTGGTGGCGCGATTTCTTTCTAAACCAAAGATTCCGGGTTCTATTCTCGACAAAAGAAGTTGAATTTTTCGATTTTTACAGTTCATTGTCCAATGGATTTAATTTAAGGAAATGTCGTAATTTTTACCATTTTAAGAATTTCGTTTTTTTTTTCTAGCTAAAATTAATTTATATAATTATGTAATTAAATATGATTTTCAAATATACAGACATATGCTGTTACAATTGTCTGAAAAGAAGTTCTTGAATATTTTTAATTTGATTTATAAAATAGCTTAAAAATAGCTCTTGTTACCAATTTATTATTCATTTTAATGGTGCTGCCATCTATGTTCTTGATAAAATGTATTGATAAATGATAAAGATAATTATAAATTAATGATTTGGTTTTATTAATTAAAGGATAAAGTGTTTATATAAAGAAATATTAAACAAAACTCTTTGTGCGACCTTCGATCACGCTTACCCACTAGTTTCATAGAATTGTGCATTGAACGTATTATTTTTTTATTATTATTATTTGCTTATGCATGGTATACTAAATATTACAAAATTTCTTCATGCTTTTTTTTAATGGAAATCATGCTTCAGGAACATAACATATATATGGATGAGATAAAAATCACTTGCAATGTGTATACGGACAGTTAGAAAAGGATTATTACTATGCGAAACGGATAATCATCCCATTACTACAAAAGTAGATAAAAAAGATCATTATATTGGTTTCCAATAAATATTAATTGAAAATACATTTGCTTATCTATCACATTAATTCTCACATGAGTAAGATATGTGATTTTCTAATGTAATCTCGTGAGTTATCCGTTTTCATAAGCGAAGAAGCTTTAAGAATGCAATCAGTTTAGTAAAACATGAGATACAAGGGGAAAAACACAGAAATGAAATTCTGTGTTCTTTAGAACATTATTATTCAAGTAAATACTATGTCTTTAAAGAACTGGTTAGATTTCTCTTTCATTTTGTGTGGGCAAGATTTTAGGCTTTATAGAATGCTAATCCACCATTAATTTGTAAAGCACCATATTTTATGGTGTATACCGCGCGATGTTTCCCCTTTAAAATGTATTTAAAAATTGGAATGCGCTGTTAGATTTTAGTAGATTAAAATCTTTTAAAAGATGTGTTAAAAATCAGGTCACGCGTATGACAGGATTTCAGGCCGTATAAAAAAAAATACTAAATAATTTTACTAAAGTAAAGTTTAGCTCTTATTCTGAGTGAATATATTTTTAATAGAATTTAATAGGGAAATATCGTTGACGAAGGTATACGTAGGAATGCTTTGAGAATTTGAACTTAATACGTGAAAAAAGATGATGATCTTTTTAAATATGGTAATACTGGTTATCCAAATATGATACACTCATTTTTACATATGAACCCTTTTTTGGAAAATATAAAATCTGTACTTATTGATGAAATCTAATCAGTACCCTTTCCCAAAATTCTTAATTTTTTTAACTCAAAAGATTTCTACAGTTGCTATATAAATTTTGGGTTTTCTCGTAATTCCGAAATTGAGAGTAATTGTATAATTGAGCATTCAAAATATTAGTAATTCTTTTTTTATAGATGACTAAGAATTTAATACAACTCGGCCCATTTCCAAGTAAGGCAAATGAACTTGCGGATTTCACAATGGGAGGCATACACTGTAAAAAAATACTGTATATAATATGTAGCTCTTGTCATTTTTAAGGTTTACGAAAACATAATATATCATTGTCCGAGATATTCCGATTCCAAAAAAACGTTTTTTAGAAGCCTCTGAAATTCATACATTTCAGAGATTTAAAAAATCATTTATGAGGCGAAAGTTTCTTTTGCTGCACATAATTTTCGGAAGCGTTTCCGCATAGTTTTTATAGCGTATTAACCAGTTTTCTCTACTCGAAATATAGGTTTTTAAAATGCTATCTATTATTAAATAAACATGTTCAGCCACGTAACTGATTTTATACGTTCAAGAATATCAAAATAATGTTAATTTTAATATTAATGTTAATGCTATTAATATTAATTCTTATGACAATGCTGTTAATTTATCATGATTGTTGAACACGAAAATGTTTACTTGAGAATTGGTAGCATCCGAAAATCCAATATTCCAGTTACAGAAAGCTGATGAATACACTGTAAAAATTACTCGGGAACGTTTCCGAAAATCATGGGCAGCAAAAGAAACTTTTGTTTCAAAAAAGCTTCTTTAAAGCTCTGAAACCAATAGCTTTAAGAGATTTAAAGATTAAAAAAGACACCTTTCGTAATCGAGGGCAACTCAGGAAAGGTTGTATTATATATTCATAAACGTTAAGAATGTTAAAAGCTAAATTAAGAAACATTGTATTTTTTCAACTGTGTGAAAAGTGCCCAGATCAGGATTCCAACCCGGGACTTTAGGCTTAAGTTGCCAGAGCTCTGTCAACTGAGCTATTCTGGACAAATCTGGTGGACACAATTCACCCAGAGAACCTTATTGTTTATGATATCTTGTCTAATATCCGAATCAGCTCAACAGACCAAATCTCAGGTAATGGTACTCTAAGAAACGTTGGATACGTAATAACACTTTTTTTTATTAATTTTAACACAAATATTTTTAATAGGTAAATAACAAAAGTTAAAATTAATAAAAATGTGTAATTACGTGTCAAACGTTTTTGGGAGTTTTTGCATTTAGGAATTAAAAAGTAATTGTTGTAAAATCAATTTTTTAAAAATGTAATTACATATCTAACGTTTCTTGGAGTTCAATTACCACCGCGATTAATTCTGTTGAGCTGATTCAGATATCAGATCAGATGTCGTAATCAGCAAGGTTCTCTGGGTGAATTGTGTCCGCCGGATTCGTCCAGAATATCTTAGTTTGCAGAGCAATGGCAGCTTAAGCCAAATTTCCCTGGTTCGAATCCTAGCATTGACACTTTTTTCACTCAAGTGGAGAATTACAATTCGTGCGATTTATTTATCAATTAAAAATAATTTTGTTAAAATTAATAAAAAATTGTAAGTAACATTTGTCTTTTTTTACAGTGTATGGTTGTATTGAAGTAGTCAAGTTATAAAGTTAATTCCGATTTCTGAAAAAGAATTGAACTGCTCTTGCGAATTGGCTCTCTCGGGAGAGCAAAACAAATGGCGGTTAAAGTGGTTCTCAAAAAACAGTGTCCCTGCTCAATAACGCCAAACTTTCTGGCATATTTTCCTACTCATTTTTTCAAATAAAAGCACGACACTTGCAGAAATGATTATTGAAGGGATTTGTGATCGAATGGTTTATTCCATTTTTTCTTAAATGAATTATATATTGAATTATAAGCGGTTGCCATCTCATGATGAAAGTTTTTTACCCTTCCGCGCTGTCGCGTCCGGAAATGTGGTTTAAAACGCCAAAATTGACAGCATTTTCTGAAAGATTTTATGCCTTTACCGAATAAGAATCTGAAAAAGAGTACCAGCGAATTTCATGTGTTGGTAAACAAAATTGAATTAAAAAATGTGTCAGAAAGTAGCCAGTTTGGATTTGAGAGAAGACTTAAGAAAGTACATGTAGATCTTCTAGCGAAGTTTTCTTGACTGGTTTTGACACATTTTGGTTTTATTTTTAAAAAATATTGAAGCATAGTAAAATCTATTTTGACGGAATCGTTAACATCAGGGATTTTTCCCTTTTAGAGAGATTTCTGCCGTAGGAGGAATAATTGTACGTTATTTTCGCTAAAACAATGAGATTTTTCCATTTAAGGCAAGAATCCATTTTATATAGGTTTTGTTTTCACAGATTTCGCTGTATATAAACTAATAAATCTGAATTTTGTAAACACTTTTTTATTTCATTTTACGGGCAAAATGTCTCTTAGATTCTGTATTTAAAAAAACAATAAATAAGATAAAATTCTAGGCCTTTGCGAAACCACCGAACATGCGTTGAGGACCCGTTGAGGTTCGCTGACCACAATTTAAGAACCGCTATTCTAGAAGCACTTCGCTGAGAATTTGTTGCATCACCCGCTGTATTCACCGGATTTCGTTCCTTCATATCACCATTTTTTTCCAACCATGGAGAGGAAAGTTTCAACTCAAATGCCAATTCTGAAAAGAGATTCAGTACACTGTCAGAAATGGATACTCAAATTCCATGAAATTTTCTTCGTTTTTGACAAAACTATTTCCTGGAAAATGCTCCGAGCGAATATTTCGTCAAATCGAGTAAATTAATTTCCTCATTTTTTTAGGATATAAATTTCGTCAAATTGCTTGTTCAAAAGTAAAAAAAAGGCCGTTGGTGCCATCTATTGACAATTTTAGAAGCATCTGTAGACAGGGGAAAACATTACGTCGCTTTTCTCAAGTCTTCAAGGGGATTCGAACGCGTGACGTTGTGTGTGGGGGACGAATGCGCTGCCTACCTTGCCAGCGGAACCTTGCGTAAATTTGATTTTAAATGTATCTACTGGATGTTGCTTTATGTTTATATTTTTAAAAGTTAGATTGTATTTTTATCGGTGCTGTTATAATTTCTGCATGTTTTAATTAATAAGGCTAGATTGTTATTACGGTTTTTCTATAGTTAATAAATAATTAGAATACGGCTTGATTAATATAATTTATTAGAGAAATTTCCTTTGTTCAATAAATTATTAGAATAAGGTCTAGTTAATTTGTTGGTCAGAAATAATAAATTTTGAAGTGCATATTGGAGGAGAGTTTATCAATTTTAGATGATGGGGGTTAAGATTTTAACTCGTTACAGTTTATAGAGGGGAAAGGAATCAGTTATGCATATTTTAAATTTGATTGTTATATGAATATATTTCTTAAATAAAAAAGAGCTCCTGAAATTTGAATTTTTTTGAACGATTTTGTAACAACAAAAATAATAATAAACATTCCTGAAAATTTTAACAGCTAAAACAATAACTAACGCAGAAACAATAACTACATACATTCAGTATTAACTGAACGTGCTTTTCTAAAAATAAATTGTGAGAGTAATAACATAAAAGTATATCTGCTTACTAAAATCGCGGAATTTGAGGAGATACAGCGCACGGTGGGAGATTTACTGATTTTAGCTGGCCAAAAGTCAATTTTAAAAAAAAATTCCTGGCATCATTTATTTTTTACCTGATATTGCTTAATAGTTCGGGCGTTGTACCCTGCGAATGGTTTTGATATAAATATAATTGTATGGTCCAGAGACTAATGCAAAGATGGTGTTTCTTATTTTATGAATGAATTACGTTTTTTGAATATAGTTGTTCAACCTGTTATTTCAAGTAGAATAAAAAATAGTACTATATTATGGACGCTTCCGAACTAAATATGGACTTTGTTTTATCGGATTTATGTGCATAAATTTTCAACAGATCAATTGTTCATTCATATTTAATGTCGCAAAAAACTCTTTATTTTTTTTTTAAATTGTCATTTTAAAATAGAAAATGTTATATTAAAAAGCAAGATAAAGCTAACTTTTGGGTACCATTAAATAGTTTAGAGTATTACCTTTTCGATAAATTTTAGTTTGTCTGCATCTATCTGCATCCCTAGGTTTTAGAATTGTTTTTACCTATTAAGCCTAAATTAATATTTTTTAAAATTTTAGTTCAAGTACCATTTTTTTTTAAATCAAAATCACCAGGATTTAAGTCAATCACACAAATAAATTTTTGAACCATTATACAGCAGCAACAATCTCCGAAAAGTTGAATTATGTTGAAAATGTTTTGTTTATACAGGAAAATTACAATGAAGAACGCATGAAGTTTTGCAAGAGCAAAAGTTTAAATGTACGGCTCAATTTGGCCGAAAGTTGTCAAATATATGTCGATCTCATGATAGATTCATATAAAATAAAATACATACCGGCAAATTTCGAGGGGTATCGAAATTGGCCCAAAAAATTCTCGAAATTCACTTTGGATATGGAAAACATAATGTAGAACTTTCTCCATTGTGTCTTATGACTCCCACTATTTACATAAAGTTCTGCTACGTAGAGATAAGTATAAGTATACAATTAATTACATACATTCATATATATAGAGAGAGAGAGAAAGCCATTCTGTCCGTTTTGGACATTAATCATAAGAAACTGCTGAGGAAACGAATAAACATTTCTGTGCCTGTAGACTTAATTATGCAAGAAAGTTCTTGAGAAAATCATCTAACCAGGAAATTCTTTTATATAATATTGTTAACTTCAAATACTTTCCTAACTAATAAAATTACAAAATAAAAATTAAAACAACTCTTTTTTTCTAAAGACAGTCATTGCGTTGTTAATTTTTCAAGACAGAAAAAAAGGCTCTATATTCTGAGAGTCAGAATGAAGAACTTTCAGATGATGAAGTGTTGAATTTAATTTCTAAGAAATTTTCATTTAAGCTGTCGAATGTTTGTCTTGTATCTGAATTTCTAATAGATTATTAGAAAAAAATGTTTTTTTTTAATGATTTGTAGTATTATAATAGAAAAATATTTTTATTACTTTCAGTCCCATTCTGTTAACAAAGTATCATTAAGATTATCAATACGTACCTGTTAAGTAATTAGATTAACTCATTTATTAACTGTCTTAACGCTTTAAACGTGTTTATCCTAATTGAATGACACATTAAATGTATTAAATACATATTTCAGAGTTTTAATGTCTCAAATTAATCAATTTCCAATTCAAAATAACCATCTCCAAAGAAACTTTGATTTAAAACGTAATAAATTTTGTTTAAATGAGTTTAATATATCATTTATTTAAATAAAACATAGCGTTCAAGAGAAATAAATTGGAAAATAATTTTGGCCAGCTAGAATCGATAAATCTCCCACCGTGCAGCGAGTCCCTCCGTAATCAGCTTAAAATGCCTTTCCTTAATATGTATTGAGACAGACCGTGAATGGGAAAACAGTTTCGTCAAATATTTCAGAGTTTCCATTTCATTAAAAATCACTTAATTTTGAGACGAAATGATTGTCAAAAATGATGAAATATAGCTCAATAATTGCTGAATGGTCAAAAGTGAGAGTTTTAGTTTTGACAGTGAGGAAGCAGTTTCGTCAGATATTTGAGATTTCGCGTTTCGTCAAAAACCATGTGACTCTGTGACGAAATGATTGCCAAAAATAACGAAATAAAGCTGAAGGATTGCCGAATCGTCAAAATTGAGTGTTTTATTTCTGAGAGTGTATAAGAATATAATAAAATATAACACCTCGTAATAATATATTTATTTTAAATGCTAAAAGGTGTAAATTAACAACGTAATATACAGTAAACTAACTTTTATTAGGTTGTTGACATGTTTCGGCTCAGTACGAGCCATTTTCAAAAACAAATGAGAATATTCTATAATTGCACGATCTTTGAAGTTATTATTTGAAATGCTATCATTTAATTTCCATGTACTTTTTAAAAAAATTGCGTACGTTATCTTTTATTTTTAATTGGTTGTTTATTTTCATATTTGTAACCATGGAGTAACTCGAGCAACAATTCAGGTAACTTAAAAGATGCTGTATCGTTACATATTGTATTTTTGCGTGTTAGTATCTCTATGGTTTTTCTCATTATGGATGGATAGTATAGACTGGAAGGAAAAATTATTTTACTTTCATTGAAATTTATTTGAATGGTTTCTTCTTGATATAATCTTGCCAGGGCTGTGGTTTTTCTATTGTATTTAATACCAGCTATGTGCTCCTTTTTTCTGTAACTAAATTTTCTGCTTGTCATGCCATGATTCAGTTCTTATGCTTAAATGAAAAAAATTGTCTTATTGACTAAATTATTTCAAAATAACCAGGCTTCTTCCATTGTAAATTTCGCTTGTAGCTTGACAGATAAATAAAGAATGTAAGCTTATGAATTGAAGATGCTACTGTTAAATTTTTCTTTTAGTTTCATAAGAGGTAAGTGTTTTTTCTTTAATCGAAAAAGGCGGGAGTTTTTTTTTTCACCTAATAACAATGAGCATGTTAAAGGACTAGCATCGATAAGCATTTAAAAGTGATCCCTGAAATAATATTCAATATTTTAAAGTACGTCATAGAACAATTATTAATTAACAATACCCAATCAAATTTTTCTTTATAAAAACGCTAGGTAAATAATAAGTAATGTTAATTAAAATTTAATGTAAATTAATACTACTCTAAAATTATTTATCTATTGACATTACAGACATAAGAAATTTTTATTGATATTGCTGAAATGTAGTATTATATAAATATATAAAAGGAATATAAAATAAATATATGGAAATATAATATAATAAGCCGTCACATTTTTATATGATGATTTACGGCAAAGTTAATATACATGGTGATCTCTTTTTTCTATATAATTTTTACTACTTTATAATCGTAGAAAGAATACCCCATACTAAATCTGTCAGAAACTTCCATTAAATTTGACGGGTACAAATCGATTCTTAAAAACGTCCTCTGATTAATTCATCTGTACTTAAAATTTGCTTAGGGGTCTTTTACATAAAAAAAATTGTACCAAATTGTATAATTTTGAATACTAATACCCAAATTTCGCGTCATATTTTAATTCTTCAGTAATTGTTTTCTTTCGGATACCAAACGGGAAGTTATTTGTTGAAGTAGCAGGAATTATCTAGGCTTACAATTCGGAAATGCTAATGTGAAATTCACTTTTAATCGTTGCAAAACACATTGCAATGCGGGTAACTTATTAAGCGTAACTCGAAACTACTTGGAGCAGTGAACAGTAATTTTAGATCTGAATATTTGAAGCTCATAAAAACCAGTTTATGTTAAAAAATATATCGGTTATAATGCACATTTCTATCGAAAATTGGTTTCGAATCTATATACATATTGGTAATTATTTTTTAAAATAAATAAAATGCAACCTTTTATTTGTTTTTAACAAAAGCCGATTTCTAGAAGTTTCAAATGTTCAAATTACAAATTATAGTTCATTCAACCCAGTAGATTTTGAGTTATGATTAAAAGCCTTCCCGCATTTCAATCTGATTTGCAACAATTAAAAATGAATTTAACATTAGGAATTCCAAACTTTAAACCTGGAAATTTGTTTTAAGAAAAGGCGATTTCTAGAAATTTCAAATATTCAAATTATTAATTACTGTTCATTCCACCCAGTAGATTTTGTGTCCTGCTTAAAAAACTACCCGCTTTACAATCTGATTTGCAACAATTAAAAATGAATTTAACATTAGGAATTGCAAACTTTAAACGTGCATAATTCCTAAACAACTTGACTGAATGATCTGCCGTTTGGTATCCTAAGGTAAAATATTATCGAATATTCCAAATATGCTGTTGTTATTGAAATACATTTTCTATATGTAGAGAAACCCCTAAGTAAACTTTAGGTGTAGCATTAATTAGTTCACGTTATTACTAATCGATTGATACCTGTAACATTTTTATCCGATGATTTGTGGTAGCGTCAGTATAAGGCGATTAAGTGATCTTTTTTTTTTTTTTTACGATATTACATTTATTAAACGATTTATAACGAAAAAATACTTATAAATAATCACTTACAAGTTTAATTTTAAGTACTTAAAATAATTTATATTTTAGTAATCCATACATATTTTATGACACATTGTACTTTAAAAAGGAAGCAGGTTCATTTTCTTCTATTTTAGAAGATTATTTTATACATATTGTGAGCTATTTATACAGTTTAACCTATCAATGTAATAATTCTCGTAATTAGATTTCTACATGGTGCGGTAATAATGTATAATTCCGTTTAATCACATGGTATACGTAATATAGAGGAGCATAAACCTGCAATGATAAACCTTCCAGAGTAATTTAATTAAGTTTCTTCGACAGTGAAAAGCGAATACATGCGGTAATTATTGAAGTGATATGAGCAAATACTGTGTTTTGAATTGTACAGAAACCACACTGTAATTGATTTATAACTAACGGTATATGGTATAACTCAAAAGTCACATATAACTTATGTAACTTAGAATTTAATTTGTAGTATACGGGGCTTTATTTAATTAAATGAAAAAATCAGTACTTTGGTTATCAAATTGAGCAGTTAAGTCGGATTCACACGATTTCGGTCAGGACCCATCCACCTACCCAACAATGTATCAACATCTTGCATGTAAACAAACAACAGAGCTGCGTAGTGAGTCATTCATTTTTGAGATTGATATGTCCATTGTTGCAGAGACAAGCGAAATAATGAAAAATATTTAGACACGTGTCTTTTTGGACGTCTTTTATTTGCAAGATAAATTGCCGTAAAAATATTTATGCACGTGTACTTTATTTTTATAAGCGAATAAAAATTTATGTTTATTGTAACGTTACGAGAATATTTTCCATTGAGTTTATATTACCTTTAAGCTTATTTATGCCATTTTTTATGATAATTAAATATAAAATATATTTTTATTTGATTACATGTTGGTGAAGTATAAAAGTACGTACATAAGGTACGTGTGAAAAGTTTGCGACGATGAAAACTACGTTATGCTTAGCTGGAAATTCATTTTTATGTTGCAAACACTAAACAGAAAAAACTGTATGATTGTGTTAACATGACGTAATTTTCAGATTTTTTCTTTCTTAATTATTAAGATTAGGGATTTGAATGGGAGCTTTTATTGATTACTTCACCTTGATTGTATACCTTGATTACATGTTAACAATAGGTTAAAAAATAATAAATTATAGGTTAGATGAATTAATTTTTGAATAAAGAATTCAGAAAAGTAAAGTATTTCAAGAAAATTAAAATTATTATTTAAAAGTAACGTTACAGAAAAGAAAAAAACTTGAAATCATAATTGTTCACTTGCGTATTTTATAAATAGATTGTATTTTGTTATTTTTAATGGATCCATTGGGTATGTCACTTTATAACAGGGACAGGATCCCCAATTGTGAAAAAGGAACAGGCATCACGATTATGGAAAGGGAAGGAAGAAACCATATATAAAGAAATTATCAGTTGAAAATATTGAAAAATCGGTCTGATCTTCAGATTGTGTATTATTATTTTTAAATAAATTCTCCATAACAATTGATTTAAAAATCTATACTATTAAAAATCGTTCGCGTATCTATGTAACCTCAAAAACTCGAAAACCGCAGGGCGCAGGGCTAGGAAATTTTGCACACGGGTAGCTGGTAGGGGGCCCATGAACGATCGGGGCAAAAAAATCGAAAATTTTAAATAGATTTTTGATAGATTAAATATTAATTAAAATCTATCCACAAAGAGATCTCATCAAAAATACGCTTTTTCACAGAGGAATCTTCGGTTGGTTGGTTGTATAAAATCTCCGCAGAAATCATTAAATAAATCAAGGTAGGGATGATTGCAATTCTCAGTCGAGTGTTTAAAATCGATGGATCAGAGATTATATGAGATGTAGACAATCAACTTAATTATTGACCGTTGCCAAATGCTAAAAACTTAATTTTAAAGGATTTTATCGACTTGATGAATGATAATTAGCTGGGTTTAAGGAGTTTTTTACATGACATATATTAGTACGATAGAGATTATTAATACAGAAAACTTTATTTAACAAATTATCTATTAAATTTGCGGGGATGGGGAGGGGTGGGGGTAAACGACTTTTTATTAAAGATCACATATATTTTACTTGACCGCGCGCCAACTGGCGGCGGATTTTTCATTAATTGACCCTCCCTATTAATAAATCCAAATCTACTGCTCTGATTTCAACAGAACTAATTACATTTAAGAAATTTAACATTTTTTCATTCACCCTTAACGTTTAAACGCTGTTTTATATAGATGATACCGCTATTTTAGAATAACAGTTTTCGTAAAAATTAAATTTATGTTCCTAATAAAAGTACAGAGCCCGTATTCAGTTGATGCATACCAACACTCAAAGTTAGTGATTTGTTGTTGAGCACTTGACCGCGCGCCTCCTCTCGGCCCCTCCCTCAAGGTTTATTTTCTCTAACTGTGCTTTATTTCCAAAACTCAGAGAGTTATGTTCCGAGCTTCTCCAAATCAGTTCCATTTTGCTAAATTATCATAAAAATCAGCATTGCTTCATGGTGTGCTTCTAGAAAACAGTTACCAGTATTTCCGAATAATGGTCTAAGCCAAATATCAAATTAAGTTCCTAGCTTAACCAAATGAATCAATCTTTAAAGATGCATACAGTGGCTCTTTTAATTTATCATTTGCTGAAAGGCACTTGAACATCCGCTCTCCCCCAGCCCCTCCCTCAAGGCTTTTTGTCTAATTGTACCCTGTTTCCATATCTCAGCAACAAATTTTCCGATTTCAGCGCAACTGATTCCAAGCATCATATTTAATAATCAACGTCTATATAATTAAAGTAAATTTGTGAGTAGCGGGTACCACTATTTCCGAATAACAGTCTAAGACAAATTTCTAATTAAGTTCCTAGCTTAACCAAACGAACCAATTTTTAAAGATGCATAGTGGTCCTCCTAATTAGCAATTTACTGAAATGAACTTGAACATCCGCTCCTCCCAGGCACCTCCTTCAAGGTTTTTTCTCTAACTATGCCCCGTTTCCATAACTCAGCAACTATCTTTCCGATTTCAACGCAACTGATTACAAACATTATAATTAACTTAATAGTCATCCTCTATAACATTAAAGTAAATTTATGAGTAGTAGTTACCACTATTTACGAATTATAGTTTAAGCCAAATTTGTAATTAAGTTCATAGCCTAACCAAACGAACACATTTTTAAAGGTGCATAGTGGTCCTCCTAATTAGTCTTTTTCTGAAGGACACTTGAATATCCCCTTCTTCCGGCGCCCCCCTCAAGGTTATTTTCTCTAACTGGGCCTAATTTAAATAACTCGGCTAATAATGTTCCCATCTTCTCCAAACCGCTTTTGTAGCCCGTCTACTATTAAGATGCCTTAAGAACCTGTGTCAGATATTCGTTCGTAAAGAGGTTTGTTTAGAACAGAATGCTCCCCCGGTGGTGGAAGGTGGAAATAAAAGATTTTCCGGAGCGTACGAGCAGGCACGGTAGACGGTGCCAAAGCCATCGGAGATCCGGGACAGAGTTTCGTTTTTTAAGAGATTTAAGTTTATTACACGGGTCCGGACAACGCCGGGCGGGTCAGCTAGAATAATATACCCTATTAAAATCCGTGCGCGTATTTATCTATGTTAGCTCAAAAACTCGGAAACCGCAGGGCGCGGGGCTACGAAATTTGGCAAACGTGTTGCTGGTAGGGAGCCCATGAACGATTGGGGCAAAAAAATCGAAAATTTTAAATAGTTTTTAATGTTTTTGACGAAGTTTTACCTTTTTTATGTCAACCCATAATCGTGTGAGTTCTCAACAGTTCTAAATGTTTACTGCAATGTGAGATATACATATTACGGACGCCACGCTGCAATAGTAAGAAGCTGTAGCGGGTATTACGATAATTCTTTTACCTCGCATGCAAATAATTAGAGATTATTTAATTGATATTCATTATTTCATTTTTTTTAAATAAAGAAAAACATTTTATTACAAACATCAACGAATTTTTTATTCTATTTATTCCCTTATTCCAAATATATCGTTTTATCGTCTGCTGCCATAGCAACATAAATTAAGTTTCATTAACAAAATGCACAGTAGTAATTTTTTTTTCTAAATCGTATAGTTATTGAACAATTCAACACTTTAACAGGGGAATTAAATTCATTTTATTCACTTTTTAGAATCAAATTCATGAACTCACGTGCGTAGAACGGGTTAAACAGCTAGTGTGTTATTAAAACCCCAGAGTTCCATGCATTAATAAGATCCTGGGCTGCAGGTCATGCCCCGTTTCAGGTCAGTTTTCCTTATTGTCGATGAATAGTATATGAACATTTTTATCAATTATTTCAAAATTTAAGTGAAAACCATTATTTCTACACACCGTCTTAAGGACAGGCGTTTACACTAGTTCTAATAATAATTTGTTTGTAATCAAGTAATTAACGCACATATAATCAATCCAGTATTTTATTTTTATGTAACCAATGTTTCTCTTTAACATTAAAGGTTCGTTATAAAATATTTTTTCGTAATCCAATGATTAACACATATATAATCAATCCAATATTTTATTTTATATAAACAATGTTTCTTTTTAACATAACAGGCTCATTTTACAATAATGTATTCGTAAACAAATAATTAACACACATATAATCAATTCATTTTTTTAAATTTTTTCTATAACTGATGTTTTTCTTTAGATTTTACTATAATTTAGTAGTAATCAAATAATTAACATAATCCACATTTTTTTAATTATCGAATTTACTATATAAGCAGTAATGAAAATTTATCTGATAATTTTCTTAAGACTTTCTATTAAAAAATGTTGTGATATTTAAAAAATCAGTTGTTCATACATTTAAAAAAAATGAAAAATACATATTTATGGGTGAAATCTAATCCATTTTTCATAACGAAAAATTTCGCATAAATTGTTGAAAGATGTAGCCGAAAGATAAGAAAAGAAAATTTTATGCTTTCAAAATAGAGACACTATAAATTTTGCTTTTTTTGTAAATCCGATTTTCACTAGGTAGAATTAGAAGTTTTGGAAAAAAACATCTCATACTACAAAAATAAAGTAAAATGAAATATAAAGTAAAAAAAAAAATAAAAGCGAAGCTGATAACAGTTTGCGCGAATAAATCTCAAGGTTTAAAGATATTTATCACTAAACTGCACGTTGATGGAACTTTTTATTATATTGTTGCTACTTGTTTAAATAATGCGTTACGGCACCTGTTCTGTATCGATAAACTTCTCACAATTTATTGGTGGTTGCTGTAGTATAATTTTTCATGAAGAGTAATTTTTATGTTTGAAGTTTATCGTATTGTAAACAAAGAGAACCATAAATTTGCACAATACATTTATGCTGAATTCTTGAAATCTATTTAATTATTTACTCATTATAAATAAGTATACTTAATATGTTTTTATACAGATTTTCGCATAGTTTACATTAAGATAAATATTAATTGTTTTCTTTTCAACGATAAGTAAAACAATGCATGATAATTATTTTAAATCAAACTTGGGATTTTCTTTCACTACACTTGTAGAGCAGTAAAAATTTTCTCAAAAAATTTAACATTAAAATAGATAATAAATGTGCAATACTTTCATAATATTCCAAAAGTCTTATGCAAGGTAGTTTAAAGCTAGGAAATCAAGTTTTAAGGAATGTTAGAATTAAAAGAAACAGGCGTTATTATCAAGCGGCAAAGTTTCTTATTTCTTTCAATTGCCAGAAAATTTTCGGTTCATTATTGATAAAAACACCCTTGTCATGGAAACTATAGTTGTAGCGTTTGTTGTGCTGTGAATTAGATAGAAATATTAATAGTTTTTTATTAGACACCATTGCTTTCAATTTAAAAATAAAAAAATCGGTTTATGTGTTTACTAAATATACAGGGTTTTACCCCAAAGTCTTTGACACATTTTAAAATTCAAATAAAAATTTAAGCAATTGGCGTACGAGAGTGCGGTTTGGAAGAAAATGCTTCTTATGATCGAAAATTTTCTTTAAAAAATGTAAACAAATTGTTTAAAAAATTTCTCATAGATGACGTTACCTTCTGCAAAGATACCGAAGAGGTGGAATGGCCATATACATAACACTGGCGAAAGACGCACATTATTTGTGAGCAGTTTTTGTCCAAACTATGGCAATCCACATTCCAGAACTTAACCGTACTCGCCTTCATGAGTTCGATTAGACGAGTGAGACAAGTCAACAAACATTAGTTTGGCGATAATAGAAAGATCGGCCACCGCCCCCTGAATACTAGGCCTGAGCGCTGATAAAAATGGCGACTGTCGCAAGCGGATTTTTTTATCAACGTTTGAACGATCCCTCGAACTTCAACACCAATAATTTCTAAACGTTTTCATCGCCTAGTTTTTCAGAGATCAAATAAGTCAAAGAAAACTTTTAGATATTATTGGTGTTGAAGTTCGAGGGACCGTACAGACGCTGAAAAAAAATCCGCCTGCGACAGCTGCCATTTTTGTCAACGCGCAGGTCTAGTAATCAGAGGGCGGTGGATCGGCAAGTTGCTTGGCAATTCGTTTTTTTTTCCAAAATCTTATCGACCAATCGAATTGTTTTGTCCGTATGTCGCTATTATTTTACAGAGGCACCCTACAAATCATGGCGAGTTTCCTATTATCGCCAAACTAATGTTTGGCGACTTGTCTCACTCGGGAAATAGAATTCATGAAGGTGAGTATTTTAAGTTCTAAAAAGTGGATTGCAGTTTGGACAAAAACTGTGCATACGCACTGTGCGTCTTGCACCACTGCTATGTATAAGGGCATTCTATCTCTTCGGTAGCTTTGCAGAAGTAACGCCATATATGGTAAATTTTTGAAACAATTTCTTTTATTTTATTTTTTATAACATTTTTGATTATAAGAAGAATTTTCGTCCAAACCGCACTCTCGTACACCAATTGGTTATTTTCTTATTGAATTTCAAAATGTGTCATATACTTTTGGGACACCCTGTATTTTAAGATACAAGCTGTGTTTGTTAGATAATTTTTCTAATAAGGTTTCAGTACGTTCAACATATTCACACGTTGTTTGGATATAGAGTTAAAGCAACTTGTGTGAGGCAAGCCACTGGAAAGGCATACAACAGTCATTTCAACAACTAACAATGGCAGTCTGTTCAAACCATTCTTTCAAAATAAGTATCCTAAAATCATGAATTTAGAGCAGAGGTACCTGATGTAATGTAGATCATTGAAGAATATGTTTACAATATTTTTAAAAATTAAAACGTCTTTACCACTCTTGATTAAAAATAAAATCTACAAATAAAAGAGTTTTCCATTTTTCTCTTCTTTTTTCTAAATAAAGTGTAGTTAAATCTTGAGCGCTGAGGTGTTAAATAGAATTTAGGATGTGTAGTTATCTTTTTCAGAACAGATGCCCAGAATGAATAATTTTGAATAATATTTTAAATAAATGTGATTTAAAAATTTAGAAGTATTTATTGATCTTAACCATTTTTGTTTTAAAAAAAAAATCTGTCAATAACGTAGTTTCTTTTTTTTATTATTATAGGTACATTTTCATCTTATGTATTGTGGAAGCAAGTATGGAGATTCCAGCTGATAAATGTAGATGTATGAGTATGGAGATTCCAGCTGATAAATGTAGATGTATGAATATGGAGATTCCAGCTGATAAATGTAGTTGAATGAGTATGAAGATTCCAGGTGATAAATGTAGTTGAATGAGTATGAAGATTCCAGGTGATAAATGTAGTTGAATGAGTATGAAGATTCCAGGTGATAAATGTAGTTGTATGAGTATGGAGATTCCAGTTGATAAATGTAGCTGTATGAGTGTAGTGAAAGATGTGTTTGCTTTGCGTTCTCCTATAAATTGTAAATTAATTTTAATTTTCTATTTTCAACTGCATGAATGAGACCTACATGAGACGCTTGTGAAGAAATGCACATTACTTTTCTTTTGTAATTTACATTGTAGTTCCTGTCTCGTTGAAAGCCTTCCATCATGGGCAGATTCAAACATCTTTTTTACGTTTTCATTGAATTCACATTTCAACGAATGGATTTTTTTTTAAGTGTGGCACATAAGTTCATTGCCAAGGCCAATGCAATATTTAAGTATTTTCTGGAGCGTAACTCGTCAGAGATAGGGTCCAAGGAAGAAAACATCCTTTTACGGTTTTGATTGAAATTACATACCTAACGTATGGATTTTTCTCAAAAATTTCACACACGTTCATTGTTCATAAAAATGTAATATTCATGTAATTTCAAACCTTACCTCTTCAGAGACAGGCTCCAAAAAGTAAAAAATAACCTTTAAGTTTTTCACTAAAATAACATATATCTGGCGAACCGATGTAACTCTAATTTTTAATACAAATTTATTTTCGATAACAATGTATGTTCAAGTAGTTTCAAGTAGTTTCAGGACCATAACTCATCAGGGACAGGATTAAGGGTCAAAATTCTTTTTTTTTTTAAATTTAGGATTAAAAACGCGTCACATAAAAGTTTTAAATTATATATTGTGTTTATTTTATTTATAGTTGTTTTTTTAGACAAGTGTTTGGGTTTTTGAGAAAAACAATACAAACATGCTAAAATTTATACAATTTGTAATAACAATATTCAATTTATTGGAATAAATTTTATAACGAATCATGAACAAACAAAAAATGATTGCGATTAAATATTTCATTCTCCCTTCCGGAAATTAAATCAATTAATCTATATTATATATTCCTAGTTTTTGTACCAAATTTATCACTTTTATTGAGAATGCATCTTACCTTTTATCGGAGACAAAGAAAAGTAAGTAAATTTTAAAATTTCACAATAACATTTGCATTACCGCAATATAAATTGGTTAAAAAAATTTTCAGGAAAGTTTTTGAAACCTTATAAATTGCTCACCTTTAACATACTTTATTTCTTTAAGTATTTATACTTATTTGAGTCGTATCTTAAAATCCGCTACTGCCATAAATTTTAGACGACCAAGCTTTTAGATTTTTTTCTGGGTAGGATTCTGGAACGAAGCCAATATGCAGGTGTAATCTCCAATACTTCTCTTTGAAAATAACAGGAATAAATTCTGTATACATATAAGAAATTTCCTAACAAATGTCTTTTCAAATGTCCTTTTTACTCATAAAAGATATAATTTACATGATATATAGAATTTATACTAAGTATAAAACGGCTTTTTTAAGAGACGTTGTTAAAAAATATCAAATAAACATAATTATAGATACAGAATATCCGTAAACATCTGTAACAAAACAGAATGGATGATTGTAGATACTAAAAAAACACATTTAATACGAACCTAGGGTCACAATTCAGTTTTTCAATCAAAAATACACGGTGTCTCAAAATAGGAGTTCCTTTCGCAGTTTATCGATATATGAAGGTATAAGGTATTGCAACAAAATTTATATGAGTAGAATTTATTGCAACAAACTTGTCTTATTCTGTGTCAAATGCGATAACATCGTAACAATTTTTTAACTGGCTATTCATCCGCGTCTGACGAAGACTGTACTGGACACTCTAAATTTCGGACTGTCGCAGACAGAATATACGGTGTCACCAACAGAAAAATTGTACCATTCCAGCAAATCTGGTGATTGTAGTACATTTCACATAAATCAGTTGAAACGTATTTATTATTGTTACTTTGTTTAACGCGAAATTCGATTTGGATTGCGATAATAATACGATGTAACAACTCCTCATTAGCCACACTTTAATAAGTCTAATTAAATCTTCTCATTCATTTTATTTATTCTACTCACACATGGAGATCTGAAGGGTAAACCAGAAACGGGCCCCTAACTTCAGAAAAGGCCGCTTCCAGATGTTCCACATAAAATTTCGTCTGTGCATACCGCCAGATTACTTCTCGATCTCGAGCATCTGTGCTTTCTAATAAACTTAGAATTATAGCAGTTATAAATTCGTGTCGCTTGCTAAGAAGTGACGTTATAAGAACATTTATGTTCTCGTATATTCTGGCCACTTGAATCCAGATTGCTCCATCTTTCAGAGGTACTACAGAAACCGCCATCTGTGCTCCCCGGTGAGAAAAACCACTCATGAACACTTAAGATCTTGCCGATCATATATACGAAACAGACAGAGGCCGGAGTCAGAGTCTGATTTTCAGTTGCAGCGAAGCAACGGCCCCTAGGCTTCTCGGGCGAGAAGGCCTATGCAAACGGTCCATGTACCGATGGTTCAGGCAAGCCTTTGCCGTCTAAGTGCTAGTACTCTGCGTACTTGAATAAGAGAGCGCCTTGCTCTAAGAATTCTCTACCTTGAGAATTGTATGTTACGGCCGCCCAGTGCCGGTAGAACTATTCGTTCATCCTGACACAAAAATCCCATGAAGAATGCTCACATGCTTGCTTATGTAATTTTGTTGTGTGTACTGTGAAAGTGACGTAATTAAATCTATGTTGCCTAAAACTGTCTAATGATTTACAATTACGCTACAACGATAAAATAATAATACAATAAATTAATTACTAAAATGTAACTTTTGTTTTTCTTTCGCAGACATTTAATGATGATATCTTTGATTTTTCTAAAGTGATTGAAAACTAGACAACAACTTGGAAGAAATATTTCATATGAAAAAGATAACCTTTTAATAAAATAAATATCCAAAAACATATTTATTTCAACGCAGAAATGCTGTATAATCTCATTGAGGAAGTCAATATCTCACACGAACTGAGAAAACTATTCTACATCTACTACATAACGTTCCAAAAGATTCAAAAATACTTGTTTCTCCATTAATTTTATTTCTTTTATCAAAATATTTTTCAGATTGGAATGCAAAAAATGTTTATTAAGAATTGGTTAATAAGAAAATAGACAAACGAATTGAGATACAGATAGGTAAATAATAAAATAAAATAAAATAAAATAGATACAAAAAGTTGTAACAATCTTTTAAATTTGAATTTATTCTTTAAAACATCTACTTTAGAGAAATAAATAAATAAAATATGAAATTTACTTAAAAGTCAAATTTATAACGGTCTTCAGCATTCAATGATTTGCAATATACACTGCGTTAAAAAAATCTTTAAAATTTATTTTTTCTTTAAACAAGTATTATACCAAAATGAATAACAACAGTCAATCATTCACACTATACATTTTATTAGAATTTATATTTTTTTAGAATAAAACTATTACCAAAATTAATACAAAAAACAAACTTGCGATTAAAAATTACTTATTTATCATGACTTACTTTAAACTTTTCTTTTATCTATTAAAATATTTTAGGCTTATGTTGCGCCACATTGTGTTAACATTTTTTATACTAATACTAAAAAATCTATCTCCAAACTGTAATATTTCGTTTCAAAAAGGATTATAAGAACATAACCCTCTTTTCAAACATAAAAATTTGAAAAGAGCTAAAACACTGTAACTCCATGACAACTAACAGAAAGCTTTTACAGCAGAGTTTTTCATTCCATAACTCCAGAAAAAAAATGCAACTGAATCCAAAATCTTTGGACATTTTTTTATTTTCAATATTTTATGCACTAATATTCTCACATCTCTAAAGATTATATATTATTCTATGAAAAGTAGCGAAATCATTTTTTTTTTGTTGTTTAAATATAATGATTAGGGATCATATATTGTTAAACTGAGAATTCCTTCGAAAAAAATCTGAAAAGGAACATAAAGACTGCCTGTAGAGTGTAGATAATATATGAGGGAGTTAGAATGACAGTGGAGTAAGTTAAAATTTTTGAAAATCAAGATAACCATATTTTCCCTGAACGTTTATTAACTTCTGTTCAGTGTGCCAGACAAATAAGTCATAGTTCACTTAGGGAGTCGCTAGTGGGCAAAACAAATTGGACCACTCAATGCTGATGGATTTATAACCATCTCAGATATCATTAACTGATTTCAAAACAGGAAGCAGTTCAAGGACACAAACATTTGAGCACGCAAATAAATACATTAAGTGACAATAAATCATTCTATAATGAACAGACTTTTCTATTTTAGACAAATAATCCTACTCAAGATAAACAATGATATTAATATGTGAAATATGTTCGCGAAATTAGTTTTAATATCAACCCACGCATGCTGCAGCTGTCTGACGTCATCAAAAGAACTCTGATTCAAAAACTCTTTTTATTATTAAGTTAGTTGCCCTATTTATCTCAATAGAGAAAGATGTAATAATTTTAATCTGTTGCTGCAAAAGGCAGCTGTATGTAAAATATTAATTGAAAATGTTAAGCCAAAGTTTTAAAATATAATTCTCCATTACAAAAATGATCGTCTCAAGTGTGGACTCAATATAAATAATATAATTCATTAATCAACATTTCTGTTTTTAACACTGTAGCTCCGAAATAAATGGATTAACGCAGTTAAAAATGTGCACCAAGCTGAAGTAGTAGGAATACTGATGCTGAAGAAAGATAAAGGTAAGAAATTACCTATATTATTATATTAATTGTGTTTTCATGGCCAGAATGATTATTTATTTATCTAAGTATTAGCGCGCGTAACCTACAGCGCAGAGCAGAGGCGGCATTTTGCCAACAGTCGATTATGAGACTGAGAAAGTCTCATATTTTAGTAGATAAATAATATTTGTGAAAAAAAAAACTACTGGCCATACATGTGTGCACATGAAAAAGAAATTGAAAATTATTGAAAATATAGTTAGTTATTTGATGATGAAATAAATATTGTGCATTTTTTTGTTGATATATATGAAATGTTAAACAATTGAAGAAAACTAGATATATATAAGAAGTTTTATATAAAATAATAAAAGAGCAATTCCTCTTTAATAACAAAACTTAAATAACTAGTAAAATGGCTGCATCACGTGAGATACAGCTTGTAGAAAAACTTAACGCAAGTAACTACAGTAATTGGAAATTTAAAACTGAAATGTTACTGATTAGAGAAGACTTATTCAACGTAATAACCGAAGATAGGCCCACGCCAGTCACAACTGACTGGGAAAAGAAAGACAGGAAGGCAAGAGCCATAATTAACCTATCAATTGATGATTCTCAAATTGTTCATGTTAAGGGGCTTAACACAGCTAGAGACACTTGGAACGCACTTAAAACCATACACGAACGGGCGAACCTCTCTAGTAAATTATTTTTGTTAAGAAAGCTCTGTGGAGCCAAGCTCCAAGAAAACGGGAACTTAATCAAACATATAACATACATTCTAGAATTAATTGACAAACTTTCAGCGATCGGGGAAACAATTAGCGACTCCCATCTTTCAGCTTTATTGCTGTGTTCGCTACCCCCTAGTTATAATACGTTAATTACTGCCCTTGAATCGCGAAATGAGGACGAGCTCACACCACAATTTATTAGAAGTAAATTAACAGATGAGTACAACAGAAGGGTTGAAAACACAGACCAGGGTGAAAATTCATCAAAAGCGTTTAAAACGCAGAAAAGATTTCCTAATGATAACTTTAAAAAAGATAAACAGTGCACGTATTGCAAATTGAGAAATCATACGTACAGAGAATGTTGGCATTTGAAAAATCGAAACAATCACCCAAATACACAAAAACAACAAACATACAAAAATAAATATTACTCATCATCGTTGTGTTATCAACAATCGGATAACCAGATAGGAAACACTGACCGCGAATTTGTAAACACGAGAAATTATAGAACGGAAACAAAACCAGATAAAGGCAGCGACGCAGCCTTTCTAATAGACAAAGCAGGAAAACAAACCTGGATTATTGATTCTGGTTCATCTTCACATATCCTAAATAATAAAAATGAGTTTACTAAGTTAAATGACACAGAAAAAACAGCCGTCATAATTGCCAACGGAAAAACTCTAAACTCGTTAGGTACCGGAGAAACTACATTCACGACAAAAACATCCGATGGAGGCATAAATAAAATTACGTTAAAGGAAGTGTTATATGTACCGGAGCTAGAATCTAATTTAATTTCAGTTAGTAAAGCCACAAAGAATGGATATAAATTATTATTTGATAAAGATAAATGCACGCTGTCACGAAATGGGAAAATCTATTTGGAGGCAAAAATGAAAAATAACCTATACGAAGTTGAATTATTAGAAAAAGCAGATAGGAATATAGTAAATATGGCACATGAATGCAAAAGTAAAGACTGCCTGGAACTTTGGCACAAACGCCTAGGGCATAGAAATTATAATTCCATAAAGGAAATGGTTAAAGACGACTTAGCCTATGGCATAAAATTAAATAATTGCAATCATGGAACAACATGCGAAACATGCATACAAACAAAAACAAGCGATGCTCCCTATCCCAAAACAGTGTATAGAAACAAAACAGGTAGAGTACTCGATCTAGTGCACACGGACGTATGCACAGCGATAGGAACCCCCACAATAGGTGGTAAAACAATGTTTGTAACTTTCATTGACGACTACTCTAGATTTACCGTAATGTACTTATTAAAACATAAAGATGAAGTACAGGATAAACTAATCGACTATATAGCTATGGTTCGAAACCAGTTCGGGATATATCCGAAAGCAATAAGATCCGATAACGGGGGAGAGTACATAAATAGAGGGATAGAGGATTACTTAAGAAAAAGGGGCATTAAACATCAATTAACAGTGCCGTATTGTCCGAGCCATAATGGCATTGCAGAAAGGAAAAATAGGTCGCTATTAGACATGACTAGAAGCCTACTGAGAGAAGCAGATCTGCCACAAAGATTTTGGGGAGAAGCAATTAACACCGCGAATCATTTACAAAATCGCTTACCAACAAAATCGACAAATAAAACCCCATTTGAGCTATGGTTTAATCGCAAACCGAGTTTACACTATTTGCGAACATTCGGGTGCAAAGCCTACGTATATGTGAATAAACAACATCGAGGAAAATTGGACGACAGGGCTCAGGAAGGGATTTTTGTAGGATACGATAACAACTCAAAGGGATATCGCATATACACAAAACAAAATAAAATTGTAATTGGCAGAACAGTGAAATTCATGGAAAATAGTAAAATTAACCTAAAAGAAAGCAAAGAGACAGAAAACTCATATGACGACAAAAATTACATTGAAACAGAGCTAAACAACACAACTGAAGAACCAACCGCGTCCAAACAACCGACCAATGAACCAAGAAGATCCGAAAGAATGAACAGGGGGGTACCACCAGACAGATATGTCTGTTATGTAAAAAATAATGATACAATAGAACCTAGTAGTTGGAATGAAATACTGGAAATAAATAATCCCAGAGAAAAAGAAAATTGGCTTAAAGCCACACAAGCGGAAATAAATTCGTTGCGAAAACACAACACATGGGAATTAGTGGATCCTCCACCTAACAAAAAGGTTATAGGTTGCAAATGGACATTCAAAAAGAAATTAGACAGTCACGGAAACACTCAAAAGTATAAAGCACGTTTGGTAGCCAAAGGGTTTACCCAAAAATACAGAGAAAACTATGACGAGACTTTCGCCCCAGTAGTGTCACAAACAACTGTGCGAACTTTTTTGGAAGCAGCCGCATATAAGAAGTTGAACGTGAGACACATAGACATAGACACAGCTTTTCTATACGGTGAGTTAGAAGATGAAGTCTATATGAAACAACCTGAGGGTTACATTGAGAAAAATAAAGAAAACAAAGTCTGCAAATTGAAAAAATCCATCTATGGACTTAAGCAGGCAGCGAGAACTTGGAATAAAAGAATAGAACAATCTTTAAAAAAACTGAATTTCCAACAAAGCACAGCGGACTCATGTCTATACACACGAAAAGAAAACAACATCACAACGTATATAATAGTTTACGTAGATGACTTATTAATAGGCGGTGAAAACGAATCAATCGAAAAAATAATAAAAGCTTTAAAGCAAGAATATGAATTAAAAGACCTTGGGGAAGTATCCCACTATTTAGGCATGGAAATAAGAAAAACACAAAATGGATACAAATTAAATCAAAGGTTAAAAATAGAAGAACTCGCAAGAAAATTCAATTTAGAAAACGCAAAACCAATAAGCACTCCCATGGATGCCGGTTTTCACAAATTAGAGGACGACGAAAATTTAATGCCTAACAACACAAAATTCAGACAAGCAATAGGATCATTGTTATATATAGGAACCACTACACGTCCAGATATATCAGTCGCCGTTAACAACCTCAGCAGAAGATGTGAAACTCCACGTTTTAAAGATTGGAACGCTGCGAAACGCATAATTAGTTATCTAAACATCACAAAAAACCTGAACCTCACATTGAATACAAATCAAGAACCACAACTCATCGGTTTTTCTGACGCTGATTGGGCAGGAGACACAAAAACCAGAAGATCGACTACTGGAAACCTTTTCATGCTGGGAAATAGTCCGATACAATGGTACTCAAAAAGGCAAAATTGCATTGCCTACTCATCGGCAGAAGCTGAATTCGTTGCTGCAGCTAGTGCAGGACAGGAAATTGCATGGCTAATAAAACTATTAGCAGACCTGGACTTACAACAAAATTTACCAGTAAAACTGTACGAAGACAACCAGAGCTGCATCAAGATGGTGGAGAAGGAAAAATTCTCAAAGCGAACCAAACATATAGACGTTCGCTATCACGCGATAAAAGAGATGAAAGAAGACGGTATACTAGACCTTTGTTACTGCCCAACACAAGACATGACAGCAGACGCCTTAACCAAGCCACTGGGCAAACCACAGTTTGTGAAACATCGAGAATCTATGCAACTATTACATGATGCATCCGAGATGGTTAAGGAAGGGTGATGGATTTATAACCATCTCAGATATCATTAACTGATTTCAAAACAGGAAGCAGTTCAAGGACACAAACATTTGAGCACGCAAATAAATACATTAAGTGACAATAAATCATTCTATAATGAACAGACTTTTCTATTTTAGACAAATAATCCTACTCAAGATAAACAATGATATTAATATGTGAAATATGTTCGCGAAATTAGTTTTAATATCAACCCACGCATGCTGCAGCTGTCTGACGTCATCAAAAGAACTCTGATTCAAAAAGTCTTTTTATTATTAAGTTAGTTGCCCTATTTATCTCAACAGAGAAAGATGTAATAATTTTAATCTGTTGCTGCAAAAGGCAGCTGTATGTAAAATATTAATTGAAAATGTTAAGCCAAAGTTTTAAAATATAATTCTCCATTACAAAAATGATCGTCTCAAGTGTGGACTCAATATAAATAATATAATTCATTAATCAACATTTCTGTTTTTAACACTGTAGCTCCGAAATAAATGGATTAACGCAGTTAAAAATGTGCACCAAGCTGAAGTAGTAGGAATACTGATGCTGAAGAAAGATAAAGGTAAGAAATTACCTATAATATTATATTAATTGTGTTTTCATGGCCAGAATGATTATTTATTTATCTAAGTATTAGCGCGCGTAACCTACAGCGCAGAGCAGAGGCGGCTTTTTTGCCAACAAATGCAACAGCGATACAACAAGTCTCACAAAACCTTTCATGTCTCAAATCACTAAATTTTGACTTACTCCACTATCATTCTAACTCCTTCATTTGTTAGAAGGGTGTAGATAATTTTTGTGTTTTAAATGCTGGGTCTATTGTTGAAAAAAAAATAAAGTTATCGTTCAATTTAATAGGAAGAAGAAGCTCCATAAGAAATTTTTAAATTACGAAATAAAACTAGATAATATTCCCTATCGATTGGTGCCAGTATTGCATATGAATAATACTGTTATTCCCCATTACAATCTCCCAAAGTATAAGAACATGTACTTTTTAGCCACTAGAATTAACTTAATTATTGTCGTTATTTTTTACTCTCTATTTTATTTAACAAGTTACTTCCGACAGGCATTTATGACGCAATAAGGATCTGACTCGAGATTTCCTATCTCGATTATACCTCTTTTTTCACAGATATAAAAAAAAATTAACAACTTTGTAATTCTGACACTACACAGAAAAAGAAAAAAAAACATATGAATTCGGAATCCTTTTTTTCCTTACTGACATCGGTAGGTAAATCCGATAATAATATTACTTATATGAATGTTATATTTATTTCTCACAAAATCAATTGCTTTGTTTAAGTAAAACTCCCAAAAGTGATACAAAATTTATCTGATATAAAATTTATTTTTCAATCAAAATATAGCAATACATTTCTGAAGAAGTTTTAGTGAGATAAATAAAAGAAGTGACATAAAATATTTTACAGGAACGAATTATTTTTCTTTATGCGTCTCATTTTACACAATTCAGTGTCAGTAAGTAATAAAGTGCAGCTGCCAGAAAGACGAAAAAATGATAGTGTATCTCAAACATATTTTACTTTATCAAATTTGATAAAATATCCGGAATTGTTACCCTTAAGAAAAAGAGGTTCGGGATCCTTAAATAAAATAATGTCTTAAATAAAATGATGCATCATAAACATTCCTTTCGCCTATACTTTGAGAAGACAGTAGGAGAAAGCTTGAGCCTGCCTGTTTGCACCCCTTGGCTTAATATGATTGCCATATCAAGCGATATAGCACTCATTTCGGCGACATGAAATTATTTTAGGATTGCGCTTGCAGAAACCTTATTTCAGAGATTTTTTTTTTTTTACCGTCTTCTTTTGAAACATTACATATAATTGGTTATTTACAATCTATCACGGATGCACATTATTTTAGTTTGGATAACATACGTCATTTTCCAAAAACTTTTGACCTCAGAAAGTAATCTTGTGTATTAAAATATTTTGAAAGGAATAAAATATATATATTGTTGCAATTTGACTTCACCTATAACTTTTTCTTATTTTTTAAAGCATAATCATTTATTTTATCGTACAGAAATGTTTTTTAAAGTAATTCAAATCTATTTCTAATAAGGTTTCTTTGTAATAATTCTTTGTACTACCTATTTTCACAGACATTATTTTATTTTCCAACTCATAAACAAGCATTGTAGACGTCTAAAAGTCTTAAAAAATACACAAAACCAGTCAATCTGTTCAAAATTGTAAAACAGCAAAAATATTTTCACCTGTCACTCTCAGGCATCTTCAGTCACTGATGTATGTTTTCTGCTCTGTCAGTCAATCTGTTGAAAACTTCCATTTTGCTTTTCTTAATAACATCTGGCGCCATCTGTTATCAATTTTTTCGTGGGCCATATCGTTGCATGTTTCTGAATTTGGTGTACATATTTCCATGGCTTCCCTCTGTAATGCGTAGTTTAAATTATTATAATTGTCTAATTTTTCAACATTATTGAAGTATATTGTAATTGGGGCTTTGTTGTTTAATCTTGCTATTGCAGTGGTTGATTTATTTAAGTTTATACCTTTTCTGTGTTCTTTCATTCTGGCTTCAATTTTTCTTTTTGTCATACCTATATATGAAATAGCTTTTCCTTCGTTATTGTTGAAATTAATCCTGTATATACCTGATGTCTGTTGATAATTAAATTTCTCTGCGTCAATTTTACAATTTTTAACAGCTTGACTGGTTTTGTGTAGTTTTAAAAGTATTTTTCATATATTTTAGACGTGTACTGTACAATGCTTGTTTATGTATTGTAAAATAAAATAATGTGTGTGAAAATAGGTAGTACAAAGAATTATTATGTTAAAAATGACATTATGAACGATCATAGATAAAAAAAACTGTTTCTTTGTATTTAAACATTTAAAAAAATCAGATATAGTTAGATATTTTATTAAAGTAGTCAGCGTACTATTTCTTATCGCGGAGGTATAATGTTCCCAGTATATTCTGTACTGCCAACATGCTCGTTCCCAAAGTATAAGAACATGTACTTTTTAGCCACTAGAATTAACTTAATTATTGTTGTTATTTTTTACACTCTCTTTTATTTAACTCAACTTGGTTTTTGTCAAAGCTGAAATTTTGTAACTTCCTCCTCTAATCACTAAATTCCTCCTATTACAGTTAATTACAAATTAATACATCAACTTTAAGGTATTTTACATTTTACTCGCCACAGGTGATAAATCGCGAAATATTCTTGAGTGTTTACAATTGTATATGAGTTACAGCAACAATGGATTTATTTATGCGTCAAAACTTGCTCTCTAAAATAGGATAAATGGCGGTGAAACTGCAAGGATTCCAATTTAAATTCACTAAAAATAAATACAAAAATAGCGTGTAATAATGTAAAATATACACTTTTATCAATAAGTAGTTTCATATTAATTAAATTATGATTATACGTTAATAAATCAATTTAGAAATACTAATAGTTTAAATAATGTTTGTTTTTATTTCGTGTTTGTTAGTCATATCTTAAAAAAGAAATAGAGCAAAAATCATATTAAAAAAATAAATTCACGAGCTTGAGCTTTCTATCAAACTTAAATCAAAGCGAGGAATTTTCGGATTTGGTGCCTTCGTCAAATTCACGTATTTTACCGGAAATGTCTTGCAAAAAAATTGTGAATTGCAGGCATGAAATTAGGCGTGATTTTCAAGATAAACATTCAATGCTTATACACTGTTAAAAATTTGCAACAAACTGTCCAGTCATTTGACCGTTTTTCTAGAAAACGGTTTCATAACCGTAAATTAACTCTATTCTGACCATATTATTGCTCATATTACGGTCGGAATAGAGTTAAATTTACTTTTATGTAACCATTTTCTATAAAAACGGTCAAATGACTGGACAGTTTGCTGCAAAATTTTAACAGTGTAAGAGAGAGTATTTTTTTTAAACTATTTTTACTTTTATATTTATTATAAATAGATCACATGTTATAAGACTTAAGTTCAAATGTTGCATAACAGATGTGAGTTATGAATTTCACAACTGATTTGAACTCAAGTAATTCATAACATTAAATATTCTATAATTTTCAAATGTTATAATTCTATAGAGAGACAAAAAAGACGATGCTGCTGGATATTGTGTATTTTTATAATGCATAATATATAAACAATAAATTTAGGAGATCGTATTCAAATTGTAAAACGAACAAACTAAAAAAATTCCAATAACAACACAAAATTTGAATTTCTGAATACGTGTCTAGATTTACTAGATTTTCTATCATTAGCTCCGAAAGACTTCAGTATGAAAATTGGATTAATTTTGGAATAGATCTCAAAAGTGAAATTCGTTTGTGTTATAAAAACCCAACATAAATCATTTGAACGAGTCAGAACCCGCCAAATTCGGCGAATGAAAATATTTAAAATGACTGTTAGATTGAATTTATAAAAAATAATTACAAAAATAATCACAACAAAAAATCAGCCATACATTAACTGGCTTAGCTCTTAAAACAAATAACATTTTAAACTAAAGCTACAAAACTGCTCTTTCCATTAACTTCAACTTTTGAAATTATTGGAAAATTAAAATTTAATCCTATAAGTGATTAGTAACATGTAATGAAGATAAGGAATTATCAATTATGACTTTGATCTTTGGTAGTACGGCATGAAAAATTAGCAAAACTTGCACCGCTTTGACACAATTAAATTTATTTTCAACGGAATCTAAACATAACATCATTTCACCATCGCGAAATTTACTTCCGTAGTTTACTTTTCATATTCAAATCGACTGCTTAAAAAATATTTTAATGTGCAACACATAACTAATAATATTCCCTTATTGCTTTTTTTAAACTGAAAAGTACCTCGTGCCACATTTTAGGTAATTCAAATGAGGCGGATTCATTGCAAATGCTCATGTTACACATATAGATTTCGATTTATTCACGGATGATAGATGGGAAATAAAGCCTTGATGGATAAATTATTGAACTATTTTTAAAATCAATTTTTAAACTCTCGGTTATATGTAGTCTTGCCAGTGCCGTAGTACTTCTGTCATATTTGATATCTGACATATGCTCTTTTAATCTTGAAGACTTAATCTTCAAATATAATAGGAATAAGGAAATATTAATTTTCGTGTTTACAGGTGACTATTTCAAGCACCTGCTTTTTTTACATGTATGATCTCGTGATTTATGTTTTCAAGTTTATTTTCAAAAATTTGTGAGAATATTTTTGTTTATCGTTATATATCTTGAAAATGGCGCCGTATATGAGCGCTGAAACATATGTCGATCATTAAAAGGTTTTTATAACCCTTTTGTGTTCCTCTTTCTATCACTTAAGCATTTTATCTATATTTTAATTATAATTAGTGATCTTATTATGCTATTATGTAATAAATATATTTCAAAACTTGGTGTCGCGTTCGCCAGCTACAACTTTGCATATGAGCATTCGAACTCTTTACTTGAGGTTCTAATCCCAGTAGCGAGATTTATTCTTTTAGATGCATTCGTAGAAAAATATTTAGTTTTATCAAATAAAATAGCCGTTACCTTTTTACTATGACGTCATTTACACTCACTCAAGCATTTAGCCTCTCTCTGAGATTAGTGTCTGAAACTCCTTATCTGCGGAATAAAAAATATTGAAATGTAACATCTTTATGAGGAAGAACGTGGTTTTTTCTTAAACGTAACGTCATTTTCTGTTCACATTAAAACAAATTTATATATTTTTAATTGCAATGAAGAAATGGCGCCAGAAAAGATTTAGTAATTTCCAGTATTTCGCTTTTCTCTGTAATTGTGAAGTAACCCAATTGCCACCATTGTGAAGAAATTTCATAAAAAAAGCATTTAGAATTAACATTAAAATATAAAATGAGAATATTTAAAAACGATAGCTAGTGCGGGCACATCATTTAAACAAATAATTAACAAAATTGGTTCAGTAGCAAATTTAGGGTAGATAACTAAAAAATGAGCCTTGTGTTTTAAATAAATAGATATTCCCTGAAATATAACTAAAACATTTAATATTTTTACATAAAATTAATCATTTTTTCATAATTATACGGTTTTTACAACTGTAGTGCTGCGGCTTCACTTGATCCTTTACTTTAGTCGTTATTTAGAATATACATATATTTATTTCCTTTTTTCAGTTTATTTTATTTATAATTTTTATGGAGATTGTTTATATTGTGTATATTGTCTATGTTTTTGTTGTCTATAAAAAAAAATTAATTTCATTTAATAATACACTAAAATTTTAACTTTAGTTTTCTAATTGATTTAAACTTTCCTCGAAGACTACTTTCTAGAGGGAAGTATTAAAAAAACTGTTTAATATATAAAACTTCAAAACAATTTAATAGAAGCTTTTGTGCTATTCTAAAAACATTTTTCTTTTGGATTGTGGAACTGCAGAAGAAATGTCTAAAGACAGGTGTTCTTTAGTATGAATACAATGCATTTGGAAAGTTTAACCTTTCAAAATAAAGTTTAAGTTAGAAAAAGTTTTTTTTTCTTTCTGAGTATATATTTAAAATATTTTCCATATATAAAACAAAACTTCTCTTTCAAATTTCTCTTGCGATAGTAAATTTATGATTTTTCTGGGTTTTACTTTATTTTGAATTTCCATGCAAACCAGGCGTGTACAAATAAGAATGTTAAGAATATTGACTAAAGTTTATCTTTTAAATTCTGCTCATTCATTTACTTTTTTAAGATGATTTATTAATAACTAAAACATCTTTATTTGGTATAGAAGTGCACCAACATGTGCCAAGAATTCGATATAATCAATAGCATGTAAAGGAGCTGAAATTCATCTCCTCAGCATAGAGAATATAATAAAGAAACAGAAGAAATGCCGCAGTATTTCAGTTGGTGGTGCATTGTTTTGCAAATCTGATATCTGTGGTTAAAATTTCAGAAAATGATAAGTTAAGTTGGACTTAGGTAGCTGCATACAAACCAGTCATATGCTATAATTTATTAGGCTTCGACTTTTATTTTATTTTTTTTTTTCAAACAATTCCCGCAGAATATTTTCGAATTGTACTTTTACTGAACATTTACTACACATTTTCCTTTGAAACCTTTAATATGCAAAGTGGGGTCATGCAAAATTATATTTATCAATTATGTCATTTTTAAGTAAATTTGTTTCTTTATATTTTAGCACGATACGTTCTTATATAAGTAAGTTCAGAAAACAGATCTAATATAGTGGAATATTAGCAGATCCGCCCGACGTTGCCCGGCCCCATAAAAAAATATTACGAAATGCGAAATCACTCTAAAAATCGCTGCACGAAACACTTTCTCTGGTAACTCTTTGTTTTTTGGAAATTAAATAGAGAGATGGATCCGAAGTAGAAATAAATTTAATACCACCTCCTCAAATGATTAAATCATTTGATTCAAAACATGTCAGTTTTTGGTCAAAATTTTAAAAAAGTTACCTACGGATTTTCACAAAATTTGTATTTTCGGAATCAGAAACATAAACTGTGAGTTTCGATTCAAATAATCCAATACTTTTCTTAATACTCGAGGATGAGTGAAAATGAAACATTTTCGTTGTCTGGGATTATCAAATAGAAAATTTTCTTTTGTGGTTTCAATAAAAAATGCCATTTTTGGCGCACGCGCAGGAAATTTTTTTAGTTCCACTGCCAGGGGATGCATTTTGTTCTAAACAAATTATTCCACAAATTATTCGTGTCCCCGCTGCCTACGATACCTTGTATAGAAGACGTGCTAGGCACGTGCTGCAAAATCTTTTAGTTCCAGTTTCTACCACCAGGTGGAGCATTCTGTTCTAAATAAACCTATATACGAACGAAACTCCGGCACTCGTTCCTACTTCTTACGGCACCGTGTAGAAGGCTTGCCGTGCACGCGCAAGAAATCTGTTAGTTCCACTTTCCACCGCCAGGGAGTACCAAATATATGTCATAAATAATTAGCTAAATCTTAATTAGTTCTTGTTAAGTTGAATGAACCGATTCTCGTTGAAATCGAACTCATAGAACTTGAGAAAATAAATCACCCCCCTGGGAATTAATATTCAAAAATGGTGGCAACCAAAGTCCAAAAACGATACCGAAGTTCATTTAGTACCTGGGAGGCCTCGGAAGAATGTCAGAAAAGATTTCGTTTGAATCGGACCAAGATTAAATGCAAAATAGTTTAGTTACATTTTCCACCGCCAGGTGGTGCACTCTGATCTAAAGAAACCTCTTTCCGAACGAAACTCCGGCACGTGTCCCAGCTGCTTATGACAAAGTATAGAAGGCGTTCTGTGCAGCGCAGAAAATCTTTTAGTTCCGCTTTCCACCACCAGGGGGCGACAAATCTATGTCTTAATTAGTTATCTATATCTTAATTAGTTCATGTTGAGTTGAATGAATCAATTGTCGTTGAAATCGGGCCCTTTGTTTGAATCGGACAAATTTTAAATGCATAATTGTTTAGTTCCCCTTCCCACCGCTAGGGGGTGCACTCAGTACTAAATTAAACCCTTTCTGATCGAAACTCCGGCACGTGTCCCTGCTGCCTACGACACCGTATAGCAGGCGTGCTGCGCACGCGCTACAAAATCTTTTAGTTTTATTTTCTACCGCCAGGTGGTGCCAAATCTGTATCTTAATTAGTTATCTATATCTTAATGAGTTCGTGTTAAGTTGAATGAACTAATACTCATTGAAATTGGGCCTATTGAACCCGATAAAATACCCCTGCCTGGTCATTACTTTTCAGAAATAGTGGTAACCAAAGGCTGAAAAAATTACACCGAAGTTTATCTAGTACCTGGGAACCTGAGAAAAGGTTTCGTTTGAATCGGACTAATAATTAATTAGTTCTCATTTTGGAGGCAGGGGGGGGAGGGAGTTTCGATCAGAGCATTAACGCGATATTTAATTTACAACCAAACACTCACTTCCCCTTCCCCACAGAATTAAACCAACGACGTTAAAAAAATAGGAATTGTCATTAACTTTTGAAACAGAAACAAAATTACCTTTTTTTTATACATACAAAAATAGTAAGTTATTGTTGTTAATTTCTGAAATCAAATACATAAATGACGTTTACATGCAAAAACTCTAAAAATCGCATAAAACAAATCGCAAAAATTCACAAATCGCGGTTCGAATTGCAAGCAGCTGACGACCTTTTTATCTGCCAATCACAAATGCCCGGTTGACTTCCACATGTGCCTACAATTCTATCAGCTACCAATTCAATGGCGTTTGACTTGTAGTGGGCGATTTGTGACATCATTTAAAATAAAAAACGCTGCAAAACATGAAAAAAATTTTTTAACACGCATAAAAAATTAAATTAAAAGGAAAAAATCTAATAAAAAAATCGGGATAATAAATAATCCACCCTTCCCTTTTAAAATTAAGATTTTTTATCTGTAAAGAATTATCAACTTTCTCCAAGCTAAAAAGAGAAAAAAAAACAAGAACGAAGAATCATACGTCAAGTATAGATTATGTAACACTTTCCAACGCTTCCAAAATAATTTTACAAATCATACCGTTTAATAAGCTGAAAGATAACATATAAGTAAACAATTTGGAAAATGCATAACATATTTAAAAACATAATTTCAGGAATTTCCAACATATACAATATTAGGAAAAATATCAGAATACTTTTATTCAGCCCTGTATATGATCTATAGATTTGTATATATACTACATAGGATGCTAAATTTTAGTTCTGTTAAGAAACGAGTAGCACAGTTTAAAATTCTCCTTCTGGAGTTTCTGTCAATAAACGGAAATGTGTTCACGAACGTTTGTGCTTCCCTGTATATGATCTATAGAATTTATACACACCACGTAATAAACAAAAAGTGAGTTAAATTTAAAATCGCGTTCAGTAACTTAAAACGCACTTCCAGGAATTATTGTTAACAGAGAGTAGAGAATTCTTTTGTGTGTCCCTGTAAATGAACGATGACTGCTAAACACACAATATTCTGTAGTAAGCCTCTTGTAATGCACCTTAGTGATATATATAAATTCCAATGCGTTTAAAATAGTGAAACATTATTTAAATAAACCGCAGACGATTTTTCTCCATAGACGTAATGTAACGGAATTCTTTTGACTGTCCCTGTAAAGTAACTATAAGTGCTATGCACACCCTATTCCATATTAAGCCTCCTGTAATACACCTTAGTGATATATATCAATTACGATGTGTTTGAAATTGTGTAACATCATTAAAATAAACCGCAAATGATTTTTCCCCATAGATCGTAATGTAACGGAATTCTTTTGAGTGTCCCTGTAAAAAACTATAAGTGCTACACACTTCAGTTGAAATAGGGAACATGCTATAGATAACGACAATAACATATAAAAATTTCAAGGCAATACGAGCATATTTACGTGAGTTAGAGAACGGCCAGACGGACAGACGGCCAGACAAACCGAAGTCATAAACACTTTTCAACTAGGTTGGAAAGTGTTAAAAATGACGATTTTGATCGTATCTGAAGGCTGAAAAGGAAGCGCAACCACCGAACCAATCAAGCATTCTGGCAAAATTTCTTAGTGTCTAAGGAAAAAAAATCGCCAAACATTCAATAATCGCTGTACGAATTTCGCATAAACTTTATTGAAAAGAGGATAAAATTTACTATATTGGGCTAAAAGATTGGAACCGGATTCCCCTTATTAATGTGGAAAAATCGCATCAAAACGTGAAAAAACACTAAAAATCGCATAAAAATTTTAATTTAAAAAAATCTACTCCAAAATTCTAAACTCTGGCTTCCAGGTGCAAAACTACATGCATAAAGGTACCTTCCCACAAAATTGTGTAGCTCTGCGTGCAGCGGTCTTTTCAAAACACAGCGGACAAACACACACACACACACACACACACACAAACTTGCTTCTTTATTATAGTTGGATATGTATGAGAGATAACACGCCATGCATTGCACATGTACTATCAATTGTAAGACAAAGATTTAAGTTAGCTCATGTAATTTTCTCCGAAATTGGATCAATTAAATAATTAAACACGAGACGAAAGGCACGAATTTTCTGGTGACATTTACGTCATTCAACTACCGACAACTTATCCCGAATTTAATTGTTTAAAAATTGTTCACGTACTCTGGCTGTATCATATGCAGGTCAAATTAGCCAAATTGTACAGGTACGATTCTCAGATATAATTTCTTGGTTACAGAGAATGGAAATTAAAATAATAATAGAGAACATTTAGAAAATAATAACAAATATAGAACAATTCTGAATTTCCATAATTAACGTCTTAAACACGTGTTCTGGCGAAGCTAAGGCGATAAAAGTCCCCACTAGTGGTAAGCCTGAAAATAATTAGAAAATAATAATAAATATAAAACAATTCTGAATTTCCATAATTAACGCCTTAAAAACGTGTTCTGGCGAAATTAAGGCGGTAAAAGTCCCCACTAGTGGTAAGCCTGAAAGTTTCTCCTTAACTCTGCATATTTCTTTATGTTACTGTATATTATTGTGTGAAACAATTATTAATTATGACTTTATTTGATATTTATATATTAATGTATTTGATATGGATTTATTTCATATTATTATTGATTCTTGTTTTCACATATAATCGGATACTATTACGGGAAGATTTCATAAATTATATTACAAAATCATAATAAATCGATATTTGAATTTATTGGAGAGTTAAATTTTTGTTTTATTCGAAAGAGTAAATAATAAAAATATGCGATATCTAAAAACCTAAATATATATGTGATGAAAATGGTAGTACATGTCGCTACATTTATTCTTACTTTGACGCTGAACATTACTGATATATAATTTTGTGCATTATACTATGAATATAACTGATAACGAAGTATAGTTGCTATACTATTCTCACAGTTTATATTAAATAATTATTTTTACTAAATATATCAATATGATTACTGCATTTTAAATAAAATGAAATTAAAGGTGAAATTAATTTTCCACCTCTACTAAATTAAAAAAGAAATTTCAAATACATATGAAATATATTCATACGCACCTTTAAAATGTAATTTTAAAAGATGAGTAAAAATTTAACATTAATTAAATTCTTAATTAAAACGTGATTTATGTCATTTTTTTCTTAATTATACTTTTACGAAAATGATATTAAAAAAATTCATCATACGAATAATATATTCATTTGTGACATAAAATAGTAGTATTTAATTAAAACTACCAGAGAATTTCTGATATGATAAGACGAATAAAAGTTAAAATAACAGTTGAGATTTTTATCAGATGGAATTAAATTGGAATTATAATGTTAATAATTACGGTCCAGTGAAAATATTTAATTAATTTGTGGTTGCTTTAAATTGTTAATATAAAATGACATTCAGGATTGGATTTATGTGATATTAAGGAATTAAATATTTTTAGAACACTAATTAATACATATATTTTATGCTATTTATTAATATAGAACCTCTAAGCAGGGCTTAATTTCTAACAAAAAAAAGGACAGGAACTCTAATATTCTGCAGTGTAACAATCGTAGTGTACCCGTCCGCTCTATCCGCTTATTTATATTTCTTACATTAATTGCAAAATTTAAAGCAATTTCGTCTTCAACAAAAGAAAAAAATTAATGTATTTTGTATATATCGGAGCGCAGTATTTATTATCTCCAATAAATTCCAGGAAAAGGAATTGATTAAAACTACAAAACATGTTTTTTTTAGTACATTTTGGTTGTTTTAGGTTTTGGTTGTTAAAATTGAACCATTTTACTTGAATTAACAAAACATTTTTTGCTGACGATAAAAAAAACTTTTTGGAATTGCAAAAAAAAAAAAAAAAAAAAAAAAAAAAAATGTTTGTTGATTCAAACAAAATTTCCATTGTCCTATATTTAAACAAAAAGTTTTGTTGGGTCAACCAAATTTTTGTTGATTCAACAAAACTTTTTTCTGGGTGTACCAATTCTTAAATATTCACTAAAATCAAAGAAGTACCTGACCTGAGCTCAGGTGAGTTTCGGCGCAAATTAACCACTGCCTCTAAGGAAATACTAAAATATTTAATAGAATATTAATTTCTATTTAATTGACATTATATCATAAAGATTCCTAATTTTCTTTGATTTTCGAAAATGTTTTACATTTATTCTATTTTTTTAATATTTATCACTTTAATTCAATATGTATTTTTCTAAAGAATGTCAGAAAGTGGTAAAAAGTAAAATTCAGCATGTCAAAGACTTTATTCTGTTTATTTTTTCCATATTTATAAGAAAACATTTTGAATTCGTGAAAATTTGCCACTTCTGACTGACGGATTTACGTGTTTTGGGATATACTGAAGAAAATGGGGGTTATTTTTCGATCAGTGTCTCTCTATAGTCTTTTTGTCTTTGGATTGTAGAAATTTTGTGGGCGTTGTAACTCAACAACTAATGTACAAATACCTTTGAAACTTATTCTTCAGTTAAACTTAAAAAAAATCGGCATTGATTCTTGTTTGGTGTACTTCGATCAACATTTTGCAATTTTATGCCGTGTTTTTCTTGATGTGCATGGTAATTATGCCTGAAAATGTATGGAATGGAATTACAACAAGGGCTGTGTACTATCACATGTTTTAGTCTCATGTGCATTTACAAGAAAACGGTATTTGATTAGTGAAAATTACACACTTACTGTGTTTGAAAGATTTGAAAATTTTGTATACCCTCAACATAATTTGACTATATTTTGGAATGTTTGCTGTCATCTATTTAGCGTTATACAGATATTGTGGGCTCTCTAACTCAAGAATTAATATGCACAATTTCACGAAAATTAATATTTTGTTACATCTTGAAATATATGGATGTTGATTATATTTTGGTGTACGCTATAAAAAAAGTACAAATGTTTCTTCATTTACGAAAATATCATTTAACCACGAACAAAAATATAATATAACCTCTTCCGAGTTACTAAACCAGGGCTGCACTGTAAAAAAAAAAAAAATGTTAATTTTACGGTATAATACTGGCACTCCAGCTGCCAATATTATACCGTAAAATTAACAGTAATGAACAGTAAAATAAGCAGTAATACGCTGCCGCGCATGCGCGGTACTAAACAACAACAACGCGGCAAACAGATTACTAAACAGTAACATATAACGCAGTTTAAAAACTGTTTTAAAGAAAAACAGTTTTTTTCCTGTAAACAAATGTATATTTTGTAATTTTTACAGAAAAAAAAATCTATATCTTTTACAGAAAAGAACTTTTTTAATGAAAATATACTCAGATATTTTCCATAAATTAAACGGTTTTCCACTGGTGTCAAATTTGACAGTTTTATTCTGTCAATTTGAGATTTTTTTTTTTTTTTTTACAGTGTAGCAATTATATTTTGTTGAATTTGGAGGAATTGCAGTTAAAAAAATAATAGTTAATTTCAAGAATAAAATTTACCATTTTTAAGCATTTCAAAACGAGCAAAACTCAAATTTTATGCATTTCATTTAATAAACTGAAATCGTTCGATCAAAAAACACTAATGCACAATGTGAACTGAATTTAAATATCAATCATCGCGTGCTTCATTGAAATGTATGAATGCAAACAATATTCTCTGAGCATCGCATGACGTGCCAATGCATCATATTTATTCCAAAAACATATGAAAAATTGCAAAAGCAGTAATTTTTTTCGCATTAGAGGTTACACTTTCATCTCGAGTTCACCAATGCGTTTATTCTTCTATAAATTATTGGCTGGATCCCATCATGTTTTATCCATCGGGAATTTTAGATTTTGTTTAGGAGAAATGATTTTGTATGCACTAATTCAAAAGTTTAAGATAAAAGTAAAACAAAGGAATATAAACAAATTTTTTAAATTAAATTTCAATTATATAAACAGTTATTTTAATATTTTGTTTTATATAAATGATTAATAGTTATCCTAATTTCTTAAAAAAAGTAAACATAATTTATAATAAAGTTAGTTACTTTTAAGATATTGGAATGTGTATTTCAAAATTATTAAATAATACATTATTAAATTTAAACATTTAATATTAGACTGCAATATTTATATGTATGCAATTTTTAAACTACACCAGTAGAAATACAGAGTGTCTCATTTATTTTGCAACCCGCGTAAACGCGAAGCAAATGAACAACACGAGTGCACGCGCACACCGTTTGTGCAGGTAGCGGTGTGGAGGGGCGTGCGAGAAACACTACCAACACGCTAGAAAACAGCACGAGACACTTCAGTGCTAAGGAGAACGAAGTGAAAGGTAGTTTTGCGTCCTGGGTCTATGTGCAGAAAAACGCGCATGTATTATTGAACATTATTTTCGAACGTCTTCGTACAAAACAGTCAAGGAACGATACGAAAACAAGTGTCAAGACTCGGTGTTGCCGAATAAAAGCACAATTAAGCAAATCGTGGACCATTTTCAAACAGAATGCACTGTGGAACCGAAAAGAAAGAACCGTCTGTCGTTTGTCTTAACTGACCACAAAATGAAGGAAATCCAGACGAAAATCAAGGAGAAACCGGCCACATCAGTAAGAAAATTAGCTTTACAAACAAACGTTCACCGAGTCACTGCATACCGCGTCTTGAATCGATTGAAAGCAAAGCCATTAAATAATAAGCCCAGTCAGATAAATGGGAAACTTTTCGCAAGTTGAAAATAGCGCCATCTAGCGGTTGGGAGTGCTGCATTCGGCACCAAGAATATTTTAATAAAATTTTGCTTCTAAAATTAAAGCTTAAAATAAGGAGTTCATATTTTCTAAGAAAGTCGTTTGTAAATTCCGGTGTCAGTCAGTAATTTCACATTTTACGAACATAACTTATCTGTGCCGGAAAAGGTTAATTGCAAAGTGATGTAAATTTCCATCACTTTTTATTTAACTTTTAATAAATAAATCAACTTCTTCGCCACCACTATATTTATATAGAAATATTAATCCAGTAAATTTCCACATTTTCTTTTCATTATAGTTTTAGCTCTAATGTAAAAGATCCCAATAATTAGCAAGCTTTTAAAGGAAGTGCAAAAACAAAACATCGATAAAAATCGTATAAAATATCAATATAAATAAATCGTATCGTTTCTCTGCGACCCACTTCTGTTTTGTCCTCCTTCCGCAGCAGAGGTTTGGCGCTAGTGTGTCGCTAACAAATTTAACACTATCTGACTGGGCTTATTATTTAATGGCTTTGATTGAAAGTGCACGCTTATCGCGCCACATTGGTGCAGGAATTGAAGGCACCTGATCCAGCGCATCGTCTCAACTCTTGTCAGTGGTTAAAAACTTTTGTTCGAAAACATGGTATTGGTGTTTTAGCATCGAAAACATGGCATTGGTGTTCCGTGAATCGGTAACCTCAAGTACTGAACTGAAAACTCCCATTACGGAAGAGATAAATGCTATCACACTAAACACATTACAGAATGTGTCTCGAAACCTCCTCAAACGGTCCCAGATATGTAAAGATGAAGACGGCGGTCACTTCCATCACCTTTTGTAGTCGTTTAAGCACTTCTGTAAAATAAAAATTAATGTTTGTACATTGTTCTTTTTTTTTGAGTTGCAATGAGACACTCTGTATATGTTGCTCTTTTAAAGGGGTAAATTAATAAATAACTGATATTTAGATTTTTGTGCAATAACATACGAAAATTCAAATTTATTCATTTATTGTTTTTAATACATTTGACAGATAAAAGTTGTTATTCATAGGCTAATATGTTATATTTTATGAGGTAGTTTTATGTTGTACTCTGCTCTAACTTCTGGAGTTTGAATTCTACTAAATTTCACGTTTCGAAAACCATGAAACAATTTATCAGAATGCTACTGGGAAAATGATAAAAAAAGAAACATTTTAATTTGATGTTTCAGTTCTGTTAAACCAGAAGTAAAATTTTAGTTATGTGAGATTTGGCCAAATAAATATTCTTTTACTATCTGTACACTTATTTATTTTAATCCAAATATTCCCAGTTTATTCATTAAAAATAATTGTCATTAATAATTTAGTGACTAAATTATAATTTTAAATATTCTAATTATAAGTAAGTTTAAAGAAAAATCTATTCATAATTTATTTATTGCTCTAGATGCGAGTCTTAACACTCAAATTGAATTGTTTATCTAAAAAAAGGCATAAAGAAATTTTGATACCACAAAATTCACACTCTTAAATCCAGTACAACTGACTTGATAAAAAGTAGAATAAACAATTAGGATATCTCAAAACCTACTTGACAATTTCAATTCTCCTTGAAGCTCCAAATCGGAACTCAAAACATCCCATGCTAACCCGTGCTTTTATAATCCGGAATCAAATAACAATGCTTTGCGTAAAAACAACATTAGCGTAAACTGCAGAAAGTTTACATATAACTTGTCAGATCACATTAATATATCAAGAATACAAAAGAAAATTATAAAATAATAAATATAACTAAAAATTGGTTAAAGAAACAAAATTTTAATAAAACGCATTCAAAATACCTAAAATTTATACTTTTCCCTCATAGAAGAAGGAATTATAAGATAGAAGGAACATAAAGGGTGTTTTCGCCCATCTTCTCCTTTCCCGATTTGCCACAGATTTTTTTATTTACGCCTGCTTTCGAAACTATTTCAAAGCAAGGAAATAAGCAGGGGAATAGTACGGCGTACTTATCGCTGTCTTGGCACCTTTTCCCCTCGATATTTTCTTATTTATTTAAACGTTTGTTAAGATTGTTTTGATTTTTGCTACGTCTGTTATGCGAAGGACATGTTATCTAAGGAGTGTAAACATAATGCAATCTATTTAAAGCTTTGTTTTTAAAGTTACGTATATTTTCTTTTTGTTATGGGGTGGAGGGGGGTATGTTTTTCCTAAATACCAATAAAATAATACTTAAAAAACAATAATTGGTTGCTTTTATAACTAATATTTAATTCAATATTTTCAATTTTCCGATATTTGATATCTTTATTTTTATGACAATAAAGAACTCCGGTCTAATTTCTTTAAATAACTCATAAAAAAAGAACTTTGTTCAAGAATCAGTTTAAATTCGACATATTTTAAAACATTATTACGCTTTCTTACGTAATGAAGCTACTTACAGCGTCTGATTTATGGCAGGGCATTCGGGGCACGGCCCCAGGGCCCCCGATTTTCCGGGAATCGCAAATGTTACTGAAGATTTTTAAATTATTAGCCAAAATCTGATGAAGTTTTAACTATTAAAAAACAAAATTAAATCGAAAGTTTTTTTTTCATGTAAAAATAACTTTTAAGGGCTACATCACTCACGTGTAAACGCCTACCCGCTATTGTTAATCCTATGGGAGAAATTTTTAAAAATATCTCATTTGCATTTCAATATTTAAAAATAAATTTTACCTTTGGATATTCAAAATCGATGTCTACAAAGGCCGTTTTTTACTTTTTCGATTTTGTTGACAGGTTTTTTTTATTAGGATACTTTCACTTTCGGAACCGATTTCGAAAGATAGAAAAATCGTCAGCGAGATAGAACACTTAAGATTATGAGGATATTATAAAAACTTTTACTGCTAAAAAATTGAGAAAAAACATCATTAAATATCACAAAATTATTAAAACATCTGTGCCCATGGCCCCCAAATTTGTAAATCAGTCGCTGGCTACTTATAAAATAAACACATACATTTAACCCCCCCCCCCTTCACCTCCGTAATATCAACTAAGAATTGATTGTATTCACCTGATTTTAAAATTTAAAACCAAACCCTTATTTAAATTTAACTAAAATCCCTTTTCTTCTGATGATTTTGATGAAAAAAAAAGTAAAATTTATTCTTCATAAAGGACTGAATAATTAAACAATAGGATAAAATATTTTTTATTTTTTAGTTAAAAGATTTAAAGTAATCGTTTAATTTTATGAAATTAGGAAATACTAATAAAATGTGTCATATTTATTATTTGTGTTGTCAACATCCCTTTTTCTAAGCAAATAAAAAACGCAAAACGATAAATGAGATACCATATGAAAAAACTTTGAACAGGTTTCTGACATATTATACTCATATTTCGTTAAAACATATTTGATGAGAATTACATTTAATTAAAGATTAAATCAGCATTGTTTTCATAAATGAAATGAAAAGTTTTTCTCAAATCAGCATTGCCACAAAAAAAAAAAAAAAATACCGCATCAATGATTATTAAAATAAAAAATATATGTTCCAATAAAGATAAAGTGGGACAAAGTTATTGCACACGTTTATATTATATTTATGATTAAAAAGCAAAATTTAAATTCAAATGCTCAATTTATTTTTCTTTCCCCCATGTTTTTTTCCAAAACAGATGATGTCACCCTCTAATGCAGTTAAAATACAATTAATTACTTTTTTTTTCGTTTGCTATCCTCGGACAGATTTTACTGTAACTTTGGTTGAATAAATTAAATGATATTCTGGCTTGACTAATGTTGTTTAGGAGATACTTTTAGTCTTTTACTTTTTTTTTAAGTTTAAACCTGCATCTAAAAAATATTAGACTGTAGTGTGAAATATTTTTCAAGACATGATATGAGAATGACAAAAGCAGAAACACCGGAAACCCATCGTGTTAGGCGGCGGTTAGTAGGAACGTCTATTCCAAGAAAAAAGCCAAGTTTTCGCCAATATCGGTGAGGTTGCGAGCATTCTGTTCGACCACCTTCCCATAATCCCCGTTGCGCTTGATGGGCGAAAACACCCCTCATGGTCCTTCTATCTTATAATTCCTTCTTCTATGCTTTTCCCTAAATAAAAGAACTTACCCTTGTGTCCGAAAAATGTCGTCCATTTACATTCGGAAATTTGGGAGCTTTCACACCTTTATTATTCACAAGTAAAAACTAAGTAGAGTACCTTTATACTCAACTATTGACAAAAAACACTTCACAGTTCAAATATCGATGAATCAAAGACTTCGAAACTCCAACACAAGAATTCGTAATTCATTAAAGGACATCGTATCATTAATAGATCACAACTTCACAATTTAAATTACCATACAATTTTCAGATGCAAAGAGAATAACGAAATTAGCTACAATAACATAGCAGCATCAAAAATATTTATTGGAAATATTTATACAATTTCTATCCATATGAGTAATTCCATATAAAATCAACCAATAAAAAATATTTTTTATGTTATTTTTTTAAGAAACAGTGTGGCATAAGCAGAAGAAAAATGTGCAGAAAAAAAGAATAAATTTGAAAATGTGTAGTAAGTTATCATTAGAAACATTTTTTTTTAAATTTCCTTATTCTCAGATTTTTGTTTATATAATAATATTTACATTTTTTTTTATTACGTCGTTAATACTTCCTTAAACAGGAATGTAAATTATCAAAATAAACATTCAAGTACGCGAACTTATATTTATTTTGGATGTACAGGATGTCTACGTATTCTTGCAACAAAACAAATAAATGATGATACACAGCAAGACGAAAAGTACTTGCCACTGTAAGTGGTTTGCGTTCCCATTGTTTAATCACATATACAAAATGACTCACTAAAATCTGAATCCGGATCATATCTTTAACAATACTTAGAATATTGTAAAGTAAATTATTAAGAATTTATCTTACGTTGTGTTAAACGGGATGACATCACTTGAAGTGCAGCGATGAATTCGGTCAGTTTCACCGTATTATCTGTCAGCCACATTTCGGGGTGCAGGAAGTGACGTTTAGCGTGTTTTTTGTACAGATAGTGGCTGTTTTAAGACTTTTTCAAAATAAAATTTATAAAGAATTTTTTATTCTTAGTCACTTTTGTACGTAAATAAAATTTTGCAATGAAATGGTTTTTACAATTTTATTTACAAAACCTTAAATATATTTAAAGTATAGATACATGATCCTTTTTGCTATATAATCGTAGAACGGTATAAATAATATCGAAAACATAAAAAATACCTTAAATATCTCAAAGGCATTTTCATTGATTAATGCTGATCGAGGATTGTGATAGAAAATTATGTCATCACAAGAAGATAAAAAAAATATCTTGTGGCATAAAAGAGCATGTAATAGTATTCTATCGCGTTATTATCATTTTGTATATGCTGAGAAAAAGAGGTATTTACTCCAAAATTTTGAAAATAAAATTGGAGAATTCTTAACGTAAAAAAATATCAGTGCGACATACATTAAACTTTAAAAATTCTTTTGATCAATAATAACCACGTTACATTTAAATAAGAATTTTGAGTTTGTAAGTTTTTAAATTTTATTTACAGTTCCAATCCGCAATATACGCGGCATGATGCTTTTACTTATTAAAGACGCAAATATTGTAGAATTATTTTATTACTTTCTTCTATCTTTGCAAGAAGAAAGTATTGGATTCAGGAAAATTTTTGACTTCCGGTTTTCGGCGGATTTATACGTTTTAGAAGGTCCTGAACACGATTTGACCATTTTTAGAAAATGTATGTCTGTGACTCTGTTTGTATGTGACAAAAATTTTGTGGCCGCTCTATCTCAAGAACCAGTGCACGGAATTTAATAAAACTTTATATTCAGTTAGTCCTTGATATAAGTTGGTACTGATTAGTTTTTGGTGAAAATCGCCCGACAGGTGGCGCTGCTATGCTGCATTTTTCGCGATTTCCGCAATAGCTCTATCTCAAGAACTAATGCACTTATTTCCATCAAACTTCAGGTTCAGTTAGGCCTTGACATAAATAAATTCTGATTATGTTTTGGTGTAGATATCCCAACAGGTGGTGCTGTTATACCACTTTTTTCTCGATTTTTGCATTAGCTATATCTCCAGAACTAATGCACGGAATTTCATCAAGCTTCAGATTCCGTTAGACATTGACATATATAGATGCTGATTACGTTTTAGTGTAAATAGCTCAATAGGTGGCGCTGCTATGCTATTTTTTTTCATTATTATCTCTATCTCAAGAACGAATACACGGATTTTCATCAAACTTCAGATTCAGTTAGACGTTGACAATAGTTGTTGTTGATTTGGTTTTGGTCAAAATCTCCTAACAGGTGGAGCTGCTATGCTGCATTTTGCAGGATTTATACGATTTTAGCAATCATCATATCTCAAGAACTAATGCACGGAATTTAATAAAACTTTAGATTCAGTTAGAATTTGATATAAATTGGTGCTGATTCTCTTTAGTGTATGCGAAATCTGTGTGAGATAGAAGAAAATTTTGGGATTGGCACATCCGACTAGTTTTTCTTCATTGTTTATATAGTGTTTTATTATTTATATACTGTTGTTATATTGTTAGAGAAGAATGAAAAAGCAATTTCATGTTACAAATTTATAAAATTTCTAGTTAAACAGTTAGTAGATGACTTTCAAATGGTAAAACAAATCTCGATGAAGAGCGTATGCCAAACAAAGATTCCAACGGGATTAGAAACACAGTGGGAGCATTCGCAATGGGATTAGAAAAAACTGTATAGCTTTTTCAGCTATAAGTTTCAGGAGGGAAATATGAAACTAAAAATTGTTGTGTTATTTGCATCCGCAAGCCAAGTATCTAGTACAGTAGCTTCCAAAATTGAGTATACATCACTCACTGTCTACTTTGAAGAACTAAAATGGTAATATTAAACTATCATTTAACCCTTTGACGGGCCAAACAATTCTGTTGCTGAAAGGTTTAAATAATGGACAGCTGCTGCCAGAATCAACGAAAAATTGATTTTAAAATAACACATTGTTTTTCTTCAAGTTTATTATAAAAGCAGAATATTATTTTAATAAATTCCAGTATTAATCTAGCAACTGATAATTAAAATTAAGTGGTAAATAGATTACCACTGCCTAAAAATTAAGTGGTAAATATTACCACCGCCTGACAAAAGGTTAAGCTTGTCATTTAAACGAATAGCAAATTACACATTAAAAAATGTACTAGACAAAAATTAAAAGTGAGGAGTCAATAATATCTCAACTAGCATAATTGTTATGCCGAAGTTACAAGTTTGAGTCATAAAATTCAGTATAAACTTCATAAATATTGCAATATTTTTGCCCTGATCATTCTTAAATGAATCAGTATAATTGTTTTGTTGTCTTAAGATAATGATCATTCCTTTTAAAGTAGAAAAAAAATATATTATTATCATAATTATATCCAGAGCAGAAACATTTGTGGAAAATCCGAAATGTTCAATTTAGATGTTAAAACAATTACATTTCTATTCAAATTGTAAAGCAATTGTATCAATAATGGACGCATTCAAATATATCAAAAAATCTTAAGAATTTTATGGAATTGCAAACAGAACTGAAAAGGGTAAAAAAGGGAATCCGCAGTTTCAGAATCAAAAGGAAAGAGTAATTTAAGAAGTAACAAAAAAAAATCTCAAGGTAATTTCTAAATTTAAAAAAAAAAAAAAAAAAAAAAAAAAAAAAAAAAAAAAAGTTGCATAAAATTATGCAAAAATATTTTCTGCTGAAAATATTCGAAGAAAAAGAAATTGCAATGGCCGGATAGCTAGGGGAAAAAACTCATTTTTAAAGCAAATCGAGAGCAGAAAATGTTCCTTCTAAAGACCAAATTTTAAAGTTTCACAAACTCGAAATGAAATATTTTGCAGTAAATGAATAGATTCTGAGTTTTGGAAGTGATGATCATTGTTATAATTGGCATAAACATACAAGTACACTTCTGCTTTAAAACACCTCTTTCCTTACGGTCAAACATGGAAGTGATAGCGGTACAGAGGGTCTCATTGTTACAAAAAAGGTGGAAACTTTACTTTTATTTATGATAGATTCATGGATAAAATCACTCTAAAAACGCCATTTTCAAAACTGAGCGAAAAATACTCAAATCTGAGTATGGCGCATTGTCAAAATGGCTCCTAATCAAAATTACTCAAGTTTGAAACATGTATGTACGTATTTCTGAAAACATGCACACACTCAAGAATAAAACATTATGTGCTTATTCTTGAGTATGTTCAAGTTTCAAAAATGAGTTTGAACTGATCCTAATAATTTTTTAGTATGTCCATGTTTCAAAAATGAGTATGAACTGACCTCTATGTGTTCAGTTTTGAGTATGTTCATGTTTCAATATTCTGAGTATTTCTGGTATTTCAGAATTGAAAGCACTGGGTCATCATATTTGAAACAAAAAGTTTCATAACAAAATGAAAACATCAATTTACTCAGATGTGAAAGTGTCATATTGCTCAGTGATGAAGCACATGAATATATTAAAAAATAAGGTTAAATAAAGTGGCGAAAATATAGATTTTGTGCATTTTATTTGAATTTCAACAAGTTATTTATTTTAACAAGCTAACGGCCCTCAAAATACACTAAAGTTCTCAAACTATAGTAATTGTGAAGTTGTAAAATGCGATTGCTCACACTACCTTAATCTGCAGATATCAGTGTGGTTGAAAGTGGATGTTCTCACTTTAAAAAAAAAGCTTTCAAAATATAATATTACAGTCAAAAAACGCTTAAAAACAGTATAATGAAAATGGGCGCAAAAGTATCCAGCAAAAGAACACAATCTCTTTTCAACGCTGTGTCACACCTTAGGGAAACCGATCTAAATGAAAATAATATACGACAAAATGTGAATTATTTTTTTTTAGCTCACAGGCTATCAAAGCCCGTTCTGTATGTATGTACTTATGTACGTAATGCGATAACTCTTGATAGAACTAACCGTTTTGCTTTCAATTTTGTTTATAGATTCCTTGTGATAAGGCGCTTCCCTGATTAGTTTTGGGGTTCATTGGTTAACTATAAAGGGGAGGTTAACCCCCTTAATTTAGATAAATGTGTTTTTCATGCAGAATTGTCCGATTTTCTTCAAATTTTGTATATAGGTTCATTGTGATAAGGTGCTTTCCTGATTAGTTTTGGGGGTTCATTGGTTAAGTATAAAGCGGGGAAGGGGGGTCTAATCCCACTTAATTTAGATAAATGAGTTTTTCATGCAGAATTATGCGATTTTCTTCAAATTTTCTATATATGTTCATTGTAATAAGGCGCTTCAAGAGTTTAATATACAATTAGTGTGAATAGCCTGTGAGCTCAATGCCCTCAGTTTAACTGGGCAGTTTTCTCTTTATTTAAACGTTATATAAAGGTATATACTCATATTTGGGACTTCGAAATTTCAATTTCGACTTGAAAATTACACTAATTAAAATTATATAAATTCCTCGTTCTTATTGTTTTGCATAATATAATTCTTAATGTGCATTTTATCGCTCTTGTATATATTCAATAAAAATAAGAATTCAATATTATTTACTTAAGTCCTTAAATAAGGGAGTGATTAGTAGTGTATGCTCACTTTTTGGAGCCACTCTATATCGGAGAAATCCTCGAAAAGCATCAGAGTAAGAAAGAATATGTCAAATTCATTATGTTTTTACTTTTAAAATATATTAATAACTTTTCATTAAAAATTATTTTTTTTTTTGGTTTTACGTTTGATATAAAAATTTTAGTACATAATTTATGTTCATGAGAAACCTTGTTTCGACACAGCGAGTGTACTTGAAATACTTCCGGACCATTAAGGATTTAATAAAACACAAATGACATTGCAAAGAAAAAACTTCATCGGTGTTCAATCGCGTAATCTCTGTGTTCAATTGACATCACTCGTCTTGAAATGACTGGCTCACCAAAACAGTCCTCATTCTGTATCATTCAGTAATGTTTTTAGTTATCTGAAATAGCATTGCCTAGGTTGTCTTGAATTGTTGAATTTTTACTTTACTTTTGACTGGCTATGAAATGACTGGCTCACCAAAACAGTCCTCATTCTGTATCATTCTGTAATGTTTATAATTAGCTGAAATAGCATTGCCTAGGTTGTCTTGAACTGTTGAATTTTTACTTTACTTTACACTGGCTTTGAAATTACTGGCTCCCCAAAACAGATTACATTCTGTATCATTCAGTAATGTTTATAGTTAGCTGAAATCTCATTGCCTCGGTTGTCTTGAACTGTTGAATTTTTACTTTACACTATATAAATAAGAAGAAAGAACATGATTGTTAAAAAATCTGGATTTTCTTTTTTGGATAGGCTTAGACGTTGCAGGATATCCTGAATACAATTTGACTATTTTAGGAAAATATTTGCCTATCTGTGTGTCTGTTTGTTTGTCACTATGCTATACACATTTTGTGATGCATAACTCTAATCCAAGAACTAAAGCACGGAACTTTATCAAACTTTATACTCAGTTACATCTTCACGTAAGTGCATTTTGGTGTATATCACCTAAATGTGGCGGTGCTTATGCTTTTTTTCGAAGAAAGTGACGGCTATATCTCAAGAACTAACGCAAGAAGTTTATCAAACTTCATATGCTGCTAGACCTTAATGTAAATTTGTTTTGATTACGTTTTGGCGTACATCGCCCAACAGGTGGTGCTACTCTGCTGGAATTTCACATTTTCCGTGTTAGATATTTCTTCGCATTTATGCGATGAATTTTAAATCTAATATATAATACTTATTATCAAAAATTATAATGATACAGTTTTTTTGTGATAATTCAGATGGGGTGAAATGCTATGCTTTGCTTTTTACTTAACATTCCAGATGTATATCGTTTTCTATAAGTTTAAAATGCATTAAATTTTACATTTGAAATTATTAATTTAAAGTAAATATGTTAACCTAATTGCGATTTGAATATCCAATTGGGGTTCTGTCAAGTAAAGACTGTACAAACTATACCAGATTATCAAAATTTCGTATAACAGAAAGATACGTAACAACATAAAACACTGCGACAGTACATTGATATCCGAATAGTGCCATAAAATAGATATGGCGACTCAAAAATATAGACCTTGAGCTTCTGGTAAAACTAATTTTATAAGATAAATTTTGTCGTAAATATTACAACTTTTGTTACTGTTTATTTACAACTTAACAAATATTTTTAATTTTATAAAACTTAAATAAATATATTTTCAAAAAGAAATAATTATCTAAATTAATTACAGGATTCCCAATTCGATTTTAAACTTCAGTCTATTTTCGTCATTTTATACCTTCTGGCCTCTTGATTAATATAGAGATGGTCCTTTCTTATCATTGACCAAAAGATAATTCCCAAGCCGTTAGTTTTATTGGAATAATTCCAATTACATAAATGTTTCTCTTTATCCCGTCATTTACATCAAAATAGATATATATATTTTTTTCAAATTTGCAAAATTTACAATTTTATGCGGTTCCTGGGGTTCATAAAAAAAATTTCTTAGGAAAAGTTTCTTCATGGTCTAGCAATTAAAACAGTTCAAATTTCATTTATGCATGGCCAACATTTATGGAGTAATAATAAATAAATTTTCGACGTTTTCTGGAACTAAAATCACGTTTTACTGTTTTTAAACCCACCCAGAAAACGCCGGAATTTAATAAAATTTAATGTACTGTAACTCGGCAAACTTTGATCGGAATTGGATTTAATTTTATTTTTAAAAATTTGCAAAATTTACAATTTTATGCGGTTCCTGGGGTTCATAAAAAAAAATTTCTTAGAAAAAGTTTCTTCATGCTCTAACAATTAAAACAGTTCAAGTTTCATTCATGTATGGCCAACATTTATGGAGTAATAATATATAAATTTTCGACGTTTTCTGGAACTAAAAGCATGTTATACTGTTTTTAAACCCACCCAGAAAACGCCGGAAGTTAATAAAATTTAATGTACTGTAACTCGGTAAACTTTGATCGGAATTTTTACTGTTTTACTTCTTAGGGCAGGGAGAAAGTGTTTATAATTAATTATAAATTATAGGATCCAGGGATCATATAAAAGTTTAATTTTTGTAAACTTTTAAAATATAAATATTTTGACATAGGTGGATTTTCATATGATGACTAACAACATTTAAAATATTTTTGCAATTTGAACTATACCGTTAAAACTTTAAGTTTAGGCATTATCTTTTGGCCAGGGATAAGAAGAGAGATAGATTAGAACGATATAGTGGATGAAAGTATTTTTTTATAATGACAGTATAATTGTGTATTTTTGCGCTTGAAGTTTCATATAAAAACTAGTAGACTATAGCTATCACAAAATTTTCATCTTTATTATTCTAATATATTATTTTAAACAGTGCACTTACACCCGAACAATTATAAGAAGTATAATACATTTCAATGGTTTTAACTGGGAGATATAGTGATAGCTTTCAGAATTTAAAAAAAAAAAGAATATTGAATATTTGGAGATATTTAATGCCTTATTTGAACCAACATATATATTCATACAAATAGTCTCTAATGTACAATTAGGAGCATTTCAATCTAATGGAAAATGAGATACGGCTATAATGTTTATCGTAAAAAACATAGCATAGCTGCACTTCCCGTCGAATGCAAACAAACATTGTTAAATGAGCATAGTTTTTCAAATAAGCATCTTAAATATCCAATTTGGTGCAATTTCAACTCTAAAAATGCCGAGAAAAATCTATCTGGAAAATCGTGAAAATCTGGAAACGGTCACTTGACCTACTTTGAGGCAAATAACAAAACATAATCAACAGCTATTTATGACACGATCTAACAAAATATTAAATTTCATAAAATTTCGTATAATGCATGTGACCCAAAAAGATCCGCGCAACTTCAAAATTTTATTTAAAAAAAAATAATAGGCCTACAGCAAAACTAGTTACAACAATAGTTTGAATAACGCAAAAAGTTTTTTTTTTCTACAGTATGTTTCTGGTCACTACACAACACGTAAACGATTATTAAAAAATTCATTTATTCAAAATGGCGCATACCGTGAAGAAAGCTCAAAGTGTCGAGTGGTTTTCCTTTTGGGGTTATGTAAAATATACTGAATATCGAACAAAAGTTAATAATCTCATGGAATTGAAACAAAAGACCCAAACAGCTGTAGCTACTGTTGATGTTAGCATACTAAAACGTTCGTGGATTGAATTGGAATATACTCTTGACATTCTTCGCAATACGAAAGGAAACTATGAATGTTGAAGTTTACTAAGGCAGTAGAAAAAAAACTTTTTGAGTTATTCTAATTCTATCTATTGTTGTAACTACTTTTGCTGTAGGCATATTCTTTTTTTTTAAATAAAATTTTGAAGTTGTACGGATCTGTTTGGGACACCCTGTAATTCTTAAGTTAGAGAACCTCCAATGTTTGAGTAACGCTGCACTGTAAAATGTTATTTTTCCTGCGAAAATATAATATAAGCATGAACGAAAATGTAATGCAATCTATTCCCAGTTACTCACGATTCCGAATAGCATTAGTTTATCTTTAGAAACCTCAAAAGCCAACAGATTTTTCGACTTAACCCTATAACTATGTCCTGGGGTCCACGCGGACCCCAGCGATTTCAACAAGTTGTCAAAAAATCTATCACTCACTGAGTAGTTTCAGTCGGTGACATCTCATATGATATTGTTTATAACACACAGTAAAAATTGAACTGTACAAATATAAATGGTACTTGTTTTGTTTTAATTTGAAAAATAGATAGCATATTTGTCCTGCGCAACAACAGGGCATGTTTCGATAGGACATAGTGATAGGGTTAAAGAATACTTTTTATATGTTGTTATGTAACCGAAAATATGTTGTAATTTAATTCTTATGCTAATTTTTAATACAATTATGCTTCTTACTTTAAAAACAGAGTGGTATTATTATCGCATTGACTTTCCTTCTTAAGGCAATATATAAATGATGTTTCTTTAAAATGACGAATTGACACAATTGTTCAATATCTTTGTATCGATAAAGAATATACAAAATACATTTTAAAAGTAATTTTTAAAAAAGTAACCATTTAATGATGTTTTATACAACGATTTAGTTACAAAAAAAAAAAAAATAACAATAATAAGTTAACATCATAATTAATGCACAATATTTTTATTTTAATTGCGATTATTAAATTATAATTACAAAGTCTATTTATAAAACCAAAAATCAGAAAAACAAATGTAGCGCGTTCCGGTCTCGAGCCCACGGACAAGCAAGCAGACGCCATAACATATGAGCTACGACCAACGCAGTAGTTTTGTTACAAAGTAAGTATTTAAGTTGTATTACTATATTAGACCTCCTATTTCTCGAGAACTAAATTAGCTCTTTGCAAAATGTTATCTGACAAGCAGTATTTTCTTTTACATAAGAAAATGCAACTTTCAAAAAGCTGAATTTTCTTACCATTATATTGGTATACTCTTATGAGATTGGTTCCTATTTGACTCCACCATTAGGCGAAATCTTGCCAAATCGTCGATAGTCTGTCAGATGTAGCTCTTTTATTGTTGGAAAGACAGAGCAATGATAGTTTTTTTATGATGACACGTTTGCTACGTATGACGTATTTGTTACGTCATCAAGAATTGTTTATTCGACGTTTATCTGTATTTTTAATTATGTTTAATGATTTATTAGTTATTTAAAACACGTTTTTTTTTCCTTTTTATACAATTAAATAACACTTACGTCATTAAACGGTTACGTCATGATATTAAAAGGAAAAAAGCATTGAAAAAATTTCATCATCTGCTTGTTTATTTAAAGCTTGATTTTTTTCCCTTTTTTTATGTATGTGAGTGGCTACTCTTGTTACTTTAGAACAGTATAATTTAATTGACTTCAGTTTTCATGGGAGTCTAGTGATCACCGAATTAACGAATTTCGTATATTTTATGTGATCCCTATACAACGAAGTTGCTGCATCCAGTAAATTTTTTTTCATGTTCGCGAAGCAATCATACATGCGGTAGAGTGATCGCCGCAGTAAGTAATTTCGTGTATTTTTGGGGATTCCGATACAACGAGGTTGCTGTATCCAGTGATGTTTATTTTTCGGTTTCATGTTCGCGAAGCGATCATACATGCGGTACAGTGATAGCGGCATTAGTGAATTTCTTGTGTTTTTTTAGGATTCCGATGCAACAAGGTTTATGTATCCAGTGATATTTTTTTTCGATTTCATGTTCGCAAAGCGATCATACATGCGGTACAGTGATGCCGGCATTAATGAATTTCATGTATTTATTAGGATTCCGATGCAACAAGGTTTCTGTACCCAGTGATAATTATTTTTTCAGTTTCATGTTCGTGAAGCGATCATACATGCGGTACAGCGATCGCGGTATTAACGAATTTCGTGTATTTTCGTTTTTTTTCAACTTCACATTAATCTTTAAATTAAAGTCTAATAATGCTTAAAGTGATAAAAAACATAACACGGAATATATAATACCTTTTTAATGTAGATTACATATGTTTCGTTCACTCTATCGGTGACATCTTCAGATCTATATGATAAATACAATATTCTCGCATATTTAATCATATGTAATATACATTAAAAAGGTATTTTTAAATATTCCGTGTTATGTTTTTTATCCCTTTAAGCATTATTAGACTTTAATTTCAAGTTAACAAGTGATTGCATTATATTATTTGTTCACATTAATCGTTAACTTTTATGTAATATCGATGTAAATTGTATAAAAACATGTTTTTTACTGCTCATATTATCTCTTTAATATCTATCTGATTAAATTTGTCAAATAGAATATTTTATTTCACTCATAAATGCAGTATCTAAAAAAAATCAACTGTATGTTTATGGTTTAATTTGATAATTCTGTATTTAAATTTTCATTCTTTTGTCCAAATTTTTTGAAGGAATCATATTTTACATTCGGTACGTTGTCACTCTCATATAAATGCAATCTATTTTTCAATGACGTTTTTATTGCTAAATCCATTACGTTTCCTATGTGTAACTATTTAAAAATAAAGAATGACAACATTTCACCACTTGTTTATTGGGGGTTACAATATGATAAATGCAAGTAAACAATTTAGAAATCGCCAGTGTTGCATCATTTTTAAAAAGCGCCAAATGCTGGGGTGAAATAGGATGATGCCCTCTTATGATAGAAATCACAAACTGAAAGAAACACGCCAAGTTAACTATGACAGCTGTCCTGCACATACAACTGTATATGGGTTATTTATTTGTTCACATTTAAAACGCTAATAAACTGGCGTACTTTGTAACAATATATTTGTTGTCTGTAGTGCGATGCAATTACATTAAAAATTAAGAAAAAATGCACAAACGATCCTATGGAATCTGGACGTGCGTCAGCTTAAAATTTAAAATTGGATTTTGTTACGAAATCAGCTGTGATTTACATAAATAATTAATACTTATAGAAAATACTGTTTAAAATGTTAAAATTACAAGAACAAGATAAGAATTATTTAATAATTTACTTATTTTTTTTCCTTTTGTTTTGATTTTTGATTATTTTTATTACCAGATAGAACTAATGTTACTAAACAATATAATAAAATATAACACCTTGTAATAGTATATTACTTTTAAATGCTAAAGGTGTAAAATTAACAACTATAATATAAATTAAAATAACTTTTATTGTTTTACATGTTTCGACTCTTCTGAGTCATTTTCAAAAACAAAATTGAATATTCTCATTTTGTTTTTGAAAATGACTCAGAAGAGTCGAAACATGTAAAACAACTAATAAAAGTTATTTTAATTTATATTATAGTTGTTAATTTTACACCTTTAGCATTTAAAAGTAATATAATGTTACTAAATTTAAGTATTCTGCGAACGTGGGATTTTTACAATTATATTATCAGGTAAGAAAGACACGATTATACAACACTGAGTCATCGAAAGTATTATCAAAAGTGGTGAAGATTTCCGTTGAATGGAAATTTACTGCTTATGCAAATCAAACACTCTTAAAAACAATCACCAAGAATGTTCAACAGTGAAAAATCCCGAATGGTAAGATGTGCTTTAGTAGCATTTTTAGCTTTTTCATCTAAAAAGATAGTATTTTGCCAATATACTCAAAAATACTAGAAGTTCTATTAATCAGATGTTCTTTTTGCAAGTTAATTCCTTTTAAATTGAATTAGTCCGAATTTTTGGCGTAAATGGTGTTATCGATATCAAAAGAAATACAAGACGTAAATGTCTCTATTAAAAGCTTAGAATACAGAACAAAAATAGTTAAATGATTTTAAATAAATATTCTCCAATCAATTACCATATTCGTTTTATTTTTTTTTCCAACTTCGTTATAACATTTTTACGTATTTGAAGTAAACAAAAATATTACTTCTGAACATATTTATATTATATTAAAATCATTAAAATTACAGATTTACAATTACATAAAACATTACAAACATACTAAAATTGGACGTTTCGGATTTACATGAAAATCCCTCATTAAGAAACATTTTTTTAAGAATGTTGATGAGGGATTTTCATGTAAATCCGAAACGTCCAATTTTAATATGTTTTTAATGTTTTATATAATTGTAATGTAATGTCTGTAATTTTAATGATTTTAATATAAATTTTTACGTATATTTAATGTTCTAAATCTATTCTATTCTAATTATTTTACAAATGAATGTAAAGATACTTTGTAACATTTCTATAAAATATGGAGAGTAAAACTTATAGAACTCTTTTATTTCTAAATTTCACTCTTAAATCAAAGAAATTTATTTGTTCCTCACTAGTTATTTTCCCAGAGCTTCTAAAGGTAAGGGGGATATTTTCAAAATCGTGGGTAACTCTAAGTTTTAGAATGTTATACAGTAAAACCTAATATGGCAGAATCTCAAGAGAGTAGGAAATAATTTTGTTATAGAAGTATTTCTGTCTTAGCAGGTACGCTGTCTGTTACACGTGTCTATGGGATCATGAACTTTATCCGTTTAAAGCAGTAGTTCGTTGTAAACAAGATACGTATTCACAAGATTTAGAGTATTAAATTTTCTGAAATATTTATGCGACATCATAATATGTTTATGAAAACTTTTACAGTCTACGATTTTGTCGGGATAGCAAATATAAATTCGAAATAAGAGTGGAAACAATTTATAACTAATTTTCTTAATTATTATTATTTTGCATCTGTTTTTAAAGTGAGTATAACAATCAGTGACTCGAATGAATACAAAAAATTAGGAGTTATAGTTAATTATATTTTTGAATATTAATTTCATGATCCATATTCTAAATCTTAAAATTGGGGGAATTAAAACTATAATCTGGACTTATGAGACAAATACTTACATACAAACACTAAATAACGTGTTGTTAAACTTCGCAGCGTAAAATCTCGGTATGGAATGCTTTTTACTACATTTTAATAGGTTGCATGTAATATATCACACCATGATTGCAACCGAAGTTCGCCTAATTCTTCTAAATTCCGTAGTAATGATGTTGATATTCGAATGTGTTCTTTTAAGTGAAACCATGGGTGTTCAATAGGATACACGGCTGAACAATTTGCAAATTATGGCAGTAAAGAAAACACATTCTCATCTTCCTCAAACCATTCCAGCACCGTACGAGCTGTCGAAGGAGAACTACAGGGTGTCGCTGAACTCAGGGGCCGAACTTGTCGGTGTGATAGAACACGCCTAGACAAGCTCAAATCACTATACAATACATGGTCGTAACTTGTTGGTGTGATAGAACACGCCTAGACAAGCTCAAATCACTATACAATGCATGGTCGTAACTTGTTGGTGTGATAGAACACGCCTAGACAAGCTCAAATCACTATACAATGCATGGTTGTAACTTGTTGGTGTGATAGAACACGCCTAGACAAGCTCAAATCACTATACAATGCATGGTCGTAACTTGTTGGTGTGATAGAACACGCCTAGGCAAGCTCAAATCACTATACGATGCATGGTCGTAACTTAAGCAGTGAAGCGCTACAGGGCGTTTCTGATTGTGGAGAGAGCACTGTTCACTATGCAATTAGTACTTCCCTAGCACAGTCACCATGCATGAAATGCATGTCCGACTTTTCCTGATTCGTAAATCCAGCCATCTTTTTTTTACATTTAAGGTATGTGTGTTCAATGACTGTGCCATCTAACAGTTCAATGCTTGTGATAAGCCCATACAAGTTAATGTAAGCCCAAGTAATAAGACCATGCGAAAATAGCTTGTTTACATGTGTTCTATCACCGCTTAAAGTTTTGCTCATGAGTTCAGATTCATCTTCAATTTGTATGAAGGAAATTTTGTCCAATTTAAGATACATCCCCACTCCCTATTCTGTTGAGCTACTTACTTTGCAATTCCTTTATTTATTCGTCTAATTTTTATCCTAGTTAGTAACACAATTCCGCATAAATAAAATCAGTAGTCATTTGTTAGATATTGTGTAGAAAACATGGTTCTCTCCACAATCAGGAAACGCCCTGTAGTGTTTCACTGCTTGAATTACTTCCACGCATTCTATGGTGATTTGAGCTTATCTTGGCTTGTTCTATCCCCACTTACAGTTTGACACGCGAGTTCAGGGACAACCTGTATATCCTGGTGTTCGATGACATCTTGTAGCATCCGGATAGCATCTGGTAGCATTGAGATTATCTTGCACAATGACAGTGAAACGAAGTTCTATGACGTTCTATATAAAACTTTACCACACATGAATACTCCTGCCACCAGATTGCATTTTTGAAAAAGAGCAGTCAGGTAGAAATGTTTACATTGAAAACGCCGTACTTAAACGCGTCTATCCACGTGATGAAAACAAAAACGCGATTCACCTGTCCCTGTGACCCTCTTACATTCTGCATTACTGTGTGTCCCTACGTGTATATACCCTCTTACATTACTATGTGCCCACAAAATGCACTAACAGTGTTGCTATTTGAAAATTTAAAAGTTAGTTTAAATTTTATCTGCAGACTGTCCAAAAATGCTTTCATTCATACGACTTAATAATGGATAATTTGCCCAATCCATTCGAATCGGTATCATTTAAAAAAATATAATTTAGAGAAACATTAATGGTGTATGTTAACAAAGAATATTTCCAGTGATTTTGAGCTATATATCATACATGTCGCGGAAAAACGTAAATTCTTCGAATGAAAATGAGAGGTTGTAGTACAATTCTTGCCAAAATATAAAATAAATTTGAATAAAATACGATAAGAATTTACAGATTTATTGAATAAAATTTCTTGAAACTTCCTTTTAGTTTATGATAAGCATTCTAATAATTCACTTTATTGAAATGTTCCGAAAATAGAGTCAGTCGAAGAAAAATAAGAAGCATCTCGTATAAAATAAACTTAGCTTATAAATATTTATCTACTTAGAAATAGTTTTTAAATCTTTTTTTGAACAGATGCATATATTATTCGTTGCGATTCACTCTAAATGGCTAAAATGTATACTGGCTATTTACAAAACATAAAAACATATTTACTAGAATATCTTCACAAACAATAGAATATTTAAACAGAAAGAAGGATTTATTATATTTCATAAAATGTTAGTATATGGCGTAAGTTTCCATAGATATACATTTTTAATATGGACGTGAAAAGAAATTTACATTATAAAGATTTAATCAGATTGGTACACATTTTATGATTTAAAATTAAATTTAAAAGTGATATTTAAGACAGAATATTTAAACGAAAATATTTCCTATATTAGAAATCCATATAAATCATAAATGTTTTGTTGAATGGAATAAGTTTATTGATATATTCACAATGTTGGTATTAAAGATACAAAATCTGATGTTATAGTTCTGGATGCCGGTTTTTTTAAATATTTACTTTTTTAATGTACTTTTTTTTATTAAACGGCAAGGATTTTTTTTATGCACAACGAAATGTTCACATTTAACCCTTTACTGTGTGATTTGTAAAAAAATTACAAATTGACTACTTGATACAATCTGGGTGATGTACATAGAGAAAAATGCTTTTTTAAACTATTTCATTAAATTTTCATTAAAATATAGTTTAACTATAATTTTCGAATGCCATATTCCCCTTGGTTATTTAATTTAAATATATAAGAATTGAAACTTATGATTTATTTTACTAAAAAGGTGCTAAAAGTACATACAAATTTTTTACGGTTTTTAAAACATAAAAACCGTCAAAATATGCTGTTAATATCAAATACATCATACATAAAATAACAGAAATGTTATTTTTATTTGTATCACTATTAAACTATTTTCTCTATTTAAAAGAAAAATAGTTACTTCTTTCATTTTTAATTTTACTTAATTATATTTTAAGAACATTTTTTATGTACTATTTCTTTCTGCAGTCTGATAAATTATTTATAAAAATTCAGTAAGTTAAAGTAACAATAACTGCGAAAAATATTTCTTGACAACACACACGATATAAAAGTTAAACAAATATATTTTTTAGGACAGGCAGAAGTGACATAAAAATTCTTTAGTGGATAATCTCAATCTATCTTTTTCTTCGTCGCAGGTGTTACACAATAAAATATCACAGATTATATTTTGTGTGAAAAAGGCAAGTGAAGTTTTTCCAAAACATTTAATATTAATACAATATAAAAACGGTCAAAGGAAAACGCGTAGTAATAAAAATTTATTGTTCTTTACACCAAAAGAAATTTTTCGAAACCTTGAAAGAAACGCTGTGTTGATTGGGTCACTTGAAATTTTGTTGTTTTTGTTTTTTAATATTCTTGCAGGGGAAAAAAGTATGAAGAAGCATTTTTTTACATTACAAGAGTACTTTTCTGAAGTTTAGGAATTATTTTATCACTTATTTTATTCAAGATAATTTTGTAATTAAAAATGAAACAAATTTTTGGAATAAAAATTTTAGCATTTTTCAATATTGAGAATAAAGTTATCTTTCGTAATTTTGTATATATACAGGGTGTTCCAAAATTCGACCGACAAATTAAGAGGGGTGATAGAAGGCATCAAGAGGATAAAAACTTACTATAGAACACGGGGTTGCAAACCACGTTTAGTGGGAGAAAATCGCAAAAGCATTTAAGAAGGGTGTGACGTCGAATGGAACAAAAAGGGTCAATAATAAATAGAAAAAACAGTTATTTCGCGTAAAGCAGGATTACAATGCATTACAGTTCAATGTCAGAAAGGAGACGACGAGACATTTTTATAGGAATATGCTTTAACGCGTCCGGCAATCTTTCGTCCGTCGGTGTCGGCTGTGAAATGACTTTCGTGGCCGCAACTTCGACAATTTCTATAAAAATGTGTCGGCATCTCCTTTCTGACGTTGAACTGCCATGCATTGTAACCATGCTTGGCGTCATATAATTTTTTTTCTTATTATTGGCCCTTTTTGTTCCACTCGACGTCACACTCTTCATAACTATTTTTGCGATTTTCTCCCATTAAACGTGGTTTGCGACCCCATGATCTACAGTAACTTTTCATCCTCTTGATGCCTTCTACCCTCCATCTTAATTTGTTGGTTGAATTATAGAACACTCTGTATATGTATATCTATCTATCTATCTATCTATCTATCTAATATATATATATATTAAACTTTTTATCCTAAACGCTTATTCGTCTTCCCTATTTAAATATATATATATATTTATGATGTTTAACATACAGTAAAACGGATTGTACTTTGCTCTTTATGTACAAGTAATCAGCCTCTGTTTCTGTGAACATTTATCTATTTATTTTATCTAATTCATTAAAAATGTCTACAAATAGGAATTATGTAATAGACCTCTTATTAAAAAAAAAAATGTAGTCATTAGTATATTCTAAGCAATCGATATATTCAACGTTAAACATAAATTTTTGGGTAATTATATAAGTTCGTAGCACCTATACTCGTCGTCTGGTTCATCCGTCTGTCTGTTTGTCCGCATATAACAGCGCAAAAACTACCCAACCGAATGGTTTGAAATTTAATATACAAGGTGGCCATAATTAAACTGACGGTACTCAGAGTGTTCTGTAGCGCGATCTAATTGCGAGAATGGCGACAAATTTTGTAGGAAGATTAAACAAGACTGGGGACGAAGGATTCCGCGAAAAAAAATTTGTTCCAAAAGTCACCGCCAGGGGAATATGTGGCGCTTTGTATTCGAAAAAGATAGTTTCAAAAAATGAAGAATCAATACTGAAATAAAATTACCGTTTATTTAACGAATGTAGCAATTTAATCCAAGCTCAAAATGTTAACAGTTTATAAAAAGCTAAAAATTTACATAAACACTGCTAAAATTTGTTTATCTGCAATTTCACTTACAGAGCCCCAAAGAAACCAACAGCAGAAGAAGAAGTTCTTTATGCAAATTTCACGTTACATCTTTTGGCCCAGTGCTAGCTTGTTCGGCTTTGAAAGGTAATGTGCTACTGTTAGAAACGATTTCATTGAAAGTTATCTTTCATAATGTCTCCTTCTTTAGTCGAGCGAGCTCTACTAGTCAAATTCTTTTATCTCAACCAGTGCAATGCGCAAGCCGCTCTTCGTGCTTTTAGAAACCACAAAAAATGCGTAAAGATAACGGTCCTTTGTCAGTTAATGGTTTAAAAGCAATGGTTGGGAAGTTTGAGGAAACAGGTTCTCTAAATGTTCAGTCAGGCAGAGGACGAAAACCCGTATCACGGGATGCAATCGAAGGAGTCGCAACGGCGATTGTCAACAGAGCACCAGACAATATTGCTACCACTTCCAGCGCTCGTGGGATAGCTCGGAATCTGGATATGCCTTATTGTACGGTATGGAAAATCCTACAAAAGATTATCCACTTCTATCCGTACAAGATCAGCCGTGTACAAGAGTTACGTCACACCGGCCATGCTAAACGAATGACTTTTGCTCTCACTTTTCTTCCTAGAATGGAATTGGATGATGCTTGGCTCTGGAAAATCTTATGGGGAGACGAGGCCCACTTTTACCTGAATGGAACTGTAAATACCCAGAACTGCCGAATTTGGGATAACAAGTCACTAAGAGAATTCAATGAAATTCCTTTGCATTCTCCAAAGATATCATTTTGGTGTGGTTTCACAGCAGATATGATCATAGGTCCAGTCTTCTATGAGAACATTACTCCGACAGGACTTGTAACTTGTTCTGTTACCGGAGACAAATATCGCCAAATGCTAAACAACTTTGTTATTCCGGCACTTCAGCAAAGACAGTGCCTGGAGAAAATAATTTTCATGCAAGATGGAGCCACTTCACATATAGCTTTGCGGGTACAGCAGCTGCTACGACAGAAATTCACAACAGAAAGAGTCATTAGCAGATGTAGCATGGCCACCTCGGTCCCATGACTTTACACCCTGCGACTTTTGGCTATGGGGTTACCCAAAGTCCAAGGTCTATCACGGAGGTGTCCAGGACCTGGCTACGTTGAAGGATAACATATCGCGAACAGTACGGGAGATTCATGCAGACTGTTATTCTCTGCTGTTGTAAATGCTGTGTACAGAATGCAATATGTGGTCCACAAAAATGGCGGCCACATCGAACCTGAGTTGGATGTGCTAAATAAACGGTAATTTTATTTCAGTATTGATTCTTCTTTTTTGAAACTCTCTTTTCCGAATACACAGCGCCACATATTCCCCTGGCGGTGACTTTTGGAACTAATTTTTTTTTCGCTGAATCCTTCGTCCCCCGTCTTGTTTAATCTTCCTACAAAATTTGGCGCCATTCTCGTAATTAGATCGCGCTACAGAACACTCTGAGTACCGTCAGTTTAATTATGACCACCTTGTATATAATCGTTGCAGAATTTTGTTGAGTCATTTCAAATTTTATGAAAATAGAATAAAAAATTAAAAAGTTATTAATAAAAGTTTTCTTCATTCAATTGAATCCTATCATACGTAATTAACTCAATGATATCCCATGATAGGTAATGCTTCTAGGTTGCCATGTTATTATGTCCTATTTCGGATGGAGTCATATTATTTCCATATTATTGAATTTAAAAACGGAATTTGTATACTAAACTTGTTTAATTATAGCTCTACTGACAGTTTTTGGTTGGTGTTTCCAAAGAAATAGATATTAAATGGAAAAAGAGTCTAAATATGGATTTCAAGTTCTCAAATTTTCAAAGCTAGGCTTAAGTTTCCCATTGGAATTTTCAGAAATTGTCAACAAAAGATACAATGTCTCCAACATAAAATGTACTTATTTTATTACGAAATTAATCAACAAAATAACAGACGATCTAATTCATTTCACTGAAACCAGTTATAGTACGGACGCACTTCATTTGTCACGTTTGACGTACAACTTCCAACTTGTTCTATTTTCGACCATCAGTTATCATTCAACTAATTATTTGAGAATTTGCGCATTAGAAAAAAGTAAATAATAAAATGAACTCAAAATGTCAGCCATTTAAGGTTAATACGAAACGAAATCTTTGCTCAAAGTTTTCAAGAATCCACTTGGGTGAGTCACTTGAAAGCGATTATTTCATACATGCTATCGCGATTTTAATCCTCTATTGTTTTTTATCGATATTCACATATCCAAATAAGTAGAAGTCGAACGGAAGTAAGTCAAAGTTACAGAGAAGTCAAGGAGGTCCTTTGCCAAAGTGAAAAACAATTAGAAAGGCAATTGGGATGACATGATTTTTAGAGTAACATTTGAAAACGTCCAGGATGAAAAGTCTGTTGAATGTGGAGGGTCTCTGTCGCCTTGAAACTAATTGACATGGATTCAATGTTCGTAGCAAATATGAAAAAATGATCTTGTTTTCAAGAACTTGATGTACTTCTCTAAAATCACTATCTGATACGAACCAAGATACAATTGGTACGCAAACCATACTAGAAAGCTATCTTTTCTGATTCTACAGGCTTATTAAAGACCTATACTGTTAGGTTTCTGGATGCCCCAAATCCAAAAATTCTGGTTATTCACATACTCGTCCTACGAGAAGTGTGCCTCATTGAAATAAAATATATCGCCAGGGTTGAAATCCATGTTCATCATTCGGAATTTAATGTGTGGCGAACTCCATTTATTTTCAACTGCATCCTGCACATGATGATGCTCTAGCTGGATTTCGTAAAAGGAATATCAGTATCTTTACAAACTCTATATTTGCATGAGATCTTTGCATCTATCCATGCTGTAACCTTTCTGACTTCCCTTCTTTGAGCCAAGTGTCAAGTTGTTGTTGGTACATCTTCCTTCACTATTATTTTCGAAGCGGCGCACAGTGGGGCACTTTGCTGATCTAGGTGGACAAAATTCAATTTCAAATTATCTCGGAATTTAACAAGACTACGTATACAAGTAGCTGAATGTACCTTTTGTCGAATTCCGTATGAGTTTTGTCGAAAAAGTCCGTGGTGTCAATTAACTACGACCGTAAAGAAGGCAGTTGGTTTGAGGGAGTTTAACGATTGCACCAGATTCCTGTAAATTCAAAAAAACGTCGTGACTATTCTGTTTCATTTGAAAGCACGAGTTTACTGGACATATAACACATGTTTGTCAAAAGATTTAACCTATTGTTGTTTAAAAATAAGCGTCATCATGTTTACAAACTTTATCTTGACTTTTAACACAGTATTAAGCATTATTAAGCAATAAGCATTTTTTTTAATCAAAGTGCCATTCCTTAAGCAATGGAAACTGAAGAAAACTCCTGCGAAAGTTTGCATATCATTAAGTTATATTAAACCCGTAACCGGAGTTGAACCATAGTTGGAACGCTCGCGGAGTTTTGCGGTCTGACAGACCGCTGCTTATTATATGCATTAAATAAACTCGCATGATTCCCAAAGCATGGCATATACTTAAAACAAATAGTAACTCAATAATTATGCCTTTTTCAGAAAGAAGAAAATATTTTTAATCTGATTTTTGTACATAAAAATGACAAAATCTGTGAAAAATAATACACGTTCAAATACAGGGTTAAAGAAAAAAATATTTTTAAAAAGTCGATAAAAAAAGTACTTGCCAAGAAATTTAAGTGCACAATGAATATGATAAATGCTAAAAATGTTTAGTAATTAAATAATTTTTGAAAAATCCCATTACATGAACTTATACTTTTTAAAAGTCATTTTTACATTCTTCACAAACCTGGTACGAACATATAGACATATAGACATATATTTTAAGATTTGTTCAAGTTTATAACTTTGAAAAAGTAAACTCCAAAAATCTATAATTTTACTAGATTCTTGTAATTTGTTCTTAGCTCAACTTGTTAATACAGGCAAAAACATTTTTTACATTTTTCCCTTCAAAATATTATCATCATCTGATATTTCAGGGGAAAATGTTAAAAATCTCTACTATCTACTTCATTCATCCATTTCCGTAATGTTTCTTCAAAGTCAGGATCGCCATATCGCACTTTTTTACTAGGACCAGGGACCAGCTAAAGAAGACATTTTTCTATTCGAATACTAAAACACTCACGCAACCGGAGTGAGAGGTCTAGCAGACCGCGCTGAAATTTTGGTGCGCTATAACTGAGGGGGGTAAAATCGAACAACATTGCGCTTGTGATCACAAACAGCATTCAAGGTCATTTGAAGGTACTAGAAGCCACTTGCGTTTAAAGTACGGATTTTACACGATATTTACGATAATAGATTAAAGGGGGTCTCACAGACCGCATAACTCCGATTACGGGTAAATTTACAACATATGTGTGTATGTTTAGTTCAAATCTTGCAAGTCAACATTAAACCACTTTTAATTATCCGATTGAGCTGAAACTTTGAATACATGTGTAGTTTCAATGACAATAGAATATTATAATATAAATAAATAATAATAATATACTAAAAAAATAATAATATGAATAAAAATAATAATATAAATAATAATAATAATATAACTAAAAAATAATAATATAAATAATAATAATAATAATATAACTAAAAAAATAATAATATAAATAATTAAACAAACCAAATAGTTTTCACTGTTTGAGTATTTATTTGGGATACATTTGAAAGACCAGTAAACGTAATTAAAATTCAGTGCAATATTTTTGTCCAGCTAAATCGCCAAAACCTCCCACTGTGCAGCGATGCTTCCTCGCGCTCTTGTTGTCTTTTGTTTGCTTTGCATGACCTCTTTTTTTATCAGCTACTGAATCTATTTGTTCAATCTTTACAATTAAGAAACTTAATGAGTTTTGTGATTGATTTATTGTATTTCTGAAAGTACCTCCGGAGTGTGTCGGCAGATCTCTGTTGACTACAGCAAAAGCAAGGGCAAAACAAAAACTGGGTAATCAATTGAATATAGGTCTACTTTAGTAAAATAACAAGTTTAAAGAAAAATAACAAGATTCCATAAATTTTGCCTTTGGTGTCTACTTACGCAAACTTTGGCGGCATATACACATGATTTACGACACAAATTCCACAAACAGAAAGAGTTACTTATCTAAAAACTATTGAGAAACTACTGAAGCACTCGTTACCTATAATGTGACACTTATCCATAAAAACGAATTTAAACATATTTTCACAATTTTTGGTTGTTATTATTTCATTTTGAAATACACAAGCATTCGCATTTTACTTTTAAAAAAGAAAGTGAAATACCATATAAATATACTGCCTCTCAAGATTATTATAAATGGGTTGTCTTTACAAAAATAATCTAATGATGTCTGTGGTGTTTAGTTACAAATGTAAGTAATAGATGGCAGCACCACAGCGAACTACGTCACATACTGGTATTAAGTTTTGTTTACTTTAGAATGTATCTGTTACGTGTTTGTGTAGATGTACGTATTGTGATTTAAATTGTAAATTAAACATGTTTATATTCCACCTCGAGTTGTCCATTATGAAGTTGCTTCGTTTCAATTAGTTTACATCTATAATACAGAATATTATGGCGACGATGAAAATCAAGTTTCTTACCGGAATTCAAATTACAAGAAATTCCTACTGATTCGCAAAATGGCGAAACTTCGTGTTTTGCATCTACAAGAGTATATGCTGTATTAATATTTTGAATGGGTACATCATTTCGAGGGTGGTAAGTGCTGACATTTTTTTTTCTTCTCTGCAATAAATAAAAGTTCATAATGTTTGCTAATTTTAAGGAATACAATGATTCCATTGAAATGTTTCAATCATATGTTAAGAGGTTGGAACAGAGTTTTTTATTACATGATGTTGAACACAAAAAAAGGTACCCGCCATTATTTCATGTATGGCGCCTAAATTATATAATTTACTGTCTGATTTAACGTTTCCTAAAAATTCGGAAGCATTAAAATACGAAGAAATAGTTGAAATTCTGTTAAAGCACTTAAGCCCTGCCCCTAATAAATTTTGTTCTAGAATTAAATTCCGTAATTCTTATCAAAATGAGAACGAATCTATACAAGATTTTGTTTCAAAATTAAAGAAGTTAACTACATTCTATGCTTTTACTGGTGAAACACTTAATGAAAATTTGTTAGAACAATTTTTACGAGGTTTAAAAAATGAAAGTATCCAAAGTAAACTACTTTCACAAATAGATGATTTAACATTTGAGAAAGCCATTGAAAAAGCAATTATTTTGCAAAATAAAGAACATGATATTTCTGAATTGAAACACAAGAATGTAAATGTTAATAAATTGGCATATTCTAAAAATGTTCAACCGAATAAAATTTCAAATAATTTCCAGAAACCGAAAATAAACAATGTAAATAAAGGGAATTTTGAAGTAAATAAAAATAAATTACAATGTTATAGATGTGGAAATCCATCTCATCTTGCCAATAAGTGTAAGCTTATCAATACTATTTGTAAAATTTGTCAAAAAAGAGGCCATCTTGGTAAAGTATGTAAAAGTAATTCTCAGAAACAAACAAATGTATTGCAAACTGTCGACATTTTATCTGTCAGTCATGATAAAAGTTCTACACCTATAAAAGTGTGGGTTTTAATTGAAAACAAAGCTAAAGCTGAAATGGAGGTAGACACGGGCTCTGGAATTTCTGCGGCACCTGTAAATCGTTTTCGGAGAATTTTTCCACCAGACGTTCAATTGAGAACGGCAACGGGTGAGGTGTTTACACCTGTGGGGTATGTAACAGTGATGTTTCTTATGCAAATATTACTAAAAATCTTAAATTGTATTTGATTAAAGAAGATAATTTCCCACTTTTATTTGGCAGAGACTGGGTAGTTGCATTTAATTTGTTTCCTACTAACTTTAAATCTGTGTATGTCAATGAAATTGCAAATTCTACTGATCAATTGAAAACATTATTAAATGATTTTTCTGATTTATTTTCGGATAAAGTAGGGGAAATAAAAGGTTTGAAAGCAGAACTTTATCTAGGAAAAGGTTCTACGCCCATATTTTGTAAGGCTAGAACAGTCACGTATGCTCTACGTAATGCAGTAAATGATGAAATCCAGAGGTTACAGGATGAGGGTATTATTAAACCTGTCACCAATAGTGAGTGGGCAATTCCTATAGTTCCAGTGGTAAAACCAAATGGGAAAATACGTTTATGCGGAGATTTTAAAGTTACAGTAAATAAATTTTTGAAGGTGGAAAAATATCCTTTACCTAGGGTAGAGGACATGTTAGCTACTTTAAGTGGTGGTTTACATTTTACGAAAATAGATTTAAATCAAGCTTATCTTCAGTTACCTGTAGACGAAAAATCACAGGAATTGTTAACTATAAGTACTCCGAATTGCTTATTTCAATTTTTAAAGTTACCAATGGGTCTTACTAGCTCTCCAGCAATTTGGCAAAGATCGATTGAACAAATATTAAGTGGTATTGAGGGTGTCACTGTGTTCATTGATGATATTGGTGTTACGGGGGAAACTGATGAAATTCATTTAAAAAGACTAAAACAAGTCTTAGAAATATTACGTGAATATAATATTAGGATAAATAAAGATAAATCAATTTTTCTGGCTGACCATATTACATATTGTGGTTATAAAATTGATAAGCAATGTATTCATAAAACGCAAGATAAAATTGAAGCTATTGTCAATGCTCCTAAACCAATTAATGTGTCACAAGTTAAAGCTTTTTTAGGCTTGGTCACATATTATTCTAAATTTGTACCAAATTTATCTACAATTGCTCATCCTTTAAATCACTTGCTCAAAAATAATGTAAAATTTATTTGGTCTCCTGTTTGTGAACAAGCATTTAAAAATATAAAAAATAAAATTATTTCAAAAAGAGTTCTTACTCATTTCAACCCTAAATTTCCTTTATTGTTAGCAACAGATGCTTCTCCATATGGTATCTCTGCAGTTCTTTCGCATGTGATGCCAGATAACATGGAAAAACCAATTGGTTTGTGTCTAGAACGCTTACGAATGCATAAAAAAGTATAGTCAGGTGGATAAGGAAGCACTAGCTATTATCTTTGGAGTAAAGAAATTTTTTCAATATTTATATGGTAATAGGTTTACTTTATTTACAGATAGCAAACCACTCGTGTCCATATTTTCTCCAAATAAAAGTATTCCTGTTCTTTCAGCTGCTCGGATGCAAAGATATGCATTATACTTACAAGCGTTTAAATATGATATTCGCTATAAGAAAACATCCGAACATGGAAATGTCGATGCTCTTTCACGACTTCCATTACGTAGTGAAGATTTACCCCCACAATTAAATTCAAGTAATGTAATTGATGAATCTGAATTTTTTCAAATTAACCAAATTTGTACATTGCCTTTAAACGCCAAATCAATTGCTGTAGCTACAAAATCTGATCCTTTATTATGTCAACTTTTTCATCATCTAATTTCTGGTTCTCCAATTCCTCAAAATTTACTTTTTGGTAGCAAACAAGAAGAATTTACTCTTCAACATAGTTGTATTTTAAAAGGATGTAGAGTAATTATCCCAGAAGTTCACCGTAAACAAATTTTACGTGATTTGCACTATGGACATTTTGGTATAGTGAAAATGAAGTCCTTAGCTCGCAGTTTTGTTTGGTGGCCAGGAATTGACCAAGATATTGAAGATCTTGCACGAAATTGCACTACTTGTGTCAATTTAAAAAATAATCCTCCTAAGGTAGATACTCATCATTGGGAATGGCCTACAGCTCCATGGCAAAGAATTCACATAGATTATTTTGGTCCTGTGATGGGTAAAATGCTTTTGCTTGTGGTTGATGCTCATATCAAATGGCATGAAGTTTTTATTGTCCCTAATACAACTTCAGAACATACAATTACTTGTCTTTCTTCTCTTTTTGCCAGATACGGGTATCCTATATTTCTGGTATCTGATAACGCAAAACAATTTACTTCTGAAGAATTTGAGACATTTTTGAAGAATCATGTGGTTAAACATAGGTTTAGTGCTCCATACCATCCAGCTACAAATGGTCAGGCAGAGAGATATGTGTAGATTCTTAAAAAAGGGTTAAAAGCCTTATCTTCTGAAGCTGGTACTTTACAGATGAAAATAAATAACTTTATTTTACAATATAGAAAGATGCCTCATGTTACTACGGAGGAAAGTCCTGCATCTCTATTTCTAAAACGAAATATAAGAACGAAAATAGATTTGATAATTCCAAGCGTTACAAATTTTGTGCATGATAAACAAAATGAGAGAAAGGCCAATTCTAAAGTAAAAGAATATCAAATTGACCAGAAAGTGGCTGTAAGAAATTATACTCCTGAAGCCAAGTGGAAAATTGCTCGCATTATTGCAAGAAAGGGCAAGTTGCATTATAGAATTCAAGTTGGTTCGAATATTTGGAAAAGGCATGTTGATCAGATAACTAATGTCGGGTCGAAGATACATCTAACTAATGATTCAAATTCTGAAGAGAGTGGTACAGAAAGTCACAAAAGTGATAATGCAGTTGTTAATCAAAGTGATTCTCAGCAAATGCCTCCTAGTATCCCAGATCTTCGACCAGCTGACTCTGTTGTTCCATCTACTCCAGATTTTCGACCAGCTGACTCTGTTGTCCCATCTACTCTAAATCCTCAACCAGACGACTCTGTTGTCCCATCTGCTCCAAATCCTAAACCAGATGACTTTGTCCTCCCAAATACTCCAAGTCCTGCTCCAGTAGACTCTAAAGTGAAATCCATGGTGCCCAATACTTCTATTGATGATGCTAAATATACTTTAATTAACTCTTCTTCTTCCCAACAGGTACCTAGAAGATCGACCAGGAAAAGAAAAGCTCCATGTAAGTTCCCAAATAAGGAGGGGAGAGTATGTGGTGTTTAGTTACAAATGTAAGTAATAGATGGCAGCACCACAGCGAACTACGTCACATACTGGTATTAAGTTTTGTTTACTTTAGAATGTATCTGTTACGTGTTTGTGTAGATGTACGTGTTGTGATTTAAATTGTAAATTAAACAATTTATATTCCACCTCGAGTTATCCATTATGAAGTTGCTTCGATTCAATTAGTTTACATCTATAATATAGAATAATGTCAATTTCCAATTTTTCGAATAATTAATCATAAATCTTTGAAATAAATGTTATGAATCGCGACAGCAAAATGCTGAATCGTAAAAATCAACAGAAATGGAAATGTCTTTTGCTGAAACGCTACACGACAAAATGAAGAAAATTACTATTTCTAAACAAGTCTTTTACAAGGAAAATTAAATGTCATCATTATTACAGAAATGAAACACATGTACCTTATATAAAAATATTTAAACATGAAAATAATGTTTATTACAATAAAAATGCAAATTTTATACTCAAAATGCATAATAAAAGCAGTTCCCGAATAAGCAAAGAAGCAATATCTCTTTGAATTGTCTTATTTTATATAAAATGTACCTAAAGTTTAAAATTCAGCTTTTTTTATGATAGAAAATATAACTGCATAAGAAGTCATCTCAAAGACAATATTTTTCAAAAAACGATTTTTCGGTTTTTATGACTCTGAAATCAGACTTTTGTTTTATGTTTGTATCAGCAAATATAAAAGTTCCTTGAAAAGAGCGTTTCTTTAATTTGTCATCAAGTTTCTAGAAAGACTGCTCTGCAGAAAAACAATTTTCTAGAAATATTGAATCTTCTAAATGAAACCTTACATTAGAAGGGGCCATTAAAAAACTTTTACTAACAAAAGTACTTCAGAAAAAAATTTCTGACTTTACTTTAAGAAAAAGACGTTCTGTGTTTAATAACTTTATATACGTTTTTATGTACAAAGGAATAAGAAATGTTTATTTTTACATAAAATATATATTTAATTTTTTATTTGTCATGATATTTAAATATTTTTTCGACACATATTTCTTTTTAATTTTTCTTTTCAGAAAATACGCTTATGACACGAAAAAGAATCAATAACGAAAAATAACACTATTTTTCGATTAATAAGAAGAATAAAAGTTTAATATATATATATATATATATATATATTTGTAAAGTTGTTATTAGTTAATTTTGGCAAAACTATTATGTCATTGCCAAATATCTAAAATTAAATATGTTTTTCTCAAATAAAAATAACTACTAGATTATGTGAATCGTATTTTTTTTAATTAAAGCACATCGCAATTTCGTTTAAATATGTACATTAATTTTGATAATTTGCGTCCTTTTCGAAATTGATATCATTTTGTTAATTGATAAGGAAGGCGAGAACAGAGATGCGAGTTTTAATATATCCCCAGTATCTATCTATATATATATATATTTCTTTTACGTGGCGCGGAAATAGGGCTGAATTTCTAGCTTATCGTTGGCAACAGCCGTAGTTTCCAGAGCTCAGACCAATGATGTGTTAGACAGATCAGCTCCGCCTCCAATATGGCGGTCAGTGTCAGAGCAGTGAAACTCAAGCTCGCAGTTATTAAAAATAAAACAACATGTACGTAATCCAAAGCGCCTGAGATGATTTCTCATTTTAATTATGAGTAATATTGTTAATTTCAAATGAATTCTCAACTCTTATTTAGAATTTATTTACGACTTTCACCCATACGAAAAATCGGAGATAATAAAAATATCGTCTAGGTTGCCCCTGCTGCCTTAATGAAGTAAAAATATGAAATTTAAACAATCATTGATGATAAACTATCTTCCTACCACTTTTTTTTTTTTTTTTTTTTTTTTTTTAATGAATTTATGCTGTGTTGTACAATATTATAGGTGCAATAAGTTTTAAACTAATTATGTGTCCAAGACTCTTTTTTCATAGTATTTAAATGATTTATATGCCCATTAGTAGCACAGCTAAATGCATTTTTAGTTGTGTTTTCAACGGAGTTTTTAATTACTTTTTTACATTAAAAAAATTGTCAATTTCATATGTTCAAATGATTTATGGTAATACTTATTCTGGCTAGACTTATAAAAAAAGACTATAAAAAATAAAAAGGGGCGAGCTGGGACCGCGTAGCGGCCTCAATGTGAATTGCTTCACAATTCACGGGGGGTTGGCGAGCGTTAGCGAGTAGGGGGCTGAGCCCCCAATCGCTACTTCAGTACGATCACTTAGTACTTCAATAATCAATTCAATATTTTAATACTTTATGTCATGTAAAGATGAAAGAAAATGCTTTAAGGAAAATGATTTTTTTATTACTGTTAGTAATATCGATCCACAATACCATACGAATAAACTTCTTAAATTTATATTAATAACAGAAAGAGTTTTAAAAAAATGTTTCTTAATCTAGCAAAATATAATATAACCACAAACGAAAATGTATAATAACCCCTTCCAAGTTATTCCGAAATGCCTTTTTTATCTTTAGAAATCTCAAAAAGCAATACATTTTCGAGATTTAAGGAAGCATTTAGGGGAAGATCGGGTATCCCGCACTTGGATAAATTGCAAATAAAACACAAATTAATGAAATTTCTGTCTTTATTTTATACTTAAAATAAAATTACGACGTTCTTTAATGATTTTAATTAAAAATTGCTAATAATATCGAATTGTTTAACGAAATATACTGAAAATAGTTTGGCCTTATTTTTTTGGGGAGTCACAAGAAACGGCGGGTAGCACGGACATAATAATCATTGGTGTACCAACCGTTTCTTGGTCTTACAAACATCACAATTATAATAAAAATCCGATGCATCTATATAAACACATTCTTAATGTGTAATAAAGATCATCTAAAATAAAATCTGATAAATCTAATTAATCTTTCTTAATAACCTGCAATAAAGTTTGACAGGAGCAACGAAAATTTTTTGACGAAAACAAAACACTCACTCACGACTAACTTACTCGGCGTCCACGTCGCAATTAAACTGTATTTGTTTCACTGCGAAATTGAAATCTCCGTGGTTATCCGCCGTCCGTGGCTACTCGACTTTACCCTATATATAAAAAAATAATTTCTTTTGCAACCATTGATTTTCAAAAACGTTTCCGCGTAGTTTTTATACTGTATTAATCAGTTTTCTTAACCCGGAATATAAGTTTTTCAGATGTTATTAATTATCATATGCAGATTTTCATATTCAACAAACGTCTTTTACAGAAAAATAAACAGCATTAGCATTAACATTAAAATTAATATAGTTTTGTTATTCTTGCTTGTATAAATTCAGTTACATAGCTAAAAATGCTTAATTGAGAATTTAAAGTATCCTACAAACCGATGTTCGGGTATCAGAATAATGATTAATACATTATACAAAAAATATTCGGAAACGTTTCCAAAATTCAGCGGCAGCAAAATTAAATTTATTTTTATAAGTACTTCTTTAAATCTCGAAAATATATTAGTCTCTGAGGTTTCTAAAGATAAAGAATTCTTTTCGCAATCGTGGGTAACTGCGAAGAGATTATTGTATATTTTCGTACGTGTTTCTCACTATTATAAAAAAAAAGTAACTGATGCTGCTGTCTGTGCCATAATTGAATTTATAGTGACTGGGGCTCTTTCTCGGCTCACATTAAAAAAACTATTGCATATAAAAACATGAAAAATGGTAAGTTTGTAGAAAAATTTCGATAAACATGCTGACACAGACAGGTTTTTAATCGAAAAATTATTCCATGTATTATTTTATGTTGAAATCGGTCAAAATAGTTGAGTTAAAGAAAAGTTTTATAGAACCAAAAACTATGTATAGCAATTTAACCGTCTGTTGCAGGAATATACTAGAATAGGTTGCGGTGTGCAGTGTCCAATCATTTCTTAAATTTGTGAATTTTTAATTTTTTTTTTTTTTCAATTTTTTATTCAAACTTTTATTATTTGAATAGAGATTTATTTCATATTTCAAAAAAGGCATTTTTTACCTACTGTTTTAAGAAAAGAGCAAATAATAATTTTCAAACATTTTTCAATTGAAATATACATTTACAGGCGAATATCAAAAGAGAAAGAAAACTAAAATAATTAAATTATTACTTGCGAAAAGCATTAAATGAGAAATGAAAAATTACGTCATATTAAAACTTTTGTTCTAGACGTTATTATAAAAGTCCGGGAGGCAGCGACATTTGTTACTTAACCATTTAGTACATACTCATTTTCAACTGTGTGATAAATCTTACTTAATCAATCATGAAAACAGCCGTCAGCTCTCGCGACAGCGATGGATGCGGCCTTAGGCACCGAAAAATCCTCCAGTCGGAAGGAAATGAATGGCAACTCAATTACAGAAGATCGCCACTTGTCATAATAATATCATTCAATCTCCCGAAATAGGGTAATCGTTTTTAAAACAGTACAAATTAGCAAGTTTTTTAGAGCGTGTGGGGTCTGGACGAGAGTTGACGAGCGTAACTCATAGGAGGCTTAAACATTTAATTTATTTTGGTTGCGATTTCATATTATCATGCTTCATGGAATACACTAGACGTATGATAATAATTAAATTTATTAAGCAATTGTAAACATGCGATTGTAAACATGTCCTTCTAAATATTCGATAATATTAGTTAATTGGAACTTGATGGAAATGCACTGTTTAGTTTTATAATTTACAATAACTAATAGCTTTATATGCATTAAAATGTAATTTCATTAAGTTCACATCTTAGGAAAATCTAAAATTAAATTTGACTGTTCAGAATTACATATTTTATATGGGGAACAGCGATGATTGGGATAGAGTTCCGGAGCGTAATTCGAGATCAAATCTTATTATGTGAAACTGTCGAACTATGTACTTTAAAATTTAATAATACGCACTAAATGGAATATGCGGTAAATAATTTCATTTCGGAAAATGCTAAACAATAAGTTCACAAATTACATTAACTAAAATAGCGCCGAAGGCATCAAACGAAGGAGCATGACAAACATTTATTGAATAATATGTTGATAACGAACTTTAATAAATGCTGTACAGTAAGTTCTTTGATAATAAAAATAAAGTAAGTTCAATACAATATTCAAGGAAATGGAAATTAAAAAATAAATATCATAATTTTTACTTTGTTATATTAATATAAAAAAGAGTTTCTAGTTAATCATTATTTAACTATTTAACTAATCATTGTAGATATTTGAAATTTTCTGATTAATTTATATGTTTCATACAAGAATGTGTTTCATAAAAGAAAGATGTATAGTCAAATCTATAACAAGCAGATATCTGCAAATTTTGTTCCGGATACACGTTTCAATGTATCTAAAATTCAGATCTTGGATTTTTGGATTTGCGGTGATTTTTTGACATTAATGAAAAGAACCCGGTTCCAATCCTTTTCACCAATATAGTAAATTTTGTAATTTTAGGTAGCTTTCAATACAAAAATGTATGAAGCTACCTATTGCAGCCGTTCAGAGGAAAGCAATTCCGGAAAATTTCGATATATTTTCACCGATCATAAACCCCCAGACCACAAAACCACCCTCCGTTCAAATGTTGATTTATATATATAGATATATCCATATATATATATATATATATCTGATCTATGTCATACGATAACGCTCGTATTTATAAATTAATTTGGATGAAACTGATTGTGTGTATTATACTCACCAATGCCTCGACTGAGTTCGTTGGCCAGCTTTGTCCGCCATCTTGAAACAAAATGGCGGCCACTGAAATTTTTAAAACTAAAATAAATACTCCAAAAAATTAAAAATTATTATTTATTTTTTAATTAAGTGTTAGGCCTTGATACAAGGATTCCAGGGCATTTTTTATTTTATCTTTATCTTAAAAAAATGGCTGAGATAGAGCAGTTTGAAATTCTAGGGTGGCTGACATTTTGAAACAAGACAGCACGTTACACAAAAAAAACAACGATTAATTTATCAGTTTTAGTGAACGCGATTTCTCGCTACTTTCATTGTTGTAATCCTTTTCCCAATCATACGCATAAAGCTATATATTCATATGCGTTAGCGCCAAATTCTCGCCAAACGATGCGACATTTGGCGAAATATCGCCAAATTTGGCGACCAGAATTAGTTTTCATAAATGATGCCAATTTGGCTATAGATCAATAATTTGCCGAATTTCTTATTCAAATTCAGTATTAACGAATCTTTTGTAAACGTTTTATTTGCATTTTAAGTTGCTGTTTTCGTGTAACATTAGCTAAAATTTTAAAACGAAGATATAGGAAAGCTACCTTTTCCTCCCGGTACAGGCCGGAAGGACTTTTTAAAATAAACTTTATTCGATGTTTAACCAGTGATTTTTCTATTTTACATATTTTTAAGTCACTTTTTTGGCTCTATGTGTTTTATTAAATCGTTTTAGTATCTAATCTTTGTCATCCAAAGTTAAATTTTATATTTCGTATGGAAGAATTTTTCGGAAAAAGTTTAAAAAAGCAAAATTCCAGAAATATAATTCTTTCCATGAATGTTTTTAAAAAATCAATGAAGTCAATTTACAACAAGCTTTTGCCGTGTCCGGAAAATGAAAAAAAAACTTACCGGAAGTTCTGCATGACAGGTGGAAACGGTCGATACGGGAACGAACACGTGACTTTGAAAGATGTTAAGGATTATCTGTTTGATTTTCTTTTTCAAAAAAATTCAGCACGGATAAAAGTTTCCAGTTTCTTGTTTGTCTTCGAAGACACTTTTAAGTGTTCATTGTTTGATAATATATTTTTTATTTCATTTTTTTTAACAATTGAGAGTTTTGATGAAAATTCTTTTGGCCCAATCAAAATTTTCAGCCTTTTTTAAAAAATTTATTTTACGATTGCGTGTTTAAATAAAATAAGTTTCTTACAAGGCATTAACGAAAGAACGCCGTTATAGTGATTGTTGTTTTAACGATTTATATTGCTATATATTACTTGAATTTAGATTATTATATTTTGCGAAGACATTTTTTATTATTCATTATTATAAAGTCACTTTTTTTTTAGATTTCGCGTATTAACGGTTGTCGACTACGACAATAAAGCGGACTGTAAATTATACAACTATCTATAAAAATTCAACTATGTTTACTTAACGAACCATTTTTTTATTTACTTCGGAGCTCCCCATGGAGACTCCCGAACGAAAAAACGAACAAACGACTTCTGACTTACATTTATCGCCAAGCGATGTTAGAAGCCAAGAGTGGCGCCAACATACCGGCCACCACTGAAATATTTATTTCAGCAACATATCTTAAACAAACGTTCTTCGTTGTAAACAATTAATTTTTTTAACAATGAATCTTCAATTATAATACAAGTTTCAATTCAATCAATAATACAAGTTTCAATTCAATCAATAATACAAATATACAATTCAATTCAATTATAATATTAAAATACAAAGTTATTGCAAAAAATTTTCAAATATAAATGCACAGAAATATAAGAAAAATAAATATTTACATTATAATAAAGGATCATTTATAGGCAAAATACTAATATTAGAAATTGCTCGTTTGAATAGACCATTTGGAGTTTTTACAAGCACAACCCTAATTTTACCATCGCTCCCATAAATAACGTCTTGAATGCGGCCGACTGACCAGGTACACATGGACAAATTACTATCCTTTAATAAAACCATAGTTCCAATTTTAATATTTTCTTTTTCAAACAACCATTTTGTTTGCTGTTGTAGATTATTTAAATAATCTCTACTCCATTTTTTTCAAATTAATTGATTAATTTTTGTAATTTGCTGCCAATGACTAAGTTTATTATTGGCAAGGTCAGTCAAGTTTGGTTCACAGATGATATTTATAGGGCGGCCTATTAAAAAATGTCCTGGGGTTAACGTTTCGAAATCGTTTGGATCCGAAGATAAAGGTATTAGAGGCCTACTGTTTAAAATACCTTCGATTTGATTAACGACAGTTAAAAATTCCTCAAAAGTTATTTTTAAATCTCCAATAGTTCTTTTTAAATGGTGCTTAAAGGATTTTACTCCTGCCTCCCACAAGCCACCAAAATTAGAGGATCTAGGAGGAAGGAATGTCCAAGAAATTGAATTAGCCAATAAGTAAGCAGCCAATTCCTCGGATTGATTTTTTACAATTTTACGCAATTTTTTCAATTCTGAATTCGCACCAACAAAATTAGAGGCATTATCGGAAAAGATGGTGCACAAATTCCGCGCCTAGCTACAAATCTTTTTAAGGTAGCTATTAAGGCTTCAGAAGTTAAATCTGTTATTATTTCTAAATGAATTGCTCGAGTAGCAAAACAGACGAAAATTGCGACATAAATTTTACTAAAAACTCCTTTACGTTGGTTTTGTATCTTATACAAAATGTGCCACATAAATCAATGCCTGAATTTGTAAAAGGGGGATTGATATTTACCCTTTCTTTAGGTAACGAGGCCATGATTTGTTCTTCAATTTTAGGTTTGTTTTTTAAAAAAACAATGCAATTATGCAGAATTTTTCTAGCTATGTTTCTGCCATTTAGAGGCCAGAATTCTTGTCTCACAAAATAAAGCAAGGTTTGAGCACCAACATGCAAATTTTTTAAGTGAAAATACTGGAAAATTAAAAGTGTTATGATCTTTGGGTAAAAGAATCGGATGTTTTTTTATCATAAGATAAATTTGATTGATCTAAAAGACCACCAACCCTAATTATTTCATCCCTATCAAGAAAAGGATTTAAATTACTTACTCGACTATCCTTTAGTTTCTCACCTTTCTTGAGCGCTTTTATTTCTCGGTCGAAGTACATTACCTGAACCAATTTGACTAATTTAATCTTTGCTTGGTAAAATTCCTCTTTTGTTATAGGCCTTACAATCCTTTCTTTGTGCTTGCAATTATAAATAAATCTATAAATATAAACTAAAATACAAATTAACTTAAAATAACTGTTACTTAAATTACAAAATTTGTTAATAAAATGATTAAAGTCCTGATTAATAAGATGCAAATTAATAGTACTGTTCGATTTAAGTTCATCTAAATATGCATCATCATTTGGAAAGTCAGTTTTTTCCTCTTTTTCTGTCAAGTCCAAGATATAGTCAATAATGGACCTTTCCACCACAGTTCCATATCTGAGAGTTCTTGAGGAAATGTTCCACGAGATATTATATCAGCTGGATTATCACTAGAAGGAATGTGTTTCCAATAAAATTGTTCCATGAGAGACTGAATCTTTGAGACTCTATTTGCGATGAAAGTTTTTCGTAGATGAGCAGAGTTTTTTATCCATGCCAATGCTATAGTTGAGTCTGAGAATAAAATTACTCCTTGAATGTCTAGTTGTAAGGAAGGAAGAATTTTGGCGACAAGTTGAGAAAGAAGCAAATAGGAACATAGTTCCAGTCTTGGCACAGAAATGGTCTTTAGAGGTGACACACTTGATTTACTCGCAATGAGGTTTGATGTGGTCGAGTTGAATGAATTTAAACAATATACATAAACTGCTGCACCAAAAGCTGTTATGGAAACGTCAGCGAAACCAAGAACAAATATTGCTTCTGTGGAAGGAGTTAAAATGTATCGATTAATTGTTATAGTTTCTATAGTTTTTAGTTGACTTACGAAGTTACACCAATCACTAGTAAGAGGTTCCGGAATGTTCTCGTCCCATCCTATTTTACACAACCACAATTTTTGAAGATAACACTTGGACTTGGAAACAATTGGGCCATTGAGCCCAAGAGGATCATACAATTTTGCAATGACAGAAAGAACCTTATTTTGGTGTATGATTCTTGTTCTTTCACCGAAACTCTAAACACAAATTGGTCTTTGTTGGATTGCCAAACCATACCTAAAGTTTTAGCTGAAGTGTCAGACTTAGTGCAAAAGGAAACGTCTTCGATTTCATCATGATTTAAAAACTCATTCAAATTTGAATTCCATTTGTGCAAAGCCATTCCACAAGAACGAAATATGTCAATTAATTGATTTTTCAGGGCAATTGCCGACTCTGAATCAGGGGATCCAGTCACGATGTCGTCCATGTAGCTATCAGATAGTTAGGATCAGATAGTTAGATAGCTTTTGCTGCACGAGGAAATCTGTCCTTCTCATCTAAGGCCAATTGTTTGATGCACCTTATGGCCAAAAAAGGGGCGCATTTAGTTCCATAAGTGACCGTGTTCAATTTAAAGGCAATTGTGGAATTATTTTCGTAATCCTTCCAAAGAATGTGTAGAAGATCCCTTTGCGAAGGATCTATCAAAATCTGCCGAAACATTTTTTTAATGTCCGCAGTTAAAGCAACTTTATATTTTCGAAATCTTAACAAAATATCAAAAAGATCTTCCTTAACTTCACCGGAAAGCAAAATATCATTCAAGCTTTTTCCGGTTGTGGTAGGTGCAGAAGCATTAAAGACAACCCTTAATTTAGTAGAGGATTTATCCGGTTTAAAAATGCCATGATGAGGCATGTAATAAACTACTGAGCGAGAGTCTTCGACTGAAATTCTTTCCATATGCTCCAATGTTTCATATTCATTTAAAAATTCGCAATGAAGTTTTTTCATAGCACTATTATTTTCCAATCTCTTTACTGTTTGTTGTAAACGCCTTTCTGCTAAATTTCTCGAATTTCCCAATGAATTTAATTGATCAATTTGAATCGGCATTTCGACTATAAACCGTCCGGTATTATCTCGTTTGTGCGTTTTTTGAAAATGAGATTCACAGAATTCTTCTTCTTTACATAGAAAACGGTCAGGTGAAATATTTTCTATTTCCCAAAATTTTTTAAGATTAGATTCAATGTTCTCGATTTCGAAATTAAATGTTAATCCACAATATGAGTTAGAACTCTTGATTTTAACAGTTCCAGTAGCAATAAGGCCAAACACCGAATTTTGAAACATTAAATTTGGTGAAATGCGATTTTTTCCTTCTTTTATTATCTCATAAAAGAGTTCTGCCCCAATTAATAAATGAATTTTTCCCGGTATGTCAAAAGTAGGATCAGCTAGCAAAACTCTGTTTGGTAACAATGCTTTATCAATTTTAATATTTGAAGAAGGTACACAATCAGTAATTTTCGAAACTACAAAATTTCGCTAGGTGAAGAGAATGATGCATTCTTATTACGAATTATCGTATTAACCTTCCTTTTCACATTAAAGGCATTTCCACCTAATCCTCTAACGGAAACATTTATTCTTTCTTTTTTCAAGCCCAAATAGGAGGCCATTTCTTTCGTAATATAGTTAGCTTGGCTCCCGCAGTCGAGAATTCCCCGTGTCTGTATGAAACAATTATGTAACGGACTATAAATATAAATATATGCCGTAGACAAAAGAATTGCTTTTTTACTTTCATTATTATGTGATGAAAAACTCTGAGATATTTCCGATAGATTTTGTTTATTTGATTCATCATTTTCTTTTCCCGAACGAAGCCCGTCTAGTGCCGCTGTAAATATTTCTATTTCAGAATCGGGGCTTTTTAATGACGTTTTATTTTGAAACGATTTGTTTTTATCTCGATGAAGTAATACGTTATGTCTGAGACAACACAGCTTGCAGTTATATTTTGAACCGCATTTCAAAAGCAGATGCGAATCATTTAAACAATTTATACAAAGTTTATTCTTTTTTACTTTATCAAATCTTTGAATTGAAGTCATTTTTAGAAAAACAGGGCACTGGTGTAATGTATGTAATTTTTTACAAACAAGGCATGAATTAGATTTCAGAATAAAAGTTTTTTGTTTGTTCTGGGTTTTAAATTTTTGCGAATTTATTTGTGTTCCTTGTAGGTTTTCTAATATTTGAACACGATTTTGCAATAATTCGATAAAATTATCCCATCGAGGTAAATCTGTCGTTGTTAATGTCATTTCGAATACCTTACAGGTTGTTCTATCCAATTTTGTCAAAATAATATTAATCAATAAATTTTCACTAAAATTGTTCATTTCGACATTTAACACCTTTAAAGCTCTTACATGCTTTAAAATACAATCAAGCAGCATTCTTAATTTTTCAGCTGAATCAGTACAAATATTATCTAACATTAATAAAGATTTAATATGACTGCTAATTATTAATCTTTTATTGTCAAATCTTTTTTTAAGTGCTTCAAATAATGACTCATATATGTCATCAGTACTTTGGATTTGTTTCGCTGTCCCCACAAGAGAGGATTGCAAATAAAAGGGTTTCTGATCATTATTTAACAATTCGTTCGAACCAATTATACTATTAAATTGAGTCTTAAAGTTATTCCAATTTTCATACGAACCATCGAATTTCGGCAATGGAATTTCGTGTAATTTAACATTTAAATTTTTTGAATTATTAACACCATTATTTTCATTTATTAGATCAACATTTTTAGTTTTAGAATTCTCAATGTCTTTTAAATCTTACCTTGAGATTTTGGAGATCTTGTTCGATTTCTTCAAATTCAGCTTCACACTTATCTATTTCTTCGTCTTTCAAAATTTTATAATACTCTATTTTCAGATCGTCTAATTTATCTTCTAATTTGTTCAAATTTTCGATTTTGTTCAGAATATCCACTGAGTCTATTTCTTGTACCTCATCGGCTATAAAGTTTGATAATTTTGTCAATTCGGCCTTTATATTGCCCCTTCTTCGATTCAACACCTTTGTATCCATTGTTTCGATTTTTTTAAACAAAACGCAATATACTAATTCAACGATCACTGTTTTTTTTTCTCCGGATCGACGGACCATGATGTCGACTACGACAATAAAGCGGACTGTAAATTATACAACTATCTATAAAAATTCATCTATGTTTACTTAACGAACCATTTTTTTTATTTACTTCGGAGCTCCCCATGGAGACTCCCGAACGAAACAACGAACAAACGACTTCTGATTTACATTTATCGCCAAGCGATGTTAGAAGCCAAGAGTGGCGCCAACAACGGTGTTCCCCCATTATAGTGATTGCTATATTAACGATTGTTCAATGTGATGCCGATGGCAGTGTGGCTCCCATCACTTGGGGGCCCCACTACTAGGTCATTTTGTATATTATGTTTAAGATAATCCCGGGTCTACTAATATGCATATAAAATGAAATGTAGCATCTTTATTTTAAAATGTTATTTAATTTTACATTAGAAAAGTAATTTAATGAAAAAATAAAGACAAATTTTATAACTAAAATACACGAATTTGCGTATAATAACTCGACTTCTATCTTTAAAGAAGAGGATGATCCGGTTTAACCCCTTCGGGACCGGCGGCTTTTACATAAATTTTATTAGGTTGGCACCACTTTTTTTTATAAAAGCTACCTTTACTTAAACTATCACAAAAATGCTCTAATTAGAGAAAGCAAATATTACTTTTGCTTTTTACTGGTGCCTAAAATAAATTCTGTATGCTCTTTTTGAGGGTGCATATATGCACCCATGGTCCCGAATGGGTTAACCCATCAAAGTCAGACTTCCTTTTTATGTCCAGTTAAATATTGGTTAATTACTGTCTGTCTGATTCAATATTTAGTATAGTCCTAAATTCGGTTTTCCCGTATGATGATATCTAAGCAAATGTGCTCCCAGATAAATATGTTGCATTAACACAAGAGAAATCTGATGACTTTCGTTGAAATCAGAGGATAGCGTAAATCAAATCCCTTCTTGAATCGTATTCTTGAAAATGTTCTCACAAACTCCATAACATAGTTGCAGAATAAGTTCATATCTTCCCTTCCTAGTCCGTCATTATAAGTGAATATATTCAGTGGCAAATATTTTGAATGAAACATTCAAATAATATATTTTCTGGAAAATATACCTTTAAATTTGCTATTAGGCACTCACAATTTTTCTTTATATTATCATCAATTCAGAATTCACTGTTACTATTTAATTTTCATTCATGAAACTATACAGATAGGGAAACGATAATATTGCTCTGCTCATCATAGGTCATACGTCGTTTATGACAAAGGACACGATTTTTTTTAACTTTCTTTTGGCGATAGACTGATAAAAATAGTGTATGATGTCCCCGAAAGCTCTTATTTAACTCATACGCAACACAAATCAAAGCTTCCAAATTTCCGTTTGGCAAAGCTATAATTCATCATATAAACGATTTTATAAATTTGAGATACCGTCATAGAATAAAATCAACATCAGTGACTTTGTTGATTTTACAATAATTTGCCGTATATCTTTAGTGTATCAGTATCGATATCTTCATGTGAACTTCACAGGAACGCCATTGCTAGAAAAAAAAAATCTTATCTATATTAATAGAAATAAACGTTTTATATTGAAACGTATAACTTTAGTAAGTCCATCTTCACTTACTATAATGTTTGTAGTAGTTTGTTTAGGTGCTATTATCACCAGAAGCTATTTGTAAGTTAAATAGTATATTTTTTATGTAAAATAAAATCAAGAAATTTAATATGATATTTATGAATAAAAAAATAAAACCATTGTTTCAATTAATTAAAACCTTTGATGAAATCGGTGAACTTCAATAAATTTAAATGTTATACATCTAAATAGCAATTATTAGAGAAAATACAACAGTTAATATAGAATTTTCGGAAACCGTTTTAATAAAAATATAAGTAAATATTATAGGAACCATAGGACCATATACAAAATTAAATTTCGCAACTTTTGCTGAATTAAGTCTACAATGGCTTTTAAGATAGAAAACTACATTCGAAATAATTTTGCAAATGGAAGTATGTATCAAAAACTAATGGTTAAGGAATTGACTACTGGAGGAAAAGATGAGAGAAACACACTATATATAAGTAATTATAAAATCATAAATCAATATATTGACATTTTTTTTTAATTCGAAATAGTATTCGGCGAAGTATGATTTTTTGCAAAAAGGTTTTGCAAAAAAGTTGTCGATATTTCATTGAGACAATGGTCTATGAATTTTTATCAAAAAATATAGATAATTCATCATTATGTCAAATTTTTGTTTGCGATTGAATATGGGTATTTTTAATCAGGTTTTTTATTATTATTATTATTATATATTGTCAAGCAAAAACGGTAAAAATGTGCGTAATATGCAAATTTTGAAACGAAAAAAAAATTGTATAATAAGAAAATATATATTAATCTGAGCTAGTATGGCACATTGGTAAAATACCCTATAATTGTTTTTATTTTTTGTTAAATTTAAATCTTCATCGAGAATGGCAAAATTAGCATATTTTATTTCTTTCATGAAATATACTATATTTTACTCATATAAAAAATGTTTTCAGATGCGAATTCAAATTTGTATTTCATAAAAAACTTAAAATTTACTTGAAAGTATAAGTTCGTTACGACTATCATAATCCTACTTGAAGATATAAATGATTGATACTTCTGGCGCTTTACTTTATCAGAGCCCGCATAGCATGCACAGTCACAGTGACGTCATTGTGACGTCACTGTGAGTCACGTACGTCACATCACATCTGTGACCAAAATGACACCACTTTGTAACGTCACTTTTGACCAAAATGTGAACGTCTTGAAGATCTAAAGAAAACTTAAAATAAACTTTAGAACATCTTATGGCATGAAGAAAATTACTTTTTGACAGCTTTAAAAATTTTTGTGACGTTGCAATGACGTCACTGCAAGTCACATAAGTCACGTAAAACCTATGACCAAAATGCCAACACTCTGTGACTTCACGGTGTGATCGGAGAGAGAATTTGGAAAAAAAACTCATAAAATATAGAATAGAATTCTGTCATGTACCTAAATCATTAATAAAAACATTGTTACACATTATTTAAATATATTGTATTTCCAAAATAAAATAATAAATAAATATCTGTCTACATATATGAGGCAGATAATTTTTTACAATTTTCATTACCATTTTCATGAAATTTAACAAAATATACTATATAATACACAGGTAAAAATCCTTAAATAGAAATTTAGTAACGTAGGAAAGTTTTTGCGGAAAGTAATTCAGAAATAGATCTCCCATTCTAATAAAACTGTTAGCAATTTAGAGATTTGTTAGCATTTTAAATACAAACATTTAATTTTTTTCCTACCACCGCATGGAACTCATTAGCTAATTTTGTGATACTAAAAATATTTTAAAAATCTCCAATCTCTTATTATTTTGAGGGGCCACTCAACCCAATCATCAGCTTTCTGTTTAAAAAGTGAGGACACCATTTTTGCGAGTTCGACATCGGGGGTGCTCGGAGTGACCGTCGAACGCGTTCAAGATTTTTCTTGTACTGAATAATTAAGGTGGTTCTGAACTGACCTGCTCAACAACGTGAAGCTTTCTGACATAATTTCTGACTCATTTTTAAACGCAAAGGCATAAATATGGGCAGGACTGACTATGGAAGCAATTTGGAATTGAAATGAGTTTTCCATATTTTGATAAATAAATTACTTATCGTGTTATAAGCAATTCGTGTCACGTGACGACTGGTTTTTCTCTTTTCTTTCACTGTTACGTCGGGTATTTGGTTCAAAACGCTGACTTTGACATTCTTTTCTGAAAGATCTTCTGCTTTTACTAAAAAATGGAAAACGTCTTTCAATTACATAGTTTCTAAATAAAAACACCAGCCAATTTCATGCGTTTCCGAACAAAAACGAAATAAAAATATGTCATAAAGTATATGTCATTCCTATAGCAATTTATTCCAAAACTGGTCAGTGCTTAATAAAATATCGCCTCTGTTAAATATATTGCTCTTTTCAATAGAGTGTAAAAAATGAAAAAATCGTATTTAGGAAATCTGATTGCAGAATAATATTTATATTTATGTCGTAATTATTTTATAAAGACTATTAAATCCATTTTTATTTAAAATTTATGTTTACTTTGGACGCCTAAAGCAAATGCAACTGATTAAAAAATATATAAAAATTTAAATTTTCACAGCTTATTTCCAAGAATACTAAACTCTCTCATATAAAAACAGAATATTATAGTTTTATTAGAAGTTATTTGTCAGCCATATAAACTACTAGGACTTCCCTCAAAGGGATTAGTCTGAGTGATATTGCTGAGAACATAGGGTTAACAATTACAATATACAGAAAAAGAGCAAATTAAATGATAGAATTACAAAATATCATATATAAATTCATATACACTGTTAAAAAAAATAGAAAAGAAGTACCGTTCTTCAGATGTGTTGTCATATTTTTTTTTTAACATGTGGCAAAGAATCTCATTTTCTTAAGCGCGTATTGCGCAAAACTTGTAAAAAAAAAAAAAAAAACGCCGGATCTTTTAAAACGCCAAGCATTTTAAAGTTTCGTAATTGGATTTGCAGCCAATAGATTATTCTATCAAGCGTGGCTTAACTCAAATTTAATTTCATTGTTGAACCTTTTTTTGTGTGTGAATTTAAAATTTTTCTTCCTTGATTATATATCTATTATTTGTATAACTGTTTATAGAAACTCTTACACTTCAAACCACATTGATAGCATGCTTTGCTACAAACCAGATTGCAAAACTATAGTCTAAATTACTATTAAAGTATACAAAAAATCTTTCGATGACTTCTGTAAAATAACTTTTACATTAAATCTCCATATCGGCAAAATTGAAAAATTATATAGATTACAAAGTTAAGCTTAACAGATACTTCTTATTTTTCTCTAGGAGGCTCTGCCCCCTGCGCCTTTAATGCGCCTATCCGCAGACTTTTCTTTTGCCTGTCTGTCTGTCTCTCCACAATCTGTCTGTTTTTCCCTATCCGTTCTTCTGCCCGTCTCTCTAACCGATTGTCTATCTCTATACACGTCTCGCTACCTGTCTCTATATTTCTCTACCGGTCTCGCTACCCGCCAATCTATTTCTCTAACCGTCTGTCTATCCGTCTAACTACTTGTATGTCTAGCCGTATCACTATCCACTTCGCTACCCATTTGTCTATCTGTCTCACAACTTGTCTATCTGTCTCTCTACCCGTCTGGCTATACGCCTCTCTACCCATCTCTCCGTACCCATCTACTGTCTCTCTACTCGTCTGTATACCCGTCTCACTATCCGTCTGTTTTTGTACCCGACTCTTTACCCGTCTCGCTACCAATCTCATTACCCGTCAGTCAACTCGTCTCTGTACTCATCTCTCTACTCGTCTCTTTATCTACCACGCTACGCGTCTTACAACCTTTCACGCTACATTCCTGTCTACCGGTGTCTCTACCCGTCTCGTGACCCATCTCGCTACCCCTCTGTCAACCCTCTTTTTACCTTTCTCTCTAGCCGTCTGTCTATTCGTTTCGCTACCCGTCAGCCTACGTATGTCGCTACTCGTCTCTCTACCCGTCTGTCTACCAGTTTGTTTACTCGTCTTTCTACCTCTCGCCACCTCTTCCCAATATTTAAACAATTAATTTAATATACAGAGGCCGATTATCAGTTATTAAGTTCAAATAGAAGTAATTTATCTAATAAGTGTAATCACATGCAATTTTTTTTAAAATACATACATAAACCTGAATAATAATTCATCAGTTTTGTGTTCATAGTTGTTTATATCATTTGACAGTAAATCTCAACTTCTTAAACCTGAATTTTCTCAAGCTTTTTAAAAAAACCACAAGGTCTGTATAACTGCAAAGTACCCTGAGGGCTATATTAGCTACATGTTATTAAGTTAAATGAAAGTTTCGTTATCGCGTTTGCAGCCAATTGCTTATGTCAGAAAGCGTGGCTTAACACCATTTTAAATTCATTATTGTAACATTCTTTTCTTTTGTTTTCTTTTTTTTTGGAGGGGGTAGGGGGGGAAGGGTTTCAAATATATACATTTAAATTAAAACTTTTGCCTCCATGCCATTAGTGTTGTTTGTATTATTAACTAATACCTTGTAGACCAAACTTCATTTGAAACAAATGTAAAAGACTTCTTCTACAGTTTTTATTTTTAGGAGAAACTTTCGTAATCGGGCCCAAAGTCAATGGGAGCATTTAATATCATTATTGTAATTCTTATTGAGTTAAAACAATATTGTTGCTAGCTTTACTCTTGTTTGAGACCAGCCTTGCCTGTGTATCTGAATGGGGAAAAGTTTCGTATCCTATGTCGGTTGGCGAAAAAAATTTTAAATGGTGCCAAAAGGTAGTTTTAGTATCTTACAAAATTTTTCAAGAGAGCGGTAAAACATGTTTTTCAAATATTTACTTAGTTATCAAATATTTTAATTAGTTTTTGCACCATCTTAAAAATTAAAGCACGATGCTAAAATAAAATTTTATCGCCATATTCGATATTTTAATAAGTAATGAAAATACATAAACAAACTTATTTAACAAATCTAAGAGGCATTTTTGTGATAAATAATTGTTATTGTCGGGGGGAGTAAATTGTAAACAATTAATAAACGGCTAGTAAATAATAAATAGCATTTAAAATCTAAAAATGGAGAAGTTGTCCGTATAAAAATTAAACGCTTGATATATGTAAACCTTTTTTTATGTTTTAATATTTCCGAAGGCACAGATAAAAAGGTAAAAATCTCTTTTCCAAATGCCAAATAGAAAATATACAAAATAGAATGCCAAATATACAAAATAGAAAAATATCTGCAAAAAAATATATTTACATAATACTACATCTGCAAAAAATAAGATTTAGAAAAAGTAAGCCAAATCCTGCAGATCCCAACAATCACATCGAAAAACTTATCACCAAAAAAGAACTCGCGAAATCTTACGGCACAGGAGATGGATTTTTCCCTCTGAATGCAGAATATTAGTTTTTTTTCTTGTACGTTGGGTGATTATAATATAATTGTTTCATTTCACATACTACATACCGTTTGATATATTGGTATGTCACCATGTATCCGTATGGGTGATTATAATATAATTGTTTCATTTCACATACTACATACCGTTTGATATATTGGTACTTTTATGTTATCCTGGCGCAGTTGATAAATTGCCAAATATTGTTCCTATAACATTTTCATATTGAATTCATTTCATTTAAATATAAACCTTTCACTCATTTAATTTAAAATACATGCCTTTCGTTAATCCCATTTAAAATGCTAAAAAGAGAAAAAAAATGAAAAAAAAAATGCCATAAATCGAAACCTTTTATTTAAACACCAAAGATTTTTTTTTTTTATTATTTACACACGCGAAATAAAAAAAAGCTGTTATTGCTGAGATTTGCGCCAAATCTCTAATACCAAGTCTACTAAGTTATTGCGGGATTTTCTTTCAAACAGAAAAAAATCCAGATTAATTTTCGATTTCTACTAAATTGAAATATATTTTATTGTGCTGAATATTAGTGCGTGCATATTCTTTTGCTCCATGTACTCCTTGAACTTTTCAATTCCGATTGTCTACGAAAATCCCCCGCCGGTGAAAATGACGTACGCACAAAATTTTCGTGACGTATGTATTTTAATTGTGCTGTTTTATCTATTTTTTTAATATAATTTCCAAACGGTTTGACATTTATTCTTGGTAATAAATAGACGTCGTTGTCACCTTTATAGGTACCTGCTGTAAAAATTTGAACGAAATCCGCTAAATATTTTTTGAGTTATGCTTGACGAAAGGTTTTAATATCCATCGTAGCTATATATGGGGCAAAGTAATACTGCGCTGTGTATGAGTCTTCGTTGCACTCAGACAATAAAGAATTTGAAATGTCTTTATTTAAATGTTTTCTTTCTATTCTTTTTCTGGAAACACCTGCTAGATGTTACTTGGTGGTAAACATTACTGCGCAGATCATGATCGCAGTTATTGAGGGCAGACGATTATTTTCATTTGCAAATTCGGCGGTTTAGAGTGTGTGGTGTTCTTTTAAGTTTGTGGACGTATATTGTGGAATTTATACCGTGTAAGTAAATTAACGTTTTAAAGTGAATCATCCATTTTAACCTATCCTTGTGTCTATCTGGGTGCGTTTTTAAGGTCTGCGTGATATTTGATATCTCAGATCCATGAACACACCTATGCTGGACCACTTTGAAAATTAAAGCAGTGGATTTGAGTCTCATTTTTCAATGAAAAGGAAGCAGTCAACGACCATTAAAACTTAATCCCTAGAACTGGTGGTTTTACTTATAGATTAGCAGGTAACTTTTAATGTCTTCGCAGTTTTGTTAATAGTGCATATTTAGTAATGGTACATTAATAGTGCATTATTTAAAAGTTAGGATGTTTAAATGTTTTTTTTTTAATCACTTGTATAAAATTTTATCTTTAATGTTTTAAATCGTTTTAAATAGAGAGTTTGTAAAAAAGCTTAAAGTATTTACTAACAATATATATTTCAAATGTAAAGGTGTTATTTATAACGAGGTATTTATTTATATTTTGCGTTTCTCAGTTCAATTTTCATAGTTATTCATTATAATTAAAAACATTGCAATTTTTAAAACTATTAATATTTGATTTACAATTTGAAAATTTCTTAGCTAGTGGAGGTTTCGAGAAATAATTTTCTGGTATATTTGAAATAATTGCGACAATTTAACTCATTACAAATTTAGTTGTCAAGATATGTCAATATTAGGTGCACAAAAATAATGAATATTGATAACAGCTATTCAGTTAAGGTAATTTTTCCAGTTGTGTTATCGAATTTTTTTATAGTAAAAATTGATATTTAAGCTCTGCATTTAGTATTCTATCAAAAACTATAAATGAAATAATTTGTAAAGAAAAAAAAAATATTTTTTTTTCTTTGCGTTTATGATCCTAAGTTTTAAATTTCATTTGCTTCGAAAAATGTTTTATTGCTTGATACAATGTATATTATTTAATAATATCGCACAATAGGTAGATCTATTATTTAAATGGATTCCTAATATAAATTTTTCACAATGCTTATTTAAAAATCTATACTTTTATTTTCATTAAATTTGTAATCAAATCCAAAATAACTAATTTCTGAATTCATTTTTATTCGGAAACACATGAAATTGGCAGGTGTTCTTATTCAGAATATATGCAATAGAATGGCATTTTCCATTTTTGACAGAAGATGTTTCAGAAAACACTATCAAAGTCGGTGTTTTGAACCGAATTTCCGAAGCGCAGCGTCAGAAACGGAAAAACGTGACCAAAATTGCTCTTAAGCATTTCATTTATCTAAAAATGGAAAACGCTATTCATTCCAAATCGCTTTAATAATCAGGCATGCAAGTGCCATGCGTTTAAAACATTTTTCATAAATATGTCAGAAAGTTTCGTGACACTGAGCGAAGGGAAATATAGCAAAGTATACACATTTAAAAACTTCAACACTTAACAGCAAAATAACATAGTTTTAATTATTGTCAATATTTTTGGTGGTTACATAAAACAAATGGAAGTAGAAGTTAATTTTAAAAGTTGTTACTTGCACAATAGAATTTCATATTATTAAAATATTTAATTTTATTATAATTTTTAATGGATTCATCTATTATTTTTATATTAGTATGCGTTTTTTACATTTATAATTTATTTGTTTAACGGCTACATCAGCCGGTTTCCCAATCAGATGCAAAGTTTTAATTTGAATACGAGTTGCATAAAAAAAAATGATTGCCGATCCAATCCTTATCGTCGATCTTATCCGTATTTGGTGAAATCTTGTTATCCGAATCTATGCGAAATCATTTATCAGGTTCGGTCGGGTTGTGGGCCTACAGAATTTTTGTTGTTATTGTTGTTGGGTTAGGGTAAGAATACGGGATGAATGTAAATATAGTTTCAGTCAACCATCATTCATGTTCAAGTAGACATTCAATCATGTTCAAGAAGTATATAACCGGATTCGTGCATGACTCTAGATCCGAGCCGACATCAGAAATTGTATCGTAACACAATTTCTGATAAAATCTGGTTACTTGGTCGTATGCAAGATTCTATTCCGAACAAGACTTACAGTAAAAACATTATACCCGACTCGGGTCAGATCGGGTTCACGAAAATCAGGTCACACGACAACTAATCCAAATCTATTCTGTAGCCAAACAAATCCAAAAAGATCGATCCGAAGTTTCGGGATTGGATTCGGGTAAAATCTGGTCACCCGACCCGGTGCAGTGTCGTCACAAACGTCACAAACTTGAACCATAAAAAATTTTGATCCGAACAATCCGTATAGGATTCGGGTAAAATCTGGTCACCCTATCCGATGCAGATTCGTCACATTTTTCACATTGAAGTCGCACGGTGACTTTACAAAGTAGTCACATTGTGAGGTCACAGAAAGCCTTGAAAACTGCCATAACGACCTCGCATTTAGGTCACAATGACTTCGACGTCACTTGACGTCACGACGACGGTCACAAAGTCACAGTGTGACTTCACAGTGACGTCGCCGTGATGTCACCATGCCTTACGGAAGGAGTTTTCATTAACGCTTAAACAGGTGCATCAATCATCTTTCCATAATTGTTCAAGGAAACGTCATTAATTTACCACTATATAATATTTGAGTATAAAGACAGATCGCTGTTTAAAAATATCTGTAAATTGACCGTTTTTTTTTTCAAAATTATTTCAGTAGAAAGATAACTTTTAAACACTAAAAATGATTTAGATTCACGCAAAAAAGATTGGAGTACATCAAATATGCGATCCCTTACTTATATACTAAAGACTATCAATCATCCCTAACTATAATAAAGAAGGAAGTTTGTGTATTTGTGTGTTTTTGAGCTGTGTTTTGCAGAGACCGCTGCACGCAGAGCTACAAAATTTGGTGGGAAGGTACCACTAACCATGTAGTTTTGCACCTCGAAACTCGATTTTGAATTTTTTTATTCGTACGGTGCCATAAGCAACGGCACACGTGTCGGTGTTTCGTTCGGAAAGAAGTTTATATAGAACAGAGTGCCCCCCCCTAGCGGTGAAAAATGTAACTAAAAAATATGCATTTAATCTTGGTCCGATTCGAACAAAATCATTTCTAACATTCTTCCGAGGTCTCCCAGATACTAAATAAAATTCGGTATCATTTTTTCAGCCCTTGTTTACCACCATTTATGAATATTAATATCCAGGGGGATGATTTATTTTTTCGTGTTCTATGGACCCAATTTCAAAGGCAATCGTTTCATTCAAATTAACATGAACTAATTAAGATATAGCTAGTTATTTAAGACATAGATTTGGATCCCCTGACGATGGAAAGTGGAACTAACAAATTTTTCGCGCGGGCACAACACGCCTTCGACACGGTGCCGATAGCAGCGGGAACGAGTGCCAGAGTTTCCTTCGGAAAGCGGTTATTTAAAACAGAATGCTCCCCCTGGTTGTGGAAACTGCAACTAAAAGATTTTGCAGCGCGTGCGCAGCACGTCTGTTATACACAGTATCGTAAGCAGCGCGGACATGCGTCTGAAATTTGTTTTGAACAGAATGCGTCTCCTGGCGGTGGAACTAAAAGATTTTCAAGCTCGCGCGCCGAAAATGGATATTTTTATTGAAGCCGCAAAGGAAAGTTACCAATTTGATAATCCCAGACAACAAAATAGTTTCATTTTCACTAATCCTCTAGTACTATTAAGAAAAGTATTGGAGGTATTTAATCGAAATTCACAGTCTGCACGTAGATTATTTTTCTGATTCCGAAAATGCAACTTTTGTGAAAATCCGACTGTAACCTTTTTTTTTAATTTTGGCCAAAAACTGACCCACTTTGAATCAAATGATCCAGACATTTGAAGAGTCGGTATTCAATTTACTTCTGCTTCGGGGTCAATCTCTCTATTTAGTTTCCGAAAAACAAGATTTTTAGAGTGGTTTCATGTTTCGTATTATTTTTTGACGGACAGGGCAACGCCGTCAGCTAGTTTCAAATATTTTTTTATTACTTTCTGCATGCAAACACAAATTCATTTTGCTGCGGGTTTTGGAGCTCTCCAAAAACGCTTTGTTGGCGCATTTCGGCGCGCGGGATTTATTGTCAAATAATATTAGCCATCACGAAAATAAACTCCAGTGTTATTGTCAATTTATAAAGCCAATAAATTGCTTTTGTATGTATATTTAGATACACTTCACTTATTTATATATATTAAAATGTGTGTTTAAGTTTTAAAGAAATTGTATTGGTATATAAAGCAGTGTATAGGCGACCAGAAAGTGCTTGACAAGAGGTTTATCCCTTTTTCTGTTTTTAATATTACACACCTTGAACCATATAATAGTCAATATTTATTTCCTTAAGAGTTATAACTGCGGTGCCAGGACCTTCTGAATAACCGACCTTTAATTGTAATAACCCTATATAAACTATTATACATCTTGAATTGGAAATACCTATAATTCTCCTTCTGATTTTGCGTCACCTTCGTATTGTTTGCTGTTTCCTGCACTCCTATTAGTTGTCCCCTTCACCTGTCTTTTTCTCTTTCATTTCTCTTCACTCTTGCTTGTGATTCCAAAATGATAGTATGTTTTTTTTTCTTTTGTTTTTTTGCATGAAAAATTATAAAGTTTTTCATTATTTTATACTATTTATTAGCAGGCGTTATATCCAATCAGTTGGCACCAGTAACATTCGTATACGACGGTTTGTGTAAGAAGGGTTTTTTCTACTTTTCATTTTTCAGTACAAAACATGACAAGAATAGAACAGAGTCTGTCCATGTTTCAGTCTTTAGATGTGTTTCATTGATACTTGATTCATTGTATTTCTTTGTTTCTATGTTTCTACTGTTGTGACTATCCATGTTTCTATTGTTGTGACTATCCTTCTTTATACTAATCTGATCTACTATCGTGTATAATCTGCTCCATATAACGAAATAAAACCGTTGAATAATTCAATGAGTGAGTGGAAAAATGACAATATTCCAGCTGACGTAAATGTTGAGGAAACACAAAAAACATTTATGCAAAAAAAACTAACGATTTTAGAGCAATTTTCACCATTATTCGGTTGTAGGTCTAGCAGATGAGGGTTCATCCTATGAATTTCAAAGAAAAATACTCATTCATTTATTGGTTATTATTAATTAAAAATGGTGTAATGGTATTCCTTTTTCTCTCTACTTCAGAACAAGTCAAATAGCAAATAAACTATTTTTATGACACTAAACCTTTATTAAACAATTAAAAATTAAAAATAATATTTACAGTAACTGTAGAAAATAACAATTGTAGTTGTTTTTAAACATTCAAAAGTGTAATTTTTTTTACAGTTATTCACTCGTCACTACCTCCAGTGTTAGTCGTGGGATACAGAACTATTCGGTCATAAAATGGATTTTCTTCTTCCGGTGCATAATTTTGGAGATGTTCTGCATTTTTTTAAACTTTCATTGGAACTTGCCCACTATTACGCTGATTATTTGCCCCACACTGAAGCTGTGAGGAGCTCTACATGATATTGTTTCTACAATAATTCAAAAATTCCATGGTTCAGACCATCAATAAATTCCATAGACCTTGATGAAACTCCTTCATCTCGTCAGTGTATATGACTTGCTAATGCTAAATGTCATGTTGTTCTTCGTTATGTATTTGCAACTTTTGTTGAGATACTGTGACCACCAGTTCTTGAAAATTATAGTATCTGATTGTTTTGAAGCTTATTTACGTGATAACGGGGGTTGCGCTTCTCAGCAGTTCGAATGATGATGCAGAGCAGCACTGTATTGTGTAGAAGAAGGGTAACAATCCTTGAATGTATCTATCCTGTATCACTCAACGAAATCTTAAAGTCCAAATAAACGGATGATGAGATGCAGGAATGTAATCATTTTTCGACTCATTAGATATCTTACAGTAAAACCTTCAAAATGGCTATCTCAGAATATTTTCCATATTTTTGGAAAGTTATCCTTTTTCCACTCAACCATTCAATTACTTCCAACTACACTGGCCTCCAAAAGTTAAGGTACAACCGTTTTTTTGCGTCTAATTTCCAATGAATGAATATAGAAACAATAAATTTGGAGGAAATGTGCGCTAAACGGTTATTTATTAAATGCGACATACAAATTTACTTAAGTTAAACGTATAAATGAAATTACAACAAAAAAACACTCATGGTGGAAAATTTCATTCTTGGAGAAATCAGTACATCGCAGTATTATGCAGTAAAATGTGACAGAAACATTAAAAAACTGGTTCTAATACGGAATATGTCCACCCCGGACTTGAATGCATTGGCGGCATCGACTTTCCATGCTCTCAATTAAATTGTCGAACACCGAAATAGGTAACGCTGACCAGACTTGGAGTAAGCCTTGTTCCAGCTCATTTAATGACCTTGGAGGAGGACTTAAAGCCGCAACCTGTCTTCCAAGATAGTCTCATAGATGTTCTATCGGATCCAAGTCTGGAGAGTGAGCTGGCCATTCCATTCTCTCCAAACCGTGATCCTCAAGATAATCCTCAACAACCACAGCTCGGTGTGGTCTCGCATTATCATCCATTAGAATGAAACCATTGCCAATAGCACCGGCATATGGGCACACATATGAATCAAGGATCTCCGATATCTCGCACCAGTCACAGTTCCGCCTAGCAGTATCGGCCTGTGACAACCCCATTTCCATCCATCCTACCGCCCGCCACCTTAATGAATCCGGCAAACGACTTCTTCTAGACACTTCTAGACATTACTGTCTGTTGTGAACATAACTGACAACAATAGTTCGAATACAACAAAACTTACACGAGAAATTACGAAAGCTTCGTAATTGCATATTTTTCTCTCATTCACAAATACCTATTCTTTTCTATAAAATAAAAGTGGTAGCTGTAATTTTTGTGTAAGTTTTTTTAAAGCTTATTATTGTCATTCATATAAACTATGAAGTTTAATCTGACTGCCAATTTTTGTCTGGTGAGCTTCGAAAAACATGTTGTACCTTAACTTTTGGAGGCCAGTGACAATTGTGTTCTTTGTAAGTGTTTTTTTTTTTTTATATCGAAGTATTGTGAAAGAATTTTTGTTTCATATTTCCATATTTTTTTCTGCTATAATTCAGTTCAAAATTTTTCACTTTCAGATTATGTTCCAATATGTAAGTTTTAATGTTGCCAATAAATTTCTCATTCTCTTTACTAAAAACAATTAAACAAGTATAAAACTAAAAATAGTTTTAAAAAAAATCATTTTCTAAACATTTGAAATTTATCGTAAAAGCCACGACTACTGACTGCGATTAATGTTGTTCCAAAATATTTTTTTCTACAATTCGTAAATTTGGCGTGGATTCCCGTAATGAAAAAATTCACCGCTTTGATTTACGCATTCTAGAAACTCGAATGAGTGAATTTATTAAAAAATATATAGTTTTGCTCTGTTTTTCTATTCTTTTCTCTTTTTTTATATGGTAACAGGAATGAAAAAATATCATTTTACTATCTCAGGATTTCAAAATTGGTTTCTCCACGTATAAATCACATAACTAATATTACACCATTACTTGATAATGGTGTGGTTAAAAAATTTGCACTCTTTTTTTTCACCAATTAATTTTTCAGCAGAGCTGAAATTACTAAAGTGATACGTTACATTCTTTGTATCTCTTTATTTTCGTTTTTTATATTTTATTTTCTACCGTTTAAGTGCTTAAAATAGTCTATTGCTGCAATTTCACATCATGTTGTCATATTTTAAGGAATATAGTCTGACGTATAATTAATTCCATTGTTGTTGTAACTCGCATATATCAGTAAACATAAAGAATATTCAGATATTTATCACCAGCGCCCGATTAACGGAAACATGCCCGAAAAATATTTTATTGGTTTGTTATTATGTTCTAAAAATATTAATATGTTGCACTGTCATCGGAAATAGACTTGTGCAGAATTTTTTTTTTATAATTCTAGCATATCGAAAAGTGAGTTAAAAATTGAATACAAAATACCATCTTTAGATACTTGTACCAAGCTAAGTTAAATGAAAATGTGTGAAAATATTATTTACAATTGGACCCGTGCGAGGATTTCGCACTGCAGTTTAATATTTTTTCAGCAATATATAATATTTTTCAAATGCAGGTTTAAACATCTAAAGAAAAAATAAGATAAACTAGTCGGATGTGCCAATCCCAAAACTTTCTTCTATCTCAGTCATGTTAATACTTCAAAATTTACTATCACATCGCCAATAAAATCAATATTTTTCGTCATTCTGTTGTACGTCAGCTGCTTGCGAATCGTCGTGTTACAGGGATGCGAACAACCGATGTATACTAAACTACGAAAAGTCCTTCTGGCCTGAACCGACAGGAACAGATAGCCTCCCTATTTCTTGATTTTACGATTTTAGCTAATTTTACTGGAATACACGAAGGTAAAATCGTGGAACCTAAATAAAAAAGATTCATTCCCAGTTCTCGTCAACATTGAATTTGAATGAGAATATCGCCAAATTAGTCCTCTACAGGCAAGTTCGCTTCATTTATGGCAACTTATTTTGGTCGCCAAATTTGGCGATATTCCGCCAACTGTTGCCAAGTTTGGCGAGAATTTGGCGTTGGCGAATATAAATATATTGTGATAAGCATATAATAGGATTAATGGTTACAACAATGAAAGAAAATTTGCCGAAAGCATGTTAACTAAAACTCATAAATTAAATCCGTTTATGGATGAATTCTGCTGTCTTGTTTGAAAATGTGAGCCACCCTAAAATTTCAAACCGCTCTATCTCAGCCATTTTTTAAGATAGAAGCAAAACAAAAATTGCTCCGGATTCTCCGGATCAAGGCCGAACATTTAAAGAAAAAAAGTTTTAGGATTTCTAATTTTTTTTTATTTGCACATCTTTTTGAATTTTAAATCTTTAAATGGCTATCACAGCGCCCCCTTTCGTCGAAATATCCCCAAGATCTAATAGAACCTGCTTGCCATAGCCAAAAATATAGAAAAAAAATTGGTTCAATTTGAAGCATAACATCATACACTTTTAGATGGTACAATAGTGAAAATGGAACAAAAATATCGATCACAGCGCCCCCTTTTGTCGAAATATCCCCAAATTCTGATAGAACCTGCTTGCCATAGCTAAAAACATAGAAAAAAAATTTGGTGCAATTTGAAGCATAACATCATACACTTTTAGATGGTACAATGAAGACACACAGACGGACAGGCGGACAGACGGACGGACGGACAGACGGACAGACAGACATTTTGTAAAAACATGTTTTTCGGAATCTCTGACCTCTAAAACGTGTAAATAAGTCGAAAACCGGAAGTCGAAAAAAATTTCGATTACAATACTTTCTTCTATTATAGATAGAAGAAAGTAAAATTATCTACAAACAACATTAGTCAAACCAGAATATCATCTCATTGATTCTATCAAAGTCACAGTAAAAACGGATCGAACATACCAAAAAGCACGCTAGAGAAAAAAAAAACATATTTAGATCGAGAGTAACAATCGGTATTTTAACAGCATTAGAAGATGGCGACATCCGCTTCTTGAAAAATATGGCACAAAGAAAGATAAACTGAATACATATAAAATACAATTTAATCTAATATAACAAAGCATACATTTTAGGCTACACGGGAAATACCACTGCTTTGGTCAATTGATGGTGTATTTTTCTTGTAAACATATCAATTTTGATTTTTAATCATAAACATAAAATAAACCTGTGCGGAAACGTCATATTTTATTTTTTTGTACGATTTACTTTTAATAATCGTTACTGAGCATGATATATAATGCGGTATTTTATTTCTGTGGCAACATTAATGTGAGGAAAATCTTTATTCATTTATGAAAACAATTCTCATTTAATTTTTAATTAACTGTAATGTTTAATCAAAAATCATGTTTTAATAAAATGTGAGAGTACTATGTCAGAAGCGGGGTACAAAAACATTTCGAATGATGCCGCATTCATTGTTGTGCGTTTTGTAAATGCATAGAAAAGGGGTGTTGACAACATAAATAATATATATGTTACGGTCAATATGATAAATCCGGTCATTATTAATAACAACCGGTTATTATTGATAATGACCGGTCAAAACGTCCGGTTATTATTAATAATGACCGCGGTTATTATTAATAATAACTGGTCATTATTAATAATGACTGGATTAATCATATTGACCGTAACATATACACTGCAAAAAAAAATGTTTATTTTACAGTATAATACTGTCTTCCCAGCTAAAAGTATCACACCGTAAAATTAACAGTAATAAACAGTAAAATAAGCAGCAATACACTGCCGCGCATGTATTACTGCTTATTTTACTGTTTATTATTGTTAATTTTATGGTATAATACTGGCAGCTGGGATGTCAGTATTATACTCTAAAATAAACTATTTTTTTGCAGTGTATGATTACATATATCCTGTACTTTAATAATAGTGACTTATTTCCACTACTGAACTACTTCAACATAGGGCCACTAGAGATAGAGGCTCTACTTCAACATATACGAAGTTATTTTCTTTGAAGAACATAGAAATACTTTTAAGCGAAGTTACGATGAAATAAATTCCTGAGGGGAAAAATACATATACAAATTGCTGAAACACCAAGAGTATTTTAATAATTAAATGTAATTAAATGTATTAGTTCATTTTCATTATTCGCAGTAAAAGTGATTAACTGAATTAAATCAGTTTTAAAGTGCATTTTAAATTAGCTTCATTAATTTTGTTTAAATGTATTCGAAAGGGAAATCTGAAACTAGTTATAGATTAGAGTTGTATTTGCTTTTATTGAACATTTCCGAGAAAAAATATTCACTTTTTAAAGTTTTACATCTTAAAATGTTTAAAAAATTATTTTGGTTTACTCATTCACGACTAAATTTTGAAGAAATAGATGATTGATTTCAAATAATAATTAAACAGGAATATTTTATGTTAATGACATATGTATTCAGTCTTTAAGTTTTAAACTATATTTATTTTTTGATGATATAAATGCCAGGAGAATTACAAAACAAAAAATTTAAAATACAATAGAGATTTAGCAGAAAATACGAAAAATTGACTGTCTCAATTAAAAATGTATCGAACGTATACGAAAAGACAAATCATACACTCAAACTAAATTCATAATTCTTTTAAAATATTTATTTATTAATCGGCATTTTACTTCGAAGAATTTCGAGACAAAACAATGAAAATGTGCCCGAATGTTTGTAAATAACAACCACATACCGAATTTATTAAATAATGTCTTTATATTAAAAAAAATACAGAACTCTTAAGGAAATTTCGGAATATAAATAAAATATAAATAGTATATTGTCCTAAAGTAGTGAATAGTTATTTTTACAATGTCTTCACTTAAGTTTCTCTAGTTCAAAAAACACATCATAGTAATTTTTATAAAAGTTACTAAATTTAAAGTTTTTATACGGTTCTATAAGTTGTATTAAAGAATATATAATCCATGCTCTAACAAGTAAAACTAAAAATACACTTTTGAGTGATCTAAAAATACAATTTTGTATGATCAAAACATACCGAGTTATGATACTTTGCATTTTATGAATTTCCTTCGTTTTTTTTTTTTTTTTGGCACTAAAAATGAAAACAATTTTTAACAACATTTGAAACATTTTTGCAATTGGATATGTAAATCTAAAATTGACCATTTTAAGAGTTAACTATTGGCAAGCGATAATAAGGAACACAACTTAAATATTGTTATAGGATTTAAAGCTGATTTTGCAGTCACCGTTGTAGGCATTTAAACATAACTTCGTTGAGTTAATTAAAACTTAACTACGTATATTCCGAACTAACAAATATCTGTTCTCTATTTCACACAACAATGTAGATCATTAAATCCAAATTCTCAACATAACTAAGGAAAAGTTCTTATAAAAAGTATCCGGGATACTTTTTCAGTTTATAAATAATATAAAATTATGGATTGTAGTGACAAACAGTACCCGATTGTCTCTCTGAAGCTAGAGAAGCACAGTATTCTTTTGAGGACCCCTTTCATTCGACAAACATTTTCCAAATTCTACATACAGTGGAATTCTTCAATGCTAAAAATATTGTTCCCATGAGCTGTTTAACCGCGTACACATATATATCATTAAACAGCTTTTCTGTACACTCCCCCTATATTCTAGAGCAGCGTTTCTCAAACTGCACTTAATGCTCCGCAAAACAATTCACAGTGCTTCGCGAAAAGATAGGACATGTTTAAAATTAAAATATATTTTATTAAAGAAATTTTAAATATAAAATTTTAAAATATTTTTCACGAAAAACATGGGATAAAAATATTTGAACATTATTACCATTTGCACGCTCGGTTTGTAACAAAAAATTGAGTGTAAATCATTTATCACCGATCAGGTGAAACATTGACTATATAAAAAGGTAATCGGCATTCAAAGTGTCAGTTTTTCGTTCTCCGGTCGACAAAATAGATTTACGTCAAAAGGACACCAGACAACACGAAGCCAGACAGACGCTTGTTTCACTGTCTCCGTGTTTGCAGAAACAATTAGAAGCTTTGTTAGACATCTTTCCCCAATTATCGGTAATTTTTTTATTGCATATAAAACAGGTTGTTTACTCACTTCTCAAATCAATCGCCTTTTAGTCAATATTCAGTCGAAAACAAACAAATTATAAAGTTCACTATATAAAATTTATTATTTTAAAAAATCAATTTTCTGTAGCTTCTCAGATTTTTCGTTTTGATGACAAAATATGTGTCTGGTGGAAGTTTCTTCAAATACTAAATTTAGTGATAAGGGGAATAATGTTGATTTTCTTTCAATTGATTGCTGGCAGAAGACGGGGTCCTTAAAAAACATCAAAACTTCTGCCAAGCCAATTGGAATAGAGTTGGAAACATCAATATCTAAGACGTATGTAGTCGTTTTGGTTTTATTCGATGTTTGAGGGGACACAGCATCCCAAATATATTAAGGTATTTAGTTCTTTTTTTTTTAATGGACCTTGTTAAATTTTAAAAATATCAAGACATGGCTGCGGACTAAAGCAAACATTCCAGAAACGAGAAAGTAAGAGAAATAAATAAAATTCTTAATGTTTATTTGCATTTCAGTTTTATTATTTTATTTTATTTTTATATTAAAGAAACGGACATTAAATCTTTAAATTAAGCAATCTTAAAAACGTAAAATTTTATTTTGCCTCAATGAATCATTTTATATGCAATATCTTGTTTAAACATTTTACTGAATTTATGCTGATGTTATATACAGCTAATGTTCCTATTACTTTCTAATTTCAGTGCGGAAGAAGGTAGAGGAGGTGTTACTGTTCCTGTATAAGCTGTTGTTTTCGGATGAATCATTGACTGTGGGTGCAACAGAATTTCTTGAACTAACGAACAAGTTGCATAGCTCTACTTCTACACATACAACTTCCACAATTAAAAACACTTTAATACGAAAATATCATGATTCTTATTTGGATATTACGTTCGCGGAGACCACTGATAGCAACACTCAGTGCGTAATTTATGGCAAAGTCTTGCCGAACAGTTCAATGTTTCCAACAAAAATTCATCGTCATTTTGACGGGGTTCATCAAGAATGCAATAATAAATGAGTTTATTTTTTGAGAAGGAAATTTAAAGAACTCAAGAAAGTCCAGAAATGTACATCGTATCATTCAAAAACTGTCCACGAAAAGGTTTTGATGGCATCTTACTTAGTCGGTTACTGAATCGCTCAAGCCGGTGGAGCCCATACTGTTGCTGAAAATGTTATTAAGCCTTGTGTAAAAGATATTATCGAATCCATGTTTGACGAAAAGTCTACAAAAGTGATAGACACAATTCCTTTGTCAAATGACACAATCTCGCGACGAATCGGGGACTTAGCAGAGAATGTGAAAGCTACCTTAATTTCTCGTATAAAATTCACTAAATTTTTGCTTCAAACGGATGAAACAACAGATGTTGCTGGTTTGGCAATATTAATGGTATCTGTGTGCTATCCATATTTGGACTCTTTTCAAGAGCCAAGCCCTTACCGACTACCACATGTGAAACTAAAATATTTAAATTATTAGATGAATGTTTCGCGGAGAATAGTATCCTATTCCTATGGGATAACTGTGTTGATATATGAACAGATAGAGCAAAATCTATAGCTGGTAAAATATCTGGTGCAATCGCAAAAATAAGAGAAAAATCTAAGGAGTGCAGCAGTAGCCACTACGTAATTCACTTACACGCTCTTGCAATGAAGAAAATGCCACCTTTTATAAAAGAAGTGCTGTATGAAACTGTTAAAATAATAAATTTTACAAACTCACGACCTAAGAATACTAGGTTGTTTAAAATCTATGTAATGACATGGGACACGGGGCATACATAACATGACATGGGGCATACGTCTTTACTTCTTCACCATAAGGTGGCTCTTCCGTGGTAAAAGTTTAAAGCACCTGTTTGAACTAAGGAATGAAGTCAGAATTTTCATGAGTGATAATGATTTTGCTTTGGGAGAGAAGTTGTGTGATGTTTGTTGGCTAATTAAATTGGCGTATTTGACAGATATTTTTGAAAAAGTTACTGATTTATATCTTTCATTTCCAGGAAAAGCAGTAACTGTTTTTGATGCTACTGATAAAGTGGAAGGAGTTATAAAGGAACTAATTTATTAAGTACAGTCAATCAGAAACGGAAGCCTAGATTGTTTTTTACTAACAAAAAGAATTTAATAACAACTCGAATCAAACATTCCTGTGGATATCTTAAACGAGTTTGAAGTTCATCTCTTGCGTTCGATTGATACTTTGAACTCTTATTTTCCAAAAGGATTGCATGAAAACATAAAAGAAAACGTTTAGCTTGTAACACCATAATCTATATCCAAACAACCGTCCTCTTTGACGTCACAGGAATATGAATGATTGCTTGATTTGACATCAGATACAGCGATAAGATTAAAGTTTGAAACTGGGAAATCAATTTTAGCTTTTTTGGTATACGCTAAAAGATGAATTTAAAATCCTATGAGATAAAGCTAAACTTATTATCCTGCCCTTCGCAACCACTCATTTATGCGAAACAGAATTCCACCCACATACGGCGCTACTAAAACAAAATACAGATCACGTCTCAGTGAAGAGCAAGATATTCAGCTGCTACTATCCAAGATTCAGCCAGCTATAATCTCATTGCGCAAATCAAAACAGTCTCATACTTCTCATTAAATTTGTAAGTAAAAATTTGTAACAAATGTAATAATGCCAAATAAAAATAAAAACCGATAAAATAAAATTACTTCACCAATTAATTTTTAACTCCGATAAAAATAGACAGAATCGCAAAAACTTTCGAAATTTTGAAGCTCTTCAATTCCGGTTGGACAGTGACGAATTTAAGACTAAATTACGCGAAATAACTGATAAATTCCCAAAGTTAGAATTAATAGCTTTTGCCAATCTCTTAGCAATTGATATTGATGGAGACGATAAAGCGATAAGTCGTAGGATTTTGAGTGCTTAACAGATTTAGAGGCGTTTTCTAATTCAATTCGGATTGCCACGGATTCCGAACAAAATGATTTAAATTTCGATACTATGATCACCACCCACGAAACTGATGCGAAAGTACCGGCAGCGGTTACGTCAGCTAACGTACAGTTTTCGCCAAAACTGGTAATTTAGTTTACGGATTTTGAAAATTGAATCCCTCCATTTCGGGGTCTATTACACAGACGATACAATTAATTGGTTTGCTCGCTGCGAAAATTTAGCGAAATCATCTGGAGGCACGGCAGTGCCTCCGCCAAGTCAAGAGAGGACAGCCGTAAGCATACTTTTCTGGCAGCAACTCAGGGCACTTTTGACCCCCCCATGTCTCCGCGCTTGAGTATCCCAAAAATTTGAAACTTCGTTTTTCTAGAGTATTTGGCACACAGGACCAAAATTTAAAATTACAACTTACTGTATTTTCTAGTTCAGACGATATATGAACTCAAACATTCGATTTTTTGTCACTCACTCACTCACTCGTTCACGCGTCATCAAAAAGATTAGGTAGATCCCGTAGCCCTAGAAACTTGACATTTGGAAAAAAGGTAGTGTTTAGGATACAAAGAATGGAAAAATTATAAAATCCGGAAAATTCGAAAAAAAAAAAACATTCGAAAATTCAACAAATTCCATCAAAATTGAAAATTGAAAATAATACGATCTTGTAGTCTTAGAAACTTAAGATTCGGTGTAAAGGTAGTGTTTAGTATCCAGAAAAAGAAAACATCAAAAACACCAAAAAAAATCGAAAGCAAAATTGAAAAAATCGAAAAATCGAAAAAAACGAAAAATTTTAAATAATTCGATTTTGTTGCGCTAGAAACTTGGAATTCGGAATAAAGGTAATATTTAGGATGCAAAATAAGGAAAAATTAAAAATTCCGGAAAATTCGAAAAAAAAATTCAAAATTTCGAAAAAAATTGAAAAAATTAAAATAATTTGATTTTTTAGCCTTCTTGAATTTTGGAACTTGAAATTTGGAATAAAGGTAATATTTAAGATACTAAATAAGAAAAATTTTAAAAATATGGATAATTAAAAAAATACCCATAAATTAGTGCAGACGATATATGAACTCAAAGTTTCGATTTTCTGTCACTCACACACTCACTCACTCTCGCGTCATCAAAAAGATTGGGTAGATCCCGCAGCCACAGAAACTTAAAATTTGGAATAAAGCTAGTGTTTCGTATACAAAGAAAGGAAAAATTATAAAATCCGGAAAATTAAAAAAAACATCGAACAAAATTGAAAATTGAAAATAACACTATCTTGTAGTCTTTATTATTAAAATTTGGTGTGAAAGTAGTGTTTAGAATTCAGAAAAAGAAAACATCAAAAACACAACAAAAAATTGAAAATAAAATCGAAAAATCGAAAAATTTCAAATAACCCAATTTTGTTACGCTAGAAACTTGGAATTCGGAATAAAGGTAGTATTTAGGAAGCAAAATAAGGAAAAATTATAAAATCCAGAAAATAAAAAATAAAAAAATAAAAAATTCGAAAAAATCGAAAAAAATTGAAAAAAATTAAAATAATTTGATCTTTTGGCCTTAGAAACTTAAAATTCGCGGTAAAGATAGTGTTCAGGATTCAGAATAAGTTAAACTAAAAACGCAATAAAATTCGAAAATAAAGTAAAAAAAAACGAAAGAAATCGAAAAATAAGGAAATTTTGAAAATAATTCGATTTCATAGCGCTAGAAACTTCAAATTTAGAATAAATGTAATATTTAAGATACTAAATAAGGAAACATTAAAAAATATGGATAATTTAAAAAAAATAGAAAATTAAAAAAAAAATAGAAAGAAAGAAAGAAAAAGAGAGAAATTGAACATAATATGATCTCGTAGTCTTAGAAACTGAAAATTTGGTGTAAAGGTAGTGTTTAGAATTCAGAAAAATAAAAAAATAAAAACACAACAAAAATTGAAAATAAAATAAAAAAATCGAAAAAAAACAAAAATTTGAAAATAATTTGATTTTGTAAAGCTAGAAACATAAAATTTGGAATAAAGGTAGTATTTAGCATACAAAATAAATAAATAAATAAATAAATAAATAATCTGTAAAATTCGAAAAAAAATTCGAAAATTCGAAAAATTGAAAAAAATTCGATTTTGTAGCTTTAAAACTTAAAATTCGGCGTAAACTTATTGTTTAGGATACAGAAAAAGGAAAAAATAAAACACAATAAATTCGAAAATAGAATAAAAACTCGAAAAAGATCGGAAATTTCAAAATAATTCGATTTTGTAGCGCTAGAAACTTGAAATTTGTAAACTTGGTGTAAAGGTAGTATTTACTATTCAATAAAAGGCACAATTAAAAAATTCGTTAAATTCGAAAATAAAATCGAAATATCTTTAAAAAATCGAAAATTCGAAAACAATTTGATTTTGTACTGCTACAAACATTAGTTTTAAGATAATTGTCTTATTAGCTAGTACAACGCCCCTAATTGTTTTATGTTATTTTCCCCGGATTATGGTTTTCTTTTCTTTCGTTTACGAATTTCGTTATAGGAAAGTTCCACTATAGACAGGCTACGTTATAGGCGATTTCTTTATAGACAGGTTTGTTTTCTTTCACAGGTTCTCTATTTACTTCGCATATGAAATATGGATTGTTAAATGATGTTAGCCCCACAAAAATTTTCACAGCTCCCCCTACCCTCCCGACATTACTGGCTGGTTATGGTTTGATAGTTCTTTCTAAATAAAATCATGGTGACTCTAAGATTAACTTGATTTATCTCTAAATTGAACCTAAATGATCCTAAGAAGACGGATCAAATAATTACTATATTGGCATGACAAAAGGTGAAAAATTCGAAAACAATGTGATTTTGTACTGCTAGAAACATTAGTTTACTTAGGTCAGGTTTACTTACATCAGGTAACTTAGAATTAAAATCGAAAAATCAATAAATTTATAAAAAGTCGAAAATTTGAAAATAATTCGATTTTGTAGTCCTAGAAGCTTGACATTTGGCAGAAAGGCAGGGTTTAGTACACAAAGTAAGAGAAAATTAAAAAATCCGTAAATAATAAAAAAAAAGACTAAAAAAACGAAAAAAAAAACCATCGAAAAAAGGAATATAGTTTGATTTATTGGAAATTTCCGGAAATTTTAATTTTGGCTTTCTTTTTATACTAAAAAGTTTTTTTATGTTAAATATCAAGTATCTAGTGCTGCGAGTAATAGCTCAGATGAATAGCACCTATCCTGGAAACAATTGAGAGTACTTTTGACACTCCCCCTTCCATAACTTAGTGCTTGCCTAGGAACCTGAAATCTTTTTTATCTACTGTACTTTGCAAACGAAACTAAAGCTTCAAATTTTTTATACCTGTAAATAATAGGGACAGAGTGTGGGCTTAGCGAAAATCAGTGGATGATCTCCAAAAAGAACCCAAAATCAAGAAAAACAGGATTACTTACAAAAAGAAGTGAAATCTCATCAAAAAGTCACCTGTAAAAAATGCAGCCAAGTCTCGCAACTCATTTACCGTAAAAAGTACTGAGATCGTATAAAGCCAAGTTTAACTATCTTATTAACTCTGAAATTTTCATTCACAAATCACTCCTAGTCTCTACATCTTTAGTTAATTATTATTTTGTGACTTGGCAATTACGCAGCACAGGGAAGTTATTACACCTTACTATGTTATGGGATGGGATGAGATAATATGATTCAGGTTAATTATATACGCACAGGGAAGTTATTACACCTTAATATGTTATGGGATGGCATGGTGTTATTTGATTAAGACAAATTATATACATCACATTCTCGTGCTACGTAATTGCCAAGTCACAAAATAATATTTAACTAAAGATGTAGAGACTAGGAGTGATTTGTGAATGAAAATTTCAGAGTTAATAAGATATCTAAACTTGGCTTTATACAATCTCAGTACTTTTTACGGTAAATGAGTTGCGAGACTTGGCTGCATTTTTTACAGGTGACTTTTTGATGAGATTTGCTTTTTCAGAAGTACAAAAATTCATATTTGTGGAACGCTCTTTGAAAGACCTAGCTTTATTATTCGTCCAAAGTGAGCCGCACATAAATTCGAACGAAAAAATTAAAAAAGCGCTACTCCTGGAATTTGGACATTATTCCTCACCTGCCCATATTCATCAATCATTGTCAAACAGCACCTGTCACTCAGAAGAAAATTTACTACGATAGTTTTTTACATATGCGTTAAATCGCAAATAGGGATGTATCGACAATTGCTCTCTGATACATTATGTAATTTAAGGAATCGACGACTCACCACGGATCAGAGCTATACTTTTTGTTTATACAGATATAACACAGTTCAAAGAACAACCGTTAGCATATGAAGAGATCTGCCAGTCCACCTGCGGAACAAAAGCACGCATGCAGAGTTACGCACGCCTTGAGCGTTGCACAAGAGCTACCCCCGAAAAACCGACCAAAATAATCTGTTATAGCTGAGAACAAGCCGGAAACATATCAACTGCTTGTTCCAACAAAAATAAAGGCGCCAAGTGCTTTAATTAGACACGATATGGCCACACGCCATTTGAGTGTAGGGAGCGAACGTCCGAATGCAAGCCTTCAAACCCAGCCCCCCCCCCCCTTTTCAAAATTCGGGAACAGAGCAAAACCTACGAATTTATACGATAAAATCATACCACCCTCAACTAGATAATGAAAAATTAGTAACAATTCCTGGCACCTGTATATATTCGCCTATTAATACAGGTAGCAAAACAACGCTTTTTAGAGAAGATTTTTATCGATTACTCGGATCCCACTAAACCAAGTAACCATACAACTTGAAGCATTTGACGGTAGCAATGTAACACCTATAGGATTTTTCAGCACAAATATCCACATACATGAAAATACACTTAATACTACAGCTTATGTTATAGATTTTTCACGCATGAATATCCCCCTTTCGGAAGAGATGCAATTTCGCAAGGTACACTCACATGTGATCAGTACAGTATCTCACTTTCCAAACTGCCCTCGTCAGAAATTTCTATTAACCTTATCAACATTTGTTACGACGAAGTCCCGAATAAGTGGATATTTTTTTTATTCTGTATTTTCGTTCTGGAAGCGGATGTGACAGTCTTAAATTGTCGAGATCCAGTAAAAGTAATTTTTGAAATAACAAAAATATGATTTTTTTAACTAAAGATACCGTTAAAACCGTGAACGTGAGGAGTTTTGGTTTCATTTATTTTTTATTATTTATTATTATTATTGTTATTTATTTATTTATTTATTTTATTTCTACAGAGCACCTAACGAGACCGATTTCAAAATGCAGAAAAAGCTTAACACTTCGGTTTCTTCTGTGTGAAGGACCGTGTACGTCGGGAGATGCACATGCACAATTTCCTTGAAGAACAGAAACTCGCCATTTTACCATATTCGATATGGTATTTAATTAATATCTGGACTAATTAGCAAAAATGAAAAAACTGGCTTTGAGGTGTATAACTTCAGACACACAAGTATTTATCTACTTGCCAAATATCGTAGCTCTTAGAGCTGCAGTATCATTAGAACACAGCACACAGAGAGACAATTTATTTATTATTATAATATATGCTTGAAACGACGAAGAAGGGTGGGTAATTTTTACATTCTTAAGCAGATTGATCTAGAGCTACATTTAATCACAGAATAAATTATTTACTTTTAAAATGAAAACATGCCGACAAAATATTCTTTCGGGTTTCTCCCGAAAACTTGACATTATTAGCTTCAACAAACAAAAATACCGACTTTATTTAAACACTAATATATAGATATCTGATAAAAGCTATTTATGAAATCGTATCCGTAAACGATAAAAGAATAATGAACCCTATCCTTAAGACATCCTTTTTAGCAAAATACATTAATTCGACAGAGCATGATGCATAAAAACACAGGCCAGGAAAAAATGTTGGAGGTCACACATTATTCTTATCTTGTCAGCATGAGAATTGCTTCTTCGTAATACCCAAAAGTAGCTTTAATAAATTATACCAGAGATAAGTTTCATTAGTCATTTATCATTTTTATCTTTTTAAGTTCTGACAAAAAAACTCTGGAATATAGAATACATCGCTAATTTTATATCTACTAAACAAAATAATAAACTATGGAATATTTTTAAATATATAGAGATGTATATTAATGTGTTGATATATTTATTAATGCGTTTTAAATAAACTTTATAAGGCTATTTCTTTTTTTCTGCAGATCACTAATTTATGTCGATGAAACACAATAAATTTGCTGTTACTAGAAAAATCATATTCAAAAGGTATATTCTCGGTTTTTTGGTGTGTATTTTCTGTTTAAACTCTACATATTAGCTTCTACATAAAAAGAATGTTTATTAAAAGAAGGGAATATTTGATTTTTGGTGTACAGAGTAACAGTCAAATATTACACCAATATATAATATTTTTCAGCGAAAGAAAATACATATAAACTAATAAGGAATGTGTTCAGCTCGAACTTCTAACATTTGTGAAAAGTTTTACTGACGCAGAAACATTTCTAAATGTAGTCCTAACGTAAAAATAAACTTCTAAATTGTTCCTTTATGTTCACAAAAAATGTTTTAAAACAGCGTTGGGTTTACAGAATTGATAAATTATTGTGCAGTGGTAAATTTTATATTTTTAATAATACTGACTTTAATAAGGATGGGGTGTTTTAATTTATACAAAAACAAGAATATTTGATTTTTTGGTTTTACAGGGTAACTGCTACTTTCAGAACCACCATAAGCATATATGCAAACATTCTGGTATTCCTCAGGAGTCTGACTCAAGCTAAGCATATCCCCAACAATAAAAAAAATTTGTTTGTTCCCGCATGGTACTTACTAGATTATATGTATATATTTTTTAATATAAAACTTCTGGTTCAAGAATTTCCTGGAAAGTCAAAAGAAAGTAGAAGAAATGTTTTGTTATCTTCTTTATACTTCCCTTCGAAAAAAAATAAAAAATAAACGTCAATTCCATATTCAAACATACTTTGAAAGACAACAAGATATTTAAAAAATAATAATAAAAGATATTTTAAAAACCATTCAGAAAAAAAAGATAGAAAAGGTGTTAAAACTATGATGACACCTTTAACAGTAAAAAATGAAGTTACTGTTTTCTGCTGACTATTTGTTACTCTTCGGAAAACAATATTTTATTTCCAAAGAGCAACGAGTCATGCGACGAAAATGAAAGTTAATATTTTATTTTTGCATCCATCTTTTCTGACAAAAATCCGTAAAAAAAGGTAAAAAGTAAAAACGAAAAGTTTTTATTTTCTACTTGTCTAAGAGGTTGAATTTATGATATTCCATAATAATACAAAAGACATTTCATGCATATTCAGGGTATTTTTTCTGTATCAAAATTTAAAAAAGATTTTCTATGATTTTTAAAATGCAATTATTTTTTTATTCCAGAAATGAAAGCTAATATAACTGAACTTTGTTTTGAGTACTTCATAATTATACTTTTTATTCTATTTAAAGAAGTTTGTAGACACATATTTTTTTAAAGAAATGTTTTCTCTTCTGTACAAATAAAATTCTTTGCTTATCTTGAATAATTGATGAAACTGAATTTCTTTCACATATGATGTCTTCTGTAGGAAGAGAGAAAATTTATTTAACCTTTAGGCCTTAATTTTAGTTAGAAAAGCACAAATTATGTTGTACAAAGTCAATATTTGTCAATCCAAAGTATTTTAGAGGCTTAAGCAAGCAGAAACAAATAAATATTTATGTCCTAATTATATATATAAAACTTTACTTTTAAAACATAAAGTTTTATAACTATTAAAATTTTTTAAATGTAAAATATTTTAAAATTTTCTATTTAAATGTGCATAAATGAAAATACCATTCTTTGTTAAAAAAAAAAGGTCTAATTTTAAATTATTTTTAAGTGTTTTTATTCAAGCTCTTGGTAATTGGCAAAAATGCGAATGGGGGCCTATTATAGGAACTATCTGTTATCTGTGAGTCAGTATTTTCACATCTGTAAGTGTGTACATTTTTTTTAATCATTATATGCGGTGACATTACGCACAATACCGAAAATGCATAACAATTCGGTCAGTGACATTATATCAACTTTTAACGATCGGTATCTAGAATTTCCTGCGTACAGTTAACAATAATGTATGCGTGTAAATAAAGATTTAAAAAAGTCCTTCCGACCTGTACCGGGAGGAAAAGGTAGCTTTCCTATATCTTCGTTTTTAAGTTTTAACTAATGTTACTTGAAAACAGCAAGCAAAAATGCAAAGAAACCGTTTACAAAAGATTCGTTAATACTGAATTTGAATAAGAAATTCGCCAAATTATTGAGCTATAGCCAAATTGGCTTCATTTATGAAAACCTATTTCGGTCGCCAAATTTGGCAATATTTCGCCAAATGTCGCCAAGTTTGGCGATAATTTGGCGCTAACGGATTTGAATATATAGTTTTATGCGTATGATTGGGAAAATGATTACAACAATGAAAGATAATAATTAGCGAGAAGTCGCGTTCACTAAAACTTATAAATTAATCGTTGGAATTTTGTAATGTGCTATCTTGTTTCAAAATGTCTGCCACCCTAGAATTTCAAACCGCTGTATCTAAGCCGTTTTTTAAGATAGAGGTAAAACAAAAAATGCTCCGGAATCCTTGTATCAAGGCCTAACACGTAAGTATAAAATAAATTTGAATTTTTAACTTTTTTGTTCATTTATTTTAGTTTTAATTTTTTAAATGGCCGCCATCTTGAAACAAGATGGCGGACAAAGCTGGCCAACGAACTCGGTCGAGACATTAGTGACCTTAATACACACAATTAGTTTCATCAAAATCGATTTATAAATACGGGCGTTATCGTATGACATAGGTCAGATATATATATATATGGAGATATATATATATATATATATATATATATATAAATCAACATTTGAACGGAGGGTGGTTTTGGGGTCTGGGGGTCATGATCGGTGAAAATATACCAAAATTTTCCGGAATTGCTTTCCTCCGAACGGCTGCAATAGGTAGCTTTATACTTTTTTGTATTGAAAGCTACCTAAAACAACCTTAGAGAAATGTGACGATATCACGAGATGTCATCATTTGTGCTTATAATCCGTTATGTTCATAACCATCTGGGCTTTGTGTTAATTATGCATGGTATCAGTTATGCTTATTAAAATAGTGACATTGAAAATCCGTACTCACACGATTTCTAAAAATTCTATTAAGTAGCCGCTGTTCTCGGGAAAGTATTAGAAGGAAGGAAGACTATTCGATGAGACTATTTAGATTAGAGAGCTCCATTGTCAAAAAACATTGCAATCATGAACTCCAGAAGTAGCCATACGTTCGGAGATGCAATCTTTATATGTAATTGCTTAGACCCGCTAAAAAGATATCATTACACATCCAGCTTCGTAATTGCATTGAAAGTCAAATAATTAGGATATTATTCCTTAAAGATTGCCTTTCTCGTTCCCTAGGTCTCACAGCTTGTGACTTTGGCCATGGGTGTATTTGAAAAATGAAGTTACTTTAGTATTTTATGAATTCTAAACGACACAAACTGTGACGAAGTGGCTTTTTTTCTCTTCTGCAGGCATTGACAAACGGTTTGTCAATGTTTATGAAGTCGGTTCGCAATTCCCAATCACGACAGAGTTTGTTAATTTTACATAAAGTATTAATTTTATACATTTTAAAAACAAAATCTCAAATTTTAGTTACTTCTAAACAACAGTATATATATATATATATATATATATATATATATATATATAGAGAGAGAGAGAGAGAGAGAGAGAGAGAGAGATTTAGTGAGGTTGGTGCAGAAACACTTTTTTTTTTTTTTTTACATGGGCTTTCATTCAATCAAACATCGTTAACTACTAAAGTTGAACCTGGATGCAGGTAATCTCAGGATTTCTGACTCTTCAAATGCCTACAGAAGAGGAATGCTCAAAACGGAATCTTCAGCAGAATCTTCACTTTAGAAGACGAAATTTCTGGAAAAAAAATCAAAACTCACTTAATTGCAAAAAAGAAGGCTCAGAATATTGCTCAATAGACGATAAAAACATAATTTACAACAATGTAAAAAATTGGACTTGCATAACATTTTTTTTTTTTTATTAGTTACTCATTTTTGCTTTTTACCTGTTTTTCCTACTGTTCCTATACATTTCCTTCTAAAAACGCGACTATATAGAACAACGTTATATAGTTGACAAACCTTGGGAAAGTACATACAATTTTCACCTATGTCATGGAAATTCGTCGCTTCAACACATTTTGCGACGGTGTTCTAGTTCATCGTGAAGTGAAGATGGCTATATAGATGATTATATATACGATGCATCCTATAGTCGTAAATGAATTTTATCTGTAATCTGTAAGGGCAACCCTAAGTCTGTTCGTTATTAAATAAAATTATTTTTTTATTAACTATGGTGTTATTTTCAACTTTTAATTTTAATCCATTTCCTGATCCAGTTCTAGAAATTGTGTACAGTGTTATATTCCCGATTATGATACAATATTTTCATATTTTTAGAATTTTATTATCGATTAACAGACCAATTTAAATTAAATTTGGATGATACGTTGAGAAAAAAAATTTAGAAATCCTAGAAAGTTTTAATAATATTCAGGCAAGTCTTCATTAAAAAATATTTGTCTGTTACAATAATATAATGTAAAAAAAAAAAAAAAAAAAACATTTTTATGTTACTACAAATGTAATATAAGTATTATATATTTTTTTTTCTTTCCTGTTGACATATCTTAACAAGAACGAAAAATCATGCGTCAAGCATAGATTATGTAACACATTCCAACGCTTCCAAAATAATTTTACAAATCATTACCGTTTAATACGCTGAAAGATAACATCTAAGTAAACAATTTGGAAAACGCATAACATGTTTAAAAACGTAATTTCAGGAATTTCCAACATATACAATATTCGGAAAAATATCCGAATACTTTTATTCAGCCCTGTATATGATCTATAGGTTTGTATATCTACTACATAGGATTCTAACTTTTAGTTCAGTTAGAAAACGCGTAGCACAGTTTAAAATTGTCCTTCTGGAGCTTCTTTCAATAAACGGAAATGTGTTCGCGAACTTTTGTGCTGCCCTGTATATGATCTACGGACTTTATACACACCAAGTAATAGACAAAAAGTGAGTTAAATTTAAAATCGCGTTCAGCAACTTAAAACGCACTTCCAGGAATTATTGTTAACAGACAGTAGAGAATTCTTTTGTGTGTCCCTGTAAATGGAAGATGACTGCTATACACACAATAATCTGTAGTAAACCTCTTGTAACGCACCTTAGTGATATATATAAATTTCAATGCGTTTAAAATAGTGAAACATTATTTAATTAAGCCGCAAACGATTTTTCTCCATAGACGTAATGTATGGCAATTGCTATGGTAACCGCCAGCAAACGATAAAAGAGATATATTTCTTCTTTTTATTGGCAGCGGAAAATGAGTGTCGTTACCATAGCATTCGTGGACGCGTAGAATATTTTTGGTGGATTAGCTGGAAGTTGATACTAAACGGAGTCAGAATTTTTGCTCGTTATTCTATTAAATAAATAATAGAAGAAATACCTATGTGTGGGTGTTTATTTAGTGGAGTATCACCTAAATCACATCTTCCGCCATAAATGGTGACCCGGGCGTGATGGTTTATAATGTGCGAAAGCACAATTGCTCTTGCTACCCCGAAACCAATAACGGAATCTCTTACTAAATATAATTATGTAGTATCCCATCTCCCTCCCGACATTGCGTCATTAGTTCGCGATGTTCTTATAAAACCCGATGCTGCTGATCCTTTCACTAAATTAAAAACTGAAATAATTAATCGTTCAGGTGAATCTTCTCATCAGGAAATTCGTAAACTTTTATCTGGAGAGGAATTAGGCAACCGCAAACCCTCTGAATTATTGCGTGATATGAAACGCCGCGCCGAATCTCTTAGCGCTCCCGAAAATTTAATGATGGAATTATTTCTTCAACGTTTACCGTCTTCGGTACAGTCAATTTTAGCCGCTGTTTTAGATCTTTCTTTAGATAAAGCAGCTGAAATTTCTGATAAAATACTTGAAGTTACCCCATCACCTGTTGAAAATTTCGCAGTTTCCAAAATAAATGATCAGACGCTCGAAAGTAAATTGTTTCACGAAATTGAAAAATTAAATAAAAGAATTGATCAGTTGTCACATTTTCGAGGTCGATCGCCGTTCCGCAGAAATAAAAATCCCCGTATCAGAAGTAATTCAAATAAGCACGATTCTTCTGTGTGTTGGTTTCATCGTCGTTTTGGAGACAAGTGCAGGGAAGAAAAGTGTGTTAAACCTTGTTCATGGACGGGAAAAGAATGCAGCAAAGAATAGAGGCGACGTATTCTTTGCCGCAACAATCACGTCGCCTATTTATTAAAGACAAGAAAACAAATGTGTCCTTCTTGGTCGATACAGGCTCAGACGTGTCATTATTATGCGCTGATAACTTTCAAAAGAGAAATCCCTCCCAACAAAAATCTCTTTGCTGCAAATGGATCAACAATTAATATTTATGGTCAAAAACACTCTCACTGGACCTTAAATTAAGGAGACAATTTACATGGACTTTTCTGATTGCCAATGTCAGCACACCCATTCTTGGAGCTGATTTCCTTCATTATTTTGAATTGGTGCCTGATCTTCGTAATAAATGTCTTCGGGACATGAAAACTAAATTTCAATCCATTGGCCATATAAAGCATACAAATGTCCATTCAGTAAAGACTGTTTTTAGTGATACTATTTATCATAAACTCCTACAGCAATTTCCTTCTATCACAAAATTGCCTGATCCAAATCAACCCGTGAAACATAATACGGTACATCATATAATAACAAAAGGTCCTCCTGTAGTCGCAAAACCGCGAAGGTTAGCACCCGATCGCTTAAAAATTGCAAAACAAGAATTTCAAAACATGATGCAATTAGGACATCTGAGACCTTCTAGTAGCAACTATGCGTCTCCTCTCCATATGGTACCCAAAAAAGGTACGTTTGAGTGGCGTCCCGTTGGTGACTACAGGGCTCTTAATTCTCAAACCATTAAAGATAAGTACCCAATCCCTTGTATAGCAGATTTTACCAGTTTATTGCATGGTTCAAAAATTTTTAGTCAGGTTGACCTTATAAAGGCGTACCATCAAATCCCGGTCAACCCAGATGATATTCATAAACTGCTATATGTACTTCCTTTGGATTATATGAAAGTACACGAATGCAATTTGGATTGTGCAATGCATCCGCGACGTTCCAACGTTTTATAGATGAAGTCACCCGTAATTTACCCGGTGTTTATGCCTTTGTTGACAATATTCTTATTGCATCTAAAAATCCTGATGAACATTTGGAACACTCAAAGCTTCTATTTACAAAATTACAAGAATATGGACTTTGCATTAATGTTTCGAAATGCATATTTGGGAAATCTACAATTGATTTTTTGGGGTTTAGTCTTTCCGAAAAAGGAATTTCACCTCTTCCTGATAAAGTCGAGTGTATAATAAAATTTCCTCAACCAACCACCTTAACCCAATTACGTCGATTTTTTGAAAGGTTCAATTTTTACAGGTGTTTTATTCCGAAGGCTGCCAATATACTTTCCCCCTTAGTACTGCAATAGACATAGAAGGACTAAGAAGGACATAAAAATAAGAAAAAACATCCTTCCCGTGTTCACAAAGAAACTGAACACCTTGAATGGAATGATGATGCTATTGCAGCCTTCGATGCTGCTAAAAATGCAATTGCTAATGCTACTTTTTTGAAGCATCTAATTCCCGGCGCTCAACTTAGTCTATGGGTAGATGCGTCTGATGTCGCAATTGGAGGTACTCTTATGCAGCTTTCTGAGAATAATTGGGAACCAATAGCTTTCTTTTCAATGAAGCTCAATTCGAGCCAACGTAAATGGTCAACGTATGATAGGGAATTATTCGCTATTTACTCTGCTATAAAGAAATTTCGGTACATGTTAGAGGGGAGAAATTTTCAAATTTATACTGATCAAAAACCGCTAATTTATGCATTTAAGCAAAATCCCCATAAATGTTCGCCCCGGCAATTACGCCATTTAGATTACATTTCCCAGTATTCCACTGACATTAGACATGTACCCGGTTCCAAAAACATTGTCGCAGATTGTCTTTCAAGAATTGAAATTGATTCTATTTCAAAATCTCCAACTTTAAATTTTGATGAATTCGCAGAAGCTCAGAAAAATGATTCAGAGCTACAAAACCTGCAGAATAATACATCGCTCAAATTGGAACTGAAACCTTGCCTCATCTCTGATCGTAACTTGCTGTGTGATATTTCCACAGGTACACCTCGACCTTTAGTTCCTACTTCCTTTCGTCGGCTGATCTATGAACATTTGCACAACCTAGCCCATCCAGGCATAGATACACCACAAAACTAATTTGTTCGAGATATGTATGGCCAGATATGAAACGAGACATCAAAAACTGGGTTCGTCGCTGTGAAGCGTGTCAAAGATCAAAAATACAAAGGCACACCAAAGCACCTTTAGGCACGTTCTCTCTTCCTGATGCACGTTTTTCTCAGATCCATATAGATATCGTGGGTCCTTTACCTCCATCTGACGGTTACAGCTATCTCTTAACGATCATCGATCGATTTACCAGATGGCCAGAAGCCATACCCATACTTGATATACAAGCTAAAACTGTTTGTAGTGCCATATTCAAGTATTGGATTTCAATATTAGGTTGCCCTTCACTCATAACCTCGGATCAAGGCCCCCAAATGCGATCAGCGATATTTGATGAATTTACGAAAATGTTGGGATCGAAGAAGATCCGCACCACGGCATACCATCCGATATCCAATGGCATTGTCGAAAGATTTCATCGACATTTAAAGTCATCCATCAAATCTCACGAAACCAATAGGTGGACTGAAATATTGCCGATAGTTTTACTAGGTATTCGTACAGCAGTGAAGGAAGATATACAAGCTTCTTGCGCAGAACTTGTTTTCGGCACTACGTTGAGACTACCATGTGACATGCTGGACCAATCCATAATCCAACCTTGCAACGAGAACTTCGTCACTCAACTACGAGGCGCCATGCGGCAATTGAATTGAATCCAGTGGCGACATCGGCTCACTGCCAGGAGAAGTTCTATGTACACCCTTCCTTGTCATCTTGCACGCACATCTTTCTAAGAGTGGATCATATACGGCCTCCACTGTGTCAGCCGTACACTGGTCCACACAAAGTATTAAGTAGATCTGAAAAAACCGTAACAATCGAACTTAATGGTCGTAAGGCAACAGTATCCATAGATCGTGTCAAACCAGCCCATCTAATTCCCAAATCAGACTTATCGACGGAAACTGTTCCTGAGAACTCCAATTTAAAACTGTCTCTTAAATCAGACTTATCGACGGAAACTGTTCCTGAGAACTCCAATTTAAAACTGTCTCTTAAATCGGACTGTAACCTTAATCTAACGAAAACTGTCACACGTTCTGGGAGACATGTGCATTTTCCTAGAAAACTGGAATCTTACATAACTTACTGAAATTATTGTCAAAACTTTTCATTTTGCATACTACGTATTATTTCTATATTTTATTAGAAATTTCAATTGTATTTCATTGTATATATCTTTGTAATTTTTCTCTGCTAGCGTAAATTCTGACACACATACTCCAAAAAAAAAAGGTAGTATATATGTATCGTTTCTTCGGTACCCTCCGTCACTGGGGGGATACTCTATGGCAATTGCTATGGTAACCGCCAGCAAACGATAAAATAGATATATTTCTTCTTTTTATTGGCAGCGGAAAATGAGTGCCGTTACCATAGCATTCGCGGACGCGTAGAATGTTTTTGGTGGATTAGCTGGAAGTTGATAGTAAACGGAGTCAGAATTTTTGCTCGTTATTCTATTAAATAAATAATAGCAGAAATACCTATGTGTGGATGTTTAATTAGTGGAGTATCACCTAAATCACATCTTCCGCCATAAATGTAACGGAATTCTTTTGACTGTCCTTGTAAAGTAACTATAAGTGCTATGCCCACCCTATTCCATATTAAGCTTCTCGTAATGCACCTTAGTGATATATATCAATTGCAATGTATTTGCAATTGTGTAACATCATTAAAATAAACCACAAATGATTTTTCCCCATAGACCGTAATGTAACGGAATTCTTTTGAATGTCCCTGTAAAAAAAACTATAAGTGCTACACACTTCATTTGAAATAGGGAACATGCGATGGATAACGACAATAACATATAAAAATTGCAGGGCTATCCGAGCATATTTACGGGAGTTAGAGCACGGACAGACGGCCAGACTAACGGAAGTCATAAACACTTTTCAACTAGGTTCGAAAGTGTTAAAAAGAAACTGAGTAACAGTTTATTTTTTATAGCACTCCATTCAGTTTGCACCTTTAATATATGAATGTTATGCGATGTTACATAGATATCGTGAATATTTATTTATAATACATGGATATTAAATTCGAAGTACCGGGTGTCCTAAAAAGGACTGACTGATTTTAAAAATCAATAACTTCCAAACGGTGACATATATTTAAAAAATTCTTGCAGGAGAGTGATGTACGATGTCAGGAGTTTTTTTACTGCGATTCCCGGTTTTAGTTTGAATTATCATTAATAGATGGCGCTACGAGCAATAGGCGCTCAATCGAGGCCAAAATTGAAATCAGGAGGTTATATGTATGGAGTGGGTCTCGTTCACCAATACAATCTTTTTTAGGGCCCGATTCTGAACTGACACGGTATGATTTCAATATTGTAGGAGTCAGAGCAACAATAGTAATAGTATTGTTTCCACGGAAACGATTTCTTCCGAATCGAAATCTGTAACGACAATGTTCAAAATACCGAATTTTTTAAAACTTGTTATATTCCATGAAGGATATATTTTTTAAAAAATGAGTGTCTTCTTTATCAATTAAATTTATTCTTTCTTAAATTTTCCAACACATTTGAAAAGTGTTTATGCACACGGTTTATCTGGCCGTCTCCTCATGCTCTAACTAGTGTAAATATATTTGAATTGCCATGTATGTATCTGAAGTGCACTACAAGATACTTACGATCAAAGATTGTATATGTAGAACTTTTAATATTGAGGTTTACCCTGACATGCTCGGTATTGAAAATGAAGTTTGTAGCCATTATGGTTCGTTTACAGGGGCACTTAAAAGAATGCCGTTTTATTATGGTCTATGGGATAAATCATTTTCAGTGTATTTCAATGATGTTACACTATTTCAAACTTATTGAAAATAACATATAGTACTGAAGTGTACTACAAAATGCTTACTATCGAATATTGTATGTGTAGAACTTTTAATTCGTTTACAAGGTCACCCAAAATAATTTCATTACATGATGGTACATGGGAAAAAATCGTTTACTGTTTATTTATTTTTATAATATAATTAAAAAGTATTAACGATGTTACACCGTTACAAACATATTGAAATTGATTTACATTTATGAAGTACACTAAAACATGCTTTCTGTAGAATATGGAGTGTAAAGCATTTATCATACATTTATAAGGCTACGCAAAAAAATTCGGTTACATAATAGCCTACGGGGAAAGCTGTTTGAAGCGTATTTTAATTATGTTACAGCATTTCTAATATAATGAAACTGATATACATTACTGAGGTTTACTAAATTATACTTGTTGTATAATATGATGTACATAACATTTATCGTTCATTTACAGGGACACGCAAAAGATTTCGGTTGCAGTACTGTATTCGGCACAATATCTATAAGCGATAATCGCTGGAAGTGCGCTTTCAGTTATGGTAAACGATTTTAAAAACATTTTTGCATATTACGTGATGTGCATAATGTTATAGATCATATACAGGGCTACACAAAAGAATTTCTAAGCGATACCGAGTATGAGCGTGAATTGCAGAAAATAGTTTTTAATTCGAGTTATGCATTTCCGATATTTTCGAATCGTGATTAATAACATTTTTAATAACATCTACGTTAGATTCAGTCATGACTGATTTGTGCCCTCCAACGTTGTTTACCAAACCGTCGGCAACACTACCGCTCTGTACAAATTTCTCATACAATTGTTTAATTGTATTCGGATGCGGAGCATTCCTTGCGTTAAATTTCTTTTTGGATTCTACTTCTAGTCACTATTATGCTTTGACCCAAGCGGTAGTACTCCAGTATTATAAATATTCTTTCTTCCAAAGTATGAAACATTTCCAAGATTCTTTTAAACTGGATTCAACATGCATAACAATCTACTGAAAAACTTCCTTAAAAGATCTAAAATTTCTTAGAATTTAACAAAATTTAGGAAATTTTTAACAAGAACAACAACAAAAAGAAAAAAAAATACAGAATCTCTTCTCCTAGTTTTAAGATGCGATGCACAAAATATTCTTTAAATCAGACAATAAAAAGTAAGTTAATCCAAGAAAATAAAGCTTCATAAATACAATATCGGCTGCTCACTCGCATATTGCTTATTAAATTCATGCCCAATTCTGAATGCTGTGGTTATTTCGAAGAATTCATTATTTCCATGGCAACAACACATTTCATCGAAAATATAACGACTGAGTTCAGAATCGGGTCCTAAAAAAAAAGATTGTATTGGTGAATGAGACCCACTTCATACATGTAACCTCCTGATTTCAGTTTTGGTCTCGATTGAGCGCCTATTGCTCGCAGCGCCATCTATTGATGATAATTCAAACTAAAACTGGTAACCGCAGTAAAAAATTCCCGACATCGTACATCACTCTCCTGCAAGAATTTTTTAAATATCTGTCACCGTTTGTAAGTTATTGAATTTTAAAATCAGTCAGTCCTTTTTAGGACACCCGGTATTTCTACGTTTAAGCACACTAATAAATGCGTGTTTTAAAAAATATTTTTACTTTTATTATTCTAATTTTAATTTTATTACAATTGACTTCCTCCAACTAAAACTATAACTCCAACTATAATTTCGACTTCTTCGAAACACACATTCCCCAAATAATGGGCTTCCTAACCTCTCATCTTTGATTATAGAATCTCTGTACATTATAAATTTTAATATTGCTCATCAAATGCAACAACATCATATCTCAAATGCGTCGAATTGTAAACAAAAACGAAAAATCATGCATCAAGCATAGATAAAATAACACTTTCCAACACTTTCAAAATAATTTTACAGAACTTTACGGTTTAATAAGGTGAAAGACGATATATAAGTAAAATAGGTCAAGGTCAAACCTGGCGGTGAGGACTACCTTTCTGCTTAAAAACCCAATTTCAGGATTTACCAGCATTATTCGGAAAGTTATCCTAATTATTTTGTGCAGCCCGGTATATAATCTATAAATTTGTATCTACATTACATAGAATGCTAAATTTTAGTTCAGTTAGGAAAATCGTAGCACAGTTTAAAATTCCCCTTACGGAATTTCCGTCAATAACCGGAAATGTACTCGAGGACATTTGTGCTGCCCTGTATACGATCTATAGAATTTATACACACCAAGTAATAGACAAAAAATGAGTTAAATTTAAAAACGCATTCAGCAACTGAAAAAGAACTTCCAGTAACTATTGTTAACATATAGGACTGAATTATTTTGTGTGTTCCTGTAAATGAACGATGAATGCTATACGCAAAATATTCTGAGTAACAAATAAGTGGATTTTTTCATTGCTAAAATCCTGAAAAGTTAATTGAAAAATTAATTGACATTTACTTGTACAAAATATTCTGTAGTAAGCCTCTTGTAGTGCACCTTAGTGATATACTATATTAATTTCAATATGTTTGAAATAGTGAATCACTATTAAAATAAACCCCAAACGATCTTATCCATATACCGTAATGTTACGGAATTATTTTGAGTGTCCATGTAAAACAACTATAAGTGCTAAACACTTCATTTTCAATACCGAACATGCTGTTGTAAACCTAAATAACATATATCAGTTGCATGACAATCCGAATTCATAGAAACTTTTCAACTATGTTGGAAAGTGATAAAAACGTTGAAATGATCAAATTAAATTGAAATTCTGAGTTCAAATGCAATTAAAATGTTCCTCCCCTTTCCAGTTTATAAATTACTGATAAGTATTTAATACAATTTAAATTTCATGAAACATGCGCATGAACTATGTAAATAACACAGAACTGATATTGTTAGAGTTGTGATTTTTATGAACGATATGTAAATAAACGTTTAAGTAAAGCTTATAATAATTAGCCAATCATAATTTCTCTATGTCTGAAGAATACATCTACTAGAAGAAATCCAATTTGAAGTATTATCAGTCGGCTCGTGGCTTAATGTAAGACAGATGGAAATTTTCCACTAGAAGTTTCCCCTTAAGAAGCAATCAGGTTTTTGGTATACATAGCTTCACTGCGATATCGGATATCATATGAAACATAGAATCAGAGGCTGTAATCCTTTACATTTTTTGCAAGTCAGCATAAAAATGTTATAATGTATGTCTGTGAGATATTGCAAGAATAATTAACATGAATGATAAAATACATTCAGTTGACATTAAAGAAAAGAAAGTAGAAGATGTTTCGAACAATACTGGTGGTGAAGAACTCTAAAAAATTTACCGAAGCGTTATTAGAGCTCACATAAGCAATGGAATTGAGATACAACACTTTGAGAATAATTTAATATTTTTTTCAAATTGTGTTTCTAGGATTTGAAATTATGTGTTTTTCTATATATGATTTCTATCTGAGAAATACATTATTTAGATATACTTACAACACAGTTTTGCGGAATTATTAACAGATTTTTGATCTAAAACACGCTATCACGAATTTATTCATGATCCCTGCTTTCACTGATAAAGCAGGATTTTAGAGAATTAAAATATATGGATTTACCTTTTTGCCAATATATAAAAATAGAAATATAGAATGTCATAAAAAGCATAAATTAATTTAAATGTAGACAGTAGACAGCTGTTTCGGAGTTTCTAAAACTCCATCGTCAAGCAATGTAGCTTACGGCCAAAAGGAAAATGACGGAGAGCGAGGATACAGCGACGCTAAGAAACCTCGGGATGTATGGCAAATCCCTAGTAGACCAATCAGAAGGCAGATCTTAGCTCGATCAGAATCAGTTCATTCACTAATTTTGCCATTTCGCCTTTGGCCGTAGTCTACATGCTTGGTTCCTCTTTCATATTTTCATACATTTGTTTTTAATGTTTTAATGTTTGTTTGTTTTTTAACTTGCACTGAAGATAGAGTTTTAAAAACTCCAAAACAGCTACCTGCTGTCTACATTTAAGTTCAACTGTGCTTTCTTCACGTTCTTTATTTGTAATTTAGCATTTTAAACAGTATGAAAAAATGACATGTTAGATTTCTTCCTTCATGATAACGTACTTAATTTTAAAAGACACAGGTATGCAGTTTTTTGTAAGTATTTTGTTACAGGAAACGAAAATTTTTGTGGACCAACAGAATTAATAGCATATAAAAATTAAGAAAGTGTATCTGTTTGAAAATCAACAGATGTTCTATTTCATTAACGTGAAATATTTTGCAATTTAAATTATCTATGCATTTCCAACACTTAAAAAATTAAATTTCTTTTCAATTTTTGTGTCACCCTGTGTAAGTGATGATTTTACGGATAAACTGGTGTCATTTGCTTTCAGCGACAGCAGACAATGTCTGTTTATTCTTAGACAGAAATATCATTTTATGGACCGCCAAACAAGGTATTTGATTATAGAAAAATAATGTTCATATTAAAACAACATTTTCTCCCTGCTGTTTAAAGCTCTTATTGGCGCCTTAAGGAAAGCATGTATTCCGCAAAACTAACATATTATTTCTAATATATCCATAACGGTTATTTTACACATTTAGACTAATGTCACACGAACGATTATTTCGACGCTCGCGGTTTCCGTAAGGCTCCTACAATCCGGGCTGACTCACGCCGCCATTTAATTGCCCATAGAAGAACGATTTTCCACGCCGTAGATGGTGGACAATCGTCGAAATATTTTCAAAAATTAAAATTCCACCACAACAGCATTTGATAGATATAGACCCATACATCAGTAGAAGTATTCAAGTGCACCGACATTTAGAAAATCAAATTTTGTGTTACCGCAAGATGTTGTCTAAAAAGATGAAAAAAAAAATGTGTATTATGCAATTGATAAGTTTTAGCTTAAATAAGTTAAAATATATGCAAGTTTGAAGTAATGAAATTGTATTACAATAAGTTTTAAATCAAATTATGTCTTTTTTAAGGAAGTTAATTTAATGGTAAGTAAATTATCAGAAAGTCTTCTAGAAATTCAGAATTAAAATTAAAATTGACTTTTTAATGTTTCTTATTAAATTAGCTCACACGTTTACGTTAATGTGAGTTCCTGAGAATGAGATAAAAGAAAAATTCAAATGAAGTTGTACTGTGTAATTTCTAACACTAATACATCAAAATCAATATCGTAGTACATTATTCAATTGTCTATTTATATATATTGGGTTTTTGAGATAGTTAGTTGTGGGCCTATTGCTGTTCTCTCCGTTTAATGTATGTTTCGATGAGTGCGGTAATATTGCGAGATTAATTAACAGCACTAATCGAGGAAAATTTGTACAGTTATGCATGTTTTTGTCAATTCTGAAAATTAGATGAGAAGTATGATAAAGTACACGTTAAGACAAAGAATTTTTTTAAACAAATCCAGAGTCTAACTATTTATTCAATCAAAAATATAGGGTACTTCATTCGAAACCGATTGTGCATATTTGTTCATAACATAAATCACTCTGGAAGTATTATAACTGTTCAAAATATTTACCATATTTTGTATGAAATATAACTATATCAAGAGAAATGGAGGAAGATGTCAATATTCGCGTCCAAACAGCACTAGCTAGACCCTCTATATTTCGGAACGTAGTTGACATTGTAACAAATATAACTTTTATATTTTTTGTATCGTTAAAATTTTGAACGAAAATCCGACTTCTGTTTGAATTAGGCACCCTATGATCCGGACTGAATAAATAGAGTTAATGCTGGTTCCCCATGTAAAAATGTTGGTTTTAACGTGTATTGTCAAATCTTTCTCATTTTGTTGGAAGAATTCATGGACACATTGTACAGTAAAAAGGAACTGAAGTGTAATTTTAAGTAGTAAAACTGTTCTGAAAAAAAAATTTTACTAATATATTTTATGGCTTTAAGATGAAATATTTACAATGTAAATTCAGTATTGTAGAAGCTTAGTTGTGACTATTTGACTAACAGGGAGAGAAATATGGAATATATTGCAGAGGAAAAAAATTTAAACACCTTGTCATTTGTATAACTACAAGAAGCATAAATAGAACTTATCAGAAAAAGCCAATAATGGACCGATATTTTTTAAGTACATACATTTTTATTATATAACTAGCTGTATCCGGCCACGCGTTTCTACGGCTGTCTTGTTAAATGGAAACGAAAGAAAAGAGTAAACGCACGTTTCTAGTATGTTTAATTTCACAATCTTTGATGCTTAAAATGTGTGTTTTTATATATCTACTATTCCCCCTCCCCCCAATTTGCCCCACCCGGGGGCCCATTTTATACTTTTTCTGACACCCATCATGTGATATATCATTAGAAAATCCTTGGACCACTCTTTCATATTATGAACCTCGCTTCCCCTTCCCCCCAATTTGCCCCCCACCGGGAAGCACTTTTTAAATTTTTTCCGACACCCATCGTGTGATATATCATTAGGGGGATATACAATTGTGGGGAGGAGCGAATAGTAGGTATATAAAAACACGCGCGTATTCGAATGCAACGTTGTGTCAAAATTTCAAATAAATCGGTGCAGAACTTTCAGAGATTTAAGATTTTGAACGAACGAACATTTACAATTTTATTTATATAGATTATTAAAGAAATATTTACGGTATAAAAATAACATTTCGGAACTTTAACTATTATTTACAAATTAATTGGACTATTTTTCAATTTTGCATGAATACCTGCATTAGATAAAAACATTTTTCCATTTACTAAAAATAATACAATCGGGTAACAAAAGTATACTTTTAGAAAACATCATATATTGTAGAATCAGTGTTGCCAATTTAGCGGATTTCTGATTACCATTATTTCTGAATTGTAATATTCGGCGTATTTAAACACGAAATCCTGTAATTAAATAAGATAAATGTTACTATTTCGATACACTGGTATTCAACAATTCGCTAAATTAGCAATACAGATTACACAATATATTTAAAAATGATACATTTCATTTGATATCTAAATACATTTAATTCTATGTAAAACAGTTAAAGATTGAATTGGCAGTTTTATTAAACACATTTAAATGGAAGCATTTAACATTTACATCCAAAGATAAACGATCATTTCATAAATATTATATCTGTAAACATTTAGATTCGAAACATGTCACGTACATAACATAATGGTTAGCATAAATACCGAAATTCCCACTTTCCTGTTCACCTTTATCCAGTACAACTTAATTATATGTGATCATTTATTACATCTCTTAACATCACTACAATAAATATTCGAGGATTGCAAAGACTCGAATTTCAAATTGACAATTTAAGTTTGGGGTAATCGCTCAGGTATAAATTAAACAGTAGGAGTAGAAAATGTTTATGCAGGACGTTTGTGAACCTTGCCGAAAAAATAACAGTGAGGATATTACAAACTGAGACAAACTCTTTTGCATCGTCAAAGAGAGTTGCCATTCGTTTACTCACTGAATGTTACAGGGTGTTTTACTCTTATCCGAGCCATACGAGATTTGTACATATCTTCAACTATAAAGGGGAATTTTTAACTTACACAACTTGATACATTCGAAATGTAACAATTTACTAGCAAGAAGAGGACCAAGCTTGGTAATCAGAGATTTTGATTATTTTTATATATGTTGTAGGGTAGAAACCCCTTAGTCTGAGGTTCAACGGATTTTATACAATACTCTTTAGTTCTAGAGAAATGGGTGTCTAATATTTTAGCACTACTTACATACTTACTTTGCAACGAAATTACTGCGTTGTTCGTAGCTCAGTTGTTATGGCATATATTTATAAAACAAAAAATGAGAAAAGCAAATGTAGCTCGTTCCGGTCTCGAACCCAGGCCCCCGAATCAACGAAGAGATGCCATAACAAATAAGCTACGACCAACGCAGTAATTTCGTTGCAAAGTAAGTATTTAATTTGTGTTAAAATATTAGACCCCCCCCCCTTTCTCGAGAACTAAGGAGCGTTGTATAAAATCCATTCAACCTGAGATTAAGGGGCTTCTACCCTACAATATATATAAAAATAATCAAAATCTGCGATTACCAAGCTTGGTCCTCTTCCTTGTAACACGATGAGGAATTTACTACAATCGGCCTCCAAACGACTCACGCACTATATTTCGTAAGTTGGCTTGCGGGTTATGCAACTTTTGACTAATTTACTCATCCACTATTGTGACAGCCAGAACTGGAAATTAGAAGACTAGAATTAATACTAGAAGACAGGTCCTCGTAATACAAGAACCTAGTGTTTATACTCTTTTATTGAATTCATGAATGTAAAGATGAAATATTGTGATTGATTTTTCACACATTTCCTGATATGCTAGACTTATAAAAATTAAATACACAATTGTGTTTTCGATGGAATGCAACATATTAATATTTTTAGAACTTAATGACAAATTATTTAATTAATTTTAGGGTATTTTTCCGTAAACCAGCCGCAGGTGATAAATAGCTAAATAATATTTATGGCTATAACTGTTTACGAATTGCAAAAACAATGGAGCGTTATGGTTATGCGCTAAACCACTCTTGCCAAAATAAGCCAATGGACTGAGAAACTGCAATAATGAAATAATTTAAACACTAAAAAGTGGAAAATATAAATAAATAATAAATAGTGTAATATTTTTTTAATGCTCTTTTATCACTTAATACTTTAATACTAATTAAATTATTGTTATACGTTAAGAAAACAGTTTGGAAAACCTGAATAGATAATTTAAATAATGCTTTTATTTTTCCATCCTGTTGCCATATCTTAAGAGAGAAACAAAATAAAAATTATAATTGTTTTAATAAATTCACTAGCTCGGCTTTCTATCAAGCGTATTTCAAAGACGTGTATTTTCAATAATCGGAGAACACGTAAAATTAACGTATTGTAACGGAAACGTTTAACAACATGAATTATAATTAGGCGTGATTTTCAAGATAAGCATTGAATAGTTATTAAAGAGTGCGCAGAAAAAAAAATGGTCGAAAGATTCTTAGGTATGTGCCCAAATTGGGCCATGCCTGTTATGGTTACCACTGTGTATCCATTTTGGGCACTGTTAAATACCCATTTTCAAAAAAAGAATAAAATTTTTTGAAAATGGGTATTTAACAGTGCCCAAAATGGATACATAGGGGTAACCAAAACAGGCATGACCCAATTTGGGCACATACCTAAGAATCTTTTGACCCAAATTGGGTTTTATTTTTTTCTGTGTGAGGGAGTTTTTAACAATTTTTAGTATTATTGATTAAATAAAGTGTTTTCTTCATCACATGAGTTCATTTTAGCTACTTTCATTCTCTATATCTATAGCATAGTATGCATTTCTATGTCAGAAGCTAAATTATTGTTGTCGAAGACATTACATATTACAGACGACACAGGCCGAATTATTTTGCACATCTAGCTCTATTTCTGAAATAGCCCCAATACACAGAAAGCTGTCTGATGAAAATTTTGTTACAATAACTTTATTAATATTAAAACTTTGTGAGAAAAACTCAATTCAGCTGGGAGTGGGACGCCTTGTATTTTTGACTAAATAAATGAATCGGGATCTAAATACATGGTAAAAAATGTTCCTCCTGCTAAATATTGTCATCGTTATTGCTGATTGCAAGAGTTTTGTAACACTTTGCATGCACATAAAAGAACATACAATCCATTAAAAACATTTGTTAAACATGTTTGATATTTAATATCTAAAACGAGTCTTATTTGAAGAATAAATTATTTCTCTTAAAATAGTATGTTTTCATTTTAATATTCATAAGAGGTCGATTTTTATATACAATGTCAAAATTTACAAAAACATTTCCTTACATGGCAGAAAATTCTCTGTAACTATAAAGCTACCCATGGTACCGGAAACTTTCTCTTTATCTTCAGATACACCAGAAAGACACATAAATCAAAAATTTTATAAACCATTAAGTTTTTTAAATTAACAGAGACTTTTTTTTATTTATGGGAAGCAAAGAGGGATTTTCTTAAAACACTTTTGAAACGTCCCACTTTAGAAACGTTACTGTGAACCTTAATCTATTTTTCTGAAGTTTGCACGGTAAAAAAAGACAACTTTTTCTTGATCTAAGCAAATATAATATGACCACTGACAAAAATATACAATAACTTCTTCCAAGTTACCCATGTTTCGAAAGTGTTCTTTATCATTAGAAACTTGATCAACCAAAATATTTTCGAGATTTCAATATCACCAGTGGGACCCGTGCGAGGATTTCGCACTCAATCCATTTTTTTTAGCATTGTAGTATTATTTTATATAAATTTAAACTTCTAAAGAAACATTAAGAATAAAAATACTTATAAACTCCATTGGTACAGATTTCGCAAACGCACAGGGGTTTCTTTTGCCGCCAAAATGGCGATTTTTGGCATGGCGGGGTAACATGGTGGCTTTTGCTTTGTATGGCAAGTTGGTATTTTATAATAAAAGGAAGAATGTAAATAAATTAAAAATAGAATAATATAAAAATCATTAATAAATAAAATTAAAATATGTGTAATAAGAGAATTGTGTATGTTAAATAAAACTGCGTGTAATAATAAAATTAAATGCGTGTGTTTTAAAGTAAAATTATGATACAATTTTATTATAAAATAAAACTAACATGTTTTCGCAAGCTAGGACTAACAGGTATTCGAAAATGGGGTTTTCTCGCAAAAATAGCACCACAAAAAAATTGCGCCAACCCCGTTGCGTCTGCTATATCCGTTCCCAAACATTAATTAGTCAAGCCAGAATATCAGCTCATTTATTCCATCAAATTTACAAAAATGCACGCGCAAGAAAAAAAATTAACAATCGTATTTTAACTGCATCGAAAAAAAAACATGGGACAATCCATAGTGTATTTTTTTCCTAAACAGTGCAATTTTAATTTTGATTTTTAATCACAAATATAGATTAAACACGTGCTGAGATGTCACACTTTATCTTTTTTGTGCTATTTATTTTTTTATAATCATTGTTGAGCGTGATATAATCCGGAATTTTATTTTTGTGGCAACACTCATTTGAAGAAAACCTTTCATTTCATTTATGAAAACAATGCCGATTTAATTTTTAATTATCAGCAAATTTTAATCAAAAAACATGTTTTAACGAAATGTTAAGTTTGCTATGTCAGAAGCCAGTTCAAAATAATCCTTTCATATGCTATCTCATTCGTCGTTCTGCGTTTCGTATTTTCTTAGAAAAAGGGATGTTGACAGGAGAAACAATATATATGATTTTTAAAAAATCAAGTTTTTTTCCTGCCACTGATTTTAGGAAACGTTTCCGAGTAATTTTTATAGTGTATTAATCAGCTTTCTGAAACCGAAATATCGGATTCTAAGATACTATTAACTCCTAATTAAACATTTTCAGCTCCGTAATTCAATTTATACATGCAAAAGTAAAAAGTAAAATATTAATTTTAATCTTAATGTTAATTCTCTTAATTTATCATATTTGTCTGTAAGACATGCTTGTTGAACAGGAAAATGTTTACTTGAGAATTGATATCATCCAAAAAACTTATATTCTGGTATATAATAAATTATAACACCTTGTAATAATATATTTCTTTTAAATGCTAAAAGGTGTAAATTAACAACATTATACAAATTAAAATAATTTTTATTAGGTTGTTGACATGTTTTGAGCTCATTCCGAGCCATTATCAAAAACAAATGAGAATATTCTATAATTGCACAGTCTTTGAAGTTATTATTTAAAATTTTATCATTTAATTTTCATATACTTTTTAAAAATTACGCACATTATATTTTATTTTTACTTGGTTGTAAAAAAAATATGTTTTAAAAATTATGTTTATGCGTATGTTTTAAAAAGTACAAGAAAATTAAACAACCAAGTAAAAATAAAAGGTAACGTGCGTAATTTTTAAAAAGTACGTGAAAATTAAATAATAGCATTTTAAATAATAACTTCAAAGACCGTGCAATTGTAGAATATTCTCATTTCTTTTTGAAAATGACTCGGAGTGAACCAAAACATGTCAACAACCTAATAAAAGTTATTTTACTGTATATTATGTTGTTAGTTTACACCTTTTAGCATTTAAAAGAAACCTATATTACGGGTTGAGAAAACTGATTTATACACTACAAAAACTACTCGGAAACATTTCTAGAAATCAGTGGAAGCAAAACAAACTGTTTTTATAAATGCATCTTTAAAACTCGAAAATATATTGGTTTCCGAGGTTTCTAAAGATAAATAAAGCTTTTCGGAATCGTTACTAACTCGGGAGAGATTATTGTATATTTTTTATTCGTTGTTATATTATATTTTCCTAGATTAAGAAACATTTGTATTTTTTTACGGTGTATGATTGGTCATACACCAAATGACTTCTAAAAAGAATAGAAAGAATTTTTTTTTAATCCTGGATAACAAAGGTAGTATATGAAAACTTTATAAATGTTTCTACTATAATAACCAGTGAATTTTTATCCTGCTTTTCTCAAGCGCAAACCGACAGAGTGAAAAATGTCCCAAAGAGGAAATCGAACCCGGGTATTTAGAATAGCACTCTGAGGCTCTACCACTGAGCTACAAGAAACGATATCCCAACTCGGCATTTCTCACTCTTATAGATATCGTTCCTTGTAGCTCAGTGGTAGAGCCTCAGAGCGCTATTCTGAGTAGCCGGGTTCGATTCCCGGCTTGGGACATTTTTCCCTCTGTCGGTTTACGCTTGAAAAAAAGCAAGATAAATATTCACTGGTTATTATTCAATAATTACAGGCGTAATTCACTGCTGAAAATGATTTAAAAATTAACTATGCTTCTACTATTTTAGGATAGTTTTCTTCAAACTACATTATACAGTGTACTACTGACTAATTCACCGCTTAAAAAGAAAAAAAACACTGCATTTTTTTTAACAACGTTAGTCGTATGATAACTTTAAAATGCCTTGGGAAATTAATAAATAATGTTAAATACATGCGGTTAATGCAGAAGTCAGGCCTATGATAGCATGCTTATCAAGGAATAAGAAACCAAATGTTTTATAATAGCCGTAGCATGTTATTGTTTAATTATTTATTTATTTTGGTATTAGAGGTATTTAGATAAAGTTTATGTTGCAAAGTTATTGCTTTATTGTGGAAAGAGAATATTCACTACAAGTAATTTACAAATTATACTATATGTTATAGTGATTGAGTTATAAATTAGTCTTTGAAAAGGGTAAATAAAAGTCATATACTATTTATTTTTTCACATTTTTGTAAACATATTTTGTCAAACTTATTTTGCATTTGTTGTAAACATAAATTAATGTGGGCAAAAATTTTCAACAATTTAAAATTCTAATTTTTATTAATTTAAATGTTTATAAAAATAAATACAGACGTTTATTATCTGAAGGAATGTCTCATTTGAATTAAAAGATAAGAACAGTATATTAATACCTGTAATGTGAAAATTATTACTTTAAATTTAATCTTAAAAGGATAATTAAAAACGTTCCTATAATTTTGGCATAAATGTTGCATGCATGTTTTAAAATTAATGTATAGATACCGAGTGTTCTAAAATGGACTGACTGATTTTAAAATTCAATAACTTCCAAACGGCGATAGATATTTGAAATTTTCTTGCAGGAGAGTAATGTAAGATGTCAGAAGTTTTTTTTTACTGCGATTCCTGATTTTAGTTCGAATTACCAGGAATAGATGGCGCTGTAAGCGATAGGAGACCAAAACTAAACTCCCCCAGCATTGATGCAAAGGAAGGAGGTTCAATGCATGGAAGAGGGTCTCATTCGCTAATACAATCTTGTTCTTAGTGCCTGATTCTGAATAAGATTTTATTGGTGAATGAGACTCACTCCATGTATTGAACCTCCTTCTTTCACATCAATACTGGGTGATTTCTGCTTTTGTCTTGATTGGATGTCTATTGCTCGCAGTGCCATCTATTGCTGATAATTCGAACTAAAATCAGGAATCACAGTATACAAAAAACTCCTGATATCATACATTACTCTCCTGCAAGAATTTTTTAAATATTTGTTACCGTTTGGAAGTTATTGAATTTTAAAATCAGACAGAAAATTTTAGGACGCCCGCTATGATGAATAGGAAATTTATCTGTATTATAAGATCTGAAGAAAGATTATTTTGCTATATTTTATTATTATCTCTTGTTTCTTTCAAAATTATTGAGATCTATTATCCAACATTCTTGTTTACTTTGTAAAGCTGTCAGAAAAACATGTTTATTATAAAGTTACTTGACACATTTTCTATATCGTTTTGACAAAAAACAGTTATTCATTTCATGAGCGAAGCATGCGGGCAGAAAATTGAGCGAGTGAAAAGATTGAAAGTGTTTTCTCTGTCTAAAGAGATTAGAGTAAACGGTGAAAATGTAAAAATAAAATCGCTTTTATTCAAGTATAGTCCAATCCTTGATATTTTTAACAATGACACAGAAATCTGTCTGTATAATAAATTTATTATTTCAAATCTTTGAAGATGTACATTTAAAATATAGTTAAAATGCTTAAGTGATACAAATAGAAACAACAAAAGACTTATACAAAAAACCTTTTAATGGTCGACATACGATTCAACGCTCATACGGCGCCATTTTCAAGATATATAACGATAAATAAAAATATATTCTCGCACATTTTTGAAAATAAACTTAAAAACATGAATCACGAGATCATATATGTAAAAAATGCAGGTGTTTGAAGTTGAAAACTGTAAACGTGAAAATTAATATTTCGTTATTGCTTTATTTAAACTAAAAAGTACCTCGGGCTAAATTTTAGGTAATTCAAATGATGCGGATTCATTGCAAATGTTTACGTTACGCATGTAGATTTCTATTGATTCACGGATAATAGATGGGAAATAGAGTCTTGATGGATAAATTATTTTACTATTTTCAAAATCAATTTTTAATGTATCGGTCCTATGTAGGTCTGCCAGTGCTGTAGTACTTCTGTCATATTTGATATCTGCCATATGCTCTTTTAATCTTGTTTTAAACTTTCTAATGGTCATTCTTATATAATATTGTAATGTTCCATTTGGTCTGGTGAACGGGATTTCATAAACACCTGATAGTTGATATGGATCTATTGGGTCTATTTTCTTACAAACTACGCTTTTTAATTTTATGGATGGTTTTGCGATAAGACATATATTGAATTTGCTAAGTTTATATTTCAATCTTTCAAAGAACCCAGGGAAATATTGTAAAGTAGATAACTTTGAATATTGTTTATTGAAGTTTTTCTTCTCCTTCTTCTCCATGCTCGTAATTACTCCATTAATCGTGCCTTCTTTATATCCGTTGTCTCTTGTTATTTCATGTATTTTATTTATCTCACTTATTAACTGATCTGGAGTACAAACTGCAAAGGCTCTCTTAATAAAATGCCTAAATGTCGATCATTAAAAGGTTTTTTTGTATAAGCCTTTTGTTGTTTCTATTTGTATCACTTAAGCATTTTAACTATATTTTAATTATAATAGTGATCTTATTCTGTGATGATGTACATTTGTTTAAAGAAAATGTATTTATTAAAGAAATTTACGGTTTGGAAATAGGAATGTCTATGATTTTAAAACTTTCTAACATGTTTGAAGAGAATTTGTGATATCGGTTCGTTTGAATGTTCGCCTATTTGTCTGCCTGTCATACTCTCCGCACTCTGACTGTTGTAGATATACCTGAAATGTGCGTAAATTGCTATGTGTCAATTAAGTTTACAACAGAATATTCTCATTTGAAAATAAAGTGCGTAGTGTAAACAGTTCGCTAACAGAAGAACTCAAAAAATGCAGATGCGTTATGGTATATGGGCGATAATTATTTAAAGTGCATTTTAATAATGTTACATAACATATTTCTTTTAAATGCTAAAAGGTGTAAACTAAAATATACAGTAAAATAATTTTTATTAGGTTGTTGACATGTTTCGGCTCCCTACGAGACATTATCAAAAACAAATGAGAATATTCTATAATTGGACGGTCTTTGAAGTTATTATTTGAAATGCTATCATTTAATTTTCACGTACTTTAAAATTACGCACGTTATTTTTTATTTTTACTTGGTTGTTTATTTTCATATTTGTAACCATGGAGTAACTCGAGCCACAATTTCGGTAAGTTAAATAATGCTTAATTTCCATATTTTTAACTTCAAAGACAATGCAATTTTAGAATATTCTCATTTGTTTTGATAATGGCTCGGAGTGAGCCGAAACATATCAACAATCTAATAAAAGTTATTTTACTGTATATTATGATTTTAGTTTACACCTTTTAGCATTTAAAAGAAATATATTATTACAAGGTGTTATAATTGATTATACTGTTACACAACTTCAAACATTACAAAATCGATATGCATTGGTATATCAATTATAAAATATTTCTATGTCATGTATTTTCTTTATTTACAATGACACAAAAATGATTTTTTTTTTCGATACTTTATATAAACAAGAATATTTTGAAATGAAATTAACATACATTATTGAGTTGCAGAACAACATTTTGCGTACTGAAATAGGGTATGTAATATTTATTGTTCTCTTAAAGTGCTATATAAAAGAATTGAGATATAATTATCCTCTGCTAGTGATAATTGTAGGAAGTGCACTTTCAGTTGTGTTAAGAGTTTTCAAAATTAGTGTGATCTAACAGTGTGATCTAATAAGTATATTGTATATTCCCTATTTATGTTTCAGCACGGCTTTGCCGTGCTGAATAAAAGTGGTGAATATACCATAATCGGAGTCCATGACAAATTTGCATGTTTTGCGCAATATTAATTGCAGATAAAAGTCTATTATTATTTATAATAAACATTAATTGTTTTGTGTGTGTGTGTGATATACTTACACCTGTCGTCAAAACCTGATATAGACCCCTATTATGGATGATTGGCCATAAAATCTGAAATATGATTCAATATTTCTATATGTATATATTGCAACTTTCTATTATCTACATAAAAAAAATACAATTCATTTATTTTAAAAATACTTATGTAAAGATACTTATGTCATCAAATATTTTCTACAACTAATATCTAGAACTATTGTGATTATAATCCCGATATTTGTAATAGAATTTATTTTAAGGAAGTAAAAGGCAGAAAGGTGGACAAACTGAAAGATTTACCTTATAAACATTTTTTTAATAGCATATAAAAATGTTATTTAGCTCGAAATCACATAATACTTTTAAAATCCAGGCTAATTTTCCGTAATAGGGCTTTGGCGTCCAATTTTGATCCTAACCAAACGTTGGCATTAAATATGAGCAAGTAAATGATCTTCTATGCGACCTTTATTATTTGAGTTTTTACAACACAACAAAAAACATACATGGATGAAACGGTGTAATTAATTTTGTGTCCAACTACGTTAGCTAAAATTAGCAAATTGCCTGTTGAACCCAATTACGGATAATATACACCACATATACGGCCAAATCCTCATCCCCTGTTTGAACGGTTTAAAGACGGAAATTCTATATTTCAAGATTTTTCTGGTTAATTGTGTTACAAAACCAACTTAGTGGTCTAATTTTATAATTTTACAACTGTTAGAAATATCTTAGAATTTTGATGATCACCAGTCAGTGAGTTGCAAAAAAGTATATTTTTCGTAGTATTCGCATATTTCGAAAAGTATTAAATGCAGAATCATGCGATCAAGGAACCGAGTACAGTTTGTTAACACTGATAATTAAAAAAATAATAAAACTCTGTAGCATTCTCCAAAACGAAGTTATGAGGGGGGTTTAAAAGTATGCCGAAACGGGTTGACAAAAAGGTAGTACAGTTGTGTTAAATTGGCGGACGCACTGACGTGCTCCAATATAAATACTTCAACTTTCCTTTAAGAAATTCAAATAAAATTTAACAAAAATATATTAATTAACAACCTTAAAATTAAGTTGCAACGAATAGGGGAATGGCTTTGAAATATAAACTTTGGCTGTTTAGATTTACTTTGAGATCAGTAGGAAAACATTATAGAGTAGACTGAACAGGTGTAAATAATTTCTTTACTCAATGTCATTTGAATAACAAAAAGTCCTTCCGGCCTGTACCGGGAGGAAAAGGTAGCTTTCCTATATCTTCGTTTTAAAATTTTAGCTAATGTTACACGAAAACAGCAAGTTAAAATGCAAAGAAACGTTTACAAAAGATTCGTTAATACTGAATTTGAATAAGAAATTCGCCAAATTATTGAGCAATAGCCATATTGGCTTCATTTATGAAGACTTATTTTGGTCGCCAAATTTGGCGATATTTCGCCAAATGTCGCCAATTTTGCCAATTTTATCGTCAATGTCGCCAATTTTGGCGCTAACGGATATGGATATATAGTTTTATGCGTATGATTGGGAAAATTATTACAACAATGAAAGAAAATAGTAGTAATAATAGAAGTAATGGCGTTAATGTGCTGTTTTGTTTCAAAATGTCAGCCACCCTAGAATTTCAAACTGCTCTATCTCAGCCATTTTTTAAGATAGAGATAAACTAAAAAATGCTCTGGAATCCTTGTATCAAGGCCTAACACGTAATTAAAAAATAAATTTGAATTTTTAATTTTTTTGTATATTTATTTTAGTTTTAAATTTTTAAATGGTCGCCATCTTGAAACAAAATGGCGGACCAAGCTGGCCAACGAACTCGGTCGAGACATTGGTGAGCTTAATACACACAATTAGTTTCATCAAAATCGATTTATAAATACAAGCGTTATCGTATGACAGTACCGTATGATATCGTAGGTCAGATATATATATATATATATATATATATATATATATATATATATATATATATATGGATATATCTATATATATAAATCAACATTTGAGCGGAGGGTGGTTTTGGGGTCTGGGGGTCATGATCGGTGAAAATATATCGAAATTTTCCGGAACTGCTTTCCTCCGAACGGCTGCAATAGGTAGCTTTATACTTTTTAGTATTAAAAGCTACCTAAAAGACACGAAAGTGTACATTTGCATAAGTATCCCAATTACGAATCAATATTTTTCGAATATATCTTGATTGGTTTATCATGGAAAAATCTTAGAGTATAGAATCTATATTGCGGAAACATAAAAATATTTTGAGAATTGTTGCGAAAATTCTCAGTTTTGCATTGGTATCTGTATTACATTGGGATTTTTTATAATTATTATCTATATAATAAAACCGTATGTCATGTGACTGTCCTCAACAGTTCCGGGATGCCGCTTCACTTTTTCATATGCCAGGCAGCCATTTTTATCAAAATTATTTTTTCTAATAAAACTGCATAAAAGTTACATTTTTAGAAAGATCGTTCAAAATAAATTAATATTTGAGAGATGACTTACGTTCAATTATGTATACATTCTGCAATAACTTCAGTTTCAATTAGGTTCGCTGTTCAAATTCTCTATCCATGAAAGTAAACAACAACAAAAAAAAAAAGATTCATTCGTTGTGAACGTTTAAAATATTAAACCATGAATTTTTGGACCGCTGCCTGGTGTAAAAAAAAATAATCAGCACCAGTGAGACAGTCAAAGTTTACCATAATTCTGTTCCATACAACTCAACTTCCTTCGGATCTTTTCTTGATGTAAGTTGAACTCCGTGGTTGAACTCATGTAATAATATTTAATGGATCAAATTTCGAAACAAATTGTCAGCTTTTATTTTTCGTGTGTATTAATTAGAAACGATATTTTAATTTTGAAATCAAATGTTTTGATTTATGATAATATTTCTTATTTATCTATTTTCTATTTTAAAGAAAAATGTGAACGTCATGTATTTTAAATTGGAACAGCTGTCACGGACGCACCAGGGTTGGCGGAATTTTTGTTTTGCGCCATTTTGGCGAGAAAATCCCATTTTCAGGTACCTATTAGAGATTACTAAAACAGCATATACTTTTATTTTATTATGAAATAGTTTATTTTATATTAAAAACACACACACAATGATTAATTTATTATAAAGTGGGTTAAGCGGTTTTTGTCAAGAAAGATGAAATACATAACAACAAAAAATATGCGAAATGCTACCACGATCGCAAAAGTTCTTGATTTGTCTATTAGATTTTTCCGGTTTGGCGAAGGATTAAGGAAAAAAATAAATTATGAATAAAAATAATTTGTTACAATGCTTAACATACATTTAAGGGCGACCAAACTGGTCGCCAGTGGCGGCTAGTAAAAATATAGTCTTGCAATAAAAATAGAATTTTAAAAATATTATACATTGTACAACATATTTTGGAATTGAAAGATGCGTTCTTAAACAAAAAAACTTTTTTGTCGCATTTTAATGATGGATTTAAAACACAAATAACATTCAACTTAGGTTTTATAAAAAGACTCCTTTTTTTAGCTCACAGGCTATCAAAGCCTGAGAGTTAATGTGCCCGCCGCGCCGGTTCTGTATGTATGTATGTACGTATGTACGCAACGCTATTACTCTTGATAGAAATAACAGTTTTGCTTCAAATTTTGTTTATAGGTTCATTGTAATAAGGCGCTTTCCTGATTAGTTTTAGGGGTTCAATGATTAAATATAAAGGGGGAACGGGGGGCTAGCCCCCCTTTAATTTAGATAAATGGGTTTTTCATGCAGAATTATCCGATTTTCTTCAAATTTTGTATATAGATTCATTGTGATAAAGCGCTTCCCTGATTAGTTTTGGGGATTCATTGGTTAAGTATAAAGGGAGTAACGGCAGGGGGCTAATCCCCCCTTAATTTAGCTAAATGGGTTTTTCATACAGAAGTATCCGATTAGCTTCAAATTGTTTATATATGTTCATTGCAATAAGACGCTTCCCTGAATTGTTTTGGGGTTCATTGTTTAATTATAAGGGGGGAACGGGGGGGGATGATCTCCTTTAATATATTGTCGATTTCTTTATTATTCGAGGGGTTTATTTCAAATTCTTTGAAATAAGAATATAATATACAATTAGTGTGAATAGCCTGTGAACTCAATGCCCTCAGTTTAACTGGGTATTTTTCTTTTTTTTTTTTTTTTTTTTATTTATTAAATGGTTAAAATGTATTTTTTACATATTTTTCGAACTTAAAAAAATAAATAAATAAACTATCAATGTACATTTACTTCTTTTTCGTCTCTGAGGCATTAAACTGTGAATTTTGTCGTATACAAAAAACATTTTTTCTGAATTATTGAAAAAAAGAAATCTTAACACGATTTTCTGCTTGAAGTATTTAAGAAATGTTTCCTGGGATAAATTTCTAAAAGAAACAAAAAGCCCATAAAACTGAGAAAAATAATTACTCATCTGAAATTTTACTGCTTGCGTGATTCATTTCAATGAACAATTTTTAAATTTATTAATGAACGTTGGAAATCCGGGCATATTTAACACATGCGCTGATAAGTTCCCGGTCTAATAAAGAAAACACAACTTTTTAACAAAGCTTTATACCTTTATGACTTTATAACTTTATAACTTTAATAAATAACATAACTTTAATAATAAATAATAATAATTTAATAATAATAATAATAATTTAAAAAAATAATTTTATAATAATAATTTAATAATAATCATTTAAAAAATAATTTAATAGTAATAATTTTATAATAATAATTTAATAAATGATTAATAATAATAATTTAATAATAAATAACATAATTTTATAACGAAAAAGCTCCAAACAGTGCTCAGAACTCGTTGTTGTTTTTGGTCAAAAGTCAACACGAGCGGCAGCCACTTTGACAGCAGCTTTTTCATAGACAAATGTTCATTCAAAATAAAACCTACGCGTTCCTTGGATATCTTCCGAGTCTGAGCTATCTCCTACAACTTCACTTTACGGTTCTCCAAAACGATTTTGTGGACTTTTTTTATGTTTTCCGGAGTAACCACCTTTTTGCGTGGCGCATCACTGGTGTCCGTACGACCACGTTTAAATTCAGCAAACCAGTCAATAATGGTTGATTTACCTGGTGCAGTGTCCGGATAACGCTTATCTAGCTAAGCTTTTGTTTGAACGGTATTTTTTCCCCATCAAATAACAATTCTTGAAATTCTTGTTATCCATTTTTTTTGTTTATCAACAAAGTCGTTCAACTAAAACCACTCTAACGTTTTATCCACACGGCGAATCGTCATGGTATTTTTTCTACTACCTTTTAAAGGTTAGTGTTTACTAAAAAAACATTGGTTCGGCGATTGCAACGCCATCTGTGTGCCAGACCGGGAACTTATCAGCCCATGTGTTATTATGCTCTCCATGGTTTAAAATAGATATAGACCAGTCATTAATACTCATTCTCTTTACTAATTTTTTTTAAATATTTTTATTAAATGTTTCTAAACATTTAGAGAGTAACATATTTTCATTTTGACTCAATAAATGATTTTAAATCATTTATTTTATCAGCATAAACTATAAAGTTTAGTGATATTTGAATATTTCTCTAAATATTTCGGTTTTAAGAAAAGCAGTACTGTGCCAATATTTTTCAAATTGGCTATATCTTAACTAATATTGACTATAGCATGACTATATCTTGGCCTATATTGATAAAATTAGCATTAAATATTGGCCCAATATTAGATTGCTTATGTTTTTTAATTGGAAAGAATTGCTCATATATAACGCATCACTGTTAATATTTCTAATTTAAAGCTTACATGACTGCAATTTTTAAGTTTTATTGCAAATAATTCCAGAGTAAAACCGATATTTAGGCATTATTAATATCTCATTTAAGTACTTATGAAAAATACAATATTGTGTCAATATTGCATTTGTTGAAAATACTTTTAATGAAATACAAATTTTGTTTACACTGTCACATTAAAAATATTATCAATGGAGCAGTAAAATATTTCATGTCAGTATTGCACCAAAATTGGTCAAGATATAGTCAATAAAAGGAATGTTGTCCCAACATGATTTTATTACTAGGTATGTGTATCCATGTAAAATGAAATATGATTTTTCGTAAAATATTAAAGATGATTTTTTCGAATATAGAGTATATTTTATTGATGGCGCTGTAAAGTGTAAAATGGCAATTTTTTATGCATGGAGAAGGATGCAGTAAATGCATTGTAAAATTCCCACAGAGGAAAATAAAGCATTTGGTGATCTTGGTTAACCGTCCAACACCGATAAGTAAACTTATATATATATATTATTTTTTTTATATCCATAGATTGTATTTATTTTTTTTTTAATAAGAAACAAATTTTAACAAAAAGTACGTGTCACCTATAGGTGACACACGAATTCAAAATCGCGTCACAGCAATGAAATTTAATCAAACATTCGGTATCCTACAAATATCAATTTAACATGTAGTTAACTTTAACATTCACGCAAAAAAATAATAATAATGAGACGGTACTGCTTTTTTGAAATTTTTATCCCAAAAACGAAGACAGTCCTTGCTTGATTAAAGTTCTTGCTTGTTTTGAGGAGGTACAAAACTTTGGAAGGTTATAGTATTATATCAGAAACCTCGAGAGATATGGGACGTTTTTCTACGAATAGATAAACTCTGTTATATTCAAATAAAAGTGCCACGGTACATATTCACTTAAAATATAAGCCTAGAGATCCTTTCAAAGAGATACCACCTGGAGGTTACTATGGGAATAGGCGGGTTAATATACAACTAAAATTACTTTTTCAAGACTTTTATGAAAAAAAAAAAAAACTTCCAGTCATTAAGTCTATTTGTCAGTGGAAACATGATTTCATTTTCATACTTGCTTGCTTGCATTCAAAACTTCATTGTATTTTTTTACAAAACGCCTATTTCGCAGAGTAAGAAAGCAACTACCTGTTCTGAAGTAAAACTTTAAAACTCGTACATTCTTTTTGATTCATTTTGTATATTTGTATTTTGTCGAGAGCGTAGAATATTGGAGATGCACTATTAGAAACGTGTACTTAAAAGTAAGCTCAATATACATATTTTTATGTATTTTATGGGTTTATAATACCTATGTCTCCAGGTATTTAAGATTCAATTTTGAAAAACACACGTATTCATTTTCTAAAGTATATATGCTCCGCTTTTATTTAATTCGCCACTTTATAACTTCGCCTTTACGAATGCGTCCATGATAAAGCTCTACACTAGAAGAAATTCAAGTCAAAAAAGATACACGATGTCACATGTTGATTCGTATATTCTCCATGTTAAGTTTGAATTGCGTAAATAATCCCTTCGGACAAAATATTTTAAAATTATACATGCATACTTAAGAAACATTTTTTTTTAATTTTTAAATCATGAGTATTCACAGTGGAGTAATATGTGATTATATTTATATTTATGAACAAGTTTATATGAAACAACTTATGAACAAGTTTTTAAGCGCGGATAATGGCGGATAATGGTGGTAAAGTGTAAAAAGGCAATTTTCTATACATGACGAAGGAAGACGCATTGTAAAATTGTCACAGAGGAAAATAAAGAATTTGGTTATCTCTGTTAACCGTCTAATACCAATAGGTAAAATTATACATATTTTTTAAATCCATATATTGCATTGTATTGTTTTCACTAAAAAACAAATTTTAGCAAAAAGTAGATGTCATGGGATGACATACGTGGATGACATACGAATTCAAGATTGCATCACAACAATGAAAATTAATCAAACATTCGAAATCCTGCAAATATCAATTTAACATGTAGTTAACTTTAACATTCACGCAAAAAAATAATAATAATGAGACGGTACTGCTTTTTTGAAATTTTTACCCCAAATGAAGACTAATTCAAGTCCGTACTTGTTTTGAGGAGGTATAAAACTTTGGAAGTTTAAAGTATTATATCAGAAAACTGGAGAGATATAGGACTTTTTTTTAATAAATAAGTAAACTCTTTTATATCCCAATAAAAGCGCCACTGTACATATTCACTTAAAATCTAAGTCCTTTCAAAGAGATATCACATGGAGGTGACAATGGGCCATATTTCTATTGGAAAAAAACTTCGAGTCATTAAGTCTATACTTCAGTGGTAACATGATTTCATTTTCATACTTGCTTGTATTCAAAACTTCATTGTATTTCTTTAAAAACGTCTATCTAAGAAAGCAACTACCTGTTGTGAAGTAAAGCTTTAAAATCCATACATGCTTTTTGATTCATTTTGTATATTTGTATTTTGTCAAGAACGCAGAATATTATAGATACACTATTAAAAACATGTACTTAAAAGTCAGCTTAATATACGCATTTTTCATTTTTAGGGTTTCGTTCATCTCACGAAACCCTATTACTCCCGCTCAGTTGTCTGTCTGTCACAGAGCTATTCTCAGAAACTATATAACTTACAGAGTTGTAACTTACAGAGTTGTATATAGCTGAATACCAGCTATAAAGAGCTCAAAATATTAAAATTTGAAAAATTCGTATTATTTTAATAAATAGAGATAAAAAACTAAATTCTAACAGCCTTTTCCTATTAAATTTAAACATTTTTCGTTCTAGCAGATGCCAAAAATTAAAAATCCACGATGAAATTCTTTCTACAATAATTAATTTTCTATCAGACGATTTCCACGTGAAAAATGAAAATGAAATAAAAAGTTTCACCCATTGCAAAAAAGATTAATATGAAATAAAAATGATTGACGTCAGAGTGGTAATAAAGCGGAAATTTTCAAAGATTTCTCAATAATACAAGGAGTATGAGTATGTGTATGTACACAAAGCAGATTAATATCACGTCATTAGAGAATTAAAAAGAAAATCTGACGTCCTATTGGAAGTTTGAAGAATATTTCAGATGTTTGAGAATAATACAAACCGAGTATCAATATGAGTCAAAGAGAATAGTAAATATATGAGTTTGAGAAACATTGAATCATATAAAAATCCGATTATGGAAATATTCGCATATTTTAACATTTTGAAGATGTACAACATGTTTAATTTTGAAATTATTTTTTATATCGCATTTAGTCCGCGCGACAGATATTATTATGACAGAATATAATAGCCGGCTTCGCCCGCTATCGGGCTGGCTTGGATACTCGAAAAAACGAAAAAATAGACCGGTAAATTTTTACTTTATAAAAAACATGACTTTTTTTTGGTTGCTAAATGAAATTCATTTGGATTTATTAAAGAAAGGATAAAGTGTTTTGAAAGGAATATTAAACGAAACCCTTTGAGCGATCTTCGATCACACTTACCCACTTGTTAAGTATTTCATGGGTTTATAATATCTATGTCTCCAAGTATTTAAGTTTCAATTTTGAAAAACACACATAGTCATTTTCTAAAGTACATGCTCCGCTTTTATTTAATTCGACACTTTATAATTTCCCTTTTACGAATGCGTCTATGATAAAGCCCTACACTAGAAGAAATGCAAGTCAAAAAAGATACACGATGTCACATTTTGTGTCGTATATTCTCCATAAGATATAGTTTGTTAAGTTTGAATTGCGTAAACAATCAATTCGGACAAAATATTTTCGAATTGTACATGCATACTTATGAAACATTTTTTTTTAATTTTTAAATCATGAGTATGCACACTGGAGTAATATGTGATTATATTTATATTTATGAACAAGTTTATATTTAAGCGCGGATAATGGCGGATCCTACAGGGGGCTTATGTGGCGACGACCTTCCTGCATTAGTTAAGGCTTGCTATGTAAAACTGCATGACGACATATAAAAAACTATACAACAAAATGTTTTCGAATTGTACATGCATATTTATGAAGCATTTTTTCTTGAAATCATAAGTATGTATAGTGGAATAACGTATGATTATATTTATATTTATTATCAAGTTTTTATTTAAGCGCAGATCATGGCAAATCCTACAAGGGGCATATGTAGCGACCACCTTCATTCATCAGGTTATGTCCTCCATTAGGCTATGTAAGAGTGCAAGACGACATTATATAAGCCAGTTTTATTGCTTTTTAACCTTTTAAGTGCTTGTAACGGATACATTCATCTTTCTCCTTCTTCACTGCAAACGAATTCTAAATTATGATTTTAAACATTAAAGTTGTATAAAAAATAAGAAAATCTTAAATTATATACAAAATCTATTTATATATTTCTCTTACGTGGCGCGTAAATAAGGCTGAATTTCAAGATTATCGTTTGGCAACAACATTAGTTTCCAGCTCCCAATATGGCAGCCATTGTATCTCCCTGGCACGAGAAGTGAAACTTAAACTAGCAATTATTAAAAATAAAATAACATGTACGTAAGCAAAAGTGTTTGAGATCATTCCTCATTTTAATTATGAGTCATATCGTTAATTCCAAATGAATTCTCAACTCATATTTAGAATTTATTTACGAATTTCACTCACATGAAAACCAGAAAGAATAAAAATATCAACTGTCTAGAGTGCACCTGCTGCCATCTGTTGCTGTCTTGATGAAATAAATAAAATATCACGTAGTGTTTTTTCAAATGAATTTAAGCCATGCTGTACAATGTTATAGGAGTTTTAAACTAATTGTTTTTCCAAGATCATTTTTTCATAGTATTTAAATGATTTATGCCCATTGGTGGCACTAATATAAATGAATTTTTAATTGCGTTTTCAACAAAATTTTCAATTACTTTTTTTTTTTTTTTACATTTAAAACAAATTGTCAATTTCATATGTTAAAATGATTTGTGGTAGTACTCATTTCAGCTAGAGTTGCTTGGGACCGCGTAACGGTCTAAATGTGAATTGCGAGGGTTGGCGAGCGTTAGCGAGTAGGGGGTTGAGTCCCCTAGTATTGTTTTAAAACCTATCCAGTTCTATAATGAATTAAAATTAGTAATTGTGAATAAGTTCGAAGCTCAGGTATTAACTGATAAAAGCGTAAGAATTCAGTTTTCAATCAGATATCCATAGCTACCGAATAAAAGTTTATTTCATAAATTTCAAAGTATAGTTTATTGAACAACTTTAGAAATAAAGAAACAAGAAGTTTTATCTGCCGTAAAACTTTTTCAAATACCTGACCATAAATGCCAGCCTTTCGGTTTTTAAAAATTAAATAAATATTTTTTGAACTAGAAAATTCATTTAATAAAAATTACCTTGCCTCTATATATTACAGTTGAAGTATCATTTCAATTATTAAGCAAAATTTGTGGTTCAAAATTTATTTATTTGATTTAAAAAACAAAAGTTTTTGCAGCTATGGCTGTTGTAATAACTCTTGATAAAAAAAAAGGTCAATTTTTACTATAATAGGTATACGGCATAATAATGCATCTTTGTAGTACTTTTCATCTATGAATGGAGGAAAAAAGGGTACATTTTAAAAGGAATTACATTTATTTGTTTTTGGAAGACTTTAAAACGTCATCCAGCTTTTATAACGCACAAACAATCTCAAATAGCTATTAATAGAAATGCTGGAAATAATTGTTATATTAGAATGTTTGGTCTTATTGGTCGTTTTATTGAATGTAAAGACATGAATAGTTATGTATATTAGCATTTTTCGATCAGATGTCATAATGCGAATGTCTCTATAACGGTCAGTTGTTATATCGTGAATGTACAGTATATTTTATTGGGAAATGTGCTTTTTTCAGAAAGATTATTATAAATTCATCCCTACATGGAAAAATTTAATTTGTTATAACGCTCCGCCCCTCCCCCGCTTGAGTGTAGATGGCTACTTATTCTTACATATATATTTTTCTATGATACAATTTTATGTAAAAAAAGAAAACTTAAGTTCAGTCTTTTACATTTTGCAAATATATTTAATAATGTATATTCAATCTCTTTTAAACACAAATTTCAATTTTATCATTAAGATATGACTGAATAGACACACATAAATAATAACAATTAGAGCCAGAAACTCCACAAAGAGTGTGCATGGAATTGACGGGAGTCGAACCCGCTGCTCTGGCTCCTATACTCTCAAGCGATTAGCGGAATAGTTATTTATAATTTGTTATTTGGGCTTTGACGTAAGGTGCTACAGCTACCCGCCAGCATGACCTCAAATGACCACAGAAATCATCAACATAAAGGATCGATGATGAGAAGCAAAAAATCACAATGACGAAAAAAAGAAAACAAACACAATTACTAATTACTAATTACTGAACTACTAATTAATAATTTTGCTTATATTTTTCGGAAAAAATTATAATTTGCTTTTTTTTTAACGATATTTTTCTGTAGATGTAATGTTATGTGAATACATTTTTTTCTCCATTTTTTATAAGTATATTCTATTTTGCATATATATTTTTAAATTTGTAATGGAAGTAGTGAATGAGATTTTTACCTTTTTATAATAAATAGCAATAAAGATTTATATAAAGTGTATAATTTTTTGCATTTTTATATGGACCTCTTCTTCATTTTATATTAAGTGTTATTTATATGAGATATATCTTTTCTGAGATTTTCTAAAAAAAAAACTTAAGCCTAAAACTATATATTCGTATTCACCAGCGTCAAATTCTCGCCAAACTCGGTGACAATTGACGAAATATTGACAAATTTGGCAACCAAAAATAAATTCCTATAAATAGAGCCAACTTGGCTATAGCTGACTAATTTAGCAAAAATCTCATTCAAATTCGTTATTGACGAAATGTGGGAAAGAATTTTCTATCATCGGGTTCTTCACATTTGAGCTTCGTGTTTTCGAGAAAAAATAGCTAAAATCCTAAAACAAACGAATAGGGAAGCTACCTTTTCCTCCTCTCCCAGTACAAGTTGGAAGGATTTTTTATCTATTTGTTGGTACCACTCATACGTACATTAATCTTTCCCTAAGTGTTTTTTAGGTGCGTTCGTAATTATATAAATACGTAGCACCTATAGTCCGTCCGTCCGTCTGTCCGTCTGTCCGTCTGTCCGTCTGTCCGCATATAACAGCGCAAAAACTACCCAACCGAATGATTTGAAATTTAATATATATAATCGTTGGAGAATTTTGTCGAGTCATTTCAAATTTTATGAATATCGAATCAAAACTTAAAAAGATAGTAATAAAAATATTTATTAAGTAATTTGAATTTTTTTTTAATTCGGTACTTCCTTGTTATCACAGCTTCTGACGATTAATTGTCAAGCGACCGAGATGTATCGTTAAGTTATCTGACATGTATGACGTTATAGTCATATATGACGTATATGACATTTTATAACCTCTATGACCAAGTTATAGTCATATATAAAGTATATGAAATTTTATAACCTCTATATGACCAAATTATATTCACGTTATTCATTCTATTAAATCCTATCATACGTAATTAATTCAATGATATCCCATGATTGGTAATGATTCTAGGCTCCCATAGTGATTACGTCCTATTTAAGATGGAGTCATGTTATTCCGTATTACTGAATTTAAAAACCGAATTTGCATACTAAAATTGTTTAATTATAGCAATCATATAATCTGCCAACAGTTTTTTTGGATAGATGTTTCCGAAGAAACAGATATCAAATGGAAAAAGAGTCTAAATATGGATTTCAATTTCTGAAATTTTCGAAGTTAGGCTTAAGTTTCCCATTTGAATTTTCAGTAGTGTCAACAAAAGATAAAATGTTGCCAACTTAAAATGTACTTATTTTATTACGGAAATTATTCATATCATAATAACAGACGATATAATTCATTTCACCGAAATAATAACAGTACGACTGACCAGTCTCTGACCATTTGTCACGGTTGACGTGCAATTTCCAACTTTTGTTTTTGTTTTTGTTTTTTAACTCCCAATCAGTCTTGTTCCAGCTTTCAAAGTTTTCATGCACTTTTAGCCTAAAGAAAGAAGATTAAATCGTCCGAAATGCATTGCAATTTCTATATTTTTATTGTGGATTTAACTCTTTGACAAAAAAGCTGAAGTGAATATATGTCAATGGCCATTTATTGTAAGACGGAACTCAAGTAACGATATAAGAAGATATATGCATTGCGTAATGATTTTCTAACACGTAAATGTCGTGTATGAAGATGATTTTCTTCAAAAATGCTAGTTTTATTTTTCTCGATGAAGAAAAGCCAGCATGACCTTTAAGAAAATCTCAAATTCTGAAGCGAGATCTGTCAAAAAATGTAGACTTTTCCGTTATTTTTATGTCTTTAAAATCAGATATATCTTTTTCAGTTTGCACTGACAAATTTACATTTCTTTGACATAAAAATACCATTTTCCGCGATGTCAAACTTTCAAAATTCGATGTTGGCAAGGAATCGTAAAAAAGAAATTTTTTAACAAAAGTTTTTTACTGAAAAATAACATAATAATAAAAAAAATAATGCAGTGTCAATCTTGTTTATGATTCAAAAAAATAAAAAGTATTACAGTAACAGTTTTATTTTTATTAAAACCTACTTTAATGATAAAATAGAAATTTGTGTTTAAAGGAGATTGAATATACATTATTAAATATATTTGCGAAATGTGAAAGACTGAACTTAAGTTTTCTGTTTTTACATAAAATTGTATGATAGAAAAATATATAATATGTAAAAATAAGTAACCATCTACACTCAAGTTGGGTAGAGGGAGGGCGGAGCGATATATCAAATTTAATTTTTCCAGGTAGGGATGTATCTATAACAAGCCTTCTGAAAAAAGCACATTTCCCAATAAAATATACTGTACACTCACGTTATAACAACTGACCGTTACAGAGACATTCGCATTATGACGTCTGATCGGAAAATTCTAATATATATAACTATTCACGTAGCATTATTTTTACGATCAATAGAACGACCAATAAGACCAAACATTCTAATATAACAATTCTTTCCAGAATTTCTATTAATAGCTATTTCAGATTGTGTGTTAGAAAAACTCTATGGCGTTTTAAAGTCTTCCAAAAACAGAAAAAAACTGTATTTCCGTTTAAAATGTACTCTTTTTTCCTCCATTCATCTTGATGAAGATTTATAAGCGAATATCTGTATCAAGCACTAAAGACTTATGTATATGGTCAATCAACAAACAAACAAACAAACAAACAAACAAACAAACGTATATCAATCAAATGGTCATAACTTAAGTGTACAGTAAGGAGTCATAAAGAAAGTTAACAGTTGCAGTTAGCAATAAAGAGAACAAATAAACCATAGGTTTCCCAACCACGTGATCACTTTACACAACAAAATTCTGTAGGTAATGTGGGTGATCAGAAGTCTGGATAATTTCCGGCTCTGAACGCTACGAGTAACCAGCAAAAAGTCACCTGAAAATTCGGGTTACCCATGTGTTACCCTACGTAACTCAGGTTCTGGTCCATAAACGCGCCCATTGTAAACAGGATTCCTTACTTATACTAAGAAATTTCATAAAATTAATACTACACATATTTTTTAAATGTAAAACACAATTAAATTTCTTTTTTCCCTCAATATTCGAAATATCTCATGCAACGCAAATATAACACATCACACTGCTACGCAGCTAGTTTTAATATATATATTTTTAATTACTTACTTTGATTCGTAAGTATTCGAGGCTAACGAAAAAGACTTGCTACCGCGGTGCATTCTACTTATCTTTTTTTACAGACCGTTAGAGTGACGTGATACTCTTTTCGTACACCTGCATTGGTGCATTCGAGCATCACGTGACTCCCGCGGTCTGTAAAAAAAGATACGCATAAAGCACCGCGGTAGCCTTTCTTTTTCGTCAGCCTCGGTAAGTATCTTAATGACGTCATGAAACGTGCTGGAAGTAATCGTCATTTCTATCCAAGCAACACTAAGCCAAAAGTTCGACATTTCCGAATTTAGCTCATAATATATATGATTCATCGAATGAACTACTGTGTACATACATCACTAACTGGTCATTCCATTTCATACAGCCCCACCAGTGGCTGAGAGGTTCTGCTCTCAAAGCTGGTAGACGGGAGGTGCTGGGTTCAAATCCCTGTCGCGTCCGTCGACCTAACCGTTCGGAGTTTTCCGTGGTTTTCTTCGAACCTTGCCGTAAATACGGGTTAGGATCCCTTAGAAAGACCCCCACGGAGGTCATTCCATCCTAGGTCCTATATCTCTCGTGTAGATAATCAACCGTCATAAATCAACCAACCAACCATTTCATACAAAGCAAAAGCATCTGTTAAAATATCGTTACAATGTCTTCATCGATAATATTCTGAACGATACACCCTGTTTTTTTTTTTTGTTTTTTTTAATAAGTATTGATATGCAGTAAGAACTTCATAAGGGACACTTCCTAATAGCGGAAATTTTTATCGAACACATTTTTCAATCTTGAACACCTGCATATTTGCATATGTTTACTTCTGAAAACAGGACACCTAGGGCCCTTCGTGGCCGAGTGGTTAAGGCACCACTCCGCTAATCGCTTGCGAGAGTAGGAGTCAGGGAACGGGTTCAACTCCCGTCTCTTCCATTGCACACTCTTTGTGGAGGTCCGGGCTGTAATTCTTCAGTGATTTATTTCCTTGTGTCTATCCAGTTCTCTTCTCGACGATGACTTATAAGCGGATATTTGTATCAAACGCACAATCAGATGTATATTCTCAATAAAACAAACAAACATCACACCTCCGAACAGCAGACTATATTCCAAGGTCCCGAAGTGTCCGTTATTGAGAAGTTTTACTGTATTATGGTCTAAAGAGGTTTTTATTCGTTTAAATACGATTGATTTTTTCCTTTCAGTTTTGGCAGCTATTTTAGAATCCCGTCTATGTATGTTGGTTTATTATTTTTCTGTAAAATCTCATTAAACTAACAATGCGCAGTGATGTATATATCAATCAATTAAAATGTAGCCTTAAATATATTTTTTTCAGTTCCACGCTACCACTGTATTTGTATAGAAATATTCATCTTATGCAATCACTAAATTCTATGATTAAACAAGGCTAAAAATTACTTTTTAAATTAGTGGTATCTAACTCTAAGTATGGGTTAAATAAATATATTTCCAAAAGAAAAATTCGTAAAGCGTAGGGTTTAAATTTCAAAAAATATTTTTTGTTTGTAAATCTATAATCTTAAAACACATGCAGATGTGTATTGTTAAAAAAATAATTTAATGTCGTATAAATTAAAGTTATTTTGTACAAAACTTTTATAACAATTGATTTTCTAACTTTATTCTTGTCTTCTTTAGATAATCCGTAAACAAAAAATTCACATTTTCATTTTTTTTCTGATTTTTTTCTTAAACTTGGTAACTCATTACAACTTGAAGAGAATAAGTTTAACTGTTGTAATTATAAACTTAACGAAAAGATTAATACTCCTCATTTAACACGTTAATTTTCACCATTCTTTTTAACAATCTCACATAATCATAGACGGCTACTATAGTTTAATTAATCCCTTCATTATCAGCATGGGTAAATGTCATGATTCAAAAACACTTGTGCCGATAAATCACTATTATGCAAGAACTAAGTCATCTTAAATAATTCCCCCATATTGTACAATAATGAATTCTTTCTCAATTTAATTAGAGATAAGTGAATAATTAAAAATTTAATACAGCCGCTTTATGGATAACTATAATTGTTAGATTTACTTCAAGAAAATTTTTTGACGGCTTATAAAAGTAATTTTCTGGATTGATTATACGCATTGAATATTTTCTAATCATTAATCGTTTAAAATTCAAATCATAAATAATTACCACAAAGTTACCCCACCGGGTGGGGTAATGCGTCAGTGTGTCGACAAGTGTCACAAAGTGTCAGTGTGTCGACAATGCGTCATTTGACAAAAAGCGACAAGTGTGTCTTCGCCTTGAAATGCAAGATAAAAAGCTACTTTCACAAAGTTAGACAATAACACGTTTATTAAAACATTTATTTAAACAATGTTTAAAAATTTTTAGCAGCTTAATCTACGCCTTTTATCGCAAACAGCCTTCGGTTGCCACTGCTGTTGGTGAATCAATGATGAATAAACCCTCGTTCCTTTCATACAAAATTTCATTCTGTTCCCGATGATTACCTTTGAATCACCTTTTCTTTTCAGTAGTGATATAAATTAGTCCTTAAAAACTTGGTGGTTGAACCAAGTTGGTGGCTATTCCAAACTTGGTGTTGTTCGATTGTATCTTGTTCAAACTATTGTCCGTTCTAGGTCCAAGTGAACCACAATTTATCAGTTTTCTAGTTGACGTAAATTGGTGCTAGGTCCCCATAGTGCTACCGCATACCATGATTAAGTATAAGCCTTAGACTAGTTTTGAATCAGTTCAGGATATTTCGCTCCTCTTCGAGTGATCACATTCTTACTTCGACAGTCGTCCATCAAATTCGTCTCGTCATTATTCCATAGGCTCCCGAGCGAGACACCCTCCAAATTATTTTCCTGGTTATTAAATCACATGTCAATTAGTTTATGATCAATCTTGGCGGATATTTTTGGACGTCCATTGAGAGAGAATTGCGTTGTGGCAATATCGATGTGTCACAAAGTATAGTGTTCACATCAAGTGTCGATATTTTGCCTTATGATATCTCATATAATTATAAATTGACAAAATTTATATTGCTCCACAGTCTAACTCATGTATTAACAACAAATAATATTTACCTGTGTTAGCTGCGATTAGACGAGTGAGACAAATCAACAAACATTAGTTTGGTGATAATAGAAAGCATGCAAATATTAATAGGGTGCCTGTGTAAGATAATAGTGACATACGGATAAAAAAATTTTGATTGGTCGATACGATTTTAGACAAAAACGAATCGCCAAGCATCTTGGCAAACTTTCTATTATCGCCAAACTAATCTTTGCTGACTTATCTGACTCGTCTAATTGAACTCATGAAGGACTCACTCTGGAATGTGGGTTGCCATAGTTTGTACAAAAACTGTACAGACGCATTGTTATGTATAAAGTCATTCTACGTATTCGATAACATTCCAGAAGCAGCGTCATCTATGAGAAATTTTTGGAACTCTCGTTTTTACTTGTTTAAACAAAATTTCAGATCATAATAAGCCTTTTTGTCCGAACCTCACTCTCGTTCGCCAATTCTTTGATCTTTCATTGAATTTTAAAATGTGTCAAGGACTTTTGGAACACCCTGTATAAATCAAATGTAAACATGAGACTTTGTGCCATCTAGTGAGCAGCAGAATAAATAGTATCAACTAACAATATCCAACAATACCCTGTAATTTTGATTAAATGAATCAATAACAATATTTTTGTTTCGTACGACTAAGTTGCGTTCTCCTTTTGTTCCATTTATTTTAATATTACCCTCCATATACGATGTTATTATCTTTAATTTATTTACAAATTTCATTTATTCCTAAATATACTCTCCAAAGATATTGCTTAGTGAAAATATTAACACAATATACAATAATTAAATTACTAATACTATTTCTACAATTACTAATACAATTTCTACGGAAATGTATCCGAACACACCCCAGAAGCAAGTATTGAAATGTCTTTAATAAAAGCTCAAGGGTTAACCCTTTTTTTCTTTTTTTTTAATTCCTACTATTAGCTCACACTTTCTATATATTTATATATCTTGTTCAAATTTTCAATCATTAATAAAATACTTTTTATTCATCCACTCAAGTTCAAATACATTTTTTTAAACTTGTAGTGGATGACACTGGATGTTAATACAGTGTTTTCAAATATTAATTCATTAATTAAATTTAATTAATTAATTTTAGTTTTATATGGGAGAAAAAAATTTCTCCCATTGCTTTCATAAATGAAATGAAAGATTTTCCTCAAATTAGTGATGCCACAAAAATAAAATACCGCAACTATGATTATAAAAAAATGTTCAATAAAAATCACTTGGGACATTAATGCTGCACGGATTTATTTTATATATTTATGATTAAAAAACAAAATTCAAATTCAAATACTCAAATTATTTTTCTTTCAAATTTTCAATCGTTAATAAAATACTTTTTATTCATCCACTCAAGTTCAAATACATTTTTTAAACTTGTAGTGGATGACACTTGATGTTGATACAGTTTTTTTTTTCAAATATTAATTCATTAATTAAATTATATAACCAAACTACTAGCATTCAAAACTCGAAGATAAATGAGCAGAAACACTCCATTAGGTTCCACTCTTTGAAAGAGCCGCTACTACATGAAACTGTTGGCAAACTGTTGACTCGTGATTATGTTTTAATGTTATTTTCTATACTGTTTCATATTATTTTTGGCACTTACGTATTATCCGGGCCATTCTTATATTATTTATTAAAATGGAAAACTGCAAGGAAATTCGCTTTCTATTTTGCCACTTAATATTATGATTCTGTATATACTTATTTATATTAATCGTAATTATTTAATAAAAAGTAACTAAAATAAAATTTTCTTTGTTGACCTAAGTAGGAATTGACTTAATTTTTTTTGTATTACTTGTTAATTTTAAACTAATTTAATAACTCTTCTAATACGTATACATTACTCAGCATAAATCTGTCAAATTAAATTACTTACAAACTTGAATATTACTTTTGTAATATTCAACAATCAATAAAAGGGAATTAATTAAGATTGCTTTTTCTTAATAGATTTTAGAAAAACAAATATCTACATTAAATTAGTGAATTATTCTGTAAATAAAATTAACTTCAACGATAAATTTTTCGTAACTTGATTGTATTAATTTGGGAAAACATTTTTAATCATATCTGTAAACAGGAAACTTTTTCAATGCAAAGAAATTTACATCCTACAAATTTAAATAATTGAAAGGAATGGTAATACAATTTCACACCATAGTGCAAAAACTGCATAATAATATCTTACATTCACCTGAGCATATTTTACATAAACTAATACCTACATAAAGAAATTAGCACTTCATTCGTTAGATTGACAATTTATAAAACAAGTAATTTTGCTTGCAGGGATTCAAACTTAAAAAAATTTAATTTTAGTTTAAGAAAAACAAAAATAAATATGCAACGTAGAAACAACTCAATAATTATGTAAAATAGTTTTAAAAAGGCAATAATAATATTAAACATAAAGCAATGATTGAGAAAAATTTAAAACTCACCGAAATAAATATTCCTCAGAGTTAGGCTCTGTTGAATTTTTAACCCTTATAGGAAAATTCTGAGACACATTTTTTTAATTAAATAGAACACGTATTAAAAACATTTGTAACCTTACACTATTAAAATTGAGTAATCAAAGAAAAATATAATGCAAATATTTTTGACTAATCTCTCCGCTTCGAGCAGTGTTCCATGCTTAGTTTTGAAAACACACATACTCACTTTTTTAATAAACATGAAAAGAAACATGTACATACTTCTTTTAATTGTTAAAAGGCGTAAAATAAAAAGATTATAAACAGTAAAATAAGTTTTATTCGATTGGTGACTTGTTTCAGTTCAATCTGAGCCATTATCAAAACAAAGAAGAATATTTTTCAATTGCACGGTCTATGAAGTTATTTGAATCGCTATCATTTAATTTTTAGCGTACTTTTTAAAATTACGCACGTTATATTTTGTTTTATTACTTGGTTGTTCATTTTCATATCTGTAACCATGGAGTCACTCGAGACACAATTTTGTTAAATTAAATGATGCTGCATCCTTACATATTGTATTTTTACGTGTTACAATCTCTATGGTTTCTCTTATAATGGATGGATAGTATACAGGAAGGAAAAATTACATTACTTTCATTGAAATTTATTTGTATAGTTTCTTCTTGATATAATCTTGCCAGGACTTCTATTATACTTAATACTAGCAGACTACGTCCGCTGCGCTGGTCAGATTCTCCTAAAGAACCTTGAATCAAACGAAATATATCGGTGAATTTAACCTTGTATTTTAAAGTAATCTGCACCTTTACCTAGATATCCTATAATAACATAAAAACGGATACTTATTTCACTATGTTTTTTTAATACGGTTTATTATTACGTTTACAATTTATTACCTACCGTTTTCCATTGATTTATATGTTTTATAGCTACATTTTATAATAACGGAAATAAACCTATATTATTCACAACTAAATAGAAATGGCGCATCTAGTATTTGTCGAGAATTAAATAAAAATCATGCACTCGTGACATCATAATTCACTTTTATATTTTAACAGAATAATACGGTTACTATAATTTGTGACTCGTGCTAACACATTGCAGATATTATTATTTTTTACGCGTGAAGTTTTCGCTATGGTAATGCATTGTGAAATTTGGTCATTTTTGAAATTCAATATTTGAAAAATAGCATAATCAGTGGATTTGAAATTTATATCAAGAAAAATACAATTTTTTACCTTTCTAACGCAGTTTGTCTAACAATTTTCTGACAAATACTTTTCGAGCAATTAATTTTTTCAGTAACTTCAAATGTTTCATTTTCTGAGATTAATCTGTAGCAACGATCCCAGTCGTCAGCAACACATACCTTTTTATTAAAGAGGATTAGCTATATGCTCCTTTTTTCTGTAACAAAATTTCCTGCTTCTCAACAGTCAACGGACTAATAAAACCTATTTTACTGTTTAAAATCTTTTTATTTTACGCCTTTTAGCAATTAGAAGACGTATATAATTACAAGATGTTATAATTTGTTACATTTTAAGGGTTTCGTTCATCTGACGAAACCCTATTACTCCCGCTCCGTTGTCTGTCTGTCACAGAACTATTCTCAGAAACTATGTAACTTACAGAGTTGAAACTTTGTGTATGTAGCTGAATACCAGCTATGAAGAGCTCAAAATATTAAAATTTGAAAAATTCGTATTATTTTAATAAATAGAGATATAAAACCAAAATTCTCAGATGCCAAAAATTAAAAATACACGATGAAATTCTTTCTACAATAATTAATTTTCTATCAGACGATTTCCACGCGAAAAATGAAAATGAAATAAAATAAAAAGTTTCACCAATTGAAAAAAAATTAATATGAAATAAAATTGATTGACGTCATAGTGGTAATAAAACGAAATTTTCAAATATTTCTCAATAATACAAGGTGTATGAGTATGTGTATCTACACAAAGCAGATTAATATCACGTCATTAGAGAATTAAAAAGAAAATCTGATATCATATTGGAAGTTTAACGGATTTTTGAAATATTTGAGAATAATACAAAGCGCGTATCAATATGAGTAATAGAGAATAGTAAATATATGAGTTTGGGAAACATATTAAATCGTGATAAAAATCCGATTGTGAAAATATTCGCATATGTTAACATTTTGAAGGTGTACAACATGTTTAATATCGAAATTATGTTTTTTAAATATCGTATTTATTCCGCATGACAGATATTATTATGACAGCGGGACAGAATATAATATGTTAAATGAAATTTATTTGGATTTATTAAAGAAAGGATAACATGTTTTGAAAGGAATATTAAACGAAACCCTTTGAGCGATCTTCGATCACACCTACCCACTTGTTACATAAATATCGATGTTGGAGACATGTACCGTCTCACATGTCAGTTTCTGAGTGTGCTATGTTTATGTTTTACACATGAGGACTGACTATTACGACCGTAAACTTTCGTTTAACCCATTGCCCGCCACATTATTTTTTTTATTAAAGTATTTCCTCCATACTAACGTTTTATGCTAAATTGGTCATCCAATTTTCAAAAGTGAAAGAGAAAATACCTATGTAAATTATATAAACGTAAAAATGGTTAAAAAACACTCTTGTAAGCATTCAATATTTATCTTGAAAATCACATTTAATTTCCTGACTGCAATTCGTGTAATTCCAAAAAATTTCCGTTGCAATACGTTAAGTTGGCGGGTGCCAAATTACTGAAAATTCACGTCTTTGATTTATGATTGATAGAAAAAGCGAATATGTTAATATATTTTTTAAATTATAATTTTTGCTTTGTTTGTTTTTAGGATTTGGCAACAGGAAAGAAACAAATCATTATTTAAGCTATCTATTTAGAATTTCTAAATCATTTTCTCCTTGTATAAACATAATTTAATTAATCTTGAATTATGTTTTAATGTTAAATGTTAAGTATGTTTTATGATTAAATGAAAAAAGCGTATTTTTTTATTGTTACACTCTTTATTTTTTATGTATATATTCTACTTTTTAGTGTTTAAAATGTTCTGTTGTTGCAGTTTCACAGCCATGTGGCATATTTTGGCGAAAGTGGTTTTACGCATAATGAACTCCATTGTTTTTGTAACTCGTAAATGGTTGTAATCATAAAGATTATTTTCAATTAATCACTTGCAGCTGGCTAACGGAAAAATGCCTGAAAAATAATTTATTAATTTATGATTAAGTTCGAAATATATAAACGTAGTGTTGCCATCGGAAACACACTTGTATATATATATATATATATATATATATATATATATATATATATGAAACAAATTTAAAAAAATTTTCGCCGTTGGCCTCATCAAAACTATAATTCTGTGTAAATCCCATTATTCTAAATTATTTTCTCGTTCCAATATTTCGATTGTCAAAATTCCACCGTGCTAAAAATACTTTATTCTAAATTCATTCTCTTAAAAAAAATGGCTCTGATCGCGCTGTTCTATTAAAATTACGCACTTTTGTTTCATTAAATAAATGCATCCTAGAATTTAATTCTTTTAAACATCAATCTCCCAGCTAAAAATATTTTAACTCTCTTGAAATAACAACCTATGTCTTTTTATTTATTTTATTTTTATTTCCCTATGTTTTCTGACAAAACAATATTCTTTCTCAAAATTATGAAAGCTAACTTCAGTCTCAATGTAAAATATTATCTTGGCATCTTGCCCATGCTCGATAAAACCTACGTATTTTTTTTTCTTATTATTTATTCGAAGGAATTAGATTTTTCGGTAATGTTCTAGAAGTATTGTTTCCCGCATTTTTTTCAGATTATGGTCTTATGGCTTCGAAATCAGAGCGCAGGAGAATTTGGTCCTATAGCACTGATTGGTCGAAAGACTGTTTAATGAAAATGTATTCTGGGGCGTTAGATGATAGATATACGTGTAGTTTCCCGCGCAGCGTCAGATTGCTCCTGGATCCGGTTGTACATGTAACCCCGGCGCGTACTTCACGATCATGGAATAATCTCCTTGGCTGCCGATAGATAGAAAAAACAACTGCCTGTAAGAACAAAAATGTCTTCTCAATTATTAAATTAAGTCACCAAGTTTCTTCACGGTATTAAAATCATCATGTATGGATTTAGCATCGTAATTAGTAAAGCATGGCCATTTTCTTTTACTTCGAATAAAAGTGAACTGGAACGGACTATCTCTTATTTGCATTCTGTACGTAAACTATGAAGTGAATTCTCGGCGCCCGACTGCAAATTCGTCGGAGGAAGCCCTTGCCTGGATTAATCAATTATTAAATTAAGTCACCAAGTTTCTTCACGGTATTAAAATCATCATGTATGGATTTAGCATCGTAATTAGTAAAGCATGGCCATTTTCTTTTACTTCGAATAAAAGTGAACTGGAACGGACTATCTCTTATTTGCATTCTGTACGTAAACTATGAAGTGAATTCTCGGCGCCCGACTGCAAATTCGTCGGAGGAAGCCCTTGCCTGGATAATGATTCTACAAAAATTATGGTGATGCAAGTTAAATCGTGACATATATATATATATATATATATACAGGGTGTTTCAAAAATGACCGGTATATTTGAAAAATCAATAAAAACTAAACGGGCAGCGATAGAAATACACCGTATGTTGCAATATGCTTGTGACAACAGTAAATTTTCAGGCAGACAAACTTTCTAAATTAGTTACAATTTTCAACAACAGATGGCGCTGCAGTCTGGAAAAATCTAAACCACGATATTTTCCACATATCCACCATGCGCAGCAATAATATGGCGTAATCTCTGAACGAAATTACCAGAAACCTTTGTAAACGTGTCAGGCGGGATGGCTTCACATGCAGAAGAGATGTACTGCTTCAGTTGTTCAATTGTTTCTGGATTGTGGCGGTACACCTAGTCTTTCAAGTGTCCCCACAGAAAGACGTCACAAGTTTACAAAGGTTTCTGGTAATTTCGTTCAGAGACTACGCCATATTATTGCTGCGCATGATGGATATGTGGAAAATATCGTGGTTTAGATTTTTCCAGACTGCAGCGCCATCTGTTGTTGAAAAATTTAACTAATTTCGAAAGTTTGTCTGCCTGAAAATTTACTGTTGTCTCAAGCATAGTGCAACAAACGGTGTATTTCTATCGCTGCCCGTTTAGGTTTTATTGATTTTTCAAATATACTGGTCATTTTTTAAACACCCTGTATATATATATATATATATATATATATATATATAATATGATTCCAGCATATAAGGAAGTGGGTGAAAAATCTATTATGAAATTTCATCTTTACATACATAAACCAAGTTAAGTAAAGGCAGTTCTTAAAAAAAAATATTTTTCACCGCTCAAGAACGCGAAACTTTCTGTTACATTTTCTGACTCATTTTTAAGCGTACAAACATGTAAATTTCAGGCATGATTATTGAAGTGAATTGTAATCGAGCAGTTTTTGCATTTACCGATAAATTAATTACATCATGAATTATAAGCGATTATTGTCTCAGAACGACATTTTTTTTCTTTCCTGAGCTGTCGCGTCCACAAATTCTGTTCAAAACGTCACCTTTGACAGCATTTTAAAAAAAATGCTGTCTTTACAAAATGCTGCCTTTACGAAAAGGTAGAAAAACCATTCGATTGCATTGTATTTTAATAAATACACCTGCCAATTTCATACATTTACGAACAAAAAGCAATTAAAAAAGTAGTCAGTTTGGATTTCAGAACAACCTTAAATAAAAGAGTGTAAAGAAGATATATCCCCCCCAGCCGATTTCATCTAATACATGTTGACCTTACAGGTAATGTGCATGATTGTAAACAGTATTTCTACCTATTGCGCATTCTTTGTGTTCGAATTGCGCTTGTTCCATACGATTGGCCAATCAGCTCACTGTAGGCAGACCTCATATAAATTTTCTAGGATTCAACCAAAATTAGCATTAATGCGGAATGTTTGCAAATACATGCTTTGGCGGTAATCTTATTTCCGACAAAGTAAAAAACCTACTTGGATTCATGCGAAAAGTACAATGAATTTTCCCACATTTTTATTGAAAAAATATATATATTATATATATATATATATATATATTTCCCTATGAAAACCTGACGCATCTCAACTCTATTGTTACAGTGTTTATTTGCAAATCTGCATTGAAGAACATAATTTCCTTCTAGAATTTCGTTGAAGCAAGTTTTACATTTTTGCTTTGTTCTTATTTAAGGCAAAATAATAATTTTTTACACAATAGACAAAGATATGTGTTTAATATTTTCATTTGTATGAAATTTACTTTAGGATTATAATCTATTTCACTTTAACATCTGTTATCGTTCTGAGATACATTAGGCAGCGTTCCCTGACCTTTTTTTAATTAGAATTTTTGGAAAGATTTTTTTTTAAGTTTAGAATTTTCAGAATACGCATATTTGTGTTTATTACAAAACATATAACACAAATATAGCTAAATGATTAAGCGATATAATCATTCATTCACATAACAAAATAAATCGAAAGTGTTTAATTCCTAAAAGTATATTGAATATTGCTGGTGCGGATTTTTTTTTATCTAATATTTATAGACACACGATTTATATTCTTGCGTGCGAAGTGTTATTCTTATTTCTTGATTCACAGGTAAAAAGATTCTTGTTTTGATTTAGTTTTAACTGTGTTGTAACACGTGTGCATTACTCAGCATAAATCATAAAAATTAGATTACTTAGAATTAACTTGTGTAATATTCAACAATCAATAAAAGTTTAACGTTTATCCCGATTAATTGGGAAAGCTTTATTTGTTTTAATAGGTTTTAGAAAACCAACAATCTACATTAAATAAGTGAATTATGCTGTAAATAAAATTATCTTCAAGGCTTAATATTTCATAGTATAATTGTATTAATTTAGGAAAACATTTTTAATCAGATCTATAATACACTTTTTAGGTGCGTTCGTAATTATATAAATACGTAACACCTATAGTCGTCAGGTCCGTCCGTCTGTCCGCATATAACAGCGCAAAAACTACCCAACCAAATGATTTGAAATTTAATATATATAATATATGCAGAATTTTTTCGAGTCATTTAAAATTTTATGAAAATCGAATCAAAACTTAAAAAGATATTAATTGTCTGAGTGCAACGAAGACTCATACACAGCGCAGTATTACTTTGCCCCATATATAGCTACGATGGATATTAAAACCTTTCGTCAAGCATAACTCAAAAAATATTTAACGGATTTCGTTCAAATTTTTACAGCAGGTACCTAAAAAGGTGACAACGACGTCTATTTATTACCAAGAATAAATGTCAAACCGTTTGGAAATTATATTAAAAAATAGATAAAAAAGCACAATTAATGTACATACGTCACTAAATTTTGTGCCCACGTCATTTTCACCGGCGGGAGATTTTCGTAGACAATCGGTATTGAAAAGTTCATTGAGTACATGGAGCAAAAAAATATGCACGCACTAATATTCAGCACAATAAAATATATTTCAATTTAGTAGAAATCGAAAATTAATCTGGATTTTTTTCTGTTTGAAAGTAAAACCCCGCAATAACTTGGTAGACTTGGTATTAGAGATTGGCGCAAATCTCAGCAATAGCAGCTTTTTTTATTTCGCGTGTGTCAATTAAAAAATATATATATTTGGTGTTTAAATAAAAGGTTTCGATTTATGGCATTATTTCTCTTTTTTTCTCTCTTTTTAGCATTTTAAATGGGGTTAATGAAAAACATGTATTTTAAATTAAATGAGTGAAAGGTTTATATTTAAATGAAATGAATTCAATATGAAAATGCTACAGGAACAATATTTGGCGATTTATCAACTGCGCCAGGATAACATAAAAGTACCAATATATCCAACGGTACGCAGTATGTGAAATGAAACAATTATATTATAATCACCCATCGTAGAAGAAAAAGAAAACTAATATTCTGCATTCAGAGGGAAAAATCCATCTCCATCTCCTGTGCGGTAAGATTTGGCGAGTTGTTTTTTGGTGATAAGTTTTTCGATGTGATTGTTGGGATCTGCAGGATTTGGCTTACTTTTTCTAAATCTTATTTTTTTGCAGATGTAGTATTACGTAAATATATATTTTTGCAGATATTTTTCTATTTTGTATATTTGGCATTCTATTTTGTACATTTTCTATTTGGCATTTGGAAAAGAGATTTTTACCTTTTTATCTGTGCCTTCGGAAATATTAAAAAATAAAAAAAGATTTACATATATCAAACGTATAATGTTAGGCTTTGCATTTTTATACGGACCACTTCTCCATTTTTAGATTTTAAATGCTATTTATTATTTACTAGCCGTTTATACAATTTACCCCCCTGACAATAACAATTATTTATTACAAAAATGCCTCTTAGGTTTGTTAAATAAGTTTGTTTATGTATTTTCATTACTTATTAAAATATCGAATATGGCGATAAAATTTTATTTTAGCATCGTGCTTAAATTTTTAAGATGGTGCAAAAACATGCTTTAATAAACGTATGTTTGTAAATATTTGAAAAACATGTTTTACCGCTCTCTTGAAAAATTTTGTAAGATGCTAAAACTACCTTTTGGCACCATTTTAAATATTTTCGCTAACCGACATAGGATACGAAACTTTTCCCCATTCAGATACACAGGCAAGGCTGGTCTCAAACAAGAGTAAAGCTAGCAACAATATTGTTTTAACTCTATAAGAGTTACAATAATGATATTAAATGCTCCGATTGGCTTTGGGCCCAATTACGAAAGTTTCTCCAAATGAAGCTCGGTCTACAAGGTATTAGTTAATAATACAAACAACACTAATGGCATGCAGGCAAAAGTTTTAATTTAAATTTATATATTTGAAACCCTTACCCCCCCCCCTCTAAAAAAAAAAAGAAAAGAAAAAAAGTTACAGTAATGAATTTAAAATAGCGTTAAGCCACGCTTTCTGACATAAGCAATTGGCTGCAAACGCGATAACGAAACTTTCACTTAACTTAATAACATGTAGCTAATATAGCCCTCAGGGTACTTTGCAGTTATACAGACCTTGTGGTTTTTTTAAAAAGCTTGAGACAATTCAGGTTTAAGATGTTGAGATTTACTGTCAAATGATATAAACAACTATGAACACAAAACTGATGAATTATTATTCAGGTTTATGTATGTATTTTTTTTAAAAAAATCATCTGATTACACTTATTAGATAAATTACTTCTGTTTGCATTTAATAACTGATAAACGGCTTCTGTATATTAAATGAAATGTTTAAATATTGGGAAGAGGTGGCGAGAGGTAGAAAGACGACTAAACAAACGGGTAGACAGAGGGTAGAGAGACGAGTAGCGACATAGGTAGGCTGACGGGTAGTGAAACGAATAGACAGACGGCTAGAGAGAAAGGTAAAAAGAGGGTTGACAGAGGGGTAGCGAGATGGGTCACGAGACGGGTAGAGACACCGGTAGACAGGAAAGTAGCGAGAAAGGTTGCGAGACGCGTTGCGTGGTGGATAAAGAGACGAGGAGATAGATGAGTACAGAGACGACTTGACTGACGGGTAATGAAATTGCTGGCGAGTCGGGTATACAGACGAGTAGAGAGACAGTAGATGGGTACAGAGATGGGTAGAGAGGCGTATAGCCAGACGGGTAGAGAGACAGATAGACAAGTTGTGAGACAGATAAACAAATGGGTAGCGAAGTGGATAGAGACACGGCTAGACATACAAGTAGTTAGACGGATAGACAGACGGTTAGAGAAATAGATTGGTGAGTAGCGAGACCGGTAGAAAAATATAGAGACAGGTAGCGAGACGTGTAGAGAGATAGACAATCGGTTAGAGAGACGGGCAGAAGAACGGATAGGGAAACAGACAGATTGTGGAGAGACAGACAGACAGGCAAAAGAAAAGTCTGCGGATTGGCGCAGTAAAGGCGCAGGGGGCAGAGCCTCATAGAGAATAATCAAGAAGTATCTGTTAAGCTTAACTTTGAAATATATATAATTTTTCAATTTTGCCGATATGGAGATATAATGTAAAAGTTATTTTACAGAAGTCATCGAAAGATTTTTTGTATACTTTAATAGTAATTTAGACTATAGTTTTGCAATCTGGTTTGTAGCAAAGCATGCTATCAATGTGGTTTGAAGTGTAAGAGTTTCTATAAACAGTTATACAAATAATCATATATATTATTTTTCTGTCAACATCCCTTTTTTCAGAAAATACGAAACGCAGAACGACGAATGAGATAGCATATGAAAGGATTTTGCACAGGCTTCTGACATAGCACACTTAACATTTCGTTAAAACATGTTTTTGATTAAAATTTGCTGAAAATTAAAAATTAAATCGGCATAGTTTTCATGAAAGAAATTAAAGGTTTTCTTTAAATTATTGTTGCCATAAAAATAAAATACCAAGTTATATGATGCTCTACAATTATTATAAAAAACACCGCTCGGGTTTATTTTATATTTATGATTAAAAAGCGAAATTGAAATTGAAATGTTTAGATTGATATTTCTATGTCCCATATTTTTCCCGAAGTGGATGACGTCATCCTCTAATGCAGTTAAAATACGATTGTAAATTTTTTTTCCTCGCGCGTGCATTTTGCAATCTTGGATCATTTTTTACTATAATATTGATGGAATAAATTAGATGATATTCTGGCTTGACTAAAAACTAAATGTTATTTGCAGATATTTTTATCCTTACTTTTTTTTAGAAGTTTAAAACGGCATCTAAGAAATATTACATATTGATAAAAAATGGTACTTCTCTACTATGCGGTCGACCACTTTTCATAACAAAAAACTATCGCCAAGTAAACGGGAGAACGTTGCCATTGGAATATCAAAATAAATAAATAAATAAAATATAAGAATTTAAAGACACAATTGTTATTTTAATGAATGAAATAACTAATAAATCAGTAAAACATAATGAAAAATACACGCAAATGTCGAGTTAAAAACCACTTGATGACGTAACAAACATGTATAATGCTTCTGACATCCAGTAAATGAGACTGCATTTTTGGCGTTTAATCTTACAGTTTGGCGATAGTTTTTGTTATGAAAAGTGATCGACGCGATAATAGAGAAGTACCTAAAAAATATTAGATTTCAGTGCGAAATCCTCGCACGTGCCCTCTGGTAGATATATAATCAAGGAAGAAAAATTTTAAATTCACACACAAAAAAAGGTGCAACAATGAAATTAAATTTGCGTTAAGCCATGATTGATAGAATAATCTATTGGCTGCAAATCCTATGATGTAACATTAAAAATCTTGGTGTTTTAAAAAAACCGGCGGTTTTTTTTTTTTTTTTTTTTTTTTTTTTTTTTTTTTTTTTAAGTTTTGCGCAATACGCGCTTAAGAAAATGAGTTTCTTTGCCACATGTTAAAAAAAAAATATGACAACACATCTGATGAACGGTACTTCTTTTCTATTTTTTTAACAGTGTATATGAATTTATAGATGATATTTTGTAATTTTATCATTTAATTTGCTCTTTTCTTTATATTATAATTGTTAACCCTATGTTCTCAGCAATATCACTCAGACTAATCCCTTTGAGGGAAGTCCTAGTAACAATATTTATTAAGTAATTTGATTTTTTTTAAATTGGTACTTCTTTGTTATAGCAGCTTCCGAGGATTAAAAGTCAAGCGACCAAGATGTATCATTTTATTAAATCCTACCATACGTAGTTAATTGATTGATATCACATGATAAGTAATGATATTAGGTTACCATAGTGATTACGTCCTATTTAAGATGGAATCATTATTTCCGTATTACTGAATTTAAAAACCGAATTTATATACTGAAACTGTTTAATTATAGCAATCCTATAATTTAACGACAGTTTTTGGATAGATGTTTCCGGAGAAATAGATATAAAATGGAAAAAAGTCTAAATATGGATTTCAAGTTCTGAAATTTTCAATGCTAGGCTTACATTTCCCATTGGAATTTTTAGTAAATATAAACAAATGATAAAATGTTGCCAACTTAAAATGCACTTATTTTATTACGGAAATTAATCATATCATAATAACACACGATATAATTCATTTCACTGAAACTAGTTATAGTACGAACGCACCTCGTTTGTCACGTTTGAAGTACAATTTCCAACTTGTTTTTTTTCCACGCAAAGAGATTTGCATGTTATAAATTTAAATAATTGAAAGAAATGGTAGTGTCAATTTCTCACTCTGATGCAAAAACTGTATAAAAAAAATTGTTACATTCATCAGAGAACATTTTACATAAACATAAATTATTCAAATTATATTATAATATAAACATAAAAGTGCTAATGCATTGATAATGAAATTAACACTTTATTGAAAATGTATAAAACAATTTCTTACCCTTACAGGACTTCATTGTAAAAAGGGTAATTTTAATTTCATAAACATAAACGCAAATAAACAAAGTAGAAATTACTCAGTAATTATGAAAATAGTTTTAAAAAGTCAATAATAATGTTCAAGATAAAAAGTGGTGACTGAGAAAATTTTTTAATTCATTCCGAAATACAGATTCCTCACAATTGGGCTGTGTTGAATTTTAATTCTTACAGGAAATTTTTGAGATACATTTTATTATTAAGTAGAAAATGCAGCAAATCTGTTGGCTTACACTGTTAAAAGTTCCTAATAAAAAATAAAAAATGCAAACATGTTTGACTAACACTGCTTCGACTGCTGTTCGACACTGCTTCAAGTGATTTGTCCGGAATTTTGAAAAACACACATACTACTCACTTTTTTTATTAAACACAAAAACTGAACATAAAACGAGACATGTACAGTCTCACAGTCTTTCTTTGCTGTGTATCGTTGTTTGTGGCCATGTTTATATTTTGCACATGTGTACTAAACGACCGTAAACTTTCGTTTAACCCATTGCCTGCCGCATTAATTTTTTTATTATTTTTTTTTTCTTCATACTAACGTTTTATTCTAAATTGGTCATGCAATTTTCAAAACTGAAAATAAAGTTATATTACTTTAAAAATTATATAAACATAAAAATAGTTTTTTCGAATACACTCTTTTATAAGCATTTAATGTTTATCTTTAAAATTACGCCGAATTTCGTGGCTTCAATTCTTGTAGTTCCAAAACAATTCCGTTACAATACGTTGATTTGTCGTGAGCCCGATTGTTGAAAATTCACCGTTTCGATTAACGCATGATAGAAAGCTCGTACTAGTGTTATTATGGAGGGGAATTATAATGTTTACCTATGTTCTCTTTTTAAGTTATGGCAACAAGAATGAAAAAAAAAGCTTTATTTAAATTATTATTCGGGATTTCTAAAATGTTTTCTCAATGTGTAATCATAATTTAACTAAGATTAAAACTATTAAATGATAAAAAAGTATTTAATATATATCTATATATATTTAACTATTATTTTTTTATTGATATTTTATATTTTTTAGTGTTTAATATATTTTGTTGTTGCTGTTTCACAGCCAGCTAGCTTATTTTGGTGAGCGTGGTTTTGCGCATAATTAACTAATTTTTATTTTTTAAACTCATAAACAATTGTAGACATAATATACATATGTTACATATGTTATATATATTATATACATATGTTATATATGTTATACATATGTTTTATACATAATATACATAACGTACATATGTTATAGATAACGTATGTTACGTATGTTATATGTTATATATGTTATATACATGAAATACATGCATATGTTTTATACATAATATACATAATATACATATTGTAGCCATAAACAATATTTGGTGATGTAGCACCTGCGGTTGACAGCCTTAAAATTAATTAATGTATTTATAATTAAGTTCTAAAAATATAAAAATGTTGTATTGTCATGAGAAACACACCTGTGTACATAATTTTTATAATTCTTAGCATATCAGGAAGTAAATGAAAAATTTATTACAAAATTCCATCTTTATATACAAAAACCTAATTAAAAAGTCCTTTCGGCCTGTACTAGGAGAAAAAAAAATCGGTTCGTTTTTAAGAATTCATATAATTTTACTCAAACACACAAAGTTAAAATACGTGAAATCCGATTATAGAAGATTACCAGTTTTCATCAATATTGATCTTTGAATAGGAATTTCAATAAATTGTTCAGCTATCGCCAAGTTGGTTTTATTTATGGCGATGTTTTGCGCTCAAATTGGTGCAAAATCGCTAAATTTGGCGAGAGTTTCACACAGGCAAATATGGATATATAGTGTTAGCCATATGGGCGTTGGAACAGTGGTTATAACAATAAAAGAAACGGCGTCAGAAACTGGTGTCAATAAAAATTAAAAATTACACACGTTTAAAGAGGAATTTCTTATTTTAAATCTGTTGCCATGTTTCAAAATATCAGCCATCCTACTATTTCCAACTGATATAACTCAGCTATTTTTTAGGATGCAGGCAAACAAAAAAATGTACTAGAATCCTTGTATCAAGGTGAAACACTTAAGCGAAAGCACGTTTTGGATTTTTTTTTTTTTTTTTTACATCTTTCTGAATTTGAAATTTAAATTCGCCGCCATTTAGAAAGAAGATGGTGGATAAAACTGGCCAACGAACTCGGTTGAGACCTTGGAAAGTTCAGTACACATACTCAGTCGCATCCTAAATACGAGTGCTATCGCATGACAACAAATTCAGATATATACAGGGTGATTATAATTAAAGGGGTGATTACAATAAATTAATTCAAAATGCTGTAAAAAAAGAACCACTGATCAGAATGATTTCAAATTTGAACTGAATATACTGGAAGAAGGGAGGAAACGGTATAGAATAAGAAAAGAATTTCCAAAGTGTATCAATAGATGGCGCTGTAAATGACATACTATGCAAATTATAAGACACTCATTAACACGACACATTGCCATGTAGTATAAAAACGCGGGGTATGTGGCGTTCCCCTCATATTGCATCTGAGCAGTTTGTCATGAGTCTCCCAATGAAGAATCGCGTTCTGTTGGTAAAGCTCTTTTACGAAAACGGCGACTGTGCACTTGCAGTTTTAAAGAAATTACGGTCATTAAAGGATATGAAAAAAGGCTGTGGTCTGATGTCTGGGAAGGATCTAAAGAATATGATTCAGAAATTTGAAGAGGCGGATAGTTTTAAAGTGAAATCTGGAAGATGCCGCTTACAGCGCCATCTATTGATACACTTTGGAACTTTTTCTTTCTTATGCCATACCATTTCCCCCTTCTTCCAGTATATTCAATTCAAATTTGAAGTCATTCTGACCAGTGGTTCCTTTTTTACAGCATTTTGAAAGTGGGACTTTAATTATAATCACCCTGTATATAAACTCCTGTTTGTAAAAATTGCAACACCATGAAGGAATCATTGTAGTGAGCTGAAACCGACAGCAAATGTAAATTTGGGTGTTGTATTCAAATAGTTAGAATTTCAAAGTCACCGCGCATGCATTGGCTGAACAGTACCCTTTGAACTGCTGATTTAGCCGTATAAATAGAGAACTGTAGCGGGACGTTGAAAATAGTATATGGTTGTCTGCCAGTGGTAAGCGTTTCATAAGAAGTCACTACTGCTGAGCCAAATTTCAAAGCCTGGTCATGTGAGTAAGAGGTCTGGCTAAGACGAGTCTATTCTTGATAATAGGGGTGTAGGTAATAAAAGAAGAGTCTCCCCTAGTTTTGCTATTGTGGGGAATGAATAGAATTCCGCTAGTTTCGTATTTACTAGTACCAGAACAGCCAGTAATGAAATGACATGCGGTCAGACTGGTTAAGCGACACCTGAACGATATCTCGACGACGACAGAGGGCGCCATATGAACAAGCTACTGAGTTTTTAACTGGGATAAATTTTGGCCTACGTGGAGAGGTTTTTTTTATCGTGCAATAGTAGTAGTCCAGTAGAAATAGCATTCTACCTTGCAAAAATTCTTGTAACTCTGATTTTTAGTTATGTTGTAAAGGTTTACCCTCTAATAAGAAAACCAAGCTTTCGACCTAGACCTTGTGCGTTTTTCACAATATCGAAAAAAACTAATATTTTTCGGCCCTTTTTTCGATTTTTCTTAAATAACTCAGTTTTAGTGCATTTTACAGTAAAAGCACTTTAAACATTTTGTAGAGGATAAAATTCTCTACAACATGCACCATTCATGTTTGTAAATTGTCCAAATAGGGGGTGAGATACGGAGCCGGGAAAATAGGGTAAAATTTCCAAAAAGTGCAAAAATCCACAAATGACGTTAGTTTTTGCTTAATAACCCACTTTTAGTGCATTTTAGAGACAAAAGTGTCATAAAAAAATTTTTGTAAAGCATGAGGTAGTCTATAAGTTTCATTTATGAGATTATTAAATATCTATAATAGACTCTAAAAATCAGAACAACACGATTTATGGTTAAAACAGGAAAATACCGCCTGACAAGTTATTAATTTAAAAAACGAGCTTTTATTTGTGATATTGAAAACACGATGTGGTTAATTAATTATAGAATGTACAAGAAATTAATCAACAAATATATAGTAAGTATAGTGACTTTGTCATACATGTTTCCTTTTTCTGCTGCTTGACCCTAGTAATGATATCATCGTCTCGGATACTTCATCGTCCGTCTCTGTACTTTACTCGATTGGTTGTTCTAGATCTAGGTCATCAAAGTCCTCAAGGTCCAGTATAATATCAGGAGCGTTGCCACATAGTTGGTTATGGCACTTCACACAGATAACTGAGGACTTTATGCCTGCCTTTCTACAACTACACTTCGTGCTGCAACCTTTTTTGCAATGGCAAGATATGAAATCGAGTAAAGTTTGAGGGGCTGGTTCATTCATTATGTTGAGTGGAATGAGCCCATGACCACACCACATCCAGCCCCATTCTAGAGGATCCTTTTCGTTTCCCAGCCATGTCTGAACTTCTAGGTATGTTCGGAACGCATGATATTCAGTAGCATGGAGTGGGTGGTATGGTAGGTTCGCTAAATTTAATTTAATATTGTTAGCTGCTTGAACAAGTATGTGCCTCTCTGCAAAGATTTGAACTTTTTTGTTCATCAGGGATGGGTTCTGAAGAATTCTGCAATATTTCATTTTCCCATGGCTGTAGAGCGCAGAAGTGGTGTCGCAACCACTTATTGTATGAAGAAAAAGAATATTTTGTGCAACTTCCTTAAACTTGAAACACTTGTTGGAGTAGAGAGCATCGAGCACTTTATTAAGCAAAAACTAACGTCATTTGTGGGGTTTTGCACTTTTTGCAAATCTTACCCTATTTTCCCGGCTTCGTATCTCACCCCCTATTTGGGCAATTTACAAACATGAATAGTGTATGTTGTAGAGAATTTTATCCTCTGCAAAATGATAAAAATGCTTTTTCTGTAAAATGCACTAAAACTGAGTTATTTAAGAAAAATCGAAAAAAGTGCCGAAAAATGTTGGTTTTTTCGATATTGTGGAAAACGCATAAGGTCTAGAACAGCCATACTCAACCTGTGGCCCGCGGGCCGCATGTGGCCCAGTGAACTTTTATGTGCGGCCCGAGACATATAATCAAATCCTTAATTTCTATTTATAAAATTTATTGAGATGTGTATAAAAGTTATTTTAGACCTTCGCAGCTCTTATATATTTTCATGGAAAGACAAATTCTGTCCTTTTGTTTGTAATTATTAATTTAAAATTACTTTAAAACGTCATAAATGCCATTTCCTTAGTCAAAAGTTCTTTTTATATGTAGTTCTATTTGTGCTATAGTGGTGCATACATTTTAAAATTTTCAACAACAACAAAACTTTATTCCAAATTATTTAAATTTGAACTATATATTTCTACATTTAAAAAGAAAAAGGTTTTGTATTGAAAAAAAAAGACTGGTTTATTAAAGAAAATCTCCTGATTTTTGTTTCTAGATATTGGAAATGTTGCATTGTTATATTATTGCATTATATACTTATCATATCTCTTTAATAATGCTTATTCGGATTGTCGCGGAATAAATAGCAGCAAAATGTTTTACACCGCTATTTCTAAACAACAATCTTCGCGGTATATTTCTACATGATATTCAACAGAATTCTACTCTGAAGTATATTATTTGGAAATAGTGGTGTAAAAAAAATTGGTAACATCTCTTCCGCGACAAGCGTTCTAACTAACGTTCGTAACTATTATATTAACTTTATTATTTTGCCTTTGTTATACTACTTTTGTTATCTTACTATTTTAATTATTTTTTTTTACATTATTACATAAGTGTGTTGCTGCCCGCATAACATATCAAACATATGTTTGCGGCCCGCGAGAAAAAAAGGTTGAGTATGGCTGGTCTAGAAGGTCGAAAACTTGTTTTGTTTTTTTGTTAGAGGGTCAACCTATGCAACATATCCAAAAATCAGAGTTACCCGAATTTTTGTAAGGCAAAGCCCTTTTTGCGCTATTTCTACTGGACTATAGATGGTATGGGAGTGATGCTTATCAAGATGCTTACAGATGAATATGGTTTGCATAGCATTTATCTTTCATTTACAGGGACACAATTCAATCGTGGTATCTGTTTTTAAGTTTAACTAATTCTTTGCATATTACATGGTGTGTGTAAATGCTATAGATCAAATACAAAGCGGCACAAAAGAATAGGGGGAAATTGCTGAAGAGGAATATTTAAATGCGTTATTCGTTTCTTAATTGGACTAAATTTTACACTGTAAAAAATGAAGTACTCAAAAATGAGTACGTTCATGTACTCATTTCGAAATGAGTATTTTTGGATCAAAAATGAACATGTGAATTCTCAAAAATGAGTAAGTTTATGTACTCATATCGAAATGAGTATTTTTGGATCAAAAATGAACATATGTATTCTTAAAAATGAGTAAGTTCGTGTAATCATTTCGAAATGAGTATTTTTTTTATCAAAAATGAACATATGATCAAACCCAACATACTTGTATATTTCAGAATGTGTAATGACGAAATTTCGGAGCCTAAAAAGCTATTATTTGAAGGAAAAACGAATAATAAGAGAAATGAAAAGTGGATCTGGTTGTTCTGGATTTTCATCAAAGTGGATCCACTACTACACATTTACTCTTTTTTTTTCCTCACATTTTACTCATCTACTTTTTTTTTTCTTGATAGTACTTCAAAATTCTGATTTTTTTTCCCACTAATTTTTAAAAAATTTATTTTAACTTTTTTAACGTGAGGCAATATTGTGTTACTTAAAAGTTTCATAACATAATATCTTTGCAAATTATAGCTATGCAAATTGGTATTAAATTGGTATTTGGCTTACAAATTTATGAATTACGCTAAAATTTATTATTTTATAAATTATAATTTTACAAAGTTTATAATTTTAGTATTTCAATCTATGATCTTTTCTAATGTCATTTTTTAATTAATAATTCTTCGAACTACCTGTTACTTCAGACATTATTTTAATCTTTAACACATATAGACAGGCACTGTACATCCTTAAAAACATATTTAAAAACACATAAAACCAGTCCACACGCTGATGTCTCGTATTTTTCCTCTGTCAGTCCAATTTTTCTAAAACTATCTCTTCTCAACAAATCTATCCTCTATAAATATATATCTATATAAAAATAAAAATCCTCTATCCCTTAGGGATAGAGAGGGGGAGTTTCAAAATCAGTAACAACATTTGAGAAAGAGGCATAACCAGTTATGGCGCGTTGGTTTGAGTCGTTAGGTTAGTAAACAGAACATCGCGGGTTCGATTCCTCACATTGGCAAGGTTGGTTAATTAATATAAACTCACGCAGGAATGAAAAAAGTGAGCAGTAATGTATATATGTCCCTTGTAAGGTTGTCCTCGCGAAGTAACTTTTTATTTTTATCCTATAAATTTTATTTTAACGACATAAAATTTTTTTAATTTGAATACATCCATGGGATCAAAAATGAGTACATAGCAGTTCATATTTGAATACATCAATGGGATCAAAAATGAGTACATGTGTTTCTCAATTTTGAGTACATTTGGATCGGAGCTATTTTGAGTATGTGACGTATTCAAAATTGAGTACTTTTTACTCAATTTTGAGTACCCATTTTTTACAGTGTAGCATACCATGTAGTGAATATACAAATATATAGGTCATATACAGGGCTTCAAAAAATAATTCAAATATTTATCTGACTGTTGATGGTAATTGCTGAAATTGAATTTTCAAATGTGCTATGCGTTTTCTGAAATCATCAAAATTTGAATTTTTGGAATTCGTGTTTCAGTACTACTTCTCTAATTTCATGGTTTTATTTGATTTGTGTTGATTTTTTTCACTACATGTACATATTCTTATATAATCACTTATGTTATTCCTTATTATTCTTAGTACTAGTACACAGTATTTGTATTCTCAGATTTGTTTTGTGTCATTATTGTTGAACTTAAATTGTGTTAACTGTTTACGGTAAATAGCCCTATATAATCATTCAAGTTTTTCCCCATATAAGTTTTTTATACACTCGATGCTACTATTCAAACTATGATTACTTTCTTTGTCAATATCGTATATATTAATTGTTTATCGTTCGATAAGTGAGCTCTTAGTATTGTTTTGTATTTATAGTTTTCTCTCACCTTTAATTATTATCTTGTAAAAGATCTACATCTCCTTATATTTATTTACAATCACAATTGTTCATTCAGCCCATTATTGTATCTAACTTGGCTCGTCCAGTATAATTGGATAGCCTTTGTGATTGACATTGTAATCTTTGACAGTTAATTTTTAATAGTGAGGGCATCGCTCCCTGGGCTGGGGCCTTGCCGAATAGTAAACAAACCTGCTGGGCGGGGCTAGTTGAGCTTAAGCTGAAAAGTAGGCCTCCTCGCCCGGTTTGACCTTGACCTCGTTTCATTAGGCTTAATCTTTCACCCTATTAAATGCTTATGTTTTGTTAATTATTTTAAATGTTTTGGAAAGCGTTTCACAATCTATATTTGATGAATGATTTTTCTTTCTTGGCTGCAAATATATGCTTTCATTCAAAGATGTTTTATTTTCAAAACTGAATTTGAACGTAAGAATAATTAATAAAAATTTTAATACAACTCTTTTACTATAAGTGTTAAATATTTAAAGTCGAATTTCGTTCAAGGAAAACTGTTGGAATCGATTGCAAATATTTGCTTTCCGTTTTCAAAGTAGTTTTTCTTAATAAGACATGATCGTTTTTACAGTTTCTTGTAATACTTTTTCAATTTGAAAAAAATTATCCTTAAACAAAATTATTTAAAAACAAAATCCCCTAAAAATGCTTTAACTTATTAATAATCGATTTATAATTGATTAACTAATGTTTCATTTATGCCGGATAAAGAATAATCTATGAAAATCTATGTGATGATTTTAGTTTTTATAAATACTAGTGCATCCAACCCGGGGTTCCCAGGAGAGATATTTGAAAACCATTCAATTTTTTTATTGCAAACTCTAATAGATTTTTTACATTTAATATTTTTTTTAGATTGCCCCCAAACAACACCAAAGAGCATTTTCATATGAAACATGTCAATTATATATTCAAATAAAATTTTGAAATTTGTTAAGAGTAGTAATTTCGTATCAGCCTCGTGCCAGAAATTAAAAACCGAAGAAATCACAAAAAATTTCGTTATCTACAGCAGATTTTTGAATTCTGATAATTTCAGCGGTTTTAAACGCTTATTTCACCCCCATGTCTGTTTAATTTGTGTTTTATTTATACTATTTTATTTATTGCTGAATGGAGTTTTAATTCCGTTATGGAATTTTAGCTGGAAACAAATGCTGAACTTTTTATATTGTTTATGGTTCAAACGGATTAATATTTTGTAATCGTCTGCCGCTAGAAATAGAGTAAAGAAAAAAAAAAACATGCTTGAAATTTAATATAAATGCTATAATAAATGAGTCAATTGCGATACAGTTTTCAAACAAATTGCATTTGAAAGTAGATTTTTTTTCCCTATATAACGGCGTAAAAATTGAAAATGTGCCATGTTTATAGAAATTTAAAAAATTGCAGAAGCAAAAATCGCAAAACTGAAATTTCATCGTCAAGTGTTGCCATTCGCAAAATGACGTCAGCGTTACGCACGGACACGTTTGTCCTTTATAATATAGATAAAATTAAGTACATAATTTTTGTTAAAAATATCTTCAAATTTTCTACTTAATAATAATTTGTTTGAAATTTTGAAAAAAGGAAAATCTGAATACTTTTAACTTTTTAAAACCAGTGCATGTATATATGAAGTCGGTTTCTATCAAGTACATTCTACAAATTTTTGAAAAAAAGAGGACAAAATCCCTCACTCAAAAAAAACTGCAATATTCTCCAAAATCTCGCTTTATTTAAATCATTTATGAAATGTCTAAAATATTTACAAATGTTTTATTTATTTTATAAAAAGATTTTTTTCCCCCAACAAATACTTTTTATTTTTTTTACTATAGTCAAAGAGTAATTCTCTTAATACATACTTTTTTTCAAGATATACATTTTTTTCGAACACAATAAATTATTCATTCTTGTTCAAAAGGTAAAACTTTTGCAGTTCAATTTCTCTTTCGAAAAAACACTATATAACTTTAAAATTCTGTCTTTTTCTATTCTAAAGAATAAAGTATGAAGTAACTTTTATGAAGAAAGCCTGCAGTCTTGAAATGCTAAAAGTGGATCTCTCTATGGAAACTTTGATTTTTACATCACTTTCACGTCTTTAATGCATGATTCATTCTTTCAGTCAACGTCAGCAAATTGGACAGTTCTTTGAAATGGAAAAGAGCTGTTCCGTTCGTCAGATTTTTACTTCTCTAGTTTCTTTGTGAATAAGAATTTCATTATACAGAGATACATTTTTAACGCATTTCTCTTTTATACATCGTTATCCATTGTGCATCGATGTTTCTAAAAGTTTTACATCAGTAATAATGTTAAAACGTTTCTTGTAATGTTAGATATTCGTTTATATTTCTTTAATATGTTGCTTGGAAATATCTCATGTGCCAAAAAAGAGTAAGGGAAAAAACGATGATACTTCAACTCTTGTGAGATTTGATATCACGACTGTTGGTTTGACAAGCGTACTATCGTTTGTCAACTTTGGTTTTTGGTTTGAGCCGAAAATGAAACCACAATTTTGAAAAACACAGTAAAAAATATAAATAAATGGAAAAAAAAAAGATGAAATTTGTTTGAAAGAACACAGTTGACAATTTGTATAAATCGAAAACAATGATGACTGTTCACTCTTGTAAAAGAAAGAACGATGAATATCTATGATCAATATATCTGCTATTATAATCGTTTTTTTCCCTTACTCTTCAATTAGTACTCCTTTTATTTACTAAAAATTATAACATGTTCTGTTCTAAAAAATACTTATGCAGTTCCAATCACAAAACCATCTGTTTGTAAATACAAAGTGTAACTTTTCTGCGGAGACTTGCTCAAACAAGAAACAGTTCAGCACAATTTTACCAAGTTCAATATTGAATCCCAAATTATCATTCTGCCTAAACCGAAATTAAAACGCTTTATATTACAGTGTGGGACGACTTTTTTTTTAATTTTCACTTATGAGAAATGCGCGAATTTTAGGTGATTTATATTCATCTGAGAGAAAAAATTATGTGTATGAATTAATTGCGTCAGAAGAACTATAAAATGGCAACAGCAACGATGTTCATTGACGCACCCACGGGGGGGGGGGGGGGGGGGGGGGCTAAGCAGACCCTGAAACTTAATAATGAAGTAACAATATAAAATTTTGTATAAAATTATAAAAAGTTTTTTTTTTCTTTTTCTTTTTTTTTTTTTTAAGGTCTTTAGAAAATGTTTAAAACCTTTGTATCTCATTTCATCTTTATTCTCAAATCGTTTTCGACATCGTTTTCGCAAAGACTTATAGCGGTACTCTGATTCTCTCAGTTCTGAGTACACATCCATCATCCATATTTTTAGTACGGTCAAGCGGATTCAAGTCCGAACGAGAGTGGTATTTCGTCTACGTTGTACATCTGTGTAATGGCAAGGCAGACTAGATCTACAGGCATAGTCAATTGAGATTAATGTATGAAGCCTCCCGCCAGAGGACTCTGATACCCTGCCCAAAATTGAAATTTGACTTTGACCGTAACTGAAACAACCTGGGCAGGGTTGAAATGTAAACAAACAACAAAATTACGTCACGTCGCCATGGTTTACAACTCTTCTAACATTTCAATCAAGCTTAGAAATGACAGCGAATTCCAATACCTGTCAATTTTTCGATTATTAAAATAGTATCGCAAGTGAAAATATGGTAAATTGTTGCGTTTATAACTGTAAATCTCGAAGTGATCGTAGCTGCAATGTTGGAGATAACGGCGAAAAAATATCGTTTCATAAATTCCCTCTGGAACCATCACGAAAGGCTGCATGGCTGAAAGCAATAAGCTGCCAAGTCAAGATCTCGATTTACATTATCCTACGGTTAATATTTTTATTGTATTTTTAATTCTTTAAATGATATTTTGATATTAGTAATAATTGCGTGATAGAAATACCCTGAAGTAGGGCTTTTTCCAAAGTTCAAACCACAAAAATAAATGTATTCATAATATTGTTTTTCATATACATATTTGTTAATTAATGAAAGCATTAAACTCACGTGAGTCACTTTATTTTACTTTAGTAGTTACTCTTATTAATTGTGAAATTCCTAATGCATTTCTAATATATAAACACTTATATTATAAAATGAAAACATTTACTGAAAACAAAGAACTTTTCAAAGTTGTTATATAAAAATATACAACTAACACATCTTTCCAAATCTCAAATGGCTTTAATATCAAAATATTAATCCACCACAGTTATCACCAAGGAAAGCATGAAGTCTTAGAACGTCAATGAAATGATGTCTTCTTTTGAATTTTTTATAACAGCAGGGTGCATTCTCAGGTAGAAGTTTGTTCGATTTTCTGTCTGTAAATGTAACCTGCTAGTTCTCGAGACACTGAAGGTCTTCCACATCAATCGCAATTTTTTTCAAGATTAGTGAATATGCTATGTTTGCTGTTAGTGTAGACACTCACCATTCTTTCTGCTGCCATGTCAAAAGAGGATGTGCTTCAAATAATCATATTTTGATATTAAATTCACTTGAAAATGTTCTTTTAAATATTTTTAATGTTGTTCAAATGGTCTTTGTTTTCCTGTAAATGTTTTTATACTTCAGTCTGAAACGTGTTATATATTAGAAAAGCATTACAGATTCTAAATATAATAAGTTTTTTATAACAACTAAAGTGAAGTGACTAATATGAGTTTAATATTTTCATTGTTTAATAAGTAAATAAAGTATATACAGTTTAAATATTTCAAGAAAGTGTTTGGCACAGATGTCATATACTTTGGCGTAATTTTTTTTTTACGCCAATTTGGCACCAGTTAAGTATCCCAGTGTGTGACATTGGTGTCAGAAAAAAAAATCATGCCAACGTGGTGCATATATGACATCTGTACCAAGTGTTTTAACTAATTTTACAATTAATTATGAATAAATTTTAAACCATTTTTCCATTAGACTGCCTAAAAGATTATTTATTTCATTGAATTGTAGCATATATTTTATTTCTCTCTACCTATATATTGCAAATAATTTGAGTAATGAATTAATTATTCAGTTTTACATGTATTAGTTAATATGCAAGATACAGAAATTATGTAAAGAAAATTAATCTATAAATTCCAGTAGAGTATTACTTTGAAAAAAAAAAAGTAATACCAAATGATGAATTGTTGTAAATTGTCTGTGAATTGAAACTAAGTTAGAAAGTATTATACAGTAGAGTCGCGGTTATCCGAGTTAATGTGGACCAAGCTCACCTCGGAAAACTCGGTTAAACAGGATTTACATAAATGGCCACTAATTTAAGAGATAAAATATAAATTTACACACAATTTATTAATTTTTATAATATACTTACAGTCATTGTGATGTACACTGCAAATGCTTGTGGAATAAAAACAGGTAATGAAATTGTTTATTTGAAAAAGTCCTTGATATTTTTTTGTTTGTGGGATGATAAACGTTTCTTTGCTGCAATATTATGCCATTTTTTAGTGTCTTCAATATTGTAGGTGTAGCCTCTTCTTGCTGCTCAATGTATTGAATAGTTTTTCAACAGAACTTAGACCTTCAGAATGTGTAATTTTTTCTGGTTAACATAGCTTTAATCATCACTGCTCTCTTGTATGCGATTTTCAATCATATCTGTAATCATGGCATCTGTAATTTCTTGCTGTTCATCTGCATTCATCCACTCAGCAATGTCTTTTTAAGTATGGGTCTCAGAAACAGGAAGTGTTTGTGCTAAGCTGAATCAAGATTTGTCATCAGATGCTTCATTTTTATCATTTGGTTGCTCTTCAGACAAAATTTTCTGCCACGATTTCTGTAGAGTCGTTGATTCAATTTCTTCCCATGCTTCGGAAATCCAATACACAGCATCCTTTGGTGTAATTTCTTTCAGATATTCTGCAACTGTTCGTTCTTCCAGATCTTTAATCAGCTTTCATAACAGCTTTTTTTCTGCAATTTCTTTTCAAGTTCTCAAGAACACCTTGGTCTAATGGCTGTATCAGTAAAGTGACATTTGGGGGCAAAAAATATGCTTTGATATCTCCACTTGCTAGTTGCTCCACATCCAGATGGCATGATGCATTGTCTAAAAGAAGGAGTGCTTTTCTTTAAAAAAAAATTCCACTTTAGGGACAAATTGTTCATAAAACCATTCCTTAAAAAGTTCAGCACTCATCCACGCACTTTTCTGATTTCTGTAATATACAGGAAGACTCGAGATGTTGATGTTTTTGAATCTCCTTGGTTTTTTTGAGTTTCCGATTATCATGGGTTGTAATTTTAAGGAACCAGATGCATTACAACAACTTGAAACAGTTATCCTTTCTTTCATCTCTTCTATCCGGAAGCTGATGATTCTTCTTTTGCAGTTAAGGTTTTCGATGGTAGCATATGAAAATTTAATCCTGTTTCATCACAATTAAACATTTGATCTTTACACAAATTGTTTTCCTCGATATATTTATGAAAATTTTCTACGGATTTTACTACTGCTTCAAAATCTGCAGATAGCATTTCACCAGTTATGTTGAGTTGGAAGAAACTGTCAATGCCAATGAAATGTAAGCTGAAGGTGAAAGAAAAGTCATAAAATTCTGAGATTCCAGCCAAAATGATAGAAAGGGATTATTTTTTTTTTTTGTGACTCGGTTAAGCGGGACTCGGATAATCGCGACTCTACTGTAATTCTACCTTTTGTACTGTTTTAAAGTGTCCATATTCTCCTGGAATAAAATTTTAGGCAGGTGACCTGAAAAAATGTACTCAAACATGCAATTAATAATATTGTTTTTAAAGTACAATAACACTGGTTAAGAAATTTTGGCATTTTCTATAGAAATTGAGTCAAGCTTGATTTCATTTTATTTTTTACAAGGCCAGGCCATGAATCAAAGTTGTAACCATTCTGGTCAAAAGCTCATTTTGACTAAAGATTAGAAATAAAAATTTTTAATTGAAAAGGTAAGATACAATAATTTGAAAAGATTTATTTTGCAAAAAATGTGCAAAGTCATGGTATATAAAATTTTAACTATTTATGAAATATTTCAAAGCACTTAGGAAAGATGCACCCTTCTTGCATCATTTGGAAAGAGTGAAAAACATTCTTTTGTCACAGATTTTTTGGTACTTCTCTATTATCCTGTCGACCACTTTTCATAACAAAAAACTATCGCCAAACTGTAACGCCAAATGAACGGGAGAACGTTGCCATTGGAATATCAAAATAAATAAAATATAAGTATTTAAGGACACAATTGTTATTTTAATTAATGAAATGACTAATAAATCAGTGAAACATAATGAAAAATACACGCAAATGTCAAAGTAAAAACCACTTGATGACATAACAAACACGTATGTTTCTGACATCAAGTAAATGGGGCTGCATTTTTGGCGTTTAATCTTACAATTTGGCGATAGTTTTTTGTTATGAAAAGTGGTCGACGGGATAATAGAGAAGTACTGATTTTGTTTATATAAAATATTACATGTTACAACTAAAATAATTTAATGAGTTAAAAGAAACCTTCTACTTTTCAAGTAAAATATTCATGATCCAAACATTTATTTTCATGCGGAAAAAAAATTACCTGATAAATGGTTCGTTTTCGCATCATCAGAAAAGGTAATGGGTTAAAAGATAGTTTCTTACTGCTTATATTAACTTTTTTATATTAAATATGTAAAATAAAATATTTATGTTTCATGTATAAATGAAATATCTAAAAAAAGCATATTTTTATTTTATTTAATAAATTTACATTTAAATTCTTAAGGTAGTAGATCAGAGGCTTCAGCATCAATTTTTCAAAATAGTTTAATTTTTATCTTGTTTCACATAATATATGGCACCTTGAAATCTGTAGTTAATAATGTTGCAATATTTGTAGATTTCTAAGCACATGAGATTTCTTAAAACTTCAGAAAATCTATAAGAATGTCAAATTAGCCCGATTTTATTTAATTTTCTCTTTCCGATATGCTATGAAATTCAGTTATTAGGCAAATGTTAAATATAAGAAAAAATGGGATTAAAAAAGCTTACATATTATTTCAAAATTGTAAAAATGATTTTTAAAAAAATCTTTCATATTTTTTGAGCATATGCACAAAATTCCATAAAATATTATATAGAAAATCACGAAAGGTCAAGGAAATTTTTTTAATAATTTCAAACAGATTTGATTAATTTAAGACATTGCATGGCAAAAATTTAGCATTCATAATGCAATACCAATTATTCTAAACATTCTTTTGTACAAAATATCTGAACGAATGAACTTTTATATGTGGTATGTTGATATTGTCATATAAGACACAATTTTTCAGTGACATTAAAAGAAAACTCTAATTTCCTCAATATTCTTACGTATAAAAGTTTGGAAATGGCAACATTCTTCAATTTGTTTATTTGATATTAGAATTTGGCACTAATTTGTTTGTTTACAGAAAGTGGTCGATAAGGTAATAGACAAGTACCGGATAGTTAATTATTGAAATGTTTTCTGTTTTGACTAAAGTGTCAAATGAATAAAAAATAGAGATGTGAAATATACTTGCATAATCATTGTATTTGTTCTAAAGATTTCCAATTAATAAATTTGAAGTTTGGGACAAGCCTTGGTAATAACATTTACAACTTTTTTAGGTATTGATTTTTTTTTTTCATATTTAAGGTACATAATGTAGTGAGTGCTTAAATAGAAATACTCACAAAAAGTCCAGACATTCATAGTTGACTTGATTAATTCATATTTTTAGAGAAGAACATAAATTTTCCTATTATCTGAGAATGAATAGCATTCAAGTTTTGCGAATTATAGATTTGTACTAGAAAAATGTAATCATTTATTTTCATCCTCAAGATAAGATCAGATTTTTTTTTTCCAAGGTGGGGGGGAAAAGATACCAAAAGTATACAGCAGAAATTTGTTAATAACATTTTAAAGTATGTTTCAAGGTAATACATTTTCATTTCAAAGCCTCAATTTTCATGTTCCTGAAAATCTGTTTAAAATGGCATTTCGTTCTTATAAAATATTGTACAACTATGGCAGAAAGACATGAGTTCTGTTTCCGAATGAACAAAAAACTTCAAACAGAAAAGAGATATTTCACAGCTTCTTTATGTTACTAACAAAACCACGGACTGTGCAAAGGCTTCAAAATCAGATAAAATATTTCTCTTTATATCCATTAATAACAATTCAGTTTTTAAAGTTTTGTAAAAAACTTAGGCCACATTCTTGTTTTTCAAATAACGAGAGTTTATATATTTTTTTCAATTTTTGTATAACTAAAATTTTCACCATGAGCCTGCAGACTGGTATAAAAATAGAGTCCAAGCTGGTTTCAAACACTGACTGAACCCGATAAATGAGAATATATATTTTTTCCAGATTACCGCAATCATAATGGAAATCATATATATTATTTCTCCTGTCAACATATCTTTTTCTAAGAAAATACGAAACGCAGAATGACGAATGAGATAGCATATGAAAGGATTTTGAACAGGCTTCTGACATAGCACACTTAACATTTCATTAAAACATGTTTTTTGATTAAAAATTGCAGTTAATTAAAAATTAAATCGGCATTGTTTTCATAAATGAAATGAAAGATTTTCATCAAATCAGTGTTGCTACAAAAATAAAATACTGCATTATCAGATGACGTCATCCTATAATTAAAACACGATTGTTAATTTGTTTCTTGCTTGTACTTTTTGCAAAAATATCTAGCTTTTAATCAGATTTTATTTAATTTTTACGTGTGCATCACCTACTGTTTATTTGTTTAATCGTGGCTGTGTATATGCATACTGTATCGGAGCACCAGTAGATTACGTAATTTAAGGATTATTTTCTATTTAGATATATATTTCATTAGGATTCACAAAAATTTTAAGTACAGTGAAACTTCCATTTAACGAAGTCTCATCGTTACACTTAAAAACTTCGTTATGAAGAAAATTCGTTAAATAGAAATCAACTTAAATTCATGAAATTTTTCCTTCAGATATGACAAACAGGTGTTGGATTCAGAAGCATTTGATTAAGTTTTAATTATGAAGCCGTCTTTTACAAAACTGGTGTGTACGGTCGATGAAATCAGTATCACATTCCCAAGCTTTGACTCAAACATTCATCAGCTCTGATACACATAGGTTCTCAAACTAATGTTTTTTTTTTTCTTTTTTAATAATGTACTTCAAGATATTTTATTATTCCTTAGACTAATGGCTGAAGTTTAGAAGTTGTATTGGCAGGAACACAAATAACTTTGATGTTCTTCGATTTGCATTTTGAAGTACATTGTTGTGGATGTACAAAGCAATTGTCTGTCAGCAATGGAAGGTCAGAATGGTAACTGTCTGACTCTAATCGATATTTTTTGCTTCAATGCACCTCTGACGCCATTGCATCACTACATTTTCTATATCATTGAATGTAAAAAGGGGATTTTGACTTTCCCCAACTGTTAGCGCAGGAGTCTCGGCGTGGGAGAGTAATGATTACAAATGTTTTTCATAATGTGAAAAAAAAAAAATGTTTTATTTAGCACCAAGCAGAATGGAACTTATTTAAATGTGTTCATTTCCTTACAATCCGCTGAAATAAATTCGCATATCCATCGCAACAGCAACCTCTTATTTTGAATTCTGTACCAGTACAAAAGTGGAATAAACTTCGTTATATAGAATATATTTTTCGTAATATGGAGATTAATTTATATGCTAATGATGTTCAAAGTCAATGTTCAGCAGAAAATTTCGTTAAATAGAAAGCTTCGTTAAAGGGAAGTTCCACTGTATTTTTTTTAAAAATATTTCATTAAACTGTTAATATTTCTGACGTCACTTAAATGGCTGCTGGACCACAAAGTTTGAACATCCCATGTCTAAGTTCCCATAGGCAATTCGTTTTTTTCTTTTTTCAGTATAGGAGTCTTGACAACCTAGAGGAATGACCTTGGCGAGAGAAGAAAATTTGGCAAAAATTTTTCTGGCAATCTAGTATCATGTGAAAAGTGTTTGAACAAGTTTCTGAGATAGTACACCCACATTTCGTTAAAACGTGTTGTTTGATTAAAAAAAAAAAAAAAAAAAATCAGCTAATTAAAAATAAGTGCTGAAACGTACCAGGAAATAATCTGAAAGATTGCAGTGCGAAAGCCTCGCATGGGTCTTTCTGGTTAACATTTGTTTCAATGACTTTCCAGGTTTAGTTTGAGTTTCCCTGATATTTCCATGTTTTCCAGATCTGTGACCACCGTTACAGTGCCTAGAAGTATATAGTGTTGTTATCGGCGTCAATATTATACTTCAGAAATAGAGGACGCCGATAGATGGCGCCAGTGTTCTCGCCGCGGCTATGGTAACTTTCGTTTTTACATACACCTCATTTTAAATCTATTTTTTTCTGTATAAATCAGTACTTTAAAATGCTCTAGATAAAAAATAAACAAGGAAAAAAATTCTAATAATGAAAATACAGTTGAAGAGAAATGTAATTGATTTCATAACAACTAATTGTAATGAACTCAAACAGTTACAAACTTTATCATAGGACAATGTTTTTCTTCCTACAATATTTAGTTATTTCTAAAATTGGATAAATACAATACATTGGATAAATACATTATACTATGATGAATTCTTGCAAAAACATGTCCCTATTTTGACAACTTTTTAATCGGTATTCATTATTACATAACTTGTTTACATCCTGTTAACAAACTAAGAGTAAATTGAGTTGTTAAAAATTTCTGACATTTCGGAGCTTTAGTTTTGAGTAAAATAATTTAAGGTATACTAGCAAACATCAAACATTAAATTAATGATAATTTCAAATATAGAAAAAAAAAATAATTACTCTCCTGAAAGTATGACAAGAATGCATTTTCTTTAAATTAGGGTAGATGCACCAATCATCCTTAAAAAATTATTTAAAAATTATTTTTGATTAATAGTTATTATTATATATTATTATTACATTAAGTTATCAACAATATTTAACCATTCTCATACTCACATTTCTCAAATGTGAATCAAAATTTTAATAACAGAAATAAATCAAACACTTTTCAGTTTTTTTCGAGTAATAGACACCCTACAAAAAGTAATACATTGATTTTGTGAATGTATTTAAAACCATGATTGAATGAAAGCATACTAATGAAACAAAATAGTCATGTTAAAATAAATTTTAAAGTTAGGATATCAATAATTAATAAAATATTTATGATAATGTTCATTGTTTAAATTATTTATTGTCATTATCACAAGATAAATATTTTAATTATTTTAGATAGAAAAATTAAAATACTAAATTAAAAATAATTGAGCAAATCTTCTTTCCCTTCAATAGTGTATTTGTAATTTCTCACAATAAATCGCTCATGAAAATGCGATTCACATTACAGTCCTGCATCGGGTCGGGTTACCCGCACCCGACCCGTCCCTCGGGTCGGGTTGGCGCTCTTTTTTTTTGTTGAGGTTCGGGTCGGGTTGACTTCTACTTTTTGCTGCGGGTCCGGTTGACATTCACTTTTCGGGTCCGGGTTGGGTTTTTACTCTTGCGGGTCGGGTTCGGGATGACCCGCTTTTTCAAAAGAATGTCCAATATTTTTTCAGATTAAGGAAATCGAAGTAAATTTTTTGTCGGGTTGCTATTTGACTTCAAATGAAATTTGCGGGTTCGGATCGGGTTGTACCCGACCCGTGCAGGACTCTAATTCACATACAACTGAATGTTGGTTCAGATCTTTGTCGGCACGAGGAATGACTTTTAACCATTTTTCAAATTAGTTTTAGTCTTTGGGGGGGGGGGAGGATAGAGTTATGTTAGTTTTGTTGCTTTTATATCCACTAGTATATCCGGGAACGAAGCATGTTCAGGGCTTAATTTGCGCCGGAGCCCACCAGACCTCAGCTCCGGTACTTCTCTGTTTTTAGTAAATGTTTAAATATTGGCCAGAATTCACCGGAGCTCATAAACACTGCGCTCCGGAGCCTAGTGCAATAACGCTTCCGAAAAACGAATTCTAAATTACCCTTTCCTTTCCCTCCCATCCCCAATTTTTTGCCTGCTTTTGTATCAAAACACTTATAAGTGAGGTAATGTGTCGCTCACGTAAGAGATTGAGATAAAACGGGCTCGGTTTTTATATCAGTCTTGGGAGGCTTGAACTCAATCTGTCTTAAATTCAAATTTTATTTATTTCCATTTCAAATCATTTTAATGCTATTTTGATCAGAATAACGAGTAAACAGAAATAGTCTTTTTTCTATTCCGCATAGCTGCGAACTATTAATTTTTTGTGTTAACACTATTTCCGAATCATAATCCTGAGCTTATTTAATCGCAGAATTCTGCGATTAATTAACATTAAGATTAGGTAAAGCAAAGGTTTCTATTTGGAAGTAGTAATAACAAAAAAATGGAACAGTTGATATCTAAGTATACGCAGATAGATGTATTTAATTATTTTTATTTTGCTAAAAAAAAAAGTGTTTTAAATTTTGAAGATAATGTATGAAATATAAATAGGCAGACTGGAGTGACGGTGGGGGGGGTGCGTGTTAGTACCACAGAATATTAGGGCTCCGGCACTTTTTTTCTTAGAAATTAAGCCCGGACCATGTTCGATCAGCTTTTCTTTTCTTAGTATTTGCAGATTTATCCATAATGATTTATCATTAAACAGGCATAATATACGTATGTTTACTTTAAAATATTATAGAAATAGAAACATTCATATAGTTTGTTTGAAAATACAGCGTTAATTACATTGAAACTAACATTAGGATCAAGCCTGTTAAATGAAACTTCAAACGTTAATAACGGTGGTGGGAACTCGACGCCCTCTCGCGGAGAACCTGGTTTTCCTCCTGTTAGGGACATTTTTTTTATTGCGGTTGTATTGGCGATAAGCACACTACTTACTTCTAGGCACTGTACCACCGTGAAAAAAGTTGCCAAATTTCCTTCTTCGCCAAGGCAGTTTTCACTATTTCACCAAGTCCCATATACTGGAAAAGTACCGAGAATTTAATTTCTGTATCCAACTATGTAAAGCACATTAAAATCAGAGAGTTAGGAACTCAGATAGTACAGCGCCATCTAGTGGCAGTTATTTTACTTGTAACATCGGGATGAAGATGTAAGAACATATATTTTCATTTTTACACTTTAAATTCTGACCCATAGATTTTGAAAAAAAAAAAACATAAACGTGCAGAGTTTTAACTTAAATTGCAGTGAGCTCGATTATGAAAGATTAATGGGTTTCAATAGGAATTTCGCCAAATTAGCCAGATATAGCCAAGTTGGCTTCATATATGGCAACTTATTTTTGTCGCCAAACCTGGCAATATTTTGCCAAGTTTGTCATTATTTGGTGTTATTGTGGTAACCCTGTTATTAGTACATTTCAACAATTACTCATTGTTGAAGTGATCAATGTGACAGTCCAATCAGATTGTGATGGACACACAGAGATTTCGATTTTATATAAATAGATTTATTTTGTTGAAAATGTAGAATGCTTGGTATTTTTGCATCAATAATTTAAGCAGTAATCAAGCAATATCAAGCATCAATAATCAAGCAATTAAAATTTGATTATTATGAATGCAAGGCGTGTGAAATTTTCTATGAAAAAATTTCCAAAGTATTAAATAGGAATTTATTCAATTATCGATGCTGGATATTCATTGTTTTCGTGTTTGCCCCAGGTTGGTGGCTCACGGAAAATATTCCATCTTGTGCTGCGTTTGTAGCCTTGCCAACATATAGTGAGAAAGTTCCAGGCTGAGTATCGTTCCCAAGTGGTTCAGTTGGTAGAACGTCAATGCGCTATACTGATGACCCAGGTTCGAGTCTCGGCTTGGGTATTTTTTCACTGTGTTGGCTTTACGCCTATTAAGCAATTAAAATTTGATTATTATGAATGCAAGGCGTGTGAAATTTTCTATAGAAAAATTTCCAAAGTATTAAATATGAATTTATTAGATAATATTTTACATATTGATGTCTGAATTTTGATCAATTTTTACAAATCATTTGAATATGTATTTTTTCCCCCTTAAATGATGTTTAAAATAACAAAAAAGCAATTTTTTATAACTTCTCATTATTGATCTAGTACATAATCAAAATTTGATCTAATTCAGGGCAACTTGGCAAATTGACTGAGTATCGAATTATGTAGTGAAATGCTTAATTGCAACCTTGCTATAAACTTAATTAAGAATGCAAAAATTTTTCAGTATTTTTTTTAATTTACATAAGAACATACATTTTGTTATTCATAAATATACAACTATTTATTATTACAGATATTTATGCTTTATATATAATTTTTTGTAAGCAGGAAAAATTCATACAATCCTGTGTAGAGGAGTAGACGGGATATATGTATGTAGTCAGCATTTTACACAAAATGATTACAAACAAGATGCGAAAATTAAAATGCTTTTACCAACAGCTGTGACAAGTTTAAAAAAAAATTCCTGCTAATAAGCAATTAAAATTCAGAAAGCGCAAGATATATAATTAAAACTATCAAGAATTATCTCATAAACGACAACAACTAGATGAAGAAATTGAAGCCATTAAACAAATTTCTCCAGTTTGTACAAGTTTACAATTAGAAAATTTCAATTTATTATCAACAGTATCTAGTCAGCAAGATTATATTAAGTCCACAAAAATTGTAGCTATAAATACTAACCTTTCCAATAGTGTATTATGTATGCAACAAAAAAAAAAAAAAAAAAAAAAATACAGATGTCTTTTACAGAAATTCCGAAGACTTAAAACACCTATAATATCCACAAGCTAGAAGCATCTACAAGTAATATCAGTAAAATATTAACCGAGCAGCTTCAATGTTTTGGAAAAAAGAAACATCACTGGTCTGAAAACACGATAAGATACTCCATTTTGCTGCACAGTAGATCTGCAACTGCATACAACTTCATACGACAGAAAAATATGTTTTCTCTTCCATCAAAATCAATACTTAAAAGATACGTTGGCCCCACCTCAGGTGCTATTGTTTCATCTCTTATTTTAAACAAAGATTGGTGCAGGAATCTAAAAAGTTAGCGAAAGATGTGGAATTCTTTGGATCTTTAATAATCGATGAAATGAGTATAAAACCTAGCATAATGCACAATAAGCAATCCGATGATTTAAATGGCTTCATAACAACAAAATCAAATATTTCTGAGCTTGGAATTGAAAAAAAAGTTGCTAACCATCTTCTTTGTTACGTATTTACATGCCTCTTCACACATTTTAGGTTGCCAGTAGCATATTATTTTTCCAAAGGAAGTATTGAAGAATGTTGAAGAAATTGGGTTCAAGGTCATCAGAATCGTAGCAGACAGCCTCAATACGAATGTGAAGCTGTTTTGCATTTTATCTGGAGATAATGTTTCTAAGCCAGTCATTCCACATCCAATAGATCCATCAAGAGTTTTATTTTTGTCATTCGATCCCTGTCACATTGTTAAAAATTTCAGAAATATCTTCTTTTCAAGAAATATGTATAACAAAGGGCAACTTATCAGTTCAGAATTCATACAAGTGTTATATGACATGCAAAAGAATAAAATTATAAAACCTGTTAGAAATTTGACCTTCAAACATGTTTATCCCTCCAACTTCGAAAAATTGAATGTTAAAAGAGCCCTTAAAATTTTCAGTAGTGATTTGATTTCTGTACTGAAATATTTGAAACAAAATGCTGAAAGATTCGGAAAACCAATATTTCTTGAAACAACAACTACAATAGAATTCCTGGAGACAGTACAAAAATGGTTCAATATTCTAAATGTTGGAAATACGTACCATCATATCACATCAAGAAATCCTGATGTCATGCATTTTGCATCAGTGAATGATGAGAGGCTAGATTTTCTTAAAGACACATTTTTAAATTATTTAGAAGAGTGGAAAAATTCTTGCAAAAACCCAGTTCACTTCATAAGTAAAGAAACATATTTAGCAGCTAAAATAACTACAGAATCAACAGTTGAATGCATTAAATTCCTTTTACAATCTGGTTTCCACTATGTACTAACAAGAAAATTAAATTCAGATGAAACAGAGTCATTTTTCTCGGCCTTACGACGAATGTCTCAAATGATATGACAAATGCGAACAACTGCATTCAGAACCTGCACAAAATATAATGCTGCGTTTACACTATGGCTTATCAGGCCTATCAGGTCTGCGTGGTCTGTCAGGTCCAGGTATAAGAGGGTTTAAGAAGGTCTCTGTGGTCTGCGTGGCGTGGTTTAATATCGTGGCTTCTTCTACAAATGCTAATGTTACTACCAGCAATGATGAGTGGATGACAAACATGAAGAAGCTGAAAAGCTCTACAGGTAAACACTTCCAACTGGTGAAGAATTAGCTGAACTTACAAATGAAGTATTAAAGAATGTTGAAGAAATTGGGTTCAAGGTCATCAGAATCGTAGCAGACAGCCTCAATACGAATGTGAAGCTGTTTTGTATTTTATCTGATTATAATAAGCCAGTCATTCCACATCTAATAGATCCATCAAGAGTATCTCTTTTGAATTGGTTCATCTTCCTGAAAATAAAATTAGTTATTGCTTTTTTTCTATAGAGACTTATAATTCATTTTGTATTATATAATTTTTTTGAATTCTTTTAATGAATAAAAATTGTTTCAAACATTTCTTTTAAATAAAAATATTTCTATATGTATTTCCTTTCTAAAGCTATTTAAAACAACAGATCTAAAGCATTGGTTTATCAAATAGTGGATTATGTGTGTGTAGATTTTCAGTGAGAATTTTTTCATTAATGGTACTCACTAAAATTTCTTTAAGAGACAAAATCTGTTATATAAATAAATAAGATGGTTATTTCTGTAATAATGTACTACTGTTATATACAATACTCCCTCAAATCCACAAATGACTAAAATCTGAATATTGTTGCACATGTAAACAGTGAAACTTACAGTTGAGATGTAAGAGAAAAAGTCATGATTTTTTTTTATCATTTGCTACATATTTTAATAAGTAATTGTGGTTAATGTGACTTCCATTTAAAGAAGTCTCATCGTTACTCTTAAACACTTCGTTATGAAAATTCGTTAAATAAAAATCAACTTAAATTTATGAAGCTTGTATACACATAACCCACATAAAATAGAAAGCACACATAAAATGAAAATATTTGAAAAGTATATTTTAATTCGGGTAGACTTTTTTTTTTTCAATGTGTATATCAGTAAAATTTAATTAGAACAGTATTAAAAAAAGCACATAACAAAGAGAAGTAAAAAAAAAAAAAAGTTGTGCACCTTTTATTTTTTCATTAAAATGTGATTAAATGTGTGTGTTTTGATTAAATGATTCAAATGTGTTCATTTTCATACAGTTCGCTGAAATAAATTCATGCACCCATCGCAACAGCAACCTCTCCGTTTGAATCTGTACACGTACGAAAGTGAAATAAACTTCTTTATATAGAATAAGTTTTTCGTAATATGGAAATTAATTTACATGTTAATAATGTTCAAAGTCAAGGTTTTGCAGAAAATTTCGTTAAGTAGAAAACTTCGTTAAATAGGGACTTCGTTAAAGGGAAGTTCCACTGTATTTTATTTTATTATTTAACTTGATTGTTTTAATATTTCACTTTATTGTAAGCATTCATTATGATTTCAAGTGCATTGTTGCATTAAAATTACTGTTTAAAAAATTTACACAAAACAGTGACCAGAAATCCACAAAATTCTAAAATCTGCAAAACCGCTGGTCCCAAGCTATGCAGATTTGAGGGAGTCTACTGTATTAATCTTTAATATGTGATATTTAACCAATGTTATCAAAGGTATTTTTTAAACTTGCAATGTTTTCACCAGTAATAGAATTTTAATTGAAAATTTTGTTCAAGAAACCTTGTTTATTCTTATTGTTTCAAATATTTTTAAAGATTGCAAGGTTCTTAACAAATACTTTTTGCAGAATATAATATGTATGCATATAATTATGCATCCAACTTGTAGGGCATTTAGTGAGTACCACAGGTTTATATGTTCATCAAGTCTATTTTAAAAATACTCTGTTTATTCTCTCTCTGCTTATCGTTAGTTAAAATTATGTTTGACTATGTTAAATGAATTATGACATAAATAATTTAAAGAATTATATAAATTTCTTGAATTACATTAATGAATAAAAATTGTTTCAAACATTTATTTTAGTAAAAACACTACTATATGAATTATTTCTTTTGTAAAGCTATTTAAAATAAAATATCTAAAGCATTGATTTGCAAATAGTGGATTATGTGTAGGTGAGAATAATTTTTACATTGATGGTACTTACTAAAATAAGAGATTAAATCTTTTAGAGAAAAGAGCATAGTATTTTTTTACATTATGAATTACTATTATAAATTAATCTTTAATATATAAATCTATTAATTTTAATAAATGTTAGAAAGGTATTTTGTGAACTTGCAATGTTCTCTCCAGTAATGTATTTAATTGAAATTTTGTTATAGAAACCATTTTATTCCTCCTTTCTCTTTCTATTTACTTTTTGTTAAAATCACTTATTAAAACTCTATGCTTGAAATTGTTAAATGAATTAACAATGTAACTTAACAACTATTTCATATTAAATTGTTCCAGCAATTTCTTTTTAATAAAAATATTTCTATATACGTATTTCTTAGTTCACATGTTCTTCAATTTAAAAAAAAAAAATACTTTCTGTTTACTCTCTCTGCTTAGTCTTTGTTAAGAATACTTACAAAAACTATGCTTGACTATGTTAAGTGAATTAATAACATAAATAATTTAAGTAATTTTTAAAATGTATCTTCTCGTACAATTTTGAACATTTTCAGTTAATTTTTTTAAAACTATTTGTAGAAGTGTGCTGTATAATTTTAAGTATCTGATTTATCCTATGTTAATTAGTTTGGTAGAAAAAAAATTAAATGTGCATGTACGTGTAAAATTACAGTAAAAAACTGAATTTATTTTACATTTTTATGTGTGAAAAAAAAAAAGTTTTACTTTCTTGTAAATACGATACTTAGTTTTATCAAACATACCATAAGGAACAACCTAAAAAAAATCGAGTCAATTGAACAATATAGATAAAAGTTTTATCCCTTTGAACATGCCTATTCGTCATAAAAACAAGAACTGAGGAAAATCACTTTTAAATGAAGTGGATTGTGGCATTTAAAGCGATGTAATAAAATAGCTTTAAACTGTATTTATAATACTCGGATCTTTACAAAACTTCATGAGAATGTACTAGGGGTAATAAATTATAATTTAAGCAAAAAATTAGAAAATTGATATTTTCATCATTTTTTGCAGAATCAAGGGTAGTGAGTCCCCTTAAAATGTAGAATCGTAACAAAAGGAACGTGCCTATGTTTTAAAAAGATTAATTGACTTCATAAGATTAAAAGATATTACTATGACCAAACAGCAGTCTTCTGTAATCGGGTGCCACCATTATTTTCTTTTGACGGGGGTATTTTTCAGTTCCCAAAGCTACATCCACCTTTGTCGTGGCAACTTACGGCTGTTTTTCTTAACGATTAAGTAAAATCAACAACACATTTGAAAATCACCTTGCATAATTGGTTAAGTAAAGTTGTCACTACCTGCGGAAGTTTACATACATACAACACATACTTTGACAACATTTTATGAAAAACCTTCTGCTTTTACTGAAAAACGGAAAAAATAATTATATTACATTGTTTCCTAAAAAGAGTATTTGCAAATGTGGCACATATGCAAACAAAAACGAAATAAAAATTGTGTCAGAAAGTAGCCAGCTTGAATTTGAGAACACAGCCTCAAATATGATTTAATTTTTATCATTAAATACTTTTCGAATTTAATAATTTAATTATTTTGAAGTTTTTTGTCTGTTTTTATATTCATGTGTAAATATATTTTTGAACTGAAAAATGTTTGGAAGCATTATTATTTGGATATTTCAAAACCTCACAACAGTCGATAAAAACAGCTATTTCAAACTATTGATTAAATCACCATTCATATTCAGACAGTGAAATTTTGAATAAAAAGTTGTAAACAAACTCTTTAAAAATAGACTCTTTTACATAAGGATTCATTAAAAAATTAATGTAGTTTAGAATAAAAGAAAAAAAGAAGGGTTAAAAACATCATAACTTTGGGAACTATATAATAAAAAGGAAATTTGTGAAAATGTTTCTCTGTCATTTAAAAAGGCTTTTATCTAATCCAAAGGAACTACTTTCTGACACATTTCTCAATTCATTTCTTTTCGGAAACGCATAAGATTGGCAGGTGTTCTTATTCAGAAACTATGTAATTGAATGGCAGTACCGATGTTTTGATAAAGGCAATATATCTTTGAGAAAATACTGTCAAAGTTAGCTTTTTGAATCGAATTTTCAAAAGCGATAGCACAGGAAAAGGAGAAACATCTAAACAAGAATCTCTTATATCTCGATAAGTAATTTATTTATCAACAACGGAAATTGCTATTCCATTCCAAATCCATCGAATAGTCACCTGTCAATTTTATGCCTTTACAGTTAAAAATTAGCCAGAAAATGTGTCAAAGTTTCACATTGTTGAGCAGTGAATCTGAGAACCACCTTAAGATATATTTCCAAAGATTATGTTGTTCATTATCGCTATTAATATTTTTACAAAACCCATTGCCTGCCCTTCCTGAGAACAATTATGTCCAGTTCGGCTTGACTACGTAGAAAAAAAATGCAAGCCTGATCTCGGCCCGGAACGAGTCTGCTGAAAAAAAATTAAGCATGGGCTAAGACATCATGTAACTGTCCGTGTCCGATGCCAATCTCGACGCTGGACATGTTACTTTTCTGTGTTGATGTTATCAAACTAGTATTGGCTCGTGACAAACATTTATTCTTATTCTCATAAAAGTCATAGTCATTGAAAATGGCTTACGTTTTATCGTCTTCATTTAAATCTTTATATGGGGCTGGTAGACCCAACAAATTTTCTATGAGCCCAACAGGACTGTTCAATTCTTTTGCCAGCCTGATCCATTTATTTTGTTTATTGGCCCAGCCTGTTGAAAAAATTGTCCTAATTCTGCTGGCCTGGCCTGTTTGAAAATTCGCCTTCACTTTGCTGGGCCGAGTATGGGCCCGTGCAGACCTTTACCTCAATTTGAAGTGTGTTACTTATTAGACGAGCATAATTCTAAAATTAATGAGCTACCTTTAATAAGTAAATAAAGTACATGGTCTGAATATAACAAGAAAGGGTTTTAACTAATTTTAATATTTCTAGAATTCAAATAAATTAACTAATTTTATTTTATTTTTTTCTGCATTTCTCAGCAAAAATAAGAAAGATACATAACACAATGAAAATTATTTAAATACATGAACATACATATACTAGCATCTAAAAAAATTTGGAGTAACTCCACTCGACTTTGCAAATGCTTTACTGTAGATTCAAATAGTAATACAGAAATAAATAAAAACTTTGGTCATAATGTTACAAAGGTGAAGTCTAAGGACCTAAAATCACAAGGAAATTTTAATAAATATGCCTGTACCCACCTATATATATATAGAATCATTGTAATAATAACTGTAAACTTGAATCAGTGCACCTAAAAAATACACCATTATTTGTATAATTGGTTTGTATCGTGATTACAATACTTTCCTTGCACTCAGGGGTCAGAAAAACTACTTCTAATTGTAGCAAACTACAGCCACAACTACTTTGTTGAAAATGTAGTTAACTACAACTACAACTACTTGTTTTAAAAAGTAGCAACTACAAAAAACTTTTCAAAAGTAGTCACTATTTCGCTACTTTCAAATTTTGTCAAAGTGTTCAATTTACATTAGAAACTGAAGACACAGATTAAATAATAAAATGACCCTTCATTATATCTCATCTGCTGGGATACAATCAAATAAATGCGACATAGCCGACGACATAAAAAAAATTAAGAAAGATACCATACAAGAAAATGTTTTGTGTTTGTCTCAAAAACGTTAGTTTATACACACTTAACAAATTTCGTAGCAAAATTAGGAAAGATATTATAATCTAGAAAATTACAGAAAGATAACCCTAAATGCAAACAATAAATAAATTTGTAAAAAAAAGCAATTCAGCATAATAAGAAACCCAGCGTTAAAACATCAAGACCTAATAACCTCCAAAGCAGAATATGCTTAAAAGTGCAACATACGTTGCAGAACATTTCAAGTGAAATGTTCTTCATGTATTTTACATTCTTGAACATTTCAAGTGAAATGTTTTATAATTTTTTTTTTCAATTTTGAAGGGGTGGGGGGAGGGGGAATGAACTAAATGCAAAATGTCTTTTGCATTCTATATCAGATGGAATTGCACTCCTATATATACAAGAACATCTCCCTGTATTTTTTTTTTTTACTCCTGCAGAACATTTTTGATCAGCTGAAGGTTTGTTGTAGAACATTGCAAAATATTCTGCTTTGGGGCTAATAACGAGTAAATAGACAAGTGTTGCCAATAAGAAAAATAATTCTTTTGGTGGGTTAGTACTTGATTTCAGCAGCAAGTGTCAATGGAAAAAATCTATGAATTCAGGCGATGCATTGCTATACACTGCAGCTGAGATTTGCCAATGTGATTCACAAATTGTTGAGCAGAACAAATTCTGCACAAAAGAAGCAAGTTTCAACCACGTGATTTGCAGAATGGCACTGTTTTTTCCTGAAGTAGAGTTAAAAGTAGCATCGTTTCTCGCTACAAACTACTGAGTTTTTGTATCGCACTATTCGCTATACTACATTGTTCAAAATGTAGCATGCTATACTACAAACTACTGTAAAAAGTAGCGACTATTGTAGTTTCGCTACTTCCGACCCCCTGCTTACACTGTATATGTATGGTATAGGTGCAGATTCATGGCCACCAGTCACCATGTGGCAGCTAAATTTGTTGCTTTGGCCAATAACTTTCAATGTTAAAATTGTTGTGTGTTTACATGGATGACCTTCCTCTGTCGAACAGCAAATTTCCCCTTTATAATTTTTATTTTTTAAGGATTCCACAGATTCTTCTACAGTTATTATTTTTTTTTCTGCTGTCCATAATTTAAAAGTATGATTAAACAGAAATACCACATTTCCACATTCATTGAAATCTTCAGTTTTTTTTTCTTCAAAAAAAAAAAAAAAAAAAAAAAAAAAAACTGCAATATCCTGTCAATATGTGCCATGAATGAACTCAGCAGTAACACCATACTGCAAATAGTGCCAAGAAGAGAACAATTTTGGGTCCGACTCGATAAATTTGTAACTCTAAAATTATTTGGATATGTTCTTACAGGTAGACACCATATATAGGCAGATAAATTTTCCACAAATTAATGGAATTCTTTGAATTTTTATTATTTTTGACTTCTGCAAAATTAATTCATCAATCGTTCTTCATGAAAAGAAAATGGGAATTTCCTCTATTAGTTCTTCATGAAAAAATCTTGCAAATTTCAGCGATTGCTTGCTGAATAAATCTACAAATTTTATCAATCACTCACAAAACAAAACCATGAATTTCCCAAATCGGTCTCAAAAGAAAATACACATTTTGTCAAATGGTCAAGAAAAGAAAAAAAGGGCAAATTTCATTGATCAGTTGCAAAAAAAAATGCAAATCTCAATAACAAATTGCAGAAAAAATTGTAGATTTCATCCATCTGTCACAGAAAGGAAAAAACAACAAACATTTTGTCAAGTAGTCATGGTAAAAACAATCTCTACTTTCCCCAAACAATCAGGAAATAAAACCATGAATTTCATCAATTGCTCATGAATTTAAAAAAGCAAATCTCATTAAGTAGTTACTAAAAAAAAAAAAAAAAAAAAAAAAAAAAAAATCACAAGTTTAATTAATCGGTTGCAGCAAAAAGAAACTAATTTCATTGAATAGTCCCAGAAAAGACATTCGTTGCAAAGGAAAAAAAATGGCGAATTTCATCAATTGGTCACGAAAAAAAAAAAACTCTAATTTTCTCAAGGTGTCGCTAAAACATAATGTGAAAATCACCATGAAAAATTATGCATCAATTACATTACAATTTCCATAGTGTTTAAAAAAAAAATTCTTTAAAACCTTCCCATGCTCCCGGTAGCAGAAAGTTCGAGACGAGCAATAGATGTCGCAGATTTTTTTCCCTTACTGCAGATTTTTTTTCCATGGAATTTCTTTTGGATTTTATTTCGGAAAATATTGCGAAATGCGTCAATTGCTCACATTAAAAAAACATTTTTTCAGTAAAAAAATACAAAAAAAAAAAAAAAAAAAAACTGCAAGTTTCACCGGCAAAACGCGGTGGGGAAATTTGTAAATTCGCTTATTTGTCTGGGGAAAAAACATAAAATTTGCCAATCAGTATTAGGAAAATGTCACGAATTTCGCCAATCGATCACAGGAAAAAAATCACAAAATTCATCAGTCGGTTATGGAAAAAAATCGTGAAACTCTTCAGTCTGTCATAGAAAAAAGTTGCGAAATTAGTCAATATGTTGCTCAAAAATATCGAGAAATTCGTTAATTAGTTGCAAGAAAAAAAATCTCAAAATTCGTCAATAGGTCCAGAAAAAAAATATAAAAATTTTTGTTTGCATCTCTCGAGAAAGAACATTCACTTCTATGCTGAAGTGCCCCTTTTTCGAAGGCGCACCCTGCTTTTTTTTATTTTGGGGGAAACACTACTGATATGCATTAATTCATGGCCTTCTGATCTTGTTCAATATCATTATTGTTTGCTAGGACATTTAAAATATTTTAAGTAAGAGAAAAAAATTTGCAGTTCATGTAAGCACAATTTTATCCAACAAATTTTGAAATAAAAATTTTACAGAGTTAAAAAATTGCACATAGCAGTAATACTTTAGTTGATATCAATTATTGATATACATAACTTGAATTGTAACATAATTTACCTGCAGAATATTTTCTGCCCCTGAAATATTCATCGCAGACACATGGAGAATTTTCTGCTACTGGGACCATGCTAGTAACCAGAGTTGTGTAATATAGACGCAAGCAGTGCACGGAAAATTTTCCGCCTTTTTGTTTCTAAATGCATTGACAAAATAATTGATAAGAATTCAGCTCTTCCTATCATGGATTTTTAGCTTTATTATTATTTTTAACCAAAATAATTATTCTTTCATTAATATTAATTAATTTTAAATGGTAATTATTTTAAACTACTGTTTTTAATTTATATCATCAAAATAACACGTAATTTGATTAAACATTAAAATAATTTGCAGAAAGTTTTTGACTCAATATTTATGTGCACAGAAAGTTTTTGGTTTTATACAAGTCTGCTAATATAACATCTGTAACAAGCCTTATAGTATTCGATCTTTCTCCATAATCCTACAGTCAAATTCATCCCTGAATGTCAGGAATCATTAAATTTTATGGTTTAATTTGGTACTAGCCAAATTGCCAAAAAACTAACTGAAAGTGATTTTTGCCCACAAAGCATTTAGTGGATTTGCCAAATAGTAACAGCCAAAAAAATGTGCTAATCGTTCTCAATTTGCTGTTCTGCATTTCATAAAAAAAAAAATCTCACACTGAATCTGTGCCAGCAATTCACTTCATAATTTGTCCTGTTCTCTTTGTGCGAACATCTTCAAATAGCATGACATCATTTGCTTCAGACACAACTCCAGCATATGACACAGCAAAAATCGGAGATTACATATGTGCAAGATAAGATGCATGCTATTTTGGATGAACGATGTGCTACATGCATAACATATATGCTTTTCGGATTTCGTTCAGATCAGATTGTTTTTTTCGAAATGCGCAACAGATACTCGGTTATAATTACTTCAAAAGAGGCTTAGTTCGCCTTAAAATATTTAGAACATCTTCTAAAAAGTGGTTGCCCAAATATGAAGCTCAATGTGCAAAATTCAGTCTTAAGAATATAACAAAAACTGAGTTGAGAAATAGACTGATAATTAGGGATATAACGAATATTCGGCCCTTTTGCTGAATATTCGGCATGACCGAATACCTGTAGCCGAATATAATTAGATATTTTGCCGAATACTCTAAGATACTTGGTTAAATAAGTTCCAGAAAATCAAAACAAAATGTGATTTTAAATATTTTTAACAAACAATATTAAAGAATTATATCTAAATATACATTAATTATTATAAGAAAAAGAAATCCTAACTTACTCAATTTTAAAGCTTTATGACAACTTATAAATAACTGTATATAATGATATTACATAAATAAAAATACTTTTCTTGCTGCATATTTAGGCATCATGTGAATTTAAGTAAGTATTGCAACATTAATTTATTTTACATTAAAATGCAAAATGTATACTGCATTTAAAGTTTAAATCTCTCTCTATCTCTCATCAGTGAATTTAAAAATATTAACTTTATATTTATTTTTTTAATCTGATTTATAATGATGATAAGTTTCTTAAACAATAAAATTCATAAATATTAAAAACAAATATTTTACTGTCTTGTAAAAATCCTTAATCTTTCACAAATTAAATCAATTTTTTAGTCTTTACTTTTACTTTTAAATAAAAAAATTAGAATAAATATATGACTATATAAGTACTTTACTAATTAAAAATTAAACATTAGATGTTGATTAAACGAACTAATGACCTTGATACATTGAAAAGAAAAAAACTATTACCTATACTGAAAAAACATTTAATGAGTTACTTCAAAATAACATACAGGGGTAACAAAATTATTTATCACTTGCACTGTAAAGCCTGAAATTGTGATGCAAAAATAATAACTTTTCAGCATTTTCAGGAAGAAGTCTGTTTCGTTTGGTTTCATATATATTACCAGCTTCAGAAAAAAAACGTTCACTATATACTGTGCTTGCATACATTCAGCTGTTATGATTTTTGAACATTCAAACAAAAAATTAATTTCAATTAGTACTTACTTTTTGATTTTAAAATTGAAAAAAATAAATAAATAAACAGTTAAAATATTTTTTTAAAAGTCAGTATTCGGCCTAAAACTTGGCCGAATATTCGGTATTCGGCCAAATCACTATTCGTTACATCCCTACTGATAATCAAGAATTTAAGTAACTTAATGATGGTTAATTTGGAAGGGGAAATTCAAAAAAAATTTCACTTAAAAAAATTGATATGTACTGTAGGGTCAAATCTTGAAGGGTCAATTTTTCAGAGTGATGTATTGTCTGTATATTGCATAATTAAAAATAATACTCATGTTACAGAAATTTTGTATAAATAAGTTTTTTCTTGGCTAATGCTATTTTTATTTGGCTAAAAGTTATTGGCTGTAATTAACCAAAAAGCCGCAAATATCTTCTTTTCTACATTGAAACCTAAATTTTATTAAAATCTAAAACCTGAAAGAAAATAAATATTTTACATATATATTTTATAGACATATATTTTTATGGAAATGCTGAAAAATACAGGGGAAAAGTTTATCTGTTAAACAAAAAAGTTAGAGAACAGTTTATTCATAAAAAGTTCAGACCTTACATTAAAAAAATTTATTTATATAAACTGTATACAATAATAGTGAGAAGATTCTATAAAATCATGTCACCCAAATTTAATAATTTTTTTAAGTTTTGTGCATTATTTTAATTTAAAATTTATTATTAGTTTTAAGCTTTTAATAACATACAATATTTACGAATAAATGATAACATTTTTATGGGTTAAATTCTTAATATATTATCGTAATTTTGCGTAATAATTATTTTTCTGAAGAACAATCTGGTTTAATTATAGGCAAAACCAATATCTATAAATTTTTTTTAAAACATAGAAAGAAATATTAATACCAAAATACAATCAATTTTATTATTACTTATTTTAAGAACATTGTAGAATGATCTGCTTAAAACAGCAAACTATTGCTTTAAAATGTATTCGTGTAGCTCCGTAACAGTTTGAGACTCAGAATTTGCATAATGTTCCTGATGATTTTTTTTTTTTAGATATTTTTCTTACAGAAAAACAAATGTTTGAAGTGTGTTTTAATTTTTATACTGCAAAATAATCTCACACACTACCGGTGTCAAATGGCACATTTTAAAAGATTTCGATTTATGATTTTTCATTGGAACAATTACAAATAATTTTTAATACATTGAACAGCCCCCTTTTTTTAAAGATTTTTCAAAAACTACAAGCAAAATAAACACAAATAAAAACTTTAAAAAGGTGACATTTCACAACGGTAGAAATAGTGTTAAAGTATCGCATGCAATTATAAACAAATAAGAATCTAGCAAACCTAAAAAATTCACATTTGTTAGTAGCTATAAAATGCAACAATATTAACAAAAATATGTTTATAAATAGTGATAATTGAATGGTATAACTATTTAATTCGTTTATTTGAAAATACGATTAATGTATCTCAAACTTCGATAATGATCGAAATAAAAGCCGTTATCTGGGCAGGGTTTAAATGTAAACAAAGACCACGTGGTCCAATGAAATGGTTCAGGGTTTGAAGTGAATCCGGCTTCACATTTTCGGCGGTTTTTGGCGAAATGAGCTGGCCGTATATATTATAGTCGGCCATGGTAATGGACAATACGACCCATTCAAGGTCCATAAACGATTGGCACTATCCATTTTGCAAAACATTGAAGTGGGGTGCTGGAGAAATGGCTGCCCCACACTAAAAAAGTCCTTCCGGCCTGTACCGGGAGGAAAAGGTAGCTTTCCTATATCTTCGTTTTAAAATTTTAGCTAATGTTACTCGAAAACAGCAAGTTAAAATGCAAAGAAACGTTTACAAAAGATTCGTTAATACTGAATTTGAATAAGAAATTCGCCAAATTATTGAGCAATAGCCAAACTGGCTTCATTTATGAAGACTTATTTTGGTCGCCAAATTTGGCGATATTTCGCCAAATGCCGCCAATTTTGCCAATTTTGTCGCCAATTTTGGCGCTAACGGATATGAATATATAGTTTTATGCGTATGATTGGGAAAATTATTACAACAATGAAAGAAAATAATTTGCGAGTAATCGCGTTAATGTGCTGTTTTGTTTCAAAATGTCAGCCACCCTAGAATTTCAAACTGCTCTATCTCAGCCATTTTTTAAGATAGAGGTAAACCAAAAAATGCTCTGGAATCCTTGTATCAAGGCCTAACACGTAATTAAAAAATAAATTTGAATTTTTAACTTTTTTGTATATTTATTTTAGTTTTAAATTTTTAATTGGCCGCCATCTTGAAACAAAATGGCGGACCAAGCTGGCCAACGAACTCGGTCGAGACATTGGTTAGCTTAATACACACAATTAGTTTCATCAAAAATTGATTTATAAATACGAGCGTTATCGTATGACATAGGTCAGATATATATATATATATATATATATATATATATATATATATATATATATATATATATATATATGGATATATCTATATATATAAATCAACATTTGAACGGAGGGTGTTTTTGGGGTCTGGGGGTCATGATCGGTGAAAATATATCGAAATTTTCCGGAACTGCTTTCCTCCGAACGGTTGCAATAGGTAGCTTTATACTTTTTTTGTATTGAAAGCTACCTAAAATCTCAGGCCATTAGCTCTCAGGCTATAAAAGCCTGAGAGCTAATGGCCGCCGGTTCTGTATGTACGTAACGCGATAACTCTTGATATAACTAACCGCTTTGCTTCAAATTTTGTTTATAGGTTCAATGTGATAAGGCGCTTCCCTGATTAGTTTTGGGTTTTCATTAGTTAATTATAAGGGGTTACGGAGGATGATCCCCCTGTTAATATATTGTCAATTTCTTTATTTTTCGAGGGTTTATTTCAAATTCTTTGAAATAAGAGTATAATATACAATTAGTGTGAATAGCCTGTGAGCTCAATGCCCTCAGTTTAAACTGGGCAGTTTTCTCTTTATTTATTAGCACACAAGCGATCAAAGCCTGAGAGCTAATGTGCTCACAGGTATATTATGTGCGTAAGTATGTATGTACGTAACGCGATAACTCTTGATAGAAATATCCGATTTGTTTCAAATTTTGAATATAGGTTCATTCTGATAAGGCGCTTTAATGATTAGTTTTGGGAGTTCATTGGTTAAGTATAAAGAGGGAGTGAACAGGGACTAATCCCTCCCCCTTAATTTATATAAATGGATTTTTCATGCAGAATTATCCGATTTGCTGCAAATTTGGTATACCTGTTTATTCTGATATTAGGTTTGGAAGTTCATTTGTTAAGTATAAAGGGTGGGAATTGGGGAGATACCCCCCTCCTTAATTTAGCTAAATGGGAATATCATGCAGAATTATTCTTTGAAATAAGAGTATAATATACGCAATCAGTGTGAATAGCTCCGTGATGTCAATGCCATCAGTTTAACAGGGCACTTTTCTTTTCTTTTTTTTAATTAAAAAAAGTTTTAAAAATGAATTGAATGTTCATATTAATTAATTAATAGAAGAATAGTTTTCCCCCTGTAAATACACAGCGGCAAAAACCGTTGATACTGAAAAATAAATAAGTAGATAACATTTTCTGTCATTCATATCAAAGTTCTATTTATAGTAACAGGCTAACTATTTTATTATAAAATTATATTCCTCTGTTTTCTTCACAAAATGTTTCATTCTGTTCATTTATGATAAATAATATACGTTTTAGCATATGTTCAAATTCAAGCGATATCGAATTACTGATGATAAAGCAGAGACGCACAAGAGCAGTCATCGTAATTTCATTACGTTGCTGCACTACAACGAATACCGTAATATTACATTACATAAAATATTATATTACAGAATATGTCAGCTTTATATCGTAAAATAATGCATTTTTGTAACATTTTTCAGTAATCTTAAAGTATAAAGGAAAAAATCTGCACCTATCCATAAATAATTAACAAATTTTGTATCACTGATGGATATCAGAAGTGATTATAGTAAATTTCAGCTACTGTTGCAGTGCGCAAATGCAGATGGCCACTTGATCACCGACTCGTGAGTGTGATGTAAATGCATTAGAGGTCTGCACAGGCCAGAATTTCGAGGCCAGGCCCGAACGAAATCTATCTTGCCCGTTGCAAAAGTTAAAAGTTTGGCCCGGCAAGTACAAAAATCAAAGAAAACAGGCCCGACCCGGCCAGTGACAAAATCAGTTAAATCATGGCCTATCCAGTCCGTTCAATTTGTATTAAGAAAAATTCCGATTTTACTCAACATAAAATTAAGATTCTGTTAAAGAATATTGCATACATATTTTTGGAGAAATTTTACAATATATTTTAACTTATTATATGTTTACAAGACAGAAAAAACAGAATAGTAACATTAATGATTACTCAGATTTTTCAGCCTTCAAATAAAGATTCAATCTAAGAATTAATGTAGTTTAGAATAAAAAAGAAAAAGAGGGTTAAAAAATCATAACATTTAAGCTGTATAAAAAAGTAGATTTTTGAAAATATTTCTTCGTAATTTATTAAGGCTCTTCTCAAATCGAATGGCGCTACTTTCTGACACATTTATGAAATCAATTTTCTTCAGGAATGCATAAAATTGACAGGGGTTCTTATTCAGAAACTATGTAATCGAATAGCGTTTTCCTTTTTCTGATAAATGCAAAATATCTTTCAGAAAATACTATCGGAATTGACGTTTTGAATTAAATTTCCGGACGCGATAGCACGGTAAAGAAGAAAAACCTATCGTCACAAGAAAGGAATAATTATATCTCAATAGGTTATTTATTTATCAAAAAATGGAAAACAGTATACTCGATTCCAAACCGCTTCAAAAGTCGGACCTGTCAATTTTATGCCTTTACAGTTAAAAATAAAAGTCAAAAAATGTTTCGGAGAGTTTCATGTTGTTAAACTGGGAATTTGAGAATCAGTTAAGGATTTTCACTGAATCCGTTAACAGCAACTTATTATTTATATTACTATTTTGACAAAACAAACTGTTTGGGCACAATTAAGTCCAGTTCCGACCCGGCTCGACTGTATATAAAAGAATTTAAGCCTGATCTCGGCTCGGCCCGAGTCTGCTAAAACAATAAAACTTGGACTCAGACACGATGTAAACATCCGATGTCGATCTCTACGCTTGACATGTTATATTACTCTATTGTTGATGTTTCTAAACTAGCGTCACTTTATGAAGCCGATTTATACTTATTCTCGCGAACGTTATCATCACATTTTACCGGCTTCGCTTAAATTTTTATATCGGGCCGGTTAAACGTAAAATTAATTTTTAAATTGGTAGTGATAGTGACAGTGATGAACTAATTTTTATTCAAAGACGAAAAAAAGAGTGTTAAACGTATATCTTTCAAATATTCTGATTCTGAAGATGCATGAAAACAACTGAAGTTTCAACAAGTAAAAATCTACAAGTCATCACGGGTCTGAGGCCCGTACACGGCCCCATTAAATTTTTTTTTGTTAGCCCGTTTATTTTGTCAGTCGGCCCGGCACGGCTTGTCAAAAGTCTTCTAATTCTGGTGGCCCGACCTGTTTTAAAGTTTATCTTCATTTTGCTGGATACGGGCCGAGCCGGGCCTGTGCAGACCTTTAAAATGCATTACCCCCCCCCCCCCCAAAGCGAAATCCTGGGTGCGCCACTGACGATGTTAACAATCAATAGTTTGTCTCAACTCTAAATTTTAATGAAGCTTGTAACATATATAGAAGTTTTTCGAAACAGTTTTACCTTTTAAAATAAGGGTCAAAACTATTTTAACAATTAAAGGCTGTACGAAATACATTGCTCACTACCACAACTCGATAAATTTTTCAAACGTATGAAAGAGACTTTTCTGTTGTGTTTTTTTAACAAAGAAGCGAATTACGCATTATTTATGTATCATAAACAATATCCATAAATCTGCAACAAACGCATTTTTATATAGGGAAGACTGGTACACAGTGGACCACTTTTTCAGTTAATTTTTTTTTCACTTTAATGGACAAACCGATCTGCATGAAAATATTTTTGAATATTCCTTAAACCTTTATACATTCATCATAATTTTCTCATAACATAATTTTCAATACATTTTTCAAAAAAAAAAAATTATATGCACCCGTAAAGTGGACCAGTGTGCCCCAGAAGTGGGGCACACTGGTCCACCCACCGGGGCATAGTGGACCGCTACTACACTCTAAAATTGGGAGGAGTGAGAAGTTGACTCTTTGGAAGAGTGAGAGGCATTTTCACTCTTTTTGGAGTGAATTTTATAAAAATACACTCCTTAAAGAGTGGAATTTTCCACTCCGTAGAAAGGAGTGAAATATGTCACTCCGTTGTCGAGAGTGACTGTCTCACTCCTTTGACAAGAGTGAAATATTTCACTCCGTTGAAGAGTGAAAGCCTGCCATTATATAATTTTGTCTCTATTTATTTATTGAGGAGAAACGAAATTATATATATTTTTTCTTTTTCTTTTTAGGTAGATTTGGTAAGAAATACTACCTATTACATTCTCCCCTATGTTAGAATTTCTGAAAATTTTTGCAGATCTACGCCGATTATGACCCCTAGAACCCCCTCCCCCCCCCCCCCCCCGTTCAAAACTTTATTTATCTGTCTATATAGCTATATCATTTTTTTTATGGACACGATAACTTCAATAATTCTGCACAAATCTCTTCCAGACTGATACATATAATCAAGTGACATAAAATCTCGATCAAGTTCGTTAATGGGCAAAATCGAAATGGGGGGGGGGGGGTTGTGAAAACAAAAAAACCACCATAACTTCTTAATTATGATACGGATCAAATCCGTTTAAAGCTATTATTACTTCTAGGAAAAGGGTCGAAAATTTATGTATGACAGATTTTTTTATATAATTAAAAATGGCTCCGGGGGGGGGGGGGGGTTATAGAAGAAAAAAATTCATAACTTCGTCAATTCACAAGATATCCAATCCGCTTAAATGTATTATAAATCCTCTTAATATTATCTACAACTTTTATATTGACAAGTTATTTATAGGGCCAACCCTTATAGTAAAGAAAAAAAAAATCCATGCCGGCTCCGCCTGCGAACAAGTTAGGTTTCAAAGTGGGCGTTTCCAAATGCCGAATCATGGCAAAAATGTTATTTCTTCCGCAATTCCCAACAAACAGGCGCCCCACGGTCTGCGTCTTCGAAATCTACCCCCTGTTTTAAATATTTGAACATAATAAGATATATAATTTGAAATTCAGAGAGACATGAACACCAGCAGAAGGAAATGTGGGGAGGGACAAGATTTTGGGACAGATATGCCTGTGGTCCGCAGCCTAGACCGATTTTTTTTTAATGCATATTATAATGTTTAAATAGGCTATGCTTAAATAGGCTAGGATTTTTTTGACAAACCGCATCGTGCAAGATATTTTTTAAACATATCAACTTAAAAAACAATGCAAAAATTTATAATTATGAACATCAAATATTGAAAAAATGTTTTTAACAACATTTTTGTACATTAACATAAAAAATGCACATTAACAGTTAAAAAAAAATCAGGAGATTATGTTTTCTCAAACTCCCTGCTTAAGATAAATTAAACACACATGGATGTCAAAAAAAAAAGAGAAAAAAATATATATATATAAATTGCTTTCTACGAGGGGCTTCAAGAGTGGGGTGGGAGGGGAGCGGGCTTCCCTGACGAAAAATTCTTAGATCCCCTTATTTTAGCGTTTAATTATTCGATGATCACTTGGAAGTATAAATTTTATCATATTTTTTTAAGAATCAGACATACATCATTTATTAAATTTCAAAATCTAGGGAGGGGCCATGCCCCTTTACTGCCCCTTTCCTGCCGCAATTATACTAAAATAATGTACCAACTAGGCTATTTTCGTTTCTTTTCTTGCTGATAAAGCACTAATGATTTGAAGTCTAACACACTGTAAACCGAAAGTGAGCGACACCCACTGTCTGCTGATTAGATGAATCATTTTTAACGGATACGAATTTGCTGACATAGCTCTTTCTTTGTGAAGAAATGTGTAAGTCAAGTTTATCAGTTCATTACTATTTAAAAGTTCTTTGAACGAGTGATGAATTTGAAGATGTGATTGAAGTTGTGATTTTTTTAGTTTAAACAATTGTGAAATGTAATAATTTTTATTACAATAATGGAACCACCTACACGATGCACTTTTTTGTGCATAGGAGTAATATGATATTATTATTACGGAATGAAAGCAATGTTCTTCTTGTGCAACGGATTATCAATTGTGATTTGTGCGCTTGTTTATGAAACAGAATATTAGATTTTGAAGTGACAAATACTTCATTGATATTGTTTAATAATTTTCATTATTCGTGATCATACTTAAAGTATGAAGTTTATAATATAAAGGTTTTACAATTTTTTTTTTCAAATGGCGTTTTTATGGGATTGTGGAATATGTTATTTCATTTTCTTCGAATTGGATTTATTATTTCCTCAAAAGTAAGGTTTGTATGATTATATAAACTCAATATCATATATTACATATTCAGTATTATTTATTTATGATTTTAATTATTTTTATTAGAATAATTTTTATTTTGCATTGTTCCGTCTTATTTATATGCAATAAAGATGTTTAGCGTTAAAAAATGTGTGTGTTCATTTGTGTGTTTACAATAAATAAATACATATCATTTTAACATTAATGAATTTGCTTAATATTTCTATAAACCTTCAATTTTGTATAAAATGGAATATTTTTTAATAATTGTTTTCAAATCATGGTAGTAATATGTGGAACTTAATTTGACAAGGTTTCAGAATTAGTTTTATATGATTTCAGAATAATTTCAAATGAAGAACGCAAAATTTAAAAATAAATTTTAATTGCACTGTATATTTTTGTATATATATTATATGAATATTATACTTTTGGTTTACTGTTTTAAATTGTTGCTTTAGGTTATACAAAACAGGAGAAAATATAAATTAATTTAATTTAAATTATTTATTTATTTATTTATTGTAAAAAAGTTATTTGAAATTTAAAATTGAAATGAGAAAAAGCTAGATTTAATGTTTTTACTTATATAAAATTGAGATGTAAATTTAAAACAAAATTAGTTTTTAAACCAGAATTAATTTTCCTGCATGTTATTAAAAATACTATTTATTTATTTTCTAAAGGATACCTAAATAAATTTTAAGGATAGCTAAATAATTTTTTAAGGATAGCTATAGATTGAGGTTATTATCTAATCCACATATAAAAAAAGTCACTCATATGGCAATATAAATAATAAAAAAAAAACATATATATAATTTTCAAATTGTTTTCAAATGTTGCATTGTTAAGTTCTTTCCCTCCAGTTTCCAGTAACTTTGTATTATTGATATCATTTTACACATTAATTTTCATTTTTGTGACAAGAATATCATTTAATTGTCTTACAGAGTAAATTTTCGAAGCAAATGTTTTAATATTAACAAATTGAAATTTATGTATGAAAAAGGTTATGAATATTTTTGATTTATATAATGGATACAGACTATGAAAATAAAGCATCAGAGTGAAGTAAGTTATCGTAAATTTCTGAATAATCTATATACGATTTTTTTTTTATTTTTTTTTTTTAAATGGAAAATAAATCTCTCATATAGTATTCAATTGCACGACGATACTATCATTTTTTTTAAATAATCCTTATGAATACTGGTTTAAAAATACAAAAAGTACTTTGATATGTGTAACCTGTGTATCATCTCAATAACATATTTAAATTTCAAGACACAGGGATATTATTGAAAATACACTACAGAGAATAAAAATCGATATTTTAATCCCATATGCGTTAAAAAATAGTTAAAAAATCAAGTCAAATATTATCCTGTATATATATATATATATATATATATATATATATATATAAAGAGAAAAAAAAAACAGATGGGTACAGATAAGACCCATCTTCGGAACATGACAGGGACTTTACTAAGAAGTTTTAATTTTTGTAATAAAATTTAGGATATTATAAAACAGAAAGTTCTTAAAGCATACTTGTAATCTATCATTCCAAACAGGCAATGCCAGTAATGCCTGATAGTTAATATTTTCAGAAAGTAATATGGTTTGGAGATATAATTATTCTTATGATTATATTTAATCTATGTATATATTTCCATATTATTATTACTTTTAAAATTTCTAAATAATTATTTTTAGTGCAATGTTTACAGAAATAAAATACGTTATTTATTTATTTTTTTCTTAAGGCACTTTTTATGTATCTAAGGAGGAAAAAATTGTGAATAATAAAAGAAAATCAGATTTAGAAAAAAAAAAATCTTTTCATATTTTGTGTTTGATAAAGCAGTATCTCAAAGCACGTCATCTTCGTTGCATTTAAATTTAGTCTGTTTATATGGCAAAATAATAATGATAATAATAATAATAATAACGTGCATTGTGATGCTACAAATTAAAGGGTGTAACTGATCATGTCGTAATTAATTGATTGGTTAGTATGCATGTATGTGTGTTTAGATTCATGTAATTTTAAAGTAATTTTACAAAATGTTAGTGATTAATGTCAGCCGTTGGACGTGGAATTCATTTGGAGTACATTTCCTATCACAAAAAATTATACCCTTTTACTGCTTTAGAATACACATATAAATTGATTTATAAATATGAATATATACAGTGAAACCTCTCAATAGCGAACACCTCCAGACCATGGAATTCACCCGCTTTTCAGAGGTAAAGGTACATAAATATCTATGTGTTGTGGGTTGAAAAAGGTTTTCGCTAAATAAACTTAAGTCCATCACTACTCGGGAATGTTCGTTACGGAGGTTTTACTGTAGATATATACAGTAAAACCTCTATAACGGACAACTTCAATTCAAGCGAAGTATAAAGAAGAGTTAGGTTGCTTCTAGAAGACGGAATCGATTACAGCATGGGGCAAGCCGGGCCGTGCCCCCCCCCTCCCCTGTCCCCGCCTCGGATTTTTGAACGCTCCCCCCACCCCCACCCCCCCAAAAAAAAGGTAAGCAATTTTCATAAAGCAGATATTTTAAATCTCTTTCGAAATTGTACGGAAGATTTTGAACTTTTAGTATAGGATAAGATTAATAAGAAAAAATATATTTATCCAAATACATTTAATCTTCCGCAAAAAATAATTCACTCCATAAAAAGTGAACATTCACTCCTATGAAAGAGTGGCTATTCACTCCTGTCAGGAGTGAGAAACCCACTCCTCTTGCAAGAGTGAATAGTCACTCCTATGAAAGAGTGGATAGCCACTCCTATGAAAGAGTGACTCTTCACTCCTATCAGAGTGAAAAAACCCACTCTTTTTGCAAGAGTGGATAGTCACTCCCCTGAAAGAGTGAGTATCCACCCCTGTTTAGAGTGAATATTCACTTCTCGGGAGTGAGTATTCACTCTTTCAGAGAGTGAACAATTTCACTTTTGCCTAGAGTGAATAGTCACTCTAAAGAGGTTGGGCAAATTTTGACTCTGCGATAGAGTGAATATCCACTCCTCCGGAGTGAATAGTCACTCTTTCTTATTTAGAGTGTAGATATTATCTGAAATACAAAATAAATCTATTTTTCATTAATTTAATTCTTTTTTATTTTCCCTTTACCCACAAAATAGCGTAGTAATATAAATTTACAAGTAACATTTTGAAACAAAAAACAAAAAACAAAAATAATTATTATATTTTGAAAATAATAGTAGATTAATACAGGAACAATTGCAATTTAGTTGGTTATTATTTAAGTACAAAAAAATCAGCGCACATTAAAATTTGCAAATGAAATTCCAAAATATTTATGAGTAAGATTGAACCTGGAATTTTCCTAAAATACTTTTGGATCTGGGAGCAATATTATGAAATCATTCACATCAACAATAGATTCATCTATAGTTTCAGGAAAAATAAACTGATTTCCATTCAATTTAGGAAAAATAAACTGATTTCCATTCAATTTGCGTCTCGTGACTCTTACTTGAATAGAATCATCACCAATTAGACTACAGTTACATTTATTAAAGGCAGTAAATGCAAAACAAAGTATTTCTTACTAAGTTAAATAAATTGTTATTTTTCTTTGTTTACTTTATTTTACAGTTAAATAACTACTTTTAAACAATATTTCTTTATAGTAAATAAGCAAGTATTAAATGTTTTGAACATTCTGCATTACAGGAGAAGAGTGGATTGTGGACCACTGTGCCCCAGGAGTGGGTGGTCCACTGTGCCCCATGTTGAAGTTCAATAAATAATCATATTAATCATATTATTGTTTATTGAGAACATACATCTGACTTGTGTGCTTGACATCAAGTAAATTGCATTATTTATTATATTTTAATAAACATCATAAAACACGAGAAACAAATGCCATTCAATACTCAAAACCATGTTAGTATATGCAAAATACGGTACTTTTCGGTTAGCCGGGCGCCAGTAAAATTTATATATCTATGTATACATATATATACATATATATATACATACACACATTTATATATGCATGTATATATATATACATATATATACACATACATATATGTGTGTATGTATACATATATATGTATATATAGATATATACATTTCACTGGCGCCCGGCTAACCGAAAAGTACCCAAAATACTTATATGTTCAGTAGAAAATTTATAAACATTCTAACTATACTTTATTCAGTACGAAACTAGACGGTAAACCACATGTATTTTACCTATTTACAAAAATAGGTACTGATATTTCTAGTTTAAATAATGTATATATTTTACATTTTATTTTTATAATATTTTTCACATTGATTTTTACAGTGTAAAATATGCTTTGCATTCTATTCGTAATAAAAATTTACTGTTGAAGTACTCATAATAAAAAACCTGGAGAAATTTGTGCAAACTGATATTTTCATTTTATTTTTTCATTACTTATTTTACATTTGCTAAAAGAAAAAAAATAATAATGTTTAAATATTTAAAAGCACTGTAGTGCAAAATTTTAATCGTGAAATGATTGAATTTGTCGAATTTAAATAAGTAATTAAATAATTAAATAAGTTATTAATATCAAATTTTAATTTTATGAAATATATTCCACTTATCATGAAAAATACAAAGCAACCGATAAAACATTTTTAAATAAAAAAGTAGAAAAATCAAACACAAAGGTAGGGAAATCGAACCCGCAACCTCCAGAGCCAAGCGCAGTGCTCTAACCATTCAGCCATCAATTTCACTTTCAACAAAATATCATTAATTGTCGCAAATTAGTCAAATCAACGTTCCGAACGTAGGCCCTTCAATCAACACTACCTACAGATAATGCCTCAGGACTGGCAACACTAGATTGAATGGCGTATTTGTGGATCAGCCTTTTGCCCTTCCCTACCTTGTACTGCATTATAAGTAGAGTAACCTATGTACCGTGCATTCCAACGACAACGTGCTTCGGAATTGAAATGTTTTTTTGTCTTCTAATGGGAATTAACAGTATTTCGATTAAATATTGGATTGCTTTCAATTTAGGTAAGTACTTATTTACACTATATATGTGCATTTTTATTAATATTAACCATGTTAATCATTATCTATTAAAATATGGGAACAGATGTGTTGTTGGTCTGCAGATAAACTTGACGATTTTTTCTCGCGCCAAAATGCCGTTTTAAAACTTATATCCAAACTGATATCTGGAAGAACCTTTGCTTTCCAATATGGCGGTCACTTTCAAAATTCTCTGAAATCCGTTAATGCTAAAAGTTTTAGTTTTGAAAGTGATGATTTATTGGAAAAAGTAATTTCCTCGGCATTTCAGAATTGCGATCAATTTCGAAAAAGGCATTTTTAAGCGAATTATCATAAGGAAAACAATAGAAAAAGAACGAAAATAGTACTTACCTCGTGCAGAGAAATCCTTCAAATAAATTATTGTGTACAAGGTAAAAAAAAAAAAGGGGGGGTACATTTTCGATTGTAAACAAAAAACAAATATAAACATTTCTCTAAATACGATGCGATGCGGAAAAAGCAAATATTTAAAAAAATGTTCGTTCTTTTGCATTATATCTATTATGAATATCACAAACATTTGATTTAAAAAAAATTCGAAAGTGCTTTAACTGCGCCTCGAAACACAAAATGCCGACATTAAAATAAAAATATTCCGTAGCATTTCGAGAAAATGCACAAAGGGATCCAATCCACATCAAAAGAAAAAATATAAAAAAAAATCCGTAAACATAACCTCAAACGGATTCCACGTCAAAATTATCAAAAATGAAGCAGATAATCTTATCTACATTGGAACAGCTTGCTTTAACGGTCAACGACAATCGGATGCAGGTGCAAATGCGAAATGAAAGATACTTCTGCCCGACTGTACCACCACGTTGGAAAATGTACCATTAGAATATTTGAATGAATGTTCTGGAAAAGTGCGCACACGTTAATAAACGGATACTGCGCAATTTCGTTATAAAATGACACCAGGAGCGCGAAAGCTGATTACCTCTCTCCTACAAAGCCAGAAGCATAGATTAAATATACATTCAGATAGGACAGTAGAGCGAAAACCCGAACCAGCGCGATGCTAGCGCCGCTACTGAGAACAGTCTGAAACAAACGCGCACGCGCGGTATCTATAAACTGTTGGATTGTCACTATCACATGTACCTGTTGATAATTTTGTTTATTTTATCGGCAGCTTTTTGATAGTATTTAATTTTTGCAAAACTTCTTTTCAGAGCTTTTTTTAAAAATGTAATTAATTTATATTGTCAAGTGTTTGTTTCAGGGCTGTTTTTCTTGCAAAGGCTGTTAATTATTGCAAAATGTCAAAAAATCAAATGTCATCAAATGTCAGACATTAAAATTGTGCAAATCGTATTAAATGACATTGTTTAAAATGTGGCACTAAACGGGGCCTCCGAGATGTCGCTGTGTGTCCTTAACCGGGCCTGCTACAAGTGACGTCACAACCTGCTGACGTCAAAACAGTGATCCATAATAACTTAAAAATTTTCATGTACTTTGCTCGTTTGTACGTATTGTTTACGATAGAATTTTGATTTTATTTATTGTTTTATATAGTAATTAATAATATTTTTCAGTGTATTTAGATTATAATGCTATCAATAATTATTGATTATAATTATTAAAGAAAGTGTAGATTATATCTATAAAATAATGAGAAGAAAATGTTGTGCTCCTAGTTTCTAATCTAAGTCTTCAACTTCGCTACTGATAATGAAAAGAAGAAATTTTAGCTACGAAAATTACCTTGTGATAATTATTTTTACATTTCAACAGAAGTGGTCTGCATTAAATGTTTCGATATACGTTTCATAATTCGTGAAGCTAAAATTAATATGATGGTATTGAACTTGCTGTGCTGAGAAAAAAAAATAACCCTAACAACGAATGTCCATCCTACTGTAATGGAAATATTCCGGCATATTTGAATGAATTTGTGCTTCCAAATCAAAAAGAGTCAAATGATCTTTAGAAAAAAAAAAATAAAAGAAGCAGACGATAAACAGTTTAAAAAATGATTTTGAAAGAAATACTGTAATAAATTGAATGAAATCTGGATACATTTAGTTAGAAGTGAGTGTGCTTTGTTTATAAAATTAAAAGTAACTGATTTACACAACTTAGTAGTTCTACGTAGTTCCATTTAATACTTTAGCTAACTTAAGTGTACAAATATATTATGAAAATAAAACTTTTGATAAGTTAATTTGAGTGGTTATTAGGTCCTAGACCCAAGTACAATAAATAGACAATTATTAAAATACTAGCCGCCACTGACGACCAGTTTGGTCTCCCTTAAATGTATGTTAAACATTGCAACACGTTACATTTATTCATAATTTAATTTTCCCTTAATCCTTCGCCAAATCGGAAGATTCTAATAGACAAATCATGAACTTTTGCGATCATGGTAGCATTTCGCATATTTTTTGGGCACAAATGTCACATACGCACGTTGGCGCGATTCCCCCCTCCCCTCCCCCGCCAATTTGGCGAAAACTTTGTTATGGAAATTGTTGTTTATTTACTTTTATTTTTTATTTTAATTCTATAAATTATTTTTGATATGTATATCAATATTTATTTACAACAAACTATCATTTATTTATTTTTATTCTTTTTTTTAATTATGAGTATTTTTGTTAGCCGGGAGCAGATGATAATTCGCCAAATATCGTTCCCATCACCGTCATTCATACTACAATTAATTTAATTTTAAATTATAAACCTGTCACTCATTTCATTTAAAATACTTAACTTTAATCTAAAATGCTTATATTACATAAATTTAAAATACTTCACACTTTTCATTTAAAAGAGAAAATAAATAAATAAATAAGAAATAATATCATAAATCAAAACATTTGATTTCAAAATCAAAGTATCATTTCTAATTTGTACACGCGATAAATAAAAGCTGTATTAGCGATTTTAAAAATGCTAAAAATCTGATTCATTAAATATTATTACATGAGTTCAATTTACGTCAAGAAAAGGTCCGAAAGTTGAGTTGTTTAGCACATAATTATTGACTTATTGGTCTTTATTGGTAAACTTTGATTGTCTCACTGGTGCGAATTATTTTTTTGACGCGAGGCAGCGGTCCAAAAATTCATTCGCGGAGAACTTGCTTTGCGAATGATTACCTCCATGATTTAATATTTTAAATGTTCACGACGAATCAATCTTTTTTTTTGTTTACTTTTATGAATAGAGAATTTGAACTGCGAATCTTTCGACTGAAGTTATTGCAGAATATATACATAATTGAACGCAAGTCATCTCTCAAATATTAATTTATTTTGAACGATCTTTCTTAAAATGTAACTTTTATGCAGTTTATTCGAAAAAATAATTTTGAATAAAAATGGCCGCTTGGCATATGAAAAAGCGATGCGGCATCCCGGAACTGTTGAGGACAGTCACATGACTTACAGTTTTATTATAGAGATTACAAGTCAGTTACAAAGTTAAGATAGAAAATTGGGTACTTTTCGGTTAGCCGGGCGCCAGTGATATATATATCTATACACATATCTACACACACATATATGTATGAATTAATATATATATATTTATATATGTACATGTATCACTGGCGCCCGGCTAACCGAAAAGTACCGAAAAAGGCTTATGGCGAGAGAAGGAAAGTTGGCAACATATTTTCTGGCAACCTATTCGTAGTTTCATATAAATAAGTATTTTTTTTTTCAATATTTATATAATTTATTTAATATAAAGAAGCCATATATCTCTTTTTATATGCAGGTAGAACAGAATTGTATGTATAAATAATTATATATATATAAATAAACATAAAAGTTCATTAGGTTTGTTTTCATAATTGTGTATATAATTTAAAAACATATCTAACTTTCTGAAGCCCGGATTACGCCAAAGCGTTAAAAAAAAGTGCCAAGGTCTCTATAGTTAAAAAATGTGGATTTCTCTATTTAAATTGACATTTATTGTGTTTTGGTGGTTAAATTATGGTATGTAGTTGTAAAAGGGAGGAATGGGATTGATTTTGTAAAGTTTTTGGTAGATTTATTATATTTTTTGTACGTATATTTATTGTAAAATAATGTGTTTAGGAAAAGGTAAGTCAATGGGTTCAATCTGATTTATTAATCTTAGCATTTTTTTAAATTTAAAACTTTTAATTTCCTTTAATAAAACAAGTGTATTGATTCCCTTTTATTTCACGATTATGAAATTTAATATTATTTATGTAATCACAAATTATAAGAGCGGAAATTCTCTTTTTATTACATCTTTCTGCTGCGATACATTGACCAAAGTGGATCACTACTGTGACGTCACTAATACTTGTAGCAGGCCCGGTGAAGGACACACAGCGACATCTCGGAGGCCCCGCACTAAATGGCATTTTAAAATATGTTATATTTATTACTTTTTAACTAAAAAAATATTTAAAATCGTATTAAATAACGTTGTTTAAAACGCTTCACTAAATGGAATTTTAAATTAAAAATATTTAAAATCGTATTAAAATAACGTTGTTTAAAATTTAGCACTAAATAGTACTTTTAAATATGCCATATTTATTTATTTTTTAAATAACCACATATACATCGTTAATAAATATAAAAGTGGTTTTAAATACTTTTCATAAGTATTTTATTTGTAAACAAATTTTACAAGTATCGAATCATTTAAATATTTGAAAGTTTCTCAGTTTAAATTATTAAGAAAAAGGTGTAAATCTGTAAGAAACTCGTGTAAATATATAATTTCAGAACTTATTTGCTTAGTTTCTATTTGTATGATAAAATAAAATACGTTTGATGTTTTGAATAATAACAAACACAAACATCGCCGAAACTGCGAAAAAAAAGATAGATACTAAACAAATAAAATAAGTAACACCTACCTGTGGCGACACGCCCGGAACGTTTGTGACTGTTGTCACTAGGGGCTCTGAAGTTGCGATTAGGTTACCATTGAGCTTATGGAAGTGTCCTATCTGGTGTAATATATTTAATTTGTGGCCAGAAGAGCGGCTATGGTTGCCAGTAAAAAAGGAATTGGTATGGTTTAGAACAGGGTTACCAGAAATGCAAGTTTATCGCCAAAGTTGGCGAGATTTTTTTCGGGCGTATATTTTGCAGACCACTGTAGCATCTATACCAAAATATGTTTACATTGTACTTGTTGCACGAGTAGGCTTAATCCCACAGCTTTGTCGAAGCTTTCGATGCGAAAAATATTGTATTACATTTGCACTATTTATTTATTTAGTAAATAATTAACGTCTCGCGCAATAATTTTTGTATTCAATAGGAATTTACTTTATTTGTAAATGTAACACTTTTTAGTTAAAAACTGCCTTTCTTTTCATGCATATCAACAGAAAGTCGGGCATAAAAAAATTCATGTATTTCATATTTGTTCGCTATGATAGCAGCTTATGTATTTTTCAATCAGTTTTTTGTAAAAACTTAGCACGATTTATGCAAATATTTTTAATACTGCTATGAATTTATTCAAAATAGTTAAACATAAGCCAAAACAAAATTATGATATATTTGCAATCGAACATAACTATAAAATATAGAAATATTTTCCAATAGTAGTAAACTACCATTGGTGATTTTTATTGGAAATTATAAAAAAAACTACATACATGGCAAATTAAACTAAATATGTAATCATCAGATGCAAATATTCAATAAAGTATTTAACAGCGACAAAGTAAACATATTTTATTAGGTAATGATTAACATTGTTAATATTGATAAAAATGTACATATATAATGTAAATAAGTACTATCGAAATATTAGTAATTTTCATGAAAATAAGCTAGAACCCAAATAGGAACTTTAATTTGCACATTAGCAAAAAACAGTGTTAATGAAACCTAAAAAGATAGCTTTTATTTTTTTAATAAAAATAACTATTTTGTATTTCTTTTTTTTTTTTTTTTGTATAAAACAAAACACGGATATTCAAACAACAAATCGTCATCCGTGAAACAAAACTTTCTTGATACTTAATGCTACACTTTGCTTTTTTTTACGAGTGTAAAAAGCAAATTGTGTCTGTTTTGAATTAGTTGATCTGCAAGTTTAAAAAAAAAAAGTAATTTAGAATTTTTGTTGCAGGAGTGAACTCACTCCATATTTTAGTCTCCTTTGCCCGCGCGCCACCTGATCTTCACCTATGAACACAGCCGACGTGAATCACAGATTGTGATGTGAATGCTGTAACATTTAATTCAGTATTTTACAAATTGAGTTTGGCATCACTTCCGTTGTTGTTTTGTTTACTTTTATTTTGTGCGTGATTTTACTGGCGGAAACTTTTGATTGGAAAAGTCACCACAAATTTAGTATATTTATTATATTTAAATTTTTTGAGAATATAAACATAAAAGCAAACATTTACTGTCAATATAAACATTTTAATAGTATATCTTTATTATTTTTTTGTGCAGGTGAAAGTATAATAATGCCTCGTATGCAGAAATATCCTGTTAGGTAGTCGTTTTTAAAAATTATACTCATATAATGCTGCAGAAAGCAGTAGATGTTGTTCTACAACATGTATTAAGCCAAATAAAAGCCTCTGAAAAGAATTAAATTCTTATTGCTACTTTATAAAGAATATGCTAAAAGGTTCTAAAAAATTAACTCCCAAGACCTATTTCTTCTAATAGAAATGTTTTTTCAGTGCCTGAAATAAGTGGATATATCTAAAATTTTGTTTTCTTGAAAAATATTAATTTTACTATGGCTTAATTGTTAAGTGTGTTACATGTCGCTCATGATGGTCATATTTAAAAAAATTCTTTTTATTATTCACTGTCATACAAAATTTGTGTGTGTGTGTGTTTTTAAATAACGAAATGGCGTATTATTTTTATTACTCTATCATAATAGTGGGGTTGGATTCTCTTACAAGGTTTCTTATGGCTTATTCAATGACTTTTCAGTTATGAAACAATGTCACCCTAAGCGTGACTTTGTTCCACTTTAAAAAAAATAATTAAAAAAAAACTGCCTTTTAAAAATACCTACTAAATGTGAATTTTAAACTTTACAATTGATATCTTAGAACTAGAAAAAGAAAGAAATTGCTTAAATGAAAATTTCAATAAGTTTTGGATCTCAAAAGACAAAAAGAGGCAAAAATTGAGACAAAGTTACCCCAATTGGAGGTAACAATAAATAATCAAATCTTACCACTTGAAAAAAGCAAATAGGTATTCCTAGGTTTGTCCATTCTTAAATTTTAAAAAAGATTTTGGGCTATGATGTCATACACTCACGCACAGTTTTTTTTTAAAAAATCAGTTATAAAAAGGAAAAAAGTCACCAAATTTAGGGGATTTTTTCCTTTAATGGCAACCTAGCTATTGTACTATTAAGTTATTGGTTTGGCGCAGGCTTGAAAATCGTGCCAACCAAAAAGTCGCCGCCAAACATCGCTGCATGAGTGTAACAGATATGTTTCAGAATTTGGTGTTAATAAAGTCTTCCACAGAAAGTAATAACAATTTTCTGCCACAGTCTATTTTTCATTTGGATTTCCAGATATAGGATACTCGATTTCTTAATCTTTCTTACCTAATCAGCTACATATTTCGTATAAAGAATACCATATTCCTTTCAGCTACATATTCCATATTTTGTAGCTCATATAGGAATATCAGTTACATATTCCTATTTGTTTAACTGGAGCTTATTTTTTCCAATAAATCCATTTTCTATCCAATTGCAACTATTCATAGTTCATCATTTAACACTAAAGAATAGTATAAATAGTATAATATAAATATAAAATAGTATATATATGTATACGTAGATATACAGTATATATGTGTGTGTGTGTATATATACATGCATATATATCACTGGCGCTCAGCTAACCGAAAAGTACCCAAATAACATTACGATAAGAAAAAATTAAAAATAATTTTTTAGAAAAATAAAACATGTCTGTGTAAAAAAAATTATTTTTGTTACAAGTTTCATTAAAAAAAGTTAAACGTAGTTTAATGCCATGGTGTTATTCCGGAGAAATATGGTAAGCAGAAAACTGAATAACATTTCTTTTTTGTTTTGTAAAATTGAGCCTAGAAAAATTATTTCTATGCTAAGAATCGGCAAATCCGCCATTGCGATCAGCATCAATAATAACAGGTTATGGAAAGTTGCCAGATTACGCATTGATTTTAACATTTCCTTTTTATACATAAAATAATAGTTACTTGATAATTTGTAAATTTAGATTTGAAAAAATTCAGTTAGAGGGATTTTCTCTGAATAAAAAACTAAAATTCTTTTTTAGAATATACTTCCAGTAAATTTTATACACATGACGTCACACTCCAGTATGCCAAGCCGCAATTCACTCCAGCAGATGATCTTTAGCCTCAATCTAGGGTACTTGTGTAAATTTTAAACAAGCTGGATAAATGACGGCAGCTGATGCCGTCGCTATCTCCAAATCAAAACATTCTGCACCCAACTCCCAAAATGAAATTTTATTTTTTGTACTTTAGAATGTTTTTTTTTCTTGTTTTTTTTTTGTGCAAATAATGTATTAAATGAACAAATTTATAAGTAATGTATTTACATATATTATTCATATTTATCACTATTTTATGAAATTATTTCGTACATTTTATATACTTATAAAAAAGTGTTCTGAATTACGAAAAAACCCCATATACAGAATGCCCCATGTCCCAAGCATTCTGGATAACGGATCCTATATTGTATTAATATGCATAGAACTTTGTGTGTCTGCTGTTTTCTAAAGGAATGCTGCATCTCTTTCGGGACTATTTAACAAAATACAGGTTTTTTTCGTGAACCTTTGATGAAATTAGCGTTTCTGTTTTCCCCTGCGATCCTTTGGCGAAATTCATGTTTTTTTTTTTCATGGCCTTTCGACAAAATTCGCACTTTTTCCGTGATCCTTTGACGAAATTAGCAGTTTTTTCCATGATTCTTTGACGAAATTGGCATTTTTTCTGCGGCCATTTGACAAAATTTGTGTTTTCTCTGTAGCCCTTTGATGAAATTCCCATTTTTTCCACGATCCTTCAATGAAACTCATTTTTTTTTTTTTTACAGTCTTTTCACGAAAATCAAGTTTTCCACGGCCCTTTAATGAAATTTGCGTTTTTATCACAATCTGTCAATGAACTCAGCCATTTTCCTAGATCCTTTGATGAATTTCATGTTTTTCCTTTGGCCTTTGGACAAAATACGAGTTTTTTCCGCAGTCCTTCGATGAAATTTGCCATTTTTTCGAGATCCTTCGACAAAATTTGCCATTTTTTGGCGATCCTTTGACAAAATTGGCCGTTTTTTCATGATCTGTCGGCAGAATTCTTCGTTTTTTTTGCGATCCGACGATGAAATTTGCCGTTTCTCCGACGAAATTGACCGTTTTTTCGTGATCCTTCAACGAAATTAACAGTTTTTTCCACGATCCTTTGATGAAACTGGTATTTTTTCTGCAGCCATTTGACGAAATTTGCGTTTTCTCTGTGGCTCTTTGATGAAATTTGCATTTTTCCGCGATCCTTCAACGAAACTCATGTTTTTTTGACGGCCTATTGACAAAATTCACGTTTTTTCACGGTCTTTTGACTAAATTTTTGCTTTTTTCGCGATCTGTCAACAAAATTAGCCTCCTTATACGCGATCCTTATTGGTCTTTTTCCGTGATCCTTTGACGAAGTTTGCCTTTTTTTCGCGTCAGCGGCATCACTGCATGTTTTTAGTTTGCAAGTGCCCTAAAAAGTCTGCGATGCCCGTCGCAACGTCGCGTACATTCTGCCACGGGGGTTGAGATTTTTCTTTTTGTTCAGGCAAACACTCGTTAAGTGCGCTAGATGGACAAATTAGAAAAATTTGTCAAATAGTTCGGAAGATTTATGTCACCTATTTTTAAATTCCTTCCTTTTTACAAATAATAAAGAAATAACTGTTTAAGATAGGTCTTCTTAACTTCTCACCAATATATTGTTGATAAAGGGGATCAGGTCACCTCACTTGAATCCACAAAATTTATCCTCTCTTCCAAAATAAGGCAATATAAATACATTCAAGTTCGGTTAATAAGAAAAGCAAGAGAATTATAAAAATCCTCGTAAATACCCATGGACAGGGGTGAGGAATTTTCAGAAAATCTTACCAGCCAACAAGATGCCACATATACAATTGAAAATCATTAGGACAAAATGTTCATGACTGCAAAAATAGTTAATTACTATTGCTACAATGCATTTTCATATTTGTTTCTATAAAATTAAAAAAATATATCAACAGAGGAAAGCTTACTATAGAACTTTGTACAATGTTTACATCACAGTAATTTGGAAAGTTGCAACATACAGCTAATTAGTGAAAAAAAAATACAGTCTATTTAGCATATCTTTTATTATAGCCTGCAGTTTTTCAAATTCACTCACTCCACCACAAAATCCACTCATCAGTGGCAAGTAAAATAATATATTTCCCTGCCCCTGCCCGTGGAGATAATAAAAATCCTGTACCCCTCTGTCTAACTAAATGATATAAACATTTATTTAGACGGGTCTTTTCTTTTATCAAAATCACAGTATACTGAAGTAAAAGTCTTTTAAAGAACTATTAATTTCAAAGGACATGGGCGACGTGCAGTAATTCAACTTATCACTTCTTTTTTTTTCCAGGAAAAGTACAGCTAACATTAAAATAGTTGTCATAATTTTTGAGCTATCGATTTTACAAATAATTTCCATTTTAGCAATGCAATAAAAAACATGAAAAAGCTCGGGTTAAATCCTAGAACAAGCGAGATACTTAGCGTCATCGAATTTGGCAAAGCAATACATGAGTTTTTCTTGCTACCGGTTTGTTTCTTACATTTTTTCCATGCCTACTGTGCTTTGTTCTGGCATGGCCAGACTGCATGCGCTCTCACTTAGGATGCAGTCTGGCCATGGTTCTGGAAAATGAGTTGGTTTTTGAGGGGATTAGATTGGATTGGTTTGTTTATTGTGTGTTGTAGTTGTATAGTCTGATTTGTTGAAGTTTGATGTTTTGTCGTATGTCATAGAAGGATAATTCCTGTGAAATATTAAAAAAAAAAATGAAAGATGAGAATTAAAGGTTAAGTGAATTTTTGTTGATTTTATTATAAGATCTATTTTATGCATTTTAGAGATTGCTGTAAACCGGTTTTTGTGCACACATACAATACATCAATTACTGACTGCTGCTTGAATGAATTTCATGCATTCTAGAGATTGCTGCACAGCGAATTTCATGCATCCAGAGGGTTTTTTTTCGGTTAATGTACACGAAGCATACATATATATTGAATGCTTGCTTGAATGCCATTTTATGGGCGATTTCATCGTTATGTGTGTGACTTTTAGAGAGTGTTTTTTTGCAAATAGAGACAAATAATTTAAAAAAAAAAATTAAAATAGTGAAGTCATTGTTACGTGTGTGACTCAGAAGAGTCACACACGTAACAATGACTTTACTATTTTTTTTTTTTAAATTGTTATTACTTTAGACTAAAGGTGTCACTACCAAAATGATTCTGTATGTGTCCTTTCATTGCAATTAAAAAAGTAAAACGTTATCTAAATAATTTCACTTCCAAATTTGTCTCAATTTGAAAAAAAAACACTCTCAAGTCACACAGGTAACTGTGGAATCACCCTTTATGCATTCTAGAGATTGTTGCACAGCAAATTACAAACATACAGAGAGGTTTATTTTCGGTTAATGTACACGATGTATTTGTATACTAATCGCTGCTTGAATGAATTTCATGCATTCTAGGTGCATCCAGGGTGTTCTTTTCTGTTAATGTACACAAAGCATACGTATATATGTTACTAACCCAATCATTACCTGTGTGCTTTGTGGCAGAGAACTCACTATACTTACACAGTTCCTATGAGAATTTCTTTCACAAAGTAAACATTTATTTTATTGATCTTTTATTGATTTTATTGTGATTTTTATTTTTTATAGAAGAGGATATTCCCTTCTGACATAAAAAAAGGGTTACTCTACCAGCCATTGATAGCTAATCTTTTTTTGCTTTAACTTGTATCATAATTTTAGGTTCTACTAAAAAAGAAAGATTTAGAGAAACATTAATTTGTTTTTTTAGAATTGAAAAAAAAATTGTTTTATATTCATTTTAAGAGTTTATTATTATTTTTTAATATTATGTAATTACATTTGTTACTTTATTTTATTATTACTAGATCAAAATCATAAATCAGGAATACAAGTAAAGAGAGATTATTGCTGCTTGCCCCTTCTTCATCTCCTTTCATAGAGTACTCGAAAACAGAAAACTTAAGAAGATAAGCTCCTTCAGAATGCCAACTGCTTGTAAAAAAACATCCCTTGGCTTTTAAAGAATTTTCGCATACTACACTACCAAAAAATGGACAATAATATCCAGAGACTTTAAAAGAATATCTACTTAATATGCATAAACCATTGCTCTACCGTATCCTAGAGTTGTGGATTTTCCGGAAAATTTTGAAACAGAAAATTTTCTGGGAAATTTTCCAGAAAATTTTCTAAGCCACTACATTAACAAAGTATTGTAAAATTAAATTCTCATTCACTAGAGGCTACAAGTAAACAAAACTGGAGTATTTTCTTCAACTCGGGATGTGATGCCCTTTTGAGTTTTCCCCTTCCAACAAAAAACTATAAGCAAAATTAAATAATTAAAGTATATAAATCGTGATTTATAAGTTTTTATTCATGCATAAAGCTGAAAAGTTAAAATATAATAATTCTTTAATAACTATTATGCATATATAATGTTTCAGTAATTAATTAAAAAATACGATATTGGACAAAATGTTTTATTTACTAAATTGATCTTTGAATATCTGAAATTAAAACAAAATATGTTCTAAAATAACTGTATATTTCTCTATAACAAATAAAATGATTTTTTTTATTAATGATACTGACACATTTCATGAAAAAGCTGAATTACTATAAAATTGTGTTGAAAATCAAAACAAATGACCAAAGTTTATACATTCAAGAATTTGTTGAAAAAAAAAAATCAAATATAATATGATTTTTATCGCAATTTTTTCTACGAACACTTTACTAACTGTGGAAACACCAAGATTCCATGACGTTGATGTCCTAACTTTCTGGGTCACTCTCAGAACTGGACAGCATAGGGTGACCTAAATGAGAATTGCTGCTACCTAGCGTAGGTGAAGATTCTGTGTCTGTGTGTTCCTTTAATAGATCAAGCTCAGAGTCAGAATTTGAAAGCATATCATTGTCATCGCTTATCAAATGAAGATTTTGTGAAACCGATACCAGCTTCGCACTGCGTTCATCTGTCAATCTATTTCTCTATTTTGTTCTTATGTTACTAAATGTCTTCCAATTGTGTTAACATGAAGCAGCTGTTGGGGGAACAGGGTTGGCAAGTTTTTGACGCATGACGGTTTTTACCGGTTTTAACCATGGTTTTTACCGTCATGTCAAAAACCTCCTTGTCAAAAATGGCGAAAACTGTCAAAAACCCATTTTTTAGTAGTTAGTTTTTACATTTTTTTTTTCATTCTATCTTTAATATTAAGTTGTTTTACATAAAATATTCAGAATCAAAAAGACTCTAAAGTATATTTATCCATCCACGAAAAACAAAAAAGAATTGCATTAGAATAATACGTGTACATCTCTGTTAGAAGATCTCTGCAACAATCTTAAGCTATTTGGCAAATTAGATTTTTTGAAGAAATCCTGGGCTTAGATGCTTTACACTCACGCTAAAAAAAAAAAAAATTATCGGTTAAAAAAAAGAAAAAAGTCGCCAAATTTAGGGGATTTTTTTCTTTAATGGCAACCTAGCCATTGTATTAAATTATTCGTTTGGCGCAGTCTTGGAAATCGCGCCAAACAAACAGTCGCCAATCTTTTGTTTACATTTTAGCGTGATAGTAACACATCTGTTCCAAATCCTGTAACCTATAAGTATTAGATTAAACAATGTGTATAATTTCGGTACAATTTATTACATTGTTGAAAACAAAACTTTAAGATTCTACTTATTGAAGTGCAAATGAAAATCACCTTAATTGCATTTATGAAATACATAAGATATGCATTTTAAAATATTATATCGAAGAATATTCAAATTTATTCACTGCCAGTCTGTGCTTAACATCTATTGTCATACAATGTAACAGCAGCATTTTTGCATCTCTAAAATAATTTTAATGTACTTTATTCAAAATGTATATTGAATGTTATTTAATAATTATAATAACCTTTTATTATCATTTAATATTAATGTTAATTGCAGTTAGTAGAATATATATTAGTGAAGATTATGACAAATATTGCTCTTTTCTTTTACTCTTGTATTTTTAAATCTTTCCCATATTAGGAAATGATCTTCTTTTAAATAAATTTAACAAATGTAATTGTAAATAATAATAACAAGAACAACAAGGTAAAATCAATCTAGAAATGTATTGTATGCTACACTTACACCATAAATTGGAGGACAATCGAAAATGATAGGTTTTTGACGGAATAAACCGGTAAAAACACGGTTTTTACCACTGTCATGTCAAAAACCAGTTTTTGACGTCAAAAACCCAACCCTGTGGGGGAATATTCAAAATTCTGACAGCAACTCTTGATAGTTCTCTTGTACTTCAATAACCGTTCCACCAAGTCATTGGGGATATTTTACTGGCAGCTTTCCAAATAATGTCTCTACTCCAGAGCTTTTGTTTTGTCCGGTATTCTGCTATATCTGACATTACTGCAACTTAATTTATAACAGGAATGTTTCTAGCAACTTCGATTACACTTTCAATAGCTGGCATTCAATCATATACTGACAAATGCTGTCCACAGTATCGTGGATTCAAAAGAATCGCAGCTAAGTGCACTGAGTGAAAACAAAAATCGTATATGATACTTAAAAACGAGTTAACAGACTTTTCTTCTTCTTTGGTCAGGGGTGAAAAAGGCAAGTGCTCGATTATTTTCTCATCACATTTTTTAAATATAACTGTAACTTCTGAAATAGCTGGTGCATCACCTTCTGCCTTCTGTATTGTTGCAGAAATGGATAAAGGCAGGTCGTGTGCAGTCTGAACTTGCACCCAAAATATATCATTATCCAGTATCTGCTTTCGTAACATTTAGAGGCAGTGATATTGTGTTATCTATAGCTGCACATTGTGAGAATTTCCTTTGTACAGACACACAGCAAGTTGTCAAAACATCTCGTTGCTGAACCCGGTCTAGTTTCTGCTGGCAAAATAAGAGAACTTTCTTTCCCTTGCTTTTCTTTCTGTATTGCCTTCAATGTTTGATTGGCGACGTGGTGATTCTTAAACAATTTGACAATTACCTTGCATTTTGACAATATTGTTAGAATTTAATTCAAATTTATATCCTTTGCCAAAGAGTTTAACCCATGAGGAAGGCAGCCAAATATTAAGTAAGTGGGGATATTTTTCCTGTAACATTTGCCAAGCTAATTTCATTTTCCTTGCATTGTCATTTATAATGCTATTACTTTGGAAGGACCTACTCTTTCAATCTCTCTTTTCAAAATTTCTGCTATGTATTCTCCAGTATGATAAGAAGAATTTGTATTCACTTCTTTTAAGAATATTGGCTCAGGTGTTGCACACATTATGTTCATCAAAGGATCTGTGGTACCATCTTCTGACCTCTGTCACTACCACATTACTTTGTTTATCAAATAACAAGACAAATGGGCGATTCATTTTCTGCGGGTGCTCTTTCATTATGAAATAGGGTAAATTGACTTGTTATGAGTTGTAAATTAAACAATATGACAAATCTTAAGTAAATCAGAATGAAACTAATTTTATTCATGTAGATTACAAAGTTGGAATTATAACCTGTAGTTTTTGATTAAATGGTGCAGAAATTGACTAATAAAAGAAAATATGGAAAGTTCAAACATGTCTTATAAAAAATTTACTAAAAAATTGCCGGTTTGACATTTAAAATTTTCCGGAAAAACATAGTGGAAAATTTTCTGGAAATTTTTCCATTTTGGAAAATTTTCCTCCCCACATCACTAACCGTATGGTTAGATGTGCAACCACCCTATACGCTGAACCTGGATGAACTAAACCTTCAAATCTACTTAGTTCCTCAAAGTCAGTTTTCAGTAGTGTTAGCAGGTCTACTTTCACCATTAACGTGCTAGGAATATACAAACAAAGGGAAAGTAGTTTCTAAGTCAAGAATTAAAAATGTAACAGATTTTTATGAAAACTTAGTAGTGTAAGGGACATGACATATAGCTAAATCATAATATCTATTTTTGTATCAGTTAACAATATTTGCAACTCAATCAATTGTCATGAATGAAACTTAATAAAATTACATTTAGCTCATGTAATGTCATGAAAGTTATGATTATAATATATGAAACTCAATCTTATATGAATTTGAAACATACATAAAACTTATGTGTTCTGAGTTGTCCTGTTTTTACCTATGTTTCACAGTTTACTGCAAAGTCTTCATAAAAAAATATAGTTTTAATCAATAATTTATCCTAAAATTTCCCCACTAAATTCTATAAAGATCAAAAGCCCCAAATCAGAATAGGATTAAAAGTGCGACATACGTTGCAGAACAACAGGCTTCTCTGCAGAACATTTCAAACTTCCATTCAGCGAAATTCACCATTTAACTGTCAGAAAAAATGCAAAATTTACCAGTCGATCATCGGAAAAAATTGCAAAATTCATCAATTGGCCATGGGAAAAAGAGTGAAATTCATCAGTCGACTGTGGGGGAAAAAAATCGCAAAATTCTTCAATTGTTCATTTAAAAAGATTACGAATTTCACCAATCAGTTGTGGGGAAAAAAATACGAAATTCATCAGTACATCATTGGGTAAAAATCGCAAAATTCTTCAGCCAATTGCAGAAAAAAATTTGAAATTCGTCGGCCAGTCATGAAAAAAACCCTGTTATTTTCACCAATAACTTGAAAGAAAAATCTGCAAAATTTGCCAATTAGTAGAAAGAAAATATTGCAAAATTCGTCAATTTTGATAGAGTAAAAATAAATGAAATTTGTCAGTGGATTATCGAAAAAAAAGATCTCAAAATTCTTCAATCAGTCACGGGAAATAAATTGCGAAATTCGTTGATCAGTCACAAGAAAAAATCGCAAAATTCATCTGTCAATCAAGGGAAAAATCTAAAAAAAATTGCGTTTAGTCAATCTTGGAAAATATTTGGGATATTTCATTGATAAATGCGGACTCTTTACAAACCAGTTCAAAATATGTCTTTTGAACAGGATACAAGAGTACCCTTTTGAGAACAGTGTGCCTTTTTAAAAATATTTCTGTACGGCAGCTCTTTTGTTCTAGAGTCAACACTACATTCATTACCAATAAAAAAAAATTGAAATCTCATGTACAGTGAAATTGCCTATGACAAATGTTACTCATAACCTGTTAAATAACATGTATTCAGTAACGAAAGAATTGTGCATGGGCCTCCACCTGGATATTAAATCTGTTAGAAAAGTTCTAAAAGTTGGATTTAAAACTATGCATGGACCAAATTTCCAAAGACATTGCCTCCATAAAAGTGATATCTCAAAATGTATCTCATCCAAAGTTATTGACAGAACTATAAATTCTTTGTCAGTGCCCTGGTTTTAAAAATAAATTTTAATGCAAAATAATGTTTCTTTAGTGTGTGTTCCAAAATTCCAAAGTGTGTGTTAAAATTCCTGTTACTAATGTGGAAAAAACACTAAAAATCTCATAAAAATTTTTAATTTTTAAAAATTATTCAAAAATTCCAAAATCAGGCTTAGAGGTGCAAAATTACATACATAGAGGAGCTTAATTCAAAAATTTTGTAGCTCTGTGTGCAGCAGTCTCTTCAAAACACAGCGGACAGATACACAATCTGGAAAATTCATACATAATGTTCAGAAATCTATACGAATAAAAGAAATCATTAATATTTTCATCCGTAATTATGTTTTATTCAGCAATATGACTTTCTAAATCTTCTTTATTCTATTTGTACATGAATCTTTTTGTCTGTTTCAGTTACTCTCAGTACAGTAATCCCTCAACATTCGCGGTTTTAACATTCGCGAGTTTCGATTATTCGCGAATATGAAAATGAGGAAAAACTTAACATTGGCGAGAATCTGACTTGATTATTCGCGATTTTTTTAAAATTATTATTATCACTTTCTTTTTCAGAATTTATAGTTGTTAAAGATTATTTCCCCTGTTTTCTGAGTATATATTTACAAATCAATTTTCAATTGTCAACTGAAAAAGGAGCGAGTGTTGTAGGAAAGCAAAATAATAACAACAGCAGAATACTCATTGCAAAAGTGATATAATAAAAAGTTGTAAAGGAGGTCAACGGCAACTTCAATCTATTAATTTAAAATGTGCAGGTTCTCGTAGAAATGGAGCTAAAGCTGCACTTGATAGGAAATAAAAGAATTTCTGAATCATTTATCTGTATTTAAATATCGTATTTTAATATTGTATCGCATACTGACTCACTAATACATTATCATCTCTTTGCGATTTGCGAATAGAGAAAGTCGAAATTACTTTATATAAAAACCTAGGCTTTTTTAGCTGTAAGTATTTCTCCAGTCAGTTAATTTGAATTATCTTCAATCAATAAATTTCATGTTTATGAACATGTGTAAACATTTACCTTCTACATACATGCTATGCAGAATGTATTGTTAATACATATTATCCTTTAGTTCTTTGAAATGCTGTGTCACTCCAATTAAAATTTTATAGAGCGTAACTCATATTTTAGTGCAGATAGATACACTCAACATTCGCGAGGTTTATCTGGAACGTAACCCTCGCGAATGTTAAGGGATTACTGTATTGCACTTTTTCATCAAAATTTAGATATTTTTAAGGTATGCTTTTATTCAAATATTTGCATGTAAAATTTATTACTTTCAGCTATAAAAATTTATAATTTTCTTAAGTTATTATGAAATTTAATCTTATTATTTTCATTAATATCCTTAATTTGTAAATACTGATGTCTAAATCAGTTTTTTTGTTTTGTCTTGTTTCTTGTTTTTATTTATGCTCATTTATTATTTTATACTTCTTTTCAGGTGAAAAATTTGTGTTGATCACAATGTTGTAACATTTCATTTAAAATGCATATGTAAATCACAGTGTGCAACATTTGTTATTTTATAATTTTATCTTTTTTTACTACTCAAATTAATTTTTAATTACCTGTTTTAAGGTTTAAATGTGACAACTGGGTCATTTCACGTCAAATCAACCAAAAATTTTCAATATTCAACCTGACCATTTCAGATTTTAATGAAACCTTCAGGAATCATTCTCCCTGATGGTACAAATGAGAATATACCTTTATAATTTTTTTATCTCAGTATATTTTCATACAATTAATTTTTTTAATTTCGAAAAATCATCATTTTTTGGCTTGTATAAATGTTTTAAATTTTGAATTTCTCAAGTTCTATCAGGAGTAGAGAGTTGTTTGACCCCTCATTTTAAAGAGAATTTCATAAGGTTTAATTTAGTATGCAAGTTGACTATGCTTGGTTTAAAAATAATAATAATTTATTTTAATTAAAATTTTTTTAAGTAATGTTTTTTAAAATTTTTGAAAAAAATATGTTTTTTGTAATATTATAATCTTTAAATTCTGAAAGTTTTAGAGTAGGATCTCAATGGGATCAGCAGTTATAAAAAAAATAATGTTTAAAATGAATAAAACAATAATATCTTTAGCACAATCACAAAGTTGGCAAGGTGCCAACTTTAAATACTAGCCCTAACTAGTGTTTAACATTAGTTTTTTTTTAATATAACTGCTGATCCCATTGAGATCCCACTCTAAAACTTTCAGAATTTAAAGTTTATAATATTACAAAAAAAATATATATATTTTTTAAAAAACACTATTTTAAAATTTTTTTAATTAAATTAAATTTACCTTTTTTTTTAACCAAGCGTAGTCAACTTGCATACCAAATTAAACCTTATGAAATTCTCGTTAAAATGAGGGGTCAAACAACTCTGTGCGCCTGATAGAACTTGAGAAATTCAAAATTTAAAACATTTACACAAGCCAAAAAATGATAATTTTTCGAAATTAAAAAAATGAATTGTATGAAAATTTACTGAGATAAAAAAATAAGAAAAATATATTCTCATTTATATCATCAGCGAGATTGATTCCTGTAAGTTTCATCAAAATCTAAAATGGTCAGGTTGAGTCACTGGTTGATTTGACATGGACCCAACTATTACACCTCTATATTCACTTCTACTGAAGCTTTAACATCGTATAGCAGAAATGATATTAATGAAGATTTCTCTCGAATGTTTTAAATCTAATTTCTGCTCTTCTTCTACAAAAAACGGATCTAACATGAAAAGTAGTTTTTTTTTAGGCACTTTGGAGAACTTTTTCACAATTGGGAAATATGTTATCAAGCTTTTTCTCTATACTACTTGATCTAACACTTCACATGATTATACATACCAGGACAACCTTATTCATGTAGTGTGTGTAAGAAATCTTTTATCTGAATGAGGCAACTTCAAACGACACGAGAGTAAACATTTGATGAGACGTGACTATGTACATGTCAAACACATAGGTGGTGTTCTCACAAATGTAAAAAATGAAATATTTTCTCAATTAGTTATCAATATATTTTTTCTTTCCAGGAGAAAGATTTAAATGTTGTCATTACTTACTGTTATTGTTTTCAGGGATAAAATTTATTTTTTCTTTCTTTAAAAAAATTTAATTTATTTTTATTCTTTTAGTTAAAGGTTACAATACAACATTTTATTTAACATGTTTGACGTTTTAATGTGTTATGCTATATACATTACTCATTATTTATTTATTGATGATTAAAAATGCATAAGTAATTTTCATCAATCTATAGGAACAGTGATGTGATTTCCGTTAATATTTATCTTTAATTTCGTAATTCTTATTTCTAAATCTACTTGTTTTTATTTTTTCATCCTTATTATCAAATTTTTATTGACTAAAAAAAATTCTTGTTATTTACAATGTTTTTACATGTTTAAAAATCTGTATATAAAAATCACAATATGGAATATTAGTTATTGTTATTTTTTTTACACTTCGCAATAATTTTAAATTCCCTTTTTCAGGCTACTAATGCCACAACACTGAAAGTTCTCTCAAGCCTGCTAAAGCTACAACATACAGGGTAGATTTCAATTCACAGAAAGAAATTCAATCCACTTTAGATTCTTACAAACACTTTAAAGTGTAATCCGTGTTCTTAGTCCACAAATAGAATAAAAGGCACCCAATTTTCCACTCCGTACAAATGTAAAATATGAAAGCGAGCTTTATCTAAACTAGAAGATCAAACCGGAGAGCCCTGGTCATAGGACATACGTGAAAATCCTTTTTAAATATAAATTTCTATTAATGTTATACATTTAATATATATGTTTTTAGATTGTAAATTAACATCATCAAAAACATTTTAATATAAAAAACAAGTTATGTATTCAAATAAATTTTTAGGATTAACCGCATGCAGGATTTAATAGTCGAGGAAATCGCCAAACATTTCGCTACTTGTAGCAGCCTTTTAGATTCTGATAATTTTCGCAGTTTACGCACATAGTTTGATTACATATCTGTTAAAAATTGTGTGTTATTTTCATTATTTTATTATTTATTGATTAACTTTTATTTTGTCATGAAATATTAACCAGAAATAAATGCGGAACTATTTATATTGTTTTAAGTGCAAGTAGGTTAATCTTTCATAATCGAACTACATGTGATAAAAATACATTTTTAAAAATCATGCTTGACAATTAATTTAAAACCACAATTTTAGTCAGTGGAGTTAGTTTTCAAGCATGTCATGTTTTCAAAGAATATTTTTTTTCCTATCCGATGGTGTAAAAATTGAAAATGTGCTATATTTGTAAAGTAAAACCGAAAATTATTGGTGAGGTGTTGGCATTGTCTATATGACATCAGTGTTACTCACAGACATGTTTTTGTTTTATAATACAGTTTTCCTCATCTAAGACGTCATATGGTTCTAGTACATATAGGAAAAAAGCCATACTCATGTGATGTGTAACAAATTTTTTACACAATAGTAAACACTTGCAATGCGTATACCTTTTTATGTGTAGATTTTGTGTTAATATATTACAGGTTCTCGACTCTTGAGAATCTCATTAATTTTCATGTATGCCTCAGGAGCGCCATTTCAGAACTTTCTTGGGGGGGGGGGGGGGGGGCAAAGTTTTTTTTAAGGTAGTGGCATAGCCAAGGGTGGAGTTTGGGGGGGCTACGCCCCCCCCCCCTCCTTGCAACCTCTCTGAACGAAAAACGTTTACTGAATCATATATACAGAGACAGCAATACTTGTAATACGGAATCTAAAGTGCCCTCTGAAAAATTCCATTTTAGACAGGTTTTCGTCTTAGCAAGTAGAATTTTAAAATATTATGAAAGTTTTCAGTTATAGACAGGTACCGTTTTTTTTTCGGTATTCTTTAAGACTATTAAAATCTCCTTTATATAAAGCACTTCTGAAGAGCATAGGTGTATTAGAGTGAAACGTGTCTAAGCGAAACCTGTCTATAACATAATTCTATCTCAAACGGGGAAAAAACATCAAGTTTCGACGAAAAAAAACGCCATACAATTATACTTGCTAAGATAGAAACCTGTCTAAAATGGAGCTTTTTTACAGTCCTTTTCAACTTCTTCTTTGCAGGGGTGCCATTTCACGAGTTTCTTGGAGAGGGGGGGGGGGAGACAAAGTTTTTTTTATAGACAGGGGTTTAAATATCGTGCAGGATTGCACAAAATAGAAATAGGCCCCCACAATAATAAATGCAGTGTGAGATTTTGCCTTCTTATCTAAACTTCTTTCACAAACATGTGATTCTTCAGCAAATATATTTTTAATTTTAGTGGTAGTCCGCGAATTTTTCTTCTTTTTTACGCAAAAGCAATTCGTCAACCAATCGCGGTAAACATCGTGAATTTTACGAATTGGAATTAGAAAAAATAGTTTATTGGTCGCGGAAAAAAATTGTTAATTTTTTCAAACGACTGTGGAAAAATATTGCGAACTTCGCCAAAGATCACTGGAACAAATAGAGATTTTCGTCAATCGGTCGCGGAAAAAATTGCGAATTTAGTATAACTATTGTGGAAAAATATTGCGAAATTCGTCAAAAGATTGAAAAAAAAAAAAAAATCATGAATTTAGTCAAAGAATTGTGCAAAAAAAGGGAATTTCGTCAAAGATGACGCAAAAAAATATCTACTTTTGTCAGTCGGTTGTGGAAAATGACTTCCGAATTTCAACAAACGATCGTAGAAAAGAGTCGCGAATTGCGTCAAAAGATTGCGAAAATAAATAGCAAATTTTGTCAATCAGTTGCCAGAAAAAAAAATGTCGTGAATTTCGACAAATGGTGGAAAAAATTCGTCAACGATCGGAATTTTGTCAAAGATTGCGCAAAAAAATAGCAATTTTTGTCAGTCGTTTGCGGAAAAGGACTCCCGAATTTCAACAAACGATCGTAGAAAAGAGTCACGAATTTCGTTAAAAGATGGCGAAAACAAATAGCGAATTTCGTCGATCGGTTGAAAAAAAAATGTCGCGAATTTAGACAAATGGTCGAAGTGAAATTCAATCGGCCATGAGATAATCCACACACGAACACCATCAAGAAGTTACGAAATTTGCAAATGTTGTAATCCATAGTTATAATTTTCATTAATGGTTTTCTGTCAGTACAAATTTTCTGCAATCATTTTCTGCCTTCCTCTTCAGACTATGATCTAAATTCCATACAATTCAGAAAGCTACAAAACCCTTGGTCTGAGGTCCCTTGCTCCTGCATTGGGTGGGGCAACACGACCCAATCTGCAGTATGGATCGAACCGGGTTGACGCGGCTTATTTCCGTTGCGGGTCAGGTTGACTTGGAACATTTGACTACGGTTGAGACATATATGTCCCAGTGGACTATTTTTTGTTCTATTAGTACGACTTTTTGAGGATATTTTCAAGAGAAATCTGTCACAAGGAATTTTTTTGGATATTGTAGAACGATTGAATGCAATTTTTAGTTGTCAATCCTGGCCCGTTATCAAAGTGTTAATTGTTTCGGGTTCAAGTTGGGTTTTCCCTATTTTGAGTCGGGTTCGTGTTGCCCGAGTTTTCACAGAAATCCTAATTATTTTCAGATGAAAAAAAAATATATATATTTTTTCTACATAAAAGATAAAATTGTTATTAGAGATATAATTGTAATCTACTTTTCCAAATCATATTGAAATATGGATTAATTTTCTTTCATTTCGGGTGGGGTTGGGGTCAAAGGAAATTTTTTGGACGTTTCCGGGTTTACTGGAAATTACAGTCCTGCATCGGCTACCCGAAATGCATTTCGTTTTGGGTTTGGTTGATTCAATTTTTTTTTGTTGCGGGACGAGTAAACTTTATACTCTTCGAGTTATGCTTTGACTCTTTCGAATCGGGTTCGAGATGAACAGATTATACAAAAGAAGGTTCTGAATAATTTTCAAATGAAAAAACTATAGTATATGTGAATATTAATGGGTGTATATATGTGTTATTTTTTCTACATAAACGTTAAACTTGTAGATTACTTTTCCATAAATGTATTAAAATATACATTCATTTTCTTTCACTTCGGGTTCAGGTATGAATATTTCGGATTCGGCTTGAAGTCTGTCTGGTTAAAGTCAGGATTCGGGTGTGTTTACAACCAAATCTGGACAGGACTCTAGTGTCAGGCTGTGGAGAGTTTTAAGAGCACACTGTATATATATATATATAATATCATTTAATAAAGCAAATGATTTAATAGCATTATAACGATTGGAGTATACATAATGTGACACTAATAAAACAAAATTAACAAATCATACAATTAGGAAATTGAATACACCTCACCCATCCTCCCATCCCCGAAAAAAAAAATTACCCTTAAATTTTTGGCTAAAGAGAGAATTATCACTAAAATTCTAGTTTTGGGGGTGACGAATTTTTTTTTAATCATGCTGTACACAGCTCAGAAGCAATTCATAGAGTTTTTCCTCACACATATTTCTAAAACTAGCCAAAATACTCATTAATGATAAATGTCTCACTTATGGAATGTTGCAATAGCAAGGCTTTAGAAAACATGTCAATGTTTAAAGTGTTTATTAAATGTTTATTACTTTCTTCTATCTTTACAAGAAAAAGGTATTGGATTTATGAAAATTTACCACTTCCGGTTTTCGACGGATTTATACTTTTTAGAAGATCCTGAACACAATTAGCCTATTTTTAGAAAATGTCTATCTGTGAGTCTGTCTGTGTGTCTCAGTGTCTGTATGTGACAAAAATTTTGTGGGCGCTGTATCTCAAGAACTAATGCACAGGATTTGATAAAACTTCATATTCAGTTAAACATTGATATAAATGGGTGGTGATTAGTTTTTGGTGTAAATTGCCCAACAGATGGCGCTGCTATGCTACATTTTCCTTGATTTTTACGATAGCCATATCTCAAGAACTAATGCACAGAAGTTCACCAAACTTCAGATTCCGTTAGACCTTGACAAAAATAGATGTTGATTACGATTTGGTATAAACAGCCCACCAGGCGGCGCTGCTGTGCTACATTTTGAGCGATTTTCATGATAGCTATATCTCCAGAACTAACGCACATAATTTAATAAAACTTTAGATTCAGTTAGACCTTAGTATAAATTGGTGCTGATTTGTTTTTGGTGTATGTGAAACCTGTATGAGATAGAACAGAGAATCTGAGTTACAACTAAACCTAACTAATATTGAACCAGACATGAGGAAGCAGTGCTTGATAGAGCAAGCACGTCCTTCTCATTAACGATACTAGAGAATTACTCCAATAAAGCTACTATGTATGAATCAGTACGCCAATATGTCATTAAGTATTGTGGCTGTTTTCAACCAAAATTCTGTATTTTGATATGGTACTTATTATTAAAATGTAATGATGATAATACTTTTTATTTGAATATTAATATAAAGCAGTTAATCTAAGTACCAATTTAGTAGTGTGATCGTGCATTTTGAATTACGGTAGAACTTACTAAGACGGAAGCATTAAACACCTAGGAAATATTCCATTTTAGACAGATTTTGTTTTTTTTTTATATTAGCTTTATATTTGTTACCTGGTGGTACGCAGAAGTATAAACTGCGATTTAGTGGTACGTCAGTCTAAAAGTTTGGGAACCCCTGAGATAGAAGAAAGTTTTGTGATTGGCACATCAGACTAGTTTTTTTTATTGTAATCAAATCTTTGATCATGTTTAGATTTTTTTTTTTTTTGTTCTAACCTGTGATAACTGATAAATTTTCTGAAATTTCCAATTCCTTTGGGGGGGGGGGGGGGGCGTTTACCTCCCCGAAATGGTGCCCCTGGTATGTCTTCAAGAACAAAATATTCTTCATAATTGGAAATAACACTAGTAAATGAATTTCATTTTAAATTTTCGAAGAATTGTAAATAACAATATTTTGAATTTTATTGATTATATAATATCAGAACATTTTGAGTATAATATTGAAATTAAATATTAATAATAAAAAGAAAACTTTGATCTTCTTTTATTGTTTATTATGTTTTTGTGTAAAATTGTGATAACTTGTAATATGAAGTTTTAAAAGTTATCATAGTTTTACCTACTTTTTTGACGAATTGAGAAAAGAATTATATTGATTGAAAAATATTTATTTTTGTTTTATGTCAGCAGTTATAAAGTAAGTTGTCTTACAAATTGTAATATATAAAATAATGTAAATAATATCAGAACATTTTGAGTATAATGTTCAAATTAAGTATTAATAATAAAAAGAAAACTTTGATCTTCTTTTATTGTTTGTTTTGTTTTTGTGTAAAATTGTGATAACTTGTAATTTTCCTCATAAAGTTTTAAAAGTTATCGCAGTTTTACCTACTTTTTTGACGAATTGAGAAAAGAATTATATTGATTAAAAAATATTTATTTTTGTTTTATGTCAGCAGTTATAAAGTAAGTTGTCTTACAAATTGTAATATATAAAATAATGTAAATAATATCAGAACTTTTTGAGTATAATGTTCAAATTAAGTATTAATAATAAAAAGAAAACTTTGATCTTCTTTTATTGTTTGTTTTGTTTTTGTGTAAAATTGTGATAACTTGTAATTTTCCTCATAAAGTTTTAAAAGTTATCGCAGTTTTACCTACTTTTTTGACGAATTGAGAAAAGAATTATATTGATTAAAAAATATTTATTTTTGTTTTATGTCAGCAGTTATAAAGTAAGTTGTCTTACAAATTGTAATATATAAAATAATGTAAATAATATCAGAACTTTTTGAGTATAATGTTCAAATTAAGTATTAATAATAAAAAGAAAACTTTGATCTTCTTTTATTGTTTGTTTTGTTTTTGTGTAAAATTGTGATAACTTGTAATTTTCCTCATAAAGTTTTAAAAGTTATCGCAGTTTTACCTACTTTTTTGACGAATTGAGAAAAGAATTATATTGATTAAAAAATATTTATTTTTGTTTTATGTCAGCAGTTATAAAGTAAGTTGTCTTACAAATTGTAATATATAAAATAATGTAAATAATATCAGAACTTTTTGAGTATAATGTTCAAATTAAGTATTAATAATAAAAAGAAAACTTTGATCTTCTTTTATTGTTTGTTTTGTTTTTGTGTAAAATTGTGATAACTTGTAATTTTCCTCATAAAGTTTTAAAAGTTATCGCAGTTTTACCTACTTTTTTGACGAATTGAGAAAAGAATTATATTGATTAAAAAATATTTATTTTTGTTTTATGTCAGCAGTTATAAAGTAAGTTGTCTTACAAATTGTAATATATAAAATAATGTAAATAATATCAGAACTTTTTGAGTATAATGTTCAAATTAAGTATTAATAATAAAAAGAAAACTTTGATCTTCTTTTATTGTTTGTTTTGTTTTTGTGTAAAATTGTGATAACTTGTAATTTTCCTCATAAAGTTTTAAAAGTTATCGCAGTTTTACCTACTTTTTTGACAAATTGAGAAAAGAATTATATTGATTAAAAAATATTTATTTTTGTTTTATGTCAGCAGTTATAAAGTAAGTTGTCTTACAAATTGTATGTTTGGTGTATAAATTATGATGCATTTTAGTAATATTTGATTGATTTTAATTAGATATAACATTTAGCATTTTATTAATTTAACATTTTTATTTTATTAAATATTTGTTTTTATATTATATGTTATTTATTTAAATTTAACATTTATAATGTTTTTAGTTTTAGCTTATTATTAAGTGGTAACCATTAATGCTTTTCCTAATTTTTCTGTTCTAAAAATAATATTTCAAACATCAGTTTTGACAGTTCTATCGGAAAGATACTTTCTTATCTAGCAAAAATGTAACATTTATTTATAGGCCATAAATTGGTTCATGATCACATAATTGGACAAAGGCATTAAATCACATCAGAACTCCCCCCCCCCTTAAAAATATCATATCATGCGACATAATAAAAACATAATTGTCAACAGAACAAATGTTACGAAAATGGAAAGATTGGGAAGGAATTTAATTAATCGGAATCTTTTTCCAATCATTCTTCTAAAAACGTACAAAAAGATACCACAGAATAGTTATCAAAGTAATTGCAGTTGAAAAAAAATATAATTGAAATGTGTTGTGGTATAACTGAACAAAACATGTAAGTTATGAAATAATAGACAATATTAATATTTCACACAAATGTGGCCTTAGACAGGGCTCGAAAATTCTGAAAATTTTAAGGTTCCCAGCTGGGAACCTACATAAAAGTGTAGGTTCCCAGAAAAATTTATGTGTTCCCAGTTTTTTAATGAATTTAGAGCCTAATGAATGAAGATATTGTGTCACATAGACACAGTTTTGAATAATAAGCAAAAATTTTAGTTTTATGGTTTATCAATTAATGTTTTGACTGTTCTCTATCCAAAAGAACCTCGTCCCTCCCTTCATATTCTTATAAATATGTAACTTAAAAGGAAATGTTGCATTACATTTGCCCACTAAGATTAAGCATTATATATTGCATTTATTAATTTATTCAAACGTATACAGAACAAATAATTAATATATATATATACAATATTTAATTTCTAGGTTCCCAGCTGGGAACCTGAGTGGGAAAAATACGTTCCCAGAAATGATTTCTGCGTTCCCCGGGATCCCGGGAACGCTAATATTCAAGCCCTGCCTTAGAGCCTGACTAATCATGCCAGTGTCCAGTCACAGATCTACTTTGTATTGCTGAGTCTATAAAATTCATTTCAAACTTTATTTTCTTGATACATTATTAATTTTTAATTCGTTGGTTTGTAATGCTAATATAAGGTTTAACTTCAAAGAATAATCGTATTTATTTATAGTTTCATTTGATGAATAACTACTGTTTTGCGAAATTCAGTCATGTCTGGGCCTAGAAAATTAATAGCTTCTAAATAGCTGAACAGATAACAGCATTTAAAAAAAAATAAAAATTTAAAAACGTAGCTTGTTAGTCATTTTAAATGTACGCACGTTGCAAGTGCTATCAGTATTTACATATATTTTGTAAATAACTGAATAAATCTTGAGCATAATGATTACACTGTAAGATAATATATTAAAAACAATTAAGGATTATAAAAGAATGAAATAAATTAGAGTAACATGTAATATCAATTTCACAAAATTTAATTCAGCAGCATGGTAGAAGTCACTTTTCTGGACATGATATCTGTAGACATCATGGTTACAAAATTTTACACAATGTTAAAATGAAATTTTAATAAAATATTTCTCACGGTCTGGGGTAAATTGTGGGCGCTTTTTAGATAAGCCCAGTGCAATATATTTCTTTTTTACCCTTAATTTGAAAAAAATTCAGAAAGTTTGTACACATCAAAGTAAATTAGACTATCCCGAAACAAACCTGGAAGACAACAGAGTATGTTTAATCATTGCATTTTGAAAATTTGACGTAGCATCCACTTTTACGAAAACTGTTTTTGCAGTTTGTGTACACTGTATAAAAAATCATTGGCAGACAGATAATGTCTTTTTAACAGATATATATATAAAATGATTATACCCACAATCTCCACGTACTGTTTTGACAATTAAGCAATGCAAATTATATTTATTTTATTAGGATGTGCTTTTTAAGTTATTTAATGTTAAAACACCCATTCTAATTGCAGCAAATAAAATTTGCATCCTTCAATTGATTAAAAAAGTAGGTGAATATATTTGATATGATCATCGAATACATATCTGTGTAATGAAATTATCTGCCTCCAAATAAATTTAATTAGTTTTCATTACAAAAATTAAGAAGCTACCTATTGCATCCAGACATAGGAAAGCAATTCCACAAGGATTTGGTACATTTTCCTTGTTCATTACTCCCAGACCCCAAAACCACTCTCCGTCCTAATGTTGATATATATATATATATATACATATATGTCTGATTCTCGTTCCAATTTAACCCATTAACGACGACTTATTTTACACTTTTAATACTTCGATACCAGTTGACACTAGTTTTCCCATACTGTTATTTTAACTGATTGAATCTTAAATAGTTTCACATTAGGTAATGTGAATTTTTTTTTTACTAAGATACTGGTGTTCTTATTTAAAACTTTCGTATAACTTAAATCTCAAGTTTTCGTACCAACCGGCATTAATGAGTTAAGTATTGACAAAAACTGGGAATGAATCCTTTATAATCGGGTTCCACACATTTTAGCTTTGCATGCCTGACAAGGAGAGATTATGAGGTCGACATCACAGAATGTGGTGAACCTTTGTGTATCGATAGAGTATAGTTAGTATATAAATATATGAAAGCCAGAAAGTAGGGTCTTAAGAAAAAAGGTCTCAAAGTTTACATCACAGTTTATAATTGGATAAATTTCTTCTTTTGCCAAGCGACTTCATAGTCTGGTTGGTATGTCGCTGGATTCGAGATTTTTGTGTCTGTTAAAATCTTCAGCTTGACTAATTTTTACAGCGAAAATTTTTATCAATTACTTTTGAACTACAATTGAAAAAATATGTATAATCATCAAAATTTATGAAAAATATAATTTAAATGTATATTTTGTATCATATATATATGTGTTGAACTATGAAATTCTGCATGTTTAAATATTTAAATGAAAGTTTAAAAAAGAAAAAAGAGTAGACAATTTGTATTTATATAGACCAAAAATTTTTGCTGTTATTGGGAATTATTTACAGTTATTTAAATGAATAATCTACTATTTTTCATAATGAAATAAATTAAGATACATGATATAAATCTATAATATATTATTTTAATTTTATTTCATTGTCCAAACATTTAAAAAAATTCATGACATATTAAAATATGCTTTTATATTTGTAATATGATTTTTAAAATCTCGGATTTTTTTATTTTGTATTCAGAATAACTGTCTATGTAATAATTATTTTTAACAATTCATTTTTTTTTATATATGTATTTATAATACTGTTTACTTATATAGATACAATTTAAACTATGAAATTTTGCATGTGTATATATTTATTGAAAAGTAAAGTGAAAATAAATAAATAAACAAAAACAATAGGCAATTGGTACTCCTATAGATCTCAAAATTTTCCTCATTTTAAAATTTATTTACTATTATTTGCATAAATAAACTACTATTTTTCACAGTGAATAAATTAAAATTAATACGTTACATAAAATTATAGCATGCTAATTTAATTAAAATTTTTCTTTGCCAGTAACTTTTGTTTAGCTACTGAGTATGGCAGGGGACGTGCAAAAAGAAGTATTTCTTCAATTGTTAAAATAGCCAAGCGCAGCTTCTTTAGAAGTATTAAACAGCGAAGTTTTTTATTCCCAGGACTTTGGTAGGATCATGGGTGCAAGACTTTCAGTCTCAGGACTGATTTCAGTCTTGGAGAGATTTTTGACTGATAGTAAATTCTACTTTATGTACTTAAATAATAGCAATTTTACTATCAAGAACTTTTAATCTTTTTCATTTATTGTTAGATATCAATTTTCAGCCATAATGCAAGACATAGAAATATTCTAGCCTATTTTTATTTTATTATTCCTAATAATCAGAAAAGTTTTCAGTCTTGGCTTGGATAGACTTCTTGCACCCATGGGTAGGATGATTAGGATATTAACAGTCTGGCCATCATGGAAGTCATTTTAAAGCACAATACTATTTTATGTAATGTGATGTAATGTCATGAAACTGTTTTATGTAGAAAATATTGTTTTCTTTATCAAAAAGTTCCTGAACGATTTTAATAAATAATTTCTCTGCTCTAGTAATTTAACTTTTATTACCCAAAGTGTGAATTTAATACAATACCACCACAATGACTTTCTTTTTTAACCCTACACTGCACAATTTTTTCTTTTGGATCTCTTTTAATACTCATATTTTGAGTAAATGTCTCAAATTTCAATAAGTAATTCTTCACCTTATTTAATAACAGATTTCTGTAATTGCATAAGGCGAATATTTTTACTTAAACAGAGTGGTAGCCAGGAACTGAATTTATTTACTAAATATTAAATTTTCGTTTATTTATATATGCATCAATGCGCAATGTTAGGTTAATATCTGACGATAGATTAGACAGCTTAAATCATCATAATATCAAATTTAAAAAAGGATTTGTTCATTATAACTTACTTATAATTTATATTTTCTGTCTTAAAAATATTAACGGTTGACCCCCTTACAGGGGCATCACACTTTCACGATGAGTATCAGTTACACTTCTTTTTTTTTTTTTTTTTTTTGCAACTTTTTCTGACAAATCTTTTCTGCATTATGTAATTGTTGAAATTTTGAGTTTAGATAAGTCAAAATTTTCCATGCTAAAATGGCTGGTGTCCAAATTCAAGGATTTTGCCCACTCTATACGGTTCGTAGATCATGGTGCAGAGGTAAAAAAAAGCTACATTGATTAATAATTACAGAATATTGTTTTTTTAAATCTCTTAATCTTTAATAAATAACAAAAGTACAAGTAAATACATTGCGAATTTATCTGTCAATGAAAGAATTTGTTTTGCGGAAAATCTGTTCACTACATATCCATTAATAGCTTAAAATCTATCCATTTAATATATTAAAGCAAGAAGCAAAAAGTCTTAATATTTCAGTGCAAGTTTGACCTTACTGTGCATGCCTCAACTTTTTGAAGGGTGAATAAAGTAGGAAATAGAATTAAGAAGAATCAATAGGGTTAGGGAAATAATAGCTCACTGTTCACAACCCTATCCCTAGAAAATACCTCTTCTAAATTCTTCTTCATTCTATTTTTATTCCCCTTTCCTGGAGGGAGCATCCATTCTTCCACCTGCTTTGTTTGAGAGAGGGGTGAAGAAAAGGGAAAGGGAGGGATGCAATATCACATTTTTTAAAGGCTGGAAAGGGAAACGGGAGGGAGGGAGGGGGGTTCTCCCCTTTTAATAGAATTTGAAATAAGGTCATTTTCTGGGGAAGAAAACATATTTATTTTACAACCAGATAACAATATTTCTGATGTAATTTTTATACAGGTTGTAATACCTTTATATTTATAACTATTAAAAATTTTAAAGGGTTTGGACAACAAAAGCTTTTTTTTTTTTTTTTTAATGTTTTCTTACAAGCACTTTTACCACTTATTATCAATATTTTTTATTTATTTTACAACCAGATAACAATATTTCTTATGTAATTTTTACACAAGCTGAAAAACCTTTATATTTATAACCATTAAAAATTTTAAAGCTCTATTAATTATAACTTACTTATAAAAATTAGTTAATTTATTATTACTTACTTATAAACTACCTAGCTTACGCATTTAATTCTAGTTTATGCAAGAATTTAAGGTTTTCTCACAGACCCGGGCAACGCCGGGCGGGTCAACTAGTATGTAAATAATTGCAAAAATATTAATTCTTAAATATATTTGTATTTGTAAAGTTATCTGCATTTTCTAAACAATGTAAAGCAAAGAATTTTGCATTAAATATGAAATCTAGTTTAAGTCAAATATATATGACATACCAAATAAAATATTTTGCATCAAAGTTTCTGTAATGATATTTTATTGTATTATCGGTGCATAAAAGTTTAAGAAATTATTATTTTATTCTAATGATTATTTATTTAATATATGATTTAAGCAATGCTACTTTTTAAGTGTGTCCAATTTTGTTTCATGATTTCTTCTTTCTTTTTCAGGGATGAACTCATTTTAATATATATTTTGTGTTAATCATACTGCTGTACTTAGTTTTATTTAAAGTTTAAGAATTAGGACATGGTACTAATCAAACAGTTCTATGTAATATTTATTCACCTAAAGTAAAATTATAGATATTTTTAGGCAAGTCATTATGATATTTGATCTTTTAGTATTAGTTGTTATTTATTTGTTTATCTTTGATTTGTGAATGCTGATATTTAAATGTACTAATTTATATTTCTCCATACTTTTTTTTTTCTGAAGAAAAAGTCCAATTTTAATCACATTGTGGTATGTTCTCTTAAGTAATGTATACACAAATCACAGTATAAAATATTTATTATTGCTATTATTTATTTTTTCTTTCTATAGCTCAAAATAATCTTTAATTTTATTTTCAGGATTCGAGAATAACAGCTACCAAAGTGCTTTAAAGTTTGTCAAAGCTTTATTTCCACGCCATAGATCTCCATATAATAAAGATTATTCTGTTAAACGATATAAATGTAACCTCTGTCGTTATTCCACAAACCGTAGTCATGACTTAAAAAAGCATACTGTTGTGCATTCTGGTGAACGTCTTTTCAGGTGTGAAATATGCGATCGGGGTTTTGCTTTACAATGTACTTTAAAAGTTCACTTGCTTTTGCATACAGGAGAGAAACCTCATTCGTGTGATGTTTGTAACATGTCTTTTAGACAACGCGGTCATCTGCAACAACACTTGAAAAGTCACTTGTAATAAGTAAGCCAATCTCATATGTGTAGATTTTGTGAGAAATTGCTCATTTGTGTGAATTTCTGTACAAATCCTGAAGTTACGCAAGAATAAACACTTGTAATATCTCCTTTGTTCTATTTTAAATTGCCCATTGATTATTTTATTTAATTCCTAGTAATTGTTTTGCAGTTTTTCAAACTGTAAGTAATATTTTGAGAAGTGTGATTAAAATAATATCACATATTTTGAATTTGCCATAGTAAATACCAGGGCTGTGGAGTCGGAGTCGGGCCTAATTTTGGACAAAAGAGTCGGAGTCGGAGTCACTAAAAAACAGTCCGACTCCGACTCCCGAGAAGTTTGAAGTGAAATTACACTAATTCTATGTAATTTTAAATTTATAAACTGAATTATTATTTTTATATTTGGACTATATATACAAGGAAACCCTGTTTAAACAGTCCCAATATACTGTCCAGTGTACAGCATATATAAAAAATGTTTTTAATTGAAATCTCCAGTTTATATTTTATATTTAGTATATAGTTTGTTACAAAATGTCATTTTACAAAAATATAATAAATTTCACAAAAATAACCTTTACTTTTCACAAAATAGGCACTAAGAAAAAAAAACCTGTATCGAACCCTGTGTTGATATGTACATTACATGCTTTTAGGTCAAACAGGAATGTAACAGCAGGTTGCAGTGTTGCCAGTTGAGTTTTTTAGGTAGATTTCGTAAGAAATACTACCTATTACATTCTCCCCTAAATTGGAATTTTTGAAAAAATTTTGCAGATCTACGTCGATTATGACTTCTAGAGCCCAAAACCACCCCAGTTCAAAATTTTATCTATGTCACTCTTTTATGGACACGATAACTTCAATAATTCTGCACAAATCACATCCAAACTCATACATGAAATCAAGGGCATAACATCTCGGTCAAGTTCGTTAATGGGCAAAATCGAACCAGGGAGGGGAGGGATGGGGGGCTTTTTGTGAAAACAGAAAAAAACCATAACTTCTTAATTATGATACGTATCGAATCCGTTTAAAGTTATTACTTCTAGGAAAAGAGCCGAAAATTTATGTATGACATATTTTTCATATTATTAAAAATGGCCCCGAGTGGTGGGAGGGGGGTTTAAAAGAAAAAATATATAACTTCGTCCATTCACAAGATATCAAATCCGCTTAAATTTATTATAAATCCTCTTAATATTATCTAAAACTTTTATATTGACAAGTTTTTTATAGGACCAACCCTTATAGCAAAAAAAAAAAAATTAAAAACAAAAAAATCCCTGCCGGCTCCGCTTGCAAACAAGTTAGATTTCTAAGTGGGCAGTCCCAACTGTGGCATCATGGCAAAAAGGTCATTTCTTCCTCAATTCCCAACAAACAGTCGCCCCACGGTCTGCATCTTCAAAATCTACCTGTGCCTGTAGGCCGAGCCGTCAGGGATTTTTTTTATTCAATTTGCTTGATTGCTGCCACTTTTTTTTAATAGTAATATTTCTTTTATTTAATGTCAAATTTAATAAAACGACTGTTACTATTTCAAAACAAATGTCAACAATGAAACAATCTGAATAATAGGAATCAACTGGCAATACTAGTACTTTAGCCATCCAGGAGTCGGAGTCAGTTCCTTTAAAATTTCAGGAGTCGGAGTCGGTCATTTTTCCTACCGAATCCGCAGCCCTGGTAAATACTGATAATACGATGAATTTTAAAACTATGTAATGTTTTCTGAATTTGTTTTTGTTTTGTATTATATTTTTCATTATTTTAAGACACATACACAAATACAAGTAACGTCTACACCTTGATGCAGCTTTTGTAATAAATCATTTTCAACTTATTATGTTACAGTAAATATTCACACATGCTTTCTTTAAATGATAACTTTGTAAAATTTTAAAACTTTCAATTTTAATTGTGTACTGAGTTAATAAATATTTGATCTTGACTTTCATCTTTGCTTTTGATTAAACTAATTTTTCAGATATATAGAACAGCGGTTCCCAACCTTTTTCTTTTCATGTACCACTTGCTCAGTCTTTTTTAGGTGCATCCCTAATTATATAAATACGTAGCATCTGTAGTCGTCGCCTGATCCTTCTGCATATAACAGTGCAAAAGCTACCCAACTGAATGGTTTGAAATTTAATATATATAATCATTGCAGAATTTTGACGAGTCATTTAAAATTGTATGAAAATCAAATTAAAACTTAAAAAGATATTAATAAAAATATTTATTAAGTAATTTGAATTTTTTTTAAAAATCAGTACTACCTTATTATAGCAGCTTCTGAGGATTAATCATCAAGCGACCGAGATGTATCGCTAAGTTACCTGACATGTATGACATTATAGTCATATATGACGTATATGACATTTTATAACCTCTATGACCAAGTTGTATTCACATTCTTCATTTTATTAAATCCTATCATATGTAATAAATTCAATGATATCCCATGATAAGTAATGATTCTAGGTTGCCATATTGATTTACGTCATATTTAAGATGGAGTCCTATTATTTCCGTATTACTGAATTAAAAAACCGAATTTGTATACTAAAATTGTTTAATTATAGCAATCATATAATCTACCGACGGTTTTTTGTCTGGATATTTCTGGAGAAATAGATGTTAAATGGAAAAAGAGTCTAAATATGAATTTCAAGTTCTGAAATTTTCAAAGCTAGGCTTAAGTTTACCGTTGGAATTTTCAATAAATGTCAACAAAAGATAAAATGTTGCCAACTTAAAATGTACTTATTTTATTATGGAAATTAATAAAATCATAGTAACATATGATGTAATTAATCTCACTGAAATAATAAACCTTATTTGGCACATTTGATGTACAATTTCCAACTTGTTTTAATGAGTAATCTTCTTAGCATTGCTAAATAATAAATCGACTCAAGTTACATTAACATTTTTTTTTTTTTTGTATCTTACATTTTAAAGTTACTTTTATTTTTTATATTTATTAGCTTAACATCAAAAGAAATCAATATAGCATTGAAAGAATTTTCCACTAACTTACGATGAAAATTTATAACAATTCTGCATCATGGTATACCATTAGTTGAAGATTGCTTTTAATATTCTCAATGGTATCCTAGTCGTTGAGCTTGTTCCATAGAACTGAGTTTTTAAAATCAGGCTCAAATGAAAACAGATATAATGTCAAGTCAGCAGCAATGTAAATCTTATTGCAATATTTCAGGGTTCGTACGGGGCCCTGGAATTTTCAGAGAAATTATCAGTATTTTCTTATAGAAAATCTCACCTTGTATATAAGGCGAGTATATAAGGTAAATATTGATAATTTTCCTGAAAATTCCAGAACCCCATACAAACCTTGTGTTTGTTCTTAATATATACATGAGATGGAAAATTTTCTTTGACAAGCTCTGAAAAGGCAACAAGTATTTTATTGCTTTATCACTGTATTCTTGCTACTCTTCTTTCTTTTACTGTTACCTATGATTCAATGATATTTCTTTTTTTGAAATCATATTGTTAAGAAGAGTCAGTCAAAAGTTCAATCAATTTTTCTTTTTCAGAAACTGATAAATGTTTGGCTTGTTGAAAGATATCATTAAATTGGTATAAAATCCAGTTATTTCAACTATTCCTTTTAGAAAAATATTTTCTGGTGACATTTTAAGTCCTTTTAAGTGAGCCATTATAGTATGTTTTAGTTCTTTTGACAATTTTAGCTCGTCTTTCAGATAAGAAACTGTAAAACATCTGAAAAACTTCTGGATGGTGTTTTTTGACACAAGATTCCCAAAAATCTAATATCTTATCGTAGATTCGATTTTGACAGCACCATAAAAATAGTTATGAATTGCTCTGTAATCCTAAATTATGTTCTGAAAAAATATCAGATAAGTATGCAAACATTTGAAACCATTTACTTTCATGAAAATTTGAGCTCAGCTCGAAAGGATTATCTTTAAAAAATCAACTTCATGCCTCAATTAAATCAATCTTGCAAGCACCTTTCGTCACCAAAGCCACCTCACTTCTGTATACAAAAAGCCATGTAGTGTAGAAGATGTCTTATCTCTTCCCTCAAAGATTTGGGAAATCTGCAGGTTAGCTGAATTGGCTTTAATAAAATTAACAGCTTGAAGGAGCACTTCCTATGAGTTTGGCAGGGATTTGGTCGCTATGGGTGAATTTTGGTCAAAGGGCAATGATAGTTTGAAGCGTATTTTAATGATATTATATTATTTCCAGAATTATGAAAATTTACATGCATTATTGAAATGCAGTACAATTTGTATCTTATAAAATATAGTGGTGCATGTTGGGTTTATTGTTCATATACGTGCTTTTATACTTATTTGAATTTTAATATATTATTTGGTTTGTATAAATTCCATAGATCGTGTATAGGGTTACCTAAAATAATTCAAATTGCTTAATTTCCCCATATCTGAAATGCTGAAAGTGCTTTCTCCCCTGTGCTATGCATTTTTCAGTTGAATTTAATTTTACTATGTTATGCGGTGCAAGTACAATATAAATAAATCCATTTACAGCATTCATTACTACAGACAGAGAGTGTAGGACGTCGTATCTATTTGATTGTGGATCTTTAAGTATGGCATAATAAACTAAACTTGTTGAATAACAATGTTTTAATGTAATAAAGACTCGCTTAAAATTTAATCATTAAACTAAATGCTGAAAAAAATAGCGGCTGTATAGATTTCACTACTAGGAGATCAATCTGGCACTGCTCTGAATTACTTTGAAAGTTTAAAATTATAGCATTTAAAACAATTAATTCATATCCTGTGAAAATAAAAGAAAATGTACAACAGTGAAGAAAGAAAAGAATTTTGTTTTCCCTTTTGCAGTCATAAATCATTAATATGGCTACCACAATAATGGGAAACTGTCCTATAAGTGGATTTTTAATCTTGCACCGTTAATCGTTAAAACAACCATCAATATAAAAAGGGGAGCCTTGGTTATACACAAAATTGAAACAAAACTTGTTTTGATACGCAAAATCATCAAAGTATGAAAGAAACTAGTCGGATGTGCCAATCCCAAAACTTTCTTCTATCTTATACATGTTAATACTTCAAAAAGCGTAATTTTTCTTATTATGCAGCATTTTAGAATAAAAAAATACAACATAGCAGCAAGAGTATACCGAGAATATACAGTTGGGGGGAAAACTAGCAATCAGGCAAACTACAAAGGTCAATTAGCCTTGAATGAGCGTGGTAGTAGACGGCTCAGCTGTCTGCCAGCAAAGCTGAACATTAGCTAAAATTACTACACAGCTGAATCAGGGTGCCAGTTGTACAGTCAGTAATTGGATTGTGCAACGCTCACTTCACCGTATGGGCTTCGCGAACCGTAGACCTATGAGAGTGCCATTGCTTAATGCATGTCTTGCCTGGGTAAGATAACACAGAGAAGAGACTCTAGAGGACTGGAAACGAGTAGCATGGAGTGATGAGTCTCAATTTTGACCACTTCACGCTGATGGCAGGCTGAAAATATGGCACCAGGTTCTTGAAGCCATGAATCCTGCGTGCCAAGTTACAATTGTATAAGGTCATTGTGGCTCAGTGATTGCCTGGGGTGCTTTCTCTTAATGGCTTAGGGGATCTTTGGTACTTGTACCAAACTCCTTCAATTCAAATTGCTACGTAGAGTTGCTGGGCGATCACCTCCATCCATTTATGTCTTCCTATCATTCACATGGGAATGGAGTATTCTGGCTTGACAACTGCCCCTCTCACAGGTCCCAGTTGGCTAGTGCCTGGTTGGATGAGCATTCCTCTGACTTCTGTGGCATGAATTGACTACCTAGAAGCCCAGACGTAAATCCGATTGAACACCTTAGAGATCTTTGAAGAAAGATGTGAAAGCACGTCACACAACACCAGTGACCCTTACTGAATTATGGACAACTCTAGCAGATGTTTGGTAAACAATGTCTAGTCGTGTGGCAGCCATTATCAAGGCCAGAGGTGGTCAACTCGTTACTAGCATGTATTCATAATTCAATGGCGGTTCTGTGTATTATATACATGTTACAGAAGTTCTTTAATGTTGTCATATTTGATAGTATACTTTTATTACCTACTAGCAAAACCTGCTGCTTTGCTCGTGTAATTCTTGAAAAATGCCAAGTGGTATTTGTTGGCCTATTTTCATTAGAGGAAGTTTTACTGCCACAGATAATTCAGAAATTACTAATTAAGCCACACTAATGTCGAAAAAAAAAATTAGAACGTTTTTCGCTTTTTCACCCTCCCCCACCCCCGCTGTGGTAGTGTCACCGATATAAAATATAGCCTATGTTACAGCAGAGACTGTTACCATCACTTTTGAAAGTGGTCCTGTAGTTCCAGAGATTCCATAGAAATTGTAATTTAGAATGCTTTGCGCTCATCTCACCCTTTTTAAATTTCGATTTTTTTTAGAATTTGTTCTTAGAGAGCATTTACATTTCATAAATAACTACCAGGCCAAATTTCAAGTTTCTAGTTCCTTCAGTATAAAAAAAAATCGAAATTTTAGAACTTTTTCGCTCTTGCACTTCCTTGTGGTAGTGGCACCGACATAAAATATAGCCTATTTTACAGCAGGCACTGTCACCATCAATTTGCTACCATAACTTTTGAAAAGGGTTCGGTAGTTCCAGAGATTCCATAGAAATTGTAATTTAGAATGTTTTTAGAACGCTTTTCGCTGATCTCACAGTTTTAAATTTCGAATTTTTTTTAGATTTTGTTCTTAGAGAGCATTTACATCTTATAAGTAACTACCATGCCAAATTTCATGTTTCTAACACTTTCAGTATAAAAAAAAATCAAAATTTTAGAACGCTTTTCGCTTCTGCACTCCCCTGTAGTAGTTGGCACCGATATAAAACAGCATGTTACAGCAGGGACTGTTACCATCAATTTGACACCATCACTTTTGAAAATGGTTTTCTAGTTCCAGAGATTCCATAGAAATTGTAATTTAGAATTTTTTTAGAACGCGTTTCGCTCATCTCACCCTTTGAAATTTTGAATTTTTTTAGAATTTGTTCTTAGAGAGCATTTACATCTTATAAGTAACTACCATGCTAAATTTCATGTTTCTAACACGTTCAGTATAAAAAAAATAGAAATTTTAGAACGTTTTTCGCTCCTGCACCCCCCTGGGAGTAGTGGCACCGACATAAAATATAGAATAATATATATATATATAATTATGTTGGAGCAGGGACTGTCACCATCAATTTGCCACCATAACTTTTGAAAACGTTTCTGTAGTTCCAGAGATTCCATAGAAATTGTAATTTAGAAAGTTTTTAGAACGCTTTTCGCTCATCTCACCTTTTAAATTTCGATTTTTTTTTAGAATTTGTTCTTAGAGAGCATTTACATCTTGTAAGTAACTACCATGCCAAATTTCATGTTTCTAGCTCCTTCAGTATAAAAAAATCGAAATTTTAGGACGTTTTTCGCTCCTGCACCCCTCCTGGGGGTAGTGGCACCGACATAAAATATAGCCTATGTTGGAACAGGGATTGTCACCATCAATTTGCCACCATCACTTGAAATCGCTTCAGTAGTTCCAGAGATTACCACCTACAAACAAACAAAAAAACAATCTTTACTACTTTATAATATTAGTATAGATTTTGTGTTTATTTCTTAACTTGATTATTAGTTGTATGTGACGGAAAACGAAGCTGTGTGTTTGAATACTTTCGTCATATGAAACTGTAAATCATGTCTATTACCAAATTTGAAATCAAATTGATTTGTCAGTCTTCTTTGGTTAATACGGTTATTGCATCTATAAGCTGTAGTGTGGCAACCGGCTATCTATATTATAAAGGACAAACGTGTCCGTGCGTAACGCTGACGTCATTTTGCGAATGGCAACACTTGACAATGAAATTTCGGTTTTGCGATCTTTATTACTGCAATTTTTTTTTTCTAAACATCGCACATTTTCAATTTTTACACCGTTATATAGGGGAAAAAATCTACTTTCAAATGCAATTTGTTGGAAAACTGTATCACAATTTACTCATTTATTATGGTATTTACATTAAATTTCAAGTATAATTTTTTTTTCATCTATTTCTATGGCTTGCAGACGATTACAAAATATTAATCCGCTTGTGCTTTAAACAAGATAAAAAGTTCAGCATTTGTTTCCAGCTAATATTCAATAACGAAATTAAGCAATAAATAAAATAGTACAAATAAAACACAAATTTAACAGACATGTAATTGAAATAAGCGCTTAAAACCGCTGAAAATATCAGAATAATAATTTAAAAAAAAAACTGCTATAGACAATGAAATTTTTAGGGATTTCTTCGGTTATTAACTTCTGGCACAAGGCCAATACGAAATGACCGCTTTTAATAAATTTCAAAATTTTATTTGAATATATAATTGAAATATTTAATATAAAAAATGCTCTTTGGTGTTGTTAGGGGGCAATTAAAAAAATATATTAAATGTAAAAAATCTATTGGATTTTTCAATAAAGAAAATAAATGATTTTCACCTATTTTCGTTCCATCAATGCTTTAAAAAGTGCTAAAAATTTTAATTCAATAAATGTTGAACGATAAATGTCAATCGCAATGCATTTGCTGGTTCTTTTCAATTTAAACTTTATATAAGGACTAGTATATAACCCCCGTCAAAAATGACGGATTGTTGATCTGCGTTCCAGTTTCATAAGACTTCATACAAACAGCATGAATATTTCATTATTGAAAGATTTGTATTGTAGAAAAGTACTTTTTAAAAATGACAAAGGATTTCTACACATAAACTAGTCGTTGGGGGCCACCGTAATACTTACCCATCATGGATATGCATAATGTAAAATATTAAAATAAAAATGTGTAAACTACTTATAAAGTGCATTGCAATTCAAATAAAATTGAGGCTTGATGACGTCACAAACTTTAAAGGCTCGATTACTGAATTGCTTGAAAGAAACATCCTTATAACTCCAAAAATAATAATCCTATTAACTAGCGGTTTATTGCATCTGATTAAGCGTCAAATTTCTAATTAAAATGTATCTTTGAAGTGAAATTTGGATGAAATACAGGGTCATGAAAAATCGAAGAGTGTGGAAAATAGGATTACAAATATCTCGGCGACTAATTATCCGATCGACTTCATGCTTTATGCAAAATTTATGTTTTTTATTGTCTTTTATATTCATTTCTTAAAATAACCAATTTCGAAAATTTTTATATACCTTTTATCAGAACGAATATTTCGAGAGTCCGAAAAAAATAGTTCCGGTTAATCGAGGTTATTGAAATGAAATAGGCTTCTTCCCATTATTACATACTAAGTACATACCGAATTGCAAGTCTCTATCTCAATTTTTTCGGGAGATGAGCGTTTACAGACACACAGACGGACGGCAAATTTTTTTTCTAAAAATATGTTTTTCGGAATCTCCAGTGTCTGAAACGTGTAAATCCGTCAAAATTTTTTTTTCGATTTTCAAAACGATTACAAGACTTACCCTATACTACGTATGATGGGTAAGTAAAATGATGAGGATATATATAGATATATATTTACTCAATATTAAATTTCTGAAATAGTTCAACGATTGGACAAAACATTCAAATTAAATATTAAAAAATAATCCATGTGCGAAAGTTTTTGTAAAAAAGTGTTATAAATGAGTTTCTAAACAGCTTGACTCACCACATAACTCATTGTTTCATTACATAAGCAAAATTTAATGCAAATTACGCTATACTATGTATTCCTTATATTTTAATTACGTTTCATAAGAAGAAAATCCCTGACGGCTCGGCCTACTGACATAGGTAGATTTCGAAGCCGCAGACCGTGGGGCACCTGTTTATTGGGAATTGCAGAAGAAAGACTTATTTGCCATTATGTGGCAGTTGGGACCACGCACTTCGAAATATACCTCTGCCTGTAAGTGAAGCCAGCAGGGATTTATTTTTTTAATTTTTTTTTTGCCGTAAAAGCTTGTCCTATAAAAAACTTGTCAGTATAAAAGTTATATATATTATTAAGAAGATTTATAATAAATTTAGCAGATTTGATATCTTGGGAATTGACGAAGTTATGAATTTTTTTCTTCTGAAACGCCTATCCCCCCCCCCTCCCCCCTTGATGCATTTTTAATGAAATCAAAAATCTGTCATACATAAATTTTTGGCCCTTTTCCTAGAAGTAATAATTACTTTAAACGGATTCGATATGTATAAAAATTAAGAAGTTATGGGTTTTTTTCTGTTTTCACCTCTGCCTGTTTGCGGAGCCAGCAGAGATTTTTTTTTTTTTTTCGGTAAGAGTTGGTTCTATAAAAAACTTGTCAATATAAAAGTTGTAGATAACTTTAAGGAGATTTACAATACATTTAAGTGGATTTGATATCTTGGCAATTGACGAAGTTATGAATTTTTTTCTTCTGAAACCCCTATTCCCCTCCCCCCCTTGGAGGCGTTTTTGGAAGCAAAAGCATATGCGTTTGCCGAAGAACTTGGATATAAAGACTTTCATGCAAGTGATGGTTGGTTGAGTATCTTTTAAAAAAAAGATACGGAATTGTGTGTAAAAAATTATGTGGAGAAGCAGCCTATGTTTCAGAAAAAACAATTGTAGAATGGAAGAACGAAAACTCTAAAATATTTGAGGATTAGGATCGAAAAAATATTGTTATGAATTTTGTATATATCTGTAAATATTCCATTTGTTTAAATTTATTTTATTTTATTATTGTGAAAATTGCAGTATTATTAATGTATTTCCTATTGAGCATCATGTAACTCAATGCTAAAGACCTCGGATGCTTTGCAAGGAAAACAACCTTACACCCTCATCTTTATAATGGAAGTCTATGGTAAAATCGCCAAGGAATGGGTTTATCGCCAAGTTGGCGATGGTTTTGGCGACTTATTTTTGTCGCCAAATTTGGCGATATATCGCCAAATGTCGCCAAGTTGGCGACGGATTTGGCGACTTTTTGTGCAACCACACCTCCCTTATACCTATACATTGGGATCCTTTCTTGCTTGGGTTCTCTATCGAAAGTTAAAGCACTTTCTGGTAATTTCTAACATCTGAAGGCTCTGGAATAATCTGGAAAGATCTCTGAAACCTATATAAGGACCTCCATCAGTTCAGTTGAGTTAGTTGTCTGTCAACTGCGATTGAATTCATACGAGAGGCTTTGCATTGAGAACTGTGTTTCTCGGATCGATTTTGTCGTTGATACGTCGTATTGAACGCATTGTTTCTGTGTGAAATTTTGCTGCGCTTTTATTGGATTTGAAGATTACTGAATTCTTGTAATTTTCAGAAGATATTTGTGATCGTATTGCACTGTTTATAGTGAATAAAGCCTTTTTATTGTTCTTATATTTTGGCATCAGTCCTTTCGAACCCCGAACGCACAACAATTGGTGTCAGAAGTGGGATTGAATGCCGATTACCAGAGCAATGGAGGCACAGCTGACTAAATTATTGGAGAAATTAGGGGAGATGGATGAGAAAATGACTGCCAACCTTGGCGAGTTGAAAGAAGAAATGAAGAAGGACATGTCAGCGATGGATGAGAAAATGACTGCGAATCAGGCTGAGATGTCAACCAACCTTGCTGAGTTGAAAGAAGAAATGAAGAAGGAAATGACTGAGAATCAGGCTGAAATGAAGGAAATGTCGGAAGAAATGAAGAAGGAAATGTCAGCGATAGATGAGAAAATGACTGCAAACCAGGCTGAAATGAAGGAGATGTCGGAAGAAATGAAGAAAGATATGTCAACCAACCTTGGTGAGTTGAAAGAATTAATAGATAATAAAATTACATCTTTAAATGAAAGAATTGACAGCGTGGAAAACAAATTTGAAGGAAGATTTCAGGAAATAGAAGAAAAAGTTCAAAAGACAGCCAATACCGTAGAAGAAAGAGTAGAAGAAAAAGTTCAAAAGATCTCCAAAACCGTAGAAGAAAGGATTGAGAGTGTAGAAAAGGAGTTGGAAAATGTGAAGAAACAAAAGATAACTGCCGAAAACTATCCCGAAGATGTCAAGTATCAAGGTATGCTTCCTCGAGCCTCTATTAAACTCTCGACCTATGACGGAAAATCCTCATGGCCAGTTTTTAAGACACAATTTGGGATCGTAGCGGACGCTAATGAATGGGATTCCCAGACAAAGGCTTGCCAGCTAGCTGCGTCTCTACGAGCTGATGCTGCCGACGTCCTACAGACTTTGCCTGCAAATGAACCGCTGGATTTTGAAACGCTCGTCAGTGCCTTAGAATTGCGTTTTGGCGAGAAATGCATGAAGGAATATAGCAGACTCCAGCTCAAATCTCGACAGCAGAAATCCACTGAATCCCTGCAAGAGCTTGCTACGGATGTCGAGAGACTTTCACACCTTGCTTATCCTGGCTGTCCGACTGAAATTAGAGAAAGCTTGGCTCTGCAGCATTTCATTGATGGTGTGCGTGACTCTGAGATCCAGAAAGCACTCCGGATTGCAGATCTCAATGATTTAAAAGGGGCTTTGGTTTACGCTCTGAAATTCGAGGCAGCCCAGCAAGCTACTAGGAAAGATCGACACTTTGTGCGAGCAGCCAACCTGCCTGAGACGTCGGATAGAGCTGTGGAGTGCTTACAGCAGCAGATGAATGACATAATGAGAAAGATGAACTCCTTAATGGCCAACAAACCTTACAGGAAGATCAAATGCTGGAAATGCGGTGGAGAAGGCCATATCCAAATCGACTGCCCAAGACGACCCAGCACCGAAGGTAATAGCTCACCCGCTAACGGAGGAGCAAGAAAACTGATTATTGACCATCTTGCGGGGCGGAGGTTTCCAGATCTTAAGAAGCCTCATTTTCAAGTATGTGAAATTTCTGCAAGAATTTGCTGCGAGAACGGAGTTTTTCTAGTCGGAAGTGTGAATGATTTGCCCTGTAATATGATCATCGATACAGGAGCCAATGTGACCATCATTCGGAAAGATCTAGCTCAGCGGCTGAAAGAAAAACTCTCCTGGACCCCGCCACGTGTAATCCTTCAAACGGTGACAGGAGAAAAGATCGATATATTTGGAAGAATGACACTGGAAATAAAGTTTGGGAACGCCGCTTATCGCCATACAGTCTACGTGGCCGATATTTCAGACCCTTTCATACTCGGACTGGACTTTTTAAAAGAGCATGGATTTACACTGGACTTTAAGAATAATGAGTTACGCTCTGCTCAAGAAGATGTCACTATTTTCAAACTTGGAAATGAGTCCGGGTCTATTCAACGGATCACAGCCAAGGCAGATGTAATCATCCCTCCTCGGACCGAAATGATGATACCTGGATTAACTGGAAACGAAAGAATTTTCCAGTATGGCTTGACTGGATATCCTGAGAAGAGCCCAAAGGGAGTGCTAATAGCATCAGCGCTGGTAGATCTGTCGAGAGATGTGATCCCTGTGAGGATGGCGAATGTAAGTGAAAAGTCTAGAACTATCCAGAAGGGTGAAGTGCTTGCTACCTGTGCTCCAGTCACCTGTGTTTGCAAAGACCCGAGCTTGACCTTGTCGGAGCCGCCTACAAGTTTAACACCTGAAATTGGACGAAATGAGAATTTATCTCCTGAGCAGAGACATGCCGCAGAAAGACTGTTCCAGAAATTTACGGATGTGTTTTCACAAAACGAGAATGATATAGGTCGCACTTCTCTGACACGTCATAGAATTGATACTGCCGACCATCCACCGATTAAACAGCATCCAAGACGCTTGCCGTTTGCAAAACAAGAAGAGGTTTCTAAGCTCTTACGAGAGATGCAGGATAGTGACATCATCGAACCGTCATCAAGTCCGTGGGCCTCTCCTATCGTGTTGGTCCGAAAGAAAGATGGCTCCACAAGATTTTGTGTGGATTATCGTAAACTTAACGATATCACGAAGAAGGACAGCTATCCTCTACCAAGAATAGACGACACGCTAGATACTCTTTCAGGACATAAATGGTTTTCCACACTGGATTTGAAGAGTGGATATTGGCAAGTAGAGATCCATCCTTATGACAAAGAGAAGACCGCATTTACTACTGGACAAGGACTTTGGCAATTCAAAGTTATGCCGTTCGGGCTCTGCAATGCTCCAGCAACGTTCGAGCGCCTCATGGAGACAGTGTTAAAAGGCCTGACTTTTGAAGCTTGTCTCATCTACCTAGATGACGTCATCATTGGTTGCCGCACGTTTGAAGAACATCTTGGAAATATTCGAAAAGTGTTAACGAAGCTAAGAGCGGCGAATTTAAAGCTGAACCCTCTGAAATGCAAGTTCTTCCAACGCGAAGTAAATTATTTAGGACACATCATCTCAGCTGAAGGTGTTCGAACAGATCCTGAAAAAGTGTCTGCAGTAAAGAACTGGAAGCATCCGGAAAACGTCCATCAGTTGCGAAGCTTTCTGGGACTATGCACTTATTACAGAAAGTTTGTACAGGGGTTCTCCAACATCGCAAGACCCTTGCATAGGCTCACTGAAAGCAAGCAGAAGTTTCTATGGACAGAAGAATGCGAGAATTCCTTCCAGCAGCTGAAAGAAGCTCTCACATCCTCTCCAGTCCTAACCTATCCACACCCCGACAAACAATTCATTGTGGACACGGATGCTAGTCATGAAAGTGTCGGTGCTGTACTTTCCCAAGAAATAGATGGCCAAGAACGAGTCGTAGCATACTGGAGCAAATGTTTATCGAAACCAGAGCGGAATTATTGCGTCACTCGTAAGGAGTTATTAGCTATAGTAAAAGCCATAGAACACTTCCATCACTATCTCTATGGCAGGAAATTTCTCCTTCGTACTGATCACGCATCCCTAACATGGCTGATGAATTTTAAGAACCCAGAGGGCCAAGTAGCCAGATGGATACAACGACTCCAGGAATACGACTTTGACATCAGGCATCGTAAAGGCTCATCGCATGGAAATGCTGCTGCCTTATCAAGAAGACCTTGTCCCGAAAGTTGTCGCTATTGTTCCAGAGCGGAGAACAAGTATAATCCCGAACATGTCATACGCCAGACGAAGACTTCACTATCAACGCCACCAGATCCCTGGAGTGATGAGAAGATTCGAGAAGATCAAATGGCAGACTCTGACATCAAACCAATCTTGGAGTTATTAGAATCTTCTAGCACGAAGCCCAGTTGGAAAGACATCTCGACTTACAGTCCTACGACGAAGCAATATTGCGCTCTTTGGAACTCTCTCCACGTCAGGAATGGTGTCCTGTTCCGAAAATTCGAATCGGAAGATGGGAAGACATCTCGGTGGCAGTTGGTACTTCCTCGATCCCGAATACCAGAGGTCCTCAAGGAATCACATGGCAGTCCTACTGGTGGCCATTTTGGAGTCATGAAAACATTACACAGAGTCCGAGAGCGCTTCTTCTGGGGAAAAGCGAGAGCCGACGTCGAACGATGGTGCAAATCTTGCGATGCATGTGCAGCTCGGAAAGGACCAAAGAAACGTAGCCGAGGAAGACTACATCTCTACAATGTAGGAGCACCTTTCGAACGCATCGCCCTTGACATCCTAGGCCCTCTGCCAAGAAGTGCTGATGGCAACAAATACCTCCTTGTTGTCATGGACTACTTCACGAAATGGCCTGAAGTTTATGCCATCCCTGATCAAGAAGCTTCTACGGTTGCGGATGCCTTGGTACACCAGTGGATATCAAGGTATGGAGTCCCCCTTCAAATGCATTCGGACCAGGGGAGAAATTTTATCTCTGCTGTGATTAAGGGTCTCTGTCAACTTCTCGGAATGGACAAAACTAGGACGACGCCTTTACATCCACAGTCGGATGGCATGGTTGAGAGATTTAATCGTACCATCCTCAACAATCTCTCACTGCTAGTCTCAAGAAACCAACAAGACTGGGACCAAAAACTTCCCTTGTTTCTTCTCGCCTATCGCAGCGCCGTCCATGAAACAACCGGCTATTCCCCGTCTCAGATGCTTTTCGGTCGTGATCTTCGTCTACCTTGTGATCTGATTTTTGGTCGCCCTCCAGATGCGCCTTCATCGCCAGAGGGATACGTGCAGAATCTCCAGGCACGATTTGAAGACGTCCACAACTTGGCTCGAGAGCGGATCAATATACAGACGGAGAAGATGAAGACCAGGTACGACACGAAAGCCACGGGACATCAATTCAAAGAATGTGACAAGGTTTGGTTTTATAATCCGACTCGACGTAAAGGACTTTCTCCCAAACTGCAATCGCACTGGGACGGTCCTTATACAGTCCTAAACAGACTGAATGATGTCGTAATTCGGATCCGAAAGTCACCAAGTTCGAAGCCTAGAGTCGTTCATTACGACAGGCTGGCTCCTTACTATGGCCATAGTACTTAGTTCTTTGATTGTAAATAGTGTAATGTAAATAATGTAAATTAGTATGACCATGGTCTTGTATATAAATTAATGTAATTATTTATTTTGCTTAGCATTATCATTATTATTGTTATTATTATTTAAATACTTGTATGTAATGGTGCCTATGCTTTATAATTCAGCATTATGAATGTGTTTAATTGTTATTTTCCATATTTGCTTTAAGTGTTTTGAATAGTATAGTATTTGTTGTTAACGGGTTTGCTTTCCGATCAAAGGTTGAACTGCCCGGGACGTGCAGTCCTCGAGAGGGGGGCAATGTTATGAATTTTGTATATATCTGTAAATATTCCATTTGTTTAAATTTATTTTATTTTATTATTGTGAAAATTGCAGTATTAATAATGTATTTCCTATTGAGCATCATGTAACTCAATGCTAAAGACCTCGGATGCTTTGCAAGGAAAACAACCTTACACCCTCATCTTTATAATGGAAGTCTATGGTAAAATCGCCAAGGAATGGGTTTATCGCCAAGTTGGCGATGGTTTTGGCGACTTATTTTTGTCGCCAAATTTGGCGATATATCGCCAAATGTCGCCAAGTTGGCGACGGATTTGGCGACTTTTTGTGCAACCACACCTCCCTTATACCTATACATTGGGATCCTTTCTTGCTTGGGTTCTCTATCGAAAGTTAAAGCACTTTCTGGTAATTTCTAACATCTGAAGGCTCTGGAATAATCTGGAAAGATCTCTGAAACCTATATAAGGACCTCCATCAGTTCAGTTGAGTTAGTTGTCTGTCAACTGCGATTGAATTCATACGAGAGGCTTTGCATTGAGAACTGTGTTTCTCGGATCGATTTTGTCGTTGATACGTCGTATTGAACGCATTGTTTCTGTGTGAAATTTTGCTGCGCTTTTATTGGATTTGAAGATTACTGAATTCTTGTAATTTTCAGAAGATATTTGTGATCGTATTGCACTGTTTATAGTGAATAAAGCCTTTTTATTGTTCTTATATTTTGGCATCAGTCCTTTCGAACCCCGAACGCACAACAATATATTTAACATGGATGAAGCTGAAATGTTTTTCAGATTGATGCCTGTTTAAAACTTTAATAAAAAAAAAAAGAGACTTGTCACGGTGGGAAAAGCAGCAAAGATTGACTTTCATTAGCATTGTGCTGCAATGCCTACGACTCTGAAAGGCGAAAGCCCTTGGAAAATCACAGAATCCACGGTGTATCCCAAAAGACGTGATGAAAAACTTGGATGAGAAAATGTCTTTTAGAAGAATCGATTTTAGATTTTGACAAAAAGATGCAAAACGCCAAAAGAAAAGTTCTGCTTATTTTAGATAATGTGTCTTCGCATGGGAGTTCTGTTCGTCTTAAATGTAGAAAATTACTTTTTTGCCACTTAATACAGGGCTCGGAAGTAGCGCGCTACAAGTAGCGAAACTACAGTAGCCGCTACTTTTTCTAGTAGTTTGTAGTGTAGCGCGCTACATTAAAAAAAGTGTAGTGTAGCGAGTAGCGCGATACAAAATATCAGTAGTTTGTAGCCAGCATCGACGCTACTTTTGACGCTACTTTAGGAGGGAGGAAAAAGTGTCAGTCTTCAAATCACATGATCATACCTCGTTTCTTTTGTGCGAAATATGTTTTCTGCAACAATTTGCGAACGTCAGCGACAAATCTCAGTTGCAGTGTCATATATTTCTCCATAGATGACGGGCACGGTCGCAAATTAACTGTCATTTTCACAGTTTGAGTGCCTGAAACTTCGTGTATTGTTATTTAAATCTATAGAAATCTTCAAGATATAATGTATTTTTACACGACTACGATTGTTTTTACCAAAATATAGTCGTCTGGCTATGTTAAGTCTTTATCTGACTAATTTCTTCTCCCTTTTGTCTCTGACCCCAAGCAAGCAAAGAAATGTAAAATCTTTATTAAAAAAAAAGACAAGAGAAAGAACGGATTTATCTAAACATAAATCATCTAAATTATCCCTAACCTCTCAAATTCACGCTTCCCTCTAGTAGCAGACAAAGGAGTTTAAAATATTTTTAAATCTTTATTTTTATACAAAAATAAAATCTTTCATTCCATTTATTGCTCTCTAATGACAATAAATAAAAATCATTTTCTTGTCCCCAAAATTTACGCTCCCCTTTTTGCCCCTCCGCCAGCATACAGTTTCAAATATTTAAAACTCTTTATTTTAAAAAGAATTGCCACATTCGTTTCTACCTAATAATAATATATAAGGAACCATCCAAATTGCCCCCTAACCTCCCATAATTTACTCTCCCCCCCCAGCATACGAATAAATCTAAAATCTTTAAGTTATTTTTATTTTTATATAAAAAAAAAATCTTCTGCCCTAAATAGTGTTCTGTAGTGACGATAAATAATCAGTATTATAAATTATTCCCCTCCCCCTAAAATCTCCGCCACCTCTCCATATACAAAATTTAAAACTCTTCTTTTTTTTTAAGTTCCGTATTCTTTGCTGTCTGATAACATTAAATAAATAATCAATCATCTAAAATATTCCCCTTCGAACAAAATTTCTGCTCGCTTCCTGCTAGTTTAAAACCGTTACAACTCTAATTAATATATATATATATATTCGAAAAAGCACAGAAAATGAACAAGTACACCATTTTATTATTAAAAGTAGGAAGGAATGATTTCTGTATTCAAACAAACTAGCAGCTGAAACGTAAAGTGTCAGCATGCCCGAAATCTATTATTTGCTGGATTTGCAGATAAAACCTCAAAGTACTCACTTATAAAAAATATTACCCTTTGTCTTCTTACTCATTATTAGATCTTGTGTTTTAATGTGGGGATGCTTCTTTTTAGATTAATGTAATAGAATGACTGACAAAAATAGTATAGAACTGCTCTGGTCGGCATATAATGATTATTGTGAAGTTATGGAACAAGAAAGTGGCAATTATTCTGTAACATGTAAACTTTGTCCAATTAATAAGAAGTTATCAGTATCAAAATCATCTGCTTACAACTTGAAGTTGAACATAGAGGTGAGTTAGCACTTTCGTTATTAATAATAATTACTGGATCGAATCTCGCACCGAATATCTAAATCGTTATTCACTAAAATTCATAAATCATTAAAAAGAGTATTTTCGAATTAAGATCCCTGATTCAGAAAATATTCTTATCGAACTGTTTATTATTGCAAAAAAATATTTTATTAATACGTCTTTTGATAGTTGTGAAATATTTGTCCAACGTATGCATACAAATTAATTTACTGCATATTTCCTTTTGAAGATTCCAATAGATAAAACAAAGGTGGCTGGAAATAAAAATATATTATTTTTAAAAATGCCTAAGAATGCTTAATCTTATTTTTATGGCTATTTATTTTCACTTTAGCTGCACAGGTTTTTTATCACTAAAATAATTGATTTATAATGCTTTGTATTTGATTTGATATTGGTTAGCTTGGTATTTTAATGAAATATCTCTATCTTTATCTCCAGAATGAATCTAAAGCCCAGTATGTTGAAATTCGGGTTTTAAAAGGGAAACAAACAAAAATAGATACTGTTTGTCGACCACAAGAATAGCTCCCGCCAAGAAGTCTGGTTAGTGGCGGTCGCTATAGTAACAAGACCTGTCCATTTCGAATGGGGAATACGCGTGCAAAGTCTTACATTCAATGAATAAAATTCTAAAAGTTTAGAAGGTATTAATATTTTTTATATTTTTAATGATAATTTCCGTCCTTGCAAATTGTTTAAAAATACATACTGAAATCTATAATAATGACTGAAGATCGGTCATTGTATTAATAATTTAAAGTCATTGATAATTATTAATGGCTATGAAAATATTAATTTTGAAACAATTATTTAAGTTAATTTCATTTCATTTTTACTGTAATAAATTTCATGATTAATTCATATTTATTCATATTTTATTTTCATTTGTAAAATCTAAATATTATCATATAAATAATCTATAAAACAGTTTTCTTTCACTCGATGAATCGATTAAAATAATTACAAAAAAAGTAATAATAATAAAAACATCGCCAACACTCCCTCAAGGCGCTCAGTAAACTAATGTGAATGCCTATCTTCTGGCTTCCCCTGTCGAAAATGGAGCGAGTCTTGTTTCCACGGAAACAGACAGGCACAGACTTCATGGCGAGAGCTATTCTTGTGATCGACAAACAGTAGAAAGGAAAAGAAAAGCTAGGATTTAACTTATGCAAGTCTATATGATCTTGTTCCATTTTTAAATTGCATTCAGGAACTATATTTAAATTATAAAGAAATAGGACTATTTAGCTCTATTTTTTAAAACTAATGTATATTCAATTTTACCAAGGGCTATCCGCTCTTAAGGTTGTTCTCAAATCCAAACTGTCTACTTTATGACATATTCTTTAATTCATTTTTGTTCGGAAACGCGTGAAAATGCAGTTGTTCTTATTCAGAAACTTTGTAACCGAAAGACGTTTTCCACTGTTCTTTGTTTTATTTTATTTTTATTTTTTGGTAAAGACAGAAGATTTTTCAGAAAACACTCTCAAAGTCGCCGTTTTCAACCGAATTTCCGACGCCGCAGCAGGGGAAAGGGGGAAAAACGTGACACGAATCGCTTATAACCCAATAGGTAATTTATTTATCAAAAAATGACAAATTCATTTCTATTCCAAATATCTTCAATAGTCAGACCTGCCAATTTTATGCCTTTGTGTTTAAAAATGAGTCAGATAATGTATCAGAAAGTTTCGCGTTGTTGAGCAAGGAATTTGAGAACCACCTTAAGCACTACTGTGCTATATACCACTCTCATAAATTTGTAAGATTATTACAATTTTTGTTTTCAAATTTCCTCTTTTTAACACTTTCCAACATTATTAGAAAGTGTCTATGAATTAGCTTTGTCTGTCTATCCGTGCTCTAACTCTCGTAAATATACTCGGATTGCCATGAAAGTTTTAAATGTTATTGAAGTTTACCATAGAATATTCAGTATTGAAAATGAAATGTGTAGCATTTATATCTCGCTTACAGGGACATTCAAAAGAATTCTGTTTGATTATAGTCTATGGGGAAAAATCGTTTGCGGTGCATTTATTTAGCGATGATAACTAAAGTAGCGAAAAGTAGTGACTACTTTTGAAAAGTAGTTTGTAGTCGCTACTTTTTCAAGCAAGTAGTTGTAGTTGTAGTTAACTACATTTTTCATAAAGTAGTTGTAGTTGTAGTTCGCTACAAACCAAAAGTAGTTTTTCCGACCCCTGACTTAATACTACATCCAAAATACAGCTGTTAGACCAAGGAGTTACTGTTTGTCGACCACAAGAATAGCTCCCGCCAAGAAGTCTGGTTAGTGGCGGTCGCTATAGTAACAAGACCTGTCCATTTCGAATGGGGAATACGCGTGTGAGGAATTGGCGGAATAAAAGTATTAAAAGCGGAATCACGTCATTCTCCTTCTCGGATCTACAACAGTTGCGTTATCTTATTTTTGATTTAATTTTGCTTTTGCTTTTAAAATTATTTGTTCCTATTTGTTTAAATAATTTTGTTAATTTCTTAAACTGGAAAGATGCCCTTTCAGTTTAGAAAAGGTGAATTTTTGAAATCGCAAGCACGTAAAATCATATGTAATGTTGCGGAATTTTGTTCCAGTGAAGCTTCATCTAAAGATGTATTAATTCCGCTCCCACAAGCTCTGAAATGGGCTCCCAGAGCAAGTGGAGTTTCTGAAGCTAAAATAAAAAAAAATAAGAAATGAAGTTTCTGCATTGGGCTCCTCGACAGATTTAAAATCACCTGGTAAACATCGTAAAAGACCTAGTGAGCGAAACTGTGAAATAGATGACTTTGACAAGTGCGTTATACGTCAAACGATTCAAGACTTTTAAATAACAGAAAGAAAAGTACCATCTCTCAGAAAATTATTACCCGTGTTGAAAAAAAAAATTGGATTTTCGTGGATAAGAGACACATTGTGCAAAGTCTTACATTCAATGAATAAAATTCTAAAAGTTTAGAAGGTATTAATATTTTATATATTTTTAATGATAATTTCCGTCCTTGCAAATTGTTTAAAAATACATACTGAAATCTATAATAATGATTGAAGATCGGTCATTGTATTAATAATTTAAAGTCATTGATAATTATTAATGGCTATGAAAATATTAATTTTGAAACAATTATTTAAGTTAATTTCATTTCATTTTTACTGTAATAAATTTCATGATTAATTCATATTTATTCATATTTTATTTTCATTTGTAAAATCTAAATATTATCATATAAATAATCTATAAAACAGTTTTCTTTCACTCGATGAATCGATTAAAATAATTACAAAAAAAGTAATAATAATAAAAACATCGCCAACACTCCCTCAAGGCGCTCAGTAAACTAATGTGAATGCCTATCTTCTGGCTTCCCCTGTCGAAAATGGAGCGAGTCTTGTTTCCACGGAAACAGACAGGCACAGACTTCATGGCGAGAGCTATTCTTGTGATCGACAAACAGTAGAAAGGAAAAGAAAAGCTAGGATTTAACTTATGCAAGTCTATATGATCTTGTTCCATTTTTAAATTGCATTCAGGAACTATATTTAAATTATAAAGAAATAGGACTATTTAGCTCTATTTTTTAAAACTAATGTATATTCAATTTTACCAAGGGCTATCCGCTCTTAAGGTTGTTCTCAAATCCAAACTGTCTACTTTATGACATATTCTTTAATTCATTTTTGTTCGGAAACGCGTGAAAATGCAGTTGTTCTTATTCAGAAACTTTGTAACCGAAAGACGTTTTCCACTGTTCTTTGTTTTATTTTATTTTTATTTTTTGGTAAAGACAGAAGATTTTTCAGAAAACACTCTCAAAGTCGCCGTTTTCAACCGAATTTCCGACGCCGCAGCAGGGGAAAGGGGGAAAAACGTGACACGAATCGCTTATAACCCAATAGGTAATTTATTTATCAAAAAATGACAAATTCATTTCTATTCCAAATATCTTCAATAGTCAGACCTGCCAATTTTATGCCTTTGTGTTTAAAAATGAGTCAGATAATGTATCAGAAAGTTTCGCGTTGTTGAGCAAGGAATTTGAGAACCACCTTAAGCACTACTGTGCTATATACCACTCTCATAAATTTGTAAGATTATTACAATTTTTGTTTTCAAATTTCCTCTTTTTAACACTTTCCAACATTATTAGAAAGTGTCTATGAATTAGCTTTGTCTGTCTATCCGTGCTCTAACTCTCGTAAATATACTCGGATTGCCATGAAAGTTTTAAATGTTATTGAAGTTTACCATAGAATATTCAGTATTGAAAATGAAATGTGTAGCATTTATATCTCGCTTACAGGGACATTCAAAAGAATTCTGTTTGATTATAGTCTATGGGGAAAAATCGTTTGCGGTGCATTTATTTAGCGATGATAACTAAAGTAGCGAAAAGTAGTGACTACTTTTGAAAAGTAGTTTGTAGTCGCTACTTTTTCAAGCAAGTAGTTGTAGTTGTAGTTAACTACATTTTTCATAAAGTAGTTGTAGTTGTAGTTCGCTACAAACCAAAAGTAGTTTTTCCGACCCCTGACTTAATACTACATCCAAAATACAGCTGTTAGACCAAGGAGTTACTGTTTGTCGACCACAAGAATAGCTCCCGCCAAGAAGTCTGGTTAGTGGCGGTCGCTATAGTAACAAGACCTGTCCATTTCGAATGGGGAATACGCGTGTGAGGAATTGGCGGAATAAAAGTATTAAAAGCGGAATCACGTCATTCTCCTTCTCGGATCTACAACAGTTGCGTTATCTTATTTTTGATTTAATTTTGCTTTTGCTTTTAAAATTATTTGTTCCTATTTGTTTAAATAATTTTGTTAATTTCTTAAACTGGAAAGATGCCCTTTCAGTTTAGAAAAGGTGAATTTTTGAAATCGCAAGCACGTAAAATCATATGTAATGTTGCGGAATTTTGTTCCAGTGAAGCTTCATCTAAAGATGTATTAATTCCGCTCCCACAAGCTCTGAAATGGGCTCCCAGAGCAAGTGGAGTTTCTGAAGCTAAAATAAAAAAAAATAAGAAATGAAGTTTCTGCATTGGGCTCCTCGACAGATTTAAAATCACCTGGTAAACATCGTAAAAGACCTAGTGAGCGAAACTGTGAAATAGATGACTTTGACAAGTGCGTTATACGTCAAACGATTCAAGACTTTTAAATAACAGAAAGAAAAGTACCATCTCTCAGAAAATTATTACCCGTGTTGAAAAAAAAAATTGGATTTTCGTGGATAAGAGACACATTGTGCAAAGTCTTACATTCAATGAATAAAATTCTAAAAGTTTAGAAGGTATTAATATTTTATATATTTTTAATGATAATTTCCGTCCTTGCAAATTGTTTAAAAATACATACTGAAATCTATAATAATGATTGAAGATCGGTCATTGTATTAATAATTTAAAGTCATTGATAATTATTAATGGCTATGAAAATATTAATTTTGAAACAATTATTTAAGTTAATTTCATTTCATTTTTACTGTAATAAATTTCATGATTAATTCATATTTATTCATATTTTATTTTCATTTGTAAAATCTAAATATTATCATATAAATAATCTATAAAACAGTTTTCTTTCACTCGATGAATCGATTAAAATAATTACAAAAAAAGTAATAATAATAAAAACATCGCCAACACTCCCTCAAGGCGCTCAGTAAACTAATGTGAATGCCTATCTTCTGGCTTCCCCTGTCGAAAATGGAGCGAGTCTTGTTTCCACGGCAACAGACAGGCACAGACTTCATGGCGAGAGCTATTCTTGTGATCGACAAACAGTATTCGTTCGTTTAAAACTAAATATCGGAAGGTGCTTGTAAAAAAAAAAAAATCGTGAATTCAGATGAGAAGAAAGAAACAAAAATAAACGTGCTGAAAGCAATTTATATGATAAATAAAGCTTGGTGTAATGTTTCGAAATAAACTATTTTTAACGCTTTTTCAGTTTCGGGAATTTTTCCATCACCTTCAAATAATAATGAAACTGTTTCTTTACTTGAATTGGAAGATTCAATATACAGATGAACTGATTTCATCCTTAACTCCTTGAAGGGCGCCGGTATATTATATATACCACTTAATTTTAATCCCAAAATGCCACAATGACACCAGAATTTTATAATCAAATTTTGAATTTATAAGGTACATGATCGAAAGCTTTTGCTTATTTAAAAATAAATTTGTTCGTGAATCTTGGTGTCAATCAATCATTTCAATATTTTAACACGAAGAGCACTTTGCCCCTGATGGGGTTAAACCCGATATCCGACTTTAACTTTGATCAATACATTGATGTTGATGAACACACAATAGCAAATGAAGAGCTCAATGAAGAGAATATCATCAAAAAAGTGATAAAAATGAGTCATCCTATGAGAGTGTCAATGAGGAAGAAGAATTTATAGAAGCTGACGAGAAACTTTTATCATCTGATGCACTCGAGTATTTACAGAAAATCGTGTTACATGCATAATGATAATGAAAACTTGTTAACAAATCAAATTAACATATATATTGACAAAATAGAGCGTACAATATTAGACAATGCTGCTAAGAAAATAAATTAGAGCTTTTTAACCTCATTCTTCAAACCTACATAGGTATCTAAAACTGCCCTTTAAGAGAATTAAATCAATATTTTCTTTTTACATTTAAATTTGCCAGGTTTTTTTCATATACCCTTAAAATAATACAACAAAACTCTAATTCTCTGAAATCCATTAATCCAGATCTACAATCACAAAATGGAAATTTTATGATATGAATTGTACATATGTATTCGTAAAAATATAATTATCTTGAAATTCTTTTTTAAATCAATGCTTTTCTTCTTTTCACTGTTTGTAGTAAAAGTGATCTTTTCTTTCAAGGCTTTAATTTAATATGAATACATAAGGCCTAGTTTTTTTTCTTTTAATTAAACGAAAGCAGTTTTAAGAGTAATAAACCGCCCTTTTTTATGATTGGCTACATTACCCAGACATCTTTTTACTCAGATTGCGTTCAGATCATATCAGTCCGGTTAACTTTAGTTCTTATTATATAGCGAAATAATTTTTTATAACGTTTTAACAAAAACTAACGAACAAATCTTTGGAGCACTTTCGATTTCGTTATAAGGTGCTTTGCGTGCTTTGATTGTATTTTTATGTTTTTTATATTGCCAAAGCTGGCAAATAATATTGGACGACGAAAATTAGCGAAGTACTTACCTTTTTGTGTTATCCGTAGAAAAACGAAATTTTCTAATTCAGATTCCTGTGCAGACAAGATTCTGGCTGACATATTTTAAAATTTTTTGTTATGTTAAAAAAGTTCTAAAAAGAACTTTTGCTTCAAACATAATAAAAACTAGTCGGATGTACCAATTCCAAAACTTTCTTCTATCTCACACAAGTTTTGCTTACACTAAAAGAATTAGCAACCAATTTATATCAAGGTCTAACTGAATCTAAAATTTTATTAAATTCTGTGCATTAGTTCTTGAGATAAGCTAAAATCGTGTAAATCCTGCAAAATCAACAATAACTTATGACAACGTCTAACTGAATCTGAAGTTTGATGAAAATCCTTGCATTATTTCTTGAGATATAGTTATCGTGATATAATGAAAAAAGTAGCATAGTAGCGCCACCTGTTGGGCTATTTACACCAAAACGTAATCAGCATCTATTCATGTCCACGTCTAACAGAATCTGAAGTTTGATGAAATTCCGTGCATTAGTTCTTGAGATATAGCTATCGTAACAATAATACAAAAGTGGTATAGCAGCGCCACCTATTGGGATATCTACACCAAAATGTAATCAGCGTCTATTTATGCCAAGATCTAACTGAATCTGAAGTTTGATGAAAATAACTGCATTAATTCTTGAGATAGAGCTATTGCAGAAATCGTAAAAAATGTAGCATAGCAGCGCCACCTGTCAGGCGATTTTCATAAAAAACTAATCAGCATCAAGTTATATTAAGGAATAACTGAATATAAAGTTTTATTAAATTTCGTACATTAGTTCTTTCATTAGTTATGAGATATAGCTCCCACAAAATTTTTGTCACATGCATACATACATACAGACAGACAGACATTTTCTAAAACCAATCAAATCGTGTTCAGGACCTTTTAAAACGTATTAATCCGTCGAAAACCGGAAGTCGAAAATTTTCATGAATCCAATACTTTTTTCTTGTAAAGATAGAAGAAAGTAATAATAATAAAAATACATTTAAACAAAGCACAAATGCTCAATTAAAAGAGAATCGTCTGCCTCGGAAAGAATAGAAAATAAAAATAAAAAATACATATTAAAAGTATAGAGCATAAGCAAATTTCTTATTCATAGATAAATTTCGGAAGTTTATTAGTTTTGTTCTTTGTCACCGCTAGTTCAAGGTGTGATTGCAGATTTTGTCTATCTCATTTGTTAATCCATGGTTGGCCTTATAGATAAAAGATAAATTTACACTAATGTAAACAGTGTCGTACCTACTGCGCATTCTTCGTTTTTGATTATGCTCGTTGTTCCATAGGACAAAAAAATCAGTTCATTGTAGGCAGACATCATTCTGACACAAAAACATCCCCTATAAATTCTATAAGTCTACTCTAGAACACGGAGGATTCAACCGAGATGTACATTATTGCGAAATTTTCACAAAAACACACTTGTGGCGAATAATCTTATTTCCAATATAGCAAAAACCTACTTGGATTCATGCCAAAATTACACGAAAATTTCACACATTTTTATCAAAAAAAAAAAAAAAGAAAAAGTATTCTTTTACTTGTGAAAATCACTGACACATCTCAACTCTGTTTTTAAACTGACTGTTTATAAATTTGCGTTGTAGAACGGAATTTCCTTCTATAATTTCTTTGAAGTAAGTTATATATTATTGCTTTGTTCTTATTGTAAGAAAAATAGTAATTTGTCACAGAATAGACAAACGTTATGGTGTTTAATATTTTCATTTGTATGGAATATATTTTAGGATTATAATCTCATTCACTTTGACATTTGTCGTTGTTCTAAGGTACAATTAGTTTAAAAGCAGTGTTCTTTAGCGTTTTTTAATTGCTATTTTTGAAATTAAGTATTTTTTTTTATTTAGAATTACCAGAACATACATACGTATGTTTATTAAAAACTTATAACAAGAAAATAACTAATTGATATAATCATTTATTCACATAGCAAAATGAATCGAAAGTGTTTTATTCCTTAAAGTATATTTTAAGACTGTCGGTGCGATTATTATTATTATTATTTTTTAAAGACACTATTGATTATCGTGCAAATTGTAGGCTTATTCTTTTATTTTTTGATTCACGAGAGAAAAGGTTCTCGTGATGATTTAGTTTTAACTGTATTTTTGGTACTTTTTCGTTAATTACAATCGCTGTTTTGCTGCAAATGAGACAAATTGCTAATTTCTCTTGGACAAGTGTGCTTACCCGATTATATATATATATATAGAGAGAGGGCTTAATTTGTGCTGGACCTCGACTCCGGTACTTCTCTGTTTTTAGTAAATATTTAAATATTGTCCGAATTCACCGGAGCTCATAAACACTGCGCTCCGGAGCCCCAGTGCAATAACCTCTCCAAAAAACGAATCCTATTGTTATGAATTTTGTATATACCTGTAAATATTCCATTTGTTTAAATTTATTTTATTTTATTATTGTGAAAATTGCAGTATTATTAATGTATTTTTTGCCTTCTTTTGTATCAAAACACTTATAAGTGACGTAAACACGTAATGTATCGCTCACGTAAGAGATACAGAAAAAACAGGCTTGATTTTTATATCAGTCTTCGGGTTTGGGCAGGCTCGAGCTCAATCTGTCTTATATTCAAAATTTTATTTATTTCCATTTGAAATCATTTTAATGCTATTTTGATCCGAATAAAGAGTAAACAGAAATGGTCTTTTTCTATTCTGCATTAGCTGCGAACTATTCATTTTTTGTGTTAACACTCTTTCCGAATCATAAACCCGAGCTTATTTAATCGCAGAATTCTGCAATTAATTAACATTAAGATTAGGCTAAGGTTTCTGTTTGGAAGTAGTAATAACTAAAAAGTGAAATAGTTGATAGCTAAGTATACACAGATAGGAATATTTAAATTTTTTTATTTTTCTAACTAAAAAAACAATGCTTTAAATTATGAAAATAATGTATGAAATATAAATATGCAGATTGGAGTGACGGCGGAGGGTACGCTACGGGTATTAGTACTTCAGAATATTAGGGCTCCGGTACTTTTTTACTTAGAAATTAAACTCTGTATATATATAAACTCGGTTTGTGGCATCAGGTGCTGCCATCCGAAAAATCTACAAGAGACCACTCCATTTCTTCCGGTCAAGGGTCTATTCCTCCTCCAGACCCCGATTCCTCATGCCTTTTTTAATACTAACCATCCAAGTCTTTCGTGGTCCTCCTCGTTTCCTTTTTTTGGTTTGTTAAATGCGATTTTGAGTAGTCTCTCATCACTCATTCTTTTAACATGACCATACCAGATTAATTGCTTCTTTTGGAGATCGACTAATATGGAGATTTCCCCAATTTTCACCATTTCTTTGATTTTTCATTTCTTATTTTTTCTATTCTTGATACCCGATTATAAACATTGAATATCTTTTTTCTTTTAAGATTGCAAATATTTTAGCAATTTTAAATGAAATTGCCAACTTTAAGCCGGCTATTTTTATTGTCTGTGAATTTCCTCTATGTTTGGTATCTTCCTATTCTGAAAAAGTAACTAATGCTTAGTCTGTTATTGTGACTTTTCACTTTCTCGGCTAATCTTGCAAAAACTATCGCATATAAATCCTGAACGTTTTATATATATATATATATATATATATATAACAAATACAAATATAGTGAAATTCTTTTCAATTGCAAAAGATGAATACACGTGAATATTAAAAATAAAGTTTAAAATAATTAAATTATTACGTGCAGAAACTATTTAGGGGTGAAAATTGCGTCATATATAAATCAACAAACGTCATATTTAAAACGATTTTTGTTCAAGTCGTCAGCGACATTTTTTACTTAACCATTTTATACAAGCTAATTCTCAAACGTGTAATTGATCTTATTAAATACATCATAAAAATAGCCGTCAGATGTCGTGACAGTGGTAAATGAAGGCTTGAGAACCGAAAAATCCCCAATCAAAAGGAAATATTGGCTACCTGAATTACAGAAGATTGCCAAGTGTCATGATAATATTCAATCTTCCGTAATCGGGCAATCTTTTGCATTTAAATTAGCGTGTTTTTAGAGCCGGTTAGCTTTGGATGGCGTTTGGCGAACGTAGTTCCTAGGGTGGCAAAACCACTTAATTTAATAAAAGAGTTATACCTTCCATTAAACAATATGTTTGTCAATATGCATCTACCTAAATTATTTTCTGTATATATTTTTCGAAATGCAGTAACCCCTCGATATATCGCGCTACTTGGGAGATAAGAACAACGAGGTGGGCGAGAAGAGTGTTTATAAATTAAAAAAATCCCCGACGTCTCGGACTACAGGCACAGGTAGATTTCGAAGGCGCAGACCGTGGGGCGCCTGTTTACAGGGATTTGCAGAAAGAAATTACATTTTTTCTATGATGCGTCAGTTGGGACCGCCCACTTTGAAATCTATCTGTGTCAGTAGGAAGAGCCGGAAGGGACTTTTTTGTTTTTAATTTTTTTTGCTGTAAGGGTTGGTCCTATAAAAAACTTGTCAATATAAAAGTTGTAGATAATATTAAGAGGATGTATAATAAATTTAGGTGGATTTGATATCTTGTGAACCTTTTTACCCCTTGAAGCCATTTTTTATGATATCAAAAATTTGTCATACATAAATTTTCGGCCCTTTTCCTAGAAGTAATAATAACTTTAAACGGATTCGATACGTATCATAATTAAGAAGTTCTGTTTTTTTTTCTGTTTTCACAAAAGCCCCCCCCCCCCCCCTCAGTTCGATTTTGCCCATTAACGAACTTGACGAGATTTGTGCAAAATTATTGAAGTTATCGTGTCTAAAAAAAGTGATATAGATAGATAGATAGATAAAGTTTTGAACTGGGGGTGGTTTTGGGTTCTGGGAGTCATGATCGGCGCAGATCTGCTATTTTTTTTTCAGAAATTTCAGCATAGGGAGAATGTAATAGGTAGTATTTTTTACGAAATCTACCTAAAATAAAAACCTCTGAATTAAGCTACGAGGTTTCGATTTAATACTTGTTCAAAAAGGCTTGTTCTGCTTGTATTCACTGGTAAGAAAATAGCGCCGATTTTTTTAATCTCTGGAAATGAGCTCTGTTTTGTCAGGATGGGCTTTGCAATTGTCCAGAAAGGGGCAAAGCTTTTTCTTCTAATCTTTTGTTTCTCAGGTGTAACCGAACTGAAGGAACTGTATAATTATCTTATGCGTTAGACAAAATTCGAGCTATTCAGAAACAACACTTTTCTTTGAACTTTTATTGTAGCGTTTAGTACAGAAATGTGGCCGTTATGACTAACAGAATTTAAAATGTTCTCTAGTCACCCCACTACTAAAAAAGAGAGCATTGCAGAGATTCACCATTGAACTTAAATAATGTTCGGTTTATTCATTTTCATTTGTTAGTTCTTGTACTCCGGGCTTCTCAGCTTGGTGCTATGTGTGATTCTGGTAGCTTAAATACAATCTCAATCTACCTATCGTTACCAATCTCTATCGTTACATTATACACTGCTCAAAACAATTAAAGGATATTGCAGTTTTAGGTGGATTTTGTATCTGGGAAACTTTTTAGCTGATTGATACATGGTCGACAGACATAGTAGGTTATATGAGAATAAATTACACATGTTTGGCAGAAAAAAATGCATTTTATTGCGCATTTGTGTACAAAAGGAAAAAAAAACACAATTTGTGCATATGAGAAAAAAAGAATAAGAAAAGGTGTTTTCTTCAAAGAAAATCATTTTCAGTAGGGGATATGGTTTCCACGGGCGGCCAGCAACGTTGAACACCTTTGAGGCATGGACTCAATGAGGCTATTAATGACGAGTTGGGGTATTCTGCCCCACTCTTCCAGAAGAGCTCTTTCCAGTTCTTGGAGAGTTTGTGGGGGTTGTTGGCGGCCAGAAACTCGTCTTCCTAGAGCGTCCCAAACGTGCTCGATTGGATTCATGTCTGAAGAACACGCTGGCCATTCCATTCGAACGATTCCTTCCTCGAAAAGGAAATCCTCCACCAGGTTTGCACGATGTGGCCTGCAGTTATCGTCCATTAAAATGAAGTTATCTCCGATTGCTGCGGCGTAAGGGACTACAATAGGTCTGAGGATCTCATCCCTATATCGGCGACCAGTCAGAGCTCCATCTCGAATGATGTAGAGGTCAGTGTGCCCGTCAATGGAGATACCACCATACACCAACACTCCTCCACCGCCAAATCTGACACTTTCGTGCACGAACGCAGGATTATTCCTACTGCCACGGTCCCTCCAGATGAAAATACGCCTATTATCCGGATGCACAGAAAAACGGGACTCGTCAGAAAACAGAATATTGCTCCATTTATTTCTCCTCCAGTTGACATGCTCGGTTGCCCACTCCCTGCGGTCGCGACGATGCCTTGATGTTAATCTGTCGGCGAGCATACAGACCTACAGCATGGAGCCGGTTTCGGACAGTCTGAGTTGAAATCGTGGTGCCTGTAGCCGAGCGAAGGTGTTGTTGGAGAAGAGTAGCGTTCATGTTTCGGTGTCTCCGAGCTCTTAACGCTAAATACCGATCTTCATTGGGCGTTGTTGCCCGTCTACGACCTTGCCCTGGTCTTCGGCCTGCACATCCACTCTCCAAAAAACGGTTCCAGATCCTGGAAATGACACTTTGTGACACTCCAATGGCTTGCGCTACTTCGGCTTGAGTTTGGCTAACCTACCACCAATTCTCCAAGCTTCTGAATCTGTCAAATGATTTCGCTGAGACATCGTACTCATCGAAACAAAGCAATCACTGAATGCCGATCATCCTTGTCTTCATTCTCTTTTATCCAGTTGGAAGTCAAATTTCATTCGCTGCCGCTGAAGTGACGTTTTTGACGTCGAACTCAAAATTTGCATACTCCACAGTTTGAAAACCAGAAAAATTTGCATTTGTGATTCTCTTCTTCTATTTTCGGCAAAAAAAATTTCGTTTATATCTTTATTTTATATAAAACTTCAAATATCCTTTAATTGTTTTGAGCAGTGTATTTCGTCAAACTTCTGGTAGATCTACTACAGTTTTCTATTTTTGGATTCCAGCAGAGCAAATAGAGTAAAAAATGTAGTAAATTATCTTCACACAAAGAACAGTGTTTAGCTTTTATATTTAAAAGAAATGTGAATCATAAAGAGTGAACTTTTAAAGATTAATTGTTTGGATACAATTAAAATAACGTAATTTTCACTGCCTTTTAATTTTATATGCCAGTTGCAATCATGTAATTCTGGTAGAAAAATAATCCTTTAGTTTGCATCAAATAAAGTATTTCTAATCTTCCTTAATTGGGTCCACAGTAAAGATTTAAGTCAAACATTAGAAGTGTTTGCAACGATATGGTTTAAAAGGTACCTGAGTTATAGCTACAAAACGAAGTTAAATACGCGTCAAATTACGTTCCATTAAAAAATGTCAAATTGCTGTTGACTGAATTAGAGATCTTTCACCAATGAAACTTCTTGGGAAGTATAAATAAATTTAGTTATACAAATTTTTTAGTAATAACCTTTTTGATGAATACTTGAACCGAACATTTTCTTTTTGCATTTCTCTAATGAGCATAATGACACAGAGAAATAAATGGTTTTGCTATTTCTTTTATTTTCTGAAGAATACATTATTCTTCAGTCTATTGTCGAAATAAACCATATAATGAACATATTCGTTAATTTGACACTAAGTTTAGCGGCTAGGACTGTGCGTCAGCCGAAATTGTTTTATAATGATCGAAATTTTATCTAATTTGAATTTCAGGTGACGTTTTTTCTTATTTAGGGTAAAATGATAAATCAGCAAATAATGTTTCATTCGCCACCATTGGCATTTCAAAGTTTTTTCGTACATTGCAAGTGTTGCTTTTGTAGCGATGTAAAATAACTGAAGATGAAAAATATATAATAGAAAATCTTTTGTCCGCTTTCTTTATAATGAAAACCATAAATTTATTAATCGGTAAGCACAAATTTCGTGTAATTTTCTGCAATGGGATTCACTATCCAGAATCCTTTTCAAATATAAAAGAAATTTCCAACAATATAGTAAATACGATTGGCGTGTGACCCGATTACGAACAGTTAGTCCAATATCGTTTAAAAACCTTCAAAAAGAACATAATATATTCAAAGAAAACTAAAAAGAAATGAATGGTAAAATAATTGTAAATGTGTGTTAATAATTTGTGTGTGGCAGACATTTACGCTAAAATTTAAATTTTTGACTCCATTTTTATAACATTAACTGCTATTTATATAATTTACATCTTAATATGAAAAAAATGCTGTAGTGCACTTGAAAAAACACCATTGTTATGAACATCGCTCGGACCGATGTCACGCTTATGGCTTTTTCTTTTATAAAATCAAATTGTTTGGCGACAAAAGTAAAATCAAAATCGTAAATAAACAAATAACATGTAACTCACAAGTACAGTCTTTTTCTAATTGCATCTGCTAGTTTCTTCTGTAAGTCACATGATGGAGGATTTAGATAAAAATAAAATTAAGAAAAAAAAAAGAACAAATCAAAAAGAAAATTGCTACTCAGATTGTACCTAATCAAATTTTCAAATGTCTTTTTCTTAATCTGACGCAAAAGATAAATCGCCAAATCATATATTCTGATACGAGGAAATCTTGCGTGTGATTATAGGGGAAGGTGGCCTAAAATTATCTTTAGATTACAGTCTTTCATGTACAGAATTATGACTTGGTTTACTTAATGGAGTATGTTTTTAGATGTGAGTTACACATATGTATGGTCATAATTACTTTTATATCCTTTATTTTGCCGATAAAAACAATTTACAATTATTTTTCAATGAAGGATCATTTTGCCCTTGGGTGAGGATAAAAGGATCCTTTGGTCACTTTTTAAAAAAATCTATTTTTTTCATTACTCAATTTGGGTTTAAAATATTATTAAAATATGTTTATAATGCAAAATATAGTGTAAAATATACTAGCAAAGGGCCATTATTTAAACAGTTATGTTATTTTACAGAAGTTTTTCCCTTAAGGGGATCATTTTAGGCCACCTTCCCCGATATATATATATATATATATATATATATATATATATATATATATATATGTAAATTTTATCTTTAAAACGTCTCTAACGATTTTGACGAAATTTTGTATCTTATCGTTTCGGGGCACCAGAAAACCACTGGGCTAGGTCACATGTTCCGGAAAATTCGATTAGTGGGTCATTTTGGGTCACCATGGGTCAGGGTCAAGCTAACTGTATCTAAAAAACGGTTCAAACGATTTTGACTAAATTTTGTATCCTACCATTTTCGGGCACGAGAAGACTATTGGGCTGGGTCACATGTTCGAGAACTTTCGATTAGTGGGTCATTTTTGGGTCAACGCGGGTCAAGTTAATTTTATCTAAAAAACGACTCTAACGATTTTGATTAAATTTTGTATCCTACGAGTTTCGGGCATGAGAAAATCATTGGCCTGGGTCACTTGTCCAAGAAAATTGGATTAGTGGGTCACTGTGGGTCAAGCTAATTTTATCTAAAAAACGGCTCAGACTATTTAGACTAAATTGTGCATCCTATGGTTTTCGGGCACGAGAAGGTTGGGCTAAGTCCCATGTTCGAGAAAATTTGATTAGTGGGTCAGTTTGGTCATGGGTCAAGCTATTTTTATCTTAAAAACAGCCAGAGTATTTGAACTAAATTTAGTATCCTATAATTTTACAGAACTAGAAGACTATTGGGCTAGGACGCATGTTCGAGAAATTTCGATTAGTTGGTCATTTTAGTCATGGGTCATTATGGGTCAAGCTATTTTTATCTTAAAAACGGCTCAGACGATTTGAATTAAATTTTTTATCCTACGATTTTTGAGCACGAGAAAATCATTGGGCTAGGTCACATGTTCCAGAAACCCGATTAGGGGGTAATTTTTGGGTCTCTGTGGGTCAAGCTAATTTTATCTAAAAAACGGCTTAGACTATTTTGACTAAATTTTATATCCTACGAGTTGCGGGCACGAGAAGACAATTGGGCTTTGTCACATGTTCGAGAAAATTTGATTAGTGGGTCATTTTGGTAATAGTCATGGGATGGTCATTTTGAACTCAAAACTAATTTTGACCGAGCTGACTCTGTCTTCCCTGCTCGTATTTTTTCAATTGCAATATTTCACATTGAATGATTTTTAAGCATTAGGAACATTATCTTTCATGAATAAATTAAATATTTCGTTTTATAATATTATCTCTCATCAAAACTGTTTTCTTTCTTTTTTTTTCTTTTTTTTTCTTTTTAAAATAAAATTAGTAACAGTTATTTTCTTTTATTTTTCGAGGTGTTTGTATTATTTTCTAAATAATATAGCCCTTTCAATTATTTCACCAACGATAATGATCACCAAAAATGACCAATGGTAACGTTTTCGTCCAGAAAAACAGAACTTTCCACCATAATTCTATAACTTATCTACGTAGAATGATATGTGATATACTAAAACCATCACTGGAGAACTATCTATCTAACAGTGTAAGTTCCATCAAAATCCATTCAGCAGAACTTGAGTTATAAGCAGTCGGAACGAAATTTCCGTTTGTATTGTATATATATATATATATACCAGGTGATCCAAAAGTCATGACGAACTTTAAAAATGAATAATTCGAAAACAAATCAAGATACAAAGATACGGTTTGCACCAAACGGATGGAAAAGAAACCGGGTTTTGTGTGGCAACGAAAAAAATAGTTCTGTTGGCGACCAACAGACGGCGCTGTCGAATTTCTGATGTAGCATTATGCAAAGCAACAAACGATATAAAAAGGACAAACTGCAGCAGGTAATGGTAGTCGATGCATCGAAATGCTGTCCATAGTTGAGAAAGCGCTCTTAGTTAAACTGTATTATAAGAATTCGGAAAGTGCCATTGCGGCATTGCCAGCATATCGCTACATGAAGGGTATGCGAAATAGCAAAGGACCAATAACGTCTTCTGCATTGAACAAAATGATTAAGAAATTTGAAGCTACAGGTTCTTTGGCGTCACGTCAAAGAAGTGGACGTCCCTCAACAATCGCTGTTGTTTCCACGACAATGGAGCAGACGATGCAATCCATGTCGGCGGTTGCTGCACACGGGGAGTGCAGTGCTCGAGAAGTTTTGAGGCAAACAGGAGTGTCGTACGGAAATGTCTGGAGAGCACTGCGAATAACTTTGCAATGGTATCCCTACAAGTTGCAACATAACCAAGAACTGAATCCTCCTGACTTCGAATCTCGCCGAGATTTTGCGAATTTGGTATTCAATAAGATGGAAGAGCAGCACTACTGGCTTCACACTGTGCTTTGGACACATGAAGCGCATTTCACACTCTCTGGCGCTGTCAACACCCACAACTGTCGAGTGTGAACCACTGAAAACCCACATGCATTTATTGAGGTACCCTTGCAACAGCCTAAAGTGACAGTCTGGTGTGGCTTCACTGCTGATTTCATAATTGGTCCATTTTTTTCGAGGAAGTCACACAGACGGGTTTCAAAGCAGTTTCTCTCACTGGTTAGCGATATGTAGCACTGTTACAGAACAACATTATTCCTGAACTGCAAGCGCGACAGGCACTCCAAACAGTCACATTTATGCAAGATGGAGCACCACCTCATATTGCTCTGACTGTGCAACGCCTGCTACGCTCAGCATTTGGGGAGGATCGCATTATCAGTCGCTACTTTAATCACGCATGGCCTCCAAGATCTCCCGATCTGATACCCTGTGACTTTTGGCTGTGGGGATTTTTGATCTCAAAAGTGTACCGCGACCAACCGGTATCACTAGCAGCACTGAAGGTTGCCATCCTCCAAAATGTGTCTGCCATAACGCAAGAAATGCTACTAAATGCTGTGAACGGCGTGGTGCCTCGTCTCACAGCTGTACTTCTGAATGATGGACAGCACATTGAACATTTACTGTAGTACTTATTAACTGTAATTAAGCTGACTTGTAAGTTGTCAAAATTTTTTCATTTGTAAATCATCTTTTGGTGCAATAGAACACTATAGCGCCATTTGTTGGTTGCCAACAGAACTACTTTTTTCGCTGCCATACAAAATCCGATTTCTTTTCCATCCGTTTGGTGCAAACCGTATCTTTGTATCTTGATTCGTTTTCGAATTATTCATTTTTAAAGTTCGTCCTGACTTTTGGATCACCCGGTATATAGATGGACATGTTATACATAAAAGGGCTAACTATTAGTTTTTACCCAGAAAAATATTTTTTATTATATAGTTTTTAATAGTACTAATTAGTTGTTTTCCATGATTATTTATTGGTTTAAATTATTTATTAAATTAGTTATTATTTAATTTATGTTTTATTATATATTATTATATATTAAATTCCATATATTAAATTATTATATATGGAAATATTGCCGACTTTTATATTATGTATAAACTAAAATTCGTAGTATAACATACAGAATTTAATGCGGTAATAACGTAATGTTTGAAATAAACTCAAATTATTCTTCATGTATTTTTAAATTCCTTTTTAATGCGACGAAATGCGATATGTACCCTGTTTGGTTAGGAGAATGTGTCTACCATATCATTTTCATGAAGACGTGTAAACAAACATTTACTGGTAGTGACAAAACTCGTTCAACCAATCAGAGGACAGTATTGTCTCCGGTCGCGTTCGCAATGTGCATTTGTGAAATACGCGTACGGTACATCCATTCTGGGGGAAGTTACTCCGAATGACCCTGTGTCATGTTTTGTGGTGACTCAAAGGTTCTATGACGTGCCCAGGGGCGCCATTTCAGAACTTTCTTGGGGGGGGGGCAAACTTTTTTTAAGGTAGTGGCATAGGCAAGGGTGGAGTTCGGGGGGCTGCAACCCCCCCCCCCCCCGCGCGCAACCTCTGCGAACGATAAACGTTTACTGAATCATATATACAGAGACAGCAATACTTCTAATACGTAATCTCAAGTGACGTCTTAAAAATTCCGTTTTAGACAGGTTTTTGTCTTAGCAAGTAGAATTTAAAAATATTATAAAAGTTTTCATTTATAGACAGGTACCGTTTTTTCAGGTATTCTTTAAGACTGTTAAAACTTCCTTTCTATAAAGCACTTCTGAAGAGCATAGGTGTATTACAGTGAAACGTGTCTAAGCGAAACCTGTCTATAACATAATTCTTTCTCAAACGGGCAAGAAAAATCAAGTTTTGACGAAAAAAACGCCATTCAATTATACTTGCTAAGATGGAGACCTGTCTAAAATGGAGCTTTTTTACAGTCCTTTTCAACTCCTTCTTTGCAGGTTTTACTGTAGGGGCGCCATTTCATGAGTTTCTTGGGGGGGGGGAGGACAAAGCTTTTTTTTAGAGACAGGGGTTAAAATATCGTGCAGGATTGCCCAAATAGTGCACAAAATAGAAATAGGCCCCCCACAATAAAAAATGCAGTGTGAGATTTTGCCTTCTTATCTTAACTTCTTTCACAAACATGTGATTCTTCAGTGAATATATCTTTAATTTTAGTGGTAGTCCACGAATTTTTCTTCTTTTTTTTTACGCAAAAGCAATTCGCCAACCGATCGCGGCAAACATCGCGAATTTTACGAATTGGAATTAGAAAAAAAAGTTAATTTGGCAAAATTGGTCTCGGAAAAAATCGTAATTTTTTCAAACGACCGTGGGAAAATATTGCGAATTTCGCCAAAGATCACTGAAACAAATAGAGATTTTCGTCAATCGGTCACGGAAAAAAATCGCGAATTTAGTATAACTATTGTGGAAAAAAGTAGAATTTCGTCAAAGATCGCATAAAAAAATATCTACTTTTGTCAGTCGGTTGCGGAAAATGACTTCCGAATTTCAACAAACGATCGTAGAAAAGAGTCTCGATTTGCGTCTAAAGATTGCGAAAACAAATAGCGAATTTCGTCGATCAGTTACCCAAAAAACAAAAAATGTTGTGAATTTCGACGAATGGTGGAAAAAATTCGTCAACGATCGGAATTTCGTCAAAGATTGCGCAAAAAATAGCAATTTTTGTCAGTCGGTTGCGGAAAAAGGACTCCCGAATTTCAACAAACGTGCGTAGAAAAGAGTCGCGAATTTCGTCAAAAGATGGCGGAAACAAATAGCAAATTTCGTCGATCGGTTGAAAAAATGTCGCAAATTCCGACAAATGGTCGAAAAAATCAATTCCGTCAATAATTCACAGAAAATAGCGAATTTTGAAAAATTATCACACAAAAAAAAAAAATAAAAAAGAAACAATCACGAAAAAAAGTCGCGAAATTCAATCGGTCACGAGATAATATCCACACGAATACCATCAAGAAGTTACGAAATTTGCAAATGTTGTAATCCATAGGTATAAGAAAATTTTCATTAATGATTTTCTGTCAGTAAACATTTTTCGCAATTATTTTCTGCCTTCCTCTTCAGACTATCATCTAAATTCCATACAATTCAGGAATCTGCAAAACCCTTGGTCTCAGGTCCCTTGCTCCTGCATTGGGTGGGGCAACACGACACAATCTGCAGTACGGATTGATCGGGGTTGACGTGGCTTATTTTCGTTGCTGGTCAGGTTGACTTGGAACATTTGACTACGGTTGGGACATATATGTCCCAGTGGACTATTTTTAATTCTATTAGTACGACTTTTTGAAATCTGTCAGATATTTATATTAGGATATTTTCAAGAGAAATCTGTCACAAGGCATTTTTTTGGAAATTGTAGAACGATTGAATGCAAATGAATCAATTGAATGAAGTAGTCAGTCCTTGCCCGTTATCAAAGGGTTAATTGTTTCGGTTTCAAGTTGGGTTTTCAATATTTTGAGTCGGGTTCATGTTGCCAGAGTTTTCAAAGAAATGAAAAAAAAAATTCTATATAAAATATAAAATTGTTATTAGAGATATAATTGTAGTCTACTTTTCCAAATCATATTGAAATATGGATAAATTTTCTTTCATTTCGGGTGGGGTTGCGGTCAATGAAAATTTTTTGGACGTTTCCGGGTTTACTGGAAATTACAGTTCTGCATCGGCTACCCGAAATGCATTTAGTTTTGGGTTTGGTTGATTTAATTTTTTTTTTTTTTTTTTTTTTTTTTTGCGGGTCGAGTAAACTTTATACGCTTTGGTTTATGCTTTGACTCTTTCGAATCGGGTTCGAGATGAACCAATTATACAAAAGGAGGTTCTGAATAATTTTCAAATGCAAAAACTATAGTATCTTTGAATATTAATGGGTGTATATATATGTTATTTTTTGTACATAAGCGGTGAACTTGTAGATTACTTTTCCATAAATGTATTAAAATATACATTCATTTTCTTTCACTTCTGGTTCAGGTATGAATATTTCGGATTCGGCTTGAAGTCTGTCGGGTTAAAGTCAGGATTCGGGTCGGTTACAATCAAATCTGGACAGGACTCTAGTGTCAGGCTGTGGAGATTTTTAAGAGCATACTGTATATATAATATCATTTAATAAAGCAAATGATTTAATAGCATTAAAACGATTGGAGTAAACATAATGTGACAATAATAAAACAAAATTAACAATTCAAATCATATATTTAGGAAACTTAATACACCTCCCCCAAACCCCGAATAAGAAATAAAAAAATTCCCCTTAAATTTTTGGTTAAAGAGAGAATTTATCACTAAAATTCTAGCCTTGTGGGTGACGAGTTTTCTTTTAATCATGCTGTACACAGCTCAGAAGCAATTCATAGAGATTTTTCTCACATATATTTCTAAAACTAGCCAAAATACTCATTAATGATAAATGTCTCACTTATAGAATGTTGCAATAGCAAGGCATTAGAAAACGTTTCAATGTTTAAAGTGTTTATTAAATATTTATTACTTTCTTCTATCTTTACAAGAAAAAGGTATTGGATTTATGAAAATTTACCACTTCTGGTTTTCGACGGATTTATACGTTTTAGAAGGTCCTGAACACAATTGGAATATTTTTAGAAAATGCCTGTCTGTGTGTCTCAGTGTCTGTCTGTGACAAAAATTTTGTGGGCGTTGTATCTCAAGAACTAATGCACGGAATTTGATAAAACTTTATATCCAGTTAGACATTGACATAAATGGGTGGTGATTAGTTTTTGGTGTAATTCGCCCCACAGATGGCGCTGCAATGCTACATTTCTATTGATTTTTACGATAGCTATATCTCAAGAACTAATGCACAGAATCTCACCAAACTTCAGATTCGGTTAGACCTAGACAAAAATAGACGTTAATTACGATTTGGTATAAATAGCCCAACAGGTGGCGCTGCTATGCTATATTTTGCACGATTTTCACGATAGCTATATCTCCAGTACTAACGCACATAATTTAATAAAACTTTAGATTCAGTTAGACCTTAATATAAATTGGTGCTGATTTGTTTTTTGTGTATGTGAAACCTGTATGAGATAGAAGAAAGTTTTGGGATTGGCACATCAGACTAGAGGTCTGCACGGGCCCGGGCCGGGCTTTGTCCGATTTTCTTTTAGGAGGCTCGGGCCGGGCCTTGTATTCACTCTTTCCGGGCCGAGCCCGGCCCAGGCTTTATTTTGAAAACTCGGGCAAGGCCGGGCCTGATCTACACTACTTCCGGCCCGAGCCGGGCTTGAGCCTTTCTTTATTCTGCATGTTCGGACCCGGTTGGGCCTAGTTTACTCTTTCCGGTCTTTACTTTTATTTGTAGACTCGGTTTGGTTGGGTTAGACTTCGTTTTTCTGGGCCGAACCGAGTCTAAACTTCATTCTTCTTAAAGGTCTGCAAAGGCCGAAATTTCCACTTACGATCTAAGTCGTATGAAGTTGATTATTGGCCGGACTCGATCCATGCAAAAGTCAGTAAAATGTGTCCTCACGCAACAATCAAGGACGGATCCAGCCCTCCATTTAGACGGGGATACATGACTCCCTTTTTTGGGGGGTGGGGTCACATCTCTTAATAAGCAACTTTTATATTAAAGGCTGTTGCCATACCCAAAATGGCTACTTTGCCGAAACTTTTAGAAAGTCATTTTCATTCGTAAAGACAAAAATATTGTATTAATATTTGTAAAAATATAAAATTTACACATTTTATTTAGATACCAAGAAATTGAAGAATTTCCCATTTTCTTATATAGGCAAAGAATCATCCAGAAAATGAGCATTTTAAGCCAATTTTTAAGACTTGGCAGTTACAGAAATGCCGTCATGAAGAAGCAATTGGTTGCTGTGGCCTGAAATTCAGATTAAAACACCTATTATTCGGGTCGGGCCGGGCTTATAATCTATTTTCAAGGGCCGGGCCAATAATCTGTTTTCATAGGCCGGGCTTGGGCCGAATTTTCAGATTTTATACCGGGCCGGGTCGGGCCAATCACTTATTTTACACGGGCCGCGCCGAACTTTTAGCATTTACACCGGGCCGGGCCGGGCTAAACGTCTAGCTTTTATATCGGGCCGGGCCAATCACTTTTTTTGCACGGGCCGGACCGGGCTCGGACCCTAAATTTTAACTTTTATACCGGGCCGGGCCAATAATTTTTTTGTACGGATCGGGCTGGACCCGGGCCTGGAAATTCCGGCCCGTGCAGATCTTTGCATCAGACTAGTTTTTTTTTTATTGTAATCAAATCTGTGAAATCTGACGTTATTTTAGCTTTTGACCATATTTTGATTTTTTTTTTTTTTTGGTATGACCTGTGATAATTGATAAATTTTCTGAAATTTCAAATTCCTTGGGGGGGGGCGGTTGCCCCCCCCCCCCCCCAGCCCCCCCGAAATGGCGCCCCTGGACGTGCCACGGATATTTGTTACGCCAAAAATACAGCACTGAATGTGACTTAAATTTACCCTCTTCATGCAAAATGGTACATTCCCACTTATTGTGTGAGTGAAAGATTTATTTTATTTTATTTCATGAATGATTGTGTTATTAATTGTACGTTTAATAATTCCTGGCCACCACGTTAGCAGGACCTCAATCAATCTGATTTCTGGTTTTAAGGAAATTTAAAGAATTTAGTTGTAAGTATTGCTATATTGGCAGAGCTGAAATAACTGCATAACATTGTGTATGGGAAAGATCATACAGGGAAATTTGTGATGCGATGTATTGCGCACACTATTCCTCGACTGGAAATTTTATAAATTCTGGATGGTGAACATATTCAGCATTAATAATTGCATTGCCTTGCACAGGACTTAACCTTATGTGAAATACGTATTCAGTTGGAAATTTATGTTGCTTTTTCTCTTCGTTTTAGGCCTGCAGTTTGACAATTTTAAGTGGTTATTGCCGAAACATCAGTGAAGGCTCATTGTGGAGACGCGAAAAGTTTTTGGTTTCCGTCTGTTTGTCTGTCTGTCTGTTCCGCGATAACTGCCGTAAAAAGCGCCCGATTAGATTGATTTTTGGTGGGCATGTTGATGAGGTACCCGGAATTAGCTATAAAGTTTTTAGTTACATTTGGTTCATTCGTTCGAAAAATATAGAACATTTCGTTTTAGGTCATAATGCTTTTTCCTATGGGAATGCAGACGATTTTCAAATTTCATTTTTAACTGAAATGAAAATCAGATATTTGAATAATGGATTTAAACGAAAATTACTGATGCTAAATTTTCGATATGGAGGTTTTAAATATATCCAATAGCTTTGAAAATTTGCCGATACATTTATTATAATTTAGAAATTAATTGTTTAAATTATTGGGACATTTTTTGCATCTGTTCGGGAAATATAAAACAATTGCTTTTCATATTTTTTTACAAATTTTAAAATGAATTTCTTTTTACTTTGCTCTTTAATTTATTAGTTGCTTAGCAATCATATTTCAAAGAATATCAAAATAATAAAATTCAAGTAACTCTCACTATTTTGCTGTAATATTTTATTAGCAAAATAAATTATTTTCGGGAGATTTTAGTATTCTATTAACATAAATAAGAATTTTTTGATACAAGTTTATTTTTTAACTAAAAAGTTACATGAATAAGAAGTTCATAAGAATTTCAGAATATCATTGCATAAACCGTATTTAATTTAACGCTTCTAATTTCTGAAACCTCCGAAGCATTTTATATGCCTATAAATATGTATGTAATATAAACAAATTAAATTGCGGATTGTAAGATGCTAAATAATATGAAAAGTGCTATTAAAAAACAATGACTTTTAGAGCTGACGTTGAGGCTCCTGATCTGCAGATTTAATATTTTTTTAACGTTCATCTACAATGTTATGAAATAATTCTATGAAACTTTATACCTATAAATGCTAAAAATGTTAGATTTGTTCAATGTTCTATTTTTAAATGTTACTTGCGTTATATTGAGTTAAATGCTTCGACTAGCGCATTTTATTATTATTATTATTATTATTATTATTTTGCAGATTCTTGTATGACATCTTTCGGATAGTCTGTATACCCACTTTGATGTAAATCTGCTTCACCATTTAGGCTTCAGTGGATGCTCTAAATATGCTAAGTTTATCTAAACTATTATTTATATGAACTACGGACTGCAAAGTATTTATATCCGTTTACGTTTCCCAAAGATTCAATTATTAAACCCATTATATTTCATGAAATTTTTTCATCATTTCAATCTCTAGAATTCTTAGAAATGTTTATGAAATATTTTTATATATTTTATTTTTATTACTTTTTGTAAATAATAATCGTTTGAATTTGATAAATATTAAATGATTTTTCTCGATATTTTGCAAAAAGAAAGTTTAAAATCATTTGTATGTGTTTCAGAAATTGAAAAAAACTTAAGCTGTTTCATAAATCAAAATTCCTAAATTATTATGAACTGCAGTTTATTAATTTATTCAGCATTAATTTGAATATATTAATTTCTAAATAAGTTTTCTTTATTTGCACATCATTTTATTATTATTTTTAAAATTCCTATTGCATTATTAACTCTGATCTGCTTTTTATTAATTTATTCAGCATTAATTTGAATATATATGAATTTCTAAATAATTCTTTTTATTTGAGCATCATTTTATTAATTTTTTTCTCCTATTGCATTTCCTATTGCATCGAAAAGTACTGTTTAGTTATTATGAAATTGTATCTAGTTCCGCCTCTTAAACTGAGAAGTTAAGAGTTTCAAATATTACAAAATAAATTATTCGTGTATCACCGTGCATCAAAATATTGGGTTAGTATAGTATACAAGTATTAATGAGAAATGATGGTGTATTACTATATTTCTTATTAGTGTTTTAGAGTTTATTATGTATCCATAATAAACAAAACTAACATATCCGTGCATACAAACCAAAACTAATATTATCGTTGCCCTGCATTAATTTTTGTTGTCTATAGGGTAAATCCAAGTTAGATGCCCCATTCGGGTTATTTGCCCCAGTTACTGTATTTCAGCTACTAATGTGTGGCAGAGCTAGTGATGTTCTTCTACACTCAATTGTTATATAAAAACGTTATATACAAAGTTACAGCGATTTAGTTCTACAAATAAATGTTATATTTATCAAAGAAGGTAAGTTTGGCTTTTGTTTTATGTTATTGTAAAATAGAGACAAGTAAAAGATTAAATGTAATGGACTTAATTAGAGATTTTTCATGAAATATTTAATGAATGTTGTTGAAACAGGAATCGATTAATATGTTAATTATAGGTTACAACCACATTTGTTCCTACTTCCAGAGCTATTTTCTGGGGCATCTATCCCGTACTAAAAGGATACATCCCATATTTGTGATGCGGAATAAGACGCCCCATTTATAATTTTAAAATAACTTTCTTGTGTGAGAATATTCTTTTAAATCTTCAGGATTGTCAGAAAAAATCTGTTTCTTTTTTAGTTGACCACGGCCCTTCCGGGAGATCATCACCAAACAAGTCAGGGGGCGGTGTTAGTAGTGATAAATTCTTCATTTAAGCAATAATTAAAAAAATCATTTGTTTCATTTCAGAAAGTTGTTAATTCCCTCACATTTTTAAGTGAAAAATATTTAAGTGATTGGTATTTGTAACTCTGACCAGAACATTTTAATTCCCACATTCCGAATTTTTCCTCTCTTTATCCTTTTTAATAAAATTCTATGTGTTGCTGACGACTAGGTTTTTCGCTAATCGTTGCCACAGGTTAATCTCGGAAAATGAAACATTTGAAATTACTGAAAAAATTAATAGCTCGAAAAGTATTTGTCAGAAAATTGTTAGACAAACTGCGTTAGAAAGGTAAAAAATTGTAATTTTCTTGATATAAATTTGAAATCCAATGATTATGCCGTTTTTCAAATATTGAATTAAAAAAATTACCAAATTTCGCAATGCAGTATCATAGCAAAATCGTCACGCTTAAAAAGCTAATGATAACGGAAATGTGTCCTGACGTATATTCGTTACCTGTAAGGCGCGTTAAGAGAAATTGACCGGCGCAGCGGGCGTAGCTTGCTAGTATCAGAATATATTCAGAAGCATTAAATAGCAATCTAAATACAAGATAGAAGTCAAAAATCCGTTAAGTATATCATTCTCACAGAAAATTCAGAAAGACTCTACTGAGACGCCATATTAAAAGTATAATGCATATTTACGCTTCTTTATGCATTTAAATAATAGTCCTTTTGTTGTTGGCAATTTTTCTCCCCCTCCCCTGAATTTAAATTACATACGTTTAACCTTCCATAGAATATGTAAAAACATTTTGAACTCATTCATTATGAAACATAAAAATCTAACGCATTTAATTTCCGAATTTGAAAATTGATTCCCGAATTAGTTTTTATAGTTTGTACATCGAATATAAGTGGGGGGGGGGGGGAGTGTAATCCCTCTTAGTTTAGATTAAACAAGTTTAGCCTTCGTCAGAATTATCCGATTGGCTTTAAACTTTGTATACCCATTTATTCGAAGAATTGGGAATAGCAAATATCCTTTGATGTGGGAGTGTAATGGAGGATTAGTAAACAGAGCCTGTAATCTTAAAAAAAAAACTAGATGGAACCCGTCAAAACGTGACGGAAAAAAATACTATAACAATATCAGTAAAATAAGCTTCTTTATTATTTAAGTAGGGCTTCGTATGAAACAGTCTTTCAAATATTTTATTTTAAAAAATCCCCCCCCCCCCCTCCAGTGAAATGCTATTTCCGATGCAAATTCCAAATGAACACTCCGTAAACAAATGTGTAATGCAAATCAGTTTGACATTACCACCATATTCCCCACGACAAAAAAAAAGGTCATGGACTTATAAAGTATCATACAAATAGTCCTATCATAAAGTATCATACAAATTTCCTGCTTTCATCTCATATTCAGTAAATAAAAGAACATAGTATAAGCACCCCCCCCCCCCCCCTGTGATAATGCAATCGAATGAGCTCCTATGCGCATATGTATTGCATCTGCCCAAAGGCACCGTTGAAATTCGACGTTAAAAAAAGTTTTAATATGTTTAAATTAAAAGTTTTAAAATGTCCTCTTTAATCATTGTTCGTTTCAAATCCATATCTTCTAAAACGCATTCATTGTTTTAAGCTAATCAATTTTTATGTAAAAATGAAGAATTTTTGTTAAAAATAATAAATTAATATGCAGATGAGGGAGAATTTTAATGTTTTCAATTGTAATTTATTTGTATGGTTTCTTCTATCCCTTTACATAATCAGGATGATTATTCCTTTCCCATCACAGTCGGTCTCTTATACAGTTAAATATCCAATGGATCTTTAAAAAAATAATAAATAACAGTTCCTAGCATATTCTGATTCAACATATACATCAACGAATTCAACATATCAATTTTATGTTAATCATAAACTCAAAATAGTTTTTTTTCTTTTGACAGATTTTATATTAGCGCCAAAATACTCTATCTTATGGATAATCTGATCTTATGATTTATCAGGTTTTTATTATTATTATTTTTTTCACTTTTCATGAAGGTTAGGGATACCTATTTTCAATTGTTGCAACTTTTCAAAGGGCTATTTTACATTATTAAAACAAACGGATGGTCATTGTTGAGATAGAGAATTGAAAAATATTTCATGCTTGAAAATTATTTAAAAAGTCGTTAAATTAAGCGGCAGATTTCAAATAAATTTCAATCGAAAGCTAATTTTTTTTTCTAATTGAGGATGTAAGAATTGAAATTGTAAAATGTAGTAAAAAAATTAAATTTTTAGTATTTAGAAGTGATGTAAGCGTGATGAAAGCTAAAGCGATAGTGCCGTTTGTTGTCACAACCGTTATACATTTCTAAATATTGCCACTGTGTTTTGGTTGGCGTCCAAAAGTCGACTACCATTTTTTGACATCGAAAGAAAAATTCACAGTGAAAGAAATAAGACTTTGCCGCTAATAAGGAACTGTTAAATGAACTTATCACAAACCTACCAAAATAATTCCTATAAAATATTAGCCTTACATTGTTTATTCTAGCTAAAAATACAATCATTATTTCAAGTTTTTTTTTTCCTGAAATTCTTTACTTTTGTGAATTTTTTTATTACAAAAGGAAATCTTAATAATTTAAATCCTATAATTAAAAAAAAAGTAATCGGTAACATGTAATCAAGGTATGCAATCAAGATGAAACAACCAATAAAGGCTCCAGTTCTAATTTTTAAAATTAAAAATTGAAATATCAGTTAATATTACGCCATGTTGACACAATCATATAAATTTTTCTTTTTAGTTTTATCAATGTTAAAATGCATTTCAAGCTAAGCATAACGTCATTTTCACCGGTACAAACTTTTCACACGTACATTTATGCTTAAGCACCATGCATACAAATAAAAATATATTTTGCATTTAATTGTAATGAAAAAAATGGCATCAACAAAGTTATAATGCTTAATGATAAAATGAACCCAATTGACAATATTTCCGTGACGTCACAGTAAATATGAATTTTTAATTGCTTATAAAACACACGGATAAATATTTTTACCGAAATACTTAAACATTTTAACTATATTTTAACTTACAAATTAAAAAATTCGGCCTAAAAGTCACGTGCTTTTAATATTTAATATTTTATTTTTTATGCTCGCAATCATTGAGTTCAGAAAATAAACTCTACGTCGCAACAGTGGGCGTTAATCCGATTGCCGACTTTATGACGTCATAAGCAGAAGTAAAATTTTAATTTACGATTACGGCTAATTAATTAAATTTTCGAACAAACGAATGTACGATAACAAATCTGTGACCAAATATCTTTCATTTAACAAAAGAATGATGTAATTTGATGTAGTAGTTTTTCTCACGGATTGTCGAAACAAAACGCTTAGCGTTTTAAATATATAGATTATGTAAATAGGATATTAAGTCAAATGAAAATCCATATTTTAAATTATAAATGTTAATTACCCATACTTCCTATTCTTTTACGTGTGGGGCATCTATCAGACCAAGTGGGGTGTCTAACCCTGAGGTCCGGGATATATGGCCAAAATCATTGATTAAGTTTTTTGATAAAATCACAATTTTATATGGTATTTATATTAAAGTAATATTTTTTATTATGTTCTACATAAAATTTGGAGTAGATAGGTTACATGTGCACTACAAAATCATTGCTATAAAAAAGAAAAATGAAGGAGTGATTAAGTAGGGCATCTATCCCGAACTTACCCTAATTTTGTGTCTCACTGGTCAATTATTGGAGAACTCTTCCCACATCCCATGTTATTTAGAGACCAGATTTCAGAGGTCCACGTGTCATTTGTTGCCAGGAGAGGTTCTACTTCACAGTGTACATCGGGCTGGAAAGTTCTAGAATATAAAAGGTGCCAGAATCTACATAATCTATTTACCTCTATCATATAATTTCAATAGGTGCAGTTGAAGTTATTTTTCACTGTATTAAAATATCGTATAGACAGTACTATAGGCAAAAATGTTCCACGGAAAAAATTTGAACTTACATCCGTTTGGTTAAAAGACTGTGATAATAATTGTCATTGCTACCATAGAACTCATTTTAAGGGCAAATCACAATTGTATTAGTTATTATGTATTATTCCATTATATTCTAATTTAAAAATTGTTCATTTTTTATAACTGCTCACTAACTTTATTCTAATAGACATTTTTTCGTATATAAGGAAACTTACTTACTGAAAATGCTCATACTTATATTTTCGTACTTTTGCAGGTATAGTTTCTATTTCTATTTCTTTTCATTCCTTTTTCTCTGCTAATCACAAAGTTGCAAAATTTTCTTAAAAATGTAAGCATTTTTAAGGCATAACGCTATCAAACAGTTCCATTGCATAGGTATACAGAGGGTGTTTACACATATTGGGAACGATTTTGATGTTGAATTAAAAAACAACGAGAAACAACAGGGAACAAGTCTGGCAACATGTAATAACGTGATAACTGAAATATTGGCTGCTATGAAAAAATATCGTCTGTCACTGAAATGGCAGGCGAAAGAAGCGAGTGGTTTGAAGGTTATGTAATTGCTCTTTCCGAAGAGAATTATTCATATTCCGTGATTAGAAATCATTTAGCAGGTGATAAGTAGAAAATAATTGTCACAATCGCTGAAGCGTGGATTGACTGTAATAAAAAACAGATAGATTTATTACTGGAACAGATGCCAGAAAGACTTACAACTTTTGTACAAAGACTGCAAAGAAAGTTTCTCTATAGGATTTATGGTGATGGCTGCAATCTCATATAACGGAAAATTAATAATAAGAAAATTTGAGAAAAATGTCAAAATTAACTCTACTTATTATCAAAAGTGTTCTAATTCCCATTTTTAAAGAAGAAATTCCAAAACTTTATCCTAACGGACGTTAAAATTGTTGAGTTCCACCAGGATAAAGCGAACAGCCATACATTTATAAGTACAGCCGCATTTCTCGAAAAATTGACAAGAGAAACTGGAATCAAGTGTATACCGTTTAATCATATTTCAACGAAGTTCCCATGTGTTTCACCAATTGATTACTGTGCCTTTGGACTATTAAAACAAGCTCTTGCGAAACGCCGACCAACTAAGTTGAGTGAACTCTGGAAATGTGTGGTGGAGGAATGGAACGAAATTACACTTACAGTTTTACAAAAAGGCCTTGGAAATTCCGCTGCAATATGGTAGTCCACAACAAGGGCTACCAGATAGAACCAGATAGAAAATAATTGTTTTAATTCATGTATTTTATTTTTGTTGTCAAAATCGTTCACAATATGTGTAAACACCCTCTGTATATTTAACCTTGCAAAATTCATAAAAAATTCATTCGTAAATTATTATGAACTCTGATTTGCCTTTATTAATTTATTCAGCATTAATTTGAACATATTGATTTCTAAATAAGTTTTTTTTTTTTTAATTTGCACATTATTTTAGTATTTTTATTTCACTAGAAAGATACGCGTTAGTCACAATGTTGTACTTTGTTTATTAAAAAGTTCTACAAACCATAGTATGGAATATTTGTTATTTTTATTACGATCCAATTTGTGCATTTCCGAGCCAAGATAAATCATGAATTTCGGGGGTCTTTCTGTCATTTCCTTGCGGTTGGATATGACTGTATGAATTTGAAACTAAGTAATCGCAATTTGCCAACATTTATACATAATTTAAAACACTATTAAGTATTTTGATATTTATTAAATTCACCCAGACTTCTAATTGATTTCCATTATTATTTTTCTTTCTACATGTCAAAAATACAATGTGGAATATTTTCTATTGCTATTATTTTGTTCCTCTCTATAGCTGAAAATAATTTCAAATTATCTTTTTCAGGATACCAGTGCAGTAACTATCAAAGTGCTTTCACGTCGGTCGAAGCTTCAACACCATACAATAGAATTCAATTTAGTATCAGACATTTTAAATTTAATGTCTGTTCTTTTTCCACAAAATATAGAGAAAAATAGAAAGATAAATATTAGTGACGTCAAGACTGCCGATAATTGCATAATTTCAGTCATATCTTTACCATTATCAAACTAGGCATTGTACTTTTCAAACAGTCGCATGAATATTTAATTTATCTATACTCAGAACGTGATAAAAAGTTTTTAATAATCATATACTTTGACTTGTTTATTATTATTATAATTATTATTATTATTGTAAGTGCTGATTTGTTAACATGCTTGTTTTTTATATATGCTTATTATTTTTCATTTTTTCCACAAGAAAGATTGGCGTTTCAATCAAAATTGTTAGAAATGACATCACAGTATGGTATATATTCTTTCTAATTTTTGCCTTAACCTTTTCAGGGTTGCAGTCTGTTGACTGTATAGATGACTTTGCCAAAGATTCCATGTCATCCAACAGAACTCATTGTGAAAATTATTCTCTCAAGCGTTTTAAATGTGACCTCTGTCCATATTCTGGATATTACAAACGGGACTTAAACAGACATTCTTCGGTGCACTCGGGTGAGCGTCCTCACAAGTGTGATATATGCAATCGACGTTTTGCTGCAAAACATAATCTAAGACGTCACATGCTTATACATAAAGGATAAAGCCTTTTTCATGTATAGAGTGTAAGAAGTCTTTTGCACGAAGGCAGAGCCTGAAACGACACTAAAATAAACATTTGTAATATGAATGTATTTGTGTGTATAGTGCTTATGTCCAGCTTTTGTTAGATGTTTTTAAATTTGATCTCTGTCTTTATTCCACGAATAGTTAATCTAGCATAAAAACGCACTCTTCTGAATGTCCTGACACCTGTGAAATATGCAATATAGCTTTTTCTCTATTACATAAACTCTGATCTGCTTAAACTCTGATTTGCTTATTATTAATTTAATTAGCATAAATTTGAAGATGTTGATTTCTAGATCAGCTTTTTTATTTGTACATACTTTTATTATTATTTCTATTTCTTTTCACAAGAAAGATATTTGTCAATCACAATGTTATACTTTTTCATCTAAAACGTCACTTGCGCATACGTGCAGGAGAGAGTATTATACGTGTAATGTATATAATATATCTTTTAGACATAAAAAATCCCTGAACAAAAAAGTATATGAAAAATTGGATTATTCTGCTTCTAGTAACTTTATGTGTGCGCATTTTATGGTACGTTATTCCTTATGCAATAACAAATTATTTATTTTTCTCAAAACTGTAAGTAATATACTAAGAGATTGTTATTGTAAAAGGGATCAACGCCGTAGGCTTTATATCTTTCAAACCTAAACATGAGAGAATCAACCCAATTTCGGGGAGAAAAATGCACTCAACGTGCAAAAATCCTACTCCCGTATCTGTCCCAAAGTCTTACTAATATTTGAGTTAGCCAAATTTGACGCCATCTGTTTCATACTTAGTCTGAAGTTACTTACTTGTATCATAAAATTTTAGAAAGATCAGCTGGTATCAAAACATACCCTATAATGTGTGTGTCCTGCACTTTTATTTCTCAATAATCCTCCTGAAGCTTAAACTTTCCGCCAAGCGGAAAGAGTACATTTTTCAACACATTAAAAGGTGTGTGTTAGTACTGCTTGTTTCCACTAAGATGTTTTGTGGACGCCAATAGCTAAAACCTATTTTCCCAGTCGTTATTTATAAAAACTACTCGTTAGGGGCCACCATAATACTTACCCATCATGGATATGAAAAATTAATGTTTTTTTTTAATTGTCTTTTGTAGTCACTCCTTAAAATATAAACATTTTCAAAAAAATTTATATACCTTTTATTAAAACGAATATTTCGAGAGTCCGAAAAAATAGTTCCGGATAATCGAGGTTACTGAAATTCAATAAGCTTCTTCCCATTATCACATACTAAGTACATACCAAATTTCAAGTCTCTATCTCAATTTGTTCGGGAGATAGAGAGTTTACAGACACGCACACAGAGACAGACGGGCGGCATTTTTTTTTTCTAAAAATATGTTTTTCGGAATCTCCAGTGTCTGAAACGTGTACATCCGTCAAAATTTTTTTTTCGATTTTCAAAACGATTACAATATTTACTCTATACTACGTATGATGAGAAAGTAATATGTCTTCAAAATGGAGTTTGTTTGCGTAGTTCTCACTCACTTATCATTTTCTTACGCATTACCAGCAACAGCAAGTGATATTCAGGTGACTTTAGTGTAATGTTATGCATTTGAATCGGTTGTCTTAGTTTGTAAAGTCACGCTATTGACAGAGCAAACAAATAGAATGTATTCGGGTATATGAACAAAAATCTCACTCACTTTTTAGCACTTTCCAACCTAGTTGAAAAGTGCTTATGACTTCGGTTTGTCTGGCCGTCTGGCCGTCTGCCGTCTGGCCGTCTGCCGTCTGGCCGTCTGCCGTCTGCCGTCTGCCGTCTGTCCGTGCTCTAACTCCCGTAAATATGCTCGGATTGCTCTGCAATTTTTATATGTTATTATCGTTATCTATAGCATGTTCCCTATTTCAACGGAAGTGTGTAGCACTTATAGTTTTTTTACAGGGACACTCAAAAGAATTCCGTTACATTGCGGTCTATGGGGAAAAATCATTTGCTGTTTATTTAAATAATGTTTCACTATTTTAAACGCATTGAAATTTATATATATCACTAAGGTGCATTAGAAGAAGCTTAATATGGAACAGGGTGTGCATAGCACTTATAGTTACTTTACAGGGACAGTAAAAATAATTCCGTTACATTACGTCTATGGAGAAAAATCGTCTGCGGTTTATTTAAATAATGTTTCACTATTTTAAACGCATTGAAATTTATATAGATCACTAAGGTGCATTACAAGAGACTTACTACGGAATATTGTGTGTATAGCAGTCATCGTTCATTTACAGGGACACGCAAAAGAATTATCTACTGTCTGTTAACAATAATTCCTGGAAGTGTGTTTTAAGTTACTGAACGCGATTTTAATGTTAACTTGCTTTTTGTCTATTACGTGGTGTGTATAAATTCTGTAGATCCTATACAGGGCAGCACAAAAGTTCGCGAACACATTTCTGTTTATTGACAAACTCCAGACGGAGAAATTTAAAATGTGCTACACGTTTCCTAACTGAACTAAAATTTAGCATCCTATGTAGTATATATACAATTCTATATATCCTATACAGGGCTGAATAAAAGTATTCGGATATTTTTCCGAATATTGTATATGTTGGAAATTCCTGAAATTATGTTTTTAAATATGTTATGCGTTTTCCAAATTGTTTACTTAGAAGTTATCTTTTAGCTTATTAAACGGTATGATTTGTAAAATTATTTTGGAAGCGTTGGAAAGTGCTACATAATCTATGCTTGACGCATGATTTTTCGTTCTTGTTTATTTCGCTGCGGGTGTGAGGTTAATACATCTCATATAAATAGAAATCTAGCCCGAAATTTTCTTTTGTAGCCTTAACTTATATTTTGTTTGCATATATTTAAAGTAATTTTTTATCGACGAATCCGCGTGTAGATACTAAAGTATTTTGGTAATAAAAGCCTAATTATAGTTGAGATTTTGCCTCTGGACAGATGAAGAGACGGATAATAAGCACTATATATTTCAGGAGGATGAGAACTATGCTCATAGAATTTTATTTTCATTATTTGAGGAAGCGAACTATTTCTAAATGCTGAAATGATTTAATATTAAATTAGATTTTAATTCAAATAAATCTTTTTACATTTTCACCCTGTTTCTAAATTTTTTATAATAATTATGGATAAAAATTTTAACAGAGGAATGATAGTTTTCACTTTGTATATTTGATTATAAAATACATTTTATTAATTTATCTCCTTTTAATTTTAACGAATGATTGTTAATTTTTGTGTTGTACAGTAAAATCTAACTTTTCCTACGCCTTTGTTTATAATTGATTGCCAATTAGAACAACTCTTAATTAAATTTCATGCGACAAAAATCTCTTTCAAATATGAAGTTTTACTATCTTATTTGGATAAGGGTTTATTTGCTTGAGAAAAAAACTCATTTAAATGTGAATATATTACAGGTGTATGCTTAGGGATTATAAATCAACCCACACAAATCATGGTATGGAATATATGCTATTTCTGTATGCATAGGCGTAGCGTGACCGAAAATTTTGGGGGGGCACAAATGTTTATTACATGCGCACGCACACATTCCCATATATATACCGTGGTATCTTGGTTAAAAACGGCCTCGCAGAAAATTTTCACATTGGGTAAAAGGAATTCAGTTTCGATCTTCTAGCTCCCTAGACCTAAAAGTTTATTTTTCTTAAACATTCGTCGTACAGCAATTGTTTAATTTTTTGCAAAATGTTTATATGATTTTTAGCGTTTTTTCGCGTCATACGACAATTTTTTAGCATTTTCGTTAGGAATTAAGTTTCAATCTTTTAACACAATATAGTAAAATTTGTCTTCTGCCTTTTTTTAATTTTTCGCGAAATATTTATGTGATTTTTAGCGTTTTTTATCTTTCCGAGGCAATTTTTTAAACATTTGTACGAGAAATCTGTTTTTTTTTTTTTTTTTTTTTTTTTTTTGCCGATATAGTACATTTTCTACTCTGCAATTTTTTAATTTTTTGAAAATTTATTATGCGATTTTTCGCATGTCGCGGCGATTTTTTTTACATCAGTAAACGGAATCCAACTTCAATCTTTTAGTCCAATATAGCAAATTTAGTGATCTACGATTTTTAGATTTTTCACGAATTTTTTATGCAATTTTAAGCGTTTAGCGGCAATTTTCTTAAACATTCGTAAAATACACCTGCTTAAAATTTTTCAGCCCGATAGTAAATTTTGACATCAGTGATTTCTAAATTTTTCTTAAATTTTGTATGTGATTTTTAGTGTTTTCCGCATTTTGTGGCAGTTTTTTGACATTTGTGATGCGAATCTGGTTTCAACCTTTGAACCCATTGTAAAATTTGTCCTCTGCAATTTTAGATTTTCATGAATTTTTTATGAGATATTTTGTTGTTTTTTTCGCGTTCTGCTGCGATTTTTAAACATTCGTAAAAAGAGTCCAGTTTTAATCTTTCAGCCCATTGTACTAAATTTTGAACTCTGCGATTACATTTAGTACTCAATTTTGTACTCATTGATTTTAATCGCGAATTTTTCATGCGACTTTTTGCGTGTTTTTTTTTCGCGTTTCGTGGAAGTTCTTAACATCTGTAACAGGAATCCAATTACAACCTTTTAGCCCAAATTATTTTAGCCCAATATAGTAAATGTTGGCTTCTTTTCAATAATGGTTATTCGGATTATAACTCATTATAGCGAATTTGAATTCGTTCGAGAATTTGTTATGCGGGGTTTAGCGTTTTTTCGCGCTTTGCGACGAATTTTTTGACATTCGTAAAAGGAATCCAGCTACAATCTTTTAACCCAATATAATAAATTTGGTTCCCTGCAATTTTTAAGTTTTTCGAGAATTTTTTTTTTTTTTAGTTTTTACGCATTTTGAAGCGATTTTTTAACATTCGTAAAATAAATCCGGTTTCAGTTTTTAAATACATTAATTTTGTCCTCTCCGATTTTTTAATTTTTAGTGAATTTTTTTATGTGATTTTTTTTTCACGTTTCGTGAAGATATTTTCACATTTGTAAAAAGAATCGGTTTTAAACTTTTAGCCCAATCGAGTATTTTTTTTTTTTTTTTTTTTGCTCTTTTCAATAAAGTTTATTCGGAATCCGTACTATGATTTTAATTTTTCATACGATTTTAACGCTTTTTCGCGTTCCGCGGCGATTTTTTGACATTCTTAAAAGGAATTCAGCTACAATTTTTTAACCTAATGTAATAAATTTTGTTCTCTGAGATTTTTAAGTTTTTCGCGATTATTTTTTGCAAATTTTACGTTTTTATGCGTTTTGCGGCGAATTTTCTACATTCGTTAAAGGAAATCTGGTTTCAACCTTTGAACACAATATAGTAAATTTTGTTTTCTATTGTTTTTGAATTTTTCGTGGAAATTTTTTTTATGGGATTTCTTTTTCACGTTTTGTGAAGATATTTTCACATTCATAAAAATAATCCACTTTCAATCTTTTAGCCCAATACAGTAATTTTTTTCTCTTTTCAATGCAGTTTATTCATCATTCATACAATGACTTTAATTTATCATGCGAATTTAAACTTTTTTTTTTGCGTTTCACAGCAATTTTTTAACCTTTGTTACAGGAATCGGTTTCAATCTTTTAGCCCAATATAGTAAATTTTGTCCTCAGCAATAATAATAATAATAATAATAATAATAATAAAACAGAGATTTTTAGCGTTTTTTGCATTCTGCGGGGAATGGAAGCCGGGAGGGATCGTAAAAGGAATCCGGTTTAAATATATTGTATTAAAATCGCTTACATAAAAAATTGTACCCGATTTTCTGTGGTTTTTCGCGGTTAGCGGCAATTTTTTAACACTTGTAAAATGAATTCGTTTTCAAGCTTTTAGATCAATATAGTATATTTTGTCCTCTGCAAGTTTTGAATTGCTCGCGAATTTTTTAGTGTTTTTTCGCTTTTTCGGCAAATTTTTGACCTTTTTTTTTCGAAATGGAAAGAACTAACTCCGTTAAATTTTGCTTTCCTGCGATTAAATTAAAGTTAGAAGAATGCAAAATTGTCGTAACGTGAACTACGATGCTCAAAATATTAAACTAATTTGGGTCGAAATGAAAAATTTAAAAAATTCATGGTTAGTTTGACTCGAGACCAGATCAGGCGTAGCCTGCACGGGTGTACGCTGTTGACAGCAGTTGGACCCACTACCAGGTTCATTTAATTCGAGGTTCACTTGAAAAAAAAATAACCAAGTAAATGAGGAAAGCTCCGCTAGATCATTTTATTGAAATTAATATTTAATAAACAGCACCACAACAACTGTATCTGGCGCCTGGTAGGGGGGGGGGGGGCACCACCCGCACCACCCTTGGTACGGCACTGATAATAAATAAAAGACATTTATCAAGCTTTTAAGACATTTTAAATAAGTTTAAACGGTACTTTTAAGAAGTAACCAATCATTTAATGTATGTGCACCTGCAAAATTGTATGGAAAATTGCACCTTCGTTAGCACCGGTTTTGCTTAACAACGGTATTTCTGGAACGGATTACCATCGTTTACCAAGGTACAGCTGAATATTAACTTTAAAACAGCTCTTTGAAGAAGGCTCAAATTTTGAAAAAAAATCCTAACCATTGCATCTCAAAATTGCGAAGGTATAGCAGAAGATTAAGTGCTGTCAATAAAGAAAAAAATAACTAAGAGAGAAGAACATATTTAATAACTAAATGAAGAAAATATTAATTATTGTTTATAATTTTAGTGATGTGTGGTTGCATTCCATTGGTAAATAACTCCAGCGATACAGCATGGAAAAGCAGGATATTTATGATTTGATTAAATTATAATTAAAGTTACAACAAATTAAATGAAATATATATTGCAGGGAAACAGAACTTCCGCTCTGATAAACACAACAACATTTTCTAAAGTCTACAGACGGAATGAGAAGAAAAAAAATAGTACATGTAGATTCTAACCGCATACAGCAGAAAAAACAGCTGACATATTGAAATTGTCCGCAGCTGTAAGAGAGTATGATAGTTCAAAGGTTCAAACATTCGTTTAATGAATGTTCGAATTAGGGTTTGTACTGCACAACACAATTTTTGCTACCAAATTCATTACTTCAAAGAAAAAGAGCTGAGCTATCTATACTGATCTGACATCTGATTAAGTAAAAAAAAAAAAAAAAAAAAATGAAGAAACATAAAATGAAAATTAAAGTAGTTATTTCATTTCCATCTTGGGTCAATACAAGACAGGTCTTAATTGACTGTATCATATTTTAGAAATTGATGTTCTGAAAGTTGGGGGGGGGCACGTGCCCCCCCGAGGCTACGCCTATGTCTGTATGTATTTGTTTTCTTTTTTATCGCTCAGTATAATTTGAAATTACTCTTTTCAGGATTTCACCATGATCACTATCAAAGCTCTTTCACATCTGCCAAAACATCACGCAGTAGAATTCAATGTAATGAAGATTCTGTCAGACATTTTAAGTGCAACCTTTGTTCTTATTCTACAAATAAGAAGTCGAACATGAAAATACATTCTTCAGTGCATTCTGGTGAACGCCCTTACAAATGTGAAATGTGGAACGTGCTTTTTCTCGATTGGCTCATCTAACATGTCACAGGCTTATACATACATAAGAGGAGGGAAGCCTTATACGTGTGATGTGTATAACATACCTTACACGTGAATAGACAACATTTGTAATTTGTATGTCTATTCAAATGGCTTGATTTTGTGATAAATTACTCTAACTGCTGTGATTATTTAAATTTTTATTCATGTTTCTTGGAACCAATATTTTTGTGTATTTGGATTTTTTAGTCGTATTTAGGATTGCATATTGAATAATTGTCTGAGTGCAACGAAGACTCATACACAGCGCAGTATTACTTTGCTCCATATATAGCTACGGTGGATATTAAAACCTTTCGTCAAGCATAACTCAAAAAAATATTTAACGGATTTCGTTCAAATTTTTACAGCAGGTACCTATAAAGGTGACAACGACGTCTATTTATTACCAAGAATAAATGTCAAACCGTTTGGAAATTATATTAAAAAAATAGATAAAAAAGCACAATTAAAGAACATACGTCACGAAAATTTTGTGCGTACGTCATTTTCACCGGCGGGAGATTTTCGTAGACAATCGGAATTGAAAAGTTCATGGAGTACATGGAGCAAAACAATATGCACGCACTAATATTCAGCACAATAAAATATATTTCAATTTAGTAGAAATCGAAAATTAATCTGGATTTTTTTCTGTTTGAAAGAAAAACCCCGCAATAACTTGGTAGACTTGGTATTAGAGGTTTGGCGCAAATCTCAGCAATAGCAGCTTTTTTTATTTCGCGTATGTAAATAAAAAAAAAAATTCTTTGGTGTTTAAATAAAAGGTTTCGATTTATGGCATTATTTCTTTTTTTTTTCTTTTTAGCATTTTAAATGGGATTAATGAAAGGCATGTATTTTAAATTAAATGAGTGAAAGGTTTATATTTAAATGAAATGAATTCAATATGAAAATGTTATAGGAACAATATTTGGCGATTTATCAACTGCGCCAGGATAACATAAAAGTACCAATATATCAAACTGTATGTAGTATGTGAAATGAAACAATTATATTATAATCACCCATCGTACAAGAAAAAAAAGTAATATTCTGCATTCAGAGGGAAAAATCCATCTCCTGTGCCGTAAGATTTGGCGAGTTCTTTTTTGGTGATAAGTTTTTCGATGTGATTGTTGGGATCTGCAGGATTTGGCTTAATTTTTCTAAATCTTATTTTTTTGCAGATGTAGTATTATGTAAATATATTTTTTTGCAGATATTTTTCTATTTTGTATATTTGGCATTCTATTTTGTATATTTTCTATTTTGTATATTTTCTATTTGGCATTTGGAAAAGAGATTTTTACCTTTTTATCTGTGCCTTCGGAAATATTAAAAAATAAAAAAAGATTTATATATATCAAGCGTATAATGTTATGTTTTGCATTTTTTATACGGATCACTTCTCCATTTTTAGATTTTAAATGCTATTTATTATTTACTAGCCGTTTATTAATTATTTACAATTTACCCCCCTGACAATAACAATTATTAATCACAAAAATACCTCTTAGGTTTGTTAAATAAGTTTGTTTATGTATTTTCATTACTTATTAAAATATCGAATATGGCGAAAAAATTTTATTTTAGCATCGTGCTTAAATTTTTAAGATGGTGCAAAAACATGCTTTAATAAACGTATGTTTGTAAATATTTGAAAAACATGTTTTACCGCTCTTTTGAAAAATTTTGTAAGATGCTAAAACTACCTTTTGTTACCATTTTAAATTTTTTTCGCCAACTGACATAGGATACGAAACTTCTCCCCATTCAGATACACAGGCAAGGCTGGTCTCAAACAAGAGTAAAGCTAGCAACAATATTGTTTTAACTCTATGAGAGTTACAATAATGATATTAAATGCTCCGATTGGCTTTGGCCCAATTACGAAAGTTTCTCCTAAAAAAACTGTAGAAGAAGTCTTTTACATTTGTTTCAAATGAAGTTTGGTCTACAAGGTATTAGTTAATAATACAAACAACACTATTGGCATTGAGGCAAAAGTTTTAATTTAAATGTATATATTTGAAACCCTTCCCCCCCTACCCCCCCACCCCCCCCCCCAAAAAAAAAAAAAAAAAAAAGTTACAGTAATGAATTTAAAATGGCGTTAAGCCACGCTTTCTGACATAAGCAATTGGCTGCAAACGCGATAACGAAACTTTCACTTAACTTAATAACATGTAGCTAATATAGCCCTCAGGGTACTTTGCAGTTATACAGACCTTGTGGTTTTTTTAAAAAGCTTGAGACAATCTAGGTTTAAGAAGTTGAGATTTACTGTCAAATGATATAAATAACTATGAACACAAAACTGATGAATTATTATTCAGGTTTATGTATGTATTTTTAAAAAAATGCATCTGATTATATTTATTAGTTAAATTACTTCTGTTTGCATTTAATAACTGATAAACAGCTTCTGTATATTAAATGAATTGTTTAAATATTGGGAAGAGGTGGCGAGAGGTAGAAAGACGAGTAAACAAACGGGTAGACAGACGGGTAGAGAGACGAGTAGCGACATAGGTAGGCTGACGGGAAGCGAAACGAATAGACAAACGGCTAGAGAGAAAGGTAAAAAGAGGATTGACAGAGGGGTAGCGAGATGGGCTACGAGACGGGTAGCGACACCGGTAGACAGGAATGTAGCGAGAAAGGTTGCGAGACGCGTAGCGTGGTAGATAAAGAGACGAGTAGAGAGATGAGTACAGAGACGAGTTGACTGACGGGTAATGAGATTGGTAGCGAGTCGGGTACAAAAACAGACGGATAGCGAGACGGGTATACAGACGAGTAGAGAGACAGTAGATGGGTACGGAGATGGGTAAAAAGATGGGTAGAGAGGCGTATAGCCAGACGGGTAGAGAGACATATAGACAAGTTATGAGACAGATAGACAAATGGATAGTGAAGTGGATAGAGACACGGCTAGACATACAAGTAGTTAGACGGATAGACAGACGGTTAGAGAAATAGATTGGCGGGTAGCGAGACCGGTAGAGAAATATAGAGACAGGTAGCGAGACGTGTAGAGAGATAGACAATCGGTTAGAGAGACGGGAAGAAGAACGGATAGGGAAACAGACAGATTGTGGAGAGACAGACAGACAAGCAAATGAAAAGTCTGCGGATTGGCGCAGTAAAGGCGCAGGGGGCAGAGCCTCCTAGAGAATAATCAAGAAGTATCTGTTAAGCTTAACTTTGAAATATATATAATTTTTCAATTTTGCCGATATGGAGATTTAATGTAAAAGTTATTTTACAGAAGTCATCGAAAGATTTTTTGTATACTTTAATAGTAATTTAGACTATAGTTTGGCAATCTGGTTTGTAGTAAAGCATGCTATCAATGTGGTTTGAAGTGTAAGAGTTTCTATAAACAGTTATACAAATAATAGATATATAATCAAGGAAGAAAAATTTTAAATTCACACACAAAAAAAGGTGCAACAATGAAATTAAATTTGCGTTAAGCCACGCTTGATAGAATAATCTATTGGCTGCAAATCCAGTTACGTAATTTTAAAAAGCTTGGCGTTTTAAAAGATCCGGCGTTTTTTTTTTTTTTTTTTTTTTCAAGTTTTGCGTAATACGCGCTTAAGAAAATGAGATTCTTTGCCACATGTTAATAAAAATTATGACAACACATCTGATGAACGGTACTGCTTTTCTGTTTTTTTAACAGTGTATATGAATTTATATATGATATTTTGCAATTCTATCATTTAATTTGCTCTTTTTCTTTATATTGTAGTTGTTAACCCTATGTTCTCAGCAATATCACTCAGACTAATCCCTTTGAGGGAAGTCCTAGTTAAATATACGATTTTAGCTTTTATATTTCCTTTTCATCAAACTAGTGATGCAGTTATATATATAGTGCCACTTTTGATGAAACCGCATATAGATACCACATATAGATTTTGGCAATAGAAGCCTAATTATAATTGAGATTTATGAAGAGACGGAGGGTGAAAACTATGTAAGTGCTCATAGAATTTTATTCTCGTTATTTGAGGAAGCAAACTATTTCTAAATTTTGAACTTATTTTATATAATTTAGATTTAAAGGAAATAAATCTTTGAGGTTTTCTCTCTTTTTTTTAAAAATTTTTTTATAATAAATTATGGCTAAAAAGTTTCACAGAGAAAACATCTTTTTCTGTTTGTATGTTTGATTATAAAATACATTTTATTGATTTATCTCCTTTTAATTTTAACAAATGATTGTTAATTTTTGTGTTGTACATTAAAAGCTATGTTTTCCCACACCTTTGTTTAAAATTTATTTGCCAACTCTTAATTAAATTTCATGGCACAAAAATCTTTTTAAAACATGAAGTTTCACTATATTTTCTGAATAAGGCTTTACTTGCTTGAAAAAATTGTAAAACCTTTTATTCGTTTAAATCAGAATATATTAAAGGTGTATGCTTAGGGATTATAAATCAATCCACACAAATCATGGTATGGAATATTTGTTATGGGTGTACTTTTTTCTTTTTTATCACTCAATATAATTTTAATTTACTTTTTTCAGGATTTCAGCATGGTAACTATCAAAGAGCTTTCGCATCTGCCAAAACATCACGCATTATAATTTAATGTAATAAAGATTATGTAAAGCGTTTTAAATGCAACCTCTGTTCTTATTCCACAACTAACAAGTGGAACATAAAAAGACATTCCTTAATGCACTCTGGTGAACGCCCTTACTAAAGTGAAATGTGCAGTCGTGCTTTTACTGGATTAGCTCATCTAACATGTCACCTTGTTCTTGTGATGTGTCTGACATGTCTTTTAGACAACCCATTCAGCTTAAACTACACATGAATAGACAACATTTGTTGTGTGTATGTCTATTCACATGGCTAGATTTTGTGATAAATTGCTTTTTAACTGCTGTGATTATTGAAATTCTTATTCTTGTTTCTTGAAACCAATATTTTTGTATTGTTTGATTTTTTAGTGGTATTTTTAATTACATATTGAATAATTAAATATACGATTTTAGCTTTTATATTTCTTTTTATTTCTTTTTCACGCAAATATATATATATATATATATATATATATATATATATATATATGTATATATATGTAGTGCCACATTATCGACGAATCCGCTTACAGATACTAGAGGATTTTGGCAATAGAAGCCTAATTATTGTTGAGATTTTGCCTTTGGAGAGATGAAGAGACAGAGGATGAAAACTACATTACTGTACAAAGGGTATTAAGGGGTAGTGACTGGACGCTTTCGCTTTTAAACGGTTTGTCGAATATCTAGTGAAATGCTTGACAAATTGTCCTTGAACTTCGAGGATGTAAAGCACACGTTTGACTTGAAGAACAGTAGAAACAGTGTACTGCAATTAAAAGATTAATAAATTGAATATTTGATGAGATGGGCATTTGTGTGAAATAATTTTTAACTGCGCATGCGCGAACTATACAAAAGATTTTTTTTTTCATGATTTGGTTGTCAATTCTATGAAGAAACTCATATAAAAAGACCAGTCACGTATCGTGAAAACTCAGAAACCAATGTAGTGATCTAATTGACAAATTGGGAGGGAGAGGGGAAGGGGAAACCAATTGGATGATAACGTAGTCAGTATATAATTGTTTTACTGACAATTAAGAATTTTAAGGCACAGAACTATTCAAAAAATTTTCCGTGATATTTATTTCTATAATCGTAAAAAGACGAAAAGGTATGGTAAGGGATGCACTTTGCTCTGTTTTTCGTTATTATTTATGTATTTATCTTTGATTTGAAAATGCTGATTTTTCAATTTGCTTTTTTATATGTATGCATGCTCATTATGTATTTTTTCAGAAGAATTATTCATATTTTAGTAAAAATGTAACACATTTTCTTAAACTTTGTACACAATTCGCAGTTTGAAAATTTTTATAGATAATATAAATTTTGCTTTTTATGGTTTAAAATACTTTTTAAATTTATTTTTAGGATTTCTGTATAGTAGCCATCAAAGAGCTTCAACGTGTACTAAAAATGTAATATCCTACAATAGAACTCAGTCTAATGAATATTCTGTCAAATGTTTTAAATGTAACATTTGTCCTTATTCTACAAATTATTTACCAAGCTTAAAAAGACATTCGTTAGTGCATTCTGGAGAACGTCCTTACAAGTGCGAAATATGCAAGAGAGGATTTAATGATTCAAGTAATCTGAAACGTCACTTCTTTATACATACAGGAGATAAACCCTATTCATGTGATATGTGTAGCATGTCTTTTAATCGTGTAGAAACTCTGAAACTACACATGACTAAACACATGTAATATCTACAACTTACGTATGCAGATTTGTAAATATATTATTCTTTCACTCTCAATATCTAAGATTATATAAATATCTATGTGTGCATTCTGAAAAGGAAAACGATATTTTTCTATAATTTGGAAATGTACTAGCATTTTAATTTGTATATTGAATTAATAAATACTTGGTTATTGCTTTGATCTTTCTTTTTAATCCAAATAATGACGCAGATATGTAGAAAGTGGCAATATTTGAATTCGAGGTGTTTAGACTTAGATTATAAAAAATAGAATAGGCCATACGCAACGACAGGTCAACTATTCAGACCATGGAAGCAATACGTAAAAATAACAATACGTAAAATACAAATTAGTTCATACTTTTTCCACAAGACGAAAATTAGCACTTAAAGTGTCAGAAACATAAATATGTTTTTATTTATGAGACAATCAATTGAAAGTTTCTTTATTAGATTCTATCTCAGTTTTATTTCCCAAAGTCAGCCTGAAGTTTCACTTTTATCCTTGGGGAGAACATTTCGCTGATGTTTTAAGTATTAAATGAATCCCCCGGCGTTCAACTAACATATCTATTCTAATAAAAGGAAGTTTTGCTCTGTGTGTGTGCATGTCAGCGATGGCTAGCAAAATTTAGCGCACCTAAATGTCTGAAAATTTAGGTGAGAATAGTCCAATGCTTCTCCTGATGCACCTGAGTATCGGAATTTTAATAATTTACCAAAATATTAATTGAAAACCGATCAATAACTCATTTCTTTCTTTGCCAGTCGGCTTTCAGCACTCGCGCATGCCCAGAACCCGATTTACGACAGCGAACCAGAATGAAGAATGCGTTTATTTCGCAATTCTGTCTTAATTTCTGTTGAGTAAACCATTTATTTGGTTTATTTAAAAACGAAAAACATATTTTTTAAGATCGCACTCTTACATATCAAATTCCGCAATCAATAAAAAAAAAAAATTGATGTTAACCTTTTGAAACGCATTTTTGAAAAAAGTTCGTTATCCTAGATGATTTTTTCCCCTTACGGCAACGCCCCTCAAGAACGTAATTTTAGAGATACAGACAAACCAAGCATATGCTCATAAAGCCGAAACGAAATCGACGGTATAATTAGTTTTAAAAAATACGAATTTTTAATCTTTTCAAAAATACCGGCGAACGCAGGTCACTTCGCGTCTCAGGAGACGATTTTTTGTCTTACGCTAAATGTTACTAAACGTTCGTATTTCGACACAATCTTTTTAGAGCATCTCGGTAGACCAGATTTACATCACCTACAATAATTTTGAAACGTTCGGACGAGAAGAAATATATATATAAAAATATAAAATGTGAGAAATTTTCGACGAAAACCCATAATAACGGGGTGTTTCTGCGCGGTCACGCCCGGCTTCGGGTAACGTTTTCACTATTTAATATCCATATATTTTCACATAATTTTATAGAGGACTTGGAAACAGTTACATTTATAAAAGATTAAAATTTCAGAGTTCGGTCGACAAAAACTATATTTTTATGTTAATCGACCCGACGCGAAACCACCAGACGAACACATATTTATTTTTCAACCAGATTTTTCAACAATATTTCTGATTTAATTTTTATATGGGCTGTAAAACCGTTATATTTAAAACTATTAAAAATGTCAAAGGATTCGGACAACAAACTCTAATTTTTAGGTAGCTTTCATTACAAAAAGTTACCTATTGCAGCCGTTCGGAGAAAAGGAATTCCAAAAAAAATTGGTATATTCTCACCGATCATGACCCCCAGACCCCCCCAAACCACCATCCGTTCAAATGTTGATTTATATATATATATATATATATATATATTTGTAAACAATCGTAAAATTCACAGTTATTATAAATTCCAATTAAATTTAGGACTGTAACTATGGGATGCAATACATATAATAATATAGCCAATAAACATCTATTAAAAATTCTCAATCAAATTTATACACTGGCAACATCCACTGATAATACACATTGTATAAACAATAGCTATCAACTCGTCAATATTTTGAAAAATCTTAAATGTGTTAACAATATAATGACACATGATTTCAAAGATCTATTTAATAATATAGATTTATTAGATCTACATAATATTATAAATGCATTATTTAATAAGTATCATCATTCACTAAATTTACCAATTCATATAGGCCCCACCAGTGGCTGAGAGGTTGTGCTCTCGAAGCTGGTAGACGGGAGGTGCTGGGTTCAATCCCAATCGCGCCCGTCGGCCTAATCGTTCGGAGTTTTCGTGGTTTTCTTCGAGCCGTGAATTTATCCATGCGTAAATACGGATTAGGTTCCCTTAGAAAGACACCCACGAAGGGCACTCCCCCCCGGGCCTATATCCCTAGTGTAGATAATTGGCCGTCAATAATCAACCCAACAACAACCCAATTCATATAGATACAGCTTATTTTAAAACTTTAACAAATTTCATTATATATAATAATTATATAATGCATGATAACACGTTATATTTACAGAAAGTCGGTATACCACAAGGGGGATGTACATCTAGTATATTATCAGACTTATACTTGTATCACTATGAACGTACTTTTACTAACAGTAATATACATGTATATCGTTATATTGATGACATAATTTTTATTGCCACTGATCACACTAATATTTCTATATTTCCAGTTGATTATCCTAGTAATTTAGAATTAACGGAAAACCTCCTTTCTAACAATACTATTAACTTTTTAGATCTTAAAATTACACTTAAAGAAAACAAAACAATAATTGATCTATTTGATAAACGTGAAGAATTTAAATTTAAAGTTAATTCATTTACTAATTTTAATTAATTTCTTCATAATTCTGTATATCGTAATATACTCCTTAATCATATTTATAAAATAAAAAGTTTATGCTCTTCTCAACTAATTAACAACAATGTTAAAAAACTTATCTATGATGCATTACAACATGTTTTTCCAAAATAGTTCATATATTCTTTAATATACATTTAGTACTTAAATGATCTTTGCAACCATATTAACACATGCGTTAAAAAATGTATAAAAAAACATATAATCTTAGAAAATAGTAAAAAAAAACATATATATATAATAGGACGGTTGGGTGGGTAGATGTTGGATTGAGGAGGTGTGTGGCGGAGTTGTATGGAAAAAACGCATGGTTAATTTATAATAAAAAAAAGGGGGGGGCATTTTGATTTACACGTACGTTTGATATTACACATTTTATAATGGTCTGTGATGCGATATTTTTATATGTATATTAATTTAGTTATATTTACATATTCATTATTTAATAATTTAAATGAATTTATATTCATTAATATTAAGAATGTTTTTGATCTAATGCATTTAGATTAATGCCTACGGTGGACAATATCATATTAATTTCTAATATAATGTATACTTTTCTAAAGTGTTAATATTAAATATTAATTTTCATCCAATGCTATTTTTATTCAGCATATATTTTACCCACTTTTTACCCTAATAGATGGCAGCACCATGGTTTCTGTTGCTTTACAATAATATTCATATTATTCTAACATCTATTCTGGCAACATGGTAAATCATTTTCTAAAACTAAATTTGGCAACATGTAATGATTTTTTGCCATTCATTCCCTCTGTTTGGTTGTGTTCATGTGTGGTTCATGTGGTGCACAGGTATCTTTTTTTAATCCAAATGGATTATGTACTTTATGACTCTATTTCAAGTTTTATCTGTATATTATAGGTATGGTTTCTTTCCTTTTTAATATTGTATTTATTTTTTTATTTTTTCACAGGTTTGATTCATTGTTTATGAGTGGTAGTCCCAAAATCATATTTTTTAGCAATGTTATGGCTAATATGATGATGAAACCACTCATTTTATTTGTGGTATTTAGGCATTTGGAACTTGATAATTCTGTCTAAATTCCACGAATTTCATTTCATTCATTCAATTTCATTTATTCAATTTTTAATTTAATTTCTTCTTCTTTTAAATAAGTTTTTTTCCTATATTCAGTGTGTTGGGCAATACTTTCATTGTCAACTAATTATTACATACTTAATCATTATTTCATAGTTTAAGTTGGTGTTATGGTAATGTTTCATTTTTGGTTATATATATATATATATATATATCTGACATGTGTCATGCTGTAACTTTCTTATTTATGAACCGCTTTGGAAGTGACTGAATATGTGTATAGGACATACCAAGGTCTCGACCGAGTTCGTTGGCCAGCTTCAACGCCATCTTGTTTCAAAATGGCGGCCAGTTTTAAAATTTTTAAAAATTCAAAGATGTACAAAAAAATTATAAATGGAAAAATTGTTTATGTTAAGTGTTAGAAAGTGATACAAGGATTCTGGAACATGTTTTGTTTTTACTATATCTTAAAAAATAGCTGAGATATAGCAGTTTGAAATTCTAGGGTGGCTGATATTTTGAAACAATCTGATATTTGTTTTGCTCTAACTTTCGTATTTATGAACAGATATGAATGTGACTGATCATGTGTACAGAACATACCAAGGTCTCGACCGAGTTCGTTGGCCAGCTTTATGCGTCATTTTGTTTCAAAATGGCGACATGTTAATTTTCTAAAAATTTTTATAAAATTAAAAAATGATGTATAAAAAATTATAAATTGAAAAAGTTGTTTTCGTTAAGTGTTAGATCGTGGTACAAGGATTCCGGAACATTTTCTTTTGTCTTTATCTTAAAAAAATGGCAGAGATATGGCAGTTTGAAATTCTAGGGTGGCGGCCATTTTGAAATAATCTGATTTTTGTTATTCTGTAACTCTCATGCTGAAATTCGCATTCAAATGCAGTATTAATGAAAACTGGGATTGAATTTTCTATAATCGAGTTCCATGCAATTTAGCTACGGGTGTTTGAGTAAAATGAGGTGAATTTTTAAAAACATGGACTATTATGAAAGCTACCTTTTTCTCCCGGTACAGGCCTGAAAGACTTTTTAACTATGAAACGAACCTACGTGAAAAAAGAAGAAAATCTTTTCTTACTAGCACTTTTATCACTAATTATCAGTATTTTTTAGCGATTTTGTCATTAAAAATATAAATTCCTACAAAATTTGATTAAATATATAAAATACAAATTTGGGGTTCATTTAAGGTTCCATCACGAGGCCGGGCGGGTCAACTAGTCTATAATAATAAGGAAAAAAGTGTGTCGATTGTATTCTGAAGAGACCGCTGTACGCAGAGTTACAAAATTTGGTAGGAAGATACCCCTATGTACGTAGTATTGTTTTTCAAAGCGCGATTTGAGAATGTTTGAAAAGAAAAATATTTTATGCGATTTTTAGCGTTTTTTTGCTGCGATTTTTCCATATTAGTAACATGAATGCAGTTCCAATTTTTTAGCCGAATGCAGTAAATTTTGTCCTCTTTCAATTAAAATTAGTCCAAATTCGAACAGCGGTTTTTGAGAGCCGGAGTTTCGTTCTGAAAGAGGCTTGTTTAGAATAGAGTGCGGTCTCTCTAGGTGGAAATTTGAACTAAAAGATTTTGCATTTAATATTGGTCCGATTCAAAGGCAATCTTTTCTATCGTTCTTCCCAGGTTTCCCAGGTACTAAATAAACTTCGGTATCATTTTTTTTTCAGCCTTTAGTTACCACCATTTATGAATATTAATCTCCATGGGGAGAATTATTTCCTCGGGTTTATGGGCCCGATTTCAACGGGAATTGGTTAACGAAAAGATTTTCAGCGATTGTACAGCACGCCTGCTATACGGTGCCGTAGGAAGGGGAACACGTGCCGGAGTTGTTTCATTTGGAAAGATGTTTGTTTAGAACAAAGTGCGTCCCCGGGCGGGGAAAATTGGAATTAAAATATGTTGCATTTAAGACTGACCCGATTAGGAAATCTTTTCTAACATTATTTCCAGGTATTAAATATACTTCGTTATCATTTTTTAGCTCTTGATTACTATTATTTATTAATTTTACTCTCCGTGGCGATTTATTTTCTCGGGTTCTATAGGCACGATTTCAATGTGAATCGGTTTGTTCATCTTAACATGAACTAATTAAAATATAAATTTGGTGCCTCCTGGCGGTGAAAATTGGAAGTAAAGAATTTTGCAAAACCACGCCTGCTATACGGTGCTGTAGGAAGGGGAACAAGTGCCGGAGTTGTTTCATTCGGAAAGATGTTGTTTAGAACAAAGTGCGTCCCCTGACGGTGAAAAGGGGAACTAAAAGATTTTCTAGCGCCACGCCTACTACACGGTGCCGTAGGCAGCGGGGACACATGTGGGACGTTCGTTTAGATCAGAAAGCGCCCCTGACGGGGGAAAGTGGAACTAAAATATTTTTTTCCCCGAAAATGGCTATTTTTATTGAAATTGCAAAAGAAAATTATCGGTTTAATAATCCCAGACAACGAAATATTTTCATTTTCACTCATCCTCGAATATTAAGAAAAGCTGGTATCGATTAGAAATGTACAGTATGTACGTAGTTTATTATTCTGATACCGAAAATGGAAATTTTATGAAAATGGGACGGTAACTTTTCTTAATTTTGGCCCAAAACTGATCCGCTTTGAATTAAATGACCTAGACATTTGAGGGGACATTTGAATTTACTTCCGCTTCGGTGTCCGTCTCTTATATTTACTTTCCGACAGATGAAAGGGTTCCCGGAGGAGCAGTTTCGTGCAGCGATTTTTAGAGTGTTTTCGCATTTCGTACCATTTTTGATGCGCACTCTCAAAAATGAATACTCAGATTTCAAGAAATTTTCTTCGTTTTTGACGAAACGGTTTCCTGGGAAATGCTCCGAGTAAATATTTCGTCAAATCGAGTAAATTTGCATCCTCAAAATTACGAAGAAATGAGTTTCGTCAAATTATTTCTTTGAAAGTTCCAAATAAAGGTTGGTGCTGCCATCTATCGGAGTTTTTAGAAGCATCTTTAATTGACTTGGGGAAAAATAAAATCGTCCTCCGACTTGGCTCGAACGCACGACTTCTAGCTTGACAGCCCAGCGCCTCTTACCACTTCGCCAGCGGGACTTCGGAATTATTTGATTTTAAAAGTATTTACGGGATGTTAATGTGTGTTTATATTTTTAGAAAGCAGATTGTATTTTTATCGGTACTGTTATAACTTCTGCAGGTTTTAATTAATAAGGCTAGATTATTATTATGGTTTTTCTATGGTTAATAAATAATTAGAATATGGCTGGATAAATATAATTTATTAGATAAATTTCCTTTGTTCAATGAATGATTATATGAATGATATGGTCTAGTTATTTTGTCGATCAGAAATTTGAAGTGCAAATTTTGGAGGCGAGTTCATCAATTTTAGCGGATAAGATTACTGTTTTTAGAGGGGAAGGGGTCAGTTATACCTATTTTAAATTTGATTGTTATTGTTATATGAATCTATTTCTTAAATAAAAATAGCTCCTAAAATTTTGATTTTTTTTTTAACCATTGGGAAAATGTTGTTGCTTTCGGTCGAAAATGCACAAATGATGTTCGCATTTTACTATTTTAACCGTTTTTAACGAAATTCTGTAACTTTAGAAGAATTTTTTAAGCGTTTTTAACGAAATTCTGTAACTTTAGAAAAATTTATCTTTGAATAGGCAATGGAAATGCATAAAATCGTTACAAAAAGGATAGACGCAAATTATCAGATATGACAAATAAAGTAGAAATTTGGTACTTTCGTGTTATAGCGGCCCCCAAGGATGAAATATTTTTGTTTCTGTTTTCATTAATATATTGTAAATTTAATACTTTCGTGTAATTTTTTAATTTTTTTTGAACGATTTTGTAACAAAAATAATCTGACCGGGAATGGGGAAACATTATTGTCAAATATTTGAGATTTTCCATTTCATTAAAAATCACTTAATTTTCAGACGAAATAATTGTCAAAAATGACGAAATATAGTTCAAGAATTGCGGAATCGACAAAAGTAAGAGTTTTATTTTTGACAGCGAGGAAACAGTTTCGTCAAGATATTTGAGGATTCGCGTTTCGTCAAAAACCACGTGACTCAATGACGAAATGATTGTCAAAAATAAAGAAATGAGGCCTGAGGATTGCGGAATCGTCAAAATTGAGTGTTTTATTTCTGAGAGTGCGGCCGCTCAATGCCGGGTCGATCAGCTAATAACTAATATATAACAGAATTTAGTTCTGTTTCGTTTAAAACAGTGAATATTTTGTGGTTCTCTATCTCCTTCTTAATTACAGACTGTATGCACTATGTATATTTGATAAAACAAAATAGAAAAATCTGTTTTCAAAATTAATTTTTACATCATTATGTAGAGTATTTGTTACTTTTTTATTAGTTTCTTCTCCTTTTTTATGATTTATAATAATTTGAAAATTACTTTTTCATGGGGTTCTTATGGCAATAACTCTCAAAATGTTTTCACATCTGCAGGATGTTTAACACCTCACAACAGAGCTCATCATAATAAAGATTCGCTATGATGTTTCAAATGTAATATTTGTCTTTATTTTGAATGTAGTAAAATCAACATTAAAGCTTTGATTGATCACAGAGATGATTTTAAAGCCTCTACGAACTTATTTCATGCATGAAAACTCAAACGTATTCTTTGCTTTCCGTCACGAAACAGACTACTCCTGTTCAGTTTCTGATATTATGCTATGAAACATCATACAGAAATAAAAATATTATTAAAATGTTTCATTTACAATTATGTAACTTGAATATTACAACTACATTTTATGTTATGATTTAATCTTTCAAATAAAAGTGTACTAGTTTCTAGCCTTTTCGTACGAGAAGTTCAGCTTTTTGCCACATACCACTTTTTGATATGTCTTTGACTTTGTAGTTTTAATACCGATATAGTTACTAGACTTTAAAATAAGTAACGGAGTTGAGAAAAAATATACTATCGATATTTTTGATTGATAACTTTTACATTTACCATGTGGCGTTTATCGTAATCTGATGTTTTTCTCCGCCATTCTTGTGTAGGTGCTGAGTTTGCGAATGGAGGCGCCAAAGTAAGTATTTGTTTTATTATTAACCTAGGGCCAGCGTTGCTTGCAGAAGTGTTAAAGAGCGGAGGTTTTTACTCAGAGAATTTGGTTGGAAATTTGTAATATTTACCGTCTGTCCATCATAAAATTAGTTTTAAAGTATAATACAACTGCAGCACTTTTATATATCATTTATTTTTTAATTAAAACAGTTATAAATTGTAGTAAAAATTCATTGCTTTGTTCCAATATTTAACCTTTCTGATCATATTAGGTAGCTTTCATTACAAAAAGTATAAATCTACATATTGAAGCCATTCGGAGGAAAGCAATTCCGGAAAATTTCAGTATATTTTCACTGATCTTGACCCCCCAGACTCCAAAACCATGTTCCATTCAAATGTTGATTTATGTATATATATATATATATATATATATATATATATCTGATATCTATGTCATACGATAGCACTCGTATTTATAAACCGTTTTGGATGAAACTAAGTATGTGTATTAAGTTCACCAATATCTCGACCGAGTTTGTTGGCTAGCTTGGTCCGCCATCTTGTTTCAAAATGGTGGCCACTAAAAGATTTAAAACTAAAAAAATATACAAAGAAATTCGAAGTTTATTTTTTGCTTAAGTATTAGGCCTTGATACAAGGGTTCCGGGGCATTTTTTGTTTTTCCTCTATCTTAAAAAATGGCTGCGATATTGCAGTTTGAAATTCTAGGGTGGGTAACATTTTGAAACAAGACAGCAGATTAAAACAAACCAGGGATTAATTTATGAGTTTTAATGAACGGGATTTCTCTCAAATTATTATCTTTCATTGTTGTAATCATTTTCCCAATCATACGCATAAAACTATATTCCTATCCGTCAGCATAAAATTCTCGTCAAAGTTGGCGACACTTGACGAAATATCGCCAACTTTCGCGACCAAAAAGAAATATAAGATATATTTTTTATTGGAGAATTTAAGATATTTTCCACAAATGAAGCCAACTTGGCTGTAGTTGACTAATTTGTTGAATTTCTTATTAAAATTCAGTATTAACGAATCTTCTGTAATCAGATTCTTTGCGTTTTAGCTTGCTGCTTTCGAGTAACATTAGCTAAAATTATAAAAAAAAATATATATGAAAGCTACCTTTTACTCCCAGTACAGGCCGGAAGGACTTCTTTAAAATTAAATGAGATATATTGTTAAGTATAAAATTGTACCCTGCACATCTTTCAAGTGCTGAACGTTGTACCTATTTTTATTGAAAATTTAAAAATATAAAGGGATGGTACAGAACAAACATTTCTATGTGAAATTTGTTCATCTACAGTTGAAATAAAATTATATATAGTCTTGGAAAGTCAATATGAAGATTTGTCTGGTATTTGTTATTATTTATTTATGTATATGAGATAAGTAATTTGTGATTTTTAAATCTGCTTGTTTATATTTAAGGATTCTTTTTACTATTTGTTTTCTTTTTAAGGTGAAATACTCCTATATTAATCACATTGTAGTTCTTTTAATAAATATATGCACAAATCTCAGTATAATACATTTATTATTGTTGTTTATTTTTTATTTTCATGGCTCAAAATAATCTTTAATTTTATTTTCAGGATTACAGCAGAGTTGCTTTCAAAGAGCTTCCACGTCTGCCAAAGCTTTATTTCCAAACAATGGAACTCAATTTGATAAAGATTCTGTCAGACGATTTAGATGCCATCTTTGTTTTTATTCCACAAACCGTAGTGGTGACTTTAAAAAACACACTTTTGTGCATAGTGGTGAACGTCCTCGCAAGTGTGAAATATGTGGTCGGAGTTTTGCTGTACTATCTAGTTTAAAAAATCACATGCTTATACATAAAGGAGAGAAACCTTATACCTGTAATGTTTGTAACAAGTCTTTTAGACAACTAATTCATATACAACGACACATGAAAAACAGTTGTAATAAGTAATCTAACTTCATATCTACAGAGTTTGTGATAAATTATTTGTTTATCTTGAATTTCTGAACAAACGCCAAACATGAAAAAACCCTAAAATTGCGTAAGCACAAAAAATTGTAATATTTTCATTTTGTAACTTCATATGTATATATTTTGTAGCAAGTTATTCATAGCAAATATTTAGCATTTATTTACACTGTAAGTAATATTTTGAACCTTCTGGTTTTAATGACATCGGGTATTTTGAATATCTGCTATAGTAAATATTCATATTGTATGCATTTTAAAAATTATATGATGTTTTATGAATTTGTTTATTTTTGCTTTGCCATTTCAGTGATTTACACATTCATAAACACAAGTAACATCTGCACTTTATGTATGTAGATTTTGTAGTAAATTACACTCAACTGCTAAGATCACATAAATATTCATCCATGTTTCTTTAACTGTTAATTTTGTTTTATTTGAAAACTTACTTGTATTTTTAATTGTATATGGAATTAATAAATGGTTGGTTAGATAGAAGATGGTCCTATTTGAATTACGGGTGTTTAAAGCTCGATCGTAAAATATACACCAGGCCAAACACAACAAAAGTTAGTATAAATACTATTTAGATAGACCGTGAAAAATTTATTTAACTAAAATAAGTTCAGGTTTTTGCCGCAAGCACCAAAAATAGCACATTAAAGTGAAGGCATTAAAGATTTCATGAAATATTAGATAATCCGATAAATCGTTCCTTTTTAATATTTTCAATCACACTTAAAAAATGTTTAGGATTTTGATTGTTTTGTGCGTCTTTCTGTCTCCGTTCTAACCTTTATAAACATACTTTGATTGCCAGAAAACGCATATATGTTATTGAGGTTTATAGTGGCATGTTCCTTATTGTGAATGGTATAATTTATAGTTCATGTACAGGGATACTGAAAGTACTCGGATAAATTATGGCCTAAGAACATTATTATCGGAATTATATTTTAATGATTTTATACTACTTCAATCTTTATGAAATTTGCATGCATTGTTACATTGCACTCAGGGTTCGGTGATATATATCAATGGATATATATCTTGATATATATCATGATATAATCTGATATTTATTTTCAAAATATCATGAAGTTTTATATTTTTGATATTTTCACATATTTGATATTTATTTTCAAAATATTGTGTATAATATTTTTGATATTTTCAGTCAAAACAAATATAAAGGAATTTTTTAACTGTTATTGGTTGTGTCGTTCTTTAGATAAAGAATTTTTGCTCTTATAGTGGCTTTTTTAACCTTATCCTCACCCCAACCAAACCCCCCCCCCCCAAACTTTTCCAAGCTTTATGTTTGAAGTTGAATTTTTAAATGTAGAATCAATAATTATATGGGGCAATATTTATTTAGAAAAGACACTGAAAGATAAAATATCTAATTTAGATAAACTTGCAGCTTTATTAGAAATAATTTTTTCTCGTTTTGGTTTTGTTTAGTTAAGCAGACCAAGCTTATTATATTTCTGTTCAAAATTTTCAATAAAAACAAATTATTTTGTGTATAAAACATTAAATTTTCTTAAAACTTTATTACTAAATCTTAATAGTTTGTATTTTGTGAGTTTAAAAAGCAAATTGTCTGTTTTCAATTAGTTTATCTTAAATTTTGTTTAGTGAAAAAAAAATAGAAAAAGTTAGAATGTTGTTTTATTAAGTTTTCATGCTAAATGACATATGTTTTAATGTCTAATTTATGTTAACTCTGAAAATACTTATCAATAAGTTGACTATTTTGAAAATTTCGGATATATATAAAAAATATCGGATATATATAAAAATTTCGGATATTTTTGATATTTTCAACAATATCAGTATATTTATGAACCCAGATTGCACTAGAATATGTTTCGTTAAAAAATGGCGTGCACATACCATCTTTTGTTCTTTTACTTTGGTACACACTCAAAATATCTCTATTGCATTACTGCTTGTACTTGTTTGAAGTGTGCTTTTATAGAATCGATATGTGTTATCGAGGTGCAGGAGAAGATAGTGCAGATGACATTAGACGTTTTTTTTATAATTAATTTGGATATACTATTGTCTATGAATGGCAATTTCAGAAAGTGCAAACATTTTTACACATTCACATGTACTACAAGTTTTCATTCTTAATTATATTTTCTATTGTTATCTGGTGTGTGTATCTATGTGGCTGCCTAAAAAAAAATTGAATAACACAGGGCTCCCAACACATTTTAGTCTTCCAAAAGGGGGAAAGGAGACCATTTTTATTTAAAAAAGGGGGCTTTGGGGGACCATTTATTAACAAAAAAAGTCCCTGACGGCTCGGCCTACAGGCACAGGTAGATTTCGAAGACGCAGACCATGGAGTGCCTGTTTGTTGGGAATTGCAGAAGAAATTACCTTTTTGCCATGATGCGGCAGTTGGAACCACTCACTTCGAAACCTAACTTGTTTGCAGGCGGAGCTGGCAGGTTTTTTTTGTTTTTATTGTTTTTAATTTTTTTTTGCTATAAGGGTTGGTTCTATAAAAAAACTTGTCAATATAAAAGTTTTAGATAATATTAAGAGGATTTATAATAAATTTAAGCGGATTTGATATCTTGTGAATTGACGAAGTTATGATTTTTTTCTTCTAAAAACCCTCTCCCCTCCCTACTTGGGGCCATTTTTAATGATATAAAAAATCTGTCATACATAAATTTTCTGCCCTTTTCCTAGATGTAATAATAACTTTAAACGGATTCGATACGTATCATAATTAAGAAATTGTTTTTGTTTTGTATTTTCACAACCCCCCTCTCCCCCTGGTTTGATTTTGTGCCCATTAACGAACTTGACCGAGATTTTATGCCCCTTGAGTTTGTCTATTAGTTTGGAAGGTCCATAAAAAAGTGACATATATATATATATATATATATATATATATATATATATATATATATGTATACACAGTGGAACTTCCCTTTAACGAAGTCCCTATTTAACGAAGTTTTCTACTTAACGAAATTTTCTACAGAACTTTGACTTTGAACACCATTAGCATGTAAATTAATCTCCATATTACGAAAAAAATATTCTATATAACGAAGTTTATTCTACTTTTGTACGTGTGTAGAATTCAAACTAAGAGGTTACTGTTGCGATGAATATGCAAATTTATTTCAGCGGATTGTGTGAAAATGAACAAATTTAAATAATTTCCAATTCTGTTTGGTTCTAAATAAAACGATTTTTTTTCGCACTAAGAAAAACACTTGTTATCATTACTCTCCAACACCGAGAATCCAGTGCTGACAGTTGGAGGAAGTCAAAATCCCCTTTTCACCTTCAATGATATAGAAGATGCAGTGACGCAATGGCAGCAAAAGCAGTTAGTCAGATGCATTGAAGCAAAACAATATAAATTAGAGTCAGACAGTTACCATTGCTGATAAACAATTGCATTGTATATCCACAAGAATGTGCTTCAATATACAAATCGAAGAACATCAAAGTTATTTTTGTTCCTTCCAATACAACTTCTAAACTTCAACCGTTAGTCTAAGAAATAATAAAAAATCTTGAAGTACATTATCGAAAAAAAAAAACAGAAAAAAGACAACGTAGTGAAAACATTAGTTTGAGAATCTGTGTATCTATCAGAGCTGATGAAAGCTCGAGCCAAAGCTTGGAAATGTGACGTGATTTCATCGACCGTACACAAATGTTTTGTAAAAGACGGCATCATAATAAAAACTGAATCAAATGCTTTTGAATCCGATACCTGTTTGTCATATCTGAAGAAAAAATTCATGAATTCAAGTTAATTTCTATTTAACGAATTTTCCTCATAACGAAGTTTTTAAGTGTAACGATGAGACTTCGTTAAATGGAAGTTTCACTGTATAAAGTTTTGAACTGGGGGTGGTTTTGGGTTTTGGAAGTCACGATCGGCGGAGATCTGCAAAATTTTTTCAAAAATTTCAACGTAGGGGAGAATGTAATAGGTAGTATTTCTTACGTAATCTACCTAAAAGGGGACTTCGGGGGACCATTTATATTTAAAAAGGCGAACGAAAAGGGATCACATGTCTAAAAATACTGCACCAAGTTTTTCTAACTATATATTTTTTTAATTATCTCAGAAAATATGTTAATTGATTATCTTTACTAAAAAAGATGTCATTAAACAACGTACATAGCTTTATTTAACACACTTAAATAACCTACGGCAAGATTTTTTATATTTAGAACAGAAAAAAAAATATTTGGAATAAAATATAAACAGTAAAAATTATTGCATCTAAGAAAATATTAAATCAATCAATTGTTAGCGGAGTTACACATTAACAATTAAAAAGTACAGTGCATTTCTTTGAATTTAACATGTATTAACAGTAATCAGTGAATAAAAAAAGCACAGCATAACAGCTCCTTCTGTTAAGTAATAAAATTTAAAATTAGTTTATATATTGCTAATTATTAACTTGTAAAGTTTTGGATTAAAGATTAATAATTATTGAGATTTTATTACTGAATAAATAAATAAAGAGAATCTACGTACCTTTGGATTTGTGTCGAGGTTCCGATTCCATCGCTGAATTTCAATCTACACCGATTGAATAGAATAATATAATGAATCACATGGTAAATGATGAATGATGAATAATCATTGAATTTATGAAGAATCACCTAGATGATATTCTATGATTTTAATATTTCACTGATCAAAACAGAAATTTTTGTTCCGCGCTCGTAACACAAAATTTTCCTTTAAAAACCAGCAGCATTTTTCTTATAAGGAATGGTGTCTTAAAATAAATTAAGTTAGTCAGTTCACAGTCATTACTTGAGAATTTGAATATTTTTCACATCTTTAATAAAGTAGAATGAGACTTTGAATTAGAATTTTTACACACACTCAGAATTCAGACTTAAAAAACAAAACCACATACTTACATTCAGAATCAAAACAGAATAAGAATTTTTACGTTACAGCTCCGCATAAAAAACATGTCTCGCAGACTTCACAAAATCTATAAAAAAAAGAATGAGAGAAAATTAGTAATATATTACAGAAAAATAATGACAGAATTTTTTAAACATAAGAATAATTAAAGTTCTGGAAATATTTTAAAGTTTATAGAATGTCTTTTATATCTTTTCTGACGTAATAAGCAGCAACTCTAAACATAGTTCACTGTTCTTTGGTGCTGCCATCTAGCGGGAACAGCAATACTTAAAATCGTACATCCTCCGCCCCCGGCAGGAGAGGGGACACCTTTGATATAGGACGCTTGATGTCACCGTCAACTGTCTTAATCAAGACAACACGCACAAGATTATCTGTTCCAGGATAAGTGTTTAGAATTCGACCCAATTTCCATTTCATGGGTTGTAATAGTTCGTGAACTATCACCAAATCGCCTTCTCGAAGATTTGCACGTGGAGTAGTCCATTTTGGGCGCTGTTGAAGATGTTGTAAATATTCTCTGGACCACCTGCCCCAAAATTGATTTTTTGCTTTTTCTATTAAACGCCAGCGAGCATTTAACGATATTTTAGGATGATTTGATGATTCTGGAATGTCAAGAAGAGGTGCTCCTATTAGAAAATGACCCGGCGTTAAGGCAAAAGTATCTGAAGACATCGGAGTTAAAGGTCTGGAATTTATGCAACTTTCTATTTGACAAAGTAAAGTAGCGAGCTCTTCAAAATTGAGTACACTTGATTTACAAGCTCTTAGAAGATGAGTTTTTGTGAGTTTCACAGCTGCTTCCCATAGACCACCAAAGTGTAGTGCATATGGAGGTATGAAATTCCAATTAATTTTTTGGGTGGAAAGAAATTCTTGAAAGTCTCTTTCCTTCAAATATGTAAATAGCTGTTTTAATTGATTGGACAGACCAGTAAAATTTTTGGCATTATCAGAAAAGACATCAGAGGGTAAACCTCTGCGTGCGATGAAGCGTTTGAAAGCTGCTAGCAAGGCTTGTACAGATAAGTCGATACGAGTTCAAGATGAACTGCTTTCGTGCACATACAGACAAACACTGCTATATAAGATTTAAGCTTGATTTTTGTTCTTGGCATATTTGGTTTGGTCAAAAAGGGACCAGCAAAGTCTAAGCCCACCTTGAAAAATGAACGAATTGGAGTGATTCTTTCAACGGGAAGGTTTCCCATCATTTGTTGGCAGGCTTGTGCCTTAAGGCGTTTACAAAGCACACACTTGTGGAGCTCTTGTCGGACCGTTGAACGACCATTTACAAACCAGTAATTCTGGCGAATTGTAGAAAGCATTAACTGTGTGCCTGCATGTAAATTTCTTTCGTGTACATCCTTTATTAATAATTTAGTAACGACACTGTTTTTAGGAAGAAGAATAGGGTACTTTCTGTCGAAACTGAATGATTCATGTTGCGATAGACGACCGCCCACTCTTAATATATCAGCTGAATCTAAAAATAAATTCAACGATAGCAATTTGCTATTGCTTGGCAAAGACTTATTTTCTTTTAATAATTTAATTTCTGCAAGAAATTCATAATTTTGAATTATTCTCACTATAGAAATGGTAGAAAGATACTTATATTTCTGATCTTTCTTGTAGAATTATGTCTAGAATTATGAATAAATCGGAAACACCATCCTATTACGCGTACTAATTTATTAAAGCTTGAAAATTTTAGAATAAAGTCGGGTAAGACATTTGTTTTTGTTATGTTACTGACAGAGTTAGCTTCTTGATCTAATTCAGCGATAGGACTGTATAAGGGGATTGGAATTGGTTCTTTTGACGACAGCCACGGAGGTCCATGCCACCACATCTGATTATTAAGGAGTTTTCGCGGTGGAATACCCCTGGAGGCTACATCTGCAGGATTTAGCGTTCCTGGAACATGGTTCCATTCGGCTGAAGGCAATAATGTTTGCACTTGACGTACTCTATTTAATATGAACTGATTTTCCTTTAAAGGGGGCGATTTTAGCCAGCAGAGTACTATTTGTGAATCTTACCATAAAAATACAGTATTTATGCTCGTAGATAAAGTATCGACGATAGTTCAGCATAGTTTTGCTAATAACAGAGCAGAGCAAAGTTCAATGCGAGGCAGAGTTTGTAATTTTATGGGATTTACCTTTGTTTTTGCAGCAATTAAATTGACGAATATTTCGTCAATTACACGTAAATAGGCGACAGCAGCGTAAGCTTTTCCTGAACCATCACAAAATCCATTCAATTCAATGTCACAGTCTTGTTTATGGTATGAGTTAGTATACCGGGGAATTTCAATAGATTCTAATAAATGAATTTCTGCCAAAAATTGATTTCAAATTACTAATCTCGAATTTGGGATTTCCTCATCCCAAGAGATTTTGTCCTCCTAGAGATTTTGTAGCATAATTTTCAAACTAATAGTGATCGGGGAGAGGAAACCTAGAGGGTCGAAGATCGTGGATACCACTGATAGAAGATCTCTTTTCTTTTTTACGTCTTTGAACTTACTAAACCTAATTTTTAGCATGTCATTAGATGAATCCCAGAGCAATCCCAGAATTTTAACAGCTTCATCTTCTTTGATTACAGTCTGTGCGGAAGCTTTAAGCTCATCTGGTAAATGTGCGAGTACTTCAGGATCGTTTGAGGTCCATTTACGCAAATTAAAGCCTCCGCCCTTCATCACATTAATAAGCTCTGTGACCAAAGACTTAGCATTTTCTTTGGAATCTGAACCTGAAAACAAATCGCCGACGTAGATATTGTCGCGAATGATTTTAGAAGCTTTTTTTAAAGTTTGTTCGTTATCTATTGCTAACTTATTTAAAGTTCTAATTGCCAAAAATGGCGCACGAGCAGTGCCATAGGTTACTGTTAACAACCTATAGGTTTGAATGTTTTCTTTAGGATCGAACCGCCATAAAATACGTTGATAATCTACATGTTTTGGATTCATAAGAATTTGCCTGAACATTTTTTCGATGTCCGCACTAAAGCCTATTGGATGCATTCTGAATTTTAATAATAACTGAAAAATACCCGGTTGTAATTTTGGCCCTATCTCCAAATAATCATTTAACGAGCGACCTTCTGAACCAATAGCGGATGCATCGAATACTACCCGAAGTCGAGTTGTACAATTATCCTCTCTTATTACACCGTGGTGGGGGAGATAAAAATGATCTGGATTTGAAATTTCTGAGGCTGGTACGAGTTCCATGTGTCCCAAATCAATATACTCTTTCAGAATGACGAATATTGTACCTTAAGTACGGAATTTCCTTGAAGTTTATTTTCTAAGGAATTGAAACGCTTTAAAGCTTGAGATTTAGAATTTCCGAGAACAGGTTTAGATTTAAATGGAAGATCCACGATATATCTTCCTGATTCCGTGCGTGATACTGTTTTTACATAATTATCTTCTACTAGTGAAACTGGATCATAACTAAGAACTGATTCGAGTTCCCAAAATTTTTGCAATTGAGAATTTATTTGCGTCGTAACATGACAACTAACAGAAGAATTGTGATTTGACTGATTCGAATAAATTACTCCAGATAATATCCAACCCAGTTTCGTATTAACAGCACTTGGTGTTCCCTCAGGACCTAGAATGGACTCTCCGATTATTATGTTAGCAAACAAATCCGCACCTATGAGTATATCAATGGAATCAGACACATGGAAATTGGGATCCGCCAGATTTAATCCTTCAATATGAGGCCAATACTTATTAGTAATCAGAAAGTTCGGTAAATTTGTTGTGATCTGATTAACAACTAAAGCATCTAAATGAAATGTTTCGTTATTTATATGCGGAGAAAATGTTAAAGAAACTTCCTGAAGAGCTGTCTCTGCGACTAAATTGTTGATTCCTGATATTTTATGAATTGTAGGTCTCAAAGAAAGACCTAGCTTTCTACAACATGATTTTGAAATATAATATCTTTTAAACTCTTTTGAGAAGCATTGTCAACAAGTGCTCTGCACTGAATGACATTAACTGTGCTAGATTTCACATTAATCAGAGTGATAGATAATAAGACGTTATAATTTTGCATAGATGACTGACACTGCGCGCTATTAGACACAGAAGTGTCTGGTACATTATTATTCACAACCCCCTGACTGGTTTGAACAGTTGTATACACATGTAATAATGTATGATGTTTTTGTGAACAATTTTTACAGTTCACATTTATTCTACAATTTTCCACTTTGTGATTTCGCCGTAAACAATTTTGACATAATTTGTTTAATTCAACAATTTTCCACCTCTCCTTTACTGGTTTAGAATTAAAAACGGAGCATTTGAATACCGCATGATTTTGATTGCATACTACACAATTATTACTATTCCTAACAAATGCGCTGTTTACTAGGTTGGTTTTAGTGGCTCCTCTGTTAGAATCTAGAGGCCTTTTTACAAAATTGAATTTATTTTCTACTTTAATAAACTTTGATTCTTCTACACTCCAAGCTTCACGTTCGATACATTTTCGAAATGAATCTAGGTCTGGTATTTTATTATTGCCTAACATTAATTCCCATCTCTGTTGTAGCGGCTGATCTAACTTAGTTAACATGAAATATATAACCTACAAATCACTCAACGCATTAGACTCTAACCCCAATGTTTTCAAATTACTAATTGCCTCATTACAAGTATCTAGTAATTCTAATAAAGATTTTGAATTATTAGCTTTGAGAATTTTAACAAAAAATATTTTATTTATTTGGCTTAGTGCCAGTTATCTTTTGTTGTCGAATCTCTCACATAACAACTCCCAACATTGATCCAAATTTTCCTCCTTTAAAGCAAATCCGCGAATTAATTTTGCTGCATTTCCACGGACTGAAGAATGAATTTCTCAATATTTGACAAATTTTCATTCTCTAATATCGTCGACTTAAATAATTCTTTGAATGAAATCCAATGTTCTTTCTCGCCATAAAAAATGCGGAAGATCAAACTGTACTACTATTCCTAACTTGTTTAACTTGAGAATTCAAATGAATTTCGGGCTGAGAATCGACATTAGTTTTTTCTTCTAACTCCACTAACAAATCGCATATTATTTCTTAATACTTCAAATAGGCATCTAAATTATCATCATATTCTTTGGGCGACAGCTTTTCAAAAGCTTGCGAGAGAATATTTTCATACTAATATATACTATCGGTGTAATACTTTCGGTTTCAAAATCTTAATTTTTGCCTGTTCATCAGATTTAGACTCGTTAACTTTATTTTTAAATATATCTATTTCTTTACATATTCTTTCAAAATAAAGTTCTTGTTTCGATTGCTTAGTCATTTTTAATTCCTAATATTTACAAATAAGCACTATAAAACTGAATCAGATTATGAAAATTCGTAATCAGAATACTACACATAAAATATTCTATAATACCACATTAAATAAAATATAAAAGCATAAACCCAAATTGAATCAATACCTATAACAATTTATCTTTTCTTTTTTACCTACCACTCTTATTTTTTTTTTTAATCTAGCAGAGATAAATACTACGGTTTAAGAACAGATTCCACCGTAAATAAGCTCAGGGCTACGACGGACCAGACAATTTTGTAGAGTTTTGGATTAAATATTAATAATTATTGAGATTTTATTACTGAATAAATAAATAAAGAGAATCTACGTACCTTTGGATGCAGCCTAACAGTGCCACCTGTTGAGCCACTTACGCCAAAACATAATCAGCACCTCTATGTGCTAAAGTCTAATTAAATGGGGCACTTGGTGAGATTCTATGCTTCAGTTTTTGATGTAGAATGGCTAAAAAAATAATTTTTAATTAAGATTTCCTTTAATAGCTGAGTTATATTTCTCCCATTAAAACAAAAAAAAACTACATCTATAATAATATACAAGTTTATCTGTGTACTGAAGAGACTGTTGCGCATAGAGCTACAAGATTTGTCAGGAAGATACATGTATGTCTACAGTTAGTTTTTCAAATTTTTTAATTTAATTTTTCATGCGATTTTTAACCCTTTTTTTTCACGTTTCATGGCGATTTTTTCACATAAATAAAAGGAATTAAGTTTTAATTGTTTAAAACAGTAATGATTTTTTTTCCTTTTTTCAATAAAGTTTATTCAGAATTTGTTTAGTAATGTTTAAATTTTTCACGAATTTCTTAAGCAAATTTCAGTTTTTATTTGTGATTTGTGGTATAATATTTTGACATTCGTAAAAAGAATTAAATTGCAAACTTTTATGTTTATTTCTTTCTGTAATTGCGTTTTTTTATTCGAATTTTTATAAATGTTTGAAACCGAAACTCAGAGGCAACACGACGAAAACCTGACATACAAAAATAATATTTAGATTCAACCAGATTCACAACAAAAGAGTCCATTAGACTTGAAGTGGATCTTTATTGAGTCGGTTTAAAATAAAATCGGGTTATATAACTTTATGCAGAACTCTAATTCCAATCTCAAAAATGATTCAAGTTTAAATAAAAGTTTCTGAAAAGGTTTATGCAATGTTTAAAACAGATTTTATACCAAATATTGATTACTTACAAAAACTAGTCGTTGGGGACCCCCGTAATACTTACCCATCATGGATATGCATAATATAAAATATGAAAATAAAACATGTGTAAACTACTTATAAAATGCATTGCAGTTGGAATAAAATCGTGCCCGAGGCTAACGAAAAAAACAGGCTACCGCGGTGCATTTCGCTTATCTTTTTTTACAGACCGCTAGAGTGACGTGTGCTCTTTTCGTACACCTGCATTGGTGGATTCGAGCATCACTTGACTCCCGCGGTCTGTAAAAAAAGATACGCGTGAAGCACCGCGATAGCCTTTCTTTTCGTTAGCCTCGATCGTGCCTTGATGACGTCATAAACTTTATATGCTCTATTACTAAATTGCGTAAAAGAAACATCATTATAACTCCAAAAATGATAATCATATTAACTAACGGCTTATTGCATCGGATTAAGCGTCTCATTTCTAGCTAAAATATATCTTTGAATCGAAATTTGGATGAAATACAGGATCATGAAAAATCGAAGAGTGTGGAAAATATGATTACAAATATCTCGGCAACTCATTATCCGACCAACTTCATTCTTTATGCAAAATTTATGTTTTTTTATTGTCTTTTATATTCACTCCTTAAAATAAACAATTTCGAAAATTTTTATATACCTTTTATCAGAACGAATATTTTGAGAGTCCAAAAAAAAAATAGTTACGGATAATCGAGGTTACTGAAATTCAATAAGCTTCTTCCCATTATCACATACTAAGTACATACCAAATTTCAAGTCTCTATCTCAATTTGTTCGGGAGATAGAGCGTTTACAGAAACACACACACAGACAGACGGACGGTAATTTTTTTTCTAAAAATATGTTTTTCGGAATCTCCAGTGTCTGAAACGTGTAAATCTGTCAATTTTTTTTTCGATTTTTAAAACGATTACAAGAATTATCCTATATTATGTATGATGGGTAAGTAATAATGCTGAGTATTTAATTATGATTTTTTTAATATCTCTCATGTAAAGAAAAATTACCAATTGTAAAATTTACGTTTATTCCGCATTTTAACTCAGAAACCATCATGGAATTTTCATGATGAAATAAATTCTAACATCATTACAGATAGATGCGCATTTAATATGTTGCTTCGACGTTTAAAAGCAATATCATAAACTGGAATATCCAATATGTTTGCAATCTTTATCTGTTCTCGTAAAAGAGGCACTAAAATTTTCCACTCGTCAAGCATCTTCTAAAATCATTTGGGAATAAAATTGCGTAGTGGATGTCTCGTGAGGAATCATAATAAAATGTTTCACAGCACTTTCATAAGCATAAAGAATAAAACAGGTTTTTGTAAAAGCGCTTATGTAAATGATTCAAACTTATTACGTAATAGTTCCAAAATGTGAGCTATTATTTAATAGATTCTTACTTTAGTTAAAAAAAAACATTAGTTTTTCACAAAATATTATCTAAATCTAAATTCAGTTTAATCATTAATCCAAGAAATTCTTTATAAATCAGTACAATGATAAATGAAATAAACTTTTTAATTTAAATAAAATAAAATAAATGATCATTTCGAGCGGACTATAATCACGTTCCATCGTCAGATGATAAAGCTGTGCATTGTTTGAAGGCAACACCGGAAGTAAAAATCGAGTTAATAGACAGGGCGCTAGAAGGACTTGAGTGCACAGAATATGACAACCGCATTTTTTCAACTGATATTAGCTCAAAAAGTCCATAGATTAATATTCTGGATGGTACTAGCATCTTTTATGATCCATTTTTTATTACCCCCCCCCCCTCAGGTATTGGACGCATGCTGTGGAGTCGTTTAATATTCATTTTAAACGACAGTTATTAGTTAATTTAATGGAAATATATAATTATAGGTTATTACATTAAATTACAACAAAAGTAAAGTTAAAAATATTTTTTATTCTTAAGTAGTAAATCAGCAGATCAGGGGCCTCAACGTCAGCTCTGTAGTACAGGTGCTAGAAGTACTTGAGTACAGAAAATAACTATGTTAAGATTCGTATACCTGAGAGCTCAAATAACTTAAAAATGCATGTTGCCCGCAGCTATTGTGGTCCTTTCTACTCCCACGCCGCCCCCACCCCCCAAAGCATCCTATAGCGCATGCAGCCTTGAGAGTTTGCGCATGCACAAGTTTCGCATTGTTGGACCAGTATGCGTCAGTCAGCATAGAACTCTGCGTATGAAGTTGCTTTGTCGTGTATAATTAATATAATTTTATTTTTTGAACCCGTAATTGTGTAATTAAAGTGTTTTTAATTAAAGAAAGTGAGAAAATGTCGTTACAAGTGACAAATTTAAAGAGAAAGAGACCGAACGAACTACTGTGCTTATTTTGTGATATGACAGGAGATTTAATAGAAGATCCAAAATTAGAAACATTCCTAACAATTTAAAAAGCAGCAGACAGGATGGAAGATCAAATTAGTGTGAAGTTTCGGAAACTATATAACCCGGAGTACACTAAATAGTGAAATAAAAGAAAAAATAAGGCGTCAAGAAATGGCATTAAATAAAGATGAAGAAGTTTTTGACCAAGCTGTGAACCATGTGTTTCAGGTACCCAAACTGTTCGAGAGTCCTTAAGGAAATCTGAAGTATCGAATAAAACATTCAAATGCTTAATATGTGATCAAGTAACAAGGAATAAAAATAAGCAATTGTTTTTATGCTATGAAATTTCAGCGGCCCAACAAATTTTAAATACTGCACGTATAAAACAAGATCGGGTTTTTACAAAAATTAGCACTTGTCAAGAACTGAAAGACTTATTGGCCATCGAAGTTAGATATCACAAAATTTGTTACAGTGATTATTTAATATTACCGAGACATTTCGGAAACCCAGAAGGTCGACTTTCAAGTTATATACCACAAGAAATTCTCCAAAATGCTTTTAAAAAACTAATTGATGAAACACAAGATAAATTTTCCCGCCACCGTTTTGAAATGTCTTACTTGGCTAAGTGGATGGCTAAACTTACCGAAATAGAAGATGAAGTTATAGATACTCGCATAGTGAAACCACTTCTTATTGATGCGTATGGAGAAAAAAATTCATTTTCATATCCGACAAATAGATCTAAATCGTCATTAGAGTTCATGAGCACCATACCACTAGAGAATGTGGTTGAACTTGTCCAAACAATGGATTCAACAAGTCTTATTATGGAAAGTGCAAAGGAACTGCGAAAAGAACTATTAAAATGGAATTAAGTCCAATTGGCTATTTACGGGATGAAGCATTAATCGAAAAATTATTTATAAACGATAAATTGCCGCCGAATTGGTAGAGCTTTATGCAAGCACTGTTTAGTTCAAAAGATAAAAAAATAGGCGAAAATTATTACCGAAAAGCATTGGCAGTGTTTTTTGATATATTGTTACTATTACTGAGAAACAGAATCCAAAACAATCCATAAGCAACCAAAGCTGAATCCATTCATGACTTGACTAGATCAAAACATTTAATTACTATGCTCAATAAGTTTGGACATTGTATCAGCTACAAAGACCTTAATACGCAAATAATTAAGTCTATTGTCTGTGAAGACAACAAACGAAAAATTCCTATACTTAAGAATGTAACACGAAATCCATCGCTATTTCTTTATGAAGCTATGGATAACAATGATTTCAATGAAGAAACACTTACCGGTCAAGACTCTACACAACACATGTTACTGCAATGGTGATACATCAAGAAAAAGGAACTATCGAAAACGAAGCAAATCTCGTTAAACCTATGCAATGTGATTATGATTTAAAACCTTTGAACTGTCGAGAAATTTTTAATCTTAAAGCAACTAAACCACCTGCAATGTTTAATTATGTTGACAGTAGATGTTTGTTAAATTATACACCAAGCAATTCACAATTTAATAATTTGTTTTGGATTATTTTCAGAATGGAGTATGATAAATCAAATTACAACTTTTATCGATCATTACGAAACTCAATACGAGGATGGGCTCCATTCGAACAATTACTAGTATCTGAAATATTACCTCCTACTGTTGGATTTACCTCGGTCATTCTGCAGCCACCAACTTTGAAAGATATTGTATACACAGCAGAAAAAACTTTGTTAATTTATGCCGTTCATGAAATAGAAATTCAGCTGTTTTGTCCTGTGATATGTCTATATATCTCATTGTAAAAGACATACAACTAACAAGTAATGGATCTGAAGTATTAGTAATAAAACTAGGAACATTTTATTTGCAAAAAAAAAATTCTTCAATGTTTGTGTCAATTTATTGATGGCAGTGGACTTGATAGCATTCTAACTGAAGCGAGTGTTTACAGAACAAATACGTTGGCATCAATTCTTAAAGACACACAATACAAGGTATTCGAGCACACAAACTTATTTACGAAGCGTTGAAGAGAATACAGTTAATTGAATTTATTGAGTACATGAAATACTCCAATGATGAAATGTATAAGTTTAAAAAGTACCTTCAAGAAACCAGAGAGGTTACAGCGGACAAAGATAATCAAGTTTTAATCGACAAATATAACCAATGTACAAGAACAATTGAAGATTTCTTGTCAAATTTCTCCAATTTCTTAGACTTCATGAGCATCGAAAATGAAATGTTCAAATGTATTAACAATTATTGTGAGATGGTGGAAATCATTTTGAACTCAATAAAGTAAGATAGAAGGGCAGATTTCGAACTACATTTACTAACAACGAGGCAAATGTTACGTTACTTATTTGCGATGAATCACACAAATTATATCCGCTGAGTAATACTTTTGAAGGATATGATAAAATTACCTATGGAAATCATTAAGGATATGGAAAAAAGAAATGCTGCCTGTTAAACGAAGTAAGGGAAAATTTAACGCAGTAGGCTACGATTTAGCATTGAACAATCTAAGAATCGATCTTCCGCAGAAGCCGGAGGCTTAATTGATATTACTCAAAATAAAGAAGCAATGCAGAGATGGCTGATTTTATTTTATTTTACAAACTCTATTCATTCTACTCTGTTGTCGTATCTTGCAATACAATCTGATTGTACAAGTGACATTGACTGTAGTATTCATAGCGAGTGGTGGCAATCAAAGATTTGGAAAAAAGAAAAGGTATTTAAAATATAAATAGGTGTTTCCGTACATGTATCTCATTAACGGCCAATGAGGAGTGCGGTCTTCGTAATATCTACATTGGTGCAGCTGCAGAACAATGTACCACACAATGCTTGTTCAATATTAAAGAAACTGGATAATATTTAATTACTGGATACGAAAGTGAACGATTCCAGTTGAAAACAAAAAATATATTGCACCCTATTAAAAAAAAAACCTCCATTCCACAACATAGAAAATACACCAGCAAAAAAAAAAAAAAAAAAAAAAAAAACCTAAGACTAAGAATAGATCCAGTAACAAATTGCAAGATTCTATAGACATTACACATTTTCAACAATCATTTATGTTGGCATCTCAGCGTGAATTTGACGCAAAGACATTAGCATCCTATGAAATATTAGATTATTCCAAATAAATTTTTGACAAAAACGGATTCTACAGAAAATTGCCGAAATCTGTAATGGCTCTTGAAATAGAAGATAATCACCAGTGTGGAATGAATTCTCAGCAAGACATTTTACCTTGAATTCTTCGAAACTTTATGTAGTAGATGGTATGTATGGCACTAGTACACCAAATACAACTAAAAAAGTTTAGTACATTCGGCGCTTTTGCAGAGACATTTTTTAAAATAATCAAGCTGCTATTCTCACAACGTCATTAAAAAAGGGTTGATATTGTATTCAACAGATATGTTGAAATAGCCATAAAATATTTGGAGTTATGTTTGCGAAGCAAAGGTCAATCGACTAAAAAAATCAGCATTTCAAGCAATTCAACAAAAATTCCGACAGATTGTAAATCTTTTTTCACAAGTACTGAAAAAGTACGATTTCTTTGCAGTAGTGCTCTCACATATGCACAATTAGCAGAAAATAGATGTACATTTGTGGAGGATTCGATAATCCAACAAAATGTTTCAAACTACAAGGTTCTTCATTGTCTGAGGTGTTTGTATTAAAGTCAAACCACTTAAAAGCGTATACGAAATGGTTTTGCCATATACCGGGTGGTTATAATAGAAGTATCTCTATTTGGAGCTGTCTGTAGCTTGAAGGAATAACCGGAATGAAACCAAAATCGGTACACTTACTATTTGAGAAGGGGGAAGAAGAATGAAACAATAAAGAAATTGCAATAATCGCCTAGAGATGGAGCTTTTGAGTGTGAAATGTAATGTCTAATATTGTGTACTGTGGAGGTGTCGCAAACCTTAATGACTTTACCGCATATCACAACATGTGCGAAACATCACTCCTGATGTGTTACATTCCGCAGTTGAGCACATCGTGGATCGCCTGGATTGTGTCCTCCAGCACAGTGGCCATATGGAACCTGAACATGATCGGCACCGCCATGCGAAAGCGTAGCCACATTCACTGTGACATTTTACTATAAATTAGGTGTGCAATCCGGTTTGAGGACTTAATTCTTTGTTCTTGTATTACACATTGCCTTTCACACTCAGTAGTGTCATCTGTCGGTGATTATTGCAATTATTTTTTTTATTGTTCCATTTTTCTTTCCCCTTCTTGAATAGTAAGTGCACCGATTTTGGTTACATTCGGGTTATTCCTTCGAGCTACAGACAGCTCCAAATAGAGATACTTATATTATAACCACCTGTATTTCACGCAGTGACAATGCAATCCAATGCCGATATAATTATTCTCAGTGCTGATACAGATATATTTATCTTAGGAATTTATTACTGGCAAAAGCTTGTAAATATTTGTTGTCAAGGAATATGTTTCGACGGATCACATGCCAAAAAAAATGTGTTCTAGGATGCCATTTGGCAGCACTATCCCTGAGCGAAAATATATGTAATATTTGGCGAGCGTTGCATTCTTTAACCGGTTGTGATACAACTAATGTTAGGTAATAAAAACAGGGTTTAATGACTGCATCGCAAAATTTTGTTCAAAATGCTCTCGCATCGTTCGGAAATGAATTCCTAGAAGCAAAACATTTTAGAGATTTAGAAAAAGTATGTTCTTATATTATTTCAAGGAAAGATCTTACAGCTGATGAACTTAGGTATAAAATGATTTCCCGAAATACAGGTTTTGGCTTAAATTTATCGAGAATTATATGTACATCCGATGCATTGTATTTACATTGTTTAAGAGCTTCAGCACCACAAACATATTTGCGGGAAAACGCTTTTCAAGCGCTATTTGAACCCATTAATTATATTTTACTAGGGGGCTCAGCCCCCTACTCGCTAACGCTCGCCAACCCCTCGTGAATTGCGAAACAATTCCCATTGAGACCGCTACGCGGTCACAGCTCGCTTCGCTCGCTCGCCCCTTTTTTCAGCAATTCTAGCCGGAATAAATTCTACCATAAAACATTTGAACATATGAAATTGACAATTTATTTTAATGTAAAAAAGTAATTCTCCGTTGAAAACAAAACTAAAAATGCATTTAGTTGGCGCTACTAATGAGCATATAAATCATTTAAATACTATTAAAAAAGGATCTTTTGTACAGCACGACTTAAATTCATTAGAAAAAAAACTACGCGATAGGAAGATAGTTCGACATTTTATTGTTCTGAATGATTATAGATTTTTTACAAAATGAATTATTTTTTACTTCATCAATACAGCAACAGATGGCGGCAGGTGATCTCTAGACAGTTGATTTTTTTTTCTCCGTCTTTTGTGTGAGTGAAATTCGTAAATGAATTCTAAATAAGAGTTCAGAATTCATTTGAAATTAACGATATTGCTCATAATTAAAATGAGGAATCATCTCAGATGCTTTGGATTACGTACATGTTATTTTATTTTTGACAATTGCTAGTTTGAGTTTCATTCTATGATTTCACTGCTGTCTCACTGACCGCCATATTGGACGGAGGCGGAGCTGATATAACACAATCTAGTCTGTTCATTGGTCTGAGCTCTAGAAACTACAGTTGTTGCCAAACCATAAGTTACAAATTCAGCCCTATTTTCGCGCCACGTAAGACAAATATATATATAGATTTGGCTACGAAGATCAAGATAGTTATTTGTGGTTAAGACAAACGACTAAATCATCGATGCCAGAATGTTTGATAAGTCCATGCAAATGTATTTCTACTTATCGAACAAATCTTGTAATTATAAAAAATCAGAGTTGATTTGTATTCCAATGTGTAAGTGTGTGAGCAATGATTGCAAAAATACTTAGTATTTTTATATTTCTGACTTTTATTATTTATTTACCAAATCATTTTTTATTATGAATATAATATATTTTAAACTTTACCTTTATTGTTAGTTAATAAAATAACTATAATTACTAATTTCCATTGAAAAAACTAATAACTATCGTCATTAAATATCGTAATATATGTATATATATAAAAAAATTAAATTGAGGACTTTAGAATATTAAGTATTATGCAAAGGGAGATTTAAAAAAAAGTGACATACAGTGCTGACGTTGAGGTCCCTGATCTGCTGATTTACTAGTTAAGAATAAAAAAATATTTTAAACTTTACTTTAGTTGTAATTTAATGAAATAACCTATAATTACTTATTTCCATTAAATTAACTAAAAACTTTCATATAAAAATAAATATTAAAAGATTGAACAATACTTGAGAGGGGTGTGTGTGTGTGTGTGTGGGGGGGGGGTAATAGAAAAAAATTGGACCATAAAATGGACTGCCATCCAGAATATTAATATCTGTGCCCTTCTGAACTAATATTAATTGAGAAAACGCGGTTGTCATATTTTGCGCACCCAAGTCGTTCTAGCGTTTGCACTATAAGGGTGCAATAGTCGAAAAAAAAGGGGCGAACCATTCAAAAGGAAGGTGAGGGAAAAAAAAGAGAGGACTGAAGTAAGAGAAAGAGAATTCATGTAACTCATGTAAGACTTCTCATGTAACTATCTTAGTATTTTTCCTCTGAGAAGAGAACAAGCTAAAAGCAAAATGAAATGAGGGGGAGGGGGATTAAGAAGAAGCAAAAAAGAAAAAGTTCAGTTGAGTAAATTTTAATTGATGCTTAATTAAAAATGAAAAGAAAAGGAAGTATTTTTAAAATACAAGATTTCAGAAAGAAAAGAAAGAAAATTAAAAGATATTCTTTCAATAGAACCTCGATTACCCTGAGCCAAGAATAAAACAAGACATACTTGCAGAAGTACTTACAGAAAACAGCAAATGCCGAATACTAATTAATTAAGTCATATGATGTATTTTATACAATGAAATTAAACTATTTATTAAGTAATTTAAAAATAATTACAATTACCTTAAAACCTTATCAATTCCTAACTCATTTCTAGTTTTGTATTGAACAAAACTACATAGAGAATATCTGTTTTCAGCTTGTAGTTAAGCATACAACTGTATAGATATTTTTCAACTTTCTGGGTTTTTTTTTAATTCAAATAAACAAAATTTGAATCAGAAAAAAATATTAATTGAAATGTCTTTTTTTGTTTCTATGCAGTTATTAATTTACTTTTTAAAATTTAATCAAATTTATGGTTTTATTTAACTTTTAAAATACTAGATGCTCTGTGTATGCATCAAACATGACTTCCATGGTATTTTTATACACGTCTTTATAAAGGCTTATTGACCAAGATTAGGAATATTTTTTACAAAATTGGTTAGCTCCTATATTTTCTATATAGAGAGTTTATTGGTTGAAAATGGCAGTGTTACTTCTTTTTTTAGGGTTCCGTTTGTCTGACGAAACCCTATTCGTCTCACTCTTCTGTCTGTCTATCTGTCTGTCACAGAGGACTTAGAAACTGTATAAGTTAGAAGACTGGAAATTTTGCATACTTATAACTGAATACCTCCTGTCACACGACAAATCATAAAATTTGGAAAAAGTCTTATATTATTTTAATTAAATAAATTAATTTAATGGCATCCGATCTTTTCTGCGATTTTCTTAGGTATTAACACAGAACCTTAATTTCAGTCTTTTTTCGGTAGGCTAGATGGTTCAGTGGTAACGCTTTTTCCTTTTAACCCAAAAGTTCCTGGTTCTGTTTTGGATGACGGAAGTTGAAATTTTCAATTTTTACATTTCATTGTCCGATAGATTTAATTAAAATATCTTTCGTATTTTTTTACCATTTTAAGGTTTTCGCTTTTGTTAGCTAAAATTAAATCATGTAATTAAATATGCTTTTCAGATATACAAATATATGTTGTTACAATTGTCTGAAAATCAGTTCTTGAATATTTTAAAATTTATTTAAAAAATAGTTTCCTCTTGTTATCATTTTATTATTAAATTTAATGGTGCTGCCATCTATGCTCTCATTTATAAAGTGCATTGATAAATGATAAGGATAATTATAAATATGGATTTATTAATTAAAGGATAAAGTGTTTTAAAAGGAATATTTAACGAAAACCTTTGTATGATCTTCGATCAAACTTACCCACTTGTTTTCTTTTGTTGCTATGCCATAAACCTGTCAATAGCATTAAACATATACCTGGATAACTTGGATGCTACATAAGGTTGCAATGCTATCAACATATGCCTCTGACACTTCCTTTTTTAGTTTCTTCAACCTTTTCACTAATGGTACAATTATAAATTTGTTATATGCAACTGCAAAGAATCATTTTAATTAAATTTCAATATCATAATCTATTTTCTCACGATTAACTTCACAAACCTTTAAAACTAGAGACGAACTGTTCAGATTCTATTGTGTCCACCATGGAGTTCCACCTGAATTGTGATGGTAAACTCAAGCTAAGCTTTTTGGCACTTGTTTCCTGCAGATTTACAAAAATTACTAAACATGTTTTAGACATTGTTAATAAAATGATTAAAAATTGTTTAAAACATTTGTTTTAAAGAAAATATTTTAAACATAACAACACTGATACACTTGTTGTATTGTATGTATTTTACAGATTCTCCGTGCACTTTATTTTACACCAACAATGGTAAGCTTTAAAAATTCCTCGTTCTTTAAGTATTCGAAATTCTCTTTTTGAAAATAGTTATCTTTCAAACTCCAACAAATATTTCGTCCCTATAATCAATTTATGAAACAACATTTCAACAAAATTTATTTTCTAATGTGAAGAAGATCTCCATCCCCTCATAACAAATTACATCAAATTATTTTAATGACCATTATATTTTAAAGTTTAAACTTACACAGAAATGTTGTCCGATTTAATGACTTGTCCTTTTAAAAGTAACCGCTCAAATATATTTCCAGTTTCTTTTGTAACTGTCACAACATTAATATTTCAATTTATCAAGCCAACTTCCTCATTTTGTTAATTTATGATCAGAATGAATCTTAAATGAATAACACTTGCGATTAAACTAAAATCTAAGTAATATTATAATATTTTTAATTTGATATTTAAGAGTTAATGTTCATATGCATCGGTGCATTTTTCACTCTTAGTACTGACATTTTCAGCACAATATTTCTTTAATCCCTTACAACAGACATTACATTGCAGAAATAAAGGAAAATAGTCTCTAATATTTAAAAGTAAAACGATTAAAAGAAATACTTGTACCAATATTAATAACAACAAAAGATTATTCCATATTCAAATGGAAATTATTTCAGTAACACAAACATACGATTATTTACACCATTAAAATTTGATACCAAATATTGTAACATACGTTATGTTTGTTTTTATTACAAGTAATTTTGCTTAAAACATAAGTAGTACCAAGCGACTTTTCAAAGACATAGCATATAAAAACGGGAACGATTTATTGTAACAGAAAAATATTCTTATAAATAATTTTAACATACTTTGACTTATACTATTGTAATTTTTCAACAGAGTGAAAGAGTATAAAGGACAGGATTTGAACAAGGGAACTTTGGCTTAAGCTCCCAACGCTCTACCAATTGATATGTCCTGGAAAAATCTGGCGGACACAATTAATTCAGACAACATTTTGATAATGACATCTGATCTGTTATCTGAAGCAGATCAACAGAATAAATCGCAGGTAATGCAATTCCAAGAAAATGTTGTATACGTAATTAAACTTCATTAATTAAACACTATTATTCTAATTGGTAAATAAATTATACAAGATGTAATTGTCCAATTGAGTGAAAAAATGTGCAGGAAGGACAGGATTCGAATCAGGGAACTTTGGCTTAAGCTGTCAATGCTCAATCAACTGAGCTATCCATGCCTAGACACTTTTCCACTGAGTTAAAAAATTACAAGACGTATGATTTGTTTACCAATTAGAATAATTGTGGTTCTATTAACGAAGTGTGACTGCGTATCTAACGTTTTCTTGAAGTTCCATTACCTGCGATTTATTCTGTTGAATTGTTTCAGATAACAGACCAGATGGTATTATCAAAATCTTGACTGAGTGAATTGTATCCACCAGATTTATATAGGATAACTCAGTTGGTGGAGCTTTGGCAGATGAAGCCAAAGATCTCTGGTTCAAATTGTGGCCTGGATACTTTTTCATTCAATTGGAAAATTACAACTCGTATGATTTATTTACCAATTAAAATAATTGTGTTGAATTAATGAAATTTGTTAATTATTTTATAATTTTGGAATTTCTAAGTACCCGCTCGCTTTCGTGAAATATTTGCTCAACATTTTAGTAAAAAAGGAAGATTTCAATTTCCAATTATATATGACTATGTTATGAAAATTTTGCCCAAATCAATAAACGTATGATTTAGTTGCCTCGAAATTTCTCGTAAGAACTATAAAATATATATAAGTATGCATAATATAACTAGGAATCTACTGTAATTGCCTGACGGGTTCTGAATTGAGGCCACACTGCAAATAGAAGTGTCTGAAATTAAGACACTTAAATGTCTGAATGTGAAATGTCAGACATAATAGATGTCTGAATTAAAGACACATAATTGTATTACTATAATCATGACATAAACGAACTGATAAAAATATCTGGATACTGATGATATGTCTGAAATTAAGACACGCAAGTGTCTCAATGTGATCCTAAGTGTTATGCAACATACTGTGTTATGCTATGATACACTCTTACTCCTATATAAGGCATGCGCCATTAAAAAACTGTTTTCGAAGAGATGAAAGCTGTTTAAAATACTGTTGAATGCAAAAAGTTTGGCATTAATTTAAACAGAAATAATTTGATTAGATCATAGAACCTGTGCCAAAATTGCACGAGTCCGTTTATCAAGTCTTGGAACTAAGTTACTTTCGGTACATTAAGTAATTAAGAAATTGCTTTTCACAAATTTTTTTTAAAGCTACTTGTACTTGTACGTATATATAACGGAAAGTTGCAGGGAATTACCCCCCCCCCTCACCTTAAATCTTAAGTTTAAAATAATAAGATATACAGATTGAAATACTCGTAGACATGAGTGCTAACAGAAGGAAATGTAAAGAGGGGTAAAATTTTGGACCACCTACACCTGTGGTCCACAGCCTAGTCCGCTGATTTTAAAGGCATAATATAAATAAGAAATAAGTTGAACTAAGAAAACAATTAAGAAATATTAAATATTCAAAAATAAGTTTATAACAGCATTATAAGTAAAAAATTGAAACAATTAAAAACAAAATATAAAACTGTTTTTTTTTTCCACCACCCTCCTGGATAAAACACATGAATAAAACAAAAAATTGTGTTCATCAATGAGTTAAAGGAAGGGAAGGCCACATCACAAAAAAAATCTTAGTTCATTTTTCTGTTAGCGTATAATTATTCTGTACGCACTTCAAAGAATGGATTTTAGCATTTTTTTAACAATCAGACAAAAAAACAAAAAAACAATCAAATTTCAAAATCTAGGGAGGGGCAAGGCCTCGTTAAATCTTCTGAGAGGGAAATGTTAAAAAAAAGAAGTTGAAGTAGAGAACAGAAACTCCTATTATTTTTACTGAAAAATCTGGGAAATTAGCATAGAGGAAGATCGGGTAGCCGCGGACACTTGGATAAATTGCAAATGAAAAACAAATGAATGAAATTTCTGTCTATATTTTATACTTAAAATAAAATTACGAACTTCTTTAATGATTTTAATTAAACAATGCTAATAATCCTTATATATTATTTCTCCTGTCAACATCCCTTTTACTCAGAAAATATGAAACGCAGAACAACGAATGAGATACCATATGAAAGGTTTTAGAACAGGCTTCTGACATAGCCCACTTAACAATTCGTTAAAACATGTTTTTGATTAAAATTTGCGGAAATTAAAAAATTAAATCGGCATTGTTTTCATGAAAGAAATGAAAGGTTTTCCTGAAATTATTGTTGCCAAAAAAAATAAAATACCACATTATATGATGCTCATAGCAATTATTATAAAAAACACCGCACGGGTTTATTTTATACTTATGATTAAAAAGCGAAATTGAAATTGAAATGTTTAGATTTATATTTCCAAGTCCCACGGTTTTCCCGAAGCGGATGACTCATCCTCTAATGCAGTCAAAATACGATTGTTAATTTTTTTTCTCGCGCGTGCCTTTAGTAATCTTGGATCAGTTTTTAGTCTAACTTTGATGGAATAAATTAGATGATATTCTGGCTTGACTAACAACTAAATGTTGTTTGCAGATATTTTTATCCTTGCTTTTTCTTTAGAAGTTTAAACCTTGCATCTAATAAATATTACATATTGATAAAAAATTATACTTCTCTATTATCCCGTCGACCATTTTTCATAACAAAAAACTATCGCCAAATAAACGGGAGAACGTTGCCATTGGAATATCAAAAAATAAATAAAATATAAGAATTTAAGGACACAATTGTTATTTTAATGAATAAAATAACTACTAAATCAGTAAAACATAATGAAAAATACACGCAACTGTCGAATGTAATACCACTAGATGACGTAACAAACACGCATAATGATTCTGACATCAAGTAAATGGGACTGCATTTTTGGCGTTTAATCTTACAGTTTGGCGGTAGTTTTTTGTTATGAAAAGCGGTCAACGGGTTAATAGAGAAGTACCTAAAAAATATTAGATTTCAGTGCGAAATCTTCACACGGGCCGTCTGGTATCAATTTATTTAAACGAAATGTACTGAAAATAGTTTGGCCTTATTTTTTTGGCGTCACAAGAAACGGCGGGTAGCCCCGGACATACTAATCAATGGTGTCCCAAACCGTTTTTTGGCCTTACAAACATCACAATTATAATAAAAATCCGATGCATCTATATAAACACAATCTTCATGGGCCCATTCTTTGCATTCCTGGCACTGAATACAGTCTTCTTCAAATGTTTCTCCGCATATGATGCATTCTGTCTCGTTTTGTCGAAAATTTATTGATGGAAACAAAACACTCACTCACTCACGACTAACTTACTCGGCGCATTCCTGGCACTGAATCCAGTCTTCTTCAAATGTTTCTCCGCATATGATGCATTCTGTCTCGTTTTGTCAAAAATTTATTGACGGAAACAAAACACTCACTCACTCACGACTAACTTACTCGGAGCCCACATCGCAATTAAACTGTATTTATTTCTAGCGGGCGTTCATCTACAATAACTCTTTATTTACGCAACACTTTGAATTTCTTAGAAATTGAAATGTCCGCGGTTACCCGCCGTCCGCGGCTACCAGACTTTCCCCTACACATATAACACAATTTATTCAGAAATAATATTTTCGATTCAAAGAAAGAAAAAAATTACTAAATTGCAAAATTTTACATAATCGAGGTTTATGCAAAGCATTTTCAGCAAAAGTGAACAATTCCATCAAGAAGGTGATTTAAAGTGAACGCAGTTGCGTATAACATTCTTTAAAATATACATAAAATATATTAAACAATATTATAATCTAGATATACAGATTGAAATTTTACTATTGGGTTGTCCGGAAAATTCGTGCTGGCTGGGAAAATGAATTCGTACCGGAAATTTCCCCGTAAATTATTAGACATTATATATCGGAATTAATCTCTAATAATTAAATGATAGAATTTTCCGGTACGAATTAATTTTCCCAACCGGCACAAACTTTCCCTACAACCCAATACAAACATTTACACGTAACTGAAAAAATTACGATAATTTTGTTTCCAAAACATGACAGATTAAAAATCGCCAGTTTGACTAAATCTCGATTTTCCAAATTTCTTGTTGAATATTACATGTTACCAAGATTTTTGTTAAATAACTCTGTTAGCGCCAAGGTGGCTTTATTTATTGCTATGCATTTTACATCAAAGTATTGCTACGCTAAGCAGCAATTTGAAACGCGCAATCGTGTCGGTAAAAATATGTATAGGTCTATGAGCATGATTTAGAAAGCGGCAGGCTGTAAACCTGATCATTAACGAAATTTTATACACGGATATCTACAGGTGTAAGGTGCAATCCAAAATGGGACTTCAGCACTGATCTAGCAAGCTGTCCGAGAACTTGGAAAACAGTATTAATAATCGGTCAATTAACTGATATTTTACAATTAAAATTTCTCAAATTATTCAATTACGAAATTACCCGACAAATTCGTATCCACCCTGTATAATAAATTTATAAATAACCTGAAAATAATGACATTCATAAACAAAAGCAAATTTCGTCGCAACATATATTATTAAGTGCATACGCTTACAGGGCTTTCAATATAACAAAGATTAGAAACATAGTTATATAATTTTAAGAATATAGTATTTCTTTGATTATTATGTTAAATGTTTCCAAAAATGTTCATGTTTTCCTTAAAAACATTTTCTGCGAAAATAACAAAAGAAAATACCTTATCTCTCTTTCAATTTACGTCATTCTATAAATACTAGTTGAAGATATTTTATATCCAATATTTTTTCACTAAAAGCACAAGAGTTAAATTTTCGGAAAAGTTAATAAAATCCCAAACACAACGCTGCATTCAGCTTTTTTTTTTGTTATCCAGTAGTGATAAAAAAATTTAATCCCATAGTCATAAAACTGTCAGAAATCCTGTGCTAAACGACGCATTCATGAAATTGTGATAAAAACTGCATTAAATATTTATTACTTGTGTTAAAGTGCTGAATAACACCTGAGAAAATTAAATTTAAAACGCTCGAGGATGCATCCATTAATCTTGACAGCCTTTTGGTACTTTGAATGGGTAAAAAAAATATATACGATAAACATGTTAAGTAAAAAAAGAAAGCAACTTTAAATTTATCCGGGATACAAAATTTTATTCATTTTACTTATACACGTATTTTATTCATTTTTGCTCCTCGAAAAATGTATATTTAAATATATATATGTATACAGGTATCGCAATAAGATTGAATCGCGCTATAATCCTTTAACTGTTGGCGATGCGCAGGCAATTTAAATTCCAAAAATGTTCAAAATAATGTAGTGATAAGAATTATGCAGATAAAAAGAGTTCTGATTCGACTTTGCTTTTTTTCTTAATTTCTAATGAATCTGACTGGAAAATTTGATGACTGAATTTTCAAAAAGTTACTCTTTTTAAGCATACATACGGTCCTTGTGTTCTATAAGTTATATTTAGAAAAACATTGTCCATGCTGGGATAAGTAAAACAGTAAAAGATGAGAAGTCGCCGAGTTATGATATCATTCGAATTGACATTTTCACAATTGACTGAAAAAGTGTTTATGCTGGGAGTCGAATCCAAGTCCTTTGCTTAAATTGCCAACGCTCTACCCATTGAGCTATCTGGACCGATAACCGGCAGACACAATTCACTTAGATAACCTTATTTGCAATGCAATAGCATCTGGTCTGTTATGACAGTTCAACAGTATATACCGCATGTAATGGAACTCCATTAAATGATGGATACGTAAGAACCTTGGCAATTTAAGCAAAAGTTCTTGGGTTCAATTCTGGAACTGGAAAAATTTTAACTCATTTGGAAAAATGTCAATTCGTATGATATCTTTACCAGCCAGTATGATTGAGTTAAAAATAATAATGCGAGTTATGATACTTTGCATTTTTAAAATTTATGAGCTTTCCGGTACTAAAAAATTGTTTGTCCGTTTTTAGCACCAAAAAACTTCGAAATTTCATAAAATGCATCGTATCCTAACTCGGTAAATTTTGGTTGTATAACCGGCTTTATTTTAATGATATTGCTCTAGAAAACATGGTAACCTAATTTAGCACATTCTTATTATGCACCTAAAACTTCCTTTACTTCTTCAATCAAGTGAAAATTAATAGTAAACAAAAACATTTTTCTTTGTGTTTTCCTAATAAGAATTATTTAGACAGTTTCATAAAAAGCAAATTTGTCGGACCTATATATTCACCATGTCAACATCTTTAAAGATATAGTTGGATTTCTTCGGAATAAAAATCTAATCTGGATTTTGTGTATGGTTATTTTGAAGAACGCGAATGCGTCGACTCAACGCTTTAAGTAAATGTATATATATATGATTTATGTTGTCAACATAACTTTTTCTCAACCAGTATGTACAGTACAACGATGAAAGAGGCATCATTGGATAGGATTTATTTCCCAAATCTGACATTGCATATTGAATTTTCCTTATAAGACTTTGTTTGAAATTTCACTTTAATTAAATACTATATATATTATTTCTGTTGTCAGCGTCCCTTTTTCTATGCATTTACAAAACGCAGAACTATGAATGAGGTATTCGAATGGTTTTTGAACCGGCTTCTTGCTATCTTCGATCATTTCTTATTGTAACTTTGATGATAAATGGTATGATATTCAGGCTTGACTAATGTTGCTTTCCGATATTTTTATTCTTAACTTTTCTTTAAAAGTTTAAAGCTGCATCTAAAAATTATCAGGTATTGAAAAAAAATATTAGACTGAAGTGCGAAGCTCTCGCACGGATTCACTGATATACAGGGTGTCCCAAAAGTCTTTGACACATTTTAAAATTCAATAAAAAATTAAGCAATTGGCGTACGAGAGTGCTGTTTGGACGAAAATGCTTCTTATAATAGAAAAGTTCCTTGAAAAAAATTAAAAAAATTGTTCAAAAATTTTTTCATAGATGGCATTGCTTCTGCAAACCTACCGAAGAGGTAGAATGTCTTTATACATAACAGTGGCGAAAGATGTACGCACAGTTTTTGTCCAAACTGTGGTAATCTACATTCCAGAACTTAACAATACCCTTCTTAATGAGTTCGATTAGACGAGTGAAACAAGTCAACAAACATTAGTTTGACTATAGTAGAAAGCTCGGCAAGTTGTTTGTCGATTCGTTTTTTATTTCAAAAATCGTATCGACCAAACTAATTTTTTTGTCCGTATGTCGCTATTATCTTACAGAGGCATCCTATAAATCTGGGCGAGTCTCTTATTATCGCCCAGTTGTTGACTTGTCTCATTCGTCAAATCGAATTCATTAAGGCGAGTACTTTTAAGTTCTGGAATGTGGATTGCCATAGTTTGAAAAAAAAAAAAAAAAAAACTGAGCATAAACTCTGTACGTCTTTCGCCACTGTTACCTATAAAGACATTCTACTTCCTTGGAAGCTTTGCAGAAGTAACGCCATCTGTAAGAAAATTTTGGAACTATATATATATATATTATTATTATTTTTTTTTTTAAAGAAAATTTTGATCATAAGAAGCATTTTTGTACAAACTTCACTTTCGTACGCCAATTGCTTAATTTTTTTAAAAATTTTAAAACGTGTTAATGACTTTTGGGGTAACCTGTATATTTTATTTACGGTTACAAATTCTAACTTTTCTATGAACATACAAAACGCACAACGCTGAATGGAGTGTTATAAGACAAATTTTTGAACAGTTTTTTGACATCGTACACTCAAATTTCGTTGAAACATGTTGCTCAATAAAAAAAAAACAACTGCTGTTAATTAAAAATTAATAAAAAAAAGTATTAACAAAAAATTTCAAAGATTGCACTGCGAAAGCATCGCACGGGTTCACTGGTATTATTAAAAATACTCTTAAAATGAAGAATTTTATAATTGCAAGCCACTTTTGGACTTTTTTGGAACCATTCTATGCGTTTAGTATCATATAAAATTCCAATAAATGAAATGATATTTCATCATGTATCATACATTAGCTCAATATAAGTGTTGAGCCTGTGTGTGAAGAAATCACATACATTATATGACAACAGTAGGGGAGAGTAGGATAAAACCAGATACCCCGTTTTCTCGCTGATGGGTGCTGCCACTGCCACCGAAACACTCAAGGCCAAGTGACAAAAATATGATGTCATCGCTAATAGACCGACTTCTCACCTCATCACTTTGGTAAAGAGAGAATGTCGCTCTCTCTAAAAGCAAACTTTCAAACAATACTTTTACACGAAACTTGACTGTCTTATATATGCATATATACTCTACTCTTACTGAATATAAAATAGTAATTCAAAATATTTTTATTATAAATTTAAGTGCAGATATATAAAAGAATTAAAATGATAGCAGAAATGTTAAATATTAATTTAAAAACAAAAGAAACAGAAAACTGTCAGTATCCTATTAGAGCAATAGATATATTGAGAAAATGTTGCCTATTTAATTTAGCTATGAAAATAAAATGCACCTTTTTCAGAAAAAAATGAATGAAGAATTGTACATTAACATACCTACTTTTGAAGAAAATTTATTTATTATAATATAGATACGTTGATACATTATTATTAAAAGTGAAAAGCTTTCTTTATTGAGATATTTTGGAAATAGCACCATGATTATTATTTTTTAAGTAATATTTTTCAATAAAATATTACTAGCTACTCATAATACATTTTCCAATCAAAAACCAGAAATACATATATCATATAGCACTAAGTAATCTCTTGTTTAATGTCAACATCTTTCATGTTGTAATTTTATAAAATTTGCTTCATAATGGAGACTGAAAACTTAAACAATTTGTAATTTGAGATTAACTTTCGGATTCGAACAGTTGTCGAACGGGTACACTATAATGGCATTCAGACATATAACTATATTTTTCCAATCTTTCAAAAATATGCACAGGGTCTATATAAATATAGTTCACTGTTTTTATTTCTCCCAGTTTCTGGATCAATCCGTTTCAATATCAGATGGATGGAACTGCAGTTCTCAACCTTTAAAAGAGAAAACACTGTTTCAGAACATAAGTTATATAAAAATTCTTTAACATGTGCACATTAATCAAGGGTCGATCCAGGCAAAAACTGGGGCCTATTTAGGGCCCTTTCACAAAAATCTATTTAATAAAATGAGCCTCTTCAGAAAAATCAATTTAATAAAATGAATCCCTTCACAAAAATCAATTTGATAAAATGGGATCCTTCAGAAAATTCTTTATAATAAAATAGGCTCCTTCACAAAATTCCTTTTAATAAAATAGGCCCTTTCACAAAATTCTATTCCATAAAAACATACCATTTATTATTTATTTATTATTTTGTGACTTTTAAAATGTATAATTTGTAAACATACAAGTTCACTAGAGAGGTAAACTTTTTGTAAAAACTTTTTGCTAATAAATGCTTGGTTCAAATGGAGTAATTGGATTTCAACTTTCGTTACAGAATGTTATTTTTCACAAAAATATAATAAATTTCACAAAAATAACCTTTACTTTTCACAAAATGCGCCCGAAGAAAAAAAACCTGCATCGACCCTTGTTAATTTTACAATACGAAAGGTTGTACTCAAAGGATTCGAATTTTTTCTACCACAAAAAATACTGTTCCCTGCAGGGTTTATAAAAAGTATAAGGGTATAAAAAAATTTGTTTAAAAATCAAATTAATTAATTTTTTTTAATTAAACTTTTTTTTTACTTCTCAATTGTTATTTTTACAGTTTCTTATTTAAATTATAATGTTAAAGCGCAATTAATACATATTTTTTAGTATTATTAATACAAAAAATGACATTTTTCAGATTATTTGTTGAAAGGTAAAAAAATAATTTAATGATCCATTAAATTTTTCGCGCATTTATTTAAATATTTTCTCAAAAAAGAAACACTGATAAGTATAATTAACATTAAAAAGAAACAGAAATCTTGCAAAATACATAGATTGAGGCCCATTTTCCACCTCATAAATATAATAAAATCTTATGCTTTTTATCAACACAATAAAAATAAAAATAAAATTTAGATAGACTTATAGAAAGAGTAAAAGAAATTAGGACGAAAAAACAAATTCATTTCTAACAGATTAATGTATACTTATTTTATGCAAAATGATGAATAAAATATCTAAAATACAGTTTCGTTAAACTTCTAGTTTAATGCCTTTAAAAGTAGATAAAAACAGGGGTAGAGGCTACAGGGTAATTGAGTTGAATGAATGTAGATATAATACACATAGTACATAATTGAGTACATAAACACAAATAGATATGGATGTACAGCAATTTAGCAACAATATCCCCAGTCATACCGTTCAATATTGAAAAAAAAATAAGACAATCTTATGTATTACGGTACCCATAAACAGAATAGTTTTCAAATGTTCCCCAGGAAAATTACATTGCCCAAAAGCTATATCTGTAAGAAATTTCATATCGTAATATAAGCATAAATAATTAGGCAGCATTTCATGGAATAAAGAAAAAAACATAATAAGTATGTTTAGTTGAATTAATCTTGTTTTATTTATTAACTACCTACACTAAAAATTTAGAAAAACATTTTGCAGTAACTAATTACATCATGCTTTGAATTTTACAAACTGAAATGCAATAAGTGTTATTCAAATGAAATATAATTCCAATAAGAACATCATTTGAAAGTTTGATGCTAGTAAGACGGTGAGGAATTTTTAATTTTATATATTGAAAACGAAAACAAAAATTACAACAACTATATAAAAAATAATATTTAAATACTGTACTTACCTTTTATGAATTTGATATCTTTTGATTCTTTCATGGTATCCCAGCTATCCCTTTTCTTCGGATATTTTCATCTGCTGGGCCACAATATATTGGAACATGAACTCTATTAACACAACTGTTACAAGCTGCTAAAACTACAAGCTGTCTATGCGGTATGGATGTATGCCGAAATTTCACAATGATGCATGTGCTGTTCACATTACTGTATATTTATACGATTTAACTTAAAGGCGATAAAGAACAATTCTGTTATTTTAAAAATAAATGAATGACGGTTTGAAATGGCGGCCACTGAACGAGACACCGTGAAGGAGGCGAGTGATCGGGTAGGTCGACAAACAGTGACGTCACGCGAAAATTTTCAAAGCGTCATTTGGCCTTGACTGTCTCGATGGCAACGGTGCTGCCCTGTGGACAGAGACCGTCTTAACTACATCCTTTAGCGTCCCGTAGCAGTGTGCCAAGTGAGTTACTCTCTGTGTCGTGCAGCTATTGGAAAGAAATTCATTAAAATATTTTTTCGTCGTTTTTTCTGCTATTTAAGCAGATTTAGTTTGACAGTTCGATTTAAGTAAGTAAACGACTGTTTTATACACCTTTCACACGACATTGTGATGCCAAGTAGAAGTGTGTACGTCAGCTATCAAGGAGAATGGCCATTTTTGGTCGCCTGTTGGGGCAAAACTTGTTTTGCATTGAATTGCATTCCATGGCTTTGCATTGAATTCTGCAATGAATTGTTTCTTCACTCAACAGGTGGTGAAGGATGAATACAATGTTCAATCTGCAAAGAGTGTGCAAATGAAGAGTTCAGCGGATACGATAAGTTAAAGCTGAGAAATTCATTACCTGACAACATTAAAAATTGCTTGAAAACCTGAAAAAAGTTACTGACCTTAAATATTGTATATATGTTTTACAGTTCGATTCAAATCTTATTACAATAAAGCTTTTTGTTATTTGTATGTGTAAAAACATAATTTCTGATTTTTGTACCGGGTTTTACACTACTACCAAAATTCACTGCCTAAGAGGGAATGCTCAGACGAGGAGACCAAGTCTGTAGAGCATAGATGTCCCTACTACCAAAATTTGGAGCTTTTTCAGATGGTCCTACAAAACGCCTTTTTCCAAGTAGAGAAGCATTTTCCTCTGGCAGTAGGTATGGTTTTTCGATAGGCCAGATGTCCATAAACACCTTTGTGGAGGGTTCCGATTTTTCCTTATAGACCTTTTTCAAGAAAGGTAAACCGTTATGTACCCGGTTTTACTTTACTTTCCCCTACACAGGGTGTTCTTAAATGGACTGGAAATTTTTAAAATTTAATAACAAGACAACTGTGACAGTTACAAAAGTTATTTTTCCCAGGTGAGTCACGAGCGAAGTCAGGAATTTCTTAAATGCACTTGCTTGTTTTAGTTTTAGACATCATCTATAGATGGCGTTCTGCTGTGTCAAACTTTAAGAATGCTCAAACTAAAGCATGAAAATGGTTCAATGTTCATTTAGTTTTTAGACTTCATTCGGTTTACCAGTTGAAAATAAAATGTTTCTTTTCGAAAGTTCACTGCTATTTTTAGTATTAATACAATTTTAGATAGTGCAGCGCCGTTCATTAGTGATATTTGGAACTAAAACAACAAAGTGCATGAAAGCATTCCCAACTTTACACAAGTATTAACTGCAAGAATAACTTCAATATACGTCGCCGTTTAATTGTTATAAAATTTTAAAAGCCACCAGACCATTAAAGAATAACTTGTAACTTTTTTGGTACCACCATTATGCTAAATAGTGTATATTTTGTTTTAAAAAAACATATAAATGTTAATCAGGCATTTATTTGAAGATTTCTTTTTAATTTTAATAAATAATAAAAGATAGACAATCAAATTTTATCAGATAAATATGTAATCATTTATTCAGAAAGGTCTACATCATAAATGTCATACTGCTTCTAACAGATAAATTGCATTTTGCGCGCTACTTTATGTTGCGAAAGATAAAATTCGTTATTTTTATTAAAACTTGAAGTAACATTAAAAATATTTCACCCCTTTCTTTACACTACTAAGTTAGATTCAAAGTGTTCTCTCTCTTTTTTTTTTCATAAGAATGACAGTACTTTAAAATACTTTAACATGTTCAAAAAAACATTATTCGTTGAACAAATAAAAAATTTATTTTATAAAGCAAAAGTGCTGAGTACCGCTGACGTCATATTGACGCCTGACGAATAAATTTCTCTTTTACAGCAATTCTTTTAAACATCACATAATTTAAAACTTTTACACCGTCGAATCGAAAAAAAAAAAATGTTACCTCAAATGCAATTTGTTGGAAAACTGTATCTCAATTTTCTGCTCTTTTTATAGTTTTAAAATAATTTAAAAATATGATTTAAAAAAAATCTTTACCGCGTGCAGGCAGATAACGAAAAATTAACCCGTTTGCACTTAAAATAATAAAAATAGTTCAGCACTCGTTTACGGCTAATATTCTAAACGAAATTAAAATTCCATGAATAAAATGATATAAATAACACACAAATTTGTAATATAGACATGTAATCGAACTACGTGCTTAAATCACTGAAATTATTAGAATAAAAAAAGGCTGCTGTAAGTAGCGAAATACTTTGCGAGTTCTGCTATTACATCCTGGCATGAGGCTAATATGAAAGTTTCGCTTTTAATAAATTTTAAATCTTTATTTGAATACATAATTGATATTTTAAACGAAACAATTCTTTTTAGTATTGTTAGTTGGCAATCTCAAACACATATATTAAATGTTAAAAGTCTATAGAGTTTTCAAAGAAAAAATGTTTTTACCAATATTTTGTAACCCGAGACACCCGTATTTGGTCCCCTATTATTTTAAATGGATAATTTATTTTACAGTTTTAACTATTCAGCTTTCTTGATGTTGAAAGGAAAATTTTCATTTCTGAAAAACTGTCTACTTATATGTAAGGCACGATATTTCTATGAATTATAATTCTGTAAAATATTGAAACCAATTCTTCAAAGAAATTATTTGAGTAGAGTTGTAAATATTCTACTAAAATATTTATAAATAACGATTAAGTTTAATAATTTTAATAGGTAAAATCTTTCTAAAATTTATTGAATAATTGCACAAATCCTATGACATATTTTCAAAGATTAAGAAAAAATGCTTTGGAAGGGAAAATTTGCGGGAATTCATAATTTGTAAAGTGTTAAGATTAGAGATGAGATTTTTTTTTTTTGGTATTTAAAAAGAAATATACTACTTAATTGCTTACATTACTTTATCTATTCTTGGAATTTTTCTCTATTCTTCCTTGTTGTAAAGTAAAGTGTTAAGATTAGAGATGAGATATATATATTTTTTTGGCATTTAAAAAGAAATATACTACATAATTGCTTACATTACTTTATCTATACTTGGAATTTTTATCTATTCTTCCTAGTTGTAAAGTAAAGTGTTAAGATTAGAGATGAGATTTTTTTTGGCATTTAAAAAGAAATATACTACATAATTGCTAACATTACTTTATCTATTCTTGGAATTTTTCTCTATTCTTCCTAGTTGTAAAGTAAAGTGTTAAGATTAGAGATGAGATATTTTTTTTTTTGGCTTTTAAAAAGAAATATACTACATAATTGCTTACATTACTTTATCTATTCTTGGAATTTTTATCTATTCTTCCTTATGAATTTTTCTTTATTCTTGCAATATAAAGTATAAGTCTATTCATTAAAAAATATTAATAAAAATATTTTTGTTTAAAAATATTTACTACAACATTGCTTACATTACTTTTTCTTTTCTTGAAAAATTTCTCTATTCTTGAAAAATTTCTCTATTCCTGCTAATGGATTTTTTTCTAGCCTTGGAATATAAAATATAAGTGATATATAAAAAAAAGTCTGAATGAAAATATTTTAATATAAACATTGGATTGAAGATAATCTATTGTTTTGGGGAAATATGTGATTAAATTTTAGTTTTAAAGAAAAAAGCAAACTTGCAACAAATGACAAGTGCGCATTGAAAACGAAATAATCTTTATCATTTGAAATTCCACTGCAATTTCTTAACTTTCAGCAAAAGTTGTTCAACATTTTAAAAAAACTTAAAATAGAATATAAACATAAAACATAAGACATTTCTTTAAAAAAAGTCTGAATGAAAATATTTTAATATAAACAATGGATTGAAGATAAGATATTGTTTTGGGAAAATATGAGATTAAACTTTATATCTACAGAGGAGAGCAAACTTGCAACAAATGATAAGTGCGCATTGAAAACGAAATAATCTTTATCATTTGAAATTCCACAGCAATTTCTTAACTTTCAGCAAAAGTTGTTCAACATTTTAAAAAAACTTAAAATAGAATCTAAACATAAAACATAAGACATTTCTTTAAAAAAAGTCTGAATGAAAATATTTTAATATAAACAATGGATTGAAGATAAGATATTGTTTTGGGAAAATATGAGATTAAACTTTATATCTAAAGAGGAGAGCAAACTTGCAACAAATGATAAGTGCGCATTGAAAACGAAATAATCTTTATCATTTGAAATTCCACTGCAATTTCTTAACTTTCAGCAAAAGTTGTTCAACATTAAAAAAAAACTGAAAATAGAATCTAAACATAAAACATAAGACATTTCTTTAAAAAAAGTCTGAATGGAAATATTTTAATATAAACAATGGATTGAAAATAAGATATTGTTTTGGGGAAATATGAGATTAAACTTTATATCTAAAGAGGTGAGCAAACTTGCAACAAATGATAAGTGCGCATTGAAAACGAAATAATCTTTATCATTTGAAATTCCACTGCAATTTCTTGACTCTCAGCAAAAGTTGTTCAACATTTTAAAAAAACTGAAAATAGAATCTAAACATAAAACATAAGACATTTCTTTAAAAAAAGTCTGAATGAAAATATTTTAATATATAAACATTGGATTGAAGATAAGATATTGTTTTGGGGGAATATGAGATTAAACTTTATATCTAAAGAGGAGAGCAAACTTGCAACAAATGGTAAGTGCGCATTGATAACGAAATAATCTTTGTCATTTGAAATTCCACTGCAGTTTCTTAACTTTCAGCAAAAGTTGTTCAACACTTTTTAAAAACTGAAAATAGAATCTAAATAACCCTTAAAATAACCAGAAGAAAATATTGCATCCTAAGGAATGCTTTCACAAAACGTTTTCTTAAATTTTTCTTTCGTCTACAAAAATTTTTAAATCATAAAAGTTCAGCCCTTTTCTTTGACATTCTCAAATGTAAATTTATAAAATCGTTTTTGAAAAAAATTCTCTCGCTTTAAAAATAAAGAATTTTTCACCAAGTAACATCTCCGGTAAACAGAAAGAGATATACAGATCATCAAATAAACAGTTTTTATAATATTTTTGGACGTTTTAAGAAGTTTGATATATTTTCGGCTTTTAGATCTCATAGTGTTTTTTAAACGGATGTTTTTGGAGTAATTTTTTTTTTATTGGATTGAAAATATTGAAAAAAAATTTGTTAATTCCACAAAATATGCTTTATAGAAACAAAGTAATTTTACACTGAAAATTCCCCGTTTCCTTTACATTTCATGAAATTTAAAAAAAGGAAGATAGTATGTTTAAAGTAGAAATAGTGATTTGTTTTTATTTAAACGAATATACTTTTTTTTACGGTTTAAGAATTTAATGTGAGCATAATTATTCTGCTAAACGTTTGTTATCCAAAGACAGCGAAATATGGCTCATATATAATATAAACAAGTTATCTATTTTTAGTACCAGAAAACACCAAAAATTCATAAAATTATAAATGTGATAACTCGGTATTTTTCGGTCGTAAGCAAATGGAATATTTTCCGTCCTACATGTTACAGCATGAAGAAATGTTTTGTGAATATAGCGTATAGGACAAAGGGACAATATAAAAAATTAAATTTGCAACTTTTCAAACAATAACTATTAGGTTTTAAATAGATTTTCATATGGAGAAGACCATCATTTGAAACACTTTTGCATTTGTGGCTATACCTCTAAAACTAATAGTGTTTAGGTATAAGGTATTGGTCAACGATAAGAAGAGACACACTGATATATATAACATAAACTAAATACTTTTGTCATCTTTAAATTAGAGATTTGGTCCGATTTCGTTCATAGAACTTGTTTCGGGTATTTTGGTTTCAAAGGTATTATATATATATACACCTATATGTAATCTAACAAAAGGAAGTATTTGGTCTAAACTAGCACGTCCCCCTCCCCCCACTCACCAAACGAGAAATAAACGAAATAAACAACATACAATATAAAAAACTACAACAATACTAATGAAAAACAGACTGCGGCCTCTTCGGCGGTGGATTAAATTTCAAAAACAGTCATTCAATCAAGACAGAAGTACAGCGTCATCGAAAAAGAATGCCGGGATTTCGGACCCTTATAAAAAATAATTCTTAAACATATGGAAATAATTCGTGTGTTGAAATGTAGAGAAAGAATGCAAGTTTTTCCTCCGCTCACTAGATGGCGTGCAGCCTTGAATGAGAAGTTTCCCAACTCATGTATTGTACGAGATGGCCTAACTCCGGGGCCTCCGTGAAGCCCCGACCTTACGCCACTGGACTTCTTCTGGGGATACATTAAGAACATTGTGTACAGTGAAAGAATTACTGATATCTGCCATTTAAAACGTCGAATCATAGCCGCAACTGAAACTTCAACCCCAGAGATGCTTTACAGGAAATGGAAGGAGTTTGAATATCGTCTATCGAGCAACTAATGGTGCACATATCGAAACGTATATAAAATTTGGTACTTTTCTTAATATTTTAATATTAAATTTATGTTCCTATGTGTTTCTTTATTTGCGTAATACAAATTTGTAATTACGACATTCTTTTTCGATGACCCTGTATATTTTAAACAATATGTATTTGTGGTTGTTGGTTGCAGCCAGAACGCTGCGTATCAAAATCAAAATGTTCAAAAGCATATTTGAAGGTTACATAAAGCGTTGAGTTACTGGCCGAAATCCATTACCACAAATACATTTTCTTTAAAAATATAACTTCTGTCTTGATTGAATACCTTTTTGAAGTTTATCCCATTGCCGACGAGGCCGCAGCCTGTTTTTGGTTGGTTTACCTCGTTTTTATTTATGTATTTTCTCATATTTTAGGTTGTATATTTTGTTTATTTACCCGCCCGGTTTGACCTTGACTTTGGTGTGTGTGTGTGTGTGGGGGGGGGGGGGTGCTAGTTGAGACCAAATAATTTCTTTTGCTAGATTATTTGCAATTTGTGTGTTTCACACTGCTGCATTTTAGCGCTATTCATATGAATGTGTAATTGCTTTTTGTTGGTAATTACAATAATTATAACTTATATATATATATATATATATATATATATATATACCATTCGAAAGTCGATACGGTGATTTGTTACAAAGTTACGGCAGGTTTTATAAATAAAAAGTTGAGCATTCTACTTTATTACATGTAAATTTAGTACATGATTATTACTATTTTGAGGACATTTAATAAATTAAAGATTATTCAATATTATATAAAGAGCATATGTTGAATGTATAATAACTGTAATAAAGTTTATCTCTGTCATAAAATATAATTTTAGACCTTTTTATTCCTAAAACTGGCCGTTATTTTTCACCAATTTATTGTATTGACTTACGAATGGTGCCATTCGATTCAGAATTAAAAATACATAATAAACGATACTTCGCTTGACCTACTTCAGAATAGTTGAGTTTCTCGCCCCCCATGAGTTAAATACTTCAGTCCCCCCCCCACCACAAAGAAAAAGGTAAAACAACTTTAATTTTTTGGGAACTCTTCTAGTGTCAAAACGAAGTTCTGCCCAAATTTTGGTGAATGGCCAACAGTTCTCGTACCTCTCACGACTCTTCTTGTTTATCGCCGCATTTTGCTCGATTACAGCGTCATCTACGATGATCCGGGAAAAAATTTTAAATATAAAAGTTAAATACTGTTTCTCGTAGAATCCGAATCTGCAATAAAAAAATAGTTGTTATCATTTAAAATTTCAAAGTTGCCCCCTCTGCCTCCCAGGGGGTGAGGGTAGGGGGCAACTTTGATATCACTGAATAGATTTTTCAAAAATATTGAACAAGTATTTTTTCGTGTTTCAACTTGATGTGTCTCCAGTTATTTGGCCGTTTCCAGACTTTTCAGACTCACTGTATATATAGATATACGGACGCTCAGATTTTGATAACTTATTTTTGGGTAGTGTTGTTATTGCAAAGTGTTTGTTTTGGTAGTGGTCCCGTATACATTTAATCACAAACTAAATAAGGTAAGTTTGTCTGCCTGCCTGTTGTTTGTTTTTAAGGCTTTAACTGAGGTAAATACTGGCCAAATATTACGAGACTTGAATATGATATTCAGGTAGAAGATGCTACTTTTAGTTTCAAATATAACCACCATACTGTTTACAGAAGACAACATTAAACATTTATTATATTATCGTCAAAATTCCGTCAAAATGAGCGATATTGGCAATGATCAGTGCGATTTAAATATAAGTGATATTAGCAAAAGAGTTTGCATTAAAATAAAGTGTTTCTGCAGAAAAGACACTGTTGTGCCAAAACATTCTAAGCTAAAATGCGCCAGATGGCGTAGAATTAACAAATCACGTGCAATACTTTAAGAAACAATCACTTGAAGTCGGTTTAATTTTTCTAAAATACTTGTTAGAACTATATTGAGAATATTTATAATGTAAAAAATAAGACAGCCACATTTACATTACCCTAAAAGATCATGGAAATACTAATATTAAAAAAAAAATAGTATATTTTAAACACATAATAAAATTGCACGTTTCATTTGATATACACATTTCTGCCACATTTTCTCCCATATCTTGTGTTTGTTGGCAAATATCAGGGCCACGAGTTTTAATCTCTTCGCGACGAACGCTGCGTATAGAATTTTTAAATTAATACCACTATTTCCGCATTAATATTTCACTCATTAATTGTGAAATTTCTTTTTTTTTTTGCTAATTAAGTTTCATGTAAGTTAGTTTCAGTTATATTCGTTCTTCGTATGCGTAGTCAGATGTATGTTTTCATTCAGATTTGTTATTGAACTCGATTTATTTCATTTAAGAACATTTTTAGTCGCCCGAGAATGGAGAGTTTCATATGAAATGAAAACACTCAGTACATAATAATTAAAATCTCCATTCTTTGGCGATTAAACATTTTCTTAATTGAAATAAAAAACTCTTTATATGTAAAAAAAAAAAAAAAAAAAAAAAAAACTGGCCAGAAATCACATTGGTTTTTGTATTTCTAAAGATAATTACTTATTCTTTGTAATTATTTCTTTGTTGGGGGTTTTTGGGCGATGTTATTGATTTCATAGATAAAAACACTCCGCAAATCATTAATATTTACTTAATGTGAAACTCATAATATGTGAGAAAATATTTGAAAAATAAAATAAAAATTAGCCTATGTTCATTTCTGGGTTAAAATCCACGTATATGCAAAGACACAGAGCCATATAATCATCCGTTTTGACGTTTACTTCAGCCAAACATTCACAGACACATTGACATTTATAATATTATTAGGATATGAATAAAGTAGTTATATATTTTTAAATACTTATCTTGTTCTACGACTCAATCAAAGTACAAAAGAAATAAAACGTATAATCTATAGAGATATTTGAAGAACTACGCCATATAATTTATTTAAAAAAATAACAATATACTATAAACTTTTCATGTGTTTGAAAGTGCATATTTTAATCCTATTACAAAAGGAAAAATCTTTCTTCTGTGAAATAAATTTAATAACGCGATAAGCCGTTTAAACATATAAGCGATAATTTAAGTAATTGTTTTATTTAAAAAAAGAAAAAAAAACTCTGTTAAATATTTAATCCGGAAGTGTATAATTTGTTTTCAAATTTGCTTTTTGTTTCACATTACTCAGATCAGCATATTTTGCAGAAAGATAATTTTGATGGTAAGTAAAAAGATGAAAAAGTAACAAAGTGATCAAATTAATAACACGTACAAAATAATTACTATATTTAAAGCAATGTTAATGAATTGAAAAAAAATAATGCCGAAGTAATTACTTTTAAGAAATAAATAACAGACGAGCATATTATGCAAAAATTTACGTGTTATGCTTTTAGTTTTTTGTTTATTTTAAATATTACTTTTTTTGAAGTTCCTTAAGTCACTCATAGAAATTATTTACATTATATTAAAAAAGAAATAAATACGCTTTTAGGCAAACAAATGCTTACTTTTGATTAATTGGATTGTGAGATTTTAAATACATAATAAATGATTAAAAATTATTATTATTTCTTTAAATACATTAATTTGTATTAATGCATTTACAAAGTAATTTATTTACATGCATAAAAGAATAATTTCCAGGTATGTTTTCACAATTCTATCATCTGTAAAAACTGAAACTTGAGTCACATCAGGAAAATCACAGAAAAAATTCCTGGAAAAACTCACATTCAATACATCCTGTAAAATTTACTGTTTGTTTGACATCAAATCAAGAATGACAAATATTCTGTCGACTTTCTTTGCTTCGATGATTGATTTTCAAAATTTCAACCCTCCTTGCATTTGTTCGGCCCTTTTTGTGTATTTATTTCAAATATATTTCATATTTTCTATTCAAGAATTCAAACGAAACACATTAAATGTTTGAAAATTCCCTTTTCTTCCAGTTTAATGAAGTTTTGTTTCACAGTGTATATGGATAAAAAAACAATCTTACATTAGTTATTCTTTCAAAAATTACAGTAAAAAATAATGGGCCTATTATTTTCTATTGTTACTGTATAACCCATGACTACTTTGTGAGATATGCAACTGTATAATTTACTCTTTCTTATACAGAAAAAATACTAAATGAGTAACTAAATCAGCATAGTGAAATTTTAAACAACAATCCTACATTAGTTATTCTTTCAAAAATTGCAGTAAAAAATAATGGGTCTATTATTTCTGCATTCCCAATGACATTTTACATTAATATACTAGCTGACCCGCCCGGCGTTGCCCGAGCCCTTGTAATAAACTTAAATCTCTTAAAAAACGGAACTCTGGCCACAGTCTACAATGACTTCGGAACCGTATACCCGGCATGCTCGTACGCTCTAGAAAATCTTTTATTTTCCCCTACCACCGCCAGGGGAACATTCTGTTCTAAACAAACCTCTTTCCGAACGAACTTCTGAGACAGGTCCCCGCTGCCTACGTTACTGTATAGTAGGCGCACTACAAAATTGAGCTGGTTTCGAGAAGATTGGAACATTATTAGCCCAGTTATTGCAATAAGGCACAGTTAGAGAAAATAACCTTGAGTGAGGTGCCGAGGGGAGGGGATGTTCGAGTGTCCTTCAGAAAATGACTAATTAAGAGAACCACCATGCATCTTTAAAAAATTTTTCGTTTGGTTAAGCTATGAACTAAATTACAAATTTGGTTAAACTATTATTCGGAAATAGTAGTAACTACTACCCATAAATTTAGTTTAACGTTATAGAGGATGACTATTAAGTTGCTGAGGTATGAAAACGGAGCATAGTTAGAGAAAAAAACCTTGAAGGGAGGGCCGGGGGGGAGGGGTTGTTCAAGTGTCCTTCAGCAAATGACTAATTAGGAGGCCCACTATGCATGCATAAAAAGTCGTCCGTTTTTTTAAGCTAAGAACTTAATTACAAAGTTGGCTAAAACTCTTTTTTGTAAATAGTGGTAACCGCTACTCATAAATTTAATTTAATGTTATAAAGGGTGACTATTAAGTTAAATATAATGTTTGGAATCACTTGCGTTGAAATCGGAAAGATAGTTGCTGATATATAGAAACGGGGCATAGTTAGAGAAAAACCTTGAAGGACGGACCGGGGGGGGGGGGTTGTTCAAGTACCCTTCAGCAAATGACTAATTAAGAGGAGCACTATGCATCTTTCGAAATTCGTTCGTTTGCTTAAGCTAGGAACTTAATTACAAATTTGGCTTACCCAATTATTCGGAAATAGTGGTAACCGCTACTCATAAATTTAGTTTAATGTTATAAAGAGTGACTATTAAGTTAATTATAATGTTTGGAATCACTTGCGTTGAAATCGGAAAAATAGTTGCTGAGATATAGAAACGGAGCATAGTTAGAGAAAAATGGAAACGGAGCATAGTTAGAGAAAAATGGAAACGGAGCATAGTTAGAGAAAAATGGAAACGGAGCATAGTTAGAGAAAAAACCTTGAAGGAGGTCCAGGGGTGGAGGGGATGTTCAAGTGCCCTTCAGCAAATGACTAATTAGGAGGACCACTATGCATATTTCAAAATTCGTTCGTTTGCTTAAGCTTTGAACGTAATTACAAATTTGGCTTAAACTATTATTCGGAAATAGTGGTAACCGCTACTCATAAATTTAGTTTAATGTTATAAAGAGTGACTATTAAGTTAATTATAATGTTTAGAACCACTTGAGTTGAAATTGGAAAAATAGTTGCTGAGATATGGAAACGGAGCAGAGTTAGAGAAAAAACCTTGAAGGAGGTCACGGGGTGGAGGGGATGTTCAAGTGCCCTTCAGCAAATGACTAATTAGGAGAACCACTATGCATATTTCAAAATTCGTTCGTTTGCTTAAGCTTTGAACGTAATTACAAATTTGGCTTAAACTATTATTCGGAAATAGTGGTAACCGCTACTCATAAATTTAGTTTAATGTCTTAAAGGGTGACTATTAAATTAATTATAAAGTTTGAAATCACTTGCGTTGAAATCGGAAAGATAGTTGCTGAGATATGGAAACGGAGCAGAGTTAGAGAAAAAACCTTGAAGGACGGGCCAGGGGGGGGAGGGGGTTATTCAAGTGGCCTTCAGCAAATAACTAATTAGGAGGATCACAATACATCTTTAATGATTGATTCATTTGGTTAAGCTTGGAACTTAATTTGAAATTTGGCTTACACTATTATTCGGAAATTCTGGTAACTGATTTCTAGAAATACACCTTGAAGCTTAAATGTAATTAGACCCTTGCCCCTCTTCATTCCCGCAAATATAAACAAGAACGAAAAATCATGCGACAAGCATAGATTATGTAACACTTTCCAACGCTTCCAAAATAATATTACAAATCATACCGTTTAATAAGCTAAAAGATAACATCTAAGTAAACAATTTGGAAAACGCATAACATATTTAAAAACATAATTTCAGGAATTTCAGGAAACATTATTTAAATAAACTGCAGACGATTTTTCTCCATAGACGTCATGTAACGGAATTCTTTTGACTGTCCCTGTAAAGTAACTATAAGTGCTATGCACACCCTATTCCATATTAAGCTTCTTGTACTGCACCTTAGTGATATATATATAAATTTCAATGCGTTTAAAATAGTGAAACATTATTTAAATAAACCGCAAATGATTTTTTCCCATAGACCGCAATGTAACGGAATTCTTTTGAGTGTCCCTGCAAAAAAACTATAAGTGCTACACACTTCCGTTGAAATAGGGAACATGCTATCATAACGACAATAACATATAAAAATTGCAGAGCAATCCGAGCATATTTACGGGAGTTAGAGCACGGACAGGTGGCCAGACGGCCATACGGCAGACACACCGAAGTCATAAACACTTTTCAACTAGGTTGGAAAGTGTTAAAAAGAAACTGTTAAATAAAGTTTTCTGTATTAATAATAAATGTCATGTTAAAAAAAAAAAAAAAAAAAAAAACAACTTAAACCCGACTAATTTTCATGAAGAAAACTGTGCCTGGAAAATATTTCAATCAGTGGGACGTATGTGTAATTTGTCATGTACAGGTGGCGCGACATTCGCATGGCTCCTCTACGCTGATAACTTCAATCCATATTGACACTATCTATATATTTAAATCGCTAAGCGATTTCTTTCGACAATCCGTGAGAACAAACTACTGCATCAAATTACACCATTCTTTTTTTAAATGAAAGATATTTGGACACAGATTTGTTATCGTGCATTCGATTGTTCGAAAATTTAATTAATTAGCCGTAATTTTCAATTAAACTTTTACTGCTGCTTATGACGTCATAAAGTCGGCAACGCCCACTGTTGCAACGCATAGAGTTATTTTCTGAACTCTGTGGTTCGCCAATCTTTTGACATTAGCTAATATCAACAAGGTAATATTTTAACATTGTAATATTAAATCTTAAAAACTTACTTAAAATTAACTAAAATATAATCATAATAAAATATCTAAACATAAACATATTAATATGAATAACAAATCTCACGTAAAATATTGCAATTTAAATTATTCAAATTGAAAGAAGATTTAGAGAGTTATCCCTGACGCCCAGCTAACATAAAAGTACCAATTTAATTTATTTATTTACACACATATTCAATTTTATTATAAAACACCAGGTTGCAATACAAAGCAAAAATCGTCATTTAGGCGTCAAAAATTAACCCCAGTTACAGCGCCTAGAAGACATTATGTTTATAGAATGACATACATGTATATATATATATATATATATATATATATATCTTATTTATACCTCTTTTCATCTTTATGGATTTTATACTTAATGTCTCTATTAAATGTTCTCTCTGTAATTTATAAGTATGGCTTCTTTCCTTTTTAATATTGTATTTTATTTTTTATTTTATCACTGATTTGAATCATTGTATTTGAGATGTAGTCCCAATATCATATTTTTTAGCAATGTATGGCTAATATGATGATGAAACATCTCATTTCATTTTATTTGTGGTATTTAGGCAATTGAGACTTGATAATTCTGTCTAAATTCCACAAATTTCATTTCATTTAATTCCATTTATTCAATTTTTATTTAATTTCTTATTCTCTCAATGTTTTTGATTCCATATTAAGTGTGTTGAGGAATCTTTCATTGTCAACTAATTATTTCATACTTAATTATTTCATTGTTTAAGTTGGTGTTATGATAATGTTTCATTTATGGTTATATATATATATATATATATATATATATATATATATGTACATATATATATATATATGTATATATATATATATGTATATATATATATATATGTATATATATATATATATATATATATATATATGTAAGATTTCAGTTGAAACACTTCACGTAAATGATCATCAAATGAACTGACACTGAACTGACACTCTATTATTATCCATGACTTTGATGCGCGACTTGTAAATAGTTTGAATCGCGAGATTTGGCTAAGAGCCAGTGTTCTAATTTTTATTATGAAGCGAGATATAAAAGGAATATAGCCGGAGAAAGGTATTATTAGGTCTCGCCGGATTGCTGTAAGCTAAATTGTTGTTATATAGTTTCTGCTAAAAGTGTATTAGTTGAAATTAAAGTTAGTATTCTGTTGTTCATCGATTATTTGTCATATTGGTTCAGTAAAGAGACTGCTTATATATCATATACTTACATTTTTGGGGGCTCGGATGCCGGGATTTTTAAAAGTAAAAGCCACTAGTAGTGAAATGGAAACCAAACGTATTGTAAAACGCCAGTATCAAAAATTGAGTTACGAATTAGCAAGGAGAAACTGTAATCGTATCACTTCAAGTACAATTTTTGAAAGATGGGAACTCTAAATAAAGCTAAGAAAATTGATCTAATAAACCTCTGCGAGGAATGCGGAATTGAAGCACCAGAAAAACCGACAATACCTGTCCTAATAAAGCTGATCAAGAGTTGGGAGAGTTACGAAGAAGATTTTATGACAGATCGATTGGAAGTACTGATAGCAAGTAGAAAAGAGAAAGAAGAAAGAGAAGAGAAAGAGAAAGAGAAGAAATTACAAGCAGAAAGAGAAAGAGAAGAGAAGAAATTACAAGCAGAAAGAGAAAGAGAAGAGAAGAAATTACAAGCAGAGATTGAAGAAAATAAACTGAAAATGGAAATGGAAATGGAAGAGAGAAAATGGAAAGTAGAAATGGAGCAAAAAGACCGCGAAAGCGAAAGAGATTTTGAAATCAAGAAAATGAAGATACAAGAAAATTCAAGAGGCCACATTGAGGATAACCCAAGGACAAATCCAGGTAAGCAATTCGAATTGCTTAGATTATTAACTAAATACGATAGCTCGAATGATATCAGTTTATACTTAGCTATGTACGAAAGGCAAATGGCGCAAACGGGTATTGATAAAAAAGAATGGGTAAATTATTTAATTAATCTAATGCCGTTAGATGTGATCAATATAGTAACAAGGGAAAACGAACCTGAAATTCACGATTACGATTATATAAAAAATATTCTACTAAAACGCTACAAGCTATCACCAGAGGAGTTTAGGCTGAAATTTTTCTCATCTGAAAAGGAGCCATCAGCCAATTGGCGAGATTTCGCTTATGAGATAAAGGTGTATTTTCAACAATGGATTGAAGGTCTTCAAGTAAATAACTTTGAAGATTTATCTGAATTAATTATTGTTAATCAAATCAGGCATAATTTACCTGCGGAGACGAAGACACATTTTGCAGAGGAATTATTAGTAATAAAGAAAATTGATGACTTAGTTAATAAATTGGATATTTACGAAATGGCACGAAGGGTTTGCAATAAACAATCAGTTAAGGATACAAGTAGCGATTTTGATGACAGAAGATCGCGAGTGGCTGATTACGCCAATTTGGAAAGACGCCAAATTGACAATAGACACAGTATGAATTATGGAAGCAAAGAGTCGCATATAATCTGTTTTGCGTGTGGCAACCCTGGTCACGTGAGTGCGAAATGTGCCATGGCGAATAATACAGAACAAGAATATTCAAATTTTTACCCGCAACGTAATCAAAATTGGCGAGAAACAAAATACCAAAATGAGACCCAAAACGCGCAAAGAAAAATAGTTAATATGGGCATGTTAAATGGTAAAAAAGAAAGAATCTTAGATATTAGCGGAATAAAAACAAACGTAATAATTGATACAGGAAGCGATATTTCAATCGCCAGTTCAAGATATCATACTGCAATAAATGCGCCAAAACTAACCAGCGACAATATATACATATCAGGCATAGGTGGTAGAGAAATTAAGCCAACAGGTTTTTTCTGGCATAAAGTCTACGTGGATGAAACAGAAATCCAGGATAAATTTTACATGGTACAAGAGACGGACTGCGATTTAATAATAGGTAGAAAAGCAGTAGAAATGACGTTAAAAGTAACGGAAGATGGTGTTAGAATAATAAGCGGCAACAAAGTTCGAGTAGGATACATTAAAACTAACGAAGTACCGACAAAAATTTATGAAGCAAGTATAAACAACGATAATCGAGGTTGGGAAGATATGGTTAAAATCGACTGCGTAAATGACGGGATGAATTTGACTCATGTTACAAATTTAGCAAACAGAGAGAAAATAAGAAAATTAATAAAACCATATAAGCCGAATAGGACAAAAGATACAGGATTATCCGATGAATGGAATGTTGACTATCCATCTCCAGAAGAAAATTATGAAAGTAGTAGTCCTGCACATGGTAGAAAAGACTATGTGAAAGATCGCAATAGGATTTTTGATCATAAGGGAAAGAACAGAAATTTTAATAGACCATTTGATAACAGAAACAATAATAGAGATGGCCAGAGATATTTTAAACAGTCATTTAACCATGGAAATTACAATAAATATGGATATGGGAAACAGAGTTCCGAGAATGATTACCAAAATAAATCTGAGAGTCCTGGAAACTTTGTAACTGAAAATTCTTTGATACCTCAAGACATAACAGAAAATGCTTCCCCTAATTTAAAAGCAAGATATAATCCAAAATTTTCCTCTAGATACATGAATAGAGGCTACTATCATGGTCGAAATAATTATAATTACGGTGGCCGACGATCGTGCAAGGCTAGTTATAAAGAACAAAGATATTCACAATCATCACATAAGAATAATTCTCATCATGGATTTAAAGGAGCTTATAGTGAACGAGTTGCTTATTCAAATTCTTATCATTCTAGAAGCAATAGTTATGTAGGTTCTAAATATAGAGAGCAATATCCGGAAAGGAATCACAGAGATATTAGATATGCTGATCCTAAAGACAGAGAGCAATACTCAGAAAGAAATAAAAATCTCAAAAAAAATAACTGTTAGGCATGGAAAAAACATAACAAATCAAAATGCTGATGTCGAGACGCCATCACGTCAGGATGACCGATTTGTAGGATTTCAGTTGAAACACTTCACGTAAATGATCATCAAATGAACTGACACTGAACTGACACTCTATTATTATCCATGACTTTGATGCGCGAGTTGTAAATAGTTTGAATCGCGAGATTTGGCTAAGAGCCAGTGTTCTAATTTTTATTATGAAGCGAGATATAAAAGGAATATAGCCGGAGAAAGGTATTATTAGGCCTCGCCGGATTGCTGTAAGCTAAATTGTTGTTATATAGTTTCTGCTAAAAGTGTATTAGTTGAAATTAAAGTTAGTATTCTGGTATTCTGTTGTTCATCGATTATTTGTCATATTGGTTCAGTAAAGTGACTGTTTATTTATCATATACTTACATATATATATATATATATATGTATATATACTTCACTGGCGCCTATAACCGAAAAGTATCCCAAATTATTCGCCAAACTGTAGCGCCAGAATGTTGCCATTAAATCTCAAAAATAAAAATAATAATAAAATAATAATTATGAAAAGCCCCATTTACTAAAGTACCATTTATCAGTAACTTTAAACAATAAAATTTACAATATATTAATGAAAACAGAATAAAAAATAGTCTTGAATATTTATTTATTTATATTATTTCTCTTAATTATCCCTTTCGACTGTTGGATAAATGTTTGTGACGTCAGTTAAATTTTATCGATTGTACGAAACTACGCATCACAACATTTTTTCAATGCTTTTTCTATTTTAATATCATGGTTTCGAAGACGTAATTTGTATTTTAATTAATATAATAACTAATAAATCAGTAAAACATCATTATAAATACATTTAACGTCGAATTAAAAATCACTTGATGAGAACTTTTAGGCCGAATTTTTTAATTTGCAAGTTAAATTTCGGTGAAAATATTTATCCGCGTGTTTTATAAGCGAATAATAATTTTCATTACAATTAAATACAAAATATATTTTTATTTGTAACATGGTGTTTAAGCATAAAAGTAACTTATAGAAAGTACGTGTGAAAAGTTTGCGCCGGGGAAAATGACGTTATGCTTAGCTTGAAATGCATTTTAACATTGATAAAACTAAAAAGAAAAATTAATTGTGTCAACATGACATAATTTTAACTGATTTTTCAATTTTTAATTAAGGTCAAAATTTAAGCCTTTATTGGTTGCTTCATCTTGATTGCATACCTTGATTACATGTTACCAATTACTTATTTTTTTTTAATTATAGGTAAGAAGATTTCATTTTTTTATAACAAAAATTCACAAAAGTAAAGAATTTCAGGAAAATTAAAATTATTAAAAATAGTGTTATGGGAAAAAAACTTGAAATAATGATTGTATATGTAGCTAGAATAAATAATGTAAAGCTAATATTTTATAGGAATTATTTTGGTAGGTTTGTTATAAGTTCATTTAGCAGTTCCTTATTAGTGGCAAAGTCCTATTTCTTCCACTGTGAATTTCTCTTTCGATGTTAAAAAATGATAGTCTACTTTTGGACGCCAGCCAAAACACAGTGGCAATTTTTAGAAATGTATAACGGTTGTGACAACAAACGGCCCTATCGCTTTAGCTTTCATCGCGCTTACATCACTTCTAAATACTACAAATTTCAATTTTTTACTACATTTTACTACATTTTACAATTTCAGTTCTTACATCATCAATTAGAAAAAAATTAGCTTTCGATTGAAATTTATTTGAAAACTGCCGCTTAATTTAACGACTTTTTAAATAATTTTCAAGCATGAAATATTTTTCAATTCTATCTCAACAATGATCATCAGTTTGCTTTAATAATGTAACATATTCCCTGGGAAAGTTGCCCCAATTGAAAATAGATTTTCTTAACCATCATAAAAACTGAAAAAGAAAAATAATAAAAACCCCTGATAAATCATAAGATCAGATTATCTAAAAGAAAGAGCATTTTGGCGCTAAACTATAATCTGTCAAGAAAAAAAATCTATTTATAGTTTATGATTAACATAAAATTGATATGCTGAATTCGTTGATGTATATGTTGCATCAGAATATTCTAGGAACTGTATTTTATTATTTTTTTAAGATCCATTGGATATTTAACTGTATAAGAAGGAAAAGATCCCCGACTGTGATGAAAAGGAATAATCATCTTGATTATGTAAAGGAACCGAAGAAACCATACACATAAATTACACTTGAAAACATTAAAAATCTCCCTTATCTGCAGATTGATTTATTATTGTAAAAAAAAAAAAAAAAAAAAAAAAAATTCTTCATCTTTACATAGAAATTGATTAGCTTAAAACAATGGATGCGTTTCAGAAGATATGGATTTGAAACGAACAATGATTAAAGAAGATATTTTAAAACTTTTAATTTAAACATTTTAAAACGTCTTTTTAACGTCGAATTTTGACGGTGCCTTTGGTGAGATGCAATGCACATGCGCATAGGAGCTCATTCGGTTGCATTATCACAGGGGTGGGGAGATGTGTGCTTTATTTACTATGTTCTTTTATTGACTGAATATGAGATTAACGTAGGGATATACTATTTGTATGATACTTCATAGGTCCAGGAAATTCTTTTTCTTGCTGTGGGGAATATGGCGGTAATATCAAACTGATTTGCATTACACAGTTGTTTACGGATTGTTTGTTTGGAGTTTGCTTCGGAATTAGTACTGTAATTCACTTTTAAAATAAAATATTTGAAAGACTTTCATATGCACCCCTTCTTATGTAATAAATAAGCTTATTTTACTAATATTGTTATTGTATTTTTTTTTCCGTCAAGTTTTGACGGGTTCCATCTAGTTTAGTTAGAAATCCTTATTTATGCATCGCTACTCTGGTTTATTTAATTACTTCTGTGAAGAATCGATGCAATCAACCAGTGAACCAACCAACCCAAGAGAATAAAATCGTATTTTTAATGAGAGTTCTTCGTGCATTTTAATTAATACTTCAGAAAGTAATTAAAATATTAAATTCTGACGCTCAGGTACACCAGGAGAGGGTTTGGACTACCTAAATCTAAATTTACAGACTTCTAGGTGCGCTAAATTTTCCTAGACATCGCCAACAGACACACACACAGACAGACACACAGAGCGAAACTTTCTTTTATTAGTATAGATTTCATATCATATCATATATTCTAATACGAGAAAATCTTGTGTGTGGTTATATATATATATATATATATATATATATACATATGCAAATTTTATCTCAAAAACGGCTCTAACGATTTTGACGAAATTTTGTATCCTACCGTTTTGGGGCACCAGAAAACCATTGGGGTAGGTCACGTGTTCGAGAAAATTCGATTAGTGGGTCATCAAGGGTCACCAAGGGTCAGGGTCAAGCTAATTCTATCTAAAAAAGGGTCCAAACGATTTTTATTAAATTTTGTATCTTACCATTTTCTGGCACGAGAAGACTATTGAGCTGGGTCACATGTTCGAGAACTTTCGATTAGTGGGTCATTTTGGGGTCAACCCGGGTCAAGTTAATTTTATCTAAAAAACGGCTCTAACAATTTTGATTAAATTTTGTGTTCTATTAGTTTCGGGCACGACAAAATCATTGGGCTAGGTCACATGTCCGAGAAAATTCGATTAGTGGGTCATTTTTGGGTCACTGTGGGTCAAGCTAATTTTATCTAAGAAACGGCTCAGACTATTTACACTGAATTTTGCATCCTATGTTTTTCGGACACGCGAAGACTGTTAGGCTAGGTCACGTGTTCGAGAAAATTCGATTAGTGGGTCATTTTGGTCATGGGTCATTATGGGTCAAGCTATTTTATCTTAAAAACGGCTCAGACTATTTACAGTAAATTTTGCATCCTATGGTTTTCGGGCACAAGAAGACTGTTGGGCTATGTCACATGTTCGAGAAAATTCAATTAGTGGGTCATTTTGGTCATGGGTCATTATGGGTCAAGCTATTTTATCTTAAAAACGGCTCAGACTATTTAGATTAAATTTTGCCTCCCATGGTTTTTGAGCACGAGAAGACTGTTGGCCTAGGTTTCATTTTCGAGAAAATTCAATTAGTGGGTCATTTTGATCATGGGTCATTATGGGTCAAGCTATTTTAGCTTAAAAACGGCTCAGAATATTTAGACTAAATTTTGCCTCCTATGGTTTTTGGGCACGAGAAGAATGTTGGGCTTGGTCACATGTTTGAGAAAATTTGATTAGTTTGTCATTTTGGTCTTTCGTCAGGATATTTGAACTCAAAGCGAATTTTGACCGAGCATAGCTCGGTCTTCCCAGCTCGTTAAAGATATTCTAGCATGGAAGTTACGCTGTGATTATTGTTACTGTACAATTTATGCCTACTTTGTGACATATGCCACACTATATAATTTACTCTTTTTTAAACAGAAAATATACTAAATGTGTAACTAAATCAACATAGTAAAATATTAAACAAAACATATTAAATATTGTGTATAAAATAAATCCGCACAGCAGCTTTCCGAAAACGATGTTTAACCGGTGACGGTCGTAAGCAAAGTGACAAAGGTTTTTTCTCAGAGTTTTCCGTCTGTCTCTGTAATTGGCGAAAGCCCGCCAAACAATAGAATGCTCTTTTGCACCACTGAAAGTAATGGATTATGTTTCAGCTTCACTTGTGAATGAGGACAAATCAGCGTCGCCACAATATCATCTAAATTGTAGAATACATTCTGAACAGCATTACGCATAAATCTTCTGTCCCACAAACTTATCAGTATTGAGATATACGGGGTGTTCTAAAAACACGCCAAAAAATTAAAATTTGTTAATTCATTAACAATAGAATTTAAAAAGATGAAAGTAAATGATATGATTATTAGATATCTCAAAAATGTTGCTTTCAGTACTTTAAGGAATTAGTTATGAGATTTTCAATAAAGGGCACAGCGATATCTCTATCTGTAACGATTCTTAACTTAATTTCAAAATGTAAATTTTTTATTTTCCCATTGGAACAAAAAAATTGAATAAAGAGTTAAAATAAGGAATCTTTGATAGAGATGTACACATTAGTTTGAGCATATATTCATTTTCAGACAGTGCAGTGACTTCAGCGACGAAAATTTGAACTATTTTTTAAAATTACATTTTTATTATATTTGAATTTACCTAATAAATGTATGTAAGTGTAAAACGTGCTATATATTTTTTCTACATCTTTAATGAGAGAGAGCCTTTTGAAAACTGTGGATAAAAATAAAAAATTCCCTATTTCTTGCAAATTTGTTTTACTTAGCTTTATCCTTTTCACTGGTAATGTATTAATCTAGCTATATTTTAAAGCAAAAACGCGTCCGTTAGTAACAACCTGACCAATAAAATTTGCTTTTATTTCAAAATTTTTTAGCTTCTAAACATGGCACATTTAATTTTTAAACCTTCTAATAGAAAAAAATATCCTTTCAAGAGCAATTTGGTGGAAAACTGTATCTTAATTTACCGATTTTTTATGGTTTTTAAAATATTTTTCAAGCATTAATATTTTTAAATCTGCGTGTAATCTAATTATGAAAAAATAACACGGTTGCACACAAAATAACAATAAATCAGCATTTGTTCGTTTCCGTGTAATATATCATGATTAAATTTCTAAACGAAAGTAATGTTTCACAAATAAATCTATTTTCTATACTAATAAAATAAAGTTTCGCTCTGTCTGTGTGTGTGTGTGTGTGTGTATGTCTGTCTGTCTGTTTGTTGGCGATGGCTAGCAAAATCTAGCCCACCTAGCAGTCTGAAAATTTAGGTGTGGATAGTCCAAGATCTGGCCATCAGGGCTGCCAACTTCTACGCCTTTCTAAATCAAATATTCATGTTTTGAACCAGAAAAATATTTAATAAATTATATACTGATTTTATTTAACGATATGCAGTCTTTGTACTTTATTGCGTTTGTTAAATGAAATTTCTGGTTCTAAAAGAATTATTTGACTCAAAACAAGCGTAGAAGTTGGCAGCCATGGGCCATATGCACCTGAGTCTCAGAATTTTAATATTTTGATAATTACCCAAGATATTAATTAGATTCTCATTAAACATCGTATCGAAAATGCCATCTTTTAAATCAAAATGGCTAAAGAAAGGAACTGCCGTTCTGAATTTGCAAGCGGAAATGAACAAATTCGAAATTATTTTACTAATTAGCAAATTTTAAGAAAACTAATTAAGATATCTATTTGAAAATTTATGAGCATATGTAAAAATAAATTCTGCATCCGACAATGTGATTTTTGAAAAATTCGGACGGTAGTTTTTCTTAATTTATGCAAAAAAACTACCAAAAATCTGCCGGCGCCAGTGAAAATAATTCGATAAAGTTTCAGACAGGGATCTGCCTTCATTAAAAAATTAACTACAAAGAGATCTGTTTCTTGGGCCGATCCCTCGATTTAGTTTGCGAAAATGAAAGGAAATAATTGCCAATTTTTACTAATGAACAAAAATTTAGATAACTAATTAAGATATAGATTTGAAATTGAGGATGGGACGAGGTGTCATTTGCCAGCTATTTTAGCGTAGCGTCTTCGTTATGCTCTAATTATCAGAAAAATTTAATTATTTTTTTAATGATCGCGTTAATGCAGGTAAAGGTGGTTTTATTGAACAAATTATTCGCTATATTTGCGGATATGGGGAGGGAGGGGGGGGGGGGGTTAACGCCTTGCTCTGATTTGTACAAAACAAATCCCATTTAAGAAATTTAACATTTTCAGCTTCTTACGTAGCGGTTTATAAATGTTATGTATAGAGAATACAGGACATTTCAAATAACGATTTTCGTAAAAATTTAATTTATGTTCCTAATAAAAGTACACAACCCGTATGAATACCAACAATCAAAGTAAATGAATTGTTGTTGAGCACTTGACCAAGTGCCCCATGGCAGTCAATCCTACAATTTTTTTTAATATAATTGTGAATTCTTATCTCGGGTTCTATAGGCCCGATTACAACGGCCTTTGGATAATTCGACTTGATTTTCGTTTGTGCTACATATTTTAGTTCTACCTTCCATCGCCAGGGGGCGCATTATTTTCTAGAGTTATATGGGCCTGATTTCGACGGGAATTGGTTCATTCAACTCCCTTCATACAACGAGTAGCCGTGTTGGATGTTCGTATGGAACAAATTGTGCCCCAAGAGGTGAAAAACGAAACTAAAGGATTTTGAGCAGGCTTACTATACGGTGCCGGAGGCAGTGGGGACACGATTTGGAGTTTCGTTCTGAAGGTGGTTTCTTTAGAACAGGGTGTGCCCCCTGGCGGCGGAAGGTGGAACTAAAAGAGTTTGCAGCGCGTGCGCTGCATTCCTACTATACGGTGCTGCAGGCAGCGGGAACATGTGTCGAAGTTTCGTTTTTATCAGAATGCACCCGTATCGGCGGAAAGTGGAAATAAAGGATTTTCAGTCGCCATGCAAAGCACTTTTAAATAAATAATATTATACAAAATCGGGTTAAAGATATAAAATCATACAAACTTTAGGTTTGTTTAATTCTATTATCACGGGCCCGAGCAACGCCGGCGGGTCATCTAGTAAATAAATAAAATACGTATTTACAGATATAGTTCAGCATTTGCTTCCGTATTTGTTTACATAACGAAATTAAAACTTCATCAATAAAATAAATAATATAGTATAAATAAAACGAAAATTTAACAGACATGTAATCTAAATACGTGCTTAAACCATTGAAACTATCAAAATCGGAAAGACGGGTGTAAGTAGTGAAATTGTTAGCAATTTTTCAGTCATTAAATCTTGTCATTTGCTTGGCTCAATGACATGCGACAATACGAAAATATCACTTCTAATAAATTTCAAAACTTTATTTGAACACATAATTTATATTTTTCTTATAAAAATGCTTTTCGGTGTTGGTAGTGGGCAATCTAAAATAATACACTAATTGTAAAAAATCTATTAGCATTTTCAATTAAAAAAATGGATTTCACCCATGTTCTGTAATCTAGGCAGAACGGGTTGGATCCTCTAGTAATTGTAGAGAACAACTTTGTATAGAACAACTTGTGGAAATGGAATTTATATATGACGTGTTTAGAATCAAATACTGCAAAGAAAAAAAAATTGATTTTACGATATAATACTGGCATCCAAGCTGCTAGTATTATACCATAAAATAACCGGTAATAAACAGTAAAATAAGCAGTAATACATTGCCACGCAGGCGCGGTAGCGTATTACTGCTTATTTTACTTATTAGAAAATTATTAGAATTAATTAATAAAATAAATAAATTGAAGCAATGTTATGATTATAAATAAGTTCATTAAATTGAATTCATTAATAATGATGTTACAACCCTTTTAGTTAAAACACACGAAGACAACGAAAAGCGGATTTTTAAAAAATATTTTCTTTGCTTTAAGTAACTCCTCACAAAACCAGTTTAAACAGCCGCAAAACTCTAGACATTATCGAATTATGCTCTTAAAGCTTGAAATTCAGAAAATATATTATGTTGTTGTAAGGATGTTTTTTTAATTTTTTGTGATCTCGAAAGAATATGTCGCGTTTCATTTATAAATAGTGAATTCTGCATAACTTCTTTAAATCTTGTCGTTATTTATCCAAGAGCATTATATATTTTTATTCTATATTTTATGACTGCCTTCTAAGAAATGAATTCGCAGTATTAACATAAATATTAAATAACATATTTGTTTTTAATTTTTTTCATATAAAGTGACTACAAAAAAAAGCACACAGATATATTTATAAAAATTGGTGTAAGTTTATATAACTGCAAGGATTTTAATTACAAAAAGAAAATATTTTTTGAACACTGTTTAACATTAATAGAATTTCGATTTTAAATAGTTAAATCCATTTTAACTTCTAAAATAGAATTTTATTTTATTTCGTAATTGAAACATCAGAAAGATACGTTTTATATTTAATAGAAAGGCAGGAATAACCGAAGAATAATTCTGAAATGCAGAGCTTTTCGATAATGTTCTATTAAAAACTAATAGCTTTTGTTAAAAATCGACTATTACAATTAATCCGCCGAAGTCTTGTTTGACACAGGCTTATTAAAAGCACACAAGGTACCCAAAAGCTTAAAACCATTGCGATCCGAGAGGAAGTAAATATTGTACGTAACTTCTTATCTTTCAAACTTATTTAATCCCAAAGACACACATTATCCCCTAAATAGGAAGAGTTAAATGTTTTCTTTCAGCGTGGCAGTTTATTATCGCAGAGTAATAATAACGGTCCATATAAAGCCAAACATATTGAGACATCCTTTTTATACAGGGTACCTAAGAAAAAGATCATTGAGGTGTTAAGGCAGAACAGACACTTTTTTGAATATGTGGGGTAACCAGTCTACAATCCATTCATTCAGTCAAAAATACCGTGTCCTTCTTTCCAATTTGAAACCCGATTTTCTTTCTTTGTTTAAAGAATAAATAAATAAATGAATAAATAAATAAATGAATAAATAAATAAAAAATAAAAAATAAAATAAATAAATAAAAATAAATAAAATAAAATAAAAAATAAAATAAAAGATTTTAGAAAAAAGGCAGACAACTGTTTCGATGCTTCTAAAGTCACCTAATTCATTCAACTAGGCGCTGACTTCTTTTTAGTCTCCTTGGTCACATCATTTATCCGGAAATTCTTGACTCCGCTGTTTTCACACTTACCGCCGTTTTACCCTTCACAACCGACTGCATTTTGTGCTCCCTCTATGTCAGTTTTTGTAATTTTAACCTTTCCACTGATGACTGAGCTTTAGAAACTCCGAAACAGCTGTCTGCCATTTTAAATTCCATATTTTCAACTGTGCCTTTATCACGTCGTCTATTCGTTTCTTAATATGCAGTCTAGGTACTTTCATATTATCCGTATCCAAAGGTTAATCGCGAAATATTTCTGTTACAGTAACCTGTTGATTTTGGCTGTTTGTGTTGCATAGCTCAATTACAAAATGTTAAATTCGTGTTTTATTTATTTATTGGTGAAGTTTTAATTTCATTTGGAAATTTAGTTGAGGAATATTACACGGAAACAAACAGATGCTGGGTTATTTATTTTGTTTCAAGGACGAATCAGGTTAATCTTCCGTATTCGATTGTATCCCGTATTGCATAGATTTTTTTTTTCTAAATTCATTCTTAAGAAAAAAAAATAGTAATTTGGAGTACAATTTTGAAAAAAAAAAAAGCGCATTTAAAAGTTTTTTTTTTTTTTTCGACGGTGTAAACATTGAAATTGTGCGATGTTTAAACGTTAATAAAAATCGGATAGAACGAAAGTGATTCTTTAGGTCGTTGCCATCGGTAAATCAACATTACTCACGAATATGTTTTTGATTTATAATATGGATTTATTAAAAGACACACTTCCCAATCGAATGGCATTTTCCGCTTTTTTCTGTGCCAACTTAGTGATTTATTTTATTTTATTATTATTTTTTGCCCGAGAACACACGAAATGGTATAAAGAAAGCGAGGAAGAGTATACATGTCAGAACATAAGAAATATTACAGATTACTTCAAAATGCTTGAAATAATCAAAAGGTGTATTTAACAGCTTAGACGAATGCTTCAAACATGCGAAGTTGAAAGTGAACATTGCTTTAATAAGTATTAAAACTTTGTTTTCTTAGAAACTGAAGTTAATACGACCGATAAACTTTTTTAAATGCTGCCACGTGACATTCCATTTTTGTCTTTATTGATAAGCTCTTGCATAAGAAATGCTTATAAACTCTTCAAAATTTTCACTCTTCAAAGAAAAAAGAAGTTACTACAATCGAAACTATTACAGTCGAAAGAAAGAAATATAAAGCACATTGATGGTTTTATAAAAGACATTTATTTCTGCATTTTCTAAATAAAATTTATGACAGAATGTTTATCCCCCCCCCCTTCTCCAGTCAATAAATAAAAACCCTATATAGAGAATGCAATTGGAATACAAATTTTTAAAAAACATAAAAAAACATTTTTGAAAAACTTAAAAAAACCACACAACACATTTCAATTGAATTAATGATTTCTTTTACATAAGCGCCCCTGTCTACCAAGCTACAGGTTCCCAGTGTGATTCCGTGCGGTGGAGTGGGCAAAGTTCACATAACCTGTCATCTCTTCGGAGTCGATAAAAAAAGTACCAAGCTTGCATGGGAATTAAACACTGAGGGATATGTGTTATGGACCTGGCTGGCACATATGCTGCATAAATCCTCTGGGCCCATGGTCGAGAAATCAGGGCTGGACACAGTAGGCCAGAATCTTTAAGGCATTCTTACGCCGCAGGTTTAGTACTTCTACATACTTAAAAGAAATCATGCTACGACTTTGATATCTACAGAATGACTGAAAGGAAATAGAAGAAGAAAGAGGAAACAGTCAGTTGAGAAGCAACAAATGGCAATAAAAAAATCAGGAGATAAAGAGAAACAACCAATCAGAAGGACACACGATAAGTATAACAAGGAGAAGATGAATGAAATGAAACAGAAAACAAAATAAACTAGTCGGATGTGCCAATCCCAAAACTTTCTTCAATCTCACACAGATTTCGCATACACTACAAAGAATCAGCACCAATTTATATCAAGGTCTAACTGAATCTAAAGTTTTATTAAATTCCGTGCATTAGTTCTTGAGATATGACTATTGAGAAAATCGTGTAAATCCTGCTGAATGCAGCATAGCAGCACCACCTGTTGGGAGATTTAGACCAAAACCTAATCAACAACAACTTATGTTACCGTCTAACTGAATTGAAGTTTGATTAAAATCCGTGCATTAGTTCTTGAGTTATCGTGAGTTATCCACCTGTTGGGCATTTTACACAAAAACGTAAGCAGCATCTATTTATGTCAAGGTCTAACAGAATCTGAAGTTTGATGAAATTTCGTGCATTAATTCTTGAGATATAGCTATCGTGAAAATCGAGAAAAATGTGGTATAGCAGCGCCACCTGTTGGGATATCTACACAAAACTTTAATCAGCGTCTATTTATGACAAGGTCTAACTGAACTTGCAGTTTGATGAAAATAAACGGATTAGTTCTTGAGATAGAGCTATTGCGGAAATCCCGAAAATGGAGCATAACAGCTCCGCGATTTTCAACAAAAACTAATCAGCACCAATTTATATCAAGGACTAACTGAATATAAAGTTTTATCAAATTTCGTGCATTAGTTCTTGAGATAGAGCGCCCACAAAATTTTTGTCACATACAGACAGACAGACAGAGTCACAGACAGAGTCACAGACAGACATTTTCTAAAAATGGTCAATTCGTGTTCAGGACCTTCTGAAACGTATAAATCCGTCGAAAACCGGAAGTCGAATATTTTCATGAATCCAATGCTTTCTTCTTGTAACGATAGAAGAAAGTAAAAAGGAGAGAAAAGAGAATGAATAAAACATAAACATTTTAATTAAATAAATCGAAATAAATAAAAAGTAGGCAGTAAGAAACAATTTTACGATAACGTAAACTGACACAAAATATGAGAAAATAAAGGTGATCATTTAGTAAAATTGAACATATTTTACCAAAAACCAGTGAGCATAGTTAATTTAGAGGATCTTTAACAATAATATCACAAATAAGATCTGAAAATATTACATTAATAAATAAAACAATGTTCGTTTGAAAAATATTCTCTGAAGCTTGGCAAAATCAGTTTACATTATTTAAGAAGGTTAGTAATCAATCAATTATTTATATTGCATTAAGTTTTACAATAGAATGTTTTGGTTGTAATTGCTGTGAAAGTCAAAATTGATCGATTTCCGGTGATTGTAAAAAATTAATCGAATGTGGGAGACAGCCAATTAAAACTTCGATTTCAAAACAGTTTTTTTTAAAGTCTTTGATAGAAACCTCCATTACTCTAATTAACGCTTCAGGTCTTACATGACAGGTGAGAACAAAACTTCACAACCAGATGTTTATCTGGTTCTAGTTTCTTTCGGAAAATCTTTTTCAATTACATTTAGCCAACAGGAAATAAATAAAGATTTTTAAATGAAGGAAATTAAGTCTGAAGATATTTTATTATGCTTTATAGTAATATCCGATGCGGAAATTGGATTAATATTTCATTTCTAATCAAATGTTAAATAGCTTTTTAAAATTAAAAGTTTTATTTAAAAATATTGAATTTAAAATTGTGAAAAATGTTTCTCGCGCGTTAAGTGTTTTTTAAATTACAATACTGTCATCATATTTGTATAAACGTAAATTGCAAAAATATTTTCATTTTAAAATAACCAAAAATTTGAAAAAAAAAATATGCCTTGTACACTCTTCAAATTCACACAATGTTAGAGATAATAAAAATAAATGTATTGGCAAAAATCTAAAAATGAATTAATTTTTTATGAAAAACTATATGGACTATATAAAATTAGTTTATTTACAAATATTAGAAATCAGTTAAAAATATTTATGTCAATGAAAATAAAAGACAAGAATAAATAAAACCAATATTATTATAAGATTTTTATTATGCACCATAGTGGTTAAGATATTAATAATGTTGGTATTAATATTAAGCTATTATAGTTTATTATACTTTGTTTATTTTGATAAGCCCTGACATAACACACTGCACCTAACACACCCTATCATTAAATATATACATACAGTGTGATTTTTTATTCTGTTTCGTCACAAATAAGTGGCGAATCGAGTTAGCTACAGCCAAGAACATGTTGTATAAGTATTGTAAAATGGTATTGTAAGTATTGTAAAATCGTATGCGCTTCTCGACGAAGTTAGCACTAAACTACGATGAAAGCGTTCCTATCTGGAAAACGTCACGATATACGAGAAAAAATCAATTGCTAAAATTGTAGAACGTCCTCGATTGAATATGAAATTATGTCTTACGTGTGAAAATAACTTTATTAGAATACCTGAAATGTAATTTTTCATATCCAATCCCAGCTTCAATAGGCCATTAATTGCATGCGGAATTGTAGCATTATTGGTGTCCTTTTCTTCAATTGGTTCTCGTGACCAGTGCGCGAACCTTTCCGTTTGTTTTTAAGATAAATATTTCACCATTTGATTCATTCTGAGGAATACATACTTATACGATGTCGAAACCCGGGTCTGCAGGGATTTTTCATTTTATTCACGTATAAAACGTTGTTTTTAAACTTCCATAAATATTATCCGAAGGACGTTTATTGTTTTACTACTCGGCAAAAAACTTTTGTATTCTTGGTATCAATAAAATAGATTTATTTCCTTATTGTGTATGACCATTCAATAACCTAAAGAACAAGTCACAATGAAGTGTCGAAAAATTGTTGTGATACGCAATTAGAGGCAAAAAGCTTCTCAATAGGATAAAACACGAGCAAGACTCAAAGTTGTATTCAAGTATGAAACGTTGTATTTAAACTCTCGGTCTTTCTCCAGCTTTGGAAGTGGTACAAAGTCGACTGATGAAGAAAAACAAAATTCTTTCGAAACGCGTTCAGTAATTCTAATTTTTATGGTGTTAAAACTTTTTTGCTTCTAATTGTGCCTTTAATTAAAAAAAAAAAAAAACCTCACCTGTTGCAGATAATTCAGTCATGCGCGATGTACTTTTGAATGACGTCCAAATTATTTAAAAGAGTACATCGTAAAAATAAAAAAAATTGCTTCTAGATTTCTTTTAAGGCTAATGCCACACGAGCGATTATTTCGACGCTCACTGTTTCCGCATGAAAAACGTCACCTTCGCAGGAACCGCCACACCGAAGTAAATTCTACGCTTTGTTCACGCCAAAGCATCTCTCGCAGAAACAGAGAGACTTCCAATCGATGTTTTTAACTAAGCAAGATGGACTTTTTGCACGAAATAAATTATTCTCCAATTTTATATCATTTGTACAAGAAATTAGAAAAAAAATATATATACACAGACGGTACTGGGATCCTCTTATAAGTGATAGATATTTACCGGCAATTTTTATTATTTTACAAATAATTTTCGATTAGTACCATGGCAAAACCGGGTTATAATGTAATTTGATATTTGTCATATTTTCATACATCGTTATACTATATTGTATCGCAATTTCTAATTTCTATTTCAATAATTAAATTAGTATTGAATGTTAAAATGGAAAATTTTGAAATTTTTTTTTTTATAAAGATATGTCATTTGTATTCATTTTAGCCATTTTCTATGGTAATGCATTTTATGATAAATTAAAAATCAACCATACTTAAGTAATACAAATGACTTCAGATATTATTAAAATTATGTTAGTTTTTATCCAATTTTCATTTAGTTAATATTTCTTCTTCATTATTATTAAATAAAAGAAAATTGATAAAAATATTGCTACAAAACACAATAAGTAAAACTAACATCTTGATTACAAAAATGAGGAATAGAAACTACACGTTTTCAAAATGTCAAATTTTCGCATGATTTTTCGTTCTTGTTTATTTTTAACTTTATATAATTCAGACGATGTATCCCACAATATTGGACGTTCTTGTATCTCAAAAATTAGTTGCTCCAAGTCTATATCCATTTTTAAAATTCTAGCTAAACAATTCGATACGGAACGAGAACAAAATAGTCGGGAATGAAAAGAAAGTCAAATTGCAGCGCCAAAATCACAGCTCGTGTGAATAAAATATCATAAACTAAAGAAACCAACACGCACAGACATAGCGCCAACGCCCAGCGTGCTGCGGAAACTCCAGGCCTTAACATGATGCTCTGCGTAGTTTTTCACGCCAGGAATTTGAAACGTCCGTGTGAACAGCAGACAAGATCACTACACCCTCAAGAGCGGCCGTTTATTTCGCCACTGGTTCACAGACGTTCGTGTGACATTAGCCTAAATCTGGCATATTGCACAGTAGCTTCAATTAAGTACAAAGTCGCTACTATGCAGCAAAAGATTTTTTGTCTTCTACATTTAAGTAAAACCGAGAGTTTTCTTCTTGGTGTTCGTACACGAGACAGTTTGTGTAGGAATTCTGCCAAAAACTTTGGGTGACCTAGTATCATAGTTGTTATTAATTTAATAACGTAATATATTCTCCATTGGGTGTGAAATGAATTCAACTACCAGCATATGGATTTTACGCATGCAGTTGGAGGGGAGAACATTGAACTTCTGAAAACTTAATGTGTGTATCACCAATATCGGTGGTTTAATCGCATGAAATTGAATACATTATTTTGATTGACCCTGTATGCTTACGATTTACAATTAATCTTTAATTTTTAAATTTTTCTTCTAGAGAGGGTCGTTTCAGTTTCTTTTTGTATTAGAAAGCTTCATTTATAAATTGTTTTTGGAATAATATTCCCCGCTAATTAAAATTATTTCCAATTACATAAATTATAGGAATTCGTAGACTGCAGTGAAAGCCGAAGTCAAATTATATCGTTTATTCTTTAGGAAAACTAAAATTAACTTTTCCTCCGCTTTAGAAAGGCTATTTACTTGTTGGCGTATAAGTTATTTCGTATGTCTATTTATTTAATTTGTGAGAGGATTGATTAGTCTTCTAAGAAACTAATTTAACTTTGAAATATTCTAACAGAAACAAATACTCTTGATTTATTCATTTAAGTACAGTACATTACTCTGAAAATGTTTTCTGTAATATATAGACATACATTATAAATATGCAACAGTAAATATTAGTAATGAAATGTTAAACTATTTTCCATATTTTAAAATAATACACTATGTACATTTTCATAAAACACTGAATTTACAAGCTTGATTTAAAGTAGGATAAAGATGAATTAGAAAATGTGAAAAAAAGTTTCCACCTAAAAAAAGTCGAAAGCACAGTATTTTATAAGAATTGTGTTATAAAAATATAAGAATTCAATGGTATGTAATTCCATTACACAATTTTATGTAAACTGTTATAAAATTAATTTTTGGTGTAAAAATTTACAAACAGTGAAGAACACTAATTTTCTAAACATTTAAAATTATGAAAGAATGAGAAAAATAAACTTTCAAATTTTAATATTAAAACCACTTATATATATATTAACACTTATATTAATATTAGAAATTTTACTCAACCTTGATAAAAAATATTTCACACAAGAATTTTTATTTAAAGCTATTTAAGCTACTTATTTATATTACTTCTCTGTGTTTTATATTTAACTTATTTTATGAAAGAAATTCTGCTTCGAATAATCATTTTGCATTTGAATAGAATTGCATTGAATCATTTTGCATTGAATAGGCATTTCTAATGCCTATTCAAAGATAAATTCTTCTAAAGTTACAGAATTTCGTTTAAAACGGTTAAAATAGTAAAATGCGGACATCATATGGTCCATTCTCGACCGAAAACAACAACCATTTTGCCAATGGTTAAACAAAACAAAACAAAACAAAAAACTCAGTAAAAATCCATTTATCCATTTTCAACAATTGCTGCTCATATCCGGTAATGTGTGTGAGTTCTTTCATTTAGATATGTACATGATCTATAGAATTTTTACACACCACCTAATACACTCCAAATTAGATAAGTTTAAAAATGCATATTGTAGCGGAAAACATACTTCTGCCAATCAAGTAACAAAATTCTTTTGTGCGTCTCTGAAAATGAACAATAAATGTCATGCACTCCATAATCAATCGAAAACCTGCTGTAGTTGCACTTCAGTGATTTCATTATGCTTGAAGCATCATAACATCATTAAAATACACCACAAACAATTTCCCCCCGTAGATAATAATATAAGGGAATTCTTTTGTGAGTTCCTGTAAAGAAACTATAAATGCTACTTACTCTATAGTCCTGAGAAAGCATGTTGTAGTCTATCTCAGTGATGCAAATTAATTTCATCATGCTTGAAGGATCGTAACATCATTAAAATTCACAGAAAACAATTTTCTCCTATAGACCATAATGTAACAGAATTATTTTGTGTGTCCTTGTAAACAAACTATAAATGTTATACACTTCATTTTCAATACCAAACATTCTACAGTAAACCTCAATAACAATAAAAATTTCATGGTAATCTGAGAATATTTACGAGAGTTAGAGAACGGACAGACAGACGGCAGACGGACAAACTGAATTTATAAATAATTTTCAACTGTGTTGGAAATTGTTAAAAATGGCAATTTTTATAAATTTATGGTGCAATGGAATTGTCTGGATCCGACCTGCTGATCTCCCATTTTGGAAACTTGATACGTTATCTCTTCTCCACTAATGTTTGATTACATCTCCGAAATATTTACAACTTATTATTTTGTCACATTTCTTTGGGTTGGGTTGATTATTGACGGCCAATTATCTACACTTGGGATATAAGCCCGGGGGGAGTGCCCTTCGTGGGGCTCTTTCTAAGGGAACCTAACCCGTATTTACGCGTATTACGTGAAGAAATCCACGGCTCGAAGAAAACCACGAAAACTCCGAACGATTAGGCCGACGGGCGCGATTGGGATTGAACCCAGCACCTCCCGTCTACCAGCTTCGAGAGCCGAACTTCTCAGCCACTGGTGGGGCCCACATTTCTTTGGTGTTTTTTTTATTTAATTGGTCGAAAAATGGTTTGTAAACGGATTAAATATATAATCCTCCGGACGATTTTTCTAAAAAATTATTCCGTTCTTGAGACAGTGTTCTATAACATACCCGCCAAATGGGATCTGAATTGGATATACCGTTTGGGAGTAATCATTATAACGCACGCACACACACACACACACACACACACAAATGATGATGACAATACTTTCCTTATACTATGTATTCGGAAAGTAAAAAGTTTACTGAAAGGATATTCACTTAATATAGGAAATTATTCTTTTTCAACCATTATTCTGATTCGTAATTCTACGGTAATTTATTCAAAGTTTTAAAAAAATGGCAGAAGTTTTCAATCTTTAACGACTGTTCTCATAGTTTCAGTAGCTTAAGCAAACTCTTACATTAAAGACTAAAGAAAAATTATTTTATGAATAGTTAAAGAAAATCGACAAGTTAAGTGGTTCAATAGAGTATGATCGTTTAATTTTAAAGATCAATAAAAAATTTTCAATTTGCATAATTATACCATTTTTGTTAAAACTTTAATATGTAAAGATGTAATATAAACATGATGTACGTGTTTAAAAAAAAATATTATTTTCACGTTATTTTTGCGTTAAATATTTTTATCACATCGAAATACATTTTTATTCATGATTTTTGGGACAGTTACTACATATTAAATTTTATCATAAAAAAGGCCTTTCGTTATCCATTTTTAAAAGGGGTGATGTAATTTCTTGTACTATTTAAATCATTGAATTTCTTTTATTTATATATTAAGGTGGATCAAATGAAAACGGAACAGAATGAAATTACATAGTTTATTAAAAAAAAAATCTCCAAAGCTACACAAGAACGTGTCCCACTGTTTCATCAAGTGATGAATACCTTGCTCGTAGAAGTCCTTTGGCGGAAAAAATACATTTTTATTCATGATTTTTGAGACAGTTACTACATATTAAAATTTATCATAAAAAGGCCTTTCGTTATCCATTTTTAAAAGGGGCGATGTAATTTCTTGTACTATTTAAATCATTGAATTTCTTTTATTTTTATATTAGGGTGGATCAAATGAAAGCGGAACAGAATGAAATTACATAGTTTATAAAAAACAAAAAAATCTCCAAAGCTACATAAGAACGTGTCCCACTGTTTCACCAAGCAATGAATACCTTGCTCGTAGAAGTCCTTTGGCTGAAATAGGAACCAATTTCGAACATTGTCCATGACTTCGCTATCCGAATAAAAACAGCAACCCTTCAATGCCTTTTTCAGCGGACCACAGATGGGAAAGTCATATGGTGAAAGATCCAGGCTATACGGTTGGTATTCCAACACTATCCATCGAAACTTTGCCAGATTCCATCACGGAGGTGCTTGTGTCCGTCCTGCACACGAGTCAATGACAGTGCATGTTCTCCATACACTGCCTTTATTCACCGATGCATTTCATAAAATCCAACTCGTTCTGCCACTAAATAGGAATGACACTGCGTTGCTCTTTTGTAATCGCAAACATCCCAGAGATGCAGACAAATAATAACAACAACCGATTACGGGCCGGACAGTTACTGTTGGCCGACCGCCAACGCATATCACGTGCTTCTGCACGACTATCTTGTTCAAGTCCATTTCCGCAGTAGGGATTCTCTTCCTTACTTCCCAGTTTGTCTCTACACAAAGTTTCACCGCACGCATACAAAAATAAACTAAATTAAAACCATCGTTCCGTTTTCATTTGATCCATCTTTATAGAAGAAAATTTTGTGATTTGACTGATACTGATGGACTAATTTTATTTTATTTTATTTTATTTATTTATTTTGAACTACCTTTATTTCTTACAAGTGAGAGGTTATAGGTTACTCCAGAAAAAAAAACATTATAAAATTTAGAAGTTTTATAAAACGGTCGAAAGCAATTTAAATGTTGATAAAACTAATGTATTCGAGTATCCTGTAACCTTCCACTTGTAAGAAATAAAGCTAGTTAAAAAAATAAATACATAAAACTAGTATGCACTAGCCATCACAAAACTTTCTTCTATATAAATCGAATCAATTAAATGATTTAAATAGTACAAGAAATTACACCGATTTAGAAAATAGGTTTTTTATAAAATGTATTCTCATATTCAGGATGCTAAACGTGAAGTTTCGTTGAATTATGTGCATTTAAACTGTTGATATAAGCATCGTATATTTCGAACAAATCATCACATTTTGACATCTCTTCTTACATGGCCGCAATCAAAATTTAATTACAATCTATTCGTGTGATGAGGATTTTAGATTTGATGTTTCAGTGAATTCTGCGCACATAAACTGGAAATATAAGCATCACTTAAATCGAACAAGTCAGTGATTTGTGGCAACACCTTTTCGTGGATGGTGCCGATAAACTAATCAGCACCATTTAACATAAGGATAAAACTTCATATGAAATTTAATGTTATTAAACGCAGTAGTTCGTGAGTTAGAGCAGCCACAAAGTCTGTGTCACATACAGACAGACAGTCATTCACTCAGACAGGCATTTTCTAAAAACAGTCAAATCCTGATCAAGACTTTTTAAAACGCACAAATCCATCAAAAACCAGAAACTGAATATTTTAAACAAATTCAACATTTTCGTATTGTGTAGACAGAAGAAAGTAAAAATAAAAAGGAGAAAGCATATACTTACTATTGTATATCTTTGTTTCTATCGAAAAATATTGTAATTTAAATACCAAACTAAAATCAAATGGTTTGACATACTTAAACAGTTAACCAAAAATAAATAAAAGTAGTAATAAAATATACTTTGAAATGCAGTGAGTATTTTTCTACGTCTATAAGAAAATTTAATTAAATTTTTTTAAACATTCTTACAAATACTTAGATACTATTATTTACACTCACGAAAATTATCTTACACTTTAGTACAATACTTTATTAAGCAATTAAACGATACTTTAATACATTATGTTAAAGCTTATTCGTTATATTTATCACAACGGCATCTAAATCCTTCTAACATTATGGTCAATTTTAAGGAAATTATGACATAATGACTCTTACAGATAATTACAATCTTATATACAACAAATATTTATCATCGATCGCTAATCATTTTGAATGGAGGACGATAATAAATTATCCAATGCATTTTCCTGTGGCACAGTTGTTGCAGAGAGGATCTAATTGGTTTCTATTCCTTAGAAAATCAATTCCATTTCCTTGGAGATATCATTTCTTTGTGAAAAATTAATGTACACTGCACCTATCAAGTCTTCCTTTTTCTATTTTTATCTGATAAATATTTATTTCGTGGTACAAAAAAGTAATAGGATATAGGAAATATAATATTTCAAAATTAAATCTAAACTGTGATAAACTGTGATGTTTACCTAGTAAATTCAATTTATTTCTAGTATGAATATATAAATAGATAAGGACTTCTGACGAAAAATTGTAATATCGTGAGGTGACTTTCAAACTTAATGGCAGCTGTGCAGCTACGCACGCAGTTGTGCGCAGCCGGCGAGTATCTCTGCTAAGGTAACGCCATTGATAAACGACAAACCAAAACTGTATATCGGATACCCACCAGACGATGGCTGCAAACAGACGATTTGAAGAAGCAGACGAATTGGTGACGCATAGAGCAACTGACCTACACAGGCGCACCTATTTGAAACATTTTTCGAGGAACAGTTTTACTCTTCGAAAGGCTATTTCGTTAGAAGTCCTTATCTATTTCTATGTCCATGATTCCTAGAATAGAGATATGTAACTTTGTGTGTGTAACATTAAAGATGAAATGTTGATAAAAGGACTAAGTAAAGTTTGGTGAAAGTTCATGAAGTTTTTGTTAAGTGAAAATACCAGTGGGCAAGCCATTCTGAAACACACCGGTATATTTTAAACTCAATTCATGCATTTTTTTTGTTAAATAAAATCCCCAACAGTCAAGGTATGCTACATGGATTTTATGTATCTCGTAATGCATTTATATTTTGAATGAGATGAGTACAGCATTAGAAATTTAATTTCATTTATTACTAGTTGTTTGCCATTTAAACCTGAACCATGTCGTAGTTTTATGACTTCAATGATTTGTTATGCTCATAAAAATCTCAACAAGTTAATTTCGCATTTTTGCAATAAAATTTCTAAACAAAATATTTCTAAGGGTTAAAATTAATTTCCGTTGTGAAATGAATCCATTTATATCCATTATACATATATATATATATATATATATATATATATATATATAATTAAAATGAAACAGTAAGGTTTAAAAGCAAATGGAAAAGAAAATGCAAAAAAATAAAAAACAGGAGATTTAAAATTCAAAAAAAAGAAACGATGAACGTGTTATAGATTCTTCAGAGGAGCTTTATAAGCACAATTTAGAGTATAGATACATTATTGTGTCAAATATTGTCAGCATATATCTAAAAATTACAATAGTAAGCTCCTTATAACATATAAAAAACTTTGCATAATTAAAATAAATTTAGATATTAAAGAAGTGAACTAAAATATAACCATTATAGATTAAAACAAAAACTCAATAAGTAACAAATACAACTGACCAGGAAATTAAAACTTACACGGATGCAACAAGATACCAAATGTAGGGCCATGTGAAAAGAAATAGTCAGTTTTGGAAATAGTTTAAGTGAAATTTGAGCCACGGGAAAGAGAGAATAAAAAACGCTAGTCCTGTCATCTAGATTTGGAATATTAGAATGGATTAAACAATTATATTTTAATCAAAGGGATTATTATTGAAAATCAAGAAAGAAAGAAATTGAAATGAAAGCAAAAGAAGGTTAATAAGATAATAAAACAAAAGTTAATAGAGAAAAGTAAGTGATTAATTTTATTACAATGATATAGAATGATAATTGTTCAATGTTAAAGGAATAAAAAAAGATAATATAATAAAAATATGATGATAGAGATCAGCATGTAGAAATTAAATTATTATTAAGTAAGTATTAGTATATTAATTTAAGGGGATACAAGTAAGTATAGCTTAGAGTAAGGTGCCGTTATGTAAAATAATGTATGATAAATAAATTGTGTAACTGCATATAAAACCTTTTCCTTATAATAAATGTTTTAAACTTCTTTTAGCAGTCCGGACCAGAACCCTCTATAGTGACATTTCAATTTTATAAATTTCTGGAAAAAAAGATTTTTTTTGTAGTTTAGACAAGTTTTTATAATTTTTTCAGCAATCCGAACCCATTATGCTTAGTATTTATTTAATTTTTAATTTTTATATAAAAAAAAATGCCACAAGTGATGCAACAAAAATGAATATTTAACGTTTTATCCATGATGAAATGAATGAAGGGAGAAAATCACATAAAGCGCAGTTTGTGTTAAATTAAATTTGGCCTTATATGTTGGGCAGAACATAAACGTTTAGTTTAATACGATTACAGTGATTTAGAAGAATATTTATGTACACATAAATATGTAGACAGAAATTAAAGTTAGAAAAATGAATTACATTAAATGAAAAATCATCTCTTTTATCATAAATATTAGTGTTAAAGTTTTATTACGTAGAATAACATCCATAAAATTAATAGTAGAATTATTTAAAGTAATGTATTAATGTATATATATATATATATATATATATATATATATATATTTCATAGTTTTTGTTGGTGTATCGGTAATGTTTCATTAATGGTTATATATTAGTATTCAAATTATTTTGCTGCATATGCGCATGTAATAATGGATGTAAGCCATTTATGATGTTTTTATATTATGATATCGTTTCATTTTGAATTTCAACAATTCATCTTGATCTATTTTCTTATTCATTATGGTATCTTATGTATATTTTTAAATATATAAATAAGGGAGCTAATTGATATTAGCAATCTTTTAAATATGAATATATATATATATATATATATATATATATATTTAAAAGATTGCTAATATCAATATTAAGGCGCTATATTTATTACAATTGTTGAAAATTCTGAAAAAAATACAGGTTTGATGGCAATCTTTATAAAACTTTCTAAAAGGCCTAAAAATGTGTTAATCTAATACACACACACACACACACACACATATATATATATACAGGGTTCCCTCAAGCATTGACCTTGGCATTTATTCCTTAAATATTGATCTTAGACATACGATATAAATTACAAAGTTACTTAAAAAAAGGTACATAATTTTATGAAATCGATTAAAAGTTTCTGGGGAATAAAAATAAATAAATACAAAATTAAAATTTTTATATGGCTCCCGTACAAAACATTTCCTAATGAGTAAAATGTGTATATGTATACAGGGTGTCCCAAAGCATTGACCTCGGCTGTTATTCCTTAAATATTGATCATAGACATATATTATAAATTACCAAGTTATGCAAAAAAGGTACATAATTCTATGAAATCGATTGAAAGTTTCAGGGGATTTAATGTAAGTAAATACAAAATTTAAATTTTTATATGGCCCCGTACAACACATTTCCCAATGAGTAAAATGTGTATTTGTATACATGGTGTCCCAAAGCATTGACCTCGGCTGTTATTCCTTAAATATTGATCATAGACATATATTATAAATTACAAAGTTACGCAAAAAAGATACATAATTCTATGAAATCGATTGAAAGTTTCAGGGGATTAAATATAAATAAATACAAAATTTAAATTTTTATATGGCCTCCGTACAAAACATTTCCCAATGAGTAAAATGTGTATATGTATACAGGGTGTCCCAAAGCATTGACCTCGGCTGTTATTCCTTAAATATTGATCATAGACATAAATTATAAATTACAAAGTTAAGCAAAAAGGTACATAATTCTATGAAATCGATTGAAAGTTTCAGGGGATTAAATATAAATAAATGAAAAATTTAAATTTTTATATGGCTCCCGTACAAAAAGTTTCCCCAATGAGTAAAATGTGCCTCATACACTAATAAGGTCATGTACAAATTTTCAGCATTTTATCATAAAAAGGTCACATAGATATGTTTAAATAAAGTTGGTGAGGGTTTTAATCATAAATTAGAATGTAAATGCTTACCGCTATAGCGGTAAGCATTTACATTCTAATTTATGATTAAGTAGAGTGCAGATGACGCAATGCAGAAATGCATTATAATCAAATAAAATCTCGAGTTTTATTTAGAAATTTACAAAACTATGCTTCCTGAAAAATGACTTAAAATGTTACATATTGAATTACAGAATAAAACATGGAAATGTCGCAGTCAGTGAACATTTAAACCGCTTAGAAATGTTTCCATATGAAAATATCTGCCTCTGATCTGTACGTCACATAATCGCAACAGACGCGTCATTAAATAAGTTGTTTGTGCTCTGTCATTGGTCAATAGCATGGCTTAAGCAAACGTAACGCGCGCAGCCTGACAGTCTTTCTGAGCGAATCTGAAGTATTTCACATTTCTGATTGGTTTTGAGAGTGTAATTAGCCTGTACAAACAGTATGTCAAAATACAGCAACGAAGAACTTTTTGAAATGCTAATGCTGTATATAGTTTATATGCGATCGCAATGTTCACGAAACTGCACTGGAATTTCAACGTACATTTTCCAATTCTCGACATCCTTCTGGAAGATTTATTTCCCCATTAGTGAAACGAATGCGTGAAAGAGAAAGCGTACATCCTGTAGGTGGACTAGATAGGCCCAGATTTCACTCTACTGATGAAAAAATTGATATTTTGGTTTACTTTTGCAATCATTCTCATAGTAGTGGTCGTACCACTGCTTCAGAAATGAACGTACCATGTACAACAGTGCGGATAATACTGAAACGGGATAAATGGCATCCGTTTAGCATTCATGGTATGCAAGGACAGGAGCCAACAGATTATCAACGTCGTCTAGATTTTTGTAATTGGTCTCTTAATCAGGAAGATGTAAATCCCTCTTTCCTGAAAAAAACCAATTTGGGCTGATGAATGCAGTTTTAAACAAGATGGATACATATATCTTCAAAATGAGCATTTATGGTCTGACACAAATCCTTTCGTGGTACGTGATATTCATAATCAAAAGCAATTTTTGATGACTCTATGGTGTGGGTATTTTGAGAAACCGCTTGCTTGGACCCATAATGTATGATGGTAAGTTGACGGGAGACAGATATTTTAATGAGATTCTGAATGTGGTTATATTCCTGATTTTTTGATGAACTGCTTTTAAAAATACTTCCACATTTTTGGTTTCAACAGGAAATATCTCCAAGTGACCAAACTACAGTTGTGAAACACAGTTTAAATAACAATTTTCCAGACAAGTGGATTAGCTTGCATCGGCCAGTCGATTCCCCCCCCCCTAGATCATCTGATTTAACGCCTATGGATTTTTATTTGTGCGGTCGTTTACGCATAGCTGTTTATTTGTCACCTCCCTTAAATAAAGCAGAATTGCAACAACGTATTCAAGATGTTTGTCGTGACATCACCGAACAAGAACTTGATCAAGGACACAGAAGTGTTACTAGACGAATGCTGTATTGGCATGGAGGGAAAACATTTTGAACAAGCTTTGTAATCTTTGCGTAAAGTTGTTATCTCTAAACAGTTTAGATACTTTTGTATCAATAAATATCACAATTATAATTATTTATGCAATCATTGTTTTCTTTCGTAATTTGTGTACGACCTCTGACTCTGAAACGTGATCATCCGACATGATATTTCCCCTTTGCGAATTCATATCCAGGCATCGGAAAGTGGTTTAAGACACCATTTATGTATTTTCATATCTCTGACTTTTTTTGATAAAATTTTGAAATTTTGAATATGATCTTATAGTATATGAGGCACATTTTACTCATTAGGAATTTTTTTTTTACGGCGGCCGTATACAAATTTAAATTTGTTATTTCTTCAAATTTATTTCCCTGAAAATTTTAATCGATTTCGTAAAATTATGTACCTTTTTTTAAGTAACTTTGTAATTTATAATACATGTCTATGATAAATATTTAAGGAATAAAAGCTGATGTCAATGTTTTTGGAACACTCTGTATATATATATATATATATATATATATATATATATATATATATATATATATATATATACATATAAATCTTTAAAATATGCTATTTATTATTCATTTTTCCTTTTCAAAAAATCTATATTTTCAACGCTTTTTTTTAATTTATTTGGCAATGCGTCAGTATTATTTCACTTTTCAATGCATTCCAATTCGGAAAATTTTATTCTGGATCTTTCCATAAGTTTTTAATTTCCCGCGCTGTGGAAGCCAATTTACTCAAAATATGAATTGGCGATCATTTTCGGTGAGCTAGGATTTTTAATTGGTTGGGACTCTGTCTACGTCACGCATTTTGTAGACCTGCGCGATGCCCTTAAAAATCTTTTGCATGAGTCTCGGAACTAAGATTTTCTGTGGTTTTTAAGTGCTTCTAATTTTACAGCACCTTAGGAGCGAAACGATCTTTTAGCTGAATAGTATGAATTGTTTTTAAAAGTTTAATTGTTAAGTTTTAATATCTAAATTGTGGCTGTTTTCATGGTAGCGAGTCCTACCTAAATGTTAAATCAAATGTTGAATTAAATAAAAGCATTAGGTCGATTATGATTTGTGTTTACTTCCACTGCTGAGAAAATTTCATGGATTGTGTATCCTGAACATTTCATAACATCACGACTGTTGTGATATGTTAAATTGCTACATATCGTTCTTTACTCATGTGATACTGTTGCTTACGAATAACTGTTCGATTAAAATGTAATGATATTGCACTGAGTAGATCGAATTGGAGATAAATGTATTTGATATGTGAACATCAGCATCGTCTGTAACAAGATATAGCTACCTTTTTATTAAGGAGAAATGCAGTAATCTACAATAGTGATAAACTATAAAGTGATGGCTTGTGCTATAGGATTATATATAAATAATTAAAATGAAATAACAAGTGTGAAAATAAATGTAAAGTAAATTAAAAAAAAATATATTAAACTAGAAAGTGAATACAAAAAAAAAAAAAAAAAAAAAAAAAAAAAAGAATGCGACAACAATGAATGAAACATTGAATGTGATATGGAATCTTCAGAGAAGCTCCATATCCACAGATATATAGATAGGGTAAGAGAAAGGGAGATACTATATTTCTTAAAAAAAACAAACAAATAATAATAACATTCTGATTGCGAGTTCCAAAAGTTAAAAGACTCTCTCAAACATCGGAATAATTCTTAATTGACACTTTCTATTCTCCTTCATCATTTGAAAACGCATAGACTTAAACAAGGAAATTAATAACGAAATATGAAACAAATTGTAATTTGAAAGTTAATTACATAAATATAAGAATATTAAATATAAACGCGACTAGTATAAATGTATTTTAATAAATCAATTTGAAGAAAAAAGTAATACACTGCTCAAAACAATTAAAGGATATTGCAGTTTTTGGTGGACTTTGTATCTGGGAAACTTTTTAGCTGATTGATACATGGTCGACAGACATAGTAGGTTATATGAGAATAAATTACACATGTTTGACAGAAAAAATGCATTTTATTGCGCATTTGTGTACAAAAGGAAAAAAACACAATTTGTGCATATGAGAAAAAAAGAATAAGAAAAGGTGTTTTCTTCAAAGAAAATCATTTTCAGTAGGGGGTATGGTTTCCACGGGCGGCCAGCAACGTTGAACACCTTTGAGGCATGGACTCAATGAGGCTATTAATGACGAGTTGGGGGTATTCTGCCCCACTCTTCCAGAACTTGGAGAGTTTGTGGGGGTTGTTAGCAACCAGAAACTCGTCTTCCAAGAGCATCCCAAACGTGCTCGATTGGATTCATGTCTGGAGAACACGCTGGCCATTCCATTCGAACGATTCCTTCCTCGAAAAGGAAATCCTCCACCAGGTTTGCACGATGTGGCCTGCAGTTATCGTCCATTAAAATGAAGTTATCTCCGATTGCTGCAGCGTAAGGGACTACAATAGGTCTGAGGATCTCATCCCTATATCGGCGACCAGTCAGAGCTCCATCTCGAATGATGTAAAGGTCAGTGCGCCCGTCAATGGAGATGCCACCATACACCAACACTCCTCCACCGCCAAATCTGACACTTTCGTGCACGAACGCAGGATTATTCCTACTGCCACGGTCCCTCCAGATGAAAATACGCCTATTATCCGGATGCACAGAAAAACGGGACTCGTCAGAAAACAGAATATTGCTCCATTCATTTCTCCTCCAGTTGACATGCTCGGTTGCCCACTCCCTGCGGTCGCGACGATGCCTTGATGTTAATCTAACACATACCATCGGTCGGCGAGCATACAGACCTACAGCATGGAGCCGGTTTCGGACAGTCTGAGTTGAAATCGTGGTGCCTGTAGCCGAGCGAAGGTGTTGTTGGAGAAGAGTAGCGTTCATGTTTCGGTGTCTCCGAGCTGTTAACGCTAAATACCGATCTTCATTGGGCGTTGTTGCCCGTCTACGACCTTGCCCTGGTCTTCGGCCTGCACATCCACTCTCCAAAAAACGGTTCCAGATCCTGGAAATGACACTTTGTGACACTCCAATGGCTTGCGCTACTTCGGCTTGAGTTTGGCCCCCTTCTAACCTACCAACAATTCTCCAAGCTTCTGAATCTGTCAAATGACTTCGCTGAGACATCGTACTCATCGAAACAAAGCAATCACTGAATGCCGATCATCCTTGTCTTCATTCTCTTTTATCCATTTGAAAGTCAAATTTCATTCGCTGCCGCTGAAGCGACGTTTTTGACGTCGAACTCAAAATTTGCATACTCCACAGTTTGAAAACCAGAAAAATTTGCATTTGTGATTCTCTTCTTCTATTTTCGGCAAAAAAAAAATTTCGTTTATATCTTTATTTTATATAAAACTTCAAATATCCTTTAATTGTTTTGAGCAGTGTATATTGAAGATGTATCTTTAAAAAATATTATTTTCTTTTATGGATTGCGTAACATCAACCGAAATAATGAATGCATGATGTTGAAATATACTACTAATAATTTTTATAGAATAACGCACTTTAAGTTTAGCGGAAAACATAGGTTTTCAACTTGATAACTATATTGTTTCCGCTTAAAAAACGTACTATATTAATTTATCGGAATATTTTTCTGAAATAAAATTAGCTAATCTAGCATAATGATCAGGGTGAAAGTTATTCTGATTCTAATCCTTATTTTTTTTTTCTATTTTGAATATGAGTTATTTATCAAACTATTTCTTCTGCTTTAAAGACTTTTTTTTTAAAAATCCAAATTGGTAAAACGACTCTCTCAAACATCGGAATAATTCTTAATTGACACTTTCTATTCCCCTTCATCATATGAAAACGCAGAGGCTTATACGAGGAAAGGAATAGCGAAATATGAAACAAATTGTAATTTGAAGGTTAATTACATAAATATAAGAATATTAAATATAAACGCGACTAGTATAAATGTATTTTAATAAATCAATTTGAAGAAAAAAGTAATATATTGAAGATGTATCTTTAAAAAAATAGTAGTAAGGCACAAAAATCAACAAAATAATTATTTGAATATTTCAATTAAAAACATTATATTATAATGCGGAACGTCATCATTGATTTAAAATTTACTCCTAGACATAAAATAGAGAACTCATTTATCAAAATAGAAAAAAAAAAATTGTAATTTAAATTAATATTCAATAAAAAATGCGTTTGTAAAAATATTTATTCAATAAAACATTTGCAAAACTTAAATTTTGCAATGTATAAGGCTTGAATATTGTATTCATGAAACTTTTACGAGTACTTATGAGAAAAAAAAATCAAAACTCTAAAGGATGCAGTTCAATCCATACGAATAATCCCTTACGAAGGAAATAAAATGTTTAAAAATGCAGACTTATTCAACATTTTTCATCTACAATATTAAAATAAATATTTGTAAAAGTATATCGCAAGTAAACAAAATTTCTGGAACAATAGAAATAAAAAGACGCGGAACAAAGGGTATTTCTCCTGTTTAACAAGAAATAAATATTTATATTTTAAGAGTTGTTTAGTTCTATATCCTTACCTATATTTCCCAATAAATACGTTGTTTATCAGAAAAATCATCGTTTAAATGTTAGGTAAAAGTAAATAAACTACTATTCAATAGTGAAACCAAAAATTTTTAATAAATATATCTGAATACAAGTCCTTTAAACTAAAAAAAGTTTTTAATTTTCCTATTACGTATTAAAACTAGTCGTTGGGGGCCACCGCAATACTTACCCATAATGGATATGCATAATATAAAATATGAAAATAAAACATGTGTAAACTATTTATAAAATGCATTGCAATTCGAATAGAATCCTGGCTTGATGACGTCATAAACTTTAAATGCTCTATTACTGAATTGCGTAAGAGAAATAATATAATTCTATCTTATAACTAATCTTATAACTCTAAAAATGATAATCCTATTAACTAACAGTTGACTGCGTCGGATTAAGCGTCTCTTTACTAATTTAAATGTATCTTTGAATTGAAATTTGAATGAAATACATAGGGTCATGAAAAATCGAAGAGTGTGGGAAATAAAATATAATATCTCGGCAACTCATTATCCGATAAACTTCATTCTTAATGCAAAATTTATGTTTTTTTATTGTTTTTATATTATCTCCTTAAAAAAAAAAAGACAATTTTGAAAATTTTTATATACTTTTTATAAGAACGAATATTTCAAGAATCCGAAAAAAAAAAGTTCTAGATAATCAAGGTTACTGAAATTCAATAAGCTTCTTCCCATTATTACATACTAAGTACATACCAAATTTCAAGTCTCTCTCTCAATTTGTTTGGGAATAGAGCGTTTACAGACACACTCACACAGACACACACACACAGAGACGGACGGCAATTTTTTTTCTAAAAATATGTTTTTCGGAATCTCCAGTGTCTGAAACGTGTAAATCCGCCAAAAAATTTTTTTTTCGCTTTTCAAAACGATTACAAGACTTGTCCTATACTACGTATGATGGGTAAGTAATACATATTTCGAAACAAGAAATGAAAATCCATCTTTAAAGCTACTACACATTGTGCATTTTTCTATAAAAAATACAAACTTTATCATGTAATGTTTTCTTTATTAGCTTCAAATTTAAAATTAATTAATTAAGAACTTTACCTTATAAATCTAATGTCTCAAAATCTTGTATATGTTGTAATAATGATGAGGGATATCAAGCAGAAACATACCCGTGGGAAACTTTGACGCCATATTGACGGAGGCAACACCTAGCCGTCCACAAATTTAGCTTTTATTAAAAAAAAAAAATAACTTCTAAACATCGCACAATTTCAATTTTTACCCATAAATAGGAAAAAAAAATATTTTCTAAGAAATTAGTTGAAAAACTGAATCTTAATTTACGGATTTTTTTATGTTTTAAAAAATAATTTTCAAGCATGTTTTTTTTTGTTTAATTTATCTCTATCGCGTGCAGTATAATCCGTTTGTACTTAAAATAATATAAATAGTTTGGCATTTGTTTCCGGATAATATTCCATAACGAAGTTAAAACTTCATCAATAAATAAATAAGTTAATACACTAATATACATAAACCACACATTTAGCAAACATATAATCGAACTATGCGCTTAACCCACCGAAATAATCAGAATAAAAAAGCCTGATGTAAGAAGTGAAACCTTTGACGTACTAAAGAATCACTTTTAATAAATTTCAAAACTTTCTTTATTTGAATATATTAATGATATTTTTCATATATAAATAATTGTTTGGTGTTGTTATTGTGCAATTAAAAAAAATGTTAAATGTAAAAAAATATATAATAAAGTTTGTAAATTTTAAAAATGATTTTCTACTATATTCTGTAATTTCGGAAGCCCAGGCTGTATCCCCTAGTTTATATAAAGCAGGAAGTTTTTAAAGAAAAATGTATGATGAAAACATATTTCTGAATTGCCCAAACATTTAATATACAATTTGTCTGAAGTATATAGTATGTAAAACGGAATATATTTATACCTATCGACAGGGAGTTATTTTGAAGTTACGAATGGTTATAGATATTTGAAATGCACATTTTTAAAATGCCATACTTTATAAAAAAAAACAAAAAAAAAACAAAAAAAGAACAAGTAGTTTACTTGCTTTTAGAATACATTTTTTAACTGGTTTCTAAATAAAATTGTCCGTATAAAAGTATAGCTCCAACGACGTTTTCAATAGATTGATTCGTACGCTTTAATTACACAAGCTTTAATTTTGAAAAATGCAGGCATATGCAAAATCGTATTTAAAATATTCCTTAGTTTAAATTTAAGAATTACATTATCCTTTTGTAAAAATGTTTCGAATCTTTAATATTTGAAATAATACAGATCCGTTTTCACCCAGTTGGAGAAATAATTCCTAACTTCTGAAACTGAGATTAAGATTCTAAGGTACTTAAAGTATATCTGATAATCTACTCATCCATTAATAACAGCCATTCATTAGTTTAAGAACGTTGAAATAAGAAGTATTCATTATGAATTCATACTATATTTAGATTTCTTATACGTTTAAGAATGGTACCAGAAATTTCAGGATCAGTCGAGGATACTTTCAAGAATTCAGAAATGAAATTTATTAAATGAAATTTTATAAAATACATTATTATTCACAAAATTCTTAAAATACTTGATTTAAATCATATTCATGAAGTAATTTCAATTCAACGAATTTAAAGATTTTTAATATTTTCTGTTTTGCATGATAAACTGTTAAAGCAGAAGGAAGAAATCTATTTGAAATGACTTTAAGCTTATTAGTTTTCGATGTAATATACCGTAAGCCACTAGCGCGCGAAAACAATAGAATTTAAAATATATTTAATAATAAACAGAAAAAGTTTAGATAATAATAATAAAAAAATTAGATTATATTTCCGAATTTTAGATTTGCACTTAAGGTTTTAGACAGATAGTTACTGGAAGAGAAGAAGATTCGTAACACGTGAAGTAGTTTCATTTTTCACGAAAGTGGATGATTTTAATTGAGTTTCAATACACATTCAATTCTATTGGCTTACAAGCAGAGATTGACAGAAATTGATATTTCACAAGTGGTGATTTTGAAACAATCTTTCTGTTTACTCGAACTTTCTTTGATTTTACATGTAAGACATTTAATGTTAAACCAAAATCAGGCGTAGTGTGTATTCGAGATCAAATGTTCAAATTGTAGAAAACTGATTTTGTATACGTGGAGGACTAATTGAACGTATATTTTGTTTTGATGTACAGGATAAGTCAAAATGAATATAGCGATTACAAACGGCTATAACTATTTAATGGAAAAGAACTTATCGATAAGATTAACGCAGAATGTAGACGGAACTTCAAAATTTTGTGTACATTCGTCATAGATGTTCTATGTGACTTCCCTTGGTCACACAGACAACATCTAGGCGGTAGTCCATTTCACGCCATACATTCTGAAGCATTTGTTCAGTCACCGACGCAAGCGCAATACAAATGCGTGGTTTGAGTTCTTCAATTGTTTTGGGCATGGGAGGCACATACCCTTTCACATAACCGCATAGAAAAAAATCGCAGGGTGTCAAAGTACGCATTAAATAGTTATAGCCGTTTGCAATCGCTATATTCATTTTGACTTGATGGTTGGTTGGTTTGATTATAATTACGCACAACCAGGATATTAACAACACAGAAGTAGCAACTACAAAATGTGCGTATTTCATGTAAAAAAGCATCTCTAAAGCTTAGATTAAAATTTTTAATAAAATAAACAAAGAAATCGACTTATTAGTAGCAGGAAATTGTAAATATATCTAAACAAAAATAAACAAATACAAGTTCTAGAAAATGCAAAGTATAAAGTTGTTTTACAGAAAAAAGTGGCAAATAAAATTAAAATAAATATATAGAAATCACATTGGTGTAACATCCGCAATTCTTAGAAACTACTGAAGGGATAATAAAAACAAACTTTTCAACACAATAATATTATGATTAAGCATCTCTCCTGCTATCGAAGAAACAGAATATCTTCTTGCGTTGAATGAACAAAGATTAAGCCTTTAAAAACTCTTCATACTTTTTCAATTTTAGAGTATTTCATTTAACTTTAGTTGGGTCATGCATGTAAAATGTGGTATAAAGGCTTTTTACATGTTTTTGAAAGAATTTCATAATAGATTTTTCACCCATTTATTGATATGCTTGAATAATAAAAATTATGTACACATACATATGTTTTCGATGACAGTACCACATTTTATTATTTTTAGAACTTGTTTATAAATTAATAAATTAATTTTTAGAATTTTTTCAGTTGCGAGTTGCAGGTGATGGATCGCCAAACATTATTTATGGTTACAACTGTAGACAACAGCAATGGAGTTAATTATGAACAAAACCACGCTTGATACAATATGCCAACTGGCTGTGAAACTGCAAAAATTAAATGCTTTAAACAATGAAAAATAGAAAATAAAATATAAATATCTAATAAAGATTCTATTTATTTTTAAATACCTATTTATCAATTAATAGTTTGATATTAATTAAAATATGAATATACGCTGAGAAAACAATTTAGATTCCCCTATAGATAGTTTAAATAATGTTTTTTATACTTTTCTGTTGCTATATATTACAAAAAACAGAGGGAAATTATATATTTAAAAAAAATCACTAACTTGCGCTTCTACCAAACGCGGTGAATTTTCTATAATCGGGTCCCATGCTTAGTTAGCATATTTAGATTAAAAAGAAAGCACGAACGCTTCATGAAATTTGGCTTGGTTTTTAGGATAACTCTTCAATACTTACAGAAGAGTTCTTTTTAACACTTTCCAACGTAGTTGAAAAATATTTATGACTTCGGTTTGTCTGTCCGTACTCTAACTCGCGTAAATATACTCGAATTGCCCTGATATTTTTGTATGTTATTGACGTTTACTATAGCATGTTCCCTATTTCACCTGAAGTGTGTAGCACGTATAGTTTTTTACAGGGACAGTCAAAAGTATTCCGTTAGATTACAGTCAATGGAAAATAATTATTTCAAGTGCATTTTGATAATGCGACGTCATTTAAAATATGATGAAATTAATATATAATTATGAAGCGCATTAAAACATGCATTTGGTAGAATACGGGGTGCAAAGCATTTATTATTCATTTACAGGGTGAAATAAAAGAATTCTGTTACACATTGTTGTATGTGGAAAAATCGTCCGCAGTGTAATTTAGAGATATTTCAGACATAATGAAAATTATATGCATTACTGAGGTGCACTATAAACTGCTCTCTTAAAAGTGTGGTGTGCATTGAGTATATTTACAGGGAGACACAAAATACATCGGTTACAGTACATGTGCGATATTCACAGTCTATGAGTGATAAGTCCGTTTTCAACTTTGGTTTGCGCTTTTAAGTTTAACTAATTTTTTTCATAGTACGTGTGTGTTTATAAACTCGGTTGTTCATATACAGGCTACACAAGAGAATCCGTAAGTATTACAGACTATGGGAAGGAATTTCTTAATGTTAGTTTTTAATTGTGTTACGCATTTTCCCGCTGATCTATATTTAGTAGAGTAATAGAAGTTTGTACAATATAAATAAATTCATATACAGGGCTACGCAAAGAAAAAGATACATTGTCAATTACGGTTGGTAATTGCTGCGTGTGAGTTTTAAGTTGCCTTTTAGTTTAATATGTGGTGTGTACAAAAGTCTTCAGATAATATACAGGGCTGTACAAAATATTTCGAGTGCATTTCCATCGATTGGCGAAAATTGCTAAATGCGACTATTCTATCTGAACTAAATTTTATCCTGCTATATATCCACATCTATTGATCATATACAGGGCTGCACAAAATAATTTGACTACATTTTTGACACTGGAAGGTAATTTCGAAAACTGTATTTCTCAATGTGTTGTATGTTTTATAAACTGTTTATTTACATATCGTCTTTCACCTTATTTAACGGCGAAGTTTCGTTACAGTTTTCATATTGGCTGTGTTGGAAAGTGTTTCATAATCTATACTTGATACATGAGTTTTTGTTCTTGTTTCTTTTTACTTTTATCCTTAACGAGATGCATTGAAGAAGTACTTTCCAATTTATTCAGTTTTACACCAGCAAGTCCAACTTTTGTTTACAGTGAAATATCTGTAATCTAACAGTTGATTGTGATACAAAGATGTAATACAAAGTTCATTATTTTAGTGAGTTTAAAAGATATATATATATTGTTCCGGTGAATACTATTCATTTTCTAATTAAACATCTATATTAATCAAAATGAAAATAGTGAAATAAGCATTCCACTTTAGTAAAATCGTGCACATCAAATTTTGATATAAAATGTTCATCTTTTTCGACTATTCTGAACTTATTTTTAAAAACTACATATTAGCATTCTACTTATACTAAAAATTTATGCACATCATATTTTTACACAAAATATTTTCTATTGTACATCTCTGCAGAGCTTCATCTTAGAAAATCACATATTAAGTACAAATTGAAATTATTCATTTTACACTATACTGCTCTTGTTCTTACTATACTATTCTTGCACGAGATATTAAAATATTAAAATTATTTTGCTGGAATGCTGTGCTGTAAAATTCAGATTGATTTTCTGAAGGAACAAGGAATATTACTTAAAGGAAATTGCTGCATCAACACGCCTGTTAATTTCCGCAGGGAATATTAATACTTAAAATATATTAACTATTAGTTGAACTTATGATTGGACGAGTAAATCTTAATAGCGCGTTAAAGTTCGTGCCACCGATTTCCTCTAAAATGAAAATTCTGGATCATCTAAGAATAATTTGAAACTGCATTGCTTTGAAAAGTGTAATTTAATATGTTTCAAATTTCCATTAATATTAAGCATGTAATTTGTGTATAATGTGTTATAATAAAAGTAAGGAATATAGGCAATGCAGAGTCGTTTAAAGTATTATTGTAATATTTTATATATTATATAATTTGCTGCATCTTTAGTAGGTGTGAATTTTATTTTAAATATTTTGTACTTGTAAATTTTCCCTTAATTATGCGTGAACTTTTTTCTTACTTATCAAAATTATTATTATGTTAAGAGTTCAGTTTTCAAAAATGTTTAACTTTATTATTGCTAATTACATTATTTAACTAATTTGCATCTTTAGCAATTAATATTTATTTATGCTTATATTTTAACTTTCCATGCATATTTTCAGAGCCGAATTTTTAATAGGTCCTTCCGGCCTGTACCAGGAGGAAAACGCAGCTTTCATAGTCCATGTTTTTAAAAATTCAACTAATTTTACTCAAACACCTGATCTAAAATGCTTGGGACCCAATTACAGAAGACTCAATCCTGGTTTTCGTTAATACTGAATTTGAATGAGAGTTACAGCATAACAAAAATCAGATTATTTCAAATGTCAGCCCCCCTAGAGTTGAAAACTGCCATATCTCACCCATTTTTAGGTAGATTTCGTAAGAAATACTACCTATTACATTCTCCCCTAAGTTGGAAATTTTGAAAAATTTTTGCAGATCTACGCCGATCATGACTCTCAGAACCCAAAACCACCCCCAGTTCAAAACTTTATCTATCTATCTATCTATCTATCTATCTATCTATCTGTCTATGTCACTTTTTTATGGACACGATAACTGGAAAAATTCTGCATAATTCTTTTCCAAACTGATACATAAAATCAAAGGGTATAAAATCTCGGTCAAGTTCGTTAATGGGCAAAATCGAACCAAGGGGGGGGGGGGGAAATGGGGCGGCTTTTTGTGAAAACAGAAAAAAACCCCATAATTTCTTAATTATTGCACGTATCGAATCCGTTTAAAGTTATTATTACTTCTAGGAAAAAGGCCGAAAATTTATGTATGACAGATTTTTGATATAATTAAAAATGGCCCCAAGGAGGGGAAAAAGGGGGGTTTTAGAAGAAAAAAAATCATAGCTTCGTCAATTCACACGATATCAAATCCGCGTAAATTTATTATTAATCCTCTTAATATTATCTAAAACATATATTGACAAGTTTTTTATCGGACCAACCGTTATAGCAAAAAAAAAAAAAATTAAAGACAAAAAAAATCCCTGCCGGCTCCGCCTGCAAACAAGTTATTTTTCGAAGTAGGCGGTTCCAACTCCCACATCTTTTCGAAACTGATACATAAAATCAAGGAGCATAAAATCTCGATCAAGTTCGTTAATGGGCAAAATATAAATCGAACCAATTGGGGGAATGGGGGGGGGGGGCTTTTTGTGAAAACAGAAAAAAAAACATAATTTCTTAATTATGATACGTATCGAATCCGTTTGAAGTTATTATTACTTCTAGGAGAAGGGCCAAAATTTTATGTAAGACAGATTTTTGATATAATTAAAAATTGCCTTAAGGGGGGGGGGAAGGGGTTTTTAGAAGGAAAAAATTCATAACTTCGTCAATTCCCAAGATTTCAAATTCGCTTAAATTTATTATAAATCCTCTTAATATTATCTGAAACTTTTATATTGGCAAGTTTTTTATAGGACCAACCGTTATAGCAAAGAAAAAAAAGAAAAAAAAATCCCTGCCGTCTCCGCCTGCAAACAAGTTATTTTTCGAAGTAGGCGGTTCCAACTCCCGCATCTTTTCGAAACTGATACATACAATCAAGGGGCATAAAATCGCGGTCAAGTTCGTTTAATGGGCAAAATCGAACGAAGGGAGGGGATGGGGGGCTTTTTGTAAAAACAGAAAAATCCCATAATTTCTTAATTATGATACGTATCGAATCCGTTTGAAATTATTATTACTTCTAGGAAAAGGGCCTAAAATTGATGTATGACAGATTTTTGATATCATTAAAAAGGGCCCCAAAAGGGGGTGGGGAAGGGGTGTTTTAGAAGAAAAAAAATCATAACTTCGTCAATTCAGAAGATATCAAATCCGCTTAAATTTATTATAAATCCTCTTAATATTATCTAAAACTTTTATATTGACAAGTTTTTTATAGGACTAACCCTTATAGCAAAAAAAAAAAAAAAATAAAATAAAATAAAATAAAATAATCCCCGCTGGCTCCGCCTGCAAACAAGTTAGGTTTCGAAGTAGGCAGTTCCAACTGCCGCATCATGACAAAAAGGTCATTTCTTCCGCAATTCCCAACAAACAGGGGCCCCACGGTCTGCGTCTTCGAAATCTACCTGTGCCTGTAGGCCGAGCCGTCAGGGATTTTTAAGATGAAGCCAAAACAAAAAATGTTCCAAAAGATAAAACAAAAAAAATGCAGTAATACGCAGCCGTGCATTACTGCTTATTTTACTGTTTGTTAGTGTTAATTTTACGGTATAATAATAGCAGCTGAGATGTATTATACTGTAAAATCAAAATTTTTTTTTGCAGTGTAATGATTTTTAACGCAATAAGTTTTAAACTTTTCTCTTATGTTTGAAATTTCAAATATACTACCTGACACTTTCAATTACACTGTACAATTTTGAATGCAGCCAGTGGTACAACCAGTATTACGCAGTCAGCAACTATACATTATGAGGAATGTTACCTGAATTATTTTGTTTCAGATATAATATAACAAATTATAATAAACAAGTTTACAAATAACGTATATCGATAAGCTAATTATTTACTTACATTATAATACCACCAAGTTGATTAGCGGCGACTATTTTATATCTTTAAACAGATGCAACAAATTTTCATGTGTAAGTGTTAGATAGTGAGGCGTGTTTACATTTGCATTCATTTAACTGACAGTGAAATCCAAATTTATGCGAAGTCATTCTTCATTGTAATCCACATTCATAATTGACACGCATATATTCAGTCTTTGTTTGCAAATCTTGTGCGCATGTCGCTGTTAATCATCTATCATTACACATAACATTTTGACATAAGAATAGTTTATGTTTTTAATGTGACTTTGTCACATGCACCATAGCACTATCAACAAATGCTCGTTCATTAAATTTATGGAAGCTTAAAAAAGTCTCTAAAAGTTCGTGTTCGTCTTATAACACTTTTTTAATGTTACTTCTTATATACAGGGTGATTATAAAAAAACTATCCCGACATTTGGGCCCCTAACTATCATACCATTCACAGAAACTGAATGAAATTTTGGCAAAAAGTATTTTTAGGTATGCGCTCAAGAATGATATGGAAAACAACAGTGTCACTCAAACAGTTACGGTTACAGTGAGAAAATTTCGCAAAAATCAAATGGCAACACCCAGTTTTTGTATTGGAATGTGATCTCCGTTGTGAAAAACCCTAAATAGCGTTGGAACGGCAACTGTAGCATGAAAATCACCGGCGGTAGATAGGCTGAAAGTCAGGACAACCAAAGGACAGAGAAGCAGCATAAAATAAAGCATTTTATTGTGTTTCACAAATTTTCCACATGACCTCCTTCACACACGATGACACTTTACATGCGGCTGATGGTGGATAGCACTACAGCACGTATCATGGCAATAGGAATCTCTTGAATCGCAGTTCGGATGGCATCTTTAAAATCAGATGCAGTTTGAGGACGAAACTGATACACTTTGGATTTCAGATATCCCCACAGCCAGAAATCCATTGGTGTCAGATCAGGAGACCTTGGTGGCCACGGAAACGGGAAATGACGGGAGACAACTCTGTCACCAAACTGTTGGGTTAAGACACGTTTGACTGAAGACCCGACATGTGGATTAGCGCCATCTGGCATCCACACAATTTCGGATAGAGCATTTTGCCGTTGCAATGCGGGAATCGCGTAATGAGTTAACATGTCCAGATAGCGAGCACTCGTTACTGTACACGTTTGCAGATCTCCGGCAGTAACCTCTTCAAAAAAGTAAGGGCCAAGGATGAACGTACTCGTTATATCACACCACACAGTCACTTTTTCTTCGTGTAATGGACGTGCATGCACATCATGTGGATTATTCTCTGCCCAGTGCACACAATTTTTCGAATTCACGTTACCAGTTAACGAGAAATGCGCCTTATTTGTCCACAGAATGCGTAAAGGCCAGCTGCTATCTTTATCGTACCGGATAAGGAATTGATTTGCAAAATCCAGCCGTAATTGATAGTCTCCCGCTTCCGATATCTGGACACGCTGGAATCGATACGGAAACATGTTTAGAACAGAGCGCAGAATCTTGCGTACAGTTGAATTCGGCAGATCCAGAACACGTGAAACACCTCGTGCAGTTGCGGGACGAACTGTGCTTATCGTCTGATGGACTTCTGCAACAGCTTCCACAGGAACGGAAGGTCGTCCAGACCAAGGTCGAACGCATGTGCAACCAGTTTCTTCAAATTTATGAATCAAGTCCCGTACAGCTTTGACAGTGCACGGGCCTCGCCGTAATCCATGGTTTCTGCGGTAAACACGCAATGTCTCTGCGGTATTTTGTCCATTCAGGTAATAAATATTTACGATTTCCCCACGTTCTTTCCCTGAAAGCGGCATCTTGTTCGAAATGGCAGAAAGGAACATACGCGGCTCGCATTTCGCAGAGCCTTTTCTGTCACCTAGCGTGACGACGTCAGTCATGACTGTGTCTTACGTAGAACCCGAAATTTACGTTTCTTGGTTTCTTCTTCTCGTTTTGTGAAGAACTAATCAGACTGGGATATCAGTCAAAGAAACGGTGTGACGTGTGACGTAAATGAAACGAAAATTAATGCTCTGGTGCACGGCAAAGTCCTTTTTACTTTTCCATTGCCTAGTTCCGGTGATTTTCATGCTACACTTGCCGTTCCAACGCTATTTAGGGTTTTTCACAATGGAGATCACATTCCAATACAAAAAACTGGGTGTTGCCATTTGATTTTTTTCGAAATTTTCTCACTGTAACCTTAACTGTTTGAGTGACACTGTTGTTTTCCATATCATTGTTGAGCGCATACCTCAAAATACCTTTTGCCAAAATTTCATTCAGTTTCTGTGAATGGTATGATAGTTTAGGGACCCAAATGTCGGGATGTCGTGTATATATTAAAAGTTATTTATATTCAAATTTAAATGTAGTAGACATTTTTGTAAAATTTTTATTTAAAAATTTTCTTATATTCATATATACTGGTCGTTCAAAAGATGGACTCAGATTGTTACGAATGTATTTTTCTTATGGAACTGCACATTATGTGGAATGATGTATAAACTATGTATGATTATTCCCACATTAAAATTTATAGAAATTCAATATGTTGTGCCTCGCTCGATCTACACGGATAACATTTAGGCAATAGCCGATTTCAGTCCACATAGACGCCAGTGAAGAATGTCTTGCGTCATTTAACCCTCTGACTGCTTATCCCGCAATTTTCGCGTGCAATGCAAATGTTGCAAAATTTGCTCATTCCGCGATTACAGCGGGTACGGTCTTTTTTAGGTGCGTTCGTTATATAAATACGTAGCACCTATAGTCGTCGTCTGGTGCGTCCGTCTGTCCATCTGTCCGCATATAACAGCGAAAAAAGTACCCAACCGAATGGTTTGAAATTTAATATATATTATCGTTGTAGAATTTTGTCGAGTCATTTCAAATTTTATGAAAATCGAATCAAAACTTAAAAAGATATTAATAAAAGTTTCCTTTTTTCTATTAAATCCTATCGTACGTAATCTATATAATAAAAGCGCAAGTCATGTAACTGAGGAAATCAAATACGGGCAAACCACTTCTTTTTTCATATGCCAGGCGTCCATTTTTATTGAAAATTACTTTTTCGAATAAAATTGCATAAAAGTTACATTTTTAGAAAGATCGTTGAAAAAAATTGTTTGTTTGAGAGATGAGGTACATTAAAAAATGTATTTATTCTGAGATAACTTCAGTTGAAATTACGTTAACAGCCAAATATCTCAATCCATTAGAGTAAATAAACACAGGAGATTCGTTCACAATGAGTCATAAAAATATTAAACCATGGACGTAATCATTCGCAAAGCAAGATCTCCATGGTTGAATTTTACAGTGCTGTTTGTTGTAGAAAAAAAATTCGCATTTGTAAACGTAGCATACGTAATAAGAAAAAAAAGACATGCTCATTTCGCTCATAGCAGACGATATAATGCATTTCACTGAGATAATAAGGATGATTTATTTACATTGTGAAACTAGTCGTTTAGCGTACGATTTCCAACTTGTTCTTTTATGCAATAGCGTCTCCCCTATTTTTTTCCGTTTAACCAGTAATAAAACTTTAAACACAACACTTAGGCTTTGAATTAAATCTTTGACATTAAATGGAAGTAGTTATGCACGGATTATTTTGAATAGGAGTAATTTCATTAACTGGTTTTCGAAACCTATTGAAAATGGAGCGTGCTGCATTTACAGTTCGTTTACAGAGACGCACAAAAAGATTTCGATACTTTATGGCCTATAGGGAAAATCATTAACAGTGTATTTTGTAAATGTTACACTATTTCAAGCAAAATAAAATAGGTGTGAATTGCTGAGGTGCACTACAAAATGCTTACTGTAGAATATGGTGCGCAAAGCATTTTTTTTTTTTTTATACCGCTAACCAGGCCCCTACCTGCCCCGCATGAAGGCTTATCTTGACGGGTTAGTACCTGGGTGCGGGGCGGAAATTGCCTGATCACAGCATCCACTTGACTATAGATTTGTTGACATCGCTGCTGTGCTTGCTCTCTTGTGGTTTTCTACAGTTATCTTTGTTTGCCTTTTCAAGGTTTCTGTTTAACTTTGTTGAACTGACAGATTTAATAAGTCTCGTAATTTAGAACCTTGATCAGGTGACGAGACCCTCACCTGACTAGACACACCCAGAGGTATAATTCACAGATAACTTGGAGGGCTTTGCACCCACGACGGATTTTACATGGCATAGCATTTATTTATTCATTTACAGGGACACAAAAAATAATTCGGTTACAGTGCTGTTTTTGTGCGATAATTTTTGGAAGTGGGTTTTCAGATACGGTGTGCGTTTTAAAGATTAATCAAATTTTAGTACATTACACGGTGGTTATAGACTTTATAGCTATTATACAGGGATGCGCAAAAACATTCGAAAGCATTACTGTCTATGGGCGTGAATTGTTTAGAAGTGTTTTTTTAATTTGTGCTATGCATTTTTCAGCTTAACTACATTTATTTAGTATATGTTAAGATATGCTTGTATATAAATAAATTTATATACAGAACTACGCATAAAACTGAATATATTACCATCTGTAGATGGTATGCTGGAAGTACGATTTTAATTTTGTTACGTGCCCGCCATATGAAATAAATCATACATTATAATACGAGCAAATATTGTGTGTATGTGTATATATACTTAGTACTACTTTTTTGAATAATTCTACTATTAATTTTATGGACGTTAATATCTCTATTCGTTCTGATCATACTTTAACATTCAACATTTATGATAAACGAAATGATTTTTCTTCCAATGTCATTAATTTTACTAACTTTCATTCATGTCAACAAGTTTCAGTTTCCAGAAGTATTTTTCTAAACCACTGCAGTCGTATTAAACGTTTACTAGATGGAACCCGTCAAAATTTGACGGCAAACAACTTGATACCACCATAAAAATAAAATTTATAGTTGCTTTAACTTGACAAATTTCATAGTAGGGAGCATAATATGATTAAGCGGTCACAGACCTTTCCATCAATATATCACATGAAGGGTGTGTGCAAAATTTAGAAAGTACCCCTTGGGGGGGGGGGGCAAAGTGGGGAGATGGACACCGGAGATGCATAATATGATTAAGTGGTCACAGACCTTTCCAATGATATATAACATGAGGGCTGTGTGCAAAATTTAGAAAGTAAGGGGGGAGGGGGGAGGGGGGGGCAAAGTGGGGAGATGGACATCGGAGATGCATATGATTAAGCAGTCACGGATCTTTCCAACAATATATGAGATGAGGGGTGTCAACAAAATTTAGAAAGTATCCCTTGGGGGGGGGGGGCAAAGTGGGGAGATGGACATCGGAGATGCATAATATGATTAAGTGGTCACAGACCTTTCCCATGATATATAACATGAGGGCTGTGTGCAAAATTTAGAAAGTAAGGGGGGAGGGGGGACGGGGGGCAAAGTGGGGAGATGGACATCTGAGATGCATATGATTAAGCAGTCACAGACCTTTCCAACAATATATGACATGAGGGGTGTCAACAAAATTTAGGGGGGGGGTAGTGGCGGGATGGACCCCGGAGATACATAACATGAATAAGTGGTCAAAGACTTTTCCAGCGATATATCACATGAGGGGTGTGTGCAAAATTTAGAAAAGTGTCCCACTTGGGGGGGGGGATGGACCCCAGAGATGCATAACATGGAAAAGAGGTCACAGGCGTTTCAACTTGCAACTTTTTTCTTGAAGGCATTTGACAATATTAATTTTTTTTTTTACCTAAGACAATTTAACGATATTCTTAATATTTTTGCACAATTCGTCAAATGTTCATGGAAAAAAATCATGAAATTCGCTAATCATTAGTTGATAAATTATAAAATTCAACAATCGATAACGGAAAAATCACGAAATTCATCAAATGGTCTGCACTCTGATGTGATGATCAAAAGGGTTTTGAAGCATAGGACAAAATTAGCTTTTGCCAAACAGCGAGTAATACTGAAAATTTGGCAATGGACTTTATTGCCACCACTGGTCAAACATAATAGTCACACTCACCAATTACGATGATGGAATGGAAAAAGATTTTTTTTCTCTGCTGTCGCTCGACAAATTTCGAAATCATTTGGCGAATTTCACGATTTTTTCCCCGAAATTGACGGATTGTGATTTTTTTTCTCGAAGCCATTTGACGATATTCGAAAACTTTTCCCCCCGAAACCAGTTGATGAATTTTGCAATTTTTCCACTGTCGATTAATGAATTTTGCAATTTTTCCGCTATCGATTGACAAATTTAGCAATTTATCGACTATCGATTAACGAATTTCACGATTTTTTCCATGAACGAACAAATTGCGCACTTTCTTCCCGCTAATGTTTGACACACTTCGCCCTTTACAATTCAGCCAATGAGTTGAACGCTGTTTCTTTCCAGAAATGTCAGGAATGAAACAATTATTCTTTAGGATGAATTCCCTTCGTTCGATGCTCCATGTGTGCGATGCAGCAACGGACGTCACAGAATTTTTAGGGCACCTGCAGACTAAAAACATCTAACCAATCTTCGCGGGTGAAAAAAATCACAGATTTCGTCAAATGATAGAGGAAAAAACACTAAATTCATCAAAGGATCATGGGAAAACATGACTTTCGTTAAAAAACCACAGAAAAAACGTGAATTATGCAAAAGGATCGCGAAAGATAAGCAAATTTGTTCAAAGAATCACAAAAAAGGAAATTTCACCAAAAAATCACGCTTTTTTACTAAATTTCGTCTAAAAATTGTAGAATAAAATGTATTTTATCAAAGAATCGCTGGAAAATGCGAATTTCGTTAAGGATCGCGAGAAAAATATGAAATTCTTCAAAGGATCGCTGAAAAAACATGAATTTCGTCAGAGAATTTCTGAAAAAACATGAATCTCGCCCAATAACAGAAAAATCATGGTTCATAATCATTATATCATACATTATCAAAAAAGGAAATTTCACCAAAAAATCACGCTTTTTTACTAAATTTCGTCTAAAAATTACGGAATAAAATGTATTTTATAAAAGAATCGCTGGGAAACGCGAATTTCATAATCGATCGTGAGAAAAATGCGAATTTCTTCAAAGGATCGCTGAAAAAACGCCAATTTCGTCAAAGGATTGCTGAAAAAACATGAATCTCCTCAAAAGGAAGCAGAGAAAGTGCGAATATCGTCAAAGGATCACAGAAAAGCGCAAATTTCATCAAAGGATAGCGGAAAAAACGTGTATTTCGTCAAAGGATTGCAGTTAAAACATGAATTTCGTCAAATGATTGCTGAAAAAACACAAATTACGTCATAGGATCGCTGAGAAAATCATTAATTTCATCCATCGCACATAAATATCATGAATTTCGTCTATCGGGAGCATAAAAATCCTTAATTTCGTCGGTCGGGTAGAGAAATTTTTTTTTCCGTCAATCGGGCGTGTAAAAATCATGAGTTTCATTTATCGGTCACCTAAAATACACAAAATTCTTCATACGGGCACATAAGAATCAAGAAATCAGTTGATCAGGCACGTACAAATCATCAATTTCCTCTATTGGCACATAAAAATCATGAATTTTGTCTATCGGGTGCATAAAAATACTTAATTTCATAATCTTTTACCAAATTTCGTCTAAAAATTGCAGAATAAAATGTATTTTATAAAAGAATCACTGGGAATCGCGAATTTCATAAACGATCATGAGAAAAATGCGAATTTCTTCAAAGGATCGCTGAAAAAACACGAATTTCTTCAAAGGATCGCTGAAAAAACACAAATTTTGTCAAAGGATTGCTGAAAAAACATGAATCTCGTCAATAGGCAGCAGGGAAACTGCGAAGATCGTCAAAGGATCACGAAAAAAGCAAATTTCATCAAAGGACCACAGAAAAACACAAATTTCGTCAAAAGATAGCAGAAAAAACGCGAATTTCGTCAAATGATTGCTGAAAAAACACAAATTACGTCGTAGGATTGCTGAAAAAATCATTAATTTCATCCATCGGCATTGTCTAACGGGTGCAGAATTTATCGGTCACCTAAAATTCACAAAATTCTTCAAACGGGCCCATAAAAAGCAAGAAATTAGTTGATCGGGCACGTAAAAATTATTAATTTCCTCTATCAGCACATAAAAATCATGAATTTGGCAATCGGGTGCATAAAAATACTTAATTTCGTCGGTCGAGTGCAGAAAAAAAAATCGTCAATCGAGTGTGTAAAAATCATGAGTTTCATTTATCAGGCATGTAAAAATCATGAAATTCTTAAATCGGGTGCATAAAAATCATGAATTTTGTAGGACGGGCACGTAAAAATCACAAATTCATCAAGTGGGTGAGTGAAATCACGAATTAGTCAAGTGGGCACATAAAAATCACGAATTTCTTTAATCGAGTGCATAAAAATCGTAAATTTTTTCCCTCAGATGCAGAAAAATCATTAATTTCATCGATCGGGTGAGGAAAAATCCTGAATTTTGTCAAACAGATGCAGAAAAAACACAAAAGGAAAAAAGAAAATCAGAAAATCCTGTATTTGGCCAGTTTTTTCCATATTTTTAATCGCCAGTTTTCCAAGTTTTATCGCCGAGTGCTTATTTTCACCTTTAGGTGGCAATAAAGTCAATAGCCAATTTTCAGTATTGCTCGCTGATAGGCAAGTGCTAATTTTATCCTGACAAAATGGTTATCGTACCAATGGATGGAAAAGGAAAAGTATGTAGTGTATATAAATGAATTCACATTGACTGTCACCTTGTATAATGACAATTGTGTACAATTTATCGCGTTTGATGGAGTTTTTAAGTTTAGATTATTATATTATTAGGTAGTTTTTCATTTTATCTTTATTTTATTTTATTGAATCATTGAAGGTAAAACAGATATATATTTCTGTGTTCATGATTGAGTTCTTTAGATATGTTTTGATTCTTCGTATATTGTTAGCAAAATTATTTAGTGCACATAATATAATTGTAAAGCATGCTTTATATACATTCTGGTGTATTTTATTAGTTGAAATTTGTTACATTTTTCGAAATGATTGTTGAATTTTGTCATCTTTTTTCCCGCAACCAATCAATAAATTTCATGATGTTTTATTGGTGATTGGTTGCAGGAAAGTATTGTGAAATTCAACAATCATTCAAGAAAATGTAACAAAATTCTACTAACAACAGGAGCCTCTAAACAAACCAGTTCAAAATATGCATTCATATACATTAGATGCTGTACCATCTGTCCATTTACATATTAAAATGTGTACTAAATGATATAAAACATTTTAAAAACTGAAATTTTACACTTACGTCTTAATTGTAAGTTTCATTGTTTATTTGAGTGGATTTTAAGGAGTCTACTGCATATATATACACATATACTAAAATTATCTATCTAAATCCATTTGAATCATTGAAAGTTTTGTTAAGATTTGATCGTATTTCAATCTTTAGAACGCTTTTCTATTACCCGACATAATACCAATAAATTGTCATACTAAAGTTCCAAAACCTTTAAAAAAATTGTCAACAAACCAAAAAATTCCATGCAAAACACATCCATACACACTATCATAACAAAATCATCAAAATGCACAGGTGGTAAAGCTGTTTAGAAGCTTCTGTTGTTAGTAGAATTTTGTGATCTTTTTCCCGCAACCAATAAATAAATTTCACGATGTTTTATTGTGATTAAACTATGAATTTTGTTAACTTTTTTACATATAAACACAATTGCCGACTCAGCAAGTTTCTAGATTTGTCCATGTTAGTGAAACTTTTTTTTTTTTTTCATGCAACTGCTGGTCAAATTTTTAATCAATTTTTACAGCCGAATGTAACTATTAAAACATCTGTAGTATTATATTCAAAAAGGTAAATTTCAGCTTTATAAATCCTAATAAAAACTCGACCATTACTTTTTGGTTTAAGAAATTTAAAGTAGCAAAATATACATACGACATATCCAAAGAATTCAATCATGAACACAGAAATACATATGTGTTTCTATGTTCATGAGCTCAATATAACAAAATAAATAAAGATAAAATGAAAAAATACCTAATATTTATAGTAATCCAAACTTTGAAGCATGTTGCTTTTACGCCGACTCCCGACTAAAGATTTCTAGAGATAGGAAATACCCTCACCTCATTGGCTGAAACAAATCTGTCTGTAGAGAGTAAAAGCCTCTTGCTGATTGGCGGAATGCTCGCGCATGCGTATAAAAGTCATATTTTCATGGAAAACGAAATACCAGGTTAGCTTTAAATAGATGGATGTTCCTTCCATTTTATAAGGCGTAATTTATTAAAATTAAAACATACAGTTTTGTCTTAAAATCATCCCCTTGCTTTTGTTTCTTAATGGCTTAAACATTTAAAAATTCATCTAATTTTACTTATGAGCATTCAATAGGTATAAAAGCTATAAAATTGGAAAAACAAATTATGGAGGGTGTGCGCGGGTTGCTGAAAAATTATAAAAAATTAGATATAAAAAAATTATAACAAGAAAATTACAAAATAACAAGATTTCTCCCCTCAAAAAAGTTCAGCCGGGACTGCTAAAAAAATCTACAAAATTATTATTATTTTTTAAAGGCGGGTTTCATGCATTTTACACCATCATTTATCAGTCCATCATTCATACATTCAATATTTTATTTTCACAATGTTTCCTCATACATGGCTAAATATTGCTTACTACCATCTTCCCATTTGATCTTTATGACTATCTATATCTTATTTACATTCTTTAGTCTTCATAATTTTATCAATTTTATTTACATTAATTACTACATTGTATGTAATTTATTTTCACAAAAGTTGTTTGTAGTTTTAGCTTTTCCTTTCGCTCATAATGGTAGCATTAAGATCTCATGTTCTTCAATAAACTTTCGTCGACGGTCAGGAGATCGAACACTTGACCTCTCGTGCTCTCTCGGGAGTCTTGACGGGGTCCGAGGGTCTCCTTTCCCACCTGAATTTTGTCCGTTGCTCCGCCTCTCGGGTGCGGTTAGCGAAATTCTAAACATCTCTATTGGGCAGGGATAGTTGAGCTAAAGCCGAAAGGTAGCCCCACCCCCCCCCGTCCGGTTTGATCTTGACCTTGTTTATTTTCGATATCTTTTTTTACCTTATTGAAAAGTGAAGTTTCTTTACAGTATTCATGAATTGTTGGAAAGTGTTTCATAATCTTTGCGTGACGCATGATTTTTCTTTCTTGTTCTTAATTTAACGAAAACGGAAGAAAACAACATTTAAAAAAATATTCACACAAAGACCAATGAAAGGTGAATTTCTTTAATTTTACAGAAATATTACAAATTAATACATTGTTTCATTCGTTATGTTTCATAAATAGTTATAAATGTATAGTCCAGTAAAATGTAACTCTTTTATGTATTGTCAGTATTTCATTGTTGAAGTGTTTCGTCGTTTCCCAGTTGACCTATTTTAGAGAGCGTGGTTTGGCGCATAATTAAGTCCATTTTTCTTGCAGTTTGTATACAGTTGTATCTATAAAGAACATTTCACGAATTATCAGCTGCGCGGGGATAACGGAAAAATACCATAAAATTAATTTAATAATTTATATTTAATTTCTAAATATATTAAAATGTTGCATTCTCATTAGAAACACACCTGTGTACATAATTTGTATAACACTAGCATATCCGGAAGTAAGTGAAAAATCGATTAAAATTTTCATCTTTACATACATGGACTAAGTTAAGTTAAATAAAAGAGTGTAAAAAAGAGCGATTCATGATATGAAACATTTCGGATATTTTGGTTGAACTCGCAAAACTCAAGTTTTGAAAATTAGTCGGCACATCTACCATTATCGTCAATTTTTATCATTCCTGATATTAAGGGTTCTGTTTTAGAGGCGAACTGGACTCTTGCAAGGTATTGCACCAGTTACAACAGTCTTACATTTTATGTTACAGAAATTCAAGATTTCTCGAGTTTGCACCTAATATCCGCAACGCCTGATATGATAGAGATGACATTTGATACAAATCACGACTTACAATTTCATATAGTACACCTATATAGAGTTCCAAAATCTTCAGGTTTCATATAGAGCTCCTAAATCTCCTCATACAATTTCGAGCAAGATGGCTGATAAGCAGTACAAAATATGTTATTTTCGTGAGCTCAGTAAAATAGTTGTTTTTCTTAGTGGCGGTGCAATAATTTTGAAGTACCCAAAAAACTTATTACAGTAAAGGGGATTTCAGACACAAGGTATTCTCGATCAGGTGCGGAATGAATTCAGCTACTTTCTAGATGTTATGTGGCGTAAAGGAACACCTTAAACATCTTTAAACTTTAATGTGTGCATAATAAAATGTAATTTATGCCATTTATATAAAATGTATAGTTCAGAAAATACAACCGCATGAAATTGGGTCCATCATTTTGAATTACCTTACAAATTTGCCTAAATAAAGTTTCAAAATTTTCATTTATTTCTTATACTGCCTTATCTTATTTTCCTGTATGAAAAAAGTATATTTCACTTGAAGATTGTTTAATCTGTTTATAATTGAATATTCACGAGGTAGTTTTATGTGCATATTTATTTAATGGACAAGGCTGGGACTATGGATGATTTACATTTAACATTTACAAATTCTTTTAATTTATGTTTACATATAAAAAAAAAGACTCATTTAAATTTACATATCCCCAGCTTATTTTCATACAACAATAGAATAAAGTAATATTAATTTATTCATTAATGTGGCAAAAAATAGTTTCTAGTGCTTAAGCAATGTTTCTATCAGTTCTCTAATGAATAAATAAATTAATTAAACTTTTATTAATTGTATTTGAAATATCTAAGAAAAACAAGCTATGAAAACTTTTTTAAACAAGTGATATTGAATTATCTTTCATTACTAATTCTAAAAATTGTCCTTTGAAATTGAAGGCATAAATATTCATATGATTTTTTTCCCTTGTAATTAGAGTTTGCTTAGAATTTAATATTTCAGAAGTATTTTTTTTTCTCAGAAGTATTAAAAGGTTAAAAATAGCTCTGAATGACTTGTATTTACCATTTACAAATATATTTAAATTATATTTACATATTAAAAAAAGGCTTTTGACTGTACTTAATTGAACTTATACCCCAGCCAAATAACATATTATAGAAAATGGAAAGAATATAAATTTATATATTAATGTGAAAAAAATAGATTCCAGCTCTGTTTATAACAATTTTTAAAGAGCAGTTTTTATTACAAAAATGATAACAGTATTATTTCACAAATGATTCCTTTATTTATTGTCTGAGTGCAACGAAGACTCATACATAGCGCAGTATTACTTTGCCCCATATATAGCTACGATGGATATTAAAACTTTTCGTTAAGCATAATTGTCTGAGTGCAACGAAGACTCATACACAGCGCAGTATTACTTTGCCCCATACATATCTACGATGGATATTAAAACTTTCCGTCAAGCATAACTCAAAAAATATTTAACGGATTTCGTTCAAATTTTTACAGCAGATACCTATAAAGGTGACAACGACGCCTATTTATTACCAAGAATAAATGTCAAACCGTTTGGAAATTATATTAAAAAATAAATAAAAAAAGCTCAATTAAAGTACATACGTCACGAAAATTTAGTGCATACGTCATTTTCATCGGCGGAAATTTTCGTAAATAATAGGATTTCAAAAGTTCATGAAGTAACACGGAGCAAATAAATATGCACGCACAGTGAAATACAATATCAGTACAATGATCAAATCAGTACAATAAAGCATATTTCCATTTAATAAATATGGAAAATTAATCTGGAATTTTTTTCAATTTGAAAGAAAAAACCCCCCGCAATAACTTAGTATTAGAGATTTGGCGCAAATCTCACTATTAGCAGCTTTTTTATTTCGCGTGTGTAAATCAGAAACATTTCTTTGATGTTTAAATAAAAGGTTTTGATTTGTGGTATATTATTTCTTCTTATTTTCTTTTCATTTTTAGTATTTTAAATGAAATTAGTGAAAGGCATGTATTTTAAATTAAATGAGTAAAAGAGATGTATTTTTAATGTATGTATTTCAAGTGAAATGAGTGAAAGGTTTATAGTTAAATTAAATTAATGAAATATTAAGATGTTATGAAAACAATATTTGGCGATTTATCAACTGCGCCAAGTTAACATGAAAGTACCAATACATATGTGAAATGAAAACAAGGCACAGATGTCCTATACGTACCACGTTGGCGCGATTTCCCCCCCCCCCCCGCCAATTTGGCGAAAACTTTATTTTTGAATATTAGTTACAAATTATCGTGCAATAATAGCACGTGAATTTTTATTTCAATATAAAAATAAAATAACGTAATAAATGAAATAGCTTCTGTTATTTTAAAAAAGGAAATAAAAATAAATAAATAATAGTTTGATATAAATAAATATTGATATACATATAAAAATAAGGTACTTCTCTATTATCCCGTCGACCACTTTTCATAACAAAAAACTATCGCCAAATAAACGGGAGTATGTTGCCATTGGAATATCAAAATAAATAAATAAATAAAAAATAAGAAATTAAGGACACAATTGTTATTTTAATGAATGAAATAACTCATAAATCAGTAAAACATAATAAAAAATACACGCAAAAGTCGAATTAAAAACTTTTTGATGACATAACAAACACGTATAATGCTCCTGACATCAAGTAAATGGGACTGCATTTTTGGCGTTTAATCTTACAGTTTGGCGATAGTTTTTTGTTATGAGAAATGGTCGATGGGATAATAGAGAAGTACCAAAAATAATCTATAGAATTAAAATAAAAAATAAAAGAAAATAAATATAACAAACAGTTTTCACCAAATTGGCGAGGAAAAAAATCGCGCCAACGTGGTGAGTATATGACATTTGTGCCGGGATTTTTACCCTTTTATCTGTGCTTTCGGAAATATAAAAAAATAAAAAAATTCTTATATCAGGCGTATAATGTTTTGCATTTTTATATGACCACTTCTCCATTTGAAGATTTTAAGTGCTATTTACATCAGATATTTCTTTCCTGAGATTCCCACAAGTTATTTTCGGTAATTTTTTCGTTCGCTTATTAATTGTCCCCCTGACAATAACAATTATTTATCACAAAAATGTCTCTTAGTTTTGTTAAATATGTTTGTTATGTATTTTCATTACTTGTTAAAATATCAAAAATGGCAATAAAATTTTATTTTAGCATTGTACTTAATTTTTTAGGATGGCGCAAAAACATGGTTTAATAAACGTATATTTGTAAATATTTGAAAAACATGTTTTTCCACTCTCTAGAAAAATTTAATAAGATGCTAAAACTGCCTATAAGCACCATTTTTAATTTTTCACCCAATGGCGCCAACCAGCACATGATACGGAACTTTTCCCCATTCAGATACACAGACAAGGCTCGTCTCAAACAAGAGTAATGCTAGCAACAATATTTTTTTTAACTCTATAAGAGTTACAAACAATAATGACTTTAAATTCTCCGATTAGCTTTGAGCCCGATTACGGATGTTTCTCCTAGAAAAAAAAACTGTAGTAGAAGTCTTTTACATTTGTTTCGAATGAAGCACTGTCACCAAAGTATTAATTAATAATACAAACAACATTAATATTAACATGGGGGCAAAAGTTTGAGTTTAAGTGTAAACATTTGGAACCTCCACCCCCTTCCCCCCCAAGAAAAAAAAATTACAGAAATTAATTTAAAATGGCGTTAAGCCGCGATTTCTGACATAAGCAATTGGCTGCGAACCCGATTACGAAACTTTCACTTAACTTAATAACATGTATCTAGTAGCCCTGAGGGTACTTTCCCTTCCCAGTTATACGGAGCTTGGGGCTTTTTTAAAAAGCTGGACGCAGTTCGAGTTTAAGAAGTTGAGATTTACTGCCAAATGACATAAACTACTATGAAAATAAACCTAATGAATTATTATGCTGGTTTATGTATGCATTTAAAAAGTTGCATCTGATTACTCTTATTGGATAAATTACTCCTGTTTGCATTTAATAACAGATGAACGGCTTCTGCATACTAAATTGTTTAAATATTGGGAAGAGGTGGCGAGAGGTAGATACACGTGTAAACAAACGGGTAGAGAGACGGATAGCGACACAGATAAGCTAACGGGTAGCGAAACAAATAGACAGACGGGTAACAAGACAGGTAAAAAAGAGGGTTGACAGAGGGGTAGCGAGATGGGTAGGAAGACGTGTAGCGAGTCGAGTATTGAGACCGGTAGACAGGATGTAGGGGGAAAGGTTGCGAGACGGGTAGAGTGGCGGATAGGGAGACGAGTATAGAGATGAGTACAGATACGAGTTGACAGACGGGTAGAGAGAGGGGTATATAGACAGACAGACGTGTCGAGAGACGGGTAGTGAAACGGAAAGTGAGACAGTTAGAGAGACGGATAGACAGATGGGTAGCCAGACGGTTAAAGAGTAGGGTAGAAAGACAGACAGGTAGTGAGATGGGTCTACAGACGAGTAGAGAGACAGTAGACAGATGGGTACGGAGAGAGACACGGTATAGAGACACGGCTATACATACGGGTAGTTAGACGGGTAGACAGACGATTAGAGAAACAGATAGGCGGGTAGCGAGACCAATAAAGAAATATACAGACATGTAGAGAGATGTGTAGAGAGAGAGTCAATCGGGTAGAGAGTTGAGTAGAAGAACGGATAGGAAAACAAACAGATTGTAGAGAGAGACAGACAAGCAGGCAGAAGAAAAGTCTGGGGTTTGAAGTAGTAAAGGCGCAGGGGAGAGAGCCTCCTAGAAAATAATCAAGAAGTATTAGCTTTGAAATATATATATTTTTTTCAATTTCGCCGATATGGAGATTTAATGTAAAATTTATCTTTACAGAAATCATCGAAAGATTTTTTATGTACTTTAGTAGGAATTTAGGCTACAATTTGGTAATCAGGTTTGTAGAAAAGTATGTTATCAATGTGGTTTGAAGTGTACGAGTTTCTATAAATAGTTATTCAAATAAACAAGGAGGGATATTTTTTAATTCAAATGTAAATATTTGCTACAAAGAAAATGTTGCATCAATGAAATTAAATTTGCGTTAAACTACACTTGTTAAAATACGCTCTTTGCTGCAAATCCTATTCGAAACTTTAAAAAGCTTGGCTTTTTAAAAGATCCGGCTTTTTTAAGTTTTGAGCAACACCCGCTTAAGAAAATGAGATACTTTGCCAAATGTTATAAAAAATATATATGAAAACATAACAGTATATATGAATTTATATATGATATTTTGCAATTCTATCATATAATTTGCTCTTTTTCATATATTGTATCTTCTTTATATCGTAATTGTTAACCCCATGTTCTCAGCAATATCACTCAGACTCATCCCTTTGAGGGAAGTCCTAGTTATATAAATAAATGGGAATTTTATTAAATAGATTTGACTTATCTATGAAAGAAGGTAACAAACATATTTTATTAATTTTACCTTATGAAGAGGATCAGTAGGATTTATACATTTAATGCAGAAAAATTTTAATAAGACTACAGTAAAATGTATTATGTAAGTGAACAGCAAGCGGTAGGGTGAATAACAAAAATCCCGACTTCTAGAAGACACTATTTAAAAAAATTGTGTAGCCTACTAACTGATTGGGTCCAAAATGACCTTAGAGCAGTTGCTTGCTGTTTGTGTTGTCGATCATTTGAGAGGTATGAAGTGCAGCTAGTATTTTCACTTTAACTTTATGAACCATAACACATCATAAAGAAAATATGTGATTTTGAAAATGAAGAAAAGAACAATTTTGTTACATCGAGGAAGATATTAATGTATCTGAAAAAAGCGAAATAATAGAACAAAAGAAAAACAAAAGCATAGAAAGTAACAATTTTTTTTATTAGAATTCCATTAATTATATCTTCTGGCAATCTGTTTTATATTATAAAGTTTTAATTCAACAAGATTAATCAATAAGCCCTATGTTAATTAAATAAATCCTAAGTTACATTGTATAATGTCAGTATGTGTTAGATTAACGAAATGTAAAATTAACACTCTTGATAAACTTAATTTAAATACTCTACTACAGCTGTGTTTAATGTCTTAGTTCACATCTATCTCTTTTCGTACTTTATATATATCATAAGTTCATATATATATATATATATATATATATATATATGAACTTTGACACATATTAAATAATTGACGAAACACTTTTTAACTTTAAGAAGAAATATATTGAAGAAGTAAGACACTATATACAGAACAGCTATGTACAAGAAAATAGGATGCATGAGTTGTCGTCTTATATAATAATAAAAATCATATTGGATTAAAATCCATCACCTACGCTTCACAGAATGTCTTTACATTCTGTCAGTACCACCACACTTCGCATCTTTCTACGTCGAACACACCTAACTCACTTCTGCTAGAATCCCGAGCAATCTAATCTCCGCCTGATAAAAAGTTCTCTAGACTTCACGCTCGCAATGTCGTTTGGAGCGTGCATGTCTCATACTTGACAATTTCACACAATGCGTGGCGTAATTATGATGTAGGCGGTAGTTGATTGGAGCCCTGCTTCGTTGGCTGCTAAAGAAGGAAAACCGTATACGCCAGCGAAGTGTGACGTCACTGTAATGGCTGCTGGAGACAAGAAGTTTCGGTTTCCCATTGAACGTTAATGTAAGCAAAAAATAAAGTCGTGTTAACAGTATTAATAAATTTGTTAAAGAAATTTCTGTTACAGTTTTGCTAAATCTTAGGTAAGGCATTCATATGCATTCAACAAACTTCTGATTAAGTGCGTCTTTTTTTTTAATTCATCAAAAAAAAAGATAAACCTTCACGGAGAGCATCAATGGCTGATGTTTTGAATATTTGAATGTAATTTTAAAATGTTTTTAAGGTTTTAATTTCTTTTAGTTGATATTTCTATCACTCAGGCGTACTCTATGTTAAGTTTCATCTGAGTTGAAATGTGTTTCTGCTGTTTGTTTTGTTTTCTTTTTCTTTCTTTTTTTTTAATTTTTCAAACAGCTAGAGCATTAATGATAATTTTATTAAATGATTCTTCATAGTTACTGGATTATATTTTTTTGCGCGGTCATCGCATAATTATATGCAGGAAGACTGACTATCTTTATAAAATTTTATTAAATACTAGGAAAGTAAACAACTGAATATAGACATTTTCCGTAATCAAGTAAAATAATTAAGAAAAAACAACACAAACAACATGAAAACGACTGAAAAATACATTTAAACTGCAGGAATATCAAGCAAAATATATTAAAATATCACCCTTGCTTTACGATTCAGCAGAGAAATTTATGTAAATAATACCCAAATGAAAAAAAAAAAAAAAAAAAAAAAGAAAGAAAAAATCCCAGCAGAAACACAATTTAACTCAGATGAAACTTAACATAGAGTACGCCTGAGTAATAGAAATATCAACTAAAAGAAATTAATTTAATTACATTCAAATATTCAAAACATCGGCCATTGATGCTCTGCATGAAGGCTTATCTTTTTTGATGAATTAAAAAAAAATGACGCACTTAATCAGAAGTTTGTTGAATTCATATGAATGCCTTACCTCAGATTTAGCAAAACTGTAACAGAAATTTATTTAAAAAATTCATTAATACTGTTAACACGACTTTATTTTTTGCTAACATTAACGCTCAACGGGAAACCGAAACTTCTTGTCTCCAGCAGCCATTACAGTGACGTCATCACTTCGCTGGCGTATGATAAGTCAGCTGTCCTCAGGGGACCAACTGAAAACATAATGACCACCGGTGAGAGCAACTGGATCAACGAAAAGAAAAAAAAAGAAAGAACAGCATCCAAAGTTCTTTTGGCTTGTAGCAACATAATTAAATACAGGACGTTTTTCAGGGGACTGCTGATGCTTATCACAGTTCATAAAGCACCAAAATCTTCAAAACAGTTTCTTTTAAACTACGCCAAGAACAGTTCAAATGAAAAAAAAACAACAAAAAAGTTCTTGAAAGAGTCACAATTGGTCTCATTTATTGAAAAAGGTCACAAAATTAGTTGAAAACTTCGTCTTAAAAAAAAAAAAACCCCACAAAGTTCGTCGGACAGTCAATGGTTCAATATTAGCAGTTCAACTTAAAATAAAAACACATTCGTCATAATAGCAATTAAATCCACTAAACATCATAACAAAATGTTTCTTTTTCATCATCTTTCTTTTTCTTCTTACTAGGGGGCTCTGCCCCCTACGAGCTGCGCTCGCCAACCCCCGTTCTGACACCGCGTGATTTAAAAACACTCTGATTTGATCATCTCTAAAACGATTACGGAAGATTGTATTATAATTAAACAACCAGTGGCGATATGCTGTAACAGGGTTTTCATTCATTTTCCTTTCACTGACGGATTTTAAGGTCGCTGTTGAAACAGATTACAACTGTAACTGTCACCAAAATATATGATTTAACGCCAAACGTGCATAATCGTGGCGTCGCGTCACTTTCAGTTGACATCAGATGCGTTACACGAGTTAGTTTTTTCATCGGGGAATTTTTAATTCAACGCTTATTTGTCTTTTGATACTTCTCCATTACCCCGTCAATCAATTTTCATAAAAAAAATAAAAAAATAAATAAAAAAAATAAATAAAAACTATCGTTAAATTGTAACACCAAATAAACAAATAGAAAAATTTTGACATTGGAAAGGAAATATTATTATTTACGCTGTTTTAAAATTTGCAATAATAGGTAAAAGATATGTCGAAATAAATTGATCTCTCATGAAAATATAATTATTAATTGAAATTGTTTGGAAATATTGTTATTTGATCATTTTAAATGTGACGTAAATTTCCCTAGTTACTAGTATTTCTCTTTTTAATATTCACGCGCAAGTATATTTTTATTACGTCATTTTCTACATTTATTGCTTTTAACACGCGATCATTTAAATATTATTTTAAAGTTTTCTTTCTGTTTTTAATAGTCTCGTGTAAATACATTTCTTAATTGAAAGGGAATATTATTACGTGCGCTATTTTACAAATTGGCAACGGTTCAAATAATGGAATTTATGAAATATGAAATAAATCTTCGTCAAAATAATGAAAATTTTGAATAAAAAATTGAAATATAACCTCAAAAAATGAGTCAAATTGAAAAAATAATTGCAGTCTGCACACCGCAACCTTGTAAACGATATCCTTACAAATTATGGTTAAATTCCTGTGCATAGTTTTCATTTCTATAAAACTTTTATAAGAAAATTATTTTGACCAACTTTAATATTAAATATCTCTTCAAATAATTCTTCGATTTAAAAACTGTCTACTTCAGCGTGTTTATCGAACATTTCTTTATAAAACCACCAATTTTTAAATTTTTATTTGCAATAGTTTTCTGGATATTAGTGCAGAAAGACTTCAAGGCACAAAATCTTATTTGACAGCGGCGGCCGCGGTGGTTACTTTTTTTTAATATAGAGAGATTCGTTTTTTTCCCTTTACGTCTATCCTTCTTATTCGTCTTACTCTTTTTTTGAACACTTATCACATTTCATATTCATAACTAGATAAATTTTTGTTATTTCTTCGGAATGAAACATCATCTTCAAAATCAAGGGATTCGTTAGGATGGATACCATATTTGTCAAAATCGGTAAAAGTGTCATCTTTGAAAATTTCAACGTCACTAAACACCATAACAAGATGTTTCTTCTTCATCATCCTTCTTTTTCTTCTTATTCGTCTTTTCTAGACTTTCTTTTTTAGACTTTTCTGTCTTTAAAACTACTTTCAATTCGTTAATATGATTTAGTTGAAACGACATTTCAAAATAAAAATAAAATAAAAACTCACTTCAAAAGGTGATCCACTTGACAGGATCTTCACCAATTTATCACTTGAAGAACTACTTAATTTATTCTACAGGTATCGAAATATCACATAATCATCTTCAAACAGAACACTTTTGAACACATTCATTCGGATTCGGTCATCAATTTTATAGAAATGAAATTTACCACACATTCGATAATTGAAGAACCTTTGAACTTTAGGAAGAAATATATTGAAGAAGTAAAAGAGACTATATACAGAACAGTTATGTACAAGAAAATAGTATGGACGAGTTCTTGTCTTACATAATAATAAACATCATATTGGATTAAAATCCATCACCTACGCTTCACAGAATGTCTTCACATTTTGTCAGTACCATCACACTTTGCATCTTTCTACTTCGAACCCACCCTAACTCACTTCTGCTAGAATCCCGCGCAATCTAATCTCCGCCTGATAAACAGTTCTCTAGACTTCAAGCTCGCAATGTCGTTTGGAGCGTGCATGCCTCACACTTGACAGTTTCGCATACTGCGTGACGTAATTATGATGTAGGCGGTAGCTGATTGGAGCTCTGCTTCGTCCGCTGCTAAAGCAGAGAAACCTTATTCCTACATATATCTATACTAATATTATAAAGAAGTAACGTTTGTTTGTTTGTACGGGTAATCTCTGGAACAACCGAACCGATTTCAAAAGTGATGGTGGCAAATTGACGGTGACAATCCCTGCTCCAACACAGGCTGTAATGTATGTTGATGCCACTACTTCCAGGGGGAGTGCAAAAGCGAAAAACGTTCTAAAATTGCAATTTTTGTGATACTGAAGGGGCTAGAAATTTGAAATTTGGCATGGTAGTAGACACTTATAAGGTGTAAATGCTCTCTAAGGACAGTTTCTAAAAAAATCGAAATTTAAAAGTATGAAATGAGCGAAAAGCGTTCTAAAAACATTCTAAATTGCATTTTGTATGAAATCTCTGAAAGTACCGAACTGATTTAACAAATGATGGTGGCAAATTGATCACGACAATCTCTGCTCTAACATAGACTATATTTGATGTCGGTGTCAAAACTCCAATAGGGTTGCAGGAGCAAAAAACGTTCTAAAATTACGATTTTTGTGATACTGAAGCAGTTAGAAAAGTGAAATTTGGCAAAGCAGTTACTTATAAGATGTAAATGCTTTCTAAGAACAGTTTCTAAAAAAATTGAAATTTAAAAGGGTGATGTGAGCGAAACGTGTTCTGAAAACGTTCTAAATTACAATTTTCATGGAATTGTTATGGACATAAACTTGAAATTTGACATGGCTGCTACTTTTTAAGACGCAGATGCACACTCAGAACAGTTTTTTAAAATCAGAAATTAAAAGGGTGAAGGAGAACAAAATGTTCTAAATTACTATTTTCGTGATACTGAGAGAACTAGTAACTTAAAATTTGGCATGGCGGTTACTTTTAGGTTACAAATGCTCGCTAACAACTGTTTGTAAAGAAATTCGATATTTTAAAGGCTGAAATGAGCGGAAAGCATACTAATAACGTTCTAAATTACGATTTTATCGGAAATGTTAGGAATAGGAACTTGAAATTGGACATGGCTGTTACTGTTAAGACAAAAATGGTCGCATATAACAGTTTTTAAAAATATTGATATTTAAAAGTATGAAAACGCGAAAAGCATTCTAAAAACGTTCTAAATTACGATTTATTTGGAACTGTTAAGGCTAGAAATTTGAAATTTGGCATGGCTGTCTATATTATAAAGGACAAACGTGTCCGTGCGTAACGCTGACGTCATTTTACGAATGGCAACAGTTGACGATGGAATTTCGGTTTTGCGATTTTTACTGTTACAATTTTTTAAATTTCTAAACATCTCACATTTTAAATTTTTACACCGTTATGTAGGAAAAAAAATCTACTTTGAAATGCAATTTGTTTGAAAACTGTATCTTAATTGGCTGATTTATTATGGCTTTTAAAATAAAAGAAATTGGTATTTTCCACTTTTTTTGTGTTTAATGGTTGCCATTGGGAATTTTTTTCCATCTTGGCGAACGCATATTATCATTGATTAAAGAATTGAAATGACTATTATTAGTTAGAAATTAATACATACACCTTGGAAAGTAAAAGTAAAAACTTTTACTGATTTTATATAAAATACAAAATAATAATCATAATAATAAACGTTTTGATGAGTGATAATTTTATAAATCGAAAATTTTTTATTAAAAATCAAAGGAATGTTTGTGATACATAAAAAAAATTTTCAATGTAAAAATTGTGACTCAAAACAATATTTGGCTATTTATCGTTTGCGCCAGGATTATCACGTTCAAAAATTAATTTATGATGAAGTTTCGTTTGCTGTTTTAAATGAAAATGCTAAGGTTTATTTTATTGACGCGCCAGGACTGGCAAAAATTTTTATTTAGTGCTGTTTTAAAAATGATGCGATCATATAAGCTGTTGCATCTTCTGGGATCGCAGCTTTGTTATTAGATCAAGGAAGAATAGCACATTCAAAATTCAAAATACCACTGAATTTGAACGAAACATCTACGTGTGCCAATAGTAAGCCATCTGACCTTACTGAATTAATAAGAGAAACAAAGTTAATAGTCTGGGATGAAGCACCCTTGATGAGTAAATTAGTATTTGAATGTGTAGACCGTACGCTTAAAGACATAAAAAACAACGACTCGCTATTTGTTGGAATAGTAGTTGTATTTGCTGGCGACATTACACAAATTTTGCCTTGATTCAAACATATAGAATAAATTTCTTTTATTAAATTTTTATGCTGATCTTACGTAATCGGGTGCATGTCAAGGGAGAGTTACACATAAATTATGTTCTCAAGAATAGGGTTTGATGATAATAATATCCTATATTATAACACATGTCTGATTATTGCTGAAGTCATTTTTATGGTAGCAACGAACTGACTAATAAATTTCGTTTTCACTGCATCTTTTTAAACTTCAAAACATCGCACAATTTCAATTTCTACACCGTCGAATAGAAAAAAAAATGCAATTTCTTTGAAAACTGTATTTGAATTTACTTATTTATAATTTTTAGAATAATTTCCAAGCATGAATTAATTTTAAATCTATCTCTATCACGTGCAGTTCGATTGTGAAAGATTTAATCCGTTTGTATTTAAAACAATATAAATAGTTCCGCATTTATTCAGAGCTAATATTACAGAACGAAATTAAAACTTCATCAAAATATAAACATAAATGATAATATAATATAAATGAAATGCAAATTTAACAGAGATGTTCACGAACTATGCGCTTAAGCAGTTGAAATTTTCAGAATAAAAAATCTACATTAAGCAGCGAAATCTTGGACGATTTCTTTGGCCGTTAACTCCTGGCAGGCGGCTAATACAAAAATATTGCTTTATTCAATTTCGAAATTTTATTTGAATATATTATTGATATTTTTCTTATAAAAATTCTTTTTTACGTTGTTAATTAATCAGTTAAAAAAATTATATATTAAATATGAAAAATCTATTAGAATTAGAAAAAAAATGGTTTACGCCTATGTTCTGTAAGCCGGGAAGCTCGGGTTCGATTCCCTAGTTACTCTAAAGACGTAAATGCTCCCCCAGAACAGTTTTCAGAAAATGAGCACATTTTAAAAGGATGCAGGAGCAAAAAAAGTTCTAAAATTGCGATTTATGTGATACAGTTGGTATAGAAGCTTGGTATTTGGCATGGTGGTTACTTGTAAGATGCAAATGCTCGCTAACGGTTACTCAAAAATTAAAAATTTGCAAGAGTGGCATGACCGCAAAGCGTTCTATAATATGATTTAATTGGATTTATTCACGTTAGAAACTTGAAATCTAGTATAGTGGTAACTTTTAAAATGCAGACGCTCGGTATAAACAAATTATTAAAAATTCGAAATTTAAAGGTCTAAAATGAATAGAAAACGTTTGAAATTATGGTTTATTCAGAATTGTTAGGGACAAAAATTTCAAATTTGACATGTCTGTTATTTTTTAGATGTAAATGTTCGCACAGAACAGTTTTTACAAAATTCAAAAATTTTAAAGGTGCAGAAGCAAAAAACGTTCTAAAATAGCGATTTTGGTGATGCTACTGGTCTAGAAACTTGAAATTTGGCATGATGGCTATTTTTAAGATTTCACTGCTCGCTAAGAATGGTTTCTAAAAAAATACGAAATTTAAAAGTGTAAAATTAGCGGGAAATGTTCTAAAAACCTTCTAAACTATGATTTATCTGAATTTGTTAGGGATAGAAACTTTAAATTTACATAGCTGTTACGTAAGAGACATAAATTCATCCACAGAAAAGTTTTTAAAAAATTAGAAATTTCAATGTGTGCAGGAACAAAAAAGTTCTAAAATTGCGATTTCTGTGATATATTTGTTATAGAAGTTTGCTTAACTAGAAGCTTGGAATTTGGCATAGTGCTTACTCTTAAGATGTAAATACTCACTTAGAACGGTTTCTAAAAATTTCTACATTTCAAATGAAAAATGAAATGAGCGGAAAACCTTCTAATTACATTCTAAATGACCATTAATTTGGAATTAATTTTAGCTCTTCTCATTCACTTAAGTTTCATGTTCAATAAGGATGAAGTTTATTCAAAATGTGGCTTAATTAGTAATTTTAGAATTATTCGTAGCAGTATAATTTTCTCTAATAAAAATAGATCCACGAATACCACTTGGTATATTTCAACAATTCCGCGAGCAAAGCCGCGGGTTTTGCTAGTATATATATAAAATCCTAATGAATCGATTTTATGAAATGACTGATTAAACAAATAAAACAAATGATTAAAATAATATATGTTAATTGCGGGGTTTCTAGAACGCTGACGCTAATGTAATTTTAGTATGTTGTTACAGTTACATACTTTATATATTTGTTTGAAGAAAGTGTTTATAGCCTTTATAGTTATTTATACAGGGCCGTATGAAACGAATATATGTTTAACCTTTAAATGCATAGTATATCCAATTGGCAACATTTTTTATTTAACTTTTAATAAATAAATCAAGTTCTTCGCAACCACTATATTTATAAAGAAATATTAATCCTGTAAAAATGACATAAATATGCTACTACATAAAGTTAAAAATCTATCTTAAAATACCTGGTGTCTAATTCTTAATATAAGTATAAACAAACACGATTCTAAAAGAAAAATTCATGCATTGTAGGTTTAATGTGAGGTTTGTAGAATGCTGACGACAATGAAATTTTAGAATGTTATTACAGTCACATAAAGCACTTTCTTCTCGGCGAAAATGTATATAACGTTTACAGTTATTTTACAGGTTCGCACAAAATAATACGGATATGTGAAACGAATATAAGTTAAATGCGCGGTTTGTTGAACGCTGACGGTAATGTATTTTTAGTATGCTTTTACAGTCAGATAGACAAGCAGAACATAGCAGACAGACAGTAGACAGAACTCAGGCAGGCAGGAAACAGGCAGACAGCAGGGACAGCTCGCAGACAGCAGATAGCAAACAGATAGCCATAAGATAGCAGACAGACAGCATACAGACAGAAGACAAAATGTAGACAGAAAGTAGACAAAAGACTGGCAGCATATAGTAAACAGACAAACATACAGCATACAGATAGACGACAGAATATAGAAAACAGCAGATAGCAGACAAACATACATAAGACAGACAGACAGCAGATAGCAGGCATCAGGTATCAGACAGTAGACAATCCTACAGCAGATAAAAGATAGACAATTGAGGGAGTGTAGACAGATAGCAAATAGACAGACAGTAGGTAGTAGGCATACAACAGAGATACAGCAGACAGACTATAGACAGACAGCAGACAGCAGACAACACACAGTAGATAGTAGACAGACAGTCTGCAGACAGTACACAGTAGTCAGACATACAACAGGCAGATATACAGCAGACAAACAGGGCGTCACCAAAGGTGGTGCGGGCGGTGCCCCTGCACCAGGCACCATGAGTTAGAATAGCCGCTGACAAGCTTAATCGACGCCGACACTAATCACTATTCATCCATCTACTATCGGTAAAAAAACTAAAAAGGGGTTTCGCACCAGGTGCCGAATATAGTTGTTGCAGTGCTGTAGACAGACATGCAGCAGATTACAGACAAACATGCAGCAGACAGACAATACATCAGATGGCAGACATGCAGATAGCATATAGCATACAGACAGCCGGCAGAGTGTACACAGACAGCAGATAGTTTTGACACAGACAGCAGATAGTTTTGAGACAGACAGACAGAATACAGAAATTATTGACCAACGTAAAATTAGTACAAATGTAAATATGTGTAAAAATGCAGGCAGCTGTTTCGGAGCTTCTAAAGCTCCGTCATTAATGCAAAGGTTAAAAGTGCCAAATATGTGTTTAAAACATAGAAATATGCAAGCGACGCAGCACGAAGATCGAAGCTCGCGGCCAAGAGTGGAATGGCCGTTGGAACAGAAACAGCGGAGTCACGAATCCCGCGAACCCGAATGCTATAGTGTAGCATAGTGTTGTGAATTTTATGGTGTTTTAAGAAGTTTAAAACTGATATTTAAAAGAAAGTATCCTATTTGAAATAAATCAGAATTGATACGTTCACAGAAAATGCAAGTTGTACCTGATGCCTTAAAAACAGAGCTCATAGCAGATAGAAAAATAAACATCATTTGCTACAGAATTAAAGTCATGATCCACATATTCATTTAAAAATATAAGCATCTCATTCTAATTTTCATTCATAACTTTGGTATTTATAAAGGTATTGTAAGGATATTTAGAACAAACTTACTCTGCTTTGTCTAAATGAACTGACAGCAAAAAGAAAAAAAAAAAAAAAAAATGCCAGAACTGGCCAATTATGCTATGACTCAGAATATTCTATCAGTTTGCATTCTGAAATATAAAATATTAGATCACAGTTTGAACGCGGATGGTAGCTACATACAGCTCTTCTCGTGCCATTGTCACATTTAACACAAAAATGTTTTTCAATATTGCTCAAATATCTTCATTATTCTTAATATTATGGACGAAAATAAGGTCGGTGGTAAGTGATAGCACATAATCTGTGTTCAATTACTGTGAGAAAGAGGAGGTTAACAGAGTTAGACAGGGACAGAAAGATGTGAAACTAAAAGGATCTTGATTTTTTGGTATTTTAAAACTACATGTACTATTTAATATTCTCTAGATCAGGGGTTCTCAAACTATGGTACGCGTACCAGTACTGGTACGTGAAGCTCTGGCCACTGGTACGCAGAAGTCCGATACTGGTACGTGGAATAAAATACAAAAATCAGCATATTAATATGGAATCGAAAAAGGCTTGTCTTTATTAACTTGGAAATTTTCAAAAAATTTTCGAACACGATGTAGGATCTGTAAACGCTTTTTCTATTTTCTTGTACGAGAAATGCATAGCAGACTTGCTGAAGAGGGACTTGGTTTGGGATGCATTCTCCCGCGATCTGCAAGCCGTGGATCTGATTTAGTATGAGTTTGCGACCCCTGATGACGTCTTCTTAGCAGCACGGCAACGAGCTGTCATGAGGTTCGCAGAGTTGTTTGGGCCGATTCTCTCCGGGATCCACGCTTGGGCGACAGTGTGAAGCCTCACGTTCAGTTTCGGTAAGTGCGGTTAAACTGTTATGAAGCCCCTGAGCAGGTACCACAATGCCCCGTCTATTCCCACCCTCATGGAAGGGAACATGATCCGCTTTAAATGGCAGATCCTGTATCTGGGTGTCACAATCTATTCCCACCTAAGTTGGATGCCTCACCTAACCTCGGTTCAGGAGAAGGATTTTAAGGTGTTGAACAAAATAAATCGTCTCACAGAAGATAACTGGGGTCTGAGACCGAATTTTCGCAAGATGCTTTACTCGATCATAGCAGAAAGAATTATTCCTTATGCGGCATCTATTTGGTACTCAAGCAAGGTAGTGATAGCAAACAGGTTGTTCAGCATGCAGAGGAACCTTCTCCTCTGTGTAACAAAATGTTAAACAACGACTTTCACGAATGTTCTGCAGGTCTTGTCAGGGGTCGTCCCCTTCAACTTGCGTGTGGAGCTGGACAGGGACTACACGGCCCTCATCCGATGGACGAAGAGCGTTGATGGTACCGGAGTAGATTCCCAGTCGGTCTACCTCTGGAGGCCCACTCCCAGACTTGAGGATCTTTGTTCGGGTCCGTTGGACCGTGGATTTGACTCCGCGAACCACGTTTTCGTACTACATGGATGGATCCAAGCAGGAGAACGACACCGTCGGGTGTGCGTTCCTTGCCGTATCAGAGAACCAGATTGTAGTGGAGAGCCAGTATAGTGTCTCGGATGGTGCGGAAGTTTTTGCGGCCGGGGTTGAAGCGATCAAGGAAGCAATAACCCATGCCCGTCTAAGAGGTCTCGGGGAAATCCATGTCTACTCTGACTTGAGATCGGCGATCCAAGCGTTCCACAAACTTGTGCCTCATCAGCATTGGGCCATTGCCGAGATTAGGGAAGTCGATGTTCACATGCACTGGGTCCGGGCCCATGTTGGTTACATCTTTGATGAAAGGGCGGACATATTGGTAAAAAAGCCACCACACGGCAGTCTGTCGATGTGGTGATTCCAGTCACGCGCCGCCAAGCCAAAAAACATCTTTTTGGCCGCGCCTTGTCCAAGTGGCAAGAGAGATGGGATCAATCTGGCAGCGGCCGCAGGGTGTATGTATCCTTCCCACGCGTTGGCACTCGCCGACTGCAGGGCGATTGCTACATTAATAAGGTCTTCACGGGAAAAGGCACCTTCGGTGACCACAAAGCTCGTTTCTTCCGCCACGACTCTACATGTTTTTGTGGGGTTGGGGTATGTAGCATAAGCCACGTGCTTTACCTATGTGTTGTCTGGAGGTCTGTGTGGGAAAGGTACTTCCCTCGCGACTTCCGGACGCGTGCATCACGCGATCTATACCTGGACGGATACGCCAGAAAGGGAGATCGGTTGATAATCCACCGACTCCTAATGCGTACATTGGATCGCAACCTGGGTCGCCGAAGAGCTGGCCGAAATCACATAGCTCTTCGCGGTCAAAGACCGCGTTTGAACGCAATTCTAATTGCCCGCGGCACCCGCGGTGCAGGAAGTAATGGTGCATAGAGTTCGCAGGCTTGAGACTCGTTTCGTAAGCCGGCACTTTAAAATGTGATATTGCTCTAGTCATGCAAATGTTATTGTTGTCATTGTTGTGCGTGCTTAAAGTTTTATCCTTGTTGTTGTTGTTTTAACCCTCTAAGCGTCTAGAACGTAATATTCCGTTCACTAAGCTACAGGTTTCACTGCAAAATATGAAATGTTTAAGATAATATAATTCTATAGATTTAATGAATTTTCAAAACATTGAAGAATGATTAATACTCTCAAGGGTTACATTCATATTTGTAATTAAGTTTTATTTATATTGCTGAAAGAATCATATTTTTTTAACATTTAAAACAAAATGCAGAGAAAACAACATTACAATTTTACCCTTTTTCAAAACGCTCAGAGGGTTAAAGTTCTATTTCATATTTTGCACTAACACAACTTCTTTCAGGTAAACTACGACAGGGAATTGTGACTACCTTTGTAGGTTTCCACACCCCACGAGTTCTGGTAAAGCAAGTACGGGTAGGAAAATCCTGACTTAAGGCTTAGGGCCTGGTTCCCTTCTGGGTGTCCAGCTCCGAAGCTGTTGGGGGATGCCGGTCCGTCCCCAAGTGTCTCGTAGTGACTCCCCTACTGGGTTTCATCGCGTATCGCAACGACTTACGTCATCTACACGTGGGTTTAAGGTTGGAGGGTCTGCAGGTGACGGTCCTCTGGCCGGCCGAAACGCCGTGGGAAGCAGCTCCTACTGGTGCGCTAAAAGTCCTTCAGGACTTGGGTTCGGTGGTCGCTTGCGCTCCGGGCGCCCCTCTGGCGTCTGGCGACACAACTTTCTTTTATAGCAGACTTGCTGAAATTCACACTCAACCCTTGTGATGGAATCAGTTTTCAAGAATTAAAAACACAATTATTAGATTTATATAGATAAAAATTTATTTTTTTTAATAAAGATCTAATTTTAAAATTAATGTGTGAATTAAGTATTTTTAATTAGCAGAAGAAATGTTTTTAAATAGCTTTAGCTTTACAAATTGAATTATCTGAAGGTAAAGTCTGAATGCTTGGAAGTAGGAGGAGCTTGTGTGAGTAGGAGGAGTTAAAACAAAACAACATTCCAAGTGTAATTTATAAATTACACTTAGAATGTTATTTTGCTACACATTGTTCTCTTTGTACTAGAAGAGCTTCTAGGAAGTGTTGAAATAAAAGTCTTATTTCAAACATAATTCATAAATTGATTCATTGTGTTGAATGAAATATTTTCTTCTATTTTACAAAAAGTGTTATAGTTTCTTCCTACTTCATGGAAATCAGTTTTTAAGAGAATAAGGTTATTTGAAATGGTCAAGAGAGTAAGATTATTCCAATCAAACAAATACTGTGGTCATATGCAGAGTGGATTCAAGGTAAAGCATTGTACATATGTATTGAGGTGGTATATATATAAATGTATGAAGAAACTTGCAAATGTTTGTCTACTGAGCGACATTACTGTCGCATTTAAAGGTATGCAGATTATTAGTACGTTTGTATTAAGCCTATGTTAAATGCGCTAACTAAGCTTTAGATAAGAAATTCGCAGGACCTGATTAATGCAGAGGCTGACTAGGCCATAGCCTAGGGCCCACCACTGATGGGGGGGGGCAAAATAAATAAAATTGTTTACATAAAGTTTTAAAAATGCAGTTTTTTTCAATTACTTCTTACAAAACCAAAAAAGATTTTGATTAACTTCGTAACCCTATCATAATGTTTAAGGATAACCACCAAATACTCCCCCACCCAAAAAAAAAATAAACAAATAAAAAATATATAGCTATTATCTTGGTTTCAGACTGGCTCCGAAAAGGTACTGGGTCTAGAGCACGACATGACCTTAATCAGGCTCTGGAAATTCGTTTCTCATTTGAAACATTCTGCCACTGTATCTCATGAGAGAGGAAAGAAGTGAACTTATTCAGCTCTCCCTCCTGTGATGGATTACTCGAGTCCACATTCAAAAGGATAAATGTAACAGAATTTTCGCTGACGAGAATGTCAGAGTATCGTCAAAAATACACTAAGTCTGTTTGTGTTTAGCACAACAAATCTCTGTGAATGCGCTTCCCCCCTCTTTGTTATATGAAAAACAAATACAGGAATGAACAAAACATCGAATCTGACTTATGACTAAAACTTCCTAATACTGAGGCAGACATGAGGATGTTGTGCTTGATAAAGAAGCCATCCTTTTCATTAGCCTACTACAATAGTATGTGAATTAGTGTGCGCCAATATGTCATTAAGTATTGTGGCTTTTTTTACTATACCAAAATACTGTATTTTAATATTGTATGCATTATTAAAATTTAATGATGATACTACTTTTTACTTGAATGTTATTATAAAGCAGTCAATTTAGTAATGTAATCATTCATTTTTAAATGCACTAAAACCTGCTATGACAGAAATACAAAAGACCGGAGAGATATTTCGCTTTAGACAGGTTTTTTTATATTAGCTTTATGTTTATTACCAGGTGGTACGCGGAAGTATGAACTTCGATTTAGTGGTACGTCGTTCTAAAAGTTTGAGAACCCCTGCTCTAGATGATTGATATTTTCTAGCTTTAATGATTAATACTTTCAGGAATTTATCATGCGATAATACCCTGAATTCCAGTGTCATTTTTGGAGCCAATAAATAATTTCCTAACAGAAAGGGTGTCCTTTTGTGAAAGGATTCCATGGCGTGGGGTGAAATCTTTGTAGTTAATCTTATTCTAGTGATAGTTATTTCTCCTTGAAAGTAATTCTTTGTTTATGAAATAGGGACTACGGCTAGTATAAATTTTGTTAATTCTAATTTATACTAAGTGATATAATGGAAAAATGTTTCAAAGCTCGCCCGAATGCGGGCAGCCTATTGTGATTGCTTTTGTACATATTCTTTTTTCAAGTTTAAATAAAGAGGGGCCAGTTTTCTTCCGGAGGTTGGCCGTACCCTGTCTTTGGTTGGGGTCAGTGAAATAGCAGATAACCCTCGCTGAGCGGGGCTAGCAGAGCTTTAGCGAAATGGTAGGCTACCCCACGCAGCTGAGTCTGAACATGCTATGGCTAGTGTTAAGAGTTGGCGTTTTATGAACTTTAGAGAATTTACGTAGAGATTCATGATGTCACAGAGGACCAATCGAGATCAACCTCTCTTGAGATTTTATGTGAGTACGAGCGATTGACCAGCAGTGAGGAGCAGATAGTGAAAGATCTTGATGCAGTGTACACATGGAATAGAACCTGTCTATTTGAACTTTGAGTAACAGCTGTAGAGATCTATGTGTAGCAGCATGAATATTGTTTGAATATGCGATATGGTCTCAAGCAAATTTTTTGAAACTGTATTATAATTAAATGAAATTGAATATCGTTGTTCTAATATTTAACTTTAATAGTCACAAGATTTGCGGACTTGTATTTCATTATATATATATATATATATTAGGGTGGTGCGAAAAAAGTGAAATTGGTATTTTCGAGTCGCTATAGTGCGGAAAAGTTGCCATTGGTAAATACAATAAAAACAAAAAAAATTATTCAAATCGGACTTATTCTTTCAATCCCGCAAACCACGTGAAAATTAAAAAAAATTGAAAAATTCCAATTTTTTCAGAATTAAAAAAACGTTTTACGTATATATATAATTTATCACTATAGTAAAAAATATTTGCAAATTGTATTGTTTAATACTAATAATTAAAATAATTGCGTTTAGAGAATATCTTCCGATCGCACAAACCGCCTAAAAATTCAAAAAAGTTTAGAATTTCCGATTTTTTCAGTATTTAAAAAAATGTTTACGTGTATACATTTTTTATCGCTATAGTGAAAAATATTTGCAGATTGTGCTGTTTAATAATAATAATAATAATAATAATAATAAATTACGTTTAGAGAACATCTTCCGATCGCGCAAGCTCAATAAAAATTGGAGCAATTTGAAATTTGAGTGATTTTGATGTATTAAGAAAATAATCACCTGAGGTCAGTTTGTGGTCTCAGGTTAAGATTTAAATGTAAATTGATACTATCGAGCTGAAATATTGACATCGGATGCCTTAAAAACCATAGTGGTATTTACTTTAAAATCTTACATGTCAGTTTGGTTTGAAATAAAATGCAGTAAGTACATTCTGAGGTGGGCCTATTCATCTGTACAGAGCAATAAAAACATCTTGAAACTTGCCTGACGACCTGAAGAATGTGGTATTCCCTGTAAATGAACGAAACTCGTTCTTTGCCCACCCGGAAAACCTACTGATGGCAATGGTCTTTGATAAGAGGAGGCACATAGAGAGCTACGGCTAAGAAGAGTGTTAAAAGCCAGGTAGACTGTTTCAAAAGGTAAATACATCAAAAACTTTATCACTCCTACTTTAAACTTCGATGCGGCAGACTATACAGAATTAATTGATTGGAATGTAGCAAAATTATCTTCTCCAACTCTTTTACGGAGAGTAACCAATGAAGAAATACATTCCTTCCTTTAATCAGGTGATATTCCAGACTGGGATGCTAAAACATTTCCCTGCCACACTCAAGCTGTCGAGCTGTGCGTTACATTAGTAACAGAAGCATCGCTTAAGGTATGTATGCCCCAATCAAGAGATGGATTCAACAGGGCCACACTGAAATCAAGGTCCATAATACCAATCTTTACCACCGAATCGCAGTACAAAGTTGCGTCTAAAAGTCAGACTTAAACAGATGAAATAACAAATTATGTATTTAAGTAATGTAAGTAGCAAACACCGTTATTGGTTGGATGGAGAAAAGGGTGAGGGTGGGACTCGAAGTGCAGCCACCTCCCCGTGGTGAGTTCTGGGTTTTTTAAGTATTAGCAAATATCTAAACAAGCAAAGAGCTGCACAATTTATATGCAACTGTTAACATTGGAACGCAAATTGACCTCATGTGATTATTTTCTTAATTCCTCAAAATCACTCAAAATGGAAATTTTCTCGATTGTTATTAAGCTTGCGCGATCGGAAGATATTCTCTAAACGCAATTTATTATTATTATTATTATTAAACAGCACAATATGCAAATATTTTTCACTGTAGCGATAAAATGTATATACGTAAAATTTTTTTTAAATGCTGAAAAAATAGGAAATTATCAACTTTTTTGAATTTTTAGGCGGTTTGTGCGATCGGAAGATATTCTCTAAACGCAATTCTTTTAATTATTATTATTAAACAATACAATCTGCAAATAGTTTTCACTATAGTGATAAAATATATATATACGTAAAAAAAAATAATTCTGAAAAAATCGGAAATTTTCATTTTTTTTTAAATTTTTAGGCGGTCTGCGGGATTGAAAGATAAAGTCCGATTTGAATAATTTTTTTTTGTTTTTCTTGTATTTACCAATCGCAACGTTTCCGCACTATAGCGACTCGAAAATAGCAGCTTCACTTTTTTCGCACCACCCTAATATATATACAAGATAATTTTTATAGAACTGTGGCAACTTTGCCACAATGACACTGTTACGACTCATTAATTTTTAAAAGAAGTTTGATATCTTCATTATAAATGCAAACAGCCAAGTAGTGTACCATTTGAGATATAACAAAAATAGGCCACGATAGAGCCGTAAAAATCATGGATATCCACAATATTGCATCAGAGCCAATATTCAATGACAATTGCAAAAGCATTTCCTCCGGTTTTTCGGTCAAAAGAGGGACTCTGTGCCAAATCACTTTTGATCGCTCGGCGCGAAGACTACATATCAGTGTTGCCAGATCGACGAACTTTCTTTTATTAAAAATACCTACCACTATAATAATCTTTGCTTTCTTTAGTGACAGACATTTCGTGATTAAATAAAGCAAAGTTTATTAGTCGGAAAAAGGTGGAAGGTATTTTTAGTTAAAATAATCCCCAATCTGCGCTACATAACTTAATAACTGCACTTTTTGTTTGGATTTTATTAATTTATTTTCAAAAAAATAAGCCCAGAAAGTTATTTTAATAAAATGTATCTTGCTTATATGGTATCTATTGGATTTTCTTTATTACATAAAATTTCTTGTTAAATATGTTTATTTGTTTTGAAAGAAAAAAAAAAACTCTGGAAGAATGACAGCTATTTAATTTCCATAATTGTTACTTTCCAAAAAACGTTTTTTACATATTTTATAAAAAACATGCAAAAAAAATTGTAAAAAATAATAATAGTTTTCTTTTATTTCAAACATTTCTTTACGCCAGTTTCTAGGAGCAGTTTAGAATATCATTTTATAAACATTCTTATTTTTTTATAATATTTCTTTCGCTATTATTTAAGTAATTTTATCTTCCCAATTACATGGTGTCTTTAATTAATTTTTAGACTGTGCATTAATGTCTTATGATTGCAGATAAAAAAAATACATAAAATGGGAAAAGAGCAATATCGGTAATTATTTACTTTTGAAATGATTAATGGGAAATTAATTTCACAGAAGTAATCGAAAGTTGCATTTGAAAATTAGTAACTGGAACTGCTTTTAAAAGATCAAATAATTTAATTTAATGACTCCTAGAATAATTATACTCTTGTAATAGATTTTTGACTGATTTAAAATTAAATCATTGAAAAAGGCATTAGTCTAGAATGGTTCAAATAAATACTAAAATAATTTATAAAGAAATATTTGAAAATTTCTGTAAGTACTTCATTGTTTATAACTTAAAGTTTGATTTTTAATATGTTTGTGATGATAATTACATGTATTATGCATATACATTAAATAATCGTTATATCTATCTAACTTTCTATCCATCTATCTATCTATCTGGAAAGGGAAGTCATTAAGTATAGGTATACTACAAACAGCATTTTATGTCTATATAGTTTTTCTGTTTATCTATCTACTATCTAAAAAGGGAAGTCGTGAGGTATAGCTATACTACAAACAGCATTTCATGTCTATCTAGTTTTTCTATCTATCTAGAAAGGGAAGTCATGAGGTATAGGTATACTACAAACAGCATTTCATGTCTGTCTAGATTTTCTATCTATCTAGAAAGGGAAGTCGTGAGGTATAGGTATACCACAAAAAGCATTTCATGTCTATCTAATTTCTCAATCTAGAACATTTAATGCCTAATCGCTCTACCTTTTTCTACATCCATAAAATTATTTAAGTCATTAAGAATCGTTACGTTAAGTAAAAGGTTTTTATACAAACAATTTAAATTTAACCACTACGCAAAAAGTGACACATATGTAATAAAATAATTTATAAAGAAATATTTGAAAATTTCTGTAAGTACTTCATTGTTTATAACTTAAAGTTTGATTTTTAATATGTTTGTGATGATAATTACATGTATTATGCATATACATTAAATAATCGTTCATTGAAAAATGCATTAGTCTAGAATGGTTCAAATAAATACTAAAATAATTTATAAAGAAATATTTGAAAATTTCTGTAAGTACTTCATTGTTTATAACTTAAAGTTCGATTTTTAATATTTTTGTGATGATAATTACATGTATTATGCATATACATTAAATAATTGTTATATCTATCTATCTTTCTATCCTTGAATTTACTCACAGGCATACAGGAAATTTCGTTTGATCGAATCACAGAATTTCAGCAATAAAAAAGTACAAATTGAAAGAGTAGTGCAATAAAAAAAATGGTATTGACGCTCGTCGCGTCAAGGTTAAACGAGCATATATATAGGACACACTATGGATAGGCTCTGTAGATAGGCTACACTAAGTAGGCTACACGATAAATGCTCTACACGAAATAACTTTAACTACATTTTTAATGAGATTTATATGTAAAATCATTAAATCATATTAAATGAACTATCTTGTTAAAACGTAACATTTTAATATCAAACTTCTTCCAGTTTAAAGCACACAAACAGTGCGCCCCAAAAAATTACTTCTAACTAAAATAGTTCAATATTTATCTAAACAGATGCATAATAAATTGCTCAAATTATACCAGTTAAAGAATAATTTACATGATTTACCTTTGAATTAAGTGAAGGTATTATTATACAAGTTAATACTCATGCATGCTTCACTGATTAAATTGACATAAAGAATCGCCTTTTCAAGCTGTCAATGTCAATAGAAAAATATTGAAATTTAGATAGTTAATTACTATTATTGTTAGAGTGTTTTTTTTATTTTAATAGTAGGAGAAATGTTCCACTTTGTGAGTTCCAAAAAATCGATTTTTTTACCTATTTTTATTGTTGAAAAACTGAAAGTACGTGTTAAAAATTTCAAGTCGAAATTCATAAAATTAAATATATTAGAATATGTCATACGCTAGCGCCTCAGGTAGCATAATTGTGAAAATCTTAAATGTATGCATTTCGAAAGCAGTGTTCCGACTACATCGTACGAGTTGTTGAAAATAGATTAAAAAATTCCATAAAACAATATTTAATATGTAAAATTCCAAAACGAACAGGATATCGGCGTAATCAATAATAGCGTAATACCACTTACATTTCATAGACAAACATTCCATCTCAGACACCTTGTATACCTCAAACGAACATTCTGACAGCTAGAGTCAGAACAGAGAAGAGAACATACTCAAACACTTAAGTTGAATGTGAAAAAACAGTCAGAGCCTCATGGTCAGGAAGGAATGTTGCTAGTACAGATCATCTCGTACGATGTATTGGAACACACAATTACAAATATAGTCCAATATGTTACCATACAACACGACAACTAATATTCATAATTACAATAGAAATCTAATAAGTTGCACAATAAAGCTATACAACAATACAATCTGGATTTTTTTTCATAATCTTTAAAAATAACCACGGGATGTGTCGGAAAGTGGAAGTTCATTGTAATACTGGCAATCACTCCTAATGTTGCGAGTTTCACTGTCACAAAAAGGTGGGATAGGGGGATCGGAAAAAGCGGGACAGTGAAACAAAAAATACAGTAAATTTTATATAAAGACGGAACTTATATATAGCGGAATCATGTTTTAAAAAAAGAAAATCCATGGTTCCGGCGGAAATAGTGCCATACACCTGCTAAGATGGAAACCTGTCCAAAGCTGAATGCTTCTGTGGTCACTTTATATTCCATCTTCGTAGGTTTTACTGTACTAAATAAACACAATAATCTTAGACAGTAAAATCTGTGAAAGCGGAATTGCTAAGAACTGGAACAAAATTTTGTATTGGAGAAATTTCAGACTGAGCAGTTATAATTGTGTGGTATTTCCTAGGTAGGGACCATGGATTGTTTACATTTAAGACAGGATTTCGTTACAGACCGATTCCGTTTTCATAGGATTTTCAGAACAAAGTATTTATGGTAAAACTTGTTAAATCAGAATCTCGAGAGATCAAAAAAATATACCGTTTTAGAAAGGCTCTCGTCTCAATAGGTAGATTCTTTTCGGCGGGACCGTAAAAAAATTCCGTTATAGATTAGTTCTATTTTCATAGGTTTATTGCATAAAGTTCCACCCATGTCTCCCTACATGCAGACTAATGAATAGCATGATTCTGAATTTGTTTAAAAAGAAATTGTACATCATGAAAAATTGGGTTCTTTGGGATCTTGCTCAATTGTTCTGCGGCGCGGGTCTTGGAACACATGACATCCCACGTAAATCGAAAATCGGGACACCAGGAAATATTCGTGATATCGTAGGTACCGCCAAGTACATTTAAAATTACAGAACGCCTATGTGATTTTCGCGAATGTTAACCATTTCCAGCCCTTCTAGTGCTGTCATAGTTTTAGCACAAGGCATAGTAAGTCTGTTGAAATTTTCGTTAAAATATTTTTGATCGTGTTAAAGTTATAAATAAAAATCTAGTTTTGGCTATATAAGTTACACCTTATATTTTACACTTAATAAGTAACTTTGAAAACTGATCATTTTTACTACTTTTTTCAATCTCAAAACTTTCGTACTAATAACTTGGAGACACCTTGTATTTAAGACTACATTTTTATACAGATAAATAAATATTTTATGTTTTAAATCAGATTTCCGATAGCAGAATTTAAAACCTTCTCACCGCCGCGACCTGATATATCCGTTGACTATGCTGTAGGTTTCACAGCAATACAAGTTTTGTTTAAATTAATATAATTCTACAAATATAATGCATTTTTAAAACATCAAGTAATGATTGATACTTTCAAGGATTATACTTATATACGTAATTAAGTTTTTTATCTCAAGTTTGAAAATTCAGATTTTTTAAGCATTTAAAAAAAAATTCAGAGAAAACAACATTACAAATTTACCCTTTTGCTCGGCGGTCTTAATCACAGATGGCAGACTTTTCTTTAAAAATTACATTAAACAAAAACGTAAAAATCGATAATAAACTATTATTGGATTTTAAAAATAAATATGACTTCAGTTTACTTTTGTAATAATCTTCAGACGATTGATCGTAACCGCTATAATAAAAATGATTTTCTATTTCCGATAACAATTCATAAGAATAATTACATTCATCGCGCTTGAACATAATAATGAAATTTATTTATCTTGTATTTTGAATGTAAAAAAAAATATCTGTTTACTATATAACAATTTAAAATAATGTTTCAGTACCGTACAGTTTTCTCTCCAAAAATATTTAAAAATACATGTAATATATCACACATCGTTACGATGAATGGTCATCGTCAAAATGTATAGAATACATCAAATTTAGTGTATCTTTCCCATGTAAAAATAGCATTCCTTATCTCTGATAACTACAGCGTTTTACTGTTTATTACTGTTAATTTTTCGGTATAATACGGGCTGCTAGGATGCTAGTATTATACTGTAAAATCACGCTTTTTTTTTGCAGTGTAATATTTTGACACTACAATCACTCTTTTGAACATCATTTGAACATTTAAACAAAATTCACTCTTCAATATAGAGAGACAAATATCTCTTTCCCCTCATAACAGATTACGTCTAATTATTTTAATGAACATTATATTTCACAGTTTAAATTTAAACAGAAATGTTGTCTTATTTAATGGCATGTCCCTTTGAAAGTAACTGCTGCTTTAATATATTTCCAGTTTCGGCTGTAACTGTCACAACTTTAATGTTTCCATTTATCACGGCTACTTACTTATGTTCTTATTCTAAATTTACGATCAAAATCAGTGCAAGGGATCTTAAATGAGTAACAGTTGCTATTAAAAGTAAGAGCTAAGTAACATTAAAATATTTTAATTTGATATTTAATAGTTCATGTTCATATCTATGGGTGCATATTTTATCCTTAATACATACATTTTCAGAGCAGTATTTTATTAATCCTTTGCAACAAAGTTTTAATTAAGAACAGTGCAGGAATGATGAAGGAAAAATAGCCAGTTATATATAAAAGTAAACGGATTCAAAGAAATATTTTATAAACACGCATAAGAACAAAATAAAAAATAAAATAAAAAATACACACTGTATTGTTGGATTTATAAGTGTTTTTTTCTTATCAGTATAGTGCTCCGTGATTTGTGCAGCATGATTTTTTTTTATATTCCAAAAGAACTAATTTTTTAAGTTTCCGTTGCCTTTCTGTTTCCTATAAATGAAATATATAGACGTGAAAGTTTTATTATGAAATTCTTATAAATCATTTTAACCTTTTTTAATTTCTTGGTAATTCTTGATTTTTAAAGTATCCGCTATTTTTTGTGCCAAATTCGGACACATTTTCAGTAAAATATGCAGAAGAATCCAAAGAAATATTTTATAAAAACGCATAATATCAAAATATAAATCTAAATATAATGAAACACATCGTATTCTAGGATTTATAAGAAGTATTTTTTTCTTATCAGTAGTGTTCAGTGATTTGTTGCAGGATCATTTTTTTTTTCATATTCCAAAAGAACTAATTTTTTATATGTTTCACTTATCTTTCTATTTCCTATAAATAACATATAAAGACGTAAAAGATTTATTATAAAATCCTTATAAATCATTTTTACCTTTTAAAATTTCTTGGTAATTCTTGATTTTTAAAGTATCCGCTATTTTTTTAACCGAATCTTGACACATTTTCAGTAAAATAGGCAAAAGAATCCAAATAAATATTTTTTAAACACGCATAACAACAAAATATAAAATAAAATAAAATAAAACACATTGTATTCTTTGATTTATAGGAAGTGTTTTTTTCTTGTCAATAGTGCTCAGGAATTTGTGCAGGATGATTATTTTTTCATATTCCAAATAACTAATTTTTTATATGTTTCAGTTATCTTTCTGTTTCCTATAAATAACATATAAAGACGTGAAAGATTTATTATAAAATCCTTATAAATCATTTTGACCTTTTAAAATTTCTTGGTAATTCTTGATTTTTAAAGTATCTGCTATTTTTTTAACCGAATTTGGACACATTTTCGGTAAAATAGGCAAAATAATCCAAATAAATATTTTTTAAACACGCATAACAACAAAATATAAAATAAAATAAAATAAAATAAAACACATTGTATTCTTTGATTTATAGGAAGTGTTTTTTTCTTGTCAATAGTGCTCAGGGATTTGTGCAGGATAATTATTTTTTCATATTCCAAATAACTAATTTTTTATATGTTTCAGTTATCTTTCTGTTTCCTATAAATAACATATAAAGACGTGAAAGATTTATTATAAAATCCTTATAAATCATTTTAACCTTTTAAAATTTCTTGGTAATTCTCAAATTTTAAAGTGCCCGCTAATTTTTGTATCCAATTCGGACACATTTTCAGTGAAATAGAACGAGTAGTAAAACGTCAAGTTGTATTTTACAATGGTGTAAAATCAACATCCTATTTAAACAATATGAAGAAGATATGTTTATAATGCGGTTAAGAACTAACACACAATAGTAAAACAATACAAATTTTTGTACCGCCAAACTTATCGAATGGTGATACTTTGGATTTTATGAATTTACATTCTTTTCTGGCACTAAAATCGCCTTTTCCTGTTTTTCTGTATTGAACTCTGTTTTCAAAGAACATAAATAGACACTTATGCAAAATAACTTAAGTATCTGGATTTCGTAGTAAATCAAGTGGCTTCTTGTTACATTTGTTACTTTGTTTAGAAATAAAAGCACAATTTGCTTTTAACAAATTTTAAAAGCTTTTAACAAATTTTATTCTTTCGCTGTTAATTTTGGGTTTGAAAAGATAAAATACTTTTTCCTTTAAGTCATACACTAAGACCTTTCGAAATTTCGACAAAAAAAACAGTCTATATTATGTCCATTGTCCTGTTTTACACAATGTAAAACACACCTTTCTCTTACTTTGAAATGTGTCAGTTGCTTCTTTATCAAATGATACAGATGCATTAATTTTCTCTTTTCATTGAAAACAGCTGAATTTAAAATATCAATTTAAAGATTACATCTAAGATTCCAAAATAGATTGAAGGAAATTATCAACGGGAATTTAATGAAAACCATCCAATCCAATCCGGGTTTCCCGGGTTAAAAATTCCCGATCTACTGCACGGTATACAGACCATAGATAAAGATTGTTTTTAATTTAAAGCTATATAGATTTTTACATTTAGTATATTTTGTTTATTTATTTGCCCAACAGCTACACCAAAAAACATTTTCGGTACTTTCGTATTAGCTGTATGCCAGTGGCCAATCGCGAAACATTTCACTGTTTATAGCAACCTTTGTGATTCTTACTATTTCGTGTTTAAGCGCGTTGTTTGAGTACACATATGTTAAATTCGTGTTTATTTATTTGTAAATTTTAAATTAGTTTGACAATTTAGTTATGGACTATTACACAAAAACAAACAAATGCTGAATTGTATATATTGTTTTAAGTGCAAACAGGTTCGTCTTTCGTAAATGGGTTGCATGCAGGTTTAAAAATATTCATGCTTGAGAATTATTTTAAAATGTATTAGAAATCAGTAACGTGTTATACAGTTTTCAAATAAATTTAATTTGAAAGTACATTTTAGTATTTGTTCGACTATGTAGAAATTGAAATTGTCCGATATTTAGAAATTTGCAGTATAAACGAAATATAATGGTCAGGTCGTTGCACCAGCAATGATGTCAGCTTTAATCACGACACGTTTTTATTTTATAATACAGATAGTTTTTATTTACTTATTTATTAAGAACACACTTTACTATGTTATAGTAAATGACTAAGGAAATTATAACGCACTATTAGCTTAATAATTGATTAGAATGTTTTTTAATCGCATCGATATTGCAGCGAAGAACACTTAATATTTGATATAGCCTTATAAATAAGTTCCTATTGCATTTTTATTCTAAATAGAAAGGATTTAAACAATATTGTTTAAATAAAGAAATATTTTTTTATATATTTTTTAAATAAATTTTGCCAATTAATTCTTAATGTACATTTGTAAATCGCGCATGCTTCTGATTGAATTAATTTTTATATAAATATTTTTTAAGGTGACAACCGGAAATGTTCTTTGAATATCTACAGGGTGATTATAAAAAACTATCCCGATATATGAGCCCTTAACTGTCATATCATTCACAGAAACTGAATGAAATTTTGGTTTAAAGTATTTTGAGGTATGCGCTCAAGAATCATGAGAAAAACAATAGTTAAATTCTAACAATTACGATTACAGTGACAAAATTTCGAAAATTTCAAATGACAACACCTATTTTTTTTTTATTGGAATGTGATCTTCATAGTGGAAAACCATAAAAAGCGTTGGAACGGTACCTGTATCACGAAAATTGCAGGCGCAAGACAGACCAAGAAGAATAGTGAAAACAACCAATAAGGACAGAAGCAACAGAAAACAAAACATTTTATTGTGTTTCATACATTTTCCATTTCACACACGACGACACTTTACATGCGGCAGGTGGTGGATACCACTGAACAATAAAATGTTTTACTTCCTGTTGCTTCTCTGTCCTTTATTGGTTGTTTTCACTTTCCTTCTTAGTCTGTCTAGCGCCGGCGATTTTCGTGCTACAGGTACCGTTCCAACGCTTTTGATGGTTTTTCACTATGAAGATCACATTCCAATAAAAAAAAAAGTGGCCATTTGAAATTTTCGAAATTTTGACACTGTAACCGTAACTGTTAGAATTTAACTGTTGTTTTTCACATCGTTCTTGAGCGCATACCTCAAAATACTTTAAACCAAAATTTCATTCAAATTCTGTGAACGATATGACAGTTAGGGGCTCATATGTCGGGATAGTTTTTTTATAATCACCCTGTATAATTCAGTCACGGTCGTTACTATTGCGTTGGGTTGGGTTGATTATTGACGGCCAATTATCTACACTAGGGATATAGGCCCGGGGGGAGTGCCCTTCGTGGGGGTCTTTCTAAGGGAACCTAATCCGTATTTACGCATGGATAAATCCACGGCTCGAAGAAAACCACGAAAACTCCGAACGATTAGGCCGACGGGCGCGATTGGGATCGAACCCAGCACCCCCCGTCTACCAGCTTCGAGAGCACAACCTCTCAGCCACTGGTGGGGCCGTTACTATTGCATTATAAAAGTTACATTAATTCTCTGAACCGTTGTCATTACATTGTCTATATTACTACAAAAATATAATATTAGTTATATTTATTTATTTGATTTATTTGCAGGGTGTTCCATAATTTTGTTTAGATTTCAAATATTCATTAAAAACACAACAACAGATTGTCGTATCGGAAGATTCACCTCATAGTCCAAGTTTTCTGGTTCAAAAGCACTCTGATATGACCTCCTATAAGAACAGTTTGTAAAATGTTTTTGAGTTTTTGAAATATAAGCGGACTCTTTGGGACTGTTTGAACTATTTTTTCTTTTGCCATAAATAAATACTCTTTTTGACATATCTTACTGTGCAAATTGCACTTCGATACGACAATTTTTTTAATTTTGAAATGTGAGTGAAAATATGAGACACACTATATATAAATATAAATGAATCAATCATTTAGACACTTTCAGTATTTATGGTTTCGTTCATCTGACGAAACCCTATTCGCTTCACATTTCTGTCTATATGTCAAGGATTTCGTTCTCGGAATCTATATAAATTAGAGACTTCAAATTTTGCCTACTTATAGTCACACGACAAATCATAAAATTTTAAAAAATGTCTTGTATTGTTTTAATTAAATGAATTAATTTAATGACATCCGACCACTTCTGCGATTTAGATTTTAAAACAGAATCTCAATTTCAGTCTTTTTCGCGTAGGCTAGGTGATCGCGTTTTCCATCTAACTGAAAGGTTCCTGGCTCTCTTCTCAATGACGTAATTTGAAATTTCGATACTTGCCCTCTGGCTACATTTCAATGTCCGATAGGTTTAATTAAAAGTACTTCGTATTTTTTGTCATTTTAAGGGTTATTTTTTTTTAGCTAAAATTAAATCATGTAATTAAATATGCTTTTCAGATATACAAGCATATGCTGTTAAAATTGTCTGAAAAGCAGTTCTTGAATATTTTTAATTTGATTAAAAAAATAGTTTCCTCTTATTATCATTTTATTATTAAATTTAATGCTGCTGCCATCTATGTTCTTATTGTTAAAGTATATTGATAAATGATAAGGATTTAATAAATATAATTTAATGATTTGGATTTATTAATTAATGGTTAAAGTATTTTGGAAAGAATATTAAACGAAATCCTTAGTGCGATCTTCGATCACACCTACCCACTTGTTTAAATAGTAATTTATATCGAGTGACTTAAAATAATGGACATAATTTCACACACTTGTATTTTCTGAACTACGCATTTTATGTCATTGATATGAATTCCATTTTATTATACTCATATTAAAATTTAGACATGTTCGATACGCTCTATCCAACTGCATGGATAACATCTGCAGCTACACGATTGCCAAATTCAGTCCACACTCGACAAAGAATGCCTAGCGTAACTGAGTTAACTACAGGTCTGACATGCTTTTCTTAGGTCATCCAAAGTTATTGCTTGATGAATCCAGTATAATCCAGTTTTATTATAACTATCCAAATTAAAATAAACATTTATCATGATGTTACTGCACTCATGAAAGCAAAATTTTTGTGCTGCATAGTTGGTATTTTGCACGAAATAGACACTGATGTGTGATAGGTGAGATTTAAGAGGACTTTAAAGATAGTGTTTAGGAATTTAGGACTTACTCTTTCACATGGTCTACAATGTTTAGCAAAGTAGGGTACATGTACCCTTTGGTGGTATGCGTCAAGTCCCTATCAACCACTACATACGGCGAGGCAAAGCTAAATGAGTCAGTGCAAAATAATGTATCTTCATTCCAATCACTATTTAATATATCTATATATATATGTAGAAAGGTGATACGTAAAAAGTTAATTTACTGAATTAATTGAACAACTAGGCTTCAAAATAACAAAAACTTTAATACCATTATAGGAAATCAATTCCACAACGCTTCGTTGGTTATTTCTTCAAAACATCTTACACTTCTCACATAAAACATACAATATTCTTATTGTTACATAGTCCAATTAGGCCTAGCAGTTCCCTAATTGACTCTTCCATACTTCAACGTTTCTTCGATGATAAAAATTATATGACTTTCTCTTTGCCAAATCTCGCGATCCAAAATATTTATACCTCGTGAGTTTGAATCATGGGTGATATTAATAGTACTAAAGCGTCAGTTAATATGACGATCATGACGTCATAAAGCAATTGAAGTATTAACGCTGAAATCCTACATATATATATATAATTCACTTGATGCTGAAGGTGACTTATAATTTTATATCTGCAAATTAACACCAAACATTCAAGAAATATGTAAGGGTAAACAAATGCACCGGCCATATTAAATAACTTGCTACATGTGATGCTTTCGTTAAATATAAAATATTGGGTTGTTCGGAAAGTTCTTTCCGTTTGGGAAAGTTGGTTCGTACCGGAAAATTATATCACTTAATTATTAGACATTAATTCCGATATCTAATAATTGACGGGCAGAATTTTCCGGTACGAATTGGTTTTCCCAAACGGAAGGGATTTTCCGAACAACCCCAAAAAAGTTATGTATACTTTCACTCATTCATTGTGTTGTTTTTTGTTTCCGTTTTTAAATTTAGAACTTTTTAAAGTAAAATAAATAAATAAATAATAATAAATAGCGGTTGGGGTGGTGTGGTAAACACCAAGTACATGTAGTGAATCAAACGGTACTCAAGGCAAAGTATGAAAAACACTGATCTACTCATCCAAATGCAATTTATGGTTTGGATGAATGCAGCTGCGCAACACTGAGACCATTTTGTAGAATTAACATATATTATAAACTAGCTTTTGCCCGCGGCTCTGCTCATGTTTTGTAGTTTTAAATGCAAGTTTTACATAGATAATTTACATTTTTTGTTTAATTTATATAACTAATAGTGTAACTCCCATCAAAATCTGTTCAGTAGAACTTAAAAAAACTTTCATAATCGGATTCATCTCATTACAGAACGTTCTCCCGTTATTGTATCAGTAAAAAATGTAGAACGATATGTTATATATATAACTAAAACTTTCCCTCAAAAATTATTTAACAAACAGCGCGAGTGCCATCGAAATCCATTCAGCAGAATCTTTTAAAAAGGCTAATCTTTCGTAATCGGGTTCGTCTGATTATAGAGCTATCCCCCTTAATTCTATAACTATGCAACATAGAGCGATTTGTTAGATAGTAAGACCCTCTTTGACTATATATCTAACAGTGCAAGTGACATCGAATCCATTCAGCAGAATCATATAAAAAGGCTAATCTTTCGTAATCGGGTTCATATTATTATGGAACATCACCCCATCATTCTATAAGTAAGCAATGTAGAACTATATGTTATATACTATAACCTTCTCTCAAAAATTAGCTAACTAACAGTGCAAGTTCAATAAAAAACTATTCAGCAGAACTCAAGTTATAAGAGGCAGGAACGAAATTCTCATTTGCATTTTATGTATGTAGTAGCAGAAGTAGATATGGATAAAAACTCTTTTTGAAAAATAATGCAATATGCAAAATAATGCAGGCTGAATATTTCATGAAAAAGATAATTTGTAAATTACACCTTAGTGTAGTTACGATTGTACTTTTGGAGTCGTAAAAATACGTTCCTTTTTAACACCTGTCATAATCGTTCACATTCGATTGCTATTGTTTCTCCTTTTTTAAAATAAAGTGTCATATTAGGCTATTAAATCACACTTTATTGCAAAATCCACTAAAATTTTGAAAATACTACTTTGCATCGTGTTATGTAGAATAAAAGTCTCAATTCTTTATAAATATTTTCACAATGCGAGAGAAAATCAGAGAAATAAAAATTAATTTATGCCCTTCATTACAAAAACTAAACTGGCTTAATTTTAAAATAAACAAAAATGGGAAAAAATACATCGCGTCTAACATGCAGCACTGCAATCGACAACAATGAACGTGACGTCAGGTTTATGGCGTTAAATCACGTTGCTTGGCGATAGATTTTGTTTGACGTAAATATAAACTAGTACAAAAAGTAGATATAAATTTTGAAATGAAAATTTTTTAGGAAATATGTGATTAAACATTATTTCTAAAAATAAAAGTAAACTTGCAAGTAATTTAAAGCCTTTGGACTGATATATATGTACTTAAAAAAATATATATCATCAGAAAGTTCTCATCAGTTTCTTAACTTTCAGTAAATATTACCCAACAAAATTTTTTAAACTTAAAATCGAATCTAAATAAATCCTCGGATTAATAATAAGAAAAGATTTGCATCCTATCCGAAGCTTTCACCAAATGTTTTTCAAAATATTTCGCTTTATATACAGAAAATTTCAATCATAAAAGGTCAGCATTTTTTTTTTTTTTTTTTTTTTTTTTTTTGTGAAGTTTCCAAATATAAATTTATCAAATATCTTTGAAAAATGTATCTCAGCTTAAATAGAAAATGTAACTGTCATGATTTTGGAGAGCAACACCTGCGTTTTAAAAAATGTAAAGATAATGAAATAAAGTATTTTTATACCACTTTTGGATGTCTTATTTCATTTTATTTTATTTTTCTTTTTTAAATCTTATCTCACAGCTCAATTCAAGCTAAATATCTTCTTATGTGGAACTGAGAATATCGAAAAATATTCTTAAAATTCCAAACAAATATATTTTTTAGAGAAAATAAAAGTCTTTTATTCCTTCCTTTTATTTTTAATAATATCTTATTTGAAATTTTCAAGAGGAGGTAGATATGTTTTGGAAATAGTATGATGATTCGTTTCTGTTAAATGAATATAGATTTTTTTTGTAATATATTTATATTCTGTGGGATTACTTATGCTCTTAAATGTATCTTTTAAACATTTTAACTACAAAAATCTTATTTGTAGATCGTGGGGATATTGCCTACTTACTTATCTCTATCTTTAGTTTAAACAAGAACGAAAAACCATGCGTCATGAATAGATTATGAAACACTTTCCAACACAGTCAGAAAACTGCAACGAAACTTCACTGTTAAATAAGGTGAAAGAAGATATGTAAGTAAACAGTTTAGAAAACATATAACACGTTGAAAAATACAGTTTTCGAAATTACCTTCAAGTGTAGAAAAAAGTCGAATTATTTTGTGCAGCCCTGTAGATGATCAATAGATGTGGATATATAGTATGATAAAATTTAGTTCAGTTAGAATATCCACATTTAGCAATTTTCGCCAATCGATGGAAAGGTACTCGAAATCTTTATCCTATTTTCCTATTATCCTATAGTATTTTATCTGAAGACTTTTGTACACACCACCTAGTAAGCTTAAAGGCAACATAAAACTCACTTGCAGCAATTTCCAAACGTAAACGACAATGTATCTTTTTTTGCGTAGACCTGTATATGAATTTATTTATATTCCACAAACTTCTATTAGTCTACAAAATATAGTTCAGCAGGACAATTCGTAAAATCAATTAAAAACTACCCTTAAGCAATTCACTCCCATAGTCCGTAATACTTACGAATTCCCTTGTGTAGCCCTGTATATGATCAACCGAGTTTATAAACACACACGTAGTATGAAAAAAAAATTAGTTACACTTAAAAACACAAACTAAAGTTGAAAATGCACTTACCACACATAGACTATAAATATCGCACATGTACTGTAACCGATATCTTTTGTGTGTCCCTGTAAATAAACGCAATGCACACAAGAAAGCAATTTATAGTGCACCTCAGTAATGCATATAATTTTCGTTATGTTTGAAATAGTGAAATCTCACTAAATTACACAGCAAACGATGTTTCCCCATACAACGATGTGTAACAGAATTTTTTTGTTTGACCCTGTAAATGAATAATAAATGCTTCGCACCCCATATTCTACAAAAAGCATGTTTTAATGCGCATCATAGTTATATATCAATTTCATTCTGTTTTAAATGATGTAGCATCATTAAACTGTACTTGAAATGATTATTCCCTATTGACTGTAATGTAACGGAATACTTTTGACTGTCCCTGTAAAAAAAACTATAAGTGCTACACACTTCAGTTGAAATAGGGAACATTCTATAGCTAACGACAATAACATATACAAATTTCAGCTCAATCCGAGTATATTTACGCGAGTTACAGCACGGACAGACGGCAGACGGCCAGACAAACTGAAGTCATAAACACTTTTGAACTAGGTTGGAAAGTGTTAAAAACCGAAAGAAAACAAATTGATTAATTTTAATTTTCAATATCAAAGGTAAAATTTCCATGCACAAGGTGGAAAGTGTGTAAATTCCGTGGCCATTTACTTTGTGAACGGTTGTAGCTACACTCAGAAAAAGGAATTGATTAAAACTACATAACATTTTTGTTGAGTACATTTTGGTTGTTTTAGCAAAATTGGAGTAAAATTGAACATTTTACTTCAATTAAAAACACCAATTAAAATAATTTAAGACAGACATGAGTACACATAAAATAAAAATTTATAAAAAAAAAATATATATACTTAAAAACAGTAAAAAATACAAAATAGTAGACGTTTCGCCAAGCGACACGCAAGGCAACTGTCTTAAATTATTTTAATTGGTGTTTTTAATATTTTTCACAATCAGACGTTAAAATGTATACATTTTACTTCAATTAACAAAACATTTTTGCTGACGATACAAATTTTTTTTTTTGGACTTGCAAAAAAAAGTGGTTTTCAACAAAACAGTTTTTTTTGTTGATTCAATTTCCATTGACCTATATTTAAACAAAATTTTTGTTTATATATGGGTCAATAAAAATTTTGTTTGAATCAACAATTTTTTTTTTTTTTTTTTTTTTTTTGCAATTCCAAAAAAATTTTTGCATCGTCAGAAAAATGTTTTGTTAATTGAAGTAAAATGGTTCAATTTTACTCCAATTTTGCAGATGGCAGACACGAATTGAACCATAGACAACGGAATTTTGTTTCGATGGGAATAGAACAATTTTCAATTAACATTTCATTTCAAGTTTTGAATATTCATGCACAGGTAATATCATTTGCTACTAAATGAGCAAAGTTGAGCAACTTCCTAATTGGTATTTTCAGATATACCCAATTATTTTCGAGATACTATCCGTAAGTTCAACACTTTGCCGCTAAGAGGTTTCATTGAATAATGCATATTTACTTCCCTATGCCTACGCATAGGGACATAACTTTTACAACTGTACTTACACGATTTGACAAATTAAATGGCTGCATAAAATTCTCTAAATAAATTTCATTTCATTAATTTTAATTTTGCGTCATCTTTCACAAAATTTTCTGGTGTAATGTGTTTATTACACTTTGTGCAACATGTAGTGGGAGACTGAAATGCATGACATTTATAAAATGTATAATTCGCAATTTAAAACTTTTATTTTAATTGCAGAAATTTAATTTGGATAAAGTTAATTGTCAGTGTTTAGTAAAGTCAATTTACTAATATTTTGTATATTTTTAAAAAAGGTTTAATATTTTTAAATCAAACTAAAACACTTTCTGCTGAAACTTAATATTTTTCATCGCGAAAATGATATTTTTTAATGTTTTATTATTTATATATTTTAAATGTTCATGATATCGCCATGTAGATATGTTCTTGACTATTTTTTCCTCGTTAAAATTTTATTCGTAATCACAAGTAATAATAAAAATATATAAAACCAAAAACATGATATGTGGCAAAGAAAGGTAGTTTATGTAATTTTCTTCTGGTGATTTTATCCTTTTATAAGACGAAAAATAATTACTTATATGTTTTATGTGCTTCCGTGTAGTATTATGAGGCTTTCGTTGTGTTAAGGGTGTTTTCAGATTTGAACTTTAAATAAAACATTCTTTTTGATTCTGACTGTAACACAGAGAGCCTTTTGAGAACCTTTTCAGATGTGATGAGGATAATTTTTCATTTATTTACTTATAATTAAATTTTACCTTTTAATGTAAGTAATGAAAGTCTAAAAATAAAAGTAGAACACAAAAATGTAATTAGTGTTTTATTTTAACACGAAACATATTCAAAATAATTATAAAAATTCATCCTCTGCAGATGGTTTTAAAAATTAAATATTTTGCTGCGATCTACTGAACATTTATACTATGCAATGATGAATTAAAATATTTAAAGCATAGGCACAATCAGGCGTGGGGGGATACTATTCATTTCGTTTTTCAAATACTAAATAAAGATGATTTTTATAGTTTCACTTTTTTAAAATTTTAAACCTTTTAATTTTTTTTTGATAAAAAACAACCATGTCTTAGAGATTTATACATTTTTAAATAAAAATTCCACAAACTTCTTGTATAAATATTCTTTTTATAAAGCTTTGGAACTATTTAAGATTATTTAGTAATATTATTTTTTTCAAGGTACTCTGTTTAGGAATAAAAGAAACTTTAACTAATATAACTCTTATTTAAGAGCTCAAGTTTTCAGGAATCGATAATGTCTTTTTGGCTATATTCTTTGATGGATATCGAGCAAGGTTATTTTATCAACTAGTTTAAAATTTTTGAGGGAAATATTTAACAAAAAGTGTGGATCGTTCCGGAACTGTTTGAAAAAATATTCAGGCTGGGAATCGAACCCATGATCTTCGGATTAAATTGACAACACTCTACCTTTTAAAATACCTGGACCGACAACCGACCGACACATTTCACTCAGGGAACCATATTGGCAATAGCGTCTAGTCTGCCATGTAGATAGCTCAACAAAATATACCGCAGGTAATGGGACTCCATTAAACGATGAATACGTACATGCACTTTATTATTTTTATTTCCATAAAATTGATTGGTAAATAAATTATACGAATTGAAATTTTGCCAACTGAGGAAAAAGTATCCAGGACGGGAATCGAACCCAAGACCTTTGGCTTAAATTGCCAACGGTCTGCCTATTGAGCTACCTGGACCGACAGTCGGCAGGTTGTCGGTGTGTAATAATCGGTAAATAAAGTGTATCTAACGTATCCATCGTTCAATGGCGTTCCATTACTTGCGGTATAATTTGTTGAGCTGTCTACGTGGTAGGCTAGATGCTATTGCCAATAAGGTTATCTGAATGAAATATGTCTGACGGGGGCCGGTCTATATAGCTTAATACGCAGAGCGTTAGCAATTTAAGCCAAAGGTCTTCTGCTCGGCTGTAATCCTGGTTACTTTTTCACTCGGTTTAAAAAATTTCAATTGATATAATATCTCCACACAATCAGTTTGATTGAGTTAAAAGTCCATTAATAAATTTTTTTCCGGATATCAGTCATACTGAGATTTGGAATAAGGGAGTTACTGTTTTTCTGTTGAAATATGAATTAATTGATCTTTAGCAGTATACTTATTATATTGGAATTCCTTTCTATTTATATAAGAATTTCGAATATAAACGAAAGTTTGCTAATAGAAAAGCTAAACAGGAAGTTTGCTAACGAAACGAAAGTTTGCTAATAGAAACGAAAGTTTGCGAACAGGTTACGCCCCACCAGTGGCTGAGAGGTTCTGCTCTCGAAGCTGGTAGACGGGAGGTGCTGGGTTCGATCCCAATCGCGCCCGTTGGCCTAATCGTTCGGAGTTTTCGTAGTTTTCTTCGAGCCGTGGATTTATCCATGCGTAAATACGGGTTAGGTTTCCTTAGAAAGACCCCCACGAAGGGCACTCCCCCCGGGCCTATATACCAAGTGTAGATAATTGGCCGTCAATAATCAACCCAATAATCAACCCAACCGAACAGGTTACAGCCCCAAAATGTACGAATTGTACTGTAGTTAATATTTTCGAAATTGTTGATTTATTTACTAAATTAACTTATATTAAAGCATTTTCTAAGTAATATATTTACTTGCTTACGTGACTTTTTTTTGCAGCCATGTTTTCACAATAGTTTGCCTCATCATTTGTAAAATTTGAAACACAAGAGAGATCAGTAAAAGTACACACACAAATTCGACAAAAAAAAAAAATCTCAAATTTCAATCATCTTGCTACATTTACTTTTAAAGCTCTGTTTGCTTTACTCTTCAAGCCCTGTTCATGACTTCAACACGGCTTGACAAATGCGGTCACGTTTGTAGCATTTTTGTTTTTAATTTCATGTTTTCTAAGCACGCATCAATTGCATGCTGGAGGCATTTTTTTTAGTTGTTAGCCATGTTGCGCACATTTTTGTTTATCATGAATTCTGGCTGAACTAGAAATGTCCATGAACTTGATTTAAAAGATAAGAATAACTTATTTAATAAAAATAAAATTAAAATTTTCTTATGCATGAATCTATTTTGAGATATTCACTTCAAGTTTTACCCCAAAATAATCATACCATTATGTACCAAACAATTTGTATTTGTATCACCCGTCACATCATTATTAAAAAAAATACACACTAAATCATTAGTGAATAAATTAAGCGCCAAATAAGGAGAAAACTAAACAACCATCTATATAAATCATAAAAGAGATGAATGATGAATCACAGTGTAAACAAGTGGGTAAGTGTGATCCAAGTTCCCACAAAGGGTTTCGTTTAATATTCCTTTCAAAACACTTTATCCTTTCTTTAAAAAATCCAAATAAATTTCATTTTCTAAAAAAAAAAAAAAAAAAAAAAAAAACTGTCTATTTTTCTCGGTTTTTCGAATATCTGAACAGGCCCGATAGCGGGTGAAGCCCAGTATTATATTCTGTCATAATAATATCTGTCATGTGGACTAAATGCGATATTTAAAAAAAAATAATTTCAAAATTAAACATGTTGTACACCTTCAAAATGTTAAAATATGCGAATATTTGCATAATCGGGTTTTTATCATCATTCAAAACGTTCCTCAAACTCATATATTTACTATTCTCTATTACTCATATTTATACTCGCTTTGTATTATACTGAAACATTTGAAAAATCCGTTAAACTTGCGATATGACGTCAGATTTTCTTTTTAATTCTCTAATGACGTGAAATTAATCTGCTATGTGTACATGCAAACATACTCATACCCCATGTATTATTGAGAAATTTTTCTGTTTTATTACCACTATGACGTCAATCATTTTCATTTCATATTAATCTTTTTTTTCAATTGGTGAAACTTTTTATTTCCTTTTTATTTTTCACGTGAAAATCGTCTGATAGAAAATTAATTATTGTAGATAGAATTTCATCATGGATTTTTAATTTTTGGCATCTGCTATAAGGGAAAATTTTCAAATTTAATAAGAAAAGGCTGTTAGAATTTTGGTTTTTTATCTCTATTTATTAAAATAATACGAATTTTTCAAAATTTAATATTTTCAGCTCTTCGCAGCTGTTATTCTGATTTATACACAAAGTTTCAACTCTGTAAGTTACACAGTTTTCGAGAATGGCTCTGTGACAAACAGACAACGGAGCGGAAGCAATAGGGTTTCGTGAGATGAACGAAACCCTAAAAAAGATAAATGTTTTTTAATCGCAGAAAATATAATACGACCACGAAAGAAAATATACAATAACCTCTTTAGAGTTACCCACGATTCTGAAAAGCGTGTTTTAACTTTAGAAAGGTCAGAAATCAATATATTTTCAAGATTTGAAGAATCATTTATAAAAACAAAAATTCGTTTGCTTCCACCGGAATATAGGTGTTTTGGATGCTATCAATTCTCCAGTAAACAATTTCATGTTCAACAAACAAGTTTCACAGATACACAAGTTAAATTAACAGCATTAACATCAAAAGTAAAATTAAAATTATTTTGTTTTTCTTGCATGAATAAATTCATTTTCACAGTTGAAAATGTTTATTTAAGAATTGATAGCATCCTAAATACTGATATTCTGGTGGGAGAAAACTCATTAATACACTACAAAAACTGCTCGGAAACGTTTCCGAAAATCCGTGGCAGCAAAAAAAACCTTTTTTTTTTTTTTAATAAATTCTTCTATAAATGAAAAAGTATCGTTTTTTCAGGTTGCTATGACGAAAGAACTTTTTTTTCGGAATCATGTGCAACTTGGAAGAGATTATTGCATATTACTTACCCATCATACGTAGTATAGGGTAAGTCTTGTAATTGTTTTGAAAATCGAAAAAAATTTTTTGACGGATTTACACGTTTCAGACACTGGAGATTCCGAAAAACATATTTTTAGAAATTTTTTTTTGCCGTCCGTCTGTGTGTCTGTGTGTCTGTGTGTGTGTCTGTAAACGCTCTATGTCCCGAAAAAATTGAGATAGAGACTTGCAATTTGGTATGTACTTAGTATGTAATAATGGGAAGAAGCCTATTTCATTTCAATAACCTCGATTTACCGGAACTATTTTTTTCGGACTCTCGAAATATTCGTTCTGATAAAAGGTATATAAAAATTTTCGAAATTGTTTAGTTTAAGAAATGAATATAAAAGACAATAAAAAAACAAATTTTACATTAAGCATGAAGTCGATCGGATAATGAGTTGCCGAGATATTTGTAATCCTATTTTACACACTCTTCGATTTTTCATGACCCTGTATTTCATCCAAATTTCACTTTAAAGATATATTTTAATTGGAAATTTGACGCTTAATCAGATGCAATAAACCGCTAGTTAATAGGATTATTATTTTTGGAGTTATAAGGAAAAACCCCTTTCAAGCAATTCAGTAACCGAGCCTTTAAAGTTTATGGCGTCATCAAGCCACGATTTTATTTGAATTGCAATGCATTTTATAAGTAGTTTACACATTTTTATTTTAATATTTTACATTATGCATATCCATGATGGGTAAGTATTACGGTGGCCCCAACGGCTAGTTTTCCTTCGTGGTTATATCATATTTTCGTAGATTAAGAATAATTTGTCCTTTTTTTTCCATACTTAAAATATTAATATAAAACTTTTTTCCTTCATTTTTTTTATTGAATTTCTACGTTCAGAGAGTAACGTTTTCTGTAGAATGACTCACAAACTACAAAACACTTGCTTTATAAATTTTCTACAACAACATTGTTTGAGCGCTGCTGGGAAATTTCGACGTGATGTTTTTCACTTTGTTGCAAATTTTCTGTTAGTGAAATAATCTTTATTAATAACAACATATTAATACCGTTAACAAAAAGCTGTTGTTTCTGAATATTAAAAAGAATGTTTATATGGTATTTATTAAAAAAAGCTGATTGTGTTGCAACGATTGATTTTTAAAGAATGAGAAATTTGAAATTTAGAATTTTGAATATGCACGATACAAGAAAGTTAGATTTTCCGACGCCACGCGAGATGTTCAAAATTGTCTAGCAAATGCTGTCTTGTAGCTTCAGTCCCCTCCCCTTGGCATTACAGTACAAATTGCTAACTCTTGCTTATCCACTTGTTTAAGTTGATCTTTTTAGGATTTAATTAAATATGGTATTTTTATAAATATGGTACCTTTATAAGTTGTACTCCTGTTTAACTTGAACAGAAAATTTTTGTAATGGTTGTATAGTGGTTAACGTATACCGATTTTTTCAGGTCCCTTTTTTCCTTTGATTTTCCTCATAAGTGGACTATTGGTGACTGATTATAAAAAAATAAAAATAATTCCTCCAACTAGATTTTTTGAAAAGTGATTTCGATCTAGTTAGGAAAGTTTTTCCCCGCACGCATGTGTGTCTAGACAATCTTTATTGATTACTTGTACAATATTTTCATAAAAATTCTAAAGATTTAGTTTAGCAAAGTATTGTAGCTATATTGACTTAATTATTTGTAGTAAATATGTTTGTACTAAGTATATTGACTTAATGTACTGTATTTATTATACGTTTTTCAAAGCTGAAATATATAAGTATAGAAGAACTATTAAATTTAAAAAATTTGTTTTCTGCTTTGACATATGAAAAGAATCGTAAGAGTTTATCATTGACAGACAGTATGAAATCTTTAACTTTGAACAATTTAATTATACACTTTTAAAATGAAATGAGAACCAAAATAAAACTAATAACTATGAACAAAATGTACCAATACTTTATTAGTCCCTATTCCTAATTTACTGCTCAATTTCAGCCTGAAGTGTCATTTTTGAACTTGTAAAAATCTGAGATAATATATTTTAAGTAAAACATTTTCCTTGGGTTCTATTTACTATTTACACCAAGTTTTATTGCGTTTGGCATAAATGATTTTTTTTCTTTTTTATAATTGAATTCTAAAACCACATTTTTTTATTATCGCCTCTCTGTATATTTCTTTGTACACAATATGTTTTATAATAAGCCAAACACAAATACGATGAAAGTAAAATGAACGTTATTAATAAGTTGGAAATTGTACATCATTGTACATCATGGAAATTGTACAATCATTAAACGTGACAAATGAGGTCAGATCGTACTATAACTAGTTTTACAATGTAAAAAAATCATCCTTATAATTTCAGTGAAATGAATTATATCGTCTGATAAGAGAGAAATAAGCATGCCTTTTATTTTTCATATTACGTATGCCACGTTTACAGATACGAATTTTTTTCGACAACAGACAGCGCTGCAAAATTCGTCATAGAGACCTTACTTTGCGAATGATTACCTCCATGGTTTATTATTTCTATGACTCACGATGAACGAGTTTCTTGTGTTTATTTACTTTAGTGGATTGATAAATTCTGCTGTTAATCTAACTTTCAGTGAAGTTATCTCAGAATCTGTACATTTTTTAATGCAACTGATCTCTCAAGCAAGCAATTTTTCTGAATGATCTTTCTAAAAATGTAACTTTTATGCAATTTTATTCGAAAAAATAATTTTGAATAAAAATGGCCGCTTGGCATATGAAAAAAAAGTGGTTAGCCCATATTTGTTTTCTTCAGTCACATGACTTGAGCTTTTATTATATAGATTACGTATGATAAGATTTAATAGAATAAAGAAAACTTTTATCAAGATTTTTTAAAGTTTTTATTCGATTATCATAAAATTTGAAATGACTCGACAAAATTCTACAACGATTATATATATATTAAATTTCAAACTATGCGGTTGGTTAGTTTTTGTGCTGTTATATGCGGACGGACGGATAGGCCAAGCAGACGGACGGAAACGACTATAGGTGCTATGTATTTATATAATTACGAACGCACTTAATATCTCTCTAAAACTCATCTGACCGTTTTGTATTTTTTTAAAATTTATATTAGAAGTCAAATGACCATATGTCTCTTATTGAAAATGGAAAACTTCATATTTAATATTTATTATAAAGATTTTGACGGTAGCCAAGATGGTACAATAAAATGCAATTAAAGTCATATATAAATCATTTTCAGAGAAGAAGTTAATATTTTCATTCCATTTATAACAAAAGTTAACAGTTGTTTATTTCAGAAGTTCAACTCTCATATATCTTGAAACTTTTGTTTTAGTAATGTTCGAATAATATTTCAAAATTTAGGTAAATCTTGTTGAATATTTATTTCTAGAATCACGCTGCCACAAGTTTGAAAGTATGGATTTTTAAATGATGTAAAAATCGTTGAATTAGACAGATATTTATAAATATCTCAAAAATTCAACGCACATCGTTGAATATTATAAAACAATAACATGAAGTTCATAACATTTTCAGTAAAGATATTTCCTTTAAATCGTTTTTCTCATATTTCATGTAAACTTATCGTAAGAAACCGTAAAAAAATACAATGTTTTTTATTATTTCACAGATGTGTTCGTGGAACATGTTAAAAAAAAAAAAACTCTATTGGGTTTCAACAAATTTTTTTTTTAACTTCATGCCGAATTAGATATGTAAAATTTTCTGTTTTGAAGTTTAAAGTTACTTGTAATAAAACTGCATTGTTCTTTAATATTTTTATTAGCAAGTTGTTTATTTACGAAAATAAAATTGTATTAAAAGTATGATCCATATGTAAACTTGCATGCCCTGTTTTCTTTTCTTTTCTTTTTTTCTTCTTTTAATTAGTTCAATGTTTACTAAAGAAATTCCAGAATCTTGTTTACCGAAATTTTTTAAACATTTATGATATATATTTTTTTGTATACTTGGTTAGTTCAATGTTTATTAAAAAATATATATATAAGAGCTTTACTAAATAAATCTTGTGTAAAATATTCATTGAATTTTACATTTAAAATAAGTACAATCTTTTTTTTTATATTAATAACATTATAAACATAAAACAAATACTTATTTTAATTATTCATGTGCCATTTTGAATAAACTAACCAAATTGAATACCTTCTGTTTACATTTAATTAACTACTGAATTTTAAAGTTAATTTTAGTAAAAAAAATAAAACAACATATTCTACTTAAAATATATCTTGAAATCTTATTTAAAACAAAGTTTTCATTTATTATTGTTTATTTCATTGTTAAACAAAAAATTAAGAAGAAGAAAATTGTTTTCATAAAGATCCTCGTAAAAATATGCATACTTCGTTTTTGTGTTTGTTTAATTCCTTTTTTAAAAATTTAAATTAATGTACAATATTTCTCAAACTAATATGAAAAATTGCCAAATACCTATAAAATTACAGGGAGTAATAAATCTGTTAATATATCTATAAAAAATTTCTAAAGCCATTTTTTTTTGTATTTATTAATTATACAATACAAAATACTAATGCTCTGTATTTTAATCGAATAGTCACTAGAAAGTCAGAGTTTAATATGAACAAGCTTTATGTGGATTTTTTTTGTGAATAGAACGAATGCAATATTCTTTAAACATTTATATGTATTATTAAATAATTACACAATTTAGAAATAGTTCCACAAAAATAAACTTCATATTGTGTGTTGCAAGTTGTCTTAACTGTAATTTTTTGTGAAATCCCTTTTGTATTTACTGAATATTATTATTTATAGTTTGAGAATTTGGATTTAATATTCAGAAATATCGAATCTAGGTAGGTTAAGGGTCAGCGCATCGCTCTCCCACGCTACAGCTCCATAGTTCAACTCCGGACTTGGGCAAGGTTCACTCAGACTTTCATCCCCGCGGGAAGATAAAATGAGTCCCAAGCTTGCTTGGGTACTAAACACAGAGAGTTCCGCTTTGAGTCGACCACATGACCGGGACATATAATGTATATCTCCCCAAGGCCCATGGTCTAGTAAACAGGGTCGGTTGGACGCTGTAGGACAAGATCCTTAATGTATTGTAGTGCCACAATTTATTTTTTAATTCTGGGAAATCATATTTAAAAACTGATATTACATTAATAAAAATAATAATAACGGATATTTTTTTTTCATATCTTTAAAATTTAAAATACAAATTTCATTCATTTAATATGTTATAAGAATAGAAAATTAGCTTCTTTTAAATATTCAAAATAAGCAGAATAGAAAATGTTAAAAATCAAACTTTGAATGAAATTTGATAAACGCAATCGGTTTTATCAGAAAAAAAAACTTTCCTTTAAATGCAATCGGGCGGTAAAAAAATATTCTGGAAAAATTCGATTGCTTTATAGGTAAAGAAACTCATCTATTTTAACAGGATCTGATGTCAAGACCTTTAACCACAAGGGAATGATCGAAATGTATACTCAATTTCAGGTTTCCAGTAAAGCGATGCTTTTGTTTACCAGATCGTGTCTTTAATTAATCTTGAATATATCTTAGTTATCTTAAGCAATTCTTCTAGCATTTCAACTTAATTGCTTTTCTGTTAAAGATATCTAAACTGTTGTGCCGGAAGAAAATTAAAAATGCTTAGAAATTATTTGATAGCTGTTTCTGAATAAACTATTAAATTATATTAATTATTTTAATAGAAATTAAAAATAATCTGTGCCCATTTCATTCAGAAAGCTATGAATTTAGTTTTAAAAATGTAAGTATTAAGACGCGAAAGATATTATTTAACACTTAATAAAACATATCCAATACCATAAAACAAATCTAATTTATTTCACAAAAAATAACGACTTCTAGTGGCCGAGAAAATAATGAACTCTTTCCCTCTAATGGATTTTAAAAGTTACATAAAGTAAATTAAATTCATTTGTTGTCATATAACAAAACTAAATTAAGGATAAGAGAAGATAACTCTATTAAAATTTTAACTAATTAATTCGCATGCTGGAATAACCCTACCCCCGAATCCCAATTTGTATATGAATGATCTATAAATCAGTTGAAAGAAAATATCGTAAAGATAAAAATAATACCTCTATATTGCTCTTAAATCTCGCCAAGTACACAAAAGCTTTAAATGTGAAGAAGATGGCTACTGCCCAGGACAAAATATTTTGCTTTTACGAATTCACCCGTCAATATGACGTCAGTGTTACTCAAAGGCGTGTTTTCGCTTTATAATATAGATTGAAATACTTCCTTACCTCTCAACTAAGAAATATTTATTGCCGAAATTTAATAAAATCTTGTGTAATATAAATACTTTCTAGCTGATCCGCCCAGCGTTGCTTGGGCCCATGATAAAACCTTAAATAAACCCCAAATTTGTATTATTTTACGTACCCGATTTTGTATGAAATTATATCTTTAATAACAAAATCGAAAGATATATATATATATATATATATATATATATATGTCGTGTTTCCAAGTTCAAATCCGGGAAAAAGGCAGTCGTGTTCGTGATAAATAGGGTTAGCGATGTTATTGGTTTCCCTTTTAGTTCGCATCAGGCGGCCGAGTGGTATCATCAACAACAAGAAATGTCAGTCCATATTTTTGTCGAAGAACCTTTTATTTCCAGTTTAAGACATCTCTTCAGGGAAAATGCTCATTAGCCAACGCTAAACGAAAAAAAATACAACGTTCCATTATTTTCTAGAATCCGTCCCGATTCTTTTAGCAAACACCAGCGTCGAAAAATCCTCTCCGAATCAGGATGATCGTGTTTTTAAACTAGCTTGCGTAATAATACAGAATACGTCACGTGACCCACTTCTATCGAATCAAAAGGTCTCTTTTGGAACTTTATCAATATTTCCGGCGGATTTATTTTGTTGTAAAATGCAAAAACTTTCTACGCCCTACCAGAATATTCCATAATCTCGTACCAGATGCCTGTCATATCAACAAACGAGCTTATCTGTTTTTGAGGCTGTAGATAAACTTCGAATTTAATACGTAATAAAAATAATAAGAAGAAAAGAAAATGAATCTTTATAAAAGGGAAAAAAAAAAAAGAAAGAATTAAAGTTTTTCGGAAATATTTTAATAGACATTTGATATTTAATAATAGGATAACTTTATGAAATAAGTTTTTTTGAGCGGAATATTTTAAGAGATACGATATTTTAGCATTTAAATAAAGAAGTTATAGCAATTTGACCACACGGGAATAATACTAATGAATTTTAATAATGGATTAAAATAAAGATGTTCTATTTAAAGAATAAATTAAAAAAGCTATCGCCATTTTTAGAATAACTACATTCGAATAAATATTATTAAGTGGATTAGGAATAATTGGCTTTACATATGGATAGTAAAAGGCTATTTTAAGAATGAGAATTATTTTAATAAGCTGGGTTATATACCGAATATTATTGAATGGACAAATTTTATAGAATAATTGCGGAAAAAATTTAAATTTTGTAATATATATATATATATATATATATATTTTTTTTTTAAAAGTAGGATCGTTATATAGTTTTAAAAAAATAGCTAATGTCCTCCAAGTCCTTTGAAAATTTCAATGGCCATAAACATAACGAGTTTGTAGCCCGTGTAAAAATTACGTCAGAAATATTGTTATCTGGTTGTAAAATAAATGTTTTCTTTTCGCGTCGGGTCCGTTAACATAAAAATATAGTATTCGTCGTCTGATCTCTCTGAAATTTTAGTAGTTCATAAATATAACTGTTTCCAAGTCCTCTATAAAATTGCGTGAAAATATAAACATTTTAAATCGTGAAAACGTTATCAGAAGCCGAGCGTGACCGCGGAAAAAATCCCGTTATTATGGGTTTTCGCCGAAAATATCTCAGATTTTAATAAAAAAAATTACTTTTCCTTGTCCGAACGCTTCCAAATTGTTTTGGGTGATGTAAATCTGGTCTACCTAGATGTTCTAAAAATATAGTGTCGAAATACGAACGTTTAGTAACTTTTAGCTGAAGAAAAAAAATCTTCTCGTGAGGCGAGAAATGACCTGTGTTCGCCTGTATTTTTCAAAGGGTTAATATCTATATTTGAAAAAATAATTATACCGACTATTAGAAAGAGGTTTCAGCTTTAAGAGCATATGTTTGGTTTGTCTGTATCTCTAAAACTGTGCTATTGAGGGACGTTGGCGTAAGGGAGAGAACATAAACCCGGAAAAACGACCCTTTTTCAAAAATGTTTTTCAAAGGGTTAACATATATATATTTTCGAATTGATTACGTAATTGGAGAGGTAAGAGTGTGATCTTTCAGAATATGCTTTTACTTTTTAAATAAACTAAACGGTTTAGTCGATAGAATATAAAACAGAATTGCGAAATAAACGCATTTTTCTTGCAAATGGTTCTTTATTCTCCTGTGATGCGGAAATCGGGTTCTGGGCATGCACGAGTTCTGAAAGCCGACTCGCAAAAAAAAGAGAAATTATTAATCAGTTTTCAATTAATCTTTTTGTTAATTTTCAAAGTATTGAAATTCTGAGACTCAGGTGCACCAAGTCAAGCCTTGGACTATCCACACCTAAATTTTCAGACTTCTAGGTGGGCTAGATTTTCCTAGCCATCGCAGACAAACACACACACACGCTGATCGAAACTTTATTTTATTAGTATAGATATAAATGTAAATTGATATTACTACACTTATATCTAATGCAGAAATCCGGCGTTATTATAATTTTTGTTTTCGAAAATATAATTTTGGTGGTCACTCAAAACATTTAAAAGATAGATCCCGTGTAAATACATCATAAACAATTTTGATGGAAGAAGCATACAAAAACCATTCAAAAATATATCTTTTTACAAATGGAATATTGTAATTTTAGTTTTATTATCCATCTGGTGACAAGATTACTCATCCTTAAATGGCCGCGACAAATCAGGGGAATCCAATACAGATGGTGTGATTATTTCGTATACTTTTTGTGCTTATGAACTTCAACTTTCCAATATATACCTTGACAAAGCTGCTTATTTCACTCACTTACAAGGACGGTTTCCATAAGCTTATACTCAGAAAAATTTGAAAAACATTATAGAATATTCTTGTCATACAGCTATATATATATATCTATAAAAATTTTAAAAATATACAGAAAAATCTTGCCGTGAAGATACGTATGTCTATAAAAATGTTCCTGCGGAACCTCGATATACTATTAGTAAAAAATAATAAAATTCTCATTTTTTGGCGATTTATTGCTGGTTTTTACACAAATATCGAAATTTATAACGACAGCGTTCTTAATCAGCCAGTTACTTTTAAAACACACCATTGATGGAACAGTTGGGCAGTAGAGAATGAATTGACACCGTTAAATTTAAATTGTACTCTTTGTCTTATTTAAGGACAGAGTTTCAGTGATTTTTTAAGGTTAAGAATACTATTAAAATTTATTGGTGAGAATCTTCCAACTGTTGCGTCACTGTTCCATCACTGAGACACTTAAAACTTATCCAGTGTAAAATTAAATAACAGCGGCAACACGTAACCTATACATATTATATAAGGTATAGAGATAATACTAAACTATTTCATCGTTAAGTTTAAATTGATTCAGTACTCTTCAAATTCCCAGCACGCATTGGGAACACATTTGGAACACTTTGATTCAAAACAAGTGTTCCAGTTACCTTAATGTGTACTGAAATGCGTTCCGAATATGAACCGCTATAATAGAAAGTGTTCTGAAAGTTTTCTGCGCAGGACATTTGTTAAATCTCAACTTGGGAACAGATTTGAGAACAGATTGGGAGCACATTTGGGCACACTTGTGAAATCATCACTTTCAAAAAGTGCGCTAGAAAGTGTTCCGAAAGTTTTCTGCGCAGGACATTTGTTAAATCTCAACTTGGGAACAGATTTGAGAACAGATTGGGAGCACATTTGGGCACACTTGTGAAATCATCACTTTCAAAAAGTGCGCTAGAAAGTGTTCCGAAAGTTTTCTGCGCAGGACATTTGTTAAATCTCAACTTGGGAACAGATTTGAGAACAGATTGGGAGCACATTTGGGCACACTTGTGAAATCATCACTTTCAAAAAGTGCGCTAGAAAGTGTTCCGAAAGTTTTCTGCGCAGGACATTTGTTAAATCTCAACTTGGGAACAGATTTGAGAACAGATTGGGAGCACACTTGTGAAATCATCACTTTCAAAAAGTGCGTTAGAAAGTGTTCCGAAAGTTTTCTGCGCAGGACATTTGTTAAATCTCAACTTGGGAACAGATTTGAGAACAGATTGGCAGCACATTTGGGCACACTTGTGAAATCATCACTTTCAAAAAGTGCGCTAGAAAGTGTGCTGAACAAAACAAGCGTTCTCAGAAGTATTTTAAAAACGGTTCCAAAAAGTGCGCTTCAATGTCTTCTAAAAAAGGTGACAAAATAAGTGTTCTGAAAAATAAGTGTTTTGTATAAAGATTTGCAGTGTACTGCGCATTTAAACATCCATTTAACAAGTAATTTCCAAATTCATTAAAATTACTTGCATTTGGCATGGAAGAAGTGTTGCCCGCCAAATTAAGTCTTTGTTGCGCCAAATATTCAAAAGTATTTAATTTTTTTAACAGATTTTCTTCTATTACAATTCCGCAGCTAAATTTGACTCATCCTTTATAATGTGCATGAGTAGTTTTTTTATTCAAAATATTTTTAGTATGCGCTTTAGGGAGACTTTCCTTGTTAGATAATTAAGCTCCTGAATATCCACTCTGCAACGCTTTCACTTATGTGGAAACTTTTAAACCTGTTAAAAGTATTGCAGTTACATTTAGTGATTACTTTTAAGTTTCGAAATCTGGATGTGGTCAGTATCTATTGAATGATTAACATGCTTCGATTGCAAATGGACTGATTTGTAAGCGCGTTTACATTGCAAAAGAAAAAGTGTTGATTTTACAGTATAATACTGACATCCCAGCTGCCAGTATTATACCGTGAAAACAACATTTTTTTTTCAGTGTATATCCAATGATGTCAGATATCGGTTGATGATATCGGATCCAATGATGTCGGTATCTGAGATACCGATCCCATCCCAGATTTCAGAAGCATACAAATAATCAAATATAACTGCAATGATTTTAAAAGTAGAATTTTCCTAGAAGGTTGGTTTACTAGATTACAGAAATCTCCGCTAAATGAAGAATGTACAATTCCACATAATATGTTGTCCTACCTATATATTGTTTCTGTTGTCAACATCCCTTTTTTTTAAGCAAATAAAAAACTCATAACTATAAATGAGATACCATATGAAAGGATTTTGAAGCGGCTTCTGACATAGTACACTCACATTTCCTTAAAACGTGTATTTTGATTAACAATTGCAATTAATTAAAAATTAACTCGGCATTGTTTTCATAAATGAAATGAAAGTCTTATCTGAAATGAGTTTTATTTCAAAATTCTCCACTAAAATAAAATACCGCAACAATGATTACGTAAAATAAAGTTCAATAAAGATCGTTTTGATCTTTTTAACGCACTTGCAATTTCAGAAACATACTTATGTTTTGCTCTCATACTCCAGATATTTATCACCTCCTCCTCTGAAAATTCTTTCGACTTAAGCATTTTGTACTAACTCAAAAATAACAACTGACTGCTTCTTATACACCTAGAAATCGTTTGCGTGCGCAACCGCTTACAACAGTTTGGAAAATTTGCTTAAAAACGATTTTGTGCTTAAACTTTTGACACGGTTATTTTAGTTCTATTCTTAAATTCCATGGTTTGAAATGAAATTTAATAAGATAATTTTATTGAATCTGGTGTTAAAACTGTTATTATTAACATATAGAAGATGAGATATTGAAATAAAGTGAATATTTAAAGTTTTATTCTAAAATTGTTATCGTGCTTAAACTATTGACACACACGGTATTTCACAATTGAATGTACAGTACATGGAACATCATGAAAATAAGTTATATTTTTAAAGGGAAATCAGGAATATCTGAAGAATAATCCTGGAATTCAGAGTGTATTGATACTGTTCTATTTCAAATTAATAGTTTCAATTAAAAAATCTAATACTCCAATTAATACTACGAAGTGTCGTTTGACACAGGATTAAGCATGCAAAAGCTTCAAACCACTTACGATCCCGAAGGAAGTAAATAATGTACGTAACTGATTATCTTTCAAACAACTATTTATACACTACGTATTTTATCCTAAAACACACACATTTATGCCATAAATTATTAAAAGTTAAATAATTTCGCTCGGCACCGATCTTTATTATCCCTGAATAATAATAACGAGCAGTATAAAGCTAAAAATAATGAGACATATTTTTTTAAATAGGGTATCTAAGATAAAGATAAATCATATTTTAAGAGGTGTTGTAGCCTCTTAAAACTTTTTGCATAGCTAACAAGGCTCGCAATACTTTTATTCAGTCAAAATTCAGTCTTGCATTAATTCGAACTCGGATTTCAGCAACACATTCTACAGACTTATGCTGCATTGCTTGAAATTAACATTGCATAAGAAAAATATACACTTAAATCTTTTTCTAAAACTCTCAACGATTTCTTAAACACATATAAGTATGCACTTGACAAACATTAGTTTTATTTATAAAGTGTTTTTTTTCGTGAAAGTTATTATTATTATTACTATCTTTATTACTTATTATTTATTTCAGCGTATAGCGTGCACCTACGATTTGACAATATTTCTTTATCTATTTTATATTTATTCACCATATAACGAGAACTTCCTTCTTTGCAAAGAATCCGTTATGAGATATGTACCATAAAAATACAATAAATAATAAAAATGTCCTTACAGCCTATATCGGGAGGAAACGATAGTTTCCCTTTTCATTGATTTAAAAATTCATCTAATTATACTCAAACATACGAAGCAAAATTGCGTGGAGCCCTATTATAGAAGATTCAAACCCAGTTTTCGTCAACACTGAATTTGAATGAGAATTTCGCCAACTTAGTCAGCTATATCCAATTTGGCTTCATTTACGGCGATTTATTTTTGGTCTCCATATTTGTCTATATTTAACAAAGTGCCACCTGGCGAGAATTTGACGCTGGTGTACATGATTATGTAGTTTTAAGCGTATGAGAGTAGCAACAGAGGTTACAACAGTTAGCGTAAATTTGCAAGAAGCCACGTTTTCGAAAGTTCATAAATGAAACCTGATTATGGAAAAATCATCTACCCTAGAAGTTCAAACTGATATATCTCAGTCTCTTTTTATGATAGAGGCAAAAAAATAAATCTTCCAAATCCTTGTATCAAGGCCTAATACGTATGTGTAAAAACTTCTAAAATTTAAATCTTTTGTACATGTTTTTGAAGTTGAAATATTTAAGGCCGTCATTTTGAAACAAGAGGGTGGATGAAGCTGGCCATCGAATTCGTCGAGATCTTGGTATGTCTTGTACACATGCGCAATCACATCCAAATCGGTTGATAAATACTAGTGCTATCGCATTCCAAAAATCCGATTGTTTCAAAATGTGAGCCACCATATAATTTAAAGCTGCTATATCTCAGCCATTTTTTGAAATTAGGAGAAAAAAACCGCTGCGAAATTGTTGTATTAAGGTCAAACACTTAAACAACAAAAACTTTTTAAATTTCTAATTTTTTGCACATCTTTTTGAATTTTGAATTTTTAAATGCGTCAATTTGAAACAAGATGGCGAATGAAGCAGACCAAAGAACTCGGTCGAGACCTGGTAAGTCCTGTACACATGCTTAGTCACATCTAAATCAGTTAATAAATACGAGTATTATCGCATGAGAAAAATGAGATTGTTTAAAAATGTTAGCCACCTTAAAATTTCAAACTGCTATATCTCATTTATTTTTTTCAAGATAGGAGCGAAACAAAAAATGCCCCGCAATCCTTTCATTGAGACTGACTACTAAAAGGAAAAAAAGTTTGATCTTATAATATGCTTGTATATCTTTTTGAATTTTAAATTTTTAAGTGGCCGCTATTTTGAAACAAGATGGTGGATAAAGTTGGCCAACGATATCGGCCGGGTCCTTTGTAAGTCCTGTACGCATTCTCCAGTCATATCCAAATCGTTTAATAAATATGAGTGCTACATCATGAAAAAAATGATAACAACGTATAGACGGGAGTTGATTTTGAGGTATAGGGGTCATGATCTGTAAAAATATACGGATATTCAAAAGAAATCCGTTACATTACGGTCTATGGGGAAAAATCGTTTGCGGTTTATTTTAAAGATGTTTCAATATTTCAATCATATCGAAATCGATATATATATATATATATATATATATATATATATCACTGAGGTGCATTACAAGAGACTTACTGTGGAATATTGTGTGTATAGCATTCATCGAACATTTATAGGGACACACAAAAGAAATCGTTAAATTACTGTCTGTTAACAATAATTGCTGGAAGTACGTTTTCAGTTGCGGAACGCGTTTTTAAATTTAATTAAATTTTGTATATTACTTGATGTGTATAAATTCTACAGATCATATACAGGGCAGCACAAAAAATCTCTAGTACATTTCCATTTATAAACGGAAAGTGCAGAAGGGGAATTTTAAACTGTGCTGCGCGTATTCTAACTGAAGTAAAGTTTAGTATTCTATGTAGTATATATACAAATCTATAGATGATATACAGGACTGCACAAAAGAAATCGGATATTTTTCCGAACGTTTTTGGAAAATTCCTGATTTTGGATTTTTAAACGTGTTATGTGTTTTCCAAAATGTTTACTTAGACATCATATTTCACCTTATTAAAGGGTAAAGATTTGTAAAAGTATATTGAAAGTGTTGGAACGTGTTACATAATCTATTCTTGAAGCATGACTTTTCGTTCTTGTTACATTTTGTAACGGAAGCTACCTAAAAAGTATGAGCAAATGGTGAACTGAGGATGCACGAAATCTATCTGTGTATCCGAATCCCCCACAAAGCAATTTGGATCATTCTCTGATTCATTCAATTAATCAGGTCTTCTTTTACTTTTCATTAATATAGAAATCTATATGCTTATCCTTATCTTTTCTGATGATTTAATGTTACATTTTTATACCCGACGTATAATGCGCACCTGTAAATTTTGATCGATTTTCATGTTTCAGAAGGGCTTGTTATACGCCGAAATATACGGTATTATTTTACATATGACTGCATTCAGTAGCGGCTCGTGATTGCCTTTATTTGGGGCACTAAATGCTTGGCCACAAAATGTATTCTTTTCATACCATTATTTTATTAAAAAAAATGTTTGCTTTGCTTAATGACAGAACATTTGGCAAAAAAATACGACAAAAATTTATTTAAAAAAATAGTGGTACAGAAAGAATAAATTTGGCAGCTATGCATTTAGTGCCCCCACCCCCTAAAAAACAGTCACGAGTCGCCATTGAAAGCGTCTTTAAAGACATTTTCTGTTTTTCTCTCGTTCCAATAATTAGCAGGCTCGCATAGAGTGAAATATGCTGTATGAGATGCACATTCCTTTCAAGGATAAAGGAAAGAAAAAAAAACAGAAATAATAAAATGATAAAAGACTTTTAATTAGTAAAATTTAACAATTCTTTTCTAAAATGTAGAGTGTATAATTCAATTAGAATTTTCATTAATATTAATATCACAATTAAGAACTAAAAATAATATGTAACTAGATAAAACATGTCTGTCTCAACTATGTTTTCAAAATAATTGCAATTTTATTTTCAATTTAATTAGGATGTTTAGTATTTAAGAAAATATTTCCGTTGCATTACGTTTTACACTAGTATGTTTTTTTTTTTTTTGTAACATCTGTGAATGTCAAAACTAATCGATTTTCGTTGATTGTGAAAAATTAGTCGAATGTTGGAGACAGCCAATTAAAACTTCAAGTTCGAAAGAAAGTTAAAAAACTGTTTTCAATTAAAACTCTTCTCACTCTAATTAATAGGTTAGAATTTTACACGACAGGCGAGAACAAAATTTCACAACCAGACGTTTTACTGCTTCTTTTCTTTTTAAAAATCGGTTTCAATTAAATTTAGCCAACAGGAAAATATTTTAGAAATTTTTAAATAAATGACACCAATTTCCAAAAACATCACTGTGTTAAAACAAACTTGTAAAATGAAATATACAATTTCAAGTAATAGTTTACTAGCAATCAAATGCTAAAACATTAAAAATTAAAATTGTTGATAAAAAGTATAAAATATATAACTTGGGAACTGTATATTTCAGCGTTTTAAAATATTTTCCATTTAATAATCGAAATTCACCAAAACAGTAATTTTTTCGACTTTCTATGCTTTCAGACAATGTCTGATTCAGACAATGTCTGAAATAGTAAAAGCTACAGAAATCTGAAATGAAATTATAATGTTACAAACAATTTTGAAATATAACAAAATTTATTGATTTTTTTTAAAGTTATAAATAATCTTACAAGGAGAGTGCCAAGCTTGGTAATCACAGATTTTGATTATTTTTATATATGTTGTAGGGTAGAAGCCCCTTAGTCTCAGGTTCAATGGATTTTATACAACGCTCCTTAGTTCTCGAGAAATTAGGGGTCTAATAACATAACTTAAATACTTACTTTGTAACGAAATAACTGTGTTGGTCGTTGCTCAGTTGGTATGGCATCTGCTTGTTGTTCCGAGGGCCCGGGTTCGATGCCGGAACGAGCTACGTTTGTTTTTCTCAATTTTATTTTATAAATATACTTGTAATTATAATTTAATAATCTCAATACAATTTTTTTAACATGATTAAATTTTATGATTACATGATTAAATTTAGCATTTTTGATTTTTTTAAAAATCACATTTAAAATGTATTCCATATATGCTTTATCAATGCAACGATACTGAACAACTGTGCCAATTCGTGATTGTAAAGAAACATCATTTATAAATTGCCTTAACGAAACGCTTTAAAGCCAATGCGATGACAATACTGTTTTTAAAGTAAAAAGCATAATTATAGTAAAATTTAGCATAAGAATTAAATTACAACTTATTTATGTTTTATTTTATTGTAACTAGAGGGCGCCACAACAGACTTTGGTTATTTCTTTTTTTTTTTAGTTTGGTGCAGTTAAATGTTTTTTGTTTTCAATCTTTATCGCACAAGTGCGTATCATTCTATAACAGCTTATAATCGTATAAAATTGGAAGAAGCAAGCTGTAGGTCACAAGAAGAACAATCTGAAGTATCGGGATTAGATGAAAATCAGAAAAGTGATGTCACAAATGCGTTGAAGCACTGTAAAATTTTATTGCAAAACAATGGATTTTTACCCAATAATCAAGCATCTGAATTATCTTTGTTTTCTATTGCGATGAGAGAAGAATTCTATAATTCAATAGTAAATATGCTGATTTTGCAACGATTTTTGAATTTTTACTAGTCAATAATAGATCCAATTTTTATAATGCTCTTTAAATGATGAGAATGTTTAATAATAGTTTAAAAATCAAAAATGCTAAATTAAAATTTAATTATGTTAACAAAATTTTTTATTGAGATTATTAAATTATAATTACAAGTATATTTATAAAAAAAGAGAGAAAAACAAACGTAGCGCGTTCCGGCATCGAACCCGGGCCCTCGGAACAACGAGCAAACGCCATACCAACTGAGCTATGACCAACGAAGTTATTCCGTTACAAAGTAAATATTTAAGTTGTATTATAATGTTAGACCCCCCCATTTCTCGAGAACTAAGGAGCGTTGTATAAAATCCATTGAACCTGAAACTAAGGGGCTTCTACCCTACAACATATATAAAAATAATCAAAATCTGTGATTACCAAGCTTGGCACTCTCCTTGTTAGATAATATTGTTTTATGCAAATTAAAAAAATAATAATAAGGTCAAGTTTAAATAAACACTAGGTTATTGTCAGAATCTATGTAACTGGCAGAGTGGTTAAGATTATTAGAATTTTTTATAATTGCATTACTCTGTATACTCCTAGCATAACAGATTACACTGCAAAAAATAATTGTTGATTTTACAGTATAATACTGGCGCCCCAGTTGCCAGTATTATACCGTAAAATTAACAGTATTAAACAGTAAAATAAGCAGTAATACGTTATCGCGCATGCACGGCAGCGTATTACTGCTCATTTTACTGTTTAATACTGTTAATTTTACGGTATAATACTGGCAGCTGGGGTGTCAGTATTATACTGCAAAATCAACTATTATTTTTTGCAGTGTACTTTAAAACACTTAATACACCACACAATATTGTGTACTTTCAAACACTTAACACACAGCATATATATTTGCATGCAATTATTTAAAAAAAATTATATTTCTTACATACTTGCATACTTTTATACTTTAACATCTTATAACATATACATACAAAAACTTTTAAAGTACACTATACATATAACAATTTTTTCTTCAGCAAATATAAGTAAAATGACTAATGAAGAGTACTGTATAATTCTCATTCAACTAAAACTAAATACAAGATCTGTAAATTAAGAGATGAGACGTTTCCTAGGAGCATTTGTATTTAAATATAAATTACAAATTTACTCGATTTCTTCCGAAATAATTTTTTAAGGTGTCACAGATATTTTACATGATGTTTGTTTATTTGTTTGTTTACTTTGAACTTTGAAGGGAGGTGGGCTTTGAGACCTGTAGGTACAAGGCTGTCGTCTCGAATGATCCATATACATTTATTTTTAATCACAGAAACACATATGGACTTCAACAATTACATCAATCTGGATGAGAAAGTACAAGGAAATTTTACAACACCAAGAGTTACATCCGGAAGCTTCACAAAGTGTGTGCAATGGAGCTGGCGGGAGTCGAACACCACCGGCCTTGCTTCCTACGCTATGAAGCGATTAGCGGAGTGGTGCCTTAACCACTCGGTCACGGAGGCCCCTTGTTTGTTTATTGAGAACATACATCTGACTTGTGTGCTTGACATCAAGTGCCCGCTTATAAGTCATCGTCAATATACAGGGACGAGATAGCCACAAGGAAATTTACAACACCAGAGAGTTACATGCGGGAGCTCCACAAAGTGTGTGCAATGGAGCTGGCGGGAGTCCAACCCGCCGACCTGACTCCTACGCTCTCAAGCGATTAGCGGAATGGTGTCTTAACCACTCGGCCACGGAGGCCCCTTACATGATGTTAGAAGCAGAAACGATGTCCTAAATTTCAGCTGCTCGAACAGTCGTTTAGATGTTTTCTCTGTTGCAAAACAGTGTACCTTCATCTAGATTTACAATCGTAAGAACAGAAAAGAGTAAAAAAAAACTGAATTCAGGTGATTATGGAGGCTAGGGGCAGGGCTACACTAGAGCCCCTTATAGGAGCGCGACCTACGTTATACCAAGGCTAGAGTTGCAAAGGCTAGAAAAAACCCGGTTTAAACTTGGGAATAAACCGGGATTTTTGGGAATAAACCGGGTGTTTTGGGAATAAACCAGGTCTTTTGGGAATAAACCTGGGAATAAACCGGGTCTATTGGAAATAAACCCGGGAATAAACCGGATTTTTGCAACTCTAACCAAGGCTACACTAGATACCGGGCTTGCTCATTCATTATCATGATGTCACAAAAGGTGGCTGGCCGCGACCAGCGATTGGTGCAAAGCGACGTGCCCGTCGTTTTGTGCCAATCGCTGCATGTCTTTCATTTTGTCGTTTCGCTTTGCACCAATCGCTGGTAGCGGCCAGCCACCATTTGTGACGTCATGATAATGAATGAGCAAGCCCGGTATCTAGTGTAGCCCTGGTTATACACGGCCGGTGCATGACGTTTAAAACGTCACATGGACTGGATCATTTTTACTCGGCGATTGGTGCAAAACGGGGGGCGCGCCGCTCTTCACCAATCACCGTGTAAAAATGATCCACTCCATGTGACGTTTTAAACGTCATGCACCGGCCGTCGAGACTAACGAAATAGACAGGCTACCGCGGTGCATTCCACTTATCTTTTTTTACAGACCGCGAGAGTGACGTGATGCTCTTTTCGTACACCTGCATTGGTGCATTCGAGCATCACGTGACTCCCGCGGTCTGTAAAAAAAGATACGCGTAAAGCACCGCGGTAGCCTTTCTTTTTCGTTAGCCTCGCCGGCCGTGTATAATGTAGGTCGCGGTCTTAGGCTACACTAGATACACTTAGGCTACACTAGATACCGGAGTTGCTCATTCATTATCATGACGTCACAAAAGGTGGCTGGCCGCGACGAAAGACATACAGCGATTGGTATAAAATGATGGGCGCGTCGCTTTGTACCACTCGCTAGCCCGGTATCTAGTGTTGCCTTGCTAGTGGACAACAGGGATGCCTCGTACAGCGTCATCTGACAGGAGCATTGTCATAATTACAGCGCCTAGAATGCATAGTGTGGAAACCGGCTATCACAGTAATGCTTTAAAAAATGCTAAAATATTGTAGCCGATAAATGTGCAACGATGCTATACGATAATAGGGTGATCGTAGTGACATCTGCTAGATTTTTTTCAACGTAAACATTGTAATGCAAAAATTTAGTAAATATTATATATATTTTGAACAGTTATAAGTTGATAATCAAGCAATGACATAAAATAAGTTGCAGAATATATTTTAAGAGGATAACTATATATCATCATTGCTAAATCGCTTCAGCAATAAACGGAAAAAAGGCTTTGCTTTTGCAAAAATGTTAAAATGAAAATCCCGACAGCTTTAGCATATTACTCCAAAAAAAAAAAAAAAAGATATTCAAAAAATTTCTGAATCACTAATGCACGTACACATATGAATTAGTTCCGATGCATGCATACATGATACTGCAAATTGATTATTATTAATATTACTTGTAATTTATCAAAGAAATGCTACTTTTGAATGTATTTGAAAAGTTTAATTGAAAAAGAGCTAGCAGGTGTCGCTGCTATCGAACTCTTATCGTTCAGTATCATTGTACATTTATCGAATTCAGTTTCTTAGTACTACTTTGTAGCAGTTTTCCACATTATTTATTCTACGCGCTGTATCATAATGAAGCATCAAAGTCCCTTTGATGTACGGCATTGCGCAGTCTAGTTCAAATTTAGCGTCTCTGCGATTAATCTTTCGATAGTCTAACCTCATAACGTCCCTTTATCTATATTTTATTCAATCCTTGTTGTTGATAGCTTTTCAGAACGATGATCGTCTTAAGTAAATTCTTAGCCTTCAGAAAGGGCATTAAGAGACTTGAAAACTTGTACTGAAGACAAAAAATAGTTTCCACATCGTTGTTGCAGTTTTTCAAAAGTTTCAGTCGTGATTTTTTTCGACATGTAAGAAAATTTGATAGACCTCAAAAACCAAATCTTGCGCAAACATATTCAAGAAATTTAACGTGAATTTATTACATTGCATGAAATTTACTTTCAAATCAATTTTTTATATATACAAAATTTCGACTTTAATTCAATTATTTTATTCAGTAACTTAGTCATTTAAAAATACTAATTCAAATTATATTTCATTCCAAAATTCAATGATTATGAAGCATCATGGAATGACATTTTATACTTACGAAAAATTAGCAATAACTGAAGGGTAATCCTTGAAATTTAGAACTTGTCAATACTGTACCATTTACAATGAATAGTTTTAATTAAAAATCTAATCCTTCCATTGATAGAACTAGCCGTGTTTGACACAGGCTTATTAAAACTTGCAAAGGCTTAAATTTACTTACGATCCCAGAGGAAGTAAACTTTGTACAGAACTATTAATCTTCCAAACAACGATTCATTTATTATGTACTTTATCGTAACACATTCATTATGGTATAAATTATAAAAGTTGTATTTTCCTTTAACCGTTGTTGAATATCAATAACGATCCATGTACAATTAAAATTAATGTTTTTGTTATTCTATATTAGCAGACTTGTTAGTTTTATTATATTTAGTTTTCTATATGCGATATTTCATGTTTCTTTTTAGTTTCGTTCAATAGTTATGACTGAATAACAAATTATACACTGTGATTTGAAATGATATTCTCAAATTCAAACACTTTTATTTTCTATAGCATACATTAAATGTGAATAGTATATATTATGACTTATGAATGTCATATTAAAATTTACATATGTTCTTAGTGCCAAACCTCCGCCATCTGAATGGATGGCTTCTATGTCGTAGTTGAACACATTCTATACCCGATGAGAAATGTTTTGCCTCACACCGTTCACCACAGCTGCAATGCAGTTTTGTAGTTTTCGCTCTTTCAAATAAATATTTTTATTTATTTATTTTTTTTTTTTTTGCGAGCCCCTTTAATGTTTTACTGAACTCATAAAATCAAAGAAAAAATATTCCTAGTGTATAGTTGCGTCTTTTTTTTTTCAATTGAAATCGATAGCTTGTATGTTTTGTTTTTGTATACCGTATAACTATTATTTTAGTTTGATTTTTCGACAATAGATGGCACTGAATTATATGAAAATTCAAGACTGATCAAACTAAAAGTGATTTTGTTTTTTAATCGTTATTACTTTTTGATTATAGTAACTTGAACTGAGACATAATATGCGTGCAGTTAGATAACTTTTACACGTTAGTATACTTACACAATTCTTACACGCGCAACTATATTTATTGCAAACAATTTATTTTAAAATTACTGAACACAAATTTTGTGAGCTGTCTTATAAACATCGCACGTTTTTCAACGTTTATGAATTACTAATTTTAATGTATATGTATTCTTTTTGAAACACCTTGCAGGTGGTAAATGTAGGTGGTAAAATTTATAGTTTATAATTCTGATTTTATTTGAAAAATAATTTCAAATTATCATATTTTCGTAAAACATATAAATTGTAACCTCGAAAGTTTTTAACTGAAATCGATTTAGAGGAGCTTTAAACATACGAATTCAAAATTATAGATTATTACTATATATTTCTTTTTTGCGTTCTGCTTAAAAAACTTCCAGCATTGCAATCTGTTAATGATGAATTTAACAAGGAATTTAATAATTCCTGTTTATCCTCCAAAATTAAAATTCAGGGAAGAATCTAAATATGAAGTCAAAATTAGATGCTTGTATTGAAAATTAGCAAGCAGGCGATTCCATTAAGTAAAATTTAAGTAAAGCTTAATTAGTAAACGTTAGTACTAATCGATTGCTACCAGTCACATGTTTATACGATGATTTTTGGAAGAGTTAGTAGGCGGATCACTTTTTTTTCACAACACTATCCCCTCTAGCAGCAACTTTGATAACCTAATAAGCAATATCAACAGTTGTTCCAAATTTAGTACAGTAAGACACTCTTCATTGGGTGCGAAATCAATTTAACTACTGTATGGATTTTTGCATTCAGATGTCGGGGAGTACATTGAACTTCTTTAAACTTTAATTTGTGTATCACTAATATTTGCAAATATAATCGCATATATATATATATATCGAAAAAATATGAAAATTGGTAGTTTTATTAAGAAATGTTCGATAAACACGCTGAAGCAGACAGTTTTTAAATAGAAGAATTATTTTAAGAGATATTTAATATTAAAGCTGGTCAAAATAGTTTTCTTTAAAAAGTTTTATAGGAACGAAAACTATGCACAGGAATTTAACCATAATTTATAAGGATATAGTTGACAAGCTTACGGCGTGCAGACTGCAACTATTTTTTTAATTTGAGTAATTTGTTTGAGGTTATATTTTAAATTTTTTTAAATAAAAAATGCAAGCAGTATGTTTAAATATAGTGAACAAGTATCGCAAAGATTAACCGGAAAAGGGTGAAATTATAAGAAAAGACAGCGCTAGCAATTTTAATGCTATAAAAAGAAAATTAGTGCAAAATATTTGTCACATTCGGAAAAAGAAATTAAGTTAAGAAATATAAAAGTTTATCCTCCTAATATCAGTAAATGGGTGCGGCCGACTTCCAAATTCAGAGTAATTTTAGATATCTAATAAAATCTATAAAATAATTAGATTTCTTCCTACACTACATGAATTTTTCTTCTGAAACTATGTTATATCTTTCCAATGTGGTAAAAACATGAAAAATAAATTAATAAAAATTATTATCAGTGGGAAAAAATGTGTATTTTTTCCTACACAAATTTAGTATATCATAAAATTTTAATTAACATACATATGAATAACTATGCGGTGTAGGGCTTACAGTTCTGTTAGGAGTTGTATATAAAACGGACCGAAAACAAAAATTCTGTTTGAAGTCAACCCGAAACTAGACCCAAATTCGACCAAAAATTATTTTCGTTGATGCGAAACTGACAAAAAAATTATGGGGTGACTTAACCAGACATAAAAGAAAATTAATCATTGTTTTAATATATTTGCAGAAAAATAGTCTGCAAGTTTTCTCTTCTAATACAATTATTGCTCTTTTACTGAAGAATAAATATAAGTATATATATATATATATTCATTCAAATATATTCATTCATATTCGTTCAAATCTATCTCGTTTTCTACATTAAAAATACGCTGCAATTTCTTTTGAAAAATTGGTTTCCCACAACCTGAGTGTTTCAAAACGCAGTACGGAATAAAAAAAAATTGCCCCCCCTCCCCCCCCCCAAAAAAAAAACTAAATAAAAAAAAACTATGTATATATAAAATAAAAAATGCGCCAACTAGATCCGATACCGGATCTGATTTAGGTAAAATTGTGTTCTTCAACACGAAGAAAGAGTCCAGTAGGGCTAAATAAACAATATTAATTACGTTCATTTTTACTATCAAACTCGCAAACATTAATTACAAATTTTACTGCCAAATGAGTTTTAAATAGTTTTAAGAATCACAAGGCCAAATCCTTTGCTGGATAAATTTAGACTAATAAGGTTTCTTCTTCCCTATTAGAAATGTATTTCAACACATTTCAGATCAAAAACTTCCCCTGGAGTAGCTATAAAATATCAGAACTGCTCTAAATGTAATTTAAATAATTTTTTTTAAAGATTTGTCAGATCTGAAGCTAAGAAAAGAAATCACCAGCTTACACTAATTTGCTTAATTGCCACTTTTAAATGTTCTATAGAAATAATATTTTATTTACGATTTTAACTTAAAATTTGTTTTGTGTTGCTTTTCCCACCATTTAATTAAGCAGCAATTATAAAATATTTTTTAAATAAATTAAATTATAATAATCCGCATGATAACTGGTAACGGATTTGAAACTGTCGTACTTTAGCAGATCTAAAAATGGTCAAATGAAAATAAGTTGAAAACAATCTTGAAAAATTTCCGATATATGAGAAGCCGAACATTTATTTCAGTGTGTTTTAAATATCATGTTTTAAAGACAGTGAAATTATCTCCTATTGATTGTTCTTCGCACATAATAATGTAGTTGCTTTTTAATGTTTTCTTCCTTTTGTAATAGTCACATTGCAATATTTATCTACTTACAAGTGTTTGTAAGTGTTACTATTTTGGCTTTTATCAAGCAATTATCCTTCATTTAATATTTTTCGTACGCAATAATTAATTTTTTTAAATATTGTTTTATACTCTTTTAATATTCACGTGTAAATATTTTTCAATTGTACAATATTTGGCAATATTTTTTACGATTTTTTAATATTTGGCAACAATAGGTAACAAAATGTTTTTTTCTTAATATGAAATAATTCGCTATTAAAATACTGAAATTTTGAACAAAATTTTTTAAAAAAGGCAAAAAATTAGACAAATAAAAAAATATATATAAATGGACACAATACACCACCGCAACCTACTCCCGTATAGGCTTGCAAAAGATGATTAAATTGCTATGCATAGGTTTGATCCTATAAAACTTATTTAACTGAACTACTTTGAACATTTTCAACATTAAATAGAGGTTAAAATAATTATACAAAAATAAAATTATAAAATAATTGCACAAATTAATTCGGATGTTTTTCTGAATATTGTTTACAATTCCTGAAATTGTGTTTTTAAATACGTTATGCCTTTCACATTATTAAACACTAAATATTTGTAAAATTATTTTGGAAGTGTTGGAAAGTGTTACATAATTTATGCATGAAGATTCACGAGTTTTCGTTCTTGTTGATTTATAATATAGATATATACATACAGCTTAAATTTTAAAAGATAATTTAAATAAATTGAAAACGTATTTCGTGATTTTAATGCGTCATAGAATTTCTGAAAAGAATTAGAATTATTATTTACTTTTATGTGATACATTTCAAGAAGATATAAAAAAAAATCCCAGCATTCTTTTTGATTTTATTGTATACATATTGATTTAAAAAAAGAGAAAGTCAATATCAATTAAAATAAAAAATGAACATTTGCTTTCGGATAAATTTAAACTAAACCCCACTCTTTCTTATCTTTGAAGAAACATGCATAGTTTTTGCTTACCCATCATACGTAGTATAGGGTAAGTCTTGAAGAAAATCGTTTTGAAAATCGAATTTTTTTTTGACGGATTTACACGTTTCAGACACTGGAGATTCCGAAAAACATATTTTTAGGAAAAACATTTTGCCGTCCGACTGTCTGTGTGTCTATAAAGGCTCTATCTGCCGAACAAATCGAGCTAGAGACTTGAAATTTGGTATGTACTTAGTATGTAATAATGAGAAGAAGCTTATTGAATTTCAGTAACCTTTATTATACGGAACTATTTGTTTCGGACTCTCAAAATATTCGTTCTGGTAAAAGATATATAAAAATTTTTGAAATTGATTATTTTAAGGATTAAATATAAAAGACAATAAAAAAACAAATTTTGCATAAAGAATGAAGTCGATCGGGTAATGAGTTGCCGAGATATTTGTAATCCTATTTCCACACTCTTCGATTTTGCATCACCCTGTATTTCATTCAAATTTCATTTCAAAGCTATATTTTATTTGGAAATGAGACGCTTAATCCGACGCAGTAAACTCTTAGTTAATATGATTATCAATTTTGAAGTTATAAGGATGTTTCTTTTACGCAATTCAGTAATAGAGCATTTAAAGCGAGGCTAGCGAAAAAAGTTTATGACGTCATCAAGTCACGATTTTATTCGAATTGCAATGCATTTTATAAATAGTTTACACATGTTTTATTTTCATATTTTATATTATGCATATCTATGATGGGTAAGTATTACGGTGGCCCCCAACGACTAGTTTACTTAATGAAACTTTTTCTTTTCTTTCATTTAAGTTTAATGGATCATATCGAGTTATTTTTTAATTCACATTCATTCCAAATGTAAAATAATGCTTATAATTCTTGAAAAACATTTATATATTTAGACACAAGATTTTTACTTTAAATTGCTCTTCTTTATCATCAAAAAACAAAAATCTATATGTATTTCATTTGATTTATTGATTATTCTTTTTCAATCATTATTCTCTTGCTTAATTCCGTCATTATGGACCTAAAGTACAATTTCAGAGGAGGCGGAAGATTTCATTCTTTACTGTGGGTTTTTATAGATGAACTAACTTAAGCAAAACTTTCATTAAAGAGTACAGAAAAAAATCTTTTATGAATATTTACAAAAAATCGATAAGATAAGTGGTTCATTAGCATATGACCGTTCAAAATTAACGATCAAAGAAACGAATTTCCAATCTACATAATTATACGATTTAGGTTAAAAATTCACTGATGCAAAGATATAATTTAAACATGGTGTATATAGTTAAGGAAATGTATAAGTTTAATATTATGTATGTGTTAATATTTTCATCACATTAAATGACTTTTTTCATGGACTTTGGAAAAGTTATTATGCATTATGATTTATTACAGAAAATACCTTTCGCATTCACTTCTAAAAAGCATAATAAAAAAATATTATAAAAGTTGTAAGACAAAATTTAAATATTGATACAAAATGCGTTTTAATATGCCGATAAGAAGTATGAGCAGTGTTGCCCGTTTAGTGGGATATTTGTAATTTAAAATAACCACCACAATTTATCAATAGTAGAATTCACTTTATTCAAAGACAAACATTCCGTGATTTAATCAATGTGAAAATTCATTTCTCAAATAGTAATAGATACTTTTAATATAATTTTTTTCTAAAATGACAGCACTGCATAGAAGAAATAACGATAGTTTAAAAACATTTAATATTCTTTTCAATGTTTAACACTATTGAATAGTTTAAGAATCACTGGTCTGGACTATAAATTCTAGTCCTACAAATCTCCAACCTCCTCCCGCGGAGCTACAGAAATTCCTCCTTAAGAAAAAGTCTGAATTCAAGATTGGGTTTGAAAACCCCCAGGGGTCCGCTGACCACAGTTTAAGAATCGTTGATTCCGGACATTTTTAATAAGAATTTATTTTGTCGATCTCATTTCATCCAAAAAATTCAAATAATGTCTTATATGTGGATTTTACAGTTAAGAAGAAGAACGTTGGTACAATTTTTAATATTTATACGCCCTCTTATTTAAAATGCAATCATATTAAAAAGAAAGATATCTACATTTGATTGGTAACATTTTTTTACGGCAAACAGTGTTGAAAATAGAATGGAGTTTATTTATTTTTTTACTTTTGCACAATTCAACAGACATGGAAAAATAGGTTTACACCGCGATACTAACTCTGACGCAAATCGTCGTATAAAAATGATATTGATACCAACCGATTATTGATAACGTCCACTAAATAAAGCTGTTATAAAATTATGCTTTGGGTGTGGTCTACATACTAAAATTGTAAAACTTTCACTACTATTTTCTAATTTTGACATCATATTTGGATTTGTCGATTATTTTTACCTTCGGATACCACACCGGAAGTCATTCAGTTAAGTAGTTCAGAAATTTGCAGGATGTAAAAGTTTGAATTCAGATTCAATAAAACAGATTGCAATGCGGGAAGTACTATTTGAAGCATAAATCAAAAACGGCTTAGTGGATGAACAATATAAAACAAACCCTAAAAAAGCTACGTTTGGCTTGCGAAAAGATAAAGAATTGGAAAAGAAATGGATAATCGTTAGGATTATGTTCCAAACAAAACAGTTTGGGTTTCAGTGGAATAATTTTAACACAATTATTCAAATTGGTAACGAAATCACATGAGTTGTAATTTCTCAACTGGGCGAAAAATGTCCTGGGTTAACGCTGGTAAATTAAATAGATTCAACCGGGATGGTTCAGTTGGTAGAGCATAGGCAGCTTCATCCAAGAGATCCAAGGTTCGTATCCAGGCCCGGACATTTTTCGCCCAGTTGAAAAATTACCACTCATATAATTTTGGGTTTGTTTTTATTTCTAATTTATGAGTTTTAAATTAAAAAATTTTTAAACAAAAAGCGAAAGTGAAAGAATGACAATAATTGAATAAATTAACGTATTTTTGTATTAAATCTTGCGCGAGAAATATTTAAAATATCTTTAACATTCATGATTCTTTCTTCATGATATTCAGATGCAAAGATTAACATTTAACTACTAAATATGTACTTTTATTTGGCAGTGACAAAAGCAAAATTTTCTTATGATTTTTGTAAGATAAATAGAAAAAATATATAACTAGATTTTTTTTATGCTTCAAATACTCAAACTTGCACTTTTCTTTTGATCTTAAAATGCATATGATTTACTTTTCAAATATACAAGGTGTAAACTGACAGAACTCAGCGTGTTCTGTAGCGCGATATAATTGCGAGAATGGATCCAAGTTTTGCAGGATGCTTAAACAAGACGGAGAACGAAGAATTCTACAAAAAATTAGTTCCAGAAGTCACCGACAGGGGATATATGGCACTGTGTTATTTTTGGAATCCTTCGTCCCCTGTTTTGTTAAATCATTCTGCAAAATTTCACTCCATTCTCGAAATTAGATCGCACTACAGAACACGCTGAGTACTGTCACTTTAATTATGGCAACCTTGTATATCAACCTCATATTAATCCAGGTTCCTTGGATTATGACAGTTTATATATTACTTTAAAGTAAGAAACAACTTAATTCTTAATATAGCAATCAAATTATTTCTTAAAGTGCTAGATCAATTGATACAATAACGAAAATTTCAGGAGTAGTCGGATGTAATCAGCTCAACACTGGCGTTGATCGGCCGATATGGCGTGATGTCAAAAACCAGCTTTTAGGTATTAACTATAGGATTGCACTTTTTCGTGTCTGGTGATAACAAATAGATAGTTTGTCTCGCTCGTAATCGGAAATATTCAGCGCGATGAACGTTCGTTGAAACACAGTCGTTTACAGTGCACGAGTACAGTGTAGGTACATATAAAATTAAAGGTATGGAAAATCTTTCCGCTGGGAGTTTCGTGATAGGAACTGGATAAGGCATGGAAAGATTCACACTTTGGTAAAATATTTTTGGAGAACCTTTCTCCTGAACTATGCGGTCTTGCCTATCTGTACCGTAGAGACCCGATTGCTGTTTCTATCCTGATAGTTTGATTAATATTATCTTAATTAACAATGTTGATGAGAGTTTCAACTTAAAATCGATAAAAGCAAATGTATAAATTCAAATAATCCAAAATTAAATTTCCTCTTTCCATATGGTGTTTTGTTATAACTACAATAAAAGATCCTTTATGAAATTTATCTGGAATACTTAGGAACGGACAGATCAGGAATGTTAAATACTAGCTGACCCGCCCGACGTTGTCTGGGCCTGACATAAAACAATGAAATAAATAATCACAAAAAATAATAAATAGTAGAGGACAAAATTTACTATTTTGCACGGCTGCAAAAAAAAAAAAAAAAAAAAAAAAAAGCTAAAATAAAATAAAAAGCCACACTGGTGGCTTTTATTGGTTTTAACGAGCTTTTTTGGGCCAAAAATGACATTTTTTGACCGGAAGAGGCTTTTATACAGTGAAATATTTTTATTATAATCTGCACATTCTTATGGGATTTTTAATTAATTTTAAAGACATTTAGATTAGCTGAAATTTAATAAATAAACCAATTTTTCAATAATGAAGACAATAATATTGGAATAAAATATATAAATGGAGCTGCTATTGATTTGTCGTCAGAATTACAAATATGCCAACTAAATTTGAAATGAGTGCGGAATTAATTAAGTAACAAATCTTATGCAAAATTCCATAAAAATTGTAAATTAGAACGTATTAGGACGTTTCCCGCTATTTTTTCCCTTTTAAATTTCGATGTGTTTTAGAAACCATTTTTAGCGAGGATTTATATCTTAAAAGTAATGCCAAATTTCAAGTTTCTAGCCCCTTTAGTATCACAAGAATCGCAAGTCTAGAATGTTTTTTTTTTTCTCCTGCACCCTTTTAAATTTCAAATTTGTAATCTAATTCCATAGAAATTGTAATTTAGACTGTTTTTAGAACGCTTTTCGTGCACTTCACCCTTTTAAATTTCGAATTATTCATTATTTGTTCTTCGAGAGCATTTACATTTTATAAGTAACTAATATGCTAAATTTCCAGTTTCTATCCCCTTCAGTATCACAAAAATCGCAATTTTAGATCGTTTTTCGCTTCTACACCAGCTGAGGGTAATGCCACCAACATAAAATATGTAGCTTATGACTATCAACATCAATGTGCCACCATTACTTTTGAAATTGTTTCGGCAGTTCCAAAGATTACCCCCTATAAACAAACAAACGTTACTACTTTATTATAAGAACTAGCTGATCCGTCCGGCGTTGTCCGGAAATCGGTAACTTTCTTTTGTGGTTTCGATAAAAAGTCATTTTCGGCGCGCATTCTCTTCTAAACAAATCTCAGAAATTTCGAAACTTTGGCACTCGTCCCCGCTGCCTACGGCACTGTATAGCAGGAGTGCTGCACACGCACTACAAAATCGTTTAGTTTTAATTTCGACCGTTAGGGGTAGCGAAATCATCTTACTTAATTATCTATATCGTAATTAGTTCATGTTAAGTTTAATGAACCAACCCCCGTTGAAGAAGATGGTCAAAATATGGAAATGCCCTATGTCGACCACTTTCAACCACCATATCTCTTACACCCCCACAAACCAGCGACATGCAAACACCATAGTGCACAATAAGAGACTCCAGGCTACTACCACACACAAACACCAGTGACCTGTACTGGGTAGTTGTGGCTGGAAAGTGAAATATAGGGACAAACACGTCTATTTTAGGTGCGTTCGTAATTATTTAAATACGTAGCACCTATAGTCGTCTTCTTGTTCATCCGTCTGTCCGCATAAAACATCATAAAAACTACCCAACCGAATGGTTTGCAATTTAATATATATAATCGTTGCAGAATTTTGTCGAGTCATTTCAAATTTTATGAAAATAGAATTAAAACTTTAAAAATATATTAATAAAAGTTTTCTTCATTCTATTAAATCCTACCATACGTAATGAATTCAATGATATCCCATGACAGGTTGTCATGGTGATGACGTCCTATTTAAGATGGAGTGATATTGTTTCCGGAGTACTGAATTTAAAAACCGAATTTGTATACTAAATTTTTCTAATTGTATCAATCATATAATCTACCGACAGTTTTACGGATAGATGTTTCCGGAGAAATAGATATTAAATGGAAAAATAGTCTAAATATGGATTTCAAGTTCTGAAAGTTTCAAAGTTAGGCTTAAGTTTCCCATTGGAATTATCAGTAAATGCCAACAAAAGGTAAAATGTTGCCAACTTAAAATGTACTTATTGTTTTTGGAAATTAATCATATCATAACAAATGACATCATTCATTTCACTGAAATAATAACAGGACAAACGCACCTCATTTGTCACGTTTGACGAACAATTTCCAACTTGTTATATATATATATATATATTATATATATATATGCAGATATATAGATAGATAGATTAGTATAGATTTATAATCAGATAAATGTTATGACATTAATATATGTATTAATATTGCAGGTTTTAGTTAAATTCCATTAATAAAATTCTCTTTAGAAATTAAATGCATATTAAATATATTAAACTGTTACATTGGCAAAGGCTGAAATTGACACATTGAAAATTAAAAAAGAAATAAATAGGAGCAAAATGATTTTATTTTATCTAGGGCCATGGCCCTTGGTACAAGACAATTATGTGGACCCAGGTAAAACAAATGGGCTACATTAAAAATCCACGTGGATGGCTGATGTATTTTATATCGCATTTAACATTTCAGAAAACAATTAAAAATAGAATTTGTAGTTAAAAGAGAAAGATTTTGTTTTCTATTAATCTATTAATTCATTAAAAAATATTTTTGTGCTTCAAAAACAAGTTTCCTTATTTAAAAGCCTAAAAAAAAAAAAAAAAAAAAAAAAGCAATCAAACTTAGAAAAGTAACAAGAGATGCTATTTCAGATGCGATTTCAGATATCCTATGCAAAAACATTTAAAAATATTGAAATGCACGCGAGAAATTTGAAAAGAACGCTACCATTAGCTTGCGAGTACACTGAGAAAAAAATAATACCTCCTTCTACTAGAATGAATAGTTAGACTGTTTCTAAATCCCTAAACTAGAAATATAGAAGCGCGAACTATGCGAATAGGGTAAGCAACTAAACTGAATAGACGAAATGATCGAGAATTTCTAGTCTCTTGTTTTCTAGGTGACGAAACGATAATGAATCGTGTAAATTGCGAGAAATTATCACTTTATTTCTGGAATGGATTTATAAACTAGCAGTATAGTTACTAAAACTAGCGTCTTGTGTTCGCATCTATTTGCAGATATTTTTAAATAAGTCTGACCACGAGAATATAGGAAAACACTCTTGAAATCTAATAGGATACTTTAGAACTGTCTGGCAAAGGTAACTAGAATTTATAGGGATGACATGGAACTACTTTTTCTAGAGCCACAATTTAGATTCTAGTTGAGAAGGGCAGATTTTTTTCTCAGTGTATCTTCGCGTTTCTAGCGTAATATCTTAACTTCTCTCAGAACTTCCTTTTTCTGGAATTGAAAAAGGCTACTATAACAAAAACTGATGCTGTCACTTTACCTAGATGAACAATAAAACTAATATCCAAATGTTATTTAAATGGCGGGTAGGGGCCCAAAGGACAGAGGTGACCCTTGCTTTCTTTTATACTCCTGAAAGTAATACTGGAATCGCAATCGGTTAAGCAGAGAACAATAGTGCACATTTGTCGTGTGTCTGTTTTTATTGCACTAATAGGAATATAACTCTAATTAAATATTTTACTAATTAAATATTTTTAAAACTTGGTGTGTTATTTTTTAAACATGTCTTATTGACAATTAATCGGAATGATTTGTTCCATAATAATGTGCTACATTTTTCGTAAATCGATTTGAATTCGAAAGAAAAAAAAAATAATTTAACAAATTACAATAACCTTTGGAAAAATGTTCCAAAAGCTTTTTTTTTTAAAAAAACAAAAAAAAACGTCTTTTTGTGTTCTAGCTACCCCAACTATTATGATTATGCCAAGGTTGCACTTATGATTTCGCCAAGATCATCGCAAAGCTTATATATACATCCTATATACGTATGTATATATTCCAAACACTCCTATATGTGCCATATACGTCATTATACACATAATATTTATGTCTTATATGTCGTATATACATCATATACACATGTCATAGATATACATCATATATGCATCCTATATGACTATAACTTGACCACATACGTCAAGGAATGCTATATACCTATGATATATTATTATAATGTCATACATGCTTTATAATTTGGCGATAAATCTTGGTCGTTTGGCGATTCATCCTTGGGGGCCGCTATAACATGAAAGTACCAAATTTACAATATATTAATGAAAACAGAAACAAAAAATATTTCATCCTTCGGGGCCGCTATAACACGAAAGTACTAAATTTCTACTTTATTTTTCATATCTGATAATTTACATCTATCCTTTTTGTAACTTTAACATTTTTGTAACGATTTTATGCATTTCTATTGCCTTTTAAAAGAAAAATTCTTCTAAAGTTACAGAATTTAGTTAAAAACGCTTTAAAAAATTCTTCTAAAGTTACAGAATTTCGTTAAAAACTGTTAAAATTGTAAAATGCCAACATCATTTGGTCCATTCTCGATTGAAAGCAACAACCATTTTCCCAAATGGTTAAAAACATATATAGATTTTATACAAACTATGTGTAATATAACTTTCTAAATGGTATAAATATGCATTCATCTGTTACGATAACAAATGAAAGATACTTTCTTATTGTAAGTTACATGTTTTAAAAAGATTATTTTTATTAATCAACCCAGTACGATAAACTAAAATAATGAATTCACGATGTTGAAACGCGTCGCCAATCAACGTCATAGATTAATGAACTTTGATTGTAGCTTAAATAACAAAGTTTCTCAACATAGATGAAATAATTCATTGATTCAACTTTGAATCGGTGCTGTACAAGTTAAATAGAGATGAAAATATCTAGATAAGATAAAACCTCTAATTGAAAATTACATAATCATTAGAATAAATGATATAAAAATCTAATCTTTTAGTTGTATAGTGAATATGAGCAACATATTAAGTGTATTTCTCTGTTTTATCACTTTATCCACTACGAAAGGGAACCGTGACTACGTCTGTAGGTTTTCACACCCCTCGAGTTGTGGTAAAGCAAGTACGGGTTGGAACATCCCGACTTAAGGCCTAGGGCCAAATTCCCTTCTGGGTTTTCAGCTCCGAAGCTGTTGAGGGACGCCGGCCCGTCTCCAAGTATCTCGCGGTGACTCCCCGTGGTTTCACCGCATATCGCAACGGCCTACATCGTCGACACGTGGGTTCAAGGTTAGAGGGTCCGTATTGGATCGGCTCTCTGACCGGCCGAAGCGCCGTAACGACACAAAGTTACTGGCGCGATAAAAGTCTCTCAGGACTTGGGTTTGGTGGTCGCCTACGTGCGGTGCGCTCCCTCATGGGCGCTTGCGGCACAGCTTACTTTTATCACTTTTTTTTTAACTTGTTGATGCGAATCGCTAAAACGACGTGCTGAAAAATTGGGACTATTCTTAATTGACATTTTCTATTTCCCTGAAGCAGACAGCGAATTATGCGAAGAAGCGAGAAACAAAATGTAAAGGAATGTATAGTTTGTGCATTTGCACATTAATTGCTTAAATATAAAATTATTAAAGTTAATTGCCAACAGTATAGCTATGTTTAATAAGACACAATTTGCATAAAAACGTAATATATTCCTAATATAACGTTTCAAAATAAGCTGAAAGTTCTCAAAGTAATATATATATATATATATATATTTAAATATTTAAATTAAAATTATTATATTATGCACAACGTCTTCAAACGTTTAAAATATAGGTCTAGAAAAAAGTAAGGAACTCAAATGTCAAAGTAGAAGTTAATTTGCAATGGAAATTAATATTGGAGAAAATTTGTATTCGCGAAAATATTTATTTAATAAAATATTTACTAAACTTACTAAACAATGTGTAAACATGCATGTGAAAAATCTATTCATGAATATTTTATAAAAGTAATTTTCCAAACAAATGAATTTTTAAAATACGAAACTTATTAAATCGTTCGAATAATCCTCCCCTCCCCCCCTCCATCCGGAAATAAATGAAATATTAAAGAATGCAATATTTTTCATCAGGTCATAAAAAAGAAAAATCGAAACAGGTGTGTTTCACTCACACCGATGTTTGGCGAATTTTGGATTGGCGCGCTTTCCAAGAACGCGCCAAACTACTGCTTTCTTGTTTTTCTTTTTTTAACCGATAAAAACAACAACAAGAACAAAAAAAAAAAAAAAAAAAAAAAAAAAACGGTGCGTTAGTGTAAAGCAATATAAAACCAAAAAATGTTTGCAAAGTATTTCGGATGTAAACAAAATTTCTGAAACAACTGGCTATATAGCAACCCGATGTGTCGCATTCAAATGCATGAATTCCTGAAAAATTCAGTTGCGTCAAAAATTGCGAAATTTTGAGAGAAAAGTAAATCTAGTTATATTCTACATTCGAAAAAGATTTATAATATTAATCTTACAAAATACTAAATTTCGATTTAAATGTAATATTTCATTGTAGGTTAAAATATGTATTTCTGAATACAAATACACGCTTTTATGACGTATTTATAAAAAGATTTTTCTGTGTTAGAATCCTGATCTTAATTTCATATCTGGTGGTATGAAAAGAAACTTTGTTTTTATAAAAGCTTCTTTAAATTTAGAACATCAATTGGTTTCTGAATTTTAATGTTAAAGGAACAGTTTACAGGATCGTGAGTAACTCGAAAGTGTTTATAGTATATTTTCGTAGATCAAGAAACATTTATCTCTCTCTCTATTTCTCTCTCTATTTTTTTTTATTTTTATTTATTTTATTTTTACAGCGTATTAAGTACTTGATAAAACAACTCTATTTAAGAAAATAAAAATAGAAAACTAAGCATTCTACTTTATTAAATATTGTACACACCAAATCTTCACATAAAATGCTTTCTACGTTTTCACTATCATTTACTTATTTAAAAAAAAGCATATATTAGCATTTTGCTTATATTAAAGATCATCCACAAAAATGTCTTCGTACAAAATATTTTATCTTTTACATCTCTGCAGAACTTATATTTCCAAAGGCACATATTAAGTACAAATTGGAAATATTCATTTTGAACTATAATGCTTTTGCTCAAGATATTAAATGTTTAAAAATATTTTGCTGGAATGCTCAGCAGTAAAATTAACTTCGATTTTCTGACTGAACAAGGAAATGAAATTGCTGCATCAACGCGCCTGTTATTTTCAACAGGAATATTAATTCTTAAAAATATCAGCAGTATTTATGATTGGGTGAGTTAATGTGAATATCGTGTTTAAAGATCGTTTCACCAATTTCTTCTTAAATGATAATTATCAGCAACGTAAGAATAATATGAAGCTGCATTGCTTTGAAAAGTGCAATTTAATATGTTTCAAACTTTCACTAATATTAAATACGTAATTCTGTGTATAATGTGTCATGGTAGAAATACAAAAATAGATGATGCAGTGTAGTTTTAAGTTTTATTGCAATATTTGATGTTTCCTTAGTATATATTTTAAATATCCGGTACTTATATGTTTTGATCTAACTACATGTGAAACTTTCCATTTACTTGAAAAAAGTATTTTTGGGTTAATTGTTAAATTTTCTAAAATGTCTAACTTTATTTCTGAAAATTATCGTATTTAGCGTATTTGACCCTTTAGCACTTAATATTCATCTCTTTTTTGCTTTGCACCTTTCAAGGTTATTTTCGGGTCGAAAATTTTAATATAGAATATAAACATGATCATATAGATATTAGGGTTAGAATTTTGGTTTCGTATTTTAGAAATTATCTAATAATGTATGTAGGAGGATAGTGCTTTGAATAGCCTTGTTTATCTAAAAAAATATTCTATTGTTTATTCTATTATTTAATATTAATTTTAATTGTATAATATCAGTTGGAGATGGAAAAATCTTACTATCTATCTCTACAAATATGTCACCACCTTCCTGTCTTCACACTCTTCCTGCCTCTGGTAGAGATAACATTATACTCAATATGGCCGATTTAGGCATACTAATAATAATTGTTATGCTTGCTGTCAGAGACACAAGGGGGGGTGTCTAATAATATATGTTTTTTCTATGGTTCGATTATATTATATTTCGATTATATATTTCGGTTATTTTCATGTATTGAATTTTGACTCAATTTAGTTCATCTTCGTATTCATTTCACTTTGACTGTTTAATTTATAGAAGAACCTCTTTAGTAATGTAATAGTAAGGTTCATTTTCAGCTAATGGTAACTTTTAGCTTTAAAAAATATGAAATTTTATTGTTTTATTTTTAGATAAAAATTACACTATATAATAAACAAAAAGTGTTTTTTAGTAAGGAATTTTTAAAAATATCTAAAATTGTCATTGCTCGTACCAGAAACCATACAGTCAACACGCCTTGGTAATGAACACGTTCACCATGATATTTTTAGCATTATACCTATTTTAGGACTATAATAGAACAACTGAAAATTACTGATATACTTATTCTAAAATCAGACCCAAACATTTAAAAATAGATTCCCTATCTGCGTGGGAACCCGATGCATTGCATTTACATTGCATGAGATCTTCCGATTTCGTGAAGGTGATATGGTAAGAAATCCAATGTTATTGTACATTTAGAAAAAAAAAACGTATAACATTAATTTGATCAAATACTAAAATCTCAAGTAAGAAATCACATTTACTATGTAGGTTAAGCTGAATTTCCGAAAATTACATTTTGCAGATTACATGATTGTATTTGTCAAAAGTATATTGTTCTTTTCAGATTTGGTTTCTCATTTCGAAGCTAGTGAAAGAAAATGACATCACTCAAACTTATAAAAAATATTTTAGCTTTTTGAATTATAATAGATGCTTTAAAAGAAAAAAAATCGTTTTTACACGATACAACATTTTATTCTTAGCGCCTTTGTAAAATGTTTTGACTGCCATCTTCCAAAAACAATTAATTGAAAATAGTGTATAGTATTTCTTTAAATTCAGCGCTTGTGAATAGGGGTCAATGAATTGACTACCTAAATGTAAAATTGTTTAAATGTTTTTCCTTGGTTGAATGTAAAGCTGTAAAAATCTACGATGTAATGGTTTTTAAATGTGAATATCTAGAAAGACGATTTTGTTTCTGTAGATTAAATTGATTATTGAAGTTTGAATATGTGAAAATATGTTTTCATTTCTTCGAAGTTTCTTGGAAAATTTTATTTAATGAAGCTTTTTTTTGCATCACCTATTTAATTTGAAAATAATTTTCTCTTCAATTTTAATGTTAAATGACGTAAAAAAATCTAACTAGTAAATCTGCTGATCAGGAGCCTCAACGTCAGTTCTAACAGTCACTGTTATCTCACTTTTCATATTATTTAGCATCTTACAATCCGCAATTTAATTTTTTTTATATTACATACATATTTATAGGTATATAAAATACTTCGAAGGTTGCAGAAATTAGAAGCGTTAAATTAAACACGGTTTATGGAATGATATTCTGAAATTCGTGTGAATTTCTTATTCATGTAACTTTTTAGATTAAAAAAAATACTTGTATTAAAATAAATTATCCATTTATGTCAATAGAATACAAAAATAATTTATTTTGATAATAAAATATTGCAGCAAAATAGTGCGAGTTACTAGAATTTTATTATTTTGATATCCTTTGAAATAGGGTTAATTAACTAAATTAACTAAGTAGGGTTAATTAACTTAGTTAACTAATGAATTGAGGAGCAAAGTAAAAAGAAATGCATTTTAAAATTTGCAAAAAAGATGAAATAAAATGTTTTATATTTCTCGAACAGATGCAAAAATTTTTCCAATAATTTAAACAATTAATTTCTAAATTCTAATGAATGTATCAGCAAATTTTCAAAGCTATTGGATATATTTAAAGCCACCATATCGAAAATTTAGCATTAGTAATTTTACGTTGAAATCCATTATTCAAATATGGGATTTTCATTTCAGTTTAAAATGAAATTTGAAAATCGTCTGCATTCCCATAGGAAAGCATTATGACCTAAAAAGAAATGTTCAATATTTTTCGAACGAATGAACCAAATGTAACTAAAAACTATACAGCTAATTCCGGGTACTTCACCAACATACCCACCAAAAATCAGCCTAATAAAACGGTTTTTACGGCAGTTATCGCGGAACAGACAGACAGACAGACAAACAACAGACGAAAACCAAAAACTTTCAAACAACTTTCCTTTGAAAATGTAATTATTGGCAATATATTCACCAACGACCCGTGCAATGTGGCGTTATTCATTCATTTTTTAGTCATCATAAAAAAAAATGGATAAGGTTTTTAAAAAGTCATACAGAATACCGATATTTGTTACTATTTAAGGTTCATATCTCACTGAATGTCCATTATATCCAACTCTACTTTACTAGTATATAGATATACCCAACCCTACGTTGTATAGTTTTTTAGAAAGTCTTATAATTCTTTTAGTAACGATTTTTTGTACCCTTGCAGTTAGTAATTAATAAATTTATTGTACGGAACCGTACAATAAATGGAAATGAATTGTAATGGTACGGAATTGTAATAAATTTAGTGTACGGAATTTTTTTACGAGTACGCGAGTAAAGCTCGTACTCGTCTGATTTATTCTTTTATCATAAATTAAAAGAATACATAATTTCTAATCGAATCGCTATTTTCTCTTTTCTCCGAGACAACATGTCGGTATGTATAGGGTGTATTTTTTTAATACTGAATGTATCATGCAACACTCTTACTTCTTAGGAATAAATAATGTACAAACACTGCATAATGTATTGTACGTATACTGAAATTTTATGAATACTTTTTACAGTGCTTATCGATCGTAATTAATTAGCATCCAATGGGTGTCATTTTAGGAGAATCCATTCATGGAATATAAGATAACAAATAAAACCTAGTTTTTCATTAAATTATTTTCAATTTTTCACCAACGAATTTGATATTAGTACCTCTTTTTCGTTTGTAGCGAAGTCGAATGCCAAGTGGTCAAAACTTACAATATAAGTTATTAGCATTATAATGCTCCTATTTTATATCCCCGTTTATGAAAGAAAAGAATAGTTTATGGGAAATATGTCTATATGCAAAGCAATGAAAGTTTAATTGTTCATTTTATACAAAATTGTAGAAACGAATACATTGCCTCGTTCGTTATATTTCGAAAAAGACCCCATTTTAAGTAATAAATATATATTATAGTAAACGAAAACTCGTTGAATCAGTTATAAGTTTTATGTCAAGTTAATACGTTAAAACGTTTTTGGCAATATGATTTACCGAATAACTTTAGGGGTTCCTGCATCAATATTGAAACACCTAAAAATATTACAATTGTAATGAAAACAGCGACACAAGACATTTTACATCGGGTGTGGAATAAATTTAGCTACCACGTAGATCTTATCCGTGAGGTTAAAGATAATTGCATTGATCATACAAAAATGTTCATGTTTGATTAATCAAAAGGAATTTACAATATAAAATATAATGCATACTTTAGCAAACATAACTTGAAAGATGAAACGAAGGCCCCACCAGTGGCTGAGAGGTTATGCTCTCAAAGCTGGTAGACGAGAGGTGCTGGGTTCAAACACCTGTCGCGCTCGTCGACCTAACCGTTCGGAGTTTTCCGTGGTTTTCTTTGAAACTTGCCGTAAATACGGGTTAGGATCCCTTAGAAAGACCCCCACGGAAGGCACTCCCTCCTAGGGCCTAGATCCCTCGTGTAGATAATAAACCGCCGTAAAATCAACAAATCAATCATCTTTCTAAGTCAATCTTTTTTTTATCATCTTGTTAAAAGGCAAAGCAGAGAAATGTTTTTTTTTTTTTTTCTGTCTCATATTGACTTATCTTACTTTACTTAATATAAAAAGTGTCTTATGAAGCTTATCGCATAAATATTTATAAGACATTTCTATTCAAGATTAATTGAGTCTCTTTATAAATGAATATTTAGAAGGTATTTATATTTGCATTTTTATTAAATTGACAAAAAGTATCTTGAATAACTAATGTTTACCATTTACAAATTTATTGAATTTATATTTACATATAAAAAAAGAACTATTTTAACTTTGGAAATCCCAACGGCCATTTCCATAAAGCGAAAAAGTGAGAGGATATTAACTTATTCATTAATGTGACAAAAAAAAAATTACTGCTCAAGTACAGTTTCTATTAATTTCCTAATAAATGATTAAATAACCAAAAGTTTCATGCATATGAATCGGGATATGCATGAAAAACAAGCAATTAGAATATTTTAATACTACTGATAATAACATATCTTTCAGAACTCGATATAAAAATTGATCTTTGAAATTTAAGCCATGAATATATTCAAGTATTATTTTTAATCATGAATAGTTGAACTTATTTATAAGCAAATATTCTAAGGATATTGTATGCGAAATTATTAAAAGGATAAAATTATCTCTGGATGAATTACATATGTACTTATGTTTACATATCAAAACATATATTTTGCTGTATATAATTTAATGTATCTCTTAGGTAATTAACATACTTAAAAAAAAATGAAAAATTGTCTTTGCTTCGCTCAGAAACAGCGCAATATTTCTTTAGTGGTATATATATACCAACAGTAAATATTAAAATCTTTCATCAAGCATAACTCCAAAAATAATGACGTATTTCGTTCTAATTTTTGCTGATGGTACCTATGAGGGTGATAATTAATGTGACAAAATACGAAGAAAAATTTAAAACCGTTAGCAAATTATATTAAAAAATACATTAAAAATTTCAATTAAAGTACATGTGTCACGAAAGATTACTACGGACGTCATTTTCAACAGCAGAGGATGTTCGTAGACAACCAAATTAAGGCACATGCAGTTAAAAAAAATATTAATATTAGAGTCCAATAAAAGCTATTTTAATTTAATCCAACTGGAAAATAAATCTGATTTTTTCTAACCCATCCGCTGATAAGTTCCTGATCTGGCACACAGATGGCGTTGTAATCGCCGAACCGATGCATTTTTTAGTAAATACTAACCTTTAAAAGGTAGCAGAAAAATTGTCATGACGATTCGCCGTGTGGATAAAACGTTAGAGTGGTTTCAGTTGAACGACTTTGTTGATAAACAAAAAAATGGATAAACAAGAATTTTTAGAATTGTTATTTGATGGGAAAAAACACCGTTCAAACAAAAGCTTGGCTTGATAAGCGTTATCCTGACACTGCACCAGGTAAATCAACCATTATTGACTGTTTTTCTGAATTTAAACGTGGTCGTACGGACACCAGTGATGCACCACGCAAAAGAGGTGGTTACATAAAAAAGTCCACAAAATCGTTTTGGGAACCGCAAAGTGAAGTTGCAGGAGATAGCTCAGACTCTGAAGATATCCAAGGAACGTGTTGGTTTTATTTTGAATGAACATTTGTCTATGAAAAAGCTGTTGTCAAAGTGGCTGCCGCGCGTGTTGATTTTTGACCTAAAACTACAACGAATCGATGATTCTGAGCACTGTTTGGAGCTTTTTCGTTATAAAATTATGTTATTTATTATTAAATTATTATTATTATTCATTTATTAAATTATTATTAAAAATTATTATTATTAAATTATTATTATTATTTTTAAATTATTATTATTTATTATTAAAGTTATGTTATTTATTAAAGTTATAAAGTTATAAAGTCAGAAAGTTATAAAGTTTTGTTAAAAAGTTGTGTTTTCTTTATTAGACCGGGAACTTATCAGCCCATGTGTTATTTGAAAGAAACAAACCCGTAATAACTTAGTAGTAGAGATTGGGCGTAATGCAATATGAATATGATAAGGGAACAATATTTGGCGATTTATCACCTGCGCCCGGCGTACATAGGAGTACCAATATTACAATTAGCATGGAGTATGCGAAATGAAACGATTAATTATGTTATAAATACTCTTCGTACAAGAAAAATAGCTTTTTCCGCATTCAGATACACATACAAGATTTGCGTCAAATAAGAGTAATGTATGTATCCCAATATTGCTTTAACGGTTTGAGAGTTATAATAATGATAAAACAATTAGCTTTGTGCCCGATTTCGAAAGTTCCCCTTAGAAAACAATCACATAAGAAATCTTATTAGAATATACTTTAACCTTTTCAAGGGCAAAGTGCTTATGCCGCTAAAATTTAAAATAATTGAGTGATTCCAGAACTTATGAGCAAAGTTGCTTAAAAAAATTAAAAGCATTTCTTCACGTATATTCAGCAAAATGTTGTTAAAACATTCTGGATAGCCATTTGGTAGCTTGAAATTAAAATTAGCAGAATGCAAATTTTGAAATTGTTTGCACCAGGCAAACATCACCCTTGAAGGGTTAATAGTAACTTATTCAAGGAAAGTTCCGTAATCGGTCTCATATTGGCGTAATTTAGCTAGCATGATTGCTGAGAAAATACGTATGGGTTATGTATTATCCGAAATGGCACTTTGATAGGCCTAAGGTACAAAAGTAAGCTGCGCCGCAGGCCCCCTGACGGACCGCCCTGCGCGTCAGACGACCACCGAACCCAAGTCCTGAGGGACGTATATCGCGTCAGCAGGTTTATCTCCCTGCGGCCCTTCGACCAGCCAGAGGACCGCCACCTGCGGACCCTCTAACCTTGAACCCACGTGCCGACGACGTAGGCCGTTGCGATAAGCGGTGAAACCACGGGGAGTCACCGCGAGACACTCGGAGACGGGCCGGCGTCCCCCAACAGCTTCGGAGCTGGAAACCCAAAAGGGAACCAGGCCCTAGGCCTTAAGTCGGGAAGTTCCAACCCGTACTTGCTCTACCACTACTCGAGGGGTGTGAAAACTTACAGAGGTAGTCACGGTTCCCCCTCGTAGTGGACCACAGTCCGAAGGTATGCAGGCAAGATATTCAGATCTCATGCCATACGTTACTCTGTAACCCTTGTCGATTTCTTTCGTTTAATACATGATAATGCCAGACGTAATACAGCTCGACATGTGGAGCATATATTTGAAACACAAACAATACAGCGTGTGTAGTGGTCAGCATGTCTTCTCACTGAAATCCGATAGAGTATGTCTGATGCTCATTCGGACGATGAATGACGTCAAAATGACTCCTTTCCGCCGTTTCAGTAGGTAAGATTTTTCCGCCGTTCTAGTGTTAAACTCTTATCGACAACCTCATGCCACCACCGGAAAACAGATAAGCAGTATTAACTGTTAAGAGGGGACTACACGCCATATAAAAAATCCTTTATTCTCAGTAGTTTTAAGCATGTTTTAGCCTGAATTAATTTTTACCTTAATATGTGGCGTATATAAATATCTACAGGTAATATACAGGGATTCAAGTATTTTTCCGTCTATCGGGAGAAATTGCGGAAGATGAATTTTCAATCTATTATGCGTTTTCTTACTTAACTAAATTTTAGCATGCTATGTAGAATATATACAAATCTATAGCTCAAATACAGGGCTGCACAATAAAATTGGAGTACTTTTCCGTCTATCGATGGTAATTAATGACATCTGGTTTTCAAATATATTATACGTTTTCTAAAATGTTTGCTTAGGTATTTTATTTACCTCATTAAACAGCGAACGTTTGTTGAAGCATTCTGGAAGAGTTAGAAAGTGTTTCAGAATATATGCTTGATGTATGATTTTTCTTTCTAGTTATTACTTGTCATAAGCAGTTGTTAAATCTTTGTTCTCAGCAATATTGCTTGGAGTGACGAAGTTTGAGAGAAGTCCTAATTATTTATACATAATTGTTTTTAGAAATATTGTTTTGTAAATATTATTAGTTTTCATAATGCCATTTGATCCAAGCAAAATGTACACTTACCTCCAATAAAGTTATCCAATAAAGCTGATCCTACTTATCACAGCGTGATTGCACTTATTTATTGTTAACACACACAAGGCTAAGGATCTTCCAGGGACAAAACACCAATCATCTAATTAAGATAACACTTCAACACATAAAAAAAGATTAATCTTCATTGGACGTTTAAGATTAATATATTCAATTTAAGATGTGTGACTTGAGTAAATATGTGATATATGATATTAAATATGCATGATTTTAAGAGAGGTGTTAAAGGAAATCCGTTATTATCAGATTATATACGTCACGTAGACGTACAATCTTTAAACTATCAAGTTGAATAAAATTTCATTAGGTAAAAAGAGTTTTGTGTTACGCTCAAAGGAAAAAATAGTGGGATTATCAAATTCGATGACGCTACTGTAGAAGAAAAAAGTTTGAAGAATCTCCTTATCTCGCATTCTTAGGACTACAAGTTTTCTAATTTCCTTCATGATCTCTGAACGGACAGGAAGAGACAACTGTAAATCAGTGTTTCGCATATTCAGTTTGGATAATGATTTGTTCATCATATCGACTGTCATCAATTAGGTGAGGCAATATTGTAGATAGATTGTACCGGTCTCTTCAAGTGTTTGATGCAGTGAAACTCACTGTCAATGTCCTTTGTTTTGGATGTATATTTTGATGAATGTAGCTTTTTTAGGCATGGCTGGTTGTCTTCATATAGAGAAATTTGGAATTCTTGTGCTTTACCGAGGTTTTTTAATACGTTGATTATCCACAAGATTTATTGTGTTGCATTTAGAGTCGATATATATTTAGCTTCTGTCAACAATAAAGCTATGATTGTTTTCTTTTTCGCTATCCACTGAATAATAGTTTTGCCAAGTTAGAATAGGATCCTGCTTGTGGACTTTCTGTCTGTTTTGACTCCTGCCCATTCAGAATCGGTAAAATGTGTTAATTTTTTTAAAAATAAATTATTAAGTTTAACCTCTTGAGTCCTGGGTACCCAAATGGATACCTAGATTCTTTTGCTCATAAAAACTAAAATAATAGATATTTTTACATTTTAACTTCATTCTAGAAAGCTGAATGCTTTTGTTTTAAGATGAAGCTAATAAATGGCAGCACCGATGTCGATTTTCTTATAAAATAAATGTTATTAAATTCCTACTATTAGCTCACACTCTCTCTATATATCTTGTTGGAATTTTCAATCGTTAATAAAATATTTTCTATTCATCCATTCAAGTTCAAATAAATTTTTTAAAACTTGTACTGGATAACAATTGATGTTAATACAGTTTTTTTCAAATATTAAGGATCCGATTAGGTTAATTTTTGGTAGGTATGTTGGTGAGGTACCCGGAATTAGCTGTATACGGTTTATTCGTTCGAAAAACATAGAACATTTCTTTTTAGTTCATAATGCTTTCCTATGGGAATGCAGACGATTTTCAAATTTCATTTTTAACTGAAATGGAAATCGCATATTTGAATAATGGATTTCAACGTAAAATTATAGATGTTAATTTTCGATATGGAGGTTTTAAATATATCCAATAACTTTGAAAAATTGCCGATGCATTTATTAGAATTTAGATATTAATTGTTTAAATTATTGGAAATTTTTTTTTTATCTGTTCCGGAAATATAAAACTTTTTTTAACCTGAGTCTGCAAAATGCTTTCGAAACAGTGCATCCTAGAAAGTAGGTAATTTTCACAATTCTTTAACTTAAAAACTTTCCTTCTATATATAAAAAAAGTAATGGTTTGGAAATGAACCAATGAAAATCTGCGTAGATACCGCGAAACGTATCTGATTGGTCAGAGCTTTCTGACTTCTCTTAGGGGAAATTAACATGGACGCTAGGATGGACATAGGATGGACGCTAGGATGGACATAGGATGGACGCTAGGATGGACATAGCATGGACATAGGATGGACGCTATTAGGGGGGTTACCAAGGGGAAGGGACCCGGATCTGTCGCCAAGTTTGGCGCCATGGCGATATATCGCCAAATTTGGCGACCAAAATTAGCTGCCAAAAGTGGCGCCAATTTGGCGCTATTTCCAGTATTTTGCAAAATTTCCATAGACTCCCATTGATATCCAATAGCGTTTACTCGCTTGCAAAAAATCAACAAATTGAGATATTGCAATGCAACAAAAATTAATATTAGCTTATAAATAGAGCTTAATTGAACTATTTACATTATTTTTAAGCACAAACACTAACTGTTTACAATATTCGTAATACTATATATACAATTGGTACGATTGGGTTGGCTAGGGCGCGATTACGCGGGGGGGGGGGGTTGATGAGCGTAGCGAGCAGGGGGGCCGAGCCCCCCTAGTATAATAAAAAAAATTAAGAATTTGCAGATTATTCACTTATTTAAAGCTGTTATTTTTTTATTGTGCAATTTTAGGTTATTGATAATTAAATTGATATTTTGGAGGGGGGGGGGTGGCTAGTAATTTTATGTTCATATTTGTGAAACTAAATTACAAGCCCCCTAAAGCAATAGAATTTAAAAAATATATTTTTTGTCATCTATGAAGTCATTTTGTTTGTTTTAAAGCGAAATATGAGCATTTGTACTATTATTTTAACTTCAGGTCTTAAGAGGTTAAGTCTTTGGTTGTTTTCAAATATCTAATTAATTTTATGATTTGGTACCGGTATATATACTATTGGTCTTTCGCTTTTGTGGCTAAAAATGTTAACCGCTGCAGAAATATCGAGTCTGGTGATCGTAGATATATACTATACAGGCAGTACCCCTGCTCTCTGTCTGTGTTTTCTATTATTTGGTAGTAGGTTGTATTCTTTTACTAAAGTTTAACACACTTGTTCCACTGGGGTATTGCATGGTTTCCACTGGAATAGAATAGGTTAAACTTAATCATAATTTCTTTAATTTAAATTTTTGTTTTTAGATCATAACTTTCTTCATTTTTTTATTCTTTATTTATACCAGGACAATATGGTAGAGGCTCGTTTTTATAAACCCTCTTTTTTACGAAATGGGTGATTTTACAAACTAGTTAATGGTACCGAATACACTCCCGTAAATACAGTGGAATATTTCGTTCTCATTTACGAACTGCAAATCAGGAAAATTTATTTTTTGCGAACTCAGTTTAGTTTGTCGTTCTTTAATATAAAGGTACTAATATAGTAAGTGCCCTTACTGCCAGTCTGTATTTTGTATTATTTGGTAGTAGGTTGTCTTCATTTTCTAAATTTAAATACACTGGTTCCATTGGGGTATTGCATGATTTCCATTGGAACCGTTCAGGTTAAACTTATTCCCAATTTCTTTTATTTTTACTTTTTTCTTATTGAGGACGCAACTTCTTTCATTTGTTTTTCTTTATTCATATCTAGGTAATACAGTAGGTACCCGTTTTATACGAATATCTAATTTTACTAAACTCGTAATTTTTCGAAATAGCGATTGTTACCAAATACACTCTCACATATCTAATTCAATTTTTTTTCTATCATTTTCAAATTATAATTCAGGAAAATTTATTTTTTGGAAACACAGTTTAGTTCATCGCTATTCAATATCAAGGTAAACAAAAACTTTAAAATATTTTGAGGGAAAAGGTGCCAACAGTTTGAGAAATACGATAAAGCTAATTTTGTATAATATATAGAAAATAGAATGTGGTAGAAATAGTGACCGCATCCCTCCCCCCATTTTTAGGTAGATTTAGTAAGAAATACTACCTATTACATTCTCACCTAAGTTGGAATTAATGAAAAATTTTTGCAGATCTACGCCGATCATGACTCCCAGAACCCAAAACTACCTCCAGTTCAAAACTTTATCCATCTATCTATCTATCTATCTATTTATCTATCTATCTATCTATGTCACTTTTTTATGGACACGATAACTGCAATAATTCTGCACAAATCTCTTCCAAACCGATTCATAAAATCAAGGGGTATAAAATCTCGGTCAAGTTCGTTAATGGGCAAAATCGAACCAAGGGAGGGGAATGGGGGGGGTTGTGAAAACAGAACCTACCCCCATAATTTCTTAATTATGATACGTATCGAATCCGTTTAAAGTTATTATTACTTCTAGTAAAAGGACCGAAAATTTATGTATGACAGATTTTTTATATCATTAAACATGCCCCCAAGGGGGTTGAGAAAGGGGGTTTTAGAAGAAAACAATCATAACTTCATAAATTCAAAAGGTATCAAATCCGCTTAAATTTATTATAAATCCTCTTAATATTATCTAAAACTTTTATATTGACAAGTTTTTTGTAGGACCAACCCTTATAGCAAAAAAAAAAAAAAAATAAATAAATAAAGCAAAAAAATCCCTGCCGGCTCCGCTTGAAAACAAGTTAGGTTTCGAAGTGTGCGGTTTCAACTACCGCATCATGGCAAAAAGGTCATTTCTTCCTCAATTCCCAACAAACAAGCACCCCACGGTCTGCGTCTTCGAAATCTACCTGTGCCTGTAGGCCGAGCCGTCAGGGATTTTTTCTCATTGAGTGAGCATGGTGTTTTTAGAGGGCAAAGCAATAAATGATTTTGTCTGATTTTTATTAAAAATATGAATTTATTTAAGTATCATGGAAGGGAAGCGCATAATTAGATTGTATTAATTAATATTATACACACTGACGTGTAAACAAAATTTGTCATTAATGATTTTTTTTCTGAAGTTTATTTATTTAATTACTTTTATTTGGAGCTTTTCTGAATTATTGCCACTGCATTGAACATTTTCATTTTAAAGTTATGCCAAAACGTTAAAGAGGGATTTAAAATATTATAATATACTTTGTAAATGAATTTACATGTCTCACGCGTAATACATTACGTGTTTGTTATATAACTATGTGAGCATCTGCGTTTTAGAACATTATTGATAGTTTTAACTTTGTAAGTGTATTTCCGTGCAAATATTATATGTAAAATTTAAAAAAGTTATTGTCGGATTCCACTTCTCCGTCCACACAACTTCGAAATATAATCCGGTCTTTTGATATGCTGCCACCACCGATATGAATACGTGATATCGGACACAATACGTGATGTATATTCAAGAAAAACCTAACTCTTTCTATTACACTTAAACAAACACTTTATTAACAATATTTACACTTAAACTCGGAGGTAAAGTATCCGGTTTAATATTAAATCAAAATAATTATAGAAACGCTTTACGTGTACCGTTAGACTACGTTCATTTATTCCACACTGAGATTTCTATTCATCTCACACCCGCTCTCAGCGCTCATTCCCCGAGAAACCTTCACACTTCGCTGCTCCGTCCGAACTCAACACCGGTCTCAGAGCTCCAACTCTGAACGACCTTACACCTTCGCTTCCTACGTTAGAACTAACTTTCTCTCTCTTGTAAACTCCAGAGCACCCTCCTTTCTACGGGGTTTCTCCTCTGTTTCCAAGGGTCCTTGGACAACCCTTCCTCCCTCTTGACGGATCTGTCTTCCTAAACAAAAGGGTGCAATAGTTTTTGCTTATCTATGAAAGACCACATTGCAATGGAAATACTTCTTTCATTCTGTTCAACTCGCCACCCTTCGGATTAAGATTTTCTAAAGGACGCCTTTAACGGTACACAATAGATACATATACCATACACACAATATGCTAATCCCTTAAGAATAGCTTTCAACTCTTGCAGCTGTGAGAGAACCTGACACCCCCCACCTTAGCGGAAAATATGCCTTTTAGGGCCTAATTTTCCTCAAACTATGTAATGTCTGAGAAGAGTTCAACAGTTCCTTGATAGGTTTCTTCATTACTACAATTACATAAATATTTCAAGGTGTCTGAAAATTTAACTACTGACATCTCTAATGAACCATATACTAATGTGATAACTACAGAAAAAAAATACACAATATGCTAATACACTGTTATAAACACATGATGCAAATACAATTATAAATACACAAAAAAAAATAAAGTTACACTAGTATTATGTCATTTCAATGTCAGTCCTTAGGCTGAGATTGCTAGAGGCGGTACTACCTTTTCCCTCCAGTCCTTCCTCGTTAACTTAATTGGTACATCCCTTTTCGTAATGCACCCGCTTGAATGGCTAACTTCTGCCTCTGATGTCCCAATTAAATCTTCCTCTAACCAATCAGGCACCTGTCTGTCCCAGTCCTCTTTGTACGTAATAAAGACATTGTACAATTTCTGCCTTATCTTACCCCTCTCCGGTTTACGACCAATCCGATTTTTCTCCATTTCTACCAGTTCGATAGGACCCATAAATAATTCCTTATTTTTCCTTAAGATTGATTTTATGTCACTAACTTGAATATTGGTTAACCCTTTTATTTCGAATCCCTTCCTGTCTTTATTTTCCGGTTGTATCTCTATCTAACAAACGAGTTTTCCCACGGTCTTCAAACTCCCCGTCACTATCAAGGACAATATCGAATACTTTATTTTTAGCCACAAATTCCGTCATTTCATCTTGATACACCAGTTTCTTACTCCCGTCCAATAACTCAATTATATATGCAGGTTGACCTGTTTCCTCTTTCTCCCTATGACTTTCATTCATTTCCCTCGTTAAACGACATTCTACAGATGACTCGCAAAATGTTTTAGATTCCTGTGCCATATTTTCCCAATAAAATGAATGCTTGATTCTTTCTAACATTTTCTTAACCGCGTGATGTTCTCCATATAAGGAGGTATGCGCTAGTTTTAGAATTTCCTCCCTTCTAATTTTAGGTATTACTAATTGAGCTACCGTTTCATCTACCAATTTCTCTTTATGATATAATAACCCATTAACAAGATAGTAAGACCCTTTATCATTTTCAGCTAATTCCCAAGCTTTCTCTAAATCTTTACAATTCATTTGGGATTCCTGAAATACATTTAGACTACTTTCCGTAACTTGATTAATCTTACTTTTTTCTACCTCGGCTTTTTCCTTCTCCTGACTTTGTAAATTTTCCGATCTCGCATCTACGACATAACGATTATTATTACCATTTCTAATCCTTTCACTTTATTCCTACTATCTTCCTTACATTTCCTTTCTACCGATTCTCTTAATGATTTCTCGTTATTTAACCCTGACAATTCATTAGCCACGTCAGGATGTAAAATTACCTGTTCCTTACTATTATCAATTATCGCGCAAAGTACATCCTGATGAATTACATTAGTTTCTCCGCGTTTTGGAATAGCTAAAGGTAACTGAATTAATGGCGATTTCACTGCCTTACCAAATATCCCTTGTAAATATATGCTACCAGCCCCTCTTAATTCTTCTGCTGGTACTAAATCTTTATGAACGAAGCTAATTTGGCTACCAGAATCCACCAATCCTTTTGTTATGTTCCCATTTGCACTAACTTCCACTTTCTCGATATTATTTAACTTCTCTCCAATAACTTTAGCTCTCCAATTCCCCCTTGCTCCGATTCTTGCCATACTCGCTCCCCTTGGTAATTCTTTAATTCCTCGCACTGAGACATTATTGATACTAGCCCTTGGTTCTTGTCGGTTATTAATTTGATTACTTCCCTCATTATTTCCTTTTGTACAAAATCGCTGAACATGTCCTCGTTGACCACACTTGAAACAGATAGGCGTCGTATCATTAGGTTTCTTATATTCCGGTTTTCTACCCAAAAATGGACTAACTTCATTATTCCCATTTTGTCTCCAATTACTACTAAATCCCTCATCTTTTGCCCTTCTAGAATCTTCATTATTAACATACCTTTCTTTACCTTTATAACCCTTATAAGTTACCGCATAAGATTTTTGTTTAGCATCAAAGAAATTATCACATTCCCTAGCAATCTTAGAAACTTCTAACCAATTATTCTGTTGAGTTAATCCAATATGCGTCGCGGTTTCGTCATCTAAAGTATTTAACAACTTATCCGTGACAATTAACTGATTAACCTTCTCATACGTATCTGCACCTCTAAACTTACAGTAATTTTCCCACGTTGCTATTAAACGTGACACAAATAATACATGAGTTTCATTTTGATTCCTTCTAGCCTTCTTGAAATTTTCCAAACACGCCTTCGGTGTCGGCTCGTGTTCCCTTAGAACTAATTCCTTTAATTTCTCATAACTCTCAATTTGTTCCCTAGTAGTGTATATTAGCAAGTTATCGGCCTTATCTCCTAACATATTTAGCAGAATTTCGGCCTGCTGGGTTTCCGGTACATTTTTTCTTTGGAATGCCCGTTCTAAACTGCTAAAAAACAGATTCCATCCCTCAGTCCCTTCTGGAACCTTGAAAGAAAAAGTTTTAACACTTTTAATCAATTTCTCTAGGCTACTCTCATTATTATATTCTCTAGACCCATTAGAATTATTTGCCGACCTTTGAATTTTTATCCTTTCCAACTCTAACTCATGTTCCAATCTCAATTTTTCAGACCTTTCTTCTCTATCTAACTTTTCACGGTCTAACTCCCTTTCTAACTTTTCTCGTTGTAACTATTCCTCCCTTTCTAAGCTTTCTTGTTCTAACCGTTCCGTAACAATAGTGTTAGATAATTCCATAACGGCTCCCTCTTCATATTCGTCGCTCTCCACTATCTTTTCTTAAGCTTAAACCTGGTATCATCTTCCGAGACTTCAATCCCTAACTCTCCACATATCGCCTGAAGATCCACCCTTTTTATTTTTAGTAAGAAAGCCATACCTTCTACTGATAATTATCACCACCCTACAACAATACTTAATCACAATATCAAATTAATACTTCCTCAAATCCTACCCTCATAAGTTACCTCCACATATTATACTATTTAACATATTTAAAATAAGTAATAATACAATAATAAATTTCCTTAGACAATGATACCCCACAATTTGCTTCCAATAACAAAGTAACAATAATCTCAATTTGACTATTATGCAATACAGATTTTAAATTTATACCATTAAATAATAAAATACAATTTACACAATAATACTGATACGTTGCAATTTGAATAAAACACTGATGCTAATCACTACATAAAAATATCCACCTAACAAAAATTTGCATGAAATACACATAAATTCCTAAATTTAATCTCAATAAAATATTTCAATTTTAAAATTAGTTCTCACATTAAAAAGTAAATCACAGCACTTTTTTTTTCTCTGGGCCTTCAGTTCTTCCTTGAAGGTTATTTCAATTTAATTTAAATTCTACACAAATTTCCTTTCCTCATTTACTATCAATATTTCAAACTTAAAGCAAACAATATCACTTAATTTAAATATTACTTTAATAATAATTTAAATTTAAGAAATTTCAATTATTCCTTCCAACTATTAACCCAATGCATTAATTTTAATCATTAATCTTATCCGTATAAAACAAGTAGAAAATCACTTCTAGTAATTAATATAAGATCCTTTTCTTAAACCAATAGTGTAAAATGGTTGTTAATATCTCATTTGATTTAGACCAATTATTATATTGCACATAAATTATTATAAATTAACCACAACATTAACCCAAATTACCATCAATTATACACAATAAAATAAAAATATAGGTTCGAGAATGTCAGTAGAGTAAAATGATCAAAACACCTTACCTCGTACTTCATTCGCTGGGGCAATTCTCTGCTCACTTTTCCACAGGGTAAATTTTGCACTCTCGGGCAACAATCACTGTAATTTGAAGCACTGTTAACTACACACTACACACAAACACTGGAACTAACACTACACACCGCACCAACACTTCCACTGGACGATCTGGCAAGGCACTCTGTAACAAGGCTAGCTGGCACTGGTCTACGATGATAGGGCACACACACTTCCGCTGGGCGATCCGGCACAAACTCTCTGTAACACGGCTATCTGGCACTAGTCTACAACGATAGGGCACGAACACTTCCGCTGGGCGATCCGGCACAAACTCTCTGTAACACGGTTAACTGGCACTGGTCTTCGGTGATTCAGATCCCGTCGCTGCCAACATTGTCGGATTCCACTTCTCCGTCCACACAACTTCGAAATATAATCCGGTCTTTTGATATGCTGCCACCACCGATATGAATACGCGATATCGGACACAATACGTGATGTATATTCAAGAAAAACCTAACTCTTTCTATTACACTTAAACAAACACTTTATTAACAATATTTACACTTAAACTCGGAGGTAAAGTATCCGGTTTAATATTAAATCAAAATAATTATAGAAACGCTTTACGTGTACCGTTAGACTACGTTCATTTATTCCACACTGAGATTTCTATTCATCTCACACCCGCTCTCAGCGCTCATTCCCCGAGAAACCTTCACACTTCGCTGCTCCGTCCGAATTCAACACCGGTCTCAGAGCTCCAACTCTGAACGACCTTACACCTTCGCTTCCTACGTTAGAACTAACTTTCTCTCTCTTGTAAACTCCAGAGCACCCTCCTTTCTACGGGGTTTCTCCTCTGTTTCCAAGGGTCCTTGGACAACCCTTCCTCCCTCTTGACGGATCTGTCTTCCTAAACAAAAGGGTGCAATAGTTTTTCTTATCTATGAAAGACCACATTGCAATGGAAATACTTCTTTCATTCTGTTCAACTCGCCACCCTTCGGATTAAGATTTTCTAAAGGACGCCTTTAACGGTACACAATAGATACATATACCATACATACAATATGCTAATCCCTTAAGAATAGCTTTCAACTCTTGCAGCTGTGAGAGAACCTGACAGTTATATTATAATTTTAATAGGATTATATATTGCACTACATATAAGATTATATCATAAATCATACTTATTCGCCTATTATAATTATCATTTTATCATACAGATCTCCTTTTTCTCAGTGATTTATTAAAATTGTAAAATATTAGAATTAAAACAATGTATATATATATATATATATATATATATATATATATATATATATATATATATATATATATATATATATATATGTATATAATATCCATTATAAAGATTCTTAAAGTCTGTGTGATTATAGACTTACAACTCCTGCATATAATTTATATAATGAAATTAATCATTTCAAAGGTAATTATTAAAACGTAAAACGCGAAGCACAACAGCGTGCACAGATCCTTTATTGCAAAAACTAACATTTCCCCGTACACATTTTAAGACTTATTTACCATTATCCATAATTAATCAATGCATGAAAGATAATTAATCCCTACAATTTATTATTAATATTTAAATACAGTAACTTTCATACAGTATTAATGTGTGTTGTTACATCAGAGATCAATATCAATAACTACTTTATTACTTAAACCCTTAATGATCTATGTGACACTGATCATTATAAAACTTCATCATTAAATAATTTGCGGTTAATGAAAATTTGCGATGATTAAAGCTAATAAAAATATCAGTTCTTATCGATTGGATTTATTATAGAAAATGTCTTTAAAAATTATTATTAATGACGTAACAAATTACATTTTATGGAACTGGAGGATTGATTGAATCTCATAAAGTCCTAGTGGGGAAGGTACTTGAAAATTGGGTTTAAGTACATGGATAATGTCTATGTATATAAAATTATTGATTATTTTATCTAAGAAGTTCATTATAGAATAAAAAAAATAATTAAACAAATAATAATCTAAAATTTTCCAAATTGTATAATGTTGAAAACTACGCATTCAAAAAGGTGCATGTTTCTCATAGTTCACTATAATGACCCTTATGATGTTAAAAATTTAGTTATATATGATATCGATTTAAATTTCCGATCCTTGATATGGTATCAATTAAAGGAAAATGTAATTGAAGATTTAATTTAAAGACAATGAAATATTTCTCTATCACTCCACTGAAAACAGCAAACATACAAATTGTACGATTACAGATGTTGAACTCAATAAACAAAGCTGACAAAATATTCTTTTTGTATTATCTGCAAATTGGTAAATACTGTAATTGAAAAAAAATATAGTACAGTATTATTTCATATACATCTCTGGATATCATGAGATTTCTGCTTAGAAACTTATTCTTCGAATTTACTTCCTTTCTTATACTATGTTATCCAAACTTTCTTAATATTTCCGTCGTGTTTTCGTTGAAAGATTTATATATATAGTAAAGAAAGTAAAATGTCGTGTCTAACGGATTAGAAAAGCTTACAGGAAGAATAAGTGAAATAGACAGCTATCTTCTTAGGACAATATTATATGTTTATTTAAGTTATGTTCTGAAACTGTGTTAAAAGGTTTATCGTTTTATTTGAAGAAAATAAATATAAAAATAACAGATAAAAAAGTATTAAACGAGATGGAAGATACAAAAATACAAACTACGAATGTGATATGGAATCGTCAGAGGAGCCTCATAAAAGCAATTCATAGTGCAGAAACGTCATTTCATCGAATATTGAAGGCATAAGACCTAGAAATAACAATATGAAGTTTATTATAACATATGGGAAAAACTAGGATGATTAAAATATATTAAAATAGCGAGTATTAACAAATGACAAGTATTAACAAATGACAAAGATACAACTGGATTCATACCAAAGACATGTGCTATGGGAACTAACTAAGTAACATGAGAAAAGATGGAGAAAATATAAAAAACAATAAGGATAAATAAATATATGCTCAGTCATTTAGATTTGAAATAAATAACGGTATTGCAAATTGCTAAATGTAAGCTAATGTCTGTCAAATAGCTAAGAAAATGATAAATGATATTACATTACTTAGAATCTAGATAGAATTAAAATGATATGAGGATAAAAGAAGGATACCAGTAACAAAAATAATAATAAAATAAAAGTTCATGAATATTATTAAAAAGTTATAGAATAACTAATGTAGATGCTAAATTCATATTAAATAATTATTGAAATAAACATTTGAAACACTTAAAAAACTGGTAGAGATAAGTATGTAGTAGTTAATTTAATATTAAATAAGTAAAGGTATATGAAATTAAAGAGGATACAAGTACAGCCAAGGTATGGCTGTACTTGTATCCTCTTTAATTTCATATACCTTTAAGTGTTTCAAATATTTATTTCAATAGTTAGGATATATATATATATATATATATATATATCCTGGTGGGCAATCGCTAAGAAGGAAAGTCTTTGAACATGAACTCTCAAATATTTCTGGGAAAAATACAGTTAGTTGTATCCATATTATGATATCATATGCGTTAAAAAACAGCTGCTAAAAATCAATATGAAAGCAGTAAAAATAATATAAAAATAGTATTTTCATCGCCAATCTACCCCTATTGGTGACAAAATAGCGGAATGCTGCCAACACTGCTGAACACGATTTCAATTAGTGTTGGGTGATAATGAGGTGCTTTTATCGATTTTCTCGACTGTATGAATACCGGATGGACATTTTTTTCGATTGTGTTAAGCGTTTCTCGATGACACCAATCAATCAATTGCTATTCTTATCCGATCCGATCTCATCTTATTAAAAATTGTTGGCAGGTGAACTCGGTTCAGTCAGCATTCATAAGTGTTTCGGACACTGAGTTATCGTACTATCGTACATGGGATAATCAATTTTTTCAGGACAAGTGGTGTATGTCACAATGGAACATGCATCTCGGATATTATTATAGGTTTTAAAATGACTCCTTTTCCCTCACGGGCTCAAATTAACTGTATTTTCGCATTTCTGCGTGTTTTACAGTTCTTACCACACTTAACACCCCCTCAGTTTTCTTGTCCGGATACAATCTTTCTCCCCCCCCCCACTATATCTCGACTGAAATTTTGCTTCTTTCGGCAAAGACCGTTGGCCCTATTCATTTCTCAAATGCCCTTCCCCCCACTCATTCCTTATATATTTTTTACAACTAAAATAAACCTCCAATGGACCCCAATTGTAAAGTATTCTATTATAGGACCATTAGATCGCCGTTCTGAAATCTGCCTTTATTTTTTTTGCTAGTAACCATGAAGTCCGAGATTTAGGAGACATTTTCCTACACTTCCCCCCCCCTTTCTAGCCCCTTAATTGTTATATCATATTTATTATTTTTCATTTTATGCACCTTGGGCCTCAGCCCTTCCAATCTCTAGATATTTGTTTTGTTCGGTCAGTAAATTCGAGCTAAAATATAGTTAGCCCTCCCTTCCAGGGATTCATTCTTGCCCACTCGTTTTTCCCCGTTTGCTCCTTCAAGCAAGGGACGTCGGTACTGTACATTTCTCATTTGCCCAGCACCTTCCTTATATATATATATATATATATATATATATATTAACTAAAATAAACCTTCTATGGAAGCCAGTTGCAAAATATCTTAGTATTGCACCATTAGATCGTTGTCATTAAATCTGCCCTTAGTTGTATGCTAGGGAGCATAATTTCCGAGATTTAAGAACTTTTGACCCACCCTTTTCGTTCTTCTCCCTTCTCCTTTTACCTTAATTTTTATCTCACATTTAAGGCTTTTCATTTTATGCACCTTGGGCCTCAGTCCTTTCCGCTTTACATTTTTGATTAATTTGGACAGTAAATTCTAGTTAAAATATAGTTAGTACCCCCCCCCCTCCCGGGGGGGGTTTGATCTGATTAATCATAACTGATTTGCTCTTGTTTGAGGTTTGAGATAGACAGAGAGAGGCATGAATAAATCTCGAGAAGAAACTAATTTTCAAAATACGAATGATTCCCTTGAATGCTTATAAAAGAGGGGGAACGGGGCAAAAAAAAAAGAGCTAACAGCATTTTTGTTAGAATTTGCAGTCTGAATTAAAGACAAATTTAGAGGGAAGAAGAGCTAAAGTTCAAGGGGCTTACATGAAAAATCAAAAATGTGCGATAAAAATTAATGTTGGGAAACAGGAACAAGTGGGTAAGTGTGATCGAAGATCGCTCAAAGGGTTTCGTTTAATATTCCTTTCAAAACACTTTATCCTTTCTTTAATAAATTCAAATAAATTTCATTTAGCAAAAAAAAAAAAAAAAAAAAAAGAGTCGTGTTTTTTATAAAGTAAAAATTTACCGGTCTACTTTTTTCGTTTTATCGAATATCTAAACCAGCCCGATAGCGGACGAAGGCCGCTATTATATTCTGTGATAATAATATCCGTCATGCGAACTAAATGCGATATTAAAAAAATAATTTCAAAACTAAACAAATTGTACACCTTCAAAATGTTAAAATATGCGAATATTTCCATAATCGGATTTTTATCACGATTCAATATGTTTCTCAAACTCATATATTTACTATTCTCTATTACTCATATTGATACTCACTTTGCATTATTCTCAAACATCTGAAAAATTCGTTTAACTTCCAATAGTACGTCAGATTTTCTTTTTAATTCTCTACTGACGTGATATTAATCTGCTTTGTGTACATACAGATACTCATATTCCTTGTATTATTGAGAAATCTTTGACATTATCCGTTTTATTACCACTATGACGCCAATCAATTTTATTTCATATTTATCTTTTTTTTCAATTGGTGAAACTTTTTATTTCATTTTCATTTCTCGCGTGGAAATCGTGTGATAGAAAATTAATTGTTGTGGAAAGAATTTCATCGTGGATTTTTAATTTTTGTCATCTGCTATAACGAAAAATGTTTAAATTTAATAGGAAAAGGCTGTTAGAATTTTGGTTTTTTAATCTCTATTTATTAAAATAATACGAATTTTTCAAATTTTAATATTTTGAGCTCTTCATAGCTGTTGTTCAGCTATATAAACAAAGTTTCAACTCTGTAAGTTATATAGTTTTTGAGAATGGCTCTGTGACAGACAGACAACGTAGCGGGATGAACGAAACCCTAAAAAAGAATAATGGGTGCAAAAGCCCCATAAATCTGGGAAACTATGGCCCCTAGTGAAAAACTAATGATAGATTTAAGGACGACTACCCAATGGACCTATATTAAGATACTCTATCAGTAGGGTTTATAGGAAGGTTTATTTTCGTTATAAAATAAGGAATGCATGTGTGCAATTAAAAATTTATAGGGTCGAGGTCCGGGAGTAACTAAGTTGCCGAAGGGGGAAAGAGGAGGGGGCAAGAATGAATTCCGAGAAGAAAACAATACTGAAAATAAGAATGATTTGCCTGAAAGGCTAAGAGATAGGGAAGAGATGGGTGGGGACAAAAAAAGAAGGAGGACCAATTATATTTTAACTAGAATTTGCTGCTGAATTAAACTAAAGTTTAAAGGGAGAAATAGATGAGGTCCAAGGTGCGTAAAGTAAACTATCATGAATATATAAAAATTAAACAAGGCAAAAGAGAAAAGTGAGGGCAAAAGCTCTAAATCTCAGAACTTACGAAAATAAAAAATGAAAAATTATAAAAAAAAATGAAAAATTATATGAAAAATTGAGCTTCATACGATCAAAGTCTCCCAGCCGCTCTTCCAAAACTCAACTGACGCATATTTAGCAAAGAAAGAATCCCAAACGGAAATAAATTGAATCTCTATTGCATATAAAATCACCTGATGCATCCCTCCTCCCCCGCTTATGAGTGTCCCTTTTCTGTATTTGGATTGTTTAAATGAATTCAGGAACATTGAAAAGACTTTGGAAAGTTTTACGAGAGGTATCGGGAAAAATTGATGACTGTAACAAGGAAATAATATTTTCTTTGAAATTTCGAGCCAGAGTTATAGCCAAATGTCAAGGCTATCCAACACAGTCAAATTGTTGCAAAGAATATGTCAATTATGCGTAGAAATTAACTTTGAAAAATCGTTTAAATAAAGTGTGAAAAACCTTCTGTAATCGATTGTAGATTTTGAAAATTAATCGATGACTGTCTCGAATGTTATTTTTTACGATGACGATTTTTCTCGTTTGTTGAATTCTCGAGAATCGCACATCACTAATTTCAATAAGAACTCAAAAGACACAAACCATTAACAATAACTTCTGTCAGATGTATTATTGGTTTATAAGAATTAGTGGGTTAATTTAACTATTGGCGTACTATTTGTACATTTTGTGGCTAATTTAATTTGAATTATATAAGATATCAATCATATTTACGCTTTCGGTTTGTTCATTGTTTAAAAGTGAAGAATTATTGAGAGTTGTCAGATTGTGAGATATTTTCCGATCTAATTGGCCAAAAGTCCGTTTCATAAATTACAAGATATGAATGAAAAATGAAAAACATGATAAAGATAAAGCAATGGCCACATGATATCGTTTTTTCCTCGCATAAACAAACAATGATCTTTTTTTATTGGTCGAAACTATAGAGCAATGCAGGGCTTTAAATTAATTTTCACAGTGATGTTTTGTTTTCCGAAAGTAAATATATTTATTTTGAAAAGTTCATGATATCTAATTGTTTTAAATAAGGAATTGGGAAACAAATGTGCATAGTTTTTTAGTATCCTGGTTGGGACATATTCAGTTTCAACAAATGTAAAAAGGATTTTAAATAATGAAGCTTTTCCCGTTACTTTTTTCTTTTCACATTTCCTAAACTCAAAGTTCTTAGTTATATCTCTAACAATTTGCCGGCAAAAATTCTTTTCGTAATAATTAATCGAGACATGTAAGTTTGTGTTTTGTTGAAATTAGGCCTGCATATGCTCAGTATGCAAATATTGCATTTCACGTTGTCATGTAAACATTTCCAATTACTAAGACTTGTTTCTTAATTTATATTTATAATTTGAACTGAAATCGAAGGAACATTGTTCTGGATAATGACCAAGCAGTAAAATATGAGTACTTTCAGTTATTTGGATTGGAACAAAAGCAATATTAATTTTAATAAATGTTTAAAAACGACAAATTTATTATATTTTATAGTCATTTGTCAAGATATCGAAGTAACTAATTATATATTATGGAAATTATTCCAAGTTCCAGCCAAGTTAAATTTATTTATGTTTTTTTTAATAGCTTCAAAACTACGATTTTGATGTAAAAGTGTAAAGGTGTTGGCTGATCAGATCATAGTTTGTAATTGTTGTTCGTGATCAAATAAAACAATCCACGTGAACCAGGTTCGTTGTATAATAAAAAAAAAAACTCCAGAATAGTCGTCAAGACATTTTATTGTAAGATCACCATGAGGATGCCAAGATGGTCACGGACAGAAGAGGGGAAAACAAGACAACCGTTCCTTAAACGGTCATTATTATGCGAAGACAGAAAGCGAAGTGAGTTGTTTCCACGATACAAGTTGGAATTGCACTGACAATAATCTCGCCAAATAGGGTTGCTAATAATTGTCTAGGCGAGCGGACTTTCAGATGAAGCTGCCGCATAACTAATGGTATTTAGCGAGCCGGGTTGCTAGATTTTTTCAAAAGGACGAATTTTGTTTCAAAAATTTAAATCGCCACGGCGATTATAACCGACAAATATCTTTCTCATGTGAACGGATTTCGACAGACAAAACAGTATGTGCTTTTAACAATCAGAATATATTTTTAGACATGGGTGTGAGTGATTAAGTTATTACCACTACCATATAAGGACATGCATTTGGGCAGTATGCACAGATAGACATAATTTTTAACGGACCTTGTGGCCACAAAAATGCGTTATGAACACATTGTGTTATAAGCTTGGTTACGGAAAGTAAAATTACGAAAAGCCATCTGTGCTGATTTAATTCTTTTCTTTTTTTATTTTAATCGAAAAGCCGTGAGATATTAGTGACCGAGCACAAGTGAAAATGAAAAGGGAAAAGGTATAAATTAGAGCGGTATTATTGTTTGTAGTTAAAGATAACACGATTAGATTTTGACAAAGGAAGGGGAAAAATATAAATTAAATAAAGGATAGGGTTTGTTAAAACTTAATATATGATTCTCATATCATATATTTCCCCCGTTTGCTCAGATAAAAGAATAATTTGTTAGGGTATAAATTGCAGGCATGCTCCGTCTGAAAGTTTACATATAATCAATGCACAATATAAGAAAAAAATATAAACACATACAAATATCAAAAATGAAAATGAAAATGGAAATGGTATACCAAAATTTTTGCTACTGGTCATCATAGTGTGCACACTAGTTTATTCCTTGAGTCCATATGGCTTCATAAGAGTTTTTTTTTTTTGTAGATGTAGATGTTATTTTTGCTGTTCCGGAACATATGGCAGTTGAACTACTCTACATATATAGTGATGACCAAAATATGACCAGAAAAGTTGCATTATCATCAACTAATGTTTATTTTACTGATAACTGGTCGTAAGCATGCTAAATGAATTTAAAATGTTCATATTTCTGAACACATATAAGCTTATGTTAAGTTGCAACTACAATACAATAAAATTTTCTTTGTTCGAACATAATGCAAAATAATGATATATGTAATCTTGTATAAAATAAACATGAAATATATAAATGCAAATACAGGATATATAAGATAAGATACAGTTACAGTTACATTAACAGTTACACATGTGTAAAAATGAAATACAAAAATGATGAAGATAAAAAAATGAATAAAATTTGTGTTTAAAAATAGTAAAAATTTGTGCTTTTGCACAGGACAGGATAGGGAAAGTGACGCACGATCCAAAAAAAAATTCCTGCCCTAAATCTTGTCAAAAGACAAGTGTAATGGCGCAAGTTTAGGACTATTGCCTTATTTGTGGAGGGAATATTTAGGGCGAGGTCCACATTGTTGACACAACATAGACCCCGTTGCTCCCGCAGCAGTAATGCAACAAACTGAGGAGCAGTCTCGTATACTCATTTTGACAGGGGATTTAAGGTGAATTGGAATACCAATTCGAATGTGTCTCTCATTACAATGGGGTGGAAGATCCTAAGGGCAATAATTTTGAACAGATCACCACTCCGAAAGGGAATAATTAGAAAAATATAAAATATATATATACACCTAGTGTATGTCGAATAAAAGTCAATCCTAGAGTAATGAGAGAGAGTTTTGTCAAGTTCGGTAAAAATGTTAAGTCATGAGGTACATATTTACTTAATTAGCATTATTAAAATTTAAAAAAAACTGACCTTAAGAGAAAAAATTTTTTAGTGCAATTAATGTTACTATAATTATGTTTATAACTATTTATGAGATTTAAAAAAAATGACGACAAAAGTTAAGATTTTTTTTTTATAAAGTGTATATGCGCAAACACCCCATAAACATAAAAGATAATGTTCACAACAAGATTGCCATATCTGCCATTCCCTTGATGAAACAAACTTGGACCAGCCGAGAAATTTCACAAGGAAACATCAAATATAACATCAGTATATTGTGTACATCAATATACACAAGTGTGAACAAAACCAAAAATTCGCACAAAATACAACAATTATAAAATTATACGCTATTTTCTAGATCTTAAATTATAACGTGTTGAATAAGTTGGAGAGTTAATCTTATTGTAACCATCATGACTTGTAAGTAAGTGATCGCTTCTTGGTGGAGCGATGATTAACCTATCAATGTGTACTCTAAAAGCAGAGTCATCAGGTGCATGTAAGCGTTTGATTGAAACAGAGACAGGTGAATATTTGTGTATAACAATGTAAGGTACAGAATATTTTGGTTTGAACTTATCTACTGATTTTAAATGCACAATATCTTTATTCATAATTTTTCTTAGTTTAGCACGTTTTTGAAAACGATCATTTCTTTTGTTTTGAGAGTCTTTGATGTTATTATATGCTTTCCTGTAAATAGAATTTAAATCTTGTAACAATTTGTAAGCTTCAAAATCTTTGTCTAGAACCTGATTGACATTATGGTCATAAGTATCAAATATTAAGGATAGTTCTCTTCCAAAGTGAAGCAAGTTGGGAGAGTATTTTGTGGAGGAATGTAGAGATCCATTATAAAGAGATTTATGAATTGATAAAGCATTTTCAAAAGTGTGACCTTCTTGAAGTAAAGTAGAAACTGAGTACTTAATTGATTTATTAACTCGCTCTGACACGGCATTGCTTTGTGGCCTCGCTACACTGGAATGACGCACCTTTATGCCTAATGTGTCCTTAAATTTGTCGTATATGTGTAAAGTGAATTGTTTTCCCAAATCTGACAATATTACGGAAGGTCTTCCAAAGATAGTTATGTAACTGAATAAACATTTAATTATCTTTTCAGAAGTGATGGTACGCAAAGGGAAGAGTTCTAGGTGTCGAGAAAAATGGTCAATTACTGTCAATACCGACTGTCCATTAGTAAAGGGACCGACCAAATCAACACTGACTGTGTCTCCTGGATGCGTAGGTGTGTATGTAGGTTGTAGTGGAGCAAGTGGAGTTTTGTGATGTTTTGCCTGTAAACATTTTGTGCAAGACGCTACAAAATTTAAAGTGTCAGCATACATTCCTTTCCAAAAATATTTTTTTGTGACAAATGCATAGTTTTTTGTTAATCCAAAATGCGAAAAATGACATATTGTTAGAACTTTTGCTTTTAATGAATTTGGGACAATAATGTGGTAAGAAAAGGTGTCATTACAAATATTTTCTTTTTTTAACATTAAAACCTTTGAATCGGGATGAATGAAGTACATAGGGAATTGCTTCGATGAGCCATTTTGCATAATTTCGTTGTAAATTTCGGATAATTTTGTGTCTTTCTTTTGTTCGTTTACAAATGTTTCATTTGAAATTTCCAATAAAGGGTCTTTTTGATCCTTGTTACCCATAACTAAGTAATTTAGAGAATGTGTACTGTGTGAGAAATGATTATTATTAGTGTCTGGTAGATCATTATCGACAATTGGCAAAGCATATGGTTCATTGATAAGCTCTGGGTTGGAATTTAAGTCAATTGTGTTTTTCTCGAAAGAACATCTGGACAAACAATCTGCAAGTACATTTGAAGAACCGGGAATGTGATCAAAAGTGTATGTATATTCTGATAATTCTGTTAACCATCTAGTTGTTATATCAGCGGGATTAGTTGTTTTCTTGTATTTTTTTAAAGGAGCACTATCGGATAAAATTACAAACTTTCGGTTATATAGGTAGTATTTAAAAGCGATTACTGATTTGTAGATGGCCATTAATTCAAGTTTTAGTGCTGGATAACGTTTTTCAGACTGTTTAAGAGATTTTGAAAAAATGCAATGGGAAGTAATTGTCCTTCATGTTCCTGTAACAGAGCACCTCCTATGGCTATAATTGACGCATCTGTGTTTACATAAAAAGTTTTAGACCAATCGGGTAAACGAACCATGGGAGAATTAAAGAACACCTGTTGCATTTGATCAAATAATTTTTGATGTTTTTGAGACCATTTAAATGTTGTTTTTGGTGTAGTGAGATCTATAAGTGGTTGGATGAGTTTTGAAAATGAAGGAACTAGAGATTTATAAAATGTGACAAGACCAATAAACCTTTTTAATTGTCTTTTTGTTGTCGGGGTAGGAAAAGAATTTATTTTGACAATATTTGATTGGACTGGAGAAATGGAATGATTTTCAATGTGAAAACCTAAGTAATCAACAGCGGTTTTGTGAAATGAACATTTATTGGGAGAGAGCGTTAAATTATATTTCGATAAAATTTCAAGTACTTTCTGTAATTTTGAACATGTTTCCTCAAAAGAATTAGAACCAAAGATCAAATCGTCTTGATATGCAAAAATACCTTCCATTTCTAATTCATCAATAATAGTGTCCATTAAATTTTGAAAGAAACTACTGCTATTCTTTAATCCAAATACCAATCTTTTGAAACGAAAAGTACCATAAATGCATGTGAATGTAAGTGGATCTTGATATTTTTCAGGTAAATTTATCTGATGATAGGCCTGTTGAAAATCTAACGAAGTGAAATATTTATATGCAGATAAATTTGAAATAATGGTCTGTATTTTGGGAAGTGGATATGAAGATCCTTGTAAGACGGAATTTAGCATTCTTAAATCAAGAGCTAGTCTGTATTTTTGTTTTGCAGACCCATCAGACTTCTTTCTAACCAGCAAAATAGGACATGCCCATTCTGAACAGTTACGTTCAATAATATTTGCTTCCAGAAGTTGATTTATTTGCTCTTTCATTTCTTGGTGTAATGATTGTGGTACAGGAAAAGGTAATGTTTTGATTGGGTAGTCATTAATGAATTTGAGATTTGGAACAACCTTGTCTGTGTGACCTAATGTTTTCATTGATTTAGAAAAAGAACTGTAGTATTTTAGCAATAATGAGCCTAAGGTTTTTGCTTGTTGAGTGTCTAGATGTTCCAATTTGAAGTCTTGTATTGTTAAATCTTCCTTTCTTTTTTTTAAGACCCCATCTGAAGCTTGAATATAATTGCAAATAAACTGTTGTAAATTATCATGAGGTTGAATATTGAAGCTGTTGATGTTGTCGCATGACTTCATGGTCTGTGAAAAATTGTCACTTTTAAATGGTTCCATAATTTCCGAGACCTCATATAAAATTCCTATTCGTGCATTTTTGTTTATGTGTTTATGGTTTTTTAGAAGAATTTTGTAAGAATATGTATACATGTGATTTTTGTAGGTGTTTGTTATGATTTTCCTGATCGACCGATTCAACATCTTTATTGTTACCTAGCAGACTGTCATAACAAATAATTTGTTTATTAGAAATAGTACTTTCAAAACAATACTGCATTGAAGGATTTAAAGAATCAGTGTCGATGGAAATCCATGTTTTCTCATGTGGTTCAAGTTTTAATTTATGTGCAAGGCGAATCGTTTTGAATGAATTTGACGGAGAGTTTACATGTTCACTTAGCAGATTTATGTCTTTGCCATCCGCTGACGCACTAAGTAATGGCACGTGAAATTCATTTGTTGACATTCTATTTTTGTGCACATCAATTATGATCCTGTGTTTATGAATGAAATCAAATCCTAACATTCCTTGAAAACTAGACGTATCGGGAATGTCAACAATATAAAAGTTGTGGCTAAAAGATTTGTGGTGAATTCTGATTGATGCCTTTATACATGCGGTGAAATCAACATCGGAATTTACTGTTTTAAGAGTAACTGTTGTGCCTAACCTTTTATATTTAAGATTGTGCTTAATAGAATCGAAAAGAGACTGTGATAAAAGGGAAATTGTGGACCCTGTGTCTAAAAGTAAAATTGTGTCTGTTCTTGCTATAGAGGCCTTTATAAGGGGGAGTGTTGGGGAACTATTATTCACATTTGAAATAACCTCAACTTTCTTTTCGTCACTTGGCGATACAGTTTGCGATGAACTTTCAGTTGATCTGTGCACTGTTTGTGACGACCCATTCCTGGTCAGTTTTATGTTTGTTGTGGTCTGTGAAGCGACCGAATTGACTAGTCTTTCATTAGAAATTTTTGGAAAACTTTCATCAAACGACCATGGGAATGTAGGGCAAGTTGCTGATGTTAAAATGTTATCTTGAGATGCAAAGCCATCAGCTAAATTACATCTCCTTAATAGTTTAAAGATTCCCCTTTCTGATTACTTTTTTTGCGAAAATTTGGATTGAATTTGTAATTTTGATATCCACCTCTATTCGCATTAGATCTTCTCCATTTAAAACAAAATTTTGCAGTGTGGCCACGTTTCAAACACAATTGACAAGTGGGTGGAGAATTCGATTTGTTATGTTTATTTGTGCGGACATAGCTATGACCAGTGTGTCTTTTTTATACTGATCATGCGAGTTTTGTGGGCGAGAGGGTTGATTATGAGAGTTATTTTTGTCCTCGCTACCTGTTAACGACAAAGCGTTAATTCTTTCATTTAATGATTTCAACTGCAGGGCGATCGAGTCTGCGGAGCTAGATGATGCGCAGGGCTGCAATATTTTCTCATTTTGCATGATCTCCTGGAGAGCTTGTTCTCTAACTACCGCTTGTTTATAACTTGATATTCCCTCCTCTTGTATTTTAACCCTTAAATTTAAGGGAATTGCTGAAATAAACTTAGTAAATTTTATATTATCAAGGGCCGTTCTATCTGGTATAGTGTCATGTACACGAGCAGTGAGTGTGTTTATACGATGCGCTAAGTTTCTAATCGATTCCTCTGGTAGTAATAATAGATTATTAAATTCAACCAACGCAGCAGTTTTACTCGGGGGAGCGAAAAATGCTCTGAACTCTTTCTCGACGAAATCCAAATCGTTAGATTTATAAATTTCGGGGTTTTGCGTAAAAAAGGTTAACGCTGGGCCTGTCAATTTCCCACCCAGAAACTGAATTATTTCCTCTTGTTTCCATTTTTGTATACGGGCTAATGTTCGTAATTGGTTGAAAAAAAATCTAACAAAGTGGGTTCACCATCAAAATTGGTCACTTTAAAAGTTAGTTTGCTGGCCATGTTTGGCTAACGAGTGAGCAAATATAAATATTTTTTTTTGCAATAATTTATCAGATAAATAAATCTTTACCTTAAAAAAATTAAAAATTCAGGTGGGGAAAATTTTGCTTACCTAAAATATTCACTATAACTTACCAGAAAATATTTACTGCAAGTATTACTTATAAGCAAAAATATATATAATAAATGAATAAATAAAATGAATGCAATCTCTCTTTTTTTTGAAAAAGAAAAAAAAACAAGAACAAAATACCTATATCTCCAGAATGAACAATTATTCACACCAAAAATATATTATATTTCCTTTTTATTATTATCCATCCATATATATATATATATATATATATATATATTTTTACTTTCTACCACATCTTAATTTTTTTTTTTAAAGAAGCAACAATTTGGAAAAATCTATGCAAATACATAAATAAATTAATCGCTCATTCTGCAGACTGCAATACTCATTGTGGCAGATAAATAAAAAGTAATATGAACTTTATATAGAAAAAGTATGTCTGCCTTATTATAAATCAAAATTTTTATGCAATATATTAAATAAAATTTCAGTCATAAAAAAATGTGTTATCTAGACAAACCTTCGAGAGATAATAACAATTATATTATATCTTTCATTATAAATATTGTTTCTTCTAAATATATAAGCCTTTATAAAAATATTAAAAGAAATGCATATAGTTTTACCATTTCTCCTTTCAAAATAATAATACGTTCAATATTTGAAAAAAAGTGTCATTGCATAATAGGAAAAAGGAAAAGAAATTTTTGAATTAATCAATAATATGCAAAAATTCTCTTCTTCACTTATTTTCTTTATTTAGGATTTATCTTGTGAATTTTTTTTTTTTTTTTTTTTTTTTTTTTTTTTTTTTTTTTTTTTTACATACAGAATATAATTTACCAACTTACCTATAATATGGCAAGAAAAATTAACATTAAAACAGAAAATAATCAGAAATTGTTTAAAATTAATCTAATAAATCATTATCAATACATATGACCATATAATAAAACGGAAAACGTTTCTTGTTGTAATTGCATTACTACTAAAATCATATCTATATAAAACATTTGCAATATCTTTTATCGTGAATTCTTTATACTATAACATAAAGTGCACAAACAAAAAAACAAGTGCCAGTTCAATTTAAAATTATATCAGTTTAAATCAATATTCGAGAATATTATTATTATTTGTATACTTTATAAACAATTATTTAGCATGGTTCAAATTGAAACCTTTTTCTCACTATGAAAGAAATAAACGAACAACTTACCTTAATGAGAAAAATATAATCCAAATAGAATTTTGTACCTTTTTATTTACCTACACTATCTGAAACAAGAAAAAATTTACTTTTATTTTATTTGCTTGAAAGCGCGGAAAAAGTTAAAAGTGCAATCGTATTAGTCATTGATTCAAGATGAGCTACTCAGCTGTAAAAGAAAAATTTAATATAATTAAGTTTTATCGTGGTTTCTTTCTGTATGCATGCAAACAGTTCATTCTATGTTAATTTGTTCTCCTTATCAGCTGGAAACTTAAACAGCTGACATTATTCACTTTAGATGAGTCTCAGTTGCAGAGAAAGAAAAAAAACCACAGAACTATCACTGATCTGAATGTAGATCGAAGTCCACTGGCTAGTGAATATCGAAACTGGTAAGTGTTATTATTATTCTTTGTACAACCACCAAAGCGAGAAAAATATTCAGAATTACGAACGCATAGTTCGAAAGTTTTGAATCGTTTGGGTTAAAGAGATGTTACTAAGAGTACTTTTGACGTCACAGTTTTTTTTATTTTTGAAGATTGGGAACGTATTGTAGTTTATGATCTATTCATTTAAATTTCTCTTTCCAACGGTTATACGGAAGTTTGGGCGCAGATCACATCTGTAGAGATGCACAACAGTTTGAAAATGAACACACGATAATAGACGAACATATAATAGATGAAAAAAAGGACGATTTGAAGTAAATTTCTGCAGAATTGTAGCATATGGAACGGCGCGTTGCAGAATACACTGGGCAGAAACAACGGGGGCTCATTGGGCATGGAGAACAGTCACACAGGAGTCGTGCATAGATTTAAAATTATCCATAATAAATTGCTAAAGGAATGCAGTAGAAGCTTAAGATTTTGTTATTCAGGATCAAGATGAAGCAGGAAGTTCTTCAGCATACAGTTGCCGTAGCAAAAAATTTTCACATGATAATCCACAGCACAGGATAGTCTATAGAAACACAGGAAGGTGCAGGCTAAATTTCAATCAGTCCATTGGGCCCGGGAAGATGGTGAAATGCAGGCGGGAATTTTCTTTGATGCATGCTGATAATCCAAAGAGACAGGCGGGTGCAGGTGAAGAAAAAGCGTCCCCTCTTCTGCCAACTATATACCTTTTTTTATTTTAACTGGAGAAAAAAGCTGGTTACGCACCATAATTTTGTAAAGGTGTTGGCTGATCAGATCATAGTTTGTAATTGTTGTTCGTGATCAAATAAAACAATCCACGTGAACCAGGTTCGTTGTATAATAAAAAAAAAAACTCCAGTATAGTCGTCAAGACATTTTATTGTAAGATCACCATGAGGATGCCAAGATGGTCACGGACAGAAGAGGTGAAAACAAGACAACTGTTCTTTAAACGGTCATTATTATGCGAAGACAGCAAGCGAAGTGAGTTGTTTCCACGATACAAGTTGGAATTGCACTGACAATAATCTCGCCAAATAGGGTTGCTAATAATTGTCTAGGCGAGCGGACTTTCAGATGAAGCTGCCGCATAACTAATGGTATTTAGCGAGCCGGGTTGCTAGATTTTTTCAAAAGGACGAATTTTGTTTCAAAAATTAATATCGCCACGGCGATTATAACCGACAAATATCTTTCTCATGTGAACGGATTTCGACAGACAAAACAGTATGTGCTTTTAACAATCAGAATATATTTTTAGACATGGGTGTGAGTGATTGAGTTATTACCACTACCATATAAGGGCATGCATTTGGGCAGTATGCACAGATAGACATAATTTTTAACGGACCTTGTGGCCACAAAAATGCGTTATGAACACATTGTGTTATAAGCTTGGTTATGGAAAGTAAAATTACGAAAAGGCATCTGTGCTGATTTAATTCTTTTCTTTTTTTATTTTAATCGAAAAGCCGTGAGATATTAGTGACCGAGCACAAGTGAAAATGAAAAGGGAAAGGGTATAAATTACAGCGGGATTATTGTTTGTAGTTAAAGATAACACGATTAGATTTTGACAAAGGAAGGGGAAAAATATAAATTAAATAAAGGATAGGGTTTGTTAAAACTTAATATATGATTCTCATATCATAAAAAGCTATGGAATATTTATCGATCTAAAATGCATTTATTTATTCTGAATTCATTTTTTATTTCTATTTTGAGTTTATTTTGTTCTAAGGCCATAAAATGTCAAAATAATGTTCCAAAGACAGCTATTTAATATCACAGAGCAGCACAATTTACCATACATAAATAAAAGTTACATTTTCTTAAAAATTATGTTTTTCATAATGATGTTTTTTTTTAGGATGAAATAAAATGTTTCAAATGCTATTTCTCTTATTTAAAATGTGAGCTGAGGAGTATGGGTTTTCAACCCAAAATAAGCATAAATGATTGAAAGAAGAACATTCATGATATGCTCTATGTTCTTCATATTCCATGAAGAACAATAATGATTTTAATGAAAGAACATTTGAGATTCCAAGGAATATAAATCGAATGTTGAGGATTTCATTGAATTAGGTGAAAGCTCCAAGAAAAAAAAAACGAAAAGCGTAAGAAGACACACACGGGGGCAGGAATCACCCAGCACTGAAACGAAGGGAAGAGGTTAAATATATGGAGTGAGTCCGTAATCGTGTCCTCAGAACAAGATTGATTGACGAATGAGACTCACTCCACATATTTAACCTTTTTCTTTTGTTTCAGTGCTGGGTGATTCCTGCTCCTGTTTGATTGGATGTCTATTGTTTCAGCGTCATCTATCGGTGCTATTTGAAACTAAAACCGAGAATAGAGTTTAAAAAGTTCCTGATATCATACATTACCGTCCTGCATGAATTTTTAAAACATCTCTCACCGTTTGCAAGTTATGGAATTTTAAAATGAGTCAGTCTATTTTAGTACACCCGGTATCTTCTTATTGCTCACAACATGGTTTTGCACGATGTTACAGAGCCAGAAATAGATGACAAATAACAGAAAAATTAAAAGATTTTCGACAATATCAATTAGGCAATTAACAATAAAGTAGGAAACGCTGGATTTAGATTCATCAAAGGCAGAGTTTAAGATAGATTGCGACAATTAAAGCGATTATCTGTCGTAGAGGGAGAGAGATTTCTAATTAGAAATCGGAAAACATTTCTTTCACTGAAAAAAAAAATGTAGATTTTTTGCAGGTGCCAAAATGAGGTGCCAGTATTTTATCGTAAAATTAACATTTTTTTTTCAGTGTTGGAATGTAAACAAACACTGGAGCAGTACTCACATAACCGTAGCGCGTTAATTTTGTATTCGCGTATTTGATGCTTCTAAAGATCGATTTAAGTAAAAAAAAATTATATAATACAATTCGTATTTGTTTCGAAATTTAATATTTATAAAGATTCGGGCAACTGTACTTAACCATGTTAACCGACAATACGATACGCATTTTTATATAAGCGATTTACTTTCTAAATGGATTTTTACAATAAAAAAAATAATAATAACTGAATTGTATTTATTAATTTAGTTGTACTCATGGGCAGTTAAAAGTTTCTGAGGCACTTTTACATATACACATATAAACTAAAACCACAGATATAAACTACATCCACAATTTTGTGTCCAAATATTTTAACTTGGTTTATTTTAATACATGTTTATCTGCGGAAGGGTAAGGCCCTCAAAGCCCAAACTTTTTTTGATGTAAAATACATCTTAAATAATAATTGTTTATGGATCAATTTTTTGAATAGGGTGAATTTTTTTTATAAATGTATACATTTTTGACGCTTATAACTATTTTTTTCAGTTAAAGTGTTATCGATAGCATTCAATAATTGAAAATATCTAATCAAGTTACTGTGACTTGAAGACTAACAGGAATAAATGAAAAACCTTTGTGATAAAGCTCCAGAAAGAGTGCATTTTAAAGTTGTTTATAGCGAAATAAGACACATTCTCAAGTAATAAAAAAATAGATTGAGCTTGTTTTTTTTCTTTATTATTATTTTTTTTTCTTTAAGTGAAAAGCTGCTTCTTTTATTTGAGATAAAAAATAGAATTTTTAACTGATAGACGACAATTTTTCTATCTTTCTTTTCTTTTCTTTTTTCTTTTCTTTTTTTTTTTTTTTTTTTTTTTTTTTTTTTTTTTTTTTTTTTTTAAGAAAAAAAGCATTTTAATTATCTTAGACAGAATTCTCCTTTTTCAAATTAATTTTTTCAAAAATTCATGTTTATTTCAGTGATTTTATATAACGTTTAATAAAAGTTTTTTTTTTTAGATAAATTCGTGTAACATTTATGTCAGCCTCGTGTCAAATATTTAAATTTTGATTAAAAAAATTGAAAATACTATTTAAAAAAATACACTGAATAGTATTGATTTATTTTTTTGTACTTGAATTTTAAATATTCATCTTTATTCATCTGTGGAATGCACATGTATGTAAGTCTTAATATATATAGCAGAATCTAAGCATATATTTTATTTTCATAGGTTTGGGATAAAATTAATATAGAGCATTATAGTAACATTTTTGTTAAATATTCACTGTATTTTTCTTTTACTTCTATTATAACATTTTATAAGTAATAATTTAAACATAGCATACTTATTTTTAATTTCATTTTTTCTCTGTGTTTACACATAGATTTTGTTTCTGAAAATTTTTTAATACGATGTGAAAAGTTAATATGTAAATGTTATTAATTTTGTCTTTATTAACTTTCTATTACATAACTTCTAAATATCTCTTTTCATTAATGATTGTCCTTTAAGAGCCAACGCTAGTTACGCAACTACACCTGCAAGCTAATGTTAAACCAATGACAAAGTTCTTTTCAAATTTCTCGTTTGCATTTTGATGTTTTAAATGATAGTTTTTTATAGGACAGCCGAGGTCGATCTTTAAGCAAATTATATTTTACTTTTTCGATTTTGGTTGCCGATTTTTTTTTTATGAGGTCACTTTCTATTTCGAAAAAGTCCTGAAAGTGTAAGTATCCTTAAAAATAAAACTGCAACCGATATCGAAAAGTTAAAAAGTACCCGGTTTGAGATCAACCTCAGATATCTTATAGGGTAAGTCCGGGATATTTGCACTACTTAAGCTTCCCTTCATTTTTTTTTATAGAAATGATTTTTGTAATGCACATAAGACCTATCTACTTCAAATTTCATGTAGAATTTCATAAAAAATATTACTGTAATATAAATCTTAACATAGTATAAAACAAAGTCGCTTTTTCTGTCCCTATATCCCTATGTATGCTTAAATCTTTAAAACTACGCAACGGATTTTGATGCGTTTTTTTTTAATAGATAGACTGATTCAAGAGGAAGGTTTATATGTATAATAACATCCATTAAATAGTGGAGAAATACTGTTATTTTTTAGGTTTAAGTCACTTTTTCTGTCCCTATATCCCTATGTACGCTTAAATCTTTAAAACTACGCAACGGATTTTGATGCGGTTTTTTTAAATAGATAGAGTGATTCAAGAGGAAGGTTTATATGTATAATAACATCCATTAAATAGTGGAGAAATACTGTTATTTTTGAGGTTTTTAATGTGATGTCGTAAATAATTTCATTTTTTCCGCTTATACATTGCAAACGCAGGCTGAACCCTACAAGATTTATCAAAATAATGTACTAATTATTGTACACATTAAAAAGGTCTACAGAAAACACAAAGAGATGAAGGTTTTCAAGGTTAACCCGAAGCAAAGCGAGGGAGGGCCGCTAGTACCATATAAAATAGTGTTTTTATCAAAAAACGTAATCAATGATTTCTGTCATTTATCTCAGACCTCAGGGTTAGACAACCCACTTGATCGGGATAGATGCGGCATTCCTAAAACAATAGGAAGCATAGGTAATTAACATTTGTAATTCAAAAGCTAGATTTGCATTTGACTTAATATCGTATTTACATGAAATGTATGAAGTTTTTTTTTTAATAATTGAATTACAAAATCTTCAATATAAGCTTTTTATTTTTATACATTTTTCTATTTTTTCCTCTCAAATATTGCAACGGATATTATACATTGTGCACATCTCATGTAGCCATTCCAAACAATCAATACACTGTATTCACTCCACATGACGTTCACTTTCATAATAATTTTCATGACATTCTAAACAGATGTCGTCCTCTGGTGGTAAGCTCTTCTGTGCATCACTACTTTTTTCGCACTTTCTCTTCACTTGTGAGCGTTTTGGCGGGTCGTATTCTCTTTTCTTTGTCTGGTTTTCTGGATGGCTTATGTTTAGAGTTGAGATTTTTTTTTTTTTTTTTGTGGCGTACTGTTTGTTAAGAACTCGTGCTAATTTCTTCTTGCTTCCATTTTCTCGCATTTTAAATGCAGGAACAGGGCTGATTTTTTGGTTTTAGAAGAACGAGGTTCTTCTTCATCGTTTTCAATCAATACATACGAGTTTTGACTTCGAGAAATGTCGATGTCCATCAAATCTGTATTCCTTTTGGTAGTCCTGTAGTAGTTCTTGTCTACAAGAATCCAAAATAGAGGAAGACAAATCTCATGTGCTCCTTTCATCCTTTTTAGATTGACGTTTGTCAGAAATGACAAACAAATGTTCCGGGACAGCTTCATGATTGAGTGGGAAAATTCTGGTACACACGAACCCATTACTGAAGTACTCAGCACACGCTTTCATTTCCATGAACAATGACAGCATGAAAAATTTTCAGATGTTGCTGGGGATTATGCTTCATCCACTGATTATCTGCTTTCTCGAAGTTAACTTGGAACGGTTTAAAAAATGCCCAGTCAAGCAGTTGCACAGCTTGTATGATATGACTTGGCAGATATATTAGGATTGTGTCATTCTTATTTGCATAGTCCAGTATTTACAGAGAACTTACATGCGCTGAGTGACCGTCAAGCATGATCGTCACTTTGCCTGGTGGCTTTATAGGAATGAAGTGTTCCATCAGCCACTTACTGAAAAGCTTGAAAGAAATGAAAGAAGATTTTCGGTTCATATAAATATTTGATACCGGAGGAAGACTTTTGAAAATGCGGGATTTTCTATCACACGTTTAAACATTGGAACAGGGAAGAGCATCAAGCCCTCTGCGTTAATACGTGCAGCAACTAATATAGTCTCTCCGCAATATAATAAATTATAACACTTTGTAATAATATATTTCTTGTAAATGCTAAAGGGTGCAAATTAGAACCATAAAATAACTTTTATTAGGTTGTTTAACATGTTTCGGCTAGCTACAAGCCATTTTCCAAAAACAAATGAGAATATTCCATAATTGCACGGTCTTTGAAGTTATTATTTAAAATGCTATCATTTAATTTTCAGGTACTTTTTAAAAAATAAGCACGTTAATTTTTATTTTTACTTGGTTGTTTATTTTCATATCTCTAACCATGTAGTAACTCCAGCCACAATTTCGGTAATTAAAAAAATGCTGTATCGTTATATATTATATTTTTGCGTGTTAGTATCTCTATGGTTTCTCTTATTATGGATGGATAGTATGGAATGGAGGGAAAAATTATTTTACTTTCATTGAAATTTATTTGGATGGTTTCTTCTTGATATAATCTTGCCAGGGCTGTGGTTTTTCTATTGTAATTAATATTAGCTATACGCTCCTTTTTTCTGTAACTAAATTTCCTGCTGATCATGTCAATATATTAATTCTTAGATCCGCCTTCTTTAATAAAAGGTATTTCATATACTCCTGAATAATTCTCAAAATTAATTGGGTCTATTTTACTGTAGTAGACATGCATTAATTATATAGAGGTACCTCCCTCCAAAACTTTGTAGTTCTGCATGCAGCGGTCTCTTCAGAACACAGCGGACAGACAGACACACGCAAACTACCTTCCTTATTATTATAGACTGGCTCAACCACCTGGCGTTTCACGGGCCCCTGATAAAACATTAAATGAATCCCAAATTTCTTATATATTTAACCCGATTTTGTATGAATTTATATTTTTAATGACGAAATCGCGAAAAAATACTGATAATTAGTAATAAAAGTGCTGGTAAAAAAACATTTTCTTCATTTTTCACGTAGGGTCGTTTCATAATATATATATAACTATTTCCAAGTCCTCTGTAAAATTACGTGAAAATATATGCATATTAATCAGTGAAAACGTTAACCGAAGCCAAAAGTGACCGCGCAGAAACACCCGTTATTATGAGTTTTCATCGAAAACTTCTCAGATTTTTATTTTTTTAAAAATATTTCCTCTTATCCGAACGTTTCGAAATTGTTCTAGGTGATGTAAATCTGGTCTTTCGAGATGCTCTAAAGAGATTGCGTCGAAATACGAACGTTTAGTAGCTTTTAGCGTAAGAAAAAATCGTCTCGTGAGGAGCGAAATGACTTGCGTTCCGCGGTATTTTTGAACGGATTAAATATTTGTATTTTTAAAAACTAATATTACCGTCTATTAGAAGAAGAATTTGGCTATAAGAACATATGTTTGGTTTGTCTGTAATTCTAAAATTACGTTCTTGAGGGGCGTTGCCGTAAGGGGGAAAACGTTCGCCCGGGAAACGACCCTTTTTCAAAGATGTTTTTCAAATGTTTAACATCAATTTTTTTTCGATTTGATTATAGCAATTGAAACGTTAGAGCGCGATCTTCCGGAATATGTTTTTCGTCTTTAAATAAACCAAATGGTTTAGTCGATAGAATTTAAAATAGAATTGTGAAATAAACGCCTTCTTCATTCAAATGGTTCTTCATTAACGTTCGCTACCGTAATCGGGTTGTGGGCATGCGAGAGTGATAACAGCCGGCTCGCAAAGAAAGAGATGAGTTATTGATCAATTTTCAATTAATATTTTGGTTAATTATTAAAATATAAAAATTCTGAGTCTCAGGTGTATCAGGAGAAGCCTTCGACTATCCTCATGTAAATTTTCAGAACTTCTAGGTCCGCTAGATTTCGCTAGCCATCGCCGACAGTAGATTTTAAATAGTAGATTTTAAATAGACACACGGACACACGGACCACACAGAGCAAAACTTTTTTTATTAGTATAAGATGGACTATCTTGCATTTGTAATAGCGTAATTAAGTACCTAGTAATTAAGTTTACTAGTAATTAAGTACCTAGTAATTAAGCGTAATTAAGTTTACCTTTGTCGTGAAAAGTAAGTACGAAAGCATTTTAATACGCCGAATGAAAGATTTTCATATTCGATGAGAAATTTTTCAAATGGAGATTGTTTGAGTACAGTTCTAAAAATACCTTTTAAACGAAAACATTTTACATTAATATTAAACTCATTAAACTAGGCAGACATTTTCTTTTACGTATGCAAAATATTGCCAATAAAGAATGTATTCATTTTTAAATTTCTTTAAAGGATGTGAAATTATTTTCAAATTACTTTGGAAAAACTTTCTACTGAGCATGAAATAGCTTTCCTTTTTTCATATTACTTTCAAATTAAATCTATGAATTAATGACAACTTACTAAATCTGAAAAAAATTCTGTTAGCCAAGTTTAATACATTTGTTTAAAAAAAAAACAGACTTAAAACGTTTCAAGAATATGACTTCAAAATCACATCTTCGTAAAAGGAAAACATTGTTCTTCGACAAATGATTAAACAGAGATTGAAAATACCATGTATATTTATTATACGGTGTTTAGTAAATAAAATACTTTTATGATAGTTGTTTTACAATTATGTTTTAAATGTAATAATGGTTAAACAAATGTTACTAAAATAATTTATATCAATTCTGGCTTTGTATATGTTCTCGTAACAAAATATTGTATACAAAATAAGAATATGTTGCATTAATACAAGTCATACATTAATATTTTAAAACAATTGCAATAGATATTATTTCCTTACATAGACATGTATAATTTTGTAAAAAGTAAATTCAAATTAAATTATTTTATTTGCTTTATTTGAAATTAATAACCTCGAATATACATATTAAACATAACAAAAATTTTAATTCTTATTTCCTTGAATTGAAGACCGCGGTGGAATAAAAGGTTATGTAACAAAAATTTAATCATGGGAAAATTGAGGCGAAAATAAATGTCATTTCAAATGCTGTAAATGTAAATGTCATTTATTTATTTATTTATTTTTTTTATTTTATTTTTTATTTTTAGTAATTTATAGTTAAATTATTAACAGGTGGTACAGGGCTCCGTCAGACAAACCTATTACACTTTAATTATTAAATATTTAAACTTATTGTTTTATAAATTATTATAAAAATATTAAATATTAAAACTTAATGTCTCAAATTTTCAAGACTCAATACTTTAAATCTTAGCATTTTAGCTTTAACGTATGATAAATTACCTCATTAGACTTTCATCCGTAAAATAACACAATGTTTGAGAAGAATGTGACATAATATCCTTTTCCACTCACTCTCAGGTCCTCAATTTATGTAGAAAAATATTTTATTCTTAAATATTTAAACTTATTATTAAAAAATATTAAATATTAAAAGCTAATGTTTCATATTTTCAAGACCCAATACTTTAAATCTTAGTATTTTAGCTGTAATATCTGATAAATTACCTCATTAAACTTTAATCCGTAAAATAACACAATATTTGAGAAGAATGCGACATAATATCCTTTTCCACTCACACTCCGGTCCTCAATTTATCTAGAAAAATATTTTATTCTTAAATATTTAAACTTATTATTTTATAAATTATTATAAAAATATTAAATATTAAAACCTAATGTCTAATATTTTCAAGACTCAATACTTTAAATCTTAGTAGTTTAGCTTTAACATATGATAAATCACCTCATTAGACTTTCATTCGTAAAATAATATAATGTTTGAGAAGAATGCGACATAATATCCGTTTCCACTCACACTCCGGTCCTCAATTTATGTAGAAAAATATTTTATTCTTAAATATTTAAACTTATTATTTTATAAATTATTATAAAAATATTAAATATTAAAACCTAATGTCTCATATTTTCAAGACTCAATACTTTAAATCTTAGTAGTTTAGCTTTAACATATGATAAATCACCTCATTAGACTTTCATCCGTAAAATAACACAATGTTTGAGAAGAATGCGACATAATATCCTTTTCCACTCACACTCCGGTCCTCAATTTATCTAGAAAAATATTTTATTCTTGAATATTTAAACTTATTATTTTATAAATTATTATAAAAATATTAACTATTAAAACCTACTTGTCTCATATTTTCAAGACTCAATACTTTAAATTTTGGTATTTTAGCTTTAACATATGATAAATCACCTCATTAGACTTTCATCCGTAAAATAACACAATGTTTGAGAAGAATGTGACATAATATCATTTTCCACTCACACTCAGGTCCTCAATTTATGTAGAAAAATATTTTATTCTGACAGTTACTCTAGTAATTCATAGCAACGAATTTATCACTTTGTTATCAACTTTTCTCCCGCATTGTTCTTTTGCCTATTCACCGGTATGCTGAGTAAGTTGTTTAACTCAAAGTTCATAAAGACATTTTCTTTGTAATCAAACTTTTCTGCATTACCCACGGAAATATTTCAGCTGCTTCTGCTTTTTCACTTTCGAATGTGATATCAGATGAATAGTAACACATTTGGAACCAGAAATAAATATTTTATATTTCCCTCACACAGTACGGATATAAGAAATGGATAGATTTCCATTCCTTGCTCAAAGCAAACTTTTTCAAATATTAATTTTATTTGAGAATGTTCTATTCATTATTAGAATGAATATACTTAAACACACACTTGAATACATGAATATACACAATGAATATACCCTTAAATACATGAATATACCCTTTAGTACATGAATATACAATGAATATACTCTTAAATACATGATATTTTCTTTTAGAATTGTATTTTTTAAACTTATATTAAGTATTAGACACCAGAAATTTTAAGATAGATTTTTAACTTTATTTAGTAGCATATTTATGTGATTTTTACAGGATTATTATTTCTATATAAATATAGTGGTTGGGTTGAACTCTATTTATTTATTAAAAGTTAAATAATATGTGTTGCAAATTTGATACACTGTGCATTTAAGGGGAGTACAACACAATTTCTGTTTTATTTAAAATACAGGTTCTCCTTGATTAGAACGGTTAATTAATCACGCGATATTACCACATTAATCGAAACATATATTGAATGGGTAAAACTGCATCATATATACAGACAACTTCTTAAAAAAACCTAATATGCATAAATAGGCAATGTAATAATACACTACGATATGGTGTTTTTATGTATAAATGTTTTGATAGTAGAAAGTACAAATGAGTAAAGTGGATCAAGTCCATAAATTATAGTTTTGAGATAATCAAGGTTAAAATTTATAAACATTAGTTGAATCCTAAAGTTATTTAGAGGATAATTTTCTTTTTATTGTTGTAGTATGAAAACAAACGTAAATATGGGGCATAATTTGAAAATTCAAAAACAATAATTAAGGTAGCAATTCAATTTTAAATCGGAATTTACTGGACTTGATCCATATTGGCCCTGAATTGTTTTTCACATAAGGTCTATCAAGTGAATACGACACAGTGAAAAAGGGACTTGGTTTACTATGAATAATATATACTATTAACTAAAAATATATACTATTAACAAGTATTAATCCGCAATAGAGAATTTTTTTTATACTTTTGGACTTGATCCACTTTAGCTCTGAACGCCCCATATTACAATTTGATTTGAAACTTTGAGAAAAGTTTACGCAATTTTCGAGAACTTCCACTGACATAAATGTGGGAGCTAATTTAATAAGTAACAATCAAGAACCATTAAAAAAATGAATTTTTATTCTCCACAACTACAATTCTTTAGGTTATTTATGTTACTTTTCATTAAGTTATTTTTTTTAAATTTTACATAATTCGATTTAAAACTTAATGTAATACAATTTTATTACTTCAAACTTCCCTATATTTTAACTTCTTTAAGCAAAAACTCATGAATTGATAAATGTAGTTTTTTACTTCTTTTTAGAATATATCTTGCGGTAACACAAAATTTGACTTTTTAAACCTCAGTGCACTTGCATACATCTACTGATGTCTAGGTCTATATCTATTAAATGGTGTTTGAGTAATTCTAATTTTTGAAATGCTTTTGCGACTCTTTGTAACGATACATATTTTTTTCGGCATTTTTTGCGAATTTTATTTTTAAAAATTCTACGCCATTTTGCCGTGGAGAAAAAGATTCCCATTTTATGCTTTGTGCACTAATCTATATTTTCCCCGCACCAATCTAACGAACACTCTAAAAAAAAGTTCTTCTCACTAACAGAAAATCGCACTAAATGAAACAGCACTAAGCGAGGCAAACCAGTATCCTTCTATTGGTCAATTCACTTCCAAGCGATTACTGCAGACACAGATTTTCCTTTGTAAAATCGGGTCTTTAAAATCGTCGTAACATTAATTCAAGAAACGTCAAGAGATGTAATAAATGACCACATGTAATTAAGGTGTCATTTATGGATAAAGATGAAGTGGATAGAGACAATCTCGAAATTTACAGATCCCATTAAGTAATTGAAGCAAGAATTTATTAGAGACATTTTCGGAATAAAAAATGGTCACAGCTGTATTATCTCCGCAAGAATAATTTATTCGCTCCTGTATTATGGATATTAGTATCAGTTTGATGCGTTTTGTTAAACTATAAATCTGAAAAATAATTGTTATAGATGTATTAGAAATATTTTTTAGATTTTACGGGAGACACACCGTCACTTAAGGCGAAAGGAAGAGCTTTAAATAGCACAAAACTATTCTTTTAATATGAACATTATTTTCTTTTTATAATCAAATACATTGTTTGGTGGTCCTTAAAGGGGTAGGATACCTTTGAACACGTCGAAAAAGAAAAAGAAAAATATCACTGTGTTCAAAGCTTCAAAACTTGTGTAATAAGTCAAAAATAACAAGTTGGAAATTGTACGTCAAACGTTACAAACGAGGTGCGTTCGTACGCACGTTTTAGAATTAAATTCATGATATCCCGTGCGTAGAACGGGTTAAACAGCTAGTTATGTATATATTTTATGACACTGTTCATACAAATATCTTAACTAGTTATATAAATATTCAGATATATATGTATCAGCTAGTTATATAAATATTCAGATCTTGATGATTTTTAATTCTGTGAAATGAATTATATCGTCTGCAGATTAATTTCTGTCATAAAATAAGTATCTCGGTCGCTTGACGATTTAACATCCATCGGAAGCTCCTATAACAAAAAAGCACCGATTTAAAAAAAAAAAAATTCAAATTTCTTAATAAATATTTTTATTAATATCTCCTAAAGTTTTGATTCGATTTTAATAAAATTTGAAATGTCTCGACAAAATTCTGCAAAGATAATATATTTTAAATTGCAAACCATTTGGTTGGGTAGTTTTTGCGTTGTTATATGCGGACAGACAGACAGACGGACGGACAGACAGACGGACAGACAGACAGACAGACGGACGGACAGACGGACGGACCAAACGACGACTATAGGTGCTACGTATTTATATAATTACGAACGCACCTAAAAATCAAACTTCTTTTAAATATAAAGCTCGCATTTATATTTATATTTAATAATATATTTAATAATAGTAAATTCATAAATAAATATTGAAATGATAAGTTAAAAAATATATATGATAATAAGATAAAAAAAACAAAAAACAAAAAAACATAACATGTCTTGCGCGCATGATAAAATCTGAAAATATGTATATAAAGAGTAAATTTCGGTGAAAATAAATACATAATAGTGTTACCTTTATACTAAAACCAGAATATTTATAAAAAATATTGACTAAATTAAAATATTAACTTATAAATTAAAAAAAATTAATTTTTTCAATTTTCTTAAAATATTTAAATTTTCTTAAAATAAGTACAAAAACAAACAAAAAATAAATCTTACTTTTTTCTGGTTTTAAGTTGAAGATAATACAGAAATGAATATGTGATGAAAATTTCTTTTAATTGCCATGCATAGTTTTTTAGTGACACTGCGTGCAAGACGTGTTATGCTTTTTTCCCCTTATTATCATATATATTTTTTAACTTATCATTTCAATATTTATTTATGAATTTACAAGTATATATATATATATATAATAAATATCAAACTTCATTTAAATGTAAAGTTCGTATTTAAATTTATATTTAAATATATATATATATATATATATATATATATATATATATATATTTAAATATAAATTTAAATACAAACTTTACATTTAAATGAAGTTTGATATTTATTTTTTAGTTATTACACGAGTTTTGAAGCTTGGAACATAGTGATATTTTTTTGCTTTTTCGACGTGTTCAAAGATATCCTACCCCCTACAATATATCTGTTAAAGAATTTTCAAAAAGATATTTTCTACTGTCACTTTAACTGACGTATACTGATTGTGAGTATATTGGTACTTATTTCTTACAAATGTGAGTAAACATTTTTCTAGGTACAATGTAAAACAAGTTGGAAATCGTACGTCAAACGTAACAAATGAGGTGCGTCCGTACTATAACTAGTTTTAGAAACACTCAGATCTTGTGCAATAGCTGTTGCATTGTTAGGCAAAACTGCATAAATACAGAATTTATTTTATGTGCAGATTTTCATATTATAGATACTAATTTTATTTTATGAAATTAAGTTTCAATACACTTTTACAAAACATTAATTACAATTATGTTACATTAAATTTATACCATGCGCAAATATCCAATTCCAGCCAATGTTAAAAAAATCATCGTTATTATTTCACAGGAAAAATTAATTATATCCTCTGCTATTATGATGGGATTAATTTCCGTAATAAAATATATACATTTTAAGTTGGAAAGGTTTTATCTTTTGTTGACATTTACTAAAAATTAGAATGGGATACTTAAACCTAGTTTTGAAAATTTCAGAACTTGAAATCTATATTTAGACTCTTTTTTCATTTAATATCTATTTCTCCGGAAACATCTATCCAAAAAACTGTTGATAGATTATAGGATTGCTATAATTAAACAATTTTAGTATACAAATTCGGTTTTTAAATTCAGTAATACGGAAATAATACGACTCCATCTTAAATAGGACGTAATCACCATGACAACCTAGAATCATTACGTATCATGGGGTATCATTGAATTAATTACGTATGATAGGCTTTAATGGAATGAAGAAAACTTTTATTAATATCTTTTTAAGTTTTGATTCCATTTTCATAAAATTTGAAATGACTCGGGAAACTTCTGATTATATATATACTAAATTTCAAGCCATTCGGTTCGGTAGTTTTTGCGCTGTTATATGCGGACAGACGGACGGACAAGACGACGACTATAGATGCTACATATTTATATCATTATGAACGCACCTAAAAAGGCAAATGTTTCAATGTACAAAAATATATTACAAACAGGGACCATATATACAATAACCTCTTCCGACCACGATTCCGAAAACCACTCATTGTGTTTAGAAAAATCAAAAATAAATATCTTTTCGAGATTTAAAGAAGCACTTATAAAACGAAAGTTTCTTTAGCTGTTACTGATTTTTGGAAACGTTTCTGAGTATTTATTTTTATAGTGTATTAATCATATATTTACTTTTAAATGCTAAAAGGTGTAAATTAACAACATAATATACAGTAATATAACTTTTATTAGATTGTTGACATGTTTCAGCGCACTCCAAGCCATTTTCAAAAACAAATGAGAATATTCTATAATTGCACGGTCTTTGAAGTTATTATTTGAAAAGCTATCATTTAATTTTCATATACTTTGAAATACATGAAAATTAAATGATAGCATTTCAAATAATAACTTAAAAAATTACATGAAAATTAGATGATAGCATTTCAAATAACAACTTCAAAGACTTATTTTACTGTGTATTATGTTGTTAATTTACACCTTTTAGTATTTAAAATAAATATAATATTACGAGGTGTTATAATTTATTGTATTTTTTTTGTGTATCAATCAGTTTTCTCAAACCAGAATATCGGTTTTTATAATGCTATAAATTCTCATTTAAAATGTTTCTGGCAATTTTTGGAATTTATCCATGCAAGAGTAGCAAAATAATATTAATTTTAATGTTAATGCTGTTGATTTATCGCGTTTGTATGTAAAATTTCATTTTTGAACATGAAAATGTTTACTTGAGAATTGATAACATTTTTAAAATCGATATTCCAGGTTGATAAAACTGATTAATATGCTATAAAATCTGCTCGCAAACGTATCCGAAAATCAATGGCCGCAAAAAAACAAAAAAACAAAAAAAAACTTGGTTTTTATAAATGCTTGTTAAATCTTTAAAATATACTAGTTTCTGATGTTCTAAAGAAAGAGAACGCTTTTTGGTAACGTGGAAGTTATTGTACATTTTCGTTTGTGATTACATTATATTTTTCTATATTCAAAAACATTTATCTTTTTTACAGATTACAGTAAATGTATGTTTCTAAAAGTTAAATGGTATTTTCAGAAATTATGGTACGCTACTTTACACACCAATGTGATTTAAAATACAGGTTATGGCGATAATATTTTTTACGTGTGATTATATAAACATGCTTCCAATTACGAAAAGTATAGAAATCCAGCATAGCTTTTAGGTATGGAATTTGCCTTATAAGAAACTGTATATATATTAAAATACGAAATGTAGCTTTTTTATATTACTTCTTTTCCTAGAACTTATATTAAAAAAAAAAAAAAAAAAAAAAAAAAATTGCTGCCCCGTGTGTAAGAAAGCCAGCGAAAGAAAGGACATTAAATCATTTCTTTTATGGCGAATCTTTACTGAGATTTAAATTTTACGTATTTTCAGTGTTTTCTTTTTCTAAAAATGGAACTACGCATTATTAGAGCCGGAAAATACAGAAAATTCGTAAAATCCAAACTGTCATACCTCAGTAAATTTTGGGCCTAAAAAATGTTTTTATTTTTACTTTAATTTTCATTTACGCAGGCAGCATTTTTTTTACTAAATATACGCGTTATAGAATAAATAAGCCATAAAATAATTGTAATTTTAATACGTATCAGCTGGCGTAAGAAACCCAATGTGTTACCTTTGTATTGCGTGAGAGCTTTCGATTTTTAAGGGAAAAAAAGAAATCCGAATTAAATCCACAGTTAGAAAAGATTTATAATATTAATTTTAATAAATTTCTTATTATAATTAAGAAATCAAGTTTACAATACTTATTAACAGGAAACTACGAAATTTACATTTTGCATGATGTGTGATTTTGATGCAGTTAAAAGTATAATGCCTTCATAAGAAAATGACCACATACGGGTAGTAAAATTCAGTTGATCGAGATGGTTTTGTATAAAAAATTTAAGAGCTTGAAGTTGATGGAAGTTAATGTTTGTTTACTTATCTAACTCGTCAAACAAATTCTCCCAGACGATTATAATCAATTTTTGTAGTACGGATAGCGATGGCTGGGACAAAAAACTTATAATTTGAGTATATGTTTCTGTATGTATGTTCAGATTCGATGCTCAAAACGCCTTGTTTTACCGTTGTCTATTTATTCATTTACATTTTAAACGAATGCGGAATATATTATTTTATATCAATCAATAATATTAAAATATTTCAATTTTTTTTTATAAATTTAGTAAATTTCGAAGTAAGTCATATAATTCTTTACATTACATTTTTTTAGAAAAATAATAGAAATTAAAATTCACTAAATAACATAATAATATAATAATATAAAATTTAAATAATATAATAATATAATAATTAAATAATATAATAATATAATAATTAAATAATATAATAATATAATAATTAAATAATATAATAATATAATAATTAAATAATATAATAATATAATAATAAATAAAAATTACAAATCGATTTGTTCAAACAGAACAAAACTAAAGATATTTGTTTAACATTTCGGATAGCAGGCGATAGCCAATTATATATCGTACTTTTTTCTTCCCCCCCCCCTCCCACAAAAATGGAGTAATTTAGTTGACTTCTTTATAGAAACTTATTTAAAAGTTGCAATATATATATATATATATATATATATCAGAACCTAATTCAAATTTTATAATTCAGAGAGCTTATATGACATCATGAGACGCTTGAGGATAATTGGTGTTAATATCATTGCGCTGTGTTTCATATTCTTGGAGGAGTTGTGAAATACAAATAGACGAACTGGATAGACGAATTGGATACAAATAGACTGTCAGATTTTAATATAATAGATAAAAATCTCTATAAAACATAAACCATATCTAAAAGCTACTTTTGATTTCAATAAATTTTGCAACTGTAAGTATGTTTCGGTTATCAGCGGATTAAGGGATAATCGTCATTACCTCAATCTTGTATCACCCAGTATAGTAAAGCCTAAATACTTATTTCAAATCATCTAGTTTTCTTCAAACAGTTTTCTACTCTTACTTAATAAATACATATACCTCATTTTATTTTATGTTTAGAATTACAAAAGTAAATGCTAAATACTACCTTTTTTATAGAGAATATATATATATATATATATATATATATATATATATTTGTCCTTAATAATATAAAGAAATTGGGTAAATATGAGGTTTTCTTCATTTGTATTCATTTCATTTGGATTATATAAGCATTATTTCATATATTTTCTATCAAAGTATGAACAAAAATCACATACTGGATAAACATAAAGCAAGAAAAGTGTGTCAGCGATAGTATAGTATTTAAAAACTGTGCTTATGATCCACATTTTATTTCAAAGATACGAAAAACTTAGTCAAGAGATATATTTCGAATGGAACAGTATTTCAATACATTTTTACAATAAATATACTAAGTTTTCAATTTTCATCTAATCCATATATTTCATTTTTCAATTCATATTTCTTATGTTATTCTGGTTTTTTTTATTTCATTGTGGGATTGTTATCAGATGAAATTTCAACATTAATATCATAAAATATATTGTGAGATAAACACATCGTGTCTTTAGAGGTCTTCAAGAGATTAGGTGAGAACTAAATCAAAACATTTTTCTGTACGAAGAAAATGATTACTTTCAAAAATAACTTACATAAATGGTGTTCATAAGATTTATATTGCTATTAAATATCTTAAGAAAATATTTTCTTCAGTTAAGTAAATAATATTTTCGTCGAAGGATTTTGTATCTGTATTTTATAAGGGAAAGAAGAGAGATTGATTTAATTCTCTAAAAGCTCGAGATGAAAAGAAGGTTTGCGCTTTTTATAAGACAAAAATAAAAACAGGATTGAATAAAAATGTATTTACACGTGTCAAATTTTTCCTCGTGTACAAAAATAAAATTTTTATTTACATCAAATAATGTAACCAGCCATTTTAATCAGTATTTTATTCCGGTTTAAAAGTAATTTTATACTTGGGATGTATGTTAATAAAATATTATTATTCTTTTAAAACATTAATATTTAAATCAGTATATACTTTAGATCAGGGGTCGGCAAGTAATTTTAAGTAGGGTCCGAATACTTTTGAAAATTTTTACCGAGGTCCAGAGAAAAAACACTTAAGAAATATTAGTACTTATTAATTTTAAATTGTTATTTTTGCACATACATACATACACTATAGAATAGAAAAATCAGGTATTTGTTAAGAAAAATTACTATATACACAAGTATACGTTCTGAAAAATTTTGCATACACATTATAAAATAGAAAAAGCAGATAAATGTTGAATAATTAGAGATAATTGAAGATAATAGTTGAGATAATTGTTTTAATAAACTATTTATTCAAATTGAAAATTTTTGGCTGTCCACGATTTGACCTTCCGCGGTCCGCCAGTTGCCGACCGTTGCTTTAGATGCTTGAAAAAGTATTGTAAAGAAAAAATGTCGGGTTCCCTGATTAGTGATTTTTTTCCTTTATATATATACTTATTAAGTACCAGTGGAATCGGAATATAGATGTATCGTTATAAAAATAGCAGAATTGTATTTTTAGAACAGTAGAAAAATAACTTTCAATAAATTCATGAATAAAATGGAAGTCTTCTTTATTCCATAAATAATTTTTGTATTTTGCTTTAAATTATTAAAACTGATTCTAGTTCAAATTGGCAAGTCGAATAATAATGTAATTATTAAAATGTTAGCTATTTTGCGTATATATATATAAATGCATACGGAATATCTGTCAAAATAATAGCTGTAATTGATAAAATGTCTGTTTTAAAAATATATTGCTTAAATTAAATACTCTCAATACTTTTATGCAAATAAAAATCAACCCTAAACACAAAGAAATATTTTAGTATTTTTCTGCATCTGTTCTTCAAAAATCATCCATTCGACAAATATTCTACTCTTTGCATTGAATAAAAATGTACTGTCCTCTTATGCTACGTATTCGATCGCGTTCGAACAGGTGTCTTTGAACATGAAAAAGAAAATGTGTAATTTCTCACGTAATTTCCAATTATCACCCTAAAAGTACGCTTTGGTTGTAAGAAATGCAGCAGCAGCAAATCGTACATTCATGATTTTGCGCCGTTCAACTTTTTGGATGACTGCTTTTACGTTGGATTTCGTACAAGCAATGAAGAGTCATTCAAAGAAAATCATTACCACTTATGACACTGTTTTAGATGAGTCGCAAAAAGTATAATCTTATCATTTATTCGAAACAATTCAAACATTTTACTGGATTGTGTTAAGCATTGCATTTACAGAAACAGTAATTCGCAAAATATAGATAATGAAGAATTTATACACTAATATTATAAAATTATTAAAATCAATAATTTTTAATAACATATTAATTTTTTATTTCCTACACAACAAAATGTGTTTATGCTGCTTCCTTCTTATTAAAAAGAACATGAAAGAAAATAAATCATTAAGTAAATGTAAATATCTGTAATTTGCAAACGCATAAAATATATACAAACAACATATTTGCACTTTATCATAAAACACGAATTATTAAAAATCCAGTAATTTCAACTTTGAGAAATATGTTCATTTAAAGAAATGAAAAATGGGTTTACAAAAGCGTAAATAGTTGTCGTTTTAAAATATTAAATTCGAAAATATAGTTTTTAAAACATATTATACAGTTGTTTCAGATATTTGAAACATAAAAATGTTCATGTTTATTAAAGATATCTAAATGCTCATTTTGCTAAATTTTTCTTTGAAACAACATTTACAAAGTTCATTATTTCTTTTTAACTGGTATTATTTAAACAAAATCTCAATAAAATCTAAAGTATCTGAAGTAAGCATTGAATAGTATACATGAATATTTAAATCATAAAGGTCGGTAAACAAAACCAATTTATTTTACACAAAGTATTATCGTTAAATTTTATTCCATAAATGTTTGTATATGAATTTCATTTTTATAGCAATGATATGGATTTGCGTTCAGATATTTCGAGAGTTGTAATTACTGAATATTAATTTGTTTTTCCATTGGCTTTTGCAGTTAATTTTTGAGAATTAAACTAATCTCCATAAACTATACAAACTTATAAATTTTTCTCTTTGTTGTGTTTCATTTAAATATTTAAAATGTTTTAAAACCAGTTTTACATTAACCACTGAAATATTACTAAAAACTATTTCATTGGAAAACGCGAAAATGTTTTTCTTTGTAAAATATCAGTAAATATTTATTATTAGGAATATATGTCATATATATATTATGAGTAAATATTCTTTAAAAAAAGTTATGCATAACGTTTATAAGTTATAACGAAACTAAAACTTAATATTCTAAAATATTTCGTCTAATAAAAAAAAAAAAAATATTAATACTTTATTTCTGAATTCAGTGTAATGCGGATAAAAAGAAATATTCCCTTCATTTTGAATATAAATTAGGAATAATTTTAATAATATAAATATTAATATATATATCTAGCAACAACAATAGATTAATGTTGCTTTCTTTCATATTGTAAAACAACTTTATTGTGTTATCTAAAATAACCAATTAACATGAGTCTGATTTTCTAGCTAATTTAATCTAAAATTAAGACAAACTACTCTAATAAGATATATCTTATTTTCGGTTCCGCACTCTGTTGATTTTACACGCCGCCTTTGCCTTTGGTATTTCACTCTGATGTTCTGTATTTAGCCTTGCTTTTCGAAAGTTATGCTGATTGCGTTTGTTAAACTCAAATAACTTATAGACATTCTCTTTGTAGTACAACGTTTCTGCTTTATGTACGGAAATGTGTATTCTAGAGATGCATTATTTCTTTCGTGCTCGATATCAGTATTAACAAAGTAATATAATAAACAAATTTCAGTAGACAAGTGTGATTGTCTTCGTTTTACAAATTTTAGCCAAAAATGAACGGTTTTAGTGGATATATGAATATTTTCATTAATCGCTTAATATTTTTTAAACATAAACACGATGTTCCTTTTTAATGCCCTTAAAGCACTGAAAGATTATTTTTTAAACTACTCTATTTATTCTAGATTAATTTTAACACAATTATTCAAATTGGTAAACAAAACATATGAGTTGTAATTCTTCAACTGGACGAAAAATGTCCGAGACAGGATTCGAACCTGGGATCTTTTGGCTTAAAGAAATCATGAGTTGTAATTTTCCAACTGAACGAAAAATGTCCGGGCCAGGATTCGAACCTGGGATATCTTCACTAAGCCAAGATATCCCAGGTTCGAATCCTGGCCCGGACATTTTTTGTGCAGTCTGAAAATTACAACTCATGATTTCTTTACCAATTTGAATAATTGTGTTAAAATTAATCTAGTGTAATCACGTATCCAGCGTTTAATGGAGTTCCAAATTACCTGCGATTTAATCTGTTGAGCTGATTCAGATATCAGACCAGATGCTATGGCCAGTAAGGTTAACTGGATGAATTAGGTCCTCCAGATTCGACCAGGATGGCTCAGTCGGTAGAGCATGGCAGCTTCAGCCAAGAGATCCCAGGTTCGATTCCTGGCCCAGACATTTTTCGCCCAGTTGGAAAATTACAACTCATACTTTATTTATTACCTTAAAGACATTACATCTATAATAAAACTTTTCTGCTTTATTTTAAAAATATATGCTGAAGTCGTATTTTGTCATCCGTTATTATTAATGAAGTTCAAAGAAATATGCAAAGTTTTAAGAAAGACATTTAAGTTAAACTTTGAAAAATATATAAACATTTTAGAAATTACACAAAATTGATTTTTTAAAAGTGAAAAATAGTTAATTTTATGTGAAGAATTGACATTCGCGCAAAACGTGATAACTCAAAATCAAATGAATGCATTCACATTTTGTAAATTGCATAATAAAGAAAATACATTTTTCTTGGACATAGACTAGCCGCGTTATAGTAGCATCTTTCTCACAGGTGCTATCGCACTTGAAGTACTAATGTAATGAAAAATTCGTAAAATTTCTTGAAACTTTTTAACTTATACCAGTGTAAATATAAAATTAATTAATATATTGTCATGATTGTAGTCTTTTCCCCCAATAAACATTTGTAAAATAAGTACAAAAAATTTCAAGGCATTTCATGCATGACATTTTTCTATAGGATGTTTCGCGTACAGTACAAATCTGAAAAACTTCATTTTGAGAAAAAGCTAAAAATAACATTTAAACGTGGGTCTTGCTATAAAAATAATTATTATTCTTTAAAGGTTTAATTATATACTCCATGTATTTTCTTGGACATATAATTCAATTTAACTGTTAAATCTCGAAACAGAAAAATGTAAACATACATTTAAGCCTACTTCCGTTTTGCAGAACGATATTTCCGGTTGGAAAATTCTTCGGAAAGCTAGTAAATTTAAACGGCTGTAACTCGGGTTCTAATTAAGATACAGACACAATTAAAGCAGAGTTCGATAGATAAAATATAGGATTTTAATGGTATTAAAAAAATGAAAAATCGATATTTTTATCGAAAATGACGTTTTAAAAGTGTGTGGATATCTTAAAGAAGCGTTTATATATATATAAAAAGGTGTCCTTTGCTGCCACTGATTTTCAGAAACTTTTCCGCGTAGTTTTTTAGGCCATTAATAAGTTTTCTGAAATTACAATATCGGTTTTTAGGATGATATAAATTCTCAACTATACACAATTCCTGCTGAGTAACGGAATTTATACATGCAAGCATAATAAAATAATATTAATTTTATTATTAATGCTGTTAATGCGTCATTTTTATCTGTAAAACATGTTTGTTGAACATGAAAATATTTATTTGAGCATTGATAGCATTCGGAAAACCTATAGTCTGGTTTAAGAAAACTGATTAATGCACGATGAAAACTAATAAAAAATGTTCCTGTCACAATACAAAAACCTTTGGCTTTATATATGCGTCTTTAAACTTCGAAAATATGTTGGTTTCTGTGGTTTCTAAAGATAAAGAACACTTTTTCCAACACATGACTAACTCACAAGAGGTTGTTGTAAATTTTTGTTCATATTTGTATTATAATTATTTTGATTAGGAAATATTTGTCTCTTTTTACACTGAATTTATCTTCAAAAATTTACATTTAAAAACGTATATGCGTAATTCATTAATTGCGTAATGTGTTTTAAATACGAATAAGAAATCTTGTTTATGTTAAAATTTCCCCTTTTATACCAAAATTATTAAACAAATATTTTTGAAACTAGATTATTTATTATAGTATCGATTATGTTTATCATTGTTTATTATGTTAGTTATTGGTTATGTTTATGACTATTTATTATGTTATGCCATTTTCTTTGTAATTAAATTTTTATTTCATGCAGAATTTACACAAGAGTCGACACAGTGATATTCACATAGAGATAGTCTCTTTAACCCCTTGAGGGGCGGTGGTATATATTATATACCACCTAATTTTAATCCGATTCAAACCAGAAACTTTTAACTAAATTTTACTTTTTTAGCTTTGATGAGAAAAAGTTGAAAAATTGCTTTTCCATATTTTGAACTAAATTCTTTAGTAAATTCCGGTGGGAATTCACCGTTACAAGAACACAATTGCTTGCCCCTGAAAGGGTTAATGATTGATGTCAATATTAAGAAAGTAAAATCTAGAGAAAGTATTTAAATTTAAAAGAGATGCATTTTTTTGTCAAAGAAATTATTTTTTTTAATTTAATTTTTTTAATACATGAATAATTACATTTTTGAATAACGGAATAAAATTTAATGAGTGATATTTTAAATTCAGAAAGAAACCCCATACCTAAATAATTAATTTTAAATATTTAAAACATTAAAATTTAAAATACATTTTATTAAATTAATTAATGAGGAAGTATATTTCGTGTTGTATTCACCTCGATGACACATTGACATTAAGCAACGTATTCATTCTTTGTAAAGACCTTTCATCTTCTGTTCCCTTTATTTTCAAATGTTCCGCTGACGATGCGTATTTCTCTCAAATATCTCAAAGACACGCTCTTTGTAATGTAATCTTTTATTTTTACTTAACGTAATATTAAATCTGTCGTTGTATTTTTATTTTCATCTTTGCTGCAAATTTTAAACATGAAAGAAACTCCATATGTTGGGTATAGGATACGAAGTAATTCTTAAAACAAAATTTCTTATTACAAAATAATAGGTATTTTAAACTTCAATGCACGACAAAAGGTTACACAAATTATTAACAAATGTCTTTTAAATAATTTGTTTTAAGAATACTACTATGTATGCGGAGTATAATAATTTTTAAATAGTGTAAAATCGATATAATTTTGATACATTTCAGTTACGTATGTGTAACATCACTGATAAGCATTTCAGTCACTAGTAGAAATGTATTATTTTGGACAATTATACAGGGTTGTCCCATAAATAGCGCCCAAACTCTGCACAGCCAGATTCCTGGTTGGAAGTACATAAAAAATATCCAAAGAACTGTACCTGTACGATCGATAGTTTACGCGAAAAATACGAAAAACAACGTATGACGTCACAGCCAGTGCAAGAAAAAAAAAAACACTTTATTTGATACATCAACAGCAGTATTTGAAAAATATAAAGGCAGATGTTCAAAGTGTCCGCCGTGCATATCGAGGCAGGCTTGAGCGCGCCGTGGAGTGTATGAGTGCACATTTCGTAGCAGCGCGGTGTCCACAGAAATACAAGCAGCATGCAGACGAACAAGTCGGTTGGTGTAGTCACTACGTCGCAATACAGTAATTCCTTGAGTGTGCTTGCATGACGCGATATGCGCAACAAACGTTTTGAACGTTATCATCTGGAAAGAAATGCAAATACTGCTGTTGATCTAATCCAATGCGTTAATTTTTTCTTGTACCGGCTGCGAAGTCATACTTTGTTTTTCGTATTTTTCTCGTAAACTATGGATCGCGCAGGTCTAGTTATTTAGGCATTTTTTATGTACTCACAAAGAGGAATCTGGCCGTGCAGAGTTTAGACACCATTTATGGGACACCCTGTATATAAGAAATATCGAGAATACAAAGTTACATGCACCACGTAGTACCGTGTCCGTCAAAAATTGGTTACAACTTTAAAAATTCATAAAATTATCAAAGGAACACATGAAAATTTAGTGTCGGAATGGGTTTTGCACTGTAAGACTTATCAAAGACTCGGCCTTTTTGGGGCAATAGAGACTAGTATGTTGGGGCCATCACAAATTTTTCTTCTAAATCATTCCAATACATTAATTTAAATAGCATAATCACGCAGCAACAATTATGGATATGAAATATACTGCATTTCTTTGAATTCGTTCGCTAAATTGCATTAATTGATTGTAAACAAGATTATGAATTTTTTTCTAAGCACAACATCGTGAAAAATGCAACATAGCAGTAACAGTTTTAGGGCGATTTACACCAAAAATTAATTAGCACCAAGGTCTAACGAAATCTAAAGTTTTTGTTAAATTCCGTGCATTAGTTCTTAAGTTAGAGCTCCCCCAAAATTTGTCACATACATACATATAGACAGACACACAGAAAAACTCACAGACAGACATTGTCTAAAAACAGTCAAATCGTGTTCACGATCTTCTAAAACGTATAAATCTGTCGAAAATCAGAAATCGAAAATTTTCACGAATACAATACTTTCTTCTAGTATATAAAAAAATGTAAAAATTTGGAACGATTCCACTCGATTTTCCGAACATTTCGTAGCATAACATGGATTCTGTTAAATTTCTGACTGAATAGAATCAGCTGGATTCCTACACTGGACCTGTCGTTTTAAAAAATGAAATCAATACGTAAAATATACCAATACTTTTTAAAATAAGGGTTCAGAGAAGTATCAAGGTATGTAATAAACTTTACTTATACTGTATCCCAGAGATGAATTTTAGTTAAAGTTTATGTCACAAAACCGTTAATGTAAAAAACATCAACGAATATTGCAGCGAATTTGTGAAATAAGGCCTATCACGAGAAATAGTGGCTACCATCCTTTTTGAAGTAGCGCAGAACAAGACGATCTCTATTTCCGAATTAATTATCAGTTCATAAGGATTCACTTGCCGTAATGCTGTATATTTTCATGATTTTTTATGCTACCTTTGCATTCCACACAGCAAATATCTATATGACAGTAAGTCAAATATCTTTATTTTAACCCCTTGACTACTCATTTTGATTTTGTGGGATACTTAAATCAAATTTAGCACAGTGTTTTAATAAGGTATAAAATCCACAAAACCAGTGTGAGACCCGTGGGATAAGCAGACATGGTTTTCCAAGCGTTTCAGGGACTGCTGTGTCCAGAGGTAATTTTTGAAGTTGCACTGGGACATAGTGTCCCACAGGGAGTCAAAGGGTTAATTAAACTGATGGGTTAACTAAAGGGTTAACTAAAGGGTTAACTAAAATGGGTTAACTAAAGGGTTAATTAAACTTTCATGTGCACTACATACCTTTTAAAGTTTGTCCATTTTTTTTTGTGTCTCCTTGTATATGTTTTATTTAAATTTATTTTGGTACAGTTATTTTTTATGGATGCACTCGTAAAAGCGAAGTTATATAGTAGACAGATTTTGTGCAAACGAAATGCATAAAAAAATAAAATGACCACGTATTGTTTTCTAAATTAGAAGTTTAAATACTCGGAGCTATTATAATCAGAAAAAATACTTAAAAAGAGTAGCTTTTGCTTATTTGTAAGTACCTATTATCGAATGTGTGGTAGCGAATAAAGGCAAAAACTTCTTACTAACACCATTAAATTAAGAAATGCGCAATGTCTTTCGAAAGAACATGTATTTTTTCATCAGGTTTAAAGAAGACGTGCTACCACTTTGGAAGCAGAAAAAAGACGAAAGGAAATTTAAGAAGGGTCAAAAATCAGCCGAAAGAAAGCAGAAGTAGACAGCAAACGGAATTGGACTTTCTTGAAAATTAGCTATTTATCTTAGTCGTGATGTTATAGTTAATGAAAAATCTGATTCCACTATTATCTGCAGGTAAGAAAATTTTCTTCAGTTAAACCATACAATGTTTTTTAAATTATTATTTTGGCATTTAAGTTTTATATTGCTATATATGATTAATTTTTAGCAATTTATTTATTTATTTTATTATTATTATTGATACTATTATTATTGCATTTATTTATTTGTTTGTCTGTTTGTTTATTTATAAATTTTTTCATTCTTCTTTGTTTATTATATGTATTATATTTTTTAATATAATTTCCTTTTACTTTTCTGATTCTGTCTTTTATTTAGTTTGCTTCAGATTTCTCATTATGTTCTGCCTTCTTCTGATTAGTTAATGTTCTCTGTGTCCTTGGCTTATGCCTTCTGCTTTAGTATTGGCTGTATTATTTAATTTCTCCCTTTCTTTTGTACTTTCAGTATTGCGCTTGCTTTCAATGTGGTAGCAGGTTTTTTATACACCTGATGATGAAAGAGAATTATTTCAAAAGGTTTTGCGAGTTGCTTAATTTTATCGTGTTATTAAAAAGTTTTTTGTCTTTATTTGTGAATTACACCAGTTTGTTCAAGTTTTTATTATGTATGGTAGTAGTACATTTTTTTCTAATAAATTGTTTTCAATTGCATTTAATAAAAACTACAAATAACGTTGAAATTTTTTCCCCCAATAGTTCAAAATTCTCTTAAGTCCATGTAAAAATTTATGTCTTATCAATTTGTTAAAAACTTTTGGCTTTTCATTTTGTAAAAAAAAAACTATATCGTTATTACGTTAAAAATATGTGTATCTGCTAATTTTCCAGCATAATTACAGAAAGAACAATCTTTTTAAAAATAATATTAATATATATTCAAATAACACGCTTTCAAACCTATTTCAAATGCAGCATTTATAATGTATCACATTTTCACTTGAAACATAAAGCTAAGTACTTTATTGTTATGTATTTTTTAACAGTTACTGACATCAAAAGCAGCTATAATTTCTGAATGAAAACAAAATCCTTCATCATTGTAAAACAGCAATTATAATAGTTAGCTTCAAATAATCATTATGCATTTCTCACCTGATTTCAAGGTGATTCTAGCAATTATAGAAATAAAACATCTTTTCATATTCAAATGATATCCTTTTATTTTGAGGCATCTAATTTCCTTTTATAAATAAGGCAATCATGTAAGTTTTTCTGAAAACCATTTGAATAAGAGATTTGCGAACCAGTTAACTGTTTGTATTTTATTTTTTCTTTCTTTAGTAATATTTTTAAGTTTTAGTCTCATAAGCTTTTTAAGCTATAAACAAAAGGCTCAATTTAAATAACCGTGTTTTGTTAATCACTTAAAAATCGTTGTATCTTACATTTTTTTTTCGTAAAATTTATCTGAAGAACTAAAATTTTTATTTCTTATAAGGTTAATAATTGAGATTTAAATAGCACGCTTTATATGAGTTATTGAAAATACAACATGTACATTGTTTTTTTTTTTTTTTTTTTTTTTTTTTTTGAAATATAAGGTTAAGTACTTTAATGTTTTATTATGTTGTTACAATAGCATCTAACGTCAATGGTTGCATAATGATTTCATATTAAGCATCAATGGCTGCTTGTAATATCATTAGTAAATGAATAATAACCCCTCACCACCACATAATAGCAATTAAATCATCAGTTTCAAGTAATTACCCATTTCCCTTCCGAATCCAAAGTTATTTTAATATTTATGGCAAAAACACCTTTTCACATTCAAATTATATCGTTTTACTGTTTCAGCACCTAATTTTCTTTTGTAAAATATAGCAATCATAAAAATCGTTTGGAAATCTCTTTAAATTTGAGATTGCTGAAGAATTACCATTACGTAACCAATCTTCTCCTTTATATACCACGTTATCATGGTAATAGAAACTTCTCTAATAACGTGCTGCTGTCGTAAAAATTAAAAAAAATTGAGCTATAATAATCTTAAAATTTTAAAAATGGCACGTCATATATCATTAAAAATTCAATTTAAAATGGAGCAAAAAATCTCTATAATACAGTCGAAGAATAATTTCATCAGATATAAAAGTCTTTAGCAAAACTCGTAGAAGATGGCATTTTTTGTTGTTGTATTTATATGTAATGGTAAATTATCATTTTGTTTAATATTTATAAAAAAGAAATTCTGTAAATGAAATTATAAAAACTATTCTTAACAGTTTCAAACTTTATCTTTTATAGGTTTCTTTCTTATCACTGACACACCTTTATGTCTCGATACGCAGTATCATTTCATTATACAGCAGCAGAATTTATGGATTACTTATAGAAATAAAAATTCTACAGAAATATATGCTCAAACGTTCTTTGCAATTGAAGATATTTTTCTGTTCTGACATAAAAGTCATTCTTGCAACGCATAAAACTATTTTGTAATATAAAAATTTTGATTTAGATAATCAATACTATTTCCAAGTAGCATAAAATACATGGGCCAACATTGGCTAATTGTTGTTCCATGTTAGTGCACGGTAAAAAAATGTTCGCCTTGTCATTCCAGTGGCCAACGAACCATTTGCCAACAAAGGTCTAACAGCACAGTGACACATTAACAAGCTTGCAATCTCTCTCAAGGAATGGCTGCCTAATATTCTAAAGTGGCACACCCTTTACAGAAAGCTACATAAAATCTATATTTTTCTGACAGATCTCTCAAAGCTTACCTAGAACTCGTCAGCTGCCACTCCCAATGCACAACTTCTACTCAGTCCCTGCCAACTGTCACGTTGAGAGTCCTTTCTTGGCAGGGCAGCCTTATATGTGACCTGGTCCTTGACCATAGTTTGTTTTTACTGTTATTTTTTTAAACTCATTTATATTTAATCTCGCCCCTTGTCGTGTTTAATGGTGGGTTCAGCTTCATCTGAAGATTGTATTTTTAAAGGCCTTAATAAAGGGGACCGTAAGGGATCCTATGCTCTACAGACTTGTTTACTAGTCTGAGCAGTCCCTCTTAGGCTATCAAATCTAATCAAACAGTGGTCCAGCAGTTAGCTTCTCAGAAGCCTAGTCAGTTACGATCCAAATTAGAGGGGTCTTTGTTCCAACCATTTCTCAAAATTTCCCGCAAACTGACAACGATAGGCAAACAATCTTTGCCACTTGGTTTGTATTAAGATAAATAAAAGCTACTTATTAAAAAAATAATAAAGTTTGGTCTTTAAATCTTTTAAATAGAAGGTTAGTTTTGGTGTATGAGAGTTAAACTCGCAACAATAGAATGGATAAATTAGAATACTTAAGTTAAATATGCATTAAAACGCCTAGTAAAATAAAATAAAACGAGTATGTTGTGGCCATCACAAAACATTTCCTCTGTTTAAATAAAATCTTCTGAAACCAAAATTAAATGACAATGCATTCGTTCTTGAGATCATTACTTATCGCGGAAACCGTGAAAAACCGAGCATAGCAGCGACACCTATTGCGCGGTATACACCCAAGCTTTATAAGGAACTATTTATGTCAAGGTCTAACAGAATATGAAGCTTGGTGAAATTCCGTGCATTATTTATTCAGATATAGCTATCGTAGAAATAGGGATAAACACAGCATAACAGCGTCACCTGCGAGGTGATTTACACCAAAACCTAATCAGCATTTTTTATGTAAATGTCTAGCTGAATCTGGAGTTTAATTAAATTCCGTGCATTAGATTTTGAGATAGAGTGCCCGCAAAATTTGTGTCACATACAGACAGACACTCAGATAGGCAGACAAACACACAGACAGACTCATGGAGAGACATTTTCTAGAAACAGTCAAATCCTGTTCAGGATATTTTAAAACGTATAAATCCATCGAAATCCAGAAGTCGAAATTTTACATGAATCCAAAACATTTTTCTTGTAAAGATAGAAGAGACTAATAACTGTGGTTTTGAGCGAATTGCATTGGTAATCAATTTTAGCAGTTTGTATCATGCAAGCAGCAGGAATTCATTTATTTGTTTATGTTATCAACATTAAATAAATCCTTATTAGTACTGTCACATTGACATTTTTAATTACTGAAAAAGGCGGCTTGTGTTCTGCAAATATCCAGTTTGAATGTGAAAGCGTCATTCTCAAAACACACCTTGACGTTATGAAAGAATAAAAATGTTTTTATTTTAATTAAATTTATTACATTATTTTAATCATTTATTAAATTATTAAATTATTTAATAATTAATTTGATAATAATAATAATAATAATAATAATAATAATAATAATAATAATAATAATAATAATAATAAATAATAACAATAATTAATAATAATAATAATAATAATAATAATAATAATAATAATAATAATAATAATAATAATAATAATAATAAATGATAATAATAATTAATAATAATAATAATAATAATAATAATAATAATAATAATAATAATAATAATAATAATAATAATAATAAATGATAATAATAATAATTAATAACAATAATTAATAATAATAATAATAAATTAGTGAATAATTAATTAATATAATAATTATAAGATAATAACAATAATAATGCATTATAATATAATATTAATATAATAATAATAATAATATTAATTTATTAAACTATTAATTAAATTATTTTAATTAAATTTATCTCCAAAACTCTTTTGTATCGAATGGGCTCGGAGAGAGCAAAAGTTCATATATAGTAACATAATATTTGGTGCGGGAGGGGGGGGGACTAGGCCCTATTTAGGTAAAGATATTCATTAAAGTCAACGGATGTGTATATTTTCCTAAAAACTCTGACAAAAGATTTTTTTTTGTCAATTTCATATTCTTCAAATGTCCCATAACCCACGTATTAAAAAAAAAAGAACAGATTATTAAAATGAATATTAAACAGACTCTTTAAATTGCTTCTTAATTACTGCATTTCGTTTAATAAATACAACGTTATAACTAAACAAGTATGAAAAAACATGGCATAGATTATGAAATAGGCATAGATTATGAAACACTTTCCAACAATAACACAATGTCTATTATTAGGAAATTTCATTTTTCATACAATTTTTTCAAATGAGATATCTAAATAAGCAATTTAAAAAATACACAATTTAGTAAAAATCTATTTTCAGCTATTGCTCTCCATATCCAGTAACGTGTGAGAATTATTTTTTGGAGACCTGTATATAATCTATATAATTTACCACACCACGCACTATACTAAAAATTAAATAAGATTAAAAAGCAAGCAACGGAATACCTGCTTCCCGCAATTATCGATGATAGTCAGTCTTGTAACCAAATTCATTAGTGTGTCTCAGAAAATGAACGATAAATGCTACGCAGTCCATAATCTACAGAAAACATGTTTTATTGCATCTCAGTTATCCTATTTAATTTCATTAGGTCCCTGTAAATTAACTTTAAAAACAACTTATTCTATATTCCTGAGAAAGGTTGTTGGATCAGTGATGCATAGTAATTTCATTATGTTTGAAATATCGTAACATCAATAAAATGCACCGCAAACGATTTTCCCCCATAGACCATAATGTAAAGGGTTTTTTTGTGCGTCCCTGTAAACGAACTATAAATGCTACTCGTCTTTTTCAACACCAACATTCTATAATAAACTTCAATAACGTATAAAAATTACAGCACAATCCGAGTATATTTACGAGAGTCAGAGCACGGAAAGACGGACAGAAAGCAAACGGATAAACCATATTCAGAAACACTATTCAATTATGTTGGAAAGCGTTAAAAAGTATTAATTGGTAAAAAGTCCAATTGAAATATTCTAATATATATTTGAAGACATATCTGAAACTAAATTTGTTGGCAAATTTTGGTAGTTTGTGAAAATGGTAATAATATTTTAAATTCATAAATTGTCTTTCCAAGTATATAAAAATCTGTCTAGGTATTTATATAACATGATTCATCAGAGCATAAAAAGAGATACAACGTCGTCTGCTCATGAGTTAACTACCGCTTATCTAGTTAATACAGAATAAAATTCATAATAAGTACGTTTTAGTTATGTTAATAATTCAACATTGATAACCTTCTTATATTTAATTGTTGAAGTGTAGAATAACTGGTATAAAAATCTGCATTTAATTTATTAAGCCATTGAGAAAATATATCATATCTCATACATCAATGTTTTATATTATATTCTCATCTCAATTTCTTTATGAAATATCATATATATTATTTCTCCTGTCAACATCCCCTTTTTCTCAGAAAATACGAAACGCAGAACGACGAACGAGATAGCATATGAAAGGATTTTGAACAGGCTTCTGACATGGCACACTTAACATTTCGTTAAAACATGTTTTTGATTAAAATTTGCAGATAATTAAAAATTAAATCGACATTGTTTTCATAAAAGAAATGACAGGTTTTCTCAAAATATTGTTGCCACAAAAATAAATTATATGATGCTCAGCAATTATAATAAAAAACACCGCACGGGTTTATTTTATATTTATGATTAAAAAGTGAAATTGAAATTGAAATGTTTAGATTTATATTTCTATGTCCCATGTTTTTCCCGAAGCAGATTACGTCATCTTCTAATGCAGTTAAAATACGATTATTAATTTTTCTAGCGCGTGCCTTTTGCAATTTCGGATCCCTTTTTACTCTAACTTTGATGGGATAAATTAGATGATATTCTGGCTTGACTAACAACTAAATGTTGTTTGCAGATATTTTTATCCTTGCTTTTTATTTAGAAGTTTAAACCTGCATCTAATAAATATTACATATTGATAAAAATGGTACTTCTCTATTATCCCGTCGACCACTTTTCATAACAAAAAACTATCGCCAAATAAACGGGAGAACGTTGCCATTGGAATATCAAAATAAATAAATAAATAAATAAAATATAACAATTTAAGTACACAATTGTTAAAAATGAAATAACTAATAAATCACTAAAACATAATGAAAAATATACGCAAATGTCGAATTAAAAACCACTTGATGAAGTAACAAACACGTATAATGCTTCTGACATCAAGTAAATGGGACTGCATTTTTGGCGTTTAATCTTACAATTTGGCGATAGTTTTTTGTTATGAAAAGTGGTCGATGGGATAATAGAGAAGTACCTAAAAAATATTACATTTCAGTGCGAAATTCTCGCACGGGCCCTCTGGTATAAACCAAAATTCATCTGCCAATAATAATAAAAACAATTAAAAAGTAGCATCAAATAGAAAGGTATTACGGAGTCGTATTTTATCTATGCTTTCTCGATCTTTATGTGTGTGTCAGTGTGCTGTGTTCCCGCAGAACTACAAGATACGTGGAAAAAGTACCTGTATGTCTTAAATTATGCTCCACGAAGCCAGTTTTATAGATTTTTTTTGAACAGGTTATTTTTATTTAATTTTTATGCGATTTTTAATCTTTTTTTGTGTGTGTTTTGCGGCAATTTTTTGACATTTATAGAGAGAATATGGTTTAATTCCTTTAGTCCAATATTGTAAATTTTGTTCGCTGCATTTTTTTATATTCTTTTCAAAGAATTTTTTATTATGTTATTTTTAGCGTTTTTTTCGCGTCCCGCGGCAATTTTTTTTTAAAGGAAAAGAATCCGTAAATGTTGCCACTGCCGTGGAAGAGTTGAAAGAGTTGGAAGAGTTGGAAAAGTTGGAAGAGTGCGAAATCGGCTCCAATAGTAACGGTTCATGACCATACTGAAAATTTTAATGTAATCTGGATTGAAATAAAAATTCATAACAAATCGGGGTTAGCTTGATTCCGCAGCATACACCCGTGCGGGCTACGACTGCGCAGGTGTACGCTGCTAAAGTTTTACAGTTTCTGCACTTTTTACAATTTTTTTTTGTACCCCGGCGATTTTTCGATATTCGTAAAAGCAATCCGAATTTAATCTTTTGGCATATTATAGGAAAAAAATTATCCTCTGCGATTTTTGAATTTTATGCCATCTTCAGCGTCTTTTTGCGGTCAATGCGATTTTTATATATTTGTAAAATAAACCCCCTTTCAATATTTTAGTAAAATCCCAATATAGCAAATTTTGTCCTCGTTTTAATAAATTTTATTCGGAATTCCTACAGCAATTTTTGAATTTTTTGAGATTTTTTTATGCGATTAATATAGGTTTTTGTATTTCGCGGAAATTTTTCGACATTCGTAAAAGGAATCACGTTTCAATCTTTTAGCTCAATATAATAAATTTAATGATCTTTTCAATAAACTTTATTTGGAATTCGTGCAGCGTATTTTGAATATTTTGCGAATAGTTTAATGAATTTTCTACAGTTTATCGCGTTTTACGGCGATTTTTTGACATTCGCAAAAGGAATCCTACTTCAATCCTTAGTCTAATATAGTAAATTTTATTCTCAGCTATTTTTTATTTCCCCCCGAATTTTTTATGCGTATTTTAGCATACTTTGCATTCTGCGGTGAATTTGGCAGCTATTTTTTTTTCACAAACAGATAAAATTCTCCAGTAAATTTTGGTACTGCTGTGATTAAATTCAAGTTGAAAGAATGCCAAATTGGTTTCTATAGCAACGGGAAGGACAATTCTGACAATTTGAATTTCGTTTGGATCGAAAAAAAAAACACGATAATTCAAGGTACGCTTGATTCTAGAACCGAGTTAGCGTGACCCACACTGAAGTATTCTGACACGGAGTGATAGTGGGACTCTTAACCGTAGGTTCGTTTTGAAAAAACCTACCACCAAAGTGGGCAAATCTCCGCCAGAAATTTTATGAAAGAAATAAAGGGATGAGAAAATCACGTTATGTGAAGAAATGCGTTGCTGAAGGGATGCCAAAAAAATCTGTTTATACAATAATTAAACATGGAAAAACTGAAAAATAAATCTGGTAGTAGAAGAACCGTAAGTATTTTGACTAAAAATAATAAACTGAAACTAAATAAACTTTTTTATTGCAAAGATATCATATACAGAATGAAGCTGCGAGTAAATTTAATTGTTTGCAACATAGGAATACCTTTAAAAGTGATTGCCATTAAATACTGGAGAAAGGAAAAATCGCTATCGCATCACCATAAGCTCGAATAATAACTATTAAACAAAATTCTCATTTGATATTTTTTTCTTTTTTTTTTTTTTTTAACGAAAATTATTTTTGTTAGATGATGAAAGGTATTTTAACATTTTTAATCCCGTGTGGGCTGGAAACGTTAACAATGTTTCTTCAGGCAAATTAAATACATCTCCTAATGTAAAAATTTAATTTTAAAAGAAGTTTGAAACCAAGGTGATGATTTATATAATTGTCTCCGACAAAGCGTTTTTAAAATCTTGTTTCAAGTCTAAGACATGGACATTTAATGCAGAAGTCTACCAGAACCAATGTCTTGAAACGATTTCTTTCTTTTTTTTCTTTCTTTTTTTAAAAATAAATATCAAGATTCTAGCTCATCAACATTTTCCTGGAGGCAGAGAATATTTGTCATTTAGCTTTCTTTTTATCCCGCCGAAGTGAAATCTATAAGAACGTAACCGAATAGATAAAAAGGAGTCTTTGCAGAACATTAAATATTTTCCTTGATTTACTAGACGTTAAAACTCAAGCGATTTTGCCTTAGGGATAAAATCTTTCAGAATTTTCAGATTCAGTGAAGTGTGTGAACAAATTTCTTTCCGGTGAATTATTTCGCGAGAGCTTGCAAATTCATAGGAAAACTAGTCGTTGGAGGCCACCGTAATACTTATCCATCATGTATATGCATAATATAAAATATGAAAATAAAACATTTCTAAACTATTTATAAAATGCATTGCAATTCGAATAAAATCATGGCTTGATAATGTCATAATCTTGAAATGCTCTATTACTGAATTGCGTAAGAGAAACATACTTATAACTCCAACACTGATAATCATATTAACTAACGGTTTACTGCGTCGGATTAAGCGTCTGGTTTCTAATTAAAATATATTTGAATTGAAATTTGAATAAAATACAGAGGGGTTATGAAAAATCGAAGAGTGTGGAAAATAGGATTACAAATATCTCGGCAACTCATTATCCGATCGACTTCATTCTTTATGCAAAATTTATAATTTTTTATTGTCTTTTATATACACTCCTTAAAATAAACAATTTCGAAAATTTTTATATACCTTTTAGCAGAATGAATATTTCGAGAGTCCGAAAAATATTGTTCCGGATAATCGAGGTTACTGAAATTCAATAAGCTTCTTTCCATTATTACATACTAAGTACACACCAAATTTCAAGTCTCTATCTCCATTTGTTCGCGAGATAGAGCGTTTACAGACACATATACACACAGACACACAGAAGGACGGCAATTATTTTTCCTAAAAATAGGTTTTTCGGAATCAATCTTCAGTGTCTGAAACGTGTAAAACCGTCAAATTTTTTTTTTTCGATTTCCAAAACGATTACAAGACTTACCCTATACTACGTATGATGGGTAAGTAATAAGATATCATGTCACACACGTCTATAGATTAGCTCAGTTACAATATAAAAACTTAATGAGAATTCCTAAACCTCTACAAACTGGCTACACTTAAAAAAAAAAAACGTCGTTTGAAAATATGGCATTTAATGTTTTTCTGCTTTAAATTAATTTTAATTTCCCCAATATTTTTGCCCCTGCTTATCATAAAATATTACAATTGGATAGCTTTCATTATAAAGTCGCCAAATTTCTTTTTAAACATATGGGCTGGAATTAATCCTATATTACTCAGACTTAAAAAAATATATATATATGTGTTTTTGAATTTAATTTTTGACAGTACTATACTTTAAATATTTTCATACATTTCATAAATATAAAGGTTATGTTCTGTTATTTTTAATTAACAAAATATGTTTCAATATCTTCATTATAAATCAACTGAAATTCAACACGGAAGTTTACACGCATCATTAATATGATTGTTTAATAATGTTACATTCAACATTTAAATTTGATACAAAGCTTTAACGTAAATATGTATTTTTTAGAACTTGAACAAATTAATAATTTTCTGGTTTAAATTTGCACATTAAAGAAAGTATATTTCTTGTTATCTCGTCGAACACAAAAAATATATTTCAGTATGTTCATTATAAATCAACTGAAATACAACACTGAAATTTACACGCATCATTACTAATATTATTGTTTAATAAAGTTACATTCAACATTTAAATTTGACATTAGGCTTTAACGTAAATAAGTAATTCTTAGAACTTGAACAAATTAATAATTTTCTGTTTTAAATTTGCACATTAAATAAAGTATATTTCTTGGTATCTCGTCGAACACAAAAAAAATATTTCAATATCTTCATTATAAATCAACTGAAATACAACACTGAAATTTTCACATTAAATAAAGTATATTTCTTGGTATCTCGCTGAACGCAAAAAATATATTTCAATATCTTCTTTATAAATCAACTGAAATAGAACACTGAAATTTACACACATCATTAATGATATGATTGTTTAATAATGTTACATTCAACATTTAAATCTGAGAGAAAACTTTAATGTAAATAGGTATTTCTTAGAACTTGAACACATTAATAATTTTTTGTTTTAAATTTGCACATTAAAGAAAGTATAATTCTTGGTATTTTGTCGAACACAAAATTTTATAAATCTATTGTAATTTAAAAACAAACGCTTTTTCTAAAAATAAATCTTTTCATTTTGTTAAAATAGTTAGCTAATAGTTTTCTTTTGTAAATTTGCATGTTAAAGAAAATATATTTCTTGATATCTCATTAAAGGCAAATGTTTATAAATCTATAGTAATTTAAAAACAAACACTATTCCTGAGAATCATTCTTTTCATTTTCTAAAAGTGAATATGAAATATAACTTTAAACTAAAATAACCTATTTATCCAAGAGTTATTTCTTTCTCAAAATGATAATTTATTCTCTTTTTCTGCTTTCCTGAAAATTGAACTAATATGCAGTGGTGCGTAAAAACAAGTTAAACATTGTTTCAAGTCCTTTATAACTAAATACATTTAGCGCATTTATAAGAAAAACATTCAACGCTGTAAACAATTTATCTTGCATTCTAAAGTATATACAGCATAAACAAATTGTTTACAATATTATACATATAACATAAACATGGAAATAAATGTAAAATGAATTAAAATTTTATGCAAAATAGCTTCAGGGTATATATTTGTTTCTATACTTTTTCAGAATTATTTTATTCAGTTTCTGTTAGCATTATTTGAATAATTTTGAATAATAGACGATGATATTTGATGAAAGTAAAAACATCTTTTTATTTTCGATTTATTTTTCGCTTTTATTGTAATCTTAGTCTTTCATATTTATGGGATTGTTAAAATGGTGACGACAGGATGATTTTTTTTTAAAGCTTAATTAAATTTTTAATATCATTTTTACTTACACTTTAATAGGTTTAATTCTAAAAAATCCTAATTAACGAATGAATTGTGTTCATAGTGCAATAACATGTGAATTAACTTTTTTATGAAATGTACAAAACAAAATGCCAAACTATTTTATGTGTTTTTATTGAGAATTTTATTTTACGCTTTTACTAAATTTTATAAATACTACTACAATTTTTTATTGCATTTTTATAAAATGTTGCAAATAACAAACGAAGCAAACAAAGTAATAATTTTATTAAACATAGAAAATAAGTGCAAAATTATTTTACATGCTGATATTAAGAATATTTGTTTAGTTTTTTTAACAAATCGTTTCTGGGCAAAAAACTATTGCAAAGAACAATAATCATTATACTGTTAAAATTTTTAGTGGAAAATTGAACTAAAGAAATATGGTGTAAAGAAATTAGAAGATTCCAACTATTCTTATTCTGAATTTTAAAAAATCTTCGTCATTGTTTGACGTTGAAAATGATTTAGACATCTCCAAAATATCTAGCCATTCAACAGCCACAAATGGAACACACCAATATTATCACAACAAATAGTACTTTTAACTCTCAACATGAAGTTTACTGATTCAAGCTTGGATCTTGCAATAGGGATTTTCTCGGACGTAGTCGCAAATTTATATTTCAAAATATTCCATTAACCTAAAAATCCGAATAAGCAAAAATGACACACTTGACCAAAATAATAGATCAGGAATAAATGAGAGATACTTTGAATGTCCAAATTCACATCATAATGCAAAAGTACAGAAGATATTATAAGTTGCATGGCTAACGACCGTAGACCTGGAATAGTTACATATATTATTTTGCTACTGCATCTTGACAGAAAATCGCATTCAGAGAAAACTCATAAGCCACAAATTGGTCCTTTGAGGTATTCGCACATTAAAGTTGGCGAGAGCATATTAATCATAACATGTCTGTCAGATAATAACCTGTAGACACTTTTGAATTTATCAGTATAAATTTGATAAGTTAGCAAGATTGTAAGAATGCCAACATTACTTTACACGAGAATTTTTCAAAAATAAGTTTTTCGAAACCGAAATTCAAACTGTTTACAACCGGGTTTCCAAAATTATCGTATAAAGTACTTTTGGTAGGCTTTTCGTCTTGCTAACGCCACACGTTTATCCTGATAAATTAAAATTGAAGTGAATAAAAGTGAATTATGCGTGATTTTAAAAAGAAACAAATGGCTAAATTACAAATTGTAACGAACTCAAAAAGACGAGTAGATGTTAGAGTTATTATTATATTATAGAGAGATTACTCTAGAGAGATTATACTATAGAGAGATTATTAGAGTTTAAATAAAATTTAAAATAAATTAATCAAAGAATCAAGAGAAATATACTTAATACATGAAATGGGGATAGTTTAAAAACCATATGTTATTTCATATCACACATGCTCATAGGGTCGGGTTCCATAAATATGAACAGGTGTTCAGCTAGGATTTGCCTTTGTTTGCAAAGGTTACAAATAGCAGTTATATGTTCCAGAATTTTTGCAATTTATTCCACTACATTTTAGCATTTTTTTTTAGTTTCCACTTACCACACATCATTCAAGCAAAGAAGGATCTATCTTCTGATCTCCAATTGATCTTAGATTTTATGTGGGGAATTTTGAACTCGACATCCACCACTCTGGCCTTTTCAACTGGCTAAGCTCTTTTATACACCCTGACAAATCGATTTGCCTACATCGAAGTATGGTAAACGAGAGCATAATGATATTCGTAGACACATTATTACATCTTCCATTGGTTCATTAGTTCAATTCATCGATGAATATACCCAATTGTATAATTTAATCGGAGCACTAAGTATTTTAATCAAGTTTTCACTATATTATAGTGAAAACGTGTTTGGCACTATGTTTACGTGAATTGATAAACCAATTTTTTAAACATACATTTCTTCAATAAGTGTACTAATTTTAAATCTACATTTACAATATTAACTTTAAAAAAAATCAACATTTATTAATAGCATACTATTTTTTTTCCAATTAGTTTCATTTTTAGAAAATATATGTGTATGTTTTTGTTTTTCTTTTTGCTTACAGTTTATTTTACTAGAGTAAGAAACTGCTAAACATGAAAAATATATTAATACTAGAGCTTATATTTTTTCATTCTCATAAAATGTGTGTTATAGTATTATGTGAGATAAAACAGAATATATATTCATTTTATTATTAAATAACACTGGAAGTATTCCAAGAATATTTGTATTTATAGAAGATGGGCAGTTTATTATGAAGTTAAATGTCATTACAGTAACAGAATATTTCTGTTTTTCCACATGTTGTTTTTTCCTGCTATATTTAATTTTCTATGTCTTATAACACGTTATGTTTTTACACAAATGCATATGAATCGGTGATTGTTGAAATAAATCCATATTTTGACACTTCTCATTTTAACATAATTTCAATGTTTTTCATTTTGTTGACAGTTTTGTGAAGAAAGGAACTTAATCCGGGTACTACCTATGCATGTTTGGGAGGGAGGAATTTAAAAGTTGTGTACTAAAAAGCATTATGCACATGACTTGGAAAATTTCAAAACTAGGACTGAGTTCCTTTCAACAATCCCCTATTCATATATATAATACGCAAAATGCTTCTCTTAGTAGTTAAAACAGATGGCTATGTGAAAAGTTAAATAACTTTCTCAGCAGAACAGAGCTCTATAGACTCAATGCTAAAGCAAAAAGATCGGATTTTTTTATCAAGTCCAGTGTCGGCCCCGAAAGCTAAAACTGTTCATCTTTTTATTTGAAGGTCCAGTGACAGTATACCATAATAGTGAAACGCCTAATTCACACCATGATGGATGAAGGTGACCCAGAGAGAAAGTCAGGTGAGAGGAGAAGCCAGGCGGTCTCTCGACGCCGAAGAACTGCATGGGAAATCTTCGAGGTCGAATCGAAAGGTTCCGTTGAGACAAATCCTTCCCTCAGTGGCCACGAGCTTAGCGGAGAACAAATCCCTTTGAATTCAATCCCCTATAGTCGTAAAGTTACCTGAAGCAAAAAAAGTAGTGCTTTTTTTAATTCACCGAAAAGCGGTTTGTTCATGGAAATTGATCTGTCGGCACGAGAGGTCACGCCAGATTCCGATGTGAGAAATTTGAAATTCGGCCCAGACTTGTGTTGAATCGAGCTCATCAAACTAAAGTGGAGAAATATTATCATCTATCTATCAGCTACACAGTTGTTAACAAGTATTCTTACAGAACGATAGTATAGTTTCCAGAAGAGACAGCATCCGCAGATTACCTGAAATAACGGACGCAGTTATTTGATTATAGAATTAATGGGACTTAGGTTTCATAGAACTTCCAGCCTAGCAAGTAGCTGTTTTTTTTTTTTTTTTTTTTTTTTTTTGCAGAAAGAGAAGTCACAGATATTGTACTACTGATTGATTTAAACAGTAACTCCTCTGTTCTACCCGTGTTGTAAACAGCCACATCTACATTTTCTTCTACATATTAAAGTTATTTAATACTTTTTTCCTTTATTCTATTGCATTACTGTAATTGATTCATCTTTACGCTACCTCACTATATGAATGAATTAGATATATTACAGTTAAGTCAAAATACTAATTTTCATTTAAATTCTTTTTTCTATAAAAGATAAGAAAAATTAAGTAAATTTTGGAGAAATAATAGATTTTTCAGTATATATATATATACGCATTTTGTATGTATTATAACTCTTTTAATTTTTAAAGTGCATATTTATAAGGACGTGACGCTTTTCATTTCAAAAATCATTTCAAAAGTCTTTCATGAAAATCGTTCTTGACTTTTTAAGATTAATATAGTATTTTTAAAAAGATTCATTGAATTTTTCAGAATTTGGTACTTAAACGTTTTTTCTTTTAACCGGAAAGTGAATTAAAGTAAGATGAAGTTTAGATTTTAAATTAGCTTAGATTTTGTAAATCGAAAACGTTCTGCAATCTTGTATTTGACTTCTTTTAGCTATCTCTCGATGCAAAGAATCTTTATTTCTCTTTATTAAATATTTAAATGATAATTTTTCTGGTTCGTGATCTAAGTCTGTTTTAGAAATAATTTTTTTTTCTACTGGATAATATACAGCATGAATTTTCTGAAGAATATACATTTTAAAGAAATTACGCGTAATATTTTTAATGATAGCATGTTCACAGCATGTATATTATGTATATTATGCTGTGAATTAATAATAGTGAAATTTACAGAAAACAGCCACCAACAGACACAAGAAAAACATTTGTATAATAAATTCGAATTACACTCATTTTAAAGAATATTAATTTAAAGAAAAACTGACGACGAGAAGCAAGCACGAATGAATGCTCTGAATTTTGCATTAGTTCAAAAATGGAGTCTGGTATGCAGATAATTTTTTAAACGTATAGAAGCTACTAACACAACAGCTAAAATATGTTAGAGCAATGTGGTATTATTTTTAAGAAGCAAGATTATTAGCTGTTTATCGAAAATACTTTTTTCTCATATAACATTAAATTGTTGTTAATTTTATTTATAAAATATAAGATAAATAAACACAGACCTAAAAACGCGCCTTTTTGCCTTTTATTACCAGAGAGTACTGCAAACTCATAACATTGAATGTTTCATAACTCGGAAAGTATTGATCAAACTCTGTAAGTACAAAATGGAATTTTTTGTTTAAAATTTTCCTTTTTACGCATGGTAATTAACAGAAAAGATGTTTGGATAAAATAATTTAATTTCATATTTCAATACATATATAACACCTTGTGAAATAAATACCATATCTAAAACCTATACTTCATATGAATACATTTTGAAATTGGAAGTATGTTTCGATCACAAGGTGGTGTACGGGCTCCCAGGTGTCTTACTTTTCCATTGAAGGTGCAATTTACCATGCATCATGTCACATTAAATTTTATCTCTGATTCCCCATAAAACACAAAATGAACTTCCTTTTACTGTTAATTTTCATCACTTGATGTTTGCCAAAAATGAATGCATTTTATTTATTTACCAAATCTGTATACAACATAATAAAATAAAAATGATAGGAATGAAATAAATTTTAGAATTTAATTTATTATTTTGTAATGATACATGTATAGAAAAGATTACAGTTTACCGGTTATAAAGGCATGATGTTTAACATGCACTAGCTCATAATAACAGAACAGTCAGCTTTCTATTTCAATGTTTCATAAAGCGTTGACTTTACGTATTTTATATTAATCGTATGCATTTTTATTATATATCTGTAATAAAAAATATAATATATATATATATATATATATATATATATATATATATATATATAACGATCTGATTGTATTAGTCCACAAATGAAAATAAAATAATTTTTGGAACAGAAACGACAATAATTGAATTGTATGCATTTGTCGACGCTGATTCTTAAAATGAAGTCAGTTTTTCTCTATATCTCATCATATTTTTGTTATGCAACCTTGAGAAAATGTTGGAAAGTATAAGATTTGTAAAGCGACCAATTTTTTTACTTTCCAAACACACAGTGTATGAAAGTATTGGAATAATGACTTGTGTGTGTGTGAGAGAGAGAGAGAGAGAGGATACGACAACTCCGAAACGGTACTTCCGATTGAGCTCCCATTTGTCGAATATGTTATAAACCATTGTCGCAAAGAAATGTATAAGTTTTTGTACAAATCGGCCAATAGATTATTTATGTAATCCATTTTTAATAACTTTCAAACCATAATCATTTAGCGACCGATTCTGTAGGGAAAATCAAAAAGGACATGTGACAGAGTAAAACTGATCAATATTACGGTGATGTAAATAAGCATTAGTAGCATAGAGGTCCATTTTCCTGAGAGTATCCATTTTCAAGTAGGGGGGGGGGTGTTCACGTTTAAATGCAACCGATCCAATTGTGTCAGAGAAAATTATATATATTTTTTTACTTACTGGATATTTACACAAGTTTTCTAAAAGTCGAGTGAAGTCCCTCCATAATTTTTGTAATATAAAATTATGTAAAATAAAGTTAACTAAACGTGTGTGTTTGGAAGAAGTATAAAGCACTTACTAAACTCGCAGAATTTAACGTGTGCGTACGTATTACCTCAAACGACTACATCCGTCATTGGCTTTAGCTGCGCTGACAAAGTGCTTGATTTCAAGCAAATTACGTGGGGATAACTGATTGGTTAACGTGTTTTTTATTGGTGCTGGGTGGATGAACCTTTATTTATTGTTTCCCTCCCTTTGCTTTTAGACTAACTAAAAATCACATAATAAGCATCTTTAAAATTCAATAAATAGGAAATATGGCGTGATAGAGCAATTTTGATTACACTTTCTGTTTCAACATTAAAAGTACTTCATAAAATACTTATTGGCATGTCTGTTCTGAAAATCGGGTTGTGTGTGCTTTGAGAAATTTTTAGAATTGTATTAACAGACAAAAGGTTGAACAGAATTACTAGTCATGATCATGTAATTATAAAGTTAGATAAGTTTATTTCAGTACAGCGCTGATTCTACAGAGTTTTCTTAATAAAACAATAAGATTTATTGAAATATTATTCAAATCGAGTAAAATATTTTTGGTATTTTAAATGAATTTAAAACATGCTAAAAATGGATATTCATCTATTTGAAAGACTATGCATAAATTACAAATAAAATTATAAAGAAAAATTTTGCTTGTTAGATAAAACATTATTATGCAAAAAATATACTTACATATATATAATATCAAAACAAATTAATTTCGAAAAGACCATGTACATAAAAGTTAAAAAAATAAAATAATTGGTCCATATTAAAATTAAGTAATTTAATTAAGTTAAAAGACGAAAAAGCATTCTGCGACATAAATTTAATGATACGATAAACCATTGAAAAACTAAAAGCAATTATTTATTTAAATAATTTGCATTTTTTTTTCAAAAATAATAAAAAAGTACTTCAGATTTATAATTGGTTTTCACATATATATTTTTTTGTATTGAGTATTCTATCTCATATTACTTGTCAGCAAATAGACAAAGCAATTACATTAGTAATGTAAATAAAATTCGTGTAATTACTGTCTTTAAAGTTATGTTCCAGCCAGTTAAATAAGAATATATACCTGATATATAATTCATAGAAAACTAAGCAGTTATTATTTTTAAGTTATACTACCTCCTATTCGATCTCATGTTACATAGAAAGACTCACGAAAAAAATTCCTCCTCTAGTAAGTACAGAAGAAATGCAAGAATAAAATTAATTTAAAAACATAACTACAATTATTGTATTTTATTTGAATTCTCAGTGAAAACTATTTTTGTATGCACAAATTTTCTCTCAAGATATGTCAAACCTAATATTTTACAAAAAGGCTTCTTGGCTTTCCTTTACAATTCAGCCTCTTTTATTTTGTTATTATCTCGAATAAATTACGTGCAAGTGAAAGTAAATTTTGGTAAAATGTAAAAAAAAAAAGTTTATTTTTAAAAATGCATATATTATCACATATATCTGACAAAGAAAATTAAAAATATATATGTGATTATTTTAAAAGTTTGGAATTTTTTTTTTAAACTTTAAAACTTTTATTTTATTGATACTGGTTGAATAATCTTTTGGACTGTTTATTAGAGCAGTTTTGCAATTAATAATAATACTAATAGTAATCATAAAAAAGTCCTTCCGGCCAGTACCGGGAGGAAAAGATAGCTTTCCTATATCTGCGTTTTAAAATTGTAGCTAATTGTTACTCAAAAACAGACAGCTAAAATGCAAAGAACTCGATTACAGAAGATTCGTTAATACTGAATTTGAATAAGGAATTTGCCAAATTAGTCACCTATAGCCAATTTGGCTTCATTGATGGAGACTTATTTTTGGTCGCCATATTCGGCAATATTTCACCAAGTGTCGCCAAGCTCTGAGAGAATTTAACATTAACGGATATTAATATATAGTTTTATGCTTATAATTAGAAAAATGAATACAATAATGAAATATAATTGAATTACGTTCACTAAAACTGATATATTAATCACGGATTTTTTTTTTGTAATCTGCAGTCTTGTTTCAAAATGTCAGCCACCCTAGAAATTTTAAAAGTTATATCTCAGCCATTTTTTTAAGATAGAGACAAAAAAATGCTCCGAAATCCTTGTATCAAGGCCTAACGCTTCAGCAAAAAATAAATTTGAATTTCGAATTTTTATGTATATATTAGTTAGTTTTAAATATTCAGCCATTTTGAAAGAAGCTACCGGACCAAGCTGACCAACAAAGTCTGTTGAGATTTTGGTGAGCCTAATACACATAATAAGTTTTCTTCAAATCAGTGCTATAGTATAACAAAGATCAAATATATATTACTAGGGGCTACTCGCTAACACTCGACAACCCCCGTGAATTGCGAAGCAATTCACATTAAGAACGCTATGAGTTCCAGGTTCACTTCGCTCGCTCGCCCCTTTTTGTTTTGGAAGCAACTGTAGCCGAAATAAATACTACCATAAATCATTTTAACATATGAAATTGACAATATTTTTAATGTAAAAAATGTAAATGAAAACTTCGTTGAAAACACAATTAAAAATGCATTTAGTTGGTGCTACCAATGGACATAAATCATTTAAATACTATGAAAAAATGATCTTAGAAACACAATTATTTTAAAACTCATTGCACCTATAATATTGTATAGCACAGCTTAAATTCATTTTAAAAAACACTACGTGATTGAAAGATAGTTTATATACAACATCAATCATTGTACTATAGATTTTTGCAAAATAAATTATTTTTTACTTCATCAAGATAGAAACAGATGGCAGCAGGTGCAATCTAGCTGGTTGATATTTTTATTCTATCTGATTTTCGTGTGAGTGAAATTCGAACATAAATTATAAATAAGAGTTATGAGAGAATTCATTTGAAATTAACGATATTACTCATAATTAAAATGAGGATTCATTTCAAACGCTTTGGATTACGGGCATGTTATTTTACTTTTAATAATTGCTAGTTTGAGTTTGACTGCTCTGACACTGGCCGCCATATTGGAGTTGGAGGCAGAGCTGATCTTATCCAATATACCTCGCTCATTGGTCTGAACTCTGGAAACTACGCTTATTGCCAAACGGTAAGCTAGAAATTCAGCCTTATTTTCGCGTCACGTAAGAGAAATATATATATATATATATATATATATATATATATATATATACAATATATATTTAATTATTGTTTTCTTCCATATTTTCTTACACTGTTAAATTATCTGGAATAAAGTGTCCAGTCATTGAATCGTTTTTAAAGATTACAATTAATTGACCATATTATGAAACGTTCTCATTAGTCAGAATAGAGCTAAATTAAGGTCATGTAACCATTTTCTATAAAAACGGTTGATTAACTGGACAGTTTGCTGCAAATTTTTAAAAGTATATTCTGTTGAAATTGCCTTTTTTAACAAAATTTGTCTTCTTTTAATATTAGGTATTATTTCATATTTATTAAAACAATACATGATTTTTTTTTTATTACTGATATCTTCTTGTCTTAAAAAATACATTTCCACTTATTTTACAAGTGAGCACTGACTTATGCAAAAGTAATATTTTCAGAAAAGTGTATTGTACTATGCATTCTTGACTCGGCGAAACATATTTCAGAGAAATTCAAACAAAATTTTTCTTTTCGATGGTAGAAGATTTGAAGAGGGAAATTTATTTTATCCCTTTCATAACGTCTAGATGAAAAAAGTAAACACTGGGACAATTTTCTATGTTGAAGTTAGATATTTTATGTTTGCGTAAAGGATGCATCGAAAATGAAAGTTTCTGTTTTTTCGTTCTTTGAAAAACTAAGTTGAAAAATTATTTAGTTTCCTTTATAAAAGTAAACAGTTCTTAAACGTTATATACATAAAATATGACATGTTTATTATAACAAAGTAATTCTATGCATATTTTTAAAAAAACATGATTTTTTTTAATTAAAAAAATTAACCATGATAACATACACAGTTATAAAGAATTATTTATTTAACACAAAATGAACATTTAATTCTATTTATTGTTAATTTTTTAAGCATACAAGTGTGCTTAATTTGGTAGATTTTAAGAATAAACAATATGAGGATAAAGCTACCTTATTGTTAGGCTTCAGTATTCTCTCTGCCAATCGTCATTGCGCTAATTAGCGAAAAATGCTTCATTTGGCGAGAAGATGAAAGATTGAAATGGCTAAATTGCGAGAGCTGATTTTTTTTTCTTCTTTGGGCGATAGTTTTAATGATCTCATTCTTTGATTGAAAGTTTGTATAATTTATTTGCATTTTGGATTTTATTTTTAAGAACATATTCATATATATTTTTTAATGTTTAACCCTTTCATGAGAAAAGTACTTCTATTCGTAAAATACTGAAATGATTGAATGACGACAATTTACACGACGAATGATCACAATTTACAACCAAATTTATTTGGAAACAACTAAAAGTTTTTCCGCACGTGCTTAATAAAAATAAAAATTTTCATTCAAAATTTCTGGTGCCAATCTGTCATTTAGGGATTAAAATTAAGTGGTCCAAAGATGAACCACCGCCCTTCAAGGAGTTAACCCATTAAATGCTATTCTGAATCTCGAGATAACTCGGGTTTTGTGTGACAAATCTATTTATAGATAAATCGGGCCAGATAGCTTTAATTTTTCTCAACTTTGTACAGCGTAAAATATACCGGGTGATTATAATTAAAGTTACGATTTCAAAAATCGATAATTTTAAAACTACTGGTCAGAATGACTTGATATTTTAGCAGAACAATCGTGAGGCAATGGAATTTTGTTTGGCGAAGGAAAAAAATAGTTCCAAATTGTGCCAATAGATGGCGTTGTCAGGGTAATGTCAGGGGAAAGACCAAAAATGTATTCTTGAACCCTTTCCGGCGCGGAGTAAATTTGTTTGCAAAATGATGAAATAATAGACTGACACCGGAATTTACAAACGAATCCATTAGTAAAAAGAAACTTGCTTATTTTTCTGGTTCTTAATGAAAGGAAAATTTTAATTAAATACGGGTGATTATAATTAAAGTTACGATTTCAAAAATCGATAATTTTAATTAAAACTACTGGTCAGATTGACTTGATATTTTAGCAGAACAATCGTGAGGCAATGGAATTTTGTTTGGCGAAGGAAAAAAAAAGTTTCAAAATGTGCCCATAGACGGCGCTGTCTGGGTTCACATTGTCTGAAGATATGCAAATTACTAATACGTGACATGCGCACCGCAGACATAGCAACCATAAAAATGCAGAGCAGCAGCTCTTTGCCTGAATGCTTCATCATGACTCTGACTATGAAGGATCGCGCTCTGCTCTTGAAGCTTTTTTATAAGAACGATGACTGTGCACTTACAGCTATTAGGAAGTTTCGGACATTAAAATCCATAAAAAAAGGTCCAATAACAACAAATGGTCTGCAAAAAATGATTGCTAAATTCGAAGAGACCGGTTCATTTGACGTTAAACGGGGCAGAGGAAGGAAACCAGTTTCAGCTGCGGCAGTGGAAGATGTGGCTACAGCATTACAGGAACATACTGACAGTGATGCTGGAATCAGCAGTGCAAGGGGGATTGGCCGAATGCTGGATATACCGAACAGCACGGTGCGTAAAGTCCTACGGAACGTCTTACGCTGTTATCCGTACAAGATAACTCATGTGCAGGAGTTGCTACCTGCTGACCTGGAAGCACGTCAATCTTTTGCACTACAATTTCTTGCCCGGATGGAAGTGGACAACGGATGGCCATGGAACATTCTGTGGTCTGACGAAGCCCACTTTCATTTGCAAGGTTCTGTAAATACGCAAAATTGCAGGATATGGGCGACCGAGAATCCGTCCCAGCTACAGCCATTACCTCTTCAGTCTGAAAAGGTCACTGTGTGGTGCTGAATAACGGCAGCGTTTATCGTCGGTCCATTTTTCTTCGAGGAGATCACACCTGCGGGTCCCGTTACCTGCACAGTTACTGGCAAGCGGTATGAAGCACTTCAACAGCGTCAGTGTGTGGATCGCATAATATTCATGCAAGATGGCGCTCCTCCGCACATTGCTACTACTGTGAAGCAGCTACTGAGTGATAATTTCGGAGATGATAGGATCATAAGCCGCCATTTTCCAACAACGTGGCCGCCACGTTCCCCCGACTTAAACCCGTGTGATTTCTGGCTTTGGGGGTACCTGAAGAATGTTGTTTATAGCGGGCGGATTCAGAATCTAGCCGACTTGAAGGCAAGCATCACACAACACACCCATTGCATTAGTACAGATACCCTCCGATCTGTTGTGGAGCATGCCGTTTTGCGCTTCCAATTAGTAGCGGAACAAGGCGGAGGGCATATTGAGCAACTTATGCCTTAGTAATCAGTAAGGTGTTTGTTCCATGAAGCTCTTTTTTTTTTCATTTTTTGTCATTATCGCTGTCGTCGCTGTAAACACGTAGTCTTGTCTTTTCGCTAATAAATTTTTAGTAAATCTCTGAACTCTATTTTTTTTCCTTTTGACAACATCATTCCTATGTTTAACCCTTTAACGGGCGGTGGTCACAAAAAAGGACACCCAATTTTAATTCTAAAACTGACAAACGGCACCAAGAATATTTAATTAAAATTTTCCTTTCATTAAGAACCAGAAAATAAGCAAGTTTCTTTTTACTAATGGATTCGTTTGTAAATTCCGGTGTCAGTCTATTATTTCATCATTTTGCAAACAAATTTACACCGCGCCGGAAAGGGTTCAAGAATACATGTTTGGTCTTTCCCCTGACATTACCCTGACAACGCCATCTATCGGCATAATTTGGAACTATTTTTTTTCCTTCGCCAAACAAAATTCCATTGCCTCACGATTGTTCTGCTAAAATATCAAGTCATTCTGACCAGTAGTTTTAAAATTATCGATTTTTGAAATCGTAACTTTAATTATAATCACCCGGGACTTTAATTATCTTTAACACAATCAACTGATTGGTAACTAATTCAGGCGAGTAGTAATTTTCCCATCCGAGTGAAAATGTGACCAGGCTGAGACATGAACCCAGAACCTTTAGCTTCAGTTGCCAATGCTCTTTCAATTGAGTCATCTGAAAGACCTCCCAGCTAACACAATATTAGCTCAGAACAACCATTTGGTCATAACATCTTGTCTGTTATTTCAAACAGCACAACAGAATTAACCGCAAGTAAAAGACTCCAATAAACAATGGATACGTAATTGCACTATAATTATTTAAAACACAATCAAACAATTGGCAAACAGTTCACACAAGTAATATTTTTCCCATCTGAGCGAAATTGTGTCCAGGCTGAGACTGGAACCCAGAATCTTTAGCTTTAAATGCCGATGCTCTTCCAATTGAGCTATCTGGACGGCATCCCAGTCAACACAATATTCGTTCAGAACAACCGTTTGGTCATGACATAAGGACTGTTATTTGAAACAGCACATCAGCATAAACCGCAGGTAAAGCGACTCCAACAAACAATGGATGGTTATTTACACTATAATTATTTTTAACACTATCCACTAATTGGTAAATAATTTGCCAATGCTCTGGCTGCTTCAATTGTCAATGCTCTGAAAACTGAAGGAAAAGGTTCTGGGAGCGAGTTCTAACCGGGACACATTTTTGCTCAGATGGGAAAATCACTACTCGTATAGAATGTACTTGTTTATTATTTTCTATCCGATAGTTGCATTCATATCAATAACTGCCCTAAAAACAAATACAAATAATTAGAACGCATACTAAAAAGGAAAAAAGAGGGTACATTAGGTAGTTCCAAGGAAGGTTTCAGAATCAGTGTTACACGAAAAATCTACTGCAAATATCATTTTCATTTGGCTATATTTTTTCTTTGTTAATTAGCCAAGAACCTAAGGGAACCCGGACACACTTACGCGTTAGCGTGTCTAAGATTAATAAACACATTTTACTTTTAAATTATCTTTTTCTTACACACATCTTACTTGATGAAATATATCTATACCTATACAAGGTGTACATAACTAAAATTTCACCGACTCAAAGCTGTCGGTAGTCTAAACTATTCATCAGAAAAAATATGAAATTTGGAATGCATTTAAATAAAAGTGTGCGAAATACATTTGGCAGAAAGAAGAAAAATTAATTTAAAAAATGGCCACTAGAGAATATTTCCTGGTAATAATTTGTCATGTACGCAAATTTTAGCAACTACGTGATGTATCTGCAGGAAACAATGAAGGAAAATCTGAGGGTACAATGAAAATGTTAAATATATAGGTACAATGAATTTCTTGTCAGTCGCATGCCTTGTCCACGGCATATGTCGTGCTATTTACTAGATTGTGCTTTACTGGTGAAACTATTTTATCCAAATGGTGTTTCTTCACTAGAAACTTTGCGGAGGTTTCGAGCTTTGAAAAACATTTGCAGAAGAGCAATGACTGCAAATGGAACATTGCCTCAACTCAAGGGCAGTATTTCCCGTCATGCCCTCAAGATTTCCCAGACTTTGCTTTGCGTGACTGTTGAACATGCTGTTTTGCGATTTCAAACGGTACTTGAAAATAATATTCAACACATTGAACAGTATTTGTCTTGATAACCAATTATACAGTGTATTACCAATTATACAGTGTAATTATTGAAAGAATCAATAGCACGCTCTTTGGTGGCCATTTTTGAGAATATATTTTTTCTACTACATGACTTTCTTATTCCTTCATTTAGACTCATTGCAAATTTCATACTTTTTTGAAGAACAGTTTCGAAAGCTCTGAGCAGGTGAAATTTCATTATGTACACCCGGTACCTTTTATACAGAGTCTCAAAAATATTGAAAAGTGCTTTAAATTTTTACTTGTTGTCATACGTAAGCTATGTAATATGAAAATGTATTAAAAATAAGGTAGGTATTAAGACTACGTCGACAAGTACAACAGTAAAAAGGTCATTATTCTACTACCAAAACTCACCTAGTTACGATATTTTGAATATCGTAAAATTAATGAACTTTCTAGCACTAAGAAGGGACAGATTATTTTTTAGTGCAGGGAGGCTACAAAATTTCATAAAACTCAATGTATAATAAAATGGTGAGTTTTGATCGTAGAAGGGGACGCTTTGTAAACTTATATAGTATATGTTATAACATGCTTACATACTTACACCTAATGTTTTTCAATACATTGAATATACAGAACTAAACCTTTTTCCAAGAAATAACAGGAATAGTGACTAATGTAGAATCTTCATAAACCACAACACAACAATCGCTTCAAAAAAGTTTTTTTCCATAATCCGGATTCTTTTATCATAAATTACACAACGCTTTTCCAGCAACTGATCACTAACAAACTGTGAAAATTGTACATAAATCAAGTACTTATTGGTTATCCCGTCTCCTGGTACTTATTGGTTATCCCGTTCTCCCGGCACTTATTGATTATCCTGTCTACCGGTAATTATTGGTTATCCCGTCTACCGGTACTTCTTGGTTATTACAGCTGTGTAAGAGGGAATGATAAGTACCAATTCCTTCAAAGCAATCAAATTGATTGCAATCCACTTATTTATTCAGTCAAACATACAGGGTGATTACAGAATCTAGCAGATCTAGATACAAGCAGAATCTAGATTTTTATTTAACATTAATAAAAACATATAACTATATAGAAAAATCACTTATTATTCTTAAAATAAAACCATACTTGCTAATAGTAATAACAGTCCTCTTAAAAGTTTATGAACACCTTTTAATAAAGAGATCAACAAGTTTCACATGCGCAATCGGCTACATTCTCAAGAAATATTGATAAAAGAAACTATTTTCATAAATAAATATTGATAAAATACACATTCACATATTGATAAAAGAAACTATTTTCATAAATAAATATTGATAAAATACACATTGACATATTGGTAAAATAAACTATTTTCGCAAAAATTTGAAAAAAGAAATAGATCGCCTCTTTAGTTTCAAGTCACTGAATGTTTTATTTTTTCAAATTTTTGAGTTTATTACTTACCCATCATACGCAGTGTAGGGTAAGTCTTGTAATCATTTTGAAAATCGAAAAAAAATTTTTGACGGATTTACACGTTTCAGACACTGTGGATTCCGAAAAACATATTTTTAGAAAAAAAATTTGCCGTTCGTCTGTGTGTCTGTAAACGCTCTATCTCCCGAAAAAATTGAGATAGAGACTTGCAATTTGGTATGTACTTAGTATGTAATAATGGAAAGAAGCTTATTGAATTTCAGTAACATCGATTATCCGGAACAATTTTTTTGGACTCTCGAAATAATCTTTCTGATAAAAGGTATATAAAAAATTTCGAAATTGTTTATTTTAAGAAATGAATATAAAAGACAATAAAAAAACATAAATTTTGCATACAGCATGAAGTCGATCGGATAATTAGTTGCCGAGATATTTGTAATCCTATTTCCCACACTCTTCGATTTTTCATGACCCTGTATTTCATCCAAATTTCAAAGATATACAACTTCAAAGATATATTTTAATTATAAATTTGACGCTTAATCAGATGCAATAAACCGCTAGTTAATAGGATTATTATATTTGGAGTTATAAGGATGTTTCTTTCAAGCAATTCAGTAATCGAGCCTTTAAAGTTTGTGACGTCATCAAGCCACGATTTTATTTGAATTGCAATGCACTTTATAAGTAGTTTATAAAATTTTATTTTAATATTTTACATTATGCATATCCATGATGGGTAAGTATTACGGTGGCCTCCAACGACTAGTTTTAACAGTAATGATCTCGAGAATGTCGCTGATTGTGCGTACGAAAGTTGTTGATCTCTTTATTATCTAGTGTACTGTTATCACTTTTTGCAAATACGATTTTATTTTAAGATTAATAAAGATACTGTAACTATACATTTTACAGATTTATTTCTCTACAGGTACAATGAGATTATGTTACAAAAACGATTAATAAAAACTATAGTTGGCGTCCAAACAATATATAAAATACTTGTACCAAGACCATGTCCTTAATAAGGCCATCCATTTATAATATGTAGAGAACGGTCTCGGAGTGACATATGGCACCACATATCTAACAGTTTATGTGTCCTTGACATGTGCGAAAAGTTTCATATCACAAGTTTCATATCACAGTAGCATAGTTTCAATCACAGCCGATACTGGTTTCGTCGTATTTTCGAACCACTAAATCTTTCGATAGGTTGTCGTTGAAAACAGTAAGCAAACTCTCATATGAAATCAGCGTAAATTGTTGATTGAATTTTACAATATTTGCATGAGGTACGAAATAATTCAACGATCTTTAAGAATGTATATTGAAATATTCTGTATTTTTTATACTGTTTGCGTTTGGAAGGGAATTATGCAAAAAACAGAAGTCCAAACAATATATAAGATATAACAATAACAGATATAACAATATATATGATATACAAGGTCTTCCAAAATTCGACCGACAAATTAAGAGGGATGATAGAAGGCACCAAGAAGATGAAAACTTACTATAGAACATGGGGTCGTAAACCACGTTTAGAGGGAGAAAATCTTAAAAATAGTTATGAAGTGAGTGACATCGAGTGGGGCAAAAAGGGCCAATAATAAGTAGAAAAATCTTTTACATGACGTCAAGCATGATTACAATGCATTGCAGCTCAAAGTCAAAAAGGAGACGACGACACATTTTTATAGAAATTGTTCGAAGTTGCGGCTACGAAGGTAATTGCACAGCCAACACCGACGGACGGAGGATTGCATATTCCTATAAAAACATATTCCTATAAAAATGTCTTGTCGTTTCCTTTCCGACTTTGAACTATAATGCATTGTAATCTTAATTTACGTCAAATAAATATTTTTTTCTATTTATTATTGGCCTTTTTGTTCCACTCGATGGCACACTCTTCATAAATATTTTTGCGATTTTCTACCACAAAACGTGGTTTGCGACCTCATGTTTTATGGTAAGTTTTCATCCTCTTGATGCCTTCTATCACACCTGTTAATTTGTCGGTCGAATTTTGGAACACCCTGTATATAATAATATAAGACATCGCTTCGTTTGCCAAAAGGATAGTGTTGTATATGTTCGTCTTTGTTTAAATTTCCAGAAGTATGCCCACGAAGGATGTGTGGGACTGACTGTAATGTGCACAGGTGGCCTTTTCTGCCCCAAATGCGCATAACTTCATTTAAATTTCTTCCAAAAATAATAGTGACTTTATTTTGACATTTTTACACGTACATCTATTTTATTTTCAACAGTTAAAATGGGCAATTTACAAACACGTTCTTTATTCTGTTCTATTTTTGTATAATACATGTAAAATATTTGTTAATTAAAATTAAACCGTGTATTATTTAGCAAATTATGGACTTAGAACACTCCTGATAAAACCACTTTAAAGAATCATTTGTTTTTGACTCTCCTTTAACTTAATATAGTACAACTGTGTATAAATATTACATCAACAGCATTTAAATTATTAATGCTCATATAACACATTTTATTGCTATCTGAAACCTTAACATTGGTCTTATTTGGTATAAGTATCTCATACGGTGTACATACATACGATGTATAAGTACAAGTGACTAAATCACACTCCAGCACTTCTGGTGCTACCATTATATTTCACTCTAAGCAGCCCATTGAAAAAATTTCTAAAATGTTTTCGTTATTGGTACATCTATGAACGAAATTACAGTTTTGGCCTGATTTGAGGCATCGTGTTATTTTTGACTGATTAAGGGAAATACTGCCGTGATTTTAAATACAAAAATATTTTTTCTTGACGTGCATTATCATCCCGTAATGTTTGTGATTTTCATATAAAATCGTTAATTATTTTGTTGCGTGTACTTTCAAATAATAATACTGACATCGTATTTCAGTTTGAACTTATCAGATTTATTTACATCGAACAAACTTTTTAGAAAGCAAAAAACACAAACCAAAACTTTTGAGTGTTGCCAAATTTTAAAAACTAAATGACATAAAATTGTAAATTAGATAAAAAATAATACAATGAGCTAAACATAATATGATGTACGTATAAAGACTATAAATTGTGCCACAACAGTACTCCCCTCCCAGTAACAAAGTTACGGTACAATCTATACAGTACAATGAAATATATACAGAAAAAAGTAAATTACAAAATTAATCGCGAAATCGCACAGGAAGTTTGATCGTTCGTCCCATACGTGAATGTTTTTCTGGAAGTTTTTGAACTTGAGGAGGTAAATCCTGTTTAGGTTTCGCAGATTGTTTTGTTTTTGTTGAGTTTTTTGTAGGAAGGTCTGGTGTTTGCAAGAAATACGCCGGCTTTAATCTATCAATAGACACAGTGACAGTTTTGTCTTTGATTTTGAGTGTGAAGTATTTTTCATTTCTGTCGACGACTTGAAAGGGACCTTCGTATGGGGGTTCCAGTTGCTTTTTAACTCTATCCTTGCGAATAAATACATGTGACGTGGTTTTTAAGTCTTTTGGAACAAATATTTTTTTAACATATTTTTTTGACACAGTTCTTGGTCCAACTTCTTCCATTACTTGTTGAAGTTGTTTTGCAAAAGTATCAGGTGTTGCTTGAGTTGTACTTTCGTGGAAAAATTCTCCAGGTAATCGTATGTTTTGTCCATAGACCATCTGGGCAATGGTGTATTCTGAATCTTCCTGCATGGCAGTGCGTAGACCAAGAAGAACAGTTGGCAGTGTTTCACTCCAGGCCAGGCTATTGTGTGCTATTAGTGCGGTCTTTAAAGATCTGTGAAGCCTTTCGACTTTTCCATTGGATTGTGGGTGATAGGCAGTCGTAAGCTGCAATTTTATTCCACACATTTTTGACAGGGCGTTCAACAACTCTGATCTAAACTGTGCACCATGATCCGTGACGAGTCGGCATGGGGTTCCAAATCTAGAAATCCAATTACCGTAAAATGCTTTAGCAACTGTTTCGGCTGAAATGTTGTTCAGCGGAACTACTTCCATCCAGCTAGTATACCGGTCGATGCAGGTCAGGCAGTAAATATTTCCGTTCGATGGTGGTAAAGGTCCTATCAGGTCAACATGGATGTCACTGAACCTTTCCGATGGCGGTTGAAATTCACCAAAACTTGATTTGGTGTGCCGATTAATTTTGCTTTTTTGGCAAGCCATGCAAGATCGGGTCCATAGCTGTACATCTTTTCGGATACTTAGCCAGATGAATTTTGATGTCAGGAGTTTCACAGATGATTTGATTCCAGGATGGGATACTCCATGCATTTGATGAAAAATTTTCATGCGATGGGATTCAGGAATGTATGGTCTAATATTACTTGTTGAGGTTTCACACCACAAAGACTTTCCAGAAGGTAGCGGATATTGCTTGAAGTTCAGGGAAGTTGTGGTTGCCTTTCAAGTTTGGAATTCGTCATCTTGATCTTGTTCATCTGCTATTTTATCATAATCGATCAAAGAAATTTCTTCCACTCTGGATAGGGTATCTGCGATGATGTTGTCGTGACCTTTAATGTGTTGGATGTCAGTTGAAAATTGTGAAATGTAGTTAAGTGACGAAGTTGACGAGGAGATGCTTTTTCAGGCTTTTGTAGGAATGCAAAGGTTAAAGGTTTGTGATCTGTATATATCGTGAATTTTCTTCCTTCTAGCAAATGCTTGAAGTGTTTAATGGAGAGGTAAATACCAAGTAATTCTCTATCGTAAGTACTGTAGTTCTTTTGTGCATCATTTAGTTTCTTAGAATAAAATGCGATAGGTTTCCATCCATTATCTTCATAGTGTTCAATTACTGCTCCAATCGCCGAATCTGAAGCGTCCGTACTTAGTGATGGAGGTAGTTCAGACTTTGGAAATGATAAGAGTGCAGTATTGACTAAATCATCTTTGCATTGTTGAAACTGTTCTTTCGCTTCATCTGTCCAAGGAATTTTTCGTCTATCTTTCTTTTTTGCTCCTTTGAGGTAATCATGTAAGAGAGATTGATGTTTTGAAGCGTTCTTTAAATATCGACGATTAAAGTTAATCATGCCTAGGAATGTTCTAAGTTCATGAATAGTTGTTGGAAGTTTGTAATTAACGATGGCTTGAACTTTGTCAGGTAAAGGACGTGAGCCTTGAGGAGTAATTAAATATCCCAAAAATTCTATTTCTTGTGTTCCCATGACAGATTTGGAAATGTTAATGCGAAGTCCATAATGGTTTAATCTTTCAAACACCAATTTGAGATGATTCTTGTGTTGTTCTTCACCTGTAGATGCGATGAGAATATCATCTAAATAGGCGAAGACAAAATCTAGACCTGAAAAAACTTCATTAATAAATCTTTGAAATGTTGCTGGTGCATTCTTTAAACCAAAACTCATTACATTGAACTCGTACAAACCAAATGGAGTAATAATTGCTGTTTTACACCTATCTTCTTCGGCAATGGGCACTTGGTAGTAGGCTTTAAATAAATCAATTTTAGAATATATAGTTGTATCTTTCAAAATATGATGGAAATCTTCTATTCGAGGGATAGGATATCTATCAGGAACAGTTCTGGCATTGAGTTGTCTGTAATCTCCACATGGGCGAAAAGTACCATCCTTTTTCGTAACCATATGAAGAGGACTTGACCATTGAGAACTGGAGGGTCTTATTATATAATTATTGAGCAGGAATTGGAATTCTTGTTTCGCTGTTGCAAGTCGTTGATGATTTAATTGTCTTGCTTTAGCATGGACAGGTTGACCTTGTGTTATAATGTGATGTTGAACATTGTGTTTTACACTTGATAAAAATAAATTTGGTTTGGTTATCTCGGGATATTCCTTTAGCAGGTTATAAAATTTATTGGTATTATTTACAGTACCGACATCACTATCTTCACTGACGGCAGCAACTTCGCCAGTAATAGTTAGCTGAGTTACTCCGTCAATCAATTTCTTACTATGCAAATCAATTAACAAGTTAAATTTGTTTAGAAAATCAGCTCCCAAAATGCCTTTATTGATCTTTGAAACGATAAAAGGAAATTGAAATTTCCGTCGAAGTCCTAAATCAAGTGTTAGCATCTTCATACCATATGTTTCAATTTCTGTGCCATTTGCTGCATACAATTTATAATCCACGGATTGTTCATCTTGATTAGAAGCTGGTAAAATACTAACATCTGCACCGCTATCTACCAAAAATCGCAGTTTCGATTTTTTATCTTTAACAAATAAGCGAAATTTGCGACAATCCGTAAAATTATTAGCAGAAGAGCATGCCGCATTCTCTACTGCATTTTGGCGTTTCCCTGGTTTGGTGAATAATCAGTTGACCAACTACACGGTGGAGTACATTTATCTTGATGACATTTGGCACCATAACGGAAATGATAAAAGCAGTATTTTCCTCGAGGATTAAATCTCTTTTTAGAATTGCTTCGAGATCTTCTGCCAGAAACAGAGTTATTCCGTAATCGTGGTCGTGATATATGATCAACACTTAATTGGGCAATTTGCTGTTCAAGGGATTTGATTTTGGATAGTAATTCGGTGTTCGAGCAATTACAAGTAGAAGATACGCTGCAAATATCACTAGAAGGTGTCATATCGGCAATCTTGTCAGCCATAATCGCCAGCTTTGGTAGCTCTTCATCACTAACAAGTATTATATTTCGCATAGAATTTCTTATATTTCACATTTTTCTAGCCATAAGGTTTTTATTAAATTTTCAGATACATCTGATGTTGCGACTGATCTCAGTTTCTGTAACAATTAACTGGGTTTTAAATTACGTAAATCAATTCCAGTAATTAGTTTTTTAATACGAGTGCTTTCACTTTCTTTAAACAAGTCTAAAAGTCTTGTTTTAGATTCCGTGTACTTCGTATCGCTATCTTTTGTTACAATGTCCCATATGTTCTCAACGTATTTAAGTTCCAATTGCGATACTAAATAATTAAATTTGGTTTCCTCAGAAACAATTCCGCTTATCTTAAACTGCGCCTCAACTTGAAAAAACCAAATTTCCGGACGATCAATCCAAAAAGGAGGAATTTTAACACTCACCTTACATAGTTCTTGCGTAGAATCTTTTGATTTTTCATCGTCTGCAGGCATATTTATTTAGATAGATTGCTACGGTTATTGAGCAATATTTATTTAAAAATGCGGGTCACCAGTTGTTGGTGGAGCCGATTTTCATATAAAATCGTTAATTATTTTGTTGCGTGTACTTTCAAATAATAATACTGACATCGTATTTCAGTTTGAACTTATCAGATTTATTTACATCGAACAAACTTTTTAGAAAGCAAAAAACACAAACCAAAACTTTTGAGTGTTGCCAAATTTTAAAAACTAAATGACATAAAATTGTAAATTAGATAAAAAATAATACAATGAGCTAAACATAATATGATGTACGTATAAAGACTATAAATTGTGCCACAACAAGTATCTCATACGGTGTACATACATACGATGTATAAGTACAAGTGACTAAATCACACTCCAGCACTTCTGGTGCTACCATTATATTTCACTCTAAGCAGTCCATTGAAAAAATTTCTAAAATGTTTTCGTTATTGGTACATCTATGAACGAAACTACAGTTTTGGCCTGATTTGAGGCATCGTGTTATTTTTGACTGATTAAGGGAAATACTGCCGTGATTTTAAATACAAAAATATTTTTTCTTGACGTGCATTATCATCCCGTAATGTTTGTACAAACATTTATACAAAAAATGTTTTTGCACAAATAATTTTGCAACCCTTAGTAATATTGAAATAGGTAATCATAGGTGATAAATATTCCTCTTTACAATACCTGAAAACAGGAAAAAAAGATAAAGTGAAATCAATTGTTCAAAATTATACGATGTGCATTTCCGAATATCCCGATTTTTATGTTTTCAGAAAGTATGATTAGAAATTTATTCTCCGAATTTACTTCCTTTTTATACTATTTTATCTTTACTTTCATAATATTTGGATCTTATTTTCATTGGCAGATTTATGTACGTATAATAAAGAAAGTAAAATGTCATGTCTATTGGATTAGAAGAGCTTATATGAAGACTTATGAAAAAAAATAAAGCTAACTTCTTAGGTCAATATTATATATTGACCTAAGATATGTTCTGAATCTGTCTCAAAAGACTTATCTTTTTACTTTAGCTAAAAACATGCAGTGATTATTTTTGCATAGCTGCTATCCTTACGTTTTTTTTTCAAATTAAAATGAAACATATTTTGAAACAGAAAAGTAATTTTGACTAGAATTTAATAAATGAAATGAAATAAGTACCTCCATAGAAACAAGATATAATTGCTCTAAACAAAGAATTACTCCCTTTAATAAATATTATTACAAAACCTTTTTTAAATTCCTAATGAGATTATAGCTGAGCTACCGGAACCCATGTTATTTTTCTCTTTGAAACATAACTTATCTTAATTTTTTGTATATTTTTTAATTTCAAGTATACGGTTATAAACACACGCACATACACACATATAGTATATGTACTACATTAAAGATTTACCTAGAATAAAAGTTTAAATACAAGTCAAAGATTGTTTATTAAATTCTCTGCTCAGTTATCTTAAAATATTTAAAGTTTAATCTACACGTTCGCTTTTAAAAAGTATCTTCAATTTTTATATGAAAACGTTTGAAATTAACATTATTTCAGTACAGTTTTAAAGATAAATTTTAAACAAACATATTATACATAAATACTGCGTTCGTTAAATTAAACAAATACATTGCCTTTCGTTTATGTAAAATATTGCATATAAAAATTATATTTATTTTTCACTTTTGAAAAGAATATATAACTTTATTTCAAATTATTTTTGAAAATATAAACCACAAATGTTTTTACAAAATGAATTTTAAACCATTTCTTTGTGAAAGTTAAATATAGATCTTTGATGTTAGATTAAGTAACAATTGAAAAATTTAAATATAATTATAAAAAAGATGTCCACACAATAAAATATTTTTTTTATTATTTAATGCAATATTAGGAATACAATCTTGTTATTAATGTAAAGGAGATTTAAAAGAAAATCATTAAAAGTATTGGTAGCAATCTTGGTCTAGTAAAAGTATAAGTATATGCAGGAATAAATAAAACCATGATTTTTCTAGAATAGTTGAAGTAGAATATTTTCTGCCGCTTCATAGTACAAGACAATATTCATGTTTTATATAAAACAAAAATATTAACGTAAACTAAATTTTTCATTTGTATTGTTTGAAATTATTGCTTTTAGTCTGTATTTTTCATTTCTTTGAAATTAAATGCTTTTAGTGTGCCAGTAAAGCCGCTAATTTTCACTGAATTGCAACAAAGGTGGTTATACAATTCGTTCGTATCTGTACTAATAAAAGAAAATTGTTTGTCTGTTTGTGTGTGTGTCTGTGTGCGATGACTAGTGAAATTTACCACACGTAGAAGTTTGAAAATTTGGATACAGATAGTGCAACGCAGGTCCTGATGCATCTGAGGGTTGGATTTTTAATTTTTTAAAACCCGGACTCCTTTCTGTTTTTGTGCCCTAAATTGTTAATAACTTCCCTTCTTTTTATCCGATATTTTTTTGTTTTTGGAGCCATTCCTCTATTTAATTATTCCCACATTTCTACTATCTAGTTAAGATTCTGGCCCCCTGGAGCCCGGTACGGTGCCTTTTGAGGTATTAGTTCCATAAATTGTTAATAACTTACCCCCTATTAATCCGAGCTTCTTCGTTTTTAGGGCGTTTTATCCATTTAGTTATTCCACCATTTCTACATTCCAGTTAAGAACGTGACCTCCTGCTCCCCCCCCCCGGAGCCCTTGAACTTTATGTGCGCTATGCATGTTTTATCTCCTAATTGTGTCACCCTCTCAATATAATAACTTTAAAGTTGATTCTTGGACTCCTCTCCCCGGACCATCACCCTTATACTTTTATTGGGGTCCTAGAACCCTTTTCAAAATATTTTCCTTCATTTTTGACGCATTTCTATAAAATTTTACTCTAATGATTGATTTATACTTTACGTTTAATTTCGACTAATTGAAGATATAAAGCGCTATGCACTAGGACTTTTTAACATGTTTTCTTCTTAGGAGATTTTCTCAAAACTAGTCTCAAAACGAGTCCTCCAGTTACTTTATACACTCCTAAAAATTTCCTTAAAACCCAGCTACCATTTATTATTTTTTTTAATATTAATCTTCTTTTTCAGCATCAACTTACATTTACTCACTAGAGCCGTAAATTGAAAATCGCGTTACTGTTACAGGTAAGTGGTTAAGGTTAGAGAGAGAGGGATTTAATCCGTAAGTTAAATATCGCGTTAATGTTAAAATAATTCCTTAAATTTACGGGGTGGGGGGGGGCACCTTCTACCGTCTGGGTCCGCATTCTTTTATCGGGTTCTATGGGCCTGATTTCAACGGTAATTAATGCATTCAACTTAGCTTACGATTGTTTTGTAGATTTTAGTTCCATCTTCCACCGCCAGGTGGCGCACTCATATTTCGGGTTCTATGGGCCTGTTTACGACGAGTCTTGGCTCATTCAACTTGATTTTCGATTGTCTCATAGATTTTAGTTCCAACTTCCACCGCCAGGGGGCTCATTCTTATCTCCGGTTCTGTGGGCTCGAATACTACGGGGTTTGGCTCACTCAACTTGGTTTTCCATTGCGTCAAGTGCACCCCCAGTATGCGCAGCTTTATGCAGCGGAGACCCAGATCGCATGTTCGTTCAGAAGGAGGTTTGTTGGGAACACACTATACGCTGTCGAAGTCATTAGGATACTGGAAACTAAGTTCATTTGACAGCTTTTCCGAAGATATAAAATCACACAAACTTGAGTTTTATATAATTACATAATTACAATAATTATGCAAGTTATTATCAAGGGTCCGAGAAACGCCGGGCGGGACAGCTAGTATTTTAATAATTTATCTTCAGGAATTAGGTTTGAACAGATGCTCCGATATTCAAAATTCTTTTTGCTTGTTAGAAAGAGCGTTTCTTTGTCGTGGTATAAATGACATTAGGATTTCAAAAATGGTATGACTGTGTCTGTCTTCTTGTATTATGTTTATTTTATAGGCTCTAACGTTCGTAAAATTTGAATAATCGTCATGTAATTTGAGGATGTTAAGAAAATAAAAATAAGATTACAACCCATATATTTTTATAACAAAATTGTCCTAGGAAAAAACGATAAAGTTGTTCGACTGTAAATTATGTCTTCTTTCAATTTATATTAACAAAATAAGTTTAGAAAGTCGGCTTTATACTGAGATTTACTACGCTCTGCAATTTTCAATATATACAAACACTTAATTTCGACATCATAGTATTTGAATTGTTCAGTAAATTTTACCTTAAGATACCAAAAAGGAAGTCGCTCGCTGAACATGTTTAGAATTTATGCACATTAAAAATTTTGAATTCCTAATGTTAAATTCATTATTAATATTTGCCAAACGATCTACGAAGCCTGCAGTTTTTTAAACATAACTGAAAAACGATTTACTGGAACGAGGTGATATTTTATATTCGTATATTTGACGTTTCTGGAAATTGATTTCTGTAGAAAATAATACATAGGTTACACTTCATATTTTTTCGAAAATTTATTTTGAAAATATACATTTTTTGAAATTATTTTTTGAAAAAACTACCAGTTGTAACATATATAAATATATATATATTTTAAAACTGAAAGCGATTTCTAAAAGCTTCAAATATGCAAATCCAAAATTACAGCTCATTTCGCCAAGTGGTGTTTGAGTTATGCTAAAATAACTATCTGCTTTGCATTGCATTTTGTAATGGTTACAAATGAATTTAACTTTAGGACTTCCAGACTTTCATATTTCCTAAACTACTTTGCAGAATAATTTCCCGTTTCATATCCTAATCTAAAATTTACAGGAGAAGCGCCAAATGTGATGTCATAATTAGCTTTTCGTATTGAAATTTCCATAGTATGAAAAAATTTAAGTAAGGTAGGTGCGCTAAAGGTGGCCAGTGTTCCTATGGTAGCCCACCCCCCAAAAGTAGAATTATTTTCATTTTTAATCACAAGATGGCGCTGGTACATCCTAAATCATGTATCTGAAGCGCACTTGGATGAATTTGAACTGATCACTTTGATTGTCCATCATTTTATGAAGTGATTTCACTTTTGAGGAGAAGTTCTAATTTCCAGGTAAGAAGATATTTCAATTTACATGTGCTTAAATTCTTAGACCATTGAGCTATAATGCGTTTTCTGAAAGCATATTTCTTTCTCTTTAACCACATTTACTTATATTCTAATAAATGTAACAGATTAACCGTTTTACGTCGTGCAAATGACGACCATATAATAGCATGTTCCCAAGGTGGCCTGACACATGGGCCACATTAGGAAACACATATGTAAATTAATGTAGTAAGGATAATTTTCAAAACAGAATTTCAAAGAATTCTCCAAGAATTTGTACCCTATTGAAAGCATCAGAGATCCTCCAAAAGAAGTAAGTAACTCCCAGAATAGAAGCCCTGAACTACCGTGTACATAAAGTGGTTCAAAATCTTTTCGTGTCAGAATATAAGAAGATAAGAAGTAAAACTCGAAAGCCATCAAAACAAAGAAAGAATCATCAGAGTATAATAGTAAGCAACATAATAAAACATTCAAAACCCAATCCGGTACACTGACAAAAGAGACTCTCAAACAAACTAATACAGTTATGCCTGGCACAAGTGCTATCGCCAGCCAAAAGTAAGCTTGTTTTTCCATTTTATGCAAGAAAGACAAAATAATCGACATGCAATTGCGTGACAAATGCTGTAATATGTGTATGAAGAGTGTCAGGGTCATACTAAACAAGACAAAATATAAAATTTCATTTGCACTTTCTGCACGGAATCCGATTACAAAGGTATATTTTGAAAAATATTTATTGTAATATTTTTTTTGTAATTAAATACTTACTTTTAATTGAACATTGCAATACTCTTCTAGAAGTAAAAATGGTTTGGCATGTATTTTTTAACATTTTAAAGGTTATTTCAATATGAGGGCCCCCGTTGGAACACTATGCGCAAAAGGTAACCCACAAGCTACAACTCTGAAATTGTATTATACAAATAATTACATTTTATTTTAGAAATAAAAGTATACTTGATAAGTGTTAGAAATAAGTGTGTATAATGTTACAAAAAAAAAAAATCCTCTACACATTTCTAACTAGAAAATTATGAAAAATCTTCAAAGCTTAACTATGGTCACCTTTGGCTCACCTACCTTATGAAGACGACCCTTAAGCTTATTTTGTAACATAACTTGAAAGAAGATTTAATTTTCCGTCTAATGGTCATTTTCATTCAGATATTCATTTCAGGTATAATTTTCAGTCTAATGATATTCTTTTTTAGAGATTTATTCATCTCACGAAAACCTATTCGTTTCACTTCTCTGTTTGTTTGTCTGTCTGCCCGTCACACCGTTCGTTCTCGGAAACTGTTTAAGTTAGAGGATTGAAATCTTGTGTACTTACAGCTGAATACCTCCTGTCACACGACAAATTATAAAATTTGAATACGACATTAAGTACCGGAGATTTTAATTAAAAATTCATTAAAAATTGCACAGAAACTTGAAACAATACATGCTCTCCATCCAGACGATTCCGTGTCCAGACTGTCTAGAGATATCTTCTTTCACCGCGACCTTGACAGAGGCTATCAATTTCACTCTCAAAATGATAAAAACCGAAAAGAAATACGGTTATTTTGGGGTCTGTAAAATTAATAAAAATGTTGCATTTACTGATTTGAAATTTACACATCTATGCATAGATTTGAATGCTGAATACAAATATCTAATTTTTATAAAAATAGAATGGTAATTACCAAAGATATTAATTATTTTTTCAAGTGAAAATTAATTTCTTTTTATACACGTATGGAGACAATCGATAGCAGACAGGACGAAACAAAGATTTTAACCACATATAAAATTTTCGGTAGGAGAGATTTTAAGGTATATGTAAATTTAAAAACTTTATAATATACAAATGTGAAATTTTGTATTTATACGCAAAATCACATGCCGATTAAGAATTTACAAAAATCGAAAAAATTGACCTGTAGTTTTTTATTTTACTAAAAAATTATTTGTTATACTTTTAAATACAAAAAAAAAAAAAAAAAAAAAAAAAAAAAAAAAAACGAGGATAATTAAATATTTCACTCACAAAAATTTTAACGCACGTTCACATTTTTAAAACTGTATAATATAAAGATTTGAAAATTGGTATATATACGCAAAATCATATTCTATTTAAGAAATTCGAAAAATCGAAAAAATCGAGTGGTAAATTTTTATTTTATAATACACCCTGATTTTTTTTTTATTTTTTATTTTTTTTTTTTTTTAAATGGAAATTAAATATATTTTGATTTATTAATTAAAGGATAAAATAGTTTTGAAAGGAGAGGAATATTAAACGAAACTCTTTGTGCGATCTTCGATCACACTTAACCACATATTTTTCTTCTTTTGTGACAATTTAGAGATTAAAATCTCTCTCTTTTTTTTACCATGTTGTACGCAGCATATCTTTTATGTTTTAAAATAGTCGTCGTATTGTGTATAATTTTGTATAGGTACACGCCAAACATTTAACATATCTTCGTGAACTACACGTCAAAATGAGAGCGATTGTGGCACATTTTATAGGAATTATCACAAATGTGAATAAATGTTAACACAAAAGCAATCTATTTTGCCAAAGTACTCTCCCTAAGATAGGCAATCTGGTGCGCAATAATTAAATATCAGTGCAACAATGTTAGAAATAATCCCATGAAGTCGGTACTGTTTTTTTTTTTTTTTTAATTACTAGCAATGAATTTATAATCTCGGAATCAATCCTCCTATTCAGTTCACTTTCTTACCCACTGGCATGCTCAAAAACTAAATTCATTCAAAGTACATAAAGGCATTCTTTGGAATACGATTTCTTGCTTTACTTTAAAAAATGTGTTTGCTGCTGCTGATTTTTTTTTAAACTATACATTTGATGGCAACTAAATTGTAACGAAGTAGGAAATACAGTTAAATAGTTTATATTTCCTCACACACCACACCTAAAAAAAATCGACATCTTGAAATTTTTCTTGTTCAAAGAAAATTTATTTTCCAAAAAAGAAATTTTTGAGAAGGTATATTTGTTATGAATTTCTATTACAAAATAATATTACTGCTTTCATAAAGGTTAAAATATTAACAAAATCATATTCTTTTAGTTATCTTATTTGAATTTATTAAAAATAATCTTAAATATATACAAGGTGTCTTAAATACGACACTAGAATTTTCAAGATGTCTAATTTATTAACTATAATAAATATAAAGGTGAAATAAATGACATGCTTACAAGGTAGCTTATAAATTTTGTATCCAATAATTTAAAGAATAATTTAAATTTTGTCAATAGATGACGCTGCAATGTCTCCACTATTCATCCTGCTAAACTGTGAAAAACGTGCGAAAATGAATGTTTCAATTTAAAATTTTTGAAGTTAATTTATGCACCTTTACAGTGTGAGTCAATACAGTGCCATTTATCAAAAAAAAAAAAAAAAAAAAAAAACCCTTTATATTAAATTTTGGAGCCATTTTTAAACATTCATTTTAAACGTTTCTTACTTATTCTTCCTACTTATTATAGTTAAGGAAGTATTGTGTTTTATGATACTGATCTCAGTTTTGTGTCATTTTATAGCCAAATGCTGGAAAAGATTAAATATTTGTCTTACATTCCTAAATTTATGCTCATGAATATTTTGTTCCACGAATAACATCATTAATTGTAAGCAATGAATTTATCAATTTGTGATTGGCTCTGATTTTTGTACTTTGGTCGATCCACTGATTTGCTGAGTAAGATGATTCACTCAAATCTCTTAACGATATTATCTTTCTAATAAAATTTTTCTGCTTTATATAAGGAAAAGTTTTTGAAGTGTTTTGATTTTCGAATGGGATATCAATTAATTATAGTAAAGAAGCTTGAGATAATATTGTATTGTAACAGATTAATTTATTATGTAGTAAATCTGTTTGTTTTATTTAACTTTATATAATCTTATCTTTCTTACCGTTTATCATTCTTTTACTATAAAATACACTTATAAATAAATAAATTTCAGAAAATTGAATTAAAACCAGTACCCTAAGTAGCATTATTTAAGGTCATCAGCAAAGGACTGAAACAAAAAAAAAATTGTCTAACTAGATGATAAAATGATATGATTTTATCAGATGAATTTATTTTACGAAAAGACATATCTCATACATACAAATGTTGGGGAAAGAAGACTGATAGTTTATATTGCATCATAAGATAATACTGTTTTATTATCTTGCATATCTTAAATCTAATATAGAATCTCCTGAAATCTAATAAAGAAAACGTTAAAAATGCTATTTTATATAGAAAAACTGTAATGAGATTTTTTTTAATATCATAGAACTTTAGCTGTATTAAAATAATCTTTTCATACAGTTATTTTATATTTTTTGCTGTTTTACATTTATTTTGCTGAAACTGATTATAAAAGTTATGAGGTCGATTTTTCTTTAAATGCCTTTTTTTTAAATGCCTTTTTTTAAAATATTAGTACATATGCTTTCAAAAAGCTAGCTATTCGGATAGTTTAGTTATACCACCCAATATTGTTACATGGTAGTTAGTATGGTGTTTATTTAAAAAAAAATTAATTATAATCAAACTTATCTACTTGACAAAGTAAAAAAAAAATCAGATTGAAATTGAAATATTTAAAGCATAATACCATTTTTTTAATAGATTTTTATGTATTTTGTTAGAATTATTAAAAAAAATTAATTATAATCAAATTTAACTACTTGACAAAGTTAAAAAAATCAGATTGAAATTGAAATATTTAAAGCATAAAACCATCTTTTTTTCTTTTTATGTATTTTTATGTATTTTGTTAGAAATATGTCTACTAACATTTTATCAATATTTGATAATTATGTTAGGATAAATAAAATGTAAATTTACTAAATGTCAATATTTCACTTTAGAATCCAATACTGTATCTGCTAAACAGATTTCGGTTGGAAAAACATACAATCTACTTAGGTTGATGCTGCTTGATAATGAATGAATATGTGACATATTGTCTCAGTTTTTGAATGTTTTAAAATTTTGAAACAAACTAAATTGAATTAAAAAAATAACGATTTTTCATATTTATGTTTATTAGGTAGTGATGAATATATTTAATTCAATATTCATAACAAATACATTTTATCAAAAAAATATTCAAGTGATAATCAAGAACGAAATCTGTTTCTATTGTACAATATTCAATTACTAACTGAAACGAACTACTGTTACAGTTTTTGTTGAGTTCAGCAGAAAATAACTCTCAATAACTTCAAGCACAAACTTAAAAATCATTTTTCTGATAAATTATTTTTGGACATTTTTTATGATTCGATAAGATTAGTTCAGATTGTTAAACTGTGAATTTATTGCATTAGTAAGAACTGTACGGAGAGTACGCTAAATGGGTACATGGAATATAACAGAAATATCCACAGTTTCATAACCAGTTAATGTGGCATCACTATGAAATCCCAAATGGTTACAAGTATCACAGTTGCATTCGTGACCATAATGGGACTACATTAGATAATAACTATTACGAGACTTATTTCGTGATCTCAATGTCAAATCACCAAGACCAAATTGTTTGACATTTTGCAATCTGTCCCTAAATATTACATATATCCGTTCTCTGTTACAGAGGCGTGAATGCGACAATTGTACCACATAATATGACGACAGTAGGATTTGATTTTTTTTCTTCCATAATGCAGTTACATTGTTTTCAAAATTTCGCCATGTTTCTCTTAGGGAAGTTGAAAATTACTCATACAATTAATATCTTAAAAACTATAGAATTTGGGATAAATATATTCAATATTTTTCGTACATAAAAATATAGAACTTACACAACGATAAAACATCTTTGTTTGCATTAATTCACTAAAACAGTATCTATGTTGCTTTGAATACAAGTGTTTTATGCAATTATGCCACTGTAAAAAAAGACAAATGTTTCTTAATCTATGAAAATATAACATAACCACGAACGAAAATATACAATAACCTCTTCCAAAGTACCAAAGATTCTAAAAAGCCTTCTTTAACTTTAGAAACTTCAAAAACTAATATATTTTCCCGATTTAAAGGAGAATTTATAAAAGCAAGCTTTCTTTTGCTGCCAGTGCTTTTCGAAAGCGTTCCCGAGTAGTTTTTGTAGTGTATTAAGCAGTTTTCTCAAATCGGAATATCGGTTTTTAGGACGCTATCAATTCTCAATCAAACATTTTCAGCTACGTAACTGAATTTATGCATGCAAGAGTAACAAAATAATATTAATTATAATATTAATGCTATTGCTGTTAATTTATCATGTTTGTCTGTAAAATATGTTTGCTGAACATAAAAATGTTTATTTTAGAAGTAATAGCAAACGAGAAACCCATACTCCGGACTGAGAAAACTTATTAATACATTATATATCCACTCAGAAACGTTTCCAAAAATCAGTGGCAGACAAGTATACTTTGTTTTTATATGTATATGCTTCTTTAAACATCAACAATATATTAGCTGCTGAGGTTTGTAAAGTTAAAGAACGCTTTTCGGAATAGTGTTTAAATCGGAAATGTTTACGTATGTTTTAGTTCGTCATTATATTATATTTTCCTAAGAAACATTCGTCTTTTTTTTTTACAGTATGTGAAGTATTCGACTACGTTCAAACAGATGTCGCTAAAATCGCAATAGAAATAATATGCTTACAAACTGCTAAGTATCAACTTAAACGTCTATCGCTTTTGTTGTAAGAAATGCAGAAGCAGCAAATCGAACCATTCATTTCGTTGTTCAACTTTATTTCGTGAGTGCGTTTTTGAGTGTTTGATTCTTCAAAATATTGAGGACTCGTTAAAAAAAAACTTTTACCACGCCTCACACTGTTTTTGATGGGTCACAGAAAGAAAAATTTCATCTTTACTCAAGATATCTCAAGAATTTTACGATAAACTCGTGTTAAACTCTACATTTACAAAAGCCGTATTTCGCAAAATATTATCAATATGAAGAAGGTACTAGTAAATTATTATTATTGAAATCAAATAATGTTCACTAAGATGTGTATTTTTCATCATTGGAGCGATTACGCAATTGCTTCAACCTGTGACCTCAAGAAGTACTTTAAGGAGAATCAGCTTTATAGGATTCGTGACAATTTGTCACCTTTTTTTATGGTGTTCATGATATTTAAAGGAAAAAGGTTTTTTAAACTTTAATTATTTGAAGCCAGTTTCTTTATTCTTTTTAATAAGAGGACAATAAAGATTATACAAATGATTCTTTCGAATCGAAATGAAAGTCAAACAATATATCTCAATACGAAATCTCAATAAATGCATATTACGTTCAAAATCTTTAATAAAAAAACACATATAGGAACGTTTTGCTTCATTATAAGACACGAATTAGAAGAAAAACTAATTAAGTTACACAGTAAAATTGATGATTATTTAAAGAAATTATAAACGGTTTACACCAGATTAAAGAACTACGCTTCGTTTAAAATTGTTAAATTCAATTTTCTTTTTAAATGTACCTTTTATCAATAAATTCAGATATTTGAAATATAAAACTTTTTCCTGTTTGCTAAAGGTATCCATATGTTTCTTTTGCGTTTTCCTTACAAACAATATTTGCATAGTTCATGATTTCTTTCAAATAGATATTGTACTAAAATTTCGATAGTATGCATTAAAAAATAATGGTATGGATAAATATTTTAATCATAAAACACACTCGTTCATTTAATTTTGTTTAAAATGTTATCCATGAATAATATGTACAATTTTAATTTTTATAGAAAAAGCAGATTTAATTATAACAATGTTTGCACTGCAAATTTGTGTTTAAAGTTTTTTACAAAATTGTAATTTCTCTATATTAAATATGTTTTCTCTCTCCACATTGGTTTACGAAATTAATTTTTTTAAACGCTTTTTCCATCGTCTCTACTAACTCGCATGAAAGTTTTTACTTTGCTGCATTTAATATGAATAATTTAAAATCTGTTTTATGTAAAGTGTTTTTTTTTTAAAGCTTTAAAATTATTTCATTGGAAAATATAAATGTTGCTCTTTGTATAATGTAAGTAAACATTCATTATTGTGTATTTATATTATGTATATTATAAATAAATGGTCCATACAAAAATTATGTATAATCTTTATAAGGAATAAATGCAGTAGAACAAATTTTTAAGATATTGCAACTAATATGAGAAATGAAGTAGTGTTTTATTTCTTTATTGCGGCGTAGATAAAAAAAAAGTTATACACAATTCACTCTTTTTGATTTAGTATAATTTGAGGAATTGTATAATTATAGCAATAGCATTTCTAGTAATTTCAGTGGATTTATTTCTGTTATTATTGTTTCATGCTGAAAAATTTTATTTCCGTTTAATTTAAAAATAAAATAATAACATAAATCTGACTTTTCGATTTATTATAATTTAAAAGTATGGCAAAATATTTACTATACAAATAACAAAATATTTAAAACTTTTTTATTTTATTTTAACATACTACGAGATATCTGATATTCCGTCCCTAAATCATCGATTTTACGCAATGAATAGATATATTGTAATCCAGTTTGATATTCTGTTTTCTTCTAGCCTTTGTAAGTTTTGCTGATTGTGGGTGTTTAAATACCCTACAGACATTCTCTTTGTAATAAAGCTTTTCTGCTTTACTTAAGGAAATAAATATGCTGTAGTCGTATTTTGATTTTCATGGCTGATGACAATATTAACTAAGTCTAAAGAACAATGTTTAAATGTTTTCAAGAGAATGAATGTATTTTTTATGTCAAAAAAATTATTTTCATATATTAAAAATTTTTAATAAATGAATATCTGGAAAATATGTGAATAAATGAAATATATTGTTAAATTGAAATTTATTTTTCTATTTTGTGTTATATGAAATTAAGAACAAATAATTTTAAATATTTAATTTTACGGAACATTTAAAACATTGTTATAAATTAACTAATGAAGCAGCACATTTCATGCTACATTCAACTCGAATGACTTTACGAAACGTGTTCATTCTTTGTAAAGATTTTTCGTTGTTTGTTCTCTTACGTTTCAAGTGCTCTGCTGATTTAGTCTGTTTCACTGAAATATAGAAAATACATTCTGTTTGTATTATGTTTTACTTAGGAAAATACATATGCCGTAGTCGGCTTTGTACTTTCATTGTTAATGTCAATATTAACAAAGTAAAAAAATATTACATTTTCTAAGGTGTAAGAATATATGTTTTGAGTGAAACAAATTTGTTTAAAAAATAAACATTAATAAAAAATATATGTTTGTATGTATAAAATATATGAATAAAACCTCTGAATAGATGAAATAAAATATAAACATAAATATTAATTTTCAAGTTAATGTTATTTTAAATTAACAAGTAATAAACTTAATTAAATATTCAACTTTACCAAATAATTAACAGCTTACAGTGTGAATTCAAATGGAAGAACATTTTGCATTACTGTTTTGCATATATCGTCTGATAATACTATATATAAAGCTCTGGAGCGTAAAGTGGAAATTAAAACACTTTAGATATGATTTTTATAGAATTATAAACTGGAGACATTCGTCACTTCTAAATTTTTTTTTTTCAAAAATGGATTTCAAAATTTAATAGTTGAACCATTTTATCAATGTTTTCAAATAACTTTTTTCTTTAATTTTCTTAAATTAAACTTTACTTTCTGCCTCAGCATGCTTCCACGAACCTTTGGCATTCCCAATTATATTTATTTCATATACATAGCTGAATGCAGCAATGTAGTGGTACGAGATTTGTAAGTGAACGCTTTCGACTCATGCAAAATCACTAATCCTGTAACGTATTTTTCTATTGGTTAATCCTTTTTTAAATCTTCAACTGTGATATTTACGCAAGCAACGAAATAACTGGTCGACGGTACTATACCTATCGTGTCTGTTTTCCAGCCTACCTTGATCACATGGCAGTTCGAAAATTGGTGGAGACCAGCCTATCTTGATCACATGACAGCCAAGAGGGGTGAAAGTATCGCGGCCTATCTGTTTAGTTGGCTGCAGATATTTCTTTTAACGCTCCCGGAACGTATATAAGTCAGAAGTTTTTTGTTTTTTTTTATAAGAGGATAATAGTTGTAGATATGGTTGCTCTTTCTTAAGTCCCTTTTAAGAAACTATCGTTTTCAAGATGGTAATCCATGGTCTTAGTTTATTTACCAGTGTTTTTTTTCCCCGAATCTTAAATATGTTATATCGACTTTTCAAGAATTCTGATGGCTATCACAAGAACTGTTGATATGTTTTTAGTTCATCGTTCATAATTTATTGTTCAAAGTCTAGAATAAATAAAAGTTATGTTTTTTAACCCCCTTTTCAACTGCAGTTTACTACAAGTTATACTACAAGTTATACTACTGCAAGTTATACTACAGAAGACTTTATTTCTTCTTCGTGAACCACGCTATGTATTAATTTAAACTAAATGGCTTTATTTAATTGAAGTTTACAAGGGTTATGGTCCGCCAATAGATAAGTGTTCTTTAAAAAAATTACATTGAATCTCGAAAGTTATTTTAAATGATGTAAAGTTTTGAGAATGTGTATGTTTAAAAATGTGTTTAATGGTTTAAGGAATTTATGAGCTTAGCGAAGGTTAACTAACAGCTTGCAAATTTACATAAAGAAAATATATATTTCTAATTAAGCATGAGTATTGTAAATGAGGTAGGGCAATTTAAAAATGAATAATAGTTGAATATTAACTGGGGATATTTATGATATTGCGTGAGATAGTATTAAAACTGTATTAAGTAAATCCATCTTATGAAATCGAAACGGATGGAGTTTCATAATTAGTACGAAAAAATACACCGAGATCAACTTATATAAATAATCAAAAGTGCAATTAAGGCATGTTATATCTTTTTCAAAAAAGAAATTAAAAAAAAACTAAAATTTCTTTATTTTTTGCAATTTATTTTGAGCACCATTATGTAATAATAAAAAATGAAGGTTTTTGCAAATGAAAGAGCATGGCAGCCTTTGATACTGGGATGTGCAAAAAGTTAAGAGTTCCGCGGTATGACATGAATATTTGAATCTGTTTATCGTAACAAAACAAAACAAAAAAATCCCTTAAAATTTACGATATTTTCTAGTCTTTCTCAGATGGGTTTATCAATTTTTCGATCCTGAAGAAAATGGCGACCGTTCAAATTTTATTGTCACTTTTAGAGAAAAAAAATTCAGATTTAAATCGCGCGAAAAAATATTTACAGTTCGAATATTGAAAAACGCGTCCGTAAGGAACCACAAAATAGTATATACTAGAAAAGCATGAAAATGTCAACCAAATTGGTCGACCCAATCCCGAGTTCTACCTGGTACCGATTTTTAAAACAGAGTTTCAAGAAAAACAGGTTTGAAATTTTACAATGTTTCTAAATAAACACAGATAACGATGACAATTTTCAACTTACATAAAATCATCTATACCAGGCCCATATAATGAACCATCCTGGACTTCCTCTTTCTCAATCCTTTTTTCTACATGCGCGCCGCAAACAATACTCTAAAAATGAGCCTGTTCACTGCAATACCAAAAGACGAAAAACTTTTGAACCAATACGAAATTCGATACAACTGCTTTACCAGAAAGTTTTTGAGGGTCTAAAGAGTGAAAATATGCAAAAACATTTTCGATTTTTTAAAAGAGAAAAGCGCAAAAAAGAGCTTTTGCTGCAATTTATTTGAGATGTAGTGATGAGTTCATATCTCTTCTAGCCAATATACAGGATCCTAAAATAACATAGGATAAAATAAAAGAACATTTTAAAACAGATTTACAAGCATAATTAATAATTGTTTCATGTCTTCATAAATGTTTATTTTCCAATATTAATCCAGTAAATCCCAATAACAGTTGAAGATATGACATGGGTACATTAGTGGTACAATAAAAGTTAAAAATAAAGTAGTTAAAATTTTCAATTACTATTTTTGTTACGAAGCATAAACTTTAATAACTTTACGAAGCATAAACTTTAATTTAATTTTACAGAAAATTTATTATTTTAAAATTTATTTGATTATTAACCCAAAACATCGTTGAAAGACTTTTTTTTATAATTCTTTGATATTCATTTAGCATACCGCGTCTGATTACTCTGCCGAAAACAATATCTGTGACATTTTCCTCTTTTAACTGACTGAATTTACAATCTTTCATTTTCAAAAGTGTATTAGCTGAACTTCAAAAGGCACGTTATCTGATAAATTAAAAATGTAACATTTGTTTGCTTATTTTTTCTTTGAAATAAAAATTATAAATATTGTATCGTTTTACTAATATGTTTCCACAGCAACTAACAACAACAGTAATTATGATTTCTAAATGAAACAAAAGTATTTTATTGTAAAATAGCAATTAAAATCCTCATTCAGAAATAAACATGGTGCTCTTCTCTCCTTATTACCAGGGGTGCAGAAAATGTTTTTACTCCCAATATTTCCCCCAATCCATATAAAAATTTCCCCAAAATAAATTCTATATTACCGTAGGTATAGAAAATTTTGCAATATACAAGTTGCCTCTTTAAAAACCTATAGACTGAACTTATAACATGTCTAGTTATTGGAAAGGTAAGTGAATGCATGTAAGTTTTAATCTAATTCTCATGCCTAATATTAATTAATAAATGCACAATTTTAACCAAAAATACAATGTTTCTGATTACCTTTTCTGATAACTTGTCAATTATTGATAAACTGCTATCTTCCACCGACTTTGTGGATGTTGTCAATCACTTTTGATGTTTTGTAGAACATGAGTCTGTTTCTTGGAGAAAATATAGTGAAATGATAATTTCCACTATGAAAATGATGTCTGTTTAAGGATGCTTTTAATAATTCCGTCACTGGAGGTCCATTCCATGATATAAACACTTCATGAAAGATATTATCAGATTTTAGGGTTCAGTTCAGGGGTGATTCTGTTCCGAATTTTCCGAAAAATTAAGGCAGTCATTTCCGAAAATTAAAAAAAATCGGTCATAAATCTGAAAATTCGGACATAAAATACATTACGCTTTTCGACAAATGGTCGCCTTAAAAATCAATTCCGTCAATCGTTCGAAGAGAAATCGCCAATTTTGTCAAAGGATCACGGGAAAAACGCAAATTTCGTCAGAAGATCGCAAATTTCGTCCAGGGATTACGAAAAAAAAAAGGGAATTTCTTCAAAGAATCGCCGAAAAAACGCAAATTTCGTCCAGGGATTACGGAAAAAAAGGGAATTTCTTCAAAGAATCGCCGAAAAAACGTAAATTTCGTCAAATGATTGCGAAAAAAATGCAAATTTCGTCAAAGGATCGAAAAAAAATCCGCATATTTCGTCTAAAGATCCCGAAAAAACGGCAAATTTTGTCCAAAGGTCGGGAAAAAACCGCATATTTCGTCAAATGATTGCGAAAAAACGGAAAATTTCGTCAAAGGATCGCGAAAAAACGCATATTTCGTCAAAGGATTGCGAAAAACGGCAAATTTTGTTAAAGGAACGTGAAAAAACGGCAAATTTCGTCAAAAGATGGCCAAAAAACGGAAAATTTCGTCAGAGGATCGCGAAAAAATGGCAAATTTCGTCAGAGGATCGCGAAAAACCGCATATTTTGTCAAAGGATTGCGAAAAACGGCAAATTTCGTCAAAGGATAGCGAAAAAACCGCATATTTCGTTAAAGGATCGCGAAAAAACCGCTCATATCGTCAAAGGATCGCGAAAAACCCACATATATCGTCAAAGGATCGCAAAAAAACGGCAAATTTTGTCAAAGGATCGCTAAAAAACCGCATATTTTGTCAAAGGATCGCGAAAAAAACCCGCATATTTCGTCAAAGGATCGCGAAAAAACCCGCATATTTTGTCAAAGGATCGCAGAAAAAACCACATATTTCGTCAAAGGATTGCGAAAAACGGCAAATTTCGTCAAAGGATCGCGAAAAAAAGGCAAATTTCGTCAAAGGATCGCGAAAAAATTGCAAATTTCGCAAATGATCGTGGAAAAAAACGCATATTTTGTTAAAGGATCGCTAAAAAAACGACAAATTTTGTCAAAAGATCGCGGAAAAACCGCACATTTCATCAAAAGATCGCGAAAAAACGCAAATATCGTCAAAGGAGTGCGGAAAAAAACACATAGTTAGTACCGGGAGTGGATTCCCCCTCCCCCCTTTGTTGTAACCTTTCAGAAAAATTGTTGTGAATTTCAGAAATTTTTTTTTTACACAGAATCACCCCTGGTTCAGTTATAAATGTGATTTCCAATAATAGAGCCAACATATTCACAAACACATTCAATGCAAATTTTCAAGGAGGTAAACTATTTCTGGTACATCAGCGTACTCATCAGGACTGGTAAAATCTTGAATTATACAAGAATACCGCTGTCTTGATTTAGAAATGATGGTTTCTTTTCAGAATTCAGGATTTTTTTTTAAATTCAGCTTTTAGAATGTTTTTCTTCAAAGTTGTCCACTGATTAAGATGACTTTTCTCATTATTAAATTTAAATTCTTTTATATTTTTGCTCACCCATTATTCAGTGAGAACTTGTAGTGAGTTTTCCACCAATGGTGGTGTGAGATATTCTTGATTTAATTCTCTTTCTAAAGATGGGGTAGAGCTCAAAATGAGTTTACTACTGAAGAATTGTCTCATATGTTTTACAATTTTTAGTTCACATATTCTTTGTTTAAGCTGAGCAGAGGTTTTCAATATTTTCCACTAATGGCGGTGTGGGATCTTCTTGATTTGATTCTTTTCTAAAGATGGGGTACTACTGAAGTATTGTCTCATATGTTTTAAAATTGTTGGTTCACCTATTCTTTAAGTTGTTTAAGCTGAGCAGAGGGTTTTTTTAATATTTTTTTCTTGGGAGTTTGAAACATTCACTTTTTGTGATGTTTTCTTGTGCAATGTTAAAATTTCTCGTCGACACCGGCCACAAGGCGACTAAATGTAAAAAATTGGCGATTTTATGCTATGCATCTGATCGCCAAAGAGGCAATTTCTATTTTTCATGTAGTAGTACATCCGATTTCATAACGCCATTTTGATTCCAAGGATGCCACTTGCCTGCCGAACGGCAGATTTCCGCTTCTTAAATTTTTTAAAAATCAAATCGGCGATTTCTGTGGAAAACAATCGCAATTTTTATCAAGTGATCATGTAAAAAAAGTACGATTTTCGTCAAACTATCGCGAAATAAAATCGCGATTTTTGGCAAGGGACCGCGATATTAAACCATGATTTTCGTTAGACAATTTTTTTGTTCATCTGGATATACATTAATTATTACTAAAATTATTACTAAAATTCTTTTACTCATGTTGGGCAAGTTTTATTTTTTTAATTTTGGAAATTTGCCCTGAATATTGTATTTGATGTCTATAACTTCGGTAATTAAATTTTGTTTTGGAAGCTGCTGTCTATCTATTTGAAAAATAGAGCCATTAACGTGATTGAGTAATATGAAAGGGATTGGAGAAAAATTGGTTAGCCTGGGACTATTTAGCAATTGATTAATGGTGAGATTTTAACTCTTCACTTTATCGTATTACAAATATGATACATGAATTGAAATTAATTCCAGTGAGTCTCAGTAAAGAAATTCTGTTACCTTGGAACATATCTAAAAACAAATATATATTATCGTTTATTTGCAGTTTTGATCAATAGGTGGCATAACTAGTACTGTTGAATTCAAGAATTTGCAATCAAAACTTCTATGAAAGCATCTGTACTGAAATAAGTACAAATTTTATCATATCTTTTTATGTTGAATACAAAATCTTAGCGTGATGAAAAAATTAAAGTACAAAGTTTTGAATAGCCTTTTTTCAGGTACATAAAGGCTTACTAGTTATTTTTATTACTGTGTTTGAAAATTAGAAAGTAATATTTGTTACATGCGTATAGGTAACACGTTACATAATAGCTATTTTCTTACCCAGTCAACTAATCGTAGAAATAAAAAACTTTTGACTCAAGAAGAAATAGGTGCCATATTATTTGGATCCGATAGCTATTTTTGTAGTGATAAAGATAGCGTGGACGATCCAAAGTCTAGCTCTCAAAATATATTATATCCTGAGAAATGCGAAAGCTAAGGAAAAGCATGCATAAATAAGTCATCTATTTCAAAAAGCAAGGTATTATTATAGGCTTTTGAGGCATTTGTTTGTGAATAAAAATTGCATTTCATATGTAAATCTCATTAATTTATTCTTATTTCAAATTCTAATGTAGTACATGGTTCCAAACATTCAAATATCGAGCTCCCTTATCAAGATCATAAAAAGGATCTATAAACAAATTGAGTGGAAGTGTGGGATTTTTATTTATAATTTTTCAATTGCTTAAATATTCACTTGACTTAAAACTGCAAATGACTATATTTCGTCAATTTAACTTTAAACAATCTTTATTACTTACTCAACTAAACAATTTGAGGATGAGATCACAATACTTCATACCCATCACTACTATAATATCGTTGTAAACATAAACAGGAATTCACTTAGAATTCTAGTTTTAATCCTTTATTTTATATGTATCGGATTATCAACTTTCATACTGAGGTATAAACTGTGGAACATTTATTTTCTCTCGCTTTCTATTTAAACTTCACCTTTCACGAGCCTCATAATGATCAATCTTGCGATTTCTCCACGCTCCTATTGTTTTACATTTCTTTCCATACGGTATCGTGCATCTATTGATTGAACTGTTGAGTCTATTATCTTGTAATACTGTTTAGAATATTAATGTAAATATGAGTATTCTTTCCAATCCCACAGAAGTATAGAAACATTAAACTCTCCTAGGAATACAAGCTAAAAAGCACAACGCCGCGACCACAAAAGGGCGTTTAAATGATTAAGTGAGTGTGGGTACTAATCAGAGTTCTTAAAGAGGTACCACAGGTGCAAGTGTATTCTGAGTGTAAAGGTTGACATTTCAATAAATTCCCAAAATGTAGAGTAGCATTTTCTTTAAAAAAAAAATGTTTTCTTAAATTTCATACAAAATTTTATGTGCTGCTACTTTATAGTATTTTACTTTTTTAAGTAGTATTATGATCTTGTATTTAATATATTTCATTCAAAATTATATTTAAAACCTCTCATTTATCGTATAAATTAATATTTAATAAATGTATTTTAAAAAAATGCTTTAATACAATTTCACTATATTATACTTTATTTCTGTAGCTTAAAAGTAACAAGGAAAATTTAGCAAATCGTCTCATGTCTTGTATTTTGTAACATATATGTACCAAAACTGAAAAATCTTACCGTAATATAAAAAAATGAAGTTCAATTTATTTACTTATGTTTTATGTTTTATTGACGTGCTTTTACGTTATACTAAAGAAATTTAATCAGAAATACAAACAAAGTTGCAATGAAGTGCTGCATAAAACTGCATAAAATTAGTTAAAAACTTGATTGAATTGAAAACACACACGGACCGATTTAAGGTGAAAATAGGTAATTCATCAAAGGAAAATTAAAATCAATCGCTAATTTTTATTGGATTTTTATTTAGTTGATTTTATTTGTTCATTTTCACTGTCCACCTTAAATTATCTTTTGTTATCATGACGAGAGCATTTATTCTTCCCAAATTTTAATAACAGAATGATATTATAAAAAGAGAAAATTATTTGCAATATAACGCTTAGCGTTCACAGTTCTTATAAGCTCATTTGAAAAAATTTTGTCTTATAACATGTTATAGTTTTTCCCCATAATTAAAAAACAGACAATCTCTCTGTCCCTTTTATAGTACACTGCTCAAAACAATGTATTTTACTTTTTTAAATAAGCTCCAGTGTTAAAAAGAGTATTATTATAAGTATAATCTAGTTTTATGCTTTTAGATTAATGGTCTAATTTTGAAAAAAAAAAGTTTATTCAGGAAATAAAACGAGATACATGTAGATTGGGTGGTTAACATGGATTCTACAGTCATATTTTGTACGAGAGCTAAACAAATCTATTAAAACAAATCTAGGAATCTATTAAAAACAAATACTAACTCACTAGGAACATCCTAGCCTATAAATGGATTCGAACGTGGCGCAACCAATCTTATAACAACCCCAATATACACTGTAAAAAAATGGGACGATCTACTAAAAAAATTTTAGTTTTACTCATTGATTTTCGCAATTACTAAAAAATTTTTTGTATTCTTACTCAGTTACAAGAAAATCTGTAAGAATTACCAGAAAACACCTAGCAACATTACTAGGAAAAAGCTAGCAACGATTCCGGTTTTTAGTACCGGTTACTAAAAAAATCTGTGGAATACAAATATACTAAAAAAATTTTAGTAACCTCAGGGTTTTTTTTTTTTTTTTTTTTTTTTTTTTTAACAGTGTACAAGTCACACACGAATTCAATTCAAAGAAACATGTCATGAGATTTAAAATTCTTTAGGAAGCAATTTCATTGCATATATGTTACTTTAATGAATAGAAATTTGTATACGAAATCTTTATTTTTTAACGTTTATGATTCCGGCATCCTATAAATTTATAAAATTTATTTTATAATGTGTTTTACTATAAAATTTCTTGTTTCTCTTTTATCATCCTAATTCTATTAGCAAAAGAATATTAGGACAGTATTGTTTATATTGTCTATATCTTGGCAATATCGGCAGGAAATACTCACTTATATTTAAGATCTTTACTTTTAGGCAATGTATGCAAGAAATATTTCGGCATCTCATTGTTGATATTTTCAACGTAAAATCAATATCTCTGTAATATTGACATTCTGTTGTAAAAATTGTCAATGAAAACTCAATATTTATCCCAAATGGGTATTTCAATGAAGCTATTTACGTTGAATCGTATTTTAGGTCTCGAACATAACCAATATTGGTTTACTGGGGAACATTCTTATTTCGAAGCATGTAGTGTTACTCTATCTCACAGTTGCAGATTCTTATATTGTAGTTCATTTGTAATTCACTTTCACAACCTCTCCACATTTTTTGGTAATCAGAGTGTTACAAGAAAAGAAAGGGCACTGGAGAAAAGGGCATCCAAATCTGAAAAATAAAATCTTAAATGGATATTATAAGCTGGCATAATTTCCTTTTATAATATTGGAATTTATATTGGAATAAACATTAAATATAATTTTTGCAATAAAACAATAAATATCGATGCATCCACTTGAACGTTATGTGTGAAAACGCGTAATAAAATCACAAACTTGATCAGATTTCTTGCCTAGTTTACATTTGATATTGAATTTTTCTATTAGAGTTTTCTTTTATAGTTTTAAGAAAGGGCATCTTACTGTTAAACCGTAAGTGCATATTGGCTTAAAATTGTGTACAGTAGGTGATAACGACTGGTATCAACAAACATCGCGACAAATTATATGTATAACTCATAGAAAATAAAGATTTGAAAATATGTTCTATCTTCGCCTAATCTGTATATATTGAATATTTTATCCAATATGTAACAATTATCTCATATTTTTGCACATAATACAGAAAGTATATAAACATACTGCTAAAATTGTATAAGAGAATTTAATATTTGGTTTAACTATCAAGCTAATAATTTAAATTCCTATTTTTCACTTAGTATTAATTGACATCGATCCAGTTTATATTAATTAACGCTTATAAAAAATATAAAAAAAACTAACATTCGGATGTTTGAGCCTTACTTTCACTCACGCTAATTTTTAATCTAAAATAAAAGCTTCTAATAGGAAAATGTCCATTTAACTGAAGAAATTATTCTTTTTAGTTGCTGAATTTAATGTCCTATTCATGTCCAGTGCATTTCGGCGTTAAAAGAAAACTTTCAGAAAGTGCGGAAACTTAGTCTTTAATGACCTTATCATAGATACAGCAGTTCTGCCAAAGATTTCATTGAAAACTGAAAAAAAAATATTAAACTTTCTTAATAGCTAACAGATCAATAATAACTTTTGCGATTCAATAACATTTTATCTTTTGAATTGAAGAAGCAAATGATTTTAATCTGCATATTTCTTCCATTTTGATTGAAACTCATTTAAGTGATGATATAGTTTCAACATGGTATTAGATATTTTTTTAATAATCATTATGAATAGTAATGCTTCCATTACATTTAAAGACTTTATTTGTTTTTCTGTAGGAGAGTGAACTTAATTTTTAGCTAAATAAATAAGTTTTTTTTTTTTTTTTTTTTACCCTAATACACTCTAAGAAAAAAACGGCAAAAATTATAGAAAAATTTGCTGTAAATTTATGCACCCAAATTGCCAGCATATTTTACTGTAAATTGACAGCAAAATATGTCTTATATAATATTATATGTGGAATTTTACAGCAAAATGTGCTTCAAACATGCTAATATGACTGTAAGCACACTAAATGATACAGCAAAAAATGCTGGCAATTTCGGTGCATAAATTTACAGCAAATTATGCTGACATTTTTGCCGTTTTTTCTGACAGTGTATTTCAAATAACATAATCTATCTCTATTAATAAAACAAATGATAGGGGTAGCTGAGTTATATAAAATAGATAGGCTTTCTGCTTACATTCAAACTATATTCTAATTATTTTCTACAACATTTATAATATTCTTTATAAACATGTGGCTTTAAAGTCTATTAAAGTTACAGAGTAACAAAAATTTTAAAATTCCAGTGCATTTAATGGGACATGTCATGCATAATACTGACGATTAGGTGAATGAAATATTTTTCATATACGTTAATACATTTACTATGAAGTCATGAATATTTTAATTCCCGTGATTGTTAAATGAAACATTTCTGGATTGAAGAATGAAGCTGAAATTGCTGTCCGTGTAAAAATGATTGTGATAGCGAAGTTCTATCGATCTGCTCAGATCTAAACTACTTTTCTAATTAATTACTGGAAACGTATAACATTCTTTATAAATATATCACTTAGTTCATCTTGTCATTAATGTTACAAAATAACTGAATTTAAAATTCGAGTGTATTTAATGGGGCAAGTTGTGTGTTACACTGTAACACATAAAATACTTCACATAGAAATTAACAATTAAGTCAACGATTAAGTGATTAAAATAATTTCCATATAAATTAACGCATTGGTGATGCTTTTAATGCAAATGATTGTTAAATAAAAACATTTATGGATTAATTTAAGCTGAAATTGCTGTTCGTGTAAAAACTATTTCTCTCAAGATGAAAAAAAAATATTTAGCTGGTGGAAATAAAAAAGCATTCCGTTTCCTTAAATCCAGTCTTAGAGTGAAATGGATATTAAATGAAATCTAAGAAATGGGTATTTTTTTTATCTATTATGGCTCTCTTTACTTAGAAAATACATATTTATTCGAACGTGACGTGACGCCTTTAATTTCTCAAAGTCTTTCACGAAAATTCTATTTGCGTTTTCGAAGCTAATACGGTATCATTAAAACTATTCATTTAATTATTTAGACTGGGGCACTTGAAAGTTTTCCTTTTAACCTGAAAGTAAATTAGAGTGATATGAAGTTAATATTTTAAGCGACAAAAGTGAATTTTATTCCGTATCATAAAATATTTAAACTACGACTTCCCTCAAAGTTATTAGTCTGACAGGGAGAGTACCAAGCTTGGTAATCACAGATTTTGATTATTTTTATATATGTTGTAGGGTAGAAGCCCCTTAGTCTCAGGTTCACTGGATTTTATACAACGCTCCTTAGTTATCGAGAAATGGGGGGGGGGTGTCTAATATTATAACATAACTTAAATACTTACTTTGTAATGAAATAACTGCGTTGGTCGTAGCTCAGTTGGTATGGCGTCTGCTCGTTGTTCCGAGGGCCTGGATTCGATGCCGGAACGCGCTACGTTTGTTTTTCTCATTTTTTTTTATAAATATACTTGTAATTATAATTTAATAATCTCAATAAAAAATATTATTAACATAATTAAATTTGAATTTAACATTTTTGATTTTTTTAAAATCACTTTTAAAATGTATTCCATATTTTCTTTATCAATGCAACGATATTGAACAATTGTGTCAATTCGTGATTGTAAAGAAACATCATTTATAAATTGCCTTAACAAGGGAAGTCAATGCGATGATAATACTACTCTGTTTTTAAAGTAAGAAGCATAATTAAAATAAAATTTAGCATAAGAATTAAATTACAACATATTTATGTTTTATTTTATTGTAACTAAAGGGCGCCACAACAGACTTTGGTTATTTCTTTTTTTATAGTTTGGTGCAGTTAAGTGGTTTTTGTTTTCAATCTTTGTCGCACAAGTGCGTATCATTCTATAACAGCTTATAATCGTATAAAAATGACAGAAGTAAGCTATAGTTTACAAGAACATCCATCTGAAGTGCAGGGATTCGATGAAAATCAGAAAAATGATGTCACAAATGCGTCGAAGTACTGTAAAATTTTATTGCAAGACAATGCATTTAAAAAAAAAATCAAGCTTCTGAAATATCTTCGTTTTCTATTGCAATGGAAGAAGAATTCTATAATTCGATAGTAGATATGCTGATTTTGTAACGATTTTTGAATAGTCAATTATAGATCCATTTTTTTAAAGCTATTTAAATGATGAGAAATTTTTAATAATGGTTTAAAAATCAAAAATGCTAAATTAAAATTTAATTATGTTAACAACATTTTTTATTGAGGTTATTAAATTATAATTACAAGTATATTTATTTTAAAAAATGAGAAAAGCAAACGTAGCACGCTTCGGCATCGAACCCAGGCCCTCGGAACAACGAGCAGACGCCATACCAACTGAGCTACGATCAACGCAATAAATGCAGTACAAAGTAACTATTTAAGTTGTGTTATAATATTAGACCCCCTATTTCTCGAGAATTAAGGGGCGTTGTATAAAATCCATTGAACCTGAGACTAAGAAGCTTCTACCCTACAACATATATAAAAATAATCAAAATCCGTGATTACCAAGTTTGGCACTCTCCTTGTGAGTAATATTGCTGCCAACCAAGAATTAATAAGTTTGACAAGTAATGAAAATGGGACGCTATCTTTAATTAATGATGTACTGGTACAAATTCAAATGATGAAAATGAGCAAATTAAATGGTAGAGGTACAAAATACCATATACAAATTCATATACACTGATACAAAAATAGGGAAGCAAACAAACAGAGAATACCATGCAAGACAGCCATGCATAGGTATAAAATTGGTACATAGGCATAAAGTACACATACATTAAAAGTAAGACAGGAAATAAGACACCTTAGCATCGTATATCGGAATTTTAACTCTTTGAAATGATGTCAAGGACATGAAGAGACGCTCCTCACCAATTAGAGTCAACTATAAATGTCAAAAAAATGTGTTTTTTGACAAAGGAATGTTTGATATTGTGTGGTCCCCTCTAACAATTAAGACCGTTGCACATCTGTTTTGAATGGATGCGATGAGGTTGTCGATAGGAGCTTGGGAATTATGTTCCTCTTTTCAAAAAGTGCTATCTCAAAGTCCCAAACAGTCAACATCAACAGAGGCATTGCTTTCGCTGCAATGCGTCGTCTTAAGGTGACCCAGACATGCCTGATCGGATTTAACTGAGGAGAACGTACAGACTACTACATACGCTGTATTATTATTTCCTTGTCAAACTAATTCTCTACAAGTCGAGCTGTTTTATGCATCAGCATGCATTAAAAGAAAGGAATACGCAATGGCTTCAGCGTCAGGTAAGACACGAGACCTGAATATTTCGTCTGCATACCTTTGGGCTGTGAAAGTACTATTCCAAGTAATTTACATATCCCTGCATATATTCTCTGCAAATCATGCTATCTAAAATACGCCAATGTGAACCCGATTACGGAAATTTCCCCGAATAAGTTACAATATAAAAAATCTGAAAATGACATTTGAGAAAATGACTTTTGTATGAAATTTCTAGGTTAGTGAAGCTGAAAATAAAATCAATATTAATATGACATTTTCTTGTGTTAGGGTCTTTGGCGATATGTAGAAAAGCCAAGAGAAACAACACTTTCGCAAGAACATTCGGGCAATCTATTCACCGTTTCACACACACAAGCATTTCCCCAATATTTACACAATTTATTGAATACTACGTAGTAGCCCGCTGTGTTACATTCAAATTGCACGAGGTCTTTCTATTGTAAAAAATAAATTAAACATTTCAAGTTTCTATCCTTAAAATTTTCAAAAAAATCGTAATTTAGAATGTCTTCAGAGCGTTTTCCGCTCATTTCACCTTTTTTAATTCCGCTCTTTTAGAAACCGTTCTTTTATTTAAGAGCATTTATATCTTAAAAGTAACATTACACAAAATTACGAATTTTTAACACCAGCAGCATCACAAAAAATAGCAAACTGTAGAATGTTTTTCGCTTCTTCAACATTTTACATTTCGAATTTTTTAGAAAATGTTCTATTGCGAGTATTTACATCTTGAAAGTAACAGTCATGTCATATTTCAAGTTTCTAGACCCAACAGTTCCAAATAAATCGTGGTTTTGAAATTTTCTAGAACATTTTCTGTTTATTTCTCACTTTTAAACCGTTTAGAGAACCGTTTTTAGGAACCGTTCATAACGAGCATTTACATTTTAAAAGTAACCACCTCACCAAATTTTAAATTTCTAGCCCCCGCAGTATCGAAGAAATCGCATTTTCAAAAGGTTTTGGTTCCTACACCCCCCCCCCCCCTCACAAAGGTTCCTGTACCGACATAAAATATAGCCTATGTTAGAGCAGATATGGTCAACATCATTTTGCCCCCATTATTTTTGAAATCGGATAGGTAGTTCCAGAAATTATCCCCCACCAAGCACACAAATGATACTTTTTTATAATATTAGTATAACAGAAACCGTTTATATGTTATTATATACAAACAGAAATATTTTTTATCTAATACGTGTAATCAGATGCAAGTTTTTTATATGCGTAAATATCGTCTGCGTAAATGATTTCACATAATAAGAATAAATTGTGTATTTGAATTCTTAACACTGAAAAAAACTTTTATAATTGAATGTAAATAATTGAATTTTCACAAATTTTAATTCATTAAAAATATGCTATAATTTTCATAAAAAAAGATATTTAAAAAATTTCATAAAAGAAATCGTGAAACGATTATATGATTAAAAGGAATGAGCACCAAAATATGCGCCATTTCCAACCAATCTTAATAAAGTATTCTATTAAAATGTATATTCTCCTCTCAAATAACATCCATTTTTAATATAAGAAAGTTTAATGTTCTTTTACTGTTTGAAGTATAAATTCTGCAGTTATTTTCAATATTTAAAATATTTCGTCTTCGCAAAATGCAGATATATAGGTTCCTTTCCTTATTTAAATAAGAAAAAAAGGAGAAATTTTGATGCAGTGATAATATTTCACGTATTTAATCATTCACGACTTTATTCATTTATACTGACTCAATGATTTTTATTTACTGCAAAAAATACACAGGTTTCATTATCGTTTACAAAAATGAATCGGTATAATGGAAAAATATATTCAACAAAATAATATATATATTTTTAAATCATTCGATAATAAAATAATATTGTCAGAATCTACAGATCATATTTTATTTCTATCAAGTCCAAAAATATTTCTTTCCTTAATTAAATTAAAAAAACAGTTTTGGAGATATTTAGGCGGATTTATTAATTTAATCATGATTCTATCTATAATTACTAACTCCATGATTTATTTTTTTCTTCTGAAAATATATATGTTTCATTTTTTATTTGCAAAAATGCATCCATAATGGAAAAACATGTAAAATAAATTAATTAAAACAATACATTTTTTAAGGTTATTCTGTAAAAAAAAAAAAAAAATAATTCTGTGCAAATCTACAAATCATAATTTATTTTTATGTTTAATTTCAAGTCAAAATACGGAATAGTTTTTTTATAAAGTGTACGACAAAATGTAATTAGTGTAGCCTAGTACAGGATTCGCTTCGCTCATCCTAATAAATAAACATAATAAGAAGAGATAATACCGTAAACCAAAACATTTTATTTCAACATCATAGCATTGTTTCTAAGTTACACATGCGAAAAAAGAAGCTGCTTTTGGCGAGATTATTACCCGGCTATTTTTTAAAGTACTGGTAATAAATCAAGTTGTGGGGGAATCTTCCGTAATTGGATTTGCAGCGAATAGTGCATTTTAGAAAGCGTGGTTTAACGCCAATTAATTTCATTGCTGTAACTGTTTTTGGAGGAGTAGGGACATTGCAAATATTTACATTGGAATTTAAACTTTGGTTTATATAACTGTTGTTTGTATAAATAATTAGTACCTTGTTGGGAACAGTTGTCGCAGACGCATCGGGGCTGGCGCGATTTTTGTTTTGTGCCATTTTGGCGATAAAATCCCGTTTTTGGGTGCCCGTTAGGCCTAGATTGCTAAAACAGCATGTTAATTTGATTTTACTATGAAACAGTTTATTTTATTATAAAACACACACACAAATATTTTTTATTATAAACACATGCAAATTATTTTATTATAAAACACACAATGATTAATTTATTATAAAACACGCATTATTTAATTTATTATAAAACACACAATATTCTATTTATTATAAAACACACACAGTGCTTAATTTATTATAAAACACACAATATTTCATTTAATATAAAACCGACAGAATCTGCTCTACCGGGTTGCCATACGAAGCAATATCTCGCCAAAATCGCCGTGTTTCCCAGGCATTAAATTGACAGGTTTCCCAGGCATAAAATCGCCATTTTGGCGCCAAAATGATACCCCAGTGCGTCTGCGACAGCAGTACCCCTTGGGGAACTTGCATCACTCGAAGCAAATGTAAAATATTCCTTCTGTGGTTATTTTCTAGGAGAAACTTCCTTAGACTTGCTAAAAACCAATTGGAGTACTTAATATCATTATTATAACTCTCATGTAGTTATGTGCTGTTGTTGTTAGCATTACTCTTGCTTGACGCCAACCTTGTCTGTGTATCTAAATGCAGAATATTATCTATTTTTCTTCTACAAAGAGTGATTATAACATAATTAATTGCTTCATTTTGTATACCACATAGCATTTGCAATATTGGTACTTTTATATTAGAAGTGCGCAGGTGATAAATTGCCAAATATTGTTCCCATACCATATTCATATTGCATTCATTTAATTTAAAATACAAAGTTTTCACTCCTTTGATTTAAATTACATACATTTAAAATATGTGACATTTAAAATAGAAGAATTTAACACAGAACAGTTTAACATACGCACCCCCATTCCACATATAAATGGTATATCTTTGAAAATAAAACGTGAATTGGAAAAATAAGGAAAAGTTGCCCCAATAACCCCCAATCCATCCCTCTTCAAATCAATAAGAAACGAAATAGAAAAATATGAAAAAATACAGACATCAGGAATATATAAAATCAGCTGTTTAAATAGCAGAAATGAAAAGCTTTTCTACATAGGAATGACAAAAAGAACAATTGAGGAAAGAATGAAAGAACACATAAAGGATATAAAACTAAATAAACAGTCAACAGCGCTTGCAAGATTAAACATTTAAACCCCAATTAATCTTGAAACTCTACAAATACAAAAAATAGCTAACTAGGAAAATCTGCATAATGCTCTAATAAGGGAAGCAATAGAGATTAATACATCCAAAGTAGACGTTTGCAATGGCATGGTACATGCAATAATAGATTAATACGAAAAAGCTAAAAACAACTTTGAAGCATACAAATTATAAAACTTTAAAAACACATACGGCCGTTTCAAGGATACAAAGATATCCCGGTCAAGTGGTCAGGATGTCGCGGAACTGTAACGTAGGTTACTAATCATTAAACATATTTTACATGACGTGTGTTACATCACATTCACTCTTAGCAAAACAGATATCGTATTTTTATAAACATCAGTTTTTCTGGCAATAATCTGTACGTTCATTTTTACCTGTACGTTGTTTTTTATTTGTACGTTCTTTTTAACATGTGCGTTCTTTTGTGTCGTTACAACGGATAGCAAAATTCTCGGTTTGCATCTTAATTCCCTTCCCAAGCGTCCCCACAATTTTAATCGTTTCCATAAAAAGCATCACAACGAAATCTAACCTGTCTTGAAATTATAAATTTCCCAGTGAGGGAATTTTCAATATCATACATTTTGCATGCACGTACGCAACATTAAAACAGCAGTTTTTGAAAGGTCGAGTATTTAACTGAAACTTCTAAACATTTGGTCACTGAGGACTTGTATATTCCAGAAACTCGTGCTATCTCCAGGTGGTCACTCTCTGACAACCGCGGTGCTCCATGTTGCTTCTTTTAGATAAATGGACAAACATTAGTGTTTTTCAGTCTGTCGGTCTTTCATGATGCCATGCGTATATGACAAAGTTCTACCATTTACACACATACAAGGGGGCAATAAAATAATGTGAGGTATTTTGAGCTTTCTAGCGAGTAATCTATTTGACGAAATGTAATACCATTTAGTACACGTTCACTAACATGCATCCGGTTTTGATTTCCAAAGAAAATTAACAAAATCAAAAGTCAATACCAGGAAAATTTTTAACGCTGTTCCAAAATTCGAATGAACTTGTGATCGCTTACACGAATACCTTATTTATTCAATACGAAACCTTCGGAAATTGTAAAAACTTGCATTAACGTAACATAGGTTTTGTTTAATTGAAACATACATATTGCAACAGATACTATGCCTCAACATTTTCCTTAGAAATAAGTCTGTTCAGGAATTTTCGCAATTTGTTTTTAAGTTTACTACGCAGATATAAGGAAATTCAAAATTTATGCAGCTCTAGAATGTGTCGTTTACAGCATGCAGCTAATGGAATATCAAAACAATGGTTATATTGAGGCACATTTTAAATTTACAATAAACATTGTTATTTCTTCCGAAGAAAATTTGTGTTTCCAGTTTCATTTGGCAATTACGCATGTACTCGTATTTATCACAAATATTTACCTTATAGCTTTTCTTTACAAGTTAAAACCTCATGATTCAGTGTGCAAACACACAAATAGGTACTAGATTTTCTCCCAATAAATTCCGTGCAAAAGGGCCTTGAATACTTTACGTTATTTTATGGTAACCTTGGTGCGTAAAAATAAACAGTCCTGAAATATTAGTCTTAGCAGATAGCGATTTGTCGGAGTGATGGATAAACATATCTGACAACAAGGATTCTGTCATACACTGTTTCCGACAATCATTGAATATGTTACCCCACTTTATCATGTTCCTAGATTTAAACTCATTTTTTAAATCTTATTCGGTTTAACTCTAATCTTTTATACCACTTACAATTCACATACATTTTGCTGACTGGAGTTTAAAATCATTATAAGTTCTATATCACAACTACACCAACACGTTTAACATTCTTAACCATACCTCTTCTTAGTGCTACAATTGCTATATTTAAATAAATAAAAACAGGTTGATAACAATATACACAGTGTCCTAAAAATAAAACCCGATGTTTAAAATTCAAAATTGTTTAAATATTATAAGTATAAAGATGAAATAAGTAACTTTTTACATATTAGCTTGTAAACTTTTTCTACAGTAATTATAAGAATAAATCCAAATTTAGTCAATAGATGGTGCAGGACAGTGTGAACGTGTAAAGACGATGGAACTAACTGCAAAACTTTAAATTTTGAAATTATTTTTCCGCATTTCAGTAGCTAAAGTATAATCTGTGTACTACTTGGACCAACTTTATACGTTAGTTTGAGTATTTTTACAATTTGAGATAACATAGCACCATCTATTGACGAACATTTTGATAATTTTTTTTAAATTATTGTATATTTAAAATTTAGGAGTTATCTTATAAACATATCACTTATTTAATCATTACGTTTATTATAATTACTAAATTTTAATGTTCGAGAGTCATTTATAGAATACTCTGTACGTCTTTTGTGAAGTTGTTTAGAAATTTAAATTTGTAAAATGTTAAACGATATCATATTGTATGTTTGAAAAGCATAGAGTTAGGATAATTTAAATTAATTGAAAGTCTCATCTTTAAGTGTCGCTTTTGGTAAATGTTATTATTTTTTTTTGCGTTATAATTTTGTAACCGAATTCCTTCTTACACTATTATTTGAATAACTTTAGATTTATTACGTTACACATTCTCCTTCGTTATTCGTTAGACTATGCAAAATGTCCCGTGATTGAAAAGGGAAAACAATACTTATCATTTGACAGAGTATGTCTAGAAAATCTATTATTTTCATAATAAATCATTTGAAACTAACTTAAAGAATCCAATTTCACAGAACTAATATCAAATTACGAAAAGTATTAACATTTATAATTGTTTAAATTGTTCATTTTAATTAGATTGAATTCTCATTGGCGCACTAGTTTTATTTAATTGACTAGACCTTGAAATAAAATTAAATAATTGAAAAATACTTTTTGAAAACGTTGTTTAAATGCGTGGGTATAATTGATGTCAACGAATGTTATTATCATTCTATAAGTATTAAATTTATTTACAACCTAAAACTTTTGTGACGGAAATGTAACTGAAGATAAAACTATGTTAAACCACTATTTAGTACCAAAGTTTAAATTAATATAAATCTGAAATTAATTTTTATACCCAAACGCATGCTATTTAACGGAGAATATTTAAATGGCATACCGTAATTTGGTTTACTTGGAACCGGGGGTGCTGCTTGGACCTTAAACCAAATATGTGTTTTAAATAAATCCTAAATTTCCTGTGTTGAGAATATTAGCACAATTCACGTGACGAATAACACTAACTAGCAACACAGTACGCCTAAGATTGATTTAAAACATTTATTATTTTGCTCCAAGCAGTTCTAAGTTATGGTACTACAGTTTGGTTTGATAACAAATTATAAAAAAAAAAATACTTACTTCTATATTTTCAATAATTTGTATAGAAGTGGATTTGTATTCAATTCTGTAAACGTAACTGAAGATAAAACTATGTTAAACTACTATTTAGTATCAAAGTTTAAATTAATATAAATACATAATTAATTTTTATACCCTAACGCATGTCATTTTACGGAATAGAATATTTAAATAGTATACCGTAAATTTCGGCTACTTGGACCCTGTGGTGCTGCTTGTAAAATGTATAAAGATGAAACAAGTAACTTTTTATATAATAGCTTATAAACTTAATATATGTAAGCTATTATAATATATGTATATATTATAATAGCTTATAAACTTAATATATGTATTGTTATACATATTAAGTTAATATAAATACATAATTAATTTTTATACCCTAACGCATGTCATTTTACGGAATAGAATATTTAAATAGTATACCGTAAATTTCGGCTACTTGGACCCTTTTAAATCAGTCTTGAATTTTCTGTGTTAATATTCTAAACGTGATTCACGTGACTAATAACACTAACTAGTAACATAGTGCACTCAAGATTGATTTTAAACATTTATTATTTTGTCTAAGTTATGGTACTAGAGTTTGGTTTGATAAATGAGTAAAAAATACTCATTTCTATATTTTCAATAATTTGTATGGAAGTTGATTTGTATGCTTTCTGTATACATATAAAATGATAAATTCATGAAACACACAAAAAAGGGGGTAGAAAAGTCATAAATATTCACCAATTGATTTCTGTAAAATAAACAGTTCTCCTTAAGTTAATTAAACTTTAATTTCTTTTAGCTGAAATACATAAAAAACTAGTCGTTGGGGGCCGCAGTAATACTTACCCATCATGGATATGCATAATATAAAATATGAAAATAAAACATGTGTAAACTATTTATAAAAGGCATTGTAATTCGAATAAAATCCTGGCTTGACGACGTCATAAACTTTAAATGCTCTATTACTGAATTGCGTAAGAGAAACATCCTTATAACTCTAAAAATGATAATCCTATTAACTAACAGTTTACTGCGTCGGATTAAGCGTGTCTATACCAATTAAAATATATCTTTGAATAGAAATTTGAATGAAATACAGGGTCATGAAAAATCGAAAAGTGTGGAAAATGTGATTACAAATATCTCGGCAATTCATTATCGGATCGAATTCATTCTTAATGCAAAATTTATGTTTTTTTATTGTCTTTTATTCTCACTGCTTAAAAAATCAATTTCGAAAATTTTTATACACCTCTTATCAGAACGAATATTTCGAGAGTCCGAAAAAAATAGTTCCGGATAATCCAGGTTACTGAAATTCAATAAACTTCTTCCCATTATTATATACTAGCAAAACCCGCGGCTTTGCTCGCGTAATTCTTGAAAAATGCCAAGTGGTATTCGTTGGCCTATTTTCATTAAAGGAAATTTTACTGCCACAGATAATTCAGAAAGTTTTAATTAAGCCACACTAATTAAGCAAATTTCTGTAATGACTATATCACAGAAATTGCAATTTTAAAAATTTTCTGTTCCTGCTCACATTAAAATTTCCAAAATTTTAAAAACTGTTCTAAAGATGCATTTGTGTCTCTAACGTAACAGCCATGTAAAATTTGAAGTTTCTATCCCTAACAATTTCAGATAAATCATTGTTTAGAAGGTTTTTAGAACTTTTTCAGCTTATTTCACTTTTTTTAATTTCGATTTTTTTTATGGAAACCGTTTTTATTGAGCACTGAAATCTTAAATATAACCACCATGCCAAATTTCAACTTCCTATACCAGCAGCATCACTAAAATCTCAATTTTGGAACGTTTTTTTGCTTCTGCACCTTTTTTAAATTTTGATTTTTGTAAAAATTGTTCTGTGGAAGCATTTATGTATAAAAAATAACAGGCATGTTAAATTCTAAGTTTCTATCGCTAACAATTTAGAAAAAAAAAATATTTTATAACGTTTTCCGCTCAGTTTACACCTTTAAACTTCGAATTTTTAATAGACTGTTTATACCGAGCGTCTGCATCTTAAAAGTTACAACTATACTAAATTTTCAGTTTCTAACCCGAATAAATCCAATTAAATCATAATGTAGACTGTTTTTAGACCGTTTTCCGCTCATTTAAGTCTGTTGAATTTCGATTTTTATAGAAACCGGTCTTAGCGAGCATTTGCATTTTAAGAGTAACCACCATACCAAATACGAAGTTTCTATACCAGCTGTATAACATAAATTGCAATTTTAGTACGTTTTCTTTTTGCTCCTGTCCTTTTACATTTCGCATTTTTAGTAAACTGTTCTGGGTGATCATTTACGTGAGTAACAACCACACAGAAAAAAATAAAACCCAATTTGGGCCGAAAGATTCTTGGGTATGTGCCCAAATTGGGTCATGCCTGTTTTGGTTACCACTGTGTATCCATTTTAGGCACTGTTAAATACCCATTTTCAAAAAAAAAATTTGAAAATGGGTATTTAACAGTGCCCAAAATGGATTCACAGTGGTAACCAAAACAGGTATGACCCAATTTGGGCACATACCCAAGAATCTTTCGACCCAAATTGGGTTTTATTTTTTTCTGTGCAGGCGAAATTTTAAGTTTCTAGCCTTAATAGTTCCAAATAAATCGAACTTTAGAACGTTTTTAGAACGCTTCTCGCACATTTCAATCTTTTAATTTTGATTTTTTTTTTCAAATAATTCTGTGCCACCGAATCAGCAGCCTTATAAAATTTTAAGTTTCTACCCCTAACAATTCCATAGTAATTGCAATTTAGAACGCTTTTTAAACGCGTTTCGCTCATTTCACCCTTTGAAATTTTGATTTTCTTTACAAACCATTGTTAAAGAGCATTTGTATCTTAAAAGTAACCGCCATGCCAAATTTGAAGTTTCTAATCCTGTTACTAAAGAAAAAATCGTAATTTAGAACTTTTTTCCTCTGTCATCCTTTTAAATTTCAATCTATTTTAAAAGAAACTGTTCTGTGTGTGCACTTGTGTCTTAAAAAGTATCAGCCATGTTAAATTTCAAGTTTCTGTCCTTAACAATTCGACAGAAATCGTAATTTGGAATGTTTTTAGAACAGTTTTCTATCATATCACACTTTTAAATATCGATTTTTTTTTTAAATTGTCCTTTGAGAGCATGTACATCTTATAAGCTACTATCTTGCCCAATTTCAAGTTTCTAATCTCTTCAGTATAATAAAATTTGCAATTTTAGAGCGTTCTTTGCTCTCGCAACCCCGCGAGGGTAGTGGCATAAAATATAACCCGTGTTAGAGCACAGACTGTCACCATAAATTTGCGAGCATTACGTTTAAAATCGGTTCGGTAGTTTTAAAGATTCCATATAAATTGTAATTTAGAATGTTCTTAGAACACATTTAGCTTATTGCACCCTTTTAAATTTTGAACTTTTTTGAAACAGATCTTAGAGAGCAGTTACATCTTATAAGTAACTACCATGCCAAATTTAAAGTTTCTAATTCCTTCAGTATAAAAAAAAATCGAAATTTTGGAACGTTTTTCGCTCTTGCTCCCCCCTGGAGGTAGTAACATCGACATGAAATGTAGCCTATGTTACAAGAGGAACAGTCATCATAAATTTGCTATCATCACTTTTGAAAATGGTTCTGTAATTACAGTGATTCCGTAGAAATTGTAATTTAGAATGTTTTTAGAACGCTTTTCGCAGATTTCACCCTTTTAAACTTAGAAATTTTGTAGAATTTGTTCTTGGACAGCATTTACATCTTATAAATAACTACTATTCCAAATTTCAAGTTTCTAGTTCCTTCAGTATAAAAAAAATCAAAATTTTAGAACGTTTTTCGCTCGTATAGGCTATATTTTATGTCGGTGCCACTACCCCCATGGGGGTAACCCTGGGGGTAGTGGCACCGACATAAAATATAGCCTATGTTAGAGCTGTCATCATCAATTTGCCACCATCACTTTTGAAAATGATTCTCTAGTTCCAGAGATTCCATAGAAATTGTAATTTAGAATGTTTTTAGAACGCTTTTCCCTCATCTCACCCTTTTAAATTTCGATTTTTTTTAGAATTTGTTCTTAGAGAGCATTTACATCTTATAAGTAACTACCATGCCAAATTTTACGTTTCTAGCTCCTTCAGTATAACAAAAATCGAAATTTTAGAACGTTTTTCGCTCCTGCACCCCCCTGGAGGTAGTGGCACCGACATAAAATATAGCCTATGTTGGAGGAATCAATTTTCCACCATTACTTTTGAAATCGCTTCGGTAGTTTCAGAGATTACCCCCTACAAACAAACAAACAAACAAACAAACAAAAATCGTTACTCCTTTATAATATTAGTATAGACTAAGTACATACCAAATTTCAAGTCCCATCGCAATTTGTTCCGGAGATAGAGCGTTTACAGACATACAGGCACACAGGCACACACACAGGACGACAATTTTTTTTTTTTTTGTCGAATAATATGTTTTTCGGAATTTCCAGTGTCTGAAACGTGTAAATCCGTCAAAAGAAATTTCGATTTTCAAAGCAATTACAAGATTTACCCTATACTACGTATCATGGGGCAGTAATAATAAATAAATTCAGGGTATTTTACAGTGAATTGCCGCAGTAATTTTATGGGAAATACCACTTTTTCGAGCTAACGATCAAATCCCGTAAAATACATTTTGGCACGGACAAAACCAGTTTATCTAAGGATAAAGCCCGTTTATATAAGGACAAAGCCCGTTTATATAATGACAAAGCTCGTTTTTTTTTATAGGACTCTGCTGGGAATGTCTGTTGAAGTAGTTTTACTGCAGCAATTGTTTACAGTGTATGATGTTTAGTTTTGAGTAAGATTTCAGTCTGAAAGACAACAATATACGAGAGATAAAGATATTGTCTGAAAGTATGAAAGATAACAATATCAAACATATATTTTCCTATACTTTTCAGAGTATTTCCAAATTTTTATTGCATATTTCAGGTAAAAGGACTCCGTTAACCAAAACGATGTTTTCTTTATTTTATTGTCGATTGTTTAAGCATTTAAAAAATAGTAAAATTTTATTGCTTTATCAAGTCCTTCATCATGTAATGAAACTGAATTTTTCTGTAAAAAAACTTGCCTTGCTCACATTGCGTGTGAGTTCCAATGTGTCACCACTAGATAGTATGTATTGCCATGTGTACTGTGATATATAATATAAGCACTTTGTATTGTTATGAATAAGTTTTAAGAAGATTTCAATATCATAGTAACAATTTAGTTTTTTAACTTATAGTTAAAAAAAAAATAAATGTCTTGTACTCTGTGTCGATTGTTCAGCTGTTCTCTACGTAAACAATGATCAAAACCATAATTTAATCGCTATGTCTCAGATGCTTTTAAAATCTATATTAAAAATATCTTGGTAACGGATAAATAAATTTCCCTTTTTTTTAAAAAAGAAAAACCTACGTCCTAAATATATTCCCTAATCCTTGGCCGATATTTTTCTCATTTTTTTTTATTCCATAACTTTGTTAATACAAAACGAAACAAAGATTTGTTGTCAAAACTGATATTAAATCTGACAATCCACCTTTTTCTAAAAATTTCAAAAATTTCAAATTTTGTTGATTAAGGGCTAGACAATTACCGTATATTCCTGCGTATGACACACAGCTCAAAGAAACATATTTAGAACCAGAAAACATTTTAATAAACGAAATGACATAGTTACGAAGATTCAGTAAGTTACTTTTTATTAAACAATATTTCTGAGACTAAATAAGTTTACAACAATCAAGAAGTGAATATAAAACATCACATATTTTTACTGAATGGTGTATACAAATTTAAAATTTTATACATACATTAATATTAAAAATATCGACGTTTCGACCACCATCTATGGTCATCTTCAGGAAAATGTTCTTATATTGCTTTTATGGGGTTACAAAACGAAAATTTATTGAACGTCTAAAAGAACATAAAAGGAATATTTCACAATATCAACAGACGACAGCCCTGGCTAAGTTCTATTTGATTAATCCTGACAGCCACATAGATTTTGATAACGCTAAAATTAAAATTCCATGTAACAACGTCTTTGAGGGTCTGCGAAAGGAGTCCATTGAAATTATGATTAGGAAAAATGAGGTTTGTAATGATAGCATTTCATTTAATATCCCTAAAATTTGGATGAACATCTTGAAATAGTTAATTACGCTTTTCTTTATTTTATAATTCTTCATTAATAATACATTTACAGCAGTTAGATTTTTGTCCGTTAGGAGATGCTTCTGCATCGTTTCTACTTGTGGTTGGTCGGTGCGATGGTTGAGTGTTACCCTTGTTAATTTTTAATTTATGGACGGCAATAATAATGTGGCAACGGACGGATTGTTTTTCGCATTTGAAACTTTAAAAGCAATATAAGAAAATTTTCCTGAAGATGACCATAGATGGTGGTCGAAACGTCGATATTTTTAATATTAATGTATGTATAAAATTTTAAATTTGTATACACCATTCAGTAAAAATATGTGATGTTTTATATTCACTTCTTTATTGTTGTAATATTTCATGGTGTAATTGTCCAGCATTTATACTAAATAAGTTTGTTCGAGCCGCGCGTTATACGCCGGAATATACCGTATATATTCTTAACTTGATTTTAGTTTTATTGGTTTTAGATGAAAGAATTAACAGAAAACTTTGACACCTCTGAACACTTCATGCTTCATTGTTAAAAATTTGCATTAACTGTCCAGTCATTCGACCGTTTTTATAGAAAACGTTTACATAACCGTAATTTAACTTTATTCTGATCATAATATAGGCAATAATATGGTCAGAATAGAGTTAAGTTACGGCTATGAAACCGTTTTCCATAAAAACGGTAAATTGACAGTTTACTGCAAATTTTTAACAGAGTGCGCAATGTGATGGAAAGGCGAGTCCAAATGGCACATTTTTAAGTAAATGTGTAATTAATAATAAAAATAAAAATAAATAAATAAAAATAATGCATTAAATAGATAATCAAGTTAGTAGAAATTTATTTTCTGTAAGTTCAACGTATGTGATTTTTTATGCAAGAACATACATATTTCTAATTCTAGCTACATTTATCCTACTTTTCAAACTACATCTCTTTAACTTACACATATTTCTAAATCGTTTTTAGTCGTCCCTAGACGTAAAAACAGCTTATGTTTTAAGCCAAAACTCCCATGCCCTTTTAATAAAAGTAAAATTTCAAGCTGTTTTTTTTTTATAAAAAAGAAAAATAATTGTTCAAATAACTAGATTTTTATTACTTATTAAGTTCTATACTAGTGGGAATAAAATATCATGCGGTATGTTTTATGCGTAGGAAAATACTCTAATCTACCTTCTCTTTTCATGAATCATTTCAAAGATAGGAAAAAGGATAAATTTATTTTTTACATTTAGGATTTGTGTAACCTTTTAAACAATATAAATCATTTATCCATTTAGAAAAACATTTCAGAACAATACTTTTAAATGCTCTCTGATATATCTAAATAAAAGCGATCCTTTGAATAATTCATTCGGGGTAAAACTTTTGAGTAACTCGAGGAATTGATCTCTAACTAGAAAAAAAATATATCCATTAATGGATTTTAAGTAAGGATAATTTTCAAATAGAATCTTCTCTCTTCGTTTTCAATTTTTCTGCAACTTAGTACAGATGAGTTATATTTTATTCTTAAAGCCGTTAAAAGGATTTTATGGATGGTTCTAAGAATATGTTTCATTTCAACGAGTATACATTAAGTACAAAAATATTTTAATGCAAAATTCTAAAAATGTAAATAATATTTCTTTTTCAAAAAACAATTTTCTGCGATTATAGATACAAAACATGCATTTTGAAAGTAAACGAATTTTCCTGTTTTTATAAACCCATAATTCTTTATTTTTGTCTAAAGCGGGATAAAGCCATGTTAACTTAAAAACCCTTTTTCCAAGAAAAATGTTTGCAAATACAGGATATTTTTCTTATATTTATAATTAATTCTCTTGTATTTATATAAAGTTCTTAAATTGCTTTATCTTGCCACATTGTGAATTTTATGCCAGTTGTTGTATTTCAAATTTAATTAATAGAAAAAATATCAAAATTTACAACCTCTCTTATACATGTATTATTGGTATATATTGTATATTTAAAGTGATTTTAATTTTACAGAATTAATGAGTTAAATAAAAGAAAAGTGAAATGATACAGAAATTAGGAAAACCTCTAATATTTTCTTTTCTACGATGGCAACAAATGCTATTGTAATTCCTTTATAAGAAGAAAACGGTTTCTGCGACAATTCGTCGATAAAATGCATAAACAAAATCCCTGACGGCTCGGCCTACAGGCACAGGTAGATTTCGAAGACGCAGACCGTGGGGCGCCTGTTTGTCAGGAATTGCGGAAGAAATGACCGTTTTGCGATGATGTGGCAGTTGGAACCGCCTACTTCGAAACCTAACTTGTTTGCAGGCGGAGCCAGCAGGGATTTTTTTTTTTTTAGCTATAAGAGTTGGTCCTATAAAAAACTTGTCAGTATAAAAGTTTTAGATAATATTAAGAGGATTTATAATAAATTTAAACGGATTTGAAATCTTGGGAATTGACGAAGTTATGAATTTTTTCTTCTAAACACCCCCCTTCCTCCCCTTAAGGTAATTTTTAATTATATCAAAAATCTGTCATACATAAATTTTCGGCCCTTCTCCTAGAAGTAATAATAACTTCAAACTGATTCGATACGTATCATAATTAAGAAATTATGGTTTTTTTCTGATTTCACAAAAAGCCCCCCCCCCACACCATCCCCCCTTGGTTCGATTTTGCCCATTAACGAACTTGACCGAGATTTTATGCCCCTTGATTTCATGCACCAGTTTCGAAAAGATGCGGGAGTTGGAACCGCCTACTTCGAAAAATAACTTGTTTGCAGGCGGAGCCGGCAGGGATTTTTTTTGTTTTTAATTTTTTTTTTGCTATAACGGTTGGTCCTATAAAAAACTTGTCAATATAAAAGTTTTAGATAATATTAAGAGGATTAATAATAAATTTACGCGGATTTGATATCTTGTGAATTGACGAAGCTATGATTTTTTTTCTTCTAAAACCCCCCTTCCCCCCCCCCCTTGGGGTCATTTTCAATTATATCAAAAATCTGTCATACATAAATTTTCGGCCCCTTTCCTAGAAGTAATAATAACTTTAAACGGATTCGATACGTATAATAATTAAGAGATTATGAGGTTTTTTCCGTTTTCACAAAAAGCCCCCCCATTTCCCCCCCCCCACCTTGGTTCGATTTTGCCCATTAACGAACTTGACCGAGATTTTATGCCCTTTGATTTTATGTATGAGTTTGGAAGAGATTTATGCAGAATTTTTCCAGTTATCGTGGTCAGAAAAAAGTGACATAGATAGATAGATAGATAGATAGATAGATAGATAGATAGATATATAAAGTTTTGAACTGGGGGTGTTTTTGGGTTCTGGGAGTCATGATCGGCGTAGATCTGCAAAAATCTTTCAAAATTTCCAACTTAGGTGAGAATGTAATAGGTAGTATTTCTTACGAAATCTACCTAAAAAGAGGCATTTTTCATGAGGAGATTAAAAAAAAATTGTTTTCATTTCATTTTCATTATGTCTGCATTGTACTTATAAATTAAAATTGTGTACTACAGTTCTCAGATAATCGTTGACATTTTGTAAATATTTTTCCTCGATTTGCGATAACATTTCTTTAATGACTAATTGGCATAAGTGATAGGTATTGTTTGTTTTATGCACTTAAAATACAGAGAATAAATGGAGAATATTCTTTAAATGTCATTCATTAATTAGTTCTGGTCAAGTGGCATTCCTAGTTAATACTGCGTATTTAGCACTCAGCAGTTGTTAAAAAAAATACGTCTGCTATTGTTGTTCCAAAACTCGAATGCCAATATGAAAAATTTGTTAAAATTAAATTTAAGTATCAAAATTTATCATAAGCTAATTATTTTTATAAATTTTTGATCAAGCATCTGATTAATCTATTTAATAAATTACCGACATTTCCATTATCATCAACTTTAAAAACAGTTTCGTTAATAATAATAATAATAATAATAATAATAATAATAATAATAATAACTCCTCCTCCCGGCAGGTTTATGTCCGGATGTGAAAGGAGGAAGGTGAATATTTTAATGTTAAAATAATTAAATTTTTAGATATCAAAATTCATAATAGCCAAATTAACTTATTATAATATTAAAAAATATCACCACTTTCATTGTCATCGCTTTAAGAGCACTCGAACCGTCAGTTTGAAAAAAATTCGAGAATATCAAATTTTCAAATTTTTGCTGGAGAAGAATTGAGACATCCGTATTATATTATCACGAAGTTCCGTAAAGTTCTACGCGAAAATGTCTTTTTAGTGCTGCATTCATGTCCTTTTAAATGACTGAGAGTTGTATTTTGTAATTTCAATTTTCTCAGTTTATGTTTTTATTCATTATATCAGTTTCATGAAAATGCTAAAACTTCAACATATACATGTGAATTTTAAACCTTGCTAAACTAAGCGTAAACCAACAGAGTGAAATATGTCCAAACCGCGAATCGAGCCCGGTACTTTGTAATAATGCTCCAATGCTCTACCATTGAGCTACGAGGACGACTACCAGCTTGTCATCTCTCACTTATATATGTCGACAAGGATGCAATCGCAACACGTGATGGAAATGTCATCATGAGCACGCAAATTCTGCCACTGGCATCTAGAAAATAATTTCTGGGCTCTACAAAAAATAGTTCTTTGACATCCTTATAAATTCTAGTTCCCTTTGCTGAAGAGTTCTAGTCCTCCCTATTCAAATTCAAGAGTGTTTTCCTATATTATCGGGATAAAAAATAAATGAGAACACAAGAGGTTAGTTTTAGTAACTATAATTCCAGTTTATTAATTTATTCCAGAAATCAAGTGATAATTTCTCGCAATTCAAATGATTCATAATATAATGTATCGTTTCTTCCCCTAGAAAACTATAGACTAGGAATTCTCGATGATTTCGTCTATTCAGTTTATTTTTTTTAACTTATTCGCATAGCTCGGAAATCTATATTTCTAGTTTAGGCATTTAGAAGCTGACTACTTATTCGTCCAAGATGAAGGCGATATAAGTTTTCTTTCAGTGTGCGGCAAACTTGAGGTGACATACAAAGCAAGGTAAAAATTCCCATGTTTATTATTCATTGATTTCGGGCGAATTCCACTGCAGTAAATTAATTGAAAAATTAATTAAAATGACTTCAACATATACTTTTCAATTAACTTGCTATGTTTTAAAGTATGATCCTTAAGGCGCATTTCATAAAATTAGGGATAGGATTTTCAGTAAAAGAAATAGTTTGCTTTTTAAAAAAAAAAATTTTTACTGTATTTTTACTATATTTTTACATATGTCATGGCATTTTATTTATTTTTCGTAAACAAATTAACGTTTTGTTAATATAATCTTTGCAGTATAGAGAACACTTGTATGCAAGAAACAAAGTATCAAAATTTTAAAACTGTGAAAGTGTGGTTTAACAATAAAAAAAAAAAAATTGCATTTTTAAACATTTTTCAACACAGTTGAAAAATATTTTGGTCTGGCCGTGCGTAAATATACTTGGATTGCTATGTTATTGCTATGTTATTTTGCTATATATTATTGATGTTTACCGTGGATAATAAATGGCATATTCGGTATTGAAAATGAAGTGTATAGCATTTATAGTTTGTTTACAGAGCCGCTCAACATAATTCCGTTACATTATGGTCTGTGGGGAAAAATCATTTGCTGTGTATTATAATGATGTTATTCTATTTCATGCGTATTGAAATTTATATATAATTGGTTGAGGTGCACTACAAGATGCTTACTGTTGAATATGGTGGGCATAGCATTTATTGTTCATTTACAGGGACTACGAAAGGATTCGTTTACAGTATTGTCCATGAGCATGAATTGCTGGAAGTGCGTTTTCAACTGTGGTGTGCGTTTTTAAATTTAACTATACTTTTGCATATTACGTCGTGTGTATAAATTCTATAGATAATATACAGGGCTCAAATTAATTCTAGTACATTCCCACTTATTGATGGAAATTCTTGAAGCAGAATTTTCGACTGTGCTGTGAATTTCCTAACCGAACCAAATTTTAGCATAGTATGTATTATATAGACATCTATACACCATATACTGATCTGCACAAAAGAATTTGGATATTTTTCTGGCTATTGATGGTGTCTGCTCAAATTGAGTTTTCCAATGTGTAATGTGTTCTCCAAATTCTTTACTTAGAAGTCATCTTTCACCTTATTAAACAATGAATTTTCGTTACAACATTCGGAATGTGTTGGAAATTGTTTTATAATCTGTGCCTGTCTCATGATTTTTCTTTCTTGTTTGTTGATTAAATAATTTTCATTCATAAAATTTTTGATAATATATCAAAAGTTTATTATAAAATTCTCAAACAAAGAAAATAGTTCATAGGTACAGAATACTTCTAACACACTTTTCCGATTAATGGTGCGTGATGAATTGGTGCCGCAACGAAATGATACCTCGACAATTTTGTGATTCAGAAATTGATACGACACTGAAGAGAGCGCAAAAGACGTCGTCAAGAAAAATGTGCTGTAGACAGTGTATGTAATGTATTTTTGGTTTTCTGGTAGTCAAAAGTTTGTGGAATTTTGTAATTGTATATTTAGTCATTTGTCGAATTCTACGTTTTGGAACATCTTTATACAACTTTTCTACTTAATTCGATATCTTTATATAATTTCACTGCTACTTATATATTCATTTTATTAAATAAACACAATTTCTTCAGATAACAATATTTGTATGAATTATAAAGGCTTAGTGGTATTAGATAATATTGGGGGAAATGCAACATAATACCTAAGTAGAACACCATAAATTGTTAACGAAGACATTTATTGAGAGTAGACATAGACAAGACGAAGTACAAGAACATCTATAACATAAAGAAAATTCACGAACAGCAGATAATCGTCGAAATTACATAACAAAGCTACTTTCTTCACATCTTACAAATTACTCGAAAGAACATAATCAACACTTTATTTTTAAGTTGAAAGCTTGGAATCGCATGTACGTCGTCCAGCGAATTCTACCTTTTCATTTTTCGGTTTCCCGCTTTAACCTCGTAGCATAGTCGCATCGTCTATGAGCGCGCTTGCTGCGCCGTCTGGTAACAGCGTCAGGCCCCAAGAATAACATAACCATTTATTTTGTTCCATCAAAAACCTTTATACTTGTACTAGGGGACTCTGCTCCCTCCGCTCTTCGTGCGGCAATGTCATGACTATTTTTGGTCTGTACTTCTTTGTCTGTCTCTCTCTGTATCTATCTCTCTCACTGTCTCTCTCTTTGTCTGTCTGGTACATGTCCATGTCCACCTTCTGTCGGCTGTCTGTTTGTCTACTGCTTATCTGTTTCCTGTCTGCCTGTTAAATGTGTGCTGTCTGTCTGACTGTCTACACTCTATCGAAAGTCTGTTTGCAGTCTGTCTGTCTGTGATCTACTGTCTGCTGTCCGCGTGCCTGCTCTCTCTGATGTCTATTTGTCTATACTTTGACGGCTGCTTGTATGCTGTCTGCCTGCTATCTTCTCTCTGTTTGTCTGTCTGCTCTCTCTGATGTTTTACTTTCTGCTGTATGTCTGTCAGCTGTCTGCCTTCTAACTATCGGTAATCTGCTGTATATCTATTGGCTATCTACTGTCTGTCTACACTCTGACGTCTGTATGTCTATTGCCTTTCTGTCTGTTGTCTGTCTTCTGTTGTCTGTTATCTATCTGCAATCTGTCCCTTCTGTCTGTCTGTTTCCTGTCTGCCTACTGACTGTCTGTCTATCTGTGGTATGTCTACTTACTCTGTCCACTGTCTGTATGTTGTCTGCTATCTGCTGTATGTCTGTATGCTGTTTGTCTATCTGTGTGCTTTCTTTTGTCAATCTACATTCTGTCGATTGTTTGTATGCTGTCTGTCTACCCTCTGTCGGCTGTCTGTTTGTCTACTGCTTATCTGTTTCCTGTCTGCCTGTTAAATGTGTGCTGTCTGTCTGACTGTCTACACTCTATCGAAAGTCTGTTTGCAGTCTGTCTGTCTGTGATCTACTGTCTGCTGTCTGAGTGTCTTCTCTCTCTGCTGTCTATTTGTCTACACTTTGACGGCTGCTTGTATGCTGTCTGCCTGCTGTCTTCTCTCTGTTTGTCTGTCTGCTGTCTCTGATGTTTTACTTTCTGCTGTATGTCTGTCAGCTGTCTGCCTTCTAACTATCGGTAATCTGCTGTATATCTATTGGCTATCTACTGTCTGTCTACACTCTGACGTCTGTATGTCTATTGCCTTTCTGTCTGTTGTCTGTCTTCTGTTGTCTGTTATCTGTCTGCGATCTGTCCCTTCTGTCTGTCTGTTTCGTGTCTGCCTACTGACTGTCTGTCTACCTGTGGTATGTCTACTTACTCTGTCCACTGTCTGTATGTTGTCTGCTATCTGCTGTATGTCTGTATGCTGTTTGTCTATCTGTGTGCTTTCTTTTGTCAATATACATTCTGTCGATTGTTTGTATGCTGTCTGTCTACCCTCTGTCGACTGTCTGTATGGTGTCTGTGTGCTATCTGCTGTTTGTCTTTTCGCTCTCTGTGTGCCATATCTCCCTGCTTTCTGTCTCTTTCTTGTCTGTCTGCTAGTTGCCTGCTGTCTCTCTGTTTGCTATCTGCTGCCTGTCTGTCTAACTGTAACAACGTACTAAAAATACATTACCGTCAGAGTTAAAAATAAACACCCATTTAACATATATTCGTTCCATATATATGTATTCCTTTGTGCGACCCGGTAAAATAACTATATTATTACATACACCTTTCGAGAAAAAATCAGGCTGTGGGAAATTATAACAACATACTAAAATTACATTATCGTCAACATTCTGTAAATCCCACATTTAACATAAATTCGGACCATTTTGTGTGGCCCTGTAAAATAACTATAAATGATATATACACATTCTTTGAGATAAAACATGCTATAGGTGATAGTAACAAAATACAAAAATTTCATTACCGGTAGCATTCTACTAATCCCACATTTAACACAGATTGTTTTCATATATTCGTATTATTTTGTCCGGCCCTATAAAATAACTATAAATGCTATGTAGACGACCCTCTTCCAGGAAAACCATGCTGTAGGTAACTGTAACAACGTACTAAAATTGAAATACCGTCAGCTCTGTACTAATCCTGCAATTATCATATATCCGTTTTATCAGTCGTTTTATTCGTTTAATCAATCGTTTCACAAAATCATATCATAAAGTCATTTCATAAAGTCGTTTCATAAAGTCATTTCATAAAGTTGTTTCATAAAATCTTTTTATAAAGTCGTTTCATTAGGATTTAATATATATAGGATAGATAACTGTAAAATTATAACGTAGTCTCGTATGTTTTACTAACACATCAGGCGCCAAATCTCCCAGTTACGGAAACATGAATTTTAGATTTTTGTACAGAAAAAAATTTAATGCAATTCAAGCGCAATAATTTTTATGTGAAAAGAAACAGTATGAGATATATTAGTATACATTTATTTCAAAATAAATTTTCAATTTTGTATTTTTTCCAGAATTTTGAAGAAAGTGGAATTTTGTTTTTTGAATATTTCAGGTAAAATAATAATATACATATGTAAATATATATTCTAAGTAAAAACGTATTCAAAACCTGGTGTAAATAGATCCATTTAAAGTTCTGATGGAAACACTTGTTTGAAACGTTTATGCAATGGAAACTTTGGTGACTTGCTATAGCTTCTTTGCTAGAGAGAACGCTCCAAAACTGAAAGCAAAGAGCTATAGGAGTAAAATAAAATTTAAAACAACCTTTCTGTATAAAAGTAACGAATTACAATGACTTTTTTAATAATTTCTTGGAATTAAAATAGGTTCTTAATCGAACATAATGGGCTAAGATAACATAACGCAGAGGTAACAGGCAGAGGTGACAGGTGTGTCAGAATTGCATTCAGTACACATGTTATCGATTCAATTAATATTCCTTTAATATTAAAGTTTCTTCTTTAGAGTTTCGTTCCCTATTAGTCCCGCTTCGTTGTCTGTCTGTCACAGCCGGTTCTCAGAAACTATATAACTTACAGACATGAAATTTTGTGTACTTATAGCTGAATACCTACTATGTAGCTCAAAATCCTAAAATTTGAAAAAATCATGTTATTTTAATATATAGAGATAAAAAACCAAAAATCTAACAGCCTTTTCCTATTAAATTTAAACATTTTTCGTTATAGCAGTGGCCAACAATTAAAAATCCACAATATTTAATTTTCTATTGAAAGATTTCCCCGAGAAAAATGAAAATGAAATAAAAAGCTTCATCAATTGAAAAAAGATTAATATGATGTCATATTGGTAATAAAAAGGAAATTTTCAAACATTACTCAATAATACAAGGAGTATGAGTATGTGTAAATACAGAAAGCAGCTTAATATGACATCATTCGAGAATTAAAAGGAAAATTAATCTGACGTCTAACATTTTGAAGTTCTCTATACAGCATGTTTAATTTTGAAATTGATTTTTTTAATATTGCATTTAGTCCACATGACAGATATTATTATGACAGAGTATAATAGCGGGCCGGTTCAGATTTTCGAAAAAACGAGAAAAATAGACCGGTAAATGTTTACTTTATAAAAAACATGACCTTTTTTTTTTTTTTTTTTTTTTTTTTGAAAATTAAATTTATTTGGATTTATTAAAGAAAGGATAAAGTGTTTTGAAAGTAATATTAAACGAAACCCTTTGTGCGATCTTCGATCACACTTACCCACTTGTTTAACTTTAGTGGATGGCAGAATATTCTACACCGGTGTACAAAATTAAGAGAATTTTCAGACTTGGTCAATTATCTCCAGAACTACTGGACAGATTATAATGAAAATTGGTAAGGACATAGGTTAATATAATGCAAATAAAATAAACATTCAACAGTTATAATGTACACGCAAGATTATGCGTAACACTCATCGGGAACAGAAGGTGTGAAACAGTGGTTAAAGAATCTAACAAAAAAGGGTTAATAGGGGGTATGTTCCCCTCTTACAGATATACAAGCCTCACACCGCGATTTCATTACTGGAATAAGGCAGTTTATGAGTTCTTTTGGCAGTTTCTCCCACTCGTACAGAAACGCTGTTGTCAGGCACTGGATGGTTGTCAGAGGGGGTGTTGCGAGTCGCAATTGTCCTCCTCAGAAAGTCCAAATATGTTGTATAGGGTTGAGGTCTGGAGATCTGGCTGGCCAATCCACCCCGTGAATATCATCAGTTTCCAGAAAATCGTCGAACAGATGCGCTCTATGTGGCCGGGTGTTGTCGTCATTAAAATGAAATCAGGGCCAACTGCACCTCTGAAAAAGCGAACATAGGGCTCCAAGATCTCATCTTTATATCACACAGCAGTCACAGACCATCAAACCCCCACTGCCATAATGGTCAATTTCTCGGAGATTGGAGGGAATGTAGCGGGTCCCTGGTTTTCTCCAAATGAAACGACGGCGAGAAACATTTGTTAGGCTGAACCGGAACTTATCAGTGAAGAGAACGGTTGCCCATTTATCCCTACACCAATCTCTATAATCTTTGCTTTCATGCTAAATGGACTCTTCTGTTTGAAGAAGTGAGCAGGACACAAACTGCAGGTCTTCTTGCAAACAGGCCTCTTTTATGAAGCCTTCTGGAAACAGTAAACCTTGAAACTCGGCTTCCTGTGGCCACATAGAGGTCACGAGAGAGCTGAGAATCTGTAGCATGCTGTTACGCTTCGCTGTAATTGACCAATAACGATCTTCGTTGGCCGTCGTGGCTCTTGGACGACCTTGGACAGGCTTTCTCTCGATGGATCCGGTATTCTGAAACGGTTTCCATAAGTTGGACACGAAGCTAGGCGTTACATCAAACTCTATACAAATCTTGACTTGATACTGGCCTGCTTCTAACCTCCCCACGATTCACCACCTCATTCCATCATCTAAACGTCAGTGGTTACTCATTTGGACTGTTTGAATTTCAATTCAACCAATTGCTGGAAAAAAAACCCCCAGAAATTCGCCGAGGTATGCGAGCGAACGAAATGCGGATTTTGCCACGCGCGCTTATAAAGCCTCTACCTCTACTATCTCCTCCCATACACAGGTTTACGCTTACGTATTCAACACACAATATTTGCATGTTTCTTCCGAAACAGTGGTTTTATATTTCAATTCAGTTCTTTTCACGAAATTCGGCAAAATATGCGAATTTTCTTAATTTTGTACACAAGTGTATATGCATTCATTATGAAAACTGTTGAAATTATTTTCATGAAAATTTAAAAAAGCGTTAAATCGCATACTATTTATTACTTTGCTGTACAATTGGCCAATTTATTGTGGGGATATCAGTTGCGGCTCCACTATTGGAGCGCAATTACGGGATTGGTAAACAAGAGTCAGCTGGATGGGGAGGCCTACCAAATGACTTAAGCACTCACAAGCCCCGCCCAAAAGAGTTGGTCTCTTAATTTTGAACCAATTCCAGATGAGAGACCTACACCTGAATTGGCACCCCAGAGGTAACGCTTATACTAAATTTGGAGGACATTGGAGCCACGAACAGATTTTACGTGCACCAGCTCCCATTAACGTACACTGTCCCACAGTAGCCACAGTCGAGAGAGGTTGTCACCCTCCCAAGCATTGACCAAGGTTGATGCTGCTTCACTTTCGCTGATCTTATGGGAACCGAGCTTATTCGTCCGCGCCACTGCGGGACCGGGATTGGTAAACAATATAAAAGATATGCTAATAGAATAAATCAGTTTAAGACATGAAAATAATAAAATTAAGAAACATTAAAATGTGCCCACGTCAACCCCCAAAGAAAACGAAAAAATAAATTAACAAATAAAATAAAATAATAATAATCACATTTCCATATTTTTGTCAGTTTCCAGGATGAGTTTAAATACGCCCCCCCCCAAACCCCATCCCTTTTAAATACGTACATGGCTAAACATTACTGTATTAATGTGAATTAAAAAAATTATCAATAGCGAGCACTCAGTCGCACGTGCGATCGAAGAAATTCCCTTCAATATCAGTGTATGCGGACAAAAGTGGCGAGGGGAGTGTGAGGTAAAGGCACTGTTCATATCTTGCCGTTCGCACAACCCTCATAGTGCGAAAGCTGGCATATTTCGCTGTCACTTTCTAGATTGTTGTTTATCGGACATTTTCCTTGGTTTTCCTATATTCAGTTAGCTAATTTTGATTACTTTATTTGTTTTATTGTATGATCTTCCTTTATAGAAAGTAAAATGCTACACTTTTGCTAAGCGCATTTTATTTCATTTAGTTGCATTGATTTCCTTTAACTTTTGAAAACTCAAATGTATTTCAACAAATACATTAAGTAAGTCGTACTGGTCAATTTTATTTTCGCAATTTATATATCGTGAACCCCTATTTAAATAACACATGAGCAGCCACCCATCTAATCTGATTTAGGAATTCCAAAACATGCCTCAAATTCTGAGCGCCAATGCATAATGAAAAAAATTAAAATATAATGAAATCGGTTGGCGTGCACCTGCACAATTATGGGATTTACAAACAATATAGAAGGTATGCTAATAGAGTAAATCAATTTAAGAAATGAAATAATAAAAGTAAGAAACATAAAAATCACTTTTGTAAAGCAAAAGTAGTAAAAGAGAATATTACTTAGTATCTCTTTACATATTACTTTAAAAAAGTCTTTAAATGTTACTTACAAAAATTCAGGCAAGAAAGTTTTTGTAACATTTCATGATTGTTATATTTTTCAGAATTTCATAATAAAGTGCATTTAGAATATATATGTACTAGAAAAAAAAATGTTAATTGTAAAATGATTTCAGAATACGCTCGCATATAATAAACAATACTTTAAAAATTAAGTATTTATATTTCTAGTATTAATTAATTTAGGATAATTTTTACAGTATGCAGTGTAGTCCTCTGAATAAATACGTATATCATTATTTCTGAAATATTAAATAGTATTCCAAAGCACAGATTGAAAATTTAATTTCTTCTATTTAGGCTTGTTGAAAAAAAAAAATTTGATATACCCAATGTCATCATTATGCAGTTTTATGATTTAAAGAAAGAAGAATTTCATGTTTAAATAAAGACGTTGGACTTAATTTATATGACAAAATGTTAACACATGCATTGTAAAATTACTACAAATGGATTATTATTGTTATTTTGTATTCAGACTTCTTGTATTTATTTTTTGTATTCACTATTAAGTTTCCTCATAGGATCTATCAGATAATATTTCACTTTTTCAATTCTCATTAATTATCTAACCTGTAGATAAGACAAATACATGCAGTTTTATTATCTTACTTTCATTTCTTAACTTTATTATACGAAGGATAATTCATGAAAAAAAAATGATTACAACTTTTTCAAGTCATGTTAAAAACACAATTTATTCATTGTCTAAGTGCCGCGTGTCAAAAAAGGCGCGAAGATGCTTGAAAAAGTATAAAAGTATATGGATATAACATCGAGGAGTGATTAGATATCAACATATTCATTAGTTCTCCAAGAATCGAATAGATGGGCGTGAACTTATTGTCAGAATTTTTCAAGAATTAACAATAATGAGGCGCGTTTTGATGAGGCCACTGTAGACTGTACAATTAAGCCACCTAACTTTTAAACTTACTAATTTCTACCAGTATTAAGTCTTACTAATCTTGATAATGATATTTTAATGTTCTTCTGATATTTTCTATAACATTCTGTAGCATTTATTATTCTTGTAAAAACACATTTTATTTTTTATCTATTTCTAAGTTACTATATTAATTAATTTATTTTTCAAGTGAAGGAACTATTGCGTATATAATTTTGAACTGAAAGTTTCTTATACGTAGAAAGCAACCCAAAATATTGTTAAATAAAGATTTTCGAGTATATTGTTAGAACATTTTTCACATTCAGTATATTTATTTTATAAGAGACTAAATGCATATTTATCTTTCATACGTTTTTGTATTTATTTTTACTACTGAAATATAATTTGTCATATTTTACTTTTAGACATTTGTTTATGTTTATTAAAACAATAGCTGAAATTGTTTTCTATTAACGAAAATATAGATGTTCTGGATAACGTTTTGTATTCTAGATAATATAAGAATGTAGAAAATGTTTTGAACTTTCTTATATTATGTAGAATGTTAGAGTTGACAAAAAATATTTCAGTGAAAGTTCAAACTAAATGTTTCCTTTGGAATACATGATATTTGAAAAGAAAAATTTATTTTATCTCTTTCATTACGTTTAGACAGGAAAAAGAAAATTGTGGAACAAATTTCTATTTTGAAGTTACATTTTTTATGTCTAGAGATGAAACAGAGAAAATGGAAGTCTCTTCTGTGAATGACTCTATGTTAAGAAGTCATTCAAATTTCTTTGGGAAACCAAACAACTGTTTATTACATAAATAATGATATGTAATTTTATTACATTAGTAATTACTAATGGATATTTTCTCATTTCATGTATATGATTTTATGAATATTGAAAATTATCCATAACACATACATTATGTATTTGACATAAAACAACACTTAACAACAAAACATAATTTTTTTATTCCTTGATTTTTAGTGCTTTTTTATGGGTTATTCGGGGCGCTGATTCAGAAGATAGCATTGAATGTACCGTATCAGCTCTAGTTCTTTAGATATGGTTACATTTAGAAAGCCAAACAAGTACATTGGGCAAGAAAAGGTTGATACTTCCACCACTACATAAAGACCTGATGACACAATTTGTAAAAGCTTTGAATAAAGACAGTTCGTGCTTTGAATGCATAGCACATAAGTCATCGGGATTTAGCAAGGAAAAATTTAAAACAGGAATGTTTTAATGTCCACAGATCAGACAAATTATAAATGACCAATATTTCATGCCATCAATGAAAGGAATAGAATCATGTCACTGTACTTCATTAGTCCTTGTTTTGAAATCTTTTTTTCAAATTTCCAAAAAAAGAAACATGCAGACAACTATAGGCAATTAGCAGAGGATATGCTATTTAATATAAACAAACTTAGCTGTAATATGAGTGTTAAAATACATTCGCTGCACAGTCAGTTAGATAGCTTCCCAGAGAATCTTGGTGAATTAAGCGAACAGCAAGGTGAAAGATTTCACCAAGTCATAAAAACAATGAAAACCTGATATCAATGAAAATGGGATGAACCTATGATGGCAGTTCTGTTGGAATCTGACGTGGGATTGCCCTGTGAGAGTCCATTTTTGAAAGTTTCACAAAAGTAACTTCTTGTGTATCAACTGTGAAATTTGTATAAAAAATCCATGTCTTTGATATGAAATAAGTCTATTTTCATCTAGTACACTTTTTGTTTTATATTCAATGTTTCATGTCGCACATTTTTAAAAATATTTCATGATTAGAAGACATTAAGAGCCTACATCAGTCACGCGAAAAAACGCTCAAGCTAATGTTAAATCTATGGGAAAGTTCTAGCGCGATTTCTCGCTCGCATTTTAATATTTTTAAATGCTTTTTTTTGCATAGGATAGCTGAAGTTAATCTCCAAAGTTGTTAGCTTTTACTTTTTCGATTTTGGTTCCAGTTATTTTATATAAGGGTACTTTCATTTTCAGAACCGGTTCCAAATTTTAAAATGCCCGCTTATTAAAAAACATCAACAAAAATCGAAAAAGTAAAAACTAACAACGTTAAAATTGACTTCAGCTATCCTACGCCAAAAAAATATTTAAAAATATTAAAATGCGAGCAAGAAATCGCGCAAGAACCTTCCCATAGACTTAACATTAGTTTGAGCGTTTCTTTCCGTGACAGGCTCTTAATGTAAACATTACATTAAACTACCCTGATTTTCAATGTATAAAAAATGGAAAACATGGTACATGGCTTATGATCTATATCTCAAAAACTAAAGCTGATAGAAAAAAACCCGGTGCCAGATTTGGATTCAGCGAGTGATATATACCCAAAACAGGTCTAATATTCGATACACCAAAATGAGTGTTGGACTGTATAATCATTCAATGTTACACAGAACGACAAAAGTTTAATAAAACGTCAAGTATACATAGTTTGGTATATATATTAATATTAAAAAGTTTCAGAATAACCCGTCAACACGGTTGTATCTATTATTGGCTAATAAAAAATCATCAACATCAATATATGTAAAATAAATGATGCTAGATATAATATTTGAGTACTTGGTTGACCGCGTTTCACTCGGGCCAGTTGTGAAAGACATAATTGCAGGGTAATTACAAAGATTCCTCTCAGAACTTATAGAGATGGGGAGAGTTTGACAAAAGTCCTTGATGCATTAAAAAAAAAAAAAAAAAAAAATTAACTGGTGTACATGATTGTGGTTTACAAGAAAGTACTTCGCATTACCGAAAGTTTCGTTTAAGCAATTATAACATTTAGTTCATAAACTTGCCCATAGATGGTACTTTCAGAGCTATTACATTCCATATATTTCGTATAAACTACTATCGTATTTAATCGTATGCGCATTCTGTAGTTCGAACCACGTCACATATAACTCATTCCCCACAGTGAAATATGGTAGTAGTTTGCACAAAATAAACAGTCTGTAGCTGCTTATCTTGATCCTTTAAGTTTTCTACTAAACTTTGAAGATAGAATGCCATTTATAGACATTTTTTTAAATGCATTTTTTTTAATTTGCTTAAAAATAAAACTTTTAATCATGAGAAGCAGTTTCATACAAACCTTACTCTAATTTCTTGATTTTTATTGAAATTTAATATTTTTTAAGGATTCCCCCCCCCACCCTACATTTTAGCGTTTGTAATTGCAAATGTAATCTACTCATATGTAAATGAATGATGCCTATTTTCGATATGTATTAGATCTATTAAGCCTAATGTCGAAATTTCACTTAACAATGATGAATACTGATGAAATAGCATCATAATGAATCAGGAAGACACATCTGTAAACTAAAGATTCCTAAAAATGATACCCTGACAGATGCATTTCTAGAGCTCAAAGACACGTAATCCGTGACTTTTAGCGAAAATGAATGGTATATACAAATATATTTATATCCAAGAATTTAATAACAGAGGATATAAATACATACCAAAATTGGCTGTTACCTAGTATAGGATTTGAAATTTATTATATTTTATTTACATTTCTGTTAATTGTTTTACACTTTATGCCCCTTTTACAATTATTTTCCCTGCAAGAAGAACGGGTATAACATGCTAAATAGCAGAAAGCTGCATTTTTCATACTTTTCCCAATAATTTTATATTTCATTTTAGTTTTAAGCAGTTCTTGTACACTCTATGTATGTTCATCATGTTTTTCTTATTATTTGTACTGAAAGTGGACATGACATAATGCCTGAAAACAAATGTTTCCCAATAATGATATACTGAGAAATTGATTTCTAGACCACAAATAAAACATGGTTTTGTAGGCACATTCTGAACACTTTAAAGGTTCCGGGAGACCCCTCGCCTTCCTCTTTTCTTAAGTAAATCAAGTGGATGCGAAGTACAATGCAAGTGATCAACCGAACTTAATCTAAAATAAAATTTATATTTATTTATCTAACTTTTAAAAGAACATTGTCGAAACTTCTGAGTGAAATACTCATTTTAAAAATTTGTATATTTCGAAATTTAAAGTTTTCATGTAGTAATTATTTTTCATTAGATAAAATAAACAAATATTTCATGAAGAAGTTACATTCTCTTTATCTCAATTACGTATATATATATATATTTTGTCACATATAGATTGCTGCTTATATTAATAATTTTAAATTAGACACATCCACATATCCATATTTAATGATGAAATGCATGAATCTTAAAGGAAGATTTACGTATGAAATATTCAACGAAGTTTCTCTTATGTAAATTCTTTATCATCATAACATAACTCACAATTTTTGAAATCTTGAAATGTTCTTCCACATAAATCATCACGAGCGCTTTGCACAGTAGGAATTTTTCTTGCGCTCTAGTAGAAGTTTTAAACGACATAAGATTTATAGAAAATCATTTTTTACTTAGTCTTTGGAAAACGAAGAATAGAGAAAGTAGCGCAATAAATGGTGTTCTAAATGCATTATTATTTTTTCCTAAGGTAATATATATATATATTTATACGAGGGAAAGTCATTAAGTAAGTCACAAAAGATAATTAAATAATAACTTTCAATGATATTCACTTCAAAACTATTTTTATTTCTCAACATATTCTCCACCAATATTTATGCACTTATATCATCGTTTTATCAGTGCCCCAACACCAGCTGAATAACATTTTTTGGGTTGTTGTTTCAGCCACATTAGGACTTCAAGTTGAATCGTTTCATCATCTGTGAACATCATCTTGCTTTCAAGATGGTTTTTAGTGGACTAAACAGATGAAATTCGTTTGGGGCTAAGTCGAAGCTGTATGGTGAATGCTGAAGAAGTTGCCAACCTAAGTTTTGAATTGTCTCCTGTGTTCAACTTGAAGTTCTATTAAAGATAAAAAGTAACAAAGTCAGTTTTCCTTTGGTCTTGCTACTAATGTAACTGTTTAATTTTAATATTACTTGTTATCGATCTTTTATACCGTAAGTTTTGTGAGTAAATTTTAACTATTATATTTAATATGAATGTAAAATAAGAATGAGAATCTTATGTTTTCCTTTAATTTCTTCTAAAATCTCTTCTTTAATTTCTTCTTAATTTCTTCTTTAATTTCTTCTAAAATCTCTTCTTTAATTTCTTCTTAATTTCTTCTTTAATTTCTTCTCCTTTAATTTCTTTAATTTCTTCTAAAAAAGAAGAAAATGTTGGAATCGTGAAAATTTTCGACTTCCCTTTTTTCACAGATTTGCATATTTTGGGATGTGTCGAAAACTATTTGACTATTTTTTAAAAGTGTCGGTCTGTTAGTCTGTGTGGACACAAATTTTGTTGCCGCTCTATCTCAAAAGCTATTGCACGGAATTTAATCGAATTTCAGATTCCGTTGAACTTGATATAAATTGTCGCTGATTAGGTTTCGGTGTATATCGCACAAGTGGCGCTGATATACTGCATTTTTCAAAATTCCAGTGTTAGCATTACCTCAAAAGCTAATGCACAGAATTTTATAAAACTTCATATTCTTGACATGAGTAGTTACGTATTATGTTTAAGTGTACACCTAACAGATGTCACTGATATGCTGTGTTTTTCGCGATATATCTCATCTCAGATAGCGATATCTCCAGAACTAACGTATGTAATTTCCTGAAACTGTATGTTCTATTAGACCTTGACGTAAATAGTAGTTGAATTAATTTTGATTTTGATCATTCAGTAGGGGGTGGTGGTACTGTATGCTTCGTGAAACATTCCTAATCAGGTCCAAAACCAATTGATGCAATTTAACGAGTATGGTTTGCAGTATTATTAACTCCATTCTGGTACCCGATTACGAAATACCAGCCCTAACATTTTCGCGATAAACATCATAGCTGTATCTTATTTTTCATTGTGTAGAGTTTGAATAAATTATATATTTTTTCCAGTGCATAAGAAATATGGATATGTAAGGTTATTAAATCCTTATACCATATGTAAGGGTATAAATCCTCATACCAATTCTTTTCATATGCATTATTTTATGAGTCATTAAACATAGGATTAAAATTCTGCTGGGAGCTTAAAAGGTTTAAACATGTACACTATACGATCAACACTACATCATTTTGGTAATTGAAACGTATGATCTGATAATTACATTCGTAAATACTAATTAAGCGCTACTTGAATAAGGTTGAAAGCCACTTCTTTATGTCGTGATATCCTTACATGTCACATAAAGAAAGGTCAGTCTATTTCATATTCCTTTAACATATCCTCATTATTGTTAAAGGTATGTCAAAAATCCTAATTTGGATCCAAGTGCAGACAGTCTCTACTTTTGACTGAATAAATAGATTGTGACCCTAGTTTCTTATAAAAAAATTGTTTGTTGTAGTCTGCGCTATCACCTCTTAAAGTTTGTTCAATCTTTTTTAATTGTCCTGCATAGTCGCACACGGAATTGATCCACCTACTTTTAGATATAGTTTAAGTTTGGAGTGCGCGACTATCAAACATGAAATTATCCGGGCCGAGTATTTCCGAATTGCATATACTCATTTTTTGTATAATTTAACTATATATATATATATACAGGGTGATTATAAAGAAACTTTGCCAACATCTGCACTTCTAGCGCCCGTTCTATTTAACCGATCAAGATGAAATTTTAAATATAGTTGTTTGAAGGTATGCGCTCGAGATTCTGTGAATGGCAATACAGTGGTGCTCACGGTTACGGTTATAGTTACAGAAACTCGAAAATTTCGAATGGCAACGCCTACTTTTTCCTGTCTCAAAATGTTCAGCGCATGCGAAAACCCTAAATAGCGTTGAAACGGTACCGATATGTCCAAAAACCGACGTGTTATAGACATACAAACCGTTCTTTAAGGCGCACCGAGCAATAATGCATTCGACAGAGACAAGAAACTGCTGAATGATGAGAACACATATCAGACAAAAGAAAACCTTTATTGGCATCAAACATTTTCCACATGGGTGCCATCACAAGCAATTACGCATTGCATGCGGGAGACGACGGACAATACCGCTGAACGCAACATGACGCGAGGAATGTTTCTAATCTCACGCCGTATAGAATCCTGCAAGCCCGACAATGTTTGCGGATTGCACAGGTAAACTCTGGATTTGAGATATCCCCAAAACCAGAAATCCATAGGCGTCAGATCTGGGGATCGCGCAGGCCACGGAATAGGATAATGGCGTGAGATGATGCGATCACCAAAATGCTGATCTAGGAGCCTTTTAACTGACCTCGCTATATGTGGAGGTGCACCATCTTGCATCCAAACAACGTCATTGAGTGCATTCCGCCGACGCAACTCCGGTAGTACAGAATTTTTCAGCATGGCTGCATACCGAGAGCCTGTTACAGAACATGTTGCAGGACCCGCTGGGGTCGTTTCCTCAAAGAAGAACGGGCCGAGAACAAATGTAGCTGTAATGCCGCACCACACAGTCACTTTGGCGTCAAATAATGGTACTGGTGCCACAGCGTGAGGATTCGTCTCTCCCCAGTGCACACAATTCTTTGTGTTAATGTTGCCATGTAAGGTGAAATGCGCCTCGTCCGTCCATAGTATGCGAAGTGGCCAGTCGTTATCAGCATCATATCGTAATAAAAATTCATTTGCGAAGTCCAGACGTTGTTGTGGGTCACCCGGCTGCAACATCTGGACGCGCTGAAATCGATAGGGAAACATGTGAAGTACTGAGCGCAAGAGCTTGCGGACCGTTGTGTTCGGAATATCCAACAAGCGCGATAATCCTCTTGCAGTTTCTGTGTGCCCTGTAGTCACTGTATGATGCACTTCCATGACAACGTCCTCAGAAACTGTTGGCCGTCCGGAGCGCGGTTTGTCACAGGTGCAGCCTGTATCTTCGAATTTGCGCACTAAATCACGCACAGCTTGCAGAGTACATGGCCCACGTCGTTGTCGATGATTGCGGCGATACACACGCAAGGCTTCCGCAGCGTTCATCCCATTTAGATAATAGAGTTTGATCAATTCACCGCGAACTTTCCCAGGAAGAGTCATATCGTCGGCATGTGCGAGTTCATGAATGACGACTTCGCATACCCGCTTGGTATTTTATAGGCTTCCTCCGCTGAATATCTGGCGAACGGCGTTCTGTGATTGGTATCTTGCCTGTGTCATATGCAAAGTTACTGCGTGCGCACAGATCGTGTTTTGTTGGCCGGTTTTCAGAACTCTTCTTTGTGTATGCATAACACGTTTGTTTTTGGACATATCGGTACCGTTTCAACGCTATTTAGGGTTTTCGCATGCGCTGAACATTTTGAGACAGGAAAAAGTAGGCGTTGCCATTCGAAATTTTCGAGTTTCTGTAACTATAACCGTAACCATGAGCACCACTGTATTGCCATTCACAGAATCTCGAGCGCATACCTTCAAACAACTATATTTAAAATTTCATCTTGATCGGTTAAATAGAACGGCCGCTAGAAGTGCAGATGTTGGCAAAGTTTCTTTATAATCACCCTGTATATATATATATATATATATATATATATATAGATGTATATATATATAGATATATATAGATATATATATATATAGATATATATATATATAGATTTTAGATGTTTTGTTGAATATCTTAAGAAATATTTGAAGTATTCTTCTGGAGCTTCAGGAATTCAAAGATCATGTTTAACATCACATTTTTCAGCGAAGGTTTAATCATGAAGGCAATTATTGAGACAAACAAAAATTGAATTTAATATATATATATATTTGCGATCACCTTGGGAAATAAAGTATTCGAAGTTTCCTGGAGCTGTAGCACATGATTATGTGAATGTTGTTCAACATTTATGTCCATTTGTGTAAAAAATAGCAAGTATATTTATTGAAATATAAAGGTTTCATAAAAAAAATTACTGAAATTTCCACATATTTTTATAGCATGCAATGTTTTCTACCAGATTTAATACCACTTTCAGGAAACGTGACAAAGTACAACAGAAATAAGATATTGTAATAAAAAAAATAAATATAGTAAATGGCTGATAAATAATAATTATTTCTATGAAATATTTTAATTACGCATGTGCGAACGATATCAAAAGTGTTTTTGCATAATTTAGTAGTCAACACCATAAATCAAAATATATAAAAAGGCCAGTCGAATATCGTGAATATTCAGAAAGATATCTGCATTTTAACGATCTGTATTTCAGTTGTTTTCTAAAAGTAGCTGGATGATAATGGATTTTCTACAAATTGTCACTTTTTATTAACCGACTTGCAAGAAAAGATTTAGTATTTTACGTATGTCCACGTTTACACATATTACGTTTAAACTGTCAGAAATGGTTACTCAAATTTCACGAATTTTTCTTCATTTTTGACGAAACTGTTTCCTGGGAAATGCTCCGAGCAAATATTTCGTCAAATCGAGTAAATTAATTTTTTTATTTGTTTGAGGATACAAATTTCGTCAAATTGCTTGTTCGAAATTGTAAAAAATGTCTGGTGGTGCCATCTATTGACAATTTTAGAAGCATCTGTACTTATTGACAGTGGAAAAAATTACGTTGCTTATCTCAAGTCTTCAAGGGGATTCGAACGCGCGGCCTTCTGTGTGGGAGGCGAATGCGCTGCTTACCTCGCCAACGGTACTTGAGTAAATGTGATTTTAAATGTATCTGGTGGAAAGTGTTCACCACCTTTTTGTGTTATATACTTGGAAATTTATATGTATATATTGAGTGTTCTTTTTTAAATTTTATAATTAGTTTAAGTAAATGTTTCTTCTTGCATTTATATATATAAGTATAATTAGTAATTACTGTGTTGTTTTATATACATTTTTATGCTACACTGTAATTATCTAGACATCATGGTGGTACAATGGTTGGTATAAATTTAACTAGCAAAATGACTGGCATTTTTATGAACGCTGGCAGATGCAGAAGGAGGGTTGGAGCCATTTTTGAAATCTTTACGACTGTAAATTTATGGGGGCTGTCAGTCACGCTTCGTGTGTGGTACCTTGAGTTTCGACAACTATGGGATTCATGGTAGACACCGAGGTGCCTGGTTAAATTAAGGGGGCCAAAAAGTTTGTGTCCACTGGCTGGACAGTTCGACAATGAGCATCGAAGGTGGGTGTGGCGATTGCCGCACTGGGCCATTTAGACTCAAGATTGTAAAAAAATTCAAGTAGAGTGGGAGGTGCCCCGCCGATTGTAAAAAAAAGCTAGAATTTGGAGAGAGGAGCAGTTGAGGAGAATTTGTCAAAGAGAGCAGTTGAAGAGAATTTGTCAAAGAGAGCAGTTGAAGAGAAAAGGTGGATAAGTGCGGTTGATGGAAAAAATGTGTAAGTGTGCAGTGTGTAGTCCCAGTGAAATGTGTTAAAGTTTTTTCGTCTTTACCGAGTTGCCGCGATGAAGGTCTGCCCTCAAAGTGGCCCCTCTACTAACAATCATCAGCGTCCAGCTTAGGACCGTCTTACACTCTAAATAAAAGACTTGCGTCCAACCCCAATGATCCAGGTATGAATTATTGCCATAATTTTACCAGCTTCATATATTTGTATTTGTACCGCCAAGTAATCCTGTTTGTTTGTTTTTTTCCGACAGGAGAACGTGTCATTTAGTAACTGAGAATGTTTAAGGATTAACTTAAATTGTAAAAAAAAAGGTTGATTTATATATATCTACTATGTGTTTTTTAAATGTTTATTTTTTAATGTAAATAAAGTAATTGTTTTTTGTTTAAAAAATATGTTGTCTTAATTTTAGCGTTTGCTTAATTAATTTTTTAAAACCCAAATATTCCTCTCTACTTTTCTTAACTTTGATCTTAGAATGTTTTTTATTTAAAATTATCTTTAGGGTTGTTTTGGTAATCTTTTTTGGAACTCTATACACTCCAGTCCAAAACAAAACGGCCATAAATTAGATACTCTCCTAACACAACGCAATAGTTAATTTTCCTTAAATAAATAATTTATTTTTTTAGTATCTAATTAGGCGACGATCACGGAGTCTTCTGCAATCAGAGGCCCCTATAGGTAATTATTGGGTGATGGTAAAGGTGCACCCCACACATTATTTTCTTTATGTATGGTGATAGACTTTTATTGACAGGTGTAACCGGCCTTTAGTAGGATCTGTCTGTAAATCACCAGCAGTATCTACGGGATTTTGCTGTGTGTTTATATTTTTAGAAAGTAGATTGTATTTTTATTGGTGATGTTATAATTTCTGCATGTTTTAATTAATTATTATTACGGTTTTTCTATGGTTAATAAATAATTAGAATATGGCTTGATTAATATAATTTATTAGAGAAATTTCATTTGTTCAATGAATGATTAGAATATGGGCTAGTTAATTTGTTGGTCAGAAATAATAAATTTTGAAGTGCATATTGGGGAAGAGTTTATCAATTTTAGATGATGAGATTTTAACACGTTACTGTTTATAGAAGGGGAAAGGGATCAGATATGCCTATTTTAAATTTGATTGTTATATGAATACATTTCTTAAATGAAAAAGAGCTCTTGAAATTTTGAATTTTTTGAACGATTTTGCAACAACAAAAATAATAATAAACATTCATGAAAATTTTAATAGCTAAAAAAATAACTAATGCAGAAACAATAACTACATACATTTAGTATTAAATGAAAGCGCTTTTATAAAAATAAATTGTGACAGGAATAACATAAACGTATATCTGCTTACTAAAATCGCGAGATTTGAGGAGGTACAGCGAGTCACTCTGTAAACAGCTCAAAACGCCTTTCCTTAATATGTATTGCGTCTGGCCGTGAATGGGGAAACAGTTTCGTCAAATATTTGAGAGTTTCCATTTCATTATTAAAAATCAAGTGATTTTAAGACGAAATGATTGCCAAAAATAATGAAATATAGCTCAAAAATTCCTGAATTGTCAAAAGTGAGAGTTTTATTTTTGACAGTGAGGAAGCAGTTTCGTCAGATACTTGAGGTTTCGCGTTTCGTTAAAACCCACGTGACTTTGTGACGAAGAGATTGTCAAAAATAACGAAATAAAGCTGAAGGATTGCCGAATCGTCAAAATTGAGTTCAAACAGATGCTTCGATTTTGACAATTCTTTTCTTTCTTTATTTTTATTGGAATGGCCACGTCCTAGTGATTCTTTCAAAGATAATTAAAGCATAAAAAATAATAATAATGACAATTTGTTGAAAATCCCTTATTATCAAACTACTTTTAGAAAGCAATGGAAATTAACCTCACTTTATCACTGATATCTTTCTAAATTTCCACGATATTTAACTTGTCTTTGTATGAGTTGTCCTACATAGTTGACTAATAAATTATCAAAAAAAAATTTTTTTTAAGAATAATTTTTGCAAACTGCGCATTACAAAATTATTTCATACAAATATTAATATTTCATCAAATATTTTTTATATTTACATTTTAATTATAGTATATTGTTTCTACTGTATTTTGTCAAGATTTCTGAAAGTGGCGCTAAATTTCTTAAAATCCCTGCATGCTACAAAAAAAAAGAACATGTGGAAATTTCTAGAATTTTTAAAGAAACCTTTATATCTCGATGAATCTATGTGCTATTCTTATGTACATGAACACAGTTGTTTTACAAAATGCATACGGTCATGTGTTACAGCTGTAGATCATTTTGAGTATTTTATTTTCAGGATGATCGCAAATATTATTTTTTTATTCATTTTGATGTTTTTCCCCCAATTTTCTTTGTGATTAAACCTTCACTGAAAAATATATGGTTAAACATATTCTTTATATTCCTCAAGTTCCAGAAGAATTTTTCAGTATTTCTCTAGGTATTCGACAAAACGTCTAAAAATGAAAGTGCCCGTTGACTTATGGTTATATACTATATATGTTAATCTAATTTAATTTTTATTACCCAAAAGGAGGCGCTGATGTTCTTTTAATTCACTGATCACTTTACCTCCGTGTTAAATTCTATAAAATGCACTAAACATTTTATCCATAATCGTTGATGCTATTACAGAGGCACACATTTTTTAGACGATTTTGTTTTGGTGTAACAAAATCGTCTGCATAGAAAAATTATTTTTTACATCTGATATGTTTTTGGAAATAGAAATTGTAGTCCGGTAGTTGAAAATTTTGTTTACATGCAAAATGGTGCTTTTAAAGTACCGATGGGTGGAAATTTATATTTCTGCACTTTACAAAGAGTATTCGTATTAGCTTAGAAAACGCTGTGAAAGGCAAGGTTTTTATATATCTAAAGCCACAGTAGTTAATAATGTCAATAGAACAGAGAAAAAAACGTGGGTGTCTGGCTTCATGCGCAAAATTGTTCCATACATGTACCCAAGCACAAAAAGTAATTCAATCTTTTATGGTAAAAGACAATCATCCAAGTCACAGGACTGTTGGTAAATTTTGAAAATGCTCAGTTTCAACTGTTAAAAAGAAAATTAACACCGATTTGAATTTCCTAAGAGCCAAAAACGTACATCGTCTTTCTCCACGACATATCGTCAAACGTAGAACACGATGCAGAATTCTTCATGAGAAGCATTTAACTGGTGAAAAATATTGATGATTTATTTATTTAAATGATTGTAATAAAAAGCGATCCATTTACTATCATTAAAAAAAGAGAAAAAAATCTTAAAACATGGTTCAATGCATGTCAGAATTTTTTTCAAAGGATTTATGATTGTTGTTGACTTTCCATATAACGGCATATTGAAAATAAAGAGAATGGAGGGGAATGTTAAGATCAACTCCATATACTATCATAAACATATTTTACATCCAATCTTCAAACATAGAACCTCCCCCAGTGAAATCAATATGTTGAACTCCATCAAGATAAAGCAAGATACATCACAACCCACCGTTAATTCCCTGGACAAAATGCTATGAGAAACCGGTATGATGGCTATAACCTACTAAATTTCCCTATTATACCTATTAAATTTCCTGATGTGTCACCTATGGACTTTTGCGCTTTTTGGACTTATAAAAAGGGTGTTATCCAAACGTTGAACAACAACCCTTCATGGACTTTGGAAAGCTGTTCAAGATGAATGGGCCAAAATAACTCTCCCGAAACTACAAAAGACATTACTGTCACTGAAATTACGGTGTAGAAAGGTAGTTCGGGATAAGTGTTGCCAAACGGAACATTTAAAACAGAAATATTCTATGTAAAATAGTTCTGTAAGTTCCATAAAAATCGTCTAAAAAATCCGTGAACACCGTCTATATGAATTTATGTATTAGAATGGTACAGAAGAATATTTTGTGATGGTTAGAGAATACTACTTAATGTTAATTTTCCGTAATCTTAAACTTTGGTTTGTTTTTAAGCAATAAAATATAATATAATTTTTTTAAAGTTTGTTGAAAAATAATAAATATCCTTATCTTTCCTAAACAGCGAGCAATAAAAAATTTTAATTTAATACATTTTAATCTGACAAGAAAAAACTGTTAACCCAAACTCACTTTCATAAAAATGTATGTTTACATCGTAAATATTTATTGCATGTTTTAAAATGCAGATAAGGATGGTAAAAAAATTAGTTTGAATATTGTAGTGGCTTTACCATAAATCTTGATTTTTTTTTTCGCTCATTGTAAACACTTTATTTTTCATAAATTATTTTCTTCATGAGAAAAATAGACCATGAAAATGTTCTGTTAAGGATTAAATACATGTTACATTTACGAATGTATTTAATACAAAAACAATTAAAAATGAAATTAACTACATTCGAGATAATGAAGTTTTATAACTATAATTAACGACTACGTTTCACAGTATCAAAATAATTCTCACGAATGAATACCGGTTTTGATAGCGTGAATATCAGTAATCAGTAAAAATAGCGATGAAATTCAAGCTCTTTTTTTTATATAAATGTAGAAGTAGATTTTGTAGCAAAATTTTGGACCAATACGAAAACAACGTGCGAGAATTGGTGAATTGGGAAAACAGAACAGCGACAGGACAGCATTAAAAGAAAATAGATATCTGTTAAAGTTTGAATGTTTTGTAAAAGATTTCAAACTAGAAATATTGGGGGGGGGGGGTGATAGCAAAATCAATATTAACTACATCAATAATTTTTAAATATGGAAAGCAATACTTGTTTATACGTAACTAGCTAACCAGCACAACGTTTCAAGAGCTCGGCATAATAACCTTAAATAAACCTAAAATCAGTGTTGAATTCAGACATTTTTCTCTATGAGAGAAATAGTGTTGGGAGCAACACTGCCTTCAGCAACGTATACCCTCCTATTGGCATAATATTATATATTTAAGCAGAAATCTATCCAAACAAACTTAGAGTTACAGGCTCCACTGCCTTCGACAACGTACACCCAGGTAAGCTAGACACGTTCCTGTTTTTGCAAAAGATCCCCAAATTTATATGATTTATATTAAATATGAAAATTTATCAAAAGGAAACTATAATCCGTTGCCCCACTGCCTCTGGTAGCGCAAACCTAGGCATACAGTAGTCTGTAAAGACAGACGCTTTGGTCTGCATTTGCAAACGCACATTCTGTATTTGTATGATTAGACATTTTTAACACATTGAAACAAAATCTCACGGCCATCTTAATCACTTGTCCTTTTGTAAAACTCGAAATGATATCTCTGAGTGTTAAAAATGAAAAAGCAAAAATGAAAGGAAAATTCTTGCAAAATTTTCTTCAAACTTTAAGTGATACCATCGAAGGCACTGGAAGAAAAAATATATCCCCGACTATTAAGATAAACGACTTGAAGAAAGTATTTTTTTTAAAATATTAATATCTTTTAAACTAAAGATACCGCTACAATCGAGAAGATACCGTAAATAAGTGGCTTGTTTTCTTTGTATTTTCACCCGCGAAACGAATATGGCTGTTCAAAACTGCAGAAAAAATAAAAAAATCACGAAAAAGGATATGAAATCGACTTACAGAAAATATTTTTTTGAAATAGTAAATATTAATTGTAGAATTGTTATTTGTCATAACGTTAGAAGCTAAGGCTTAAGTGATCGTTTTCTTATAATAAAATAGTGGCTGGGAGATTTTCAGGTTCGTGTGTCTTGAACAGAGAGGATAATAAACATTAGTAACGACATACCTTCAGTAAGTAGATCAGAGAAGACACAAAGTTGCATGGAATTAATTACTCTTTATTTGCATCTTTAGTTGGAATTACTGGGATCCCTGGATTGGCATCTGGGTCACTTTAACTACTTTGTGTAGTTGCTTGTCTCTTTGTACAAGTCTAGAGAAACCTCACATCTTGCTCTGTCCAACTTCTGTGCTACACGCTGCATTCACTCGAAGCATTCTCGCACGGCACCGGGAGAACCCGGGCACTGCCCTTATTGAGAGACACCCTACATCTCTCAGGCTGCTTTCAGTACTGACTGACTGCAGGAGCTAAAACGCGGTTGCCGAAAATTGCGGGAGTTAAAAACCGCCAAGACCGCGCCAAATGGAAGATGCGCACGCCTAAACGTTGCGCCAAGGAGAAGACGGAAGCGAGACCTTACGCGCATGCGCGGTGAGAACCGGCTGCCTAGGTGAAGGAACTACGAACCGCTTCAATGAAGTACGTTGGCTTACGGTCACAAATGAAGAAAGAGGATGCATGTCTGCGCACTTTGGCTCTGGGCCAAAAGAGAAACGAGAACGGCAGATTTTAAATTAACGTAACGCAGACAGGACGATCGATAAAATGAAATGTAAACACAGGTTACAAGGGATCAAAATTAATGAATAGTTAAATAAATAATTAAATTGGATGAACTTGAAAGATAAATAAAATATGAGAATATTACGATGGGGTGGAAAGGAAAGACAATATGTCACAACATGACATATACTCCCCCACGAATACAAAAGAAATTCGAAAGAATGGAATAATGCATGGAATTACAACTCATTAACTGTGATATTGAAACATAGATTGATTCTATCATACGATTCCAAACCTCATCTCCTATGCGATTGCTGATTGTCCAGCACAATTTTGTACTGTAAACAATCCCCTCCAACTGAGCTAATACTACAGAAGAAGACGTGACTGCCAACGAACCTACAAATACCATATGGTACCGAGTGTGTGTGTCCGCCAGGTCATCGCAGAACGGGATGGCGGGTAACGCGGGGAAAGAAAAAGACCCAAAATCCATAACAACCAGGAGGAAAAGGGGTGAAAAAGATGGTGCTGTGACACAACACAACATTCAGAACCAAAACAAACAAGTTTAAAAATATCAATAGAAAAATTAATTTAAAACAAAATATGTACTGAGGAAAAAAAAATGAGAATGTTTCCTAAAAATGATTTTCACCATTCTGTATCCTGATACTAATTCAGGATGCAGTCACCTGAAACAGCAAACTCGCAAAAGGAAACTGACACTATTGAAAAAAAAAGAAGAAAAATGTGGCAAATAAAAGAACATTTCTTTTATAAAATATGTATCATTGATACGATACTCAAAAATATGACACAGAGGTCAAATGCAATATAGAATTTGAGAAAAATTAATATAATTTTGACATCCTTGAACCTGCTATAAAAGAATATAAAAGTACAAACAAAACTATGCTTCCCAAAATAGAATGTCATATCTTAAAAGACGACATTGTGACATAAAGTCACCATTGGACTATTGTAACAGAGATGAATAAGAATAATGCGATAGAAAAAAAAATGGAAGCACAGAAATTACTCTCAAAGTAAATTGGAATACATGAAAAAATTCAAGAAAAACAAGACTAGAAAAATTGAAAAAAAAACTTACCAAAACTGAGATGAAAACACATTACTGTTAAACATTGAAACGTAATAGTACTGTAGATGAGAACGTGCAGCGTGAAGATATCAGAGATCACCAGATGCCATCAGGATTACAGGGGGTACAAACGATACCCGACAGGTGGGTAGCTAAGTAAAATTATTAGTACAACATGCAGATATACAGGATAAAATTACATCATTTTAAATATTTATATTGAATGAAAATTAATTACAATAAAGGAAAAAAATTTAAAGGGATGTGTGGTACCACAAAAAAATAGGGAATACTAGAAAAAGCATATCATACATTAGTACTGATTACTTAAAAACCCTTATACTTACAAGTATAAACCTGTAACAAAATAGAAATGCATAATTCCAAACAAAAATTTAAACATACATATACAACATAAAATCAAAGTAATTATTAATGAATAAAGTGTGAGCTCACAATTATGTACGTACAAAAATAAGATATCATAAGGTTAACCTTTTGCAAAAATTCATTACTATTAATCATAAATATGTCTATATGACACTTATTATTCTATTGTTTTCAATTTCACTTTGTTTGAATTTTTGCTAGCATGCTTATAAGACAATATTTCATTCAAAAGAAAGGTATACCATTGAAAAATTATTAAATTACAAATGTGTAATTTATGAGAAATAGTTGTGATTTAAAAGTAATTATTGAATAGGTAAATTCTGAAAGTAAGTTCAGTAATCCTAAGTGCAAGATTTTTTTTTTTTTTTTTTTTTTTTTTTAATATTTTGTCATACTAGGTTATCTTAGATACATGAGAAGAACATTGGAGTTACAAAAACATATAGTGTGAGAAATTTTGTAGTACACAAAGAGAATTTCTGAAAATTCATCAATGCTTTGTCAATCACTAATTTAATAGTGAGAAAATTTAAAGTGTGATTTTTGAAAATGAAAAGAAATGTAAATATAAAAGGAAAATTCCTTCGAATAACTATGTATCATGGACATGATACAATAAAATATGACAGTCATTTTCAAGATGAGTTAAAAATTTTTGAAAAACATTACATTAGAACATCACAAAATTATGTTTGACAACCCTGAGTACTACACTCTTAATGACTATCATGTGACCTAAAGTCACCACTAAGATAATATGAATTGAAAACTGAGAAATATTGAGTACAGTAAAACAATACGGAAAAGCAATTAAAATTTTAAAATGTAATGCAATAAATTAAGAATTTCACTATGTTTGTAAAACTATAGCATGTGATGATACCAAAAGATGCAAAGAAAATAATTATACAATAAAAATATACATGAATATATACACACTTATAAAAACATTGAAAAGAAAAATTATATTACGATGAGCACCTAATGCGTGACATGCATGAATTAAATACATACGTGTTGTCACTGAGATTACCCCACATCTCAGATCATACACTGTAGAAAAAAAAACTGTATGAATGGCTGCAACTCCAAAACAACCAACAAATGTGTGTTTGTTTGCGATTCATGATGTGCACAAAGACAGAAGAAAAATTATACGAGTAAACTTTGAAGCACTTGACAAATTTTGGACGAATAAAGTGTCCTACTGTCCAAAGATTTGGTTGATTAGCACAAAATTGTTCGTACACTGAAAGTTTTCTTTTTGAAAGGTGTCACCAAAAGTTAGTCTATATTACATGATGAGTAAGAACATGACAAATTTGTCATCACTACGATGAGAATCTTGCATCTTTAAACAAATTTTTGGTACACACATGTAACACTATATAGAAGAATCAGCATATATTATTAGGCACACTACTTGAGATAAAAATTTCTGGAACACTTTTAGAAAAAATTGTAGACACAATGATGCTTCTCATGCTTTGTTGTATTTTTGTTTCTGCACCTAGGTAAACTTTTATGTAAAATAATTTATGTACACAATCATTGTGATTGTGAATGGAGAAGATGCTTGAGCGCTGGTGTAGCAGAGAAGAGAAGTAGCCTACATCAAAGTGAGTGACGAGAAAAAAAATCCAGACTAGATGACAGACTGTCGTGAAGAAAAATTTGTGAAGAACGATTTGAGTGAACAAACGATGATTTGTTCATAAAATATAGAAGCTTCTTCCAATACATTAGATGAATGCTTCATTTTAAAAATTTGCATATTTTCACACAAACTGGAAAAACATTAACTTTAAATTTGAGATATATTTGCATTTTTTTTTTTTTTAAACAATGTTGTTTTAACTTAATTCTTTCTTCTTTAAATGTGGATGTATGTGGTAACTTCACTGATAGAATAATTTGCGTATGCCAGCATACTGTAATTATTGATACTCTATCCTGCATGTGTAGCTGACTACAGGATGAATATCATTTTATATTTATCATTAAAAAAACCACAATATTAGAAATAAAGCAAAAAATTATATATCCATTTACTTTTAAATTGTAATAATTATTTTGGTACATTCTAAAAATAGAATAAGTTGTGAACAAGGTCATTTTTTCTCAACAGGAACGCCTTGCATTGAAAATACACCAAACTTTAATCCATCTTCATCTATGACTTGAATCATAAAAATATTGTGAAATTTGGCAGAAGAGGCATATAAAGTCGGTATTTTCATATATAAAATAAAATTTCTTCACATTAAATTTGAAATACTGGAGTATACAAAAATTTTAGTATCACTTTTAAAGAACGATTGTAGTGGCACGTTTTCACAAATTAAATCTTATTCATCTAGAATTTCTTCCATTACTTTAAATAAATTTGTTATCAAAACATCATATATTCATTAATTTATATATTATATCTTTTTTTTTTAAACTCGGAAAACTGACGGAAGTGCGCTTGAGCACATGGTTCCGTAAACATATTTTCACAGTTTCTTGAACAGAACTTTCTGTTAAAATTAGAATTTTCTTGAGAAAATACATCAATTATTTTTTTTTGTTCAAGACACGAAGCACTAAATGTGCACATGGCACGAGCACCAATTTGTAGAATTGTTATTTGTCATAACGTTAGAAGTTAAGGCTTAAGTGATCGTTTTCTTATAATAAAATAGTGGCTGGGAGATTTTCAGGTTCGTGTGTCTTGAACAGAGAGGATAATAAACATTAGTAACGACATACCTTCAGTAAGTAGATCAGAGAAGACACAAAGTTGCATGGAATTAATTACTCTTTATTTGCATCTTTAGTTGGAATTACTGGGATCCCTGGATTGGCATCTGGGTCACTTTAACTACTTTGTGTAGTTGCTTGTCTCTTTGTACAAGTCTAGAGAAACCTCACATCTTGCTCTGTCCAACTTCTGTGCTACACGCTGCATTCACTCGAAGCATTCTCGCACGGCACCGGGAGAACCCGGGCACTGCCCTTATTGAGAGACACCCTACATCTCTCAGGCTGCTTTCAGTACTGACTGACTGCAGGAGCTAAAACGCGGTTGCCGAAAATTGCGGGAGTTAAAAACCGCCAAGACCGCGCCAAATGGAAGATGCGCACGCCTAAACGTTGCGCCAAGGAGAAGACGGAAGCGAGACCTTACGCGCATGCGCGGTGAGAACCGGCTGCCTAGGTGAAGGAACTACGAACCGCTTCAATGAAGTACGTTGGCTTACGGTCACAAATGAAGAAAGAGGATGCATGTCTGCGCACTTTGGCTCTGGGCCAAAAGAGAAACGAGAACGGCAGATTTTAAATTAACGTAACGCAGACAGGACGATCGATAAAATGAAATGTAAACACAGGTTACAAGGGATCAAAATTAATGAATAGTTAAATAAATAATTAAATTGGATGAACTTGAAAGATAAATAAAATATGAGAATATTACGATGGGGTGGAAAGGAAAGACAATATGTCACAACATGACATTAATATTTTTTAAACATAAGATATCGTTAAAACCAGGCAGGTACCCGAAATAAGTGAATATATTTTTTTTTTCTAAAAGGGGATGTTAATTTAAAACTGCAGAAAAAAAAACAGAAAATAGGAATTTGAACGTGAATTGAACCTTTTGAAATATATACTTTTTGAAATAATAAATGCTTTACTATTTTAAACAAAATGTACCGTTACAGCAGGAAAAGTACCGCAAAGACGTTCGTTTTTTTTCTTCTTTATGGGGGATTAAGTGATTGAGATTTCAAAATGCTGTAAAAAGAAAACTTTATCTCTTCCTGTGCTTGAAAAACCGAGCTTTCCGCACAAGCGATCGCCGGAACAGTGGAAGTTCGTTCATGATCGTTCAATGAGTATTTTCAATGAATTCTTGTCTAATTATCAAAAACCGAAAAATCTGAGTCTAAGGGGAATTCCGGACCAGTCTTAGACGAATTTGCTGACCTCTACTTCTGGTAGATATCCCAAGCCATTGCCAGTACACACATATAGAAACGGATACACAAATAAAAACTTTATTTTATTTGATATAGATATATAGGTTAACAATCCCCGGCTTTCGCAAGTTTCTTGTTAGCGGTCTAACTTTCCCTAGGCATTGGACCTCTTCTTGGAACAGAACGAGTTCATTATACAGATTCCCTGGATTCATGGACTCCGTATCTCTACACTGTTAAAAACTAGTCGTTGGGGGCCACCGTAATACTTACCCATCATGGATATGCATAATGTAAAATATTAAAATAAAAAATGTGTAAACTACTTATAAAATGCATTGCAATTCAAATAAAATTTAGGCTTGATGACGTCACAAACTTTAAAGGCTCGATTACTGAATTGCTTGAAAGAAACATCCCTATAACTCCAAAAATAATAATCCTATTAACTAGCGGTTTATTGCATCTGATTAAGCGTCAAATTTCCAAATAAAATATATCTTTGAAGTGAAATTTGGATGAAATACAGGGTCATGAAAAATCGAAGAGTGTGGAAAATATGATTCCAAATAATATCTCGGCAACTCATTATCCGATCGACTTCATGCTTTATGCAAAATTTATGATTTTTTATTGTCTTTTATATACACTCCTTAAAATAAACAATTTCGAAAATTTTTATATACCTTTTATCAGAACGAATATTTCGAGAGTCCGAAAAAAATAGTTACGGTTAATCGAGGTTATTGAAATGAAATAGGCTTCTTCCCATTATTACATACTACGAGCATACCAAATTGCAAGTCTCTATCTCAATTTTTTCGGGAGATATAGCGTTTACAGACACACAGACACACAGACGGACGGCAAGTTTTTTTTTCTAAAAATATGTTTTTCGGAATATCCAGTGTCTGAAACGTGTAAATCCGTCAAAAAAAAATTTTCGATTTTCAAAACGATTACAAGACTTACCCTATACTACGTATGATGGGTAAGTAATAACACTCCACCACTTTTAGAGAAAACGGTTACTTTACTATATTATGGAGCATTTTCATTGGTCAAAATAGAGATATTCTATAAAAACGGGGGAGTGACTATGCAGAAAAAGCTGAGATTTTTTACAGTGTAGAAAGAACATTGCGGATCTTAGATTTATGACCATAGTCGAAGTCCAGAATAATAATTATACTGGAAAATGTTAAAAGGGCCCGAGAAGAAGAAAAAAGAAAATAAAGAACAAAAAGACCGCTTTAGGGCAAAAATAAGTACAAATTAAATGTAATTAATAATATATATATATATATATATATATATATATATATATATATATATATATATATATATAAGCCTAAAAAATATTTGCAGTTAAAAAAAAACAAAATGAGAAAAATGATATATAGAAAAAGCTATATACAAGTAAATATATATACAAAAAGCCAAAAAGGTACTCAGCCCTAGAAATATACAATAGAAGAAACTAGAGAATGGAGTTAGGGTTTAATAACTTCCGGAATGTGGGGGACAAGGCGGAGCCGCCTGTAACTTGCCCGATCACCATAGTCAGAGAGATTGAACAGTTCGACATAAGGAATAGAAAGAATTTTGTTAAAAATGTTTATTGCGTTATATTTCAATGGTGTTCCAAATAGGATTTACTTTAAGGTTATTACGAATGGTTTGATTCCTCCAATACCCGTGGTTTTTCCTGAAAGCTCTTGGAATTTTATTCTGGACAACATGAATTTTTGGATGTTGGAATTTGCTGCAGAATACGAGATCAGATCACAGTAGAGAAGTATGAGGTAAGTGCCTTTTTATATAACAGCAGTTTGTTTCTCTTAGAAAACCCCTTCTCACACACCTTCTTTTATTCCTGATGTTTTCTTCTTTAGTATTTCTGGTGATTTCTGATTTTCTTGTTCATTGTATCTATCCAAAAATTTTTGATTTTCAAAACGATTACAAGATTTACCCTATACTACGTATGATGGGTAAGTAAAATTAATACTTTTACTGCTATTTTGACTGAACAAAATGACATCATTAATATAAAATCTAAAGTTTCCTTAAAAAAAAAAATAAATAATTTGAAACGAATAACCAATTCAAATATTTTAAATAGACTGGTTTTTATTATGAAAAAAACAAAGGCAGTTCTTTCTTAAACAAACAATATAATCTCTCACACTCCTTTAGCAAGAAGTATATAATGGATTATATGTCATATGCAGCTAAAGAAAATTGCCTTTATCTATTATTCATATATTTCAATAATATATTTTTTAAACTTTTAAACCCCATTTACATTCCGTATAAATGTTCTTGTGAAGCAGAATTTAAATAAGATACATCGATTTTTCTTTTATTAATTTTTTCCTACAAAGTTTAAGAAGAAAAATCGATATTTAGATATTTTTATGGAAAATTGTATGAAGAATTGTATTTTTTTTTTAATATTGATTTTTGATGACATAAATGTGGGGTTTATTTAATTAAGAAATGCAATTTCTTTCGAAAAAGTTCCTTTGGTAGGGATACTTTAAGAGATAATGAAGATAACTTTCTGGTGATTGTGCCTTTTTTATCAAACTAACAAAATATATTTTATCATATTTATTCACTTCATATATGTTTATTTGTATTATTGGTATACACAGGGTGTCTTGGAACTGTTTGACAATAAAATCAAGTGTGGCAATATGTAAAAAGAATAACAGTATCTGCCGTCATAATCCACTTGTTCGGTAAAACATAGTATAAGGAGCCGCATAATAACTCGATTCAAGATTTTTTTGTACATAATTATAACAAAAGTGGACTTCTTCTAAAGATTATATCAACAGATTTTCTTTTCTCTGAGCGGAATGTGATAACATCAAAACAAATGTTGGAAGTGCCAACTTTCAGCATTTAAACAACACTGAGCTCAGTGCTCCGGATTTCAGAACGTGCACTGCAAAAAACAAATTGTTGGTTTTACAGTATAACATAAGCATCCCAGCTGCCAGTATTATACCATAAAACTAACAGTAAAAAACAGTAAAATAAGCAGTAATACACTGCCGCGCATGCGCGCTAGTGTATTACTGCTTATTTTACTGTTTAAATAGTGGTTAAAACAACAGAACGAAATAAGCTGAAAATATTTAATCATCAAGTATCACAAAGGTAGTAAAAATTCGGTTATGCATACACTTAATGTTTTGTAGGGTATAACTTTATAACAGATGTACATTAATTATCCCTTTTGGATCGAAAAAAAACGGATTTTAATTCATTTGTAATTGCGTATGCGTGTTTGTACAGTACAAATACGCACTCTGACACGTTTGTAAGAGCATATTTCTACAATTACAGCATTAACTATATTTCCATGTTTTTTAAGAGGTAAAAATCTCATACTTTAATGTATAAAGATAAAAGAAATCTGAATATATTCTTACTAAAATTTTGCTTGTCAAATAAACAGTTTACGAGCAATTGTTATTTAAGGTAAATATTTATGGACGCAGAATAATTCCAAAAACAAACAGCTAGAAATAACGGTAAATTCTTATGGCGATTATTATCTGCGACAAAAAATATTCTTTCACATTAAATTTTATGGTTTTCTATTTCTAAAGTGCTTTATTTTATAATCTTTCAGTACGCTAATCACATAAATTATGATGTGTCTTCTCACAGAACATTTCCAAACCAATTAATTCTAAGTACTGCATTTTTCATGTCCTTTACGATTCTTTTAGATCGTGATTAGGAATAAAATTTTATCCATTACTTAAGAATAAAGAAATGCTGTTATAATAAATGAAAGAAAAATTACACAACTTCTGAATGAGCTTAAGCAGGCATTTAAGGTTATAAATTCAAACGGAAGGAAAATTGAACAACTCATTTCGGTCTTCTTTTGGAATTTTAAATTTCTTTAAATAATATTATTTATTGGTGCCATTACTTGGGTGTGTTGTATTGTATCTGGAATGTCATTAAAAGGAAAAAAAAATATATGTACAAAATAAATTCCTAAAAATGGTTGAGAATGATAACTGAAAGCAATTTTAAGACATTAGTATAAAATGCTTATTTCAGAATTCCATTATATGTTTTGTAACTTAATTGGATAGTATATGTTCAAATTAAGAATTTTCACTTTTTATTTAAAAGTTTTATAAATTATGCCGGACATAAAGAAAGTACTATCTTTATGAGCATACTGCATGTTTTGAAGAAAGGCGTAAAACTTTTACTTATGAAGCATGTATTTCCATACATAATGAAATCACATTTCACATTGTTCCATGTGAATACCAAATTACTCAAAATCTGTGTTTATATTAATACAAGTGCAGATAGTAAAAATATTGACATTTGGTGTATTAGTTTTTCTTGAAATCAATTATTTTAAATATTATGCAAATATTTTCCTTCAATCGGACTAGTTTTTTGAATTTTGTATCGTACTATTGCATATGATATTTCATAACTCTGGTACGTATTCTTTAATTTTAAAATATATGCCAAATTTGTTGACAAGTAAAACCGTTGACAATTTTAAGAAATCTGAAAGGAATTGGATCAAAAATAGTTCGCATGGAACATTTATATCATTAGTTAGAGGTAAGTTTTTCAAACTACTTAAAATTTTCTTAACATTCATTTTACGTTTAAAATACTCTTGATTTAAGTTACAATGAATCTCAAAGAAAGTTCGAGCAAAACAATGCTCTTTAGTGATATACTTTAAAATTGAATTTGCGCCGATTTTGTTCATTTCTAAAGTTTATCAGGCCTTATTATAAAACCACAGAAGGAGTCATAACCAAAAATATATTTATTTTCTCGTTTACTGGAAAGGGTACAAAAGTAACTAGGAAGCAAATCTTAACTTTTTGTAACTTTATGCCACAAAACAACCTGAATTATGTTTATATCTGTTATCTTATTATATTTTTTATATGTTAGCACTTATAATTAAAACCATAGCGGTCAGCGTTTCCTTTTTTTTTAACGTTTTTGTAATAGTAATTTTTGCCTTTATTAATCTTAGAATTTCTAAAATTAAATAATAAGAAGATTTCTATTTGAAATAAGAGATAATAAAAAATCTTAAAAGCCGCCAGTTATGCCTAAACCTGCGGAATGATTCTCTGCGACTCAGCTCTCCCAACGATAATGAATTTAGCACTTCAGCGAGTATCTTGAATACACTGGAAATTGGAAGAAAATTATTTGGAAAGCTATTCGAATGCATACGGTTAGGTGGCTCTATAACAGATTCAACTGTTATCAAAAAACAAATCCCGTCTAGAAATTATTTTTTCCAACAACGAATATTTGACTTCAAATGAAGGAAACACATTTTCAGATAATGTTGATAACCATATATCAATATCCTGCATTTTTTTACTATCAAGCAAAACACTTCTCAATTAATTCTTAGTGTTATTAAATTTAATTGTCTGTAACATACTTATAATACGATGAAATTACAATAATTTCAAGAGTTTGTTATCGTCCAAAAGAAATTATATATAGATGCGGAAAGGATTTAGGTAGCGGATAAAAAAGCAGTTATTAATAATAAATTTACCCTCATCTGCGAAACCAAGCATCATTGGATGATAAGTTTAGTTAGCAAGAATAAAAATGTTCGTGATCGTATATAAAAATTAATATTATTGCTCTAGTATAGGAGGAACGTGATCATGAGCATTTCATAAGCGTTCACGTTATAAAATAAAAAAAAGTTATTTTAATAACTAAAAATTAAGCTTGCGTTGTGAATTTTAGAATCCTCCTATGCATTTGAGCCTTTCGCAGAATAATTACAATTAAGCATGCAATATTAACCATTAAATAAATTGTAAATAACAATCGCAGGAAATAGCTAAAATAAACATACCTAGAAAAGAAATAAAATAAACCTAAAAATGATACACCTATTAGACTGGCGATTTAAGAAAAAACAAATATAATTAAAATTTGAAAGTTTATTTACCCATTATTTACAATTATTCACAAAAATAATAAAAGAAAGAAGGCACAAATCTTTTAAACGTTAAGTCAGCTTAAGCGCTACATATTACCAACGCAAGCGACAAGGTCCCACGAAAGAGTCAAATCACCGCCAAGAAATGACGATCTCCAAATGACAGCGCCAAAACACTAAAGAATATCAACCGCAGATAATGACAACAAGCATCACTTTGAATGATAGAAACAACCATAATCAAGCGACAACTTCAATTACAATAAATACTCCAGCATCTCACATCCGGCCAGCCTGACTTCTCTACACTGTGCAGTGTCGAATAGACTCATCTAAACATCCATTAGCAACTGGTCAACATGAAAATTAACGTAGGCAACAAGAAGAACTGCAGCCACGACGGCATAGCCAAAGTGAAATAGAGCTAAGACCATGCGGAGATCAGGCGACAGGAATCAATCCGTTAAGCTGGAGAAAAACCCGGCAGGTAGGGGCCTGGTCAGCGGTCTACAAAAAATTATATCCGAACCGTCTCATATGTTGAGGAGTGCTAAAAAGGCTAATTTCCAAACACTTAAGAAATTGTGAATTAACTTTTCAATTATAAAGAAAGGTTTGAAGTGATGGAAATTGACTGAAGTTTGATCATGGATTAGGAACCCTGTAATTAATTTGCATTTATAATGAGAAGAAAAAAAAATATTTTAACAGATTCAATGTTTTTTTTTCCCAGAATTTTTCCATCCATATATGCATTTCATTTTTTTTTCTCAAAAACTGATTAATTATTTGCATAATCGATCATTAAAATCATGACCTTTTATAATAATTTTTTATTTAAAAAAAAAACAGTGCTTATTATCATAAATTGGAGGTGAAGAAAAATTTTTTAAATCGTCGAATTCATTTTTTTTTCTTTAACTAACACTTTTTCTTTAAACTAACACCCTTTTTTTTGCCAGTTAAAATGAATGTATCTAGTAATAACTTCTAATAATATGCATAAGAGGTAAGTGAAAATGCTTTGTGTATACCCAGACTCTTTAATAAATAAATTACGACCCTGGTTTTCAATGTAGAAATGTTGTCCACCTAAAATTAATTAACAATTTTAAAACACTTTCATATCTGAAACATTCCCATCAAAACATTAGATTAAATTCCTGAATAACGGATTGTGTGAAAGCGCATTAGTTATTACGATAATTAACTATTGCATTGTCAGACTAAGTAAGATAATGATAAATGATAGTGAAATATGGGAATTATATTACAAGGAAGTTCGATGTTAAGTGACTAAGAAATCATTTACTTGTGTGTTATGATACGAATTGGATTGTTAGGGGTAAATACAAGAAATTTACAAAGAAATAACTCATTAATAACTTCCCTAACTTGTCAAAGTGTTAGTGGATTATATCAATAAATCTTTACAAGTTCAGCCAGTCCTCTTTCATTCAAATGAAAGTGAAATTGCAAATTTATGCGAAACTATTTATCATTGATAAATGCATTAATAATCTAAATGTTTGGATGGGGATCTTGCATGCAAATTCTAATCAACGTTCATTTCAAGAGCACTTATTCAAAACGTTTATTTTGCAGATTGCGCGCGCGAATTCGCTAAAGGGGGGAAACCAGATTTTCATGAAATTTTAATTTCTTGTATAGTAAAAGGATTAACACCAAATTTATCTGACGTATTGATGTTTCAGCTAGTATTTTTGAAAATATGTTTGCTTATATTTTAAAATTTTATAAAATAATTTTATTTTATTTTGTCTGTAAAAGAAGACAGAGTTGGAATCATGAAAAAAAAAATCAACTGCCGTTTTCGACGGATTTATACATTGTAGATTGTTCTGAACAGGATTTGACTGCTTTTAGAAAATGTCTGTCCGTGAGTCTATGTGTCTGCCTGTCTCTATGTGACACACATTATGTGGGCGCTTTAACTCAAGCACTACTGCGTGGAATAGTATGAAATTTCATATGAAGTTCTATCCTAATATGAATTGGTACTGATTAGATTTTGGGCAAAATCCTTCAAAAAGGGGTGTCACAAATTGTTAATTTGGTCGAGTTATGTTATACTTATATCACAAGTTTACGTGTGCGGAATTCAACGAAACATCAAATTTAGAATCGTCATGATAGGAATAGACTGTCATTCAATTTTAGTTGTGGTCATCTAAGAATGGGTTCCAAAATTCAGTGATTTGTTCGAAATAAGCGATGTTTATATCTACAGTTTAAATGCACTCATTTCAACGAATCTTTATTTTTAAAATCTTCACCATGGGAAGAGATTGTCATTTAATTTTGGTTTCAGATTTCTAAGAGCGGATGCCGAAATTCTATGATTTTTTCGAAACATGCGATGCTTATATCGCCAGTTTAAATACACGAAAATAAATTTGGTTCCCCTTCATTAGAAATATTCATTGTCCACGATTCCATAACAATATTGTGTGTTTATATGTGTATATATATATACGAGGTAGAGTCAATAAATTCCCGGAATGGTCGCCTACATTCACGCAGGTGTTCGTTGAAGGGGAAATATTTTTTTTTGGAGGCTGGCAGCACTGATAAGGAAAACACACAGGCATCTGAAATTCATTTCCGGTACTGTTGACGTTAGCTGCAGATCCTTTCTGACAAAGCGAATTTTTCATTCGTCGGATTTTGAAATGTCGTTTTTAGAACAGAGTGCAAAGATCAAATTCTGCGTTTTGCTTGAGAAATCGCCTTTTGAGACGCTCGAGATGCTGTAGAAAGCATACGGAAACGATGGCATAAGCGTTTTCGTAAAGGTCAGCAAAAACATCACCAATGAAGTAAAAATTTCGCTTGGACAAAAATCGAGGGAAAGTGATGTTGGAGGTGTTTTTCGATTACGAGGGAGTCATTACGAATTTATTCCTGAAGGCCAAACTGTCAATAAAGAACTTTACCTGGAGATCCTTAAAGACTACGAGACGCAATCAGACGAAAACGACCTGAAAAATGGGCAACAAATGATTGGTTTATTTTACACGACAATGCTCCACCGCATCGCACTCTGATTGTGAAAAATTACCTTGCCAGACACAGTGTTACCACTCTGGAACACTCTCCTTATTCTCCAGACCTAGCACCTGCGGATTTTTACTTGTTTCCACGGTTGAAAAAAGAAATTGAAGGGACACCGTTTTATGGATTCAAAAGAAATGATCAAAAATGCGACGAAGCTACTGAAGGACGTCTCAAAAAATAGATTCAAGGAGTATTTTGAACAGTTATACGAACGCTGGAAGAAGTGTGTGGATGCAGGCGGAAAGTACTTTGAAGGTCAATAAGGTAAAATTATTGTTCTATTTTTTAATAATTTGTAATTGACCTATTACGGGAACTTTTTGACCCTACCTCGTATATATATATATATATATATATATATATATATAATACCTTTGAATTCAAAATACAAAAAAAAAAATAGTTCTAGCAACAAAACTGACTGACCAAATCTTCAATTTTTTAAAGATAGGTAAGTATAAAGTGTATACAGAATACTATAATTAACCAATTCAAACATCAAATTACCGAAGCATTGTTATAGGAATAGGTTTTAACGCGTACGGCAATCCTTCGTCTGTCGGTGCCGGCTGTGCAATTACTTATGCTTCGTGGCCGCAATTTCGAACAATTTCTACAAAAAATGTGTCGTCGTCTCTTTTCTGACGTTGAACTGCAATGCATTGTAATCATGATTGGCGTGATATAAATATTTTTTCTACTTATTATTGGCCCTTTTTGTTCCACTCGACGTCGCACCCTTCATAACTATTTTTCGATTTTCTGCCACTAAATGTGATTTGCGACCCCATGTCTATAGTAAGTTTTAATCCCCTTGATGCCTTTTATCATCTCTCTTAATTTGTCGGTTGAATTTTGGAACACCTTGTATATATAATCTATTTGCTAAATCGATGTAATTCATTGTACTATTTAAATCATTTAATTAATTTATTTTATATAGAAAAAAATTGTGATGGACAAAACATACCAGTTTAGTACTCTTATAAGAGTACAAGTTATATTATTTGAATTTTTTGTAGAACTCATGCGACGTAATAACAGGAGTGTTATCCGGCAAACAGAAAAATATTTGAAAGCTTTGCTGCTATTTATGACTTAAAATTAATAAAAATGAAATGCTTTTAACACTTTCTAACATAGCTGAAATGTGTTTATGAATTCGGTTTGTCTGTCCGACTGTTTGTCTAACTGTATCTCTGTATGCCGTCTCTCCGTGCTTTAACTCGTGTAAATATACTCGGATTGTAATGTAATTCATCTATGTTATTGAAGTTTACCATGATATGTTCGGTATTGAAAATGAAGTATGTAGCATCATTATATCGTTTACAGGGACAATCAAAAGAATTCCATTACACTGCGGTATATGGGAAAAATCGTTTGCAATGTGAGTAGGGTATAAATGTTGTTAGTAAAACACTTCGGCGTCGGCGTAAGGGTGGTGGTGGTGGTGGCGTCGGCGTTAGTGGTGGTGGTGGTGGCGTCGGCGTAAGTGGCGGCGTAGGATGGTGGCGTAGATAAGATAAGGGCGTCGGAGGTGGTGGCGTAGATAAGAGGCATGCGTCACTTCGGAGGGTGGATTTGGATGACTCATGGCAGAGATAAGGAGTATTATTGGAATGAGTTTTAATGGGGGAAATTAGAAAATTTCGAAGCTTTTTTTTTTTTTTTTCGCGGAGAATTGGTGAATGTCATCGGATTTATTTGTGCGAATTAGAAATTGAATTAATTTTAATTTTAATTAATTTTAATGGGGGGACTTATAAAATTTCGAAGCCATTTTTTCTCGCGGAGAATGGACTACTAGAGTACGAGGTGAATTTCAACGGATTTATTTTAGCGAATTAGAAATTGAATGAGTTTTAATGGGAGAACTTAAGAAATTTTGGCGAGATTTTTTTTCCCCCTCAACGAGAGTACGCAGTTTGCATGTGCAGTAGAATGGTAGATGCTAGTAATTAAAAAGGGTCATTAATTAATTTTAATTGGCGGGACTTCAACATTTTTGGGGTAAACAGGCGCGTTTTAATGAATTCGATATAGGTTGTGGTAAAAAATACAGGGTCCCGTATGAATTATACTGTATTCAATTTAATAGCTCCCCCCTCCCCCTTCCCCTCGCCACTTTTTTTACCCAGAGGGCCCCTTCGATAGACTAACAATACGCACTTCAAAAAAATACATAGTGGTAAAAAAGAAGAATTTTAACGTATATATAAAAGTGTAAATAAACAAATATGAAAAATCATGCGTAGCGCCATAATTCATGAATCACTTTCCAACATTGTCGAAGTGTTATATGAACAAAACATAATTTTACCATCGAGTGCATAGCGAACCGATCCCCTTTTTAATAAAAAGGCGCCCTTCACAAAAATCCAATTATGCATTAGAACCCTTCCTAAAATCAGATAATTTACACCTTACCTTTTTTTTTTTCAATTCAAGTTAGGCTAAAAGTACAGCTTACGCATCGATAGGTTCAAAATACAGGGACCCTTCGAAGTGTGAACTCGCATTAGACTATAGGGCCCCTTCATAAAATAAATGAGATACATGCCCTATTCGAATAAAAAAAAGCTCTTCACAAAAACTGTAGGGGTTCCCTTTTGGAATAAAAAGACGCCCTTCACAAAAATCCAATTATGCATAAGGACCCTTCATAAAATCAGGTAATTTATACCTTACCCTTTTTTTTCAATTCAAGTTAGGCTAAAAGTACAACTTACACATCGATATGTACAAAATATAGAAATCCTTGGAAAGAAACTTGAAAAGTTATAGATATTAAGCTACCTTCACAAAATAATAGAACCTTATTCGAATCTCAGCGCCCTTCACAAAATAAATCCAATAGATTCATGTTACATTACGGTAATAGGAATACGAGAGAGGCATTGACCTTTCATAAAAATGCAAGGTCCGCTGTTTGAATGAAAAGGCCCCCCTTCACAATATACCCTGTAAAAATAATATGATTCCACAGATATTTTAAGAAATAGAGTACTAATCTCAAATGAATACGAATTCATGCAATGTAAAAAATAGGTTTTACACGAATACATTTTTAGTATAACGTTCAAAATATAGATTTTAGAAAAAAAAAGTACATATTTCACCAAATTTATCATACAAATCTGTAAAATAGCGTAGAACGTTTCATGAAAAATAATTGAATTTTCGAATGATTATGCTTTAAAATACATATTTATAACTGCAACTAAGATTTGAGTGTTACCCCCTCAACATGCATATCGCTGAATCATAATGAGTCATATTAGCAGATAAGCGAAGATCTTGCTTTGACTTGATTCCTTTCTTAGATTATGAATCACTCCGCGATAAGAAATACCTGAGACTCGTAATTTCTGACACATTTTTTTGTAGGTAAATGAACTATTTAAAACCGTCAATGTATACAAATTATTTCGTGTAGTCCTATATAATTATTAATCTGTTAAGTTTTAAAATGCTTCAATGAAAAATAAGAACTAGACATTAAGCGATACCCTTAAGAATTTTGAGGCAAACAAATGTTTAAATGAATTTGAACCTGTTTAAATGTACCTGTGTTTAAATGAATTTGACGCATGTTATGGTAAAAAAAATACAGGGTCCCCTATAAAATATAGGAATTAAACTTTAAATATTTTAAAATTACATTAGTCTATGCTTTTTTTGTATAAAAAAATTATACTAAATTGTGTTTTTAGTATTTTAACTTAAAAATTTCTTTTGAGGAATGAATATAATAACTAAGTTTTGTTTTTATAAAATATATATTGTACTAAATAGTTAGGATATTATTTAAAAAAATTTTGTTTTTAATATTGAAGAAATATATATATATATATATAAATGTAGCTTACCTAAATATTTAAACCATAAAGTACTGGACTTCATCCAAACTTGACTGCATGCATGTCTTAAAAGAACTAAACGGTATAACATGTTCGCTTATCTCTTAAAATTACGGGATATCGTGCCGTCATGGATAAAGCATAGGGTAGAATACAGAATGAATAGGTATTATAAAGCAGAATCATAAATGTTGCATACTTTACACTTGTAGTATGTGAAATGATTGCTACTATTGCCTATATGAGAAAATGAATCATCAACGAATCTTATTAGTGTATGTTATATTTAACCAACAGGCTTGAAATGCGTGAATTTTGACTAGAATTATTCACTGAATGTAAAAAAAAATTATTTATATTTAGATCTAATATTTATATCATTTAACATTTTAAATTCCTATTAAAAGTATATACATTAGTATGCTTGTGAAAGGTCTATTTTTAAGACGAAACATTGTGTGAAATGTCCTGTTTTAGGGTTAAAAGTTTCGTGAAGGGGTCTGTTTGAAGGACCCTGTTTTGAAATGACTTAAGAACGGACAATTTATTCCTAAACATATTCACAACTACAACTTTGTATACATTATGAAAATACATGATAATATTTATACATTATGCCATAGTTTTTGAAATATTTTTCCAAAGTTAGATTCATACAATAAAGCGAGATTGATACCGTTAATGTATGTGAATTCCTTCATGTTATCCTCTATAGCTTCAACTCGATTCGTTATATATGCCTCAATGAAAAATAATAACTAAGAAATAAAATTAAAAATAGTAATTAAAAGGTAGCCTTAAGAATTTTTGGAATAAGAGATTGGTTTTAATTAAATAGGTTAATGAACCTAATTCGATACAAGTCTTACTAAAATAGAAATTACACTAAAAATACAGAGTCCCCTACAATATATGAATTATACTCCACTAAATTTAATAGCACCCTCCCCTATTTTCATAGAAATGGCTTCAATATAATTTAGGCTAACAATATACGTTTCAAAAAATACATAGTGACCACAAGAAGGACAGGAATTCGATATGTACTACTACTTATGCAAAATATAATTTCTCTTATCGCATAAAATATATTAACAAGTCCTGTAAAAATATAATGACATGAACTATTAATACATGATTTAAATACATATTGGTTATACAAAACATATATATATATATAAATATATAAAAATTTATCGTTACCTAAGAATTTAAAGCATGATTTACTAGACTTAACCCAAATTCAACTAGATTCTTCACGTGGTTCGATGACATCACTGATCGCGATAATATTTTAGATAAGATTTACTGATAAGACCACATATCAAGTCATTTCTTCTAAAGCAAGTATAGGAGTTGGTTCTGAGGTCAAGGTATGTAGTAGATTAGTAGTAATATATTTTTAAAGTACTTTTTTATTATGTGTTAAAAGAAATGGTTATTTTTTTCTTTACGTAGGCAGTAAAAATTAAAACATAAAATATTAAATTTAATCCTTAGTAATATAAAGACTTACACCTACAGAAACGCAAACATCCTTTTAGTTATATTCATGCAGACTTTAAGATATATCGCATATGTTCTTTTATTTTACCATGGCATATAGGGATTTTTTTTAATGTATGTCACGTGACTATCTAAAGCGAGATTGATACTTAAAACCATTAATATATATGAATTCTTTCGTATAGCCCTGTATAGATGCTACTCACCATATATACACGTATATATATATATACTAAGTCTGTTAAGTTTTAAAATGCATCATTGAATATTCAATGAAAAATAACAACTAACAAATATTAATTAAGAGATATGCTAATGTTCGGACTTATAAAATTTTTGGGTGAACAGATCGGTTTTAATTAAATATGTTAATGAATCTAATTCAATACAAGTCGTGTTAAAATAGAGATTATAGTGAAAATAGAGGATCCCCTATAATACACACTAATTATACTGCATTAATGCACTACCCCACTTATATTATCACAGAAATACCTTCGATAAAATTTAGACTATCAATACATACAAAATATATACAGAGTGCCCAGAAAAAGGATAGGAATGAATGAAGAATTTTAACATAAATTAAAAAATAGGATCTACAGTAAGTGACTATAAATAAATATGAAGGAAAAATCATGCGTCATGGTATACTTTATGAAACACTTTCCAAATGGGACTATCGTTAATACTTTGAAAAACTATTGAAATATGTGAATTAGATTAAATAATTCATACTGGAAATGTATTTTTAAAAAATTACAGACTTCGTTTCTTTCTTTTTTTTTTCACTTTGATATAATTATAAGGCTTCTTTTACAATAAAGACCTGATTCTTGTGGAGAGATTGAAAACTAGTATTTTATTGAAGCTGCCTATATATGTTGGTTTTGCTATACTAGAGGTCTCTAAACTTTGCATGTATGATTTCCATTATAACTTTATAAAGAATACTTAACTTACCATATTCAAACACACAATATTTATAAGGATATAGAACAATATCGTGATTTCTTTAACTTCTCTAAGTATTCAAAAACACATCGTCTATACCACACAAGTTTCGTACCCACAAACATATAATCAGACTTGTCATTTTATACCCAGGACGCTAACTATTGGGCTTAGTGAGCCCCTACTTATTTTATAGTCAACATGCTAACTATTGGGCTTAGTGAGCCCCAGGCTAACTTATACCCACCACGCTAACTTTTGGGCTTAGTGAACCCCCGCTTATTTTATAGCCACCATACTAACCACAGGGCTAAGTGAGCCCCCGCTTATTTTATACCCACCACGCTAAGTATTAGGCTGAGTGAGGCCCAGGCTATTTTATACCCACCACGCTAACTACTGCGCTGAGTGAGCCCCAGGCTATTTTCTACCCACCACGTTTACTGGGCTTAGTGTGCCCCCGCTTATTTTATAGCTACCACGATAACCACAGGGCTAAGTGAGCCCGCGCTTATTATATATAGTCAACACACTAACTATTGGGATGATTAAGCCCCACGTATTTTATACCCATCACGCTAACTACTGGGCTGAGTGAGCCCCAGGCTATTTTCTACCCACCACGTTTTACTGGGCTTAGTGTGCCCCCGCTTATTTTATGGCTACCACGATAACCACAGGGCTAAGTGAGCCCGCGCTTATTATATAGTCAACACGCTAACTATTGGGATGATTAAGCCCCACGTATTTTATACCCATCACGCTAACTACTGGGCTGAGTGAGCCCCAGGTTATTTAGTCGCATGAATATGATTTCCAAGGTATATGTCCTAACTTGATTTAGACCATTGCCTATGATAAGATAAATTGGTAAACTATGTACATTTCCCTTGAAAACTCACTTGTATTTTTCTTAAATATCTGCAGAAATCAGCATAGTTTATTAAAATTATATACATTCCCATTAGTTTATGAATCTACTAACTTATAATATCTATATGGTAACTTGGATTATTAGTATTCCCACTTAAAAATTTCTTTTGTAGATTTAATATGATAAACACTAACATGAGACTGACTAAACCTTTACCAATTTCATTTCAACTTAGTTTTAGGAAATGTATCTACATAGCTTTAAATTTTACTGTTTAGTAAGTCTATTATTTCAAAGTATTATTTTTTAGTTCTAATATTCAAAACATAATACCTACTATGTAAAACGATATGAATATGTTTTCAATATTAGAACTAAAAAATAATACTTTGAAATAATAGACTTACTAAACAGTAAAATTTAAAGCTATGTAGACAAATTTCCTAAAACTAAGTTGAAATGAAAATGGTAAAAGTTTAGTCAGTCTCATGTTAGCGTTTATCATATTAAATCTACAAAAGAAATTTTTAAGTGGGAATACTAATAATCCATGTTACCATATAGATATTATAAGTTAGTAGATTCATAAACTAATGGGAATGTATATAATTTTAATAGACTATGCTGATTTCTGCAGATATTTAAGAAAAATACAAGTGAGTTTTCAAGGGAAATGTACATAGTTTACCAATTTATCTTATCATAGGCAATGGTCTAAATCAAGTTAGGACATATACCTTGGAAATCATATTCATGCGACTAAATAACCTGGGGCTCACTCAGCCCAGTAGTTAGCGTGATGGGTATAAAATACGTGGGGCTTAATCATCCCAATAGTTAGCGTGTTGACTATATAATAAGCGCGCGCTCACTTAGCCCTGTGGTTATCGTGGTAGCTATAAAATAAGCGGGGGCACACTAAGCCCAGTAAAACGTGGTGGGTAGAAAATAGCCTGGGGCTCACTCAGCCCAGTAGTTAGCGTGATGGGTATAAAATACGTGGGGCTTAATCATCCCAATAGTTAGCGTGTTGACTATATATAATAAGCGCGGGCTCACTTAGCCCTGTGGTTATCGTGGTAGCTATAAAATAAGCGGGGGCACACTAAGCCCAGTAAACGTGGTGGGTAGAAAATAGCCTGGTGCTCACTCAGCCCAGTAGTTAGCGTGGTGGGTATAAAATAGCCTGGGCCTCACTCAGCCTAATACTTAGCGTGGTGGGTATAAAATAAGCGGGGGCTCTCTTAGCCCTGTGGTTAGTATGGTGGCTATAAAATAAGCGGGGGTTCATTAAGCCCAAAAGTTAGCGTGGTGGGTATAAGTTAGCCTGGGGCTCACTAAGCCCAATAGTTAGCATGTTGACTATAAAATAAGCAGGGGCTCACTAAGCCCAATAGTTAGCGTCCTGGGTATAAAATGACAAGTCTGATTATATGTTTGTGGGTACGAAACTTGCGTGGTATAGACGATGTGGTTTTGAATACTTAGAGAAGTTAAAGAAATCACGATATTGTTCTATATCCTTATAAATATTGTGTGTTTGAATATGGTAAGTTAAGTATTCTTTATAAAGTTATAATGGAAATCATACATGCAAAGTTTAGAGACCTCTAGTATAGCAAAACCAACATATATAGGCAGCTTCAATAAAATACTAGTTTTCAATCTCTCCACAAGAATCAGGTCTTTATTGTAAAAGAAGCCTTATAATTATATCAAAGTGAAAAAAAAAAGAAAGAAACGAAGTCTGTAATTTTTTAAAAATACATTTCCAGTATGAATTATTTAATCTAATTCACATATTTCAATAGTTTTTCAAAGTATTAACGATAGTCCCATTTGGAAAGTGTTTCATAAAGTATACCATGACGCATGATTTTTCCTTCATATTTATTTATAGTCACTTACTGTAGATCCTATTTTTTAATTTATGTTAAAATTCTTCATTCATTCCTATCCTTTTTCTGGGCACTCTGTATATATTTTGTATGTATTGATAGTCTAAATTTTATCGAAGGTATTTCTGTGATAATATAAGTGGGGTAGTGCATTAATGCAGTATAATTAGTGTGTATTATAGGGGATCCTCTATTTTCACTATAATCTCTATTTTAACACGACTTGTATTGAATTAGGTTCATTAACATATTTAATTAAAACCGATCTGTTCACCCAAAAATTTTATAAGTCCGAACATTAGCATATCTCTTAATTAATATTTGTTAGTTGTTATTTTTCATTGAATATTCAATGATGCATTTTAAAACTTAACAGACTTAGTATATATATATATACGTGTATATATGGTGAGTAGCATCTATACAGGGCTATACGAAAGAATTCATATATATTAATGGTTTTAAGTATCAATCTCGCTTTAGATAGTCACGTGACATACATTAAAAAAAATCCCTATATGCCATGGTAAAATAAAAGAACATATGCGATATATCTTAAAGTCTGCATGAATATAACTAAAAGGATGTTTGCGTTTCTGTAGGTGTAAGTCTTTATATTACTAAGGATTAAATTTAATATTTTATGTTTTAATTTTTACTGCCCTACGTAAAGAAAAAAATAACCATTTCTTTTAACACATAATAAAAAAGTACTTTAAAAATATATTACTACTAACCTACTACATACCTTGACCTCAGAACCAACTCCTATACTTGCTTTAGAAGAAATGACTTGATATGTGGTCTTATCAGTAAATCTTATTTAAAATATTATTGCGATCAGTGATGTCATCGAACCACGTGAAGAATCTAGTTGAATTTGGGTTAAGTCTAGTAAATCATGCTTGAAATTCTTAGGTAACGATAAATTTTTATATATTTATATATATATATATATGTTTTGTATAACCAATATGTATTTAAATCATGTATTAATAGTTCATGTCATTATATTTTTACAGGACTTGTTAATATATTTTATGCGATAAGAGAAATTATATTTTGCATAAGTAGTAGTACATATCGAATTCCTGTCCTTCTTGTGGTCACTATGTATTTTTTGAAGCGTATATTGTTAGCCTAAATTATATTGAAGCCATTTCTATGAAAATAGGGGAGGGTGCTATTAAATTTAGTGGAGTATAATTCATATATTGTAGGGGACTCTGTATTTTTAGTGTAATTTCTATTTTAGTAAGACTTGTATCGAATTAGGTTCATTAACCTATTTAATTAAAACCAATCTCTTATTCCAAAAATTCTTAAGGCTACCTTTTAATTACTATTTTTAATTTTATTTCTTAGTTATTATTTTTCATTGAGGCATATATAACGAATCGAGTTGAAGCTATAGAGGATAACATGAAGGAATTCACATACATTAACGGTATCAATCTCGCTTTATTGTATGAATCTAACTTTGGAAAAATATTTCAAAAACTATGGCATAATGTATAAATATTATCATGTATTTTCATAATGTATACAAAGTTGTAGTTGTGAATATGTTTAGGAATAAATTGTCCGTTCTTAAGTCATTTCAAAACAGGGTCCTTCAAACAGACCCCTTCACGAAACTTTTAACCCTAAAACAGGACATTTCACACAATGTTTCGTCTTAAAAATAGACCTTTCACAAGCATACTAATGTATATACTTTTAATAGGAATTTAAAATGTTAAATGATATAAATATTAGATCTAAATATAAATAATTTTTTTTTACATTCAGTGAATAATTCTAGTCAAAATTCACGCATTTCAAGCCTGTTGGTTAAATATAACATACACTAATAAGATTCGTTGATGATTCATTTTCTCATATAGGCAATAGTAGCAATCATTTCACATACTACAAGTGTAAAGTATGCAACATTTATGATTCTGCTTTATAATACCTATTCATTCTGTATTCTACCCTATGCTTTATCCATGACGTCACGATATCCCGTAATTTTAAGAGATAAGCGAACATGTTATACCGTTTAGTTCTTTTAAGACATGCATGCAGTCAAGTTTGGATGAAGTCCAGTACTTTATGGTTTAAATATTTAGGTAAGCTACATTTATATATATATATATATTTTTCAATATTAAAAACAAAATTTTTTTAAATAATATCCTAACTATTTAGTACAATATATATTTTATAAAAACAAAGCTTAGTTATTATATTCATTCCTCAAAAGAAATTTTTAAGTTAAAATACTAAAAACACTATTTAGTATAATTTTTCTATACAAAAAAAGCATAGACTAATGTAATTTTAAAATATTTAAAGTTTAATTCCTATATTTTATAGGGGACCCTGTATTTTTTTTACCATAACATGCGTCAAATTCATTTAAACACAGGTACATTTAAACAGGTTCAAATTCATTTAAACATTTGTTTGCCTCAAAATTCTTAAGGGTATCGCTTAATGACTAGTTCTTATTTTTCATTGAAGTATTTTAAAACTTAACAGATTAATAATTATATAGGACTACACGAAATAATTTGTATACATTGACGGTTTTAAATAGTTCATTTACCTACAAAAAAATGTGTCAGAAATTACGAGTCTCAGGTATTTCTTATCGCGGAGTGATTCATAATCTAAGAAAGGAATCAAGTCAAAGCAAGATCTTCGCTTATCTGCTAATATGACTCATTATGATTCAGCGATATGCATGTTGAGGGGGTAACACTCAAATCTTAGTTGCAGTTATAAATATGTATTTTAAAGCATAATCATTCGAAAATTCAATTATTTTTCATGAAACGTTCTACCCTATTTTACAGATTTGTATGATAAATTTGGTGAAATATGTACTTTTTTTTTCTAAAATCTATATTTTGAACGTTATACTAAAAATGTATTCGTGTAAAACCTATTTTTTACATTGCATGAATTCGTATTCATTTGAGATTAGTACTCTATTTCTTAAAATATCTGTGGAATCATATTATTTTTACAGGGTATATTGTGAAGGGGGGCCTTTTCATTCAAACAGCGGACCTTGCATTTTTATGAAAGGTCAATGCCTCTCTCGTATTCCTATTACCGTAATGTAACATGAATCTATTGGATTTATTTTGTGAAGGGCGCTGAGATTCGAATAAGGTTTTATTATTTTGTGAAGGTAGCTTAATATCTATAACTTTTCAAGTTTCTTTCCAAGGATTTCTATATTTTATACATATCGATGTGTAAGTTGTACTTTTAGCCTAACTTGAATTGAAAAAAAAAGGGTAAGGTATAAATTACCTGATTTTATGAAGGGTTCTTATGCATAATTGGATTTTTGTGAAGGGCGTCTTTTTGTTCCAAAAGGGAACCCCTACAGTTTTTGTGAAGGGCTTTTTTTTATTCGAATAGGGCATGTATCTCATTTATTTTATGAAGGGGCCCTATAGTCTAATGCGAGTTCACACTTCGAAGGGTCCCTGTATTTTTAACCTATCGATGCGTAAGCTGTACTTTTAGCCTAACTTGAATTGAAAAAAAAAAGGTAAGGTGTAAATTGTCTGATTTTAGGAAGGGTTCTAATGCATAATTGGATTTTTGTGAAGGGCGCCTTTTTATTAAAAAGGGGATCGGTTCGCTATGCACTCGATGGTAAAATTATGTTTTGTTCATATAACACTTCGACAATGTTGGAAAGTGATTCATGAATTATGGCGCTACGCATGATTTTTCATATTTGTTTATTTACACTTTTATATATACGTTAAAATTCTTCTTTTTTACCACTATGTATTTTTTTGAAGTGCGTATTTTTAGTCTATCGAAGGGGCCCTCTGGGTAAAAAAAGTGGCGAGGGGAAGGGGGAGGGGGGAGCTATTAAATTGAATACAGTATAATTCATACGGGACCCTGTATTTTTTACCACAACCTATATCGAATTCATTAAAACGCGCCTGTTTGCCCCAAAAATGTTGAAGTCCCGCCAATTAAAATTAATTAATGGCCCTTTTTAATTACTAGCATCTACCATTCTACTGCACATGCAAACTGCGTACTCTCGTTGAGGGGGAAAAAAAAAATCTCGCCAAAATTTCTTAAGTTCTCCCATTAAAACTCATTCAATTTCTAATTCGCTAAAATAAATCCGTTGAAATTCACCTCGTACTCTAGTAGTCCATTCTCCGCGAGAAAAAATGGCTTCGAAATTTTATAAGTCCCCCCATTAAAATTGATTAAAATTAAAATTAATTCAATTTCTAATTCGCACAAATAAATCCGATGACATTCACCAATTCTCCGCGAAAAAAAAAAAAAAAAAAAAAGCTTCGAAATTTTCTAATTTCCCCCATTAAAACTCATTCCAATAATACTCCTTATCTCTGCCATGAGTCATCCCAATCCACCCTCCGAAGTGACGCATGCCTCTTATCTACGCCACCACCTCCGACGCCCTTATCTTATCTACGCCACCATCCTACGCCGCCACTTACGCCGACGCCACCACCACCACCACTAACGCCGACGCCACCACCACCACCACCACCACCCTTACGCCGACGCCGAAGTGTTTTACTAACAACATTTGTACCCTACTAATGTGTTTTAATGATGTTACATTATTTCAAACATTTTGAAATTAATATACATCACCTAGTTGCACTACAAGATGCTTACTGTAGATACTGTAGCAATGGTGTGTATAGCATTTATCGTTCATGTACAGATAAATTCTATGGATAATATATATAGGGTGGAATAGAGGATCTCGAGTATATTTCTGTTTATTGACAAAAATTGCGGAAGAGGTATTTTCAACTGTGTTATGGTTTTTTAACGGAACTAAATTTTTTATACTGTGTAGTATATAGATAAATTTATAAATCATATACAGGGCTGCACAAAAAAAATCGGATATTTTTGCGGCTATTGACGGTAATTGCTGGCATTGAGTTTTCGAATGTGTTATGTATTTTTCAGATTGTTACTTAGACTTTTTTCATGTTATTAATCTGTGAATAAGTTTTATTTCCGTATTCTGAATATATCGGAAAGTGTTTCATAATCTATGCATGACGTATGATTTGTCGTTCTTGTCTATTCCTTCAGTAGATTTATTTTTTAAGAAGAAAATAGTAATTTTAAAAAAAATATTTCTTTACAGATCTGTTCAAGGGAGGCTAATACTTTTAAAAGAAAAGGAGGTCTAAAACTTCCCCTAACTTTTGAGATTGAAAAAACACTGACCGTTTAATAAAAGTATATGAAGTTACTAAGAAAATTATCCTATCCCTTTTTAACCGAATAAATTAATAAAACGGATGCACTGCATTAAAAAATACGCTTGAATAAACCTTGAAAATACACATGTACCGAAGATTTGAATAACTTTTTTTTTTTTTTTTTTTTTTTTTTTTTGTGAAGCCCGTTAAAACCGAAATGGAAATGAACATCTGGTGCGTGTAAAATACCAGAATTAGCCCTAGAATTCAATTTGTAAAATGGGAAATGATATCATTTATAATCTGGAAACATTTTATTAGAATTCCGAATAAAGTTCATGCATATTCTAACATTTACGGTTGCTTTATTTATTAATTCTGTCCTTTTTTTCTTTGATTGATATTCTAATGTTCTGCAATGGCTAGAAATTTGGCAAAGAATCATTTTCCAAGCTTTAAGGGATAAAATAAATCATTTGTTAAATGATATAATGTGTTAGATTTATCTAGGTTTTTGATTATAAAAGTTAGACGTTTTTATAGCTCCGCAATATTTTAAATGAAAATGGAAACAATAGGTATTATGCGAAATTTATTAGATAATCATAACTGAAGCTAAATACAAGCTATATCAAAATCATTAGAATTTTGTTACATCATTAGTATTTTTAAATCATTAATATATTAGTATTATTTAAATCATTAGTATTTTCTTTATTCACTTCCAATGTACATTTTTTCTTTTCACCTTTGATATTTTACAATAGTCTAACATAAGTAGTAACTTTATTTATATATATTATTATAATATATATGATGCAGTTATTATATTATATAATCAAGGATGGTAATACTTGTCAAGACAAACAATTTTTGTATGTGACATGTTCGTACATATAACTTTTATAATAAAGAAGATATTTTATGAAACATTAGCTAAAGACTAATTTTGCATAAAGCAAATTGTATGACATAGCGGTTAGTTCTTGAAGTGCACTGTATTTAGGTCAGTGACACCATATGTATTGTCACATACATTGTAAAATCATGTTCAGTGTTGTTTAGATACGAATGTTGACTATTTGTAGATTTTCTATTGATGTCATAATATAGGGAGAAAAAAGAAATGAAATGTAAATCTGTTGACATAGTTGGTAAAAAATCTTTATTATTGGTAAATTTATGAACAAAAACTCAGGTCTGATTTAATGTGAGGAACCCTGTATTTTTCATATATAAAAGGGCATCAATTAATTATGTCACACTAGGAATTCAAGAATTCTACAAAGTTTGACATAGTGAGAGAGTGGGAAGGGCGGGGTTAACGATTTGTAACGTCACATCTAAAATATTAAAGCAATTAGGTAAGCATTGTTTGCAAGCAGAATAAATTAAGTTCATAAAAAATATCCATTTTTACCCAGGAAATATTAAGTGCATATTTCGACTGAATTGTAAGAGTTTGAAGTAAACACAGAAGATCTTGAATGTTTTATGATATTTATTTTAGCATATAATAGATAGCATATCATAAATTTTACTAGCTATAATTTAAAGAAAAAAATTGTCCGGGAATAATGCTGATGTCACATCGGCGGTGACAACGCCCTGACTAATCTAGTTTACATTTTTAGCAAATTTATTAACTTCTAACAATAAAACAATTTCAAAATTTACACTGTCAAATAGCAGAATATGTACTTTCAAATTCAATTTGTCTAAAAAGTGTATCTCAATTTACTGATTTTTTATGTTTTTAAAAATAATTTCCAAGCATGATTTTTAACAATCTATCTGTATCTTATGCAGCCGATTAAGGAATATTAGACTATTTGAACTTATAACATTGAAAATAATTCAGCATTTGTTTGTTTCCATAGCTAAATTGCTATGCGAAATTAAAATTTTATAAATAGAAAAAAAAGGAAAAGAAAAAACTAAGGATTTTGCTAATTCTTTTCAAATTATCTCGGGTCATATGGGTCCGGGCGCGACGCGGTTTCACTTATTCGACTCGACATCGATAAAATGTACCGATTTTAATTCCGAGTTTCCCAACTTTGTAGCGCTTTTCTATCTCTTGCTCTATGGGCCCGATCAGGACGGAGTATGGCATATTCGATTCGACATTGAAAGCCTAAAAGATTTCATTTATGTTCATATAGAACAGATTGCACCCCCTGGCGGTGGAAGGTGGAACTAATGGATTTTGCAGCTATGTCGGGTTCTATGGGTCCCATTACAACGTGGTTTGGCTCACTCGACGCGACATCGACATAACTTACAGATTTTAATACCAAGTTTAACCACCAGGGGACACTTTCCTAACTCGGGTTCTATAGGCACGATTACGGCGGGGTTTAGATAATTCGACTGGATTTCAAAATTTTTACAGATTTCGGTTATGCTTATATAGGACAGTTTGCGCCACTGGTGGTGAAATGTGGAACTAATGGATTTTGCAGCAGGTGCGCAGCACGCCTGCTATACGGTGCCGCAGGAAGAGGTGACCCGAGCAGGAGGTTCGTTCGGTTAGAGAATTATACTATTCGAGGTGGTAATTAAGTGTTTTTCAGTGCGTGCGTATACGGTGCCGAATGCAGCGGGGACCGAGCCGAAGGCTCGTTCGGTTCGAGGTTTATCATATTCGAGATTTTATACAATTCGGGGCCCCGATGTTCATTAGGGGGCCACTAGAGGGCGAAACCATCTAGTCAAATTTATTTATGAAACGGTAACTTGCACTGCAGTCATCTTTCTTTAGCAAGTATATTTTTAATATTCATATTTACTGTTAGGTACCAATAATTTTAAATAGTAATTCTTTGCTATATTTCATCTCAGAATTCTGTAATTATCTAATGCGAATATTTCTATACAAATATAGTGTTTTTCCTGGAACTGAATAGATTTATTTAGGCTAAATTTTAATTGATTCCTATATGTATCACTGCGCAGTGTAAGGTTAATCATTTTAAGGGTGATATAGTATTTAATTATAATTTAATATCTAATTGTGAGGTTAAAGCTAAATAAATCCTATTTTACATATTCGAGTAATTTCATGATACGGGATGTTAATGAGTTTTATATACCAATAATTTTAAATAGTAATTATTTGCTTTATTTCATCGCAGAGTTCTATGATTACATAATTCGAATATTTCTATACAAATATAGTGTTTTTCTTGGAACTGAATAGATTTATTAAATGCTAAATTTTAATCTAACCTATGTGCATCACTGCGCAGTGTAGGGTTAATCATTTTAAGGATGATATAGTATTTAATTATACTTTAATATCTAATGGCTGGGTTAAAGCGAAATAAATCCTATTTTGCATATTCGAGTAATTTCATGACATGGGATGTTAATGAGTTTTATGTACCAATAATTTTAAATAGTAATTCTTTGTTTTATTTCATCGCAGAATTCTATGATTACATAATTCGAATATTTCTATACAAATATAGTGTTTTTCTTGGAACTGAATAGATTTATTAAAGGTTAAATTTTAATTGATTCCTATATGCACCACTGCGCAATGTAGGGTTAATCATTTTAAGGATGATATAGTATTTAATTATACTTTAATATCTAATGGCTGGGTTAAAGCGAAATAAATCCTATTTTGCATATTCGAGTAATTTCATGACATGGGATGTTAATGAGTTTTATATACCAATAATTTTAAATAGTAATTATTTGCTTTATTTCATCGCAGAGTTCTATGATTACATAATTCGAATATTTCTATACAAATATAGTGTTTTTCTTGGAACTGAATAGATTTATTAAAGGTTAAATTTTAATTGATTCCTATATGCACCACTGCGCAATGTAGGGTTAATCATTTTAAGGATGATATAGTATTTAATTATACTTTAATATCTAATGGCTGGGTTAAAGCGAAATAAATCCTATTTTGCATATTCGAGTAATTTCATGACATGGGATGTTAATGAGTTTTATATACCAATAATTTTAAATAGTAATTATTTGCTTTATTTCATCGCAGAGTTCTATGATTACATAATTCGAATATTTCTATACAAATATAGTGTTTTTCTTGGAACTGAATAGATTTATTAAAGGTTAAATTTTAATTGATTCCTATATGCACCACTGCGCAATGTTGGGTTAATCATTTTAAGGATGATATAGTATTTAATTATAATTTAATATCTAATGGTTGGGTTAAAGCTAAATAAATCCTATTTTGCATATTCGAGTAATTTCATGACATGGGATGTTAATGAGTTTTATGTACCAATAATTTTAAATAGTAATTCTTTGTTTTATTTCATCGCAGAATTCTATGATTACATAATTCGAATATTTTTATACAAATATAGTGTTTTTCTTGGAACTGAATAGATTTATTAAATGCTAAATTTTAATCTAACCTATGTGCACCACTGCGCAGTGTAGGGTTAATCATTTTAAGGATGATATAGTATTTAATTATACTTTAATATCTAATGGCTGGGTTAAAGCGAAATAAATCCTCTTTTGCATATTCGAGTAATTTCATGACATGGGATGTTAATGAGTTTTATGTACCAATAATTTTAAATAGTAATTCTTTGTTTTATTTCATCGCAGAATTCTATGATTACATAATTCGAATATTTCTATACAAATATAGTGTTTTTCTTGGAACTGAATAGATTTTTTAAAGGCTAATTTTTAATTGATTCCTATGTACATCACTGCGCAGTGTAGGATTAATCATTGTAAGGATGATACTAGATAGTACCCATCAAGATTTGACGGTAAATAACTTGAAAGTTTCTTTACAAATATGCTTTTTTTTTTAATTAGATGCTTTTAAATTAAGTAAGTATTGAAAATTTTATGAATTGTTATACTATGTAAGCGATAATTATAGATATAATTTAAATATTTATAATATTTAATGTAAAATAAGTAATTAAAAAAATATTGTCGGTTGTTAAATTTTATTTACCACAGTCCCAATATTTGAAAAAATAACAATATTTAATATTTCTGTCCTTTTTTTTTAACTGCACGACTTTTAATTTTTCATTAAATTAATTTTTACCAGTCTGATTCCAAAACCCTGAATTTAAACTTTACGGTTTGCAGCTAACGATTTATAATACATATTTTTTAATTACATGAATTTATATTTTCCATATTCACGCATTGTTTAATTGTTAAATCATGGATATCAAGATTTAGAGTTCCTGTGTGAATGTATTTCCTTCTTTTTGTTTTCTCTCCTTTTATTTTTCCTTTTTTACAAAAAATAATCACATACTTACTTTATTATACGAGGGGCAGTCAGAAAATAAGTTTCCCCTGGTGACTGTGGACAGAGGTGTATATGAAAGACAAAAAATGTAATGAGACATTAAAGATAAAACATAACTTTATTTTTCCACATAAGTACCAAGTACATTGAGACATTTGTCATACCGCTTTATAAGCTTAAAAAAGACCTCCAGGAAAAAATCAGGGCTTTGCATACGGACGAAGCATTGAACGGCTATGGGCGAAAGACGGCACAGCAGGTGAACGCGAATGTGCAAGACACCGATACACCATTGGGTAGAGGTTGACGGCGATCAAGCAGATGGCGCTGTTGCCGTGCCTGCGCAGATGGCGCTGTTGACAACAGCGCGATATGACGTCATATTAATCTTTTTTTCAATTGGTGAAACTTTTTATTTCATTTTCGTTTTTCACGTGGAAATCTTTCAATAGAAAATTATTTACTGTAGAAAGAATTTTATTGGGGTTTTTTAATTGTTGGCAACTGCTATAACGAAAAATGTTTAAATTTAATTGGAAAAGGCTGTTAGATTTTTGGTTTTTTATCTCTATGTATTAAAATAATACGATTTTTTAAAACGTTATGATTTTGAGCTTCATAGTAGGTATTTAGTTAGAAGTACACAAATTTTCATGCTTGTAAACTATACAGTTTCTGAGAACCGGCTCTGAGGTGGACATATAACGAAACGTGAGTAATAGGGTTTCGTGAGGTGAACGAAACCCTAAAAAGACAAATGTCTCTTAATCTACGTAAATATCATATGACCACGAACAAAATTATACAATAACCACTTCCGAGTTATCCATGATCCCCAAAACCGTTCTTTATCTGTAAAAACCTCAGAAAAAAATATAATTTCGATAAGTTTTTTTTTTTTTTTTTTTTTTTTTTTTTTTTTGCTACCATTGATTTTTGGAAACGTTTCCGAGTAGTTTTTATGCGTTTCCCAGTGTATTAATCACTTTTCTTAAACCGGAATATTGTTTGTAGGATGCTATTAATACTCAATTTAACAATTTTAGTTGTGTATTTGAATTTATACATACAAGAGCGTTAATGTTAGTGCTGTTAACGTTTCGTGTTTGTCTGTAAAAAATGTTTGTTGAACATGAAAATGTTTACTTGGAAATCGATAGTAACCAAAATACATATATTCTGGATTGAGAAAACTAATTAATACCATATAAAATGTACTCGGAAACGTTTCCGAAAATCAGTGGCATCAAAAGAAACTTTTTTTTTTATAAATGCTTCATTAAATCTGGAAAAGATACGGGTGTCTGAGGTTTCTCTAGATGAAGAACACTTCCCAGAAACGTTTTTAACTCGGAAGAGATTATTGTATATTATCGTGTGGTGGTTACATTATATTTTTCCAGTTAAAAAAAAAAAATCTGTCTATTTTCCCAGTATAAACTGTGCATTGTTTTGAGCAAGGATTGAGTAAATTTCATAGGTATTGTGAATAAAAGACAATATAATTACTACAAAAGTAGAATACATGCAAAAAAAAATATGATTCAATAAACGTAATAAAATCTTATAACAAATTATGCTGTTTAAATGATTTTCAGTAGAAGTATGATTTACAAAACGATTTGCAAAACTACAATATATAATAAAACACTTTATACAACTTAAACAAAAATATGCATATCTGAAAAATTAAATGCTTTTGTCGCATAAACAAAACATACAAATATTACACACATTTACTTGCAAATATAAATAACATTATTTTGAAAGATATTTAAAATTAATTACTAAACAAGAACGGAACACCATATGTCAAGCATAGATCATGAAACGCTTTCCATCACATCTAGAAAACTGTAACGAAAATTCACCGTTAAATGAGGTGAAATAAGATATGTAATACACAGTTTAGGAAACATCTAACACATTTAAAAATCCACTTTTAGCATTTACCTACCATAGTCATAAAAGTAGTCAACTTATTTTGCGCAGCCCTGTATGTGATCTTGGATATATACTACACAGTACGATAAAAATTAGTTTAGTTAGAAAGTTCACTTTTAGAAATTTTCGCCAATCGCTAAAAATGCTCTCGAAATTTTTTGTACAGCTCCTGTATATTATATAAAGATTTTTTTGCACACCACATATTAAACTAAAATTTAATTCAGGAAAAAAAACGCATAAGGTAAATTAAAACTTACTTCCAGCAATTACCAACCATTAACGACAATGCATCTTGTTCTATGCGTAGCCCTGTATATGAATTTTTTTATATTCCACAAACTTATATTAGTCTACTAAATATAGTTCAGCAGGAAAATACATAACACAATTAAAAATACCCTTAAGCAATTTGCTCTCATATTTAGTAATAGTACTTACGAATTCCTTTGTGTAGACCTGTATATGATCAACATAATTTATACACTCCACGTATTATGCAAAGATTTAGTTAAACCTAAAAATCGAAACCAATGTTAAAACCCTGTAAATGAATAATAAATACTTTGTACACCATATTTAGAAAGAGCATGTTTTAGTACGCTACATAATTGTATATCAATTCCATCATGTTTCGAATGCCGTAACATCATCAAAATGCACTTGAAACGATTTATTTCCCATTGACCGTAATGTAACGGAATACTTTTGACTGCTCCTGTACATAAACTATAAATGTACAAAAACTATAAATGTAGTAATAAAAACATATACTACACACTTCATTTTTAATAAGGATCATGCTGTAAGTGCCAATCACATACAAAAATTTCAGCGCAATCCCAGTATATTTACTAGAGTTAGATCACGGACAGACAGAAGACGAACCGAAGTCATAAACACTTTTCAACTATGTTGGAAAGTGTTAAAAATGATTTCTAAATTAATCACATACACATTGTGAAATGAAAATAGATTAATTTAAAAAACCGCATTTTCAAAACAAATAATTTATTTCAAATTGATTTTTTATGGAAGTATTTTAAATAATACTACAATTACGATATTCAAATTTATTAATGAAACATTAATCATTCAGAGAATAATTTAGCATTTTAATATAATTTAATATTTAATGGTATTGTTAATGCTAAATTAATCCCATTTGAAGCGTTCGGGTAATTTCGTGACATGCGATGTTAATGATGTTTAGAAACTTCAGTTTAGATAATGATCTTGTAATTAGTTAACACAAATAACAAACAGTTTACTGACATCCATTATGAATCAATATAAGCGGCTTAATAGCATTCTCGATATTAATTAAATGTAATTGCTGTTTTGATGTACATTCCAAAACCTTTATTTCAAATATGCTACTAATCAATATTAAGCTGAAGTACATTATGTATAATGTGAAATATTCTGTTTAAAATTTTATTAAATTTATTTCATTTATCATTGTTCCACGTCTTGACTAATCATTTGATTAATTGTCCGATGAATTAATTTTTTTTATAGCATGCTGAATTAAAACTAGAAGAAAGCCTTGAAAAAAGGAACAAAACATAATATGTATAGAAAATATGTGGTTAGAAAGTACTGCTCAAATTTCATAAAAACAATGGTTATCTATCAAATAAAATTTGCCTTTTTAAATTGCAACTGAAACAATTAAAAAAACAAAACAAAACTACAAATTACTAGCAAAAACATGAGTTTATAAAGTAAAAGAAAGGATGAAAGGAAAAGTAAATATAAATAAAAGAAATGATTTTAGTTATTAGTTTTATCATCGAAATTTTATTTTTTTTAATGCTCTTAATTAAAATCTACACTTTATATAAATTTATTTTTTTCTGTTTATTCATCAACTGAAGATGAAAAAGATAGAAATTGGATTAATATTGGGCTATACGTAAGTTTTATAAAATGAAAATTTACGTATTCTACCAAACTAAAACTCAGCTAACTACCCGAGCAATTTTAAAGAGAGAGACAAGTTAAGAATCGTTTACAACCGAATCCAGCTAAAAAAGTTAACAAGATGACCCTGGAATAATTCTATAATCTTGCAACTGTTTTTAAACCAGTGTAACTGCTGAGCGCTGAGTATTATTTCCGCAAAAAATTTAGAATAATATTTTAAATGGTTTTGCGACTAGAACGTCATGCACAAATACAGTTATGATGTCAAATCATATATTAATTATTGCTTTAATCATTCCCCCTCTTATTTAACTTCATTGTTTCAAAATTTGCCCCATTGTGTCATTTTTAATGCTCAAATATCTCAATATATATATATATATATATATATATATATATATAAGCCAAATTAAAATTACAAAACAATAGCTTTTATGCGATAAGCGCTACAGCCGCCAATAACCACACAAATTATATATAGACTTCTTTTTTATAATATGCAAGTATTTTACCAGAACCAGATTTTCACACAATATTCAAATGTTAATTAACAAGTGAAAAACAACAAAATACCAAAATTAAACAAATCATTGATTTGTTTAATTTTGATATTTTGTTGTTTTTCACTTGTTAATTAATATTTAAATATTGCGTGGGAATATATATTTATATATATATATATATATATATGTATGTATGTATATATAAATGTATATATGTATATATAAATGTCAGTATATATAGAATGTTGGTTAAAAAAACCTCCCCCTCCTTTTGATATGTTTATTATTAAATCTCTACCCCCCCCCCCCCCCTGTTTATTCTTAAATATATCATTACCTCACTCTTTCGTTAAAAGCATTTTGTTCATAATTTCGCCCTAATTTGTTAAATTTCAGTTATAACAGATTTTATTGAATTTATTCAATTAAATTCTCATATAATAGTTTCGTTAAATTATTGCATTGTGTTAAGAAATAAAGAAAACTGTGCCTGTAATGATTTCAAGTCCTTGTTTGATCACGTTCCGTGGCACATAATAGTTCTCCAATATATCCCTATGTATCCCTATCTATTTTAAAAATAACTCAAAGACATATGAAAAAGTCAATGTATGGCGGATTAAAATACCAGAGTAACATCACGAACCCCTCTAGTCGTTAACCTTTAACTGGTGTGACTAAAATTTGTCACTCAACTGATGTGATGTCACTCACTGACCTCTCGTATAAAATTAATTAAAAAACTAACTGAGATGGTTGAATTTTTTTAAATGTAGTTCTAACAAGATTGATGTACTTTTTTTAAGAGAATATGAATTAAATTGTATGAAAAAAGTGTTTTATTCATCTTATTTTACGTCAGTACAAAAAAAAAAACTTTTTTTTTTTTTCAAAATAAACAGTAGTTTGTTAATTTTGCTAATTAAACATAAAAATTAATCGTGTACAAATTTTTTTACAAATTAACGATGCAACAGAGTATGAAAATTGAAATGAAACTTTTTATATTACAAAAATAATATTTACCTTACAAATATGCAAGAGTCAAAGTACATCATTACTGCAGTCAACACATATTTTTCATGTACATTGAAGGCATGCTCGTTTTTGGCATGAAAGACATTTATATGATGTTTTTCTCCTTTTTTCAACAGAGCATGTGAAACATGTTTTTCGGGGATTCGGTTTTTCTTCTGACTTATAAAATACGCTGCTCCGGTTTTCTTGTTCTTTACCAATAATTCTTTGAATATTGAGTCTTAATTCTCTCGACAAAACTCCTGTGTCAGTATGTCTTCATTTCATCGCAGGGTGAGTTATCTGATTTGCTAATGTGAGCATGAAATCTCGTCTATCAATGTTTGGAGCTTCAGGATATGATTGAAATAAGACCTAAGCATTTACGGCAAAGATATCGACAATCCTTAAAAATATCGCCATATACCAACGAGGCGTTCAGCAGCCACATGTATAAATGGAACATTTTTGTCAAGCTTAACCATGCCGCCTTGAGAAAGGTTATACAAGACTATAATTTCTGGTTTTCCAGAAGAATCATTAGTTGTACTGCATTGATGCGTTGATGCTATTAAAAAAACAATCTTTTTCTTTCTGGGTACATATGAAAGAAGCGTCATATCTTTAGTGTAGCCATACAGTGAATTTCCTTCATCCCTTGAAGCGGCGCTACGAAATTCATTAGGGATTTCATGTTTATTTTTTTAAGTGTGCCAACATATGTAAGGCCTTTACTTTTCAAGCATTGCACTAGTTCCACAGAGCTGAACCAATTATCCACGGTTATATTCCTATTTGATTTTCCCATTGGTTTTATCAAACGTAAAACCGATTCCGTTGGTTTATTCATTTTTTTCTACCTCCGTCAGACTAATACTATCCGAATCATTGCCACAATATATGTATGCATTAAATAGATAATTAGTTCTGCCATCACAAAGAGCCATAATTTTCAATCCATACTTAGCCGGTTTCTTAGGCATGTACATTTTGTATTTGCACCGACCCCTAAAGGGAATCAACATTTCATCAACGCATGCATATTCACAAATAGAATATTTTTTAATACTGTTATTTATGAGAATATTGAATATTTCAGAAATGGCTGCAGCTTTGTCAATGGTTATTTGTGCCTCTCTTGTAGCAGGATCGTCGAAACGTAAGCAATTCAATAAAATCAAAAACCTTACTTTCGACATAACACAGCGAAATACTTCTCGGCCTGTCTCATCGGTAACAAATAAACCTTGCGATTGATGATAAACCTTGCGCACCGACCCCGAATATTGGTCACAGAATATTTTTAATACTGTTATTTATGGTTATTTGTGCCTATCTTGTAGCAGGATCGTCGAAACGTACGCAATTCAATAAAATCAAAAACCTTACTTTCGACATAACACAGCGAAACACTTCTCGGCCTGTCTCATCGGTAACAAATAAACCTTGCGATTGATGATAAACCTTGCGCACCGACCTCTAAAGGGAATCAACATTTCATCATCGCATGCATATTCACTAATAGAGTATGTTTTAATCTGGGAGCACGGCAGTGCGTCCGCCAAGTTCGCACAGGCCGTTAAGCTACCTTTTCCCTGACCATTTCGGCCTACTTTTCACCCCCTCATAACTGCGTTTTGGTGAGAGCTAGAGAGTTTTCCTTTTTAACACACATTAATATAATGAAACTGAACTAGGTTCCGAGATTTCTTATTTCTGTATTTAATATTTTACGAAATATGAGATTCCGAAAAAGGGCTTTTTTGTAACTGACTCACAGGGGATCATCAAATAACTAAAAAGTTGGTGATCATCAAATAACTAAAAAGTTGGTGATCATCAAATAACTAAGGTACTTCTAACAGTCGTAGAATCATAAAATTTGACAAGTAAGTAGGTTTTGTCACACAATTAACCAGAAAAGTCTGAAAACATAGAATTTCTGCCTTTAACCTGTTAACCGGTCGCCCCGAGATAAGTCGTCGCTAAAATACCTTCCTTTTTCGTTTGCCCCGAACCATATCGGGGAACGGAGACTGTTTGATTTTCGGCAGTCCCGAGTTCTGAAAACTTGTATTGCTAGCATCCTTACATATCAACTGCTTCACTCCCCCATTTCGGCGCAGAGAAAGGGAAAGTGATGGATTACTTCAGGGTCTTTTACAAAGGGAGAAGACCACATGCGGTTTTGCATTTGAGGGGGACATGTATGCAATTTCCAAACCTATTCTTTTCTGTTACAAAAGAAGACTATTTTGGATGTTGAAAACTAGACCGCAAAACGTTATAACTTGTTTTATTATTTACTCAAATAAAACAAAATATCGTAACTTAATGTAGAACTTTTTTTTTTTTTTTGCATAATTTAAAATCATTGCAAAAATTGCAATGATAAAAACGTTTAATTTTTTTTCAAATAAAAAGAAAATTAAACGTTTTTATCATTGCAATTTTTGTTTTTTTATGAATTTTGTAACTTTATGTATTTTTAAGATTTATTTTCTCTCTAACAAACGTATTAAGATTTTGCTTTTCATATGAATTATTAGTGGATGTTGTTGCATTTTGGAATTTTACTAATTCACATTCGAAATTATAACGTAACGAAAGGTTTTATTTTATTTTTCACATTAGAGTTTATTTACGAAAACTATTTTAATTTTTTAACATTGCATTCGAAATTTTGTCTTGCTAGGTGATCATGGTCTTTTTTTTTTTTTTTAACAAAAAACGCATTTTTAGTGATTGGGGCAAAATTAGTTAAATTAAAAATATTATAACATAATTATCTTAATATTATTATTAACTAGTAGACATACACCTTCGATTTTTTTTTTCAAATGAAATTTATTTTCAAAAAACTTAGATTGGTGGGGAAAGAGAGAATGATAAATGATAGCAATATTTAAGTGTGCAATTGCTAGTGTTATTTTTCAATTCTCTTTTATTTTTCTGGGAATGTTAAATTCACTTTGGCTGAATGTTTCTTTCATACGTTACGTATTTACTAAAAACTGTTTTATGAACATGTAAAATCTGTATGAATATATAAGAAAATTAAACTGTTTATTTTATGAATAATAATTACTCATCAAAAAATCTCCCAGATAAAGTTATTTTTCAAAATAATAGTATAAATTAAAACACAAATTTTATTACATACATGTTTAAAATAAAAATAAAACATTTATATTTCAAAGTTTGGTGTTTACAATAAAAGAAGGAAATTAAACATTTTTTTTTCTTTTTAACAACTGTTGCCCCTAAATAAAACGTGTAAGGCACTTTTTTTGTAGGATTATTTTTTTCTGTTCAGGATCAGAAAGGAAGTATAAACAGGACTCCCAATTGGTCCGTTTTTTGATTACCAGTATTTGCTAAAAATTGTTTCGAGGTAGGTTCTTAGAAAAAAAAAAATAATAAAATTCATATGGAAAAAAAGACTTGTACTCACGTAAATTCATAGATACGAATGGATTTTTTTTTTTTTTTTTTTTTTTTTTTTTTTTTTAATAGTTAAAAAAAAGTTTGGCTTTTCCTGCTTTCTGTTGGAAGATACGCAAATAACTTTACCTGAAAATTAATCAATTCAAGAAAAAATTACCATGCTTCATAGTAATGTGCCCGTACAAATTTCGTACAACTAAAAGTAGGATTGGGGGCCCATAAAAGTTCAGAATAAGCTTGTTTAATTTGTTCAGCTAACTAGGCAAATCTTAATGTAAAACGGAGGGAAATTATAAAATAATTCCCTTGATTTCTACTCCTCTCTCCTTTCTTTGTTTAATTCCTTATAATTAATGTTTTTCTAGAAAACTGTCGCAAGCTGTTATTCATAACAATTACAGAAAAAAGTCTATTTTACAATGCATTTAAAAAAATACAACAGTAAAACGATTTCGTAAAGAAAAAAATTCACATGTAATGCAGGTGGATATCCTTTTTTTCAACAAATACTGAATCGATTTCAAAACTTTTTAAAAATAGATTTGACAGCAGCTAAACAACAAATTTATCGTTCGGCAAAAAAATTAAAATAATTAAAAAAAAAAAAACAAAAAAAAAAACACTTGATTCCTACTCTTGACAAAATTGCATAACTATTGAATTTTTATTAGGGTTTCGTTCATCTCACGAAACCCTATTTTCCCCGCTCCGTTGTCTGTCTGTCACAGAGCCATTCTCGAAATCTAAGTAACTTACATAGTTGAAACTTTGTGTATAAATCAGAATATCAGCTGTGAAGAGCTGAAAATATTAAAATTTGAAAAATTCGTATTATTTTAATAAATAGAGATAAAAACCAAAATTCTAATAGCCTTTTCCTATTAAATTTAAACATTTTTCGTTATAGCCGATGTCAAAAATTAAAAATCCACGATGAAATTCTTTCCACAATAATTAATTTTCTATCAGACGATTTCCACGTGAAAAATGAAATAAAAACTTTCACCTATTGAAATAAAGATTAATATGAAATAAATTGATTGACGTCATAGTGGTAATAAAACATAAAACGGAAAGATTTCTCAATAATACAAGGAGTATGAGTATGTGTATGTGCAAAAAACAGATTAATATCAGGTCATTAGAGAATTAAAAAGAAAATCTGACGTCCTATCGGAAGTTTAACGGATTTTTCAAATGTTTCAGAATAATACAAAGCGCGCGTATCAATATGAGTAACAGAGAATAGTAAATATGTGAGTTTGAGGCACGTATTGAATCATGATAAAAACCCGATTATGGAAATATTTTAATATTTTGAAGATGTACAAGATGTTTAATTTTGAAATTAATTTTTTTAAGTATCGCATTTAGTCCACATGACATAGATATTACTATGACAGAATATAATAGCGGACTTCGCCCTCTATCATGCTGGTTTGGAGATTCGAAAAAACGAGAAAAATAGACCGGTAAATTTTTACTTTATAAAAAACATGACTTTTTTTTTTTTGGTTGCTAAATGAAATTTATTTGCATGTATTAAAGAGAGGATAAAGTGTTTTGAAAGGAATATTAAACGAAACACTTTGAGCAATCTTTGATCACACTTACCCAGTTGTTATTTTTTCTGTCTGATAGAGCAATTTATAATTTAGCTACTAGAAAATAAATAAGAAGTGTTTTTAACAAAAAGGTTTACTAATGTCAGCTGATGTACAGTAATATATATTTTTTACATGAGAATTTTTTTTCGAAATTTCATACACATTGCATGTTTTAATTTCTTTTTTCAAAAGATTGATTATATTACACAACTTAACTACTGCCAAAACTATTTAAAAAAGTATTGAAATTGTTTTAGTAGTTCACGAAAGAAAAGGTACAGCGATATAATCTGTTTACATGTAATTTTTTATTTGTTGTCACCCCTTAAAAATTTTAATCCACTGATTTTCATAACTATCTAAGATGTATATGTAATGAAAACACTATCAAATTTTGCAGATCTTTTTGTAGGGAGTAGGATGTATTTTTAATGCCTTTTAGATGTCAAACTGTGCAGTTTGTAGTGATACTTCACTAGAAAAAAAAACAGTTTCCTTTATTTTATTTTTTTTTTTTACATTGAAAATATGCAGCATATTTTTTCGCATTTTTGTAAATATTTAGAATAGCTGAAATGTTTTCCCAAAAAATAAATGGATTCAGAATAAAATCAAATTGTTTGTAAGATTGCAATTCTACAGTTGTCTTCTATATATTATTTGTTTCGAAAATAACTAAACTTCCCAATCTGAAAAGAACACAGTCCCTCTTATCCACAGGAGACACTATGGGGGAGATTTTCTTAGGAGATAATCGAGCACAAAAGCAATTGACATCTCAATAGGGGGGTAAGCATTAGCCACGTAGGAAAACAAACATTCTTGTTCTTAGCCCAAGACGATATTTGACCAGAAAATCTCTAGGTAACAGCGAAAATATGAGGTGGCTTTCTTGCTATCGCTGTGCCGTTGAACTGGTTAAACCCTTCAAATAGGAGGTGCTGATTTGGCTATATACAGTTCGTAACACATTCAATTGGCAAATTAAATTAATTGCATTGTTGCAACCATTTGTGTTTTTTGTTGTACGATAAACATTTAAGTAATAATAGTTGCCAAGACAATCATTTCCTCGCTCATATTTGACGCCATAGTTGGTCGCCAAAGCCTGATTACAGAAAATTAGCCTGAGTTTAAAGGTGTTACATGGTTTCAAGCAGAATGAATTTTTTATATTCTTTTCCGAAAATGTTGGGAAGGCAAATCTTTTAGTTTATCTGTCCGTTTTTCTATTTTTTACTTCCTTAAAATAAATTTTATTATAAATGTCGGTATTCTAATCGCAATAGCACTCAGTCAATCTGGCAAAATTCCAGTGGGTTGTTAGTTCTTTAAGTGCATTTTAATGATGTTAATAAACTTTATATATATATATATATATATATATATGCACACTGGATTTTATTTGAAATATATATATCTATACTAATATTATAAAGTAGTAAAGATTGTTTGTTTGTTTGTTTGTTTGTTTGTAGGGGGTAATCTCTGTAACTACTGAAGAGATTTCAAAAGTGATGGTGGCAAATTGATGGTGACAATCCCTGCTCTAACATAGGCTATATTTTATGTCGGTGCCACTACCTCCAGGGGGTTGCAAAAGCGAAAAACGTTCTAAAATTTCGATTTTTTTTATACTGGAGGAGCTAGGAACATGAAATTTGGCATGGTAGTTACTTATAAGATGTAAATGCTCTCTAAGAACAAATTCTAATAAAATTCGAAATTTAAAAGGGTGAGATGAGCGAAAAGCGTTCTAAAAACATTCTAAATTACAATTTCTATATGGAATATCTGGAACTACAGAACCGTTTTCAAAAGTGATTGTGGCAAATTGATGGTGACAGTCCCTGCTACAACATACGCTATATTTTATGTCGGTGTTACTACCCCCAGGGGGGTGCAGGAGCGAAAAACGTTCTAAAATTTCGATTTTTTTTATACTGAAGGAGTTAGAAACTTGAAATTTGGCATGGTAGTTACTCTCTAAGAATAAATTTTTAAAAAATCGAGATGTAAATACTCTCTAAGAACAAATTCTAAAAAAATTCGAAATTTAAAACTGTGAGATGAGCGAAAAGCGTTCTTAAAACTTTCTAAATTACAATTTCTATGGAATCTCTGGAACTACCGAACCCTTTTCAAAAGTGATGGTGGCAAATTTTTGATGGCAATCCCTGCTCCAACTTAGGCTATATTTTATGTCGGTGCCACTAATCCCAGGGTGGTGCAGGAGCGAAAGACGTTCTAAAATTGAATTTTTTTTATATACTAAAGGAGCTAGAAATTTGAAATTTGGCATTGCAGTTACTTATAAGGTGTAAATGCTCTCTAAGAATAAAATAAAAAAAATTGAAATTTAAAAGGGTGAAATGAACGAAAAGCGTTCTAAAAACATTCTAAATTACAATTTCTATGAAATCTCTGGAACTACAGAACCGATTTCAAAAGTGATGGTGGCAAATTGATGGTGATACTTCCTGCTCCAACATAGGCTATAATTTATGTCGGTGCCACTAATCCCAGGGGGGTGCAGGAGTGAAAAATTTTCGAAAATTGCGACTTTTTTTATATTGAAAGAGCTAGAAACTTGAAATTTGGCATGGTAGTTACTCTCTAAGAATAAATTTTTAAAAAATCGAAATTTAAAAGGGTGAAATGAGCGAAAAGCGTTCTAAAATCTTTCTAAATTACAATTTCTATGGAATCTCTGGAACTACAGAACCGATTTCAAAAGTGATGGTGACAATCCCTTCTCCAACATCCTCTTTAACCCCTTCGCGACGAGCGACCTTTAGAGAATTTTTAATCTTTTACTACCGGTTTTTCAAAACAGAATTTTTCACCTAATTGAATCGCAAAAATGCTAAGATTTAATGAGGCAAATCTTACAATAAAAAATAACTGGTGGGAATAATCGAGGATTCTGAGCATCTTATGCGTCACGTATACGTGTCTCTCGTCCCCAAGGGGTTAATATAAAGCTATGCGTTGCTGACGACTGGGTTTTTCGCTAATCTTTGCCACAGATTAAACTCGGAAAATGAAACATTTGAAGTTACTGAAAAAAATAATAGCTCGAAAAGTATTTGTCAGAAAATTGTTAAACAAACTGCGTTTGAAAAGTAAAAAAATGTATATTTCTGAATATAAATTTCAAATCTAATGATTATGCCATTTTTCAAATATTGAATTTCAAAAATTACCAAATTTCACAATGGAGTACCATGGCGAAAAGATAATGATAAGGGCGACGTGTCCTGACGTTTATATTGGCTATAGCACGAGTCACAAATTATAGTAGTCTTATTATTCTGTTAAAATATAAAAGTGAACTATGAAATGTCAATATTTTGTTTGATTTAAAATTCGTTAAGAGAAATTGACCAGCGTAACGGGCGTAGCTTGCTAGTATATATATATATATATATATATATATGCATATGCATCACGTATATAATACATATGCATCATTATGACGTCCACATAAACAGGGTATTTTTGTCGCCAAATTTGGCGATATTTCGTTAAGTGTCGCAAAGCTTGGAGAGAATTTGACGCTAGAGTCTATTTTTCATTGCGAATTTTTAGAGCGAGTAATCATCTATTAATATTATGCGGTTAATTAAATGGCAAAACGCACGAATGTTAATAAAGTTTCAATCTTTCGTCACTACACAAGACCTCTGCTCTTGCTATTATATTGTACTGTTATTATACTTAGTCTTACTATATTGTTAGTCTTTACTCTCTTAAAAGTTTATTATAGAAAGAGAATTTACAGAATTAAAGCATCGAAACTGCCAGTTCTAGATTATTATAAATTTATAACATATATCCAGTTTATCGATATGTACGTTAGAATGAATCTTCTATAATGGGGTTCCTCGCATTTTAGCTTCATGTTTTCGAGTAAATTTAGCTAAAATCTTAAAACCAAGACATATTGACATATTATCTAAGACGATTAGATGAGAATAAAGGTAGATTTTCTAATGGAAGAACGGCAGTGCGTCCGTAGATTTTCTAATCTTCCTTAATCGTTCCAAAGTTAGAATGAAATGGGAAAAAATTAGCATCAATATGGTTTACTGTAAATATGGATAGCTTAACAGGCGTTTAACAAGAATCACTTCACTTCAATGTAAATTACAGAAGATTACTTAACAGGATTAAAAATCTCCGTATTAGAGAGTATAACGATGCAAACGGACATGAAGCGTAAATTCCTAAATAAATTAAGCGGTAATTGTCAATAAATATGAAATGGATAACAACAGAAAATATAAGATATGCTGCCAATGATCGCAAAGAGAATTTCTCTAACAGAAACTTCCGATTTGGCGAAGGATTGAGCAAGTAAATCTAATACATGAAAATGAAAATCTGTTTGTCTGCCTGCACTTCTATACAAATCAACAGCTTGAAAGCCAGAATTGTGAAATGCTACGTGTAGGTGTATTAAAACACGGCCGAGGCAACTAAAGTAATCGGAATCGAAATATAATGCAGAGTTAATTTTTAAATAATAAAAAACCAAAAAATCTATCAGCTTCCATATCCTGTGCTGGTTCGCGCGATTGGCAAAAAAATCCAAACTGCTGCCATAAAAGGTGTGATGTCACGTAGATAAGGTCAATTCCAGTTGTTAAGTTAAAACTCCAAAGACTGAATATCGCAACAACCAAATCAAACATTTATCGCCAAAAACAACTCGCCAAACCTACCAACACAGGATATTGAACTCTTCCCGCCTTTTCCGCTTAAATGTGAACATTTTTCGTTATAGCAGTTGCCAACAATTAAAAATCCACAATGAAATTCTTTCTACAATAATTAATTTTCTATTGAAAGATTTCCACGTGAAAAATGAAAATAAAAATAAAAAGTTTCAGCAATGGAAAAAAAGATTAATATCACGTCATATTGGTAATATAACGGAAAATTTCAAACATTTCTCAATAATACAAGGAGTATGAGTATGTGTAAATACAGAAAGCAGGTTAATATGACGTCATTCGATAATTAAAAAATAAATTTAATATAACGTCACATTGGAAGTTTAACGGATTTTTCAAATGTTTGGGAATTGAGTATCAATATGAGTAATAGTGAAAGCAAGTAGGTAAGATGTCAGCAGGTGAGTACAATGTCATACGAGTTTGAGGAACGTATTGAATCATGATAAAAGCATGATTATAGAAATATTGGCATATTTTAACATTTTGAAGTTATCTATACAACATGTTTAATTTTGAAATTGATTTTTCTACACAAACATTCTTAAAATCTCGAACAGCACCAAGTACTTCGGCTAGTTATGAATATAAGTAATATGATGAAGTGCTTAGCATACATATTAGAAATAATATATTGTTTGCCTGAGACGGCTAGTATTTTGATGTAAACTACAAATAAAAATATAGATTTGTAAAGCATAATAAAATAATTTTAAAATTCTTTGACATTTATACATTTATTATATTTATATCCTTTATACATTTGATAAAACCTACAAAAAGCAGTGATATCCCATCAAAAAACTTTCTGTAAAAAAAAAAGCGCCAAGTTCTCCTTAATGTTTCCGCCGTAAAAAGTACTGATATCTGATGTTCGCCCAAGTTAAAAGTCAAACATCCGAAATCTTTCATTCAAAATGGCTTCCTGCGACTTGGCCGTTAATGCATTTTAGAAGGTTTTTCAAATTCTAAAGAATGTATAATGATCTACATGTCTTCAACATTTTTTTGAACATTTTACGCATTTTGTTGTACAAAGTACTAAAATATAATACACATTTTTAAAAACATAATTTCGAGATCACAGCTGTCGAGAATGGTCCACTCTGGTTCTCAACGTCTCATATAATGTAACACAATGTGAAATTTGATGAAAAAAATATTCATTTGAATTCATGTTAATGACAATAGACCGTACAAAATGGTCATTAAACCATGGTAAAACTAAATGATGGTTAATCAAAACTAATGTTTCTTGAAACTCAATGGTATGTATCACAAAGCTTTTAATTACAATGTCATCATACGAATTTGCCTATTTGCATTCCGATATTACTTTTAAATGCATAATTTCCAATCATTAATTTTGAAATGATTTATCGACGTAATTATTTATTTCAAATGAAAGATATGGCATGTTTAACATCAATCAGGGTGTATTATGTATTCTAATTTATTTTTCTCAGTATTACATTCTTCTAATGTTTTTAACCTAGAATGCATTAACGGCCAAGTCGCAGGAAGCCATTTTGAATGAAAGATTTCGGATGTTTGACTTTTAACTAGGGCGAACATCAGATATCAGTACTTTTTACGGCCGAAACATTAAGGAGAACTTGGCGCTTTTTTTTTTTTACAGAAAGTTTTTTGATGGGATACTGTTATTTATGAGAATATTGAATACTTCAGAAATGGCTGCAGCTTTGTCAATGGTTATTTGTGCCTCGTCGAAACGTAAGCAATTCAATAAAATCAAAAACCTTACTTTCGACATAACACAGCGAAATACTTCTCGGCCTGTCTCATCGGTAACAAATAAACAATCAACATGTTCGTGGTTAGATTAAAAAACTACTGAATATAACAGGAGACCAAAGAAAGCCTTGATCTCAGTGGTATCAGTATCCTTCAACTCACATCTATTTAATATTAGAATGCGTTTCTCTATAATTACTAATTTTTACATTAGTCCACTTGATGGTAATGTTTACTACATTTTCATCAAATAATAAATCCCACACTTGTTCGGAATCCGCTTTAGGGCCTGTTTTTTGAAAGGCCTCGCAAACCTGGCAGTTTCATTATAGTATTATGCTGCGATGTACTCACAGAACGTGTTGGTCCTACAGCTGCCCACTTGAAACGGTTCTTTCAGTAATAAAAATTATGTTGAACTCCATCAGAAATATTTACATTTTCCCCATCGGAAAGTTTGGAATTTGTTTCGTCATCACTTTCAATAGTAAAATCTGCATCCTCAGAACTTTCAATATCGGAAAATTTATGATCTGACCAGTTGTTCATCCTCGATTTCCTTCTGGCTGAGGTAAGTAGGACGTTTTGAAGGTTGCGATTACATCATAACACAAAAAATAAAACTAAAGAAATGCAAAAGAAATAAAATATAACTAATGCTGAGTAGTGTACTACATTTTCAAATAATAACACAGCTGGTGTGAAGCGTCTGTCAGACCCCAGCGTCACGAATAAAACATTTAAAATCAACTCACAGAATTCTCGCTTTGTGTGTGACCTTGGCAAGCTGCCAGAGGAAGGTACTGGTTCGGGCAAGTAATATTGGCACTTTAAAAGGGTGGAAGTTGTATAGCTGGGAGTCGCAGAGTCTGTGAGACCGCGTGACATCAGTTAAAGGTGAAAAGGCTGCACATATATTGGAGAAGTCCTTTTGAAAAGATGAATATAATTTATGCCAAATACAGTCATGTTTTATGCATTTTCCAATTTATTTCAGTGTTTTGTTCAAAGAACATCGCCAAGACTGCAGCCCCTTTGGCGATTGAATTCATTCGAGTTTGTCTGGCTCCAAGTGGAACAAATCACTTCTCTGCTTCTTTTCTGTCTGTAAGGACAGCGCAAGGCAAACTCAGTCGTATCTCTCCTCTGTACCACTATTGGCCAAATTAACCATGTTATTCTTTTAATAAATGGAAATTTAAATGTTAACCGGAGTTTTCTTTAATTTTTTCAAAAAATAAAAATAAAAAATAAAAATATAAAGAAAGGTAATCTGGAACTTTCGCAATGTAGCAAATTAAAGTATAAGAAGTATTACTATAACAGTGATGCAAGAGCAATGTTTTGTAAAGTTTCCTTTTTGTACCTCTGTGTTCTGATGCAACTGAAGTCGAGTACAATTTCTGTAATTTATAATTGTAACATAGACAGTAAGGAAAGATAAACCAATTACAAAAACTTTAGTTAAAGGTTTCACGATACAACAGAGAGGTCTTCAGTTTTATTATAAGAGCCAAACATGAACTTTGGTTATTTTAATATAACATTATTCAAATTTCATAATATCGAATTGTTTTGTAAATAATGCAAGCGTCCTCGATTTATTCTAAACATACATAGTTTTCTAAACATATAAAATTTCACATAATACATGTGATAAGCATTATGCAAGACTTTTATAATTTCTTATAGATTTTAAACTGTCTTATTTCTTACTATCTTTATGCCATACTATTTTTAATGAGGAAGGCAAAATTAAGAAACTAATGAATTATCTTCATGAGAAAAACTAATTAAAATAAAGACAACCTCATCCGGAAATTAGAAAAGTATTAATTCCCACCCACGTGATGTCTCTATTGAAATAAATACTTTTAAATTAGAATGTTTAAAATAATCTAAGGATCTTCTTGAATTTAATTCGCACGAACAATTTCAATACTTTAAGTGAGTTATTTATAACATCTAAGAAGAAATATTTGCAGTGATAACATCAAAACAACTATTTATGCATCTAAAGCCCTGAATGAAGATAAACACCTCATTTAAAATCGCAAGTACATTAGTTGTAAGTAAATAATTCATGTGGAAGTTTTGAATAGGCATAAAGTTGTTAATTTTAAACAGAAATATGCAACATCTTCAATTTGAAAGCTTCAAAGTGTTGGGTTATTTCTGAAAATTGTGAAATATTTGAAAACATACATTAAAGATCTTAATAGGATTAAAAATTATTTTCGGTTTACTTATGTGCTATATTCACGTCCTATTGCTAATAATAATTACATACAGCCAACCCAAAAGAAACAAGTTGGAAATTGTACGTCATACGTGACAAATGAGGTGCGTTCGTACTATAGCTAGTTATCTAAATATTCAGATCTTGATGATTTTTAATTCTGTGAAATGAATTATATCGTCTGCAGATTAATTTCTGTAATAAAATAAGCATCTCGGTCGCTTGACGATTAAACTTCGGAAGCTCCTGTAACAAGAAAGCACCGATTTAAAAAAAAATTCAAATTTCTTAATAAATATTTTTATTAATATCTCCTAAACTTTTGATTCGATTTTTAAAAAATTTGAAATGTCTCGACTAAATTCTGCAAAGATAATATATCTGAAATTCCAAACCATTCGGTTGGGTAGTTTTTGCGTTGTTATATGCGGACGGACGGACAGACAGACAGACAGACAGACGGACGGACCAAGCGACGACAATAGGTGCTACGTATTTATATAATTACGAACAAGCCTAAAAAAGCTTAAAGGATCGTCTTCATACTAAAAGTGTACCAATCTCTGAATTTTCAATACAAACACCTAATTTTGACAAATTCAAATGGATTAGGAATTATGAAAGTTTAAAGTTTGGAACTACTCATTTTAATTTCATTTGTAAATGTTGCAAAACAGATTGCAATGCAGGCAGTTTTCCAAGCATAACTCAAAAACTACTTAGCGGAATGACCTGGCCTATAATCTTGGATTCGCATATTCAAATCTTCTAAAAATAGATTTCTCTTAAAAACTGATAGATTACAATTTGTGAGAACAATTATAAATTGTAACCTTTTTTTTTTTGTACATAAAGCGATAGTTTTGTGCTACCGTAAAAACACACGAATCGACTTTTGTTTGCCCTATGAAATGTTGTATTTTTCAATTCTGTAAATTTTCTTGAGGGTGAGCAATATTTAACCTTTTGTGACTCAAGAACACATATTTGAAAAATATTTGCTCAGATGTTGGAATACACCATTTTAGGCATGTAAAAAGTAATTAAAAATTTTAGAACATAAAAATAAAAATATATTAACTAAAAGGTGCTTTTTTGACATCTGCAACTTACAGAAATTTACGTATTTCTCATAAATATTGTCAGTTTTCTAATACAAAATTTGTAAAGGATGCAAACTTACCTTTCTAAAAAAAATAATTTTTGTACGTCTCATGCCTTTTTTATTTGACGAAATTTACGAAGCGATTTTTTTAGCAATAATGATGTGAAACTGTTCAAATGATGAATACAATTTTGTCATGAAAAATTAACCCAGTATCGCCGTCTGTTGCAAATTCTATGAACAATTTATATTAACTGCTGTGTTGGAAAACAGCTGCAAATAAGTAAAATCGTCTTTTAAACCCCACTGTGAAAGTAAAAATGACTTTTGGGTATGTTGCAGACATGCAATGCGGTAATACAAAGGGTTAAAATCATTTTACGACAAAGTTTGACTAAACAGCCACTGAATAATTATATGCACACAGATTTCTTCTATATTTGATATAGATTTATTAATCATGCAGTCAAAAATATTCTGTTTCAGTAATTTATTCTATCGAAAAATGTCATCTTTTTACCGTCTACTGAAATTGCGAAATTAAAACAAATGACGTTTTGTGCAACAATGTCATTTGTGACCCTCTGAAATTATTGAATATTACATAAAAGATCTATTATAGAATGGCATTAATTTACATTCCTTTCTGTGTTTAAATATATTTAATGTTATATGCTTTAATAAGTAAAGCATTGATAAATATATAAACTGTACAACGTCTGTGAATACATTCTTTTAAATATAATCATGCCAAAAACAGAGACTATTATTATTTCTATCTAATCACTATATTTTCTAAAAGCTACCTATTGTATGATTAAATTGATTGTATGAAATATTATGGTACAATCTGTTTTTAAATCTATCTTGCAAACAAATGAACTTACAAATATGAAAATCGGTAGGATTGTGGAGTTAAATAGTTATGTAATCAATTCTATATAATTTTAACATCAAGCTTTATTTACAATTAAATAATCACAGTTTTGAACAAGAGTCCATTGTTGGAAAAAAGAATAAATGAAAGAGTTTTTTGAAAAATAATTTTAAAATCGGTTATTAAAAAGGAATGTTTGCTTCCTAGATGGTACTTCTTAGATTGCAGTGGCGTTCTTTTCTCGGACACCAAACTACACTGACGAACACCAGAATAATAAATAAAAGAACAATGTTAATTCCAATTCTTTTACGACTTCGGAGGAAGAGTTAACGCAGTCACCTGCCTGACAAAATAAAACCAAAGGTCCTTTATTGGATAAAGGTCAAGCGATCAAGTTGACCAGTTCCATTTTCTAAAGTTTGATAAAGATATTCATCAACATGCCTAATTCGGTGAGGTCTAGCATGAATATCGACAAGAATGAAGAGTTAACGCAGTCATCTGTCTGACAAAGCAACACAAAAGGTCCTATATGAGATAAAGGTCAAGCGATCAAGTTGACTAGTTCCATTCTCTAAAATTTGATACTCAAGATATTCATCAACATGCCTAATTCGGTGAGGTCTAGCATGAATATCGACAAGGATGAAGAGTTAACGCAGTCATCTGTCTGACAAAGCAACACAAAAGGTCCTCTATGGGATAAAGGTCAAGCGATCAAGTTGACTAGTTCCATTCTCTAAAATTTGATACTCAAGATATTCATCAACATGCCTAATTCGGTGAGGTCTAGCATGAATATCGACAAGGATGAAGAGTTAACGCAGTCACCTGTCTGACAAAGCAACACAAAAGGTCCTATATGGGATAAAGGTCAAGCGATCAAGTTGACTAGTTCCATTCTCTAAAATTTGATACTCAAGATATTCATCAACATGCCTAATTCGGTGAGGTCTAGCATGAATATCGACAAGGATGAAGAGTTAACGCAGTCATCTGTCTGACAAAGCAACACAAAAGGTCCTATATGGGATAAAGGTCAAGTGATCAAGTTGACCAGTTCCAATCTCTAAAATTTATACTCAAGATATTCATCAACATGCCTAATTCGGTGAGGTCTAGCATGAATATCGACAAGGATGAAGAGTTAACGCAGTCACCTGTCTGACAAAGCAACACCAAAGGTCCTCTATGGGATAAAGGTCAAGCGATCAATTTGGCCAGTTCCAATCTCTAAAATTTATACTCAAGATATTTGTCAACATGCCTAATTCGGTGAGGTCTAGCATGAATATCGACAAGGACGAATTCAACACCAATAGTACTAGCATAAGATATGAATTAACGGTCTCACCAAGAGCCTCAACATAATACTAACTACACCACCAACTTCATATTTCAATAGATTTGGTAGTTGTCAGTATTATATGCTAATTGAAGTACCCCTGTTTGCCTTTCCTGTCAATTGGAAAACTAAATGAGAACGAAAAATCGTACATCAGGTGTAGATTATGAATCACTTTCCGACAGTTAGGTAATATTATTAAAAACATTCATTTTTTTATACAATGAAATCAAATTTCTAAATAAGCCATAAAAACACAAAACTCAATAAAAATAAATTTTCAGCAATTGCTGTTGATATGCGGTAATATGCGTAAATCCTGTCGGGAATCCCGACGTATGACCCAAAGAATTTTTACACACCACGTAATACAGTGAAAATTTGATAAGTTTAAAAATGCATAGCGCAGTGGAAAACGCATTTCTAGAAATTACCCATCCTAGTCAATCCTGTAACCAAATTGTTTTGTACGTGTCTGTAAGTGAACAATAAATCCTACGCACTCCATAATCTACAGAAAATATGTTGTAGTGCACCTCAATGAGCGCCTTTTAAATTTCATTATGTTTGAAATATTATAACATTATTAAGATGCAAAGCAACCGATTTTTCCGATAGATCAAAATGAATGGAAATCTTTTGTTTGCCCTTGTAAACGAACTGTAAATACTACTTATTCTATACTCCTGAGAAAGCATGTCGTAGTCCGCCCCATTGATGTATATAAATCTCATTATGTTTCAATAAATCGTAAGATCAATAAAATGCACCGTAAACAAATTTTCCCTACAGGCAGTAATGTAACGGTATTCTTTTGTGTGTAATGAAATATAAATGTTCACTAACACGCTTGGCATGATTTAACTTCCAACCTTTTCAGATTATAACATTTTAAATACTCCACATGTGCCTTTGCTATTTAATTGATACCGAACAAGCGGTATTTTCCGGCTCAGTTCCTCTACCCCACTTATCAACCATCTATTAGATATTGTTCGATAGTGGAGTTTGGTGTACAATATAACTTCAATGTCGGGTAGGCAATACCAAGTAGGTAGAAAATATTCCTTTCTAATACCAAATCTTAAAATTATTCACAAAAGTCTTTCTTTTATTTTTTTTCCAACAATGGACCCTTATTCAAAAATGTAGTTATTTAATTGCAAATGAATCTTGATGTTAAAATATGCGGAAGTGAATAAATAACTGTTTAATTCAGAATTCTTCCAAATTTCATATTTTTATGTTCATTTGCCTGCAAGGTAGATTTAAAAACAGATTGTACCTAAATTTAAGTACTTAATTTTCAATACCAAACTTTCTGTATTAAGCCTCAATAACATATAAAATTTACATGTTATTCCGAATATATTTACGAAACTTAGAGTACGGACAAACGGCCTGGCAGACAGAGAGACAAACCAAATTCATAAACACTTTTTAAGGTTGTCGGAGAGTGCTAAAGTTAGCCAAAGATTTTGGGATCGCTTAATTACGATATGTTTTCTCTACAACCACGGTGGAGTGTATTTTAAACTTTTGTTTAAGAGATTTTCTTGCTAAGGGAAGTATTTGTGTGTTCCTATGTGATAATAAATGTTTACTAGTGTTGCAGTCCTGTTAAAAATTTAATGGTTGATAACCTCATTTGCTCGAATTCTGAACCCTGCTGAAATGTGGAAGGTCTACAGCCAACCATGTTCGAAAACCTTGGTTCCCGCGCGGACATTAAAGTGAAGTAGCATGGATCGCGATCTGCAGTTGACAGGGTGATAATCTGGAAATACTCTGTGTTATTTATTGGCTTACGTATGGATGTCATACAGTTGCACATTAAATCAACGGTATGCAGAGTCCTCTAGCTGGATGGTTGGTGAGTGGGAACAAGGGTAAGAGCCAGGAGATTTCACTCTTTCGCTAGCGATCAAAATTGCAAAGCCACTTCTGAAGTAACAAGTATACCAGAATCCCGATAGGCTGGCAGTTAAATCGTGCCAAGCGTGTTGCACCTTGGACAAACACAGTTAAAATCCACTAATTTCTACACAAATTAAGAGTAATGTTAAAACTTACGCGATGAAGGTTATATAATAAATACGATAAATAATGAAAAACAACTTCCCGGTACTAAGCTGTCTCTTTCAAGCATTTAATGTGAAAAACAGTCCATATTTCAGACTTTAATTTTAATAAATTTTTTGTTATTTTTAAAATCGAGAAAAAAAAATTATTTTTTATAAAGAGATATGCAGCTAAAATCAGAAAATATTCTCCATATTACTTTCTTACCCCCAATAATTAATCTTTAAACAATCACAAAACAATCTTTAAACAAAAAGTTTAAAAAGAGGATTTTAGAATTAAAATGCAACTTCATTTAATCATAAAATTAATTCAAGCGTCTAATCAGGTCTTTTATTATTATAAAGAAATGGTTATTTGTTAAAAAAAAATTGATCCGATCCTCTATTTTGCACTGTATTTATTAACAATTTCAAGCTTATATTTTAAAGTTTTTAAAACATCAATTTCAAAATGTTACATTCTATCAGTCTCTATCTCGTAGGTTCCGTAGGTATATAATTGGTTAAAGTAAGAATTTGTGAAAAAGGAAGCATATATAAATATCTAGAGCTCCTTAAAGTAATTAATTTTCTTCACACATAGTTCAGAATTAATATGGAAAATATTTTAAAGCAGGTATATTTCACCGAAAAACATTTTTCCCAAAGGCATTTTTCACTACAATGAGGTATTTAGACTTTAGTGACAAACTATTCAAATTTACTAGAGGGATAATTTATTAACAGTGAGTGGCAGAAATTCATCCTGGCGTTAAATTATTTAAGTTTCGCTTCTAATTTATAATATTAAATTTCAAAAGCCCTCAGACTTTAAGTTTGTAGATCGTTCATTTAGTAGCTTAAATTAAAGAGAAAGTTGAGAATTATATTTAATGCAGTACACACTCAAAATGCATATACAAAATGCGAATGAATATTGTGATTTAGTATTAGAAAAACAATTAACTATTTAAAACAATTTTTAATTAAAATTTTTAATTAAATTAAACATTCTTGCACTGTTAATTTTATTTTTAGTAATTTCGGTTACTCCCGATGTTTGAAAATAAGTTACTACGTTAATTGTGTTGATTGTAATATATATATATATATATATATATATATATATACAAGCAGGCTTTGCCCGGTACACTGGTTGGTTTCTCTAACCAAACCTTGAATCAAACAAAATATATCAGTGAATTTTACCTTGTGTTTTAAAGCAGCATGGACCTTCACCTGGTATGTCCTTCCGCATTACTGTAAACAATACGAATACCATTGGGCTATTATCTTTTCTAAAGTACCAGGTAAAAATTAGGATACGAAAGACTAACTCTTCTAGTTGATAATTTACAGTAGGATTTAGTAAAGAATTATAGAACGATTTTTTGTATGCTAAAACGATTCATGAACAATTATCTAACTAACAATGCCGTCCAGTACAATTTTCGAAAAAGTCTAATCGTTCATAATTGGTTTCCTCTAATTATAGAATTTTCCCCCTTAATTGTATAATCAAGCAACGTAGAACGATATGATATGCACTAAAATCTTATGTGAAAAATTATCCAACTAACAGTGCAAGTCCCATCAAAATCCATACAGCAGAACTCACATTATAATCAGCCGGAACGAAATACCCATTTGTATTATACATATATAGTATAGATATATCAATAGAGTATCAAAATATTATTTTCTTGTAAAAATACGAAACATTTGCATTCTTTAATTTCAACATAAATTAATGTATCAACTAATTCCAGTCTAAAATACTTATAAGATGATTTTATTTACAAAGTAAACACAGAGTTGGCGATATAACAAAAATAATTATACATTATAACTTTATTGAAGAATTTTTCGGAAAACAGTTCATTGTTTGGTAATTCATAAATTATGTATTTTTTTAAATCATTCCTAAAAAATAAAGCTTATTTAAATGTACACCAGGACAGTTCAAACGGGGAACACGACTATTTCCGAAAAATATTTTTCAATTTTTTTAAACGTTTTAAGGTAAAAATTCCTTTTAAGAAATGCTAGTATTCTGCAGTCGCCAGGTTGTACAGCCTTGTAGTAGACACCAAATATATGGCGTGAACCATCAAAATGAAAACAACATGACGATTGGTATTTTTGTGTTACAAATATTACTGGAATCACTTGGTTAATCGTTGTAACTGGATCTAGGATAACTTACCATCGGAGACAAGACCAGTTCTAAATTCTTGCAAAGATTTTGTATCCGTGCCAACAATTTCCATTAAGCTAGGTAGTAGCTAGAACACAGAGAAAAAAGACAATGACAGTTATGATCACAGATGATTCACGCAATTCACCTCAACCATTCGATCAAAATGAACTACGTGAGTCATCTAGATCTGTTTCATGAATGTCTTGCTAATTTAACCTCTTGAGACCTGAAGTTAAAATAACACTACAAATACACTGAATTCTTTGCTTTTCCACAAAAAAAAAAAAAAAATAACACCGTAGGTAACAAATAGTGGCATTTTTCTGAAATTGATACTTTAGAAGACTGGTAATTTAGTTTCACAAATATGGATCTATAAAATATCCTTAAACTATAGATTTAATTACCAACAACCTAAATTCACACAATAAGAAATTTAAGGGCTTTAAATAAGTGAATGATCTACAAATCCTCACAATTGTTTATTGTAAAGGGTTTAAATTAAATTATTATGAAAATTTCTTATTTTCTTGGCCATGCTGCCATGAAGGCATTTTGCAGACTCAGATGAAAATAACTTCTATTGTATGAGGAAATAAGCATCAGTGCCATTTATTGTTTTTTTTTTTTTTCAAAGCAAAAAACATTCAGCTGTAAGGTGTGCCCAATTGAAAAGTGGACAGCTGACGTAGCGACATTATCAAAGTTGCCGAACTGGTTTTTCATTTGACTTTGGCTTAGCACAGGGTTAGTGACGCTTTAGAGAAAGTTGCGTCGTTTGGAAAGAAGTTCCAGGTAACCCGACGATTCGCAAGAAGCTAGCGTACAACAGAAAAAAAATATTGATTTTATTGTCGATGTGATAGCAAATTTTGAAGCATTAACATGTATGAGGTAGAGAAAGTTTTGGGATTGGCACATCCGAATAGTTTTGTTTTATTTTTAACTTTCTTATTTAACCTATGCATATTTGTATAGCTACTTTACCAACACCTAGCTGCTAACTTACGCAAAATAAAATTCAGTAGATATCTAAAAAAAAGTCAGTTGATTAAGCTGCTTTTAAAAAAAGCCTTGATACAAAGTAACACTTTTTTCACATTTTAGAAATGAAAAATAGCATTAATAAAGAAAAAAATTATGGATTATTTATTCCTAAAATTAACCATTTTTACGCAGTCTATACTTTAAGCAAAAATGTCTGTTCAAATTACAGTTAAAAACATAGGACGTACCATAGTATTCTTCCTCTGGAGGTTGAGTTTTGCAAACACAGTTTTTGGGGTGAAACTCGTGATTTGCCACCATTGGAATAATCGCGTATAAAACAATATGACAGTAAGACAACATTACAGAAAACCCCATATTGGATCTTCAATTAAAACACACACAATATTTCAATTTATTTTACTTGTTTAAATGAAATAATATCTCAATAATCTGACTTAACGTTCTAAACTTAAAATAACACTTTTCCATCATTTGTGACTGGGCATATGCTAGTATATATAAATAATGTATATATTTAATGATTTTTCTGCTCTTTAAAAAGATTTACAATTTGTAGCAAAATACAAATTGCTTCAATGACCATCTCTGTAAATGTTCCGTAGTATACATATCTAGAAAAAAGAATATGAGACGCAGATAAGCCGCAAAAATGTAGATTGGAGCAAATGTGTTTTAACTTAAAACTTTAAAAGCACTTATGAGATTAAATATTTTTTTTGAAATTTGACTTTAATCTTCTTATGTAATTGTATTAAGAATTTAACTCCGATATTCTTTTCAAAGAATAGGAAGACTTTGCAGCACGTAATCTCTAAGGATTACTTGAAAAATAAATTTACTTAGAGTTAATAAGCAAACCTCTCAATACTAACTAGATTTGTGAATAAGTTTTGTATATAATTGTGATGTATAATTATTTTATTCTTAAATTTGGTATACTTGTGAGATTCCTTCAATTAAAAAAAAACTTGAATTTAATATTATAATTAGAAAAATCTTAAATTTCATAATTGTTTTGTAACATTAAATGCTGTTAAGACCTTATATTAATCAAAAGAAAAAATTTAACTGATTATAACAATGTCATTAATATAATTTTAATATTTTTTGTAAAAAATTACGGATGAATAGAAGATTATATATTTGCTCTGCTTGGTTTTTAAAGAAATGCTTTTTTATCCAATTTGCATTCGTACTCATTTAAAATCTATGGAGTTTTACTAAAATTGCTTTAAACTTCCTCTATGATTTCTTCTGTTCTCTAAAAAGGCTTACAATATGCAAATTGCTTAACAAAAGGCAAATTTCTTAAATAACAATCTCTGTAAATGCTATCTCTATAACAGTTAAATTATATTTAAAAAAAAGTATTAGGTTCATTAAATTAGTAATTGAAAAATTTCTATAGAAAATTTAAATATGTAAAAAATTAACTTCTTATAAAAGAAAAAAAGTTTTGTAAATTTTCCATGTAATTTTAAGGTTTTTTTATTGCAAATGATAACAGAGCTACAGAAGGCCTCTTTTAGACAGCCTCTAAAAAATTCTTCCATATCTCTTTATAAATAAACTACATGATTATAAGCATCATTTTAAATCTTCTTTGCCCGCAATGCCGAGATATCATCTGTGCACTTAACTCATTTTTATAGTAAACCTAATCAATTTTCTGAAACTAATTTAAAGTCAAATGAAAATAAATATTTCATTGTTAATCGAATAACCTTTCCTAAATTATTTTATAATTTAATCGTTTTAAATTAAACCAAATTAATTATTCCAATATATTTCGTTATCGGATTATAGGTTTTATTCAATGGATCATTATTAATTTTTCAAGGAAGAATATATTAAACAATAATGAATTTTGAACAGAAATTTGAAATCATTCTTTATCTCGTAATTATAATAATTGGTTAAAAAACTATCAAAATAAACGGATATCAGCTTCATTTCAAAATCCGATAATTGTAATTTATCACTGAATCCTGTTACTGGTGAATATTAAAATTTTCAGTTAAAATTTATTGGTTTTGGTTAAAGCCAGTTATCGGAAATCTGATGTAAAACATATAATTTTTTTTGACAAATTGCAATCATAAAAAGCACGAGTTATTTATAGTACAAAGCATCTGAAACAGAATAATTTTGTCTCTGTGTAAACTCGGGAATATTTAGTTTTAAACAAACCATTAAAGTCCTTTATATTCGTAACATGAATTATAGTTTCTTTAATCTATTTCATCTGTGTATAATAAGTACCATAGCATCACTTAAACTTTCACTTATTGAGAAAAACGGCCATGCAACATATAACAATAACCATAACAAAATTCTACACAAGCATCATGCTAAAGCAATCATTGATTTTATCGCTATTTTGTAGCTTTAAAATCTTTAATATTGTAATTTTTTTTTTAATCTGATCTTTAAACAACATATATGATCTTAAATAAAAGCATATAAGCTAATATTAGATAGGCCTATATCTTCTTTTATTAATTTTTGAGCGATAAAATTTTTAATTTTATTTACTTCAAATAGGGTCAAATATTTGAAGCGGTGTGACGTGGCTCACACTTATTATGTTCACCAAGTTGACCATTGGGTTTTATTCCGTGCATTTGATTGCTTGAGATGACAAAAATAGCTCACATTTTGAAAATGCCTGATACAATAAGCCAAAGAATAGAAAAGAGAGAGAGAGAAAACCCCATACATTTTAATCACTAAATTGATCTAGAAATAAATGGAAATAACTATTTGACCGAAAATTATGTTATCCAATTTATCATAAACAATAAGCTTAGGGAGTTGTCTTCACAATGAAATTGAACCCAACTCTAAACTTTTCAATTCAAATACATAATTTGGACATCATATTTGGATTTTTCGGTACATTTTATCTGAGGATACGAAACGAGAAGATATTAGCTTACTTAATATTAGCTTATATGATTCTATACAAGATCATATATTTGTTTAAAGCTCAGATAAAAAGTTGTTATAATTTTTAAAGTTTCTAAAGTAACAAACATGATTCTTGAATTTCAGTTACTGTAGTCATAAAATGGAAACTTTTCGTCACGATGCTTTTCCTATTTATTCAAAAAACTGTTTGACATTATTTCATTGCTGTAAAAAAAATAATAACAACTTCAAACTTTCAATCAAAATTTAGAATTTTATCACTCGTGGCATGATTGGTCTACAAAAATTTTGAAACTCGGAATTATCCAAAATAGTGGATTAAAACTTCGAATTATCCAATAAATTTTAACTTCGTTTTCAATTCAGATTTAAAGTTCCATAACTGAGAAGTTTCCAGAAAGTTTCCATTCTGAATTTCAAAATCAATGAACACAGAAACTATGTTAAGAAAAAGGAATTACAAAAATCCTCTATTGCTTGTCATTGTTGGAGTGAGGGACGTAATTTCATCTTTGGTTCGGCCGCTATTATTAAGAAATGCAACACTCCTTTAGAGTTAGACTTTTTTGAAGCTGTTTATATTCATAAATTTGGTAACTCCCTAGTCAACGATTTTTCAAGCGTACCTTACATCTCACCTTTCTGGGTTGATTTACTGTGTCGTAGTGTATCACTTCGGGCTTAATATTATGGGTTGCTCGAGCATGGTGGGCTTTTGGTGTGTTGTTGTTTGTCATTTCGGTTTTTGGATTCTGTTTCATGTTTTTGGGGGGGATATAATTTTTATTTTTTATTTTAACTGACACCAAGGATGTGAGTCCAAGTTACTCACGAAACGTATGTCTGTTTATTGTGCTACAGTTCGATATTGTGTGTTAAACGTTGGATTTTGGTGTACAGTTTTAGCATCTTACCGAATATTTAAAGATGGCAAAAAATCGTTTTTTATAAACACATGTTTATTAAAGTATGTTTTTGCGTCATCGTAGAAAAATAAGTACGATGCTAAAACAAAATTTTATCTCCATTTTCGATATTTTAACAAGCAATGAAAATATATAAACATATGTAATGAACGTAAGAGATATTATTGTGATAAATAATTGTTACTGTCAGGGGGGCAAATTGTAAACAATTAATAAACGAACGAAAAAACTTACAGAAAATAACTTGCGGTTATCTCAGGGGAGATATATTTCAAATAGAACTTGGATACCTTGGCTCACCGTGACAACGCTCTTCCTATAGCTCGGATGAATGAAATGGGTGCTGTAGTTCGCAGTCATGTAGCTCGGATGAGTGAAATGGGTGCTGTAGCTCGCAGCCATGTAGCTCAGGTGAATGAAATGGGTGCTGTAGTTCGCAGCCATGTAGCTCGGATGAGTTAAATGGGTGCTGTAGTTCGCAGCCATGTAGCTAGGGTGAATGAAATGGGTGCTGCAGTTCGCAGCCATGTAGCTCGGATGAATGAAAAGGGGGCTGTATTCCAAAAAATAAGATTGAATTATGCCAGCCAGAATGTCGTCCAGATAGCTCAATAGGAAGAGCGTTGGCACGGTGAGCCAAGGTATCCATGTTCAATTCCTGGTCTGGACATTTTGCACTCTGTTTTAATAAACCTCAACTATAATACTCCAGCTTTTCAATATTTAAAGTAATTTTCCACGTTTCCATGTTTCCATGTGGTCCTAAATTATTAAATAAATTATCTGGTTTCATTTGATTTGAAATACATATACAGGGTGTATCCTAAATGCTTCAACAAACGTAGAGGGATGATAGTACTCATGAAGACGATCAAAAAATGAAATGGAACATGGGGTCGCAAATGACGTTTAAAGGATGAAAATCAAGAAAATGCCTCTGGAAATGGACAAATTGAGACAAGAAAGAAACACTCCATAAAATTATTTATTGCACAGAATAGTTACAACACAGCTCGTGATGTCCAGAGAAAAAAAATATTTTACAACAATTGTTCAAAGTGTCGACCGCGGACATTATTACACAGAGTACATCTACAGAGGAACGACCTGCGGACACGCTCGAAAATTCCGGGAGGGGCCTCCACGCTCGCCGGACCTTAACCCTTTGGATTTCTTCTTCTGGGGACAGATGAAATCCTTTATTTATGAGACGCCAGTAGAAACAGCAGAAGAAATAGTAGCGCGTATTGTGACCGCTGTAGGAGAAATCCAGGAAACTCCCGGAGCGTGTCCACCAATCGTTCCTCTGGGACGATCCTTCAGGATTTATTATTATTATTTTATTTTTATATATTTAAATTAAATAAAATCACAGAGTTTATTAAAGAATAAAAGCTAATTAAGAACCACGTGACATCAGGAAACATTTCAGTAACTAATTTTTCTAATTCAAATTATGTTTCTTTGACTTGGAAAAAAAACCCCAGATTATTGGCAACTGTGTAATATGATTTAAGATCGTTCGACGGTCAATAGCATCAAAACTCATCACTTTTAAGTATTATGTCAATTGAGATATTTTTATCAGCATCTCGTGAACTACGACATATGAAAGTTTTAGCCAATTTTACTGGAGCAACATAATTTGTGCGTGATTCTTACATATGAAATTCAATAATTTTGTAATTCAGCAATAGATGGGAGGGCCATTTGTTTATCAAATATTCAGTGGAAAATCCGCCTTTAAAAAATTTTTTTTTGTTCTGCATAAGAGAAGATTTTCTCAAAAGGTTTCTGCTCTTGGATATGAACAAAATATTTTTTGTCTTACTTTGTACTTTCTGTTAATGTATCTAAAATTTAAATTATCATTAAAAATATTATGTAACTTTTAATTATAATTTTTAGTGATAATAAAACTCATATCAAGTTCGTTTTGTAATTTTGTAATAAATGTATGGTAAAATTTAACGTTATTTGTTCTTAACTTTCTCATCGCCGTGAACTGATATATTCGTTTACTATGCTGTCGGTTTCACTGCAATAGGACCATTGTTTAAATTACTATATTTTTACAAATATAATGCAGTTTTAAAATATTGAGTAATGATTAATACTCTCAAGGGTTATACTCATATACGTAATTAAGTTTTTTATATCAAGTTTGAAAATTCATCTTTTTTTTAGCATTTTTAACCCGTCAGCACAAGCGCTGGGATAAAATCTACCCCAGCTCACAACTATTAGTTAAAAATGTGCGAAAATCGTTCGCGATCATTCTGAGCTTTATAGTACCTTTCAAGCTGAAAGATATCAAGATGTGGCCAAAAAGAATTTACCTACAGTTGTGATATTTTCCATTCTTTTGTTATAAAAATGTCACGTGGGAGGAAATTTACCCCACGCGTGTTATAATGTAACCCATAATGATAGGGAAATGTTAATGCAAATGTTTATGTAAAAAATATAGTGTGCAAATAATAATATAATTTTTCCCTTAAGCGTTAACAACTCTTGCACATACAGTTTCTATATATCAGTTTTATATTTTTTTGTATTTTTATGGCTGAATTTGGATTGTAAAAGCTTTGTATGTAATGATATGCAGAAAAAAAAATCTTAGTGCTAATTTTTTTTTTCGTTAAATATAAAAGAACATCTTATTTTATTCTAAGTTAAATTATGTTCTTTTTTGATTTACAGTTTATTTCAAAATATAAATTTTTGTTTATAATCAAATCGGGGGGGAAATTGACACAAGAAAACCCATTGTGGTAAAATTTATCCCGCGTGTGTAGTAACGTAATGGAAAGGGGCACGTGTGCTGACGGATTAAAAAATTACAAAGAAAACAGCATTAAAAATTTGTCCTTTTGCTCGGCGGTAAGGGGATTAAGAGCCTACGCTAATCACGCGAAGATACTCGCAAACCAGTATTAGCGTTCCTTTCAAATTTCGCGTTTCAATTTCTATATTTTTACACAATTTTTTTGCATAGGATATCTGAGGTCGATCTCTGACGTTGTATTTTTTACTTTTTTGATTTTGTTTAATATATTATTATTATTATTATTATTATTATTATTAGGTCACTTTTTTTTTTCGAAACCGGTTTCCAAAGTGAAAGTATCCTCATATATAAAGAAAAGAAAAACTGAAACTAACAATGAAAAAGTAAAAAGAGTACAAAACAATGTTTAATGCCATTTCTATTAATCTCAGATATTCTATGGACAAAAAATAAATCATTTAAATATCATGAAATGAAAACGCGAAATTTTAAAATGACGCTTCCATTGGTTTAACTTTAGCTTGCAAGTGTTTTCACATGAGTAGTGTTAACTCTTAATAATCCATTTAAAATGTGTAAAAAAAAATGTTTTTCATCCATTTAAAAATAATCACGCAGAAAATAGTTAATTTCTTTTAAAATCTACACCAATTTTCTTCACCGCCAATTTAAGAAAAATATTATCTTCTTTTGAAATTTATGCTAGCTTCCATAATTAATTGAGAGAACGCTTTAATTTTACTTAGAGATTTTGTAAAAATTATTTTTTAAAAAGCAACATCTTTTAATGACTTTTTCTGGGAAAAAAATTATACTTTATGACATTACATTCTAAAATCAACAGGAACTTGATTATGTTTTTTAGGAAAGCAAAGTTACTTTATTATGTAAAACAGCAATATATATTCTTACTTCTGAAAAATAATTTAAAAAAAAAAACACTCATTTTTTTCCCTTTTTCACGCCTGATTTTCATAATCCTAAAAACTTCTGCTTTTTCATAACCTTTTTTTTCGGTATTTTACTTCGTTTTCTTAATTATTTTTTGTTGTATTGAAATTTTTTCTCCACTGCACTTTTTTCCTTAAAACAATGAATTTTTTTTTTGAAATATGTAGCAAAATATTCTTTTATTAAAAGTGGCTTGATACATTAGCAATAAAATTGATATAAACTTATAAAATATGATTTGTTCTTGAATAAAATAATGAATGCTGGAGAAATATATTTACCTAATATCGGGTAAATTCTTATAATTCTTTTTAATAAATTACTTTTTATGTTTTTTTTTTTACAAGTGCTGATATTACAGGTAAAATAAATATTTTTAATTATATAAATTTAATGATAAATTTACAATGTAATATTGTTTTTAAATTAAATTAAGATACATGTAATTTTTTTACACAAATTTAGTTTAACACAGTACTACAATATACATTTAAAATGCATGCATTTTACTCATTCCATTTGAAATGCAAAATGAATGAATAAATAAATAAATAAAATATAATAAGTTAACAATACCATAAACCAAAACATCTTTATTCAAAATCAAAGCATTGTATCTAATTTACACACGCGAAATATAATGTTTGATACTGATATTATCGAAAAATAAAAAGAAATGCTATTGACAAGATTAGCACCGGCTGACATAAAAAGTAACCAATTTTTATACTGCTCTAATATTAAAATCAAGAATGTTGTTCAAATACTTTATTAATCTATAAAACTTATTGGGTGAATGTTGTCAAATATTTCAAATTTCGCGAGAAAAGTCCTTTGAAATTAACAACGAAAACTCATTGGATTTAAACTAACTTTAATTGTATAATTAGCTTCTAAAGATTTGAAATTCGACAGTAAATTTTCGACTTCTTCCATATCATTTGGAAAAAATAAGTAATTTTACGTAATGCAAACAAATACTCATTGTAATCTAACAGAATGTTCAAACATTTATTTGCAAACATTTCTTATGCATTATTCTAAAGAAGAATTGAATAGAATGAAAAACACATTGCACACTTGAAGAGCGGTGATATATTTTTTACACCACTTAATTTGAATTTCAAACTGCTAAATAGTACCCATAATGTTTGAGTAAAATTTTCCTTTTATAATGTACGTGAAGAAAATAATTTGGTTGAATCCTTAAAACAAGCGAGAAACATGGCGGCGTAGAATTTGGCGAGGCGATAAATGAGCTTTTCTTGCTACCAGTTTGTTTCTTACATTGTTTCCACGCCTACTGTGGTTTGATCTGGAAATTGGATTGGTTTATCAGGGAATTAGATTGATTTTCATGAATGCGATTAGTTGGTTTATTGTGTGTCGTATAGTTGCGTTTGTTGGAATGTGATTGTAACATGTGTTGAGTAGTTATTTTATTTGTGTATTTTGTGAAGTGAAGTGAAGTTTAATGGTTTGACGTATTATGTTTTGAAGTGGCTAATTCGTGTGGAACTATTATAAATAAAGTTTTTTTTTCCTTTTTTTTCTTCTTTTTTTTTCTTTTGTTATTTTGTAAAATTTTTGAGTTCTGTTTTTTTGTAATTAGATGTAATTTTCTTTAATTTGTTTATGAGAAAATTGTAAATGAGGATATTTAAGGATAAATTAAAATTTCCCCACCTAGCGAGAAGTCATGTGTATGAAGCAGTACAGAAATGGCTCTTGTGAAATGATTTATTCATGCTTTGTTAAAATTGACGATTGTTAAAATTTACGTACGTTCTTTGGAAGTAGGGAGGGAGTGGAGAGTATAGAAGATTCATGTAATGTATGTGCGTCATTGCTAGTTGAGGACAGAGATGAAGATGATATTAATAAAACGGGACCCTGATGAAAAAAAGAATTATCAGAAATAAAGTGAAGAAATTTTTTATTGATTTTATTTGATAAGATGTATTTTGTGCATTCTAAAGATTGCTCAAAGCGAGTTTCGTTTACCCAGTGATTTTATTTTTCGGTTAATGTGCGCGAAGCGCACATACATAAGTTACTAACCGCTGCTTGAATGAATTTCGTGCATAATAGAGATTGCTGCAAAACGAGTTTCGTGTTTCCAGTGATGTTTGTTTTTGGTTAATGTGCGCAAAGAGCTCATCTATGTTACTGACAGCTGCTTGAGTACACTTCGTTCTTTCTAGAGATTGCTGCAAAGCGAGTTTCGTGTCTCCAGTGATTTTTGGGGTGGTTAATGTGCGCGAAGCACTCATATGTTAGTTACTGACCGCTGCTTGAATGAATTTTGTGCATTTTGAGTGTTGAGAATAAAGAAATTTTAATGTATTGTTTTTGAAAAATTGTTAAAAATTTGTAAAAATTGAAAACTTTGGAGGAAAAAATTGTTTAAAGTTTGTAAAAATGGAAATATCCGGCGGAAACAAATGTTAAAAGTTTGTAAAAACTGAAAAATCTAGAGGCAAAAAATGTTAAAAGTTTGTAAAATAGAAAATTCCGGAGGAAAAAAGTATTAAAAGTTTGTAAAAATCGGAAAATCCGGAGGAAAGAATTGTTAAAAGATTGTAAAAGTCGAAAAATGCGGAGAAAAAATTGTTAAAAGCTTGTAAAAAATGAAACAGTTAGAGGAAAAAACTTAAAAGTTTGTAAAATAGAAAATTCCGGAGGAAACAAGTATAAAACTTTGTAAATTGCAGTAAAACGGAATAAAATCAATATTCACTTTGTGAAATGAATTGCCGTTTGTAAGGAGCGAGTTGTCCGGCGTAAAGGACGGTTTCTGATTGAGGAGAATTTAGAGGTTGTCGATTTTTCAGTTCTAACTTATGGTTTTAGCCACGAAGAATCTTGTAAACACTAAAATTTGAGCCAAAAAACTGTGTTCTGTTAATAAAGGTTTTTTAAAAATCAAAATGGCAGTAATTATAGCGGTGTTATGAAAGACTATCGTCGTCTCAAAATATATTAATTTCAAATGAGTTATTTGTGTTAATATTAGCTAATAAAACATCCCTAATGGCGTAATGAATCCCTAATAGAGCAATAATAATGTAAGCGCTATCTATTGTTAAATTTTTGAACTAATCATTTTTATGACATAACTCATTTTCGCATACTCTAAATAGTATAAATACCAAAGCTTTTAAAAATATTCCAAATAATTTACCTTCTAGAGCCCTTCAAACACGTATACTTTAATTAGGGACACCCTGTTTATATATATTACAAAACTTAAAATTCCATACCCTATTAAATTTATTATATAAAAAAATCTTTTATTAATATTCCATTTACAACCCTAGTTAATTAAAATGTTCCCTTTCTCTAAAAATATTCCATTACTGTCTATATTTAAAACATTTTTTATCCTAATTTACTTAAATTCACTTTTTATTTCCCGGCAAATAAGGTGTAAAAATTACATTTCATAAGAATATTTCTTTAAGACACATATTGCTTAAATTCTTTATTATGTTAAATATTTCCTATGTATTCCCACATTTAAATCTCTTTTATTTCTTTTAATCTGTGTAAATTCACTATTTCCCTTTCCCAATAGTCTAAAAATTCATTATTTTAAATTGTTTTCTTAATACGCAGAAACTTAAACTTATTCTATCCATTTCTAACGTTTTTTCATTTCTACGATATTGTAGCAAATTCTTTTCCAGCCAAAAACTTGTAGAGGCTTATCTCTTCAATATTAATTCTCGGATAAAAATGAGTACGCAGCAAAAGTTGAATATGCATTGGGTAAAGGCGGTCACGCGTTACGAAATGTTTTCTTGGCATTCCTAGTTAAAACGAACGGACAGAGAGCAGAGAAGAGGGATTTTTTTCGTCGACGTGATGTTAAAATAAAATGTTGCTGGCGTTCTAGTATGTTTTAACCTACAGAATTGTTAAGAGAGAGATTTTTGTCGTCAAAGGAGTGTTAAAAAAACTGTTGTTGGCCGTCGAATTGGTATCTAATAAAAATGATGTTGTTAATAATATTATCGTTAGAGTAGTTATAATATTATCGGAGAGTTAATAATATTATCGTTAATATTTAAAGAGAGCATTTCTCCGGAATCTGAAGAGGATTGTGTTTAAATAATATGGATTCGACTGTCATCGTGTTTTTCTTTTCTGCAATCTACATTTTACTTGGGGGGAAAAAAGACGGATTTACACGTTTTAGACACTGGAGATTTCGAAAAAAATATTTTTAGAAAAAAAATTGCCGTCCGTCTGTCTGGGTGTGCGTCTGTAAACGCTCTATCTCAAGAACAAATTGAGATAGAGACTTGAAATTTGGTATGCACTTAGTTTGTAATAATGGGAATAAGCTTATTGAATTGCAGTAACCTCGATTATCCCAAACTATTTTTTTTCGGACTCTCGAAATATTCGTTCTGATAAAAGGTATATAAAAATTTTCAAAATTATTTATTTTAAGGAGTGAATATAAAATACAATAAAAAAAAACATAAAATTTGCATAAAGAATGAAGTCGATCGGATAATTAGTTGCCGAGATATTTGTAATCGTATTTTTTCCACTCTCTTCGATTTTTCATAACCCTGTATTTCATTCAAATTTCAATTCAAAGATATATTTTGATTGGAGATGAGACGCTTAATCCGACGCAGTAAATCGTTAGTTAATAGGATTACCCATTTTGGAGTTATAAGGATGTTTCTTTTACGATATTCAGTAATATAGCATTTAAAGTTTATGACGTCATCAAGCCACGATTTTATTCGAATTGCAATGCATTTTATAAATATTTTACACATGTTTTATTTTCATATTTTATATTATGTATATCCATGATGGGCAAGTATTACGGTGGCTGCCAACGACTAGTTTACTCGGCTACTGATGAGTAAACTTCGAATACGACTGCAATTAATTTGGAGATGTTTGCCGTCTTGTTTCTTCGACTATTGCAGAGTGCAACATATATATGTACCGAGTGCGTCCAAAATTCGTTAAAATTTTTAAAAATAATTAAAAAGTACAAATGATGATAAGAAAAAATTCGACTTTCACAGGTAGAGATTGGATTGATTTTTAGTAACAGAAAAGATTTTGCAATTCTAATAATCAGTGATAAAAGGCAATATCGCGCAATCTATTAAGCAGATTCATGAAAACAAGCAATCAATAAAACACCTGTATTTAATCAAATTCTACACTCGTTGCATATAATATGCTACCATTCTCCAAATAAAGCATTGTGGATTAAACGAAAGCATAGCGAAAATTTCGTAGGGTAAAAAAATATAAAAAATATATACTGGGAAAGCGCAAGTGGATATTGAAGTTTCGCAGATCTGATCCGTTATTTATTCATGTTCATTGTATTTTATTACAAGCTTCATTTTCATATATCTGCTTAATATTTTGGATAAGTCCCCTCTTGCGATGACTTTTGTATCTACAACTTTTTGGGGGTACTTTTGGGTTATCACAGCCTCCGAGAAGGAATCGCCAAGCGATCACGATTTATCGCCAAATTATAAAGCATATAGATATTACAATAATATATAATGCATACAACATTTCGTGACGAATATGGCCCTATTATATGACGCATAAACGTATACAGAAGCTTTCAAAAGTTTTGAGACGATATGTTTTTTGTCCTAATTTTTTCTGTAAGCAAAATTTCTTAATGATGTAAATTAGTAATCTGTACCTCTTTTAAAGTTCAACAAAATGAGACATTAGTACAATTGAGACATATGTATGAATTAAAAATAATTCGGAAATTTGCAAAAGTTTTGAGACGATTCAGTTTTTCTAAACTTTTATTGAAATTACACGTCTTAATGTAACGAAACACAGCAATATTTAATATTTAGTTGAATATCCTTTTGCTTTGAAGACTGCAGCACATTGTCTGAGCATGGAATTCACAAGGCTTCCTAAAGTGGACCTAGGTATTTTCGCCCATTCCGATTGAAGACCCTGAAGGAGTTCTGCCTTTGAAGAATGCTTCCATGTCCCGAATTTTCTTCCATTGTGTTCTCAAAGATGTTCAATTGGACAAGTGGCTGACTCGACCAGTACAAAACTTTAATTTTCTTAGCTGTAAATAAATTTGTCACCATGTAAAAGTTGTGCTTTTGATCATTATCCTGTTGAAGCATAAATTCACGAGGCATCTTTAAACAAGCATATGGCAGCATGTGATTTTCTAAAATGTATTTATAAACATTTTGATCCACAATCACATCAATGTGTACGAAGGGGACAACGCCTTCATGATGGAAAGCTCCCAGCAGCATTACTGATCCGTTTCATCAGGCAGCTTACAGTGTATCCATGTTTTTTTAAGCAGAAAATAAAAGATGGGATGGTTCGCGCAATTTGAACAGGAACTAGTTTATGATAAATGGGAGCCAAATTTTTTGATGAACTGAAGCCAGTTTTTTTTTTATAGCACTGTAGATTTTAAAAGTTTTCACATGTATAATGCAAATCTTTAGGGAATTTTCGGATCATTTTTAGGCATTTCGTGGAGGAACATAGTATTAAAATTTATCTGGAAACCCTTAATATTTATAGGCATCAGTCAGTTCGCATTCTTTAAGAATTATAGTTGAATAGTACGTAACAAGATCCTAGGAAATAGTCCGGGACAGGAGCAATCTTTTTATGACTCTAAAGATTTTGATATTTCTAGAAATGTTCAACATTGTCACAACTCTAATTAAGGCTTTTGGAGAAGATTCCGTCACAGGTTTCAGTCACACTGAGATTGAAGAGTCACCAAACATGTGAAATTATAATTCCATTTTTTAATTAGGTAGTTCTCACCGGAAAGTTTTTTCCTTAGGCTGACAAAAGAGTTGACCCACACACAGTTCAAAAGTCTTGGAAGAGCGTCCAGACAGAAGTCGTCCTCTTTTTTTTAATGACAGAATATACAGTAGGGTGGACCGAAAAAAACTTTTTTTTAATTTTTTGATTAGCTATACTGCGGAAAACTTACCTCTAGGGTAGCTTAGTATAATGCAAAAATAAAATAAATAAATGGTTACGTTTGGCGGTAGCGCATCGGCCCTAAAAATTGAGAAAATATAAGATTTTTATCATTTTCAAGGGGGAGTGCGAGAATTTTTTTATTTTATTTTTTGATTCGCGATACCACGGAAAACTTACTTTTAGGGTAGCTTAGCATAATGAAAAAATAAAATAAATAAATTGTTACGTTTGGCGGTAGCGCATCGGCCCTAAAATTTGAGAAAATATAAGATTTTTATCATTTTCAAGGGGAAGTGCGAGATTTTTTTTTGTTGTTGTTGTTTTTTGATACGCTATACCACGGAAAACGTGCTCTAGGTTAGCTTAGTATGATGCAAAAATAAAATAAATAAATTGTTACCTTTGGAGGTAGCGCATCGCCCCTAAAATTTGATTCTTCGCAGCAAATGTGGTGCTCACGAACAGATAAATCTTGAAAACAGCTGCCTGATTTTATAGCAGAACTTATGTCCAGCATGTACTGCTGACCTGTGTGCGTTAGTCATGTTTTACCCTGTTCACGTTCTGCTCAAAACTTTTCCAGTATCATTCTTTCTTATTTGACTGAGGTTGGATTTTCACTTCATGAACTGAACGTGATTGGATGTGATGGCACCGTTACTAATATGCGGTGGAAAACCGTGTTATTCGCACAACTGAAGAACAAGGTAAACGACCACTACAGTGAAGGGTGTGCCTCTTACATTTCAATGAATTGCCAATCCGACATTTGTTTCAAACTTTAGATGGTGAAACGACTGGGTCAAAAACATTTCGTCCGATTGGCTCACAGCTCTGTAAATGTGAGAAACTCCCAGTAGTAAATTTTGACAGTGTTGAGTATGAGATTCCAGAAATGGACAAGCAAAGTTTATGCAAAGATAAGTTGTACCTGCTGAACATAAGTTGTGATATAAATTCAGGCAGCTGTCCTGAAGAATTAACTGTTCGTGAGCCTGGCACACTTTCCTTCTCAAGGTGGAGAACTGAGGCATCAAAAAAAGTCATCGGCTCCAATTCCAGAGATGGTTTTATAAGAACTATTCTTAATTCAATATCTTCAATGCCTAGTTTTTCAAGCTAATCATAGTTCAAACTTAATTCCCCAGCTAAAAATGAACTGCAGTTTTTCTACAGAAGTGAAGTATTTTTAAAGTTTTTCTACAGTCAACTGTAGATTTTCTGTAGTGCAATCTCGACTGTAAAAATACTTCAGTTATTTTGCAGTTAATGTGAAGTAATTTTGCAGTAATATATTTCAAAAATACTGTGAGCTTTTATCTGCAAAAAAACTGCAGTTTACGTGAAGTTATGTTATAATCATAAATTAAAAAAATAATGAGACTTTACATCTGTAGTAAAACTGTAGTAAATTTGAAGTAATTTTACAGTCATTAATTCAGTATTATATTTTCAGATGTATCTGCAGTATAAGTGCAGTTACTCTAAGGTAATTTTACAGAACTTAATTTTAGTAAGTTTGTGAGATATTTTCAGCAATTTATCTGCAGTTTTAAAAGCTAAGCAATATTAAAGTTTTTCAGTTTATGACAATATTGCGTATTTACTCTGTTATTAATAATTAACACTGTTTTCAAGACTTTTAGTTTAATGGGACTAAATTGAACCAAAATCAAAATCCTCGGGCGGGGGTGGGGGAGGGGGAGGGGTGGCGAACACTGTTTTGAACCAACCATTTTGAGATAAATTTTTAACAAATAAATATAAAACATAATAAATAAATAACTTTCATGGGGAATTTAAGGGGGAAAGTCCGCCCTTCCCCCCAACGGGAAATTTGTACTTTCTCTAGTGTTTAATTACTTTAAATTACTCGAAAAAAGAATAAATTTACTGTTTTCCAAAATCGGTCAAAATAAAAAATTAAATAAAATTTCAAAATCCAGGGAGGGTTAATGACGCCCCCCCCCCCCTTCCAACGGAAAATTCTTAGTTCCTCTTTTAAGTTAAGCGAGGAACAGCGAGTTAAGCAGCGGACATTGCTTTCAACCTCCCCTTTGGAGATAAATTTTTAACACATAAATATAAAAAATAATAAATAAATAACTTTCATGGGGAATTTAAGGGGGAAAGTCCGCCCTTCACCCCCAACGGGAAATTTGTACTTTCTCTTAGTGTTTAATTACTTTAAATTACTCGAAAAAAGAATAAATTTACTGTTTTACAAAATCGGTCAAAATAAAAAATTAAATAAAATTTCAAAATCCAGGGAGGGTTAATGACGCCCCCCCCCTCCCCCTCCAACGGAAAATTCTTAGTTCCTCTTGTAAGTTACTCGAAAAGAACCAATTTTATTATGCTGTTCAAAATCGGAGAAAACGTAATTTTAGTTACTTAAACTTTAAAATTCAGGAAGAAAGTAGTAATTGAACACCCCCCTCCCCCCCCCCCACACATACACACTCTACACACAACGAAAAATTCTTAGTTCTTTTATTTTAAGTTATTTTTTATTTTTATTTTATTATTTATTTTAGTTATTTAGTTATTTAAATTTCAAAATCGAGAGAGGGGAAATGGCCTTTCCACTTATTAACTACAGGCATGAGTTCCAGTTTTCAATAAAATTTTACTTCAAAAAACAAATGAAAAATGTAAATCTCCTTAACATTTATTTTTTTTTTTCGTAACTGACCCGGCATTTCTGTCTCCAATTATGTGAAGAAACACTACTACTCAACTCAACTCCAATTCCGATCGTGTTCTGTTTACATTTTGACGGCGATGGCGGTAAGCGGTAAGTGCAAGCGTTCGTATATTATTTTCTGTAATTCGCTAGCTTTGTTAATATAATAATTAATGCCGTAATTTTTTAAATGTTTATATATAGCCATAAGATGGCTAAAAATATGTACCGACAGACACCTCTACAAATCTAGATAGATTAAAAAATTAGATACATTCAACGTATTTATAAAGTACCACGTTGTCTTGCCAAAAAAATTATTTCGGAGGAGATTTGTATTGTCAATGTGTCGTCCATATTGTCTTATTTTAGACTTTTTTTTTTTTTAATACTGTAATAGCGATGGAGTTAATTTAAAGTTTGTTGCCCCTACAATTACGATTATGCCGATAAATCACGAAATGTAAAACACATATAGTATTATTATAATGTCATATATGCTTTATAATTTGATAAATTTTGGTCACTAGATGTTTTTTCTTGTATTAATTTTACATTATTTTGTAATAAAAAATGCAGAAAATGAATCCTGAAATGTGTTTTATGGTGTTCAATGGATAAATAAGTTAAAAAAAAAAAAATATTTTCTTTAAATCCAAAGTTTTTATTATTACAAACAAGTAACAGCATACAAAATTTAAAAATAAGCTATCAAGCTGGGGTGTAAAAATCTAGGAGTCAGTGGGCCGATTCTCACCACTAAATTTTATTAGTATTCTTCGGCTAAATTTTATTATTATACTTCAACTAAATTTTATCAGTATTCTTATTAGTCGAACAATACTAAAAATTTAGTGGTAGTAATCTACCCATTGGCGACTGGATTTTTACACCCCTGCTATCAAGTATAAAAATATAGCAACAAATATTTTGTTATTAATTGAAAAATGTTAACTGACATCTGTAACATACCAATTTGGCAAACTATCTTGGAAAAAGAAGAAAAAGCTTTTAATCGCATTTCATGTAACATATCATTCAAGAGGACAATAATTAAAATAGCATTACTTTAAATCATAATTTTTATAAAGTTATTTTCCTCCTGGTATATTATTTATAAACTTTGATTAAAAGCAATTGAAAATATATGTAAAAACCTTGAGAAATCATTAATTGGATTGACACTAATATTGACACACAGGCTAAGTACAGTCAAGATCAACCCAAACAATATTATAAATTTAATTGTACTGATAAAAGGCTCAAATATTTAATTTAATTTTGTAATAAATATGAGTTATTTGAATTCACAATAACAAACTCTAAATTAACTCCATCACTATTAAAGAAAAGTTTAAAATAAGATAATATGAACAAAACTTTGAAAATACAAATATCCTATGAATATATTTTTTCTAGTAAGGCTTTTATAAATACGTTGAATCTATCTAATTTTTTTAAGAGAAACCAGTTTTGAAGAAGTGTCTGTCGGTACATATTTTTAGCTATCTTATGGCTATGTATAAACATTTAAAAAATGAATTACGGTGTTAATTATTATATTAACAAAGTTAGCGAATTGCGGAAAATAATGGATGAACTCTGTCACTTATTGCTCAATGCCGAGAGTCGCATGTAAAACGTAAACAGGTTCAGAGTAAAGGTGAAAATAAGCACTCGCCAGTCGCCACTCGTCGATTAAACTTGAAAAACTGGCGACTAAAAACATGGAAAGTACCGGCCAAATGCAGGATTTTCTGTTTAACTTTTTTCCCTAAAATTAGCGATTTTTCCACGCCCGTTCGACGAAATTCATAATTTTTCCACACCCGATCGCCGAAAGTTTTTATTTTTCCGTGCCCGATCGCCAAAATTGATTTTTTCGCGTCTGATCGCCTAATTCCATAATTTTTCTGCACTCGAATGCCGAAATTTATGATTTTACAGCGTCCGATCGATGAAATTAATGATTCTTCCACAATCGACGGCCAAATTTCTTGATTTTTTTGCGTCTGATTGCTGAAATTCATGATGTTTCTGCACCTGACCACAGAAATTTGTAATTTTTCTGCGCCCGATTGTCGCAATTCTTGATTTTTTTTTTTTTTTGCATCAGATCGCCGAAATTTATGATTTTTCTTCACCTGACCGCCAAAATTTATGATTTTACCGCATCCGATCGATTAAATTCAGGATTTTACCGCGTCTGATTGACGAAATTCAGGATTTTTCCACACTTGATCGCTGAAATTTGTGATTTTTACGCTTTCGATCGACAAAATTCATGATTTTTCCCACACCCGATCACCGAAATTAATGATTTTTCTGCATTTGATCACTGAAATTTATGAATTTTCCGCACCCGATCACGAAAATTCCTGGTTTTTCCGCCCCTGACTACCAAAATTTATGATTTTTCCAATTACGATCGATGAAATTCATGATTTTTCTGCATCCGATCACCAAAATTCATGATTTTTCCGCACCTGATCACCGAAATTTGTGATTTTTCCGTGTCCAATTGCCACAATTCTTGTTTTTTTTTTTTTTATCAGATCGCTGAAATTCATGATTTTTCTTCACCCGACCGCTGAAATTTATGATTTTACCGCATCCGATCGATTAAATTCAGGATTTTACCGCGTCTGATTGACGAAATTCAGATTTTTTCTGCACTTTATTGCTGAAATTTGTGATTTTTACGCTTTCGATCGACAACATTATTTTTATGCGTTCGATCGACGAAATTCAAGATTTTTACACTCTCGAATGATGAAATTTGATTTTTACGTAGCCAATCGACGAAATACATATGATTTTTACACGCCGATCGATAAAATTCATGATTTTTACTCACTCGATCGCTAAAAATCATGATTTTTACACGCCCCATCGATGAGATTTGTGATTTTTATGCATTTGATCGATGAAATTCAGGATTTTTACACTCCCGAATGGCGAAGTTTTTTTACGTAGCCGATCAACAAAATTCATTATTTTTCTGTGCACAATCGACAAAATTCATTATTTTTACGTGCTCGATTGAAAAAATTCATGATTTTACACGCACTATCGACGAAATTCAGGATTTTTACACTCTTGAATGGTGAAATTTGCAAATTTTCTTCTGAAATTCAATTTGTGGGGTTTTTTTTTTTTCGGTTAATGTGCGTGAAGTGTACATATATATATAAAAGTTACTAACCGCTGTTTGAATGAATTTCATGAATTCTAGAGATTGCTGTATTGTGAGTTTCGTGCATTCTAGAGATTGCTGTATTGTGAGTTTCGTGCATTCTAGAGATTGCTGTATTGTGAGTTTCGTGCATTCTAGAGATTGCTGTATTGTGAGTTTCGTGCATTCTAGAGATTGCTGTATTGTGAGTTTCGTGCATCCAGGATGTTGTTGTTTTTTTGTTTGGGGGGGGGGGGGGGGGGGGTAATGTCGGCAAAGCGTACATATATATATATATATGTTACTAACTGCTGTTTGTATGAATTTCATGCATTCTCGAGATTGCTGCATGGTGAGTTTCATACATCCACGTTTTTTTTTTTTTTCAGTTAATGTATGCGAAGCGTACATATATATGTTACTAACTGCTGTTTGAATGAATTTTATGCATTCTAGAGATTGCTGTATGGTGAGTTTCATGCATCCAGGGGTTTTTTTTCAGTTAATGTTCGGTTGATGTACCTGCTTAATCCGGTAACGGATAATTGCATACCTCGCTTATATAAGTGTTTTCGCGGTCTCCTCTGATAATGGGATCCAGGATAATGGATATTCAGGGCCATGTTGCCTGCAAGTTTGGTGTAAATGTATCACTTGTACGTGCCACCATTCGAAACAAGCTAAATTCTGCTGCAAAGGCTGTGTAATGTGAGAAGAATTTGTAAATACATTTGGTATTTAAATACGATGTAAATTATAAAGCATAAACATCAAATGTTAATAAAATGGTTTTTTTTAAATTTAAACCTTATTTCCTCCATAATTGCATACAAGATAAAATTGGAAGGACAAATCAGGATGCAGGTAAGAGTAATTTTTGTAAATTTTAGCATTTTTTTTTTAAAAACAGCAAAGCATATATTTGTTTTGCTCTTAATATTAATTTTATGCAGTTATTTTTTATTAGCTGTAACATATGTAATACATTTTATTTCATAGTAAATGGTATATAATTTAGAAATTTACATATATATATATATATATATCCTTTCGTATAATTTATTTTATATATTCAAAATTATATAAATATTCAAGGCACATATTGATACTATCTTTAAGAGATGAAAGAATATTCAAATTTGAAAGTCACATTGTGGAAAAATTAGTTGCAATTAAAATTAATTTTTGCATTTAAATTTCATGTAGGGGAGACTGATACACACTGGAACTATGGGCACAGTGGACCACCCTCTAATATTTTATTTATTTAAACTTTTTTAAAGCTTCTCTTATATCCTAATAGACAACAGCACTGCACTGATTATTTATAGCCTTCAGAAAATATGCTTAGCTCAGATTGAACTATTTTATCCTGATTGGTTGTTTTGAGCTTCTAAAAGTAAAATTTTTCATCATCATATTTCAATTTTTTAGTAATTAAAGGTTGTAGATAAATAAGATAAAACAGCTTTTTTGTAAAGCTAAGATCCTTTTTTTATTTAACTTTAAAGTTAATATGTTTAAAAGGAAGCTATAAACAATATTAATATGATAAACAATATTAATATGATTATTTATTGAACTTCAACATGGGTCACAGTTGACCACCCACTCCTGGGGCACAGTGATCCACAATCCACTCTGCTCCTGTAATGCAGAATGTTCAAAATATTTAATAATTGCTTATTTACTATAAAGAAATATTGTTTAAAAAAAGTTATTTAACTGTAAAATAAAGTAAACAGAGAAAAATGACAATTTATATAATATAGTAAGAAATATTTTGTTTTGTATATACTGCCTTTGATAAATATAACTGTAGTCTAAATTTTTGATGATTCTATTCAAGTAAGATTAATGAGATGCAAATTGAATGGAAATCAGTTTATTTTTCCCGAAACTGTAGATGAATCTATTGTTGTCAATGATGTCATAATATTGCTCCCAGACCCAAAAGTATTTCAGGAAAATTCCAGGCTCAATCTTACTCTTAAGTATTTTGGAATTTCATTTGCAAATTTTAATGTGCGCTGATTTTTTTGTACTTAAGTAATAACTTCAACTAAAGTGCAATTGTTCCTGTATTAATCTGTTATTATTTTCAAAATATAATTCATTTTGTTTTTGTTTCAAAATGTTACTTGTAAATTTATATTACTATGTTATTTTGCAAGTAAAGGGAAAATAAAAAAAGACTTAGATTAATGAAAAATAGACTTATATTGTATTTCAGATAATACCTAATAGCGGTCCACTGTGCCCCAGAAGTGGGGCACAGTGGTCCACTTTATGGATGCACATAAAAAAATTTTTTGAAAAATATATTGAAAACTATGTTATGAGAAAATTATGATAAATGTTTAAGGAATATTCAAAAATATTTTCATGCAGATCGGTTTGTGCATTAAAGAGAACATAATTTTTAACTGAAAAAATGTTCCACTGCGTACCAGTCTCCCCTACATTTAATATTTAAAATTATCATCTAAATCTGCCACAATAGACTTCATTATGAATTGCTTATGAGATTAAAAATTTGCAATCCCTTTCGCATATATATATATATATATATATATATATATATATTCTCACAAGCTACAAAGAAAAAAAAAATTTTTTGGGGGGGGACAACAGATTTTTATATAAATTGTGAAAGTAACATGTATGTATACAACTGGGAGTGTTTAATTGAAAATTAGCCAAATGAGGAGCCGGAGAAATGGAGAGAGTTTACCAGCTAGTTAAATTAGCTGCAGAATTCTAGAGGGGGGGGGGGGGGTAATCACTTCCATTTTGCTCCTAAAATATACAAGTTGAGAGTCTAAAAACAGCCAAAGAATTTTCTCTATATTATTTGTAATATTTATTGTTTTGTTTTAAAGAAAGTATTGGTAAACAAAAATAAACATTGATTACGCCAAGGGTGTCTGTAAAAACAACAGAAATATTCAGACGTCACTTAAGAGAAACGAGGTTCTCTATTTTAATGAACTACAGAAAATTTGCAAAAAAAAATGCAGGTGGGAAACTACAGAGAATCTGCAGAAAAAATGCTGTTGGGAAACTACAGAAAATCTGCAGAAAAAATGCAGTTGGGAAACTGCGGTGATTTGGCCGATTCCACTACAGAATTTTTGAGGTTGATACAACTACAAAATTACTGCAGAATTTTTGAGGTTGATACAACTACAAAATTACTGCAGAATTTTTGAAGTCGATACAACTACAAAATTACTGCAGAATTTTTGAAGTCGATTCAACTGCAAAATTACTGCAGAATTTTTGAAGTCGATTCAACTGCAAAATTACTGCAGTAATTTTGCAGTTGTATCGACTTCAAAAAAACTGTAGTCGAATTGGCCAAATCACCGCAGTTTCTCAACTGCATTTTTTTTGCAGATTTTCTGCAGTTCATTTTTAGCTGGGTCAATTATATCAAAAGAAAGTAAAGACAAGTAAAGTAGCATATTTCATTACAAACTGAATATTTACACAATCAAAAAAAATGATTTTTGGTTTCAATGGAAATTTGTCAATTTTTTTAAAATGTTTTTTTAAACTTAATACTCTACTAATAAATTGTAAAATGAACTATTTTTGTTTCATTTTTTTATCATTTTTATATTTTGTTCTACTAAAATATGTCTATATCTACTTGTTATAAAAGTTATTTGATTTATTTCCATTTATTAGAAAAATTAAAAAAAATCGTATATTATTTTTCCGAATTTTAGGAATGATGCGCAACCGCAAGCCGCGAAAATCTATTTATTTTGTTTTTGCATTTTACTAAGCTACCCTAGAGGCTCGTTCTCCGTGGTATAGCGAATCAAAATACAAAACAAAAAAATTCTCGCACCCCCTTTTGAAAATGATAAAAATCTTACATTTTCTCAAATTTTAGGGCCGATGCGCTACCGCCAAACGTAACAATTTATTTATTTTATTTTTGCATTATACTAAGCGAACCTAGAAGCAAGTTTTCCGCAGTATAGCGAATCAAAAAACAAAAAAAAAAGTTTTTTTCGGCCCACCCTAATATACAGGGCGAACCAAAAGTCTTGCCCTGATCATAAATATTTATTGTGCTCAAATTATTATAATTAGACATACGTTTGTTTGGATACATTGTAAGTACTGTTATAATTTTTTATAAGACCAAGTAACTCAGTAACTTTCAACGTGTGCCTCCTTAGTAGCTCGGAGAATGTCTAAGCGATATTCTAGTTCCCATGAAGTGCTCTTTACATGTCTTTTGTTACAGTACACACAGAAGCTTGTATCCTAATCTTCAGTTCTTCGACGTCAGCAGTTGGTGCACTCACAGTAGGCACTCACACTAGACCTGTCACTTTTGGACAGATCAGTAACGCTGCCTGTGTCTTTAAACCTGTCATGCTTTATTGATTTTGCATCAGGAGGGTTGCGTCCATAACAACATCGGAATGTTCGTTGAACACTAATGGGCGATTTCGTTTCGTGAAACCAAAGCACACATTGAGCTTTCTCTTGAATCGACGCCATTTCAACCGAAAATTATGTATTCCTTACAAATGTTCCCTTGAAGGAGCAATCGCGCCATCTAGTGCACAAAAACTATTAAAACTGACCTATCCAATGATAGAACAAGTTACATTATTATACAAACGGTTATTTTGTAATGAATTATTGTAATCAGGGCAAGACTTTTGGTTCGCCTTGTATATATATTAACAGTCCTATGAAATGAAAACAAAAATTGGACATCCGGAACAGAGTTTATCCATCTTAAAATGGGCGAAATAGCGTATTTAAATAAACGATCAATTTCCTCAGGCCACCTCTTATCTCGTCTTAATATTTTGATTTGTTGCACCATTATAGTATGTGAAGCAGTTGCCAGGGCTGAAAATATTATTTTAGATGAATTTGGATGCAAGTGTATTACAGAAAGCAAGTTGGACCGTGAACGTAAATAAACGAGGCTTGTTGCATAAGCCACAGGGTTCCCTCCTGTAAATGTCGAGAAACAGTGAAGACAATATGCTCCCTGGAATAAGTTACTATATATTTTCAACGACAGAGATAGTTTAAAGAGAGGTGTCCTTCCGTTTGCAACTAAAATTTAGGTGCTTTCAGCAGGAGATTTAGGGATGATCTCCTTATGTTTCCATATCTGTTACATTGCCAAGATAAATTTTTAATCGAGCTAGGGAGCTGCGTTTTTCACAGTCGATGGGAAGACGGCAATGCTAGTTTCGAACGTCTGACATGCCAAGGGAATGTCACAAATGACACCTTATCAAAATGAGAGAATTGAAAAAGTAACCCGAAAAACATCTCCAAAATCGCAGTGATGCTATCGGAATATGGGTTTTGATATTGTATATCTTTAATGATTATATCAGGAACCAGAAGATGGAAATTTAGATAAATATGCTTTTTGTTATTTTTTGAGCAAAGCATAAAGGCTAATTGTAATATATACTCCCAGCTGTAAAAATCACAAATACAAGATTGCATTATTCAAAATGATTACAGAAAGATACATTTAACGGGTATAAAATTAACATTACGATAAAAGAAACAGCTTTTTTTGAATAAAGAATTAAATGCACAAACGAAGGATTAATTTAGAAAATTATTCAACCCATAATATTCCAATATTTAAAAAGGGAAAAATATTTATTCTGAATAAAATAAATTTAAAAATATATGAGCAACGCCATAGATTTACTCCATTTAAAAGGTTATCGATGAAAATAATATTAACTTTACTAGGCAAAATCATGCTTCAATAATTGTATTTGAAAGGTAACTGAGTACGGATTCTCACGCAATGATTCAATGATATCAATTGCGTGATTTTACGATATCACGCAATGATAGAGGAAAAATCATTATAGATTTTCTGGATCATATGTTCAATAATAGATTAAAACTACCCTTTATAGGATTTCCTTTAATTCGTTTTTCCCACGACAACGTTTTTCATTTTTAAAAGTCAAAGTGAACTTTAATTATCTCTCGAATAGATTAAATCAATTAAAAATACCTATAATTCTTTAACACATTTGGGTACAATTTATATTGTTTTATTTGAATATGGATTAGATGGAAAAATAAGCATTTTTAAAACTAAGTACATGTTTCTTCTCTTTTTGAGAATTTTTCTTTTACTTTACTGCTCAAGAGAGACGGCTGAGACTAGGAACCAATTTTGTAGAGCATTGATGTCCGTCCAGTTCACCTTATTGAGTTTAAAAAATACAAAATCCCGCCGGTGAGCGAGACAAAGGGCAGGGTGGTGAACAAAAAGTAAATTAATATATGAATATAACGGAAACAATATTTGTAAAAAAGACAATAGTACAAAATTATATCATAGCCGGAAAATACAAAGCTCCGACCCGACAATGGACAGTGAATAAGAAGAACCCCAGTACCTGGCTCAGTGAAGGATTAAGATAGAAAAGTCACATTGAAAGTTAAAGATATTTCTGAGCTTTGAGAGCAAAGCCGGAAACGATGAAATACAAGGGTCGCCCAAATTAAAGTGGCGTTACTGTAATAACTCCGACATTTCAAGAGAAAGATGACTGCGCATGCTCCTATAGAGGGCGCAGAGTTCTGGGAATGCATGCGATATCGTCAGATCCCGCCAGATGCGTGTGTAATAGCGTAGGAGCAAGTTAGAAACCATCATTTACATCGTGGATGCCTCCAAACTGTGTCAACGTGCGGTCGTGCAATTTTTAACAGCGGAAAATGTGAGTGCTAGTGAAATCTATCGTCGAATACAAAATGTGTATGGTACGGCGTTTATGTCACGCAGATCGGTATTCCGATGGTGTAGGGATTTTCGTAGTGGAGGAAGCAGTACTGACGACAGGTCACGATCTGGGCAAGCGCATGTGGTTATCACCAAGGACCAACAAGGTGACAACCTACAAGGTGACTTTGAATAGCCTATTTGTTACATGTATTTCTGTCTTTTGTATACTAATTTATATTAATAACATTAAACCATTTCTCAAACCGACTCTAGTGCCACTTTCATTTGCGCGACCCATATATTATCTAGTCAACCGTATCGAAGAACAGGAGGACGGCGAACATGCCAGCGAGCTGTTAAAGGACAATTATAGAAGTAATGAGAGGCAAGAGCGACATCACCGCACTCACAAAGAGGAGAAAGTGCTCTTTTGAACTTAAAGAGGTAGAACTTAAAGGACCATGACCGGTAAGGAAAGTTGTAGTGGAGGAAGTGAGCAGGAGAAGATCAAAAGATGACCGCTCCGGGAACCCAGCTTTCGCTTTAGAGTATAAGTGCAATCCCGTGGCGAAGGCACAAACTCACTGTTTATTTTAACATACATACAATGTGTTTACGATTAGACGGTTCTTACAATGTTTAAAGGGGACAATTATTTAACCAACCCTGTCTAACCAAGTGTAGACATACTTAACATTATTAAGGGCGCATATTAGTTTAACTTAACAAATTTCGTAAAGATAAAAGATGATTAGGAAAGAATATACAATGTTTGTGAAGAAGTATAGTGGTATAGTAACACCATACAAGTTGACAATTATTACTTTACAGAGATTAATCGAATTAATAAAACGAACTAATAATACGAACTTATAAATATGCCCAAATGTACAATGGGAAAACGCCGGAATATATCAACCCTGATAAAACAATACAAATTTACCCTTATGGCTTGAAACATGTCCTAAATTGGTTTTACAGAAAAGATTTTTAGAAGTGATTTAATAACTTGAGGATTTGTTGATCTAAATGCATAGATTGAGTGCAGGCTGGAAAGACTCTCGCAAAAAATTGGAATTAAAACAATTACGTCAGTTTGTTAGTTAGCTGAAAAGGGTAACGCAGTGATTGATACTCAATGAAAACACTGAACTGCCAAATTTCATACTGTTTAATAAAAATCAGTTATATTAATGTTTTTATTTATTTTCAAATTTTCTCTGTAGATCAAATTTCATTAGATTTTCATTTGTTCTCCATAGACGAATCTCCTCCGCCATTGTTCTGTTCACAATATGACCCGATTGTCAATTAATAAGCATAAAGTTTTTTAGTTAGCTGAAAACGGTAAAAAAGTGATACTGAATGAAAACACTGGACTGCTAAATTCCATACTGTTTCTAACATATAAAATCGAAGAAAAAATTATTGCTGAGCAGCCATTTTTTCTTTATTTTATGTCTTTATATATTTTTGTTAAATTTGAACTTTTGTTTTTCCTATATCTTTGAATTTTTGCATTTTCTTCATTTGTATCGCGATTAAAAATAAAAATCAGTTATATTAATATTTTTATTTATTTTGAAAATTTCTCAGTAGGCATATTTCATTAGATTTTAATTTATTCTCCATAAATGAATCTCTTTACTGGTCGTTCTGTTCGCAACATGACCCGATTGTCAATTAATAAGCATAAATGCATAGGTGCCAACCTCTCATTAAAATTCCGTAATATGTGGGTTAATTTGACCCAGGTTTAACGCGTTTCGCACCAGAATTTTTTTTAAGAAATGAAATTAAATAAATTCCACGTAGAAACTTGAAATTGAATAATTAAAGTTTCATCCAATAATTTTTCTGGTTTGATGCATTGTTGAACTGGGTCAAATTAACCCGCATATTACGGAATATTAATGAGAGGTTGGCACATTTGTAAATGTTTTTGTTAGCTGAAAATGGTATCACACTGATACCGAATGAAGACACTGTCTGCACGTAACAGGGACGCAAATAAAAAAATTTAAAAGAAAAATAAAAAGTTATGTAAATCTATCAAATACAAATAATTATTTTATAGTAATATTTCTTATAATTTTCTTATAATACTTCTTAGATGTATCTATTAAAATTTTTATAGCATTGGAAAACGTCAATTTAATAATAGATCCAGTTCAATATGTTCTATAAATTTTAAAATATATATGCCGTTTCGTTAAAATTACCATAACCTAGTTCGTTTGCAAGCATGAACTTCGGTTTATATACATGATAAAGGAAAAGCAAATCATGAATAATATATGTGACTGAATGGCTTCAATGAAGGCATATATATTATATACATATATATGTATATTACTCATTGGAGCATTCTTTAAGAAATAACCAATACGGAAATTATAAATATTTATACCGAATATTACGCTACAGACATGACAACTTAGAATATGTTACGTCAGAAAAAAAAATTATACAGCGAGAGAGGATATGAGTCGTGTTTGTTGGATACGAAATCTGTTTGAACTTTTGATGTTTAAGAAAAAGAAAAGTCGGAATAACGGAAATCTGATTGCAACATATCTATACAATATAAAACTGTCTTTGAAAGAATTTTTAAAAATCTTTCAAATTCGAGAAAACGATATATGTAGAATATTTGTTTGAGATTATCGTAACCCAATTTGTTTGTAAGCATGAACTAAAAAACATCATAAAAAGAATCATGAATGACATATATCTCTTTGAATGGTTTCATTGAAGGCATATTTTTTTTTCTTACGTAGCGGAGCATTCCTTAAGAAAGATATATATATCAATACGGAAATCATAAATATTTAAATTGAATATTACACGGCAAACATGACAGCTTTGAATATATTAAGTCAAAATAATATACAGCGTCAGCTGAAAAAGAGTCATGTTTTTCGAATGTGAAATCTATTTGAACTTTCAATGATTCAGAAAGCGAAAAAAACTGAGAAAAAAAATAGAAATGTGATTACGAAATGTTTAAAAAATAAATTAAAACTCTCTTTGAATGTCTTTTTAGAGATCTTTCTCTTTCAAGAGTTGATCTAAAATATCATCAGGGACGACACATCGGAGGTGTTAAGGGAGGCTTACCCTGCCTCGTAAAACTTATTTAAAATAAATAAAAAATAAATTAAAATATTTTTAATATATAAAAGTTTTTAAATGACTTTATGGAATTCTTCATCATTATATTTCTTTAAAATTTCCTATGAAAACCCCAGGACAGATAACAGAACTGCGTATATTTATCTTTTCGGAGAGTGAGGCTGTAAATGGGTAAACCGCCAGCATTTCTGCTTAACCCTTTCAGAGGTGAAGTACTTCTGTTTCTAAAACGTTGAAATGATTGAATGACACCAGAATTTACGAATAAATCTATAATGAAATAAGTAAAAGCTTTTCTTCGCGAGCTTTATAAAAGCGAAATTTCATTTCCGAAATTCTGGTGTAATTGGAGCATTTGGGGATTTAAATTAAGTGGTATACTTAATATACCATAGCCTTTAAAAGGGTTAAAAGTGGACGAATTATGAGGGGTAAGGCTCCTACATCCGGGCTGACTCACGCCGCCATTTAATTGCCTGTAGGAGAAGAACTATTGGCCACGCCGCGTGGGCAACAATCGCTGATTGGTCTATCTTATCATCAAAATGCTTGATGATTCATCCAGTATTGTAATAACCCTAGGGAGGGGGTAGGTGGGAGCTGAATGAACCATTACGAGTTATTCAGGTCTGGAGGTTTCTAGTTGTCAAGTCTCAGTTATTAGAAACGGTAGGGAACGATTCCGTTGAAATCACAGGCACGGCTGTTGATTAAAAACATTAAGGTCAGCCGTCTGTTTAAAGGGAACCGACTACAAGGAAATTGTTGAGGATCTCAATTATATTTAAACGTAAAAGAAAAAATCTTTTAATCTTATTTATGGTCCCTACAAGTATAGGTCCCAGAAGCAAAATTTTGGGACTGTAACTCTTTATAAAATCGGCAAAAAAAATAGATTTCAGTTTTTTTGGCGGTGTGTGTGTGTTTGGGGGGGGGAGGTGGGAGGGGTACAAGCGCAAGAACCAGGTGCATTGCGGGCCACCTTCCTTATCCCTTTATCCAGTGATGGAACTGTGGTGCAGCATTTAGGCGTTTATCACCACTAAATTGTAATAGTATTTTTCGCCTTAAAAAATCTCAGAAATTCTGTTCTTAGATAAGACGAAGAACACTATTAAAATTTAGCGGTGAAAATTTGTTTTCTAGTGCACTATTATATCATTACTGGCTTTATGACCTACTGTGAAAAACATTTTTATATACAGTGAAACTTCTTTTAAAGGCCACCCCTATTCAAGGACCACCTCTATTAAGGGCCAATATTTTTAGGAACGAAAATTTTTCCCATAGACATAATGTTAATTTTACTCCTATTAGGGGCCGCACCTACCCCTCATTTTTTTTCACATGTGCCTTAAATCCTAAACAGGTTCAACTTTTGAAAGCTGCTGAAATTAAATATGATCCAGATTCTGATAAATATGAAAATGTGGTTGAATGCTATAATGATTTATCAGAAGATTGGGAGAAAAGAATTATCGATGAAATAGATACAGGTAAAACATAAAAAATTATTGTTTTAAAGTTTAAAAAAGTGTTATTCTTTTAACTTAAAAAAAATTATTTGAGGAGTTCAATTTGATTCAGATAATGATAATGAGCCTGATGAGTTTGTAGCTGTGAATATATCCTGTCAGAAAACGCTAACAGAAATAAATAAACTAATATTAAATTCTAAGGCATTAATAAATGATGCAAATTTAAGTAATTTGTTCCATAAAGTAAAATAATCATTAGAAACTAAAATAGTCTGCAAAAACATTATGAAAAATAAACAAACTTCAAATGAAAAGTTTTTCAATCATGTATAGAGTTTTAAAATGTTAATAAACAGTTTTTTCACCTATATAGGTTTTGATTTCCTTATTTGAGTTTTTTGTCACCCCTATTCAAGGGCCACCCCTCATAAGGGCCAATTTTCAATGGAACGGCAGGTGGCCCTTACAGAGAGGTTTCACTGTATTTTATTTAGAAAAACAGTGTAACTATTAGTTTGTTCTTTTATTCAGATATCGTTATTATTTTTATATCTTTTAATTAGAAAAATATAGTGTATCAACGCATAACATTTTATTATATTAGCACGTGCATAAACCGCTATTTGAATGTTGACCAGTAAATTACCACTAAATTAGTGATTCGGGTAGTGAAAGGTGGAGAGTCCTCAGTTTTGCTGCCAATTACAGACTCCTGTATTATTTAGTTCAACGGCCGCCATTGAATATCGCCCCTTTAAAAATATATACAGAGTATCTGTTTTTGAATCACAGGAACAACAATATGTAATTTCACAAAAATATATAGTTTTACAATTTAGTTTTACAATATCGATTTACAAAATATATAGTTTTACAATTTATCTTGACATATTATTTAGTTGCAACTTTTTCATTATCATGCGTGGCAGCTTCCTTTTATTTTTGTTTACAGGAAAGTAATCATGAAGTGGTGAAGAAGGAATGTGCGTTCTTCGTTGGAACAAGCAAAAATCCACAATAACATTTAAATTGTAACTAAGGCATGAATTTGATAAAAAATGTCTCTGTAAAAAAAATAATCAATTAATTGATGCCTGAAACTTTTTCTAGAATTTAAAATTTTCAATTACATCTTGAGAACATTAAGTACTGACAACATTAAGAAGAAAATTCAGAGCAGATATAATATTTTAAGATCAACTATGATGCTCCATTCTAATGCGCACGAAACACTTTTCAGGCTGTAAACAATTTCATACAAAAATATTTCAAATATGGAATAAAGCCCATTAAAAAAATGTTCTGGCACTCGTTCTATATTTTTAAATACAATCATTTATTATGGACACCTTATACAAACCTTTACTTAATGATCGTGTAAAACATAAGTATATATATATATATATATATATATATATATATATATATATATATATATATAACAAATTTTCAAATTTTTTCGCCGTTGGCCTCATCAAAGCTATAATTCTGTGTAAATCCCATTATTCTAAATTATTTTCTCATTCTGGTATTTAGATTGTCAAAATTCCGCCTAGCTAAATATGCTTTATTCTAAATTCATTCTCTTAAAAAATGGCTCTAAGCGCTGTTCTGTTAAAATGACACACTTTTTGTTTCATTAAATAAACGCATCCTAGAATTTAATTTATTAGAATTTAACATCTTTTTATTTTTATTTTTCCTCTTAAAAATGGCTCTAAGCAGTGTTCTGTTAAAATTACACACTTTTTGTTTCATTAAATAAACGCATCTTAGAATTTAATTCTTTTAAATACCAATCTCCCAGCTAAAAATATTTTAATTCTCTTGAAATAACAGCCTATATATTTTTATTTTTATTTCCCTATGTTTTCTGACAAAACAATATTCTTTCTCAAAAATATAAAAATTAATTTCAGTTTCAATGTAAAATCTTATCTTGGCATCCTGCCCATACTCGGTAAAACCTGTGTATTTTTTTTTCTTTCTTATTTGTTCGAAGGAATTACTAGATTGTTCCGTAATATTCTAGAAATATTTTCCCGCACTTTTTCAGCCTGCGGTCTGATATCTTCAAAATCATAGCGCCAGAAAATTTAGTTCCGTAGCGCTGATTGGTCGAAAGACTGTTTAACGGCACTGTATTCATGGGCGTTAGATAATAGTTATACGCTGATTTTTCCCGCGTAGCAGCAGATTGTTCCTGGAGCTCGATGTACATGTAACCCCGGAGCGTACTCCGTGACCGTGGAATAATCTCCTTGACTGCCGATAGACAAGACGACGCTGTCTCTTAAGATCTAATGTCTTCTTCAAGCATTGAATTAATTCACCAAGTCTCTCCATGGTACTAAAAATAATTATTTATGGAATTATCATTTTGAAATAGTAAAGCATGGCCTCAACGTTCTCTGGATTCTAATAAAATGTGGATTGGAATCGACTGCCTATTATTTTCCTTCAGTACGCACACCATAATTTGGATTCTCGGCGCTACGACTGCAAACTCCTGGGTTGAAACTCTCGCCTTGATAGTTGGATTTATGAAAAATAAGGTGATTCAAGTGAGAACGTGACAGTTATTTTTTCAAGTCGACAAGGATGTGCCAGATATTTTCTTTTAGTCGACCATATGCCAGTATATAGACTCCATTTATCACAGCGGTGTTGTTGTTTAGCCATCTGATCGAAATAAATGGAAAAGAGACTGATATTTTTATTTTGCAGATTTATTGTTTTGTGCTGTTGGAGAGTTCTATAATGTGGACATGCAGCCAAGTAAAAATGGAAAAGAAGACACACGGCAGTTTGTAAGTTTTTGTTTTTATGGTTGATATTTTTATTTTGTTGATTTTATGCTGTTCGAATATTTTGATGAGTTTTTATTTTATTGTTAGTGATTATTTAAATTCTATTTTTTTAATGTTATTAAGATCGGGGCTTTGTAAAGAAAATAGAATACAGAATATAGTAACCGAAAGATGAATGAGATTAAATTAATTGCATTTTACGTTTTAAGCAGACGATTGTTTTGTTTTTCCTCAACCAAGAATTTTATATGGAATGTAATATTTACTGTGATATATTGCTAGAATAGTTATTGAAGTTTGTTGATATTATTTATTATTTGAAGAAATTTATTAATGTTATTATTTATTAAGAGAATATATTAGAAATATGTTGAGAAATGTTATTATTAAGTCAAAATAGAATTCTATTTTCAAAATGTTGACAAATTGAAAGTTGATTAAGTGAACTGCTTACAATGAATTCTAGTTACAAAATGTTGATGAATTTTGGTATATCAATATATGATGAATTGGAGAATATTACAATTTTGGTACCAAAGTAGTGTATATACCATGAAGTGTAGTATATACAAAAAAGTTACTGACTGTATCAAGAAGATAGCTATCAAAATATTCCACTCATGGAATAAAATAGCTCTGATCTCCAGTGTGACCACGAAAAGAGTGGCACCATAGATTAGAGTGGGGTCAATCCCAAACCAAAATAGAAACGAAAGAGGACTAAATTTTAGTGAGAACTGTTTAAGTGAGGACTAGAAAATATGAAGCTTCAGTTTTTCAATGGAATTAATTTCCATCTTGATTATTTATTATATTGAATTCTTTATATATTATGTTATTAGTATTATTTATTATGTTAGTTATTTCTTATTTTATCTTGATGTATTCTCCTTTATTTACACTTGCAAAAAGAAAGTGTTGTTGTAAAATTTATGTATTTTAGGCTCTGCTTTACTCTAAAAATTTTTCTAATTTCTATTCTTCCAAAATTTTTAAGGCAATTGCTTCGTTCGTGGTTCTTGGTGATTTAAAAATTTAAAAATTTTAGAATATTTTTTAATTTTAGGAAAATTTTCAATTTTTTTATGTCACTTATCTGAACTGCTGTTAGGGAACTGCTGCTCAACTAAGGTTTTTTTTTTTTGGGGGGGGGGGGGGATATGAAGCAAATTTAAATTTTTTTTTCGTCGTTGGCCTCATCAAAGCTATATTCTGTGTAAATCCCATTATTCTAAATTATTTTCTCGTTCTAGTATTTAGATTGTCAAAATTCCGCCTAGCTAAAAATGCTTTATTCTAAATTCATTCCCTTAAAAAATGGCTCTAAACGCTGTTCTGTTAAAATTACACACTTTTTGTTTCATTAAATAAACGCATCCTAGAATTTAATTTATTAGAATTTAACATCTTTTTATTTTTATTTTTTCTCTTAAAAATGGCTCTAAGCACTGTTCTGTTAAAATTACACACTTTTTGTTTCATTAAATAAACGCATCCTAGAATTTAATTCTTTTAAATATCAATCTGCCAGCTAAAAATATTTTAATTCTCTTGAAATAACAACCTATATCTTTTTATTTTTATTTCCCTATGTTTTCTGACAAAACAATATTTTTTCTCAAAAATATAAAAATTAATTTCAGTTTCAATGTAAAATCTTATCTTGGCATCCTGCCCATACTCGGTAAAACCTGTGTATTTTTTTTTCTTTCTTATTTGTTCGAAGGAATTACTAGATTGTTCCGTAATATTCTAGAAATATTTTCCCGCACTTTTTCAGCCTGCGGTCTGATATCTTCAAAATCATAGCGCCAGAAAATTTAGTTCCGTAGCGCTGATTGGTCGAAAGACTGTTTAACGGCACTGTATTCATGGGCGTTAGATAATAGTTATACGCTGATTTTTCCTGCGGAGCAGCAGATTGTTCCTGGAGCTCGATGTACATGTAACCCCGGCGCGTACTTCGCGACCGTGGAATAATCTCATTGGCTGCCGATAGACAAGACGACGCTGTCTGTTAAGATCTAATGTCTTCTTCAAGCATTGAATTAATTCACCAAGTCTCTCCATGGTACTAAAAATAATTATTTATGGAATTATCATTTTGAAATAGTAAAGCATGGCCTCAACGTTCTCTGGATTCTAATAAAATGTGGATTGGAATCGAATGCCTATTATTTTCCTTTAGTACGCACACCATAATTTGGATTCTCGGTGCTACGACTGCAAACTCCTCGGTTGAAACTCTCGCCTTGATAGTTGGATTTACGAAAAATAAGGTGATTCAAGTGAAAATATATATAAATTCAACGCGTCATTTTTTTTTCAATGTATTCGAATGTGGAAAATTTTATTCTGATTTAGATGTTTTGGGATTGTTCTAGAAGCTTTTTTATTCGCGCGTTTAAGGAACCTCAATACACCGAAATTATGCTTTCAAGCTAGACAGTTTAGTCGAGTCTTTTGATTGGATAAACTCCTTTTGTATTGCGCATTTTCTGATCACTGTTAGGGATTTAAAACGACCTGCACGTGTTCTAGGAAGAATGTTTTGTGTATCGTCTGCTTTAACAACTTTCACAGCATCACTGAGAAGTGTCAGTACGTTAAGTTCCAAAAATTTAAATTATTTATTCATTTGAATGTTTAAGGTTATTTATTTTGAGAAGATTGGGTTAATGCATTCAGTTTTTTTTAAAAGAGTCCTATGTATAGATGTAAAGACTGGAATAAAGAACTTTCGTATATGTATGGCTAATTCTTGAGATTCCTCGGAAATTTCACTGGGTGTCGAATTCACTGCTATGTTTTCTTGATTCACTGACTGCATAAACATAATTAAATGATGAAAAGCTGACAATATGCTTAAATCCGCGTATTTAGAACCAGGCCAACATTCTAATCTTGTGTGTGAGAATAAACTGGGATTGTAAAGATATACTTGTTACATTTTTCAACAAAAAAGGTGATGTGAGTATAAATTGTACAGCTAATAATAGACGTGAAGTGCTGCTAACTATTGTAGCATATTATTCAGTGAAAATAGGAGTCTTATGTAAGAATGTAAAGACTGGAATAAAGAACTTTCGTATAGATAATACTGAACAATATTATCTAGTGCCATGAATTACGTGACAACGTATATTTAAAACCAAAGAAAATACTAATATACACAAGTACATATACATCATATACATATATATAGTATATACGTGCAGTATATATAGATGTTCATTTATTGCGCTGACAAATAAAACTCATATAGTGTACATCTTTATTAATCGTTTCATTCATTTAATAATATCTTATTTTTTCGTGCATGCCACGCAGTTTTTTTCTTCACAAAATTTGTTTAAAAACCGGAGTGCGTGTCTTACCACAACCTCCGTAATATATTAGTATTACAGAGGTAGTGATCTTATTACTTGCGTATTTTAGATTTGAATGGCCTCTATACATAGGACCATTGGTCGCTGCATAAAATCGTTCGGCAAAAATTTTGCATTAAGTTTTTTACGGATTTTTTTTTATTATTATTATGTAACAGAACGCTGCTTTATCTTTTTTTTTCCAATTTTCACATTTTAACTTGTAAGTTCAAGGAACGTTGCTTTTCTTTCAATTTTCAAACTTTAACTTGTAAGTTCACAGAACGCTTCGTTTTCTCAATTTTCGCACTTTAACTTGTAAGTTCACAGAACACTGCTTTTTTTTTTTCATTTTTCACATTTTAACTTGTAAGTACTGTGTACAGTTTAACTGTAGATATTAGTTCAATTTTGTTTCGTTTGAAAGAAAAGTACTATCGCTAAAGACTTCTGAAAAGGTGAACTTTAATTAGAATCGTCTTATATATAAAGTTTAATACATAAATAGATCCCATGAGTTAATCGGTCCTTTTATTCATCTTTTGATCAAGCGGTCTCAGAGTCCTCAAATTCAATGACGTATGGACGCCCTAATATTAACTGTTGGATCTTAATAGTTTAAATGAAAATACAAAATCTGTTTGAAATGTTTTCTCCTACATTTTTATCATATTTCCCTCAGAATAAAGTATTAAAAATGCGTATGTGTGTTACAAAACGAGTCTGCGCCATACATGAGTGTATTACTTTTACAAGTAATAACACCAATAGACAATTATGTTGTTTAAAATTCATAAACTTTTTTTACATTTACATATTTCTGAAAGAGGAAGAACATCTTAAAATGAATTGTATTTATCTTTAACATTTTTCTTTAGCGTATGTTAATATGTTAAAATGATTTGTATCTAACTTTATGTAGTTTTTATTTCACTGGCTTAAAATAATGATTAATATTATCTTATTCCTTAACATAAATGTGACAAAATATCTCCTAGTGCCTGTACCATTTCATTCACCAATAAGCACATACAATTAGATTAATATTTTCACCTTAAAAATACTTTGATTTTACAAATATTGTATTTTTTTTACTTATGTATCAGAATTTTTAATGCTCTTTGAAACTTTCTGATGCATTTTTTTTATATCAAAACTGTAAATACTAATTAAAAACAACACAAATGTCCAAAAACATATACGTACCATTTCATAAAATACTTTACTGGAGGTGTTTTCATATATACATAACTGCATCTTCAAATAGATAACCGAGCGCTTTCGAGAAAACATTCGCTCATCTTCAGGGTTACAAATCAAAACGCAAGCACACAGATGGCAAATGGTGAAAAAACTAGTAAGAACATCGTTTACTGTTGAAGAATGGAACAAACCATTAAAACAAACCAACAGGGGTGGGAGGCACTGGGAGTGGTGTGAATCATATTTCGTCTTGAACAATTCCTAAGAGTCTATACCATAATCAAAACTGTGTTCACAAATTTTTCTCATTAATATAAATAAGTTGTTTGTTTCTTTTATGATAAATATTTTTTCAATTTGTTTAACATTTAATACTCAAGAGTTTCTTAGATTTACGTAGCTCTGAAATGGGAAAAAATATCTCCAAATGACTTACTTGCATTTATCTATTTATCTTCACGAATTTTACTTAACTAATATTAATATGTAAAAAAAGACCCTTCCTAATAAACATTTAGAGTCTATTTTCTTATAGAAAAACACGATGAATATAAATTTATTCTTTAACATAAATTAAGGAATGGGAAAAAATAATGATAATCCACATTTTGCATAAAAAAGATATTAAGTTCTGAAAATTTGAATTTTTTTTTAGTTGTCTTACAGCTTAGAATAGAGTTTTCCCACAGAAACAAGTAGCATTGTACTGCCATCTGTTGTCGTTAATCTTAACTGTTTCAAATAATGAGAACATAAAAGGATTGTGACTATATTTCTGTACTCCACTGCAGAACTACAAAACTCATGGATACTATTTTTTTTCATGACCTACAAGTCTGAAAACATTTCCTTGTGTCTGAATACGTCTCATGCATGATACTGTTACGTAAAATGTAATTAAGTACGAGGCGAATAACTTTTTATGGCTATTTACTTACTAATTTATTCCTAAAATTTTGCCAAAAACATATTCCTTCACTGTGTTAATTAACGAAATATATTCCTTCACTGTGTTAATTAACGAAATATATTCATTCACTGTGTTAATTAACGAAATATATTCCTTCACTGTGTTATAATTACATTGATCGATTTTCTGAATACATTTTAAAGAACATTATTAATAAAAATGATAAACTCCAAACATTCATGATTTGACAGTGTACTACAACTTTCACTTTCACTATTTATATTTTCCAATCAATATTTGTGGTAAATTATTAGTCATTCAGTAATATTTTTTTCCATCATGCATGAAAATAACGATTAAATGACATAAGAAATTTAAACGAGAAAAAAAAACTTTTAGGGTAAAAATTTATTTTGGGAACAAATCTAATATGTTACACAAAGAATAATCTTTTTTAAACAATTGGTTACATTTTTATTAGCTACAGTTGCAGTTATATAATACAGTTATATATACAGTTATTACAGTTACAGTTATATAATTTACTCAGGAAAGTTTTTTCTTTAAAATATTTAAACTAATGCATGACAAAATAATTTATGACAAAATAAAATTTAAAATATGAAAATATTTAAAAGAATTCTCAGGGACCCATAAATTTTATTTAAATTGGGTTAAAATTAGAAATGACCCTAAATATTTCTTGGTCACTTGTTTTGAAAATTTTAAATTTTCATCGTTGAAATTTCTACCTCTTTTTTTTTTTAACTTTCTGAATTTTTTTTAAATTAAGTACTTGTTGGCGTTGTTGGATAGTAAATCGTAAAGTGCCATTGTCATTGAAATCAGTAAATTAAAAAAAAATTATCCAGAACTAAGAAAAAACTTAACAAAGAAATAAAAGCTATATATAGCATGTCACCAGAGCTGTTGGTCTTGCATATTATCCATACCCTGAAGATACAACTGCGCTAACGATGGCGCCATTAATACTAATTATTAAAGTACCCTCCCCCTCCCCCTTTTATGCACAACAATATAGTTTGATTATAGTTTACAATACTCCATTAGTAGTTTGTTTATTTATTATAGGTTAAGTTTATGTTTTGTTATTTATTCATAATACTAGTTGATAGTGCATATTTAACTATTTAGTTATTATGGTTAATTTATTTTATTTTATTTTCATATTATTTACCATTTTTAACAAATTTATGTATTTCATAATGGTGAAATGCTGTTTTGAACGTGATTGGAATCGATAAACAAGATTAGCAATACATAACTATTTCTGGCGACCTAACTTCATGGCACGAATAATACGTAAGTACCGATTATTTAGAACTTGACTTCTTAAAGCTTAATTTGACTTAAATAAAACTTTTATTTTGACTATTTAAAGCTTAAAAAATAATGCAGACAACTTTTTCATTTTCATCATTAATCTTTTTTTATAACGGAAGCCCTCCCTCTCTTACCTACAAAAAAAAAATCACAAAAACTACAGAAGATATATTATTGTATTTGTTTATGTATTTGTATATCATTTGCACGTTTTGAAATTTATTTTTACACAAATTTTTAAATATGAAGACATGAATTTAAAAGTTATTAAAAATTTTGATAAATTTATTATGATGGACCTTGTATGTTGAAAGGAGGAAATATTTTAGAGATGATATATGAAAGTGATATATGAAAGATAATATAATAAGAATTTTTTTTCTCATTATAAGTCAGTAAAAAAAAAAGGATTGTCTAGCTAATTTATTAAAGTTCAGATCAAGGCATTAATCAGTTGAAGCTATAAAAATATATAAATATATTCATAGGGTGTCACACATAAAAAAAAATTCGCTTTAAATATAATATATGTGATTATTGTGTGTAGTTTTTAATAAAATGAATTTGCTTTGTAGAATATAACACTATAAATGCAGTTATGATGTTTTTTGGTTAGTTTTTCAAAATGCTTTTAAATTCTATCAAGTAACAAATCTAGTTATTAGTTAAATTTCATAATACCTAAACGCGATAGAGAAATATATTTAACCTTATGTTACAAATTTTACATTGAAAATAGCTTAAATGTGTATTCCTGCCCAAATAACCTTATTTATTCGCAGTTGTTTCAGTCAAAAAAGAATCTTGAAAAAAAAAAAAAAAAAGATGGGAAAGAAAGGAAATGATGTGAAAAAGGGGAAAAAGACATTTAAAAAAATGGAGAAATATTCTTTTATTGTTTTCTGATAAGTAGAAAACTTTGAAAGTTGATTTTCACATTTTAGGTTTTTCGTTTATTGAATGCATCTGATATTATCGACAAACCGCAGTTTAAAATTACAGTTGTGTATCTGATAATTTTCGTAATTTTCGTTTTTTTTTTTTTTTTTTTTTTTTTTTTTTTGCGATCCTTTTCCAAGTTATTCTTTTATTGGAAAAAATGATAAATGTTTTACGGCTTCATGCATTTTTTTCTAAAATTCTGCATTGATTTCTAAAACATTTTGTTTAACATTACGTATTTCTTTTTGTTGTGGCATTTTTCAATACATATAATTTTTTTCAATATTAAAATAATTTTGTTATTAATTATCGGGGTAAAAAGTAGTGAAGGGCGATGTCGATATTTTTTATCGATTGAATCGATACTGTGGTCAACACGATTATATCGATACTATCAATTTTATAACAATGTCTCTAGTCAATAAACTGTTATTCTTAACCGACATCAGATCCGATTGTACGAAGAATTGGCATAAAAAAATTAAGATTAGATTCACTGTTAGATTACTTTCACTGTAATATGACTCATTTCGCATTAACTGTTTCACGTCTGCTCTTAAAATATTGGAAGTCTTGTCTAAGGTTTCAAGAAAAGCCCAGGGAAAAGCTTTATTCACCGAACGGCCGTTAAAAATGGAGGCTGAAGACAATATAAAAGCCAATACAGGAAATTGCACCAGGCCTGGTAGAGAGAACCAGTACCAAATTAGTGTGTGTGTGGGGGGGGGGGGGGAGAAATCAAGGCGAATTCTCTAAGTTGTGTGAAGATCGGTCTCATAGAATCTGAGATATCGAATAAAGAAGAAATGTACACTATGCAGCACACAATACAGGAAATTACAGCGCCCCTGGAGGAGAGAACAAGAACTTAAATGATGGCGGTGTTAGCGCTAAACAAACAATTACGAATGGTCCAAGTTGTATGAGGATCGGACCCATAAAACCTGAGATATAGAATATAGAAGAAAAGTACACTATGAAATAGTAAAAAATACAGGAAATTGCAACGCCTCTTACAAAGAGAACCAGAACTGAAATGTTCGTGATATTGGTGGGAAACAAATCAAGACAAATGATCCAAGTTGTGTGAGGATCGGACCCATAGAACTCAAGAAATGTACACTGACTACAGATCCTCTCAATAAGTATCGGTCCTTTTTGCACCCACATCGGCAGTGCGGTCGATTCAGACAACATCAATTCGGGACAATATAGATTTAGCATGGATTCGGTTAGAATAGCTCATTTTTATTTTCTTCCAAATCGTCATGGCAGCTGAATCGATACCTCGATACCTCGATAACAATAGTAGTAGTATCGTTCATTTTACTTTTTCTTTCAAATCGACATTGCGTCTCATTATGATCGATCTACCCCCGTTAGCATTCCTTTAGATCGATTTTTCTGGAGCTATTTTATAGAGAACTGTTGTCAAATTTCGTATAAGGTCCTTTTTCTTTCCAGGTTAAATTGTTATATTTTTAGTTTGGAGCCTGCTTACTTAGGATACTAGTTTATTAAGTGTATTTTTCAAGTTCTTCCGTTCCTCCTCTTCTCCTTTCCCCAAATCATAACTTTTTAAATTATGGTCAATTTGAACGAAACCTTTTTCATATTCCTCCCAAGCTACCATCTAAACATTGATGTTATTTCTGCAACTCTTGGTGGTCACTATTTATGAACAATAATAAATTTTTTCGGCATTTTTACAGTTTAAATATTCTATTCGTGGTATAGAGCCCTTTTACTCAGCGTTCTTGCTAGTTAAGTTGTATCTCTCAAGTTTGTCTCCTTCCCCATCCTTAGAGATTAGAGTCCTTTATTGGTCGAATTTAACCCGACCCGAACCTGAAAATTCCATTTGAAGTCAACCCGCAACCCAACTGGAACCCGGCAAAATAAATTTTATTGACAGGAACTCAACAAAATAATTTTTGACCCGCAACCCGAAATACTTCAACCAGAATCCGATCAGCAACCTGAAATGAAAGGAAGTCAATTCATGTTTCTATGCAATTATAAAAAATAATCTTCAATTTTATCTCTATTCTCTAACAGCAATTTTATCTTTTGTAAGGAGCATAATTAAGAATTTATGATTTGGAGGAGAGGGGGGGGGGAGGAGAGAGAGGACAAACTTGAAAAAAAAAAACTTGGAGAACTAGTAACGTAATTAACTGGGTACTAAACTAAAAAGATAATAATTTAACCTGGAAAGAAAAAAGCCCTTATACGAAATTTGACAGCAGTTCTGCTGATCAAATAGTAAAATCGAAAGAAAAAATATACATTATATATTGCTACGAAATGAGCGCCAGAAATATCGATCTATTGTCTAAACCCCGTTATCACGATTCAAGATCAAATTTCCAGCCAATTGATCGATATGTTTAAGAATTACTCTTTTGAAGCTATCTGTGTAAGAATTGATACTAGAATTTGGGAATCGATTCTTACTGTGATCGATGTGTTTTATACGATGTCGATGTTCATCTATCTCGATTTTTCCAGAATCTCTCATCACTAGTGAAAAGTAATGTGCAGATACACTAAAATAACATTTTAATGGTTTTAAGAAAAAGTTGTAAAACAAATTCCTATCAATAGTAAAACGATTATGCGCTATCATACATGAGAGTGATTGCAGCACCTCTGGTAATGAAATTTAGAAGTTATTGACTCTATTACGAAAACCATGAGAGATTGCAAATACAATATGACATACCAGATATGAGACGGGCTCCACTAGAGCCGGTGTCTGAAATGGAATCAGTCTCAAAATGAAAATTTTATTTATGTCATAAAGGTTTCTAGGTGGGTGTGAGTCCATTTGAAGCTGCAACGAGATGATCAATTTTGTAAAATTTTCCAATTTTCCAAAATTAAAATTACAATATATATATATATATATTGTATTTTTTGTTAACTTTTGATGTAGAATAACTGTTCAAAATATTATCATTCTGATTTATTAAACTCAGTTCATGGTTGTTTTCACATGGAATGGCGCATAAGAGGGTTGTACACTAATTTAAAAAAATAGCTATATATAATGCACTGTTAAAAAAATTCTACATGTTGTTATTTATAGACATTAAATTATTTACTTGCAAAAACTGTGACATAAATTTATGTAAACTTGGTTCCTTTCAGCAATACCCTTTAAATTGTCTTCATAAACACTTTACACGCTTCATTAACTAACTATTTCGGCTTAACTTCGTGACTTAACTTCGAATTCTAGAGCTTTCTGCGCACGAAATTTGTAGAATGTGGTCTTAAGTAAAATTATTTTTGCTTGTATAATACGTAAATTTATGTATGTAATATAAATAATTGTTTTAAATAATTACACTTTTTGCACCGTAACCAAAACGCACAACATGTCATCACTATAAGACAAATTGTAAAACCCGTTTTCTTTTTTAGGTATTAACTCGTGATTTAATACATCTGTTTCAGTGAAATTTTTATTTTATTAAGTTTTTTGTAATAATGAACTTTCAAGAGTTCCATATAAGATGCAGATTTCAACCAGTAATTTTAATTAACCAAATGCACCTAATATTTAAGTAGTATTTATTTTATATCATTTACTAATTTAAATTTCTGCTACGAAGCATATTTTTGAAACAAACTACGGGGCCTCAATGAAAATGCAGATTTCATTCCGAAATTTTATTACTAGTTTCTTATTACTAGTTTTTATTTAATATCGTTTCTAATTTAAATGTCTGGTACGAAAAATATTTATACAACGAGTTTCCTTGTACGAAGCAAATACGATTCATGCAGCACAGTGAACAATTGTAGTGTGAATCATATGTGATTCATATGGCAGCTAAAGTGTTAAATAACTTAACTTACACGTTTTAACTTAACTTTTAAGATTTTCTTTTCCGTTTAAACTGCTAAAATAAAAAAGATTAAACTTCTATTTTTGTGAAAAATTACAATTTTAATAGATATTTAAATTACAACGAATGTTCGCATTTAAGTATTTTTCTTTCTGTAATACACATCTAAAGATAATTAGAATTTCAAAACTGCAAACTTTGCATTTTGGAATAAGTTGTAGTATTATCATCTACTTCTTACAATGGAAACTAAAGTATTTATTAAAGAAAATGCACTTTTTCTGAAATAAATGTTTAAAGATGTTTTGTTAGCAAAAGATGATAATCTAATTGTTAGCGCACAAAGAGGCAAAATCTAAAGTAATTTAGAAAAGAGTTCAGCTCTTTAAAAAGCGAAAAAAATCCTTTTAAAAGTTAATATACCAGTTTAGTTGAGGTAAAAAAAAGGAAGATTTTTCTTTAAGTTTATATACACAAAAGAAACTAACGAAAATAAGTAAAATGAAGTAAAATAATAATAAAAAAATACCACAATTTTTAAGGAAATTGTTTATTCGTTTTCGCATTTCTCTTTGAAACTTTTCTGTTTAAATAAGTCGATGTGAAGTTGTTTTTTCTCTATAAAAAGCAAGTAAATAAATGGGTCAAGTAAAAAAGCAAGAAGAGCGTTTCAAAGCTTGTTGTCTTTATAGTTTTAGACCAACTTGCACAACATCTTGAAAGAATATTTAAACTAAACCACTCTTTGAATTTTGTTTTTTTAAGAAATTAAATAAATTTAATTTATGAAAATTTTAAGTCATAAATAGATGCATATTTCTTTTACTGCGTGCAGGATAATACTCCCGTAATTTAACAATTATAAGCAAATTTTTACTTTCTTCTATCTATAATAGAAGAAAATATTGTAATCGAATGTTTTTTCATATAACGGTTTTCGAAGGATTTACACGATTTAGGGGTCAGAGATTCTGAAAAATATGTTTTTTCAAAATGTCTGTCTGTTCGTGTGTCCGTGGGTCCGTGTGTGTGTGTGCCTTCTTAGTATATTCGAAAAGTGGATGAAGTTATTCATAGAATTGAGCCAAATTTCATTTATAGGTTTTAGGTTGAGACCAGCAGGTCCTACTTCAATTTAGGAATATTTCACCAGAAGGGGGCGCTGTAATAGTGATTTTTGTGTCATTTTTCTTTTTACATCATTGAAAAATGTATGACTTTCTGCATAAAATTGAACCAAATTACATTTATAGGTTTTTGGCTATGGCCAGCAGGTCCCAGCTGCATTTGGGGATATTCCACCGGAAGGGGGTGCTGTGATAGCCACTTAAAAATTTCAAATTCAAAAACATGTACACAAAAGTTAGAAATCTTAAAAGTTTTTTCCATTAAATTTTCGGCCTTGATTCAAAGATTCGGAGCAAATTTGGTTTTGCCTCTATTTAAAAAAAAATGGCTGAGATATAGCAGTGTGAAATTTTAGAATGGCTGACATTTTGTAAATTAGACAGCAAGATTTCTCCATAGGCGGATTTAATTTATGAGTTTTAGTGAACACGGGTTTTTGGCACATTTTCTTTCATTGTTTGTAACAATCGTTGCAACTATTATATGCTTAACATCACGGAGGAATATACATATTCCTGCGTGCTTAACAGTATGTATTCATATTCGCTATCGTCGAATTCTCGCCAAGCTTTCGACAATTTGCGAAATATTGCCAAATTAAGCCAAAAAAGTAGATTGCCATAAATAAAGCCAATTTGACTATTGGTGTCTAAGTCTGCGAAATTTTCATTCAAATTCAATATTGACGAGAACTGGGAATGAATCTTCTGTAATCGGGTTCCACGCATTTTAGCTTCATGTTTTCAAGTAAAATTAGCTCAAATCTTAAAATCGAGGCATAGGTAGGCTAACTTTTCCTGCCGGTATAGTCCAGAAAGACTTTTCGTAGTTGTGTTGTACATTGGCTGCTCGCATCCAAGTAAGCCGACGGTTACTGCAGCTGACATACCACAGAATGACGAAAAATATTTATTTTAATCGCAATGTAATAGCTAATTTTTAAGTACGAACATTCATGAGATAGAAGACAGTTTTGGGATTGGCACATCGGACTTGTTTATTATTTAAGCAAATAGTGTGTAATTTAAATGACGTATACTATCAGAATAAAATTCGTTTTATTTTATTTTAATTTATTTTTTGAATAATATAAAAGAAGCATTTCATAAATGTTAAAAAGTCGGAAACATTTTAAAAACACGAAAAGAATAAATTTAGGAATATTAACTGAAGAATGAAAATTTTAGGTCTCCTGTATAAATTAGTCAGTTGTACGATAAGGTTAAATTTTCATGAAAATCTCGCTAGCTATTTTCGCAGAATCGCAATCTGCAAAATATTCATTTTGAATGAAATAACTTTAAAAATGACTATTCATTGAACCATATATATATATATATATATATATATATATATATATATATATATATACTTGATAGGATGAAAAAGCAAAAAATTGGAAAACTATGAATATGTTATAGAATCTTCAGAAGGGCTTTATAAGAATATTTATAGTAAATATATGTTATTTCATCAAATATTGTCACCATTAGTCCTAAAATCGACAAATATAAGCCCCTAATAACATATATATATATATATATATGAAACAAGACAATTAATAACCTACATGAGTTCAAATAACAAAATAAGTAAGTAAATAAATAAATATACAATTTAAATAGAAATAAGATAAATAAGCAATTATTCAACTTAAATAGAAATTAGATCATAAAATAATGTGCAAGACTCACCAAAAAAGACTAATGTTACTGTAGATTGAACAAGATTATAAGTGCTTGACAAGCAGCCAGTCATATTCAAAATGGTTGCTATATCTATGCAAAGATAGCTTTAAAAAAATGATAATAAGAAATAAATTGTGTAGTGCTGCCATCTATCACAGAAAAATATAAATAAAAGCTGAAATTGTAGACAAGTTGAATACTAAGTCGAGGGCTGCCATCTATTATGAATGAAAAGAAAAAAGAATGAAAATAATTTTTTTTTGACAAAGAAAATAATATTTGAAAAGTGAGAAATTAAAGAAAGTAAATAAAATTGTAATTATATATATATATAGCGATAGCTAACGTCCTTTTTATCATAATTTTGTTCTGACACGAATTTTTTTGTTGCTGTGTTGATTAAATTATTACTTATTAACTAAATTTTACTTATTAACAACATTTTGAGTATAATATTGATTCAATTACTAGTTATTAAGTAATTTTGAGTACGGTTTTGATTAAATTATTACTTATTAACTAAATTTTACTCATTAAAATAATTTCATTTCTGTGTTGATTAAATTACCATTTTAATACGAATGAATAAGACAGTTTTTGGTTTTTGCTAGATTGAAAGATGTATCACGGATTAAGGTATTTAACTTCAAGTAGTAAGAATTATTTAAGTAACAGATATTTATATAAAAATATATCTTAATGACTCTCTGTGGGGCATCTTCATATGTTGCTCTTGCATTGCATGAAATCTGTTGGATTTGATAGAAGAAAAAGGGATCTGATTTATTTTACATATTGAAAGGATTATAATGTGAGTAACAGATATTTATAAAAAATATATCTTAATGACTCTCTGAGTGGCAGCTTCATATGTTGCTTTTGCCTTGCATGAAGTGTGTTGGTTTTGGTGGAAGAAAAGGGGATCTGATTTATTTTACATATTGAAAGGATTATAATATAAGCAACAGATATTTATATAAAAATATATCTTAATGACTCTCTGAGTGCCAGCTTCATATGTTTCTCTTGCACTGCATGAAATCTGTTGGTTTTGATGGAAGAAAAGGGGATCTGATTATTTTACATATTGAAAGGATTACAATAATCAAAAGATTATACTGTTCAAAACGTTATTAATTTCTTACAATAAATTAAATAATGTATTTACAAAATACGTTAATTGAATATTACGAAAACTTTATTCAAATTTACGTAGGTTTTGATTGAATGGTAGTAAAACATTGAAGTTCTTGTAATAAAAAATAATTGTTTCAATGACATAATTTGTTTTTTGTCAGAAGCATATATTTTTTTCTTTGATGATTTTGTCACTAATTTTGTAAATGGTGAAACGAGATGGCTATGAAGAGACAACATTTTGATCCATTTATAGTAAAGCATCTCAGCTTTAGGGATTAAAACATATTATTTTACAAATAATTAGACAAATTGAAAATTTAAAACGAGAATAAAATAACCTATGGCAGATATCAAATATGACAGAAGAACTACTGCCTTAGCTAGACAACATAGAATAGAGCCGTTGCAGAATGTTTTCAAGAATAATAAAATAAATTTTCAATCAAGAGTTTATTTCTCATCCATTATCCGTGAATCAATAGAAATATATTTGCGAAACGATAACATTTGCAACGAATCGGCTTCATCTGAATTACCTAAAATTTTGCACGCGAAGCTTTACAGATTGAAAAAGCAATAAAAATAAAAGTAAATAATAATTTTCACGTTTTCCAGTTTGACCAATTTAAGCACCTGCTTACATTGGGCATGTGATCTCGTTATTTGTGTTTACCATTTTCAAAACTTTGCGAGAATATTTTATTTATCATTTTGATCTGAAGATGTTTCCGTTAGAGCGAAGGAAATATATGTAAGGTATTTTTAAACGTTTTATGTTACGTTTTTACCACTTTAAGACATATTATTTTGTTAGAAGTAACGAAATGTTTACTCGGAAAATAATTTCATATATGGCCTCTACAGCACAATTTTAAATACTATTTATTCAAATTTACATTTTATCTTCCATATTTTAGAAAAAACGGCCTCAACAAAAACGTTGATAATGCCATTTTTTTCTCTTTTTCTAGAACATCGGAATAAAAATTGAAAATAAGTTAACCCTTTCCCTGCTGCAATAGCTTATTAAAATTTTTGCTTCATACTAATATTTTTTTTTGATAAATATTTCGTACATTTGGCAAAACTAAAAAAAAATAGAATATTAGTTTAAAAATTATAAAAATAAAACTATGAGTAAAATCAATTTAGTTTTAAGATGGGAAATAATAATAGATATTAAAATTTTAATTACTTATGAAATATTTCAAAACACTTAGCATATGTAGGCACATTGCATATTTTCAGGTTTTCAGGCTATCAAAAACTAACATTCCGCATTTTTTAAATAAAAAAAAGACTGGTAATTAAACAAACGAACGGTTAAAAAAAGTTATAGCTTTTAATAAAAATATTTTTCTTGATCCAAACATTTTTTTAATAAGAGAATATATTACTTTAAAAAATTATGTGTTTTCACACCGTTCGCAAGGATTGGGTTAATATAGTGTAATTTAATAAAACTTTCAAAATTTTGAGCGATATTATAACATTTTTCGGTTCTTTCAGCATAACGGATGTTCGTTTTAACTCTCAATTTGTCATATTCATAGAAATATTTATACAAAAAACATGCAGGCCCATATAAAGTCAGATTTGAATAGTATATAAATTTACTGACTATACTTTATGAAGGAATGCTTCGTATTTTTATTTTTGGAGTTGCAGAAATTTGCGAAAACCAATGAAGTTAAATACAAAGCTAACACAAGTACTAAAAATAAGATATTTTTTGTTTTGTATTTAACTGCAATAGCAAATTTTAATCAAACAGTGTCCTGATATAAAGTGTTGAGATATACTACGGCTTCCGAAATAATCTGGGTGATATGACAGATAAAACATTTTGTTTCGTCTGATTACTTTGAAAATAGAAATTGCATAGTTCCGGTTCTTGATTACTTTTTTGGGTTCTTGTGTTTTTATGCTTCAATGTGTTTTTAAGAGTTATTTACGGCGGGGGGTTATATGCAGGGAACCTTTTCATACATATTTTGACATTTTACACGTGTTTTATTATTTTCTGTCTTTTTATCACATAAAATTTGATAACGGAAAAAAGTTATATTATAAAACTTAAAAAACTGTAAAAAAAATGTTCAACATGATCAAATCAACCTTTTAAAAAATAATAACTAGCTAACCCCCGCCCGGCGTTGCCCGGGTGCGTGATAATAAATTTAAAAAAAATCGAGATTTTATTATTTTATATCTTTAACCCGATTTTGTATGAAATTATATTTTAAAATGAAAAATTCGCGAAAAAATATTGATATTTATTGATAAATGCGCTCAATTTCTTTTTCTTTTTTTGTTTTCTTTTACCTAGGGTCGTTTTATAGTTTTAAAATAAAAATTTCTTTTTGTACGAACTCTTTGAAATCTTTATTACTTATAAATAAAACGGTTTTACAGCCCGTGTAAAAATTTCGTGGAAAAATATTGTTATGTAAAAGAAATGAAAACAATAAAATATACATTAAAACATGCTTAAAAGGTGACAAAAGATGTTAAAAACGTTAAAATAGAATCATTCACATCCCGAGACTTTCGATCACTAACGCGATCATCTTCAGTGGGGAACTTTAGACTGAGTTGAGTGTACGAATGTCGCTTTCACTGTGCTAATATGTAACGGAGTTCTAACGAGTCCAGTCTATTATTCTGTAGGGGTGTATCAGGAAAAGTCCATTGGTTCCGGCGCTGGGGTTCTTGATAATTTCAAAATATTAAACCAGATTTTAGGTACATTATAAGATAAGCAATCATTACAGACTCTATTTCCTTTACATAAAATCTCCAAAGACTCTCTGATTTTAGCTGTATACTCGTTATTTGCAGGAATTATAATTTTCGCGTTTTGAAAATTAATATTTATAATCTGTTGCTGATTTAATCTCGATAAAGCTGTGGATGGACGGTTAAACTTAATGCCAGAAATGTGTTCTTTTAATCTTTGTTTAAATTTCCGGGTGGTCATCCCTATATAGCTCAGTCTAAAGTTCCCCACTGAAGATGATCGCGTTAGTGATCGAAAGTCTCGGGATGTAAATGATTGTATTCTAACGTTTTTAACATCTTTTGTCACCTTTTAAGCATGTTTTAATGTATATTTTATTGTTTTTAAATGCAAGGTGAATATTTCATTCCACTTCAATTTCGTTTTTATTTCGAAATTTTCTGTTGTATAAGAAATGTTTTCTTCTCACTTTTTTAATTGTATGTTTGTTTTCGTGTCGGCTCCTTTAACATAGCAATAAAAAATAGTTCTGATCTTCCGAACTCTCTAACATTTCAATAAGTTATAAATATAACTGCATGCAAACTCTCTTTAAAATTTTGCGAAAAAATATGCATGATTAGTAGTGAGAACATGAGTTCTTTAAAAAAAGATTTAGCTTTCAACCTCAGAGCAAAAATATATTAAAAGGTCTATGCTTTCAATGCAATGGTACGGCTTCAATCAACCCTTTTCAATCCCCCTAGACTTAACAGGTGAGGGTTGGATTAATCAGTCAGGTTTCCCGTTTTTGAGGGTAGAAGCCTTCAAAAAAATGTTGATGCATGCGCAAAGAGATGATTTTGATATGGATTTGACAGAATGCGCTTTTCGTTTTAAATATATAGAATTTTCTGTAATTCCACACTAAGCAATAACTAAGGGAAATTGCGTTGCATTGTCTTCCTTTCTACAGAAGAAAATTGTACCTATTTCAGCTTTCGCATATTTTTTTTTCATCTCAGGCAGCTGCTAATAGCAATAGACTTAGCAACCATCCCTAATGTACGCTTCACTAGACGAAAAATAACGAATGAAGAGGAGGACACGCAAATTACAATAAAGTCTGCAGAAGAATATTCGTGTGATGAATATATTGTATTCTAATATTAGTGAAACTCTTGGAGCAAAATTAATATTTCAAGTATAGAACGTTATAAAATTTGATAAATTAGAAACATACTGCCATGATGTTTTATTTTGACTTACACTTTTTTCACTATTTGGAGTACGAAATGTTTTACGAATAACTGCCAATTTTTAACACTTTTCAACATAGTTGAAAAGTGTTTGTGAATTCGGTTTGTCTGTCTGTCCGTGCTTTAACTCGCGTAAATATACTCGGATCGTCATGCAATTGATATATGATATTGAGGTTTACTATGGCATGTTCGGTATTGAAAATGAAGTGCATAGCACTTATAGTTTTTTAACAGGGACACTCAAAATAATTCCATTACAGTACGGTCTATGGGGAAACATCATTTGCGGTTTATTTTAATGATGTTACACAATTTAAAACATATTGGAATTGCAATACTGCATGTCCGAGAAAGATATTTATTAGTCTAAAGATTATTAATAAAAATACGAACAGGTCAAATGAAATGCAGTTTGTGGCAGAAAAATGAAGAAATCTAAAGTTTTTTTCTCGTATCAATTGCAATTTGTAGAGAAGACTATTAACGGACGTGAATTACGTACTTGATAGAGTATCTCCCGAACGATTAATTGTTCATTGAGGACCAATACTTTGGCATCTGCGATCGACTAACATAATTCAACTGGATTTCTTTTTGTAGAATTACGTTAAAGACATTTGTTTAACAAACACCTATTTCTGAGCATTCTGCATACTAGTAACAGAGATCGCCTAGAGCTACATTAAAAATTACTGTAAAGAAAAAAAAAACCTGTTTGATTTCTTTTTTTTTTTTGCCTCAATTTGCATTTCATTTCACCTGTATGCATATTTGTTATTAATCTTTGGAATAATAAAGATGTTTCTCGGACACGATGTATACATCACTGAGAGGCCCTACAATAGGGTTACAATATGATGTGCATAGCACTTATAGTTCCTTTACAAGGACACTCAAAGAAATTCCGTTTCCTTACGGTCTATGGAGAAAAATCGTTTGCGGTTTATTTTAATAGTGTTTCACTCTTTCAAACCTTTCATTTCCTTTTTTTGAAGAAAATTCCAGAAGGTGAATTTTATACTTTGCTTGCGTTTCTTAACTGAACTAAGATTTAGCATTCTATGTAGTATACATACAAATTTATAGATCCTATACAGGGCGACGCAAATGAATTCGTATATTTTCCGAATATTGTTAGTAATTCTTGAAATTGGTTTTTGAAATATGTTATGTGTTTTTCAAATTGTTTACTTAGATATCATTTTTCACCTTATTAAACGGTAAAGATTTGTAAAATTATTTTGGAAGTGTTGGAAAGTGTAACATAATCTATGCTTGACGCATGATTTTTTGTTTTTGTTAAATATAATGTTAAATAATATAACGTCGAAATAACTGCTTTTCAAAAGTAATAAATTTAGCTGTAGTAACTTGATTAACGGGGCAATGCAACTAGATTGATTCTGTTCTGGATATTATTTGGTCTAAGATAAATATGTTTATCCTTTCCAATATGCAGCGTAGTTTAATTAGAATAATCCCTTAACGTACACTTCATATTTTCCAGTTATGTGGCGGAGGATAATGAAATACTAAGTAAAGTAAATATATTTTAATCGTTAAAAAGTAAAATTATCTATTCGAATAAAACTAACATTTTATATAAACATCATTACAGCGATAAATTCAATGAAAACATACTGAAGTATTAGGAATGTTTCTCGAAATTACTTTTTTTTAATCAATATTATGGAGATCCAACTCCGGCTGTTCAAATTAAAGAACACACGGTCCGGTGTATAGAATATAGGTAAAAACCATTTATAAATGAAAATTCTATAATAGATTTTTTACATTTAATATATTATTTGAAGCAATGACAACACTAAAAAGTATTGTTATATGAAAAATACCATTTATTCAAATAGTGTTTCGAAATTTATTAAATGTGACACGCTCGTTTTAACCGCATGCAAGGGTTCAAAAACCAAATATATATATATATATATATTCTAATGTAACAAATTACAACGACCATTGGGAAAATGCAGAGGGATAGCGGGGCGGTGTTCTGACTGTACCATAACCATTACCTCGTACTATAAGAAATTAAAAACATTTATTAATTAATCCCCCCTTAAAATACCCCCCTCTTATAGCAGACCGATTCGCCACACCCTACTATAACATAGCTTCCCCACACTAGCTATTCCACCCACCTGTTATAGTATGATCTCGGCAGCAGGCGGTGTTACCACCGCACCGCCGCCACCACCTGCTGCTGACGCAGAAGTCCCATTCCCTATCTACTGACTTCCCGTTTGGTATCAGAAGGTAGAATAAAACGAAATATCCAAATATGATGCCAACTTAATGTATTAGCATTGAAATTTTTAAAGTTTGGTACAATTTCTATTTGTAGACCATCCCCTAAGCAAAATTTAAGTATTGTTTTAACTCTTGTTTAGATTGATGTCTGAACTAAAGGTATTTTGAGGAAATTAAAGTTGAAGGCCACGTTTTTTGCTTTATAAGACGATTTCTCGTCAGACGTCAATTTTTGAATTCGGCTTTTTTTCATAGCTGATAATTTGCATCTATCCTTTCTGTAACTTTAACATTTTTGTAACGATTTTATGCATTTCTATTGCCTATTGAAAGAAAAATTCTTCTGAGGTTACAGAATTTCGTTGAAAACGCTTAAAAAATTCTTCTAAAGTTACAGAATTTCGTTAAAAACGCTTAAAAAGTTCTTCTAAAGTTACAGAATTTCGTTAAAAACGGTTAAAAGAGTAAAGGCATACATCAGTTGGTCCATTCTCGACCGAAAGTAACAACCATTTTCCCAATGGTTTAAAAAAATCGACTCAGATTTCACTATTTAATTAAAATCTTTTTTATTCTAATTCACTGATTAATTCAATGTTTAAGCGCACAATTACACATACAGGGTGTTTCACAAAGGACCCCTAACTTTAAAAATCAATAACCCAGAAACCGTGATAGATAGAAACATGAAACCAGTGTTATGTTTATTAAAAAAATCGTAAGAATCTTATTCGTAAATCTCAAAATTTAGTTAAAAATAGCACCGATAGAGGGAGCTGAGAGCGTTAAAAATCCTTCTAAAGAGAGTTCAGAAGCAGAGAAAGACTAGTCGTCGAAGATTTCGTCATTGAAATCTGGCCGCTATTAGCGTATAGTGAAAATAATTCCGAGTGGTGGTAAGTCCTAAGTGGTGTATACCGTGGAGGAACGTGTGTTTATTGTGTTTGAGTACCACCGATTAAATCAGAGTCCTACTGCCAGAAGGAGAAGTTCTCAAACGCGATTTCAAGTCGCAAAAGGCCCAGATGGGAAAACAATTCGTGAGCTCTTCAAAAAAATTCAACAGACACGCAACGTGGCCGATGCGAATTATTTTCACTATACGATAATAGCGGTCAGATTTCAATGGCGAAACCTTCGACGGCTAGTCTTTGTATGCTTCTGAACTCTCTTTCGAAGGATTCTTAACGCTCTCAGCGACATCTATCGGTGCTATTTTTAACTAAATTTTGAGATTTACGTATAAGATTCTTACAATTTTTTTAATAAACATACCACTGGTTTCATGTTTCTATCTATCACCGTTTCCGGGTTATTGATTTTTAAAGTTAGGTGTCCTTTGTGAAACACACTGTATCTATTACATTTATATTACTTATTTATTTATTGATGAAGTTTTAATTTTGTTTCAGAATATTAACAGGAAATAAACGCTGAACTATTTATATTGTTTTAAATACAAACGGGTTAATCCTCCGTTATCGGCCTGCATGCGATAGAGGTAGATTATATAAAAAACATCATGTTTGAAAATTATTTTGAAAACATTAAAACCATCAGTAAATTAAGACACAGTTTTCCAACTAATTTAATTTGATTTTTTTTCTATTTGACGGTGTGAAAATTTAAATGGTGCGATTGTTAGAATTAAAAAAAAATGCGTTAAAGATTGGTCATACCGTTGCCACTATCCATATGACATCAACGTTATTCATGGACATGTTTTTGATTTATAATATAGACTAGCGGCCCGTCCCGGCTTTGCACGGGTAGACAATGTAATTTTTTTAGCACATTTGTTTTCCTGAATTTCGAGCTTCTACCAAAAACTGTTGCTGTGATATGGCGAAATGACCTAAAACTTTCGAGTCCCCCTTTAACCACCTTAGGGGGGGGGTGATATCTAAATTCACTGAAATACGTGTTTAATCATTTGTTTAGTAGATTTGTTTTCCTGAATTTCGCGCAACTACATAAAACAGCTGCTGAGATATGGCGAAATGTCCTAAAATTTTCGAAACCTCCACCTTTAAAACCCTTTGGGGGGAATTTGCTAATCACCTTAGGGGGGGATTTCTAAAATCACTAAAATGCGTGTTTATCCATTTTTTAGTAGATGTGCTTTCCTGAATTTCACGCTCCTACCTAAATCTGGTCCTGAGATATGGCAAAATGACCCAAAACTTTTGAATACCCCTTAATCCACGTTCTGGGGGGAATTTCCAAAATCGCCGAAATACGTGTTTAACCAATTTTTAGTAGATTTGTTTTAATTAATTTCGCCCTCCTACATAAAAGCTGAGATATGGCGAAATGACCTAAAAAATTCGACCCCCCCCCCCATTTAACCACCTTCTGGGGGGAATTTCTAAAATTACTGAAATACGTGTTTTATTCATTTTTTAGTAGATTTGTTTTCCTGATTTTCGCGCTCCTAACTAAAACTACTGCTGAGATATGACGAAATGATCTAAAATATTCTACGTCCCTTTTTAACCCCTTCTGGGGGGAATTTCTAAACTCGTTGAAATACGTGTTTAATCATTTTTTAGTAGATTTGTTTACCGGATTTTCGAGCTCCTACCTATAACTGCAGCTGAGATATGACGAAATGACCTAAAACATTCGCACCCTTTAACCCCCTCCGGGAGGTCAATTTCTAAAATCGCTGAAATACGTGTTTAACCAATTTTTTAGTATATTTGTTTTCCTTTATTTCGCGCTCTTAACTAAAATTGCTGCTGAGATATGGCGAAATGACCTAAAACATTCGACCACCCCCCTTTAACCCATTCGGTGGGGGGAGTTTCTAAAATCGTTCCAATACATGTTTAATAATTTTTTTTGTAGATTTGTTTTCTTGATTTTCGCGCTCCTACCTATAACTGCAGCTGAGATATGGCGAAATGACCTAAAACATTCGACCACCACCCTTTAACCCCCTCCAGGAGGGCAATTTCTAAAATCGCTGAAATCTGTGTTTAACCATTTTTTTAGTAGATCTTTTTTCCTTAATTTCGCGCTGCTACCTATAACTGCTGCTGAGATATGGCGAAATGACCTAAAACATTCGACCACCCCCCTTTAACCCCCTTCTGGGGGGAATTTCTAATATCGCTGAAATAGGGGTTTAATCATTTTTTTACTAGATTTTTTTTCTGGAATTTCAAGCTCCTACCTATAACTGCTGCTGAGATATGGCGAAATGACCTAAAACATTCGACCACCCCCCCTTTAACCCCCTTCTGGGAGGAATTTCTAAAATCGCTGAAACAGGTGTTTAATAATTTTTTAGTAGATTTGTTTTCTGGAATTTCAAGCTCCTACCTATAACTGCTGCTGAGATATGGAGAAATGACCTAAAACATTCGACAACCCCCCTTTAACCCCCTTCTGGGGGGAATTTCTAAAATCGCTGAAATAGGTGTTTAATCATTTTTTTAGTAGATTTGTTTTCTGGAATTTCAAGCTCCTACCTATAACTGCTGCTGAGATATGGCAAAATGACCTAAAACATTCGAACCCCCTTTAACCCCCTTCTAGAGGGAATTTTCAAAAATCCCTTCTTATTGCTTGCCTAGGCCATAACAGCAATCTACAGTCCAAATTGCGTGACCCTGACTTTAGTAGTTTCGGGTGGGCGTTGATGAGTCAGTCAGTCACCGTTTCCTCTTTATATAATAGTATAGATATGAAATCTTTAACAAAAGTAACTATTTATTTGTCACAGCGGTGGCTAATCATGATGCCAATTTATAAATACAATGCTGAATAACATAGCTATATGAAATGACTACTTTTAAAGCCCAATAAAAACAAAGACTCTAACTTTATTAACTGTAAAAATTAACTTACTTATTTTTGTTCCGTATATTCAGGAATTGTTTTTTTTCTAAGAATCTTAAATTTTACTTATTAAGGGGTCACAGGAACTTTAAACTTCCAAAAAATCAATTTTCAGATTTTGTTTTATTCCGAATATTTAAACATTTCTTAACAATATGCAAAAAACCGCATTAAAAAAACTGCATTATTTCTTGAATTATAATTATAATTCTTTAAAAGGATACTTTAACATGTTTCAGATATTGAAACTTTAAGATGTGTTTTCTCAGACTGATAAATTTTGAGTTTGCGCGTACAGTTACGTTAAAACTATATAAGTCAAAATTTAAAAAAAAATTAACCACATACGCGTTACTTTACAGTTTCCATGCTAAAATAAACATTTTTTTTTTACTTGAAAAATATGAATTTATTGTTGAAATTTTTTTTGAAAAAATTAAATTTTAAACAATATTTTTTTGTGTATATTTTGGTAAGTTAGAGGTGAGTAAGTTATGGTTCTGTTTTGGTCAAAAAATGTTTTTTTTATATTCAGTATTTCTAATTTTATCATGCGCGTAACGTTTTATGAGTTTCATTCACGTATTAGTGATGTGAATTTTTTAAATTAAAACAAAAATTATTTTGGATCATACAAAATTTGTTTTTCTGTATAATATACTTTAAAAAATGGAAATAAGTAAGAAAAAAAATCTCAATTGCATATTATGTGACTAATTGATAATTTGAAAATGGTGATGTTTTTTATCGTTTCGACGCACTCAAAGGTCCTGCAGACCTTTAAATGTTAACGCCTTTGCGACGAGCATCCTTTACAGAATTTTTAATATTTTACCATCGGTTTTTGAAAACAGAAATTTTCGCTTCATTGAATCGCACAAATGCTATCATTAAATAAGGCAAAGCTTACAATAAAAAGTCTTTTACAATAAAAGTAGCTTTCCTATATTTTCGTTTTAAAATTTTAGCTAATGTTACACGAAAACAAGTTAAAATGCAAAGAAAATGTTTACAAAAGATTCGTTAATACTGAATATGAATAAGAAAATCGTCAAATTATTGAGCAATAGCCAAATTGGCTTCATTTATGAAGACTTATATTGATCGCCAAATTTGGCGATATTTCGCCAAATGTCGCCCAATTTTGCCAATTTTGTCGCCAATTTTGGCGTTAACGGATATGAATATATAGTTTTATGCGTATGATTGGGAAAATTATTACAACAATAAAAGAAAATAATTTGCGAGTAATCGCGTTAATGTGCTGTTTTGTTTCAAAATGTCAGCCACCCTAGAATTTCAAACTGCTCTATCTCAGCCATTTTTTAAGATAGAGGTAAACCAAAAAAAGCTCTGGAATCCTTGTATCAAGGCCTAACACGTAATTAAAAAATAAATTTGAATTTTTAAATTTTTTGTATATTTATTTTAGATTTTAAGTTATTTTACATCTTTAAATGGCCGCCATCTTGTAACAAGATGGCGGACCAATCTGGCCAACGAACTCGGTCGAGACATTAGTGACCTTAATACACACAATTAGTTTCATCAAAATCGATTCATAATTACGGGCGTTATCGTATGACATAGGTCAGATATATATATATATATGGATTATATCTATATATATAAATCAACATTTGGACGGAGGGTGGTTTTGGGGTCTGGGGGTCATGATCGGTGAAAATATATCGAAAATTTCCGGAACTGCTTTCCTCCGAACGGCTGCAATAGGTAGCTTTATACTTTTTTGTATTGAAAGCTACCTAAAAGTAACTGATGGGAATAATCGAGGATTCTGAGCATCTTATGCGGCACACATACGTGTAGCTCGTCCGCAAGGGGTTAACGTTGCTAAATGAGTGAAGTATCTGGATATTTAAAGCAGTAGGCTGTTTGTTTTTTAAGTCATCTGCTCTCTATCTACTAAACCAATTTTGATAAGTATTTTTTTAAAATAAAAGCTGTTCATTTGTAGATGTTCCTGTACTTGCTACTTTTTTTTTAAATATTCCCATTTTTATACTTTAATTTTAATTTTAAGAGTTTTTAATGAAATTTCTTCAAAAGGGTGGCAATTGAGTTAAGAATTTCTCTCTATAACGTTAAATTAATTTGCCTCATCATATTCTATCTATTGGAAGCCATCTATTCCATCAGTGTAAATGTTGTCATATTTAAAAGAAAAATCTCAATGGTTTTCATAAACTTAAACATATTTATATGAATGTGTTTATTTATGTAGTAATCACGGAAGAGCAGAATACGTATTATTTACTGAGAAATAACATTAAGTAATCTGTGTAAATAAAATATCAGTAACCCGCATAGCATACATGGTCACAGTGACGTCACTGCGAGTCACAATTGTCACGGCACATCTGTGACCAAAATGCCACCATTCAGAGAGTGACTTAAGTGTGAACTTTTTTAAAAACTCTAAAAAACATACAGGACTATTTCAAAACATGTTATTCATCGTCAAAAATTCTTTTCTGGTCAATTTTTAAATTTTTGTGACGTCACAGTGACATCATTGCAAGTCACGCATGTTACGTTACAACTGTTACTAAAATATACTATCATATTGTGAACTCACACTGTGACAAAAATGTGAATTTTAAAAATATTTGAAAATGGAAAGAAACATTTTACTTAGTGCCATCTTTCTTCATTTGATACATTTGAGAGCCAATTGACCTTAGTAATTTTTGTTGTCCCTTGTAAATTAGTTTATAGTCACTTATTCCTTTATCTAGCTAAAAAAAATTATCTGCGTATATATATAATTTTTTGTAACTATGCAATTTGTAGATTATCATACAAAAGTAATTACACATGAAAATTAGAAAACGTTTTAAATTTTATAATTTATTTTTTAATTAAAAAAAAAGTTTTATTTTCTATGAAAAATTAATTTGTGTTAAAAGAACTTCAAACAATTTTATCAATTATAAATTACTTCTACTATTGATAAAGGCAGAAAAATAATATAGTGGAGGGAGGTGCTTGTTCATTGCGAAGTGCCATTAAAATGTGAAGCCCCAATGTGGTCAAAATGTAAATACAGATAATGGGATATACTGAGAAAATTAAAGTTTCTTTTTTGTATACTAGTGCTTTATTTAAATTGTTGTGTACTTTTATGGATGAAGTAGGTTATGAATATCATAAACGTATAAAATAAGTAATTTGCTCCTCTTAGAAGTATAAAAATATTTCATTATATCTCCAGAAATTTCCATATAATTTTTTTAGCTATTCAAGCCTTATTTCAAAAAATAAAATCAATTCTCTAGCCATTATTTAATTTAAAAATTACATTTAGTAAACCTGACATAAATTAAAATAAAGGAAATGGAATTATTTCAGTGTATTACAAAGCATTTTTTTTAATGATTGCTCAGAAAATTGACCAGCTGCTCAATATTTGTAAAATAAACTCGTCCAACTTATCGTCTGTGGTGGATATTTCGGAAAGTGGTTTAATTCGAAGGGTTTATTTATTAAGTCAAAGAGTTGCGAGGATATGGATCCCTGTTTCGTTTCATGTTGTTTTTTTTTTCTTTGTTTTTTTTTTTGAGTGCTAATGCAGACCACTAAACAGTAAAACACGACATTTAACCCTTTAACATTCATTGGTTTCTCCAGGAAACCACAAAACTTTAATTACGAAACACAACAATGACAGCAGAATTTTAATAGAAATGTTTTTCATTTATTGTATATGAGAAATATCGCTTTTTTCTTATATAAAAATAAATTTGTTCATAATTTTCGGTGTCAATCATTTATTTCAACATCTTAGCATTGCAGTGCTTTATCCGTTAAAGTGTTAAGGAGAAAACATTAAACTAAACTGTGTGGATTGGGCTTCTTCTTTATTTTGTATATTAAATTATGATACCTTACTTCAAGACTATTTTCAAACATGGCTATTTGTAGTTTTTATTTTCAGACTTTTTATAAGCATCTATAAATATATTTTTAGTTTGAAGTATGTATTCTTGAATCGGTTATCATTTTATAGATACTTTTTAAAATGTTAAAAAAAATAAAAAAAAAATTCTGCAAGCCATCTGAGAATTCGCGTAATGTTTACAAACGGAAATCCAATGATCTGAACATACTTAAAGAAAACTTCAGAAAAATACTTTTTATATCGCAGTGTTCGAGAACATTTGAGTATCTAAGTTTTGAAAAAATTTCGCAAACTATCGTTAATCGAAGCATCCTTTGATAGAAAACATTTTATTCCCTCGAGATAAAACTTTAAAGAGAGGTTTATGTAACGACATATATGATTTTTTTTCAGGTATACTTTTAAGGTTTTCTTTTTCCACACACGCTTGAGTACGGATGTATAATTTTAAATGCTATAAAAGTCTCTATCTTTTAAGTATTTTATGAAAGTAATGATTTGACTTTTAAATAACACTTACCAGGTGTATTTATCTTAAGTTTAAGTGCTAGAATATAATTTAATTTCCAAAAACGTTTGATTGATAAACTTTTAATAAATTATCCTATCCATAAATGGACTTTTTTATCACATAAAATACAAAGCAAAGTAATAAAATTTATTTGCTGTTACTGATACTGTAATACGGTCCTTACAAAAACTGCAGGTAGATTAAATTACGAGAAAATAGATTTCTAAAATAGTGATCGTAAAAGTAACAACAAGCTCATTTCGGTTAACTATAACTGCAACATTGGCTAAAAATGTGAGCTATATGATAGATGTGAATTTTTTATTCAAGTGTAGTGTAGAAAGTCCATGATAAGTAAACAGTATTAAATAAATTTTGGAATTAATTTCTACACATGAACCTTTCTTGTCTCAATTTCATTCTTAGGAAGACCAGACGGAGAGCACTCCCACCCCCTAGGGCTTAAATCCCTCGAGTAGATAATCGGCCGTCATACCATCAACCAACCAACCAACCTCAATTTCATTCTAATATTTCAAGATATTCCGAAATAAACACCAAAATTTTAAAATTCAATAATTCATAAACAATAATAATTATAATGATGAAAAAAGGGGACATATTTACAAAGTAGTTCATAAATTTTACATTTTGGTTAATAGATGGTTCTGTGCTCTTTAAACCAATAAGAATGCTCTAACTGGCCTGCAAATTCGAATTAAAGGACAATTTGATTTTTTTCTTCATTCTGATTTTCTTATATTGTAAGGAATATTAAAGTATATTATATCGTAATTATATCTCATAATCTATTCATATGGAAATAAGTTACTACTGCATTCTAAAAGCCCGTATGTAATGATTATATTACAGTAAAAATTGAATTTAGTGAATTATGTTTATGAAGAATCCACCTATGAAGCATTCGCCTACATATCTAGTTTCAGAAGGTGAATCAAACCAAGAAGATGCTATCGAAGTTCGAAATAAGGAGCAGAAAAATCGTTCCTTTGAAAACAAATATATCTTCCTGTAAACCACATCTATTAACGCAGGGTAATTAAAAAGACCTCGTTCGAGATTTGAACTTAGCTGAACTTAGCTGTTTCAACTTAGCTTATAACAAACTGAACTTTTGGGTTCTACGCTGAAAATCTCAAATCCACATCAGAAATATGCTAAAGTATATATATCTTTCGTAGCTGTCAAGAGGAATTTCAAGATTTCTATTCTGAAAAATGCATTTAATGCATTGGAACAATATTTTTACTGGTATGTGTTAGGTCCTGGATACAAAACAACAAGGTGGAAACTGTTTGTAGTTTCTTCGAAAATTAGTTTGAAAGCGGTACTGCATAATGAAAAAAAATTTCTTCTGTCCCAGAAAATCATTCCTTTAATATGAAAGAAATCTATGAAAATATGAAATTTCTGTTGTAAGAAGTTCAGTATCACATATATTTTTAGTCCATATTTTGTGATGTGGAAGTTGTCGTTGCATTGCTAATGGATTTTCAGTTTGAATATATTATTATTGTTGTTATTATTATTTTTTGCGAATGGGATAGAGCAGAGACATGAAAAATTACATTAAAAAGGAATGTCCAAAGTTGGAATAATTTAATCCTGGAGAGACAAATTTTGTGCACAATCCATTAGTCAACTATGACAACATTATAATATTTCTTTTTCGTATAAGTGTTAGGATGTTTTTAAAAAAACGTGTTTGGGCAATGAATAAACATGGTGCCGGATTTCATTATTTGAAGAAAAATTCGCCCATGTAAGCGGTGCTAAAATCGAAGAAAGAATTTTTGTAGCCACCTAAAACAAGATCTCCGATCAAAGACTGAAAATTAAAATATTTATTAAGCCAAGTTGAAAACTCAGCGTGGAATTCATTGAGAAGTGTTATTAATTTTTTTAGAAAATCATAAAGCATCAAGCTTCCGTGAGATCATGGATGAACTACTGGAGTCATGTAAAGATATGGGTTTTATGATATCCCTCAAGATTTACTTTTAGACTCTCATCTGGATTTATTTCCTGACAATTTTAGTGCCGTCAGTGACGAAAAATATGAGCATTTTGATCAAGACACCTCCGCTAACGAAAATAGATACCAAGGGCAATGGCGTGCAATAATGCTTGCTGATTACTGTTGGATATCGAAGATAGATGTTCCAGATGTCAATCATCGAAGAAAATCAACAACTGTAACATTTTGGGTGATTAATATCACGTATGTGTGTAAATATAGATATTTCTTTCACAATTAATCTAAGTTGTGCAAAAAACTAGGAGTGTTGGGGGAATGTTACTTACATATTATAATTTAATATGAAAAATTCTATTGGGATCATATATTTTACTTTGTGTGCCAAGAAAAGTTACATTCTGTTTCCCAGTGAACAAATTTCTCCGTATACAAATTAAAATAAATTGTAAAAACTGATACCTAATCTATCAAGTAAAAATATTACCTAAATTAATGAAATATTGATGAATGACGAATAATTGATTTGAATTAGTGTTGGATGTAAAGAGCAGTACCTAATTTACACACGTATGCTCACATATAATTTTTAATGTAAGCAAAAAATCGGAATTTATTGTTATTTAAAAACATGTGTTTTTCTGATGTTCCTGAACATTTTCTTTTTTGGATACGTAATATATATTTATACGAAGTATTTTTAGTACACGTAAGCATGTCGATTACGCATCCAATGAAAATCCACAAATGATATAGAACGTGTTTAAATAAAAATATTCATTAAGCTACTGATTATTATTAATAATTCTAAATTTAAATTAAATAAATCATTAATTACTAAAATAAAAATATATTTATTATAAAATCAGTAATATGTTTTTTCCCATATATATATATATATATATATATATATATATATATATATATATATATATATATATATATATATATATATATATTATGTAAGTAGAGAAGGAACAACGTTCCGGCCCCAGGAGGAGCTTTGGAGCCGGTGCAAGGTGCAGCACCGGCTCGGGCTCCTCCCAAAGTGCAGCTCAGCTCCTCCTCACAAAGTGCCGTCCTCCTCCCAAAGTACAGCTCAGCTCCTCCCGAAGTGCTCTCCTCCACCACCTAAGATAAGGGGATTAATTAAGGATTAGTGTTAATTAATTTTAATTGCGAGACTTAGAAATTTTTCGAAGCAATTTTTTTTTCGCGGAGAATTTCCTACTAGAGTACGAGGTGTGTTTCAAGGGATTTATTTTAGCGAAGTAGAAATTTAATTAATTTTAATTGGAGAACTTAGAAAATTTTTGAAGCAATTTTTTTTTCTTTTTTTTTTCAACGAGAGTATGCAGTTGGTGTTCCAGATCCAGCCTGGTGTTCGCCTGGTGTTCGCCTGGTGTTCCAGATCCAGAGAAATAAAATTTAAGTTACTCATCTTAAAATATTCTCATTTTTATTACAACAGCCGACTCCGACTAAACGATGGTTATTTTGTATTATAAAAATGGGTTAAAATGAGTACCTCAACGTGAGATTCATCGGACCACAGAATATTTGACCAATCCTCTTCCGTAAAATGTTGATGTCGAAGAGCCCACTCCAAGCGATTTTTCTTCTTGTTTTCTGAAAGCCAGGACTTCTTCTTGGCTTTGCACCCTTTTAACCCAGCCCCTGCCAGTCTTCTTGCCGTTTGAGCCCTTATAATCTGTCCAATGTCTTCTGACAGAGCTGCAGAGAGCTGAGAAAGAAGCTTTTTTGCGATCTCTAACAGACTCTCGTATTATTTTACTGCCTTGGCGATTCGTTGTCACGCATTTTCTGACCGTTCTTGTCTTGTTTACGTGAGACCGAGTCTTCGTGAACTTTTTAATACCAGATTGCACTGCACATCGAGAACATTTAACCAATTTGCTTATCTTTACTTAAGATTTGCCTTGTTCATGCAACACATGAATTCTCATTCTTTTTCAATATACAGCTTACTTCTTTAGGTATTTTAGAAATAAATGATGTAAAATTCACCACTAGATCACACATGGAAGTTATTTTGCGCTGCGAATGTCAAATAAAGATTGGCAAAACATACGAAGTATTTTTTTTTCATAAATTTGCATTTATTTTGTTTTAGTCGCCAGATGTCGCCAGTCGTTCCATAGGGATTATCTATGCTTTGATTGACGTTTGACAACATTGCTTGTGCCTTTGTATAAAGCGTTTGTTATTGTTTCTAATATTTTCTACGATTCAAGTGTTTTCTATGGACGCCTAATACTTTTGGCCAAGTCTGTATGTCATACATTATTGTTTTGATTATATTAATGTATGTTATTATTCTATGCTGCATTATTCAACAAGATTTTCTTTATTCTTATTTAGATTAAATAAATGCATTTAATGACGGTAAAGTTTGTTATCGATAATTTGATGTGAACAGTACACTGATTGTATAAATATAAAGATTATGCATACTTTTGAGAAATAACTTAATGTTCATTATGTAAGTGTAACATTCATAAGAAGAGTTATAGATATCTAAAAAACACACTTTTAAGTGACCGGAAAACAATGCGTTACAAAAAAAAAAAAAAAAAAAAAAAAAAAAAAAATTACAACAACCATTAGGAAAATGTTCCGAAAGCTTAAAAAAATCAAATTAATTAAAAATATTAATTATTAAAAAATATTCATCAGAACTATCTACAAATAAACCCATTTTCTATTACTACAGTTGAAGATATCCTGGCATTCTCTGTCCTCGCAAAAATATTCGTTTGAACCATCGCCGCAGTTATTGAAACGCATTTTCCATTACTATACTTTAGCCTTAATATTTTGTCGGGTCCTTCCTACAATAACTTTAACTCTTATTTAGATTGATGTCTGAGCTAACGGTATTTTGAGGAAATTAAAATTGAAGACCACGTTTTTTGCTTTATAAGACGATTTCTCATCCGACGTCCATTTTTTAATTCGGCTTTTTTTCATATCTGATAGTTTGCATCTATCTTTTTTGTAACTTTAACATTTTTGTAACGATTTTATGCATTTCTATTGCCTATTCAAAGAAAAATTCTTCTAAAGTTAGAGAATTTCGTTAAAAACGCTTTAAAAAAATTCTTCTAAAGTTACAGAATTTTCTTAAAAACGCTTAAAAAAATAAAGTGACGACGCCAAGAGGTCCATTCTCGACCGAAAACAACAACCATTCCCCCCCCCCCCACCAAAAAAAAGTTTTTTTTTTTTTATCTAACTCTATAATGATCTCTATCTAAAATGTTAGTTTTATTTCAAGAGTTACATTATTATTTCATATTTTAAAGATTTCATTAAGCTTTCCTTTCATTTTACTTCATGATGCGCCCTCATATAATTCTATATTATGGAATATGCTACCAAATGTTTTCTCTAATTAAAGTATACTGCGCATTGAATAGCAGAAACTGAATTTTCTTAGAAAAAATAATTCTGTAATTATACAGAGGAGAGATAATTAAGTTAGATTTTTTTTCCCGTTGTTATTGAAAAGCAGCTATTGCGGAGCTATATAATTCCACATCATATTTAGAAATTGACTTCATCAAAACTCTCCGTTGTAGCAGTAAAATAGTTATCCCTAAAATATTTCGGATTTAATACATTTAAATATTGGATACATTGAATATAATATGTTTGCATAAACAATCCTAATGCTTGAGAAAGTTTAGATTTTATCTAACTCTAATGTTCAGCATGAAAAATGTTACTTTTTCTTTTATTATTATTAAAGATTCTTTTCGTTGCATTTCTTTGTAGTTTATTAATATTTGCATCTTCTCAAGGTTTATTTAACCCATATGCATGTGAATGACCTAAAAATCTTTTACAGAACTTTCACTAATAATAAAAACATTAGCTTTCAATATGATTCTTTTGTTTATGTGAATAAAATTCGTCGTTATATGTTATTGTTCTCTAATTAAGCTATAATGCGCATTTAATGAAACAAAAGCTTTTATAAAGGAAATAAATATATTAGCAAACGGAAACAGAAATAATAACGTTAGTTTGTTCTGTTAATAAAGTTATAACCGTCGTATTTATTGTTATTATAAAACAGTTGTTTCTAGTTTATATGATTCAGCTTTAGATTTAGAAATCGGCGTCATAAAAAATATCTGTTGTGACAGTTATACGTAAAACTTTTCGTACTTCATATATTAAAAAAAAAAAAAGTTAAAAAAAAAAAAAAACATTCTCAGTAGATTGGCATGTTTTCATTTTATCTAACTCTATAACAAACTAGCAATGCAACAATGTAAAAAACAACAACATTTCTTAATCTAAGAAAATATAATGTAACCACAGACGAAAAAGTACAATAACCTCTAACGAGTTACCCATGATTTCGAAAAACGTTCTTTATCGTTATAAACCTCAGAATCTAATACATTTTAAAGATTTAAAGACGCATTTATATATTTAAAAAATGTTTCTTTTGCTACCACTGACTTTCGGAAATGTTTTCGAGTTGTTTCTATAGTGTATTAATCAGTTTTTTCAACCTGAAATATAAGATTTTCGGATGTTATTGATCCTCAAGTAAACATTTCCATGATCAACTAACATGTTTTAGAGGCAAACGTTATAAATTAACAGCATTAACTTTAACATTAAAATTAATATTATTTTATTAGTCTTGCATGTGTATAAATTAAGTTACGCAGCTAAAAATATTTAATTGAGAATTGATAGCATCCTAAAACCCTAAATTCTATGTTGAGAAAACTGATTAAAACACTATAAAAACCACTTAGAAACATTTCCAAAAATCAGTGACAGCAAAAGAAACATTTTTTTTTTATAAATGTTTCGTTAAATCTCGAAAATATTTTGGTTTCCAAGGTTTCTAAAGATAAAAAGCACTTTTTAGAATTTTTGGTAACTCGGAAGGTGTTATTCTATATTTTCGTACGTGGTTATATTATATTATCGTAGATTAAGAAAACATTTCACTTTTTTTACAATGTAGCTTTATTCGAAAAATTACATTACTTTTTTCATATTTATTTTATTTTTAAATAAACTTTCCATTCCTTACTGATTTATTATGCGGCCTCACATAATATGGAAAAATGAGATATTCTTCTAAAATTCTTCTGTAATTAAATTGTGATATGGAAGTAAAAAGAGAAACTCAAATTGCTGAAAGGAAATAATTCTGAATTTACAAGGAAGAGGTATAATTTAGTTATTTTCTTTCTCGCTGTTGTGAGGCTATATTGATCCATAACACATTTCGAATTAGCTTTTACCGAAATTCGCCGTTGTGATGGCGAAATGGTTATTGGTCATCTTTTTTTCATTCTTGTTGCATTGGAGAATATATATGATTTTAATAATATATGTATTTATTTTATTCAAGATTATTATTTTTCTAACTTAATTAAGTGACACTGCAAATCCAACGCATGATATTCACACAAACATACTCATATTTCATTGAAGTCCTGATCTCAGTAAAAATCTAGACAATTACGCCATTTAGCTTTGTAAAAATTAAAATTGTGTGTTTGAAAATGCACGTTTTAAAAATATCATTTTCATAAGCAGACGATTTAGCTTTTAATTTCAGAGTTGGAAGAATAAAAAACTTGGAAAACGTTGTCATTTTCACGAAAATATATAGGCTAATATAAAATACAAATGCGGTCTTTATTAATAAATTCGACATGTACGTTAAAAAATCTACTCTTTATTTTATCTGTGGATTCTAAGGTTGTAAGTGTAATGCATCATTCCAAATTTTCATTATGCATCTGCATGGTCGCCCTGCCTCTTTCTAAACCATAAGCAAGTGCGCAAATTAATGTAATTTTGCAACTGCGTGTTATGCTTGTTTCCTTTATCTGAATCTCATTCCCGTGGGGTTATCCGCCAATTTCACAAAATTATCAATCGCCAAATATGGAAAACCTGTTGGCGAGACTCTCACTCAAAATTTTACATGCAAGGCTTCTCAACGGTAGAAATTCTTCTTGGCATATTGGCTTAGTGTGCATCAAATGTTGGCTGCGCAATCTATGAGAAAAATTATCAGATCTCATTAAACACTCTTGCTGATAACATCTAAATTGTTTTGATGAAAGGAGACCCCCCTCCCACCATCCTATATCTACATTGTCAATAAAGAAAACATTCAGCTAAAGAAAGTTTGATTCCTTTCTACATCTGTGACTGCTTTTCCTCGGGAGATAGAATCGTGGTGTTATTGACTTCTTTGTACGCTAAATTGTACCTGATACGGTTCACAGAAGAGTAAGAATACTCTCTTTAATGCCGCTCCTTTCAGCAAATAACTGCAACATCAAAATTTTCATCATAGTTATTGGTAATTTTTTTTTGGTTTTAATAGACTGAAAATTTAATGCAATTAATTTAATAAATTTTAATGAACATTTATAATAGTTTATTAGTATGTTTTCATTTTATTTAACTGTATAGTGTTCTGTATCAGAAATGTTAGTTATTATTCAAATATTATTTTCTTCTCAATTTTGATCCTCGTACTTTATTAAAATTCGTTTTTTTAAAGTCGTTTTTCATGCATATTCTGTCCTACAAACTTTTCTACAGAAGTTTCACAAAAAATAAAAATACTTGCTTTGAATGTGTGTATTTTGTTCGTTTAACCCTTTCAGGGGCAGTGGTATGTTTATGAAACCACTTAATTTTAATTCCCAAACGCCACAATGGCACCAGAAATTTGCTAAAATATTTTCTATTTAATATGTATGTGAATCATAGCTTTTTTCTTTTTTTTAAATAAATTTTTTTGTAAATCCCGGTGCCAGTCATTTATTTCAACATTTTAATACCGAAAGTACTTTGCGCCGGAAAGGGTTAAATACAATTTGTCATTATATATTACTACACTCATGTCCAAAATTAAGGTCACAAACATAAAATCTGTGAAAACTGATGAACTATTCACTGTGTTGCCACGAAATTTGGCACAGAGGTATATTACAATGGGAGAAAGAATATAGCAACATAACAATATGGGAAGGATTTTAATTGTGAATTAAGATACAGGGTATATTAAAAAATGTTAAATCATGAATCGGAGATAAAGCATTTATCCCGGGAAAAGTATGTCTGATATGGAGTGTGACAACTGTGCACTGCTATACAAGCCTCACAACGAGCTCTCATACTGTTTATGAGGGTGTCAATAAATGATTGTGGCAACAAAGCCCATTCTACCAAAAGCGCGGCTTTTAACTTCTGGAGGGTCCTATGAGTGGGGTTACGCTGTGCAATGGCTCTTCCTAGACCATCCCAAACATGTTCAATAGGATTGAAGTCCAGAGATCTCGAGGACCAATTCATACGGCGAATATCCTCCTCTTCAGGAAAATCATCAACAATGTGAGCACTGTGTGACTTCGCATTATCGTCATAAAAATGAAGTCTGGGCCTACAGCACCCCGGAACAACCTCACATAGGTTTCAAGGACCTAATCCCTATAGCGATGTGCATTGACAGTACCCGCATCGAAGACGTGCAGTGGGGTACGGCAGCCCAACATTAAGCCGTCTCAGACAAGGATTCCTTTGCTACCAAATCTACTTGAACATGAATGATGGTTGACTGAAATTATATTTCGATTCAACCCGTATTCTTACCTTAACCCAACAAAAACAACAAAAAAAAAATCTGTAGGCCCACAACCCGACCGAACCTGATAAATGATTTCGCATAGATTCGGATAACAAGGTTTTATCAAATCCGGATAAGATCGACGATAAGGATTGGATCGGCAATAAATTTTATTCATGCAACTCTTATTCAAATTAAAACTTTGCATCTGATTGGGAAACCGGCTAATGTAGCCGTTAAGCAAGAAAATTATAAATGTTAAAAACGCATACTAATATAAAAAATAATAGATGAATCCATTTAAAATTATAATAAAAGTAAATATTTCAATAATATGAAATTCTATTGTGCAAATAACAACTTTTTAAATGAATTTCTACTTCCATTTGTTTTATGTAACCACCAAAAATATTGACAATAATTAAAACTATGCTATTTTGCTGTTAAGTATTGAAGTCTTTAATTGTGTATACTTTTGACAATAGGTATTTAGCTGTAAGTACACAAAATATCAAGTCTCTAACTTATACAGTTTCTGAGAACCGAATCTGTGACGGACAGACAGAGAAGCGAGACGAATAGAGTTTCGTGAGACGAGCGAAACCCTAAAAATATAATCAGTTTGACCCTAAGCACAACAAAAATAAATAATTGTAAGAGTTATTATATAAATTGTTACTGCATTGCATTTTAATTTTCGATTTAAAAGCACATTTAAAATAAAACTTTTTAACAGATCATATATTTAAAATAAATTATTTTTAATTCCTACTACTTTTTAGCTCACAGGCTATCAAAGCCTGAGAGCTTATGTGCCCACCGGTTCTGTATGTATGTATGTACGTACGTACGTATGTATGTATGTATGTACGTAACGCGATAACTCTTGATAGAACTAACCGTTTTACTTTAAATTTTGTTTATAGGTTCCTTGTAATAAGGTGCTTCCCTGATTAGTTTTGGAGGTTGATTGGTTAAGCATAAAGGGGGGAAACGGGGGGGCTAACCCCCCATAATTTAGATAAATGGGTTTTTCATGCAGAACTATCCCATTTTCTTCAAATTTTGTATACAGGTTCATTTTGATAATGCGCTTCTGTCAATAGTTTTGGGGGTTCATTGGTTAAGTATAAAGGGGGAAAGGGGGGGGCTAACCCCCCCCCCCCCATAATTTAGATAAATGGATTTTTCATGCAGAATTATCCCATTTTCTTCAAATTTTGTATATAGGTTCATTTTGATAATGCGCTTCTGTCAATAGTTTTGGGGGTTCATTGGTTAAGTATAAAGGGGGAAAGGGGGGGATAACCCCCTTAATTTAGATAAATGAGTTTTTCATGCAAAATTATCCGATTTTCTTCAAATTTTGTATATAGGTTCATTGTGATAATGCGCTTCTCTGAAGAGTTTTGGGTGTTCATTGGTTAAGTATAAAGGGGGAAAGGGGGGGCTAATCCCCCCTTAATTTAGATAAATGGGTTTTTCATGCAGAATTATCCCATATTCTTCAAATTTTGTATATAGATTCATTTTGACAATGCGCTTCTGTCAATAGTTTTGGGGGTTCATTGGTTAAGTATAAAGGGGGAAAGGGGGGGATAACCCCCCTAATTTAGATAAATGAGTTTTTCATGCAGAATTATCCGATTTTCTTCAAATTTTGTATAGAGGTTCAGTGTGATAATGCGCTTCTCTGAATAGTTTTGGGGGTTCATTGGTTAAGTATAAAGGGGAAAGGGGGGGGGGCTAATCCCCCTTAATTTAGATAAATGGGTTTTTCATACAGAATTATCCGATTTTCAAATTTTGTATATATATTCATTGTAATTAGAGACTTCCCTGATTAGTTTAAGCGGTTCATTAGTTAACTATGAGGGGGTAACGGGGGGATAACCCCCCTCCTTAATAAATTGTTGATTTCTTTATTTTTCGAGGGGAATATTTCAAATTCTTTGAAATAAGAGTATAATATATAATTAGTGTGAATAGCCTGTGAGCTCAATGCCCTCAGTTTAACTGGGCAGTTTTCTTTTTATTATGTATTGATATTTTTAATTAAATGTTTTTTTTAACATTTCTTATATGCTACACAAGGCAGTGCATGAATTTTAGATACAAATTGTATTAGATTTAAAGTAATTTTTAACTGTCATATATAGTAAAAAGGGGTGTAATCTAACGCTTCTTCATATGATATTATTTGTTTTAAAAAAATTTAAATGACAAAGTAAATTTCATGCACAGTATAATGATATCTGGGGATCGTGATGAATATAAAAGGAAAAATTAATCAAAGGGTGAATCACCAGCGACTCGCACCGGAGTGATTCGGAAAACCTAAAAAATTTAGACAAAACATATATTCAACACTTTCCCCAAACACCATTATAGGCTCCTTTTATATTCATCACGATCCCCAGATATCATTATACACAGTTTTATCAAATACATAGTAAAAAATATGTACAGAAAATTATAAAGCTCAACCTTAAATACAAAAAAAAAAAAAAAAAAAAAAAAAACTTGAACATTCTTAAAATATGAAAAAGAAGGAAAAAGATAGTATCGATAGAAAGCCATTTATAGATATATTTAGTGAAAAAAAAACCCTTTGAATAGGTCTCCCACTGGTTCGTTTTTTGCAATACCAGTATTTGTGCTAGGTTTTTACAACATTTGCAGAAGAAATTTCGTTCGGTGTCGATGTCTACAAAACTTATAAGAAAAATCTAAAACGAAGATTATTTTTTAATAAGGCGGTATTCAAAAATGAACAGAGTAGGAGGCTTGCTTGATCTACAATTCTGTACATAATTAAACATATAGCAATATTAAAGCGGTAGATTTTACACTTAAACCACGTTCAAAAATTATATATTATATAATTTGAGTTCATAATTTAAAAAAACTGATACTTTGCCTTTTTTTGGGGGGTGGGGGGTGGGGTTCTCTCCTTTAATCATTGAAATTTACAAAAATACCTTTTATCAAATATTTCAATATGTTTTAAACAGTATCTTATATTTTTAATAAGAGAAAAGAAAAAAATTAATCTTCAAAATAAGACATGCTTAAATCTTGCATGGGACCTCTATTTTAAATACTATATGTGTTTTAATTACGTTTACTCCAGTATTTGACCGGTATTACTTTATCTATAAATGATAACTATTAAAAAAAGAACATTCTTTTGCTAATATAAAAAAAAAAAACTTAATTTATTTAAAAATTATATATATATTTATGAAACTGTTATCTTTTTTAAATAATAAATTTTGCAATAGATTATTTTTTAGAAACACTGATCATTTTTTGTTGATAACGCACTGCACCGCAGCCACTCTATTTAGCACCTGATGTGAAGAAATTGTACAATTTTCTATTGATTTACTTTTCATCGATAGCTATATATGATGACGCCGATGACAATATATTATAGATATATTTAGTGAAAAAAAACCCTATCCAGATAGCTATCGCCGATGACGCCGATAGCTATCTGGCTTGATGTCCGATTCCGGGGCAAGAACCACAGTAACATTTACTGTGATTCTGATACCATAATACTTAGTATATCGGAGTACAATCGGATTTGAGATCTACTGTTTAAGTTTTAGAATGCAGTTTAGTAAACATTACTGATATTTTGCATTGTTTAACAATACAGATAATTTATATGATACAATTAAAAAATAATAAATCTAATATTAATATCAAATAGTTAACATTCAATTAATATTTAGATTCTTACTAGTATACATAACAACAAAAAATTTCAAGCCTTTCTGTTGGTGTTCTTTCTACAGTTTAATTATGTAGATTGAAAAAATAATATTTTTACATACCTTTTTTTAGCAGATGTAATTCGTTATGGCATCATGGAAGTAATCCGAGTAATACAAGTGTTTTTCAAGTAAATTAAGTACAAAAACATTACAAATGCATTGACGAATATATATCATAACCGCCAACGCTATTGTAAGTATTTTCGGACTTATATTTTAATCTGAATTCTTAAATCCGATAAAACGACAGTTTTTTCTAGAGAACATTTCTTGTCTGTTCCGTTCCAACAATTAACCCTTTAACGGATAAAGCACTGCAATTGCTAAGATGTTGAAATAAATGATTGACACCGGAAATTATGAACAAATTTATTTTTATATAACAAAAAAAGCGATATTTCTCATATACAATAAATGAAAAACATTTCTATTAAAATTCTGCTGTCATTGTTGAGTTTCGTAATTAAAGTTTTGTGGTTTCCTGGGGAAACCAATGAACGTTAAAGGGTTAAGGGAACAAAGACAAAGACAAAGAAGTAGCAGTATACTTCAACAAAGAATGTAGTGAACTGGTATTTAAAAAAACAGATTTAAATGTTGAAGTGAGCAGATGGAACATAGCAATATTACATAGGAATAACAACTAGAAAGTTTAAAACAAGATTAAAAGAGCATATGACAGATATCAAATATGACAGGAGAACGACAGCTTTGGCCAAATTACATAGGATCAAGACTTTGAAAATTGATTTTAAGAATAGTAAAATAATTTATCCATCAAAACTTTATTTCCTATCTATTATCCGTGATTCCATAAACATCTATATGCGTAACGAGAACATATGCAATGAATCAGCCTCTTTTGAACTACCTAAAATCTGGGTTCAGGTCTTGTTCAATTAAAAAAAACAATAACAAAATCTTAATTTTCACATTTACAGCTGGCAATTTTAATATTTGGCCAGAAAGGTTTGAAATGACAAAAATTGACCGAAGTTTGATCTTGGATTAAAAAGTCTGTAATTCATTTACACTAATACTTGTTTTTTAAGTTTATTTATTTATGTTATATAGAAATAAAACAATATTTGTTGAATTGTAAAAACCAATATCAAAAATTTTAATATTTTATGACAAAATTAACCTTGCAAAAGGAATTTTGCCGCAATTTTGAAGCCCCGGTTGACATATTATTCAGTCATTATTTCTTTTTCTATTTACAGCTTATTATGTTATCTTTCAATTACATTTGAAAAACAAATAAAAATGTGTAAAAACTTAAAAATATATAGTAAAAAATTCAAAATCCATTAACTTTTATCATAATTTTTGTAATATTTTAAAAAATTGTTTGTTTGTTTTCAAGTATAGATTGTAGACAACAATTTCCTTTATTAAAAAAAAAAATGAAACTCGTAAATCCGCTAATTCGTTCAAAAGTTATCGTGGAAAAAAAAAAAAAAAAAAAAAAAAAAAAAAAACGCTGATAAATAATGTTTTGAGATAATAGAGTTTATGGCTCGTACAACCGTAATTTTTGGAATTTTCTTATTGAACCAACTGTTATGGCATTCATAAAGTTTCAAACATATAACAATAATAATAATAATAGTTGCATTTGTTTCGTCATTTCAAACCTTTCAGCCCTCCTTAATAAAATAGACCATCATACATTAAAAAAAAATCGCAATAAGTTCTTTCCATAATCTTCCATTTTATTAAAACAAATTCTGCATAACAATCATACTTTATTTTATGAATTGCACTGTAAGTTACTCAGTTTTGATTTTCGTTTTTAATGTTTATTATGTGTCTTGCTCAAAAGCTTCAGTTTAGTAAAAAATATATGTATTTTTTGAAATCTAAAAACTGAAAATATAACAGTCTTATATAGCATACACTTACAGAGTGTTTCACGAAGGAAACCTAACTTTGAAAATAAATAACTCGGAAACGGTGATAGATTAAAGCATGAAACCAGTAGTATAATTGTTGAAAACCCCGTAAAAATCTGGTACAAGAACCTCAAAATTTTAGTAAGACATTGCGCCGATAGATGGTGCTGCAGGTGACATAACCATAAGTATAGGTTGTATCACATCAAAAGCGATTCAAAATGTGCACTTTTCACACAACACACATGTCACAAACGAAGAATGAAATTGTCAGTGACACTCTGTAGTATGCCACCGGAAATCAACACACAAGCTTGACAAATAGCCTTCTCCAGCTCGTCGAGTGTTAAAGGATAGTTGCGGTAAACAATGTCCTTCAGTGTCACTTCCAGAATTTTTTTCACTATGTACTAATAGCGATCACGTTTCAACGGCGAAATCTTCGACGACTAAACGTTCTTAGAGTCTCAGCTGTCTTTATAGGGATCCGTTTGGACATTGACGAAATGTCCGCAATGTAAGTTCCAAGCATATGGAACGCAGTAGAACGCAATTTATTTTCTTCAGCATTTAACACTTTTAATTTTAATAAAATCATCGAAATTTTGTCTTAATACCTTCAGAGAGCCATGCAGAACATAAATATAAGTGTATTTTCACTTTAATGAATAAGAAATATCCACCATTTTAGTTCAATGTCCAATCTCTCTCTTATGTAGGATCTCTACCGTAATGCTGCCTGCAGCGACATCTATATTCGTTTCTTTAAACTAAAATTTTGAGGTTTCTGTATATCCGATTCTTACGGTTTTTTCAATAAACTTACCACTGGTTTCATGCTTCTATATTTCACCGTTTCTGAGTTTATTTTCAAAGTTAGGAGACCTTCGTGAAACACCCTGTATATTTTCTCATTTAATAATAAATAAAATAAGTATACATTACAGTAAAAAAAAAATATATATATATAATGAAAAAGGCTTATTTGCGTTACTCTTGCACTTTAATTTAAATTTTGTATTTTTTTTCCTGGAGTTCTTAGAATTTGGACTATCCCATATTTCTCTCTCGTTCATTTTTTTTCCTCGGGAATTTTTCAAGTAATTATAATGTATATTTTTTAGTCATATTTCGCCTCAGACATCATCATTTTATATTTTTTTGTCTGCCTTATAATCATTATCACGCATTACTTAATTCATAGCTCACTCACTTATAATTATAATTCTTAAAAATATTATGCATAATTACATCATTTACAAAAGTTGAGTTTATTTTCTTTTTAAATGTCGGTATCAATAATTTGGAAAAAGTAAAAGACTATAAAATATCCATGAATACCCAATCATTTAATAATAAATCTCATAAGTATAGATTACATTACAGCAAAAACAAAATATTTAAAAAATGAAAAGGCTTAGTTTTTTCACCCTTGCACTTTAGTTTAAAATTCAAATTATTATCTTTGATCTCCCCATATATCCCCTTTCATTTATCTTTTTTTTTTCCTCGGAAACGAAACTTTCAGTTAATTATGATGCACTTTGGCTAAATCTCCGAAGCGGTTGTTTTTGCAATGGATAAAATTTTTATTCAGTTATGTTTCTTTTATTTATTGTTTTAACGATTAATCATTAATATCTTTATTTTAATTTTCATATTGGATATTCTTTTTTTTATTATAGTGTTTGCTAAATATATGTATATGATCAGACGTTCGATAATCTGAAAAAAATTAACAATCTTTAAAATATGAAATGATATCTAGTAATTTAATAATAAAATACAGAAACATAGATTATATCACAAAAAAGTAGCAATAATAATGATAACGCTTATTTGTATAACTCTTGAACTTTAATTTTATTGAAATTATTATCCTTGACTTATCAGAATCTTGACTATCTTGTTTTTCTTCTTTTTAATTCTTGGAAGCTGATTTTTATCGTTTATTATAATGTATATTTTCTAATCATATTTCATTCTTAATATCAGTATTTTATTTCTTAAAAAATATCCGCACACTGTAAAAAACAATGTTTATTTAATCTAGGAAAATAAAATATAAGCGCGAACGAAAATACACAATAACCTCTTCTGAGTTAAACACGTTTCCGAAAAACATCATTTATCATTAGAAATCTCAGAAATGAATATGTTTTCTAGATTTAAAGAAGCATTTATAAAAACAAAGTTCCGTTTTTTGCCACTGAGTTTCGGATAATTTTAAGGTGTTGTTTATATGTTTGTTTTATTGAAAACATACATCTGACTTGTGTGCTTGACATCAAGTGCCTGCTTATAAGTCATCGTCAATATACAAGGAGGAGATAGCCACAAGGAAATTTCACTACAGAATTACAACCGAGAGCTCCGCAAAATGTGGGCAATGGAACTGACAGGAGTCGAACCCGCCGACCTGACTTCTACGCTCTCAAGCTATTAGTGGAATAGTGTCTTAATCACTCGGCCATGGATGCCCCTTTAAGGTGTATTAATATATATTTTTTTCAAACCAAAATATAGATGTTTCGAATGCAATCTATTATCAAATAAATATTTTCATGTTCAACATATGATTTACAGATAAGCATGATAGTTTAACAGCATTAACAATAATATTAAAACTAATATTATTTTGTTACTCTTGCATGCATAAATTCAATTACGCAGTTGAAAATGTTTAATTGAGAATTGATAGTATTCTAAAAATCAATATTACAGTTTGGAAAAACTGTCTAGTGCACTATAAAAATTACTCGGATAGGTTTCGAAAATCAGAGGCTGTAAAAGAAACTTTAATAAATGCTTTTTTAAATCTCGAAAAAAAAAATTGTTTCTAAGGTTTTAATGATAAAGAACGCTTTTCGGATTCATAGGTATCTCGGGAGAAATTAGTGCATATTTTCGTTAATGGTTATATTATATTTTTGTAGATTAAGAAACATTTGTTTATTTTTTTTTTACTCTGTATAAATCATTATTATGCATCACATAGTAAGTCATTTATTTTTTACACTCACTTATATTATGTATATTTGCATCACCTTCAACAGTTGCTGTTTATTTAAAAAAATAAACATTCGGTATCAATAAACTGAAAAAAGCTACTCACTATAAAATATCTCTTTATATCTAATATTCTATTTTAATAAAACAGAGATGTTTGTTTATGTGTGTTTGTCTATCTATTGGCGATGGTTCGGGAGATTTGTTGCAAGTCTGGAAATTTGTATAAAGAGAGACGAAGACATGTGGGAATGCACTTTTTCATTTGTTGATAATTAGCCTCGATTTCAACTCAAAGCCCTTATTGAACACAAATGAATGAGCTTTAAAATTTATCTTAGTTTGCCGGCGTTATCATGGCTTCCAGGCATGTCCGGGGGAAACGTGCTTTTTCAAGTATAGTTCGCAGACGGTAGGAAAACATGCCATTTTTCCTAAAGTTTAAAATCGCGATCACTTGTTTCCCAAAGAAGAAAATATAAGAACATCTGCGATCAGCCGGTATCTTCTCGGTACCAATGGTACTTTTCATTAAAAATATTATGAATATTTGCTATAGATATATTTACTATATAAATATTTTTTTCTGAAGTTTTGTTTTCATATTTTCCGTTTTTTGTGAATTTTAAAATCGTAATCGTTGGGGCCCTTGATGGAGTTACAAAAGATAAAAAAATACCTACGTTTAGACGGTACGCTCGTAGAACTCAGGGTATATTTCATTTAAAAATATATGAATATTTATTATTTCAAATAACCTATTTTCTGGAGGCCATTTTCGTGTTTTCGTTCAGTTTAAAATTACCATCCAAGAGGCCCGGGTGATAATACAAAACTAAAAAAAAAAAAAAATAATAATAATAATAATACCCAGGGATAGATGGTAGTTTTCTGCGGTTCCGGGCAATGCTAGTGTAACGAGTTTGCTAACTTCAGAATAAATCTCATAAGAATAGATTTCGTTACACCAAGAAAAGAATATTTAAGAAACCGCAAGGTTTCGCTTTTTTACCCTTGCACTTTAATTTAAAATTCAAACTAAGTATTATCTTTGATACCTAGATATATCCCTTTTTATTCTTCTTTCTTCCCCTCGATAACTCAATTTTCAGTTAATTATAATGCACTTTTTCTAAATCTCCGAAGTGGTTGCTTTTGCAAGGCATGAGATTTTTCAGTTTTGTTTCTTTTATTTATTGGAATTTTTGTTTATTTTTACTTATTGGATTTTAAAGACTTATTATTAATATATGTTTCTGTTATTTTTATATCGGATATTGCAGCTTATTTGGAAAATTATATCTTGGCCAAGATATTAATATACTTAAAGTGGTCCGAAACTGGAAAGTTTATTTATTTATTTATTATGCCTAAAAATTTTCAATGATTTATTATTATTATTATTGTAAGTTTGGTTCTTAATTTTAAAACTTTTTTCGCGCAGAAAATCTTGAAAAGATTAAAATTTTATGTTTACATATTTTTAATTTATGATATTTAATTGTTGGTATCACTTCTAACTGCCTGATTAATTTGTATACAATTTTTCACTTCTAGGCACATAAAGGCTTTCTGCATATTTTATGAAAATATTGTGTACAGAATTTCTAATGATTTTAATTGTGAAATATATATATATAGTAATTTTTGTTTCTAGAAAAATATTTTCAAACATTTCGCTTGAAATAAAAAACCTCAAAAAACAATTTACTGAAATTACAATAAAATAAAGATCTGGTAATTTTTATAGAAAGTTACTTTAGAAAGAACGAGCAAGGAAGACCGAGCTGTGCTCGGTCAAATTAGCTTTGAGTTCAAATATCACGAAATATCGAAAGTCAATTTTCCAGCCTAATGTCGCCAATATTTACCCAAATTTCATGATGAACACTTGCCGGCTTCGTTTCCTGCCAACTATTCAACAACTTAATAACTGTTGAATACTTCATTTTCATTGAAACGCATAGTGATACCAAAATGATCCACTATTCGAATTTTCTCGAACACGTGATCTAACCTAATGGTCTTCCCGTTATCCAAAACGATAGGATAATAAATTTATTCAAAATCGTTAGATTGTTTTTTAGATAAAATTCGCTTGACCCACAGTGACACCAAAATGATCCATTAGTCGATTTTTTTTCTCGAAAATGTGACTTAGTCCAATGACCTTCTAGTGTCCGAAAACGGTAAGATGCAAAATTCAATTAAATAGTTAAGAGCCGTTTTTGATTAAATAAGTTTGACCTGCAGTGACCCAAAAATGACTCACTAATGGAAATTTCTTGAACATGTGAGCTAGACCAATAGTCTTCTCGTTCCCGAAAACTGTAGGATACTAAATTTATTTCAAATCGTCCGAGCCGTTTTTAAGATAAAAATAGCTTGACACCTAATGATCCATAGTGAAAATTACCCACTAATCGAAATTTCTCGAATATGTGACCAAGCCCAATTGTCTTTTCGTGCCCGAAACCGTAGGATATAAAAGTGCCGTAGGATATAAAATTTAGTCAAAATAGTATGAGCCGATTTTTAGATCAAATTAGCTTAACCCACAGTGACCCAAAAATTACCCACTAATCGAATGTTTCTCGAGCATAGGACCTATACCAATAATTTTCTCGTACCCCAAAACCGTAGGATACAAAATTTAGTCCAAATCGTCTGAGCCGTTTTTAAGATAAATATACCTTGACCCATAATGAACCATTAATCGAAATTTCTCGAACATGTGACATAGCCAAATAGTCTTCTCGTTCCCTAAAACTGTAGGATACAAAATTTAGTTCAAATCGTCTGAACTGTTTTCAAGATAAAAATAGCTTCACACATAATGATCCATGACCAAAATAATCCACTAATCAAATTTTCTCAAACTTGTGACCTAGCCCAATGATCTTCTCGTTCCCAGAAACTGTAGGATACTTAATTTAGTTCAAATCTTCTAAGCTGTTTTTAAGATAAAAATAGCTTGGCCCTTGATGACCAATGACCAAAATGACCTATCAATTGAAATTTCTCGAACATGTGACCTAGCCCAATAGTCTTCTCGTTTCCGAAAACTGTAGGATACAAAATTTAGTTCAAATCGTCTGAGCTTTTTCCAGGTAAAAATAGCTTGATCCATAATGACCCATGACCAAAATGACTCACTAATCGAATTTTCTCGAACATGGGACCTAGCCCAATAGTCTTCTCGTTTCCGAAAACTGTAAGATACTAAATTTAGTTGAAATCCACTGAGCCGTTTTTAAGATAAAAATAGCTTGACCCATAATGATCCATGACCAAAATGACTCACCAATCGAATTTTCTCAAACGTATGATCTAGCCCAACAGTCTTCTTGAGCCCAAAGACCGTAGGATGCAAAATTTAGTCTAAATAGTCTGACATTTTTTTTTGGATAAAATTATTTTAAACCACAGTGACCCAAAAATTACCCACTAATCAAATTTTCTCGAATATGTGACCTAACCCAATGATTTTTTCGTGCTCGAAACTCGTAGAATACTAAATTTAGTGAAAATTGTTTGAGCCGTTTTTTAGATACAATTCGCTTGACTCTGACCTATTGTGACCCAAAATGTTCCACTAATCGAATTTTTTCAAACATTTGTACTAGTTCAATGGTCTTTTGGTGCCCCAAAACGGTAGGATACAAAATTTCGTCAAAATCGTTAAAGCCGTTTTTAATATAAATTTTGCATATATATGTTATATAAAAAATTTATTTCCTTCACAAATCTTTCACATTTATTTCGCATTAGTCCTTTAAATTATTCTAACTTCTGACATAGTCAGTATTTCCTTAATTCTTAATAATATTTATTCTTATTTAATGTCATTTTAAAAGTATTAACCCGTATATTAATAATTATCTTATTCCAAATCTTAATCTAAAATTTTAAGTTCATTCGTAACTTTTATCAGCTCCCCAATCTATAAAATTCTGAGAGACGCCTTTTTCATTTCGAATGTTTTTAAAATCCATTTTTTTTATTCCATGCTTTGCTTTCGCGCTCTGGGTATTTTTCACGTCAAAATTAATACGCGGCTACGAGAGGAATTCTTTCGTGTTGGGTCTTCTCCCTCGCGCCTCATTCGCTGCGCTGGAGCTCGCCTCTCACTCATTGGTTTGTGCGCTCGTGACGTCGTATTCTGTATCACTACGCTCAGTGAACAAAACTTGCTTGTAAGCTTTGGAGGGCAGATTTTTGACGTGTTTGGAAGTGTAACCAAATGGGTATCTGGTGTTGTAGTTGTCGATGCTGCGAGTGAATACGAATGGTCGCTGGTTCAATTAAAACTAAATATTGTTTCAAAATTGATTTATGTACACTAATAATATATACATGTTGCTTTTACATTATTCAAAGATTGTAGATCCAGCGAACGCACCATAGGTCTACTTAGATCGCCGATAAACAAAAGAAAGACGAATATTAAATGTTGCCAACGGCAAAACACAAATTACAATAGAATGCGCATCGGAGGCGCGCGCAACAGCCAAGGTCAAGGAAAGCGGTAACATACCGGCCCTCGTTGACATGTACCAACATTCAAACAAATACAACACTGAATATATTTAAACATATTGCTTACAATAAAAATTATTTAAAATACAATTACATACAAGTTCCAAAACACCTACATACTTCACTTTTAAAACATTATACATGGCTAACCGTTAAAACAATATAGTGCTTAATATGCATAACAACCCTTCAAAAAAATTAGAAAACATATATACAAACAATATATGACACTAATATAATTGCATTAATGACTTAAGTTTCTAATGGAAGAGGACACACTTTTGAGATGGACCTCGTAACTACACCTGTTGCTGTTTTAATTTCCAAAACTCTAATTTTTCCATCAGATCCAGGTATGACTTTTAGAACACGAGCCATTGCCCATTTGCCTGGGGGTAAATTGTCATCCTGTAGGATGACCATACATCCTTCTTTTAGATTTTTTTTCACAACATACCATTTGGATCTTTGCTGTAAATGGTTCAGGTAATCCTTTTTCCATTTTTTCCATATCAATTGTGTCATTTTTGTGATTGCCTGCCAATTTGACAGTCGGTTATCATTAATTTTTGTCAAATCAGGTTCAGTAATTGAAGTGATGGGTCGACCTATCAAAAAATGGCCAGGGGTCAAGACTTCAATTTCATTTGGATCGGGCGACAAGGGTATTAAGGGGCGAGAATTTAAAATTGCTTCGATTTCTGCCGTTAATGTCCAAAATTCTTCGAGTGTGATTCGAGAATTGCCTAAGGTTCTTTTAAGATGGTACTTGAAAGATTTCACCCCAGCCTCTCATAATCCACCAAAATTGGGCGAACGAGGAGGGATGAATTTCCAAGTGACAGCCTCGGAGGCCAAATAATTAGACAATTCTTCATCAGGCTTACATACCAGGGCATGTAATTTTTTCAACTCTGTATTAGTACCTACAAAAGTAGCTCCATTATCTGACATGATAATTAAGCTTTTACCTCTTCTGGCGAAAAACCGTTTCAGGGTAGCAATAAATGATTCGGTTTTTAAATCGGTAACTATATCTAAATGGATTGCCTTAGTGGCGAGACAAACAAATAATGCTACAAAAATTTTATTATAATTTCCCTTTCTTTGGTTTTTGTATTTAATCAGAAAGGGTCCACAAAAATCAATCGCACATTTTTCAAATGGTGGGCTAGGATTTACTCTTTCTGAGGGCAAATTTCCCATGATTTGATTTGCCCCCATGGGTTTATTTCGAAAACAGGCTATACATTTGTGTACTGTTTTACGAGCCAAAGATCTTCCATTTAGTATCCAATATTTTTGCCGAACATGATGCAATAATGACTGCGGCCCTAGATGGAAAAACTTTACATGATAATATTCAAAAATAATATCACTTAATTTATAATTATGAAGTAGTACAATAGGATTTTTTTTATCATAGGTTAGACTGGAATTGTCTAAGTGACCTCCTACACGAATAATTCCTTCGGAATCTAAATATGGATTCAAAAATTTTAATTTACTATTACCTGAAAGGTTCCTCTGGTTCTTCAAATTTTTTAGATCTTCAGCAAATGAAGAATACTGTACCTGTTTTATAAGAAATACTTCAGCTTTCTTTAACTCAGCAGAGGATAATGGCCCGTGTTTTTTTTCTTCAGCATTTCGACAATTATTTACAAACCTACAAATATAACTTATGACACGAATCAATTTTAGAAAATTATTAGTCAAAGTAAATAAATAATTAAACAAGGAAAATTCAGTCTTAATTGCGAAGGTATAGTCCTGAATTGGTTTAAGTTCTGCAGCATAGTCAATGTTATTGTCAAGATCTACCGGATGCTTTTCTACCTGCTGAATTTTTTCACGAAGAAGATTCGGACCACAAAACCAAAATTCACAGGTCAACAGTTCCTTGGCATCCAGTCCTCGAGATATAACATCAGCTGGATTGTTTTCCGATGATATGTGTTGCCATTGGTACGAGTCCGTAAGGTCTTGAATAGCGGCAACTCGATTACTAACAAAAGTTTTTAGCAGATGTGGGGGTTTTCTAATCCATGCGAGAGATATCGTGGAGTCAGTCCAGAGAACAACATTTTCTATTTGAACGTCCAGTGATGGTAGAACTTTATGCATCAACTTAGCTAATAGAAGACAAGAGTACAACTCCAGCCGGGAAATTGTCACAGTCTTTATGGGCGACACTCTGGATTTACTACACAGAAGTTGTGCAGTAGGAGATCCTTCAACCGGTAAGGACTGAACATAGATTGCAGCTCCATATGCTGACAACGAAGCATCAGCGAATCCAAGCACTATTATGCGATCTTCTCGAAAAACGTGTCTGGGAACCTTTAAGTTTTTTAACTCTAAGAGGGTGGCTACAAAGTCATTCCATTCTCTTGCCAGGAAATCCGGCAATGGCTCATTCCAATCGATTTTGGCTAGCCAGAGCTTCTGCATAAATATCTTGGCTCTTGTTATTACAGGACCAAGTAGACCCAGTGGGTCAAAGATTTTCGAAATAAGAGAGAGAACATCTCGTTTACTATAAAGGTCCTTGTCGGAAATTTTTAATTTCCGACTGCTCAAAACAATTAAAGGATATTTGAAGTTTTATATAAAACTAGCTTACCCGCCCGGCGTTGCCCGTGCCAACAACCTTAAATGTACCTGAAATCAGTGTTGAACATTTTTTTTTATTTTTAAACAAATCTAATGTTGGGGCCCCACTACCTTAGACAGCAAACACTGGGCGTGCCATACACACTCCCATATATTACCGTAAGTCGAGTCAAAAGAGCCATACACCTTCATGATCCAGCCCATAGAACCAGAGATAGAAAAGCACCCCTGGTGATGAAAATCGAAAAGCTCTATCTATGTAGAGTCGAATGAGCCATACAACGTCGTGATACAGTCTATAGAACCAGATATAGGAAAGCACCCCTTGTGGTGAAAATCCGAACTAAAATCAGTCAGCTATATCGATGTCAAGTGGAAAGAGCCATACCCCATTGTGATCCAGCCCATAGAAACAGAGATAGGAAAGCACCCCTTGGTGGTGAAATTCAGAACTAAAATAGGTAAGATCTATTGATGTTGTGTCGAATGAGCCAAACCGTGTCGTGATGTGATCCCTTGGAAACCGAGTTAGCTGCAAAATCCTTTAGTTACACCTTCCACCGCCAGGGGGCACAATATGTTCTATACGAACACATAACGGATTTCATTAAGGTTATCGATGTCGAGTCGAATGAGGCATACCCCGTCATGATCCAGCCCATAGAACCAAAGATACGAAAGCGCCCCCTGTGGTGAAAATCCGAACTAAAATCAGTAAGCTCTATTGATGTCGGGTGGAAAGAGCCATACTGTAATGACTTAACGAACTCCAGTGATCCAAGGTGATGATTAACATCCAGCACTTTTTATTAGGCATCGTTGATACACAAGTTAAAATAAGATGAACAATTAAAAAACATTACACTCTGCCATCAAAACCCCAGCGTACACAACCATCATATACTGTTCACGCGCTCACATCATTTTCCGCTCACCATCGTCTGTTTAACTCTCTCTGCATCTCTCTTAGCGTACTTCTTTTTGACCTGCCAACTAACATCTCTTGCAGTCTCTTTGCATATCGAAAACTGTCCTTTCGATTCGATTACACGGCTTACACGGCAGTCAACCTCCGAAGCTAGGCGACAAAACCATGGACAAAAACCGGACAACTCTAGGCCAGCAACTCACGAGTCAGGCTAGGCCAAAGATTTCTTCGGTCGTTACACTGCTCTCATTGGCTGGCTGCTTCGTTGTCACGGATGGCGTTGCCGAGGCTATTTCATGGGAGGATCTTGAAATAGCCTCGAACCCAAAATTCCATATACACGTTTTAATTTAAAAAAAAAAAATCTAAATTAAAATTTAAAAATCCGGCCGCGAGGTATACTGTCCGGTGACAACATCTACACATGACAAAAATTTCTGAGTCCTAGGTGTTATAATTACGTTGAAAACCGCGGGCAGGCAGACAGACACCTACTGTTTTATAGAGATAGAGATAAAGATATAAACGAAATTTTTTTTGCCGAAAATAGAAGAAGAGAATCACAAATGCAAATTTTTCTGGTTTTCAAACTGTGGAGTATGCAAATTTTGAGTTCGACGTCAAAAATGTCGCTTCAGCGGCAGCGAATGAAATTTGACTTTCAACTGGATAAAAGAGAATGAAGACAAGGATGATCGGCATTCAGTGATTGCTTTGTTTCGATGAGTACGATGTCTCAGCAAAGTCATTTGACAGATTCAGAAGCTTGGAGAATTGTTGGTAGGTTAGAAGGGGGCCAAACTCAAGCCGAAGTAGCGCAAGCCATTGGAGTGTCACAAAGTGTCATTTCCAGGATCTGGAACCGTTTTTTGGAGAGTGGATGTGCAGGCCGAAGACCAGGGCAAGGTCGTAGACGGGCAACAACGCCCAATGAAGATCGGTATTTAGCGTTAACAGCTCGGAGACACCGAAACATGAACGCTACTCTTCTCCAACAACACCTTCGCTCGGCTACAGGCACCACGATTTCAACTCAGACTGTCCGAAACCGGCTCCATGCTGTAGGTCTGTATGCTCGCCGACCGATGGTATGTGTTAGATTAACATCAAGGCATCGTCGCGACCGCAGGGAGTGGGCAACCGAGCATGTCAACTGGAGGAGAAATGAATGGAGCAATATTCTGTTTTCTGACGAGTCCCGTTTTTCTGTGCATCCGGATAATAGGCGTATTTTCGTCTGGAGGGACCGTGGCAGTAGGAATAATCCTGCGTTCGTGCACGAAAGTGTCAGATTTGGCGGTGGAGGAGTGTTAGTGCATGGTGGCATCTCCATTGACGGGCGCACTGACCTCTACATTATTCGAGATGGAGCTCTGACTGGTCGCCGATATAGGGATGAAATCCTTAGACCTATTGTAGTCCTTCACGCTGCAGCAATCGGAGATAACTTCATTTTAATGGACGATAACTGCAGGCCACATCGTGCAAACCTGATGGAGGATTTCCTTTTCGAGGAAGGAATCGTTCGAATGGAATGGCCAGCGTGTTCTCCAGACATGAATCCAATCGAGCACGTTTGGGACGCTCTAGGAAGACGAGTTTCTGGCCGCCAACAACCCCCACAAACTCTCCAAGAACTGGAAAGAGCTCTTCTGGAAGAGTGGGGCAGAATACCCCAACTCGTCATTAATAGCCTCATTGAGTCCATGCCTCAAAGGTGTTCAACGTTGCTGGCCGCCCGTGGAAACCATACCCCCTACTGAAAATGATTTTCTTTGAAGAAAACACCTTTTCTTATTCTTTTTTTCTCATATGCACAAATTGTGTTTTTTTCCTTTTGTACACAAATGCGCAATAAAATGCATTTTTTTCTGCCAAACATGTGTAATTTATTCTCATATAACCTACTATGTCTGTCGACCATGTATCAATCAGCTAAAAAGTTTCCCAGATACAAAATCCACCTAAAACTGCAATATCCTTTATTTGTTTTGAGCGGTGTATATTGAAAACAGTGACTCCGTGGATCCCATAGAACACCCAAGGTTTTTATCGAAGGACACTCTGGTTGATCATCGAAACTGTATTCGGTGGCAACCCTATTTTCAGATTCGATCAATTCTGGGTGGTTTGCACACCATTTGTGCAACTTCATGTTTCCGAGTTTTAACAGGTTAATTAATTGAGATTGAAGGATTTTAGCCCTTTCGAGAGTTGATTCTCCAGAAAGAACATCATCAACGTAAAAATCATTTAAGACGACCGACGATGCTAGAGGTAAATTGTTTTGTTCATCTATTGCTAATTGCTTAAGAGCACGAGTAGCTAAGTAAGGATCGTTCGATGTCCCGTAAGTCACTGTATTCAGCTTATAAATTTGTACTGGCGCGTCAATACGGTCCTTCCACAAAATTCTAAGAAGGTTTCTTTGTGAGGGATCTACTAATATCATTCGATACATTTTTTGTACATCAGCTGTGAACGCATACGTGTGTTTTCGAAAGCGAATCATAATCTGAATCAATTCCTGTTGCGGAATTTTACCCTTTAAAAGGATGTCATTCAATGACAAACCAGACGTTGTGAACGTTGACGCGTTAAAAACAACGCGCAAGCGTGTAGTGCTTTTCTCTGGTCTGTATACCCCATGATGAGGTATATAATAACAGACTTCTCCGGGTTCAGATTCCTCTACTAATTCCATGTGATTTAAATTTTTATACTCTTCCATAAATGTCGAATAGAGTAGTTGCAAGTTCGAATCCCTATCTAACCGCTGCCAAACTTGATCGAGTCTTTTTTCAGTAAGTTTTCTGGATTCTCCTAATAATGTAGCATCCTCCATAGGCATACTCACTACATATTGACCGTCGGATGTTCGATAATGTGTCTCTTCAAAATGCTTTTCGCAAAATTGTTCTTCATTACTAAGCTGAGAATTAGAAACACTAATATCTTCTATTTCCCAAAATTTTTGCAATTACTTTTCTAATTTTTCGTTTTGAGTGAGTAGACCGCAGTATTGAGAATCAGGTGAGGAATTATTTACAACACCGCTAGCTACATAACCGAACACTGTCTCTTGAAATAATAGGTTTTGTGAAGAATAGCGAATTTGACCTGCTTTTAATAAATCAAAAAAACATTCGGCACCCAATAATAAGTCTATTTTTCCTGGTACATTAAATGTATCATCTGCTAACGAAATATGTGTAGGTATATCAGAAATTTCTATATGAATGGGCATAATGGCGTTATTTCTGTTATTTTTGGCACTACAAAAAAATCCAGTTCCTTTGTGAAAGCTCTATTTTTATTTGAAATTATAGTTTTAATTTTATGATTAAGTGTTGTACATGTTCCATTTAACCCTGATACAGGAGCGACAACCTTAACTTACATTAAACCCAATTTTTTTGCAAAGTCAAATGATACACAATTAATTTGACTGCAAGAGTCTAAAAGACTTCTTCCTCGAATAAAATTTCCTTTAACAGTTTTGTTAGGGGAACCGTCGGTAGCGTAATAAATTTTCTTATTTTTATAAATAGTTAAATTAGTCTTCAAATTTAATATACAATTTCATCTTTTGATATGTTAAAGAAGTTTGTTCAGCTTACCTGAAATTTTCCTTTTTGCGCCAAGTGATATCCACAGTAATCCAAAGTGTTGTAGCGATATTTATCTTATCCATTGATTCACTTATATTGGAATAATAAGAAGTAGTATTAGTAGAAAATAACAATTGTGTGAAATGAGCAGAAGATTCATTTTCCTTTGAATATAATATTATAATTCTTGGCTAGATGTACATGTTTAAAATCGCGTTTTGGAGGCTGCGTATAAGTGCTCCAATTTTAAATTATAATAAAATATATTTACATCATATATATACAAGAGCGTCTTAACTGCTCGGATACATTTTGGAAACTGAAGGGAGATTGTTATTTGAGTTCTGTGCACACGCGCGGGACAAACAGCTGTAGATTTAAGGAGAGAGATCTGCAGTATTTCTCCAGTTAGTTTCGACAGTCTCTGGTTTTATTCACTGTTTTGCATCTGCGGTTGTCACTTAAAGTACTTATAGTTAATTGGGGTCTGGTTTTTAACATGTTTTTCAATCGTTCGCTGCACGTGGAGATTAATTAACTGCATAAAAAAGGTTTCTCCGTCACTCCCCCGTAATCTCCTGTGTGGGGAATGGTTGAAGATTCAGTTTCTTACGGTGTTTTTCATACACAGGCTTGGGAGTGGGCTTCGTGAGAGTGTCGGCTATCATTTCTTCAATAGGGCAGTATTGTAGATCGATTTTTCCTTCTTCTTTCATAAGTTTGATGTTGTGGAAACGTATGTCGATATGCTTGAGTCGCTTAGTATCTTTATCGTTTTCAGTTATTTTTTATACAGGACATATTATCCTCAAATATCGTGATGGGTAGTTTTTGTGGAATGTTGAGGTCGCTTAGCAAGTTTGTTATCCAACTTAATTCTTGTGCTGCGTTGCTAGCTGAAACGTATTCAGCTTCGGCTGACGAAAGTGCAATGCAATTTTGCCTTTTTGTAATCCAGTAAATCGGCGATTTTCCTAGTATGAATAGATTTCCTGACGTTGATTTACGTGTTTTCAAGTCACCAGCCCAGTCTGCATCGGTGTATGCTGTTAGGATGGGCTTGCTGTTTGCGCTAAGAGTTAAATTCAAATTTTCTGTAGTTTTGAGGTATGAAATGATTCTTTTTACTGCTGACCAGTCCTTTTGGCGTGGTGTTTCGTTTTTACGACATAATATGTTTACTGCTGCAGATATGTCAGGACGCGTGATTGTTGATATGTAAAGTAATGTGCCTGTCGCTTGTCGATATTTCGTGTTATTAGGTAAAAGATTATCGTCGTCTTCAAGTCTGTTGAATCCAGCAATCATGGGTGTGTAATGAGGTTTCATGTCGTTTAAATTCAGTTTTTTCACTAGTTCCTGTATTTTATTGTTTTGATTTAGGTAATATATATCGTTGATTTTATTAATGTTTATACCTAGGTAATTATTCACTTCTCCTAAGTTTTTTAGTTCATATTCTTTCTTAAGTTGGTTTATTGTTTCTTCGATATCACTGTTCTTTCCTGCTATCAGGATATCATCTACATAAATGATGATGTATATCGGATTTTCTTGATTTGATTTAAAGTACAGACATGGATCATTTTTGCTCTGTATGAAATTATTGTTTGTGAGTGTTTCCGATATTTTGGTGTACCAGGCCTTTGCGGCTTGCTTAAGACCGTAGATGGCTTTTTGAAGTTTACAAACTTTTCTTTCATCGCCTGGTTTAATATACCCGTCTGGTTGACTCATATAAACAGTTTCAGTTAATTCACCATGCAAGAATGCTGTGGTTATGTCAACATGTTTCACGTTCAAATTTTTGTGCAATGCAGAGATGAGAAATGCACGTATTGTAGCGTGCGAAACTACAGGTGCGAAAGTTTGATCATAGTCAATCCCGAATCTTTGACTATATCCTTGTGCTACTAAACGCGCTTTATAGCTTTGAACATTTCCTAAATTGTCCTTTTTTAGTTTAAAAGTCCATTTTGAGCCGATAATTTTTGTTCCGGGTGGTGGATCTGTTAAAGTCCAAGTGTTATTTTTTCTTAGGCATTGTATTTCATTTTGTGTTGCTTTTATCCAATTTTGTTTATCATTAGTATTTTTCATTTTTTCGATATCTTCCCAATTTTCGGGAATGTTTTCAGATGAACTATTCATGAGACAAACATATCTGTCAGGAGGAACGCCTCTATTTGTCCTATTAGACCTTCTTGGTTCAATTGGTTGCTGTTTGGGCACGGATGGTGTCTCCTGACTGTCAAGTTTTATTTCTAAGTGATTTTCATGTCTATCCGGTAATTGTGTATTGTCATCTGATGTTTGTGTGGTGTTTTGTATCTCCTCAATGTTATCTGAGTGTACATTTTCATTTTCAAGAAATTTTACCGTTCTCGCTATTATAATTTGTTTTCCTTGTGTGTGAATTCTATAACCAGTCGATCGTGTGTCATAACCTACAAACGTTCCGGTTTGAGCCCTGTTATCGAGTTTTCCTCTATTTACTTTATCGACGTAAAATAGCGCTTTACAACCGAATGTTCTTAAGTGTTTTAAATTCGGTTTAACTCCTTTCCATAATTCGTAAGGTGTTCTGTTGTTGTTTGCTTTAGTTGGGAGTCGGTTTTGTAAATATGTTGCAGTGTTTATGGCTTCACCCCAAAAATGTTTGCTTAATTTTGCTTGTGATAGCATGCTTCTAGTCATATCTAATAAACTTTTATTTTTTCTCTCCGCAACTCCATTCTGGCTCGGATTATGCGGGGCAGTCAATTGGTGTAAAATTCCGTTCTGTCTTAAGTATTCATCTATCTCTTGATTTACATATTCACGACCGTTATCCGATCTAATTTCCTTAGGTTTTTTACCGAACTGATTGTATATCATCGTTATATACTCTTTTATCTTTTCAGCAACTTCGCTCTTTTTAGATAATAAATATATCGTAGTATATCGGTAATAGTCATCAATAAGAGTCATAAAATAAATTTTTCCGCCTAAAGTCGGTGTATCTAAAGGACCACATACGTCACTATGGATCAAATCCACGATATTAGTAGCTCGGTTTGTTGCTGATTTAGGATACGGCATGTTAGTTAATTTAGTTTCGATACAAGTTACGCATGTTTTATTTTGATGTTTACATTTTCCTATCTTTATTCCGTCCGCAAGTTGATTTGTTATTATAGATTTAATCGCGTCATAATCTCTGTGACCGAGTCTGCGATGCCAGAGATCTATGCATTGTTTGCTGTCACAGTTATACGTTATGTTTACATAATTTTGTGGTTCTTCCACATCGTCCATTTCCTCAATGATGTATAAATTTTTCTCGCCCTAATATATATTTCTTCATCAAAAATCAAATCGCATTTATTATCGTCGAAGATTAGTTTACACCCGTTTTTAGCGGCTTTACTAACCGAAATTAGGTTTGACTCTAAGTCTGGGACATAAAGCACTTCGCGTAATTTCGTTAGTTTTTCTTTTCCTTCGGGGGTTAATGTTTTTATAAAAACTTCTCCTGAACCTAACGCTGTCAGTTTATTACCATTCGCGATCGTTACTGAAGTTTTATTATAATCAATAAATTTACTAAATAGGCTTTTATCATTGCAAATATGCGAGGTAGATCCTGAATCGAGAATCCAGTTATTTTTGCCTACTTTTTCGGTGATTAATGCTTTATTTTGCGTTTGATCATTTGCGTATTTTCTTTCGTTTGGAATTTTATTTTCTCTACGAGTTTCGGTCTTTTCATAACATAATGAAGATGAGAAATTCTTTTTATTTTTGAATTGATTGTTACGAGGATTTCCGGATTGTACCGTGTTTCTGCTCTTGTAGTGCCAGCATTCGTAAGTGGAATGATTTTTCATTTTACAGTTGTTACAATATTTTTGTTCTCTTCTATTTTCAGTGTGTGTATATCTCCTATTTGTTTTAAATGCTCTCTCGTTGTTGTTATATCCGCTATGTGATTGTTCTGACATTTCATGTCTACGATTATATTCATCCGTTAATTTGTTTTTGATAAAATCAGGGGTGAGCTCATTTTCTGGTCTCGCCTCCAACGCAGTTATCAAAGTATTGTAACTGGGGGGAAGAGAACACAGAAATAGCGCGGAAATATGTGAATCGCTAATATTTTCTCCAATGGCATTAAGTTTATCAATAATTTGCAAGATATTAGTGATATGCGTGATCATGTTTGCACCCTCAGCTAATTTAGTACTGTATAGTTTCCGTAACAGGTAAAGCTTACTAGATAAATTGCTTCTCTCATGTATATTTTTCAGAGCTTCCCATGTTAATTTGGCAGTATCTAAGTTTTTTACATTTACGATTTGAGAATCATCGATGCTTAGGTTTATTAGAGCTCTAGTCTTGCGATCTTTTTTGTGCTATGCGGGATCGGTTGGATCCGGTGGATCTTGTACTATAATATCGTCGAGTTCCTCTTTAATCAGGAACATCTGCATCTTGAACTTCCATGTACTATAATTCGTAGAATTGAGTTTCTCAATAAATTGAGTATTTTCTTTTATCGCATTCATTATTACTTTTTTAGTGTTCTTTTGTTTATTATTATATTTTTAGAAATTTGTTAAATTATCGGTTTTTTTTTTTTTTTTTTTTTTTTTTTTTTTTTTTTTTTTTTATAATACTGGGATATTCTTTTTTCAGTCTTTCATAATCTTTGTTAGGGGAACCGTCGGTAGCGTAATAAATTTTCTTATTTTTATAAATAGTTAAATCAGTCTTCAAATTTAATATACAATTTCATCTTTTGATATGTTAAAGAAGTTTGTTCAGCTTACCTGAAATTTTCCTTTTTGCGCCAAGTGATATCCACAGTAATCCAAAGTGTTGTAGCGATATTTATCTTATCCATTGATTCACTTATATTGGAATAATAAGAAGTAGTATTAGTAGAAAATAACAATTGTGTGAAATGAGCAGAAGATTCATTTTCCTTTGAATATAATATTATAATTCTTGGCTAGATGTACATGTTTAAAATCGCGTTTTGGAGGCTGCGTATAAGTGCTCCAATTTTAAATTATAATAAAATATATTTACATCATATATATACAAGAGCGTCTTAACTGCTCGGATACATTTTGGAAACTGAAGGGAGATTGTTATTTGAGTTCTGTGCACACGCGCGGGACAAACAGCTGTAGATTTAAGGAGGGAGATCTGCAGTATTTCTCCAGTTAGTTTCGACAGTCTCTGGTTTTATTCACTGTTTTGCATCTGCGGTTGTCACTTAAAGTACTTATAGTTAATTGGGGTCTGGTTTTTAACATGTTTTTCAATCGTTCGCTGCACGTGGAGATTAATTAACTGCATAAAAAAGGTTTCTCCGTCAGTTTTAATATCAATTATTGCAGTTGATAAAATAACATTCTTATTTGAAAGTAAATAGTTCGAAAGATTTTGCGAAACGATATCCGGCGTCACATTTCTTTCTTCTAATTGCTCTATCTCTCGCTTTTGATGACCTGATGAATCATTGGGAACAACGGCGTTTTCTCTGTGTAAAAGGCTGCTGTGCCTTGAATTGCAATGCCTACATAAATATTTCGATCCGCAATTTGCTGCCAGATGTTTCGGTGAGAAGCAATTAAGGCAAAGTTTATATTTTTTAACGATCGCAAATCGCTCATCAAATTTCATATCAAGGAATTTCTTACATCTAAAAAGAGGGTGAAATGAATCACAAATAACACAATGTTTTTCGGAAGAATTTGAATTAACGATCAATGCTTTCGATTTCATTTCATTAGTGTTTTTTATTCTTGTAGATATATTTTTGTTTATGCTTTCGAGCGATTGACTTCGCCTTTCGAGAAAGGTCATTAAATTATCAAAGCTTGGTACTTCTGACGTGTTTATAGACAGTTCGAATTGCTTTCTCGTGTCTTTATCCAGTTTATCTAAAATGATAGTTATTATCAAAATGTCTGAAAGTTTATTTCTTTCAAATCCCAAGTTATTTAAAGCCCTGATGTTTTTATTTATCGCATCTACTAAACGTCTTAATTCTTTAGCTGACTCATGCATAATTTTTTCAAATTCTCGTATAGCTTTTAAATGAATATTAACCATAATTCTTTTATTCTCAAATCTATTTTCTAAAGCTGTGAACAACGAATTAAATGTATCTTCTGGAGTTTCTAACAGTTTAGCCTCATTTTTTAATGCGGAGTGAAGATAATGTAATTTCTGAACGTCTGACTGTTCGTCATTATTTGTAACAATATTATTAAATTCAATTTTAAACATATTCCAATCCTCATATTTCCCACTAAATTGAGGAAGCGGAATTTCTGGCAATTTTATTTTACAACTACGTAATTTGAATTGAGAATTTTTATTTTCATATTCATCAGAATTTAATTGAAGGAGACCTACCTCTAAATCTTGTAATCTTTCCTCCAATTCGAGTAATGAAGTATCGATATCTGTCATATTTTGATCTTCAGGAACTGTTGCATAATAGTCAGTGCGTAGTGTATCCACATTACTGGAAATCTTTTCAAGCACTTTCAGTTTCGTTTCTATTTTTACTTTTGTCCATTGAACTGTTTCATCCTTTACTAGATTTTCTAATCTAGTGAGTTGTGCCTTTACAGAACCTCTAATATGATTTAAAGTTACCAATGTAGTCATTATGAACTAATTATAATTTCTAACTATAATACTAGCACTAATTAGAATCAAATTACTCCGCGAGCGGACCAAATTAATGTCGATGCTGCGAGTGAATACGAATGGTCGCTGGTTCAATTAAAACTAAATATTGTTTCAAAATTGATTTATGTACACTAATAATATATACATGTTGCTTTTACATTATTCAAAGATTGTAGATCCAGCGAACGCACCATAGGTCCACTTAGATCGCCGATAAACAAACGAAAGACGAATATTAAATGTTGCCAACGGCAAAACACAAATTACAATAGAATGCGCATCGGAGGCGCGCGCAACAGCCAAGGTCAAGGAAAGCGGTAACAGTAGTCAAGTAGAATTTTCATACAGCTCTTTAAGATCTTTTAAAACGATGTAGTGAGCCATCGTGAAGCCTGAGGGCTATAAGTTTATACCTGTGGAAACTGTTACTGCATCGCTCATTTTCAATAAACGATTTGTCGGGAAATTGGCTGGTCTTTATTGACGAAACTCTTCTGGTGTCTCATCATTGCCTCACCTCTTCGCCATGATTATTGATATCGACTGCAACCTTCTATATCTTTAACAAACTGCCATTTTCTCGTGGAACATTACATCTCATGGTATCTCATCTTCGTAAAACCACCACATATATATGCACACACACACACACACACACACACACAAGATGTGCTCGTGTTATAATATATGATTTAAGATATTGATATCCCTAATGGCTGATCCTCTTCTTTTAAAATCGTGCTTTACTGATTTAATGTCCTAAAATACGTCAAAGTATTACACTTATAGTTCGAAAGGAACTTTCTTTTGTTGCTGCCAGACTAAATTTAAATATAATACTAAGCATCAATATAACTCAACTATTTTATGTATTTTTTTCTTACATCAAGTGTAAATTTGCTAAGTGTTGTACTGGTTTTATTTTTTTATTTTTTCAAGGATGTGAGTGTGTGTGTGTGTATTGCATGTATTGCATAATAAACGATCTGAATTTTTAACCACGAAGTAAAAATTGAAAGACATCAATGTAAGTTGTAACTATTTTATTTTGTATTTATATAAATTATTAAAATTAAATTGAGAATAAAAGAGTTTGCGTTAATATATTCATTCTGGCATTCTGAACCTAGTTGGAACAATTTTTATAGGCTATTTTGACATACTTTACTATTTTAGCACAGTGATTGGTCAAGAAATCCTACCAAAAATACCTAAGCAAAAAGATGAGGGGTTGTATCAAATATCTGGTGATTAGTGCCAAGATAACGTACACAATATTGCACGTACTACTATATTTAGATACAACCTCTCATATTTTTGCTTCCTTTTGGGAACAACGGATTTCGAGCTTATTCTATCGACGATAATTTTCGGAATTTTCAAGCTATGATTTTGAGACTTTCACAGAAGTTGCTCTATATACTTAGCTAATACATTATGCATATTATATTTTGATTGCATTCGCGCATGCGCAGTGAAACATTTTTTAGTAAACCTGCTCATTTTTCATCCAATTTTTATTATTTTTTAATTCTGATTGCAGAGTATTATGTACAATGTTGTTTATCTTATTACCTGAAAAGAACTTTTTTTATATTAAGAACTCTGAAAATTGTAAGCAAAAAACTAGGCGAAATTTGGGACTGTTTTTATACAAACCTTAATTTCTCTACGGGTATAGATGCTATCCTCTTAAAAATGAACACAGTATATTACAATACACCACTTATTAATAATCTCGAGTTTGAACGCCTTTGTTAAATTAGTTTTTACAGAGTTATCCAAAAGACATTTGTTCTTTTACAATTTGTTCACAGTCCCCTATGGGGTTTCGTGAAAAAATCTTCACGGAAATATATAACCTCTATACTATACTGTTTACACACCTGCAGTTTCAGGTTAATTCCTCATGTAATTTTATAGATAGTTAACAAAACGTCTAAAATCGCAAGTGACCGGTCACCTTTTTCAATACAGTGTATTACTTTTACAATATTGTTTGTCCCATACATTAAAACTGCATTTCGAAACAAATCTCTTATTTGTGTAAAATTTAGTTTCAAATTTTAAATAAATTACAGAAAAATATCCTATTTTTTCCAAAATAAAACTTTGTTATCTTATATCCAAATGCATTCTATCAAATTTTGTACAGATAGGAGCGAAAGCATATATATTTATTTTTCTCTTTACCATTTGACATAATCTTTCCTGAAAAGTACTTTTGTGATTTTAATAAGGAAATATTGAGCAATAAAATTTATTTATTTTTATTTTACAAGTGGCATGATTATCTTGACTGTTGTATATCAGGGACGATTTCTAACATTGATTTTCAAAAGCTCCCAAAAATTGTGTTTGGAACGTTATTTCAGCATTATGCTTTGTTATCTACACCATAACTCAGCATCTCAAAATAATTTTATTATTCGCTGAATAATATCATTAGAAACTGCAAATAACTGCCATTAAATCTCCAATATTCTTCCGAAATAAAAACTTATTATCTCTTATTTAAATATTTCAATCACATTTCATAAGCGTAAGAGGCAATAAATATTTATTTCTCTGTTTATCATTTAACATTCTTTCTCGTGAAAGCACTTTTGTTAGTTTAAGAAGTAGATAGCGAACAATAAAATTCAGATACATTTATTTTTGTTAAGCCGTTTTATAGATCATTTACTTTTTTATTTTTTTTATATTCTGAGCAGGAAACAGTATGAAAAAAAATTAATCTTTGCATAAAATATTTTTCACTCTCTATTAAATAAGTTTTACATTAATGTGCTTTGCTTACTATACTTTAGAGATTTTGAGCTGTTTTATTTCCAAATAAATGTTAATTATGATCACAGGGTTGGAAATGCTTCCTCGAAAACGAGAATCTGCACAAACTCGATAATTAAGTACAATTGTTTCATAAGTGAGTGCAAAACACCAATATAAGTAAGCATACATACTTTTAAAAAAAAACTTGCTGTTATAATTTAGTACAATTTTGCATTTTATATATATTATGGATTTGAAGAGAACTTTTCTAATAAAAATGCATGTATGATTCGAAAATATTTTGCGCAAATAATTTAAATAAAAAAAATAAATAACTAAAAATGTGTACGGGCGTTCAAAATTTAGATTTAGTTACTGGGAGCTATTATATGCAAAGACAAAACTCAACAAGAAAGAAAAATCATGTGTCAAGCATAAATTACGAAATACTTTCCAATATTTCCGGAAAACTGTAATCAAACTTCACCATTAATTAACGTAAAAGAAAATATCTGAGTAACTAAATTAGAAAATGCAGACTAATAGGCAGAAACAAATTCATTTTTTTTACAGTTCTATATATTTTCTACATATTTATACACACACCAGAAGTTAAATTTAATTCAGTTCTAAAAATCAATTCTGGTAAAAGAAGCATAACACAAATAAAACGCACTTCCAGCAATTACCATCCACAAAAAATAATGTATCTTATTTTTTTTTCTGTTTGCTTAACCCTCTAAATGAATTTATTTAAATTATACAAATATCTATTGATATATTAAATAGAGTTCAGCTGGATAATTCATAACACTTCTAAAAGCCACTCTCAAATTCACACTCATAGACAGTAATGCTTGCTATTATTTTGTGAATTATTCTTTAAAATTTATACGCACAATGTAATGTGCAAAAATTTAGTTAAACTTAAAAACACATACCAGAGTTCAAAAAACACTTCCGGCAATTATCGTTCATCGGGCGAACTGTAGTCGAAAATTTTGCGTGTCCTTGTAAATGAACAATAAACGCTATGTATATTGTATTCTACGGTAAGTATCTTCTAGTACACCTAAGTAATGTTTATCAATTTCTTTATGTTTGAAACAGTGTAACATCATTAAAATACACTGAACCCGCTTTTTCCCGAAAATCATTATTTTACGGAATTCTTTTGTGTGTCCCTGTAAATGAATAATAAAGGCTTTGAACTTCATATTCTACAGAAAGCATGTGTTAGTGTACCTCAAACATGTGTATAAATTTGGAAGAAATACAATGCAAACACATTGATAAAAATTTAATTGTTACTATGATAGGTGCAAATACTAAAAACACAGTTTTAAAGCATTAAAACTATTTATGATGTAAAATCAGATGTCAAAATAAGTAAGCGCTTTCGGATAAACATTAGCCATCATCTAGTTCTGAAAGAAGGAAAAACACAGTTCTGAAGAAGAACGTCCCTCGTCCAATCTTCCTTCACTGCCTCCATTTCATAGTTTGTTGGTTTCGCCCGTTTTCCACCTGTCCAGTGCACTTCTTCAGAACTGGGTTTTTCGACTACTTTTTATCCTCTGATGATGGCTAATGTTTATCCGAAAGCGCTTAGGTATTTTGACATCTGATTTTACATCATAAATAGTTTTAATGCTTTAAAACTGTGTTTTTAGTATTTGCACCTATCATAGTAACGATTAAATTTATAACAATGTGTTTGCATTGTATTTCTTCCAAGTTTAAAAAAGTGAATTTGATGTTTTTACTATATGAAATTTTCTATATTTTAATGTGTATAAATGTCATTACATTTTAAATAGTGTAACATCATTAAACTTCATCGCAAATGATTTTCCTCATACATCAAAATGTAACGGAATGCTTTTGAGTCTCCTTGTAAACAAATTATGTATGCTACACACTTCATTTTATATGACAAACATCCAATAGTAAATATCAATAACATATATCAATTACAGGGAAATATGAATATATATATCTGAATATATTACAGTTGGAGCAAGAACAGATGGACAGACAGGCAAACCAAAGTCATAAATATTTTTCAACCACGTTGCAAAGTGTTACAAATGAATAAATTCTGTTTATTTTGCTATATATTTTCTTACAGTGTTCGAAGCTGTACTTTTTTAAAGATAACGATTTCTTTTTTTCTTGAAATATGAAAGAGAATTATTTAGTGTTCTGATTTACGCTAATAACCATATTATTTTCATTCTGTAAGTATTTCCTATACGAATGCGCTAGAAAATCACGAGATTAGGGATCCCTTGTTCCTTTAATCGCATTGTGATGAGTTTTTAATTTGCGTTAGAATAATTTGATTGGTAGCTATAAACGCAAAACTCAATCTTTAAACCATAGAAATATTTTATTTCTGTTGTAAAATAACACTAGAATAAATCGTTACACACTTAGAAGTTCTTAGGTTCGATGGTCTTTTCAATTAACTCGTAGCCAGTCTCACTTCTGAATGAAAGTGTTAGTTCCTAAGAAACAGTTCAAGGCGACGAGAGTTTCGGTAATCACAGATTTCTCGCTTGGCTAGCGATTTGAAATGAGTTCAAACTACTGAGTGGTGACAGGGTGTCGCTCTAGTAGCTAGCTCTCAGACGGTGAGTTACAACTTCCACAAAATAGAGACGTGATGTCTCTGATCTTTTCTTCCTTTTGCTGGTGTTCAGCAATTTTCACCTCCGGACGTGGTGTCCGACCGATAATACCAATTTCTCTATCGGGAGATGATTCTCCTCTCTGCAGGTCTCAAAATCCGACCTCCTTAGTTGATCCCCGACTTCCAACTCCTCGCTTCAAACTCCTCTTTTTCGCTGCTCGCCGAAGGGAAGGGGGGTGGGGGGTTTGGGCGTTCTCAAAGCCCCATAACCCCGTTCCTCTTCTCTGATTGGGAAATAAAAATTTGTACTTGGCGCCTCGTTGCCACTTTATGTCTTGTCCTAAAACAGGGGGAGTCCTCGCTTCTTTGTTTCTCGAGAAGAATCATATCTATCACCTTCCAGCCGTACCAAATTCTGCACGTCAACTTCCTTTTGAGCGAGCCAGACGCCGCGCCTGAGAGACTCGTTCGAGGGAAAAAACCTTTCCCAGGCGTGTGAACATAAGGACTTGGAAAGTTTCATTCGATACATCCACATAATTGAATGAAATCTTTACAGCCTGAGAATTGTAGTTTCAAATCCGGATTAAGAATCTTGTGTATATCTTGTATTCAGACAAATGTTGCTTGTTTAGGTACATTTTTCTGTAGTTACACATCTTGCGTTATTTTGATTTAATTACACTTATTTTCCATAATCATCTAACAAAATCAATAATTATCATTAAAATACAGATTTAAATGCTAAATTAGGACATAAAAAGACTTAAAAAACCTTTTAATATAATAATCGACATGTTTCGAACGCACAAATGGCGCCATTATCAAGATCTACATGATAAACACACTATTCTTGCAAATCTTTTGAAAATAAACTTGAAAAAAATAATCCTCTTCTTTTAAATTACCTAAAATCTGGTACGAGAACATGTTCAATTAAAAAAAAAAGCAATAAGAAAATATTAATTTTCACGTTTACTGCTGACTATTTTAAGCACCTGCTTTTATTACGCATATCATCTCTTGACTTATGCTTTTCAAATTTATTTTCAAAAATTTGTTCGGGAGTAGTTTGTTTATCATGTAGATCTAGATAATGGCGCCGGTGGTGCTATTATACTAAAAGGTTTTTATAAGCCTTTTTATGTCCCACTTTTATCACTTAAGCATTTAAATCTGTATTATAATTATTACTTATTTTATTATTAATATTATCATTTATAAGACTTTGTTCTTGAATTCGAAAATTTCTAAGAAATTACATTATTAATAAATCAAAAGAGAACATATGAACAGAATTCTACAACGAATTGCAGAATTGCTTATTTTATTTTCTTATTTTCAAAACATTTACATCATATTATGTCATCTCATACTGCGTAGCTTCTTAAAACTGTAGGTGACATTTTGCTAAAAAATATATTCTAGTTAAAGTTATTATATAAAAACAGTTTTCCGTAAAAAAAAAAAATGATTTAAAATTTACAAAAAAAAAAAAAGTTTTTACATTACATACACTATACTCTTATAAACGTTTAAAGAGAAAAATTATAAAACTTTATTAAAATTACATGAACTGCTTTCGGTACATATTAACACTGCCAGATTAGACTCACTGTACCAAAGCTGGTGCTAAAATTATTAATTTCAGCAATTCTTAATTTCTGTTATGTTTACATTATAACTTCATAGTTAATATTATATAGTTGACATATTAAAGGCAGTAGAAGAAATATTTATGTACGTATAACTATATACAAGGTGTTCAGTCTCAACGTGGCCAATAGCTTATTCCTAAGCCATTAGTCATAGACATGTACTTCCAACTGCAAAAATGCTTCAAATGAGGTAAAGAAGTATTTTAAAAGCGATATGGGTTAATAATTTTTTTTTTAAGTTACGAAATTTATTTTTTTTTACGATCGCCCAGTCCTATAAATGATATTTAGTAAAAATTACCTATTACACTAACAAGTAAGACAAAAAAGTCCCATTCATCTAATACTACGATTGACCGAATTATGAAACTTTGAATTCCATGACTTATACCAATTTTTTTGCATCTGAACACAGATGAGTTGAGCCATGCTTCGGGGGATCGTAAACAAAGTGCTTAAATTATTAAAAGAATTTATTTCGCGTTTTTATGCACTTTAACTGAAAGTAATCACATCGTACAAGTATGACGATAGAGTTAATTTTTATTAATTAAGTTTCAGTTTGGTTTAAATAACTGTATTTTAACATATGTTTTTATTTTGTAAAGAATTGAGACTGTTGCTTTTCATCATTTCATTTGACAAAAATTCTGTTATTTTTTTTCACTTATATTTTTAGTACAAGTTGTATAGTTTGATATATTATAATTTAACTTATTTATTACATTTTAAACAAAATCACGTACAAAATTACATAAACAGAACTTCCTAAATAACTATATACGGCATCATAAATATTCATTTTTGAAGTCATTTAATTGAAAACGGTTATTTTTGCAGCTCGCGCGAATCATTTTTTAAAAAGGCTGTCCAGATATCCATAATTTAAAAAAAATTTTTTAATAGTAAATGAGCGTACATGAAAAGACTTAAAATATTCATCCTTCAGTTCATATTTTTTTAAATATGTTTACTTATATCTTAAAATAAAATCGCAATTTACGACTTCTAGGGAATCTAAATTTCAATTTTTGAAAGACCCGAAGTTTTATTTCAGTTTCATTTTAATTAGATGCTATTTATCTAACTATAAAAAATAGCTTATTCATATGGCTGAGTAATACGAGTGATCAATAATGCATAATTTTTCGAAAAATATGTATTTATTCATGACTTAAAATTGCTACAAATTAAATATAGTTAATTTCTTAAAAAGAAAAATTCAAAAGAGCGGACTTGTTTAAATATTTCTTTAAAGTTTGTCAACTTTTGTAGTGGGTCTAAAAATTTCTAAGATAATATGCTTTAAAACTTTTGCTAACTTTTGACATTTCCAAACTAATTGAATCCTTACTATAGCTTATTTAGAATATTATTGATAACGCAAAGCAACCCATACTTATACATATTTAAACTTATACATAATAAAATGATGCACCTCAAATGTTTGTACCTTTTTAATGCTCAGTATTAGCAGCGGATGTTTATCATTCTCGACTCCTTTGAATTCTCAAGCAGTCGTTCCAAATTCTGCACTCACGTAAGTGCTCTTTTTCCTTTATAAAGTTAAGCAGTTGCAAACATTAACTTAAGGGGTCAAGTACCTTTGCAAAAGTTTTAAAACTTATTACCTCAGAAATTATTAGATCCGCTTGTACAGAATTTTAAAGAGTTGTTTAAATCTCCGTATTTTTTTTAACTTTTCGTTTTCGGAAATTGAATGCATTTAATTTTTAATATTTTTATGTCATAAATACTTGCATGTTTTCTAATGAAATAATGCTCTGAGCGAATAATAACACTCTAGCAACTCAGTCGTATGTTCTATTTTATTTAATAATTATACAAATAAAATATCATTAAAATAACTTATTAAACGAAAACATAATTTGCAGAACAAAAAAATAATAAATAACTAAAATTATTTTCCACATTGTTTAGGCCCGAGAAAGGACAGATATTAAGAACATTTAATGTTAAATTTTTGGTAATAAATAAGGTTAAACCAACAGAACTTTAGAATATAACAAAATCAATTAACAAATTAATATAATTTTTAAACCACCAGTAAAACTTAGATCTAGTTCGAATGAAATTGAAATAAATCTTTCTTAAAGGCTCGTATTTTGCACCTTGTCATTTTGCATACACTTATCATAAATGTATTAAACTTTAATCTCTAATACAAATGTTTGAAGCTTGTGAAGCTTTGAAATGATTCTCAATGAAAATAGCAAAAGTTTGAATGTTTTAGAAAAATATTTCGACAAAACATGGAGTATGTTACTTTCTGAGTTATAACCCACCAATATGCAAAACTTATTATTAGATTTAGCACAGAGTAAAAATTTTTGTGGCATCAGGTCAAAACGGCGGAAAGAAGTAAAAAAACTTACTCGGTCTACGGGTGTTACTGTGTTAAATTAGAAATGTGAACTGGAAATAAATAAGCATTGCGCTGCCGCGCAATGCTTATATATTGGAACAAAACATTATTTTTACAACAATAAGGATAAATATTTCATGAATGTCAGTTTTTTTTAAAACGTAAACAACAGATTTTAAGAAAAATAGCAGAAGGGTTAAAACCACGTGTATTAATTTTGATGTCAACATCCCTTTTTCTATGCACATACACAACGCACAGTAAAGAAAGTATCATTAGAAAGGATTTTAATCAGGTTTTTAATATAGTACATTTACATTTCATTCAAACACATTGTTTGTTTAAAATTTGCTGTTCATTAAAAATTAATGAAATACGTATTAGCAAAAGATCTCAAAGATTGCGGTACGAAAGCCTTACAAGGACCCGCTGATTTTAGGTTATTTCATGTGATTTTATTTACAATACAAGATGTTAAATTTTCATGAAAATGTTAAAAGCTCACTGTCAATTTCGCAAAACCATTGAATAACTTTGACAATGAAACTTCCTTCCTGAACTAACCGCTAATATAGACGAATAACTTTAATTGTGATTTATGTTCATACACAAAAATTTTAACATGGTTTTGTTTTAAATAAGGGAAATTACTGATTAAATTTTAATGTGAATAAATAAAAAAATCGCTTTTTCTTTACAATATTGGTACACGACTTCTTAAAAATAAAGTCAAAATATAAAATTAAAATATTTAACATTAAAAGTGCATGCATAATGTAAATAAAAGATATTAAAAGGCAGAAAACCAACGTTAAAAATGCACAAATAATACACAAAAAGCAGCAAACAGCTGTTTCGAATCCATAAGCGAGATTTTTCGTTAGTGTGACAAAGAGCAAAGCGCAGTGTGCTAGAAAAAGGAAAACTGGATAAAACGACGAAGAGAAACTTATACCCGATGCGGGTAGAGAACACCGAAAAGCCACCAATGAGAAGAAAGCAGCATGAAACAACTGAGTGGACAAGTAGAGAGTTCTACCAGAGAATGGAAGAAAGAAAAGAAAGGGGGAGGAAATGCTGCTTTCTTCTCATTGGTTGCTTTTTGGCGTTCTCTACCCGCATCGGGCATAGAAGCCACCACCTCTCTGTCGCTTTGCCCAGTCTTGCTTATTCTAGTACGCTGTGCTTGGCTCTTTATCGCACTGAAGAAGAATATCGCTTGTAGATTCGAAACAGCCGTTTTCTGCTTTTCTGTGCATTATTTGTGCATTTTTAATGTTAGTTTTCTGTCTTTTAATATTCTTGCACAAAGGTTTTATTTGCTATTTTTTATAAATAAAAGATATTCATCCACATTTTAGTATTTGTCGCAATTAGTCTGTTCTTCTTAAGAAATGGTTTTCATTTGTGTTTTTTAATATTTTGCTTAACAATCTGCAGTAGTTTTTAAAATAAATTAACATCAAATCTCCTAACGCCTCCAAAATCCACGTGTAAGTATTAAAATATGTTGAAATATAAGGGTGATTCAAAATAACGTGGATAAAATGAAAGGGCAAAGCAGGCATACAAAATGAATAAAAAATCACATAGGAACATGGGGTCAATAACGGCCGCTAGAGGGGGTTGCAAATTATATGCAATACAAGAAGATAAAAAAAATATTTCTTCATAATTTTATTTATACTGTATTTTCACGCATGTTACTCAATTACGACCAATATTACTACAGGAGAAACTCAAAGTTTTTGCCAGACGCCCGGAGACACGCATTACATCGACGTTGCTTGGTTACGGTAGCACCTTATTCTTGTGGAAGGATTACGTTCCACTTTTTGAAGGACGCTTTCTTCTGTAGAAACTGTCAAGTTGTTCGTCGACGACCAGCATCCGTCTTGTGCACGTCCAACGAGCCTGTTTCGAACAATCGTCGATGCAGAATGGCAAATAGTGACTTACAAGGCACCCGTCTATGAGGATATCACTGACGAAACATTCACACCGCTGCTTGTCCGTTGCAGTTACTAACGCCATAAATCAAATACATTTCTATGATTTCACAGTGCTTGTAACTAGCCATGTTACTCCCAAGGCATCCACGGCTCAAATGAAGACGTCTCAATTTGCTCAGCTTGTGTTTCCATGGAAACGTCCTCTAGCGGCCTATGATGGCGATTGCGACCCAATGTTCCTATGTGATTTTTGATTCTTTTTGTATGCCTACTTTGCCCTTTCATTTTGGCCACGTTATTTTGAATCACACTGTAGAAACAATGTGTTTTAAAACTCACGGCGCAAACTTTAAGGGGGAATGAAACACATTTAGATACCATACAATGTATGATCGTAATTTAGCGGTGAAGTACTAGAGGATGTTTTCTGATTGTGGAAAAAAAAACGTGTTCGCTACACAATATCTAGTAACTTTTTTCTGATTTTATTTGTGCTTAATATTTTTGCCATTTACAATACTAATATGTTTTACAGTTTTAAAAAAAAGCAAAATAAAGTCACTTTATTTGACAAAACACTGCTCCTAAAAGAGGGGTGAAGGATTTTAAGAGAAAAAATTGTCCTAAACGTACTTCAAGAGAAAGTATTTGAACAGAAAATCATACTAATTTTTCAGTTATTTAAAGATTCTTCAGATAATGTAAAGTAAACTATATAATATCCAGTCGTTTGAAAGAACCCTTTAATTAAAATTATTTTACTTTCTGTGTTCAACACTTCTGATTTTCAAATTCTGTTCAACAATTATTTATTTTTGCATTTTTCGTGTTTTATTTTACGGTTTATGTTTTTCTTTGGTAACAATGTTAAATAAAAAAATCTACAGCAATTATTTGGTAGAATGTATCGCGTTGACAAATGTTTCTAGATCTGCAAACATATAATATGACCATGAACGAAAATATATAATAAGCTCTTCCGAGTTACCCATGATACCGAAAAGCGTTCTTTATATTTTGAAACCTAAGAAATCAATATATTTTTTAGATTTAAAAAAGCATTTATGAAAACAAAGTTTATTTTGCTGCCACTGATTTTCGAAAATGTTTCCAAGTAATTATTATTGTGGAATAATCAGTTTCCTCAAAGAGATTTTTAGGAGGCACCAATTCTCAATAAACATTTTCAGCTGCATAATTGAATTTATACATGCAAGAGTAGCAAAATTACATTAATTTTAATGTTAATGGTATTACTGTGAATTTACGATGTTTGTCTGTAAAACATGTTTGTGGAACATGAAAATGTTTACAAGAGAATTGATAGCATCCGAAAAAAATATTTTCTGAGTTGTGAAATCAAAATAAACAGAAAATTTCCTTTTTATTAACACTTTCCAACCTAATTGAAAAGTGTTTATGACTTCGGTTTGTCTGTCCGTCTGTACGTTCGTTCATACTCTAACTCTCGTAAATATACTCAGATTGCGCTAAAAATGTTTGTATGTTATTGACGTTTACTATAACATTATCCCCATTGAAAATGAAGTGCGTAGCATTTATATTTTATTTACAGGGACAGTCAAAAGTATACCGTTACATTACAGTCAATGGGAAAAAATCATTTCAAGTGCTTTTTGATGATGTTACGACATTTGAAACATGATGAAATTGTTATACAATTATGAAGCGCACTGAAACATGATTTTTGTAAAATATGGGGTGCAAAGCATTTATTATTTATTTACAGGGTCACACAAAATTTCTGTTACACAATGTTCTACGGGAAGAATTCGTTCGCAATTTAATTTAATGTCGTTTCACTATTTCAAACATAATGAAATTTATATGCCTTACTGAGGTGCACTGTAAATTGCTCACTGAAAAGTATGGTGTGCTTTGCGTTTATCATTCATTTACAGGGTGATAAGTGCGTTTTCACATGTGGTTTGCCTTTTAAGTTTAACTAAATTTTTGCATAGTACGTGGTGTGTATAAATTTTTTTGATCATACATAGGGCTACACAAAGGAATTCGTAAGAATTACTAACCGTGAAAGCGAATTGCTTAAGGGTATTTTTAATTGCGTTACACTTTTTCCTACTGAATTATATTTAGTAGACTAATAGAAGTTCGTGAAAAATAAATAAATTCACGGCTACGGAAAGAAAAAGATACATTGCCGTTTATAATCGGTAATTTCTGGAAGTGAGTTTTAAGTTGCCTTAGTTTTATACTTGAATTAAATTTTAGCTTAATATGTTAGGTGTACAAAAGTCCTTAAATGGTACACAGGGCTGTACAAAAAATTTCGAGTGCATTTCCATCTATTCGCGTAAATTACTATATGACAATTTTCTAACTGAACTAAATTTTATCACAGTATGTAGTATATATCCAAATCTATAGAACCTATACAGAGCTGCACAACATAATTCAACTATTTTTTTTACTATATAGAGCCCGTCAAAAGGAATCATACACGTTTTTTGCGCGTATGCGCGGAAACTGGAGCGGTGTCAGAGGCGGTGTTCATTTTAAATGGAAATTCAAAGTATGCATACGTAAAGAAAGCAAACTTTTGAACAAAAAGCGTTGTTGCATTTCATTTTTTTTTTTTTTTTTGTAAGACTTGGGTCAAAAATAGGAGTTTTTTCAGTTGTACCACACTACATTGTATACCGCAAGTTTGATTTTTTTTTATTTTGATGTCAAATTGAAGCTGACATTTTAGGCTATCTTAAAATGTGACAGTTTGTAGAGTTAAAGATAGGGTTAAATTTTTATTCAGTTTTGAAATTTCTGTCAATCGGACCGAAATGGACCAAAAAATTAATAACCAAGCTTTGACGCTCGATCAAATATAAGTCACGGGGTTTCAAAACACTATGTATTCAGAGATTTACGACCGCCAATGTCGGGTGATGCATTACAAGATACATACACTCACCAAGTTTAAAAGAACTCCACATCAAATTCAGAAAACTGCCACATCGCTAGATAGGGTGCGCTGGTCTGGGTGATGGTCCTCTATTGCCATGGCCCCCCCAGGTCGCCAGAATTCCCGTCATGTGATTTTTTCATGTGGGGTTATGTGAAGGACAAAGTTTATGTACCCCCAATGCCAATACCGCTGCAAGCATTGCAGGAACGCATCACTGCTTCTGTAACAGACATTGACAGAAACATGCTATTGAACTTATGGACGGAACTGGATTACCGTTGGGATTGTGTGTCAGGTGTCTAATGGCGCCCACATCGAACATTTGTAGTATGTACTAGAAACTTGGTGAGTGTATGTATCTTTTCAAGTATCACCCGTCTTCGTACGTCGTATATCTAGTTGTAAATTAGGGTTTTGAAAGCTGATGAATCACTTAGGCTAACCCTGTATATTGCGCATACATTCTAACCAAACTCATTTTTCTTCAACAAAGAACTTCAATAAAGAGTTTATGAGTTGAATGAAATATTTTTTTAGTTTTTTTATATAACTATTTTATTTCAACGTATAAATAATTTTTTTATATGTCTAAACCGAGAATAGTTTATTTTATATTTTTAAGTAGGAGCTTCCTGTTTCATGTTAAATGTTACATGAAAAGGTGATGCTTTTCAAAATGATAATTTTGAAAAATCTATATGTATATTTTTCTTACGTGGTGCGAAAATAGGGCTGAATTTGTAACTTATAGTTTCGCAACAACTGTAGTTTCCCGAACTCAGACCAATGAACAGACTAGATTGTAGTAGCTCGCTGTAGTTTAATTATTAAAAATAAAATAACATGTACGTAATCCAAAGCGTCTGAGATGATTCCTCATTTTAATTATGAGCAATATCGTTAATTTCAAATGAATTCTCAACTCTTATTTAGAATTCATTTACGAATTTCACTCACTCAAAAGTCGGAGAAAACAAATCAACTGTCTAGATTGCACCTGCCGCCATCTGTTGCTGTTGATGAAGTAAAAAATAATTTCTTTTGTAAAAATCTATAATCATTTTGAACAATAAAATGTCGAACGAAATTTAAACAAAGACAAACAAACTATCTTCCTATCACGTAGTTTCTTTTAATGAATTTAAGTCGTGCTGTACAAAAGATCCTTTTTCCATAGTATTTAAATGATTTATATGCCCATTGGTAGCGCCAACTAAATACATTTTCAGTTGTGCTTTCAATGGAGAATTACTTTTTTACATTAAAAAAATTTGTCAATTCCATATGTTCAAATGTTCTATGGTAGAACTTATTCCGGCTAGAATTGCTGAAAAAAGGGGCGAGCGAGCGAATCGAGAAGTGACCGCGTAGCGTTCTCAATGTGAATTGCTTCGCAATTCACGGGGGGTGGGCGAGCGTTAGCGAGTAGGGGGCTGAGCCCCCTAGTATGATTAATTATTTTAACAAAAGTAGCACTAATCAATGTATATAAAATTATTTTAACGACAAATAAAAGCTGTTTTTTTTTACCCAAGTTTTTGTATCGAAAATAAATTTCTAACATCAAATGTTACACAAAAATATGCTTTGACAGTGGTACTAAAATAACACTATATTACATTTTTTTTTTTTATTTATCAAATACATTTTGTGTATTCTACAACTGAAAATGCATCAAACTATAAACGGAAAAAAAATCATGTGAAAATAAATTTAAAAAAGTACTTTTCCCACATTTCCAGGTAGGTATCAAATAAGTAAAATAGAAATATTTTTTTTAAAAAAAGAAAGAAAAAAACAACAACAAATTACTGTGTATCTAAGTATTGTTCTCCAAAAAAGCGAAATATTGTATTCCAATGAATATTTTTGTATCTAAAAAAAGCACGTTTAATGATCAATTAAAATTTTTACAGCTACATTTTATATTAAAATAAAACGATTGTAGCTGAGCAACTTCCCTTATTGCAATACTTCTTTACTGCTACAAATAGAGCTTTTTTATTGCCATATATATGTATACATATATTATTGACGGGGTGTTGGTAAAGACTATTTTTACCCCATTGTATTTATTTCGGTATATATTTTTTAAAATCCAATTTATCAGTCAGAAGGAAGATTCTTTTTATCCCATTTATACCAGATAATATTTTTCGTTAAAATCCTTTCAAAAAGTTAAACGAAAAAAGTTTTATTTTACTTCATTAGGCTCAATGACTTTTCTATCAGCATTTTTCACTCTAATCTACCTGCAGGTTGAATTGTAACTCAAGTACTTCCTACATCATAATATCTCTCGAATTCGCCTGGAACCACATTGTACTTCAAATGTGAAATACATTTAGTTAATATAACTAAAATTTAAGTGACTCTCAGTACTGATTTATTTTCCATTAAATATGAAAAATAAGGAAATATTTTCTTTTTTTTCTGATATTGATTGTTAATGGTGCTAATGGACACGTTTTATTTTATGTTTTTTTTTATTGTTTATTTTATAAGAAAAAATTGCAAGATTGGTTTAGTTTGGACAAGTTTTAAAGTTGTTAAAAAAAAAAACTATACTTTTTAATGGTATTTGAAAACATCATTTATATTCTTTGTAACCTAAGATATTTTATCTGGATTAATTAGCTGTTTACTGTAGTTTAACGTGATTTTTATTACTGAAAGAATATCACTTTACTTGAAAATAAGAAAATTATATATAGTTCAAAGTGAACATTATTTCTCATATTTCAGTTAAGTAATTTAACAAATTTAAAGACATATAAATTTATCTTTCAAGACTTTAAATTGGTAACTTTACATTCATTTTTATATATAAAGTATAAAATTTACAATTCTGCACAGTAATAAAATTAGGCATTTTTTTCTCTTTTGATACTTTATATATGTTACGGCCAAATCCCGAAATCGGCCAATTCGCGAACTGGCCGGCCAGTTCGCGAATTGGCCAACTTGGTTATAAATTGATTGGCCAGTTCGCGAATTGGCCAGACGCTGTTGGCCAGTTCGCGAATTGGCCAGATGCCGTCGGCCAGTTCCCGAAATAGCTATGGGTAGTTGGGCAGTTTGAATGTAAGTGCTTAACAAGTTCGGTATTGAAAATGAAGTACATGTAGAGCTTATAATTCATGTACAGGAGTACTCAAAAGTAATATGTAACTTGATGGTCTATGGGGAAAATCAATTGCGGCGTGCCTTAATGGTGTTATACTGTTACAAAAATATTAAAATGATATGAATTTCTGAGTTGCACTAAAACATGCTTCTCTAGAATAAGGAGCGCAAATAATTTATCATTGATTTACAGGGTCACACAAAATAATTCTATTACATAATGGCGTACGGGGAAAAATGTTTGCAGCGTATTTTAATTATGTTTCATTATTTGAAATATGCTGAAACTGGCATACATTGCTGATTTTTACTACAAGAATTTTTTCTGTAGAGTATAATATGTATATGAATTGTTGTTCATTTACAGGGACACATAATTGATTTCGAGTGCAGTCGAGTATTATATATTAGGGGTGATTGCTGGAAGTGCGTTTTCAGTTATGCGTTTTTAAGTTTATCGAAATTTTTGCATAATACGTGGTGTGTATATATTCTATTAACCCTATACAGGGCTAAACAAGATAATTCTTAAGCTTTAATATTCTGATTTTAAAAAGGTACATTAAGTACGTTTTTTAATTGGAATTAAGAAGCATACTTAAGCCCAAATATAGTATTTAGAGTACATAACTACTCAAGCACAAATATAGTATTTAGATTACTAAGAGAAGTTTCTAGAATATAAATTAAATCATATACAGGGATATGCAAAAAACTTGATACTTGGCTGCCTATGAAAAGTAATTCCTGGAAGTGTGATTTCAGTAGTTTTATGTGTAATTTTGCCTAAATTTAAATTGTAGCTAAATATTTGGCGTGTATAAAAACCTGTAGGTAATATTCTGGTCTTTACAAAATAATACAAGTACATTTCTGCCCATTGGTAGAACTTTCTGAAGATATATTTTCAACTGTGTTATGCGCTTTCTAACTAAATTTTAGAATACTATATAGAATATATACAAATCAGTACATCATATACAGGGTTTCACAAAATAATTAGAGTTTTTCTCAGGCTATGCACAGTAGTGGCTGAAAACTGGCTTTCAAATGTGTTATGCGTTTCCTAAATTGTTTACTTGAGTATCTTTTTTACCTTATTAAACGGTTTTCTTAAAATATTCTATAAGTGTTGCAAAGTATTTCATAATCTAATCTTGAGGCATATGATTTTTCTTTCTTGTATCTTCATTGATGACATTTTATTATAACGATAAAAAATAAAATATTAATTTGCAAACATGGTGTTTGTCAAGGGCATTAAAATTGAACTGACATCATATATCAAAAGAAAACATTCCTTTTAAAACATGAAACTGAAGCATTTTCCTATGATTGCGTCAAAATGAAATTATTTTCATATTTTTTCATTCTGCCTGCCCTGAAATTAGGTACCAAAATAGAAGAAATAAATCAATAAGAAATTCAATAGAAGAAATTGCTTTCACCTGTGGTAATGACGTCATTTTTAAACGACATTCGACTGAAAATATATTTTTTTAATTCAGGAAATAGCAATATTTGACTACGATTGTGTCCAAATGACAATATTTGCGTTGGTATTTCATTCCTGTGATATTGACATCAGTTCTAAGTGTTTTACAATATGTTTCTATCTAAAAAAAATGGAATCATGTTTAAGAGAAAACACACATTTTCTTCCATAAATTGATGTCTGCCATATGAGCGATTTCTGGGCGCAAAGAGTAGCGACCCGTTACAGAGAGGTTTCTCGTTACAGTGATTGCCGTATTAACTATTAAAGGTCTAGAAGAGAACAAAGCCATATTTTAGTGATAGCTGTAGTAACAGTTAAGAGGATACTTCACTCGCGCGAAAACATCAGCTGGCTAATATTAATCCTATAGAGGATTTTTTTTTAAATACTCGTTTGCATTTCAATATTTTTAAATGATTGTTTTTGCCTTGGGTAGCTGATATTGATCTCTACGCAGGTCATTTGTTTTACTTTTTCGATTTTGTTTACAGGTTTTTTTTATTATGAGGTGATTTTTATATTATTTTATTATTTTACTATATATGTATTTAATCGAAAAAGCAAAAAACGGCCTGCGTAGAGATCGACCTCAGATACCCAATTCAAAAGAAACTTAATTAAAAATATTGACATATAAAAGAGATATTTAAAAAAAAATCTCCCATAGGATTAATATTAGCGAGCGGGTGCTCTTCCGTGATTGAAGTAGCCTCTTAATGGTCACGAAGCACATAAAGTCCCATTAAATTAAGGGCACCGTTATGCTGATCACAATTTAAAAGGTTAATAGGCGCGAAGCCCACAATGCCCATTATATAAATGTGGCCGTTTAATTATCATTATTTTAACGGTTTGTGAGCGCAACGCGCAGGGAGCCTCACTTTTCAGGAAACCATGTTACAGTGATTGCCGTAACAAATTATAAGGGCGAGTTGCAAAACGTCCCGTTTTGTAAGTGACTCCATTACAGTGATTACCTTATTAACGATATATGTGCAAGAAGTGACCAATATGACAAATACAAATACACTTGCGCTAGGATGATTATGCGATGTTTAAAAAGCAACGTAAATAACAAAATAAACAATGTAAATTTACGTTTCAAATATTTCAAGACTTCATACGAAAACTTTTTTTAGTAGGGAAAAAAGGAGAAGGAAATATAGCAAGGCCAACGCATATGATTGAAATTAAATGTGATTGTCCTTTTATTTATGTTGGTTTTATATTTAGATATTCGTCATGAAACCAATTTTACGTGTACAAAACACTGGATATATTTATTTAACATTGGTGTCCGCAGAGCATCAGGAAAGGGCAAGATTTTCGAACAGATGTAACTCTAATTTCATTTTTACTATCTTCTATCTATGATAGAAAAAAAATAGAGCAATTGAAAAAGTTTTTCGACTTTCGGTTTCCGACAGATTTACATGTTTTAGGGGCTGGAGATCTCGAAAAACAAGTTTATACAAAATGTGTCATTTATCAATGCAAAATGCTTCTCATTTTTTGTTTCGAAAATATACATAATTTTTAAAAAATACGACTTTTGAATTATAAACATGAGATAGAAGAATGTTTTGTAATTGGTACAACCGACAAGTTTTCTGCTGTTAAATAGAGAATATAAACACGAAATAAACAAAATGTACTTTTTTTTTATCAGAACTCTACGTGCAAAACAATTTTTAAGTACATCAGCATAAATACAGATATATAACAACACATATTAAAAATGAAGAGTTGAAACAGTTTACTATTTTTCCTAATCAGGGCGGGGGGTTTGCCCCCTGTATCCTCCGTTTAAAGATAATTATAAACACATGAACATAAAAAGAAAAACATACCGAAAAAGTGTCTTTAACGGGGGGCTAAGGGGACTTTTAAACGAAAATTATTAATTACTTCCCTTTTTAGTGTTTAATTATTTTACATTTGAGAAGAATACATTTTAATATTGCTTTCAAAATCACAAGAGAAAAAAATCTTAAATTTGAAAATCCAGCAAATGGCAATTGCTCTCCGCTGACCCCTCCCCCCCCTTTTTTTCGAACTTTTAAACGAATAATAATGTTTTGAAATTCCTCCATACAAATACTTTGGCTTAACGTCAGATTAATAATAATAGAAACAAGTTTTTCGTAACAAATAACGATTTTGGACAAAGGATCTTTTTTGTATGATTCACAAGAAATGGTATTCCAAAAAAAAAAAAAATAGAATAGCCTTTTACAAAATTTATATAAAATACTATACTAATACGACGAATACAATAATCACAATGAATCCTGAGTCACAGAGACAGGAAATTAATTCTTCAACAGATCAGAATATAATCGTCACTATGAATTCGCCATAAATTTCTAAAAAGTATAATCGTCACAGCATGGACCTTCCTTTCCTATCACATGTTACGTGAGCACATGGGTGTCACCTATCGGACAGCCTTGGATCCCCATTTCGTATATTGGCCAAGGATTCTCGGCCACTTCGCGAATTGGCCGGCCAAAACCCGGAATGCATTGTTCATTTCATGTACTTCGGGCTTTGAACAGGAATCTTGGCCAATTCGCGAACTGGCCGAACTTCGGATTTCCGATTTTTTAAAAAATGGGTGCAATATTACATGAATGAAGACGCTTTTGAAAGATTTATTTGCACCCAGAAAAAGGAATTGATTAAAACTTCAAAACATGTTTTGTTGAGTACATTTTGGTTGTTTTAGCAAACTTCGAGTAAAATTGAACCATTTTACTTGAATTAACAAAACATTTTTTGCTGACGATACAAACATTTTTTTTGGAATTGCAAAAAAAAAAAAAATTTTGTTGATTCAAACAAAATTTTCATTGACTTATATTTAAACAAAAAGTTTTGTTGGGTCAACCAAATTTTTGTTGATTCAACAAAACTTTCCTGTGTGTAAATGTTCCATATTTGTTTTCAGACAACGACAAGTATCTTTTTTTTTATATAGAACAATGCAATTAAATTCATTATGCATATCTAAATCATGCATATATGACTAATGAATTTTCTACCTATAATTTTTTGATGAATAAGCATTTTTCTGATTTATTATTTCATTTGCAATAATTAGGAAAGTAATTGAAAAGACCTCAATAAGTAATATGAAAATTTATATGATGAATGATTTAGTCGAAAAAGCAAGTGATTCCAAAAACTTGATTCAAATATTTGAAATTTGAAATTTAACACACCACATAAATGTAATAGCTTAATGTAGAATATCACATATTCAGTAAAATGATTATTTTTAAGTCGTAATTCTTTTTGTGATTGTATATCTTACAACACTGTTCAAGAAGGTGTCTGTTTCTCATGAAATAATTGGTAATTTTTACATTACCATTTTTACATTACCATAATTTTTACATTACATTTACATTACCATTTTACATTTAGGGAATGCTCAAAATAAAATACGGCACTGAAAAGTTTCCATCCCTCGCAAGGTTTGAAAAAGAAAAATAATTGTTAATTTTAATACGTTTTTGTACTGGGCAATTTAACAACTGAATTTTGTCATTTGAATTGAAGTATATAAAATAAATGAATAAATGACACTTAGATTGCTGAAAAGTTAGATTGCAATTTTGATAAGTTAAAGTGTTAATTATTTTTAGAAAAATTAAAGCTAAATTCTATCAATATAAATGAAATTCAGTATGAAAATTTGTGAAGGTCTTATAAACAAAATTACCTAATTAAAATTATTTCTGTTATCTTTTGACTTATTCAGTGAAAGTAACAAGTCAAAATATGTGTTTGTAGATTAAACACAATAAAATTATAATGCAATATTATCACAATTGCTATACAAACGCCCATATAGAGAAAAAAATATAAAAAGTAAAATTTCTTAAAACTGGATGCCTATTCAAAACTTTTAATAACATTTCTTTTTAGCGTCCTAAAATTTCGTTGGAAACACCCAATATATATTAACAAACGGAAATATCGTTACAATTTACTCAACAATGAAATTATTGTTTTCATTGCTACATGATGTATAGTAGAAAAATTCTGTGAAAACATATTCCAAAGAAATGTTGTGCAACATAAACACTGTTGCAATAATTTTGTATAATATTGCCGAAACGTCAAATAAAAGCTTACAGGAGAAGAAAACATTTTGATGCCTGTGTGTATGGTCGCACGATAACTGGTGAAAAAGAACAACCAAATAACTTGGTATTAGGTAAATATAACGGTGAGGCACTCAGAATTAGCTAAATATTTTATGCTTAAAAAATGGTACATTTTCTTTCATGTCATAATTCTTTTCTATGGGAATTCAGAAGATTTTTAAATTTGATCATACATTGAAAAGAAAATGGCTCATTTGAATAACTGATTTAAATGCTAAATTATGGATGCCAAATTTTAGATATAGAGGTCTTAAAATTTTGCGATCGGTTTAAAATTTTGTCAATGAGATATGCGACATTATCAGAATAACTTTGTAGTTGACTAGCAACTGTCTTATAAAGGCATTCTAGTGTTTGGATTGAGAACGTGATGTCACAACCTAACATATGTGTGTGCAACAGTGACCTCTGTACTTTATTTCACTTTACTTTTCGAGGAATGCATGTAGCCTTTGGAATTTGTGGTTTTCTGTGCTTTGCAGTGTTTTTATACAAGTTTCTCTGGTCAATCAGCAATGGTATATAAGCCTTGATGGAAGTGTGTTTCATCAGATTTGGGTCAAATCTCTCCTCCAAAGTATTCCAGCCATAAAGACAGTGATAGTTGCCTGAAGTGGTGATTTCATTGAAAAAAGAGTAACCGTTCGTAAGATCGTTTCGAGTTATATTTGAAATAAAGTTATTTTGCAACCACGGGTTGCTATTATTTAGAAAGTGAGGATTGTGTTTGACGAATTCCTTAAGTGCTTCTGTTTTAGCTGAAAGTATCGAAAGTTTCGTGGACTTTCTTAGCAGTGCTCTGTGAGTAAATGAACCTTTACTTAGTTGAATTTTTCTGGAAGTGCGGGCTTGTAATTGATTTTTGGGAACATTTTTCAGTTTAGGCAAAATTGTGGAAGGACTCTGCTACAGCCCTGTCTGATTAGTTTAATAAACATAGTTTGAAACTCTAAATTCTTGTTATGACTGAGACAGCCCGGGGCGAAGATAATCCCCCCCGCCACAACTTTTAATGGAACATTATGGATCTGCTCCAAAAATTAAAAATGTTTTACTTTATCACTTTTACTAATTTGCACCTTAGATTTCCTTTCTTCTTTTTTACTTTAACAGTTGTCTAGTAACTGAATTTCATAGCTTATAAAAATCCTTAAAACAATTCTAATTACGAATAATTAAGAAGAAAGTTTGGATCAGAAAGAAAGGTTATTGAATATTTCGTAATCGGGGGCTTCAGTCAAGGTTGGCGTCGAATATGAGTAATGTTAGTAACAATGTATAAAGCTGAGTTGCCTTCGCGTATGCACATTTTTAGAGAACAAGTATCAGTTGTCCTGGAAGTTCGTAGGCAGTTATTTACCAGTTTTCCTCATCGATTCCCCCATTCCCAGTATGAATAGTACCTCAGAGTGGGACGTGAAAACGAGCTTTTTTCATAACTAGATGCTTAAAATTGGTGATAGTTTACGTTATAAAGAAATAAAACAACATTAAGTAACATAACTTATTGCAGACAGGTTTCGCTAGCATTCAGCATTACGCGGAATGCAACAAAAAGTGTTCTGCAATTTGTTATAACATTCTTGTGCTTAAAACGTTATTTTATCTGCTTATATTGTACTGAAGCAAGTTTCAACTTAATTTTCAGTTTACGCTATAGCATCGCGGCATTATACAACGACATTTCTGTACCCAAGGATTTTTTTTACATGGGTGCGAAGAACACATACACATACGTTTTAGTGACAGTGACGTTGCCAAATTTCTAGTGGTTTTGACATTTTTATACAAGGAGGTTGCTGCATCCAGTTATTTTTTTTTGTTATTTTCGTAGGCGAGAAGCGCACATACATGCATTTTAACGACCGGACATAACCGAATTTTATGCCCTTTTGAGATTTCAATGCATTTGATATTCCTATTTTGAAATTTTCCTATTTTCTTAATTTATATAAAAAATAGTGGTCATACAATATTTCTTAGAGAAGGTAAAACAAATAAACATTTTAACTTTAATTTCCTAAAAAAGTGAATTTAATCCAACTCAACTCCACCGAAAGCTGCTCGAAATGACTACATTTCACTTCGTGGCAGTAATAGAGCCGCTGCATATATTTATTAGTGACTGCTTTAATTAGGTTGGAGAGATGTTCTTGCAACTTTCAGAATTCGATGCTTCAAATTTTCCTCAAAATTGGGTGTGATATTGTGAGCAAAGGTTACCGAAGATTCTCTGTTAATTAGGTACATTATCCTCAGCGATGAGTCTATCTGTTTATATTGGTGAGTTTAATACGCAGAACATTATTTTTGGATTCATTCTAACTTACAAGTAATTTGAGATACAAAGACCCAATAGCCCCCGAAAATAAATATCTGCTCAGGATCTCTTGGAGATAATATCATCGATCCTCTTTTCTAACTGAAAATTTAACTGAAAATTTTTATCTTAAGAGGATACAGGACGCAATCGATCCAATCATCACGCAAGTTGCTATAAATTATGTTGATTTTCTTGAAAATAAAAGTATATCCAAAGAAAATATTAATATAAAATATTTCCTTTTCACCACTAAATGAAATTAAATATTTATTGAGGCATTTTTGTGTTGAAAGTGGCGATATTTCAAAAAGTTTCAAATATTATATATTAACAATCCGTTTTCATAAAAAAGATTCATAGCATAGAAGGATCTGTTTTAAAAAAAAGGATGCAGATCATATTAACAATCCGTTTTCATAAAAAAAAGATTCATAGCATAGAAGGATCTGTTTAAAAAAAAGGATGCAGATGGTAAAGTAAGATAAGTTATTCAACGCGACTCTGAATAACAGCATCTCCCCTCAAAACTAAAACGCTTTAGGAAAATAAATGTTAAAATGTTATTATATTATTATTTTTTCTTTTTTATTATTGCATTTGTCTTCATTTTTCTCCATTTTGTCTTCGTGTTTATAATATTTTAATATTATTTTTATTTGGAGTATTTCTATCGAATAGAAAACAGGAAAAGAATCTTTAAGTCGTGACTGCTAGATTTCAGAAGCTTATCTGAAGATGATAAAATAGACGTTTCAAAACAAATCTGAGCATTTTCTTTATTTATTTTTCTGAAACATATCTTTAAAGATTTGTACTGTCATACAAACTAAATAATATATTTTGTTTATTTTACAAAGCAAATTTTCAAAATACTTATTTAAAACGAAAGTTTTAGGCTAAGCAAGATTAGACTTAAGAAAATCTTTATAACTGAAAAACTACAACAAAAACTCAGATAAAATTATTTACCATATCTGTACCAGTAGTGCGTATTTTAAGGCCCCTTTACACGAATTTTTAGTGAACTGTTCTTAATTTTAGTGACTGCGACAACAACGAGTGTTCAATATCTATTCTTTATACAGGGTGTTTCTACGATCATGGGACAAACTTGGAGGGGTGGTAAAGGACGCTGTAACAAACAACTTTTGTATAGGAAACTAGGGTCAAAAATCCATTTATATAGTAAAAAATACAGGGCGTCTCCCTTCAATCAAAAGTCGCGTTTTCGTACATGACTTTAACAGTAGTGAAGATATTTTAACAAAATTCGCAACAGACTCATCTTTGTATGAATTGTAAGCCTATTGTAAGGATTTCGTTAAAATATCTTCGCAACTGTTAAATTTATAAACGAAAACGCGACATCTGATTGGAGGGAGACGCACTGTATTTTTGACTGTATAAATGGATTTCAGACCCTAGTTTCATGTACAAAAATTGTTTGTTACAGTGTCCGGTACCACCCCTCCAAGTTTGTCTCATGATCATAGAAACACCGTCTATACACAACTGTACTACGAAAGTTGTTGTTTTATACATTTTTCTACATAAAATATTTTGTCCTAAGAGCTGAAAATGTGATAGTAATGAACAACTGTTTATTTCAGTAGTAACACTTTTAAAATCTTGCATAAAACGTCAAACAAAAGATGGAATGGCTGGAAATGTATATTTTATTAACGAAAAGCGTATTTGTTGTTACATCAATGAATTAATGCAATGAAAAAAAATAACAAATTTGTATCAAAAGCTGAAAAAGTCTTTAAAAAGTTTTAAAAAATTGACTTTGTAACTTGCTCATTTCAACAGTAGCGCTTTATTCACAAAATGTTATGGTAATTATCGTATGCGTAAATTTGATTATACTTACAACATTGAGTTGTAAATAACATAAAAAATACCCGAACTACTCATATCCCCATGAATACTAAGCCTAAATGATGGCTAAAAAAATGGTAGCTGTCGTAGGCGGAATTTTGTTCGCGTTCGGACGGTCACTTAAATTCGGCTACAACGATTTCCAAATACAAATCTTCGAATATTTTTTTGGAATTAAATAAGGCAAAGATTACTAATTGAAAAGGGATACTTTGGAACTTGAGTAAATGGGGCTCGTTAAAAAAGGCTTCAGGATAAAAAGAAATGCTGTCTCGTCAGTGTTAAACACTTGCCTTGAATCTTCAAGTATAGAGTGACTATTAGCTGTGGACTTCTTCGAATCATTTCCACAATTTTACTTCATTAGTACAAATTATTTTCCTGTTACATTCTGAGCTACTCGAGACGAAACTGTTGTATTATTTCGCAAAATTGCATTAAGCCACTTTCGACACAAAATAGGTTTCTCCGATCCAGTTCTGTCCTCAATTATCACACACTGTTCGCAACGTGCGTCGTACAATTTGACGAAACAGTCATTCCTTAAAAATTTCTAGACATTCCTTGGAAATCGCAAATGTAGTCACATAAAAAATGTGATTACAAGGTATATTACCTGTATATATTTACCATTAATATATATATAATTAACATACATATACATATCAAATAAAGCACGCCAATCCAAAATTAGAGCTCATTTCTCAAAGCAGTATTTGAGTCATTCTTAAAAGACAATCCACATTGCAATTTATTTTGCGACGATTACAAATGAACTGAACATTAGAATTTACATCGGTACAATTCATAAACTACTTGGGTGAAGGACTTTCCGTTTCGTACCCGAAAGTAAACTTTAGCAAAGAATCTGAATACAATGTCAAAATTAGGTGTCATTTTGAAAATTTTAAAGTTAGTTACAATTTTAATATGTAGACGATCCCCGAAACATAATTTATGTATAGCATTAAGTAGTAAACATTATTACTAATCGGTTGGTACCAGTGTCATTTTTATAGAATGATTTGTGGCAGAGATATTAGAGTGGTATCTTTTTTTTTCACGACTGAACCAAGGTGTCCGCTCTGTTTTTGTTTATTCAAACTCATTCAGTAGACAACATTGCACAGGATCGCAGCTAATCTCTGTTTTTGCAATCATCCGAATACCTGCGGAAACAGGCGGTAAAGGCGATTTTTCGATACACCTCGACACAACAAACACTATAAGTCATATTTTGTGAAAAATTAGTAGCTATCTAAGCAAACTTTTAAAAAGAAATTACAAGCAATTTTCTCAGATGAAAAAATTTTAACAAAGAAAATAAACGATTAATTATCAAAATGAGAAATATTTTCCCGTCATTTTCAACAACCTTTTGCGTAATTATCTTGTATTTTAATAGTTACCATTTAAAAGGGAATGATTTACTTAGAGTGTTTTAGGGCCAGCAAACGTTTCTCTATTCTTAAAAGTATCCACCATAAGACACCAACGAAATCTGATTCATAATAAATAGATTTAAATGTTATAAATGTAGCCATCTTTTAACCGCCTCACCAGCGTCAGTCGTTCATACTGACCGCGATTCCAGTTTTTGACACAGGGTTGTCCACAATTTTTTATAGTGATAGGTCACGGTAGCAATAGTAGACACCGGTCAGAAATGCATCAAGTTCATGAAAAATTAAACACGAAAGAAAAGTCATGTGTCAAGCAGAGATTATGAAAAACTTCCGAACACTTCCAGAATGCTGCAACGGAATTTCATAGTTAAAAATGTGAAACCATAGATTTTCACAATTACCGTCTATGGCCAGAAAGATACTTGAATATTGTTGTGCAACCCTGTGTATGATCTACACATCTGTATATGCAGTACATGGTGTACTAAATTTAACTTAATTACAAAACCTATAACACAGTCAAAAATTCACCTTTAGCAATTTCAACCAATATACGGAAATGTTCTCGAATAAGTTTATACATATTATGTACATTTCTGTATAATATCTACAGATTTGTATACACTTCTCATATTGAACTAAAATTTAAGTCGGGTGATAAACGCACAATCCAACTTAAAACGTACATTAAAGAAATTTTCTTCATAAACGGCAATGTAGCCTGTTCATTGCGAAGCATTGGGTAAAAATTTATTTATATTCTATAAAAATCTTTATACATAGCTCAATTAAAAAAAAATCCTTAAGCAATCCACGGCCATATGCAATAATGCTTACGAATTATTTTGTGTGGTTCTGTGTGTGATCAATAGAATTTACACACATCACGTAGAATGCAGAAACTTAGTTAAACATAAAAATGCATACCACATCTAAAAATGTACACTTACTTTTGTTGCTCATAGACAATATTGTAACCGAAATATTTTGTGTGCCCCTGTAAATTAACGATAACTGCTATGAACGAGATATTCTACAGTAAGGACCTTATTGTGCACCTCAATAAAATGTAATGTATGTAAGTTTCATTGTGTAAGTAAGTTTCATTATGTATGTAAGTTATTAATGTATGTAAGTTTCATCATGTTTGAAAGACTGTAACATTATTAAAATATGCTGCAAGCAATTTTTCCCCGTAGACCAACGGTTCCCAATCTTTTTTTTCTCACGTACCCTTTGCTTATACTTTCCATTTTTGCGTACCCCTTCTCACATATACCCGTTCCAAATATTTTGTTTTCGTTCATTAGTATTGTTCTTATGCTAGTTACCAATGTTAGAAGCAGTTCTCTTAAGAATTCCAAATTTCAACCACTTATCTATTTTCAACCACAACACATTATCAACATAAAGTCACTCAAAACACTAAATATTAGCTAAAGATTTCAAATTAAGCACTCACAAAGAAGGAATGACGTCATTAGTACACTTTAATTAGTTTATGCTAATGCTGATTAGTCGAACACTAAAAGGATGATCTGCTTTCAAATGAAATCCTAGAAACCAGAAGCCTTGATACGATCAGGGCTACACTAGATACCGGGCTTGCTCATTCATTACCATGACGTCACAAATGGTGGCTGGCCGCTATCAGCGATTGGTACAAAGCGAAACGACAAAATGAAAGACATACAGCGATTGGCACAAAACGACAGGCTCGTCGCTTTGCACCAATCGCTGGTTACGGCCAGACACCTTTTGTGACGTCATGATAATGAATGAGCAAGCCCGGTATCTAGTGTAGCCTTGATACGATTCATGTTTTTTTAAATATCTCTAGAATTATTAGAAAGAAAAGAACAACAATAGAAAATGAGGAACACATACGAAATCGCAGGAACACATACGAAATCGCAAGATGTTATTAGGAGAGGGCAGAGATAATGGCAACAAATGATCAACCAATTTTTATGTTTAGGTAGTTTCCTTCATTCTATACTAATAGCCTATTTTACTTCTACAGAAATCTCTGTAAACGAAATATTTAGAGTTTGGTTTATCTATTTTTATTATATTTTTTTGCGTTGTCCGCCATTACCAATGAAAATTTTACGTACCCCAGGTTCGAAACCGCTGCCGTAGACTATTATGTAACCGAATCCTTTTAAATGACAGTGCAAAAAAATATTAAATGATTTGTACACTATATTCTACACAAAGCATGGTTTAGTACACTTCATAAACGCAGATCAATTTCATTATGTTTGAAATAGTATAACATCAATAAAATACACCCCAAACGATTTTTCCCCATCGACATAATGTAAAAAGATTTTTTTGAGTGTCCTTTTAAACGAACTATAAATGCTAAACACTCCAGTTTCAATAATGAACATACCATAGTAAATGTCAATAATTTATTGGGTTGTCCGTTAAGTTCGTACCGGTTGGGGAAATCAATTCGCACCAGAAAAATTTGCCCGTTAATTATTAGAAAACAGCGAAACAGTTGAACGCTTCGAGGGGATGCCTAGTTAAAAATAACTCCACTCCCTGTATATGAGTAATAGTATAACACATCTTAAGAGAGCCATGTGAAGAAAGTTTATAATAATTTAAAGTAACAAAAATATGTAAAAGAAAGTATAAAAATGCGATACAGGACAGTCTATGACATACTAGGAAAATAGATAGCTTTAAAAAAACATATAGTGCGTAAAAGAAGCAAGAGATGGCGTGCCGTGTCCGCTACTGAAGAAATAGGGTAAATGTACCAATAGTCGGTCACATTGAAATAAAATGCGTTACGAATAGCTTATTTTTGGTTCTAAATGAAATATTACAATTTGGTTATATGCAGCCATCTTTCATAAGTCATAAACCATCACCAAAGAATTGTGGGTATTTTTATTGAATTAGTAATCAGCCATTTTTTTCAAGATAGAGGTCAAATCACCATTTTTCCTATTTTTTGTTAACTAGTGGCAATTTTTTTAAAAGGCAAGTATTAACTTATTTTTTATTTTTTTCTAAAATTATAAGGCTCGAATATTAGCAGGGTAAACAAACTAATGTTTTTGAGTATAAAAAGTAAATAAATTTGTTGGTTTTAATTAATTTTAATGTGGCCGACCATTGGGTAGTAATTTTGCTTACATGTCCAATTGTCGGACACCAGGGACCGACCACTGGGTATTACATTTTGCTTACATGTTCAATAGTCGGCCACCAGGAGCTGAATATTGAATACATAACTTATTGTACTTTTTTTAGTTAATTTTTCATTGTTTGGTAGATATAACTTTATCTCTACGTCTCTTCGTACCGGAAAATTCTGCTCTTTAATTATTAGAATTTAGATATCGGAATCTATGTATAATTAAATGATAAAATCTTCCGGTACGAATTGATTTTCCCAACTGGCACCAACTTTCTGGACAACCCAATATATCAATTACACGGCAATCGGAATACATTTACGAGCATCAGGGCACGGACAGACAGACAGATGACAGACGGCAGACAGACATATCGCAGTCATAAACATTTTCAACTATATTGGAAAGTATTAAAAAAGAATACAATAAATTAATTCTACATATTTTATTATACTTTTGTAACATAAATTTATATTTCGAAATTTTTATTTAATGTCAAACTAGTATACTTTGTGGAATGTTTTAAACTTATATATTTTAAAGATCTTTTGAGGGTTTTTTAAATGAAAACATGTCAATAGCATGGATCTTCATAAAATATATATATATATACTCATAAAAATACACTTTTTCCTTTAAAAATGATTAATCTCATAAAACAAATATTTTTGTAAAACATGAAGATAGATAAATATTTATACTTTTCTTTACTTAAAAATGTAAAAAGGTGTTGTTATTCTTTTAGAAGATGTATAAAAATTTTAAACTTTAATTTTCAACGTAAATTTTTATTTATTTTTTAATAATTTACAACTGAAAAAGAATATAAATATAAATAAATGTATATATACTACGTATATACATACATTTCAAGAAAAAGTGAATACAAAAGACTTATCAATACAAAATATGAAATTATGTGTTTTTTACTATCTTAATAGTGACTAATCGATAAAAAACATATGAAGAAAGACTTCTCCATGTATTTCGGGTGAAATTAATTCATTAGATAAGTAAAAAGTATGTAAAAAAATATATTTCTTTTGAAGATAGTTTTATTAACTAATTAGCAAAAATATTAAAAAAAGTCTGAAATCCCATTTTTTAGCAAAATAATTAAATAAAAAGGATGATGAGTTATATTTTTTCTAGCAGCCTCTAATTAATATGTTCAAAGTGTCATCGCGTAATTGCTTATTAGTGCAGTATAAATAAGATACAACGTTGTTATTTATATTTCTTTTTCTGTCTATGATTAATTACATGTCTTTTTGTGTACCCTATTGCTTTTTAATTGCTCTTATGACAATATCTCGCAATATAGATAAATCATATTCTTCTTTATTTATTTTAATGTCTTGCAAATTAACTATTGAAGGTAGATGATTTGAATTATGTCTGTATGCGTGATATATTAATATATATGTATTTTTTTAATGTGATTTTTTTTTCTTTTGTTGACTGTTGCTTAAATGAAAAAAAAAAGATGATAGTTCATTTTTATTTATTCGGTTATTTCTTTTCTTATAATACTCCATAAGTTGTGATATTTTTAGATATTAATATATTAAAAGTATGTTACTCGGCAATACAATAAATAAAGCAGCAGTGATGAATTAAAAGAGTGGCACGGGAAAAAGACGCCCTACCTTGGGAAATTGGAGATTTTACGTTTGGTAACTTCGCGGAACTCCATATTACACCTCCCCCTTCCCACAAGAGCTGCAAAATTCCCCCCCCCCCCCCCCCCGTAGAAAATTGTCTGAATTCATCACTATAAAGCTATACAACAGCGGCAGGTGCCACAGCTCCTCTCTTTTATGTGCTTTCGTAATTATATAAATACGTAGCACCTATAGTCGTCGTCTGTCTGTCTGTCTTTCTGTCCGTCTGTCCATATATAACAGCGCAAAAACTACCCAACCAAATCATTTGAAATTTAATATATATAATCTTTGCAGAATTTTGTCGAGTCATTTAAAATTTTATGAAAATCGAATCAAAACTTAAAAAGATATTAATAAAAATATTTATTTAAGTAATTTGAATTTTTTAAAAGTTGAGTAAACGGATTAACACAATATAAAAATTACTCGGATATGTTTCCGAAAATCAGTGTCAGCAAAACAAACTTTGTTTTTAAAAATGTTTTTTTAAATGCGAGAATATATTGGTTTCTGAAGTTTCTAAAGATAAAAATTATATTCGGAGTCAAGAATATCTCGGAAGAGGTTATTGTATTGTTCGTTCGTTGTTATATTATATTTTCTTAGATTGAGAAACATTTGTCTTTTTATTTATTTATCAATTTTTTAACACTGAACCACATTTCATCAAAGTCAAAACTTGTGTGGTATGACTTTTTTGTGAAATCCGTTTGTTTTTACATGGAATGGCACAGAGAATATATTTTGAAAATCGATTTTTCTGTATCTACATATGTTTTTTTTTTTTTAATTGAACGCAACTTGTACATATTAAAAAAGTCGTCAATATAGCTATACTATGTCAGTACTGTGTGGACTAGATCAATGTTAAGAAATATAATTAAAACTTTTTTTTTTCAAATTGCCAATGGTTTTTCATTATTTCTCGACTGACAATATGTACATAGCTGCAGCACATCCTAACAACTAGTATTAATAGTTTTTTCTGATCTTAAAATTATTCCAGTGAATTTACGGTGTAAGTCAGATTATAACATTGATAGATAAAAAAAATAAAATAAAGACGGTGCTCAAATATTTTAAAACATATAATAAAGTGATGTAAAATATGAACAAGTTGGAAATTGTACGTCAAACGTGACAAATAAGGTGCGTTCGTACTATAGCTAGTTATATAAATATTCAGATCTTGATGATTTTTAATTCTGTGAAATGAATTATATCGTCTGCAGATTAATTTCTGTCATAAAATAAGTATCTCGGTCGCTTGACGATTAAACTTCGGAAGCTCCTATAACAAAAAAGCACCGATTTAAAAAAATAAAATTTATTAATAAATGTTTTTATTAATATTTTCTAAAGTTTTGATTCGATTTTTATAAAATTTGAAAAGTCTCGACAAAATTCGGCAAAGATAATATATCTTAAATTTCAAACCATTCGGTTGGATAGTTTTTGCGTTGTTATATGCGGACGGACGGACGGACGGACAGACGGACAGACAGACGGACGGACCAGGAGACGACAATAGGTGCTACGTATTTATATAATTATGAACGCACCTAAAAAGGACAAAAAAAATCGTATTTATTGTCTGGAAGTGAATAAAGGGAATGATGAACGTACGCAGGAATTGTTATCGAATACACAGGGCCTTAAGAGCCTACACTAGTCGCGGGAAGAAACGCTCAAGCTAATGTTAAGTCTATGGGAAGGTTATTTTCAAATTTCTCGCTCGCATTTTAATAATTTTAAATGATTTATTTTTTTAGCATAGGATAGCTGAGGTCGATCTCTAACGTTGTCAGTTTGTACTTTTTCGATTTTTTTTTTTTTAATCAGCGGACATTTTCAATTTTGGAACAGGTTGGAACCGGTTCTGAAAGTGAAAGTATCCTTATATAAAAAAACTGGAGGGAAAATCGAAAAAGTTAAAACTAATAACGTTAGAGATTGACCTCAGCTATGCTATGCAAAAAAAAAAAAAAAAAAAAAATCATTTAAAAATATTAAAATGCGAGCGAGAAGTTTGAAAATAAGCTTCCCATAGACTTAACATTAGCTTGCGTGTTTCTTAGCATTACTAGTGTATGCAATTTCACATCAAATAGCTAGTGGTCTGGGTTAGCTACAGTCATGAAAGTGGTGTTTAGGTAGTAGACCGGGAGGCGGCAGCACAGACAATCACCTCATCGAGTTCACGGCTGAAATTCTAGAATTAGTTAAAACTCGATTCGTATATTAAAACATTATCGGTCTGCCAAGTAATATCTTGGTGGAAAACACGTGAAAACCCGATTTTAGCGGTTGACTCGAAGGTTTACCATTGTGTTTTCCTGCACCCAAAAGTATGAAAACATGGAGAACTGGGTGCAGGAAAACACAATGGTAAACCTACGAGTCAACCGCTAAAATTGGGATTTAAGGTGTTTTCCACCAAGATATGACTTGGCAGACCGATTGCGTTTTAATATGCGAATCGAGTTTTAACTAATTCTGGAATTTCAGCCGTGAACTCGATGAGGTGATTGTCTGTGCTGCCGCCTCCCGGTCTATAGTAAAAACGGTTATATGCGCGCTACACGGTAAGTTGCCTAGCTTCACCCAATATCAGTTTTTTCCGAAATTAAAAACACTACCTGGAAAACCATAGGAGATCGACTAAAAATTCAATAACAGATTTAGTAAAAGCAGACATGTTGAGCACACTGATAAGATAAAGAGTCTACTATACAGAACAAAATACCCAAAACAAATGCGAGATATTTTGTTTGAGAAAAATAAAAAAAATACACACGATAAAATCTTTTTATAATTTTAAATATTCGTGTTTCCAGATAAAAACGCCTGATCTCTAAAAAGTAATTGCTTTTTAGAAAACAAACGTGGCAGATGGTTTCTTTATTTTTTGTTTTGCTTGTACTAAGTCACAGTTATTCATTCCTAGTTGCGTACAATCGCATTCTGATTTTATAAATATGCATATGCATACGTTTAAAAATATATATCATTTTGCTTTCGGAGAAAATTCTTAATTTTCATAAAACATCTTGCATCCATGTCAGATATTTTCGTCTGCACACCCAGCTATTTATAGTATCCGTGTGCACAATATGTATTTTCTTTTTAAATCGATGAGGCTTTGCAACTTTGTCGTTGAATTTTTCGCTGTATCCCGTATCGTTTTTGAGATATTTCACAGTGAAAAGTAGTAATTTATTAGAAATCTATGTTCTTTTGCCTTTAAACACAGAAACAGAAACAGAAAATCATACCTTCCAGTCAAAAAAAAAAAAAAAGAAGTCAATGTATCATACAGTTACAGAGATAATAACCCAGTGCATAGATTTTTTTGTTGTTTCCATTTCATTTAAATATTACGAAACTATAAAAAAAGCTAACTTTTAAAATGAAACCAGAAAGAAATCTGCTGCATCATATTATTCTACAAACGATTTATTACATCCCTTAATGTTTAAAAAATGACTCTTTGCCCAACTTACGATACTTACAAAAATTACCGTTACTTTGAATATCGATGAAAAAAAAATAGTTCAGAGTTAATAAATAAAAGAGCCGTAGATGATAGAATATGCATGAACTTTATTCTGAATTTCAAGAAAATGTTTCTAGAATAAATGATATCATTTTCCATTTTACAAATTGAATTTGAGGGCTAATTCTGAAAAATTTCACGTACCAGATGTTTATTTCCATTTATGTTTCAACCGACATCACACAAAGAAAAGGTTATACAGTTCGTCGATATGTACCTATCTTTAATGTTTATTCAAGCATAATTTTTAAACGAATGCGTCAGTTTTATTAATTTTTTCGGTTGAAAGGGATAATTTTCTTAGTAATCTCATGCAATTTTATTAAAGGGTCACGTACTTTGAAATGTCAAAAGTTAGCGAAAGTTTTAGACCTCTTTTTTTTTTAATTAAAAAACTCGCTTGTACAAAACTTTAAAGGTACATTTAAAAAACTTTACTAATTTCTTTTTAAATAATAAATCTACTTAAGAAAAAATAGAAACATTTATTTCTAAGAGACAAAAAATTCACAGTTTCAAGTTTTCCAGAATTGTTGAAGAGAATTCAGGATAAAACTCAAATAACTCGTCCGTTTGATTTTTATTTTTTAACACTTTAGCAGACGTTCCAAAACTATAAGTAGCGACCCATCTGTAGATAGCCGCTGATGTTTTGGTGAGCCATAGAACGATCTATCATTTTTTCTATATCATACAATGTATATTTTTTCCAGAATTGTCGTATAGAGTACAGTATAACACTCAAATAATTCATCCGTTTGACTTTTTAACACTTTATCAGACGTTCCTACAAAATAGGTTGTGAAACATCCGTGGATAGCCGCTGATGTTTTGGCGAGTCACAGAACGATCTGTCAGTTTTTCTAAGACATACAATGTATAGTTTTTCGAGAATTGTCGTACAGAGTACAAGATAAAACTCAAATAACTCATCCGTTTGATTTTTATTTTTTAACACTTTAGCAGACGTTCCAAAACTGCAAGTAGCGACCCATCTGTAGATAGCCGCTGATGTTTTGGTGAGCCATAGAACGATCTATCAGTTTTTCTATATCATACAATGTATATTTCTTCCAGAATTGTCGTATCGAGTACAGTATAACACTCAAATAATTCATACGTTTGACCTTTCTTTTTTAACACTTTATCAGACGTTCCTACAAAATAGGTTGTGAAACATCCGTGGATAGCCGCTGATGTTTTGGTGAGTCACAGAACGATCTGTCAGTTTTTCTAAATCATACAATGTACAGTGTTTCCAGAATTGCCGTACATAGTACAGGATAACACTCAAATATCTCGACCGTTTGGCTTTTCTTTTTAAAACTTTATCAGACGCTTCAAAACTATAGGTCGTGACCTATCTGTGGTTAGCCGTTGATGTTTTGGTGATTAGCAGAACGAGCTATCAGTTTTTCCAAATCATACACTGTATAGTTTTTCCAGAATTGTGGCACAGAGTACAGGGTAACACTCATATAACTCATCCATGTGACTTTTCTTTTTTAACACTTTATCAGATGTTCCAAAACTATAGATAGCGACCCATCTGTGGATAGTCGCTGATGTTTTGGTGAGTCACAGAACGATCTATCAGTTTTTTTAAGTCATACAATATGTAGTTTTTCCAGAATTATTGTACAGAGTACATGGTAACACTCAAATAACTCATCCGTTTGACTTTTCTTTTTTAACACATTATCAGACGTTCCAAAACTATAGCTCGCGACTTATCTGTGGATAGCCGCTGATGTTTTGGGGAGTTCTATTATCAATTTTGCTTTTTCTATGCACATACAATACGCACAACAATGATTGAGCTTATCATTGGAAAAGTTTTGGAACACGCGTTTTACATAGTACGCTTACGGTTCGTTAAAACATGTTGTTTGGTTGAAAATTACAGTTAATTAAAAATTAATGAAAAATCGTATCAGCATTGTTTAAATAAAATAAATGAAAAGTTTTCCCCTAATGAATGTTGCCACAAAAATAGAATATCGTACTATATCATACTCAAATATAATTATAAAAATTAATAAATAGTACAAAAGAAATAAAATGTTACCTCTACACAATAGTTTATTTTATACTTATGATTAAAAACAAAATTGAAATTGAAACGTTTAGAAGAAAAAACAACGCCAAGCTGACACAAGAATTCGGTGAAATTCCTACATAATTGGAGTTATTACAATGAGCATCTTTTTTCTACCCACAGTCAAGCCTGTAAACAAGGAATGTTTTAGTAATCGAGTCCACAACCAATTGGCGTATGCTAACGAGCGTGGTTTGGGGCAATATTAATTAAAATATTGTAGCCATTGTTGTAATTCTGATACAATTGAAACGGTTTCGAGAATGTATCATATTTGACGACAAATTTAGGAGTGGATGCGATTATGGAATATTAGTTCTATAATTGAATTATTTTAGTAAAATAAATTGCTTATGTTTCGTTACATATTTGTTCAGTTACTTATCGATTACCTGCTATCTGAAAGCTATGTATTCTATAAAATGTTCGGAAAGTTGAGTGGAGTTTTCCATTCTTTTTTTCTTCGCGTGTAACTTTTGCTATCTTTGATTAGTTTTGCCAGTAACTTTGATGAAATAAATGAGATGATATTCTGTCTTGACTAATGTTGTTTCATGATATATTTATACGTAATTTTTTTTAAGTTGAAAATATATTAGATATTGCTAAAAAAATATTTGATTGCACTGCAAAACCTTGCACACGTCCGCTGGTATATTATTAATTTTATCTGTTGCAAAAGTATTACAAACACAATATGTTATATCTTTGAAGGAAAAATATCGTGAAGGAATATGAATCAAACTTTTCATTAAATTTTGTATAGAGAATGGCTTGAGGCTAAAAGTAATAAATTTCAACAGTGATATAGCTCTCTCGTTGTTGTGAAACAGTGTCGATACTTTGAAGTTTAAACTCTATTATTTTATAATATCCATTAATAAACATATTTTCCCATGTGTAGTAAATGAAGTTTATATATTCTGACTGCACTATATTATTATTATTATTATTATTATTATTATTATTATTATTATTAATCACAATATTATTATTATACATCACTTAATTATTATTATTATTATTATTAATCACAATATTATTATTATACATGACCTTATTATTATTATTATTATTATTATTATTATTATTATTATTATTATTAACATTATTATTATTAATCATCTTCTTCTTATTATTATTATTATTCACACTATTATTGTCATTGTTATCATAATTATTATTATTATTTACATTAGAAATACCTATAAATAAACCTATAAATACCTATTTAAAAAACCTAGAAATACCAGTATTCATGTTTATTTTTTGCATGAAAGTTCGCTTTTACATAGGATGGATTATATAAAATCATCTATCTATGTGCTGCATTTTAAGTGTGTTTCATAACACTAAAGTTTGTAAACCGCTGCTAGGCAAATACTGTCTAATTAAAATGACCTACTATAGAAACAAAGCTTGAATTATTTAATTAATTATTTTTTTTTAAATAAAAGTGTGAAATTTGAAAACATTTAAAAATATAAAAAAACATATTTTAAGAACAAAAATTGAAGGATCAATATTTTAGGTCATTTCGTGTATATTAATTTATTGTTGTTTTTACTAGATGTTTTACGGTATAAGATGTACAGTCGTGGGGAAAAAAAACTGAACAACCCCCACTAACTCTGCAACGCATTAACGTACAAGAAAGTTGCTGGCCAAACGATTGCAAATAAAGTCTACTTTTGTGATGATATATACAAAATGTTCTTAGGGGGTCATCTAAATATCAAAACAAACCCATACTCTGTTTTTACAAAAGCAAGACCCAATTTCGACGCAATATTTTAAATCTACAGTTGAAACTATGTCTAGATACCACATTTCATGAAATTCCTACTATTATTTTCAGAGAAATTAATTATTTTAAAACGAGCATGTTTAAGCGGCTGTACCAAATTGAAGTTTGGTACTTGATTGCTGAAATGCTAAAGAGTGACGAAGTCACTTCTATTAAGGCATTATGTCTTGTCAATATGACCATTTTACTTACTTAATATGTTTCGGCTATAAGTTAAAGTCATTTTCAATACTCATTTTATAATGTTTACAAAAGTTGAATGACCCGATTTTAAAAAGTATAAGTTTATCGGCAATTGAAATAGTTTTCGAATATGTGAATCTGATTGGAATTTTATGTGTTTTATAATGCTTTTTCTCAGATTTTGAATTTATGTTACTTGCTTTTTTCTAAATTTATATGTGAAGAATATCTGAGAAAACAAAATTTAGAATAAAAAGAGTATGAAGCAGTATAAGGAAACGAAGTAGAAAAAACCCAGACAAATTGATTTTCAGTCTGTATATAATCTTATTTCGATTGCTAATGGCACATTTTTATAACTTTTTCAGCAAATACACAACACATATGCATGTATAAGAAACTTTACTCCAAACATATGTACCACAGAAAAAAATAGCTTTATTAGACTGGAGACGAAGCTAGAAATTCAATTAAAGGTAACAAAAATAAAGAGTAATTTTTTTTCTAAGGCAGGACTGTTCATTTTTCAAAAACGAGTTTTGTTAATTTAAAAATAAAAGCAAAACTAATTAACATATGTGACGTAAAATTGCGTCTCTTGCAAATACGATTTACGTAATTTTAATAAGAAATTTAAAAGCAGACACAGAAAAAGTAAAAAAAATAAAACTTTTTCTAAACAAAATTAAAATGAGAAGAATATCCTTTTCTAATTATTCTTGTCTGCATATCATAGACGACCCCTTAGACCAGCATCTTGCAGTTTTTAAAATTTATTTTTAAAATTACTTGGAATTTTTTTTTAAATGCGCTTGAAGCAGAACATAATAAATATAAATCCATCTAAAATGTTGCAGGTTTCAATTAATATTTTTTTTTCTAATATTAATTTCATAATTCATAATTCATATTAAAAAATTATAAAAATTACAAATTCAACGTATTTATGTTTGGGTTTTTAGTATTATAACCAAACAAAAAATTAGCACATTAGGATTATAATTTCAGGGGATATTAATAAAATATGAAAATCTAATTTTACATTAGAAGCTCTAAATTTGGAATGTTTATAATTCAAAATATTATCATCCAAATTCACTTGAAATTTGGTATCTAAGCATAGTATGAGCCAAAGACTTAAAATATCGTGTCAAAATTTGGTGTTGCTATTGACAAAGTTTGGGCTGGTTTTTATATGTAGATGACCCCTAAAAGCATTTTATATACATCATTTAAAAGTAGATTTTATTTCCAATTGTTTGGTGGAAGTAAGTTTCTTCTACAGTAATTTGTTGCAGAGTTAGTGGGGGGGGGGGCGGGTTCAGTTTTTTTCCACGACTGTACAATACAGTGTAACAGAAAAGTGTCGTATGTCACCCCCCCCCCACACACACTTTTTGAGAGACACAAAGGAATTTGACGTTACGAAATATGCATACATTATTGAGACTAGAAGAATTGTTTCTTCTTTTCAAAATGATCATCGTGTTATACGTGTAAGCATAGAGATACGATATATAGCTAACTAAGTTCATCAACAGTGAAGCATGATGGTGAAGTAGCGTCGTTACTATCGTGACGACAGCGCCATCATATTGATTAAGTGTATCTCGTAGAAATATAGACTTGGGTAGGTGAAGATCTTGCTGTTGGGTGTCCTGAATAAATAGCCTTTAATGTCAGTGTTTTTGTTTAACTATCTATATTTATATAATGTAAAATATTTGGAAATAGATAATTTTCTTCCATTAAACTGTTTTAAAATGTGCTTCTAGATTCATTTTCTTGAAAGTCTGCTACACCATTATATTCTTAAACTTAATGCATTATGCTCTGCTGCAACTATTATCGTATGATGTTACAATGGTACTTTATGTAATGAATCTCAATAACTTAAAATATTTTCATTCGATGGGAAATAGAATACATTTTTTAATTACTTTTGTTACTCTAATACTTTTTGGTCAAACAATTACAGCCAGTAAACCGCAATGTGTCTCTATAAACGAACTTTTTGCGTCTCTATAAACAGACAACACACATTACATTGTCCATGCTCCATGAAGAATTTTTTTTTAAATCTATGTAACGTATCTTAATTCCGACGCGTCAAAAATAGTATTAAGATGTATTTGAAGAGATTACCACCCATAGACTGCAAACTATCTAAATTATGTTCTATACTCCTATAAACGAACTCTACCATTTTTACAGATGAGTGTTGCAGTAAACCTCAATTAGAAATATAAATTTCCAGACAGGCGAAACATATTTACGAAAATTAGAACACAAACAGACAAACAGACCTGAAGGCAGTCAGACGAACTTAAATCATAAACTCTTTTTTAACTATATTGAAAAGTGCTAAAAATGAGTTTGTGGTACTACTGAAACCAATAAATTCAAATCATAAAATATATTTGTTCATTGTGTCGAAGTTTCGAGGATTTATGTACTGTAAATTTTGATTAGAATCTGAATGGAAGATGCACATCTAACCATTTAAATTACTAATGACAAATGATTTCGCATAAACTTGCGATGTCACTTTCATTTGAATGATAGAGAATTTGGCGAAGTTGTAAAGACTTATTAATATCTTTCACTAACATTTTGACATGCTACTGAAATATATTAATGAAATGTCTGTTTATAAATTTCTTGTATTTATCTCTGATAATGCGGCTGGCATCCTATTACACAAATAAATTGTTCTTACTCACTTAACATCGAATTTCCTTGTGATATGATTACCATATTTCAATTTAATTTATCTTCGCCTTACTTAGTCTGACACTAGTTAGTTATCGTAATACTAATGCACTTTCACACAATCCGTTATTAAGAATTTTAATCCAAGTTATTGACTGAAGTTACTTCAGATATCAGGATGATTTAAAATTGTTATTACAAATGTTTATGTGTGGTAATATTTAGAAAGATGAACAATATTTGTATGGGCATCCAGAGTCGCAACCTATTAATTCAGTCAAAAATACAAAGTATCTCACTTCAAGCAAAACTTTGGAATTATATTCACAATTTTCACATTACGGAAAGTGCTGTAGGTGCACTGGTATGCGATCAAGATATTGTTTCTACTTTCACCTACATACTAAATTATGAAGCATCTAGATCAGTGTTGTTTAGACGCTAATAATGGGCATTACCAATAATTTAAGTCTTAATAGTTCACAAATGTCAATGTTTTCCGTCTTGTTGAAAATCTCTTTCAATGTCTGTACTAAAAGTTATCTTGCAGTAAAGGTTACAAACGAATATCTAGATATAGTTTAGAGTATAAACCTCGTAATTTTTGACTAATGTTCTGAGAGTTGCAACCTGAGTTTTCTGTAAAAAACTTGACAAGTATTGTTTCTCTTAAGTGCTTTTACTAATAGTTCTCAGATATCTTATGTACACCTTTTTAGTGCTTTTTTTCCCTTTTATGGTAATGAGAATAGTCTTCTTCTAAATGTGTAAATAAAATAAAACAGAAAAGTCAAAATAGAGTAGTTTTCTTGCCATTGTCGTAAATCAAAATGGATTACGCAACTGCATATTCTTTAATATAAAAAGAATATACATTGGGATGAAAAATGATAGGAACGACACAAAAACAAAGTGAGTAATACTCGCACTTAACCGATTTATATATATAACCGATATATACCGAATATATTTCGGTAGCATGTCAAAATGTTAGTGAAATATATTAATAAGTCTTTACAAGTTCGCCAAATTCTATATCATTCAAATGAAAGTGACATCGCAAGTTTATGCGAAATCATTTGTCATTAATAATCTAAATGGTTAGAGGTGCATCTTCCATTCAGGTACTAATAAAAATTTACAAGTACATCAATCATCAAAACACTCGAAATTTCGACACAATGAACATAGATATTTTATTATCTGAATTTATTAGTTTCAATAGCACCACAAACTTATTTTTAGCACTTTTTAATATAGTCAAAAAATAATTTATGATTTAAGTTCGTCTTACTGCCTACATGTCTGTTTCTCTGTTTGTGTTCTAATTTTCGTAAATATGTTTCGACTGTCTGGAAATGTATATTTGTAATTGAGGTTTACTGCAACACTTATCTGTTGAAAATGGTAGAGTTCGTTTATAGAGTAGAGAACATAATTTAGAAACTTTACAGTCTATGGGTGGTAATTTCTTCATAAATAATAAATGGTTATGGTGCTAATGTTCAATCAAAGTGAAATATTATAATTTATATCTTCTCAAACAATCATTTGTTTGTAATGTTTCGTTTTTTATAAAATAAAATTATTAGATCCAGACATTACTTAGCCATTTTTATTTTTATTTTTATTTTATTCTAAAAACCATAGAGTCCAACCCGATCTTCCGGGTTGAGAGAACATACTACCCGATGTACCCGTATAATAAAATATATTTTAAATTGAAAATGTTAATAGATTGTTTACATTTACACAGAGAGTTAAGTTTCTTATGAAATATTAGCATGGAAAAAATTCTTAACTATTTATATTGTTTCATTTGGAAATACATTTTACCCTATTCGAGGGTGTAAAAATTAAAATTATGCAATGTTTAGAAGTAATTAAACTTGCGAGAAAAAGAAAATGGATTGCTTAGATTATTGCCACCGTCGATATGACGTCAGCGTTACTCAAGGACATGTTTTTGCTTTATAATATAGACTAGGTGACACGCCCGGCGTTTCCCGTTAATTTTAAGTGCACTTTAGAAGTAACTGCCTGATTAAAAATGCTGTCGTTTTACATTTCGATATTGAGTAATTCGTTGTTTTTATGGAAACAATACTGTTCTCTTGCCTCCTACTCTATTAATTTTGAGCTTGAAACAGTTTTAATTTATTTAAATTTTGTTCTAAACCATATCATATGATAGTTAAATTTCATTTGATATACATATGAATGTACAGGGTGGTTATAAAATAAGTATCCCTATTTGGAGCTGTCTGTAGCTTGAAGGAATAGCCCGAATGAAACCAAAATTTGTACACATACTATTTGAGAAAGGGGAAGAAGAATGGAACAATAAAAAAATAGTTACAATAATCGGCAACAGATGGCGCTACGCGTCCTGTCAGTGCAAACACCGTTGTAATCATTAGTAAACTCAAAACGCGGTCATTTCTGCCATTAACGTTGTACGACATGGCTCTCAGTTTACCAGATCGCGCTTTAGTTTTAAAACTATTCTACGTTAACAGCTCAAACAGTGCAGCTGCTTTACGTGAATTTAGGCGTGTGAAAGGAATGCGTAAAGGGAAAGGTGTTTTGACACCGTGTGCAGTGAGAGTAATGGTAAAAAAATTCGAGGAGACTGGATCGTTTACTGTAAAATGTGGAAGAGGGAGGAAACCAGTACCTCTCTGCATGCAAGAAGAAATTGCCACTGCGATTGTGGAGTCATCAGGGACTCCGGAAGCCGGTCCTAGTGCACGTGGACTTGACCGAAATTTGAATATTCTTTATGCTACTGTTCGAAAAGTCCTAAGAAAGGTAATCTAATTTTATCCGTATAAAATTAGTTGTCATCAGCAATTGTTACCAGGTGACGCGCAGCAGAGACCGGATTTTGTTTTAACGTTTTTAGCACGAATGGAGGTGGATGATGCCTTCCCACGGAAGATTTTATGGGGAGATGAAGCCTATTTTCATATGAATAGGACAGTCAATACGCAGAACTGCAGAATATGGGCTTCGTAGCCACGAACTGTTATTCACGAAATACCCCTCCACTCACCAAAAATCACTGTGTGGTGTGGCTTTACTGCAAGTTTCCTTCTTGGTCCTTATTTTTTTAGGAGTTACGGCCAACAGGCCCTGTAACGTGTTCGGTTACTGCACAAAGATACCTGCTAATGTTACAAACTTTCGTAGTTCCTCAACTACAGCAAAGACAGAGCCTGTCTGAAACAATTTTTATGTAATATGGAGCAACGCACCATATTGGGCGAGCAGTACAGCAGTTCTTACGACAACATTTCACAGATGATAGAGTAATAAGCCGGTATTTTCGTATGACCTGTTCTTCTCAATCCCTTGTTCTGGCGCCATGTGGTTTTTGGCTTTGGGGGTACTTAAAATCTATTGTGTACCGTGGAGGTCTCGCAAACCTCAATGACTTAAAAGATCGCATATCACAACATGTGCGAAACATCACTCCTGATGCGTTACATTCCGCAGTTGAGCACGTCGTCCACCGCCTGGATTGTGTCTTACAGCACAATGGTCATGTGGAACCAGAACTTGATCGGCACCGCCATGCGAAATCTTAACTACATTCACTGTGACATTTTCCAATAAATTAGGTATGCCATCCGGTTTTGTGCCTTAATTCTTTGTTCTTGTATTGCACATTACATTTCACACAAAAGCGCCATCTGTCGGCGATTATTGCAGTTATTTTTTTTATTGTTCCATTCTTCTTCCCCCTTCTCAAATAGTATGTGTACAAATTTTGGTTTCATTCGGGTTATTCCTTCAAGCTACAGACGGCTCCAAACAGGGATACTTATTTTATAACCACCCGGTATATGATAAAACTGTGTTTATAAAAGTGTATTTATTTAAGTTAAACTTACTTCTACTAGTTCAGAATGAAGATAGTATAGAAAACGTTTTTTGTTAAAGAGTATTTATTATAAAAGCATATTGTTTGAAATTTGATTGTGTCACCAACCGACGATAAATCGCCAAAAAAATTTAATTTTCGCTATTTGTTTACGGATGCTATATCAAGGTTCCACAGTAAATATATATATATATATATATATATATATATATATATATCCTTATGACAAGAATATTCTGGACAGAGAGAAAGAAATGTAAGGTTTGTTGAAATAAGTATTACTCCCGAATTAAGTTTTTAAAAAATACGTTTATTCTTGTCCAAACGTTTCCAAATTTTTATGAGTTATAAATACAACGTATATGAACCCTGTGTATAATTTTCGTGCAAAAATAGTGATATTTAGATGTAAAAACATGAGCAAAATCAACCCACGTATTGACGTTTTGAGCCCATATTACGCAGATTATTTTTAAATACTTCTAATTGACCGAATGTTTCAAGATTTTTATAAGTGATATGAATTAAGTGTTCCAAAAATGTGTAAAAAATAATAATAAACCGATAATTAATCATTTTTAGCCTAAAAAAAGAGTGTCTCCAGTCGCGAATTTTGTTTAAAGGATTAATATTCATATTTTTTAAAACCAAAGACACTTTTTAAAGCTAAGTGTACGTTTGTTACGTGGGTGAGGTTTTCTTTTCGTATTTTGATTTCCAAACGGAATGAGGAATTTTAAAGTATGCATAAAACAAAACGAAAATCGAAAGTGAGTTTCAGAAGGAATTTTTTTAACGGATTAATATTTGTACATTTTAAAACCAAATACATCGTTTTAAAGAGAAATGGATTCCGAAAGTGGGTATTATTTACTTTCAGGTATTTCAAAGAAAAATAGCCGATTTAGAATTTTAAAATATGAGGGAAAAACGAAATTCGACGACAGTGACTTTCGGAAAAGAATTTTTTTGAAAGGGTTAATAATCGTATTTTCTAAAAAGTCTCACACCTTTCAGAAGATGAATAAACGTAAACATGGTTTGAAAATTTTCTATTTTTCGCATTTTGATTTCCTAACCAGTGGCGGTTTTTAATATTGCAGAAAGAAACAAAATTCTCGTTAGTGACTTTGCGGAACAAATTTTTTTTCAAGGACTTTTTATTTTAAGGGCTTATTTATTGTAGGGCTTATTTAAGGGCTTATTTATCTCAAGGGCATATTATTCATTAATAGTTTTTTAACTGAAAGAAAAGAAAAAGAAATAAAAAAAATGAACGTAGATATACGGCCTGGTATTTTTTTGTTTTTTTGTATTTTGATTTCCGAAGCCTATTCAGAATTTTAACATTGCAGCAAAAGAAGAATTTGCAAAGTAACTTACGGAAACGAACGTTTTTGAAAGGGTTAATATTACTTTTTTAAAAACGGATTGCAGCATTCGAAAGGAAACTTAACGTAAATGTGTTTTAGTATATTTGTTTTTTCCCTTTGGATTTCCGAAGCTGATACAGAATTTTAAACATCGTAGGAAAACGGACTCGCAAAAATAAGTTTCGTAAAATAATTTATTCAAAGGGTTAATATTCATATTTTTTCAAACAGATTGCGGCATTCGAAAGAAAATTGAACGTAGATATGATCTGAAAATTTAGTGTTTTAGTATTTTAATGAGAAATGCAGATGCAGATTTCTAAACTTTGCCGAAAAACGCGATAATACTGAAACGGTTCTCGCGAAACGGTTCTCGGTTTATAGGGTTATAATAATGATATTTTTTAACGCATTGCGACTTTTTACGCGTAAAAATACGATCTTTTATTTGGTGTAATTGATTTTTCTGTATTTGTAATAGTTTGGCGGATGCAGGCTTCGAAAAACGGAAAAACGCATTTGAGATTTCTCAATTGATTTTTTAAAGGGTTAATTTAATTTTTTTAAAGGGTTAATTAACATTTTTATTTGCGAGGTTTAGTTGAAATCTCGGATAATTATCAAAAAATGAAAAATATGAGCCTCAGATGTATTAGGACCTGTATTTGACTATCGTCATTCAAATGTTCAGATATCTACGTGCGGTAAATTTTCCTAGCCATCGCACAGAGAGAGAGAGACAGAAACACACACAAACTATTTTCTTTTATTAGTATAGATTATTAATAAATTGATATTGAAAAAAATAATGATTTCTAATTCATGTTAGTTTCTACGTAAACAGCATCAATATGGTCAATAACATGAGTGTCTAAATTTACATCTCATTACCTTTAATAGTTTTAGAAATACAGAGAAATTTTATTTTTATGTGGTCTAATGGAGTTATCTCCTGTTACTGTTTTCGTTCATGGATTTAATTTGGAAATAATGGACATAATTGACAGAAAAAAGTTTTAAAAAAAAGAAAGAAAAAAAAAACCCAAATTAAAAATATGTTTAAGTTATCTTAATCTGTAGAAACAGGGCATGATAACAGCTTTCGTAATGAATAATTGACTCCATATAAAATAAAGTAACTATATTGCTGAAGCATTGAAGCTTGCTGCAATTCCTGCTAAAGAAACTCAAAACAGAAAGAGACAAACTTTTTTAATTAATCGTAATTTGTGACAAAAAAAGCAGTGATGCATATTATTGCTTTTAAAGCATGTTAAAAAAGTTGAGACTCGGTTGATTTAATCCAAGTAAAGTTTTTCGAATATTTAATATTGTTACATTTAGACACTGTGTCAGTAACACATGTTAATGAAAGACAATCATTGCATGAAAACTTAATATTTGGAAGCTCTTTTATTTGCTTTCTCTTTTTTAATACAGGTTTAAATGAGTATATTTAAGTTTATGAAAAAGATTCTATGTTAATAATAAAAGGTATTTATGCATACATTGATAAAAATTAATTTTCAAATATAATTTAATTTGTAAAACAAACAGCTTTCTTAAAGTTTTTTTTTTTAATTTTTAAACTTTCTTTAGGTTAAATTCACAAATTGCAACTGATATAGAAAGATTAACTAAGCTACAGAGTATGTACTAAATAAATTCATTTTTTACAAGCCTTTTTCAAACTGTATTTATTTATTTATTTATTTATTTAGAAAAATATTTTGGTTACATGTTTTTTTTTTTTCGTTGAGAAATATACTTTATTTCTCATTATTTTATACTTTAACATTTGAAAGTTAACCAAAAATAGAAAAGATACATTAAAATTTTTGCTTAATTTTCAAAATGTTTGCGTTTTCTGATTCAACATTAAAGAATGTTAAAGATACATTTCACATTTTCAATTTCTCTACGACATTTAGCAAAAAGAAAGATTTTTTTTTTCAAAGATTAAAAAATTATTTTTCTTTACTAATAAATTCAGCGAAAAGAAGCATATTTCTTTCAAATCTACTGCTGCCATTTTTGAAGTAAGAAAAAATTGGAATATTTTTGGGTGTTTTAAAACCTACATTGTAAAAAAAAAACATGGGTCGATCTACTAAAAACATTTTAGTTTTTCTCACTGATCTTTACAATAACTAAACATTTTTTTGTATTCTTACTCAGTTACAAGAAAATCTGTAATAATTACTAAAAACAGCTAGCAACATTACTAGAAAAAAACCTAGCAACGATTACGGTTTATAGTACCGGCTACTAAAGAAATCTGTGGAATATAAATATACTAAAAAAATTTTAGTAATCTCAGAATATTTTTTAAACAGTGTATAATTTCATACGAAAATTGATGTTTTTTGATAACAGTATAACATTATCAAAAGTATAAGATTCGATCTCTATTAATCTTTTATTTTAGAACCGGTGGAGTAAAAATATTCTGTAATGATATCATTTTCAAGCAATTGTAGGAAAATATTACAATCTTATGAATTAAACAGCTGAGTGGAGACACGGTGCGTTGCATTAACATTGTATGAGATCTTCCGATTTCTTGAGGGAAAAAGAAATCCAACATTATTGAACATATAGAAAAACGTATAATTTGATTAATTACTATATTTCAAGTCAGAAACCGTACTTATAATATAGGTTAAATAAAAATTGCGAAAATTACATTTGGCAGATTACTTGATTTTTCATGCAAAACTTTGTCAAAAGTACTCGTAAAATGTTCTTTTAAGATTTGATCTGTAATTGCGGCGCTGATGAAATAAAAATTAAGCCACATTGACAAACTTATAAAAAAAATTTTAGGTTTTTGAATTAAATACTTTACATGAAAAAAAAATATATATGTGTATGCCCTTTTTACCCAAAACCATTTTACTTTTAACGCCTTTGTGAAATGTTTTAACCTCGAGCTTACAAAAGTAATTAATTGACAATAGTATATCCTTAAAATATATGATCAACGTAAAAATACCACAAATAAACATATATGAAATAGCAAACAGCTGTTTGGGAGCCTCTAAAGCTCCATCATCAGTGCCAAATTTAAAAAGATTAAAAACTGATTTATAAGTTTAAGCCATGTAAGTATGCTTGTGTCTTCGCACGCGACCAAGCTAGAATGGTGGTGAGTTTTTAAAAGCAACAGCGGAGTAAACCCCGTTTAAAAACTGACCGCCATTCTAAATTGGTCGCGTGCGGAGACGCAAGCATACTTACATGGCTTAAATTTATACATCAGTTTTTTAATCTTTTTTAATTTGGTACTGATGATAGAGCTTTAGAGTCTCCAAAACAGCTTTTTGCTATTTTATATATTTTTATTTGCACTATTTTTACGTTGATCATTTATTTTAATATAACGGCAAAAAGTTCAATACACCTATTTTAAATAGTATATCCCTTTTATTTAAATTCAGTTCTTGTGAACAAGGATTAATAATTGTCGACCTAGATGCAAGGAGTTTAAATCTCCTTGGTTGAATGTAATTTTGAAAAAAAAAATCTATGATGTAATGATTTCTAAATGTCAATATGTCGGCAGACGATTTTTTTCTGTTAAATAAATTGATTCAAGAAGCTTGAATATGTAAAAATACGTTTTTATTTCTTCGAAATTCCTTGGAAAATTTAATTTATTCAAGTTTTCTTCCATCTATTTAAATTCAAAATAGTTTTGCCTGTGTAATTCTTACTAGAAAATGTCCTTATAAAAATATAGTAATCCCTATTGTTTCCCCTTTTCTCTCTTTTATCCACAAAAATGGAATAAGTTATCTGCCAGAATTAGAGAATTGTCATTAAAAATTACAAAATACTAATACTACTAATAATAATATCGTGGAAACTAAATAAAATTTTAAAATTCTGAGACCTTATATGACATCCTCCAATCCATACGGATAACTGGTGCTAACTTCATCGTCTACCGTTTCTGCTATTCTAGGATGAGTAGTTGTAAAATACAAACATACAGAAAAATTTACTATAATAGATGCAGGTAAATAAATTGGTATATTAAAAAATGTCGTGATTTCAATTTTAGATTTATTATGCTCTTTGAAGTCTTAATCGATTCAAATTTAAAATACTTTTTTATTTTATTATAATGATAAAATGTCATCAATACAGATAATTAAATCCCATGGATAACGTCAATGTGACGTCATGCACACAAGCAAACTACTTCTCAACTGGGTATAGGCAGAAAATAACAATTCTCCCAGAGTTAGTAATTTATAATGTATTATTTTCTATACATAATATTATATATAACGACTACGGAAATTAGAAGCATTTTATCAATACTTCAAATACTTCAAGCAATTTAGCTCAAAGTTTTGCCTATGTTAAGTTGAGTACACACGCAAAAATGTGTTGACAAGTATGCATATTATCAGTTATTTAATTTTTTTTCTACAACAATTGTAATAACGTAATTACCACTACTTTGAAGAAATATTATAAAATACTTTTAAAATTAAAAATAAATTACAAAAATGGAATTAAAAAAATAGCTAATGGGCTTTCATCTGTAGATAATCAGTTTTCAGTTAAAAAATAATTATTAAAATTGGTTCAGTAGAAGGCTCAGGGCAGATGATTAAACAAACAACATTGTGTTATATGATGATGAATGAAATAAGTTTTGCTTTTTGGTAGACGATGCAAGATATTCAGAAAATGCGATATGGAATAGCTGCCAAGTTTTATGATAGTTTGTTACCATTAAAGTTTTATTAAAATGTATGCTTTACTTAATAGCAGATTTTGGTGATTAAATAAATTTACTATTAAATTTTAGTGGTAAGAAAAAATATATAAATTTTGCAGCTATTGATATGGCTCATTGATGTGATAGATCATCAGAGCTTTACAAATTTGACAAAATCTGGTAGACAGCAAAAAATTTCAGTTGACAGTAAAAAATATTTACCATCCCCCATTCTCCTGTCAATAATTTTCAAAAAGCACAAAAGTTTTTAAATGAATTAATTGAGAAATAAATAATAACAAGCATGGTTTAGAATAGATAGTTACATAGTTAACAATTGTACATAAATTAGAAAGATTATATTAACTAAGTTTTCTAACGAAACTTATCAAAATTATATACCTCTGAAAAAAATGTATACCGTGAAGGCTGAATTGACCGGCATGTTTGGGAAATGCTGATTGCCAAATGCTTCAAGTGCCTGGATAGTTGATTGCTAACAGAATCTGATGAGGGAAGCATTTATCAAATAGCGAAGCAGGAAAACAATTTTCTGCCTATTTTCCTGCAGAAGTCAGTTGAAAAAAAAAAACTCGTTTGTGCTTACTTCTTAGGTCAATTTTTGTAAAAAAAAAAAACAAAAAAAAAAAAAACGCCAGATTAAATAATTTGTTGGGCAGATAAAAAAAGAAACTAGTGCATTTTTCAATCTCTGGTTTCACTATTATATGAAGATGTGTTTTCTTCATTTGAAAGCAAATATTTGTCGAAGGTGATATTCGTCGTCGGTGAATGCAGTTTCTTGACCAGATTCATTTTCCAATAACTATGACATTTATTATAGTCCCTCTAATCGTATGCCTTAAAGTCATTTTTCGAGATATTTTCTTTTTCTCAGACACACTGAACTGCAAAATTCATGATCATGTGGACATTGTATGTCAGAATGACTTCATTCAAAGTTTTAAGAATAAGGTCTAACAGAAAACAAATAATCTGATTAGAATATAGTCTTTTTCTGGTTAATTATCAGCATAAAATTAGAAAAACAACTATACATTAGGCGGTACTGTATGCATTAGAAACTACTGCACATATCAGAAATTAATGATGCATAAAATTAGAAATACAACTAAGCATTAGAAACTACTTCACATATCAGAAATTAATGATCCATCAATTTAGAAAATTCGAATTACATAATGAATCCAATTAATGGATATAAAATGGTAATATACAAAAGGAAGAAAGTTGATTTTTTATTAATATAGGCCTTCTGCAGTTCCATATTCAGTTTTACAAAAGGGAATTTTGAAATCATATCAGACTAGTATATTAAAAATGTTTTCGGTTCGTCATTCTGAACTATTTTTAGAATCTATTTTTACACATTTTATTTTACTTGTCTGTCTTTAAAGACACCCTTATAAGTAATATCATCTAAAACATTTTTTAAATACAAAAAATGTTTGAAATAAGCTGTTCGATTCGCTTTCTATTTGAATGTATAACAGAACATTAAAGGATTTATTAATCTCATTCAGAAATTATGATTTGTTCTTTCATTTATGTAATAGCATTACTTTATTTCTTTCACAATGGATAAAATCCTGTCCTAATGATAATGTGGAAGAATCGTAAAATAGAGTATACTTAAAATTACTTGGCTTTTGAATGTTGCATGTGTGAAGACACCTCATAATCTATGTGATTGGGATGATACAGAATATGATATTAGGTACTTTAGAAACGGAAGGATACCAAATTTAATGGGATAGAACGTTTTTTGTCTTGAATTTGATAATCACCATTCGTTTTTAACTGTTATTTCTAGCTGTATCATTTAGCAATTATTTTTTACTGTTAAATTTTTACCTTAAATAACAATTGCATGTATATTGAGTACCTGGTAAGACAAAATTTCAGTAGGAAATTATTTTTATTTCTTTTATCATTTGAAACATTAATACACGTCATCTTTATTGATATATTTAAAATACATGAAAATATAATTTATATTGAAATATTTAACATTGCTTTTACAAATGTAATAATTGAGTTACATAGAAAAATTTCTTCACTGAAACGTGATATATTAAGATCTTGTGAAATTTAAGCAATGCGAAACCATTAAATGAAATTCGAACAATAAAGCTTTATGTAGATGAAGGAAATTTTATTTTAAATGTAATGATATAAAATAAACATTTCCATTTTAGTGATCAATTTAAATAGGAAACACATTACAGTATCTGAATAATATATTCGAGTTGTGTCTGAAATCAAATATTTTAGTGTTAAGATGCAGATAAACGTACAGACAAAAAAAACAAATTATTTTACAGAATTCCACGTATTCAAATAAATAAGTAACAGAAAAATAAATACAAACTTAAATTCTAATTTATCAAACTTGAAATGTTTCCACTGGTGAAAATTATCTCATGTTCTAAAGAAAACGAGCACTTTCATTCATAAAACTGAAATATTTTTCTAAATTTATGACGTAATTTTCAATGAATTTTATTCCGCCCGTGCTGAGGTTAATGTCAGTAAGTTAAAATAAATATTGAAATAAAATTTGCATAGTCAAGCTAATGGTATTTTTAAGTTGTTTTAATAATAGATATTTTGCCATTTGTTCTCAACAACTTGTAATGCGGAAATTTCTATACGCTTTTATCAAATTAATAAATCTCATCTTTTTGTTGTTTTTAAGGAAAAAAAATGTTTTACTAAATTAAGTCACATTCTAGTGAATGAATGTTGTATCAATATAAAATGGACATGAACAATAAAAATATTTAGCTGAATAATTGAGTTAAAAAACAAAATAGTTATCGGTTTTCTCTCTTTACAAAATGGTTGAAAAAATATTTAAAAACATTTTAGATACTACACCCATCAGCCTTTTTCTGCGAACAATAATGAATTTATTGCTACAGTGAACATAGTCGTCAAATGGGAGCTCAATCGAAAGCATAGTTTGGACCATACTGTTTTCACTTTCTCTCTCACACAGACATATATTACTGTAAAAACACCAAAAATGAATTGTGGAAGACTGCAAAGGTCAGTGATGATATTTTTCCGACTTTTCGCATACCAGTATAATCTTGGAGAAAATGTTAAATCGCAGAATGTTCCGATTAAAGAAAAAAACATTTTTTTCTAAGATTATACTGGTATGCAAAAACTCGGAGAAATCTCATGCCTGAAAAGTTAAAAAAAAAAAAAAATCTAACATATACACACACACATGGAATCATTGTAAAAATAGTAGCAGCGGATTTGTAAAACCTCACTATGTTACAATACACCAAAATTTCCATAAATTTATCGTGATTATGATAATTTTCTAACACTATATGTGTCCGGAAAGTAAATATAGTCCTCAAACTCTTGTAAAATTCTTTGATCTGTATTCAATAAAATGTTATTAGTATGAAACGGAGTTGAGCTGTCTAAATAAAAAATAAACTGAGCATATTTCAAATTAGTTTTTTAAATTTTTATCTTTTTAATTTAAAAGTAAAATCAGTGATTCTAAACATACCATTAAAATTAATGTAAAACAAGTAAGCATCTTCGTTGAAAATAACAAAAAGTTACAATTTTTTAATGGTTTAAAGTACTCAGTGAAACTGACAGATGCGGTGATTTTGAAAAAGGCTTGTAGTAAAAAATGCACTTGAAATACTTTGAAGTGAAAAATGTTTTGTTCTATTGAAAAATAGAAGTTACTTTCAATGAAAAATAGGCTGCAAACTACTTTTGTGCCAATCAGACATTTACTTTTAGCACTTTCCAAAAGAACTATGTAGTTATTTTAGCAGGCTCAAGCTCCCTTGAGCATTTTTCTTTTTTATTACATATATGAAACTAAAAAAGCGGTTTTTATGCATTTAACACATTTTTTATAACTCAATAACCAATATATTCATCATTTTATTTACATAATGCCTCCTCATACATAGCTAAATATTGCTTAATACCATCTTCCCATTTGATTTTTATAACTATCTAAATCTTATTTTACATCCTTTAGTCTTCATCAATAGCTGAATTTTATTTACATTAATTACTACATTGTTTAAAATTAAATTAAAGTCAAAGATTTTTGTAGTTCTAGCTTTTTCCCTTTTTTCTGATAGATGGCAGCACCAAGATTTTTCCTATAACTACATATTGTTGCTTCAGCTTTTCTTTTATTAAGTAGTAGTAGATGGCAGCACTAAACATTTTATTTTTATTTTATGACAAATTTTCTTGTAAATGACTCAGCTTTCTCATTTTTTTGTGTTTCGTGGTGATGTGTAGTGCACCAGTATTGAAGAGCAATTGAAATCCTGCTCAATCTTCTGTACTCTTTGTTTTAATGGTGAGTTGTGTTCATTGCTTTATGATCTAATATCTATTGCTGTTAACTCATGGTTCATTTATTTATTTATTTAGCTGTTTTATCTCTTGTGTTTTTTAAATATTATTTTGTTTGTTCAATATGTTATAAGAAGCTTAATATTGTCGATTTTAGGCGTAATGATGACAATATTTGATGAAATAACGCATATTTACTATGAATTATTCTTGTAATGCACCTCTGAAGAATCCATAAAATATTCATAGTATTTCATTTTTCATTTTATATGGTTTAATTCTTCCAGTATCCTTATCATTTATTTTTATATCATTTCCTTTGTTTTTCACACATGTGATTTCAATTTAAATATATACATATTCATAAATTATATTTTCAGTCAGCCTAAATATTTTGATAATTATTTTTGTTCATCTCATTCTACCGTTTACTTAAGCCTAATGTCAACGAATATTAGAACGGATGATTGATTCAGAACTTTAGAAAATACTTTCGAACATTACACACAAGTTTAAATCAAGCATACATTGTAAATACTCTCCTTTATAACCAAAGCAGTGGTTCCAGCCTGGAGTGCGGTCGACCCTAGAGAAAACTGACCTACCGGTTGGAGGTACTCGAAAGTAATACTGATAATTGCGGAAAAACAAAATATAAGAGGCTAAAGTGAAAACACAAAATCAATGTTGTTGTGTTTTGGTGTATAAAGTGATATTTGTGTGATGGGTTCAATAGGCTTTTAACGAAATGACGGAAAAGTTTCAAATCTAGTAGCTAGTTAACAATTCATTATCACAAGTTCCATCCACCATCGTTAATATCGTGCGATTACGCATGTGTACTACCCTTCTTTCCCCAAATTGTCTACGTTGACTGCCCATCGCGCCATTTTCTATTCATCTCCATTATCTTTTGTTTTCGTGTCTAGTAATTCTAAAAATTATATTTGTTGAAAACCATAATCATCATTTATGGTGTCAATGTTTATATTTAAACGCGTTTGAACACAGATCAACATTTTAGTGTTCTACTTGGTAGTGTGATGTCAGTAACCGTATTAACAGATGTAGTTTCGTTCCTATTTTATGACAGCCTAGTTTAACGTGTTTAGGTATGAATTTTTTGTAGTTATTTTTTGTAGTTTATTGCTTTGTACCTGAAAAGGAATTAGTGGTTAAAAACTGAGAAGTACAAGTAGCATTAGCATCTACCAAAGAAAGCGTTACTAATTAACAAAACCAATTAATTTTACTTACCAGTATATAGATAGAGGCAAGGTTTATCAGGTGATCTCTACTCATGAATGGAAAGCGAAATAAAGTAGATCCAGAAATAAAAATTGTTCTGTGGCCATCACAAAACTTTTTTCTATATATTTCAACTATATTAAATTAAATAGCACTGCTACACATCAACAATTATGAAGTAGAGTGCATTTCTTTAAATTAAAGAAATACACTGCAATTTGCAGTGATCAGTAGTTGAACAGCGCCCCATGTTGGGCATTCATATACAAAATTAAACGAACATATATATATAATTTAATTAATAATCTTCAAATATAAAATTTGATATATTTCTAGCCAATAGAAACTGAGATACCACTATAATGTTCATCGTAAAAATATAGCATAGCAGCGCACCAAATTCAATGAACAATGTACAAATTGACTAAAAATAATTTTTAATATCAGGTTGTAACAAAAGTTTTCCGCCAAAAAGTTCTTAATAAAGTTAGAAAAAAACATGAAAGCAGTACTTTTAGTGCGGGTAGTAATCACCACCCAAATCTATGATTTTCTGCCAACGTTTTGACAATTTTTCAAACCTTTCGAACCAGTAACTTCGATGTCGCGAGTCCAAAAACAGATCAACCTCATTTCGGACATCCTGTGCAGAATTAAAGATAGCACCAGCAAGATGTAGCTGCAGGTGTGAAAAGAGGTAGACTTCCGAGGGAGCGATGTCGGGGCTATATGGTGGGTGTGGCAAAAGATCCCTTTCGAGTCCATACAGAGTCCAGCCAGTGATTGCAGACACACGTGGTCTAGCATTATCATGAAGAAACATTACCTTCTTGCGTCGGAACTCATTTTGACGTTTTGCCTTGATAACGGCATCAACACGGACTAGCATATCGCGGTACACCTTACTGTCCATGGTTTTACCATTTTCTAGATACTCTTTGTGGATAATACCATGGTAATCCCACCATATACAAAGCATTATCTTTTTGTTAGTCAAATTGCGCTTTGCGACGCTGCCGACGGGCTCACCGGGCGCAGACCAGCCCTCTTTTCGGCTTGTATTGTTGAAGTAAATCCACTTTTCGTCACAAGTGACGATCCGGTCCAGAATTTTGTGCTTGCGTTGATATTCGAGCAGATTAGTGCAGGCCCGAACACGTCTGTCTTTGTCTGCTTGAGTCAGCTCATGCGGCACCCAGCGGTTGAACTTGTACGTCAAGTTTATGCAATGCAAAGCATGACTAATGGACATGGCTCTAACGTCTAACTCCTTAGCTAGCTCTCGAGTGGTTGCATACTGACCTTCTTCCACAAGTTCTCGTATGCGGGCCTCATCAACATCAGTAGGTCGGCCAGAGCGCTCTGCTTCTTCAATATCATAGTCCTTGTTTTTGAACTTTCGGTACCAAACCATCACAGTGTCATATGATACAACAGTAGTACCTAAAGCTGTACACATGATTCGGTGACATTCTGTAGCTGACTTTTTGCAACAGAACCAGAGGCGTAGCGTCAAGGGAGGCAGGATCCCTTTAATACCAGTAGTTTTATATACTATATTTGGCCTTATTTAATTCATACCGTTCATTAAATAAGGCCAAATGTAGTATATAATTATACTGGTAGTAAAAGATCGTGCCTCCCCTGACGCTACGCCACTGAACAGAACTGGAAGTAAATGATGGTTCTAATCTGGTAGCGTGAAAGTTCCATTTCAGACACCTTGTACTTAATGATAACGATATTTTTTTAACAATTTTCACAACACAGTGTTCTAAAATATGTCTCTTTCTTTCAAATGCCAAAAATCGTTTAACAAAATATGAGTAAACATGTCAACGGGAACTGTTTGCTCAAACGGTATTAGCTGTGGCGGGAAACTTTCGTTACAACCTAATAAATATCTTTCATGTTAAACTTGATGAAATTCCATCCCATAGAATCCGAACTGTAGCTGTCGCGCTCGTCGACCTAACCGTTCGTAGTTTTTCGTAGTTTTCTCCGAACCTTGCCGTAAATACGGGTTATGATCCCTTAGAAAGACCCCCAACAAAGGCACGCCCCCTAGGGCTTTTATCCTCGTGTAGATAATCGGCCGTCGTAAATTCAACCAACCAACCGAGCTGTAGCTAGGAGAGAAATCATTAAAAACACAGCAAAGTAGTGACACCTGTTGAGCAAGATGCACACATCCTCATCAGTATCAATTTATCTCAGAGAATAGCTAAATATCAAGCTGAATGTAATTCCATCCCATAGATGTTGATGTATAGCTATAATGGAAGTCATGAAATATACAGCACAGAATATACACCAAAACTAATCAGCATCTATTCATGTCAAGGCCTAACAAAATATGCAGTTTCCGTTCTTGAGATATAGCTAACAAGTAAATCGTGAAAGATGCAGCATAGTAGTGCCACCTGTTAGCCGATATATACCCAAACATAATCAACGAAAGTTCATGCAAGGCATAACAAAATACAAAGTTTTATTAAATTCCATGCATTAGTTCTTGTGATAGAGTGGACAAAAATAGTGTTACACACAGACTTACAGACAGACAAACATTTTCCAAAAATACTCAAATCATGTTCATAACACCCTAAAACATGTAAATTTACCAAAGGAAGAAAATCGAAGACTTTCGCGATTCCAATGATTTCTTTTTATGTATATAGACTAAAGTAAAATATATTGGGAACTGCTGTTACACTACCAAAATAACGATTTTGAAATGAAATGCACAACACTAACTTTTAGATTCCAATAATTTAAGAGAAAGAGACAATTTGATCTGCTAAAAAATATATGTTTCCCCTTTTACTGTGATTACTCCGAAACATGGTAAAATTTATGTCATCGAAAATCTTTATTTCTAAAAAAATATCTTCCTACAATTTGCCGTAAAGAAAAAACTAAATATCCATTCCCCCCCCCTTAAACATCTTAAAGAATGAATTATAAAAAGAAAATCCATGAATCTAATTTAAACTCTTCTTCAACAAAAATCATTCATGTGGAATGTAAATGGAATTTAAAAGTTAAATAAAGATATTTCATTGAAATATATGAATAATAAATAAAGACAATTATCTTTAGCTGTACGTGACACATAATCCATTATATATTTTTTTTTCTGAAAGAGTTTGAGGTATTTTATTATTTGTTTGCCGAAGAACCTTTGTTTTTTAATAATATGAAACATATACTAAAAATATTTCAAATAGATATTTATTCCAAAAGTATTACCCAGATAAAATACGGAAAGGTAGCCTAAAATGATCCTAACGGGCGAAACGATCCACATATCTTTTCTTCCAGACAGGTCACGCTATCTACAGGGTAACACATAAACTAGCTGTGATAAGTTAAGAAGAAGCAATGGCGGTATTCAAGAGATGGCAGTATTAAGCATCTGAATAGAATTCTTTGAAAAATTGTTTTTATAACATTTTTCATAAGGTAGTCACTTACTTTCATATTTATGTAGATTACAGCCTTTCCTGTACAGAAATAGGACTTGTTTTATTTAATGGAGTATGTTTTTAGATGTGAATTACACTTAAGTATTTTCATAATTACTTTTATATCCTTTATTTTGCCGATAAAATACAATTTAGGATTATTTTTAAATGAAGGACCTTTTTGTCCTTTGGTGAGGATAAAATTATCCTTTTGTGCACTTTTAAAAAATCTTTTTTTTTCGTTAATCAATTTGGGTTTAAAATATTATTAAAATTTGTTTATAAGGCAAAATATAGTGAAAAACATACTAGCAAAGGGCGAAAGTTTTATTTAAACAGTTATGTTATTTTACACAAGTTTTTCCTCTAAGGGGGTCATTTTAGGCCACCTTCCCCTAATTTTTCTCCTAAGAAACTTTAGACTTCATATTAATGAAGCAATTTTGTTCAATTTAATTTAAAATCATTTTAACAATAAAAGTATTAAAATCTACAATATTTAAGCCTTTAAAAATATGTATTTAATTCAAGTAATTATATCAGGAACAAATTTATTAAATATCGTAATACATTTTATCTTATTGTTTTGTATTATGATAAATTTAAAATGTAAAACAATATTTCATTAATAATTTAAAGAAAACAATATTAGTCTTTCGTTTGATATTAATAATGGAAAATTGCTTTTTGAATTTTTTAGTTACATACATCTATCTAACAAACAAAACAAGTTTTAAGAAATCACTGTGATCTTTCTTCATATTTTTCAATATAAATAGTGAATAACACCTGAACTTCCATGCAAATTCTATTTTAGAAAACAAAAAGATGAAAAAAATGAAAAATTAATGCAGCGTACCGATATCCGGGGAAAAAATTTCTAATGTTCATTTCATGAAACATTCATGTTGATTGGATAAACACTTTTTCAGTTCTATGAAAATACACTGTAAAAATTTTTGGTCAACAATTACGGTATATATACTGGCAACTTTGTGACCAGTATATGTACTGTAATTTAACTGAACAGTATATGAATCGTAAAATATTTAAAGTATAGGTACCGGCTCCACTCCCCCCTCTCCTCAGGCCTGCACGCATTACGTAACAAGAGCATCACTTCAGGGGTTGCCGTACACCGTGGCGGGGCTACCAGTCTTTTCCTTACTGAAAAATAATTATTTTACGGTATAAATAGCGATTTCTTACTGAAAAACAATCATTTTACGGTATAAATACCGTTTATAATCGAAATGGCGCATATACGGTTTTTTACGCTTAATATTCCTTAGAAGTATGGTACTTATACCGTAAAGAGTGAAAACGGTACAAGTACCGTTAATTCACGGTACACCTACTGAAAGATTGAAAAATACTATGTAAAACTGATAATCATGAAATCGTAAATATATTTTCCATGACTGATACTGAAAGATTGTTTTCGTTCAATTTGAGCGTTTTTTTTTTAAATACTTCTCCGTACAGATATTATAATGAAGGCAAGATGACATTTTACACAATTTTATTACTACAGACATTTTGATCAAACAAATCACAAACAGTAGTCTTTTTTGCCCTTGAAGTCGGCATGCAAACTATTTTTTATCTGAGAAACTGATATTTTTAATTTATCATTTATTTACCTTTGCGAGAAATGAAATTCAAACAATGCTCAATAATTTTATTGCGAAACATATACATATTTTTAAAACATAAAGAATAATATTATGTAATAAAAGATTTGTGTTGTTTTATTTAAAAGTGATTGCTTTTTTAATGTTTCAGCTCATAGTATTAATAGTAAAATCAGAGTATAATCATTTATCTTAGAATATTTCTTTGTGTTTAAAATATCTGTTAAAGAACGACAGATATGTAGACCGCCAAAGGAAAGGCTGTGAAAGTCTAAGAGAGGTACAATGAACGGCATAAAACAGAAAACTCCTGAAAAACTGAAGAGAAAAAATAAACAGGCATAAAATATGCGAAGGAATCCAAAACCAAGAAATAGATAGACCGCTAATGGTAAACCACAGGAACCCAGGCATCGCTCTTTACATATAAACAACTGTATCTTTCCATATTTCAATAAATAAATAATGGTGTTGTTAATATTGATTTGATATATATATCCCCGTTTTTCTAATTTGGAATCTTTCACAAGGATTCTTTCTTTTTTAGCTTTCTGTTTTCCTTTTACCGCCCTCCTATGGCGGTTGAATTTTCCAATTCACCACTTCAGGGTCTCTATTTTCGTACTGATCCCTATTCTTGTCACAAAACTCGCTTCTACATATACAAAAGGAAAACTTGAATTCAACCACCTTTTGCATTGAATACAGTTAGCGCTATCAAAACTGGTATGCATTCATACAAATTATTTTTATGTTGAAAAACAATTGTTAAAAACCAGTATGCATTCTTATGAATTCTTTTTATGCTCAAAAACGATTGTTAAAACTAATAATATGCATTCACACGAATTCTTTTGATGCTCAAAAACGATTGTTAAAAACCAGTATGATCTCATATGAATTATTTTTATGCTTTAAACCAATAGTTAAACGAAATCGATTAATAGATATAATAATTTGATTCAAGTCTGAATTTTATTCAATAACTTTCTCATCCCGAAAGTGGTATTTTTAAAATATTAAATTGCTTTCGTATTAAAAATTTTCATAAATGCGTCATGTACTTAATTTTTTATGCTACACACATTCGAGCTTTTTTTTTCTCCTTATTAAAATAATTTACTGAGTAACATAGTGTTTAAAAAGGATAAAAATAAAGCAAGATTTATGGTAAATCCGCGAACATATCCAAACTAATTTGTTAGTATGCTTATCTGTGTTTTAAAACAAGCATTAAATATTTATGATATCTTGTATGTTAAACGTGCATTTTTATGAAAGGGTGTTTGGATTAATATATATTTTGTCAGCTTTAACTGTATTAAATTAAAATTTTTGTAGCTGGCTGTTTAAGTAGGATAAGGATATTTATTATTCTGAAGGAATTTTTTTAATTTTTATGGTTTACTTTTCACGATTGCTTAAAGGTAAGCCGAAGTTTGCAAAGTTGTACGGAAGTGTAATATAAGAAAATATACACCGGGTGAACCTAAAGTTCGTTAAAACTTAAAAAAGGAAGAAATTATGATAAAGAAGTGTGGTTTTCAAGAAAGGGTAGTCGGATTTTTCTTAGCAGCAAAAAATTTTTTAGTTAAAAAAGTCACCTGTAGATGGCGCTAACATGCGAGAGATTCAGCAGAATTATGCAGATTAATCCTGCAATAAATGACCGGGATACACGAGGATTTCTCATTTGCTTTCAGAATGTTATCATTACCCGGTCGAGCGTTCTATCGAGATTCTATCTGTCGTGAGGTTTCTGCATTTCATTCCAACTGCATTCAGCTGTCATCAGTGTGAGTCGCCTTAGTTGTGTCGTACAATGTTCTGGAGGTCATGTTGAACAATTGTCACTGCAAGAATAAATGGATGGAGCGTACTGTTGTCCTGTTCATTGTGCTTCGGGTCGTCAGCGCCCTCTACTAGTGACATTTTTAAATAAAAAAATTTTGCTGCTAAAAAAATCCGACTACTTTGTGAGACCTATCTTGCAAACTGCACTTCTTTATCATAATTTCCTCCTTTTTAGGTGCGTTCGTAATTACATAAATACGCAGCACCTATTGTCGTCGTCTGGTCCGTCCGTCCGTCTGTCTGTCCGTCCGTCCGTCTGCATATAACAATGCAAAAACTACCCAACCGAATGGTTTGAAATTTAAGATATATTATCTTTGCAGAATTTTGTCGAGACATTTCAAATTTTATGAAAATCGAATCAAAACTTTAGGAGATATTAATAAAAAATATTTATTAAGAAATTTGAATTTAAAAAAATGGTTCTTTCTTGTTATAGGAGCTTCCGAGGTTTTATCGTCAAGTGACCGAGATACTTATTTTATTACAGAAATTAATCTGCAGACGATACAATTCATTTCACAGAATTAAAAATCATCAAGATCTGAATATTTATATAACTAGCTATAGTACGAACGCACCTCATTTGTCACATTTGACTTACAATTTCCAACTTGTTTATGAATTTTTAAAGTTTTAACAAACTTTTGGTTCACCCGGTATATATAATTCTTATTTTACATTTACATTAAATAGAATAGTGTAATTTTAGTTTTTGAAACACTGTTTAAAAGATTGATAGCAAGTCGTGTTAAAAATGTCAGTATTGGCGAGATGAAAGAAAAACTGTCATTGTTACTTTTTATTATTAAGAATGTTTTCATAGCTTTTTTTTTATTTTAAAAAGGAAATATTCAGGTTTCTTTCTTTATAACATTCGTTTATTTACTTTTTTTTTTCAAGTGGTAATTGCACATATCTTCTGCCATACTGATAAATTTTGTTACATTAGGTGATAAAAAGAATATATTTACAACCACTTTTATCATGTTACATTCTCAACTCTTCCTTTACAAAATAAGCAAGTAAAATATCACTTACCATAAATTGTATGTCGTTTGAAACTTCCACTAAAATGCAAGACCAATTCTTGCTGTGCAAACCGCTCACGATGATTTATGTGAAAGAACCTTTGCAGATTTCAAAAATTGTGAATTATGAGGATACAGAATTTACATAAGTACAATTTCGTTGAATATTTCATACGTAAATATTCCTTTAGGATTCATATATTTTATCTTCAAATATGCATATATGGATGTGTCTAAATTAAAATGATTGATATAAGAAGCAATCTATATGTGCTAAACATTTTATACCTAATTCAGATAAAGGGAAAGAAATTTATTCTTAATGTATTTTTTCTTTTTCGTAAAACAAAAAAAAAAAAAAATACTATATAAAAATTTTATATTTTGATGTATATATTTTTTTAATGAAACATATTAGAAATTTTGATAATATTCTTTTTAAGATTTTCCAACTCAGTTGAAAAGTGTTTAGGTGAAAGAACCTAAGTTTTATTACTTCGGTTGGTCTGTCTGTCTGCCGTCTGTCTGTTTATCTGCTCTCTAACTCTCGTAAATATACATAGATTTTTATGTAATTTGTATATGTTATGGAGATTTATTATAGGATGTGCCCTATTGAAAATATACTGCCTAACATTTATAGTTCGTTTACAGGGATCCACAAAATAATTATGTTATGGTATATAGGGAAAAATTCTTTGCAGCTATTTTAATGATATTACCCTACTTCAAACACAATGAAACTGATATGAATTACTGAGGTGCATTACAAAATGTTTTTCATAAAATATAGTATGCATATCATTTATAGTTCATTTACAGAGTCTCACAAAATAATTCCTTTACAGTACTGCCTATCAGCGATAGCTCCTGGAATTTTATTTTCAATTGTGGCTGCCGCTGCATTTTTTAAGCTTAACCAACTTACAGTATATTATATTATGTATAAAACTTATAGATAATACTGCTTTAAAGAATTTATAATGATTAGCATCTACAGGCGGAATTGCGTAAAATGTGTTTCTAACTGTGTTATGTATTTTCCAGCTGAACTAAATTTTAGAGTATAGATAGTTTTAGTATCTGTCTTAGTTTTAGTATCGACATTTTAGTATCTTTTAGTGTTAAGGAATGTACTCAACTGCTAATTTTATAATTTGTCAAGTGTATTATCGTTAGAAAGCTTTAGCCATGAAGATCAAGCAAAATGCAGAAACTACCCACCCGAATTAAGTCATATAAAAAAATAAATTGGATTTTGCAAAAGTGATATTTTTTAGAAATCTCTCAAGAAAAGTATAAGCACTACCCATCCAATTACTACCAGCCACGAGTTATTGATCCTTTTCTTCCATGACGTCATGCATAAAGAAGTAAACAAACGAAAAGATTATGTTTATTTAGATACTTCTTCTCTTGCGAAACATACTATTAAGTGACTTGAGCCACTTAATGTTTACTTCGTCCAGGATGATAAGTACTTGAAGAAAATTGTTTAATATCCAATGCCCCATTTCAGTATTTGTACAGATATTGAAACCAACAATAGTGTAGGTATAATAGAAATTTTAATTTCAGTTAAAACCTCTTATCCTGTCTCGCCTTCAATGATATGCTCTAGTATGCATTTCAAGAAGGCATTGATACACTGGATTCAGTCTTTCGACCGGTCAAATCGGTATGATTCATTCTTGATTGATAATACATGCGCCACCTTCCGAACATAGCCCTTCCTTGTTTGTGAAGTGAGATTAGAATCCCTGCATAACATAATTCCTCCCTTGCATCAAGAAAAGTTTCATGAAATGCTTAAAGTTATACTTCCTTCTTCAGTGTGATTGGAAATTTATGTTCACCCTACGCCAAGGAGTGTTTCGACTCTCGATGTAAATCAGCTCTGTGTATATTTTTTGTATCTCAGTGTGGTTCATTGTCATAAAATTAATCTACTGGTTGCAACTATTTTTAAGAACGTGTCCTGTAATAAGGATTTCATGCGCGAAGCAGGATCAGGAACATTTTCCACTACAAAAGGGAAATGCTTCAGTGCCGCGCGCAGCCATCAACAAAAGCTTAATCTGTGGGATTCAAGGTGTTTGCAATAGCACTTTCTTCTAATTGAACTTTCACCAAGTGAGATTAGAATCCCTGCATAACATAATTCCTCCCCTGCATCAAGAAAAGTTTCATGGAATACTTAAAGTTATACTTCCTTCCTTAGTGTGATTGGAAATTTATGTTCACCCTACGCCAAGGAGTGTTTCGACTCTCGATGTAATTCAGCTCTGAGCATATTTTTTGCATCTCAGTGTGGTTCCTTGTCATAAAATCAATCTACTGGTTGGATTTTCTAACACGTTACTATGACTTTCCCGAATATTTGCAGCAATCATGAAATAACGTGGCGTTGAAAATTTTAAAAATATTACTTTTCTAATTAAAAATGAGGATTTCGATTTAACCTAAATCAAAGTAATTAGATTAGAATAACTGTTTATAGCTTTTATAGTATAAATCTTTACAAAGCAATAACAATTTTAGTGTACAAATATTAGAATTCTGTTGCAGACATTTAGAAAAAAAAAACACTAATACATTTTAGTTCCAATGTTTTAATTTAATCTCGCTGTCTACACTGTTTTGTCAGCAAAATTGCTTAAATATTAACAGATAACTCTGACATGATCTGAAAATTTAAAGATAAATTTTTACATTTGACAGGTATACCTTATTATAATAACCAATACAATGGTATACACTGAAGGGTAATACATTGTGACCACACCAGTCTTCGAGTATTGGAAGCAGTTTATTGATGTAAGCACTTATTATGACTCAGTAATGACATAAAACCACTGCAATTAATGCGCAGCTATCGTTTAAGAAGTTTCATGCTATTGTCAGGGGTAAAGCCACGAGTTTGAAATTATGTTATATAAAAAGGAGATTGTAATGGCCCGACGAGACATCTTGATATGAACATTTTGAAAACAACTAAGACTGTCCTCTGATCGCGTGGTGCAGTAGTTAATAGCTGCGGAAAAAGGATTGTTGATGTTAAAACGAACAGTAAGCAACAAAGATGTACTGTCTACATTTATTCAAAGTCAGTGGACAAAGTAAACCCGGTCACGTCTTATAATTCGAAATCGCTGCCATTTCATTGCTTGATTGGCCGCTAATTTACAGCAGGGCAAAACAGAAATATTTTACAGCACACAATTCAACGAATGCTCTTAGATATGGAATGGCTATTGCCAACTACTGCCTGTCACCGTCATTTTTGCTTGCAGTAGGCCCGTGAGCATCGTCATCGGACGTTTAAATGGTGTAAACAAATTGCCTGGTCAGATGAATTCCGATTTCTCTTACATCATATTGATTACTAGGTCAGAATTTGTCAGTTCGTTCAAGAACAATTGCCGGGCCATTATACGTCGTGTGCAACAAAGGCTGGTAATGAATATATTATGCTATAGAGGGCATTCACAAGGTCCGTTCTGACCTCGTAGTTCTTGTAGATATCTGTATGACAGTTACGAATAACATAAATATGATTGCGCAGCAGTTACATCTGTTCATGGCTTCAGTTTTACGAAACCGCTATGTCGCTTTGTGTTATCCCACAGGGCCAACGTCCCTTGTCAGAAGGCACAGAATGTGTCCGCATAGTTTCTAGAGAATGACACAAAATTCAACTGCTATGAACTAAATTAATTGCTTAAATCTAAGCTCTGCAATCGTTGTTCTGATTAAACTAATTGAGCATACGTTGTATATTATGATGCGACACGCCTCTGAATTCACAATCCACTGATGCTTATTTTATATGGACTGACGAATCATCTTCTTGAGTATTTGATAGGCCTTTCTTGCAGTTACATACAATAAGCTCGTGTAGTCCATGATCATACGTATAGAAGCTATTGTGAAAGCTAGAGCTGAATGAACAAGTATTTAGGTTGATGGTCATAATGTTTTGTATCTTGAGTATAACTACTTTCAATACACTCATAATTTATACAATTTAAGTGCTTGATAATGAAAACAATCTTTTATTTATGGCATGATTGTTTGTTATTCGTTTCAATATGAGCGATCTTTTGTTTAGATATCTTCACATGAGCATGTATTCCTTTGAATACGTGTCTACATTTTAGATGAAACACACCCAGTTGACAATGAGTAAAGAACTCGTGGTTACAGTGTTAGCCAATGCACAATGCATAACACACACGGCACCACACATTAAATTTGAGTGAAATTTTAGGAATTCCATAGATCAAATATGGTTGTGATAGTCAATGAAATCTTTCATAATATCTTTACTGGATACATTTTCCACCTCAGTCAAAAAATATTACAAAAACTATACCTGTTGTTTTAGTCACGGAGTAATATAGGTAATATTTGTTAAATCTTACAAATTTGTTTTCCATTTTCTAAAGTAAATTATTTTGAGTTCTATTGAGTTATGAAATATTCACAATGTTTAATCTATTCTCTCTGTGATACAAAAATAATGCACAACGATAAAAAATCTGTCACAACAACTTGGATTAGAAAGTAAATAAATATAATTTTATTAAATTTATTTTTCATTTTTAAAGAAGCTATTTTTATAATTTTTAATTTCAAATGAAAGTAAATAAACTTTATACATATTAAGAAAATAATTTATTCACTGAAACACACACAATATCTTCAGAACATTTATGTCATGGCAGTCAAATAAATATTAGTGTGAAATTTCATTTTATTAATTTTCGAATTAATCATCCTTCAGCCAAATTCGTAAAACTTTATTTAAGTTTTTATCCAGTTTCTATGCTACCATGTTTGAGTCACCGTAATCTATCAAGTAATCAGAAAAGTCTCTCTGTTTTTTTTCGAAATGACACGTCAAAACGTAATGTACGGCGGGCTGTACTCGTATGACAAAATTGATTTTATGTATAGAAAAAAGCATTGGTACATGAGATAAACGTATCCCGGTGGAATTCAAAAGCATTTAAAGTGTTATGATAAAATTCCCGGTCTTTAAATGAAAGTATGGACACTTTATACTTCGATCTCTTCAACACCTCAGGACCAACTCGTTCGAAATGATTAACTAGAATTAGGACACTGTGACAATCGCTCGAGGAAATGTCTGATGAATACGGAGGATGCAACATGATGTCTCCTTTCAAGATTGTTATCGCTTTATGTTGTCACAACTATGGTATATAATTTTGCATTGTTTTAGAAGAACCATATCTTTTTCTTGTTCAATACTGATAGTTTTTCTGAACCAAAAATTTTGCACATGTTTTCAATTATCCTGTAGGCAACGATATTAAATTTTTGATAATGAGTAAAGAACTCGTGGTTACAGTGTTAGCCAATAAACATAACACACACGGCACCACAAATTAAATTTGAGTGAAATTTTAGGAATACCATAGATCAAATATGGTTGTGATAGTCAATGAGATCACTCATAATAGCTTTACTGGACACATTTTCCACCTCATTCAAAAAATATTACAAAAACTATACCTGTTGTTTTAGCAGGAATAAAAAAAAAAGGAAAACCTTTGATATGTATTCTATTTTGTGGGGTTTTCGACTAACTTTCAAATGACAAAATCTTCAAAACTCACAAATCTTACGAAGAACGCAAATAATTTGAAGTTCCTGACTCGGGTTTAGATGAATCCAAATATACAGCCCTTTTTCAATCGAGTCTTAATATTCAAATCATAAAATATTTTAGTTTTCGGAGAGATTCTTCCAGCAATGTTGAAGCAAACCTTTATGTGACAAAGACATATCAATCTTCAATTTTGGTTAATGCGAAAATGGAAGAAAGTGGCGTTTTAATTCGTATAAAGTTATTTTTAATTGTACATGGTTTATTTTGTCGTAACAGTTTGTCTACAAATTAAAAATTGAAATCCCAACAAGTTGCATTTTCTTTACATGGTAACATCCACTTTTGACACTTTATTTGAATTCTTTAATCAAAGCAGAGTCGAAAAATATATTGTTTATGAACTGTTTCTTAAATCTTCATAGAATTAGAAGAGATAAATATTTCATGATGCTAATGTTACATTCGAGTGACAATCTTTATGTAATATATTCGTATAAATACATACGGCTAATACATATATTTTATAATAATATACATTGTATGAACCATAACATAGTATAAGCACTTCATTAAAATTCATTAAAAACATATTTTTATTTAAGCAAATTATTAAAATATTCATACTACAAAAATTAATTATGTCACATTAATTATTTTTACATAAAAATGATTAAGATCGTTGAAAACATATTTTTGTGTTTTTACAACTTATTCTTAATATTAGGTTTGGAGATGTAGTTTTACTATAAGATGGTTTAAAGGTATCGACTCTCGTTATCGTTTTCATCCGTGGAAAATGAAAACTCAGAATGTTACTGGAAAATTTTATAACATTTTCTTCTTTTCTTTTAATTTAAGGAACTTAATTAAAGTATCAAAATTTAGTGTTAAAATAAAAAAATGAATGTTTATGTAATTTTTAAAATGTACCAACCTTTATGACAGAATAAACGATATAGGGGTAAGTCGGATAGCCGCGGACGGCGGGTAACCGCGGACATTTCAATTTCTAAGAAATTCAAAGTGTTGCGTAAATAAAAAGTTACTGTAAATGAACGCCCTCTAGAGTCGAAACAAATACAGTTTAATTGCGACGTGGGCGCCGAGTAAGTTAGTCGTGAGTGAGTGTTTTGTTTTCGTCAATAAATTTTCGTTGCTCTTGTCAAACTTCATTGAACATTTATTTAACATTTGAAGAAGACTGAATTCAGTGTCAAGAATGCAAAGACTGGGCCCATGAAGATTGTGTTTATATAGATGCATCGGATTTTTATTATAATTGTGATGTTTGTAAGACTAAAAAACGGTTGGGACACCATTGATTAATATGTCCGGGGCTACCCGCCATTTCTTGTGACGCCAAAAAAATAAGGCCAAACTATTTTCAGCATATTTCGTTAAATAATTCGATATTATTAGGAATGTTTAATTAAAATCATGAAAGAAGTTCGTAATTTTATTTTAATATAAAATAAAGACATAAATTTCATTCATTTCTTTTTCATTTGCAATTTATCCAAGTGTCCGGGGCTACGCGATCTTCCCCTACTATTATAAAGAACATTATGCTAATTAAACGGTTATTTTATTTTATTTTTACTTTAATTCAAACTAATGTTACAGTGATGACCTAACGTCTTACAGCTATCGTTCGTATTTTTTTGACATTTTAACAAAATTTTTGAGAAAAAGCCCAGCGTCATCAAAATAAGCAGCATCAGGTGGCTGGTCGGAATATGTATACCACATCATGGTCCATGGTCAAGAAAATGTAGTTGGGCGCTGTCGGCAGTGATCCTAATGGATGGTAGGACTGCGAAGTTTAGTCTAAGATACTTTGTCAAAAACTTGAGTTACGATAAAAAACATACTCATAGAATCCTTATTCACCTTGTAATACAAATAAATAACTAAAAACAACATAAATATTACAATATTATAAGAACACACATTTTATCAGACAATTAAATACACTAAACCAACATGAGTGAAAAATTGACCTGGGACAGGACTCGAACATGAGACCTTCAACGTACCGTGCTGATCAATGGCGGATCTAAGGGAGGGGCGATGGGGCGATCGCCCCCCCCTTGGGCTAAAAAAGTGTCGGTAAACTGACAGTAGAGTCCTCTATAGAAAAAGATCTCTGGCGAAGTCCGTCCCGCGGGTCGGGCCGGGTCAGGTCTTCACTCTTTAAGGGTCGGGTCGGTACCGGGTCTTATTTTTTTCTGGAGACTTGGGCCTGGACCGGGTCTCGCTTTTTCTGGAGACGGGCTGGACCAGACTTCTTTTTTTTCGGTTCGAGCCTGTCTTAGATTTCTTCCTTTCTAGAACTCTGCACGGACCGAAATTTTCAGGCCTCGGCTCGGCATAATAGCTGAAAATTCGACCTGGTTGCGACCAATGATGGATCGACGCCTCTCCCCCTCCCTTGCGCTAATAAAAGGTCTGCGATGAGACGATCGCCTCCCTTGGGCTAAAACAGGCTCTGTAAACCGACATAAGAGGCCTCCACGAAAAAAGGCCTCTGGCGAATCACAGCCCGACCCGCGGGTCGGGCCGGGACAGGTCTTCACTCTTTAAGGGTTGGGTCGGGACCGGGCCCTATTTTTTCTTGAGACTTGGGCCTGAACCGAGCCTTGATTTTTCTGGAGATTGGGGCTGGACTAGACTTCCTTTTTTTTAGGTTCGAGTCTGGCTTAGATTTCATTCTTTCTAGAGGTCTGCACGCCCCCCACCCCTCTTGCGCTAAACTGACATCAGAAGTCTGTGCGGGAAAGAGTCTCGCCCAAAAAAATCTCGAGTAAATTTTCATTCACGAAACTCGGACCTTGTCTGTTCCCTACTCTTTCCTGGACGGGTATTCCTTTTTTTCTATAGACTCGAGCCGGGCCGGGTGAGACTTTTTTTTTCGGGACGAGTTTGGCAGAGAATTCATTCTTCCTAGAGATCTGCACGAGCCAAAATTTTCAGACTTGGGCCCAACCCGGTATAAAAGCTAAGAATTCGGCCCGTGTCTGACTCAACCCTTATGGAAACCATTATTGGCTCGTGCATACATACCTCTAAATTCTTCCCTCCGAGCCTATATTCGGGTGGCATTTTTTACTTTCTTCTATCTTTACAAGAACAAAGTATTGGATTGGTAAACATTTTCGACGTATTTCTACAATTTAGGAGGTCCTGAACACGGATTGACTGTTCTTAGAAAAGGTTTGTTTATATGTCTGTCTATGTGACACAAATTTTGTGGGCGTTCTATATCGAGAACTAATGCGTGGAATTTAATGAAAATTCATATTCAGTTAGACCTTGACATAAATTGGTGCTGATGAGGTTTTGGTTTAAATTACTCAACAGGTGGTGCTGTTATTCTGCATTTTTCGTGATTTCCGCGATAGCTATATCTTAAGAATTAACGCACGGAATTTCATTAAACTTTAGATTATGTTTGACCTTGGCATAAATAGATCTTTATTAGAATTGGGTATGTACCCCCCAACAGATGTCGCTACTATTATCTGTTTTTCACGATTTCCGTGTTAGCTATACCTCAAGAACAAATATATTGTCATTTAATTTTTATTGCAGACGATTTGATTTATATAGAGGAAAGTTTTGTGATAGTCACAACATACTAGTATTTTAAAACACACATAAACAACGCCTGCATTAAGCAATTAAAGGTATACAAATATTATAATACAGACATACATACAATAAATACAATAATCCAACTTGGAGTGAAAAATTAGCCAGAGCCAGGAATCGAACCTGGGTCCACAGCGTTCCCGACAGAGTGACAGCCCGGAACGCTGTGGACCCAGGTTCGATTCCTTACTCTGGCTAATTTTTCACTCCATGTTGGATTATTGTATTTATTGTATGTATGTCTGTATTATAATATTTGTATACCTTTAAATACTAGTATTTATTTGTTTTCGTAAAAATTGTAGTGATGTGCATTTTTTTAGCATAATTTTTAGAAATTTAATTTGGTTTAATAAATCAAAGATATATATTTTTAACTAGTCGGATGTGCCAATCCCAAAACTTTTTTCTATCTCATACATGTTACTACTTCAAAATTCCCTATCACAGAATTACGTTTTACGTCAGCTGCTCGTGAAGCGCCGAGTTACCTTCGCTGCATGAACAGCCTATGTTAAACTACGAAAAATTGCACAAAAATCGCTATCACAATGCTCACTTCCGGGTGAATATCCCTAAATTCAATTAGGACCCTGCTGGCTATAGTCGAAAACCTATAAATAAAATTTGGTTCAATTCTATGCAAAACGTCATACACTTTCCAATGATACAATAATGAAAATGGCACAAAAATTGCTATTACAGAGCCCCCATCCGGCGGAATATCACCAAATTTCAGTACGACCTGCTAGACGTAGTCAAAAACCTATAAATGAAATTTTTGGTTTAATTCTATGCATAACTTCATAAATTTTCGATGATACAAAGAGGACATACACACGGACGGGGGACGGAATGACATTTTGTAAAAACATATTTTTCGTGATGTATTTCGGTGTAAATCCTTCGAAAACCGGAAGTTGAAATAAATTTCAATTACAATTCTTTCTTCTGTTATTTAACCCTCTGAGCGTTTAGAAAAAGGGTAAAATTGTAATGTTGTTTTCTCTGCATTTTGATTTAAATGCTAAAAATATACGATTCTTTCAGCATTATAAATAAAACTTAATTACAAATATAAATGTAACCCTTGAGAGTATTAATCATTCTTCAATGTTTTGAAAATTCATTAAATCAATAGAATTATATCATCTTAAACATTGCATATATTGCAGTGAAACCGGGAACTTAGTGAAAGGAATATTACGTTCCACACGCTTAGAGGGATATAGAAGAAAGAAAAAATGTACTTTTTTTACGTAGAGCTTTAAAATTATGACTTTCGTTTATTATTTGTTTCTTTAATTCTAAACTATGTTAACGTTAATGAATATTCATCTGAATGTAATTGTATAATTCAAATATTTTTGAGTGTTTATGTACACAATTATCTAACTATCATGAATATTGTTGTCATTCTGTATTCCATGAATTTCGAACATAATCTGAAAAAAAAATTCTGCACATAAGTAAATGGGCTTTATGAAAAATTTTAATTGTAGAATAATGATGCTACAGAAACATCGGCATGTTTGTAGAAATTAAGTCTGGCGGTGAAGTACCAATTTAAGTTTTTGTACGGGCAGATCCGGGCTTGGGGCAAACTTTTAGCTTTTATACTGGAGTAGGCCGAGCGTAACACGGGTTTTTATACCGGGTCGGGCAATATTTCTTGTACGGGTCCGGCCTTGCCCGAGTCTGGAAATTTCGGCAAGTGTAGACCTCTAACCGAGATATGTAAGCTAGTTTTAATGTTTTGTCGAAATACTTTTTTCAGCTAGTGTCCCATAGCTACTGAATATATGTTTCGTTAATAAGTTTCAAAACAGTCTTTACTGAATTAGAACTGATCTTTGACATAAAGAAATAAGAAGTCTTACACCCAGTTAGTATTTTTTTACAGAATTCTGAAATGTGCGGATCAGTCAAAGCTTAAAATTGTCTCTATAATTATATTAGCCTTCAAAAAATTGAACCTTTATGCGACTTCTGGAAGGTATCTCCCCAAGTGCCCACAGATACACATTGCCTCTAAAAAAAGTTTGTATGAATGCTTTGTATATTTTTCGTCCTACCGCTGTATAACTCTAATAAAAATCTGGACAACCTTTTTATTAGTACTGTAATGTGATGTCGTTCGTCTATATAGGTCTATCTTCGAAGTGTTCGTTGTTTCTTTGGGCGTTTTATTACAAGGTACAGTACGTCGATTGAATCATAGGCAATGTTACAGGGAGGAGAGCTCGCCAGTCTCACTGTACCTATCCCTACAACTGTCTAGTTGGCGACAACTTTCAAGTTAGCATAACCTACGATAATCTTCGCTCTTCTCCATTCCCCTTCATTTACTAGAAGTGAGAGTAAAAAGAATCAAGTGATACAGCAATTGCTGTGCAAACTGGTAGATTGCAGTGATTAGCATTCAAAATTTTATGTGTTTGTTGCGAAGAGCGAGAAGAACTGGAGAAGCATGTGTAATTCAGGGGGAAAATGAAAAAAAAAAAAGCAACATTTTTTTTAAAACAAAATCAGAAAAAGGAACGAAATGCTCTCTAAGAACAAAAACAAATCGAAATTTAAAAGGTGAAATGAGCGAAAAGCGTACTAAAAACATTCTAAAATACAATTTCTATGGAATCTCTGGAACTACAGAACCGATTTCAAAAGTGATGGAGGGAAATTGATGGTGACAATCCCTGCTCCAACATAGGCTATATTTTATGTCGGTGCCACTAATCCCAGGGGGGTGCAGGAGCAAAAAACGTTCCAAAATTGCAATTTTTTTATACCGAAAGAGCTAGAAATTTGAAATTTGGCATTTTAGTTACCTATAAGATGTAAATGCTCTCTAAGAACAAATTTTACAAAAATTCGAAATTTAAAAGGGTGAAATAAGAAAAAGCGTTCTAAAAACATTCTAAATTACAATTTCTATGGAATCTCTGGAACTACAGAACCGATTTCAAAAGTGATGGTGGCATATTGTTGGAAACAATCCCTGCTCCAACATAGGCTATATTTTATGTCGGTGCCACTAATCCCAGGGGGATTTAGGAGCAAAAAACGTTCTAAAATTGCGATTTTTTTTTTTATAATGAAGGAGCTAGAAATTTGAAATTTGTCATTGTAGTTACTTATAAGATGTAAATGCACTCTAAGAACAAAAAAAATCGAAATTTAAAAGGTGAAATGAGCGAAAAGCGTTCTAAAAACATTCTAAAATACAATTTCTATGGAATCTCTGAAACTACAGAACCGATTTCAAAAGTGATGGAGGCAAATTGATGGTGACAATCCCTGCTCCAACATAGGCTATATTTTATGTCGGTGCCACTAATCCCAGGGGGGTGCAGGAGCAAAAAACGTTCCAAAATTGCAATTTTTTTATACTGAATGAGCTAGAAATTTGAAATTTGGCATTGTAGCTACCTATAAGATGTAAATGCTCTCTAAGAACAAATTTTTTAAAAAATCGAAATTTAAAAGGGTGAAATAAGCGAAAAGCGTTCTAAAAACATTCTAAATTACAATTTCTATGGAATCTCTGGAACTACAGAACCGATTTCAAAAGTGATGGGGGCAAATTGATGGTGACAATCCCTGCTCCAACATAGGCTATATTTTATGTCGGTGCCACTAATCCCAGGGGGGTGCAGGAGCAAAACATTTTCAAAATTGCAATTTTTTTATACTGAAGGAGCTAGAAATTTGAAATTTGACATTGTAGTTACCTATAAGATATAAATGCTCTCTAAGAATAATAAAAAAAAAAAATTCGAAATTTAAAAGGGTGAAATGAGCGAAAAGCGTTCTAAAATCATTCTAAATTACAATTTTTATGGAATCTCCAGAACTACAGAACCGATTTCAAAAGTGATGGTGGCAAATTGATGGTGACAATCCCTGCTCCAACAGCCTCTTTAATAAAAAGCTATGCGATGCTGACGACTGGGTTTTTCGCTAATTGTTGCCACAGATTAATCTCGGAAAATGAAACCTTTGAAGTTGCTGAAAAAAATAATAGCTCGAAAAGTATTTGTCAGAAAATTGTTAGACAAACTGCGTTAGAAAGGTAAAAAAATGTATTTTTCTTGATATAAATTTCAAATCTAATGATTATGCCGTTTTTCAAATATTGAATTTCAAAAATTACCAAATTTCACAATGAAGTACCATAGCGAAACCTTCATGCATAAAAAGATAATGATAAGAGCGACGTGTCCTGACGTGTCTATTAGCATGAGTCACAAATTATAGTAGCCTTATTATTCTGTTAAAATATAAGAGTGAATTATGAAATGTCAATATTTTGTTTGATTAAAAGTTCGTTAAGAGAAATTGACCAGCGTAGCGGGCGTAGCTTGCTAGTACACATATAAGAATACAAGATCAGCAGCAAAGGCTGTGTTTTAAGCGCCCGTAGAAATTTAAAAATTTGCTCTCGCTTCCTAGAGACTATTGTAGTTTCTTATACCTTAATTTTTAATACGGCGAGGTTAGGAGTTTCTAAAATAATTAGCGCACTGGGAAATTTATAAGATACTACAAAAATCCTATTTAAAATAAATCCACCTTTTGAAAATACAACGTAAAATTCCCCCTAGAGACCTGTGCAGATCGGTTGTCCCAAACCGAACCCGAAATTTCCATTGTAACCAAAACCGAACCCCGCAAAAAAATATTCGTCCTCCCGAAACCGAAATGAAAGAAAATTAATCCATATTTTAATATAATTATAAAATGTAGTATGCAATTATATCTCTAATTTCAATTTTCTTTTATATAGAAATATAAACATATAGTATATATATAATACTCATTAATATTCGAATACTGTAAAACATTTAAATAACGGACACCTCTGTGCCATCGAGTTTATCTCTTACCCGGAGCAGTGCGCAAAAATATGCAAATATTTGTATTGGGGACTGTCTCCGCCCTTCAAGAGTGACCCTACGGAGGTCTTACTGTACATGCTATTACTTCTGAATTTGCGGATAAACTCCAAGGTGTCCGTAATTCGGAGGTTTTACTAAATAAAAGATTTAAAAAGTATTCCCTACATAAAGCTTTCCGCTATTTGGGACTGACCGTTATGAAATTTTTACTGCAAATAGATTTTATCGGAAAAAATGTTTTACACATTCTTTTTAAAAATCGGGTCAAGCGTGAAGAAACCCAACCCGACCCGCAGGAAAAATGTAGACGTCAACCCGACTCGCAGCAACAAAAATAAACATTAACCCAATCCGAACCCATCTCGTACCAAAAAACAAATTAACCTCACCCAAACCCGACCCGCAGTAAACAAGTAGGAGTCAACCCGACCCAAACCCGACCCGCAGTAAACAAGCAGTAGTCAACCCGACCCAAACCCGACGCGTAGCAAAAACGTAGAAGTAAACCTGACCCGCAATTTTAAAAAAAAATAGGCCCGACACGACCAAGATTGCGGGTCGTATATTAACTTCCAAGTTTCTAATATCGCCACCCCCTTGAAGACTCTCTAGATCCGCCCTTGGTGCTGATGCTCTACCACTAAGCCACCCAGATCGACATCCTAGCCCCGCGATTTCTCACACTTATTCATGTTGGAAATACATGAAAAGCATAAATAGTTGGAAAAACATAAATGTTCTAAAACACATATATCACTTTATAAAAACTTTACTGAAGGTGTTTAAACTTATTTAAACTTTATATACAAAACTATATTTACATATAAAACAGAGCGCTTTTGAGAAAACCTTTGCTCATCTTCAGGGTCACAAAACAATCACAAGTACACAAATGACTAAATTTAATGGAAAACATTGTTTAACAGCAGGAGAATGGAATAAATCATTAAACACCTTCAGTAAAGTTTTTATAAAGTGATATATATGTTTTAGAACATTTATGTTGTTTTTAGATACTTAAGATATTTTGGTTGTTTTAATATAATTTACGATCTCTATTACTGCCTTTCTCGTTGATTTCTGTTTGAAGATTGTTTAAATATGTTACACAAACTTAGAAGAGTTGGTTTATTTAGTAAATTTTAATGTATTTCCATTATATTAATTTCCTTTTTTATGTGATGCACTCATAATACTATCGTAGATTTTACATATGTTTTATTTTTTGTATTCCCCTATAAACATATATAAAAACTATAATGAGGTTCTGAACACTTAATATAGAAAACAAATCGAATTGATATAATTGAAATACCTTAAAATTTGTTAAATAAGCCTACTTTTCTAATCTTGTGTCTTTAAGCAATCTTCAAACAGAAATCAATAGAGAGGCAGTAAATACAGACCGTAAATTATATTATAACAACCAAAATATCTTAGAAAAAAGCAAAACAAAACTGTCTCTATCTTTTAGCTAAAAATCAATGCTTACATACCCACCGCCTTTCAAAATAAACTTCTAAAATAGCATTTTTATGTCCATTCCCACCATTCTAAAATTTGACAACAAGGAAAAACAATTCATTTTATGGACAATAAAAAATGTTATCATATTTAGAGTTTATCGTTTCCATAACGTGATATTTATATTACTTTTATTTTATAAACATTAAATTTATGACACAGTTAATGTATTTATGGCACAGTTGTAAAATTAACTATAGTAGATGTATGAAAATAATCAAACTGTCTTATAAAGGGAAAGGTTTTCAATTTATGGGAATCTTTTCTAAATTATTTTCATAAATTTCTTTTTTACTTTTTTTCTGATTTATTGTCTTTAAAATACATGTTTTTAAAATATGTAATTTTCGTAGCGATACTGCAGAATTTTCATTTCAAAGTGACTCTTGTTTAAATTTCCAGTGATCATTTCAATATCTTGTGGCGATAAAATTAGCTTATGAATACTGATGACATTTTTTTAGCATTAGAATGATTTATTTTACAAAATATTAAATATTCATGAGTTTCTTTATTTTATATCTGTTAAACAGAAATTTTCAATATTTTTAAGTAATTAGTTTCTTTATATTTTATATTTAACACAAAATTTTATTTGCTAGAGTAAAATATTTATTCAATCTTTTAATGTTTTCTGCTTTCATTCGATGTGAAAAAGTGTAAAAAAGAGAAATGGTGATTTTCTGTGAAATGCAGGCATATTTAAATTTAAATAAAATTTGTTTTACTTAATACATAGATAAATAAATAGAAATGTTACTTTGATAAATTTCTGTGAGGTGATTATCATAAAAAAGAGGCACGTATTGTATTGATTTTTAGGAAAAAAACAAGAAACATAAATTACAAAATAAATAAATTTTGTGTGTGTATCTGTATGTATTCTTGTTTGAATGAATGAAATATGCATCTGTATTAAACAAAACATGAATACTAAGTGATAATTTGAACGCTTTTCTCTCAGCAGAAAGAATAAGCCACACTCTAAAAACGACATTTTCAAATCTGAGCAAAAAATACTCAAATCGTAGTATATCGCGTAGTCAAAATGACTCCGAATCAAAATGACTCAAGTTTGAAACATGTATATACTCATTTCTGAAAACATGCACACACTCAAGAATAAAACATCATGTGCTCATATTTGAGCATGTCCATGTTTCGAAAATGAGTATCAACTGACTTCTATGTGCACATTTTTGACTATTTCCATGTTTCAAAAATGAGTTTGAACTGATTCTAACCATTTTTGAGTATGTCCATGTTTCAAAAATGAGTATGAACTGATCTCTGTGTGCTCAGGTTTGAGTATGTCCATGTTTCAATATCCTGAGTATTTCTGGTATTTCAGAATTGAAAACATTGCGTCGTCATGTATCAAATAAAAAGAAAACGTCAATTTGCTCAGAATTGAAAGAGTCATTTTTCTCAGTCCAATAAGAATTTGGTACGGAAAATACAGATTTCAATGATATTTGTCGAATTTGGACAAAGTGTGGGAGGAAAAATAGTTTAATTTGAACACTATATATGTATATATAGATATGTATATAGAGTTCAACTTTCGACTAACCATTGCCCGTGCTTAGTATAGAAAAATTATATTACTTTTAGTGCTGTTTTTGTGTTGTCCTATGGATCATCTGCATCTCGGTGGTCACCTTGCATATAGAAGAATAAAAAAGTAAGAATATATATGTGTCACTTTGTATATGGAAGAATTAAAAAATATATATGTAAAGGAAAAAAATGGTGTCAAGTCCTGTATGTGTTCTACGTTTCTGTTAATAGACTGGATCAGTCGAGACAAAGGTCATAGTAAGTATAGGTCTCAAAGCAACTTCCATTAATTGCAATTTTAAATTTAGTTGTGTATATGTAAAGTTGTAGATTTAAATGAGAAGATGGTTGTTCTGGAATATAGATATACATGTATACATGTAGATATGTACATATGTCTCTGTATATGCATAGATATGGACGTATATGTTTGTGTAATTGCGTAAATATGTACAGGTGTAAACATAAATGTGTAGCTGTAGATATGTAGGTATACGTTGGGAAATGTAGATGTATAGATATATTTATCGTATAGTGTATAATATTTTCTTACAGTGTAGGACATCTGTTCCTATATGTTTATCTTTTAAAAGTTGAAAAATATTAATTTTTTCAATATCTGAACAATTCTGGTGGAAACCATTCTGTCAATAAGGCATTTGACATTAATTTTGAGGGTAGTCTTGAGTTCTTTTTATGGATTATAGAAAACGGCTAACGCTGGAAAGATAATAAAAAGCCCAATTCCTTATTGAATGGGCATGGTAATTTGACCCTTTAGCCTGTAGTTTTTAAATTAAATTCTTCCTGAGTAACTGGAATAATAGAATCTACATAAAATAATGCCTTTCTCCAGTGAGCTTCGGTATATGAAACTTCTGCAAATGACTTAGTAAAAATGATTGTAATAGTGATAGTATATGTTTTCGATGCAATATATAACAAGAACGAAAAATCATGCGTCAAGCATAGATTATGTAACACTTTCCAACGCTTCCAAAATAATTTTACAAATCATTACCGTTTAATAAGCTGAAAGATAACATCTAAGTAAACAATTTGGAAAACGCATAACATATTTAAAAACGTAATTTCAGGAATTCCCAACATTATATTTCCAACATATACAATATTCGGAAAAATATCCAAATACTTTTATTCAGCCCTGTATAGGATCTATAGATTTGTACATATACTACATGGGATGCTAAATTTTAATTTAGTTAGGAAACGCGTAGCACAGTTTAAAATTCTCATTCTGGAGTTTCTGTCAATAAACGGAAATGTGCTTGCGAACTTTTGTGCTGCCCTGTATATGATCTGCAGAATTTATACCCACCAAGTAATAGACAAAAAGTGAGTTTAATTTAAAATCGCGTTCAGCAACTTAAAACGCACTTCCAGGAATTATTGTTAACAGACAGTAGAGAATTTTTTGTGTGTCCCTGTAAATGAACGATGACTGCTATACACACACTATTCTGTAGTAAGTCTCTTGTAATGCACCTTAGTGATATATATACATTTCAATGCGTTTAAAACAGTGAAACATTATTTAATTAAACCGTAAATGATTTTTCCCCATAGACGTAATGTAACGGAATTCTTTTGAGTGTCCCTGTAAAAAAACTATAAGTGCTACACACTTTAGTTGAAATAGGGAGCATGCTATAGATAACGACAATAACATATAAAAATTGCACGGCAATCCGAGCATATTTACGGGAGTTAGAGCACGGACAGACGGTAGACGGCAGACGGACATACGGCAGACGGCCAGACGGCCAGACAAACCGAAGTCATAAACACCTTTCAACTAGGTTGGAAAGTGTTAAAAAAGGTGTCCGAAATTAAAGAAACATTTCAAAACACAAAAAAATTTATCAGGAAGTCTAACGAATTGGGGGTGTGTACTAGATGGGAACAGTATTGCCAGTCAGCTACAATTTTTATTCCGATTTCATTATTTCTACTGCTTTTTTTAAATAGAAATATTCGTCTTACTTAATGGTAGATTAAATAAGGCAAAAATAATTCGAATTATATTATTTAAAGAGGTTTCAGCAATCAAACGATCTGAACTAGTCTTGAAAGTAGCGGACTGGTAACACGGAAAGGGAATTTTTCTAAAGAAAGAAAAGTTAGTTACAAAAACCATTAACAGAGGTCACATAATGTCTTTATTCGGAATGTGTAATAAAATCTGCACACTGTATGCATGTAATGCCGATAAAACCTGTCCAGTATGACGGTCACCATTCTCTGCCTCCATGTAGAATCGTAACATGGCGTGTTCAATAACTAATTGAAGTGATGCGTCTGAATTTTAACACACATGGCGTGCTCTTTAAGATCTGAGAGATATTTTATGGGATCATGGTAGATCAAATTTTTGAGACATCCCCAGAATGAAAATTTGCATGCTTTAAATTTAAACATTTTTCAGGGTAAGCCAAAGGAAAATGGCAGCTGCTGATTCTTTCATCGGAAAAATGACAAGCAATTGATAATTGAAATGCTATTGTACGATTCCAAATGGTAGCAGACAACGGTGCTTATCATAATGAACAGGATTTGTGATACATAAAGATGGATAAATTGTATACTTCATGTAATATTTTCTATATAAAGATATTATATCCCTCAATTGTTGGCTTTTGGAACTAATCTTTTTTGATCTAGAAAAAAAATCTTATCATCTTATTAGTCGACTCTCCAATTAGCATAACTTTCTGATGAACAATTTTTGCGTTAGAGTTTATGAAAATACCTACTTCAATTTTTTTACACATTATTACACGTGTAAATTCAAGGAAGGGATGTATAAATGCATTACTTGAATTTGCACTTGTAATTTAGCCAGAGTTTCTGTAACATAGCTAGAGTCGGTTTCAAAATTAGATACCGAAGCAAAGAAATATGTGAAATACTATAAATGAAATTTACCAATCATTTTTATAAACTTTCATTTATGACATGAAATGCGATGAAGTGCCATTAATCAGGAATCCCACAGATCCATATTCAACAGGAGATTACGAGCACAAATTTGGTTTAGCGTCTCTTGTTCTTAGCCCTCATAGTCTAAATAAAAATTTTCATTTCAAATTTGTAGAAACGTAGTTGATATTTCTCTTTTATACAATGATTTTATGTACGATTTAGTTGCAGAATGTAGTAATGTTTCTAATAATTAAATGAGAATTTTATCTTTTGAGTTTAATTAAATTTGTTACTTACTTCCTCAAAAAAAAAAAAAAAAAAAAAAAAAAAAAAGAAGAAGTTCTTAAAAATGTCTTGAATATTTCCTACAATTCAAAAAATTTAAATAACTTTAGTAGTTTATTTATAATAATCAATTTTCTTTTCTTTCTTCAATTCCTTTCTTTAGAAGGAAAACATTTCTTCAAAACAAAAGTTATAAATTTATCATTCAGCCCCTTTCCGTATAATGTCGGAAGTTTTTTTTTGTTTTGCAATAAGATTTACCGCTAATCTATGCAAAATAATTTAAATAATTCATTTCTCTTCGCAAATAAAAAATTTCAATTCTGGAAGCATTTTGTAAAGTTCGACGAATCTAAGTAATGCATTTCATTCTATAGTACTTTTTCTTTGAATGAATTTTTAATGGATACGTGTCAACATAGCAAATATTTTGATAACAGATTTTAGATTACACCTTAGATGAAACAGACTGCGTGAACGATGTGAACTATACATAGATTTCTATATACCGTAAAATTTCGAAAATAAGACCTCCCCTTTGATTTCAAGAAATAGTGGCAAAAGTGGGAACGGGACTTATATGCGGAATTTTCTTGAAAATTTCCTTAATACTAAATCTTATCATTAATATATATTAAGGATGTTCTCAAATCCAAACTAGCTAGTTTACGACATATTTTTTAATTCATTTTTGTTCGCAAAACTTAAATTGACAATTTTCTTATTCAGAAACTTTGTATTTGAAAGTCCTTTTCCATTTTTTTTATAAAGGCTATAGTGTGCAAGTCAACTCATTCCATTGTGTATTTAAGTCCGTTTCGTGAATCTACATATCACGTATTGCCATTCCTAAAAGCTAAAAACGTACGCAAAACACCTTTGGCTCACGGGTGATGCAGCCAAAGCTTAGAAGTGACCGCCGTGAGTAGTGACTAACAGTGATTTCACAATCACAGCGCTAGAGCGTGAATGAATCACTTGTTTACCGGAAATCCGGCATGAATTGGTGCTATGATGTACTTTATTGTAAACTTGGGATGGTAAAAACACAAGATATGTCATGTAAATAAAACTGGATTAAGATATGTTTTAACTATAAACTTTAATAAACGTACATGACATAACAAACCGATAACACTAGGAAGCATGAAAACAAAGAAATTAACCTTGGCACACTTAAAAATTTTATCGTCAAGGAGTGGGTGCAAACACATTCCAACCAAAGATTTTTTATAGGGGGGATTACAAACGGAATTGTTTTGAAAAATGAAATTTGTTGAAAATTAGGAAGGGGGGCTTACATTCGGGTGAAGGTTATTTTCGGAATTTTATTGTATGTTCTGACGTTATTTCAGGTGTATAGGTTTTATTGAAGCTTCCACAAAATGCCTCTGTCTTGCTTTAAAAATGTACTGAACGATGTGACCAATACATATGATATCAGAAATTTTTTAAAGAAAAGAAAAAAATCCGCACAAGTATTTTATTTTTTATTTTTGCGGTAATTTGTATTTACATACAAATTGTTTATGTTTTGATTTTTATTTATTTTGCCTTCCATGTATTTTTAAATGCAAAATTCTGATATTGTGGCAATGATTAATTGTGCATGATGGAATTTGAAAATGGACATATAAATCAACATTTCCAGAATAATAACTCAAACTCTAACTAGAAGAGTCAAGATAAAAAGTTAAGTGTGATCGAGATTTGGTAGAAAATGCATGATCTTTGAAACTTCCAAAGCGGAGTTACACTAAATTGTAGATGGCAGAACATCGCAAAATATTCGAAACATCTAAACTTATAAATATTTTACATTGAAACTTACAAATGTACAGAGATTAATATTTAAATATTTTGAGAAATTATTTTAAAACAAAACTAAACAACTATATTTTCAGTTCAAATTAATGCACGAATAAATGAAAAGTACCGTTTAAATTCTTCATACATGTATGCTTTATATTTTGTCATAGGTGACCGTCTACATATTACAAATACCACCAAATATCATTTTTTGAAAATCAGTCATTTTGGACACGTTATATGAGTTTCTAAGATAAAAGTAGCCCGAAAAGGGCATAGTTACTTGACTTTTTCTCAAATCTTCATAGAGTTATACAAGAAAATGTGTTAGTGATTTATCCATAATTTAAAATAATAAAACTAAGTTCTTACAGATAAAATACAGAAGTCATTCGATTATTAATCAGGAAAATTCTATTTAAACCTAAATAATAAAAAATATATTTATTTTACATCCAGGAAAAAAAAAAAAATTCAGGTTACTTACAAATATTTTCTTATACGTGGATGTAAAAGATGACAGAAGACAACCCCTTTAGATAATTTAAAAAATATATACGAGTATTCTACATCTCGAAAACTAATGATAGGAATGGACTGCAAATTAAATTAACAATGTTTTTGCTTATGGTGATTCTTTTTATACAAAAGTTAATGTAAGAGTAGGTCATAATTCATAATTTTTTAATATGTATTTGTTAATTTATAATCTACATTCGGAAGCAGAAACGTCTCCGAGAGTAACGCTGACGTCAAATTGACAGTGGCAACACTTGAGTAATAAATTAAGCTTTTACTGTACTTTTAACTTCTAAACGTTGCACAATTTAAATTTTTATACCGTCGAATAGAAAAAAAAATGCACTTTTGTTTGAAAATTGTATCTTAATTTACTTATTTTTATGGTTTCTAAAATAATATTAAAGCATAATTATTTTAATCCACACGATCCAATTAATACGATTGTAGAACATTAACATCTGTTTGCATTTGAACCAATCTAATAGTTCAGCATGTGTCTCCAGCTAATATTCCATTAAAAAAAATAGTTCTTCACTAAAAAATAAATAAGTAAAACATAAATGTAACAAATGTGTAATGTAACTACGTGCTTGAACATTGAAATAATCTAATTAAAAAAGGTTGCTATAAATATGAGTAATCTTTGGGGGATTTCCTTGCTTATTAATCGCTGGCATGCGAATAATGCAAAAATCTTGATTTTAACAAATTTAAAAACTTTATTTCAATACATAATTGATATTTTTCATATAAAAATTATTTCTGGTGTTGTTAGTGGACACTCCAAAAAATATGTAATCCTAATAATAGTATAAATCTGATTGTGTGCAAATGTTAGGCTGAAGCCAGCGTCAAAATGGAGCTTTTAATGATCCTGTATTTTTGCATGTAGTTTGATTATAACCCTCAAATGAACATAGACTAGGTTTTATTTATTTTATTCAAATATTTTCTTTAATAATTAAAAATTTCATTATTTTCATAGAGAATAAATGGACATTTTTCAATAAAATTTAATCATTTTACTTTATCGTTGCTAGGGCTTTGATCGTTGCCAAAAAATAAAAACTCGGAAAAATAATTTTTCCTCAACAACTAATTTTCAATTGAACGATTTTCAAGTGAAAAATGAAAATTCAAAAGAATTCAAAAGAAGATGAATTTCCGTGATATTTGAAACAACATTATACATGAAGTATGAATATCGGTTACATTAAAAAGATCTTTTTCTGTCAAAAATTGCGTTATAATTAGAAGGAAAAATGAACAATAATTATATTATTAAAAATAGATTTAGCTTGGACCATGGAACTATGAGAAGTATCCTCCTCGGTTTGAACAAATATGACGTCATAAATAAAACATGTAATTTCCAAATGTTCGTAATAATACAAGGAGCATGAATATCAATGTATAATGAAAGTAGATAGATAATGGACGTATTATTTAAGATGAAAAACTGAATATTTTTTATCGTTACTGATTAATAATTAGCTTGAATACCAGTTACATACAAATGTGAGTTTTCCGCTAAAATTTACGCCCTGATTGCCAGAAAAAGAAAATTAACAAGAATTATGCCATTTAAAAAAGATTTCTCTGAGGAAAAAGTGACGTCATATTTGAAATAAAACGGGAATTTTCAAATGTGTTTTACAAGGAGCGTGAATCAATTCCTTACATTAATAATACAAGGATCGGTACGTTTAGAAAGTAAATGAGTTTCACGCCATATTTAAAACGAAAAATTGGAAATATTTTTTTTATCTACACCGATTATTAAGCATGAATATCAGTTACATACAGATGAGAGTTTTTTGCCAAAAACCAAAACGTAATTATTAGGAAAAGAAAAATAAATACGAATCTATTATAATAAAATTTGACCGCCTATGTTTGCATTTCGCAACTACTCCTTTCAGGTTGTCGAACGCAACACGATTTACTTAAGAACGGTTATCATTGATCCGAGGATGTCATAAACTCTCAGAATTTAAAAAAATGATTTAAATTCCGAGATTTTTTTTTTTTTTTTGTAAATTTTAACGAAGTTTATCTAAAAATGGCAACTAAATTATTCCATTTTTGTGGATAAAAAAGAAGAAATAAAACGGATTAATATATTTTTTCTCATTAAAACTGAAAAAAAAGAATTTATTTTCAATTTGAATAGATAGTGAATGAAAAAAAAATCTTGATTACAGTTAAATTTTTGAAAAATAAAAACGTATTTTCACACATTCAAACTTCATGAATCAATTTATTCTGGAGAACAAAAAGTCGTTTGTCAATATATTTTCATTTAGAAATAAAGATTTTTTTTCAGGTATAAATTAAATCAAGGAGGCAAATTTAAGCTCCTTGCAGTTAGGTCTACAATTATTGCTCCCTATTCACAAAAATTGAATTTAATGAAAAAGAATATACTATTTCCATTATCTTTGAAGGATGCTATTAAAACGTTTCACAAAGGCGTTAAAAGTAAAATAGTTTACCAGGTAAACATGACATATGTTTTTACACAATTCGCCGATTTCCACGATTCTATTTGGCCCGCCTTTTCATTGGTTGCAGTTTCCTTTTCGTGATTATTTGTCACAAATTTTCACTTTTTTAAAACTTAGTTATGTCAAGGCCTGTATAACATAGAAATACGGTATTGTCTCCTATGGAATGTGATAAAGAGTTAGTTAATTATTTACGTTTCTAATTATCGGGAATGAAACATTTTGCTTAATTAATGCATTTATGCTTCTTTTAATGATACGTGAACGAAGTCACGGGTAAAAGCTAGTATAAAATATATGTTAGAGTTTTTAATTAAAAATTAGTTTCACCTATGTCAGCGAGCAGTACGTTTTGTAACATTGGAAACCTGGGTCGGAACACCTGGTTTTTATGAATACAATTTTATTTTTAAACGTGAAATAAATATTCCTAGATTATATTTGAACCCATTAAATGTATCTCAATAAATAAGAAGCATCTCAGTCAGGTGACTGTTTGTGAGGGACTAAATTAAAATGTTTCACTTGGATTTAACATTGGCATCTTCAAAATTTGACCCCTTCTAACTTTGTGCATATTAAAGGAAAAATGCTTCAAGTATCTACTTTTCAGGAATGAATTGATCCAAAGAATTAAAAAAAACTGTGAAATGTATGTGTTATTATATGAAAATAAACATTGGTAGAATTTATCATGTATAGACTACAGATTATGCAAACTATTCCTTCAAATTATGAAAGAAGATAGGTGATTTTGTTGTAAAATATCTGCAAATAATTGAAGGTGAATCATTTTTTATAAAACCTTACTCAAAAAACTAAAGACATGAGATTTGATTTGCTTAAAATTTTCATTTATTTTTGGTTAAGGTTTTTTTTTAATATATCTTAATTTAAAGCACAATTTTAGACTGTTTCAAAACATAGGTAAATTTTTTAGATAGAAAAATTAGGGACCCAGAAAACGACAATGTATTCAAGTCTGAATAAACTGCTAAGCACAAAACATACTTTTGATACTTTTTCTTAAATTAATATTAAATTAATATTAAAAACATTCTTAAATTAATATTAAATTAATATTAAATTAATATTAAAAACATTCTTAAATTAATATTAATATTAAAATTAATATTAAATTAATATAAAAGTTAATATAAAAAGGAGGGGACCCTTCTTTTCGCCTTTTCACCTTGTCGGCTTATACGCGATTATGTACGGTAAGTAACACAGAGGTAATAAGGCACTCGGGAAGCTGTAATTTTACTATAAAAGCATTTAATTCACTTATCGAAGCAAGAAATTAAAAAAAAAATCTTCTGAGGATTTTTCGAGAAAGATTGAGAAAATACATTTGACTTCAACGAAAACAAAAACTATCTCATTTCAAATGCATATTTTCCCCCATTGCAACCAATCGAAATATAAATAGGTGTTTACTTCTTTAACGCAGCGTCTGAAACTGCTGGGTCAAAAGGATCAGTTCAAGCTGGCCATCTGAAACCAAAGGTAGGTAGAAATTTGAAGAAGCCAGTAATTATATTAGTTGCGCAAATTCCGGTAGGGCTGTACCAATAGAAAATATCTCATCAAAAACAACTCGTTGTAAATGATCCCGCCAAGCCACAAACCTAAAACGTCAGTCATAAAAATAAGTGATATCACATAAAAAGAAGCTATATAGAAGTGCATACTCCGAGTCCCGTGTAAAAATCTATCACCACTCATAATGTTTCCAAAGGACTCGGAGTGAGGGACAGTATGTGAAAACTGCTTGGCGACCTGCAGGCTTTTATAATGTTTGTGTTTTCTGAAATTACATATGACTATGTTATTATTTTTATTTTATTTTATTTTATTTTATTTCATTTATTTATTTATTTATTTTGCTCCCATAAAATTGTAAAAAGTTGAAGTTTCTGTGTTTGCATGTCCTTTCTTATTTATGTGATTGAAAAATCAATTTGTTGATTTTATTTACCATTATTTAAACTAGAAACACCACTCTTACGAAGAGGATTTTTAAGTAAACATGTAAAGATTTTGAGTTTGTAATATATATATATATATATATATATATATATATATATATATATATATATATATATATATATATATATATATATATATATATACACATAATGGTCATACGCATATTAATAACAATGCACCTTCAATAAACTTTAAACTGAGATATATTGCAGTAATTCTAGGGTAAGCGGAATCGCATAGATCTGGTTAAAAATCCGTTCTGTTTAAGCCATTCTAGTCTGTTTTAATAGTATTATATGCAATAATATTCTTTGTATTGGAAACGCATAATTTTTTTTTTGTTTAAGAAATAATTCCGGAATAAGAAATAATTTCGCCCATTTTACCAGTTCCCTTAGAAACGGTGATTTAACAATATTTGTAATTAAATTTTATGGTAAGAAATATTGGAAAGTATAATTGTAATAATTATCACACTTACATACTTTTTCCTGCTTGTTTCTCAACTATTTCTGTTTTTACATTTTTTTAGCATGCAAATATATTTATAAAAGTGATATAACAAAAATTAAAAATTTATTTTTTTCAATTTTCAAAATTGATATACTGCATATATTATAAAAGCCTGCAGGTCGCCAAGCAGTTTTCACATACTGTCCCTCACTCCGAGTCCTTTGGAAACATTATGAGTGGTAATAGATTTTTACACGGGACTCGGAGTATGCACTTCTATATAGCTTCTTTTTATGTGATATCACTTCTTTTTATGACTGACGTTTTAGGTTTGTGGCTTGGCGGGATCATTTACAACGAGTTGTTTTTGATGAGATATCACTCCTTTTTGTAAGGTATTTAATTTCAATTATACGGATTCCATTTTTATTCAGAAAAGAAAAGATGAAAGGGGCAAAAAAAATAATAGTGATGCTCTAAACAGAATTATACATCAGAATTATACAATTTATTGAGTGACTTATTCCAATGTACATGTCGCTACCATAACAACGGGGAAACTTTTATTTTAATTTCCTTACATTGTATTCATCAGATTATTTATCACATATTTATTTTCCTTTTTCTTTTGTTTATATCACTCTTTCGTTTATATACATTCAAAAACAAAAAATTAGACAATTTTACAGTAGTTTACAAACTTATTAAAATACTACAGTTTCAAGAAAAATGTGGAAAAATAAGAAGCACTTTTTTTCGGTCAACTACAACGATAAGTTTATGGAGCATACTTTATCGAGAATAATCAACATTTTTTTTTTCTATGAACCTATTTCTATTAGTATAAAAATTTACAGGGATTTTTATACTAACATATTAAATATATTATTTTTGAAAATTACTGAGCACCTAAGAAGTTGTTTATTTGTTTAAGTTTTTTAACTCAATGTTTCGAGAATTTGAAATATATAAAATTCGCAACGTTTGCAAAAGTATAAAAACTATTAAAGTGATTTCTGTTCATACAGTCTGTTCATTCCAATTCGGTGATCCTAAAATATAGGTCCCCAATCTCCGGCAGTCCATGAATTAATTAGGACATATGTATGCAACTGTTAAAATGTTCTCAATGTTGACAATAGAGGCAATAAGTATAGCTCGGCAAATATGAAACACGGCATTGCTTCATCATGGCTTTGTTTCGTGAGGTGTTCGTTCTCCGAACATAAAAATCTCTCGGAAATGTTCGTTACCCGAACATAAAAATCTCACGCGAAAGAGTTCGTTAACGGATTTGTTCGTAAACCGAACAGTTCGTTACCGATCACCTATTGTATACGAAATTTAGCATTTTTAATTTTTATGGGGAATTTAAGAAGTTATTTACTTTTCATTGTGCTCTAGGCCCGTTTTTAGAGCATTTTAAATTCGTCATAGCCGGAGATTCTATGAACGTCAAATATTTAAACTCAAAACTTCTAATCTTCGGGTTGCAACATTTTTACATTCTATTATTCAGCGCATGAATGTAAAGTTGGAATTTTGTAATCGCTGTTTCATTCAATTTCTAATGCGCTAGAATTATATATTTATAGATAAACACAGTTTTTTTTAATCGATAAAAATACTATATTTTAATAGATTTAGAGCTTAAGATCGACGAGTTTTCAGGCGGACAAAATGAACTCGTATTAAATTTTAAAGCAAGATAATAAAGCCTTACAGAGATTGGAACAGTATAAAATCATTAAAATACATCTCACTGAGTAAATATACATTGGTTGTAATGTAATCAAGATCTTCTAAGAGAGCCTGTAAATGAAACGTATATGGTTCAATGCCACTTTACAATAGAGAGTTTAAATGAATCGGATGTAGTAACATATTTGAATATCTTGTGAATATAGCCACTTTGACAAAAGTTATGCTATTTACTATTGTTTTTCCTCTGTGTTAAGTACAGGAATCAAGTACTTCAACGTAAAAATTCGCTAATTACACAACCATTTAGTCTTATTAAAAAATCTTTTGAGTTCTCCTGTAAACGAACAGTAAATTCTACAATTCTGTTTTACAATAGGAAGCAAAGGTCATTCGTAGTAATATATTTTAGCATCATGCGTATAAGTTCTTTTTGAAAAGTGTTAGATCATTTAATATTTCTTTGCTTCATCTTAAGTATAGGAATAAATCACTTTAAAGTGGTATGCATAAAAAACTAATTCATATTTTTAAACAAAATATTAAACATTTGAACTACTCATAAAAAAAATCAAATGCTGTAAACCGCGTAAAAATTGGATAATTACACAACTCTTTAGCCCTATATCAAAAGATCTTTTGTGAGACCCTGTAAACGAACCTTAAATGTTACGATTTTTTTATAATAGGAAATTTACTTGGGTCGAGTGTAATAACATATCTTAATATCATGTGTATACGACCATTCCTAAAAGAGATGGGTCATTTATTATTTTTTTGCTCTATGTTAAGTATAGGAATCAATAACTTTAAACTGATATAAATAAAAAACTAATTAATATTTTTACATGAAACTTACAAAGGTTTGAACTACTCATAAAAACGATTCAAATAACGTAAACTGCGTAAGAATCCGATAATTACACATTGCTGTAGCCATGTCAACAGTTTTTTGCTCTATGTTAAGTATAGGAATCAATAACTTTAAACTGACATAAATCAAAAACTAATTAATATTTTTACATGAAACTTACAAAGGTTTGAACTACTCATAAAAACGATTCAAATAACGTAAACTGCGTAAGAATCCGATAATTACACATTGCTGTAGCCCTGTCAACAGTTTTTTGCTCTATGTTAAGTATAGGAATCAATAACTTTAAACTGATATAAATCAAAAACTAATTAATATTTTTACATGAAACTTACAAAGGTTTGAACTACTCATAAAAACGATTCAAATAACGTAAACTGCGTAAAAATCCGATAATTACACATTGCTGTAGCCCTGTCAACAGTTTTTGGCCGGAACAAGATTTAAAAAGGGCAAAAAACAGCACTTTTAAAAGCGCATTTACTGAAAACCTATTCGTCGGATTTTGCTTTACTTATGAATTCTGAGTCACTGGGCACGCCCCATTCCATAGAATCAAAAATTTTGTTTCTATCATAAATAGAACGCGAGATATAGATGTGTCAAAAACCCGTTTTGTCCCGTCCGCAAAATATAAACTAGACAGAGTTCAAAAAAAAAAAAAAATTGTAAAATCGTTTGGCATCCATTGGCGGAAATTCCTTTCATTTACGGTTCAATGCATTGCTGTTTCTTATGCTTGGCGAGAAACTCTGTCGAGTTTCTATGATTCTTATGCTTGGCGAGAAACTCTGTCGAGTTTCTATGATCATCAGATCATTGAAAAAAGATTGCATCAGTAAAAGAATTGAAGACATGGATGATGATGCATATATATATATATATATAGAGAGAGAGAGAGAGAGAGCCTTGGACAAATGTTATTAAACAACAAATAAAAAAATATAAAACTTGAAGAATATATTAAATTATCGAGTAGACTGTATGCACAATCTAACAACACTAATACTATTTACAAAAAGCTGTAAAAAATGCAAGTTCTGTAATTTTTATTACTTTAGAGTATAGAGAACGACTTTAAATATGTAGAAACAGAAATGGACAGAATATTTTTGAACTGACTAAAAGGCATTTCTTATCCTAATATTTTACATAAGTATTGCTAAATGCTTTCAATGATAATTTTTTTAAAAATCAGTTAAGAATTATCAAGCAATAACCGCATAATAGACAATTACACTTAGATAATACTATATGATTCCATACTGCATTATCTATCTTCAAAACCAATCAAATCTACAAACTCTTTATTTAAAAAATATATATATGTAATCCTCTTGTCCGTTCTGCGATTTATAACGTTGACTTGTTCCTAATTATAATGAAAGTAATTTCCTTACTTGCAAATATATTTAATTGTTTCCTGCCTAATCTGCAAAATCAATGTGAATCGATAGTTTAAAGTACCAAATCAATAAAAATTCAAATAAAATTCAGAGAGTTAAATATTTTTCAAATAATAAAAAAAAAAAAATGTGAAGATTTGTAAAGACTTGCTTTGGGAAAATTGCTGCATATGCCGTTTCTCTACTATCATTTACTAAATAAAAATTGAAAATCTGTTCCAGTTTAAAAAGTATATATATTTATTTTAGAAATCACATTTATAAAGATATACATTGCATTTATATAGATACATATACAAATTGAACTTTCTTGTGGACACTTACCACAATGTTTATTTAAATTGGAGAGACAAAAGAATAAACACTAAATTATTTCACAAACACATCTATTTTTACATATGAAGGGTTGCAGTTTTTAATTACGTTTCACCATACAAACACTTTTAAACCTCCAGGATAGTATTTTTTTCAAATAATAATAATAATAATAACAATAATTTTACTTAAGAAGAATTTCTAGAAATTCAATGCATTAATAGAACTGCACACAAAAGATAAGTACAAGATAAATACACACAAGATAAAAAGAAATTACAAAACTATTTGATAATTATTTTTAATACACATAGAGTATTTCAAATTTTAATTGCTTAAAAGGCGCATAGCCACCATAGTGAAAAAGTATCCATGCCGGAACTCGAACCCGGGTCATCAGTACAGCGCACTGACGTTCTACCAACTGAACCACTTGGAATGATACCCAAGCTTGGCACTTATCTCTATGAGATGTTGGCAAGGTTACAAACGCAGCACAAAATGGAATATTTTTATTTTCAAATTTTAATTGCTTAAAAGGCGTATAGCCAACATAGTGAAAAAACATCCAAGCCGGGACTCGAACCCGGGTCATCACATACTGATGACCCGGGTTCGAGTCCCGGCTTGGATACTTTTTCACTATGTTGGCCATACGTCTTTTAAGCAATTAAAATATACACATGACCCGGGTTCTAATCCCGGCTTGGATACTTTTTTACTATATTGGCTATGCGCCTTTTAAGCAATTAAATTTTGAAATATTATGTATGCAAGGTGTGAGAAATTTTCTATGGAAAAATTTCCAAGTATTAAAAATAGATTTATACGTATAGAGATCAGAAAACAAATTTATAATTCATTCCGTGTTATTTAAAACATTAATTTTAATCTATGCCGTCTACTTCAGCAATTATATATTGCTGGCATATTTTGGTTTGATATCTATTTAATTTATGAAATTGTAAAATTATATAGCATTTTATTTTTCTGCGTTCTACATAAAACAGAAATACACTTTATACTGCTTTAAAACTGTGAAAAGTAAATTCCTTTTGACATTACTACACGAAAGACACATTAAATAAGACTTTAGCTGAGATTTATTATTTGAAAATATTTTACAGTTTCATACAATCGGTTTCAAGTATGTCACATTACCTGACAGTATGACACCCAATCCAATTTTCCAGGGTACTTTTTATTTACATCGAATATTTACTTTAGATTTTAAATCTGGAAATAAGAAGAATTCCATCAAAACGAAAGAAATAAGCTAAACAAAACAAAAAAATGTTTTCAAATATTGATTCCCTGCTACATGAAATAGTCGACTTCCATATACTGACAAATATTCAAAGTAGTAATTTTTTTTTTGAAAACATTAACAATTTCTTAGTGCTGATTGTAAAATAAATAAAACGATTGACATACTAATCGTCTGTTTAATACTGTATCTAGCATTTATTTATTTAGATAACTCTTTTCATGGTATTAAAAGTTGAAGATTCGAAAACTGTTCTGCTAGTGTTAAAAGCCTTTTATAATCTATGTTTGATGCATGATTTTTCTTTTTTCATCAGCTGAATTCAGTATTAATATGCTGAATGGAGTGTGTCATAATCTGTAGATCATACAGAGGAATGCATAAAATATCGAATGCATTACTGTCTACGTTCAGTAATTGCAAAAAATGGAATTTCGTTTATGTTACACTTTTACTAGATCGTTAATTTATATATTTAAAGAAAACTTATAACCTGATTATATTTTCTGTCGTTCAACTTAGTTTTAATCCATCAATAGTGTCACCTTTAAAGTTTTATTTTACGCTAGAAATAAGAATAAAAATCAAACATTTATTTATTTTATTTTGTTTTATTTTGTCTCTTTGTACATTTACAAAATCTTTCTGTCTACTAATTAATTCTTCTGTACTACTAATTAAATTGTGAATATTTATAGATTCATTAAAATATGTTTTTAAATAATTTATTTTAAAGAAAGTTTCTTAATTAATTAGAAAAAAAAAATTATATGTTTTATTTTTTGTATCCAATTAAAATATTTTTTATTTCAACATGTCATCGCATATTTATATGCAATTTAAATTAGATACATCTGCGTTGCTTATGTGATTTGTCTGAAAACAGTTAATTGCATGTCTTGGAGTATGTTGTGCTATTTTTAATTGTTTCTTTTATAAAATATCTCGCGATGTACATAAGATATATTTAACATTATTTTTTTAATGTTTTAAAAGTTAATTTTTGAAAACAGTTGATTAGGGCTTCGTTAACATGCGTTAATTTTTAAAAGATTTTCTGTTTTCTGTGACTCTTTTTATCCTGTTAATTATTGGTTTTACTGAAAAAAAAAACATTAACATTTAGAAAAAGATATTTTTGGTCTTATTAATTTGATTTTTCAAGTTAAAGTTGCACGAAATGTGAAATTTTTTGATTAAGAAACTACCTTTTGCCCGCACCTCCACTTATGTCGTATGCAAGTTTTGAGATTCGAAATGCAAATTTTACATATCATTTTTATATTTTTTTGCATAATTAATCTGACAAATAGTGAAACTACCATCAAAATCCGTTCAGTGGAACATTTAAAAAAATTATTATTTTCATAACCGATTTTACTTGATTATAGAAATTTCTGCCATAGCTCTGTAACTATGCAACGTAGAAAGATCTTTTATAAACTAAAATCACTAAAATCTCATCTCCCCTCATCCAAAATTACCTAACTGACAATGTAAGTTGCATAAAAATAACGTTTCGTAAAACGCGAGTTATAAGCTTTCGAAATGAAATTCCTTTTCATAATCGGGTTGACTTAAAGCTCCTACAATCCGTGCTGACTCACGCCGCCATTTAATTGCCCGTAGGAGAAGAACAATTGGCCAAGCCGCGTCGCTTCACGTGGGCAACAATCGCTGATCGGTCTAAGTGGGTATCAAAGGCTTGATGATTCAGCCTGTGATGAGTAGCCCTAGGATAACCTATTTATAGATATTTCGCTACTTTTCCGTTACACCAACACCATGCTAAAATTCATGCTAATGCGCCATTTATTTCCACCTTAACAGTGCAATCTGCGCCAAACATTGTGCGTCGCTATTTATTGAATGGGAATATTATTATTATTATTATTGTGTCATAACCATGCAAAACATTTTAATTTGCTATTTTTTTAATCGAAAATATCTTTATTAACTAAATATTTTTTGCTGACGAAGAGATGGATTTTACCATCTGGCTTTACCCGATGATGAGGAAGCTGCAATAAAGTTTTTTGAGAACTATAGAATTATATACAAAGAAAGTTTTCTTGAGAGATACCGGTTACGAAAATTTAAATGTAAATCACAAATATAATTTCGTTTATCCTAACAATGGATATCATATTCAATCTGTTGAGAGATTATGGCGCATCGCGAAATGACATAATGGGACGTCTTTATTTTTAAAAAAATAATTTTTTTTCTGCCATGATAAGAGGCATTTACAATTCCATGCCTGCAGTTAAAATGGAGTTTTATTTTAATATGTTATTTTATAATATTTATTTGTTCTTTTCTTTTAAGTTTATATTTGATTGATTTAATAAAATAGTTTGTTAAAGTGTGTAATTTTTAAATGTTATAATTTTTTAAATGATAACTTTCACACCATCAATGTTAATTTTTTTCAAATATTTCATTTGGCGCAAACTATTATGTTTGGCACCAATGGTGTTGGTATAACGTAAAAGTACCGACTTTTCTACAATAAGCTCTGTAACTAAGCGAGTTTGTCGTGTCAGAACGGGGTTGAAGAGCGTAGCTCGTAGGGGGTAGAGCTCCCTAGTATTAATATAAATTAATAGCTTGATACTTATTATTTTTCAAAAGATAATCAAAATGGTGTATTTTGGTTTGGAATTTTATATTTGCACAAAAATAATTGAAAAAAAGTATATTATTTTAACAATATCAGCGACATAGAAAAGATTGATATAAATGAGAGAATTTAACCCTTAACGTTCCCTCGTTTCTGTGGTGGGAAAGTGACACATAGCGAATCTTGCGATCTTTCAGATAACTAAACTTTTTGGAAATATTTTAAAAAAATTATAAAAATCAGTGAGGTACGTTACAATAATTTTGAAGAAATATTTGATTGAAATTAAACGTTTGTTTTGTACCATGGAATAAATACTGAAATATTTAGAAACGAAGGTAGGTGAGTTCAAAGTGATAACGAGCAGATTGCGACATCTAGTGTCAATTTTGAGCTTAACATTACTGACATTTGGTCTGAGATATATATTTAAAAATGTTTTAAAATGTATACTAAAAAATAAGCAAAAATGACTCATTTTTGAGTATTTTTTATTTCACTTTTCCTACAGCAAGATGCACCTAAGTCAAACCTACTGTGGAAAAATATTGGTGTTTTTATGGAGTTGAGTCATTTTTTTAGCGGGTAAGTGATATACTCTTTAAGACTGATATCCTAAGTTAGTTTGTAATTCAATAATCAGAAAACTGAGTTTTTACACGCTTTAGTTCACCGCACTAATTGGATTTAAGCCATCCAGCGAATTCATCTTGTTCCATTGCTCCCCACTTTTATAATTTTTGTTAAATAAACTGTTCCTTTGTTGTCAAAACTTTGCTATGGCTTCCTTTCCATTGATGAGTCCGAAAGTGTTGTAACAAAACTTTTGTTTCATTCCATGGAATAAATATTGAATTTAAGCAATATTTAGAAACAAATGTATATGCGTTGAAAGCGTAGCGCAAATAGCGATACTTAGTGCCAATTTATTGGTAGAAAGGCTGAGACATTTTTGCTTTACGTAATAGATATATGATAGATACATTAGTATTCGAATGTATTATAGCACAAATTATGATCATGTATATAATTTGGTGTAATATTTATCGTTTCAATTATCATTCAAAATAATGCGGAAAATCTATTTAATATTTAAAATGAAAGTACGAAATGGAAATTTCTGTTTTGTATTATTTTAAAAATGATTTATTTCATCCCTGAATGTTTATAAAATTATCCTTCGCCAAATTTATGCTCTCCCTGGTCATTATGGAGATTAGCATACTGTACAGGAATATCAATCAAACAAAAAAAGCTCAGAGTTACGAAATAAAATAAACAGAAATAGTAGAATATGCATGAATTCTGTTCTGAATTCTGAGAAAATGTTTGCAGAATAAATGACATCATTTCCCATTTCACAATTTGTATTTGGAGGCTAAATCTAGAAATTTCCATGCACCGGTTGTTCATTTATTTTTACTTTGTAACAGACTTCACAAAAATACATTATTTTTTTCGTCAAAGAATAAATATTCTTATTGTTTAATCAAGAATATTTTTTTAAAGGAATGTACCAAATTTAATTAATTTACTAAATTTAAAGGAATGTTTTTTAGAGTAGTTTCATATAATTTTATTAGGATTTAAAAAGTAACATGCCTACGTACATATTTATTACGTCGTATTCTATAATAAAAATACACGAATTTTCGCACTTTTCTTAAATAAAACTGTAGTGTTTGATATTTGGAAACTGAACATGGTGTCACGTCTAGTTCTGATTTCTTTTTAAACTTTTTTATTACCAAATACAAACTATTTCAAATATTTCTATTTGATAATATAGAAGAAACAAAATAGATTATGATCGTGTCAGTTATCGTAAAAGAAACAAAATGGAGATGCTCCTGTAAGATTTAAACATTTTAACTTAAAATGAAAAGAAAAATTTTCTTTTTTGGAGATATTTTCAAAACGTTGTAAAAAATCAGTAAACAACATTACAATTGTGAAAAAATCTTTATTTTAAATTAAACATTTGCTTCATTCTATGTAATAAATATTGAAATACTAGCTGCCTAGCGACGAGTTTGGTCTCCTTTGAATGTATGCTAAGCATTGTATCATGTTACTTTTATTCGTAATTTAATTTACTTGCTCATCCTTCATCAAACTGGAAGATTCTGTTAGGGAAATCGAGAGATGTTTGAGATCATAGCGACATTTCGTATATTTTTTGGTGTTATGTACTTGATCTTTCTTGACAAATATTGCTTAACTCACTTAGGCATTTATGCTTCATGTCCGTTGGTTTATCGGTTTCAATACGTTCGCTAATGCAGAGCGTTTTAAATCTATTAAATAATCTTCCATAATTCGATCCAATTCCAATTGGCTTATTTTAGCTAATACAATTTGATTCAATGGAATGTTTTTTTGTGAAAAGTCTTTAATGATATCCACATTTACATTACACCATATAGTTTGTAATACATTTTTTGTTTCACGCTAACCTTGACAGTATAGACTCGATTACGGACGATTAGAAAATGTATTAATTTTCTCATTTAATCTTCTTGGATAAATTGTTATAATCGGGCTACAGTTTTCATATATGTGTCACTCATTGACTTCGGCATTTATGCTTAATTTCTACTGAATTTTAAGATCCGAACCAGATAAATAAACCGTACCAATAATGGTACATATAATAATAATTTTAGTAACCCTTTTTCCCCCTTTCTATATTGTAAATTTATAGTTAATATTATGTAGTAGAATTATTAAAAATAATTTCAGAAGTATTTTTATATAACTGTGCAATTTAATATAATGTATGTTATATTCATACATATAGTATGTGATTAGAATATGTATCACATATTCATTCCGGTGGATATAACAGGCAAAAATAAAACTACCATCGTAAATATCTTAAAGCCGTCAATCTGATGTTATGTATAAATGATGGGGAAAGCAGGGCAAAGTGGTCACCCAATACAATGACGTCACCAGAGAACTGTCATTCTGTGGTCTCTGGTGACGCAGGTGACGCAGGTGTGGTCTCTGGTGACTAGCATCAAACTATTTCGTTTGATGCTAGTGAGTAACCAGACAATCGTTGAACAAGGTGGTTCCATGTTTCATGATTTTAGAGCGGGTATTCCAGTTTTTGAAGTTTCTAGTCTAAGGTAAGTGACTTATATTACACACCATTAAAAGTAACCTGTTGCACTTGAATTTATTTATTGAATGTGTAAGGAAAGAGCATGTTTTGAACTTCACATTGGTGGGTGAGTGGTCTCTGACTGTTCATTAGTTTCCACGCCCCACCAGTGGCTGAGAGGTTCTGCTCTCGAAGCTGGTAGACGGGAGGTGCTGGGTTCGTTCCCAATCGCGCCCGTCGGCCTAATCGTTCGGAGTTTTCGTGGTTTTCTTCGAGCCGTGGATTTATCCATGCGTAAATACGGGTTAGGTTCCCTTAGAAAGACCCCCACGAAGGACACTCCCCCCGGGCCTATATCCCAAGTGTAGATAATTGGCCGTCAATAATCAACCCAACCCAACCCATTAGTTTCCACTGTAAAACGTATCTTGTGCCATGGCTCCTAAACGGGCAAAGTGGTCAGGGTAGTGGCCGTTTGGTTGGATCAAGTGGTGAAGGTTGCATCAGGTGCAATGTTTGTCATCTCTGGGCTCATGAGGCCTGATTACTTTGTGAAGAAGAAGACGTGGAGTTCATTTGCGAAAAATGCAGTGTTTGATTTTGATTTATACTTTTTTATTTGATTACCAAACTCTTATTGGATTTTCATACCATTTTCAAACTTTCATTATGTTTCATACGATTTGTTATATGACAATAAAAATGCTCTAATCATTTAAATAGTGTTTTCAATATTTTTACATCTGTCGGGAAAAGTGGCCATGAAGTGACCACTTTGCCCGTCTGGTCATTTTGACTTTTTTTTGAAAAAACAAAATTCTCATTTCCACTTTATTATTTCGTAAAAATTATAAATACCCTTACATTTCTAAGTAGTCACTCTAGTTCCATGCAAATTGTCAGTTATGTATATATATTTTTTAAGGAGTTACAAAAAATCACAAAACCTTAGGGTGACCACTTTCCCCTGCATTTCCCTATACTAAATTATTATTTTGAACGCCATGAGTTGGGAATCGTAATTGGAAATTGCGAATTGTAAACATGGTTGATGATTAACAATCATTTTCGGTGATCTATCTTCCTGGCATGGATAATTTGTATGTACCAAATAAACCGACGATTCGTTTTGAAATTTGATTCATTAAATATTATTACATGGGTTTGGTTTATTTATATTTAAGAAAAATTCAAGTGAATTGCATTATTTTGACTCGAAATTTTATTGACAAAATAGCTAATTTTCGGGTAATTTAAGTTTTTAACATGCTTTTTCTAATGAAATAGATGATGATTTATTTTAAGTACTACAGAAAGATGTCCAAATCGATTTTCCAAACGAAAATTACGTTGAATGTGTAAATTGAATATAAGTCTCATAAGAGGAATTTACATTTACTGAGTTGCCAAGTCTCCGGCGTTTTGTATGCCAGTATTTTCTTATAGAAAACGTCGTTCTTTTAAATTAAAAAAAAAATCCGATTAAATAAAACATTTTTTTCTGTATTAAAGTACCGGTAATAAAAAACTAGAGATTTGGCAGTTCTGCATTTGTATAAGTATATTAAATAACACGAAATGTTATTCAATTTCAGCAACATATGATGATGTTTAGTGGTTGAAAAATAAGTATTCGTTTAAGGATAGGATAAAATCCCCTGTACAAAGATATGATTAATCTAATGAAATTACAATAGTAAATACATTCAGACATATACTCGAATATGAAATATCACAATTACTGGAAATTGATAACATAAAATTAAAGCGACCGGTGGTTTCAGGAGGGCTCTGCTCCCCTGAAGGAATGTATTCTTATTCTGTAAAAATACAGTAATAAGTAGTTTATCCTATATTGCATAAAACTGTGTTTAATGTGATACATCTAAAATTTCTGAAAGTTTCGATAAAACTTAATATTTTTATAAATGTATAAATAACTTTAAAAAATTGAATTTTAGGATATCAAATATTATGCAGATTTTAAAAATTAGTGAGATTAATGAACAATGATTTGCAGAGCTGACGTTGAGGCCTCTGATTTGCAGATTTACTAGTGTATATAAATTTTGTTTTGTTTGAAATTTTATAAAGTCATTACAATGCAAAAAGCTTACGCACGTTAGACCGTAATAGATCTGATTTACTAATTCATGCTACGCACTCCATTTTCTCTAAGAAATTATTGTAGTAAAACTGAAATTCAAATTGAAAAATATAAATGTATAAATAACTTTAAAAAATTGAATTTTAGGATATCAAATATTATGCAGATTTTTAAAATTAGTGAGATTAATGAACAATGATTTGTAGAGCTGACGTTGAGGCCTCTGATATGCAGATTTACTAGCGTATACAAATTTTGTTTTGTTTGAAATTTTATAAAGTCATTACAATGCAAAAAGCTTTCGCACGTTAGACCGTAATAGATCTGATTTACTAATTCATGCTACTCACTCCATTTTCTCTAGGAAATTATTGTAGTAAATCTGAAATTCAAATTTACATTTTTTGGCAATAGAAGCATGTTTAGGAAATTTAGAAGGCAGATTGACAGACAAATACACGAACTGAAGTCAAAACTACTTTTAGGGTATTTTTAAAAGTGATTTGACATTTGGTATTGTTATTGGAAGCTAAAAGATCGTGTCCAATCAACGAAATATTACCTTTTTATTGTGTCTTCCTAAATGATGTACTTCACTGTTACTGTAGGGTTTGATTCAAATCAAACCATTTCGATTATAAATACAGATTTAAACGAGAAATGTCTACGCATAAATTTGTGATTTCACTTTCAATTGTATGAATGCAAATCGTATAAACTTGTAAAACCTCATTAATATCATTCACTAACACTAGGACATGTTTGTGAAAGTGATTAATGAGTAACAGGTTATTATTACCGAGATTTATTAAAATCGAAACATTTACTTAAATTTATGTATTTTTAACACAGTAAAATCATCATGAAGGAAGTAAGTAATTTCGCATTAAAGTGAATATTTCTGGAATAATTTCAGTTAACGCCTAAGATTCTGATTCTCATATTGTTTAAATGTTATATTTTTAACAGCTATGTCTTTTACATTTATCTCTAATAACTCAGAAGGAATCCTAATGCATAACTAAATTATTCTCAGAGGAATTTGAATCTAACTTCCTTATGCTATCGCTTACCATATTTCAGAATCATTTATCATCATTCAACTAAGTCTACCAATTTGACGTCGTAATACTAATGTGTATTTAAACAATGCGCTTATTCAGGATCCTAATCTTAAACATTCATTGAAGTTATTCATAAAAGGTACTTTTTCAGTGTATAATTATTTTCTTTCTTCAAAATTATTTTACACTATTAAATTTTTGTTCAATAATGAGAACTTGTAGCCACTCGGGTTTTTTTTTCTCCTTCTCGCTCACTCACTCTTTAAATTGGCATAATTGAAATGTTATTCTGACTACGCAGAAAAAAAAATATTTATGCCATATATGAGTCCTGGACATTTAATATGTGCATTTTAGTCGAAAACCGATTTTACATCACTGCTTTTTTATCATCTCAAATTCCCCTCGCTAATGTTAAACATATGGTTGTGGAATGCATTGTTATTTTAAAAATATCTCCCCAGGTAATAATTTTTTTTTCTGTGTACTCTTCTTAAAGTATGTCTCTTTTTTTCTTAGTTGCCAAAATATTTTTTAAATACATATCTAATTTTATTTGAAGCATTAAAATCTTACTCACAGCTCGTACAATTTTAACACATAAAATATTAAATTAGGCATATATTTTAGAAATATTTTGGCAACTAAAAAAAAAGAGACATGCTTTAAGAAGAGTACACAGAAAAAAAGAGGTTAAAAAATCAATATCCTGACAAGATATTAAAAATATGAATGCATGCCACTTCCATAAGTTTAATATTAGTGATAAGAGTTTGAGATCCCGCTGACCAACACCCTTAATTTAGGAACCTCATATGAGGTCCAGGTGATCAAGCGCATTTGGTCACGGCATATTCAAATTTAAAAAAGAATAGGCATTTAAAAATAACCTTGTCGTTAAAGATGAATAGAATTACCTGTTAGACAATTTTACATGGTATCTATTCCAATAATAATATATTAATAAATGTGTGTACATGCGCTGAAAGCCAAAAAGAAAAAAATCCAAACGATGGCTATAACTTCAGTTTTAATTAATGCAAGGTGAAACAAAACGTGCATTTTTTATTTCTATAACGTTAATAATTTACGTTTCTATTAAATAATCTTTCATAATTCGATCTACTCCCAATTCTCATATTTGAGCTAATACGATTTGGTGCAATGGAATGTTTTTTGTGAAAAGTCTTTAATGATATCCACATTTACATTACACCATATGGTTTGTAGTACCTTTTTTGTTTCACGCCAACCTTGATATTAGACTCGCTTACGGAAGATTTGGAAATCTATCATTATTCTCATTTAATCTTCTTGGATAAAGTGTCATAATCAGGCTGCATACTACAGTTTTCATATATGTGTCACTCATTGACTTCAGCATTTATGCTTAATTTCTACTGATTTTTAAGATCCGAACCAGGTAAATAAACCGTACCAATAATGGCACATATAATAATAATTGTAGTAACCCTTTTTTATAAGTGTATGTGTATGTGTATGTGTTATTTATAAGTGTATGTGGCTTTCATTTTCTTTTTTTTTCTTTGGTCCTACACGTTAAAATTGAATCTAACATTTAAAAGTTCAATAGCAACCCCATAATGATATTGCATACTTCAGATACTCGTGAAAAATCTGAAAATGCAAATTGGTATCAAATTCCAATAAGTTAATGACATATGATTATTGAAAAATGAGACAATAAATGTTAAAGATAAATATACGTTATTTAAATATAAATCGAACAATAATTTATGTATTTTCATTACTTTTATTATATTTCGTAAAAGTCCAATCGTAATGTGAATGCGTATTTTCCATAAATATGTTATAATTATGATTGCTGTAGTTTCTTACAGATGCAATTATTTTCTCATGCCCTTATGAGTCTACATTATATTTTTTATTATTTAATAATAATAATAATAATAATAATAATAATAATAATAATAATAATAATAACAAGAATAATAATAATAGTAATATATATATGTGAGTGTGTGTGTGTGTTACGGTGAATATGATTAATTCGGTCATTATTAATAATAACCGGTTATTATTAATAATGACCAGACATAATGGCCGGTCATTATTAATAATGACCGGATTAATCATATTGACCTTAACATATATACTATGCACGGATGATATAATAAAAACTTTCGTGATATATTTTGAAAAAGGCAAAGCATGTAAAAATTTATATAAAGAAGTGAAAAAAATAAATAAATACAGAAGTTGCTCTTTGCAGTTTGTTTTAAGATTTAAATTATTTTTAACAGATAAATCGCAAAATCTAATTTCCAATTAAATGGTAGTTTGCACCATGCATTTAATTTATTTCATTCTCACAAAATAGAGCACAAATATTGCTTTAATGATAAATATTAACTCCATAAAAAAATAGAAAATATAAATATATTGCACAACTTTGCTTCAGTTAGTACGAAAATAAATCAAACTTCAAGAGAGAAACTTTTTTAATTACTCGAAGTTTGTGACAAAACAAGCAGTGGGGCATAATACATCCTTTAAAGAGCCTCCGATGTTAAGAAATCGGAACTTAATTTAATCCGAGTAGAATATTTTTTCGGATATTTAATATGCTTATTAAGGCAATTGTGTCAGTAACAGATGTTAACAAATTATAAGCATTCTTAGAAATCGTAAAGCGTCAAATCTTTTTAATTACTTTCTGTTCGTTTAATGCAAGTAGAATTAATTATATTTATTTTATTAGAAATATAATAATATCTATATTAATTTAAAAAAATTCCTTATATGCATTTCAAAAATGCTGAAGAACCTTTTTTTCGTTTTCTGCTTGCCAGATTCCAGATGCAGGGATTCAAATGTATGCTTAATTAGATAAAAATGAAAACATTGATGCTATAAGTAATTTATATTAAATTGTGTAAGATGTTCAAATATACATTATCTTATAAAAAACAAAATCTCAGTAAATTCCAAATGACATAAATAAATTGCCCGACGGCATATTACAAAACTCTGCATTTTTATGGTCGAATTTGGCTAAGCTTTAATGATTTTTTTCTTGCAACTCTCTTTGAACTGTCTTCTAACTTTTTAAGAAATACTTACAGAAATACTTTTTATGAAGCAGTAGATTTACAGTTATCTTATTAAATATTACGGCACAAGTGTGAAAAAATATAACACACATTATGTACAGAAAAACTAAAACTTAACTAAAATAAAACAATCAACTTTTGAAAGTCGGGAAAGATTATTATTTAGAATTTTTATTTCCTCCTCGGAACAAAGACGATATCCATTTATTTTCCCTGATTCTGATTTTCAAATAAAAGTTTTATATATTTAAAAAATGTATCATATCAAAGAAATTTTTTGAGTAATTGGAGTAGACAATACTGTACAGAAATAAATTATATGGTTAGAAAATATATTATCAAGTAAAGTTTAAAAAGCAGCTTAAAACATTTCTTTTTCTATTTTTATGTTGCTTGCAATTATTTACTTAATGTGTTTTGGCATCTGCTCTGTTTGGTAATACTTTTCATGACTTTCTTTAAAGTATAAAGAATTTTTCGTCGTTTAATTATTCTAGTTTGTTTCTGCTTGCGGAAGACAATTATTGTTATTCAGAACAGTATTTTGAAATGATAAATGGGGTCTCATTTAAGTGTCGGGTGAGTTTCACTTAAATTAAAGTAAAAATAGTGTTTTAATATTCTTTTATAACCATTCAATTTTTATCATGAAAATCACGCCTAATTTCCTAACTGCAATGCATGTTTTCCCCCCAAAATTCCGTTAGAATAAATGAATTTGGCGTGTGCACTAAATTCGATTACGGAAAATTCACTAATTTTTTTTCACGCTTGGTAGGAAGTTCAGCTTTGTGAAATTATTAAAAAGTATATAATTTTAGGTTTGTTTCTGTTTTAAGATATGGCAACAAGAAAGAAAAATATGAAGCATTATTTAAACTATCGTTTTTTAGGATTTCTAAATTGATTTCTCAAAATATAATCATAATTTATTTTTATGAAACTATTAATTAATAAAAGCATATTATTTTAAAAAGACATATTATACTCTTTATTTCTATTTGTTTTTCTATTTTTTTTTTTTGTGTTTAAAATATTTCGCTGTTGCGGTTTAACACAGTTGGCATATTTTGGAGAGCGTGGTTTAGCGCGTAATTAAATCCATTGTTGTTGTAATTTGTGTATAATTTTAACAATAAAAGATGTTTCTCGACATCACCTGCGGCTGGCTAATGGAAAATGCCTTAAAATTACACTATTAATTTATAATTAAGTTCTAAAAATATCAAGATATTTTATTGTCATCGAAACACACCTACGTAGGTAATTTTAAATTCTAACCTATCAGGAAGTTAATTAAAATTCGATTACAAAATTCAGTCTTTACATGCAAAAAAACAACAACTTGTTCTTCATTTTAAGATATATTTTTAAATCACGACTGTCTCACTGGCATTAAGCTATTTTTTCCAGTATGTTAGATCACTAGTATTTTTCAGTTTTTTAGATGTTTTGTAGAAAATCTGTGTTCTTGAACTTAGGGGATGAATAGAACAAGTTTGACTTTATACTTTTTAGTGAAACGTTAGTCAGGCAGGTAATTAGTATATTAAATTGAATAAACGATCACCCTGTATCGTAAAAAGTTTGGAAATATCAGCAGCTCTAAGAAATGGTTATGTAGATTCTATACAATGCATGTACGCATTTGTGTAAGAATAAACACGTATATTCATGAAGATATAAACTTTAGTTTAAAAAAATTAAAACAATTTCCGGTTTCATTTTTTTTTTAATTTTTCAAAGAAAAGTTTATATTTTTATGAATATACGTGCTATTATGTCTATACGAGTCGTACGGACCCTTTAATCATTTCATAAGAGCTAAAGATAATTCCGAGTTTTTCATGACTCATGGTGATCGCAGATCATGAATTTTTCATAGGTATAGTATATATGGGTATATAGTATGCGTGTAAGTCATTAAGTAAGTCACAAAAGATAATTAAAAGATAATTAAATAAGAACTTACAATCATATTCACTTCAAAACTATTTTTATTTCTCAACATATTCTCCACCAATATTTATGCACTTATATCACTGTTTTATCAGTGCGCCAACACTAGCTGAATAACATTCTTTGGGTTGCTGTCTCAGCCACATTAGGACTTCAAGTTGAACCTTTTCATCATCTGTGAACATCATCATGTAACTTCTTCAACATCCACCATACAGCTTCGACTTAGCCCCAACCGATTTTCATTTGTTTAGTCCACTAAAAAAACCATCATGGAAGCAAGATGATGTTCACAGATGATGAAAAGGTTCAACTTGAAGTCCTAATGGGGACACAGCAACCCTGAGATAGCAAACCAAAGAATTGTATGCAGTTGGTGTTGGGGCACTGATAAAACGGTGATATAAGTGTATAAATATTGGTGGAGAATATCTGGAGAAATAAAAATAGTTTTGAAGTGATTATCATTGTAAGTTATTACTTAATTATCTTTTGTGACTTACTTAATGACTTACCGTCGTATATATATGCAATAATAATCAAATTCGAATGAACGTGTCACTTTTAGAATCATGATTAAGATACTCGTTTAAATGACTCATGTTTATACATATAAGTTACGCATATAACACCAAGAAAATAGATACTTCCAAAAATAGTAGCTACTTCCAGTAAAATATCGTAACCATTTAATTTCATTTTCAATTTCATCAGAATAATTTTTATCATAAAAACAGCTGATTAAAATCAACCAAGGATATGCATATGAGTTGTAATTTTTCAACTGAGTGAAACAGTGTCCAGACCAGGATTCGAACCAGGGACCTTTTGACTTAAGCTGCCAATGCTCTGCCGACTGAGCTATCTTGGACAAATCTGGCTGACACAATTCACCTAGCTAAGCATTGATTATGGCATCTGGTCTGTTATTTTAAACAGCTCAGCAAAATAAAACACAGATAATGGAACTCCAGTAAACGCTGGATACGTGATTACACTTGATTAATTTTAACACAATTATTCTATTTGGTAAATAAATCATATGAGTAATAATTTTCCAACTGACGAGTGAAAAAGTGTCCAGGCCAGGAACCGAACCAAGGATTTTTCAGTTTAAGATTCCAATGCTCTGTCATCTGAGCTATCTTGGACGAATCTGGCGAACGCATATCATCCAGGTAACCTTATTAATAATGACATCTTGTCTGTTATTTTAAACAGCTCGATAGAATAAATCGCAGGTATTGGAACTCCAGTAAACGCTGGATACGTAATTAACTTGTGGATATTTTTTTATCTTTCGAAACTTCAGAAACAACCATATTTTCGAAATTTAAAGAAGATACGAAACTTATAAAAACAAGGTTTCTCTTGCTCCCACAGATTCTTTTTGGAAACATTCCGAGTAGATTTTATAGTGTATTAATTAGTTTCCTTAAATCGGAATATTGGTTTTTATGATGCTATCAATTTTCAATTAAACATTTTCAGTTACGTAATGGAATTTATACATGCCAGAGTAACAAAATAATATTAATTTTAATGTTAATGTTAATGCTATTAATTTATTATTTTTGTCTGTAAACCACGTTTGTTGAACATGAAAATGTTTACTTGAGAACTGATAGTATCCTGAAATCGGTATTCCGGTTTGAGAAAACTGATTGATACATTATAAAAGCTACTCAGAAATATTTCCAAAAATCAGTGGTAGTAAAAGAAACTTCGTTGTAATAAATGGTTCTTTAAATATCGAAACTATATTAGTTTCTTAGGTTTCTACAGATAAAGAACGCATTTCGAAACCATGGGTAATTCGGAAGATGTTATTGTCTATGTTCGTACGTGGTTATATTTTATTTTTGGTGGACTAAGAAACTTTTTTTTTCAAACTTATAATTTATTTTACGCTAATGCTGTAGAAAAGATAAAACAAATTTCTTAATTTCTATAAAGCTCATATTGGCATAATATTGTTGAATTCGTTTTAATAACCATTTATTTATTATGTTTACATTGGAACAAATTACAAGATTATACAATACCATGAAAACATAGTCGTTTTTCTCCAGGATTACACAAACAATATTTTAATTTTAGAGAAACATTTTTTATTTAAAAAAAAACATATTCTTTATAAAATTTCATTATTAAATTCTTTAATATATCCTTTTCAATATTATTGCTTTTCATACGACAGTATTCAGCACTATGTCAATGTTTCAGCAAAAAATAATTAATTTGGGTTAGAGGATAGAAACGGCATTGTTTGCCAATTTTATAATCGAATGATTATGCAAAAGAGCATGCACAAAAAATAAAAGATAAAAGCAACTTAAATTTAGCTGATAAACCGAGCGAAGCTCATGGAATATGCATGAATTTCAATTTGTTTTCAAGAAAAATGGTTTAAAGGAAAATAGAATGTTTAAGTTGCGATGTATATTAAACATTGAATTCAAAGCAGCCAATTTTGTGAATAGTTTTCAGAACAAATTTAAAGAATTTATCCTATGCTAATGGGGGTTGCATAATGCTTGCTTTAATTTTGTTTATCCAATATATTTAATTAATCCTAGTTAATATTGTTATTCTGCCTAAATATTCTTATTTTAAGAATTAAATAAATTTTTCAAGAAAATTAGTTTCTTGTGTAAAAGTAATTTGCTTTTATTTTACTTTCAAATTTCTACAAAAAGCTGATTAAAACATGTACTATATGGACCAAACAAACAAAATGTAAAATAATGCAGAGGATAATAAATACATATTTTGCTTTATAATTAAAAATATCTTAACCTAAACATTTATCTTATAATATTCACAGTATAATATGAGAAATTTGGCATAGGGTATCATATGATCATTATCAATGCAGCACCATATGCGAAAAATAATTTTTGAAATTTTGAAATGTCCGTCGATGGAAGCAAAACAGGAATGTTCATTAACAATTCAACAAATAATGAAAATATTGTAATTAAACTTTGACTATACTTGCCATGTTTTGTATAAAACATGATGATATCGTGACAAGAGTTGGAAGCAGCTATTATCTACGTCCAAACGACACCTATTTCTATGCTTCTTTATTATAATTGGTGAAACAATTTGATAAATTGTCAAATGATATAAACGGAATTACTTTCATACATTTGTTGATATCACAACAAGAGTTGGAAGCAGCTATTATCTACGTCCAAACGACACCGATTTCTATGCTTCTTTATTATAATTGGTGAAACAATTTGACAAATTTTCAAATGATATAAACGGAATTATTTTCAGACATTTGTTGATATCATGACAAGAATTGGAAGCAGCTATTATCTACGTCCAAACGACACCTATTTCTATGCTTCTTTATTATAATTGGTGAAACAATTTGATAAATTGTCAAATGATATAAACGGAATTACTTTCAGACATTTGTTGATATCACAACAAGAGTTGGAAGCAGCTATTATCTACGTCCAAACGACACCGATTTCTATGTTTCTTTATTATAATTGGTGAAACAATTTGACAAATTTTCAAATGATATAAACGGAATTACTTTCAGAGATTTGTTGATATCATCACAAGAATTGGAAGCAGCTATTATCTACGTCCAAACGACACCGATTTCTATGCTTCCTTATTATAATTGGTGAAACAATTTAACAAATTTTCAAATGATATATACGGAATTACTTTCAGAAATTTGTTGATATCATCGCATTTCTTATTAAGCAAAGTGAACTGTATAAAATGTCGTTACAATATATTATACAGTGGACTTAAAATGCACGGAATCATCAATTTCAGATTTTCTATAAGAGATATCAACTTATAAAAAATTGACTGAAAATGTAACTCAACTGAAAAAAATGTGTACCTTTACGTAAATAAAACTGTGAATCCCAAAGAACCCACCCTATTTTCAAATGAACAACAAGTCTTTCAAAATTGGGTACTTTTACAGTATAAGGATATTTGGCGAGATAGAGAAAATAGCCTTGGCGAGAGAAGGAAATTTGACAACATATTTTCTTGCAACCTATTCACTGTTTCATATAAAAAAGAGATTTTTTTCAATATTTATACAATTTATTTAATATAAATATGGCATTTATTTATTTTTATATACAGACAGAAGTAAATTGTATATAAACAAGAATAATAACACACACACACACACATAATGTTTATATATATTATAAATACATAATACATATATAAACAAGTATAAAAATTCACCAGGTTTTTTTTCATAGCTGTTTATATAATTTGGCAACAAATCTCACTTTCTGAAGCCGGAATAAAAAAAACTCCAAAGCCCCTATACTTGAAAAGTACCCAATATTGCGTTATTTTACCCATATCTTGAAGTTGTCTTTGGTAATATAGTATAATTTATTCCACATGTATCAGGGTCGTTTAATTCATGCGATAGGTGTTTCGTGTCTAAAACAAGAACCTTCTTATGCTATAGAATTTTTTCATCTACCCACGTTTAATAAAATGACGATTTGTTTATTGCCTGGCACAATAACAATTAGTTTAACAAAACAAAAGAAAAAAAAGAAAAAAATCAGCATATAAGCTTAGCTGAATGATAAGCTAAGACTGAGACTAATGCTGTTTTAGCCTGAGAATAAATTTCCAATAGGAGAATTTTTTCCAGCTTTCTCCTTTTCAAAGCAACCAAATTATCATTTTCGAGAAGCTAACATAATAGGGTTTTTATGAACTTTAAATAAAATTGTACAATAAAAATGCAGAAAAATCCGGTTAAATATAACATTTTTTTTTTTTTTTTGTTTTTTTGACGTGTCTATCTTTTTGTGTTATTGACGTTCAACAAAGGAATTCCCGTTGCAGTATCATTAGGATCTAAAAATGATATGCTTGTCATACTCAATGGTTGGAGTATCATAGTTGAGATTTATTCAAACAGAGCGAAAAATTGCTGGACCTGGACTTGAATCTGGGCTTGCCGCGCCAACGCTCTTCCTACTGAGCTATCCCAAAGATATCCTGGCTCGTATAATTCACTCTTATTTCTTGGACATGCCTGCGAACTGCAGCACTAATTTCATTCATCCGAGCTATAACTACAGCATTTCCTTGATGAACTCTGATCATCATGACCTAATTACACGGTATACAGGAGTTTCCGTATTGTATCACCTTCATCATGCAATGTTAAGTATAGTATGCACTTTGAAACACTTGAGTTTTCTTTCGTCATATTTATTTATAGGCTATTAATTTATGTTTAAACAAAAAGATATTTAATTACATTTTCAGTTTTGTAACAGCAATTGTTTAAAATAAAATTTCCATTTATATAAAGCACTATATAAGATATAGCATTAAATATAATACAAATTATAATACACAAAGAAATTCTACTTGCTTATTTATGAATAATAGAAAATTCTAAAACATTCACATTTCCTTTAAATTATCAAAGGCATACTACAAACAATTTCTTTTCCATTTCGAAAGTGCAACGAAAATTTATCACTGTCATATAACTCATATTTTTGAAGCGTGCTATAAATTTAGAACATTGGTGCATGCTTTATTACTTTTCCACTTATTTCAAAATTGCACTGATTAAATGTTTTTTAAACACTGACTCGTATCTAAAATTTATATGATTTTGTAATGCAACCAATATATTATAATGATGAATTATAGAGGACTGAGATACAAAATAATTCCTATAACAATTAATATTAAAAAAAAACTAAGATTTTACTCTATACGATATAAAATGACATTAAAATTGAGAAGCAGTAAGTAGTTTAAAATTTGTCTTTTTAACATTTTTCTGTGTAAGTTTGAAAAGTTACACGATTAATATACAAGTACTTACCTTGTATTCTGTTTGTCTCACGTGTTTTTTTTTATTCTGAAATTTCTTCACAAAGTGCGAAGTTTGAATTTACAGATGGCATAAGCTGAAGTATCATTAAAAGTGGTCACTGTGAAGTCTATAAAGTTATTCTTTAATAGATTGAGAAATAGAAATTATTATCTTCAATAGATATTTCTTTTTATTTTCGGTACAATAAATCAACATGATTTGTTTTAAATCTGAAAAAGAAAAAATGTTATTGTGATAGTCTTTATTAAATGTTTTATTTTCCTTGAAACTAAATAATTTATTCATTGCCATTTAAATTGAGGATAGAGTTTTACTACGAAAAGACTATTTTCAATTTTGCCTCTAAAAATGTGTCTTGCAAGAAATCTTTTGACGATGAAGGAATACGAAATTTTATTTCAAGCAGGAAAAAAAACAAACTCGGAAATCTTTCACGATTAGACTGCTAAGTTGTGGTCTATAAACATCGCTTACTTCATTTCCGTGTTGCCCATATTTGTTGACACTTACGTGAAACACTGTTGAATAAATATCCTATATTGAAGACGAAAGAAAACTCAAGTACTTCAAAATGTATACTATACTTATTCTACATTTAACATTTAAAATAACTTATTATTTGGTAAAAACGTCACTGACTTAGAAAGAAAATCAAGTTGGAAATTGTACTTTAAACGTGACATAGATTCGTTTGATAGCTAGTTTCACAATGTTAAAAAATCATCCTTATTATGTCAGTGAAATGAATTACATCGTCTGCTATGAGCGAAATGAGGGCGCCCTTTTTTTCTTATTACGTATGGCAAGTTTACAAATATGATTTTTTTTTTCTACACCAGACAGCACTGCAAAATCCACCATGTAGATCTTGCTTTGTGAATGATTACGTCCATGGTTGGTTTAATATTTGTATGACTCATAATGAACGAATCACCTGTGTTTATTTACTCTAATGGATTGAGATATTCGGCTGTTAACGTAATTTTCACTGAAGTTATCACATAATCTATACATTTTTTAATGTAGCTCATCTCTCAAACAAACAATTTTTTTCAACGATCTTTCTAAAAATGTAACTTTTATCCAAATTTATTCGAAAAAATAATTTTGAATAAAAATGGCCGTCTGGCATATGAAAAATAAGTGCTTTGCCCGTATTTGTTTTCCTCAGTCACATGACATGCACTTTTATTATATAGATTACGTACGATAGGATTTAATATAATAAAGAAAACTTTTATTAATATCTTTTTAAGTTTTGATTCAATTTTCATAAAATTTGAAATAACTAGACAAAATTTTACATCGATAATATATATTAAATTTCAACTCATTAGGCTGGGTAGTTTTTGCGCTGTTATATGCGGACAGACGGACGGACCAGACGACGACTATAGGTGCTACGTATTTATATAATTACAAACGCACTTAAAAATTTAATACAAAATTACATTTTTCAAACACCTCTAAAGTATTTTAGATGTTCATACATCTTTAAACGTTATTAAAATTGTACTTTAAAAATTATCTCGAGTGAAACACAGTACTAGTGTCAATAACTTCCTTAACTTATAAAAACAAAGTATAAAAAAGCAATATCATCTATCTTTAAGAATTTTTCCGCTAATGTGATAATGATGTTATAAACGCAAACAAAAGATTTTCTTCAACGATTAAAATAAAATTATTTTAATGCCAGTAATTATTACAATTTATTTTGGGGGTCAACCAAACATTTGTATTGTTGAATTTTGATGATGGATTAGGATTTTCATCAAAAATAAGGGGAGACATGTTTCCCTATTTATATTTATCGAAACCCACATTGACTCTTAAAACGTCCTTAAACCTCTCTGATCCCCACTAACTTAGGAAATGTGTGTCCTACATGAGGCACGTGCAAACTGGTCCAGTGGGATTTTTCATGTCTTTTGAATGCTGAAAACAAATAAACAAATAAAATTTGCTATAAATTACCTTCAGTAAGAAAACTGTGCATTTAATGTTGCCAAGTGACTGAAATAGTGAAAATTTTCGGTTTCCGCAAACTAGTCATGTTGTACATAATTTTCCAGATCTTTTGAATGCTGAAATCATTAAACTAATAACAGTACATTTAAGTAAATTTTTAATTTAATTTAATTACTTGCTTCAACAATAAAATTGAAATAATTTGATATTAGCGATTTACATTCATTTCATTCCTATTTGAATTGTAAAGGATACTGCCCGGTCGTCTACCTTGTTTAATCTAAAGTATTTATTTCTAAGTAATAAATTAATTCGTTCTAGTTAGCACTTGATAACCGAAACACTAACCACGTGAGAATGACGTACATAGCTCTATATTGCTACCCAAAGATCCCATAAGGTTGTTCCACACATAGAGATAAAGACCTTTAGCGTTTAAGGGTGTATTCAAATCCAAACTGCTTATTTTGAGACACATTTGTAAATTCATTTTTGCTCTAAAATGCATCCAATTGGCAGGTTCTCCTATTCAGAAACTTTATAATGTCCGTATTGTCTCGATTTTTTTTATAAAGGCAGAATATATTTCAAAAAGGGCTGTCAAAGTGGACATTTTGAACTGAATTTACCGAAGTGATAGCGCTGGAAACAAAAAAAATATCGTACTGTGAAAATAATTGTTTGTAAATCAATTTCTAATTAATTGAACGAAAAACAAAAACATGGGGCCCTTATAAATGTCTTCATAAATCACGCCGCCAAGTTTCATGTTTTTATTTTTAAAAATGAGTCTGAAAATGTGTCTCAAAAATTTGAGTTGTTGAGCGTGGAAAAATATTTCTTTTGAATACCGCCTTAATTGTGCTGATCTGTATCAAACGGAAATATTTAAAGTCGGATAGCTTGAAATTTTTTTGTCTTTTTCCAGCTGGTTCAGAAAAGAACTTATCATTTAAAAACAATAATTTAAAAATGATTAGAAAATTTCTTTTCAGAAAACTTGTGTTATTGACAACAGTCAAAAGAGTTAAATGTTTTCTGTTGTGAATCAAATAATGGATATTTAAAAATTGTTATATGAAAATAAAATCCAAAAAATAATTATCAGTAATAGTGAGTTTATTTTACAATAATGAAACTGGGAAAGAAGAATTTTGTTAAGAATTGGCCAGATTTGCAATATTTCTACATGAGTGTGCATGCCTTCAGCGAGGACTTTTGCAAATGAATGTGAATCGCAGTATCATTGTCGTATCATCCCGCTCCAGACAACGTTATTTTCAAACTCACGTGCATCGTCCTAAGTTCTCCATCTAGTGGTTTAGTGTGATAATCACTAGGCTGTGTAGGCCCAATGAAATTTAAGAATGAGCATTTTAATGCTATTTATATTAAATTTTATCAAAGAAAAACCTTCAATTTCGGACATACTCAGTAAAATTTATGATTCGTATTTATTATGTCAACAACACATGGGGATTTTTCCCCTTAATTCAACACAATTATGATGAGCAGGTTTCCGATAGCCTTGAACAAAAAAACGTGTTTTCTTCTTACTATCCTCATCTCTCGTAGATCTAAAATGCGCGTAGTTTTATCTCGCTGATCTAAATTGCCTAATAAATAGGAGGATATTCAGATATGCAAAATGTGGTAACTCTACGATATGAACGTAGATAAACTTACAAACACTTTCATAGTGAACTTGTTCGATCATAGTTTGAGGAATCAGAAAGAACGTGCTGTGCATAATGTATTTTTTAAATATATTTTCTACCATTTCATTGGCGCTGTTAAAATATAAAGTTTTCATCCGATAAAAGTGTTTTGAAATAATTGTAACAAAATGCAATCGTTTCCAGATTAGACAAATGCTTCATCTTGTATTAAGGGATTTCTACATTTAAAAGTTCATTTTTTTATATTTTTTCATTGCTATTATTTTTAAGATGTGTATATTAATGTCTCAAAGACACTTATTGAAAAACCAATTAATTATAACCATTTAATTCCAATTAATTAAGTATTTTCCTTGTACACATAACGACTCCTAGCGAGAAACATGTCTCTATCCAATCATCTGGACTGTCAATTTTTCTTGTGTTCCGCAGGTAAAAATTTTATTCTGATTATTATCATTCATAACAATGATTGATACGGAATCCCAATATATGTCAATATTGACATAATTATGATTGCGTAATGCTTTCATCTGGAAGCTTGTTCCGAAAAACACGAATTCCGAAAAAAAAAAACAGTGGAAATCGTCATGTACCTGACCATTTGCATTTTAGTGAAGGGTTCATTTTGGATTTTAAATTTCATGAATTTTTATAGAATTAAGATTGTCTTGTAAGCAAATACGAATTCGACAAGCAACAGATGGCGAGGACTGATCTGCGATTGACTTCATAGGCTAAAGAAGCAATTCTTCAAAGCAAAATGGCTCAAATCCTTCAGAAGAAGTTTTTAGTAGAAGAAGAAGAATTGCTTCATAGTCCTGGTACAGCTGATTAAACGTAAGTAACCATGAAATACGTTTCTTATACGTAAATCTATTTTCGTGTTTTTAGCTAAACGACATTTTTTTCTCTGTTAGCTACTTTTTTTCCGAAATAGTTCAACCAATCTATCTACATCTTGAAGCTATAAGCATAATAAGCATAATTATTAGCTATACCTAAACAAAAATATTGTTGATTTTGAAAAATTAATTAATTCTCCATACGTCTTAAAGTTACGAAAATAATAGGAAAACATCGATTATTTTTAATAGCGTAATTTTATCAATTTTCAACATTTTTCCATAAAAGTTGATTTAAGTTCCGCGTAATTTAATACACTTTAATACTACTATATGTTCATAAGTTTTAGATACGCAGAATCCGAGAAAAATTATCGGCCAGCAGCCGATATACACTGCGCAAGGCCAGATGTGACAAGACTTTGTGGGTGAAAAATGGCAGTATTATTGAGGAAAAAAAGTATATATATATTTCCATGTAGAATAAAAACTATAAGAAAAAAATCGAAGTTGTTATTCTTTAATAAATATGAGAAAAAAATCATTAAAAAAGCAATAAAAATGTATCGTTGGAAGTTGAATACCCCCTTAAATAAGATAAAATCTAGAAAGTACTCGGTAAAAACCTCAGCATTGATGCTGTTTTCTGGATAGTATAATTTTTAAAAATAAAACATTGAAATCGTTTTATGAGAGTATAAATATGGTTTTCCTGCAGTTGTAAAATTCATCTGAAAAATTTTGACAAAAGTTATCAAAAACTGAAAATTATTATGGTCATTGCATGTATAACTAGATATATTGAAAGTAAAAAAATATTAAGATCTATTAAAATTGCAATTTATTAACTGATGTCCTATATATAGGATATTTAATTTTGATAATGAAGTTGATGTTTATTAGATTTTTTTTAAACGAGGTGCCAATTACAATCCCCAACAATGCTGTGTACTCTTTGTGGAATTAAAAGTTTATAAAAACATTTAAATTTAAAAATGGGAATTTTGTCGGTTGCATTCCATTAAAATTCTTGATCAAAGTTTTATCTTTGAACAAATGGAAGCCCCTCTCTTTATATATTTTAAAAACTGCCTTTCATTTTCAAAATTTTGTTAATTTCAATTCGTGACGTATTTCATTACGTAATTTTTTGCTGAATAAATAAATAAAACTTCACATATCAATATTATAGATATATAAAATCGATACTTGATGTATTGATCTAAAACAAAAACAGCCGAGGGGAAAATATTTGATACACCTAATATTTCCATATATTTTTATTTAAAAATGTTAGCCTTTTCTAAATGTGTCTTGAAAAGCTGCTATCTGTTTTTGTCATAAAAAGTTGGAAAATCTCAAGAGACAAATGTGTGTTTTAGAAGAAAATGCGGAACATAAATGATGTAAAAAAGTCAATAGAACTAAATATATATACCAATGTAAAGAGGGTATATTTGTATTTTTATAGAATAGATAGATATATTGCGTTACGGAAGAGATTATTTTAAAATTGTGAATTTGAATAAAAAAATATTAACTTCATATTTGCAACTAATTTTTCTTAACTTTTTTTGTTGTAAATGGTACAAACACACTTCTAGTGTATACAATGGTAGGATTGGAGGAATATGTATTTTAATTTTGTTTTATTTTTTATAAAGATAAATTTTCAAACTAAATTTTCATAATATCTAATTTCAAACAAAGATTTGCAACATTTTCAATTAAATCATTAATAATAGTTTACTTTTAAATGAATTATAGCTCTCAAGAAATACTGCAAAAAAGTTTAAATAATGTATGAAGAAAAAGATTCGCAACTTTTTTTATTTTACATACTTAGTTATGTTAAAAAAATATAAAATTTTGAATATTCTACGGTAATGCTTGCAGGAGGTCTCAAAGAACTCTGTTCATGTCATTAAAATAAAACTTAAAAAAAGTTTTTATCCCAAAATGTGAAGAATTTCCTTAACCTTTAAGTAAAAGTTCCTCCCACACCTATTGTATACCTGAAAATCTAAACTGTGAAGATTTTTCATTTATTTTAAAATTTGTTTTATCAGATTAATAACATGAATTTTATTTCTTGTTATATCTTAAAATTATGTTTTTTCTTCGTAATGAAACATGTAATAGCTCATAAAAACTGATTTAAAATTCGTGGAGGTAAGAGGATTTTTATTACGTATTTGTGGTAATAAATATTTCAAAAACAATATTTCAAGTATATATTTTATGTTATTAATATTTATTATACGATTTGAATGCGAAAGAACCTATAAAAAATCAAGGTTGAATCAATATAATAAACAAATATTTATATTGTCTTATAAAATGGATCGCTTTAAAAAATTGTTCTCAGAAATAAATCTAACTGTCGTTAGTCTAATAAGAAACAAACAGTAAATCCAAGTCAGATGCCTCATCGTGTTAGTTGCCCTAGTTATTCAGTTATTGGATGTGTGGCAGAGCTAGTGACGTTCTTCTACTATTAATCGTTATAAAAAAGCTTAGTAAACGAAGTTACAGCGGTTTATGTCTTCAAATAAATATTATATCCATTAAAGGAAGGTAAATGCTCTTGTAAGATAGAGAAAAGTAGAAGACAAAATGTAATGTACTTACTAGAAATGTTTCATGAAATATTTAGTGAATGTTATTGAAACAGGTATCGAGTAATGTGTTAATTATAGGTTGCAGCCATTTTTTTCCTACTTCCAGAGCTACTGGCTGGGGCATATATCCCTTTATTTAAAGGATACATGCCACACCTGCATCGGGGATATATGCCGTATTTGTGATGCGAATTAAGACGCGCCATTTATAATTATCAAATAACTTTGTTGTGTGAGAATATTTTTTTATATTTTCAGGATTGTGAGAAAATAAATACCTGTTCCTCCTTTTAATTGGCCATGGCCCTTCCAGCGTATCATTACTTAACAAGCCAGGGAGCGGTGTTAGTTGTGATAAATTCTCCATTTAAGCAATTATTAAAAAAAAATAATTTGTTTCATTATAGAAAGTTGGTACAAAATATTACAATTATCTCACATTTTTAAGGGGAAAATATTTAAGTGTTTGATATTTAAAGCTCTGATCAGAACATTTTAATTCAGACATTCTGAACTTTCCCGCTCTTTACATCAGAATATACAAAACCACTAAATAGAAATCTAAAATACCTTAAGTTTATCATTCTCAAAGAAAATTCGAGACTGTACCGGTGCACCATATTAGAGATATAATCCTTCCTTATACTTCTATATTCATCTAATAGTCCTTTTTTTTTGTTGGCAATTCTCCCTCCCCATCCTTAATTTAGATTGCATAAGTTCAACCTCATTCATTATATGAAACATAAAAATCTAGTTCATTTAACACTAAAAAAATTTAGTCTTCGTCAGAATTATTCGATTGGCTTCAAATTTTGTATACCCATTTATTCGAAGAATTAGTAATAGCAAATATCCTTTGATGTGGGAGTGTAATGCACGATTAGTAAACAGAGCCTGTAATCTAAAAAAAAATTATGTAAATAGGATATTAAGTCAAATGCAAATCCATATTTTAAATTATAAATGATAATTACCTATTTTTCCTATTATTTTACGTATGGGCATCTATCCCAATCAAATGGAGTATCTAACCCTGAGGTCGGGGATAAATGTCCAAAATCATTGATTAAGTTTTTTGATAAAAATACTATTTTATAAAGTATTTATATTAAAGTAATATTTTTTATGATGTTCTACATAAAATTTGGAGTAGATAGGTTACATGTGCTCTACAAAAACCATTGCTATAAAAAAATGAAGGGAGGCTTAAGTAGGTCATCTATCCCGTACTTATCCTATATATATTCTAGGAAAATCTCGGTTACTTGTAGCAATTGCATTAAAATTTAATCATAAATAATATTAAAAGTAGGGCAGACGGTTAAAAGATGTACTTAAAAATCGGTATGAGGCAACATTCGTTTGATGATACCTCAGAAAAATGCACATGGATCAAACTTTTCCAAAGTCGAAATTTGTTTATTTATTCATGTAATCAACTTTTTCGTAAACCCAATACGTTTTCAAAGTTATTTTAATAAACACTAGATTTATTCCAGACCTTTTACTATGCTATTATTATTACAGCCTTCTTTAAACAAAGTGTTATGGATTACCCGATCTTTCATCTCAAGTAATTAATTCCAATACTGAAAGTATGTCATCTCATTATACACATCAATCTCGATGGCTGTATATTTATAGTTTGGCCACTTTACAATTTTCAGTTGAGAATGATAAAGTAGCGGATTATTAGTTATTCAAAGATATTTTGATAAACTCATAAAGGCAGTCTGTAAAGAAAAGATAACAAAGTGTTTGCATAAAGATTATCTTTAAAATATATACAAACGAAAGATATAGTTTAGGTCGTGAAGAAATAAATCATTATTGTTGAAAATGTTAATTATAGGAAAATCTAAGAATGACAATTTTCATATTTAACCCATATCGTACCAAGCATTGAAAAAAAATTATATTTTTTATACAATCCTAAATATGTGTTTCTCTAAGCGTATATATACACATAAAATCAAAAAACTGACCAAACTTTTGCTAGTTTGATCGGTACAGGCTGTCCTAAAAATTGGACAATGGTACAATTCGCTGCTATTCGTTGTTACTTAAATCATCTTAGGCATAGTCCAACGTTACATGTTTTACAAATAGTTGTTTGGTCCTCTTCGAATCATGATCTCTGGGTTTTTTAATTGGATGACCACGTGGTATATCTGGGGTCTTATTAAAAAAGGTTTATTTCTGTCCTGTCACCAATCCACTTTGGCACGGAAAATAAGTACCTCGTTAAAATTGTTTATAACATCCAGCTGGAGTTTGTGATATATCGAGAGGGCATCTGGGCATCTAGGCCTCTGCAGATGCAAATAAGAATGTTAACTAGCACTTAAGGAGCCATCTGTTTTAAGCAACGTTACAGCTTCTCGGCGCCCTAAGGAAAAATTTTCTTACAGGGAAAATTTTCCTAACTATGGTGCAAAATCATAATTAATCCAGGAGTCAATGTTTATTCAAAACAAAGCAACCTAATCCAATTTTTAAAATTCTTCCAAAAAAAAACATTTATATCTGAAAGTACTCCAATACTGTGGGAGGGATTCAGCATTTACAAAATAAACACAATACAATTTTAACAATAATTATATAATAATATGATATATGCATTTCAACAAACATAACAATCCAGTAATTTCGTTAAAGGACTTCCTTTTAATATAATCAGTATTAAAAGTATCAACAAGTACATCACAAGTATTTCACAAAGTACATCACAAGTATTTTAAATAAGAGTTCTATTTCACACATTTACATCTTTTAACAACAATAATTTCTATTTATGATTAATAAATTTAAATAATTTTAACACCATAATAAAACAAATACACTTAAATTATTCTTATAATAATCCATTTCTCGTCCTCAAACACTGCTCTGCTTAAACTATCAGCATTTTGGTGCTTTTTTCCTGCTCTATGCTCAATTTTAAAATCGTACGGCTGTAATGCTAAGCTCCAACGCATTAGCCTTGGATTAGAACTCGCATGAGTTTGTAAAAATCGCAATGGGTTATGATCTGTAATAATTCTAAATCTTCGACCGTCTAATAAAAGTGTAATCTTTTTACCGCGAAAACAATACCTGCACATTCCCTCTCGGTTGTGCTATAACGTTGTTCTACCGGGGAGAATTTCCTACTCAAATATAAGGTAGGATGTTCTTCTCCTACCTCATTCTCCTGGCTCAATACTGCTCCAATACCGCAGAGCGAAGCATCTACTTGGACTATGAATTCACGGTGAAAATTTGGCGAATAGAAGAGTGGCTTTTCAGTTAGTTTTTCTGTCAGGGTCCGAAAAGCGCTTTCACACGCAGTGGTCCATTCGACCATGCCTCGTTTCGTTTTTCCTTTTAATGCGTCGGTTAAGGGGGCTGCTATTACGGAAAAGTTTCTTATATATCGTTGGTAATATCCGGCCAAGCCTAGAAACGCACGGATATGTGATTTTGTCTGGGGTGTTCTGTATCTATTGACGATGGAACATTCCCCCCCCCTCTTTTTGTTTTCTGGCAACCCGTTAATATAACCCTGTGTGTGTGAGTAGATGTGCTCGGAACTCGGTGGCGACAAGCCGCCGTTGCTGTCTTCTCTTAATTGTATTTATTAACTAAATAAATACTTTACTTTAAAATACAGTCCATTTTTTTTTCTAAGTTCGCACAACTAGTACGAAACCTCCGCACATTTTTGGTCCTAAGCGACCCGGAGGTAATCAGCGCATCTTCATTGTTTTAACGAAAAACTTGTGATTTCTTTATCTTCAACAAGAAGATCAACAGTATGTCGGAGGCAGTAGTTACGACTCTAAATCGAAAGCGCGGCAACATCAAGTCTCAGCTCGCCAAAATATCCAAAGCGATTAATGAAAATACTTTTGAAATTGCTGAATGGCAGTCTCATTTGGAGTATTTAACTAGAATACAAGAAAAGTTAGAAGTTATCAAGGAGGATTATTATAAAATCGTGAAAGAGGACGATTTTGAACAAACAGAGGAGCAACTGTCTCTACTGGATGAGGACATTAGAAAAATAGAGGTAAGTCTTAAAACCTCTATTAAGAAATTTTATTGTGAATCTAATGTTAGCCCTTCTTTAAGTAATGATATAACTGTTAGTAATCATAAAGCAATTATAAAACTGCCCAAAATTCCATTACCGGTTTTACTGGAAAAATTGAGGAGTGGAGCATTTTTAAAACTGCCTTTAATACGCTCATTACTGAAAATTCTGATTTGAACGAAAATGAAAAGCTTTTCTATCTCCGTGGTGCTTTATTGGGGGAACCCAAAAGCATACAAACCCCAGAAGATAGTTATACGTCTCTCTTTAGTGCATTAGAACAACGGTATGAGAACAAAAGAAGAACAGTAGATTGTCATATAAAAAATATTCTCAACTTGTACCCAATCAAACATGAATCCGCAAAATATCTTCGAAATTTATTAGATAGTGTTAGAAAGAACTTAAGAGCCTTAAAGTTTTAGACTATGAAAGAGATACATTCTCTAACGCCATATTATTAAATATACTTTTAGACAAACTTGATCGAGACACTCGTAAACAATATGAGCTCACGTTAAAAGATAACGAGGTTCCTAACTTTGACGAATTTCTCGAATTCTTAGAACGAAGATGTCAAATCTTAAATAGCATCAGTGTTAGTTCTTCATCAAAATTCAATTCTAACTCTGACAGTTCTAAGTCTTTATTCATGAAATCTGATAAAACACAGAATAAAAAGTGCAGTCTATGCTCTGAAATCCACCCGTTGTACCATTGCGAAAAATATAAGATTATGAAATTAGCAGATAGAATAAATATTGTCAAGAAAAACAAATTTTGTTTTAACTGTCTTAATTCTTCACATTTATTATCATCGTGTGATTCAAAAAATACTTGCTTTGTTTGCAAATCAAAATTTCATCATACTTCCCTACATAAATATTCAGCGCCACAAGCTGATCATTACGAGGTCAAATCAAGCGTCCCAGACACAGCGGCGACTGCCTGTACGCAAAGAGAGAATTTTGAAAGCGATACTCTCAAACATTCGTTTTTTTCTCATGGAAACAATAAATCCGTTTTGATAAACACGGCGATAATTTATATTACAGATTCTAATGGGGTTAAAAGACCGCTACGTGGCATTTTAGACTCTGCGTCAGAAAGTAATTTTATCTCATTTCACGCAGCAACTTTGTTGGGATTAAAGAAAGAAAAAATTCGTATACCGATTGCGGGTTTGAATGATTCAACAATAAATATAAAGGCAAAAACTGCAGTTTGCTTATCTAATAAAAGCGGGGGATTCTCAATGGAATATTGATTCTCTGATCACTCCGAAAATAACAAATTTCAGTCCGTCTAGAAAGATAAGCATTTCTAATTTGAGCATTCCACAAAACATAAAATTGGCGGACCCTGAATTCTTCATTCCGCAAAAAATAGATATACTTCTGGGTGCCGAATTGTTTTTCGAATTTTTAAATGCTGATCACATAAAACTGAAAGATAATTTAATTCTGCAATCAACTTGTTTTGGATATCTGGTATCTGGTAGTGTTTATGATAATAATATAAGGCATAATGAAACCCATTTTTTCTAACAAAAAATCTAGAAGCACTCAATAAGACCTTGAGCTCATTTTGGGAAATAGATAATGTTGATGATTTAAAGCCATGCAGCAGTGACGAATTAACATATTGTAATCAACATTTTGATAAAACGCATTTTAGAAAGGAGGATAGGAGATACGTAGTTGAAATGCCATTCAAACCAGAAACTTCTGAAACTAATTTAGGAAAGTCTAAAAAAATCGCATCTAAAAGATTAGATAATTTGTGGCAACGTTTAGAGCGTGATCCAACAATGAAAAATTTGTACATAGATTTTCTAAATGAATATAAGTATTTGAAGCATATGTATAAAATAGAGGAAAATAGTGATTTTGAAGACAGTGTTTATTTACCTCATCACGGAATTCTGCGACCATCAAACAAAACTACCAAACTGCGCGTTGTTTTTGACGCAAGTGCAAAATCAACAACTGGAAAATCTTTAAATGATATGTTATATAAGGGAGGGGTGCTTCAGGAAGATCTCTTTTCAATATTAGTAAGATTCAGAAAGCACATTTACGCCTTCACGGCAGATATAAAACAAATGTTCAGAATGATAGAAATTAACCCGTCGCAGCATAAATTCCTAAAAATTCTCTGGAAGGACAGTAAGTCATCGCCTGTCAAAGTTTTCCAACTGTGAACCGTTACCTACGGGACCGCCTGCGCCCCATATCTAGCAACCAAAACTTTGCAACAACTTGCTTTGGATGAAAAAAGGGACTCCCCATTGGCTTCGAATATTTTATTAAATGATTTTTACATGGATGATTGCTTGTCTGGTGCTTCAGATTTAACCCAGATGCAATTAATTCAGCGCGAATTAACGCAAATTCTCCAAAGAGGAGGCATGAGCTTGCACAAATGGTGCTCCAATGGAGTACAGTCTAAGGATCAGGAAATATTTCCCCTTGACAGAAATTCCGAGGAAATTATGACAAAAACGTTAGGAATGCTATGGAATAGCTTCAGTGATACATTTACCTACAAGGTAAACATAAGTGAAAAACAAAACTTTACTAAAAGAGATGTCCTTTCACAAATAGCTCGTATCTATGACCCCCTTGGTCTACTTGGACCGGTGATAGCAAAGGCAAAAATCTTCATGCAACAACTGTGGCTACTCAATGTGGATTGGAACGAAAAACTACCTCCACACGTTTCTCAGCAATGGGAAAACTTCATCGCAACATTACCAGAATTAGAGACAATTAAGGTACCAAGGTGTTTCTTAAAAGTGAACGTTAAATCTGTGGTGCTGAACGGTTACGCAGATGCTTCTTCTAAGGCGTACGGTGCAGTCATATATATTCAAACTATCTCCAACACTAATGAACTATCTAGTCAACTTCTTTGCAGCAAGTCCCGTGTTGCTCCGACGAAAGTAATGACTATTCCTAGACTGGAATTATCTGCATGTCTTCTTCTGACAAAATTGACTAACAAGGTCTTAGAGGCCTTAAAACAACCTCTCGACTCCGTCCAGTTGTTCTCTGATTGAACTATAGCACTAGCGTGGATTGAAACTTCTCCAAATTTGTTAAAGACATTTGTGTGCAACAGAGTGTCGCATATTCAGTAGTTATCAAAAAGCTATAAGTGGTCTTACATTCCATCCGAGAGCAATCCAGCTGACATGGTTTCTAGGGGACTTGACGTAAAAGCTCTTGCTGCTAGTGAACTGTGGTGGCAAGGTCCACAACTTTCAACTGTTAGTGAACAATCTTTAGAGACTATTCGTAATCCAGATATTCTGTGTGATAATTTATATGTAAATGAACTGAAACCTCCTGCAAAAATGACTCTTTTCAACATTAATGACTCTAATTTTATGAATGATTTATTTAATTTAACTAATAATTTTTTGAAATTAATTAGAATTCTAGCCTTTATTTATAGATTTATTAGAAATTGTAAGGAGTGCGATAAATTAAAAGGTCCTCTTTCTGCCAACGAGATCCAGAAATCGGAAATTTACTTATTGAAATACATTCAGGTAAAGTATTTTACACATGAAATTGATGCCTTGAAAAAGGGTTCTTCAGTCCCTCCTGCAAGTAAGTTAAAATTTCTGAATCCTTTTTTAGATTGTAATGAATTAATCAGAGTAGGTGGGAGACTCTCACATGCGAACATAAATTATAAAAGCAAATATCCCATAGTTTTGCCAGCAAAGGATAGGTTAACTAAACTTATTTTTCAATACTATCATCTTCGTGATTTTCATATAGGACCCTAGGCTCTTTTGAATACTGTACGTCTAAAATATTGGCCACTCAGCGGCAGAAACATTGCACGTAAGGTTATGCATGAATATGTACAATGCTTCAAAGTTAAGCCCATAATGGCTAACCAGCTGATGGGGGATCTCCCTCCTGAGAGAGTAATACCTAGCTCTCCCTTTTCTAATGTCGGATTAGATCTATGTGGACCCTTTGAAATAAAATACAAGGGCCAGAGAAAGGGTACCCTCCAAAAAATCTATGTAACTATATTTGTATGTATGTTCACTAAAGCTGTACACTTGGATTTTGTTTCAGACTTAACATCTAAAGCAATAATTGCTACTTTAAAGCGATTTTTCTCTCGTCGTGGGAAAAGTTGAACAATTTTTAGCGACAACGCTACAAATTTTGTTGGAGCTTCAGCAGAACTTAAGCGTCTACGAAAACTTATGAATAGCGAAGAAATCTCTAACCTTTTGGCATCAGAGGGCATCTCATGGAAATGTTCTCCTCCTAGAGCACCCAACTTCGGTGGCCTTTGGGAAGCGGGAGTTAAGGCATTTAAATATTATTTTAAGAGAGTAGTGGGTTCAGCTCATTTAACGTTAGAGGAATTTCTAACGGTAATTGCACAAATCGAGGGCATATTAAATTCGCGGCCACTTTCTCCTTTGTCGACAGATGCCGACAGTTTTGAAGTATTGACTCCTGGTTACTTCCTCATAGGAAGACCGCTTAATGCACTTCCAGAACCAAATTTAATTGAGGTAAAGGATAACTTATTAAACAAATGGCAAAGAACACAAAAAATGGTGCAAATTATATGGAAGCGTTGGCAGAATAATTATCTTAGTTACTTACAACAACGAAACAAATGGCTATTTAAAAAGCCAAATATTTTGCCAGGTATGTTGGTATTAGTAAAGGAATCGCAACTTCCTATTTGCACTTGGTCTCTAGGCCGTATTACTAAAGTAATCCCAGGTGCTGACGGACACGTCAGAGTAGTAGAGGTACGAACCACGAAGGGCATTTTTAAAAGATCTGTATCTAAAATTAGTATTTTGCCCATGATAGAAAATGAAATTAATGCTCAGTAACTATTTAATATTTTTTATTATTATTATTCTTAATTGTATAATTATTGTGATTGTTTTAATTGCTTATAATTGTATCATGTTGTTTTCTTTATTATCTGTGTTACATTTGTTATATATTGAAATACATTGTAATATTTCAACGCCGGGCGGGATGTTCTGTATCTATTGGCGATGGACCATTCCCCCCCCCCCTCTTTTTGTATTCTGGCAACCCGTTAATGTAACCCTGTGTGTGTGAGTAGATGTGCTCGGAACTCGGTGGCGACAAGCCGCCGTTGCTGTCTTCTCTTAATCGTATTTATTAACTAAATAAATACTTTACTTTAAGATACAGTCCATTTTTTTTTCTCAGTTCGCACAACTAGTAAGAAACCTCCGCACATGGGGGTAGGGAAATTTTTTACACATTCTATCTTGGCTGCAGCGGGAGAGCGTGTCCCCTGTCCTACAATATGTCCTAAATATTTAACGGTATTCTGGGCAAATTTACATTTAGAAGGTTTTAATTTAAGATTAGCCTTTTGAATTATCTCTAGAACTAAAGCGACATGTTTTAAGTGGTCTTCCCAGGTGTCTGAAAATATCGCGACGTCATCTAAATAAGGTACTGCAAATTCCTCTTTATCTCGTAATAGCCTTGCCATCATTTTACTGAAGAAAAATGGCGCATTCTTCAAACCGAAACCCATTTTTAGGCACCTAAATGAACCAAAGGTTGTACAGAACGCTGCATACCGTTGGGCTCTGAGACTTAAGGGAATTTGCCAATAACCCTCCGCCATATCTAGGACAGTTATGTACTTAGCCAATGCTACTTGTTCAACTCGGTCTTCTATATTCGGAAGGGGGAAATATTCTGTCCTAATTATTTCATTTAAGCGACAGAAATCCACACATGGTCTGGGGTCTTTTCCAGGTGATTCCACCAGTATTAGTGGCGATAAATAGTCACTATCGTCCGCTTCAATAACCCCTAATTTTAACATATTTTGAATCTCCATTTTTACAATTTCTGTTTGCCTATGCGACATTCGATAAGGTTTCGCCCGGACTGTTTTATCGCTAATTAAAGTTATATCATGCTCCACCAGATCTGTTGTTCCAGGGTCGTTCGAAAAACATGCGGCATATTTATTTAAAAGCTCTTTTAATTGGCTAATTTGTGCTTCGTTTAGTTTTTTCTCTAACTCACTAAGTCGAGCTATTTCTTGAATGTCGAAAATTGTTGGGTTAGTCTCAAAATACGGAATATCTAAATCCTGATCTTGTTTTGAGTTTAAATTATCTTTGGAGCACAACAAATTTACATGTTCGGGTCGTGTATGATAGGGTTTTAGCATATTAACATGATAAATTTAGGTTTTTTTCTTTTTTCCTGGCAGTTCTACTACATAGTTAGTCTAGGAGACCGCCAAACATGATACGCACAGATTTTGATGATTTTAAAGTATGTTGTAAGGGTCATACCCCTAACTATTCAGGTCAAAGGTTTCCTTCGAATGGGCTTTAGTTTTCGAGAAATTTCGGGTAAAAGTTCAGCATACAATTCAAATACCCATTAGTTCTCCATCTCGAACAAGGTCTTCGTGGCTCTGTGCTAGCGCGCGCGACTTGACAGCCGGACATGGGGGGTTCTGTCCTCTACTGTGCCTTTTACCTTTTGTTAATCATTTTTATATGTTTTTCGCGTTATAAGTTTTATGCAGATTTATGAATTCTGCATCTTTGAACTTTTTGATATTTTCCTAAAAATTCCATTTTCATTTTCGAATTTTTCGTGAAAATTTATAGTTTTTGCGCAATTTTTATTCTAATATTTCTGTTGATGAAAATCCAAACTATTTTAAAAGTCTTGATATCTCGTCTTTTTAAAATGATTCTTGTTTACATTTATGTATATTTAATTATTTATTTATTGTATTTATGAAATAATGCATTTTTTTAGCTGCATTTTCTATTTAAAAAAATTTAAATGATTAAGAAAAAATTAACAAAATAATGTATCCTTTTAATATTTGATTTGTTCTAAATATACTGAAATATGTTAACTGCTGAAATACTAAAATATTTATCATTACCGACATCGACATTTTTAGTTTATTAAATATGGAACTAATTGTGTGATACATATCGCAAAAATATTCTAAACAAATTCGTCATTAAAAATCGCCTTTAAATATATTCTTTACATAATTTGTTTTAACAGTATTGGAAGAATATATAAATTAGCATATTTTATATTCTTTAAATACTTAAATTGTGATAAATTTATTTAAAAATGCATTAAATTTGGAAAAGAAATTATTTCAAACGTGGTAATTTTCTTTAAAAATACTTAAATTGTGATAAATATTAAAAAATGCATTAAATTTGGAAAAGAAATTATTTCAAAACGTGGTAATTGTCTGCAAAGGATTAAACGAAATGGACAAAAAGAAAATGTTATTTATTCTGATATCCGTAAAAGTCATTGCAGACGATTTTTTTCAGGTATTTTTTATATCTATTGTAATTTACAAACGATTTTTCATTTCTAGTTGAATTTTTCTGTATGGCATCGACTTGTTAGAATTTTTAAAAAAATAATTGTAATATATTATTTTTTATTTGTGCAAAAATGATGTTGAGTTTGAACTTTACAGTTAAATATATTTAAATAACAATATATATATATATATATATATATATATATATACATAACTGGCTAAAACTTGGATATAAGCGTTATTGCTTTAATATTATATTACTCCTTTCAAGAAATGTTGTTGAAATTACTTAATCATACATACCTTTAGAAGATTTGAAATAAAAATATTTTGTATAAATTATAAAAGAATATAAAATTTTATTTAAAATTTCATAAAGTTAAAAAAAAGTATTATTTTAGAACGGTTATTAAAATATAAAGGGTAAATAATAATAAAAAATAAACAAAATCTAGACATAAATTAGTGTGGAATTTCGTGAAATATTAATTTCAAAACTCCACAAAAAAGAAAAAAAAAGTAAAATATCACGAAAAATTCGAAAATGTAAATGGAATTTATTAGGAAAATATCAAAAAGTTCATTAATGCAGAATTCATAAATCTGCATAAAACTTCTAACGCGAAAAACATATAAAATTGATTAAAAAAAGGCGAAAGTCACAGGAGAGGACAGAACCCCCATCTCCGGCTCTTAAGCCGCGCGCGCTAGCACAGAGCCACGAAGACCTCGTTCAAGATCGCGAATTAATGGGTATTTGAAATGCATGCTAAACTTTAACCCGAAATTTCTCGAAAACTAATGCCCATTTGAAGGAAACCTTTGACCTGAATAGTTAGGGGTAGGACCCCTACAACATACTTTAAAATCATCAAAATCTGTGCGCATCATGTTTGGCGGTCTCCTTGTCAGATATTTTATTCATGATTTTTCCCGGCCCTATACATTGCACGGACAGTTTATTCGGTCTAGTTATGACTAAAACTAATACCAAATCTCCTTCCTCAAATTCGCGTTTTAACGCATTTTTATCATACCATACTTTCCATTTACCCTGCATTTCTTCCATATGCGTGACAGCTACTTCGCGACATCGTTTCAAGCGATTAATTAATTTAAATACATAGTCGGTCACTACATCATTTTCAGGTGGGGGTTCGAACCAACGTTCCATTATCAAGATTTCTGGTGTTCGTAGATTTTTTCCATACACTAACTCGGCTGGTGAATAGCCTGTACAACAAAATCGCAGGTAGATGTTCGTCCCAATCGGCGCCTGATTCTATACATAACGACTCAAAAGTCGTTTTAAGGTCCTATTATATCTTTCCACGGGATTAGTCTGGGGGTGATAAACTGAACTATGAGATATCTTAATACCGAAATTATTAAGAAATTCTGTCGTTAAAGCTGAGGTAAAAGACTTGCCCTGGTCGCACTGGAGTATACTGGGAAATCCTGTGCGACTGAATATATTCAGCAGCGCCTCAGTCACTCTAATAGATGTGAGATCCACAAGCGGAAGTACTTCCGGATATTTTGATGCCATGCATACGGCCGTTAAAACATATCGATTTCCATCAGCGGTCAGTGGTAACGGTCCACATGCGTCGATATTTATTTTACTGAACACTTCCTGAATTACCGGAACAAGTTTTAATGGGGCTTTCTTTTTCTCGTTCGTCCGACCCGCTCTTTGACACACATCGCAATTCCGCACAAATTCATCCATTTCTTTATAACAATTAGGCCAATAAAAATACCGAATTAGTTTATCTTTGGATTTCGTGCCGCCTAAGTGTGCTGAAGTGTCTTCATGACACACTGCTTTTATTTTCTGCCGTAACACTTTCGGAATAACTAGTAATCTCGTAACGTTCCCAAATCGATCCTCGCGATTTCTAACTAGTAGCCTGTTTATAACCGAATAAGTTTTTGCCATGCTGTCAGTTTTCTTCTCATCCACTCGGCTAAACAATTCCTTTAACTCTGCACATTCGTGTTGTGCCTTCAAAAACCCTTCCCTATCTATTTTTAACAAGTACAAATCAGGGGCTTCAGCTTCTAATGCAGGAATTTCGATAGGTTCCTCACCTTCCGTTGAATCACGAAGTCCCGATTCTTCGTGATTCGCTATATTCAACTCACTGGGGGGTTCGATTTCCTGAGCTAACCGCTCGAGTTCCTCTGTTTCTTCTTTCAAGCGCCTAGTAATCGCTTGCGTTTGGACTGCATTTACCTGTCCAGTTGGCAAAAATTCATACCCCGTTCTCTCTCTTATCATTGCGGCAGTTTTATTTCCTAAAATGTATCGGTTTTGGTGTAAATGCTTTCCGCAAACAGCGGCTTTCGTACAAATTTTCCCGAATTCTCCCTCTATCTCTACACGCGCTAAAGGTAAACAAATTAGCTCCAGACTAAGCGGTTGTTGAGCCCAAATTTTCTCTCCACAATAATCTTGCGGATGAATGAATTTTCTACATATCAAATCAAGGGTCGCTCCGGTATTTCTGAGAATTCCTATCTTTCGATTATTAACAACCCCAGGAAATGTGTAAGCGTTTAGTAAATCGTTCTTTGGTACCTCTTGCAAATTACTTACGGAACCTAAAGGTTTTTTCTGCAACTTCGGGTGGGATGAGCGAAAATGTGATTCCGATCCACACAGATAACATTTCAAATTTACTCTTTTTTCAAAGGTCCTTTCTCGACTCACCGGTCCGCGCACGGTATTTGCATTAGAAGGTGGGGAGAACCACGGTCTAGTTTCTCGGGGCCTCTCTTGAGCGTATGGGCGCGCTTTTTCCATCCTAACATCTCTAGCGGAACAAAAGCGGAAACAAACAATAGCTTTCTCGGTCGACCGGGTTAAGGCTCCTATAAGGGGAGCTGACGCATATCCATCTTGTTTCCCAAAATAGCCGCCATATTGTAACCCAATTCGGCATTAGTTTACCGCCAGAGCAGGTGTTTGCTATCTCTCTCATTGTCACTCTCCGTCCTCCACTGCGGTAAGCTAACCAGTTTTAGCTTGGTGTTTGGTCCGTTGTTTTATTAAATGACATTATGATTCAGCCTATACTATAGGAGCTCTAAGGTCGCCAGGAAATCACGTGATCTGACGTCATGAATTCTGTTCTAAGGCGCGAGAAACAAACAAGAACTTTCTTAACCGGCAGTGAAGCTGGCCGTGGGAAAGAGCTCTATTTCTGGTAATATTTATTCTCTATTAAGATCACAAGACTTATCTTAAACAAAATGTACGATGACAAAATGACGACAGTCAGTTCGTAAAATTATATATTAGATTTCATACAGATTTCTTTTTCATTTTTATCGTCCTTGAATTTTCCTGCTATTGATAGTGTACTTCAAAGATATATTTTCAAAGATAAGTTTTATAAGAAATCATGAACTTGAATGCCTTTAAAAAATATTTTTCAGATCCTATATCAACATAGAAGTACAGCAACGTCGAACATCGTCAATACTTGGGAAGGTGTACTCTTAGCATTACTATACTACTATTGGTTCTCAGTGGATGCCACATACACGCACAGAAAATTAGTAGTGTGGAGACTCATTTCCTCTCCACGAGGTCATTAGCTGAGATAGAAGTAATGTGCCGGGAGTTTCCTCCTTTTAATAAAAGATGAAAACTGAGAAAAAACTTTGAAGACAAACCTCTCTTCTGCCTCTGTGGTATCTGCCAAATGGAAACTGTCGTCTCGTTCGGCCAGGGGAGTTTTATAAAACACAACAACAAAAGTATCCAATAAAGGATGTACTACGATTACATGGTGAATGCATTGTTTTTGTAAATAAATATCTTCCAATCTATAAAATTAAAAATATTTTTATACATATTCCATAGCATTTTTAACATCAGTCTTTTTATGAGAGCAGTTTCTTTCGTAAAGTATTGTAATTTTATATTATTTCTGAAAACTATTTTTTAACTTACGCTAAATGTTTAACTAAAACATGAGCCAAAAAATTTAAATTATGTAAAATTAGTGTTATACATATATTTGATAACAAAATAAATTAATTATGCCAAACTAATAAAATTTCCATATTAAATTAGATCTAAATCTTGTATTCAGGTATATTCTATTAAATATGGTTTTCCCTCAGAGTTAGGTGTGATTATATAAAAAAAGTATATAAAATATTTTTTATAATTTAAAAAACTAAAAAAATCGACAGTTCTTCCAGTGTGGCTTTAAATTTTTATCAAGAATTTAGAAAAAAAATATTTTCTTATTTTCTAGATACAAAATCTATAAAAATCGATGCTGATAAACTCATTCGTGTGCAAACATTTTCAAATTTGAAGTGATCTGTGGAGATTTAGAGGATGAAATTTGACGGGGTATATGCTCTAGGGTATATTTAATATATACTCTGATTGCAGATAATTTAGAACTGGATATTCAGAATGAAGAGGTAGGATGATAACAGAAATCTACCTAGTGCATTATAAGTGAACTGGAAATAAGTACTCTTATAATATCTAGAGTTAGCAAAAACTTAATTTTAATAGATATTTCACTGACTTTTTTGTGCCTAAACACTTAAAGTGTTCTGTTGTAATGAACTTGAAATCATTTGCTATACTTTTAATATACAATGTGCCTCCTCTGAGAGTTATTCAATAGCTAATCCAAAAACCATTAGTTTTAGAGGTATGGACCAAAACGCAAAAATGTTACAAATGTTATTCTTCATCATATGAAAAGCTATGTACGTCAAAATAGTTATCCTTGGTTTAAAGTTACTAAATTTAAATTTTTATTCGGTCCTTGGGTCCTATAAATTATACCTAGAAAATTATGAATTTTCAGCGTTTTCTGGCACTAAACACATATAACAATGTGTAACAATACCGCATCATTTTATTTACCAAAATTATGGGCTGACTTACTCCATGGTTATGAGTCGGGAAGTAAATATCAAAGTCATTGCAGTTAATGAAGTATATTATCCCTGAGTATTCGGATATGTTAATAGTTATTTTTTTTATTTACTATTCATTATAAATATTATCATTGTATATATGTTAAAATATTTATGAGGAAGTTTACAAGACACCTACATGTACATTAAAATATTGGATTGTAATGTCTTTATTAAATCATTGCATTCAGATAAAAATTGGTTCTAAGCCCATAAAATATATTATATTAATTACTGCAGAAACATTAAACTTTCAATTGGAAAGTAAAGTTTTCTTCACTTAAATTTTTATTACACTCTAAATAAGAAAGAGTGACTATTCACTCTATCGCAGAGTCAAAATTTGCCCAACCTCTTTAGAGTGACTATTCACTCTAGGAAAAAGTGAAATTTTTGACTCTCTGAAAGAGTGAATACTCACTCCTGAGAACTGAATATTCACTCTGAACAGGAGTGGATACTCACTCTTTCAGAAGAGTGACTATCCACTCTTGCAAAAGGAGTGAGTTTTTTCACCCCTGATTGGAGTGAATAGTCACTCGCTTAGGAGTGACTAAAATTCTTGAATAAAAAAGAGAAACTCATTTTACACACACACGCTTGTTCGCAGGCGGTCACCCTCCCAACTGTTAACCGAGCACGTTGCTGCTTGACTTCTTCGCTCGGACGAGAGCTGGTACCTACAGCATGCTACAGCTGCTAACGATAAAAAAAGCTCTTATTACATTATTTTAGCTTTGTTTCTTTTGTGATATTCGAGCGCACTTATTAAATTTGTGTAGAAATCACAAATATTTACGGTGTTTCTCAACTGTGTAAATAAGAAAACTGAAACTTTCTTTTTGTATCATATAATACAGAGACTGTTCGCACATTTTTTAGACAAGTTTGATAAATGATTTAAAAAAATGGAATTATTTTAGAGGAAAAAAAATCTGACAACAACTTATTATGTGTAATTTATATTATCGTCTGATACTTTCAAATTTATTCTTATTTCAAGATTGCGCATGCAAAAAAGCTGTGAAAGGGAAGATGCGTTTTTTTTCTTCTTCCGAACAAAAGTATGCTAATTCGACAGTCTAAAATGATTGCAAAGCGCATAATATAAAAACTTTTTAGTGCGAAATAAACATAACAATTGATTGGAAAGTGCTATTCCAAAAATCAGTACATATACATAGTAAAAAGATACCAGATGGAAAAAAAAAAAACAAGGAAAAAAAAGAGCCCATTTCAAGGCGGAAAACGAAGTTTCAGGCATTTATGACTATCGCAAATTTATCTTACAATGGGAAAATAAAAATAAGAATATTGGACAAAAATGTTACAATCAATTCATTATATTATTAAGAGAATGTGTTACATCCGATATTTACAGAAAAAATGCCATTTTCTTTATTACAATGACTTTTAAAGGGTGAAACTGCATCAAAGCAAAGCTACTGCTCATACTTCAAAAACTACCGCTGTATTTGTTGAAAACATTAAAAACTTACACAGGTATTGTATTTATACCTTTCAACATATTCCTCCAGTCACCTGACGTTTCTTTTATAGTTTATTGTGCATTTGGTCTGCTGAAAAGAGCTCTTTCAAAGGGCAAAACCACATAAAATCAGTGATTAAATGCAATGTTTTTCATTTCATACATAACATTTTCAACATAAGAATGTTTTACATTTTAATTTCAAACGTGCTAAAAATAACAGAAAATTTAATCTGTATAATTATATTTTGTTTATATTCATAAAGAGGTTAGAAATGATATAAAATATGTAAAATAGGTTATTTAAATAAAGAGGAAAATAATTAGCATTCAGAGATATTAAATTTCTGTTTATAAAATAGAAGCAAAATTGTGTTGCAGCTAAGCATAAATTTACTACAAATATTTGTTTTCCCTGCCCTGTTCTTAGCACTGGCAAATCCTGCAATTTGTAAAGCATAAAATATATTTCCTGTCCATAATGCTATCGATTCATTTATTATTTCAATGCCTTTTTCAGTTTTTTTAAAATCGTGCTACTATATATAAAGGATTTCATTTTAGGCGTTTCGTTTCGATAACGGGGGATCTGAGAGATTGCGCCATCTTGTGGTTCTGTTGGAAAAAACTGTTTTTCTTCACTCTTAACGGAGTGAACTATTCACTCTTGTCAACGGAGTGAAACAGTCACTCTCGACAACGGAGTGAGATATTTCACTCCTTTCTAGAGAGTGGAAAATTCCACTCTTTAAAGAGTGCATATTTATAAAATTCACTCCTAAAAGAGTGAAAATGCCTCTCACTCTTCCAAAGAGTCAACTTCTCAGTCCTTCCAATTTTAGAGTGTATATTTAAGATTTTGTTTTGTTTTTTCCATGTTTATCAAACTAAATTGTTTATAAACTAAAATAAATACAGAAACTCCTTTAAAACGTATCCAAAGGTTGGAGTATCATAGTACAGATTTTTTCCAACAGAGCGAAAATATGCCGAGACCAGGACTCAAACCTGGGTATTTTGGTTTGCCGTACCAACGCTCTCCCTACTGAGCTATCCCGACGATATCCTGGGCTGGCATATTTCACTCTTATTGGTTGGACAAGGCTTCAAACTGCAGCGCTAATTTCATTCATCCGAGCTATAACTATGCATTTACATGATGAATCTTGAAATAGCACAGAAACTCCTATATACCATGTAATTAGGTCATAATGTATAGAGGAAAGTATATTCAACTAGGTAAATTATATATACTTTCCTCTATTCATTATGTCTTTTAAAACGTTTTTCATTCTATGTGAAAGATATAAAAGGAATTATAAAAAATACATACAAGTAGAACAATATCAGACAAAAATCTAATAAGCCATATACAGTTGAGAATAATAATAATAACAATTAATAATAATGATCAATAATATCTATACATTATGAATTGTTCCGAAAAATTAATTAATTTTCAACTTTTATATTCAATGGCAATTCATAGTCCATTGTTATAAATTAAAAAAGCCCTTAATTAATTTATATCTTCAGTGTTAAGTCAGATTAATTCATTTAAAAGAATTATCTTTCCCTATTTTAATTTAGTTTCTTGGCATACTTTCACGCTGCAAGTTTTAATAACAGCGATTAATTTCAATTACTTTGCATTAGAAACTATTACATTCTTATCCCCGTCTATTTCAATCATCTTTATAAAGATATAATTAATTCAGCATTGAATGAATAAATCTGTCTCTAATTGTTATATTTTACATGCTGTATCTCAAAATTAAATTCTAATTCGTTAGAAATAGTAACTTAATGATAATTCATTTGAGGTTCATTGGAACGATTAAACACATTATTGGTAATCATACGCTGAATGAAAATGATACTATTAAAGTATATCGCGCTAACGTAATATAGAAAAATTAATTTCGTTTCTTTTTATTTCAACTAATGTTAATTAAATCAAAATCTATACTTTCTTTATTTCTTTAAAACAATTATAGTTCAATTTGATAAGTTAAACTAATCGAAAACTAGTAATCGAATTATTTTTTTTTACTTTATATGGAATCTCATCCGCACATCTGTGTGTTAAGTAATTTTTTTATGCAAAATATCTACCACTATTTCAAAATATTAATTTTCGTTTGTTTATTGATAGATATTACGTATTAATGAAAGCGAACATTACTAGCCAAAAACAGTGGTAGATATTTAAAAAAAAAATCTGCAATATAACAGCACTGCCACTGATACTCATTTAATTTATCCTGTCGTAGGCAATGTAAATCAGAAATCTGGAGACAAGACAGTGCCTCCGCCTAGTCTTGAAAGCACAACCGTAAGTATCAATTTCTGGAAGCAACTAAGACACTTTTGACCGACCCCTCACTCCCATATCATTGCGCTGGAATTTCCCAAAAACCTGAAACTTTGTTTATCTAGAGTATTTTACACACAGGACCAAAATTTAAATTTTTACGTTTCTATCTTTTCTACTTCAAACGGGATATAAACTCAAAGGTTCATCTCTATAATAAAACTGTAAGTCATGTGACTGTCCTCAACAGTTCCGGGATGCCGCATCGCTTTTTCATATGCCAAGCGGCCATTTTTATTCAAAATTATTTTTTCGAATAAACTGCATAAAAGTTACATTTTAAGAAAGATCGTTCAAAATAAATTAATATTTGAGAGATGACTTGCGTTCAATTATGTATATATTCTGCAATAACTTCAGTCGAAAGATTCGCAGTTCAAATTCTCTATTCATAAAAGTAAACAAAAAAAAGATTGATTCGTCGTGAACATTTAAAATATTAAATCATGGAGGTAATCATTCGCAAAGCAAGTTCTCCGCGAATGAATTTTTGGACCGCTGCCTCGCGTCAAAAAAATAATTCGCACCAGTGAGACAATCAAAGTTTACCATAATTATGTGCTATACAACTCAACTTTCGGACCTTTTCTTGACGTAAATTGAACTCATGTAATAATATTTAATGAATCAGATTTTTAGCATTTTTAAAATCGCTAATACAGCTTTTATTTATCGCGTGTACAAATTAGAAATGATACTTTGATTTTGAAATCAAATGTTTTGATTTATGATATTATTTCTTATTTATTTATTTATTTTCTCTTTTAAATGAAAAGTGTGAAGTATTTTAAATTTATGTAATATAAGCATTTTAGATTAAAGTTAAGTATTTTAAATGAAATGAGTGACAGGTTTATAATTTAAAATTAAATTAATTGTAGTATGAATGACGGTGATGGGAACGATATTTGGTGAATTATCATCTGCTCCCGGCTAACAAAAATACTCATAATTAAAAAAAAGAATAAAAATAAATAAATGATAGTTTGCTGTAAATAAATATCTACAAAAACAACTTTTCAAAAGTAAAAAAAGGCCAAGCGTAAAAAAAAAAAGTTGTGGCTAAAAAATGGTGTGATATCAAATTTCCAAGCTATTATATTGCTTATTTAACTTTTTTCCATTAAATAAGTTATCATATATATAAGTCGAGTGCCTACGTATATGTTAATAGAAATCGTTTTCTCCTGTACTAAATACATCCTAATGAGTTTCTGAAAATTCAATTTTTTTCAAATTATGCATGATGGGCTTGGCGGCCATCTTTCCATATTTCTAAGCACCCAAATTTCTAAAGTAAAAGCGTAATATGTTTGCAATGTAATATGTTTATAAAAATTTCGAACTTCAGATTCTAACTACGGACAGATAAATTAGATAAGACTGATATTTTGATAAATTGATTTTTACTAGTTTGAAATTAATAATTACTCTAAAAAATAAATCATAAGATGAATCTTTAAGATAAGTCATCATTATCTTAAGACACAATTTTCAGAGCATACAAGTCTATAAATGAAACTCTTAAATATTTGCTTAAATAACAATTTTGAACTTCGGATTTTAACTACGGATTTGGGTGCTTAGAATTTTGTGAATAATATGCAAAGATGGCCGCCAAGCCCATCATGCATAATTTGAAAAAAATTGAATTTTCAGAAACTCATTAGGATGTATTTAGTACAGGAGAAAACGATTTCTATTAACATATACGGAGGCACTCGACTTATATATATGATAACTTATTTAATGGAAAAAAGTTAAATAAGCAATATAATAGCTTGGAAATTTGATATCACACCATTTTTTAGCCACTACTTTTTTTTTTTTTTACGCTTGGCCTTTTTTTACTTTTGAAAAGTTGTTTTTGTAGATATCATTTCTTTTTTTAAAAATATATTGAACATTATTTAAATAATCTTAACATGAGAAATAATTTAAAAATACATTTTACTTTCAGTCATTGTTTAAAGGGTTAACTAGAAATACCAGTAGATTTTTCAATTAAATGAATTACACTCTTAAAAACAACATACTAAATGTGGCTTGTTATAATACTTGTTATCCTCCGTTAAAAAAATATCACTGACTAATCCATTAAATGAATAAAAATGGAATACGTACATAGCGTGTCAGCGCTGCATTTGAAATCAAACGTGATATCACGCTCTTTTATTATTAGCACTAGCTGGCTTCCCCCGCTAGCGGGCCCCTAATTTACACCGGGGCCTCAATCCTTTTAAAACCTCGAATAAGATCAACCACGAACCTCCGACCTGGTTCCACGCTGCCTTCGGCACCGGATAATCCCTTAATTTGCACATCGAATTGTATAAACCTGTAAACAAACGAACTTCCGACACGGGTCACCGCTGCCTTCGGCACCGTATAGCAATCGTGCTGCGCACGCTCAAGTTCTATCTTCCACCACCAGGTAGCGCAATCTGTTCTATACGAACCTCGGGCACTGAAATCGTTAAGGCTATAGATGTCGAGTCGAATGAGCTATACACCGTCGTGATCTAGCCCATAGAACCAGAGATAAGAAAGTGCCCCCTGGTGGTGAAAAAACGAACTAAAATCGGAAAGCTCTATAGATGTCGAGTCGAATGAGCCATACCCCGTCGTGATCCGACCCATAAAAACAGAGATAGGAAAGCGCCCACTGGTGGTGAAAGCTAATCGCGTTTGGGGGGCAAAGTGGGGGGATGAACACCGGAGATGCATAATAAGATTAGGCAGTCACAGACTTTTCCAACGATGTATCACATGAGGGATATGTGCAAAATTCAGAAAATACCCCCCCCCCACCTGCATAATTTGATTAAGCGTTCACAGACCTTTCCAACGATATAAAACTATCAAGCGCCACCGGCGCCATCACGGCGCCGAGCGAGCCCTTCTCCTCGTCGTGCCCAAGTTCTGATGAACTTTTAATGCTGACCATGACTTTGTCTCGCCAGGTCTCTACGACCGATTCAGAGGGTTCGCGTTCCAGCGAGGCCTCTTCATCTTTGCCCTGGTGTCGACGACAGGTCGTTGCGATCCGGCGGAAGTTCCCACCATCAAAGGAGACTTCCCCACATGACACCTGATGAACCATAGAGACTGTCGGACGGCTTCATCGCCGAGCACCCATAAGGGAGTCGGGTCATCCACCATATGTCTGGCATCCCTACGGCCCTTGCTTTCCCGCAGAGTCCGATCGTGAACATGTATGGAAGGACAAGCCACTGGTCTCATCTTCCGCGGGCGACACTACGTGTGTCGGAAGGCGCCTCTGGCCGACCCAAGACCACGAGGAAACTTGGTCTTTGTCTCATAGACGAGACTCGGCTAGGTTGCCCTCGGTGAACGGCGCGAGTTTGAACCCGACTAGGCAGAACTAGCCAGTAAACCAGCGACTGAGTCCCTGACAAGTCAGAGACTCCCGTTACACCGAGTATGGCGACAAGCATATATCACAGAAACAAATATCACAAAAACATGCACAAACAAATTAAAAATCTAAAAACACAACAAGGAAGGAATCAAGAGGCCGCTATCGGACTCTGGAGGTCGCGGAAAGCTCCTCCAAACGCGCCAAAGAGGCGGGCCCGATCGAGGTTAGTGATTGGTTGAAAATCAGAAGGCGAGCCACTCATCCGCCCGCCAGACGTGGAAATTCCTGGCTGCACGAGAGACGTGCTGGACTAGGTTTCGGCCCATGATTTGATTTCGAGCCCAGACATCGTCGTTTTACCGACGAGCCTCCGGTCCGCACTCCGTGGCCCTATCTCGAGAAAGGTCCCCCCCTCCCAGAAACCTTGCAAGACACATATCGCAGGCTGAGTGAAATGTTCCTGTGTCGTTGCTTGTTCTGGTCGGGCAATCTCGAACCAGGCTTCGAAGGCGACTTCCAACTGATCCTGCCGCAGAGGACTCGCAAGGCGGCCTACGGGGTCCCAAACCCGCTTCGGCCGCGAAGTTCTTCACTGGGAACCATGCAAGTCGGGCTCAACAGATCCTGCCTGTGCTCTCGTCTCCTCATAGACAAGTTTTGCAGCCGCCCGATCCGATTTAGTCAACCTTTGCCCTCGCGTCAACCCCCGGCAGCTCAATGCTCCGGGCACGAGGGATTGGTCTATGCAGTGTCCTTTCGCCACCTTTGCCGTCCCGAAAGTCCCGCGGAACGGGCCTTTTGGCCTCCCGTGAATCTGACGCCTCTCGGCGACTGCGACACGGGTTGTTCTACACATAGGACTCTCAAGAGACGGCATCGGCCTTCCTCCTGGAACACGAAAATCGCACCAATATGGAAGAGGGAGACTTCACTCCGGCTAGACAGACACCGCTTTCAAGCTGTCCCACCACGGCAAGGAGCTACTGCTCCCCTCGTGTCGACTTCAGCTTCGTGCGTCGGGCACCCGGTCATCTTCCTGACTGAACAGGCCGATTCGGAGAAACCCGACGAAGCTTCCGCGCAATGCTCGGCTTCCGGTCACCTCCCCTACCAAAAGGGTCGGGTCAGAATCACCGAGAGGGAGCTCGGGACAGCCTTTCCAACGATATATGACATGAGAGGTGTCGGCAAAATTTAGAAAAGTGCCCCCTTTGGGAGGGGGGTGAAAGCGGGAGGATGGACCCCGAAGATACATAATATGAATAAGCGGCCACAGGCCTTTCGAACAATATATCACATGAGTAGTGTCGGGGGGGACGCAAAATGTGGGGGTTTTACCTGTGGTGCATAACATGAATAACTGGTCACAGCCCTTTGTAACGATATGTGACATGACGGATATCGTTAAAATTTAGAAAAGTGTCCCCCCCCCTTGGGTAGGCAAAACGCGCTCCGCCCCTCCCTATAATTTTTGACGCAGCTTTATTTTTAAAATTTATATTATGTGTTATAAAATATCGTAAAGTTTCAAACAGATAGCCTTATTATACTTCCTAATTTTGTTCACGCTCCTCCCCATCCTCTCCCCGAACTGTGACGCGCCATTCTTTTTCATAATTTTTTTATCATGTGTTATAAACCATCTTAAAGTTTAAAACAGATCGCATTGGAATTTAATATATTTGCTGAAATTACTATTATATGTAGAATAATATAGAAATAAACAATCCTTTAGATTGTAATTGAGATATATGAACAATTTTTAGAATTTATGAAAGCTGATTTTTATTTATTTATTTATTTATCTATTTATTTATTTTTTGTTTATTTTATTTTTTTTTATTTTTTTTTTGCACTGCCCTGTGCATGTTTGGAATTTCTTAGCAATTTCTTAGATTTACATTATTTTATTCAATTAAACATTGTACTGTTACAATAACTTTAAATGGAAACTTCACTTCTAAAACAAAAATAATTTAACAACTGGATTTCATTAATTTATAGAAAAATGACGTGAAAGGTATTCCTGCGAACGAAATGCCTGTCCTTTACCGTTTTTTTTCTTTTTTTTTTTTTTTAGAAATAAATGAATCACCTTTAATTCATTTCAAAAATTTTGTTTACGTTTGGAAAGAAATTTTAAATGCCGATAACTCTTAATGTATACATTTTAGAAGGTACATCTTCCCTCAAAAACTAATTTATTTTTAAAGATCTTTCAAAAACGTATATTATATATTTAAAATATTTTTTTAAGCATAAACAGTACGTCTGATTACTTTATTTTACAATATTTTAAGAACACGCATTTTATCAGACAATTAAATGCACTAAACAAACACGAGTGAAAAATTGACATGGGCCAGGACTCGAACCTGGCACCTTACGCATACCATGCCGACGCTCTGCGACTGAGCCACCCAGATCGATACGCTTGACGGGAATTTCTCATACTTATTCATGTTGGAAACAGTCATCTGCCACAGTTTGCAGTCATATTTAATTGTTTGATAAAATGTGTGTTCTTATAATTATGAAGTTTTATTTAAAAAAAATATCTTCAGAAGAAAATGGCTGACTTGCAGATGAAATTTGATGTTGTTATAACTTGTAACTGATTTGTGCTATTATAATACAGACTAGCCGCCACTGGCGACCAGTTTGGTCTCCCTTAAACGTATGTTAAGCACTGTAACACGTTACTTTTATTCATAATTTATTTTTTTTCCGTAATCCTTCGCCAAACCGGAAGATTCTAATAGACAAATCAAAAACTTTTTCGATCATGGTAGCATTTCGCATATTTTTTGTTGTTATGTATTTCATCTTTCTTGACAAAAACCGCTTAACCAACTGAAGCATTTATGCTTCATATCCGTTTTCTTATCAGTTGCAATATTCTTGCTAATGAGGAGATTCTTAAACATATTAAGCAGTTTTCCGTAATTGGATAAATTGCCAAATGGCGTATTTTAGTTAATACGATTTGGTGCAATGAAGTCTATTTTGTGAAAGTCTTTAATGATATCCACCATTTACACTGAACCATATTGTTGCCAATATTTTTTTGTTTGTTTGTTTGTTTCTCGCTAACTTTGGCTGTAGACTTGACTACGGGAGAATCAAGAAGAAAATCTATCATTATTCTCATTTAAAACGTCTTGAATAATGTGACATAATCGGAGTGCTTATTATAACACGTAATTTTCGAGTATGGTTTGGTGAAACATTGAACTTTTGGAAGCCAGTTTTGATAATCACGTAAATATGTCACACCAACATTACCGCCTATAATTCTAATTACAGCAACCCGTTTTTTCTCTCTATATTGCAACTCTATAGTTAATATAGTGCCCCGGTGCGTCTACGACAGCTGTTCCATCAGAACATTTGATTTCAAAATAAAAGTATCGTTTCTAATTTGCACACGCAAAAAATAAAAGCTGGTATTGGCGATTTTAAAAATTCTATTGGCGAGATTTGCGCACAAATAACACAAAAGTACTTAATGATGTTATGTATTTTGTAAATGTATATTAAATTACTGTTTTGAAAACGATTGGTCATTAATAATGGTAAATATGATTGGTGATTAACAATCATTTTCGGTGGTCTCTCTTCCTTTCACGTATAATACATAAATACCAAATTAACTGACAATTTGTTTCGAAATTTGATTCATTAAATATCATTACATGAGTTGCATTTGTTTACATTCAGCTTACATCAAGAAAAGATAAAGAATGAAGTTGAGTGGTATAGCACATAATTATGGTAAACTTTGATTGTGTCACTGGTACGAATTATTTTTTTGACACCAGGCAGCGCTCCAAAAAGTCTTTCATGAAAAACTAACTTTACGAACGATTATCTCCATGGTTTAATGGTTTAATATTTTAAACCTTCACGACGAATGAATCTTTTATTTTTTGTTTACTTTCATGGATAGAGAATTTGAACTGCGAAGCTAATTTCAACTGAAGTTATTGGAGAATATATACATAATTGAACGTAAGTCATCTCTCAAATATTAATTTATTTTGAACGATCTTTCTAAAAATGTCACATTTATGAAGTTTTATTCGAAAAAATAATTTTTAATAAAAATGGCCGCCTGGCATATGAAAAAGTGAAACGGACATTCCGGAACTGTTGATGACAGTCACATGACTTACGGTTTTATTATAGAGACTAGCCGCCACTGGCGACCAGTTTGGTCGCCCTTAAATGTATGTTAAGCATTGTAACAAATTATTTTTTTCCTTAATCCTTCGCCAAACCGGAAAAATCTAATAGACAAATCAAGAACTTTTGCGATCGTGGTAGCATTTCGCATATTTTTTGTTGTTATGTATTTCATCTTTCTTGACAAAAACCGCTTAACCCACTTTATAATAAATTAATCATTGTGTCTGTGTTTTTAATATAAAATAAACTATTTCATAATAAAATAAAAGTATATGCTGTTTTAGTAATCTCTAATAGGTACCTGAAAATGGGATTTTCTCGCCAAAATGGCGCAAAACAAAAATTCCGCCAACCCTGGTGCGTCCGTGACAGCTGTTCCAATTTAAAATACATGACGTTCACATTTTTCTTTAAAATAGAAAATAGATAAATAAGAAATATTATCATAAATCAAAACATTTGATTTCAAAATTAAAATATCGTTTCTAATTAATACACACGAAAAATAAAAGCTGACAATTTGTTTCGAAATTTGATCCATTAAATATTATTACATGAGTTCAACCACGGAGTTCAACTTACATCAAGAAAAGATCCGAAGGAAGTTGAGTTGTATGGAACAGAATTATGGTAAACTTTGACTGTCTCACTGGTGCTGATTATTTTTTTTTACACCAGGCAGCGGTCCAAAAATTCATGGTTTAATATTTTAAACGTTCACAACGAATGAATCTTTTTTTGTTGTTGTTGTTTACTTTCATGGATAGAGAATTTGAACAGCGAACCTAATTGAAACTGAAGTTATTGCAGAATGTATACATAATTGAACGTAAGTCATCTCTCAAATATTAATTTATTTTGAACGATCTTTCTAAAAATGTAACTTTTATGCAGTTTTATTAGAAAAAATAATTTTGAATAAAAATGGCTGCCTGGCATATGAAAAAGTGAAGCGGCATCCCGGAACTGTTGAGACAGTCACATGACATACGGTTTCATTATATAGATGGTACATGGTCGTTGGCATGTTTTATCTCTGTTTTGGCATAATTTTTTCATCGCCAAGTTAATTAACAGTTTTTTGCTAATTAAGGATAGAAAAAAATATTTTTTTACACTGAATTTTATAAAAGCACATAGATTACGTAATTACTTGTCCAAAAATGCAATCCTTTTTTTATTCTGCCGAATATTAAGATCTGTAGGTTGTTTGAAAAAAAAAGTTTGACGAAGAAAAAAGTGATCATTTTAAGTAACTCGACGTTTTTTTTAAAAATCTATATCTCTGTTTATAAATCACTTATGAAGATGAGTTTGGTCTTAAATTGAAGAAATTCTTCATTAGATTCTTCTAGTTTTCGTTTTTTTTTTTTCTGCGACGCTTGGTTTATTTGTTATCTGATATTTTAATCTGGCATGTTTTGTGGATTTAACATTGCGAAGTTGATTTCTGTATATAAGCAGTAGCGGTCCAGTTTAGTTCTTGGCGTTGTTTGTGTGGCGTTTTTTTTTAAGCTTGGCTTGGCAGAGCGACCGCCCTGCTTGATTGATATACATATCAAAAATAATTTATAGAATTAAAATAAAAAATAAAAGTAAATAAACAACAATTTCCATAACAAAGTTTTCGCCAAATTGGCGGGGGAGGGGGGGAATCGCGCCAACGTGCGTATGTGACATTTGTGCCCAAAAAATATGCGAAATGCTACCATGATCGCAAAAGTTCATGATTTGTCTATTAGAATCTTCCGATTTGGCGAAGGATTAAGGGAAAAATAAATTATGAATAAATGTAACGTGTTGCAATGTTTAACATACATTTAAGGGAGACCAAACTGGTCGCCAGTGGCGGCTAGTTTTCATTATACTCACTCACTCACCGATCATCAAAAAGATAAAGTATATACCGTAGCCGTAGAAACTTGACATTTGGAATAAAAGTAGTGTTTAAGATACAAATAGGGAAAATATTAAACAATCCGGAAAATTCGAAAAATAAAAATTCCAAAATTCGAAAAGTTCCAAACGAATTGAGAAATTGAATATAATTCGGTCTCGTAGTCTTAAAAACAAAAAGTTTGGTGTAAAGATAGTGTTTAGAATTCAGAAAAATTAAAAATTAAAAACACAATTCAAATCGAAAAAAAAACGAAAATTTGAAAATAATTCGATTTTGTAGCGCTTGAAAATTGGAATAAAGGTAGTATTTGGGATACAGATAACAGAAAAAATTAAACAATCCAGAAAATTAGAAAAAAAAAACGATAATTCGATAAATTAAAAAATAAATAAATTTAAAATAATTCGATCAGCCTTAGAAACTTAAAATTTGGCGTAATGATAGTGTAGGATTCAGAAAAAAGAAAAATTAAAAATACAATAAAATTCGAAAATTAAATCAAAAGAATCGAAAATTTTAAAATAATTCGATTTTGTAGCGCTAGACACTTTAAATTGGGAATAAATGTACAAAATAAGGAAAAATTTAAAAATCCGGAAAATTCGAAAAAAATTAAAAATTTGAAAATTTCGAAAAATGAAAAATAATTCGATCTCTTAGTCTTAGAAATTTAAATTTTGCTGTAAAGGTAATGTTTACGATTCAATAAAAGAAAAAATTCAAAAATTCGGAAAATTCGGAAAATTAAATGAAATTGAAAAATCTAAATATTTGTTAAAAATCAAAAAATCGAAAAATTTCGATTTTGTAGTCCTAGAAACTTGAAATTTGGCTTCTTTGTATCCTATAAAGGAAAGGTTTAAGATAAAAAGAAAGGAAAAGTTTAGGATACAAAGAAAGGAAAGGTTTAGGATATAAAGAATAGAAAAAATTGAAAAATCCGGAAATTTCGAAGAAAAGAATGAAAACATTGAAAAATTCGAATAAAGCAATCGAAATAAATTTGATTTGTTGTAATTTTCCAGAATTTTTAATTATTTTTTTAAATCCTAAACAGTACTTTTATGCTAAACTAGCCGCCACTGGCGACCAGATTGGTCGCCCTTAAATGTATGTTAAGCATTGTAACAAATTATTTTTATTCATAATTTATTTTTTTCCTTAATCCTTCGCCAAACCGGAAAAATCTAATAGACAAATCAAGAACTTTTGCGATCGTGGTAGCATTTCGCATATTTGTTGTTGTTATGTATTTCATCTTTCTTGGCAAAAACAGCCTAACCCACTTTATAATAAATTAATCATTGTGTGTGTTTTATAATAAAATTGTGTGTTTTTTAATATAAAATAAGCTATTTCATAATAAAATAAAAGTACATGCTGTTTTAGTAATATCTAATAGGTACCTGAAAATTAGATTTTCTCGCCAAAATGGCACAAAACAAAAATCGCGCCAACTCCAGTGCGTCCGTGACAGCTGTTCCAATTTACGATACATGACGTTCACATTTTTCTTTAAAATAGAAAATAAATAAATAAGAAAAAATATCATAAATTAAAACATTTTATTTCAAAATTAAAGTATCGTTTCTAATTTTCACACGCGAAAAATAAAAGCTGACAATTCGTTTCGAAATTTGATCCATTAAATATTATTACATGAGTTCAACTTACGTCAAGAAAAGATAGTGAAGGAAGTTGAGTTGTATAGAACAGAATTATGGTAAACATTGACTGTCTCACTGGTGCGGATTATTTTTTTTACACCAGGCAACGGGCCAAAAATTCATGGTTTAATATTTTAAACGTTCACAACGAATGAATCTTTTTTTTTTTTCACTTTCATGGATAGAGAATTTGAACTGCGAACCTAATTTAAACTGAAGTTATTGCAGAATGTATACATAATTGAAGGTAAATCATCTCTCAAATATTAATTTTTTTTGAACGATCTTTCTAAAAATGTAACTTTTATGCAGTTTTATTCGAAAAAATAATTTTGAATAAAAATGGCCGCCTGACATATGAAAAAGTGAAGCGGGCATTCCGGAACTGTTGATGACAGTCACATGACTTACGGTTTTATTATAGAGATATCAAGATCTGGGGTTGCCAGTAATACCACAGATCGATAGCATATTTCTGGAATAAACTCAGGGTACTTTGGCTCCCCCATCCATATCTTTGTGCTGGAGTCTCGCGACTCTTTTAACGTAAAAAGTTATAAAAACTCTTCATTTACAAAATATTAAAAGGGGGTTTTCTGTCAAGAAATTGCAATTTTTAGGTGTTTTTCTAAGATACACAAATTTTGCATCTGAGTGCTACTTCAATTGTGCTACTTCATCTTCTCCGTTTTTTAACAAAAATTTAAACATTCTTTGAATTTGTCTCTGCATGACTTCATTTCTTATAGCTCATAAGCTGAGTGGATAATGTATCAGCAGCCAAAACTCCTAATTTATCTCCAATATCTACCCGAAAACTTCTATATTCAAGGTAAGTGCACTCCTTGGAACTACCAACAAGTATGGCACCACTATTTCAAAATAGAATTTTTCTGTTTAATATTTAAATTGCAAAATTTGTAATCACTTTCTTTAATCGTGGACTTATTAATATTTTTTGCGATTAAGTAAGGGGAAAAATCTACGCAGATTCTATGCAGATTCTATACCCTTTTTATTTTATCAATGTATTGAAATGAATTATAAATCAATTATTCTCTGCTTTGTTAACACTTTCAAACACAGTTGAAACGTATTTATGAATTCGGTTCGTCTGTTTTTCTGCCGTCTCTTTGTTCGTAATTTTGTCCATGCTCTAACTTGCATAAATATACTCGGATTGCAAAGCAACTGATGTATGTTATAAAGATTTACTATGACATGTTCTGTATTGAAAATGTAATGTGTAGTATTTATAGTTTGTTTACAGGGAAACTCAAAAGAATTCCGTTATATTACGATCTATATGGAAAATACGTTTGCGGTGTATTTTAATGATATTAGACTATATCAAACTTACTGAAATTGATATATATCATTGAGTAGCACTACAAGAGGCTTACTACAGAATATGGTGTGCATAGCATTCATCGTTCATTTACAGGGACACACAAAAGGATTTGGTTTCAGTACTGCTTATTAACAATAATTTCTGGAAGTGTGTATGCAGGATGCACGTTTTTAAATTTAACTTTTTTTTTTGCTTATTAGTTAGTGTTTTTAAATTCTATAGATCATGTACAGGGCAGCAGAAAAGATCTCGAGTACATTTGATAATATGACGTCATTAGAGAATTAAAAAGAAAATCAATCTGACGTCTAACATTTTGAAGGTCTCTATACAACATATTTAATTTTGAAATTGATTTTTTTTAATATCGCATTTAGTCCACATGACAGATATTATTATGACAGAGTGTAATAGCGAGTTTCGCCCGCTATCAGAGCCGGTTCAGATTTTCGAAATAACGAGAAGTATAGACTGGTAAATTTTTACTTTATAAAAAACATGACTTTTTTTTTCTTTTTTGGAGGAAAATGAAATTTATTTGGATTTATTAAAGGAAGGATAAAGTGTTTTGAAAGGAATATTAAACGTAACCCTTTGTGCGATTTTCAATCACACTTACCCATTTGTTATTATTATTTATATGATCTTGTTAAAGGTTACTAATAAATGCAGTCATGCTTTATGACCGTTTTTACTCTAACTTCTGCTTAAAATGGCACCTTTATTAAACTATGTTTAATGTCACTGCAAGAAAGAATATATATTTTTAAATGAATGCTTCTCTCTCTCTCTCTCTCTCCAAAAGAAAGTATGGAATAACTAAAAAAAATAATAATTCTTAGAGAAAGACTTTTTTATTTGCTTTCAATAGCAGTAAGCAAGTTAATCAATCTACTTCGTTGAATGAAACTGGGAAAAAAATGCAGCCTTTCACTTAAAACAAAAACATCAAAATTAATCCTCTAATTTATTATTTTTGCTTATATATTACTTCGCTACACTTTTGAAAAAAAGCTATTTTCGTGGTGATTTATCACACGAATTTTTTTGGATGATTCTTTTCATTATGGTAATTACTAAAAGATGTAAACAACACAGTTTGAGTAGACAATTTTCCTTATTAAAAGTATAAATCAATTTTTTCAGTATAAAATAGTTAGTAAATGTCGGAAAAGAGTCAGTATTGAATGTGAATGGGACCATGAGACTATTTAGGTTCAGTAATGGATTCTTCTTCTGACTTAGAGCAAACGACACTTAAAAAAAATTTCAATATTTGACAGTGCCAGTAGTTTAATTCATAATATGGAAAACAAGAACGGAAAATCATGCATCAAGCATAGATTATAAAACACTTTCCAACACAGCCATAATATATCAACAAAACTTCTCCGTATAATAAGGTGAAATATGATGTCTAAGTAAACAATTTGGATAACGCGATTTCAGAAATTATCACCAGTAGTAGGACAAATATCCGTATTCTTTTGTGCAGGTCTGTATATAATCTACAGATATGTATGTATATTACATAGTATGCTAAAATTTAGTTCAGTTGAAAATTGCTTTAGGGGGAATTTTTTGTCATAATAATATCTGTCATGTGGACTAAATGCGATATTTAAAAAAATCAATTTCAAAATTAAATATGTTGTATAGAGACCTTCAAAATGTTAGACGTCAGATTAATTTTCTTTTTAATTCTCTAATGACGTCATATTAAGCTGCCTTCTGTATTTACACATACTCATACTCCTTGTATTATTGAGAAATGTTTGAAAATTTCCGTTTTATTACCAATATGACGTCATATTAATCTTTTTTCAATTGGTGAAACTTTTTATTTCATTTTCATTTTTCACGTGGAAATCTTTCAATAGAAAATTAAATATTGTAGAAAGAATTTTATTGTGGATTTTTAATTGTTGGCAACTGCTATAACGAAAAATGTTAAAATTAATAGGTAAAGGCTGTTAGATTTTTGGTTTTTTATTTCTATATATTAAAATAATACGATTTTTTCAAATTTTATGATTTTGAGCTTCATAATAGGTATTTAGCTATAAGTACACAAAATTTCATGACTGTAAGTTACATAGTTTACATAGTAAGTTACATAGTGGCGGACAGCCAACGAAGCGGGAGTAATAGGGTTTCGTGAGATGAACGAAACCCTAAAAAAGATGTATATTCCTTTACATTTCTTTATTTCAAATTTAATGCTTTATTAGATTGGTCATTCGATAATTCACTTAAAATTCAATAAAAGGGTATAATTATTTAAATTTATCATATACTATTTACTTTATTTCCCATTGTTAATTTACTTATATTCCATGTTTAGTGTTGCATCTAGTGATAGATCGAAACAAGTTTTGCATGCTGAAACCGAATTTTCGTCCATTGTCGAGTTTTCGCCGAAAACCAAAACGAAAAAGAAACTATCTCAAATGAAATTTAGCGCTATTGATATATACATACATACAATAAGGATAAAACTTGGAACGTTATTAATTATTTATTCACAAACACATATACATATTTACTGAGACACTTATGCATATTCGTGAATGTGCATGTGTTTGTTTTCAAAAAATATTGTAAACAGAACGAAAAATATTATTTAATCATTATTTTTCAAATGTTTATTCTGAAAAAATATGAGGCACAGAGTTGCTAAGTCTCCCAAATTTTGGACACCAACGTTTTCTTAATAGAAATATTCTCTGTATTTAATCGCAGAATTTCTGTCAATAAATAAAATGAATATTTCTATTTGGAAAAACTGGTGTCCAGAATTCAAAAGACGTAGCATCTATACATTCATTCATTTAACTCTATAGTTATTCATGTAACTAAAAGTGTGCACACAGAGTTTCAAAACTTTAATATTTAGCCTTTAACTTGATATAAATGCAACTTACCATAATTATATTTCTCAAACATGTACGCAAACGATTAAGTGATTTTTATGTGTTAAGTAAAATAAAAATAGTAATCGAATGTTATATATATCGATAATATACAAAAGAATAATATTGCAATAAAAATCCATAAATAAATTTCTTTAAGACATAATTCCATTTTCAAGTTTTACAATTCGTGTTAGAATAGTTCACTGAGTTTTCTGTATTATATTAGCTGATTTAAAAAATTAAACCTTACACAGTTTGATGCAAATTAAGACAAAATATAAATTGACCTTTTGTAACGAAAAATATATTGCATGTGAAATATCTGTTAAGACTAATTTAGTCGAGTTAGATAAATAGTACTATTTACATCACGAAGTGTAAATTTCTAAAACAACAACAAAAACAACAACAATAATAATAATAATAATAATAATAATAATAATAGATAAGGTGATGAAAACATAACAATTTTTCCACCATGTATAAAACACTCTCGCTGTAATCAAAATTAATTGCGCAGATTCTATAATAAAAGTGAAAACATTCAAAATAAGATTAACATGCGATTTTGTCATTGCATTATGAAAATAGAATTTCATGTATGCCACATTTATTACGAAGTCGTTTAATTGAAATTAGCTGAAATATAATAAAGTGTATTTAAAATTGTTGGTATATAATCCAACTTTGTTATTTAAATTTCACCAACACAACACAATTATAAATTCTACTTTCACTTATTATGTATGTTAAAAGTTAAAGCAGTTGCAAAAAAAAAAAAAAATTATAACTATTTAAATTTTGAGAAAAGTGTACTCCTTTCGGAAATAATGAATCTCTTTAAATGCTTTAAATGAGGATACAAGTATTTTATTCAAGTGGTTGAGACCGTTGATTCTTTGACGCTGCGTTAACCATCTAACTTGGATTGGGCTAGGACATTGTCTTTTGCTCATTAGAGTGTATATCACTCATTTATCTTACTTTAAACGTGTATAACATTAACGCACAGAACGCAAGAACAAACTCGAAATATTCGATCAAAAGTATTGCTATCTACAAAGTACTGTTTCATAACAGAAATCTGTGTTACTGGCTTAGATGTGTTCTACAATACGGTTATTACTCGTTTTACGTCGATTTTCGAGAGTAAAATAGCAAACTGTAAATTTTAATGAATTACATGTTTAGATTTATTCAAAATTCTTTAACGAAATATTATCTTAAGATGTTATATTATATATTAAGTATGTTGCAGTTTGTTGCGTACTTCATGAATTGTTGCGTACTTCAGTTTCAATATTCATAAAAAGAATAAAAAATAGAGCCGATAAGAATATAAAAATGGCTCTTTTCGAAAGTGAATACAACATTTTTTTCAAAATTTTTTTTATTATATTATTTTATTAACGATTATATGTATTCAATATTATGTAATATTTCAATTCACTGTAATTGTTAAAGAGGTTGTTTGCGACATATTGTGGACATAAATCCCATTCATTTAAAAGTGTTGAATTTATGAAATGAAAAATCCTGGGTAAATGTTTACATATTTCGCAACTTTTCATAGAGCATTTCAAACATACTGAAACAGATTAAGAACTGTCGACATTGCGAGCAAATCCATACGTATAATATCTTCTACCTCAAGATAATCCGTAGCGTCTTGCTCTCTGTAGCCTCCATAAAATGGAGTCTGGGTCAACAGCCCCAGATGAAGTTTCACACGAGGTTCAAGAATAGCAACACTAAACGGCTGCACGGATACCTGTAGAGTCGTAGAACACACATTTAAGAGGTCCTATGCCAAGAGGTTGGCTGTCTACGAGGGGGAGGTTTCTGTTTCTGCAGTGATGTTAGACTATAAATCTTAATGCCGTCTCAAACAAGGATTCCGAGACCACCAAAATGGTCAATTTTCAGTATTTTGGTAGAAAGATAGCGGGCGCCATGCTCTCCCCACATAAATATTCGCCGAGAATCAGTTTGTGTATTGTATGTTGACTCACCAGTGAGGAGGACATGCATCCAATCCTGCTGTGTTACAGATACATCTGTTTGGCTGCATAAAATCATCTCTGTGGTGCACAAAGGTCTTATGCATGCGAGTATTGTGACAGAATAGCGGAACAGGAATAAAGAACACTTTGAAGATTTTCTGAGAATTTATCTTTCAGATTATGGCCCAAACTTCATTTCATGGACTAAAATACCAGACCACACAAAGCACAATTTAATGGTGAGTTTTTTTCCCTCAAGAAAATTGTTTCCGTCAATCATTCATAATCTTTGTCTGGTTTGGTCTGCAAGGTGACCGGATTTAAACATATTACACATGCTTAGGATGCTCTAGAAAGAGTCATGATCATTGATGTTGGCACATCCTTGATGTTGGCACAGCATGATGTTGGCACATCCAGGATTCTCCAAGATTTAAAATCGCACTTTTAGATGAGTATGATTAGTTGCTACAAGCTGTCATTAACAAATCTCGTTAATAATATGAGCACTCGTTTTACAGCCAGTATAGCTGTGCGGGGTGTCCACACTCCATATGAGCCGACCTAATTTTCTACTATAGACCGGGAGGCGGAAGCACAGACAATCACCTCATCGAGTTCACGGCTGAAATTCCAGAATTAGTTAAAACTCAATTCGCATATTAAAACGCAATCGGTTTGCCAAGTCATATCTTGGTAGAAACACCTTAAAACCCCATTTTAGCGGTTTACTCGTAGGTTTACTATTGTGTTTTCCTGCACCCAACGGTATGAAAACATGGAGGACGGGCAGCAGGAACACACAATGGTACACCTACGAGCCAACCGCTAAAATCGGGTTTTCGGGTGTTTTCCACCAATATATGACGGCAGACCGATTGCGTTTTAATATGCGAATCAAGTTTTAACTAATTTTGGAATTTCAGCCGTGAACTCGATGAGGTGATTGTCTGTGCTGCCGCCTCCCGGTCTACTATGATGCGTCAAGCTTTAACCATTTTTAATCTAATGTGAATATTACAAAAGTCTTAATTTCTTTCTTCTCGTTATGTTTCTATATGATGCGCCATACTATGAGGCACTTGTGTATCAAATATCATATTTCTATATATATTTGTTTTTTTAATTAGGCAAAATACTCTCTAACTTAAATTTTGGAGGCCAGTTACTTTTCCAAGCAGATAAATTTCAAATTTATAAATATGCATAAAATCCCTTCGAATAATGCATGTAGATAACAATTATTATTTTTAAAGATGTACTGAATCGGGACGTTGGACTGTTTAGGTTAGAAAAAAATAAAATTCTAAAACAAGCATTTGAGGCTACTGAAATTAAAAATGCTTATAATTGTCATTTTCAGAATTCAGTCTTTGGGAACAATTTAAGAAATACGACTCATTCACTCTTAATGGCACACAGTAATGTTATGTAAAAAAATTTTAAAAAAAAATCACCGTTTTAAGTTTTAATGAGCTGTTCTTTTCTATTTTCATTTGAATTTATAAGAACTATAAACGATTTCTAAAGAACGCTTTCTAACCATTTCAGACATTACATTTATTTCTCTTTCCTTTTTATAGCAGCAATCAGTTTTTCTATAGTAATGAACAAAATTCTACGCTAATGATAATCGCTAAAATAATGAAAAACAGAATACTTAGAAATAATTGGCTTGATAATGTAAAAATCTTTAAAATGTATGTGATCGTCATATACTACAAATTAGGATGTTAGGTACTTTAAGAGTAAAATGATATAAATTTTAATGTAAAATTTTTTATCCTAAGTTTCGTAATAAAACTTTTTAAAAATTATTCCTTTGTTTTAATAATTATTTTTCATTAATGAATGTTATATAAAATAATTATAGCCCATAAAGTGGGTTATGGATGAAACAAAATTTTAGCAGAAGAATATTTAGATTTAGATTTATTTTTTCTTTCGAAATATTAATCTGTATCATTTTGTTGACCAAATAATATTTTCTTATATGCTTATTTTGATTGATGTAAGTGTAAAAAGTTCATATTTTTTGTTCATAATCAGAGCTTTACAAGTTTGATAAAATCTAGTAGCCAGGAAAAAAAATACTAGTCGCCAGCAAAAAATAATTACCCCATCATCTTTCCCGAACTTATAATTACTTATATTATGTTGACAACTTATATAAACACAAAAATCAGATTTAAAACTTACCCCCCCCCCCCAAAAAAAAAAAAAAAAAAAAAAAAAAAACGAGCATTTTTTTAGCATTGTATCCAATTTTAGATGTCACAGAGGCTGGATTGACAATATTTCTTACTGTTTTATTGAAATATCCTCTCTCCCTCTACATTCTAATCATGTGACATATACTAGCTGGTTATAGCTAAAAATAATACTGTTTTCTGTACATGAGTTGGAAAATGCCTTTTAAATTTAATTCTTCCATTAAAAGTACGAGAGAAGAGGAAGATCACTGCTTACCGCACACGAATAGGGGTGGGGTAAAGAAAAAGCGCCATTTGTGCTCATTTCTTATGTAATTTTTTTTTTACAGAAAACACCCGAAAGATTAAATAACTTAGTCGCCAGATCAAAAAATTTGGTAGCCAGTGGCGACCTGGCGACCGCATTTGTCAAGTCCTGTTCATAATAGTAAAATGTAATAAAATAAATATACTTTTTATATTTCTTTTCATTTCGATTTATATTGCAATTTTAAATGAAGCTTTTACGAATGCTGTTATTTAATATAATAAAAGAAAATCAGTACACCGAAACAAAACATCCCGTTGTAATTAACATTGTATTATTGAAAGCTCTGAAAAAACAATTCACAGAAATAGAAATAAATAAATATTTTTAAAAATGTTAGTAAAACTATAAAGTTCATCTCGAATAAAAATTTACAAGTACTGTAATTCACTATAACAGAAACCGTTAACCTATCAGTAGAAAATTTCATTAAATTTAACGGGGTAAAAAGGACTTTGGGGTTCAGAGTCGCGATAAACGATTTTTATGTTAAATGTTGCGAAATGAAAGATATAATTTCATTTCAACAACCCATTGTAATCGGGAAAACAGCTTAAAAATCTTATATTTTATTAGCATTAAAACAAGAACGATAAAATCATGCATCAGGCATGGATTATGAAACATTCTTCAACACTAGCAAAATATTTCTTCATACAAGATATATCCGAAGGTGGTTCAAAAAGTAAGGTAACAAGCCTTCTGACAGGGGCACAAATTTCCTGCGGAAATTAATTTTCCTGCCCCTACAGCTGAGATGATCACAGCATCCATACGATGCCGGTAGATGGATCTAGTTGTGCAGTAGCGCGCCAAAGTCTCAGTTAGAAGATAGAGACGATCACACAAACGTAGTCGGCCATTGAAGTAAGAAGTATGATAAGGGTTTTGTACCTAAAAAAACGTCCTTAGCTGAAATTCATCGGCAACTGGTGGAAGTGCGTGGAGTGAGTTTAATATCACGAAAACTGGTGGGGTTTTGGTACACAGAATTTGATAAAAGCAAAACAGATGTACGAGACGAGCAAAGATAAGGCAATTCTCAGGAAACAACCTGAACTGCTCTCGAAAGGTGTCCTAGTGTTGTACGACAACGCCCGATCGCATACGGCTTCAGTATAGCATTTCCAATGGGAAGTATTGGAACACCCACAATACAGCCGGAACTCGCACCAAGTTATATTCGTCTCTTCGGACCGTTGAAAAAGCACCTATTTGATCAGCATTTCAGTACCGAAGACGAAGTTCAGCAAGCCATATTGATGTGGCTCCACAACATTGATGCTGATTTCTTCTATGACCGTTTCGACACGTTTGTGTACCGAAGGAGCAAATGCTTTGATAATCATGGTGACTATGTGGAGAAGTTATATGTACGAGGGCCTTACTATGTTGTGCATCTCTTTGAATACGTGAATGCATTTTTTCTCCCACAGAGCTTGTTACTTTACTTTTTCAGCTACCTTCGTAAATAAGCAATTTCAAAAACCCATAACTCAGTAAAAACCCATTTTTAGAAGTTTTTCTCTATATCGTGTTATGTGTGCAAATTATTTCGTGCAGTCCTGTACATAATATATAGATATTATACATACCACGTAATTCACTGAACATTAGATAAGTTTGGAAATGCTTACCACAGCGGATCCACCAACCGAAATCTTTTGTTCATCTCTGTAAATGAACAATAAATGCTATGCATTTCATAAACAATAGAAAACATATTGATTTGATTTTATTGCATAAGAGGGACTGCTCAGACAAGAAAACTAAATCTGTAGAGCGTAGTATCCCTACCGGTCCCTTTATTAAGGTCTAAAATAAAAGTTACATTGATCAGCCGCAGTTGATGCCGCCGGAAAACGCGACAATGAGCGGCAAAACATAAACATAAGAAAGAAATATAATACAGGCGACCCTGCCAAGAGTGCTCCAATAACAAGCAAGTGACAGGGACTGATTAAAGCTTTTACAGGAGTGGTCCATCACTGCCGGAAAACAGATTTTCCCACGCGACACTGGTCAGTGAGGGGCATCAGTAGGTGGTAGAAACTTTTGGTTCGGAAAAACTCTTCGCGGTAAGCGCGCGTTTCTCTTCCAGAGATCTACGCACGACAGGGGGCAGAGATTTGAAGAATTGTAATCCGACAGACGGGTTCCCTAAGTTAAATTTGAGAGGTAAGTTAAGTGGTCAAAATTACTGTTTAGTTACCTCTTTAGAAGTGGTCGAGTTAGGATATTAGCGAGCCAATTTTTAATCGAAAACATATTCTAGTTCACCTTAGTACTTTGTTCTTTTAAATTTTTATTAACGCTTTCGAACATAGTTGAAAAGTATTTATGACTTTTGGCGTCTGGCCGTACTCTAACTCTCGTAAATATACTCATATTGCATTGTAACTTTTATATGTTATTCACGTTTACAATAACACGATCTCTATTGAAAATAAAGTATGTACAATTTATATTTCAAATAAAATAAGTTGAAACTGGTGTGAAACAATAATAACTAAAATATCTTCTTAAAACACCATCAAAATTTTTAAAATGCGCTAGGCCTTTCGAAAGATCTGAGTCTTTCTTCATCAGGCGCAAAAAGACGTGCTTCTACTATGAAAGCAGCAGCAAGACTGAAATGAGAGATAAGGGAGAGGAAACAAGCTGAAACAACAGCCAATAGGAAAGTAGAAATCAACAGCCAATAGGAAAGTAGAAATCAACAGCCAATAGGAAAACAGAAGGAGAGGACAACAGCCAATCACAGAAGAGTAAAATCAAGACAATAGAATACGAAATAAAAGGGGAATAAGGAAGGGAAAAAAACACAGATATATTAAAAAATGGAAACAGATGAAAATTAAGAAAAATAAATCTTCTATTGCCAAGCACTCTTGGGATTCCGGCCATTGTTTTAATTTTAAAAATGCTAAAATTATATCTTTAATGCCAATAGTATCTCTGAATTGGATTTCCTTGAAAATTTAGTTATTTATCTTAATCGTGATGTTATTGTTAATGATAAATCTGATTCCACAATGCTCTCTGCTGCTTGGAAAAACCTCTTCTGTACTACCATATAATTTATTTTTGTATTAATTAATATTAGTCTGTTTTTATATATATTAATATATTTTGGTTACATATTTATTTATTAATTTTCATCTGTTTCCATTTTTTAATATATCTGTGTTTTTTTCCTTCCTTATTCCCCTTCTATTTCGTATTCTATTGTCTTGATTTTACTCTTCTGTGATTGGCTGTTGTCCACTCCTTCTGTTTTCCTATTGGCTGTTGATTTCTACTTTCCTATTGGCTGTTGTTTCAGCTTGTTTCCTCTCCCTTATCTCTTATTTCAGTCTTGCTGCTGCTTTCATAGTAGAAGCACGTCTTTTTGCGCCTGACGAAGAAAGACTCAGATCTTTCGAAAGGCCTAGCGCATTTTAAAAATTTTGATGGTGTTTTAAGAAGATATTTTAGTTATTACAATTTATATTTCGTTTACAGCGTCACTCAAAAGTATTTCGTTACATAACGGTCAATCGGAAAAAATCGTTTCAAGTGCATTTTAATGATGTTACACCATTTCAAACTTAATGAAATTGATATACACTTATGAAATGCAATGAAATATGCTTTCTGTAGAGTATGAGGTATAAAGCATTTATTATTCATTTACAGACTCATACAAAAAACAATTATGTTACATAATGTTCTGCGGGGGAAAATCGTTTGAAGTGTATTTTAATGATGTAATAATATTTCAAACATAATAAAATTTATATGCATTACTGAGGTCCACACTATAAGTTGATTACTAAAAAGTATGGTGAGCATTGCATTTACTGTTACAGGGACTTCAGAATTCAGTTACAGTACTCTCAATGAGAGATTATTGTTGGAAGTGCATTTTCAACTTTAGTTTTGCATAGTCCGTGGTGTTTATAAATTCTGTTGATCATATACGGGGCTACACAAAGGAATTTGTAAGTATTACTGACTAAGGTAGTGAATTGCTTAAGGGTACTTTTTAATTGTGTTATGCATTTTCCTACTGAACTATATTTAATATACTAATAGAAGTTTCTAGAATATATGTAAATTTCATTTATATACAGGGCTACGTAAAGAACAAGATACATTGTCGTTTACGGTTGATAATTATTAGAAGTGCGTTTTAAGTTATGTGATGCGTTTTATAACGTAATTAAATTTTAGATTAATATGTAATGCGCACAAAAGTCTTATAATATAGAGGTCTCGATAATATAGAGGTCTGTACAAAAGCATTTGGTCGCATATAACATATAATGGCGAAAATAGTTAAAAGTGAATTTTCTAACTGAATTAAATTTTAGCACGCTATGTAGTACATACAGGCAGATCTATAGGTCATATACACGGCTGCACAAAGTAATTTGACTGTTTTTTGACTATGGAAGTTAATAACTAAAACTGGATTTTTAAATGTGTTATTATTTTCTGAACTGTTTACTTACATATCTTCTTTCACCTTATTTAGCGATGAAGTTCCATTACAGTTTACCGGATGAGATGGAAAATGTTTCTGAATCTATGCTTGAAGTATGATTTTTCATTCTTGTTATGTTTGAAGTATCATAACATCATTAAAATCCACCACAAACAATTTTCTCTCATAGGCCATAATGTAATGAATAGTAGGGTGGATCGATGTTATATGGTGAAAAAATAAATATTATTAATCAAAACCTACCTATGCGGAAAAGATGTTCTATTGTAAGGAGATCAAGAGAAATATAATTAAAAAAATTAATTTTAAAATTTAATACTGCTGCAGAGAGTTTGAATTTTCGAAAAAAATATTGGAAAAAGACCTAATTTTGGTTAGATGATTTTTGATTCAAAATAATTGTTTTAATTTTAATCAAAGCATACCTAAAAGATGTTATATTGTATGGAAATTAAAAGAAAATTAATAAAAAATAATAATTTCAAAATTTAATACTGCCGCAAGGGGGTTGGATTTTCGAAAAAAGGGCAATTCCAGCTTTTTCATTCTCCCGCTTTATCCTTCCACCCCTCCATAAGTTGGAAGCGCTACGTCATGGAATCTTCCCTACGTCATATCATACGCCCTCGTGGCTCTTTTACCGTAAAAAGACTCAAATACATAAATTTCAAACACCTCGCGGCAGTATTAAATTTTGAAATTATTTTTCTTAATTATTTTTCTCTTAATCTCCATACAATAGAATATCTTTTCCGCATAGGTAGGTTTTGATTAATATTAAAACAATTATTTTAATTCAAAAATCATCTAACCAAAATTATGGTTTTTTTTTTCATTTTTTTAGAAATTTCAACCTTATTGCGGCAGTATTAAATTTTGAAATTAATTTTTTTAATTATTTTTCTCTTAATCTCCATACAATAGAACATCTTTTCCGCATAGGTAGGTTTTGAAATTGTGAAAAAAAAAAATTCGATCCACCCTAATGAATAGGCCATAATGTAATGTCCTTTGTGTATCCCCGAAAACGAGCTTTAATTGCAACTTTTCCTATACTCCTGAGAAAGCATGCTGTCGCCCGCATCAGTGATTAATATCAATCTAATTATGTTTTAATTATCGTTACATGAATAAAATGCACCACAAACTATTTTTCTCCATACACTATAATGTAACGGAAATCTTTTGCGTGTCGCTGTAAATGAAATATATATGCTACACACTTTATTTTCAGTATCGGAGGACATTTTATAATAAAACTTACATGGCAATGCAAGTATATTTACGAGAGTTAGAGCACGGACAGACGTGCACAGAAGCCAAATTCATAAACACTTTTCAACTATGTTGGAAAGTGTTCAAAAGCTAAGTAATGGATCTATAAATACAAACAAACAGTCAGTGTTAAAGCTTATAAAAATCTTGAAATTTTTGTTTCTCTTTTAATGAATATAATGTTATTATATTCTTTATATGTATATAAAATTGTTGGAGCATAGCTTTGAATTCCCATGAAAAATTACACTTTTGTCAGCACGATATCTTTCAAAATAATATTCGCATTAACGCGAAAATTGGCCTGGAAGTCGATAGTACCTAGAACTCACACGTAAATGAAAATCAAAAATATTCGTCAAAATAAACGCTACGAAACTTCGGTCCAAATATTTGCTTTTTTCCCATAGAAGTAATATTGCAATTATTTAATTTTAATTGAAAAAATCTTTAGTGGCTCCACTCGATTTTACGGGCATTTTACTGAGTATTATGCGTTCAAATAAAAAGTTATATAAAAATAAATCAATACCTAGATCCTAATTTTACAAAGGGGAAATGTTTCAAGTGGTGAAAATGACCTCATGTTCTCAAGAAAACGCGCACATTCATTCCTAAAGCGGACATATAATTACACAATTAAGATATAATTTTCATTGAATTTTCAAGCCGTTGAGGTTAACGCCTGTAAATTTAAATAAATATCGAAATTGAATTTACATACTCGTGCCAATTGAAGTTTTCAGGTGTTTTATATGTAGGTATTTCACCATTTTTTCTCAACAGAATGCAATTCCTAAATTTCCATACGCTTTCATCAGCAGTATACATTTCACTGTAATGTTCAACCTAGAAGTTAAAAAAGTCCTTCCGGCATTTATCGTTAGGTAAAGGTAGCTTTCCTATTCCTTCTTTTTGAAAGTTTAGTGAATTTTACTTAAACAGACGAGCTAAAATGTGTTGAGCCCGATCATAGAAAATTCAATCCCAGTTTTCGTCAGTATTGAATAGGAATGATTATTTTTCCAAAGTAGTCAGCTAAATTAAAATTGGATTCGTTCGTAACTATTTATTTTTGGTCACCAAATTGACGATATTCCGGCAAGTATCGCCAAGTTTGGTCGTGAATTTGACGCTGGCGGATAGGACCATGTAGTATTATGCTTATGGGAGCAGAAACAATTGTTATAGCAAGTAAAGTAAATCTGCGAGGAACCACGTTTTCTAAAGATCATAAATGAAACCTGATTATTGAAAAATTAGCCACCACAGAATTTCATACTGCTATATTTCAGCCCTTTTTTAAGATAGAGGCAAAACAAAAAAATCCTCGGAAACACTTACGGTTAAAAAAATTTTTGATTTCTAATTTTTATTGTACATCTTTTTGAATTTGAAATTTTAAGTGGCTGCCATTTTGAAACAAGATGGGGGATGAAGCTGGCCAATGAACTCGGTCGAGCGCCTTTTTAAGATTCAGAAACAAGACAACAGATAAAACAAATAATGGATTAACTTATGGTTTTAATAAACGTGGTTTCTCGCAAATTACCTTTCATTATTGTAATTATTTATCCAACTATAATAGCGTGAAACTATATATTCATATGCGCTAGCATCAAATTTTCGCCAAGATTGACGACACTTGGCGAAATATAACCAAATATGACTTGGCTATAGTTGAATAATTTCTTTTTTTTAATATATATTTTTTTGTTAAATATCAAGAAACTCTGAACGAAAAGGGACGAACTCTTGAAACTTCTCATCTGCTGAAAATTTTTATGCATGAAAACTTTTCGGAAAAATTCAAGGCATTGATTTCGATTTCAGCATTCATTCCTTAAAAATGTCTCCGTTTCAGAAAAAGGAATCGATAAGAATAACACACAGGAAATCGAAACAAACGAATACTCTTTGGAATTTATATCTCATCTTTGCTCTTTTTCAAAATACACATTTTAGAGCGTAAACATGAAAACTGTGATATATTATTTAGAATATATTTCTCTATAAAAAAAACCTTTTTCTGTTTTATACTCAGAATTTTACTTTATTACTTTCTTCTATCTATAATAGAAGAAAGTATTGTAATAAAAGGTTTTTCCGATTTCCGGTTTTCGAAGGATTTACACGTTTTAGGGGTCAGAGATGCCGAAAAATATGTTTTTACAAAATGTCTCTCTGTCCGTCTGTCCATCTCGCCATCTGTCCGTCTGTCCTCATTGTGTCACGAAGGTATGCTTCAAATTGAACCAATTCTTTTCTATGTTTTTGGCTATCGCTAGCAGATCCCACTTGAATTTGGAGATATTTCGACGAAAAGGGGCACGCGATCGCTACTTTTGTTTCATTTTCACTATTGTATCATCGAAAAGTGTATGATGTTATACAGATAACTGAACCACATTTTTTATATATGTTTTTGACTATAGCCTGCAGGTCCCAGTTGAATTTGGGGTTATTTCCACGAAAGGCGGCGCTGCGATCGCGATTTTTGTTTCATTTTCACTATTGTATCTTCGGAAAGTGTATGAAGTTTTACAGATAATTGAACCAAATTTTTTGTGTATGTTTCTTATTATAGCCAGCAGATCCCAGTTGAATTTGAGGATGTTGCGCATGGAGGGGGCACTGTGATAGCCATTTAAAGATTTCAATTTCAAAGAGTTGTACAAAAAATTAGACATCCTAAAAAAAATTTGCGTTAAATGTTCGGCCTTGATCCAAGAATTCTAGAGCATTTTTGTTTTGCCTCTACCTTAAACTAGACGGTATGCCAATCCCAAAACTTTTTTCTGCGTCATACATGTTAAAGCTTCAAAATTTGCTATCACACCACCAATAAAATCAATATTTTTCGTCATTCTGTTGTACGTGAGCTGCTTGCGAATCGTCGGGTTACCTGGATGCGAGCAGCCGATGTATTATACCAGGGCAACACTAGAACTCGGGCTGGCTCATTCATTCTCATGACGTAACAAATAGTGGCTGACCGCCACCAGCGATTGGTACAAAGCGATGAGCCCATCGTTTTGTGCCAATCACTGTACGTTTTTTATCACGGCCAGCAACTATTTGTGACGTCATGATAATGAATGAGCAAGCCCCGTATCTAGTGAAGCCCTGATTATACTAAACTACGTTTTTCTGGCTAAAGTCTAAACTAAAGTCTTTCTGGCCTATACCGGCAGGAAAAGATAGCCTCCCTATCACTTGGTTTTGAGATTTTAGCTAATTTTACTGAAAATACATGAAGTTAAAATGCGCGGAACCTGATTAGAGTAGAGTCATTCCCAGTTCTTGTCAATATTGAATTTGAATGAGAATATCGCCAAATTAGACAGACAATAACCAAGCTGGCTTCATATATGGAAACGAATTTTTGTCGCCACATTTGGCGATATTTCACCATTTCACGCCAACTGTGCGAGAATTTGACGTTGGCGAATATAAATATATAGTGTTAAACATGTAAGTGTTGAAACCATCGTTTCAACAAAGAAAGAAAATTTGGCGAAACTATGTTCACTAAAACTCATAAATTAAACCCGTTTATGGAGGAATCCTGCTGTATTGTTTCAAAATATCAGCCACCCTATAATTTCAAACTGCTATATCTAAGCCATTTTTTAAGATAGAGGCAAAACAAATGCGCTGGAATCCTTGGATCAAGGATGAACATTTAACGCAAAAAGGTTTTAGGATTTCTAAATTTTTTGTACAACTTTTTGAAATTGAAATCTTTTAATGGCTATCATGGTTCCCCCTCCAGGCGCAATACCCCTAAATTCAACTGGGACCTGCAGGCTATAGTCAATAACATATACAAAAAATGTAGTTCAATTATCTGCAGAATTTCATACACTTTTCGATGATACAGTAGTGAAAATGGAACAAAAATCGTGATAGCAGCGCCCTCTTTCGTCGAATTATTCCCAAATGCAACTGGGATATGCAGGCTGTAGTCAGAAACATATACAAAAAATTTAGTTCAGTTATCTGCAGAACTTCATACACTTTTCGATGATACAGTAGTGAAAATGGAATAAAAATCACGATCGCAGCGCCTCTTTTCGTCGAAATATCTCCAAATTCAGGTGGGAACTGCAGGCCATAGCCAAAAACATAGAAAAAAATTGGTTCAATTTGAAGCACTACTTCATCACTTTTCGATGATAAAAAGAGGACAGACAGACATTTTGTAAAACATGTTTTTCGGAATATCTGAACCCTAAAACGTGCAAATCCGTCGAAAACCCGATGTCGAAAAAAATTTCGATTACAATATTTTCTTGTATTATAGATAGAAGAAAGTAAAAATGGCGGAGATATAGCAGTTTGAAATTATAGAGTGGCTGACATTTTGAAACAATATGCAGGATTCCTCCATAAACGGTTTTAATATATTTGAGCTTTAGTGAACATGATTTCGCCAAATTTTCTTTCATTGTTGTAACCATCGTCTCAACATTTACATGCTTACTATATTTATATTCGCCAACGTCAAATTCTCGCAAAGCTTATCACAATTGGTGAAATATTGCCAAATTTGGAAGCAAAAATACGTTGCTATATATGATGCCAACTTGGCTATGTCTGTCTAAATTGGCGATGTTCTCATTCAAATTCAATATTGACGAGAACTGGGAATGACTCTTCTGTAATCGGGTTCCGTGTATTTTAGCCTCGTGTATTTTCAGTGGAATTAGCTAAAATCTCAAAACCAAGCAACAGGGATGTTATCTTTTCCTGCCGGCACAGGCCAGACTTTTTGTAGCTCAGTATAATACATCGGCTGCTCACATCCAGGTAACCCGACGATTCGCCAGCAGCTGACGTACAACAGAATGACGAAAAATATTGATTTTTACTTTCTTTGATCTTTACAAGAGGAAACATAAAAATTTTCTACTTCTGGTTTTCGACGGATTTATACGTTTTAGAAGGTCCTGAGTACGATTTGACTGTTTTTAGAAAATGTTTGTCTGTGAGTCTGTGACTTTGTCTGTCTGTCTGTATGTGACAAAAATTTTGTGGGCGCTCTATCTTAAGAACTAATGCACGAAATTTAATAAAACCTTATATTCAGTTAGTCCCTGATATAAATGGGTGCTGATTATTTTTTGGATGAAAATCTCCCAACAAGTGGAGCTGCTATGCTGCAATTTTCGCGATTTCCGCAATATCTCTATCGGAAGAACTAATCCACTTATTTTCATCAAACTTCAGATTCAGTTAGACCTTGAAATAAATAGACGCTGATTACGTTTTGGTGTAGATATCCAAACAGGTGGCGCTGCTATACCACTTTTTCATTATTTTTACGATGGCTATATCTCAAAAACTAATGCACGGAATTTCATCAAACTTCAGATTCTTTTAGACGTTGACACAAATAGATGCTTCTTACGTTTCAGTGTAAATATCCCAACAGGTGGTGCTGCTATGCTACTTTTTTCATTATTTTTACGAGTGCTATATCTCAAGAACTAATGCACCGGATTTTCATCAAACTTCAGATTCAATCAGACGTTGACATAAGTTGGTATTGATTAGGTTTTGGCCTAATTCTCCCAACAGGTGGCGCTTCTATACTGCATTTTGAAGGATTCACACGATTTTAGCAATAGTCATATCTCAAGCACTAATGCACGGAATTTAATAAAACTTTAGATTCAGTTAGACCTTGATATAAATTGGTGCTGATTCCTTTTAGTGTATGCGAAACCTGTGTGAGATAGAAGAAAGTTTTGGGATTGGTACATACGAGCAGTTTTTTTGGCGGTGTGATGGCGAATTTTGAAGCATTAACGTGTATGAGATTGAAGTATTAACATGTGTTGCAATTGACATATCTGACTAGTTTTTACTTTTATTTTTATCGCATGAATCTTTTATATTTTAAACGTCACTAATTTTAACTAAATACAGTTTAAAATATAATATATTTCTTTTAAATGCTAAAAATGTAAACTAAAACATAATAAACAGTAAAATAAATTTTATTGAATTGTTGACATGTTTCGGCTCACTTCGAGCTATTATCAAAAACAAATGAACATATTCTATCATTGCACGGTCTTTGAAGTTATTATTTTAAATCCTATCATTTAATTTTCACTTGTAATTTTCACCAATGTTCTTTTTAAAATTACGCTCTATCTCAAGCACTAATGCACGAAATTTAATAAAACTTTATATTCAGTTAGTACTTGATATAAATTGGTGCTGGTTAATTTTCGGTGAAACTTGCCCAATAGGTGGCACTTCTAAGCTGCATTTTTCGAGATTTCCGCATTAGCTCCATGTCAAGAACTAATGCACTTATTTTCATCAAACTTCACATTCAGTTAGACCTTGAAATAAATAGTCGTTGATTACGTTTCGGTGTAGATATCCCAACAGCGCTGCTATACCGCTTTTTTCATTATTTTTAAGCTTTATCTCAAGTACTAATGAACGGAATTTTATCAAACTTCTGATTATATTAGACCTGGACAGAAATAGATGCTGCTTACGTTTTGGTGTAAATATTCCAACAGGTGGCGCTGCTATGCTGTATTTTTCCGGATTTACACGATTTTAGCGATAGTCATATCTCATGAACTAGTGCATTGAATTTAATAAAATTTTAGATTCAGTTAGACCTTGATATAAATTGTTGCTGATTCTTTTTAGTGTATGCACTGTACAAAATGGGTACTCAAAATTGAGTAAAAAGTACTCAATTTTGAATACGTCACATACTCAAAATAGCTCCGATAAATATGTACTCAAAATTGAGAAACACATGTACTCATTTTTGATCCCATGGATGTATTCAAATATGAACTGCTATGTACTCATTTTTGATCCCATGGATGTATTCAAATATGAACTGCTATGTACTCATTTTTGATCCCATGGATGTATTCAAATTAAAAAAAATTTATGTCGTTAAAATAAAATTTATAGGATAAAAAAAAGTTACTTCGCGAGGACAACCTTATAAGGGTTACATATATTTCTGCTCATTTTTTTCATTTCTGCGTGAGTTTATAGTAATTAACCAACCCTTGCCTATGAGAGGAATCGAACCCGTGATGTCCTGTGTACTAACCTGACGACTCAGACCATCGCGCCATGAGTAATCACGGCTCCTTCTCAAATGTTGTTAGTTACTTTGCAAAACTTGCAAAAACTTGAGGTTTCATCTGTAGTTGGATTTTTTCAGTTCCAATGTTTTTAATATTTTCTTTTCATAATTTTCAATATTTTGCTGTATGATTTGGTGCCTTATAATAGATAAATTTCAATTTATTATGTATTATATGCGTAAAACATTGCATTAAGAATACTGATTGATTCTTTTTGAAACAGTACCAACAATTTCTTTATTCGAACATATACTTTTTTTAAATTATTTGCCTGATTATGTATTTATCAATTCTAATAAAAACAACAATTATCTTAATCAGACGTGTTTATTACATGCTATTAAAATATTTTTTTTAGTCTTATTTTTAAAAAATTATGTAAATAAATTTTTTTATAATAAAGTAAGTTATTATATTTCAGCTATGCTGAGAGCTTTTGCGTACGGTTCGGTTAAACTAAATAGTTTAAAAAAATGATTTTTAGAGACAAATTTAAAATTAATGACCTTGAGATAGGTAGGTTTAAATCTGGACTTATTGATTTTATTTAAATTAAATTAGTTTAATTTATAAAAATATAAGCTAAAGAAATAAAAAACGTTATAAAGTTAAACACTTTATTTTTATAAAAGTAAAGAAAAAATATTAACTAATTTTATAAATTTAAGGAAAAAATTATAAACTTTGTAAAATTATAATTTATAAAATAATAAATTTTAGCGTAATTCATATATTTGTAAGCCAAATCAGCTTAGTTTAATACCAATTTGCATAGCTATAATTTGCAAAGATATTATGTTATGAAACTTTTAAATAACACAATATTGCCTCACGTTAAAAAAGTTAAAATAAATTTTTAAAAAATTAGTGGGGAAAAAAATTATAATTTTGCGCGAATAACTATCAAGAAAAAAAAAGTAAATGTGTAAAATGTGAGAAAAAAAATAGTAGTAAATGTGTGGTAGTGGATCCACTTTGATAAAAATCCCGAACAACCAGATCCACTTTTCATTTCTCTTATTCTTCGTTTTTCCTTCAAATAATAGCTTTTTAGGCTCCGAAATTTCGTCATTACACATTCTGAAATATACAAGTATGTTGGGTTTGATCATATGTTCATTTTTGATCCAAAAATACTCATTTCGAAATGAGTACATGAACTTACTCATTTTTGAGAATACATATGTTCATTTTTGATCCAAAAATACTCATTTAGATATGAGTACATGAACTTACTCATGTTTGAGAATTCACATGTTCATTTTTGATCCAAAAATACTCATTTCGATATGAGTACATGGATTTACTCAGTTTTGAGAATACACATGTTCACTTTTGATCCAAAAATACTCATTTTGAAATGAGTACATGGACTTACTCATTTTTGAGTACTTCATTTTTTACAGTGTGCAAAACCTGGGTGAGATAGTAGAAAGTTTTGGGGTTGACACATCCGACTAGTTATTAATGTTTCCATTTCTAAATTTTTTGAAGAAATTTTTACCTTTGTGGTTGGCACATCCGACTATAGTTATTAATGTTTCCATTTCTAAATTTTTTGAAGAAATTTTTACCTTTCCCGCGTAATAGAAGTGCTTTGTGGAATTTTAACTAGCTCCCCTGATACGTATTTCAGTTATATACTTTAACCGATATACGTCTGCACGTATAATACGTCGGTATAAAAAATGTATACGTTAAAGTATACGTTTAAACGTATCCGGATACGTATAAGTGTATATCGGTTAAACGTATAATTCAAGTATACGTGTATTTTTAGTATACGTATTTACTTTTATTACCAATGGACATCACCAGTCTTAAGTCACTGAACGGAGAACAAGTTTGGAAATCGGTTAGCAATCTAGATAATATGTTTCATAATATTTTTAAAAATAACGATTCGCGCTAAGAGTCTAATCCATAAATCAAAATAAGCTATGTGCGTGTGTTACAGATCTGCCAAAGGTAGATTCGATGTTATCCGCTACCATAGAAAAACATTTCATAATCAATAGCTTAATGTTGAAGGAAAACCACCAAAATCTAAACTGGAGAAAAAATCTGCCGAATTTGTTTTGCCAGCACCCACTACTTGCTCAGGAACCGCGAAGCAGGTAAACCCTCGGCCATTGTGGTTCTTTGATTAAGGAATCACGATGGCCCTGGTAAACAGCGAGAATGCAGGACTCTAGTGGGTGTTTGTCAATGTCACAGACCAGCAGGAGAAAAGAATATTTTTTTACGCAATGAATGAAAACCGTTTAAACGTTTATATGTTTAATCGGTGTTATAAGTTCCGTATATACGCTATACCGTATACAGGGTGAACCTGAACTCTTGGGCAAAATTTTAAGGGGTGATAGTACACATCAAGACAAACAATATTAAATAGGAAACGAAGGGTCCCAAACATTTTCCGAAGGAGATAGGCGCTATTAAAGTTTAGGGTCCAAATTTTCAAATAATTATAAAAAACGGAAAAAACGGTCGATTCGTTTGGGGTTTTCGCTAAAACTATTCTTTATGCCAGTATTTTCTTAAAAATAAATTTTAAAGATAAGGTTACTAAAATGCCGATAGAGGGCGCTTTAGACTTTGAAGTAATGAAAAACTATTTTTTACCGTTATTTTTTGTATCTCATTAAATGCTTTCAAAAGCTTAGACTTAAAGTTAAATTTTAAGCTCAAAATCTGAATCGTTGGGAGTGATTAAGTAGCGCAAACTGAACTGCTTTCAGGAGTTAAAATTTGAAACACCTGAAATTGGACACATTTTAAGAGAATACATTTAAATTAACACATTTAAAAGAATTAAACACATTTGAAATCCTGAACACAGTTCAGTTATTCCCGATCTTGGTGTCGTAGACCAGGCAGAAACAAGATGAGTTGTAATTTTCCAACTGGACGAAAATGTCCGGGCCAGGATTCGAACCTGAGATCTCTTGAAGGTGCCATGCTCTACCAACTGAGCTATTCTGGTTGAATCTAGAGGGTATAATTCATCCAGTTCATGGCGGGATAGCTCAGTTGGTAGAGCATGGCAGCTTCAGCCAAGAGATCGCAGGTTCGAATCCTGGCCCGGACATTTTTCGTGCAGTGGGAAAATTACAACTCATATGATTTCTTTACCAATTTGAATAATTGTGTTAAAATTAATCCAGGGAGAAACTACCACTTTCTACACGTAAAATAAACGATAGAGTAATGACAAAATTAAATCGAAAATTTATTCATAACAGACATGAGCAATTTCTCCGCGCAAAATAAAAAGAAACAATTTGATGAATTCATGTAGTGGGCAATATGAATGAAGGTTGACACGTAGAAAATGGTACACGCATGATGTTCGTGATGAATCGCAAAAACGGCTCGAAAGAATGCCCACCAGCAACGATGCAGGCCTCACGCCGCCGGCGGAGGGAGTTGCGAACATTAGTGAATACCCCGGGCATCTCCCGGATATCGCCTGCTATGATGGCAATCCTCGCAACCAGGTCCTCGTTGGAGTCGACGGTAAAAAATAGTTGTTCATTACTCCAAAGTCTAAAGCGCCCTCTATCGGCCTTTTTTAAACTTTATCTTTTAAAATTTATTTTTAAAATAATTTTTTTATTTAATTTTGTCATCCCTCTATCGTTTATTTTACGTGTAGGGGGTAGTAGTTTCCGCCTGGTCTATGACACCAAGATCGGGAATAACTGAACTGTGTTCAGGGGGGCGGGGGGGTTCAAATTTCAACTCCTGAACACAGTTCAGTTTGCGCTACTTAACCACTCCCAACGATTCAGATTTTGAGCTCAAAATTTAACTTTAAATCTAAGCTTTTGAAAGCATTTAATCAGATACAAAAAATAACAGTAAAAAATAGTTGTTCGTTACTCCAAAGTCTAAAGTGCCCTCTATCGACATTTTTTAAACTTTTTCTTTAAAATTTATTTTTAAGAAAATACTGACATAAAGAATAGTTTTAGCGAAAACCGCAAACGAATCGACCAATTTTTTCGTTTTTTTCTAATTATTTGAAATTTTGTACTCTAAACTTTAATGGCACCTATCTCCTTCGGAAGACGTTTGGGACCTTTAGTTTCCTATTTAATATTGTTTGTCTTGATGTGTACTATCACCCCTTAAAGTTTTGCCCAAGAGTTTAGATTCACCCTGTATGTATATCTTTCATCTCATACGTATAACCGCCTTGACCGTATGATATATATCCAAAATCTGTACACTGTATACATACTGACATATACGTATACTTGTTTAAAAGTTTAATAAGGAGCGCTAATTTTGACTTCATAATAAATCACAACAAAATTATAAATCATAATAATATTTCATTACTAAGAAAGCAGAAAGCAATTTAATTGTTTTTTGCTCTCTTTTATTTGGCTGAGCTTGATTTTTGTATGTAAAAATGGAATTTTGTAATCGATTTTGCACTAACTTTCTCATATGCCAGAATTATAAAAAATTATATTCACATGTGGTGTGTTTCCGATGACAATATACCATTTTAATAATTTTAGAACTTAATTATAAATTAATACATTAATTTTATAGCATTTTTCTTTTTACCCGTCACAAGTGATAAATCGCCCAATATTCTTGAGGGTTACAATTTTATATGAGTTACAAAAACAATGAGTTTAATTATACCCCAAAACGTTCTCGTCAAAATAGGGAAAATAGCTATGAAACTGCAACTAATCACGCTTAAACACTGAAAAAAATAAAATATAAATATCAATAAAACTTATCGCTTAATAATTTAAACAATGCGCTTTTATCAATTAATAGGTTCATATTAATTATATAATGATTAGAGAAATCAATTTAGAAATCCTAAAAGATAGTTTAAATAATGTCTGCCTTTATTACCGGTAGCCATATCGTAACAACAAACAGAGCAAAACTCTTATTTCTTTTAAAAATAAAATCACGAGCTCTGGCTTTCTATCAAGCGTAAATCAAAGCGGTGAATTTTCAGGTTTGGTGACCATATTATATTCACGTATTTTAGCGGAAATTCTTAAGAAAAATCCTGAATTGTACACTTGCAGTTATGCGTTATTTTCAAGATAAACATTGGATGCGTATAAAAGATTTTATTTTTTTAAATAACCATTTTTATTTTTATACTTAGTAGTATTATTGGCATTCTCTTCATAAATTATATTGTCTCAAATGAGGATTTGCCAGATTTTCTATACCAGTAAAGTGGAAAGTTACTCCAAGAAGCACTTTAGAGAGTGTATTTATGTTTAGGTTTTAAATCCTATTTGTAAATAAACTTTTCAATAATTTACATTAATCAATATCTTTTGACTGTTGCTGAATAACTAATTACTCACACACAAGTTTCCAGATGCATGCGTAAATAAGGGACATTAATCATAAAGATAATTAACGACTTTCAAGAGCGTTATTAATACATTCATAAAATGACAGCGCTTAATCTTTCTATTTAAGTTAAGTGTAAGTTTGTTAAGTTAGTGGATCTAAAATAATTAATATTCTAAAATTCTATCAATCTATCTATAGTGAAGTTAATGGGTAAGTCTGTTAAATTACGTTAGTGTTTCACTGGATGATTAATGTATATATTTTAATATTTTTTGAATTTATCAGTGATTAATAAGCAAAATTTTTATTAAATGTACAAATGCAAAATACAAAAGTAATTTTTAATTAACCGAATTCGTTAAAGTATTGCATATTATATATGCTGAAACTAAATTTTTCAAACTTAAGCAATATTTATCATATAAATATACTAAATTAATAAATGGATATATCTGGATTTGGGAAACAATATTTAAATTTAGAACATATTTAGAAAATTTTTAATTGTTTTATTTTTATTTCAAAATAGTAGCAATTCATTAATCAGCGTGCCTTCCGCAAATGTGGGGAAAGTTTGAACTCATTTTTGTAAATATGAAATAAGTGGTAACGTGACAGTATGTAGAAGCTTCCGTCATATAAGAAGCAATATACTGTATTCGGATAATTTTCTGCTTGGAAATTCTTCTTGTTATTCGTATTTTACATCATTATGCCCAATATAACTGATATCAATTCATTGAATCCAATAAAAAAAATATCAACAGTATTAGTCCAATGTTTTTACGTAGTCCACAAACTGAAAATTGAAGTGCATTAGAATTAGAGCTTAAAAAATGTGTTTAGGTATTAAGAGCCTATTCTAGTCACAGGAAAAAACACCAAGCTAATGTTAAGTCTGTTTTACACTATTAAAAATTTGCAACAAACTGTCCAGTCATTTGACCGTTTTTATAGAAAATGGTTACATAACTATAATTTAACTATATTTTGACCATAAAATGAGCAATAATACGGTCAGAATATAGTTAAATTACGGTTATGTAACCGTTTTCTAAAAAAAACGGTCAAATGACAGGACAGTTTGCTGCAAATTTTTAATAGTGTATGCGGAGGTTTTTTACAGATTTCTCGCTCGCGTTTTAATATTTTTAAATGTTTTTTTCTTTGGATATGATAGCTGAGGTAGATCTCTAATGTTGTTAGTTTTTACTTTTTTGATTTTGGTTACAGTTTTTTTATAAGCGGACATTTTCAATTTTGGAACCGGTTGGTACCGGTTCTGAAAGTTAACGTACACTTATATAAAAAAAAAATCCAGAACCAAAATCGAAAAAGTAAAAACTAACAACGTTAGAGATTGACCTCAACTATCCTATACAAAAAAAAAGAAAAAAAAAGAGAAAAAAAAACATTTAAAAGTATTAAAATGGGAGCGGTAAATCTGTAAGGAACCTTCCCATAGACATAACATTAGCGTTCGAGTTTCTTCGGATGACTAGCATAGGCTCTTAAGAGCAAACAAAGGGCTGCATATAAATAGATTATGAACAAAAAAAATGGTTTTCTAAAATTGCCCATCGACATTTCTTAGTAAAATATAATTCAGTTACAGATTGTACCCTATAATTCTTAAGTTCATTTTTTAAAGAAAGTATACTTCAACGGCCTTCCTTAACTTTAAAAAGAAAGCCGTTCATGCTGTCTATAATCCGATGAAATAGTCAGTAAATGACTTTAAATCGATACATACTGAGGTTGGTTTTAGACAAATGTTTGGAAAGATTTTTTTTTTTAATTTAGTAAAACTATTTTTTAGTTAATGATTTTTGAAATCACAGATGTGAGATAATCTGGTACGTAAAGTGTAAAATTATTAAATTCCTTTTTTAAATTCCTATTGAAGATCGATACTGATATTTAAAATTATAGTTTGAATGCATTTTTGATATTTATATAAAGAAAAACTGTACCTCGGTAGAATTACTTCTATAAGTTTCTGCTGAATAAAATTCCATCTATATATAAAAAAAGTAAATCCAAATTTAAGAGAGAATTTTAACTTTTTTTTTTCCTCTTAGAATTGTTTAATCAATAAATTTAGATCATTATTAAAGTTTACAATATTAGAAACTTCCCTTTTACACAATTTACATTCTTTTATATTTCAAATAAATGTTTCATAAAAAAAAAAATAATGTTTTATCGTAGACATTACTTTTTTAAAATTGCGATCATTTTCTTCCACAAGTAGTATTGAATAAAAATACATCATTTTCCTGCTGATTGACTAAGTAAAAATAATAAATCATACAGTTAATGGTTGTCAAGACAGTTACAAATATTTTTGTAAAATGCCGACATATAACCATTTAAAGAAAATCTAGCATTGCAAAAATCTTAGTAACATGATTTATGTTATGTATTTTAACTATTCTTTCTATAGTTAAGAAAATTAATTATGGCATGTAGGGGGAAAAATAGTTACTTGAAAGTACTATCAAAATAATTAATTAGAATATTTTTAATTAATTCTTGAATGAAACTATATTATTTAAAAAGTTACAATTCTATAAATCTTTAATTTAATGTTAGAAGAAATTTAATAAGCACTAAATCCGTGTTGCAAATTCTTTACAGTTTGCTCCTTTTAATATCTTTAAGAGAATTCGCTATCCTTTTTAAAAATATTTGTAATTTAAATATTTTACAATACTATTTTTGATTATTATTAAATTATTTTGTATAGGAAAGTGATTCTAAACAAATAAAAGAAAGATGTTTGTCTGTTTATCTGTGTGTGTGTTGGTGATGACTAGAGAATTGTACCGTATGTACACGTCTGAGAATTTGAATGAGGATAGTCCAAAGCAGGTACAAATGTACCTGAGACTCACATATTTCATTTCTTGATAATTTGTGCGGCCAAAAACATTAGAATTGTTTGAAAAGCTTTTTGATTAAAACTATAAAATCATACAAATTCGGTGGTGTACGCTGTCGAAGACATTGGTACCCCGACATTAGGTTTGTTTGGAAAGATTTGCATTTAAAATATTAAATAATTTGGCACTGATTTTAGATGTCTTTAAGTATTATTACCACGGGCTCAAGAAACACCGGGCGGGTCAGCTAGTTTATCAATAAAGTATACAATTATGTTGCAATGACCTCTGGGTTATGCGCGAATTCCATTATGTCCCTTCACGTAGAATAGGAAAATAATGTTATAGGTCATTCACATATCTCAGTTATGCGCAAAAATTTTCGTTATCTCTCTTATTGAAAGCATTACTTATATGTAATGACTATTTATGAAAACAATACAGCTATAAAAGAAATAATAATAATAATAATAATAATAATAAACAAGAACACTTTCAAAACATTTTCCAACAGATGCAGAAAATTGTAACAAAAATTCCCCGTTGAATAAGGTGAAAGAAGATATGTACGTAAATAGTTTAGAAAACAAAAACATTTAAAACTTTGGTTTTAGAAATTTCATTCCATAGCCACAAAATTAGCCGAGTTATTTTGTGCAGCCTTGATCGATTTGCATAGATATTACGTAACGTGCTAAAATTTTGTTCAGTTAATTTTTAAAATTTTCGCCAATATACTGAAATGCACTCAAATTCTTTTGTACAGCCCTATATATTATCTAAAGACTTTTGTACACACCTCATACTAAGCTAAAAATTAATTCAGGTAAGCGCATAACACAATTTAAAACGCACTTTCAGCAATTACTAACTATAAACGGCACTTTTATGCGTATCCCTGTATATGAATTTACATATTGTCCACAAACTTCTATTACTATTCTAAATATAGTTCAGTAGAAAAATGCATAACACATTTAAAAACTACCCTTAGGCAATTCACTCCGACAATATTTACGAATTCATTTGTTTAGCTTTGTAAATGATAAACGGAATTTATACACACAACGTTATATGCAAAAATTTACTTAAACTTAAAAACGGAAACCAAAGTTAAAAACACACATCCAGTAGTTATCTGTCATGGACTGTACTGTAACTGAATTCTTTTGTGTGTTCCTGTAAATGAACGGTAAATGTAATGCACACCATATTTTTCAGTAAGCAACTTATAGTGCACCTCAGTAATGCATTTTAATATCATTAATGCAGAACCATTAAAATACGCTACAAACGACTTTTCTCCGTGCACTCTATATTCTACAGAAATCATGTTTTGGTGTACTTCATAAATGCATATTAATTTCATTATATTTCAAATAGTGTAACATCATCAAAAGGCACTTGAAACAAATTTTTCCCATTGACAAGTAATGTAACGGAACATTTTGACTTCCTGCAAATGAACTATAAATATTACACACTTCATTTTCAAGAGCAATTGTGTTATAGTAACTGTCAATAACATATAAAAATTACAGGCAATACGATTATATTTACGAGAGATGTAAAAAACAATATCATGATTGTGATGATAGAACCGATAATCAAACTAACCTACCTTATGCTACTGCCTTAGAAGCCCTAGAAACATTGAGACATTACTTTCAAATTTATAACGTAACATTAAACATCATAACACTTTTTAAGGAAACAGAAAAGGTCTTTTTACAAACGCAGCATAAGCAAACACTATACTAGCACTGATGACATTTAATAAAAAACTAAATTTCCACTTTAATTATAATTCTTCGATAGAAAATGAAATCATATGCTCAGTGTGTTTTTTATTAAATTAAGAGTGAAACTGAGTTTTATATTTAAAGTATAAAAATTTTTAAAGTATAATTTTTCTCTCACTTTAACTTTTAAAACGTTATTAAGCATAAAATGATATTTTAAAATGTTTCTTTTTTGTCTCGCATAATGTATAAGATGAAAATAACTAGAACATAAAGGCTTCTCAGTTAAGCACAAATTTAAAACGATCCCTACAAACGTGTATAAACGAGTTTCCCTGTATTACAATGTGAAATATTATTTTTTTTCTAATTAATATTTTTAACTAAAACCCTTCTTACCCTACTGATATAAATATTTTGCATTAGTTTTTATGCTGCTCTTAGAGGTACACTGCTAAAAATTTTCGTTTATTGACAGGTTGTCTTCCGTGATTTTGATCAAAATTTTCCGTTTTGTTAGAAAAATGGAATCCCTCCCGTATATCTGTTACTACCCAGCTAGAAAAAGTTTGCAAAAAAAGTGCACAAAATCCGAGCGTATTTGGCACCTCTACTTATGCATAAAAACTGCAAACTGAATTGTGCACAAAAAGTTCATAAACTGTACCCCTAAATTGTACACTTTTTAGACTTTTAAGATTACAGAGTTTCAAATACGGAATTATTAATGTAAAAATCTATCATCCAATGGGAGTGCAGTATTTTTGATCGCCACACATGCATTTCAACTCCTTCGCGTCTGTATTGCGCCATTTATGGACTACAAAGACGGAACTTTCCTCAAAAAGCGGAAACATTCCGGCAACTCTGCTGCCAGTCCTTTTCCTGTAAATTGACAGATTTTTTTTTTTTTTTTTTTTTTTTTTTTTTTTTTTTTTTTTTTTAACAGTATACTGTTAAAAATAATCTGAAATTCACGGGTATTTTTTCCTGAATTTCACAGAAAAAGTCCATTTTCACGACAAAAGGGCATTTTCAGTTAAAAGCAGAAAATTTCCTCATATTTCCTGAAAACAACAGAACGGACGGAGAAGAAAGCAGCCATTGGAGATATTCCGTTATCTGCTGCATGTTTATTTTCAATGTTTCAAAAACTGACATGTTGCTGCACAGAAAAACTAAAAATTTAATAAGTTTAAATTTCGAGTTTATTTAAAACAACAACAAGAAAATAGTGCTTTCGAATTTAAAAAAGCAAAAATTAATTTTTTCCATTCTTTTAATATTACTTGCAATTCATTTTTTAAAGTTATAAAAAAGTATTCGCACTTAAAATATATTCTAAACAAACAGATTAATATATATATATATATATAATAGCTAAATTAAGTGAAAAAAAAATCGATTTTATTTAAAAAAGCAACAAACAAAAATAATGCTTTCGAATTAAACTCATTCCTTTAAAATTATTCGCAATTTATTTTTTAAAGTTATAAAAAACACTCACACTGAAAATATATTCTAAACGAACACATTTAAAAAATACATAATAGTTGATTAAAAATCGATTTTCGCAAAAAAGCAAAAAAAATTATCGAATTTAATTCAAAATATAATATTAAATTTTAATCTAACAATCAAATTAAGAATATATATAATTCATGTTTTTATCCTCTATTAATACTATAGTTTTCAACCATCATCTTATTACGAAATATCCCCGCAATTAACTTCAAAATTACCAGTTTTCTAAACCCCAAATTGTTTAAGTCCCCAGCTGCAATTTGAAGAAATCCCGTATCATCGTTTCCTACTCTTACTCTAGCAAGGACCCGCTGGCCTTACGGTAAAGCACTCGGCTCAAGCCACTAACGTCCACAGTTCGATCCTCAGGTCGGGCAGAAAATTTTCTTGAATTATATCAAATATTAAATACTCCCGTAATTATCAACAGATGGCAGCACAAATAGAGATGACATTTTTTGAAACCGAGGTTATTTATAACGGAAACTTACCGATTCTTCAAACGGGGTTTTCCCTTCCTTTATCTTTCAAAAAGGAAAATGTTCTAACGGAACGGAAAAAGTCCGGCAACTTTGCTGCCAGTAGTTTTACCGTGAATTAACGGATTTATTTTTAGCAGTACATTTAAAGATCAGAAAGCCAAAAAAAGTTAACTAATTTAAGAGAAAACAAAATAAAATTCAATGACATGAGTAAAAAGAAAGCAAAAACATTATTTTACTTAAAATAAAAAAAACTATATATATTATTGCATATATGATTTTTAATTGCATAAAATACTCCATAAACAACGTCACTTACAAAAAAAATGACGTAAGTTGAGAAATATGTGCTGAAGTTTTAGTATTTTGATCATACATGAACATACATTTTGATGTATAAAAAACGCACAAACTGAGAAAAATTAAGAAAAAATTAAAAAGAAATGTATGCAGTTAAACAATTTTTTCACATATTTGTAGATATCGTATCTTTTCGCAACTTCACCAGAATATATTACTGATGTCTAAGTAAATTTTAAGAGAAAAAAATAGAAACTTTATATTTTCGTCTTTAATACGAAAATTGTCCTCTCAAGTCAACATCGTCAACGGTTGAAGTCTTTCAGACTTTAGTAACCCATAGATTTGCCAAATTTTTATGTAATAATAGACAATAAAACCTCATGACATGCCGCTATTTTTTCATTTAGGTAGCTGTAATATTTTTGTGCTGATTCAAAATTAAAACTAGTCGTTGGGGGCCACCGTAATACTTACCCATCATGTATATGTATAATGTAAAATATTAAAATAAAAATGTGTAAACTACTTATAAAATGCATTGATATTCAAATAAAATCGTGGCTTGATGACGTCATAAAAAGGCTCGATTACTGAATTGCTTGAAAGAGGTTTTTGCTTATAACTCCAAAAATAATACTTCTATTAACTAGCGGTTTATTGCATCTGATTAAGCGTCAAAATGTCAATTAAAATATATTTTTGAATTGAAATTTGGATGAAATACAGGGTCATGAAAAATCGAAGAGTGTGGGAAATTGGATTCCAAATATCTCGGCAACTCATTATCCGATCGACTTGATGTTTTATGCAAAATTTATGTTTTTTATTGTCTTTTATATTTACTCCTTAAAATAAACAATTTCGAAAATTTTTATATACCTTTCATCAGAACGAATATTTCGAGAGTCCGAAAAAAAAAGTTCCGGTTAATCGAGGTTATTGAAATGAAATTGGCTTCTTCCCATTATTACATACTAAGTACATACTAAATGGCAAGTCTCTATCTCAATTTGTTCGGGAGATAGAGCGTTTACAGACACACACACAGACACACAGACACACAGACACACAAACGGACGGCAAAACAATTTTTCTAAAAATATGTTTTTCGGAATCTCCAGTGTCTGAAACGTGTAAATCCGTCAAAAATTTTTTTTTCGATTTTCAAAACGATTACAAGACTTACCCTATACTACGTATGATGGGTAAGTAAAAACTTTAAATTGGAGTTGCTTTTAGAGAAGATAGTATCAAAATAGCATCGATATAGATGCAAACCACAAGAGAAACGTCCCTCTTAAATTTATGTCTCGTGAAAAACAACGTTTAAGATTATCATTCCGTAAAAGTGGTCAGAATATGAAGTTTATGACATTATGAATTTAATCTCAGTCATTGAGATTAAAAATGTTTTCGTTTTTCAACTTCAGCTAATATTGTTATATATAGTTAATTTATTTATTTTTTAAATGATCATAAAAAATCAGAATTTTTTTATTTTTAACTTTTACTTTTCTGTAGAATTTCCAGTAAATACTTTCAAAAATGCATAAAATTTTAATAATATTCAAAACAGACTTACATACCGTATATTACGGGGTATAACACGCAAGCACGAATGTATATTTTTATTTTTAGGTACATTCGCCGGATTCTCCGCCCAGCCCATGCCCCTACTTTTTTAGAGAAACTTTCAGGAATATATGAAGTTTGAAAATACAGTAAAGAGTATTAAAAATTATAATAACTAGTACACAAACATAATGAAATTAAGTAAATGCGAAGTGCGAATATAGGCTATTGCCATGCCTGTCTGCTTGAATCATCGCAAAGTATTTGGAATGGTACTTTCATTCAATCAAATAATAAGGACTTCTTGTTTATTAATATGGAAATAGCAATTCTCATGCTTAACTTTTATCCTTTCGTTTTTATACCAGACTTATAACGTACACCTGTATATTTTGATCAGTTTTCTTTTTTCAAAAAGTGCGCGTTACACGCCGGAATATAAGGTACATACAGGGTGTTTCACGAAGGACTCCTAAATTTGAAAATAAATAACTCGGAAACGGTGATAGATAGAAGTATGAAACCATACTGGTATGTTTGTTAAAAACTCGTAACAATCCGATACTGAAATCTCAAAATTTTAGTAACAAATAGCTCGATAGATGGCGCTGCAGGTGGCATAATCATAAGTAGGCTGTATCAAATCTAAAGCGATTCAAAATGTGCACCTTTCACACCAGACACATGTCGCAAACGAAGAATGAAATTGTCAATCAATTGTAAACTTCTGAGAAGAAGAAAAATTGTAATATTATATTGTAAAACTTGCATACATAATTCTGTAACTGTGGTCTCGCTGGTGATAGAGGCGTATCAGCCCATCAGGATTGCACACAAACTCTAAGGCTTAGGCCGGGTTTCCTGAGGTGGTCATCCCTGTAGTATGTCGCCGGAAATCAACACACAAACTTGACAAATAGCCTCCACCAGCTCGTCGAATGTTAAAGGACTGTTACGGTAAACAATGTTCTTCAGTGTCACTTCCGGAATTTATTTCACTATACGCTAATAGCGATCACGTTTCAACGGTGAAATCAACGACCACTGATCGTTCTTGGTGTCTGAGCTCTCTTTATTAGGATCCGTAATGCTGCCTGCAGCGCCATCTATCGGCGATACTTTTAACTAACATTTTCAGGGTTCTGTATTAGATTCTTATGGATTTTTTTTTCATAAACATACCACTGGCTTCATGCTTCTATCAATCACCGTTTCCGAGTTATTTGATTTCAAAGTTAGGGGTTCTTCGTGAAACACCCTGTATAAATGCATAAGTTTTGATTATTAGAATAAATATTTAAACCTCAATTTCTTCTTAATTTTTTACACGACAATCCAACATTAAATGTAAAAACAAGTTAAACTGTTTATGGAAATTCATTTACGATTATGTGAAATTTTCTTTTATCGATAAATTACATAAATTGGGTAACACGAAAGTAGAAATTTAAATTAAATTTATCTTTTAGTCATTAGACATACACTGAAAGTGACACTAAAGTTACTTTTCGGCATTAAATAACTAAAGTTTACTTTCGTGAATCAATTTATTTAATTTGGGAATGTTTTCAATTTCTTTTATCTTCTTAGTATACCATTAGAGCTATACATCTAATTTATTCATTTAGTCAGTTTATTTAGTTAACAAAAAAATATTCAGTATTGTTTTTACTACAAGTACGTCTTTTCGAGTAGGTTAAAAAAATAATGAAAAAAAAAACCTTCTAAGTTTTCGATTGTTTCCTCTTATTTAAAATTACAAAGAAATAAAATTTTTTAAACCATTTGTTGACGTAAAAATTACTTTTTTTGTTTACATTATTTTTTTAAACATTTTTATTTTTACATGGAAAAAAATGTAGTCAAGTAATAAAATTGGCCTAACCGCTCTGTAATACTTGTTAACAGCAAGTAATAACATTGGTTGTACACTGGCGAGAAAAATTAAAGGAACAACCATAAAAAGGTGCTTTATGTTAATTCTATTGCGGGAACTTCAATGAAAAGTGATTGGTTGGTAACTTAATGTGAACATTATCACGTAGTCCAATGGAATTAACCTTTGCTACAGAAAAATATGCAAATTTTTGAGCCCGTCCTTTCGGCATGTTTGAAAAGGAGTACACGTGGGTGATTTGAAGTCTAATTTCAAGGATTTTACGTGTAGTTGAATACAATCTTTGCTTTTATTAGTTGAAATATGTCATCCAGAAGACATTTGACCGATTGTGACAAATGGCGTGCGATAGGGAGAATGGAAGCACGACAGACACTGACAGTGGTCTGTAAAGAGTTAAAAATAGCCAAAAGTGCCATGTCACGAATCTGGAAACGGTTTAAAGACACTGGTGATGGGCAGAGACAACCAGGTCAAGGTCGAAAACGTACCACAGCAGATTGTCAGGACCGTTATTTGGCAACGATTGCTAAAAGAAACAGGCAACAGACGTCAGGTCAGATTGCAAGGGAGTTCGCTGCAACAACACAAACTCGACTATTCAGATTTACTGTGAGTGGCAGGCTGCATAAAAGAGGGCTGTATGTAAGGAAACCCAAGATTTGTATTCCACTAACTCCGGCAGCGAAATGCGTCCGGTTAAAGTGGTGCAGATAGCATCGTCATTGGAGTACCACGGACTGGAGCCGAGTTCTATGTACCGATGAATCCCAATTTTGTTTGGAGAGTGATTTCAGACGCGTTACCATATGGAGGGAGAAAAACACACGCAATATGTCTACAAACGTCTATGAAAGGCATCGATACAAAGGTCCTTTAATCATGGTATAGGCGAGCATCATTTTGAATGACCGCACCAACCTACACATTTTTACCAGGGAATCTGTGAATGTTGAAATATACAGAAATGGGGTTCTTAATCCTCATGTCAAGTTGTTAAGGTATGCAATCGCTAATAACTTCCTTATAATGGATCATAATGCACGACCTCATCGTACTGCACTATTGACTGATTATCTTGAGGGCGAAGGAATCCAGTGAAAGGAGTAGCCTGCGTATTCTCTGGATTTCAATCTGATAGAACATGTGTGGGACGCACCAGTACGCCGACTTGAATCTCGGCAACCCCAACTAGCATTCTCCAGGATGTTCGGAGCACTATTCATCTTGAATACACATTGTTACCGCAAGCACGCGACAATTCTGGATCCACTAGACTTCTGTCCTAACGTACTTCTGAGCCAATCACGGCTATCGCTGGATGGAAATAGAACCTCCTACTTGTTTACAAGTCTCGCTCTGAGGGGAATGACAAGCTTGTTTTGTGACGATATGGATATTTAAAAAAGTAGATTTAAGCTCTGTTTTCAATTAATTCGTTGCGCTATTAAAAAGGAATATTTAATATTATAAGCTGAATAAAAGAAGAATCATCATTTACTATTATCAGTTGATTAAGAAGAGTCATCATTTGCAGTTCTTTTTCAGTTACATAGCTGCCATGTGTTTCGCGATTTGAAGTGATTCTTTTCTAAGACGTATTAAGTATAAAAGGAAATATGGACATTTCTTTTAATTGAATTTCTGAATTAATTGGCCAGCTGGTGTCTCTTTTGAAAGCAGAAGTGTAATTTCTTCTTCTGCTTTGAAAGTGTACATCTGCTAGCCGAACTCGATTTAATAAATTGATTGTGAAACTTTATAAATGGATTACCACATTTAAAGAAAGGGCAGAGAGCTGAATAAAGCAATTTCAGGTTTAATAAGCATTGAGTTTTATGTCCATTATATTTATTTCTAATGAATAATTCTAAGCACCTGTGTATTATTTGCATATTATTTAATAACATTAAACAGTGATTTAACATGCCTGTTTTCATGTAAAATTTCAAAGAATAAAAGTAATTTCAATCTATTTTAGTAATGGGAGATTTCCAAAATAACTGCCTGTTTAATACTTTAACCTTAAAACACATAATTCCATTAAAAAAAAAAAAAAAAAAAAAAAAAAAAAAACTTTTGACATGGGTATAACATAACATATATATGTATTATAAAATGTATTCATTTACGTGTTTATATGTATTTAAGTGATTGAGTGTTAGATTATTGTAGTTACCAAATTACAGAAATTTAACATCCTGATTTAGCAAAGTTATAAATATTTTTAACTAGACTAGTTTAAATATATAAGAATACAAAAATTTCTTCTAATATATATTTATATAATAGTTTAAAATTTAATATAAATGTCTGCTCTTTAGTCTTTACACATCTCATGAGTATTATTATAATTATTTTACAAAACTTTTTATATCTGTAGTTGAAAATAAAGATAGAGAAAACTTTATTGTTCCTTATTTAGTGTAAACAAAGTGTGGCAAAATAGTAATATTAATGTAAACAAAATTACTTACTTTAATTTTTATTTATTGAAAAGCTCTTATTAAAATGGTAAATATTTTTATTACCTCTCAGGGGTATTAGCTATATTTTTAATTATGAATTCAGTTATAATAACCTTTTGTAAATTAGATATTTTTTACTATAGAATCATTAGGCCTTACACTATCTTCCTTAGAATAACATTTTTCTTGGTCAAAATTATTTTGAAAAAACATTAAACATCATTTTTTAAAAAATAATATCAATTAAAATCACCAGTTATTAACCTTTTTTTTTATTTAACTTTGAGAAACTTATAAAATATCACTTTCCTACTGAGTGTTAACTTATCAGAAATCAATAACACGTAACCATTTTTGGAATTTAAACCAAATTATCTGTGTGATAGTAATCCTAAAATGGTAGTTAATTTGAAAATTACTGATAAATAATTCTATTTAGATAACAAATAAAATTCTTTTGAAATATATGTTTTGTATGTTGAATGTTACCTCTTTTTAAAAGAAACTTGGGTACTTTTATGTTAGCCAGGCACAGATAATAAATTGCTAAATATTGTTCCCATCACCATCATTTGTATTCTATTCATTTCATTTAAAACATAAACTTTTCATTCATTTCATTTAAAACATAAACTTTTCATTCATTTCATTTAAAATACACACACAAAAAAATGATAATATCACAAACAAAACGATTTTATTTCTACATCAAAGCATTATTTCAAATTTAATATTTTCATATGCAAAAAATAAAAGCTGCTGTTGGTGAAATGTGTGCAGGCTAACATAAAAACACCAAAACTTGCTCCTATAATTTTATGCTTATGATTACTTAATACTTCCTTATTGCTAATTAAGGATTCTATCATGTATAGTTTCTGCCTTTCATACTGGGCTGAAACTATCTTTTTTTTTTTTTTTTCCATCCAGGGCAAACATGGATTGCAGTATAATACATCTCCGTAGCATAAAAATTTTACCTTGACCCAAGCAAATTTATAAAAATTAAAGCAAAACAGTGTGTAATTCAAAGGCAATTTTCGTGCCCCCTTAGATTGGTTTATTTACTGATATTAGTTTTTTTTTTTTCTCATAATGCACGCTTATTTGAAGAGTGTCAACTCAAAAAATTACGTTTTCCGGAAAACTGAAAAACAGTTCCAGGAATAAAAATAAAATATTGTTATCTATTATTTATTGAAATGTGATTTTAACCACTGAAATATAGTTTTCTCATTTACGCAAAAGAAAAAAACGTGCTGCTTTCTTTTCTACTTCAACAGAACAGGGCTCTCGCTCCGTCCGTCAGCAAATGTGACCGCGTGTGTGGGTTGTTACTTATTAGATTGATTGACAATACGACAAGCCAATCAGGTAGTTCTCCTGAACCTCAAAAGTACGCTAGAACAGAAGTCTGGTTAATCTAATCCATAGTACGGAAAATCGCTGTAAAACTTGCATTTCGGTCAGGGGTGATCACATACCTTATTGATTTTTCTTGTATGTCTCTTAAATATTGTAACGGTACAATTTCCTTATCCCCTCTTATAACCCACAGTCCTATGTTTTTATGTAAATTTATTTTTTTGCAGAAATAGGCAGTTCTGCATTTTGAATATGTGTCCGGCATGACAAAATAAAGATCTTGTGCAAGTTTCATGCTCTTATCTGCAAAATTATTCAAGTTCGATGAGTTTTTATAGTTTTTCCTTTAATTTCAAGCCAGTGTAGCTTTTGTTTTACATTTCGCACATATTTGTCGTTACTATAATTTCCTTTTCTGTTATCTATTTCATATCTAAAATATAGTTTCTCTCGCAGACCACTACATGTGTTTATGCAAATAATTCTATATTTGTCAATAGCATTTGAGGACGTGAGTTTCAAAACTCGCCTTATCCAAGATTTAAAAAATCGTGTTTCTTCTATCAATTTATTCTATTGGTAAATCTTTACTGAAAAAACACAATCCGCAGAAAAACTAGTTTTAGCATGTATTTCTGGGGTTCTAAAATCTTGGTTTACAATGAAAACCAATGGAAGAGAATTAGAGGTTTTTCGCGATTTCCTCGAATTTGATTTTTTGAATAAGGCGAGTTTTGAAACTCACGTTAAAATTTTAATTTTGATTTAGTATTTTTCCTTAAAATCAAGTGAAATATACTTCAGAATTAATTTCTTATATGTTTACATTTGCAAAAATGTTTCTTACACTGTAATTTTCCTATATAGATATACATATATATATATATATATATATATATATATATATATATACATATATATTACAGTGTTATGGGGTGTCGGTAAGGCTAATAGCTACAATGTCAAATAATAAAATTTTGATGTACTTTTACTCAGAAAACATTTGAAATAGACATAAGCATTTTTTGATATATGACAAAAATATATTACGCATTGTATTTAAATGAGCTTTTTACAACAGCTTTTCTGGACTTTTTTTTAAATGTAGAATGGTGGTCCTTTTTAAAATGCAGAAAATTCAATTTTTCAAGTTACAAAAAATGTAAAAAGCTACGTATTATAAAAAATGGAAAAGTTTTATTTTGGTACATACTTAAGTTAAGAAGGAACATATCACATAATTTTCTTTTGTTAATAAGCAGTATGTTTTGAGAAAAGATACATGAACTAACAAATAATCGCAGTGTGAGAAAAACATTAATTTAGCAAAAAGAAAAAAACACACACTTTTTAAAAATTTATTAGAACCATACACTAAATTTTCTGGGTTATTTTGAAGATTATCTTCTTCTCTTTTTCTTTTAAATCTTCTTTCTATTTCTTTTAGCAAATCTTTTAAATCTTGTTTGCGGGGAATCTGCACGTTTTGCATTTGTCACACTGACTTTGCCGAGACGTTTCATAGTAGCTATTGCATATTCCACTGGATTTACGCCTAATCTTACCAGTATTTAAAGTTTTGTTATATAGCCTTTGTTGAAAGATGCTACTATATCATAAGTACCAAATCATAATGTTTCTATTTGTAAAAATGTCTATTTGGGAATATGGGATCATAATTATATTGTTCACACTCTCATTAGGATTTTCTATGTTCCCATTCACACATTTTTCCGCAGTTAATGATGTGAGAAATCATTAAATATAGACCGCATTGTTTCTATCACAGCCTCATAAAGAGTGTTTTTGTGACTGTAATGTTTAGCATAAGCTTTAGCACGGTTTAAACCACACCCTGATCCTTTCCCAGATGGGAAAGTTTTCAAACTTATAAACCGAGATGGAAGGCAAAATTGGTATTCATTTAAAGGGCATGAATCAATGATTTTAAAAACATAAAAATCCCGAAAATTGACATTTTCAAGTTTTTTCCTACCGACATCTCTTAACGCGTTTACTACACTGATTAATTTGCGTAAGGTAAAACATATGTATTCCTTCCTCAAAATTGTCAACATTATAAATCTGCCATCGAACTTGTGATGTCAATTATTATAATGGTGTTTATATATTTTTTATTTCTGTAGACATTTTTTGTTTTTCTTTAAAAACTTTGCAGAAAGTTATATCTTTATACGCAATTCGTATTATCTGCTGGAAATTCCCCGATATATCTAGAGTGGTGGTACTCAGTAAATTTTCTGTAAGAGCCAAAATCTGGTAACGACGTGAGCTCAAGTACCGCACTTAAGTTTTTGCAGTGATATGTCTATATCATGTAATGAACTACTATTACATACTATAAATATTAATTTTAACCAGTGTTAACAATTTAATATTAACGGCATTGTGAATAAGGTCCATTATCAAACAGGGGAGATTGGCGAAGGTGAGAGGAAACGCTATAGACCAGACTTGGCATATCCTACTACAGTATCGGGGTTATTAGCTGCAAAATAATTTACAAGGTCCATTAATAGAAGTACAAACATTAAGAGGTGGTAGAGCACCCTACAATAAACAATTATTGTATAGGAAGCTACAGTTACATTCAGTCAAAATTACACTTCAATCTGAGCCCGTTCAAAACTTTAACAATAATGCAGATATTTTAACGGTGTTTACAGCAATACTATCTTGATGTGTGCAAAATGCGATGAAATCACGAAAAGTGGTAGAAGTATACATTAATTCGATAGGAAGTTCGATTTGTAAGAAATTGTCATTTGTATTTCGAAAAGTGGATCGTCTAATTTAGTCCCGATCGGATGGAGATAGTTGACTATTTCACCATCTTAAATGAGACAACACCACGAAAAGAAATGTGATGACTATCATCCGCATCTAGTCAGCTATAAATCAGGCTATTCTCTTTTTGTAATGTATTTGAGATTACATACGGTGCACCGACCGACTTCCTGTGCACTTCTAGCACTTTTCATGATTTCATGGTATTTTACACACAACAATTTAATTATGTTGAAAAGATTTTTAAAATATCTTCCTTACTGTAAAAGTTATGACCAAAAATCAGAGCTCAAATTGAAGTGAGGTACCCTGTAATTTTGCCTGAATGAGTAGATTGCTACACTGTTTTCCTATACAATAAATGTTTGTTGTAAAGGCCTCTACCACCTCTTAACGTTTGCAAGTGTATTAATGGGATAACTTGTATATATATCTTATTATTTATTAGATTTTAAAAACAATCGCAAAATCTTTCAAAATACACTATGTAATCCTATTTAATAAAAAGCTATGCGTTGCTTACGACTGGGATTTTCGATAATCGTTGCCATAGATTAATCTCGGAAAATGAAACATTTGAAGTTACTGAAAAAATTAATAGCCCGAAAAGTATTTGTCAGAAAATTGTTAGACAAACTTTGTTAGAAAGGTAAAAAATTGTATCTTTCTTGATATAAATTTCAAATCTAATGTTTATGCCGTTTTCCAAATATTGAATTTCAAAAATTACCAAATTTCACAATGGAGTACCATAGAGAAATCTTCACGCGTAAAACGATAATGATAACGGACATGTGTCCTGACGTATACTGGCTATAGCATGAGTCACAAATTATAGTAGCCTTACTATTCAGTTAAACTATAAAAGTGAATTATGAGGCCACGAGTGCATGATTTTTATTTAATTTTAATATAATCATCTTAGAAACAAGATTTTGGAATTTTTTTTCGAATGGGACTAATAAATTGGCCAATACTGTATATTATTTTGAGTTTAAAAGAGGAAAAGTGGGGGAGCACTTTATACTATTTAGGTTTCCTCAGGAACTATTGGTCAGAATTGAAAGTTTAATATATCAAAATCAGAAATTAAATAGACATTAAATTGGCAATAATTATAACGACTGTCCTTCAGTTCGTTTGGATGGATTTTCATTTGAAATAGGTTAATAAATTTTTTAAGGTTATTATCTCGGGCCCGGGCAACGCCGGGCATGTCAGCTAGTATATATACATATATATATATATATATATATATATATATATACGAATTCAATTTTGTGCCTAAATTGCGGGAACGCATGAAATGAACTCGAGAACTGCGTCGTGAGTACCACTGCTCCAGGATAAAGTGACTTAAATCGAATACATTCTAAAACATTTATATATTTTCATTGTCCCCTTAATGATAATATTCGTACGTTGATTATGTTGTTATAATCCTTAATTCAAAACATTCTTTCAGTATACAGGAAATATTCAGGATATCTGAAAGCTCGTGTAGAAATTACAAGAGGTGATAGAGCGCACTGCAACAAACATTGTTTTTATGGGATACCAGAATCACAATCCACTTATCCACTCATAAATACAGGGTGTCTCGCTTCAAGCCGAACCCGGAATTTCGCTTACAATTTTAACAATAATAAAGAAACTGCAATATGTTCATCAGACTTGCATTGTTTTCCCTGAAATGTGATAACGTTACGAGACTTTCTGGAAATATCCACAATCCACATTCAAACAATACTGATCTGAAAGCTCCGTTATTCGAATTGCAGCTTAATGTACGAAAGATGTCAGAGACCTAATCATGGTGAAATCTATTATCACATTTTACACAAATTAAAGTTATTTTGTTGAATATTTGGAGTTATTATTTATTATTTATTTATTAGTTCAATCATCTTAATCAATTTAAAGTTATGAATGGTGTAGCGGGTTAACTGTAACCCTGAACTGTTTAGCCATAAACTTTAACTCCATGTTAAACATGATCTATGTTAACTGCAATTTTAACTTTTATTTTATTGTATTACATTTTTCATACAACTCAACTCAATGTGTAATGAGTTACTTTTAACTGTACCTGCAACGGAACAGGCAGTCTGTTCGCCACTTGCTGAGTGTTGTTGACTCTTGTCGCGTCAGTTCCATCTCATCTCATCTCTTGTTTTTCCTGAATAATAATATGTTGTTGTTTTAAAGTAAACTGGTGTGTTTCTAATTTATTCTTCAACCTTCACACACATCGTCTGTGCATTTTTATAAGATGACATGATGACTCTGCAATATGAGTGGCTAGCAAATCAAGCCGCCATAGTGGTGACCCTAAGTAGCAGTTGAACACGCCAAAAACAAGATCCGATGCCATCTGGACGAAGAGATTTTGATTCCGCAGGAATGGTGCTCCAATCATTTTGAGAGATGTGTTTACAGCCCTCTGCAGCAATATTTCTTAAAAATAAAAAAAAAACACGCGGTGTGCGGGGCCGTGCGCGCGATTAAATGTGTTTGAGCTTCCTGCTGGTCGGTAAGTCCATTTTTTCCTAACATTTTGTCCCCATATTTTATATCAGTAAATTTTTTACGCCAATTACGTTTATTCAAAGGTATCTCGCTCTGTCACGGGTGCTATAATTCGGCTCATTTTCACCAATCCTAGAGTAATGCAAGAGCTTTTTTTTTGTTGTAATATACTGTATATAATTTGTATTTATTTTGTACTGTTAATTGTATTTATGCATATAATTTCCTAATCATGCCGCCGGACGATACCCCAAACGAAAGTGTCAGCCTAAAAAAAGAAAACTAGTCACGAAAACTAGTCAGGTTTCTCATGTAGGCGTAAAACCCCCACCGTTTTGGAAGACAAATCCGTCATTGTGGTTTTTTCGCATTGAAGCCCAATTTGCTTTGGCCCAAATAAAATGCGAGATGACCAAATTTAATCATGTGGTGGCGACAGTTGATGCCGATATTCTCATCTCGGTCAGCGACATTATCACAAATCCTCCGGGCGATAAACCATACGAGGCTTTGAAAAAACGGCTAATTGATTCACATTCTGAAAGTGAAGAATCGCGGATTCCACGTTATTGCAGGGTGTGGAGTTCGGTGACTTACGCCCATCTCAGTTACTTGCTCAACTGAGAACCCTGGCTGGTACTACGGTAGGAGAGGTATTATTGAAATCTCTTTGGCTTTCACATCTGCCCACAACTACGCGCAGCATTGTTGGCGCATTGAGCGATGAGTTACCAAAACTTGCTTCTGTTGCCGACAAAATCCACGACTTGGGAGTATTTCTCAAATAAATGCTACAGCTAATGTTCCACCCATCCCAACCGCCCATGCTTCATCTCTTGAATTTCAAATTGCACAGTTAACTCAACAAGTTAGTGAGTTAACCACAAAAATTAATCAGCGGAGTCGCTCAAGAGAGCATCGTCCTCGCGAGGGTAATTTCCGGCGCAGTCGTTCCAGGGGGCGCTATAAAGAACCTGCAAATAATCTTTGCTTCTACCATACAAATTTTGGCTCCAAGGCTAGAAAGTGCACATCCCCTAGTTCTTTTCGCACGGAAAACTAGACCGGCGATCGCACCATGGCCATAATCGCGACCGCCAGGTTAATCGCATTCTTTTGGCCGACCCTACGTCAAAATTCAATTTTTTAATCGATACCGGGGCCGATATTTCTGTTTTGCCAGCAAGTTGCTTTAAAAAAAGCACTGTGGATGAGGGTTTAGTCCTTTATGCAGCAAATGGCATAAAAATACAAACATTTGGCACAAGACGTTTGACCCTCGATTTAAATTTACGAAGAAATTTCCCCTGGTCTTTTGTTATTGCGAAAGTGAACCAACCTATTATTGGCGTCAATTTTCTAAAAAAATTCAACTTAGTTGTTGACGCGAAAAACAACTGCATAATCGACGCAGAAACCTTATTGTCGTCTCAGGGAAAAGTTGCTCGAGTTCTATCTGGGAGCAGTACCCTAAGTGTACTTGTCGGTCCTACCAAATTTGACAAAATTTTAACGGAATATCCCGAATTAACTAACCCTTCATCCGTATGCAAGGAAAATAAAACTCAACCCATCTATCACTATATAGAAACCAAAGGTCCTCCTGTTTTTTTCTAGACCGCGTCGTCTAGCGCCAGAGCTTTTAAAAGCAGCCCGTCAAGAATTTGAATTCCTCATGGCACAGGGCATCGTTAGGCCTTCAAAAAGCCCATGGGCAAGTCCGCTCCATATGGTTCGCAAGGCCAATGGCAGTTGGCGGCCGTGTGGAGACTACCGCCGTTTAAACGCTTCCACTATTCCTGATAGATACCCATTACCCCACATCCAGGATTGTACGCAGCTGTTTCATGGGAAACAATTCTTTACTACCCTAGATTTGGCTCGCGCCTACCACCAAATTCCAGTAAATCCCGGGGATATCCCAAAAACCGCAGTAACTACACCTTTTGGCCTTTTCGAATTTGTATATACTCCTTTCGGCTTAAGAAATGCAGGGCAGACTTTCCAACGTCCATGAAGTCTTAAAAGGATTAGATTTTTGCATCCCATATTTGGATGATATCCTCATTGCATTAGACAATGAAGAAGAACATGAATGCCATCTTCGGCAAGTCCTTGATTGCCTGCAGCAGCATGGGTTAAAATTAAATCCCGCAAAATGCATTTTGGGAAAAACTTCTGTCTCTTTCCTAGGTTGTCTTATAACACCTTCTGGTGTGCAACCGCTCCCTCAGAAAACTCAAGCTATCGCCGATTTCCCAAAACCCCCAAAAATTGTTGACTTGAGATGATTTCTAGCAATCGTAAATTTTTACCAACGTTTCATTCCTCATGCTGCCCACACTCAAGCCCCTTTACATGAGCTACTCAAAGATTCAAAAAAGAATGACAAACGTCCGGTACCGTGGGACACTGTTTTGACACAGGCTTTCGAGGCCTGTATACAAGACCTTATAAATTGTGCAACTCTCGCATATCATGCTCCGCAACCAACAGCTAACCTTATGTGCTGATGCTTCGGATACTGCTATCGGAGCTGTATTAAATGTTGTAAATGACAACAAGTTACAACCTCTTGCCTTTTTTCACGTAAACTAAGCCCAACCGAGAAAAATTACAGCACCTATGACAGAGAGCTCCTTGCAATTTATTCGGCTGTTAAACATTTTAGACATACATTGCAAGGAAGGGATTTTATAATACATACCGACCATCGTCCATTAACTTATGCTTTTTCAAAAATGTCAGATTCGAGTTCCCCGCGTCAGCTCAGACACCTAGATTTAATTTCACAGTTCAGTACAGACATTCGGCATGTTCCTGGTTCTGAAAACATTGTGGCTGACACCTTATCTCGCATAAATGAGACAGTTTTGTCCAATGTTGATTTGTCATCCATGGCTGAAGAACAGGCAAATGACAAGGAATTGACTGACTTATTGTCAAATCCTGACACATCTCTCCGTTTCCAAAAACTTCATATTTCCCCAGAAACACTGCTCTATTGTGATATTAGTACTGGCAAGATACGACCATACGTACCAGAAAAGTACCGCCGCATTGTCTTTAAAAGCCTACACGATTTATCCCATCCTGGCATCCCAGCTTCTCAGAGAGACTGATCCAGCAGAAATTTGTGTGGCATGGGATGGCAAAAGACATTTCCAGTTGGGTACGATCATGCATGAGTTGCCAAAAATCCAAAATCCAACGGCATACTCATAGCCCTCTACAAAAATTTCCTATCTCATCTTACAGATTCGAGCATGTCCATATTGACATCGTGGGACAGTTACCTCCTTCAGAAGGATATACTTATCTGGTCACATTTGTAGACCATTTTTCTCGTTGGCCAGAGGCGATTCCAGTGCAGGACATTACTGCCGACACCATTGCCAGAACTTTTGTAAACCATTGGATTGCAAGGTTTGGTGTCCCCAAATTTGTGACTACAGACTAAGGGCGACAATTCGAGTCCCTTCTGTTTTCTTCTTTAAGGAAAATTTTAGGCATTCACCGCATCAGGACTTCTCCGTACCACCCAGCTAGTAACGGCCTTGTAGAACGGTTTCACCGTACGCTGATGCAAGTCCTGAAGTGCCACAACCATGCAAGATGGACAGAGTCCTTACCCATTGTTCTCCTAGGCATTCGCACCTCTTACAAAGAAGACCTTAAGGGTATTTGTACTAAGATGCTGTATGGCACAACACTGTCCTTACCTTCTGACTTTTTGCAGCCTTCCAACCACTCAGAGCTGTCTCGTGTTGATCCTGCAACTTTCCTCCAGCATTTGTGTGACACCATGCATCAGTTACATCCAGTGCCAACATCAGCACATGCCAAGAGAACTCCTTTTGTGCATCCTTCACTGGAGACATGCACCCATGTTTTGGTGCGCAATGACACTGTCAAAGCACCACTAACACAACCATACAATGGACCCTTTCGACTGGCAAAACGCACAGCTAAACATTTTACTGTTCTCATAAAGGGAAAAGACGCAGTGATTGGTATCGACCGTCTCAAACCTGCATTCCTTATTCAAGAGGATTTAACTCCTGCATCTCCAGTGGTAATTAGTCATAACAACCCGCCAGCTCAGACTGTCAGTCAAGATGAACCTGTGGCGGTGACACCATCTCTGCCACCCAAAACAACTACCCGTTCTGGTAGAACTGTGCGGTTTAACCCTCGCTACTTGTGAAGTTGTCAGTACCTTGAGTACTTGGGGGGGGGGAATACTGTAGCGGGTTAACTGTAACCCTGAACTGTTTAGCCATAAACTTTAACTCCATGTTAAACATGATATATGTTAACTGCAATTTTAACTTTTATTTTATTGTATTACATTTTTCATACAACTCAACTCAATATGTAATGAGTTACTTTTAACTGTAACTGCAACGGAACAGGCAGTCTGTTCGCCGCTTGCTGAGTGTTGTTGACTCTTGTCGCGTCAGTTCCATCTCATCTCATCTCTTACTTGTTTTTCTTGAATAATAATATGTTGTTGTTTTAAAGTAAACTGGTGTGTTTCTAATTTATTCTTCAACCTTCACACACATCGTCTGTGCATTTTTATGAGATGACATGATGACTCTGCAATATGAGTGGCTAGCAAACCAAGCCGCCATAATGGTAATCCGTGTTCATCTTGGAACAAGGCACATTGAATTTATGACTGAATAATTGAATTCCGATCCTGTATTCCTATACAGAAAATGTTTATTGCTATGTTCTCTATCACGTTAAAAAATTGTAGATGACCTTTGTGGTCACACTGCATAAACTAACACAATGTTATACTTCTTAAAGCGGTATTATGATATTATGTTCTTAACTAAGTGTACGGAACATTTTTAATATTTGTCTCACATAAAAAAAAATTGCTTTTCTAAATGTTCTAATCATTAAATCATATATAAAAATTATATTCCTGTCTGAGATTATTTTATTTCACATCGTCCGATACAAAGAACACACATTTTATTCATAAATATTAATAAGATTGTTCCCTTCAAGATTAGTTCATTTTTTTATCATTAAATATTCATGAGCTTTTTCTTTACTTCCAAAATTCTTAAATATAAAAGAACATATATTTAGTTCGGATGGCTTACACGTTTAACTTTCACAATTTACTTTTCCTAATTTGTACATAATCAAAAAAGGCATTTATTAAACTTTGTATAGGTTACCATTCATGTAAAACAAAAAATATATAAATATTAACTTATTCATGAAATTCAATAGAAAAAATAATATTTAAGTCATGAATGTCGTTTCTTTCATTTATTCAGTAAATAAATAAATATATAAATACTACTTCATTAAATCAATTTTAATTCTCCAAGAAGAAAACTAAAATACTTTAATACTATAATTTATCAAGTACTTAACAATTCATTTCGTTAAATTCTGTAAACTTTAACTTTGACTCTGAAGTAAATATCATTTAAAGAAAAAGAAAAAATCTTTAGGTCAAAATCACTATAAAACAAAATTTTCCATTATGAATTTTATAAGAATTTATACTTCCTGTATTAGTTTGCGCTCATAAGACCATTAAAGTGAAATCTCGCTTGTCAAAATTGGTTTGATAAATAAACAGGCATACAAAATTTAACTAATTTTGTACTTACACAGACTAACTTCACAAACCTCTCTTTTGTGTTTCTACGAACCCGAGTAATAAAGTTAACAGGCAAAAATATTGAACAATTTTATTATGCCATGAATTATGAAATATCAACATTATAATTCACATCTATCTGAATATTTTTAAAATTCGGTATAGTCTAACAAATATAAGGCAAACTACCTCACAGAAATATTTAGTCATATCATTTTTAGGCGATTAGGTCTTGAAGTGCTCTTCTAATCACAGTCTGTGTCTTCCAGCACAACAAAATTTTGTATGTTATGTGATGCATGTGCTATGTATAGTTCCTACGTAGTATCTCTCAAAATAATGAAACTTATTGACGGATTTCGCATCAATTGTTTTTCATTCGCGTTATATGTTTTTAAACTGAAAAAAAAATCTTTAAAAAAAATCGAGAGTGACTCCAACTGATTTTCCAAACACAGGTGCTCCACGAAGTAGAAAGAAAAAAGAGATTTTTTAAAAATTTCTGTTTCGATAGAAATTTGTTGGATTTGAATGCTAGAACTCCAGTTTTGGAACTGGAGACGTTTCGTCCGAGCCACTAATGTACCACTACGATCCATACGTGCTATGCACACCATTTATCATAGGTAGCATGTTATATTCAACCTCAATAACATAATAAACGTATTAAATTTCCAAGCATTTTTAGAGTTAAGTTAGATTTCAGATGGACAGTCGAACAGACATAAAAGACGAACCGAAGACACTTTACAATTATGCTGCAAAATCTTAATGAATAAAATAAATGTTATGCAAAATTAAGCAACTGCATTCGAATTTCATGACATCGTACAAGTTTACATAAAAGTGAATCTATTAAGTACCATGGTTATTTTTACCATGCACTCGTTTCCATATTCAAATCCAATTTTACACTCACAGAGATGATTCTTCTCTTACAAGAGTTATTATATTAATTAACGCAATAGACTTACAAGCCTCACTTAAACGTTTAACTCTGGAAACACTTATTATTTAAGATGATTACAAGTAAATACCGTATATTCCGGCGTATAACGCTCACTTTTTACAAGAAAATTAATCGAACTGTATACGTGCGGGTTATACAGTTCTTACTCGCGGATATAAAAGTGAAAAACTTAAATTTAAGAAAAAGAAAAGACGATCATAAAAAGTAAGATTTCTAATTCTAATTAACATATTATTTATTTACAAAATAATTCACTATCAGATTAAATAAAATGTAATAGTTATAAAACTTTAGAATAATCTTTATTTTATATTTTGATATGCATCTCATGAAGGTTTCTTTGCAAAACAAAAGGGGTGAGTATTATATGGAAACTAGACATAAAAACAGAAAAATGAAATATGAGGTTTAGTTGCATATGCGGAGGAATATGTGGTAGCTATAAAACTAAAATAAACAGTTGTAAAAATTGTTTATTTTGAAATACAGCATAATACCAACAGAAACTTTGTAAAATCAGAAAAAATAAATTAACACGTGAAAGAATTCGTTTGAGGTATTCTTCTCAATAACATATGTGTCAGATGTTGCTGTATAAGAAATACTGCATGAAAGAATGTGTAATAGCTGCTGTGAAAGAATTCGTTTGAAGGATTTTTTTCACTAACATTTGTGTCAAATACTGTTGTACAAGAATTACTTCACAACAGAATGTGTTAAAGGTGCTGTGAAAGAATTCTTTGGATGCAATCTTTTCAATAACATTTGTGTCAGATATTGCTGTATAAGAAAAGTTGCATGAAAGAATGAGTGGAAGCTGCTGTAATGGAGATTCTTTCAGAGATTCTTTTCAATAATATGTGCCAGGTGTTGCTGTATAAGAAATGCTGTTTGAAAGAATGTGTAATAGCTGCTGTGAAAGAATTCGTTTGGCGGATTTTTTTCAGTAACATTTGTGTCAAATATTGTTGTACTAGAAATACTGCTCAACAGAATGTGTTAAAGGTGTCGTAAATTAATTCTATGGATGCAATCTTTTCAATAACATTTGCGTCAGATGATGCTGTATAAGAAATGCAGCATAAAAGAATGCGTTAAATCTGCTGTAAAAAATATTCTTTTGATGCCTTCTTTTCAATATTATTTGTGTTAGATGCAGCTGTATGGTGCATGAAAGATTGCGTGAAATCTGCTGTGAAAGAATTCGTTTGAGGCATTTATTTTCAACAACATTTGTGTCAGATGTTGCTATATAAAATATGCTGCATGAAAGAATGTCTGAAAGAATTATTTTGAGGCATTTTTTCAATAACATTTGTATAGGACGTTACAGTATAAGAAATGCTGCATTGAGAAATGTGTGAAAGCTGCTGTGAAGGAATCCGTTTGAGGCAATCTCTTTAATAACATTTGCGTCAAATGTTTCTATATAAGAAACGCTGCATGAAACAATGCATGAAAGCTGTTGTAAAAGTATTTCTTTGAGGCATTCTTTTCTATAATATTCCCGTCAGATGTAGCTGTATAAAAAATGCTGTATGAAGGATTGCGTGAAAATTTCTGTGAAAGAATTCGTTTGCGGCATTTTTTTTTTTCAATAATGTTTATGTCAGATGTTGCTCTATAAAAATGCTGCATGAAATAATGTGTTAAATAATTCGTTTGAGGCATTTTTTCAATCACGTTTGTGTCGGATGTTACTGTATAAAAATTGCTGCATGGAAGAATGTGTGAAAGCTGCTGTGAATATATCCGTTTGAGACATTATTTTCAATAACATTGGTGTCAGATGCTGCTGTATAAGAAAGACTGATTGATAGAATGAGTGAAAGCTGCCGTGAAGTAATTCGTTTGAAGAATTCTGTTCAATAACATTTGTGTCAGATATTGCTGTATAATAAATGTTGCATGTGTGAAGACTGCTGTGAAAGAATTTGTTTGAGGCGTTATTTTCAATAACATTTGTGACCAATGTTGCAGCCGTCGCAATCTGTTCTTTAAAATTGTTATACACAGCATCAAAATAAAATTTAATTTTCACTGAATGCAAAATAGTGATCAGAAACCTGACTTAATGATTTGGAGTTTTGGATTTTTGTTTTCAATAAAACAGTTTCACGAAATCACTTCGCGTGAAAGCGAAGCAAATTAAATCGTATTTTGTTGATGATTTGTGTTCTTGGAGAGTAAAAGAAAGCAAGTGTTGCGTATACTTTTTTTTAAATTTAACCTAATTCTAGTCCAATTTTGACATATTATTAAATTGAATTTAAAAATCACCAGATCATCTTTATTTAATATTTCACACATGTGATTAACATTATAGAATGTTGAACTTGATTACTTCCATATTATAAACTAGTGATTAAAAGAAGTATTCTGAGTTATATTGGACACTCTTAAAGTTTTTTATTATTATTTAAATTAATAATTGAGTAGAAAACACAAAATGGAAAGAAATTGACAAACTTTAAGAATGCTAATTAAAATTTAATTATAAAATTCTAAATTTCATCGATTGTTGAATTTTAAATCCGCCGAAAGGAAAATTCCAAAACACTTCATTACTGAATCAATATTGATAAATCGTTTCCTATATTTCCCAGATATAAGACAATAAAGCTCTAGTATTGATTAAATATTAAGGATAACCAAAAGTACATAAATTTTTTTCATGAACCAGAAGTATTATATTAAGATAATATTGCACTATATTGATTTCCTAAGCAAAAATATCTCTATTTTAACAAACTTCATCTGCCTTTTTTTAAATCCTCTAACTATTATAATATAATTGGAAATTTTCAGCGCAGATACGAAGTTTACAAATATGCATAATTAAAATTCCTTCACATTGATTCAAATGAAAGAAAATACAACCAATTTCTCATTTCTACAAACTTAAAAGATGCTTGTCTTTGTTTAGGTACTGAAACAGCAAAATTTTAAAATAATCAACTTTCTCTCGATTCAAAATTAATTGAGTAAATAATCAACGAACCAAACTTAAAAGAAATTATTTAGCAGCATCGCAATACTTAATATCTAAATTAAAGGTTTGTTTCCACACCAGTTGATTTTTCTCTTAAACAGTGAAACAGTGAGTTTAATAATTTAAGATTCACTTATAAACTTAATTTAGTAGTTTATTTGTATTTATAGTACAAACTGAGCATTTTAAATTATTCCAAGCTTTCGGATTTAGGTAATTGACTTCAAAATTTATGCATGAAAAGAAATTTACATCGGGCACTCACAATATTTTCAATTTTGTACTCGAATTATGCCGAATAAATAGTCAATTTTTGTAGCAATATTTTCAATTTTTTTCGATTTTAATATTTTGCAGATAAACAAAATATCAATGCAATGTTTCATCAATAGTATTTGCTCTGACTATCGTCATAAAGTTTCTTAAATTCTAACAATTTCGCATTCGAAAAGAAGTATGCTACCATAAAAAAGTAACGGAAACAATAAACAGTAATACACCCATGCGATGGTTTTGCACTACAATGTCATATATTTCAAACGCAGACTTTTAAAGGAAAATTACGCATACAAATATCTACAAACAACATAAGTCATGCTAGAACATAATTTCATTTTTTCCATACAAGAATATCACCATGTAGTCAAAACTGATCAATGATAGCAAAATACCTAAACGAGAAAAAAAAATACCTTTTAACTGAATTAGAGGATGACATCATCCTCTTTGGCAATTTTTATTTTCTTCCTTTAAAAATTTCGGATACAGTATAACATCTTGTGACATTTAGTATGCATTTACATTTTTATGTGGAATAAATTTAGTCTTTAACAGTTGATATACTGCAGTAATTTCACTTTTCAAATAATGAATTTATTTAAAATAGTAATAGATTAAGCATAGATTACCGAAAACCAACAAAAGAGTATCTACTAAATAATGCCGTGATTGGACAGATGTCCAGCAGTGAGCCAATTGTTACCACTGAATACTTGTTTCCTAGCATCCTTCGCTTTAATAAATCTTCGAATTTTTTCATAAAACCTGGCAACGAATACTGTTAAAATTTACTGGTGATAACCAATACCATCAATACTTGTTCATAGTATTCTTTACCTTATTAAATCTAAGAAATTCTGCCCTTAAGTAAGGCGAACAAAACTATTAAACTTTAGTGGTGATAATCAACGCACTGCTATGCATTACGCATATGCATCTATCCGACCACTGTAACGTATCTTGTTTTTGCTTTCTTGACTCAAACAAGAAGTGTTTACGATGTATTACCAAAATACCAATAACTTTTGCAATTCTTTGTATTTCCAGTTTTATGCAAATATTTCATATACAAAAGTATTTTATTTTAACATTTCAAAGCTATGGCAATATTTTGGCAAAGTTATAAAATGTTCAAAAAAAAAATATTGCAGTACATACTCTCCAATAACTTTGTAATCATGTGCAAAAATAGCTGGAAATCCCACTAACATTTAGAAATTTCATAACTCCTAAATTTTAGTTTTGAATTATTTTAGGTGGAAAATTAGTAGATGTAAAATAGATATGCCGCATTTGTCTTGTGTATATGACGCACCGCAAAATTTTACACATTGTTTTAAGAAAAAGATAAGAAAATAAAAAAAATTACAGTACCTAATTTAAAAATAAAGGTTTTTTCCAGAAAATAAATAAAATAGATTTTGAACAGTGCACTGACCTTTTAGAAAAGAAATCTGCAAAATTCAGTCACTATCATCTCTGTCTTCTCCCATTTACGTCGTCTTCACCGTTGTCATCTTTTCCTTTCTCTGCCTCTTCATACTCTTCCTCTTCATAGTCTATGGGTGCCAACTACGAAGAGTATGGAGGATGGTTGTCCTTTGTGCGAATCATCTTCAACGCTTTCCCGACCATCACGAAAGCGTCGCAAAGTTTCAAAATGCAAAAACGTGATAATGCGTCTTCATCGTGCACGTGCTGCAACATTTTACGTGTTTTGCTAGCATTTTTTCCTAATTTGAAATAAAATTTAATGTTTATTCTCTCCTTCAATAATTTCACTTCAACAACAAAGCTTTGACAGCAAACGTTTGCTTGTATGTTTCAGCACCAGAAAGTAAAACGAGAATGACGCGCAGCGCAGATAGTTTGCGTAGATGCGAAGATTATTCAAATACTGTCGTTAACCAACCAACGAAATTTCAATTCCAATAAGGTAACGTGGGGTGAGATGCCGTATTGGACAAGATGCCATATCACGTGGTTTTCCTATGCGCAGACGCTGTAGGAAAACGCCACTCGGCCATGTGAAAGAGGCTTCCCTACTGATACTTTAATTCCAGTTTGAGTTGTTTTATTTATGTTTTAAATAGTGCTTTTCTATTGCTATAACATCTTAACACCTTTGGTAAGTGTCCAAAATCTTTTACGCTCCTTTTTTATGTAATTCCTATGTAGTTGGCCATCTTACCCCAATATTGGGGTAAGATGCCGAAATGCAAGCATTTACACAACCAAAAATTTTTATGCTTTCTATGACATTTGTAAAATGAAATACATTTTTAAATCATACATAAATGTATGAACTTTAACAAAACGTTAATGAATAACCAATAAAAACAACATCTAAAATATTAAATCCAAAACTACGGCATCTTCACCCAATATACCCTAATTGTTGCTACGGCCCTGGAAATTAATAGTCACACCTTCTACATAAGGTCACTCAGAAATAGGCTCTTTGGTTTAAAAAGGACCATGACAAATCAGGCAACCCTGTCGAAAAGACTTAATTTAGCTACAGACTTTCTTTCAGAATGAATTATGTTCATATGCTCCATGATTTATAGATTTTTTGTCACGGGATCATAGACTACATAATAATTTTATATAATCCTTATTAGTAGTAAAAAAATAGGAAAACAATAAGAAAACAATTAAGTCCAATATCCTTTAGAAATTATTATTATTTATTTTTATTTTTTCAATTTTATTAGAGATAAATACTGCATGAAATTATTGAAACTAGTTTCATTAACTTAAATTAAAGAAAGTATTTTTTTTCCTAGAATATTTTATAAATCCATCATCAACTTCTAAAATGTACGCTCAGAAATGGAAAAGATTTTCTTGAAGTAATATATCATTCATTTCATTTTTATTTTTAGTATTCGTAATTATACGATTTAAAAATTTTCTGAAATAAAGGAAGAAAATACCTTTTTTAATTTAGAACTTAGTAAGTCATGTTCGAGCTGTCAAAATACGCAACGCTTTTTTTTAAGATACACTTGTATTTAAAAAAATTCGTTAATTAATTAATGCGTTAGTAAAAGGGCTAAGAAACAGAATTTGAAAAACTTCTTGAAAAGTGAATGTACATAAAAGTGGTTTGAAAGTAAAACCATTAATTTAAATAAATAAAGATTTTTTTGTATTAATAATTCATTATTTCTTTTGTAAATGTATCTTAAAAAGCATAAAGTTTTATTACAGTAATATAGCATTCATTCTCTTAAACATATATGGTGTGTAACTTTAAGATTTAGAAATGCTTAAAAAGAATCAAATGGGGAGAAATTCCCGATTGATATTAAAAATAATGGCAGAAATTAATGGCAGAAATTATGGCCAAACTATATAAAATACATTGATGAAAGTTTTTCTAAAAGAAAATTCTTGTTTATGTAATGTGATACAAAAATTTATTACTAATAAGTATACAATTAATCGTTTTTACTTGATTTCCAATATTTTTTTATAATTTTTATACACATAACTATTTTATTATCATTATTATTTTTGGTGTCTCTTACCAAACGAAATGGCAGGAAAAGGTCATAAGATCTAAAGAGTGCAGCTTCTGTTTAAGAGGTCCTAAGAAGAAGAAGCTGCTTTGGTACCCCCAGTTTTCCTGCAATTTTTATCCTAACCGTAAGAATGGAATGTCTCGACTCGGTACTTCTTATCCATCTGCTGACCTTAAGGTTGTGCAAATGTATATATCTAAATTTTAATTTGTATTGTAAAAATAAAAAGTAATTTGTTTTAATTATATTATTGTAAATTGGCAATCTAACCTAACTGTAGAATTGTACACATCGAGAGGAATGTACAGTTGTGAAGCTGTTACAAATTGTGTCAAAGAATGTCAAATGAAATGTGAAACAGTATGCACAAAAATCATAAAACTATAACACTTAGCTCCCCGGGTCGGTTATTCATTTATCCATATTCCGACATCCCTGAGAGAGGACTTGTGACTTAGTATCCGAAATTTGCCTCAATTTTGATCCCAACCGCAAAAAGGGAATTTCCTGACTTTGAACCTCTCTCTCATCTGCCCTGCTCGCAAGCTCTTTACACAGCTGTTTTTACTTACAGGCATAAGTAAATCGCCCGCAGCGCATAATTACTAGGTAGTCCCCCCCCCCCCCCCAAGTCTCCCTTTTCACTTCGGTGTTCAGTTGGCAATCAGTTCTTTACAGCATGGTTTGTCGTTGGACCAATTTAGTGTTCTAAATTTTCTTACTACCAATGAATATTTTATTCTTTCATATAATAGTTTATTCTTCTTTACAGAAACCTTATAATTGCCGAAACGTCAGTTGAGGCTCACTGTGGAGACCCGAAAAGTTTTAGGTTTCTGTCTGTCTGTCTGTCTGTCTGTTTGTCTGTCTGTCTGTTCCGCGATAACTGCCGTAAAAAGGATCCGATTAGTTTGATTTTTGGTAGGTATATTGGTGAGATACCCGGAATTAGCTGTATAGTTTTTAGTTACATTTGGTTCATTCGTTCGAAAAATATAGAACATTTCTTTTTTGATCATAATGCTTTCCTATGGGATTTCAGACAATTTTGAAATTTTTCAGTCGTTGAAAATAAAATGTCGCATTTGATTAATGTATTTAAACGGTAAGTTATGAAGGCTAAAATTTATCAAGTCAGGTGTTAAATTATTCAAATTAATTTGAAATTTTGTTTATACATTCGTCAGATTTTTTAAATTAAATGTATAATTTTTGGTGCAATTTTATACATCTGTTCTAATAATATAATACTTTTATTTTATCATTTTTTGCAAATATTAAAATGCATTCATTTTTATTTTCCTTTTAAATTTAACCGTAACCTAGCAACCATGTTTAAAGAATATCAAAATGATAAAATTCAAGTAACTCAGACGATTTTGCTACAATATTTTATTCGCAAAATAAAATATTATTGGGTGATTTTATATTTTATTGAAATAAATGAGAATTTATTTTGGTACAAGTTACCTTTTAACTACTATAGAATGATAGCCGAAACATTTTTATATGAGATATTATTAATTTTCTGGAAGAGATGCGGATTTTTCGTGGTTGAAAATTAGTATTATTTTAAAAATATAATGTAATATCTCATACAACGAGGTAGTTAATCTAAAGAAATTAGCGTAGTAAAACGAATCCATACAGCCTGAAATAGCACAATTATTGGTAACTGAGATCATAAAAAGTTATCACAAAAAATACTTTATAGCGCCAAATCAAGATTGCTATTTAGTGAATTGGCAGTGGGCACGATTATGAAGGATTACACAATAAAAGTTTTCAGGTTTAAAAGTTTCCAAATAAGCCTATTTTGGGGAGATTTTAGTATGCTATTGCCATCGAATTAAATCAGGATGTACTAAGGTCAAATAAATATTGTACAATGGCCATCAAAACTGTTTTTCCGAAACAAAAATTGTAATAATACTAGATTTCTGAAATAGATAAGTGAATATATAGTAGATTCAGTTTACATTTCCATAAGTTGATTTTGTACACGAGATATTATTCAACTTATCTATCAGATGCGAGTGCTTCGTGGTTGGAAGGTAAGTAAATATTGCTATTTAGGTATTACATGAAATTATTTTCGAATTTATTCTTTTCATAATAAAACCAATGTGTAGAACGAAATCCAATATGTACTAGAATCATTCACACAAACAATAGGAAACCACGAATATAAATTTAATAAGATTACGGGGGGTTCAGGGGGCAGAGCCCCCCTGAAGAAATGTATTTTTTTACCTAAAAAATAAAATAAGAAGTTCATAAGAATGTCAGAATATTATTGCATAAACCGTGTTTAATTTAATGTTCCTAATTTCTGATTTAATTATTTTATATGCGTATAAATATATATAATCTGATGAATTATTTTATATGCGTATAAATATACATGTAATAATTTAAAAAATTTAATTTGCGTATTATAAGATGTTAAATATTATGAGAAATGAGATTAAAAAACATTGACTTTCATATAGCTGACGTTGAGGCTCCTGATCTGTAGATTTACTAGTAATAAATATGGCCCTAGTTGCCGAAACGTCAGTGAAGGCTTTCTATTGAGACTCAAAAACTTTTTGGTTTCTGTCTGTCTGTTCCGCGATAACTGCCGCAAAAATGATCCGATTAGTTTGATTTTTGGTAGGTATGTTGGTGAGGTACCCGGAATTAGCTGTATAGTTTTTAGTTACGTTTGGTTCATTCGTTCGGAAAATATAGAACATTTCTTTTTAGGTCATAATGCTTTCCTATGGGGATTCAGACGATTTTGAAAATTTTCATCCATTGAAAATAAAATGGCGCATTTGATTAATGTATTTAATGGGTAAGTTATGAAGGCTAAAATTTATCAAGTCAGGTCTTAAATTATTCAAATTAATTTGAAATTTTGTTAATACATTCGTCAGATTTTTAAAATTAGGTGTACAAAGTTTGGTGCAATTTAATACATCTGTTCTAATAATATAATACATTTTATTTTATCTTTTTTTGCAAATTTTAAAATGTATTTAGTTTTATTTTCCTCTTTAATTTAACCGTAACCTAGCATCTACATTTTAAAGAATATCAAAATAATAAAATTCAAATAACTCAGACTGTTTTGCTACAATATTTTATTTGCAAAATAAAATATTTTTGAGTAATTTTAATATTTTATTGAAATAAATGAGAATTTATTTTGAAACAAGTTACTTTTTAACTACTATAGAATGATAACCGAAACATTTTTACATGATATATTATTAATTTTCTGGAAGAGAAATGGATTTTTCGTGGTTCAAAATTAGTATTACTTTTAAAATAGGATATAATATCTCGTACAACGAGTTGGTTAATCTAAATAAATTAGCTTAATAAAACGCATCCATACAGCCTGAAATAGCACAATAACTGAAAACTGAGATCATACAAAGTTATCACAAAATATACTTTATAGCGCCAAACCACGGTTGCTATTTAGTTAATTGGCAGTGGGCACGATTATGAATGATTACCCAATAGTTTTAAAAGTTTCCAAATAAGCCTATTTTGGGGAGATTTTAGTATGCTATTGGCATCGAGTTAGATCAGGATGTACTTAGGTAAAAGAAATATTATAGAATGACCATCAAAACTGTTTTCCGAAACAAAAATTGTAATAACAGTATATTTCTCAAATAGATATAAGTGAAAAGATTCAGTTTACATTTCCATAAGTTGCTTTTGTACACGAGATATTATTCAACCTATCTATCAGATGCGAGTATTTCGTGGTTGGCCGGTAAGTAAATATTGCTATTTAGGCATTAGGATAACATGAAATTACTTTCGAAATGTTTGCTTATACTAATAAAACCACAGAGTAGAACGAAATCCAAGATATACTAAAATTATTCACACAATAAATAGTAAATCACGAATATAAATTTGTTACGATTAGGGGGGTTCAGGGGGGCATGTATTTTTTTTTATCTAAAACATAGAATAAGAAGTTCATAAGAATGTCAGAATATTATTGCATAAACCGTGTTTAATTAAACATTTCTAATTTATGAATCCTTCGAATTATTTTAAAGTCGTATACATATATATGTAGTAATTTAAAAAAAAATTATTTGCGGATTGTAAGATGTTAAATATTATGAAAAGTGAGATAAAAAAAAACATTGACTTTCGGAGCTGACGTTGAGGCTCCTGATCTGTAGATTTACTAGTAACTAGTCAATACTGAGTATATCTTAGTTTCATACTAGAGCAGTTTTAATGTCCAAACGCAAAATATGATGCACACCAAAATTAACAGCAAGGGAAATTCGCAATTTATGCAAGGAAGTAAAATCAAATCCTTGTCTATCCCCATTAAAATTTACAAAACATGTTGAAGATTGAAAAACTTATACTTAGTATCGATACTGATTGATCTATTGAAAACAAAAACGCAATTACTATGACCGAGATGTATGAGGAATACCTTTCATTTCTAGAAGGAATGGATTTCAACACATTGGCTTTGGAAAAGAATATAATATACACTGTAAAAAAATTTGGTCAACAATTACGTTACATATACTGGCAACTTTGTGACTAGTATATATTCCGTAAGTTAACTGCTCGGTATATGTACCGTAAAATATTTAAAGTATATGTACCGGCTGCACTCCCCCCTCTCCGCAGGCCTGCGCGCATTACGTAACAAGAACAAGAGCGTCACTTCAGGGGTTGCCGTACACTGAGGCGGGGCTACCAGCTTTTTCCTTACTGAAAAATAATTATTTTACGGTATAAATAGCGATTTTTTACTGACAAACAATCATTTTACGGTATAAATAACATTTATAATCGAAATGACATATATACGGGTTTTTTTACGCTTAATATACCGTAGAAGTACGATACTCATACCGTAAAGAGTGAAAACGGTACGAGTACCGTTAATTTACGGTATATCTGAAATTTTACGAAAATTGTTTACAGTGTACCTGTACTAAATAATGCCACTTTAAAAATTCAGATCTAAATAAAATTTGTTATAGCAGTATTAACGTTTTAAACGTTGTTGGATGTAGTGTTTCTACATATTTCTACAGTATTAAATCATACATACTTTTGTCACTGTTGAAATTTTGCCAGGAGAGTTCAAAACAAAAGACATTTTAACGTGGCCTTATTAGGAGAATGTTTTCTAAATAAGGCTGTAATTTGCTAAGTACATGGTTACACTTTAATTAACACATATTTTACAGGTATTAAATCAAAATAAAGAAAGAATATTTAAATTGTTCATTTTTTACTCTTGAAAAGAGAATATGTAGATATCAGCAAATCAAAATAAAGAGATTATTGTATTATGAAGAATTCCAAATGAAGTGATTTTTGAGGTATGCAAACGTACATGTGTCCATTTGAGTCCGTCCTACATATTCTTCATGGATATACTTCTTGATCTTGGTGCAAAGATGCATGTCTAAGGCACGATCCTTTTGGCAAATTAAGCAATACCTTTTTAGTAGATTTATGTTTTCAATATATTTCACTTACATACACAAACAGTATTAAAAATACAGATAATTTCAATTTACATTCTAAAAGTTCATTAAATTATTTCGTACATCATACAAATATTGTAAAATGTAATCGATAATTTATGCTGATGTCATATGAAAGTTTACTTACTGTTTATAACAACGACGTCTCGAAATTTGCAGCGGTCCGAAAATGAAAACGACGCCGGTATCGGTTATGCTTGAAACCATTCGCTCCTTGTCAAGGACTCATAAAATGTCAGGTATGTGTTGTCATATGTTGGTCCAAGACCTTTCTCTATAAGATATAAGCGGATGACCTTATGAAGTGCATAGCTTTATTTGTAAAAATGCTTTATTAGTAAATACGATGGATATTGAAAGTGAGTAATATTTTCTGGATGAAAGCAGATTTTCTATTATTTTTCATTAAAAGGATATAAATTTACTTACAAAAACCAGGAACAGAGCTTAAGAAAGAAAATCTAATGCCATATTTTAACTATGATAGTCAGTGTTGCCAATTTAGCAGATTATTTTATTCAGCAATCGACTATTATTTTTAATAGTAATATTTACCCGATTTAATGAAATATTAATATGAGGTAGCTCTGATGGTGGAGAGGGCAGATTGATCTGGAAGTGTATCAGAAACAATATGGATCTCTTTGAATCGAATGAAAAAAAAGGATTAATTAAACATTGGATTATTAAAATAATGTATTGTAGAATAAAATTCGAGCAAGCACGATATTGAGAAGTTTAGGATAAGCAATTATTATTATTTTTAATGGAACAATGATTCCAAAACCAGTTATCAAGTTCTGAAATTCTGCTTGCTGGATAAAACAGTTCACACCTTCCCAATCATCTACATTGAATTCTACAGAATGTTTAAAGTATTCGCGATAAAATGAAGAGAACTAATACAAAATAACTTGAAAAGTTATGCTGAAGATTGTGTTGAGAGAAGAATAGAATAGAATAAATTCGGAAGATACACAAAAAATATTAAATTCTCAGGAAAATAGATTTAATTAAATCGCAAAAAATAAATAAATAAATAAATAAATAAAAATGAAAGAAATGAAATACTACAGTTTATTTACTGCTCATTAAAATTAGTTAATTTTGCAATTTAATTTTATAGACGAATATTTTCGTACTAAATATTTAGATATTTGTTACTTAAGTTTTCCTATTTTTGCTTTTTGTAAAATTGAAAGGCTTCTATTGGCAATATTTGAGTTAATGAATGTGTAGAGATTAAACAAATATAGTTTATTATGTTTTAACATTTTTCTTTGAATAAAGACGATTTTCTGATTGTGTGTACGCTGAATTTTTCTAATAAGTGTAAAAATGCGTATATTTTTTAACAGTTTTCTTAAATTAAAAATTGCAAAGCTATCGCAACCTTAATTCATAAATTGCATTTTGGGTATGTTACAAGAATAACCCAACTTTTTAAATGAATCACCTATATTCTTCTAAATACAGTTTCTCATGGAACTATATTAAGTGCTTTACAGCTTCATCATTCACATCTATCATCTATACCATTTCTTGAATAAATGCAACTTATTCGAATGCGAAAATCTTTGTAGCTTAAGGCTCGTGAAAATAATTATTAGTTCCCTCTGAATGGGAATTTCCCGAGAGTATTTCAGGCGATGCTCGCAATTTATAAACATTCCAAAGATTCCATTTAGACTGAAATAACTAATGCTTAGATTATAACATCAATAAAATACTGAAAACATCAGTTTGGATTGTGGAATACTTCCCTTTTACATTCTTAAGTTTATAATAAAGCTTTTAATTAAGATGTTGCAAATGTTCCATTTTACTGCGTTACTTTTATATGAGTAAACCTGTACTCGAACAATTTATTAACTCTTTAATGGGAAAAATAGTTCTGTTTCTGAAATGGTGAAATATCTGACTGCCGTCAGTATTTATAACGAAGTTAATTTGAAAATAAATAAATGTGCATCATGACAGCATTTTTTTTTAATGTTGTGCAATTTCGGCAATTGAGAATAAAAATTAAGTGAGGTGTATACTTACCACCGCCTTTTAAATGGTGGTTAATTTGTAATATTTTAATAATTGCAATTAATGCATTTCAAAATATTTCTTTCAAAAAATATGTGTTTCTGTTCCAGCTACATATAATTGTAAAAAAATATTCCTTTATTGATTTCATAGCGATAAATCCGAGTATAAACGCAAACCGTAACTCTCTATGTTCCTTTATTTTACATTTATTTTATGAAAGGAATATGTTTATATATGATTCATGAGCCAGCTTGCAAACTGAGCTAGACAAATCTAGTCTAGAACATACAAATAACTATGTTTTAAAACTGTTTGAAGCTTTCATTAAGATTTCTTCAGCAATTTAGTAACTGCATTCGTCAGGTAATTAGAAGAAGAGCAAGTTTTTTTCACAAAGATAAATTGGTTATAAAACTAGTAAATCTGCAGACCAGGAGCCTCAACTTCAGTTCTGCATGTCATTGCCTTTAATCTCACTTTTCATAATATTTAACATCCTACAAGCCACAACTTAATTTATTTTAATTACATACATATTTAATTTAAGTATATAAATTACTTCTATTGTTTTTGAAATCAGAAATGTTAAATTAAAACGCGATTTTATACATTGATAGTCTTAAATTCTTATAAACTGCTTATTATTATGGTTATTTAAAAAAAAGTACATTTCATCCGACCACTAAACACCTGAATTTGATGTATAACTTAAATAAAATCTCATGTCCAAAAGAAACTAATGGAATATAAGCTGAATCTACTATATTTCACTTATATCTATTTTAGAAATCTAATGTTTTTACAATTTTTGTTTCGGAAAAAACAGTTTTGATGGTCATTCTATATAATAATTGGATGTAAGATGCATAGTATTTGGATATAAGATCTCATGTAAGTACATCCTGATCTATTCGATAGCAATAGCATTATAAAATCACCCCAAAATAGGCATATTTGGAAACTTTTAAACTTATTGGGTAATCACGTATAAATTCAGTGAATAGCAAACGTGATTTAGTGCTATAAATATTTTTTGTGATAGTCTTTTATGTTCTCAAATTTCAGTAATTGTGCTATTCAGGATTCGACGATAAGCATGGAGACGTTTTACAACTCTAATTTCTTTAAATTAACCCATTCGGAACCATGGTTGCATATATGTACCCTCAAAAAGAGCATGCAGAATTTGTTTTTGGCACCAGTAAAAAATAAAAGTAGTATTTGCTTTCTCTAATAAGAGCATTCTTGTGATAGTTTAAGTAAGGGTAGCTTTTTTTTTTAAAGTGGTGCCAACCGAATAAAATTTGTGTAAAAGCCGCCGGTCCCGAAGGGATTAACCATCTCGTTATACGGGATATTTCATCCTATTTTTAAAATAATATTAACTTTTCAACCACGAAACATCCACATCTGTTGCAGAAATTGAATAGCATCTCATGTAAGCAATATACTTATACAAATGTAAACTCCTACTACGAGACTTGAATCCAAATTACACGTCCTACGTTTTCATAATTTTCGTTTGGAAATTATGTTTCGGTGATCATTCTAAAGTGGTTAAACGAGAACTTTTATCCAAAGAAATCCTTATCTATTTCGATAGAATACTAAAAATTTCCGAAAAATAAGCTATTCTGCTAAAATAATATTGCGGCGAAATAGTGAAATTTACTTGATTTTTATTATTTTCATACGCTTTGAAATATTGTTGCTAGCCAACAATTAAATGAAAGAGGAAAATGAAAATAAATGCATCTTAAAATTTGTAAAAAATATAAAAATAAAATGTTTTATATTATTCGAACTGGTGTATAAAATTGCACTAAAAGTTATAAACCTAATTTAAAAAATCTGGCAAATGTATTAAGCATTTTTCAAATTAATTGGAATCATTTAAAACCCCACTTGTTAAATTTTAGCTTACATAATTTACCGTTTAAATATATTAATCAAATGCGCCAATTTATTTTTAACGAAAGGAGAATTTTAAAATCTTCTGAATTCCCATAAAGAAACATTATGACCTGAAAATAAATGTTCTGTGTTTTTCGAACGAATAAACCAAATTTAACCAAACACTACACAGTTAAATCCGGGTACCTTACCAACATACCTCATAAAAATCAACCTAATCCGATGTTTTTTGCGGCAGTTATCGTAGAACAGACAAACACACAAACAGAAACGAAATACTTTTCGGGTCTCAACAGTGAGCCTCAACTGACGTTTCGGCAATTATTTAAAACAGATTCTGCCAGATATCGTAATTGCCGAAACGTCAGTTGAGGTTCACTGTTGAGACCCGAAAAGTATTTCGTTTCTGTTTGTGTGTTTGTTTTCTGTTCCGCGATAACTTCCGCAAAACACATCGGATTAGGTTGGTTTTTGGTAGCTATGTTTGTGAGTTACCCGGATTTAGCTCTATAGTTTTTGGTTAATTTGGTTCATTCGTTCGAAAAATATAGAACATTTCTTTGGATGTCATAATGCTTTCCTATGGGAATGAAGGCAATTTTCATATTTCATTGTTAACTGAAATGAAAAGGACATATTTGTATAATGGATTTAAACGTAAACTTATGGATGTTAAATTTTAAATATGGATGTCTCAAATATAGCCAATAGTTTTGAAAATTTGCCGATATATTTATTAGAATCTAAAAATTAACTGCGTAAATTATTGGGAAAATTTTCGCATCTGTTTGAGAAATATAAAACATTTTTTTTTTATTTTTTTTTACAAATTTTAAACTGCATTTCTTTTTACTTCCCCCTTTAATTTATCAGTTGCTTAGAAACTGTATTTCAAAGCGTATCAAAATAATAAATTTCCAGTAAATTGCACTATTTTTTGACCCATTATTTTACCCTCATATTGAGTTTACTTTTGAGTTAGAAAATTGTAATAAACTCCCTTTCCTTGATGTTTTAGTTATCAAATGTGATTCTTCTTTCAAAACTTGTGTTTATAGAAAACCTTTCTCTGTCTCTAACCCACCTCATGCCCTCTCAAATCATCCTGTCAACCAAAAAATCGGTGTTTTTTATACGTATGTAAATCGTGCTCTCAAAATTTGTTCCGACTCTGCATCCCTTAAGGATGAACTTAATTACTTAAAAACTGTTGCTGTCAAAAGAGGTTTCAATCCTTCTGTTATCAATAATGCTGTGAAGAAATTCAATAGACCGTCTTATAAATCTACTCTTTCTAAATCTGTGAAAAGCAAACCTGATAATTTGGTTGTCCTCCCTTTTTATCCTCCTCTTTGTTTCAAATTAGCTAAAGTTTTAAAACGCTTCAATTTTAACATTATCTTTAAACCTGTCAATAAATTCAAATTCCCCTCCACCAAATCTCCTGTTCCTGATCTTCGTAAATGGGGAATTTATAATGTTCCTTGTAATGGCTGTGATTTATCTTATATTGGTCAAACTAAAAGAAATCTCGAAATCCACTCTCGTTATGTAACTAATCAAGAAATTTCTAAATCTTCAATTGCCAAGCACTCTTGGGATTCCGGCCATTGTTTTATTTTAAAAATGCTAAAATTATCTTTAATGCTAATAGTATCTCTGAATTGGACTTTCTTGAAAATTTAGCTATTTATCTTAATCGTGAAGTTATTGTTAATGATAAATCAGATTCCACAATGCTCTCTGCTGCTTGGAAAAACCTCTTCAGTACTTCCATATAATTTATTTTTGTATTAATTAATTTTAGTCTGTTTATATATATATTTATATTTTTTGGTTACTTATTTAATTCTTAATTTTCATCTGTTTCCATTTTTTAATTTATTTGTGTGCTTTATTTATTTATTTATTTTTTATTTATTCATTTTATTTTATTTATTTATTTATTCTATTTTATTTATTTTATTTTATTTTATTTATTTATTTTATTTTATTTTTTATTTATTTATTTTTTCACTTCCTTATTCCCCTTCTATTTTGTTTTCTCTATTGTTTTGATTTTACCCTTTTGTGATTGGCTGTTGGCTGTTGTCTTCTGTTTTCCTATTGACTGTTGATTTCTACTTTCCTATTGGCTGTTGTTTCAGCTTGTTTCCTCTCCCTCATTTCTCATTTCAGTCTTGCTGCTGCTTTCATAGTAGACGCACGTCTTTTTGCGCCTGATGAAGAAAGACCCAGATCTTTCGAAAGGCCTAGCGCATTTTAAAATTTTTATGGTGTTTATAAGAAGTTATTTTAGTTCTTAGTGTTTCACACCAGTTTCAACTTATTTTATTATAAGAATAAGCAGTTTATGAGAATATCGTTGTTTAAAACCATATTTAATGTGACACTTTTAAAATTCCGTAAGATTTGAGAAATATTTTATGCTTATAAATATATATAGAACTTAAAACAAAAAAGTTGTGGATTGTACAGTGTTAAGTATTATGCAATGTGTGATTAATAAAAACGAGTTGCAGAGCTGACGTTGAGGCTCCTGTTCTGCAGATTTACTAGTTTATTTTATCTTTGCTGGTCTAATTTCTCTGTACTGATAATCACCTGCAATGTTTAATCTTAAATTAGGCGGATTTTTTTTTCACCTCAGAAAGTACAGTTGGCCAAAAAAATAAAATGAAAAAAAAATCCCATACATTTGAATCACTAATTGCTCCAGAAAACAACAGAAATAGCCTTTTGACAGGATATTATGTCTTTTTTCAATTTATATTTTAAAAATCTGTAAAGGGGTTGTTTTCCTCAGAAATTGTTCCAATCAGTAGGATACGAACACCTAATTTTGGTATCACATTTAGCTACTTCGGTAAAATTTACCTTACTATACCTAAAGGGAAGTCATTCGGTCAAGTAGTTTAGGGAATATGAACGTTTAAAGTTTGGAACTTCTAATGTTAAATTGATATATAACCGTTGCAAAACAGATTGCAATGCTGATAATTTTTTTAACATAATTCGAAGATTACTATGCGAATGAGCTGTAACTTTGGATTCGCATATTTGAAGCTTCTAGAAAACGATTGCAATTGAAAAAAAATCACAGTTTCTAATTCATAATATTTTTGAAAAGTTATTACAAATAAGTTCCATTTTGAATCTAGCATCTAGTTAAGTATTAAATTTTAGTAAATTAGTAACAAAAAAACTTATAAGAACTTATATTTACATCTAATTCTCTGTTTATTGTTTCTCCAGTATTAAAAAAGAATGATTTCAGTTGTCTGTTTATAATCAATAAATGAGAACGCTTAACTTCTCACGTATGTGAATTAAAACAGCTTCAACACTAAATTCAGTAATTCATCATTAAATAAACTGATGAAACTTTACTAAATTTAAATAAATATTTTAATAAAACAATTTGTCAAATGTTGAAAAATTTATCAAATGTAATATTTCGTATTTAATATATTAAATTGTTACAAATTGTTTAATATCCATTCATTTCATTGGACATTTCGAACTCAATAAATTGTACTGATTTTTATAAAATAAAATAAATTTGCACAAACCTTAAAATAATTTAGACAAATCGTAACTTTAAATAGATTATTGTTAAATAAATCTTCAAAATCGTTATTTAATTTATATGAAAGTTTATTTTGTTAGAATTTTCTCAAATATTTAATTTATATCAAATATTTAAAAGCGCTAAGAATGGGAAAAGTGATTTATGTTAAAGGTAATTTTATGTCCTTTTGATTTAGAAAACGCTTCTTTGTCTTTAGTAAACAGAAAGTTTCATTAATTGGAATTTTTTGAAATTTTTTATTGCATTTGATGCTGTTAGATATTGAATCTTTGGTTCAGAAAAAAGTAAGTAATATTTCCTTTGCTTTTTCTTATATTAATTCTATAAGAAAACGCATAAGCTATTAAATTTGAATCAAATAATCGAGATTTTTCTTTTTAACCTTATTTTTATGATCATCAAAGTTAAAATTTTGATCTACATTAATTGTTTAAGTACTTGTTAAAAATCTGGTTTATGGGTTACAATATTTAAATTTTTACTTCTTATGTAACAATGTTGTTTAATAACTTGAAAATATTGTATACCTTAAAGCTAGAAAATTGACAATTAAAATACTATTTTTCAAGCGCAGATATATCTTAGAATATCTTAGACAATAAAATAAAATAAATAATAGGATACAGTAAGATAATAGATCGAAAGGAATACATATATTACTGCGTAATTTTAACATGTGAAACACAGGTCTACAAATTTCCCGTTGATAAACAGCAAATGTCTAGATGGCCAAGATTTAAAATATATTTTTTTTTCTAATCCAAATTAGATTTCTTACACTGTAATGTTTTTTAATCTAAAGAAATATAATATAACCACGAATGAAAATATACAATATCCTCCTACGAGTTTCCCACGATTTATCTTTTAAATTATGTCAATAATGTTATAAAAACATACGTTATAACAATTTTATAAAAAAAACTATTAATGTTATAAAAACAAAGTTTATTTTGCTGCAGCTGATTTTTGGAAACGTTTCCGAGTAGATTTTATAGAATAAGTTTATGTCAAACCAAAATATCAGTATTTAGGATGTTATCAATTCTCAAGTGAACATTTTTACGTCCAATAAATATGTTTTACAGACAAACATGATACACTGTACAACATTTTGGTCAAAAATTACGGTATATATACTGGCAACTTTGTGACCAGTATATATACCGTAATTTAACTGGACGGTATATGTACCATAAAATATTTAAAGTATATGTACCGGCTGCACTCCCCCTCTCCTCAATCCTGCAAGCAATACGTAACAAGAGCAAGAACATCACTTCAGGGGTTGCCGTACACAGAGGCGGGGCAATCAGCTTTTTCCTTGCTGAAAAATAATTATTTTACGGTATAAATAACGCTTTTTTACTGAAAAACAATCATTTTACGATATAAATTCCGTTTATAATCAAAATGGCACATATACGGTATTTTTACGCTTAATATACCTCAGAAGTACGGTACTCATACCGTAAAGAGTGAAAATGATACAAGTACCGTTAATTTACGGTACATCTACTGAAATTTTACAAAGCTTTTTTACAGTGTAAATTAACAGCAGTAAAAATAACATTAAAATTAGTATTATTTTGTAACTCTTGTATGTAACTCAGCTGAAAATGTTTGATTTAGAATTGATAGCATACTGAAAACCGATGTTCTGGTTTGAGAAAACTTATTAATGCACTATAAAAGCTACTCGGCAACGTTTCCGAAAATCAGTGTCAGCAAAATGAACTTTGTTGTAATAAATGTTTCTTTAAATTACGAAAATATATTAGTTTCTGAGGTTTATAATGATAAAGAACGTTATCTTCTTTTAATTGCTAAAGGGCGTAAAATAAAAACTTTACAAACAGTAAAATAAGTTTTATTAGACTGGTGACATGTTTCGACTCCATCGGAGCCATTACCAAAACAAATAATAATATTCCAAATTGCATGATGTATGAAGTTATTTGAAACTCCATTTAATTTTTCAAGCACTTTTTCAAATTACGCAAATTATTAATTCATTTATACTTGGATATTTATTTCCATATTTGTAACCATGAAGCAGTGTTGGCGCGGTGTAAACCAAACGGTTGTAACTATGGTTTAATCCTGGTTTAGACCAAGTAGATTTGTTCTTAAAAAAAAAATATTTTCTTAGAAAAATTTTTTATATAATATTTTCTTTCTTTTTTTTATGTAATTTAAATGTTTCGAATCATTGGATCTAAATAAATTCTAGTTTTAGCCCCTTATCGCTGCAGTCAGTATGAGACATAGTGAATTTGTATGTGTCTACGATGAAAATTATCATGTGTTGATAAACATATCTGATGTTAAACTATAGGCAACACATATAAACATTTGAAACCATAAATAATTAGAATAAAATATTTTCATTTTACAAAAATTCAAATGATTTACTGCAATTGTTAACAAAATAAGATGATCTTAAAGACTTTGGTGAAACTTTAAAGGAACGATTGGGGGAATTATCGCTTAAAAAAAATAAACTTGGCAATTTCGGAGGAGAATTATCAAGTGACAGTGACAGTACACAGAACTTCTTGAAAGAAAGTGCAAAGACGGAAGTGGTAAATGTCAAATAATTCTTTATGAAAAGTTTTTTTTTTTTTTTTTTTTTTTTTTTAATTTAATCAGAAATGGTCGTAATTTTTCCATATAGTGCTAAACAAAAAAAAAAAAAAAAAAAAAAAAAAAAAAAAAGGAGGAACATCCCAGATTGTGAGGATTTCTAGGAAAATGTTTTGGATAACTAGGTTCAACACTGTAAAGCAGTTGATTCTTTCAACATAAGACACAGCTGTTACTAATAATGTTTAAACTGTAAATGATTTGAATTTTCTACATAACTGACTGTAATTATTCCATTTAAATTATTTTGAGATGAAGTATTCTTTAACTAATACCCAAAACGGTTTAAACAAACAAACAAAAAAAAAAAAAAAAAAAAAAAAAAAAAAACCGTGTTATTTGGTTTTTTGCCAACCCTGCCATGGAGTAACTCGAACCACAATTTTGGTAAGTTAAATGATGCTGCATTGTTACATATTGTACTTTTACGTGTTAAAATCTCTATGGTTTCTCTTATAATGGATGGATAGTATAGATTAGAGGTGTGGGATTTAAACTTACTTTGATTGAAATGTGTTTGGATGGTTTCTTCTTAATATAATCTTGCCAGGGCTGTGTTTTTAATATTATACATAATATCAGCTATATGCTATTTTCTATAACTAAAATTCCTGCTTTTCATGCCAATATAGTAATTATTTGATCCGTCTTCTTTAATAAATGGTATTTCATATGCTCCTGAACAATTCTCAAAATTAATTGGATCAATTTTACTGTAAATGATATTCTTTAATGCTTGAGGGGTTTGGCTATCAAGCAGATATTAGATTCCTACATCAAGCATAGATTATGAGACACTTTCCAACACTATCAGGATATCGTTAAGAAATTTAATTTTTTTATACAATGAAATCAGATATTTAATAAAGAACTATAAACATCATTATGTAGTAAAAATGAATTTTTAGCAATGAAATTTTCCGGCCATAACCGGTAATGTGTGGGAATTCTTTCTTGCAGTGAGTTCTTAATATGATTTATAAAATTTATACACATCACGTAATACGTAAAAAATTAGTCCTTTAAAAACCACTCCACAGCTGAAAATAAACTTCCAGCAATTATCTTTCTCAGTCAGTCTGTAAATCAATGATAAATTCAACGCACTCTATAATCTATAGGAAGTATGTTGTAGCCTTTCTTAGTAACGCATATCAATTTCATTATGTTTGAAGTATCGTAACATCAATAAAATGTACAACAAACGAGTTTTTCACATAGATCACAATGTATCTGATTGCTTTTGTGTATATCTGTAAGCGAATTATAAATGTTACACACTTCAAAACATAAAAAACCTCTTAATAACATCATAAAAATAAGGAATGCGCTAGGTGTTTCGAAAGAACTTTGTCTTTCTTTGTCAGGCGCAAAGAAGACGTGCAACCACTTTGAAGGCAGGAACAAGACAGTCTTGTTCCTGCCTTCAAAGTGTTTGCACGTCTTCTTTGCACTTGACGAAGAAAGACAAAGTTATTTTGAAAGGCCTACCGCATTCCTTATTTTTATGGTGTTATTAAGACTTTTTTATGCTTTTATAGTATCACACCAGTTTATTCAATACTTTAATGTTACATGCTTCATCTTCAACAACGAACATGCTATGGTAAACATCAATTACATGTATGTATTATATGGAAATCCGCATGCGAGAGATAGAGCACGGACAGTCATAGACACTTTTCAACTATGTTGGAAATTGTTAAAAATGTACATTTCGTTTTATATTTTTTATATGACTTTAAGTATGTATTTATAATATTATTTTTAAATTTTTAAACACTGTTAAAAATGGATACTTAAAAATAAGCAAAATGTTCTCATTTTTGAGTACTTTCCGATCTTATAATAGCTCCAAGTATTTAACTCTTAAATTTGAGAAACGCATGTACTCATTCTTTTGAGTACATACAGGGATTCGAACATAAGTAAGTATAGAAACACACATTCTCATATATTTTAGTGCATATAGGACTCAGACATGAGTATTTAGTCTTAAAATACAAAATATATGTACTCCTTTCTTAGTGCATTTATAAATAAAGTTTAAGTATATACACAATTTAAATTTTTTAATGTATGAACTATATGTGCTCTTTTTTAATACATTTATGAATCAGTTTAATTACATTAAGTTTTAAATCTGAAATATGTATATTTTACTTACTCATTTTTGAATACATAGAGGAATCGTTAATGAATACATTTGGCTTAAAATTTTTAACTTCTTTTCTATATGTACTCGTATTTGAAAACATTTATCAATCCATTATGATTATGTTAAGTTTTAAATCTGAAGTATATATAGTTTTAAGTACTAGTTTTTTAATGCATAGAGGAATGGATAATGAATGTATCTGACCTCGAATCTAAAATTTCTTTTCTGTATGTACTTATTTATGAATACATAAAGGAATCGAATATTAATATTTTTGGCTTCAAATTTCAAATATTTCAGTATTCTTACATAAAAACACACAAGAATCTACAACGATTATATTTGGGTTCAAATTTGAAATGTTTCTGCTATATATAAACTCATTTACTATATACACATACTGTTAAAACTGGATACATAAAAATTAGCAAAATGTATTCATGTTTGAGTACTTTTCGATCTTATAATGTCTCCGAGTACTTAACTCTTAAATTTGAGAAACGCATGTACTCATTTTTTGAGTACATACAGCGACTCGAACATAAGTGTGTATAGAAGAAACACACATAGAGTAACAAGAGATTATATTAATACTAGGGGGCCTACCCCCTGCGAGCTACGCTCGCCAACCCCCGCTCAGACTTCGAGACCTCTAAAAACATGACAGCGTGCTTTGTTTTAAAAACATTGGTAAATCTGTAATTGGATTGCCATGCTTTTAACGTTTTAATGGGGCATTTTTTTATTATCATGGCCTCATACACAGCTGTTGCGACAACTGACGACTGTTTTCGGGATTGATAAGTAAAACAATTACAACTTGAAAACCAGCTTGTATAAGATGGTTAGGTTTAAATTGTGGCTACCTCTCGGAGTTTTATAACAACGATCTGTATTCTATTATTTCTTTGCGTTTAAGGATGAGAAAAATTCAATCTGCTTGTAAATAACATTAAGAACCACGGTATTGAAAAGTACTATGTTATAGACATTTTCAGTAACAGGTTTTAATTTTCTCTCTATTTTAGTGCACCATCATGCATATTTTCATGTTATTTTAAATATGTAAATTATTTATTTTAATTAATATGTACATACGAATTTTCTAATAATTATTTATCATACAAAATTAATTAAATATTTTGTGCATGCATGCCTGCATTTATTCGGCATCGATTGATGAGATATTTAAACAAATTTGCCATCCGCGATAATTTTACACCATGTTATGTCACCTGAATATTGTCCATAAGAAAATCGGGTACTTTTCCAGTATAGGATCCTTTGCTTTTAGATTTGGCTAATTCGAGCTTCAAAAAGGGATAGATTCGTTAATATACATAGATTTGTTGCCAAAAGTTATGAAAACAAACCCAATGAACTTTTGGTGCTTTTCTATTATGCGGGTCTTGACGCTTTTTTAAAAAGCTTGGCGCAATTCGGGAATCAGTAAGTGAGATTTGGTGCCAAATGACATAAACAGCCATGGAAACAAATTCGACGATTTTTTTGTTTATATGCGTATTTTAATTATACGTATATTATTATTGTTTTTTCTATACAAATTACTTCTGATTATATATAAAATAGGATAAATGACATTTTACGCTAAACAAATTGTATAAATATTGAAAAAAAACTTCTGTATACGAAATGACAAAGTGAATAGGTTGACAGAAAGTATGTTGTCAAATTTCCTTTTCCGTCAAGGCTATTTTCTCTGTTTCGTCCAGGCCCCATATACTGGAACAGCACCGAACTTTTATGCTTGTTTATACGTGTATATATATATATATATACAATTTATTTATAATTGTCTTTCAATTTACCTCTTTTTGTACATAAAAATAAATAAATGGCTTCTTTATATTAAATAAATTGCATAAATATCGAAATAATTGCTTGTGTATATCAAAAAGCGAATAGATTGTTAGAAAACATGTTGCCGAATTTCAATTCATCGCCAAGGTCACTTTCTGTATCTTGCGAAGGCCTCTAAATAGGAAAAGAAACGAAAATCGTTTTAATATATAACGTAATTTACACCTTAAGTGTGTTTCAAGTATAGTAATTTAATTATTTGTAGTTTTTTCTTCTCTTTGTTATTTATGTGCAAACATGTAATTCATTATTAAAAAAGTAATGCAACTGAAATATTCATTTGTTTTAAACTTTAATAGTATTTCTCTAATATATAGGCAGCATTTTTTCCCTTGCTGCCAATAAAAGAGAGAAAGGGGTAAATGCCATTTTACCATAATTGATGTCATATTCTCCTTAAAATTGGAAAGAAAACCAAGCAGGATATTTTATTTTCCTTCCGTTCAGTTTGGCAATTTTTATTTTATATATCGTTTCAAATTATCAAATTATCAAATTTTCAAATTATTATCGTTCAATCGTTCAAAATCCGAATTAGTGATTTTATAAATTCGTTTAATTAAATTGTACAAAAAAATAACAAAATGATATCAATAAATAATAATTACTATTAATTCCTTTCCCCCCCTTTCTTTTGCGTTTACTTAAATGACGTCATTTGGACGAATTTATTCAAAATATTTTCAGTTTATAAATTAAATTAAATGCTGACAGACGATTGAATCCTGAAGATAGAAATGTGATTTTTTTTTTCAAATTTTCCTGCAAAACATAATTTAATCACAATCTTGTATTTAGTATCGATTGAAATAAAAGATAAATTCAATTTCAATTTGAAAATGACGAATAAAAAGAAATCAGTAGTCCCTATAGGGATCCTTTTCAATTTTTTTCCCTTTTTTGTCACAAAAAAACTGAGTAATTAGTTGCCATCATTACAGAAATGTCATTAAAATTAGAAAAAAATTAATATCTCGAAAAGTAATTCCCATTTCGAAATTCTATTACCAGTTTTGACATCCGCGGATTTTTATGGACAATTGGTATTAATTTCACCATCAAGCGTTTAATATTTTATTAAAAATAGCCCTGAAACATATTCAGTCGTTTAATCAGTCGTTTCATAAAATCGTTTCATAAATTCGTTTCATAAATTCGTTTCATAAAATCGTTTCACAAATTCGTTTCATTAGGATTTTATATATATAGGGTAGATTTATTCACAAGCTCACTTTTCAGTCCGAATTGTCACTTATATTTGAAAACATCATGTAATCATTTCTGAAGCAATTTTACTTAAAAAAAACGAGTACATAGAAGTTCTCATTTTTCAGTAGATTATCTTTAACAATGAATCTAATGGAAATTTCTGACGTCATTATTATTAATTTTAAATTAAAGAAACGTGAGAAGATAACGTTCTACATAAAAAAGAAACACGAGTAGAAATATCTTAAATCAGTAGAAACTCGTTTCACTTAAATTTTAAAACAGTCGTAAGATTAAAGCAAATTTTTCAAATTTCGTTTAACATTTCTTAAGTAATTTTCTGAAATATTTAACTGTGGTATCCTTTATAATGAGATTACTAACACTTAATACATCCCACACAATCTAAAATGACTACTTTAGAATTCAAAGCAGGATTCTTAGAAAGTTTTAAGATATATAATTACGTCTTGTTTAAGTTTTGAATATGTATGAATTCCTCAGAATTAAGCCGAGTGGAATATAAAATTCTAAACAAGCAACGTTGCATTTCAAAAAGATGTTTATAAATGCAAATGTTTGAAACATTTTACACTAATCAAAATAAAATAGTTATTAATTATATATTTTATTTTACTTGAATACCATAATTTCATCGTTTAGAAACATGGAATAGTTTTACTAATAGAATATTATATTCAGTATTTTTACATTTTATAAGAATTGATTTCTCAACCAATTTCTAGGAAGGCACATAGTTGAAAACATTGAGACAAATGTACCCTCAGTTATCAAATAAGTAATATTTTTGCATAATAATACAAGTAAATATAAGAAAAAAATAGCAGAAAATTGGTAAAAAGGCATTGCATTGAAATAGTGATACATAGCAAATATGGAAGCATGTTTTAAAAAATCATCGTAAAGAATTAAATTTACACACTACGCTGTGAATTCAATATTTTACCACTTCACGAGAAAGCTTTGCACTATGTATGTAAAGTATACATCATTTAGATTTTTTTAGATGCGTTCGTAATTATATAAATACGTAGCACCTATAGTAGTCGTCTGGTCCGTCCGTCCGCATTAACAGCGCAAAAGTTACCCAACCGAATGACTTGAAATTGAATATATATATAATCGTTGCAGAATTTGTCGAGTCATTTCAAATTTTATGAAAATAGAATCAAAACTTGGAAAGATTTTTATAAAAGTTTATTTCTTCTAATAAATTCTATCATACGTATTATATAATAAAAGCGCAAGTTATGTGACTGAGGAAAACAAATACGGGCTATCCACTTCTATTTTCATATGCCAAGTGGCCATTTTTATTCGAAATTATATTTTGAATATAATTGCATAAAAGTTACATTTTTAGAAAGATCGTTCAAAAAAATTGTTTGCTTGAAAGATGAGTTATATTTAAAAAATGTATAGCTTCTGAGATAATTTCAGTGGAAATTAGGTCAACTGCCGAAAATCTCAACCCATTAAAGTAACTAAACACAAAAGATTCGTTCATCATGAGTCACAGAAATATTAAATCATGAAGGTAATCAGTCGCAAAGCAAGATCTCCATGGTGCATATTGCAACGCTGTCTGGTGTCGAAAAACAGTTCGCATCTGTAAACGTGGCATACGTATTAAGAAAAAAACAGACATGCTCACTTCGCTCATAACAGACGATATAATTCATTTCATTGAAATAATAATGATGATTTTTTTACATTATAAAACTAGTTGTAGAAGGAACGCACCTCATTTGTCACGTTTAATGTACAATTTCTAACTTGTTTAAATTGATAAGAATTCATGTTTTTTTTTTTCCTTAAAAAAACTTTCAATTCAATACATTATTTTCATTTCAAGAAATGTTTCATGCCAGCTTGTTCAGAATTCGTCAATTTTAATCTTTAAATTTGTTTTAGAAGTAAATACAAGGGCCATTCGCTTTACAGGCACTCCCTGACTTAAGGACTTATTCAGTAATTAATTAGAGATTTAGATTGAGTTAATCCTCAATTATCTGACTGTGAAGTTAATTAATTTGAGATGAATCGATAGAAAACATGATTTGTTTGGTGTTTTATAATATTATCTTGGCTTCATAAGTACATATTTTTTAATTAAATGTAATAAAGTCAAGATAAAATGAGAATAATAATAACACATGTATATTTTTGCATAAATATATCAACCCTGTAGCCGGTCACTGCAATTTTTAAAATAATCTGCCTAGTGGTTAATACATGCAAAATTAAACATATTTAAAGTTAAAATAGTAAAAATTTGACAGAAAGATCTAATAACCAGCTAAAACAATCACTTCGGAAATTACGGGAAGTATATTCTAATTTGCCTTCACAATGTTATAACAAGAACGAAAAATCATGCATCAGGTATACATGATGAAACATTTTCCAACACTAACAGAATATTATTAACCCCTTCGCCACGAGCGTCGCGTATACGTTACGCATAAAATATTCAGAATCTTTGATTATTCCTACCAGAAATTTTTAATTAAAAATTTTTCTTACTTAATTTAATCAATTTTGTCATCCAATTGTTAATTATTAATTATAATGGATTACAATGGAAATAAGTAAGTTATCCATTAGTAATTATAATGGAATAACGTGATAATATTAAAGGTATACAGATCTGTCGCTTCCTGGCGATGAAAGGGGGAACTAATTGATTCTTACAGCGCGTGCGCAGAACGCCTGCTATTCGGTGCCCTAGGTTCGCTTAGAATAGAATGCGCCCCCTGGTGGTGGAAGGCGAAACTAACAAATGTTTTGGAGCACGCGCATCCCGCCTCCTAAACTGTGCCGTAGGTAGCGGGAACCCGTTCCGCAGTTTCGTTTGGAACAGAACAATCCCCGGCGGAGGAAGGTGGAACTAAAAGATGTAATAATCACTGGACGTTCGTTTAGAAACATCGATCAGCGAAGCTGACGTAGCCTGCTAGTTTAACATGAAAGCCTGAACTCAGATTTCCTTAAGTTTAGCATACATAAAAAAAAGTAGAAATAAAATGTATATTCATTTTCATTTGGAAGAGTTTCCATGTCAATCGGTCAGTCTTCTTATAAATGTCTTTGTTGAAAAAAGGCCTTTATTTTATTTTATTTGAATGGTTCAGGGGGGGGGGGGAACATTTTGGTCAATGGAAAAAAATTTAGAGAAAAACTTAAATTTTATCAGCTCAAATCTTCCCCGACAGCATTTTACTTCTGACTAATTTCGTATTAACTACGTTGTAAAAAAGACGATTGTTTCCTAATCTAGGAAAATATAATATAACCACAAATGAAATGTACGATATCTTCTTCCCAGTTACTCGTGATTCCGAAAAGCGTTCTTAATCGTTAGAAACTTCAGAAACTACTATATTTTCTAGATTTCACGAAATATTTATTAAAATTTTTTTTCTTTTGCTGCCACTAATTTTCGGAAAGGTTTCCGAGTACATTTTATTGTGTTTTAACCAGTTTTCTCAACCTGGAATATAGATTTTTCGGATGCTATCCAGTCTCAAGTAAACATTTTCATGTTCAGAAAACATGTTTTACAGACAAACATGAAGAATTTACAACATTAACATTAAATTAAAAACATGAAAACGTTAAAAATGAATCACAATTCCTATATTACTAAAATAAGTGTAAAATAAAATAAAGGTTCTAAAACCTTAAAACCATTCTAAAATGTTAAAATTTTCATCGGAGTCCCGAGCGCTTTCGACCAGAAAACTGCCCATCATCATAGGGCGAAAATGAGAAAAAATTCTGTAACCTCCGGAATGTACGTTGGTTAAATAACAGGAGGCGAAACCATATAGGAAGAAGAGGGAAGGGGGATGGATGAGTCTATTGAGCGAGGTGGGTTATTCCAACCCAAATGTACCATTGACACTAAGTAGATTAAACCAGATTTTTGGTATATTGCATGATAGGTTATCATTACAGGATTTCTTACCACTTGTCAGTATTTCCACAAACTCCCTCAGTATACATGTACTATAATCATTCATTTTGACAGACATAGCAAAAAGAAAACCATCTACTGCACTATCTCGTTTAAATTTAAAAACAGAAATTGATATATATTTTAGTAAAGTAAAGATTATCGCGCAAATGAATGATTATAGTACATGTATACTGAGGGAGTCTGTGGCAATCCTGACAAGTGGTAAGAAATGCTGTATTGATATCTGGATGAATATCTATGAGAAGTTCATGTAAAACCTCATGTAGGAAGATGTTTTATGTATGGCCAGTTAAACGACTAGGTAGAATGTACGGTCCTACTAAGTTATTGTGTACAATGCCTGCCCAAACATAAATGGAAAACCTTTCTTGGTATGCGTGTGCTATTGTGCCATGTGGGTTGCCATGAGCCTACAGGTGAGAATTATGGATGTTAAACGTACCCGACCACGTAAAAGTAGCCTCATCAGTAAATAAAACATCTGCTGGGAAGGTTGGATTGGCTGCCGTCTGCTGTAGGTACCAACGAGCAAAGTTGAGATGTGGAAGATAATCGTCAGGGGTCATTGCTTGCACTCTCTGTAAATGATAGGGATGCATTCCGTCTTCATGTAAAGTCCTCAAAACACTTCGATGGCGGACACCCAACGCACGTCCTACAGCTCTCGAGCTTGTCGAAGGATTATCCTCTACTGTGTTTAGTATTCTGGTTTCCACTGCAGGAGTTCTTAGGGAGGTATATCTTCCAGTGCCAGCTCCACGCCTGGAAGCATAAAGCGATCCACTTGTGCGTAACTCCCGATGAACACGCTCGAATGTTCGACGATCCGGCTGATTCCTATCCGGGAATCGCTCCCTGTACATCCTCTGAGCAGGTAATCCCCTTTTTATGTGCAGCCCCATACATGAAATGCATGTCGGCAAGCTCCACATTGGCGAAACGATGCATGCTGTTTGATATCCGTGCGGGAAATGATGAATCCAGCTAACGAAGCATTTTTATACGCCGCAGTCATCAGCGCTCCCTACCGGCTCAAAGCGACATTACCGCACACACAATCCTATACGAAATCTGTTTATTTAGGTTCCCTCTACCTACCTTTACATTTTTTACATATATTTTAGGACCACCCTGTATATATATGTGTGTGTGTATGTGTGTATACAGGGTGGTCCTAAAATATATGTCAAAAATGTAAAGGTAGGTAGAGGGGACCTAAATAGGCATATTTCGTATAGGAATGAGGGTGCAGAAATCCAGCGTTGAGGCAGTAGAAGGCGCTGTCGAGTTTGGTGGATGAAAGCGGTTCGCTGGCTTAAATGTCATTCTCCGCACGATTTTGAGCAACATGCATCGTTACATGCTGACATGTATTTCATGTATGGGGCGGAACAAGAAAATGGAGCGGCTGCTCAAAAGATGCACACGTTCAACAGCTCTCAAGCTTGTCGAAGGACTCTCCTCTACTGTGTGTAATACTTCTTCTTCTACTGCAGGAATTCTGTGATACCTTCCAGTGCCTGGAAGCATAAAACGATCCACTAGCGCTCAACTCTCGATGAAGACGTTTAAATGTTCGTCGATCCGACAGATTCCTACCCGGAAATCGTTCCATGTACATCCTTTGAGCTGCTTTTCCTTGCGTAGCCCCATACATAAAATGCATGTCGGCAAGCTCTGCATTGGTGCAACGATGCATGTTGCTCAAAATTCGTGCATGGAATGGCGACTGAAGCCAGCGAAGCGCTTTCATCCGGCGAACTCGACAGCGCCTTCTACTGCCTCAACGCTGCATTTCCGCACCCACATTCCTATATAAAATCTGCTTATTTAGGTCCCCTCTACCTACCTTTACATTTTTACATATATTTTAGGACCACCCTGTATATAATTATGTCATTCGATACCACTCGTGTTTATGAACCGATTTGGATGTGACTGATCATGTGTAATGTGTATAGATCTTACCGAGGTATTTAACAAATACGTTGGCCAGCTTCATCCGTCATTTTCGTTCAAAATGGCGGCCACATAAAGATTTCCAATTCATAAAGATGTACAGAAAAATTATAAATCCAAAAAACTTTTTCTCATAAGTGTGTCCTTGTACTTTGTATCCTTGATACAAAATATTACCGGGCATTTTTGTTTCACCTTTATCTTAAAAATGGCTGAGCTATAGCAGTTTGAAATTCTAGGGTTGTTGACATTTTGAAACAAGACGACAGATTAAAAATAAGGGATTCCCCCATAAACGGGTTTCATTTATCTGTTTTATAGAACGTAGCCATCTCGCACATTTTCAATCATTTTGTTCCATTTCTCATACGCTCAAAACTACATATTCATATTCGCTCGCGTCAAATTCTCTCCGAGATTGACGATACTTGGCGATATATCGTCAGATTCGGTGATATAGCCACGCAATTTAACGTGGTGCCCCGCTTGTGTTTCCTCGCAATTTATCTTCGTGTGTTTGAATAAAATTAGCTGAATTCCTACAAAAAAATAGGGAAGCTACCTTTCCCCCTAAGCACAGACCGGAAGGAGTTTTATTTTTCCTTTTGGAGAACGTCTAAAGTTTTAATATACAGGGTGCTTCAGAAAAGACCCCCCCCCCCCTCCCAACTTTGAAATGACATAACTGCGAAACAGTGAGAGACAGAAAGGTGAAACAAGTGGTACGTTGAACAGATAGGGTCTGGAATTTGTTATACTCCGGTTTGCAGAAATAGTTCCAAGATTGGACATCAGAGGGCGCTGGAGTCACAGAGCAGTGTCTTTGAAATAGTGTCTAAAAGTGTGCTTCGTGACCCGAGGTCAAATCACATTACAATGGTTTCGATATGGTCACCTTTCTTAGCAGTAACATGACAGACACAACTGAAGGGTGAATTTCGAAGTCACTCGTTGCAATGTCTCTACTGAAACAGATGCACATGCCTCACAAATGAACTGTTAAAGCTGCTCCAACGTTTGAGGATTATTAAATTAAACAGTGTCTTTCAAGTAGCCTCACAAGAAGAAGTCACATGGATTGAGATCCGGGGAATATGAAAGTCCATCCATACCAATGCCTGTCACTGGGGAATAATTGAAAGCAAATGAATCGGTCATTCAAGCCATTCCTCAAGGAACTCAAACACAGCAGTAGTATGATGTGGTCGGGCCCCATCCTGCATAAACCATGAATTCTCTGCTGCATAATCTAGAGTTTGAAATGTGGCAACAAACTGCTGTAAAATTTCAATATGTCGGAATGATTTAATCGTTTCCTTTGTGAAAAAGGGCCCTATGATCTCTTTACTGGACAGTCCAGCCCAAACTGTAACTTTTGCAGAGTGCAGTGGTTTTGCAAGACACACAAGCGGGTTTTCAATGTCCCAATATTCACCACTTTTGTTTATTCACAAATCCCTTTAAATGAAAATTGCCCTCATCTGTGAACCATACGCAGCGGACATCGATTTTACTCTTATCAATCATCTGGACTAACTCATTTGCGAATACTTCCCTTTGTCGCAGAGCTCTGTATTTGTGATCGCTTGATGACACTATATTTTATAGAGAAACATCTTTAGGCCCGTACGTAGTGGTGTTTGAGAATCCTGTTACAGCAGCGGCTCGTCTGACAATTTTCCGAGGACTACGTTTAACAATTTCTTCGACTGCTTTCACATTTTGAGGTGTCATGACTGCTTGACTGCATCCCATATTGCCAGCTAAATCATCGGCCACACTGCCTGCCCGCTCAAAATTGTTGAATAAATTACGAATTGTTTTCTGGTCTGGACCTTTTTTAACATTAGTTTTTTTTAAAGCTTCGCTTTTTCATAGTCGGACTACGACCTAATCGGTGGTATTCCAGTTCAATAAAAACACGTTGCTGCAGGGAATACGACATGATGTTCTTCAATTTCCGTATAATAACTAATTCGATACATCTCCCTTACACGAATCAGCAATGAAACAAACTCACGAATGAACTTTCTGTACTTCTGAAAACTATTTAAAGCCTTATATGGCGGAATTTTGTTATGGCGGAATTATTTATTGGCGGAATTTTTTGTATGGGAATTTTCAACTGTTTATGCGTTTCCTAACGGAAGTAAATTATAGAATACTATGTAGTGTGTATACAAATCTATAAATCTATACAGGAGTGAACAAAAGAATTCGGATACTTTTCTGACCCTTGACGGTAATTTCGGACATTGGATTTTCAAATGTGTCATTCGTTTTCCAAATTGATTACTCAGAAATAATTTTTCACCTTATTAGACGGGAAGTTTTTTATAACATACTGAATGCTTTGCAAAGTGTTTAATAATCTATGCATGGCGCATGATTTTTAATTCTTATTAAATTATCAAAACATTTTCTATTTATAGAGATGAACTGCGTTTCCCACGCTTTAAAAAAAATTTCAAGAATGTCTTGTAATACAGAATATCTGTTATTGAAAAAAAAGATATTCTTTGCTCCATACGACAGCATGGAAACATGCACAAACAAGTTCTGAAGTTATAAATATTTACAGTGAATGTGACGCGACAAGCATGATACAGAATATGTTACGTCGAAACAATGAGTTTATAAGAAAAGTATCATGCTTCTGGAATGTCAAATCTGTTAGGTATTGTGAGTTTTCAAAGAAAAAGAAAAGGATTGAGGAATAAGAAACCTGAAGGTGAAATATTTTGAAACAATATAAATGAAACTTCCAAATGTTTTCTGAAATATAAAATCTGGAAAACTATTTTTCTTTGATAAAATATCTCAAATTCTTCATAATGATAATATATTACGTAAAAATAAACAAGTCATTATTTTTAAAAGAACACGATTATTCCATATTTGATTTTAGAACTCTGAATATTGATCACAATGTTCTTCCGCATAATCGATAACAGCATTTTCTTAAATTATACGCACAGATTTCTCATGGTTTAAAAAGAACAAGGTAAGGCGTAGGTTTATAAAACTTAACAATGTGTGTTGTATTTAATTGAGGCAATGCCTCAAAGTAATAATAAACATTCCTTTAATATACAGGGTGTCCGAAAAGTCCTTACCTGATTGCAAAATTTATTCACATACGCTATGCAAATGCAACAAAAATAAATAAATAAGTAAATAAAATAACAGTTGATTTTTACGGTATAATACTAGCACCCCAGCTGCTAGTATTATACCGTAAACTCAACAATTTTATTTTTGCAGTGCATGTAAGTCAGACATGCGAAACTGATGGAAATTTTCTTTTTGTTGCAGGTGTTTCCATAACGTGGCTGTAAGAAATACTGGATTGGTAGTACGTAGCACACCTATTAGATAATCAATTTTTGTCCAATCATTAGCCAGCATCAAAGTAGGGATCGGTGTAATAACAGTGGTTATCCGTTGTCACAGAGTTGCAAGATTTGATACATCGATTCCTCTGCACTGTTTTTGGTGACCGATATCGTGATACCAGGGGACACACTGAGCTTTTTCCTGATTTGTGAATATTTCCGGACACTGCTACACTGCAGCCACGTTACGGATACCTGCAACAAAAACAAACTGGCTATACTGTAAAAAAATTTTGTAGATGTACCGTAAATTAACGGTACTTGTAGCGTTTTCACTCTTTATCGTATGAGTACCATACTTCTAAGGTATATTAACCGTAAAAAACCGTACATGTGGCATTTCGATTATAAACGGTATTTATACCGTAAAATGATTGTTTTTCAGTAAAAGATCGCTATTTACACCGTAAAATAATTATTTTTCAGTAAGGAAAAAGCTGGTAGCCCCGCCTCGGTGTACGGCAACCCCTGAAGTGATGCTCTTGCTCTTGTTACGTAATGCGTGCAGGCCTGAGGAGAGGGGGAATGCAGCCGGTACATATACTTTAAATATTTTACGGTACATATACCCTACAGTTAAATTACGGCGCATATACTGGTCACAAAGTTGCCAGTATATGTACCGTAATTCTTGACCAAAATTTTTTACAGTGTGTACACTGCAACAAAAATAAATAAATAAATAAATAAAATAATCGTTGATTTTACGGTATAATATTAGCACTCCAGCTGCTAGTATTATACCGTAAAATCAACAATTTTTATTTCTCTGTACATAAGTCCGACATTCGAAACTGATGGAAAAATAATTTTTTTGTTACAGGTGTGTCCGTAACGTATTTGTATGAAGCACTGGATTGGTAGTACGTAGAACACCTATTCGATAATCAATTGTTGTCCAGTCATTAGCCAGCATTAAAGTAAGGATCGGTGTAATAACAGTGGTTATCCGTTGTCCCAGAGTTTCAAGATCTAATACATCGATTCCTCTGCACTTTGGTGACCGGATATCGTGATACCAGGGGAACAGTGAGCTTTTTCCTGATTTGGGAATATTTTCGGACACTGTTACACTGCAGTCACGTTACGGAAACCTGCAACAGAAACAAATTGGCTGCACTGTAAAAAAAAATCGTAGATGTACCGTTTTCACTCTTATCGGGATGAGTACCATACTTCAAAGGTATATTAACCGTAAAAAAACCGTACGTGTGCCATTTCGATTATAAACGGTATTTATACCGTAAAATGATTGTTTTTCAGTAAAAAATCGATATTTATACTGTAAAATAATTATTTTTCAGTAAGGAAAAATCTGGCAACCCCTAAGTGATGCTCTTGCTCTTGTTACGAAATGCATGCAGGCCTGAGGAGAGGGGGAGTGCAGCCGGTACATATACTTCAAATATTTTACGGTACATATACCGTCCAGTTAAATTATGGTATATATACAGGTCACAAAGTTGCCAGTATATGTACAGTAATTTTTGACCAAAATTTTTTACAGTGTAGTTTTCCGACATTTTGACGGCAGTTTCATATGTCTATCTTATATATAGCGCAGCATATGAATTAATTTTCTAATCAGGGGAAGACTTTTCGGACACCCTGTATAGCATTAGCTGTTTTACCATTTTTTTCTTTTTTTTTTTTTTACTTTATGGGCTATAAATTTAATAAAATTGGAACTTTGTTTTATAAATCTTAGGCACTGAAATTTTATAGTTAGGGCACTCATTTCAAAACATAGGATGATGAATCATTTTTAACACCTTCCAGGATACTCGAAAAGTGCTTTTTACTTTTGTTTGTCGCTCTGCCTGTCCATCCACCTTTTCTTACTGTAACTCTAATAAATATTATTCGATTGACACGAAATTTATATATGTTATTGAAGGATACCTTAGCAAGTGCTCTATTGAAAATGAAGTGAGTATTATTTATAATTGTTTTACGGGACACTCAGAAGAATTGGATACATTATTGGCTGTGGACGAATATTGTTTAAAGTACATTTTAGTAATGCTACACTACTTCAAACGTTGCGAAATTGATACAATATCGTTGCAATATTATTATATACTATAACATGTTTCCTATAATCAATGGTGTGTGTAGTATTTATTGTTCATTTACTAGGACACACAAAAAAAATCTTTTGTATTACTCTCAGAAGACAGTAATTGTTTGAAGTTTACTGAAGAGTTACTGAGGAGGTCGATAACATGTGCCACAGGAAAAATAAGGCATATAGCATTTAATGTTCTTTTTCAGAGCCGCACACAAATTCCGATACGCCTATGAGAAGTAATTGCAAAAAGTGCGTTTTTAGTAGACTAGTAACTAAATTTTAGTAAATTATATGGTGTGTATATATTCAATAGATCATATACAGAGCTATTTTAACGAATTAGAATTAATAAGATAATATGATAGTGCTTACTGAAAATACGTTTACAAGTGTGTTACACTTTTTTAACCGGAAATAAATCAAACTATTATATTTTTATAATACCAATATTTAAATATATGCGAAAATATTCAAAGATAGTTGAATATTGTTTGATTATTACATTGCTATTTGGACATTTTATGTGCAAATATATGCTTCTGTATTATTTAATGTATTCCATCAAAATATTATACAACATTCATTATTCTGTTTCGACAATTTTTATTGCTGTTTCCTTTGAAACATATGAGAGCATTAAAGCATGATGAAATGTACACAATTGAAATACATGAACACATAAAACCTGCCTTTGAAACACATATTTACAAACTGAGTGAAAAAAAAAACTTTATTAATATTTACAAATTTGCAATTCATGCAATTCATAATTTTGAAATTATAATATTTTATAATTTCTGTGATAGAAAACAATTTGCCTTATTTACTTTTTGCCCTAAAAACAACTAATCATGAATTGTTTATTCAAACGTACTTCTATCAGATTGACAAATTTTTGCTCAAAGACAATATACAAAATATTTCATATTAATTTACAAATTACATTGCTGTAAGTAATAATTAAAATTATGTCGTAAGTTGCAGTGTATGTGTACAGTTGTAATACAGTAAACAGGCCAGAAAATGCGAAGCTAAACAAATAATTTTATAAAAAAGAAACGTTTGTTGCATTCTTCTAAATTTTGGAAAGAAGAAGTTGTTTTTATCTTCTTCAAAGTACGCAATTCATTTTTATAAGTTTGTAGGAAAAAATAGTGATGATATCTTCCATAGATTATATGCAAATATCCAATATGTGCTCTACAATAATGGATATTGATGGAGAAAAAATATATTATGGCATTATTTTCATGTAGTTGAAGCTATATTAAACATGTATTCACTAGCGAAATCGTGAAGCAATTTGTTCGGACAAGTAACATGAATAAAATGTATTCTGTGTTTTGAAAAGAATGATTTAATAATAGTATTAATCTAAAGCGTTTAACTTTAATTTTTTACATTGTTTTCATTCTGATAATGATTAACAGTATCAGTTTTAATATATCCAATAGTCCCAAGACGCTAAAAATTGTAATGAATTGCAATGAAATAATTTGTTTAAGTACGCTTAATACAATTCAAATTTCAAGGTAGTCAAGATTTTAGTTTACTTAGAAAAAAATCTACAACCAAAATTATTATGACTGCTTCTTCAGAAACAGCTGAATTTTTAATAATAAATTTTCAGTTAAGTATGGTGGTTCAAAAAAGATGGGACAAACTTTAATAGGTAGCAGTACGCACCAAAACAAACCATTTTCATCATAGAATGCATGTTAAGAAATGAAACTCAAAGGCTCTGGAGGTCGCATGATTGTGAAAAGGAGGAGACGAGGCGAAACACTAAAATGACATAAAAGTTACAAAACCAAGTTTAATGAGAAATAATTAAAATAATTGCTCAAAACAGCGACCTCCAATGGTAATGCACGCCTACCAGTGGCGAAGGAGGGAGTGGCGAAAACTGTGAAATACACCAGGTATATCGCACACTTCAGCAGCAGCGGCCGAAAGTCTGGCGACGAGTTTCTCTTCCAATTCGAAGGGAGTTGCAAAGATTAGACTCTTCAACTGTCCTCACAAAAAGAAATCGACACATGACAGGTCAGGTGATCGAGGTGACCAAGCTATAGGACCACCTCGTCCAGTCCATCGGCCTGAAAATTTCACTTCTAGACAGTGTCGCCCCTCTCGCCCGTAATGGGGTAGTGCTCCATCGTACTGGAACCACATACGCCGCCGGATGCCTGTGGACACATCTTTAAACAAATCTGGCAGTACCTCCTGCAGAAACGTAAGATATTTTTCCCCGTCAAGGCATTTCGGCAGAAGATACAGATAGCCCTATTAGGCTGTCTCCGATGATTCCTGCCCAAACATTGATGGAGAAGCGTCGCTGATGCGCATGTTAATTTGCATACACCCACACATGTTCATTTCGAGTGTTAAATGCCCCATCACGTGCGAAGATACAGTCATCCGTGATAAGTACAGTTGCCGCAAAATCTGGACGCACCGTACTCTGCTGTAGGACCCAGCAGGCGACGTCTACTCGACGTGGATAATCCGCTGCAATCAGAACTTGGACACGTTGAAAATGGTAATTGCAAACTTTCACCCTTCAGCCATATCGTGGATTGTGGAACACCAAGAGTACGTTCAACAGCTCGTGTGCTTGCACTTGGCTGATCTTCCCTGGTATCCAGAATGTTCTGTTGCACAACACACTCTCAAAAAAATCCGTGAATTGAACAAATTTTTCCGTTGCCTTTTTCCGTTAAAACAAGAAAATTTCCGTTTGATTTGCTTCGCTTTCCCCCCCCCCCCCCCAAAAAAAAAAAAAAAAAAAAATATGGAAAACTCACCAATCTAACATAAAATAAACCTGAAATTTTCCAATCTAAGTCTGCAATTTCTTCAAACCACAGGGGTGTACCGGCAACTGGCAACTGTTCTGCGTGTTACTTTTCCGTATTAGAATCGGAATTTTTACGTATATTTTTTTTTCCTTTAAAACACGTAAAATTCAAGAAACGAAGGAAATTTTTCCTGAAATTCCCCAGTCACAAGACAGAAATTTATTCAAATAACAGAAAAAATCTCTTCCAATCACAGGGTGTTTCGGCAACTTGTTGTCTGTATTTTTTACGGTTTTTAATGAAATTTATTTTGAGAGTGCAGCCGTTTTGGCCGTCCTTGCACGATCTGCATCCGACCGGGAAACGAGAATCTATCCTGCTTCACAAAACTGACGATGCAAACACGCAAATGTTTTAGAATTGGGAAACGCTCCCCGTACAGTCGTGATGGCTCTCTGCTATTTCAGATTGCAGCTCTGTATATAAAATGCATATCATCCTTTTCCGTATTAGTAAACAACTTCATCCCCTCTTAATGTGATAATGGTTGTACATTGGAAGAAACTCGCAAGGTTGGTGTCGTCGGCTTTTATTCCTCGTGACGTACATTTACATACGGGTATACTTATTCTTCCCCAGATGGCATTTTCATACATGGTATTCTTTTGAAACCGGTAACTCAAAACAGGAATGGCGCTTTAAAGTTTGCGTAGCGTTAGTTTCTAAACTCGCTAGCGCCTTTGCGTTTTATTTTCGACCATGTATTCTATAATGAAAATTGTTTGTTTTGGCGCGTACCACCACCTCTTAAAGTTTGTCTCCTATTTTTAATCACCCTGTATTACAAGCTGTTTGGCAACACAATATATTGCATTTACATTGCATGACATCTTACGATTTCGAAAATAGAATGTAATTTGTCCTGTATTTTAAATGAATTTACGTCAAAGTTACTACAGAAAATGGTATGATTTTGCAAAGTAGGTTACGTAATTAGATATTTGAGGGCAACAGTATGAAAGTAGTTATCCTTAAGCTGTTAGCATAAGCAAATGGTACTAATTGTGCACTTGGATGCAAGGAGCTTAAACGTGTTAGTGTAATATCAGTCAAAAGTATTTTAAACAATTATCGCCAATTGATCATTTTATATCTGAATTTCTTTAGATCATCTGAAACTGACCTATAAATTCTCTACAGGTAATTTTCAATAAGATATAGCATGCTATAGTAAATCATATAAACATAAATCAATATTGTGGTAATCAAAGTACATTTCTGATGTTAGAGCACGGACAGATGACCAGACAGACAAACTGAAGTCATAAACATTTTTTTATTATGTTTGAAAGTTTTAAAACATTCCATTAGTTACTCGATTTCGACATAAAATTATAATCAAAGCAGAGTTATGTCGTTAATTTTGTCTTACCTAAAAACACTGACACAAAAGAAAGATTTTAACCAACTTAGAAGGCGAAAATTAATTACAGTTTTGCTATTTATTTATTTGCCGTAATTTATTTCACTTCAACACAATTAACTATTTTAACTCTCTTTAAACTTTCTTCAGCTTATTTTTTTTTCATTAGAGTAAACTATCTTTCATTTATTTTTTTAATGTCTTGCTTTTCTCAAGAAAAATTTTTCTTATTATTTTGATATAAATTACACAACAATCTAAAGAAAAATCTTCCATTTCCTAATGTTTCAGTCCTCAAAAGGTTTCAGTGCTACCTCCACAACAAATAAAAAAATAATAATATGAAACGTGTAGTAGTTGATTGGTAATAACTTTTACTTTTATGTGACAAGTTAAATTTTTTCTCAGTGGGCTATCTGCTTATTAAAATGAAGGTGAATCTTAATTTTGCTTTGATCGCTGCTCGTATCTGTGCAGTGTTGTGGATAATATTAGGAAGAATGACTAGATTAAACATAACAAGAAATATACAAAATATTTTACATTAATTTTCGAATAGCATTGCTGTATATAATACATAATTAAAATTATTTCGTAAGTTGTAGTGTATAAATGTAGAATTGCAATGTAGTGAACAGGTGTGAAAATGCAAAGTTTATTATATAATTTTATAAACAAGAAAGTTCTTCCATATTCTTCTTAGAGAAAAATCTTGAAAAGCAGAAATTGTTTTTATCTTCTTCAAAGCACTCAATTCATCTTTATAAGCCTGAAGGAAAAATATTGATGATATATTCCGTGGATTATACACGAAAATCCCATATGTGCTCTACAATAATGGATGAAAAAAAAAGAAGGTTATGGCATTATTTTCATGTAGTTCGAGCTATATTAAACATATGTTCACTACCGAAATCTTGAAGCATTCTGTACAGACAAGTAAGATGAATAAAATGCATTCAGCTATTTGTTGTTTTTCTTTTAATATTAAAAATTATACTCATAATATTGTGAAATAATATATGCTTAGCGTTATTTTTCATAACTTCACGTAATTTTTAAAATGCAGGATTGTAATTTTCTTTTTAGGAGGGTTTTTTCTTTTTTCTTTTTAGGGTTTCGTTCATCTCACGAAACCCTATTACTCCCGCTCCGTTGTCTATCTGTCACAGAGCCATTCTCAAAAACTATGTAACTTACAGGGTTGAAACTTAGTGTATAAATCTGAATAGCAGCTGTAAAGAGCTCAAAATACTAAAATTTGAAAAATTCGTATTATTTTAATAAATAGAGATAAAAAACCAAAATTCTAACAGCCTTTTCCTATTAAATTGAAACATTTTTCGTTATAACAGATGCCAAAGATTTAAAATCCACAATGCAATTCTTTCTACAATAATTAATTTTCTATCAGACGATTTCCGCGTGAAAAATGAAATAAAACGTTTCACCAATTGAAAAAAAGATTAATATGAAATAAAATTGATTGACGTCATAGTTGTAATAAAACTGTAAGATTTCTCAATAATACAAGGAGTATGAGTATGTGTAATGTACACAAAGCAGATTAATATCACGTCATTAGAGAATTAAAAAGAAAATATGACGTCTTATCGGAAGTTTAACGGATTTTTCAAATGTTTCAGAATAATACAAAGCGAGTACCAATATGAATAATAGAGAATAGTAAATATATGATATAAATGCTGGACGATTACACCATGAAACATTTCTACATTAAAGACGTGAGTATAAAACATCACAAATTTTTTGAATGGTGTATACAAAACGTTTGTATACATATACACCATTCAGTAAATTTGTGATGTTTTATACTCACGTCTTTAATGTAGTAAATATATGAGTTCGAGAAACGTATTGAATCACGATAAAAACCCGATTACGGAAATATTCGCCTATTTTAATATTTTGAAGGTGTACAACATGTTAATTTTGACATTTTTTTAATATCGCATTTAGTCCACATGACAGATATTATTATGACAGAATATAAAAGCGGGCTTCGCCCGCTATCAAGCTGGTTTAGATATTCGGAAAGACGAGAAAAATAGACCGATAAATTTTTACTTTATAAAAAACATGACTTTTATTTTTTGGTTGCTAAATGACATTTATTTGGATTTATTAAAGAAAGGATAAAGTGTTTTGAAAGGATTATTAAACGAAACCCTTAGAGTGATCTTTGATCACACTTACCACACTTGTTTTATTTTTTTTCTGTGGACAAAATATCAAATGATAAAAAATATCTTCATATCGTGAATGAAAAGGGTGCTTTAATAATACAATTAATCTAAAGCGGATAGGTTAATTTATTTATTTTGTTTTCATTCCAATATTGATTAACAGCTTTTAGTGTTACATAGATTACTAGATGAATAGCAACCCAATATGTTACATTTGCATTCCATCACATCTTATGTTTTCGAAAAAAAGAATTATTTTTTCCTGTATTTTAAATGAATTTACGTCCAAGTTACTACAGAAAATGGTATGATTTTGCAAAGTAGGTTCCGTGATTGAATTTCCATGATGGTCACAATGTGATTTAAATTGAAAGTAGATATCCTTCAATTGTTAGCATTAAACAGGCGGCACTGATGAAATAATGAGTCTATCGACACGAAAATTTGGATACAGGACTAAAAAAAAATCGCAATTAAACAAAAAAATCCATCTACAACTTTTTGAGATATCAATTACATTTTTTTTTACCCCTTGGGGACGAGCTACACGTATACGTGACGCATAAGATGCTCAGAATCCTTCATTATTCCCACCAGTTAATTTTTATTGTTGGCTTTGCCTTATTTAATGATAGCATTTCTGCGATTCAATTAGGCGCTGATTTCTTTTTTGAAAAACCAGTAGTAAAAGATTAAAAATTCTGTAAAGGACGCTCGTCGCAAAGGGGTTAAGGTTTCGTACTTAAAAAGTAAAAACGGAACCATTGTAAGATCACTCCTGTGTCTGTCCATGCGTCTGTCAGAGCCCTTTTACTGGTAAACTATCAGACGTGTAAGTTCAAACTTGGGAAAGTTATAAATCCTTTTTACCCACATATTTGCAGATTATTAACTATTCACAAATCTGTTTAGGAAAACTTTAAGAGGCTAATTAAGTTACTTGATAAAAAAATTTCATCGAACATCGTAACATCGAACTAAAAATATATTTGTTTTGATTTTAGGTATTATATTTTCAGAGATATCGTTGAAAGCACTGGAAAAATATTCCCCCCCCCTCCTATTTCCGAATCTACTGAAACTAAAATTATGAAAAAATTAGGGGTAGTCGGATTTTATTAATTAATAAACTAGTGATTAATAAATTCAATGTACGGAACCCTTTGAGTGCGAGCTATACTCGCACTTGCCCGATTTATTCGTTCATTAACAACCTCTTTTTATTGCACGTGTTCGATAAAAATTATTTCAATGCTTACAGTGGACAGCTGTCTAGATCAAAAAAGGAAACTGGACCTTTTAAAAGGGGTTGGAAGTTATAAGATCTTATTAAGCTATACTTTCGATATTAACACCGTTTTGTCTAAATTTCAGGATTGATAGTTTCAAAAAATTAACGAGATCCGTCCATTAGAACCCAAGATATTAATTATTTTTTAATTGTTTGGATTTCATAAAAGTATCTCTTTTGACGTGTTGTTTGATACCTGATACACCTGTCTGGGCATGAAACCGCAGATTTTTAACCTACCGAAAGATTTTAAGCTCTATTAATATTTTCCTTAAATACTGCATTTATCAATTTGAAAATTATGCATCTATGCGTATTTTTTAACGCTGATTCAAAATGTGTCATTTTCGTAAAAATCAGATTATTGGAAACCGAGATATTAATTAATATTTCATTAAATTGATCGCAGAAAAAGAATTGTCTTCTCATTTTGTCTTCTCAGGGAAAGAATGAAAATTTTTATACTGGGCAAATTCGGCTACATAATTCCTAAAATACTTGACCGAATGATTTCTCTTTAGCTATCTTAAAGTAAACTGTACCGAAAACATCAACTATAATGTTAAAATTAGCTGTTTGTACTGAAAATTTCACAGTTTGGTACAATTTTAGTACGAAGACGACCAATAAACTTTTTTAAGCATAAATTGAAAGAACATAGAACACATAAATTCCAGACAAATGGCTATTTCTGTTCAGTTTGTTGATTAAAAGGTATGGGATGCTGTTCTCTTATTTTTTCTTTTGCCAAATATAGTATTTTCCAAGATTACGGGCATATAATTTAACAAACAAAGCCTATTTTTACGTAATAAAATTATTTATAATTTTCGTTAATAGGACTTTGATTGCCTTTTCAAATGTTTTCCTTTTTTTATATATATTGCCAATTAAACTTAATTCGATTCTTCTAAGGAGTTATGGATTATTTATTGTGTGACAAGAAACTTCTATATGAAAATACCTTAATAAAAACAAATACAGGTAAGTAAAATGGCCCCGGATACTTTTTCTTAAACCTGTAACAAGTAAACAGTGATAGCTATTAAAATGAATCTTGCAGGAGAGTCGTGTACGAAGGCAGGAATTTTTTTTTTACTATGCTTCCTTGTTTTAGTTCCAAATATCACCGTTAGGTAACGCTGCACTGTCTCAAATTGTAATACTGATCAAAATAGCCTTCCAATTTCAAACCGCAAACCACATTTTTGGCGATTGCACAGGTAAACAGGATGAAGTTAACTGAGTAAAGTTTGAGCTATTTTTATACGTTAGTTTGAGAATCCAGCAATTTGAGACGGCACAGCGTCATCTATCGGGGATATCTGGAATTAAAACAAGGAAGCTTATTTAAACAATTCCTGAGTTCCGATATTAATCTCCTACAAGAATATGACAGTGTTGGGAAGATCCAAGCAGACTCTAAAATGGTTACTGTATTTAATTAAAATCCTCCCAAATATCTATGGGGTAACTAATTTGTCTTTAGCGGTTAACTTGGGCAGCCCATAAGCAATTTTCTGATCGTAGGGTCTCTGGAAGGAACTTAAAGGGTACACAAATAATATAAATGCGATACAACCTACATAATTTTTTTAAAGTATGAAGTTTTGCGTTGTGAATTTTTAGAAGCAATCTCCGCATGTGAAACGTTAGCTAAGATTTTAATCTTCCAAATTAAAATCCATTAACGCCAAAACTACACTAAACTTCACCTAAATAAAAAAACAACATGATCCATAATAAAAGTTTGACACTTAATTAAAATTAATAAAAGGTTATTTTACATGTTTACATATATACCGAAAAATAACAAAATAACAAAACATTAAAATTGATTTGCTAACTCGTAGTGTAATATTAGAACGGTAGATCCAAACATTTACCAAAATTAATAAATTCCCAATTGTAATTATTTGCATGTAACTGAAACTTAAATTAATATCCATTAATGTCATAATGGCTACCATTTGCTGTCTTACAATTGCAATTTTAATTACTAGAAATAGAATACAGTTTATTTATACTTAGTTACGTCATTTAAGTCTCCTGCCCCAGCACTCAGTAAGATGCTCTATTAATATATATATTTCCGAACACATGAACTAAGAAAAAAAACTTAAAAGTACCTTGTGACATCATATAGGAACATAAAAGTGTAGAAGGCGCCGCTGGATCTCCCTATACCAGCGGTTCCCAAACTGGGGTACGCGTACCCCTAGGGATACGTGGGCCTGCTGGGGGTACGTGAAAATTATATCGCTAATGGCGGAAATCACAAAAATGTTTTAACTAAAAACACATAAAGAAATTTGGTAGCTTTGGATTACAAAGTTAGTCTCATGTGTTACTCCAATATGTTACACTCAAAATGAGAGTGAAAGCCCACTAGACTTAATAATCCATTGATAATTCTATGCCACTAGCTCCGCCTACTGCTGATCATATTGCATGAGTACTTATATATTTTGCCAATCTTTGTTAAAACTTCCATTGATCATTTTACAATGTTCTTTTTCTACGCCTTATTTATTCCCGTTTCTAATAATAAGAATTACAAAACGCCGAAATTACGCCAGAGCTTCTGGTTTTAATGTTTTATTTTAAAACGTGTTGAAAAGCAGGCCCTTATTTTCATTTTCGAATAGGCAGAGCTATATCACTAACGTATACTAATTGGAAAGCTTCCTTCCTTTTAATTTGAAGTGTTTACTTATTATTTGAATGATATGGTTTATATTTAAAATGGATAACTAGTTGAAATCTGGAACTCTTAAGAGTATTGCAACTGCGATTGAAATTCAAGCTGATGATTCGGGAACTGCAAGTTCTTCAAAATAATTTGATTATTTAGAATTGCAAGAGAACATGAGTGCAGCTGTTAATAGGCATGTTCTCATAACTGATAAATACTGATTAATAATACTTTATAATACTTTAAATAATACTGAAAACATCCGCGCTCCCATAATGAATAGAAAATAAAATATAATAATGAATAATTCTTGAAATATGGATTTCGCATTCACTGGAGATGAAGATTTTAATAATGTGTGGGGGAGGAGAGGAGTGGGTGGGTGGTTATGATAAGTGGGGGTACTCCGAACTAAAAAGCCTAAGCAAAGGGTACGTGAAAGAAAAAAGGTTCGGAAGCGCTGCCCTATACGGAGATATGGAACCATTGATTGTTAGGTGAATAATATAAAATAGAATTTCAGTGACAGATCCGGAGGTCAAACTTTACTACTCTCTCTAATAGAGTAAATAACATCTCTATTTTTGTTAGAGAACAAATCACTGGAACAATCAGCACAAATGTTGTATGGTACTTCATACTTAATTAAGAGCAAGCAGCACTCTACGTCACTATCTCATAGCGTAATATTGGAATCGGTAGATCCAAACATTTACCAACAAAATTAATAAATTCCCAATTGGAATTATTTGCATGTAACTGCATCTTAAATTAACTGTGCACATTAAACTACTGTAAATTTCATGTAAATACATAGTCCAGTTCTTGAAATATTAGTCTCTGACTGTCGCATTTCGCTAAGTTTACGGTGCTGTGGAAAGGTGCTGCGCAACAAAGTTACGATGTGGGTTTCATACCAGCCAATAGCTTTCACCGTTTCCTGGTTTTAAAAATCTTTCAGTACATTTTAGGTCATCCTATGCATAGTAAATACCAATCACAGAGGCCAGTAAGTTTCAAACTTTATTTTATAAGCCAAATTTCCCAAACAAACCATTTAATTTTCATAGAATAACCATTAATATTAACCAAATATATCAAATTATTCAAGTATTACAAACATTTCAATTATTCTCTGGTTTCTGATGACACAAAAGTGTGCTTTATAGTAATGTACGCAATAAAAATCAAAACTACATTTCGATTAATTAAAAATAAAAGTTTAACAATTCTATCAAATACTTCGATGAGTATGCTTAACTCAAATTAGCATATCCTTTAATCCCTCAAAGTACAACATTCCCTTTCTGCATGCTTATCTGAATATAGCATAATGCTTCATTTGCAGCACTTGACTAATAATTCCCTAAATTCCCCATAAAACGCTATTAATATTTTAAACCGGAATGACAAAGACTTTATAATGATGAACAGAGCATTCTGAATACTGAACAACTTTAGAAATTTCAAAATACCATTAGCTAATACATTTTAAGTAAGAGATTTGAAAGCACTTTCATCATTTAGTATAAAATAACATATATTAATGGCTTTTCTATTTATCATTTCTGTAATTAAATGTATCGTCAGTATTTATGTGAATATAGTGTATTAAACATTGTATTAGATCTTCACTTTTAAAGAAAAGCATTTAATTATTATTAATTTAAAAAATACCATTAAAAACATGTAGTATCATAATATATTTGCTTTCAAAGATATAGTTTTAAAACAATTACATATAGAAATATTTTATTGTAAATTTTAAAAGGGCACTTGTATCGGATAAGCATGTAAACTTCAAGAAAAAAAGACAAGGTCTTATAGAGTGTTCCTAAAAATACTATAGATTTTTTAGAAATAAGTTCTAAATCCAATTTTTGGCATGTGATTTGATAGTTTTATAAAAAATAACAGCCGTTGTCCATACATTGTTTTTTCTTTTTTTTTATCCAAAAGATGCTTTATCTTTTCAGAGGATGCTTTATATTTTCAATTCATAACAGTTTGAATTCATTTATAATAATCTTAATTTATTTATACATTCCTACAAAAAATCCGATTGGTAATAACTTCTATTAATTAATGTTGTACTTACATTTTGCTTAGGGGTCGTCTAAATACAGAAATTGCACCCAACTTTAAAGTTTTCAGAACTTCTGACAGCCATTGCTGTCAGTATGAGTGAACCAGGCCGTTCAGTTGTACAAGGAGAGCACCAGAGGTAAAGTTTAAAAATAATGTTTATTGAAAATTAATCGAGCTGGAATTGAGAAGGCCGCTACTAATTTTCCTTACTCCAAAAAATAATTAAACTTCTTCCCGAGGCTACACTCCGTAAAAATAGAACTTCAATTATATTAAATATAAAGATTCAAAAACGAACTCACAATTTTGAAGACAGCCACAAGTCAGAATACCTTCAGTAATAATTCAACTTCACGCTATAGACTCGGCGGGCGCTGATTTCAGTACGTCCATCCAGGCCAAAGCAACTACTTATACACTTCGTCAGATTCAGATTATTGATTTAAGCGCAGGATCTCCAATTAGTCGCATCGAGAGAGAACACGATCCCAAGTTCCCAATTCCAAACGTATTTCCGAAGCTTATATATCCCAAATATCGATTGACTAGCTACAATAACTTGCATGAATATCGATAAAAAGCAGAAACTCACAAGTTCCGAGATTTTAACAGTCATCCGTCGAAAGTTAAAGAAAGAGAGCCTTGATCAACTTTTACGCACATGGACAAAAACTTACGTTATGATTCAAAACATTGCCTACTTACATGATCAGAGTAGCCGATCCATCACAAACTAACATCACGTTTTTACATCATGTTTAGAAAATTCCTTGAAGTTTAATATCTGAAACACTAAATTTTATATTCATTTTTAATCGTTGTAAACTATATTGCAACGCGGGTAGTTTTTAACACTTTCCAACCTAGTTGAAAAGTGTTTATGACTTCGGTTTGTCTGGCCGTCTGGCCGTCTGCCGTCTGTCCGTGCTCTAACTCCCGTAAATATGCTCGGATTGCCTTGAAATTTTTATATGTTATTGTCGTTATCTATAGCACGTTCCCTATTTCAACTGAAGTGTGTAGCACTTATAGTTTTTTTTACAGGGACACTCAAAAGAATTCCGTTACATTACGGTCTATGGGGAAAAATCATTTGCGGTTCATTTTAATGATGTTACACAATTGCAAACACATTGTAATTGATATATATTACTAAGGTGTATTACAAGAAGCTTAATATGGAATAGGGTGTGGATAGCACTGTTGTGGAGTTTTGATGTTCTTTCAGAAATAATTTACTTAAACTACTAATATAAAATTTAAAATTTAAAAGAATCACTTACAACTCACTACTCATTTGACAATTAAACAATTTTAAAATAAGTATACCCTGATTAACTCCACTGAAATCTGTTGCCATGGAAAAGGGAGCAAATTACACCAAAATTATTAAAATGTCAAAACTTAATAATCCGAATAAGTTAAATCAACATGATAATTTTGAAATCCTCATTTTAAAATAATACTAAATGTAGTAAGGGGCAACAGATTTCTAAATCAAATAGTATACTGTAATGCATAAAGAACACCCAACACCACTCCAACCCTATCAAGCTCAAATCTCCATATACACAAAATTAACAAAATATAAACATCATTTAATTTGGAAAAATAAAGGAAGCCTGAAATTCCTCTAATATGAGGACAAAAAGGGGATAGAAAAAGTTTAACAAAATAAAAATATGATGAGATACCAAAAATTTAGAATAATTATGGAGGTTTTGAACAACATCAGATCGGTTAACCGAAAATCGTATAGTGGCATAGAAGACTGAATACTTTTTTTTTTTTTTTTTTTTTTTAAATAAACAACTTATTGTTTATTTTAAATAATATTCCAAAGAAAGGAGAATTAAGAATTAAATTAATCAATTATGAAATTAAATCTAATATTACTGTATCATCATTTATTAGTTTATTCATCATTGAGACAAGATCAAAATTACATCGAATAACTGTGAGTAAACCTCACTTAATGTTCATTTAAACTATTGGTATGAATTTTAGATTTAAGAAATTTAAAAGTATTAATATAGCAAAATTATAGCTTTCATATTTTTAGTCACACTTACTGAGAGGTTAATCCTCTCTTATAGGTTTGTTGTAATTATAAAAATATTAATTATTTAAAAATTATATATAAAGAAAAACATACCATATTTGAGAATAAACAAAAAATTTTTATTTGAACAATTTGAACTTTAGAAGCAACGTGATTCTCAAAATTATAACAATAACACAATATATAAAAATTGATCCATAATACTGAGATTAGCTATAAAGTATTTTTTTTTCTATTTATAACACAGTTCTTAAAACTTATCACAATATTTTAATGTAAAGGATGATCAACTCTATAAAAATTAGGTATTAATTATTTTCAATTAAGTATTGGGATTCTTAACTTTATCAAAACATTTCTTCCAAGATTAATAACACAAATAAGCAACTTATTGAGTTTATGGAAAGAACACACTTAAAATATACTCTTTGGATATATATATATATATATAAGACATCAATAATAAAAACCAAGTGAAATCAATTCAGGAAGTGATGTTACTTACAAATACATACTAGGGATCTGATACTAATGGCAGGCACATCTTAGTGGAGTCTCAATTCAAGTTGTTTGACTCATTAACATAGTCTGTCAAACCGTGACCAACTACATCGATCATCCGACGGAGATTCACTAATCTTTTTTCAAAACACCCCAAAACGGTTTCACTGTCTACAGCAACGAGTACTTAGGAGTCTGATACTAATGGCAGGCACATCTTAGAGGATCCCAATTCACGAAACATTATATATTCAGTTGAATTTTATATTACTGCCTCATCTTTAATCTTAGCAGTATTAAAAAAAAGGTTTGCGACTTGCCTCACAAGCCTATTTATTTATTATGAAGATTGCTTTGAAGATTGCTATCCTCCAACGATTACGATAGAAAAGGTATCACCCGCCGACTGGGGTTTTAAAAACATCATCGCTTTTTTTTCTTCGCTGTCAGCCACATCAAACTAACGATTGACCGGAGACTTTACGATAAACCAGAACAAGTGAAATAATTATTTATTTCGTCCACGCTACTACGAAACACGGGCTAGGCCAACGCCCCTTTTCATTCGTACACTCCTCTGAGTTTTCATCGTCCAACAAGTTCAACTCTATCCTTTTTATTTTTTTAGCCGCGTTACTAGCAGGCGAACCCCACTCTTCTTTTATTCCTGTACTACACGTCCTGAAATCAACAACTGACTAGAGATCCTCCTCCCTCGCGCCGCTCAGAAACTGGACGGTCCCAAAAACTTATTTTCCAAGGGAGATTCGGGAGTGAAAACAATAAAAAATGGATTGACCCTGGTAGCGACAGTCTGTCGCTCCTCTCCCTACTCGCCGTTTCGTGGGAAAACAAACTTACCTCTCTTACTGCGGGCTGCTAATATGTTCCCATGAATGTATGTTTACGTTCGCGCCACTCAGACTAAAGAAAAAAAACTATTGTATCGGGTTGTAAAATACAATGCCAGCATACTTGGGTCGCCTCTACATAAGATAACGTAATTCTAATGGTGTGTCCTTGCTTTCTTTTAACAAAGACCAGACTCGGTGTCTCTAAACACATGATTCTAGGGTATGGGAAAAAAATACGTATACGACTGCCCAATACAATATATGTTGTCTTTATCTGACAAACATCCCTCCTTGCTATCTATCTTTCGCATTTGAAAACAGGAAGCTAAGCTAGACTATAAAAGTTGCAATTGCTTAAAAGAAAGAGAAAGAAGAAAAATAAAAAACTGATTTTATTATTATTACAATTACTTTTATTTATTTATATTTTTATTAGAAACAGAAAAAGAGTGTTTTTAAATAAATGTTAAAGTGAATGAAGGAATTTAATGTAGATAAAAAAAATGGTTAAAACCAACCGTAACAAGATTGCTCCCCTCGGATTGCTCCCCACAAAAAAAAAAAAATTTGAGAAAACAATTTTTTTTTAAAGGAAGCTGGGTGCCACATGGCATGTTGGGACCTCAACACCGAACAACTGACCCACATACACAAATCATACTTCGATCCGGGACGGGATCCAGAGAGTTCACCGCTGAAATACCACTTCGATAGTATATTCCGGATATATACAACCAGAGCTCGCATATCCGTAGCAACCATTACCTAAAATATTACCTCAAACATGACCATAAAAGAGTATTACCAGAGGAGGGACCCCAAGGCTGATTTAACCACTAAAATGAACAAGATACCTACTGCACCTGTAAAAGAACACACGTTCCACCTGGACTGTGAAACCTCACTTCCGTACTATTGTCATTTCTACGCATAACTGCATCCCACCTGAAATTTCTGGAAACAGAACTGTAAACAATACATAAATTGAATTTTGAGAAAAAAAAATAAGCCAAAAAAGAAGGAAGTGCCCACTGATTAAGCTTCTTTACACTGCGTATATACATAAGTTCAATAATTGGCATCACAGTATATTACAACACTATATATTAATGTAAAAAGTACTAGTAATACTATAGTTATAACACTGTACATGCAATGCATTTTCTTGTTTAAAACACACATTAACTCTACCATAAAAAATACACAAGAGCAACTGGTGAAACACAAAAAAAAATATATATATACTGTAATAGAAGGCTATACATATAGTAAATTAAGAGCAAGACACACAATTTGGTAATTACAGACCATGTTATAGAATCACGTACACATTTATACGTGAATTTATATTTGTATTCGAAGAAAGTCCTTTGATTCGGGATACTATGTAGATTTTACAAATGCACGTACAGGCAATGTGCAAGGGAAAGAGTATCTCTTCCTCTGTGCTACTTATAGCAAAAGCCCGAAACTGCTTTTAAAACAACAGGGAAAACATCCCACAAAAAATTTAAAAAATAGAAAAAAAAGGGTGGTGAAGTATATCACCAGGAAGGAAAACATACATTCCACAAAAATAGGAAGTAAAATTAAGAAAATACATAATTCTAGCACTTTTAGCCATACACAACAACATCCAGTTATGTATAATAGTATGTACAGTCGTGGAAAAAAAAAAACGGAACACCCCCCACTAACTCTGCAACAAATTATAGTAGAAGGACATGACTGGTACCAAACGATTGGAAATAAAGTCTACTTTTATGTGATGTATCTAAAATTTGCTTAAGGGGCCATCTACATATTAAAACCAGCCTAAACTTTAATTTTTTCAATGGCAACACCCACTTTTGACATGATATTTTAAATCTTCGTTTCAAACTATGCCTAGATACAAAATTTTAAATCATTTGGATGATAAGTTTTTGAGTTATAAACATTCAAATTTTAGAGCTTCTAATGTTAAATTACATTTTCATATTTTTATTAATATCTCCTGAAATTATAATCCTAATGTGCTAACGTTTTGTTTGGTTATAAAACTCAAAAACCCAAACATAACTACGTCAAATTTGTAATTATTAAAATTTTATAATATGAATTATGAATTATGAAATTAATATTCGAAAAAATTATGAATTGCAACCTACAATTTTTTTGATGGATTTACATTTATTATGTCCTGCTTTATGTGTATTCAAAATTTCAATTTTTTTTTCCAAGTAGTTTTCAAATTATGCTTAAAAAATGACAAACTGCTGCTTTAAGGGGCCGTCTATGATGTGCATTAAAGCATAGTTTGAATAGGGATGGTTGCGCTCCGACTCGAAATCCCGATTGACACCACTAAATTTTAATAGTATTTGTTACCTTATTCAAGGACAAAATTTCTGAAATTCTTTACGTTGGAGAATACTATTAAAATTTAGTGGTAAGAATCGATATTCGGGTCGGAGAGCTCTCATTCCTCTTTGAGAAAATATTATACTCATAGGCTGGGATTATAGTGACTTGATAAACTTAGAGATTAAGTCTGTCTTACACTATAAACAATGCGTAAACCGTATTTCAATGCTTCGTGATCTTACGTTAAACAACTCTGACAACGACCTGCGATTGTAGTAAGATATAAGATAGCGAGGCACCAGAACCCCAGCCTTTATTAGTATATATATATATATATATATATATATATATATATATATATATATATATATATATATATATATATATATATATATATATATATATATATATTTCTTTTACTTTTTCAATGTCTGCTTTAAAATTTTTCATTAAAATTACGTAAAACGTATTTGCATGAGATATATGTTTTCATTTATGGAAAATAGTTTCGCTTTTATTTTTAAATTAATAAAGCTCATTTTTGAAAAATATGATCAGTTCTACCTTAGAAAAAACTTAATCATTTTTGTTACCTTTAAATGGATTTATAGCTTCTTTTCCAGTCTAATAAAGCTATATTGTTTTTTCTGCAGTATATATGTTTGAAGTGAAGTTTATTATAAATGCATATGTGTAGAGTATTTGCTGAAACAAAATGGCCCCACAATTAACTGAAGCAACGAAAGGCCAAATGATTGGCATGTGGCAGGCTGGAAGAAGTTTTCGTTATATAGCTGGGCATTTTCAAGTGTCTCTTCAAACTGTTTCAACATGGATTAATAGGTAAGGTTTATATTGGTAGTTTATTGCGAAGAAAAAATTACAATATTTCTTCTATAACTTTCGTATTTAAATCTATTCGATTAAACAGGCTAATTGAAAAAAAATTACAAGTTATTTTTATGGTTTTCTGATAGGCAAGATTATTTCCCAATCGCTAGCAGTGTGCAAAAAAAATCTAATAATAATAATAATAATAATAAATAATAAATGTCATATGGCAAGTTTTCTTGCCAGGAGGCATTAATGAGTTAATTGTAAAATTTCAAATGAACCACCAGAATAGGTTTAATCATAGAATTATTACCCCTATTCCGAAGGAGAATAACGGATGTAAAGTTATTCAGATGTCTTTATAACATATATTTAGTTTTAGGTCTTCAAATAAATCGGAATGTAAATTCTGCGAACATATCTCAAAACAAAACACCCCCCCCCCTCTCGCTACTAAAAAAAAAAAGCAATGTCTGGATTTATTTTCAGACTAGAAAACAATTTATCTGCGTTTTTTTTTTTTTTTTTTTTTTTTTTTTTTTTTTTTTTTTTTTGTTATTTTTACTTTGTTTCATTACGCTGTTTTATACTATTTTTTTTAATTCTAAATTTTGTATCTGTCAATATTATTCACGTTTCTGCCAATAAACTAAAGAAAAGGCGAGTTAAATAGATGCAAAATCTGAGAAAAAGCATTATAAAAGCACCTGTAAAATTCCAATAACATTTACATATTCTAAGACTATTTTAATTACAAATAATCTTATGGTTTTTTAATCCCTTCGTGACGAGAGTCTATTACAGAATTTTTAATAATTTTCCACCGGTTTTTCAAAACAGAAATTTTCTTCTAATTGAATTGTGGAAATGCTAAGATATAATAAGGCAAAGCTTGCAATAAAAAATAACTGGTGGGAAAAATCAAGGATTCTGAGCATCTTATGCGTCACGCATACGTGTCGCTCGTCCCCAAGGGGTTAAAATTGGATAATTCAACACTTGTAAACATTATCTTAAAGCATATAACAATAACCGAAACTTATTAAGTGAGTAAAATGGTCATATCGGTAAAACATAATACATTAAAAGGTGACATTCTGCAGCATTTCAACAATCGAGTACCGAACTTCAATTTGCATACAGCCCCTTAAATATGCTCATTATAAAGTAATTAATTTCTCAGAAACTAATCGTAGGATTTTAATGAAATTTGGTATCTAGGCATAGTTTGAACTGCAGATTTCAAATATGTTGTCAATTTTGGGTCTTGCTATTGAAAAAAACAAAGTTTGGGTGTGTTTTTATATGTATATGGCCCCCTAAGCAAATTTTATATACATCACTTAAAAGTAGACTTTATTTCCAATCGTTTGGTACCAGTCACTTCCTTTTACTATAATTTGTTGCAGAGTTAGTGGGGGGTGTTCCGTTTTTTTTTCCACGACTGTACAAGAAAAAAGAAAAAGGTCCACACTCCTTAAAGTTTAAGTTCAAACAAACCCACAAACTGCATAGTAAATAATAAATCCATCTAGTTAAATTCAGTAATTAAAGTAAACACTCACTTAAAAGGTTATGTACAGAGCACAGATGCATTAAAAAAAACTGAACCAAACAGAACTACCTCGGCAAAAGGGCATGCAAATCATAACATCCTAAAAAATTTTAAAATAACGAAAATTACATTCGTTTTTTGCAAAAATACACCCAAAATCTACGAAAACGGGGTGCGGACGGGTATATACCACAAAATCTACCATAAAACAGACGAAAATTGCAGGTAAAAGCATAAAAAGGGTTCAAAGTGCATACATGAAAGTATCAAAACACAACCAAAACAAACCTGTAATACGCTAAAAAAAACTAAGTTCCGTTTTAAAATGCCAAAAACAAATAATAAAGTATACATACACATTAACTAAACTACAAATAAATACAAATAAACAAGGTAAAATTGAATAAAAATGCACGACTAACGAAAAAGGTAGTTAGTATTTATAAATCGGACGGTCTCTTCTATTCCGTAGTGAGTAGTCGGTTCTAGAAATCTATATTGAACGACTACTTCTATTCGATTTAGCAGCTGAACGAATCGATGAACAAGACCTGAGTGAATCGCTGTGCGCAGCAGCTGAACTGCTTACTACTGTGGCTGAATTTTCATCAACACGCATCGTGTTGCATTCTGCCGTTGCTGAAACATCACTCTCGCTATTGACTCCTGCTGTTAAAGTATACCTTTCGTTGCTTTCTGCTGCTGCTACCTCCGGAGAAACGGGAGGTGGGGAAGAGGGAGTTATGATTTCAGTGGCGTCGCAGTCTGTTTCCTCCATTTCCGGCGTTACTGGAGTTTCGTTATTGTTGACGTTCGCTACTGCTGGTGCGCGATTATTATCGTATGGTGCCCAGGGAATGAATCGGTTACGTTTACACCTGCGTACAGGGGGAGAATCGCACGGTTGGTGTGGTGAATCGATGGTCATGTTTTCAGTCGATCCCAGGCCAATTGTTTGTTTTGGTTCACTGGACCAGATGGGGAGTCTGTCTTTGAAAGAAGACAACCTGTCAACATGGACAACCGGACAATTTTTGGGATTAGCAACTAGCGCTATTTTAAAATTAACTTCATTTAGCTTCTCAATTATAGTAAAAGGACCATTATTTTGTTTGCTTAATTTTTTTGTATTACCAGGGGCGACTGTGGGTGTAAATAACCACACAAGATCTCCTATTTTAAAATTTTTATCAACAGCTGTCTTTTCACGGTATTTTTCCTGCTGCTCAGAAACTTTAATTAAATTACTATGTACCTCAGTGTATACTTTTTGGAGAGCTGGGATTAAGAGTTCGCAAAAAGAGGGTGCATCATTATAATTAAAAGGAGGTGATTGAGAAAAGAGATTATATGGTAGATTCATATTTCTGCCATACATAACTGCAGCTGGGCTAAGTTTAGTTGAAGAGTGGACAGCTGAACGCATAGCTAGTAGCGCAAATTTGAGTTTAGTGTCCCAGTCAGATTGATTTTGATTGACTATGTGACAAAGTGCATTTTTAAGAGTACGATTCTGTCTCTCCACTTGCAAGTTGCCAGCCGGGTGATAAGATGAGGTCTTAATATGTTTAATACCAAACATTTTGTATACGTGCTCTATCGCATCTGAAATTAGATTCTTCCCGTTATCTGTCGTAATAAAACAGGGTGCTCCGTAGTGTGAGATGAAATCAGCTAAAGTGTCCGCAATGACATCTGAGGTGGTTGAACTAACCGCATATGCTTCTGGCCATTTAGTAAATGCATCTATATATGCGACTATATACTTATTTCCCGAAAAAGTTTGCGGTAAGGGTCCAATGAGATCTAAATGCACCTTGTTCATGGGAAACTGGGGGGTCGGCATACGTTGCAGAGGGGCGAGCTGGTTCGCTCTATAAGCTCTCTTCTGCTGGCAACTAATACATGACTCCACTAGATGTTTGACATCTGACGACATTCCTGGCCAATAAAAGTGCTCACGAATGCGATCAATTGTCTTTTGAAAGGCTTGATGACAAGGAAGCTAGGGACTCAGGAAGCAAGGAGCAGCTAGGGACTCATGCGTTAGTGCAAAAACTTGAGTGACCAATTCTTTTGGCACGACTAACTTTACAGATTTATTCAAAATAGCTGACTCCCTCGTATCCTCACAAACTAAAATGTCATCTCTAAAAAAAATTTCATGTATTTAGGAGCAATTTCTATACCTTGGTCTAGTTTTCTTGCAATGTCGCAGCATTTCTTGTCTGATTTTTGCAATTCACCAATTTTTTCAAGTAGATTAGAATGAGGCATAAAAGTAACTTCCTTTTCGACTTGTATACAAAAATTACAATTGACAGTATCATTGGAGTTATCATTGTTGACATACCTCGAAAGGATATCTGCGACACTGTTGCTCTTACCTTTAACAAACTTAATTGTAAAATTAAAGTCTGAGAGAGTGCAGATCCATTTATCCATGCGTGATGTAGGGTCGTGAATTTTTAACATAAAGGTTAGAGGCGCATAGTCTGTATAGATGAAAAAGTGGGTATTTGCTATGTAACATTTAAAGTGGGCAGTAGCCCAAACTAAAGCTAACAATTCCCTTTCAGTGGTGGAATAACGGGTTTCAGCATCTTTCAATTTTCTGCTGGCGAAGGCAACAGGATGGAGCATGTTATTTTCGTCTAATTGTGACAATACTGCCCCCAACGCCTCGCCACTGGCATCACTATATAAGTGGAATTCTTTCTCAAAATCAGGGAGTGCAAGACATGGTTTTGAAATAAGAGCCATTTTAAGGTCTTCGAATTCTTTCTGTGCATCTTCATTCCACGTAAATTTTCCTGTCTCTTTAGTTAGATTGATTAAATTTTTAGCCCTCTTAGTAAAATCTGGTATAAATCTCCTATAAAAAGATAGAGTTCCAATAAAGGACCAAACAGCCTTTCGGGTAGTTGGAGGTTTGAAATTTTCAATTACCGCAATATTTTTATTAATAGGTGACACTTGGCCACTACAGATCTCAAAACCTAGATATTGTATTTTATTCGAAAGGAAAGTGCATTTACTGGGCTTAAGTTTCAGTTGATGCAGTCTTAACCTATCAAAGACCATGCTAAGCTTCTCAAAATGAGAATTAACATCGCAGGAGGTGACTACAACTTCATCAATGTAAACTAGAATTCCAAGATTGCCTAAATCACCGAAAATAACATTCATAAGTCTCTGGAAACTGTTATCTGAATTTGAGAGCCCAAAACAGTTACGGGTCCACTCAAAAAGTCCCTTGTGGGTGATTATAGCAGTTTTATGCCTATCCTCTGGGCGAATAACCTGCTGAAAAAAACCACTAGTTAAATCTAATGTTGAAAAAAATTTAGCCCCACTTAAAGCATCAACAGAGTCGGTAATGTTAGGAATTGGATAAGCATCATTAACAAGATTTTTATTTAGTCTCCTGTAATCAACAGCAAGTCGATAGGAAACCGTCTGATTTCCGAACCAGAATAACCGGAGAAACAAATTCTGACATGGAAGGTGAAATTATGTCTGCCTGTAATAAAGTATTCAGCTGGTCTTCCATTTCTTGACGTAGTTTGTAGGGGACTCTATAAGCTTTGCCTTTTACTGGTTTATTTGAAGTTAAGTTAATTTCATGAGGGATTGTATCACAGCCGGGTAAATCTAAGACCGATGCTGCAAATACATCTTTGTTTTGGTCTAAAAAGTTTTGCATTTTAAGTTTTAATGGGGGTTCTAAATGATCTAAATTAATGTCAGAGCTCCAAGTGAGATCAGCGTGATCAAAGTTACCAATTGGAGGGGCCAAATTTACATTACAAGTAAGGTTATTTTCAGTTACGGGTACATTTGATTTGTCTACACATTTTTGAATTTTGGCAACAAAGGTTCCTTTATTTAAGTGAATATTGTTGTCTGAAAAATTTGCAAATGAGATATACAGGCCATGTTCTTTAGTGCAAATGGCTCTGGAGGTAAAGAGACCTTGATTTAAATTTTTCGCCAAAGGTTCTAACATAACAATATCATTTTCCTTAATAAAATTTTCCTTATAACTTTTAACCTGAGCTAACATTTTTGACTGCGGGGGAATTGAAATTTTACTACATAACACAGCGAAACTTATACTTTTATTTTTATTGGTTTTATCACTACTGCTATCTTCATTGCTCTCCTCCTCGACTTCAGGTACCTTATCCTCTATACTTACCAAATCTTCACTTTCCTCAATATTACAAATTTCAGTAGTATCTTCAGCTAAATTACCCTGGGTTACCTGACTCGCTGCTGATAGATTATTGTCGACATTTTGAATACTTGAAGGATTTGCAGTATTATTACCATCAGAGTTACCGCCTGATATTGCTTGCATGCAAAAGTTCTGCGCAACACTTTCAACTTCCTTATCTGACTCAGTTTGAATGATTATCTCAACATCTTTTCCCATATTACTCAACTGCGGGTCCTGAACTACCATATTTTCACTACTATGATTCCCATTTTCAACACTGACTGAGTCATGAACTTTAATACATGCAAAACTTTCAGGGGGGCTATTGGCATTACTACTTTTTGTATTTTCCTCTACTTTGTTGACACATTTTATATTTACAGAATTATTTTCAACAATATCATTATTCACACAATTATTATTAGAATTTACACTATATACAGAATTAGAAATATTTACAGAATTAGTAGCAAGGCAAGTATTAGACCCTGAATAAGTATTACTTGGGGTTTCTAAGCTTTGTTTACTTTGGCCTGCTACTGGCACTTTAAGAGCGACAGCATTAGTATCACAATTTATATTTGCCCGGGACTCTTTCAAAAATGGCATTCCCAAAATCACATTAAATTCCTCAGCTAATTTTTCCTCAACTACATAGAATTCAGCTTGACACTGAACATTATCAAAAACAAAATTTAAAAATATCTTCCTATTTAGGTGCACTTTCTCACCGGTGACAGTCATAATGGGGATATTGCAATTCTCCGTCTCAAAATTCTCTAAACAGTTAACATCAGTACCACTCAGAAGGTTGATTGCTGAACCCGTGTCACATAATGCATTCAGGCAAACTTTATTTATGTAAATTCTTGCAGTCGGTAAGGTATATGATTGGGGATAAAAAACACTATATACAGTTGGGGGGTCCAGGGGCCTGTTGGGGATCGAGTTGACCACATCTGATCCGGCCACTAATAGTTTAAAGCTTCATTTTCACTGTGTGCTATTGGGGTGTTATTTACCGCCTGCTCCTCATATCTGTTCGCAGCTGTATTCCTATTGTTTTGGCAATAACCACTTCTTCTTCCCCTGTATCCTTCTCGCTGATTATGGTTGCCTCTAGGATTTTCATTTCTGTTTCTATAATTTTGCCCACGGCTCCTGAAATTTTGACCACCTCCCCTTCTAAAATTATAGTCGACAAAATTTAGTGGACAATCTCTGGCATAGTGGCCCTGTACGGAACACCTATAGCAGGTTACGGGTCTTACTTCCTGGTTTTTCTCCTGTACATCCCTATCCCTACCCAGCAAACACATAATTGTCAGAAATGTCACGAATTGGTATAAGTAATATCATTATTGTCAGATACATCGATTTTCATGTAACATTCCGATAAATGTTTCATGGCAAATTAAAGTTTTATCAAATAAGTGGTGTCTGTACTGTAAAAAAATGGCGATAATCTTACGCGCCACAAAATCCGTGTCAATTACTAGGTATCCGATACCTAGACAACAAAGGATAGCGTGGCGTCGCGCCACTAGTTTATCGAAAAGCAAAATCCATTTGACGCCATGGATATGATAATTTTTTAACACCCGCCGATTAATCATTCATATACTATCATTGTCGTCTAGGCATTTATCTAAACCGCAGTGGCAACACACTCGACCTTCACTTCTGTCTTCAATGGCCGCGCGCGTTAGTTTGTTTGTGTACATCAAGATGGTCTGCAGAATATCCCAGTTTAAGTAAGTTTTTTCTCTAATCTTTTAGCTGTTTAGCTTTGAAATTTTGTATCTTTCCTTTTTTATAATGATTTAAGTCATCTTACTGAAGTAAATCTTTTGCGAACGTATAAAAACATGTAATTAGGGTTACGTACTTGTTTAGCTTGAATTACATATTGAAATGATAAGAGATGCATGCTTTTTTAATATCTGCTTTCAAATCACTTAATTTCTTTCTCTGACTAAGTGAATAAATATCAAAGATTATTTTTTGTTTTCATTAATAGTTATATAGTAAATTTTATTGTTAAAAGTTACTGATACTTGATACTTTAGTGATCGAGTTTTTCCAAATTTCTTGTGCGTTTCGTTTCGTTTGAGATTCAACTACTTCACTGCATCCAGTAATTTTTTGTTGTTGTATTCGTGTGCAAAATTCTTATACATGCACAAGAGTGGAAATTTGTTTTTAGTAGTTTTAACAGCCAAAGACCTGTTTTTACTAGTCAGCAAGATGAAATATAGGGTAGTAAAAGTTGTTTTTTAAAAAAATAACCTGTATTTTTTTTTTTTAAACTTCCCCTTGCATGTTACTGTTGACTCTTTTAATCAAACCAATCTTTGGCAGAAAATAATGTTTCACAGTTTCATGAGTTTTTTTTGTTTTTGTGTGAAAATCTGAATTAACTGCTAAGAGCTTGAATTAATTTATTTATATATTTTTTACTTTCTTGCAAAAAATTGTATGTTTTTGTTTTGATAGTAGTCAGGGCTGGCAAGTTTCTGCCGGGGTTGTTATAACCGGTTAAAATTGGCAAGGCAGAAACTAAGAAATAATATGAATAATTTTAGCAGCAATGATTCATAATTCACACATGTATTTGATATGTAAACAAATTAAAAATTAACACTAAAGATAACGAGTGTTAATCAAAGTAGCAAAATGCTTCAAAATGATCATATAAATATACTTTATTTATATAATACTAATTTTCTTTTACTTGAAAAACAGAAATTTTCATAATGGTAATCTGATGTTATATAAGTTTAACTATTCATATTATTATTTGCAGTTACATTTCTATTTAAAAGTAAAAAAAGAAAGAAATTTACAAAAAATTCTATGATATTTTAACAAATCACTGTTCAGAGAATTTTTAAATAAATAATATAATGCAATAACTTAAAGGTTATCAACTATATGGAATATGGTTTATATATATATGGTTAGAACATTTTCAACTAACAGTCTTAAATTTTAAAAAAGATGTCAGATTTGTTCCTTTGAATACTGTATTTAAATGAAATGTTTTTAAATCCACAGAATTACAAGATCCACATATAACTACAGCTTCAAGTTAAAAAATTAGAATAATAGAAAAAAAGGAATTGTGAAGAAAAGGTTTTTTTATGTATCGCTTATACAAAAAGTAATACCTTTACATTTTATAACTTTATGCTGGAAAGAAGCTCAACTTTGTTTTTTGGCGCAATATCTATTGTGCCATAAATGCTTATTTTATGCAACCTTCTGAACAAATCAGGAAAATTCATAAGTATTCTAATTTTTTGAACCACCTATTTTAGTATTCTAATATTTTGAATAATGAAATTTTACAAAAATTAAATATTCACTCAAAATTTAATATTTTACAGTTTTAATTTTCCTTAATAACATGCAAATGCATTAAAACATCCACCGCTGTTTTTTTTTTTTTCAATTGTACTACAGTGAAATAAAGCTAAATGCTATTCCAAATACAAATGGAATTAATTATTCTAATTTTTTGATTTGGAGCTGTATAACATTTCTATGAGAAAGGTTTTTTACAGTTATTAAATTATGTTAAATTACAGAAAAGTATTTTGAGTAAGTATTGGATATAGTTTTCTAGTTTGAATTTTAAACTGAGATTTCAAATGCTCTAATAATTGTTTATATATAAAATTACACGACCTTATTATAACAAATTTTATCTGTTACATTACTCATTTTTTCTAATACAAATATATTTATTTTAAATTAAAACTATCCACAGTATTTTATTTGTTATTTATCCTGTATAAAATATACTTAAGGAATTTAATACAGTAGAACCTCGATTAACCGAGCTTCGATTAATCGAGGTTTCTATTAACCGAGCCGATAACAAAGTCTGATTTTTTTTTTTTTTTTTTTTTTTTTTTTTTTTTGTGAATGAGCCTTGAAAAATACCACACGTTTTAGTTCACTGTCCATGCTGCAGGCTACATAATTATTCTAAAGAGAAGAGAGGATGAATCCCAGCAAAGGGTAAACCCACCGACAGACGGAGAACTATTTGAGATTATTAATCGCATTAAGAGGTGTGAAAAAGTTTTGGAAGAAGACATTTCCGAATGGCTGGACGTTGAAAAGCAACATCCAAGTTTTCAAATCCTTAATGATGAAGAAATTATGCAAGCCGTTAATTCCTATTGAACATTAATGATGCTGACAATGAGGACCAGGACTTTGAGGATTCAAGAACTATAAGTCATACTGAAGGTGTTCAAGCACTAACAACTGCCCTAAAATATTTGGAGCAAAGAAGCGATGTTGCGCCGATAGATCTTCTGCTGCTCAAAAATTGGCGTGATCGGACAGCCACTGATAGAAAATCTGGACTTAATTTAGAATAGTTAAAAACATTTCAATTTGCTTTTTAAAATTTACTATTTTTAGTTGATTTCCTTTTTAAATTTGTTCAGCTGTGAAACATAACTTTATGTATATTTATTTTTATTATTCAAAAAACGTTTTACTGTATTTTATGCTAAGAGCTGTTAAATTCGCGACCACGGTTAGTTTTTATGCACAATTTCTATTAACCGAGATTTCCGATATCCGAGGTACTAGCGGTCCCAATTAGCTCGGATAATCGAGGTTGCACTGTACTACCTAAAAAAGTCCCAGATTTTGACATGAAATGTATTTATGCCAGTTTCTGCCGGTTATAACCATTTTCTGCCGGCAAAAACACAGCCCTGATAGTACAACGTGCAACCTCGATTATCCGAGCTAATTGGGACTGCTAGTACCTCGGATATCGGAAATCTCGGTTAATAGAAATTGTGCATAAAAACTCCCCCTACTTGCGAATTTAACATCTCTTGGAATAAAAAACAATAGAACGTTTTTTAAATTATAAAAATAAACTTATATAAAGTTATAGTCTTTTTAAAGGCTCATTCACGAAAAAAATTAAAAAATCCCTGACGGCTCGGCCTACAGGCACAGGTAGATTTCGAAAACGCAGACCGTGGGACACCTGTTTGTGGGAATTGTGGAAGAAATGATATTTTTGTCTTGATGCGGCAATTGGAAGCGCCCACTTCGGAACCTAACTTGTTTGCTGGCGGAGCCGGCATGGATTTTTTTTTTTTTTTTTTTTTTTTTTGCTATGAGGTTAGTCCTATAAAAACTTGTCAATATAAAAGTTTTAGATAATATTAAGTAGATTTATAATAAATTTAAGCAGATTTGATATCTTGTGTTGTGAATTGACGAAGTTATGAATTTTTTCTTCTAAACCCCCTCCCCTCTTGGGGCTATTCTTAAGGATATCAAAAATCTGTCATACATAAATTTTCGGCCCTTTTCCTAAAAGTAATAATAACTTTAACGGATTTGATACGTATCATAATTAAGAAATTGTTTTTTTTCTGTTTTCTCAAAAAGCCTCCACCCCCCATTCCTTCCCCCTTAGTTCGATTTTGCACATTAACGAACTTGACCGAGATTTTATGCCCCTTGATTTTATGTATCAGTTTGGAAGAGATTTGTGCAGAATTATTGAAGTTATCGTGTCTATAAAAAAGTGACACACACATATATATATATATTTCTTACGAAATCTACCTAAAAATAAAAAAAATCAGACTTCGTTATTGGCTCGGTTAACAGAAACCTCAATTAATCGAAGCTCGGTTAATCGAGGTTCTACTGTAGTATGAAAATTTCAATTTTATATGTTAATGGTCATTTACAACATTGTATTTATTTTTCAGTTTTTTTTTACTCAAAAAATTTGTTTAAAAAAATATTTATTATTCCAAAAAACACATTTCCTTGATCAATTTGTACGTTAAAGTTTTTCTATGCTGCCTATCTAGTACCATCCCCCCTCCCCCCCTCCTTTCCAAAAAATAGCCATTTATTTAATTAACATTTTTCTTTTGAAACAATATAATTTATTTAAAAATATCTGAATAATTACTATCTCAAAAAAAAAAAAAAAAAAAATCTGGAACACGAATTAGTCGTTTTTCCTCTCTCTATGCTACTTTACAAATTTCAATACAGCATTCCAAGATAAATAAATGTTCTTTCGTGACAGATATACAAATTTCTCTAATTTTTTTTTGCTGCAATCGATTGACAAATTTAGCGATTTTTCTCATGCAATCAATGGATGAATTTTGCTATTTTTTTCCCATGACTGACGAATTTCAGGATATTTTCCTGTTACCGATTGCTGAATTTTGCAGTTTTTCTTGTGACCGATAAGTAAATTTTCTGGGGGAAGGGGGATTTCTTGCGATCAATAGACAAATTTCTCGATTTTTTATGCATCTTAATTAAAGGTAAAAATATGCAGTCGCCACTCGTCGATTAAACTTTAAAAACTGACGATTAAAAATATGGAAAGAACTGGCCAAATGCAGGATTTCCCGATTACCATTTTTCCCTAAATTTCACGATTTTTCAGCGTCCGTTCGACGAAATTCGTAATTTTTATGTGTCCGTTCGAAGAAATTCATAGCTTTTACGCGTCCGTTCGAAGAAATTTACGATTTTCCGTGCGTAATCGCCAAAATTCTTGATTTTTATGCGGCAATCGATTCGTGATTTTTACACGGCAATCGACAAAGTTCAGGAATTTTACACGGCAATCGACGAAGTTCAGGAATTTTACACTCCCGAATGACGAAATTTGATTTTTACATAGCCGATCGACAAAATTTATTGTTTTTCTGCGCCTGATCGACGAAATTAGTTATTTTTATGCACACGATTGACAAAATTAATGATTTTTATGCGGCGATCGATAAAATTCATGATTTTTTACACGCTTGGTCGTAAAATTCATGATTTTTACACACTTGGTCGATAAAATTAATGATTTTTACGCGCCCGATTGACGAAATTCATAATATTTATGCATTCGATCGACAAAATTCATGGTTTTTATACGTTCGATCGAGGACATTCAGGATTTTTACACTCCCGAATGACGAAATTTTATTTTTACGTAGTCGATCGACAAAATTCATTATTTTTCTGCACCCAATCATTGAAATTAATTATTTTTTACACGCACGATCAATGAAATTCGTGATTTTTAGGTGGCAATCGATGAAATTCATGATTTTTATGCTTTCGATCGACGAAGCTCATGATTTTTACACAAGCAGTCGATAAAATTCGTGATTTTTCCATGCTCAGTCGATGAAATTCGTAATTTTTACGTGCCTGATAGACTAAATTCGTGACTTTTACGCATTTGATCGACAAAATTCATTATTTTTACACGTTCAATAGACAAAATTCAGGATTTTTACATTCCTGAATGACAAAATTCGATTTTTATGTAGCCGTTTGATGAAATACATGATTTGTATGTACCGATAGATAAAATTCATAATTCTTACGTTCTCGATCGACGAAGCTCATGATTTTTACGCTACTTAATAGCTACTTGATAGCTACTTAAGCATGTTGTGTAGAACTATGCTGTTAACTTATTTAAAAATTTAAAATAGATTGGAAATTAATATCTCAAGTTTATTCAAAACAATATAAATTAAAATAGTTTTTTTAGTACATAAATTACTTTTTTACTGTAAAGTCATTGTATTTAAAAAAAAATAAATATTCAGTGACATAAATGTACCTACTGGCTACTAAAGAAATTATTCTCCTTAGCCAGTAATTGGCTACTAAAAAAATCAGCCTACTGGCCAGTGGCTACTAAGCGAAATTCCTTATTTTCACCTTTTAAACTTAATGGTGAAACTTAAAGGGCTTTTTCTTGCAATCGTAGATGGATTTCACAATTTCTTTTTCTACAACCAACTGCTGAATTTTGCATTTTTACACGCAACCGACAGATGAAGTTTGTCATATTTTCTCGTGACCGATAGTTGAAGTTTGCGATATTTTCCTGCAACCTTTTGGTGAAATTAATGCCAGCAATTTTTGCAAATTCAAAATAATTTGGCACATTTCCAGCTATATAAAAACGGACAAGGCACATTCACAACTATAAAAAAAAAATCTCTGACGGCTCGGCCCCTACATACACAGGTAGATTTTAAAGATGCAGACCGTGGGGGCGTCTGTTTATTAGGAATTGCAGAAGAAATGACCTTTTTACCATGATGCAGCAGTTGGAACTGCCCACTTTGAAATCTACCTGTGTCAAGTAGGCAGAGCTGGCCGATTTTTTTTTTTCCTGTAAAGGTTGGTCTTATAAAAGTTTTAGATAATATTAAGAGGATTTATAATAAATTTAAGCGGATTTGATATCTTATGAATTCCCCGTCCTCTTGAGGCCATTTTTAATGATATCAAAAATCTGTCATACATAAATTTTCGACCCTTTTCCTAGAAGTAATAATAACTTTAAACAGATTCGATATGTTTCATAATTAAAAGTTATGGGGAATTTTCAGTTTTCACAATACCCTCCCCTCCCCCCCACCAGTTGTTTATTGGGCATTATGTGGTGATATATCTTTTTTTTTTTTTTTTTTTTTTTTCGTGCTAAGCGGTTAATGGGGAAGGATCTTATTTTGATTATGTAACATGATAAATATAAACTTTTTGTGTAGGTATATATTTTTTTAATTAAAAGTTTTGGTTTTCTGGACTTGTTTTTAATCAGATTTTTAATGCAGTAAAAACATGAAATGCCTCATATATGCTTAAATCAGGGTTGGTAAGTTTTTTTAATGTGGTGGCATAAACTCGTTTTAAATATGGTTAAAATTGTCACTTCAAAAACCTAATTTTAATAAAATATCATTAAAGGAATTATTTAGTAGAGTTGGATAGACTTTAATCTATAAATTCTAAATAAAATGCACAAATACATTCTTGAAACCTATTTGTAGAGGATACGGTTGGTTAACTGCAGCATGATAATTAATTTTTTTAATAAAACTTGCCTAATTCTTTTTTGATGAATTATTTTATTGTTGTTATTTGTTAATGCATGTTTTTAATGATAATTCATGCTTTTTAAAGATAAAATTTTACATTCTAAATGATTTTAATAGATTTTGGTATTTTATATTAAGTTTCTATTTTTGTCAGGGTTCAGGGATGTATATCCAATATTTTTGATATTTTCAGTTAAAACAAATGTAAAATAATTTTTTAACTGTTATTGGCTATGTCGTTCTGTAGATAAAGAATTTTTGCTCTTATAGTGTCTTTTTTAGCTCTCCTCCCCCAAATTTACCAAGCTGAATTTTTAAATGTAGAATCAATAATTGTCGGACAATACTTATAAAAGCTGCTGAAAGTTAAACTATGTAATTTAGATAAACTTGCAGCTACATTACAAATAATTTTTTCTGGTTTTCGTTTTGTTCAGCTAAGCAGACCATATTTATGTTGAAATATGACAATAAAAACAAATTATTTTGTTGTATAAAACATAAAATTTTCTTAAACTGATTACTAAATCTTAATAGTTGTGAGTGTAAAAAGCAAATTGTGTCTGCTGTTTTCAATTAGTTGATCATAAATTTTGTTAAGAGCCTACACTAGTCACGGGAAGAAACGCTCAAGGTAATGTTAAGTCTATGGGAAGGTTCTAGAGCGATTTCTCGCTCTCATTTTAATATTTTTAAACTATTTTTTTGTTAGGATAGCTGAGATCAATCTCCAAGATTTTAATTTTGGAACCGGTTCTGAAAGTAAAAGTAACTTTGTATAAAATAATGGGAACTAAAATCAAAGAAGTAAAAACTAACAACGTTGGAGATTGACCTTGGAGATTAGATATTCTTCAACGAGATACTGCTGCAATTGTTGATGCATGTCATGTTTGGTCAAGTTTTCTTTAAAAAAAGTTCACTTAAGCTGCATATTGAAAATGTGTGTAATAGGAATGGATCAAATCATGAAACCATACCATTTTTGGTTTAATTTTGCATCTTAACCGTAAGGGTGAAGGGTTGACTGATGCACAAATTGATTCAGCTTGCACATAGAATAGATGGATGTTTACCTGTATGCTGGTAACATAAATCACATTTCTTAATAAGGGTGTATAATTTTAAATTCAAAATAAAATTTAATTACAATATTGCAATTTAAACAAACTATTTACACTAGTTTGTATCTGAAATAGCAAAAACTGTTTCTTCTGATCTTTGATAAAAATACATTTGTAACTTTTTTTTTTCAGATTCTCTTTTACTTCAGCCTATGATAGCAAAGATGCCCATAATGCAACCAGGAAAATGAGTTCCTAACTTCAAATATATTAGACACGAAGTACAATGGGATCGGAAGTTTTGTAAAATGTTCATTCCAGGAATACAAGCACGTCATCGAGCTTGTTGCAGGTTTGTCTACCTACCGAGACTTGACATGTCTCCTAATTTTCACACATTTTCCTGCATTCCTGATTTTTGACATATTTCTTCTGATTTTCTTACTCTGTTCTTTTGACTATCAAAAGCTGCCTCAAATAAAAATTAAAATCTTCACTTTTGTTTTGTATGGGATTATGTAGGAAAAAAAAATTCCTCAGTTCGTAGTTAATCTAAATATGATATGCTTGAATTTTTCTACATTTAAGAAGTAGTATATACCGTATTTACCCGCGTATACGTCGATCCCGCGTATAAGTCGACCCCCTACTTTCCCGATCAAGAAATTTGAATTTTTTTAAATCCCGCGTATAAGTCGACCCCCCACTTTTCCGATCAATAAATTTGATTTTTTTTAATACATTATTCAAAATCACCTGGGAAAAAAGAAAGTATACTAAATATACAATAATAAAGGAACTTTATTGTTTTATTTTATTTTTATTTTATTTTTTTGTACATTTATTCGAAATCATCTCAAAGAAAAAGTACTAAATATACAATAATGAAGATAATAATATACAAAGTTAAACTGATTCAAGGTCCGATTCAGTATCGGACTCGCCAAACAATTCACAAAAATCCTTCGTCGTCATCGGCTCATCATGATACACGTTTTCAATCTCTGTATCGCTACATTTTTCCTCGTCGTTATCACTTTCGAAAATGGCATCATCTTCTGTGCCGTCTAGTTCGTTGCTTATGGAGCAATTCTTGAACGATTTTGTAATCAGTTCAAAAGGAATTTGATTCCACGCATCTTTAAACCACTGGGCAATTAATGCAATGTCGGGCTTTCTAATATTACCGCCCTTTGTTAATGTTGAACAACCGGATGAAATCCACTCTGAAAAAAAAAATTAAGGACCCTCGCATAAGTCGACCCCCCCAACTTTAAAGTCTTTTTTTGTCCAAAATTTTTCGACCTATACGCGGGTAAATACGGTATTTTTTTCTTGAGTAAAAATGATAGTTAATCTTCTAAGACATCCAAGCACAATTTTAAATTAAACTTCTACTAAACAAGCTTGCATTTTTAAAAAATGTTTTTTACCAAAAAGCTTTCTGAAATAAAATCTGATTTTTGGGTTTCAGAGCGTGTCAAGTCTGCCTACCTAAAACTTCTTGACATAAGTATTAATTTTTAATAAGTTTTGTAGCGAAATCGATGCTTCAAGAGGTGGGCAGGGTGTGTCATTCTGTAAATCTTGTGGCAGTAACTTTTGTTGTTTGGTGCAAAATTTGTTCTGTTGTGTGATTTGCAAATCTTAACAACAAACCTCAGCTACAGTCTATTCTCTATATGGTCAAAAGTCGTATATTTTTATCCCCATTGACACTTGCTGCTAAAATAAAGTACTAATCCACCAAAGGATTTAATTTGGTTTCTGGTAACATTTGTCTATTTACTCATTATGTCTTCATATTTTACCGCCAAGTTTTTTATTTGGAATTGCTTTATCTATAGACAAGGTTTGAAATTCAAATTTTCCTAGGAGGGTAGTCTCCCTCCCAACATTTATAAATGGAGGGGAGTTTAACTGTTTGGAAGGAAGAAAAATAATCTATCCCACTATTTTATATGCTATTTGAAGAATCACATTAATACAGACATGACAAAAAGCTTTTAAAAAATTGAAATCTAGAACTCAGAATAATTATGTACATGTTTATTTATTATACATGATTATTATATATATTATATACGTGTATATATATGTCTATTTATATTTTTAAAAAAGGAAGAAAGTCGAGCTCTATATATATATACACAACAATCTCTATATTTTTCAACGCTCATCAATGTTATGGACCTTTTAACAATTGGGTTGCTAAATGAATTTCTGATTTTATTCGATTTTGTGCACTGGAGATGAGTCTTTCACAAAGTACACTTGTGACAGGCCAGCACAAGAGCAACTTTTATAACTTAGGAAAATATTTGAAACTTATAGTTATGTTCTCTTTAAAAAAATTTCAGAAACTTTACAAAATCTTATGTGTCTTTATTTTTAACTACTTGCATGAAAAATACATATTCAGGGTGATGACATCAATATCAATTTCTGAATAAAATTGTTTTATTATATCCTTAATGAAATATAGGTAAAACCTGAATCCCTGGTATTTTCTTAGGTTCTATATGCATTGAAATTTTAAATAGATCTCCATAGTTTGAAAGGGAAACAGTCAATTTATTTTTTCTGTTAGATGAGAAATGCTTGTTGACTTTAAAGCTGTTCTCAAATCCAAAAGAACTACTTTCTGACACATTTCTAAATTCATTTTTGTTTGCAAATACATGAAATTGCCAGGTGTTCTTATTCAGAAACTATGTATTCAGAAGTCATTTTCCATTTTTTTTAGTAAAGGCCGAAGATTTTTCAGAAAAAAGTCAATGTCAGCTTTTTGAACCTAATTCTGACGCACAAGACAGGGAAAAAACATATCGTCACGTAACAAGATTTGCGTACAAGTTGATAAGTAATTTATTTATCCAAAAACGCTATTCGATTCCAAATTGCTTTAATAGTCAGGCCTGCCAATTAGGTACCTTTTATGTTTAAAAATGAGTCAGAAAATTTAGCATTGTTGACCAGGGAATTTAAGAACTACTTTAAATTGTCAAGTCCTAATTTCTGTGAATTGCAAGGATAAACTAGTTTGTTGTTTTTAAATGTTTCCTTAAAGTTCAGGGAAAAAAAATTACATATACACCACAAGTTCTTTACAGTTCTAATATCTGTATCATTTCTGCTTAGTGCTGTCTAGGCAAATTTGGTTGGGTGCAGAGCACGGTGGACCTTACTGCCCTTTCGGTTCTTTTCCTTTTTCGGTAACAGAAAAGAAAAATGTGAAATACTGTTGGTTGTCGGAATGTCAATAGGTCAAGGAAAAAAATTGCCAAAATTACTTGATCAGTTGTGGGGGGAAAAAAACCCAAAATTCGTTGATTGATTTCATGGAGAAAATTATGTATTTCATCGATCTGTTGCAGGAAAAGTTTTTAACTACTTGCCTCCGTTGCAAGAAAAAACCCCACCATTCGTTAATCGGTCACGGGGGAAATAACACAAAATTAGTCAATTGGCCACAGGAAAAAAAAAAAATCTCGAAATTTGTTGATCTGTTCGGAAGGGGGGGGGGGGGGGAATGCGAAATTAACCGGTTTGTCACTGGTAAATATCGCAAAATTTGTCAATTGGTCATAAAAATTTTAGACTGGTTTTGGGAGAGAGGGAGGGAATAAATCGCGAAAATTTTCAGTCGAAAGCAAGGAAAATCGTGCATCATAAGTCGAGCAAAATATCACAAAAATTGCCCATTTATCATGGAAAAAAATCGTAAAATTTGTCAATTGGATGCGTAAAAACATCTCAGTTCGTGAGCTGGTTGTGAAGAAAAATCCCAAAAATTTTCATTCGGATGCAGCGAAAAAAATGTTAATTTTTTTTCAATCTATCAGTCAGAAAAAATCATGAAATTCACCAATCGGTTGTGGGGGGAAAATCGTGAATTTCTTCAATCTATCTTTGGAAAAAAATCATAAATGTTGTTGGGCGGTTTCTTGAAAATATCACAAAATTGTCAATCAGTCGCTCGAGGGGGAAAAAATTACAAATATTTTCAGATGAACACTAAAGAAAAAAATCATTTGTAAATCATGTTGGGAAAAGAAAGCATGCAAATCACCGATCAGTCGTGGAAAATATCACAAAATTTGTCAATCGCTCATGAAAAAATATTGCAAAATTTGTCGAAAGGATGTGGGGAAAAAATTGCGAATTTTGTCAATCTGTCATGGGAAAATCCTTGCAAAATTTGTTGAACGGGCATGAGAAAATATTCGTCAGTCAGTTGCGGGACTTGATCATCGCTTCAAAAAACAAATTTCTTCGAAAAATGGTAATTCTTTTTTGGACAATACAATTACATATTAAGAGTGTGCTATTGGAGGGTTAAGAAACAAATCTATCAGTAAATACTGTTTGATATTAATTTATATCCAAATAGAATGGTTGCTGCAAGAATAGTAAATATTTATGCACTGTATGATTATGCATAAATGTTATGTACAGGTTTGTTATAATTAAAGTTGCCCTGCTTAGACCTGGTTGACAGATATCGATAAAACTTGGAATATAAGTTATATGGGGGGGGGGATTGCAAAATTCACAGTTCTATTACTGAAAAAGATTGCAAAATTTCTCAATTGGTCGTGGGAAGAAAGTCGTGAAATTTTTTGACCGGTTTTCAGTCGAATGCAAGGAAAATCGTGAATTTTGTCACTCTCGCAAGAAGAAAATGTGCAATCAGTTGAGCAAAATATTACAAATTTGCCAATCTATCACAGAAAAAAACAAGCCGACTCAGACTCCGGCTTTTTTTTTGTTAGACAGTTTGAAGTGAAATTAAACCAATTCTCAATATACTGCCTGGCATACTTTGTAGATGAAAACTAGAAAATTTTACTAGTTTGGCAATAATTAATCTTTATTTTATTTTATTTTTCTCTTCCATCAAAAAATTTTTCTGCCCTGGGGAACCTTATTACTCTACTTTCCCTTTTTCAAGGCCACGAATCCGAAATAGTAAAATTTCTGTTTTGTTTTCTTCTTTAGGTTTCGATAATTGTAATTTTTCGGGTTTGTGAATATGAAATTAAAAAATTAGTAAATCATTTGAGCATTTCTAGTTGAGCAAGTTTACTGGCAGGTATGCCCAAAAAGCTATTGCATCTGATGATAATTTTGCACTAATTAATGAGTTAACTGTCCTAAGGGATCATCTCATTTCAGCATTTAATTAGCAGAATTACTTTGCTTCTGAAAGTGTTATATATGCTCAGGCCTTGCAGTGCTCTTATATTTCCTATAAATTTGAAAAAGTTCCTATTTTTTCAGCCCTTTACCCTCGCAATTATTTTTTATTTAGTTGTGAGCCGCAAAGTTCTACAATCCAGATGTGATTGCACAAATTTCGTCAATCCTACGAAGAAAAAAAAGTTCATTTGTTAAGTCTGCGGCAATATTGGAAACTTCATCATTTGATTGCGAAAAATAATTGTAAATTTCATCGATCGGTTAAAAATAAATCTGGATTTTCGTCAATTTATCTCAGAAGAAAAAATATGGATTTCATCTATCGGTCATTGAAAAAAATTGCCAATTTTGTTAATCGATGGCTGATAAAAATCGTGATCTTAGTCTATGAAGTGGTAAAAAAAAAATAATTTCTCCAGTCAATCGCATTAAAAAATTGTTGATTTTGTCAATCAGTCATTGTAATATATCGGGAAATTTGTCGATCAGTTGATAAAAATCATAAAAATCCTGTAAGTTTTTCAGTCTCACCAATCAATTGCTGAAATGAATCTCAAAATTTGTCGACCATTGGTTAATAAAAAATCTCAAATTTCGGCAGTCACTCGCTGTAAAAAAAAAAAAAATTCAATTTTGTCAGACAGCCATAACAAAAAATTAGCAATTTCGTCAGTCAGCCATAACAAAAAATTACCAATTTCGTCAGTCAGTAGTTGTTAAAAATTGTAATTTTCAGCAGTCGCAAGTCACAAATTTCAGCAGTCGCTGTAAAAAAAAAAAAAAAAAAAAAAAAAAAAAAAAAAATCATTCATTTCGTCATTCAATCGCAGCAAAAAAAAAAAAAATTGCTGATTTCATTAGTCGGTCATTGAAATGCATCAGAAAATGTATGATCGTTCATTATTAAAAATTGCAAATTTTGGCAGTCGTTCACTGTTTAAAAAAAAAAAAAAAATATTTCGCCTATCGTGGGAAAAAAATCTCTGATTTCATCAGTCTGTCATTGAAATATATTACAAAATTTGGCATTCACTTGCGACAAAACCAAAGTCTCAGATTTCTTTCTGTAGCTTTCCGAAATAAAATCTTATTTAAAGCCCTATCTTACCAAAACTAATTTATTTGTCTTGTTAATTTATATGCAAATAATGTACTAATATTGTATTCTTAAATATTTTCTAGCTTCAGTGAGACACAACAAACTGTTTGAAGATGCTGCTGTTAGTGACATTCAAAGCTGGATAGCCAAGTGGCTACAATATGCAACAGATAGAGAGAGAGTTGGGCTGTCGAAAAAAACAACCTAATGTATCAGAAAATTCTGATTTTAATAAATAAATAACCATGTATTTGTATTGTCTTTCTCTTTTTTTTCTTTTTTCTTTCTTTCTTTTTTTTAGATCTTAATATCAAAAAAGGATTTTTTTAAAGTTTATTATACTTTAGCCAAAAATGTAAAATACTTTATACAATTTATTTCTCATAAATGTTTCTTTTAAGTATATCAACAATTTTAAATTATCTGCATAAACTAAAAAAGAAAAAAGTCAGTTTTTATAAATAGCCTTGATAATAGTTTTTCCTGTTTAATTAAAAATAAATTGTAAGATAGTTTATCAGTGAAGCTAATCTAAAAAATAAAAATGAAAGTTCGAGCAATATTATTGCAGTTTGAAGACAAATTTAAACTTTTAAAGTATTGTTAAGTATGTAAACGATGCCATTTTAGAGAAACAAATTTTATTTTTGGCATAAATATTTTCAAATCTTCAATTGTTACTAATTTGTTCTATGCATTTTGTTTTGGAGCAGCTTTTAAGTGTTCTTAAGGTTGAATTGTGGAGCAACAGAGATGTTACTGTAGTGATGACTATAGTACATTTTATGATGAATGTGATCAAGTTAATCATGTGGAACATAAGTGAAATATAAATAATTACACAGGCAGGTGTGGGAGAATTATCAGAAAATTTTATCGACAATGATTTACTTCACTAGCCAACAAGATGCAAAATACAGTTGAACATTGTTATGACAAGATGTAAGCAACTGAAAAATAAATAGTTTATTATTTTACAAATAATTTAATATTTCTTTTATAAAATTGAATTGTACACAAGAGGGAAAAGTTTAGTATAGGATATAACTTTAAGTACAATATTTTGGTTTGTAACTTTTATTTTTTTAAACATGTCTTGTTTTTTTTTTTTTTTTTTTTTTTTTTCAAAGACTGCCTAAAATTTCACTCACCCTGTCAGAAAATCCTCCTGCCTGTTGGGATTAAAATGTATTTCTCCACTCTTATAGGGGCATATGTATAATTTATGTAAAAGCGAAGCAAAATCAAATATGTCATCCTGATCATAGTCCAAACTGTTTTAGTTTATGTAAATACGTGAAGATATTTGATACGAAAATAATACATATTAATGAAGGTTATAAAACAGGTGAATTTTTGCATACTAAATATATTTCTGGTAATTACCATCTGATTATTTGGAAAACTACAGCCAAAAGAAAAAAAAAATCAAGTTTTGTATGTTTTTGACCTTGCCATTACCATTGTTATTGAAACAATTTTACTCTTTCAAAAAGTACATTAAAAGTTTCCTACTAAATTTTCTTTTTAACAAAGAGAAAGTTGCATTAACTATCTTGCCAGGAATTTGATCAGATTCCCCCCCCCCCCAATGCTATCCCATTTTTATAAACTTTTATATCTATTTATAGCTTGTAAAGAATTTAATAAAAATTTGAATTTTGTTTCTTCAAGATTAATCGATGATTTAAGCTATTTACAATCACTACGTTTGATTACTACTGAGTACTACTTATTACTTGTAAAAAATTTAATAAAAATTCGAATTTTATTTCTTCCAGTTTCATTGATAATTTAAGCTATTTACAATCACTACGTTTGTAAAGGATTGAATTTGGTGGTTCTAGATAGAGAAGATGTTTCAATGGAAATTTCTAGGATGGATTTTTCTAGATATAAATTGGGAAAGTTGAGTCTGCATGGGATAAAATAGAAACACGTGGCGTTTAGAAGAAAATTTAATATCATGGAAAATTAAGTGTGTAGTAGTTAACATTCACATTTTGCATAGTGTTCAAATTTGTGCAAGATAAATGTTTAACTATTTTATTGGATTTTAAACCTGTATCATCCCCCCCCCCCCTTTAAAAATATTTGCTCATATATAACTAGAAGGGATGAATGACAATAATCGAAAAACAGCAGATTAGCAACTGTACACTGTTAAAAATTTTCAGCTTTTGCTGCATAGTCACTCCCCTGCTTTTATAGACTGTCTTTATTTTGACCAATGAAAACACTCTGTAATATATAGTAACATAACCATTTTCTCTAAAAGCGGTGGAGTGTGTCTGCAGCAAAAGCTGAAGATTTTTAACAGTGTATGCTATACTAATGGTTATCTTTATAAAAGCTTTATTGCTTGAAAACTACTGAAATATAATAGACATATGAATATACATTTAACAAGTGTTTATTATATTGTTTTTCACCATGAAGCTGTGTTATGAACTGAAAATGAAGTATGTCGTTTGAGATATTTACATTGAACAACATAATTTTTTTAAAATTAAAATTGTCAGAATTTATCAATATTTGTTTAAAATGAAACCCTTTTCAAAATTTAGTTCTAGTTTATTGCACTGGATATGATGAACATGGCCGATCAAAAATATGAAACACATGAAACTAAGTGAAGAGATTTATATAAAATATTAAAAAAAAAAGATTGCTTTCTCTAAGTATATCTGTATTAAGCTAAAAAAAATTGAAGTTAAGTATTACACCATAAAATAAGGTAACTGCAAGGTCTTGGGGGGGGGGGAGGGGGGGGGTTCAGTCCTAACATTTCAAAATATGACAACATAAGCTTAATTCTGTACTATAAAATTAGTTTAGAGAAAATCGTGCAACTATTTAAGATTCTGAAACTTAAATGTGCATATGAATACTTATATAGATATAAAAGATTTTTTCAATTATATAACTCTTTCAAGGGTGATGACTTATGAAGCCACTTAATTTTAATTACAGAATGGTACCAGAATTTCGATTTGATAAAAAAAAAGTTCATGAAGCATGTGAAATTTAGCTTTTTTTTTTTCCAAATTTGTAAATTCCGGTATCATTCATTCATTTTAACATTGTAGCAATCGAAGTGCTTTGCCCCTGAAAGGGTTAAAACAGTTTCGATACTACAAAATGTGTAATTAAATCGATTAAAAGTATTCGCCGACATACATATAAAATGTCATTCGATTGGCACAAGATCTATATTGTCATATGTGCATCAAAAATGCAGTTCAAAATGATTACCATTGGATATCAATAATACCACATTTGTGCCATTATTTTAACATTTTTATGCCTGCAATCTCGGAATTCCTACGTATTTGTATCAATTACGTATCACCTATATCGCCGATTTCCGTTGTTGTGCCATATTTCTGGCGCAATGTCGATAACCCATCAAAGTATCGCCAAAGATATCGAATGAGTGGACAGAATCGATACTTTTTGGTTATGATTCGCTGTTATCGAAATAACACCTCCAGTACTTGACGAAAGATACTATTTTTGTGCCAATCTGTTAGTTCTGTGCTAGCTGGGTAAGATCAACTAAACTGTCTATCTTTGCTGCTAATACATCAATTTGTGACTTTAGTTGGTCTATCTCCTTCTTTTGTGAGCTATCTTGCTGAAAAACTGCAGCACAGGGTAGGTTCTGGGTCAAATTTGGGTTGAGAATTTCCTCGCGGTGGTTGTAAAAAGGGTTAATGCTCCTATAAGCTTTTTCTTCCAGAAGTGCAATTTTGAGAATTTCTTCTGGGGATTGCAGATTTCTCGCAATTACCCCCTTTCGCACTTCTGGTGTAAGGTTGCTCAAAAGCATGGAGTGGAGTAGAGCCGTTCGGCTTTTATCGACTACTTCACCCTGGATACCTTCAATTTCAAGGGCTCTTAATGACATATCATAGGCCTTGTCATAAAACTCCTGAACACTCATATTGGGTGGCTGTTTAAAGTTTAGAAAGTGACTGAGTGCAACATCTGGTGTGGCCTGTGAAGTGTAACTCTCTTTTAGTATTTTCAATAACTCATCAGATGTTTTCGCTTTGTGAATTTTTATCCGCCTAGATGCAGCTCCTGATAGTCTAGCAAGTAAAACAGACTTCTTTTCCTCCTCAGTCCAGTCGAATAATTTGGAAAAACTCTCAAATTTCTCAGAAAAATCTGAGAAGCAGACTGAGCTGGCGTCTCCATTGAATGGGGGAATGTTTGACAAATTGTCCACTAATGCATTTTTTCGCTGAATAGTGGCAATTGCCTCTGAATGCTTATCAGCCATGGTTAGAGTTAGAAAATGACAAACAGACAAAAAAAAGGGAAAATTGGGGGGGGGGGCAACTTAAAAATGGGAGAAAGAGGGGAAAAGAAAAAAAACCCTTACAAATACATAAAACTTAAGTACAGGATTATGATTTTAGTAAATGAGATAAAGTTATGCATACGAAAAATAATTTTGACTGGGGATTGTAACTAATAGCACAGAGAGAGAGCCTAGACCTCTTTTTACACTTGAACATATAAATAAAATTTTAATTGCAAAAACACCCAGTTGCTCTTTGATATATAAATACATACAAGTAAACAATAATAAATAACCCAGAGACCGAATTGTTACGGCTCCATTTGTTGTGGAGTTTAGATGTTCTTTCAGAAATAATTTACTTAAACTACTAATATAAAATTTAAAAGAATCACTTACAACTCACTACTCATTTGACAATTAAACAATTTTAAAATAAGTATACCCTGATTAACTCCACTGAAATCTGTTGCCATGGAAAAGGTAGCAAATTACACCAAAATTATTAAAATGTCAAAACTTAATAATCCGAATAAGTTAAATCAACATGATAATTTTGAAATCCTCATTTTAAAATAATACTAAATGTAGTAAGGGGCAACAGATTTCTAAATCAAATAGTATACTGTAATGCATAAAGAACACCCAACTCCACTCCAACCCGATCAAGCTCAAATCTCCATATACACAAAATTAACAAAATATAAACATCATTCAATTTGGAAAAATAAAGGAAGCCTGAAATTCCTCTAATATGAGGACAAAAAGGGGATAGAAAAAGTTTAACAAAATAAAAATATGATGAGATACCAAAAATTTAGAATAATTATGGAGGTTTTGAACAAGATCAGATCGGTTAACCGAAAACCGTATAGTGGCATAGAAGACTGAACACTTTTTTTTTTTTTTTTTTTACTTTTTAAAAATAAACAACTTATTGTTTATTTTAAATAATATTCCAAAGAAAGGAGAATTAAGAATTAAATTAATCAATTATGAAATTAAATGTAATATTACTGTATCATCATTTATTAGTTTATTCATCATTGAGACAAGATCAAAATTACATCGAATAACTGTGAGTAAACCTCACTTAATGTTCATTTAAACTATTGGTATGAATTTTAGATTTAAGAAATTTAAAAGTATTAATATAGCAAAATTATAGCTTTCATATTTTTAGTCACACTTACTGAGAGGTTAATCCTCTCTTATAGGTTTGTTGTAATTATAAAAATATTAATTATTTAAAAATTATATATAAAGAAAAACATACCATATTTGGGAATAAACAAAAAATTTTTATTTGAACAATTTGAACTTTAGAAGCAACGTGATTCTCAAAATTATAACAATAACAAAATATATAAAAATTGATCCATAATACTGAGATTAGCTATAAAGTATTTTTTTCTTTTTATAACACAGTTCTTAAAACTTATCACAATATTTTAATTTAAAGGATGATCAACTCTATAAAAATTAGATATTAATTATTTTCAATTAAGTATTGTGATTCTTAACTTTATCAAAACATTTCTTCCAAGATTAATAACACAAATAAGCAACTTATTGAGTTTATGGAAAGAACACACTTAAAATATACTCTTTGGATATATATATATATATAAGACATCAATAATAAAAACCAAGTGAAATCAATTCAGGAAGTAATGTTACTTACAAATACATACTAGGGATCTGATACTAATGGCAGGCACATCTTAGAGGAGTCCCAATTCAAGTTGTTTGACTCATTAACATAGTCTGTCAAACCGTGACCAACTACATCGATCATCCGATGGAGATTCACTAATCTTTTTTCAAAACACCCCAAAACGGTTTCACTGTCTACAGCAACGAGTACTTAGGAGTCTGATACTAATGGCAGGCACATCTTAGAGGATCCCAATTCACGAAACATTATATATTCAGTTGAATTTTATATTTCTGCCTCATCTTTAATCTTAGCAGTATTAAAAAAAAGGTTTGCGACTTGCCTCACAAGCCTATTTATTTATTATGAAGATTGCTTTGGAGATTGCTATCCTCCAACGATTACGATAGAAAAGGTATAACCCGCCGACTGGGGTTTTAAAAACATCATCGCTTTTTTTTCTTCGCTGTCAGCCACATCAAACTAACGATTGACCGGGGACTTTACGATAAACCAGAACAAGTGAAATAATTATTTATTTCGTCCACGCTACTACGAAACACGGGCTAGGCCAATGCCCTTTTCATTCGTACACTCCTCTGAGTTTTCATCGTCCAACAAGTTCAACTCTATCCTTTTTATTTTTTTAGCCGCGTTACTAGCAGGCGAACCCCACTCTTCTTTTATTTCTGTACTACACGTCCTGAAATCAACAACTGACTAGAGATCCTCCTCCCTCGCGCCTCTCAGAAACTGGACGGTCCCAAAAACTTATTTTCCAAGGGAGATTCGGGGGTGAAAACAATAAAAAATGGATTGACCCTGGTAGCGACAGTCTGTCGCTCCTCTCCCTACTCGCCGGTTCGTGGGAAAACAAACTTACCTCTCTTACTGCGGGCTGCTAATATGTTCCCATGAATGTATGTTTACGTTCGCGCCACTCAGACTAAAGAAAAAAAAACTATTGTATCGGGTTGTAAAATACAATGCCAGCATACTTGGGTCGCCTCTACATAAGATAACGTAATTCTAATGGTGTGTCCTTGCTTTCTTTTAACAAAGACCAGACTCGGTGTCTCTAAACACATGATTCTAGGGTATGGGAAAAAAATACGTATACGACTGCCCAATACAATATATGTTGTCTTTATCTGACAAACATCCCTCCTTGCTATCTATCTTTCGCATTTGAAAACAGGAAGCTAAGCTAGACTATAAAAGTTGCAATTGCTTAAAAGAAAGAGAAAGAAGAAAAATAAAAAAACTTATTTTATTATTATTACAATTACTTTTATTTATTTATATTTTTATTAGAAACAGAAAAAGAGTGTTTTTAAATAAATGTTAAAGTGAATGAAGGAATTTAATGTAGATAAAAAAATGGTTAAAACCAACCGTAACAGCACTTATAGTTAATTTACAGGGACAGTCAAAAGAATTCCGTTACATTACGTCTATGGAGAAAAATCGTCTGCGGTTTATTTAAATAATGGTTCGCTATTTTAAACGCATTGAAATTTATATATATCACTAAGGTGCATTACAAGAGGCTTACTACAGAATATTGTGTGTATAGCAGTCATCGTTCATTTACAGGGACACACAAAAGAATTCTCTACTCTCTGTTAACAATAATTTCTTTAATCTTAGCAGTATTAAAAAAAAGGTTTGCGACTTGCCTCACAAGCCTATTTATTTATTATGAAGATTGCTTTGGAGATTGCTATCCTCCAACGATTACGATAGAAAAGGTATAACCCGCCGACTGGGGTTTTAAAAACATCATCGCTTTTTTTTCTTCGCTGTCAGCCACATCAAACTAACGATTGACCGGGGACTTTAGGATAAACCAGAACAAGTGAAATAATTATTTATTTCGTCCACGCTACTACGAAACACGGGCTAGGCCAACGCTCCTTTTCATTCGTACACTCCTCTGAGTTTTCATCGTCCAACAAGTTCAACTCTATCCTTTTTATTTTTTTAGCCGCGTTACTAGCAGGCGAACCCCACTCTTCTTTTATTTCTGTACTACACGTCCTGAAATCAACAACTGACTAGAGATCCTCCTCCCTCGCGCCTCTCAGAAACTGGACTGTCCCAAAAACTTATTTTCCAAGGGAGATTCGGGGGTGAAAACAATAAAAAATGGATTGACCCTGGTAGCGACAGTCTGTCGCTCCTCTCCCTACTCGCCGGTTCGTGGGAAAACAAACTTACCTCTCTTACTGCGGGCTGCTAATATGTTCCCATGAATGTATGTTTACGTTCGCGCCACTCAGACTAAAGAAAAAAAAACTATTGTATCGGGTTGTAAAATACAATGCCAGCATACTTGGGTCGCCTCTACATAAGATAACGTAATTCTAATGGTGTGTCCTTGCTTTCTTTTAACAAAGACCAGACTCGGTGTCTCTAAACACATGATTCTAGGGTATGGGAAAAAAATACGTATACGACTGCCCAATACAATATATGTTGTCTTTATCTGACAAACATCCCTCCTTGCTATCTATCTTTCGCATTTGAAAACAGGAAGCTAAGCTAGACTATAAAAGTTGCAATTGCTTAAAAGAAAGAGAAAGAAGAAAAATAAAAAACTTATTTTATTATTATTACAATTACTTTTATTTATTTATATTTTTATTAGAAACAGAAAAAGAGTGTTTTTAAATAAATGTTAAAGTGAATGAAGGAATTTAATGTAGATAAAAAAATGGTTAAAACCAACCGTAACAGCACTTATAGTTAATTTACAGGGACAGTCAAAAGAATTCCGTTACATTACGTCTATGGAGAAAAATCGTCTGCGGTTTATTTAAATAATGGTTCGCTATTTTAAACGCATTGAAATTTATATATATCACTAAGGTGCATTACAAGAGGCTTACTACAGAATATTGTGTGTATAGCAGTCATCGTTCATTTACAGGGACACACAAAAGAATTCTCTACTCTCTGTTAACAATAATTTCTTTAATCTTAGCAGTATTAAAAAAAAGGTTTGCGACTTGCCTCACAAGCCTATTTATTTATTATGAAGATTGCTTTGGAGATTGCTATCCTCCAACGATTACGATAGAAAAGGTATAACCCGCCGACTGGGGTTTTAAAAACATCATCGCTTTTTTTTCTTCGCTGTCAGCCACATCAAACTAACGATTGACCGGGGACTTTACGATAAACCAGAACAAGTGAAATAATTATTTATTTCGTCCACGCTACTACGAAACACGGGCTAGGCCAACGCCCCTTTTCATTCGTACACTCCTCTGAGTTTTCATCGTCCAACAAGTTCAACTCTATCCTTTTTATTTTTTTAGCCGCGTTACTAGCAGGCGAACCCCACTCTTCTTTTATTTCTGTACTACACGTCCTGAAATCAACAACTGACTAGAGATCCTCCTCCCTCGCGCCTCTCAGAAACTGGACGGTCCCAAAAACTTATTTTCCAAGGGAGATTCGGGGGTGAAAACAATAAAAAATGGATTGACCCTGGTAGCGACAGTCTGTCGCTCCTCTCCCTACTCGCCGGTTCGTGGGAAAACAAACTTACCTCTCTTACTGCGGGCTGCTAATATGTTCCCATGAATGTATGTTTACGTTCGCGCCACTCAGACTAAAGAAAAAAAAACTATTGTATCGGGTTGTAAAATACAATGCCAGCATACTTGGGTCGCCTCTGCATAAGATAACGTAATTCTAATGGTGTGTCCTTGCTTTCTTTTAACAAAGACCAGACTCGGTGTCTCTAAACACATGATTCTAGGGTATGGGAAAAAAATACGTATACGACTGCCCAATACAATATATGTTGTCTTTATCTGACAAACATCCCTCCTTGCTATCTATCTTTCGCATTTGAAAACAGGAAGCTAAGCTAGACTATAAAAGTTGCAATTGCTTAAAAGAAAGAGAAAGAAGAAAAATAAAAAACTTATTTTATTATTATTACAATTACTTTTATTTATTTATATTTTTATTAGAAACAGAAAAAGAGTGTTTTTAAATAAATGTTAAAGTGAATGAAGGAATTTAATGTAGATAAAAAAATGGTTAAAACCAACCGTAACAGCACTTATAGTTAATTTACAGGGACAGTCAAAAGAATTCCGTTACATTACGTCTATGGAGAAAAATCTTCTGCGGTTTATTTAAATAATGGTTCGCTATTTTAAACGCATTGAAATTTATATATATCACTAAGGTGCATTACAAGAGGCTTACTACAGAATATTGTGTGTATAGCAGTCATCGTTCATTTACAGGGACACACAAAAGAATTCTCTACTCTCTGTTAACAATAATTCCTGGAAGTGCGTTTTAAGTTACTGGACGCGATTTTAAATTTAACTCACTTTTTGTTTATTACGTGGTGTATATAAATTCTGTAGATCATATACAGGGAAGCACAAAAGTTCGCGAACACATTTCCGTTTATTGACAGAAACTCCAGAAGGAGAATTTTAAACTGGGCTGAATAAAAGTATTCGTATTTTTTCCGAATATTGTATATGTTGGAAATTCCTGAAATTACGTTTTTAAATATGTTATGCGTTTTCCAAATTGTTTATTTAGATGTTATCTTTCAGCTTATTAAACGGTAATGATTTGTAAAATTATTTTGGAAGCGTAGGAAAGTGTTACATAATCTATGCTTGACGCATGATTTTTCGTTCTTGTTAAAATATAAACCCAGCGGAATGAGCTGTAATTTTGGATTCGCATAATTGAAGCTTTTAGAAATTGAATATTGTTTGAAATTGTATGCATTATTACTCACAGTTTTTTCAAACAATAATTTCAAAATATATATTTAATGTTTAAATTTTGGTGCAACTTCTATATGCAATGAAACCCCTAAGTAAAATTTAGATATATCATTAGTTAGTAAGACGTTTAACGTAATGGTAATAGCCACGTTTTTATACGATTATTTGCAGTAAAGGTAGAATAAAGGAAATATGTTTTCTATGATTGTACAATTGAAATAGTGATGCGTTTTCGTATAAACTGTATTGAGCTACGCATTTTTATAGTGAGGTCTATTTTTGAGATATTGGTTGGCTTATTACTCTCTTTCACTATACTTGACTTTTTTTTTTTTTTTTAATCTAACAATGGAATTTTGCAATCGATATTTCCTTCACTTCTGATATACTACAATTATAAAAATTATGTACACGGGTGTATTTCTGTTGGCAATACAACATTTCATTATTTTTAGAATTTAATTATTACTCAATAAATTAATTTTAAGGCATTTTTACTTTAGCAGACCGCAAGTAATAAATCGTAAAAATAGTTTTTTTTTTAATGTTTAGAACTGTATTCGACTTACAAGAACAATGGAGTTCGTTATACACCAAAAAAAAATTTCCAAAATAGGCCAACGGGCTGTGAAACTTCAACAACGGAATATTTTTAACATTAAAGAGTATAAAATATAAATAAAAAATAAGGAGTGTAACAATTTTAAAATTGAAAGGGCCTTTTATCATCTATTAGTTTAATATTAATTAAATTTGTATTAAACTAGTCGTTGGAGGCGACCTTAATACTTACGCATCATGGATATGCATAATATAAAATATGAAAATAAAACACGTGTAAACTATTTATAAAATGCATTGCAATTCGAATAAAATCGTGGTTTGATGAAGTCATAAACTTTAAATGCTCCATCACTCAGTTGCGTAAAAGAAACATCCTTATAACTCCAAAATTGACAATCCTATTAACTAACGGTTTACTGCGCCGGATTAAGCGTCTCATTTACAATTAAAATATATATTTGAATTGAAATTTAAAATAAATACAGGGTCATGAAAAATCGAAGAGTGTGGGAAATAGGATTACAAATATCTCGGCAACTCATTATCCGATCAACTTCACTTTTTATGCAAAATTTATGTTTTTTTATTGTCTTTTATATTCACTCCTTGAAATAAACAATTTCGAAAAATTTTATATACCTTTTATCAGAACGAATATTTCGAGAGTCCGAAAAAAATAGTTCCGGATAATCGAGGTTACTGAAATTCAATAAGCTTCTTCCCATTATTACATGCTAAATGCATACCAAATTTCAAGTCTTTATCTCAGTTTGTTCGGGAGATAGAGCGTTTATAGACACACAGACAGACGGACGACAAATTTGTTTTTTGTTTTCTAAAAATATGTTTTTCGGAATCTCCAGTGTCTGAAACGTGTAAATCCGTCAAAAAAAATCGATTTTAAAAACGATTACAAGATTTACCCTATACTACGTATGATGTTTAAGTAAAAATTTAGAATGCCTGAATAAATATTTTAAATAATGTTTTTTAAAACTTTCAAACATAGTTGAAAAGTGCTTATTATTTAGGTTTTTTGTGTGTCTGTCTGTTTATGCTCTAACTCCAAAAAAATATACTCAGATTGCCATGAAAATTGTATATGCTATTGAGATTTACGATAGAATGTTCGGCATTGATAATAAGTATGTACCATTTATAGTTAATTTACAGAGACACACAAAATAATTCCCATACATTATGGTCTACAGGGGAATATCGTCTACAGTGCATTTTATTGATATTACGATATTGCAAACATAATGAGATTGACATACATCATTGATATGAACTATAACATGTTTTCTCAGGAGTATAGACTAAGTAGCATTTACCATTTGTTTACAGGGACTCACAAAAGAATTCTATTACATTTTGATCTATGGTGAAAAATCGTTTGCGGTGCATTTTAATGATGTTATGATACTTCAAACATAACGAAATCACCAAAGTGCACTGCATGTTTTCTATAGCTTATAGAGCGCATACACTGCAAAACAAAATGTTTATTTTACTGTAATAAACAGTAAAATAAGCAGTAATACGCAGCGGTGTATGCGCGGTAGCGTATTACTGCTTATTTTACTGTCTATTATTGTTAATTTTACGGTATAATACTGACAGCTGGGTTGCCAGTATTATACTGTAAAATCAACACCTTTTTTTTTTTTGCAGTGTAGCGTTTATTTTTCATTTAATGAGACACACGAAATAATTCGTTAAAGGAATGACTAAGATCGATAATTGCTAGAAGTGCGTTTTCCTCTGTGATATGCATTTTTAAACTGATCTAATTTTGAGTGTATTTGGTGATGTGTATATAGTCTATCGATCGCATACAAGGCTACACAAAAGACTTCGCGCACGTTACCGGATATGGACTGGAATTGCTGAAAACGAATTTTTACTGAGTTATGTGTTGTTGTTTTTTTTAAGTTGCTTATTTAGATATACCATTTCATACTAGGAAAAGAATATTCTTAATAATATCCTTTAAGTGTTTGAAAGTATTTCATAATCTAAACCTGATGCATGATTTTTCGTTCTTGTTTTGTTTTCTGTTGCTATATCTTAAAAAAAAGAAACAGAACAAATATTATATATTTTTTTATAAATTCACTATTTCTCGTTTTTTTATCAAGCGTAAAACTAAGTGATGAATTTTCGATAAACGAGACACACGCCAAAATAATATGTTGTAACGGACATCATTTGCAATTTTGAAATTAGATGAGATTTTTAAGATAAACATTGAATGTTTTAAAAGAGTGAAAAAAAACTAGTTTTAATTTTATTTTTGAAGTTATTGTTTATAGTACTTGGGGTAGGGTTTATTTTCGCGGTAGGATATATTACGAGCATCATGAATATTCATGCTAGAGCGTATTTTCTGATAAGGTTTTACATTCTGAAAACACGATAGGTAAAAATTATGCTAAGAGGTTACTGTTTAATGACTCGAGACGAAAAACATATCAAATCTTAATTACATATGCCGATGTCAGAGCAGATTAGAAAGGGAGATTTAAAAAGAGGGAAAATATTTCAACGCAACCTCCTCCACACCCCGAAAATAATACATAGGAAATGATCAATCCTTTTAAAAATTTACTGACTCAAAAATGTGAAATTATTGTTGTTGCACTTGTTCAAAAAACACTTAGATTGACCATTTTTTTTTTAATGTCAGAACTTTTCAAAGACAATATACCTGTACACGTAAAACAATATCACATGTCATAATTGACCATTCTATTGGAATGGAAAACGATGAATATATCTCCTCTAGAACGAAGACATTGTACAAAGTTTAAACTTGGTAGAGTCCTAAACACGCTACGGATTGTGGTCGCAGAGAAAGCACCTGTCAATCATACTTGTCGTAACAATAGACAATTTTAAGGCAATTTTCCAAAGGGCCCCACCAGTGGCTGAGAGGTTGTGCTCTCGAAGCTGGTAGACGGGAGGTGCTGGGTTCGATCCCAATCGCGCCCGTCGGCCTAATCGTTCGGAGTTTTCGTGGTTTTCTTCGAGCCGTGGATTTATCCATGCGTAAATACGGATTAGGTTCCCTTAGAAAGACCCCCACGAAGGGCACTCCCACCGGGCCTATATCCCTAGTGTAGATAATTGGCCGTCAATAATCAACCCAACCCAACCCAAAGGAAAAAAAGAGAGAGAGAAAATTACGCTCAACAACGCAAAACTTTCTGACTATTTATCACTATGATTCGCCTTACCTAAAAAAAGACCTTGTGCAAATTTTAAACTTGGTATTGTGCCAAGCGCGCTTATAAAGGGGGTCGCAAAGTTGCAAGCCGCCTTGGTTCGTGCCGCGTTTTTCTAGGTCGGTTTTTAATTAACCTTTAAAGACACTGGTTGCGTATTGAGTACGCCACTGAATGGCAACCAGTTGCGAATCCCAAAGTAATTAATTACGTGATAAATAAAATTAAATTAGTCTTTTTTTTAACAATTTGTGTTTATTGCTTTTATACTGCTATTGGGAATTGCATTACACAAATACATTGTTAAAAGTTGTTATTTATGCTTTAAAAGTCGATGGTTCATCGAGTCCGTCGCCCGTGTCTTTAAAGTTTAATATCTCGGCTAATTACCGACAATTTTTCTGGAAAATCATTATCAACAATCCTTGCGTGCTCCCCCGCCAAGTCTTGGATCTTCCCATTGCGCACCCCTCAACTGTTCCACTGAGCGTTCGCAAAGTAAAGTGTGTAGCAGAAAAATGCGATTTTCTCAAAACATACGTGACATCGGATAAACGCTATCGTTTTCCTGCAAGGATTAAATAAACTCCTACTACCCTTAATTTTTTTTTCACAATTTTAGTTTTAGTAGATTTGGAAATAGAGTAGAGGTGACATATTTTTACAGTATATTTTCGACGATATTTCTGAAAATATAATACCTAAAATGAAAACAAATATCTTTTTGAGTTCGGCGTTATGAGATCTTTCGAACGACACCCCGCATGATGTACAAATAATAATAATAATAATAATAATAATAATAATAATAATAATAATAATAATCAAGTAACTTAATTAGCCTCCATAAATTTTCCTTTAAAATATTTCTGAGTGACTAATAATCTATAAATATCTGGGTCAATTGCCTTTATAACTCTGCCAAGTTTGAATTTCAAACTTCCATAGTTTTCGAAAAAAGGTGCTGTGACAGATAAACAGACAGACAGATACACGAGTTATCTTATAATGGTACCGTTTTTACTTTTTAAGTACGGAACCCTAAAAATATTCTTTTGACATTTAAATAGCCCCTCCCCCTTCTCCCGTCCTTTACATCTTCAGCATCGAATAAAGTTTTAAAGATGAGTTTTTGAACGGAAGATTTTGGAGCCAATTAGCGCAGCGCACAACCCATTTTTCGATTCTCAAATAATCTTTCCACAATATCTGTAGAAATAAAAACTTCACCTCAAGCACTGTAACAATGAAACACTCTCTTAGAAAAATAAAAAAATTACTTTCAGAATATAGTCATCGGATGATTTTAAAATGACACGTGGTGTTTCATTAAAATTCAAATATAAAAAGGCAGAACAGAAAATGTCATTACTATTTTGAATGTCAGGGCCATACATCTTAAAATTTTAAATTATTTCAAAGGCCTTTTATTTAAACTGTTTTTTAATTGGACGGAATTCAGTTTCAACTTATTATTCTTCATAACATTTATCAATCGACGTCAAGGTAATTTAAAGACAAAATGCTATTTAGAAAATATTTTTGGATGCTTTCAAAATTATGTTCGATGAAGTGTGCTTATTTTTATTTATTATATTATTATATTTTGTATTTATTTTTATTATTGTATAAATTTTTATATTTATTATTATTTTATTAAATTATTATTATATTTCGTTATTATCACTTAAATAGTCTAACGTTTGGCTATTGATTTTTATATCATAATTACAGATTATTGGAATCACTTTAATTTAATTAACTGTTGGGTTTTAAATTTATAGTTTAAATTTTTAGAAAAAATATACATAGTTTTAAAGCATGATCAGAAGTAGAACAGTTTACGATCTTAAATAATATTTTAAATTAAACTGTATTGCCACTGTTAAAATACAATAAATTTTATTTATTTTCATAAACATGTACCAATTATGTTTTCTATAATTTCCAGGAAAAAGTTCATTTATTCTAAAAGATTATCTGCTTAAATATATGAAATCGTTGTTGGACTTGTTCAAGAAACATTTAGATTGGTCTTTTTTCTCTCACTTTGATTATAAAATTTAATCAATTTATTATTAACATTTTGCTTCAATACTAACATTTAAGAAATTAGCATTTATAATTTCAATGTAGCCATGCGATTCAACCCGGGATGCCCGGATTACAGAATAGATATCCCGGTGTACAGAGCATACATATGTGAAGACAATTTTTTATTGAAAAATGTAAAATAATTTTTATATTTATTATATTTTTTAGATTGTCCACTAACAACACTAAATAGTATATTTATAAGAAAAATATCAATTATATATTCAAATGAAGTTTTGAAATTTATTAAAAGCGATATTTCCATATTTGCCGCATGCCAGAGGTTATTAACTGAAGAAATCGCGAATGAGTTGGCTATTTTGATCAGCCTTTTTTATTTTGATTATTTCAGTGCAGTTCCATTAAACATCTGCTAAATTTCTCTCTTATTTACCTATTATATTTATTTTTTATTGATGAAGTTTTAATTTCGTTATTGAATATTAACCAGAGACAATTGCTGAACTTTTTATATTGTTTTAAGTATACAAATGGGTTAATGATCCGTAATTGATCTCGATACAATAGAAATAATATGTATATATATATTTTAATTCAAGCTTGGAACTTATTTTAAAAACCATAAAAAATCAATAATCTCAAATACAGTTGTCCAATAACATACATTTGAAAGTGTATTTTTCAACCTATTCAACAGTGTAAAAAAAAAATAAAAAAATATGCGAAGTTTATAAGTAATCAAATTTGCGAAAAAAAAAAAAAAAAAAAGATTGCTTACTTCATAGACACCATGGATATGACGTCAGTGTTACTCATGGGCATGTTTTTGCTTTATAATATAGATTGATATCATACATAGACAATTACAGCTTTCACCTTAAAATATTTTCATTTAAATTGCATTTGTGAAAAGATATTTAATTGATATTTAAAGGTTCCCATCATACATAGACAATTACAGCTTTCACCTTAAAATATTTTCATTTAAATTCCATCTGGGAAAAGATATTTAATTGATATTTAAAGGTTCCAATCATACATAGACAATTACAGCTTTCACCTTAAAACATTTTCATTTAAATTATATTTGTTAAAAGATATTTAATAGGCATTTAAAGGTTCCCATCATACATAGACAATTACAGCTTTCACCTTAAAATATTTTCATTTAAATTGTATTTGTGAAAAGATATTTAATTGATATTTAAAGGTTCCCATCATACATAGAAAATTACAGCTTGAACCTTAAAATATTTACATTTAAACTATATTTGTGAAAAAATATTTAAATGATATTTAAAGGTTCCCATCATACATAGACAATTACAGCTTTCACCTTAAAATATTTTCATTTAAATTCTATTTGTGAAAAGATATTTAATTGATATTTAAAGGTTCCAATCATACATAGAAAATTACAGCTTGAACCTTAAAATATTTACATTTAAACTATATTTGTGAAAAAATATTTAAATGATATTTAAAGGTTCCCATCATACATAGACAATTACAGCTTTCACCTTAAAATATTTTCATTTAAATTCTATTTGTGAAAAGATATTTAATTGATACTTAAAGGTTCCAATCATACATAGAAAATTACAGCTTGAACCTTAAAATATTTACATTTAAACTATATTTGTGAAAAAATATTTAAATGATATTTAAAGGTTCCCATCATACATAGACAATTACAGCTTTCACCTTAAAATATTTTCATTTAAATTGTATTTGTGAAAAGATATTTAATTGATATTTAAAAGTTCCCATTTTACTGCTGGATAATTGAATTTTTTTTTTATAAATATCGAGTTATAAAAACTTTTAGAAACAAAACTTTTTCTGAAGTCAATTAACCTATGCGGCCTATCCCATTTTGTATTTCTCAAATAATCTATACACACTATTCTTTGAGAAGAAAATTTCACCTCCATTACTACAAGTGTTGTTAACTGCAACTACAACTAGTAAATCTGCAGATCAGGGGCATTAACGTCAGTTCTGCATGTTATTATTTTACATTCTCACTTTGTATATTATTTAATATCCTACAATTCACAATTTATTTTTTGTAATATATGTATATAAATTTATAAAAATAAAAGATTTTATCGAAGCTTCTGAAAATTTTAGAAGCGTCACATTAAAGTGGTTATATGCAATAATATTTTAATAAACTTCTCAATCTTTTTTATTCTTTTTCGAATTAAAAGTACATTTCTTCAGGGAGCGTCTGCCCCCTCTGAACCCCACGTAGTCTCATTAATTTTGCATTAGCAAATTTCGAAATGAAAAACGTTGAACTATTTATACTCTTTTAAGTGCAAACGGGTTAATCTCTCGTAATAGGGCTGCACTCGATAGAGAAGCATTTTTTATAGATTCATATGGAACATTTCTTATAGAACTTGAAAAGTATTTTAAAAACCATAAAAAATCCATTAAAAAGTTTTTAAACAAAGTGCATTTCAAAGTACATTTTTTCCCTATTTGATTCTGTAAAAATCAAAATTATGCGATACTTAAAAGTAAATAAATTTGCGAAAAAAGAGAAATGGATTACTACTTTCATTGCCACCGTCGATATGACGTCAGCACTACTCACGGACATATTTTTGCTTTATAATTAAGATTGAAATCATAAAAGGACTATTACAGATTTCCCCTTAAACTAATCTTTAGATGTCTTCTTTTTAAGTGGCTATTATATTTGTGAAAAAATATTCAAATCATATTTAAATATTCCCTTTTTACTGCTAGAGAATTGATTTATTTTTTATATAAATATCGCAGTTTATAAAGACCTTTAGAAACAGATTTTTTAAAAAAAGATTTGGAAGTCAATTAGCATTGCTCTCTATCCCATTTTACATTTTTCAAACAATCTTTTGACACTATCTTTAGAGAAGGAAATTTCACCTCGAGAACTGCAATAAATAAACGATCTCTTTAAAAAAAAAGAAAAGAAACTTTTCTAAAGATTATAATCATCAGATGGTTTTAAGGAGACACGTGATGTTTCATTAAAATTTAAATAAAAAAGAAGAAACAAAATCTCATTAATATTTCGGATGGAATGGCCATTCTATGAGTTTTTAAATTCTTTGAATGAAAGTATATTTCATATATTTCTTAATTGCATGACGTTCATTTGAAAACTATTGCTCTTTACAAAATTTATGAAATACACGCCATGTAACTTAACCCTTTATGCCCCAAATTGTGAATCAAAGAATTTCTCCACATCAATAATTATAATCCTTAATGTGTGAAGATATGTTAGAAATTTATATAATATGAGGGATGTTCAAATGAAACACGTCCGACAGTTCTAGTAAACAAAACATGAATAAAGGAAACACAAAATTGAATTAAATAAAAATAACCTACATATATATTACGCTATCGTACGTGGCACAGAAATCGCGATTATTTATTAATTGTTTAATGGCAACACCCGAATGAAACGCATCTCATTGGTTATTGTGTAAAAGTCCTTTGTGAGGATTTAGGCTGAGGTAAATCGGGTTTATTTACGTTTCGCTCTTTCGCTGCAATTATGGAGCTTCAAAATATCATTAGAAATGCCCAAGTGAAGAAGAAGCCGAATTAAGAAGAGACAATCGCAATAGATTAGACCGAGAACGCCGTGAGCATAAGCAATCGCCAAAATAGGCTTAATAACCGTCGCATGCACGAACGCATTGCTTCTGAAATCCAAGTTATTGATTTAAACGTTCCAGAGCATAACTGTGGGACTTTGAGTGAAACGTGCAATGTCTGCCAAGCACTGTATTGGAAATGCGAATTAAACAGCAGCAAGAAGTTTACAAAATGTTCTCATGACGGTAAAGTAATTTTGTCTCCCATATCAGAAACTCCCGATTTGATAAAAGATTTGTTGTGTTCCACCGTAAGAACTTCCCTGACCTTTTCATTCTTTAAACGTAAGTGTAATAATTTTCCCTGACCGTTTCATTTTTTAAACTTAACTGTTTTACTTTTGAAATTTTAGCACTTATTTAATTTTTTTACAAGTTTTTAGTATAAATAAATATTATTCAGTCTTTTTTAATGAAGTCCACCCCACTGTTATATTTTTCAATGACAGTCTGTCCGGTCAACGCCAAGCGGGTCAGCTAGTAGTATATATTTAAACTTACAGTATACACATTTGTTTCGAAAAGTCACCCATGGCGTTGAGACACGCATCCCATTGTTTGAGAAACCGTCGAATGTTGTCGGCGAAGAAAGATTTCGATTGTTGCTTGAACATCAATTCACTTGTCAAGTCACGAATGCTTCGTCGACGGTTCATCTTGACTTCAGTGTCAATATCCACAATCAGTGCCTCGGTAGCAACTTTGTGCCCTTGACCAGGACGTGGCGAATCCGTCATTTCCTCACGATCGTTGCGGAACATTAGCAACAAATCCGTAACAGTTGTCTTTGATAAGTAATTTTCTCCATACACATAAGGAATTAAAACTGTATTACTGCACGTTGCTCTTATTTGGACGGGTTCGTAATCACTCCAGCTATCTTTAACGTACTGCCACTTTCAAACAACGAAAGCAAAATGACTGTTTCGTAACTCACTGCATACATGTGACGTCGCTTGGAATGGGTTTCGTTTAAACACGCCTAATAATAATAATAATATGAAATCTAGATAATTGTATTTTCATTGAAACAGATTTTATAAATATGTTGTTATAGCTCTTTTTGTAAAATATTTGAAAGGATAATTATATTAATTAACAAAAAATACTGTTATGGAAATCTCGCAATTCTTATAAAATAAATGTAAAAAAAATGTATTGCGATCCTATCTGTTAATGGAAAGGATTTTGTAGTTGAAAATTTTTCATTTAACATTCTTTAATAAGATAAAAGTTACACCTATGTAATTGGCTGTTGAAAATAACCGCTTTAAAAAGAAATATTTATCTTAAATTAAATTAAAAACATACAAACATTTAAAATAAATCACAATTTATTATTTATTACTAAAATAGGTGTAAAATGCGTATATTTAATGAAATATTTAGCTTCGACTGTTTCAATGTGTTTTTTCGAAATGTGATTCAGCAAAGTATTTTGTATGAAAAGTAAAATCTGCTTTTATTAATAGACGGATTAAGTAAATTTTATATTAAATTTTCTTGAATGGTTCTTAAAATTCGAATATTTTCAGAATTTTGTTGCCTAAAACATAATATTTTTTTATTATTATTATCAGTTAAGTATGCTAAATTCTGTCTACTTAAAAAAAATAAATAAATAGAGTTACATATTATCTGCCTTGCTGAAAAATAATCGTCTCATAAATATACATTTATTTAAAACATTTTTAAAACCAGATTATTAGTCTGAGATGGTGAAATCTTTTAAAATAAACTATATTACCACCGTTAAAAATTATGTTTAATCAGGCAATACACGATTAAAAATTCCTCCCGGCCTATACCAGTAAGAAATGGTATCTTCCATATTCCTTGTTTTTAACAATTCATCTAATTTTATTCAAACACCTAAATATAAAATGCTTGTAACCCGATTATAGAAAATTGAATCCCAGTTTTCGTTCATACTAAATTTAAATGAGAATTTCAGCATGAGAGTTAAAGCATAACAAAAATCGGATTGTTTGAAAATATTAGCCAACGTAGAATTTCAAACAGCTATATCTCAGTCATTTTCAAAGATAAAGCGAAACCAAAAAATGCTCTAAAATTTTTTTATCACATTCTAACATTTAACGATAATAACTTTTTCAATTTATAATTTTTTATATATCTTTTTGATTTTTAAAAAAATTAAAAATATATAACTGGCCGCCATTTTGAAACAAGATGGCGCATGAAGTTGGCCAACGAACTCGGTCGAGACCTTGGTATGTCCTGTACACATGATCATTCCCTTTCAAATCGGTTCATAAATACGAGAGTTACAGTATGACAAATGTCATATATACAGGGTGATTAGAAAATGAGTATATATTTGAAAAATTAATAATTCGCGGAATAATGTAGGTACAGAGGTAAAAATTGACACACATGCTTGGAATGACATGGGGTTTTATTGTAACCACACAAAAAAGGGTTAAAAAAACAAGGCTGACAGATGGCACTGAACAGCAAAACGTCAGTGACTCTGCCTGAGAATCGTGTATAAAAGGAGCTGTAGTGAGAGAGAGAATCAGATGCACCAGCAATCGCAGCATGTTGAATCTACCAGAAAAGACAATGTTAGTGAAGCTCTACTATCAAATTGGGAATGTGCCGTGATCGACCGACATCAATAGGCATGCTAAAAGACAACATCCAATGCCAATTTCACACCATAACTACAGCTTTGCTGCACAGTGCTGTGCACAACATTGTCCCTCGGCTACAGCTATTGTTGCTGGATGACGGTGGACATGTTGAGCATTTGTTCTGAAGAACATCGTCTTAGCTTTGTCATAATTTGTTAGTCTAATTATTGCTTTTCTTATCACACGAAGCGCCATCTGTCGGCCATTTTATGAACTTTCTTGTGTATACAATAAAACACCATGTCATTCCAAGCATGTGTGTCAATTTTTACCTCTCAACCTACATTATTCCGTGAATTATTAATTTTTCAAATGTATACTCATTTTCTCATCACCCTGTACATGGGTATGGCAGAACGAGACGCCAGCCCATAGCAACAGCGACAAACTCAAATTGCTTAGCAACAGTCTTACGCAGCAGTAAATGGGGCAACGCCAGTGTTAGTTTTTGTCATGGGAGAATTGTAGCTTACTCGGCGGAATCTCTTTGTGAAAATCTAGCAAATTCAGTTGTTGTAATGTTATAAATTTAGAAGCGAAAGTTTTGTGCGACACAAAACACATTGCAATGCATTGCATTCGAACGCATACTAACTTTCTATCCAGTCCTTTGCTGGACATTAGATTCAGTTGATGATATTCAATGAGAAGGCCTTTGCTGCTTTTCATTATTTTAATGAGTATTATGGATTATAATATACAGAAATTATATACAAGTATAAAAGATTAAGCATTTTTGTGGCAACTTCTCAGCTAAAGACTGAATCTAATGTGTGCAGCATAGGACTTGACAGAGAGTTAGAATACTTCCGAGTGCAATGCAATGCAATATGATGTGTGTCGTACAATATGTGCGCTTCTCATTTTATAACATTACAATAGTTGAGTATGCTAGATTTCGACAAAGAAATTCCGTCGAGCAAGCTACTATTCTCACATGACAAAAACTGACGCTGACGTTGCCCATTTACTGCTGCGTATGACTGTTGCTAAGCAGTTTGAGTTTATCGTTATTGCTATGGTCTGGCGTCTTGTTCTGCCATACACATACCCCGGCATCCGACTTGACTGGCCTCCAGTCAACAAAGCAGCAACGACGTATATACAGACAATTAACGTATACATAAAAAGTAATTGATACAATGACAACATCCAGTTTACTTAGTAAGGGCGAAAAAATAGAACCGTCCATCATCATCTACTACAAATGGCAGTTTTCATCCAAGCACGTCATTTATTATCATCGCAACGAACATATTCTTATGGATGTGGGAATGAAAAAAAACCACAATATTCCCCGTCATTTTTCTTCTTGGAAAACAAATTTTACACACACCAGTCGTCAAAATCATATTAATTCGTCAAAACATTCACAAACAGGTATCATCGTCAAGAAAAAAAAAATCTGTACACATTTCTTCCATAGTAGGTTCAGTTTTCAATGCAATAAAAAACAACCTAAAAAAATTATGCATACGTTTCAGGTTACGATTGAATCACTCTTCTTTGCAATAACATACGATAACCAGACTATCTCCATGCAGTTAATATTTTAACCAGTTAAATTAAAGAAAACTTTACAGAGCTTACTTTAAAGTAAGACTGTATATTCCGGTTGAATCATACAAGATTCATTAATCGGTGAATTTTGCAACCGAGTGATCCAATCCTCAAGTAAACGTTACTCTTAACGTTATTACAGCCTAGATCTAATTACTACGATACTTGCGAAATCCGGACTGCGACTAATAACAATCCGGTAACAGTTTCTCACTACCTTTTAACTATTGTCTTTGTTAAAAAGTAATGAAGTTTATTTTCCTAAACAGGTGGCAGATTTTTTTTTCCTCTTTTGTTTCTTTCCTGGCAACTGAGCAATTTATCTAAAAATTTATTTACTCACTCGCATTAAATTGTTCTTGGACTTGTCGATGAAACATTTAGATTGTTTTTTTTTTTTTTTTTTTTTTATTGTAATGAAACCTAAGAAATTTATTATGTACCATTTTCGCTTAGAGATCCCGTTTGCATTTATAACTTTTTTAAAAAGCTAGGGGATCGAACCTGGTGATTCCGTGTTACAGAACATAGGTGAAAACCATTTTTTCTATTGAAAATTCTAATAGATTTTTTTAGTATTTAATATATTTTTTAAATTGCAGCCTCATAACACCAAAAATATTTCATTTTTATATGAAACATATCAATAATGTATTCAAATAAAGTTTTGGAATTTATTAAAAGCTATACTTTCGTATTAGATGCAACCCGGAAGTTAATAGCCGGAGAAATTGACAAACATTTCTCTACTTACAGCAACCTTTTTTCATTCTGATAATTTCAGTGGTTTAAGCTCGTAATTCAATTACATGTTTGTTAAATTTGTGCTTTATTTATATTAAATTATTAGTTTATTTACTTATTGATGAAGTTTTAACTTCGTTACTGAATATTATTCGGAAGTAAATGCTGAACGATTGTTTTAAGTGGTAACGGGTTAATATCTTTCTTAATCCAGCTGTACGCTATAAAGCTAGATTTCGTTTTTAAAAAAATCGGTAAATTGAGATACAGTTTTTAAAGTAAATTATATTTGAAAGAACGTTTATTTCCCTTTTCGAAGTGTAAAAATAAGTTGTCAGATGTTTAGAAGTTAAAAACGTTGCACTAAAAGCGAAATTTATTGGTGTTGCCACCATCCGTATGACGTTAGCGTTACTTACGAACATATTTTTACTTTATAATATACGAGGGAAAGTCATTAAGTAAGCCAAAAAAGATAATTAAATAATAACTTACAATGATATTCACTTCAAAACTATTTTTACTTCTCAACATATTCTCCACCGATATTTATGCACTTATATCACCGTTTTATCAGTGCCCCAACACCAGCTGCATAAGATTCTTTGGGTTGCTGTCTCAGCCACATTAGGACTTCAAGTTGAACACAGGAGGCAATTCAAAAGTTTGGTTGGCAACTTCTTCAACTATCCACCATACAGCTTCGACTTAGCCCCAAGAGATTTTCATCTGTTTAATCCACTAAAAAACCATCTTGGAAGCAAGATGATGTTCACAGATGATACAAAAGTTCAACTTGAAGTTCTAATGTGGCTGAGACAGCAACCCAAGGAATCTTATGCAGCTGGTGTTGGGATACTGATAAAACGGTGATATAAGTGCATAAATATTGTTGGAGAATATGTTGAGAAATAAAAATAGTTTTGAATTGAATATCATTGTAAGTTATTAGTTAATTATCTTTTGTGACTTACTTAAGGACTTTCCGTCGTAAATATATGAAATCATAAAGAAGGCACAACTTGGACTCTTAAAATAATCAGTACATATTCATGGCTTATTTTTAATGTGATTATCGTGTTTATAAAAAAAATATTCATTCCAAGTTTAAATACGCTTGTGCCTCTTCTTTTATAAAATACGCCCTGCATAAAGAGCTTTAGAAGCGGGTTTTTTAATGTAAAAATTTAAAGCCAATTAGCGCTGTATATCCTATTTTCCTTTCACAAATAATCTTTTCGCATTACTTTTAAATAAGAAAATTTCTCCTCAAGCACTGTAATAATGAAACACGATCTTGAGAAAAAGAAAACGTTACTTCAGTATATAAATATAGGATGATTATAAAAAGACATATGGTGTTTCATTAAAATTCCGATTTTAAATAGAAAGAATAGGAAATCTCATTAATCTTTCAATAGCCACGGCCATTCCATGGATTTTCGAAATCTTTGAATAGAATTTCAGTTCAGAATTTTTTTAATTAGGTGATATTCAATTGCATATTAATATCTTTCACAAAAAGGATTAGACGACCATCTAATGTTTTTAAATATGTAATTAAAAAAATATTTTATAATGTTTTCGTATTGATGCTGTCTGAAGTATGTTTTTTTTTTAGGTGCGTTCGTAATTATATAAATACGTAGCACCTATTGTCGTCGCTTGGTCCGTCCGTCTGTCCGTCCGTCCGTCCGCATATAACAACGCAAAAACTACCCAACCGAATGGTTTGAAATTTTAGATATATTATCTTTGCAGAAATTTGTCGAGACATTTCAAATTTTATGAAAATCGGATCAAAACTTTAGGAAATATTAATAAAAATATTTATTAAGAAATGTGAATTATTTTTAAAAGAATCGGTGCTTATTTGTTATAGGAGCTTCCGAGGTTTAATCGTCAAGCGACCGAGATACTTATTTTATGACAGAAATTAATCTGCAGACGATATAATTTATTTCACAGAATTAAAAATCATCAAGATCTGAATACTTATATAACTAGCTATAGTACGAACGCACCTCATTTGTCACGTTTGACGTACAATTTCCAACTTGTTTATTTATCGCTTAAATAGTCCAATTTCTAGATATGCAACATATTTTTATCAGTAGACGCAAGCGAGGCTTTTGCACTTCCAATATTAGAGATTATTGGCTGGTACATTTTTTCCTTAATTTTTAATTACTTGCAATTTTTTACCAAACAACCTGCTTTAACGAAATGTGTGTGTACTATATCAAAAAGCTTGGTCAAAAACATTTAGAATCATCCTTGAATCATTGTTGTATGTTTTGCATATGCATACTAAATGGGATATTAACATCAGAAATACTATATATGATATCCTAATTATTGCTTACCTATTTATTAAACATTTTATGTTTGTTACAGCTTCTTATTTACACTTTAAATTTTTATTTCAGATTAAACTTTTAAGATGCTGTCGAAACTGATTTTTGCGGTTCCTTTTCCGTGTCTCTTTTAAATATTGAGTACAAATGCATATATACTGCTATAAATGTATCAATATATATATTACAAAAGTCAAAATTGCGTACTTTATTAATCTTGTTCCATAAAAATTTTCCCTTCTAAAGTCTACCTACAGCCCTAGTTTATTAAATTATTTACCATCTTAAACAATATTCCATTTATTTCCTTATCTAAAACTCTTTCTTTTTAAAATGCGTAATTTAATATTTTATTTCCCTTCAAAATGTCCTATAAGATACTTCTCATAATTATTTGTCTTCAAAAAACCCTTTTTATTTCCCCGTTCTTAAAAAGCCGAATTCATTCTATTTAGAGAATTATCATCTCTACTATTTTCTTTTTTTTTCCTTCTTTTTTCTTAATTCCAAAACTCAGATTCGCGCTGTTTCTCACCGGTGCCTTCGCACTTCAAAATTCTGCTGCCTTCAGTAATGTGTTACAACCTAATAAAACGCTGTGATTGGATAAATCCTATTGCCGCACTAGCGTAGAAAACCTACGCGTTAGAGTTTAAAACGTAATGCACGATTGTCGGAGCTCAGAATTTTCTGTAATAGTGGCTGTTAAGAAAACATGTTGTTGCCAGGAGTGAGAAATCGAATAATTACGAAATGTGATCTCAATTTAACATCAAATGTCTTAAATAAAAAGTGTAGCCTGGTGGCTAAAAGTTTATTCACGAAATCTTCCTTTGATAAGAGAGTGGTGAATATTGACGTCCAATGCATCTTATAAAGAATAAATAAAATTTCTGTTTGTTGAAAGTTTCTTCTATTCTGTTGTGGTAAAACTTTCAATGAGTTTTTGACCAAAGGCTTGATGGAATCATATTTGCGAATGCATTACGATTATATTAGTGATCAGATTAAATACTACGAAATGAAATTCCAACTACTTCAATTTCTTAAATTGATTAAATACTGCGACAGTATATTTCGTGTCCTAAAATAAATAAAAAAGTACGACAGGATTAGTCCTGTTGTAACATATATTAATAAAATATTCTAATATAATTTTCAAGATTACTTTTAGTTTTTTTTATAATTATTGAATTTTTTTTTTTAATTTCCAATCTAATTTCTTTTGTAAAACTAGTTCGAAAAAAATATTTTATTGGATATTCCCTTTAAATTTCCAGATGAATGACATTCCTTCTAAACTAAAAGTCAGTGACGCTATACGGAATTCTTGTATGACGCGTTATAAAAAAAACAAAAAAACAAAAAAAACATTTAGGTTGGGTTTTTTTTTTCTACTTTGAATGGAAAACCAAGAAATTTACTATTACCGTTTTCCCTTAACAATAACGTCTCCTGCAATGAGCATTTCAATTTTAAGAAATATCTTTTTGACTTCATAAAATGACAATTGCAACTTTCAACTTCAAATAACCATTACATAGTTCTTTCTTTTAAGGTGATATATGAGAAAAAAGTGTCAATTTCATATATAGCTATCCCGCTTTTACTGTTAAGGCATTGAATTTCCCTTTGTGAAGTATGACAGTCACATAAACTTTTAAAAATGGGCTTTTGAATAGAAGATTTAAAAGCCAATTAGCAGTATGTATCCCCCCCCCCTCTTCCGTTCTCAAATAATCTTTTCACATTGTCTTTAGTAAAGAGGACTTCTTTCTCAAGTTATCTAATAATGAAACACTTTCTTACAAAAAATAAAACATGACTTCTGAGTATAATCATCAAATGGTTTTAAGAAGATACTTTATGTTTCATTAAAATAAAAAATAAAAAGGGGGAACAAGAAAATTCGTATTAATATTTCGGAAGGAACGGCCATTCCATCGGTTTTTAAACTCTTTGAATGGAATTTTATTTAAGATTTTCCTTAATTGGATGGTATTTTGTTGCCAATTATTATTATTCATAAAATTTATCAAAACGACGCCCATGTAACTTAAAGAAAGACTGTATTTTAGAAAATATTTCTTATTATTTTTAGCGTAGGTTGTCTTAAATATGCTTTTCAGGTGCGTTCGTAATTGCATAAATACGTAGCACCCATAGTCGTCGTTTGGTCCGTCCGTCTGTCCGCATATAACAGCGCAAAAACTACCCAACCGAATGGTTTGAAATTTAATATATATAATTGTTGCAGGAATTTTGTCGAGTCATTTCAAATTTTATGAAAATCGAATCAAAACTTAAAAAGATATTAACAAAAGTGTTCTTTATTCTATTAAATCTTATCGTACGTAATCTATATAATAAAAGCGCAAGTCATGTGACTAAGGAAAACAAATACGTGCAAACCACTTCTTTTTTATATGCCCGGTGACCATTTTTTTTCAAAATTATTTTTTCGAATAATATTGCTTAAAAGTTACATTTTTAGAAAGATCGTTGAAAAAAATTGTTTGTTTGAGAGATGAGTTACATTAAAAAATGTATAGATTCTGAGATAACTTCAGTGGAAATTACGTTAATAGCCGAATATCTCAATCCATTAGAGTAAATAAACACAGGAGATTCGTTCATTATGAGTCACAAAAATATTAAACCATGGACATAATAATTCGCAAAGCAAGATCTCCATAGTAAATTTCACAGTGCTGTCTGGTGTAGAGAAAAAAATTCGCATTTGTAAACGTGGCATACGTAATAAGAAAAAAAGGCATTCTCATTTCGCTCATAGCAGACGAAATAATTCATTTCACTGAAATAATAAGGATGATTTATTTACATTGTGAAACTAGTTACCTATGCACGTCTAACGTACAATTTCCAACTTGTTAAAAATTATCTCTGAAACAGTCATGTTTCGTGCAGTAAAATACGTTTTTGTTTCTTTTTTTAACTCGCAATTACAGATACAGTAAACTCTGTCTTAAGAAAGATTCGTTCGAAACAAGGAAAATGTTTCGTCTTAGATACATCTTACTCTTTTGAAAATCACTCTGCAGGACTTTCCGCATTAGACATAAATAAGCATTACTTTTTAGATATAAAGCATATACGCATGACTTTCCTGCATTTACATAACATATCTTATGAAAACCAAGTAAAACTAAATTCTTTTCCCAGTTTTGTTCTGAAACTACTTTCATATCGCTTCATCTTATATATTTCTTAAAACAGAATTATATTTAAAATATTTTCATCTACAGCAATTTTAAGTTGTTTTCAGCAAACGGAAAAATACGGAACATCTGCTTATAGACGGTTAAAATCTGCTCGCGTTAGGTATGTTTCAGTCTTACCCAGAATCCGCCTTAGACAACGTTTACTGCAATTCGAATTTCTAAATAATCATCTATTAGAATATTATATATCTATCATTTCTGAAATATTTATTAATATTAAGATCTATGGTGAGTAAATAAAATTTGTCACGTCGGCAATTTATTTTCATTTTGGTTATAATATGTGTAACAATTAGAATTTTACAAAATAGTTGAATAACAGAAAACCTTTAAAAGTCATTCATAATTAGCTTTTGTTTTGCAGTTTCTTTTACAATATTAATATTATTTCATTTCAGCTACATACACATACTACACTTAAATTACTTTTGGTAATGACTATATATCTTAATGTATCCCATTATTTAAAAAATGTAGGTCACATGGTTGCTTATTTCTTTGAGTCGAAAGAAACACTTTGTGTCCATATGACGAAACAACACCGATCAAGAAAAGAAGTGGAAAAGATTATTGAACATTTACTATTAGTCACTATTACTTTCGTTTGCTATAAAACAGACTGTTACATTTATTTTATGCATCGAAAGTTGTTATATAAGTATAATATAAATTTGAAGATGCAGGTAAGTATGTAAAATATGTATGAAGGCAAGTAGGGTATTTCCTTAATTCCCTTTCGCTTGAAATAACTGATGAACCGAGTTAGCTACAGACATGAACAGCGTCCTAGTCTATATATAATAAAATCGGCATGCGCAACATGATGAGGTATCTAGTAGCGCCCTTAGCGGTAAACTATGTGGTTAGCGTATATAAGTACTATGTACATTAGAAGAGGGCTGTAAGTACGTACAATATGTACATGAATATGGTACAAGATACGGAAAAACAGTAAAGTCCAATGTTGTAGATCGTCCTCGTTTTAGTATGAATGATATCTTACATGTAAAAATAACTTTATTATTAGCCCTGAAATGTATTTTTAATACTCAATTACCAGTTTAAATATGCCATTTGTTGCTTGCAGAAGTGTGGCATTAAAAGATAAATACACATTTACTAATAATCTAACGCATCTAACCAAGACACAAATTATTTTTATAATAAAATCAAGTTGAATTCTTCAATGAATCCACCATCGGAACACATGTAAAATACATGATACATTTGATTTTCTTATTAAAATAAATCGTACCTTGCTTACATGTGTACGCTGTACTACTAAATGTGCATTTGTCTCATGATGCCACTCTTCTGCATTTAATTAGTGGCGTATTTTAGTTCGTGATTGGATACATTGAGCATCCTTTTAACTTTATTTTCTTATTAAAATAAATTGTACTTTGTTTACATGTATAATCTGTGTAAGTAAATGTGCATTTGTCTCATGGTGCCACTCTTCTTCATTCAATTAGTGATGTATTTAAGTTCATCATTAGATACATTGAGCATACTTTTAACATACTTCTCTTATTAAAATAAATTGTACTTGCTTACATGTGTTAATTGTGTTACTAAATGTGCACCTGTTTCATGATGCCAATCTTCTATATGCGTATTAGTTCATGATTGAATATAAAAACTATTATAAAAACTATTATAAATTTTTTCAAATATTATTTTTACGTATAACACATTATATCATACAAAATCGAGAAAAAATTATAACTTTGTAATTCCTTCTTTACCTGCATCTCCTAACTTTTTAGGGATGGAAACGCTAACTTCGCAGTTTGCCTCTAAAAGGTGCTGTCAGATCATCGCTTCGCCATGTCATCGTGTAGCACATGCCTTTTTTACTATACCTAAAAAAACCGTTCATTACTGTATCTAATTCGGTTCACCAGTTTTTTGAGGTGAAACATAATTAAGGAAATAACCTGCATAAAAAAAAGAAAGTATGCATATGAGTATACAGATAATGCGTTCAGTATGGAGTATTTAAAATGACAGTAATTTAAAAATTTAAAAGTATTTATTAATCTTGACCACTCTGTACTGCAAAAAAAAAGTGTTGATTTTACAGTATAATACTGACATCCCAGCTGCCAGTATTATACCGTAAAATGAACTGTAATAAACAGTAAAATAAGCAGTAATACGCAACATGCGGGCAGCTGGGATGCCAGTATTATATTGTAAAATCAACACTTTTTTTGCAGTGTGTTATCTAAATAAAATCTGCCAAAGAAGCAGATTATTATTATTACAATTTTATTTTTACGTTATTCAGATTTCCTTATAAAATATACATGAATCAACATTCCACCAATTTAAATCTTTTGGAAGTAAATTTTATTTAACTATTTGTTTTGTTGCTTTATTTTAGTAAAGTCTGCATGTGGTTTATTTTCTGTTGCAAAAACACATTACTGTTAAATTATTTTTGGTAATGACTTTATGTAAATATATATCATTTACATAAAAAGATAATTTTTTTTGCTACACATTTATATTAATACGAATGAATCACATCCTATTGCAATACAAATTTGAAGAAAAGGGAAAATAACATTTATCTTCTTTTATCAATTTAATGGATAAATCCTTGTTTATGGATTCTATTTTTTTTTTCATGCGGTAAGTAAGAAGAAATGTAATATAAAGTGTAAATAGAAGGAAACGCAAAGGAAGCAATAAATTATGTTTGAATGCACAGCTAATGTATAAAATATTCTTTTTTTTTAATGAAACGTAGAAAACGTTTGAAATACAGAGTGTTCCAAAATTCGACCGACAAATTAAAAGGTATGATAGAGGGAAAAAACTTACTTTATAACATGGGGTCGCAAACCGCATTTACTGGGAGAAAATCGCAAAAATAGTTATGAAGAGTGTGACGTCGAGTGGAACAAAAAGGGTAAATTATAAGTAGAAAAAACATTTATATGACGTCAAGCCTGATTACAATGCACTGAAGTTCAACATCAGAAAGGAGACGACGACACATTTTTACAGATATTGCTCGAAGTTGCGGCCACGAAGGTCATTGCACAGCCGACACCGACGGACGAAGGATTGCCGGACGCGTTAAAACATATTCCTATAAAAATGTTTCGTCGTCTCCTTTCTGACGTTGAACTGTAGTGCACTGTAACCTTGCTTTACGTCAATTAAATGTTTTTTCTATTTATTATTGGTCCTTTTTGTTTCACTCGACGTCATACCCTTCATAAATATTTTTACGAATTTCTCCCACTAAACGTGGTTTGCGACCCCATGTTCTATGGTAAGTTTTCATCCTCTTGATGCCTTCTATCACTCCTCTTAATTTTTCTGTCGAATTTTGGAACACCCTGTATAGTTATCAAATAAAGAAACATATTTTCTTCTTGCATGTAATCTTTAGACCCCCTAAGTTGAAAAACTATATTGAGTTGATATTGAATATACTGGTTATATCCGCGATATTTTGGTTATATTTTGGACTATACTACTACAATAAAAAATGTCGGACACTGTGCTGAAATCTCATTCCCGCATTAAAGGAAAGAAGAATTATTACCTACCCATCATACGTAGTGTAGGGTAACAGTCCAGTAAATTTAGACCAAAAAAGGCTTCTGCCTGGAAAGTTTTGGAGAAGTTTTTTTTTCTTTCTTCCTTTATGTTTTTGGGGGTGATGAACACGAATTTCAACTTTGCCACCTCGTAACTGGTCTGCTTAAAAATATATAAGCGAAAAACCATGAAAAAATTGGAGTTTTTTCGATTTTTCCCTTGTATTCCGGAAAGGGTTAAATGTTTTTAAAAAAATTATTGCACCAAATTAAACTAGAGAAAATTTCCTACATTTTTCATATACAGTTTTTTTTTCGATGGTTAATAGTTTTAGACAGCGAGTAAAATTAATTTTAACGATATAATTGAAATTCCATCATCGCAGGGCGAAAACGCTGAATGTAATGTTTTTGTGAATGCAAAACGCGTGCGAGGGTGTCCTTGAAACAGCCCCATGGCACCACGCACGTGATATCACTCGAGCAAGGCACTACAGCAAAACTGTAGATCCAATACTTTGATATGGTGACTGTTGTCAAACAATTAATTGAATCTGAAAGAAACGGTGATTGGGATTTGCATCTTTCAAACTATATACAGAATGTTGCCATACTTCCACGTCAGTATTTGTATACCAAGTGCTCTTACCTATATCTTCAAGATATGCATCATTTGAAGGAAAAAATGACTGCTGATGACATTGAAAAATTCACAACTGATGGGGGATTCACCATTCGCCGTACAGACAAATTCTGGTCAGGAACATGGACTGACATAATGATAGAGCAATCTTTAATGAAGACCATGAAAACAGCAGGTGGACTAACTCATGGGCGTGGGGTCAGAGAAGGAGTTTTGGCAAGATGGACCATGGGTATGACGCCAGAAGAAAATGAAGAGTTCAGCGGGACTGCTTTAACAACTTCTGAACAACATGTAGAGATGAGAAACTCCAGTGTTGCCCGGGACAACGCTGATATGAATAAATTATTGGAATGGATACACCAACACATTCCTTTCCGAGAAACAAATGATCTCATTTTAATCTCTACTGGGGTTGTTGGAGGTGAGAGAATAAACTGTCATGTGACACAGGAAGGTGGCACTGCTGGCGTATCAAGAATCATTAACAGCAATTTTCATTCCGTTACATTCAAGTGTAATGAAAGAGTGCAGCCATTAGCTGTGTTGAACAGCGCTGTCAAGATAAGGTGAAGTAAAAATTCACATGAACTCGACAGCACTCTTCCAAAAAATAAGTGCAACAAAGCAATCTAACCAAAAACTTGAGGAATATTTGACTTACGAGCTCTTTGCCTATCCATTGTCTCTTTTTGACGAATCCGGAATGCGAAAAACTGACCAATCCTCTTTGTACAAGGAATTCACTCCACTCTCACCAGACATTTGGGATTAGATGTATATGATGTCAAAGATGGTGGGTATTTACTACACAGAGTTTTATGGCAGGGTGGTCAATCATTTGTATCAATTTGTGACAGCTATGTGGACTTTGTTAAGTCGAAGTACGCAGCGAACGCTCTAGTAATCTTCGATGGATACCCAGAAAACATTACTGAAATGAGCACTAAATTTGTTTAGCGTGATACATGATCTCGCAAAAGGGTATCTAATGAGATTGTTTTGAATGAGACTCGGTTGCCAACGGTTTCTCAGGGGAAATTTCTAGCAAACGACAAGAACAAAAACCGTTTAATTGCCCAGCTGATGTGTAGATTTGGCTCTGAAAATATGATTTGCACGACACATTCATTATCAACACTGCTCTCAAGTTGGCACCTAACCATGAGAACGTGATAGTCATTGGTGAAGATGTAGACCTTCTGGTAATCTTAATTGGACTTTGCAACTTTCCCAATGTTTATTTCCTGAAACCAGGAAAAGGGAAAAGTCCCTAGAAGATCTATTCACCTTTGGGTGCAGTCGACAAATTAATTTCCAAATACATCCTATTTCTACATGCCATGAGTAGGTATGATACCACTTCTGCATTGTACACTCAAGAAAAAACAAAATACCTTCAAATTTTGAAGAAATTTGCAGACCTGCAACATGTGGTTCGATATATTTATAAATCCTAGTGCTGTAGCCGACGATGTTATTAAAGCTGGGCTGTTGTTTCTGGTACACCTGTACAGATTCAGAGGGAAAGCAGCACCTTCCCTAAACAGCCTGAGATACAGGTGCTACATAAAATCTGCTTTTAAGACCGCTGCAAATATTGCATTGCTCCCTCCAACAGAAGATGCAGCTCGATATCACTGTCTGCGAATTTACCACCAAGTACAGCTATGGCTAGGTAACTGTAAAAATGTTGAGGAATGGGGCTGGAATAAAACCAAGAGAGGCATCATACCCATGACAACTACCAAACCTCCCGCACCAGAAACTATTCTGCGAAAAATATCCTGCAAATGCAAAACAAACTGTAGTGGAATGTGTGGCTGTAGGACAGTACGTTTATTTTGTTCGCTCCTCTGCCTGAACTGCGATGGCCATTGTGACAATGTCAGCTCCTTCATCGCCGAAGATGACTTGGAAGCAGAAGTTGACGACACAATACAGGATATTTTAAGTCAAGTGGAGACATAACCTGAGCCATCAAGTGATGATGATGAAGAAGAAGACACTGATGAACCTCCTGTTGAAGAACACCAACCAGGCTCTTCAAAGCTTTCTCTTTTCTTCTTTTTTCCTGTTTATAATCTTCCACGTATGTTATTATTATATTAAACTGACAATACTTATAATTGTACTTAAATCAGATTACTAGAAAAATAAAAATTGGTTCTCTCATCTATGCAGAGTAATTGTGCTTTTATATCTTTCCTAATCACCTGATTTCAATTTATTTTCTTAGTGCTATAAAAGGTTTAAAACTTGGTAAGAAAATGTAAACATATTTGAAATGCAATCAGAAATAACTGAACAGCTTCAAATTGGTGTTTAAAATGGATGCATAGTGATTGGATCACGTTTTCGCCTCCGAAGATGGAATTTCAATTATATCACTAAAATTCCTTTTACTCGTATGCCAAAACTATTCATCTTAGGAAAACAAATTGTATATGAAAAATGTAGGAAATGTTTTCTACTTTAATTTGGTGCAATATTTTTTTCAAAAAAATGTAACCCTTTCCGGAACACAAGGGAAAAACCGAAAAAACTTCGATTTTTTCATGGTTTTTCGCTTATAATTTTTTAAGCAGACCAGATACGAGGTGGCAAAGTTGAAATTCGTGTTCAGCACACCCAAAAACATAAAGGAAGAAAGAGAAAAAACTTCTCCAAAACTTTCCAGGCAGAAGCCTAGATTGACTGGACTATAAATCTTGTAATCGTTTTAAAAATCGAAATTTTTTTTTGACGTATTTACACGTTTCAGACACTGGAGATTCCGAAAAACATTCAGATGGGTGACAAAATAATACGAACGCTCATGAAAAAGGGTGAAAAGAGCAATATCTAGTAAAATATTTGAAGAATGATCCTGAAACTTCCCGCGTGTAAACAGCACAGTTGACGTCATGTATTTCCGTGAACATTTTTTCCAAAAACCCCATTGGGAACCGTCAACAAATTGTAGAAAAACGAATATCTGTTGGATAACCCTATAAAAAGTAATGTCACTTAAGCTTTGAAACTTTAGCACATAATTAAGAGGCTTATTGTGATAAACTGTGTTTATTTTCATGAGTACAACATATATACCTGTAGAGAAATTAAGGTTTTTATAAAAACAATCCCGAATTTCACCAAGTGTTTTGCTTATAATTTGCAGAGTTCTAAATATAAAATAATGTTTTTGTTCAGACAATATGACTAACAACATTGTACACAATACCCCGCAATTAGATATAAAAAATCGTAAATATTGGATGAAAAACGAGCAGGTTTATTCAATAATGTTTCACTGCGCATGCGCGAATGTTATTAAAATGTAATGTGCATAATATTTTACCCAAATGTATAGAGCAACTTTTACGAAAGTCTCAAAAACAATACTTCAAAATTCTGAAAGTGGTCGTCTATAGAATAAGTTCGAAATCCGTTGTTACCAAAATAAGCAAAAATATGAGGGGTTGGATCCAAAGTACAGAAGTATTTCGTAAGAAACTACTACTTATCATCACTCTACTACTGTGTCTACTTGTCATCATTTGAATCCAGCCCCTGATCTTTTTGCTTCTTTTTGGGAACAACGGATTTCGAGCTTATTCTATGGATGACCACTTTCAGAATTTTCAAGCTACGTTTATGAGACATACACAAATGTTGCTCTATACACTTGGGTAAAATATTATGCACTTTACATTTTGATAACATTCGCGCATGCGCAGTGAAACATTATTTCTTAAACCTGCCCTTTTTTCATCCAATATTTATTATTTTTTATTTCTGATTGCGGGATATTGTGTACAATGTTGTTAGTCATATTTTCTGAAAAAAACATTCTTTTCTTTTAAGAACTCTGCAAATTATAAGCAAAGCACTTGGTGAAATTCGGGATTGTTTTTATAAAAACCTTATCTACGGGTATATATGTTGTACTCATAAAAATAAACACAGTTTATCACAATAAGCCTCTTAATCATGTGCTAAAGTTTCAATGCTTAAGGGGCATTACTTTTTACAGGGTTACTCAAAAGATATTCGTTTTTCTTCAATTTGTTGACGGTCCCCAATGAGGTTTTTGGAAAACAATTTCACGGAAATATATGACACCAATAGTGCTGTTTACATGCCTGAAATTGAAGGATAATTCTTCATATATGTTTACTAGATATTGCTCTTTCACTCTTTTTCATGGGTGTTCGTATTATTTTGTCACCCATCTCTGTAGTTTTAGGGGGAAAAAATTGCCGTCCGTCTGACTGGTTGTCTTTAAACGTTCTACCTCCCGAAAAAATTGAGATAGAGACTTGAAATTTGGTATGTACTTAGCATGTAATAATGAGAAAAAGCTTATTGAATTTCAGCTCCGGAACTATTTTTTCGGACTCTCGAAATATTCGTTCAGGTAAAAGGTATATAAAAATTTTCGAAATTGTTTATTTTAAGGAGTGAGTATAAAAGACAATAAAAAAACATAAATTTTGCATAAAGAATGAAATCGATCGGTTAATGAGTTGCCAAGATATTTGTAATCACATTTTCTACATTCTTCGATTTTTCATGACCCTCTATTTCATTCAAATTGCAATTCAAAGATATATTTTAATTGGAAATGAGACATTTAATCCGATGCAGTAAACCGTTAGTTAATATGATTATCAATTTTGGAGTTATAAGGCCGTTTCTTTTACGCAATTCAGTAATAGAGCATTTAAAATTTATGACGTCATCAAGCCAGGATTTTATTCGAATTGCAATGCATTTTATAAATAGTTTACTCATGTTTTCTTTTCATATTTTATGTTATGCATATCCATGATGGGTAAGTATTAAGGTGGCCCCCAACGTCTAGTTACACATAGTATTCGTTTGATAATACATTTGTTATTTTATTATTGCGATTTTTATTGAAATAAAATAACAGGAACTTTAATCTTAGAGCGGACATAATGAAAACTGGAGAAAAACGAATTAATTAAATGCAATTATCATATATATTATTTCTGATACTAACATAATTTTCACTATGCACATACCAAACGCACAGCAATGAATAGGGTATCATTCGAAAAGTTTTTGAACACCCATTTAGTGTAGTATACTCACATGTCATTAAATCACATTGTTTAATGACTATCTGCAGTTAATTAAAAATTAATGAAAAAATGTATCAACGAATAATCTCAAACTTTGCTGAGCGAAAGCCCGTCTAATGGTTACTGAGTGACATATTTACATACACTCAACTTACAAAAGTGACCTCTGTATAAAACAGTGTAATGAAATTTACTCGCAAACGCGAAACCCTTTCTTTTAACATACACACACACACACATATATATATACAGAAAGAGATGAAAAATTTTGCATGTGTTACTGTAAAATTTCAATTATTGGTAAAAACTCGATTTTACGGTAAATGCTAGTAAATTGGTGAAAGTTCAAAAAATGCTTCTGAACGCATCCATTTCGAGTTTTTACCATGCCTTGTTCGTAAATGCTGACAATTCTGTAATTTTTAACGCCCTAACAATTGTGAAAAATATCCATAATATAGTATTCAACTTTATAAGCTCATTAACTATGTAGAGATCGGAGAAAGATAAATTTGTAAGATGACCTTGATACACTAAAATAAATTTCATATTGCGATCAGGAAGATATTGCATATGAGGTGGATTTGGCATAGAGAATTCATTGCGCTGTGTAGAATAGCCATGAATACAATTTTTATTTCCAGATATTACATTTACTGAAATGTTAATAAAAAAAGGCGATTCTAAATCGTAGCCACTCACACAGTAAACTGCCACGAAGTTTTGCTACAACTGTCCGCAAACATATAAGAGTTACGGGATTAGGATCAAGTGCAAATTAGCGGTTGCGCTTTTCTCTAATTTCTTACTTTCAGCAATAGATGTCGGCAAATATTTAAAAAAATGATTTTCTAAACACCCGAAATGACAGCTCTTAAGAACCGTTTTATACTCTCTTTAGAAGCCTTTTTCGGGCGTTTACCACTTCAATACAGTAAATGCTATGATTTACTCATTTTTGATTCTTTACAGTAACATATCCATTGTGGAATTTCACGTAAGCAAATTAACACAGCAACTTTTACCATTGGTTATAGAGATAACGAATTTTTTCAAACAAAGAGAATGAAAATAAGTCTATTCAAATAACAAATCAATGTTGATTACTCTGGGGCTCATTATTACAACAATATTTCATTCATCAAAAATTCTTTTGAAGAAACATCAATATTGATAAATATTGGCTTTACATTAGAAATATTTGCAATGAAATATCACAGTTACATGGATATTCGATTTATAATGAAAATGTATCAATACAACTGCATATATTGCCGCCAATATTGCAGAAATTTTGCCTTTAAAATTGGAATTATTGGAAATGAAATGACGAAGTGTTTCTTGCCGATATTGGTGCAACACTGGGAAAATGTAAACATCCAAATATTATACCAAACTTTCGTGCCAATATTGGTCAATATAGGCAAATTATAGCACATATTGATCTAGATATAGCCAATAAATAAGAGTTTGATCCAAATTTAATTTGCTACTGCGGGTGCAATGAGAATTTATGCATGAACAAACATGCACACAATGTATAGAGACCTGAGCATCCACTCTAAAAAATTTTCAACCTCCAGAAAATATCATTTCAACCAAAATATAATTATAAATTGGCTCATTATAAATCACATATAAACATATACAAATTGTTTTTCAAAACAAATCAAATTGATAACTTTTTTTATTTTTTAATCAAAAAATGAAACTTTTTATGCAAGCAAAAACTACTTTCTGTTTTGGCTAGAAAATACTTAAATCAAAATGCAACTCACTACAAGCAGTGAAAAAGAAAATCTAAACTTTTTTTTTCCTTTTTTGTCTTTGTTTCCTCTTTCATTATTCAAGAAATCGATGCTTATTCTATTACCCAATATATTTTACTAATCACCAGACTGCATGTGAAATGTTCTACCATTTCAAATTAGAAAATAATGATTACCATTTGGTGGGAGGGAACTCAGTAATTTAGTATATTCGTAATGAATGACATGAAATTAACTTACAGTAGCTTATTTCACGAAACTAATGTAAAATCTTGCTGAATATTAATAATTGCAATCGCTTTGAATAACTGAATCATTTGGTTTGGGGTTTCATTAAAATAATACACTCTTTTCATTGATTTTTCATTTATTTTAAATTAAATCATTGGACAATGCATTAGTTTAATTCCATTGCAATAAATATTCAAAATGCATTATGAACAAATATTTGATTATTTCTGTAAGTATTTAGTGTTTAATAAAAGATAGTGTTTATATAATAAATGATATGCGTTATAGATAGGATTTAAATTAGAAAAGAAAGAACGATAAATTTGGTAAACACTAAAATTACAGAAAAGTTATACTTTTATTTCTGTTCATATACGTCGTACAAGTATATAAATCAAATAGTTCAACTTTGAATTCCCTGAGCATTAGAGTATAACTGTAGATAAATAGAAAGAGGAATTCGACACAGTATTCCAGAATATGATTTTTTTCCTTGGCGGATGGGGTATTTTTCTCTTCAATAATTTTTAACTATACACTACATATGCACTACATAGACACTATTTACACACTGTATACACAATACGTATACACTCGGTCCGGTACCAGTCTGCCTAGAAAACTAAGCCCGGCTCCAGCCTTATGAAATAAAAAGGACCCGCGGTCCGCTTTGGGTTGAAACTTCGGGCCAGGCGAGGAATGTTCAGTCAACAACAAAAAACACGAAAAGAAAAAAAACTAACTGGAAAATTTAAAACGCGTTCTATAAATTGTTAAAACATACATCGTAAAAATAGATTATTCATTTAAAAAGCGCATGTTTCAATAAAACACACAACCGTTAAAAATATGAAATTAAAAGAAATTTTGAAAATAAATGCCGAGCTAACGGAGAGAAGTGCGAATTTTGTTTTTCATGTTGAGTTTTCACTTCTCAAAAACTTCATCGTCATAGCAACAAGGTTTAGCGGCAAAAGATTTTCTAGTTAAAACGCGGAGAAATTTCTCTTTGAATCGTTCGAAATTTCACGATCTCTTATAATATCTCTAAAAAATTTATAAATTTAGACTGACAATATTTTTTTAGCTTTTCATTTTAAACTATTGTCGGGGTTTTCCTCCATACAGACTTAAACAAATAACATTCGAAGGCTAAAGTATCAAATAGATATCAGATGATACAAATTAAACAGAAAAATAATCCTCATTTTCAGCAAAATAGGGATTTTTAATAAAAAATTCGCAAAAAAGTTATAAATCACAGTACAAATTCAGAATAAACATTATTAAAAAAAGGACAACATTTTATTGTTATAAAAGATTGCAACTAACAGAGTATAAGTATTATTTTAAAACAATCATGCTTATTGGTAAAGGTATCATACAAGTTGAAAATTTTCCAACTGAGTAAAAATGTGTCCAGGCTGGGAATCTGACTTAGAGCCTTTGGCTAAAACTGACAATGCTCTTTGAAATGAGCAACTTACTAGTTGGCCGGCCGACACAGTTCACTCAGAGAACATTTTTGACAATAGCATCTGGTCTTCAATGTAGAGACCTCAACAAAATAAGCCGTAAGGTAAAGGAACTTCATTAAACGATGGAAACAAGATACACTTTTGTTAATTTAACACAATCACACTGATTTGCAAAGATATCATACTAGTTGAAAAATTTTCAACTGAGTGAAACAGAGATGAGGCAGGAAATCGAAGCCAGAACATTTGGCTTAAATTGACAATGCTCTTCCAATTGAGCTACTTGTAATGACAACAATTGACTCAGTGGACATTTTGCGCAATTGAAAATTGTCTGTCATGTAGACAGCTCCACAGAATAAGCTGTAGGTAAAAGAACTCCATTAAACGACTGAAACATAGATACACTTTTAATAATGCACTTTTAATACACTTTTAATACAGTCTTACTGCTAGGTAAAGATACAAGGCCGGGAAAATGAACCCAGAATATTTGGTTTAAATTCCCAATGCTCTTCCAATTGAGCTACCTGGAACTTCAACCGGCTGACACAACTCACCCAAACATTCTTTTTGACAACAGCATCCTGGTATTCCGTACAGAAAGCTCAACATAATGAACAGTAGGTAAAGGAAATCTATTAAACCATGGAAACTTAGATACACTTTTGTTTTAACACAATCATGCTGATTTGTAAAGGTTTTATACAAGTTGAAATTTTTCCGAGTGAAAAGTTTAGCCGTTCCAGGTAGCTCAATTGGACAAGCATTGGCAATTTAAGACAAAGGTTCTAATTTCGATACCCGGCCTAAATACTTTTTCACTCAATTGAAAAAATGTCACCTTGGTAAAAGTTTGAATTTGGATTGCTTTAATGAGGTTCAAAGTCGTCGGCGAACTTGCAAAATTGGGGAAATGTGCGAATGTTTTCGTTCAATAAAAAATAACAAAACTTCTGATTAAAAAATCGAAAACCTGAGAGACAGCTACATTCGTACCTGTCTTCATCAACGTCTCTACGTGCGATAGCTTTCCCTAGCCATCGCGCGCGCACACACTTACAGACAAACACTTTTCTTTTATCAATATAGATAAAATATCATAATTTATTAATTCAATTTATGCGATTTTTTTTCTTATATGACTTTGTATCCAGTGCATACCTTATGTGTATGTTATAATTTATGATAAAAAAAGTGTACTTCGTGAGAAATGTCTCAGTATCTAGTTATTTTTAGAAAGCCACAGAAGCATAGCTTACTGTATTGCGTGTAACGTTTTTTTCTGCATTTTCACGATATTCCACTGGTCTTTTTATATAAGGTGCCCTATATAATATAGTTCTAAATTATAAAAGAAAAAGTGTGAGATCTTTCGTGCACACGCAATTCAAAATAATTTTATATAATTCTTATCAAGTATATATCAAATGCTTTTTAATTATTTTATACAAATGCATTTGAAAACTCAGACACGTGGAAGAACCTTCAAGGAGCGAGAGGCGAGGAAACACCCTTCATCTCGCAAGCAAAAAAACTCACTCGACCATAGACTATTTTCATAAGAGAGTAGCTAAGAACTTATACTACAAGTTGAATGCTAAATTTAGTTTGTCTGTTTATGCTTCATATTAAGTCGGTTTTTATACGTGTTGTTTTAATAAAAACTTTTTTTAAGAACATGTAAAATTTTTTTATTATATGAGTAATAATGATTCAAAAACCTCACTGATGAATATCCAGGCTGCAACATCATAGGCTATTCGATTAATGCAGCTGCCGACATGGTGTCTAGAATTATGAAATTTTATTTAATTAATAGGTTATTAGATGCTATTAACAATGCCACTATAGGAGGATGTAATCCATTAACAAAAAGTAAATGTTTTGTCCATCCCTAGTTGAAATATGTTTCTATTCCCGAAGTTCAAGAACAATTCCTCAAGTATTTCGCTAGATATTCCAGAAAACATCTAAAATCCTATTATTTTCAATTATTTATATACACGTTTTTAATGTCCGTGCTTCAAAACTTGTTTGTACTCAATAAAAATCATAGCTTGGGTTTAAATCCTTTTCAGTGTGACATACTCATAGGAATTGAAATGTAATAAAAAAAAACGAGGGCCCTCGAGGTTTAAAATTCATTAATTCATGAAATGTGATAAATATAATGTTTAAATAAGTGAAATGTTTCTAAAGTATTTCGCAAATTTTGTGTACAGTTATTTATAAAATAGTTCATATTTGTGTCATTAGATAGTACCACTGCGACGCATTCTCTAAGAATGCTTAAACTTACATGTAAAGCTGGATCAGAGTTTACCTACTTTTTATTCTTTATTCTAATTAGCTGTTGAGAAAGGAAAAAGGTGTTTTGAGTTTTGCAGTTTTGAGATTAATTTGAATTTTCTTGTAGATTATAGACCAATTTTTTTAATTGAACTATTTTTTAAATTATCCTTTGTAACATGTATAAGCTTTCTTATAAACATATTTCTTATCATTATGTTTATTATAGTTAGTTAATTAATCTTTAAGTTCATTTTTCTTTTGAGCTTAATCTATACAAACGTCAAACATCTATAATTCAGTAACATTTAACATTTTGCTAAAAAGTTCAGCGATAATAAAACCTTTCAAGATGATGAGGTTGTCGAACCATTTTCGATGCCGTATGCATATAGATAGAAATTCAGATTATGGAAATACTGTTAAAAAGTGAACAGTTCTAAATTATTGAAGAAAATATTTTCCAACATCTTGTATTAGCTGATAGTATATGAGAATAAATAATTTGTTATTTCAGTCGAGTATTTACTTGTTTATTAGCTTAAACAGAATTTTGAAAGCATCAGTAATCTTTCATGTCCAGAAATTATCCGGATAATGGTTTTAAAGTATATTGCTAATGAAATTGTTAATGCATTACTGATGAAATTACATAATAATGTAGCATTAAATTTTATTGATCTATTACTGAGTGTGGCGAATATTATAAATATACAACGCTGTTAGAAATTTTATCCTTGTAAATGTATAATTAGTATAAATCAAAGTTTTAAATAGTTTTCTATAACGTTCTAAGTAAATGAAGTTAAGTAATTATTCTAAGTAAGCAAAATATGTGATCTATTTTTTAAAAAAATTCCACTAATTAATTTTTTACCTTACATTAAAGAAAACGTTGACATATCCGAATAAATTTATTCTGAATTCTTATAATGACTGGAACAGTTAGTGTTATGCAAAGTCAATAGCAACATCACCGATGCACGTAGCATGTGCACCGACTGTCGACGTCGTGCCGTATATATAAAAATGAAAATTACCATCAGTAGAAAAAAAAAGGAATTATTATACCACCATTTAGCTTACTGTAACAGTTGAAGCTTACGAAATTTTACACAGCATTTTAAATTGCGGAAAAATTCGCGTTTTCATATACCAAAATTTCTTCAACTAGATATAATTACCATTCTATTTGGATTATAGCATTTTATTGCAATAAAATATTCCCTGCAATTTTGATCGTTATCAGAATACCAAAATTTCAACTATGTAAAGTTAATACAAGAAATTTGTTCAAATTTCTAATTAAAAAAAAAAACTAGTACTGTACAAAAAATTTATGGATGGTACAAATCGTTACGGTCAAATAGGTAGACGATAGAGCCAGGAATAACATCACGTTTCAGTGGGGAAAATATCAGCCGAAAACATTCTTTAATGTACACTGCATGACTCAGGTTTTAACAGGCATCAACAAAAAAGTGCTTTTTAATTCTATGCATGACACACATCTTTGGCGTTCACCTGAACTGACATCATCATCACTGAACCACTGAAATTTTGTGAGGATCAAGCCATGCTGAAAAACACCAGTTCTTGTTCGATCGCCGAAGTGAAGCAACATAGATCCCTTTTAGAACTTACAAAGGTTATCTCCTGGAAGTACCAAACACTAATAACTGCCATATACAAGCCATGGTACGAGAATGTAAAATACGTGTTACAAAAAGTCCTCTCACTCAGAAGTTAGTTTGTGAGAGAAGGAAGAGAAAATGGGAGTTCCCCCCCCCTTCCTTTTAAAGTCAAAATTTTTGAAATCTTGTCGAAATAGTTAAACCGTATACAGAAAAGTTTGGCTGTTCTATTAGGATATACTAAATAAAGATTGGCGGCGAGTACAATTCTCATTCAAATCATGGTTACAATTCTATAATACTGATGGAAAGACTCGTATATTGTGGAACCTTCAAGAATCCAAGTACCTTTAATGACAGTAGGAAACTATTTAGGCTGGAGATGGCTCCGTAACAGTGTAGGGTGCATGTAATTTGTTTTAAAACAATGAGATCTCTATTTTTGTTTTTGATGCTACTGTTTTTGTTTTTATTCTTCAAACATCTATGACAGATTATTAAACAGCGCCGGCTTCAAGCGTGAGACTTGAGTGGGTAAACTTGTATGAGAGAAAAATGGTTTGTGCATGTCTTTTTGTATTATTTATGGCAAGCGCACATTCCCAAGGCTTGTGACTCCTTAAAATGAAAATCTGTCGGCTGATAAATCTGCGTCTACCATCTTACATTTTTAAAACCCTGTACTAAGCTTGTAGTTTTAGTAAGTAGTCTAATGAGCTCGTGATATAATATTAATTTTTCAGTAGATATATGGTATATCCTGAAACGTCCTGTGCAACTGAGAAATCCACCACCATGCAATAAAACTGGGTTGTTGACTATTGAGCGTATCTAGTGTTCATTTTATAGGAAAGATCTAGCCTAACATGCGAAGAAACAGGTGTTAGCGTTATCTGAAAATCTCAGTATATGGCAGTATTAGACAAACCCATTGAAACGAACTTGTGAGAGATATCAAGGTAAAGACTTTGATTTAAAGGAGTCAGCAGAGGGTATAATGCAACCGTATGATCAAGTAGTGCAGCGGTTCTTAAACCGTGCTCGGCAAAACCCCAAAGAAACCGCAATGCATCTGCAGAGGTGTCCGTGAAGGTATCACATTCAATGTAAAAATTTTCCCTTATCTAGAATCTGAGAGAAATCTTGCGAGCAACATAATAGGAAAAAGTATCAATACAAATTAAAAGAACATTATAAAAAGAAATATTTTGACTTTTGTAGTTTTTGCAGTTGTTTGTTACGAAGGTTATTACTATATATTACTATATATTTTCTATTTACTATTACTATATATTTTCTATGTACAGTACTCTACAAAATAACGGTAATTCCAGCCTGAAATCCGATTATCCGCGCGGAAACAAAGAAAATTTAAAAAAGGGTCCGTGTTAACCAAAAGGTTAAGAACCGCTGCAATAGAGAGTAAGGCGGATGTTTTACGTGGATGTTTATTTCTGGAGAGAATTTATTCTGCCCGTTGTCCTGAAGTATGTACCTTTTTAACTCGGTGCAGTGAAAATATATTTAAAATTCAGTTTTGACGATTTTTATTTGTTTTCTCTCAGTGCATACTATGTGCTATTTTAAAAAGTAATAGGATACTCTTTTATTTTGTAAAAATATGCAAACAATTTCTCACAAATAATATCCAGAAACTAGTTGACACCATGCTTCCTTGCATTTCACCAGTTGCGCTCTGTTCAAGAAGTATTGAAAAATATATTTAGGGACATCAAAGTTGTCCCCCTCCCCCCTTGAGGAGAAAGGGGGGCAACTTTCAAGTTTTAAATGATAACCGAACCCTCTTTTTTATTGCAGATTCGGATTCTGCGGAAAAAATACGTAATTTTTGTATTTAAAATTTCCTTTGAAAAATCATAGATGGCGCTAGATCGAGTAAAATGCAGTGAGAATCGCGTCTGGTTGAATAACTCGAGAAATATACATCGGATTGGAAAACGGAAAAATATGTGTTTAATATATTAAAAAAAGTCAATGTTCCAGAACTTGGCACTTCAGTGCATATCTAGCCGGCGTGAAATTTTTAGAATATCAGTAAAAAACTATTATTTATTTAAGTTTCGATTTTTCTAAAAGAATTCGGGATGTTATATTATTTTTGTTTTTTCATGTCTGCATATATAATTATCTTCAGCGAACTGTATATTTATTATATATTATGTGCTATATACATACATTATATGCATCATTTATATATGCTTGATAATTTTTTTTAAATTCTTAACGGGTAGGCATCAAATGAAATGTGAGAAACAAATCAACCTTCTCCCTACACATTTATTATTTTTATTATTATTTCATGTCTACCATTTATATCAAATATAAAAAATTATAATTACAATTTTAAAGTTTCCGTAAAATCTTCTGATAAATCTCTGATGGTTATATAAGCGTTTTTTTCCCTTTTAAGTTTCTTTACGTCTTTTCCTTTTTGCGTTAAAAAATGCTCACAAAATTCGAATGTCATCGAGTGTGGCTCTAACAAAAAATATACATAATTCGTTCAACAATTTTTTGCGCATTTAGTACTTCAAGAGATCAATTAAGAAAGGTTTTCAGAAAATGTTTCTCTGATATGATAGGATGCGATCGATAATTCTCAGAGTGTAAGCAAATTCCTTTTTTCACAAAAGAAAGAATTTTCGAAATGTAAAAGTAAGGATAAATATATCCATTAATGGATTATATTAGAAATAATATTCAAAACATGATTATTTTCAAATCTGCAAAATTGAAAACATGATGCTTAAATTTATTCTATAAGCCTCTTAAAGTTATTTTCTACATATTTATAAGCTCATTGCGCTATTACGATGAGTAGAGCCAAGTAAAAGAATTCATCCTGTTGAGAAATGGTTTAAAAACTTCCTAGATTTTACTAGTAAACAAATTTATGGGATACTTAATTAATAGCAAATTTGTGTGTAAAAGTAAAAACCATTTAGCAGGCTAATGAATTAAATAAAAGAATGTATCTTGATGTTGAATCTTTTAAAAATTTTAATATTATAGTTTGGTAGACAACAAATTTATGTGATACTTAGTTACGCTCGTGAACAAAAAATTTTAAAATTTATTTATTTTCTTGAGCCTGTAATCCTGCGTCTCGGCTTATGGCTTAATTTTTATCACTTTAAGTTAAAGTTTGTGTTGCCACTGGAAAGATGTATAGATAATTTTCTCTTAAATCTTCATTTCATAATCTTTATTGCATTAGTTTTTGGAAACTATTCTTCATAAATTTGAATCACTTATTGCGTTTGGGTTAGTTTTATCACGCATGATACAACATTTAAAAAATATAAATTTTAATTTTCTCAGTTTTGAGACTGTTACACTTTGTTTTACATATAATCCCTTTTAAATTTAATATGAAACATAAAATAAATATTTTTTTAATAGTGATGAAGATGCATGTCACCATTTACTCTGTTTTTAAATGTTTTACACGATTTTTACTTTTTGGACACATATAGTGTGAGAGAAAAGTTATATTAACTAGTAAATCTACAGATCAGAGCCTCAACGACAGCTCTAAAAGGCATTGTTTTTTATCTCACTTTTCATATTATTTAGCATCTTACAATCCGCAATTTAATTTTTTATATTACATACATATTTATAGGCATATAAAATACTTCAGAGGTTTCAGAAATTAGAAGCGTTAAATTAAACACGGTTTATGCAATGATATTCTGAAAGGCTTATGAACTTTTTATTCGTGTAACTTTTTAGATAAAATAAAATAAACTTGTATTAAAATAAATTCTTCATTTATGTCAATGGAATACAAAAATAATTTATTTTGATAATAAAATATTGCAGCAAAATAGTGCGAGTTGCTTGATTTTGATATTCTTTGAAAGAGAGTTGCTAAGCAACTAATAAAATAAAGAGCAAAGTAAAAAGAATTTTTTTTAAAATATGAAAATAAAACGTTTTATATTTCCCAAACAGATTCAAAAAAATTTCCAATAATTTAAACAATTAATTTCTAAATTCTAATGAATGTATCAACAAATTTTCAAGGCTAATGGATATATTTAAAACCTCCATATCGAAAATTTAGCATTAGTAATTTTACCTTGAAATCCATTATTCAAATATGCGATTTTCATTTCAGTTAAAAATGAAATTTGAAAATCGTCTGCATTCTCATAGGAAAGCATTATGATCTAAAAAGAAATGTTCTATGTCCTTCGAACGAATGAACCAAATGTAACCAAAAACTATGCAGATCATTCCGGGTACCTCACCAACATACCCACCAAAAATCAACATAATCGGATCATATTTACGGCAGTTATTGCGGAACAGACAGACAAACAGACAGATAAACAGACAGACAAACAGACAGACGGAAACCAAAAAACTTTTCGCTTCTCCACAGTGAACCTCAACTGACGTTTCGGCAATTATGTAAGTGAGTGGGTGTGAACACGATAGCGTCCAAACATTGTTTTCTATTGACCTTCCATTTGACAAACATGTAATTGGCCACTGCCGCAAGAACTGTATATATTTTCGAACAAATCGGAGAGCGGGTGTGGTATCTAAACCAAATTTAGACACTTTTCAACCATTTTGTTAAAGTAAACCAATACCTATTTTCTCTTTTAGATGAATCATTCAATTAAATATTTTTATTGCTGCTGCTCATTTTATGTCGACACAATAATGATCTTTCACAGAACCGTGATAGAATTTAGTAAAAGCCTTTTACTTTTCATTACAAAAAAGGAAAGAAAAATTCCCAGTGAGTTTTATTAGTCTGATAAGAGCTTATGGAAATTAAAGTATTGCATTTTCATAAGAAAAAATGGCGAAATATCTACAGTTAAAATAATTAAAACTCCTATTAGCATGACTATGTAAATTCAATTTCAATATTTACTTTAACTTGCAGGTGTTAACGTCAGCACGGATGAAATGAAAATTCATTGAAAATTGAGTCATAATTTAAGAAAAATGTTTCAGCTTTATGAATGAAATTGCACGTTTTGTTTTGATTTAGAACATGAGGTCATTTTCACCAGTGAAAACGTTTACCTTTGTAAAATTAAGATCTAAGTTCAAGTATTTATTTATTTTTATATTGTTAAATATCTGAACGCATAGTATTTATTCTGTAAAGTTTTTGGAAAGTCAAGTGACATGTTTTTAATATAACTTCCTTTAACCCGGAATCCTTGTACGATTATCGACAAGGTCTATTGAATACACAAAAAATCAACGTTTAAACGCACAATATCCAAATGAAGCACAATTAAAACAAACATACGTATATTTCGTGAGTAACTTTTACTCGCACCATCAGTGTCAATAAAAACGAAAATTGGCATCCCTTCACTCCCCCTTCCCCCAAAGACGTGAAACTGATAGTCAAAAACCCAAATGACCTGTCATTTGGGTTTATAGTCTTTTGTTATTTATTTATTATTGTTCGTTTTATACATATAATTTATTTATTTATTTTATATTATTTACCATGTTTGACAATGTTATGTATTTAATAATGTTAAATTACTGTTTTGAACATGATTTGAAACCAGGGCTTAATGCAGGACTAATACCTGTAGCGTACCCCTCACCTCCTCTCCTCCGCTGTCACTCTAATCTGCATATTTATGCTTCATACATTATTTTAAAAATTTAAAGCATTGTTTTTCTATTTAGCAAAATAAAATTTTTTAATACATCCATGTGCGTATACTTAGGTATCAACTATTCCGCTTTTAATTTATTACTACTTCCAAATAGAAACCTTTGCCTAATCTTAATGTTAATTAATCTCAGAATTCCGCGATTAAATAATCTCAGGTTTATGATTAAGAATGAGTGTTAACACAATATGAATAGTTCGCAGCTATGCAGAATAGAAAAAGACTATTTCTGTCTACTCTTTATTCTGATCAAAATAGCATTAAAATGATTTGAAATGGAAATAAATAAAATTTTGAATTTAAGAGCGATTGCGCTCGAGCCTGCCCAAACACGAAGACTGACATAACAATCGAGCCTGTTTTATCCCCATCCACACATTACGTCACTTATAAGTGTTTTGATACAAAATAAGGTAAAAGATTGGAGATGATAGGGAAAGGAAAGGGTAATTTAAGATTCGTTTTTCGAAAGTGTTATTGCACTGAGCTCCGGAGCGCAGTGTTTATGAGCTCCGCTGAATTCTGGGCAATAGTTAAACATTTACTAAAAACAGAGAAGTACCGGAGCTGAGCTCCGGTGGGCTCCGGCGCAAATTCAGCTCTGGTTGCAACGATAAACAAGATTGACATTTGACAACCATTTTTGGCGATCTATCTCCTGACACAGATAATACGTAAGTACCGAATTTTTTTATCGCTTCCCGATATGCAAGAGTTCTAAAAAGTATATACAGAGTGTGTTATCTTTGACAATACAATATTATCAGAACTTAATTACCAATTAATAGATTAATTTTAATTAAATAAGGATTAAGTGTTGAGAAAACTATTTAGAAATCCAAGATAGTTTAATTAATTTCCAGCCAAGAATTTTTTTTATTTATTTATTACGAAGTGAAGGGACCATAAATATTTGTTTGTTACAATTATGTAAAGTATCATTCGTAGTAGTATAAAAATCTGCTGCGAGATTTCACCGAGACATCCAGACAACAAACGATAAACGAACTTAAATAAAAGAGTGTCAAATTCTTTTTTTCTTTCCTGTTGCAATTTTTTCTCTACTTTTGCTGAGATGCTTGTAATTCCAATTTTATTTCATGCATCATTTTTCTTTTTCATTTTCATCTTTTTCTTTTTCTGCTTATGCGAATTAAATACACAAATGTGCCAATATAAAAAAAGAGCCCCACCAGTGGCTGAGAGGTTCTGCTCTTAAAGCTGGTAGACGGGAGGTGCTGGGTTCAAATCCCTGTCGCACTCGTCGACATAACTGTTCGGAGTTTTTCGTGGTTTTCTTCGAACCTTGCCGTAAATACGGGTTAGGATCCCTTAGAAAGACCCCCACGGAGGGCACTCCCCCCCAGGTCCTATATCCCTTGTGTTGATAATCGGCCGTCATAAAATCAACCAAACAATATAAAAAAAAACTGTATATCTATCCATTAATGCTTTAATTATTTTTCAATGTTTTACGTTAAAAAACATTCCAATGACTATCATGACTATATATTTTTTTTATATAAAACCATTTTTTATTTGAAATCAACGCATTCTGAATCCAGTGAAATATTATTTTTAAAGAATCTGGTGTAGAAATTTCGGTTCGTATTTTAATTTTAAGATGACATATCTTGTCACATATTAGTTATTAAATTCAATTATACTATTATCCAATCATCAATTTGGTTCACATAAATCCTATGTTTGCCATAACACAACTGAAATAATCTATATTATTCATTTACAAGAGCATTTATTTAAAAAGCTTTCAACTTACATTCCTCAACCAACAACAGATTTAGGAATTATATTCCGCAATTTAAAGCATTTAAGCGCCATCTATTGGCTTTAATATTCACTATTTTCTCCATTTCCTACAGTATGTCTTTGTAATTCAACAAAAGATTTCATTTAGCGGGTTTTCAAACGTTCCATACAAATAAAAATTCAAAACATTTCCCCCCCCCCCCCCCCCAAAAAAAAAAAAATACTTTCCGAAATCCAAAGAGTATAAAACATCTTTTAATAATTATTTAATATCCTTAAATGAAAAGAGAAGGAACAAAACAATTAATTAAAATTATCAAGCACAGGGGCGCCATTTCGGGGGGGCTGGGGGGGGGAGCAACCGCCCCCCCCCCCAAGGAATTTGAAATTTCAGAAAATTTATCAGTTATCACAGGTTAGACAAAAGAAAAATGATCAAAAGCTAAAATAACATCAGATTTCACAGATTTGATTTCAATAAAAGAAACTAGTCTGATGTGCCAATCCCAAAACTTTCTTCTATCTCATACATGTTTCACATACACCAAAACCAAATCAGCACCAATTTATACTAAGGTCTAACTGAATCTAAAATTTTATTAAATTATGTGCATTAGTTCTGGAGATATAGCTATCATGAAAATCGTGCAAAATGTAGCCTAGCAGTGCCACCTGTTGGGATATTTATACCAAATCGTCATCAACGTCTATTTTCGTCAAGGTCTAACCGAATCTGAAGTTTGGTGAAATTCTGTGCATTATTTCTCGAGATACAGCTATAGGAAAAATCATGAAAAATTTAGCAAAGCAGCGCCATCTGTTGGGCGATTTACACGAAAAACTAATCACCACCCATTTATATCAATGTCTAACGGAATATAAAGTTTTATCGAATTCCGTGCATTAGTTCTTGAGATACAGTGCCCACAAAATTTTTGTCACATACAGACACTGAGACACACAGACAGACATTTTCTAAAAACAGTCCAATCGTGTTCAAAACCTTCTAAAACGTATAAATCCGTCGAAAACAGGAAGAGGTAAATTTTCGTAAATCCAATACCTTTTTCTTGTAAAGATAGAAGAAAGTAATATACATTTAATAAACACTTTAAACATTGAAACTAATAATTATCAAAAATGTTTTCTAAAGCATTCTATTGCAACATTCTATAAGTGAGACATTTATCATAAATGAGTATTTTGCAAGTTTTAAAAATATATATGAGAAAAAACTCTATGAATTGCTTCTCAGCTGTGTACAGCATGATTAAAAGTTAACTCGTCATCCTCAAGGCTAGAATTTTAGTGATAAATTATCTCTTTAGCCTAAAATTTAAGGGGAATTTTTTTTGGGGGGGAAGGGGTGGATGGTGGTGGTGTATTCATTTTCCTAATTATATGATTTGTTAATTTTGTTTTATTAGTGTCACATTATATTTACTCCAATCGTTATAATGCTATTAAATCATTTGCTTTATTAAATGATATGATCTATACAGTATGCTCTTAAAAATCTCCACAGACTGACACTACAGTCCTGCCCAGATTTGATTGTAACCAACCCGAATCCTGACTTTAACCCAACAGACTTCAAGCCGAATCCGAAATATTCATACCTGAACCCGAAGTGAAAGAAAATGAATGTATATTTTAATGCATTTATGGAAAAGTAGTCTACAAGTTTACCGATTATGTACAAAAAATAACACATATACACCCACTAATATTCAAATATATAGTTTTTTCATTTAAAAATTATTCAGAATATCCTTTTGTATAATCGGTTGATATTGAACCCGATTCCAAAGTGTCAAAGCATAACCCGAAGCGTATACAGTTTACTCGACCCGCAACAACACCAAAAAAAAAAAAATTTAATCAACCAAACCCAAAACGAAATGCATTTCGGGTAGCCGATGCAGAACTGTAATTTCCAGTAAACCCGGATAGGTCAAAAAAATTGTCATTGACAGCAACCCTACCCGAAATGAAAGAAAATTAATCCATATTTCAATATGATTTGGAAAAGTAGACTACAATTATATCTCTAATAACAATTTTATCTTTTATATAGAAAAATTATATTTTTTCATCTGAAAATATTAGGATTTCTTTGAAAACCCGGGCACACGAACCAGACTCAAAATAGTGAAAATCTAACTTGAACCCAAAACAATTAACACTTTGATAACGGGCCAGGATTGACCACTAATTTTGCATAAAATCGTTCTACAAATTCCAAAAAAATTCCCTGTGACAGATTTCTCTTAAAAATATCCTAATATAAGTGTATGACAGATTTTAAAAAGTCGTACTAATAGAACAAAAAATAGTCTACTGGGACATATAGGTCCCAACCGCAGTCAAATGTTCCAAGTCAACCTGCCCCGCAACGAAAATAAGCCGCGTCAACCTGGCTCGATACGTACTGCAGATTGGGTCGTGATGCCCCACCTAATGCAGGAGCAAGAGACGTGAGACCAAGGGTTTTGCAAATTTCTGAATTGTATAGAATTTAGATCATAGTCTGAAGAGGAAGTCAGAAAATGATTGCGAAAAATTTTTTCTGACAGAAAATCAGTAATGCAAATTTTCTTATACCTATGGATTACAACATTTGCAAATTTCGTAACTTCTTGGTGGTGTTTGTGTGCTGATTATTTCGTGACCGATTGAGTTTCACGACTTATTTTCGTGATTGTTTCATAATTTTTTTTTGTGATAATTTTCGAAAATTTGCTATTTTCTGTGAATCAATGACGAAATTGATTTTTTCGACCATTTGTCTAAATTCGCGACATTTTTTTTCAACCGATCGATGAAATTCGCTATTTGTTTTCGCCATCTTTTGACGAAATTCACGACTCTTTTCTACGATCGTTTGTTGAAAATCGGGAGTTATTTTCTGCAACCGACTGACAAAAATTGCTATTTTTTTTCGCAATCTTTGACAAATTTTTTTTTACCATCTGTCGAAATTCAGGATTTTTTTTTTTTTTGGCAACTGATCGACGAAATTCGCTGTTTGTTTTCGCGATCTTTTGACGCAATTTGCAACTCTTTTCTACGATCCTTTGATGAAATTCGGAAGTTTTTTTTCGCAACCGACTGACAAAAGTAGATACTTTTTTGTGCGATCTTTGACGAAATTCTCCTTTTTTGCGCGATTGTTTGACTAAATTCGTATTTTTTTTTTTCTGTTGTTCAATCTTTTGGCGAAATTCGCAATATTTTTCCTAGGTCGTTTGAAAAAATTAATGCTTTTTTCGCCGACCAATTTACTAAATTAACTTTTTTTCTAATTCCAATTCGTAAAATTCACGATGTTTATCACGATCAGTTGACAAATTGCTTTTTTGTATCGCGGACTACCACTAAAATTAAAAAAATATTCGCTGAAGAATCACACGTTTGTGAAAGAAGTTAAGATAAGAAGGCAAAATCTCATACTGCATTTTTTATTTTGGGGATCTATTTTTATTTTGTGCAAGATTTGGTCAATCCTGCAGGATATTTCAACCCCTGTCCCTAAAAAAAAACTTTGTCCCCGCCCCCCCCCCTCCCCAAGAAACTCTTGAAATGGCACCCCTGCAATAAAACCTGCAAAGAAGGAGTTGAAAAGGACTGTAAAAAAGCTGCATTTTAGACAGGTCTCCATCTTAGCAAGTATAATTGTATGGCGTTTTTTTTTTCGTCGAAACTTGTTTTTTTTTTTTTTTTTTTTTTTTTTTTTTGCCCGTTTGAGAAATAATTATGTTATAGACAGGTTTCGCTTAGACACGTTTCACTGTAATACAACTATACTCTTCAGAAGTGCTTTATAGAAAGGAGGTTTTAACAGTCTTAAAGAATACCTGAAAAAAAACGGTACCTGTCTATAACTGAAAACTTTCATAATATTTTAAAATTCTACTTGCTAAGACAAAACCTGTTTAAAAAGGAATTTTTTCGAGGTCACTTGTGATTCCGTATTAGAAGTACTACCGTCTTTGTGTATATGATTCAGTAAACGTTTCTCGTTCGGGGGGGGGGGTACAGCCCCCCCGAATTCTACCCTTGGCTATGCCACTACCTTAAAAAAAACTTTGCCCCCCCCCCCAAGAAAGTTCTGAAATGGCGCCCCTGATCAAGCAGGAAATTTTGAAAGGTTTTCAAAATGGAGTTTAGAAAGGAAATTTGCAATGATTGAGCGTTTAGATAAATTACGCTTTCTTTGCCAGTGTTTAAAACTCTTACTTATTTTTATTTATTTATTTATTTATTTAACAACTTCTAGATTTACAGTTAATTTTTATTTCTCAATATTTAAGTGCTACATTCTAATTGAACAGCACTGAAAGGTGAAATCAAACTTTACCCTTTTTTTTTTCTCTTTTGCCATATATATAAAGGACATAAATAGTTTTTTCAGTGATCTGCTAGGAATAATCCCTCCAATTTTATTTATTTATTTATTTTTTACAATCAGATCCACATTTTTAGTCTTCGAAAAATGCTTGCTGTCAAATGACTATAGGATAGGCAAAACTTTAAAAACCCTATTTCTAATCATCAAGAATAACATAATCTTAATTTGTTTGAAACAATTTAATGGCTTAATAAATTTGCTCAGATTAGTTAAAATATTTATTTTTTAATTCCCTACAATTAATTTTACCTTTGTTCTCGAAAAATGTAACCGGAGTTAATAAATTTCTATTTAGTAAAATAAAAAAAAAGAGATAATAACATGTGTTCCCCAGAAAACACTATTAATCTATATTCCAAAAAGGATTTCCTAGAAAAGGAACCTGATACCATTTGGACTTTATTCATAATTCGCTTAGAATATAAAGCAATATATCCAGGTTTTGAGCAAAGAGTTTTTATCTTTGAAACTTCTGTTACTCTAATTTTGGTAGAAAATATCGTTTTATAAATAAAATTTTCTTTTAAAGATAAAATTTAATTTCAATAGGTAAAGAAAGTTTAAACAAACAAAATATTTTTTTTTTCGTACAAAATTATTGAAGACAAAATAATTAATTTAATGGATATAATCTCTGTTACAATACTTTAATATTTTTTACTGCAACTGCAAATTTCAAAAGCTGTTATTAATTTTCAAATTATATTTTTTCGTGCGCTTGCAAATTTTATAGAGATATCACACAGATATTTAAGCCATATTTCTGTTATTCAGTAAACACTATATCTAAAGCTAGAAATAAGAAATTTTCGCAAATAGCTTCTGGTCCTTAGGTGGTATTTTTGTAGTCGCCAGTTTCTGACCAATAGTTACTTTATAATTAGTAGCCATCTACTGATAATTGTGAATATTTTCATTGATATCCAAAACGAACAGCCAATTATCGCAGAAAAAAACGGAAAGTGCTGTTTGACTCGAAATTATGTTTTCTTTTAATTTATGTTTAAAAAAAAAAGCTTGGGGTCTTCATACTGAAATTGCCCCAATCTCTGAAATTTTCAATACAAACACCTAATTTTGACATAATATATGCAAATTTGACATTAGGATACAAGACAACAAGTCATTCGGTCTAGGAATTAAGAAGGTTTAAAGTTTGTAACTCCTAAAGTTAAATTGATATGCAATCGTTGTTAAACAGATTGCAATGAGAGTTTTCTTTAAGTATAACTCAAAACCTACTCTGCCAAATGAGCTGTAATTTTGGATTCGCTTTTTTGAAGTGTCTAGAAAAATACGTATCTTTCATATATATATATATATATATTACAAAATTTAAATTTTTGTTTCGTCAAGGTTAACATTATTCTATATAAATTTTCCTTTTAATAATATTCCATCTATTATATGGCTTATTAAATTAAAACCTATTCTTAAACTAAGCTATCATTCTCCATATGTAAAGATATAAGACCTTAATCCACCTAATAATATTTATTCCAAATTGCTTAAATATAAAAATGGCGCTAAATACTTATATTTCTTATATAAAACATTTTATTATTTAAATCCCTATTAAAATTCACTATTATTTCTCGTGTATATCAAACCTCTCTAAATTCCATACTTAATTGCTAAAATGTTATAATTCCTAAATTATTCCGTTCTAAAAAACCTATTTATTTAAAATCATTCTTTTATTAAAATATCAAAATGTCTATTATAATATTTCAATGCTTTAATATATTCTAGTTTTATTCCGCATCAATGAGTTTTTTTTCTGTTCTGTTTTTCTCTAGCATAAGCTAAAATTATCGTCTGGCAATCATCCAAAATCTATTTTTAGCCGGTATTGTCGAGATCAGATCTTATTGTTTGTTTACACATTGTGTACCTGATTTCGCGGCTATAGATTGTTCTAGAAAAATACTTTCGCGCTACGGAAGTAAAATCACCTGTAGATTAGTTCGCCGGAATTGTTAATACGTCCATCTTAAAGTGATTATGATTGGAGAAGGGAATTCAGGTGACTTGATTGTCACTTTGCACTAGTGTAACTTAAATACGTAGGCGCAGATAAATCAGGGAGACAGACAGATGAGAGAGAGTTGTGTTTTCGTAGGTTAGAGAGTTCTAAGTTTATTCGAAGCTTTTTCGAGACGTCCAGTTTCCACAATGACTGCCATGTTCAAGCCCAGTGATATTTGTACCGTACCTAATAAGATTTTTGGTACCTGTAATAACATCTTATCTTTTCTTCGGTAATACCATCGTGTTAATTCTAAGACCTCATCATGCAAAGAAGATTTGAAACTCCGACTGCCACATAGAGAGGATTTAGTAATGATTTTAATCCGATTTGCTACAGCATTTCTCCTGCTTGGTTGTTCCTGATTGTGTAATAAAGCTATGAAACATAAAATTCGACTTCTTACTTCTGGAGTACACGCATTTTCTTAGTGATATAACCATCCAGCCTATGCCTGTGCGTCAATACATGGTAACCCAACTTAAAACAGATTTCGCCAACTGCCTTTTTAAGCTCCAATATGTCACTATATCACATATATATATTCAAAATAAATATGTTTCCGAAAAAAATATGAATTGTAAACGACACATTTATTCAGATTAATTGATTTCGAGATGCTCCAAATATGCGAATCTGAAATATCACCTAAATCCAACCAGCAAGTTTTAAGCTTTGTTTAAAAAACTATAGTCATTGCACTTCATTTTTCAACTATTAATATTAAATTTAATATCAGGAGTTCCAAAACTTCCAATGTGCTTAATTCCTTAACTTCTTCACCGAATTACTTCCTGTATTGTATCCTTTTCAGTATCCTGAAAAATCCAAATACGAAGTCAAAATTAAGTGTTTGTAATGAAAATTTCAGAGTTTGGTTCTATGTTACTATGAAAACGACCCCCTAAACTTCTATGTTTAACATCAAATACGACAGAAGTTTCAGTCGAATGGCTATTTCCTTCTTTTTTTGGACAATTTTAGTGATTAGAATGTATGGGGCGTTCTCTTTTTGCATGTCTAGTTAATGATTTAACGGTAGAAACGTTTGAATTTTATTTTGTTGGGTTCGCATTTATTTTTCTTCTTTTATTAGAGACAACTTTACTTAAATAAACAAACATTCGTGATGACTTCTCTTTATTATATTTATTTAATGATAGAAGAAGTGGGTAACAATGTTTTTATTATTTGAAAATGTTATATCGCTTGTCCTCACAGAGCTCGAAAAACTCAAGAACATTCGAATCAATTCGAATGGGACGTTTTTGATCATCCCCCTTACAGTCCGGGCGACGCCGAGTTATTTTCATATTTTCACTAATATGAATAATTGGACTGCGCAGTACTTCGATTACGATGACGAACTTCAAAATGTCGTGAAATGCTGACTACGTTCCCAAGAGGCCGACTTTTATGAATAAGCAATTTTTAAATTAGTGAAGCGATGACACATGCTTTAACTTAAATGTCGACTATATTTAAAAACTAGTCGGATGTGCCAATCCCATAACATTTTTTTATCTCCTACATGTTAACACTTTAAAATTCGCTATCATAACGTCAATGAAATCAATATTTTCGTACGCCTGCTGCTTGCGAATCGTCGGGTTACTTGGATGAGATCACCCTTCGTTGCACTAGCGTAGGATGTACAACACAACTACGAAAAGTCTTCTGGCCTGCACTGGCAGGGATAGATGGCCTCCCTATTCCTTAGTTTTGTTTTTTTCCGCTAATTTTACTGGAAAACACGAAGGTAAAATGAGTGGAACCCGGTTACAGAAGATTCATTCCCAGTTCTCGTCAATATTGAATTTGAATGAGAATGTTGCCAAATTAGTCGGTTATAGCCATATTTGGCTTCATTCTTACTTCATTTCTATTTTGTCGCCAAATTTGACGATACTTTGCCAAATATCGGAAAATTTGGCGACATTTAGCGAAATATCACCAAGCTAGGCGAGAATTTGATGCCGGCGAATATGAATATATAGTGTTAAACATATGAGTTGGAACGATGGTTATAACAATGAAAGAAAATTTGCAAGAAAACATGTTCATTAAAACCCTTTTATGGATGAATTCTGTTGCCGTGTTTCAAAATGTCAGCCACCCTAAAATTTCAAACTGCTATAGCTCAGCCATTTTCTAAGATAGAGGCAAAACAAAAATTGCTCCGGAATCATTGGATCAAGGCCGAACATTTAACGGAAAAACGATTAGCATTTCTAATTTTGTTGTACATTTTTTAAAATTTGAAATTTTTAAATGGCTATCACAGCGCCCCCTTCCGGCGAAATAGGCGCAAATTCAACTGGGACCTGCAGGCCATAGTCAAAAACATATACAAAAAATTTGGTTCAATTCTGTGCATAACTTCGTACACTTTTCGATGATTTAATAATGAAAATGCAACAAATATCGGTATCACAGCACCCCCTTTCGTCGGAATATCTCCAAATTCAAGTGGGACCTGATGGCCATAGCAAGGAAACTATAAATGAACATTAGTTCAATTCTAGGCATAACTTCATATACTTCTCGGTGATACAAAGAAGACATACACACGGACATTTTGTCTTTCTTAATCTCTGACCCCTAAAACCTGCAAATCCGTCGAAAACCGGAAGTCGAAAAAAATTACGATTACAATATTTTCTTCTATCATAGATAGAAGAAAGTAATAATGAAACGCTATAGTTCTAAGATGTACGTAATAAAATATTTTTTCTATGGATGTGTTTTATTTATATCCAAATGGAGTCTACTTTCCAAACTCACCTTGTATTCTTCCCTCTCAGGAAATTAGTTCAGTCGAAACTAAATCAGTTGAAAACAAGTTGGAAATTGTACGTCAAACGTTACAAACGAGGTGCGTTCGTACGCACGTTTTAGAATTAAATTCATGATATCCCGTGCGTAGAACGGGTTAAACAGCTAGTTAAGTATATATTTTATGACACTGTTCATACAAATATCTTAACTAGTTATATAAATATTCAGATATATATGTATCAGCTAGTTATATAAATATTCAGATCTTGATGATTTTTAATTCTGTGAAATGAATTATATCGTCTGCAGATTAATTTCTGTCATAAAATAAGTATCTCGGTCGCTTGACGATTTAACATCCATCAGAAGCTCATATAACAAAAAAGCACCGATTTAAAAAAAAAATCAAATTTCTTAATAAATATTTTTATTAATATCTCCTAAAGTTTTGATTCGATTTTGATAAAATTTGAAATGTCTCGACAAATTTATGCAAAGATAATATATTTCAAATTGCAAACCATTTGGTTGGGTAGTTTTTGCGTTGTTATATGCGGACGGACAGACAGACGGACGGACAGACAGACAGACGGACGGACAGACGGACGGACCAAACGACGACTATAGGTGCTACGTATTTATATAATTACGAACGCACCTAATGAAGAACATTATTATTTGGGTCCTTAATTATTTTTAAATACTTTTTAGTATTTTTTAATGTTTTTTAATTAGCATATTTCAACGTTTAATCGCTTACTGGCAACAGGTGAGCAGTTATTTTCAGCTGCGTCTCTACCTAAAATAAAAAGACGAAAAATATATTTTTTAAAGCTCAAGTAAAATTGGTTTCATCTTCATGATCTTCTCTTCAGTGACAGAACTATGCTGTATTAAATAATTCATGATATTGAAAATATTTCATTTCTGATATTGTCTATAGAATATCAGCAATGTACTAATAATTACATTTTATAAAACTTTCAAATTTAAAACAAATATTTCGTCAGTATAAATATTCTGTTATAATTTATTTTTATGTCAATAACATTACAATATTTTTAGATTACAAATATCCCCATACTCGCATAATAATTTAAAAGTTAGCCAAATTTTACGTGAAGATCGTATTGCAAGTTGGAATTTTTATAAATAAATTTTTTCAATGTCATTTAATCAATTGCATCACACTATTTATAAAATATCACAATTACTGTTATTCGTTGATTCAATTTTGTAAAAAAAAAAAATATATTGAAACTAAGTTCTTCAAATTCTGAATGAATATTAAAATTTATTAATTAAAATAAAAACAAGATTTTCTGAAAAAGATATTAATTAAAAAATGCTCAATTTTTCAGAAACTCGTATAAAAATATATATCCCAGTATATATTGTGTAATATTATAGTTACATGCATTTATTTAGATAGTTAAAAAAAAAACAGACTATGTGAAGTTTCAAATCTCTAGCTTTAATAGATTTCAGAAAAAGTGTACCGAAAGTTGTAAAAGTGTTCCGATAAAAATGGAAAACAAAATATACAAACTATAAAATTTAAGTAACACGCTTTTCATCCACAATTTAATGCATTGAATATGCATTACTATCGACAATGGACTTGTATGCAAAACTTGAACAAAATTGGATCGTTAAATATGTAATTTCAATCACAAACGCTGAAAATAACCTCGTTCATGATACGGTACGGCTCTAAAAATACTTGACTGTGGCATTGTCATCGGCAGTGAAGTTGCGTGAAAATTTTAGCAAAATTGTTTTCCTAGATATGGGATTTAAATCAGAAATCTAAAAGAATGCTTTTGCTCTTTGTAAGGAGCGTCCCTGAAAATACTTGAATCATTGTCATCGACAATGAACTTGCGTGCAAAATTTGAGCAAAATAGGTTCCTTAGATATGTGATTTCAATAAAAAATCTATAAAAATGTTTTCGCCCCTGGTGATGTACAATCCTGAAATTACACAAAAAAATGTAGTTTCCTTTGTATACAACATTGAAGGAAAATCAGTTAAAACGAAGTGGGTCGAAAATAGATTGCAAGATTTTAGACCGACATCTGGACAGCAAATTAAATAAGAGCGTGTGTTTAAATAGATATATACATATATGAGTGGTATTATTTGTTCAAGGTCGAAAAGACTCTATTTAGGGTTGTTTTATATATTGTGAAACTACATAAATTAGTAATTTTCGGAAATGTTTGCATCTGGCCTATTTTTTAAAGTTCAAAACTAAAAAATCTATAATTTTAAACGTTTTATGTAATTTTTGCACCTTACGCTTTGATTTTTAAACTTTTGTGAAGAAAACAGTATATAACCTTATTGGAGGTTTAATTGCACAATAAACCTTCAGCCACGAATTATTTCAAGAAAGATTATTTTCCCCTCGTTAAAGTTCCTTTCTTCAAAACAAATTAATCATATTCGATCATAGCAATTAAGATCTACGTTAAATTGTGTCTTTAATCTTTTGTTATCTAAAAGAATTGACACAAAAGACATTCTTCAATGAACGTAGTAAACGAAATTTAAATACAGTTTTGCAGTTTATTTACGCGAACTAATTTATTAACTTCCTTTAGTTTAAACATTTTTCCATCAGATAAATTAGATTTATTCATATAATGACTTGATTTACCGTGGAAATTTTTCAGATACATTATGCAACAGTTAGTGTTCGTTATGAAAGTTTTCTATTTCTTGGAGGTAGATAGTATAGTTTCCTTAATATTTTTGATTGGTGATTGGACAGAAAGTTTTAAATCATAAAATGTTTGAATAAAGTAATATATTTTCTATCCCTATTTTCGAGTTGTTAAGGACGTCAGTGATGCATGTATTGATTTAACACTTAAACACTTTCACTAAAATAATGTAAAAACATCAGTAAAATATTACAAATTCATCTGACATATTTCGTAAAGATTCAGGAAAATATTAGTATTGCTATATGGTTATGCAATTATTTATAGAAAATCTACAACTTTACTTTAGACTTGCCGAATGTTTACCGTAAAGTATTCGCTGCATTTTCGAAATGATCTTCGGTGGAAGTAATTTTTCTACATCACTTCTTGGGAAATCAAATTAAACTTTCTCTCATTTAAAATTGCTTTTCTATAATAATTGCAGAAAGACTATTTTCTAGACTTATTTTAATTTCTATTAAACCGTAATTACCAAACCTCAGCGTAAGAATTGACATTATGATGACTTGTGATATTATTAACATAATGAATTATGTCATTATTTTATTCTGTATGTTATAGTGATCCCTTCGTTATACTTTATTTTCAAATATTATCTTTCGAGTAGATGCAGCATGGGTGATAGGCTATATATTAAAATAGTTGAACCGCTTGGCGTTTGCTGATAGTACCTTAAAGTTTTACAATCTTAAAATGCAAAATTTTAATTTATATTGTGTGAAAATTAAAACATGCAAAACAAAGAAGAAAAATAAAGAATTTTGCCCTCTATTTCCGCTTTTATAAATTGTTAATTCGGCGATCACTATAACAGATTCCTTTCCTATAACCTTTCCCCAAATTATCCCGCACCCACCCTATATCTCGTACAATTCACGCTCATAAATCGATAATATGGCAATCACCGTAAAAGGGCTCTCCATATCAATATAACGAACTCTGTGAGATTTGCGCCCATAAATCGTTAATATGGCATTCACTATATCAGGCTCCTGTGCGCTTCACGCAACATAAATCGCTTAAACGACAATCATTATAACGAGGCTCTGACCCCTATAAATCGTTAAAATGGCCAATAACTATAACATCTACTGCAGATTTCTAGAGGATATAAAACAATCTGTAGCGAAGCACTAGCAGTCATCACAGACAACTCTCCTATCACATTCACCCTCCTCTACGAATTCAAAGGAATACCACTTTACACCTACATAACAATGTCATAGCACAAATCCATTTCTCACATTTACCCATTAAACACAAGATTCCGGGATGGCAAATTCACCCAGCGTATGAAACTTCCCACTTCCAAGTTAACCCTAACTACAACTCCTACTCCCCTCCTCACCGCCTAATAGTCTTCACCGATGGCTCATGCACTGAAACCGGCTTTGACGCAGCTTTCTGCGACACGGAATTCGGACTGCTGAATCACAGGTGGGCCTGCATATTGAAATACTGCAACTCAATATATCAATCTGAGCTCTTTGCCATCCACAAAGCTCTAGAGTTGATTTCTGAACAACCCACAACCATTTACTAGCAAAGGAAGCAAAAACAAAAACATCTATAGACATCTCGCTTCCTGCGCCCCACTCTTATATCAAACGATTCCTAAAACGCGTCTGATAGAGCATTGGCAAAACCACTGGTATTTCACAGAGAACAGTGGATATAGCTATCACATAGTCCCACTGGTATCTCGCAGCCTCCTAACATTAGCACCCTCAACCACTGCCTTCTTATGGAACATATCCCTTTCGGATTTACTTGCACAAGATTAAAAGAGCCAGTACCTCGACCTGTGAGTGAGTCGCATAGGCATCTGCCTCACACTTCTATTATAATTGACTCCTAACAGTTCGATGGCATGTTCGTTTCCGCTCTTCTCCTCCTAGTGATTGTCTGGATAATATCCTCTCCCACCCAGCACTTCTTAACAAACTTAGAATTATCTTCATTTTCCTAATGGATATCTGTAACCTTACCCGCTCCAGTGCTACGAATTTGGCACATGGTTACCAGCATTAATCATTCATGAAGCATCATCTTCACTGGCAGTGTTGCGTGGGAGGTTTGTCTCCGGCAGAGAATGCGAACCTGATATGTTATTTAAGGAAGTTTGACCATAGTATATCTTTTTACACCCCGCCCCCTGTCGCGTTTTCCGGAGATTCATCTCCGGCTGAAATATGTATTTTTTAAGACCTTAATAAAGGAACTGGGAGGGACATATATGCTCTACAGAGCTGGTATCCCAGTCTGAGCAGTCACCCCTAGACATTTAAATAACTATAAGATGACTATTCGTTGATACACAAAATCGTAAAAAACCTTAAACAAAAAAGTATAATCAAAAACTCATCTGGAAAAAATAATTGTATATCTTTAAAACGATGTAAAAGTAAACGCTTAAAAATGTTGTCGCAAAAAAACTAACCTATAAAATTTGACCTGTGCAAACATTTAAATTAATCTATTAAACAAAGAATTACTTACTTGTCACGTGATCTAGATTATTTAGGATGCGATTGCGAGATATTTGCCCTTCATTTCTTCCTCTTCGGACTGGTAATTTTGCTTTCTCATTTCTCGAACGGAGAAAATGTTAATCGAAAACTGATTTCGATTGATTTATTTAAAAAATCGGAAAAAAGCGGGAGATTGATATTAAAAAAAAAATTAACCGTTTCCCGAATGTCCTTTCTATACAGGATATAACGCTTAATTTCGGTTGGCAATGATTTGATATCGAAATCATTTAATAAAAAATAAAGTCCACATCTTGTAGGAGAAATATGAAAAAAGAAAAGTCACTGTATGAATTCCGAATAAACTTTATTGAAAAGAAGACAAACCTTACAATATCATGGTGAAATTATAAATTTGATTTTGATTTAAATTTGAAAACTATACTGCTGACATACTGATGATTTCGCTATGAAAATCAAAGATTTAAAAATCAATAAAGAAAGCATTTTGGTAAGTTTGAATATAGTGTCCTTCGTTCCATCTATAGACATCGATTCAGAAAGTAGTTGATAAAGAGCAAACACTTAATCACGAAATGAAAACTACAGTTATTTCTCCCCTACATTTGATCACTAAAAACAACACATTTTTATTCAATAATAAAATTTACAACCAACCAAGAGAAGTAACAACGGGCCCCTCCGTTTCCCGGATTTTCGCAGAGATTAAACAGCGGCTTTTTGAAGAGTTAATATTGAAGCGTAATGATTGTATTCCTTCCTTTTTGTGTCGATACGTTGATGATGTGTTCATCGTATGTGATCACGGATTACAGGAACTTTATAAATTTCTCAACAGGATCAACGACATGGATTCAAATATTAAGTTTACAGATGTTGAAGAAAATAACGAATTACATTTTTTGGATGTGAGATTAAGCAAAAATATGTGTAATCTGACTTTAGAACGCACAGTATACAGGAAAATGAATAAGTCAACTAATGCCATTTCTTACGACAGCAGTTCACTGTTTAATTATAAACTCGCAGCTTATAATTTTTATTTAAGAAGGGCTTTTAAACTCTTTTCAACTAATCATTTACAAATGGAACTTAATACTATAAGAAATATCGCCACAGGAAATGAGGAAATGGCTTCCCGCTTTATCTTATTAATATGTTAATTAACTCTTTTCAAAATAATAAACAATCCACCAAGAATAACTTAACAAGGAATAAATACTGCAGGATGAATTACATACCGGAGCTTTTTGAAAAACTGCAACACTCTCTTTTTCCATTTGAAATAAATTTGATTGCTGCGCCCCCAATTAAGTTGAAGAATTTACTGCCTGCAAAGATTGATCCTGTCCCGCGCCATGAAAAGCCCGGAGTGTACATCATCTCATTTGACACTGAAAATGATGGGCAGCTTGAATATATCGGGATGACAAGTAGAAAGTTGAAAGATCGTATAAAAAAACATGAAAGTGACCTAAAATTCAATAGACCATATACCGCTCTGTCGAGACTTTACCAAAAGGAAAACATTAAAATAGATCTTAATAATGCCAGAATAATATGCCCTCTAAAGTATTGTTATGAACTAACAATACGTGCATCCATAGAAATAATAAACAAGAAGGAAAAAGCGTGCAACGACGTATTATCTTATAACATTCCAAATATATGGCTAGGTTTAATCAGAAAGCAATAAATGTAATAAATTTCCCCTTCATTTTGCCCCAAATCTTTCCTATTTAATGGTATTGACCATTGGAACCCGGATTAATGTTTTTCGACCCTCCCTGATGTTCTCAGTTTTGAAGCGTGCTATTTTACGAGTGAGATCCAGACAAGCGAAGTTAACGCCGTTTTGATAACCCGATTTACCTGAATCCTGATGAAGGCTGGGCACGTAGCCGAAAGTACTAGATGATTTTAATGTAAATTTTTAACATCTATTAAAGTATTTTAGTCATCTTTTACGTAATTGATCACATTATTTTTATATTTTTAAAACTGTTTTACAAAGATGAATTTTAGCATTCCGAACTATTTTATTTTATATTGAATTAATAAAAAAGATCACTAAACATACTATGAACGTAAAATAAAAAATGAACAACTTTTTATAAAATTATTTAATTTCAAATTATTTTATAAGTTAATTTAAAACTTATCGGTTACTTATTTCATTTAACTCTTTGAAAGGCGGTAGGATATTATTTATACCCATTAATTTTAATTTCTAAATGCCACAATCGGACCGGAATTTTGGAGCAAATTTTGCTTCTACAATGTATTTCAAGAAAAGCTTCTACTTATTTTAAAATAAAGTTGTTCGTAAATTCTGGTGTAATTCAATTATTTCAACATCTTCACAACAAAAGTATTTCGCACACGAAAGGATTAATTTTCATAAGATCGTTATCGTTATATAAGTATGTTTATCTTATAGCTGGTTCTCTAATATAAGGCTTTTACACTTTATTAAACCATTGTATGAAAAAATAAAATAAAAATTAAACATATTATTTACGAAAATAAAAATGTTCAAAGATAGCTTTGTAAATTACGCAATATATTTGCTCTGTTAAAAAAACAACATTTTTGGAAATATCTTTAATCAAATGCAACTCAACAAATATAATGCTGTAATGCATGTGCACATGATACTTATAGTTTTTAAGAAAATCATCCAGAAAAATAGACTTTTCTGAATGATGAAAGGAAAATAGTAAGTTCATTATTTTAATAATATAGTTAAAAGTTTACATTAGAAATTTCATTAAAAAGTTATTATTTGTAAATTATTAGTGATAATTTTGCGTATATTGAATTAAAGCACATTTTCCAGGACAGTAAATGCTATATATTATGTAAGTCAAGTAATTGCACTATCTTTATCCACTCTAAACAGTAATTTCAAAACATCATTAATTTTACATGTCCTGAAATTACTTGTACAATCCAAATAATTTGTGACAGAATTTGTGATAACAATTCTGTCAGAGATATAATTACGTTAGAATATCAAATTACCTTTCAATTGTTTATTGTTGCATTAATAGATATGATGAATATCCCAACTATGTAATCAAATTAAAAATTATTCTTTCAAAAATTAATAAAACTTGAAACCAAGTTATATTTATGTACAATAACTAAATATCACTACAATAAGATGAGAAAGAATTCTTTTGCAGTCGCTTATATTTTTTTTTTCTTAAAATTTACTCGTATTGAGCTCTAAGAGATCTTATAAAATTTTATGTTTCTGTTACTTACACTCTCAGAATAAATTTCGTCAAAAAACGTAAAAAATACAGACAGCAAGTTGCCGGAACACTCCTGTGATTGGAAGAGATTTTTCTGTTATTTGAAGAAATTTCTGTCTGGTGACTAGGGAATTTCAAGAAAATTTGACTTTCGTTTCTTGAATTTCCCGTGTTTTGAAGGAAAAAAAACATACGTAAAAATTCCGTTTCTAATACAGAAAAGTAACACGCAGCACAGTTGCCGGTACGCCCCTGTGGTTTGAAGAAATTGCAGACGTAGTTTAGAGAATTTCAGGTATATTTTATGTTAGATTGGTGAGTTTTCTGTATTTTGGAAGAAGCGAAACAAATCAAAGCGGAAATTTTCGTGTTTTAACGAAAAATTCAACGGAAAAAATTGTTCAATTCACGGATTTTTTTGAGAGTGTAGCATTATAAAGTAATTCCAAAAAAATACGGATTTTTTTCCTCCAATGAAAGTGATTTCGTGATTGTTTCAGAAAGTATAGAATTCAAATTTGAGAATATCCTTGAGCGATAACTCTGCTAAAAGGTCTAGTTAAATTTTCATTTCCACTAGACAAATACATTTCGTATAAAAAAGATATTTTTACGGATTTTTTTACAGTGTGTGAATTAATTATTTATAAGTATTTACAAGATATGCGTTTATTATGTTTGGTAGGGTTGTACCATATTTATTCACCCACTGTTAAAAATACAGTTTGATATGACGAATAATTATAAAAGAATAGGACGAGGAGAATTCTATATACCAATAAGAATCCTTCGATAATGTATTTCCACACACATTTTATGTCGGATGCTTCTCAAAATACTATTCGAATTCGCGTACTTGAAACAATTATGTATCTTACTGAGATCGGTTTTCAGCACAAGAAACGGTACGTTCCATCTCAAGAACATATTTCAAATTTTTATAAAGAGTTTCATTTTCTAAAGCCAGAAGATTTCCTCTGTGAATGTCTCAGAAGATTGTCTTTTCTGTGGAAGCAAATGGCAACAGGATATGGCCCTGTTAGAAGGCCAATCAGTTAAATGTCTCTACATTGTTAAAAATCTTCAGCTTTCGCTGCATTGTCACTCCACCGCTTTAATAGAATATCTCTATTTTGACCAATGAAAATGCTCCATAATATGGTAAAGTAACCGTTTTCTTTAAAAGCAGTGGAGTGTATTTGCAGCAAAAGCTGAAGATTTTTTAACAGTGTATATTTATAAAACTAATGATAGGATTGAACTGTAAATTCGAGTTTTTAACAATTCTTATTCTTTTTATGTAAAAATTAATGTACGTCACATTCAATAATTTTTTTATTAGATATTATTATTAATTTTTATAATTGAAAATATGTTTTTGAAATAAAAAACTAGCAGCTAACGCTCGCTTCACTGGTCGATTTTTCCAAATGAATCTCGAAGGATTAAAACATCTTTTAGTTTCATTTTCCACGTCCAGGGGGCTCATTGTAATGATGAAATAAATCCTACATGAGATATAGTCCCATTGAGATGTATGTTCCCGTGAAAAGTTCTGGAGAAATAAAAACAAAATCATGTCATCCATAAGGGACTTTCGCACTGCAATCTTTGATATTATTTTCCAATACGTTTTTTTCCTTATTTTTTTAATAACTGCAATTTTTAATCCAACAATGTGCTTTAGCGAAATGTGAGTGTACTATGTTATGGGCCTGTTCAAAAACCTTTCGTATGATACTTCATTACTTGTTGTGTGTTTTGTATGGCCATAGAAAAGGTGATGTTGACATCAGAAATAATATATATGATTATAATCATCTAAACAACATTGTTAGTTATCTCTGTAGAACTTCTTTTGTGTGAGATTTTGTGGGCCATTGCATAACATGTTTTTTTTTTCCACATCATGTACCATGTAACATCCAAAAGATCAAGGCTAATCTAAACACACTTTTTTTCAAAATAAATAAGGTTCTAGTGTGTAACACTCGGGAATGCTGACATGTGAATCACATCGATAGAGGGACGAATGTATAATCCTCTTTGGTGTGTTGATATACAGGGTGTTACGGAATTCGACCGACAAATTCAGAGGGATGATAGTAAGCATCAAAAGGATGAAAAATTACCATAGAATATGGTGTCGCAAACCACGTTTAGGGGGATAAAATCGCAAAAATAGTCATGAAAGGTGTAACGTCGAGTGGAACAAAAAGGGTCAATAATAAGTAGAAAAACACTTATATTTGACACATGATTTATTTCATACATGATGGTGCACCAGCACATTTTGCGATTGCGGTGCGTAACCACCTCGATGCCACAAATCCCGGGAAGTGGATTGGACGCGGCGTACCTGCTCCCTGGCCTCCACGCTCCCCGGACCTCAATCCCTTGGATTTTTTCTACTGGGGCTACCTAAACTCGATTGTTTATCAGACGTCTGCGGATAGACTGGAGGATTTGACAGCGGTTGAGCAGACATCCACAGCACATCGAGTATGTTTGAATGCGTTCGGCAATCCTTCGTCCATCGGTGTCAGCTGTGCAATAACCTTCGCGACCGCAACTTCGAACAATTCCTATAAAAAATTCTCGTCGTCTCCTTTCTGACGCTAAACTGTAATTCATTGTAATTCTGCTTTTTTACTCGACGTCACACCCTTCATACTTATTTTTGCGATTTTCGCTCACTAAACGTGGTTTACGACCCCATGTTCTATGGCAATTTTTTCGTCCTCTTGATGCCAAAAACCACTCTTCTGAATTTGTCAGTCGACTTCGTCAACACCCTGTATAGGTATTGTTTATTGAATTTTAAACATGTCGATCTTGTTTTATGAGCGTTATAAAGTTCGGAAGGGGCGCTGAATGTAATTTGCATAATAAGTAGGGAAGATCCCTTCTATTAAACTGATTAAGCTCGTTTTTGACAAAAAAAATAATAAATAATAAAAAAAATTTAAATACTGTTATCACACTTTCTCCGCTTTGCTCTAAAAGAAAAAAAAATGCTTATTTGATTTTCAAAAAATAAACTCATTAAAAATAGTTTGAAGTGACGGAAATCCATACCTACGGAAATACTGAAAATGGAAAGAAACACATATTGCAACTAAAAATCTCATATTATTGAATATTTTTAGTATCAAAAGCAGAACTCTAAGAAAAAGCCGATATGAACAGAAAAATATTTATTTTTCAACAAATACATTTCGCTGAACAAATGTAGTTTGAGGGGTAAAATTACAACCCCAGAGGCCAGTGAACAAGATCGACATAGAAGCAATAAATTTTATTCTTTTTCGAGATTTTTGTTGTATATTATGTCACAGTCAAGAGCTTCGTTATTTTTGAAATGCCAACAAGGTATTCCAAAACATAGTTGAAAATTTACTTTATTTACTTTTAACGTTTGTGAAATCATTTTTCACATGTTTCATTTTACCACCGGTGTGTACATTTATTTTTAAAAAGAACGAAAAAAACTATCTTTTTAATGATACGGTAAATTTTTCTTTACACAAAAAATAAATGTATACATAGTAATAATACCAAAAGTTTATTCGCATTTTTAATTGAGTAAGCCACGCAGATTTTTATCTTGTGAAATTTAAATATTCAAAATGCGTTAAATTTTATTAATCTTTATGTTGACTTTTAAAAGCTTTTCTCACATCTATCATAAAACTTTTAAGCAACTATTTTCATAAGAACACTATTAAGTAATTTTTTTTTGGAAAAAATCGTTCGCAAAATTAAAAAAGAACGAAAAATTAAGCGTCAGGCATAGATTAAGGAAATCTTTCCAATTCTACACTGCAAAAACAAAAGTGTTGATTTTACAGTATAATACTGGCACCCCAGCTGCCACTATTATAATTAACAGTAATAAGCAGTAACATAAGCCGTAATACGCTACCGCGAACGCGCGGCAGCATATTACTGCACAAGAGCCAGCCGACAATATAGACCACGTATATCGTTCGAAATAGGAGGTTATGGACCACGCAAGGCACACCAATGTCCCCGAGCGCCGAGCGAACAAGATTGTTTTGGGAGTGTCGCAAAGTTGACGCGGCGCACTCGGTGAACAACAACACAAGTATCTCTACCGCCGCTGTACCCGAATTGATAGACATAGCGAGTGAAGATGACACACATACAATCTGTAGAAGACGTCTCCGAGCAGATGGATATCAATATCAGTCAAAACGATGCGATTCCGGACGATTGGCACCCGGCAGACGATCGCTTCAAATTCGTTCAGCCTCAACTACATGCTTACAGAACCGACAACATCGGTCAATACCACGATCGATTTTATGTACCCCAAACACATCAATGTTGATATTATGCCCGTTTATGTCTCTTACTTCTCATATCACAGATTCATGTTAAACAAAATTGTCGTCTATTACTAGTGAAAATATATATCATGTACTGTTCAGTGTCTGTTTTATGTTAAAATAACATTTGGCACGCAATCAATGTCTAATTTTCCTTTCCATCCAATACGCTAAAAGTGACTCACTTCAATAGATGTGTCACATTAAGCCAACTTATGTGTGCCTCGACACAGTCCCACCTATTTTTTTTTTCAGATTAAGAAATTTAATACTGATAAGAATCATCATGTCAAAGGAACTTGAAATAAGAGCAATTTTAATTTCTTGACTCCTTGCAGAGAAACTACTAAGAGACATGCAGAGTTTATTAACATTCATTTACGCACAGTTTGCAACGTTAAAATGATGCAAGATGCTGATCCTGATGTCACAAAATTTGCAAGGAAAAAGTATTTCGATTTAAGGCGAAATCGTGTTACTTAGATCCCGGGATGTTACTTAAATACAAAACAAAAAACTGTTTTAAATCAGTCCTGGGTCTACTTTCTTGAGAGTATTGACGTGAATCTCAATATTCCAACAGTTAATAACCCTAGCTGCAATTTATTTGCAGATCTGAATCCACAAAATTTATCAATAATACAAAATGTTTCCTGGTAGTAGGAAATACGCAGATTTTACGGATGAAAATTTAAGATTGTTTAAATGCTATAAGGTCAGGAGAAATGTCGTTAGAGCCATCAGCGTTTTTTCAAGTAAGTACATCTATCAAAAAAGAAAATTACTCAACCAGCAGTGGTAAAAAAGTTTTTCTTCAGTACCAACGTAAAATGACATTTTCATGCATTGTTCCAGTCGACGTCACACACTTCATAACTACATATTTTTGTGATTATCACCCACTAAACGTGGTTTGCGACCCCATGTTCTATAGTACGTTTCCATTTTCTTGATGCCTTTTATCATCCCTCTTAATTTGTCGGTCGAATTTTGGAACACCCTGTATAAAAAAAAAAAAATTGCTGTTTGAAATAGGCTGAAAGTTTTAGAAGTGTATCGCAAAATTTTTAAAAATTCGGTTATCAGCACAATTAACATTTTTAGGCCATATTTTGATAAGAAATGTACAGCATTTGTCACTCTTTGGATACAAGTACCGTGATTAAATGGTACCCAAGGATAGTACGACCCCGGTATCGTGGAGGGTTTGTGTTTTTTTGCGTACTTTATACTTTTTTTCTAGCTGGTGTGAAGACACCCGGATAAGCAACGTGAACTTTCTTCAAATTGTAAACTCTGCGTAAAAATATGTATGGAAGTCTGCAATTCACTAAGCAAATCCGCGTTGCTCGCAGTCTAGTGATTACCGGTTGAACATATTTCGTCTTCCTTCTAAATAATGATTGCTACTGGTATTTGACATTTATATCTAAAATAATCCAGAGTGACTCCACGGAACTTTCCGAACACATTTCAGAAAACTATGCGTTCAAATAAATCTACCCTATATATATAAAATCCTAATGAAACGAATTTGTGAAACGATTTTATGAAACGAATTTATGAAACGATTTTAGGAAACGACTGATTAAACGACTGATTATGTTTCAGGGCTATTTTTAATAAAATATTAAACGCTTGATGGGGAAATTAATACCAATTGTCCATAAAAATCCGCGGATGTCAAAACTGGTAATAGAATTTTGAAATTGGAATTAGTTTTCGAGATATTAATTTTTTTCTAATTTTAATGACATTTCTGTAATGATGGCAACTAATTACTCAGTTTTTTGTGACAAAAAAGGGAAAGAAATGGAAAAGGATCAAGATAGGGATTATTGATTTCTTTTTATTCGTCATTTTCAAATTGAAATTGAATTTATCTTTTATTTCAATCGATAATGAAGACAAAATTGTGATTAAATTATGTTTTTCAGTTAAATTTGAAAAAAAAAATCACATTTCTATCGTCAGGATTCAATCGTCTGTCAGCATTTAATTTAATTTATAAACTGAAAATATTTTGAATAAATTCGTCCAAATGACGTCATTTATATAAAAGCAAAAGAAAGGGGGGAAAATGAATTAATAGTAATTATTATTTATTGATATCATTTTGTTATTTTTTTGTAAAATTTAATTAAACGAATTTATAAAATCACTAATTCGGATATTTGAAACGAATATATAAAATAATAATTGCCCAACTGAACGGAAGGAGAATTAAAAAAAAAGTCAAGACCCTAATAATAAAAAAGCACCAAAAGTTCATTGGTTTTTTTTTTTTTTTTTTTTTTTTTCATAACTTTTGGCAACAAATCTATGTATATTAACGAATCTATCCCTTTTTGAAACTCGAATTACGCCAAACCTAAAAGCAAAGAATTCTATACTGAAAAAGAACCCGATTTTCTTATGGACAATATTCAAGTGACATAACATGGTGTAAAATTATCGCGGATAGCAAATTTGTTTAAATATCTCATCAATTAATGCCGAATAAATGCAGGCATGCATGCACAAAATATTTAATTAATTTTGTATGATAAATAATTATTAGAAAATTCGTATACACATATTAATTGAAATAAATAATTTACATATTTAAAATAACATGAAAATATGCATGATGGTGCATTAAAATAGAGAGAAAATTAAAACCTGTTACTGAAAATGTCTATAACATAGTACTTTTCAATACCGTGGTTCTTAATGTTATTCACAAGCAGATGGAATTTTTCTCATCCTTAAACGCAAAGGAAGAATAGAATACAGATCGTTGTTATAAAAGTCCCAGAGGTAGCCACAATTTAAACCTAACCATTTTATACAAACTGGTTTTCAAGCTGTAATTGATTTTACTTATCAATCCCGAAAACAGTCGTCAGTTGTCGCAACAGCTATGTATGAGGCCATGATAATAAAAAAATGCCCCATTAAAATGTTAAAAGCATGGCAACCCAATTACAGATTTACCAATATTTTTAAAATAAAGCACGCTGTCATGTTTTTAGAGGCATCGAAGTCTGAGCGGGGGTTGGCGAGCGTAGCTCGCAGGGGGTAGGCCCCCTAGTAGTAATATAAAAATAAATAAAAGCTTAGATCCTATTTTTACAATGTTGAAACGCATTCACTTGGGATAATAACCTCAAATTCAAATGCATGAAACTCGAATTTCTTTCTAAAATTATGACGTAATTTTTAAGGCATTTCTTTCCACTTGTGCTAAAATAAAGACCTTTTAATAAAAATAAGTATTGAAATTGAATTTACACAATCATGCTAATAGGAGTTTTAAATTGTTTCTAATGTAGATATTTCGCCATTGTTTCTTAACAACATACAGTATATTTAAATTCCCTACTTTTTTATCAGATTAACAAAATTCGTTCTAATTCGCTCTTATTTTGCTTTTAAATAAAAAAAAAATATTTTACTAAATTAAGTCATGTTCTAGTAAAATATGACGATTATATAAAAATTAGATTAGCGTAAAAAATAAAGTATTTAATTGGATAATTTAGTTTAAAAAATATTTATCGGGTATTTTTGTCACAAATTGGTGGGAAAAAAAGGTTTAGATGTCAGTTTTAGATTTCTTTGAAAATGTAATACAGTTCTTGCCACAGAGGGTTGTAACATGTTCACCCAATGAGAGCTCAATCGAAAGCATAGTTTGAGCGCAATCGTGTTGAATCTCTCACACACACGTACATACTGATATCATCGGTAAAGCACCAAAAGCGGACTCTGTGGACCAGAAAACATTTTAAAGAAAAACCAATATACACGCATGCATACATACATTCATATATATGATATTGTTTTTAAAAATAGCAAAAACGGATTCAGGTAACCTCAAAATATTAAAATATACCAATACTTCCATAATCGGGATTTTACCATGATTACAATACTTTCCTTACATGTGTACGGAAAGTAAAAATAATGTTAAATGATAACCTTAGAAATATTGTTTTCAAAATTAAGAAGAAACTCGTGAAATAAAAAGAAGTAAAGTTATTTCCAATTTTATCGCGCGCACTCTATATGCAATATAGATAATAATTCTGGGAGGGAGCTTCACAATTCGGCAACTAATTTTAGCGTCGATGATTCTAGAATGATTGTATAATAAATTATATGGTACAAATAACGAACTTGCCAGTCAGGTGGCGCTACAGTTTGGAATGTTTCCTTAGCAACATTACACACACTGTTGAAATATGAGATGAATGACAACGTGATCACACTGAATCGGGATAATATCCATATTCGGGTTTCTAAACGTATATGTGATGTTGCTATGGCAACAACCCGCCGCTGGTGCGCCAGTTGATTAACAGTTTCGTTATCTGTACCATCTAATCTATCATACACAGCAAAATCATTAACGCTAAATATGGTTGGCAAAATGTAACGCCTCTCCCAGACTATAAGTTTTGTTGCATGAAATAACACGCAATTCGTAAAAATTAAAATTAAAATGAATTTTACATCTATATATATAACGAAGTAGATAGAAAGATAGATAAATACATGGTGTTTCATAAAATATGGGCAAAATAGTAAGGTGATAGTATACATCCAAACAAACAATTTTCATCAAAGAATGCATGGTCGAAAATAAAACGCAAAGGTGTTGGCGTATTTGGAAACTTGGTCCATGCAAACGTTAAAGCTCCATTCGTGTTGCAAGTTATTGGGAGAGGAACGACACTAATAGCACGCAAATGTGATATGGGGAAGAAGAAGAAGAAGAAGAACGGGTATACAAAATTTCGCTTCGATTAGTACATAAAAGCCGCTGATACGGGTGTGAAACTGTCAATCGCGGTAGGAACGTATCGAAATATGTTGCCCTTCACTAATAGAGAAAAGGCTGGTATGCATTTTATCTACGGAACTGCAAATTGAAATATGCTAAGAGCCTCAACGATTGTACGGAAAGCGGTATCCCAACAAGAGGTTTCCCGACCGTGAAACATTTGAGCACTTGCACCGACAGTTGTGTGAGACGGGATCCTTTCTCGCTTACCGGTCGGATGCAGGTCGTGCAAAGACGGACAGAATAGTTGTAGAAGAAGCCATTCTGGATATGGTGGCTGATAAGCCAAATACAAGTACACGAGCAGTGGCTAGGCAATTACATGTATCACACTCCACAATATGCCGAGTACTGAAGGAAGAACATTTTCATCCTTATCATGTTCAATTAGTCCAGGAAATGACTCAAAGGGATTATCTTCGTCGTGTGGAATTCGCCCGCTGGTTTCTGCAGCAGAACGCGGTAAATTCAGATTTTGGGGCAACTGTGCTTTTCATGGATGAATGTACCTTCACAAGCGAAGGTGCATTTAATACCCACAATCAACATGAATGGTCTGATGTAAATCCACATGTCACTTATTCACATGCTCATCAGAGACGCTTTTTTATCAATGTTTGGGCAGAAATAATCGGAGACCACCTACTCGGACATTATCTTCTGCCAGAACACCTTTTCCGAAAAAATACCTCACGTTCCTGCAACAGGTGCTGCCAGACATATTGAACGCCGTTCTCCCACATATCCGGTGGATAATGTGGTTCCAACAAGATGGAGCACAAGCCCTTTATGTACGAGACGTGTGAAACTATCTGGATATAACATTTCCCAACCGATGGATTGGGCGAGGTGGCACTGTAGCTTGGAACCGAGCTCGCCAGATCTTTCATGTCTCAATTTCTTTTTGTGGGGACTGCTAAAGACTCTTATGTGTGAGACCCCCATTGAATCTGCAAAAGACCACGTCTCCAGAATTTCGGCCGTTGCAGGAGAAGTGCGCGATATGCCTCTTATTTTAAAGAAAGTTCGCCAATCCTTTCTTCGCCGTTGCACCGCATGCATAAACACTGCCGATCACTGTTTTGAACACGTTGTAATCACATGTCATTAAACTTACTTTTGTCACTTAATCGTTCTTCTGTGTATTTTTGCGTCGTATGACAACATTACCTTCGGCGCCCTCTAGCACCTTTGCGTTTGAATTCCGACCATACATTATTTGATGAAAGTTGTTTGTTTGTATGTGTACTATTACCTGTTAATGTTTTGCCCATCTTTTTTAACACCATGTATAATACATATAATATATATAGATTGATACACCGTATGGATAGATCGTATAGATATATTGATTGATTGATGATAATAGATATAAACTACATATATGCATATATGTATTGCAAATATACACACTAAACACACACACACATATATATATATATATAATTTAATTAACAGAACCCTAAATTTGTTCAATATAAACAGAAATATTTATTTTTATTATTTTTAATTTTTAAACACATTACTTATTTAGAAATCAAATCACATAAGTAAAAACATTTTCTACGAAAAACGATTTTGGAAAAACGTGAGTAAATTTCAGAATGTGTTGTGAGGTTATAATCTTGGAATTTATTCCAGCTGCAGATTTTTCTTCTTTATCATAAAATATATTTTATATTTTTATCTCAGGTGAATATTTTCGAAACTGATATGAGAAACTCAGCAAAATGATCATTATAAAAACCGACATATGGCATTTCATACACACACATTTTGGTCTTTTTATGTTTATGGTTTATGGTACATACCTGACAAATGCTTAGAAGTTTGGAATTTCTGAATTTTTTATTTTGCTTTTTATTTCAGTGCTGTATTAAACTTTAGATTTATTGAACTTTTTTTCGTTGTATCTGCGTCTTTCTTTATAAAGGAAAAAGTTACACTGCTTAAAATATTTACTGTTATTATATTTATAAACGCCTGAAGAATGTTGCATTGTGTTGACAATTCGGATTAATTTGCATATTATCCTAAGAAAATTTTGTACGCAATTCGAATTATACCCGAATAAACCGTTTTCAAAATGGAAGTTGTGAATTCAGGTTTGAGTTTTCTTGTGTTTTGCATATCTGTGGAGAAATATGACATGTACTATATTTTATCTAAAATTATCAAACTCACGTTCCCTTATAAGACATCCCTTTATTTCTCTCAATAACACCAGTATAGCGAATAATGGTGGCGAGGTGAAGTAATTTTTATTTGTAAAAGAAAGTTTATTTGGCAAGTTGTAATTGTCTGAGTGCAACGAAGACTCATACACAGCGCAGTTTTACTTTGCCCCATATATAGCTACGATGGATATTAAAACCTTTCGTCAAGCATAACTCAAAAAATATTTAACGGATTTCGTTCAAATTTTTACAGCAGGTACCTATAAAGGTGACAACGTCGTCTATTTATTACCAAGAATAAGTGTCAAACCGTTTGGAAGTTATATTAAAAAAATAGATAAAAAAGCACAATTAAAGTACATACGTCACTAAATTTTGTGCGTACGTCATTTTCACCGGCGGGAGATTTTCGTAGACAATCGGAATTGAAAAGTTCATGGAATACATGGAGCAAAAAAATATGCAAGCACTAATATTCAGCACAATAAAATATATTTCAATTTAATAAAAATGGAAAGTTAATCTGGAATTTTTTCTGTTTGAAAAGTATTAGAGATTAGTAAGAGTAGTATTAGTTTTAGAGATTTGGCGTAAATCACACCATTAGCAGCTTTTTTATTTCGCGTGTGTATGTTAGGAACAATTCTTTGATGTTTAAATAAAAGGTTTCGATTTGTGGCATTATTTCTTATTTTCTTTTCCTTTTTAGTATTTTAACTGGAATTCGTGAAAGGCGTGTATTTTAAATTAAATGAGTGAAAGACGTGTATTTTTAATGTATGTATTTCAAATGAAATCAGTGAAAGATTTATATTTAAATGAAATGAATGCAATATGAAGATGTTATGAGAAAAATATTTGGCGATTTATCAACTGCGCCAAGTTAACATAAAAGTACCAATACATATGTGGGTACTTCTCTATTATCCCGTCGACCACTTTTCATAACAAAAAACTATCGCCAAATAAACGGGAGAACGTTGTCATTGAAATATCAAAATACATAAATAAATAAAATATAAGAATTTAAGGACACAATTGTTATTTTAATGAATGAAATAACTAATAAATCAGTAAAACATAATGAAAAATACACGCAAATGTCGCGTTAAAAACCACTTGATGACGTAACAAACACGTATAATGCTTCTGATATCAAGTAAATGGGACTGCATTTTTGGCGTTTAATCTAACAGTTTGGCGATAGTTTTTTGTTATGAAAAGTGGTCGACGGGATAATAGAGCAGTACCTCTATGTGAAATGAAACAAGGCACAGATGTCATATACGCACCACGTTGGCGCGATTTTTCCCTCCACCAGCTTGGGGAAAACTTTGTTTTTGAATATTAGTTACAAATAGTGTGACAAATAGTACACGTGATTTTTTATTTCAATATAAAAATAAAATAACGTAATAAATGAAACAGCTTCTATTATTTTAAAAAAGGAAATAAAAATAAATAAATAATAGTTTGATATAAATAAAGGCGCGGATGTCATATACGCACCACATTGGCGCGATTGCAACAAAATGGCAATTTTATGCCTCACATGGTAACCCGGTTATTTTGTTTCAATTGTTGTTTATTAACTTTTATTTTTTATTTTAATTCTATAAATTGTTTTTATTATATATATCAATATTTATTTATATCAAACTATCATTTATTTATTTTTATTTCCCATTTTTGAATAATAGGAGCTATTTTTTTTATTACGTTATTTTATTTTTATATTGAAATAAAAAATTACATGCTATTATTGTATGGTATTTGTAACTAATATTCAAAAACAAAGTTTTCGCCAAATTGGCGGGGGAAAAATCGCGCCAATCTGGTGCGTATATGACATCTGTGCCTAAATTAATATTGATATACATATAAAAATAATCTATAGAATTAAAATAAAAAATAAAAGTAAACAAACACAACAAACAGTTTTCGCCAAAGGGGCGGGGGGGGGGGAAATCGCGCCAACTTGGTGAGTATATGGCATCTGTGTCGGGATTTTTACCCTTTTATCTGTGCTTTCGGAAATATAAAAAAATTAAAAAATTCTTATATCAGGTGTATAATGTTTTGCATTTTTATACGGATCACTTCTCCATTTTAAGATTTTAAATGCTATTTATATCAGATATTTCTTTCTTGAGATTCCCACAAGTTTTTTCCGGTTAAATTAAAAACCACTTGATGGCATAACAAATACGTATAATGCTTCTGGCATCAAGTAAATGGGACTGTATTTTTGGCGTTTAATCTTAGTTTGGCGATAGTTTTTTGTTATGAAAAGTGGTCGACGGGATAATAGAGAAGTACCCAAAAATGGCTTAGTTTTGTTAAATTTGTTTGTTATGTATTTTCATTTCTTATTAAAATATCGAAAATGGCAATAAAATTTTATTTTAGCACCGTGCTTAATTTTTTAAAATGGCTCAAAAACATGGTTTAATAAACGTATATTTGTAAATATTTTAAAAAAACATGTTTTTCCGCTCTCTAGAAAAATTTGTAAGATTCTACAACTGCCTTTGGCACCAACCAGTACATGATACGGAACTTTTCCCTATTCAGATACACAGAAGAGGTTGGTCACAAACAAGAGTAATGCTAGCAACAATATTTTTTTAACTCTATAAGAGTTAGAAACAATAATGATATTAAATTCCCCGATTAGCTTAGGGCCCGATTACTGAACTTTCTCCTAGAAAAAAAAAACTGTAGAAGTCTTTTACATTTGTTTCGAATGAAGCTCGATCAACAAAGTATTAATTGATAATACAAACAACACTAATATTAACATGGGGGCAAAAGTTTGAATTTAAGTGTATATATTTGGAACCCCTCCCCCCAACCACCCACCAAAAAAAGAAAAAGAAAGTTACAGAAATGAATTTAAAATGGCGTGAAGCCACCCTTTCTGACATAAGAAATTGGCTGCGAACCCGATTACGAAACTTTCACTTAACTTAATAACATGTATCTAATAGCCCTGAGGACAATTCCCCTTCCCAGTTATACGGACCTTGGGGCTTTTTTAAAAAGCTTGACGCAGTTCGGGTTGAAGAAGTCGATATTTACTGTCAAATGACATAAACTACTATGAAAATAAAACTGGTGAATTATTATGCTGGTTTATGTATGTATTTAAAAAAATTGCATCTGATTACACTCTTTAGATAAATTACTCCTGTTTGCATTTAATAACAGATAAACGGCTTCCGTTTACTAAATTGTTTAAATATTGGGAAGAGTTGGCGAGAGATAGATAGACGGGTAAACAAAAGGGTAGAGAGACGGATAGCGACAGAGATAAGCTAACGGATAGCGAAACGAATAGACAGACGGGTAGCGAGGCAGGTGCAAAATAGGGTTGACAGAGGGGTAGTGAGATGGGTAGGGAGACGGGTAGCGTGGTGGATAGAGAGACGAGTACAGAGACGACTTGACAGACGGGTAGAGAGAGGGGTATATAGACAGACAGACGTGTTGATAGACGAGTAGTGTAACGGGAAGCGAGACAGGTAGAGACACGATTAAAGAGTCGTGTAGAAAGACAGACGGATACTGAGACGGGTATACAGAAGAGTAGAGAGACAGTAGACAGATGAGTTCGGAGAGAGACACAGCTAAGACATACGAGTAGTTAGACTGGTAGACACGTTTGTAGCAAAGCATGTTATCAATGTGGTTTGAAGTATACGAGTTTCTATAAATAATTATACAAATAAACAAAGGAAATTTTTTAAATTCAAATATTAAATATTTGATTTAATATTTCAATATTTAATATTTTATTTTTTAATATTTTATTTAGATATTTGTCACAAAGAAAATGTTGCAAAAATTAAATTAAATTTGCGTTAAACTACGCTTGCTAAAATACGCTATTGGCTGCAAATCTGATTATGTGACTTTAAAAATATCGTTTTAAAAGATCCGGCGTTTTTTTTTTTTGAAGTTTTGAACAATTCCCGCTTAAGAAAATGAGATTATTTGCCAAATGTTATAAAAAAATGCATATGAAAACATAACAGTATATGAATTTATATATGATATTTTGTAATTATATCATTTAATTTGCTATTTTTCATATGTTGTATCTTTATCTATCTCTTGTCTATCATATGCTGTATATTCACTTAGATTCTTGTTGATATCTTCTTTATATCGTAATTGTTAACTTTATGTTTTCAGCAATATCACTCAGACTAATCCCTTTGAGGGAAGTCCTAGTGTACAATTTAAACTTTCAAACACATTTTCCACACGTAGAGTATGTTTTAACTCATTTGTGTCTGATTTGTTTACATCCCAACACTTTGTTTAACTGTAATTGCTGTATATATAAAACAATAATTATTTCATTATACTGATCTCAATATTCCGTTTTTAAATTGTGTAAAATTATGGAAAATATGTAAAAACATATCTATCTAAAAATATATACGAATTTATTTTCGTAGAATAACAGCGTCCCAATTTTGAGACGCTAGGTATAAATGGATTAATTTTTGTACAGTACAATATACTATAGTAATTTGCTTTCAAAATTGTCAATTGTGGCGTATAAAGCATGTAATCCAGTCATTTATTCAAAAATATTATAATGTACAGCCGCTAAAGAGTTTTCAAAAAAAAATTTTGAATCCACAATATATTCTTACGGTACAACATAGCATTTTCAGGTTTCATTTGTCAGCTGTAGTGTGTTTCATGTATTTCTAAATCCAAAATTTTAGGGTCGCATCGATAACTTTAAACATTCTGTCATTTTGGGAATCGGGGAAATTTTCTGGTTAAAAAAAAAAAAAACTGTTATTGGAACTGACTCCAGCATCCCCCAGTTTGAAGAAAATCATGATGTCATGTCCTATATATCACATCGATAATATAAAAGTTTAACATATTATACTACCGCTTATTAATATCAATACCCCCCTTGCTTTTTCGGTTTTTCCAAGAAATACACAAAGTAATAAAATCTCGCAATTTTATTTAGTCTTTAACTTGTCTTTTATTCAAACAAAGAAACATATTTCATTACATAATTTCTCATACACAACAAAATTTTGTCTCAAATCTTCCCTTCATCAAAGTATCAAAGTAACTACATTTAGAAACATCACCACCGCATACACTTAGGGCATTCTATTGGTTAAGTTTGTCCAAAATTTTGGATCCAAAGTTATTCCAATTGCATTTAATCATCTGCCACAGATGATAACGAAGACTCATACACAGCACAGTATTACTTTGCCCCATATATAGCTACAATGGATATTAAAACCTTTCGTCAAGCATAACTCAAAAAATATTTAACGGATTTCATTCAAATTTTCAAATTTTCTATAAAGGTGACAACGACACCTATTTATTACCAAGAATAAATTTCAAACCGTTTGGAAATTATATTAAAAAATAAATAAAAAAGCACAATTAAAGTACATACGTCATTTTCACTGGCGAAGATTTTCGTAAATAATAAGATTTCAAAATCTCATGGAGTAACAATGGAGCAAAAAAATATGCACGCACAGTGCAATACAATATCAGTACAATAATCAAATCAGTACAATAAAACATATTTCCATTTAATACAAATGGAAAATTAATCCGGAATTTTTTCTCTTTGAAAGAAAAAAACTCGCAATAACTTAGTATTAGAGATTTGGGCAAATCTCACCATTAGCAGCTTTTTTATTTCGCGTGTGTAAATTAGAAACAATTCCTTGATGTTTAAATAAAAGGTTTTGATTTGTGGCATTATTTCTTCTTATTTTCTTTTCCTTTTTAGTATTTTAAATGGAATTAGTGAAAGGCATGTATTTTTAAAACATGTATTTTTAATGTATTTATTTCAAATGAAATGAGTGAAAGGCTTATAGTTAAATGAAATTAATGCAATATGAAGATGTTAGGAGAACAATATCTGGCGATTTATCAACTGTGACAAGTTAACATAAAAGTACCAATACATATGTGAAATGAAACAAGGCACAGATGTCATATACGCACGCACCACGTTGGCGCGATTTTTTCCCCTACCAATTTAGCTAAAACTTTGTTTTTGAATTTTAGTTACAAATAGCATGCAATAATAGCACGTGATTTTTTATTTCAATATAAAAATAAAATAACGTAATAAATGAAATAGCTTCTATTATTTTAAAAAAGGAAATAAAAATAAATAAATAATAGTTTTATATAAATAAATATTGATATACATATAACAATAATCTATAGAATTAAAATAAAAAATAAAAGTAAATAAACACAACAAACAGTTTTCGCCAAATTGGCGGGAGGAAAATCGCGCCAACGTGGTGAGTATATGACATATGTGCCAGGATTTTTACCCCTTTATCTGTGCTTTCGGAAACATAAAAAAAATAAAAGATACTTATATCAGGCGTATAATGTTTTGCATTTTTATACGGACTACTTCTCCAGTTTAAAATTTTAAATGCTATTTATATCAGATATTTCTTTCCTGAGATTACCACAAGTTATTTTGGGTATTTTTTTAGTTCGCTTATTAATTGTTTATAATTTGCCCCCTGACAATAACAAATATTTATCACAAAAATGTCTCTTAGTTTTGTTAAATATGTCTGTTATGTATTTTCATTACTTGTTAAAATATCGAAAATGGCAATAGAATTTTATTTTAGCATCGTACTTAATTTTTTAAGATGGCGCAAAAACATGGTTTAATAAACGTATATTTGTAAATATTTGAAAAACATGTTTTTCCGCTCTCTAGAAAAAATTGGTACGATGCTAAAACTGCCTTTTAGCACCATGTTTAATTTTTTCGCCAATCGCACCAACCAGCACATGATACGGAACTTTTCCCCATATTCAGATACACAGACAAGGTTGGTCTCAAACAAGAGTAATACTAGCAACAATATTGTTTTAACTCTATAAGAGTTACAAACAATAATAATATTAAATTCTCCGATTAACTTTGGGCCCGATTACGGCTGTTTCTCCTAGAAAAAAAACTGTAGTAGAAGTCTTTTACATATGTTTCGAATGAAGCTCTGTCACCAAAGTATTAATTAATAATACAAACACCACTAATATTAACATGGAGGCAAAAGTTTGAATTTAAGTGTAAATATTTGGAACCCATCCCCGCCCCCCCCCCCCAAAAAAAAAAAAAATTAAAGAAATGAATTTAAAATAGCGTTAAGCCACGCTTTCTGACGTAAGCAATTGGCTGCGAACCCGATTACCAAACTTTCACTTAACTTAATAACAGGTATCTAATAGCCCTTAGGGTACTTTCGCTTCCCTTGGGGCGGACCTTGGGGCTTTTTTAAGAAGCTTGAAGCAGTTCGGGTTTAAGAAGTTGAGATTTACTGCCAAATGACATAAACTACAATGAAAATAAACATGATGAATCATTTTGCTGGTTTATGTATGTATTTAAAAAAATTGCATCTGATTACACCTATTAGATAAATTACGTCTGTTTGCACTTAATAACAGATGAACCAGCTTCAGCATACTAAATTGTTTAAATATTGGGAAGAGGTGGCGACAGGTAGAGAGACGTGTAAACAAACGGGTAGACAGACGCACATAGGAGTATTTTATGAAAAATGTGGACAAAAATATTTTGTGAGCTATATCAAATTGAAATGTTGTGAAAAGCTATTTAGAGCCATTATATATAATTTTTTAACAAAACATACAACTTTTTTTTACGAATTTACAAAAAAATATTTGCTTTTTAAAAAGTAAACTATATATTTAAAACAATTCAGAATAAACGTTTATGATATTTAATGAAATATTCAGTTTTTTTTTTTTTTTTTTGGATATTTATAAAAAGTTTTTTCTTTAACTTATCAGATTCATCTTCATCTGTTTCATCTTCATCCTCATCTTCCTCTTTTTTTGAATGTTGTCCGTATGGTGTTTCTGGGCTTGCTTTTTTTTCTTAGGCTTTGGTCTTGAACTACTTATAAAAGGATCAGAATTTAGTAAAAGTTTGTTCAAAACATCTTTATTATATTGCTCTCGAGAAAATCTTCAGGAAAAATTTTGCCTATATTGGCGGAAATGTTTGTTTCTAGGTTCAGCAGCCTCCTCCGAAAGTTGGCCGATAGGTAATATTGCATGTATAATTACTGTGGACCCATGTACTAAAACTTTATGCACTGTTGGTGACATTGGGTGCCACCCATATAATTCGACATAAAGCTTTGCAGTTTCTTCGGTGTAATTTTCAAATTTCTTAACATCAATTCTATATCCACTTGACAGTGCCTGTAAAATTACTTTGAACCTTTTTATAAGGTCAAAATTTATTCCAGTGACTGGGGAAGCAGTATTAGGGTCCACAAAAAATCTTCTTGATACATTTCCCTCTTGCGTTTTGCCAAAACCTGCCTTGGGAATATCTACTAGACCCATTTCTTCTTTGAAACTATTTTGAATTCGTTTTTTTTATTTTATTTATTTATTTATTTTTTGTTTCTGCCACAACATTTTTGTCTTCATTGATTCTTGCTTGCCACTTTTTAAGATGAATTTTATATGACAAATGCAAAAGTGATTTAAAAAATCGAATCCGTGCATGAAGAATTGATAAACCGAATCTTAAGGCATCAGGATTCTCAGGATTCTTCTCCAACGTATTAAAATTTTTTGAATTTTCTCCACATATGTAGCATCTCATTGTTGATGAAGTACTTGTCGCAGCATTGCAAACCTTCGCATCTACCATAGTAAGTATCAGCGTGTGTTTTACATAATATAAACTACCATTAGTAGTAGGTATATCAGTTTTCTTAAGATTTTTAACTTGATTTTCAATGTACTCAATTTCTTCATTATTAATATAGTTCGTTTCATGAACAAAACGAATGCGTATTGGCCTGCAGAACCCTGTAGTGAAAGGTAGAGGGTTCTGCCACAAAATCTTTTATTGGTCGCCAACTTCTTCAGCCAATTTTATGTTAAGCCAATGTTCATTTACCTTAAGAAAGCAACTTTTTTCCCTATTTGGCAGTCTCCCATGTTTCTTTAAAATCCGAATTGAAACGGTTTAACGAACGTTTTATTGATTCTTGTTCATCTACTGGGCATTTCGTCATTTCTATAACTTGCTTTCCATGAATCATTATTTTTCATCTATTTTCTTATTAGAACAATCTTGCATCAAGTCGAACAGCAACTTTCTTGAAACATCTTTCACTGTCACTGAAGTTTCTAAAAGAAAAATGAAGTTTTTTCGTTTTCAAAATATCGTCATCTTCTGATACCATTTTTTTATAAAAGGGTAAAAAAAAAATTGGGGAAAATTGGGGCAAGATTTTATTTTATGAATATAACAAGGAATATCTAAATTTTATATTCCAACAAAAAGTTTTGCCGGGAAAAGGGCGGAACGTATTTATAAATCACTAATAATTTTAAAGAACTAGTAAAAATCACACTTATTTTTAAAGATAAAACAATGTAGTTTTATTCATAATTATATTCATTTATAACTAAAACTAAATACAGTAATTTAAGCTACATACCTTCCATTTCTTTGTCCATAAAGGTTTTTTTCAGATCTTTACTGTATACAACGATAAATACAATTAAATTATGCGCTTCTCACAACAGCGCTGTGAAAAGAGACATCTGCGATGCACGACAGCTGTGTTCAGACTGATAACGCGACGGGTAGGGTTACTGAACATTCCTAAGATAGTGTTTACGTGAAGCACCCACTACTAAGCTATACAAACAATTAAAGTATTGCGGTTTATAACAAACTTCATTTTTTGACTTTTGTCCAGCTTTTTTTAGAAATACTCCTCTGTGAGACGGGTAGTGAGATGGGTAAAGAAACGGGTAGTGAGATGGGTAGCGAAACGGGTAGAGAGAGACGGGTAGCGACATAGATAAGCTAACGGGTAGCGAAACGAATAGACAGACGGGTAATGAGACAGGTAAAAAAGAGGTTGACAGAGGGGTAGAGAGATGGGTAGGGAAATGGGTAGCGAGACGAGTAGAGAGACCGGTAGTCAGGCATGTAGAGCGAAAGGTTGCGAGACGGGTAGCGTGGTGGATAGAGAGAAGAGTACAGAGATGAGTACAGCGATGAGTTGACAGACGGGTAGAGAGAGGGGTATATAGACACACAGACGTTTCGAGAGACGGGTAGTGAAACGGGAAGCGAGACAGTTAGAGATACGGATAGACAGATTGGTAGCGAGACGGTTAAAGAGTCGGGTGGAAAGACAAACGGATAGTGAGATGGGTATACAGACGAGTAGAGAGACAGTAGATAGATGGGTACGGGGAGAGACACGGCTAGAAATACAAGTAGTTAGACGGGTAGACAGACGGTTAGAGAAAGAGATAGGTGGGTAGATAGACCACTAGAGAAATATGCAGACATGTAGCGAGACGTGTAGAGAGACAGTCAATCGGGTACAGAGATGGGCAGCAGAACGGATAGGGAAACAAACAGATTGTAGAGAAAGACAGACAGACAGGCAGAAGAAAAGTCTGGGGTTTGAAGCAGTAAAGGCGCAGGGGGGAGAGCCTTCTAGAAAATAATCAAGAAGTATTATCTTTGAAATATATTTTTTTTTCAATTTCGCCGATATGGAGATTTAATGTAAAATTGATTTTTACAGGAGTCATGGAAAGATTTTTTATATACTTTAGTAGGAATTTAGGCTGCAGTTTTCTAATCAGGTTTGTAGCAAAGCATGTTATCAATGTGGTTTGAAGTGTACGAGTTTCTGTAAATTGTTATACAAATAACCAAGGAAGAAAATTTTTAAATTCAAATGTACATATTTGTCACAAAGAAAATTTTGCAAGAATCATATATATTATTTCTCCTGTCAACATCCCTTTTTTCTGAAAATACGAAACGCAGAACGACGAATGAGATAGCATCTGAAAGGATTTTGAAAACGCTTCTGACATAGCACACTTAACATTTCGTTAAAATATGTTTTCGATTAAAAATTGCTGATAATTAAAAATTAAATCGGCATTGTTTTCCTAAATGAAATGAAAGGTTTTCCTCAAAACATTGTTGCCAAAAAAATAAAATACCACATTATATGATGCTCAGCAATTATTATAAAAAACACCGCACGGGTTTATTTTATATTTATGATTAAAAAGCGAAATTTAAATTGAAATGTTTAGATTTATATTTCTATGTCCCATGTTTTTCCCGAAGCGGATGACGTCATCCTCTAATGCAGTTAAAGTACGATTGTTAATTTTTTTTTTCTCGCGCATGCCTTTAGCAATCTTGGATCAGTTTCTACTCTAACTTTGATGGAATAAATTAGATGATATTCTGGATTGACTAAAAACTAAATGTTGTTTACAGATATTTTTATCCTTGCTTTTTCTTTAGAAGTTTAAACCTGTATCTAATAACTATTACATATTGATAAAAAATGGTACTTCTCTTTTATCCCGTCGACCACTTTTCATAACAAAAAACTATCGCCAAATAACCGGGAGAACGTTGCCATTGGAATATCACAATAAATAAATAAAATATAATAATTTAAGGACACAATTGTTATTTTAATTAATGAAATAACTAATAAACCAGTAAAACATAATGAAAAATACACGCAAATGTCGAATTAAAAACCACTTGATGATTTAACAAACACGTATAATGCTTCTGACATCAAGTAAATGGGACTGCATTTTTGGCGTTTAATGTTACAGTTTGGCGGTAGTTTTTTGGGTACTTTTCGGTTAGCCGGGCGCCAGTGAAATTTATATATCTATGTATACATATATATACATATATCTATACATGAACACATTTATATATGCATGTATGTATATATACATATATATATATACACATACATATATGTGTGTATATATACATAGATATGTATATATAGATATATACATTTCACTGGCGCCCGGCTAACCGAAAAGTACCGTTTTTTGTTATGAAAAGTGGTCGACGGGATAATAGAAAAGGACCTAAAAATATTAGATTTCAGTGTGAAATCCTCGCACGGGCCCTCTGGTAAAATTAAATTTGCGTTAAACTACGCTTGCAAAAATACCCTCGGCTTCAAATTCGATTACTTGACTTTAAAAAACTTGGCGTTTTAAAAAATCCGACGTTATATATATATATATATATAAAAGTTTTGAGCAATTCCCGCTTCAGAAATTGAGATTCTTTTCCAAATGTTATAAATATATATATGTATGTGAAAACATAACAGTATATGTGAATTTATGGTATTTTCTATCATTTAATTTGCTCTTTTTCATATATTGTATCTTCTTTATATCGTAATTGTTAACCCTATGTTCTTAGAAATATCACTCAGACTAATCCCTTTGAGGGAAGTCCTAGTATTTATATCTCTGATGCACCTGTCCAAATGATCCCAAAGCAATTTAATTGGGTTGTAGTCTGGACTCTGGGGCGTCCAATCAACATTTAAGAGCACTTGTGGACGTTGTTTGGATTGAACATACTTTCTACACAGATATGAAGTATGTTTCGGGTGGTTGTCCTGTTGTAAAATGAATCCCCGACCAATAAGGCGAGTGCCAGAGAGAATAGCGTGCCGCACAAGGATGTTGTGGTATCATTTAGAGTCTATGACGCCATCTATTTTTACAAGACCACCAACTGCACCACCACCAAAACTTCCCCAAACCATGATAAAACCCTCTCCATCCTTGGTGGTAGGTTGGATACAAGCGCATAACATGCGCTGATCCACTGCACGATGAACAAACTGACGCTTCTTAAAACCAAATATTATAAATTTCGATTTGTCAGTGAAAAGTACTTTTTTCGGCTGATCACGGGTCCAATTCTTCTGTTCTCGAGCCCTTTTAAGCCCTTTCCGGTTATTAATCTGCCGTAGAAACGGTGTCTTGCTGCCACACAGTCTTTTAAACCAGCGGCTTGCAGGCGACGATTGATTGTAGATATTGATACGCTGCTTTCTCCAGTTTCCATCACTTCACCCCGAATTTGGAGAGCTGTTTTAAACTTATTTCTTTTGAACATCACTCTAATAAACTTGTATTTCTGTTTTAAAGTTTTCTGAAGCTGCGCAGGACGTGGGTGTTCCCCTTAAGAGAGTACTGTACCCCACCAACGGAAACTTTTTGCAAACGAGCGATATACGGCAAACTATCACCTCCTTGTCTTAGAGCAACAATCGCAGAACGTCTTTCAATTGATAACTCTTTTCGAGGAACCATACGGAAACTAAAATAACACTCTTCTTCGAAATAGTAACGTGATCACTGCCTAGAAAATTTTCTTACGCAGTCTTGCTTTATTATCCGGTTTTGCATTAAAACTAAGCATGCGCACATTCACCTAACATCATGTCGAACAACTTACTACGTCACTCATGTGTATTTTGCATAATATGATTTCAGTGATCAAATACAATAAACTTTGCTCTAAAATTTTTGTTTTTAAGCAACGTGCCAAAAAAAATATTTTTACCCTTTTTTATGGCGAATCTTTGATACAGAAATGAATGGAAGCAGCTTTACAAACAATAGCTACGTGAATATTAAATTGAAGTATCGAATTTTGCATGCTTTTAATGGAAAATTAAAACAAGTGGGTAAATGTGATCGAAGATCGCTCAAAGGGTTTCGTTTAATATTCCTTTCAAAACACTTTATCCTTTTTTTAATAAATCCCAATAAATTTCATTTAGAAACCAAAAAAAAAAAGTCATGTTTTTTATAAAGTAAAAATTTACCGGTCTATTTTTATCGTTTTTTCGCATATCTAAACCAGCCCGATAGCGGGCGAAGCTCACCATTATATTCTGTCATAATAATATCTGTCATGTGGACTAAATGCGATATTTTAAAAAAAATAATTTCAAAATTAAACATGTTGTACACCTTCAAAATGTTAAAATATGCGAATATTTCCATAATCGGGTTTTTATCATGATTCAATACGTTCCTCAAACTCGTATATTTATTAATCTCTATTATTCATATTGATACTCGCTTTGTATTATTCTGAAACATTTGAAAAATCCGTTAAACTTCCGATATGACGTCAGATTTTCCTTTAAATTCTCAAATGACGTGATATTAATCTGTTTTGTGCACATACACATACTCATACTCCTTGTATTATTGAGAAATCTTTCCGTTTTATTACCACTATGACGTCAATCAATTTTATTTCATATTAATATTTTTTTCAATTGGTGAAACTTTTTATTTCATTTTCATTTTTCACGTGGAAATCGTCTGATAGAAAATTAATTATTGTAGAAAGAATTTAATCGTGGATTTTTAATTTTTGGCATCTGCTATAACTAAAAATGTTTAAATTTAATAGGAAAAGGCTGTTAGAATTTTGTTTTTTATCTCTATTTATTAAAATAATACGAATTTTTCAAATTTTAATATTTTGAGCTCTTTATAGCTAGTATTCAAGTATATACACAAACTTTCAACTCTTTAAGTTACATAGTTTTTGAGAATGGCTCTGTGACAGACAGACAACGGAGCGGGAGTAATAGAGATTCGTGAGATGAACGAAACCCTAAAAACGGAGGTGTATTGAAATTAATGAGCGAAAGTGTATCTCATATGGTTTAGGCAAAAAATCGCATATGATAGTCAATTATCTTTTTAACACTTTCCAATCTAGTTGAAAAGTGTTTACAACTTCCGTTTGTTTAGCCGTATGCCGTCTGGCCGTCCGTCCGTGCTCTAACTCGCGTAAATATACTCGGATTGTCCAAAAATTTTTGTATGTTATTGTCGTTTACTACAGCATGTTCCCTATTGAAAATGAAGTATGTAGCTCTTATAGATGTTTTACACAAAATAATTCGTTAGATCACAGTCAATGGGAAATAATCGTTTAAAGTGCATTTTGATGATGCTAAGCCATTTGAGACATGATGAAACTGATATATAATTTATGAAGAGCAGTAAAACATGCTTTTTATGGAATATGGGGTGAGGTGCAAAGCACCTTTATTTATTTACAGAGTCAAACACTATTGCACATTGTTCTCTGGGGAAAAATAGTTTGCAGTGTAATTTAATGATGTTTTACTATTTCAAACATAATGGCATACATTTCATGGCATACATTTCAAACATACATGCCTTACTGGGGAGCGCTATAAATTGCTCACTTAAAAGTATGGTGTGCATTTGTTTACCGTTCATTTACAGGGACACACAAAAACTATCGGTTACAGTATACGTGCGATAATTACAGTCTATGTGTGATAAGTACGTTTTCAAGTTTGGCTTGCGTTTTTAAGTGTAACTAAACTTTTTCATAGTACGTGGTGTCTATAAATTCCGTTGATCGTATACAGGGCGGCACAAGGGAATTCTTAAGTATTACAGACTATGATAGTGAATTGCTTAAGGGTAGATTTTAATTGTGTTACACATTTTCCTGCTGAACTATATTTAGTAGACTAACAGAATTTGTGGAATATAAATAAATTCATATACAGGGCTACGCAAAGAACAAGATATATTGTCGTTTACAGTTGGTAATTGCTTTAAGTGAGTTTTAAGTTGTCTTATGCATTTTTTACCTGAATGCGTTTTTTACCTTTTAGCTTAATATATGGTGTGTACAAAAGTCTTTAGATAATATACAGGGTTGTATAAAATATTTCGAGTGCATTTCCATCGATTGGCGAAAATTGCTAAATGTGAATTTTCTAACTAAACTAAATTTTATCATGCTATGTAGTATATATTCAAATATATAGATCATATACAAGGCTGCGCAAAATAATTCGACTAATTTTTTGGCAATGGAAGGCAATTTTGAAAACTGTATTTTTCAATGTATTATACGTTCTCTAAACTGTTTACTTTCGAAACTTTCGATTAAGTCGAAAATTTTCATGAATCCAATACTTTCTTCTTGTAAAGATAGAAGAAAGTAAAAAGGAAGATATCTATCAGAGGAAGATAGTGCAATTTGTGTCTTCTTGCGAGGGTGTTTTCTCTGCGGACAAGAAGTGGGAACTCTGGGTTCGATGTTTAGAATGCAATATGTGGACCCATAGCGACTGCAGCAACGCAGACAGTGATTATTATGTTTGTGATTTTTATAGATAAAATAATCTACATTTCAAACAGTAAGCTTTTTTTTTTAAAGTTTAATACGTTAAGAAACAAAACACGGAATAGAACGGAAAAAGGCTGTCAGGGACAGTCGTGAAGATTTTTATAAATTTCATAAGCATGCTTGTTTATTAAAAATGCCATGTTCTTTCTAAACATACGTTATTAATTGTATAATAATTATAATTAATTGTATGATCTAGATTGAAAATAAAAGTGCTAGCCGCTATTTGGACCTTCTCCTCTGTTATTTGCGAAAAGCAATATTCGCTTTTATTATATTAACACAACCATACCGATTGGTAATCAAATCATACGAGTTGTAATATTGTAGTATGATTATATACATGTCGTACTGTAGCGTAGTATGTGTTGTAGCTACCACTTTTATAAAATATAAATCTTCACCTTACTTAATAGCAGAATTTCTGTCATAAACCACTTCAACGGCTGCCCCGAGTTAAGTCGGGGTAATAACACTGTTTCCCTATCGAAGCCGAGAATTAAAAGTGGTAACTTTACCAACTGAGTCAAAAAGTGTGCCGGTCGGCAGTCGAACCCATGATGTTTCTGTCTTAAATTGTTGAGTTCCTTTACCTATGAATTATTCTGCTGTGTTGTCTCAAATGACAAAGCTAAAAAGTTGTGTCAGACTGAATGTACTCCAGGTAGCTCAAATGGTAGAACATTGGCAATTTAAGGCAGAATGTTTCTGAATTCGAGTTTTGACCTGGGCACTTTTTCACGCAGTTGGAAGAATTACCATTTTCAATACTTGGTTTATTTAATGACAGAAATTCTGCGATTAAATAAAGTGAAGATTTATATTTCAAAAAGGGAGCTTTGCTGTCCGCGATCTATATAGTGAGTAGCACTGCTTTATAATAAATCATTACGGAAATGTTTGTTAACGTCTTTGGAAAGAAGTATTTTAGTAAAAAAGAAACGAAATAAAAGATGCTGCTTTTTTTAAAGAACTTTTTGATTTTTATCAGAAATATACTATTTTACCTCTCATAATATTCCAGCTTAACAAATTTCATAAAATAAAAATATATATATTTACAGTGTATTTTTTAAAGTTCATCATCTTTCTAAACTATAATATTTATAATATTTAATATTCTATAATTTTTTCATTTTTTTTTTTTTTTTTTTTTTTTTTTTTTACAGTTTATAATGACATAAACATGTCATGTTAATAAAAATCTATACTTCTTTACTTCAAACAGCGTATAAATAAAATTAACAATGAATAGAATCTTTCTCTCCTGCTTTTTCGGCATTTAGCATTCAATGCTGTAGCTAATTTAAGGATCTCTAACACGTTTACGTAATGACAGGGCATACGTCTAAGCTATAGAGCTTTGAATGCCAATTGCTTTTACGGAAAAGTTAATGAGATTATAGAACATAGTTTAGTGTCTCTGCAGAATTATGCGATTAGTAAACAACAAAGAAGTGTTCGGTGCAATAAATTAAGTTACTAACTCAGTTTTATTAAAACAAGAAATCAAGCAAAGTGTTTTACTATGAGAAAGCAAAAATAATGTTGAAAGAAATAAATTTTACAAAGGAAAAAAAAATAATTATAGTAATTAATAAAAATTAATTATTATTAAATTATTATATTTATTATTTTTATTATATATCTCTATTTTTTAAAAAGTAACTAGCACTGCCGTTGCTGCCGTACTTGTATTTATTGTGACCAGAGCTCTCTTTTGGTTTATATTAAAAAAAACTATTGCATATGAAAACATGAGAAATGGTAGTTATATAGAGAAATGCATAATAAGTATGGTGAAACAGACAGTTTTTAAATCGAAGAAATATTTTAAGCGCTTTATATGTTCAAATCGGTCCAGATGGTTCGGTTACATAAGTTTTATAGGATCAAAAAATATGTATTAGCGTCTTAACCATATTTTTCAAGCCTATACGTGACTAGATTGTAGTGGGAAGTCTCCAATCATTTGATTTTAATTTGTCTAATTTTTTTATGTTTTTTTTTTAAGCTTTATTTTATAACAGAAAATTTCGAAATAAAAACGAAATTGAAGTGGAATGAAATATTCACCTTGTATTTAAAGTCAATAAAATATACATTAAAACATGCTTAAAAGGTGACAAATGATGTTAAAAACGTTAAAATACTAACATTTACATCCCGAGACTTTTGATCACTAACGCGATCTTCTTCAGTGAGGAACTGTTGATTGAGCTGAGTGTACGAATGTCGCTTTCACTGTGCTAATATGTAACTGAGTTTTAACGGGGCCAGTCTATTATTCTGTAGGGATGTATCAGGGAAAGTCCATTAGTTCCAGCGCTGGGGACCGCCCCTACAGAATAATAGATTGGCCCCGTTAAAACTCAGTTACATATTAGCACAGTGAAAGCGACATTCGTACACTCAGCTCAATCAACAGTTCCCCACTGAAGAAGATTGCGTTAGTGATCGAAAGTCTCGGGATGTAAATTTTTGTATTTTAACGTTTTTAACATCATTTGTCACCTTTTAAGCATGTTTTAATGTATATTTTATTGACTTTATTTTATATTTTGAAAAAGCATTCTTATACCTCCTGTTGTCAGATTTTAAAACAGTCCAAATAACAATATTTCCAAACCTTTTTTTTTAAATGAAAAATATATTTGCACATGAATATTAAATAGAAATAAAATTTTAAAATAATTAAATTATTACGTACGAAAAGTATTAAATGGGGATAATTACGTCTTATTTAAAAACTTTCTTATGGCGTCTAAAATAAATATATATATATATATATATCTTAGATTTTATTATAAAAGTATATGTTTTATATATAATATTTTTTATAAAACAATATTTTTTACTTAACCATTTTATACAAGCGGATTTTCAAGTGTGTGATAGATCTTACTTAATAAATCGAGAAATCATACGTCAGCTGTCGTGACAGCGGTGAATGCGGCATTGGAAACAGAAAAATACCCCAGTCAAATAGCAACCCGATTGCAGGAGATCTCCACAAATACTTATAACATCATTCAATCTTCCGCAATCGGGTAATCTTTTTAAAATACAGCAAAAGAGCGTTTTTAGAACGTGCGGGTCTGGACAGCGGTTTGTGAGCTTTTCTCGTAGGGCCTAGAACCCCCTAGTTATATATATATTTCTTATATTTTTTAATAATAAATTGTTAACAAAAATAAATGTTATAAATTTTACAAAGGAAAGCAAAAATAATTTTGCGCAAGCATCAACAAAACAATTTTGGAATAAAAATATTCTTCAAATTTTCATCCGGCTTTCACCAAAGGAGGCTATACGAATCGCTTGTATGGGGGAGAGGGTTATGTATGTTTACTCATAGTTTTTGAATAAGTTGATTTTGATTTTGTCTTTCAAAAGAACTCGTTTCGGAGGAGGTCCGTTGCAATTGCACCAGGATCTAAAAATTATATGTTTGTCTATCTGACTGTTTTCTGTCTTTGTTCGACATTCTGGGATTTAATTTTTGTAAATATTGGCTAATCAACGCGAAAGTTAAATATAGTGTTAATGTATACAGTGTTACTGTATATTTTAAAAATAGTTTTCTTATCATATATAGTATTTTTACAGAACTGCGTCAAAAAAATTAATATATGATATGTATGTTCACTCATAGTTTTTGAACGAGTTGATTTTGATTTTCCTTTCAAATGAACTCGTTTCAGAGGTGTTCCGATTCAATTGCACCAGGATCTAAAAATTATATGTTTGCCTATCGGGCTGTTTTCTGTCTTTGTTCGATATCCTGGGCTCTAACTTTTGCAAATACACTCTCAGAAAAAACTGTAAATTTATGAGCATTTGCCCTTCAATTTTCACGGGCAACAGCCTTATTTGAGGAAAAACGGTCTGATCTACTAAATAAGTGGCCTTATCCCTTAGATACTTAGAAAATTAAGAGCAATCCACATATTCTTACAGTTCTAGCCCATATGTTAGCAAAAATACGGTACGACCCCATACATTGTCCTCCGCTAGGGTGTAACCCTTCATTTTACTCGTGTTTCGAAAATTTTAACCCGCCAAAACAGCGATTCTGTGATGATTATCTAACGTGCTACGTGCTACGGAACAGTAAGCAAAGTGTTATTGTGTTTTAAAGTGCATTATATCCTGTGCATTATAATGCTGTATTACTTTGCCCCGTAAAATTACGGGCTGCACAAAATGATGGGCATGGACTTTTTTTTTTACGGGGTATGACTGGAATCTCTGCTGCAGTAATTTTACTGCAATTTTTTTAACAGTGCATTGGCTAATCGCCATGAAAGTTAAATATAGTGTTAAGGTATAGAGTGCTACTCTACATATTTTAAATGGTCTTCTTATCATGTATACTATTTTTACAGAACTACGTCAAAAATTTTAATATATGATCGTCAATTAATACGTGTCGAGATGAGTAATATTGATAACAAGCTGACTAAAAATGAATGTGAGCAACAATAAAAGGTTGCTGCAAAAAACATTCAGTTGTGCCAAAACCGCTTCCCCTAAATTGCGCCAAAAGGTATGCAATAAGTATGTATAACTGCGATTAAAGTAATAAATATTACTCATCTGTAAATTAATATCGCAACAAAAACATACATGTGAAAGAATGCCAAGTTCATTAACGGTCTCGTTAATAAAAGAAGTGAGATCTAACTGGAAACCAAGTTCTTTCGAAGCTCCTTAAATCATAGCTCATATCATGCATAACGTTCTTCAATTGCTTAAAATAATTTGTGATGTTATTTGCTACTGAAAAGAGCGACTTGTCAAGTTTTCCCCATCAACTTTAATCTTTGAGTCTGAGTACAATTTAGTCTAGTATTTCATTGGCAAAGATCTAGTCAATCAAGTTTTCGAATAAGTATGTCAAAGTTAAGGTATTGATAAATTAAGGAAGTGATTAACTTTAAGTTCAGATCAATGAAGTAGAGACATTTGAATAAGAGAAACTTGCCAAGTCGCTCTTATGTGTAGCAAATAACATAACAAATCATTTTAAGCAATTGAAGAACGCTATGCATGACAGGAGCTATGATTTAAGGAGCTTCGAAAGAACTTGGTTTCCAGCTAGATCTCACTTCTTTTAATAACGAAACAGTAACGTACTTGGCATTCTTTCACATGTATGTTTTTGATGGGATTTCATTACTTTTTGTACAGTTACAATATGCTTAAACACTTTACTTAATGGTTTTTAATGTGTTTACAAGTGACTGTTTTATTCAACAGGCAACATTCAATTTAATTTAAATTTCCTACAATAAAATATTTGGCTGTAAATTTGCGGCAGAAATCTGTATTTTAATACTGCTGTATTTAATATTTGTTTTGAAACGAAGTGTATTGATTCGAAATTTTTATTGTTTCTGAAATAACAATAATCATATTGACATAATTTTATGTTTTACCATTACAGACTCATTAACATATAAATCAACAGTCCGATTCATATTTACAAGTAAAATGACGAAGCTATCCAAATAAAATCAAACAAAGAGTATAAAATTTACTGATAATTGAAAATTAAATCGGCATTGTTTTCATAAATGAAATGAAATTTTCCTCAAACTGGTATTACCACAAAAATAAAATTCTGTATTATATCATGCTCAACAATGATTATAAAAAAATAAATAGCACAAAAGAGATAAAGTGTGACATCTCTGCACTTGTTTATTTTATATTTTATGATTTAAAAGCAAAATTGAAATTGCAATGTTTAGGATAAAAAGACACCATGGATTGATTGCACCATGTTTTTTTCGATGCAGGTAAAATACGATTATAATTTTTTTCTCGCTGGTGATGGAATAAAGTTTGATGGAATAAATGAACTGATATTTTGGTTTGACTAATTAATGTTAGGGAACAGATATCGCAGACGCACTGGGGTTGGCGCAAATTTTATGTGGTGCTATTTTGACGAGAAAACTCCATTTTCGAATGCCTGTTAGGCCTAGCTTGCGAAAACATGTTAGTTTTATTTTATAATAAAATTGTATTAAAATTTTACTTTAAAACGCACACATTAAATTTTATTATTGCACACAGTTTTATTTAACACACACATTACTTTTATTACACATATTTAAATTTTATTTATTAATTATTTTTATATTATTTTATTTTTAATTTATTTACATACATATTTCATTTTATTACAAAATGCCAAGTTGCTATACAAAGCAAAAGTCTCCAGGTTACCTCGCCAGGCAAAAAATCGCCATTTTGGCGCCAAAAAGAAATCCCGGTGTGTTTGCAACATCTGTACAAATGTAGTTTACAGGTATTTTTATTCTTAAAGTTTCTTTAGAAGTTAAAATCTATATAAAAAATACTACAATGCTAAAAAAATTGGATTGTAGTGAGAAATCCTCGCACGTGTCCTCTGGTAAGTACTATAAGTACCCAAGAAGTGACTGTTTTATTCACCAGGGAACATTCAATTTAATTTAAATATCCTACAACAAAATATTTGGCTGTCAATTTGCGGCAGAAATCTGTATTTTAATACTGCTGTATTTAATGTTTGTTTTTATACTCGAAATTTTTATTATTTCTGAAATAATAATCATGTTGACATAATTTTATGTTTTACCATTACAGACTCATTAACATATAAATCAACAGTCCGATTCATATTTACGAATAAAATGACGAATCTATCCAAATAATATCAAACAAATAGTAGAGTACCTTTATACGCAGCGGAAATCTGTTGACGTTGAGAGTCCGAGACAAGGTTGCCCACAGCTACACTGCCTAGACCCGTGGTAGCCACACATCCAGGATCAATGTTTATTTGAATCATAGGAATGATTCTCTTTTGTTTACATTTAAATTGTGGGATTAGACGAATTTCAACTGCTGATGTCTCGAAATATATGCGTATTTCGATATACAGGGTGTCTCAAAATGTCGTTTACAAACTTAACATGCTGGTCTGTCATATTATGATAAACAAGATTTACATAGGAACTTGTGTTCGAAAATGCAAACTACGACCGCTAGAGGGCGATGAGCGCAGGCTTACGGGAGAGTGGGAAGCGTAATCATTTCAGACGAGGACGTTGCAGGAAAAGGATAAATCGGTTTAGTAATGCAAACTTGGCCGATATGCATTATTTGTATGACGCCGGGGATGGAAATGCACGAGCCGTGGACGTGGTACGAATGTACCTTGAGCGCTTCCCAAGCAGACGTCAGCCAAGTCATGTTTTGTTTTCACAATTGCACCGCAGATTGCGTGCAGCAGGAGCTTTCCAAGTACGTAGCCACATCGGTCGAGAACGCACTACACGCACACATGTCGTAGATGAAACCGTGCTACTGGAATTTGACAAAAACCGGCAAACAAGTCTATGAGCAAGCGAACGCGTCTTGGGTGTACATCGTTCCAGCATTATGCGCATACTGCATGAGGAGACGTAACATCCCTACCATTTACAAAGAGTACAGGCATTGTGCGTTGACGATTATCCCCAACGCGTTGCATTCGCAAGCTGGTATTTGCAATAGCGGGTCGCACAGCCGAATTTTCCATCGTGGATTTTGTTTTTGGATGAATCCTGTTTTACACAGGACGGTGTCCTGAACCTGCACAACATGCACATATGGCTGCATGAAAACCCAAGGTCTACACGTGCCCATGCACGTCAACAACGTTTCGCCGTAAACGTTTGAGCTGGTATTATCGGTGACATGAAAATCGCCCTCTAGCGGTCGCAGTTTGCATTTTCGAACACAAGTTCCTATGTAAATCTTGTTTATCATGATATGATAGACCAGCATGTTAAGTTTGTAAACGACCTTTTGAGACACCCTGTATGTATTCTCTCAATATGTTTTTGTTTTTTCACAATGTGTCTAAAAAGATTTTTATGCACCATTACTCAAAAAATTTATTCTCTGAAATTAGCCAAAAATGGCTGATAATCAGGCGATTTTGCTGCAGGGTCAGCCCGGATTCAACATTTGGCGCTTTTTTTTGGCAAATTAAAATTTCGCCTAATAGACGTAACGTTAAAGTAAAAATGGACATCCCCAAGTATGTAATTAATCGATTTTCCGAAATTTGTTTTCGATTTCTTATAGTGTAAGCGAACTTCTTACCAAATTTGAAGTCTGTAGGTGCAGTAGATATATGAAATCGTTTTGAGGAGTGAGTCAATGATAAAATTATCGATTATCAGACATTTTCAAATATCATTATCTCGGAAACTAATTATGCGTTATTTATAAAATTTTGGATTCTGGATAATTAAGGGGGCCTTACTACACATCTAAAATTACAAGTACGTAGATTAAATAGATTTTCAGTAGTAGAGTGTCGAAATTTGCGAAAACAGCTCGAAATGGTTCGTGTAAATATACCCACGGCCGGTGTGTCGACTTTTTTGCTTTGCGAACTTGGATGACACTGATCTTGTATTGTTGCGTCTAGATCCACAAAAATACAAGATAACAAACAGAAAGTGTTTAATTAATAGCTACACGATATTGAAAGATTATTATGAGGCTCCTGAAAGGTGAAGTTTTAAAACAGAATACGAGAGAAAATAGTTGTTCCATTGTGTGTACCTCAGTATGAAGGTTGATAATCCGATATAGATAAAATAAAGGATTAAAACTAGAATTCTAGGTGAATTCATGTTTATATTTACAAAGATACATTATTTTTGAGCATGTAGTATTGTGATCTCATCATGAAATCGTTTGGTTGAGTAAATATTACATATTGTTTAAAGTTAAATTGAAGATATGTAACTATTTATAGTACTAAGGCAAGCGACCATTTAAGAAACTGTATGATTATAAAATAAAATCCTACATAACTGTCAAAAATATAGAAACAATCAAATGAAGTCTGTTTTATATTTTTATTTAAAAAATATGTATTTATAATGATGTATGTTACTGAATTTTCCGGCTGAAAATTTAATATTGTATTTTTGACTTTGTGTTAAAACCATATTTCTTAGCTTCGTAGATCAATGTGAGTTTTGTGTCTATGTTGCTTAGAACTTGAGTAACATACATTTTAATTTTACTAATTTAATAAATAAAATATAAAGTTGAAATATATTTTCTCAAAATCATATTTTAACAATTTTATTAATATAAAGTAGACAGACTGATGTATATCTATCTGATACATAGGCAGATTTCAGTCATCATTTTAAAACTGTTTACAGAAGACCATGGGAATACATTTTCAAAGAAAAAAAATTACACTTCCCATTACGATATACCACACTTATGCGAGAGAACTCATATACATTTATTTATTGTGGATTTTCAATGCTGGTTTTAAGGGGACCGTGGACCTTTATTTGATCAAAAAGCGACCCAAAAATCGAAATTTATTTTTGTATATATTAATATTCTTCAGTTTGTATTGAACCATTTGAGAAAAACTGCATGCAGCTGCGATGATTTTTCGCAAAGTTTCAAGCGTTTGAATTATGTACACAATCATTTTTTCGGGGGTTTAGTAAACTTTATGCCTGTTTTTCTCAATGCAGATTTTATACGTTTTTTAGTTGTTTAAAATGCTCCATGCGTCTTAATTTTTGTTCAAAATTCATGAAATTGATAAGGAAGAATCCTGATACTGTTTACAAAGAAATTGTGTATGCATTTTAGAAATTGTGTATGCATTTTAGAATCAGACTTCGTTAAGATAATTACATTTTCTTTATAACTTATTAAAATGCTAAATTTTGATGAAAATCGGAATGGAATTCAGAAAAAAATCTCTCAAAAATTAACTATTCAAGGAATAAAATAACTGATACACAGATTTGTTTGTAATATAGTTTTAAGTGATCCAAATGCCAAATCGAGGAAATATCTTAAAAATTAAGACGCAAGGAGCATTTTAAAATTTGGTTTATAAATTTTAAATTTTTTTAAAAATCTTAAAATTGTATTAAGATTAAATTTTTTTTAATGTATTCTATATACTTATGGTGAGATGTCTGTAAGCACAAAATTTCATATATCTATGATGAAAAAAAAAATCAATTTTAACGTCCGCCGTCCCCTTAAATACACTGAAGATATTTTTAGGGTAATTGTATGTCGCAAATCTGTCTTTGTTTAAAATAACTCAGAGCTTTGAACTAAATATGAAGTTTATGGAAAAAACATATCTAAAGCTAAAAAACATTTATATAAATAAATCTAAGCCTATTAAATAAAGCAAACTTACGTAAATAAAAATTATCTATTTTAAATTAAATATCAAATATTATCTAACTAAAGTACGGTTTGAAAATTATTGCAGAAAAAGCGAAAATATATTTTTGAAAAATGGATAGAGATTACATTATTAATAAAATACAAAACAAAAAAAATGAAAAGCATTAAATATTCATAAGGAATACCATAAAGACTCTACAAAGGAAGATTTTAGAAATTAGTTGTTTTTCTGGTATTTTGCAATTTCCAATAGAAATACGAGTTTTCACTTAAAGCGATTAAAGTAATGCTTTAAACAGGAAAATAAAACTTAAAAAAAAAACTACGAAATAACTTAATTTTATATATCTGCTTTTCCTGGAACTTTATTTTGTATCAGATAAATTTGTTTACTACCTAATGTGCATTATTAAAGGTTTTGAAACATTTTTCATCCGGGTAAATCCTTTTCCTTAACTGCACTCATCGACAAATAAACTAAATATACAAAGAGGAAAACAAAAGTTCAATTTCTAAATAGCTTATATATAGAATGAAACCCAACTCGAATGTTTGTTGTTTTTCAAAACAATAAACGGATTATTTATTTCAAATTACTTTAAATAAATTCTAATAATGTATGTGTTACATCTTTATCTCCGTTTCCATTTAGAAAAAAAAAAATTATTTTTCTGCTGAAATTGTATTCTGAGGTTAAATCTTTCTAAATATAATTTTATTCTGATGTAACAGAGATAGAAATTTATTCTTATTATTCTTATTAATATTTTCAAGTATCTGGTAGACTGAGTTTCGCTCGGTAGGTTTCTCAACATTCACATTGTATAGCACTACAGATAAAATTTTATTATTTATTTCTACAAAATTCATACTGTATTTGTGTATAGACGAATATTTATTATTCATTTCTACATAAAAATATAATTTCTAATTTCTAAAAATTATAATAACAAATGCTGTCAATTCATTTTTTGCGTTTCCCTGAAATTTGTGTATGTTATTGACGTTAATTATAGCATGATACCTATTGAAAAAAAGTGTATATTACAGACAATGGGAAAAACTTTTTTCAAGTGCATTTTGATGATGTTCGCCATTTAAAACAGGATGAAATTGATATACAATTATGAAGCGCACTGGAACATGCTTTTTGTAAAATATGGGTTAGAAAGCATTTATTATTCATTTACATGGTCACACAGTGTTCTACAGGGAAAATCGCTTACAATTTAGTTTAATGATGTTTCACTATTTCAAACATAATGAAATTTATATTACTAAGGTGCACTATAAATTGATCACTGAAAAGTATGGTGTGCATTGCGTTTATCGTTCATTTACAGGGACACACAAAAGAATTCGATTACAGCCTTAGTGCGATAATTACACTCTATGTGTGATAAGTGCGTTTTAAACTTTTCTTTGTGTTTTTTAGTTTAACTAGATTTTTGCACAGTACGTGGTGTGTGTATAAATATTTTTGATCATATGCATGACTACACAAAGGAATTCTTAAGTATTACTTATAATGGGAGTGAATTGCATAAGAGTATTTTTCATTGTGTTACGCATTTCCTTGCTGAACTATATTTAGCAGACTTATAGAAGTTTGTGAATATAAATAAATTCATATACAGAGCTACGCAAAGAGCAAGATACGTTGTCGTTTATGGTTGGTAATTGCTGGGAGCAAGTTTTAAGTTGTCTTACGCGTTTTTGACCTGAATTAAATTATAGTTTAATATCCAGTGTGTACAAAATATGTATGTCTTTAGATAATATACAGGGTTGTACAAAGGATTTCGAATGCATTTCCATCGATTGGCGAAAATTGCTAGATGTGAATTTTCTAACTGGACTATATTTTTCCATGCTATGTAGTATATATTTAAATCTATAGATCATATACAGGGTTGCACAAAATAATTCTACTACATTTTTGACTACGGAAGGTAATTGTTAAAACCGGCTTTTTAAATATATTATGTTTTCTAAATTGTTCACTACATATCTTCTTCCATCTTATTTAACGGTGAAGTTTCGCTAGAGTTTTCCGGATGTGTTGGAAAGTGTTTCATAATCTATGCTTGACGTATGATTTTTCGTTCTTGTTATTAAAGTGCTCAATTTTTAAATTCTCAGGAAGTGTAGCATTTTAAATATTTAATTTTCCTATTAATACACTCGCGGACGAATTTTAAAAATTTGACAATTTATGCTCTTTAATTTTTCTCGTTTATAAAACATTGCCCCTGCTCATCTGTTCGAAATTTACATACAATAAGCTTTATTATAAAATGTTTATTTTATGCAAAATTTGGAGTTGTGTATAATTTTAGAATACAATATTTTTCTTTAATATTTTTAAAACAATATACGCACAATTTTTCATGACTTCATTAAAATATTGTCACATTTAGACACGAACTGTATAAACTACAAAAACACCCAAATCTGGAAATATTCTTCACATGACAGTTTTTCAAACATTGAATGAATATAATTTAAACATAATTTGGTATTGAACGTCAATAATATTTAAAACATTACTTTTACTTAGGAATAACATTACAAAATGTATACATGTATGTATAACAGCAAAATGCAATTTAAGAAGATTTGCACAATCCTTATCCGGTCATATCGTTTCTAAAAATTATATAAAAAATTCTTAGTTTTTCTCGCAAAAATATTGATGAATATAAAGAATAAAACGCTGTCAGATATGTGATTTTTGACTGAAATATAATTCCATGCGTAATAAGATACATAACACAAAACTAATCACATAAGAAAGTCATTTCATGATATGGGAACAACGGTGTTTTGGAATTATTTTTCAAAGTTGATGATTATTGTGGAATTTATCACAAATAAATAAATTTTTCCTCTCATTCTTCAACATAAAATATTACGATGTGCTTCTTCAAAGGTCTTTTCATTTTGCACTTAAATAAAAGTAAAAATAGTTTTTAGAAAACACCTTTTTATAAACATTCAGTGTTGATCTTAAAAATCACACCTAATTTCATGACTGCAATTCATATTGTTCCAAAAAAATATCGTTACAATACTTCAATTTTGCGAAGCCCTCGATTGTGGAAAATTCACCGATCTCATTTACGCTTGGTAGAAAGCTCAAACTAATCAATTGATTTAAAAATATATCTTTTTATTTATTTATTTATTTTTTTTTACGCTTTCTAACGCAGTTGAAATGTGTTTATGAATTCGGTCTAGCTTTACTGGCCGTCTGTCTCTCCGTGCTATAACTCACGTAACAATACTGCCATTTAATTGATATGTGTTATTGAAGTTTACCACTGCATGCTCGCTAATGAAAATGAAGTGTTTAACATTTACAGTTCGTTTACAGGAGCACTCAAAAGAATTTCGCTTAATTATGGTTTTAGGGGGGGGGGAATGTTTGCAGAGTATTTTAATGAAGTTACACTATTTCGAACACATTGAATTTGATACACATCACTGAGGTTCACTATAATATGCTTACCATAGAATACGAGTTGCATAGTATTTATCGTTCATTTACAAGGACTCACAAAAGAATTCTGTTGCACTAATGTCTATGAGCATTAAGGCTGTTAGTCAGTGAACTTCCGAATTTTCCTAGCTAATGTTAAATCTATGGGCATAGAATGCATTCGTATATTTAAAACATCTTCTTAGGAAATTAACATTTTTAACTTCTTTTCTCTGTGTACACTTCTTAAAGGATACCTTTTTCTTCCTTCGTTGTCAAAAATATTTCTAAAATCTATGGTTAATGTGATATTTTTTTGTGTTAGCAGCTTACGAACTGTGCGTAAGAGTTTAACACTTCACATAAAATTAAGTATATATTTTAGAAATATTTTGACAGCTAAGGAAGAAAGAGGCATCATTTAACAAGAGTACACAGAAAAAAGAAGTTTGAAATGTTAATTTCCAGAGACGAAATTTTAAATATACGAATGCACTCTACGCCCATGGGTTAAAAGTTAGCGAGGGAAATTTGGAAGTTGATTGACTAACATCCTTAATTGATGGAAGTGTGTTTTCAATTGTGGTATGCGTTTTTAAAATTAACTGATTTATTTATATAGCTTGGTGTGGTTAAATTCAATAGATCATATACAGGTTTGCACAAAATAATTCAAGTGCATTTCCGCTTATTGATAGAAATTGCTGAAGGGGAATTTTCAACTGTGTTATAACTTTCCTAACTGAACTATTTTTTTTCATATTATGTAGTAGATAAACAAATCTATAGATCATATACAGAGCTCCACAAAGAATTCGGATATTTTTCCGACTATAGATGGTAATTGCTGAAATTGGGTTTTCAAATGTGTTATACATTTTCTAAATTGTACACTTTGACATGTCATCTTTCATCTTATTAAATGGTGAAGTTTGTTAGAATGTTTTGAATGTGTTGGAAAGTGTTTCATAATCAATGCTTGACACATGATTTTTCTTTCTTCTTTAGATATAGCAACAGAACAGAAGAATTATTTAAACTATCTTTAAAAGATTTCTAAATCGTGTTCTCTATTTATTATAATAATTAATTTATAATAAACTATTAATTCATAAAAGCGTATTTATTTTAGTTTTATAGTCTTTATTTTTTATTTACAATTCATTTTCTACCTTTTACTGCTGAAATATTTCATTCTTGTAGATTCACAGCCAGTTGACGAAGTTTGGCGCATAATGAACTCCTTTATCGCTGTATTTCGTATACAGATGTAGCCATAAAGAATATTTGGCGATTTATTACCTGTGCCCGAGGAAGAAAAATTGCCTTAAAATTAATTTATTAGTTTATAACTATATTCAAAAAATATTAAAATGTGGTATTTTTCTCGGAAACATACCCGTGTACATATTTTTTTTATAATTCTAGCCTATCAAGAAGTGAGTAAAAAATCGATTAAAAAATTCTATTTTTAAATACGTGAACCACGTTAAGTTAAATAGAAAAGTGTAAAAATTAATAGATAGTAACTGAATTCCTACAATCTGCATTTGACTCTTACTTGCATTTTGTATTGAGAAAGAAGATGCCGTAAACCTTTATATTAAGTAATTGTATTTTTGCTTAATTTTATCAAATTTATAAAATTATATGACTTAAGTGTATATATATTCATGCATTTACATTTAAAACGATAAAAATATACTTTTATTTTTATTTTTTTATTTGCACATTAAAACTTTCTTTACCCAATAGACTGTTCCTTTTAGTAGAACGTGCTTTCTTTTCCCAAGATTATATGTCTCATTCCTATTTCCATTTATATGCAATGATGTATCTACTAATGTGCAGCTAGTGCAAAATTTATACAATGGACTCATTTACGGGTTTACATACGTTCTTGGCGACGAAAAATTGACATATTTTAGAATTTTGTTTAAGACAGGAGTAAAATTAATTGAAAAACCATTAATTACACGTTGTTACTTACCCATCATACGTAGTATAAGGTAAATCTTGTGATCATTTTAAAAATCGAAAAAAAAAGTTTTTGACGGATTTACCCGTTTCAGACACTGGAGATTCCGAAAAACATATTTTTAGAAAAAAAAAATTTGCCGTGCGTCTGTGTGTCTGTAAACGCTCTATCTCCCGAAAAAATTGAGATAGAGACTTGAAGTTCGGTATGTACTTAGTATGTAATAATGGGAAGAAGCCTATTGAATTTCAGTAACCTCGATTAACCGGAACTATTTTTTTCGGACTCTCGAAATATTCGTTCTGATAAAAGGTATATAAAAATTTTCGAAATTGATTATTTTGAGGAGTGAATATAAAAGACAATGAAAAAACATAAATTTTGCATAAAGCATGAAGTCGATCGGATAATGAGTTGCCGAGATATTTGTAATCCTATTTTCGACACTCTTCGATTTTTCATGACCCTGTATTTCATCCAAGTTTCAATTCAAAGATATATTTTAATTGGAAATGAGACGCTTCATCAGATGCAATAAACCGCTAGTTAATAGGATTATTGGTTTTGGAGTTATAAGGATGTTTCTTTTACGCAATTCAGTAATCGAGCCTTCAAAGTTTAATACGTCACGATTTTATTCGAATTGCAATGCATTTTATAAGTAGTTTACACATTTTTAATTTTAATATTTTATATTATGCATATCCATGACGGGTAAGTATTACGGTGGCCCCCAACGACTAGTTTTTTGTTGCTTCAAGTATTTAAAAATATTTTTTGTGTTAAATTTTGTCACATATTACGCCGGAAACCTACAGTCTCGTTGACATGCACCAAAATATCTGTGATCGGTGGTCAACATCGTAATATCCCGTAGAAACAACAACAAAAAAAAAATTAAAATTAAAATATCAGTTTTTTAAAGTTGTAACTAAGAGCCATCGGCTGAAATTTTTTAATTTTGAGTAAGAAAGTTGCACTGTTTTGAAAAGATTTTTAATTTTTCGTCTAAAATGTTGACTTTGAAAAAATATAATAATATATTTTAAGAAAAATGGCTCGAGGACCCTTAGTTAATTTACTTAAGCGTAGATAAACGCAAATTTTATTCAAAAATTTTAAAAATTGTTCAAGTTATCATGTTGCTCATGTTAAAAAACGTAATTTCCAGAAAATCGCGTTTAAAGCTTTAGAGGAAGAAAATAAGCTGATATATATATTTTTTCAACTTACACTTAATTTGCTGTTCCTGCGCCATACAATTCAAAAAAGGTGTTGATTTTAGAGTATAATACTAGCAGCTGGGATGCCAGTATTATACCGTAAAATTAACAGTAATAAACAGTAAAATAAGCAGTAATACGCTACCGCGCATGCCCTCCTGTGCCTTAATCTGCTCATTTAAAATGTTTTTGTTAAACCTACGAATCTTTACTAGAATCTTTTCGCCGAGGTCGGTCTTATCGATCATGCTCGCGCTCACATTTTTGATCATATCTTTTTTAATAATGGAGATATCATTTTAAATATTTTTGCCCATTATTCTACACACTATAAAAATTTAATTTCCGTCAGAAATAAATCGATTTTTTGAAAGTTGAGAACGTATGTAATTCCTTATTGTACAACGCAAACAATCTAAGAAAAGAATATTCATTAATTACATATCCCTTTAAGTGTTACTAAATGGGCCTTCCATTTCCCCCCCTATTTTAATATTTACATTAAAAGAGACCATTATGAAAACTACTTTAATTAAAAGGAAGTTAATACTTAGAAGAATAATCAAATATACGTTCATAATTAATTTTAATGTATTTTTCAGTTTAAATAATGGTTTTTTTAAGCGGTTTTTCAATCAATGGAAAGTTAATTAAAAAAGAATATTGCTTCAATGAAATATCGAACAAAACGACTAGATCATTTAAAGATATAGTTGCTGTTAATATTTAGTGTAACTTAGCTAGTTCTGAAAAATATGTTTTCCTAAATTAGTTCTATATCATTCTTTTAAAATATAATGTATTTTTCGTTGATTCCCATTAAAACTTTAATCATTATTTTGTTGTTTGAAATCAATGAACAATTTTATACAGTCTAGCGATTAATGAATGAAACTGTGTAAGCGATCAAGCTTAATTCACTTGAATAATGACAAAAGAAAAAAAATAAGTGATTAAAACACGGTAATGATTTAGTTTAATTAAATTTACTCCATGCAACTGATTTAAAGAAGGCATAAATACGTTTAAATACAATGCTTTCGCAACTTAGTCACAGAGTTGTTTTGCTAACGAAAATATAATTTAAAATTTGAGTAGAGGAAAGTATTATCTATTTCACAGTTTATGTGATATGTGTATATTCAAACATAATTCCATATAGCCTATGCTTTTACGATTTTTCCATTCCGTAAAAAAGGGAGTTACTTTTTAATAGATGTTTCTATATATACAGTAAAACCTTCATAACGGACACTCCCGAAAAGCGATTTTTTAACTTTTGCGATACCCAACATTTATATATTTACACATTATTACATCTCAATAGCGGAAACCTAGGAATAGCGGGCAAATTTCACGCTCCCGACACGTCCGTTATTCGGAGATTTCACTGTAATATAATCCGGACACATTCGATTACAGGCGTTTATTCTAATACCACAGAATTACTTCACGAATTCAAGCCACTTCAGGAATGTAAAGAGCGTGTTTGACCTCATAGTTTTTAGGTAGATTTCGTAAGAAATACTACTTATTACATTCTCACCTAAGTTCGAAATTTTGAAAAATTTTTGCAGATCTACGCCGATCATGACTCCCAGAACCCAAAACCACCCCCAGTTCAAAAGTTTATATATCTATCTATCTATCTATCTATCTATCTATCTATCTATGTCACTTTTTTCTGACCACGATAACTGGAAAAATTCTGCATAAATCTCTTCCAAACTGATACATAAAATCAAGGGTCATAAAATCTCGGTCAAGTTCGTTAATGGACAAAATCGAACCAGGGGGGGGAATGGGGGGGGGGGGGGGCTTTTTGTGAAAACAGAAAAACCCTCATAATTTCTTTATTATTATACGTATCGAATCCGTTTAAAGTTATTATTACTTCTAGGAAAAGGGCCGAAAATTTATGTATGACAGATTTTTGATATAATTAAAAATGGCCCCAAGGGGGGAAAAAAGGGGGGTTTTAGAAGAAAAAATATCATATCTTCGTCAATTCACAAGATATCAAATCCGCGTAAATTTATTATAAATCCTCTTAATATTATCTAAAACTTTTATATTGACAAGTTTTTTATAGGACCAACCGTTATAGCAAAAAAAAAATAAAAAAAAAAAAATCCCTGCCGGCTCCGCCTGCAAACAAGTTATTTTTCGAAGTAGGCGGTTCCAACTCCCGCATCTTTTCAAAACTGATACATAAAATCAAGGGGCATAAAATCTCGGTCAAGTTCGTTAATGGGCAAAATCGAACTAAGGGGGGGGGAAATGGGGGGGCTTTTTGTGAAAGTAGAAAAACCCTCATAATTTCTTTATTATTATACGTATCGAATCCGTTTAAAGTTATTATTACTTCTAGGAAAAGGGCCGAAAATTTATGTATGACAGATTTTTGATATAATTAAAAATGGCTCCAAGGGGGGAAAAGGGGGGGGGGGGGGGGTTAGAAGAAAAAAAAATCATAGCTTCGTCAATTCACAAGATATCAAATCCGCGTAAATTTATTATAAATCCTCTTAATATTATCTAAAACTTTTATATTGACAAGTTTTTTATAGGACCAACCGTTATAGCAAAAAAAAAATTAAAAACAAACAAATCCCTGCCGGCTCCGCCTGCAAACAAGTTATTTTTCGAAGTAGGCGGTTCCAACTCCCGCATCTTTTCGAAACTGATACATAAAATCAAGGGGCATAAAATCTCGGTCAAGTTCGTTAATGGGCAAAATCGAACCAAGGGGGGGGGGGGGAATGGGGGGGGACTTTTTGTGAAAACAGAAAAAAACCCATAATTTCTTAATTATGATACATATCGAATCCGTTTGAAGTTATTATTACTTCTAGGAGAAGGGCCAAAAATTTATGTATGACAGATTTTTGATATAATTAAAAATTGTCTTGGGGGGGGAAGGGGGGTTTTAGAAGAAAAAAATTCATAACTTCGTCAATTCCCAAAATTTCAAATCCGCTTAAATTTATTATAAATCTTCTTAATATTATCTAAAACTTTTATATTGACATGTTTTTTATAGGACCAACTCTTATAGCAAAAAAAAAAAAATCCTTGCTGGCTCTACCTGCAAACAAGTTTGGTTTCGAAGTATGCGGTTCCAACTGCAGCATCATCGCAAAAAGGTCATTTCTTCCGCAATTCCCGACAAACAGGTGCCCCACGGTCTGCGTCTTCGAAATCTACCTGTGCCTGTAGGCCGAGCCGTCAGGGATTTTTTAGTAAAGATTTAGTCATGATAGCAGCTAAAGGACCAACAACAAAAATATTATATTTGTGATCACCCTGTAAAATGAAATGCTTGAAGTGATCTGTATTTGAAGCATATGACTATGTGGATCTTGTACAATATTTTGGTTAATTTCTATAAGATAAGAATAGCATAATGGAAATATAAAGTTTCTTTATAAAAAAATCTTTTTGTTATAGCATGCAGTGTTTTCAGCTAAACTTAATCCTACTTTCATGAAACTAGACAAAATTTAGAAAAAACAACATATGGTACTTAGAATATAAATATATTAAATATTTGATGAAATATGAAAATTTGTATGAAATAATATTTAACTGCACATCCACACTTAAACCGCATATTCTTGAATTACAAAATAATTTCATCATTTATGATTCCTAAGTTTCTTAAAAATCTTTTAAAATTCCGCACTGTCACTGTAGGATGTAACACTCATAATACACGTACTAATACATTTTTTAAGTATACTCACACAAATTTACGATTTATATTCAATAGAGACAACACACATTGTATCAAAAATAGTTTTGTGTTAGTTAATAAAATAAAGGCACTAACAAATGTTAATAATATTATTACTTATGATTTTAAGGACCTATTCAACAATATTCTTTTGGCTGATATACACTCAACTATTAATTCGCTATTTATAGAATATTTCTCATCATTAAAATTACCTGACAATATTGATATTGATTACTTTAAAACTTTAATTGGTCATTTTACTCTTTCATAACTATATTTTCCAAAATAATGCTAGTTTTATACAGCTACAGGGTATTCCTCATGGCGCAGCTATTTCTAGTATGCTTTCAGATGTATATCTTTATTTCTATGAAAGAAAATTTATTAACAATAATATTTTGCTGTACAGATATATTGCTGATATAATTATATTTTCTTTTAATGATAATTATTCTATATATCTTCCCGTACCGTATCCTTCTAATCTAGAGCTTAGTACCACATTCTTAAATAACTCTACAATTAATTTTATTGGCGTTAATATTACTGTTCTTTCTTATCATGCTCTAACTTTTAATATTTATGATAAACGTAATGACTTCTCTTTTAATGTTATTAATTTTACTAATTTTTATTACTGTCTACATGTATCAGTTTATAGTAATATTCTTTTAAATCCCTGCAATCGTATTAAACGTTTATGTTCCTCCCATTTTATAAGGCCAAATTTATTCAAATTAAAACATAAAGCATTGTCTTATAATTATCCCCTTTCTTTTATTTCTTCACGGATGAACCATTAAATAGACATCTCATTTTACCAGTTTGGGCATTAAATATGTATAAAAAGTATAAAATCGGAATACAGTACTGTGAAGAATGCGTAGATAGCTGAAAAAATTATTAAAACATTTAAAAATTTGAAAAAAAGCAAACAAATAATATTTATTTCCAAAAAAGTTATAAAATCATAAATGCCATTACGGAGAACTGAGGTGAGACTGATAAAAACAGTTTAAATTTTTTAAGTGGATTTTATGCATATATAATATCAAATAATAATTGTAATAAATATTACAATTATTATTCTATATTATACATAGGGATTCCTTATGCATGGCTATATTTTACACCTTTAAATTATTACTTATTTAATATTACTTTTAATTACAAAATCATCTCTTATTTATTTATTTAAAAATTATTTTTATTATAATTTAATATTAAATGTTTTATATTTTCCATTCTTAGTAATTACCTATATTTTTCTTTCAATGTTGTTTATTACTATTAATTATATTGTTTACTACAGTATTATCCCCCTTTAATCTTATATCTTAAATAATAACTTAATCTTTAGTATGTTGCTCCTCTCTCTGGGGACAGATGGCAGCACTGCTATTTGTTCTAACTTTTCCATGTGCTGAATCAGGAAATCTCTTTGCAGAGTGTGAGGTTTGCATTGTGGTTTTTTTTTTGTTTTTTTTAATCTAGCTGAATCATTCCTACAACTTTTCTGCTACTGTACTATTTTTGGGTTTTTTTTTAACTATTACTCATGGATAATTACTTTTTTTTTTTTTTTGAATTTTTTCTTGTTTTCATATTTATTGGGTTTCATTTTGATATGTTATAAGGAGCATAATATTGTCATTTTAAAGCTTAATACTGACAATATTTGGGGAAATAACCTATCTTTACAATGCTTTATACTTATGATGCTCCTCTGATGGATTCATAAATTATACATAGTAATTCATATTTGATTTTCATCATTTTGGGTTTAATTTTGTAGTATCGTCATTTGAATTTTATACTGTCTCTTTCTTAGTTTTTCACACATGTGATTTCATTTTAACTATATATATACATATATATATATATATATATATATATATATATATATATATATATATATATATATATATATATATATTGTATTGATAAACTATTTATTTAACCAAACTTGCTATTATATGTTTCTCATAAATATATATTGCTGCATACATAGTAATTTTTACAAGTCTGAAGTTACATTTACAATACACTCGTCTCCAAATGTTAAAAAACGAATACTCAGAGGAACTTTCCCTGACATAGATTACTTTAAAAGACAGTACGTTTCCTCTTTTAATGTAAGTAATTGATATCGTGCTATCACCGTACTAATAAAAACATACATTTATCAGGAAAAACTGCAGTAGCATTAAAACTGCAGCCTATATTCACTTCGTGAAATGGACAAAATTGCTGATCAAGGATGTTGTCTCTAACAATATAGAATTCAGACATTTTTCTTCAGAATGAACTTTGCATCTCCGGGAGAGAGGGACGACATTATGAAGTTCCGGAAGGAATTTGTTTTGAATTTCTGACCAGGTATGTATAATCATAATATACCAAATCTTCCAGCAGGGGGTCATTTCGTTGCTCCAAGGGGAAGGGGCGTAATACCCCCGGGTCATCCCCTGAATTGGTCACTGCTCTCTACACTATAGTCACAGTACAACACGGAAAGTTGAGGTCACTGCTGCAGCTAATACCGGCACAAAACATCCAGCCACTGCTTCTGCGTCCGTGCATTTCTCGTATATTCCTGATGGCATGATATGGTAGCTTTCCAAAAAAAAATCGTGGAAAATTTATCTATAGCCCAAACTGTGAATCGTTGTACATATTATGGGCATACTCCACAAAGGTCGATTTTTTAGAAACATAACATGGAAGACTATAGTAACTCGTGACATACTTTCAGAGAGTCCAGTTTACGTCTACTACTCCAAAATTGCTTTTGAATACAAACTAACAATAATGATAAATGAATTTTTTAATCTGCATCTGAATGTGAATTTTACATCTTATTTGTTAGGAAATAAAAAGTGAATTTAAGTGGATTAGAATAAAAAATGTTTTAAATATGGACAGTAATGGAATATTTTTAAGAAAGGGAATATTTTAATAAAGTAAGGTTGTAATTGGAATATTAATAAAAGGGAATTTTTTATACAATAAATTTAATAGGGTATGGAATTTTAAATTTTGTAATATATATATACATACTCATTTATATTCAAATATATAGTTTTTCCGCAGAAAATATAAAATATATGCCGGACATTCCTTTGAGAAATTGTGTCTACTCGAGTCCGACCCACAAGTGTCAAAACTCAACGCTACCCAACCCTCAATGAAAAAATTGATGTCAATCCGAAAAAATCCATCAGCGAAACATATTAGCGCCAACCCGACCCAACCTGCACCACTGGTCAGTTGTATCAGTTTCAAGACATTGCAAGACTCTACTGTAAATGGTAGGAAGCGTCATGTCCGCATACACATAAAACGATCATGTTGAACACTTATGGACTTTCGATATTTTCTTACTAGTTTTCGCGACACTGTCTCTAAACTTTAATATCGACTACACAAGCGACATCACTTACCACTTGCGTAACAAATTGTTACTTTTATTATAACACAATATTTTTAACTAGACTAGTTAGCATTTCATTGTGGTTTCACTTAGTTTTATATTGCTGAAAAAGGTTACTGAATTTTTTCATTAATTTTGCTTTTTCTACGATACTTTAATTTATGTACCATTAATTCTTTAAAATATGTATCTTTCAACGCAGTGAAAAGAATGATAATATTTTGCATCTGGCAGTTTTATATATATATATATATTAATAAATGAAAGTTTTTGTCAATGTGTGTGTGTTTGTTTGTTTGTTTGTTGGCGATGGCTAGGGACATGTATCGTATGTAGAGGTCTGTAAATTTGGAAAAGAATAGACAGAAAAATTCACCTGAGATTCAGATTTTTGGTTTTGATAATTAGCCGATATATTAATTAAACAATCACATCGAACACTAATGAACGGGTTCCCTTTAGAGGTCTGCACGGGCCAGAATTTCCAGGCCCGTCCGGCTCGAACGAAGACTATCTTGCCCTCACCAGCCCGGTATAAAAACTAAAAGTTCGTCCCGTTTATGATTTTGCAGTTTACGACCCGGCTCGGCGACAAATCAGTGAAAACAGGCTCGGGTCAACACGTGAAAAAATCAATGAAATCAGGCCCCGCCCGACCCAACTCAATTTCTACAAAAATCCAGATGTTCCTTAACATACAATAAAGATTCTTTAAATAAATAAGGCATACATATTTATGGCAAAATTTTGTTGCTACATTACTACAACATATTATATACATATATTACTACAACATGTAGATTACTATATGTTCACAAGCCATACAATAATGTATAGCAATATTAATGATCACTTAGACTCTTAGTAGACTATTAAATTCAAATAAAGACATTAAAGAAATTAATGTAGTTTAGAATAAAAGAAAAAAGGTGATTACACATCATAACTTTTGTTGCTGTATAACAAAAAAAAGTAGATTTTTGAAAATGTTTCACTATAATTTATTAAAGTACTAGCTGACCCGCCCGGTGTTGCCCGAGCCCGTGTAATAAACTGAAATCTCTTAAAAAACGAAACTCTGGCCACGGTCTCTGATGACTTCGACACCATATACGGGGCATGCTCGTACGCTCCGGAAAATCTTTTATTTCCCCTTCCACCATCAGGGGAGCATTCTGTTCTAAACAAACTTCGTTCGAAAAAAATCTCTGAGACAGGTCCCCGCTGCCTACTGTACTGTATAGTGCGCGTGATACGAAATTCAGCTGGTTTCGAGAAGATGGGAACATTATAAGCCGAGTTATTGAAATAAGGAACAGTTAGAGAAAATAACCTTGAGTGAGGTGCCGGGCGGGGGGGGGGGGGCGGGGGATGTTCAAGTGTCCTTCAGAAAATGACTAATTAGGAGGACCAAGATGCGTCTTTAAAAATTCGTTCGTTTGCTTAAGCTAGGAACTAGTGGTAACCTCTATGCATAAATTTAGTATAATATTATAGAGGATGATTATTAAGTTAATTATATTGTTTGGAATCACTTGCGTTGAAATCGGAAAGATATTTGCTGATATATGGAAACGGGGCATAGTTAGAGAAAAAACCGTGAAGGAGGGCGCGGGGAGGGGCAGCGGATGTTCAAGCGCCCTTCAGAAAATAACTAATTAGGAGGTTTACTATACATCTTTAAAGATTGATTAATTAGGTTAAGCTAGAAACTTAATTTGAAATTTGGCTTGGACTATTATTCGGAAATACTGGTAACTGCTTTCTAGAAATACACCTTGAAGCTATGAATGCTGATTTTTACGATAATTTAGTAAAAATGGAACTGGTTTTGGAGAAGTTCGAAACATTATTAACTGAGAAAAACGTGCCCGGAAAATGTTTCAAACAGGTGACGTCGGTGTAATTTGCCATGAACAGATAGCGCCACATTAGCTTGGCTGTACGCCAAGCTTGGCTGGACTTCGTTGTAAACTTGGCTGTAAACTTGGCTGTACACATTAGCTTGGCATATTGGTACTATTTCGTTATGCATCGTTACTCTGGTTTATTTAATGTCTTCTGTGAAGATTCTATACAACCAACCAACCGAAGAAAAAAAAAGTATTTTCGATGAGAGTTCTTTGTGCATTTTAAATAATATTTCAGTAAATAATTAAAATATTAAAATTCTGAGCTTCAGGTGCACCAGGAGAGGGTTTGGACTACCTAAATCTCTATTTTCAGGCTTCTAAGTGGGCAAGATTTTGCTGGCCATCGCAGACAGACAAACAAACAAACACACAGAGCGAAACTTTCTTTTATTAGTATAGATATTTCCAAAGAATCCGTTAACAGAAGTTCATTATCGCAATTACTATTTTTACAAAACAAATTGCTTGCTCGACACGTACTGGGAACAATTATGTCTACTGCCGACCGACCCGAGTATGTAAAATAATGTGTAAGCCTGATCGCGGCCTGCCCAAGTCTGCTGAAAAAATGAATCCCGGGCTTAGACACGGTGTAACTGTCCGATGCCGATTTCTACGCTGCATATGTTATATTTCTGTATCGATGTTGTCAAGCTAGCATCGACTCGCGCAACACATTTATACTTATTCTCATCCCAGCCACGCCCACTGAAAATCGTTCATATTTTATCAGCTTATTTTGAACCTTTTAAATTTGTTATTTAGGGCCAGTCGGCCCACTTTATTTTTTTATGAGCCTGTCTGGCCCATTTAATTTATTTTTATAGACCCGCTCCGGCCCATTAAAAAATTTGCCGGCCCGGCCCGGGCACGTGAAGACCTCTACTTCAATTGTCCCCAGTTAGGCGGCGTTGTGATCACTTCCACGTATGACATGGCATGTAGAAAATTATGCAGAAATTATACTTCATGTAGAATATTGTTTTTTCTACCGCTTAAAATTGCTATCGCGTGGCCCTTTGAAATTTCAAAAAATAAAAACACCTAGGGCTACACGGTTAATTTTACTTCAACAAATCGAAAGCATATGAAATAAAATAATAATAACAAATGTTCCAATGGAAATCAACTAAATTTTAACAAATGCAAGAAAACAACTTGACGAAACTTGGCGAAAAATATTTTGTTTTTCCTACGATTTATTTAATTTCATTTAAAGAAGAATAAGTCTGTATAAGATTAAATTTGTAAAATATTTATTTTAGATTTTTATCAGACTTCTAAGAAAGAAATTATCAAATCGTTTATATTGTCTTTCCTTTTCCTTCTTCCAATTTTACTTCATTGACATTTCTGTGTGTAATATTCATCAAATATTTCTCCATAAATAACAAGAAATTATTATATAAGTAGAGGTACGCAGTAAAGATGAAAACATTATTAAAGAACACGCTTGAAAACAAAAGCTTTCTTTAAATTAATTGGTGTGTTCCTTCCTGTGTGCTAAAGTTACAGTTAAAGTTCTTGACGATCTGCTTTTTAAGCGAACAATGTACACATATTTATAAAGCTTATCTAAATTGAAGATGATGAATTTTCTGTCAAAGAAAATATGGGCATATTTATAGGAATATTTAAATAAATTAAGAATGTTCTTGGTTAATATTTATTTTAGATTTTTATCACACTTCTAAGAAAGGAATTATCAAATCGTTTATATGTTTTAGGGGTGTCCACACATAATTAATGAACCAAAATCTCCAATTATGATTTTTTTTCGTTTGGAAATGACTCATTTTGTTGGTTGTCCAGTATGAATCCCATCGAGATCTAAAAATGGTATGTTTATTTGCCTGTATATTTTTTGTGTTGCTAGGATACACGATACTACTTTAAGTTTCAAAAATATTCATTGTATCACGTATTTTTATTTATTTATTTATTGTACAGGGTCACGTAAAACAATTTAATGTAGAATATCAATATAAAAATCAATGTAAAATATCAATATTTAAATATCAATATAATAAACTTTATTTACAAACCTTTTCTAAAAAATTATTCTGAAAGAAGTATTTTAATAGCTTATATTAGAAATATTTATGCAATAAAAATTAAACACCTTCTTAGTCTTAATATCATCGATTAATGCCAATTTAAAGATAAAAACAAACAAACATTTTATTTATAATTATTATTAGAATCTTCATTTATATGATTTTTTAAATTAAATATATTGTTTTAACATACAACTTTTTGCTTAGACAAATAAAGAGACAATTTAGATAAATAGTCTATAAATAAATAAGACGTTTAGAATATATTTCTAAAAATTAGAAATTGTCTGTGTATTTATAAATATTAAAATTAACAATAATTATCTAAAAAAAATAGACTTTCACATGACTCTTCCTACTCCGATATATGTGCGACAAGAAATTTTAAAATTTTTACTTGAGTAAATTTACACAACTTATGGCGTTTTAGATAAATTATTTTTTTTATTTTGCATTTTAAAATTTATTAAATTAATTTTTAAAAACGTATTGTAACGTTGTAACTCAGCGGATGTCAACTTTAAGATGGTCAAATCGAATTTTTCAAAAATGTATTAAACCGTGTATAATTAATTCTCTTTTTAACACTCTAAAGGGCGGATGGTGTATTACTGATGCCACTTTATTTTAATTCCAAACTACCAAATGGCACACAGAATTTTGAATAAAATTTTGCCTTTATAATATACAAGAAGAAAATATTTTTTTTAAACCAATTTGTCCGTAAGTTCTGGTGGCATACAATCATTTCAACATTTTAGCAACAGACTTAATTTCTCCCTGACAGGGTTAAGTTTCCCATTAACATGGGATTTCACTATTGGAGAAGAACGCTGAAGAGTTTCCCTTAATGTCTTCCATTCAAGGTATTCTGTGATTGAGGTTCTAGGTGTGTACTTATTATTAATCTAACATAGTCCCTAAATTAAAATTTTAATGTTACATTATTTACATTTTACATATTTATATACAATTTTAAAACAAATAATTATCTTGTGCGCAATGACTTTTATACGAATTTTTCCTTCAGAAAACCATTTCTGATGTATAAAGATACGGAAAGCTTGCTGTAAGTGATATAAACTGGAATTTATAAAATATTTATTACATAAATTTTATTAAATACTATGTATCAAGTATGAACGCATAATTACAAGGCATTTATAATTTTTTCACAATAAAAGTGCACGTTTCAATGATTTGATTTATCAAAAATTTCGTATTTTCAAAATTTGGCTAATGGCTTATAAGTTTGGTGGTGGTGTAATACAAATGACGTCTTTTTAATTATCTTAATCAAAAATTGCGTTATCTTGACGATTTTATATTGAAAATATTTCAGATTTATGAATTAAAATAAATCTTAAACCAATATCGTTATTATCGCTTAATCATTCCACTTTTTCCGACTTTGTGACAAATTTTAACTACCATCTTTAGGAAATAATTTTAATATAATAAAATAAATTGTATAGGGATTGAAAAAGTAAGGTTACGTTTCTTCCTTGATAAACGCAAATGGGACTTATTAAATGTGTATCTTTCGTTCCAAATTAAAATGTCAGAAGCAATTAAATTAACGTGCGCACCCTTGATGGAAAAATTACCACTTTATTTTCAGAAGATTTATAGTTTGTTACAATTGATGGATCAATATATTTTATAACAATATCGTGTCTTATTAGCAACAACTAAAATCATGCAGGAATAAACTCTGCCGTTATTAATAAAGAATGCTTAAAACAATATCGTTATTCTCGCTTAATCATTCCACTTTTTTCGACTTTGTGACAAATTTTAACTACCATCTTTAGGAAATATTTTTTATATAATAAAATAAATACAATTGTATAGGGAATATGAGAAAGTAAGATTACGTTTCTTCCTTGATAAACGCAAATGGAACTTATTAAATGTGTATATTTCGTTCCAATTTAAAATGTCAGAAGCAATAAAATTAACGTGCGGATGGATGCGTGCCTTGATGGAAAAATTACCACTTTATTTGCAGAAGATTTATAGTTTGCTACAATTGATGGATTAGTATATTTTTTATAACATTATCCGTGTCTTATTAGCAACAACTAAAACCATGCAGGAATAAACTCTGCCGTTATTAATAAAGAATGCTTAAAACAATATCGTTATTCTCGCTTAATCATTCCACATTTTTCGGCTCTGTGACAAATTTGAACTAATATCTTTAGGAAATAATTTTTTATATAATAAAATAAATACAATTGTATAGGGAATATGAGAAAGTAAGAGTACGTTTCTTCCTTGATAAACGCAAATGGGACTTATTAAATGTGTATATTTCGTTCCAATTTAAAATGTCAGAAGCAATAAAATTAACGTGCGGATGGATGCGTGCCTTGATGGAAAAATTACCACTTTATTTGCAGAAGATTTATAGCTTGCTACAATTGATGGATTAGTATATTTTTATAACATTATCCGTGTCTTATTAGCAACAACTAAAACCACGCAGGAATAAACTATGCCGTTATTAATAAAGAATCAGTTTGTCAAAGTAAAGAATCAATTAAAACACGACAGAGATGTAGATTTAGGGAATGCAATCATAAATAAAATTAAGCACTTTTTAGCGTTTCATTTTAGAAAGAAATTGAAACATTTATTTTCGATTTAAAAGACATCTATATTCTAAAGAAATAATTCTCTTTTTCTTCTACATGCAGAAAATATTTTATATATGAGTATGCAAAAATAAGCTATATATAGAAATTCCCAACCATTCGTACTATTTTCAATAAGAAAGAAAACCAAAATTTATGCAGCTGTTTACAAAATCTCCAAACGCTTTATCAAAGCAAGATTTTTGCGGGATGTAAACTGAATTTAAATGTTAAAGAGGGAATGTTACATAGAAACATATGAATAATATACGAGGACAATTTCCTAATAAAAAGCATTGCATCGAATCCAAACTGTAATATCCGAATATAAAACATAACTGAAAAATAGCTATTCTCGATAGCATTAAGGATTAAACTTTCATTTCGAGCTCTTCAGTACATTTAAATTATTGGCTAGAGTCCATAATTTTATTCAACGAGTGTTTGAGATATTGCTCAAAAGAATAATCTATTTATAGGTAACTTCAAAGTTTTAATATAAATTGAAAAATTTTGTATTGAAAATCAAACTATACAAACAACTAATTCACTACAGACGCACAACTTTCTATAAATGCATGCCATATATTTATTTCTCCAGTTTTAAAAAGAAACTAGGAATGAAATTGGACGGAGAGAATATTTCAGAAAATAAGTTACAATTAAAGCTTAAAAAGGAAAAAAATGTATAGTTGGAAGTAAGGTTTGACTTCAATAAATTTTATATAATAAGTATACGTTTTTTGTTTCTTTCAAAGCGTTTCCCTCCATATTATATTAAGCTTGTAGATTAATATTGTAGGTATACTTTTTGACATTATTTGTACTTTCATATTTTTACAGGTGCGTACCCGAGAGATCGCAACAAATAATTGTCCAGGGCAAAATACTGCTTGAGATAAATATACACAAGTCCAAAAATATGTCCGTATCTGCGATTTATTTGTAGTTACATAAAATGCAAGAAAAATAAGAAATTGACACCTTTTAACTAAAAAAAATAGAGTTGTATCCAATGACATTAGTAGGACAACAACATTTTCGGATTACTGAAGATATATATATGAATAAACGGTTATTATTAATAATGACCGGACATAAAGGCCGGTTATTATTAATAATAACCGTTTATTATTAATAATGACCGGATTAATCATATTTACCGTAACATATATATATATATATATTGTATTATAATTAGCTACATTTTAATGGGGGGGGGGTCTGAAAAATCGATTCCATTTTAACAATTTTAAATTTAAAGAAATTCTTAGGTTTTTTGTTTGCGAAATCAAGTAACTATTTGCATTTTTTATTTTTATTTCTTTCTGAACGGTCAATTTGTATTTTAACTATTGCTAAATATGTGAAAAAATAATTAAAATAGCTTCATTAATTTCCGAAAAAAAAGGTGCTTCAATATCAGCTATTTTCCATAGGGTTTCGGCATTATAATTGCTTTCTTAAATTGATTTTAGAGATCAAAATTCTTTGACTACCTCACCTGTATCACCAGTAATAATTTCAATGTCTAAACAATTATTTTACATCTTCGGTACAATCAATCGAGTTTACTAAGAAAGCTTATGAAGGACTTGAATGTTTTTAACAAAATTGTAATAGCATCAGTTTTCAAAATAAAACTTGGTGCATAGCAAACCGATGTGTTGCTTTTAAATTGCACATAAGCTTTCGACTTTTTAGGGGGGGAAAGAAATCTAATTTTATTGGACATTTATAAAATATTTATTACATAAATTTTATTAAATACTATGTAGCAAGAATGAAAGCATAATTACAAGGCATTTTAAATTTTTTCACAATAAATGTGCACATTTTCAATGACTTGATTTATCAAAAATTTCGTACTTTCAAAATTTGGCTATTGGCTTATAAGTTTTGAGCTGGTGTAATACAAATGACGTCATTTTAATTATCGTAATCAAAAATTGCGTAATCTTGATGATTTTATACTAAAAATATTTCAGATTTATGAATTAAAAGAAATGCTTAATACAATATCCTTATTCTCACTTAAATCATTTCACATTTTTCGACTTCGTGACAAATTTTAACTACCATCTTTAAGCAATAATTAATTGAAACGCTATGTATCTTCACTATATTCATTACTTCTAAAAAGGAACAAAATTGTCCGTTTAAACGCGTGGAGCTTAAATGTGTTTATGTTTAAACTCATTGATTGAATTAAAAAAAAATACGATAGAATGATTTTCTAAATGTCATTTGGTCGACAGATGATCTTTTGTTTTGTAGAATTAAAACGGATTGATTAATGATGTTTTTAAATGGGGAGTTATGCTTTTATTGGTTCAAATTTTCTTGAAAAATATTATTTAATCACGATATTGTTTTCACCATCTATTCAAGTAAAATAATTCACATTTCAATTTTAATGAGAAATTTTATTTTTTTTAATAATCCCTGTAATTATTCGAATTGCAAATTACGCAAATTTCAAAGCTTCAACCAAAACTGCATATATAGTTGCATATATAATCTGCTTATATAAACTGCATAAAATACATATCCAGTTTTGGCTCCAACCTTCAATGATTTAGCCTTTAATTCCACAGTTTGTGGAATGGAAATTACGTCAATTTTTCTCACGTATATGAAACAACATACTTCAATTTTATGAATTAAATGTTTATTCTATCTTTTGTATTTTTTTTTTTTTGCTAGTGCCCATAGAAAAAGTCTTGAAAGCTACTTATTTAATAAAATTATTATTGGTATTTTTTTCTCTTGAATTTTAATGAAAGTGGTTAAGGTTATTATTCAAAAACTTTATCTTTTAATGAAAATGGCATCAACAAACATCTCATAATCCTTTTTAGAGTTTCGTTCATCTCACGAAACCCTATCACTCCCGTTCCGTTGTCTGTCCATCACAGAGCCGGTTCTCAGAAACTATTTAACTTACAGGCATGAAATTTTGTGTACTTATAGCTGAATACCAGTTATAAAGCTCAAAATCATAAAATTTGAGAAAATCGTATTATTTTAATTTAAAGAGATAAAAAACAAAAATCTAACAGCCTTTTCCTATTAAATTTAAACATTTTTCGTTATAGCAGTTGCCAACAATTAAAAATCCAAAATAAAATTCTTTCTACAATAATTAATTTTCTATTGAAAGATTTCCACGTGAAAAAATGAAAATGAAATAAAAAGCTTCACCAATTGAAAAAAAAAAGATTGATATGGCGTCCTATTGGTAATAAAACGGAAATTTTCAAACATTTCTCAATAATACAAGGAGTATGAATATGTGTATGTACAGAAAGCAGATTAATATCACGTCATTAGAGAATTAAAAAGAAAATTAATCTGACGTCATATTAGAAGTTTAACGGATTTTTCAAATGTTTGAGAATAATAATAAAGCTAGTATCAATATGAGTAATAGAGAATAGTAAATATAAGAGCTTGAGGAACGTATTGAATCATGATAAAAACCCGATTATGGAAATACTTGCATATTTTAACATTTTGAAGGTGTACAACATGTTTAGTTTTCATGTTAATGTTTTTTTTAAGTATCGTATTTAGTCTACATGTCAGATATTATTATGGCAGAGTATAATAGCGGGCTTCGCCCGCTATCGGGCCCGTTCAGATATTCGAAAAAACGGAGTTTGTTATAAAGATAGTTACATATGTTTTTAATTAGGGGGGGGGTGAAACTTTTTCCTTAATTAATGCATTTATTTTTCTTTTAATGTTACGTGAACGACGTCACGGGTAACAGCTAATAAAATGTAAAATAAGTAATCTTCCGTAATCTGTGGGCAAGGTTAGCTCCAAACATGGGCGTTTGCTAGCAACAATATGGTTTAAAATCAATGTAGATACTTTTAAAGAGCTATCACAAAGTCTCACTTTCTAAAATACGCAATTTGGCGGTAGGACCTGGATTACAGAGGATTACGCAATAGGTTTAAATATCTATTTTATATAAACTATTTTTTTTAATATCGCATTTAGTCCACATGACAGATATTATTATGACAGAGTATAATAGCGGGTCTCGCCTGCTATCGGGCCGGTGTAGATAGCGATAATATTCGAATAATAGAAATTCGAGTTTCAAGAAGAATAAGATTCGATAATATTCGAAAAAACGAAAAAATAGACCGGTAAATTTTATTTTATAAAAAATATGACTTTTTTTTGTTGCTAAATGAAATTTATTTGGATTTATTAAAGAAAGGATAAAGTGTTTTGAAAGGAATATTAAACGAAACCCTTTGTGCGATCTTCGATAACACTTACCCACTTGTTTAATTTTTTCCTACACAACAACAAAATATTTCGAAATTTTAAAAATGACGTCATTAGGACGATGTTATGCAAAAATATTTCAGATTTATAAATTAAAATAAATGCTAAAAAAATCACATTTTTCCCGCGAAACCATTCCTTGTTTTTTTTTTCCTTGTGAAAAGTTAATCTTTCCAAAATTATTAGTTCAACTCTGTGTTTCATCTTTAAATATATTTCTAGTAAATAGTAATCAATAACTTTCTAGTCCAAATATATGGAGCTTTTTGTTTAACCTTTTTGGTTGGATGTAAAACTAAAAAATGCTACGATGAAATGATTTCTGTTAATTTTTCAACAGACGATTTTCTGCTTTCTAAAGTAAAAAGAGTCCTGAAATTTAAATATGTGAAAAATAAATTTATTTTTATTCAAATATATAATTTAATCACAATACTGTTCACACCATCTTTTAAAGTAAAAGATAATTTCTATTTCTAATTTTAATTTGAAATTGATATCAAAAAGGAAGTTGCCCTATCATTTTGCCCTTTCCCACTTTTATCCTCAAAAATTGAGTAATTCACTTGCCATCAATACAAAAATCTTGAAAATCATATATATTATTTCTAATGTCAACATCCCTTTTTCTCAGAAAATACGAAACGCAGAACGACGAATGAGATAGCACATGAAAGGATTTTGAACAGGCTTCTGACATAGCACACTTAAAATTTCGTTAAAACATGTTTTTGATTAAAAATTGCTGATAATTAAAAATTAATTCGGCATTGTTTTCATTAATGAAATGAAAGGTTTTCAACAAAATATTGTTGCCAAAAAAATAAAATACCACATTATATGATGCTAAGCAATTATTATAAAAAACACCGCACGGGTTTATTTTATATTTATGATTAAAAAGCGAAATTGAAATGTTTAGATTTATATTTCTATGTCCCATGTTTTTCCCGAAGCGGATGACGTCATCCTCTAATGCAGTTAAAGTACGATTGTTAATTTTTTTTTTCTCGCGCATGCCTTTAGCAATCTTGGATCAGTTTTTACTCTAACTTTGATGGAATAAATTAGATGATATTCTGGCTTGACTAACAACTACATGTTGTTTGCAGATATTTTTATCCTTGCTTTTTCTTTAGAAGTTTAAACCTGCATCTAATAACTATTACATATTGATAAAAAATGGTACTTCTCTTTTATCCCGTCAACCACTTTTCATAACAAAAAACTATCGCCAAATAAACGGGAGAACGTTGCCATTGGAATATCAAAATAAATAAATAAAATATAATAATTTAAGGACACAATTGTTATTTTAATGAATGAAATAACTAATAAATCAGTAAAACATAATGAAAAATACACGCAAATGTCGAATTAAAAACCACTTGATGACGTAACAAACACGTATAATGCTTCTGACATCAAGTAAATGGGACTGCATTTTTGGCATTTAATCTTAAAATTTGGTGATAGTTTTTTGTTATGAAAAGTGGTCAACAGCATAATAGAGAAGTACCTAAAAAATATTAGATTTCAGTGCAAAATCCAAATTTACAAATAATAATAATAATAATAATAATAATAATAATAGTAATAATAATAATAGTAATAATAATAATAATATCTCGAAATTTATTAAAATTTTAAAATTCTGTGACATCCTCGGATCGATGCGGATAATTGGTGTTAATTTGATCGCCCAACGTTCCATATTCTAGAGGGAGTAGCTGTGATATACTTTTACAGTCACTTTTTAACATAATAGATATGTGAAAGGAAACCGCTGAATTCTAAACTATTTAAAAATTTATTTGGAAATTGAAAGATTTCATTTTCTTTTTCAGTTATTAAATAATTTACATTCATGATTTTTCTGACTTACAAAGTATAAAATTTATAATTTTACAATTTATTTCATCGCAATATTCCATTTGTGGTGCCAGAATTGAAACGTTAGAAAATTTTGTAGCATTATGTGCAGATGATAATTCGTTTCCAAAAAATTAAGTGAAAATTGTGTTTTCATTCTACAATAGTAAGTGGTGGTAGTAAATCAACTTTATTTGAGAGTTCCGGCAGATATTCCGAAAATCCTGATACATCTGATCTTGATCGATTTTTTTTTTTTTTTTTTTTTTTTTTTTTTTACCATTTTGAAAATGGTTGTTGTTTTGGACCTCTTGATGTCGTCAATTTCTTTTTTTAAGCGTTTTTAACGAAATTGTACAACTTTATAGAAGAATTTTTCTTTGAATAAGCAATAGAAATGCATAAAATCGTTATAAAAATGTTAAAGTTTCAAAAAGGATAGATGCAAACTTATCAGACATGATAAAAAGCCGAATTCAAAAAGTGACGTCGGATGAGAAATCGTTTTATAAAGCAGAAAGCGTACTTTCAAATTTAATTTCCTCAAAATACCTTTAGCTCAGACATCAATCTAAACAAGAGTTAAAGTTATTGTAGGAACGACCCGACAAAATAGTAAGGTATATATTAAGGATAAGATATAGTAATGGAAAAATGCGTTTCAATAACTGCGGCGATGGTTCAAACGAATATATATTTTTTTTAAGCTTTCGGAACATTTTCCCAAAGTTTGTTCTAATTTGTTTTTGTTTTATTTATTTATTTATTTATTTATTTTATTATTATTTTTTTTTTGACATGATATCATTTTCACCGCATTTTGTCTGAATAAAAGTAGCGGCAGAAGGAAAAATTATTTACAAATCATTTACAAATAACTGTATTGAAGTTTAACATTTTTATAAACGAAAATGCGTATTTTTTTCCCCTATTTCTAATAATCATATTTTTTCACGACGGACTTTTCTATCATATCCAAAAAATCATTGTTCAGTTTTGGACGCCTGCTAAAAGCCAGTAGCAATTTTTAGAAATATATAACGATGGTGGCAACGACCGGCGATTGTGGCCTCCAAGATGATAAAATTGTCTTATCATAGTCTTGGCCAAAAAGTAAAGGCAGTATTTTCAAGTCATATGAAATAGAACTATGCCAATTGGTTGAACTTTTTGCAATTTTTTTCGTATTGTCAGTGAATTTCTAGATTTTTCTGTTACATGCGCCAATTAAAACGTGCATTCACATTTATAAAGCTGAGGAATTTTATTATGATTGCATCAACGTGACGTCTTTATTTCTGATTGCCACTTTAACTATTTATGTACGCGAAAGAACCGAGAAAAGTTATTGTGATCGCCTTAGTTTTGAAATAATACATTTTCATTTATTTTACCCTGAAGGCGTCGGCCGAAGCGCATACGGAGAGACAAATCTGATCGTGCACGCTAAAAGTCCCACAGGACTTGGGTTCGGTAGTCGAAGTCGGGCGCCCCTCAGGCGTCTGGCGGCGCATCCTAGTTTTACTCAGAAGGCGTTCGTGGTTAACACGGTTTGTCATGAAAATAGTTCATACTTAAACAAAAGCTATTTACTTTAACAAACATACATACTTATACATACTTAAACAAAAGCTATTTACTTATACAAACATACATACTTATACATACTTAAACAAAAGCTATTTACTTATACAAACATACATACTTATACATACTTAAACAAAAGCTATTTACTTACACAAACATACATATTTATACATACTTAAACAAAAGCCATTTACTTATACAAACATACATACTTATACATACTTAAACAAAAGCTATTTACTTATACAAACATACATACTTATACATACTTAAACAAAAGCTATTTACTTATACAAACATACATACTTATACATACTTATACAAAAGCTATTTACTTATACAAACATACATATTTATACATACTTAAACAAAAGCTATATACTTAAACAAAAACTATTTTAACAAAGGAATTACAAAACAGATTACAACATTGCATTTAAACAAACAATATAAATTTCAATAACGATGAAAGGTTCCGGTTTATCTACTGTTCGTCGTAGTTTTTGACAATCAAGAACTTTAACAGGGTTATTGCAGATATATTGTTGCTGTCAATATTTTAATGTTCATTACAAAATTAGAAACTATCAGTGTCTGTTTGACGATATCAAATGAACGTTTTCTCTTTCAGCTCAATTTTGTGCAGATCCCGCATGCGCTTCCCTCGTTCAATGTATATCCTGATGTAAGTCCTATTGATGTGTTAAGCTTGTCTAAATTAGACCAGTGGACCCATGCAAAAATTCCGCATGGCCGTCTAATATTTTCTAGCAATATCTAATATTTTATAGATGCACGTTTAAACTTCTAATAAAAATTAAGGTCTAAAAATATCTGCAAACAACATTAGACAAGCCAGAATATCGTCTCATTTATTCCACCAAAATTACAGTAAATGTATATGCACCTAATAACAATTATTCAGCACCAATTTGCAATAATAAAAATAGCTTTTTTTTCTTTATTACTTTCTAAAATATAACTGTTTCTATAATTATTACTGTAATCTCTAAAAGTATAGTTAACATACATGTAATACCTATATATTATATAATATGTTAACTATGCTTATATAATCTTATTAAAAGCTTTCGAGGAATTTGAGTTGGTTGATTGGTTGATTTTATGACGGCCGATTATCTACACGAGGGATATAGGACCTAAGGGGGAGTGCACTCCGTGGGGGTCTTTCTAAGGGACCCTAACCCGTATTTACGGAAAGGTTAGGAGAAAACCAAGGAAAACTCTGAACGGTTAGGTCGGCGTATGCAACAGGGGTTTCAACCCAGTACCTCCCGTCTACCAGCTTTGAAAGCAGAGCCTCTCAGCCACGGGTGGGACTTCGAGGAATTATAATTCATTATTTTTTGTTCCACTAAATGTTTTTTTTTTTGTTTATTGGGTCGTCAAGGTCGAATAAAATACTTTTTATAAAATTTGGCACGCGGATGTGAAAAGCTTCACAATCCCCAATTTAAATATTCTGCTATCACGAAATTCACGTAAATTAACCTGAGAAAATTCTGCATTTGAATGTAAGATTTAGATGTTTTGAAAAAAGTTATTATACAAGACATCTAAAAAATGATTAGTAAAAATGTTTATGGAAGATGAAACATGTAGAAAAAAAAATTGTATGACAAACAAATTCGTAATCCACTTATTCGGATTTTCATGCTCAATGAAACTACTCGTTGGATGCCACCGTAATACTTACCCAGCATGAATATGCATAATATAAAATATGAAAATAAAACATGCGTAAACTACAGTGGGTTGCCAAATTATTAGGGACAGTCATATTTGTTGCTAGTTTTATACTTTGGGTGCACTTGAGTGCGGCTCTAAAAAGTTTACGTGTTGCAGGAATGTATTTTACCGTTGTCAATATCTCTATAATTCAACTTTTAAGTACTTTTGGTGTGTTAAAAGGTTTGTTTGCTTTCTATAAATATTTTAATAACGGGAGAGACGATGAGTCTTTTACACACGAAATAGTGGAAGACGCTTTTCTTTAATTTAAACAAAATTCTTTGTTCTGTTTTTTTTTTTTTTTTTTTTTTTTTTTTTGGAAAAGTTAAGAATTATATGTGTGTATTATCTTTCTTTTATTGAATAAATATTTGTTTTTTTGCGAAATTATTTACGATTTCAATTTATTTTTTTATTGATTTCAGTATGGGTCGAGGGGTCTTGGAAAAAATCTGTGGTAAAAACCCTTCTTCTGCATACGAGTCATTCCCAAAGGAAGATAGCAGAACTTGCTGGAGTTTCCAAGTCAGTAGTCAACAGGATAAAAATAAATCTGGATAAAAACCAGCCACTTTCACCCAAACGAAAAGGTAAAAGTGGAAGAAAACGCATAACAACTCCACGTACCGATAGAAAAATCCGGGATATCTGTTTAGTAAACAGAAAGAAAAGTGTGGGACTCCTTTCTCAGATCGTTCAAGAATCTAGAATACCAGTTTCTAAGAGAACTGTGCAGCGGAGATTAGCAGAGGAAGGGTTGACATGTCATTGTCCAGCCAAGAACCCCCGGTTTACAGAAGCGATGAAGAAGTGCCTTTCCTGGGCTCGTGAACACCGCCAAAAGACAGTTGATGGCTGGAGTAAGGTCAGTTGTTAAGATAATTATTATTTATGTCATTTAAAATAATTTATTTCTAAATTATTAACATATTTAATTTTTTTTCAGGTGTGGTTCTCAGATGAATCAACCTTTGAGATTTTAGCGGATAAAATCAGCTTTGTTAGGCGACGCTCAGGCGAAAAATACCACCCTGACTGCATCGTGGAGAGTGTTAAACACCCTGATAAAATAATGGTGTGGTCTGTCATAAGCGCTAAAGGCGTTGGAGGCCTCTACATTGTCCAGGAAACCATGAGAAAAGACCAGTACAGGCAAGTCCTGGAAACTCGGCTGCTGCCGCAAATTGAAGAATGGTTCCCAGGTGGTGAAGAGTTCATGTTTATGCATGATTCAGTGCCTTGTCATAAAGCCAGAAGCGTTACAAAGTTTTTGGCAGACCACAATATCCCAGTTTTACCTTAGCCTGGTAATTCTCCTGACATGAACCCCATAGAAGACTTATGGAAGATCACCAAGGCAGAAATTGCCAAAGATATGATTACAACCAAGGTAGTACAACTCATCGAAAAAATAATAAATGTATGGCATCACAACCCTAAAATAAAATAAAGTGCCAGAAATTGCATAGAAAGCATGCCGAGACGCATCAAAGCACTCCTCGAAGCCAAATGAAATGTCACCAAATATTAATATTCTTTACTTAACATTGGTAAATTGACTGTATTATATTTTTGTTGGGGTTTTTTTCATATAATATTGCGTAAATACTAAAACTATAACAATAAAGCTTTTTTAACTTAAAAACAGTGTTTATTTTCAAATTATATCCTAATATTGTACAAAAAACCTATACTTCATGACTGTCCCTAATAATTTGGCAACCCACTGTATTTATAAAATGCATTGCAATTCGAATAAAATCGTGGCTTGATGACGCCATAAACTTTAAATGCTCTATTACTGAATTGCGTAAAAGAAACATCCTTGTAACTCCAAAAATGTTAATCCTATTAACTAACGGTTTACTGCGTCGGATTAAGCGTCTCATTTCCAATTAAAATATATCTTTGAATTGAAATTTCAATGAAATACAGGGTCATGAAAAATCGAAGAGTAGTGAAAATAGGATAACAAATATCACGGCAACTCATTATCCGATCGACTTCATTATTTATGCAAAATTTATGTTTTTTTATTGCCTTTTATATTCACTCCTTAAAATAAACAATTTCGAAAATTTTCATATACTTTTTATCAGAACGAATATTTCGAGAGTCCGAAAAATATAGTTCTGGATAATCGAGGTTACTGAAATTCAATAAGCTTCTTCCCATTATTTCATACTAAGTACATACCAATTTCAAGTCTCTATCTCAATTTGTTCGGGAGATGAGCGTTTACAGACACACAGATACACACACAGACCGACGGACGACAATTTTTTTTTTCTAAAAATATGTTTTTCGGAATCTCCACTGTCTGAAACGTGTAAATCCGTAAAAAAAAAAAAAAAAAAAAAAAAAAAAAAAAAAAAATTCGATTTTCAAAACGATTACAAGACTTACCCTATACTACGTATGATGGGTAAGTAAAAGATATTTTAGCGACATTTCCAACACAGGTCCAACTTTGGTTTGTGTGAAATGCAATGATATCATGGGAGATGGGAAATATACATTTTAATTTGAACAACGTCACCGTATGTATTGCCGGTTGCATTCTGAATTATGGAGAGCCCAGCTCTGTGTTGTTTAAACCTGGATGGTGGCCTTTTCTAAAATTTCTTATGACATAGCTAAAATTTATTCCTCACTTAAAGATATAAACGACAAAATTGAGTACAGTTTAGTGTAAAATACACTGTTTCTTTTTGTTTGTTTGTTTGTTTTGACAGAATAGTGCAATTGCCACTCTAATACCCTGTACAAAAATTGTTAAACTGATGTCTATTATAATACCTAAGAGTTTGCACTGATAGTTTCACAAACCTCTGAAAACTTTTGAAATGAAAAATAAGAACAATAAATCCACCTTGAAAAGTAAAACTGAAAAAGGAATCTTGTTTTATAATTTTTAATCCTTCTTTAAAAGCTCTCCGATTAATTTTTAAAAAGTATTTAAAAACGTAATACCTTTAAGAGAGGTATCAAATGAGAAGACTTTATTTCGAATATTTTTGTAATATTTATGTGAAAATTGTACACTTTGTGTAAATACATGGATGTATCCATATTTATTTTGCATTTAACTTAATCTCGATATTTTAAATTTTAAAAAGAAAATTTTTAACAGAAATGATATTTTAAAAATCTTACGATTACTCAAATCATCTTACATTCCTTGTATACTCATAAATAATATATTTATATGGGATATAATTTCCATTTTAGGAAAACGATCAGGAACGAAATTTCCATTTCAGGCCAATAAATGATCACAATATTTAACTGAGAAATATTTAGAAGTTTAATGATTTGCATATATAGGTTAGATGCGCCTTCTAAACAATATCTCAGTTATACTCTTACTAATAACTATTCTTTAAAAAAGTAGCAAAGCAAACTCAAGTGTTAAGGGTGTATTCAAATCCAAACTGCTTATTTTGAGACAAATTTTTAAATTCATTTTTGTTCTAAAATGCATCCAATTGGCAGGTTCTCTTATTCAGAAACTTTATAATGTCCGTATTGGTCGATTTCTTTTTTTATAAATGCAGAATATTTTTTAAAATGCTGTCGAAGTGAACATTTTGAACCGAATTTCCCGAAGCGATAGCGCTGGAAACAAAAAAAAAATGATCGTACTGTGAAAATAATTGTTTGTAAATCAATTTCTAATTAATTGAACGAAAAATAAAAACATAGGTCCCTTATAAATCTCTTCATAAATCACGCCGCCAAGTTTCATGTTTTTACTTTTAAAAATGAGTCTGAAAATGTGTCTAAAATTTTTGAGATGCTGAGCGTGGAAAAATATTTCTTTTGAATACCGCTGCGAAATTGTAATCAAAGAAACAAAATTCTTTAAGCTGATTGTGGACGCGTGACGCCATCTATTGAAAAAAACTGGCACCACATATCTTTAGATATTATAATATTGTATTTTTAATGCTGAAACAGACAATTTAATCACACACACATTCTCTATTATGTCGTGATTTTTAGCTATATGACATTAAATATAAGAATTATGATATAAATATTTGAAAAAATATTTATTGTAACCTATAGTCATTCGATAGAAAAGTATTATTTTTACAATTTATGTTTTAAAATATAAGCTTAGGGGCTTCATATTTTAATTATACCAAACGCTGAAATTTACAATACGAACGCCTAATTTTGAAATCATATGTGGATTCTTCTGTAAATTTTAACTTAGGATACAAAACGGACAGTCGTTCAGTCAAATAGTTTCAAAATTGTAAAGGTTTTAAATTTAGAACTTCTAATGTTAAATTATTTCTTAATGGTTGCAAAACAGATTGCAGCGCGGGTAATTTTTAGGACTGTTCAGTAAAATTTAACTTTGCCCACTCAACAACGCCAAACTTCTAATACAATTATGGACTCACTTTTAAACGTAACAGTATGAAACTGGCAGGCATGATTATGGAAGTGATTTGTAATAGAACACATTCTTTTTTTCATTTTTCGTTAAATTAATTATATTTTGAGTTATATATATATATATATAATTATAAATTATATCTTGAGTTATATATACAGGGTGATCCTGAATTCATGGTACAAACTTTAAGGGTTGGTACAGTAATACACTGTAACATTGTTTGTATGGAAAACCAGAGTCGGAACATTTATATAGTCAAAAATACAGTCTCATGCAGAGGCGCCATTTAGGCGCCTCTGCACCCCCCCTAGAATTTTAGAAGTGAATTTCACCTTTTACCCCAAAATTTAGGGGGATTTTCTTGTTTGGGGGTGAAGGTAGTAGTGGGTTAATTAACGTTCTTAAATATTTTATTTTTCAATTTTGCATTATTAGTGTCACATTATATTTACTGCAATCATTACAATACTATCAAATCAATTGCTTTATGAAATCATACTATATACGGTACACTCTTATTAATCTCCACAGCCTAACATAAGTAAAAATGTAATATCCTAAAAATACGCCGATCACGTTAACGCATTCCCGTCCATAAGCCGTCAAAATGACAATCAGAAACAATTTTCTTATTTTGACGAAATACCTCAGCTTTATAAATGATTTTTAAAAAATTTCCTTTTAAAAATGTCTTACGCAAAATATCTAATCAAAAATCAGGAATAGTTGTTTTATTCGCCTAATCTTTCATAATCGGATTCATATACGATGTTGACGACGAAATCGTTAAAATAGCTTTAAAATCACTGAAATATGTGTTTAAATATTTTTGGCAGATTGGTTTAGCTGTATTTTATGCCCCTACCTAAAACTGCAACTGAGATATGGCGAAATTACTTAATTTTTTTTATCCCCTTTTAAGCCCCTTAATGGTTGAATTTCTAAAGTGATTGAAATACGTGTTTACCTTTTTTTTTTTTTTTTGTAAATTTGATATCCTGAATTTCACGCTCCTAACCACGCAACTGTTGCTGAGATATGGCGAAATGACCTAAAACGTTCGAACCCCCATTTAACCCCTTAGTGGGTGAATTTCAAACTTCGCTGAAATACGTGTTTACCTATTTTTTTAGTAGATTTGTTATCTTGAATTTCATTCTCTTACCTTAAACTGATGCAGAGATATGGCGAAATGACCCAAAACGTTCGAGCATCCCTTTAACCCCTTCGAGGGGGGAGGGTGTCAAAAAAACTTCTTATTAACGGCAATCTACTGTCCCAATTTCGTTATCCTGACTTTAGTCGTTTCAGCTGGGCGTTGATGAGTCAGTCAGTCAGGCGTTCTCTCTTTATATAATAGTATAGATATTGCACAAGATGCGTATTTCGGGGGCAGCAAAGCAAAAAGATTTCTACATTTTTTTTTTTTTTTTTTTTTTTTTCAGTTTGGCTGTTTTTTGTCCTGTTATTACAATTATATTGTAATTAAAAATACTGATGAAATGAAATGAAATGAAAATGAGCTCATTCTAAATTTGGGCAATTAATTATTAACTACTATGTTATGTTAAATATTATTCACAGGATTCATTCAAAAATATTTGTTTATAAATCAGTATGCATTTTTTTATAATTAAAAAAAATATTTTAAATCCCCCCCCCTTTCCCCTCCCTTTTAGAAAAAGGTAAATCTTTAAGAATTCATCATTGCTGATTTTAATTTTATAATTTAAAAAATTTGCATCTTTATGAAAGTAATAATATAAATGTTCATAAAATAAACAGCCATGGTATTTTTCCATATGCTAAATTATAAAAAAAAATAATTTCCTAAATTGGATAAAATCCCAGTTATGTGATTGTATAGTAAAGGGCGAAATTTTCAAAAAAAAAAAAAAAAAAAAAAAGAAAGAAAAAGAAAAAGAAAAAGAAAAAAGTGTCTGTGATCCACAGCTTCTAGTCTGTTTTTTTTTTAAATGCAGGGTATAAACATGAAAAGCTAAATTAAGATTTCCTCGAACAAGAACTCCTTGTGTAAGACAATTTTAAACATATTAACTCTAAAAGCAAGACAGAAAGGTAACAATTAAGAAATAAACTGCCTTCCACTGGGTGTTCAGAAGCCCCGCCTGATGCTGACAAAAATTCTTAGTTCTTTTTTCTTTTGTTTTTTTATTATTCTAATTTGTCATATTAAATAACCAGAGATAAAAAAAAATAGTCCTTTAAACTTCCAAATCTATAGAGTGTAATGGCTCCCCTCCCCCTCCTCTTGCGCTAATGAAAATCCTGATTATGTGTGTATATAAATTGGATTCTTAAAAATTTTTTAGCCGTGGCTTATAAGAATCAAAACCTTTTGGTTTGAAATTTTAAACGTGTACTCAAATGCATAAAATGAATATTTAAAGAAGAATTATTCCAGGAAATAAAACGAAAAAAGTGCATGTAAATATAGCTTAGCTATTATTAACATTATTTAATAATATTTAAAAAACAAACAGAGCATTTAATTCTTCATCGCTATATCGTTCTGCCTTTCTTTTTCCTTTTTTACATGCTGTCTTTTTTCTTAAATAATGATGAGCAGAAAAGTAGAAAAATCAAATTTCAAAAAACGTGCAAAGCTGAGAACGGCAAATAATGCGCATGATTGATTGATTGATCTGCAGCGAGGCGATTCTGAATGCTGATTGGTTTATTGTTTGTGTAGTCGCTATTATGTTCAGACGACAGCCGAAGCCAGATCGAGGGATAAGGAAAACCGAAGCTAGTTTAGGAAGACCAGTCTGAATAGCGTTTTAAGGATTCTTAATTAGTGATCACTAAATTTAAGTTAAGAATCGCTATTTAGTTATCCTTAACGGACGGACATCTGAATGCCTGCCTAAGGAAGAAATCGGATGAAAAGAAGTTAACAGCCTGCACTGTTAAAAATATCGTGAAAAATTACCTCTGTTTTTAAAGGCTATCTATTTTCTGACCAATGAGAACACTCCAAGGGCGTTTATGTAGCATTCTCATTGGCCAGAAAATAGAGAGCCTTTAAAAACAGAGATAAGTTTTCGCGATATTTTTAACAGTGTAGTAAGCAAACTGAAGGGTGTTCGAATGAAAAGCTATGAGCGATTTATTCCTCACACATTCAGTGCTGGCAAACTAGTTTTGAACGGAATTTTGCTTGCACGTGCGATCCATGAAAGACAGGTCGTTGTAGTGAAAATGTTCAAATTTTACATAATTACAATAACGTTTTGTCATGGGTGCGTTTTTTGATTTAATAATTTACCTGGTTAACACATGTATAATTTATTTTTCTTCGGGGGCTCACGTGCTCATGTGCGCCAATAGAAGAGCCGCTACTGAGTTAAGCTCTGTCCTATAGGCATGCCATAATATTGGGATTAGAAAATATTAGTTTTAAGAAATCTAACTTCTATTTCTAGTCGAATTAATTTCTTAAAATATAGATAAAAATAATCTAATTGTATCTGTATCTTCGCACAGGTCCCGGTGACGGTAGGCTTATTTTTTACTGGAAATTTTTGTTAATTTATCAAAATGAAGGCTAATGAAGACATCAAAAAGCCGATTCTCTAAAATGAATAACGAACTTATATTACGAAACATACACATGAAGACCTGAAACACAAACACACGCAGTGAGAAGCTACAAAAACAAGTTGGAAATTGTACGTCAAATGTGACAAATGAGGTGGGTTCGTACTATAGCTAGTTATATAAATATTCAGATCTTGATGATTTATAATTCTGTGAAATGAATTATATCGTCTGAAGATTAATTTCTGTACTAAAATAAGTTTCTCGGTCGCTTGACGATTAAACCTCGGAAGCTCTTATAACAGGAAAGCACCGATTTTTTTTAATTCAAATTACTTAATAAATATTTTTATTAATATCTTTTAAAGTTTTGATTCAATTTTCATAAAATTTGATATGTCTCGACAAAATTCTGCAAAGATAGTACATATTAAATTTCAAACCATTTGATTGGGTAGTTTTTGCGCTGTTATATGCGGACAGACGGACGGACCAGACGACGACTATAGGTGCTACGTACAGTTGAAGCACTTTATAACGAATTACGATATAACGAAAAGCACTATATAACGAAATTCTCCTAACCCTTTAGTTGGTCTGTATGTTAAAGAATACTGAATTTGAAACGATATAACGAAATATTTATAACGAAAAGCCCGATATAACGAAATGAATTCGAGCATGATAAGTAAGAAAAAAACGATATAGCGAATTTTTCACCTTTTTGTTACATTTCAATTTATCCGGTTTTTTCATATGTTGCATAGTAATATATATTATATTACCGTGAAAATATTACACGAAAACTCTATCTAAAATACAGTCATCCAGATCTATAATCACAAATTAAAATATTCGTTATATGAATTGTACGTATATATTCGTAAAAATATAATTATCTTGAAATTATTTTTTAAATCAACGCTTTTCTTTTTTTGCTGTTTTTATTAAAAGTTATCCATCCTATGAAGGATTAATATGAATAAATAACTTATTTAGTAATATATAAAGCCTAGCTTTTTTTTTTATTAAACAAAAGCGATTTTTAGAGATATTTTTATGTAATAAACCGCCTTTTATATGATTGTCTCCCTTATCCGGACTTCTATCCCCCATACTCAGATTAAGTTCAGACCACATTAGTCCGGATAATTAGAGTTCTTACTGTATAACGAAATAATTCGTTATAACGTTTTAACGAAAGCACGTTATAACGTTCAAATCTTCGAAGCACTTTCGATTTCGTTATAAGGTGCTTTGACTGTACTTATATAATTACGAACGCACCTAAAAATTAAACTTAATCCATTTCTTAGAGTTCTATAGTAAATTCTTTTCTAAGAAAGTTTTAAACTGAGAAGTTCTAAACAGTCTATTCTATTGTTCTTATTTGCCCGAATGATGCCAGACACTTTATTTCCCTAACACCCTAACGTTCTATCCTGTACTGTTTTCTTTTTGATTCAAAGTCAGACAGGTACGGTCGCGATCAGAGGTGTCGCTAGTCACGATTAGCCAAGCACGCAAAAGTGTGACTTCGCAAGAAGCTTAAAAGACTATCCGCATTGCAGCCTGTTTCGCAACGTTTAAAAATTAATTTATATTAGAAGTTCTACTGAAACCGAATTACTTACAGATACTGGTGTCCAAAGATATAATTTACCGAAGAATCCAAATTTAATCTCAAATAGATGTTATTATTGAAAATTTTAAAGTCTAATATAATTTGAGTATGCAGACGATTTTCAACAAAATTTCTCTGTAGAAAATAATAAACAAGGACTTTTGGCGCAAACAGATTTATTCTGCGACTGTTGGAATCGAGGTGATACATATCGTTCGGATTTTCTTCGAACTATTCCATATTGTAATGCTAACAACGTTTTGCATGAAACTGTCACTTTTTTCCTTTTTACATAATTAATTTTTACAGTATCCAAAAATTTCATGTTTAATTTATTGTGAAAAAAAATGTGGTCAATAAATTTGAAATTTTATAATAAATTTTCAATTGTTTAAATAAATATAAAATTTCAAAATATCATTTTGATGGACTATAATTTTTTTCTAACTAAAACTGCCGATTTTATTAACTAAATAGAATCTCTATAAATTAGTCTATTAATTCGGGCTAATCTATATTAATAAAAGAAAACTTCGCTCTGTGTGTGTGTCTGTCTGTTTGTCTGACTGTGATAGCTGGCGAAATCTACCGCACCTAGAAGTCTGAAATTTTGGGTGAGGATAGTCCAAGGCAGGTCCTGATGCACCTGAGGCTCAGATTTTTAATTTTTTAAGATTCTGATCCCCTGGGCCCCTTTAAGTTTTTGTGACCTAAAATGTTAATAACTAGTCCCTTTCTATACGATCTTCTTCGGTTTGGGGGACCTTTCTCCATTTAGTTATTTCCCCATTTCTACATTCCAGTTAAGACTCTGGCCCCGAGCAGAAATTAGTTACAAAGAAAAAACATATTCTGATTTGATTTGTTCATTGGCATAATATGTTTTTATCTTTGCTTCCGTAACTAGCTTCCATACTTCGAAAACTCCAGCTACTAATTATCTGATGATGAGAGCTGATAATTAATTGTTCTCGAAGCTAATTTGTGTTCTTTAATTCTAATATGAAGAAAAAAGAAGATCTACTTCAATATATTTTCCATCCACAGTCAATATACAAGGAGCACCCAGAAAGTAAATTTCGTTGGCAAATTAAAAAAACAAAACAAAAAACACACAAACACACAAACACATGAAATATAATTCAACAAAATATTTTATTGCATATTTGAAGTACATGTCTTGGACTTTGTTTCGCCTTAATTGACATCTCTATTGAGACACTTATCTTAAACTGTAGGAAAAAAATAGGTTGATTGCCAATACAATTTCCGTATTTTTACGGACTTTTTTTTCCTCCGATGAAATGACTTCGTGAATGTGTCAGAAATTAGCGAATAAGTATCTAAGACTATCCTTGACAGATAATAGTGATAAAATTCTAGTTAATTTCTCGGTTTCGCTAAGGCTTCGAAATTTTTTATATTTTCACACTCTAGAAAGAATTTTCGTATTTTGACAGTACTACTATTTCCGTATTTTTACGGGTTTTTTCCTTTTGCAGCGTAGTTAAAAAAATTAATTCTACATCTTTAGAGAAAATGAAAATTTTGCATTATCTGTCAAAGATATTTTCAAATCCATACTTCACAGTGACGAAATCATTTTCATCAGAAATTTTCTTCCTTAAAAATAGGGAAATTGTACTGGCAATCAACAATTTTTTTTTTCGTTGTAGCATCATTGCATACTTTGTATTGCCATATCGAAAAATAATATCTCCTATGAGAAACCAATTTTTTTGGCATCAAAATCATCTTGGAATTTGTGGCTAACTAGGAAATCTTTCAAGTGTAAAAAAATTTGAAAATGAGAAGAAGCTATATTTGGATTGTAGGGTGTAATTCAGGATCTCCAACCTTTTAACTAACATGGGCGAAATTGAAATTTATAACCATCTTCGTAGTCGCCCACTTTTATCAAAAATACACATTTAATTAGATATTCTCGTAAATTTTTGAAATTTTTAATATTCAAAAGATTAAGAAAGCTGCTTCACAACTATCAAGCTTATGAATTATAAATTCAATGTTCTCAAATGCCGGCTTTTTATTCAAATAAAGTTTTCAACATCTTGTTCGTAACAAATTAAGAAAAAGTGTACAGATTGTGTACGTTCTACTTTTTTCATCAAAACCTGTTTTCACTAACCTTTAGTGCAAGATATACACTTACAGTTTTAAATTTGCAGAGTCTTTATGGGAGCCAGAAAAGGTTTCGGTGAGCGTAAGTGCGTCCTGAAAGCGTGATTTGTGACCCCAGGTGTACTTTGCTTTATTTGGAAATTTTGAGATGTTCTCTGCGGCATGTAAAACTGGCATCTTAAATATTAGATCCTACCCGTCAACTTTATCATCTGTTTTATTTGGAGATTTTCCAGATGTTCGCTGTGATGATACAAAATTGACATGTAAAATATTATAGGTTATAAGAATTAATATTATGATCTCTTCGTAATTTTGAACCGCAAGTGCTTTGTTGGAGAAAGAACTATCGTCCAGCATAATTTGATGTCTTCTCTTCGGTCAAGGGAAGCGATCTTGAAGTTCCGAAGAATATGAGCTAAAAATATTTTCATTTCCAATAAAGCGTAGTTTTTACCTAAAAAGAAAAGAAAAAAGCATTAAAGTCAGCAAATAAACATTATTTCATTTATTATTTAATCTGTTATATTTATATCAAGCATAAATCCAAAAAGCCAAACATAAAACATTGAAGTTTTTAAAACAAAAGTTTCTGGGATTATTAAACTCTTTTATGAGACGCTATAATTAACAGACGCTATAGAACACTTAAATATAAAGCTAAGGGCCTCATCTTAAATAATGGTACTACTACTGAAGGCATCTCACTACTTTCGATAACCACTTTTTAAAATAAAGCAAAAGTGTGTAAAATAATGATTATTTCATATAATATACAGGTACCAAAAAGTATTAAAGTTTTTTACTACATATATAAAATACTAACGGAAATTTCGTTTCGACTGCTTATAAACTCAAGTTCTCCAGAATGGATTTTGATGGAACTGTTCGGTAGATAATTTTTCAGGGAAGGTTTTAGCATATAACATATCGTTCTATGTAGATTAGTTATAGAATAATGAAGGAAAGTTCTGTTATTTTGGACGAAAAGGTTACCATTGGTTATTTTTTGGCAATCATTGTCACTGGGGAAAGAATTGAAACGGCTATACAACTCGAAAAAAAAACCTGTTGCTAATTTTATTTAAAATAAAGAAAGGAAAAAAACTCCTTCCGGCCTATACCGGGAAGAAAAGGTAGCTTCCATATTCCATATTTTAGGTAGCTTTCATTACAAAAAGCTACCTATTGCAGCCGTTCGTAGGAAAGCAATTCCAAAAAATTTTGGTATATTTTCACCGATCATGAACCCCAGACCACAAAACCACCCTCCGTTTAAATGTTGATATATATATATATATAACCATTAATGAAACATTACCGAAACACCAACAAAAACTATGAAATTATGAATTAGAATGTAATAATTAATTGACAACAATAGTGTTCCCTCAACACTCTGAATATAGATTACATATACATAGTAAAAAAAAGAAAAGAAAAGAAGAAATTAAATTAAAAATTGAAAAAATGAAATTTATGGAATTTAGACAGAATCTTCAGGTACCAAATGCCTAAATTACTACAAATACAATGTGTGGTTTCATCATCATATTAGCCATAACATTGCTAAATAATATGATTTTGGGACTACCACACCAAAATAGAGGAATAAACTGTGAAAAAATCATAAAGTTCAAAAAATAAAAACAATATAAAAAGGAAAGAAATCTTACCCATAAAAAAGAGAAAAAAAACTGTGAAATATAATCATAAAGTTCAAAATACAACAAGATTAAAAAGGATATAGGGAAAAGAAAACAACAGTTACCAGGTCGAATACATGATCCAAACAGGAATCAACACATAACTCAGACAATTAATTGGAGAAAATCAGTACATGTTGCCAAAATAAGTTTTAAAAGATGATTGACCAAGGATTATTCTCGTACAGCAAAATCCAAACACAAACCAATATATAGAACCAGCTCCCTCTATAGATAATTTAAAATAGAACACCAAACATGTATTGAAATGAATTAATAAGATGCTGCCATCTATGGGAAAATTAGTCTATGGGAATATTCTATGATTTAATAAAAGCATTTGATTACTATTATTAGTTAAAGATTAAAACAAATAATATATATCTCAGATGATATGTCAGATATATATATATATATATCTGACATATGTCATGCTCTAACTCTCTTATTTATGGACTGATTTGTATGTGACTGCGTATGTGTATAGGACTTACCAAGGTCTCAACCGACTTCGTTGGCCAGCTTCATCCGTCATCTTGTTTCAAAATGGCGGTCAGTTAAAAAATTTTAATTTCTTAAAAATTCAAAAAGATGTACAAAAAATATAAATTGAAAAAATTATTTCTATTAAGTGTTAGAACGTGATACAAGGATTCTGGAACATTTTTTGTTTTGGATATATCTTAAAAAATGGCTGAGATATGGCAGTTTGAAATTCTAGGGTGGCTGAGATTTTGAAACAATCTGATATTTGTTATGCCGTAGCTCTCGTATTTATGAATCGATGTGAATGTGACTTATCATATGTACAGAACACACCAAGGTCTAGACCGAGTTCGTTGGCCAGCTTCGTGCGCCATCTTGTTTAAAAATGGCGGCCAGTTAAATTTTTTACATTTTTTTTTATTTCAAAAATATTTATAAAAAACTAGCAAAACCCGCGGCTTTGCTCGCGTAATTCTTAAAAAATGCCAAGTGGTATTCGTTGGCCTATTTTCATTAGAGGAGATTTTACTGCCACAGATAATTCAGAAATTACTAATTAAGCCACACTAATTAAGCAAATTTCTGTAATGACTATATCACAGAAATTGCAATTTTAAAACTTTTCTGTTCAAATTTTTTAAAAACCGTTCTATGGATGCATTTGTGTCTCTAACGTAACACCATGTAAAATTTCAAGTTTTTATCCCTAACAATTTCAGATAAATCATTGTTTAGAAGGTTTTTAGAACTTTTTCAGCTTATTTTACTTTTTTAAATCGTTTTCAGTGAGCACTGAAATCTTAAAAATAGCCACCATGCCAAATTTCAACTTCCTATTCCAGCAGCAGCACTAAAATCGCAATTTTGGAATGTTTTTTGCTTCTGCACCTTTTTTTAATTTCGAATTTTGTAAAAACTGCTCTTTGAAAGCATTTACGTATAACAAATAACAGGCATGTTAAATTCTAAATTTCTCTCGCTAACAATTTAGAAAAGAAACATAATTTATAACGTTTTCCGCTGAGTTTACACCTTTAAACTTCGAATTTTTAATAGACTGTTTATACCGAGCGTCTGCATCTTAAAAGTTACAACTATACTAAATTTCTAGTTTCTAACACGAATAAATCCAATTAAATCATAAAATAGAACGTTTTTAGACCGTTTTCCGCTGATTTCAGCCTGTTAAATTTTGATTTGTTTAGAAACCGGTCTTAACGACCATTTGTATTTTAAGAGTAGCCACCATGCCAAATACGAAGCTTCTATACCAGCAGTATCACATAAATTGCAATTTTAGTACTTTTTTTTTTTTTTTTTTTTCTGCTTCTGTCCTTTTACATTTAGCATTTTTAGTAAACTGTTCTGGGTTATCATTTACGTGAATAACAGCCAGGCGATATTTTAAGTTTCTAGCCTTAATAGTTCCAAATAAATCGTAAATCGTAATTTTGAAAGTTTTTAGAACGCTTCTCGCGCATTTCACTCGTTTAAATTTCGATTTTTTTCGAATTGTTCTGTGCGACCAAATCAGCAGCCATGTAAAATTTTAAGTTTCTACCCCTAACAATTCCATAGTAATTGCAATTTAGAACGCTTTTTAAATGCTTTCCGCTCATTTCACCTTTTTAAATTTTGAATTTCTTTGCAAACCATTGTTAGCGAGCATTTGTATCTTAAACGTAACCGCCATACCAAATTTAAAGTTTCTAATCCTGTTAGTTTAAAAAAAAATCGTAATTTATAACTTTCTTTCCTGTTTCACCCATTTAAATTTCGATTTATTTTTAAAAACTTTTCTGTGTGTGCACTTGTGTTTTAAAAAGTATCAGCCATATTAAATTTCAAGTTTCTGTCCTTAACAATCCCATAGAAATCGTAATTTAGAATGTTTTTAGAACAGTTTTCCCTCATATCACTCTTAAATTTCGAATTTTTTAGAAACTGTCCTTAGAGAGCATGTATATCTTATAAATTACTATCTTGCCCAATTTTAAGTTTCTAAACTCTTCAGTATAATAAAATTTGCAATTTTAGAACGTTCTACGCTCTTGCAACCCTCTCAGGGTAGTGGCACTGACATAAAATATAACCTGTGTTAGAGCACAGACTGTCACCATAAATTTGAAAGCATTACGTTTAAAATCGCTTCGGTAGTTTCAAAGATTCCATAGAAATTGTAATTTACAATGTTTTTAGAACACATTTAGCTCATTTCACACTTTTAAATTTCGAACTTTTTAGAAACTGTTCATAGAGACCATTTACATCGTATAAGTAACTACATGCCAAATTCCAAGTTTCTAGTTACTTCAGTATAAAAAAAATTGAAATTTTAGAACGTTTTTCGCTTTTGCATCCCCCTCTGGTAGTGGCCCCGATATAAAATATAGCCTATGTTACAGCAAGTACTGTTATCATTAATTTGCCACCGCCACTTTTGAAAATGGTTCAGAAGTTCCAGAGATTCCACAGAAATTGTAATTTAGAATGTTTTTAGAGCGCTTATCGCTCATCTCACCCTTTTAAATTTTGAATTTTTTTAGAATTTGTTCTTAGAGAGCATTTACCTCTTATAAGTAACTTCCATGCCAAATTTCATGTTTCTGGCTCCTTCAGTATTAAAAAAATCGAAATTTTAGAAAGTTTTTCGCTCCTGCACCCCCTTGGGGTTGTGGCACCGACAGAAAATATAGCCTGTGTTGGAGCAGGGATTGTAACCCTCAATTTGCCACCATCACTTTTGAAATCGCTTCGGTAGTTCCAGAGATTCCATAGAAATTGTAATTTAGAATATTTTTAGAACGCTTTTCGCTCATCTCACCCTTTTAAATTTCGAATTTTTTTTAGAATTTGTTCTTACAGATCATTTATATCTTAAAAGTAACTACCATGCCATATTTCATGTTTCTAGCCCCTTCAGTATAAAAGAAATCGAAATTTTAGAACGTTTTTTGCTCCTGCACCCCCTTGAAAGTTGTGGCACCCACATAAAATATAGCCTATGTTGGAGCAGGGATTGTCACCATCAATTTGTCACTATCACTTTTGAAATTGCTTCGGTAGTTCCAGAGATTACCCCCTACAAACAAACAAACAAACAAACAAACAAAACAATCGTTACTTCTTTATAATATTAGTATAGATTATAAATTGAGAAAATTGTTTACGTTAAGTGTTAATCGTGATACAAGGAATGCGGAACATTTTTATAAATATGGACTATGAAAGCTATCTTTTCCACCCGGTACAGGAAGGAAGGACTTTCTAAAAATTCTACTCACTTTACTCAAACACCCGAAGCTAAAATGCTTGGAACCTGATTTGATTTTTGAAGATTGAATCCCGTTTTTCGTTAATACTGAATTTGAATGTGAATTTCAGCATGAGAGTTACAGCATAACAAAAATCAGATTGTTTCAAAATATTAACCAACCCAGAATTTCAAAAAGCTAATCTCAGCCATTTTTAGAGATTAAGTCAAAACGAAAAATGCTCGGAATCCTTGTATAACAGTTTAACACGTAACAGAAACAACTTTTTCAATCTATGATTTTTATACATCTTTTTGAATTTTTTAAAATTAAAATTTTAACTGTTTAATTTTGAAACAAGATGGTGCTTGAAGCTGGCCAACGAACTTGTTTGGACCTTGGTATGTCCTGTACACATGATCAGTCTCATTCACACTGGTTCATAAATACGAGAGTTACAGCATAACAAAAATCAGATTGTTTCAAAATCTCAGCCACCCTAGAATTACAAACTGCCATACTCAGATTGTCGTCGTCTGGTCCGTCCATCTGTCTGCCCGTCCGTCCGTCTGTCTGCCCGTCCGTCCGTCTGTCTGCCCGTCCGTCCGTCTGTCTGTCCGTCTGTCCGCATATAACAACGGAAAAACTACCCAACCGAATGGTTTGAAATTCAAGATATATTATCTTTGCAGAATTTTGTCGAATCATTTCAAATTTTATGAAAATCGAATCAGAACTTTAGGAGATATTAATAAAAATATTTATTAAGAAATTTGAATTTAAAAAAAAATGATTCATTCTTGTTATAGGAGCTTCCGAAGTTTAATGGTCAAGCGACCGAGATACTTATTTTATTACAGAAATTAATCTGCAGACGATATAATTCATTTCACAGAATTAAAAATCATCAAGATCTGAATATTTATATAACTAGCTATAGTACGAACGCATCTCATTTGTCACGTTTGACGTACAATTTCGAACTTGTTCTCTTTTTTTCTGAGATTCTAAAGGCAACATTTTTCCATTTGTTTATTGGGCGCTACAGTTTGGCGAATAATTTGGCGATAGTTTTTTTGTATAAAAATGGAGAAGCACCAGAATATTAGATAAGCCCGAACTAAAAAAAAATTCCGATGAAATAATTGTGTCTCGTTAAGAACTAGATTTTCTTAATTTTAATCTCCGAAAGAAATAATAATCATGGATTTAATTAATTTTGTAATATGCTGTGCACCCAAACAATTTTGATTTAATCGGCACAGTTGTCGCCGACGCATCGTGGTTACTTTTTGGCGCCAAAATGGCGATTTTGCTTTGTGCGGCAACCTGGTGTTAATAAAATTGAATACGTGTGTAAATAAATAAAAAATAATAATATTAAAACAATTATTTAATACAAATAAATGCGTGTGTTTAATAAAAATAATGTGTGAAAATTGGGTTTTCTCGCCTAAAATGACGCAAAAAATAAATCGCGCCAATCCCGGTGCGTTTGCGACATCTGTTCCCTGTAAGGGTATTTTTTATTTAACAAATAAAATTTATTAATGTTTAAAAACATATTTATGAATAATTTAATATATTTTTAATAACCGACTCAAAAAAGGAGGAGGTTATCAATTCGACGTGTATGTATTTTTTTTTTATGTATGTACACCGATTACTCCGGAACTATGCGTCCTATTTATGTGATTTTTGTTTTATTCGAAAGAGAATACTCTCGAATTGGTCCCATTTAAATTTTATCAAAATTGGTTCAATACTTTTTCAGAAATTGAACAAAAACGAAAAAAAATGAACATTTTAAAAATAGTTAATTTGTTGGCTTTTGAGTGTTGCCAAATTTGAAAAGCAAAATTACATAAAATTGTAAATTGGATAAATATAATACAACGTACAGATAAAAACTATAAACTAGGACTTCCCTCAAAGGGATTAGTCTGAGTGATATTGCTGAGAACATAAAGTTAACAATTACGATATAAAGAAGATATCAACAAGAATCTAAGTGAATATACAGCATATGATAGACAAGAGATAGATAAAGATACAACATATGAAAAATAGCAAATTAAATGATATAATTACAAAATATCATATATAAATTCATATATTGTTATGTTTTCATATGCATTTTTTTATAACATTTGGCAAATAATCTCATTTTCTTAAGCGGGAATTGCTCAAAACTTAAAAAAAAAAAAAAAAAAACGCCGGATCTTTTAAAACGATATTTTTAAAGTCACATAATCAGATTTGCAGCCAATAGCGTATTTTAGCAAGCGTAGTTTAACGCAAATTTAATTTAATTTTTGCAACATTTTCTTTGTGACAAATATCTAAATAAAATATTAAAAAATAAAATATTAAATATTGAAATATTAAATCAAATATTTAATATTTGAATTAAAAAAATTTCCTTTGTTTATTTGTATAACTATTTATAGAAACTCGTATACTTCAAACCACATTGATAACATGCTTTCCTACAAACGTGTCTACCAGTCTAACTACTCGTCTTAGCTGTGTCTCTCTCCGAACTCATCTGTCTACTGTCTCTCTACTCTTCTGTATACCCGTCTCAGTATCCGTCTGTCTTTCTACCCGACTCTTTAATCGTGTCTCTACCTGTCTCGCTTCCCGTTACACTACTCGTCTATCAACACGTCTGTCTGTCTATATACCCCTCTCTCTACCCGTCTGTCAAGTCGTCTCTGTACTCGTCTCTCTATCCACTACGCTACCCGTCTCCCTACCCATCTCACTACCCCTCTGTCAACCCTTTTTTTCACCTGCCTCGCTACCCGTCTGTCTATTCGTTTCGCTACCCGTTAGCTTATCTCTGTCGCTATCCGTCTCTCTACCCGTCTGTCTACCCGTTTGTTTACACGTCTATCTATCTCTCGCCAACTCTTCCCAATATTTAAACAATTTAGTAAACGGAAGCCGTTTATCTGTTATTAAATGCAAACAGGAGTAATTTATCTAAAGAGTGTAATCAGACGCAATTTTTTTTAAATACATACATAAACCAGCATAATAATTCACCAGTTTTATTTTCGTAGTAGTTTATGTCATTTGACAGTAAATCTCAACTTCTTCAACCCGAACTGCGTCAAGCTTTTTAAAAAAGCCCCAAGGTCCGTATAAGTGGGAAGGGGAATTGTCCTCAGGGCTATTAGATACATGTTATTAAGTTAAGTGAAAGTTTCGTAATCGGGTTCGCAGCCAATTTCTTATGTCAGAAAGGGTGGCTTCACGCCATTTTAAATTCATTTCTGTAACTTTCTTTTTCTTTTTTTGGTGGGTGGTTGGAGGGGGGGGAGGGGGGGGAGGGCTCCAAATATATACACTTAAATTCAAACTTTTGCCCCCATGTTAATATTAGTGTTGTTTGTATTATCAATTAATACTTTGTTGATCGAGCTTCATTCGAAACAAATGTAAAAGACTTCTACAGTTTTTTTTTCTAGGAGAAAGTTCCGTAATCGGGCCCTAAGCTAATCGGGGAATTTAATATCATTATTGTTTCTAACTCTTATAGAGTTAAAACAATATTGTTGCTAGCATTACTCTTGTTTGTGACCAACCTCTTCTGTGTATCTGAATAGGGAAAAGTTCCGTATCATGTACTGGTTGGTGCCAAAGGCAGTTGTAGAATCTTACAAATTTTTCTAGAGAGCGGAAAAACATGTTTTTTAAAATATTTACAAATATACGTTTATTAAACCATGTTTTTGAGCCATTTTAAAAAATTAAGTACGGTGCTAAAATAAAATTTTATTGCCATTTTCGATATTTTAATAAGAAATGAAAATACATAACAAACAAATTTAACAAAACTAAGCCATTTTTGGGTACTTCTCTATTATCCCGTCGACCACTTTTCATAACAAAAAACTATCGCCAAACTAAGATTAAACGCCAAAAATACAGTCCCATTTACTTGATGCCAGAAGCATTATACGTATTTGTTATGCCATCAAGTGGTTTTTAATTCGACATTTGCGTGTATTTTTCATTATGTTTTACTGATTTATTAGTTATTTCATTCATTAAAGTAACAATTGTGTCCTTAAATTCTTATATTTTATTTATTTTGATATTTCAATGGCAACGTTCTCCCGTTTATTTAGCGTTACAGTTTGGCGATAGATTTTTGTTATGAAAAGTGGTCGACGGGATAATAGAGAAGTACCCATTTTTTGTGATAAATAATTGTTATTGCCAGGGGGGCAAATTGTAAACAATTAATAAGCGAACTAAAAAAATTACCGGAAAAAACTTGTGGGAATCTCAAGAAAGAAATATCTGATATAAATAGCATTTAAAATCTTAAAATGGAGAAGTGGTCCGTATAAAAATGCAAAACATTATACACCTGATATAAGAATTTTTTAATTTTTTTATATTTCCGAAAGCACAGATAAAAGGGTAAAAATCCCGGCACAGATGCCATATACTCACCACGTTGGCGCGATTTTTCCCCCGCCCCTTTGGCGAAAACTGTTTGTTGTGTTTGTTTACTTTTATTTTTTATTTTAATTCTATAGATTATTTTTATATGTATATCAATATTAATTTAGGCACAGATGTCACATACGCACCAGATTGGCGCGATTTTTCCTCCGCCAATTTGGCGAAAACTTTGTTTTTGAATATTAGTTACAAATACCATACAATAATAGCATGTAATTTTTTATTTCAATATAAAAATAAAATAACGTAATAAATGAAATAGCTCCTATTATTTAAAATAATAGAAGCTGTTTCATTTATTACGTTATTTTATTTTTATATTGAAATAAAAAATCACGTGTACTATTTGTCACACTATTTGTAACTAATATTCAAAAACAAAGTTTTCCCCAAGCTGGTGGAGGGAAAAATCGCGCCAACGTGGTGCGTATATGACATCTGTGCCTTGTTTCATTTCACATAGAGGTACTGCTCTATTATCCCGTTGACCACTTTTCATAACAAAAACTATCGCCAAACTGTTAGATTAAACGCCAAAAATGCAGTCCCATTTACTTGATATCAGAAGCATTATACGTGTTTGTTACGTCATCAAGTGGTTTTTAACGCGACATTTGCGTGTATTTTTCATTATGTTTTACTGATTTATTAGTTATTTCATTCATTAAAATAACAATTGTGTCCTTAAATTCTTATATTTTATTTATTTATGTATTTTGATATTTCAATGACAACGTTCTCCCGTTTATTTGGCGATAGTTTTTTGTTATGTAAAGTGGTCGACGGGATAATAGAGAAGTACCCACATATGTATTGGTACTTTTATGTTAACTTGGCGCAGTTGATAAATCGCCAAATATTTTCTCATAACATCTTCATATTGCATTCATTTCATTTAAGTATAAATCTTTCACTGATTTCATTTGAAATACATACATTAAAAATACACGTCTTTCACTCATTTAATTTAAAATACACGCCTTTCACTAATTCCATTTAAAATACTAAAAAGGAAAAGAAAATAAGAAATAATGCCACAAATCGAAACATTTTATTTAAACATCAAAGAATTGTTCCTAACATACACACGCGAAATAAAAAAGCTGCTAATGGTGTGATTTACGCCAAATCTCTAATACTAATACTACTCTTACTAATCTCTAATACTTTTCAAACAGAAAAAATTCCAGATTAACTTTCCATTTTAATTAAATTGAAATATATTTTATTGTGCTGAATATTAGTGCTTGCATATTTTTTTGCTCCATGTATTCCATGAACTTTTCAATTCCAATTGTCTACGAAAATCTCCCGCCGGTGAAAATGACGTACGCACAAAATTTAGTGACGTATGTACTTTAATTGTGCTTTTTTATCTATTTTTTTAATATAACTTCCAAACGGTTTGACACTTATTCTCGGTAATAAATAGACGACGTTGTCACCTTTATAGGTACCTGCTGTAAAAATTTGAACGAAATCCGTTAAATATTTTTTGAGTTATGCTAGACGAAAGGTTTTAATATCCATCATGGATATATATGGGGCAAAGTAATACTGCGCTGTGTATGAGTCTTCGTTGCACTCAGACAATTATGCTACAACAAATCTACTTTTGCATCTTTTCAAATCTTTTATGTATGTTCACCGATTACTCCGGAACTTTGCGTCCTATTTATGTGATTTTTTTTATTATTCGAAAGAGAATACTCTCGAATTGGTCCCATTTAAATTTTATGAAAATTGGTTCAGTACTTTTTCAGAAATTCAATAAAAACGAAAAAAAATATAAGCATTTTAAAAATAGTTAATTTGTTGGGCAAACGACTTTCATTTCATATCATAAAATATTCTATTACGTGAATTTGCAAATAATAAAAAGACTGACATATTTAAGTCAGCTTTAACTTGTCGGATTTATTTTCACAGAACAAACTTTTTAAGATTCAAACAAAAACTAAAACTTTTGAGTGTTGCTAAATGTGAAAAGCAAAATTACATAAAATTGTGAATTGGATAAATATAATACAACGTACGGATAGAAACTATAAATTATGCCACAACAAATCTACTTTTGAATCTTTTAAAAGTTCCATTGTTGCAGTTTCACAGCGGTTTGGCATATTTTGACGAGCGTTTATTGGCGCATAATTAAATACATTGTTGTTTCAAATCCCATATAAATGTACGAGTTACAGAAAATATTTGGCGATTTATCACCTGTGGCGCACTAGTTGGAAACTGCCTTTAAAATATCCAATATCTATATTATATTATACAATACAGTTGTATATAAATGCTTCTGCAATTGTCTTTTAATATTTCTACTACATAATATTAACTATAGAGTGACAATATAGAAAGAAAGGGGTTACTCCGAATAGTATTATAGGCGACATTGTTGGCGCAGTGTATTTACCTTGTACGGATCGTAAAAATCAGTACACATTAAGCATAAGCACCGAAATCGGTGAGTTACACAGTTATCAAAACTGTAGTATACAGCCCGATTATGACACAATATCCAAGACGATTAGGTGAAAATAATGATAAAATTTCTAATCTTCCGTAATCGAGTCAACTGCCAAGGTTAGCGTGAAATAAAAAATATATTAGCAACAATATGGTTTAATATAAATATAGATATCACTAAAGTAATAAATAAATAAATGAACATTTTAACCAAAAAAAAAAGAACAGACTTCAAAAATTACTAAAAAGCGAAAAATAAACTTTTTAACCAAAAATTGAACCGACTTCAAAAACTAATAAAAAGCGAAAAATAAACTTTTTTACCAAAAATAGAACCGACTTCAAAAACTACTAAAAAGCGAAAAATAAATTTTTTAACCAAAAATAGAACCGACTTCAAAAACTACTACAAAGTAAAAAATATTTTTTTAGGTAATAGTTAATAAGAAATTAAATTAAGAGCATTGTATTTACCATGCATATTATTATATTTATGTACATTAATTTGATTTTTTGGAGTCGGTGCCAGCCAAGCCAAGTACAAAATTCAAAACAAAATATCCAATATAAATCGTGACACGCGTATAAGTTAAATCTACATAAATACGAGACACTAAAAAAATACATATAACTCATCAAATGGTAGAAAATACAATGATTTAAATGATTAACTAATTTCCAAAGCAATGTTTGTCGACATATAAGTTGCTAATCTCATTTGAGAATACACATTTATAACATCAGATGAAATGTTAAAAATGGTAACATGGCTTTAACTTGGCTTGGCTGGCACCGACTCCAAAAAATCAAATAAATGTACATAAATATAATAATATGCATGGTAAATACAATGCTCTTAATTTAATTTCTTATTAACTATTACCTAAAAAAAATTATTTTTTACTTTGTAGTAGTTTTTGAAGTCGGTTCTATTTTTGGTTAAAAAATTTATTTTTCGCTTTTTAGTAGTTTTTGAAGTCGGTTCTATTTTTGGTAAAAAAGTTTATATTATTTTAATATTAGTTTTATTGTTTCAGCAACTGTTAAAAGTAAATAAATTGGTGACATTGATATTTTTATAACATAATCGATCTTTGTTTACAATTCTACATTGCCCATATAGCTTGAAATTACAGTCAGAGTCAGACTTCAATTTTCGGCAAAGTTGCAGAGCCTTCTGTCGATTGACTTTATGACGTCATAGCAGAAGTAAAATTCTAATTTAAAATTACGGCTATTTATAAAATTTTTGAACAAACGAATGTACGGTAACAAATTTGTGTCCAAATATCTTGCATTTAAAAAAAGAATGATGTAATTTGATACAGTAGTTTGTTCTCACCGACTGTCGAAAGAAAACGCTTAGCGTTTTAAATAATAAACTAGATGGAACCCGTCAAAACTTGACGGGAAAAAATACTATAACAATATCAGTAAAATAAGCTTCTTTATTATTTAAGAAGAGTGCGTATGAAACAGTCTTTCAAATATTTTATTTTTAAAGTTTTTTTCCCCAGTGAAATACAGTACTATTTCCAATGCAAACTCCAAACAAACTATCCGTAAACAACTGTGTAATGCAGTTTGACTGATGCAGTGTAATGCAGTTGCGAATGTGGCGGTAATGCAGTTTGACATTACCGCCACATTCGCCACGGCAAGAAAGAAAATTTCATGGACCTATGATGTATCATACAAATAGTATATTCCTACGTTCTTCCCATATTCAGTAAATAAAAGAACATATTAAATAAAGCACACTTCTCCCCCCGCCCTGTGAGAATGGAACAGAATGAGCTCCTATGACTGAGCATGCGCATTGCATCTGCCCAAAAGCACCGTCGAAATTCGACGTTAAAAAAATGATGTGTTAAAAATGTGTGTTTAAAATGTTAAAATATAAAATTTTAAAATGTCCTTTTTAATCATTGTTCATTTCAAATTGTTTTCTTCTAAAACGCATCCATTGTTTTAAGCTAATCAATTTTTATGTAAAAATGAAGAATTTTTTTTTATAATAATAAATCAATCTTCAGATGAGGGAGATTTTTAATGTTTCACGTGTAATTTTTTTGTATAGTTTCTTTGGTTCCTTTATATAATCAGGATGATTATCCTTTTCGATCACAGTCAGAGATCTTTTCCCTCTTGTACAGTTAAATACCCAATGGATCTTTAAAAAAATACAATTCCTAGCATATCCTGATGCAACATATACATCAGCGGATTCAACATATCAATTTTATGTTAAACATAAACTAATTTTTATTTTATTTTTTGACAGATTTTAGTTTAGCGCCAAAATGCTCTATCTTATAGATAATCTGATCTTATGATTTATCAGGATTTATTTTTTTTTCACTTTTTATGATGGTCAGAGAAATCTATTTTCTATTGTGAAAACTTTCCCAGTGGCTATTTTACATTATTGAAGCAAACTGATGGTCATCTCTATCATAAAAGCGTAAGTCATGTGACTGTCATCAACAGTTCCGGGATGCCCGCATCGCTTTTTCATATGCCAGACAGCCATTTTTATTAAAAATTATTTTTTCGGATAAAACTGCATAAAAGTTATATTTTTAAAAAGATTGTTCAAAATAAATTAATATTTGAGAGATGACTTACGTTCTGCAATAACCAGTTGAAATTAGGTTCGCAGTTCAAATTCTATATACATGAAAATAAACAAAAAAAAAGTTTCATTCGTCGTGAAAGATAGAAATATAAAACGATGAAGGTAATCATTCGCAAAGCAAGTTCTCCGCCAATGAATTTTTGAAGTGCTGCCTGGTGTCAAAATAAAATTCGCACCAGGACATGTGAGACAATCAAAGTTTACCATAATTCTGTTTGATGAAGTGCTATACAATTCAACTTCCTTCCGGATCTTTTCTTGACGAAGTTGAATGTAAACAAATAACAAATAGAACTCATATAATAATATTTAATGAATCAAATTTCGAAAAGAATTGTCAGTAAATTTGGTATTTATGTATTATACGTGGCCGGAAGAGAGATCACCTAAAATTATTGTTAATCCCCAATCATATTTACCATTGTTAATGACCAATCGCGTTCAAAATAGTAATTTAACATACATTTATAAAACTAGGGGAGCTCGGCCCCCCCTGCTCGCTACGCTCACAACCCCCCCCCCCCCCCCCCGCATAATCGCGCCCTAGCCAACCCCAGACGTAATCGATTTCTTGAGCTCGAATTAGTATAGTCATCATTTTTTGTGAAAATCGTTAGAGCCGTTTTTGATATATAGCAGCATTCTTAGTGCTGAGTTTGTTTTAATAGATCAAAATGACCTTTCCCGAGTTCGAAACCTAGCTAGATGTATTTCTCGAATTAGTATAGGCAACACGTTTCGTGTAAATCGTTTGAGTATTTTTCCATTTATAACAAAAAACATTTTCAGCGCTGAGTTTGTTTTACCCTGTAAAAACGAATTTTCTTGTATTCGTAACCTAGTTAGATCTTTTTTTCGTGCTCGATTTAGTATAGAGGGCAAGTCTCGTGAAAATCTTCCCAGTCGTTTACGATATCATTCATAATCGGGAAAATCCCTTGCTCGTTTAATATATATGAATAATCGGGAAAATTCCTTGCTCGTTTAATATAATGAATTTGGCGACAGTAATTTGGTCGACAGGATAACTAACAAGTACCAATTGTATATATAGTGTTACGAATATTGTAAATAGTTAGTGTTTGTGCTTAAAAATAATGTTACTAGTTCAATTAAGCTCTATTCTAAAGCTAATATTAATTTTTGTTGCATTGCTATATCTCAATTTGTTGATTTTTTGCAAGCGAATAAACGCTATTGGATTGATTTCAATGGGAGTACATGGAAATTTGGCGAAATACTGGAAATAGCGCCAAGTTGGCGCCACTTTTGGCAGCCAATTTTGGCCGCTAAATTTGGCGATATATCGCCAAGTTGGTGCTAAATTTGGCGACAGACCCGAGTCCCTTTCCCTTGGTAACCCCCCTAATAGCGCCAAACCTATCTAAATTCTCTACTTTCATGTTAATTCCCCCTAAGAAAAGTCAGAAAGCTCTGACCAATCAGATACGTTTCGCGGTATCGGCGCAGATTTTCATTGGTCCATTTCCAAACCATTACTTTTTTATATATATAGAAGGATATATAACATCATTAAGTACTTTTATGTTATTTGGGTGCAAATTTCGCCAATAGCATTTTTAAAATCGCCAATACCAGCTTTTATTCTTCACGTGTGCAAATTAAAAACGATACTTTGATTTTGAAATCAAATGTTTTGATTTATGATATTATTTTTATTTATCTATTTTCTATTTTAAATTAAATGTGTGAACGGCATACATTTTAAATTGGAAAAGCTGTCGCAGACACACCGGGGTTGGCGCTATTTTTGTTTTGCGCCATCTTGGCGAGAAAATCTCATTTTCAGTCACTGTTAGAAATTGCTAAAACAACATATTACTTTTATTTAATATGAAATAGTTAATTTTATATTTAAAAATACACACAATTTTATTATAAAACACACTATATTTAATTTATTATAAAACACACAATTCTTAATTATAAAACATACGGAATCTGCTCTACCGAGTTGCCATACGAAGCAAAATCTAGCCGAAATCGCCGGGTTGGCCAGGCATAAAATTGCCATTTTGGCGCAAAATGATACTCCGGTGCGTCTCCGACAACTGTACCCAAAAGGACCAATCATTAAAAATGATAAATAATATAGAATCAAAGTAAACTAATACACAAAATTCTTTTTTGTATACATTTATTAAACACATAAAATCCTATTGATGACTTTTAGCTTAGATATTTACGATAGTAGTTTTATTTGCGGTATGTTATATCCACCGGAATGAATATGAGATTTATATTCTAATCACATACTATATACCTACGAATATAATATACATATCTATATCTACTATATCAATAGAAGCGTCTTCAACAGTCTTTTATATTTCTATTACATAATATTAATTATAGAGTTACAATGTATAAAGGTAAAACGGGTTGCTGTAATTAGAATTATACGCGGCGTATTTTACCTGTTACGGATCTTAATAGTCAGTAAACATTAAGCAGAAATGCCGAAGAAATGGAATTACGCTGTTATAAAAACTTCTGAACTATATCAAGAAAGGGGAGCAGAAAAAAACAAAGTCGTACAAGGCATATAGAAGGAAGTTCGTGAATTTTAATTTAGACTGTACGCCACGGGTCAAAAGTCCTGACAGAAAATAGTTCCAAAAGTTATTCCAGAGAGTCCAAAAGTTCAATGTTTCAACAAACCATACTCAAAAATTACGTGTAATAATATGTAGCCCGATTAAAGGACGTTTAGATGAGAATAATGATAGATTTTATAATCTTCCGTAATCGAGTCTACAGCCTAAGTTAGCGAGAAACAAAAACAAATATTAGCAACAATATGGTTCAGTGTAAATGTGGATATCATTAAAGCCTTTCACAAAACAGACTTCATTACATCAAATCGTATTAACTAAAATACGCCAATCGGCAATGGATCCAATTACGAAAAATTACTTAATAGGTTTAAGAATCTCCGCATTAGCCAACATATTGTAACTGATAAGCAAACGGACATGAAGCATAAATGCTTAAGTGGGTTATGCGGTTTTTGTCAAGAAAGATGAAATATATAACAACAAAAAATATGCGAAATGCTACCATGATCGCAAAAGTTCTTGATTTGTCTATTCGAATCTTCCGATTTCGCGAAGGATTAAGGAAAAAAATTAAATTATGAATTAAAAAGTAACGTGTTATAATGCTTAACATTATCACACATAATTCAAGGGAGACCAAACTGGTCGCCAGTGGCGGCTAGTTGTTCAGATAGAATTGAAAAACATTTCATGCTTGAAAATTATTTAAAAAGTCGTTAAATTAAGCGGCAGTTTTCGAATAAATTTCAGTCGAAAGCTAATATTTTTCTAATTGATGATGTAAGAATTGAAATTGTAAAATGTAGTAAAAAATAGAAGTTTGTAGTATTTAGAAGTAATGTAAGTGCAATGAAAGCTAAAGCGATAGCGCCGTTTGTTGTCACAACCGTTATACATTTCTAAAAATTGCCGCTGCGTTTTCGCTTGGTGTCCAAAAGTAAACTACCATTTTTTGACATCGAAAGAGAAATTCACAGTGAAAGAAATATGACTTTGCCGCTAATAAGGAACTGTTAAATGAACTCATAATATAAATTTACCAAAATAATTCCTATAAAATATTAGCCTTACATTGTTTATTCTAGCTAAAAATACAATCATTATTTCAAGTTTTCTTTTTCTACCATAACACTACTTTTAATCATTTTAATTTTCCTGAAGTCCTTTACTTTTGTGAATTTTTTAATTAAAAAATTAAATCTTCTAACCTATAATTAACAGAAAAGGTAATTGGTAACATGTAATCAAGGTATACAATCAAGATGAAGCAATCAATAAAGGATCTATTTCTGATCTTTGTAATTAAGAATGGAAATATCAGTTAAAATTACGTCATGTTGACAGAATCATATAAATTTTTCTCTTTAGTTTTATCAATGTTAAAATGCATTTCAAGCTAAGCATAACTTCATTTTCACCGACGCAAACTTTTCACACGTACTTTATGTACGTTACTTTTATGCTTAAACACCGTGTATACAAATAAAAATATATTTGAACGTATTGTAATGAAAAAATGGCATCAACAAAGTTATAATGCATAATGATAAAGTAAACTCAACGGACAATATTCCCGTGACGTCAGAATAAATATGAATTTTTATTCGCTTATAAAAATGAAGTGCACGCGATAAATATTTTTGCCGAAATTTAACTTGCAAATTAAAAAGTTTCGGCCTAAAAGCCACGTGCCTTTAATATTTATTGCTTCTCTTTTATCTTCGCAAACACAGAGTTCCTCGTTACTCTGTGTCTCGCAACAGTGGGAGTTAACCGACTGCTGACTTTATGACGTCATACGTAGAAGTAAAATTCTAATTTAAAATTACCGCTAATTAATAAAATTTTTAAACAAACAAATTTACGATAACAAATCTGTGTCCAAATATCTTTCAGTTAAAAAAGAATGATGTAATTTGATGCAGTAGTTTGTTCTCACGGATTGTTGAAAGAAAACGCTTAGCGTTTTATATATATAGATATAAATTTCTATTTGAGTGCTAACTGAATTAATGACTATATTTACAATTTTTAAATGCATTTTTTTTAAATGTATAAAAACATAAATCTACATCGAGGAGAAATCAAGACTTGAATAGGATAAAATAATAATAATACTGTTATATTTGCTCTTTGAATGCTAACAATTATGTAAAAATAATATATGCTTTATCTATGTAGATTATTTAACTTATTGTGTGTGGCTCAGGACCTCATTTACCTATTCGAATACAAGCAGAATGTATATAAAATAATATGATGCTCAATAAGTTCAATATTTACTAATTAATATTGGGTTGAAATATTTAGCTTGCAATATCTGTTGGATTAATTACTATCTAATTTCCAGCAAAAGTTCTAAAGTTCAGAATTTCGTGACATCTACGGTGTCGGACAATTATTGTGAGAGTTTGATTTGTAGAAAAATCATCAGGAATCAGAAATAATAATAATAATAATAATAGTAATAATAATAATTATATTTATAATATTGATATAGAAATTTCTCTTTGGACACTAACTGAATAAATAACTGTATAGAATTTTTTAAATGCTAACAGATTTTACAGAATATTATAAATTCTTTGAGTGCTAACACTTTAAGTATGTATTATTAAATACAGAGGAGAGGATGAGGATGACCACCTCGGGAAACAGAATAAAATATAATAAAATATAATAATAATAATACATCTCTTTGAGTGCAGGCCAAACCTATTTTATATATTCTAATGCATGCTGGATTAATGTAAAATAATATATAACTCTTTGAGTGCAAAGTCTGATTTCTAATTGAAGTTCAAAAGTTCGGAATTTGATGACACCTTCAGTATTGGACATTTGAAAAACAGTCACCATTATTGTGAGAGCTTAAAAGTTATTTGAAATTTACAGATTGTTAGTGCAAAATATTTTAAACGTAGAGACAGTGGATTTTCTGAATAAACTTCTTCATCATCAGGAAAAGCATCATCATCATCACCACCAATGATGTGTGATCAAAGGCCTGGATGAGTCTTTCCTTCGGAAGAAGGGTCTCGAACTACCCTCGACGCTGATCGATAATACCGACGAGCAGATAGACGCCGTCATCAAGAAAGCTGGCGATCTTAACCGGCAACTAGAAGGCCATAAAGGTCCTATCCAAAGGACTATCAAAAAGTCTGGTAATGATGAAGGTAAGCCGAGGATTTAGACAAATATCTGGAAATTTTAGACTATAAAAACAGCAGATAAGAAAGTACATCAAAGCACTGAAAACGCTGAAAGCAGGCAGTGACTATATAAACAGTGACAGTGTGGATTGGATAACCTTTGTATTGGCTGACGGAAAGATTGGGTCGGGGGGCCCACAATCAAATATTACATAACCAGATCGTCCAACTGTTAGACCTGTTGCTGAAAGAAGGTGCCATAACGAGTGACTACGTCAAGAAATATTATTTTTATATGCCCTAATAAAGATGTGTCACTATATCCCACAAAAGGTGTATTTAAGCGAGGACCAGATCGACAGAATAAAGTCGGCAGCTAACAAGGACGTGTCGGTCTGCCTGCAGATCGACCCTCACTGAATCCCCAACTACGACCTATACCTGACCAAGACCCAGTTGAGGCAACTGGGAAGGGGAAAAGGATCAAGTTCAGCAGGACCCAACTGTAGAAGAATAGGGATTTTCCTACCATTCCTCATTCCCCTTCTCACCACGTTGGTCACCGGAGCTTTAGGCAGCGCCGCCGATTGGGACACTAAGGAAATATTGGACAAAACTACGGGGTCCGGCGTGCTACAGAACTGGGATAGGGAAGATGTAGTGTCGCAACTCCTAAACCATTTGGCTTTTCTAGATAGTCTTCAAGAGCTCCTTCTGGAGCTTACGGGCGTCCTACACTGTTACAAATTTGCAGCAAACTGTCCAGTCATCTGACCGTTTTATGGAAAACGGTTACATAACCGCAATTTAACTCTATTCTGACCATATTATTGCCCATATTATGGTCAGGGTAGAGTTAAATTACGGTTATGTAATCATTTTTTATAAAAACGGTCAAATGACTGGACACTTTGTTTCAAATTGTTAACAGTGCAAAAAAGGGCCGCTGAAAGAGCGTCCTTCAGAACTGGGAATATTCAATGAGGTCATGGAGCAGAACCTAAAAGAGAAAAAGGGGTTTAGAGCCATCTTTTCTGCCGACCTGTTCCCAAAAACAATGCGGAGGTTGGAGAATAGCGTCATTAATTTAAACTTGAGTAACAGACCCGGCACTCACAGGGTGTGTTACTACAACGATCCCCAGTACGACTTTGTCGAGTACTTCAACCGCTTTGGAGAGTATCGGTACGAGGGAATGGTGCTGAAAGACACCGTCATCCCAGAAAATATCGTCCGATCCCTGAAGACGTCCGGTATATCTCCAGCTCACTGAAAAAGCCGACTTCCGTTTGCTGCTGCATCCATTACATCACCGAGAGAAATAAATGGAAACCGCCTTGGTACGTCCTCTATGACTTCACGCAGGATCCGAATGACCGGAACGAGGAATAGGTACTTTAATAGCCGTACAGCTATTAAATAAATACCTCTGCTCATACTTAGTTCTAAAGACCTATCCAAAACCTTTAGCTTGGAATACACCAAGCTTCTGAAATGAAAGAAGGTAGCGCTGCAATCTTGTGGAGCTCCTCTCCATGTGGAGCTCCTGAAACAACGTTAGCCAGAAATACGGCAACAACCGCTTCTGCTACACCGCACGATAATTACATGCTGAGGGAGCTGAAAGCCAACTGGTGGAAACTGGTGAAAACTCCCTGGAAAAGCCGACTTTTGTTTGGTGTGGCTGCAACTGTATCCATTACACCACCGAGAGAAATAAATGGAGACCACATTGGTACGTCCTCTATGACTTCACGCAGGATCCGAACGAGCGGAACGAGGATTAAGTACTTTAATAGCCGTACAGGTATTAAATAAATACCTCTGCTCTTACTTAGTTCTAAAGACCTATCCAAAAACTTTAGCGTGGAATACACCAAGACTCTGAAATACAAGAGGTTGGTGCTGCAGTCTTTCTCCATGTGGAGCTCTTGAAACAACGTCAGCCAGAAATACGACAACAACCGCTTCTCCTACATCGCACGATAATTACAATTCAATTCAATGCAACCAAGCAGGGATTCTTACCATATGGCTTAAGCTCTACAAGCCCTGCTCGGCAGGTTTATTTTTAAAAAATTACAAATGAGGCCATTAGGAATTTGCATAATTACATTACAATAGGTTCACATTTGGCTGAGTTTTTGTGAGTTCATAAGATTTTATGATTTAGAGTTCTCATTGGATGGTGCTAGTTACATGATTGTTTAAGTCCTATTTACACTTTTTTGATTGTCATGAACAAGATAAGTTCTTCAGAGTTTATGATTTAAAGTTCACAATGAATGGTGGTAGTCAGATGATATTTTAAGTTCTATTTACACTGTTGATTGTTATGATTAAGAGTTCACTATGGATGAGAGATATTTGATGAAGACGTAATATTTTTTTTACACTTTTGTTTACACTGTTTTCAAGAGTTTACGGTGGATGTGGGGGGTTGGTGGGAACTTGGAGTTCTGGTTATGCTTTTGGAAAATGGTTAGATTTTTTTTAGTGTTTGGGAGATTATTGATTAGTCTTCCTCGTCCGTGGAGAAGTCCACTGGTGGGAGTTGGAACAGATGTTGATTGCGTTCCATGAGGAAAATGCAGTCTATTATTTTTTGAAAGGTTCTTGGTTGTTTTAGAATTAGATTAAACAAGTTCGACAGAGGTAGTGAGGCTGGTTTCCTTACGTGCAGTGTTGCTGTCAATGGGCAATCCAAGATGAAATGGAGTGATGTGCCGCGGGCTCCATATGTGCAGAGGGAGCATGGGGATTTGCCAAACTTATGCAGGTAGTGAGGAAATGGGCCATGGTTAGATGCAAAGATGTACAGGTTTCTGTGGTGTAGTAGGAATTTTTCTGCTACTTTTGGACGGAGCGAGTAGGTATATCTTCCTGTGAGTTCAGAACCCAGAGTTGTTGCCATTTTTTAAGTAGTTTAATTTTCTGTGTGCGTTTTAGGTGTGATGGAGGAAGGGGTAAAAATTTCTTTATTGTCGTTGTTGATGGTTTTGGGGCTTGTTTTGCTAACTCGTCCGCCCTTTAATTTCCTCTTACACCAGACTGGCCTTTGACCCAGTTGAAGTATATTGATTTTTGAGTTTCTTGTAATTGCGTGATGATTTGTGAGACTATTGTTGTTTTGGTGGGGACGTCTTCCTGCGCCATGAGACCTTAAAGACTGTCTGTATGTATAGCAAACCTTTGGGGCGAAGTGGCTGAGGCCCGTGTGACCGATTCTTGGATTGGAAGGAGTTATGTTTGAAATATTTATTTTCCTGGTTTATTTGTGTTTGGGGAGTTTTTATGATGTTGTCATATTTATAGGCACAGAAAGCGTACGCTGTTCCCTCATCTGTTTTCGACCCTTCTGTGTAGATGTTGATTTCTGGTGGTGTTTTTGCTTGTTTTAGGGATTTGTAATAGGTTATCGCGTTGTTTATGTGACTTTTTATCGATTTTGGTTGGCAAATGTCTGGACTGTTGTTTCCCACTGTTGTACTCCTAGGTGTAGGACCTTGCCTATTGTTGCTGTTTGTTCTATTTTTAAATAGATTGGAGGGATGCCCGTTAATACGCAGAGTGCTGCTGTGGAGGTTCTTTTGTTAGGCACCTGATATCATGAGGAGGTATTGTGCCTGTATTGATGATAGAATTCGAAGACCGTGGGCTTTTTGAAGCTTTTCACACCCCACTGCTGCTGCGTAGGTGATTTTTTTCAAGTATGATGTTGTACCAGCTTTTTAGGTTGGTTTTTGAGACTCCTCCTGATGAGGATGCGAATTTTAGGAGATTTTGGATTATCGTTGTTATTTCTATTCTTTCGGTTCTGAGATGTGGGATAGGAGATTGTATTTTATGATTTATCGTGATTGTGTCTATTTTATACATCGGAGCTCTTTTCAGATATTTGGGTCTTCTTAGATTTGGCGTTTTACATTTTTTGTAGGATATTTGCATCTGGAACCTGGTGATCCATTCACTTACTATTTGTAGGACAATACGACCCCTTTCTTCTATTTTCCGACGTAAGCTTCCATATAAAATCAGCAGGAGAGCATCTGCGTATACTATGGCCTTGATTCCTTTTCTTCTTAGTATATTCAGTAGGTTCTGCCAAAGAAAAGATCCATGGTAAGAATCCTGCGGGCATCCCTTTTGGAAACAATGTATATTTTCTACGAGCCAGTGTGGAAAAGCTCCTCTTTTGTTTAGGAAGGAACTGACTGTCTGCACGTACGGTATTTCGACTTCTAGGCTTCTGAGTTGGTTCAGTGTTTCCGTCCAAGGGAGGCAAGTCAAAGGCATTTTTGAAATCGAAAGAGATTAAGGATATATATACTACCTGTTGTTGGAGGATAGGAATTTGGGAGAACAGCTCTTGAAGAGCTGTTTCTGTTGATTTACCTTCAACAAAACCGTGTTGGGAGGGAAAGTACTTGTTTCTGTTTTGCAGCGAGAAATTGTTTCTTCTTAGTAGTATTTTTTCAAAAACCTTCCCAAAAACTGGAAGTAGGGAGGTTGAGTGATACGAGCTGTGCTCTGATGGTGGTTTTTCCTCTTTTAATAAATATACTATTTATCCTATTTTCCAGCTGTTGGGGAAGCAGTTGAGCTTTACTAAAGCGTTGTACATTTTGAGTAGGAGTGCTTCTTGGTATTTAAAAAGGTTTCTTAGAATATAGTGATCAATTTCATCTAGCCCTGGTGCCTTGTCCTAGTTGAACGAGTAGATTGCATATTTTACTTCCTGGACTGTGAATGGGGGTGCTGTGGTGTCAAGAGATAGAGGTGGGGGTCTGTGGTGAGTATGACGGGCCAAAGATTGAGGTCGTTAATTCTTTGAATAGATTTGTTTTGTCTGTTTGACGCTGGTTGATGTAGAGAGTGCGTACGCTTCTTGTCTGTAAAAATCTTTAAATGCTATTTTCTTTAGTTTTCCAAATGGGTCTCATATCTTTTTTCAGAATTTTTCCCACGCTGCTTGTTTGGCTGACTGCTACATTTTTCTGACTTTGCTCTCTCTCCTGTTTGTACTCTGTGTATGTTTCTGGAGATGTTGTTTGTGCTTTGGATTTCCTTCTGAGGGCTCTTGTGTAATTTCTTTGCTTCCTTAGGTCTTGCGTCCACCAAGTTATGGTCGGTCGAAAGTTGCTTTTTCGTTTTTTGAAATGTTTTTCACATGTTTCTGTGATTATGGTTTGGAAAATGTCATATCTATTGTCGAATGATTTTGTGCTTTTGATATTGTTAGTGAAAGTGTCTGTTTTCTCATGTTTGATGTATTCCTTTGTTGAATCATTTAAATGATATATCTTTAGTTCTAAATCTTCTTTTAGGTAGAGTTGTGGTATTGTGGCATCTATTGTAAGGGTTATTAGGTGATGATCTCCGCAATCCATGTCGTCTTGTGCCTTCCATGATGATATTAATGGGAACATAGTGAATGATGACAATGAGACGTCTGGACAGCTTTTTAGATGTTTTTATTCGAAGGTTGGAGTACTGTGAGGGTTGTTCAGGACTAGTAGACGGTGGGCACTTATGGGGTTTTTAAGATGTTGTCCCTGTTATCTTCATTTGGGTACCCCCATAGTTGGCTGTGGGCGGTCATGTCTCCCATGAAGAGGAATTTTGATGATAAGCCCTTTATGTTCGACCATTCGGCCAGGTCTTCTTGCAGGCCTGAGGATGGTGGTGTGTATTGGCAGCCGATGGTGATGTAGCCTTCTGATGTTAATACATTCGTGAATAGAGAGTGCTGCTTTTTGGTGAACTTGTAGGTGTTGTGTTTCTGGGTCAAGGATGATGATGAAGCAGTTTTTCGTTTTTGAAGGGTAGCATGCCAGGGAAGATGGGAGACCATGCGGGCGTCCATTTGTTAGTGCACGGTCCTGTATGCAGGCGGCTGTGTAATCTTCTTTAAGTAAGCTGTGGAAAAGAGTAGCTGAAGCTGTGTTTATTTTTAGGAGATTTATCTGGGCTATTTTTAGGACTTTCTTTGATGGTGATGGTGCTGTGATGCCTCTATCGGCGATTGGGAGGCGGTGCCTCCCCTGATTTTTGATTGAGACTTGCTATGACTGTTTTATTTTCGCTATTTCGTTGTGAGTGTCCATGTGAGTTGTAGTAAACCGTTCTTATTTCTTCTGATTGTGTTCTTTGGGAGTTTCTAAGTGCAAAGAAGGTGTCATCTCTCGAGACTGTGGACTTATTTGCCGCTCCCTGTAGTGGATGCATTCGTTTAGTCTTGTGATTTTCTAATGGTGCACGTGGTCTTCTTACATGGTCTCTGTTGTTTTGTAGATGGTTGTAGTAGTAGTCGTTCCGTCTTCGTTTTCTAATTTCTTGATAGACTGGACAATCATTCGAGTTCGCTTGATGGTTAGAGTGGGATCTTCCGTCCCTTTGGCAGTTTATGTATTCGAATTCTTCCGCGATTTTGAAATCTGGTGTGGTCCTGCACATCTTGCACAAATTGGCTCTTGGAGACACTGACTGGTGGTGTGGTCATTGTGCATCTGGCATTTGGTGCAGCCTGTCACCCATATGGGATTTGCTGTAGCTGAAAGACCAACTGGTGAAGCACTTCGGGGTGGTTGAACGCCCCCCCCCCCCCCATCTAGTTGGGCGTGATCTTCGCCAGGCAGAGATTTGTCTTGAAGCTGGCAGAACACTATAGGTCGACCTAACCACCAGTAAGCTGCATGAAATTCTAGGGTTCGATCCTCTGATGTAAGAGATGGGGAGCAGAAAACCCAACACATCGCCAACATATCTCATGGCGTAGACGACGACATCCACATGCACTGCGACGCCTCTGAACGATTACTGCTCCGAGGTGCTATACTTCTTTACACTGTCCAACCCCCTCGGTAGTCTTGTTTCCAGAGAGTTCGAGAGACCGGTGTTCTACCCCGTCAAACACGACCACGTTAGCCAAATCCGGATGCGACTGACGAATCAAGAAGGAGAGCTCATTGACTTAAATGGCCAGAAGGTGCTCTACAGACTTGCAGTGGAGTATATGTAGCGTATTAAAGTAACGATGAAACGTCACAGACTCTGCCGAAAGAGCCTTATAGAGCGTCCTAAGGACGCAGACTGTACAGAAGAATATTACTGCCATCTTATCGCTGCTGGAGAAGAGAAAGCAGCAGCATGGAGGAGGGCTTAAAATTTTCCACAAGTCTATAGATAAACCATGGATTTAGCAGAAGTGACGAAGACATAGACAGCTAGCTAGAGAGTCTGGAGTACCGAGAAATCAGAGAAAGTCGAACTGCACTAATCGCAACGAGAACGCCATCTATGACAATAACAGCGATCCAATAGTGGAATACAATGTCACCTTGGTGAATGGCAGAGGATTACTGAGGATGAGCGTCTTGATAATCGGCTCCGCCAAAGTCAGCGTGGACATCGACCACATGTCTTTGCTACTGACTGTCATGGGTTTGATAAATTTCACTAAGGATTATGCTCCTCGGAGGGCATCCACATGTTCTACTACGCGGACACGTCCGATTCCGCTGACAGACAACGCTTTAAGTACGACGTGACCACAGCTTTGGCTGACACCACTTCCCTAACCACTTACCACTTACCACAGTCATCTGAGGAAGCACGATCCGTACAACGAGGGATTCGACAAACGGTGGCAGTTTACCAAAGGCAGCCATTCCGCCCACATATGGACCTCCCAGAAGTATATCTTCCCCTTCTTCCACGACTTCCTGATGGTAATCAGTGGCTCGAAGAAAAGCTCGAGCTTCAGAGAAACAGCCATAAGAACATACTATTCACCAATAAGGCAAACCCCAGCATAAAATCTCGGTTGAAAGAGTGTCAATCTGGCTAACCAACGTGAAGTTCAAGCCATCCATTCACAAGAGGTTTGAGAGTTTGGTGCTCGATCTGACGTGGCAGTAACCGAGAGTCATGAAGTCCAACAATCTTCGAAGCAGAAGAGTATCCTACAACATCCCCGTGACCTCAGGCGAGGTCCTGGGCCTTTATGTGATGCATTATTAATAATATTATGCGTTACTCATACATGTTTTGTTAGCCATTGATGATTCCAACTGACGAATTTATTTAAAAATGACTACTTGAGCCCCTCCAATAATTTTGGAATTGTTGCCCCAGTAGGTTGAAAAACATGGCCCAAATTTCATCTTTAAAAGAAAGTATCCTAAATATTCGGAAACCTTGTAAAAATATTATAATTTATTTCAAGGAATATCCATTAACTTACCTACGCAAGTCCGACGTCCTTCAGAAAAGGGTATAAAATTCCACGCTTTCTTCAATTCTGAATTTAAAAACCTCTCAGGTTCAAATTTTTCCGGGTAAGGGAATACTTTAGGATCTCTGTGAGAGAGATATGAAAAAAATGCAACGGTAGTTCCCTTGAAAATTTTATATTTACCTAAAAAGAGAAAATAAATCAATAGTTATTTTGAATTCGTAAATGTGGTCGAAAAAAAAAGTTTTTTTTTCATTTACTAATTTTATTAATTTACTAAATACTAAAATCATTTACTATTTTTTTACTAAGTAAAAAAAATTCTTCTAATCTGTACCTAGAGGAAAAGGAAGGGAATTCACTTTTCTTGTTTTTAAAAAAAGTAATTTTACCCCAACACACGAAGCTAAAATGCTTGAAGCGATTTAATACCTGAGTGGGTCAGATCGGTCCAACACAGCCGGACCGTTGACCTTTAACGTCTCACCCGGGATGTTCCCCGACACGCGGGGATTCGTTAGGGTTGGAGTCCAGTCTCTGACGGGCAGAGAAGGCCCACGCCGAGACGGCAATGCAGCGCACGTACGACCCCGGCCGACCATTTATTTGAGCTAATTACAAAGAACAAACTAGGTCAGAGGCCGGCGCTGCCAGGACAAGCCTGCACGCGACACTGGGCAGGTAAACAAAAAATAAAAGACTATATTTACAAGATAGACCAAACCACTGGAGCCAGCACTCCTTCGCGATAGGGAGCGGATGATTGGATAACATGTTGGCATGGTGTTGAGAAGAGCAGTCCTTGGCACTCCTGTGCCAGAAACACAGTTCGTATCCAAGGCGGCTCCAGGAGTTGTAGACTTGGAAGAGTTGTTGTGAATGAGGAACATCACTGGTGGCCAAGAGAAAAATAAAGTGCTGTGAGGGTCTGCAAGGTGAAGAGGGGAGGACCTACTGCAACTGTCCTGAATGTATAATTGCAAAATAGTGAGAAATGGCTCGAGGGGTGATAGGACAGTTCTGAGTTGCTATTAAATTTAAGTAAACTGACAAGGTTAAAATGAGAAATTGGTGCTTAGATTTAAGTCTTATGAGTGTAATGCAGTACTAAAAGAAAAAAAACATTTAATTTATAAAAAAAAGTTAGAGTTAAAGTTACATTAAAAGTTTAAAGTGACATTAATTTTAATGTTTAAAAAGCAAGGTTGCTCAGTCAATGGTTTAGTTTGTTAGATTTGTAATTTCCAACAGGAAACGATATATATTTTTAAGCTGATTGAGAAGAATAGGGCGAGAAAGGATATTAGTGAGCCAAGAAGGAGGGGAGGTTAATAACCAAACGTAGATGCCAGGCATTGGTAAAGGACAATGGTGATAGTAATGTAGGGGGGAACCCTGTTGGCCACAAGGACACACATCAGACAGTGCCCTTTTGTAGTAAGTGAGATAGGTGGGGAAGGGACCATGCCCTGTGAGGAAAGCAGTTGTTGGGGTGGGGGGTTAAGTTAAATAAAGTTCTGGTGATTTTAGGAACAAGCTGGTGGGGGTGTCTACCTTTAGAAGAATCATCCCAGTGGGCCTGCCACTGAGGGATTATTCTAGATTTTAATATTCGGCGAATGTAGGAGGAGGGGACTGGGAGATGATGGTGTATGGTGGGGCGTTCTGTTGCTTGTTTAGCCAGCTTGTCTGCATGTTCATTACCTGTGATGCCGATGTGCGCCTTAACGTGACCAAGGGCAACGCGTCTTGCAAGGATTTGTAGTATTTGTTTAATTTGTAGTACTATTGGGTGTTTTCTTCTGTGTGCAAGGATAGCTTGCAGACCAGACAAGCTATCGGGATATATGAGTGTGTATTTTGGAGAGGGGTTAGAGCGGGGCCTCCGAGATGTCGCTGTGTGTCCTACACAGGGAATGCTACAGGTGACGTCACAACCTGCTGACGTCAAAACAGTGATCCATAATAACTTAAAAATTTTCATGTACTTTGTTCGTTTGTACGGGTTGTTTACGACAGTATTTTGATTTTATTTATTGTTTTATGTAGTAATTAATAATAATTTTCAGTGTATTTAGATTATAATGCTATCAATTATTATTGATTATAATTATTAAATAAAGTGTAGATTATATCTATAAAATAAAGAGAAGAAAATGTTGTGCTCCTAGTTTCTAATCTAAGTCTTCAAATTCGCTACTGATAATGAAAAGAAGAAATTTTAGCTACGAAAATTACCTTGTGATAATTATTTTTACATTTCAACAGAAGTGGTTTGCATTAAATGTTTCGATATACTTTTCATAATTCGTGAAGCTAGAATTAATATGATGGTATTGAACTTGTGCAGAGAAAAAAAACCTAACAACAAATGTCTAGCCTACTGTAATGGAAATATTCTGGCATATTTCATTGAATTTGTACTTCCAAATCGAAAAGAGTCAAATGATCTTTAGAAAAAAAATAAATAAATAAAAGAAGCAGACGATAAACAGTTTAAAAAATGATTTTGAAAGAAATACTGTAATAAATTGAATGAAATCTGGATACATTTAGTTAGAAGTGAGTGATGTGCTTTGTTTATAAAATTAAAAGTAACTGATTTATACAACTTAGTAATTCTACGTAGTTCAATTTAACATTTTAGCTAACTTAAGTGTACAAATATATTATGAAAATAAATCTTTTGATAAGTTATTTTGAGTGGTTATTAGGTCCTAGACCCAAGTACAATAAATAGACAATTATTAAAATATTACAAGTCAGTTACAAAGTTAAGATAGAAAATTGGGTACTTTTCAGTTAGCCGGGTGCCAGTGATATATATATATATATACACACACACACACATATATATACACATATCTACACACACATATATGTATGAATTAATATATATATATATTTATATATGTACATGTATCACTGGCGCCCGGCTAACCGAAAAGTACCGAAAAAGGCTTATGGCGAGAGAAGGAAAGTTGGCAGCATATTTTCTGGCAACTTATTCATAGTTTCATATAAATAAGTATTTTTTTCAATATTTATATAATTTATTTAATATAAAGAAGCCATATATCTCTTTTTATATGCAGGTAGAACAGAATTGTATATATAAATAATTTTATATATATATAAATAAACATAAAAGTTCATCAGGTTTGTTTTCATAATTGTGTATATAATTTTAAAACATATCTAACTTTCTGAAGCCCGGATTACGCCAAAGCGTTAAAAAAAAGTGCCAAGGTCTCTATAGTTAAAAAATGTCGATTTCTCTATTGAAATTGACATTTATTGTGTTTTGGTGGTTAAATTATGGTATGTAGTTGTAAAAGGGAGGAATGGGATTGATTTTGTAAAGTTTTTGGTAGATTTATTATATTTTTTGTACGTATATTTATTGTAAAATAATGTGTTTAGGAAAAGGTAAGTCAATGGGTTCAATCTGATTTATTAATCTTAGCATTTTTTTTAATTTAAAACTTTTAATTTCCTTTAATAAAACAAGTGTATTGATTCCCTTTTATTTCACGATTATGAAATTTAATATTATTTATGCAATCACAAATTATAAGAGCGGAAATGCTCTTTTTATTACATCTTTCTGCTGCAATACATTGACCAAAGTGGATCACTACTGTGACGTCACTAATACTTGTAGCAGGCCCGGTGAAGGACACACAGCGACATCTCGGAGGCCCCGGTTAGAGGCTATCCATTCCAAAGCTCGCAAAATCGCGAACAACTCCGCTTGAAAAACCGTGTTTTTATCACCGATTCTGCAAGCTCACTCATGGGTCACGACTTGACCTTCCATGGTGCAGTAGGCTGCAGCCACGCCAGCATCTGTGCGTGACCCATCAGTGTAAATGGTTGGTCAGCGGGGCGAGAAGCTCTGTTCGAAACCATTCCTGGCTGTGTGTACTTGGAGGTATGAGGTCTCTTCCGCACGGTGCATTTTCCAGCTAGGAACTTTCCTCTGTAGTGTTGCTTGTGGAAAAAGTGTTGTGCATGTTGGTTCATGTTCCAAGTGAGTGATTCTGTTTTTCTGGTATTCATAGGTCAGTGTAATTGTAATTGGAAGGATACCTGTGATTACTTTGAGCGCATCTGTGGAGATGGTTTTGTAACCCCGTGCCATTGGCAACAAAAATAGCCTCTGCAGCGAGGTCAGTTTGTATTTCACGTACTGTGTCAAACTTTCTCCCCAGACGCCCACACTGTAAAAGATGATCCTTTCAACTATTGCGTGGTACCAGATTTTTAACATTGTTGGCTTTATGCCCCAGAATTTGGACGTAAGCTTGCGTGCGTTATGTTGTAATTTTTCTAGTTTAATCTTGCGGGTGTTGATGTGTTCCACCCAGCTTTGGTGTTTAATGTAAGGCCTAATAGTTTTAAGTGTGTGACATGCTTAACACTGACCCCATTAACCTTGATGGTTGGCGGACGGCCTTTGAGGTCATGTAGTTTAGAAAATGTTAATGCTTGTGACTTCTGTGCTGAAAGATGGAGGTTGAGGTTTGTTAGAAGCTGGCAAAATGTGGGGAGAGCTCGAAATGCCATGTCCTCCACGTCCCTGCGCCTGCTGTCCCAGAAAACAAAGCTGAAATCATCCGCAAACGCAAAAAGGTTGAAGCCTCTAGTCTCAAGATCGATAAGTATACTATTTGCTATTAATAACCAAAGTATTGGGCACATGCAAGAGCCTTGCGGCTGCCCTTTTCATGTTGATGTTCTGAAGTGCCTGAGCCCTAGTTAATGAGGATGCTGGGTTTACTAAGGTATGAGGCGATGGTTCCACTTATATTTGCCGGGCAGTGAATTTCAATTAATTGTTGAATAATGTCCCTCCACTCTACATTGTCAAACTCACATTTAATATCTAAAGAGACAAGTGAAGTATAGTTTCCTTTGCTGATCCTGTCATTACAGGTGGATAGGATGTCAAAAAGGGCTTTGTCACATGACTTACCTTCCCGAAACCCATATTGCCTATGGTGCAAAATGCTATTTGTCTCCAAGAAGTGCACTAGTCGTATGACTAGCAGTTTTTCGAGCAACTTCCCCAGAGTTGGGAGGAGACAAATTGGCTTATAGGATGTGGATTCCGAGGCATCCTTTCCTTCCTTCAGAAAGTAAACGACCTCGCCCTGTCTCAGAGATAGAGGGAAATAATTAAATGTTAAGCTTAGGTTGGCCCATCTGGTGATCAATTTTGGTAAGATTTTGAAAGTTAATTTTAAAATTTTGAAGTCTACGTAGTCTGAGCCGGGGCCTTTTTTGTCATTTAGTGTGTGCAGAGCTGATGCTACTTTTGCTTTAGAAAAGGGTTTATCATCTGGGGTGGTAAATCTTAAGTCCGAATTATCCCTGTCAGGATATGAGGAGGGTCCAAAAAGCTCTGATGTGAGATGCTCCATGTTGACTTGCCTGGATGAGATAGAGGGTTGCAACTCAAGTTTAATTCCGTCTGGTGTGAAGTATTTCCTGTGAAGAATTTTTGCGCCGTGCCAAAAGGTTCTATTTGATTGCTACAGAAATTGCGCCAGGCCCTGACCCTGGCATCCAGTACACTCCTCTTGAATTTTGATGAGAGTATTTTGTATTGTGCGCCGAGATTTTCAAAATATGGTGTGTTTTCGTGTGTTTCTCATATACGTTTCATTTTCCTTCTCAGCGCAGTGAGTTTTTTCTTTGTCCTTTTAGCTCGGTGGTCCAGAACGAGAAAACCTTCAAGTTCTCTTTAGTCTAAAGGATGCCTATGTTGCTGTTTGCATGGTTTCAACTAGTTGTTGTGTGAATATATTTATTTGTGTGATGTTTATTGCATCCTTTAGATGTTGTGCCAGGAGTAGTCTGTGTGCTTTAATAATATGTGTAAACTTTTTGAAGTGGCCTCGGGTAGTGTTAAAACGTTGTGTTGTAACAAGTGGTGTGATGTCAAAGCCAAATCGAATGTATTTGTGATGCGAGGCATTATGTATGTTCATTACTTGCCAGTCCCTGATTTTTTGGGCCGCTATCGGATTCGCCAGCGTATGATCTGGAAACCCCCGATGCGTGATTGCGCCCTTGTTGTTTTCCCTGACGAAGGTGTGTGTTTTGTTTTCTATATTGACTATGGAGAATGTATTGACTGTAAGAAACTCAATGAAATTATCTCCGAGAACGGTGTCTTGTGGGCAACCCCAGACTGTGGAGTTTACGTTAAAGTCACTTCTGCAAATGAAGAAGTCCCTTTGAGTTACAAGGTGTTGCCACTCCCCCGAGAGGATATCCTCCAAGTTGAAGCGCGGTGCTGCGTAGGTAGAGCCAACTATCAGTTTGCCCTCCTTTGCGGTGATGGTAACAAATGCACAGTTGTCTCCTGTGAAAAGGTGGGAGTAGTTAAGAGAAGTGTTCTGGATGATCAAGGGAGCACTGCTGTCATTGGACGCAAACTTCGCCCAGTCTTCCGGCAAAGTTGAAGGCAGCGCTCCGTCTCTGCCGCAATACACATCCTGCAGCAATGCTATGTCAATGACGCTTGAAGCGATTATACAAGATTCCCAGTTTTCATCAATTTTGGTGTATTTACGATGATGTCGCTATGAACGTATGTGAGTGAGTTAATACCGATAGCGACCAAAATATGCTTTCGATTAAGCTCCAATTTGGTGAATATGTTGTAGGGCTCTGTCGGAAGATCTGTATTCATTTTTGGAAAAAATCGTTCAACGCGTTTGTATCTAAACCATTTTCCAGTTATTTTCTCACAAAAAATCCCCGATAAGTGTTTTCTTTTTTAAAATTACTCATTCAATTAAATATTTTTATTGTTCACGCTCATCTTATCAATACTAGTAAATCTGCAGATCAGGAGCCTCAACGTCAGCTCTGAAAGTCATTGTTTTTTAATCTCACTTTTCATATTATTTAGCATTTTACATTTCGCAATTTAATTTTTTTTAATATTACATACATATTTATAGGCATATAAAATACTTCGGAGGTTTCAGAAATTAGAAGCGTTAAAATAAACACGATTTTTGCAATGATATTCTGAAACGCTTATGAACTTCTTATTCTTGTAATTTTTTAGATTAAAAAAAATGCATTTCTTATTTTGATATTCTTTGATATATCTATATATTTAAAACGCTAAGCGATTTCTTTCGACAATCCGCGAGAACAAACTACTACATCAAATTACATCATTCTTTTTTTAAATGAAAGATATTTGGTCATAGATTTGTTATCGTACATTCGTTTGTTCGAAAATTTAATTAATTAGCCGTAATCTTAAATTAAAATTTTACTTCTGCTTATGACGTCATAAAGTAGGCAATCGGATTAACGCCCACTGTTGCGACGTACAGAGTTTATTTTCTGAACTCAATGATTGCGAGCATAAAAAATAAATATTAAATATTAAAAGCACGTGACTTTTAGGCCGATTTTTTTTAATTTGTAAGTTAAAATATAGTTAAAATGTTTAAGTATTTCGGTAAAAAATATTTATCCGTATGTTTTATAAGCAAATAAAAATTCATATTTACTGTGACGTCACGGAAATATTGTCCATTGGGTTCATTTTATCATTAAGCATTATAACTTTGTTTATGCCATTTTTTTCATTACAATTAAATGCAAAATATATTTTTATTTGTATGCATGGTGCTTAAGCATAAATGTACGTGTGAAAAGTTTGTACAGGTGAAAATGACGTTATGCTTAGCTTGAAATGCATTTTAACATTTATAAAACTAAAAAGAAAAATTTATATGATTGTGTCAACATGGCGTAATATTAACTGATATTTCAATTTTTAACTTTAAAGATTAGAACTGGAGCCTTTATTGGTTGCTTCATCTTGATTGCATACCTTGATTACATGTTACCAATTACTTTTTTTAAATTATGGGATTAAGTTATAGGAATTATAGGATTTAAATTATTAAGATTTCCTTTTTTAATAAAAAAATTCACAAAAGTAAAGAATTTCAGGAAAAAAAAACTTGAAATAATGATTGTATTTTTAGCTAGAATAAACAATGTAAGGCTAATATTTTATAGGAATTATTTTGGTAGGTTTGTTATAAGTTCATTTAACAGTTCCTTATTAGCGGCAAAGTCTTATTTCTTTCACTGTGAATTTTTCTTTCGATGTCAAAAAATGGTAGTCTACTTTTGGACGCCAACCAAAACACAGTGGCAATATTTAGAAATGTATAACGGTTGTGACAACAAACGGCACTATCGCTTTAGCTTTCATCGCGCTTACATCACTTCTAAATACTAAAAATTTAATTTTTTTACTACATTTTACAATTTTAATTCTTACATCCTCAATTAGAAAAAAAAAATAGCTTTCGATTGAAATTTATTTGAAATCTGCCACTTAATTTAACGACTTTTTAAATAATTTTCAAGCATGAAATATTTTTCAATTCTATCTCAACAATGATCATCCGTTTGTTTTAATAATGTAAAATAGCCCCTTGGAAAGTTGTAACAATTGAAAATAGGTATCCCTAACCTTCATGAAAAGTGAAAAAAAAATAATAATAAAAACCTGATAAATCATAAGATCAGATTATCCATAAGATAGAGTATTTTGGCGCTAATATAAAATCTGTCAAAAGAAAAAAAACTATTTTTAGTTTATGATTAACATAAAATTGATATGTTGAATTCGTTGATGTATATGTTGAATCAGAATATGCTAGGAACTGTTATTTATTATTTTTTTAAAGATCCATTGGATATTTAACTGTATAAGAGACCGACTGTGATGGAAAAGGAATAATCATCCTGATTATGTAAAGGGATAGAAGAAACCATACAAATAAATTACAATTGAAAACATTAAAATTCTCCCTTATCTGCATATTAATTTATTATTTTTAACAAAAATTCTTCATTTTTACATAAAAATTGATTAGCTCAAAACAATGCATGCGTTTTAGAAGATATGGATTTGAAACGAACAGTGATTAAAGAGGACATTTTAAAACTTTTAATTTAAACATTTTAAAACTTTTTTAACGTCGAATTTCAACGGTGCCTTTGGGCAGATGCAATACATATGCGCATAGGAGCTCATTCGATTGCATTATCACAGGGGGGGGGGATGCTTATACTATGTTCTTTTATTTACTGAATATGAGGTGAAAGTATGAAATTTGTATGATACTTTATGATAGGACTATTTGTATCATACTTTATAGCTCCATGACCTTTTTTTTTTTTTTTTTTTTTTTTTTTTTTGTCGTGGGGAGTATGGTGGTAATGTCAAACTGATTTTCATTACACATTTGTTTACGGAGTGTTTATTTGGAGTTTGCATCGGAAATAGCATTTCACTGGGAGGGGGGGGGGTTAAAATAAAATATTTGAAAGACTGTTTCATACGAAGCCCTACTTAAATAATAAAGAAGCTTATTTTACTGATATTGTTATAGTATTTTTTTCCGTCACGTTTTGACGGGTTCGATCTAGTGGTTGTTAAGAAACTAATAAAATAAAGTAGGGAAAAAAAAGAAATGCACTTTAAATTTTGTAAAAAAATAGGAAAATAAAATGTTTTATATTTCCCGAACAGTTGCAAAAAATTTTCCAATAATTTAAACAATTAATTTCTAAATCCTAATAGATGTATGTGTAAATTTTGAAATCTACTGCTTATATTTAATTGAAATTATTATTATATATTTAATTGAATTATTACACTGCTCAAAACAATTAAAGGATATTTGAAGTTTTATATAAAATAAAGATATAAACGAAATTTTTTTTTGCCGAAAATAGAAGAAGAGAATCACAAATGCAAATTTTTCTGGTTTTCAAACTGTGGAGTATGCAAATTTTGAGTTCGACGTCAAAAACGTCGCTTCAGCGGCAGCGAATGAAATTTGACTTTCAACTGGATAAAAGAGAATGAAGACAAGGATGATCGGCATTCAGTGATTGCTTTGTTTCGATGAGTACGATGTCTCAGCGAAGTCATTTGACAGATTCAGAAGCTTGGAGAATTGTTGGTAGGTTAGAAGGGGGCCAAACTCAAGCCGAAGTAGCGCAAGCCATTGGAGTGTCACAAAGTGTCATTTCCAGGATCTGGAACCGTTTTTTGGAGAGTGGATGTGCAGGCCGAAGACCAGGGCAAGGTCGTAGACGGGCAACAACGCCCAATGAAGATCGGTATTTAGCGTTAACAGCTCGGAGACACCGAAACATGAACGCTACTCTTCTCCAACAACACCTTCGCTCGGCTACAGGCACCACGATTTCAACTCAGACTGTTCGAAACCGGCTCCATGCTGTAGGTCTGTATGCTCGCCGACCGATGGTATGTGTTAGATTAACATCAAGGCATCGTCGCGACCGCAGGGAGTGGGCAACCGAGCATGTCAACTGGAGGAGAAATGAATGGAGCAATATTCTGTTTTCTGACGAGTCCCGTTTTTCTGTGCATCCGGATAATAGGCGTATTTTCATCTGGAGGGACCGTGGCAGTAGAAATAATCCTGCGTTCGTGCACGAAAGTGTCAGATTTGGCGGTGGAGGAGTGTTGGTGTATGGTGGCATCTCCATTGACGGGCGCACTGACCTCTACATCATTCGAGATGGAGCTCTGACTGGTCGCCGATATAGGGATGAGATCCTCAGACCTATTGTAGTCCCTTACGCTGCAGCAATCGGAGATAACTTCATTTTAATGGACGATAACTGCAGGCCACATCGTGCAAACCTGGTGGAGGATTTCCTTTTCGAGGAAGGAATCGTTCGAATGGAATGGCCAGCGTGTTCTCCAGACATGAATCCAATCGAGCACGTTTGGGACGCTCTAGGAAGACGAGTTTCTGGCTGCCAACAACCCCCACAAACTCTCCAAGAACTGGAAAGAGCTCTTCTGGAAGAGTGGGGCAGAATACCCCAACTCGTCATTAATAGCCTCATTGAGTCCATGCCTCAAAGGTGTTCAACGTTGCTGGCCGCCCGTGGAAACCATACCCCCTACTGAAAATGATTTTCTTTGAAGAAAACACCTTTTCTTATTCTTTTTTTCTCATATGCACAAATTGTGTTTTTTTCCTTTTGTACACAAATGCGCAATAAAATGCATTTTTTTCTGCCAAACATGTGTAATTTATTCTCATATAACCTACTATGTCTGTCGACCATGTATCAATCAGCTAAAAAGTTTCCCAGATACAAAATCTACCTAAAACTGCAATATCCTTTAATTGTTTTGAGCAGTGTTATTTTGAAATCTATTCCATATCGAAAATTTAGTATCCGTAATTTTACGTTGAAATCCATTACTCAAATATGCGATTTTCATTTCAGTAATAATGAAATTTGAAAATCGTCTGCATTCCCATAGGAAAGCATTATGACCTAAAAAGAAATGTTCTATATTTTTCGAAAGAATGAACCAAATGTAACTAAAAACTATACAGCTAATTCCGAGTACCTCACCAACATAACCACCAAAAATTAACTTAATAGGACAATTTTTACGGCAGTTATCGCGGAACAGACAGACAGACAGACAAACAGACAGACGGAAACCAAAAACTTTTCACGTCTCCACAGTGAGCTTTCACTGACATTTCGGCAATTACTGTCAACTTTCACTAGAACGTGAATTCATTCAGTAGATTATTTTTTTTCTTACAAAGAGAAAAGGAAAGAAAAAAATAGAACGAGTATTATTAATCTCATAAAAACATAAGGAAATTTAAACATTGTATGTTGTTGAGGAACAATGGCAAAATATCTATATGTAAAAGGACTCAAAACTGACCTTAGCATGACTACAACAATTCAATTTCAATATTTATTTTATGCAATCCGTTTTACTTTCATTACGAGTGGAATGAAAATTCACTGGAATTGACGTCATATTTTTAGAAAAAGTTTCAGCTTTATAAATTCAAGTGTCTTCTTTTTTCTAGAATATGTGCTTTGTAAAATGAACATCTAAGTTTTTATTTATTTTTTTATTACTATTTATTTGAATGTCCAATATTCTGTAAAGTGTTCCGAAAGTCAAGTAGAATCATTCCAGATTATATTTTTTTACAATTCTACAGTGTCGATGATTAAGTCCAATTTATTCCTACATATTCCAGTGCTAAATAAGTGGAAAATAAATTATAGATTTAATTTATATTTATAAAAAAAATCATATTTTTTACTTTAATATATGTATAATACATTATTGTAAATGGAATTTTATAAACACTTCGCATTTCTTTAAAAAAAATAATCCCGATTTTTCTTTTTCAAGGCGTCAAAGTGGTGTTACCGTTCATAGTGGCTTTAGAAATTGTAACACTTGTTTCTGCTGTTACAAAAAGATATGACATGAAATGGTTTGTACAATAATACTTTCAGCTTATTCAGAATTTGGCCTAATCTTTATAATGCTATACGTGACATTATGATTTTCTTCACATGCAACGTAATTCTTTTACATTTTGTTTCAAATATTGTGTCTATCGAATAGTCCCATGAAAGAAGAACGACGCACGTTGCTTTGTTTTTTAATTTAGATTATTAGCCACGCCCAGCTAATTTTTTCAGTCTACAGTAAAATTCATGTTTATGAAAACTCACAGCCATCCATAGTTGCCACAGGTTATTCTCGGAAAATGAAATATGTGAAGTTACTGAAAAAAATAATAGCTCGAAAACTATTTGTCACAAAATTGTTCGACAAACTGCGTTAGAAAGGTAAAAACGTTGTATTTTTCTTGATATAAATTTCAAATCTAATGATTATGTCGTTTTTCAAATATTGAATTTCAAAAATTACCGAACTTCACAATGAAGTACCATAGCGAAACTTAACGCGTAAAAAGATAATGATTACGGCAATGTGTCCCGACGTGTTTCGTGCATACTGGCTATACATGAGTAACAAATTATAGAAGACTTATTATTCTGTTAAAATATAAAAGTGAATTATGATGTCACGAGTGCATGATTTTTATTTAATTCTCGAGAAATAACATATTTTAGTCCACCTCAGTGAGGCATATCAATTTCATTATATTTGAAGTATTGTTTCTTCTTTAAAATCCAACGGAAATGATTTTTCTCCATAGACTCCATAATGTAAACCCCATAGACACCATAATGTAACACAATTATTCACTTTTTTAAGATGACCTATTCCATCTTAATAGAGTCTACAGAGAACTGGCTAATTTGGAACGAAGTTTTTCGGATATCTTTCGGTACTTTTCCGTTATACCAACATCATGCCAAAATGTATGCTGATGCGCCATTTATTTCAACCCTGAATGTACAAATAATTTTATTTCAAACAGTGCCAAGCGCTGTGACTCGCTATTTATTCAACACGAATCTCTCTCTCTTTTTTTTTTTTTAATATTATTTAATCGTAAGCATGAAAAACATTTTAATTTACTATTTTTTTATTAAGTTGTAACTTACATTTTTCGCTGATTCAAAAAGGAAATGTTTATCAACATTGCGGAATAGAATTTGGCATGACTTGCACTGTTAATTAGATAATTTATCAGAGATGGTTTTAGTATCTTGCATATTGTTCTACTTTGTTTAGTTATAGAATTATGGGGGAAAGTTTTATAATCAGATGAACTCGATTATGAAAGCTTAGCCTTTTAAAAATATTCTGCCGAATGGATTTTGACGGAACCTTCACTGTTAGTTAGATGAGTTTTCAAGAATGTTTATAGTATATAGCATATAGTTTTATCGTCCTTTACCAAATCCTACAGTAAATCATCAACTAAAAGGATTTGTCCTTAACAGCCCAAATTTTATCTGACACTTTAAAAATGTCATGACGCGTCAGAAATGTAGAAGGACATTCCAAGTAAAGGTCCATGTGGTTTTAAAACACGAGGTAAAATTCAAGGTAAATATTTTGTTTGATTAAAGGTGCGTTAAGAGAAATTGACCAGCGTAGCGGGCATAGTTTGCTAGTTTCATATACAAAGGAAGGCACCCTTTATACATAGCTATACAAACAATCGTTACTAACGATATTCAAAATCAAATTGTCTCTCTTTATTGTGCTGATACTTCGATTTCTCATACATCGATCTCAACTGGGCTAATTAAGACTAATCTCTGAGTCAACAGTTAAAGCTTTTCACTTGGAACAGCGTTCAAAATACAGGGTAAGTCAAAATGAATATAGCGATTACAAACGGCTATGACTATTTAATGCGTAATTTGACACCCTGCGATTTTTTTCTATGGGGTTATGTGAAAGACAGGGTAGGGTGTATGTGCCTCCCATGCCCAAAACAATTGAAGAACTCAAAGTACGCATTTGTAATGCGCTTGAGTCGGTGACTGAACAAATGCTTCAGAATGTATGGCGTGAAATGGACTACCGCCTAGATGTTGTCCGTGTGACCAAGGGAAGTCACATCGAACATCTATGACGTATGTATACAAAATTTTGAAGTTCCGTCTACATTCTGTGTTAATATAATCGATAAATTCTTTTCCATTAAATAGTTATAGCCGTTTGTAATCGCTATATTCATTTTAACTTACCCTGAATTTTAACAAGAGTTAAAGCTATTGCAGGAAAGACACCAAAATACTGAGTTTAAAATGTTTAATGTAAAGGGATAAGGTTGAGTATCTTTTTAAGCAGTGTTGTTAGTTTAAGAGGGGATATTTTTGTTAACGGTGTTGATCGGGAAAGCTGTTTAAAGGGGGAGTATGGAGTAATTTTTATTTATGATATTATTGTATACATACACTCTAAAATTGGGAGGAGTGAGAAGTTGACTCTTTGGAAGAGTGAGAGGCATTTTCACTCTTTTTGGAGTGAATTTTATAAAAGTACACTCTTTAAAGAGTGGAATTTTTCACTCCTTAGAAAGGAGTGAAATATGTCACTCCGTTGTCGAGAGTGACTGTCTCACTCTTTGACAAGAGTGAAATATTTCACTCCGTTGAAGAGTGAAAGCCTGGCATTATATAATTTTGTCCATATTTATTTATTGAGAGAATGAAATTATCATTTTTTCTTTTTCTTTTGAAGTAGATTTCGTAAGAAATGCTACCTATTACATTCTCCCCTATGTTGGAATTTCTGAAAATTTTTTCAGATCTACGACGATCATGACCCCTAGAACCCCAAACCACCCCCCTGTTCAAAACTTTATCTATCCATTTATCTGTCTATATAGCTATATAATTTTTTTATGGACACGATAACTTCAATAATTCTGCACAAATCTCTTCCAAACTGATACACTGCAAATAGAGGTGTCTTAAATTCAGACGCATATGTGACTGAAAAAGAAATTTAGACACTTAAGTGTCTGAATATGAAATTTCAGACATCATAGATAACTAAATTTGAGACACATAAGTGTCTTACTATGATCATGTTTAAAATAAACTGATAAAAATGTCTGAATAATAGTGATATGTCTGAAATTAAGACATTTAGAAATTCAGACACTTAAGTGTCTGAATGCGATACTGTATATTACTGTGTGGTGACTGTATATACAATTGCATTGCAATATTATATGTCAACACCATCAGAAAATGTTTTTCAATGGAGGAAAGATGTTTAAAATGTATTTTTATCCACTAAATTTCGTATTAAGTAGTGAAAGAAACGGTTACCCACCCAAAAATTCTAAGAAATATGAATGTCGGCAGAAAGAATTGAGGGGATTTGCAAGATTTGGAGATGTGCCTGGGGTCCACAGCTTAGTTCGCTTTTCTAAAATGCAGAATATAAACATGAAATAGGCTACATTAAGAATTTTTTGTCGTAACTCCTCGTTCAAGTCAATTTTTAAAAATATCTACATAAAAAAATAGAAAAATTTAACAATTAAGAAATATTAAATATCGAAAAATAAGTTTCTAACGATATTTTTCAAAATAGAGAAATAAAACTGTTTTTTTTTTCGTCCTGAATAACCCCCCGCCTCCCGGTTTAAGATAAATCAAAAGAGGAACAGAATTAAAATTGTCTTCTGTGTTCAGAGAAGAGTCTCTGATGAAAAATTTTTACTAACATTTTTTCTTCAGCTATAAATTATTATATTTCCATTTGGAATAAAAAAAATCATATTTTTTAATAATCAAGCATAAAGAAAATAAAATAAATTAAATTTCAAAATATTGAGAGGGGCAACGGCCTCCACTGTCCTCCTGCTGACACTTATGTTTTATGAAAATTCAATAGTTATTTGCAAGTATTACGACGAAAGCTTTTATTAAACTATGTTTTATAACTTTTTAAAACTATAATAGTAATTAAACTCAAATAATTTATAAATATCAGTGTTCGTAAATTGATAAATGCAAGTTTCATTACGAAAAATATACCAAATAAAGAAATTGAAAAGTTTCTAATTTATTCTCCTACAACGGTTTATTTCTCGCTGATAAAAAGTAATGAGATCAAATATTATAAACCTAGGGTGAGTCAGTGACAACCCTAAATTAAAATTGCTGACGTCACTTATTTTCTTCTGTTAGTAGACTTTGGTTCGTTGATGATTTGGCGCGTTAAAAGAAGCAGTTCTTTCACTGATTTATACTTGTTTGACGAAGTTTGTTCAGATTTTTTATGGAACCCTGTTTTAACTACATATTTATATTGTGGTTGTGCAATAATGTGGTTGTGCGTGTAATAGTGCATTTTTTGTTCTTCAGATTTATTTAAATCGTTAATATTTGATTAATTAAGATTCCGTTTCTGAAGAATAAAGTTCTTGTGAAATAACAAGTTCTGGAATGCCATGGTTTAAATGGTATAATTATCAAAATAACATATGATAACAATATGATAACATATGAATAACGATATGAATAGCATATGATAACATATATGAATTACGATATAAAAATTTTCTTCAATATATATATTTTTTATTTTTCAACATTCATATGCATATTTAAAGAAGGATATAAGATCAAGAAAAGGTGCTTTTTTTTCGCGTTATATTTGTACAAAATGGATTTACAATTTTATGGATATTTTACAAAGGTAAGAGTTCTTGCGCGATTATTTACAAAAATATATTTTTTATTTCGAAATGGAAATTTTACGTGAATATTATTACTTCTGTAATATTAATTATTTAAATTAGTACCTTTTAAAGAATAATATGTATTATCTTATGTGTATATTTTTATATCGAATAAATATTTTTCAGTGTTACAAGAATTGTGTTTATTTATTATTATTTATGTATTTATTTTTTTATTTTCTACTTATATCATTTCCAGGAATAACGATCTTGTTTAATAATCCTTAAACCATCCACTTTATAAATAAATGTTTTTTTTTTTTTTTATAGTAAGTAAACTGATTATCGCTCGAATACATAAAAGCAGAGGATTGCTTTTATTGCTTCTATTCGGACCCATATTTGGCAAAATTTTTCGTATTATATTTTTGCCAAAAAAAAAAAAAAAAAAAAAATACTCTTTTTTTTTTTTAGCTTAAAATTTTATATTTTGATTTTGCAAAATTTCAAATATTGAAAAATAATATTAATATTGATTTTTCGATTACTTCCGGTAAAAAAGTGATTTCAGATTTTAATTTGAAATTGGAAAAAGGTAACTGTTTTATACTATTTACTTACATAACTACATTTTTCACATAAAATTGCTGGGGATTTTTTGTAAAGTTTATTTATGCATTTACATGAAAGATAAGAAAATAACAATTGTATATGATAAAATGTACTATATAAAGGAAAAATGATCTTGAAGCTAGAAAATATTTCTCCTGCATGTTATTAAAAAAAAATATATCTAATTTTCTAATGACAGTTTAGTAACTCTGGTATTACCATCTGATGTATATAAGAGAAATTACTAACATGACAACATAATTTAAAGTATAAAGTTATTAAATGATATTGTATTAATGTGTTTTTCAGTTGTAATTTTCAGTTACAGGTATTGCTGGTATGATTTCGCATATGAATTTTTATTTTTAATGACAAATCATTTAATTCTGTAACACATTATAATTTTGAAGTTAATGTTTTCATGTTAACAAAATGAAATATATATATGGGAAATGCTATGGACATTTTAGCTTCAAGATAAAAAAAAAAAAAAAAGTTGTTTAGTAAATTTTAATATACTCTTAACATTTTTACAAAAAAAAAAATCTTTGTTATCTATTTATTTATTTTTATTTATTTATTTATTTTAATAAGAAGGGCTCGTAACACCAGCGTGGTTTTTATGGATGTTAACATTTGAATAAAAATATAAAACATTCAGAAAAAGAATGAAAACTTGATTTTTCCTTATTATTATTATTATTATTATTGAACTATTCTATTCAAATGTGAAAATCTTTTAAAACCTACTTAAAGGATAGAAACTTGTACTTTCTACTAAGAAAATGAACTGCAAAATGAATTTATGCAGTTAAAATTCTCAATAGTGGTTACCTCGGGACTGCTGGAATTGTTCTCTATATACCTCCATTTAGCGAACTATAAATCAGGTTTGGGTTGCTTCCAGAAGCACGACCTGATTAATGCATGGGCAAACGCTTCTCCGGCTATGACCCTATCCCCTCTGATTTTAGGTGCCTCCCAAATTTGACATTTCTTTCAATATTTTAAACTTATAGAGTAGGATATACCGGACATTTCGAGACTACAAAATTTGTCTACTATTCGGAGGTGTCCACATTTCTGATGTAAAAATATTCAAACATGTATGTGTTGTGGATTGAAAAGGTGGATTTTCGCTAAATAGAGGTGTCCACTTTTCACTCTAAAATTGGACACTTCCGAATAGCGGAAAAATTCTGTGGTCCCGAGGTATCCACTGTTGAAAGATTTTACTGTTTTTAAATAAATATATTTTTTGTTTTCAATCTTATCTTACTGTAAAAGCTCAAAACATTGAATATAATCAGTACAATGTCGAAAGAGATTTAAAATATCAGCTTTACGAAAATTGCATACTAAATTTTAGGCCTCATAAAATCGGGTGTGTGTGAGGGGGGGGGGGGGGCAGGTAGTGCCATGGGCCAGTTTGCTCATGCTTTAATCAGGTTCTTCTTCTGGAAAAATTACCAGCTCTGCTTTGTGGTAAAATATATTCCCATTTATTGAGGATACAATGTGGTCAAATATGGCTCCATTTAATGCTTAAAAAAATGTGGTCAGAAATGGCTACTTATTACCGACAGATCAGAGCACGAAAATGGCCGCAATTCAGACGTTTCAAATGTCTTAAATTCAGACACAAATAAGTGTCTTAAAAAATTAAGATACTTTAAAGTGTTTCTTTTTTTAACCATCCGTTTCAGCGGATGGTTAAAGTGTCTTAAGTGTCTGAATTTCAGACATATCAGTTTACAGTGTACATATAATCAAGGGACATAATATCTCGGTCATGTTCGTTAATGGGCAAAATAGAAATAGAGAGGGGGGGTTGTGAAAACAGAAAAAAACCCATAACTTCTTAATTATGAAACGTATCAAATCCGTTTATTACTTACTTAAAGTTATAATTACTTCCAGGAAAAGGGCCGAAAATTTATGTATGACAGATTTTTGATATCATTAAAAATGGCCTCAAGGGGGGAGGGGGAGCGGAATAGGAGTTTAAGAAGAAAAAAATTCATAACTTCGGTCAATTCACAAGATATCCATCCGCTTCTTGGAAAACATGAAAAAAAATTGAATGCACTTAAAATAAAATTTAATATAAAAAAGCATATCTTTTATTATACACGTGAAATACCACTGCTTCGATGGATCGATGTTGTCTTTTTTTTTTCTTTTAAACATTTCAATATTAATTTTGCTTTTTAACCATAAATGTAAAATAAATATATGTGGGAGAATTGATATTTTATCTTTTTTGTACTACTATTTTTTTTTAATCATTGTTCAGCACTATATAATGCGGTTATTTTATTTTTGTGGCAACACTAATTTGAGGAAAAATTTTGCATATAAAAACAAGGCCGATTTAATTTTTAATTAATAGCAATATTTAATCAAAAACCATGTTTTAACGAAATGTGGGAGTAGTACTATGTCAGAAGCTGCTTCAAAAACCTTTCGAAGGAGGCTACCTCATTTCTTGTGTGTTTTGTAAATTCATAGAAAAAGGGATGTTGACAACAGAAATAATATATATGATTTTAGAATAATAGGACTTTGCAAAATAGCGCTAATTTACTGAAAAGTACGGTCAAAAGATAAGAGTTTATATTTAAAACAAAAATTAAAGTGAAATCACACATTGTTAGTCATAGAATATCCATCTATTAAATAGTTATTAATAAAACTTTAAAAAAAATTAAAATACAGTAAACAATAATGTTTGATTAGATTTAAATTCATTAGCAATTAATACAGAGATCTAAAGATTTAAAATTTGAATTACACATGAAAAAAATATAAAATAACGTACATCACAGGAATTATTAAAATACTAAATACAACTTAATGGGTATTTGAAAAGGAAAGAAATAATATTAACTGATTAAGATTTTGGTTAATTACTTGCCCTTATGGGCATTTTAAAACTATCATGTCTTTATAAGGCATGCAATGAAAGCCCTAATATTCTGCATGCAAAGCAAACACAATAGTGATAAGCTTGGAATAAAATATTTTAGTTTTCTGTCAGTAATCTAATTTAATTCATTATGTAACTCTAATTGAATTTTTCCTTAAGAGTTCAATTACTGTTACAAACTATGAATTAAGTAAATATTGAAAATAAAGTACTTTATTCCAATCTTTACCACGCTTGTGTCTATTTTCATTGCATGCTCTAAAATATATGATTCTTTTAAAATGCCCATAAAAGAAACATAAAAAAAAATAATTCACTCCATAAAAAGTGAACATTCACTCCTATGAAAGAGTGGCTATTCACTCCTGTCAGGAGTGAGAAATCCACTCCTTTTGCAAGAGTGAATAGTCACTCCTATGAAAGAGTGGATAGCCACTCCTATGAAAGAGTGATTATTCACTCCTATCAGGGTGAAAATAACCACTCTTTTTGCAAGAGTGGATAGTCACTCCTCTGAAAGAGTGAGTAACCACCCCTGTTTAGAGTGAATATTCACTTCTCGGGAGTGAGTATTCACTCTTTCAGAGAGTGAACAATTTCACTTTTGCCTAGAGTGAATAGTCACTCTAAAGAGGTTGGGCAAATTTTGACTCTGCGATAGAGTGAATATCCACTCCTCCGGAGTGAATAGTCACTCTTTCTTATTTAGAGTGTACAAAATACCAGTTACCAACCCATCTAAAACAACAGAACAGTAATCGAAATTTGTTCAAACTAAGATCTAATACTCAAAGCTCTATCAGATACCCAGGTACCGAAAAAAAATGACAAGGTTGACTTGGAGCTTTCAAAATATTTTACCAACTAAAATCTAAGTTAACAGACCAAGCGTTAATCCATTTAAATAAGTAATATAAAAAAAATAAGTCAATTCCTACTTAAGTCAACAAAGAAAAATTTTATTTTAGTAACTTTTTATTAAATAATTACAATTAATATAAATATGTATATACATATGACAGTAATATAAATATGTATATACATATGACAGAATCACAATATTAAGTGGCAAAATAAAAAGCGAATTTCCTTGCAATTTTCCATTTTAATAAATAATATAAGAATGGCCCGGATAATACGTAAGTACCAAAAATAATATGAAACAGTATAGAAAATAACATTAAAACATAATCACGAGTCAACAGTTACCATGCCAACAGTTTCATGTAGTAGCGGCTCTTTCGAAGAGTGGAACCTAATGGAGTGTTTCTGCTCATTTATCTTCGAGTTTTGAATGCTAGTAGTTTGGTTATTTAATTTAATAAATGAATTAATATTTGAAAAAAACTGTATTAACATCAAGTGTCATCCACTGCAGGTTCAAAAAAAATGTATTTGAACTTGAGTGGATGAATAAAAAGTATTTTATTAACGATTGAAAATTTGAAAGAAAAATAATTTGAGCATTTGACTTTGAATTTTGCTTTTAAATCATATATATACAAAATAAACATGTACAGCATTAATGTTACAGGTTATCTTTATTGAAAATTTTTTTATAATCATCGTTGCAATATTTTATTTTTGTGGCATCACTAATTTGTGGAAAATCTTTCATTTCATTTATGAAAACAATGGGATAATTTTTGTTTCACTCATATAAAACTGAAATTAATTAATTAAATTTAATTAATGAATTAATATTTGAAAAAACTGTATTAACATCAAGTGTCATCCACTACAAGTTTAAAAAAATGTATTTGAACTTGAGTGGATGAAAAAAAAAGTATTTTATTAACGATTGAAAATTTGAACAAGATATATAAATATATAGAGAGTGTGAGCTAATAGTAGGAATAGAAATATATATATATATATATATATATATACATTTTTTTTTGACGAGTTAGACTTGGTGGAAAAAATTTCAAAGACAAGCGGGAAAAATTCTACCTTACGGCAGAATATAGATTTGCCACCCACGGCTTTTATCGTTGAGATTTTTTCAGCCAAGTCTAACTCAAAAAAAAAAAAAAAAAAAAAAAAAACTAGTCGGCTACGCTGGTCAATGTCTCTTTAATCAAACGAAATATTTACCTTGAATTTTACCTCGTGTTTTAAAACCATATGGAATTTTACTTGGAATGTCCTTCTGCATTTCTGAAAATGATACGAACTCCATTGATTTATTACATTTTTAAAGTGTCAGACAAAATTTGATCTGTTAAGAACAAACTCTTTTAGTTGATGATTTACAGTAAGATTTATAACCATTCTTTAAAACTCATCTAACTAAAAGTGAAGGTTTCTTCGAAATCCATTCGGCAGAATATTTTTAAAGGCTAAGTTTTCATAACCTTCATCTGATTATAAAACTTTCCCCCATAATTTTATAACTAAGCAAAGTAGAACAATATGCGAGATACTAAAACCATCTCTGATAAATTATATAACTAACAGTGCAAGTCATGCCAAATTCTATTCCGCAATGTTAATAAACATTTTCTGTTTGAATCAGCGAAAAATGTAAGTTATAACTTAATAAAAAATATTTACGATTCAAAAAATAGTAAATTAAAATGTTTACGATTAAATAATAATAATAATAATAATAATAATAATAATAATAATAAAAGATTCGCGTTGAGCAAATAGCGAGTCACAGTGCTTGGCACGGTTTGAAATAAAAATTATTTGTACATTCAGGGATGAAATAAATGGCGCATCAGCATACATTTAGGCAAGATGTTGGTATAACGGAAAAGTACCGAAAGATATCCAAAAAACTTCGTTCCAAATTAGGCCAATTCTCTGTAGACTATTATAGAATAGGTCAGCTTTAAAAAAATGAATAATTGTGTTACATTATGGAGCCTATGGAGAAAATTCCTTTCCGTTGGATTTTAAAGAAGAAACAATACTTCAAATATAATGAAATTGATATGCCTCACTGAGGTGGAGTAAAATATGCTATTTCTCGAGAATTAAATAAAAATCATGCACTCGTGACATCATAATTCACTTTTATATTTTAACAGAATAATAAGTCTACTATAATTTGTTACTCATGCTATAGCCAGTATGCACGATACACGCGTGACGTACGTTATACACGGCCACTTCATGACTTTTATGACGTCACAGGTACTGGATCATCTTTACAGGGCGAGATGAAGCACGAATGACGAAATACATGCTTTTGGGATGGACACAACTAAAACGTTCATAAATATACAGCAGGTTTTTTATTTTAAATCTCTTAAATTTACTAATTGCGATCTACAAGCAATCCCATGTGTTGGTTGCTAGACAGCAGATTAAACAAATTATATATATTTGTTTAAAATATTTTAATATCAATTTACCAGTATCTGATAATACTTAAAAAGGAACAGCTGTCTCATATGTTATCATTTGGCGCGATTTTTGTTTAGCGTCATTTTGGCAAGAAAAACCCCACTTTCGAGTACCTGTTAGGTCTAGCGCTACTTTTTCGTTATACGGACACCAGTGTTACCAAGCATACATTTATATACACTTAATACATACATTTACATACATACATACATACATTTACATACATTATGCATTAGCATACATTTTGGCATGGTGTCCGTATAACGGAAAAGTACCGGTCTAGCTTGCTTAACAGCAGGTTAGTTTTATTTTATTATGAAACAATTTATTTTATTATAAAACACACACACTTTTTATTATAAAGACACACAGATTATTTTATTATAAAACATACACAATGCTTAATTTATTGTAAAATACACAATGTTTAATTATAAAATGTTGTTTTATAATGCACAATGTTTAATATAAAACGCACGCAAACAGCTCTAACGGGTTGCCATACAAAACGAAATCTCGCCAATGTCGCCGGGTTATATTTTTATATTGTATTTTTTATATTTTTATATTATTATCATATATATATTTTTTTATTCATATTTCTTTTACAAAATTTATGCTGTTAAAGAGCAACCCGTTTATTTAATTATTTACAGTAGGATTTCCCAAATAACTATACTAAAACTTTCCCTAAAAATTAGCAATGTAAGTTCCATCGAAATTCATTCAGCAGAATCTTTTAATAAGGCTAATGTTTCATAATCGGGTTCAATTGTTTATAGACATTCCCCCCTTAATTCTATAACTAATTAACATAGATAGATATGTTATACACTAAAACCATCCCTCAAAATTTAGCTCGGATCGAAATTCCCCTTTGCATTATATATAGTATACAATAGGTAGATAAATGTATCTTTCACAATCAGCCTCCCCTGATGATATAACTTTCAGGGATGTTTTAGAGAATATAAGTTGATATACACCATATACTTTCTGGAATTTTTAAGAAGAAACTCTGCACACCCTGCGTAGCTATAACATATACTCTCTAGTAGTATATACCCGCTGCCTATCGTGTATATCCTCTGGTTTTTTATGACTACACCACTGACAACTTCCTTCCACAGCTCCATAACTAAACAATGTAGAAAATCTATCCCTGAAATATTATCTAACAAACTTTGAAACTCCTATTAAAATCCGTTCAGTGGAACTTTAATAAACGTAATCTTTCATACTCGGGTTCACATAATTTTATCTATTACTTCCTCTCGTAGCTCTATAAATAAGGAATGTAGCACAATGTGCTTTACTTTAAAACCTTTCTAAAACAAATAACCTAAGTAACAGTGAAATCCTATAAGAAATCTGTTCGGTAGAACTTGAGTTTTAACCAATCGGAATGAAATACGAATTTACATTTTATAAATATAATAAATCATGATGACATAAATACAAACATTTCCTTAAATTAGTAGTAATATACTACAAATGTGATAATAATGAAAAGCTTTAGAAACTTACCTTGCTATACTTTGAAGATTAAACAAACGTTGTTAATTCCGCATAACAGCTTTAAATTAATCGATAAGACGTATTTCTAAACGTAAACACACATTTCCTTACACATAAGCCTATTCAAAATTTGATCTCTGTTTGATCCAAAGGTTATGACGTCATTATCCTGACGTCAAACCGTGATTTGGCCGTGTATAACCGTGACCTACGTTATACACGTGACCTATGTATAACGTAGGTCTCGATACACGTCGGGACACATTGTCGTTATCATTATCTTTTAACGCGTGAAGGTTTCGATATGGTACATCATTGTGAAGTTTGGTAATTTTTGAAATTGAATATTTGAAAAACGGCATAATCATTAGATTTGAAATTTATATCAAGAAAAATACAATTTTTTACCTTTCTAACGCAGTTTGTCTAACAATTTTGTGACAAATACTTTTCGAGCTATTATTTTTTCAGTAACTTCACATGTTTCATTTTCCGAGATTAACCTATGGCAACTATGGATGGTTGTGACTTTTCATAAACATGAATTTTACTGTAGGCTGAAAGAATTAGCCGTGGGTGGCCAATCTATATTCAGACGTAAGGTAGAATTTTTCCTGCTTGTTATTTTTTATTGTTTTGAAGCTTAAGTAAAATTCATTCCTATGTTTTCCAGTGATAAAATTATTAGTATTTATGTCTTATTTAAATAGTAATTTCATTTAAATGTTTTTCCTGAAATATAACTAATTAAAAATAGTTTTATATGCGTCAATTAAAATAGGCTTGACATCGTTTAAATTTAATTAATTAGATTTTTTGAATTAGATTTGAAACTCTTTAATTGTTCAACTCCTTTTTTATTTATGGACTAGAGACCCGTCCCGGCTTCGCGCGGATGGACAATATGTCGACTACAATGTAGGCTGCGGTATAGGCATGGCTGATGTATAGCCATGAAGTTCTAGGCTTTCTGACATTTTGAAACGATAGCGGATTGAAAACTAGTCGTTGGGGGCCACCGTAATACTTACCCATCATGGATATGCATAATGTAAAATATTAAAATAAAAAATGCGTAAACTACTTATAAAATGCATTGCGATTCGAATAAAATCGTGGCTTGATGACGTCATAAACTTTAAAGGCTCGATTACTGAATTGCTTAAAAGACACATCCTCATAACTCCAAAAACAATAATCCTATTAACTAGCGGTTTATTGCATCTGATTAAGCGTCTCATTCCCAATTAAAATATATTTTTGAATTGAAATTTGGATGAAATACAGGGTCATGAAAAATCGAAGAGTGTGGAAAATAGGATTACAAATATCTCGGCAACTCATTACCCGATCGACTTCATGCTTTATGCAAAATTTATGTTTTTTTATTGTCTTTTATATTCACTCCTTAAAATAAAAAATTTCGAAAATGTTTATATACCTTTTATCAGAACGAATATTTCGAGAGTCCAAAAAAAATAATTCCGGATAATCGAGGTTACTGAAATTCAATAAGCTTCTTCCCATTATTACATACTATTTACATACCGAAATTCAAGTCTCTATCTCAATTTTTTCGGGAGATAGAGCGTTTACAGACACACAGATACACACACAGACCGACGGACGACAATTTTTTTTTCTAAAAATATGTTTTTCGGAATCTCCAGTGTCTGAAACGTGTAAATCCGTCAAAAAAAAAATTTCGATTTTCAAAACGATTACAAGACTTACTCTATACTACGTATGATGGGTAAGTAAAAAGGGATTTTTCCATAATAATGTTGACTGCTGATTTATGTATTAGCGAAAGTGCTTTCTCACAAATTTAAATTCATTGTTGTAACTATTGTTGCAACTCTCATACTCTTAAAACTGCATAGGCATATCATAAAATGGCGTAAAGAAAAATATACTGGCATTCATGAAATAATCTCACACAGGCATGCGAGCGCATACATACGTACAAAATAGTGTCGGTCAGCGTGAATTATCTCCAAGCTTGGCGATACTTGGTGAGAAGCGCCAAATTTCGGAACAAAAATATGTCGCCATAAGAGAAGCGAACTCGGTAATACTTGATTTGGCGATACCTAATGTTTCGGAATTCCCATTTAAATTCAGAAATGATGAAAACTGAAAATCTTATTTATTCTGGTTCTACACATATTAGCTTTCTTGTTTTCAAGTAAAATTAGATGAATTCTTAAAACCGAGAAATAGGATAGCTATTTTTCCTTCCCGGTACAGGTCTGAAGGATTTTTTAAATTGATATTTCTTTCACAACCAGCACTGAAATAAACATAATGGAGATCTGCAAAGTTTTAACACAGAAACTTAATTTTTCTATAGTAAACCCGTTCTTCGCAAGGAGAGAATGAAAACAAATATTCACCAACTGTAAACACAGAAAAAAGCAACACTGCTTGCGATGAATATGACATATCTAAAAAGTATATCGGCAAATTTCATCCATAGAAATGAAACATGTTAAATCGATTATTTAAAGGAGATATGCTTTTCACTTTTATTTTCAGTCTAGACTAAGATTAAAGCCCCACATTACAAAAGGTATTTTTTCTATTTTCCCGGATAAACCAAGCAGCGAAACTATTAAAGGATCAAAATGGCGAAAATCTGTCATTGAACCCGAGTCATTCTCAAAAGAAATTGTACATTTTCATACATGAATTTGAAGTATTTTACTTATGACTGCGTGAAAATGAAGCATTTTCCCTTAAGTCTCGGAAATCTTATTATAAGAACCAAAATGGTGCATATATGGTTTGGAATTTTTAGTTTTACCAAAATTTAGAAAAACCAAACAAACAAGTAACATATCATTATTACACTGTTAAAAATTTTGTGGTAAGTTGAACCAACTTTTGGTGCTTCAATAGCTGCAACCATAAGATGGTGAAATCTCGTTCCAACATTTTGAGCTATGTTGCAACCGGATCTCTAAATGTTGGAATGAGATTTCACCATCTTATGGTTACAGCAACTGAAGCACCAAAAGTTGGTTCAACCTACCACAAAATTTTTAACAGTCTCAGTGTTATGCAAAAAAAAGGGGATGGAGAAACAAAGTATGCAGTTTGACTTTTATGGATATTTAAAAAAATTACACGTTTAAATTTTTTTAATTGTATCTTTAATTAATCATTAAAAATCCGCAAATTATGTTACAGTTTTACGATAAAATTCAACAGAAAGCGCATTTTTGTGTTCTATTCTGCGCTGTAAGGACTGAAACTATGCGATATTTAGAAACTAAGACGGGAATGGTGAAAGAAAATACCTAGTGCAAAAATCCAGTAAAAGATCCCTTAAAATTTATTTAAAAAAATCTAAATCTAATTTTGAAAACATCTCTCCAAAAGATTCTAGGATACACCTCTTGAAATACCTTTATTCATCACAGTTGAGAGAGTACGCAGACAGACAGACACACAGACCCACAAATTCTTCTTTTATTTATATAGATTGAAGGGAAGTTACTTGTTTTGAAATTAAAAGCTCGTCTGTAAATTAAAATCAGCAAAATTTATTTTATTTCTCATAGCCAGAACACATTCAAGAAACAAATTTAGAATCTCCTCAGCAGCAAATAATTGCATCAAATATTTAAAGCTTTTACTGAAATATTTAAAACTATTATGTAAATATTTGATGCCCCGTACAAAAAGTATACTCAATATTTTAAAGTTGTCTAAAAATTCTGTTTAGAAGAACTAATTCACTGCATTTGTTTTAGATAATGATCGCGAGCGAATCTTAAACAATATATATATATATACTAGGGGGGCTCGCCCCCCCCCCCCTGCTCGCTACTCTTACCAACACCCCGCGTAATCGCGCCCTAGCCAACCCCAGACGTAATAGTATATGTGTGTATATATTACACTGGCGCCCGGCTAACCGAAAAGTACCAATGTTTCTGAAAATGCTCAAGTTCACGAAATTAACAATTGCTAAAATCAATTAATTTTATTTTTTCTAGCCAGTTAAAAGAAATTTTACCATATTTCTTACTTACATATAGGCCATTATTTAGTGCTCGATTTAGTATAGAACAGGGGTTCTCAAACTATGGTACGCGTACCAGTACTGGTACGTGAAGCTCTGGCTACTGGTACGCAGAAGTCCGATACTGGTACGTGGTATAAAATACAAACATCAGCATATTATTATGGAATTGAAAACGGCTTTTTTTTTATTAACTTAGAAATTTTCAAAAAAAAATCGAACGCGATTTAGGATCTGTAAACGCTTTCTCTATTTTGTTGTTACGAGAAATGTCTGTTATAGCAGAGTGGCTGAAATTCGTACTCAACGCTTATGATTCAATCAGTTTTCCAGAATTAAAAACACAATTATTAGATTTATATAGATAAAAATTGAATTTTTTAATAAAGATCTAATTTTAAAATTAATGAATGAAGTATTTTTAATTAGCGGAAGAACTGTTTTTAAACAGCTTTACAAATTGAATTATCTGAAGGTAAAGTCGGAATGCTTGGAAGTAGGAGGAGCTTGTGTGAGTAGGAGTAGTTAAAACAAAAGAACATCCCAAGTGTAATTTATAAATTACACTTGGAATGTTGTTTTGTTACCCATTGTTCTCTTTGTACTAGGCTTCTAGGAAGTGTGAAATAAAAGTCTTATTTCAAACATAATTCATAAATTGATTCATTGTGTTGATTGAAATATTTTCTTCTCTTTTACAAAAAGTGTTATAGTTTCCTCCTATTTCATGGAAATCAGTTTTTGAGAGAGTAAGATTATTCCAATAAAACAAATACTGTAGTCATATGCAGTGCAGATTTAAGGTAAAGCATTGTACATATGTACTGAGGTGGTGTATAAAATGTATGAAGAAACTTGCAAGTGTTCGCCCACTGAGCGACATTACTGTCGCATTTAAAGGTATGCAGATTATTAATACGGTTGTATTGAGCCTATGTTAAATACGCTAACTAAGCTTTAGATAAGAAATTCGCAGGACGTGATTAATGCAGAGGCCTAGGCCATGGCCTAGGGCCCACCAAAATAAATAAAATTGCTTACATAAAGTTTATCAAAAATGCAGTTTTTTCCAATTATTTCTTCCAAAACCAAAAAAGATTTTGATTAACTTGGTAACCATATCATAATATCTAAGGATAACCACCGAATACTCCCCCCAAAAATTTATAGCTATTATCTTGGTTTGAGACTGGCTCCGAAAAGGTACTGGGTCTTGAGCTCCACATGACCTTAATCAGTCTCTGGAAATTCGTTTTTCATTTGAGACATCCTGCCACTGTATCTCACGAGAGAGGAAAGAAGTGAACTTATTCAGCTCTCCTCTCCTGTGATGGATTACTGGAGTCCACATTCAAAAGGATGAATGTAACAGAATTTTCGCTGATGAGAATATCAGTGTACCGTCAAAAAATACACAGTCTGTTTGTGTTTAGCACAACATATCTCTGTGCATGTGCTTTCCCCCCCCCCCTTTGTTATATGAAAAAAAATACAGGAATAAACTAAACATCGAATCTGACTTATGACTAAAACTTCTCAATATTGAGCCAGACATGAGGAAGTTGTGCTTGATAAAACAAGCCCATCCTTTTCATTAGCCTACAACAACAGTATATGAATCAGTGTGCGCCAATATGTCATTATGTATTGTGCTTTTTTTACTATACCAAAATACTGTAGTTTGATATTGTATGCATTATTAAAATTTAATGATGATACTACTTTTTACTTGAATGTTATTATAAAGCAGTCAATTTAGTAACGTAATCATTCATTTTTAAATGCAATAAAACCTGCTATGACGGAAATACAAAAAGTCGGACAGATATTTCGTTTTAGACAGGTTTTTTATATTAGCTTTATGTTTGTTACCAGGTGGTACGCGGAAGTATGAACTTCGATTTAGTGGTACGTCGGTCTAAAAGTTTGAGAACCCCTGGTATAGAAGATAAGCCGTAAGTGCCGTATTCTAGAGAGTTTTCATTGTGTTTATGATAAATGACCGTTAGCTGGCATTAGACCATTTAGGCAAGAATTTCGATTACAAAAGATAGAAAAAAAAATTTAAACCGAGGAAAATTAATTTTTCCTGGCTTAAGGTCATCTACGATGTAGGACCCTTATGTAAAATTAAATTATAAAAAAGAAAGAAAGAAAAAACATAAATTATAGTAAATTTAGCCTTAGATGTTTTTGAGAAAGACTATCTCAAAATTTTTGCAGGGGAAGAAACCAAAAATCTTAATGCTGCCTGTTATAAAAAATCATATTAACATAAAAGATACTTTGCTTTAAAATCATTAAAAGGGGACTATTTTCTAAAAGAAAAAAATGACCTAGAATTAGAGCCACAAAGAGAACCTTCAAAAGGCGCCATGGCGTCCGCCGCATTGGAGAACCTCGCTGTAACATATATACAAAATTGATGACCGCCGTTCTTATTATCACCATTCATTCACAGATAATATTGAAGCAGTCCCGTTTTCATATTAAAATGTAATTTTTAACAAAAAAATAAAGATTGATTTACCTTTTCTTTGCCTAAAATATTATTAGTAAGTATTTTTGTACATCGAGCACAAAAATCTATATAATAAATATTTATACTGTTGAAAATATAATACCAGCATTTGAATTTATATATGAATATTTCAGACACGTTTTAATAAATGACTTTTCAAAAAAGTAAATAATATATACTGTAGGTTCGAAAAGTCTGGAAACGGGTGAATAACTCGAGAAATACACATCGTATTTAAAAATGGAAAAATGCGTGTTAAATATATTTAAAAAAGCTATTCAGTGATACCAAAGTAGACCCACCACGTTGACATCCTGTGGGTCAGAGGAGGTCCAACTTCGAAATCTTAAATGATTACAGATTCGGATTCTACAGCGATAAAAAACGTAACTATTGTATTTAACTTTTTTTTTTCGGATCATCATAGATGACGCTGTAATCGAGCAAAATGTGGTCAGATTCATTTTGTGAGGAAGAAAACCAATTTTACATTGAAGTTCTGATATTAAAATTTGAAAAAAAATGGAAACTAAACCAAAAATTTCTGCTCTCACCTGCCATCTACAATGAAAAAATTAAATACAAAAATTAACAAAAAAAAATAAGTACAAAAGTTACAATTTTTTCCCCGTAGAATCCGAATCAACAATAAAAAATGGGTTTCAGGTTGGATCCCCCCCCCTTCCCTCTGGCTTCTACGCGGTCGGTGTATGGGGTCAACTTTGGTTTCACCAAATAGCTGTTTTAAATATACTTAAAACGTATTTTCCCGTTTTTTAATCCGATGTGTCCGATCGACCGTTTCCAGACTTTTCGGAGATACTATATATATATATGTGTGTGTGTGTGTGTGTATGTATATAGTGCGGAATATATATATATATATATTGAAATATAAGTGAAGCTGTTAGGCGCCAAATAGGCTGAAAATTCTTGAAGCAGATAATTCCGCCATTGGTAACAGATAGAATATACAATAGGTTTTTAAAGATTTGAATTGTCCCCTGAAACAAAGAAATTTTCAAGATAAAAATATAAGTGAAATTCTTTTTCTTTGCAAAAAGAAAAAAAAACACCAATAACAAAAAAAGTTTTCAAAAAAGTCTTTGGTTTAAATTATAAAATAATTTAAAAGTGTTCAAATCTAATGCTTGTGGCAAATTTTTGTAACTATTAGCTTCAGTTGAGAGAGGGCGCAACGGCTCGCGGGGCCTTTGACTAGCCCACGGCAGGCCAATCAAAACCTGCCAGAATGTAATGTAACTAGATATTGTAATTTTTTTAAGGAAAAATTTATTAGGAAAATGTTTAAACTGTATGAGTGAAAGTGCATGTTTTCTTTAAAACTTGAGGTCTTTATCAACAGTGGAAATATTATTTCACTTTTGTAAAATTAATATCTAAGTTTATGTTATATTACTATTTATTTGAACACCCAATATTTTGTAATGTGTTCGAAAAGCTGTTTTTAACTCATGATTTTTTTTTAATTTGATAATTCATTGACTAGTAATGCGAGATATCGGGTGTAGGTGGTGGTGGTGGGGTGAGCAGAGCCGATGCAAATTTACACTACTTTTTTGGAAAAGTATTTTTTGCATTATTTAATCCCAAAATTCTGTGATTAAATAACGATTAATGCGGAAAAAAAATTTCGAAAACAGTGGTGTAAATTTGGATAGGTGATAATCAGGTCCTCAGGAATCCTATGTTAATGTTTAAGTTTTTTTCTCCTTTTGAAAGTAAATGTTTATATATTCTGCATTTAAGATTTGCCATATTTTCAAAATCTCAAATACGATATGCACAAAATTTCGTTTTCCTAAATTTTGCCACCGTGGACTCATGTGGATATGGAATATGCTTAAATCTGGTTCTTCTTCTTATTATTATCCTTATAATTTTTTTAATCTGTATTGAAAAAGTTGTTGCATGTTTAGTTTCCACAAAGGAAAAAGAACCCTTCAAATTTTTGGTTTTCTCACACTTTTTTAATCGTTTGTAAAATAGCCAATAAATTTCTACAATTTGTCAAACTATTTTTTTAATCCATAGAATAGTGACGTAGATACGGAAATGTTGCATCTTAAATACAGGCTTCTCATCGGTGACCTTTTTTGGCTACCATTATTTCCGTTACGGTAATCATCATGATAAATTTCTACAACATTTTCAATAGTTTCAATAGTTACAACATTGTCAATTCTCCAGGAAGATTATTGTTTGGAAATAGTGGTAGACAATGAAGTGGTTGCTGAGAATCCTGTAAATAAGCTTTGATTACTTTAAAATATCCAATTCTCGTCTACGGCAAGGTTAAAAAGGGGAAGAAAAATCAGGCATTGTGAAACGGTGTTGGAGAAGTTACTTGGGACTGCAGTATGGAATGAATTAAAATTAAAACTTCGCAAATAAAAATGATTTATTTTAACTGTCAGTATAAAAACATGTTTTAAATCGATGTAATTGAGGTTAAAAACAAGATAAAATATCATAGTAATATGCTGATTGTAACTTCTAACTCATCCATAATATCTAATTAATAATTTTTAAAAAATACAAATATGTTTTCTCTTTTTTTATTTTTCTGATTTGCTGATTGTAACTTCTAACTCATCCATAATATCTAATTAATAATTTAAAAAAAATACAAATATGTTTTCTCTTTTCTAATTTTTCGTCCTTAGGATTCGTGCACCGGGAGCAGTTTGATCCAACTGCTCGTTAATGTTAATTTTTATTAACTTTTCTGCAATTTGGTCCAATTGCTCCACGGTAACTGGCCTCATTACTAAATCTATAGAAATATCCACTATCATCGTTGCTGATGGCTGATAACTTACGAAATGTAAATAAAACTGAATCTCCTTTTTCTCCATATAATTAGTAAATAACGTGACTAGAGTTGTGAGATCAATTAATAATCTTCTCGCATATTCAACATTAAACGTATCATTCGGATGCTTATTTAGCAGATATTCGTAGCACCGGATTTTGGAACCTCATTCGTCGAAATATACGATCACGTAATACGTAATCAAATATCCAGTTTCATTTTCAATTTAAATTCGCTATTTTTTGGCTGATTTTTGGAACTGAGACAACCTTTGCAAAGAGTTTCTTTAAAATTTTGTTCTACGATGTTTCGGAATCCGTGCGTAGTCACTCAGAGGTATGCCGTTTGTCTCTAGTTCTGTAGACAAGAGTTCGTATCCAAGCAACAGAAAGTTTGTAAAAATGGATTTTTTTTCATTTTTCAATATTGAATTAAGTTATAAAAATAATTTGAATTAAAAAATGAAAAGTTTCTACTTTTTAATATTTATTGCGATATAAAAAATAATTTGAAACAATATTAACAATTTATGTAATGTGAATGCTTTTAATACTCGGATAGTGAGTGCCGTTTTAACGAATTTCCGACTTTTAGAGATTCCAATACAACGATCTAGCTGAATCCACTAATGTTTGTTTGTTGGTTCCAATTCTACAATTTAGTTAAATTCACTGATGTTTCTGTTTTGGTTTTCATGGACGCGAAGAGCTCATACACTATATTGATAGCCACTATGGAAAATTTTATATTTTAGAGATTCCAATACAACAATTTACCCGAGTCTAATGACTTTCTTTGATTTTCATAGACGCGAAGCGCCCACATTGCGTTAAAGTGAAAGCCTCCATAGATAATTTTATATTTTTAGAGATTTATATTTTTCATAATGACGGGGGAAAAGGTTATAATATTCAGGAAAATTGCATAATTAATCGATCGATTTTTAAATATAAAACTACTTAATGTTAGAATTAACTTCGTTTTTCTACCTTAACGATCCTTGAACGAAATTACATTTCACATTACCATATGCAAATGATAAAAATATTATCGCAAAGTTGCCAAACAATCAATTATGCACCAAAACTCAAAATCTCTAGGCATAAGCTTTCGACAAATAGGAATTCAGAACCCGATGTTACTAAGATCTATTATCTTGCATTCGATTATATGCATCCACAAGTGAAAGTTGACGAAAGTATTTTTTCAAGCTAGGTTAAAAACATAGCCTGGGGCTGATTTTCTTTTTACCAAATAATCAACTATATATATATATTTTTTTTAATCTGGGCAGGTTATTAGGTAGCTTTCAATACAAAAAAGTATAAAGCTACCTATTGCAGCCGTTCGGAGGAAAGCAGTTCCGGAAAATTTCGATATATTTTCACCGATCATGACCCCCAGACCCCAAAACCACCCTCCGTTCAAATGTTGATTTATATATATATATATATATATATATATATATATATATATATATATATATATATATATATCTCCATATATATATATATATATATCTGACCTATGTCATACGATAACGCTCGTATTTATAAATCAATTTTGATGAAACTAATTATGTGTATTAAGCTCACCAATGTCTCGACCGAGTTCGTTGGCCAGCTTTGTCCGCCATTTTGTTTCAAGATGGCGGCCATTCAAAAATTTAAAACTAAAATAAATATACAAAAAAGTTAAAAATTCAAATTTATTTTTTAATTACGTGTTAGGCCTTGATACAAGGATTCCAGAGCATTTTTTGGTTTACCTCTATCTTAAAAAATGGCTGAGATAAAGCAGTTTGAAATTCTAGGGTGGCTGACATTTTGAAACAAGACAGCACATTACAAAAATTTTCATTGTTGTAATCATTTCCCAATCATACGCATAAAACTATATATTCATATCCGTTAGCGCCAAATTATCGCCAAACTTGGCGATATTTGGCGAAATATCGCCAAATTTGGCGACCAAAATAAGTCTTCATAAATGAAGCCAATTTGGCTATTGCTCAATAATTTGGCGAATTTCTTATTCAGATTCAGTATTAACGAATCCTTTGTAAACGTTTTCTTTGCATTTTAACTTGCTGTTTTCGTGAAACATTAGCTAAAATTTTAAAACGAAGATATAGGAAAGCTACCTTTTCCTCCCGGTACAGGCCGGAAGGACTTTTTTTTTTATAATTTTTTCTAAGAAAAAGTTTTCTACACATTCTAAAGGGCATAAGATTTTATATAAAAGAAGTTTCCCTTGGAAATTTCATACTAAAACGTTTATTATTTCAGCAAAATATGTAACAAGCGTGGAGTATTCAAAATCTTGAGAGTTCTTGTTTTATCATTTTAAAAAGTAACTCACCATAATGCACATCTTCAGAGAGATTTCTACTATAAAGTGGTAGGGTTGGATAAAGACGCAAAGATTCCTAACAAAATAAAACAGATACATGATTGGATAGATCAAAAGAACAATGAGTATTTATTTTTAAAAACTAAATTATAAAACTTATAAAAAGTATACATTTCAAAGTTATTTTAATATTTTTCCAAATTTATTTACATCACATATGATTGACATTTATGATATTGTCTATAAGGGCAAACATACCATCTGATACGTAAAGGCACATTCTTGACAGTTATGTTGATAGTTGTTTTTCTATTTGATCGAAGATTCAAGTTTGTCAAACCACTCATTTCTCATTTCAGGGTTACATCTATTTTGATGATTACATTAAAATGTATTTTTTCTTATTGTTAATTACTTTCAAATAAACTGTGAGCCTAATGTTATCGCTAACGAAAGATTTATAAAAGATCCTTCAAAATAGAATAATAAATTCCTGAATAATTACAGGAAAATCGAGTTTTAATCTGGGACGAATATTCAAAGTTTGAGGTACATGAACGTGGCCATGTAAAGAAAGTTTGGCCAGAAACGCAAATTTAGGCACTAGGTATTAATATCTAGAGCTCTTTTAGAAATTTTGTAATTACTATAGCAGAAAACGAGAAAATAGGGCATTGGTGTTAACCTGGATGATTAGATTTGGGCATTCAGTTATCTTTTACTCAGAGAGATAAGAATGCTTGCATATAATAATTTGTTGTTGGTGTTGAATTGCAACACATGCAGATTTGAGGCTATTTCATGTCTAACAATATAGAATTTATTTAACAATCCAATTCTATATGTAAATTGGAAGTCCTAGTTACAGAGATATATTACACAGGATTTTAGCATATAGCACAGGACAGTATATAGAGCACGAAGAACAGGCAGGATTACAATAAGGATTTTCACAGGTAAGCCGAGAGAATACAACCACCCATTTCACGATCAGCAGTCGGTATATTCCGCGATGATAAATAGAACCCACATAATAATTAAATTGAGTTGAAAACATTTACAAACATTCAAGTTAAAACTTAGATTTGAATCCGTCATGTCTTAGTTAATACAACGTCATGTCTTAGTTATACTTACGTCATGTCTTAGTATTACGTCATGTCTTAGTTAATACAGTCCACAAACTATCAGAAATAAAGCTGAGCTGCGCCGTCAGCCGCCGTGCCCAAGGTCATGGGACTTTTTAACGTGCTCGACCAGGGGAGTTTCTGTAAGCGCTTAGGTCGGTGGGAGAGTTGCCACCTGCTGACCACCCCCACTTTCCGAAGAATTGACGACATAGGTCTTTGCGATTGGTGGTGGATCCCACCCTCTTGAGTTACCACCTTTTTCACACTTGGGGACGAGACCGACTCCCCCGATAACTTCGGGAACCGGACTCCCAGAAGGGAATCGGGACCTAGGCCTTAAGCCGGGTTTATTCGACCCGTACTTGCTGTACTATAGCTCTAGAGACGTCAAGATCTACAAAGACAGTCACTTGCCCTTTTTGCAATAGATTACAAGAAAGATGAGGCCGGACAGCCGACCCCCTCTTCAGGAGCAGCTGAACAATCACCCGCACCCCCATCTAGAGCTAGATTGTATGGTGTTCGAGTCCGGAAGTCGCGACGGAAGAACTTCTCCCACATGGACATCCAGAGGGCACACACAAACAGCGTATAACTGATTGTACTGTCACCGACCCCAGAAAAACATGTAGGGTTCTTCTAGAAGAAGCGGACCTAGTAGTCACCGAAGGTGTCGTGTCCCGTAAGAACTTGATTGACGTAGAGGTCGATTTGCAGTCCGCGAGTGCCAACGCGAAGAAAGAATTCATACACAATTTGACCGGTCTCAGAGTTATCCCACCTCTCTTGCCATTTGGACAATGCTCGGCCAAAGAGAGGCTTTTTGGCCTAGCGGCGCGTGGCTTTGACCTCCACGTCGACAAATTGCCGGGTCGTGGCAGCTTTAGCCAGTGCATCCGCCCCTTCATTGTAGGTTTGTCCTACATGATTCTTTTTTCAATGCATATAGACCTCGATTCTTGTCGTCTTGACCAAGTCCCTGATCTCGGCTATGGCCCTGTGCTGTGGCACAAGACCGTGCAGCGATCTTGAGTCTGAGTAAACATCCAGTTCCCCGAGACCTCGACGATGGGAGTTGGACATTGCTTCCCTTATCGCAATGACCTCGGCCGCAAAGAATTCCGCACCATCTGTGAGACAGAACCGGCTTTCCTCAACGGTCCGGCCCTCTGACACAGCGAGGAACGCACACCCTACAGTGTTGTTCTCCTTTGACCCGTCGGTGTAGTATGTACACGTGGTCCACGGAGTGAGGTCCGAAGTCCACCGGATACGCCAGAGGTCTTCTCATGTGGGAGTAGGCCTTTAGAGGTCGACCGACTCGGTGTCTAATCCGGTGTCTTATTCCAACGGACGAGGGTCGTGAAATCCCTGTCCGGTTCTTCACGCAGGTCGAGGGGAAGAAATCCTGACAAGACATACAGCGCATCCTTGGAAACCGTCACATAACATTTTTTCACGCATAAGAGGAGACCTCTTTGCATGCTCAACAACCTGTTCGCAACCACTACTTTGCCATTGTACAAATAGGGGCCCATATGTGATTAGTCTCTCCGCTAAAACAGCGTAAAGCATCTTACAGAACTTCGGCTTCAGATCACAGATGGCTACAATGAAACGATTCATTTTATGCAGCACCTTGAAAACCTTTACCTGGAATGAGGTCAGGTATGAGTCAACCATTTTAGGTGCGCATCGATCGTAACGCCCAAGTACAAGATGTTGCATTTAGATGCTATCCTGTTCCCTTCCATGCGGATGAGGACAGACGGCTGTTACTTTAGTGTACCCCTAGACGGAATGAATAAAAATTCGATTGAATTCCTACTGGTGATGTGACACTCCTTGGAACCTGCCGCGTGGTTGGTTGACAATTTCTTGCCATCCGACCTGCGCTTGTTCCTTAAGTTGCAATTGGGACTCAGATGCTCGCTCGTGCATACTTTCGATTCGTGATCCCGGATACCGCATCTCTCGCACAGGGACGCGGTGCGACAAACAGAGTGTTCATGGTTGTACACCCCCCCCCCCACATTGAAAACAAACCAGATGGCGTCGGTTTAGCTGGAAATTCACCTGGCTACAGCCGAAGATACCGGTTCAGATGCCTTAGTCTCTTCAAACGCTCTACTGATCCCTCATCTATCATCCTATGGCATTATGACCTCTTGCGACTTCGAAGAAGGTACGGAGTTCGAGGAAAGCTACGTTTAGTGCGTCGTTCTGCTTGAGAAGTGCTTGCACAATACCCTCATCGAACACATTGGGGTTGCCCCCAAACTATTAGATATACAAGGTGATACAACTAAGAAACATATCCTTGTGGAAAAGTCGTATTTTAACATCTCGAAAACATGGAAACCAGCGGAATTACAGTGCCATGCAACATTGAGAAAAAAGGCAAATTGGGAAAATGCATGCACGATATTGGATATATTTTGCAATTAGTAATGTTGTATAAACATTATGAATATTGTTTGTTGTATAAACATTTCGGAATCTATATATATATATATATATGAAAGTCCTGATTGGGGAGAACATCAACGCACAACCCAAACTAATGAACCAAGAAACATGAAACTTGGAGGAAAAAAACTTCTTAGGATGTAGAGGCGCAATAAGAAAGGATTTTCTAAAATTCAACCCCTCCAAAAAGGGGAAAAAAGTCCTTAAAAATGGGGTGTTATAGTTCTGTGTCAAATGATAACATATTTTAATGTATTTTTGTATGTCTTTTAAGTCCTATAGTTAGTGAGATATTGCATAGTTTTTTTCTAATTTGGTGATGTTTTTGGCGCCAAAATCTCAAAATTCTAACATTACAAATGATAATTGCTAAAAATACACGCGTTGGCGAAATCTGTTCCCGGATACAGTTATCTATATACATAAATGGGAGTCCTGACTGGGGAGAACATCAACGCGTTAATGTTGTAATGTATTTTTGCATGGTGAATCGAAGGTATCATATAAAAAATTCTAAGTGCAATAATTAGTAAGATATCGCATATTTTCGAATATGGCGATGTCTTTTGCGACAAAAATTTAAAATTTCTAACAATACGTGATAATTTCTAAAATACATCCGTCATTATTAAAGATCAAACAATACTTGGCGATTTATTATTCGCGACTGGATAAGAAAAAATGTACCTGGTATTTTGATTAGATAAAAACTGAATAATGCCAGTTTTCGGGCTTTTTAGCTCACAGGCTATCAAAGCCTGAGAGCTTATGTGCCCGCCGGTTCTGTATGTATGTATGTACGTACAGTCGTGGAAAAAAAACTGGACACCCCCCACTAACTCTGCAACAAATTATAGTAGAAGGAAGTGACTGGTACCAAACGATTGGAAATAAAGTCTACTTTTAAATGATGTATATAAAATTTGCTTAGGGGGCCATATACATATAAAAACACACCCAAACTTTGTTTTTTTCAATAGCAAGACCCAAATTTGACAACATATTTGAAATCTGCAATTCAAACTATTCCTAGATACCAAATTTCATTAAATTCCTACGATTAGTTTCTGAGAAATTAATTACTTTATAATGAGCATATTTAAGGGGCTGTATCCAAATTGAAGTTCGGTACTCGATTGTTGAAATGCTGCAGAATGTCACTTCTATTAATGTATTATGTTTTACCGATATGACCATTTTACTTACTTAATAAGTTTCGGTTATTGTTATATGCGGTAAAATAATGTTAACAAGTGTTGAATTATCCGATTTTAATCCCTTGGAGACGAGCGACACGTATACGTGACGCATAAGTTGCTCAGAATCCTCGATTTTCCCACCAGTTATTTTTTATTGTAAGCTTTGCCTTATTATATCTTAGCATTTCCACGATTCAATTAGACGAAAATTTCTGTTTTGAAAAACCGGTGGTAAATTATTAAAAATTCTGCAATAGACGCTCGTCACGGAGGGGTTAAAAAACTATAAGATTATTTGTAATTAAAATAGTTTTAGAATATGTAAATATATAACGAAATCTATATAACGAAAACTTCTTCCAGCTTGCCACATGCCAATCATTTGGCCTTTCGTTGCTTCAGTTAATTGTGGGGCCATTTTGTTTCAGCAAATACTCTACGCATATGCATTTATAAGAAACTTCACTTCAAACATATATACTGCAGAAAAAACAATATAGTTTTATTAGACTGGAAAACAAACTATAAATCAATTTAAAGGTAACAAAAATGACTAAGTTTTTTCTAAGGTAGAACTGATCATATTTTTCAAAAATGAGCTTTATTAATTTAAAAATAAAAGCGAAACTATTTTCCATAAATGACGTAAACATACATCTAATGCAAATACGTTTTACGTAATTTTAATGAAAAATTTTAAAGCAGACATTGAAAAAGTAAAAGAAATATATATCTACCCTATATATATAAAATCCTAATGAAACGAATTTGTGAAACGATTTTATGAAACGAATCTACCCTATATATATAAAATCCTAATGAAACGAATTTGTGAAACGATTTTATGAAACGAATTTGTGAAACGATTTTATGAAACGAATTTGTGAAACGATTTTATGAAACGACTGATTAAACGACTGATTATGTTTCAGGGCTATTTTTAATAAAATATTAAACGCTTGATGGTGAAATTAATACCAATTGTCCATAAAAATCCGCGGATGTCAAAACTGGTAATAGAATTTTGAAATTGGAATTAGTTTTCGAGATATTATTTTTTTCTAATTTTAATGACATTTCTGTAATGATGGCAACTAATTACTCAGTTGTTTTGTGACAAAAAAGGGAAAAAAATAAAAAAGGATCCCGATAGGGATTATTGATTTATTTTTATTCGTCATTTTCAAATTGAAATTGAATTTATCTTTTATTTCAATCGATAATGAAGACAAGATTGTGATTAAATTATGTTTTTCACGAAAATTTGAAAAAAAAAATCATATTTCTATCGTCAGGATTCAATCGTCTGTCAGCATTTAATTTAATTTATCAACTGAAAATATTTTGAATACATTCGTCCAAATGACGTCATTTATGTAAATACGTCATTTATGTTTATACAATTTATTTAATATAAAGAAGCCATTTATCTATTTTTATGTACAAAAAGAGGTAAATTGAAAGACAATTATAAATAAATTGTATATATACATATAAATATATATACATATAAATACATGTATAAACAAGCATAAAAGTTCGGTGCTTTTCCAGTATATGGGGCCTTGACGAAACAGAGAAAATAGCCTTGGCGGAAAAGGAAATTTGGCAACATACTTTCTGTCAACCTATTTACTTTGTCATTTCGTATACAGAAGCATTTTTTCAATATTTCTACAATTTGTTTAGCGTAAAATGTCATTTATCCTATTTTATATATAATCAGAAGTAATTTGTATAGAAAAAACAATAATAATATACGTATAATTAAAATACGCGTATAAACAAAAAAAATCGTCGAATTTGTTTCCATGGCTGTTTATGTAATTTGGCACCAAATCTCACTTTCTGATGCCCGAATTGCGCCAAGCTTTTTAAAAAAGCGTCAAGATCCCTATTATAGAAAATCACCAAAAGTTCATTGGGTTTGTTTTCATAACTTTTGGCAACAAATATATGTATATTAACGAATCTATTCGTTTTTGAAACTTGAATTACGACAAACCTAAAAGCAAAGGATCCTATAATGGAAAAGTACCCGATTTTCTTATGGACAATATTCAAGTGACATAAGATGGTGTAAAATTATTGCGGAATGCGAATTTGTTTAAATATCTCATCAATTGATGCCGAATAAATGCAGGCATGCATGCACAAAATATTTAATTAATTTTGTATGATAAATAATTATTAGAAAATTCGTATATACATATTAATTAAAATAAATAATTTACATATTTAAAATAACATGAAAATATGCATGATGGTGCACTAAAATACAGAGAAAATTAAAACCTGTTACTGAAAATGTCTGTAACATAGTACTTTTCAATACCGTGGTTCTTAATGTTATTCCCAAGCAGATGGAATTTTTCTCATCCTTAAACGCAAAGGAAGAATAGAATACAGATCGTTGTTATAAAAGTGCGAGAGGTAGCCACAATTTAAACCTAACCATTTTATACAAGCTGGTTTTCAAGGTGTAATTGATTTTACTTACCAATCCCTAAAACAGTCGTCAGTTGTCGCAACAGCTGTGTATGAGGCCATGATAATAAAAAAATGCCCCATTAAAACGTTAAAAGCATGGCAACCCAATTACAAATTTACCAATATTTTTAAAACGAAGCACGCTGTCATGTTTTTAGAGGCCTCGAAGTCTGAGCGGGGGTTGGCGAGCGTAGCTCGCAGGGGGTAGGCCCCCTAGTATATATATATATATATTTACTTAAAGTTTTATATATATATATATATATATATATATATATATAAACTTATTGCAAAAATTAATATATATATATATATATATATATATATATATATACTAATAAAGGCTGGGGTTCTGGTGCCTCGCTATCTTATATCTTACTACAATCACAGGTCATTGTGAGGTTTGTTGTGCTCCGGCGATCATTCGCTTACGCTTCAGTTTAAGCTAGCTTTCAATTTAACTTAAGAACGCGAAGCATTGAAATACGGTTTACGCATTGTTTATATTGTAAGACAGACTTAATCTCTAAGTTTTTCAAGTCACTATAATCCCAGCCTATGAGTATAATATTTTCTCAAACAGGGATGAAAGCGCTCCGACCCGAATATCGATTCTTACCACTAAATTTTAGTACTATTCTCCAACGTAATGAATTTCAGAAATTTTGTCCTTGAATAAGGTAACAAATACTATTAAAATTTAGTGGTGTCAATCGGGATTTCGAGACGGAGCGCTCCCATCCCTGTTCAAACTATGCTTTAATGCACATCATAGACGACCCCTTAAAGCAGCATCTTGCCGTTTTTTAAGCATAATTTGAAAACTACTTGGAAGAAAAATTTGAAATTTTGAATACACATAAAGCAGGACATAATAAATATAAATCCATCAAAAAAATTGTAGGTTACAATTCATAATTTTTCGAATATTAATTTCATAATTCATAATTCATATTATAAAATTTTAAAAATTACAAATTTAACGTAGTTATGTTTGGGTTTTTGAGTTTTATAACCAAACAAAACATTAGCACATTAGGATTTTAATTTCAGGAGATATTAATAAAAATATGAAAATGTAATTTAACATTAGAAGCTCTAAAATTTGAATGTTTATAACTCGAAAACTTATCATCCGAATGACTTAAAATTTTGTATCTAGGCATAGTTTGAACCGAAGATTTGAAATATCATGTCAAAAGTGGGTGTTGCCATTGAAAAAAATAAAGTTTAGGCTGGTTTTAATATGTAGATGGCCCCTTAAGCAAATTTTATATACATAATTTAAAAGTAGACTTTATTTCCAATCGTTTGGTACCAGTCACTTCCTTCTACTATAATTTGTTGTAGTGGGGGGTGTCCAGTTTTTTTTTTCCACGACTGTACGTACGTATGTATGTATGTATGTACGTAACGCGATAACTCTTGATAGAACTAACCGTTTTACTTTAAATTTTGTTTATAGATTCCTTGTGATATATAGATTCCGCTTCCCTGATTAGTTTTGGAGGTTCATTGGTTAAGCATAAAGGGGGGAAACGGGGGGCTAACCCCCCATAATTTAGATAAATAGGTTTATCATGCAGAATTATCCCATTTTCTTCAAATTTTGTATATAGGTTCATTTTGATAATGCGCTTCTCTGAAGAGTTTTGGGGGTTCATTGGTTAAGTATAAAGGGGGAAAGGGAGGGGGTAACCCCCCCCCCTTAATTTATATAAATTGGTTTTTCATGCAGAATTATCCGATTTTCTTCAAATTTTGTATATATATTCATTGTAATTAGAGACTTCCCTGATTAGTTTAAGGGGTTCATTAGTTAACTTTGAGGGGGGTAACGGGGGGATGACCCCCCTTAATATATTGTTGATTTCTTTATTTTTCGAGGGTCTTATAGAGTATAATATACAATTAGTGTGAATAGACTGTGAGCTCAATGCCCTCAGTTTAACTGGGCAGTTTTCTTTTTATTTAATTGTTATTTATGTAATTGTGTATTATTATTTCCATAAATGTCACGATTTTGAAATAAAACGTGCTTGCTCAAAAAGTTTCGATGGTCTGTATTGTTTCGATATACCTCATTTTCTATACCTTGGCGGTATTTTTAGCGCCAAAACATCAATATTTCTAACATTACAAGTGGTAATTTCTAAAACTACATCCGTTACTATAGCAACAGAATAATTTCAAATCTGTGTATAGTAATAATATAAAGAAGTAACTTTTTAGGGTTTTGTTCATCTCACGAAAGTCTATTACTCCCGCTTCGTTGTCTGTCCGTTACAGAGCCGTTCTCAGAAACTATGTAACTTACAGTCATGAAATTTTGTGTACTTACAGCTAAATACCTATTTCGAAGCTCAAAATTATAAAATTTGGAAAAATCTTATTATTTTAATATTTAGAAAATAAAAAACCAAAAATCTAACAGCCTTTTCCTATTAAATTTAAACATTTTTCGTTATAGCATTTGCCAACAATTAAAAATCCACAATAAAAAAAATTCTACAATAATTAACTTTCTCTTGAAAGATTTCCACGCGAAAAATGAAAATGAAATAAAAAGTTTCCCTCATTGAAAAAAAGATTAATATGACATCATATTGGTAATAAAACGGAAATTTTCAAACATTTCTCAATAATACAAGGAGTATGAGTATGTGTAAGTAAAGAAGCAGGTTAATATGACGTCATTAGAGAATTAAAAAGAAAATCTGACGTCATATTGGAAGTTTAACGGACTTTTTCAAATGTTCGAGAATAATACAAAGAGAGTATCAATATGAGTAATAGAGAAAGCAAGTATATATGACGTCATCAAGTGATTATAACGTCATATTTTTTAGGAAAGCGTAATAGTTTGAGGAAAGTATTGAATCATGATAAAAACCCGATTATGGAAATATTGGCATATTTTAACATTTTGAAGGTCTCCATACAATATGTTTAATTTTGAAATTGATTTTTTTTTTAAATATCGCATTTAGTCCACATGACAGAGTATAATAGCGGGCTATTATACTCTGCCGATATATACGCCCGCTATCGGGTCGGTTCAGATATTCGAAAAAACGAGAAAAACAGACCGGTAAATTTTTACTTTATAAAAAAACATGACTTTTTTTTTTGTGCAAAATGAAATTTGTTAAAGAAAGGATAAAGTGTTTTGAAAGGAATATTAAACGAAACCCTTTGTGCGATCTTCGATCACACTTAATCAGTTTTTTTTTTTTTTTTTTTTTTTTTTTTTTTTTTTTTTTAGCTCTTGCTCTCCTGTCACATTTTTACGCATTTTGTAACTGATAATTTAGTGTTCTCAGCATAACTCTAAGCATTTTGTAGTTTTTTTTTCAGTTATCTTGACTGCAAACACGTTACATCATATTGGTAATAAAACGGAAATTTTCAAACATTTCTCAATAATACAAGGTGTATGAGTATGTGTAAGTAAAGAAGCAGGTTAATATGACGTCATTAGAGAATTAAAAAGAAAATTAATCTGACGTCATATCGGAAGTTTAACGGACTTTTTCAAATGTTCGAGAATAATACAAAGAGAGTACCAATATGAGTCATAGAGAAAGCAAGTGAATATGACGTCATCAAGTGATTATAACGTCATATGTTTGAGGAAAGCGTAATAGTTTGATGAACATATTGAATCATGGTAAAAAACCGATTATGGAAATATTGGCATATTATAACATTTTGGTGGCCTCTGTACAATATGTTTAATTTTGAAATTGATTTTTATTTAATATCGCATTTAGTTTACGTGACAGATATTATTATGACAGAGTATAATAGAGGGCTATTATACTCTGCCGCTATATACGCCCGCTATCGGGTGGGTTCAGATATTCGAAAAAAACGAGAAAAACAGACCGGTAAATTTTTACTTTATAAAAAAACATGACTTTTTTGTGAAAAATGCAATTTGTTTGTATTTTTTAAAGAAAGGATAAAGTGTTTTGAAAGGAATATTAAACGAAACCCTTTGTGCGATCTTCGATCACACTTACCCAGTTATTTTATTTTTTTTAGTTCTCGCTCTCCTGTCACATTTTTACGCATTTTGTAACTGAGACTTTAGTGTTCTTAGCATAACTTTAAGCATTTTTTTTCAGTTATCTTGGCCTGCAAACACGTTACTGTCAGAGCAATCGAATGGGCTTTATTCGGGTATATGTACAAAAATCTTACATACTGATTTTTCCCCGAAAGTAAGGTTTGAAAAATCATATAAAAATTATTTTAACTAGAAATTTTATTTAATGACTTGTAAGAATTTTTGTTTGCATAAATTTAATTTATTTTATTTAATAAAATTTCTGGAACAGAATATGCTTATTTGATCTAATCTAGTAATAGAAAGATTAGTTCTCAAAGTGTCAATCTTAATTCAGTTTTTCCATACATAATTCATAAATATATGTTCTATAAGTAATTCGGTTTTTAAACAAATAGTGTTTAAAATAGTTTTTTTTTTTTTTTTTTTTTTTTTTTACAAATATTTTAGCACTTTATAATAACTCTCATCTGTTTGATTTTTTAAATACTTTACCATTAAAACAGCTTCCAAATATGCGAGGTTATTAGTTTCCTCGTACGTTACATAATCGCTGGTCGTCGACTGAATTTCAGTGTACGTTTTTTCTTGAATTTCTGGATGCAAGCCCAGCAAAAAGAGACACCACAGGGTCGAGAAAGTTACGGTATCATATCCCTAAGACAGAAGAAAAATGAAATATTAGAGAAAAAACAAATATCCATGTCTTAGATTACGACATATATAATCTTATGTTAAACCAATGGTAGCGTTCTTTGCAAATTTCTTGTTTGCAAATTTCTTGTTATTTAAAAAATATATTGTTTTTGAATAAAATATCTGAAGTCGAAATGAAACATGATAGTTTTGTACTTTTCTGATTTCTGCTGCAATTCATTCATAAGTTCCAAAATCGAAAGTGCACCCAGATTAAACTATAGCAGAAATAAACGAAATACAAAACTATCAGGCTAGACCTTGTAAGATTAAGTTGGTCTAAACTTTAAGTCTAATAAAATCATCGAAAATTTACCTTTTTTTTCTTTAATTTCATTTCTTAATAATTTAAATGTATGGTTTAGCCAACAAATGCTTTGGAAAATAAAAAAAACACGCTTTTATTAAAAAAACTAGCAGGCTTTGTCGGCTACGCTGGCCGGTTTCATCAAACGAATCTGTAATTAAACGAAATATATCGGTGAATTTTATCTTGTATTTTAAAGAAATGTGGATATTTATCCGAAATACCATTCCGCATAGCTGAAAACGATACGAACTCCTTTCGCTATTATATTTTCTAATTTATCAGACGAAATTTGGGCTAAAAAGACTTTAGTTGATCATTTACAGTAGGAGTTGCTAAAGAATAATAGAACGATATGCGATATACTGAAACCATCCCTGGAAAATGTTTAACTATCAAATACAAGTGCCATCAAAATACATAGAACTTTATAAAAGTCTTTTTTTATATAATGGGATTCACCTGATTATAAAAATGTCCTTCATAATTCTAGAACTAATCAACGTAGAACGATATATTATATACTAAAACCTACCCTGAAAAATAATTTGTCTAACAGTGAAAGCCCCAGTAAAATACATTTAGCAGAAACATTTTAAAAGAGCTGAAGTCTCATAAACAGATTCATCTGATACGCAATTCTGTAACTAAACAACGTAGAACGATTTTATATACCAAAACCTTACCTGAAACATTATCAACTAACAGTTGAATTCCCATCCAAATCCATTCAGTAGAATGTTTAAAAATGGCTATACTTCATAATCCGGTGTATCCGATTATAGAAATTTCACCACTAATTCCAATTTCATCTCATTATATTATAATTATAACGATGAAAAGAAGTACCTTTTATCAACAGTTTGAATTTCTCCCCTTGCTATAATAATGCAGGATTTTTAGAAATTAGCATTTGTATTGTTAGAATTTTGAGGTTTTGTTTTGCCAAAGACATCGCCACATTAGAAACAAAATACGCAATATCTCACGAACTATAGGATATAGAGGAACGTACTTGGTACCATTGGATTCAGCATACACAAATACATTAAAATATGTTATTATTTGTCACCTAACTATAATAGCTGATTTTTAAGGAAATTTTTAAAGGTTTGTTCCTTTTTTTAACACCTTTACGGGTGGAGTTTTTGAAAATCCTTTCTTATAAATCTCTATACATCCTAAGAAGTATTTTTCCATCAATTTTCATGTTTCTAAGTCCAGTAGTTTGGGCTATGCGTTGACGTTCTCCCCATTCACAACATTCTTTTTTATATATACACAAGCACGCTACGCTGCTGGGTGTCTCCAAACAAACTTTGAATTAAACAAAATATATCGGTGAATTTGATCTTGCGTTCAATGCCATTACGCTATTATATTTTAAGGTGTGTCCCACCGAAATAAAGCCACCGTGATTGTGTGCTGTAACTGGACACGAAACAAATCAATGAGAATGAAACAAATATACAGGGTCATTCATAATTCCCTCCGGGGTTTCGAAACGTTATAGTAAAAAAACGAAGACGAATACGAAAAAAAGAAACATATGAAATTATTCCGAAACTATTCAAGTTTTACTTACATACATTACAGGTGTTCTATGTGTGAACCCTTGGTCACACGGCATACATCCATGCGATAGTCCAGTTCCTGCCATACTCCGTTTCTTTAAATCTGAATCAGTGGTGTCAGTTCAACGGGCCTTTCGTAATAAATATCGAAAACAGGGACCAACTGACAAAGCAATTCATGTGTGGTACCGGAAATTTAAAGAAACGGAGTATGGCAGGAACTGGACTATCGCATGGATGTATGCCGTGTGACCAAGGGTTCACACATAGAACACCTGTAATGTATGTAAGTAAAACTTGAATAGTTTCGGAATAATTTCATATGTTTCTTTTTTTCGTATTCGTCTTCGTTTTTTTACTATAACGTTTCGAAACCCCGGAGGGAATTATGAATGACCCTGTATTAAGAATGTCTATATACAAATACATATTTACAAGGAATAACTCACTCCCTGCCCCATCTCGGCAAGAAAAAAAATGAAAATGTAAAAAAAGAGGGGGTAAAAGTGTCCCGCTGAAATAAAGCCACCACCCCTACCCGTGTTTATGGGAACTCACGACATTCGAGCTGCTACAGGTCAATAGGTTTATGACGTCCGAAGTTGTCAAATACCTGTTCTCTGCTAGTCGAACTTTGTGCAGACTTCAGAAGGTTGTATTTTCTATTTCTCCTGCAGTATTGCAAAGGGAAAAGGAACCCAGCTATCAAAGTTCAATAAAGGCCAGATAACAGCTTATAAGAAACAAGATCGTATTATTTTAAATTTTAAATTTTGTTGGAATTTGTTAAATTTTCGAATGCTTTTTTTTTCGAATTTTCTGGATTTTATAATTTTTTATTTCTTTGTATCCTAAATACTACCTTTATTGCAAATTTCAAGTTTCTACCTCTACACAATCCAATTATTTCAAATTTTCGATGTTTTTCGATTTTTCCGATTTTTAAATTTTATTTTCGATTTTTATTGTGTTTTTAATATTTTCTTATTCTGAATTCCAAACACTACCTTTACGCCGAATTTTAAGTTTCTAAGGTTAAAAGATCAAATGTTTTCATTTTTTCAATTTTTTTCGAATTTTTCGAATTTTTGAATTTTTTTTTCGCATTTTCTGGATTTTTTTAATTTTTTCCTTTTTTGTATCCTAAATACTACCTTTATTCCAAATTTGAAGTTTCTATCGCAACAAAATCGGATTGTCTTCAAATGTTCGTTTTTTTTTTCAATTTTTTCGATTTTTTCAATTTTGCTTTCGATTTTTTTTGTGTTTTCTGGATGCTTCTATTTTTGGTGTTTTCTGGATGCTAAACACTAACTTCACACCAAATTTTAAGTTTCTAAGACTACAAGATCGTACTATTTTCAATTTTCAATTTTGATGGAATTCGTTGAATTTTCGAATGTTTTTCTTTCGAATTTTCCGGATTTTATAATTTTTCCTTTCTTTGTATCCTAAACACTAACTTTTTTTCCAAATGTCAAGTTTCTAGGGCTACGGGATCTACCTAATCTTTTCGATGACGCGTGAGTGAGTGACAAAAAATCGAATGTTTGAGTTCATATATCGTCTGAACTAGAAAAGACAGTAAGTTGTAATTTTAAATTTTGGTCTTATTTGCTACATTCTGTAGAAAAACGAAGTTCCAGACTTTTGGGAAACTCCAGCACAGAGATAGGGGGGGGGGGGTCAAAAGTGCCCTGAGTTGCTTCCAGAAAAGTATGCTTACGGCTGTGCTCTCTCGACTTGGCGGAGGCACAGCCGTGCCTCCAGATATATTCGCGCCAATCCCTGTGCGTCTGCGACATCTGCTCCATTAAATCCTGTAAGGGTTTTTTTTTTTTTTATAAATAAAATGTATTAATGTTTAAAAACAAATTTTTGAGTAATTGAATATATTTTAATCATTTTGTATTAGTTTTATTGTTCCAGCAAATGTTAAAAGTTGGTGACATTGATATTTTAAGAGCGTAATCGATCTTTGTTTACAATTCTGCCTTGCCCAGATAGCTTGAAGTTACAGTCAGAGTCAGTCGGGCAGACTTGCAGCGTACTCTGGCGATTGACTTTATGACGTCATACGCAGATGTAAAAGTTTAATTTAAAATTACTGCTAATTAATAAAACTTTTGAAAAAACGAATGAACGATAACAAATCTGCAGCCAAATATCTTTCATTTAAAAAATGATTGGTGCAATTTGATGCAGTAGTTTGTTCTCACGAACTGTCGAAAGAAAAGGCTTAGCGTTTTAAATATATAGACTAGATGGAACCCGTCAAAACTTGACGCAAAAAAAATACTATAACAATATCAGTAAAATAAGCTTCTTTATTATTTATGACGGGGCGCGTATAAAACAGTCTTTCAAATATTTTATTTAATTTTTTCCCCAGTCAAATACAGTACTATTTCCAATGCAAACTCCAAACAAACAATCCGTAAATAACTGTGTAATGCAAATCAGTTTGACATTACCACCATATTCCCCACGGCAAGAAAAAAAATTCATGGACCTATGAAGTATATACAAATAGTATATTCCTACGTTCATATCCTATTCAGTAAATAATAGAACATAGTAAATAAAGCACACATTTCCCCCCCCCCAGTGATAATGCAACCGAATGAGCTACTATGCGCATGTGCATTGCATCTGCCCAAAAGCACCGTCGAAATTCGACGTTAAAAAAGTTTTAAAATGATTAAATTAAAAGTTTTAAAATGTCCTCTTTAATCATTGTTCGTTTCAAATCCATATCTTCTAAAACGCATCCATTGTTTTAAGCTAATCAATTTTTATGCAAAGATTAAGAAGTTTTTTACAGTAATAAATCTATCTGCAGATGAGGGAGATTTTTAATGTTTTCAAGTGTATTTATTTGTATGGTTTCTTCGGTTCCGTGACATAATCAGGATGATTATCCCTTTTCCATCACAGTCGGGGATATTTTTCCTCTTATACAGTTGGCAAATGTAAAAAAATAAAAAAATGCGATTCCTAGCATATCCTGATATCTGATGGAACATATTCATCAACGAATTCAACATATCAATTTCATGTTCAACATAAACTAAAAATAGTCTTTTTTTTTTTTTTTTTTTTTTTTTTTTTTCCTGACAGATTTTTGTTTAGCGCCAAAATGTTCTATCTTATGGATAATCTGATCTTATGATTTATCACTTTTTTTTTATTATTATTATTCACTTTTTATAATGGTTAGGGAAATCTATTTTCAATTGTGGCAACTTTCCCAGGGGCTATTTTACATTATTGAAGTAAACTGGTGGTCATTGATAAGATAGAATTGAAAAACTTTTCCTGCTTGAAAATTATTTAAAAAGTCGTTAAATTAATCGGCAGTTTTCAAATAAGTTTCAATCGAAAGCTAATTTTTTTTCTAATTGATGATGTAAGAATTGAAATTGTAAAATGTAGTAAAAAATAGAAATTTATAGCATTTCGAAGTGATCTAAGCGCGATGAAAGCTAAAGCGATAGCGCCTTTGTTGTCACAACTGTTGTACAGTTCTAAAAATTGCCACTGTATTTTAGCTGGCGTCCAAAAGTGGAGAAACATTTTTTGACATCGAAAGAGAAATTCACAGTGAAAGAAATAGGACTTTGCGCTAATAAGGAACTGTTAATAGTCCAGTCAAATTAGCCCATTTTTGAGCAGTTTGCCATACAAAATGCTAAGGAGATAAAAATTGGTCCAGTTGTTCATTGATGGCTACTGATGACTATGTAAAAAGTCCCCATCGATAGGAGGTGAGCGGGGGGAGGGGGGGCTAAACAAAGTATTTTTTTTAGTTTTTTACAAATATCTCAGAAATTGTTGTTTTTCATGAAAAAAACCACTTCAACATAAATTAAAGAATATAAAATTATCTACAAATGACAGGTATATACAGTGGAACCTCGATTTTCCGTCAGTCAGAAGACCGGAGCTTTGACGGATTTCCCCCCCCCCCCCAAAAAAAATCACTTAATTTCAAATTAATTTATTTATTGTCACCATAATAAATTCTAAAGGGATAAAAATTGGTCCAGTTGTTCATGGATGGCTACTGATGACTATGTAAAAAGTCCCCATGGATAGGAGATGAGTGGGGGGAGGGGGACAAAATAAAGTACTTCTTTAGTTTTTTACAAATATCTCGGAAACTGTTGGTTTTCTTGAAAAAATTACTCAGACATAAATTAAGTAACATAAAATTCTCTACAAATGACAGGTATATACAGTGGAACCTCGATTATCCGTTAGTCATGAAACTGGAGCCTTGATGGATTTACCGCAAAAAAAAAAAGAAAAAAAAATCTCTTTAATTTCAAATTTACTTAGTTAATATATTCAAATTTATTAAATATTGTCGCAAAAAAAGAAGAATTGACACAATTTTTTCTTTTTTCTTTTTTTTTGTTGGGAAGGGGTGGGGGGGTGTCTGGTGGTGAGTGTGAAAGGACGGATGACTGCTCCCCGATTCATGATTATTATGAATAATCTAAACATGAAACAGGAATCAGTTCATTATTATCTTGAAGGATTTTTTCAAATTTATTTACTTAACCTGCATACGGGGTCTCGACAGCAACTTTCCGAGAATACATGCAAAGTTAGACAGGGGCTGTCAGAGACCAGTCTATTCAAATTCAGTAAATATTGTCACAAAAAAAAGAAAAGAAAAGAATTTAACTTCTGTTTGACGATGATGTGTAAAGAAAAAAAGAATATTTTGACTTAGTAAGTATTTGCTTAATGATAAATTAGTACTTTCATTGTTCCCTATTATATTTTGTCACATTTACAAAGTTTCACGTGAAATTTTATGTTATTTAATTTATGTGAATTTGACGGACTTTCCGCAAAAAATCACTTTAATTTCAAATTTATTTACTTAATGTCGCCATAATAAATGCTACAGAGAAAAAAAATTGATACAGTTGTTCATTGATGGCTACTGATGACTATGTAAAAAGTCCTGATGGATATGAGGTGAGCGAGGGTAGGGGTGGGCAAAAGAAAGAACTTTTTTAATTTTTTACAAATATCTCAGAAATGATGTAGTAATTTTTTCATGAAAACCAATAGTTTCTGAGATATTTCTAAAAAACTAAAAAAGTACTTTATTTTGCTCCCCCCCTTCTCCCCTCGCTCACCTCTTATCAATCAGGACTTTTTACATAGTCATGTCATCAGTAGCCATCAATGAACAACTGTACCAATTTTTATCTCTGTAGCATTTATTATGGCGACATTAGGTAAATAAATTTGAAATTAAAGGGATTTTTTTGCGGAAAAGCCGTCAAAACTCCGGTCTTCTGAATGACGGATAATTAAGGTTCCAATGTATATACCTGTCATTTGCAGAGAATTTTACGTTATTTAATTTATGTCAAAGTAATTTTTTCATGAAAACTAACAATTTCTGTGACATTTGTAAAAAACTAAAAAAATTACTTTATTTTGCCCCCCTCCCCTCCTATCCATGGGGACTTTTTACATAGTCATCAGTAGCCATCAATGAACAACTGGACCAATTTTTATCCCTTTAGAATTTATTATGGGGACATTAAATAAATGAATTTGAAATTAAGTGATTTTTTGGGGGAAAATCCGTCAAAGCTCCGGTCTTCTGACTGACGGATAATCGAGGTTCCACTGTATATACCTGTCATTTGTAGATAATTTTATGTTCTTTAATTTATGTCGGAGTAGTTTTTTTCATGAAAAACAACAATTTCTGAGATATTTGTAAAAAACTAAAAAAATACATTGTTTAGCCCCCCCCCCCTCCCCCCGCTCACCTCCTATCCATGGGGACTTTTTACATAGTCATCAGTAGCCATCAATGAACAACTGGACCAATTTTTATCCCTTTAGAATTTATTATGGTGACAATAAATAAATTAATTTGAAATTAAGTGATTTTGGGGGGGGGGGGGGAATCCGTCAAAGCTCCGGTCTTATGACTAACGGATAATCGAGGTTCCACTGTATATGTCTGTCATTTGTAGATAATTTTATATTCTTTAATTTATGTCAGAGTAGTTTTTTCACGAAAAACAACAATTTCTGAGATATTTGTAAAAAACTAAAAAAATGCTTTGTTTAGCTCCCCCTCCCCCCGCTCACCTCCTATCCATGGGGACTTTTTACATAGTAATCAGTAGCCATCAATGAACAACTGGACCAATTTTCATCTCCTTAGCATTTTTTATGGCAAAAAAACCTAATTTGACTGGACTATAAATGAACTTATAATAAATCTACCAAAATAATTCTATGAAATATTAGTCTTATATTGTTTATTCTAGCTAAAAATACAATAATTATTTCAAGATTTTTTTCTACCATAACACTATTTTTAATAACTTTAAATTTCCTGAAATCCTTTACTTTTGCGATTTTTTTTTTATTAAAAAAGGAAATCTTCTATCCTATAATTAAAAAAAAGCAATTGGTAACATGTAATCAAGGTATGCAATCAAGATGAATAAATCAATGACGGCTCCAATTCTAATCTTTATAATTATGAATGCAAAAATCAGTAAAATTATGTCATGTTAACGCAATCATATACATTTTTCTCTTTAGTTTTATCAATGTTAAAATGCACTTCAAGCTAAGCATAACGTCATTTTCACCGGCGCAAACTTTTCACACGTACTGCATATACCTTACATTAATGCTTAAATACCATGCACACAAATATAAATATATTTTGTATTTAATTGTAATGAAAAAGTGGCATCAACAAAGTTATAATGCATAATGATAAAATAAACCCAATGGACAATATTCCCGTGACGTCACAATAAATATGAATTTTTATTCGCTTATAGAACACGCGGATAAGTATTTTTACCAAAATTTAACTTGCAAATTAACAAATTCGGCCTTAAAACCGCGTGCTTTTAATATTTATTATTTCTCTTTTATTCAACCACAGAGTTTAGAAAATAAACTCTGTGCTGCGGAACAGTAGGCGTTATCCGATTATGACGTCATTAGCAGACGTAAAAGTTTAATTGAAAATTACGGTTAATTAATTAAATTTTCGAACAAACGAATGCACGATAACAAATCTGTGTCCAAATAGCTTTCATTTAAAAAAGAATGATGTAATTTGATTCAGTAGTTTGTTCTCACGGATTGTCGAAAGAAATCGCTTAGCGTTTTAAATATATAGAAGTTCTTTCTCGTAGACAAATATCTAAGCTAATCAAAAGATCTAAAACCGTAATAGACAATTTTGTGAATCAGGGCAATGCGCACGGATAAAAAATGGAGGTGTACCTGTAGAAAAATGACTTCCTGGCAGAAAAGAGAGCTGCTCCAGTATAGTTGTTATATTATAGTATTAGTTATTTCATTAACTAAAATAAAAATTGCGTCTTCGACATCATGATATTAAAAGAGAAAAAGCATTAACAAAATGTTGCGTAGATTGCTGCGTAGTGTTACGTACAATAGATCAATTTCAACTGACGTCACAAACATTTATCCAACAGTCGAGAGGGATAATTAAGAAAAATAATGTAAATAAATAAATATCCTAGAATATTTTTCTTTCTGTTTTCATTACTATATTGTAAGAAACAATAATCCTGGTTTTAATTAATTTTGCATTATGCGGTGCACCCAAACAATTTTGATTAAATTGATACAGCTGTCGCAGATGCACCGGGTTTTCTTATTGGCGCCAAAATGACGATTTTTGCTTCGTATGGTAACCTGGTGTTTTATAATAAAATTGAATATGTGTGTAAATTAATAAAATAAAATAATATAAAAATAATTAATGAATACAATTAAATGCGTGTGTGTAATAAAAATTAATTTTATTGTTTAAAGTTACTGATAGATGATACTTTAATGAATCTTTTCTCTCTCTCTGTTTTTTTTCTTTTTGAGTGTAGATTCTAATGACAACATTCTTTCATTTGTTTATTGGGCGCTACAATTTGGCGATATTTGTTTTTAATGAAAAGTAGACGACGGGATAATGGAGAAGTGCCAGATTATTTTTCTGCATTTTATAGTTATATTAAGAAATATATTTTTTTAAGATTTGCTTAATCACTTATTTGTTTACTTTTTCATGCATTACATTAGTGAAGATCGCCAGTTCTGTTATTCTTTTAAATATCCCTACTTATATTTCTTTTAAATGCTAAAAGGTGTAAATTAACAACATAATACAAATTAAAATAACTTTTATTAAGTTGTTTTACATGTTTCGACTCACTCTGAGTCATTTTCAAAAACAAATGATAATATTCCATAATTGCACGGGCTTTGAAGTTATTATTTTCATGTTCTTTTTTTTTAATTACGCACGTTATCTTTTATTTTTACTTGGTTGTTTATTTTCATATCTGTGACAATGAAGTAACTCGAGCCACAGTTTCGGTAAATTAAAGGATGCCGCATCGTTACATATTGTATTTTTGCGTGTTAGTATCTCTATGGTTTCTCTTATTATGGATGGATAGCATAAACTGGAAGAAAATATTATTTTACTTTCATTGAAATTTATTTGGATGGTTTCTTCTTGATGTAATCTTGCCAGGTCTGCAGTTTTTCTATTATACTTAATATCAGCTATATGCTCTTTTTTATGTAATTAAATTTTCTGCTGGTCATGCCTTTGTAGTAATTCTTGGATCCGTCTTCTTTAATAAAAGGTATTTAAAATAATTACTACATAGGCATGACCAGCAGGAAATTTAATGACAGAAAAAAGAGCATACAGTTGATATTACGTATAATAGAGAAACTACAGCCCTGGCAAGATTATATCAAAAAGAAACCATCCAAATAAATTTCAATGAAAGTAAAATAATATTTCCCACCAGTCTATACTATCCATCCATAATAAGAGAAACTATAGAGATACTAACACGCAAAAATACAATATGTAACGATGCGTCATCTTTTAATTTACCGAAACTGTGGCTCGAGTTACTCCATGGTCACAGATATGAAAATAAACAATCAAGTCAAAATAAAAGATAACGTGCGTAATTTTTTAAAAAGTACATGAAAATAATAACTTCAAAGACCGTGCCATTATGGAATATTCTCATTTGTTTTTGAAAATGACTCAGAGTGAGTCTAAACATGTCAAACAACCTAATAAAAGTTATTTTAATTTGTATTATGATGTTAATTTACACCTTTTAGCATTTAAAAGAAATATGTTATTACAAGGTGTTATAATTTATTATATCCCCTACTTATACTAGGACTTCCCTCAAAGGGATTAGTCTGAGTGATATTGCTGAGAACATAGGGTTAACAATTACAATATAAAGAAAAAGAGCAAATTAAATGATAGAATTACAAAATATCATATATAAATTCATATACACTGTTAAAAAAATAGAAAAGAAGTACCGTTCATCAGATGTGTTGTCATATTTTTTTTTTTAACATGTGGCAAAGAATCTCATTTTCTTAAGCGCGTATTGCGCAAAACTTGGGAAAAAAAACAAAAAACACCGGATCTTTTAAAACGCCAAGCTTTTTCAAGTTACGTAATTGGATTTGCAGCCAATAGATTATTCTATCAAGCGTGGCTTAACGCAAATTTAATTTCATTGTTGCACCTTTTTTTGTGTGTGAATTTAAAATTTTCTTCCTTGATTATATATCTATTATTTGTATAACTGTTTATAGAAAATCTTGTACTTCAAACCACATTGATAGCATGCTTTGCTACAAACCAGATTGTAAAACTATAGTCTAAATCACTATTAAAGTATACAAAAAATCTTTCGATGACTTCTGTAAAATAACTTTTACATTAAATCTCCATATCGGCAAAATTGAAAAATTATATATATTTCAAAGTTAAGCTTAACAGATACTTCTTGATTATTCTCTAGGAGGCTCTGCCCCCTGCGCCTTTACAGCGCCAATCCGCAGACTTTTCTTTTGCCTGTCTATCTGTCTCTGCACAATCTGTCTGTTTCCCTATCCGTTCTTCTGCCCGTCTCTCTAACCGATTGTCTATCTCTCTAGACGTCTCGCTACCTGTCTCTATATTTCTCTACCGGTCTCTCTACCCGCCAATCTATTTCTCTAACCGTCTGTCTATCCGTCTAACTACTTGTATGTCTAGCCGTGTCTCTATCCACTTCGCTACCCATTTGTCTATCTGTGTCACAACTTGTCTATCTGTCTCTCTACCCGTCTGGCTATACGCCTCTCTACCCATCTTCTTACCCATCTCCGTACCCATCTACTGTCTTTCTACTCGTCTACTGTCTTTATACCCGTCTCACTATCCGTTTGTTTTTGTACCCGACTCGCTACGAATCTCATTACCCGTCAGTCAACTCGTCTCTGTACTCATCTCTCTTCTCGTCTCTTTATCTACCACGCTACACGTCTCGCAACCTTTCTCGCTACATTCCCCTCTGTCAACCCTCTTTTTACCTTTCTCTCTAGCCGTCTGTCTATTCGTTTCGCTACCCGTCAGCCTACCTATGTCGCTACTCGTCTCTCTACCCGTCTGTCTACCCGTTTTTTTACTCGTCTTTCTACCTCTCGCCACTTCTTCCCAATATTTAAACAATTCATTTAATATACAGAAGCCGTTTATCAGTTATTAAATGCAAACAGAAGTAATTTATCTAATGTGTAATCAGATGTAATTTTTTTTAAATACATACAAAAAGCTGGATAATAATTCATCAGTTTTGTGTTCATAGTTGTTTATATCATTTGACAGTAAATCTCAACTTCTTAAACCTGAATTGTATCAAGCTTTTTAAATAAAAAGAAAATTGTCCAGTTAAACTGAGGGCAGTGAGCTCACAGGCTATTCACACTAATTGTATATTATACTCTTATTTCAAAGAATTTGAAATAAGCCCCTCGAAAAATAAAGAAATCAACAATATATTAAGGGGTGGTCATCCCCCCGTTACCCCCCCCCTCATAGTTAACTAATGAATCCCTTGAATTAATCAGGGTAGTCTCTAATTACAATGAATATATATATATACAAAATTTGAAGAAAATCGGATAATTCTGCATGAAAAACCCATTTATCTAAATTAAGGGGGGATCAGCCCCCCCCCTCTTTCCCCCTTTATACTTAAACAATGAACCCCCAAATCTATTCAGAGAAGTGCATTATCACAATGAACCTATATACAAAATTTAAAGAAAATCGGATAATTCTGCATGAAAAACTCATTTATCTAAATTAGGGGGGGGTTATCCCCCTTCCCCCTTTATATTTAACCAATGAACCCCCAAAACTATTGACAGAAGCGCATTATCAAAATGAACCTATATACAAAATTTGAAGAAAATCGGTTAGTTCTATCAAGAGTTATCGCGTTACGTACATACATACGTACGTACATACATACGTACAGAACCGGCGGGCACATAAGCTCTCAGGCTTTGATACCCTGTCAGCTAAAAAACCACAAGGTCTGTATAACTGCAAAGTACCCTGAGGGCTATATTAGCTACATGCTATTAAGTTAAGTGAAAGTTTCGTTATCGCGTTTGCAGCCAATTGCTTATGTCAGAAAGCGTGGCTTAATGCCATTGTAAATTCATTACTGTAACTTTTTTTTTTTTTTTTTTTTTTTTGGGGGGGGGGGGGGGGGGGGTAGGGAGCGAAGGGTTTCAAATATATACATTTAAATTAAAACTTTTGCCTCCATGCCATTAGTGTTGTTTGTATTATTAACTAATTCCTTTGTAGAGCGAGCTTCATTTAAAACAAATGTAAAAGACTTCTACAGTTTTTTTTTAGGAGAAACTTTCGTAATTGGGCCCAAAGCCAATCGGAGCATTTAATATCATTATTGTAACTCTTATAGAGTTAAAACAATATTGTTGCTAGCTTTACTCTTGTTTGAGACCACCCTTGCCTGTGTATCTGAATGGGGAAAAGTTTCGTATCCTATGTCGGTTGGCGAAAAAAATTTTAAATTGTGCCAAAAGGTAGTTTTAGCATCTTACAAAAATTTTCAAGAGAGCGGTAAAACATGTTTTTTAAATATTTACAAACATACGTTTATTAAAGCATGTTTTTGCACCATCTTAAAAATTTAAGCACGATGCTAAAATAAAATTTTATCGCCATATTCGATATTTTAATAAGTAATGAAAATACATAAACAAACTTATTTAACAAACCTAAGAGACATTTTTGTGATAAATAATTGTTATTGTCAGGGGGGTAAATTGTAAACAATTAATAAACGGCTAGTAAATAATAAATAGCGCATTTAAAATCTAAAAATGGAGAAGTGGTCCGTATAAAAATGCAAAACATAACATTATAGGCTTGATATATGTAAATCTTTTTTTTTTTTTCCGAAGGCACAGATAAAAAGGTAAAAATCTCTTTTCCAAATGCCAAATAGAAAATATACAAAATAGAATGCCAAATATACAAAATAGAAAAATATCTGCAAAAAAATAAGTTTAAAAAAAGTAAGCCAAATCCTGCAGATCCCAACAATCACATCGAAAAACTTATCACCAAAAAAGAACTCGCCAAATCTTACGGCACAGGAGATGGATTTTTCCCTCTGAATGCAGAATATTAGTTTTTTTTTTCTTGTACGATGGGTGATTATAATATAACTAGCCGCCACTGGCGACCAGTTTGGTCTCCCTTAAATGTATGTTAAGCACTGTAACACATTACTTTTATTCATAATTTATTTTTTTTTCCGTAATCCTTCGCCAAACCGGAAGATTCTAATAGACAAAACTTCAAAAACTTTTTCGATCATGGTAGCATTTCGCATATTTTTTGTTGTTATGTATTTCATCTTTCTTGACAAAAACCGCTTAACCAACTTAAGCATTTATGCTTCATATCCGTTTGCTTATCAGTTGCAATATGCTTGCTAATGAGGAGATTCTTAAACATATTAAGTAGTTTTCCCTAATTGGATCCATTGCCAAATGGCGTATTTTAGTTAATACGATTTTGTGAAAGTCTTTAATGATATCCACCATTTACACTGAACCATATTGTTGCCAATATTTTTTTGCTTGTTTGTTTGTTTCTCGCTAACTTTGGCTGTAGACTTGATTACGGGAGAAGCAAGAAGAAAATCTATCATTATTCTCATTTAAAACGTCTTGAATAATGTGACATAATCGGAGTGCATATTATAACACGTAATTTTCGAGTATGGTTTGGTGAAACATTGAACTTTTGGAAGCCAGTTTTGATAATCACGTAAATATGTCACACCAACATTACCGCCTATAATTCTAATTACAGCAACTCGTTTTTTCTCTCTATATTGCAACTCTATAGTTAATATAGTGCCCCCGTGCGTCTACGACAGCTGTTCCATCACAACATTTGATTTCAAAATAAATGTATCGTTTCTAATTTGCACATGCGAAAAATAAAAGCTGGTATTGGCGATTTTAAAAATTCTATTGGCGAGATTTGCGCCCAAATAACACAAAAGTACTTAATGATGTTATGTATTTTGTAAATGTATATTAAATTACTGTTTTGAAAGCCATTGGTCATTAATATTGGTAAATATGATTGGAGATTAACAATCATTTTCGGTGGTCTCTCTTCCTTTCACGTATAATACATAAATACCAAATTAACTGACAATTTGTTTCGAAATCTGATTCATTAAATATCATTACATGAGTTGTATTTGTTTACATTCAGCTTACATCAAGAAAAGATAAAGAATGAAGTTGAGTTGTATAGCACATAATTATGGTAAACTTTGATTGTGTCACTGGTACGAATTATTTTTTTGACACCAGACAGCGCTCCAAAAAACCTTTCATGGAAAACTAACTTTACGAACGATTATCTCCATGGTTTAATGGTTTAATATTTTAAACCTTCCCGACGAATGAATCTTTTTTTTTTGTTTACTTTCATGGATAGAGAATTTGAACTGCGAAGCTAATTTCAACTGAAGTTATTGGATAATATATACATAATTGAACGTAAGTCATCTCTCAAATATTAATTTATTTTGAACGATTTTCTAAAAATGTCACATTTATGAAGTTTTATTCGAAAAAATAATTTTTAATAAAAATGGCCGCCTGGCATATGAAAAAGTGAAACGGACATTCCGGAACTGTTGATGACAGTCACATGACTTACGGTTTTATTATAGAGATTGTTTAATTTCACATACTACGTACCGTTTGATATATTGGTACTTTTATGTTATCCTGGCGCAGTTGATAAATCGCCAAATATTGTTCCTATAACATTTTTTTCATATTGAATTCATTTCATTTAAGTATAAACCTTTCACTCATTTAATTTAAAATACATGCCTTTCATTAATCCCATTTAAAATGCTAAAAAGAGAAAGAAAAAAAGAAATAATGTCATAAATCGAAACCTTTTATTTAAACACCAAAGAATTTTTTTTTTCAATTTACACACGCGAAATAAAAAAAGCTGCTATTACTGAGATTTGCGCCAAATCTCTAATACCAAGTCTACCAAGTTATTGCGGGGTTTTTCTTTCAAACAGAAAAAAATCCAGATTAATTTTCGATTTCTACTAAATTGAAATATATTTTATTGTGCGTGCATATTTTTTTGCTCCATGTACTCCATGAACTTTTCAATTCCGATTGTCTACGAAAATCTCCCGCCGGTGAAAATGACGTACGCACAAAATTTTCGTGACGTATGTACTTTAATTGTGCTTTTTTATCTATTTTTTAATATAATTTCCAAACGGTTTGACATTTATTCTTGGTAATAAATAGACGTCGTTGTCACCTTTATAGGTACCTGCTGTAAAAATTTGAACGAAATCCGTTAAATATTTTTTGAGTTATGCTTGACGAAAGGTTTTAATATCCATCGTAGCTATATATGGAGCAAAGTAACACTGCGCTGTGTATGAGTCTTCGTTGCACTCAGACAATAAAAATAGCACGTGTTTTCTGTGGTGGTTTCGCATAAACGTTGTAAAAATAAGATTATTAGATTTTATCCAACTTCAACTGTCATAACTGCTGATAAAGCAGTCATTTTTGCTGATTTTTCTGTTATCTGTAAAATGTTTGTTTTTGGTATAGCCCGAACTAAGAAAAAAATCCCGATCGATCAAATAATTGTATTTCGTTAATCAATATATATTTTTTTTAATCTAAGAAAGAAACAATAACCATGGATTTAATTAATTTTGCAATATGCGGTGCACCCAAACAATTTTGATTAAATTGATACAGCTGTCGCAGATGCACCGAGTTTTCTTATTGGCGCCAAAATGGCGATTTTTGCTTCGTATGATAACCTGGTGTTTTATAATAAAATTGAGTATGTGTGTAAATTAATAAAATATAATTATATAAAAATAATTAATGAATACAATTAAATGCGTGTGTGTAATAAAAATTATGTATAAAAATTGGGTTTTCTTGTCAAAATAGCGCAAATATATATATATATATATATATATATATATATATATATATCATCAAAAAGTCACCTGTAAAAAATGCAGCCAAGTCTCGTAACTCATTTACCGTAAAAAAGTATTGAGATCGTATAAAGCCAAGTTTAACTATCTTATTAACTCTGAAATTTTCCTTCACAAATCACTCCTAGTCTCTACATCTTTAGTTAATTTCTATTTTGTGACTTGGCATTTACTCAGCTCAGGAAAGTTATTACACCTTACTATGCCATGGGATGGGATGGGATAATTTAACTAAAGCAAATTATATACGCACAGGGAAGTTATTACACCTTAATATGTTATAGTATTATTTGATTAAGACTAACTATATACATCACATTCTCGTGCTACGTAATTGCCAAGTCACAAAATAATAATTAACTAAAGATGTAGAGACTAGGAGTGATTTCTGAATGAAAATTTCAGAGTTAATAAGATAGTTAAACTTGGCTTTATACGATCTCAGTACTTTTTACGGTAAATGAGTTACGAGACTTGGCTGCATTTTTTACAGGTGACTTTTTGATGAGATTTCACTTCTTTTTGTAAGTAATCCTCCTTTTCTTGATTTTGGGCTCTTTTTGGAGATCATCCACTGATTTTCGATGAAGTTACCTTAAAGAAATTTCAGGTAACTAGACAAGCACTAAGTTATGGGAGGGGGGAGTCAAAAGCACTCTCAATTGCTTCCAGGAAAGTTGCTATCCATCTGAGATATTACTCGCAGCCCAGATACTTGATATTTAGCACAAAAGTGCTGTTTAGGATAAAAAGAAAGCTAAAATTAAAATTTCCGGAAATTTTCTATAAATCAAACTATATTCGATTTTTCGAAGTTTTTTCTTTTTTCGTTTTTTTTTGTCTTTTTTCCGAATTTTTAAATTTTTTCTTACTTTGTATCCTAAACCCTACCTTTCTGCCAAATGTCCAGCTGGTAGGACTACAAAATCGAATTATTTTCAAACCTTCGACTTTTTATAAATTTATTGGTTTTTCGATTTTAGTTCTAAGTTTCCTGATTGTAATGCCAATATAGTAATTCTTTGATCCGTCTTCTTAGGATCATTTAGGTTCAATTTAAAGATAAATCAAGGTAATCTTAGAGTCACCATGATTTTATTTAGAAAGGACTATCAATCCATAACCAGCCAGTAATGTCGGGAGGAGAGAGGGAGTTGTGAAAATTTTTTTGGTGCTAACATCATTTAACAATCCATATTTCATATGCAAATTAAATAGAGAAAAGTGTGAAAGAAAACAAACATGTCTATAAAGAAACCGCCCATAACGCAGCCGGTCTATAGCGGAATTTTTCTATTCCGAAATTAGTAAACAAAAAAAAAAAAAAAAAAAAAAAAAAAAAAAAAAAAAAAAAAGCATAATCCGGGGAAAAAAAAAAAAAAAAAAAAAAAAAAACATAAAACAATTAGGGGCGGTGTTCTAGCTAATAGGACAATTATCTTAAAACTCGTGTTTCTAGAACTACAAAATCGAATTGTTTTCGAATTTTCGATTTTTTACAGATATTTCGATACTTCGATTTTATTTTTGAATTTTACAAATTTTTAGAAGTTTCTTTTTTGAATCGTAAATACTACCTTTACACGACATTTTAAGTCTCTGCGACTACAAGATTGAATTATTTTCAATTTTTTATTTTTTTCGAATTTTTCTTTCGAATTTTCTGGATTTTTTCATTTTCTCTTATTTTGCATCCTAAACACTACTTTTATTACAATTTTCAAGTTTCTAGCGGTAAAAAATCGAATTATTTTCAAATTTTCGATCTTTTTTTGATTTTTTTATTTTATTTTCGAATTTATTGTGTTTTAATTTTTCCTTTTTCTGTATCCTAAATGACTATAGTACCTTTACGCTGAATTTTCAGTTTCTAAAGCTACAAGATCGAATTTTTTTCAAATTTTCGATTTTTTTTTCGAATTTTCCAGATTTTTTAATTTTTTCTTTTTTGTATTCTTTATTCCATATTTCAAGTTTCTAGCGCTACAAAATCGAATTATTTTCAAATTTTTGATCTTTTTTGATTTTTTTTATATTTTTTTCGAATTTATTGTGTTTTAATTTTTCTTTTTTCTGTATAACACTACCTTTACGCTGAATTTTTAGTTTTTAAAGCTACAAGATCAATTTTTTTTTCTATTTTTCGAATTTACCAGATTTTTTAAATTTTTCCTTTTTTTCTATCCTAAATACTATTATACCTTTATATATACCTTTTTATATACCTTTATCCCAAATTTCCAGTTTTTAACTCTAAAAAATCGATTTTTTTTTTTTCATTTTTTTTTGTTTTTTTTATTTTTTCGATTATTATTTTTTTTTTTTCGCTTTTTGTTGTGTTTTTCTTTTCTTTTCTTTTCCTGAATCCCTGTACACAAATTTTCTGTTTCAAAGACTACCAGATCGAATTATTTTCAATTTCTCACTTTTTTTCAATTTTTGAATTTTGCGGATTTTTTTTTCGAATTTTCCGTGTTTTTAAATTTTTCCTTAAATAGCATCCTAAATATTAACTTTATTCCAAATTTCAAGTTTCTAGCGCTATAAAATCGAATTATTTTCAAATTTTATTTTTTCAATTTTATTTTCGAATTTTATTGTATTTTTCATTTTACCTTATTCCGAATCCTAACACTATCTTTACGCCGAATTTTAAGTTTCTAAGGCTAAAAGATCAAATTATTTTCAATTTTTCAAATTTTTCGACTTTTTAGAATTTTCGAATTTTGTTTTCGAATTTTCTGGATTTTTTTTAACTTTTCCTTATTTTGTATCCTAAATACTACCTTCATTCCGAATTCCAAGTTTCTAGCGCAACAAAATCGGTATATTTTCAAATTTTTGATTTTTTTCGATTTTTTTCAATTTTTTTATTTTATTTTCGATTTTTATTGTGTTTTTCATGTTTTTTATTTTTTATTTTCTGAATTCTAAACATTACCTTTACACCAAATTTTAAGTTTCTAAGACTACAAGATCGTATTATTTTCAATTTTCAATTTTGTTGGAATTTGTTGAATTTTCGAATGCTTTTTCTTTTTCGAATTTTCTGGATTTTATAATTTTTTTATTTCTTTGTATCCTAAACACTACCTTTATTCCAAATTTCAAGTTTCTAGGCCTACGAGATCCATCTAATCTTTTTGATGACGCGGGAGTGAGTGAGTAAGTGACACAAAATCGAAACTTTCAGTTTATATATTGTTTGCACTAGAAAAGACAGAAATGTGAAATTTTAAATTTTCGTCTTATTTGCCACATACTCTATATAAACAATGTTTCGGGTTTTTGGGATACATCAGCTCAAAGATATAGGGAGGTCAAAAGTGTCATGAGTCGCATCCAGAAAAGGATGCTTAGGGCTGTGCTCTCTCGAGTTGGCGGATCACTGCCGTGCCTCCAGATACAAAATTAAAAATTCAGGAAAATTTCAACAAATCAATCTTTTTTCAATTTTTTTTTTCGATCTTTTCAAATTTTCGAATTTTTTTTTTTTTCAACTTTCTAGATAATTTTTTTTTTCTATCCTAAGTACTACCTATATTCCAAATTTCAAGTTTCTAGTTCTACAAAATCGAATTATTTTCAAATTTTCGATGTTTTTCGATTTTTCCGATTTTTTAATTTTATTTTCGGTTTTTATTGTGTTTTTAATTTTTTCTTATTCAGAATTCCAAACACTACCTTTACGCCGAATTTTAAGTTTCTAAGGTTAAATGTTCAAAGTATTTTTATTTTTTCAATTTTTTTCGAATTTTTGAATTTGTTTTTCAAGTTTTCTGGATTTTTTTTTTCTTTTTTTTTCTATCCTATGTACTACCTATATTCCAAATTTCAAGTTTCTAGTTCTACAAAATCAAATTATTTCAAATTTTCGATGTTTTTCGATTTTTCCGATTTTTAAATTTTATTTTAGATTTTTATTGTGTTTTTAATTTTTCCTTATTCTGAATTCCAAACACTACCTTTTCGCCGAATTTTAAGTTTCTAAAGTTAAAAGATCAATTTTTTTCATTTTTTCAATTTTTTTCGAATTTTTCGAATTTTTGAATTTTTTTTTCGCATTTTCTGGATTTTTTAAATTTCTTCTTTTTTTGTATCCTAAATACTACCTTTATTCCAAATTTGAAGTTTCTATCGCAACAAAATCGGATTGTCTTCAAATGTTCGTTTTTTTTTTCAATTTTTTCGATTTTTTTCAATTTTGCTTTCGATTTTTTTGGTGTTTTTGATGTTTTCTTTTTCTGGATGCTAAACACTACCTTCATTCCAAATTTTAAGTTTCTAAGACTACAAGATCGTACTATTTTCAATTTTTAATTTTGATGGAATTCGTTGAATTTTCGAATGTTTTTCTCTCGAATTTTCCGGATTTTATAATTTTTCATTTCTTTGCATCCTAAACACTACCTTTTTTCCAAATGTCAAGTTTCTAGGGCTACGGGATCTACCTAATCTTTTTGATGACGCGTGAATGAGTGAGTGAGTGAGTGACAAAAAATCGAATGTTTGAGTTCATATATCGTCTGAACTAGAAAAGACAGAAAGTTGTAATTTTAAATTTTGGTCTTATTTGCCACATTCTGTAGAAAAACGAAGTTCCAAACTTTTGGGAAACTCCAGCGCAGAGTTATGGGGGGGGGGGGTCAAAGGTGCCCTGAGTTGCTTCCAGAAAAGTATGCTTACGGCTGTGCTCTCTCGACTTGGCGGAGGCACAGCGTTGCCTCCAGATATCGTCGGTACCATGTCGAACTATCGAATGTGAAAAAATGCATTTTTCATATTCTGTGCCATTCTCTTATACTGTGCATGACACGTACGTTGCAAAATCGTCACGTTTCTAGCTTACTTAGAACTTACTTGAAATTTAGAAAATGCAAATTTCAAACTATCGAATATGCACATTTTTTTTCAAAAATTACCATGTCAAAGTGTCGAATACGGCAAATTCGATACTTCACCGTAAACTTTTGTATTTTTTTAACTTTTTGAATCATTTGTACCATGTCAAACTATCGAATATGAAAATAGTCACTTTTCAGTAAGGCAAAGAACTAAAACTTTTAATTATGGATTCAAAATTAGCGCAATTGACGCATGTTTTTGACGTTTACTATAGCATGTTTTCTACTAAAAATGGAATGTGTAGCATTAATAGTTCATCTACAGGGGCACTCAAAAGAATCCTTTTACATTACCCTCAATTAGGGAAAAATCGTTCGCAGTGTATTTTAATGATGTTACTCTATTTCAACAATAATGAAATTGACATGCATATCTAAAGTGCATTAAAACATTTTTCATTTAGAATATAGTGCGCAAATCACTCTCGAGTTGGCGGATCACTGCCGTGCCTCCAGATACAAAATTAAAAATTCAGGAAAATTTCAACAAATCAATCTTTTTTCAATTTTTTTTCGATCTTTTCAAGTTTTCGAAATTTTTTTTTTCAACTTTCTGGATTCAATTTTTTTTTTCTATCGTAAGTACTACCTATATTCCAAATTTCAAGATTCTAGTTCTACAAAATCGAATTATTTTCAAATTTTCAATGTTTTTCGATTTTTTAATTTTATTTTCGGTTTTTATTGTGTTTTTATTTTTTTCTTATTCAGAATTCCAAACACTACCTTTACGCCGAATTTTAAGTTTCTAAGGTTAAATGTTCAAATTATTTTCATTTTTTCAATTTTTTTCGAATTTTTGAATTTTTTTTTTCAAGTTTTCTGGATTTTTTTAATTTTTTCTTTTTTTGTATCCTAAATACTACCTTTATTGCAATTTTCAAGTTTCTAGCGCTACAAAATCGAATTATTTCAAATTTTCGATGTTTTTCGATGTTTTTCGATTTTTCCGATTTTTAAATTTTATTTTCGATTTTTAATGTGTTTTTAATTTTTCCTTATTCTGAATTCCAAACACTACCTTTACGCCGAATTTTAAGTTTCTAAGGTTAAAAGATCAATTTTTTTCATTTTTTCAATTTTTTTCGAATTTTTCGAATTTTTGAATTTTTTTTTCGCATTTTCTGGATTTTTTAAATTTCTTCTTTTTTTGTATCCTAAATACTACCTTTATTCCAAATTTGAGGTTTCTATCGCAACAAAATCGGATTGTCTTCAAATGTTCGTTTTTTTTTTCAATTTTTTCGATTTTTTCAATTTTGCTTTCGATTTTTTTGGTGTTTTTGATGTTTTCTTTTTCTGGATGCTAAACACTACCTTCACACCAAATTTTAAGTTTCTAAGACTACAAGATCATACTATTTTCAATTTTCAATTTTGATGGAATTCGTTGAATTTTCGAATGTTTTTCTTTCGAATTTTCCGGATTTTATAATTTTTCATTTCTTTGTATCCTAAACACTACCTTTTTTCCAAATGTCAAGTTTCTAGGGCTACGGGATTTACCTAATCTTTTTGATGACGCGTGAATGAGTGAGTGAGTGAGTGACAAAAAATCGAATGTTTGAGTTCATATATCGTCTGAACTAGAAAAGACAGAAAGTTGTAATTTTAAATTTTGGTCTTATTTGCCACATTCTGTAGAAAAACGAAGTTCCAGACTTTTGGGAAACTCCAGCGCAGAGATATGGGGGGGTCAAAAGTGCCCTGAGTTGCTTCCAGAAAAGTATACTTACGGCTGTGCTCTCTCGACTTGGCGGAGGCACTGCCTTGCCTCCAGATTATATTCGCGCCAATCCCTGTGCGTCTGCGACATCTGCTCCATTAAATCCCGTAAGGGTTTTTTTTTTTATGAATAAAATTTATTAATGTTTAAAAACGAATTTTTGAGTAATTGAATATATTTTAATCATTTTGTATTACTTTTATTGTTTCAGCAAATGTTAAAAGTAAATAAATTGGTGACATTGATATTTTAAGAGCGTAATCTATCTTTGTTTACAATTCTGCCTTGCCCAGATAGCTTGAAGTTACAGTCAGAATCAGTCGGGTAGACTTGCAGTGTACTCTGGCGATTGACTTTATGACGTCATACGCATATGTAAAAGTTTAATTTAAAATTACTGCTAATTAATAAAACTTTTGAAAAAACGAATGAACGATAACAAATCTGCAACCAAATATCTTTCATTTAAAAAACGATTGGTGCAATTTGATGCAGTAGTTTGTTCTCACGAACTGTCAAAAGAAAAGGCTTAGCGTTTTAAATATATAAATTTTTGAATTTGAAAATACACAGCATCCCTATACAATTCATTATATTTAAAAATATGAGACACCGTAATTATTAATGGATAATACTTTTGAATCCATCGTTGAGTTTTGACGTCCGTTGAGAGAAACAATAGGATCTTTGAAGAATATGAATTCTTGGTATCACTGAATTAATCATATATTCTAATACTAGCAAATCTTGTGTGTGGTTATATATATATATATATATATATGCAAATTTTATCTTAAAAAAGGCTCTAACGATTTTGACGAAATTTCGTATCCTACTGTTTTGGGGCACCAGAAAACCATTGGGCTAGGTCACATGTTCGAGAAAATTCGATTAGTGGGTCATTTCTGGGTCATTGTGGGTCAAGATCTAAAAAGCGGCTCAATTTACACTAAATTCTGCATCCAATGGTTTTCGGGCACGAGAAGACTGTTGGGCTAAGTCACATGTTCGAGAAAATTCAATTAGTGGTCATTTTGGTCATGGGACATGATATTTGAACTCAAATTTAATTTTGACCGAGCATAGCTCGGTCTTCCCTGCTCGTTATGCTCGTTTATATACTCTAAATCTATTAAGATCAAAATTTAACCTTATTATTAACTGCTCACATTTTAAATAGCTATAGGAGGATTTATGCAGCCGAATTCAAGCTGGCATCTGAGGACAAGTTCCTCTTTGATTAAAATATACATTTTTGTTTAAAAGAAAAACTTTGAGCTAGGAGAAATAAGTATCATAAAATCATTTTTATCAAGCCGAAATACTAGAACATACTAAAACGAAAGATAGTGATTGAATTGTTGAATGATGCTACTATATTGAGTGATACATATTGAATGATACACTTAAGATGCATTAGCATGGAATACATTTTCTGTGGGCGTGTTTTCAATGCCTACTTGTTCCTTAGTGGTTGTAAACTTCGCCAAATTATAAAAAGATTGGGTTGTAGGACCCCTTTACGTTGGTCATTCGCTGTAGAGGTGGGTCTTGCTGCCCCTGCTGGTCCCAGCTCCATTTCTTTACATATATCGATATATTAAAGAAAAATACGTATTTTGTGCCTTATCCCTGTTAAATAAATTTTACCGAAATACAATATTTTAGTATATTAAATTATACATTCTGAACTTTAGCTCAATGTAATTTATATATTTTTGCGATGGATAGTTCTTTTTGTATAAATTTTCAAATAATTCTTTTTTTCTAATTTTACGCGTAGTCAGCGTATAAAGCTGAGGAAAGTGTACAGCTTTCTGACATATACATTTTATAGAAGTTATTTCTTAATTAAACACAGAAAAATTCACTTACAGTAACCATTATAGTGCTTGCTTCATGACGCAGATCTTCAAGTGTGAATGTGCTGGGATAATTTAGGTGATGATTCAGAAGTAGGTAGGTAAATGATTTACGTAAATGATTTCCAAACTGTTTCGCATCCTCATTTTTGTTAGAAGAAATGCGTTTCTTCATATCGAAAGTTGTCTGAAAAAAATATATATAATTAATTTCTAAAATTTAATAGGGATTTCTGTTGGATTGTTCAAGAATTCCGTCTAATATTTTTTTTTTTTAATTATTAACACAAAATAAACACATCCATACACTTTTAATTTCGGAGATGGTGAAATGAAAATGATGTTATTTTGAACTTATATAAAAATATTTCAGTTTCATGTCAGTCTAAAAATGTAATTTTTACCCACTAAACTATCGGAAATATTTAGTTGAAAATCAATACGCTTTCTTTAAATTCGAATTCTGTGAATAGGGGGCAATATGCATGCAGTTGAATGAGAGGAGTTTAAATTTGTGCAACATCTTTAGTTGAATGTGAAACTGAAAAAAGCTACGATGTAATGATTTAAAGGATGATTGATAAATGAATTGATTCATGAAGGTTGTATAGGTGAAAACATGTCTTTGTTTGTAGATTTATTTTTTTAAAGGAATTTAATCAAGATGTTTATTTTTAATATCTGGTCAAATCCAAAATAATTTTTCTTTTCAATTTTAATGACAAAATGACGGGAACAGATGTATAACAATCCCGATTAATTTCTATTTTCTGAATTTTATCCACAACGATGGAGTAATTTAATTGCCACCATTGCAGAAATTTCATTAAAAATTACAAAGAAAATAATATTTCAAAACCTAATTCCAATTTAGTTGCCACCCCTACAGAAATGTCATTAAAAATTAATATATCAGAAATTAATTTAAATAAAAGTTTTAAAGGTTATTATGACACCTCGTGTCGTCCGGGAGGGGCATTTCCCATACTCTATATTCTTACACAAACAGAAAAACACTCACACACATGTCCGCGCGCGCATGAACGTATATAAGTGGCAACATTGGCGGAAAATTTCTTTTTGCTAACAGGGCAATTTGAGGAAATTCTAACTGTAATTTATTGTAAGAAACATTTGCGCATCCTAACTGCCAAGCTTGGCAAGAGCATCTTCTCCTGGTATTACTTAAACGTAAACACCAATTTGAATTTTATATATATACAAGTTTCTGACTTAGAAGCACTAGGGGATCCGACCCGGGCTTCCCGAGTTACAAAATACAAATGACAACCATTCTTGTAATTGAAAACTAACAGATTTTTCACATTTGATATATTTTTTTAGATTGCCCACTAACAATATCAAAAATCATTTTTATATGATATTATGTATTCAAATAAAGTTTTGAAATGTATTAAAAGCGATATTGGCTTCGTGCCAGGAGTTAATAGCCTGTTAAATCATGCTTGAAAATTATTTTAAATCAGTGAATTAAGATATAGTTTTCAAATAAATTGCATTCTAAAGTAGATATTTTTCCCTATATAAATGTGCGATGTTTAGAAATTAAAAAAATTGCAGTAGCAAAAGTTGCAAAACCGAAATATCATCATGAAGTGTTGCCATTCGCAAAATGACGTCAGCGTTACGCACGGACACGTTTGTCCTTTATAATATAGATAGTATAGATAGAAGGAAGTCCTCACTGTGGAGAACATCAACGCGCAGCCCAAACTACTGAACCTACAAACACGAAAATTGGGGTAAAAATTCTTCTTAGGATGTAGAGGCGCACTAAGAAGGAATTTTCTAAAACTACAGCCCTAAAGGGGGTAAACAGGGTAAGAAACTTTACAAAAATTCCTTAAAAATCGGTTATTATAGTTATTTGACAAATGATAAGATATTTTAACGCATTTTTGTATGCTGATTCGAATCATACCAAGTACTTCTAAGTCCTATAGTTTGTGAGATATTTCATCTAATTTGGCGATTTTTTAGCGCCAAAACGAAGTTTCGTTCAAATCGGTCAAAAACTGTAGATTTGTATAAGGAACAAACATACCAAGAACGGCTTTTATATATAGAGATGTATATAATCTATATACAGTATGCCCACTAAAGTCCCTTGCCACCCTCTTAACTTCGGAACGGCTGCTGCTATATTGTTATGAATTTTGTATATATCTGTAAATATTCCATTTGTTTAAATTTGTTTTATTTTATTATTGTGAAAATTGCAGTATTATTAATGTATTTCCTATTGAGCATCATGTAACTCAATGCTGAAAGCCTCAGATGGTTTGCAAGGAAAACAACCTTACACCCTCATCTTTATAATGGAAGTCTATAGCAAAATCGCCAATTGATGGGTTTATCGCCAAGTTGGCGATGGTTTTGGCGACTTATTTTTGTCGCCAAATTTGGCGATATATCGCCAAATGTCGCCAAGTTGGCGACGGATTTGGCGACTTTTTGTGCAACCACCTTCCCTTATACCTGTACATTGGGATCCTTTCTCGCTTAGGTTCTCTATCGAAAGTTAAAGCACCTTCTGGTAATTTCTAGCATCCGAAAGCTCTGGAATAATCTGGAAAGATCTCTGAAACCTATATAAGGACCTCCATCAGTTCAGTTGAGTTAGTTGTCTGTCAACTGCGATTGAATTCATACGAGAAGCTTTGCATTGAGAACTGTGTTACTCGGATCGATTTTGTCGTTGATACGTCGTATTGAACGCATTGTTTCTGTGTGAAACTTTGCTGCGCTTTTATTGGATTTGAAGATTACTGAATATCTTGTAATTTTCAGAAGATATTTGTGATCGTATTGCACTGTTTATAGTGAATAAAGCCTTTTTATTGCTCTTATATATTGGCATCAGTCCTTTCGAACCCCGAGCTCACAACATTTGGTGTCAGAAGTGGGATTGAATGCCGATTACCAGAGCAATGGAGGCGCAACTGACTAAATTATTGGAGAAATTAGGAGAGATGGATGAGAAAATGACTGCGAATCAGGCTGAAATGAAGAAGGAAATGTCAGCGATGGATAAGAAAATGACTGCGAATCAGGCTGAAATGAAGAAAGAAATGTCAGCGATGGATGAGAAAATGACTGCAAACCAGGCTGAAATGAAGGAGATGTCGGAAGAAATGAAGAAGGATATGTCAACCAACCTTGGTGAGTTGAAAGAATTAATAGATAATAAAATAACATCTTTAAATGAAAGAATCGACAGCGTGGAAAACAAATTTGAAGGAAGATTTCAGGAAATAGAAGAAAATGTTCAAATGACAGCCAAAACCGTAGAAGAAGTTCAAAAGATCTCCAAAACCGTAGAAGAAAGGATAGAGAGTGTAGAAAAGGAGTTGAAAAATGTGAAGAAACAAAAGATAACTGCCGAAAACTATCCCGAAGATGTGAAGTATCATGCTATGCTTCCTCGGACTTCTATTAAACTCTCGACCTATGACGGAAAATCTTCATGGCCAGTTTTTAAGACACAATTTGGGATCGTAGCGGACGCCAATGGATGGGATTCCCAGACAAAGGCTTGCCAGTTAGCTGCTTCTCTACGAGCTGATGCTGCCGACGTCCTACAGACTTTGCTTGCAAATGAACCGCTGGATTTTGAAACGCTCGTCAGTGCCTTAGAATTGCGCTTTGGCGAGAAATGCATGAAGGAATATAGCAGACTCCAGCTCAAATCTCGACAGCAGAAATCCACTGAATCCCTGCAAGAGCTTGCTACGGATGTCGAGAGACTTTCACATCTTGCTTATCCTGACTGTCCGACTGAAATTAGAGAAAGCTTGACTCTGCAGCATTTTATTGATGGTGTACGTGACTCTGAGATCCAGAAAAAACTCCGGATTGCAGATCTCAGTGACTTAAAAGGGGCTTTAGTTTATGCCCTGAAATTCGAGGCAGCCCAGCAAGCTACAAGGAAAGATCGACACTTTGTGCGAGTAGCCAACCTGCCTGAGACGTCGGATAGAGCTGTGGAGCGCTTACAGCAGCAGATGAAGGACATAATGAGACAGATAAACTCCTTAATGGCCAACAAACCTTACAAGAAGATCAAATGCTGGAAATGCGGTGGAGAAGGCCATATCCAAATTGACTGCCCAAGACGACCCAGCACCGAAGGTAATATCTCACCCGCTAACGGAGGAGTAGGAAAACTGATTAATAGCCATCTTGCGGGGCGGAGGTTGCCAGATTTTGAGAAGCCCCATTTTCAAGTATGTGAAATTTCTGCAAGAAGTTGCGGCGAGAACGGAGTTTTTCCAGTCGGAAGCGTGAATGATTTGCCCTATACTATGATCATCGATACAGGAGCCAATGTGACCATCATTCGGAAAGATCTAGCTCAGCGACTGAAAGAAAAACTCTTCTGGACCCCGCCGCGTGTTATTCTTCAAACTGTGACCGGAGATAAGATCGATATACATGGAAGAATGACACAGAAAATAAAGTTTGGGAACGCCGCTTATCACCATACAGTCTATGTGGCCGATATTCCAGACCCTTTCATACTCGGACTGGACTTTTTAAAAGAGCATGGGTTTACACTGGATTTTAAGAATAATGAGTTACGCTCTGCTCAAGAAGATGTCACTATTTTCAAACTTGGAAATGAGTCCGGGTCCATTCAACGGATCACTGCCAAGGCAGATGTTACCATCCCTCCTCGAACCGAAATGATGATACCTGGAGTAACTGGAAACGAAAGAATTTTCCAGTATGGCTTGACTGGATATCCTGAGAGCCCAAAGGGAGTGCTAATAGCATCAGCGCTGGTAGATCTGTCGAGAGATGTGATACCCGTGAGAATTGCAAACGTAAGTGAAAAGTCTAGAATTATCCAGAAGGGTGAAGTGCTTGCAACCTGTGCTCCAGTCACCTGTGTACGCAAAGACCCGAGCTTGATGTTGTCGGAGCCGCCTACAAGTTTAACACCTGAAATTGGACGAAATGAAAATTTATCTCCTGAACAGAGACATGCCGCAGAAAGACTGTTCCAGGAATTTAAGGATGTGTTTTCTCAAAACGAGAGTGATATTGGTCGCACTTCACTGACACGGCATAGAATTGATACTGCCGGCCATCCACCGATTAAACAGCATCCCAGACGTTTGCCGTTCGCTAAACAAGAAGAGGTGTCTAAGCTCTTACAACAGATGCAGGATAGTGACATCATCGAACCGTCATCAAGTCCGTGGGCCTCTCCCATCGTGTTGGTGCGAAAGAAAGATGGCTCCACAAGATTTTGTGTGGATTATCGTAAACTTAACGACATCACGAAGAAGGACAGCTATCCTCTACCAAGAATAGACGACACGCTAGATACTCTTTCAGGACATAAATGGTTTTCCACGCTGGATTTGAAGAGTGGATATTGGCAAGTAGAGATCCATCCTGATGACAAAGAGAAGACCGCATTTACTACTGGACAAGGACTTTGGCATTTTAAAGTTATGCCATTCGGGCTCTGCAATGCTCCAGCAACGTTCGAGCGCCTCATGGAGACAGTGTTAAAAGGTCTGACTTTTGAAGCTTGTCTCATCTACCTAGATGACGTCATCATTGGTGGCCGCACGTTTGAAGAACATCTAGAGAATATTCGAAAAGTGTTAACGAAACTAAGAGCGTAGATGTAGAGGCGCACTAAGAAGGAATTTTCTAAAACTACAGCCCTAAAGGGGGTAAACAGGGTAAGAAACTTTACAAAAATTCCTTAAAAATCGGTTATTATAGTTATTTGACAAATGATAAGATATTTTAACGCATTTTTGTATGCTGATTCGAATCATACCAAGTACTTCTAAGTCCTATAGTTTGTGAGATATTTCATCTAATTTGGCGATTTTTTAGCGCCAAAACGAAGTTTCGTTCAAATCGGTCAAAAACTGTAGATTTGTATAAGGAACAAACATACCAAGAACGGCTTTTATATATAGAGATGTATATAATCTATATACAGTATGCCCACTAAAGTCCCTTGCCACCCTCTTAACTTCGGAACGGCTGCTGCTATATTGTTATGAATTTTGTATATATCTGTAAATATTCCATTTGTTTAAATTTGTTTTATTTTATTATTGTGAAAATTGCAGTATTATTAATGTATTTCCTATTGAGCATCATGTAACTCAATGCTGAAAGCCTCAGATGGTTTGCAAGGAAAACAACCTTACACCCTCATCTTTATAATGGAAGTCTATAGCAAAATCGCCAATTGATGGGTTTATCGCCAAGTTGGCGATGGTTTTGGCGACTTATTTTTGTCGCCAAATTTGGCGATATATCGCCAAATGTCGCCAAGTTGGCGACGGATTTGGCGACTTTTTGTGCAACCACCTTCCCTTATACCTGTACATTGGGATCCTTTCTCGCTTAGGTTCTCTATCGAAAGTTAAAGCACCTTCTGGTAATTTCTAGCATCCGAAAGCTCTGGAATAATCTGGAAAGATCTCTGAAACCTATATAAGGACCTCCATCAGTTCAGTTGAGTTAGTTGTCTGTCAACTGCGATTGAATTCATACGAGAAGCTTTGCATTGAGAACTGTGTTACTCGGATCGATTTTGTCGTTGATACGTCGTATTGAACGCATTGTTTCTGTGTGAAACTTTGCTGCGCTTTTATTGGATTTGAAGATTACTGAATATCTTGTAATTTTCAGAAGATATTTGTGATCGTATTGCACTGTTTATAGTGAATAAAGCCTTTTTATTGCTCTTATATATTGGCATCAGTCCTTTCGAACCCCGAGCTCACAACAATATTCATAAAAGTGGTGTCTAGGTATAGTAAAATAGCCATGCGCTACTGAATGAAACCGCCTACGGCGCCACTTGGTGGAGAACTGCGGAGTTAGCATTCCTATCTTGAAAACGGAAAGAGATAGGTAAAAAATGTGATTTAAAAAGTTGTAGAGCATAATCGGTTTAGTGCAAAAAGACACTTTGTGGACATTAATGCGAAGAGTAGAACGGTTAAAACGCGCATTTGTGTTTTCGTGATTTCCTACACTGTGACGTAACAAAACGATCTCAGAAAGAAAGAAACAACCAGTTATGAAACAGCAGGTGTATGCGACCCCTCCTCAAACATTGCAGGACCTTAAACGACGAATTACGGATGCTTGTGCCAACTTGTCACCATCTATATCACCATCTTGCTCCAATGTGTGCAACGTAAAATTCAAACAAGGATCCAAATATGCATTGCAGCTGACAGTGAGAAGTTTGAACATCTAAATTAAAGGTACATTATTATATGTTTTTTTCTTTCTAAGATCGTTTTGTCACGTCACAGTGTAGGAAATCACGAAAAAACAAATGCGCGTTTTAACCGTTCTATTCTTCGCATTAATGTCCACAAGGTGTCTTTTCGTACTAAATCGATGATGTTCTACAACTTTGTAACTCACTTTTTTTTCTCTATCTCTTTCCGTTTTCGAGATAGGAATGCTAACTCCGCAGTTTTCCACCAGGTGGCGCCGTAGGCGGTTTCATTGAGTAGCACATGACTACTTTACTATACCTAGACACAACTTTTATGAATATAGCAGCAGCCGTTCCGAAGTTAAGAGGGTGGCAAGGGACTTTAGTGGGCATACTGTATATAAATGAAAGTCCGGACCCTTTAGTCCGGCTTAATTTTCTTATCGTATTATTGTCAGTACCTCACGATTTGAAGTTTTTTTTTTGTTCTAACTTGAAATTGTTTTTATAAAAAATACTTCTATCTATATATATAAAAGAATGTCCTGACTGAGGAGAACATCAACGCACAGCTAAAACTACTGAGCCTAGAAACATGTAAATTGGGGGGAAATACTTCTTAGGATGTAGAGGCGCACTAAGAAAGGACTTTCAAAAGGGTGGGGGGGGGCGGGTTTCAAAAAGGGTTTTTTTTTTACCCCTTAAGGGAAGTAAGGGTTTCGTTTAATATTCCTTTCAAAACACTTTATCCTTTCTTTAATAAATCCAAATAAATTTCATTTAGCAACAAAAAAAAAAGTCATATTCTTTATAAAGTAAACATTTACCGGTCTGTGTTTTTGTTTTTTTTTTCGAATATCTAAACCAGCCCGATAGCGGGCGATGCCGGCTATTATACTCTATGATCAGTACGTTCCTCAAACTCATATATTTCCTATTCTCTATTACTCATATTGATACTCGCTTTGTATTATTCTCAAACATTTCAGAAATCCGTTAAACTTCCGATATGACGTCAAATTAATTTTCTTTTTAATTCTCTAATGACGTGATATTAATCTACTTTCTATAGATACACATACTCCTTGTATTATTGAGAAATCTTTGAAAATTTTTGTTTTATTACTAATATACGTCAATCATTTTTATTTCATATTAATCTTTTTTTCAATTGGTGAAACTTTTTTTCATTTTCATTTTTCACGTGGAAATATTTCAATAGAAAAATAGATATTGTAGAAAGAATTTTATTGTGGATTTTTAATTGTTGGCAAATGCTATAACGAAAAAATGTTTAAATTTAATATGAAAAGGCTGTTAGAATTTTGGTTTTTTATCTCTATTTATTAAAATAATACGATTTTTAATATTTTGAGCTTCATAGCAAGTATTCAGTTATCTATACACAAAGTTTCAATTCTGTAAGTTATATAGGTTCTGAGAAGGGCTCTGTGACGGACAGACAACGGAGCTGGAGTAATAGGGTTCCGTAAGATGAACAAAACCCCTAAAAAAAGGAAAAAAACTTTTTAAAAATTCCTTAAAAGTCAGCTATTATAGTTATGTGCCAAATTATAACATATTTTAATGTATTTTTGTATGCTGAATCGAATAGTACCAATTAAATAATCGTAAGTCAAATATTTTGTGAGATATTGCACATTTTTCTAATCTGGCGATGTCTTTTGCGCCAAAATCTCATAATTTCTAACAATACAAGTAATAATTTCCAAAAATACATGCGGTACTATAGCAACAGAAGAAATTCAAATTAAATATTTTTGTTATTTAACTAGGGGGCTCTGCCCCCTGCTCGCTACGCTCACCAACCCCCGTTCTGATTTCACAGCCTCTTAAAACCTGGTAATGTATCCTATTTTAAAAAGATGATGGTTATATCACGAACGGCGACTTCAGGTTATAATGCTTTTTCATTTAATTCATCTTTTTTATTTTTAATATTCATGTGTAAACCCGATTTTTATGACGTAATTTTCTTTTTTTCCTGCTCACTCACCAAATTATACAAATTGGCATAATTTTTATTTTAAATAACGAAAAAATAAATAAATTAGTATAACAGTAATAAAAAGATAAATAAAACGTCGAAATAAAAATAACTTGATGACGTAAACACGTGTTGTCAAGTGAATGTGACATTTTCGATCAACCATTATTGGCATTTAATCTTACAAGTACCTAGTAGACCAATCCTCGCTCGGTAATTTTTTTCAACAGGTATTTTTTTTTATTATTTATTTATTTTTTTTTATTATTATTATTATTTTTTTTTTTTTTTGCTAGCTTATTTTAATTATTTTTTTTTATTCATGGAATTTTCCAATCGATTTTTAACACAATTCCTGATAGGCAAGAATTATATAAATTATGTTGAAAAGTGTTTTGCCGATGACAATACAATATTTTAATATTTTTACAACTTAATTATAAATTAACCAGAGGGCCCGTGCGAGGATTTCGCACTGAAATCTAATATTTTTTAGGTACTTCTCTATTATGCTGTCGACCACTTTTCATAACTTATTTAACTGGCGTTTAATCTTACAATTTGGCGATAGTTTTTTACTATCGCCAAATTGTAAGATTAAACGCCAAAAATGCAGTCCCATTTACTTGATGTCAGAAGCATTATACGTGTTTATTAAATCATCAAGTGGTTTTTAATTCGACATTTGCGTGTGTTTTTCATTATGTTTTACTGGTTTATTAGTTATTTCATTAATTAAAATAACAATTGTGTCCTTAAATTCTTATATTTTATTTATTTATTTTGATATTCCAATGGCAACGTTCTCCCGATTATATGGCGATAGTTTTTTGTTATGAAAAGTGGTCGACGGGATAAAAGAGAAGTACCATTTTTTATCAATATGTAATAGTTATTAGATGCAGGTTTAAACTTCTAAAGAAAAAGCAAGGATAAAAATATCTGTAAACAACATTTAGTTGCTAGTCAATCCAGAATATCATCTAATTTATGCCATCAAAGTTAGAGTAAAAACTGATCCAAGATTGCTAAAGGCACGCGCGAGAAAAAAAAAATTAACAATCGTATTTTAACTGCATTAGAGGATGACGTCATCCGCTTCGGGAAAAACATGGGACATAGATATATAAATCTAAACATTTCAATTTCAATTTCGTTTTTAAATCATAAATATAAAATAAACCCGTGCGGTGTTTTTTATAATAATTGCTGAGCATCCTATAATGTGGTATTTTATTTTTTTGGCAACAATGTTTTGAGGAAAACCTTTCATTTCATTTAGGAAAACAATGCCGATTTAATTTTTAATTATCAGCAATTTTTAATCGAAAACATGTTTTAACGAAATGCTAAGTGTGCTATGTCAGAAGAGTTTTCAAAATCCTTTCATATGCTATCTCATTCGTCGTTCTTCGTTTCGTATTTTCAGAAAAAAAGGGATGTTGACAGGAGAAATAATATATATGATACATTCACTTGAAATTGATTGTTCTTTTTGAATTAGGCGGTCACAGGTGATAAATCGCCAAATATCTCTGTAACTCGTGCAATTGTATGGGAGTTGAAAAACAACGGATTTAATTATGTGACAGTAAAATGCTCGCCAAAATAGGCCAAAGCGCTGTGAAATGGCAAAAGTCAATATTTTAAAGAGTTAAAAGTAAAAAATAAATTGTTAAAAAAAATTTAACATACAGAATACGCTTTCATCAATTAATAATTAAATATCAATAAATTTACGATTACACGATGACAAATAAATTTAAAAGAGTAAAAAGATAATTTAAATAATGTTTCATTTTTCTTTCTGATTATCTTTTGTTGATAAATAAACAGAGCAAAAAGTATATATTTCAAATAAATTCATTATTTTGAGCTTCCTGGCAAACGTATAAAAAATAAATGAATTTTTTATAATAGAGGTCTTTGCCCAGGCCAAATTAATGCATTGTAATAGATATTTTACGTAAAAAATATGAATTGCGGTTAAAAAAATTCCGCGGTATTTTCAAGATGACCATTGGTTGCTTATAAAAGAGTGTTTTTAAAAAACTACTTTTGGTATTTCCGCATTATCCTGTCACCCATTTTCCATAAAATAAACTATCGCCAAAGTAATCGCCAGACCCAAACTCTAACGCCAAATAAACAAATGGGTGAATGTTGGCATTGGAATTTTTAAAAAAAATCGGAAAAGCTGCATTCACTCAAGTGTCAACTATCAATATTTTATTAAAATAAATTTTAAAATGTATTAAGGAAAACAGAAAAAAAAAATTGTATTGGATATTTATTTATTTACAATATTTTTCATAATTATCCCTCTCGACAGGTGAATGTTTGTGACGTCAGTAGAAACTGATCTAATCTATGTAACTATGCATCACTACATTTTCTCAATTCTTTTACCGCTTTTAAAATTTTGTCGAGGCCGTTTAAAAATACAATTGTTAGTAAAAGAGGATACTACACTCCGACAAAAATACTCGCTGGCTTACTTTAGTCCTGTGGGATATATTTGTTTTAATATCTCGTATATAATAATTCGTTTGCATTTCAATATTTATGAATGTTTTTTTTTCTTTTATTTCTTTTTTTGGTATATTTTCGTTCGAAAAGCACCCACTTTTTTTGGCACTGGGTAGCTAAAGTCGATCTGGACAAAGAACTTTCTGTACTTTTTTGATTTTGTTTCAAGACTTGTTTTTTATACCACGTCGAGTTTTAAACAAAGAAAACAAGTTTTCTCAAATTAGTGACCTAGCTAGATCGATTTCTTGTGCTCGAATTAGTGTAGTCATTAATTTTTGTGAAAATCGTTAGTGCTGTTTTCGATATATAGCAGCATTCTTAGTGCTGGGTTCCTTTTAATAGATCAAAATGACCTTTCCCGAATTCGAAACCTAGCTAGATTGATTTCTCGTGCTCGAATTAGTATAGGCAACACGTTTCGTGTAAATCGTTCGAGTATTTTTCCATTTATAACAAAAAATATTTTCAGGGCTGAGTTTGTTTTACGAATTTTAAACGAATTTTAAACGAATTTTAAACGAATTTTCTTGTATTCGGAACCTAGCTAGATCTTTTTTTCGTGCTCGATTTAGTACAGGGGACAATTTTCGTGAAAATCTTCCACGTCGTTTACGATATCATTCATAATCAGGAAAATCTCTTGCTCGTTTAATATATATGAATAATCGGGAAAATCTCTTGCTCGTTTAATATACCGGGTGATTATAATTAAAGTTACGATTTCAAAAACCGATAATTTTAAAACTACTGGTCAGAATGACTTGATATTTTAGCAGAACAATCGTGAGGCAATGGAATTTTGTTTGGCGAAGGAAAAAAAAAATAGTTCCAAATTGTGCCGATAGACGGCGTTGTCAGGGGAATGTCAGGGGAAAGACCAAAAATGTATTCTTGAACCCTTTCCGGCGCGGAGTAGATTTGTTTGCAAAATGATGAAATAATAGACTGACACCGGAATTTACAAACGAATCCATTAGTAAAAAGAAACTTGCTTATTTTCTGGTTCTTAATGAAAGGAAAATTTTAATTAAATACCGGGTGATTATAATTAAAGTTACGATTTCAAAAATCGATAATTTTAATTAAAACTACTGGTCAGATTGACTTGATATTTTAGCAGAACAATCGTGAGGCAATGGAATTTTGTTTGGCGAAGGAAAAAAAAAGTTTCAAAATGTGCCCATAGATGGCGCTGTCTGGGTTCACATTGTCTGAAGATATGCAAATTACTAATACGTGACATGCGCACCGCAGACATAGCAACCATAAAAATGCAGAGCAGCAGCTCTTTGCCTGAATGCTTCATCATGACTCTGACTATGAAGGATCGCGCTCTGCTCTTGAAGCTTTTTTATAAGAACGATGACTGTGCACTTACAGCTATTAGGAAGTTTCGGACATTAAAATCCATAAAAAAAGGTCCAATAACAACAAATGGTCTGCAAAAAAGGATTTCTAAATTCGAAGAGACCGGTTCATTTGACGTTAAACGGGGTAGAGGAAGGAAACCAGTTTCAACTGCGGCAGTGGAAGATGTGGCTACAGCATTACAGGAACATACTGACAGTGATGCTGGAATCAGCAGTGCAAGGGGGATTGGCCGAATGCTGGATATGCCGAACAGCACGGTGCGTAAAGTCCTACGGAACGTCTTACGCTGTTATCCGTACAAGATAACTCATGTGCAGGAGTTGCTACCTGCTGACCTGGAAGCACGTCAATCTTTTGCACTACAATTTCTTCCCCGGATGGAAGTGGACAACGGATGGCCATGGAACATTCTGTGGTCTGACGAAGCCCACTTTCATTTGCAAGGTTCTGTAAATACGCAAAATTGCAGGATATGGGCGACCGAGAATCCGTCCCAGCTACAGCCGTTACCTCGTCAGTCTGAAAAGGCCACTGTGTGGTGCGGAATAACGGCAGCGTTTATCGTCGGTCCATTTTTCTTCGAGGAGATCACACCTGCGGGTCCCGTTACCTGCACAGTTACTGGCAAGCGGTATGAAGCACTTTTGCGTAACCATGTTCTTCCGGCACTTCAACAGCGTCAGTGTGTGGATCGCATAATATTCATGCAAGATGGCGCTCCTCCGCACATTGCTACTACTGTGAAGCAGCTACTGAGTGATAATTTCGGAGATGATAGGATCATAAGCCGCCATTTTCCAACAACGTGGCCGCCACGTTCCCCCGACTTAAACCCGTGTGATTTCTGGCTTTGGGGGTACCTGAAGAATGTTGTTTATAGCGGGCGGATTCAGAATCTAGCCGACTTGAAGGCAAGCATCACACAACACACCCATTGCATTAGTACAGATACCCTCCGATCTGTTGTGGAGCATGCCGTTTTGCGCTTCCAATTAGTAGCGGAACAAGGCAGAGGGCATATTGAGCAACTTATGCCTTAATAATCAGTAAGGTGTTTGTTCCATGAAGATCTTTTTTTTTTCATTTTTTGTCATTATCGCTGTCGTTGCTGTAAACACGTAGTCTTGTGTTTTCGCTAATAAATTTTTAGTAAATCTCTGAACTCTATTTTTTTTCTTTTGGCAGCATCATTCCTATGTTTAACCCTTTAACGGGCGGTGGTCACAAAAAAGGACACCCAATTTTAATTCTAAAACTGACAAACGGCACCAAGAATATTTAATTAAAATTTTCCTTTCATTAAGAACCAGAAAATAAGCAAGTTTCTTTTTACTAATGGATTCGTTTGTAAATTCCGGTGTCAGTCTATTATTTCATCATTTTGCAAACAAATTTACACCGCGCCGGAAAGGGTTCAAGAATACATTTTTGGTCTTTCCCCTGACATTACCCTGACAACGCCATCTATCGGCACAATTTGGAACTATTTTTTTTCCTTTGCCAAACAAAATTCCATTGCCTCACGATTGTTCTGCTAAAATATCAAATCATTCTGACCAGTAGTTTTAATTAAAATTATCGATTTTTGAAATCGTAACTTTAATTATAATCACCCGGTATATGAATTTGGCGACAGTAATTTGGTCGACAGGATAACTAACAAGAACCAATTGTATATATAGTGTTACGAATATTGTAAATAGCTAGTGTTTGTGCTTAAAAATAATGTAAATAGTTCAATTAAGCTCTAGTCATAAGCTAATATTAATTTTTGTTGCATTGCAATATCTTAATTTGGTGATTTTTTGTAAGCGAGTAAACGCTATTGGATTTCAATAGGAGTCTATGGAAATTTGGCGAAATATTGGAAATAGCGTCAAGTTGGCGCCACTTTTGGCAGCTAATTTTGGCCACCAAATTTGGCGATATATCGCCAAGTTGGCGCTAAAATTGGCGACAGACTCGGGTCTCTTCCTCCTGGTAACCCCTCTAATAGCGTCCATCCTATCTAAATTCTCTACTTTCATGTTAATTCCCCCTAAGAAAAGTCAGGAAGCTCTGACCAATCAGATACGTTTCGTGGTATTAGAAGGATTCATGTGTAAACACAATTTTTATGACGTAATTTTCTTTATTTCCTGCTTTCAACACGTGATCATTTAATTATTATTTTAAACTTTCATTATTGTTTTTAATAGTCTCGCGCAAATACATTTTTTATTTGAGATAAAATATAATCATTTGCGCTTTTTTGGCAACAATATAAAAAATGACTTTTTCAATAAAAGATTTTTTACTCGATTTTTAAGGATTTTTTGAGTTTTTATTGTCCGACCGTGATAATTTTTTGAATTTCTGAAAGCTTGTTATATTTCGCGTCTGGTGGTATGATTTTCGAATCCGTAGGATGGCTAGAAAAAAAGTAATCGCTCCTCAAAAAAGTCCCTAATAAAAAAGCGATGAGACTAACCTGGAATATCTACGCAGATTTTCATTGGTCCATTTTTAAGCCAAAACTTTTTTTTATATAGAGAAGGATTTTTAAGGATTTTTTGAGTTTTTATTGTCCGACCGTGATAATTTTTTGAATTTCTGAAAGCTTGTTATATTTCGCGTCTGGTGGTATGATTTTCGAATCCGTAGGATGGCTAGAAAAAAGTAATCGCTCCTCAAAAAAGTCCCTAATAAAAAAGCGATGAGACTAACCCGGAATATCTACGCAGATTTTCATTGGTCCATTTATAAGCCAAAACTTTTTTATATATATAGAAGGATGTTTTTATTTTAAAGCTTTTATTTTTTCAGCATGACTACACAAATTTCTCGGCAATCTGTTGTTGACTTATGGGTTTCCAACCCAAATTTAAGCAAATTTGAAGCTGTCCTGTCATTTTTGTTGTAAAACTGGGGAATCCTCAGTTAACTGAAGACATTTTTAAGAGCCTGAAATCACGTGTCCGGACACTTTTTTTTTCAAATTCAACAAAAATGTTATAAATCGGAAAGAAATAGACAACGTTTTTATCAATACAATTCCGCTTGGTTTCGAGGAAGCTTTCACCTACCGGATTGCGTTATTCAAACAATAGAAAACGAAAAAATCTTAAATAAAAGCCACCCTGGTAGACCAGTTAAACATTATTATTATTATTTTAATTATTATTTAATCATTAAATTATATGAACTTAGAGTGTAAGTATGTATATTTTGTTCAAATCTTGCTAGTCAATTTTAAACCACTTTTAATAAATAATAATAATAATAATAACATAAATAATAATAATAATAATATAAATAATAATAATATAAATAATAATAATAATAATAATAATATAAATAATAATAATAATAATATAAATAATAATAATATAAATAATTAAATAAACCAAATATTTATCACTGTTTGAGCATTTTATTAGTGATACATTCGAAAAATAAGCAAAACCTAACTAAACTCCAACGCAATAATTTTGTCCACCTAGATCGTCAAAACGCCCCACTGTGGGTCGTATTGTTTTGTGATGCTAACTTTTGGGCGTGAATCTGAAATTTATTCTACCCTCGTTTAAGTTTCACAATGCATGAAAGGTATCCGGGAACTGGATTTATTTGTACTTTGCGACGTTATGTTAAGTAGGTGATTGGGGTTGTTTAGTGTCTATAAATAGGGAGTGAAATTGGATTTGGAACATCTAGTTGCGACATTGACAGTAATCAAGTTCCCAATTGTGTTGAGTTTAAGGGGCTTGGTAAGGTGTTCAAACGAAAAAAAGTTATTGTGATTCACGGAATCTCATTAGAGTAGTTAATATTTAAGAGAAATTGTGTTTCTAGTGAAAGAACATTTTAGCATGTAACCATCCTTAATCAAAAGGACAATTTTAAAATTGATTTTATAAGTAGTGTTTAATTTAGAAAGTTAGGAAAGGATTCCCCGGCCCCTTCCTCTTAATTATTTTCATCAGTTAACCCCTTGGGGACGAGCGACACGTATACGTGACGCATAAGATGCTCAGAATCCTAAATTATTCCCACCAGTTACTTTTTATTGTAAGCTTTGCCTTATTTAATGCTAGCATTTCTGCGGTTCAATTAGGCGATAATTTCTGTTTTGAAAAACCGGTGGTAAAAGATTAAAAATTCTGTAAAGGACGCTCGTCGCGAAGGGGTTAAATAGAATCATTCTATTAATTTACTCGCTTCACTGTTCACCTATTTGAAATTGTTAAATAAATTTGTTATTTGTTTTTGTTTTGTGGCTATGACCTCTTTACAACAGGAAATCGTGTTCGAAGGTTACGCCACAGTATAACCAGTTGTGTCGACAATCATCATGCTTCTTTTCCCTCATTTTCCGGTAGCTAAAAGTTCCTTTTGTTGAATTGGATCTCTAAAGGCTCAATCAGACACGGACAATACGCGCAACTTTAAGCACATCATGCAACTTTACACGCAGCAAAAAGAGAGGAGAAAATGATTACGCTTTGCTTAATGATGCGTTAAATACTGCGTCTAACTTGGTAAGCGGCTTCCTACAGGCAGTCCTTTATCGCTCCCTTGGCACATAGTACGCGGTCTGTCTGTCGTTTTTCGCAATTTTCTTTAGTTTATTTAACCGATTAGTTATTTATTTAATCGATTTATTGTATCCATATATCTATATATATGTTTTAATCTCTGAGCTTTAAAGGGGTGTGGCTGGAACTAAATTTATGAATTATGAGTAAGAGTTTAAAAAATGTTATGTGCTTTAGTTTACAGTAACTTTTTTTAAAAAAGGACAGGCCAGAAGAATAAAACTGTTATGCTACTATAGTTTAATGCAAGAACTGGAATTTCAGATATGATTATTTTTATATAATTTCATTGAATTATATTTGGATTTTGCGAAAACACTCCAACTGTCTGTTTTTTAGCACACTTTTTATACTGTAACGCTACATTTTTAAAATTTAAAATCCGAAAATTCGTTTAGAAAAAGTGTTTAAAAGTGCTAAAAACTTGTGTATATAATAGTACAATGTGCACTACTTCAATTATTTTTTTATTATTTATTTATTTATTTATTTTTAACGCTATGTATATTCTGATTTTTAAGTCAATCCAAAATACATAATTTGAGTGCTTTTCTTTAAGGAGTCAGTGGACATTAAAACTCAAATCCTACATTTTTCAATGGATTAATTTGAAAATTGGCAGGCTCTTAAATAACAAGCTAAAATAGATATATTCAAAATTTGGTGTTAAAATAATACGTTTTTAACTAATTAAATTTTTAAAGTAACGAATAATCGTCATATCACCATATTTTAAAATGCCCCATTCACATTTATTTTGCATAGAATATCACAATATTTATTTATGAAATCATTTTTAACACTCTCCAACCTAGTTGAAAAGTGTTTATGATTTCGGTTTGTCTGGTCGTCTGGCCGCCTGCCAGTGCTCTAACCCGCTTAAATATACTCGGATCGCCCTGAAATTTTTGTATGTTATTGTCGTTTTTTATAGCATGTTCCCTATTTCAACTGAAGTGTGTAGCACTTATTTCAAAGATATCCTCATGATAAATACAGCATGAATATACAATATAAAGGACATTAAACGTCTCATCTCTATACCAGATATATGAAAAAAAAATATAAACATAAAACAAAAAAGAAAAAAGAAAAAAAGAAAAAGAAAAAAGAAAAAAGAAAAAAAGAAAAAGAAAAAGTAAAAAGAAAAAGAAAAAATCTTTGCTGGGTAATTAAAATAACTGAAATATTTTTCAGAAATTTCTGACGCACTGCATTAATAACAAGAACCGAAAACCATGCGTCACGCATAGATTATGTAACGCCCCACCCCCCAAACACACCCAAAAAACTGGAACATAACTTCCCCGTTAAATAAGGTGACAGAAAACATGTAAGTAAACAATTTGGAAAACATATAACACATTCAAAAGTCCAGTTTTAGCAATAACTTTCCATAGTCAAACAACTAGCCGAATTATTTTGTGCAGCCCTGTATATATCTATAGATTTCCATATATACTACATAACAAGCTAAAATTTTGTTCAGTTAAAAATTTCACTTTTAGCAATTTTTGCCAGTAGATGGAAATACACTCGAATTCTTTTGAACAACCCTGTATATTATCTAAAGATTTTTGCATGCATCACATATTAAGCTAAAATTTAATTCAGGTCAAAAACACAACACATAACAACTAAACGCACTTCCAGTAATCACCAATAATAAAAGGCAATGTATCTTGTCCCTTCGTAGCCCTGTATATGAAGTTATTTATGATCTACTAACTTCTATTAGTATACTAAATACAATTCAGCAGGAAAATGCATAACGCAATTGAAAACTACTTTCAAGCAAATCAGGCCCATATGCAGTATTATTTACGATATCCTTTGTGTAGTCCTGTATATGATCAACGTAATTTATACACACTACATACTATGCAAAAATTTAGTTAAACGTAAAAACCCTAACCAAAGTTGAAAATGCACTTCCAGCAATTACCGCTTTTAGACAGTATAGTAACCGAACTATTTTGTGTGTCCCTGTAAATGAACAATAAATGCAATGAACACAGTACTTTCAATAACACTTGTAGTGCACTTTAGTTCTGTTCACTTCATTATTTAGCCAATATGAATTACCGCAATAGTATCATCAAAAGGCGCCGCAAGTGATATTTTCCCATAGTGCATTATGTAAAAGTAGTATTTTGTGTCACCCTGTAAATGAATAACGAATACTTTGCACCCCATATTCTACAGAACCCATGTTTTTTGTGCTCCTCATAAATTGCATATCAACTTCATTATGCTTGAAATGGTGTAACATCATCGAAATATACTTAAAATGATTTTTTTTTCATATCGACCGTAATATAACGGAATAATTTTGACTGTCCCTGTAATCGAACTATAAATGTTGCGCTCTTCACTTTCAATAGCGATCATGATATATTAAACGTCAATAACATTAAAAAAATTACTGGGCAATCAGAGTATATTTACTTGATTTACAGCTCCGACAGACGGACAGACAATAAGTCATAAAATTTTTCAACTATGTTGGAAAGTGTTAAAAATGATTGGTAAGAATAATTGGTGCTTAAATGATTGAAGAGTTTTTAATACTTTAACGTTTGATGGAATATGAAATTTTGAAACAAATTTTATTCACGAGGATCTATGACTAAAATTGAATCTCCTTGCACATACGTAAGGCAACGCTGGAAAATCCTTTTAAATGAAAAAATATATAAATATTACAATAACACAAATTAAATAAAACAATTTCCATTGTAAAAAGATGAAGTTAATGCTTATATTAATAATTACTCTAATGAAATTCCAAAATACTTTTAGTAACTGATTAACATTTTTTCAATTACTTTATTTATTTGCAGGAAAAATGATTCGTTTAAATAATTTAACAGAACAAATGATATATTTCATAAAAGGTGAAATGATAATATTGCAATGTTATTAAGAATTGTACATATTAAATATTGATCAATATAATATATTATGTAGTGCGATATACTACATACATGAACATACGGCTATTTTTTCTGTACGCACTCTCTTGCATTCAAGATGCAGGAGAGTGCTTGGCGACATTGGCGACAAATAGACGAAACGGTATCAAAGTTCATAAAAATCAAAAAGAAATCCGAAATCCTCGAAGGAGTGGCTTACGTAAGCTCCTGTGACGTTATTGGTCCGATTAAGCAGTTCACGTAGCAAAATCCATTTGACGTGGAAAAAACTGCGTATAATGTTTAACATTCGTTTTCTCAATCACACAGCGGTTTAGCGCAACAGCTGAGAGAAAAGATGTGTGATGAGCTTAAAGTTTCGTTTAAATAGCGTGTCTGATTGCCGCTTAACAGTTTTTTAAAGGACGAATGAAAACATGACTTCCGAATTCGCATCTTCTTTCCTATGATCGAAGAAACACTTGGCTTTTAGCAAAAATTTTTCACTGCTCGCTACCAGTGCCCGATTTACGGCAGGGCATTCGGGGCACGGGCCCAGGGCCCCGATTTTCAGGGGCCCCCAAATGCTACTAAAGATTTTTCAATTATTGGCCAAAACAGTTTTGACTGTCAAAAAACAAAATTAAAATGGAAAAAAACTGTTTGTCAGAGATTGTCTATATGTCAAAGTAACTTCACTTTTTGCTGATTGTTTTTTAACAATTTATGTGCAGTAATGTACAGAACTCCATTTTTGGGATAGCCATATTATTTCATTTTTATTTATTTTACATGTAAGGCCCTCATGGTTAACATGGACAAAGCCGTGTGGTTCTGCTAGTTACTTGTGTAAATTTAGTTTTTTTTTTTCATACAAGGTTTGTATTTGAAAGAAAAAGTTGTTTGATTAATAGGATATGCTAATATTTTAACCCTTTAACGTTCATTGCTTTCCCCACGAAACCACAAAACTTTAATTACGAAACTCAACAATGACAGAAGAATTTTAATAGAAATGTTTTTCATTTATTATGTATGTGAAATATCGCTTTTTTATTATATAAAAATAAATTTGTTCATAATTTCCGGTGTCAATCATTTATTTCAACATCTTAACAATTGAAGTGCTTTATACGTTAAAGGGTTATATAATTATAGCTTGGCACTGCGGTAAATTTATTATTAGTTGTTGCCTACTTTATCATTCCAGATATATGGACATGCATAGAGAAAGGTAATCAGCACTACACAGTTTATTATAAAATTCAATTAAAAATTCATAATTATCAAATAATTATTTTAAAGTAAATTAATGATTATCAAATTTAATTTTTTTAATTAATATTTTAAAGAAATTATCAAAGTCAATAGTAGTTATCTTAATAAGTACTGCTTTCGATATTATATTTTTTTTATTAAAAGAATCTGTGCGAGGGGGCCCCCCATACGCATCTGTGCCCAGGGCCCCCAAATTTCTAAATCGGTCCCTGCTCGCTACTGCTCAAAATACACGTTGCTACATAATACTGATACACTGACAGGGAATTAAAAACAAACTATACTCACATCATTAACAAATTTTTTTAATTCTTTCTCTTCTTGAAGAAACTTTCGACCTGAAGGAAAGAAATGAAGTAGAAATTTCGAACGAAGCCACGGGAAGAGCATTCGTTGCACCGTCATGGCACACAAGCTGCAAAATAAAATAAAACAATGATAGTCCGGAAGGTAACGATATTTTTTATTTAACAATTTTATGAAAGTTGATCTTCGAATATGTGTCCTTATTTAATCAATCACGTAAAGACCGTTAGCTATCGCAACAGCGACTTCGGGTCTGCAACATCCCCCCCGATCAAAGCGAATTGGATTGCATCCTGATTAAGGATGTTTCGATGGCAATCATCGACCGGCAGCAATCACCCATAATCGAGCTCATGTACACCCCACTTTGATTGGGCGATGTTACGGCGCATCCATCGCTGTCGCCACAGATGATGGATTTTTCCGTGACTGATTAAGTAAGATCAATTATACATAGAGATCGACCGAAACAGAAACCAAAACCGGATTTCGGTGATCTTCCCACTTTCGGCAGAAACCGAAACCGAAAGTGTCGAAAAAAAATTAAAAATTTGATTAATACATACATAACTATATATAATTATTAATTAATTAATAACAAATAACTAATAATTACTTAATAATAACTAATTACGTTACTAATTAATTTATTAATTATACGTGTATTGAATCACATTTCTATCAAACACATGTACATATATATAGGGGAGACTTGGGAGAGTTGATCCCTAGGGAGACTTGCTCCCTATGTCTAAAACCAGGGGAAAAATGCAATTAAGTCTCTGAAACCGGCAATACTAATAAAGTGATTCCTTATCAACAGATATAACAGCAGAATTTCATTTACCCATTTTTCTTTTTGCTGTAAGAAAAGAATATCTGATTTCTTACAATCAAACTTCTTTTTCAGTAGGTAGTTTATGTTTCTTAGTTTTTGCTAAATATAACTAAATTACTTAAGTTGATTGATATAATTTACTAACATTCCTTACTGCTTAAATGTCATTATTTAAATCCAAAACAGTTTCTTTACTTTTGATTTAACAATTATTTTTCCAACACATGCACATTAGGGACACTTGATCCCCATTGTATGGGGGGACTTGATCCTGGGGATCAAGTGTCCCCAAAGTTAAGCAAAATTAATGTTAAATTTTATTAACCCCTACTCCTAATTGTGACTTTCAAGACACATTTAGACAATATCAATATTAGTTAGACTATGGATACCTTGATTTTGGATGGTTGATAAAGATAGAAAATTACTATATAGCTGCAGATGATGGTTAGCAAGCACATGGTGACTGTGCAAGGTTTGTTTTGTTGTTACTTTTGGATTATTTTTAAGTCAGAAACCTATTTATAAATAAGAAACGTATAATTCCACTTAATATGTTTTATGTAACCAAGTCTTAAACACCCTATGTCCATATATATATTGAGCTAAAAATTTAATTTGTGCAATAGAGGGTTCATTTTATTGCAGTGATTAAGATCTCTGTGTTTATCTTTACTTTTTACAGTCATGCCACGTATTTATAAACCTAAAGACGTATTCAACCAACACCCCCTAGATAAGAAAGCCGTGACACGCGTCTCAAAAACGTCATACCAAGCAGGCAAAACAAAGAAAAAAATTCGAACAACTTGCATGTTTCGATTTCGATGGCTTGTGGAATTATTAACTATTAGTCGTAAACAATAAATATTAATTCTATGAGCCAATGAAATCGAAACATGTAAGCTGTTCGAATTTTTTTCTTTGTTTTGCCTGCTTGGTATGACGTTTTCTTGACGTGTGTCACGGCTTTCTTATCTAGAGATCGTTGGTTCAACCCAGAAAAAGCATCAGTGTTGCAGACTTACAGGCAACATTGAAGGCTGTAATAGATGGATCCAGTTTTAAAAGTACAGCAAAATCCATTCATATTAATGTGATGACTTTAAAACGTTATGTGAGAAAACAAAAATCTCAAGAAAGTGACATTTCTTATGAATCAAATTATAAGCACTCCCAAATATTTTCAGTTAACAATGATCTTTTGTTTGTATATTTTAAAACATCAAGTAAATTAGATCATGGACTTACTCAAATACACACTAATCATCCTGCTCAAATAATAACAATTTATCGAATTTCTGAATTGAACGGAATTGTTTATCCTAAAGCCAAGATGCCAACTAACATAATAAATTGATTTAAAATCACTGGCATATATCCCTTAAACAGGAATTATTTTTCTAAAGATGATTTTTTATCATCTTTCGTCACAGATCAACCATTAACCCCAACAAGCAGTAATACAATTACAGTTAAACTAAACATAGTGACTCCAGAAGACATACAAACCTTCCCTAAAGTTTAATTATCCAAAACGGGGAAATAAAGCATCTTTAAAAATTTTGACAATCACACCAACTAAAAGACAGATTGAAGAAGAAATACAAGATCGCCGACTGAATAAAAAACATAAATCAAGAAAAACTCATTTCATCTCAAGAAAGAAAAGTAAAAACACTGAAAATGAAAGCCCCCGAATCTTCAGAAAGTGAGAGCAGCTGTAGTGTTCAAGATTCAACCGAGCCAGATTCACTTGATGAACATTCTGATGAAATTATCGAAGATCCACAAAATTTGTCAACTGATGAAAGTGACTTTGTCATTGTGCGATTTCTAGGAAAGAAGAAAATTAGTCATTTCGAAAAATTGTAAAGAAGATTTCATCATCTGAATGCAAAATCAATTTTTTAAGAAAAAGAGGACTTAATTCCGACCAACTTATTTATCCAGAAAATGTTTACATTAGTGTTGTGGGCAATGACGAACATTGTCAAAAAAGTACCTAAACCAGTCATGCTTGGTGGAACTCTTCAAACTGCAACAATTTTAACATTTACGTTTGACTTTTAAAGCTTTGAAAATGTTTTTCGATCATTAATTTTAGCAATAATAATCATTCATATTGAAAACAGTGATTTTTACCAGATGTAGAATTTTTTGTGTGTTTTTCTCCCTTTTTTACATGTTAGTCAACAATAAATTTGATTTCTACAACTTAATTTGAATCATTTCAATGCATCTGTTTCAAGGATCAAATCTCCCTTGGAAAGGGATCAAGTATCCCTGTAAGTGGGGAGACTTGATCCTTTTTTTCTTTTTTGGAAAATAATTTATATTTATTTAAAAAATGGTTCCTTAAAAATAAAAAAATTACTACAACATTAAAGACACATAAGCCTTTAATAATAACTAGAAACATTTAAATTTTTTTTTTGTTTTTTTCCAAAATAAAAATTAAAAACTGAAAAAGGATTCAAGTCTCCCAAGTCTCCCCTATGTGTGTGTGTGTATAAGTTTCAAACAAAAATGAAACATAAATAATACAACTTCTTTATTTTACTATTTTATAACAACCAATAATTATAGGCATTTATCAATAAATAATTAACAATGTAGTTAACTAATGTAAAACAAATTCAATAATGAATATTTAATTTTTAAATATATTCATATTTTCAGTTCAATATTTTGCATTTAAATTGATTGAACTACAGTAATTAAAAGTTTATATTTTAGGAAATTAACATTGAATATGTTTTAACCATTTTATAATTACGAGCAGTGAAGACTGAGCTATGCTCGGTCAAAATTAGCTTTTAGTTCAAACATCATGAGCCATGACCAAAATTACCTACTAATCAAATTTTCTCGAACATGTGACCAAGCACAATTATCTTCTCGTGCCCAAAAACCATGGGATACAAAATTTAGTTCAAATCGTCTTAACCATTTTTAAAATAAAATTAGCTAGATCCATAATGATGCATGACCAAAATGACCCACTAATCGAATTTTTTCGAGCATGTGACCTAGCCCAATGGTTTTCTCGTTCTCTAAAAATGTAGGATACTAAATTTGGTTCAAATACACTGAACCATTTTCTATATAAAAATAACTTGACCCATAAAGACCCATGACCAAAATGACCCACTATTGGAATTTTCTCGAGCATGTGATGGCCCAATGATTTTCTCATGCCCAAAATCCGTAGGATGCAAAATTTAGTTCAAATCGTCTGAGCCGTTTTTAAGATAAAAGTAGCTTGATCCATAATTACCCATGACCAAAATGACCCACTTTTCGAAATTTCTCGAACATGTGTCGTAGCCCAATAGTATTCTTGATCCCTAAAACTGTAGGATGCTAAACTTAGTTCAAATCCTCTCAGCCGTTTTTAAGATAAAAATAGCTCGACCCATAATGACCCATGACCAAAATGACCCACTAATCGAATTTTCTCGAACATGTGACCTAGCCCAACATTCTTCTCGTGCCCGAAAACCGTAGGATGCAAAATTTAGTCTATATAGTCTGAACCGTTTTTTAGATAAAATTAACTTGACCCACAGTGACCCAAAAATGACCCACTAATCGAATTTTCTGGGACATGTGACCTAGCCCAATGATTTTCTCGTGTCCGAAGCTCGTAGGATACAAAATTTAATCAAAATCGTTAGAGCCGTTTTTCAGATAAAGTTAACTTGACCCGCTTTGACCCAAAAATGACGCACTAATCGAAAGTTCTCGAACATTTGGCCCAGCCCAATATTCTTCTCGTGCCCGAAAATGGTAGTATACAAAATTTAGTCAAAATCGTTTGAACAGATTTTGAGATACAATTAGCTTGACCCTGACCGATTGTGACCCAAAATGACCCACTAATCGAATTTTCTCGAACATCCCAATGGTTTTCTGGTGCCCGAAAACGGTAGGACCCAAAATTTCGTCAAAATCTTTAGAGCCGTTTTTAAGATAAAATTTGCATATCATATATTCTAATACGAGCAAATCTTGAGTGTGTGTGTGTGTGGTTATGCAAATTTTATCTTAAAAACGGCTCTAACGATTTTGACGAAATTTTGCATTCTACCGTTTTGGGGCACCAGAAAACAATTGGGATAGGTCACATGTTCGAGAAAATTCGATTAGTGGGTCATTTTGGGTCATTTTGGGTCATGGTCAAGCTAATTGTATCTAAAAAACGGTTCAAACGATTTTGATGAAATTTTGTATCCGACCCTTTTCGGGCACGGGAAGACTATTGGGCTGGGTCACATGTTCGAGAACTTTCGATTAGTGTGTCATTTTTGGGTCAACGCGGGTCAAATTAATTTTATCTAAAAAACGGCTCTAACGATTTTGATTAAATTTTGTGTCCTACGAGTTTCGAGCACGATAAAATCATTGGGCTAAGTCACATGTCCGAGAAAATTCGATTAGTGGGTCATTTCTGGGTCATTGTTGGTCAAGATCTAAAAAGCGGCTCAATTAACATTAAATTTTGCATACAATGGTTTTCGGGCACGAGAAGACTGTTGTGCTAGGCTAGGTCACATGTTCGAGAAAATTCAATTAGTGGGTCATTTTGGTTATGGGTCATTATGGGTCAAGCTATTTTATCTTAAAAACTGCTCAGACTATTTACACTAAATTTTGCATCCTATGGTTTTTGGACACGAGAAGACTGTTGAACTAGGTCACATGTTCGAGAAAATTCAATTAGTGGGTCAATTTGGTCATGGGTTGAACTCAAATTTGAACTCAAATTTAATTTTGACCGAGCGAGGCTCGGTCTTTCCTGCTCGTGTATATATATAACCACACACAAGATTTGCTCGTATTAGAATATATGATAAATATTATTAATTTAATGGACGTTTAAATATAGATATATATTTAAATATTGCTGAATATTATTATTAATTATTTAAAATTTTGTACAAACATTTTTATGGTACATATGTTTAAATAACATGTTCACTTAATAAAAGCTTTGCCACTCCCTGCCTCTCTAAGAAAGTATTGAAATGGCACCCTGTTTGAAAATTTTATCTCCGGTGCCAAGTTGACTTTCTGTGACTTCTAGTGAATCCAAAACTATTTATTTTCATATAAAACAAAACGTAATTAATTTATCAATAAGACAGAAATAGTTTCCAATTATACGAATTTCATCTAATTAAAAAAAATAGTAATAATAATAAGTATACATATCTCAATATATCTTTTGTAATAAATTTCGTAAATCTTCATATAACAATATAATATATTACTTTTAGATGCTAAAGGTGTAAAATTAACAACTATAATATAAATTAAAATAACTTTTATTAGTTGTTTTACATGTTTCGACTCTTTCTGAGTCATTTTCAAAAACAAAATGAGAATATTCTAAAGCTGCACGGGCTTTGAGGTTATTATTTTCATGTACTTTTTTAAAAATTACGCACGTTATCTATTATTTTTTACTTGATTGTTTATTTTCATATCTTTGACCATGGAGTAATAAATCTTCATATGTTTTAAAAACACCTTTCTCATAAAGCATTTGAAACAATCTGGAGTTTCAAAGTAAAAATTTTCTATTACTGTTAAGTTTGCAGCTTTTAAAGATCACGTGATAAGCGTCTTTTAAGTTTAGTCATATATGCATCGCTTGCTTTATAATTTACACTCGCATCATGAATCAGTCATGACGGATAATGATTAACAGTGGAGTTCACAGCAATAAATAGTGTCTCATTTGAGCCGATACAACTCATATCAATGAGTAAAGTTGAAATATCCGAAAGAAGGAGCGGTATTATGAAATACATATAGTTTTGGTCGAGTTTCGGTCAGGCCGAAATTTTGGCAGCGGTTTCGCTTAAAACGAATATTCGGCGAAACTCCGATTTTGCGCCGAAATCTAAACCGAAATTTCGGTTGATCTCTCATTATATATTTAAAAATCAGTTTGTATAAAATGTTTAGCTAAAAATGTCTGTAGTAGCTATATTAGACTAAAAGTTTGAAATCAAATTCCTTTTCGCAATGTCAAAAAATCGCCGCTGTACGAGAAAAAACGCTAAAATTGCATTGATAATTGTATTATAAATCGCTATATTCTGAAATCGGGGAAGACAAAACTTACTAAATTAGGCTAAAAGTTTGAAATAAATTGCTTTTCCGAATGGCAAAAAATCGCTAAAAGTCGCATTAAAAATTCGCTAAAATGCAAAACTCGTAGAGCACAAAATTTACTATTATTAGGTTAAAAGTCTGAAATGGAGTTCTTTTTACCAATGTCAAAACAAAATCGACGCAAAATATAAAAAAAACGCTAAAAATCGCATGACTACTGTACGGATTCCAAATAAACATTAATGACCAGAGGACAAAAATTGCTATATTGGTCTAAATGATTAGAACCGGATTCTTTTTATTAATGTAGAAAAATCGCCTCGAAACGTCAAAAAACGTTAAATATCGCATTGAAAATCGCACTAAAAATCGCTAAAGCTCTAAAATGCTGGAGGACAAATTTTACTATATTACGATAATAGTTTGAAACGAAATTCCTCATTCGAATGACAAAGAATCGCCACAATACTCGTAAAAACGTTACAAAACGCATAAAAATTTCCCGAAAAATTCAAAAATCTCTGTATGAATTCTGGATAAACTTTATTGAAAAGAGGACAAAATTTATAATGGGTTAAAAAGTTGCAATCGGATTATTTTTGTGAATATGGAAAAATTGCATAAAAAATAAAATTTAAAAAACGGGCTTCGACGTGCATTACAACAGATATAGAGGGGCCTGCCTACTAAATTTTGTAACTCTGTGTGCAACGGTCGCTTCAGAACACGACACACATACACTTATACAGATAGACAGATACACAAACTTATTTCCTTATTATTATAGAATATACAAAATAATAAAATTCAATTGCTATAAAAAAAACTTAATTTCCAGTTAAATCGTCACTAAAGCAACATAAGCAGTGGGATGCAAGAAGCTACTATTGCTTATATCTAGTGGTAAAAGTGCCGGTAAGAAGTGTTCTAATTTTTTAATTAATGTTTAAAAAACAATTATCCAAACCCTTTGAAATTTTCAGGAGTAATAAATGTAATGTTCCGAAGTATAATTATACATTTCTGGTTAAAATATTGATATTTAGTTGAAAAAACAGTAACTCATGAAACGCTGGACTTCCACTGCTACCCTGGTTTATTTAATGAACAATATTCTTTCTTTTGGTTCGAGGCTACAAAAAATCGTCTGCTTGGGATTAACATTCAGAACCACACAATTGAAAAGCATTGTGTTTACAAAAAATAAGCTTATATTTTATTTCTATATCGAGTTTTAGACCTTTTCAGGAACAGGCATAGGTTACATATGAATTCTTTTCTCTATTTCAATGTAATTTCGTGCATAATTTTCCATTTATTTATAAAATGAAATAGGTATATATGAATTCTCTGACATGTATTTATTGAATATTATCGAATGTTTTTATGGAATTCGTACAAAATAAATCTAAGGTATTTTACGCATGCATTTATCTTTATTTATTCTGCATCAAGTGACGCAATATGTAAAGAAACGTGCTAGTCTCTACTTTTACCAGGGCTACACTAGATACCGGGCTGGCTCATTCATTATCAAAACGTCACAAATGGTGTCTGGCCGCGACCAGTGATTGGTACAAAGTGACACGCCCATCGTTTTGTGCCAATCGCTGTATGTCTTTCGTCGCCAGCCACCATTTGTGACGTCATGATAATGAATGAGCCTGCCCGGTATCTAGTGTACCCTAGAAGTGTAGCCCTGCTCTTCACTACGTGATTCTTAATGCGACGTCACATGGATACAGTCCATTACTTCTACGAAGACTCTATACAACGAACCAACCAAAGAAAAAAAAGACGATCGTTGTGAATTTTACTTAATATCTGGGCTAATTATTAAAAACTAAATAAACATATGATGCTCAGGTGCATCAGGACTTTCCTTTAACAATCCTGCGGTAGAGTTCGCTAGTCATCGCCAGGAAATAAACAGACACACAGAGCGAAATTTTTTTTTATTAGTATAGATAGATTTACGAAACCACTGTGAGGATGATTTTACTGTCACATATATATTCAGGGCGTATCATGAATTTTTTTATTTGGGGGGGGGGGTAGATTTTAGGCGTTACTTACTACCCCCCGAGTTTTTCGCGCCTTTTTCAGGAGGAGGAGGGTCCGACATTTGCGTACTTTTACGTTATTTTCAACTACTCCCAGATTTTTTCGCACCATTTTAGAAAGAGATATTTTTTCTCCTTTTAATTTTTAGTTTCGTTAACTTGTAGCATCTATTTATCTGATGTTAGTGCTGCTGACAGAAGTGGATTTCCATTTTATGCCCGTTCACCCCCCCCCACACACACACACACACACCCCTGTTTGATGCTTTTTCTTTCAACGGCCTCAAAAGGCAATGTAGAATGCTATTAAAGAAGTGCAAAGTAATCAAATTTAGGTTTTTGGCATGATAAAAGTAATTATATTTGCATGAAAATTAAAAATATAAAACACAATCTTCAATGAATGAATATTAAATACTTTCGGTTTCTGAAGAATGGAATGATAGATTTCCTCATACATAGAAGAGCACAAAGAATATATTTTTATGCAATCAAGGAGAATATGTCGATCTCAAAGACGCTTTTAAGGGAACTTTTTCTTGAGAATTACTTTAGCGATTTCAATATTATTAATATTATAATTAGAAATTTTCAGACCGTTTTGTTTTTATAGAAAATCAGTTCTTTTTTACCATCATTCGTTTTAAAAAACTAGAATTTTTGTTTGCAAAGTCGCGTGTGATCACTCTAATAGCTTAATTACTTCCAAAACATATAAAAAATGAAATTGCACCAAAAGTTTCGGAGCAAAATGTATTTCGATATCTTCCCTTTTATAAAGGTCAAATTTTACAATCCAATCAATAAAAAAACTTTGCATTATTTCGAAACCCAAATGTTTCATTTTCGTATAAACATTGATGATTATTGTTTAATAACAATCACCATCTTCTAACGGAAATGCCTCCAGCATACAGCTTCTTCCTGTTTTGACATATGAAACCACTGATATAGCCAGTGATCCTATGAAACGAGGATTTCTCACTGCAGTCAAATATTTTTAGCAATATCCAATATTTATTAGATGCAGGTTTGTTTTTCTAAAGAAAAAATAAGGATTAAAAATTTCTGCAAACAACATTAGTCAAGCCAGAATATGGTCTAATTTATTCCATAAAAGTTACAGTAAAAACTGACTGGAGATAGCAAAAGGCACGCGCGAGAAAAAAAATTAACAATCGTATTTTAATTGCATTAGAAGATGACATCATCCACTTCGTTAAAAACATGAAACAAAATAAACTGAATGTATTTAAAATACAATTAAATGTAATATAACAAAGCATACCTTTTATTCTACACGTGAAATACCACTGCTTCGATCGATCGATGGTGTATTTTCTTCTAAACATTTGAATTTTGATTTTGATTTTTAATCATAAATATAAAATAAATCCGTACAGAGAAATCATACTTTATTTTTTCTGTGTGTGTGTGTGTGTGTGTGTACTATTTATTTTTTTATAATCATTGTTGAGCATTATATAATGCGGTATTTTATTTTTGTGGGAACACTAATTTGAGGAAAGCCTTTCGTTTCATTTATAAAAACAATGCTGATTTAATTTTTAATTAACAGCAATTTTTAATTTAAAAAATATATATATTAACGAAATGTGAGTCTACTATGGCTCAATACGCTTCAAAAACCTTTCGAATGACACCTCATTAGTTGTTGTGCGTTTCGTAAATTCATAGAAAATGGGATTTTGACAAAAGAAATAATATATAATGATAAATGCTTTTAAATTTTGGTTAGTAATTTTGTCCGCTTTTCACAATTAAAAAACAATACTATTAAACCTGCACTGCGCCCCCCCCTGTGCCTCAATTATATTTTAATTGTTTTTTCTATTTTATTATAAGGGGTTTTTTTTTTTTGCCACCTGTGCTTTTTTTTTTGCCACCTTACGTCTAGGTCCTGCACTGCTGATGGCATTTGATTGCAGGGCTCCCAAATAGTCCACTTTTTGAGTACCGGTATTTTCTTAGAAAAGTTTTATTTTTACTTTCTTCAATCTTTACAAGAAGAAAGTATTGGATTCATGAAAATTTTCGAGTTCCGGTTTTCGACGGATTTATACGTTTTAGAAGGTCCTGAACACGATTTGACTATTTTTAGAAAATGTCTGTCTGTGACTCTGTCTGTCTGTCTGTCTGTCTGTGACAAAAATTTTGTGGGCGCTCTATCTCACGAACTAATGCTCGGAATTTAATAAAACTTTAGATTCAGTTAGTCCCTAATATAAATTGGTGCTGATTAGTTTTTGGTAAAAATCGCCCGGCAGGTGGCGCTGCTATGCAGCATTTTTCACGATTTCCGCAATAGCTCTATCTCAAGAACTAATGCTCGGAATTTAATAAAATTTAGATTCAGTTAGTCCCTGATATAAATTGGTGCTGATTAGTTTTTGGTAAACATCGCCCGGCAGGTGGCGCTGCTATGCAGCATTTTTCACGATTTCCGCAATAGCTCTATCTCACGAACTAATGCTCGGAATTTAATAAAACTTTAGATTCAGTTAGTCCCTAATATAAATTGGTGCTGATTAGTTTTTGGTAAAAATCGCCCGGCAGGTGGCGCTGCTATGCAGCATTTTTCACGATTTCCGCAATAGCTCTATCTCAAGAACTAATGCTCGGAATTTAATAAAACTTTAGATTCCGTTAGTCCCTGATATAAATTGGTGCTGATTAATTTTTGGTAAAAATCACCCAGCAGGTGGCGCTGCTATGCAGCATTTTGAAGGATTTACACGATTTTAGCGATATTCATATCTCAAGAAATAATGCACGGAATTTAATAAAACTTGAGCTTCAGTTAGATATTGATATAAATTGGTGCTGATTCATTTTTAGTCTATGCGAAACCTGTGTGAGATAGAAGAAAGTTTTGGGATTGACACATCCGACTAGTTAGATTTGTCTTGTAAATTTTGCAGAACCCACCTTCGGAGGTAAATTTTTGCGGAAATGTTATAGAAACCTACCATGAAAATTTCGGTTAAAAAATATTGGTATTCAGCTGGCGGACCACTTGGAAGCCCTATGATTGTTTTTCTTGTTCACATTTGGTTTAATTTTGATTATTTTATTCTTAACGTACGATGCGTTTTATGAATTGATCTATTTAAACAATAATAAGGGCAGCATAAGGAAATATAAATAGCATATTTGCCTATAATTAAAGGGGGGTGAGAAATTGCGCGAATATAATAAGCTGGATGTCCATTTAATCGATAGCTTATTAAGTATATTTGACTGTACAAAGAAAGTTGTAAAACATTAATACAAAACTTCAGTTACTTACTCATCAACATATTTGGAAAGCTTCACAAGTTCTGCTTTGGTTTCTTTGTCTTGTTTCAATCCTAAAACAAATTCTTCAGTGCGGGAAAAAAAGAAAAAGAAAAAAAAGTTACATTTTATAGTTATCGAACAAAGCATTGAGGAGTAACAGCACTTTGCCTAGTTCAACATTTCGAAAATCTTTTGTTCGCTTAAAGTACAGTCTTATTACAAATGAATCATCGGGTTTTGATACGTTACTACGTGCGAACTAGGAAACGTATATGTTTCCATGACAACTCAAACGAGAGGGCGATAACTACAGTTTCGCGCTGCGTGTGCGTCATGCGCGTGTGGTTGCCATGGTTGCTGCGGGAACGTCATATTCAAAATGGTGATTAGACAGCAGAAAGCGTTTTGTGTACTAGAATTTTCAAAGTGTAAATCGCTTATAACCGTTCAGAGAGCATTCCGGAAGGCATACAAATGCAAACCACCAACCCAACAAAGCATTCTGCGCTGGTATTGACAGTTCAAAGAAACCGGTTGTTTATGTAAAAGCAAAAGTTCCGGCCGACCAAGCATTACTGAAGAAACAGTGAACCGAGTTAGAGAGAGTTTCATCCGTAGTCCCAAGAAATCAACAAATCGCGCTAGCCGCAAACTTTCCATTCCACAGCTAACGGTGTGGAAAATTTTGAGATAAAGATTACGATTATCGCCTTGACATCTGCCGTTCACTCAAGGAGCACATACTGAACATCTATAGTAGGGACATGAATATTGTATACTTTAGGTTTATTTTTATGTATAACTCATTGTTGTAACCCAATTATGTTCCGAAATAAACGCTTCGGAAACCCGATGATTCTTTTGTAATAACCCTGTATTATTAGAACACTCGAGAATCTTCTTTTAGAAATCGAACAGGAGTTTCAAAATAAGTGTACACAGTTCTGCCAATTTTCAATCAATGAACTTCAATCTTTTTCAAAAATTAATCATCTAATTTTTTTTTTTGTGTGTGTGTGTGTGAAATACGTAGTATTTAAATTTTTGATATACTGATATCTCGCTTTTCTGTGAAGCATTAAGTAACGACATTTGTAGTTGAAAATTTACATTTAATTTTAATCGATGCCATTTTTCTAAAAATGCATCTTTTAATAAACGGCCACGTGTATCACTAGTTTTAGAACTAAAAAAAGTAATTTTTTGTCTCAATCTACTATGCGTTATCGAGCCCTCCCTCCCCCTCTTCGCTTGACCCTTTTTTAAGCGTTCAAACCGCCAATGTTTAATATATCAACTCAGAAAAAAAGAACAATTTTCAATTAATATAAAGTGAGCAAAAGGGTATTTGCAAACTAGATGAATTTGTTGCATCACACACAAATAAATACAAAATGAACTACGAATAAAATATATAAAAATATTTACAAAGCAAATAAACATATTTAATATTTGACTTGATATTTATATTGAAAATATAAATATATAAAAAAAGTAACATTTGTGATGACAAAAAAGTATTTGCACACTATCAGTGAGAATAAATATATAGTAAATATTTAAATGTAAAAAGCAGTACTAGTATTTAATATGCTTCGCTTCAATTACAGAGTGTTATCATGTGGCCATTGATTCGATCAATTTGTGACATGTTTCGCTGTTGAGTTTTAGCCGTTCTTCCTTAAGAGCTTGCTCAATATCAACTTTGTAAGAAATTTTCTTTTTCCGTACTTGCTTATCCAAAATATTCTGCAAATTTTCGATAGGATTGAGGCCTGGAGATTGTGGTGATGTTTGCAATAATTTTAGGTAGCTTTTAATACAAAAAATTATTAAGTTACCTATTGCAGCCGTTCGGAGGAAAGCAATTCCGGAAAATTTTGGTATATTTTCACCGATCATGACCCCCAGACCCCAAAACCACCCTCCGTTCAAATGTTGATTTATATATATATATATATATATATATATATAATTATTAATTAATTATATTAGGACGAATGGGTGGGTAGATGTTGGATTGAGGAGGTGTGTGGCGGAGTTGATGGGAAAACGCATGGTTAATTTATATTTACGAAAAAAAAGGGCATTTTGATATAAACATTTTATAATGGACTATGATATGATACTTTTATATGCGAATTAATGTAGTTGTATTTATATATTCATTAATTAATTTAAATGAATTATTCATTACTATTAAGAATGTTTTTGATTAATTGTATTTACATTAATGCCCACGGTGGTCAATATCATATTAACTTCTAATTTAATGTATACTTTCTTAAATGCTAATATAATACATATATTAATTTTAATAAATGTTCTTCCCTAACCACTTTTATCATGTGTATTTAATTTTTAACTTTGTATGCAAAAACATAATATGTAACTAATTAATTTCAATATTTAATTAATATTAATTTTAAATCCTTAGCATCTTAATTCAAATAATTTAGTATTTTAATTTGAATTTAATTTAATTTTTGTGATGTTGCATTTTTGGCAAAGCTATTTAATAGTGGCTATGTCATTTCTTGGTACATGTATTTTTATGTAGCATTGATCATTAATTATACCACTTTACATCTTATTTTTTTAACATAGAATTAATCATTAATACATCCATTTTTACTTTAATGTAATTGGATATTTTATTTATTATTTAATTTTATTTATTTATTATTTAACTAATTATTATCACTTTAGATAGTATATGGTTTCAATTTTAAATATTGATTTTCTGCCACTGCTTTTTTTTAAATTCATTGCATATTCACTTTTTCTATCATAGATGGCAGCACCATGGTTTGTGCTGCTTTACAATATTCCATGGTAATTCATTGTCTAAAACTTATTTTGGGAACATGGTTAATCATCTTCTAAAACTGATTTTGGCAACATTTAAAGAATTTTTGCAATTCGTTGCCTCTGTTTAGTTATCTTCATATATCTGGTCACTGATGTGCACCAACATCCTTCTTAATCTAATTGTTTTTAGCACTTTACGATTTAATTACAAGTTTTTATCTCTTAATTATGGGTAAGGTTTCTTTCCTTTTTAATATTTTATTAATATTGTATTTATTTTTTTAACTTTAATATTTTTTCACAGGTTTCATTCTTCGTTTATGAGTGGTAGTCCCAAAATCATATTCTTTAGCAATGTTATGGCTAATATGATGATGAAACCACTCATTTTATTTGTGGTATTTAGGCATTTGGGACTTGATAATTCTGTCTAAATTTCGCAAATTTCATTCATTCAATTTTTAGTTTGGTTTCTTCTTCTTTTGAATGGGTATTTGGTAACTATGTTCAGAGTGTTGGGAGCACTTTCCTTGTCAATTAGTTGTTGCTTACTGGGTCATAGTTTCGTGGTTTCTGTTGGTGTTTCGGTAATGTTTCGTTAATGGTTATATATATATATGCCATACGATAACACTCGTATTTATTAAGCAATTTGGATGAAATTAATTGTGTGTATTAAGTTTACCAATGTCTCGTCCGAGTTCGTTGGCCAGCTTTATCCGCCATCTTGCTTCCAAATGGCGGCCATTGAAAAATTTAAAAATAAAATAAATATACAAAAAATTTAAAAATTCAAATTTGTTTTTTGCTTAACTGTTAGTCCTTGATACAAGGATTTCGGAGCATTTTTTATTTTACCTCTATCTTAAAAAATGACTGAGATAGATCAGTTTTAAATTCTAGGGTGGCTGACATTTTGAAACAAGACAGCACATTACAAAAAACCAACGATTAATTTATAAGTTTAAGTAAACGCGATTTCTCGCAAATTATTATCTTTCATTGTTGTAATCATTTTTCCAATCATACGCATAAAACTATATATTCATATCCGTTAACGCCAAATTCTTGACAAACTCGGCGACACTTAGCGAAATATCGCCAAATTTGACGACAAAAATAAGTGTTCATAAATGAAGCCAAATTGACTGTAGTTAACTAATTTGGCAAATTTCTTATTCAAATTCAGCATTAACGAATGTTCGGTAATCGGTTTCATAGCAGTTTAGCTTGCTGTTTCCAGTAACATTGTCTAAAATTTTAAAACGAAGATATAGGAAAGCTACCTTTTCCTCCCGGAACAGGCCGGAAGGACTTTTTTTACATGATACAGCAACCATAACTTCGTAATGTTCGCCGTGTATTTGGTATCATTATCTTGTTGAAAATAATATGAATCAGCAATTCCCAATTTCAGAGCACTGGTACTAAATAAATTATCTCGCAATATACTAATATATTGTTTGGCATTCATATTGCCTTCAATAAAGGTCATTTAACCAACTCCATCAAAAGACATGCATCCCCAAATCATTACATGACCACCTCCAAATTTTGCAGTTGTTTCAAGTTTTTTATTTGAAGGGACGTATTTGGCTTTCGCCGCACAGTTTTCTTTCCATCTGAGCTAAAAATATTAAACTATTGGGTGAGTGCAAAATTTCGTGCGGAGGTGCAATTGATGGCGTTAGAAGCGGCGTAAAGTGTTGTCATTAATACTGCCATCTACGTAAGACAGATCGTTAGAAAAGTGACGTGTGCAGCTTTCATTTCAAACAAAATAATTTTTGTAGATACAAACTGCTTCGAGAAAGTTTACTTTCAAAATGAGTGTCGATAAGGTGCATTTACGGCATGTTATGCTTTACGAGTTTCGGAAGGGAATAAACGTTGCAGCAGTCGTAAAAAACATTCAAAAGGTTTATCAAGATCAAGCACCAGCTAAACGAACTGTGGAAAAATGGTTTACAAAATTTCGCCGCAGAGAGTTTAACCTTGAAGACAAGCCACACTCAGGTCGACCTTCACACATTGATGACGATGTTGTGCGTACTTTAGTTCAGAATACTACGCGAATTCCAACAAAAGAAGTTGCTACAGCACTTAAAATTAACCGATCAACGCTTTTCGGCATTTAAAATACATGGGATTCGATTTGTAGCTCGATATATGGGTTCCCCATTTGCTGACTGAGAGGAACAAAATCGAGCTAATTTCTGCTGCTGTTTCTTTACTCGGGCGGCTCAAAAACGAGCCGTTTTTGGATCGATTAGTTACGGCGATGAGAAATGGGTCCTTTACAACAATGTTCAGCGCAAACGCACATGGAAACAGGCAGGTCAGCAGAGTGACGCAATGGCAAAGGCCAGTTTGCACCCAATGAAGGTGATACTCTGTGTTTGGTGGGATTGCAAGGGCATAATTTATTTTGAGTTTCTCCCCGCTGGCCAAACGATTGATTCGGACAAGTACTGTCGCCAATTAACCAATCTGAATCGCGAAATCAAACAGAAACGTCCGATTTTGTCAAATCGCAAGGGCGTAGGCTTTCATCACAACAACGCCAGACCACACGTTTCGAGACAGACGCTGTGCAAACTGAACAGCCTGAAATGGGATGTCCTAACTCACCCACCGTATTCTCCTGATATCGCACCATCTGATTATCACTTGTTCCGGTCATTGTAAAATCATTTAAATGGAAAAAAACTTGACTCTTTGGATGCCTTAAAAAACGTCGTGTCTTCGTTCTTCGAATCTAAACCGTGCAGTTTTTATGATCGGGGCATCCGTATGCTGCCAGAACGTTCGAAACAGATTATAGAAAACGATGGAGTATATATCATTGATTGAAAAATGAACTTTGTTTGCCTAATCACTGTGTGACTTTACTCTCAAACTCCGCATGAACTTTTGCACTCACCCAATAACTTTCATTGGAAAAAATAACATTTTCCAAAACTCCGGTGATTTGCCTGCAGAAGCTTTGGTAAAAGAAGCCTACTTGTTTCACTGATAAATGATTTTTTCGAGGGGTTCTTCCTCGAATATTTGCATCATAAAGAATATTTCTAATAGTCTGTGGTGTAATTATTATTCTCGAAGTTGAAACGACATCAACAGTCAATTCTCGTGCACTTAGAAAGGTTTTTTTTTTTTTTTTTTTACATTCCTTTATGATGGCCCTCCTTTGCCTTGCATTTAGTTTTCTTGGACGCCCAGTTTGCAGCTTATTTGTTGCTTCAATACTAGAAAAGTTTAAATTTAACTGCTTACCTATTTCTCCTTGCATAAAGCGACGGCGGAAAGGGAGGGTGAAAAGCCACAGTCCCTTTTGCAGTTTCAAATTTAAATAACTAAATTTTCTGTATGTCTTATTATTGTAAAAAAGATAAAAATAATTCTTCCAAGTGACTATAGAATAATTAAATGCTAAGAGAAAAAGAAACGAAGAATTTTTTGTGATGGAACCTCCCTCCCCCCTAAACCCCCCTTCCAGAAGACAATTTTTAATTATATTTTCTTTTAAATGTTCGTGTGTTTTTAATTTAGTTTTAAAAGGGGGGAGTGTGGAGGGTCTAGAAAGCAAAGCGCCTTATAAAGAAAAAAAACTTTTAATTATGTATTTTGAAAATGCCGTTAGAAACTTATTTTTGAATAATTATTATTTCATAACTGTTAAATTTTCGTATTTCTTTTATATTTAAAAATCGTCTTTTACGAGAAGTTCTGACAACTAACGAAGTTATAACTTCGTTACTTGTCTTTTTCTACAGTAATACAAATTTTGGTGGATGGTAAAATATTTTAAACAGCTTTCATCTTTCGAAAACATTATTTTATGATGCTGGCATACATAGTGATCAATGGTATCACAGTCATCACACATGATACAATTGTATCACATTCAGACGCTTAAGGGTCTGAATTTTTAAATGTCTTATTTTCATACATATCATCATTATTCAAACATTTTTCTCCGTACGTTTATACCATGATCATAGTAAGACATTTAGGTGTCTTAAATTCAGTCTGAAATTTCACATTCAGAGGCTTAAGGTATCTGAATTACTTTTTCAGACACAAATGTGACTGAATTTAAGACGTCGCTATTTGCAGTGTAATTTAAATTCGTCGGTAAATTTTGCCGTCGAATGGGTAACATGAAGTCTTTAAAATAGGTAGATCTAAAAATATGCGGATTTAAAGATTATATCTCCCAATGTTAATTAATTTATAATCGTTGCAAAACAGACTGCAATGCGGGTAGTCTTTAAAGTATAATTCAAAAACTACTCGGCGGAATGAGTTGTAACTTTCGATTCGCATATTTGAAATTTCTAGAAATCCTTTAACCCTTTCCGGCACCGACAAAGTCTGTTCGTAAAATGAGAAACTACTGACTGACACCGGAATTTACAAACGACTTTTTTAGAAAATAAGAACTCCTTATTTTAAGTTTTCATTCTATAAACAAACTTTTATTAAATATTCTTGGTGTCAAATGCAAGTTTGGAATTAAAATTAGGTGTGCCCGGAGTGGGACCACTGTGCCGGAAAGGGTTAAATGCGTAAACTACTTGATCTAATGACTGCTCGTTTCTTATCCAAAGGTAAAATTTACTGAAGTATCCATAAAGGATCTCTAAATTAGGTGTTAGTACTTAAAATTTTGAGTTTTTTTAAAAAAGCTAAAAAAAGTTTGTATGATTTATTTATTTATTTATAATTTTTTTTTTTTTTTTACACCGACGACGGCAGAAAGGAAAAACTGGGAAAATACGGATTCATTTAACGCAATTATCATACAGATTATTACTGATGTCAACATCCCTTTTTAGCTCACAGGCTATAAAAGCCTGAGAGCTTATGTGCCCACCGGTTCTGTATGTACGTACGTACGTATGTATGTATGTATGTATGTATGTACGTAACGCGATAACTCTTAATAGAACTAACCGTTTTACTTAAAATTTTGTTTATAGGTTCCTTGTGATAAGGCGCTTCCCTGACTAGTTTTGGAGGTTCATTGGTTAAGCATAAACGGGGGAAACGGGGGGCTAATCCCCCATAATTTAGATAAATGGGCTTTTCATGCAGAATTATCCCATTTTCTTCAAATTTTGTATATAGGTTCATTTTGATAATGTGCTTCTGTCAATAGTTTTGGGGGTTCATTGATTTAGTATAAAGGGGGAAACGGGGGGATACCCCCCCTAATTTAGATAAATGAGTTTTTCATGCAGAATTATCCGATTTTCTTCAAATTTTGTATATAGGTTCATTGTGATAATGCGCTTCTCTGAATAGTTTTGGGGGTTCATTGTTAAGTATAAAGGGGGAAAGGGGGGCTAATCCCCCTTAATTTAGATAAATGACTTTTTCATGTAGAATTATCCGATTTTCTTCAAATTTTGTATGTATATTCATTATAATTAGAGACTTCCCTGATTAGTTTAAGGGGTTCATTAGTTAACTATGAGGGGGGTAACGGGAGAATGACCCCCCCCCCCTTAATATATTGTTGATTTCTTTATTTTTCGAGGGGCATATTTCAAATTCTTTGAAATAGGAGTACAATATACAATGAGTGTGAATAGCCTGTGAGCTCAATGCCCTCAGTTTAACTGGGCAGTTTTCTTTTTTTATTCTATTCACATACGAAACCACAACGATGAATGAGGTATCATTCGAAGTGCTTTTGAAAAGGATTTTGGCACAATGAACTCCAATTTCCCCAAAACGAATTGTTTGATAAAAAATTACAGTTCATTAAAAAGTCATCAAAATACGTATCAGCAAATTATGTCTAAGGTAGCAGCGCAAAACCATCGCACTGATCTACTGGTAAAATTGATAATACAAAAGTAATTTTCATTATGGTAACAATTTTCCTCTTAGTGAGTAAGCCCTATTTCTTTCACTATGAACTTCAGAAATGATTAGGCCACTTTTGGAAGCCTGTGAAAACCGAGTTATATTTTTATTTTTGTTTATTGAGTTATTAGACTTATATAACAATGTGGAAATGACCTGCGCTACCTCTTTAGCTTTTTCCGCTCATACATTACTGTTAACTATCGCCTAATTTAAATTTTTACATCATCGAGTTGGAATAAACTGTCGCTCAATTTAATGAATTTTTATGAATTTTTAAATAATTTTCAAGCATGATTTTTTACCGCTCAACGATACACAACATCAGTTTGCTGCAATAATTTAAAGTAATTTGTGGCAGAATTACTACAATTGACAATTGTTTCTCCAGGGCAACTAATAATAATTTTAAAAAAGAAACATATTAACTATTGATCAGATTTACTATAAAATACCGCACTTTGGCGCTAAACTGAAGTCCCTCAACGAAAAGATAGTTTTTCATTTTATGTTAAACATAAAATTAATACCACATTAAGTTAAATTGATTAAGAGATACGTTCTGTCATTATATTTAAATTTCTAATTTCACTACTTTCGTGTAAAATAAATTAGAAAATAAAAATTTGACTGTTGTGTCCTTTGAATATATTTAATTTCGTATTTTGTACTCGATGTTAAAATATGAAACATACTCACCGCTTAGAGCATTAAAATAATGAAATTTTAAAACATCCAGAATGTCAACGCACGGTTTGCCAGCCAATTTTTCCATGTCTTCGACAAGAGCCAGTGCATGTTCGTTGAAAAGTGGGACTTTCTCCTTCATAATCCCCATGTTAAACGCAGGGTTGATCAGTTTCCTGTGTTTCCTCCATCTCTCCCCATTACTGTAGACATAGAAATAATGAAAAGGAATTGATTAATGCAGCGAGAAAATGAAGAATGAGGAATTTGCACACATGAGGTAATCGACCAACTTTATATTTTTCTGATAATTCCAGGCTCATAAATTTCAAAAATGTTCTCAAAAATGTAAAAAAATCGTTTAATAAATGTTAAATTAGGTTTAAAGTTACGAGAAAACCACTCGATTTGAAAACGCTGCGTGATTGGCTATGACGTCACTGTTCACGATGTGCCAATGTTTACATTTTGTTTGCAAGCAGTATTTTGGTTCTCGGCTCGGGTTTTGCAAGCCTTTTGAATTTTTTTGCCTCGAAATTTATTTCTACTTTGGTCTTTACGATATTTTTTTCAATATTTCATTTTCGTTGTATCTCACTATTCTAAAAAAAAGTACTTAACTAATACTGATGCCGCTGACGTAATTGAATTTATTGTGACTTTTGGACTTTCTCTGCTTATAATACAGTAATTATTGCATATAAAAACATGAAAACATGTAGTTTTCTAGAGAAAAGTATAATAAATACGCTGAAGCAAGTAGTTTTTAAATCGAAGAATCATTTTAATAGCTATTTAATGTTAAAATTGGCCAAAATAGCTCATTTAAAAAGTTTTATAGGATCAAAAACTATGCATAGCAATTTAATAATCTTTCGTAGGCATACTTAACTAGACTGTGGTGTGCAATATGCAAACATTTTTTTTAATTTGTTAAATTTTCAAAGTATTTTTCAAGTTTTTCATTGATAATTTCATTATTTAAATAAAGATTTAATTCATAGTTTGAAATAACATTTTATTACCCCACTGTTACCCGTTTTAAAATTGCCTAAATATGTAATAACATTTACAAATACTTTTCAGTCGAAACATTTATTTACACGCGATTAAAAAAAAAATAAAGAAACTTTAAAATAATTTTTTTTTATACCGCTAACCAGGCCCCTACCTGCCCGGCATGAATGCCTAGCTTAACGGGTTAGTACCTGGGTGCGGGGCGGAAATCGCCTGATCACAGCATGGCTGTGATCCACCTGACTATTGATTTGTTCACATCGCTGCTGTGCTTGCTCTCTTGTGATTTGCTACCAAAAGTAAACGTAAATAACTTTAAAATAATTAAATTATTACGTGCGAAAAGCAATCAATGTTAAAAATCACTCCTAATTAAAACGATATATATTTACTTCGTCGTATTTACATCATATACACGATTTTCTTATAGCATGTAAAATAAAACATTTTTCTAAACATAAAACTTCGGGAAGCAGTGACTGTTCTCAAATCCAAAATAGCTACTTTCTGACGCATTTCTGAATTCATTTTTGTTCGGAAACGCATGAAATAAGCAGGTGTTCTTATTCAGAAACTATGTAATCGAAGACGTTTTCTCTTTTTTGGCAAAGGCAGAAGATATTTCAGAAAACGCTGTCAAAGTCGGCGTTTTGAACTGAATTCTCGACACGGCAGCACGAGAAAAGGGAAAAACATATGTCACGTGACACGAATTGGTTATAACTTGATAAGTAATTTATTTATAAAAAAAATGGAAAACTCATTTCGATTTCAAATAGCTTTAATTGTCATACCTGCCAATTTTATGCTTTTGCGTTTAAAAAGGAATCGCGTTGTTGAGAAGGCCATTTTAGAATCACCTTAACCATTTTATAACAGCTGATTTTCAAATGTTTAATTGATCTTTCTTAACTAATCACGAAAACAGCCATCAGCTTTTGCGACAACAGTGGATGCGGTCTGGGGCGCCGAAAATCCCCCACTAAACAAACAAAAATCTGAAAGGTACTTTAGCATTGGGGTTTGTAATATTACGTTTAAAAAAAATATATAATCAATACATCTAAATTATAAATTAAAAGAAACCATCATGTGTGGTGATAAAATTTATCAACAAATTATTGTTTTGAGTTAAATTCCAACTAATTTATATTTCCATTCAAAAGTTATTCATTTTATGAATTAAATTAATCAAAACAATCATGGATATCTTACTTTATATTTTAAAGTTTTTTTATTTAATATTTAATAATGTATATAAATGAATCAAGGAGTTTTGTAAAATTATTGCAACGTTTGCAGATTACCGTCAAATACTCAAATATCTGTCACACATTGCCAGAAATGGTTTTGCCTCTGTATTATATTGTATGATTTATAAAAAATCTTTTTTGTTTCTAATAAAAAAAAAAATTATTCTAACACACAATATCGTACAACTTATAACTGGTATAAATATTTTATATTGGAATAATTTTTTTCTTTCAAAATTTAAATGCTAATGGAGAAAATCAAACTTACTTTAACTGTTTTTGCACCATAGTATTTTTTTAAAAGGTCTTAAAAAATTAAGGATAACTTTTTTGCAGTTTGTGAGTTGTTTAGATCTTTGGTACATTTGTATTTTCTAAAAGATTCTATTACTTTTGATAATGTAATATCCACGAATTTTATTACAAAAAGAAAAGAAAACCGTCAAACTCGCTATCGAAAGCGTAAACAAATGCTGCATTTTCTCCCTTGTCATGAACTATGACGTCACAAGACGGGCGTAGGAAATTGTATCGTTTTCGGAACACGGTAAATAGTGCGCTATAAAAACTGTCAGAAATCAACAATTACAGCTCAAAATAAAAAAACAAACACACTGTTCTTCTTATTTTTCTGTTTTCTATTACATAAAAATAAAATTAGAAAACGTGAAAATTCCTCATTCCTAAAAATGCATTTTCAATAAAGTCTGAACATGTGTGAGTGTAAATTATATTCTTTTACTCTTTGATTGATATTCGTTAAATTAAATAAATTATAATTACTACTGGTTTGCCAGTTTTTATGCCTCGCATAACTACAGTGGAAATATCATTTGGGTCATTCTCACGAAAAGGTACAAATAAATAGCAAGGAAAAAAATCTATTTGAAAAAAAAAATTGTAAAAAATCCTAAAAATTACTTAGATATTTTCATTTATGATTAATAAATAACCTTATATTAGTGGTCAAGTTTTCTATTTTATTTTTCACAAGTTCGAATTTTTTAATATTCTGACATGACCACGGATGCTATGGGAAGGGACATTTACATTTCAAAAATTTAATTGAAGACATAATTAAGTAATTATTGTGTGTAATTGGTATATATTTATTTTTTATAAATCGACTGTCTCACAGAAAAGGCAAAACTGGCTAAAAAAAAAAATTTAAACTGTTGAATTTATAGAATGTAATTTTCTGAAAACTATGCACATTGGGATTATCAAACTTATCAAACTTCTCTTTGTATCTGAAACTTTTTTTATACTGCACACATTATTTTATGAATGACCGATAAACTGGACAATATCAGTAAAAATGGATCCCCCACTGAGAGGACAAAAATTCATTTTTTTTTTATTAAGTGCGATGTTAAAACTGTCTAAAATTTGTATTATAATTATAAATTAACTTTTTCTTATCTTATTTATGATGACTACGGTTTATACACTGAAAATTTCGCATCACTTTAAATGGAACTAATAAATTGGAAATGGTTAAATAACTTTACAAAAGACCAAAGAGTTCTACCTAAAAAACCAAATGGCTTCCTTTCTCCCAAACTACCCCAATGATGATTTGGCATGAACATTTTATATAGCACTTAATAAATTTATTTTCAGTGTCCACGGAGGGAGATTATTTTGGCTAGGGACAAAGTTAATAAGCTAAATCCTTATTAAAAATAAAACCATTTTTTAAAAATATTAAGTTTGAACCAGGGATGAGATTTCTCCGCTTTTTTTCATACCAGTATAATTTTACAGAAAATATTATCTTATTTAATCGTAACATTCTGCTATTTGACAGAGCAATGTTCTCTCTAAGATTATACTGGTATGCAAAAAAGCGGAGAAATCTCATCTCTGGTTTGAACTTAACTACAGACTTTTAAATAGTTGTTATTATTTAAGTACTGCTATTTTTGTTTCTTTTTCCTGTGAACATTTCATTTTTTCTAATCTTTTCTACAGAAGATTCTTCTTTTTATAAGCAATCAATTCCTTTCGCAAGAGATTTATTTATGTCAATACCAATAATTGATGCTTGATTGCCACCTTCTCGCTGTGCTAGCAAGAAATTTCTATCTTCAGCTATTTTGATTGGCATGAGCAATGTGAAATAAGTTATCTAATTTTGAAGAAAATGCATGCTTTTTAGTTTCCTTTGTTCTCCTTTAACCAGTCTTCATTCTTCAAATAAGTCTAGACATTTATTATCTTTATATCAATGAATTATCTTTGGATAATTAACTGAATAATGACATTTACAAATGCTTTTATTGATTTGATAGTGTACATAAGCGACTTTTTAATATATTGAAATAATTTTATTACTACTGGGATTAGATGTCTTTTTTCAAGTATAAGGAAAAAAAACAACAAAATGACCCCAAATTATGAAACTTATGCTTCCTTGAGCTACCTATAAATATTAGTTTTTAGGGATTAAATTTTACAATAATTATTTTTAGATATAATGGAACAAATTTAGAGGGTGAGAGCAATGAATTTCAAAACTTCAAAAAAAAAAAAAGGACCACCCTAATGGACATACAGCCTTGCGGATTTGTCACTGCTGTTTCATATTATATCGTAAAATATGCGAGTAAATGTGAACCACATCATACTGTAGAGGTCGTCAAGGAAGCGATAATGAAAACCAAGAGAAGTGGCGGTACTACATGGAGTGAACTGTTTGTTGTGTCTATGGCGATATTGTCGCAACGATTCGTGAGTGCAGAAGAATGCGCATATCGATTGTGTCATTTACCCTTGAAAATGAGTTCCAGAAAAACAGTATTCGTTAACAGCTGCAAACCAGAACAAAGATACAGAATTCTTCGTTTCGAAGGAGATGAAACATCGGTTTTCAATAATATGTTCGACCGTTATGTGCAGAGACTGGATATTCTTGAAAGCTTGAGCCTTGCTGAATTTGCTGTTAGATATGAAATGGTTTCGGGAACGGCTTGGACGGAGGAAGATGGCGACGTTGAGCTTATAGAAAACCTGGACACAGAAACAGTCAGTTTTATAAGACTCAGAGATAACACGCGTATGCGAGTAAGAAATAAACCAGCGGTGCTTCGTACTCGATATTACACAGTAAACAGTGACAAGGAGGGAAACTATTATAATCTTATAGTTTTTCACATCCCATTTCGAAATGAGAATGAACTCCTGTTAGAGAACGAGACAGCAGGGGCTTGTTTTTTGAGAAGACAGCAAGTATTGCGGCCTTTACTGCAAAATGCTAATGCGGAAGATTTCGCTCATGCAGAGCAAATGATCCAGGTTGCTCTAGCCCAAGCTGTGGCTGTAAATGTGGGGCGTAATCATGATATAGACATCGATTTGGCTACAGTCCCTAATATCAAGGCAGATGAAGAAATCATTGTTGAATAGCTAGAGTACGACGAAGTTATTGAAGATGCCACCGCTATACCAGCTGATGTTTACACGAATATGGTGCATACTCTTAACATACAACAAAGATAATTATTCCAAAAAGTTTCAACAGCTATTGAGAAAGATCTCAATAACGAGAAACATCAAATGTTACTCTTTACTACCGGAGGCGCCGGTAATGGCAAATCATCTCTTAAAATTATTGGTTGAACATACAGGGTGTCCCACAAGGTACGCAGCGTCTAATATGTACAGATTCGGATAGAGCACGTCAATATGAGTTTTTGAATGGTAACATGTGGGGTCCCCAAAATATAGCGTGATAGTGTAAGTAACGTGTGAAGCTTGTCATATGAAAAACACAAGGAATGAGAAAAAAAAAGTTAAAATCAATATTTATTGAGAACTTTCAATACAACAGATTTTTGAAATGTCCGCCGTTCGAACAAATAACATTTTGAAGTCTGGTCCGCAATTGTTTTTTGCAATAGATCTCTTCCAAATTATTTCATCTTGTTTTCAATTGCTGCTCGCAAGTCGTCTAATGTTTTGGGCTGTGTGCGATATACTGTGTCTTTCAGATGTCCCCATAAAAAAAAGTCACATGGGTTAAGATCCGGAGAGTACGGCGGCCACTCTATACCATTGCCTGTTTTCGTAATGGAGTCTAACCCGATGATTCTATCGTGAAAATGTTCCATTAAGAGGTCGAAGTTACGCTGAGTGCGGTGAGATCTAGCACCATCTTGCATAAACCAATAATCGCTTATCTTATCCATGCCATGCAAGAATGGGATGACACAGTCATGCAACACGTTAAAATAAGTGTCACCGGTGACATTTGTGGTGAAACAAATTGGTCCAATGATGCCTTCGGCAGATACGCACACCAAACTGTGAGTCTCAGTGGGTGCAGTGGCCGAACTATTGCATGATGGGAGATTTTCGTTGGGCCAGAACCTCCAATTTTGTTTGTTAACATATCCTTGGAGGTGGAAGTGCGCCTCGTCACTAAACCAGATCCGATTAAAATCCATTTCGCCATCTTCAATCTTACTAATCATCGTGTTTGCAAAATCAAACCTCCTTAAACCATCCAATACCGTCAATGGTCGATTGATTTGGATTTTGTAAGGGAACAAAGCCACATCCCTCCTCATTATCCGATGCACAATGCTTTTGGACAATATACAGGGCTGTACAAAAGATTTCGAGTGCATTTCTATCGATTGGCGAAAATTGCTAAATGTGAATATTCTAATTGCACTAGATTTTATCATACTATATATACGCATCTATTGATTATATACATAGTGCTGCACAAAATAATTCGACTATTTTTTTGACACTGGAAGGTAATTTCGAAAACTGTATTTTTCAATGCGTTATATTTTTTTCTAAACTGTTTACTTACATATCTTCGTTCGTTTTATTTAACGGTGAAATTTCGTTACAGTTTTCTGGCTGTGTTTTAAAGTGTATCATAATCTATGCTTGATACATGATTTTTCATTCTTGTTTTAATCTTTTGAATCCCAGAATAGCCGAACATAGCCCATTTCTGTGAAACCCACAGCAGCCCTGGATAGCTGAAAGGATTTCCCTTCCCCTTAAATGCGTTGGGTTGCTGTCAAGGGGTGGTGTCTTTCACTGATGGATGGGATAATGTGTTGGAATTTCTGGACAGTACAGAAAGAAAAACAAGAATATTTTTCTGTAACTGGAGCAATGATAAACAGAGGGGTGTAACACATGTCGAAATTTGAATAAAAGGAGAAGGAAGTAGGGTCATTTCCACTGATTCAACCGCACATAGCACGGGGTCAACCTATACAATGAGAATCTCATTCATCATTCCACCCTAATTTTCTGGGAGAAGAAATACTTTTACTTTCATTTGCGTTTCAAAAAGTCTGCTAAAGATGGTCCCCTTTTAATATAAATCCCTTCGGGGAAGAAGGGCAATAGGATGACAGTTTAGACAAATGACTGTGCTCTGCTACAGTTGACTTTCGAGACTACAAACACCTTCCCAATTGCAACAAAAAAAACATTTTTGCGGATACAGTTGTGCAATACATATAACTATGATTTTTCACTATTTGTAAGCTATTTATTTACATATTAATAAAGAAAAACATGAAAAAATAATTGAACAATCACAATTTTCAAAAACTTAGTTTCTGAAGAATTCTCAATGAAATCAAATTAAATGTTCTTATTAAATTGAAATAAATGAAAATATCTTATCCATGAAATATAATGAAGAATTAATGGTCAAAATACATGTTAAAAAAAACTAGGGGATTCAACACGGTCTTCCAGTGCTACTGAATATAGGTGAACACCATTCTTTTAATTGAAAATGTAACAGATTTTTTTACATTTAATATATATATTTTTTTTTTTTTTAGATTTTTCACTAATAATATCAATATTGGCCTCGTGCCTAGAGTTAACAGCAGAAGAAATCGCTTAGACAGCAACATTTTGATTCCGATAATTTCAATGGTTTAAGTGCGTAGTTCGATTGCATCTCCTTTATTTATATATTTATTTATTTTATTTAGTGATGAAGTTTCAATATTCGTTATGGAATATAAGCCGGAAACAAATGCTGAACTGTTTATATTAATAAAAGTGAAGTATTAATCTTTCACAATCGTCTTTAATTATTTTAACACTCAGGAAAAATCATGCGTCAAGGAATAGATTATGTAACACTTTCCAACACTCCTAAAATAACTTTTTGCAAATTTTTACGGTAATGTGTAAGGTGATATCTAACTAAACAATTTTGAAAAATAATAACATAGTTAAATATCCAATTTCAGGAATTACCAACACTATTCGGAAAAATAACCGAGCTCTTTTGTGCAGCACTGTATAGGATCTATAGATTTGTATATATACTAAATAGAATGCTAAATTTGAGTTCAGTTAGGAAACGCGTAGCACAGTTTAAAATTCCCCTTCTGCAATTTCCGACATTAAACGGAAATGTACTCGAAAATTTTTGTGCTGCCCTGTATACAATCTATACACACCAAGTAATAGACAAAAAAAAAAGAGTTAAATTTAAAAACGGGTTCAGCAACTGAAAAAACATTCCCAGGAATTATTATTAATAAGCAGTACTTTAACCGAATTCTTTTGTGTGTCCCTGTAAATGAACGATGAAAGCAAAAAACACAGTATTCTATAGTATTCCTCTTGTAATCCACGTTAGTGATATATATCAATTTTAACAGGTTTGAAACAGTGAAACATTATTAAAATAAACTGCAAACGATTTTTCTTCATAGACCGTGATGTAACGTAATTATTTTGAGTGTCTCTGTAAAAAAAAAAAAAAACTATAAGTGCTGCACACTTAATTTTCAATATGGACCATGCCACAGTAAGCCCCAATAACACATATCAATTGCATGAAGATCCGAGTATATTTACGTGAGTTAGAGCACGGATAGACAGACGACAGACAGACAGACAGATAAACCGAATTCATAAACACTTTTCAACTATGTTGGAAAGTGTTAAAAACCATAAAAAATGAGTAAATGGCAATACAGTTTTCAAGCAAATTACGATACAGTTTTCAAACAAATAGCATTTGAAAGTAGATTTTTTTTCAATTGAAAATGTGCGATGTTTAGAAATTAAAAAAATTGCAGTAGCAAAATTCGCAAAACCGAAATTTTCATTGTCAAATGTTGCCATTCGCAAAATGACGTCAGCGTTACGCACGGACACGTTTGTCCTTTATAATATAGATTGTATTAGTAAAAAATCCACAGAATTTAGTTATTACGCTTTTTTCTCTTTAATTAAATAAATTTATTGGCATCGAATTATATAGTTATTTTATCTAATTTGCCACTATATTACATTATGTCATGTATTGTAAAAAAGGGTTTACAACTTTAATAACCAGCTTTAAACAATGGATTTTTTTCTGCATTTCAGTTTCTGCATTTAATATTGCATTTGATATTGAATTTAAATATGAAATGAACAATTTAAATATGAACCTCTCAGGGTTAATATTTGAACATTTCCATAATATACCCTACCATAACATAACCTAATACAATAACATAAGGATAAAGCATAAATGCATGAATGAAATGCATGAACAGCACAATTTTCATTATATCTGTCACTCTTACATACTGATTTCCAACAGGTCAAAAGTAATTAAATTTTGATTCATCTAAAAATATTCTTTGAGACCAATAGTTTATCATGCAATTTTTAAAGTTTCTTGAAAAATTCATGGTTTTTTTTTTTTTTTTTTTTTTTTTTTTTTTTTTTTTTAATGCGGTTTTTTTTCTGCTCCTGGGTTGAATTTTATTGTTGCATTTAACTGATGAGTAAATTAAAAAAGATTACTACGAAATGAAAGAAAATATCTTGAATAAAAAGAATTATTTCAGTGAAAGATAAAACAACAAGATATGTTTAAATGAGATTAATTTTTCAGTACATTAAAAATATCTTACGTACAAATTAAATGTACATGAAGCATTTTCAATATTATCAATATATTGGCATTTAAAAAGTAACAAGTGATTATTGTTTATTTAAAGTCATAATTATAACAAAAATAAGAAAATCAATCTTAAGTTATTAATATTATATTATAGCACAATTGAAGTTTATGTTTGTTATCCTTTTGGTCCGTGTTTTTTTTTTTTTTAAAAAGATATTTAATTTATTTGTATGGTTGTAAAAATTCGGAAGCGCATTGTAGTGGAAGGCTGCAATTGATTATTGAAAATATCATTTTTAGGGTTTCGTTCATCTCGCGAAACCCTATTACTCCCGCTTCGTTGTCTGTCCGTCACAGAGCCGGTTCTCAGAAACTATGTAACTTACAGTCATGAAATTTTGTGTACTTATAGCTAAATACGTATTATGAAGCTCAAAATCGTATTATTTTTAATATGTAGAGTAATTGTAATATATAATGTAATATATATGTTTTAATTGTAATATAAAAAACCAAAAATCTAACAGCCTTTTTCTATTAAATTTAAACATTTTACGTTGTAGCAGTTGCCAACAATTAAAAATCCACAATCAAATTATTTCTACAATAATTAATTTTCTTTTGGAAGATTTCCACGTGAAAAATGAAAATGAAATAAAAAGTTTCACCAGTTGAAAAAAATATTAATATGACATCATATTGGTAATAAAAAGGAAATTTTCAAACATTTCTCAATAATACAAGGAGTATGAGTATGTGTAAATACAGAAAGTAACTTAATAGGACGTTATTAGAGAATTTAAAAGAAATTAATCTGACGTCTAACATTCTGAAAGTCTCTATACAACATATTTAATTTTGAAATTGATATTTTTTTAATATCGCATTTAGTCCACATGACAGAGTATAATAGCGGGCTTCGCCCGCTATCAGACTGGTTCAGATTTTCGAATAAACGAGAAAAATAGACCGGTAAATTATTACTTTATAAAAAAAATGATTTTTTTTTATAAAGTAATAATTTTTAATTTTTTTTTTTTTTGAAAATGAAATTTATTTGGATTTATTAAAGGAAGGATAAAGTGTTTTGAAAGGAATATTAAACGAAACCCCTATCTTCGATCACACTTACCCACTTATTGATTATTTTGCAAGACTAAAAAAGGGAAATAAAAAACTTGCATTTATATCTGAGAAAGGACGTTAAACTTTTCAAATTCATTAAAACGCACACTACTTATAAAAATCTTTAAAATCTGTTTTCGTAAAATAAGTAACTATAGCCATGGTATTTACATTTATTTATATAATTAAATTTAAAGCTTTTAAAAAGAAAAGGCTTTATTTTTAATTAAATACTTGGGGGCTCTGTTTCCCGATAGCTCACACCTGACATCCCCCTGAGGCACGCTTTAAGCGTCACTGTAAAATTCAAATAAATCATTTCATTACAATCATTTGTAAGCACATTACAAAATACTCGATTTCATTAGTTTCTATATCAAACAATTTTTTTGTACATTAAATTATCAATTTTCTTTTCTCTGATTTACTTGCAAATATGCAGTTTACGTACCTGACACGTTACAGAAATAAAATCCAATGATTACTAAGAGAATAATAATAAAGCATTTTATTTTTATGGATGAAAGGTTCCTTTTTCTTTTGAGAATGGCGTCATTATCATCACGCTTCTGTTTGAGATTTATTGAATACCTATTCTGATTTCAAGAAAATAATGTGTAATTTTCGGAAACATTTTATTCGGTGCATATAAAATATATTAAAATGGGAAAAAAAAAAAAAGAAAAAATTGTAGGAACTTTATGTGCAGAGCTAAAGATTGGTGAATATATACGGACGCAATCATACTAAATTATTTTATTTCCATAAATGAAACTGGTCTTTTCTTTTAAGAATGGTGTCAGTTTTACCATCCAAACCAAACTGAGAATCCAATTGTTGGGTTGCTTTGTTTTTGTTGCTAGGTGAGATGCTATCACCTTTTTCAAAAACAATGAATGAGTGCAAATTACCTGTGACTAACAATTGAAATGAATCCTGTCAATATGCATACCTACAAAATTATTCTTAAACTAAAATAAATTTGGAAAAAAGAAAATGGATTAAAATAAACAGAAACAATTAAAATTTAAAAAAATTTAAATTTACTTGAATTCTAAGTTTTGAATTCAAAATAGAATAAGAATTAATCATTTAAAAGCACTGACAAGATCCTCAATTTGCACTACATCCAATTCCCCAACAATCAGCATTGTGAATTCAAGAATTAATATGAAGGGTAACAGCAAGGAATTTTCATAAACATAATAATTTAGACTAAGTGAAAATTTTGGAATAAAAGGGAAAAATCTTTCTTTTAAAGAAAGTATAGAAAGGGGGTTATAAAATTGATGAGATAGGTTAAACAAAATAATATTTGGCCAATATTAAAAAAATGCAGAATTAATTTCAAGAATTCACAACACTGAAGCTGTGATCGTATAGTTTCATCATTATTTAAGAGACCATGAGTTAATAATTAAATTTTGAATAAGTAATTCATTATAATAAAATGCTTCTCAAAAGACTTTAAATCAAAATATTAAAATTACTTTATGTGAAAATTTCAGATAAGTATGTCCTGTAATTAATTAAAGAATAGTAAAAGGTCTCAGCTACTTAAATAAAATAAGTTTGAATATTAAAGATTACAACATCCAGCAAATTAGCAGTTTATTTTTTTATTAGATTTAATGCTTAAAATAATATTTAGAAATTCCATGACTAGAGAATACAATAATTTATTTTAATTAATTAATTTATTTATTTATCTTTTTTACCAGAATTAATATTTAGATCAATAGAATAAATTAAGTTAAAGGATTAATAGAAATCCTAAGGAGATTGATTTTCGTAAGTTAAATAAAAGGTAAAATATTAAAAGCAGACCTTTTGAATTAATTAAGCAAGTAATCAAAAAAAAAGAAAACAGAGAAGGAGTTAAATTAGAAAGAACAAATATTTATTTACAAATAACACTTTAAATGATTTAAATATCCTCTTAGATATATATATATGCATCAAAATACTAAGACACAGATAAGTTCCGTCATATCAAACAGAAAACATAATTTATAAATCATAATAGCGATAAGAATTGTTTTTACTTACAAGGCTTCTTAATTTTGGAAAACTTAGCATTATTTGGATAGGACGTTACTTTCGAGAAGTATTCGTCTCTCAAGGAGGTAACTTAATGATCAAGACTTTTATTCAGAACTTTCCAATTTTAGAGGGAATTTTCACAGTTTAGACTCAGTGTCAGGAACATTGCACAACTTCACCGTGCACTCTTCAAATCACACTTTACAGGAGTGCAGTTTTGATATCTCACAGTCTCGCTGAAAGTATGCACCAATACTTTTTTTTTATTTTTTTTTTTTGCATCTATGCACCTTTGAGCTGTCAGTACTGCATTCACGGTTGTCGGAACTGGAGTTTGTGAATTCATAGGCTGAGATTTTGTCGACTCGGGATTTTAGCAATCCAATCCTATATAACTAGTTATTCCTGTAGAAAATTACGAGATACGACACGGTCTTTTTATTGAAGAACATCCTATCATTTTTCGATAAGCTGGATTCTAATATTCATAGTTGTTTCAATCAGTTAAACGCTACTTTCTCGTCCTTTCAGGCCGCTTGATGAGCGCACATTTTCTATCAACCCACTGTCGCTACTGCTGGGAGAGAAGTCTCTGTCTCGAAAAAAAAATCGCTAATGCCTAACCGGCGGGGTGAGGGAGGGAACCCTCCACCCTCACACACCTAAACTATCCGAGCTTCAAGACATGACTGCCTGCTAACTAGCTCTTCGTTCCCTTGGTAACGCTACCAGGGGGGAAAAGGGTCAACGCTGATTGGTTGAGTGGGGGGAGCAAATAACACGCTTATTGGATTATTGTTGCTAGGTGAAAAATCCTAGCTACAATTCCTGGAAATTAGCCGTCTGTTGGGTCCCACGAAAAGGAAGAAATCACGTGTACGCTTGCACCTGTTATTTCGTAAACAACGACTCGAAAGCAATAAACTGTGCATCTTCCTAACAAGTCTTCGAAATAGTTTTATGACTCTCTTTACTGAGGGTAATAAAAAGTCGCACACAATACAACTGACCATAATGCTTCAGTTATTCCCATGACTTCTTATAAAAGCCTTTTGTACTATATCCAATCTGCCTGTGTGTGTTCCGAATTTACGATCCCTTAAACTACGTGAGAATTTCAAGTAAAAGTTGTTTGCGTGGAAACTATCTCATAGTGAAAAAGGGAGAACTTGGGTGGTCTTGACTTATAGAGAAATACAAATGTTTGGATTTTGAAAATAAGAGTTTTAATTAATAATGTTTAAGAAAAATAAGAAAAAGGAGGAGGGGGTTTGATTAAATATTAAAATAGAATGAGTTTATAAAAAAGAAATGTTTTAAGATATTAATGAAAATATAAATATAAAAATTTAGATTAAATTACCTCTAACAAGAATCCCCCGTCTCTATTTAAAAAACACAATTTTTTGAAAAATAAAAAAAAATTTTGTTTTTTAAGTAAAAAGTGCGAGTAAAAATTCAATGGATGCGGGAGAGATCACTAAATGGGGCCTAACATTTCAAACAAACCAGACCTCGGTCCGAAGAATTATCAAGAAACACTTAGCAAGCCTACCCCTCAAGGTATACAGTCCGGAATGCATAACCTGAGTTTGCATACACAAAACTCTCCTCACCTGTCAACAAAATCCTAGACACACCTGTAGAATAACAAAAAAAAATTAACAGATGAACACAAGGTTGGACATTGCTTTTGTCACCACTAACCTTATCAATCGGGAAGGTTCCATTCAAAGTATTTACCTGAACACTGTTTGCTAAACCACAAAAAAAATTTTGAAAATTGCCAAAATAATAATTTTTTTTTTTAAGCCAAATAAAAATTTGCGAGAGAACATTGCCAACCGAAAGAATCGCCAAATCCATTACAATAATAATGCATATCAATATAGGTATAAATTGTTAGCTCGATGTACACAGATATATAAAACCATATGAACTAGTAATGTATATGCATATAAAAACACAAACAAAAAGAATAAAAAAAAATGGGTAAAAGGCAATTTGCACAATATACAGTTAATTCACAATAAAATACATTTCACTAATTAAAATTCAGTTAACACAAATTGTATCAATGTGTAAAAATTGAGAAACACTTTCTCCAGTTGATTGATATGCAAGTTGAAACTATGAAGTAAGGTATTTACATATGCACTTACAGCGACACTGTGCATATTGGAAGAGCAACCCATTTATCTGTGCTATAAACAATTGCCAAAATAAAAGCATGATGGGGCGAAGAAGACCCAAAAGCTATGGTGAAGATTATCACCATCAGAAACTTAATTTATACAGTAAAAATTTAAATTTTGACAAAAGAAATCCTTTAAAAAAAAAGGAAAAAAAAATAGCACAGAACCAGATAAAATTTTATAAATTTTTCAATAAAACCACACCACTATACTTTAATGAAGTAATGTACTCAAGAACAAAATTAATAACCTCAAAAGTTTTCAGGTTAAAAAATTTATACACAAAACAGTACACTAATACTACCTTACACTACGAAATACCTACATATTATATCTAGTAATGAGTAAAATTAATAGTTCCCTCAAATATAGTATTATCCTGTAAATCCACTTATACTCATCTACTGAGAACTTAACTAGAACATCAATTAAAATATAAATAATATGCAAATCGATGGATACTATCGTATTTAACAAACAGGGAGTACTACATGAAAATAAAAGGGGAGGGGAAAAAAAATTTGGATTCCCATTTTCAAAATGCACTAAAAATTTTCAAAGTCTCGAAATTACCCAAAAATCGAGAAAAAACGTAACATAATTCCAAAATATACCTGCGGAGAGGTTATTTGCACTATAACTATCGAAATCTACCTTATTTACACTAAAATTAGCTATATAGAACATTAAATGTGATGAAAACACAACCGCTCAGATCGTTACCGCTAACCAAAACAAACGGTACAAGTACTCTAAAAAGCTTATTTTTCACGTTAAAATACAATAAAAACTAACTCTATACTATCTATATACATTATACAAACAAAATATAAGGTTATTAAAATAAAAATACTATAATTACTACAACTTAAAGTTTATAATTGGGACGCTTGTCCCTGTTCCTGAATCCATAGGTATTTCTGGACGAAGGAATCGAATCAGTCGGTTTGCACTGAGATTCGATTAAAGTCGGAAAACGACTGGTTGAAGGAATAACAGAGGATTGAGCTTCAACAACTTCGTTAGCTACCGCGATATCTGGCATGTCCGTAACTGGATTTTCAGCCGTGGAGGGGGAGGGGGTGGTTTCAGCTCGTGAGTTCTCGAACTCGGCTGAAGGAAGAGAGGGGGAAAGGGGTTCGTTGCTGGTGGCTAGTGAAGGCAACGTGTTGGCTGTTGATTGCATGGGCAATGCTTCATCTCTGTTTACTGCTGATGCTGTAGGTATGATAAACGCGCGCCTGCGTTTTTTCGTCCGCCGTTCTGGGTTATCGTTAATCGATTGGTGAATGGGAGTAGTTGGATTCTGAATATTCGATTGATCATCGAATTGACTCTGCGGCCGTTGGTCATTTGTTTGGAAATCAACATGCCTGTTTTTAAATTCAGTCAGCCTATCGACGTGTACCACTTGCGTTAATTTTAAATTTGATTGGAGGGCGATTTTAAAATTTACCTCATTTATTTTTTCAGTTATTGTATAGGGACCATTATTAAATTTAGATAGTTTTTTACATTGTCCTGGTTTAACAGCTGGTGTAAAGAGCCAAACTGAATCACCTATTTTAAGATTCTTTGAAACAGCAGTTTTTTCTCTGTATTTTTCTTGCTTTTCTGAAACTTCCACCAAACTATTGTGCACTTCAGCATACACTTTCTTCAAAGCAGGGAATAAAAGTTCACAATAGGTGGGGGCGTCATTATAATTTAAAGTTTGGGGGGTGGAAAAAAGTTTATAGGGGAGATTTAAATTTCTGCCAAACATTACTGCAGCTGGGGTTAATTTTGTAGAAGAATGCACGGCTGTCCTGAGAGCTAAAAGAGCAAATTTTAATTTTGTATCCCAGTCCGACTGATTTTCATTGACAACATGGCATAGGGCATTAATTAGAGTTCTATTTTGTCGTTCAATCTGAGAATTTCCTGCTGGGTGGTAAGCTGACGTGTGAATATGTTTCATTCCAAAGTTTTTATAGACTCTCTCAATGGCTTCTGATATAAGATTTCTACCCTTGTCGGAAACAATATAGCTAGGAGCACCGTACCTTGAAACGAAATCTGCTAGAGTATCCGCTACAACGTCTGAGGTGATAGAGGATACAGCATATGCTTCAGGCCACTTAGAAAAAGCATCGATATATGTCACGATAAACTTGTTACCCGAAAAGGTTGTCGGTAAAGGACCAATTATGTCGAAATTCACTTTTGCCAATGGAAATTCTGGTGTTGGCATTCTCTGCAAAGGGGCTAGATGTTTAGGTCTATAAGCTCTTCTTTGTTGGCAACTAATGCAAGATTCTACTAGATGCTTGACATCTGCAGACATACCTGGCCAGTAAAAATTTTCGCGAATGCGATCAATAGTTTTCTGGAAGGCTTGATGACAAGCTGCCAGAGAATCATGTGTTAGTGCGAACACTTGGGGGATTAGTTCTTTTGGCACCACCAGTTTGGGCAATTTATTTAAAATGGGAGAGTCTCGAGTGTCCTCGCACATCAAGAGATCATCTCGGAAGAAAAATTTCATGTACTTTGGTGCTATATCCACTCCTTGATCTAGCTTCTGAGCAATTTGGCAACACTTTTTGTCAGTCTTTTGGAGTTCTTGAATTTTTTCAAGAAGATCAGTTTGGGGCATAAAAACATTCTCCTTTGCTATTTGTACACAAAAATTACAATTTACAGTATTTACAGAGATTTCATTAGAAGTAGTGTATCTAGACAGAAAATCCGCAACACTGTTGCATTTGCCCTTGATAAATTTGATTGAAAAAGTAAAATCAGATAAGGTGCAAATCCACTTTGCCATACGAGAAGTTGGGTCCTGAATTTTAAGCATATAAGTTAGGGGAGCATGATCAGTGAAAATAAAAAAGTGGGTGTTAGCTAGGTAACACTTAAAATGGGCGGTTGCCCAGACAACAGCTAAAAGTTCCCTTTCTGTGGCTGAGTACCTTGTTTCAGGGTCCTTCAACTTTCTGCTAGCAAACGCCACAGGGTGTAAAAAGTTGTTCTCATCTAGTTGAGATAAAACTGCGCCTAAAGCTTCACCACTCGCATCAGTATAAAGATAAAATTCCTTCGAAAAATCAGGGAGGGCAATACATGGCTTAGAAATTAAAGCAGCTTTTAAATCTTCGAATTCTGCTTGCGCTGCAGGGTTCCATGAAAAACGACCATTTTCTTTAGTTAGTTCAATTAGGTTTTTAGCTCGTTTAGAAAAATCAGGGATAAATCTCCTGTAAAATGAAATTGTACCAATAAAAGATCTAACTGCTTTGCGGGTATCAGGGGGTTGAAATTTTTCAATTACTTCTATATTTTTATTAATGGGTGAGACTTTACCTTTATGGATTTCAAAACCTTTATATTTAATTTTATCTGATAGAAAAAGGCATTTACTGGGTTTTAATTTTAAATTATGCTGGCGAAGTCTATCAAAAACAGTTGTTAATTTTTCAAGGTGGGATTCTACATCTTTGCTAGCAATCACAATATCATCTATATATACAAGAATTCCCATATTTCCCAGATCTCCAAATATTGCACTCATGAGTCGTTGAAAAGAATTTCCTGAGTTTGATAAGCCAAAACAATTTCTCGACCACTCAAATAGTCCTTTATGAGTTATGATTGCTGTTTTGTGTCTGTCCTCAGGACGCACAACTTGCTGGAAAAAGCCACTTGTTAAATCAAGTGTAGAAAAGAAATTTGAACCGGATAGTGCATCAACCGAATCTGTGATATTAGGGATGGGGTATGCATCTTTAACTAAATTTTTGTTTAATTTTCTAAAATCGACAGCCAATCTATAAGATCCGTCTGCTTTCTTAACCAAAATGACTGGAGCCGCAAATTCAGAAATGGAGGGGGATATTATATTAGCTTTTAACAGGATATCTAATTGATCTTCCATTTCTTGTTTAAGATTATGGGGAACTCTATAGGCTTTACATTTTACAGGTTTATCAGAAGTTAAATTTATTACATGGGGAATAGTGTCACAGCCGGGCAAGTCTAGGACTGATGCTGCAAACACATCTTTATTTTTATTAAGAAAATCCTGCATTTTAAGTTTAAGAGGGGGGTCTAAATGGTCAAGATTAATATCTGAACTCCAGCTGAGATCAGCATGATCAAAATCAGCTAGTGGAGTGGGCACATTAACATTAAGGGCATAATTACAATTATTAGAATTACACTCAGAATCATCGATGCACTTTTGAATTTTAGCAACCCTCATTCCCTTATTCAAAGTAACCTCATCATCCGAAAAGTTAGCAAATGAAATAAATAACCCGTGTTCCTGAGAACAGATTGTTCTAGATGATAAAACACCATTACCAAATTTTTTTACTAGGGGTTCCAAAATAACAACATCATTATTATCAATAAAATTACTTCTCGAGCAGTTTACTTGAGCTAAAATTTTAGATTGGGGGGGGATAGTTACTAAATTTTTCAAAACAGCAAAACTAATTTTAATAATCTTAGACTTTTCACATGTATCACTTACTTTAGTTTCGACATCATTAGATTGTGACTTTTCGCTATCATGACAACTCACTTGGCATACAGGGGCATTGATTTCATTTTCATTATTTTTCACAACCCTGATATTATTTACACTAAGATCACAACCATTTGTTTCACATATATTATCCCGACCAATTGCCTTATTTTCATTTAATTTATCAGTACACATATAACTACAGGTCTCATGATTATTTGTATTATTAACATTTTCTAATTTTGAAACACTTTCAGAAGATTTTTGAACAGAAGAATTGCTATCATTACCTTCACATTTATCTAAATTCACATTATTTCTATCTTTGCTACTACATTTTTCATTATCTCGAATCTCTATTTGTTCTCTACTATCCCTTACATTGGCTTTTACTACCATATAATTGTTCTCACTGTTCTTATTCTTCTCAGAAATATTACTAACATTAGAAAAACATTCTACATTACCCTCAGTTTGACATGACACACTTTTAAGGCAAGAAATTTTGTTATTTACAATAATTGGCGGTTTAATATTTACATGACATTCTGAAATTTTTGGAACATATTTACAAAAAGTTTGCTCATTAATACCAAGACTAATAGATTTGTCACTACACTTTATGATAGCCTTGTACTTACTCAAAAAGGGCATACCTAAGATAGCAGTAAATTCATCAGCGAGTTTACCTGCTACTACAAAAAATTCAGCTTGGCAGCTGACATTACTGAAATTGAAGGATAACTTAACTTTCTCAGTGAGAGGGACACATTCACCTGTCACAGTTAGAATGGGTACATTGCATGCCTCAGTTTTTACTCCTGGGAATAAACACAATCCCTGTCGAGAAATTAAATTGATACCTGATCCCGTATCACACAGTGCAGTAATAAAAATATCACCGACAGCAATTCTTGCGGTAGGGAGATTGCCTGCTGATGGTGGGAAAACATTATACACAGAGGGGGTTTTGTCGTTCGGCTTCTCATGAGTTAGTCCGACTACTCCAGACTCAGCCATTACCCGTTTAAATTTTGTTGAACATTGTGTTCATTGGCAGTGTTGTTATTCTGCTGGGTTACATTATTGTGATTACCCCTATTCCTATAATTACCTCTCTGGCCATTGTTGGTACCTCTGTTTCTCTGGTTATTGCGATTTCCCCTATAGTTTCTTTGATTTTGATATCCCCTGTTACTATAACTGCCTCTGTAGTTATTGTTAGGTCTGGCCATACCTCTACGACCATAGGGATTTTCATTATAATTTTGCCAGCCTTGATTTCTGGGGTTTTGGGGTCAGTCCTGAAAAAAATGGTTGGAGTCGCCACATCCAAAACAGAAAAAAGGGTTGTACTGGACATTTTCCTGGGCTGGTGGTCTCGCTGCAGCTGGTTGTTGTATAACCAGACTATCAATTTTAGCCGTTAAGATTTCCATTTTGTTTTGGAGTTCTACAATTTCACGGTTGGGATGGCTAACCTGGGGTGTAGGGGGGTAAACAGAAGCACATGCTACACCTGAGGGGACCTGGGGGGCAATGTTTGCTGGTTCATAGCTGTAGAAGGGGTTAACACTCCTACAAGCCTTTTCTTCAAGTAAGGCAAACGTTAGTATTTCCTGAGGGGTCTTTGGATCTTTTGAAATGACACCCTTCCGAATTTCTGGAGATAGGTTACCTAGAAGCATAGAGTGCAGTATAGCATCTCTACTTTTATTTACAATGCCCTCAGCAATTCCATCAATGACAAGAGCTCTGCGTGACAGATCAGAGGCTCTGTCGAAAAAATCTTGGACAGACATTGAAGGTGTCTGTTTGAAGTTAAGAAACTTCGATAATGCCACATCTGGTGACTCCTGTTCCGTGAATCTGTCTTGTATAATTTCCACTAATTCCGTATAATTTTTGCCTTTATTAGCCTTAAATAATTTGGCTGCTTTCCCTGACAGTCTGTTAAACAGGGCGAAAATTTTTTCTTTTTCATCCCAGTTAAAGAAGGTGGAAATATCTGTGAACTTTTCAATGAAGTCGGAAAAGGATATAGTGGAGTCCCCGCTAAAAGGTGGGATGTTGGATAAATTATCCATCAAAGACGATTTCTTCTGTAGCTCAGCCATCTCCTTGGTAAGGGTTTCCGCCATATTTATGAAATGTTTTGACAACAAAAAATTCAGCGATAAAAAATTTTTTATAATTAACCCTACCTAAACCTTAAGCAAAGAAAAAAATTTTTACACAAATGCAAAATCTAAATAAAATTACTGAGAGCAACACCCATGTATACACTAGTCGCCTTTGTCAATATATATAATTAATTGCAAATAAATATAAACAAATGGGAAAGGTATGTTAAAATTTCTAAAAATTCAGTGCGGGTGGGGTATTATGAAAAAAAAAATTTTTGAACAGCACAGATATGAGGGTTAACACTTCATAATATATACTCAAAGACATAATGCACAATACATTTTGAAAAAAAAATAGTTGCCTTATACCCTTAACTTTAAGTATACACAAATAAACATTAAAAATTTGAATTGTGCCACACAGGTAAGTGTCACGGCATCAATTCTTTGTTGGGTTGCTTTGTTTTTGTTGCTAGGTGAGATGCTATCACCTTTTTCAAAAACAATGAATGAGTGCAAATTACCTGTGACTAACAATTGAAATGAATCCTGTCAATATGCATACCTACAAAATTATTCTTAAACTAAAATAAATTTGGAAAAAAGAAAATGGATTAAAATAAACAGAAACAATTAAAATTTAAAAAAATTTAAATTTACTTGAATTCTAAGTTTTGAATTCAAAATAGAATAAGAATTAATCATTTAAAAGCACTGACAAGATCCTCAATTTGCACTACATCCAATTCCCCAACAATCAGCATTGTGAATTCAAGAATTAATATGAAGGGTAACAGCAAGGAATTTTCATAAACATAATAATTTAGACTAAGTGAAAATTTTGGAATAAAAAGGAAAAATCTTTCTTTTAAAGAAAGTATAGAAAGGGGGTTATAAAATTGATGAGATAGGTTAAACAAAATAATATTTGGCCAATATTAAAAAAATGCAGAATTAATTTCAAGAATTCACAACACTGAAGCTGTGATCGTATAGTTTCATCATTATTTAAGAGACCATGAGTTAATAATTAAATTTTGAATAAGTAATTCATTATAATAAAATGCTTCTCAAAAGACTTTAGATCAAAATATTAAAATTACTTTATGTGAAAATTTCAGATAAGTATGTCCTGTAATTAATTAAAGAATAGTAAAAGGTCTCAGCTACTTAAATAAAATAAGTTTGAATATTAAAGATTACAACATCCAGCAAATTAGCAGTTTATTTTTTTATTAGATTTAATGCTTAAAATAATATTTAGAAATTCCATGACTAGAGAATACAATAATTTATTTTAATTAATTAATTTATTTATTTATCTTTTTTACCAGAATTAATATTTAGATCAATAGAATAAATTAAGTTAAAGGATTAATAGAAATCCTAAGGAGATTGATTTTCGTAAGTTAAATAAAAGGTAAAATATTAAAAGCAGACCTTTTGAATTAATTAAGCAAGTAATCAAAAAAAAAGAAAACAGAGAAGGAGTTAAATTAGAAAGAACAAATATTTATTTACAAATAACACTTTAAATGATTTAAATATCCTCTTAGATATATATATATGCATCAAAATACTAAGACACAGATAAGTTCCGTCATATCAAACAGAAAACATAATTTATAAATCATAATAGCGATAAGAATTGTTTTTACTTACAAGGCTGCTTAATTTTGGAAAACTTAGCATTATTTCGATAGGACGTTACTTTCGAGAGGTATTCGTCTCTCAAGGAGGTAACTTAATGATCAAGACTTTTATTCAGAACTTTCCAATTTTAGAGGGAATTTTCACAGTTTAGACTCAGTGTCAGGAACATTGCACAACTTCACCGTGCACTCTTCAAATCACACTTTACAGGAGTGCAGTTTTGATATCTCACAGTCTCGCTGAAAGTATGCACCAATACTTTTTTTTTATTTTTTTTTTTTTTGCATCTATGCACCTTTGAGCTGTCAGTACTGCATTCACGGTTGTCGGAACTGGAGTTTGTGAATTCATAGGCTGAGATTTTGTCGACTCTGGATTTTAGCAATCCAATCCTATATAACTAGTTATTCCTGTAGAAAATTACGAGATACGACACGGTCTTTTTATTGAAGAACATCCTATCATTTTTCGATAAGCTGGATTCTAATATTCATAGTTGTTTCAATCAGTTAAACGCTACTTTCTCGTCCTTTCAGGCCGCTTGATGAGCGCACATTTTCTATCAACCCACTGTCGCTACTGCTGGGAGAGAAGTCTCTGTCTCGAAAAAAAAATCGCTAATGCCTAACCGGCGGGGTGAGGGAGGGAACCCTCCACCCTCACACACCTAAACTATCCGAGCTTCAAGACATGACTGCCTGCTAACTAGCTCTTCGTTCCCTTGGTAACGCTACCAGGGGGGAAAAGGGTCAACGCTGATTGGTTGAGTGGGGGGAGCAAATAACACGCTTATTGGATTATTGTTGCTAGGGGAAAAATCCTAGTTACAATTCCTGGAAATTAGCCGTCTGTTGGGTCCCACGAAAAGGAAGAAATCACGTGTACGCTTGCACCTGTTATTTCGTAAACAACGACTCGAAAGCAATAAACTGTGCATCTTCCTAACAAGCCTTCGAAATAGTTTTATGACTCTCTTTACTGAGGGTAATAAAAAGTCGCACACAATACAACTGACCATAATGCTTCAGTTATTCCCATGACTTCTTATAAAAGCCTTTTGTACTATATCCAATCTGCCTGTGTGTGTTCCGAATTTACGATCCCTTAAACTACGTGAGAATTTCAAGTAAAAGTTGTTTGCGTGGAAACTATCTCATAGTGAAAAAGGGAGAACTTGGGTGGTCTTGACTTATAGAGAAATACAAATGTTTGGATTTTGAAAATAAGAGTTTTAATTAATAATGTTTAAGAAAAATAAGAAAAAGGAGGAGGGGGTTTGATTAAATATTAAAATAGAATGAGTTTATAAAAAAGAAATGTTTTAAGATATTAATGAAAATATAAATATAAAAATTTAGATTAAATTACCTCTAACACAATTATAGGTTATCCCTTGAAAAAAAAAAAAAAAAAAAATCCCCGCTCAACATCGCGAAACATTCTGTCTAATTTACGGATTCATTTTTAAACACAAAAGAAGAAATTAAAAAATGAAAGATTTGGTATTGAACATTTTTTTTGTTGTTGTTTTATAAAGGAATTACTTATCGAATTATAAGCTATTGTTGTCAGGTGATGACAATTGTTTTTCTACTTTTCCGCGCTATTGCGTCAGGAAATTCGGTTCAAAACTTTGACAGTATTTTCTGAAAAACCTGAAGTCCTAATTAAAAAGTAGAAAACACCATTCGATTACTTAGTATGCAATGGTCGATCCAGGCAAAATTTGAGACCTATTTAGGGGCCTTCACAAAAATCTACATAATAAAACAGGCCCTTTCACAAAAATCAATTAAATAAAACAGGACCCTTCACAAACATCAATTTACTAAAATGTACCCCTTCACAAAAATCAATTTGATGAAATGGGACCCTTCACAAAATTCTGTATAATAAAATAAACCTTTTCACATAATTCCTTATAATAAAATGGAGCTTTCACTAAATTCTATTCCATAAAAACTTACTGTTTACTAATTATTTATTATTTTGTGACGTTTTAAAATGCTTAATTTGTAAACAACAAGTTTAACAACCAGACAACAATTTGTAACAACCAGAGAGGAAAACTTCAGCAAAATGATTTTAAAAAGTTTTTTAATAAAGGCTTGGTTCGAATTTGAGTAAATAGATTTTAACTTTCGATACAAAATGTTTTTTTTTCACAAAAATAACATTTGCTTTTCACAAAATGGGTACCAAGAAAAATAATTTCATCGACGCCTAGTATCTGAATAATACTAAGTACTTTAACAACTTATTTAGCAAGAGGAGGAGCAGAAATTTTCTGACATATTAAAAAAAGCTTATTTTTAATTTCTAACATTTCTAAACATTGTAAATTCTATATGTAAATCCCGATTTGAATCTGGGAATTTAACTTGAGGAATATTGATAGTTATAAAACGAATAAATTAACAAATTAAAATTAAAAGGTTATATAACCCATAAGTATATGAATATACTTTCATTTGAACAAAATTAGTGTGCAAATTATACTATTTTTTCTTTTAATTTAATGATTATTTATTTCTATGCAATAGGTTAAAAAAAAAAGAAGAAATATAAATTTTTAAGATAATTTCTACTTTAGGTAATAAAATAAAATAATTATTTTCATAATATCCTCCCCACTTTTCTGAAGAATCCTCAACTGTTGAGTGATAAAGTAAGTTAAAAAAATAAAAAATAAAAATAAAAGCAAATATTCTATTCTTCATTTCTTTCTTTCAGTACTTCATTTTCTTTCCATTGACAATCCACCACACCCCTCACAATTTCCACCGTGCGGTGTAAAACTGGATGTAATTATCTTAGGGGACCATACTTAAATGAAAAAGAAAAAGTTTAGATCTCTTTCTCTGAGGATCAGACGCACCAAAAGTGAACCATTGTTACACATCCCTTGACAGCCAGCCACTCCCCACATGACCCAGACCGTGCTGGGTGAGATTACCCCTTTCCACTACTTAACTTGTGAAAAGGGGGGGAACGAAAAAATCGAGTATTTTGGGCTATTTTGTTGGGATTTTGTTGGAACAAAGCCACATCCCTCCTCATTATCCGATGCACCGTGCTTTTGGACAATATACAGGGCTGTACAAAAGATTTCGAGTGCATATCTATCGATTGGCGAAAATTGTTAAATGTGAATATTCTAATTGTACTAAATTTTATCATACTATATATCCACATCTATTGATCATATACAGGGCTGCACAAAATAATTCGACTACTTTTTTGACTCTGGAAGGTAATTTCGAAAACTGTATTTTTCAATGTGTTATGTGTTTTCTAAACTGATTTCTTACATATCTTCTTTCACCTTATTTAACGTTAAAGTTTCGTTACAGTTTTCTGGCTGTGTTGGAAAGTGTTTTATAATCTATGCTTGACGCATGATTTTTCGTTCTTGTTTATTTATTATTTAAAATTAATTTATTAATTCAAATTAATTATTTTGTGTTAAAATAAAGTAATTTTTGCTGATTTTTTATTCCGTAATTACAAAGATGATTGCCTCATTTTATTACTATTTTAATTTAACTATGTATTAGATAAAATAAAGTTTAAACTTTGTGTATTGTTAAAAATAAAACTCGTCGGAAACAGTATTTTGGTAACTAAATTTCAAAATATTAATCGACCATGATTGATTTTTTATTACAATTAGTTTTGTAGGTTTATTTAAGTTCATTTAAGAGTTCCTTATTTAACTTATTAAATTTGATGTAATTTTTTAATTAACCGACTTAAAAAAAGGAGGAGGTTATCAATTCGACCTGTATGTATGTATAATGTTGTTCACGCATAACTGTCGTAAATGTTCATCGATTTTGATAATTTTTATTTTGTTTGAAAGAGTAAGGGTCCAAGGTGGTCCCATTGCAATTTCGTCAAAATCTGATCATTAGAACAAATTATTTTATTCAAATTTCCATTATTTAGATAATTTAATTTATGTTTCAAAAAGTTCATTATTTGAATTGTTGCCAATTTGTAAAATAGTGCACATAATAATATTCCCTTTCAATTAAAAAACGTATTTACACGTGACTATCAAAAACAGAAGTAAAACTTTAAAACAATAATTAAATGATCACGTGTTAAAAGCAGTAAATGTAGAAAAATACGTTATAAAAAATATACTTGCACGTGAATATTAAAAAAGAAAAATAATTAAATTATTACACGTTCAAAACATTAAATGGGAAAACTTACGTCATATTTAAAATGCTCAAATAACATTACTTCCAAACAGTTTCAATTTAAAAACATATTTGCACGAGAGATTAATTTATTTGTAGCTGATATATTATGTATACTAAACTACGAAAAGTCCTTCTGGTCTATACCGGCAGGAAAAGACAGCCTACCTATTCCTTGGTTTTAAGATTTTAGCTAATTTTACTGGAAAACACCAAGCTATAAAAATGGATGGAACCCGATTACAGAAGATTCAGTCGCAGTTCTCGTCAATATTGAATTTGAATCAGAATTCCGCCAAATATGTCAGCTATAACCAAGTTGGCTTCATTTATGGCAACTTGTTTTTGTCGCCAAATTTGTTGGTATTTCGCCAAATATTGCCTAGCTTGGAGAGATTTTAACGCTGGCGAACATGAATATATAGTGTTAAGAATGTAAGAGTTAGAATGATGGTACAACAATGAAATAAAACTTGCGATATAGCATGTTCACTAAAACTCTTAAATTAAAACCGTTTATGGAGGAATCCTGCTGTCTTGTTTAAAAATATCAGCCACTCTAAAATTTCAAAATGCTATATCTCAGCCACTTTTTAAGGTAGAGCAAAACAAAAATTGTTCCGGTATCCTTGGATCAAGGCTGAACATTCAATTGAAAAAAACCTTTAGGATTTCTAATATTTTTAACGACTTAACTGTACATCTTTCTGAATGTGAAATTTATAAGTGTCTATCATAGCGCCTCCTTCTTGCCGAATATCCCCAAATTCTACTGGGACCTGCAGGTCATAGTAAAAAACACATACAAACAATTTTGTTCAGTACTGTGGATAACCTAATACACTTTTCGATGATACAATAATTTAAATGGAACAAAAATCGCTATCACAGCGCCCGCTTTCGGCAGAATATCCGCAAATTCAAGTAGGACCTGCTGGTCACAGACAAAAACCTATAAATGAAATTTCGTTCAATTCTAGGTTGCTTCATAACTGGGCACACTTTTCAATGATACAAAGAGGGCACACACGGACAGACAGATATTTTGTAAAAACATGTTTTTCGGAATCTTTGACTCCTAAAACATATAAATCCGTCGAAAACCGAAGTTGAAAATATTTTAATCACAATACTTTATTCTATTTAGATAGAAGAAGGTGAGAAAAGGAGGATGTTAATAATTTGACCCTATGTATGTATGTATGTATGTTTTAGTCCTGTTCACGCATAACTTTCGTAAATGTGCACCGATTTTGATATATATATATATATATTTGTTTAAAAGTGCAAGACAGACGTATGATTTAGTTTACGAATATATACATATGAAAAGCAATGAATTACTTTTTGAAGTCGGTGCCAAACAACCCCAATCGATAAATTAGTAGATACTAGGTACAATATATTCACAATTCTTACTAAACTTAAGGTAGTTTGGCACCGACTTCAAAAAGTAATTCATTACTTTTCATATGTATATATTCGTAAACTAAATCATACGTCTGTATATTCATCTCTTGTAAAATATATTCTCTCGGAAATCCATGTTTGGTGGGTATTAAACTGTACATATTAAATTTATCATTTTTATTCCGACACATGATATCGGATTTGTGGTTAATGGATAACATTTTGTCATTAGAGAATTTTAAAGAATTATTTAACACTTTTTAGTGTTTTTTTTAAGTTGGTTATTTTTTTTTTTTTTTTTTTTTTTTTTTTTGTAAAACTTTATTTTATCGTATTTAATGCTTTTTGCACGTAATAATTCAATCCTTTTAAAGTTTTATTTCTTGTTTAACATTCACGTGCAAATATATTTTTCAGTTGAAAAGTGTTTGCCATTATTTGGGCTTTTTAAATATGACGTACATTTCCTCATTAGATGCTTTTTGCAGATGATAATTCTTTAAATTATTACCTGTGAAAAATGCTTAAGTTGCTATATTAAAGTTTTCTTTCTTTTTTAATATTCACGTGCAAATCTATTTTTCAACTGAAAGATGTTTGGAATAATATTTGAGCTATCTATGACATTTTTGAAATATGAATAATATGTCTCTTTAGATAATAAAATTTTGAATAAAATTTTAAATTAGAATTGACAAATTTAATAACTGATTGGCCACTGCATACTACAGTCTCGCCAAGTATGTGCCTGCGAAAGACGGTTAAATTGATATGCCTAGTGTTTTATCCTATAAAACTTCTTTAACTCTTTTGGCCGACTTCAACATTAAATAGCTCTAAAAACAATTCTGCGATTTAAAAACTGTTTGCTACAGCATGTTTATCATACATTTCTCTATAAAACTATTAATTCTCAGGCAGTAGTTGGTTTTTTTTTTGGTATGAGTCGAGAAAGTCAAAATTTCACAATAAATTTAATTGCATAGTGGCGGCGGTAGCATTAGTCAAAGTTTTTCTTAGAATAGAGGTAAACCATTTTATTAATATGTCAGAAAATAGCAAATGTGGATATAAGATTATTGAGGACAGGATCACAATGCTAAAAATGTAACTGTCATCTTTATTAAAAAAAATAAATTTCATAAAAAATAGAAATTGAACTTGCTATATGTTAGTCAGTACAGTTTCAGTATCTTAACAGTCTTCTTAATTTTTACAGTTTATAATAATAATTTAAGCATAGATTCCTCTAATAATTGTGTGTCTCTTATAAAAATGAGTCTGTAATTTACCTAGTGAGAATCCCAGCTCCTGTTAACTCTCCGAGCATTTTGTATTCAGGAGACTTGTCTAGTGCTGCTTTTTCATTTGTAAAAAACTGTGAAAACAAAAAACATGAAGATTTGTACAATAACATGAAACACACATTAAAATAATTTGATACATAATTTTGTTTTTAATGTTAAACTAGGGCACATATACTTAAAGCATGCACATTCAGTTATACGTTACATATACTCTAACATAAGCATATTATTCAAACAAACGGCGACATTGTGTAGTCTTCTAGTTCATGTATGCCGATTAGGTAATATGGATGTGGTTTAAATTTTTATTCGCAAATATATATATATGTGTGTGTGTTACGGTCAATAACCGGCTATTATTAATAATGACCGGACATAAACCCCGGTTATTATTAATAATAACCTCGGTCATTATTAATAATAACCGGTTATTATTAATAATGACCAGATTAATCATATTGACCGTTACAAATATATATATATAAATACACTTCAATTGTTCATTGTGTTTGTTCCATTCTTTTTATTTAATAATTTCTTATATATATATATATGTGTGTGTGTGTGTGTGTGTGTGTGTGTGTGTGTGTGTGTGTACGGTAGCCCACATCTTGTACATCTTTAGCTTATTATAGCTCGTGCAAGGATGAAATTGTACATATTTTGTCGAATCCATGGTAAATTGGGTTGACATTTCTGCCATGCATTCACAATTATTTCATTTTTTACTTTCTTCTATCCATAATAGAAGAAAGTATTATAATCGAATTTTTTTTCGACTTCCGATGGGTTTTCACGGTTTACGGATTAGAGATTCCGAGCAATGTGTTTTTACAAAATGTCTGTCTGTCCGTATGTGTGTCTTCTTTGTATCTTCGAAAAGTGTATGAAGTTATGCATATAATTGAACCAAATTTCATTTATCGGTTTTTAGCTATGTCCAGCAGATCCCACTTGAATTTGAGGATTTTTTGCCTGAAGGGGGCGCTGTTGTAGCGATTTTTGTTCCATTTTCATTATTGCATCTTCGAAAAGTGTATGAAATTTTGTATAGAATTGAACCAAATTTATGAATATGTTTTTGACTATGACTTGCAGATCCTAGTAGAATTTGGGATATTCCGCTGGAAGGGGGCGCTGTGATGGCACCTTAAAGATTTAAATTCCAAAAAGTCCTTCCGGCCAGTACCGGGAGGAAAAGGTAGCTTTCCTATATCTCCGTTTTAAAATTTTAGCTAATGTTACACGAAAACAGCAAGTTAAAATGCAAAGAAACGTTTACAAAAGATTCGTTAATACTGAATTTGAATAAGAAATTCGCCAAATTATTGAGCAATAGCCAAATTGGCTTCATTTATGAAGACTTATTTTGGTCACCCAATTTGGCGATATTTCGCCAAATGTCGCCAATTTTGGCGAGAATTTGGCGCTAACGGATATGAATATATAGTTTTATGCGTATGATTGGGAAAATGATCACAACAATGAAAGAAAATAATTTGCGGGTAATCGCGTTAATGTGCTGTTTTGTTTCAAAATGTCAGCCACACTGGAATTTCAAACTGCTCTATCTCAGCCATTTTTTAAGATAGAGGTAAACCAAAAAATGCTCTGGAATCCTTGTATCAAGGCCTAAAACGTAATTAAAAAATAAATTTTAATTTTTAATTTTTTTGTATATTTATTTTAGTTTTAAATTTTTAAGTGGCCGCCATCTTGAAACAAAATGGCGGACCAAGCTGGCCAACGAACTCGGTCGAGACATTGGTGAGCTTAATACACACAATTAGTTTCATCAAAATTTATTTATAAATACGAGCGTTATCGTATGACATAGGTCAGATATATATACGGATATATATATATATAAATCAACATTTGAAAGGAGGGTGGTTTTGGGGTCTGGGGGTCATGATCGGTGAAAATATATCGAAATTTTCCGGAACTGCTTTAATCCGAACGGCTGCAATAGGTAGCTTTATGCTTTTACTTACCCATCATACGTAGTATAGGGTAAGTCTTGTAATCGTTTTGAAAATCGAAATTTTTTTTGACGAATTTACACGTTTCAGACACTGGAGATTCCGAAAAACATATTTTTAGAAAAAAAAAATTGCCGTCCGTCTGTGTGTCTGTGTGTGTGTCTGTATGTCTGTAAACGCTCTATCTCCCGAAAAAATTGAGATAGAGACTTGCAATTTGGTATGTACTTAGTATGTAATAATTGGAAGAAGCCTATTTCATTTCAATAACCTCGATTAACCGGAACTATTTTTTTCGGACTCTCGAAATATTCGTTTTGATAAAAGGTACATAAAAATTTTCGAAATTGTTTATTTTAAGAAATGAATATAAAAGACAATAAAAAAATTTTTGCATAAAGCATGAAGTCGATCGGATAATTAGTTGCCGAGATATTTGGAATCCTATTTCCACACTCTTCGATTTTTCATGACCCTGTATTTCATGCAAATTTCACTTTAAAGATATATTTTAATTGGAAATTTGACGCTTAATGAGATGCAATAAACCGCTAGTTAATAGGATTATTATTTTTGGAGTTATAAGGAAAAACCTCTTTCAAGCAATTCAGTAATCAAGCCTTTAAAGTTTATGACGTCATCAAGCCACGATTTTATTTGAATTGCAATGCATTTTATAAGTAGTTTACACATTTTTATTTTAATATTTTACATTATGCATATCCATGATGGGTAAGTATTACGGTGGCCCCCAACGACTAGTTTTGTATTGAAAGCTACCTAAAAGATGTACAAAAAAATTAGAAATCCAAAATGATTTTTTATTAAATATTCGGCCTTGATCCAAGGCTTCCAGAGTAATTTTTGTTTTTCCTCTATCTTAAAAAATGGCTGAGATACAGCAGTTTAAAATTTTAAGGTGGCTGACATTTTGAAACAAGAAAGTAGGATTCTTCCATAAAAGAGTTTAATTTATGAGTTTTAGTTACCATGCTTTCTGGCAAATTTTCTTCCAATGTTGTCACCATCGTTCCCATTCTTATATGCTTAACACTATATATTAGAATACTAGCATATGCCCCCGTCAAAAATGACGAAAAAGTGTTATTTTAAGTTTACAACATTAAGTCAGACTAATTTAAACACGTGATTGTTATGCATGATTATTCAGATAGTGGCAAGTCATCAAAATCATTATAAAAAAGTCCTTCCGGCCTGTACTGGGAGGTAAAGGTAGCTTTCCTATATCTTCGTTTTAAAATTTTAGCTAATGTTACACGAAAACAGCAAGTTAAAATGCAAAGAAACGGTTACCAAAGATTCGTTAATTCTGAATTTGAATAAGAAATTCGCCAAATTATTGAGCAATAGCCAAATTGGCTTCATTTATGAAGACTTATTTTGGTCGCCAAATTTGGCGATATTTCGCCAAATGTCGCCAATTTTGGCGCTAACGGATATGAATATATAGTTTTATACGTATGATTGGGAATATTATTACAACAATGAAAGAAAATAATTTGCGAGTAACCCCGTTAATGTGCTCTTTTGTTTCAAAATGTCAGCCACCCCAAAATTTCAAACTGCTCTATCTCAGCCATTTTTTAAGATAGAGGTAAACCAAACAATGCTCTGGAATCCTTGTATCAAGTCCTAAAACGTAATTAAAAAATAAATTTTAATTTTTAATTTTTTTTTGTATATTTATTTTAGTTTTAAATTTTTAAATGGCCGCCATCTTGAAACAAAATGGCGGACCAAGCTGGCCAACGAACTCGGCCGAGACATTGGTTAGCTTAATACACACAATTAGTTTCATCAAAATTGATTTATAAATACGAGCGTTATCGTAGGACATAGGTCAGATATATATATATATATATATATATATATATATATATATATATATATATATATACGGATATATCTATATATATAAATCAACATTTGAACGGAGGGTGGTTTTGGAATCTGGGGGTCATGGTCGGTGAAAATATATCGAAATTTTCTGGAACTGCTTTCCTCCGAACGGCTGCAATAGGTAGCTTTATACTTTTTTGTATTGAAAGCTACCTAAAATTGTGTTTGAAAAAGTCAATCTTTAGAAGAAGAAAATATGAACGGCCTCTCGCGTGCGGAAAAAAAATGAGTTATTTCCAACAACCCTATAGCGAAATTCTCGTTTTTTCCGCAATTCTTTGGTGAAATTAGTGTTTTTTTTTCGCAGCCTTTTGACGAAATGAGTGTTTTTTCCGCAATCATTTCACAAAATGAGTGTTTTTTTTGCGATTTGTTGGAAAATTCGGGTTTTTTCTGCTTCTTTTAGACGAATTGTACCTTTTCTCGCGTTTCTTTGACAAAATTCACATTTTTTTCAAGATCCTATGATGAAATTTGCACTTTTGCGACCTTTCGACGAAATTCGCGTTTTCTCTGTGATCCTTAAATGAAATTCATGTTTTTCCGTGATTATTTGACGAAATTCCCGTTTTCGCGATCTTTTAATGAAATACGCGTTTTTGAAGTGAAAACTTCTTTAGGCGCGTTGGGCATTTTTTGAGATGGGAAAAAAACATTGAATTCGCGACACTGTTACCGACACCTCTGAATATGTTGCCAATTCATACAATGAAGCGAAAGTATCAAAAGGAAATAGTTCACGTGCAGAAAGCGAAATGATTGGTATTGTGAATAAAAATAATTCAGAAAATAATTTCAAGATAAATTTAGCACGCGCGGTGAAAAAAAATAAAAGTGACTCAACTCGCGAGACCAAATCAAAAGATGAAAATGAAATAACAAAACACGGAAAATATTATAATTTAACGAGCACGAAAAAAATAGACGGGAGTAATATAAAATAATGAAAATAATGAAATATTTCACGAAAGTTTTAAGAAACGTGGTTACCGATACGGAAATGAAGTGAAATCATTTTATAGAAAAGAAAAGTTTGTTGATGTTGATAGAAATTATAGATACCGCAAACAATACGCGCAGTATGAAGATAGAAAAAAGCATAATGTTCACGAATACCGTAAACAAGACAGGCAGCAAAGAAGTCATCATTTTTGGAGTGATAGGAAGCGGGAACCCTATTTTGCAGATAAATGTTATTACAAAAGCTATGAAACTAAATCTCATGGAAGAAATGATGAATGTATTGAGAGTTGTTTAAATTGTGGATGAAAATTCATAAGTTTCATTAGTATTCATTTCAAAGAATACCAATTAATTAAATTTTATATTTCATTTATTTGTAAATTTACGCTTTAAGCAATAGATTGCAATTTTTGTATGTAAAATAATATGCATTATTTTTCATGTACAATAGCGCATTAAATGAAAATTGTAATATAATTTTTGTAGTAGTAGTTTATAATAATGAATAAAAAAACACTTCATTTAAAAGTATTTCCTGCGCAATAATACGTTTCCTGACGATTCAAAAAATACACACGTAATTATTCAAGTTTTCACTTCTGTTGGCACTCCCGGAGTGCCATTGTTTTTTTTTGTTTTTTTTTCTGCAATCCTAGATACCATCTTAATTACTTTAAATATTTTGTTCAGTACAGTAAATTAAAAAAAAATGCTTCAGGATTTGTCTTGAATAGGAATTGATATTTTTTCTCATACACCTGAAAAAAAAATATTTTAGTTATTTGTAGTTTGTGAAATTTTTTACGATTTATGATTATTTATCAAATTTTTAAACTGAATAATTCTTGTTTTCATATATTTTTTAAATAATAATAATAAATCGCATATAAAAACATTCCAGCATTTGTTTTAATTAGAGAAAAAAAAGTTAATCCATGAAATATATTTACGAAAATTAAACTGAATAACCACAAAATAAGTTCACTAAGTATAATTAAAATCTAGAACAATGCTTAAGTGATACTAAAATAAAACAACAAAAGGCTTATAAAAACCTTTTTAATGATCCAACATACGTTTCAACGCTCATTACGGCGTCATTTTCAGGAAAATATAATAATAAACAAAGTATTCTTGTAAATTTTGAAAAATAACCTTGAAAAACACGAATCACGAGATCCAAATATGTAAAACAAGAGAAAAACAGGTGCTTGAAGTAGCCAACTGTAATCGTGAAAATTATATTTCATTATTGCTTTTTAAAACGGAAAAGAACCTCGTGCCATATTTTAGGCAATTCAAATGAGGCGGATTCGTTGCAAATTTTTACGTTACGTGTGTATATTTCTATGGATTCACGGATAATGGATGGGAAGTAGACTCTTGATGGGTAAATTATTTTACTATTTTTAAAATCAATTTCTATTGCTTCGGTTCTATGTAGTCGTGCCAGTGCTGTAGTACTCCTGTCATATTTGATATCTACTATGTGTTCTTTTAATCTTGTTTGAAACTTTCTGGTGGTCATTCCTATATAATGTTGTAACGTTCCATCCGCTCTGGTGAATGGGATTTCGTAAACACCTGATAGTTGATCTGGTTCTATTGGGTCTATTTTCTTACAAACAACACTTTTTAATTTTATGGATGGTTTTGCAATAAGGCAGATATTAAATTTTCTAAGTTTATATTTTAATCTTTCAAAGAATCCTGGAAAATATTGTAAAGTTGATATTTTTGAGTCTCGTTCATTAAAAATTTTCTTCTTTTTATTATCCATGTTCGTAATTAATTTATTGATCGTGATGTCTTCGTATCCGTTATTTATTGCGATGTCACGTATTTTATTTTTTTCATTTTTTTAATTGATTAGGTGTACAGACAGTAAAAGCTCTTCTAATGAAATGTCGAAAGGCAGAAACTTTATAGGAAAAAGGTGCTTGAGCGTTACTAGGAATAATGGATTGATTAGTTATTGGTTTTCTATATACCGTACGTTCAATTCCATGGTGAGTTTTGATTAACAGCACATTCAAATAAGGGAGTGTATTATTTTGTTCGATTTCCAAAGTGAATTTAATCCTGGAATCAAGGCTATTGATCTGATCAAGAAAACTATTAAGTGATGTAGACTTTTAGCTGAATTCATATTAAGACCGTTAGAAACCGATATTTATAATAAATTAGATTATACCTTAGAGCTTTTACTGTCTTATATTAGAGCTTTTACTGTCTGTACACCTAATCAATTAAAAAATAAAATAAATAAAATACGTGGCATCGCAATAAATAACGGATACAAAGACAGCACCATCAATAAATTAATTACGAACGTGGATAATAAAAAGAAGAAACTTTTTAATGAACGAGACTCAAAAATATCAACTTTACAATATTTTCCAGGATTCTTTGAAAGATTAAAATATAAACTTAGAAAATTTAATATCTGCCTTATTGCAAAACCATCCATAAAATTACAAAATGTTGTTTGTAAGAAAATAGACCCAATAGAACCAGATCAACTATCAGGTGTTTACGAAATCCCATTCACCAGAGCAATAATGAAATATAATTTTCACGATTACAGTTGGCTACTTCAAGCACCTGCTTTTCTCTTGTTTTACATATTTGGATCTCGTGATTCGTGATTTTCAAGGTTATTTTTCAAAATTTACAAGAATACTTTGTTTATTATTATATTTTCTTGAAAATGACGCCGTAATGAGCGTTGAAACGTATGTTGGATCATTAAAAAGGTTTTTATAAGCCTTTTGCTGTTTTATTTTAGTATCACTTAAGCATTTTTCTAGATTTTAATTAAACTGAATAATATAAATAACTGAATAAATCGGTACCACGATTTTTATCTAGATATTGTCTTAATTACTTTAAATTATCTGAGTACAATAAAATTTATAAGAAAAAATTAACTGTGTTCTAGGCTTGTTTTGAATAAGAATTAATAATTTTTGTTCGTTTTTAATAATACAGTTGAAAAAAAAATATTATTTGCAAGTTTGTAAAATTTATCATAAATATCTTACAAATTCTTAAAATAGTTCAGGTTTCGGGTTTGTTTTTTATTAAAAAACTCGATAAAAACATCGCAGCATTTCTTTTTAAATGCAGCTAAAAAAAAGAAATACTAAAAAAAAGTGTTCGCTTTTAATTTCCAATGCAGACAATAGATGGTGCTCCGGCCAGTACTTGAATTACTGCGCATTACCAAACTTCATTTTTGAGTCAAAACCGTAACACGACGTTTCCCTACCTCAGACATTCTCAGAGCCGTCCTTAGTGAAAGCGAGGCCGGGTGCAAGAACTTTTGCGAGGCCCTTCTTTTCCAGACTAGTTAATCCCATCCCATTCTCACCATATTGTCAATTTAGCAAATTTTTTTAATTCTTCTTCCAGAAATTTCAAATAATAATTTTTGCTTTATTTAAATATTTAATGGCATGTTTCGTGATTAAATTAAGTGAAGGTAACTATTCGAAAATTCTGGTAGATATTTAAAATAAAAAAATTCACTAAACTGGCAACACTACTTCCCTCAATACAATAACCTTTCGGAAAAGCTCACATGGAGTGGAGCTCAAACAAAAGCTTACAGTGGCGCACCCAGGATCGCGCTTTTTCTTTGGGAAAGTTGAGGGGGACATTTTAGTAGAGCTTTATGCAAACTCGTGCCAATTTCTTTTTATAACTCTAGGACTGGGTCTATGTTATTCTGTTTTCTACATATTTGGGTCGAGTGGGAATTCATTTTTACCTGTCATGTTGGAGCGGCATTTCTTATATTTCTCTCTTTTTATCTCTGATAAATTAATGATAAAAAATCCCCATACTTTTTAATCGCTAATATTGCCTCAGAGAGTTGCAAAAGGTATTGTTTGGTTGGGAATCGTGCATCTTTTTCGAATTTGCATATTAAAAATTGTATCGACATTGAATTTTCCAACAGTAACACCTACTTTTCACACAATTTTTCATTTCCATTGATCAACTTAGCCTGGAAAAGGCACCGATTGTATACTTTTCTTAAATCTTTGTATAATTAGATGCGTTCAAAGTTCAAGGATGCTAATGTTAATTCACGTAAAAAACTTTTATTTATTACCTTCACAAAAAATCCTGTCATTGATTTTTTTCTTCTAAATTTATGGACAAACTCCTAATACATTTTATTTTATACTCTATGACGATTTAAGAAAAAGTATATAAGTAATATTTTCTTCCCGGGTTGCCTTGATTCAAGGAACTCAAATAGGGTGTTAAAAGTAGGCGATACTACTTGAAAATTTAAAGTTGACACAATTTTTAATATGTAAACTACCTTCATTTCAAAATTTAAATTTATATTCGAAAAGTACAGAAAATTATGTGTGAAAAGATACCTCTTGCATCTCTCCGCAACAAATTGGCGATTAAAAAGTATGAGGTGTTCTCTCTCTCTCTCTCTCTCTTTTTCTGTTTTGACGATCGTAAATTTGCTTACAGAATTTTTAGAAATTTATTTTAGCTCAATAAATTAAAGATAAATATTTTTAAAAGTCTACTTTTTTTCTTTATAGAGCTTCAAAATTATGACTTTCTTTATAATCATCGTTTTCTTTTCTTCTAAACTATTTTATTTCAATGAGTCTTTATTTGAATATAATTGTCTTAAATGAACATTAACATTGAAATTCCGTATACTGTGGCTTGTGTACAAATAATCTGAAAAATGCTGTATTTGAAAATATTTATTTACATACGTGTACAATATTATTTTAAAGAATTTTAATTGTAAGAGAAAACTGGCTAACAAATATCGGAATATTTTATGGAAATTGTGTCAGGGGCGTGCCTTATTTTAAGGATTTTTACTCGACTGCATCTGGGACCAAGCTTTTAGCTTTTACACCCGGCCAGACTAGCTGTCTAGTATAATTTAGGTGACATTCGTGGGATTGCGATCAATGATCAGCCAAAAATCTATTAAAATTACGCAAAATCAAGCAATTTTTAAAACCATTTTGTGGAAAAACTGTTAATTCCTTTTGTGATAATTTAAAAAGAAGCATAAATCAAAAATAATGTTTGAAATATTTATGTATTTAATTACGGTAGCACATTCGAATATTTTTATATTTGTTTTGTCAAAAATTTTCTTTGTGGTAGATTTCACTTAAAATGTCATAGCAGTGTAAGGTTTTTTTTTTTTTTTTTTTTTTTTTTTTTTTAATGAATAGAATAAAAAAGTCGCAGTTGCAGCAATTTCTAATGAAAAATAAATTCGTACTCAAAGGGTAAACTATTAAATTACTCGATCAGTCCACTTATTATGGCAGTAGTGAATGTGATAAAGATGAAAATTTTGACCCATAAATTCCATTATTTCTTTAATTGTAACACGTTTACAGTTTTTGATTTAATTAGCAAATATTAAACATGTTAATATTTTTAATTTAATAAGAAAATTTAAAATAGGGAAAAACTGAGTCAAAATCAATATTTCCCAAAATTTTGTTCTACCTAAGAACTTTTAAAAACATCAAGCTTTCATAATTTTTTGGAGACTAGATCTGTAGTGTATTCTCGGGGTCTGAACGATATGGGTTTCAGCCCCCTTGCCTCCCCGTCGTGTTTCCGCGACAGGACATGTATGTGTGTAGCCAGAAACATAGAAATTATTATAATAAAAACAAAGACTATTTTTACAAAAGAAAGAACGCAAATCTGTGTTGTCGAATTATAAATAGTCACTAAAATAATAGCGAACAGTTTGTCAGAATCATGATCAGCATTGACCTTTTAACATTTATGCGTCGTTCAAAGTTCCAGAGTTGTTGTACGCCTGGTGCTGCTTAGGCTGGAGTATAACAATACCTATAGATTGAATATAAGCTACAAATAATCTATTTTCTTCTCGAGCGTTCATAACTTGCACCAAACATTTTATTGACAATACATTTTACATTTTATAAATGAGTATGTTTACACATATAAATTTTATTATGAAATGAAAATCATAACAAAATTAGTAATAATTTAGCTATTTTGCATTAAATATATATATTTTTTTTTTAACGCGAGACTTTCCTAGGCGCGAGGCCCTCTTAGGCGCGAGGCCCTGTGTGACCGAACCTGTCGCACACCCCTAAGGACGGCACTGGACATTCTATTATGTACCATGATCAAAGCGAAATCTCAGCACGTTTTCCTAAAGAAACAACGTTTCACTGTTGCCACTACAGAACATTGATATGAATCATCATCCTCTTTAATAAAAAGGTACGTGTTGCTGACGACTGCGATTTTCGATAATCGTTGCCACAGATTAATCTCGGAAAATGAAATGTTTAAAGTAACTGAAAACATTAATTGCTCGAAAAGTATTTGCCAGAAAATTGTTGGACAAACTGCGTTAGAAAGGTAAAAAATTGTATTTTTCTTGATATAAATTTCAAATCCACTGATTATGCACTTTTTCAAATATTGAATTTCAAAAATTACCAAATTTCACAATGAAGTACCATAGCGAAAACTTCACGCGTAAAAAATTAATAATAACAGCAATGTGTCAGCACGAGTCACAAATTATAGTAGCCGTATTATTCGGTTAAAATATAAAAGTGAATTATGATGTCATGAGTGCATGATTTTTATTTAATTTTTCGACAAATACTAGATGCGCCATTTCTTTTTAGTTGTGAATAATATAGATTAATTCACGTCATTGAAAAATGTAGCTATAAAACAAATAAATCAATGGAAAACAGTAAGTAATAAATTGTTAACGTAATAGTAAACCATATTAAAAAAAACAGAACTTAGTGAAATAAGTATGTTATTTTAGGATATTCCAGGTAAAGGTACAGATTACTTTAAAATACAAGGTTAAATTCACCGATATATTTCGTTTGATTCAAGGTTCTTTTGTAGAAACCGACCAGCGCAGCGGGCGTAGTCTGCTAGTTATTCATATGAATAATCATTAAATTGAATGAAGATAATCATTAAAATTATTAATATTTGTTGAAAACATTGATGATACTTTCAAAAATATTTATTCAATAAATTACGTAATATTTTCATCGTTCGTTTTCGGATTTTCATTTTTCCCCATCCGTGTTTGGGGAATTGTATGTAGCTTTTATTATGGTTATATATATATGTGTGTGTGTGTGTGTGTGTTTCATCACAATAAAGGTTCTTCAAACACAATATAAACAAATGGGTTTAATAAAGCAACGAAATATACAACTGAAGGTTCAACACATAACTAGATTACTATTAATTAACAATCGCAACTTTCCGCATTTCATAAAATTCATAATCTGCAACCTTCTCTGAGAGTTGCCTCAAAAATCTACTTACAACTATAGCTAAAATCTATAGAACTCTTTCTCATGCTTTCCTTTTGGCATTGAGTGAAATCAGCTTCGTGTTCGCCTTTATCACGGCTCGTGAATATTCATTGTCATATCATTGATGCTGTTACTTCTCATTATTATTACCATATATATATGTGTGTGTGTGTGTGTGCGTGTGTATGTGTGTGTGTTACAGGGTATCCGAAAAGTCTGGAAACATTCGAATAATTCGTAAAATATACATCGGACTGAAAAAAGGAAAATGTGTTCATTAGTTTTGAAAAATCTATTTAGGGATATCAAAGTTGCTCCCCAACTCTCCCCCTGGGGGAAAAGGGGGGGGGCAACTTTGAAATCTTAAATAATAACCCCCCCTTTTTTTTATTGAAGATTCGGATTCTACGGGTAAATACGTAACATTTGTATTGAACATATTCATCGGAAAATCGTAGATGACGTTTTAATCGAGTAAAATGCAGTGAGAATCGTCTCCATGGAAAAGTCTGGAAACGGTCGAATAACTCGAGAAATATACATCGGATTACTGGTTTTCTCGTCTTCCTCACCTCAAACAAGGCTGTATTTCAAATCAGTTAACATTGATGCTATGTGTAATCTCTGAAATAACTTTGGCTTTGATATCTCTTGTCTTTCTTAGTGTTGCATTTTGGATGGCCAGCAGTGTATATGCTTTTAATCTGGCGATTAAAAAAAAAAAAAGTCCTTTTTAAAAGTACGAGGCAATTCAACCCGGGGTTAGCAAGAGTTAAAGATGCTCGATATGCTGCCCGGTGTACAGAACGTAGATGCAAACAGCTTTTTATTTAACATTCTAATAGATTTTTTATCCTTAGCATATTTTCCTAAATTACATAAGAACTACACCAAAAAGCATTTTTGGTTGTTCCGCATTAGCCGCATGCCAGCGCCTATTTCGAAAACATTTCACTATTTATTATAGCAGTTTTTGTGATTCTGATTTAGTTACATATGTATTAGTAGTTTGTATTGCATAATGTTTTATTCGTGTTTTAAATACTTATTTATTTATTACTTACCCATCATACGTAGTATAGGGTAAGTCTTCTAATCGTTTTGAAAATCGAAATTTTTTTTTGACGGATTTGCACGTTTCAGACACTGGAGATTCCGAAAAACATATTTTTAGAAAAAAAATTGCCGTCCGTCTGTGTGTCTGTGTGTCTGTAAACACTCTATCTCCCGAAAAAATTGAGATAGAGACTTGCAATTTGGTATGTACTTAGTATGTAATAATAGGAAGAAGCCTATTTAATTTCAATAACCTCGATTAACCGGAACTATTTTTTTCGGACTCTCGAAATATTCGTTCTGATAGAAGGCATATAAAAATTTTCGAAATTGTTTATTTTAAGAAATGAATATAAAAGACAATAAAAAATCATAAATTTTGCATAAAGCATGAAGTCGATCGGATAATGAGTTGCCGAGATATTTGGAATCCTATTTTCCACACTCTTCGATTTTTCATGACCCTGTATTTCATCCAAATTTCACTTCAAAGATATATTTTAATTAGAAATTTGACGCTTAATCAGATGCAATAAACCGCTAGTTAATAGGATTATTATTTTTGGAGTTATAAGGATGTTTCTTTCAAGCATTTCAGTAATCGAGCCTTTAAAGTTTATGACGTCATCAAGCCACGATTTTATTTGAATTGCAATGCATTTTATAAGTAGTCTACACATTTTTATTTTAATACTAGCAAGCTACGCCCGCTGCGCTGGTCGGTTTCTACAAATGAGCCTTGAATCAAACGAAATATATCATTTAATTTGACCTTGTATTTGAAAGCAATCTGTATATTTACCTGGAATATCCTTCCACATTACTGAAAAGTGACGTGATTGCGCTATTATATTTTCTAATGTGCAGTCAAAATTTTAGCTGTTAAGGACCAACTCTTTTATTTGGTCATTTACAGTTAAGGTTTGCTAAAGAATGATAAAACTATATGCAATATACTAAAACCATCAGTAAAAATTGTCGAACTAACAATGCAAACAAATTGACTAACAAAATCCATTCAGTAGAAGTTTTTATAAAGGCTAATCTTTGATAATCGGGTTCATCTGATTATAGAACTTTTCCACATAATTCTAAAACTAACAGAACGATATGAAATATACTAAAACTATCCTTACACATTATCTACTTAACAATGCAAGTCGCAAAATATACGCCCAGTAAAAACTTTCAAAAAGGCTAATCTTTCGGAATCGGGTTCACCTGACTATATAACCTTCACACATAACTGTTTGACTAAGCAACGTAGAACAATATGTAGTACATTAAAACCATTCCTGAAATAGCATCTAACTAACAATACAATTCTCATCAAAATCCGACCAGTAGAACTTTTTCAGAAGGCTAATCTTTCATAATCGGAATCAAATATTGAAAAGGCTAATATTTGATAAAAAAATGGTCCCCCGATTTTCGAATTTCCCCCTATAATTCTAGAAGTAAGCAACGTAGAATGATATGTTATATAATAAAACTTTCCCTAGAAAATTATCTAACAGTGTAAGGTTCCATCGAAATCCATTCGGCAAAATCTTTTAAAAAGGCTAATATTTCATAATCGGATTGATCTGATTATAGAACTTCCTAGAATAATTCTATAACTAAACTACGTAGAACGATATGTTATACAATAAAACCTTCCCTGAAAAATTATCTTGCAGTTTAAGTTCTACGAAAATCTATTCAGCAGAACTCGAGTTATAAGCAGCCGGAACGAAATTTCATATATGTAGAAGTAAATAGAAGTATATTGTCATTAATATAGTTTGCATTTGAATAAAAAAAGGGTACTTTTCGGTTAGCAGGGCGCCAGTGATATATGTACATATATTATATATATATATATATTCATAGATATAAGTGTACATATATATATATGTATATGCATGTATTTGTGTAAATATATGTATGTATATACATGTATTTGTGTAGATATATGTATATATATATCACTGGCGCCCGGCTAACCGAAAAGTACCAAAAATAAATACTGCAAAAATGCAGTCGTACACTTAAAAAAAAAACACCTTTTGGCTTAAAATCTCTCATCAAAACTGTTTCTATTTTTTTTCTTTTCTTTCTTTTTTTTAAATAAAATTAGTAACAGTTTTTTCGTTTATTTTTTCAGATGTATAGCCATTTCAATTCTTTCTGCAACAAAAACAGACACCTTTTGGCTTAAAATCAAATTGTTTGGGGTCAAAAGTAAAATCAAAATCGCCAAAAACAAAAGATACATCGCCAAATATTGTTTCAATATAGAAATCTTGCCCCTTGAATAATTCTTTAAGCATTACGGACATTCCCAATCATGTTTAAATTAAATATTTTCATTTTATAATATTCTCTCATCAAAACTCTTTTTTTTTTCTTTCTCTTTCTTTCTTTCCTTTTTTTTTTCATAAAATTAGTAACAGTTTTTCTTTTATTTTTCAACATGTATAGCCTTTTCATTTCTTTCTGCAACAGTAATGATCGCCAAAAAATTAGCAATGGTAACCTTTTCGGCCAAAATAACAGAACTTTCTATCATAATTCTATAACTAATATACGTAGAACATTGTGTTATATACTAAAACCTTCCCTGAAGAATTATCTATTGAACAGTGAAAGTTCCATTTTAGTGGAACTCGAGTTATAAAGGAACGGAACGAAATTTCCGTTTGTGTTTCATATATATAGTAGATTTTACATTATGCATATCCATGATGGGTAAGTATTACGGTGGCCCCCAACGACTAATTTATTTGTAGCGTTTTAATTTCGGTTGCTAATTAAATTATGGAATATTATACGAAAAAAAAGTAATTGCTGAATTATTTGAATTATTTTAAGTGCGAATTTGAAATCTCCCGTCACTAGATTGCACGCAAATTTAAAATTATTCTTGCTTGAAAATCATTTTAAAATCCTTAAAAATCAGTAAACTGAGAAAGAGTTTAAAACAAATTTTATGTGAATTGCTAATCGGCAATGTAAACTAGTGGGTAAGTGTGATCGAAGATCGCTCAAAGGATTTCGTTTAATATTCCTTTCAAAACACTTTATCCTTTCTTTAATAAATCCAAATAAATTTCATTTAGCAAAAAAAAAGTCGTCTTTTATAAAGTAAAAATTTACCTGTCTATTTTTTCGTTTTTTCGAATATCTAAACAAGCCCGATAGCGGGCGAAGTCCGCTATTATACTCTGTCATAATAATATCTGTCATGTGGACTAAATGCGGTATTAAAAAAAATCAATTTCAAAATTAAACATGTTGTACACCTTCAAAATGTTAAAATATGCGAATATTTCCATAATCGGATTTTGATCATGATTCAATATATTTCTCAAACTCATATATTTACTATTCTCTATTACAAATATTGATACTCGCTTTGTATTATTCTCAAACATTTGAAAAATTCGTTAAACTTCCAATATGACGTCAGATTTTCTTTTTAATTCTCTAATGACGTGATATTAATCTGCTTTGTGTACATACACATACTCATACTCCTTGTATTATTGAGAATACTTTGAAAATTTCCGTTTTATTACCACTATGACATCAATCATTTTTATTTCATATTAATCTTTTTTTCAATTGGTAAAACTTTTTAATTCATTTTCATTTTTCACGGGGAAATCGTTCAATAGAAAACTAATTAATGCAGAAAGAATTTCATTGTGGATTTTCAATTTTTGGTAACTGCTATAACGAAATATGTTAAAATTTAATAGGAAAAGGCTGTTAGAATTTTGGTTTTTTATCTCTATTTATTAAAATAATAGGATTTTTTCAAATTTTAATATTTTGAGTTTCATAGCTGGTATTCATCTATATATACACAAAGTTTCAACTCTGTAAGTTACAGAGTTTCTGAGAATGGCTCTGTGACGGACAGACAACGGAGCGGGAGTAATAGGGTTTCGTTCCTAAAAATGGTGAAAGCATGCGAACTTTAGAAGTTACAAAATTGCAGTAAAAGGGAAATTTATTGGTCAGCTCGTTATCATAGTCAGTATGACGCCATGGTTACTCACGGACATGTTTTTGCTCTATGTGTTTATGCATACCTTTATTGCATCCTCGCTGAAGATGAAGAGAGACCGCTGAGAAAGATACGTCATAAAAACTCCTTCTTTAATATGTCGTTGGCCCAGCTTTACTAACTTGTCAAATAGAACTAAAAAAAAAGATTCTGATTAGTTTAAGCCGAATAAATATATAATTAAATTTACAACGTTTTATATATCTATAAAGGATGTCCTTTCTTATCATTCCCTATTAGCCAAATCCTAAAGTGTTAGTTTTAGAGGTATACTTCGAAATGCAAATATCTTTTAAATGCTGTCTTCGTCATCTTAGAAGCCATTTAAGTTAAACTAATTAATTTTGTAAAATTTACGAACTTTAAATTTTTTTGCGATTTTTGTGTACTGTAAGTTATACTTATTAATATTAAAAAGAATACTTATTGAAAGAAAAAGATTGTCTGTTCTCTAACAAGGCAAACATATATTTGGTCATATATTTTTTGCTTATGTAACAACAAAAAATCAATTACCAAAACTTGCCGAGTTAAAATACTTTGAATTTTATGAGTTTTCAGCGTTGTAACTACAAACGGCATGTCGAAAACTCTGGAAATTCCTAAAAGTCAAAGTACCACAATTCTGTTAGTTTTGTTACAAAATATTGTAATTTTTTGTTTTACTTCTTAGAGTAAGAAGTATGTTTTTCTAACTAGACTAGTGTGTAAAACTTAAGCAACAAACACAAAATGCTAATTTCTAAACACGTGAGTACTCAAAAGAAAATTCTGTAAACAGCAAGTGAAGAAAATAGGTACTACCCTAACAGCAGAGCCAGTCGATGTGACGTCTCCTTGACATCACAAATGGTCACAATTGTCACAGTCACTACAATGAACTGAAATGTAATATCTTTCATTCGTCTCATTTATACTCTCATTTGTTCACTCCACTGAGAAGTCACCATGACTGCTGCTTTTTTATGAGTCACCATGTGACTTTACAATGAAATCCAATCCCCTTGTGACTCTTCTGCGACTGTCTTTTGGATATTCCATTGTAAAGTCATGATGATATCTATTCTGTGATGAGTTCCTAAGTGACAGAAAATGAAATCATCTTGTGACTTTTCACAAAGGAGTGCAATGGTGACATCACAGTAGAGTGTCGATCTCCTGAAAGTCATCATGCGACTTCCTTGCGATATTATTTGGTGACTCATCACAATGCAATGCTCACAATGACTTCAAAGTTGAGTCTTCCAATGACAGTCACGTGAGAATCACAAGGTGACTTCATTGTATTGTCACCTGGTGACCCATCACAAAGCAACAGTCACAGTGACTTTTCAGTGACAACAATCGTTTGAGAGTAATAATGAGACTAGTGAAAGATCCCATATTTTGATTCACCGTAGTGACTGTGACACTTGTAACCATGCGTGACATCAAGGAGATTTCACTTCGACTGACTGTGCTGTTAGGGTAGTACCTCTTTTCTACACTTGCTCTTTATGCAATTTCCTTTTGAGTATTCACGTGTTCAGAAGTTATAATTTTGTGTTTGTTGCTTAAGAGCCTACATCAGTCACGCTAAAAAACGCTCCAGCTAATGTTAAGTCTATGGGAAGGTTATCGCGCGATTTCTCGCTCGCATTTTAATATTTTTAAATGATTTTTTTTGCATAGGATAGCTGAGGTCGATCTCTAACGTTGTTAGTTTTTACTTTTTCGATTTTGGTTCCAGTTATTTTATATAAGGGTAATTTCACTTTCAGAACCGGTTCCAAAATGGAAAATATCCGCTTATAAAAAAACCGTAACCAAAATCGAAAAAATAAAAACTAACAACGTTAGAGATCGACCTCAGCTATCCTATGCCAAAAAAAAATAATTTAAAATATTAAAATGCAAGCGAGAAATCGCGCGATAACCTTCCCATAGACTTAACATTAGCTGGAGCGTTTTTTAGCGTGACTGATGTAGGCTCTTAAGTTTTGCACACTAGTGTATAAGCTATAGCACCCAGGGATCCCAAAAATCTTCAAATTTCTTAACTTTTGCAAAATTAACTATTTTGACTTATATGGCTACTGGTATGATGAAGCATTTGAAGGATTTTTGCAACTGGAAGTAAGTTTCTAAAATTAACGGTTTAGAAAGTAATACAGCGATAAAAAGAGGCACCCTGTATAAATAGATAAATACGAGGGGCAGTCGGAAAATAAGTTTCCCCTGGCGACTTTGGACAGAGGTGTGTATGAAAGACAAAAAATGTAATAAGACATTAAAGATCACACATAACTTTATTTTTCCACATAAGTACCAAGTACATTGAGACATTTGTCATACTGCTTTATAAGCTTCAAAAAGCCCTCCAGGTAAAATCAGGGCTTTGCATACGGACGAAGCGTTGAACGACTATGGGCAAAAGACGACACAGCAGGTGAACGCGAACGTGCAAGACACCGATACACCATTAGGTAGAGGTCGACCGCGATCAAGCAGATGGCGCTGTTGACTCCAACAGCGCCATCCGCTTGATCGCGGTCGACCTCTACCCAATGGTTCAACAGCGCCATCTGCGCAGGCACTGCAACAGCTCCATCTGCTTGATTGCGGTCGACCTCTACCCAATGGTGTATCGGTGTCTTGCACGTTCGCGTTCACCTACTGTGTAGTCTTTCGCCCATAGTCGTTCAACGCTTCGTCCATATGCAAAGCCCTGATTTTTTCCTGGAGGGCTTTTTGAAGCTTATAAAGCGGTATGACAAATGTCTCAATGTACTTGGTACTTATGTGGAAAAGTAAAGTTATATTTTATCTTTAATGTCTCATTACATTTTTGTCTTTCATACACACCTCTGTCCACAGTCGCCAGGGGAAACTTATTTTCAAACTGCCCCTCGTAAGTACAAATAAATGTTTGCTTTTTTAATAATAAGACATTTAAAATGAGACAAAATTAATTACGACAATGCATAATTAAAAACAGCACATTATAATCACATAATAAAACCAATTCATACAGTAAACGTTCTCAGTTCCAGACAAGCCTTTCATCAGTAAAAATTTAAACATTAAGAGAGGGTTTGCTTTGAAACTTTTAGCTGCTATGGCTGTTGTCTCGAATGATCCTTTATTTACGTAATCTTAGAACACATACAAGACTTGACACAAATTTCTTCCTTTTTTACATGTATCTTAGAAGAAAAGGTGTAAGAACGGACATAGGTGTGATTATGGACACCCCTCCCCAAGTGGCTGTGGAAGGTACTGAAGACTGGCGGCCAGGACTGTAGATGACGCCATTTGTTGATACGAGATAGCAGAGAACAGTTGGAACCATTCATTCAAGTAGTGGATATCCGGAAAGCGGAGATCCTAAGCTACTTTTAGAAGCACGCCTTCAGCTTACATGTGAAAGTGGCCTTTCTTCAATCTTTGTTTCCATCTGCACAATTTTTTTGAAGACATCAGTGGCTTGCATCACAATATGATCCAGAACACGTTTAGCCGTTAATGCAGTTGGACCACTTATCTTATCCTGTTTACTTCTCTTATACTCCAGAAATGAATACAACTTCGAACTCAAAGTCTGTATCATCGGCAAAAATTCAGAATCTTTAACTTCGTCAAACCAGCTATCCGGATCGTCCATACTGAAATAAGCCTAACCAAGACCTAAACCAGAATTACAACTAATCCAAACTCCAAAAACACCTTAGCCACAATATAAGACCAAAGATATTCAACAAAAATCCAATAAATCAGCAAACCGCCAAGGGGCCTTCACACACGGAACTAACTTTCAGCATATATGTGGACCAACCTATGGTTGGAACCACCTGAAGTAATCCAATTTCACAACGAAACAAAACCAGCAACGCTATGAATAATCAATCGTATGCCTCAGCTATGACCGGAAATGAAGCACCGGAAGTGATAGTCTAACAGACCAAAATTACAAAATTTATCAAAATCCAAACACGACCTGCCCAAGAAATCAAAATATCACAAAGGCAATCTAATCACCTTGGCAACCAATAACAATACAAAACAGCCGTAAATACACAAAGACAAATCTTCAATTACTATGAATTACAAAAATCAAAATAAACAAACAATAACTGTTGCCTAGCAACCCAGGAATCAAACACCAATAACTTGAACTCCTCCAATACACAAGCACCCCAAAAACTGAGTGACCGCACAGATCGCTAGCTCTTTACGCAACACGAAAACTAAATCCACAAATTACCAAACAGCAGCAAAATACAACTCATCTTAACTCCAACACAAATTGGATGTCAACAACGAGCGCTGAAACGCCCACCTTAGAGCCATCGAAATACAAAAACTACAATAACTCAAGAAATACAAGTCAAAAATAAAATACAACTTAGCGGTTAGATACAGCAAAGAGGTAAATACCCGATCTATACTTTAATTCATAAAAATTAATAAATTAATCAAAAAAAATAGTAAAATATTAATCTGAAAGACAGAATCAATGGCGAATCGCCATGAAAAATTTTACAAGTCCATTTAACATAAAAATAGATTAAATAAAGCAATAATATTATACAAAATAGAAACTAGAAAAGATATAGAGTAGGATTATACTGTATATTAAGGATTTGAACAAAAATTTACCAAATTATGAACCTAGTTGTCGGAGCTCCAAAAATTGCACGCAACACACGACGTAGTAGATAGGGCTCCGGTTCTACGGGCATGAAAACGACGGGCTATGGCTCATTCGACTCGAAAGTCTTAACGATTTCAGTTATGATCATATAAACGGATTGCGCCGTCTGGTGGCGGAAGGTGGAACTAATGTATACTGCAGCGCGTGCGCAGCACGACAGCTATACGGTGCCGCAGGCAGCGGGGACCCGAGCCGGAGGTTCGTTCAGTTAGAGGTTTATACTATTCTATGTGCAATTTAAGGGATTATCCGGTGCGTGCGTAACACGACCGGTATACGGTGCCGAAAGCAGCGGGGACCAGGGTCGGAGATTCGTTCAGTTAGAGGTTTATACTATTCGATGTGCAAATTAAGGGATTATCCGGTGCCGAAGGCAGCGGGGACCCGGGTCGGAGGTTCATTCGGTTCGAGGGGGATGCGAGCCGGAGAATACAGAAGTTTCGAGGCACCGATGTAAATTAGGAGCCCGCTGGCGGGCGAAGCCAGCTAGTCTATTATTATTAATGTTCGTATACGTCTGTGTGTGTTTCTGTCTGTGCACTCCCCGCTGTACACGCAAAGCCTCCGGGACTAATCGACGCACCGACGGCGGACGCTGACCGAAAAATTCAGAAAAAGGCGCGGTGCTCAAGTTTCGTGGACCCGGGGAGTTATTAATCGACGAAACTGTTTTAATTACCGACCGAAACCGAACTTGGAAAAGAAAGGAAAACCACAAATTTTCGCCTCCGAAAGGGGTTGCCGGTCTCTCTCGGGACGGGGAAGGAAAAGGCAGCGGGTTCCCAGGGAGCAATTTAAGCCCCAAACCGCAGTGCAGGTCCGACCCGTATCTCCGGAAGTCGGGGGGGGCCAGAAATTCGGAATTCGTACGGACGGAAGCAGGACAGCGTCCGGTTTCATAAATTCGAAAAATCATTTCCGTACTACAATTAGAACCGAAAAAAATCCTTTAAAAATCGATCGATAAAAAATTATTTTTCATTTCTTTCCGTGCCGGGAATGTGAGAACGCAGACACGCGCCCAGACGATCGTCTGGATCGATTTTCAAGAGGCTAGGAGCATTTTTTAGACGGAGGTCACGTGACGTTCAACTGGGTTTTTTTCAGAGGGGCACCCCATCTCCGAATCTAAGGGGTGCAGTAATTCCTAACTTTTACAGGGCGACGCAAAATCTATTCTGCTTTCAGAATATCTAAAAATTATTCTCATATCTTCATTACGAGCCGATATATTATTTAATTGTATAATTAATCATGATTCGTAGAATTAAAGCAAAAGAAAGATTTCCATCATAGTGCCGGCTAGATATTACGATTTTAAGAAGTAGGCCGCGTCTAAAAACTGCATGATGACGAGTATTTTAAGTTTTTCTTTTAGAGTGGCAACCGGATATTACGATAAGGAAAAGCGGGCTTCGTCCGTTATCGAAAGGATCACGACGGGGTATGGCTCATTCGACTCGACATCGATAGAGCTTACCGATTTAGTTCGTTTTTTCACCACCAGGGGGCGCTTTCCTATCTTCGGTTCTACGGGCATGAAAACGACGGGGGGGGGGGTGGCCCATTCGACTCGACATCGAAAGTCTTAACGATTTCAGTTATGATCATATAAACGGATTGCGCCATCTGGTGGCGGAAGGTGGAACTAACGTATACTGCAGCGCGTGCGCAGCACGACTGCTATACGGTGCCGCAGGCAGCGGGGACCCGAGCCGGAGGTTCGTTCAGTTAGAGGTTTATACTATTCTATGTGCAATTTAAGTGTTTATCCGGTGCCGAAGGCAGCGGGGACCAGGGTCGGAGATTTGTTCAGTTAGAGGTTTATACTACTCGATGTGCAAATTAAGGGATTATCCGGTGGGTGCGTAGCACGACCAGTTTACGGTGCCGAAGGCAGCGGGGACCAAGGTCGGAGGTTCGTTCGGTTAGAGGTTTGTACTATTGAATGTGTAAATTAAGGGATTATCCGGCGCGTGCGTAGCACGACCGGTATACGATCCCGAAGGCAGCGGGGACCCGGGTCGGAGGTTCGTCCGGTTCGAGGTTTTACAAGATTCGAAATTTTCTACAATTCGAGGCACTGATGTAAATTAGGGCCCCGCTAGCGGTCGGAGCCAGCTAGTTTCACAAAATAATGTGATTGTTTGCTTTTTGAATGCAAATTAAATTTATTGTTTTTAAGTGTATCATTAAGAAATAACTTGAATATTAAATCAATTTAACCTTAAAAAAGAAACACAATATATTCAATCAGTTGTTATCAGTGCCTTTGTGATGTAATTGCCAACACATTCAGCTGTTAAGTGAAAGGATAATGGTTCGATTCCTTTCAAATACGTCTTTTCATTTTATTTTCCTATGTCCTTTTTCTTATGTAGGGGGAAATTTCAAAAAGTAGTCAAAGTTGTTGTTTATATTTCTCAAACATCTTAAATCTCAACTAAACGTCGTGCTCATAAACCTACCCTGAACTATGATTTTATGACTTGGTTAGTAAATAATAGTATGTTACCAGTGACGTCATGTGTGAGGGAAAAACCCATCTATAATTCTTAACATCATGTCTTATCTTGTTAGTGATTAAAAATAACACATTTTCAATCAATTCTCTTGCAGTTTAAGTAACATATAATAAATATCTCGAGTTTGTTTCACCATAAATAAAATTTCCTTTAAAAGTTATGAAAATTTTGATGTTTTGTATCGTTTTAACAAATTTATTTACACTTTGTCTAAGACATTCAAAATGTTTAACTGTTGCTTATTTAAAAAAAGTGAACATTTTATAAAGTTTTATTTTTTAAATGCGTGAAGTTAAAAAATTTCACTATTAAATTCCACTAAGTTGAATTTTTTACAGGTATACTATTTCCACTGCTTTGAAAATGTTGTGTTTTGTTTCAAAAAAACTTTAACAATGTGTTAAGTTATTAATTTTCTTTAGTTGAAAATATTGTATAAGTGTAAAGTTATTATTTTTCTTAGTTTGAAACATTGTCTAAGTGTAAAGTTTACTTAAATTTAATTATTTTCTTTTGTCAATCTAATGAAATGTTTATTTGTTGCTAATTTTGTAAAATTTATAACCAACTAGATAGTTTTCAAAAAAAACTCTAACAATGTGTTATGTCTAATTTTTCCTTAGTTTAAAATATTGTCTCAGTGTAAAGTTATTATTTTTTCCTAGTTTGAAATATTGTCTATGTGTAAAGTTTACCAAAATTAAATTTTTTTCATTTATCGAAATGTTTATTTTCTAAAATTTGTCACTTTATGTTAAATTTTCTAAAATTTTTAACCAACTATGTATTTTTCCAAAACCTCTAACAATGTGTTAAGTCTATTTTTCCTACTTTCTTATCAATAAGTAAGATTAATACATATTCAAAGGAAAACCCATCGATGATTCATAACGTCACGTCTTACCTTGTTAGTGATTAAAAGTACCATAGATTTAAAATAACACATTTCCAATCATTTCTCTTGTAGTTTAAGTAACATATAATAAATACATCACATTTATTTCATCATGTTTTACATAATTTCAACAAATGCATTCCCATTTTGTCTAAGACATTCAAAATGTTAAACAGTAGTTAATGTAGCATTGTCAAACTGTTATAAGTAATTTACTATATAAAATAGTTACCATGAAAATAATAAAAAACTCTTAAGATTTTTTAGTCATAGACTATTTATTTATCATTTTAAATAACTACAATAGCGAAAACATGAATATACATGTTTCAAAAACAGTCCACACATTTTAAACCATTCTATATTTAGCTGTAGACAGTTCTAGATTTAATATTTGTTGCAATGTCCAATTAGATCCTTGTTGAGTGAATTTCTCAAAAGAGTTAATAATTTTCGTAAAGGCATCCTCAACATGTACAGGTATGTTTTGATTCGTCAATTCCAGTACAGTTCTTGAATGAAAATATGGGGTGATAGTATCTATATCACCGTCCGGTGTTTGACGACTTACAACAACTTTTGCAGTTGCATACCATTTCATTGACCTTTTTACTTCTATCTGATAATTTAATTCATTCAAAACGTCCGATCGAATACTGTTAAAAAATGTGTGAAAGTCTTGATCATTCTCCACGTTAGAATTTATTACAGTTTTAGTAAATATATTTAAAGCATTTTGTCTTTTAGAATGCTTCACTTTTCATATAACGAATCTTTTAAAGATGACGATTTGACAACTTTGTGTAGTACTTTGTGTGCATTGTCTATATAACGTGATAAATCATATTTCCGATTAAATATTTCCCTACACTGGATGCATTCATACTGCTTTCGGAGCTTATGGATCTTCTTATGTTTCAATAAGTCGTACTTTCTCGAAAACAGTTCATTGCATTTAATACACTTATATTGTTTGGGTGATTTGTGAATCTTTTTATGTTTTAATAAGTCGTACTTTCTTGAAAACAGTTCGTTGCAATCATATCACCACACTTATGTTGTTTGGAAGATTTGTGAATCTTCCTATGTTGATGTAAATCACTCTTTTTTGAAAATACTTCAGCACATAGAGCACAATTATAAATCACAGGACTCTTTGAATGAGTTTTCCTATGATTTAATAAATCACTCTTTTGAACAAATTGTTTTTCGCAGATGTCACACACAAAAGGTTTTTTTCTCCAGGTGAAATTTCATGTGTCTAATTAAGACAAACTTTCGGGAAAAATCTTTGTTGCAAGTAGTGCATACAAAGGGTAACTTCTGTTTCTTTAGTCTTGATGACGTGGGTTTCACTTCATAATTCGAAACGGGTGCTTCTTTGGGTAAAAGTGTAGAATCCATCTCTTGACTATTTAACTCTGGTGATGAGTGTTGACACTCCAAGTTGGTTACATCACCAACATAAGAATTCATAACTTAAATGAAAACTAACTTAACGAAAAATACAACCTATTACAACGATATCAAGTCACAGTAGAATGTTATGAACTCGTTTCATTGAAATTTATAGAATGATAGAGGGCGCTCGTGTAAAAATACTAACTTTTTATTGGTTTAAAAATACTAACATTTTATTGGTTTAAAATGTCACGTGATTATTTCATCCTACAGTGTTATACGTTCAATAACCACTTAATTCTTGCACAATGATTTAGAAAGTCTTGCCTATCAGAAGTTTGTACATTTGTAAGTAAAAATCCTTATTACTGTCATATCTATTGCTTTTAAAAATAATATTTTACTTATCAAACCACTTAATTTCTAAATGATGTATTCTAAAACGCTTTTTATGTCTTATGTGTATAAAGTCTACCAAAAGAAAGGAAAAAAAGACGGGGTGTGAAGTATTTGTAAAATTGAAATACGTTACTTTATAAAAACTAGATTCCATTCTCTTTTTTAAAAATGTTGGTTGTGTAAAATCAAATATAATGAAAATTTATTTTAATCGTATAACTCAAAACAAAATACCCGCTCTCTTTAATAAGTTAAACAGTCACTAAAAAGTGTTCATTTGAAAGAAAAAATTCTTTAAAATTCTTGTATGTTTTTATGAATAATATTTTGCACGTTAAATCACTTATTAACTAAATGTAATGATCTAAAATGTCTTATGTAATGATCTAAAATGTCTTATGTAATGATCTAAAATGTCTTATGTGTTGTGGTTGGTTGGTTATTTGTTAAAACCGATTATCTACGCTTGGGATATAGGTCACTCTAAAGATCATTCTAAGGGATCCTAACTGGTATTGATAAGGTTCGAAGAAAACTCCGAACGGTTAGGTCGACGAGCGCGAGAGAAGTTTAAACCCAAACGTCTAGTAGCTTCAAAACCAGAACCTCTCAGTCACTGGTCTTATGTGTTGTGTTTTTATAAATAATATTTTTCTTGTTTAATCACTGAACTCCGAAATGAAATGTTTCTAAGACACTTTGTCATGTCTTAAGTGAAACATATTTAACTAAAGAAGGATGTAGTATTTGTGACATAAGTTATTCTATAGTACCCTTTTAAGAAAAAAAATAGCTATATTACAAGCCAATTAAAAAATATATATAATTAAAAAGTATATATATTGTTTAAGTATCATAAAAACGATTATTTAAAGTATGACAAATTTTTCCCCCATAAAGGATTAGTCTCAATGACTTGAATTATTTTTTTCCCCTAAAAATGACACATTACTTTCAGTATACAAGTTTGTGAAACGGCTTTTATAGGAAAATATTACGCTGACTACAATATTAAGCATTGTAATTTAATTCAATAACATAAATGCGTGGGTGTATAGCTTATATTTACATTGGTAAAAATCACTTTGCTTTCGTTTTTAAAACGTATAAACACGTTATTTTTCGTAACAAAACTAGAAACCAATTTCGAATATAATGTTAATACAAGAAAGAATTAGGCATACTATCTTCGTCAATCTCTATAAATAACATTTCGTATAGAAAGTAAAAATTTTCCCTGTAAATTATTATTTCGAATATTGAAATGATCTGTCAACAGAGTGTTGTGAAAGAAATGTGTTTGTAAATTAAACAAACAGATGTAATAGCATTCATATTAAACCAAAACTCTCGAATTACTCAATAGCTAAAGAAAATTTCGCCCTATTACTTTATCTCATTCAGTAAAAGTACAATAAATGACCGTAAAGATATCTCAACACATGTCTGAAGTCCCCATCTCTCGCATTTAAAGAGATAACATTACAAGTTCCCGCTAGCACAGTGGATAAACACATTGGTCTTCCACATACGAAATAATGGGTTCAATTCCTGCCTGTGCCAGCGTTGAAAAATAATTCTTTTAATGATCAATTACTTCTAAAATTGGTGTCACTAAAAATGAAAATGATAGAAAAAAAAAATTTATAATGGTTTAAGAATAAATAAAATTCAAAACTCTAAAAAATAAATAACATCTAAAAATAATTTAACCCTCTACAAAGAACAAAATCTATGTGTATAAAACTATACTTTCCTTATCACTCACACCTTAATAACGTCCGGTCTTACAAATCACCTTTCTTGTTCGAACACGCTCCCAAACATCCTGCTTCTTGATAACCCTTTTTTAAATAAATAAACATGTCTAATCTCGTTTCCGGTTTTACTTCCTGTCACGTTTCCAGTCTTAAAATAAATTTCATGTAACTTTTATAAAGTAAAACAAAGTCAGAAAGATTTCCATTTTTATTTCATGTGTTAGATAGAAAAAAAAAAAAATTATTTCAAGTAAAAAAAAAAAAAACAAAAAAAAAAAAACACATTTTATGTTACATTTTTACAAAGTGAGAAATAATTCCATTTCTATTTCAAAGTTAGCATAAGCCCCCCACAAAAATAAGCCCTTCCCCTCTCTCCCTTATCGCATTCACTTCCTGTCGCGTTTCCGATCATAATTCCGGAATCATTTCCTGTCTCAACATGTCTGTTATCCCCACCTGCTACATCCGGTGTCCACACCTGCCACTTCCGGTGACCTTCACAGAGCACAGAGGTCACAGAAGGTCACCACCATCTCCACCACTGATGCAGAACTGTCAATTATTATCTACTCATCGGAACCATCTACAAATAAACGCATTTTCCCTTACATTGAAGAGATCCTGGCATTCTCTGTCCTCGCAAAAATATTCGTTTGAACCATCGCTGCAGTTATTGAAACGCATTTTCCATTACTATACCTTATCCTTAATATATATATATATATATATATATATATATATATATATATATATATATATATATATATATATATATATATATATATATATATGTATATATATATATATATATGTATATATATATATGTATATATATATGTATATATATATATGTATGTATATATATATATATATATATATATATATATATATATATATATATATATATATATATATATATATAGCAAATACAAAAACTACACGTACAAAAAGGGGTAAAAATTGTAATAGTTCACAGTATATCTCTAGTAATGATATTGAACGGCAATTATCTAATTTGGAATATGAATTCAATAATTCTTACAAATGGCTTGATATTAGGAAAAATATTTTTTTGATCAAAAAGAAAAATCTTAACAAGTATTATAAAGTTTTTTTATCATTAAATCTATCGCCACATTTTAGTGATGTTTATTTTGATCTTTTATTATTTAGAATTAATCAACTTAATGTAAAAATTTCAAAAAACACTTACAAAAAAACTAACAACACTCTACTTATAATTACTTTTTCCAATATTGTACTTAATAAAATAAATATACACAATGTAATTAATAACATTGAGAACAAATTCCCCATAAAAAATTTTACAATACATAAATCATACAAATACAACGTTACATTAGGACGTAGGATTTTCAATTACAATAAATTTGCAAAATTTCTAACATCAAATGATAAACCTCCTTGCTTATGTAATAATCCTAATTATAGCAATTATGTAGATAAGGTACATGGTCACATTATTACAGGGGATATTAATATTGTAGAGAATGATTACTTGCGTAATTTTATGACTAATGGGACTAAATTTCGATTACCTTCATGTTATACAATTTTTTCTATTTTAAAACAATTTAATCTGGATCTTGACCTTTTTATATATAAAATATCAATAGATTATAATAAACCTCTTGAATTTTTTAATGAATGGAAATTAAATGTTTTAAGTAATTTAAATGCTGAACTTCATAGGAATTTGGACATATATAATTTTAATTTTAAACAACTAAATAGCGAAATAACGAATTTACAAAACAAATTTATTATTACATATGTTGATAAATCACCAAACAATTATGCTTTCATCTGCAAATATTATTATTCGCAGTTAATAACTAAAGCTATAAATACAAATTTAAATTTTAAAATAACTAATCTAGATAAAATCATTAATAATCGACATATATTTCAATTTTATAAATTACTAAAAATTAAAAAGTATAACTTTAATTATCCATACATTGTTGTTATACCTAAATTCCACAAAACTCCTTTAAAATTTAGAACTGTAACAATCGGTAGTAATACTTATAACAATAATGCAAGCAAATTTTTATTAACTATTCTCACTAAGTTGTTTGAACTTACAAAACAAAAAGATAATTTGTATAGCATAAAAAATAGTTTTCAACTTGTCAATAATATTAAAAATTTAAATAACATAAAATACATGAAGACGTTTGATTTTAATGACTTATTTAATAACATTGATATTAACGATATGTTCAAGATAGTAAATTTATTATATAAGGAATACAAGGATTCTATTAAATTAAAAAATAAAATTTCGTTAAATTACTTTAAAACATTAACTAAATTTATTCTCCATTATAATTATATTGTTTTTAATGATACTATATATATACAAAGCTGTGGACTCCCTCAAGGTGGCATTGTTTCTTCAATTCTTGCAGAATTGTATTTATATTATTATGAACGTAACTCTAATATTGCTAATTGTAAAATATACCGTTATATAGATGACATTATTGTCTTCTATTTTAATAGTAATTCAAATTATTTATTACCTATAAAATATCATAAAAATTTAACTTATAGTTTCAATGTTATGGCAAATAATGAAATTAATTTTCTTGATCTTAAGATAATTCTTAAAGATAATAAACTTTTGTTTGACATTTATGACAAGCGAAATGATTTTACTTTTAAGGTTAACTTATTTACTAACTATTTGTCATGTATACATAAATCAGTATTTGTAAATATTTTACTAAATTTCGCACATAGAATTAATAATTTTTGTTCAAATAACTTTAAAAATCAAAATTTAAAACATATCCTTCAAATTGCACAAGTTTATAGATATCCTTACTATTTAGTTAAATCAATTTTACACATATAAATATAGATTTAATTTGGGTTAAATGTCTGTATTGTTTTTTTTTTTTTTTTTTTTTTTTTTTTTTGTTTGTTAAAATCTCCTTGATAAAAATGATAATCAACTTTTGATTGTTGATATATTTGGCTAAACCATGAATCCTATTGTGTGCGTTGCTGCATAGGATTATCCTAGTTTAATGTCATTCATATTTTAAAATTTAACGTTAATTTTCAACTTTTGACTGTTGATATATTTCGCTAAATTATAACTCATATTAAGAGCATGTGCTGCATAGGATCATCTTAGTTAAAAGTCATTCATAAAATAAAATTTACATGTGGGCGAATTCTATAATTGTTGTTATGATTATATGAAGTTAATATTATTGGGGTTGTAACAAAAGTTAAAATTATCAAGGATGATACAATGGGTTAATCAATACAACATAATATTAATATGTTAAACATATTTAATTTTAGTAAATATTAAATATTTATTAAATATAGTACACTAATAAACATATCTCTTAGTTTTATATTATTTATTTTATTTTATTTTTAGATCATTTAATTTAATTAATATTTATGTTTTTTATATTTTTTTTTATGGTAGATATTATTTAAATAGCTAGATTTAAATTATAATAAGTGCATTGCCATATTGAATAATCTATGTTATTTCTAAGTATAATACTAATTTATAAAATGAAAGCATCATATGGATTCTACATTAATGTTTGGGTTAAATTAAGATATATTTTAAATGGGTTAGTTAAAATAGAAATTATATTATACTAGTAACTCTTATTCTCTATATATATAATTAATATTAACTAGTAAAATTAATATATTTACACTACATTACAGCTGCATATAAGTAATTATACATACAATATTAAAGTTTTAGTAGAATATCTGTACACCAGATGTCAGCAGCAAAAGTAAATTATATAATGAATTTGATAGTATGCTAAAATAGTCTAAAATTTTTACAATAGATGGCAGTAGTATAGCTTATTTAAAATATTAAAACTTGGAAATTTAGTCTGGAGTAATAATATCTATGAAATACTTTCAAATTATCAAGTAATATTATATATTTTAATTTATTAAATTAAAATTAAAATTAATTAATTAATGGTTTTTATTTATATGTATATCATAATTTTTTTTTCTACATTTTTTTAAATGTTGTAATCTATATAGTTAAATAAAAATAACTGTAACTGTAGGAAACAATATATGATCTGAAGGTTTCTCTATTTAACTGTGAATTTAACCTCTTCTTTTGGATACAATTTTGTACATGTGCTCACAATATACTAAATATCTTGGGATATTATTAATATAAGTAATATATTTTTTTTTTCTTCTTTTTCACACTCCTTTTCAAATTGTATGTATAATTTATAATATTCCATTGTAAAGGTCTTGTTATTCAATATTGTTTCAGCGATTGTTCGGGCGAGATATGGCACTATATTTAGCAAAAGCTGGTGTCATATACAGAAAACAATCGTTCTTTGCTTATAAATGTGATTTTCTTGCCCTTGAAAAAGTAAATTATTTTATAAGCTTTTATTTGTGTATATACTCGTGTGGTTTATATTTCATTCCTTATTTTCTATTTAATTAATTTTTTTTTTCTTCTTAATTTGAATTAATAATGTTACATTTATTAGGACTACAATTTTAATTTGTAAATTGACAGGGCTCTTTGGTATCGGGATTTCAGTGTATGTGGTCAGTTTCTTATGTTTCAATGGTTAAATTTTACTTAAAGTTTTATATATATACTAGGGGGCCTACCCCCTGCGAGCTACGCTCGCCAACCCCCGCTCAGGCTTTAAGGCCTCTATAAACATGACAGCGTGCTTTGTTTTAAAAATATTGGTAAATCTAATTGGATTGCCATGCTTTTAACGTTTTAATGGGGCATTTTTGATTATCATGGCCTCATACACAGCTGTTGCGACAACTGACGACTGTTTTCGGGATTGATAAGTAAAATCAATTATAACTTGAAAACCAGCTTGTATAAAATGGTTAGCTTTAAATTGTGGCTACCTCTCGGACTTATACAACAACGATCTGTATTCTATTCTTCCTTTGCGTTTAAGGATGAGAAAAATTCCATCTGCTTGTGAATAACATTAAGAACCACGGTATTGAAAAGTACTATGTTATAGACATTTTCAGTAACAGGTTTTAATTTTCTTTCTATTTTAGTGCACCATCATGCATATTTTCATGTTATTTTAAATATGTAAATTATTTCTTTAATTAATATGTATATACGAATTTTCTAATAATTATTTGTCATACAAAACTAATTAAATATTTTGTGCATCATCATGCATATTTTCATGTTATTTTAAATATGTGAATTATTTCTTTAATTAATATGTATATACGAATTTTCTAATAATTATTTATCATACAAAATTAATTAAATATTTTGTGCATGCATGCCTGCATTTATTCGGCACCAATTCATGATATATTTAAACAAATTTGCTATCCGCGATAATTTTACACCATGTTATGTCACTTGAATATTGTCCATAAGAAAATCGGGTACTTTTCCAGTATAGGATCCTTTGCTTTTAGGTTTGGCGTAATTCGAGCTTCAAAAAGGGATAGATTCGTTAATATACATAGATTTGTTGATTAAAGTTATGAAACAAATCCAATGAACTTTTGGTGCTTTTCTATTATAGGGGTCCTGACGCTTTTTTAAAAAGCTTGGCGCGATTCAGGTAGCAGAAAGTGAGATTTGATGCCAAATGACATAAACAGCCATGGAAACAAATTCGACAATTTTTTTTATTTATATGCGTATTTTAATTATACGTATATTATTATTGTTTTTTCTATAGAAATTACTTCTGATTATACATAAAATAGGATAAATGACATTTTACGCTAAACAAATTCTATAAATATTTTTTTGTTCCTTTATTTTGCGTTTACATAAATGACGTCATTTGGACGAATTTATTCAAAAGATTTTCAGTTTATAAATTAAATTAAATGCTGACAGACGATTGAATCCTGACGATAGAAATGTTATTTTTTTTTTTTTCAAATTTTCCTGAAAAACAATTTAATCACAATCTTGTCTTCATTATCGATTGAAATAAAAGATAAATTCATTTTCAATTTGAAAATGACGAATAAAAAGAAATAAATAATCCCTATCGGGATCCTTTTCAATTTTTTCCCTTTTTTTGTCACAAAAAAACTGAGTAATTAGTTGCCATCATTACAGAAATATCATTAAAATTAGAAAAAAAATAATATCTCGAAAACTAATTCCAATTTCAAAATTCTATTACCAGTTTTAACATCTGCGGATTTTTATGGACAATTGGTATTAATTTCACCATCAAGCGTTTAATATTTTATTAAAAATAGCCCTGAAACATAATCAGTCGTTTAATCAGTCGTTTCATAAAATCGTTTCATAAATTCGTTTCATAAAATCGCTTCACAAATTCTTTTCATTAGGATTTTATATATATAGGGTAGATATATATATATATATATATATAAATAATACACTTTAATACACTTCATTTTGAATAGTGAACATGCTAATAAATATCAATTACCTTTCTTATCGAACATTGTTCTCTCTGAAGACATTACTTCTACATTACAACTCTCTATCAAAATATAGTAATTTATTAGTTTTACAAGACAGAATTTCAAACTTCAAGGAGATTCCCTCCTCCCCCCCCCCTACACACACTAGAAAATGCAAAGGAATGTTCTGAGGTCTTGAAAGAATGAAAACAAGTGGGTAAGTGTGATTGGAGATAGCACAAAGGTTTCGTTCAATATTCCGCTCAAAACACTTTATCCTTTAATTAATAAATCCAAATCATTAATTTATAATCATCCTTATCATTTATCAATACACTTTATCAATAAGAACATAGATGGCAGCACCATTAAATTTAATAATAAAGTAGCAAGCTATTTAAATTTAGCTTGCTATAAAATAGCAAGAGGAAGCTATTTTTAAATCAAATTAAAAATAATCACGAACTGCTTTTTAGACAATTGTACAGCATATGTTTGTATATCTGAAAAGCATATTTAATTACATGAATTAAGCTTTACTAAAAAATAAAAAATATATAATATAAAACCCTTAAAATGGCAAAAAAAAATACGAACGTTCTTTTTGTTAAATCCAACGAACAACGAAATGTAATATTCGAAATTTTAAACATCCGTCCCCGAGAATCGAACTCGAAACCTTTGGGGAGGAAAACGCAATAGCACTGTAACATCTAACCTATGTGAAAGAGAGTAAAATTAAGGTTTTTTTTTTTTTAATCTAAGAAAATTGCAGAAACGGTCGGGTGTATTTAAACTAATTCATTTAATTATAATAATATAAGACTTTTTCAAAATTTTATGACTTGTCTTGTGACAGGATGTATTCAGTCTCTAACTTATACAGTTTCCAAGTATACGAACTCTGCGACGGACACATAAACAGAGGAGTGAGACGAATAAGAAGGGAGAGATAAGGACGTTTCATATACCACCCAATTGCAAGATTTACAACTGAGACATTGAAAGAAAGGAACACAGAAGAAAATCTTTATTTTTTTCATTCTATAAATCCGGACTTTTGGGCCATATTAACCAGCCTTTTCATGTCTTTTATTGGACTGTTAAAATGAAAAGAATATGTGAAATCAATAGCTCGAAAATTGCAGGAATTATTGTAATGTTAGCAGAGATTTTTCAGAAAAAGAATAATCAATTTCATTACGGTACGTCGTGCATGTCCTTTGGAATTACTAGTTCTTTAGAGACTTTGATATTAGTACTGTTATTTTCTCAAAGAAAAGTCCTGTCTAATGAAAATGACACCCACAAAGATAAGACTGAATATTTTACGTTAACTTTATCACATTAAGTTAATTTTAGCAAGATAATTAGGGTAATTATATATTACAAAATTTAAATTTTTCCGCAATCTGCTAAATTATTTTATAAAATTTTTCCATTTAGTAATGTTCCTTTTATATAACCCCGGCTTATTAAAGTAATTCTTATTCTTAAATAGTCCTTCACTATCCATATGTAAAGCCATTTTATGATAATCCACTTAATAGTATTTAATTCTATTTTACTCTATTCTGCAAATCGTGCTTCCCGCTTATATTTCTTATTTTAAAACCCTTTTTTATTAAAATCTTTATTAAATAATCCCTATCCTTTCTCGTATCTAAAACCACTCTAAATTCTTTAAATAAGATATAAAATCTCATGTTTCCTAAATTATTCCATCTTGAAAAACTCTATTTCCGTAAATTATTTCTTATATTAAAATATTAAATTTCTCCTATTATGTTTCAATATTTAAATATTTCTCACTTTTAATCTGTGTCAATTATTAAATTTCTTTCCTCGTATGCTAATAAATAGTCTGCAGTCAAGGAATATATTTTATACCTATTCTCGAAACTAAAATATTATTTCATTTTACCGCGTTTTTAAAAATCTCGAAAATTCCAGTTCTAACCAGAAAAATCATTTGGCGCCAATAATATCCGAAAGTCAAATCACTATGATATCCCTAAGTCGGATATTGGATTAATTCCTTCAAATTCAGACTTTGTTTGGCTAAAACATATCACATGTCGCGTTTATATCCTAGCGCCTAGCTCCCTTAAAATCGCTTGCACTACTCGGAGACACATAATTTTTACGGATTCTCTCGCCTTCCAAGTTGTTGACAAATAATTCTGGAGTCGTAGTGAGAAGAATGGAAGTCCCTATAGTATTCTCATAACCTTTAATATTATGAAAATTCAATAGCGTCTAATTTTAAAGACCATTTCTCGCATATGCTTAATATGATGGATTGAAGAAAATAACTGAAGCGAAGCCACTGTCTGCTTATTTCCTCTATTTTTCATTTCACGTCTACGAATATGTTTTCCGAATGAGAACGACTGCAATTACCTGTGCAATTAATCGGGGAACACTGCATTGATCACTCCAAAACCTTCCAAAACGTCACAATATTCATCGAAGTCGGCAGGATACTAAATGTGACAGGAGGTCTGTGATAAATATTTAGAAATGTATTAACGTGGACAGCTGTTAAGGAAAGTAAAGCTATGTATGGTGAGCAACTACTTGATGGAAATGTTCGGTGTACGGCGGTTGTTCTAAAAGAAAGTGGCGTGCTATTGTTTTATATTAAAAGGATGATGTGGTGGTCTATACGTCTTTTCGGAGAATAATATGGCATCAGTGCATTTTTTAATCTAATGAGGTCACAGGAGGAGGCTGCAAAATAAAAAATAGTGGCGGACTACTGACAACAAAAATTAGTGGTGAGCTGTGGAACGGTATTTTGAGGAAATTACTCGTTAACCTACAGTTCCAGATGCATAAGAGAATGCTTCAGGCCTTTATCATATTGTGACTCGCATTTTAAAATTTGTTTCAATATTTTATACAATATTTTATGCACAACATTTAAAGGGTGAAGCTCTAAATATTTATATTAATGAATGCTTAAATTGTACTAATTATCAGCAAATAGCAAATATCTTGATTGAGAAATTTATTGAGTTAGATATTTCAAAGTTTTCTGATTTCTCAGCATTGAAATTAGATGATTTAAGTAAATTAGAGAACTATTTCTGTAAAAAAGTTGAGATTGGGAGAAAGTTACACTTATGTGAGACAATTTTACTATTGACAGATGGATTAAAGCATGAATACCAAAACTATCTTATTGTAAATCCTCTTGAGAGTTTCACTGAATGGTACAGGCTAGAGAAAAAGTTTGTGGAAGTTTGCATTCCTCAGGTTCCAAGCCCAACAGTATATCAGCCGCCTAGACAAACTAATTTTACTTTTCCTAGATTTCAAATGCAACCAATTAGGCAAAATTTACAACCATTTCAGGCACCTAGGCATTGGACTCAGCCAATTAGGCCAAATAATCCAACCAATGCTCCTAGGAATTGGATTCCACAACGACACTATCAGGCTCAGAGGCCTAAAAATTTTCAAAATCAAATGCAAAATAACTATTTCCAGAACCCATACCCTTCTAGACCCTGTAGGTAATGTACTAGCAGAGGTGTAAATAATACATATCAATGGGTAAAAGAGTGTATTTTTAATAACTCAATGTCATCTGATACTCTTCCAATTAATCCCCAATCTGGTACTCATAATGCTTGACAGTTAATAGTGTAGGGATATACCAATAACTAGTAAATCTACAGATAAGGAGCCTCAACGTCAGCTCTGAAAATCATTGTTTTTTAATCTCACTTTTCATATATTTAGAGTCTTACAAACCGCAATTTAATTTTTTTATATTACATACATATTTATAGGCATATTTATAGGCATGCATATGTAAAACAAGTCGAAGGTTTTCAGAAGTTAGAAACGTTAAATTAAACACGGTTTATGCAATGATATTCTTAAATTCTTATGAACTTCTTATTCATGTAATTTTTTAGATAAAAAAGTACATTTCATCAGGGGGAAGAGCCCCCTGAACGCCCCGTAATCTTATTAAATTTATATTCGTGATTTCCTATTGATTGTGTGAATGATTATAGTATATCTTGGATTTCGTTCTACACAGTGGTTTTATTAGGATAAGCAACAATTTCGAAAATATCATGTTATCCTAATACCCAAATAGCAATATTTACTTGCCTACCAACCACGAAACACCTGCATCTGATGGATAAGTTCAATAATATCTCATGTACAAAAGCAACTTATGGGAATGTAAACTGAATCTACTATATTTCACTTATTTCTATTTTAGAAATCTAGTGTTATTACTATTTTTGTTTCGAAAAAACAGTTTTGATGGTCATTCTATAATATTTATTTAATCTAAATACATTCTGGTTTAACTCGATGGCAATAGCATACTAAAATCTCCCCAAAATAGGCATATTTGGAAACTTTTAAACCTGTTGGGTAATCATTCATAATCGCGCCCACTGCCAATTCACTAAATAGCAAACGTGATTTGGTGCTATAAAGTATTTTTTGTAAAAGTTTTTATGTTCTCAATTTCCAGTAATGGTAATATTTAAGGAATGTTTTACTACTCTAATTTCTTTAGGTTAACCACCTCATTGTACGAGTGATTTTATCCTATTTTTTTTTAATTATATTAACTTTTCACCGACGAAACATCCACATCTGTTCCAGAAAATGAATAATACCTCATCTAACAAATGTAAACTCATACTACGAGACTTGAATCCATATTACACGTTCAATGTTTTTGTAATTTTCGTTTGGAAAAACATATTTCGTAATAATTCTATAATAGTTAAACGGCAACTTGTATCAAAATAAATTCTCTTTTATGTCAATAGAATACGAAAGTCACCTGAAAATAATGTATTTTGCTAATAAAGTATTGCAGAAAAATAGTGCGAGTTATTTGAAGTTTATTATTTTGATATATTTTGAAATAAGGTTGCTAAGCAACTAATAAATTAAAGAGCAAAGTAAAAAGAAATGCATTTTAAAATTTGTAAAAAATATGAAAATAAAAGTTTTATATTTCCCGAACAGATGCAAAACATCATTTTCCATTAATTTAAACAATTAATTTCTAAATTCTAATAAATGTATCGGCAAATTTTCAAAGCTATTGGATATATTTCAAATCGAAAATTTAGCATCCATAATATATTTCGTATGAATATTATTATAAATTATATATAAATATATTATTTTATATATAATTTTATAATATATATAATTGTTTGCATATATATACATATATATATATATACATATGTACACACTTCTACAAATTTGAAAAATAATCTCGTAGCCAGCAAAATATTCTTGTCGCCAGTAAAATAAATTTAACACTCAACCCTCACTCCTTTCCGTAAAGTAAACTTATTCATTTATTTTCAAAAAGCACAAAAGTCTTTTCGAATAAATTAAAACAGTCTAATAACAAGTATTGAAGAATAGTATGTATATATAGTTTAGAACAGTACGTAATTTTGAATGATAATAGATATAGAAATTAAAGAAACATCAAAATTATATAACTCTGTAAAAGCATGAAATACAGTAAAAGCTAAATTAACCAGCATGTTTGGGACACGCTGATTTCTGGATAGTTCAAATGTTCGGATAGTTAAGTGCTATAAAAACATAAACAGGTGTGTGTGTGTGTGTGGAGGTGGGGGGGGGGGACATCAATGTAATAGTGAACAGGTAAACTTTTTTTTCTTCTATTTTCCTATAAAAGTCAGTCAAATAATTCTGCTTTTATTATTTTAATATTTGCATTTGACAAACTTACCTTTTGGTGAATTAAAAAAAAATTGTTTGCATATAATTTTTAAGTTTATTTCTTAATATTCTGTAATTTTGCATCATCTATAATGAGACGTCTCATAAGAATTTCAATTTAACATTGTGACTAAGATGAGTTACATATGATGCTCTTGATAGAAATTGTTGGGAAATAATTGCCGTAAACATGTTGATTGTAAGAAATAAGCTTAATAAACTATTTAAGCTGGGGCTCGCATAATAAAACTTTTTACTTGTACAATATTGTTTAAAAAAGAAAGAAAAAAGTTGAAGGGATGGGATTATACCAAACAGACACTCACCAGATAAAATATTTTGGTTGCCAGTGGCGATCTTGGGACCTGCATTATATATATGTGTGTGTGTGTGTGTGTGTATAGCTGAGTTGCAAGAAATCTGTGGAGTGTCTATCTTGTTTGAGCGTGAAAATATGTGGGAAGTAAGTGAATGATTTGCGAATTATATTACTGTATGTTTTATAATTTAAATAAGAAAGTACTTACCGTTGTTAAATGGAGTATCTTTTGATAGTTTACCGGTGATTTGACAGTATAGAAGATACGGTATAAGGTTATAAAATGGAAATCCTGCAACTTTCTTCTTATACATCCAATAGCTTCGGAGAAGGAGTAATAGGAGTACGAAAAGAAGTACAAGTGTTATAAACTGTGGAAAGTATAGTTCCATGTTTATTTTTAAAGCACGGAGAAAAACCTAAGCTTGGCTTTGTTTAAACCTTATATATGAATTTAGAGGTAAATAATCATTATTTATATATTTAAAATTGTATTATAGAAAATATATGAATTGTTTAGCATGTTTGAGGAATTTGCTGCTGCAGATCGTTATGATAAAAGAGGACATTTTCCAAGTTTCTGATAAAATTACTTTCAAATACTTTTTATGCTGAAATCTCTTTTATTCAACAGATCACTTGCGTATTTTCTATTTAAAGATCATTCAAAGATTATCATACATAAAAAGGGTAGAATCAGCCTTGACTATAAATCAAACGTTGAATGTTACAAATTAGCTTTATTAAATAACATTATATAATAGTATCCAATAGATAAATATTAGAAAATCATAACCTATGTTCATTTTGAGAAATTACATATAACAGTGAAAAATATTATATTGGTAATAGTAGAATAATTCTTTATTATTACTACTATATTTTAAAAAGTTTTCCTCCTAAGAATCATGGCATAAGATTATGTCGAGACTTTGATGTCTTCACGTAGAGAAATTTCAAAACGCTTATAAATGGTAACCGTCGCTAAGGAAGTTTTTTTATTAAGGAAGTCTATCAAGGAAAAATACAAAGCTTTTGTCTAAGGTTTGTTTAAAATAAATTATTGATATTTTGCATTATCATATTATGTATGTGGAAATTTGTAAGGCTTTTAACCGCTTCGCGATGAGTGACACGCAGCGGTGAATTCAGGGGGCGGCGCGGGGGCAGACATCGAGGCAATTATCAACGAAAAAAATCATACTGTACGCTGAAACGATAAAACAAATATTTTGAGGGGAATCATGTTTAATTTGTTTTTAAATGTTTTTTTGACAGTCATACTGCACATGGTTCTACCTTCTAAAATTCATAATGGGAAGTACAGATGTTCATGTTTACAATAAAGCTTTGATAAACTGTATGTGCCATTAAAATTACTCTTTCATATTTTTCTGAAAAACTAAGGATCGTTGAGGTATGGTTCTTCAAGGTATCGCACTACGTTTAAACAACCAATTTTGGGTAAACTTTACCAAATATTTTTGATGATTTTATTTGAAATACTTTACAATTATCTATGTGAAATTTTTTTTTTTTTTTTTTTGCTTCTTCGTACGATTGTCAGAAGTATGATTATGGAAAATTTTATTTCTTCTCCCAAAGCGGGAGTATGAATTTATGTAACCGGAAGTTGCTGTTTAAATGGCTTCAAGATAAAAATAAATCTTTAATATTGTGATTAAAATGTGCGAGATATAAATCTGGAGATGTTTAAGGATTTGAGATGAATAGTTTCAATAGACTTTCTGAGAGAAAAACTTTGAATGCGTTTTCTGAAAAACATAATTTTCATGAACAAATCAATTAGAAAAAACACTATATCTCCAAGTATTATGGTTATATTTATAAAAAAAACTGATTGTGTACAATTTATGTGAAGTTGTGAATATAATGAACTATTCGCTTTAATACCTGACAGTTTACTGAAATTTTACAGCTATTTTTTATAAGTAACAGAGAGAAAATATATAAAAAGTAATATATTTTGTGAGAGAAATTCTCCAGAGTTTTTTTATTTTATGGCCTAGACTTCAATTCATTACATTCCTAGTAGCTCATATTATATCAAGGCCGTCATAATTAAAGTAGATGTGTTTAAAGCTCAATTATAAAAAAAAATGTACTGGTATAAACGCATCATTATTTTGTATGTATATAATTTTAACCATGGGGAATCGATTTATAAAGAAAAGCATTGTTTACATTTTCGACACCAAGGGCATAAGAGGCGCTAATGGCTGATTTTTGGCAGTACAATAGGCATAATAACTAAAAAGACTAACGTGTTACGTAAATAACTAGCATTTAATGGAATAACATTTTAATTTTTATGTTTATTGTACTGCTATAAATTAACCTGCAACGTAAGTTTTGCGTTTGGTGCCGAAAATCTGAAGTACCATTTTTCTTTATAAATCGATTTTTCATGGTGTAATTAGTATGCACACGAAATAGTGTTGCATTTGCACCAGTACTTTCTTTATAATTGAGCTTTAAACAACTATACTTTCATTAAGGCCACCTTTTATATACGTAATGAAAAAAATTACAAAATTACAATTATTTTTGCCGTTAGGAAATTTTTTGGTAAGTATGAAATATTGCATTATTTTTCCTTAAAAATTTACAAAATAAGAAAGCAATTATATCAAACATTTATTTAACAAGTGAAATAGTCATTTAGATGCATTGAAACAATTTCTATTATGCTCGTTTTTGGTTTATTGTTTAAAAAGTCCTTCCGGCCTGTACCGGGAGGAAAAGGTAGCTTTCCTATATCTTTGTTTTAAAATGTTAGCTAATGTTACTCGAAAACAGCAAGCTAAAATGCACAGAAACCGTTTACAAAAGATTCGTTAATACTGAGTTTGAATAAGAAATTCGCCAAATTATTGAGCTATAGCCAAGTTGGCTTCATTTATGAAGACTTATTTTGGTCGCCAAGTTTGGCGATACTTTGGCGCTAATGGATATGAATATATAGTTTTATGCGTATGATTCGGAAAATAATTACAACAAGAAAATAATTTGCGAAAGAAAATAATTTGCGAGAAATCGCATTCACTAAATCTCATAAATTAATCGTTGGTTTTTTGTAATGTGTTGTTTTGTTTCAAAATTTCAGCCACTCTAGAATTCTATCTCAGCCATTTTTTAAGATAGAGGTAAAACAAAAAATGCTCTGGAATCTTTGTATCAAGGCCCACCACTTAATTAAAAAATAAATTTGAATTTTTAACTTTTTTGTGAATTTATTTTAGTTTTAAAATTTTCAGTGGCCGCCATCTTGAAACAAGATAGCGGACCAAGCTGGCCAACGAACTCGGTCGATGCATTGGTGAGCTTAATACACACAATTAGTTTCATCCAAATTAATTTATAAATACGAGCGTTATCGTATGACATAGATCAGATATATATATATATATATATATATATATATATATATATATATATGTAACCAAAAATGAAACATTACCATAACACCAACTTAAACTATGAAAAATGATTAAGTATGTAATAATTAGTTGACAATGAAAGTATTCCCCAACACACTGAATATAGAGACCAAAAACTTATTTAAAAGAAGAAGAAATTAAAAATTGAATAATATAAATCAACATTTGAACGGAGGGGGGTTTTGGGGTCTGGGGGTTATGATCGGTGAAAATATATCGAAATTTTCCGGAATTGTTTTCTCCGAACGGCTGCAATAGGTAGCTTTATACTTTTTTGTATTGAAAGCTACCTAAAAATGGGTATCAAAATGAGTAGGTTAGCTTAATCATATTTTATGTAAAGTAAAGCTAGGAGAGTCCGCGCACAATTAAACAAAATAATAAAAATATATATAAATATTAATTTTTTGCTAAACTATCCATGAATAATTTTGACTTCATTTGTTTTTTTATGCATTTCCATTGCTATTTTGTTGTTAAGCAGTAATTTAATAGAACAGTTGCAATAAAACCAAGAAAGCTATTTTGCGCAATCTGTCCTTACACGGTTGGTGTGATTGAACACGTGGGTAGGAGAGATTGTTATTAATAATAATAACTACAATTAAATTGTTAACAATAATAATTACACTTAAATGGCATTGTTGTAAGGTTTTCGTGAATAAATATTATTGTATTAAGAGTGAATATTTCAACCTAATGATTAAAGAATCGTAAAAAGGAAATAATTTTAAGAACAATAAAAGAATTTTAATTAAAGAAAAAAATTAAAGAATCAGAAAAAAACAAGCCGAGATAAGACTACAAAATAACATTACGTTACTTGATAACACGTTTAACTTAAAATTAGTCCATTTTCATTTCCACAGTTTCAAAGTTTTCTGTTTTGTTGACCGAAGTTGTCGTCGTCCGCAATGAATACACTTATTGGTTCTAAATGGTGCAGCTTTCGTGCAGTCACCTGCCACAAGCATTGAATCCAGTCGCTTGTCAAAGTTGTCTCCTGGTACAGTTTCAGACATTCAGTTCACTCATACACATTGCCCAGTATTTTTTAGCAAATTAATGTATTTCGAAATTTCGTTTCGATGATTATATGTTTTTCAAAAATTATTTCAAAATTGATTTATTCATTTGTTTCACATGTAATTTGCAATTTATGCAAATTTACCAATAAGTTGCGTAATATCTCCTAGCATGGAAACTGGGAACAATGCGCCATCTCTCCTAAGTAGTAGATGCGCAAACTCTCCAATTTTGGTAGGAGATATTCTGCGGCCGTTTTATTTAAATATGGCCGCAAGTAAAACGAACTGACGGGGTTCACACCGTTAGTCTATGAGAAAATAGTTATGAGAAATCGTTTAAGTTTAAAATATTTTGCAATACTGACATTATATAGAAATTCTAACGAATAGTTATGAAAATTCAAGCACTTACTTTGGGAAAACAAAACAAAATAGCAATGCTTTATCCTAGACACTCGAAACAATCAACGTGCACATTCAAGTAGACACTCCAGTACTGCTGTTGTACAATTACCTGGAGTCGCTGCACATGGACTCTACTCCTTCCCCCCGATCCTCTTTGTGCGCAATCTCTCCGACCGCGCCATCTCTCCTGGTTTTACCTTACAGAAAGCGAGGATTCTTGTTCTGTATAATTTAGAATTTTGGAGTACCCTGTAGAAAAACTATTCAAAATACAAATTAATAAAATTAAATTAATTCATGTGGAATTCGAATTTATATCTGTGTAAGTTATATTGTGTAATTCAAATAACAGTTTTTCCTATTCCAAATTCATTGACGAATCTTATGTAGTGTATATATGAATTGATAGTCAGAAGTGTAAGGGTTGATAATAGGTGTCAAGAGAAATATTTTTTAAATAGCAACTAAGGCCGCAATACGTTTACTAGATCAAAAAAACAAGATGTGTTACAATAAGTTGTACCTGGGTTTTCATTCATAACTGTAAAAGTAAAGTAGATACTTGAGCAAAATCTCCAATAGAAAGCTTAACTTTCTGTGAAATATTGTGGCATCAAAAGAAGTGCTAGAATAGCGCTGAAATTCCATCTGTGACGGTCAGCTATTTTGAAGCATTTAGCTCAGTGTTGTCTAGACGTGGTTGATAGCCACTTCTAGCATTTTTGTGATTTCATCTCATTTCGCAAAATAGAAATTAAGTCTGTTGAAAATTTTGCTAAAAATCCTTCGTTATTTTCACAGTTATGAACAAAAAGTCTAAATTCGGTTTGCATTGTATTTTTCATTAAATAAGGAGATTGTGACTGTGTGCTATGCAAAAATTGTTCACTTGACACATATTATGACCGCTAACAGTTTTGACTATCACTTCAGATGCAACCTGTATAGTGTATATGGTGTATGTATATACTTCATGTATATATATGACATATATCATGTACATATATGTATATATCACGTACATATATATAATGTATATATATATATATACATATATATATATATATATATATATATATATATATATATATATCACGTACATATATATCATGTATATATATGTATATATCTGATATATATCATGTATAAATATATGTATAATGTATATATATGTATATATCTGACTATATGTATATATTTCCCAATTCGTCCGAGAATACGACAAATTGCGATTTGAAACGAACATAAAACATTCGTAAATATTAAAAATGTTATAATAGCTCTTAAAACTTGGAAATTTAAGTTTACTTCTGACTGAGATATATTTTTAAAAAATTAATAAAATTTCTTCAATGATTGCAATGTAGGTTATTCCATAATTGTGAAGAAAAACGGATAAAAGAGAAAATAATAGAGACTGTTATATTTTTATTGAGGCTACTTTCTTATGAAAAAAAAAATCTCAATTTGAATAGATGGTGGTTATTATAGTTCTTAAGTGACCTCAAAATAGAATGCTTTAGCGGGTGAAAATGATGTCATTATAAAGAGAAAGCACGTATTTTAATTCATAAGATGTTTTATACGCGCGGAGAATGAGATTGTTTCCATTTACCCAGCTCTAGAATTAGAGATTAATTAGTCAAAGGAAGAAATATTTTTGATAAATGACATCATTGAAGTGGTACATTTTCACTGAGAAAATTGCAACGTTTTATTATAATTGAATCATGTCAATTTCAAAATGTAAATTTTGTAATTTTTATTTAACCTACACTCATGTCCAAAATTAAGGTCATAAACATAAAATCTGTGAAAACTGATGGACTATTCACTGTGTTGCCACGAAATTTAGCACAAAGGTATATTACAACGGGAGAAAGAATATAGCAACATAACAATATGGAAAAGATTTTAATTGTGAATTAAGATACAGGGTATATTAAAAAGTGTTATATCATGAATCAGAGATAAAGCATTTATCTTTTGAAAAGTATGTCTAATATGGATTATGACCACTGTGCACTGCTATACAAGCCTCACAACGAGCACTCATGCTGTTTATGAGGATGTCAATAAATGTTTGTGGTCACAAAGCCCATTCTTCCAAAAGCGCAGCTTTTAACTCCTGGCGGGTCATGGCAGGGGGTTACGCTGTGTAGTGACTTTTCCTAGACCATTCCAATGTCATCAGGAAGACCGCCACAGAGCAACCACACCTGCACAGAATAGCTACTTGGCATTAATCGCAGGGCGACATAGACTGGTAACGACTCCTCAGCTAGCTCGTGACCTTACTGCTGCGCCTGGAATAAGAATTTCCAGGCAAACAGTATATAGACGTCTAGCAGAGAGGGCCCTTTACACCCGGCGTCCAGTCGTGTGTGACCCTTTCACTGCATCGAACAGGAGAGCCCGGTTGTTGTGGAGTCTTAGACATCAGTCTTGAACACAACAAGAATAGGGGCGTGTTCTTTTCAGTGATGAGTCGCGATTCACCACGCAAAGTGATTTTCGTCGAATTTCCATATGGAGAGAACGTGGAGCTCGCTATCATCCCTCCTATGTAAAAGAAATCGACAGATTTGGTGGCAATTGATTCATTGTCTGGGGCGGCGTAGTGTTGGGCAGCCGTACCCCACTGCACGCCTTTGATCCGGGTACTGTCAACGCACATCGCTATAGGGATGAGGTCCTTGAAGCCTATGTGAGGTTGTTCCGGGCTGCTGTAGGCCCAGACTTCATTTTTATGGACGATAATGTGAGGTCACACAGAGCTCACGTTGATGATGATTTTCTTCAAGAAAAAGATATTCGCGTATGAATTGGCCCTCAAGGTCACTGGAACTCAATCCTATTGAACATGTTTGGAATGGTCTAAGAAGAGCCATTGCACAGCGTAACCCCACTCCCAGGACCCGCCAGGAGTTAAAAGCCGCGCTTTTGGAAGAATGGCTTTGTTGCCACAAACATTTATTGATACCCTCATAAACAGTAACAATATGGTCCAACTGTGGTACAACTGTGAGGCTTGTATAGCAGTGCACGGTGGTAACACTCCATATTAGACAGACTTTTCCCGAGATAAATGCTTTATCTCTGATTCATGATTTAACACTTTTTGATATGCCCTGTATCTTAATTCAGAATTAAAATCTCTTCCATATTGTTATGTTGCTATATTCTTTCTCCCATTGTGATATACCTCTGTGCCAAATTTCGTGGCAACACAGTGAATAGTTAATCGGTTTTCACAGATTTTATGTTTATGACCTTAATTTTGGACATGAGTATATTTTGTAAATATTTGAAGATTTCTTACTTATAACAAGTAATATAATAAAAATAACGTTACAGACCTTTTGTAATACAGTGATCAAAAAGTATCCGAAGTGCTTCATTTAAATAAAGATAATTTCATCGTCTGAAAATAAATTTGTTTTTAATGAGATAAGAATTTTTATTTGATTTTCTCAAATGGCGAATGTTATTGAACAAAGAGCATGCATTAATTTTAGTTTTTGCAATGAAATTTCTGCTACAAAAGCATTTGAAATATTTCAGAAAGATTTTAAAAACGACTTTTTATCAAAAAACAGCAGTTTGTGATTGGTATAAAAAGTTTAAAGACTTTTTTCGTAAAAATCAAGGTAATGTTGATAATCAAGGTCGTGGTGACCTACCAACTGACCAGACGGTAAGTACAAATTATTATTTGAGTGTTTTGAGCCGCTTGCGTGAAGTAAAATAACGGCGAAAAGGCTTGAAATGTCGCGGGAAAACTCATGGGTTCTGCACCAAGATAATGTACTATCTCATAGTGCAATTATTATTTCTGAGATTTAACCAAACGTTCAACAAATACGGCTCCACAAACTCTGTATTCACGTGATGCACCGTGACTTTTTCTTATTTCCACGGTTGAAAATGCCTCTTCGTGGTCCTTTAATTTGATAAAAGAAAATTCCCTACAAACTCTGAAGGTGTTTCACAAATTCGACTTTAAGGCATGTTGGATGATAGTAAAAAACGTTGGCAGAAGTGTATTGCAGTCGGGGGAAATTCCTTTGATGGAGATTTTGACCAATAAATTGATGTCTTTTGTTTTATGCCACCTACCCTGGTACTTTTTGATTACAGTAGTGTATCTATCTATATTAATAAAGCAAAGAGTTTGTGAGTCTACCTTTCTGACTGAGTACACGCTCATGTTGTATTGGCCAACTCTACGAGTTTGGACACGAAGGTACTCCATGGTGTACCATATTAGAAATTTACGAACACTGATTTAATATAATTAGATACATTGGTTTCGATTAATTTATGATGTTTAATGTTTTGCTGAAGGTTTATAATTAGTCAAATACAATGCAATAAAATTAGGTAAGATAATTCGCTTACCTTGTTTCTTCTAGGACATCGTTGTAATCCAATATAATGTTAATCCATAACGGTGTAGTTTGCCTCTTCATGGTCACTTTTAATTAATCCGATATGTGGCACAAATTCACAAATAAACTGAGATGTTTTCTCTTTAAATAAATTTAATAATTGAATAATACAATTCGGTACTTTTCGGTTAGCCGGGCGCCAGTGGTATATGTAAATATATAAATACATATGTATATACATATATTTGTATATATATACATACATATATATATATATGTGTGTATGTATACATACGTATATGTAGATATGTGTATATATGTGTGTGTGTATATATATATGCATGTATATATATCACTGGCGCCCGGCTAACCGAAAAGTACCTAAAATTCTAATATATGAATTAACATTTACGTTAGAATATTACAGCAGAGAAATATTCTGCTTCTAGGTGCTTTAGGAGCTTAGTTACAGGATGCGTATTTTACTCGCGACTTACATTTTTAGAGTGAGAGATATTATTACACGCGTACAAGATATATAGTCCAATTTAGAGTTCTAATTAGTTTCGGAAATAACGCCCAGTATGTCATAAGATGTAATCATTATTTCTCATGAGCAGTTCATACACACATTAATGTTCCGGGTTAAGCTCCTTTGATTTGACAGAAATAATGTTCTGTTCTTCTGGAAAAACACATGGTGCAATACTGAAGAAATGAAGTTAATTTTCATGAGGATTAAACATTGACTCTCTCTATGCTTTTTACATAAGGTTTTATGAAATTAATATGGTATATTTGCGATTTTTTGCACCTGTCTGCAGCGCTTATAACATAATTACTCTCGCAAATCTTACCTTCGATTTTCCCTGGACCAATCCATCCTACGGACATTTTATTTTGCTTACTCGTAGGCAATACTAAAATTTCGTTTCCTGGTTCGAATTTTCTTTCTGCTGCGTCTTTATCGTACCAGAATTTTCACTTGTCGCGAGCGACAACCATATTTTCAACTGCCAACTCTTGGAAACGTTTCAAACGGCTTATGAGCTTGAAACATATTCAGTGACCAATTCGTGGTCTTGTACTTCTTCTGTCCACTTTTCAAACAACAAACTCTCTAGGGTTCTTAGATTTCTCCCATGAACTAGTTCTGCCGGATTAAATCCTCTCGATTCGCACGTCACTGTCCTTAATGCTAAAAGCACATGCGCTAAACTTACTTCTCAATCATTTCCGTTTTCTGTGCTCAGTACTTTTAATAGCCTCTTAAAGGATCGATGCCAACGTTCTATCAAATGACTGGACGGTCGGCATACGCTCGAGTATATTAACTTCACACGAAATTTTCTGAGGAAGACGGTTGTCAAATTTGAAGTGGAACCTGTCCCTAAGTCCGTTTGAAGTTCGCTTGGATAGCCAAAACGACTAAACACTGAAGTAAGACCTCTATAATCGTTTTAAAAAGCCTATCTGATATAAGTATAGCCTTGGGGTATCTAAAGGACATGCATATCGTCGTCAACATATACTTATTGCCTTTACTTGATTTAGGTAAGCGTCCTACTAAATCACAGGATAACTTCGAAAACTCTTCCGAAATGATGGGTACTAATTTTAAAGGGTCATTTTTCTGTTCAACTGCCTTCCCTGCACTTTGACACGGTTCGCTCGATTTTACAAAATATTCCGTTTCTTTGACCACATTTGGCCAAAAGAAATGTCGTAACACTTTATCTTGTGTTTTGTTTTCTCCCAAGTGTACCGAAATCTTAAAACATCTCGCTTAAATTTCAGCGATATAATTCGTTGGATCCTTTCATTTCCCTTATGATTGCAGGTATTCCTTACTAATAGTCTCTGAATTCATAATGAGATTTTTTTTTTCATTTATGTCTTTTAGAAAAGGGTCACTTTCCTGTCCCTCTTTAAACTCAATCTTCCCTACTTTCACTAAACCAACGCACTAGTCATTCGGTACCACCGGCAAAAATGTCTTATCTCCTTCCTCGCCTATCAACTCATCTGCTTCTCTTGACTGGACAACGCCCACTTCTGCTATTTCCTTTTCACTCGGAGCTGCCTTGTGGCTACCTAACCTCCTTCTTGGTTAAGTTTATCCTGATTTCTCGTTAATACGGCGTTAAAGAGTTTCGGTTTGAGGTTTTTGATCTCATAAAGGATTTTTTGAGTTTCGTTACCTAATAAATAATTGGCTATGTCGGTTTCATTGTCTGTCACTACTGATCTGGTTGTTACACTTCCAATCCTTTTAATTTCTAATGTCACGATGGCTGTTGGTAAATAACGCAAATCGTAATTAAGGGCTGCTTTATCCAAATTACTCCATCAGCTAATTGACTGGAGTTAATGAATTTTCCTAAAATGGCGTCCAAGAATACCTTAAAACCGTTATTTCTTTCCCATTTATTAAGACTTGGCTTAAGTACGGAGTAAATGTTTCTGCAAAATCAGGGTTTTGCTTAAGTGATTAATTTTAACGGTGGGTTTCTCGGACCTTTTGTTTTCGAGACAATTAGCTTTCATGTGCAGGATACTCCCACAAAAAAAACATTTATTCAACCTTCTCTTTTCGAAAACTCTGTCTATCTCCTTATTTTCGTCGTTATCTCGCCGGTTGGCTATTATTGTCAGGGTAATTTTTTTTCCTTTCTCAATTTTTCCTCATTCCTCAATTTTTCCTCATTCCTCAATTTTTCCTTATTCCTCAATTTTAGTGTTAACGGGTCCTTAAAATTCGCCCACGAATATATGAAGTGTTCTCTTAATTCAATAGAAGCGCGTCGTTTAATTTGATCGGTGATCAATAAATTGCCTGAATTCCAGGCCATTCAGCCACTCTTTCAAATAGATGTTTAATTCAAAAATAAGATCCTTCCATGTACTTCCTTAATTATGCTGATGTTTAGTAACTTTCTGCCTATAGGCCTCGTGACTTAAGCTATAACCTAATTTTATCTTAATCTTATCTTAACCTCTCATAATCTGTAACTTAATCTATATCCATTTCACATATTCAAAATCGCCAATTTTATCTGCAAGTTTGCGTAAAATTAGATGGGTTATCTCTACAGGCAATAAAGTTAGTAAATGCGTTACAAAATCACCTTCTCTTTAAAAGATCTGCTCACTTGTCATTCAAACAAATTTTAAAAGAGGGTTATGTCGGAACGGTACCCGATGCATGATAGTTATGCATGATAGCTTTGAGAGGTAGTTTTGGAGGTCTGTCTGAACCACTACCGCAGGTCGAATTCCGTTTATTCGCCCCTTGCGTAACTGCTTCAAGGTAAATACCCGCTCTTTCCGTTTATCTTCCCTCTCTTCCTCCCCTCTTTGTCTCCCTTTTTCATTCTTCTCTCTCTTTTCTTTCTATGCCAAGATTTGATACTCGCGATCTTTCATAATTTACCTGACTTGCGTCAGCGAGATATCTTTTTCATAATCAAGATTTGATCCTCGCGATCTTTCATAATTTACTTGACTTGCATCAGCGGGAAATCTTTATCGTAATCAACTGCGGATTCCATTTTTCAGGCAATTTTTCATTCTTGTCACCCGTCTCCAGCTCAACTTCTAATTCTTCGGCTAACTTTTAGCTTGCTTGCACTGTTTGAGTTCAGTTATTTTCGACATTTCTTCAAGTTTATTTCAACATCTATGCTAATGCAGTTCAAAAGGAATATAATAATTATTTACGGGGTCTATCCTAATAATTTTGCCACTTCACGGGGAATATTCTAATACTATACACATATTATAAAACAGCTTTCAAATACATTTGAATTTGGAAAAAAAATTGCAATACTATATGATTCTTAAATATGCTAAACATTCTGTGCAAATCATAAAAATAAAATTTCATTTCAAATTCATGAGTCCCTATATACACAATGCAAAACTATATTTTTAAACACAACAGGTAAACAACGTTTCCAGTTTCGTCTAAAACCGAATTCTCTCTGCAACCACTATCAAACGTTCCTAATATTGTAGATAATAATATTCTTTAATATCAAACATCAAAAATTTTTAAATAACATAGAAATTATTTTTTCTCGAAAATAACTGAAGCGACTTCAATAATTTTTTTTCATAGTTTTGCCAATAGTTAAACAACAAATTGACCGTTCAGGAAAAATAAAAATAGAAAAGGTATGGTACTAGCTACTACATTTTACAAACAAAACATTCTAAGATTTTTTTTTTAATTATTTAACGTTGCTAAAAAGGAATTGATTTTCCAGAACGAAAAACCCATTGAAATGTGGCTAAGTATAATACCAATATATATATATATATATATATATATATATATATATATATATGTTATTATATATACATTGTATACCAATATATATATATATATATATATATATATATATAACCATTAATGAAAGATTACCAAAACACCAACTGAAACTTGAAATTATAATTTAGGAAGTAATAATTTATTGACAACGAAATTGTAACCCCAGCACAATGAATATAGATATTAAATACTTATATAATAGAAGTAGAAATTAAATTAAAAATTGAATGAAATAAATAGAATGAAAGAAATGAAATTTGTGGAATTTCTACAGAATTATCAAGTCCCAAATGCATAAATTCCACAAATAAAATGAGTGGTTTCATCTTCATATTAGCATTAAAATTGCTAAAGAATATAAATTTGGGACGACCACCCAATGACAATAACCTTCTAGTGAAAAAAAAGACTTAAAATTCATAAACAAATACAAAACTAATACAATACTTAAAAAGAGAGAAACCTTACACTTAATTATAAGAGAAGAACTTGATGATAGATCTCCAAATACCATAATCTATGCGATGAATGTGGATTCCTGCTCACAACACTAACAGGATACATGAAGACCAATAAAGGCAATGAATTGCAAAAAATAATTTTCTAAATGTTGCCAAAAACATTTTTAGAAGATTACAAACCCTGTTGCCAATTCAGAAAATGAATTACTTGGATATATGGAATTTTTTAAAACATCACAAACCATGGTGCTGCCATCTATGATTTTGAAAATGAACTACATGGATATATTGAATATTTTAAAGCAAACAAGCCATGGTACTGCCATCTATGATCTGAATATGTAGTGAATATACAATGGAAAAATCAATATTAAAAATGAATTCATTCTATCTTAAGTGGTATTAATTAGTTAATAAATATAAATGAAATTAAAAATAAAATAAATAATATTTAATTAATAAATATATATGAAATTAAATATAAAATGAATAATAAATCCAATTACATTAAAGTAAAAATGGATGTAGTAATGATTAATTAAAATACTAAAAGTGAATAAAGATGCTATGGAGTTAAATTTAATATTAAACATATGATACAATAGGTTAGGGAATAACATTAATTTAAATTAATACATATAATTTTAGCATTTAAGAAAGTATTACATTATATTAGAATATGATATTGCCCACCTTGGACAAATTAAAATATTAAATTATGTGAATTAAGATACTATTCATTTAAAAATAATATTAATTAAATATTGAAATTAATAGTAACATATTATGTTTTTGCATACAAAGTTAAAATTTAAATACACATGATATAAGTTGTTAGGGAAGAAAATTAATTTGAATTAATATATATTATATTAGTGTTTAAGAAAGTATTACATTATATTAGAATATGATATTGTCCACCATGGGCATAAAAGTAAGTACAATTAATCAATAAACATTCTTAATAGTAGGGAATAATACATTTAAATTAATTAATGAAGATTTAAATATAACTACAGTAATTCACATATAAAAGTACTACATCAAAGTCCATTATACAATTTGTATTAGCAAGCGTATGTGTAAATCAAAATGCCCTCTTTTTTTGTGTAAAATAAATTAACCATGCGTTTTTTCCATACAACACCGCCACACACCTCCTCAATCCATCATCTACCCACCCAGCCGTTCTATTATAATTAATTAATTAATTAATTTTTTTTTAAATAATATTATATGTGTTTTTTATACATTTTTAACGCATGTGTTAATTTGGTTGTTTAGATCATATAAGTACTAATTATATATAAAAGAATATATGAATTTTTTTGGAAAACCATGTTGTAATGCATCATAGATTAGTTTTTTAATGTTGCTGTTAATGAGTTTAGAAGAACATAAACTTTTTATTCTGTAAATATGATTAAGGAGTATATTACGATATATGCAGAATTATGAAGACAGGATTTAAAATTAGTAAATGTATTAACTTTAAATTTAAATTCTTTACGTTTATCAAAAAGATCAATTATTGTTTTGTTATCTTTAAGTGTAATTTTAAGATCTAAAAAGTTAATATTATTGTTAGAAAGGAGGTTTTCCGTTAATTCTAAATTAGTAGGATAATTAACTGGAAATATAGATATATTAGTGTGATCAGTGGCAATTAAAATTATGTCATCAATATAACGATATAAATGTATATTACTGTTAATAAAAGTACGTTCATAGTGATACAAGTATAAGTCTGATAGTATACTAGATGTACATCCCCCTTGTGGTATACCGACTTTCTGTAAATATAACGTATTATCATGCATTATAAAATTATTATCTATAATGAAATTTGTTAAAGTTTTAAAATAAGCAGTATCTATATGAATAGGTAAATTTAGTGTATGATGATACTTATTAAATAATGCATTTATAACATTATGTAGATCTAATAAATCTATATTATTAAAAAGATCTTTGAAATCATAAGTCAATATATTGTTAACACATTTAAGATTTTTTAAAATATTGACGAGTTGATAGCTATTTTTTATACAATGTGTATTATCAGTGGATGTTGTCAGTGTATAAATTTGATTGAGAATTTTTAATAGATGTTTATTGGCTATATTATTATATGTATTGCACCCAATAGTTACAGTCCTAAATTTAATTGGATTTTTATGAAATTTGGATATAAGAACTAAATAAGGATAATTAAAGTTAGTAGAAGAAATATTTAATAGTTTATAATAACTGTGAATTTTACGATTATTTACAATTACATTTTCATTAGTTTTTTGAAACGATTTGTTAGTAGAAATACAAGATGTAAGTAGCCGGTGATAATAAAATTTACATATGATTGCAAAATTATTAGGAGATTTGTCAATGTATGTGATTACAAAGTTTTTTTGTAATTTAGTAATTTGCTGGAACAAGTGTTTAGTGTTAATTTTAACCAGATGCGATAAATTATGTTTTAAAGACGTAGTTAATTTTTCTATGACTAGTATTTTCCATTGATTAAAATATTCAATAGGTTTACTATATGAGATTGAAATTTTATAAATGAAAATATCTATATCGTATATAAACTGTTTTATAATAGAATTTATATTAAATTTAGAAGGAAGCCTATATTTAGTACCATAACCCATTAGTTTTTGCAGTTTAAAATCATTCACAATATCAAGATTACCAGTGATTATATGTCCATGATCATTATTAACGTATTTTTTTAGAGTGGGGTCATTGCATTTACACGGAAAAGTACTTGCAGCAGATGTATTTTCTGAAAATGCATTATAGTTAAAAATCTTTCGTCCGACTGTATTAGGATATTTAAATGTTTTTGAAATTTGAAGATTATTAATAGGAAAATAACAGTTTTTATCATTAATTGTAGAATTAATATTAATTTTATTAAAGATTTTATTTGAAAAAGTGACTATCATTTATCGCCTCAGTAATCCGCAAATGTTGTTGTCCTATTAATGTCATCGGACACAACTGTACTCTTTTTCTTTAAAAGGTGTCAATTTCTTATTTGTCTTGCATTTTGTATAACTACAAATAAATCGCAAATACGGACATTGCATCGGCTAGGTATACATTTATCTCAAGCAGTATTTAGCCATGGACAATTATATGCCGCAATGTCTCGGGTACGTTCCTATAAAAATTTTAAAGAGCAAATAATGACAAAAAGTGGCGCTACAATTAATGTGGTATGGAAGGAAATGCTTTGCAAAAACAACTACTATTTATTTTGAATTTTAAACGCACATTTATACTTATTATATAAAAATTATTGAAATTAATATTTTATTCTGACTACACTTTTCTTCGTAAGCTTTAACTGTAGCTTATTTTCTGAAATATTCTCTCCGTCGAATTTCGACGGGTGCACTTATTTTTTTTATTTATTTTTTTTTTTTTTACTGGAGAAATAAAAATGATGGTATGCATTTATAGAAAGTTGAGCGTCTGTAGTGAATAATTAGTTGTTAATGTAGTTTGATTTTCAATACAAATTTTTTACCTATAAATAGATTATTCTTTTGAGCAATATCTCAAACACTCGTTGAATAAAATTATGGACGCTAGGCAATAATTTAAATGCACTGAAGAGCTCGAAATGAAAGTCTAATCCTTAATGCTATAAGAATAGCTGTTTTTCAGTTCCTATGTTTCATATTCGAATATTGATTGGATGCGATGAAATGCTTTTTATTAGGAAATTGTCCTCGTACATTATTCATATGTTTTTATGAAACATTCCCTGTTTAACATTTAAATTCAGTTTACATCCCGCAAAAATGTTGCTTTAATAAAGCGTTTGGAGAATTTTTAAACAGCTGCATAAATTTTGATTTTCTTTGTAATTGAAAGTGGTACGAATGGTTGGAATTTTTTATATATAGCTTATTTTTGCATACTCATATATAAATTATTTTTTGTATGTAGAAGAAAAAGAGAATTATTTCTTTAGAATATAGATGTCTTTTAAGTTAAAAAATAGATGTTTCTATTTTTTTCTAAAATCAAACACTAAAACATGCTCTTTTATTTATGATTGTATGCATATATATATATATATATATATATATATATATATCATCTATAGATCTGTCGTGTTTTTATCGATTCTTTACTTTGATAAACTGATTCTTTATTATAATAAGAACATCCGAGTTTTTTCCTGTGTGGTTTAAGTTGCTGCTAATAAGACACGAATAATGTTATAAAAATATACTGATCCATCAATTTTGGCAAACTATACATTTCTGAAAATAAAGTAATAATTGTTCTATCAAGGGTGCCCACGTAAATATCTATATCTATCTATATATATCATCTATCTGTCTATCTGCCGGGTATTTTTATCGATTCTTTGACAAACTGATTCTTTATTATAATAAGAACAGCAGAGTTTATTCCTGTGTGGTTTAAGTTGCTGCTAATAAGACACGGATTATGTTATAAAATATACTGATCCATCAATTTTGGCAAACTATAAATATTCTTCAAATAAAGTGGTAACTTTTCCATCAAGGGTGCCATTGCTTCTGACATTCTAATTTGTAACGAAAGGTACGCATTTAATAAGTACCATTTGCGTTTATCAAGGAAGAAACGTAATCTTACTTTCACATATTCCTTATACAATTGTATTTATTTTATTAATTTAAAAATTATACACAGTTTATATCATTTATAGCGAGCTTTCCTTAACTTTACACCAGAAATGGTTAACTGAAAGAAAATTTCGTATAAAATTCATTGTACGCAAGATAATTATTTGTTTTAAAATTGTATATAAATATGTAAAATGTAAATAATTAACATATTGAAATTGAAATTTAGGGGCTATGTTATATTAATAATAAGTACACACCTAAAACCTCAGTCACAGAATGCCTTGAATGGAAGATGTTAAGGGAAAGATCTTCAGCGTTCTTCTCCGCTAATGAAATCCCATGTTATACTAATTAAAAATTAAATCCTCTCAGGGGCAAATTAATTTTGTTGCTAAAATGTTGAAATATTTGAATGCCACTAGAATTTACGAACAAATTGATTGAAAAAAATATTTTCTTAATGTATATTATAAAGGCAAAATTTTATTCAAAAATTTTGTGTGCCATTTGGTAGTTTGGAATTACAATTAAGTGCATCAGTAATACACCATCCGCCCTTCAAAGGGTTAAAAAGAGAATTTTTCATGGTTTAGTACATTTTTCAAAATTTCGTTTTCATCCTCTTAAAATTGACATCCGTCGAGATACAATGTTAGAATACGTTTTTGAAAATGTTTTTCTAAATTTTGATTACTTAAAACACAATAAATTGTGCAATTTTACTCAAGTAAAAGTTTTAAAATATCTTGTTGCACATTATCGGAGTAGGAAAAACCACACAAAAATCCAGTTTTTTTTTTGTTTTTTTTAAGATAGTTATTGTTAATTTTAATATACATAAATACACAGCTATTTCTAATTCTTACAGATATTTTCCAAATGTCTTATTTATTTTTCTAAATTTATTTTTTTGTTTAACTAAACAAATATATATATATTTAAATTTAAAAAAATCATATGAATGAAGACCCTAATAATAATTATAAATAAAATATGTGTTTGGTTTTATGTTTTAAATTGGGATTAATCGATGATCTTAAGACTAATAAAATGTTTTATTATTATTTTATATGTATTTCTAACAAAACCTTTACAATACTACATTTAGAGTACTTTTTACAAAAGGACTATAAATAAAGTTTATTATATTCAGTCTAAATTACATTGTTAGAAGAATTACTTATGTTTGTTCAGCAGTAGACGATTCTACATTAATTTTTTACGCGACTGTTTAAAATAAATAAATAAAAGTACATGGTGACTATTTTTTAAACGTAAAGTAGTTTCGGTATCTTAACAACACAAGAAAATATACAAGCAAAGAAACGTACCATTTTTGAATTCTATGAAATTTATACTGAACAACCAACAGAACGACCCATTTCTAAACAAAAAAAAAATTAATCAACTAACTGGGGCATTTGGTTCAATAATTATATATCAAATTGTATAACTTACTTTCTTAGAAGTCTGACAAAAATCTAAAATAAGTATTAACGTAGAACATACTGAAATTTCTTTAAATGACCCTCATAAATATATTCAGATTTTCTTTGACAGAAAATTCATCATCTACAATTTATATAAGCATTATAAATATGCCTGCATTGTTCGCTTAAAAGGCGACTCGTCAAGGACTTTAACTGCAACTTTAGCGCACAGGAAGGAAGCCAATTAATGTAACAAAATCTTTTGTTTTCAAACGTGTTCTTAAATAATGTTTTCTTCCTTACTGCACACCTTTATTTAAAATTTGTTTTTATTTGGAGAGAAATATTTGATGAATAATACACTCAAAAATGTTAGCAAAGTAAAATTCGAAGGAGGAGAAGGAAATACAATCTTATTCAAACTTATTCTTCCTTAAAGGAATTTAAATAAATAATAAGAATCTATATATATATTACGCTATCGTACGTGACACTGAAATCGCGATTATTTCTTAATTGTTTAATGGCAACGCCCCAATGAAACGCATCTCATTGGTTGATGCTGCCATCTACAGGCATAAAAGCGAATCAAACAATGATTTTTTGATTATTTATAATTTGACAACATTAACAATTAAATAGATATATTTTTATACATTTTCATTTGAAATATTGATTTTTGTAAGCATTTAATATTTATAATTAAAATAATACAATTAGCAATATAAAATTTAAAATGTAAACAAAGCAATTATTTTTAACAAAGGATTTTTAGTAAAAAGGGAAAAATAAGTGTAATAATTTTCCCTGGCCGTTTTATTTTTTAAATGTAACTGTTATACTTTTGAAATTTTAGCTCTCATTTAATTTTTTTATAAGCTTTTAGTATAAATAAATATTATTCAGTCTTTTTTTTTATGAAGTCCACTCCACTGTTATATTTTTCAATGACAGTCTGCCCGGGCAACGCCGGGTGGGTCAGCTAGTAACAAAATATTTTTTGTCAAAAAACTGTTTCATCGCATTTGTTAAAAATTAGTTGATTTTCATTGGAACATTAGTTATTATTGTTTCACTTCACATGCTTTAGATTTGTTAAAGTAACATTAACCGTGTATCCGTAGGTATCCTTATTTTATTTAAATTCATCCTGGGCCGCGCGATCGCAATTTTAAAGGGTAGAAAGAAACTGATCATTTTCTGCATGAAGTTGTATGTCATTCGTGGAAGCGATCGTAACGCGAGCTGAGCAAAATGGAATCTCGTTCATTAATCTTTGATGAGATTGTTTAATTAATATATCGGCTAATCCTCAAAAACCATAAATCTGAATATGAGATGAATTGACTAAGACCTGGCTTTATCTATTCATTTTCCAAATTTGCAGACCTCTACATACGATATAGGTCCTTAGCCATCGCCAACAAAGAAACAAACACACATACATAGACAAAAACCTTCATTTATTAATATATATGTATATATATAACTGGCAGATGCAATATATTATCATTATTTACACTGCGTTGAAAGATAAATATTTTAAAGAATTAATAGTATATAAATTTAAGTGTCGTAGAAAAAGCAAAGTAATTTTTTAGAATTTCAAATAAAAAATTTCAGTAACTATTTTTAGCAGTATCAAAATAAGTGAAACTACAATGAAGAACTAACTAATCTAGATAAAAAAAAAAAAAAAACATTATGTTATAATAAAAGTAACAATTTGCGAAGCAAGCAAGTGATGTCACGAGAGAAACCACAATGAATAGCTAATTAATCTAGATAAAAAATATTATACTACAATAAAAATAATTAACAATTTGTTACGGAAGTGGCAGGTAATGTCGATTGTGTAATTGATACGAAAGTTTAGAGATAGTGTCTCGAAGACTAGTAAGAAAATATCAAAAGGCCATAAGGGCTCAAGATGATCTTTTTGTGTGTATGCGCGCATGACGCTTCATATCATCATATATTCTAATACGAGCAAATCTTGTGTGTGTGTGTGGTTATATATATATATATATATGCAAATTTTATCTTAAAAACGGCTCTAACGATTTTGGCGAAATTTTGTATCCTACCGTTTTGGGGCACCAGAAAACCATTGGGCTAGGTCACATGTTCGAGAAAATTCGATTAGTGGGTCATTTTGGGTCATAGTCAAGCTAATTGCATCTAAAAACGTTTCAAACGATTTTGACTAAATTTTGTATTTTACCATTTTCGGGCACGAGAAGACTATTGGTCTGGGTCACATGTTCGAGAACTTTCGATTGGTGGGTCATTTTGGGGTCCACGCGGGTCAAGTTAGTTTTATATAAAAAATGGCTCTAACGATTTTGATTAAATTTTATATCCTACGAGTTTCGGGCACGAGCAAATCATTGGGCTAGGACCCAGGTCCGAGAAAATTCGATTAGTGGGTCATTTTTGTGTTATTGTGTGTCAAGCTAATTTATTTAAAAAGCGGCTCAGACTATTTACACTAAATTTTGCATCCTAGGTTTTCGGGCACGAGAAGACTGTTGGGCTGGGTCACATGTTCGAGAAAATTCAATTAGTGGGTCATTTTGATCATGGGTCATCATGGTTCAAGGTATTTTATTTTTAAAACGGCTCAGAGGATTTGAACTAAATTTAGTATCAAACAGTTTTAGGGAACAAGAAGACTATTGGGCTAGGTCACATGCTCGAGAAATTTCGATTAGTGGGTCAAGCTATTTTTATCTTAAAAACGGATCAGAGGAGTTGAACTAAATTTTAGTATCAAACAGTTTTAGGGAATGAGAAGACTATTGGGCTAGGTCACATGCTCGAGAAATTTCGATTAGTGGGTCATTTTGGTCATGGGTCATTATGCGTCAAGCTATTTTTATCTTAAAAACGGCTCAGAGGATTTGAACTAAATTTAGTATCAAACAGTTTTAGGGAATGAGAAGACTATTGGGCTAGGTCACATGCTCGAGAAATTTCGATTAGTGGGTCACTTTGGTCATGGGTCATTATGCGTCAAGCTATTTTTATCTTAAAAACGGCTCACACGATTTGAACTAAATTTTGTATCCTACGGTTTTTGGGCACAAGAAAATCATTGGGCTAGGTCACATGCTCGAGAAAATTCAATTAGTGGGTCATTTTGGTCATGGGTCATTATGGGTCAAGCTATTTTATCTTTAAAACGACTCGGACTATTTACACTAAATTTTGCATCCTATGGTTTTTGGGCACGAGAAGACTGTTGGGCTAGGTCACGTGTTCGAGAAAATTAGATTAGTGGGTCATTTTGGTCATGGGTCATTATGGGTCAAGCTAATTTTATCTTTAAAACGTCTCAGAGGATTTGAACTAAATTTAGTATCTTACAGTTTTAGGGAACGAGAAGACTATTGGGCTAGATCACATGTTCGAGGAATTTCGATTAGTGGGTCATTTCGGTCATGTTCATTATGGGTCAAGCTATTTTTTCTTAAAAACGGCTCAGACGATTTGAACTAAATTTTGCATCCTATAGTTTTCGGTCACGAGAAAATCATTTGGCTAGGTCACATGCTCGAGAAAATCCGATTAGTGGGTCATTTTGGGGTCACTGTGGGTCAAGCTAACTTTATCTAGAAAACGGCTCAGATTATTTTGACTAAATGTTATATCCTACGGGTTTCGGGCACGGGAAGACAGTTGGGCTATTTCACATTTTCGAGAAAATTTGATTAGTGGGTCATTTTGGTCATGTGTCATGATATTTGAACTCAGAGCTGATTTTGACCGAGCATAGCTCGGTCTTCCCTGCTTGTCATTTACAGCAGAGTTTTGCATCGACACGGATAAACCAAGTTTATTGGGATCTAAACCGACCATTGGTTCTGGGAGTTTAGATTGACACACGATACCTCAAAGGAATATTTGAAATATCTTTTCTGAGGAAAAACTACATATTTTAATATGTTAATATATATATATATATATATATATATATATATATAAAGTGATACTAGAGATATAATTGCAGACTATTTTTTCCATAATTGCTTTAAATAGGGTTACTTTGATTCCATTTCATGTTCGGGTCGGCTTTCAGGTTTGTAAGTTTGCGGATCAACGAAAGTTATTTTGTCAGGTTCGTCTCGGGTTGTGGGTCAAAATGTTTTTTGTCAGGCTTGGGTCGGTTTTTGAGTTAACTTTATATAGAACTTTTTAGTTCAGTCGGGTGTAGACCAAACCACGTAGGACTTTAATTTACAGTACATCAACGTGTCTCCGATCTAGTAGCGTTGACAAAGATCTTTATTTCGGCAGTTTACAGGCGGTCACATGTAGTTAATCTCTATGCAATTGGAAAAGTGATGATCGTCCTACTGATTTATGTGCACAGAAGGAATCAATTAAACTGGGATCGAGATAAACTCAACTGGCTTTATAACAATAGGTTACTGTGCTCTCCAGGTATGGGTTATTGGGAAGTTGCGGTTAATAGGTTTCAACTCGACAGACACAAGTTTCGAGAAACAGCAGATTAAAAAATGCCTTTATCATTATCGTCAGTTTGTATTATATTGCACGTTTTAGAGTACTAGAGATGAACTAGACTCTCGGAAGGTATTGCACCAGTTATTAAATCTTCCATGTAATGTTTTAAATAAAATCGGCCTTTGCGGAGTTTGCCCCTAATATCCGCAACGCTTCATGTTTTGGGCTATTGATGGATTTTCCACGATGTTTTTTCTTGAAAACTTCTGAAAATTGGTATCATGCCATCAGGAATATACGAGAAATGCACGGATACAGAGTGGTCATTGGAGGATTATACTTTGTGCCGATATCGGTTGCAGCGTGATCCCAACTTTCCTTGTTGTACTGTGACTATGATGTAGAGAACAGTGATGAATTCAGCGGGTGTCCCGGGGAGGACATTCCCCCTCCTCGGAGCATCAAAATGCCTCCTCAAAGATTCGGCATATTACGAAATCCCCCTTCAGCAATTTCTGTCAATAAGCGAAAATGTACTCCAATTATTTTGTGCAAACCTGTATACGATCTATAGAATTTATCTACACTAAATAATGTGAAAAAAAAAAATCAGTTAAATTTAAAAATGCATACCACAATTGAAAACGCACTTCCAGCAATTAAGGCTGCGAGTCAATCAACTTCCGAATTCCCCTCGCTAATTTTAAACTCATGCGCGTCGAATTCTTTCGTAAATTTAAAATTTTTCCTCAGGAAATTAATATTCTAAACTTTTTCATTTTTTCTGTATACTCTTCTTAAAGGATGTTTCTTTTTTTTTCTTAGTTGTCAAAATATTTCTAAAATATATACTTAATTTTATTTGAAGTGTTAAAATCTTACTCACAATTCGTAGCTGTTAGCACATAAAAATATTAAATTAAGCATAGATTTTAGAAATAGTTTGAGAACTAAGAAAAAATTAGACATCCATTAAGAAGATACACAGAAAAATGAAAATATTAATTTCCGGAGGAGATATTTTAAATATGCGAATGCATTCTATGCCCATATGTTTAACATTAGCGAGGGGAATTTGGAAGTTGACTAACTAACAGCCTTAATGCTCATAGACAGTAGTGACATAATTCTTTTGTGTGCACAGAAAAAAATAAAACCCAATTTGGGTAGAAAGATTCTTAGGTATGTGCCCAAATTGGGTCATGCCTGCTTTGGTTACCACTGTGTATCTATTTTGGGCACTAAAAACCCCTTTTATTTTTTTTTTCTTTAATGGGTATGTAAAAGTGCCCAAAATGGATACACAGTGGTAACCAAAACAGGCATGACCCAATTTGGGCACATACCTAAGAATCTTTCGACCCAAATTGGGTTTTATTTTTTTCTGTGTGTCCTTGAAAATGAACGATACATGTTATGCATATTATGTTTTATGGTAAGCGTCTTATAATGCACCTCAGTGATGTGTATCAAATTCAATGTGTTTGAAATAGTGTCAGCATTAAAATACACTGCAACCGATTTTTTCCCAAATACTATAATGCAACGAAACTCTTTTAAGTGCCCCTGTTAACGAACTGTAAATGTTAAACACTTAATTTTCATTTCCGATCATGCTATGTAAACCTCTATAACATACATCAATTACATGGCAATATTGTTACGTGAGTTGGAGCACGGAGAGACAGACAGCCAGACAGACCAAATTCATAAACACTTTCCAACAAAAAAATGTAAAAAAAAAAAAAAAAAAAAAAAAAAAAAAAAAAAAAAGAGCAAAAATGATATATTTTTAAATAAATTCATTAGTTTGCGCTTTCTACCAAGTGTAAATCATAGCGGTGAATTTCGCATAATCATGACTTCGCCAAATTAAAGTATTGTATTTTTTTTTTTTTTTTTTTTTTTTTTTAACAACATGGATTGCAGTCATGAAATTTTGTACTCTGCTATGATTTTTTTTTTTTTTTTTTCATTTTCATTTTCGCGATATTCATCATTTTGTCTTAAATTTTGTACTCTATGATTTTTTTTTCATTTTCATTTTCGCGATATTCATCATTTTGTCTTAAATTTTGTACTCTGCTATGATTTTTTTTTCATTTTCATTTTCGCGATATTCATCATTTTGTCTTAAATCCTGTACTCTGCTATGATTTTTTTTTCATTTTCATTTTCGCGATATTCATCATTTTGTCTTAAATTTTGTACTCTGCTATGATTTTTTTTCATTTTCATTTTCGCGATATTCATCATTTTCCCCGAGACGTCTTTTAATTGCTTCAGCTTTTGATCTCAGACTGTTATTTTTAGTTTTCTGAATTTCAGTTCTTCATAAAATCTAATTTTGGTAACATAGGTAAATATTGAAAAGTTAACCAACAAGTTCGTGTTATTTAATATATTATAAACTTTATTTTTCAGCTTGATAAGATTGAAAATCGTATTTCGCATATAAACATACACGTAAACATGTTTTCACTAAACACATAACAGTCTTAAGTGCACCAAGTATATCATTCTTATTAGGGTTTCGTTCATCTAACGAAACGCTATTACTCCCGCTCCGTTGTCTGCCTGTCACAGAGCTATTCTCAGAAAGTATGTAACTTACAGAGTTGAAACTTTGTGAATATAGCTATACCAGCTATAAAGAGCTCAAAATATTAAAATTTGATATGTTCGTATTATTTTAATAAATAGAGATAAAAAACCAAAATTCTAACAGCCTTTTCCTATTAAATTTAAACATTTTTCGTTATAGCAGATGCCAAAAATTAAAAATCCACGATGAAATTCTTTCTACAATAATTAATTTTCTATCACACGTTTTCCACGTGAAAAATGAAAATGAAATAAAAAGTTTCACCAATTGAAAAAAAAGATTAATATGAAATAAAAATGATTGACGTTATAGTGGTAATAAAACGGAAATTTCTCAATAATACAAGGAGTATGAGTATGTGTGTGTACACAAAGCAGAATTATATCACGTCATTGGAGAATTAGAAAGAAAATCTAACGTCATATTGGAAGTTTAACGAATTTTTCAGATGTTTGAGAATAATACAAAGCGAGTATCAATATGAGTAATAGAGAATAGTAAATATATGAGTTTGAGCAACATATTGAATCATGATAAAAATCCGATTATGGAAATATACGCATATTTTAACATTTTGAAGGTGTACAACATCTTTAATTTTGAAATTATTCTGGACTTTAAGAGTAGTTTTCTATGCACCTAGATAATTCAGTGAAAGGATTGTTTAATAAATTATTCGTTACCTTTTACACACATTTTTGAAAGTTAAATAGAACATTGCAGCTTCTTCAATCAAAATATATACAACATCACTACTTCATAACTTTCTTGAATAAAATAAACACTTGCGACATTATTTAGAATATATTTAAAATGTTTAAAATTATTTCCATGAATACTTTTAGTGGATTACTTACCTTAGCAACTCGCACTTCAGTTTATATTTTCAAACAAAAATGCATGTTCACCACAAGAATAAAAAGTTTTATAAAATATTAAATAGTACATATACTTTTTCTGTATTGAAAATAGTTCAAAAATTTGCAGTGTTGTACTTACGGGAATTTAAAACTTGAAATATTAAGCATGAAAAACGGTTAATTAAAAACAATTTCACACAATCATAATATCTCAAACGTCGAACGAATAATAAACAAAAAATATATTTATCTATTCTAAAATATCTATTGCCACACATAAAAAAGTAATGTTATGACTGTCTTTTAAAAGAAAAAAAGGGTTAAATCGCAGACGATTTTTAAATAATTATTTTATGAATCACAACCATATAAACACAAGTCTTTCATAATTTCAAATTTATCAATTTAAAATACGGCAGACGACAACTAAGCAATAGTTCAATCTGAATTAGGTAAATGCTTGACATTTCAAAAAAGTTCAAATCACTTTTTTAACCGACTCAAAAAAAGAAGGAGGTAAATTAATCGTAAAATTGACAAATATTCTATGCATTGTTTATGTCTATTATTCATAAAAAAGAACTTACTCTTCTTGAGAAAAACGGTAAAAAATAAAAATCATAAAAAAGCAGCGTTTTCTGTTATAATACAAACGAATATACAGTGTCTCACATAAGTGATGGGACACTTGTGCTTTACAAAAGGAAACTAATCAAATAAATTAAAAAAACATGTACACATTTTTTTTGTGGGTGTGTTTCATACTTAAATTTAGTAAAGATTATTACATAACATACATTTTGTCAAAATATTAAAATATTAATTTAATAAAAATACAAATGTTTAGAACGGAGCAAAAAATAGCTCACATAAGTGATGGGACACCATTATATATGCAACAAAAATCGTCTGAAATAAGCAATAAAAATATTTTTTGGGGTTTTATTTTTACTTAAAAGCAATTGGCAATAATTTATAAAATCGTCTGCAGTATTTCTCTCCAGTTTGTTTTGGAATTTTTGTGTTTTTTAGCTCTGTGTAGTCATGAATGCTAAACGAAAAGAAACTTCGCCTGAAATTCGAAAATTAGTTATTAATTTGCATATTGAACGTGGAAAATCTATTAGAAAAACTGCTGAAACAGTTAACTTGAGTCGTTCAACAGTTTTCAATATCATTAAACGATATAAAAAGAATCATATGATTCAGGATAAAAGAAGACCTGGCTGACCATCAAAGCTATCCAATGGAATAAAGCGAATTATCGTTCGAAATATTAAAAAAAATCCAAGAATTAGTGCTTCAAAAGTTGCTGCTGATTTACAAGCATTATATGGAATAATTGTTAATCCTGAAACTATTAGAAGGGTAATTCGATCTGCTGGATATCACGGTAGAGTAGCCAGGAAAAAATTCTTCGTAAGTGAAAAGAATAGAAAACTCAGACTAGCTTTCGCAAAATCCAACATAAATAAGAATTCTGATTACTGGAATAAAGTTATATTTGCTGATGAGAGTAAATTTAATATATTTGGTTCTGACGGTAGAATCTTGGTGTGGAGAAAACCCAGGGAAGAACTTCGCAAACAGAACTTGGTACCAACAGTAAAACATGGTGGAGGAGGAGTTATGGTATGGGGGTGTATGTCGTCCGCTGGAGTTGGTAATCTTGTTTTTATTGACAGTATAATGGATCAGTACAAGTATATTGATATTTTAAAGCAAAATTTGAAATCTTCAGCACGAAAATTGAACCTTCATAACGATTTTAAATTCTACCAGGACAATGACCCCAAGCACACTGCTCTGAACGTTAGACTCTGGCTGCTATATAACTGTCCTGAAATAATAAAAACACCACCACAATCTCCAGACTTAAATCCCATAGAGAATATTTGGCAAGAATTGGAATCAAGAATTCGCAAACACACCATTTCTTCAAAACAACAACTAAAATCGGTGCTTCAAGAAGAATGGGGTAAAATCACTCCAGAAATCACAAAAAAAATAGTCGAATCCATCCCAAAAAGATTAAATCATGTTTTAAAAGTAAAAGGAAATCCAACAAAATATTAAAACCTTTTAAAAAGTAAAATTTTTGGATAAATATTTGATGGAAAAGTAAGTGTCCCATCACTTATGTGAGCCATTTTTTGCTCCGTTCTGAACAATTGTATTTTTACTAAATTAATATTTTAATATTTTGACAAAATGTATGTTATGTAATAATTGTTACTAACTTTAAATATGAAACACACCCAAAAAATTTTTGCACATGTTTGTTTATTTATTTTATTGCAGTTTCTTTTTATAAAGCACAAGTGTCCCATCACTTTTGTGAGACACTGTAGTTCAATTGAGAAAAAAGAGATACTGCTATTACACATTAATGCCGACTGTCCCTGCATGATATAGGTATAGTTTTTATTTTTACGAAATTAATCATTGCATACATATCGTTATTAAAACCAAAGACATTAAACGTGTTTAATTAAAATAATGTGTGTGTGTGGGGGGGGGGGGGGAGGGAGGGCAATTCTCTTATACTTGGCTTACGGAAACTCTACTTTACGAAATGATAAAATTATTTATGCTAAACTTCGTGGGTGGGGGGGATGGGAGTTAACTTTTTACAGTTGACCTACTCATCTGTAAATTCATGAAAAGTTTCAATAACTCCGACTACTATTATATTGTGCTCACGAACTTGCTTCTATATTCTGATTAGCTGAAGGATTCAAATCATAACAATTCGTTTAATTCTCTGCATTTAATAGTTGTGTAATAAATTTAGATGAAACTGCAAGTAACAACATAAGTAATGTCTCATAAATAACTGAATGTAGGCCACTCCTCTTGGATGCTTGCATTGCGATACAAACATCGTCTATTTCGATTTTAAAGGAAAGGGTTAGCTCCCCGTTTCCCCCTTTACACTTAACCAATGAAACTCCAAAATTAATCAGGGAACCGCCTTATCACAATGAACTTATCTACAAAATTTGAAGCAAATCGGAAAATTCTGCATGAAATACACATTTATCTAAATTAAGGAGAGATTAGCCCCCGTTCCCCCTCTTTATACTTAACTAATGAACCCCAAAAACTAATCGGGGAATCGCCTTACCACAATGAACGTATATACAAAATTTGAAGTAAATCGAATAATTCTTCATAAAAAACTCAATTATCTAAATTAAGGGTGGGATTAGCTCCCATTTCCCCCTATATACTTAAGCAATGAACCCTCAAAACTAATCACGGAAGCGCTTTATCACAATGAACCTATAAACAAAATTTGAAGCAAATCAGATAATTCTGCATGAAAAATCCATTTATCTAAATTAAGGGTGGATTAGCCCCCGTTCCCCCCTTTATACTTAAGCAATGAACCCCCAAAACTAATCAGGGAATCGACTTATCACAATGAACATATAAACAAAATTTGAAGCAAATCGGATAATTTGACAATTAAAATTCATCTATCTAAATTAAGGGGGGGGGGGATTAGCCCCCGTTCTCCTCTTTATACTTAACCAATGAATCCCCAAAGATAATCAACAAAGCGTCTTAACTCAATGAACCTAGAAACAAAAATTGAAGCTAATCGGATAATTTTGTATGAAAAACCCATTTATCTAAATAAATTAAGGGGGGATTAGTCCTCCGTTCCTCCCTTTATACTAACCAATGAACCCCGAAAACTAATCAGGGAAGCGGCTTAACCCAATGAACCTATAAACAAAATTTGAAGTAAATCGGATAATTCTGCATGAAAAACCCATTTATCTAAATTAAGGGGGATTAGCCCTCTGCCTCCCCCCCCCCCTTTGTACTTAACCAATGAATCCCGAAAACTAATCAGGGAAGCGCCTTAACACAATGAACCTATAAACAAAATTTGAAACAAAACGGATATTTCTATGAAGAGTTATCGCGTTACGTACATACAGAACGGGCGGGCACATTAGCTCTCATAGCCTGTGAGCTAAAAAGACAAAAAAGGAATTGACAACATTTGTTATCATATTTTTTAGAAATTAGAATTTATATTTTTATGTAGAAATGAATAATAAATACTTGTCTTTATTGAAATACAGTATGAATTTTGTAGAAATAAATAGTAAAATTTTGTCTTTAGTGAAATACAGTATGAAGGTTGAGAAACCTACCGAGCAAAACTCGGTCTATCCGGTACTTTAAAATAATTATAAGAGTAATAATAATAGTAATAATAATAGCAAAAAATAAAAAAAATCCATTTTAGAACAGAATAAAATCTTATTTAAAAAGGTTCAACCCCAGAATATAATTTAAGCTGAAGAATAAATTTATTTCTAAATAGAAACTGAGAGAAATAAGAAACACATACATTGTTAGAATTTATTTATAAAGCATTTTTAAGTATATAATCTGTTTATTGTTTTGAAAAACAACAAACATTTCAGTTAGAATTGATGGTATAACCCATTTAGAAAGTGATATTTTTACCCCTCTTTATATTTTTATTTTATTTGTTAATGAGTACAGATAAAGAAAAGGTTTTACCCGGAGGAGAAATGTTTCAAAATCTTTAATAATGCACATTACGTAGTAAATAAATTTATCTGATAATAGAATATCTGATAATAATTCATCTGCCCATAAAGTTCCAGGAAATACAACTATGTAAAATTATGTTATTTCGTAGCTGTTTTTTAAGTTTTTCTTTCCTGTTTAAAGCATTACTTTAATCGCTTTAAGTGAAAACTCATGTTTCTATTGGAATCTATGGTTTCTAAAATAATCTCAGAAAAACAACTAATTTCTTAAATTCACCTTTGTAGAGTCTTTATGACATTCCTTATGAATATTTCAAAATTTTTCCTTTACTGTTTTTAATTTTATTAATATTAATTTTTATTAATATTTATATTAAATTTAGGTGCGTTCGTAATTATATAAATACGTAGCACCTATAGTCGTCGTCTGGTCCGTCCGTTTGTCCTCATAAAACAACGCAAAAACTAAAGTACTTTTCGTTGGCCCCTCCATCTCCGGATCTGAAAATTTCACATACACCAATCATTTGTATACGTTAGAACCGGTAAATACCGAGATATTTTTCGCTTGTACCGGCTCCGGTACAGAGTTATTCATATTTTTAGGTGAGGGACCATTTCACTGGCCCCTCCACCTTCGGACCTGGAAATTTCGTATGCATCAATTGTTAGTACTTCGCTAGTACCGGTAAGTACCAAGAGATTTTCATTTGTAAAGGCTCCGGTACCAAGATATTAAAAATTTTAAGATTTAGAGGCCATTTTACTGGCTTCTCCACGCCCGGACCTAGGAATTTCGCATGCACCAATCGTTTGTACTTCGTTAGTACCAGTAAGTACCGAGATACTTTTGTTTGTACCGGCTCCGATACCGAGTTATTCAAATTTTCAGGTGGAGCAACCATTTCATTGGCCCCTCCACCCCCGGACCTGTAAATTTCGCCTACACCCATCATTTGTACTTCATTAGTACCAGGAAGTACCGAGAGATTTTCGTTTGTACCAGCTGCGGTGCCGAATTATTCAATTTTTTATATGAAGGGGCCATTTCACTGGCCCCTCCACTCCAGGATCTGGAAATTTCGCATGCACCAATTGTTTGTACTTCGTTAGTACCGATAAGTAACGAGAGATATTTGCTTGTAACGACTCTGGTACCGAGATTTTCAAAATTAATTTTTGGAGGGATTTAGTGAACTGGGCATTTCCTCAATTGACATGTTAAAAAAAAAAAAAATATTTCCGATTTTGTCCGAAGATTGGTAACCATTACTACATCAATACCAGTTAGTACATAATATTTACTTTTTTATCATTTTTAGTATCGTTGGAAATATTGCATATTTTTGAACGTTCTGCCCAAACTTAAAGTTTGTAATTTTAACATACTAATTTTGTAAATCTCTAAATTACAGTTAATATCTTAGACTGACTCATTACCTTTTCTGTAAAATATCTGTTTAACTACTTTCGTAACACATTACACATAATATGTATTTTTGAGAAACATTATGATTATTTTCATTTAAAATTTTTATTTTTTTTTTTTACTTGGTTATTTAAGGCTATTTAGAAGTTGAATCTAAAAAATAACTCTTTAAGATGGATTATTATAAATAAAACATTTTCCTTTTTTATCAATCTAGTACATTATGGGAATTTAAAGAGCATTACCCCCTACAGGCCCACGTTAACGTAGCGCCAAATCTATTGATGACATATAAAACCGAAAGCACTTTAAAATGATAACCATGCCTAAATATTACAGTTGAGTGTCAATAAATTTCGTTGATCATGTTATCTGTTTACATCTTACAAGCGGTCTTCTCGTTTGGATGGTTGCTTATTTTTCTTCTATGGGATTTCGGTAAAATAGAAAGCATCTACCAAAGGATAAGCATAAGTTTTAATCAGAGGCATATTGTTGAATGGTACAGGGGTTAGAATTTTCTCAGTAACATACAGTATTTTTCAATGAGGCTGTCATTAGCAAGGGTTGGTTGGTTGGTTGATTTATGACGGTCGATTATCTACACGAGGGATATAGGCCCTAACGGGTAGTGCACTCCGCGCGGGCCTTTCTAAGGGATCCTAACCCGTATTTATGGTAAGTGGTATATAAGTGGTATAAAAGTGGTTTTATAAGTGGTAGTCACACGGCGAGAGGTCTGAGCTGTAAGGGGGATGTTCGAGAACCTCCCAGCGGAATTGCCGTAACAATGTTTGGCACACCACAGCCACATGAGGATGAGCATTATCATGCAAGAGAATAACCCCGCGTGACAGCATACCACGTCGGCAGATTTTGATATTCTTTCTCAGTTCATGCAATGTGGCACAGTACGTGGCAGCAGTGACAATCGGAGGCATCCATGATGCGAACGATGCTTTTAACCTGCTCCCACGCTATCACCCACGCATCTGGCGGGATATCACGATATCACATGCATTCCCAGCACTCTGCGCCCTCTATAGGAGCATGCGCAGTCATCATTCTCTTCAAATGGCGGAGTTATTACAGCAATGCCACTTTCATTTGAGCGACCCCATATATTTATATATAATATATATATATATATATATATATGTGTGTGTGTGTGTGTGTGTGTGTGTGTATATATGTGTGTATATTTATTTATTTATATATATATATATATATATATGTATATAGTGTGTGTGTATATATATATATATATATATATATATATATATATGTAAGAAGATGATATGTAAATAGTAGATTTACTGGAATTATATGCACAAATAGACGATGAATAACAAATTATGAACTTTAATACAGTCCTAGGAATATAATTCTACAATACTTGATTAGCAATTTCTTTTCAGCTAATCCACTTCTCGCCAAACATATACAATATTTTTATTTACTAAAGAAAATAATTAGGCCTAACAGCGCCTTTTCATTTCCAAGCTTGCTTCACAATAAAAATTAGAAGACTGGCTCTTTTCCAATTTTGAAGATGTTCAAATCTTGATCTCGCGATCCAAAATATTTATAACTCGTGCATTTAAATCATGGATAATAATAGTACATTAGAGTGTCAGTTAATCTGATGATCATTTACGTCATAAAGGAGATGAAGTGTTCAAACTGAAATCCTACATATGTATATAATGAAATTTATGTTTTCGTTCATGAAAATACAATTTCCTTATGGAAATCGTATTTAAATCAACCTTAAAATTAATATTTAATTGGAATTTTTTGAACGTATATTTGGCTAATTCTAAGCCAGTATTTACGATCTACAATAAATTAATTAACTTTGTTGGACATGTTTTCAACTAACACATCTAAAAGTATGTAATTACTTTATTTCTGTTTTTTAGTTGATTTTCGTAAAAGTAATCTCATCAATAGGTAAACCTAATGCAAGTCGAATATATTAGGTATACTTTTCTACTTAACCGAAGCGATTTTAGAGAAATATTCGCTTCAGAACATAATTTTATGTGTGTGTTTGTGCGTGATTGCCCCCAATTATCCGGATTTCTGTATATCCGGATTGCACTCAATACTCATTATTCCAGACAACTGCAGTTACACTGTGCAGGGAGTTGGAATGTTTTGTTAAGGCTGTTCTCAAATCCAAAGGAGCTACTTGCTGATACATTTTTGAATTCATTTTTGTTCGGAAAAGCATGACATTGGCATTGGTTCTCATTCATAAGCTATGAAATCGAATAGAGTTTTCCCTTTTTTGATAAAGGCAGAAGATATTTCAGAAAATACTGTCAAAGTTGGCGTTTTGAACCGTAATTCCGAAGCGACAGCACGAGAAGAAATAAAAACCAGTCATCACGTGATATCTATAGTTTATAACTCGATAAGTAATTTATTTATCAAAAAATGGAGACCTCATTTCGATCCTAAATTGCTTCAATAGTCAGAGCTGTGAATTTTATGCATTTACGTTTAAAAACATGTCAGAAAGTTTGGCGTTGTTGAGCAGGGAATTTGAGAACCACCTTATAGCTCTAAAATGATATGCTTTTCTATTTAATATACGGCAGGCGTTATGCTGTAACGTACCCTGATATTAAAAAATAGAGAAATTAATTCATTCGAACTTGGTATATATAACATATGAAGATATATTTATTAAATAAATCTTCTGTAACATTTCTTGATCAATTTTGAGTTTATAAATAAGAATGTTTTCCAAAAAACAAAAAAGAAACACCTCATTCATTTGCATATAATGAGAAAAACAACCAGATTTAACTTTTTTATAAGTGCCTTATCACAATGAACCTATATACAAAATTTAAAGCAAATCGGATTATTCTGCATGAAAAATACATTTATCTAAATTAAGGGGGGGGGGGGGGTAGCCCCCGTTCCCTCCTTTATACTTCATCAATGAATTCCCAAAACTAATCAGGGAAGTGGCTTACCACAATGAGCCTATATACAAAATTTGAAGAAAATCGGATAATTCTGCAGGAAAAATCCATTTATTGAAATTAATGGGGGGAGATTAGCCCCCCGTTACCCCCTTTATATTTAAACAATGAATCCCCAAAACCAATCAGGAAAGCGCCTTTTCACAATTAACCTATAAACAAAATATGAAGTAAAACGGTTATTTCTATCAAGAGTTATCGCGTTACGTACATACAACATACGTACATACATACATACATACATACATACATACAGAACGGGCGGGCACATTAGCTCTCAGGCTTTGATAGCCTGTGAGCTAAAAATGTATCAGGTTTATAACTGAACAGGTAAAAAAAGATCATTTTTAATCTGTATACGATCATCTAGATAATTTTTTTTTATATAACATTTTTTTGTTAAGTCGGTATTCAAAAAAATATTTTTCCGCGCTCAACAACTCAAAATTTTCTGACACATTTTCTCACTCATTTTTAAAAGTAAAAACATGAAAATTGGCGGCGTAATTCATGAAGAGATTTATAAGCAACCTGTGTTTTTATTTTTCATTCAATTAAAAATTGATTTACAAACAACTATTTTCACAGTACGATATTTTTTGTTTGTTTGTTTGTTTCCAGCACTATTGCTTCGGGAAATTTGGTTCAAAATGTCCACTTTGACAGCATTTTTTTGAAATATATTCTGCTTTTATCAAAAAATAGACCAATACGGCACATTATAAAGTTTCTGAATAAGAGAACCTGCCAATTGGGTGCATTTTAGAGCAAAAATGAATTTAAAAATGAGTCAGAAAATAAGCAGTTTGGAGTTGAGTACACCCTTAAAAGTTTATTATAAAGAAAAGTTTAAATTAAAGTACATAGTCAAATTCAGTATTTTGTGTGATTATATCCATATTTCAGTTTGCTAACTCATGTAAATTAGCAATTTTTTATTTATATACACACTCATGAATGAGTGCTTTTCGTCTGTAAATAAATTTTATAGTGAATTAAACAATAATGATTAATATGCTATAAGCTAATAATGACTTCTAAATTGAAATAAATATTTGAGGTAATCTGCTAGAATGAAAACAATATAACTCTTGTAACTGGAAAACATAATTCTTGGATTCATGAGGAAAAAAGGGTACTTGTTACGCTTTTTAACATTACTTTATAAATGATATTTGTAATTTTGATGACTTAAGGGACAGTAGGAAACTAGTCGAATGCGCCAATCCCAAAACTTTCTTCTATCCCATACATGTTAATACTTCAAATTTAGCTACTGATTAGGTTTTGGCGTAAATCGCACAACAGGTTGCGCTGCTGTGCATTTTTTCAGGATTTACATGATTTTAGCGACAATCATATCTCAAGAACGGAAGCACGGAATTTCATCAAACTTCATATTCTGCTACACCTTGAGATAAGTTATTACCGAGCCAAAATTAAATGACAATCTATGTCCATCATGAGTATTCTAAAGGCACACGTTCATTGAATTGTGTGCATTCAAAAAGGAGATATAAGCATAGCATTTATAAATAAAATCATTGAATTTCGGCATCCACCTTCTTAGATGTCAGCAACCAAAATTCCCAACCCAAAGAGCATAAAAGCAACAACTATTGGGCAATATACACTCAAGAATAATAAGGATCTATTTATGTGAAAGCGTAACAAAATATCAAGTTTGAAAAAATTCTATGGATTAGTTTTTGAGATATAACTATTGCTAAATCATGTAAAATGCAGTCTAGCAGCGCCACCTGTTATATGATTTACACGAAAACCTTATCAGCTCCAACTTATCTCTATGTCTAACAGAATATAAAGTTTGATGCAATTCCATGCATTAGTTCTTGAGATATGACTATCGCCAAAATCGTTTAAATCCTGTAAAATGTACCGTCACCTTTTGGGCGATTTACACCAAAATCTAATGAGCACCAATCTATGTCAATATCTAATTGAATCTAAAGTTTTATAAAATCCCGTGCATTAGTTTCGAAATAGAGTGCCCACAAAATATTTGTCACATACAGACAGACAGACATTTTTTAAAAGCAGTCAAATCGTTTTCAGGACCTTCTAAAACGTATAAATCTTCAGAAACCCGGAATTCGAATTGTTTTCACGAATTCAATATGTTCTTCTGGAAAAGATAGATATAGAAGAAAGTAAAAAAACAAAAAACCTTTTTTTCTGTGATGAAGATATTTAATATCACTGCATTTAAATACCATTCATTCATTCTATCATCATGATATAGCACGCTTAACATTTAACGAAAATGCTATTGAAACACGGCTGTGATTACGCTTTTTGAAATGCAGTAATCCCTCAACATTCGCGAGTTTCGATTATTCGCGAATATGAAAATGCGGAAAAACTTAACATTGGCGAGAATCTGACTTGATTATTCGCGATTTTTTTAAAATTATTATTATCGCTTTCTTTTTCAGAATTTATAGTTGTTAAAAATTATTTTCCCTGTTTTCTGAGTATATATTTACAAATCAATTTTCAATTGTCAACTGAAAAAGGAGCGAGTGTTGCAGGAAAGCAAAATAATAACAACAGCAGAATACTCATTGCAAAGGTGATATAATAAAAAAGTTGTAAAGGGGGTCAACGGCATCTTCAATCTATTAATTTAAAATGGGCAGGTTCTCGTAGAGATGGAGCTAAAGCTGCACTTATAGATAGGAAATAAAAGAATTTCTGAATCATTTAGCTGTATTTAAATATCGTATTTTAATATTGTATCGCATACTGACTCACTAATACATTATCCTCTCTTTGCGATTTGCGAATAGAGAGAGTCGAAATTACTTTATATAAAAACCTAGGCTTTTTTAGCTGTAAGTATTTCTCCAGTCAGTTAATTTGAATTATCTTCAATCAATAAATTTCATGTTTATGAACATGTGTGAACATTCACCTTCTACCTACATACATGCTATGCAGAATGTATTATTAATACATACTATCCTTTAATTCTTTGAAATGCTGTGCCACTCCAATTAAAATTTTATATAACGTAACTCATATTTTAGTGCAGATAGACTCAACATTCGCGAATTTGACATTCGCGAGGTTTTCCTGGAGCGTAACCCTCGCGAATGTTAAGGGATTACTGTATTTGTTCAATAAATTTACTTTAAAAAAAAAACTGAATTCATTTTATTTAAAATGAAATCTTCAAGTTAAATCAAGTGTTGATCACATATAGTCTTTTTAAATTCGCTTCACGTGCACACTATCAATTAAAAGAAAACTATTGGAAAATTGTCTTTTAACTATAAATACAAAATTTCAACTAATGAAACGTTCAACAATAATCTAAATGTTGTTGTCATGTGCATTGTAGTACCTAGATGATAAATGACATTAAGAATAATAATAACATTTAGAAAAAAAATTTTAATATTACTTTTGGATTCTATCTAAAATGTTGTTATTTCTTTTTAAAAATAACTTTGAAATCCGCCATTGTTAATTTAAATATTATGAATTTTTCTTTTATTCGCATTAACTTTTAATAAACGAACATTTTTTTATTTATTTATTTATTTCAATGAAATTCGCAAATTATTTTCTTTGAATTTTTGAACAAATCATTAAGGAACATTCAATCATTAAGCTATCCACACACCTTTGGGGGTGATTTTTATTGAAATTCTCTCTTTATACCAATTTTTTCTAATGACATTTAAGTTAAAACTTTGAAAAATGTATAAATATTTTAGAAATTACACAGAAATGATTTTTAAAAGTGAAAAATAGTCAAAATTATGTGAAAAAATGACATTTGCGAAAAACATAACTCAAAATCAAATCAATTCGTTCACATTTTGTAAATTGCATAATAAAGAGAATAACTTTCTCTAGGACATAGACTAGCTGCATTATAATAGCATCTCTATCGCAGATGCTATGGCACTTAAAGTACGAATGTAATGAAAAATTAGTAAAATTTCGTGCAACTTCTTTACTTATACCAGTGTAAATTTAAAACTAATTAATATATTATCATGATTGTAGTTTATTCCCTCAATAAACATTTGTAAAATAAGTACAATAAATTTCAAGGCATTTCATGCATAATTTTTTGCTATAGGATGTTTTGCGTACAGTAAAAATCTGAAAAACTTCATTTTGAGAAAAAGCTAAAAATAACTTTTAAACGTGGATCTTGCTATAAAAATAATTATTATTATTTAAAGGTTTAAGTATATACTCCGTGTATTTTCTTGGACATAAAATCCAATTTAAATGCTAAATCTTAAAAAAGAAGAATGTAAACATACATTTCATTTTACTGCTGGTTTGCAGAATGTTATTTCCGGTTGTAAAATTCTTCCGCAAGCTATAACAGATGCAACTTTTAGCGGCTGTAACTCAGGTTCTAATTAAGATACAGACACAATTAAAGCAGAATTCGATAGATAAAAGAAGGTTTTTAATATTATTGCAAAAATGAAAATTCGATATTTTTATCGGAAATGACGTTTCAAAGGTGTGTGGAAAACTTAAAATCCAAGACAGCACCCAATACCATTTTACTAGGTCATCCCATAGTCATCATCCCATATTATTAAACTTGAATAGATTTAACTGTAATATAGGACATATAAAGTTATGTATGCATACATTTAAAAAAAATAGCGACAAACAAGTCTTCTAGCTCTTAGATAATATAAGCGATTTCAATAAAACATGAAAATAACCATACATTTTAATTAAGATATTACTGATCATAAATTGCTAGTAGAACTTTATTGAATAACTGTGGCAGCACATTTTTTCCAAAAGTTAACCGGGTTTCCTATTCCACAGCCGCCCTTTTCCACGAACAATAAGATGAATTTTAACTGCACCACGGTAAACGAATGGTTTACTGGAGTAAAGGGAAAAGGTGAAGATTTTGAGCTCTCTTGGCTCATTACGATTTGTCTCGCCAAGGTCTCTAAATTTTGTTGGTTTGTAATTTCGCGAGCCGGTACAGACGAAAACCTCTCGGTACTTACAGGTACACAAAATATAAGCGATTACCGCATGCAAAATTTCCAGGCCCTGGGTGGATAGGCTAGTAATATGACCTCTAAATCTTAAAATTTTAAATATATAGGTACAGGAGTTGGTGCAAACGAAAGTCTCTCTGTACTTATTAGTACTAACAAAGTACAAACGACTCACAAACTTTCGTCAAAATCAGAATCACTTCGTTTTCTTACTATGGGAAATCCCCGTTTCACTGGCCCCTCCACCTTGAATTTAGAATAACTCGGTACCGGAGTCCGTACAAACGAAAATTTATTGGTACTTAACAGTGCTAACGTAGTGCAAACGAAACGATTGGTGCATGCGAAATTTCTAAGTCCAGGGTTGGAGGCGCTAGTGAAAGGGCCTGTTAAACATAAAATTTTGAATATATCGGTACCGGAGCCGGTACAAACGAAAGTCGCTCGGTACTTACTGATTCTAACGAAGTACAAACGATTCACAAACTTTCGTCAAAATCGGAACCACTTAATTTTTTTACTATGGGAAATCCCCGTTTCACTGGCCCCTCCACCATGAATTTGTACTTGAGCCGGTACAAACGAAAATCCGGGGTTGGAGGAGCTAGTGAAATGTACCTAAAATCTGAAGCAAACTGCCCAATCAATCAACAGTTTTTGTAAATAACTTTTACTTGACCCTATTATGAAGGTCATTGATCAGGATCCGTTAAAATGTCGGTTAAGTAACCGTTTTTGTAAAAGAGGTCTGATGACTGGACAGTTTGCTGCTATTTTTTTACTGTGTGGGGTGGGCTCTGGTTTGAAGTTCCTACTCTTGCACATCATCTATTAAGGCTGCTTGTCAGTAACCTATCCGATTCCCCGCGCTAATGTTATTCCTATGGGCGTAGGATGCATTCGTATTTTTAAAATATCTCCTCGGAAAATTAATATTTTTAATTTCTGTTTTCTTTGTACTGTTCTTAAAGAATATCTCTTTTTTTTCTTAGTTGTCAATTTTTTTTTCTAAAATATACACTGAATTTTATATGAAATGTTAAAATCTTATTCAGTTTCGCTAAGATTTTAACACATAAAAATATAAATTAAGCACATAGTTTAGAAATATTTTGATAACTAAGAAAAAAAGAGACATTCGTTAAGAGCAGTACACAGAAAACAGAAGTTAAAAATATTAATTTCCTGGGGAGATATTTTTAAAATACGAATGCATCCTACGCCCATAGGAATAACATTAGCGAGGGGAATCGGGAAATTTAAGGACGAGCAGCCTTAATAGTAACAATAGGAAGAAACACAGGGGCGGAGCTTAATGCTACATATAATGTTTGTGTGAAACAGTATACTGTTTCAACTTTATTCTGAGTCTTATTACAAAAAAGTTCTTATTTCCCCTTCAAAATTGATTGGTAATTGAAAAGATGCATATTCAATTCACACGAGTACATAAAATTGGAGATAGATATAAAGTCGTTTAGCAGGAACGGCGAACCTTTTCAAAATCGCAGACCAAATATATTCAAAAAATACTTTACGTGACCATAAGTGCCAAGAACCAAAAGAATTCAGTGGATCAAAATCAATGAATTCAAAGTAGTTGAATTTTTGTTTATTCGCATTAAAAATAGTAAAAATTATTTTTTAGCAAGTAATAAAGAGAAAAAAAAGTAAATGTGATTTCTGTTATTGCATCTTGAATGTCAAATAGTTAATATCGGGTTCATACGTAAGTTACTTTTAACGGAATGCTCGCTGAACAGGGGTTATCCAACAAGTAGTTTATATTTGAATTTTACATCTCATTCATTTCCAAAAACAAAGACGCATAGGCAAAGGTAGGTGGGGAAATTGTTGAAGTTCATATTTCATACCTCATCATTGGCATTTTTGCTTTCTAATGCCTGATAATGTTTTTTTTTTCGATATTCTCCAAATCTCTTAATTTGATAACTTATAGAGCCCATATTGAAATACACATATTGAGAGCCTATATTGAAATACCCATATTGAGAGCCCATATTGAAAACGAGCAACACTGGCAAGAACAACTACATTCTACGAAGTTTAAAACTTTCCTACATGGGTTACACTAAACATACACATATTGAGAGCCCATATAGAAAACGAGTAACACTGGCGATGGCGAGGACAACTACATTGTGCGACTTTTGAAACTTTCCTACTTTCCTTTTTTAGCACGTTGGGGATTTCTGATTTGGGCAGTAAGTGGGCGGAGCATTCTTTCAAATAGTGATGTACCCTAAGATGGAGATAATATATACCACTATTTTCAGATAGCAATATCCATCTTATTTAGTCGTAGAATTAAATAAGGTAAACTACGATTAAATAAGGCGAAGATTTCTATTGGAAAATAATTGTATCCATACCCTCTCCTACCCTTATATCTGGGTACGCCACTGGCTTCAAATTGTGTCCCTAATTACTCTTAGTAATTTATGAATTCATTTCAATGAATTGTTCCATAAAATTTTGATGACATTAGAGAATTTTTCAAAAGATTTTTAAAATATTTCATTTTCTGACAATCATACAAGGTATTAAAATAATAATGAATCATACAATAGAAAATATTTACTTTCACACCATATAATTATAACAGAAAAATGTAAATAATAGTATAGTACTGTTTACTATTTATTAGTTTCTATCTGTAATCTCTATAGCTTTACTTTTTTATTCCCATTGTTTAATTTTTCTTCTATTTTTAATTGTTCTTTCTTATGTAGTTAATACTACATTTAACTTTTCCCAACGGCTCAATATTTACAAGACAGGTTACTCACATATAAGGAAAGGGCATGTTTACAAACAAACAGTTCCATCAACCAATCTACCACTGCATTTTTGTCGCAGCTATCATTGCAGGAATCGTCATGGCGACATAGGCCAATCATATCACAGACCAATTTAACGTAGACCAATCAAATCACTCCATCTCATGTGTACTGTAAGGAGTCGTAAAGAACGAACAGGTTTTTCTCCCATACCAACAGTGACGTCAGTTGCCCTTTCCTTATAGACTGGGCGTAAAGTTGATCGCAACTCGGAAGCCCCTTAACCGACATCAACTGTTCGGCACTTTACGCTAAAATCTTGTTTGTCTTGACTGTAAATATATCTCACAGCTTTTTTTCAGCAAGTGAGAAATAGAAATAAATCAACGAAGCAGTAGGACTGCAAATAAATCTAAACGAGGAATTGTTTAGGTAGAGAAACTAGGTTAATTTTTAAATTAAATAGTTTTATTCTTCATCACTGCATGTAGCAACTTTGCTGTATAGCAATTCAGATAAAAAGGAATCAAAGACCTTTTTAGTTTTTCTAAAAAAGCAAATAACCTTCCAGAAAATACCTTGAATTTTAGGGATTATTAAGTTTGATATTTTCCGTCAAGACAAGTGTAAAAGAATTTTTTCAACTGTTATTGACTTTGTCGTTCTGTAGACAAAGAACTTTTACTTCTTACAGTGACTTTTATAGCAAAAAAAAAAAAAAAAAAAAAAAAAAACGAAAACGAAAAATACTTTACTTGTTTAAAGCTGAATTTTTAAATATAGAACCAATAATTATGTCGGGGCAATGTTAACGTAGAACAACCATTAAAAGATAAACTAATTCAGATAAACAGTTATTTACAAATTCACTAGAAAGAATGTTTTGTGGTTTTAGTTTAGTCCAGTTTAAACTGCCCAACAGATTAGGGAATGAAAAGCCAGACCACCTTACATTTATGTTCAAAAGTTTCAATAAAAAATAAATCATTTTGTATTAAAAACTTTCTTGTATAAACATAACATTTTCATGATACGTGATGATACTGACTGCTATAGTTTTAAATCTAAAGGAGCTACGAGCTTTGAATATAATTACATTTATGTTCAAAAGTTTCAGTAAAAAATAAATCATTTTGTATTAAAAACTTTTTTGTATAAACATACCATTTCCATGATACGTGATGATACTGACTGCTATAGTTTTTTTTTTTCTTTTAAAGTTGTTTTTAAATCCAAAGGAGCTACGAGCTTTGAACATAATTACATTTATGTTCAAAAGTTTCAATAAAAAATAAATCATTTTGTATTAAAAACTTTCTTGTATAAACATAACATTTTCATGATACGTGATGATACTGACTGCTATAGGTTTTTTTTTTCTTTTTTTTTTTTTAAGTTGTTTTTAAATCTAAAGGAGCTACGAGCTTTGAATATAATTACATTTATATTCAAAAGTTTCAGTAAAAAATAAATCATTTTGTATTAAAAACTTTTTTGTATAAACATACCATTTTCATGATACGTGATGATACTGACTGCTATAGTTTTTTTTTTTTTTTTCTTTTAAAGTTGTTTTTAAATCCAAAGGAGCTACGAGCTTTGAACATAATTACATTTATGTTCAAAAGTTTCAATAAAAATAAATCATTTTGTATTAAAAACTTTTTTGTATAAACATAACATTTTCATGATACGTGATGATACCGACTGCTATATTTTTTCTTCTTTTAAAGTTGTTTTTAAATCCAAAGGAGCTACGAGCTTTGAACATAATTACATTTATGTTCAAAAGTTTCAATAAAAAATAAATCATTTTGTATTAAAAACTTTTTTGTATAAACATAACATTTTCATGATACGTGATGATACTGACTGCTATAGGTTTTTTTTTTCTTTTAAAGTTGTTTTTAAATCCAAAGGAGCTACGAGCTTTGAACATAATTACATTTATGTTCAAAAGTTTCAATAAAAAATAAATCATTTTGTATTAAAAACTTTCTTGTATAAACATAACATTTTCATGATACGTGATGATACTGACTGCTATAGTTTTTTTTTTTTTTTTAAGTTGTTTTTAAATCTAAAGGAGCTACGAGCTTTGAATATAATTACATTTATATTCAAAAGTTTCAGTAAAAAATAAATCATTTTGTATTAAAAACTTTTTTGTATAAACATACCATTTTCATGATACGTGATGATACTGACTGCTATAGTTTTTTTTTTCTTTTAAAGTTGTTTTTAAATCCAAAGGAGCTACGAGCTTTGAACATAATTACATTTATGTTCAAAAGTTTCAATAAAAATAAATCATTTTGTATTAAAAACTTTTTTGTATAAACATAACATTTTCATGATACGTGATGATACCGACTGCTATATTTTTTCTTCTTTTAAAGTTGTTTTTAAATCCAAAGGAGCTACGAGCTTTGAACATAATTACATTTATGTTCAAAAGTTTCAATAAAAAATAAATCATTTTGTATTAAAAACTTTTTTGTATAAACATAACATTTTCATGATACGTGATGATACTGACTGCTATAGGTTTTTTTTTTCTTTTAAAGTTGTTTTTAAATCCAAAGGAGCTACGAGCTTTGAACATAATTACATTTATGTTCAAAAGTTTCAATAAAAAATAAATCATTTTGTATTAAAAACTTTCTTGTATAAACATAACATTTTCATGATACGTGATGATACTGACTGCTATAGTTTTTTTTTTTTTTTTTAAGTTGTTTTTAAATCTAAAGGAGCTACGAGCTTTGAATATAATTACATTTATATTCAAAAGTTTCAGTAAAAAATAAATCATTTTGTATTAAAAACTTTTTTGTATAAACATACCATTTTCATGATACGTGATGATACTGACTGCTATAGTTTTTTTTTTTCTTTTAAAGTTGTTTTTAAATCCAAAGGAGCTACGAGCTTTGAACATAATTACATTTATGTTCAAAAGTTTCAATAAAAATAAATCATTTTGTATTAAAAACTTTTTTGTATAAACATAACATTTTCATGATACGTGATGATACCGACTGCTATATTTTTTTTTCTTTTAAAGTTGTTTTTAAATCCAAAGGAGCTACGAGCTTTGAACATAATTACATTTATGTTCAAAAGTTTCAATAAAAAATAAATCATTTTGTATTAAAAACTTTTTTGTATAAACATAACATTTTCATGATACGTGATGATAGTGACTGCTATAGGTTTTTTTTCTTTTTTTTTTTTTTTTTTTTTTTTTTTTTTTTAAGTTGTTTTTAAATCCAAAGGAGCTACTTTCTGACAAATTTCTAAATTCATTTTTGTTCGGAAATGCATGATGGTTTGGCAGGTGTTCTTATTCAGAAACTATGTAAACGAATGGCGTTTTCCATCTTTTGTAAAAGCAGAAGATATTTCAGAAAATACTGTCAAAGTAGACGTTTTAAACCGAATTACCGACGCGGCAGCGCGAGAAAGAGGAAAACTTGTCGTCACGCGAAGTAATTTATCAAAAACTGGAAAATTCTATTCGATTTCAAATCGCTTTAATAGTCAGACCAGCCAATTTTATGCTTTACGTTTAAAAATGTGTCAGAAAGTTTCGCGTTGTTGAGCAGGGAATTTGAGAACACTCGTATGTGTAAAAAGTAAATTGTTTAACTTTTCAGAAAATTGTTTCTGTTTTCAATTAGTTTATCGTGGCTTTTGTTGTAAGTGAAGAAAAAAAGAAAGGAAAATCATTTAGAATATTGTTGCAATATGTTTTAATTTCTAATTGATATTAATTCTGAAAATATAATCAGCAGTAAGTTGGCTGTTTTTGAAAATATCGGGTATATAACAAAATATCGAATGTTTTTTGATATTTTCAAAAATATTATATATACAAACCTTGGTATAAATATGGCTAGCGAACTTCCTTTTGGAGTGTCGTCAAGGCTGTTCTTAAATATACAGTGGCGGACAAAAAAAACTGCATCACCTGTGAAAAAATGGAAAACGCTGCAAATAATGTTTTTCAAGTACAGGTATTATGGAAGGATGATATTTCTACGATAAAATACAGTTGTAGATTTTGTACTTTGAACAAATTTTCATATACTTAAAAAAAAATATTTTTTCGTCGTAAATTTGAATACTGTAGTAATTTCGAATTTTTTAAAGAGAGGTTTTATTAAATTGATTTGTTAAATTTTGTTAAATTGAAAACATCAACTTTGAAAGTATACGCTGTAAAAGAATTAAATGTCTTTCACTAAAAATCTAAATTCATATATAAAATTATATTAATTATACCAGTAACTAGAAATTGCAAGAAATTACTTGATTTATTTCACCAAGTAAGATTACAGGGTAACCAAGGTGTAGTTTTCAAAAGGAAAATTTCTCTCTTAGAGCTAGAACACCCAGCCTGGACGCCAGCCGGTGGGCATATGGACTAATGTCCAAGCGGTAAAACACCCACCTCTATACAACAAAACCCAGCCGCCGAAATCGGGCAAGAACAACAATCACTTATACAGAATACGTTCACAGTAAATTCCAAAATCTGAAAAAAAATGGCCGCATCGCCAGCAAAATTAAAATGTAACAAAATACTAAATTAAACTAACTAAAATCCTAAAATACACAATCTCTTTAAAACTATGCTGTAACTAATAAAATAACACTAAATCCGAAATACACAAACTCATAATAGCCTTGTTAGCACTTTAACAAACATGAAGAAGTACAACATGCCTAGGTACAAATATTAGCAGCCAGACACTATTATGCAGGAAAAGTCCAAAAGTCTACTATCCAAAAGCTATGATTAACATACTGGTTGCTGTATAAACTAAATCTAAACTTCTAGAACCTGTATCTAATAAAGGAGAAATTTTCATTTAATATATTATAATTTTCACTAAGTTTTCTGTAATTGTTTTGCGGAAAAAGAACTCTAGTGATGTTCTGACGTAAAGTATAATTTTTTTTAAATCAAAGTGGAACTTCATTATGGGTCATCTCCCAAATAGATAATGTTTGACATCACCGCAAGAGCCACATTCACATCGATCATTATTTCTCTTTTTTATTTTATAAAGGTACGAGTGGAAGCTCCCGTGACCAGTAATAAAATACAAAATTACTTGTTTAAAACAAACAAAATCTAGAATTAAACTTTTTAAAAATATCATATGTAAGGCGTCCAGTATCTGAATCTTGCCAAAGTTTCTGCCACGTGCATAATATGTTACGTTTAACCTCTCTAAGAGCTAGCTAGCTGGAATCCAGTCCCTCGAGATATATTTATCAGCTTAAGAAGAGTTTAGGGGAGAGAACAATGCTCGTCAAATAACAATACGCGCCATAACATCCAACACCCAATAGAAACAATCGGAAGAAACACAGGGGCGGAGCTTAATGCTACATCTAATGTTTGTGTGAAACAGTAGTCTTGTTTCAACTTTGTTTTGAGTCTTGTTTCTAAAAAAGTTGTTATTTCTACCTCAAAATAGATTGTTAATTGAAAAGATGCATATTCACTTCACACGAGTACATAAGAATGGAGATAGATATAAAGTCGTTTAGCAGGAACGGCGAACTTTTTCAAAATCGCGGGCCAAATATTTTCAAAAAATACTTTACGTGACCATAACTTGCCAACAACCAAAATAATTTAGTGGATCAAAATCAATGAATTAAAAGTACTTGAATTTTTGTTTATGCGGATTAAAATTAGTAAAAAATATATTTTAGCAAATGATAAAGAAAGAAAAAAAAGGAAATGTGATTTCTATCATTGTATCCTGAATGCCAAATAGTTAATATCGGGTTCATGCCTAGGTTACTTTTAACGGAATGCACGATGAACAGGGGTTATTCGACAAGTAGTTTCCAATTGAGTTTTACATCTCATTCATTTCCGAATATGACTGATTGACATAGGTAGATGGGGAAAATGTTGAAATAACAAATTTTATACCTCATCATTGGCATTTTTGCTTTGTAATGCCTCATAATGCTTTTTTTCGATATTCTCCCAGTCTCTTCTTTTGATAACTTATAGTCTTATAGAGCCCATATTGAAATACCCATATTGAGAGCCCATATAGAAAACGAGTAACACTGGCGATTGCGAGGACAACTACATTGTGCGACTTTTAAAACTTTCCTACTTTCCTTTTTTAACACGTCGGGGATTTCTGATCTCGGCAGTAAGTGAACGTAGCGTTCTTCCAAATAGCGCTGTACCCTAAGATGGAGATAAGATATACAACTATTTTCAAATTGTAATATCCATCTTACTTAGTGGCAGAATTAAATAAGGTATAAATTTCTATTTTAAAATAATTGTGTCCATATCCTCTCCTCCCCCTTATATCTGGGTACGCCACTGGCTTCAAATTGTGTTCCTAATTACTCTTAGTAATTTATGAATTCATTTAGAGTGAATTGTTCCATAAAATTTTGATGACATTAGAGAATATTTCAAAAGATTTTTAAAAAATTTCATTTTCTGACACTCATACAATTTATTAAAATAGTAATAAATAACATAGCAGAAATTATTCAATTTCACACCATATAATTATAACAGAAAAATGTAAATAAATAATATAGCATTGTTTAGCCCCATTCAAGGACAAGACAAAAACACAAGACAAGACAAAGACTTGGTCATGAGCTTCCAACATGAGCGGTTCCGTTGCCCGTGAGGGCAGCTCCGCTCGGTAGCCGACTACTCGGAATTTCTTACCGTAATACGGGTGGTGTAGGTGTCCTTTTCAGGACTGTGTCGAACCACCTCTCGGTAACTCTTCTGTTCAGGAATGTCTTATTATACTGATGATCGTCCATTTGTAAATCTGAGCCCACCCATTACTGAGGAAGAAGTTGATATTCTTTTCGGTGAAGATAAAGGAGAGCTTAAAGATCTGTTCTTAGATTATTTGAAAACTGAATCATCCGAACGCAATAACTTTCATCATACTAGATTGCTTTATTCACTTAGGAAGTATATTTCGTTGGTTAATGGACATCCCGAATTTTACAAGCAAACTTCCGAAAACACCATAAATTGGCTAGACTGCTTCAACATGGATCCTACCGAGAAGCATATTGAAAATGTTATTACAGCTCTGAATAGGGACAGCGAAATTATACAGGAAAAAATTACCAATGTTCCTAACAAACGGGCCAAAACCGATGCTGAAGATCAAACCATTTCGGTCCATAATGACCCTGAAGTTGGTGATGACACCAAACGCAAAATTGCTATTGAACCCATTAGTTCTGATCCACCTACTTTTTCCAAATTTGTAACACCAAATCCTTTCGGGCCACTTTCCAACTCAAACGATATGGAAACTGAGGATCCCATTGATTCACCCCCTAAAATTAACAAAATTAACGACAAACCCATGCCTATTACCATCAAAATTACTGCCAACTGGAGGGAAACTCTCCAAAAAATTGATCAAAACACTACTTTCAAAGTAGAAAAAAGCATTTATAAAGACTCTGTTAAAATCTATCCTGGCTCAATTGAAGATCACAAAACTATCAAAAACCTTCTCTCCGATTCTAATCTTGAATATTTCGGCCTCCCCCTTAGATCGGAGAGGCCAGTCAAAATTGTGGTCAAGGGAATCCCCTGCGACACAAATATTTCTGAAATTCTAACCGAACTTACCAGTCTTGGCTTCTTAGTGCACTCTGTCACCCAATTCAAAAACCTTAAAACCAAAATCCCTCTTCCCATTTTTATGATCAACTTATTCCGTAACGAAAACTTTAAAACTATTTTCAATATTCAAAATTTCGCAGGTTTCCGTGTCCGAGTTGAGCCCTATCGGTTCCACGGCACGAAACAGTGCTATAACTGTCAGAATTATAACCACTCATCCTTCACATGTAAATACAGTCCCGTTTGCTTAAAATGCAGCGGTTCACATAAACCCTCAGACTGTCCCATAACGGACCCTAGCCTTTTTAAATGCGCAAACTGTGGAGGAAACCACACAGCGAATTATACCGGGTGCCCCAAGTGCCCCAAAAATCAAACTACTAAAAAAAACATCAAAATTCCTAAAAATTGGACAAGTGGCCCAAAAGACACCGACCCCTTAATACTGGATGCAGTTAATTTTCCTGCCCTCCCTTCTAAAACCTAAGCCAAATGACAATGAAAATCAGCAAATCAGTTCCAATGGGTTCGCTAAATTAAACTATCCTGACCTATTTAAAAATTTAGACCCCATAATTGAAAAACTTAAAATCCTAAATGATCTCCTTGAAAATATCAGTAAACTTACCTCTAAATTAAATATTCCTATTCAAAATTTAATAGATACCAAATTCAGCACTCTAAAAAATATATCAGAAACGACTTAAGACCAGCTAGTCTATCTGCTTATTTCCTATTGGCTCTCAAGCTCCTGACTCCTCCTCCGTTCCGACGGGGCGCATGCGTTTTCATACTACCCTCAGTTCCTACTATTTCGTTTTCTGCAATATTTCGTATTGGCTCTCAAGTTCCTGACTCCTCCTCCATTACGGCGGAGCGCATGCGGTTTTAAACATCCTATATTTTTATACTTATATGGTGCCTGAACGGGCCTTTTTTTTCTTGTTGGCCTTTGGCCTTTTACCGACTTTTCCAGTTGCTTCGGAATTCAATCAATGTTATGTTCTCTTCATTGTTATGTCCCTGGGGGTGTGTGGCATTAGGCCACTGGTACCTCGGCAAATGTTGTTCGAAGTCGGCCCCATTCAAGTCAGTATTTCGTAGGCAGTGATAAACTGTACATAAGTCTCATAGCTTTTAGCTTGTGAGAAATAAAAATACATCAAAGAAGTACTCGAAGTAGATCTGAACGCGGAATTAAAGAATTCATTAATTTTCACTTCAATTTTTTTACAGGCGGATCGAAACAGCAACCACTCCCAACGAAGATTTAATGCACTTGCTTTTCGTGATCAATTTTGGCATCTTTGCATTGTTTCGGAGGACATACGTTTTTAATATAATAAAAAATGTCGTCATAATATAGCGCTAGGTATAAACAAATTAAATTGTTATGTGTGCATATATACATATATATATAAATGCCTTCGTTTACGTTCAACGATTGTTTAGGTAGAGAAACAAAATTAATTTTAAAATTAAATATAATTTCATTTTTCATCACTGCATGTAGCAACTTTGTTGTACAACAATATCAACTAGTCGGATGTGCCAATCCCTGAACTTTCTTCTATCTCAGTCATGTTAATAATTCAAAATTCGCTATCACATCGCCAATAAAATCAATATTTTTCGTCATTCTGTTGTACGTCAGCTGCTTGCGAATCATCGGGTTACAGGGAGGCGAACAACCGATGTATACTAAACTACGAAAAGTCCTTCTGGTCTGAACCGACAGGAACAGATAGCCTCCCTATTCCTTGGTTTTACGATTTTAGCTAATTTTACTGGAAAACACGAAGATAAAATGGGTGGAACCTAAATAAAGAAGATTCAATCCCAGTTTTCGTCAACATTGAATTTGAATGAGGATATCGCCAAATTAGTCCTCTACAGCCAAGTTGGCTTCATTTATGGCAACTTATTTTGGTCACCAAATTTGGCGATATTCCGCACACTGTCGCCAAGTTTGGCGAGAATTCAACGTTGGCGAATATAAATATATAGTGATAAACATGTAATAGGATGAATGGTTACAACAATGAAAGAAAACTTGCCGAAATCATGTTAACTAAAACTCCTAAATTAAACCCGTTTATGCATGAATTCTGCTGTCTTGTTTGAAAATGTCAGCCACCCTAAAATTTCAAACCTCTATATCTCAGCCATTTTTTAAGATAGAGGCAAAATAAATTGCTCCGGAATCTCCCGATCAAGGCCGAACATTTAACGAAAAAAAGTTTTAGGATTTCTAATTTTTTTGAATTTGCACATCTTTTTTAATTTGAAATCTTTAAATGGCTATCACAGCGCCCCCTTTCGTCGAAATATCCCCAAATTCTAATAGAACCTGCTTGCCATAGCCAAAAACCTAGAAAAAAGATGTGGTTCAATTTGAAGCATAACTTCATACACTTTTAGATGGTACAATAGTGAAAATGGAACAAAATTATCGATCACAGCGCCCCCTTTCGTCGAAGTATCCTCAAATTCTGATAGAACCTGCTTGCCATAGCCAAAAACCTAGAAAAAAATGTGGTTCAATTTGAAGCATAACTTCATACAATTTTAGATGGTACAATAGTGAAAATGGAACAAAAATATCGATCACAGCGCCCCCTTTCGTCGAAATATCCCCAAATTCTGATAGAACCTGCTTGCCATAGCCAAAAACCTAGAAAACAAATGTGGTTCAATTTGAAGCATAACTTCATACACTTTTAGATGGTACAATAGTGAAAATGGAACAAAATTATCGATCACAGCGCCCCCTTTCGTCGAAGTATCCTCAAATTCTGATAGAACCTGCTTGCCATAGCCAAAAACCTAGAAAAAAATGTGGTTCAATTTGAAGCATAACTTCATACAATTTTAGATGGTACAATAGTGAAAATGGAACAAAAATATCGATCACAGCGCCCCCTTTCGTCGAAATATCCCCAAATTCTGATAGAACCTGCTTGCCATAGCCAAAAACCTAGAAAACAAATGTGGTTCAATTTGAAGCATAACTTCATACACTTTTAGATGGTACAATGAAAAGACACACAGACGGACAGACGGACGGACGGACAGACAGACATTTTGTAAAAATATGTTTTTCGGAATCTCTGACCCCTAAAACGTGTAAATCCGTCAAAAACCGGAAGTCGAAAAAAATTTCGATTACAATACTTTCTTCTATTATAGATAGAAGAAAGTAAAAATGCGTGAAATTTGTTAAAAGCATGATCACTAACGCATATGTGAGCGCTTCGGGCCATGGAAACAAAAAGAAAAACAAGTGGGTAAATGTGATCGAAGATCGCTCAAAGGGTTTCGTTTAATATTTCTTTCAAAACACTTTATCCTTTCTTTAATAAATTCAAACAAATTTCATTTCACAAAAAAAAGTCATGTTTTTTATAAAGTAAAAATTTACCGGTCTATTTTTTCGTTTTTTCGAATATCTAAACCAGCCGGATAGCGGGCCAAGCCCGCTATTATATTCTGTCATAATAATATCCGTCATACGGACTAAATGCAATATTTAAAAAAATAATTTCAAAATTAAACAAATTGTACACCTTCAAAATGCTAAAATATCGAATATTTCCATAATCGAATTTTTATCACGATTCAATATGTTTCTCAAACTCATATATTTACTATTCTCTATTATTTATATAGATACTCGCTTTGTATTATTCTCAAACATTTGAAAAATTAGTTAAACTTATTCCCATATGACGTCAGATTTTCTTTTTAATTCTCTAATGACGTGATATTAATCTGCTTTGTGTACTTACACATACTCATACTCCTTGTATTATTGAGAAGTTTTAGACATTTTCAGTTTTATTATACGACTATGACGTCAATCAATGTTATTTCATATTTATCTTTTTTTCAATTGGTGAAACTTTTTATTTCATTTCATTTTTCACGTGAAAATCGTCTGATAGAAAATTAATTATAGCAGAAAGAAATTCATCGTAGATTTTTAATTTTTGGCATCGGCTATAACGAAAAATGTTTAAATTTAATAGGAAAAGGCTGTTAGAATTTTGGTTTTTTATCTCTATTTAGTAAAATAATACGAATTTTCCAAATTTTAATATTTTCAGCTCTTCATAGCTGATATTCTGATTTATACACAAAGTTTCAACTCTGTAAGTTACATAGTTTTCGAGAATGGCTCTGTGACAGACAGACAACGGAGCGGGAGCAATAGGGTTTCGTGAGATGAACGAAACCCTAATAAGAGGATTCGTCTAAATCGTTGTATGGGAATCTAAAAATATAAAATCCGTTAAAACCACGATCAATATAACGATTATTATAAAATTCACAGTAGTTGAATCGTTAACATCGTTTCAAATTAATTTTGTAACTTAATTAAGTATTGAAAAATAGAAACTTTCCATTGTTTTCATTCAGATTATTTTTTAGAACTTAATTAAATATTGAAAAATATAAATTTTTCATTTTTTCTTTCAAATGATTTTTTACAACTTAATTTCAGTTGCTTAGGTCTTAAAACTCGCCAAAAGTTAGCCAATCACAGGCTTTGTAGGGAGACTTTTCGGTTTCGATCCACCTGTCAATTTTCCGTATAAAAATGAGTTGTTGTGTTTCGTGTGATTTCCTTCTGCTGGCAAAAAAATTCTGTCACGTGCATAGGTTCGCCGTCCCTGTCGTATAGCGTTTTATATTTAAGAAGTTTACACATTATTAATATTTATTCTTTACGAAATTATATAAAAGTTAATACGAATCACAAGTATTAAAGATTTCACACGATTACATAAATATCTTGCACGGAATTTTTGAGAAATGAATTTATTAATAACAGTGAGTATGGGAGGAGCTATGCCGCATGTTTTCAAAAAAGTCTTTCCCTCCTGTACCGGGAAGAAAAGTTAACTTAAAACGAACGGAACTTAAAACGGCCTATAGAGGCGCTGATCGCAGCCATCGGGACAGGATAAATGTCCCTTTAACTAATGCTAAAGTGCCATTGCAATCACTTTTTATTGTAAGTGCGTTTGAAAGTTTTAGATATTCAAATTCGGATAATTTTTACTTTTTTATAGAACACGCAACACAAATGTCCCTTGAAATCTAAAACTTTGCAAAAAAATAATCATTCTGAGCAAATTAAAAATACATGTAATTCAATGTGCTTGCCATGGATGTACTATATATAGTACATCCATGGTCTTGATAATCAATACAGTATAATATGGGGAAGTTGCAATCAGCTGATCAACCATTGTACTTTAATTGGAGGTCAGGGTATTTCCACCAATCAGAACTGCCTATTTGTAGTGTGTAACCTACAGTGTGACGTCAATTGCAACCAGGGCCTGATTACTGCAAGGGCAAATGGGGCAGCTGCCCCGGGCCCCCTACTCAAGGGAGCCCCAAAATGACAAATTTCAGTAGCCCAATGTTTCTGTTCCTGTATATAAGAAAAAATGAAAAAAAAAACTTTTTCATTCTCTTTATATAAGATCTATGATTTTCGGGATCTACAATCAGCTGATCAACCATTGTACTTAAACTGGAGGTCAGGGTAGTTCTACCAATCAGAACTGCCTATTTGTTCTGTGTGACCTCCAGCATGACGACGTCAATTGCAACTGCCCTATTCGCGATTCCAGCCCCAGAGTTTATTCTCTAAGTGCTCTAATATGCTACCTAGTGGCAGATGTTCTAAATATTTATTTCAGTTACGTTGAGCTAATCACAATGCATTCAGCGAAGGTAAACAAACTGTTCAGCGAATCACAATAAGGTAAATAGCTGGAATTATGCACCATTATTATTAATTTCAGTGCCCCCTTACAGGGGATTTGAAACGGGAATACTACGTAGAAACTTTTCCCTCTCTCTCTGCCGCTACGTAAATCACTTCTTTTCTCCACCGATTTTCCCTCATTCACTAACCGCCACGGTAACTTAACTGTAACTGTGCCGTGTTTATGTGTTTACATTTTGTTGTTATCTAACCTGTGTATCTAACGCACATGTATTACCTCGTTTTGTACTCTAGCTGCGAAGGAATACAGATTTTATGAAGTTTATCTTTTTATCGTACATTAATCGATGCTAAATTCCTATATTTGCATACATCATGCCGCGAAATTACTTGTCTGGTGCAGCAAAAAGAAAATTGAAAAGATCTCATGACAAACAAGCTAAGAAAATAAAAAAGATGGTGCTAGAATAGATGAAGAAAAATTCCAGGGAAAAAGAAACTGATAAAAGCAGTGATAAACTACCTGAAGAAATAGATAATTCGAAAAATATCAGTGGTGATAAAGATGATTTTCAAGAAGAGGTGATGAAAACAATAGAAAATGTAACGACAACCGATGATTCATTGAGTGTGAGTTCAGATTACAATTCTGATCCAGTATCATGGAACATTGTTTCACCGGACATGATTGAACATTTTATTAACAATCCGCCGAAGCAAAATATTGAACTGTTGAGTAAAACTGAAAAAATTATTTCTGTTGTAAAAAAATATTTCTGGTTTATATACTGTATTGTTACCTGGTGTGAAGAATAAAACGACTGATTTTTGATATTTACATTATACTTTTTAATACAATATTTTTCTGAATAGAATATTTATCAGAGAGTAATCAATTTTTCTGTGTTAATACTGAAAATAGCTGACAAGTAAGTGTAGTATATGTGCGTTTGCAGGTGTCGATGCAGGGTTTTTTTTTCCTTTTTATTTTGTGAAAAGTAAAGGTTACTTTTATGAAAAATAACATTTTATAACTAAAGTTGAAATTCAGTTACTGAAATTTGAACTAAGCATTTATTAACAAAACTTTTTAAAATCCTTTTGCTGAAGCTTTCCTCTCTGGTGAACTTGTTTGTTTAAAAAATACACATTTTAAAACATCATAAAAAGTAAATTGTGAGTTTTTATGGAATATAATTTTGTGAAAGGGCCTATTTTATTAAAAGGAATTTTGTGAAGAAGCCTGTTTTATTAAATAGAATTTTGTGAAGAGGTTCCAAATTTTGCTTGGATCAACCCTTGATTTGTAAACATTGGTAAATTCATTCGTGCTTTGGTAAAAGAAGACAAAATGCCTGAATAATTTGGGTTTTTTTATTGCTATCTAAAATGGTTTCTTGCAAATGACTAAAGTATTAACGATGAAATTTTGTTTCTTATGTAGTATAATCTTATTTGATTGGGAAAGTTTCAGCCCAATCCAACTAGTAGAAGCCAAGATATCAAATCAGAATGTATAGTTTTAAATTTGTTCTATAATTTCAAAAATTATAATGTATAAAAGCACTTTATATGTGCAATGGGTACTTTTTCATTAGTTAAAGGGCAAAACTGGTAAATTTCATTAGTGGCCAGTAGTTGCAGTTTTATAAGTGGACACTTTCTTTAAACTAGTGGCCACTTTCTTTAAACTAGTGGCCACTTTTTAATTTAAAAGTTCTAAACACTAAACTTTTATTAAAATTTCAATTAGTATTAATCTAAAAGTAAATAGCCCAAATAAAAAATGTGTTTTAAACATATTTCAACCAGCAAAAATAGAATCCTTAATGAAATGCAAAAATATTTTTACTCTTTCCTTGTAAGAAAGTGGCCCCGCCCCGTAGCTGGTGGATAGTGCTAATTTTGTCCTTTAACACCAGTGATATATACATATATATATACACATATATTTATATGTAATATACACATGTGTGTATATGTATATATATCACTGGCGCTCCGCTAATGGAAAAATACTGTGTAATGTTATCGTAGCAAAAATATTGCATATAAAAATTTTGTTATGGGGGGCCCTAAAATTTGAAGTCTGCCCCGGGCCCCAAAGGAGCTTAGTCGGGCCCTGATTGCAACTGCCCCGAGGCTAACGGAAAAGAAAGGCTACCGCGGTGCTTTACGCGTATCTTTTTTTACAGACCGCCGGAGACACGTGATGCTCGAATGCACCAATGCAGGTGTACGAAAAGAGCAACACGTCACTGTAGCGGTCTGTAAAAGAAGATAAGTGGAATGCACCGCGGTAGCCTGTCTTTTTCGTTAGCCTCGCAACTGCCCTATACAGTTTTAAAATAAACAAAAACTTAACACCAAATACAGGCCTAATCAAAAAAAAAATGTTTAAACTTATTTTATTGTTTATTGATAAATGATTACATAAATGTGAAAAGTTAATCTGAGATAAAAGAGCGAAAACTTACAGTTTTTAGTTATTGAATATTTCCCTGATGGATGATTGTTTCTCTTTTTTAGTCTTCTACTTATGCGAAGGCATGTAGGAGGATTCTATATCTTAGCAAACATTCGTGTCAAACCACTTAGTAAAGTTATTAGGGATGTTTTTTAATTAGGCGGGATAGTACAATTAACCGGATAGTTGGAAGTATACCAGGTTTGATTAAAACAACTGCCGCCACAAATATAATACAAATAAATATTAAATAAAATTCTTTAGCCTTCCCGCTCTTTAGATGAAGTTGTTGATTCTCCATTCATATTTTTTAAATAGCAGGCCGTGTTATAATACAGACCTACAACAAAGAAATTCAGTTATTGCAGAGATAAGAGTTTTGTTCAAGACAGATCACTGAATATGTAATACAATAATAATGTATACTACTATATTATTATTACATTTTTATTACACAATACCGCCCATTTTAAGTGTTACCTAGCTAACACCCACTTTTTTATTTTCACTGATCATGCTCCCCTAACTTATATGCTTAAAATTCAGGACCCAACTTCTCGCATGGCAAAGTGGATTTGCACCTTATCTGATTTTACTTTTTCAATCAAATTTATCAAGGGCAAATGCAACAGTGTTGCGGATTTTCTGTCTAGATACACTACTTCTAATGAAATCTCTGTAAATACTGTAAATTGTAATTTTTGTGTACAAATAGCAAAGGAGAATGTTTTTATGCCCCAAACTGATCTTCTTGAAAAAATTCAAGAACTCCAAAAGACTGACAAAAAGTGTTGCCAAATTGCTCAGAAGCTAGATCAAGGAGTGGATATAGCACCAAAGTACATGAAATTTTTCTTCCGAGATGATCTCTTGATGTGCGAGGACACTCGAGACTCTCCCATTTTAAATAAATTGCCCAAACTGGTGGTGCCAAAAGAACTAATCCCCCAAGTGTTCGCACTAACACATGATTCTCTGGCAGCTTGTCATCAAGCCTTCCAGAAAACTATTGATCGCATTCGCGAAAATTTTTACTGGCCAGGTATGTCTGCAGATGTCAAGCATCTAGTAGAATCTTGCATTAGTTGCCAACAAAGAAGAGCTTATAGACCTAAACATCTAGCCCCTTTGCAGAGAATGCCAACACCAGAATTTCCATTGGCAAAAGTGAATTTCGACATAATTGGTCCTTTACCGACAACCTTTTCGGGTAACAAGTTTATCGTGACATATATCGATGCTTTTTCTAAGTGGCCTGAAGCATATGCTGTATCCTCTATCACCTCAGACGTTGTAGCGGATACTCTAGCAGATTTCGTTTCAAGGTACGGTGCTCCTAGCTATATTGTTTCCGACAAGGGTAGAAATCTTATATCAGAAGCCATTGAGAGAGTCTATAAAAACTTTGGAATGAAACATATTCACACGTCAGCTTACCACCCAGCAGGAAATTCTCAGATTGAACGACAAAATAGAACTCTAATTAATGCCCTATGCCATGTTGTCAATGAAAATCAGTCGGACTGGGATACAAAATTAAAATTTACTCTTTTAGCTCTCAGGACAGCCGTGCATTCTTCTACAAAATTAACCCCAGCTGCAGTAATGTTTGGCAGAAATTTAAATCTCCCCTATAAACTTTTTTCCACCCCCCAAACTTTAAATTATAATGACGCCCCCACCTATTGTGAACTTTTATTCCCTGCTTTGAAGAAAGTGTATGCTGAAGTGCACAGTAGTTTGGTGGAAGTTTCAGAAAAGCAAGAAAAATACAGAGAAAAAACTGCTGTTTCTAAGAATCTTAAAATAGGTGATTCAGTTTGGCTCTTTACACCAGCTGTTAAACCAGGACAATGTAAAAAACTATCTAAATTTAATAATGGTCCCTATACAATAACTGAAAAAATAAATGAGGTAAATTTTAAAATCGCCCTCCAATCAAATTTAAAATTAACGCAAGTGGTACACGTCGATAGGCTGACTGAATTTAAAAACAGGCATGTTGATTTCCAAACAAATGACCAACGGCCGCAGAGTCAATTCGATGATCAATCGAATATTCAGAATCCAACTACTCCCATTCACCAATCGATTAACGATAACCCAGAACGGCGGACGAAAAAACGCAGGCGCGCGTTTATCATACCTACAGCATCAGCAGTAAACAGAGATGAAGCATTGCCCATGCAATCAACAGCCAACACGTTGCCTTCACTAGCCACCAGCAACGAACCCCTTTCCCCCTCTCTTCCTTCAGCCGAGTTCGAGAACTCACGAGCTGAAACCACCCCCTCCCCCTCCACGGCTGAAAATCCAGTTACGGACATGCCAGATATCGCGGTAGCTAACGAAGTTGTTGAAGCTCAATCCTCTGTTATTCCTTCAACCAGTCGTTTTCCGACTTTAATCGAATCTCAGTGCAAACCGACTGATTCGATTCCTTCGTCCAGAAATACCTATGGATTCAGGAACAGGGACAAGCGTCCCAATTATAAACTTTAAGTTGTAGTAATTATAGTATTTTTATTTTAATAACCTTATATTTTGTTTGTATAATGTATATAGATAGTATAGAGTTAGTTTTTATTGTATTTTAACGTGAAAAATAAGCTTTTTAGAGTACTTATACCGTCTGTTTTGGTTAGCGGTAACGATCTGAGCGGTTGTGTTTTCATCACATTTAATGTTCTATATAGCTAATTTTAGTGTAAATAAGGTATATTTCGATAGTTATAGTGCAAATAACCTCTCCGCAGGTATATTTTTGGAATTATGTTACGTTTTCTCTCGATTTTTGGGTAATTTCGAGACTTTGAAAATTTTTTGGTGCATTTTGAAAATGGGAATCCAAATTTTTTTTCCCCTTTTTTTTTCATGTAGTACTCCCTGTTTGTTAAATACGATAGTATCCATCGATTTGCATATTATTTATATTTTAATTGATGTTCTAGTTAAGTTCTCAGTAGATGAGTATAAGTGGATTTACAGGATAATACTATATTTGAGGGAACTATTAATTTTACTCATTACTAGATATAATATGTAGGTATTTCGTAGTGTAAGGTAGTATTAGTGTACTGTTTTGTGTATAATTTTTTTAACCTGAAAACTTTTGAGGTTATTAATTTTGTTCTTGAGTACATTACTTCATTAAAGTATAGTGGTGTGGTTTTATTGAAAAATTTATAAAATTTTATCTGGTTCTGTGCTATTTTTTTTTCCTTTTTTTTTTTTTTTAAGGATTTCTTTTGTCAAAATTTAAATTTTTACTGTATAAATTAAGTTTCTGATGGTGATAATCTTCACCATAGCTTTTGGGTCTTCTTCGCCCCATCATGCTTTTATTTTGGCAATTGTTTATAGCACAGATAAATGGGTTGCTCTTCCAATATGCACAGTGTCGCTGTAAGTGCATATGTAAATACCTTACTTCATAGTTTCAACTTGCATATCAATCAACTGGAGAAAGTGTTTCTCAATTTTTACACATTGATACAATTTGTGTTAACTGAATTTTAATTAGTGAAATGTATTTTATTGTGAATTAACTGTATATTGTGCAAATTGCCTTTTACCCATTTTTTTTTATTCTTTTTGTTTGTGTTTTTATATGCATATACATTACTAGTTCATATGTTTTTATATATCTGTGTACATCGAGCTAACAATTTATACCTATATTGATATGCATTATTATTGTAATGGATTTGGCGATTCTTTCTGTTGGCAATGTTCTCTCCCAAATTTTTATTTGGCTAAAAAAAAAAAAAAAAAAATATTTTGGCAATTTTCAAAATTTTTTTTTGTGGTTTAGCAAACAGTGTTCAGGTAAATACTTTGAATGGAACCTTCCCGATTGATAAGGTTAGTGGTGACAAAAGCAATGTCAAGCCTTGTGTTCATCTGTTAATTTTTTTTTGTTATTCTACAGGTGTGTCTAGGATTTTGTTGACAGGTGAGGAGAGTTTTGTGTATGCAAACTCAGGTTATGCATTCCGGACTGTATACCTTGAGGGGTAGGCTTGCTAAGTGTTTCTTGATAATTCTTCGGACCGAGGTCTGGTTTGTTTGAAATGTTAGGCCCCATTTAGTGATCTCTCCCGCATCCATTGAATTTTTACTCGCACTTTTTACTTAAAAAACAAAATTTTTTTTTATTTTTCAAAAAATTGTGTTTTTTAAATAGAGACGGGGGATTCTTGTTAGAGGTAATTTAATCTAAATTTTTATATTTATATTTTCATTAATATCTTAAAACATTTCTTTTTTATAAACTCATTCTATTTTAATATTTAATCAAACCCCCTCCTCCTTTTTCTTATTTTTCTTAAACATTATTAATTAAAACTCTTATTTTCAAAATCCAAACATTTGTATTTCTCTATAAGTCAAGACCACCCAAGTGCTTCCTTTTTCACTATGAGATAGTTTCCACGCAAACAACTTTTACTTGAAATTCTCACGTAGTGTAAGGGATCGTAAATTCGGAACACACACAGGCAGATTGGATATAGTACAAAAGGCTTTTATAAGAAGTCATGGGAATAACTGAAGCATTATGGTCAGTTGTATTGTGTGCGACTTTTTATTACCCTCAGTAAAGAGAGTCATAAAACTATTTCGAAGGCTTGTTAGGAAGATGCACAGTTTATTGCTTTCGAGTCGTTGTTTACGAAATAACAGGTGCAAGCGTGCACGTGATTTCTTTCTTTTCGTGGGACCAGACATACAGCTGTTTTTCAACGATGCCCACGAGCGGCTAATTTCCAGGAATTGTAGCTAGGATTTTTTCACCTAGCAACAATAATCCAATAAGCGTGTTATTTGCTCCCCCCACTCAACCAATCAGCGTTGACCCTTTTCCCCCCTGGTAGCGTTACCAAGGGAACGTAGAGCTAGTTAGCAGGGAGTCATGTCTTGAAGCTCGGATAGTTTAGGTGTGTGAGGGTGGAGGGTTCCCTCCCTCACCCCGCCGGTTAGGCATTAGCGATTTTTTTTTCGAGACAGAGACTTCTCTCCCAGCAGTAGCGACAGTGGGTTGATAGAAAATGTGCGCTCATCAAGCGGCCTGAAAGGACGAGAAAGTAGCGTTTAACTGATTGAAACAACTATGAATATTAGAATCCAGCTTATCGAAAAATGATAGGATGTTCTTCAATAAAAAGACCGTGTCGTATCTCGTAATTTTCTACAGGAATAACTAGTTATATAGGATTGGATTGCTAAAATCCAGAGTCGACAAAATCTCAGCCTATGAATTCACAAACTCCAGTTCCGACAACCGTGAATGCAGTACTGACAGCTCAAAGGTGCATAGGCGCAAAAATAAAAAAAAAGTATTGGTGCATACTTTCAGCGCGACTGTGAAATATCAAAACTGCGCTCCTGTAAAGTGTGATTTGAAGAGTGCACGGTGAAGTTGTGCAATGCTCCTGACACTGAGTCTAAACTGTGAAAATTCCCTCTAAAATTGGAAAGTTCTGAATAAAAGTTTTGATCATTAAGTTACCTCCTTGAAAGACGAATACCTCTCGAAAGTAACGTCCTATCCAAATAATGCTAAGTTTTCCAAAATTAAGAAGCCCTGTAAGTAAAAACAATTCTTATCGCTATTATGATTTATAAATTATGTTTTCTGTTTGATATGACGGAACTTATCTGTGTCTTAGTATTTTGATGCATATATACATATCTAAGAGGATATTTAAATCATTTAAAGTGTTATTTGTAAATAAATATTTGTTCTTTCTAATTTAACTCCTTCTCTGTTTTCTTTTTTTTTGATTACTTGCTTAATTAATTCAAAAGGTCTGCTTTTAATATTTTACCTTTTATTTAACTTACGAAAATCAATCTCCTTAGGATTTCTATTAATCCTTTAACTTAATTTATTCTATTGATCTAAATATTAATTCTGGTAAAAAAGATAAATAAATAAATTAATTAATTAAAATAAATTATTGTATTCTCTAGTCATGGAATTTCTAAATATTATTTTAAGCATTAAATCTAATAAAAAAATAAACTGCTAATTTACTGGATGTTGTAATCTTTAATATTCAAACTTATTTTATTTAAGTAGCTGAGACCTTTTACTATTCTTTAATTAATTACAGGACATACTTATCTGAAATTTTCACATAAAGTAATTTTAATATTTTGATCTAAAGTCTTTTGAGTAGCATTTTATTATAATGAATTACTTATTCAAAATTTAATTATTAACTCATGGTCTCTTAAATAATGATGAAACTATACGATCACAGCTTCAGTGTTGTGAATTCTTGAAATTAATTCTGCATCTTTTTAATATTGGCCAAATATTATTTTGTTTAACCTATCTCATCAATTTTATAACCCCCTTTCTATACTTTCTTTAAAAGAAAGATTTTTCCCTTTTATTCCAAAATTTTCACTTAGTCTAAATTATTATGTTTATGAAAATTCCTTGCTGTTACCCTTCATATTAATTCTTGAATTCACAATGCTGATTGTTGGGGAATTGGATGTAGTGCAAATTGAGGATCTTGTCAGTGCTTTTAAATGATTAATTCTTATTCAATTTTGAATTCAAAATTTAGAATTCAGGTAAATTTAAATTCTTTAAATTTTAATTGTTTCTGTTTAATCTAGTCCATTTACCTTTTTTCTAAATTTATTTTAGTTTGAGAATAATTTTGTAAGTATGCATATTGACAGGATTCATTTCAATTGTTAGTCACAGGTAATTTGCACTCATTCATTGTTTTTGAAAAAGGTGATAGCATCTCACCTAGCAACAAAAACAAAACAACCCAACAAAGAATTGATGCCGTGACACTTACCTGTGTGGCACAATTCAAATTTTTAATGTTTATTTGTGTATACTTAAAGTTAAGGGTATAAGGCAACTATTTTTTTTTCAAAATGTATTGTGCATTATGTCTTTGAGTATATATTATGAAGTGTTAACCCTCATATCTGTGCTGTTCAAAATTTTTTTTTTCATAATACCCCACCCGCACTGAATTTTTAGAAATTTTAACATACCTTTCCCATTTGTTTATATTTATTTGCAATTGATTATATATATTGACAAAGGCGACTAGTGTATACATGAGTTACTCTCAGTAATTTTAGTTAGATTTTGCATTTGTGTAAAAATTTTTTTTCTTTGCTTAAGGTTTAGGTAGGGTTAATTATAAAAAAATTTTTTATCGCTGAATTTTTTGTTGTCAAAACATTTCATAAATATGGCGGAAACCCTTACCAAGGAGATGGCTGAGCTACAGAAGAAATCGTCTTTGATGGATAATTTATCCAACATCCCACCTTTTAGCGGGGACTCCACTATATCCTTTTCCGACTTTATTGAAAAGTTCACAGATATTTCCACCTTCTTTAACTGGGATGAAAAAGAAAAAATTTTCGCCCTGTTTAACAGACTGTCAGGGAAAGCAGCCAAATTATTTAAGGCTAATAAAGGAAAAAATTATACGGAATTAGTGGAAATTATACAAGACAGATTCACGGAACAGGAGTCGCCAGATGTGGCATTATCGAAGTTTCTTAACTTCAAACAGACACCCTCAATGTCTGTCCAAGATTTTTTCGACAGAGCCTCTGATCTGTCACGCAGAGCTCTTGTCATTGATGGAATTGCTGAGGGCATTGTAAATAAAAGTAGAGATGCTATACTGCACTCTATGCTCCTAGGTAACCTATCTCCAGAAATTCGGAAGGGTGTCATTTCAAAAGATCCAAAGACCCCTCAGGAAATACTAACGTTTGCCTTACTTGAAGAAAAGGCTTGTAGGAGTGTTAACCCCTTCTACAGCTATGAACCAGCAAACATTGCCCCCCAGGTCCCCTCAGGTGTAGCATGTGCTGCTGTTTACCCCCCTACACCCCGGGTTAGCCATCCCAACCGTGAAATTGTAGAACTCCAAAACAAAATGGAAATCTTAACGGCTAAAATTGATAGTCTGGTTATACAACAACCAGCTGCAGCGAGACCACCAGCCCAGGAAAATGTCCAGTACAACCCTTTTTTCTGTTTTGGATGTGGCGACCCCAACCATTTTTTTCAGGACTGCCCCCAAAACCCCAGAAATCAAGGCTGGCAAAATTATAATGAAAATCCCTATGGTCGTAGAGGTATGGCCAGACCTAACAATAACTACAGAGGCAGTTATAGTAACAGGGGATATCAGAAACAAAGAAACTATAGGGGAAATGGCAATAACCAGAGAAACAGAGGTACCAACAATGGCCAGAGAGGTAATTATAGGAATAGGGGTAATCACAATAATGTAACCCAGCAGAATAACAACACTGCCAATGAACACAATGTTCAACAAAATTTAAACGGGTAATGGCTGAGTCTGGAGTAGTCGGACTGACTCATGAGAAGCCGAACGACAAAACCCCCTCTGTATATAATGTTTTCCCACCATCAGCATGCAGTCTCCCTACCGCAAGGATTGCTGTCGGTGATATTTTTATTACTGCTCTGTGTGATACGGGATCAGGTATCAATTTAATTTCTCGACAGGGATTGTGTTTATTCCCAGGTGTAAAAACTGAGGCATGCAATGTACCCATTCTAACTGTGACAGGTGAATGTGTCCCTCTCACTGAGAAAGTTAAGTTATCTTTCAATTTCAGTAATGTCAGCTGCCAAGCTGAATTTTTTGTAGTAGCAGGTAAACTCGCTGATGAATTTACTGCTATCTTAGGTATGCCCTTTTTGAGTAAGTACAAGGCTATCATAAAGTGTAGTGACAAATCTATTAGTCTTGGTATTAATGAGCAAACTTTTTGTAAATATGTTCCAAAAATTTCAGAATGTCATGTAAATATTAAACCGCCAATTATTGTAAATAACAAAATTTCTTGCCTTAAAAATGTGTCATGTCAAACTGAGGGTAATGTAGAATGTTTTTCTAATGTTAGTAATATTTCTGAGAAGAATAAAAACAGTGAGAACAATTGTATGGTAGTAAAAGCCAATGTAAGGGAGAGTAGTGAACAAATAGAGATTCGAGATAGTGAAAAATGTAGTAGCGAAGATAAAAATAAGGTGATTTTAGATAAATGCGAAGGTAATGATAGCAATTCTTCTGTTCAAAAATCTTCTGAAAGTGTTTCAAAATTAGAAAATGTTAATAATACAAATAATCAGGAGACCTGTAGTTATATGTGTACTGATAAATTAAATGAAAATAAGGCAATTGGTCGGGATAATATATGTGAAACAAATGGTTGTGATCTTAGTGTAAATAATATCAGGGTTGTGAAAAATAATGAAAATGAAATCAATGCCCCTGTATGCCAAGTGAGTTGTCATGATAGCGAAAAGTCACAATCTAATGATGTCGAAACTAAAGTAAGTGATACATGTGAAAAGTCTAAGATTATTAAAATTAGTTTTGCTGTTTTGAAAAATTTAGTAACTATCCCCCCCCAATCTAAAATTTTAGCTCAAGTAAACTGCTCGAGAAGTAATTTTATTGATAATAATGATGTTGTTATTTTGGAACCCCTAGTAAAAAAATTTGGTAATGGTGTTTTATCATCTAGAACAATCTGTTCTCAGGAACACGGGTTATTTATTTCATTTGCTAACTTTTCGGATGATGAGGTTACTTTGAATAAGGGAATGAGGGTTGCTAAAATTCAAAAGTGCATCGATGATTCTGAGTGTAATTCTAATAATTGTAATTATGCCCTTAATGTTAATGTGCCCACTCCACTAGCTGATTTTGATCATGCTGATCTCAGCTGGAGTTCAGATATTAATCTTGACCATTTAGACCCCCCTCTTAAACTTAAAATGCAGGATTTTCTTAATAAAAATAAAGATGTGTTTGCAGCATCAGTCCTAGACTTGCCCGGCTGTGACACTATTCCCCATGTAATAAATTTAACTTCTGATAAACCTGTAAAATGTAAAGCCTATAGAGTTCCCCATAATCTTAAACAAGAAATGGAAGATCAATTAGATATCCTGTTAAAAGCTAATATAATATCCCCCTCCATTTCTGAATTTGCGGCTCCAGTCATTTTGGTTAAGAAAGCAGACGGATCTTATAGATTGGCTGTCGATTTTAGAAAATTAAACAAAAATTTAGTTAAAGATGCATACCCCATCCCTAATATCACAGATTCGGTTGATGCACTATCCGGTTCAAATTTCTTTTCTACACTTGATTTAACAAGTGGCTTTTTCCAGCAAGTTGTGCGTCCTGAGGACAGACACAAAACAGCAATCATAACTCATAAAGGACTATTTGAGTGGTCGAGAAATTGTTTTGGCTTATCAAACTCAGGAAATTCTTTTCAACGACTCATGAGTGCAATATTTGGAGATCTGGGAAATATGGGAATTCTTGTATATATAGATGATATTGTGATTGCTAGCAAAGATGTAGAATCCCACCTTGAAAAATTAACAACTGTTTTTGATAGACTCCGCCAGCATAATTTAAAATTAAAACCCAGTAAATGCCTTTTTCTATCAGATAAAATTAAATATTTAGGTTTTGAAATCCATAAAGGTAAAGTCTCACCCATTAATAAAAATATAGAAGTAATTGAAAAATTTCAACCCCCTGATACCCGCAAAGCAGTTAGATCTTTTATTGGTACAATTTCATTTTACAGGAGATTTATCCCTGATTTTTCTAAACGAGCTAAAAACCTAATTGAACTAACTAAAGAAAATGGTCGTTTTTCATGGAACCCTGCAGCGCAAGCAGAATTCGAAGATTTAAAAGCTGCTTTAATTTCTAAGCCATGTATTGCCCTCCCTGATTTTTCGAAGGAATTTTATCTTTATACTGATGCGAGTGGTGAAGCTTTAGGCGCAGTTTTATCTCAACTGGATGAGAACAACTTTTTACACCCTGTGGCTTTTGCTAGCAGAAAGTTGAAGGACCCTGAAACAAGGTACTCAGCCACAGAAAGGGAACTTTTAGCTGTTGTCTGGGCAACCGCCCATTTTAAGTGTTACCTAGCTAACACCCACTTTTTTATTTTCACTGATCATGCTCCCCTAACTTATATGCTTAAAATTCAGGACCCAACTTCTCGCATGGCAAAGTGGATTTGCACCTTATCTGATTTTACTTTTTCAATCAAATTTATCAAGGGCAAATGCAACAGTGTTGCGGATTTTCTGTCTAGATACACTACTTCTAATGAAATCTCTGTAAATACTGTAAATTGTAATTTTTGTGTACAAATAGCAAAGGAGAATGTTTTTATGCCCCAAACTGATCTTTTTGAAAAAATTCAAGAACTCCAAAAGACTGACAAAAAGTGTTGCCAAATTGCTCAGAAGCTAGATCAAGGAGTGGATATAGCACCAAAGTACATGAAATTTTTCTTCCGAGATGATCTCTTGATGTGCGAGGACACTCGAGACTCTCTCATTTTAAATAAATTGCCCAAACTGGTGGTGCCAAAAGAACTAATCCCCCAAGTGTTCGCACTAACACATGATTCTCTGGCAGCTTGTCATCAAGCCTTCCAGAAAACTATTGATCGCATTCGCGAAAATTTTTACTGGCCAGGTATGTCTGCAGATGTCAAGCGTCTAGTAGAATCTTGCATTAGTTGCCAACAAAGAAGAGCTTATAGACCTAAACATCTAGCCCCTTTGCAGAGAATGCCAACACCAGAATTTCCATTGGCAAAAGTGAATTTCGACATAATTGGTCCTTTACCGACAACCTTTTCGGGTAACAAGTTTATCGTGACATATATCGATGCTTTTTCTAAGTGGCCTGAAGCATATGCTGTATCCTCTATCACCTCAGACGTTGTAGCGGATACTCTAGCAGATTTCGTTTCAAGGTACGGTGCTCCTAGCTATATTGTTTCCGACAAGGGTAGAAATCTTATATCAGAAGCCATTGAGAGAGTCTATAAAAACTTTGGAATGAAACATATTCACACGTCAGCTTACCACCCAGCAGGAAATTCTCAGATTGAACGACAAAATAGAACTCTAATTAATGCCCTATGCCATGTTGTCAATGAAAATCAGTCGGACTGGGATACAAAATTAAAATTTGCTCTTTTAGCTCTCAGGACAGCCGTGCATTCTTCTACAAAATTAACCCCAGCTGCAGTAATGTTTGGCAGAAATTTAAATCTCCCCTATAAACTTTTTTCCACCCCCCAAACTTTAAATTATAATGACGCCCCCACCTATTGTGAACTTTTATTCCCTGCTTTGAAGAAAGTGTATGCTGAAGTGCACAGTAGTTTGGTGGAAGTTTCAGAAAAGCAAGAAAAATACAGAGAAAAAACTGCTGTTTCTAAGAATCTTAAAATAGGTGATTTAGTTTGGCTCTTTACACCAGCTGTTAAACCAGGACAATGTAAAAAACTATCTAAATTTAATAATGGTCCCTATACAATAACTGAAAAAATAAATGAGGTAAATTTTAAAATCGCCCTCCAATCAAATTTAAAATTAACGCAAGTGGTACACGTCGATAGGCTGACTGAATTTAAAAACAGGCATGTTGATTTCCAAACAAATGACCAACGGCCGCAGAGTCAATTCGATGATCAATCGAATATTCAGAATCCAACTACTCCCATTCACCAATCGATTAACGATAACCCAGAACGGCGGACGAAAAAACGCAGGCGCGCGTTTATCATACCTACAGCATCAGCAGTAAACAGAGATGAAGCATTGCCCATGCAATCAACAGCCAACACGTTGCCTTCACTAGCCACCAGCAACGAACCCCTTTCCCCCTCTCTTCCTTCAGCCGAGTTCGAGAACTCACGAGCTGAAACCACCCCCTCCCCCTCCACGGCTGAAAATCCAGTTACGGACATGCCAGATATCGCGGTAGCTAACGAAGTTGTTGAAGCTCAATCCTCTGTTATTCCTTCAACCAGTCGTTTTCCGACTTTAATCGAATCTCAGTGCAAACCGACTGATTCGATTCCTTCGTCCAGAAATACCTATGGATTCAGGAACAGGGACAAGCGTCCCAATTATAAACTTTAAGTTGTAGTAATTATAGTATTTTTATTTTAATAACCTTATATTTTGTTTGTATAATGTATATAGATAGTATAGAGTTAGTTTTTATTGTATTTTAACGTGAAAAATAAGCTTTTTAGAGTACTTATACCGTCTGTTTTGGTTAGCGGTAACGATCTGAGCGGTTGTGTTTTCATCACATTTAATGTTCTATATAGCTAATTTTAGTGTAAATAAGGTATATTTCGATAGTTATAGTGCAAATAACCTCTCCGCAGGTATATTTTTGGAATTATGTTACGTTTTTTCTCGATTTTTGGGTAATTTCGAGACTTTGAAAATTTTTTGGTGCATTTTGAAAATGGGAATCCAAATTTTTTTTCCCCTTTTTTTTTCATGTAGTACTCCCTGTTTGTTAAATACGATAGTATCCATCGATTTGCATATTATTTATATTTTAATTGATGTTCTAGTTAAGTTCTCAGTAGATGAGTATAAGTGGATTTACAGGATAATACTATATTTGAGGGAACTATTAATTTTACTCATTACTAGATATAATATGTAGGTATTTCGTAGTGTAAGGTAGTATTAGTGTACTGTTTTGTGTATAATTTTTTTAAACTGAAAACTTTTGAGGTTATTAATTTTGTTCTTGAGTACATTACTTCATTAAAGTATAGTGGTGTGGTTTTATTGAAAAATTTATAAAATTTTATCTGGTTCTGTGCTATTTTTTTTTCCTTTTTTTTTTTTTTTTAAGGATTTCTTTTGTCAAAATTTAAATTTTTACTGTATAAATTAAGTTTCTGATGGTGATAATCTTCACCATAGCTTTTGGGTCTTCTTCGCCCCATCATGCTTTTATTTTGGCAATTGTTTATAGCACAGATAAATCGGTTGCTCTTCCAATATGCACAGTGTCGCTGTAAGTGCATATGTAAATACCTTACTTCATAGTTTCAACTTGCATATCAATCAACTGGAGAAAGTGTTTCTCAATTTTTACACATTGATACAATTTGTGTTAACTGAATTTTAATTAGTGAAATGTATTTTATTGTGAATTAACTGTATATTGTGCAAATTGCCTTTTACCCATTTTTTTTTATTCTTTTTGTTTGTGTTTTTATATGCATATACATTACTAGTTCATATGTTTTTATATATCTGTGTACATCGAGCTAACAATTTATACCTATATTGATATGCATTATTATTGTAATGGATTTGGCGATTCTTTCTGTTGGCAATGTTCTCTCCCAAATTTTTATTTGGCTAAAAAAAAAAAAAAAAAAAAATTATTTTGGCAATTTTCAAAATTTTTTTTTGTGGTTTAGCAAACAGTGTTCAGGTAAATACTTTGAATGGAACCTTCCCGATTGATAAGGTTAGTGGTGACAAAAGCAATGTCAAGCCTTGTGTTCATCTGTTAATTTTTTTTTGTTATTCTACAGGTGTGTCTAGGATTTTGTTGACAGGTGAGGAGAGTTTTGTGTATGCAAACTCAGGTTATGCATTCCGGACTGTATACCTTGAGGGGTAGGCTTGCTAAGTGTTTCTTGATAATTCTTCGGACCGAGGTCTGGTTTGTTTGAAATGTTAGGCCCCATTTAGTGATCTCTCCCGCATCCATTGAATTTTTACTCGCACTTTTTACTTAAAAAACAAAATTTTTTTTTTATTTTTCAAAAAATTGTGTTTTTTAAATAGAGACGGGGGATTCTTGTTAGAGGTAATTTAATCTAAATTTTTATATTTATATTTTCATTAATATCTTAAAACATTTCTTTTTTATAAACTCATTCTATTTTAATATTTAATCAAACCCCCTCCTCCTTTTTCTTATTTTTCTTAAACATTATTAATTAAAACTCTTATTTTCAAAATCCAAACATTTGTATTTCTCTATAAGTCAAGACCACCCAAGTGCTTCCTTTTTCACTATGAGATAGTTTCCACGCAAACAACTTTTACTTGAAATTCTCACGTAGTGTAAGGGATCGTAAATTCGGAACACACACAGGCAGATTGGATATAGTACAAAAGGCTTTTATAAGAAGTCATGGGAATAACTGAAGCATTATGGTCAGTTGTATTGTGTGCGACTTTTTATTACCCTCAGTAAAGAGAGTCATAAAACTATTTCGAAGGCTTGTTAGGAAGATGCACAGTTTATTGCTTTCGAGTCGTTGTTTACGAAATAACAGGTGCAAGCGTGCACGTGATTTCTTTCTTTTCGTGGGACCAGACATACAGCTGTTTTTCAACGATGCCCACGAGCGGCTAATTTCCAGGAATTGTAGCTAGGATTTTTTCACCTAGCAACAATAATCCAATAAGCGTGTTATTTGCTCCCCCCACTCAACCAATCAGCGTTGACCCTTTTCCCCCCTGGTAGCGTTACCAAGGGAACGTAGAGCTAGTTAGCAGGGAGTCATGTCTTGAAGCTCGGATAGTTTAGGTGTGTGAGGGTGGAGGGTTCCCTCCCTCACCCCGCCGGTTAGGCATTAGCGATTTTTTTTTCGAGACAGAGACTTCTCTCCCAGCAGTAGCGACAGTGGGTTGATAGAAAATGTGCGCTCATCAAGCGGCCTGAAAGGACGAGAAAGTAGCGTTTAACTGATTGAAACAACTATGAATATTAGAATCCAGCTTATCGAAAAATGATAGGATGTTCTTCAATAAAAAGACCGTGTCGTATCTCGTAATTTTCTACAGGAATAACTAGTTATATAGGATTGGATTGCTAAAATCCAGAGTCGACAAAATCTCAGCCTATGAATTCACAAACTCCAGTTCCGACAACCGTGAATGCAGTACTGACAGCTCAAAGGTGCATAGGCGCAAAAATAAAAAAAAGTATTGGTGCATACTTTCAGCGCGACTGTGAAATATCAAAACTGCGCTCCTGTAAAGTGTGATTTGAAGAGTGCACGGTGAAGTTGTGCAATGCTCCTGACACTGAGTCTAAACTGTGAAAATTCCCTCTAAAATTGGAAAGTTCTGAATAAAAGTTTTGATCATTAAGTTACCTCCTTGAAAGACGAATACCTCTCGAAAGTAACGTCCTATCCAAATAATGCTAAGTTTTCCAAAATTAAGAAGCCCTGTAAGTAAAAACAATTCTTATCGCTATTATGATTTATAAATTATGTTTTCTGTTTGATATGACGGAACTTATCTGTGTCTTAGTATTTTGATGCATATATACATATCTAAGAGGATATTTAAATCATTTAAAGTGTTATTTGTAAATAAATATTTGTTCTTTCTAATTTAACTCCTTCTCTGTTTTCTTTTTTTTTGATTACTTGCTTAATTAATTCAAAAGGTCTGCTTTTAATATTTTACCTTTTATTTAACTTACGAAAATCAATCTCCTTAGGATTTCTATTAATCCTTTAACTTAATTTATTCTATTGATCTAAATATTAATTCTGGTAAAAAAGATAAATAAATAAATTAATTAATTAAAATAAATTATTGTATTCTCTAGTCATGGAATTTCTAAATATTATTTTAAGCATTAAATCTAATAAAAAAATAAACTGCTAATTTACTGGATGTTGTAATCTTTAATATTCAAACTTATTTTATTTAAGTAGCTGAGACCTTTTACTATTCTTTAATTAATTACAGGACATACTTATCTGAAATTTTCACATAAAGTAATTTTAATATTTTGATCTAAAGTCTTTTGAGTAGCATTTTATTATAATGAATTACTTATTCAAAATTTAATTATTAACTCATGGTCTCTTAAATAATGATGAAACTATACGATCACAGCTTCAGTGTTGTGAATTCTTGAAATTAATTCTGCATCTTTTTAATATTGGCCAAATATTATTTTGTTTAACCTATCTCATCAATTTTATAACCCCCTTTCTATACTTTCTTTAAAAGAAAGATTTTTCCCTTTTATTCCAAAATTTTCACTTAGTCTAAATTATTATGTTTATGAAAATTCCTTGCTGTTACCCTTCATATTAATTCTTGAATTCACAATGCTGATTGTTGGGGAATTGGATGTAGTGCAAATTGAGGATCTTGTCAGTGCTTTTAAATGATTAATTCTTATTCAATTTTGAATTCAAAATTTAGAATTCAGGTAAATTTAAATTCTTTAAATTTTAATTGTTTCTGTTTAATCTAGTCCATTTACCTTTTTTCTAAATTTATTTTAGTTTGAGAATAATTTTGTAAGTATGCATATTGACAGGATTCATTTCAATTGTTAGTCACAGGTAATTTGCACTCATTCATTGTTTTTGAAAAAGGTGATAGCATCTCACCTAGCAACAAAAACAAAACAACCCAACATAAAAAAAGATAAGTGGAATGCACCACGGTAGCCTGTCTTTTTCGTTAGCCTCGCACCAATCGCTGGTCGCGGCCAGCCACCTTTTGTGACGTCATGATAATGAATGAGCAATCCCGGTACCTAGTGAAGCCTTGGCAGTATGCAGTGGATCATTTTTGCACGGCGATTGGTGCAAAGTGGCGCGCCTCCCGTTTTGTACCAATCGCCGTATAAAAATGATCCACTCCATGTGAAGATTTAAAGCAAGGCTTCACTAGATACCTAGTGACCGGTATCTAGTGTAGCCCTGTTTAAAGTCATGCACCGACCGTATATAACCGCGACCTACGTTATACACGGCCGACGCATGACGTTTAAAACGTCACATGAAGTGGATCATTTTTACATGGCGATTGGTGCAAAACGGTGGCCGCGCCGCTTTGTACCAATCACCGTCTAAAAATGATCCACTTCATGTGACGTTTCAAACGTCATGCACCGGCCGTGTATAACGTAGGTCGCGATATAACGCAGGTCGCGCTGGAAGATTTAGTGTGGCAACCGGCTAGTCCAGTAATACTTTAAAAAGGGCTAAAAAATTTGTTTCGATAAATGCTGAGCGATAAATTGGCTCTTTTTTGCATAAACGTTGTATAAAAGTTGCATAAAGATTGAGCTAGCAGCATCGGATATAAGTTATGTAGATATCGGCGAAATTCCATTTCCCATACGAGTTTCTGGAGCTATAGCAAGGCTTGGAGACCACTGACCAGGCCCCTACCTACCGGGATTCGACCCAGTTTGACGGGTTTGAGTGCCTGGTCATTGGGGCGAAATTCGCCTGATCGCCCTATTGGGGCGGTCCACAAAGACAAGTACCCAGTTCGGCCAATCAACTGAGTCCGGATTTTTCTGTGTTGTTCACTCCTAAATTTAAATGTTCTGAGATCTGACGCCGCACACCACGTACTCGTCATGACAGTTGAAATGGGGCTGGACAATTTAATGCCGAAACGTTGGTACTGAACTTAGCTTGAAAAAGGGGAGAGAATTTTGAGGGAAACTAAATAAAAAAATTAACTAGATAATGAAACCACTGAAATGAAAATATAATTAGCCAATAGCTAAGTCATACCATCGGGGAAAATTTTTGGGCCGAGTTGCAAGGCAGACGAAAACGCTGCGGGGGCTGACGGGACTGCGCCTTTCTACTGTACCCCACCTGGTAAAAACTGGCTCCGTGCTATAGCAAGGCTTCACTAGATACCGGGCTTGCTCATTCATTATCATGACGTCACAAAAGGTGGCTGGCCGCGACCAGCGATTGGTGCAAAGCGACGAGCCCGTCGTTTTGTGCCAATCGCTGTTGGTCTTTCATTTTGTCGTTTCGCTTTGTACCAATCGCTGGTAGCGGCCAGCCACCTTTTGTGACGTCATGATAATGAATGAGCAAGCCCGGTATCTAGTGTAGCCCTGGTAAAACGCATTCCTCTCTCCTCCTCCCTTCTGACACCCTGATTTTATGGCAGTAAAGCAATTTTACAGGGTGAAATTAGCGGTGGGTGCTTGGCGGAAACTGGCGAATAATAGTAGTGATAAATAGCCAAATGTTATATTTTTTCAGTTAATTTGAAATCCCTGTTCACATTATACAATTTTTGTGTGTGTGGGAAAAAGATGTTGCAATAAAAAACATTTATACTTAAATTAGTCGCTTCCTTGGAAATGTATTTAAACATAATTGTATTGAGAATAAATGTATTTTGATTCAAATAATACTTTGAAATTGTATTTTTTATCTACCTTCTCCCCCTCTTCAAAAAAAAAGAAAGAAAGAAAGAAAGAAAGAAACCAAGTAACCAAGACCATTTGTAAGTAGGACAAATTTTAAAGAAATGAAATATACAAGTGTTTTTAAATCTGCCAATAAAACTTGTAAACAAAAGACGAAAGCTACTTTCATTCAAGGACAAATTTTATAAACGCTTTTCATTATTTCGTAATCTTAATTTTTTAGATACGTAAGTAGCTTTTAATTATTGCAATACAAAGAAGAATCAAACATAGTTAATGTCTACTTTTAATTGTTCTACAAAACTTTTTTTTTTTTTTTTTTGCGCGAAAAAGAAACAGTACATTAAAAATATTTACACTAAATTTAGTCACTTCCTTTACAATTTATTTAAACAAATTTGACAAGAAAATAAATGCCTTTAAATTTCTATCAGTCATAGAAATAGGTTCATTTTTATTATTTTACTTTTAGGTAAACATAATAGCCATTATGTTTTTTAAGGTGTTGACCGAATGACAACGAAGGAAAAATTCAAATGATGTTAGCTTTATAGATTATAATTGTTTATATCCAGGACAGTCAGATTTTCTTTTTTATTTAAATATAAATAATAAATAATATAAATGAAATGAAATATAAATAACAATTATTATTTTTTATCATTTTAAAATAATATCTATGGTTATTTATTTTAACTTGATGTTTTCACATAAAAAAAAAAAAAATAATAAAATACATTCTATAATATTGGACCCCCCTCTTTTTTTTTTTTTTTTTTTTTTTTTTTTTTTTTTTTTTTTTTGTTATCAGAAATCAAATGAAAACTTCAAAAGTAAAAATGATAATCTTATTATTTTTACTTAACATATAATACAAATAAAATTATTTTCAAAATAAATAAATAAACAGAGCTAAATTTTGGAGAGACATATATTAAAGTCACTATAATTAAAAACAAGTGTTAACTATTTTTCTTTTTTTTTTTTTGTATTACAATGGTTAAAAACTACACAGATGTCTAAAATATAAGACTTTCGCTAAACACTGAAAAGCGTTAACTAAGCTAAAACTTACCCTGAATACAAATGCAATGGTTCTCGCTTTTGTTTACAAATTTCTTTAAAACTTATGCTACTTACTAACGGGCTTGTGTACTTAATATGTAGGTAAATTGCACTTTTCTATGTTTTCACTCCACGGTTTTCATGAATCAAACGGAAAAATCTTGTAATACTTTCTTTGTTTCACAAACGACGCTAACAAGTACAAGCTATAAATAACGATTAACGAACGCCGGCCATTGAAAACAACAACCGCCAAATAATTTTTAGCAACCCCGGTGGACCCGTGGAACTATAAATAGATTTATTTATAGTTCCATGGGTGGACCTTGTACCTTCAAAGTTGCGGGCATGAAGATCGAATATAATCTGTATACTTCATGGTTGCGGTTGTGAGGAAAGCAGCGTAGGCGTAACCCCAGCAACTTCTTTTTATACATGTACATTACGGTTTATGTATCAGAACGCAAATTTTTCACCATTTAATTGCGTTTTACACCAGTCACCGTACATTACATCTACGCTACGTCACAGACAAGAGGGTTGTTTTTCGTCAAAGCCAAGACAGTTGTACGGAAGAACTATCGTAACTTACTTCACATTGAAAGTTCGGGAATTGTAGTTCTAAACGCGATAGCTACGAGCGCTGCGATCGCCCTGAAAGTGTATTCCTTTTCCTTATAAAGCAAGTAACATGGGCTGTTACTTTAAAAGATGAATGGAAAATAACTGATTTTTTCTCTACTATGGGAGAGCTAAAGATTTATTTTATTATTTTTCTCTATTATGTTTGCGGCGGGAATTGATTTATTCAAACATCTTTATAGTACAAATAAAATAATTCATATTATAGACAAATCTGCTTTTCAAGTGTATAGCTATTTAGCCTGGAGAACAGCCTTTACTATTCATGTGTATGAAATTTCATAAAAAATTAGCATCGTATCAAAATACGACAGGCCATGTTATAATACAGGCCTACAATGCTCAATGATTTTACTACAGAGACAGACTAGTATGAGCAGACGGTAAATTCCCATTGGCCGCTATGGAAATTTTCTTAAACCAGCGTTCCCTAGATTATTGTAGGGCGCATTGCATTAATATGAACAAAGTTGGCTACATGGGATGGTTTTAGAATATATATAGCCGCGTTTCCAATGCCTTTTCCAAGACCCCTATGAACGGTCTTTTTACTCCCTACATCATTTCCATTTCCAATGCACAAACCGGCTTGAAGGTGAAACTAGCCTAGGTCATTTTTTCCCCGAAATCAGACCTGCAAGGGATTAGGTCAGTAATCCGGCTTTTACCCATGAGGCAGCGCGGGTAAACAAACAGCGCCCCCTAGATTATTGTAGGGCGCATTGCATTAATATGAACAAAGTTGGCTACATGGGATGGTTTTGTGTAGAACTTCATGGTATACGGTAAGCGCCAGTGGATGTAAAATGTACTTGGTTTATTTGTAAAAATTTATTTCATGAATAATTAAAATAAAAAAAGTATCTAAATAAGGAAACTAGTTGCATATTTCCATTGTTATTTTTATAAACGTATAAAAAGGTTTTAAAATAGAGATACCTAGAAAAATGCAACGAATTAATACACTAGTAGAATGAATCTACTCGACTTAAAGCTTTTAAATATGAAATATAATAAATTATTAAAGCGTAGAACAATTCTTCATCTCAACGTACTAAAATGATTCAAACTGTGTATATATAAATATGTGCTGAATATATTAAAAAAAGAGAGTAGATGAAGGGAATATAAAATTTGGTAACAAAATTTTATAACGATTCTCTAGTTACGGAAGGACACAAAAAATATGCTATTGAAAAATAGATGAAGTTTCTCTAAATGAATTAATTAGAATTCTCTAAATGACTATTATAACTTTGAAAGAAGCAATTCCATGCAAATAGCAATAATTCAAGCTTTTTATAAATGGATCCAAGTACCATGTATTTGTTTGTAGAGCAAAAAAAAAATCACTAAAAAAAACCACCTGCATATTGATTGAATGCTCGAAGAATTATAAATTAATTATTCATTTTAATATGTTTAAGGTATCAACGTTCATTTACATTTAGAACATGTTAGGAAAATGCAATCACTGCTTTAAATCTTGTGCATTTTATCCTTAAATTATCTTACAAATGTTACAGCGAATTTTAAATACATGCCTTTTTTCTTTAAAGCAATTAAAATTTAGGGAAAGTCCTACAAGTTATATTTAAAGTGCGGCTAAATAACAATGAAGCGACCAGACCCCATTGGCGCTTAATGTTTCTTTCCTCTCTCTCCCTTTCGCCCCTCCCTCGGCGAATTCTTTTACTGCCTCCATCTCCAAGAAAGCTATATGAATAATTCTGTTATTCGTTATGGACTAATGGTAGAATGTTTTAAAGTGCTTTAATGATACACCCTTCGAAATTGTGATCTTAAATTTAATTTATATGGGAACTATTTTAATTAGGCTTTTATTTATTTTTTAAAAAAATCGATGAGCCCACTGAATTCTAATATAGAGGGCTAACTCGTCGGACTGCGTCATCTGTTAAAACCGTATCGCATCTGTTTTGTTATGTATGTAGCTTAAATAAAATATAAGTTCAGTTTGATATATTTAATTTATATAAATTTTGAGCGTGACTTTTCCGTAAATGGGAGACTTGGGTTATAGCGTCTGGAAAATTTAGTGTGGCAACTGGCTATATCGGTAATGCTTTAAAAAGTGCTAAAAAATTGGATTCGATAAATGCTAAACGATAAATGTCGATTGCTGGCTCTTTTCAACGTAAGCATTGTATAAAAATTAAGCTAACAGCATGGGAGATCAGTTATGTAGATATCGGTGAAATTTCATTTCCCATACGAGAGTAGCCTGAGTCTGATCTATAGTGTCTAGAAGATATAGTGTGGCAATCGGCCAACTAAAAAGTGCTAACAATTGGCATCCCATAAATATTGAACGATGCTGAACGATGCTGAACGATAAATGTCCATCGCAGCGACATCTGGCAGTTCAAACGTAAACATTGCATAAGGATTCAATTGAGAAAGCCTTTCGGTAAGGCAACAGTCGATACTGGGCTTGCTCGTTTATTCTCATAACGTCACAAATAGTGGCTGGCGGCGACCAGAGACTGGTACAAAGCTACGCGACCATAGTTTTATGCAATCGCTGTATCTCTTTCGTCACGGCGTTCGGTTTGTGACGTTATGATAATGAATGAGCATGCCCGGTATCTAGTGTAGCCGAGGCTAACGAAAAAGACAGGCTACCGCGGTGCATTCCACTTATCTTTTTTTACAGACCGCTAGAGTCACGTGATACTCTTTTCGTACACCTGCATTGGTGGATTCGAGCATCACGTGACTCCGGCGGTCTGTAAAAAACGATATGCGTAAAGCACCGCGGTAGCCTTTCTTTTTCGTTAGCTCGAGTGTAGCCCTGCTTTCAGCCAGTGAAGAGTTAGCAAGTGTCGCTGCAGTCGACATTTGTCATTTAAGATCGTGAAACATTTATGGGATGTTATTTTTGTAGCACCTTTTAAAGCATTACTGGAATAGCCGGTCGCCGCACTATGTCTTCTAAACGCTATACCTGAGGTGCGAGCTATGGTACTGTCGAAATCCCTGAAGTTCCGACGCCTGACTACAGTGCCTAGAATTAGATAGTGTTGTTATCGGCGTCAAAATTATACTTCAGAAATAGAGGACGCCGATAGATGGCGCCAGTGTTCTCGCCGCGGCTATGGTAACTTTCGTTTTTACATACACATCATTTTAAATCTATTTTTTTCTGTAATAAATCAGTACTTTAAAATGCTCTAAATAAAAAATAAACAAGGAAAAAAATTCTAATAATGAAAATACAGTTGAAGAGAAATGTAATTGATTTCATAACAACTAATTGTAATGAACTCAAACAGTTACAAACTTTATCATAGGACAATGTTTTTCTTCCTACAATATTTAGTTATTTCTAAAATTAGATAAATACAATACAATATATTGGATAAATACATTATACTACGATGAATTCTTGCAAAAACATGTCCCTATTTTGACAACTTTTTAATCGGTATTCATTATTACATAACTTGTTTACATCCAGTTAACAAACTAAGAGTAAATTGAGTTGTTAAAAATTTCTGATATTTCAGAGCTTTAAAGGTATACTAGCAAACATCAAACAAGAAATTAATAATTCTTTCAAATCTAGAAAAAAATAATAATTACTCTGCTGAAAGTATGACAAGAATGCATTTTCTTTAAACTAGGGTAGATGTGCCAATCATCCTTAAAAAATTATTTAAAAATTATTTTTGATTAATAGTTATTATTATTATATTTTATTATATTTTTTTAATATTACATTAAGCTATCAACAATATTTAACCATTCTCATACTCACACTTCCCAATGTGAATCAAAATTTTAATAACAGAAATAAATCAAACACTTTTAATTCCAGTAATAATAGACACCCTACAAAAAGTAATACATTGATTTTGTGAATGTATTTAAAACCATGATTGAATGAAAGCATACTAATGAAACAAAATGGCCATGTTAAAATAAATTTTAAAGTTAGGATGTCAATAATTAATAAAATATTTATGATAATAATTCATTGTTTAAATTATTTATTGTCATTATCACAAGATAAATATTTTAATTATTTTAGATAGAAAAATTAAAATACTAAATTTAAAATAATTCAGCAAATCTTTTTTCCTTTCAATAGTGTATTTGTAATTTCTCTCAATAAATCGCTCATGAAATGCGATTCACATTAGAGTCCTGCATCGGGTCGGGTTACAAGCACCCGACCCGTCCCGTGGTTCGGGTCGGGTTGGCGCTCTATTTTTTCGTTGAGGTTCGGGTTCGGGTCGGGTTGACTTCTACTTTTTGCTGCGGATCGGGTTGACATTCACTTTTTTGGGTTCGGGTTAGGTTTTTACTCTTGCGGGTCGGGTTCGGGGTGACCCGCTTTTTCAAAAAAATGTCCAATATTTTTTTCAGATTACGGAAATCGAGGAAATTTTTTTTGTCGGGTTCGGGTCGGGTTGCGGGTTGACTTCAAATGAAATTTGCGGGTTCAACCCGACCCGTGCAAGACACTAATTCACATGCAACTGTTTGGGGTGGGGGGGGGGGAGGAGGGAATAGAGTTATCTTAGTTTTGTTGCTTTTATATCCACTAGTATATTCAGGAACGAAGTATGTTCGATCAGCTTTTCTTTTCTTAGATTTATCCATACTGATTTATCATTAAACAGGCATAAAATATGTTTACTTTAAAATATTATATTATAGAGATAGAAACATTCGTATAGTTTGTTTGAAAATACAGCGTTAATTACATTGAAACTAACATTAGGATCAAGCCTGTTAAATGAAACTTCAAACGTTAATAACGGCGGTGGGAACTCGACGCCCTCTCGCGGAGAATCTGGTTTTCCTCCTGATAGGGGCATTTTTTTTATTGCGGTTGTATTGGCGATAAGCACACTACTTACTTCTAGGCACTGTAGCCTGACACTACTAAATTGGTCATCGGTTTTAGTATCGCAATGTCGACAGTTACTATGGTCTCAGCTTTGACAATTGAAATATAACATTATCGGTGTCCGCGCCAAATGGCTTGGTTTTATCTGTTGTAATTTGATACGATGCTTATTTTCTTATGAAATTTTATACATATGAATAGTAAAGGCTGTTTTTAAGGCTAAATAACTATACATTTGAAAAGCAGATTTGTCTAAAATATGAATGATTTTATTTGTACTATAGACGTTAGAGTAAATCAATTCCCGCCGCAAATATAATAGAGAAAAATGATTAAAGTGATTCTATAGCTTTTCCGTGGTATAGGTAATTCGCAAAATTCCATTCATTCTCTTACATTAACAGTCCATGCTACTGGCTTTATTATAATGAATAGTCTTGCACACTAGACGGTAATCGCTGGGATGCTCTGCTCTTTTACAACCAATCACAGAGAACCAGTGGGGGTGTCAATGGGGCTTTGGCAGCTAGCTTCGCCAACGCGCCAAAGAGCAATATCGAGCTTCCCAGCTTTTCAGAATAGCTCGTCTTTCTCCTTTCCTTCGCTTTGATGATGACGCTTCGGCAGACCATTCGCATTACTGAATATATAATGCTCATGTAGATCGTAAAAAAATGGTTAATATTTATTCTATAGCATTTTTAAATATTAAAGTGTACTAAAGACTTACGAAAAAAAACCTCATATTAGTTTGGAGCTGCCGATTGAGCAAAATAAACGTGACGGTGCACGTGGACTGACTGTCAGCAAGGTGCAATCTGCAAAAGTCCAAAAAATCAAGATCTTATTAAAGTGACGAGACCACCTTAATTGAATGGGTATTGCTTGTGATGTATGCTGTAATTCAGATCATATACATTAGCAATATTTCTTCAATTATGCTGCAGGAGATGGCTGAAAAACACGACATTTTGGAAAATGGTGCAAACGGATTCCTGGATTCGATTAAAAATTCATACAGCTCATATTGTTTTGCTAAAAAAGAATTACATTTAAGTAAGGTAAGATTTATTAATACCGGTAATTTGTCCATTGTTTTTTAAATGTATTTAATCTTGCAGTGTTTTTTATTTTCTTTAGTACCGCCTACTATTAATAATTTACTATATGTCGACAAGAAACTTTATAAAAATATTTTAAAGCAACAGCAAGCTTTAATCTTTATATTCTACTTTTTAATGTGGTTCAAGTTATTTAAAGAATGTACATCTCATGGTAGGGTTCACATGCACAGGTGCAGTTTTGACAATTTATTTAAATATGTGCTTCTGGTTACATATAATATAATTAAATGTACAAACACCAAGCTTTGACTTTCTCCGAATATTTTGTAGATTTCCATCTAAAAAAAAATATTGTGTACATTATTCAGGGGTCGATCCAGGGAAAATTTGGGGCCTATTTAGGGCCCCTTCACAAAATTCTATTCCATAAAAACTTACTATTTATTATTTTGTGATGTTTTAAAATGTGTAATTTGCAAACAAGCTTGTTCACCAGAGAGGAAAACTTCAGCAAAAGGATTTAGTTTTTGTTTATAAATGCTTGGTTTGAATTTGATTAACTGGATATCAACTTTCGTTACAAAAATATAATAAATTTCACAAAAATAACCTTTACTTTCACAAAATGGGCCCCCAAGAAAAAAAAAAGTCTGCATTGACCCCTGTTATTTAATTTACAAATTGACAAGAAAAAAAATATATAAACTGAACAAAATCTGTATACTGTACATTCCTCTTTTTAACAGAAAATATTGTTCCGGATTTAAATCTGATCCAATGTGTTAATGTTTCTTTGCATTATTGTCATTAAAATCCTCAAATCTTAACTATTGTCTGAGGACCCAGGGTTTAAAAATAAAAAATGGTGGCTAATATTTAATTTACAAAGTAATGCTTGTATTCTATTTATACCATGGAATGGGATTTATAATTAGAGAGTATAGCCATCTGATTAAGTAAGTTTTAAAATGTTTATATTTGTAATATATTATTTGGTTTATTGTAATTAAACCTGTTAGAAAATTGTTTTTCCCCAATTTGAACATCAATTGAAATGATCATAGCATAAAAAAAATTGTTAATTGTGGTTATTTTTAGTACATTCAGTGAATAAGCTAGGGTCAGGGCTGTAGCTAGAAATAAACAATAGGGGGTGCTCAAGAAAATGCAGGGGGGGGGGGGGGGCTCATACTATTTCTCTCTCTCGACACATGCACACACAAACACATATATATGATCAAAGTGTAGAAAGGTAAATTAGTGCATATTCATATTGTAGGCACTATGTTTCCTATTAAATTGTTTATAATAACTTTATTTGATGCTAAGAACAGTAAAGGCTGCAGACAGGGATGTAGTGGAGGATATACAGTGAATACGCCGTATAACTTCTGGAATACCGTATACCCTCTTCTCAAAAACACTATAGCATATACTTTTTAGGGTATACCCTCTGTCTAAAGCGTATGCCTTCAGGTTTTTTTACTACTACATCACTAGCTGCTGATAATGAAAATTTTCAATAAGTAAATAAAAATCTGGCAATTCACCTGTTTCAAAAGAGTGGCAACCTTTAATTTTTTTCTGAATATTCCCTGCCCTTAAGGATTCTAAAGTTATGTTTTTATATGATAAAAAACTTTTGAAAAATCAAGGGTGTATTTTGCATTTTAAAATTATTTTTGTGTCTAGTCAAAAGCTAAAACCACTTGGATTTAAATTGGCTATATAACTCATTAGAATAACTTTGTTTTATGCTAATAATGGAAAACGCTGCAAAATGAAAAATTTCAGTATATAACTAATGCAAAAGTCAATGTTTGCATCAGCAACAGGTTGCTAATTCTGAATATGTGCAGATAGGATGGATGCGCGCCTATTGAAGCATTTATTTGCTGTTTTTAAACAAATACTACAATTTAGTATTTATGCAAAACTGTAAAAAGTCCTCAAAACTAAGTTCAATTTTTGAACAGGGTTTCATTTGGATTTTTGAAACAGAATTTAAATGATGGCCTTGGCAACTTTCCCAGGGGAGGCTCAAATTTTCAGGGGGTGCTGGCCCCCCTTGCTAGGGTATTATTTTTCCTTAATATTTACTTTTACTACCAAGATTGCTAATTCTCATTTTAACATATACATAAAGATTTTTCTCTGTATAAATTCATAAATCTGTCAAAAAAAATTTAAGGGCTACATTTTCTTCCACAAAATTTTCGATTATACGCTGTGATTATGTACTATACTGTGTAAATGTAAAGTAAATTTTTTACATGTTTAAAAGAAAATATATAATTTGCATGATTAATTTTATGGTATGTCAGCGAAAATTTTAAAATGTGTGTGGGTAGGGTTAGCAAGTTTTTGCCAAATGTGGAAAAAACCGTTCTGGCAAAAATAGGTAGAGGAGATTGGTAATGAATGGGCCATTAACAAAATATGAAAAAAGTGTTTGCATAAAATTATTTTAGATGCCACCAATAGATGAAGCTATTTGTTCTACCAAACTCATAAAATTTTCCATTGTTTGGGAGGACCCATTTTCTCACTAGAGTAGGATTGTCAAGAATCTGATTGAAAAGTAAATATTTTCCTTTTTTCTGTAAAGTAAATAAGCTAAAAAGTATCTATTTCATTGCAGATATGTGTATTAACAAGTATTTGCATATCTATAAACTAATTTTAGGATGTATTTAGATGTTATTTGAATTTAATGTGCTAAAAAAGCCTGAATATATTCTAGAAGTATAGGTGGGGCTGAATGGGCCACCTTTGCCCTAATCATGAAAATGTGTTTTTTTTTTTTTTTTTTTTTCCCCGATTCTCTTTAACATATGACACATAACTGGCTTTCATGGATTTAGATTAAATTACTGTCTAGTTAGGATAGGTTTATAGCGATGTCTAAAAAATAATTTACACATTTTCAACTTAAGAAGTATTAGTTATTTATTAGAAACATAAGTTAAATTGTATAAATGATTCAGGTGAACTGTTCAGTTGTTGACCACACCTACCAGTCTTTTCACATTTGATAGAAAACTCGAATAATTGTTTATATTCTGAATCTGATGGGTAGAATAAATAATACCAGAAATTTACACAGCTAGACATTACTGGTGGAACATCATGTGCTTTTATAACCATGAAGTTTAATAATAATTTTGAAATATATAAATTTCGTTAAATCATAATGTGTATTATCTATTATTTTTATGCTTATTTTATGTTCTTTCTCTCTTATCTCATTATTTTGTTGTTTTTCTGCAACAAATATTTGATTTAATAATATCACTTTTGATTTTTAATAATTTTGATAAGCATTGTGTATTGCTTACTCTTTCAGTATACTTTTAATCATATCATGTCAAGTGCCATTCATTTTGTCATATTTGGTGAATAAAAGATTAATTCCACATTTTTTCATTGAATTCATTTAGTGGCCCATTCAACCCCATGAATGGGCCAAATTTCTATATTTTTATTTTCTATTATCATTCATTATAAACATTTTCTAATCCGATTTTTATGACTTTTTGATAAAACCAAATAAGTAAAGTAACTGAAGAGCCAATTCTGAGCCAAAAGAATTATTAGAAAAAATTACAAAAATTGAAAAACAAAAACTGGCCTATTCATTACCACTCTCCCCTATATGTTTTATTTACGGGAATGTAATTAAGGTATTTTAACTCTTACAATATGTAACTTTAAATTTTTTAACTTAGAATAATCAATGCATCATTCAAACAGTAATCAGAATTCTATTAAGTTTGCATTGTTTTCAGTAAAATATATTTTAGTTTATGCTATGGGTACAGATTTTGGGAATGGGGAGAGTAAATAGCAATAAAATAACTCCCTGGTTTTGGTTTGAAGAGTCATAATTGTAGAACAACTATTTTTTATACTTCAGTTAGTCTGTAAAAAAGTCAGGGATTATTCTAGAGAGTTTCTGAGGGGCGGCCTACCCTCATGCCCTTTTTAGATAAGATCCCACCCTCCTTGCCCTTTTTCTAGGTAGAATTCTACCCTCCTTGCCCTTTTTCTAGGTAGATTTCTACCCTCCTTTTATTCCTGGGTAGAATCCTGCCTTGTTTGCATTGTACTTTCAAAAATTCTTCACTTATCTTTTATTTTTAGAATGCTAGTACAGTAAGTCAGGCAGAGTACTCCTCTTTCGCTCTTTATTTCTTTGTGAAATGCCCTGGTATGTCTAATCTTTGACTTTGAGTGATTAGTCTTTCCATTTATCATTTTTTTTTCCATTAAACAAGACATAAAGGGTAACTAAGGGTCATTGATTAATTTCACCTTCTTTAGTGAAATATAATATTAGATCAGGCATTCCGGCCTACCACATGATAACTAACATAAGTTCTATAAAAAATTTGAGAAGTAGCTTTAGAACTTTTCTTTTGTAGCTTTTTCAAAACCAGTTTTGCTAAAACCGGGAAAAAGTTATCTTTTGAATAAAAGTTTTAGAGAGAGAGGTTTTTGAATATTGTAGGAAAAGTTATGGAAATTAGAAATGTTATTGGATATTTTAAATTAAGCAGTACTTTAAGCTGTTGCCAGACTTCTCTCCCCACCAGTATATTAGCATATGCACTTATTACAAAAATGCCCTTTTTATGAAATGATATGCCCTTTTCAACAAAATTGCCCTTATTATGTAATGTGCGCCCTGCCCTTTTTTATGTTCTAGAATGATCCCTGAAAAAGTCTTACGAATTATTAGCTGCTTTGCTGAGCTACTGGAACAATAGTCATTTGAAGATACAAAGTATAATTACTATGCAATTCTTCTCCTCTCTCATGTATATTAAGTTTTATCTGGTCCATGTGTTTTTTATATATAAAGTAATTTTTAAGTGCTTTTAAAAGGATTATCTCTATAAAAGAGGTTCAGATAAAAAGGAAATGCAGATTGATTTGATTGTTATAAAGTTATGTATATATATATATAGTAAAAGATCTTTATAACGCAAACTTAAAAACGTGAGGTTGTGCATTATATAGAATTTTTGCGTTATATAGATCACATTTCACACATCATTAAACTTACCTCATCAACATGGCCAAATATGTCTGTAACATATCAAAATATAGTATAGTATCTTTATATTTCAGTCCTTGAGACCAAGAGTTGTGCATATAATTTTTTACCTAATATAGATCATTCCATACACTGTTAAATTTACTTTGTAAACATGTTCGAAATATGCCTGGACCAAATAATTCATTATAGTACTTATTTAGAAACATTTTTATTCTAATATCATTTTTCCGTTAAAAAGCTCTGAATTAAGGTGATAACAATGAACTAATGTGTCACATTTAATCCTCTAGAGATTAGCAATTTTTTACAATGTGGGGATGCAGGTGCATCTTAACTGCAAAATTCATTGTTTACATCTGAGACATTGTGCATTATATAGAGAATTACATTATATAGAATTGCATCATAAAGATCTACTGTATATATAACGTATGTATACATATATATATATATGTGTATGTTACAGGCAACTTTTAATTTAGTAATTTTGTCTTTAATAGTTACAGTGAAACCTCGTTAATAGGTCACTCGAATAAAATGTCATTCTGCATATTATGTCATGTTTTACCTCCAAAAAACACTTTTTTATTGTGCATGACTAAGATTAACAACATTCCACATTCCCTTTCCTTATAAAAATTGTTTGACGTAGCAACAAGTTCTTTGAATGCAACAAGAATTGAAATTGTAGCTGATGTTTTGAAAGCAAAAAAAACGGACCGGCAGTAACATCTGACAGCGATCATGAAGAGGAACCTCCCAAACCGCTTATTGCAAAGAAAAAAGCCTTTATTGGTAAATTAAGGAGCTATATTTTGTCTTTGATTGACACACAGATAGCATCTATAATATGCTGTATTCCTAAGAGAAGATAAATTTTATTTCAGAAAACTGACATCAAACAAAAATAGGTTTTTTTGTAGGGCAGTAACAAATGGGTACGTATTGAACTGTACAATTAAATATATAACTTTCCTTAATTTGCCATCCATTTTACGAATTCCAATTCTTGTTCTACCGATTTATATAATTTATAACATAAATTTAGTAATAGACATTCTTATTATATATAAACATTTGGAATTTTATTTTACATTTTAATATAAACTCTGTTTAGTAAGTCATTTTTAAGTGGACCTGAGAGTGACATACTGGTTTGACTGTATAGATTTCTTGAATATATAAATTATGGATTCAAAGGTTTTTAATATCTAAAATATTATTACTATTAAAGATAAAGATGACATTATTATATTACAGGGTGTCTAACCACCTGAAAAAGTCAGGAAAATTTGAAAATTTTGAACTTTCAAGAAAAAAAATAGGAAAATGTTTCTTATAAAATTAAGGATTTGAAATTGTAGTGCCATTAAAATCAAACTGTGTTCTTCATATGGACTGTAAAAATGATTTCAACCTCTTGTGCAAATCATTTTGTCAAACCCCTTTCAGTCCTTCCTTATAATAATTCAGAGATTTTCCATTCCAGCTTCACTGAAATTTTGAACTGAATGTTGTAGGATTGATTAGGGCAGTGGTTCCCAACCTGTTTTTAGCCGTGCCCCACCAAAACTTCTCTAAAATGATGATGCCCCCTTCCCCCTATAACATATAATTCTTATAAAATTTTAAAAGAATTTACTCCTGATAGAGTAAAAAGCATTTAACATTGATCCTGAAACGTGTCGAAGTAATGGATGAATCAAATATTTTTTATAATCATCTGATACTCCTCGTAGTTTACTGGCACACTGTCACCACGTATGCGTGATGTATAGAGTTCTCAGAATCCTTGATTAGAAAAATCAATAATTTTGAATAAAACATTTTTGTCTTATTTAATCACAGAATTTCTATGATTAAATTACGCAACAATTTCTAATCAGAATAAAACGTGATAAAGGAAGGTCGTCAAGTAATTGTTAAATATACACTTGAATAGTTTCATGTGTAAAATTGATTTTCATGTGACATATTGCAGTGCGACTCATTTCAATAAATAATCAAAAAAGTTGTTTAAAATTCTAAAATACTTATAAATCAGAAAAATTATAAAGAATTTTTAAATATATAAAAGGTATCTAGATATGTTAAAAAGTATTTTCTATAATTGTTCTGGAAGAATTGTATTTAAAACTTTTGAATGGATATTTTTTTTAAATTGATTAAAAAACTTTTTTTTTTTTTTTTTTTTTTTTTTTTTAAATTTGAATGTGTAACTTTTATTTACAGTCTACAACATTACTATTAGAAAAACAATTCAGAAGGTATGGGTTCACAGAAATTCCGAATTGTCCCCTTGAAAAGTTAAATTGTCCCCTTGAAAAGTTAAATTGCCCCCCTGAAAAGTTAAATTGCCCCCCTGAAAAGTCAAATTGCCCCCCTGTGGGGCGTACGCCCCCCGTTGGGAACCACTGGATTAGGGGATTCAGTTTGTTTACTTCTCTTTGTTTGGGAACTGAATGTTTGTTAGCTTAATTTATTGAATATTTATTATTTGTATTAGAGTATGTCGATGCAATCTGTTTAAACTGTGACTGATGTGATAAAGAATTTCATAACTAATTAGACAAAATGGATAGAACCTGATGCTTAAAATGTGTATCTGCAAAATGTTTAGCATCTAAAATGTTCAATTTGTAAATTTTGCAAAATATTATGTAACAAATCAGGAATTTATTCCTCAGAATCAGCTGTGAAAGTTCCACACTCAAATTCACAACTTTTTAAAGAGTTTTTGTGTGTGACATCACAAAATCTTGATACCTGGAATCTTTTTTATTATCAATTATTAAAATTAATTATTATTAAAATCATTGTTGATCTGGAATAGATGCCCTGATATTAAGAATGAAGAAAAACAGTTTTTATCTCCATCTAACATCTAACATAAATTTATTTACAAAGTAGATGTTTCGACTAGTACTTCAAATCCTATCACTAATTGAAATTAATGTAAATAACCAAATTACTATCAATAAAATTAAAATAGAAATTAATATTCTGATTTAAGTCTCAATTATATTATGTAAAAAATTATATTGTTTGTTATATATATTTTTTTTATCCAATAATTTTTCAGTTTTTGCCACTGTCCTACCAAAAATACTCTTTTGCCAGCAAAATGACCAACTCTACATATGAGCTATATGTTTAATAAACTGTATTTTATCTATTCTTTTTCTGTGTGGCATTTTTTAAATGTGGTTTTTCTTTTCTCTTTTCAGTGTCAATTTGTGCTCACCACCATTACCAGCAACTCCCAGTATATTAATTGAATGAGTATTGTCTGTGCCATATGGTTTGTTAATTCATATCATATCATTGACAATACTTTCTCGATTACACCTAATCCTTTATAAATGTTGGCTGTGGAAATGAAAAAGTAGGGAGTTTTCTCCAATGTTTAGAATTGTGAACAATGGAAGATAATATAATCTACTTCAGCATTAATTCAAGAGCTATAATTTTTTTCAATGCTACTGTTGATTAAATAATTTCAGGTTTTATATTGTTTTATAAATTAATTTCATGACTTTTTGAGAGTATAGATGTTTCATTTGTCAATAACATTTTTTCCTTTTATTATGATTTATGACTTTTCAGTTTGTAAGAGAGTTAATATTAACTGTGAGTTATTCTTAAATGAAAAGCTTATACAGACTCATTTTTAAATATCTATTTGTTTGGTTTTTATTATTTTGTTTACTTATATCTCAATAAAGAATAAACAATTAAATTATTCAGATTTCGAAGTTAGAATTAAAATTTGGCTTAATATAAAAAATATGTCATGAAACCAGATGTATTAAAAATTAATTTTATATTGTAAATAATTGTTAAAAAGCCATTCAATAGTATAATAGTATTTCGTGTAAAAATGAATGTAGGAATCATAAAAAACAAAAACCTGTTGTGAATAATTATTGTTCATAATTGGTTTTTAAAAAACTGGGTACTTATCTCAGCTAGGAGATAATCGCTAAAAATGGTTGATTGCCAATCTTGTTTATTGTAACCACATACACTCAAAATTAGTAATTTGACATGTTTATTAAATACATAAAATTGTTTAAAATGGCAAATAACATGAATTTAGTAAACTTAATAAATTTTAAGTAATATAAGAAATGGTAAATAATATATCAAAATTTAGTACACATTTATTAAATGCATCATATCAGGTTGGAAATTTATAGCACTATAAGTAACCAACATAATACAAAACAGTATATTTCTGCAATAATCATGGCACCAAAAATATTGTTTTCTTGTTTTACCATGTAGGGAAAAAAATAAGGGTTGCTGTAATTAGTATTATTATTACCATGCTTGGCACAATTGTATCTGACCTGCCCCAGATAATACGAAGTGCCAATAACTGTTGTTGCTTTGTTTAGAAATAGGTATAGATTGTTTTGTTATTTTGCATGTTTCACTGGTGGCTGTTAGTATACCTTTAAATAGCATTGTATTCCTGCTATCAGAGAGGGGAAAAAATCTTCATTTTTAAGAGTAAATTGCTAGTATCAATGATTTATAAAATTATTCTATAAAAATGGCATCCAATAATGATGACTGTGTAATTATAAATTTTAATATGTATGGCATAAATTGGTTAGTTTTTTTGTAATTCAAGCCTACTGGAATATTTTTTAACAAAACTTTAACGTATGTGAAATTATTTTGTTTAAATCACCAACAATAACAATTGTGAAGTTATTTTTAAAAATATGTAATTTTAATTAGAAACACATTCTGCTTTTTTAGACAAGGCAATAATTGTACTTGATAGTCACTTTGTCAACATCATCAGTAATCACTACCAGAGACAGTGCAACACAGAATATTTTAACGTTTTCAGATTAATCTTAACTAATATATATATGCTGTTTAAAAGAAAAATTGTTACAATTTACTTTGTTTCTATATTTTTGTATATATTGTATTTGCTTTGCAAATGTAAAATTCCCTTATTAATAGATTTCTATTATTTATTATGATAATAGGCTAGTCTAGCATTGTTGGGGTCACCAATAAATCTTTGTTTGCTGCAAATTGACATATGTAATTCTGAAACTAAGCTATTGCATAGTGATCAGTAAAGAACAGTAAAAAACTTTTGTCACCATGCATTATAAAATGTTGCTGTGGGGCTGACAGAACTTACTTTTATCTTTGATGGGATACCAGATCTTTGCTGCATCTAGCGAAGGGAGTTTTTTTAAAATTAACTATTGCTGTAATTTTATTTAATACTGAACTAGCTGTGTCATGACACCAACAATTGCCTGCCTCTGGAATTTCAAATGTAATAAACCAGATTTTCTTTTTGGCACATGATTTTGGGGGAAAAAAAGTAACATTTATTATTCTCAGGTAATTAAGTATATTAACACCAAGAGAAAAACAGTAACTCAGGATTTTTTCTGACAACCCCCTCCCCTTCCCATGGGAGATAACTTTTAGTTTTGATTTCCTTTATATGTTTTTGTGTTTGAATATAATCTTAAACTGGAGATTCGGAAGGATGAAAAAAAATATTCTTTCAGTTGAATAAAGTTGTTTGAAGTTTATTTTTGGATTTTTAACGTGTGTTACATTTCTGCAATGCTTTTTATGCTAATATGTTAAAAATTACCTTGCATACAGAGTTCTGACAAAAGCACTTAGTGGCTTAGTTTATTTCACTTTTACATTCTTCATTATAAAAAAAATATGGCCTTCGCAGTAGACTGCAGGCACATGTTCAAAAATCTTACCCCTCTCTGGATTTGTTCTGCAGGCACTTATGTGCTGGACGGTTCCAAATGAACCTGGTGTTCAGTGTCCCATTGTCAGGGTAGTCAGCAATATAGATACAGGCTTTGCTTATCCAGCCAGTCGAATTCGTTAAAAGACCCTTAAAGTAACCCTCTAATAACCCCTCTGACAAATTCTGATATATGATTTTACTTCTCACCTCCTTAAAAAATATTACTTAGTATATTTCCAAACAGTCTGGCAAAAAATAAACCTAAAAATCAGTAATAACAGATATGCCAATCAATGATCTGAATCAAATGGCACTTTCACTTGGCATGATGTAAACTGGGAGAAATAATGATTTTCAATGCTTTGTTTTTTGTTGTTGTTTTGTTAAAAACTTATCTACATTTTGTCTAATATATTAACAACATTTTTATAAAGAAGTAGGAAAGAGAGGGGCTAAAGCCAGCCCCATTCAAATGAAAACAATTTTGTAAAGTCTCATCAGCTTTTGCAAAAACTTAATTTCTATTTTCTATGTTTGATAATTCATTTGTGAAAAACAACTTTGTACAAAAAGAAAAAATAAATATTGACTAAATTTCTAACATGTAAATCTTTAGATCCAAGGCCTCAATGGCAGCACTTCACTTTTTTTAAAGAAAAACTCTTTATTTAATATTAGAAGCAGAGTTTCTCCCAGACAGTTTTAGAAGGAGGCTGCACCCTGCCTGCCCTTTGGTTTACAAAATAGCACCTTTGTTGCCCCTCATAAAAATAATTAGCACCCTTCTTGCACCTCATTAAAAAAAATGCCCTTTCTTCTTTTTGCATTAAAAAATTTGCTTTCTTAGTAAAAACTGACTCAATGTCTTAAAAAGAGTGCCTTGACTTTTAAATATAAAAAGTGGCTTTAAAAACCAAAAGAATAACCTTTAACAATTAAAAAAGTGCCCTTGAGAATAAAAAAAGTGCCCTTTTCTGACCAGCAGCACCCTGCCCTTTTTAAAACCTGGGAGGAAACTCTGTTAAAAGCTTTCAACCCAGACGGGGGGGTCGTGAAAATATTACTTTTTATTTGACGGGTCTTATATTTTATTTATGTTAAAATTTGGCTAGCTTCAATAATAAAATGGCCGTCTTATAATAATTATGTATTCTTGCATAAAATTTGGGCATCCTTCAATAATTAGAGCTGAAGTCATAGACATTATATTGATATTAATTTATATATATTGGGGTGGAGGCTTAAACAAATAAATCCATCCATTTATATTTACAAAAGAAGAGCAGAGCTACATCAATTATAACCGAGTTATAATCATCTAAAATTTAGGAGGCTTTGATTTAAAAAAAAAAAAAAAAAATCCCTTCCTTTTATAAAATGTGTGTCTGTTGCATTAATCAGAGCCCAAGTTATAGTTATTTTGTCCTTATATTACAATTACATTAAAATTTGGCTGGGTTACATCAATTAAGATCTGAATTATTGCTATTTTAATTTATCGGGTCTTATATTTATTGTATACTAATATCTGAAGGGACTTTTGAAAAAAAGCCAAGAAATTTTTCTCTTGTGATGATTATGTATAAATATTATGACATGTTGTGTTAATTAGAACCCAAGTTGCAATTGTTTTAATGTGTCAGCCCTTTATATTGTAATTAGACAAAAAGTGGGGGATTTCAACAACTAAATCCCTCCTTGTTAGGACTTCTCCTTATGTTTATTGTACAAAACATAGCAGTGCTACATCAGTTAGACTCCAAGTTATAGTCGTTCGAATATGTAGTCTTATATTTATCTTATGCTAAAATTTTAGCGTTAATTAGAACCCAAGTTATAGCCATTTTAACATGTTGGACCCTTATATTGTAAATTACACTGAAATTGGGAGTTGCTACTTGGACAAAAAAAAAATTACAAAGTTTTTCTTTATAATGATTATGTTTATAAATGTAAAATTTGGCTGTTTTACATTGATTTGGACCCAACCTATAGCCATTTTAATTTGTCAGCTTTGTATTTATTTTATATTAAAATTTCGGGGTGAAGCTTTAATACGGTGAAGCTTACTTGTGGTTACTTACGGTGATACTTCGGGGTGAAGCTCTCTTGAGGTACGCAGAGACACTGACAAGTTAATATTAAACCAATGGGAGGATTCTTTTTAAATTTCTCATTTGAAATTCAATATTTTTAAAAGATTATTTTTGCATAGAACAGCTGAGGTTGATCTCGTTATTAACTTTTTTGATTTTGGTTCCAGTTTTTTTCTTTAATAAAGATACTTTCACTTTCAAAACTAGTTCTGAGAATAAAACTGCCTTTATTAAAAAATCTGCAACCAAAATCGAAAAAGTAAAAAAAAGATTGACCTATGCAAAAAAAAAAAAAAAAATTCAAATTCAAATGAGAAATTTGGAAAGAACCCTCCCAAGGTTTAACATTAGCTGGTGAGTGTCTTTGCAATACTGGAGAGTCCCTTTAAGCTGCAACGCTCTATTAACTGAGCTATCTTGGACAAATTTGGAGAACACAATTCACTCAGACAACCTTTTGATAACATCTAGTCTGTTATCTGAAACAGTTCAACAGAATGAATCACAGTTAATGGATTTCCAAGTAAACACTGGATGTGTAATTACATTTCATTAAATCAACTCAATTATTCTAATTGAAAATAAGTCATAGGAGTTGTAATTTTTCAACTGAGTGAAAAAATATCTAGGCAAGGATTTGTACTGATTAGAAGAATCGGGTTTGATTAATGAACTGTAATTATGTATCCAACATTTACTTGTAGTTCCATTGTCGGCAATTTATTCTATTGAACTGTTTCAGATAATAACAGAGCTGATGTCATTAACAAAAGGTTACCTGAGTGAATTGTATCCTCTTTATTTGTGCAGAATAGCTCAATTGGTAAAGCATTTCCGCTTTAGCCAAGGTCCTGGGTTTAAATCCTGGCCTGGACACTTTTTCATTAAGTTGGGAAACTACAACTCCTGTGATTTATTTAAGAATTAGAATGGTTTTGTTGAATTAATTAAATGTAATTAGATATTCAATGTTTACTAGGAGTTTCATTAACTGTGAGGTATTCTGTTGAAAAGTTTCAGATAACAGACCACATATTATCAAAAGGTCTGGGTGAATTGTATTCTCCAGATTTGTTAGCTCAGTTGGTAGAGTGTTGGATGCTTAAGCCTAGGTCAAAGGTTTAAATCCCGGCCTGGACACTTTTACTCAGTTGGAAAATTGCAACTCCTATGATTAATTTACCAATTAGAATAATTGTGTTCATCTAATAAAATGTAATTACGTATTCAACATTTACTTGGAATTACATTGAATTATTTCAGATAACAGACCACATGTTATTATCAAAAGGTTGTCTGAGTGAATTGTGTCTACCCAATTTGTCCAGGATAGCTCAGTTGATTGGTATAGTGTTGGCAACTTAAGCCAAGGTCCTGGGTTAAAATTCTGGCCTGGATATTTTTTCACTCGGTTGGAAAATTACAACTCCTATCATTATGTATACTTGTATAAATTTTGCCCTTGTTACATTAATTAAAGCCAAATTTTAGCCCTATTAAGGTGTTATGTCTTTCTATTATAACTACAATAAAATTTGGACAGGCTTCCACAAAAATAACTCTTTTTTTTTTTCATGATTATGTATAACCATACAAATAATTGGCAGGTCTTCATCAAGTAGAGCCTCAGTTATAATTTGAATATATTTCTCCTTATATTTATTTTATACTAAAATTTACAGATTGCTCTTATAAAAAAAAAAAAAAAAAACTCTTATAATGATTATGTATACTCAAATAAAATTTAGGTGCAATGTTGAATTCAGATGTTTTTCTCCAGGGGATGCATTTTGCAGCTGGAAAAAACATTATGTAATTCAGCGATGAAAATTGTATGTTTGAACCATTATCAGATACAAAATCTCAAATCAACTCGTGTGCGGGGTCTGTAACCAAAATCGAAAAAGTAAAAACTAACAACATTAGATTGACGTCAGCTATCCTATGCAAAAAAAATAATTTTAAAATGCGAGCGATAAATCGCGAAAGAACCTTCCCTTAGACTTAACATTAGCTTGAGCGTTTTTCCGCATGACTGATGTAGTCTCTTAACTGCATACTACAGATCAGTTTAAACCACGTGATCCAACCAGTCGAAATTGTTAATTAATCAGCCTGTATTATCGCCCAACCAATCAAAATCCACAAAAACCGATGGGCAAACAAAATTCTCATCTGGTTGTAAAGTGGTTGCTAGCGAGGCTAACGAAAAAGAAAGGCTGCCGCGGTGCTTTACGCGTATCTTTTTTTACAGACTGCCGGAGTCACGTGATGCTCAAATGCACCAATGCAGTTGTACGAAAAGAGCATCACGTCACTCTAGCGGTCTGTAAAAAAAGATAAGTGGAATGCACTGCGGTAGCCTGTCTTTTTCGTTAGCCTCGGTTGCTAGGGTATGACGTCAGTTAAAACTGAATCACTGAGTGCGTTCAGCAGACCTAACCAATGTGACCGGTTACTTACAGGGGCGGTAAGTAACTGGTTTCTAACTGGACGAACTGGTATTATTTACTAGCAGCGCTATCTGTATTACATCATCGTAATTATAGTCGCCAATTCCTTTGAGATAAATTTTCATGTAACCAATCACGTGACCCACCTAACCAAGATTTTTTTTCGGATTAGTTCGGTCCTTTACCGGTTACTTGCGCTGAACGACGTTGGTTGCGTATCGGTTAGCAGCACTGAACGCCTTGGTAACTAACCGACCTTACCGGTGACATTGCTGGACGCGAACAAAATGTTGCATTCCATATTTTTTACGAAAAAAGAAATATTGAACTTATTAGTCACGATTACATGTGTACAAATGGAAACTTTTGAAAAGCGAAGACATTTTATTTAAAAGTGTAATTCATAAAATATTTGAACGCTATATGTTTTAGGCTACAACTTCTAAATTCTTTACAAAGATGCCCAAAGGTCAGTTCAAAAAACAAATGAGAGTTTAAAGAACAAACTCTCAACATTTGAGAGAGTGCTTGTTCTTGCCTTGCCACCAATCTGCACACAAGTGTTTTACTCAGGGCTACACTACATACCGGGCTTGCTCATTCATTATGATGACGTCACAAAAGGTGGCTGACTAGGAGGAAAGACATACAGCGATTGGCACAAAACGATGGGCGCGTTGCTTTGGACCAATCGCTGGTCGCGGTCAGCCACCATTTGTGACGTTTTGAGAGTGAATGAGCAAGCCCGGTTTCTAGTGTTGCCTTGGTTTTACTACAAAATCGTCTCAATCAAATCAATTTTCTTTCCTGTATGTGGTTACTCTCACATAGAGATACTCTAGAAACAGGGTGCCTCGATATGAGAGTGGCGACATACGGATATACACATTTGATTGGTTGAGATGATTCTGGACAAAATCGAATCTCCAAGCATTTTGGACAGATCGCCAAGCTAACCTAAACGTCATACCTTGGTCATCGAGGCTAACGAAAAAGACAGGCTACCGCGGTGCATTCCACCTATCTTTTTTTACAGACCGCTAGAGTGACGTGTTATTCTTTTCGTACACCTGCATTGGTGGATTCGAGCATCACGTGACTCCCACGGTCTGTAAAAAAAGATACGCGTAAAGCACCGCGGTAGCCTTTCTTTTTCGTTAGCCTCGTTGGTCATACACGACCGGTTCGTGACATTTTAAAACGGCACACTGAGTGTACATCTTTATACGGCGATTGGCACAAAGTTTTGTGCCAATCGCCGTGTATAAAGATCATCCACGCCGTGTGACGCTTTAAAAGTCATGAACCTGCCACGTATAAGGAAAGGGCACCTGACGTCACTGTTGGTTAAACTACTGTTGGTTTGGGAGAAAAACCTGTTCGTTCTTTACGGCTCCTACAGTACATATGAGATGGAGGGATTTGATTGGTCTATGTTAAACCGGTCTATGATATGATTGGCCTACGTCGCCATGACGTTTCCTGTAATGATAGCTGCGACAAAAATGCAGTAGTAGATTGGTTGATGGAACTGTTTGTTTGTAAACAAGCCCTTTCCTTATACCGTAGGTCGCCATCGAATTCGTCCAGGCGAGTATGAGGAAAAGGCGAGGCTAACGAAAAAGAAAGGCAACCACGGTGCTTTACGCGTATCTTTTTTTACAGACCGCGAGAGTCACGTGATGCTCGAATCCACCAATGCAGGTGTACGGAAAGAGCATCACGTCACTCTAGCGGTCTGTAAAAAAAGATAAGTGGAATGCACCGCGGTAGCCTGTCTCTTTCGTTAGCCTCGAGGAAAAGGCATCTGACATCACTGTTGGTTGAATTACGGTTGGTTAGCAAAAAAACCTGTTTGTTCGTTTTGACTCCTACTATACACATGAAATGGGGAAATTTGATTGGTCTACGTTGAACTGGTCTATAATATCATTGGCCTATGTCGTCATGACGATTCCTGCAATGATAGCTATGACAAAAATGAAGTGGTACATTGGTTGATGGAACAGTTTGTTTGTAAACATGCCCTTTCCTTATTAACAAGTTCTTGTTCTTGAAATAGAATATGCATAGTTTGGACAAACGCGTATGTCTATGCAGAATCTCAGCATCACATGGCGCCACTCTCATATAGAGGTACACTACAATACACCGCTAGGGTCGCGTGGTATCACGTGACTCAAGAAGTCTGAAAAACAACTGTAACGCAATTACACCACACAAAAAACACTGACGCAAATGGCGAATTCTCAGCCTGTGCTTAGGCTTAGATACAGCGCCTAGAATACATAGTGTGGAAACTGGCTATCCTTGTAATGCTTTAAAAAGTGCTAAAAAGTTGTAGCCTGTAAATGTGCAACGGTGCTCCGACGATAATAAGCTCTAATAGCATCGTATGGACCCTATTCTCCGTTTGGGTTCGAGGCTACAATTTCCGAAGTGTTTCCCCAAAGCACGTGACTCAACATCACGAAATTCTGGTCCGTTGCTGCTCTATGACATGTAGGATTGCGTTGGAAACGAGTCGTTGCATAATAAAGGACTACAATGTGGGCAATGTTTCCCAAAGCACGTGACTCTGACGTCAGTGGAAATAGGGCGAGGCTAACGAAAAAGACAGGCTACCGCGGTTCATTCCACTTATCTTTTTTTACAGACCGCCAGAGTGACGTGTTGCTTATTTCGTACATCTGTATTGGTGGATTCGAGCATCACGTGACTCCCGCGGTCTGTAAAAAAAGATACGCGTACAGCACCGCGGTAGCCTTTCTTTTTCGTTAGCCTCGGAATAGGGTCCATTAAGCTGCTTTCTGTATTATATAAGCTAGCAGATGGCGCTGCGATCCAATCGTTATCTTTTCAACAACGTTGTACATGTATTGGATTCAATTTTTTAGTACTATTTTGTAGCAGATTTCCACACTATGTATTCTAGGCGCTGCAGCTTAGACAGTTGTTTTTGTCCAAACTATGGCAAAACTACATTCTGGACTTCACGATACTCGCCTCGACGAGTGAGAAAATTTAAGAAGCATTAGCTTGGCGATAATGTCAAGCTCTCTAAGATGCTTGGTGATTCGTTTTAGTCCAGAATCGTCTCACAACATCAAATTTTATATACAGTGTGCCCGCTAAAGTCCGTTGTCACTCCAATAATTTCTGAACGGCAAGAGCTATAGTCATAAAAGTGGGGTCTAGGTATAGTAAAGTTTCCATACGCTACGCAAGGAAACCACTTACAGCGCCACCTGGTGGCTAAATTTGGAGTTAGCGTTCTTATTTCAAAAACAGTACGAGATACGGGAAAAAAGTCAATTACAAAGTTGTTCAGCATCATTGATTTATTACAAACAAATCTTGCTCGCAAAAATGATTCAAATGGTAAGCACAAAGCGCTCATGAGTTTGATCGAGTTGTACAAAACTGCACTTATCGGACATGAGGTTCATATATCTGCGATACTCAAAATGGTGTCCTTGAGCAACAATACACGTCTGGACACGGGATTGAACTTCTCGCTTCACATTGTACAACATGGCAGGTGACACGCTGGCACAAGCATCCATAATATGGTTTCGAAGCTCCTGCAATGTTAGTGGAGGTGTTGCATACTCTCGCTGTTTCATGTATCCGCACCATTTATGCAAAATGGAAAAAAATACTTTTTCACGGTATGGGATATTAAGATTTATTTATCTAAAGATGAATACTGTATATCTACTCACAACTGAAACTCTGGAGTGTGACCTTTTCTCATTTCTTCCGCATTATGTCGCGTTATAATTTTGGAAGTTTCGAACCAAATAAATTTGCATTTTATGCCTTCTACTTTAAACATTACTTACTTTATGGAAGGTGTCTTCTCTTACTAAATCTATGATGCTGAACAACTTTGCAATTGACTTTTTCCCCGTATCCTTTACTGTTTTATAAATAAGAACGCTAACTCCTAATTTAGCCACCAGGTGGCGCTGTAAGCTGTTTCCTTGCGTAGCGCAGGGCAACTTTATTGTACCTAAACCCCACTTTTATGACTAAAGCTCTTGCCCTTCAGAAATTATTGGGGTGACAATTGACTTTAGCGGGCACACTGTATAGAGGCACCTTTAGTCTCACTCATATAATTGAACTAGTCCAGGCAAGTATTGCTAAGTTCTGGCATGTAGGTAGGTTTGCCATAGTTTGGACAAACATGTCTGTTTAAGCACAGTCTGATCATCGTATGCGGCCTGTCTAGGCTCTCGGTTAGTCTAGGCATAAAGGCACTCTAGGCTGAACTTTTCGCATGGTTTCTCGGATTGCTACTCTATCCGCATGGGATCACTTGATACTGGCTCGGTGGAGTTTTCAGTTTTACAAAATGCAGGGCCTGAATATCACAGGGACATGTGTCCCGAGGCCACATTTTCAGGCGATCTCAAAATATATTTTCTCCACTCTCTGTTACAAATTAACACAAATTTCCTTTTATCGATCACATAAAAAATTAATTTTTACCATTCATGCAAACAAAATTATTGCAATGTTCTTCAGTGACGACAATAAAATGCAATGTATATTTCGAAATTCAGAGAAGAACAGATATTACACCAAACATGTTTCATTCAGTCCCTGAAGTTTAGAGTTTTACTTACTCTAAATAGCATTATAGCGCAGAAGATTTTACAGTCCCATAAATTTTGAAACAGATGTGTTACACTCACGCACAGAAGTTTGGCGACTTTTTGATTGGCGCGATTTTCAAGCCCGTGCCAAACCAAATAACTTAATACAATAGCCAAGTTACCAGTAAATGTAAAAATCTCCAAAATTTGGCGACTTTTTTCCTTTTTATAAAAAAAAAAACGGTGCGTGAGTGTACAACATCATCGCCAATTTTTTAATACATTTTTACATGTGTCTATAATGTATTTTTCTTTTAAAAAGCTAGGGTTAAAATTTTGAGCTGCACATAAAGCAATTTATCATGTTTAGAATACAATTTTTTGAGAAAGGGGAGCTCCGAGCTCCAACGCTATCTATGTGGCCCGGTTCCACTTAAGCTCGTATTCACAGTCAACCTCAACCTAGAAAACCTGTGTCGAACGCTCAAATAGCATCCATCATTAATCTGATTGGACATTGGCCGCAATCAGGTCTAATCAGGTTAATCGAGAATTTCAATTAGGCATTCGACCGAGGTTTTCTAGGTTGAGGTAGATGGTGAATATATAAGCATTAGGGTTGATCAGGCTATGACCAAATGCATCCAGACAGCTTCCTTCTACAATGGATGGATAGAGTGATATCGCTAGCGAGCACAGAAGAATGCGGAGAGTTTCTTTTAGAGCGCATAGAACCCCCTTGTCGATGCGTAATGAAAAAACAAAATTGACAAGATCCACTTCACTGATAAAACATTTAAATGTGACCAGTTGACGAGCTAGAAACAACGTTTATGTTGAGAACAAGTACGTAGAGTGCCTCCTTATGAGACTGGTGATATATGGGGAAATACAAATTGATTGATCGGGACGATTTTGCGCAAAATCGATCAAGAAGCAACTTGGTGACTCTGCCAATATCGCCAACTAATATTTGTCGACTTCTCTCATTCGTCTAATGGATCAATTTCATTTGACACCATAGCCTAGAAACTATAGTTGCTACAGTATTTAACTTAGCAATCCCTGGGCATTTTGCTACCCCACTAGCTTTTGTTGATTTTGATTGGTTGTATGCAAATTGGAGAATTGTGGTCACGTGTTTGAAATTGACCTGACGAACTCATCCATGCGAGTATTACCAAACTCTGGAATCTAAGTTTGTTATATTTTGGACAAAATATCTAGTCTGAGCATGTACATATTGCTGCTCTCTTATAAAGACACCCTACCTTTAAAGTACCAGCAAGGCTTCACTAGATACCGGCAAGGCAACACTAGAAACCGGGCTTGCTCATTCACTCTCAAAACGTCACAAATGGTGGCTGACCGCGACCAGCGATTGGTCCAAAGCAACGCGCCCATCGTTTTGTGCCAATCGCTGTATGTCTTTCCTCCTAGTCAGCCACCTTTTGTGACGTCATCATAATGAATGAGCAAGCCCGGTATGTAGTGTAGCCCTGATACCGGGCTTGCTCATGCATTATCATGACGTCACAAAAGGTGGCTGGCCGCGACCAGCGATTGGTGCAAAGCGACGAGCCCGTCGTTTTGTGCCAATCGTTGTTGGTCTCTCATTTTGTCGTTTCGCTTTGTACCAATCGCTGGTAGCGGCCAGCCACCTTTTGTGACGTCATGATAATGAATGAGCAAGCCCGGTATCTAGTGTAGCCCTGGTACCAGGAACTTATGAACCGTTTAATTTTGAAAGGTCTGTGTTTATTGGTCGTAAGTCGCCACTCTCTTATAGCGAGACCAACGATACAAATCCATCGTTTTGTGCCAATCGGCGTGCAAAGATTATCCAACCCGTGTGAGGTTTTAAAAGTCAGGAACTGGCCGTGTATTTCGTTGGTCGCGCTTAAGGCTCCTACAATCCGGGCTGACTCACGACGCCATTTAATTGCCCGTAGGAGAAGAACGATTGGCCATGCCCATGGGCAACAAAATGATTGGTGATTCAACTTGTGTTATCGCGACTTACGTTATACACGGCCAGTTCGTGACATTTAAAAGTCACACTCAGTGATCATCTTTATACGGCGATTGTTACAAAGCGGCACGCCCACCATTTTGTACCAATCGCCGTGTAAAGATGATCCACATCGTATGACGTTTTAACCCTCTAACCGAGGCTAACGAAAAAGAAAGGCTACCGCGGTGCTTTACGCGTATCTATTTTTACAGACCACCGGAGTCACGTGATACTCGAATGCACCAATGCAGGTGTACGAAAAGAGCATCACGTCACTGTAGCGGTCTGTAAAAAAAGATAAGTGGAATGGACCGCGGTAGCCTGTCTTTTTCGTTAGCCTCGCCTCTAACAGTCTTGCAAAAGGGCAAATCTGTAATTTTTTTTCTCTGCATTTTGTTTTAAATGCTAAGAAAAACTAATTTTTCAGCACTGAATATAAAACAAGTTAATTGATTATTATTCATTGCTCAACCCATTAAAAATGCATTAAATCAATAGAATTTTATTACTTTAAATAATGCTTATATTGCAATGAAGCCTGGAACTTAGTGAACGTATTAACACGGGCTTGTCAATGAGAGGGTTGTTAAAAATCATCAACCGGCCACGTATAACGTAGGTCACGATCGAACTCGTCCAGGCGAATATTAACAAGTTCTTGTTATTGAAATAGAATATGTCTAGCTTTGGCATAATTTGGACAAACGCGTTTGTCAAAGCAGAATCTGAGCATCGTATGGCGCCACTCTCATATAGACACACACTTCATTAGACGGCTAAAGTTACGTGGTATCACGTGACTCAAACGGTCTTAAAAATTTTATAACGCAATTACACCAAACAAAAAACACTGACGCACGCTCATACTGTGCTTAGGCTTAGACAGATGTTTTTGTCCAAACTATGGCAAAACTACATGGTCTTTATCCACGAGTGGCAACAACCACGTCTCTTCGGGTATTTGCCCTCCGAAAAAGACTGTTTATTGGAGGCAGGAGAAGCAGTGTTAAAATGCTCTTCACGCCTATTGCTGTTTTGTCTTCTATATACCCGCAGATGACGTGACAAGGGTGAAGTCCATTCCAGACTTCACGATACTAGTCTTGACGAGTGAGACAATTTAAGAAGCATTAACTTGGCTATAATGAAAAGCTCTCTAAAATGCTTGTGATTCGTTTTAGTCCAGAATCGTCTCACCGCATCAATTTTTACTTTCTTCTATCTATAATAGAAGAAAGTATTGTAATTGAAATTTTTTTCGACTTCCGGTTTTTGACGGATTTACACGTTTTAGGGGTCAGAGATTCCGAAAAACATGTTTTTACAAAATGTCTGTCTGTCCGTCTTCATTGTATCATCGAAAAGTGTATGAAGTTATGCTTCAAATTGAACCTAATTTTTTTTCTATGTTTTTGGCTATGGCAAGCAGATTCTATCAGAATTTGGAGATATTTCGACGAAAGGGGGCGCTGTGATCGATATTTTTGTTCCATTTTCACTATTGTACCATCTAAAAGTGTATGAAGTTATGCTTCAAATTGAACCTATTTTTTTCTATGTTTTTGGCTATGGCAAGCAGATTCTATCAGAATTTGGGGATATTTCGACGAAAGGGGGCGCTGTGATCGATATTTTTGTTCCATTTTCACTATTGTACCATCTAAAAGTGTATGAAGTTATGCTTCAAATTGAACCTATTTTTTTTCTATGTTTTTGGCTATGACAAGCAGATTCTATCAGAATTTGGGGATATTTCGACGAAAGGGGGCGCTGTGATCGATATTTTTGTTCCATTTTCACTATTGTATCATCGAAAAGTGTATGAAGTTATGCAGATAATTGAACCAATTTTTTTTCTGTTTTTGACCATAGCCTGCAGGTGAGGTTGAATTCGGGGATATTTCAACGAAAGGAGGCGCTGCCATCGTGATTTTTGTTCGATTTTCACTATTGTATCATCGAAAAGTGTATGATGTTATGCAGATAATTAAACCAAAATTTTTTAATATGTTTTCGGCTGTAGCCAGCAGGTCCTACTAGAATGTGGGGATATTCCGCCGGAAGGGGGCGCTGTGATAGCCATTTAAAGATTTCAAATTCAAAAAGATGTATAAAAAAATTAGAAATCCTAAAAGTTTTTTCCGTTAGTTCGGCCTTGATCCGGAGCAGTTTTTGTTTTGTCTCTATATTAAAAAATGGCGGAGATATAGCGGTTTGAAATTTTAGGGTGGTTGACATTTTCAAACAAGACAGCAGAATTCATCCATAAAGGGGTTTAATTTATGAATTTTAGTTAACAGGGTTTCAGCAAATTTTCTTTCATTGTTGTAACCATTGTTGCTATTCTTAAATGCTTAACACTATATATTTATATTCGCCAACGTCAAATTCTCGCCAAGCTCGGCGGCAATTGACGAAATATCGACAAAAATATGTTGCCACAAATGAAGCCAACTTCACTATAGAAGACTAATTTGGCGATATTCTCATTCAAATTCAATGTTGACGAGAACTGGGAATGAATCTTCTTTAATTGGGTTCCACTCATTTCAGTTTCGTGTTTTCCAGTAAAATTATCTAAAATCCTAAAACCAAGGAATAGGGAGACTATCTGTTCCTGTCGGTACAGGCCAGAAGAACTTTTCGTAGTTTAGTATACATCAGTTTATCGCATCCCAGTCAGTAACCCGATGATTCGCAAGCAGCTGACGTACAACAGAATGACGAAAAATATTAATTTTATTGGCGAAGTGAGGACGAAATTAGAAGTATTAACATGATTGAGATAGAAGAAAGTTTTGGGATTGGCACATCCGACTAGTTATATATCGAGGCACCTTTAGTCTCACTCATATAATTGAACTCGACCAGGCGAGTATCGCTAAGTTCTGGAATGTCGGTTTACCATAGTTTGGACAAACGCGTCTGTTTAAGTACATCTAAGTACATATATTAAGTTTGATCTATGTCACCTGTCACCAGTTTCATATAAAGGCACTCTAAGCTGAACTTCACATGGTTTCTTGGATTGCTACACAAACCGCATGGGATCATTTGATGTTGGCTCGGTGAGCTGCTGGTCTGGCGTTTGTTTTATCAAATGCAGGGCCTGAATATCACAGAGGCACACCAGGCATGTGCCCCGAGCTACATTTTCAGGTGACTCCAAAATATATTTTCTACACCCTCTGATACAAATTTCTTTTTATAGGTCACAGAAAAAAATAATTTTTACCATTCATTCAAACAAAACTATCGCAATGTTCTTCAGTGACGACAATAAAATGCAATGTATATTTCGAAATTCAGAGAACAGATATTATAGACCGGGAGGCGACAGCACAAACAATCACCTCATCGAGTTCACGGCTGAAATTCCAGAATTAGTTAAAACTCGATTCGCATATTAAAACGCAATCGGTCTGCCAAGTCATATCTTGGTGGAAAACACCTTAAAACCTGATTTTAGCGGTTGATTTGTAGGTTTACCATTGTGTTTTCCTGCACCCAAAAGTATGAAAACGTGGAGGACTGGGAGCAGGAACACACAATGTTAAAAATCTTCAGTTTTTGCTGCAGACACACTCCACCGCTTTTAGAGAAAACGGTTACTTTACTATATTATGAAACATTTTCATTGGTCAAAATAGGGATATTCTATAGGGAAGTTGCAATCAGCTGATCAACCATTGTACTTCAATTGAAGGTCAGGGGAGTTAAGCCAATCAGAACTGCCTATTTGAACCACGAGGCTAACGAAAAAGAAAGGTTACCGCGGTGCTTTACGCGTATCTTTTTTTACAGACCGCGGGAGTCACGTGTTGCTCGAATCCACCAATGCAGCTGTACGAAAAGAGCATCACGTCACTCTAGCGGTCTGTAAAAAAAAGATAAGTGGAATGGACCGCGGTAGCCTGTCTTTTTCGTTAGCCTCGCCCTTTCCTTATACTTATGTATAACGTAGGTCGCGCTTATAGTGTGACGTCAATCATGACGTTTAGCTTGAAAACTGACTCAAAAGAAACGGTTGTTACGTTGTATTCTCTTTATCATTTGTATATTATAGCTATATCTCACAGCTAAATGTTTTAATACTTTATAAACAGTCGTAACATTTCCTACGATTTATATTAAATAAGAAATGAAACATTGCAAGCATTTGTTTGGAGTCAGTTTCCAAGCAAAACGTCACGACTGAAAGCCCCTATTTACAAAGATAGATTGCATTTATTGTTCACTGCATTATCAAATGTTCCCAATACTGGAAATTACAGTATTGCAAACGTTTGATATCGCAGTAGGCTATCTTATATTAAAATAATTGATATGTTCCTGTAAACGAATTCACACACGATGCGATAACTACTCTGAGATTAATAAAACCTTCCCTAATGTACTAAAACTGTAGTGTAAAAAGTTACATTCAAATAACGATATTTTGACACTATTTATTGATATTTTGACACCAAATAAACACTGCGTAAACGGAACCTGTTTATAATGAAATTATGTTTTATGGTAAAAATTGTATTGTCCCGACATTATGAATACTATACAACTAACCTTTCACAGGTTTTACTGTATAAGTTCTTTTTTTTACCTATTTAAAAACCTGCTAATACGAAATCACAAGGGACAGGAGAAAAATCTCGTTTTTTAGGGTCTTTCATTTTAGTAGGTATGTATGGTAGTCCTAATGTAGAGACAATGAATTTTATATGTTTAAGACAGGATTTCATATTCATACAATGTAGTATATTTTTGTGTCCCAATTTAGAAGCCACTGTCTCACGTTTTGTGAGATTGTACCTGGCAACACTATGTGGTGTTCTATTAACTGAAAAACTAAGAAAAGCTTTTATTATTATTACTATTAAGCATAAAAGTTTGCATTAAACATTAATTTTTAGTGAAATTATTTTCATTAATGTTCCAAAATTTTAAATTCCCTTAAAATACAACTTTTATTTTTTATAAAAATTGTGACAGAAAAGCAATAATTTTATTTAAAAAAACCTGATATCAGCAACTTATTTATATCCTGTTTTTTTCAGACCTTTTTTTTGCATTTCACTGAGACCACTTAGGAGGGGGAAGGGAGCTGTAACCCCATAACTCCCTTCTTTAGGTAGGGTATGCTGTAGTATCACTGTGCACTAATATGGGACTATAATCTAGAATAGTTAGTCTCTTGTATGATAAATAAAAAATTTAAAAAGAAAAAATAGCATTTTCATTTCACTGCGATCGTTTCAGAAGGGCGGGAGGTCGTAATCCTATCAGCACCCACTCCCTCTTTATGTATGCGGTGGGGTCACTGTAAACTAATATGGGATTGATGAGAATGGCTAATTCATAGTGCTGGAGTCGTAAAACAAAAGTGCCAGGGGGTATATGCTATAGGCTAAGGGTATACACTAGAGAGTACATGCTTTAGCATTACTTGAGAAAATCACTGTATACGTAAAAAATCCAGAAGATATATTGCGTATACCACTGTATACCCTTCATTACATCCATGCTAACTCATAGTATTATGACAGAAAAAATTACAAATTTAACTCAAAAATAAACAAAAAATCAGCACTTTTTTAATTTTATTGCGACCATTTCGCAGATGGAAGGGGTTATCTCATCAGCACCTTTCCTCCTTTTTGGGTATGTTGTGGTGTTACTGCACAGATATAGGAGTAATGAGAATGGTTAGTCCGTTGTTGTAGTTGTATGACAGAAAAAGAATTATAAATATACCTTGAAAAGCAAGAAACAAAATCAACCATTTTTTTCCTTTAATTGCAAGCATTTCGGAGAGAGAAGGAGCGTGATAACCCCATCAATCCTTTTCCTCCTCTTTGGGTATGCTGTAGCGTAACTGTACACTAATATGGGACTAAACAGATAGACTAGTGCATTGTATGAAAAAAAATTAAATTTACAAATTTATCTAAAAAAAAAGTAAAAAAAAATCATTCTATTAATTTACATTTCTACTTTATTTTTGGGAGGGGGTTGGTAGCTGTAACCTCATCAGCCTTTTTGGGTTTGCTGTGGTGTGACTGTGCACTATTAAGGGAATGACGAGTATGACTTTAACCGCATCAGCTCCCCTTCGCCGTATTTGGGTATACTGTAGTGTCACTGTACACTAATATGGGATTAACAGAGTGGATAATCCATTGTATCATAGAAAAACATTTAATCTCTAAAAAAAGAAAAAAAATTAGCACTCTATTGATTTCTCTCTTGACTATTTCGGAGGAGGCTGTAGCTCCATCATCCCACCCCTTGGGTATGCCCATGGTTATATTTCTACAATACATTCTTTCAAAGTAGCTGTTGAACAACTGTTACTATTCTTTATTTTCTTTTAGCTGCAATTTGTATGCTTAATTTATAGAATTATAAGGAATCAAGAAAATTACTAATTACTATTTTACTTAAAGAAATTTATTGTGATTGTTTTATTTAACCCTATCACTATGTCCTATCAAAACATGCCCTGTTGTTGCCCAGGACAAATATGCTATCTATTTTTCAAATTAAAACAAAACGAGTACCACTTATATTTGTACAGTTTAAGTTTTACTGTGTGTTACAAACATTATGATATGAGATGTCACCGGCTGAGACTACTTAGTGAGTGATAGATTTTTTTGACAACTTGTTGAAAGTGCTTGGGGTCCGTGTGGACCCCAGGACATAGTGATAGGGTTAAAAGAAAAATAATTTGACTACTGAAAGAAAATTTTATGACATAATTGCCGAGACGTCAATGAGGTAATAAATGTTTGAATTGCATTTTAATAATATAATAACATTTGAATATGAAATGAGTTATTGTGGTGAACAACAAAAAAAAAATATTTTATTTTTATTTTGGATCCAGAACGGATGTATAGTTATACTTTCTGTATTTTGTTGAAAGATTTTTTGTAGCTGGAGAAAAAGTAAATATTAACTTTTGTATTTATTATAATAAAGTTTTATTGCATTTTATTTTGTTGTTTTATTCAAAAGAAATACATATATTAAAAGGTGATATACAAATAAGTATAATCAAAAGTTCTTATAAAAATAGTTTTCTATTCAATTTATATACAATTAAGTTTTATTTTAACTATGATAAATGCATTTTAAATATGATATTCCTGAAAAGACAATAAAAAATAATAAAAGTAACCAAAATATTGAAAAGAAGACTGTGAAATATGAAGGGTGTTTCAAGGTGTTTGATGAAGTTTTTAATGTATGGAATTATTAACGATTCTCAGAAACAGAGATAGAAGTATTCTCTGGCAGATTTGGATAATTATTCTAATCTCTATAGATTTTCACATTATGTAGTTTTTTGAGCAATTAAAAAGCAAATTTAAATTAAAAAGAAAAGTTACTAAACAAGTCTATAAAACAAGCATAACTTCTTTGATGGATATTATTGCAATTATTTCGACTTATAGAAATAATTATGAATGATGAGCTGGTGATAGAACAGAAAACAGTTAAGATGCATCTTTCTAATGATGTTGCAGTATTCATATAATTCCATCAGGGATGTTGACAGAAGTTGTGTCATCTGATAAGGATTATACTTAAGGGTTATTGTATACACATATATCAACTACTAAAACTTCTTTTTATAAGTATTCTTGTAAGAATAACAGGGCCCTGAAAAGCTCAGGGTCTAGTACAACTTTCTTCAAAGCCACCTTTCCTATCCCCTGTAGTAGAATTTTCAATATGAAACTTCAACAAACCAAAATTTATTAGGTACTTTTATGTTAGCTGGGCACCAGTGATATATATATATACATATGTATATGTACACATATTAATATACATATATATGTAAACTTTTTACGAAGATGATTTAATATTCCACGAGAAAATGGCAGTTTGTTAAAGATGGTGAATGATTGCAGTCGATATTAAGAATCATGGCGAGGAGGTTAGGCAACGATGAAACACCACAAGTCTCTTCAATAATCAGCAGCCAATTTCCAGATAAATTGTTTATTAATGAACAGGAGCGATGCCAGTAACAGTTCCCACAGTATCAGGTATAAACTTATAGTCCTCCCCTCAGGCTTGACGATAACTCATTTAATAGATCTTAAAAGGCTGTTGTGAAATTCTAAGTCGCAGAACACCAGATAACGATTTGGTCAGCACTTCCAAACACGACAAAAATCTGCTCTCTAAAAGCTTGTAATGCAGTTTTGTTAACCGCGTGTAGAGTTATTGAAACGACGTAACGTATGCAGGAACCAATGAGTGACAGACAAAATTAAGCTAAGCGAATGAGGTGCGATGGAGAAGATTTAACAAGAAAGAATTCCCAACACAATGGCACATTGATTTTGATGTGAAAAATACTCAGCGCACGAAGCAATGCATGGAATAAAAAATGGATCTTAAAAACATTCGAAATGACAATAAGTGTCTCTCAGAATTTTATAGATTGGGGAGTTGATAAAAGTTACGAATGAACTTAAAGTTTTAGATTAAGATTTGGAATAAGATAATTAAATTAATATACGTGTTACTACTTTTAAAAGGACATTAAATAGGAATAAATATTATTAAGAATTAAGGAAATAATGACTATGTCAGAAGTTAAAATTAATTTAAAGGTATAATGCGAAATAAAATTTTTATATAACACATATATGTGTATATATCTATATATATGTGCATTATATATGTATATATATCACTGGCACTCAGCTAACATAAAAGTACCATTTATCAATATATATATATATATATATATAAAGATAGCTCATTTGATTACTTAATTCTCAGTTGAGTAACTAACTTGCTCTAATTAAGCATTAGTCACACAGCATCTCACAGATAAACAATTATAAGTGGGATAATGTAGTCTTGAAAGTACTCCTCCGATACCGCATCAAGGAAGAAGGTTAGAAACTTACTTTTAGTAAGACTTGTTCACATTAATTAGATGATAAAATCAGTGAATAAAAGCAAACAATTAAAATCAGAAATATTCTCTCTCTCTCTCTATATATATATATATATTAAAAAAAAAAAAAAAAACCCATTAAGGGGAGGATACTGCTCATGAGCCCGAAATAAAGGTCAACTTCAGATTTTTTTTTTTTCATAGAAAGAATAAATTCAACCCAAACAATAATCTTTAATTTCCGAAAAGAAAAAAAAGCTGATTGTTTGAACCATTTAAATGGTGCTTTATAAGGCATGATGAAAAATGTTCTTTCAAGAAAATAATGCTTAAGATTTTACTAATAAAAACTGTATAATCATTATTTTGTAACTTACAGTTAGTCTGTGATTTTTGGATTTACACCTACGAAGCAAATAATTCATCATGTGTGCAGTTATGTCCCATTATACCTGTTTTTTAGTTAATCAGCACTTATTTCAATGGACTGTAACTTAGATTTTCGTATAATTGTTTTAGGGCTTATTCTACACACTATAAACAGGGATCCAAAATTTGCAAAAATAAATAAATACATATTATATATATTATGAACGGTACCTTCCACCTAAATAATAGTTTTCAAAATTAATTTCTTTAAGTGACAATACACAATACTTCTTGAAAGAAGGTGTAAAAACTCAACTATTAAATGTCAAATCATTCCACGAATTCGTTATGAAAAGCTTTTTTTAAATAAAAAAACCATAATTGCTCATTTTGTGTTCTGACAGAAAAATCAGGCATCCTAGATAACAAATATTTCATTAAAAAAAATTTCAATAGCTGTGAAAAAATTAATTATATTCATGAAACTACATAAAATATTTATTTATTATTATTAAATCAAAAGATTCATGATAAGATTTTTAAGATATCTATGTTTCACTGTGTAGAGCAGTTTATTCTTTGAACATAAGACATAGCTGTTACCAATAATGCTTAATTTACAAATGATTTCAACTTTTTTCCATAACTGACTGTAATTATATCATTTGAATTTCAAATTAAGTTATATTACCTATCTAATATCCAAAAATATTTATTTTTATGAACAAATATGTGTCTATATGTAATAGAAAATATTTATTAAAAACAAAACAAAATCCAGTTTAAACAAACAAACAAACAAACAAAAAACAGGTTTTTTTAAACCCTGTTAAATAATGTATGATGTTTAAAAGACAATGTCCTCGCCTTAGGAAAGACTTCAATTATGTACCTCTGAAATAAAACAATATTAATTAAAAGCCTCTTGAATTACTTCCTTTGAGATCTGCACCCCTATTCTTATCCCCTAGTTACAGGGTTGCCAGATTTTATTAGCCAGGCTAAAAAAAAGCCTAAAAGAAAAAAACAGTATGTGCGATTTACAGTTAATTCACAATAACTTATTGTTAATGTAGTTATAAAAGTTTTCTACAAAAAAAATATAAACTTTTATTAAATATTAAAAAAAAAGTCTTTAGGACTCCTAAAAGACAATTATGAATGAAGTATGTCTAAAAGAAAAATTTGAGAAGAATGTATTAAATTAGACTTGAAGATATTTTAAAACTCTAAATTACATAGCTCCGCATATTACTATACATTAAAAAATACATACATACTGCTATTAACGTTAAAAATTGAATTAAAACTAAATGCTATTTTTCCGATTATGTATTTGTATCTATTAACTGATACAGTATTTGACAAAAGAAAATATTTGATAAATATTTAATAAATAAAAATTATCTGACTTGAGAACACCCATATTTAGTTAGTAATCAGTGGGTCTAATGACTTACAGAAATTATATATTTTGATGAATATAAAATAAGGTTTTCGGATACTAAGCAGATTCATTACTTATTTCAGGTAAATCCATATAAACAGATTAAAAAATGAAATAATCAATATTGAAAGATGAATGAGGAAGGAGATAATATTTGAGATTTTACTACATGTAGGTATGTAAAAAAAGAAAACTAAAATAAACTAGTCGTTGGGGGCCACCGTAATACTTACCCATCATGGATATGCATAATGTAAAATATTAAAATAAAAATTGTGTAAACTACTTATAAAATGCATTGCAATTCAAATAAAATCAAGGCTTGATGACGTCACAAACTTTAAAGGCTCGATTACTGAATTGCTTGAAAGAAACATCCTTATAACTCCAAATATAATAATCCTATTAACTAGCGGTTTATTGCATCTGATTAAGCGTCAAATTTCCAATTAAAATATATCTTTGAAGTGAAATTTGGATGAAATACAGGGTCATGAAAAATCGAAGAGTGTGGAAAATAGGATTCCAAATATCTCGGCAACTAGTTATCCGATCGACTTCATGCTTAATGCAAAATTTATGTTTTTTTATTGTCTTTTATATTCACTCCTTAAAATAACCAATTTCGAAAATTTTTACATACCTTTTATCAGAACGAATATTTCGAGAGTCCGAAAAAAATAGTTCCGGTTAATCGAGGTTATTGAAATGAAATAGGCTTCTTCCCATTATTACATACTAAGTACATGCCAAATTGCAAGTCTCTATCTCAATTTTTTCGGGAGATAGAGTGTTTACAGACACACAGACGGACGGCAAAATTTTTTTTCTAAAAATATGTTTTTCGGAATCTCCAGTGTCTGAAACGTGTAAATCCGTCAAAAAAAATTTCGATTTTCAAAACGATTGCAAGACTTACCCTATACTACGTATGATGGGTAAGTAAAAAGAATGTTTTCAAAATAAAATGTTAAAACAAAATAGGAAAATACTTTTTGCTATTCAAAAAAGATATTCATGCATATTTTATTCCTGAAAATTGTTTCAATATTGAGAAATAGTATTTATTACGCTACTTTATGCATGATTTTAAATATTTATGAAAAAAAGATTATAAGACTGACCAATACCCCTTAAATTTAGTAAAAAGTAATATAATATATAACAAAACAACTATTGTCCTAAAATTACAATATTTCATTATTGAAAGCAGTAAAAAATAAAAACAAAATCACGTTAAAGGCCAGTGTACACACAAAAAAAAAAAAAAAAAAAAAAAAAACAATTGGTATGCCTTTTTAAAATTTAGCTGACACATTTGCAAATCTGGGTACAAATCACTAACTCCATAACTATTCCAATATTAATGTTTTCATTATTAAGAAATTGGGCTATTTATTGAAATTTAACTCAATAAAATGTCTTTAAAATCAGCTTAAAAATACTTTAACAAGTGCAGTTTATAATTAAAAGGCTTCACTGTATAAAAGCCAATTTTGGCCAAAGAGAAAAAACCTGTTTAAACCATTAAAAGCCAACCACCTGCTTTTAGGTAGATTTCGTAAGAAATACTACCTATTACATTTTCACCTAAGTTGGAAATTTTGAAAATTTTTTACAGATTTACGCCGATCATGACTCCCAGAATCCAAAACCACCCCCAGTTCAAAATTATATATATATATATATATATATATATATATATATATATATATATATATATATATATATATATATATATATATATATATATATATATAGAGATGAGACGGGCTCAGCCTGAGCCCGAAAGCTCGGACCCGACACGGGCTCGATTTTTATACCAGTCTTCGGGCCCGGGCTCATTCTTTCCGAAACTAACAATTTTATTTATTCTTATATAGAAAAAATAAAAATAACTTTCTTTTTCTCCTAAAAAATTACATAATGTTTTTCAAATCATTTTAATGTTATTTTGATCAAAATGAATAGAAAAAATGTTTCTAGTATACTAGACTGCTACCTTAAAAAAAAAAAAATGTTGATATTTGCAGATTTATGTGTGGCATTGACACGACGCAAAGACTGGGTGATAGCACCAGTGGAAAGTGGCGTGAATAATTTGTTGCTGCATTTTCGTTTTTGACGGGATATTTTTTAATTGGAACGTTTAGTTTTTTTTTTTTTTTCAGAGATCTAACGTGAAATGAATATTTTCTTTTATTTTTAGTCAATCAGCATTAGCTTAAGGTTTGCAAATTTTTAGTCTAATAATGTGTTCGAGTCATAATCGCTCTTCATATGAAAATAACGTTAATGAATCTATTTTTCATAGTGAACTCTGTTCGTGCTAAAGCTCCGCTCTGCATATTTCCGAAGTCACTTCCATTCGTAAATAGATATAATTGTCATGTATTGTTATTCCAATTCCGATAGCAAACAATCGAACAGTGTTTCTCCTTTTCCTATAAAAGCATAGAATCTTTCCGATAACGGTGTAAAACTTTTAATTTAAGCTGATTTTCAGGAACACGAAATATTGTTTTAATTAAGGGATCAATTATAATTTACAATACACACCTTTTATGAGAAGTAGAAGAATGTTGTTAAATTTTTCTGCATAGAAGAAGTAATTTCTTTAAATTCCATGCCTTTATTCATAAAACTCACTTCGTTAATGTATCCATCATATTTGCTTGTTGAGAGAGAAAAATATGAGAATCCTTTTAAGGAAGTATATTTTTATTTGCTAGAAAACTTCTCTTTTGATAAGATTAAATGTAAATTTCCCAAAAAATAATTATGTACTGGTGAGTAACAGTTATTTTCATGTATAAAGTTTTTTAAAAATGGATTATTACTTTTGAAACAATTTTTAAATATTATGCAATTTTTTTTGGTATTAGGCTCGGGCTCTGATGACATAAAATGTTTCGGGCTTGGGCGGGCTCCGATTCCAAAATTGTCGGGCCCGGGCTCCAAAAAGAGAGCCTGAACTCATCTCTAATCTATCTATCTATCTATGTCACTTTTCTATGACCATGATAACTGGTAAAGTTCTGCATAAACCTCTTCCAAACTGATACATGAAATCTCGGTCAAGTTCGTTAATGGACAAAATCGAACCAAGGTTGGGGGGGGGGGCTTTTTGTGAAAACAGAAAACCCCCCATAATTTCTTAATTATTATACGTATTGAATCCGTTTAGTTATTATTACTTCTACGAGAAGGGCCGAAAATTTATGTATGACAGATTTTTGATATAATTAAAAATTGCCTTAAGGAGGGGACAGGGGGAGGTTTTAGAAGAAAAAAATTCATAACTTCGTCAATTCCCAACATTTCAAATCCACTTAAATTTATTATAAATCCTCTTAATATTATCTAAAACTTTTATATTGATAAGTTTTTTATAGGACCAATTGTTATAGCAAAAAAAAAAAAAAAAAAAAAAAAAAAAATCCCTGCCGGCTCCGCCTGTAAACAAGTTATTTTTCGAAGTAGGCGGTTCCAACTCTCGCATCTTTTCGAAACTGATACATAAAATCAAGGGGCATAAAATCTCGGTCAAGTTCGTTAATGGGCAAAATCAAACCGGGGGGGGGGATGTTTGTGAAAACAGAAAAAAAACCCATAATTTCTTAATTATGATACGTATCGAATCCGTTTGAAGTTATTATTACTTCTAGGAGAAGGGCCAAAAATTTATGTATGACAGATTTTTGATATAATTAAAAATTGCCTTAAGGGGAGGGGGGGGAGGTGGGTTTTAGAAGAAAAAAAATTCCTAACTTCGTCAATTCCCAAGATTTCAAATATGCTTAAATTTGTTATAAATCCTTATAATATTATCTAAAACTTTTATATTGACAAGTTTTTTATAGGACCAACTCTTATAGAACAACAAAAAAAAAAAATTCTGCTGGCTCCGCCTGCAAACAAGTTAGGTTTCAAAGTAGGCGGTTCCAACTGCCACATCATCGCAAAAATGTAATTTCTTTCGCAATTCCCGACAAACAGGCGCCCCACTGTCTGAGTCTTCGAAATCTACCTGTGCCTGTAGGCCGAGCCGTCAGGGATTTTTTTAATTCTAGCTGCTAGCTGGCTTTTATTGCATAGTTATGGTGCTCAGCATCCAAGCAACTCTTAGTGTATGGTGATAAAAATTTATTTTGTATTTTCACAAATTGTCAATACATTAATAATAATTCACTGCACTACTTTAAATGACCTTGGCACCTGAAGCTAGGTCGCCATCATCAGCACACTTTTTTCTATTCAAACAGCACTACGTATATCATAAACAAAACACTCAAACAAATAGTAATTCAGGTAAACAACTGAAAATTTACAAAAGAAGAGCTCATGTATGATTTGTTTACTACTCTTAAATCAAATATATAAATAAATTAATGTTTTATGTAGAATTTTATAACAAAGAGTCAAGTTTGACTCATAAAAGCATACACTCGGCAAACATTGTCTAATTTTTTATCTCAGCAATTGCATTTAAAAGTATATTCTAGTGGTTTGTATTTTCTCTTATTCAATGAGTAACTTTAAAAATGTATATCTAAATGGTATTTCCAAACATCTGGAGGCACAGCAGTGCCTCTGCCAAGTCGAGAGAGCACAGCCATAAGCATACTTTTCTGGAAGCAACTTAGGGCACTTTTGACCCCCCCATATCTCTGCGCTGGAGTTTCCCAAAAACCCGGAACTTTATTTTTCTAGAGTATTTGGCACACAGAACCAAAATTTTAAATTACAAGTTTCTGTTTTTTCTAGTTCAGATGATATATGAACACAAGCATTCGATTTTTTGTCACTCACTCACTCACGCGTCATCAAAAAGATTAGGTAGATCCCATAGTCCTAGAAACTTGACATTTGGAAAAATGGTTTAGGATACAAAGAAAGAAAAAATTACAAAATCTGGAAAATTCGAAAAAAAAAAAACATTTGAAAATTCAACAAATTCCATCAAAATTGAAAATTGAAATTAATACGATCTTGTAGTCTTAGAAACTTAAAATTTGGTGTGAAGGTAGTGTTTAGCATCCAGAAAAAGAAAACATCAAAAACACCAAAAAAGTCGAAAGGAAAATTGAAAAAAAAAAAATGAAAAAATTGAAAATTTGAAGACAATCTGATTTTGTTGCGATAGAAACTTCAAATTTGGAATAAAAGTAGTATTTAGGATACAGAAAAAGCGAAAAAAAAAAAAAAAAAAACAGAAAATTTGAAAAAAAAATTTAAAAAAAATTGAAAAAATGAAAATAATTTGATCTTTTCCTTAGAAACTTAAAATTCTGCGTAAAGGTAGTGTTTGGAATTCAGAATAAGAAAAAATTAAAAACAAAATAAAAATCGAAAATAAAATTAAAAAAACGAAAAAATAGAGAAACATCGAAAATTTGAAAACAATTCGATTTTATAGCGCTAGAAACTTAAAATTTGGAATAAAGGTAGTATTTAGAATACAAAAAAAGAAAAAAAATCCAGAAAATTTGAAAAAATTCAAAAAAAATTGAAAAAAAAAAAATGAAAATAATTTTATTTTTTAACCTTAGAAACTTAAAATTCGGCGTAAAGGTAGTGTTTGGAATTCAGAATAAGGAAAAATTAAAAACCGAAAATAAAATAAAAAAATCAGAAAAATCGAAAAACGAAAATTTGATAATTCGATTTTGTAGAACTAGAAACTTGAAATCTGGAATATAGGTAGTACTTAGGATAGAAAAAAAAAATTGAAAAATCAAGAAAATTAAAAAAAAAAATTTGAAAAAATTCGAAAAAAAAAAAATTGAAAAAAAGATTGATTTGTTGGAATTTTCCTGAATTTTTAATTTTGTATCTGGAGGCATGGTAGTGCCTCCGCCAAGTCGAGAAAGCACAGCCATAAGCATCCTTCTCTGGAAGCAACTCAGGGCACTTTTGACCTCCCCATAGCTTTGAGCTGGTGTATCCCAAAAATCAGAAACTTTATGTAGTGTATGTGGCAAATAAGGCACAAATTTAAAATTTCACATTTCTGTCTTTTCTAGTGCTAATGATATATGAACTGAAGGTTTCAATTTTTTGTCACTCAGTCACTCACTCACACGTCATCAAAAAGATTAGGTGGATCCCGTAGGCCTAGAAACTTGAAATTTGGAATAAAGGTACTGTTTAGGCTACAAAGAAAAAAAAATTATAAAATCCAGAAAATTCAACAAAATTGAAAATAATATGATCTTGTAGTCGTAGAAACTTAAAATTTGGTGTAAAAGTAGTGTTTAGAATTTAGAAAAAAAAATATCCAAAACACAATAAAAATCGAAAATAAAATAAAAAAAAATCAAAAATTTGAAAATAATTCGATTTTGTTGCGCTAGAAACTTTGAATTCGGAATAAAGGTAGTATTTAGGATACAAAATAAGGAAAAATTAAAAAATCCGGAAAATTCGATCTTGTTAGAGACTTAAAATGTAGTGTAAAGGTAATATTTACGATTCAAAAAAGAAACTTTTAAAAATTTCTAAAATTCGAAAATAAAATCAAAAACTCGAAATATCTGTAAAAAATTGAAAATTAAAAAACAATTCGATTTTGTAGTTCTAGAAACATGAGTTTTATGATAATTGCCCTATTAGCTAGTACACCGCCCGTAATTGTTTTATGTTTTTTTCCCTGGATTATGCTGTTTTTTTTTTGTTTACGAATTTCGGTATAGAAAAGTTCTGCTATAGACCGGCTATGTTATGGGTGGTTTCTTTATAGACATGTTTGTTTTCTTTCACAGGTTATACTCTATTTAATTTGCATATGAAATATGGATTGTTAAATGATGACACCAAAACAATCTTCACAGCTCCCCCTCTCCTCCCGACATTACTGGCTGGTTATGGCTTGATAGTCCTTTCTAAATAAAATCATGGTGACTCTAAGATTATCTTGATTTATCTTTAAATTGAACCTAAATGATCCTAAGAGGAGGGATCAAAGAATTACTATATTGGCATGACAATCAGGAAACTTAGAAGTAAAATCGAAAAATAAATAAATTTATAAAAAGTCGAAGGTTTGAATATAACTTGATTTTGTAGTCTTACCATTGACATTTGGCAGAAAGGTAGGGTTTAGGATACAAAATAAGAAAAAATTTAAAAATCCGGAAACCTTCGAAAAATCAAATATAGTTTGATATATTGAAAATTTTAATTTTAGCTTTCTTTTTATCCTAAACAGTACTCTTGTGCTAAATATCACGTATCTAGGCTGCGAGTAATATCTCAGATGGATAGCCCCTTTCCTGGAAGCAGTTGAGAGTACTTTTGACTCCCCCCTCCCATAACTTAGTGCTTGCCTAGTTACCTGAAATTCCTTTAAGGTAACTTCATCGAAAATCAGTGGATGATCTCCAAAAAGAGCCCAAAATCAAGAAAAGGAGGATTACTTACAAAAAGAAGTGAAATTTCATCAAAAAGTCACCTGTAAAAAATGCAGCCAAGTCTTGTAACTCATTTACCGTAAAAAGTACTGAGATCGTATAAAGCCAAGTTTAACAATCTTATTAACTCTGAAATTTTCATTCACAAATCACTCCTAGTCTCTACATCTTTCGTTAATTATTATTTTGTGACTTAGCAATTACGTAGCACAAGAATGTGATGTATGTAGTTAGTCTTAATCAAATAATACTATAACTTATTAAGGTGTAATAACTTCCCTGTGCATACATAATTTGCGTTAATTAAATTATCCCATCCCATAACATAGTAAGGTGTAATAACTTTCCTGTGCTGCGTAATTGCCAAGTCACAAAATAATAATTAACGAAAGATGTAGAGACTAGGAGAGATTTGTGAATGAAAATTTCAGAGTTAATAAGATAGTTAAACTTGGCTTTATACGATCTCAGTACTTTTTACGGTAAATTAGTTACGAGACTTGGCTGCATTTTTTACAGGTGACTTTTTGATGAGATATAGTTTACTTACACATCAGCACTTATGAATAGGGATTACAGTGCATTTCTCTGAACACTGAGTGATCTGCAAATTAAAAAAAAAAAAAAATAGCACAACAGTGCCCCAGTTTGCATGCATATGGTACATAAGTTTAAATTTATGCAATTAGAGTAACTGTATAAATTGCAAATGCGTCATTACAGTTGCGAAAGAGCTGTCATATTTTATTTCCACTGCTAATTAATGAAACAACTTATTTGCAGTTCTATTATACCTATAATTATTAATTATAATTCTTTTAATGGTAAACAATCTAGGTAACCATATCATCTAATTAGAGGCTTAGTTGTTTACAAATCTTGAGTCATCCATACTTTAATGGTGGAACCCCCCCCCATAAAAATCTAATTTAAAAAAATCTTAAATCAGAAAAAAAAAATCCTTTGAAATTTTTTTTTTTTTTACATCCTACTTGCTTGTGAAGATAGATATTGGAATTTTCTAAGGTGACATCCTTTTATAAGTGAACAAAAACTTCTAACTGATTGCAGGTTTCAAGAAAATATTTTAAAATAGAAAAATGAATATTCTAAAACTAACTGTTGATTAAAAATTTCTAACAGTGAGGATAATTTCCAAAAATTGTTCATTAAACAAATAGTTCTTTAATGAATTAATTCAAATTTTCATAATATATCTATTTTTAATAGCATTCAGAACATATAAATAGCTGTTTCACAAAGATATAACTATTCTGGCGAGGTTAAAATGAACACAAAACAATGACCACAAAATTAACAAAATCCTTAGTCCCAAACTGTGTACCTTCAATGAAATATTACATTTCATCTTACAACGTATGAAAATAATGTAGTATTAAACATTTGTTATGAAAAATAAAAGGTTTAAAAAGTTTTTTTAAGCATCAATCAGTATGGTCTTTTAAACCAAAAAGTGATTTGATTAAAATTTTAGTCTTTTACATATAAATATTATAGTAGTTGAAGAAAAAATAAAGATATTAAATCATCTTTAGAGCTGTACTGTAACAAATTAATTCACTAATACATCATATGAGCAAAATTTTATCTAAAATAATTATTTGAATAGTATGCAGGTGCAATGGCACTTTTTTTTTTTCACAGTAAAATGAAAAAGTTAAAATACAGCATTCCTATCAAGTTTGGCTTTTTAGAAAGTTATTAAATATTATTAATACATTCTAAAAAAAACGGTCAGAATCGAGTTACTTTATTTCAATGGAATGTATAAAGGAAAATCATACCAAAGCGAAATCATTATCAAGCTTCAGTTTAAATTAGCCTTAATGAATCATTATATTGTTTGGGAAGTGAACACTACCATTTTCTATGCACATATAAAACACACAACAAACAATAAATGAGATATCGTATGAAAGGATTTTGACTTAGTACACTTACATTCATAAAAACATGTTGTTTGATTAAGAATTGCAGAAAATTAAAAACTATTGAACATACTCATCAGCAAATCGAAAAAATTACAATGCGACAGCTTCGAACACAGTTTATCTGGTTTTGAATGTAAAGTGGTAGAAAATGTTTTACTTAAAGCAAAACCTGCAACAATTATATGAGAAAGAGAGGTATGAAAACATCTACAGAGAAAAAAAGATGAAAAATTAACTTTAAATCTATAAATACAGCCAGCCTTTTGTTAGAAATGGACTCCAACGATACGATAATACAGCGAAAGAGATGTGTTTTATTTACTTCTGTATATAACGCAACCCTATGCTCTACAACACCAAGCAAGGTTACTAAATAACCATTTTATCTCATGTTGGCAAAGCTTTGGCTTCGAATCACTGTGATTGGTTGCTCGAGAGCCCGAGCATCCCAGCGATTACCGTCTAGTGTCTTGCACTCAACGTTCTCAGATTTAGGGGAAATCTTTAGATCTAGGGAAATTCAAGTCTATTTTGGGAATTCTCTCTTATTTCTAGGAAATTTTCAATATCTAGGGTAAAGAAGAATTTTTGGTCTTCTGAGTTTTTCTGAGAATGAACATGAGAAAATGATAAATGTGACGTGTGTGATGAATGAACATGGAAGAAGGAAGTAAAAGGATGGGAGAAATCCCATGGAATCCCTCTCGAAATCCCATGCAGCTAATAAATGATCACCACCTAGACCTACAGTTGTTAATTGCTCCAGCAAATTTCACTGCTTATTTTGTCATCCAGCCTCTTAGAATTAGAATAGAAACATCATTTGCAGATTTCAGTATCTCGATTGGAATCACTAGAAACTTTTTTAAGTGAAAGTACCCCTCATATAGTCTTTCACTTGGAGAAAATGGAGGAAGAAAGCAAGAGGTTAGATCTGGTTTTTCTTTCTTCCTGGAGTATTTTCAAGTAAAACCAAATAAATCATCCATCTGATTTATTTTTGTTAGTACCGTGCATATGCAGAATTCGTTATAATTATAACCGTAATGAAGTATAGTACTATGTATAATGTATATAAAACAGAAGAATGTTAGATGAAAAGATCTGCTAAAAAATTAAACATTCTGATCCTATAAAGAAATTTGATTCTATAGCTTTCAAGTATTAGACATAACAATAGTGAGCATTTCTCCCAAATTATGCAAATTGGTATTTTATTCCAGTTTTTTCCCCCTTATTCAAGGATTATTATTATTATTATTAATATTATTGTAGTTCTTATCTCAAAAAAATTTAAAAGAGGTTTATAGCAGTCAAGGACTATTTGAGATTAGTAAAGGCGATGTCGGATAACAACGTGTAAAATTTGCTTAAAGCATATCCATGCCTTTTAACATAATTTGCTGATTTTGTCAGAAATTACTCTTTAGTGAATAAATTTTGAAAATTTTTAAACTATGAGTATTAATTTACGGATTATACGCCAGAAACCTATTAATATGTTTTTGTTAACTCCGCCCTCGCTGTTTTTTATATTTAAACTCCGCCCATCATCTTTATGATATGTATTCATTCAGAATGAAAGTATCAGTGCAGAAAATCTAGCTATATAAAGTAAGCAGAGCATCGTCTCCGCTGTACGATTTGAATACAGATGTAAATTGTATTAATGTTATTTGAGAAAAGTATCTAATTTTTGAATATTGCAAAAAGCTTCTTTTCTTAAAAATCATTGCACCGTATTTCATGAATTTAAAATATGTTTTAGGGATACTAAAGAATTATAATTTGGTAGTTTTTTTACAATTTCTCTCAGTGAAAAATTGTTTAAAAAACGATGATATATATTTTAAAAAAGTTAAAAACATACCCATACCGCATTCTGTGAAAGAAATGTTTTTTTTCTTTTTTACACATATTTGTGTGTGTTGAATATTCTTTATGGTTGATCATGTCATACATATTTATTTAGCTTCAAGTTGTGCGATGAGTATCACACGTAAATATTTACAAATATATATTTACAAATATATAATTTAAAAAAACTAAAAAAGGAAAAAGGGAATGCATTTAGGACGGAGCTACACATTATTTCGATTTTCCCCCTATAAATCTTGACTTTCTTTCTGTATTTTTACCAATAAATTTGTAAACATTTATGCGGACAAAATCACTTTTGTTGCTGCCATCTGCTATTTCTTATTACCTGTTTATTGTCATATAAAACAATGCCAGCCAATCAAAATACCGTATTCTTCTCAAGTCTCGTGATTTGAGAATCTAGGGAAATCTATGGAATTTTACTTTGATAGTCTAGAGGAAAAACTAAAATTCATCTGAGAACGCTGCTTGCACTGAAAACTAACTTTCCTGACTATACGATTATACGATAGATAATTGAAAAATTTAGGTATTAAAAGGTATTATAAGACTGAAAAAAAAAAAAAATCTACATCAAAGCGAGGAAGAGAGTGATTATGTTAAGCCACTGTAGCTTTTAAACACAATCAATACTGACAATATTGCTACAGAAGTGATATCTTCAGAGAGCACGTCTGACGGGAAAATGATCAGAGTTATACATATGCATGTGTGTGTGTATTTATATATATAATAAATGTAATAAATTATGTCTACCAGGCACTAAACAGCTCTTTCGACCACACAGACATTATACAATTTAAGTTAAAATATGAAATATTTTTATGAAAAATATGTGTAAGCAAAATTTTTAAACCATGAACACAGCAACTTCGAACGAGAAACAACATATAAAAAAGCACATAAACGGAAGGTAGCTGGTTGAGAGGTGGGAGGAGCAATATATGCATAAAAAAATTAAGTAACTACTCAGGTTTTGAAAGGCACAGCTAGTTAGCAAACTCCATAAGTGCCGCAACAAATAAAAAGAATTAAGATTTGAAAATGATATATAAGCTTTAAAAAAAAAGTAAATAAATAAATAAACTGACTGATATACTATAATATGGTGAGATCTTGAAAACGCAACTAAGAGGGCTCACCTCACACTTGGCTCAGATGTGTTGATGATATTTTTATAATTTGGCAACATAGTCTTGATGAACTTAAAATATTTATAAATCAACTAAACTCAATTGACAATAACATTAAATTCACTATTGAAATTGAACATAATAAAAGTCTTCCATTCCTAGATGTAATGTTAACCAGAACAAATAAATCTATCGACAGAGCTGTTTTCCGAAAAAGTATGGCTAACCAATCTACCATACCAAATAACGCATGTTCTCCATTTACATACAAAATTTCAGCCTACAGATTTTTCATAAGACGGGCCTTTATGGTATGTACTGAAAATAAATTGAATAATGAATTAGATAATATTCGTAAAATTGCTAGTAATAATGGTTTTAAAGTACACCATATTAATAAATTAATCATGGATATCACCAATAATGAGAAACCAAAAAAGAAAGTTGATTCGCAAAAATACAAACTCTATACTCTTCAATATTATCAAAGCTTTTTTGAAAAATTAAAACACAGCCTTAAACGTTTCAATATCTGCTTAATAGCCAAACCCCCTCAGAAATTAAAGAATATCATTTGCAGTAAAATAGACCCAATTAATTTTGAGAATTATTCAGGAGTATATGAAATACCTTTTATTAAAGAAGACGGATCCAAGAATTACTACATAGGCATGACCAGCAGAAAATTTAATTGCAGAAAAAAAAAAAAAAAAAAAAAAAAAAGCTGATATTAAGTATAATAGAAAAACTACAGCCCTGGCAAGATTATATCAAGAAGAAACCATCCAAATAAATTTCAATGAAAGTAAAATAATATTTCCCTCCAGTCTATACTATCCATCCATAATACGAGAAACCATAGAAATACTAATGCGCAAAAATACAATATGTAACGATGCGGCATCTTTTAATTTACCGAAACTGTGGCTCGAGTTACTCTATGGTCACAGATATGAAAATAAACAACCAAGTAAAAATAGAAGATAACGTGCGTAAGTTTTAGAAAAGTACATGAAAATAATAACTTCAAAGCCCGTGCAATTCTAGAATATTCTCCTTTTGTTTTTGAAAATGACTCGGAGTGAGTTAAAACATGTAAAACAACCTAATAAAAGTTATTTTAATTTATATTATGTTGTTAATTTATACCTTTTTAGCATTTAAAATAAATATAGTATTACGAGGTGTTATAATTTATTATATTGTTATAGATATTTTCATTTTTTTTAAATGTTTTACAGCAATTAATAACATAACTAGATGATCTTTAACATTTTGGTGAAGCTGTAAAAGAAAATTTTTTCGATTGAAGAGATTAAAAAGAAAAAAAAAAAGAAAAAGAAAGAAACTCCAGATATGAAGTCGAATGAACATTCAAATATTGGGTACTAGCTATGTATAGCATTTTAATAATACCAATCTATTTTTTTTTTTTTTTTTCTGTTACTTGCTGCATCTAATGACCAAAATATGTTGACTTAGATTTATCACTCAAAAAACAAAATCACAAGGAGTGTTTGAATAGAAAAAATTATTCATCAATCTTAGCTACTGATATTTATATTAAAAAGGTAACCATTCTGAGGTAATATCTTGAAGTTGAATTTGCTTATAAATGTGAAGAAATGATTAGATAAGATAAAAATATTAAAATGTTCAGTTAACTAGTTTCACTGAAAAAAAAAAAAAAAACTGCAGTCAAAATAGAGAAAATTATTTATTGGTGTGGGGGCGGCCCCTATAATCATACTTGCACAAGAGATTGGATAATAAAAAAAAAAAATGGAAAAAAGTTCATTTCTCCTTTTAAAGTTTTAAATCAAAATTCTGTTGAATAAGCAACCACCTGTTTACTGTTAACTAAAATATGCAATAAGATATATTTAAATCAGAGTTCGTTGATTTAAATCCGCTTGATTTTAATCATGATTAAAATCAACCGATTTTTTTAAAATCATTTATTTAATTTTATTTTTTTTTAATTATTTCAAATTTAGCTCAAAATATCTCGTAATAAATGTTATGTTTTGACAAAAATACACTGTGAATTTAAGGAGTGGGAGAGACTAAGAACTCAAAATCCATGCTTTTTGAATTTTATTTAAATCAAATATGACACTTTAAAACAAAAATCCTAATTGAAAAATAGATTTTAAAATTCATAAAATAATAATAATAATAATAATAACGATCCCCGATTTAAATGCTCTATAACAGAATCAAATCTACTATTTTGAATCTAACAAAAAAAATTAAAGGAAAATCTAGAGAATGTTTGCTTGAGACATAATAAAAATATATATATAATATTAATTTTTAGTTTAGTCATTTAAAAGTGATATTATTATAACAACTTAGAAAAAAAAAAGAGAGAAAAAGCCTGTTTATAAAATCCGAATTTTGTTTAAATATTTTAGTGGATAACAGATTTTGTAAAACCACTGTTCATTTTAGGATCAATATTGTCAGTAGTCTAAAAAGCTGGTAAATGTGTTTTTTTTTTTTTTTTTTTTTTTTTTTCTGCTTGTTTTACTGTCGCTTTTTTTTTTTTTTTTTTTTTTTTTAACATGTCAGTTTTAGAGGTGCAGTGCAGCAAAGAAACATCTGTAATCCACATTGTTCAATATTTCTACCCTAGAGGACTAAGTTTCAGACATTATTTTATCTTTACCTCCTTAATTCATATATTTTAATGAAAAAATAATCTACTTTTTGGTCCAGCCATATTTGGTTCATGTTTATAATGTAATGTGTAAAATGATCTATATTATACAAAAAAATTATAACTGCATAACTTTTTGCTATTTTATATCATTAAAATTTTTCATCAATGGCTGCAAAAAAATAGCATGGCTAGTAATTTTGTAATATATTCAAATTTCTCCTTCTTTTAATATAGCAATTGAATGTAATAATTATTTAATATGTAATAATCTAATATTCTCTAATTGATAAAAATAAATTAAATTAAACATTATCATATTTGGGTAGCTGTTGCTTAAAAAATAGTATATGATTTTGCAATAAAGCTTCTAAATTGAAATAATTTGTACATTACTCATGTATGATTCTGTTTACCTTCTAAACGCCATTAAAAAAAAAAAAAATAATAATAAATAAATAAATGCTTGTTATAAGTAACATTTTAACATTAACCTGAAATCATCAAAGAATTTTTATTTAAAGTATTTGTGACCACTTTGTTTATACATTTCCTGATTAAATATCTTGTAATCTGTTTTTTTAAATATCCACATTTATTAAATAACTGTAAATATCAGAGTAGTGTTTTAAAAGGTATAACTTATTACTTTACCACTGATTTAGAAACATAGGGAATTAACATAAGATATACATGTTAAGATGTAACGTCCATACAGAAAACCTTATAAACTTTAAAGACAGTAACATAATTGAATGGGGGAGTGGGAAAAGGATAACGTTCCATCTGATGTAAATGTTGAGGAAGATCAAAAAACATTTATGTAAAAAAGAAAAAAAATAGAGAAATATTCACTGTTATTAGATTTAGGACTAGTCGATGAGGGTTCATCTTATAAATTTCAAAGAAAAATACTGATTAATATTGCTTAATTAAACTATCTCAGTTTATTTTTCTTATTACTTACCCATCATACGTATAGGGTAAATCTTGCAATCGATTTAAAAATCGAAAAAAAAAAAATTTGACGGATTTACACGTTTCAGGCACTGAAGATTCCGAAAAACATATTTTTAGAAAAAAAAATTGCCGTCCGTCTGTCTGTCTGTAAACGCTCTATCTCCCGAAAAAATTGAGATAGAGACGTGAAATTTGGTATGTACATAGTATGTAACGAGCAGGGAAGACCGAGGTATGCTCGGTCAAAATTATCTTTGATTTCAAATACCATGACGCATCACCAAAATGACCCGCTAATCAAATTTTCTCGAACATGTGTCACACTCGAATTGTCTTCTCGTTCCCTTAAACTTTAGGACAATAAATTTAGTTCAAATCCTCTGAGCCGTTCTTAAGATAAAATAGCTTGACCCATAATGACCCATTGCTGGAATGATATTGCCAAGTGTACATTAGGTTACGATTTTAAAAATTAATTTATCATTCCACATAAAAATCAACAAAGAGCTAATTGTAATTTTGAATTTAGCATTAAAAAAATGATCGTATTTACCAAATAAATTCTCTGGGTCATGTAGAGATGCTGAAAGAAATACCAGCATATAGAATTTAAATTAAAGCGTTGTGATTATTTCGTTGAACATGACTTTAAGAGAAAGATGAAGTTAAGATTAAGCTGGTGTCCTTCCATAAATTATTCATCTAGAAAAAAAATCGCTAAATCAAAATTAAATAAAAGAAACTGAGTCATCACCAAAGAGAAGAAAAATTAAATCTTGAATTTTAACATTAAAATTAGTTTATTCACAGTATATACAATGATATTTACATTTAATCTATAAAATAAATATAAAGAACAATCATTATCATTAATTACTCGTATACTACTTGCTTCACAAAAAAATGCTATTTACAAATAGCATAGAAAAAAGTTTAATACTTAACATTATTATTTTTGATTGAAGGTTAATCTAATTTTTTTACGATGCAAAATTCCTGGGAGAACAATCCCTGTGTGCATTAGCATGCATCATATTCTTCCCACAAACAATTAAAATGTTATGCACAGTTATTACGAGCATATAATATTTGAGATACCTTTTTCTAGGTAGAGGTCATCCATCGTCCTATCAGCTCCACGTTCTTTTGTACGACGACACAAACACAAATAAAAATATATACTCCTTGCATTACAGTCAAAATGACTAAAGTAAACGTGCATTTTTTTGCACAACCTTCATTCTGGGTTAGGAAACTTCGAACTGAATCTTGGATGAATTTTTCTCTTCCTCTTCAATTCTGAGGGGGCGATGTTTTTTCTCCTCCTCTTAATTTTTGTGGGCCGTCTTTTTTCGTCTATTGGTCCTCCTTGAACAAAACCATGTTTTTCATTAGTCCACCGTTTTGACCCCTACTCTGGTCACGTGGTCTCAGGACTCCTGGAAAACGGATGATGTTTCTCTGCAGCTGTACAAGGCAGATTTATGACTGTCATATATTTGAGTAATAAAATCTGCCAACCTATTTCAGATGTATTGTAAAAGTGCAGACTTATGTCTCCATCTCATTATCAATGTATCTGTTGTTTACAGTGAACTATATATATATATATATATATAGAATAAAAACTTAATTATTTTAATTAAAATATTCTTATAAAATGAATAGGGTTTTGAGAGTCATCTCATTGTTCCAATGATTTCGATATCAAATATCATATTTGTATGACAACTCTGACTGTTTATGCATAATTATATTGTTTAGTGTTCTTTCATAATGAAAGATGATGAGAGGTTCATCTCTCCATCATTCACCCGGTCATTAGAAAAAAAAAAATGAAGGCAGAGTCCTTCCTTTGTTTTTTGTCAGATTGATGCTCCTATTCACATCAGAGTTGTTTATTCACAGTACAGTTCAGTATATATCATGAAACAAAGTTCTGATAATTTAGTAGTTCAGAGTAGCAGATAATAGTCTAGCTGAAGTTTGGTTTATAGGAACTGCAGGTGGCAGTAACCTGAAATTGTGTCTTTCATACAACCACAGAACCTTTGGAAAAGTTCTACTTTACTGTAATCGTGGCATGCTGCATAGTTGATTCACTTGACAGGTTTTATATGCTCAATATTGATGTGCATTACGGAATTTGAATAACTTAAAAAACTTTAAGAATGCCAAAATAATTCAAAGCAAAATGAATTTGAAATAAAGTTTACATTTAAATTTAAATCCCAAAATACTACACAACATGGTAACTGGCAACTGATAAAAAATATACAAATTTATATATCAAATACCATAACTATGATTATATATGTAATACATTTCACTTTTTTGCATACAACAACAATGGCATAAATATTCAACAATGGAATGTCTTTTATAAGCTATACAAGTATACAGACAATTTTGTTTCTACATTTTCTGAACGACAAAAGAAATATATTTGTCTCATTATTTGTTTATAAAACTTATGTTATTGAGTATAGTTTATACAACACACTTGATCTATCATTTATTTTTATTATTCAACAATAAAAGAAATGAAATATATATATATGCTTATTTCATCATTCAAACATCTTTATTTTAACACTACCCGCGTTGAGATTCTCTGTCGAATAAGAGAAGATGCGGAGATAAGGACCTTATCCCGCTTTCATTTTTTCTCCCACCTTTCATCCAAAGAGTGAAAGTGAGAAACACTCTCCCTTTACACCAGATTCTCTCTTCAAGAGATAAATAGTGGACCCTTCTACTTGAGCACGGGAAAGAAGGAAAAAAAAAAACGATTAGTACTACTAATCTATTTTCCTTTATCCCTGATGCCGAAAATGAGATGGTCCTAGCTACTGGTCAGTTCAAAAACCTGTTTGCCCAGTACGAAGTGTACTTTTCTTGCAAAATGACGCGCGTTTTGTAGTTAGCACAGTTAGCGAACCTTGACTTCTCCTGCTCAAAAAGGATTTTCCTCGTAAAAAAAATTCGCATCCCAATAGAATTACACTATATTTAATCTATTTATTTTTTTTTTGTTTTAGATGTCCAACAAGACCTGAATACCGCAAGCTGCCACAACGTGTGTCTCCTAAGGTAACAAGGAAAAGAGAAAAAAATGGCAAGTGCTACTCGCAGTGGTTTCAAGCAGGGGGGTGGGGTTTTAGTAATGAATGTTTTTTCCTTCCAGGTTTTACTTCTATATACATATTTACACAATTTACAGTCAGAATTCCGAAAAAGTGATTCTGACTGCACTCTTTGATGAATTAGATAAACGGTTATCAATTCACTGTGTATAACTACGCAGCAACGGTGAATTGACTTCTCTCTTCTACTAAATCCATGGCCTTCTCAGAAAAAAAAAATTTCTGAAATTAATTCAAAATAATGAATTATCCCGAATTCTACTAATGTTCTATCGGTGTTCAAATAGTCCCATATCTCATTACAAAATGATGTATTTGCTATCTGACAAATGTTTAATCCAATATCTTTAATTTCCATTATTATTTATATTTAATTGTATCTTACTTTATTAGCAGACTGGATCCCAAGATTTATCTTATGCTTTTGTAAGTACCAAAAAAAATTTTATTTTTGCACTAAATTTCCTTAGAAAGAAAAAAAAAAAAAACTTGATCTGGTCACAAAAACTAATGATTGAAAGGGTATGCCCAATAATAAACGCAAATTCAAAAGAAAAAGCGTAGATCTAAATAATTCGGGGATAAAAACTAGGAGCCAAGGAAAAAAAATAAAAGAAAAAACTTCAAGCGTAAATGCGACTTCAAAAAGCTCTAGCACAGATAATCGTAATAATAAAATAAAGAAAGCTGTAAAGGAAAATTGTACTTTAAATTTAAATATGGCTCAACCAAATGTTGACACCATTCTAAATTTAATTCCCACCTTTGACGGGAAAAAGGGAACCACAATTGATTTTTACATTAAGGAATTTGAAAATTTAATTTCTCAAACATCATTCAAAGATGACACAAAACTGATCATTTTAAAGGCTAAACTAACTGGCATAGCCAGGGAAAAATTGGCAAATAACGAAACATTAGCGAATGAAACTGATTTTGAAAAATTCAAAAAGCGTTGTGATTATTTCGTTGAACATGACCTTAAGAGAAAGATGAAGTTAAGATTAAGCTGGTGTCCTTCCATAAATTATTCATCTAGAAAAAAAATCGCTAAATCAAAATTAAATAAAAGAAACTGAGTCATCACCAAAGAGAAGAAAAATTAAATCTTGAATTTTAACATTAAAATTAGTTTATTCACAGTATATACAATGATATTTACATTTAATCTATAAAATAAATATAAAGAACAATCATTATCATTAATTACTCGTATACTACTTGCTTCACAAAAAAATGCTATTTACAAATAGCATAGAAAAAAGTTTAATACTTAACATTATTATTTTTGATTGAAGGTTAATCTAATTTTTTTACGATGCAAAATTCCTGGGAGAACAATCCCTGTGTGCATTAGCATGCATCATATTCTTCCCACAAACAATTAAAATGTTATGCACAGTTATTACGAGCATATAATATTTGAGATACCTTTTTCTAGGTAGAGGTCATCCATCGTCCTATCAGCTCCACGTTCTTTTGTACGACGACACAAACACAAATAAAAATATATACTCCTTGCATTACAGTCAAAATGACTAAAGTAAACGTGCATTTTTTTGCACAACCTTCATTCTGGGTTAGGAAACTTCGAACTGAATCTTGGATGAATTTTTCTCTTCCTCTTCAATTCTGAGGGGGCGATGTTTTTTCTCCTCCTCTTAATTTTTGTGGGCCGTCTTTTTTCGTCTATTGGTCCTCCTTGAACAAAACCATGTTTTTCATTAGTCCACCGTTTTGACCCCTACTCTGGTCACGTGGTCTCAGGACTCCTGGAAAACGGATGATGTTTCTCTGCAGCTCTACAAGGCAGATTTATGACTGTCATATATTTGAGCAATAAAATCTGCCAACCTATTTCAGATGTATTGTAAAAGTGCAGACTTATGTCTCCATCTCATTATCAATGTATCTGTTGTTTACAGTGAACTATATATATATATATATAAATAGAATAAAAACTTAATTATTTTAATTAAAATATTCTTATAAAATGAATAGGGTTTTGAGAGTCATCTCATTGTTCCAATGATTTCGATATCAAATATCATATTTGTATGACAACTCTGACTGTTTATGCATAATTATATTGTTTAGTGTTCTTTCATAATGAAAGATGATGAGAGGTTCATCTCTCCATCATTCATAATGAGCCATGATCAAAATGACCCACTAATTGAATTTTCTCGAACATGTGACCTAGCCCAACACTCTTCTCGTGCACGAAAACCATAGGAAGCAAAATTTAGTGTAAATAGTCTGAGCCATTTTTAAGATAAAACAGCTTGACCCATAATGACCCATGACCAAAATGACCCACTAATCAAATTTTCTCGAACACGTGACGTAACCCAACGTCTTCTCGTGCCCGAAAACCATACGATGCAAAATTTAGTGTAAATCTTCTGAGCCGTTTTTAAGATAAAATAGCTTGACCATAATGACCCATGATCAAAAATGACCCACTAATCGAATTTTCTCGGACATGTGACCTAGCCCAATGATTTTGTCGTGCCCGAAACTCGTAGAATACAAAATTTAATCAAAATCCTTATAGCCGTTTTTTAGATAAAATTAACTTGACCCGCGTTGACCCAAAAATGACCCACTAATCGAAAGTTCTCGAACATCTGATCCAGCCCAATAGTCTTCTCGTGCCCGAAAATGGTAAGATACAAAATTTAGTTAAAATCGTTTGAACCGTTTTTAGATAGAATTAGCTTGACCCTGACCCATGATGACTCAAAATGACCCACTAATCAAATTTTCTCGAACACCTGACCTAGTCCAATGGTTTTGTTGTGCCCCAAAACGATAGGATACAAAATTTTGTTAAAATCGTTAGAGCCGTTTTTAAGATGAAATTTGCATAACCATACACAAGATTTGCTCGTATTAGAATATATGATAAGGGAAAGAAGCTTACTGAATTTCAGTAATCTCGATTACCCGGAACTATTTTTTTCGTACTCTTGAAATATTCGTTCTGATAAAAGGTATATAAAAATTTTTGAAATTGTTTATTTTAAGAAGTAAATATAAAAAACAATAAAAAAACATAATTTTTTCATAAAAACTGAAGTTGATTGAATAATGAGTTGTCGAGATATTTGGAATCCTATTGTCCACACTCTTCGATTTTTCGTGACCCTGTATTTCATTCAAATTGCAATTCAAAGATATATTTTAATTGGAAATGAGACGCTTAATCCGATGTAATAAACCGTTAGTTAATATGATTATCAATTTTGGAATTATGAGATGTTTCTCTTACGCAATTCAGTAATAGAGCATTTAAAGCGAGGCTAACCAAAAAGACAGGCTACCGCGGTGCATTCCACTTATCTTTTTTTACAGACCGATAGAGTGGCGTGATGCTCTTTTCGTCCACCTGCATTGATGCATTCGAGCATCACGTGACTTCGGCGGTCTGTAAAAAAAGATACTCGTAAAGCACCGCGGTAGCCTTTCTTTTTCGTTAGTCTCGATTTAATGTTTATGACGTCATCAAGCCACGATTTTATTCGAATTGCAATGCATTTTATAAATAGTTTACACATGTTTTATTTTCATATTTTATATTATGCATATCCATGATGGGTAAGTATTACGGTGGCCCCCAACGACTAGTTTTTGGAATGTTATCCTTTTCTACCCAATCGCTGAACTGTAGAAAAAAAAAAAAACCTACTTCATTTTTATACATTTTGAATAAAACTCTGTTTTTAAATCCCCATTTACTTCACTTATTTCATTCGCTACGGAAACGCTACGGGTAACCCGCAAAAAATCACGTGATATCGGTCTCTGAACGCTTCGTCGGGTTACCCACGTGTTACCCTATGCAACTCGGTGTTCGGTCCGTGAACGTGCCCTTACTTATGAAACGCTATTCCTGTTTCCTTTTTCTGCTTTAAAATATCGTATTCTTTCAAGGCGCGAGACATTCTGATAAATGAAACTAAATCAAAAATTTAGTTAAAAAATGCATATATACGTGTTAAAAAGACAGAAATGCGAAGAGCGAGTTTGAAAATCACACGTACAAAATCCAAAATGACACAATAACAAACAATAATCGGAGGGACAAAGACAAGGATAACACAATGCTTAAGTTTTCCTCTATTCAAATACTCTACCAGCATTCTAAATTCCTGCCATGCTTCAGTGCACAGACGAAAGAAGCTAAACCGGCTTTTTTCTGCATAGAAAGAGTGGGAGAGAATTGTTGCGGTAACTTACTTCAAAAATCGTACACTAACAGAACTGGATATTATATATCATATTATATCCATACTAGGGGGCTCAGCCCCCTACTCGCTAACGCTCGCCAAACCCCGTGAATTGCGAAGCAATTCTAGCTGGGATGAGTACTACCATAAATCATTTTAACACAAGAAATTGACAATTTTTTTTTTATGTAAAAAAGTAATTGAAAACTTCGTTGAAAACACAATTAAAAATGCATTTATATTGGTGCTACCAATGTGCATAAATCATTTAAATACTACTATGAAAAAAAGGATCTTTGAAAAACAATTAGTTTAAAACTCATTGCTCCTATAACATGGTACAGCACGGCTTAAATTTATTTAAAAAAACACCAAATTTCGTTCGACATATTACTGCTATTTTTTATTTCACCAAGACAGCAACAGATGGCAGCAGGTGTGTTCTAGACAGTTGATATTTTTATTCTCTCCGGCTTTCCTGTGAGTGAAATTCGTAAATAAATTCTAAATAAGAGTGGAGAATTCATTTGGATTAACGATATTACTCATAATTAAAATAAGGAATCATCTCAAATGCTTTGGATTACGTACATGTTATTATTATTTTTTTTAATAATTGCTAGTTTGAGTTTCACTGCTTTCACAATGGCCGCCATATTGTAGCTGGAAACTACAGTTGTTGCCAAAACGATAATATAGAAATTCAGCCTTTTTTTCTGCGCCACGTAAGAGAAATATATATATAGATTATATATCATATTATATATCCAGCTCTGATTATAAGCTCTTTAGCTTAGGTGTTTCAATCTTTCAATACAAGAACTATCACTTGAATTTTGAACAGAAGCTCATCGCTTAGCTCTAAAAGATATTATGGGATTATTCATATAAATATCAGAAAATGTTGATCGAAACTTTTTATCCCTAAAGACAAATCTGAAATTACTTATATTTATTCTTTCCTCTACAAGGGTGAATCTAAGGGGGAGATCATGGGGGTCATGACCCCCCCCCCCCTAAACGAAAAACAATTCTATACAGTTTTGTAATAAAAATATATGTATTAAAGGTGTTGTTATTTTTTTTTTTTCTTGCTTAAAAATTCTAGTCTTCCTGACACATTCACAGAGTTATTTTTATATGGAAATGCATGAAAATTACAGGCCGGAAGCAAATTCAAGCCGCGAAGAATCGAACATCGTCTTTAATTTTCATATAAATGTAGTACATTTTGAATTGTACTATTTGATTGCTCCCTCAAGACGATTGTTCCATGATTGCCGAACCTCAAATATCGACTTAAATGCGAATTTTGAGAAAACTTTTTGTAAAATTCTTTGCTTTTATAAGAAAATGGGAAATTCTCTAATTTATTTATATATAAAATATAATGTAAAAAATAAAGAACGAATAATCGGCATTCCGCTGAAATTAATTGTAAAAAGAAGTGATTATTCTTTCTGTACTTTTCTCTCTTTATTACTTTACTTATTTGTAAATACTTATGCAAATATGTAAATAAACTCTTTAGTTTTAATTAATTTTATCTTGGTTTTATTTTCATCATCATGATGAATGCGTATTGTTTTAAATAAGTTAATTAATCGGGAATTTTCTTTTGCAGATAATTTTAGTCTATTTAATTACCACCTCTTTAATTATAGAATTCTCTAGAGATTATTTAATGTTTAATTTATTTATTATTAACTATGGCAGACGATTCATAAGCGATAGGGTAAATCGAAATCACACAACGCATATTTTTAATTTAATTAATAATTATTATTTAACTCTTAAAGTGAGCGTTGTTAAAGTTAAAGTTCAAGCTCGCGTCATTCTATCGAAAGAATACGATCCCATTATTTTATTTTTTACGTATTCTAAAATTATCAACGTGGCTTTATGGTGGATTTGGTGCATGCTGGACAGAATTAATTATAACTAGCTGATTCATAAGCCGTTGTCCAGAAATCAGTAACTGTCTTTTGCGGTTTCAATGATAGTCATTTTCGACGCGCATTCTGTTCTAAACAAACCTCTTTCCGAACGAAACTCCGGCACTCGTCCCCGCTGCCTACGGCATTGTATAGCTGCAATATAGTTTAGTCTCAATTTCCAGCTCTAGGGCGCGCGAAATTATCTTACATAGTTATCTATATCTTAATTAGTTCATGTTAAGTTCAATGAACCAATTCCCGTTGAAGGAGATTCCAAACATTTTTTAGAACACTTTGGTCGAAATATGAAAATGCCCTAGGTCGACCATTTTCAACCAACCCTATCTCCCCCACAGCTACTGATATGCAACCATCATAGTAGTGACAGGATAGGAGACTCGAGGCTATTGCTACTACCACATACAAACACCAGTGGTCTGTGCTGGGTAGTTGTGGCTACAAAGTAAAATATAGGGACACACACGTCTATATAGACAGATAGATAGATAGATTACCACCAGCGATTAATTTAAAGTGTTAACACGGTGGTAAAACAGTAAATGTATACAAAAAAATATATAATACGATTTTCGAGGGCAAATTTTATCGGTTCTCTAACTTTGGCCTATACGACTCTAAAATACACCAGGTTTCAATGCTAGGTGCGAGCTTCACCAAAAGTGGTTGACCTTGTTAGTTACCAACAGTAATTTTAAAAATTTTCCTATCGAATCAACTGTACGAGATTCTTAAACATACAAACATTAGAAAAACAATAATAATAAAAATAGTAAATAACATTTTTCGACATTTCAAACCTTTCTAGCACCCTTAATGAAAGAAACACCCATCCACCCTCATCTTCCCCCCCCCCACACACACACACAGATACCCTTTTTAACACTTTCCAACATGGTTGAAAAGTGTTTATGAATTCGGTTTGCCTGTCTGCCTACCTATATCTGCCGTCTGTCTGTCTGTCTGTGCTCTAACTCGCGTAAATACATTCGGATTGTCATGCAATTGATATATGTTATTCAGGTTTACTATTGCATGTTCGGTATTGAAAATAAAGCATATAGCACTTATAGTTTTTTTTACAGGGACACTCAAAAGAATTCCATTATATTACGGTCTATGGAGAAATATCGTTAGCGGTTTATTTTAATGATGTTACACGATTTCAAAAAACTGAAATTGATAACCACTGAAATGCACTACAAGAGGCTTACTATGGAATAGGGTGTGAATAGCACCTATATATCTTTTACAAGGACACTCAAAAGAATTCCCTTACATTACGGTCTATGGGGAAAAATCGTTTGCTGCTTATTCACTATTTAAAACATATTGAAATTGATATAAAAAGCTGTATTACAAGAGGCTTACTAAAGAATATTGTGTGTATAGCATTCATCGTTCATTTACAGGGACACACAGAAGAACTCAGTAACAATAATTTCTGGAAGTACATTTTCGGTTGCTGAACGCGTTTATAAATTTAACTCATTTTTTGTCTATTACTTGGTGTGTATAAATTCTATAAATCATATAGAGGGCATCACAAAAGATTTCTAGTACATTTACGTTTATTGACGGATATTCCATAAGGGGAATTTTAAACTGTGCTGCACGTTTCCTGACTGAACTAAAATTTTGCATTCTATGTAGTATATATACAAATCTATAGATCATATACAGGGCTGCACAAAAGAATTCGGATATTTTTCCGAATATTGTTGGTAATTCTTGAAATTGGGTTTTTAAATATGTTATGCGTATTCCAAATTGTTTACTTAGATATGTGCGGGGCGATTTGAGCTTAAGCCGAAAGGAAGGCCTCCCCGCACGGTTCGACTTTGACCTTGTGTACTTAGATATCATCTTTCACCTTATTAAACCGTAAGGATTAGTCAAATTATTTTTGAAGTGCTGGAAAGTGTTACATAATCTACGCTTGACACATGCTTTTTCGTTCTTGTCTAGAATAACTGTCGATATTACCTCTGATAAAAGTAACATTTGTGTAATTTGTGGCCGATAACAACACTCCCATTTGATAAATACCATGTATCTGTAAAATATTAAAAGAAGATGAGTTATCTTATCCGCGCTAAATGCAATCCATTCTTAAATTGATTGCAGCAGAAAAGCAGGATATAAACCTTGATCCTGACATTGGTCGTATCCTATTTATGTTGTGACGGGCGCGGGTTGTCGATTGTATAAGAAACTGTCAGCTAAGTGCAAGGGAATCGTTGAGAGTGAATTTTTTGTGCACAAAAATTTGATCTGGAAGGTAAGATCTTTTCGTTTTTATAAGATGATCCGCGGGGCACAAAATTTTAGCTTTTTTATTTATTTATAAGTATTTTTTGCTATTGTTAGGGTTCCGTACTTAAAAAGTAAAAACGGAGCCATTATAAGATCAATCCTGTGTCTGTCAGAGCCATTTTTCTCATAAACTATGGGACGTGAAAAGCTCAAACTTGGGAAAGTTATAAAGTCTTTTTACCCACATATTTTCAGATTATTAGCCATTCAAATACAGTAAACTCTCTGTAAGGCGGACTCTGTGTAAGACGGAAATCTGTCTAACTCGGAAATATTTTCAAGTCCCTGTGAATCCATAGACATAGAGTAAAATTTGTCTAAGGCGGAATATTGTCTACTACGGAAAATTTTCTTGGTCCCGATCGATTCCGCCTTAGACAGAGTTTACTGTATATGTATAGGAAAAATTTAGGGGGTTTTCTTTTTGTCAATCGTGTGGAGTATCGTGTGAAAGATCTCGTAATACCGAACTCAAAAATATATTTGTCTTAATTTTAGGTATTACATTTCAGATATATCGTCGAAAATTCACTGCAAAAATATGTCCACCCCCCCTCTGTATTTCCGAATCTTCTGAAACTGAAAATATGAAAAAATTAGGGGTAGTAGAAATTTATTTAAACACTATGCAGGAAAACTATAAAGATTTTCCTAGGTAACATAGTTTTTGAAAAAAAAAACCGCAATTTTCCGTTAAACACAAATTTTACTTTTCGGGCGGTCAGCGGAGGAGTTGATAGCCGTTCGAGGTATCTATCAACGCAGAATCATCCAAGGATATTTGTTAATGATTTTCGAAAAAAGATGTCGGCAATTAGCCGAGATATTAATTAAGTTACTTGAAAAATAAATTTTCTTTTTATATATCGTGTAGTGTATCGTTCGAAAGATCTCGTAACATCGAACTCAAAAATATATTTGTTTTAATTGTAGGTATTATATTTTCAGAGATATCGTCCAAAGTACTGGAAAAATATACCCCCCCCCCCTCCTCCTATTTCCGAATCTACTGAAACTAAAATTATGAAAAAATTAGGGGTGGCAGGAGTGTATTAATTAATAAATAGTAATTAATAAATTCAATGTACGAATCCCTTTGAGCGCGAGTTATACTCGCACTTGACCGATTTATTTTTTTCTTAAAATGCACATTTATTTATCTACAGTAGAACTCCAATTATCCGAACTCCGACTATCCGAATCGCTGATTATCCGAATCGCTTTCAGAATTTCAGAAAACAAAAATTAAGACGGAAACGTACTGCGATTCGCAAAATAATGATTCTGTCTACGCGCGCTATTGCTCTTCCCTCCGCGGAAAAGACAGGAGAAGATGAGGATGACGTGCCACTTGAGGAATTCAGAAACCTGAATATTCAGAATGTTCCTGGAATTCCTCGATGTTCAGAAGTTAGTGTTGAAGTTATAGGAGAGTGGAAGGTGTGTAATTCGTCAGATCCTGGGTTTCAAATTCTAAATGATGATGAACTTATTGAAAGTGAGAGAGAATAAAGTGTCGAGGCTGAAGATTACCTTAATGTGGAAGTTGAAGCAGACATGGGACCATCAGTTAGTGAAGCATTTGCCCGCCTTGAAACTGCGTTGAAGTGGATGGAGCGCCAGCCCGAGTGTGACCACATGCAACTTCTCACTGTCAAGCGGATGCACGACTCGGCTGCCCGAAAATGGATGAAGACTGTCAAACAGCTTACTTTAACCGATATATTCAGCAAGCAATGAACGTATATAATGTACATAATGTACAGCACTCGTAAGTACGCTTAACATGTAAAAGTGTTGCCTTTTCATTTGATTAATTAAAAGCTCTTTTTCTTTAAAAATAGTTTTTTTTTCTCACATTTTCAACATACATACAGTAATTAATTAAAATAGACCCTTTTTTCGAAAAAAAAATCCAATTATCCGAATTTTTGATTATCCGAATGGGGTCCGGTCCCAATTGATTCGGATAATTGGAGTTCTACTGTATTTCTTTCCAAATGTAAAACCTTTTACACAATTAAAAATTTCATTTAAAAAAATAATAATAAATTTTAGCCTTCTAAAAGAATGACTCTTTTTTCATATTTTTTAATTATTATTTTTGAACACAGAAAAGAATAAATATTAATTTATTTTCGGGATTTACACAAATATTAAATATTTATCTTTTTTTAAATGCAATAATTTTTAAAAGAGAAAAAAATGTATTTTTGCATGCTTTTTACTAAGATAATCACATTTTGAAAATTTTCTCTCAAAATTAAAGATTTCGGAGACAATTTTAAATAAATATAACTGGAAAACATAAATATACAAAGTGCCGTAACTTTATATTTCGTAGTAATTTTTATCTGTATGTTCTAAAGCAAAAACGTGACCGTCATTAACGCTCACTTCATATCGATGGTGGCAACGATCGAAGCAATCAATTTTGCTTATATCGCAAATGTATTAATTACTACACATCGCACAATTTCAACTTTTACATAAGGACGCCATAATATATATATATATATACTAATATTATAAAGGAGTAATTCTTGTTTGTTTGTTTGTAGGGGGTAATCTCTGGAACTACCGAACCGATTTCAAAAGTGATGGTGGCAAATTGATGGTGACAACCCCTGCTCCAACATAGGCTATATTTTATGTCGGTACCACTAACCCCAGGGGGTGCAGGAGCAAAAAACGTTCTAAAATTGCGATTTTTCAGTTATCACACTGGCTGTCAAGCCCTGAGAGCTTGGCAGCCGGTTCTGTATGTATGTATGTACGTACGTAATGCGATAACTCTTCATAGAAATATCCGTTTTCCTTCAAATTTTGTTTATAGGTTCACTGTGTTAAGGCGCTTCCCTGATTAGTTTTCGGGATTGATTGGTTAAGTATAAAGGGGGGAACGGGGGGCTAATCCCCCCCCCCCTAATTTATATAAATGGGTTTTTCATGCAGAATTATTCCGTTTTCCTTCAAATTTTGTTTATAGGTTCACTGAGTTAAGGCGCTTCCCTGATTAGTTTTCGGGATTGATTAGTTAGGTATAAAGGGGGGGGGGGATCGGAGGGCTAAACCCCCCCCCCCCCTTAATTTATATAAATGGGTTTTTCATGCAGAATTATTCCGTTTTCCTTCAAATTTTGTTTATAGGTTCATTGGGTTAAGACGCTTCCCTGATTACTTTTCGGGATTGATTGGTTAAGTATAAAGGGGGGAACGGGGGGATAATCCCCCCTTAATTTATTTAAATGGGTTTTTCATGCAGAATTATTCCGTTTTCCTTCAAATTTTGTTTATAGGTTCACTGTGTTAAGGCGCTTCCCTGATTAGTTTTCGGGATTGATTGGTTAAGTATAAAGGGGGGGGAACGGGGGGATAATCCCCCTTAATTTATATAAATGGGTTTTTCATGCAGAATTATTCTATTTGCTTCAAAATTTGTTTATAGGTTCATTGGGTTAAGACGCTTCCCTGATTAGTTTTCGGGATTGATTGATTAAGTATAAAGGGGGGGAACGGGGGCTAATACCCCCCTTAATTTATGTAAATGGGTTTTTCATGCAGAATTATCCCATTTCCTTCAAATTTCATTTATAGGTTCACTGTGTTAAGGCGCATCCCTGATTAGTTTTCGGGATTGGTTGGTTAAGTATGAAGGGGGGAACAAGGGGCTAATTCCCCCTTATCTATACTAATATATAAAGTAGTAAAGATTGTTTGTTTGTTTGTTTGTTTGTTTGTTTGTAGAGGGTAATCTCTGGAACCACTGAAGCGATTTTAAAAGTGATGGTGGCAAATTAATGGTGACAATCCCTGCTCCAACATAGGCTATATTTTATGTCGGTGCCACCACCCCCAGGGGGGTGCAGGAGCGAAAAACGTTCTAAAATTTCGATTTTTTGTATACTGAAGGAGATAGAAACATCAAATTTGGTATGGTAGTTACTTATAACATGTAAATGCTTTCTAAGAACAAATTATAAAACATTCGAAATTTAAAAGGGTGAGATGAGGAAGAAGCGTCCTAAAAACATTCTAAATTACAATTTCTATGGAATCTCTGAAACTACAGAACCGATTTCAAAAGTGATGGTGGCAAATGGATGGTGACAGTCCCTGCTCCAACATATGCTAAATTTTATGTCAGTGCTACTACCCGCAGAGGGTGCAGGAGCGAAAAACGTTCCAAAATTATCATATTTTCAATACTGAAGGAGTTAGGAACTTGACATTTTGTATGGTCGTTACTTACAAGATTTAAATGCTCTATAAGAACAAAGTCTAAAAAAATTCGAAATTTAAAAGGCTGAAATAAGCAAAAAATTTTCTAAAAACATTCTAAATTACAATTTCTATGGAATCTCTGGAACTACTAAAGCGATTTCAAAAGTGATGGTGGCAAATGGATGGTGACAATCCCTGCTCCAACATAGGCTATATTTGATGTCGGTGCCACTACCCCGAGGGGGGTGCAGAAGCGAAAAACGTTCTAAAATTGCGATTTTTGCGATGCTGAAGGAGCTAGAAACTTGAAGTTCGGCATGATTGTTATTTATAAGATCTAAATGCGCTCTAAGAACAAATTCTAAAGAAAAATGATCTAATGATTCTGCGATTTTTCAACTATTGAATTTCTAAAATTACCAAATTTCACCATAGAGTACCATAGCGAAACCTTCACGAGTAAAAAGATAATGATAAGGGCGACGTGTCCTGACGTGTATATTGGCTATAGCACGAGTCACAAATTATAGTATCCTTATTATTCTGTTAAAATATAAAAGTGAATTATGAAATGTCAATATTTTGTTTGATTAAAGGTTCGTTAAGAGAAATTGACCAGCGTAGCGGGCGTAGCTTGCTAGTATATATATATATATATATATATATAAACTTATTGTAAAAATTAGCCATTGAAACAGAAGCAATTGACCATATACAATGAGATTACTATACCATGTAGCACTGTCAAATTACATATTATAAAACATAGTCCTAATATATGAAGTATTATTTATTCAAAAAGTGAAGCAAAAGTATAAACGCACAAATGGAGGCTTATAATGTAATTCACCTTTTCAAGGGCAGGGAAACCACATTATAAGCAAAAAATGATTGTTTTCTGTAATTGACACCAGCTTAATGCCAAAATTGTGTCAATTCCTTGCCCAAACAATCATTGGAATAAGATTGAAAAACAAGGATAACATTTGAAATGGAACACTACAAATCAAACCAACAAATTGATAAAGAGGGGAGAAAATATATAAATGTATAAACAAACAAATAAAAAGGAATATAAAGAAAATCCATACATTACTACATCAAGTATTTATCCATATTCCGTAGCACCATTTGAAAAGCACATGGTAAAAGTGAATTCAATATATATATATATATATATATATATATATATATATATATATATATATATATATATATATTTGTGGGGGGGGGGGGGCAAAATTTTATTTAAGAGAGGCAAAAATTTCTTCTAATATTGTTGTGAATATCTGAGAAACTATTAATACATATTTCTTACCACATTTATTTTTTCTTATTTAACTAAAGCACGAAAGTACTCATTAATGATAGGTGTTTCTTACTTTGAAAATATTGCACTACCAAGACTTAAGAAAATATTATTGATAATAATTATTAATTTATGTGCTTAAACTGTTTATTTAATACTGTCTAGATTCTTGTCAAATCTGACAGGTTATTTTATCTTTTGTGCAATTTCTGATTATTTTTATTTTTAATTTTTTAGGCTGACCTGTTTATGAATGATACATTATAAACTATCAAATTCCGTATGTGGGGGGAGGGGGTCCTGCTCCTCCCTAGCCTCCCTGAAATGGCGCCCCTGTTTTTACACTAACAAATAGGGGGCAAACTGTACTTTTAAATGTAATTTGTTTGAAAACTTTATCTCGATTTAGCGTTTTTTTAAATAATTTTCAAGCACGATTTTTTTCTAAATCCATCTCTATCGCGTGCAACCCGATTACGGAAGATGAAGCCGTTTGCACTTAAAACATTATAAATAGTTTAGAATTTGTTTACGGCTAATATTCCATACCGAAATTTACACGTCATAAATAAATAAATAAAATAATATAAATAAAACACAAATTTAACAGCTACGTAATCTGACTACGTGCTTAAACACTGAATTAATCATAATCAGAAAGGCTGCATAAATTGTGAAATATTTGATGATTTCTTTGGCTGCTATCCGCTGACATGCTTCTAATACGAAAGTACCGTTTTCAACAAATTTCAAAATTTTGTTTGAACACATATGTGATATTTTTTCATATAAAAATTCTTTTCGATGATGCTAGTGGGCCATCTATAAAAATATATTATTATTATTATTATTTTTTTTTTTTTTTTTTTTTTTTTTTTTTACATGTCTTCTGTACACAGGGCAGTACGTTCTGTATTACGGGTTGGATTGGGGCCTCCGAGATCACGCTGTGTGTTTTCTCAACCGGGCCTGCTACAAGTATTAGTGACGTCACCAGAGTGATCCATACTACTTAAAATTTTCCATGTACTTTGTTCGTTTGTACGGATTGTTTACGATAGTATTTTGATATTATTTATTGTTTTATTTAGTAATTAATATTATTTTTCAGTGTATTTAGATTATAACGCTATCAATAATTATAGATTATAACTATTAAAGAAAGTGTAGGTTATATCTATAAAATAATGAGAAGAAAATGTTGTGCACCTAGTTTCAAATCTAAGTCTTCAAATTCGCTACTGATAATGAAAAGAAGAAATTTTAGCTACGAAAATTACATTGTGATAATTTTACTTACATTTCAACAGCAGTGGTCTGCATTAAACGTTTCGATATACGTTTTATAATTCCTGAAGCTAGAATTAATATGATGGTACTGAACTTGTGCAGAGAAAAAAATTAACCCTAACAACGAATGTCTATCCTACTGTAATGGAAATATTCCGGCATATTTGAATGAATTTGTACTTCCAAAACGAAAAGAGCCAAATGATCTTTGGAAAAAAAATAAAAGAAGCAGACGATAAACAGTTTAAAAAATGGTACAACGATGACAACACATCTTTCAAAGATTTTTAAATAACTACTGTAATAAATTGGCTGAAATCTGGATACACTTAGCAGTGAGTGTGCTTTGTTTATAAAATTAAAAGTAACTAATTTACCCAACTTAGTAGTTTCATTTAACATTTTAGCTAACTTAAGTGTACAAATATACTATTATGAAAATAAATCTTTTGATAAGTTTATTTGAGTAGTTATTATGTCCTAGACCAGGGTCGGCGAACCTATGGCACGCGTGCCGTAGCTGGCACGCGAGAGGATATTTTTGGCACGCCGTTTTGATTTAAATTCTAAATCAAAATTCAGCCAAACTCCCCAAAATTCTCAACTTTATTATTTGTTTTCCATTTTAATACACGAGCTTGATTGAAAATGGCTTTTGTTTGGTATAATAAGTACATGTGTACTTGTCATACCATTGAATTACTCGCTCAGAACATCTGGTCTATAACCCCCCCCCCCCCCCTCTTCCCCATCCCTTCTTCCTTGGTTTTGTACTGCCGGCTCCGATGATCGCATTGAAAGAGAGAGAAATATAGAAAATAAATAATGTTTTGCTTTATTGTTTCTGAAATTTCTGCATAATTTAATGCATGCAGATCTGCATATGAGGCTTTATTTAACTGTTGCTGTAATTTGTTAATTAATTTTTAATCAGTTAAAATGGCAAAAGTATTAATAAAACTAATAAAATATGCCCTTTTTTCAGATAAGTTACGAAAATAAATAATACATTGGTTGTTAAAACAGTTATAAATTAAATGAAAACTATTATAATTTCAAAAGTATGTTGTCTGCCGATAGTGAAAGAACATGAAAAAATAGGATTTGTAAACAATTTAAAGATATTTCCTATAAATAAATACCAAACAAAAGTATCAGATTTTTTCTGCCTTAGAGATAACCTACTCTAATAATTTTTAATTATTTAATTCATTAAAGATGCATAAATTAAGATAATAGTAATTGATAATACTAATATGTTGAATATTGAATAATGAGAAATATTTTTGTCATATTATGTATCGGCTTCATGGAGGGGGGAGAGGGGTAATTAATCCAGCAGACGACTGGCTGCCGACTCAATTATGTTGTATATAAATATGAGTAAATTTAGTGGCTAGTCATTTTATTATTATTCTGATTTGCTTTTATTCTAGTAATGCTCTCATCAACTCTAATGTGCATGAACTTTTTTGTTGTTAAAATATTTCCTATAATTAACGATGGTAATCTAAGACTGATTAGATTGCACCGTTAAAGTAATATTTATTCAACATGGCCAATTTGGCTAAAAAATAGAAAGCGCAAGATAGTAGAGAATTTCAAACGTGGTGGACTGATAAATATTGGATGATTAATAAAGATGTTAAGGCTCTGTGCGTTTTATGTTCCGGGATAGTGGTCTGCAGTAAAACAGCATTATGAAACAAATCACAAACCTCTTTCCCCAAAAAGTTATGCAGAACGAAAGGAATTCATTGCCAGTGGAGTTAGAGAAAATAAACTGTTGACAACTATGATTACAAATATCAGCAAAGATTCTCAAGTGTCGCAAGTTTCTCGGCTGCAAATGTCTATTTTTCTGAATGGTACATTTTTCTGCGATGGAGAGTTTTTGAAGGAATCCTGGTTAACATGCGCTCCATCACTTTTTAACGATTTTGAAAATAAAGATAAGATGATTTAACAAATTAAAGATAGTCCTTTATCAAGCAAATACAGTCAAAGATAGAATCTTAAAAGGGGCAGAAAATATAAGAGAGCAACCAAAGTCTGATATCGTCTTCTCCTTTCACCTTATTTTGTCTTGATGAAAGTACAGATGTAACTAAATGTGCCCGTTTAGCTGTTTTTGTACGATATTTTGTTCAAAATGACATTAAGGAGAATTATTCTCGTTATTATCATTAGAAACTATAATCAAAGGTGCAAATATTTGTACAGCAATTATAAATTCACTTACTGAAAAAGAAATAAATTTGCATAAATTAGTTTCTGTTACAATTTAAGGGGGCATCAGTATAATGGGTAAAATAAATGTTTTTTTTTTTCAGTTTTTTTCAAACTCACAATGAACATATTATTCTTAGATTTCACTGCATCATACATCAACAAGTCCTGGGTGCATAGGCTGGTTTTGAATCTCTTCGTGATATTATAGCCGTAGTCACAAAAATAGTTAATCTCATATCGTCACAGGCTTAAAATAAACTAAAGTTAGATGTTTTGTTAGATCTACCATATTTCCACAAACAATAGTTACTTTATAGAAGAAACAAGCATTTGTGACAATGAGAGTGATAACGAACTCGGTGAAAAGAAACTAATACCGAAATTCCAATGTGCTGTGGCTGCATTAAGATTTTGCTGCAATGCTTAAGAAATTAGAAAATAAAATCCAATCAACAAAAGCCAAAGAGAAAACAGATTTCTTAGGCAGACTTTTTAGGTAATATTTTTTATATTTCCTAATTTCTTCTTATGCATTGTAATATATTTTAAAAATAATATTTTTTCATTTAATAGCAGATGTAAAACAAATATTTTGAAGATATGATTCGTAAATTATTTCTTTCAATGTTTCTTTTCTAATTGTCTATTTAAAAATAAAATTACCTCAATTATAAAACCACCACCCCACTTAAAATGTCAAAATCAACAGATCCCAAGCGCAACACCATGTATTACCATAATTATTACCATCATTTGGCAAGTTGTCTCGATTTGAGATTTTAATACTTTTTTTTACGATGAATATAATTATATTTTATTATTTCTTTATAATTATATCCACTTGTTTCTATAATTATTACTATCATTAATTAACCTTTTCTTGTGACAAGTTGTTTTTGTTTGAGTTTTCAGTATTATACATTATTTAATTTAATATGTATGAATGTCACTCTAACATGTATGCATTACACGAAGGTTTGTTATCCATAACTTTATCTAATAATAATAATAGTAATTTTATTCATTGTTTTTATAGGTTGTTCTAGGCCGGAGGGGGGGGGGGGGGGGTCGTTGGCACGCCATGGTCAATTGAAAAAATTTTTCGACAAAAATTGGCAAGCAGATGTGAAAAGGTTCGCCGACCCTGTTCTAGACCCAAGTACAATAAATAGACAATTTTTAAAATGTTGCAAATAAGTTATAAAATAGTTAAAAGTTATAAATATATTTTATTATAATATATATATACACATACATGTATGAATATATATATATATATATATATATATATATATATAAGTATCGAAAAGTGCTTATGGCGAGAGAAGGAAAGTTGACAACATATTTTCTGCAACCTATTCGTAGTTTCATATAAATAAGCATTTTTTCAATATTTATACAATTTATTTAATATAAAGAAGCCATTTATCTCTTTTTATATACAGGCAGAACAGAATTGCATATATAAATAATTTTATATATAAACATAAAAGTTCATTAGGTTTGTTTTCATAACTGTATATATAATTTGGAAACATATCTAATTTTCTGAAGCCCGGATTGCGACAAAGCGTTGAAAAAAAGTGCCAAGGTCTCTATAGTTGAAAAATGTCTATTTCTCTATTTAAATTGACATTTATTGTGTTTTGGTGGTTAAATTATGGTATGTAGTGGTAAAAGGGGGGAATGGGATTGATTTTGTAAAGTTTTGTCAGATTTATTATATATTTTGTACGTATATTTATTGTAAAATAATGTTTTTAGGAAAAGGTAAGTCAATGTGTTCAACCTGATCTATTAATCTTAGCGATTTTTTTTTAATTTAAAAGTTTTAATTTCCATTTATAAAACAAGTTTATTAACTCCCTTTTATTTCTCGATTACGAAATTTACTACTATTATTTATATAATGACAAATTTTAAGACAGGAAATTCAAAACATCTCTCTTTATTAAATCTTTCTGCTGGGATACATTGACCAAACTGGATAACTATTGTGACGTCACTAATACTTGTAGCAGGTCTTAAGGCTCCTATAAGGGGTGCTGACGCATATCCATTCTGTTGCCCAAAATAACCGCCATATTGTGACCTAGCTCAGCATTAGGAAACCGCCTGAGCAGGTGTTCGCCGTCCTCGTTACTGTCACTCGCCGTCCACTAGTACGGTAAGCTAACCGGTTTTAGCTTGGTTTTTGGTCCACTGGGTCATTAAATGGCGGTATGATTCAGCCTGTATTATAGGAGCTCTAGCAGGTCTAAGACTCCTATTATAGGAGTTCTAAGCAGGGCCGGTTGAGAAAACACACAACGATCTCGGAGGCCCCGATTGGATCCTCTGATATTATTTAATTTTAATACGGCAAATTCGAGAAAAAAAAATACATTCTGATACAAATGCAATTAAAAACCGGGAAATAGTTGCGTAAACTACAGACAGTACAATATAAAATGTGTTACATCTTTTGATCTAATTTTTTGTTGTTGTTGTTTTGTTTTCTGCAATTTATGTTAAAATAAGAAAAATGCATAAACTTTCCCTGCATTTGTATTTTCTTACAACTTACATTTTTTTTCCGTTATAATTGAACTCGTTTGTACGGAGCTCGGAGGTTATGAAATCCCGGTTTTAATAAGCAAAAAAGAAAGGAAATGGTTAGTTTGGTATACACTGCAAAAAAAAAAAAAAAAAAAAAAAAAAAATATATATATATATATATATATATATATGTTTATTTTACAGTATAATACTGGCATCCCAGCTGCTAGTATTATACCGTAAAATTAACAGTAATAAACAGTAAAATAAGTAGTAATACGCTGCCACGCATGCGCGGGGTTATGTTTACATGAAACTTTAAATTTAATTCCAAACTGCCAAATGGCACCCAGAATTTTTTAATAAAATTCGTGAAGAAAAGCTTTTAATTATTTTATAAATTTGTTCGTAAATTCTAGTGTCATTCAATTATTTCAACATTAAGACAACAGATTAAAAATAAGAGATTCCTCTATAAACGGGTTTAATTTATGAGTTTTAGTGAATGTGGTTTCTCGCAGATTTTCTTTCATTGATGTAACCATTGTTCCTTCTAACTCTCATGAACTTAAAACTATATTAAATATATAGATATTCAGACCCGCTCGCGTCAAATTCTCGCCAAGCATGGCGAGAGAAATTAGAGAAATATAGCCAAATTTGGCGACCAATTAATAAATCGCATAAATGAAGCCAACTTGGCTATAGATGACTAATTTGGCGAAATTCTCATTCAAATTCAGTATTGACGAAAATTGGGTATGAATCTTCTATAATCGGGTTCCACGCACTTTAGTTTCATGTTTTTGAATGAAATTGACTAAATTCATAAAACCAAAAAATAGGGAAACTACCTTTTCTTTCCGGTTCAAACCAAAAAGACGTTTTTCAGGGTCTTATTCGGGAGTAGTGATGAATTCAGACTTTTTTCCCCCGATGTTATTTTTATACTCACAGGGGCAGGGAATATTTTGGAGGACCGGGAAATAATTTTATTTTCCGAACTGTTACTGTTAACACAACGGAAAATTCTAAATCGAAAAAAAAAGGAGAATTTTGTCTTCCCTGAATTCATTATTTTTCGGAACTCTAAGCAATGCAAATTAATCTGATAAATATTCTTTTGTATTCAACAGCTATAGTTGTTCAAGCAGAAGGCTTCAAGGAAATTTTAGGAATAATGGAGGAGAAAACAGAGGCACTAGAAGATACCAAGTAAGATCAATAAAATCAAATTTTTTACTTTCATTAGATGTAATTTAACAATTGAAAAACTTTCAAGAATAAACAAATTAATTTAATTTAATTTTTTAACCAAATTACATTCGTGCATCCTTCAAGGGATACCTTCGAATAAGGGACACCTCTATTCAAGGGACTAATTTTTTAGTCTCAATACTTCATTATAGTACTAATATAGTAAAAACTGTAAATAACGGACATTTCGTGAACGCAAAATTTGTCCGCTATTCGGAGTGTGTCCGGTACTCAGAGGTAAAAACATACAAACAATATATGTGATGTGGCTTGAAAAAGTTACCGCTATTCGGGGGTGTTCATTATGGAGGTTTTACTGTAATATATTTATGTCTGAATAAAATGATACTGTATATAATTGACGATTAGAAGGATTTTTTTTTAAAATAAGAGTTGTTTCTCGCAAGAAAAAGTTTAAAGAAAAAGATTTAGAAATTTTCGTTTTTTAAGAATCCTTTTCAAGAATTCCGTTTTGCTTATCTTAAGGAGCTTATCTTAATATCGTTGAATGACATAATGATAACATATCAAAGAAAACAGATTGAGGACAAAAGTTTCATGGAATTATGTGCATGATTTCTTGAGATAAAATTTGTGTAACAGACAAACAGACACGAGTCCAAAAAAAAAAAAAAAAAAAAAAAAAAAATCAAATGATATTCAGGACATCCCAAAACTTTCAAATCCATTAAAAAGGGTAGTCGAAAATTTTCACGAACTCAATACTTTTTTTCTTGTGATATTAGAAGAACGTAAAAATGAATGATAATATTGCAATTTAATGTGCTCCTTTTAAATTTCACAAAGGAGCCTTACTGAACTATTGAATAAGGAAGGTAATATTTGAATAAAGGAAACCTCTATTTAAGGCACAAAATATCTGGCCCCAAGGGCGTTCCTTATTGAGAAGTAGGAGTGTACTTAAAAAAAAAAAAAAAAATAGAAAATAGAAAGTGGAACTAGTATATAGGTTCTTTATTTTTGTATAAAAAAGAGACCTCAAAAAGTAAGGAATTTTGTAGAAACCCTATCCTAATCCTAATCCTAGCCTAATAATATTATAAATGCGATTGTGTATGTGTGAATCTTTGGCTGAAGTAAACGTAAAAACGGAGGATTTAATAAGGCCCTGTATCTTTACATATAGATGGATTATAACCCAGAAATGAACATAGGGTAGATGTTTATTATTTTCGAATATTTTTTTTTTAATAATTCAAAATTTCATTATTTTCATAGAGAATGAATGAATATTTTCCTGTAAAATTCAATTAACCATTTTACGTTGCTAAGCATTATCGTTGCAAATAAATGCAAAGCCTGGAATAATATTTTCCTCACCAATTAATTTTCAATTTAACGATTTCCACGGGAAAAATTAAAATTTAAAAGAAGATAAATTGCCGTAATATTTGAAACGAAAATGTGGCGTGTTCGTTATGATACATGAAGTATGAATGTCGTTTACGTTGAGAACAGGTTTTCTATCAAAAATTGCGTTTTAATTAGAAGAAAACATGAACAATAATTATATTATTAAGAAACGATTTCTGTACAATTCAAATAATTTGTTTCAGCTATAGATTAAACCAAGGAGGCAGATTTAAGCTCCTTGCATTTAGGTGTACAAATTATTGCTCCCTATTCTAAAGAATTGAATTTAAAGAAAAAGCATATACTATTTCCAATTAATTATTTTTGAAAGCTGTTAAAACGTTTCACAAATTCGTTAAATGTAAAATGGTTTATCAGGTAAAATTGACATTTTTGATTTTATCCAATTCGTCGATTTCCACGATTTTATTTGGCCCTCCTTTTTCCATTGGTTGCAGTTTCATTTTCGAGATTATTTGGAACAAAATTTAACTTTTTAAAAACTGAGTTATGCCAAGGCCCCTATAACAAAGAAATACCGTACTGTCTTCTATGAAATGTGATAAAGGGTTAGTTAATTATTTACATTTTTAATTATCGAGAGTGAAATATTTTGCTTAATTAATGCATTTATTCCTCTTTCAATGTTACGTGAACGAAGTCACGGGTAACAGCTAGTTCAAAATATTTTATTTATAAATGCTTTTTACATTATTCTATCTAAAATACAAGAAAGTATTGTAATCAAAAATTTTTTCGACGGATTAATACATTTTAGGGGTCAAAAAACATGTTTTTACAAAATGTCTGTCTGTCCGTCTGTCCTCATTGTATCATCGAAAAACGTATGAAGTTATGAATAGAATTGAACTAAACTTAATTTATTAGGTTTATGACTATAGCCAGAAGGTCCTACTTGAATTTGAAGATATTCCACCGGAAGGGGGCGCTGCGATACCGATTTTTGCGCCATTTTCATTATTGTATCATCGAAAAGTGTATGAAGTTATGCATATAATTGAACAAAATTTTATGTATATGTTTTTGACTATGATCCTGGAGATCCCAGTTGAATTTGGGAAAAATCAGTGTCAGAAGGGGGCGCTGTGATAGCTACTTAAAGATTTTAAATACGAAAAGATGTGCAAACAAATTAGAAATCATAAAAGTTTTTTCCGTTAAATGTTAGGCCTTTATCCAAGGATTCCGGAGCAATTTTTGTTTTGCCTCTACCTTAAAATATGGCTGAGATGTAGCAGTTTAAAATTTTAGGGTGGCGGAGATTTTGAAACAAGGCAACAGGATTCATCCTCATCCATAAACGGATTTAATTTATGAGTTTTAGTGAAAATGGTTTCGGCAAATTTTCTTTCATTGTTGTAATAATCGTTCCAACTCTTATATGCTTAACACTATATATTCATGTTCACAAGCGTCAAATACTCGCCAAGCCTGGCGACACTTTGGCGAAATATCGCCAAACTTGGCTACAAAAATAGGTTGCCATAAATGAAGCCAACTTGTCTATAGACGGGAACTGGGAATGAACCTTCTTTAATCGGGTTTCACGCATTTTAGCTTCGTGTTTTCAATTAAAATGAGATAAAATCTTAAAACCAAGGAATAGGGGGCTATCTTTTCCCGCCGGTACAACGGACTTTTCAGACGGACTTTTCTTAGTTTAGTATACAGGGTGATTCATAAAAGATGGGCAGAACTTTAAGGGGTTATAGTACACTTAAAGACAAATAATATTAAATAGGAGACTAAGGGTCCCAGACGTATTCCCAAGGAGATAGGGGGCATTAAAGTTTAGGGTCCGAAATTTCAAATGATTATAAAACATGGAAAAATTGGTCGATTCGTTTGCGGTTTTTGAAAAAAATTTTCTTTATGCCAGTATTTTCTTGAAATAAAATTTTAAAGTTCAATTTCAAAAAATGCCGATAGGGGGCGCTTTAGACTTTGGAGTAACAAACAACTATTTTTTAACGTTATTTTTTGTATTTCTTTAAATGATTTCGAAAGCTTAGACTTAAACTTAAATTTTGATCTAAAAATCTGAGTCCTAACGAGTAGTTAAGTAGCGTAAACTGAAATTTGAAATTTGAAACCCTTCTCCCCCCAGAACAAAAATCAGTTATTCCCGATCTTTGTGTCGTAGATTAGGCTCTAACTACTGCCGCGTTTTGCTAAAATTATTCTTTATGTCAGTATTTTCTTGAAAATAAATTTTAAAGAAAATTTTCAAAAAATTCCGATAGAGGGCGCTTTAGACTTTGGAGTAACGAACAACTATTTTATACCGTTATTTTTTGTGTCTCATTAAATGCTTTCTAAAGCTTAGACTTAAATTTTCAGCCCAAAATCTGAATCGTTAGACGTGGTTAAGTTTCTGGGGAGAGGGGTTTGAAATTTCTACTCCTGAGCACAGTTCAGTTTACCATGTCCACACATTGTGTGCTGTGATACGAGGTAAAAAGACACAAATTAGGATTATGTTACCAAAGCATATTTATTAACATGTAATCACAATAAATGTTCAAAATTGTGACCACCAGAGGTTATGCACGCAGAACAACGGCGACGAATGGAACGGCGAACATTCGCGAAAACATCAGGCTTTTCGAGCACTTCCCCTACAGCGGCGGAAAGTCTGGCGACCAGTTCCTCGGGGGATTCAATGGGTGTCTCATACATAAGAGCCTTCAATCGTCCCCAAAAAAAGAAATCGAGGGGTGAAAGATCTGGCGAGCGAGCAGACCAAGCAACAGGACCACCTCGACCAATCCATCTGTTCGGAAATGTGATGTCCAGATAGTTGCGGACGTCTCGTACGTAATGGGCTGGCGCTCCATCGTGCTGGAACCACATGACCCGCCGGATGCGTGGAGGAACAACGTTTAACAGGTCTGGCAGCACATGTTGCAGAAATGTTAGGTATGTTTTACCGTTGAGGCGTTCAGGAAGAAGGTACGGTCCGATTAGGTGGTCTCCGAGGATTCCTGCCCAAACATTGATGGAAAAGCGTCTCTGATGAGCATGTGGATACGTAGCATGTGGATTGACATCCGCCCATACATGTGCATTGTGTGTGTTAAATGTACCTTCACGTGTGAAGGTACATTCATCGGTAAAAAGCACAGTTCGTCCAAAATGTGGATTTAGCGCGTTCTGCTGCAGAAACCAGCGGGCGAATTCAATACGATTTGGATAATCCCCTGGAGACAGTTTCTGAACTCGTTGCACATGAAACGGGAGCAAATGTTCATCCTTCAGTACCCTCCAAGTCGTGGACTGTGAGGTATCCACCTGGCTAGCCACTGTTCGTGTACTTGTACTTGGCTGCGCCGCTACTACATCCAGAATGGCTTCTGCAACAACTACTGATTCGTCCTTTTTTGCACGACCTGCATTCGACCGGGAAGCGAGAAATGATCCCGTCTCACACAACTGTCTGTGCAAGCGCTCGAAAGTTTTGCGGTTAGGCAACCGCCTGTTAGGAAATCGCTCTCCGTACATTCGTTGTGCCTCTGCACCATTTCCATCTGCCGCTCCGTAAATTAAATGCATCTCAGCCTTTTCCTTATTCGTGAAGGGCACCATCTTCCGATTCATTACTACAGCGACTTACACTTGACTCACCGTTCAGTGGTTTTTATGCCTGAATCGTGTCGAAATTTTGCATACGTGTTCTTCTTCTTCCCCATTTGACATTTGCATACTTTCTGTTTCCTTCTTCACCCGGTGACTAGCGTCAGGAATGGAGCTTTAACGTTTGCATGAGCGACGTTTCCAACTGTGCCAGTGCCTTTATGAGTGAATTCCGACTATGCAGACCTTGACGAAAGTTGTATTTTTGCCTCGTATCACAGCACAGAATCGTTGGGCATGGTTAAGTAGTGCAAACTGAACTATGTTCAGAAGTTGAAATTTGAACCCCCTCCCCTCGCTACTGAACCACGCTCAGCGATTCAGATTTTGAGCTGAAAATTTAAGTTTAAGTCTAAGCTTTAGAAAGCATTTAATGAGACACAAAAAATAACGGTATAAAATAGTTGTTCGTTACTCCAAAGTCTAAAGCGCCCTCTATCGGAATTTTTTGAAAATTTTCTTTAAAATTTATTTTCAAGAAAATACTGACATAAAGAATAATTTTAGCAAAACGCGGCAGTAGTTAGAGCCTAATCTACGACACAAAGATCGGGAATAACTGATTTTTGTTCTGGGGGGAGAAGGGTTTCAAATTTCAAATTTCAGTTTACGCTACTTAACTACTCGTTAGGACTCAGATTTTTAGATCAAAATTTAAGTTTAAGTCTAAGCTTTCGAAATCATTTAAAGAAATACAAAAAATAACGTTAAAAAATAGTTGTTTGTTACTCCAAAGTCTAAAGCGCCCCCTATCGGCATTTTTTTAAATTGAACTTTAAAATTTTATTTCAAGAAAATACTGGCATAAAGAAAATTTTTTGCAAAAACCGCAAACGAATCGACCAATTTTTCCATGTTTTATAATCATTTGAAATTTCGGACCCTAAACTTTAATGCCCCCTATCTCCTTGGGAATACGTCTGGGACCCTTAGTCTCCTATTTAATATTATTTGTCTTTAAGTGTACTATAACCCCTTAAAGTTCTGCCCATCTTTTATGAATCACCCTGTATATCCTCTGCTCGCATCCAGATAACCCGACGATTCGCGTGTGATAATGAATTTTGAAGCATTAACATGTATGCGATAGAATAAAGTTTTGAGATTGGCATATCCGACTAATTTGTTTCAATGAACATGCAGACCAAAAACGTGTCTAACGATATTTACTGTCAATTTTTCAGGTTACTAAGTGTAATAGATTAGTTTCAACTGACGTCACACCCTAGGAACCACCTTAGTAACCATATGGGTGTTTATGTTTGTCCCTCAAAGATGGTGGATTGTGATTGGTTGGCTCATAATACAGACTATAAATCGATTTTTATGATTGGTTGGATAAAGATTAGTGGGCTGGTGATCACGTGGTTGAAACTGATCTATTTTTTTAAAATTAGTGATATATTCATGGCATAAAAGTATTTTGCTTAACATTTTTTTTATATCGCTTAGCGTGATTGGAAAAAAGGTCCTCTATGCCACTGAGTAGAGGACTTTTATCATCGAAGTCTATATTCAGGCAGCCTAAAGTCTAGAACAAGGGAAAGGAACACTCCAAGTGAAATTTGAAGTAAAATTTACCTGCACGACCCATCGTTGGCACTTTGTGAAAACCGTTAGGGAATGGCTGGGTTGGGAAATGGTAGACCATTCATTTGAAGCGTATCTGAGCCGGACCTGAGCAGCTAACGATTTAACCACTGTCGGGCCTTTGTTGGCAAATAGTCCGTTGGCCAATATTACGGTAAGGTGGACATTTCTGATCGTAGAACAACGTGAGACAACAATTTGCCAAAGTTAGCCCAACCGTTCTGTGCTACTTCGGAGTACTTTGCCAATATTCTCTAACCAAGGCCTGATTAAAGTATGGGCCAACTGGACTGTACCCGTGGAACACCTGATTTTGGGGGCCCTAAATCTGGTATGCAATTTTTGCGAAGCTGATATTTTAAATCTATTTTCCCCTTGTACTGATTTTAATCAATATTTTACACTTTTTGGGTAGGATACGATTAGAAACAAAAACATATATTTATCTAATTATGTATTTATATATTCATATCTGTACTCTAAGGCATAATTTTTTTTTCTGTTGTTGTTGCTGACAGTATAGAAAGGAGACTCCCGAATGAATACCAGGCCATTGGATCCTCTTTCTCTAACGACTCTAACAAGTCGGGCTCTGTCTCTAACAATTCGATGTATACAACCCCCTCCCGTGGGAATGATAATCCAGAATAAAAGATGTCGTCCTGAATTTGTTCACAGCGATGGTTATTGCGTTAAACAAAATTTCTTAATGATGCACCGAATATGTGACATATTTTTTAAATAATTACGTTTGATACTAGCTGAGAAATAGCCGTTTAATCTTGGTAGGTAGGTTTTGAGCTACCTTCTTTATATACATATATAGTGTGAAAAGAAAATAGAATGTAAGCCCAGATACATTCTAAATGTACCAAAATAAAGATGTTTACTTCGTAGTTACTTGTTTGACATTTTTTATATTTAATTTACACTCTCGTTTTATTGGGCGGCCGCGCATACATATTTATTTTTATACGAAATTTGAAATTCCCAATATGAATCTCTGACTTTTTGTTCATCTTTTTCATTCAACTTGGTGTACTGTGTACTGTAGTTCAGAACCTGGTCGACGGAGCTTCACCAACACTTACTTGACATAAAGCCTCCGAACAAATTTGTGACGCCACTATCCGGCGTCCTTTCTCCCCAGTGGAACTTCGCGCTTATCTTGCGCATTAAAAATAATGGCTATTCTTTATCTTATGAATTTCCCTACTACTCGATCTTATTTTAATAGCAATTAAGTTAAACATTTCATTTTCATTTTCTTCCTACTTTTTACGAAAAAAAGTAAGTCCCTACGAGTAGTTTCCCAAAAAGTAGGTAGCTTTCTACGAAAAAGATATTAATATTTTTTAAATATATATATATGTGTGTGCGTGTGTGTGTAAAACAATTTTTTAAGGGTATTTCAAATCTGACAAATTCATGTTTTACCAGATACACATTAGTAAATAAAAATTTAAGTTATTTACCAGAGTTTTTTATTTACATTAGGTAGGTAAATTACAATAACTAATGTTTAGAGAGAAAATGAATAAAACATTAATCCATTAAAGAATTCCTAAAAAAATGCAATTATGCCAATTTGTAAATGCCTTAATAATAATTCTAGCCCACATGTATCTCACAAAAAATAAGTTTCATTTCTTTTTTTTTTAACCATTGGGAAAATGGTTGTTGTTTTCGATCGAGAATGGACCTCTTGATGTACGCAATTAACCGTTTTCAGGGCTCGGAAGTAGCGCGCTACAAGTAGCGAAACTACAGTAGCCGCTACTTTTTCTAGTAGTTTGTAGTGTAGCGCGCTACATTAAAAAAGGTGTAGTGTAGCGAGTAGCGCGATACAAAATATCAGTAGTTTGTAGCGAGCATCGACGCTACTTTAGGAGGTAGAAAAAAGTGCCAATCTTCAAATCGCGTGATCATAACTCGTTTCTTTTGTGCGAAATATGTTCTCTGCAACAATTTGCGAATCTCAGCGGCAAATCTCAGTTGCAGTGTCATATATTTCTCCATAGACGACGGGCACGGTCACAAATTAACTGTCATTTTCACTGTTTGGGTGTCAGAAACTTCGTGTATGGTCATTTAAATCCATAGAAATCTTCTCAATATAATGTATTTTTATACGAATACGATTGCTTTTACCAAAATATAGTCGTCTGGCTATGTTAAATCTTTATCTGACTAATTTCTTCTCCCTTTTGCATCCCACACCCAGCAAGCAAGGAAATGTAAAATCTTTATTTAAAAAAATAAATAAATAAATAAAAAATAAATAAATAAGAAGAACGGATTTATCTAAACATAAATCATCTAAATTATCCCTAACCTCTCAAATTCACGCTTCCTTCTAGTAGCAGACAAAGAAGTTTAAAATATTTTTAAATTTTCATTTTTATACAAAAATAAAATATTTCACTCCATTTATTGCTCTCTAATGACAATAAATAAAAATTATACGAAAATAGAACGTGACACGAATCGCTTACATCCCGATAAGTACTTTATTTATCAAAAAATGGAAACTCATTTCGATTCCAAATCGCTTCCATAGTCAGGCCTGCCAATTTTATGCTTTTGTGTTTAAAAATGAGGTAATGTGTCAGAAAGTTTCGCGTTGTTAAGCAAGGAATTTGAGAATCACCTTAAACTCTACTGTGCTATATCACTCTCATAAATTTGTAAGAATATTACAATTTTCGTTTTCAAATTTCCTCTTTTTAACACTTTCCAACATAAGTAAAAAGTGTCTATGAATTCGCTTTGTCTGTCTGTCCGCGTTCTAACTCTCGTAAATATACTCGGATTGCCGTGAAAGTTTTATATGTTATTGAAGTTTACCATAAAATGTTCAGTATTGAAAATGAACTGTGTAGTACTTATATCTCGCTTACAGGGACATTCAAAAGAATTATGTTACATTATGGTCTATGGAGAAAAATCATTTGCGGTGCATTTAATTAGCGATGATAACTAAAGTAGCGAAAAGTAGCGAAGTAGTGACTACTTTTGAAAAGTAGTTTGTAGTCGCTACTTTTTAAAACAAGTAGTTGTAGTTAACTACATTTTTCACAAAGTAGTTGTAGTTGTAGTTCGCTACAACCAAAAAGTAGTTTTTCCGAACCCTGACCGTTTTTAAAGAAATTCTGTAACTTTAGAAGAATTTTTCTTTGAATAGGCAATAGAAATGCATAAAATCGTTACAAAAATGTCAAAGTTACAAAAAGGATAGATGTAAATTATCATATATGAAAAAAAAGCCGAATTCAAAAATTGACGTCGGATGAGAAATCGTCTTATAAAGCAAAAAACGTGGTCTTCAAATTTAATTTTCTCAAAATACCTTTAGCTCAGACATCAATCTAAACAAGAGTTAAAGCAATATTTAAATTTTGTTTAGGGGTGGTCTAAAAAATACAAATTGTACCAAACTTTAAAAATGTCAATGCTAACACCTAAAGTTGGCATCCTATTTGGATATTTCGGTTTATTCTACCTTGGGATACCAAACGGGAAGTCAGTAGATAGGGAATGGGACTTCTGCGTCATCAGAAGGCGGTGGTGGCGGTGCGGTGGTAACACCGCCTGCTGCCGAGATCATACTATAGTAGGTGGGTGGAATAGCTAGCGTGGGGAAGCTATGTTATATGTTATAGTAGGGGGGGGATAGGTCTGCTATAAGAGGGGGATTTTAGGGGGGCTATATTAATAACATTTTTAAATGTCTTATAGTACGAGGTAACGGTTATGGTAGAGTCCGAACACTGCCCCGCTATCCCTCTGCATTTTCCCAATGGTCGTTGGAATTTGTTAAATTAGATTTTCTTTTTTTTTGGTCAAAGTTGTTAGAAGTTCAATTTATTTATTTAATTTTCTAGAATTGTGTACACATGTTTAGATATAATTCTTTATTGATTTCTGAAAAGTAATAATTAAACCAATTTTTGAAATCACAACGTGTTTTTCGATTTCGTGTGTGTGTGCAGTGTTCTGAAAGAAAGGTTTTGGGATTGGCACATCCGATTAATTTGTACTGAAAGTATATTAATTGTATTATTTCGCTTTCTATTGACAGGAATGAAGATTCTAGTGGGTCCCGGCTTTCTTCCAAGCCTTTCACCCAGTACGTAGATGGATTTCCGTTACCGGCTATGATGCCAGTAGTATGCTATCGTTCTGCATTGAAATACAAACCACGACCGGGCGATATCTTCGTTGCTACATATCCAAAGTGTGGAACGACTTGGACACAATATATTCTATTGCTTATTTTTAGACAAGGAAAACCGATAACGTCTTTTACAGAATTTGCAATTGGCTCACCCTATCTGGAGATGATGAGTATGTTCAGATTTTTCTTTTTAACTATCTAATTTCTGACATTTTCCAACATAGTTGAAAAGTGTTTATGAATCGGTTTGTCTCGCTGGCGGTTTGTTCATGCTCTAACCCGCATAAATATAATAGGATTGTAATTTATATATGTTATTGAGGTTTACCATTGTATGTTCGGTATTGAAAATGAAGTGTGTAGAATTTATCTACACGCTTCGATCCGTAAAAAATGGTTACAGATATGAAAATAAACAACCAAGTAAAAATAAAAGATAACGTGCGTAATTAAAAAAAAAAAAAAAGTATACGAAAATTAAATGATAGCATTTTAAATAATAACTTCAAAGACCGTGCAATTATGGAATATTCTCATTTGTTTTTGAAAATGAACCGAATGAATGAGTGAGCCGAAACACGTCAAACAACCTAATAAAAGTTATTTTACTGGTACAGGGTGTCCAGCGAATAAGACCCTGATTTCAAAATTAAATATCTCAAAAACAAAGATCAATAGAAATATGCGGTAAACGGTTTCTTTATTAGCTAAGCTGTAAAAATGTTGTACAGAAGTTCCGAAATTTAGTTACAAAAACCGTTAACAGATGGCGCTGTACGCCGAAAAACTCGTTCTCTGCGAGCAATCTAAAATAAAAAAAAGTCAAGCATTCTTTTCAATCAGAACACAATCTTTTCAAAATTTTCACCGTTCGAAACAATGAAGTGGCGTAAACGAATAATGAAATTTGACATCACATCCTGCAATGTCTCAACGGAAATGGAATCGCATGTCACACAAATCGACTATTCAAGCTCATCCAGCGTAGTGGGATGGTTTCGGTAGACAGTGTCTTTCAATACGCCCCACAGAAAGTAGTTACAAGGAGTCAGATCGGGCTTTAAACCAGTCTTTGATGCAATTCTTCTCACACTCTTCCTTGGATTTCGCTGAACAATTCCAGAAACTTTGGCGACATTTTCAGGAGTGACTACAGTTTGCCTGGGTCCAACATTTCCCACTCGATTATCATCCACGCTGCCGGTTCGTTCGAATTTGGCAAAGAGTTTGCGAATGACTCTTGCATCGGGTCTTTTCGGAACATTAAATCCTTTTTGAAAGCTGCGCCTTGTTGCCGTGGGACTGCGTTGTAATCTGTAATACTCCAGTACGAGAAAAACGCGTTATTCAGTGAAATACATGATTTTAACCTCTACGCTATCCTCCTTCACGATTCAACGGTCCAACTGATCGCTCTGGACTTCGAAGTACAATTTATAGGCATTGCGATTACAGCGCCATCTGTTGACGGTGTTTAAAACTAAATTTCCGAAGCTTCTGTATAACATTTTTACAGCTTAGCTAATAAAGAAACCGTTTACCGCATAATTCTATTGATCTTTGTTTTTGAGATATTTAATTTTGAAATCAGGGTCTTATTCGCTGGACACCCTGTATATTCATTATGTTGTTAATTTACGCCTTTTAGCATTCAAAAGAAATATATTATTACAAGGTGTTATAATTTATTACATTGTTATAATACCTAAAGTTCAAACAAATATATTTTTGAGTTCAGTGTTACGAGATCTTTCGAGCGATATACAAAAAACGAAAAAAGGTTTTATTTTCAAGTTTCAAGTAATTTAATTACCCCTTCCCCCCAATGGTTTCTAACAATATTTGTGAATGGCTAATAATCTATAAATATGCCTTTATAACTCTGCCAAGTTTGAACTTTCCACGTTCCATAGTTTTCAAGACAAACGACTGTGACAGACAGACACACGAGCGATCTGATAATGGTTTCGTTTTTACTTTTTTAAGTACGAAACCCTAAAATTAAATATAAAGTATCAGATAATGCAGGATGTTAGAAAATCAACAAGCTATAATGTATGTTTTTTTCTTTTTTTTTTTTTGTTCATTTATTGTGTTTTCATTATAGGTTCTCAGTTGAATGATACATTACCCCGACCAATACCCATAAAAACACACCTTCCTCATCACCTCGCTCCCCGATCGGATGCTGCCAAGTACATCTACATCACGAGAAATCCGAAAGATTGTTGCGTTTCGTATTTTCACCATATGAAGAATCAAAGTACCCCTGAGCTTGGCTTCAACGGAACTTTTGACGAGTTTTTTGAGCTCTTCATCAGTGGGAAAATAGATTATGGGGATTACTTTGATCATGTGCTGGGATGGTACGAACACAGGTAAAATATTTCCCCATTGTATCTTGTTACTATATTATACATTGTAGTATAATATAGCATATATGTATAATATAGCATCTAGTAAACATACTATCATTGTAGTTTGTTGCTCCGCTGAACTGATCGCTGAAATAAAAGCTCCTAACAAGTATTTTTTTTAAAAATAAGTCAGGGACTACTAACTCCCGTTCAGACACCGAACTCTCTAAAAACACGCTAATTAGCTCTGTTTTTAAAAGATTACGGAAGATTGAATTATAATTAAACTACCACTACCAGTGACGACCTTCTGTAATCGGATTTCCTTTTGACTGGGAGATTTAAGGCCGAATCAACTGCATTGCGGCTGTTTTTGTGATGGATTAAATAAGAGCAATTAAACATTTGAATATCAGCTTATTTAAAATGACTAAGCAAACAATGTCACTGCTTTAGGGATATTATAACAGTGCTATAAGAAAATTGGCTTAAATAAAACGTTTTAAATGCATATATTTCAATAGAACGTAATTTTCACCAAAGTTTTCTTCTTCTTTTTAATATTAACGTGAAAAAACAGTTTTTAACTGAAAGGAAATATTATTATTTATGCTGTTTTAAAATTTGCAACAATAGGTTTTTCGAAATAAATAAATCTCTCGTGTAAATATATTTTTAAATTGAAAATCACTGTTTGGAAATATTATACCAGGACTTTCCTTAAAAGGACTAGTCTGAGTGATTTTACTGCAAATATGGATTTAATTTCTGACAAGTTAAGACACAGACTTCTAATAACAAAACTTCTTACAAGTGAAGAAAATGAGGTGCTATCTTTAATTCATTAATTGACTTGCTATATTCAAACTGAGTAGCTTGTTACTCAGTTCGCTCTCACTCCTACATGTATATGTGCTAAAACATTTACACAAATCTTCAGATTAGTAAATCGAAAAAATAATTACATACAAAATTTAACCCAGTACTTTCCTATTATAAGACCCTTGGCGAGCTGTAGAAAATGGCTTTGAAATGACAAAGAAGATTGCCCAAGAACTTTCTAACAATTTATTCATTGTTTCATACAGAAAAGAATTATCTTCAATATTTACAAATAATCATTTAGGATACTTTTTATGTTAGCCTGGAGCAGGTGATAAATCGCCAAATATTGTTCCTATCATCATCATTCGCATTGCATTCATTTCATTTTCAATATAAGCCATTCACTCATTTGATTTCAAATACATACATCTGGAGGCACGGCAGTGCCTCCGCCAAGTCGAGAGAGGACAGCCGTAAGCATACTTTTCTGGAAGCAACTCAGGGCACTTTTGACCCCCCCCCCCCATATCTCCGCGCTGGAGTATCCCAAAAATTTTGAAACTTCGTTTTTCTAGAGTATTTGGCACACAGGACCAAAATTTAAAATTACAACTTTCTGTCTTTTCTAGTTCAGACGATATATGAACTCAAACATTCGATTTTTTGTCACTCACTCACTCACTCGTTCACGCGTCATCAAAAAGATTAGGTAGATCCCGTAGCCCTAGAAACTTGACATTTGGAAAAAAGGTAGTGTTTAGGATACAAAGAGAGGAAAAATTATAAAATCCGGAAAATTCGAAAAAAAAAAAAAAAAAAAAAAAAAACATTCGAAAATTCAACAAATTCCTTGAAAATTGAAAATAATGCGATCTTGTAGTCTTAGAAACTTAAGATTCGGTGTGAAGGTAGTGTTTAATATCCAGAAAAAGAAAACATCAAAAACACAAAAAAATAGAAAACAAAATTAAAAAAATCGAAAAAAATCGAAAATTTTCAAATTAATCCGATTTTGTTGCGCTAGAAACTTGGAATTCGGAATAAAGGTAGTATTTAGGATGCAAAATAAGGAAAAATTAAAAATTCCGGAAAATTCGAAAAAAAAAATTCAAAAATTCGAAAAAAATTGAAATAATTGGATTTTTTAGCCTTAGAAACTTAAAATTCGCCGTAAAGATAGTGTTTAGGATTCAGAATAAGTTAAAATAAAAAACGCAATAAAATTCAAAAATAAAATTCGAAAAAAAAATCAAAAAATCGAAAAATAAGGAAAATTTGAAAATAATTCGATTTTATAGCGCTAGAAACTTGAAATTTGGAATAAAGGTAATATTTAAGATACTAAATAAGGAAAAATTAAAAAATATGGATAATTAAAAAAATACCCATAAATTAGTGCAGACGATATATGAACTCAAAGTTTCGATTTTTTGTCACTCACATCACACTAACTCACTCTCGCGTCATCAAAAAGATTGGGTAGATCCCGCAGCCACAGAAACTTAAAATTTGGAATAAAGCTAGTGTTTCGGATACAAAGAAAGGAAAAATTATAAAATCCGGAAAATTAAAAAAAAAAAAAAAAAAAAAAAAAAAAAAACATTCGAAAATTCAAAAAAACCGAACAAAATTGAAAATTGAAAATAACACGATCTTGTAGTCTTAAAAACTTAAAATTTGGTGTGAAGGTAGTGTTTAGAATTCAGAAAAAGAAAACATCAAAAACACAAAAAAAAAATTGAAAATAAAATCAAAAATTCGAAAAAAATCGAAAAATTCAAATAATCCAATTTTGTTGCGCTAGAAACTTGGAATTCGGAATAAAGGTAGTATTTAGGATGCAAAATAAGGAAAAATTAAAAAAAGTCAGAAAATTCGAAAAAAAATCAAAAATTCGAAAAAAATTGAAAAAAATTAAAATAATTTGATCGTTTGGCCTTAGAAACTTAAAATTCGCGGTAAAGATAGTGTTTAGGATTCAGAATAAGCTAAAATAAAAGAGCAATAAAATTCGAAAATAAAATAAAAAAATCGAAAGAAATCGAAAAATAAGGAAATTTTGAAAATAATTCGATTTCATAGCGCTAGAAACTTGAAATTTGGAATAAAGGTAATATTTAAGATACTAAATAAGGAAACATTAAAAAATATGGATAATTAAAAAAAAAAATCGAAAATTAAAAAAAAAATAGAAAGAAAGAAAGAAAAAGAGAGAAATTGAAAATAGTATGATTTCGTAGTCTTAAAAACTGAAAATTTGGTGTAAGGGTAGTGTTTAGGATTCAGAAAAAGAAAAAATTAAAAACACAACAAAAATTGAAAATAAAATCAAAAAATCGGAAAAAAACGAAAATTTGAAAATAATTCGATTTTGTAAAGCTAGAAACTTAAAATTTGGAATAAAGGTAGTATTTAGGATACAAAAAAGAAATAAATAAAAAATCTGTAAAATTCGAAAAAAAAAATCGAAAATTCGAAAAATTGAAAAAAATTCGATTTTGTAGCTTTAGAACTTAAAAAATTCGGCGTAAACTTATTGTTTAGGATACAGAAAAAGGAAAAATTTAAACACAATAAATTCGAAAATAGAATAAAAAACTCGAAAAAGATCGGAAATTTCAAAATAATTCGATTTTGTGGCGCTAGAAACTTGAAATTTGTAATAAAGGATACAAAATAAGAAAAAATTAAAAAATCCAGAAAATTATAAAAAAAAAAATTCGAAAAAATCAAAAATTGAAAATAATTTTATCTTGTAGTCTTAGAAACTTAAAACTTGGTGTAAAGGTAGTATTTACTATTCAATAAAAGGAGCAATTAAAATAATCGTTAAATTCGAAAGTAAAATCGAAATATCGAAATATCTTTAAGAAATCGAAAATTCGAAAACAATTTGATTTTGTACTGGTAGAAACATTAGTTTTAAGATAATTGTTCTATTAGCTAGTACAACGCCCCTAATTGTTTTATGTTATTTCCCCCGGATTATGGTTTTCATTTCTTTCGTTTACGAATTTCGTTATAGAAAAGTTCCGCTATAGACTGGCTACGATATAGGCGATTTCTTTATAGATAGGTTTGTTTTCTTTCACAGGTTGTACTCTATTTACTTCACATATGAAATATGGATTGTTAAATGATGTTAGCCCCACAAAAATGCTCACAGCTCTCCCTACCCTCCCGACATTACTGGCTGGTTATGGCTTGATAGTCCTTTCTAAATAAAATCATGGTGACTCAAAGATTCACTTGATTTATCTCTAAATTGAACCTAAACGATCCTAAGAAGACGGATCAAATAATTACTATATTGGCAAGACAATCAGGTAACTTAGAATTAAAATCGAAAAATCAATAAATTTATACAAAGTCGAAAATTTGAAAATAATTTGATTTTGTAGTCCTAGAAGCTTGACATTTGGCAGAAAGGCAGGGTTTAGTACACAAAGTAAGGAAAAATTAAAAAATCCGTAAATAATAAAAAAAAAAAGACTTAAAAAAAACGAAAAAAAAAAAAAAAACATCGAAAAAAGGCATATAGTTTGATTTATTGGAAATTTCCGGAAATTTTAATTTTGGCTTTCTTTTTATACTAAAAAGTTCTTTTATGTTAAATATCAAGTATCTAGGGATGCTAATAATATCTCAGATGGATAGCACCTATCCTGGAAGCAATTGAGAGTACTTTTGACACTCCCCCTCCCAGAACTTAGTGCTTGCCTAGGAATCTGAAATCTCTTTTTATCTACAGTACTTTGCAAACGAAACTAAAGCTTAAAATTTTTGATACCTGTAAATAATAGGGACAGAGTGTGGGCTTAGCGAAAATCAGTGGATGATCTCCAAAAAGAACCCAAAATCAAGAAAAGGAGGATTACTTACAAAAAGAAGTGAAATCTCATCAAAAAGTCACCTGTAAAAATTGCAGCCAAGTCTCGTAACTCATTTACCGTAAAAAGTACTGAGATCGTATAAAGCCAAGTTTAACTATCTTATTAACTCTGAAATTTTCGTTCACAAATCACTCCTAGTCTCTACATCTTTAGCTAATTATTATTTTATGACTTGGCAATTACGCAGCACAGGGAAGTTATTACACCTTACTATGTTATGGGATGGGATGGGATAATTTAATTAAGGCAAATTATATACGCACAGGGAAGTTATTACACTTTAATATGTTATAGTATTATTTGATTAAGACTAACTATATACATCACATTCTCGTGCTACGTAATTGCCAAGTCACAAAATAATAATTAACTAAAGATGTAGACTAGGAGTGATTTGTGAATGAAAATTTCAGAGTTAATAAGATAGTTAAACTTGGCTTTATACGATCTCAGTACTTTTTACGGTAAATGAGTTACGAGACTTGGTAATGGATACAAATGAAACGGTAACAGTAACAAACTGTGACGGTCACAAATCTGAAATTTGTTACCGGCATGAAAAGAGCGATACAAAAGAAACACTTGTGACCGTCACAAATGAAGACAGCGGGGTCACAAAGTTGTTACCGCTTATTCGATTATTTTTACGATACGCTTCAATGATTGGTTCAGAAGTATTATAATGGCGGATTCGCGGATGTTGAAAAGCTCGGAAAATATAGAGATATTTCGATTTTTTTTTAGATTTGAACCGATACAATTTATCTTTAATAATATTGAATTAACATATGCGAGTTTTAACGCTAAATTTTTGATAGAATTCTAATCTAATATCAAGTAAAAGTTGTTTAGCGTAATATTTATTTATAATTTATGTTATATCAGTTTGTTGTCAAAAAATTCCTTATTTATTCTTTATCTATAATATATTTTTCTCCAATCCTCCCCCTCCCCAAAAAATTATTTAAAAAATGAATTTGTCGATTACTGTGACCTTTTTGTCACCTATTATTTCTAATCAGTATTTCTTAAAATTAATGTTTAAATAAATTTGCGCTTTGTAACAAAATTGTAACTATAACATAGCTGATTGTTTAGCAAAAAAAAAAAAAAAAAAAAAAACTTTTCATCTCTCCAAATTTTCATCTATAGAATTTCCTTTAACTTTATATTAATCTCATTTATATGGCCCCTTTTATTATTTATAATTGCAATATGTCTGTGTCATCTACAGAAGATGTGTTGCATATTTAAAATACTCCCTCCCCCCCTCCTGGTTCTTTTATATACTAAATCTTCTACTGTTATGTGACTACTGGAATCTATTTTACTATTGCTGCTATTTGTGTTGGCCCGTTGGAATGCGTTTAGGAGGCTAGAAAGATTTATAATCAATCTTCGGTCTCTTAAATGCATACTTGCAGGCTAAATCACATTCTGAATTTTAAAAAAGCTGCTCATGACTTGTGCACATTGAAACTTGTCAAAAGTAAGTAGCTTTCTTTCTTTTTTTTTTTTTAAATAATTAATGTGTTCCTATAAAATTTTATTTCTTGCTCTAAAATAGAAATTGTATTATCTTTCTTTTTTTCACAATATCATGCTGTAAAAACTGTTTCTTTATATTTTTATACTTTGAATTACAAATATCAAATTTAAAAATAAGATAAGCATGCATCTTAAAGGATTTTTTTAAATTAATTTATAGTTATATTTAATATATTACAGATTTTTTTTTTTAATGTATTAATCTGGGGTTACATTTTTTAACTTCTTCAACATTAATATATAATAAATTTCAGTCATATTTTCCATTGCAAATCAAAACACCCAAAAATTCATTACTGTTCAGGAAATGTTAGTAGTAAACAGAAAAACCCTACATTAATAAACTGAACACTCTACACATTGTAATATATAAATTTTTTTCTGCATGTGTGTTTGTTAGAACCAAAACTTCATGAAAGCTAACTAATAAAACAAAATATTGAGATTACAGATAAAAAGTTTTTACATCATAACATTTATGATCAGAGTTGGGAAATCACACCAATTTATTCATTAGTGGCAAGTAGATTTTTTAATGAGGATAGCGAATTTCTAGATAGTCTTTTAAAAACTAAAGGTATAGAAAATATATCAAGTTACTGTTGTACCACCGATTAGATGGAAAGGTGAACATCCGGTTTAAAGGCGGAAATGGAAGAATCGACTAGTTATTAGGGGTGACAACTAAAGCTTGATTACCGCAAGGGTAAACTCTCACCAGTTAAACGGAATAGAAATTTTCTGGATAGAAATTCTGCAAGATTAAGGCGCTAAAATCTGCCGAATAATTCTATTAAAAGTTACTGGTGGAAGTTTGCTTCTCCAGTAATTATATTTCTTATTTCTCCCTGTGAGGCGTCTGTATTTGGAATCGTCCTTATTTTACCCTTGATAATATTCCACACAATACGTGGTCGGACAGTATATTTCATGTTTCTCCCAAATGCAGTAATGTGAACATGACATTGTGTTTTGTTATACCTTAAACCTTTCCCTTTTATGTATTTTTTCTTAATTTTGCCACACCAATTTCATTGCGTATTGCATCTTGCTAGATATTAAAACATCCTTGGTGGTAAGATTTTCTGAAAACACATCCTTGTTTATCATGAAAAGTTTTACAATAAGCAGGGGTCGATATTGGTACAGACAAAATTTGGACCTATTTAGGGCTCCTTCACAAAATCCTTTAAAAAAAATAGGGCCCTTTTCAAAATTCCTCTTAACAAAATAGGTCCTTCACAAAATTCCATTCCATGAAAGCACACTCTTTAATTATTTTTATTTTCTTCAGTTTTAAAATGTATTATTTGCAAACAAAACAAGTTCACCTGAAAGGAAAAACTTTAACAGAATGACTTAAAAAAGTTACGCTTGGTTTGAATTTGAGTAACTGGATTTAATATCTCGTTACAAAATGTTATTTTTCTCAAAAAGTGAGGTTATAAAGTTCTACTGCATTCTGTTAAGTGAAGGTAAAATTAATTAAAATACCTAATAAATTTGCTTTGGGTACTTGAAAAAAAAATTCTGCTGTTAATAACAAAGCTAAAATTTATTTTAATAGTGAATTTTTATTTAAAAAAAAAAAAAACAAGATAATTTCAAATTACAAAAATTGGGAGAGGGGGGGGGGGGGGGGCATACAAAAAGTATGCTGCTCTGTGCTATTTTTATTGATGCAGGAAGGAGGGGGGGGAGGAGCCTAACCTTCCTTTTCTTGAATCCAACTTTGTGTGGCTGTTTTTGATACAGGATAGTTCATTATGAATGTTTTTCTGAGTGTTTCATTAAGAAATTGACTCTTATCTGCTCAAAAACATTTAATTATTGAAAAACCGTATTTTATAACAATGAAAATGAACAAATATCTCACAGTTAAGAAAAAATTTGTATGAATTTTAGATATAAACTGAATTACAAATTCATTCAATGCTTTTTCATTCTAGATTTATAACAAAATCTTTGGTATGGATTTATTGGCCGGATAGATTTATTTATTCAAGTACAGTGAGACAACATTTATACATTTCTCATTAATATGAATTTACTTTTATACATCATTTCATTATGATTTCAATCATGGGTGCCCACAAGGAAGGAAGGCAACTGCCCCTCCTCAGATTTTAAAATGTAATTAACTAAATTTTCTTTTTCTTGTATGATTTTCGAAAAAAAAATGAAAATTTATTATTATCGATTTGCTTAAAATAATTTAATTAAAAAAATATTTCCCTTTCTAATTGCTATTTTAAATTTAAAAAAAAAAAAAAAAAAAAAAAAAAAAAAAAAAAAAAAAAACATATTTTTGTATCTGCTACATCTTGAAAATTTTATTTTATTTTTTAAAGTAAATTATTAAACATATTTCATATCTTATACTTGTGGGTTTTTTTTTAAATGAAATATTTATAAATATAGATTTGTGAAATCAATATAAACTATGAATATTAATTATTTTTATTTTCTTCAGTTTTAAAATGTATAATTTGCAAACAAAACAAGCTCACCAGACAGGAAAAACTTTAACAGAATGACTTAAAGTTATGCTTGGTTTAAATATGAGTAACAGGATTTAATCTCTTGCTACAAAATGCTATTTTTTACAAAAAGTGTATTTATAAAGTTCTACTGAATTCTGTAAAGTGGAGATAAAATTAATTAAAACACCTAATAAATTTGCTTTGGGTACTTGAAAAAAAATTCTGCTGTTAATAACAAAGCTAAAATTTATTTTTACAGTGAATTTTTATTTAAAAAAAAATCAAGATAATTTCAAATAAAAAAAATTGGGGAGGGGGAGGGGTGTGCATACAAAAAGTATGCTGCTCTGTGCTATTTTTATTGATAGAGGAAGGAGGGGGGGGGGGGACTAACCTTCCTTTTCAGAGATGATCCACACCTTTAAGTGGTTGTTTTTGATACAGGATAGTTCATTATAAATGTTTTTCTGAGTATTTGATTAAAAAATTTACTTTCATCTGCTCAAAAACATTTAATTATTGAAAAACAGTATTTAATAAAAATGAAAATGAACAAATATCTTACAGTTAAGAAAAAAAATGCATGAATTTTAGATATAAACTGAATTACAAATTCATTCAATATTGCTATTTAACACGAATTTAATGATAGCGTTTCAATTATTCTTTTTTTGATAAATGAAATCTTTAATGCAGTTTTTATTGTTGAAAACATGTTTAAAAGTGTGATTCAATATATGCATGAAATTTGAAAAATCTATACTGAATGTATTATTTTTTTATAAATGATATCTTAAAAATTACTGAAAATATGTTACATACATTAATTTTTTGGAATGTATGATATTAAACTTTTTCACAATTTTAAATAAATATGATTAATTTTTTTTTAAATATCAAGATCATATATGAATTATTCACATTTATAAAACTGATATAATATTATTTAAAAATAGTTTTCTTTCAACAATCATTATAATGCTGAAATAATTTTATTAAAAAAATATTTTTCTTTCTAATTACTTTTTTTTAATTAAAAAAAAAAAAAAACATTTTTGTATTTGTTACATCTTGAATGTTTTATTTTATTTTTTAAAGTAAATTATTAAACAGATCTCATATCTTATACTTGTGGGGGTTTTTAAATGAAATATTTATAAATATAGATTTGTGAAATTAATATAAACTATCATTTATTGATAAGAAATGATAAATAAAATCTTTAATGAAGTTTTTAGTGTTGAAAACATTTTTAAAAGTATGATTCAATATATCCATTAAATTTGAAAAGTCTATACTAAATGTATTATTTTTTTATAAATGATATCTTAAAAATTACTTAAAATATGTTACATGTATTAATTTGTTGGAATGTATGATATTAAACTTTTTCACAATTATAAATAAATATGATGAAATTTTTTTTAAATATCAACATCATATATGAATTATTCACATTTATAAAACTGATATGTTATTTAAAAATAGTTTTCTTTCTACAGTCACTATACTGCTGAAATAATTTTAATAAAAAAATATTTTCCTTTCTAATTACTTTTTTTTAATTAAAAAAAAAAACATATTTTTGTATCTGTTACATCTTAAATGTTTTATTTTATTTTTTAAAGTAAATTATTAAACAGACCTCATATTTTATACTTGTGGGGTTTTTTAAATAAAATATTTATAAATATAGATTTGTGAAATCAATATAAACTATCATTTATTGGTAAGAAATGGAAAATTATGTATTTTTTCCCTGTCTGTTTAGAGTTTAGTTAACAAATTTTTATTGGTAAATTAAAATGAAAAATAAAAATCTAAAGTTGTGAATTACATATATTATATATTTCAATTTCCTTTATCTAAAAAACTTTCTTTCTATCTTTTTTTTTACTTTTATATAATATAACTTTTACTTAATATACTTTTAAATAATATATGGATGAAATTTTTCGAAAATAAAATCGATCGCATTTTAACATGGTTTAAAGGGGGGGGGGGGGGGAAACATAATATTGACAATAGTTTTAGTTGGCGCTGTTTAAATACGATTATTTCTTGAATATTTGGTGCTATTTGTTAAAAAAAAGCCGCATTACGTGTTATGCTGACAAGCTTTATTTACGTTTCGGAGAGTTGTTACCGGCTTGTGACAGCTCCCGACCGCTTCCAAGCAGTAACAAATTTTTATGACAACAGTCACAACTTTGTGACGCCTGAAGCAGGATGGCGTTTCATTTGTATCGCGTTTGGCAGGATTTGTGACTGCGACCCGAGTTGTTACTGAAACCGTTTCATTTGTATCCACGCCTTGGCTGCATTTTTTACAGGTGACTTTTTGATGAGATTTCATTTATAATAAACAGCTCAAAAAAAGTCAAAAAAATTAGAATAATAGAAAAAAAAGGAATTGTGAAAAAGGTTTTTTATGTATCGCTTATACAAAACGTAATACTGGATAAAACTCAATATTGTAAGAATCTACATAGTGTGTAGAATCTTTTAGCATAAAAATTAAAGAAAATAATATAAAAATTAAAATAATTATTCACACTTGAAAAAAATCAAAATATTAGAATAACCATTTACCTGGTTCAAAATATTAGAATAATGCAATGTGAATAACACCTTTTTTTTAAATATATTTATATAAGGAAAAATAGTTATTCTTTAATATTTTGTAGCATCACCTATTCATTTTACAACAGCACGAACTCGCTTTGGCAAGCTAGCTACAAGTGGTTCGCAATTTTTTCTGCCCAGACTTTATGCTGGAAAGAAGCTCAACTTTTTTTTTTTTTTTTTGCCGCAATATCTTGCAGTCTTTTCTTCATTATTCCCCACAAATTCTCTATTACATTTAAATCCGGAGAATTAGCCGGCCAGGGAAGTATATGTCAATTTGATGTTGGCTAAGCCAGTTCTTGGTGGACAAGACTGACCTGTGTGAAGTTGCTAAATCGTGTTGGAAAATAAAGTCGTCACCACACAGATCTTCCGACGATGGTATCATGAAATGTTCAAAGATTTCTTGATATATCTCAGAATTAAACCTTTCGTTAACGATACATAGCCTTCCAGGATCATCTGCAGTCATGCAAGCACATACAATTACACTGGCTGCAAATTTCACTGATCGTTTCATGCAGTTCTTCTCATATGCTTCTTGCTTCATTCGCCATACACGAACACCTTGATCACCATATGTTACGCAAAATACACTCTCCATCACTAAACAATATATTTTTCCAACTATACAGACCCTCATAAAAGCCTTTTTTTTTGCACCACTTCACTGTCTCCCTTTTCTGTTTAATAGTCATGAGGATATGGAAGCTATCTCGTATACCAAAGATGTCATCTTTGGTATACGAGATTTAAAATCCAAGTTTATGGAGACGTCTTAGTGTTGTAGATATTTAGTCACATCAACACCGTGTTCTTTCCACTTTCGATGCAAATCTCTTACACTTCTAAAAAATTTTTAGGGTTTCATTCATCTCATAAAACTCTATTCGGCCCGCTTGGTTGTCTGTCCGTCACAGAGCTGGTTCTCAGAAACTATATAACTTACAGACTTGAAATTTTGTGTACTTACAGCTGAATACCTACTATGAAGCTCAAAATCATAAAATTTTGAAAAAATCGTATTTTTTAATATAGAGAGATAAAAAAAAAACCAAAAATCTAACGGCCTTTTCCTATTAAATTTAAACATTTTTTGTTATAGCAGTTGCCAACAATTAAATAACCACAATAAAATTCTTTCTACAATAATTAATTTTCTATTGAAAGATTTCCACGTGAAAAATGAAATAAAAAGTTTCACTAGCAAGTAGATAGGACGTCAGAAAGTAATTATAACGTCATATGAGTTTGAGGAACGTAATTGAATCATGATAAAAACCCGATTATGGAAATTTGGCATATTTTAACATTTTGAAGGTCTCTATGCAACATGTTTAATTTTGAAATTGATTTTTTTTTAAATATCGCATTTAGTCCACATGATAGATATTATTATGACAGAGTATAATAGCGGGCATCGCCCGCTATCGGAACGGTTCAAATTTTCGAAAAAAACGAGAAAAATAGAACGGTAAATTTATACTTTATAAAAAATATGACTTTTTTTTTAATGAAATTTATTTGGATTTCTTAAAGGATAAAGTGTTTTGAAAGGAATTTTAAACGAATTCATTTGTACGATCTTCGATCACACTTACCCACTTGTTTTAGCAATACTCTTTAGATTTCTATCATCTCTCGGAATAGATTTTGGCTTTCGACCGCTATTCAGATGTTTGTTTTCAAAATGTCCGTCGTTAAAATATTGCTTTATTGCTCTACTAACTTAGTTGAGAACATTTTAAGTAACTGCGATATATTGCTGATTACGACTTTCGTTATGCAAATCAATAATACGATGCTTTGTAAACTTCGTTATGTCGGACGAACGACCCATGTTTCACACAAAATGAAAACAATGATGATGCAAAGCGTTTTTATAACTTAAGAAAAAGTCCCACAGAAGCTAATTTTATGCTTAATTTATGCAACCTTCTGAACTAATCAGGAAAATTCATAAATACTCTAATTTTTTGAACCACATATTTTAGTATTCTAATATTTTGAATAATAAAAATAATTGTACAAAAAGAAAATATATATATATATATATAATTTAACGAATTATAATAACCATCATTGGGAAAATGTTCCAAAAGCTTAAAAAAAATAATAATAATAAAATAAAAAATAAAAAAGTTACAGTATTTTGGTGTTATAGCGGGCCCCACAATTATGATTATGCCAATGTTGCAGTTATGATTTCGCCAAGATCATCGCAAAGCTTATATATGCATCCTATATACACACGTATATATATTCCAAACACTCCTATATGTGCCATATACGTCATTATACACATGTCATATATATACATCATATATGACTACAACTTGGCCACTAAGTCAAGAAATGTTATATATATATATATATCATATATTATTATAATGTCATACATGCTTTATAATTTGGCGATAAATCTTTGTCGCTTGGCGATTCATCATTTGGGGGCCGCTATAACAAGAAAGTACCGAATTTACAATATATTAATAAAAACAGAAACAAAAATGCTATATATATATATATATATATCACATATTATTATAATGTCATACAGGCTTTATAATTTGGCGATAAATCTTGGTCGCTTAGCGATTCCTCCTTGGGGGCCCGCTATAACACGAAAGTACCATATTTACAATATATTAATGAAAACAGAAACACAAAAATTTATAAGACAATTTCTCATCCGACGTCAATTTTTGAATTCGGTTCTTTTTCATATCTGATAGTTTGCATCTATCCTTTTTGTAACTTTAACATTTTTGTAACGATTTTATGCATTTCTATTGCCTATTCAAAGAAAAATTCTTCTAAAGTTACAGAATTTCGTTAAAAATTCTTATAAAGTTACCGAATTTCGTTAAAAACGCTTTTAAATAATGCGACGACGCGACATCGAGTGGTCCATTCTCGACCGAAAGAAACAACCATTTTCGTAATAGTTAAATATATATATATATATATAATTTAACAAATTGCAATAACCATTAGGAAAATGTTCCGAAAGCTTAAAGAAAAAACAAAACAAAAAAAAAACGTACTTTTGTGTTATAGCGGCCCCCACAATTATGGTTATGCCAAGGTTGCAGTTATGATTTCACCAAGATCATCGCAAAGCTTATGTATATATATATATATATTCCTAAACACTCCTATATGTGCCATCCATATACTTAAAGCTAACCTGCTTTTTAGTTTTTCGTGCAAAAAAGCCTTTTATAGGCATGCGCGAGCATTCAGCTAATCAGCTAGAGGCTTTTACTATCTTCAGACGCGATATTTCAGCCAATGAGGTGAAGGCTTTTTCCTCTCTCTAGAAGCGTATGTGGATTACTAGGACTCCATTTGGTTGTTCGGTTACTTTATGGATTTCTTTTATTAAGGTATTTTTTCATTTTACCGTATTTATTTTCTTTTTAAGTCGTATGTATTTTATTACTTTGAATTTTTTATAACTAACCCTTTTTTTGAGAGAGAGAGAGAGATTTCGTGGCACGAAATTCCGCGAATCGTTTCCGATGTAAACAAGTGTAAAATTTCAGTTTTTTAAACTTTTAATATGTAATTCTGTGTGATATGATTAAATTCAGGTTTTCTCAGCGACGATCACAGTATTTTTACGAAAAATTTTTTGTATTAATCAAGCTTTTTTGGTTATTAAGCATAGCTAAACACGAAAGAAAACTTTGTTATTTTAAGATTTTGATGTGAATTATTTGCGTACATTTATAAGGCGAGTTTCACTGAATAATTCAAGAAAAAAAAATCTCATCATTATACATATTTAGTTACGCATTATTAATTATTTACTTGGCCTTTACTTTTAATATTTCAAACTTACAGCTGAATGTAACTATTAAAACATTTGAAATACTGTATTCGTAAAATGAAATTTCAGCTTAAACACTCGACAATTACTTTTACTTATGCATTATTAATTATTTACTTGGCCTTTAATTTTAATATTTCAAACTTACAGCTGAATGTAACTATTAAAACATTTGAAATACTGTATTCGTAAAATGAAATTAGCTTAAACACTCGACAATTACTTTTAGTTATGCATTATTAATTATTTACTTGGCCTTTACTTTTAATATTTCAAACTTACAGTTGAATGTAACTATTAAAACATTTGAAATATTGTATTCGTAAAATGAAATTTCAGCTTAAACACTCGACAATTACTTTTAGTTATGCATTATTAATTATTTACTTGGCCTTTACTTTTAATATTTCAAACTTACAGCTGAATGTAATTATTAAAACATTTGAAATACTGTATTCGTAAAATGAAATTTCAGCTTAAACACTCGACAATTACTTTTAGGTTAAATTAAGGTTTTTTCAGTGACGATCACAGTATTTTTACCAAATAATTAAAAGTACTACATGCATGCATCTATCTATCTATATTAGAAATTGTGCAGGTTTCTGGTCACTGTTTTGTTTACATATTTTAAACAAAAATTTCAATTTAATAATGCACTGAAAATTATAATGAATGCTTACAATTAAACACAACAACACAAAACAAAAAAAATTAAAAAACACATTATTTCCCGGATATTTTCCCACAACTAATCAATAAATTTCATGATATTTTATTGCGATTTTAAACCATGAACTTTAGTACTTTTCTGTTTTACGGACACTATGCCAAAATGTATGTAAATGTATGTATGTATGTTTGGCGACAATGGTGTACGTATAACGGAAAAGTGCCTGAATTATTATTTTTATATATATATATATATATAAAATATGAACATAATTGGCGACACAGCAAGTTTTCTGGATTTCTCCCTGGCTCTCTAACCACATTGTTAACAAAACAAAAAATTCACGAAAAACACATTATTTCCCCGATATTTTCCCACAACTAATCAATAAATTTCATGATATTTTATTGTGATTTTAAACCATGAACTTTAGTACTTTTCTGTTATACGGACACTATGCCAAAATGTATGTATGTATGTATGTTTGGCGACAATGGTGTCCGTATAACGGAAAAGTGCCTGAATTATTATTTTTTTATATATATATATGAAAGGATAAAAGCTAAACCCCTTTTTAAAATGCAAAATCCCTTTTTGCCCCTTTTAAAATTTTAAATTACCGTTTTAAAAAATAGAAATTTAAATCAAAACTTTTAAATGCTTTAATAATTGTGTTTCAATTGATTGAAAATGCCGTCGCCCCTGTTAAATTAGTTTTCCTGCATCGCATCTTATAACTTTCAAAGATCGTTTTCTGACTCTTCATAAGAATATTTGTGCTGACGCTAACGCAATTTTAAAGTCTTGCGGCATCCGATCGGCCGATAGAGCCAACGCCTTTATTCCGCACAATCAATCACTCAGCTCGCGGCCAATTAAAATTAAAAATACGCCTCTTTTGACTTAGACGACCTCTAGCAGAAATAATGCAAAAACCTCATATTTATACCATTACACGGCTATCAGGAGCGAACTTTTTACGATTTCCCTCATCTAAACAAATCCACGCCAATCTGCTCTCTCGGAATTGCCTCGCGATGGACGAACCTTCGATGTCCAGACAGACTTAAAAAGCAGCTCTCACGCCAATATGGGCCTGGTTTAAAAGGAATCATGTAAGAAAAAGAAATAAACCAGGTTCCGTAATAAACTGAGTCTTCATTTAAACAGAAATACATTCACTCGGAATTTAACCGAATCCCGCTTACGGCCCAGGACTACACGAACATGTAAGGGAGTCAGAATGAGCGCTTTGACGTACGGAGCCGCCATCAGTCCGCGCAGCCACCGGCCCGGACCGGCGATCAAGGACCCACCGACGGAGCAACACGCTTCGTTTCAGAAGTCGAGCAGGACAGTTCATCTCAACGGGAAAATCCCAAAAACTAAACAGTTACGTAATCTACGCCCGTCAATCACAGCGAATACCTCCGTGAAAAATTCTTACAGCATACGGTGAAAGACTTACGGAATTTATCCCAAGAACTCAAAAGTACTTAATCTCCCTTCGTCAAAAGGAAAGTGAATCATTAACTTTTCTTTAATCTTGTGCAGTATTTCATTCTGCCGGCAAGAATCGAAGTGTTTTATCGGATGAAAAGTAGGTCAACTACACAGCTGTTTTCAATTTTCAAGAGCGCGCCGGTAAAGAAATGAACTCGTGACTCAGATGTTTCGGTTTCTGGTTTCTGGACTATTTAGAAAAATAAATCAGAACTGCCCTCAGCAAAAACAAAAACCACGTGACTACGGGAAAAAGTATTTTTGTGGCCAGTGCAAGAAGATATAGAGATAAATATTTCAGTGAAATTAATTTATTATTGTTTCGCGTCGCGGTAAAAAAAAAAAAAAAGTAAGAGGTAAATTTTTTCATGGATTTATTTAAAGCAAAGGCGTATAAAGGTATGTACTTTTGATATTAACGTACAGAAGAAAAAAAAAAAAAAAAAAAAAAAAAAAAAATTTTTTTTTAAAGATCTTTTTAGTGAGAGGCAGTGGTTCTCAAACTTTTTATTTAATTTTTTATGCATGCCAAAAATAAATTAAAGAGGATTATTTTATTATGCTATTACTTGTGTGAAAATTTTAATTATTTTTAAGTCAGCTATTTAAGTTCAAATATATAATTGTTTATGTATTGTGTTTAACGTAATTTTAAAGAGATGAAAGAGTAAGAATGGTGATTTTTATGAAAATTCTTTAGTTGTGTTGAACTGATAATTACGATTTTAATGAAAAATAATATTAACTAAACCTCATATTAAAATCATTTTTCTAGACAGTTTGAAAATATTTTAGCAGAAGTGAAAATTTTATTATTATTATAATATTTTTATTATTAAGTGTTAAACTTTTTAAAGATGATTTATATGCAACGTACTTTATAGTTAGTGAGGTTATTTAAATTTTTTTTTATTGAATTCAAGTTATTGAAAAAAAAAAAAAAAAAAAAAAAAATTATTAAGGTGGATTTTAATTTTAAAAAGATGATTTTAACAGATATTTACAGATATAGTGTTACAAATTTTAAATAGTTTGAAAGATTTTTTCATTTTTATTCTTATGTGCTTTAATTGTGTATTATATTTCTGTGTAATTCAGTGATATTTAGTATTTATATCTATCATGAGTAACCCAACACCTCCCAAAGAAGTAGAGGATTTAACAGACAAATCAGGTGACCCCGAAAAAGAAAAAAATCAAATTTCGAGCAAAGATGATAATCCCGTTAATAATCCTGAAGAGAAAAATAATCAGAAGTCTAGTCAGGAATCTGGAGGTGCACCAGAGACATCTGGTGTAACAATGTTAGGTGGACAGACCCTGTCAGCTCAAGCTGGGTCTGGTCACACTTCAGTATCCGCCAACCCAAAAATGTCAGTAGACCCCGATATCGTTGCGTTTTCTCCGCAAGATGGAATGTCTTGGATACCATGGCTAGCCTATTTCGAGAGTGTCTGTATAGGACAGGGAAAAGATGAGTGCTGGAAAATTAGGCACATACAGAAGTATTTAAAGGACAGTGCACTTACGTTGTACATTAATAATTGTCTAAATGTACTTCATTGGTCCGAATTTGTCACTTTGTTTAATGAACACTACGAAATTCCAGATACCCTTTCTCTCACTGATTTTTCACGTATTAGATATAAAGTTGGAGAGGACTTGAACGAATATTATCAGAAAAAGACTAAAGTAGGCCGAACCTTAGGTTTAGAGCAGAAACTTATCCTGGAAGGGTTAACGGAGGGCTTGCCATTAGAAATGCAGAAATTAGTTATTGCAGGCAACCCCTCAACTACACATGCATGGCGTGAATTAGTTTTCAGAATTAGCAAACTGCAACTGGACAGAAAGGGAAATGAGAGCAAATTTGAAGCAAGCCCCCAAAACCCCAATCAGTATCGCCAATGGCGACCAAACCGACCTCCATATGAGAATGGACAGAATTTTAACAGGCAGTGGAACTACAGAGTTCCCTATCAAACACACCCCATTCGACCTTTTCCATCAAATCAAGCCAGAAATCCCCAAAATACGTTTAGACCGACTTCAAATGTTCCACCACGACCTAATGTACACCACCAGACCACTTTGCCGCCCTATCCATGCAAAGTTTGTCTTAATATCGGAATACCAAATGCGTATCATTGGGTGGGAAACTGCCCTTTTCGACAACAAGTGTTAGCAGTACCAACCCCTAGTCACAATATGACTTTGCCGAACCCCAACCAAGATCATAGCGCTAATGAGTCATCCCAAAATACATCTAGTAATCAATGACGATTTCTTATGTCCGGACATATACAAAAAGAAAAAGCTAGCTATAAAAAATCAAATAGAGATTGTCATAAAGTTACTTATGTAAAAAATGAAGACTCACTACCTTGTTTGATCGATACTGGGAGTTCGATTAGTGTTATTCCTTGTCATTTAGCCCATAAACTTAACCTAAAAATATGTAAAGTTCAGCAGAGTATACCAGTCACCCAAACACAAGGTGTTCTTGCTTTGAAAGAAAAATGCCTTGTTAGTTTGCAATTAGGACGTATCTCTAAGAGAATTGAACTTTTTATAATTAACAATCAGTTACCTTATGCTTTAATTGGGCTACCCCATTGCAAACTGTTTAGATTAAATATTGACTGTGTTAAAATGCAAATAACTCAAGATAATAAGAAAGTACCTCTCATGGACCATATTCCAACAAATGCGTCTCACCATACTTTACATTTATCAGAAGTATATACTAACCAGCCAGCAATTGAAAATGCAGAGATATTCGAAGAAAATTTTGAGCCGGAGTTGTTCGAGACCACTGACCATGTGCAAAATGTTCAGTCTGTCAGAGAACAATTACATGCTCTTCTAGCCAAATATGTCTGTATTTTCGCCAAAGATAAATATGATATAGGCTGTGTAAACATGGAACCCCAGAGAATACAGTTAACATCAGATCTCCCCGTTTCTTTAAGAGCATATCGCACTTCCCCTAAGGAAGAAGAGGAAATTAAAGAACAAATTCAAAATTTATTGCAAGCCGGTATCATTAAAGAAAGCTATTCCCCTTATTCATCACCCGTAACTTTGGTGTATAAACGTGAAGAAGGGAAGAAAACCCGGTTATGTATTGACTTCCGAAAATTAAATGCCATTACAAAAACAGATGCAGAACCCTTACCTCGAATCGACACCCTGTTAGATAAATTGGCGCATGCTAAAATTTTTTCCACTCTTGATTTAGCTAGTGGATATTGGCACATTCCTATCCACCCTCGAGACACTGAGAAGCTGGCATTTGCCACCACCTTTGGATTATATGAGTGGAATCGTTTACCGTTTGGATGGAAAAACTCACCTGCTTGGTTTAACCGTACCCTCCGTAGAATTCTTAATAAATACAAAATTGACTTTGCCTGTAGTTACTTTGATGATGTTATTGTATTCTCCCAAAATGAAGAGGAACATTTATGTCATTTAGAGACATTATTTAATATATGTGTTCAAGAAAACCTTAAACTCAAATTGTCAAAGTGTAATTTTGTGAAATCCAAAATTAATTTTCTAGGATATGAAGTTTCGAACGGTTGTATCACACCTGACAACCCTAATATAGAGACGATTAAGAAATTAACACCACCAACGAATGTAAAAGAATTACAACGTTTTTTGGGATCTATAAATGTTTATCACAAATTTATTCCAAAGTATGCTAACATTCGATACCCTCTCAACAATTTGTTGAAGAAAAATGTCCCTTATGTGTGGGACCAAAATTGTCAAAATTCTTTTGAAAAATTAAAAAATGCTTTAATTGAAAAACCAATCTTAAAGTTGTTTGATCCCAAAACACCTTGTCATTTGTTTGTAGACGCATCAAGTCATGGAGTGGGATGTGTAGTGAAACAAGTTGATGAAAAAGGAACATTACATCCTATAGCATATCACTCTAGAAATCTTCGCGATTATGAAAAAAATTATGCAATTACGGAGTTAGAATGTTTGGCGATTGTGGATGCTTTAGATAAATTTTATCATTATTTACACGGTCAAAAATTTGTCATACATACAGATCATGCGGCACTTACCTGGCTCAAAAGTGTTAAAAATTTAAGAGGACGTCTTTTCCGCTGGTCCCTAAAACTTAGTATGTTTGACTATGAAATTAAATACCAGAAAGGCTCCACTAATGTTGAAGCTGATATGCTATCTAGACAACCTGTTTCAGAAAATTTACCCCATATTATACATCTCCTTGACTTGAATGAAGTAAGAGACAATCAGAAGAAAGAAAATGTAACAATTGATGGTAAAAAGTACACTGAGATAAATGATGTTGTTGTTATTAAAAAGAAAGGTTTGCATAAGATTGTGGTCCCCATATCTTTACGTTTACCCCTATTAGAAAAAACCCACACACAATTTGGCCACCCTGGAATTTATAAAATGATAAATTTAATCTCTCCGCAATATTATTGGCCTAACTTTAATCAGGACATTGAAAATTTTGTAAAACACTGCCACACTTGTCAGATAAACAAAAAATGTAGACAAAAAAGATTTGGCTTATTGCAATTAATGCCCCCAACAGAGATACCTTTTGAATGTTTGGCAGTAGACTCTGTTGGCGGATTTAATTATTACAATTCTACAAAAAAATATTTGCATTTAGTCGTTGACCATGCAACTCGCTATGTGTGGGGTTTTCCGTCAAAAAGTGTAACTACCGAAACTTATACAAACATTTTGAAACAATTATTTCAGATACAAGTACCAGATAGATTGTTAACCGACAGAAATGGAGCATTTACAGCTTCCAGGTTTAGGAGATTTCTTCGTAATTACAATATAAAACACAGATTGACGAGCAGCCATCACCCGGAAACGAATGGGAAAATTGAACGACTAAATCAGACTATTGTCACTAGATTAAAATGTAAAGTCAATTCCACATCCAAGAAAATACCCTGGACTAAGCTTTTAGATGAAGTCTTATATGAATATAATAACACCCCTCATTCTGTAACCCAATTCACCCCTAGCTATTTATTTTTAGGAAATTTACCATATGATCCCCCTTTACCAAATAATAGTTACTATCCCCCTGTGGAAGAAGCTAGAAAATTGGCTAAAGAGAGAACAATTGCTTACCATAAAAAGAATAAAGTCCGTTATGATGCTCGTTTCCTTCCTGTAAAGTTTAAAGTTGGTGACATTGTGATGTATGAAGAATTTCACTATCCGAATACCCGTAAATTGACTGCACCATATTCTGGCCCATACACCATTTTAAAACAACTTTCTGATGTATCCTTTGAAATTGATAAACCCAGCCCACATTTTAAGAGAAATTCCGAAATTGTCCATTCCTCCAAGTTAAGATACTACCACCCTCCTCAAAATCTTAAACTCAGCCATGAATAAACCCCATCTATCTCTTTCAGCTGTCAATTTTTTTAATTTTTGCTTTCCTATCGTCCCCCTTACTCGTAGCATTTGGATGAGGACCCAGCTGGGCGTGTAACCTATCTCCCCAGCAGTGTAGAATGATGGTGACAGTTTAAAAGTACTGTTAGAATTTTTATTATTTTTTTTTAAATATTATAATGACGAATTGATGACACATGAAGGGGTCCTCCGCTCCGTGGCCACCCATCTTTAGCCGGACTGTTTTCCCAGATTCTCTTTCCAGGTTGAACGGAGAATCTGGCAAAACTGCTTCGCTTCCCCTCTGCAGGTGAATATCGATTACCCACTTTTCTTTTTCTGTCGTGCAAGTGGCACATTTTTGGGTGATATTTCCCTCAGAGTATTAAAACCCATATCGCACTGACCCTGCGCATGGTGAAAATTATAGCAAGTGTATATTTAGTTTTTATTAGCTGTAGTTTTCTTTTTTTTTAAACAACTTAGTGTTGTTTTTTCATGGATATAAACCTAAGGCTGCATCATAGAAGTAGCTAAGTCCCTAACAAAACGGAAAGGTATACGAAGAAATATAATTTGTTTTTGTTATTAGTATTTTAGGATATTTTACTGTTATTTTATCTCAGTGTGAAAATTCAATATTTCTAGAAATGCAAGCTTTTCAAATTGCATTTGAGATACAATATATTTTGTTGATAGTATTAGTGCATATTTTGTATTATTGAATATTTTATATTTTTGAATAATTTGTACTTGTGAATATATTTTACATTTTAATATTTTGTATTTGTGAATATTTTTTTTTTACATTTGAACATTGTCTATTATTGAATATTTTTTACATTTGCATATGTTGTATAGTTTTCAGTATGTTTACCTGTGAATATTTTAATATACTATATAGTTTATGGTTGCAATTTGCAATTATACACAAAAGGATGTTTCCCAACAAACTATATCAAAAACTTTAAAACAAAAACTGGAAAGAAAGGGAAACACTACAAACACAGTTATGTTATGACAACTGTTATAATCAAGATATGTCGTCTCGAGACACATTATTGTTTTGCTGCAGCACCATTGAAAGAATTCCAATATTTTAGTGTAACCAATATTTTTATGTAAATTTGATATATAAATGTAAAAATAGGTCCAATTGACTTGAGAGCTGAAGTAAATACTGAAGAGCTGGAGAAATTACTTGAGAGCTGGAGAAAATAAGAATCTAAAAAAAAAAAAAAAAAAAAAAAAAAAACATGGGTTAAATTCACGAGATAAGACCCACAGGTCTTGCAGGCGAGCCCTGTGGCTCTTGTTTTAGTGGGGGGGGATATGAAAGGATAAAAGCTAAACCCCTTTTTAAAATGCAAAATCCCTTTTTGCCCCTTTTAAAATTTTAAATTACCGTTTTAAAAAATAGAAATTTAAATCAAAACTTTTAAATGCTTTAATAATTGTGTTTCAATTGATTGAAAATGCCGTCGCCCCTGTTAAATTAGTTTTCCTGCATCGCATCTTATAACTTTCAAAGATCGTTTTCTGACTCTTCATAAGAATATTTGTGCTGACGCTAACGCAATTTTAAAGTCTTGCGGCATCCGATCGGCCGATAGAGCCAACGCCTTTATTCCGCACAATCAATCACTCAGCTCGCGGCCAATTAAAATTAAAAATACGCCTCTTTTGACTTAGACGACCTCTAGCAGAAATAATGCAAAAACCTCATATTTATACCATTACACGGCTATCAGGAGCGAACTTTTTACGATTTCCCTCATCTAAACAAATCCACGCCAATCTGCTCTCTCGGAATTGCCTCGCGATGGACGAACCTTCGATGTCCAGACAGACTTAAAAAGCAGCTCTCACGCCAATATGGGCCTGGTTTAAAAGGAATCATGTAAGAAAAAGAAATAAACCAGGTTCCGTAATAAACTGAGTCTTCATTTAAACAGAAATACATTCACTCGGAATTTAACCGAATCCCGCTTACGGCCCAGGACTACACGAACATGTAAGGGAGTCAGAATGAGCGCTTTGACGTACGGAGCCGCCATCAGTCCGCGCAGCCACCGGCCCGGACCGGCGATCAAGGACCCACCGACGGAGCAACACGCTTCGTTTCATATATATAAAATATAAACATAATTGGCGACGCAGCAAGTTTTCTGGATGTGAAAGGCGGAGATGAATTTCATTCATTCAATGACCTTTTTAAAAGTTTCAAGTTTGGATTGAGTGCACATGAACATAGAAACCGATACCTATTTCTATGTTTATGATTGAGTTATTTGGATATCTTTTCGTATAGCACAGAAAATCATTTCTCCCGCTTTCGTAATACAGATAAATTCTGGTGTATTTTTTTTTCTTCTTTTTATATCATAAGTACTTTTCTACTTTAAATTTTTTTAACCTAATAGTAATTGTCGCGTTTCTAAGCTGAAATTTCATTTTTCGAATGCAGTATTTCAAATGTTTTAATAATTACATTCAGCTGTAAGTTTGAAATATTTAAAATATTAAAAGTAAAGGTCAAGTAAATAATTAATAATGCGTAACTAAATATGTATAATGATCAGAATGACATATTAAAATGTGTACAGAATGACATGAAAATTTTAAAAAATTGAAATTTTGCACTTGCAACTTAATTGTAAATTTCATTGTTTACATTGGAAACGATTTGTGGATTTTAAGAATTTGCGGAACTTCGTGTCACCAAATTACTAAATCTCTCTCTCTCACTCTCCAAAAAAAAAAGGGTTAGTTTAAAAAAATTCAAAGTAGCAAAATACATACAACACAAAAATAAAATAAATACGGTAAAATGAAAAAATTACTTTAATAATAGAAATTCATAAATTTTCAACAACGACATCAAACGAACGCGACAGATCGACGAACATTGCGTTTTTTAAGTGACTGATCGACGAACCTTGCGTTTTTTGGGGACATATCGACGAAGTTTGCGTTTATTCCACAATCGATCGATAAAATTTTTCTTTTTTCCCTGACTGATCGACGAACTTTGCATTTATTCCGCAATCGATCGACGAAATTTGCTTTTTTCCGCAACTGATCGACGAACTTTGCGTTTTTTCCGCGACAGATCAACGAACTTTGCGTTTTTTCTGAGACAGATAGACGAACATTGCGTTTTTTAAGCGACTGATCGACGAACCTTGCGTTTTTTGGGGACAGATCGACGAACTTTGTGTTTATTCTGCAATCGATCGACGAAATTTGCTTTTTTCCCCCGACTGATCGACAAACTTAGCGTTTTTTCTGCGACAGATCGATGAACTTTGCGTCTTTTCCACGATCGATCGGTGAATCTCAATCAAGTAAAATCTAAAGTCAGAAATTTATTTAACAACCTAATTGTTAAGGGTCCCTAACACATTTAATGGAACTTGAAAAATACACTGCATATATAAAACTTAACATTCTTCCCTTTTTTATAATAAAAATAAACATTTTACATAATCATTCTCAGTTGACTTAATTTTTTCAATGGTATTTTGTCATGTCTGCATTAATGTAATTCTTTAAATAACACGTAAAATAATAGTGGGGTTTAAAATTTTTTTTTCTCCCTCCCAAACATTACAACTCCCCTCCATTTAAAAATGTTGGTAGGGAGACTCCCGTCCTTGGAAAAATTGAATTTCAAGCCCTGCCTATAATATGTTTGTGTGTATTGAGGTTTGTATAGATGTTTGTGTGTGTGCTGTTTTTAATAAAGACAGTTTCATTTTTCACAAGAACCTTTCAAAAAATTCACATTCTTTGCGCAATCCTTTAACAAAATTTGCATTTTTTTTCGTGATTCTTTAATGAAATTCGCATTTTTTTCTGTATCTTTTTTTTGTCGAGATTCACAATTTTTTCAGCTATCCTATGACGTAATTCGTGTTTTTTTTCAGCGATAATTTGACGAAATTTGTGTTTTTTCTGCGATTTTTTTTTTTTTCACGAAATTTGCGTTATTTTCCATGATTCTTTTATGAAATTTGTGTTTTTCTGTGATCCTTAGACGAAATTTTCTTTTTTCGCAATGCTTTGATAATAATCACATTTTCTCTGCTGCCTTTTGATAAGATTCATGAATTTTCAGCAATCCTTCGATTAAATTTGCGTTTTTTCAGCAATCTTTGAAGTAATTCGCATTTTTCTCGCGATACTTTAACGAAATGTGCGTTTTCCAGCGATTTTTTGATAAAATACATTTTATTCCGCAAATTTTTAGACGAAATTTGGCAAGAAAGCGCTATCTTTTGGTGGAATTTCCTGTTTTGCGATTCTTTGACAAAATTTGCTCATCTTTTGCGTAAATCACGTTTTTCTGTGGCCTTTTAACAAAATTCACGTTTTACATGATCCTTTGATGAAATTAGTGTTTTTCCTGTGATCATTTGACGAAATCTAGGATTTTTTTCCCGCGAAGATTGATTATATGTTTTTAGTCTGCAGGTGCCCTAAAAAGTTTGTGACGCCAAACAAACAAAATTCATCCTAAAGAATTATTGTTTCGTTTCTGGAAATGAACGACTGTCAACTCATTGGCTGAATTATAAAGGGTGAAATGTGTAGGCACTGAGTATCATCTATACTATTAACAGAGTTTCCCCCAGGTTTAAAAAGGGGCAAGGTGCTGCTGGTGAGAAAAAGGGCACTTTTTTATTCTTAAGGGCACTTTTTGGATTTTTGAGGGCACTTTTCAGAATCTTAAGGGCACTTTTCAGAATCTTAAGAGCACTTTTTTAATTGTTAAAGCTTAAAGGTATTCTTTTGGTTTTTAAAGCCACTTTTGATATTTCAAAGCCAAAACACTCTTTTTAAGACAACATTGAGTCAGTTTTTATTATGAAACCAAATTTTTTAATGCAAAAAGGAGAAAGGGCACTTTTTTTACTGAGAGCAAGAAGGGTGCTAATTATTTTGCTGGAGGGGGCAAGAAGGGTGCTAATTATTTTGCTGGAGGGGGCAAGAAGGGTGCTAATTATTTTTATGAGGGGCAAGAAGGGTGCTATTTTGCAAACCAAAGGGCAGGCAGGGTGCAGCACCCTTCTGAAACTGTCTGGGTGAAACACTGCTATTAATGTCGGTAAACGTCTGTCTGTGTGTGTGTTGTTGTGTCTGGCGTCTGTAAGCACAAAACTCTGCATGCAGACGATGGACATAAGTGCTTTTGTTATAAAAAAATTCGGAAGGGGAGTTTTTAAAATTCACATTTTGCGGGAGAAGAGGGGTGCGAACGAATTTAAAAAATGAGTCCGCATCAATAATTATGGCGGCGGGGGGGAGTATGTTTTGCCCACACGGGGCAGAGACTTTTCTTTGCTGACACCACTCATATGATATATCGTTCGAAAGGCCTGTGACTGCCTTTTCATGTTATGCATCTGTGTGGTCCATCCCCCCCCCCCCGTCAATTGGGGCACTTTTCTAAATTTTGCACATACCACTCATGTTATATATCGTTAAAAAGATCTGTGACCGCTTAATCATATTATGCATCTCCGGTGTCCATCCCCCACTTTGCCCCCCCCCCAAGGGGGTACTTTTGTAAATTTTGCACAAACCCTTCATGTTACGTATTGTTGGAAAGGTCTTTGACTGCTTATTCATGTTATGCATCTCCGGGGTCCATCCCGCCATTTCCCCCCTTTTAAGGGGGGCACTTTTCTAAATTTTGTTGACACCCCTCATGTCATATATTGTTGGAAAGATCTGTGACCGCTTAATCATATGCATCTCCAATGTCCATCTCCCCAATTTGCCCCCCCCACCCAAGGGGGCAATTTTCTAAATTTTGTTGACACCCCTCATGTCATATATTGTTGGAAAGGTCTGTGACCGCTTAATGATATTATGCATCTCCAATGTCCATCTCCCCAATTTGTCCCCCCCCTTCCCCCAAGGGGGTACTTTTCTAAATTTTGCAGACAACCCTCATTTCATATATCGTTGGAAAGGTCTGTGACTGCTTAATCATATGCATATCTCTGATGTCCATCTCCCCACTTTGCCCCCCCCCAAAGAGGTACTTTTCTAAATTTTGCACACAACCCTCATGTCATATATTGTTGGAAAGGTCTGTGACTGCTTAAACATATTATGCATCTCCAATGTCCATCTCCCCACTTTGCCCTCCCCCTCCCCCAAGGGGGTACTTTTCTAAATTTTGCAGACAACCCTCATGTCATGTATCGTTGGAAAGGTCTGTGACTGCTTAATCATATGCATATCTCCAATGTCCATTTCCCCACTTTGCCCCCCCTCCCCCAAGGGGGTACTTTTCTAAATTTTGCAGACAACCCTCATGTCATACATCGTTGGAAAGGTCTGTGACTGCTTAATCATATGCATATCTCTGATGTCCATCTCCCCACTTTGCCCCCCCCCCCCAAAGAGGTACTTTTCTAAATTTTGCACACAACCCTCATGTTATATATCGTTGGAAAGGTCTGTGACCACTTAATCATATTATGCATGTACCGTGTCCATCCCCTACTTTACCCCCCCCCCCAAGGGGGTACTTTTTTAAATTTTGCACACACCCCTCATGTTACATATCGTTTGAAAGGTCTTTGACTGCTTATTTATGTTATGCATCTCCTTGGTCCATCCTGCCATTTCCCCCTCCCCAAGGGGGCACTTACCATTTACTTGCACAACAGCGCTAAATGTGTCAAATGAAAGAAATTCCGCGAGTGCATGTGCCAGTGAAACTTAGCCAATTGCTGTTCTTCAACCTAGCTTTAATTCAAAGTGGGTTTTTTATTTATTTGAATTATTCTGCAAAAGTTTCAAACATTTTAAAGCAGCTATGAATTTTATTTTTATGGTACTATCAAGTTTTTTGCCGTCAAATTTTGACGGGTTCCATCTAGTACACATATTATTTACGTCTAATATGTCGTATATACATCATATACACGTCATATATATATACATCATATATGACGATAACTTGGCCACATACGTCAAGAAATGTTATATATATTATCATATATTATTATAATGTCATACATGCTTTATAATTTGGCAATAAATCTTGGTCGCTTGACGATTCATCCTTGTTGGCCGCTATATCACGAAAGTACCAAATTTCTACTTTATTTTTCATATCTGATAATTTGCATCTATCCTTTTTGTAACATTAACATTTTTGTAACGATTTTATGCATTTCTATTGCCTATTCAAAGAAAGAGTCTTCTAAAGTTACAGAATTTCGATAAAAAATCTTCTAAAGTTACAAAATTTCGTTAAAAACGCTTAAAAAAATAAAGTGACGACGTCAGGAGGTCCCTTCTCGACCGAAAACAACAACCATTTTCCCAATGGTTAAAAAAAAAAAAAAAATTAATTTAACAAATTACAACATTGGAAAAATGTTCCAAAAGCTTAAAAAAAAAAAAAAAAAGAAAAAAAAAAAAGAATAATTATTTGTCATTTGATTGTAAGCAATGCGCTATTCCATCATCGCATGTCGATGTCGCAGATGTTTCAACCAGCTAACGATAAACGTTGCGCGATACGTAATAATATTTAACAACGACGAACAACTATGTAAAAACATTTCGTCTGAACCATCGACACAGTTATCATAACCGTTGCATACTGTTACAAATAAACACATTTTCCATTACTAGAGTTGAAGAGAACCTGGCATCCTCTGTCCTTGCAAAATTTTTCGTCGGAACCATCTACTTAATACACATTTTCCATTACTACAGTTGAAAAGATCCTGGTATTCTCTGCCCTCGAAAAAATATTCGTCTGAACCATCTACACAATCAATCTCTCCATCGCTCCCCTGACAGCTGTTGAATGCATTCGTCATTCGATTGTAAGCAATGCGCCTTTCCATCATCGCATGTCGATGTCGTAGATGTTTGAACCAGCAAACGACAAATGTTGCGCGATACATAATATTTAACAACATACTGTCTGGAAGAATTCTTTAAATGAGTAGTTTGATAAGAGAAGCAACTAAACGCTATTGAGTAACATTAAGTCATGCAAATAAAGGGAAAGTGCTTACCAATATATGTTAACCAATAGACCTTAACATTTTGTCGGGTCCTTAGTACAATAACTTTAGGTATTTGCATATTATCCGGGCCAGGAGATAGATTGCCAAAAATGGTTGTCAATTGACTGTCTTGTTTATCGTTGCCAATAATGTGCAAAACAGTAATTTAATATTGTTAAATACATAAAATTGTTTAAAATGGTAAATAATATAAAATAAATAAATAAATAAATAAATAAACAATAATAAATAAATAACAAAAAACTGTACATTATAATAAAAAAATAAACTATAAATTATACTAAAAAACTATACACTATAATAAATAAATGTTGTCAAAAAAATAAGGGTAACTGTAATTAGTACAATTGATGCCATGCTTGGCTCAGTTGTATCTGACCTGGCCCGGATAGTACATAAGTACCAATATATATATGGTATACATAAATTCTCAATATCATCTAAATTGAGAAAATATATATTTATATTCCAAAATTTAACCAAATTCAAGTTATTCCGACTCAAAATGTATTTTTATTCGGATATGGATTGAAACGATTACGGATAATAAGCTTTTTCTCCAGCCATTCTTACAATCCAATTTCAAATAACTTATAACTTAATTTAACTTGAGTTCAAATAATATAATTCGATTCAACTCCCCCTTTTACAGTGGATGAATGACAATATGCCAACATGCTAACATGCATTGGTTAAGAATATCTTCTTATTTAGATCTTTCTATCGAAATCTCGGCAACGAGCCCCATAATTTGAAGGATTTTTATTTATAATCTTACAATTGCGTAAATATTCAGTTGACTTAAGACTATAAATGACAGTATCGCTTCAATTTAATTTTAAACAATTTGTATTACTTACTCAAATAAACAATACTTCATACTGTAGTATTTCTCTCATGTGGAAAATACGTTTATCTTTTTATGCGCGTGGGATGAAGTTTTCAAAGATGTAAATTTATACAAGCTGTATGGCAACAAGCTGTATATCTTATTATTACATTTTTCATGTTCCATTATTTGTGTGTTGTGAATGTTATATTAAATGTTGTTAGTGAAAACAAATGGTTGGTTATTTAATACACACATTAGAATACCTATCAATACTATAACATCTTCATAAACATAAGTAAGAACTCACCTAGAATTCTAATACTATAAATCTTATATTTGACATATCAGATTTCCAACCTTTATATTGGGATGAAACAACTATCTTCTCTCACTTTCTGTTTAAACTTCATATTTCACAAGCCTTATAAATAAACTTGCGATATCGTGTAGCTATTAATTAAACCCTTGAGTCTGTTATCTCGTATTGTTGTGGATATTAATTTACAGATAGGTATTATTTACTATTTCAATTCCATATATAAATATAGTTTCATTAATTTTTTATGATAATTATTTCTTTGTTTTAGGAATGATGCCAACATGCTCTTCCTGACTTATGAAGAAATGAAAGAAAACCCCAAAGAAACTATTCTCAGAATAGCCTCATTTATTGACGATGAGATTTATGCTGGACTCTTGAGAAATGACTCGGAAATACTCGAAAATGTTCTCAAAAACAGCAGCTTTGCGAGCATGAAGCAAAATATTAATCAACAAATTGACAGTCTTTTAAATATGTCGACAGATGATATTCTAAAGTTAGAAATGCCAACAGAGATGAAAGAACTGTTTGCGAAACTTTCCCAAATGTTCATTGCAACAGAATCAGCAAGGCCAAAGAGTATAAACTTCATCCGTAAAGGAATCATCGGTGATTGGCAGAATTATTTTTCTGAAGAGCAGAATAGGAGATTAGAAGAGAAATTTTCAGAAAAAATGAAAGATACAGATCTAGTTAACTTTTGGAGGAAGTACATGTGAGAAAACTAATTTGAACAACAGAATTATGTTAATCTATTATCATAATGAAACATTTTTGGTACTAATAACAATCTGAAAAAGACATTTTTCTGTAATATATATTTTGTAATGTAATTTAACAAATGAATATTACTATACATTTAATATTACCTATGTAAGATTATAAATCAACCTATTTTTCATAGCAAAAATCGTTTGGAAATGATACAAAAATAACCTTATAACAGACTAAATTATTCCATGCATTCATGAAGAAAAATGTAATACAGTGATTTCAGATACAAATTTTAGTTTTTCTCTTATTGTTAGAACAACTGTTTTTCATTTTCAGTATTTTCACAAACTGCATTTCTAAGTCCTCAAATTATTTTCTTGAACTGCATTAGGACTCAAAATATTATAGGGGATGGAGACTTCAGCTGTTTGACCAATTTTTAACTTTTTAATTTTTGTTTTCATACAATAGTATATCAATTTCTTTCATAATTACCTATCTTGTTATCTAGTCTATCTTTTTTTCATAAAACATTTTAGCATTCATTATTGAAGGGGTTAAAATGACAGTGGAGTAAGTCAAAATTTAGTGATTCGAGAAATTAAGGATTTTGTGAAACTTGTTGCATTGAGTGGTGCAACTTGTTTTGTCCTCTAGCGATTTCCTAGTGAACTATGACTTATTTGACTGGCACATTGAACAGAAATTAATATACGTTCAGTGAAAATATGATTATCTCGATTTTCAAAATTTTTGACTTACTCCACTGTCATTCTAACCCCCTCAATTATGAAAAGGCACTAAATGATTTTATTTTTAATATTTTCTATAACTCTGTAAAATCACATAAATATATTCTCACCATAAATGTTATTTAATGAAATGTAACTCATTTCTGTACGGCATTCATTTACTTTCCTTTGCTAAATAAAATTTCTGAGCAAAAATAGTATATTTTTTTGATCTGGCTAATGGGTAAAGGTTACTTAAGTACTTTAAGATTTTACCAAAGGATCATTCAATCTTCACTCGAAATTGAGGACAAGGGTTAATAATACAGTGGTCCGTCATTATATCTCGTCTGTCGGGATAAAATCAAATAAGTGAGATTTAACAGAGACAATTTTAAAATATTAAGAAAAATAGCATATTAAAAAATGCTTTGTATTTGTCCCAAAATGTTAGTTTATACACATATTACAATTATATTACCGAAATTAAGAAATATGCACATACAACAGTCAAACATTTAAATATAGTTACATGCAAAATGTGACTAAGGGTTCTCTCCTCTCACGCGAAAACATCCACTTGCTAATGTTAATCCTACGAGGCATTATTTTTCTAATATCTTGTTTGCATTTCAATATTTTTAAGTGCTTTTTATTTTGCATTGGATAGCTTACATCAATCTCTATTTCCGCCGTAATCAACAGAGGAAATAGATTGATCTCAGCTATCCATCATAAATTAACCCAATGATTTTACACATACAATCAATATATTCCATGTAAGCTAGGTTATAATTGATTATCAGAAAATTTGTTGATAGTAAATGCCATGGAATGACAGAGGTAGAGAAAAAAAATAAAACTGCTCCATTTCAGCCATTTTTAAAGATAAGTATGCCTTTATTTATAAGGTAAGAAGTATTTTCGAAATCCACTCATATCATCCACTCAAAAATCATATTTTTGAGTTATATATAAGTGGATTTACCTGTTTTGAAAATAATAAGCATGTAATAGATTATATATATATATACATACATACATACATACATACATATATATATATTAATACATAAGAACTTTTTTATTTATTGTGCGAAAGTCAGATCCACAAAGACTTAAAATTTAAATAAATTTGTAAAAACATACATTAAAGAAAAAAAGAACTGAATAAGACAATAAACATTATCATCTTTTAAATATTTTTATTAACTATCATACAGTTTTAAAAACTTTGGTATTACTTCATTTTTAATTCATCTAATACTGCAATTAAATAAGAGTTATGTCCAAGTAATTCAATTTCTTCTCTTGCTCTGAAAATAAAGAAACGTAAAATGTATATTTGTAAATATGCGTTATCTCATACATATGATGAAATTTAAAGAGAAATCCCTCTAACTTTTAATGAAAATGGTAGATTTATTTCCCAATAATGCTATGTAAATGAAAATTATGTAACATGAATGTATGTTTTACAGTAAAAACAAATAAGATAATTACATATAAAATAGTAAATTTTTAAAATATTTTTATAAAATTTTAAAATTATGTTGTTTAAATATATATATACATACTCCAAACATAATTCAAAACAATTATTTAGTTTTGTAAAATAGTAAGAAAAGAACGCAAGCTTTTGTGTAATACTTAATTTATTGGATTTAAGTAGAATTAATGTATTTATTTTCTTTTAAAGCACTATAGGAAAAAATGTATAGTATACTTAAAAAATATAAACAAAAAATTACAAATGAGCACACAACGAATAAAATTTGTATTACTTTCTTTTTAAATTTGTTAATGCACACACACAAAAAAAAAAACACTTTGTCATACAAAATTCTTCTTCATTTTCATTCCTGATAATTTAAATATGTTTACAAATGTAGAATAGTTTGTTACCTCCTTTAAAAAAAAAAAAAAAAAAAAAACAATCCCCTCTATTTAACTATTTAAATCAAAGAACTGAAAGTTTGCAGAGATTCAATTCTAGAGTTATGATGTACATATATTCTACTTTATGAAAGACTATTAACAGGTCTTTATTATTATTATTAACAGATCTTAAAATTAAGGACTTGTTGTTTGATTTTTTTCCAGAAGCCAAAGAGTATTTTTTTTTCAAACAAGTTTGTACTCACTGGTTTCTATACATTATCTACAGGTACAGTCGGTGGGGAGGGGGAGGAAAGGAGAGAGAGAGAGAGAGAGCTCATGCTAATTCCAGCACAAATGAAACTGGTACCATTCAATTCAGAAATTTTTCTCAGAGAGGAATTTCAGTGGGACATTTCAATGTTTCAAGGGAGGGGGGGGGGGAAGAGGGAGACACACCCCATGCTAATTCCAGCACAAATGAAACTGGTATCATTCAATTCAGATATTTTTCTCTGAGAAGAATTTCAGTGGGACATTTCAATGTTTCAAAGGGGGGGGGGCACCACATGCTAATTCCGGCGCAAATGAAACTGGTACCATTCAATTCAGAAATTTTTCTCTGAGAGAAATTTCAGTGGGACATTTCGATGCTTCAAGGAGGGATATCCCTCCTGGGCCACCCGTTGAATTCATCTCTAATTCAATGGAGAATAAAGTTTACTTTTATTTGATACTTTCAAATTTTTCTTAAACGGTTATCTCAATACTGAAATTAAGGCAAACTTTAATTTTTGTTCAATAGTAACCCCAAATTTAACATTAAAAAAAAAAAAAATCTACACCAAATTTTTACAAAGTTTCTATGATTAGTTGCAGAGGTATTCAGTACTTAAAAAAGAGCCAATTCTGAAAGCAGTCTCAGAAGTTATTACTGTAAGATTACTGTCTCTATTTCTGTAAGATTCAGATTCAACACACATTTTATTAATTATTTTCAAAAAATAATATTATAAGTGTTAGAAAAGTGCTAAATTATTTATTTAGCATATTATATGTATTTTACATTATATATTTCAGAAAATAATTGAGATGACTGTTATATTTACACTTTTATAAGAAATAAATCATTTTTTCAATAAATATACAGTCACTCAAACTGTAGGAGAGGTGGATTTTTAAGCATAACACAAAAATTACTTGGCACAGAATGAGCTGAAATTTTTTTACATGTATATTAAAAGTCTCCAAAAATCAATTTTGTTAAATGTATGGGTTATAAATCATAATTTTCAAATATTAATTTTATAAAATTATGAAAACTACAAACTTAAGTTATGCTTAGGTTTTTAAGTACAGTAAAACCCCGTTAATCTGAAATTCCGGTTAATCTGAACTGATTTTATTTTCGAAAATTATACTTGAACAGATTAACTGAAAAGATAGAAATATTGTACTAAAGCACAGAAAGTACTTTTTCAGCATGCATAATCTTGTACATATTGAATAAACTAATACAATAATTCAAGGATCACGTTTACATTTAATAAAAACACATTGAATTAACACATCACATACACATTTACATTAACAGTCTTTTGAGGTGAAGAAATTAGTCAGATTTGTGTAACAAAGTGATGTTATTCTCGACGAGGAAACAATATTATGCCAACATATCATAAACATAATGTCAGTTGATGTTGCATTTTCACTTTGTTCTATATATCGCAGTGCTATTTCTAGCGTATTTGCAGCTTCAGGATGGGAAAAGAGCATTCTCTAGCTCATCAATTTCTTCTAGATCAGAGTCATCTTGTGACTTATTCTGAACTAAAGAGATGATTTCTTCATCTGTACATAACTGATTGGCTTCAGTATCAGAAGACTACAACTCAGTTACAGCATGTTCTTTTGCGTCATCACAGCAGGGGATACATTTAATAAGCTGAAGAATTTCGCTTTTGTCTGCTTCTCCCTGTTCAACATCGCTAAAATCAGCAAAACTTGGCCATAACTTCTTCCACAACTTTACTAAACAATTTTGTGTAACACTGTCCCATGACTCTGATACCCATTAAACTACATATTTTATTGTGATATTCTGTATACGTTTCCATACATAGACGGAACTACCATCACTTTCAATCAGTTTCCAAAGAAGCATTGTCCTGTAGCTGCATTTTAGATTTTGTAATACTTCTTGTTCCATAGACTGTAATAAAGCTGTTACATTAGGAGGTAGAAAACTGCTTTTATATTTCCACAACACAATGATGTTGATGCTGGATGAGATGGAGCATTATCCAAAATTAGTAAAACACGGTTTGGCAAACTGTTCTTTTTATTAAATTTTTCTACTGCTGGAACAAACGGCTTTTCGAACCATTCTTAAAAAAGCTGGGTGTTCATCAAGGCTTTTTTCTGATTCCTATAAAATACAGAAAGTGAATTCATGTTCACATTTTTTAATGCTCTAGGGTTCTTTGACTTCCCTATAAACATTTATTATCACCTGTTGCATTAGAGCATGCTAACACTGTCACTCTTTCTTTACTCATTTTAAAGCCTGTAGCACAAGACTCCTCTTGACAAGCAAGACTTTTTTGTGGCAGCGCTTTAAAATGCAAGTCACTTTCATCACAGTTGTACACTTGCTGTGGTAAATAATTTTCGGATAAAATCAAATCATCAAATTCTTTTATGAATTCTTCAGCAGCCATGTAGTCAGAGGATAAATTTTCTCCTGTTATGCAGATATTATCTCTTTCTATTGCTTTTGAATAAAAAATTCAAGAGATAGTAGTACTATGAGTACTTATAACTTACATTTTTTTTAGCACACATACTTTTCTTTCCTATGTTTATCAGAATTTCAGGTAATCCAATTTTTTTGTAATCCAAACAGGCACTGGTCCCAATTAGTTTGAATTAGCAGGGTTTTACTGTACTGTGTTTATACAAAAAAATCAGCATATGATTATTATTTTATATCAACACCAGACAAGTCAGCTAATATGGGATAAAAGTTATGCTTATTTGTATCCATTTATTGTTTTCTTTGTTTCCATTTTCTATTTGTGATTCTTAAAAGTTTAAAAAACAGGGAGTACGTGAAGCACACACATTTCTTCAAGAGGCACATGAGGTGCAAAAGTTTGGGAATCACTGATCTATATAAATGGTCAAAAAAGTTATACTGGATCATAGAAGCTGGAATAGAAAGAAAAAAATCATGCAAAATTAACTAAATTAGCAGGAATGGGGGATCTAGTAATGTAATAAGGATTTTCTTTTCTTTAACTATGTTTATTGATGAGTGCATGCTCTGTGCAGTCTTTTAAAAGAGATTATAAAATATTTGTTCTAGAATTAAATTTCATTATCTGGATTTCTCAAGAGTTATAAGATAGCTTTCTCATTTGGGTTAGTTTTATTTTACATTTAAGAATGGCAGATGCTCCAACAGGTATTTTGTTTTTATACTAAATATGCAAAAATCCTTAATTATGACTTTGTAAAACAAAAAATACAATAAAAATAAAACATAGTATAAAACAAAATAGGAGAAATCATTTGAAATTTTAATTCATGATTTTTACTATAGAAAAAAAGAAGAGATAAGTTATTAAGCATTAACCATCTTGGGTTAAAATTCTACAAAGACAAATTAAGTAAAACAGCATCAAGAAACTGGGTTCAGATAAAAGTAGTAAAAAAACATTGTTACTGACACCAAAAAACCACTACCATTTTATAGGATTATTAATGATTTTTTTATTTATTTCTACAAATACAAGAGTACTTACAAAAGTCAAGGGAATGTTCCAAATTCAAAAAATTATGAAACTTTGGTGCTATAGTGGGCTCATGAAGACTCATTTGCAATTATTTTTTGTTGCAAAAATTCACTTTAAGGAGGTAAATTTTACCTTAGAATATTTTTCGACCTTATGTTATTACTCATTAATGATAAGAAATAGAGTAAAACTTTTATGTTAAAGCTCCTTCTTTGTATAAGTTCTGTTGAAAACTAATAAAATATCAAATCAACTGTTAATAAATTTTAAAAATTATTTTGAACACAAATTAGAAAAATTATATAGGGGAGATGGGGTATGAATGGGACAAGGGATGGATGGGACGTTCTCACTATTTCAGGCAATAAACATTTTTTTTTAGTTGCTTCCTATCCTCATAGATTTCACTAACATAGTGTGCTTCAGAACCAAAAGCAAGAGCACATGGCTGTTTTCAGTTTTCTTCAAATTTGCATTTCCTGAAAACTCTGCTTAAAAGTAAATTTTTTTACATTTGAAGTTACTTAAATATCTTATGCAATATAAACAATTAAGATATGTTGTGGTTTTTTATTTAAAGGCTCAATATTGGTAATTAAAATGAATTGTTAATATAACAATTGTGACAAAATAATTTCTGAGACAAAATAGCTGACAATTGAATATACGCATCATGGGGATGATTGGGACATTTCAAATGGGGATGAATGGGGAACTGCTTCATTCGTCCCTAGAGGACACTGAAAATTTTTTATTAACTAAATAATATTATATAGGTTGATAAATTAATACTTTATGGTAATTATTCTTTTAACACTTCATCCTCTTTGTAGCCATCATCTTCAGTCCACCGTTTATGGACCTTTTAAGGCAAAGCTGAGATGAGTCCAAGATCATTGACTAACAAATAATCCTGGAGATCATATTACAATTTATAATCTCTCAGCTTTTGCCAAGGCGGCATTTTTGTCAGCTTTTAGTCCTTAACATTGAATACGGGGAAGAAAATGTTTGTGTCCCATTCATCCCTGCTATGAGGATGATTGGGACATAGAAGAACTTTTTTTCAAATTTAATTTACATATCTGTATAATAATAATCTTGAACAAATATTGTGCATAAGATGTAGTCAAACACTTAAAGTTTGACATGTGATACATAATATTGATAATATATAAAATATTTAAAATAAATATTTTTGTGAAAATGTCCCATTCATCCCCCATCTCCTCTACATTATATATATTATTACATTTGATAGACTACTTGGCGATTCTTACTTTATTGTGATTGAAAATACGATTTTTATTGCATTGTTTAATTATAGCTCTTGTCTATAGAAGAATGGATATCACTGTGAGTTAGTAAATAAAAAAAAATATAAATAAAATATAAATTACAAATATTAGGAAATATGATAAGATTTTTAAAACATTTTGTTGCTTTCTTTATATATTTTAAATGATATAAACAAACATTGATCATGATTGAAGTAACATAAAACAAACTAGTAGTATTAACAGTATTGTATACTAAATACATTATTAGTAACATTTAGTAAAATTTTTAATACTTTTGTGAGATTGAAAAGTTTTTTTTCATCAATCTGGGAGACAGAAAGTTTTTTACTCATCGATACAAAGTTTTTCCTTGATGATACTGAACTTTCAAAGTTTACTATTTAATCAATAGTGTAAATGCAAAATTTTTTTCATCATCAATTGTGAATGTACAAAGTTTTGAGAAGTAATTTATTAAATATAGTGAAAATTAGCAGTTAAGAAAATAAGAATAGCTGGGTTGCCTGCAAAATGTATATTATATATTTTTAAAATTTTTAGTTCAAAACTTTTTAAAAATTTTATTAACAATTGATATTTTGTTAGAACTAATAAAAAGAAGCAGTTTTTAACCAAACTTTTTATCTATCTCTGACTATTAATGGGTAATAACATAAGGTCCAAAGTTATTCCAGGGTAAAAATTACCCCTTTACAGTGAATTTAAGCAACAAAAGATAATTGCATATAACATACTTCTATGAGCCCTATACAGGGCTTGACAAATGAGGTCGCCAGGTCGCCACTGGCTACAAAGTTTTTTGATCTGGCGACGAAGTTATTTTATCTTTCGGGGTGATTTCTGTAAAAAAATCTACATAAGAAATGAGTACAAATGGCATTTTTTCTCTCCCCCCACCCCTACTTGTGTGCGGCAAGCAGTGATCCTCCTCTTCTCTCATACAGTTAGTGGAAGAACTAAATTTAAAAGGCATTTTCCAATTCAATTCATGAACAGAAGACAACATTCTTTTTAGCTATAGCCAGCTAGTATATGTCATGTGATTAGAATGTGAGGGGTGAAAGGATATTTCAATAAAACAGTAAGAAATAGTGTCAATCCAGCCTCTGTGGTATCTAAAATTGGATACAATGCTAAAAAATGCTCAAGTTTTTTTTGTAAGTTTCAAATCTGATTTTTGTCAACATAATACAAGTGATTATAAGAGATTATAATTTTTATAAGTTTCATTAGAAAACACAATTTATATTATCTTTCCAAATTATGTATTATTCTAAACTACGTAGCTATTAATTCTAAACTATGCTTGATATTATTTTTTCTCAATTAATTCATAAAAAAACTCTTGTGTTTTTTTTTAATCAATGACGGGGCAGAGAAGGGGAAGGGGGGGGGGGGGTAAACATTTTTTCTGCCAACTAGTATTTTTTTCTAGCTACCAGATTTTATCAAACTTGTAAAGCTATATATCCCCAAAGTTTTATAATTTTTTTAATTTGCGGGTTGGGAATGTTCTTTTGGTTAGTAAGGAGATGTAACTTGGTATTTAGTTTTTTTTTTGGAAGGTTGGAATATTTCATTCATAGTAAGTGCCATACAACAGAGCTCTTTAAATGTTCTACTCTACCTTTCACCTCATATATTAATTTAAAGTTTAACAAATATATTCTGTAATCGTTATTAATTAGTGTTTCATCAATAGTATTATAATGACTGTTTTTGTAAGTGCTATACTTCTTCAATGAGTGCAATTAATGTGACGTCTGAATCAGCAAAATATTTAGCTATAGTTAGCTTAGCAGTTTTTATGGTATAAAAAGAAAATTTGAATTTTAAAGACTTGTTTGGACATTATTCAGGGTGTCTAGCCTAGCTCAGCTGAAATTTCCAGGTTTTTTATACTAATAAAAAAACTTCCAGGTATCGAGATTTTGTGATGTTATATACAAAAAATATTAGTTGTGAATTTGAATGTGAAACCTTCACAATTGATTCTTTAAACTAATATTTGAAAAATTTACAAATTGTTGAACACCTAGATATTTATTTCGTGATTAATGTCCCTAAATTTCTTAATGAGACTTTTTTTTACATTTTTCCAATACACACTTTTAGCATCAAGTTACATTTATTTTGTCCAATCAGGATGAAATTTTTTATCAGATTAGTCACAGTTAAATACAGATTGCTTCGACATATTTTATTTTTTTTAAAAATCTTTAGAAGTAATATATCTGTTTTGTAATTAATACAATTTAAGGCTTCTTTAATATTCAATAAATGAAGCTAACAAATGTTCAGTTTCCAAACAAAGATAAATAAACAGGCTGAATCACCTAACCAATCCTACAAAATTATACAAAGTTTCAGTGAAGCTGATATTGAAACTTTCTGAGTTACAAGGAAGGACTGAAAGGATTAATTGCATGAGTTATTGAAATATTCTTTACAGTACTACTTAACAAAGAGCAAAGTTAGATTTCCCTGGCATTGCAATTTTAAATCCGTAGTTTTATAGTCAGAAAAATTTTTCTGAAATTTTCTTAGAAATTGAAAGTTTCCCTGACTTTTCCTCAGGAATGGTAAATTTCCTTGACTTTTCCTGAGGTATGGTAAATTTCCCTGACTTTTCCAATCCATAAAAATTTCTCTGAGTTTTCCAGGTGGCCAGACACCCTGATTATTATTCTGTTGTGACGGATTTCTGCAATTCATAAATTTTTATAGTATGTTTCACCCACTGACATGTTCATGACAAATCCTTTTATCAAAGCGGGATTCACACCCAAAATTTTGCCCAAAAGAATATGAGTAGAAGGCTTCTGTTTAAAAAATTTCACCATTTTCCAGAGAATTTTGCCTTTTGAAATGACGATCATGTCCTGCGACTGACTGATGAATTTTGAGATATTTCCCTGTGACTGATCGATGAATTTTGCAATTTTTTTTCCTTTGACCAATTAAGAAATTTTGCAATATTTTCCGCGCCCGATTGGCGAATTTAGCGATTTTTTACTGCGACTGACTAACAAATTTTGCAATTTCTTATGCAATTGATTGGCGAATTTTATGTTTTTTTCTGGCAACAGATTGACGAAATTTACAATGTTTCTTTGGGTCAGATTGCAAAATTTCATGATTTTTCTCCACGACCGATTGACGAATTTTGCAATATTTACCGCAACCGATTGCCAAATTTCAGTTTCCTCTTGCGACAGATTGACAAAATTCATGATTTTTTTTCTCTGCGTCAGACTGAACAATTTTGCGATTTTTCTTCTGCATCTGACTGACGAATTTCGCAATATTTTCCCACGAGTGATTGACGAATTTAGTGATTTTATCCTGTGACTGACTAACAAGTTTTGTGATTTTTTTCCGCAACTGATTGGCAAATTTTACTGTTTTTACTGGCAATTCAGGAAATTTACTATGTTTTCCTCGTGCCCGATTGCAAAACTTTGCAATTTTTCTATGCGACTGATTTACGAATTTCACAATATCCTCCCACAGTGAACTGGCTAACTTTACAGGGGTTTTTTGGAACCAATCAACGAATTTCGCGATTTTTGTCTGTGAATGTACGACGAATTTCACAATTTTTCCCAGTGAAAGTATGACAAATTTCATGATTTTTTCCTCTCAAACAATTCACAAAATTCACGATTTTTCCCCTATGATCAATGGATATGTTTCACAATTTTTTTCCTCATGACTGAAAAAGGAAAAGAACCAAAAGGAGGCGTAAAAAAAAACAGTAAGGGCCACAGGGCGCTGTGCCCTACCAAATTGGCCTAGAGTCAGCACTAAACAAAATTGAGATTATAAGAACTTCAAAGATCTTGTGGCGCACATGAAGAAAAAAAAATTATGAACTCCAAGGAAACTATTTAGAAACAACCTAGCTACTAATTCACAGGAATTAGGACTTGACAAATTAAAGTCAACCTACATTTCTCGTGAAATAGAAGAAATGAATCGACAGTTTCCCTTTCAAACTGTAGACATGGGTTTAAAATTTCAATGCATTGAATCTAATTCAATCAAAGAAAATGCCAGCAGTTCCTTGTGAAAGAGTAAAGTGTACTTTCAAGGAGTAAAAGTGTGAGGAGAGGAGTAAACACTTTTACTCCTTAAGGTGAAGGAGTAAACACTTTTACTCAGAGTAAAAGTGCACCTTGTGAAAGAGGTTTCAGCACCCTAAATCAAACAAAATCTAAATTAAAATATTTCTTTCAACCCAATTGTGAAATGCCCATAACATTTGGTGAAGGTTGAAAATTAGATGATGTATATATAAAGTCTGACTTTCTTATTTTCTTGTAATACACATAAATATTTTGCATAGTTATTCTGAGTTGCTAATTTAAATTTTTTCAATGGTATTTTATCATGTCTGTATTAATGTAATAATAAATAGCACGTAAAACAACAGTAGGGTTTAAAGATATTTCTTTTTCTCTCTCCCAAACAGTTCAACTCCCTCCATTTAAAAATGTTGGGAGGGAGACTCTCCTTGTAGAACTATTACTATTTTATATTTTCAATGCATTCTGTTTTTATTATTATTATTTTCATTAAACCTCTAGTGGTGACAATAAATGCTCTAAAGCAGGTGGCTATGGAGCAGCTGTCATTGGTAAAAAATCTTATTAAATATGTATCAAATATCAAACACAACTTTCTGCAGAAAAATAAAGTTATAAACATTTGTTTAAAACCCACATATGTGTTTAGAAAGTGAGCACATTAACCACAGGACTGGATAAGCACTGCAATATTTAGACAATAAATAGACAAATATTTAAAAAATAAGTAAAAATTTTTAAGTTTTTTAATAATGATGAAATAATATAATTAATATAATAGCTGTTAAAATATACTGTGAAAAAATAAACACAACAATCAGGGCATAAAAGCGATTTCTATATGAAAACTTACTGAGTATCTAAGTCATTTAGTACTTTCCTAGTATATTCAAATGATCCCATTTTTTCCATGATATCTAAAGCATATAATTTTATTTCTATATCAGTTGTCCTTTGCCTAACAATATCTGGAAGAGTTAAGAAATATAACAAACTTTTCAGTAATTTAAATACAGAAAAATAGTTTTATAATAAAGTTAACTCTTTGAAATCTGCACAGTTTCACACTGAAGGTTTTACAGATTATAAAAGTTAATGGATTACAGATCATTGTTTTGATCCCTATTTCTCCTTTTTGTCTGACTACAAATTAGAAATATTTGTAGGAAAACTAAAATTCAAAAAAGAAATCTGGGTTCATACACACTTGGAAATGTCTGGGAAAAATTATAAGTACTAAAAAAGTTAGAGAATATCTCATTTTATATTCACTATCACGTCTTAAATTTGTCCCTTCAGAATAGTATCAATGTTGCTCCTCATGCATGAATTTAGATAAAATGATTGACTTTTGCCTTACCAATAAGAGTAATTTATAATCAAACATGCAATATTTTATCCAAAGATGGTGCTATAGATAGAGAATGTAGTAAACCAAAATATGTTGAACCTTTCACAAACATGAGGTATACAGAAGGTTGCTTGCACTTTATGGAAATGATTTCACAGTTAATTTCTGTACATAAATTCCTGAATTTCTCTATTCTTCATTTCTTAAAACTTTTTGACTCTGTTGGATAGCCTTAACTCTTGGCTATAGCTCTAGCTCAACATTTCCTATGATAGTATAATTTTTCTTAGTACAGGTATGTTCATTTTCTTCCACTCCTCTTAAATGACTCTCCAAAGTTATTTAAAAGTTCATGATTAGCACTTTTTAACGCTCACTTTATCAAACACTTAGCAGGTGCTAAATGTAAATTGGGTACCACTGGATGAAGCATGGTTTTATTTAAGAGACAAAAGCAATGCAATTTTTCTTATAAATCAATGAAGAAAAACATTGAAATGAGTTAGAGAATGCAAAGAAAAGTTTCTGAAGAGATTCATAATTGCTGCTGGATTATGTTATGAAGATAGATTAGTCAAGCTAAAGTAAATTCACTCTATTATCAGCAAAATATTTTAAAACCCATTTTTGAGGAAGAAACTTCAGTTTCTATGTGGAAAAAATATCAATAAAATCAAGTTTTATATGGACAAAGTATCAGAACTGATAACTACAGAAAAAGGGAGAAAGTATCAGAACTGTTCAAAGAAAATATACTTGTATGCATAGAACAATACCACATGTTATAATGGAATTATATTGGAATGAAAACGATTAATATTTTTCACTCTAAGACAAAGATCTAGTACAAAGTTTAAAATTGGATGAGTGCCAACCATGCTTTGGAAAAAGGTCGTTGAGTTGCTCATGCGAAATCACCTGTCAATCATATTTGCCATAACAGTAGACAATTTTAAGGCAATTAAAATTAAAACACAAAGTTTCCGACTCATTTTTAAACATAAAAGCATGATACTTGCAGGCATGATTATTGAAGTTGTTTGTAATCAAAAAGTTTTTTTTTATATAAATTAATTACATATCGAGTTATAAGCAATTGTTGTCACAAAACTACTGACTTTTAATGTCTTGGAAATTTTCAATGAATTATTTTTCAATAACTGAATTCTATTGGAATGTAAAACATTGACTATTTATCACTATGATTTGCCTTACCTAAAACAAAGACATTGTACAAAGTTTAAACTTGGCATTGTGCCAAATGTGTTTCAAAAGGAGGTCACAAAGTTGCAACATCGCCTTGGCCCGCACCATGTTTTTCTAGATAGGTTTTTAATTAATATCTTGATTAATTACCGACAAATGTTTTTGAAAATCATTCTCAACAATTCTTGCATGATTCTGCGTCGATAGGTACCTCAAGTATCCTTTAACTCCCCCGCTATGCACCCGCAAAGTAAAGTTTGTGTGTAAAAAATGAACAGAAAAATGTGATTTTCTCAAAAACTACGTGACCTAGAATAATCGCTATAGTTTTCCTTCAAGGATTAAATAAACTCCTACTACCCCGAAATTTTTCATCATTTTCATTTCAGTAGATTAGGAAATAGGAAGAAACGGGAGAAACATATGCTTGCAGACATTTTCAACGATATCTCTGAAAATATAATACTTAAAGTTAAAACAAAAATAATTTTTAGTTTGGTTTTACGTGATCTTTCAAACAATACCCCACAAGATATACAAAAAAAAAATATTCAAGTAACTTAATATTTCGGCAGATTATCGACAATTTTTTTCAAAAATCATATTGAACAATCCTTGGATGACTCAGCATTGATAGGTACCTGGAGCACTCTTTAACTCCCCCACTGAACACCTGCAAAGTAAAGTTTGTGTGTAACGGAAAAATGCAATTTTCTCAAAAACTATGTGATCTAGGATAATCGCTATAGTTTTCCTGAAAGGTTTAAATACACTCCTACAATATCTACTCTTTTCCTAATTTTAGTTTCAGTACCTTCAGAAATAAAGAGGGGTGGGGACATATTTTTAAGTGCATTTTTGATGATATCTCTTAAAATATAATGCTTAAAATTAAAATAAATATATTGTTGAGTTCGATGTTACGAGAACTTTCACAAAATATACTAAAAGAAATTTTTTTTTTTTCAAGTAACTTAATTAGCCCTTTAAATTTTTCTATAGAATTATGAATCATTAATGGCTAATAATTATAGGTGCAGATTCACGGTTGCCAGTTGCCACATGGCGACTAATTTTTTGCTGTGGCCACTAACTTTCAGTGTTTAAGTCGCCGTGTGATTTAAAAGTGATCAATTTCTGGTATTCTCAGTCATCATCGTGAAATTTTAATTTTTTTTTTTTTTTTTTAAGGATTAAGAGCAAAACGCATAACAAACTTTATTAAGTTTAATAACATTTCAGAATTATCTGTTTAACACAGCAAACTAGTAAATATATTCAAATAGCAATGTTATTCTTAACAGTTTGAGTCTGATAATTTTACATAGTCTGTGATTTTTTTTTAAATAGTATTTTTCCTATAGAAAAACAAATATTTGAAGTGTTTTGATTTTTATAATGCAAAATAGTCTCACACATTCAGATTTTATTTTATATGTACTTTTGTATGGCAAAATCAAAATAAGAAATGTTGTTTTTCTAATACTATTCCCCGCTATCATGTTTGCTTAGCTTATACAATTTTTTTTTAAACCGTATTTTGCCCAACTTTATCTTCTGACATGCATGGTTTAAGATTTATATTACACTTAAATAATATTCAAATTTTGTTTACATGTGTGTATATTAAATAAATTACTTTACACTGAGTTTTTGTTTAGCTTTTTACCCCATATAAACACTTTTTATGTTTTGATGTGTTTGTTTCACAATTGTGGCCACTGGATTTTTTTGGGTTTAGGAGCCACTGGCTCCTTGCAAATTTTGGGAATCTGCACCTATACTAATAATCTATAAATATGTGGATCAATACTAGTTTTTATAATTCTCCCAAGTTTGAACTTCCCATGTTCCATAGTTTACGAGAAAAAGGGCTCTGACAGATGGATAGACAGACACTCGAGTAACCTTATAATGGTTCCGTTTTTACTTTTTAAGTACGAAACCCTAAAAAATAATCACAAACAGGAATAACTTGTGTTCCAGTTGAAGAAATACCAGAGAATTTGCTTTATACTTCCCCCATGGTATTTTCTGGTTTTGGCTTATTAAAATGAGCATACCATTCATGAACACTGAAAAAACTTCGTGAAGTCATCCAAGAGGTGTGGGGATAAAACTGATGTGACTGCACTAAGAAAAATTATATTATCATGGAATTTTCAAGCCAGGGCTATAGTCAAGAGTTAAGACTATCCAATAGAGCCAAAAAGTTTAAAGAAATACAGAATTTATGCATAGAAAATTAACTGTGAAATCATTTCTATTACCTTCAGCATATGACCTTACATAAAATGTTGATCACGAGCACTAAATTATTTATTTTTATTATTATTATTATTAATTTTGTTGATGAACAAATGTGTAATATAGAATATATTTTTGAAAATTTGTTAGAATGCCAATGCAATAAATGTCTGTTGTCAAAAAAAAAAAATTTAATAGCAAAAAGTGCATACTCATGAAATTTTGTAAATGTTTCTTGTATAAATAACATTGGTTGTTACATAATAATATAGCATAACACTTTAATTTGATTATAAAAAAGTTGATTGCAAAATAATTGATTACAAATCCTAATCTTGATTTTTAAAGTGGATTTTTGAAATAATCTGCCAAGAAGCATAAATCCTCATTAGGTGTAAAGGGATGTATTTTACAAGTCTATGATTTTTTCCTACATTATAATTATTTCATGTTAGATTATTAATATCATTTTAATTTCTTAAAAACCGTATAGCACTGTAGTTCTTGTGGTCATGAAAAGCTTTATTATTATATTAAAAAAAATCTTGACAATATAACTCAAGCTTTTCATGACCTTACCGTAATTTGTTGACCGTAATTTGTAATATATATATATATATATATATATATATATATATATATATATATATATATATTGAAATTTCATTGTTGTTCAATTTGCAAATGAAATCATCTACAAATATATAGAGCACAATAACTTTTCAAATACAATAACCACCATTTACAATAATCACTGGTTATAAAAATCAACCATTTATAAGAATTAAAATCTCAGAAAAAAATACAAATACACTTAATCATTGCGATTTTTCTGCTCACAAGAATCACTCTACCGTACTGGCTACAAGGATGAAGGTACACTTTAGAAATAATACAAAACGAAAAGGGTTAAAATGTTTACTTTTAAGAAGCACTGCAGACACACGCTTTCTTAATCTTTGCACTTGGCTGTTCCTTTTTTTTAGGTTAAAAATATTTTTTTTATATACAATATGTTAAATACATCAGCATCACCCACTTCAATTTTTTTTTTTTTTTTTTTTAGAAAACAGATAATTGATGGAAAATTTTACAATATTGAATTCATTCTATGAGCTTAAACATTAACTCCAATTGTCACTGTCCACATACCAAAGCGAATGATGGATTTTAGAGAATTGCAGATTATAAAAATGTGAATTTCATCATGCTTTTACATATTTAAAATAAAAATTTAAAAAAAAATTAACATTTAAATAATCACGAATATTCCTTAAGCACAGTATTATAAAACAACCAGCAGTATAAAAGCATTTCTTTATGTAAAAATTATAAAACATTTAAAACTATTTTTGCACATTCATTGTATATGCCGATAAACAAGACAAAAAAGGATACTCATAAGTCTAGGGTCATCTACATTGTTCCGAATAGAATGTATTACTGGAAATGAAAATTTTCCTTCAGTTAAATCTTCACAAAAGCTCTTATTTTCTGTGTACTAAAAAGATATAAAGTTTATTAAAATTACAACTTCATTTCATAATATAGAATACTATAATAATAATAAAGGAATCTTACTTCTTTTGATTTAAGATTAGCATAATCATCTCGTATTTGAAAATACAGTCCCATAAGAGCTATAATTTTGGTAAAATCACTGAAATTAAACATTTAAAAAAATAAAAAATAGTTATCAGTTTCACAATCTTAAACCAATTGTAAGTTAAAAAAAATATATATATTAAAAGCATTTTAGAATGGAAAAATTCCATGACAAATGTTCATTATCCTTTCAATATTCAGTTTTTATAACACAAAAAAAAATTGCTTTTTCTTTAAAATGTAAGATATCTCAAAACAAAAGAGTGCCCTCTGGTTATAATACAAAAGTGTCAAAAATATTTTACCATTTTAAACTTCATTATTCAAACAACAAAATTTACAAAAATTTTGAATAACTTATAAATAGAGCAATTACAATTTCAAAAAGATTTTCATGGTCCCGAGGGCAGATGATAATGAAATTCCTACCAATATAATAAGGACAATGTTATAGAAAATCATGTTTCTTTGTAAATAAAAGTTGTTTCTTATTACATCTTTGGGGATCTAGAGAATTTAGTAGAATATGTTTCATATCTTTAATATCACTAAATACCTTGTAACAAAGAAATTTAAGATACCATTTCTAAAGACAAATAAAAAGAAATTAGCTATACAAACTGCCCCTTGTAATTCTGTCATAACAGGTTTTAGTAAATAAGAGTTTAATATAAAACTAACTTTTCTAATATGAGATATGCAGATTTTATAATATATATAGATACTGGTATATAGTAAAACCTGCGAAGACTGAATTCGTAGGGAACAGACAAAAAAATTCTATTTTAAGTAATTTTTTTCTTAGCATGTACACTCTCTTCATCTATTATAATTGACTTTCTTTTTTTGCTTGGACCATGAAATTTTCCAATTTAAAGCCATTAGTTTTTTTGGTACTTACGTATTAACGCCACCGCAGAAGAAGTTGCGCTAATGTGCTAATAAAGAGCAATCTTGTTGTTCGCACGCGCACGCACTTATCTTTTGGATTCCTTGTTGCTTGTTGTTTGCTGATTTTTTGACGTCATTCTTTAGAGCTACGAAAGATTGGCGGCACTTAAAAACCGCCAAATCTGTAGCTGTGGTGGCGTTAATACGTAAGTACCGTTTTTTTTTTTTCATGTTTTGTTGTATATATATATACGTATCATTTAAAAAACTTCTTTTAGAAAACATGCAAAAGAAACAGAGCAGTAACTTTTTTAAATAAAAAATAATCTTTGTAATAAATCTTGAGAAAATGCGAGAGGTCTTTCTACTTGGTGCCGGTCAAAAATTAGCTATTTAAAAAGTAAGTACCATAGATACTCATGGTAATCATTCAGGAACATTTGAAAAGCAGAAGCACAGACAGTCAAAAAAAAAGGAGGGAGGACGGGGGGAATACCCCATGCATTTTAATAAATTACCAAATTGTCATAAAGGAAGTCATTTCCATAATGAAATAGAAACAAACCTTGAAATATATAATACAAACACCTAATTTTGAAACCGGAATACAATTCTTGGCCCTCAAATTAGCCCAGAAATAAGTTAGCATTAAGTTTCTATGATTAGTTCCACAGAAATTCATTATAAAAAAAAAAATAGCTAATTTGAGGTGTCATCTCAAAAGTGAAAATCATTACTTTAAAGTTCAGATTTAATATAAATTTTATTCATATTTTTCAATAGGAAGTATATGTGCTAGAAAATGCTAAATAAATACTCTAAACATTCTAACAAGTAATTATTAAAAGTTTTTATGAAATTGCTCTTTTCTCAATAACTATATGGTCTCCCAAACTGTTGTGCTGATGTTTTATTCAGCATAACTCAAAAACTACTTATCAGATCGAGCTGCAATTTTGAGTAACATATTAGAAGTTTCAAGAAATAAGTTTCTGCTAAGAAAAATAATACGTTATAGTTAATTAATTTTGTTGTTCATATTTCACATATAATTTTTTTTTAGAATACATGAAAATCACATACTTTTGTTTGGAATGGCTAATACTAACACCACATGGGGAAAAATCAGCATGCAAAAACAATTATTATAGGAGATATGAATAAAAATATTAAAAAATGATTTAACATTAGAAGTTTAAAACTTTACTTCTTTACAATTTCTAAACTTCTTGGTCGAATGGCTACCTGTTTGGTTCCCAAAGTTAAAATTTATTCTGGAATCAAAATATAAAGTTAAATTTGGGTGTTTGCATTAAAAATGTTCATGTTTGCTACTATTTCAATATGGAGACGGACCCCAAATCTTTTCTTTTTCAATATAAAAAAGTCAATTCCAGTCATACGTCTATTTTTGTTATTTCTTTCACAATTTTGTGATTAGGATGCATGGGATGTTCCTTATTTTCTTTTTTTTTTTCCTGATACTGTACAATCAATTTTCGTTATTCACAGTGCAATCAATTTTCTTTCTTCACAGTACAATCAATTTTCTTTATTCACAGTTAAAAAAATATATATAGATAAACTCAATAATTAAAACCACTAACCTTTTATTATCACTGAATAGCTGCATTAATCTTACACCTAAGCCAAAGAGGCCACCAGTTTCTGAAAAATAATAAACTATTATGCATCTAAAGCTCACACATACACTTTGTTATAAAACATCATTCTCAGATTTCTGTATGAATGAAAAAGCTATCGTACATACTTCTTTCAACCATTTCTTTATATTCATCTTCTGTTGGACATAAAAAACTATCTCTCCAGTATATTTCCATTCCTTGGCCACGATGAAGCTCCAGCAATTGTTCTAAAAAGTCATATGAAAAGAGCTAAACATAAGGAAATTGTATACTTTAGATTTTAGTTTTAAAAAAAGAAGAAAAGAATCAATATAAGATAATTGTACCCTCAGATGTCAAACAACTACATCTTCATCAAATGTACTAACAAAAGAAGTGCACCCAAAACAATGAACAAAATTATTTAAGTAAATGAAAATAATATTTAATTTATTGATATTAATAACTTAATTTCACATAAGTATTATATATTATTAATAAATTATTTAATGCAAGAAAATTTGATATTTTTAATTTATGACTTAAGACATTCCATCTTTCATTGCTTAATTAAAAATTAGATGCTTAGCCTATGTCCATCTTTCATTGCTTAATTAAAAATTAGATGCTTAGCCTATGTACAGCATTTAATCCTTTCAAACTCAATGTGCAGTCTGGTGGTCATAATATACTCTTTAATTGTAAGTTATAGTCTGTTTCACTTTACCTTGTCAGCATTGTGAAAGTTGGGAAATGTAACACTCCATCTTGAGAACTAGTCCTCATTATTTCAAAATTTAAAACAACTAAAATACTCAAAAATTTATAAAATAATGTCATACATTATAGAAAAAATGTTTTTGAAGCATATATTTGAAATTATTTATAGGTTAAAAATAATTAACTTATAAGTATTTTGTAACTAAATCAAATAAATATATTGTCAACAGTGACATAATGAACTCCACTTTGGATAGGAACTGGTATTCAAGGTTAAATATGTGGTATAAGTACTACACTTCTGTACCAATTTTACAGCATTCACTTTGGTACTTATAAAGTCATCATTTTCACTTGTACTATTTCAATTTCACTTTTTAACATGTTGATAAAGTTTTGTAACTGTTTATCAAATTAGTTAGGATTAATTAACTTTTTGTTAAATTTGTTAAATAGTTAAATATTTATTTAAGCCTTTTTTGTTTGTTTGTTTGTTTGTTTGACACTCTAAAAATACCTGAAAAAAGGACTATCACTGACTATACTGTATACACTTTGAAGGCATGGAAAATTGATCCAAAGTATAGAATAGAATACTTTTTTTTAAACAACCGAATCATATTGCTTAAATTGTTGATGTAATAATAATAATAAAATAATATTTGATTCAATAATATATTTAATTTACTATATTTTACCAATTTTAAAGTTGTAATAATTTTCTGTTTTATATATAATTTATAATTTTTCATAATAATAGCCTTACACATTATGATTGTGTAAGGTCATTGTGAAATATGTTAAAGAAATAGTAAAAATAAAATCTTAATTCAATAATATATTTAGTTTAATTTTACTACATTTTTCAGATTTTAAAATTAATTGTAATATTTTTTGTTTTATATGTAATTTATGCACACATTTTTTTCATTGTGTAATATAAATTTGGAATTAGTACTAATTTTATGTAATTTTGTTATTTTTCTTCCTCCAAAAAGTCAACACCAAAACAACACAATTTTTTTTTTATAAGCTTTGAATTTATGTTTGTTTTTTTTTAATTTTAAAATTGTAATTAATTTACTGTGTTTTATATGTAATTTGTATATACTTTTTTTTTTTTTTTTTTTAAGTAATATACATTTGGAATGAAGGCTAATTTTATATCATTTTGTTATTTTTCTTTCTCTAATTTTAAAACAGATGGCACCAAAATAATGTAAAATACTACTTATTTATTTATTTATTTTTCAGTTTCTGTTTGAATGTGATATTTCTAAGTACTATATATTTAATTTTTTATAAAAAATACCCTTATGTAGGTATTATTATTGCATAGTATATGATAATGTAATAATAAAGTTTTTATTTTAATGATTGCAAGTCCCAATTAAATTTCTTATTTTAACATTTTGCTTCTTTTTTAGAAAATTAGCTTCATTTTCAATATTTTTCATGTATATCTGCAATTTTTTTTATTTGTGTTATTTATAAATTAGAAATTGTGATTTTAAAATGAAAAAAAAAAATGCTACCTTTACTGTTTCCCGTAATTTAAAACAGATGGTAATACCATGTTAAATATATGTTATTTTAAAAAAATAGTTTGAGATATTTTGAATTGAAATTTTTTAGTGTTGTTTAATCGTTTTAAATTATCAAATTGTATAAAACAAACATTTTTATATTGACATATTAATGACTGATATTAATATTATTATTAATCTAAATGCATTCTAGTTTCAAAATTCCTGTAACCCAGAAATTTAAATTATTACTGTACTAATCTTTTAAAACCACCCTCCTCTTCTTCCATAATCATGATGTATAAGACACAGATTTATCTTGCATAGACATTTTCAGTGAGTATACAAAACAGCAGTAGTCAAAGGGTATTGTAATGTAACTATAATATGTACTTCTTTATATCAATAAAGAACACTACACCACTCAGACTATGAAGTTTTAGCCAGCTTATAAAGAATTTTCGTATTGGTGCAATCGAATTTCAGCACACCCGCTAATCTGAAATATTATTTCTGGAATCATTTTAGGGTTTGAAAAGTTTAGCTGGCTTAAATAACCTAATCTGGCTGGGATATATAGTGCTGTATTCCTTCAGCTAAATATGTATTTTTATCTATAACTAAATGGAACCTGCCAAAACAAATTTTTGAACAGTCCCCCCCCCCCCCTCCTACTGAAATACAGTAATATTTTTGCTGCAAACTCCAAACAAACAATCCGTAAACAACTGTGTAAAGCAAATCAGTTCGACATTACAGCCATACCACTGCAAGAAAGAAAATTTCATGGACCTATGAAGTATCATACAAATAGTACATTCCCACATCCATATCATATTCAATAAGTAAAAGAACATAGTAAATAAAGCACACATTTCTCCCCCTCTCACAACCAAATGAGCTCCTATGCACATGTACATTGCATCTAGCCAAAGGCACCATCGAAATTCGACGTTAAAAAAAGTTTTAAAATGTTTAAATAAAGTTTTAAAATGCCCTCTTTAATCATTGTTCGTTTCAAATATGTATCTTCTAAAATGCATCCATTGTTTTAAGCTAAGCAATTTTTATGTAAAGATGGAGAAATTTTTTACAAAAATAATATACAATCTGCAGATGAGGCAAATTTTTAATGTTTTCAAGTGTAATTTAATTATATGTTTTTTTCTGTCCCTTTCCATAATCAGGATGATTATCCCTTTTCCACAATCGGGGATCTTTTCCCTCTTATATAATGAAATACCCAACGGATCTTTAAAAAAATAATAAAATACAATTCCTAGCATATTCCGATGCAACACATACATCAACGAACTCACCATGATATCAATTTTATGTTCAACATATACTGAAAATCGTTTTTTTTTTTTGTTGACAGATTTCAGTTTAGTGGCAAAATGCTCTATCTTATAGATAATATGATCTTATGATTTATTAGGGTTTTATTTCCCTTTTTATATTGTTAAGGAAATCAATTTCCAATTGTAGCAACTTTCTCAGGGGCTATTACATTACTGAAGCCAACTAATGGGCATTGTTGAAATATAGATTTGAAAAATAATTCATGCTTGAAAATTATTTTAAAAGCCGTTAAATCAAGCGACAGTTTTCAAATAAATTTCATTCGAAAGTTAACATATTTATAATTGATGATGTAAGAATTGAAATTGTACGGTATTTAAAAGTGATATAAGCGTGATAAATGCGAAAGCGATAGTACCGTTTGTTGTCACAATCGTTATACATTTCTAAAGATCGTCACTGGGTTTTGACTGGCGTCCAAAAGTTGACTACTATTTCTTGACTTCAACAGAGAAATCCACAGTGAAAGAAATAGGACCTTGCCACTAATAAGGAACTGTTAAATGAACTTATAATAAACCTACAAAAATAATTCCTATAAAATATTAGCCTTACATTGTTTATTCTCACTTAAAAAACAATCATTATTTCAAGCTTTTTTTTTTTTTTTAACCATAATACTGTTTTTAATAATTTTAATTTTCCTGAAATCCTTTACTTTTGTGAATTTTTTATTAAAAAATGAAATCCTCTAACCTATAATAAAACAAAAAGTAGTTGATAACAAGTAATCAAGGTATGCAATCAATAAAGGCTCTAATTTTAATCTTTATAATTAAGAATTGAAAAAACAGTTAAAATTACGTTAGGTTGACACAATCATATATTTTTTTAACACTTTCCAACCTAGTTGAAAAGTGTTTATGACTTCGGTTTGTCTGCCGTATGGCCGTCTGCCCATGCTCTAACTCCTGTAAATATGCTCGGATTGCCCTAGAATTTTTATATGTTATTGTCGTTATCTATAGCATGTTTCCTATTTCAACTGAAGTGTGTAGCACTTATAGTTTTTTTACAGGGACACTCAAAAGAATTCCGTTACATTACGGTCAACTGGGAAAAATCATTTGCGGTTTATTTTAAAGATGTTACACAATTTCAAACACATTGTAATTGATATATATCACTAAGATGCATTACAAGAAGCTTAATATGGAATAGGGTGTGCATAGCACTTATAGTTACTTTACAGGGACAGTCAAAAGAATTCCGTTACATTACGTCTATGGAGAAAAATCGTTTGTGGTTTAATTAAATAATGTTTCACTATTTTAAACGCATTGAATTTTATATATATCACTAAGGTGCATTACAAGAGGCTTACTACAGAATAGTGTGTGTATAGCAGTCATCATTCATTTACAGGGACACACAAAAGAATTCTCTACTGTCTGTTAACAATAAATCCTGGAAGTGCGTTTTAAGTTGCTGAACGCGATTTTAAATTTAACTCACTTTTTGTCTATTACTGGGTGTGTATAAATTCTGTAGATCATATACAGGGCAGCACGAAAGTTCGCAAACACATTTCCATTTATGGACAGAAACTCCAGAAGGAGAATTTTAAACTGTGCTACACGTTTCCTAACTGAACTAAAATTTAGCATCCTATGTAGTATATATACAAATATCATCATATAGAGGGCTGAATAAAAGTATTCGGATATTTTTCCGAATATTGTATATGTTGGAAATATATGTTGGGAATTCCTGAAATTACGTTTTTAAATATGTTATGCGTTTTCCAAATTGTTTACTTAGATGTTATCTTTCAGCTTATTAAACGGTAATGATTTGTAAAATTATTTTGGAAGCGTTGGAAAGTGTTACATAATCTATGCTTGACGCATGATTTTTCGTTCTTGTTTTCTTTAGTTTTATCAATGTAAAATGCATTTCAAGCTAAGCATAACATCATCTTCACCAGCACAAACTTTTCACATGTACTTTATATACATTATTTTTATGCTTAACTACCATGTATACAAATAATTGTAATGAAAATGACATCAATAAAGATATAATGCATAAAGACAAAATAAACCCAATGAACAATATTCCTGTGACGTCACAATAAATATGAATTTTATTCACTTATAAAAATAAAGTGCACAAGCATAAATATTTTTACCGAAATTTAACTTGCAAATTAAAAAATTCGGCCAAAGAGCCATGTGTCTGAATATTTTTTATTATTTCTTTTTTATCCTTGCAACAGTGGAAGTAATCCAATTGCCACCATTTTGAAGAAATTAAAATATATATATATATATATATATATTTAAAATTCAAATTTCTCCTAATTAATAAAAGTACTGAACAAACGAATGCACGATAACAAATCTGTGGTCAAACATCTTTCATTTAAAATAAGAATCATGTAATTTGATGAAGTAGTTTTTTCTCACAAACTGTTGAAAGAAAACACTTAGCATTCTAAATATATAGATATCATCAACTCATTCTGTCTGCATTAACCTTGTGGTTATACCTCTTGTTTGGCAGTCATTACTGCTAAGACACTCTATCTATGAGACTCTCAATTTATGGACTATACATGCTATGAGAGTAAGTCTTCAAATGTGGTAGAGTAGGGAAAAAGCATTCTATGCTTGATGTTGTGCTAAATGGCCAATTACACAAAATCATATTCTGGCAGTATTGCAAAAGTTGGAATACTTTCAAGCAGAACTTCTTACTAGAGTTTAAAAAATAATAATTAAAAAAAAAAATCAGATTTTTATGATTTTTTTTCGCGGTGTTAAAATATAGAATAGTTACCAAGAATTTCACCTTTCCAATACAATTAATCCTCTTATTAGTAACTTTATCTATGTTTTTATTCTTTAATTAATAAAATTATAATTATTACTTAGTACTGCAAATTAGTAATTTCATTAGTTAGTAGCATACAATAATGTTATGCACATTAATATTGTAATAATTATGTAAAACTACATTAAATACTATTGATATTTATATTACTAAAATTATTAATAACTACTTTAATATTAAATTGTTAACACTGTTTAAAATTGATAATTATTAAATAATTAACTCTCTAATTAAGAAATAAAATACATTTTTATGCTTTAATTACTAAAATGATAATTAATAATTTAGTATTCAGTCTACAAAGAAAAAGGGGCATGGTGCTAGCTCCCAAAAAGAGCACTAGTTCAGTAGAAAAGGGCATTATTTCATGAGGAAATATATTAGTAATGTGTTTAGTAACGATATTAGAAAAAAAAAGTATATTTTTCAATGATAAATAAAATGACATTAATTTTTAATGATTTTTATGAATTACAAATTGAAAAATATAATTAAATTACAACTTGATTTATAACTTCCTGTTTTTTGTAAATAAATAAAGTTCAATATTTTTGCAAGTCTTAGGCACACAGATTTAGAAATATTGTGGTATGGAGAAGTTTTTGTACAAGATATCTCTGGGCACAACTAAAGATGAATTTCACTATTTTTTTTTTAAAAAGCAGAATGCATTTTGCCAATTTAATATAGGGTAGTGTGCTGCACACTTAAATATATGGCTTAGAGGGAACAGTAAATAATTACAAAATTAATAAAAAACTGCATATAAATAATTTAATTAATTAGTAGCACAAATAACAAAACAAACAAATATTATTTGCAACTTGTTTTGCATTTGTACTGTTAATCGCCTAAATCTAAACTCACACACATGTAGGTATGTGCATGATGAAAATATTATGAAAATGAGTTACACGTTTATACACATATACAGAGATATAGTAGAGTAAATATAAGAATAGCCTGTTATATCAGAAATTCTCAAAATATTAAATAACAGCATTGTTACTACTCAGCGGGGATTATTAGCATTTAATGTGGTAAAAAAAAAAAAAAAAAAAAGATCGCATACTTTTAAATTGTAACTAATTTCTTTATTTGGTGTATATATGAGTTCAAAAGTGAAAAAAATAAAAAAAATATTATTCAATCTTTACTGAAGAAGCTGCTACTGTGCTTAACATTTTTATACCAATTAGATCTTTTTCTCTTATTACATTGTTTTATAATGTCTGTTGAGCAGATATCATTCTTTCATTTTTCTTTAGTTCTAATTTGCTATAAATTTATTGTTGCAAAAATAAGGTACTGGTTATTTATTCTTTTACTAGCAGAAATTTATTATACTTGATATCATTATTTCATGTAAAAGAAGGAATAATTTGATTATTTAAAAGAAATTATGACATTTCAAATTATATTAGATTAAAGTATTTTTAAATAAAATGCTTTTAATGCCCAATAAAAACTTGCTTTTTACAAACTCACTGTACTTAATTTTTTAAAAGCCTAAAGAATTAAGCTTAGAAACAATTATTCAATGTTTTTTTTTGTTTATTCATAAGGTAAAACTATCCATAGAAACTTTCTAAATTATGTTCATCTTAGATTTTATTATTTTTTTTTATGGCATTGTAAACATTTAGAAAATTTATAATTTTAAAAAAAAATCAATTGATTTAAATCAATGATTTTTTTTTAAATCAGTTGATTTAAATAATGATTTAATCACCAATTTAAATCATCTGATTAAAATCGTCGACATCCTACTTCTTACTAACCAATCCAAATTCTTACTACCATTCTCGATAGTACACTGAAAAATTTGCACAATCACTTTATTTGAGCTGTGCATACATATTTCAACCAGCAAACTTTGGCACCTTATTTTACAGAAGATAGAGCATACTACCTGCTAAGCTGAGAGAGCTTGTAAAAAATAAAAATAATTAATTATTTGGATAACTTTCTTTACAATTTCAGATTGATTTTTAAAAAAATTCTTAACTGATTGTATCATGTCCTAAAAATTTTGTGCTCATAAAGTTGGGAGGCATATGCTCCCTCTCCACTCCCAATGCTAATTTAACTACTTTTAAAAGCCCTTAAAAAATAAAAATAACTTCTTCAGAATTTGTAAGGAGTGGGGGAACCCTGATATAATTCAAAATATTAACTACTAAATAACACAGTGATATTTTGACAATAATTCATACAATAATATTAATAGTAATTAGAGCATTAAAAGTGAATGTACAGTGAAAAGCATGTCAATACATAAAATTATACATGTATATGCATACATTTAAAAATGAAAGATAAATTATAAAAGGTAACTCCAAAACTAATAAAAATTAGGGAGCTCTTCAAATATTTTCTAATTTAAAAGCTCTGAAAGAAATGAAACTTTTGAAAGAACATACACAAGTCTTGAACAAAATTTTTATAATTTTTAACCATTGTAAACACATTATATGAATGCTTCTCATTGATAATGGCAAAAAAACAAAAAAAATTCCATCATAGAAATAAAATTATTTAACATTTTTAACAGACATTACTTCAGATAAGAAACAGCAACCTCAAAATATGTGTTTTAAAATTTCTCTAATCATCTAGGTAGTAACATTTGAAATCAAATAATATATAATATCCAACAGAATAATATATATAGAGAGAGTGGTCATAAAAAAAACTTTGCCGATATGTCAGATCCTAATGACTGTATCATTTGAGAAAACTAAATTAAATTTGAGATGTAGGTATTTTAAGGTATGCACTACAGGACATGAAGAGTGACAGCTAAAATCTGATGATTGTGGTTCCAATGAAAAAATCTCAAATATTTTCAATGGCAATAACCAATTTTGAAATCACAAAATGATCGATGAAATGAAAAAAAACATGCAATGGAAAAACATTCACAACAATGGCAATGGAATGCAACCTGTAGTACTATAACTGGAAAGATAACAGACAAACAAAGAAGAGCCTAGAGTGTTTGGCATGAGCTCCAACCAGGACTTGACAAATGTGGTCGCCACTGACGACCAAGTTTTTTTTATCTGGCAACCAAATTATTTAATCTGGCCTTTTGTTGTTGTTGTTGTTTGTTTGTTTGTTTATTTGAGAATAGCTATTGTTTTTTTGTACAAAAATTGAACTAAGAAATGAGTACAAACAGTATTTTAGGTAGATTTCGTAAGAAATACTACCTATTACATTCTCACCTAAGTTTGAAATTTTGAAAAATTTTTGCAGATCTACGCCGATCATGACTCCCAGAACCCAAAACCACCCCCAGTTCAAAAGTTTATCTATCTATCTATCTATCTATCTATCTATGTCACTTTTTTCTGACCACGATAACTGGAAAAATTCTGCATAAATCTCTTCCAAACTGATACATAAAATCAAGGGTCATAAAATCTCGGTCAAGTTCGTTAATGGGCAAAATCGAACCAAGGGGGGGGGGAAATGGGGGGGGCTTTTTGTGAAAACAGAAAAATCCTCATAATTTCTTTATTATTATACGTATCGAATCCGTTTAAAGTTATTATTACTTCTAGGAAAAGGGCCGAAAATGTATGTATGACAGATTTTTGATATAATTAAAAATGGCCCCAAGGGGGGGAAAAAAGGGGGGTTTTAGGAGAAAAAAAATCATAGCTCCGTCAATTTACAAGATATCAAATCCGCGTAAATTTATTATTAATCCTCTTAGTATTATCTAAAACTTTTATATTGACAAGTTTTTTATAGGACCAACCGTTATAGCAAAAAAAAATTAAAAACAAAACAAATCCCTGCCGGCTCCGCCTGCAAACAAGTTATTTTTCGAAGTAGGCGGTTCCAACTCCCGCATCTTTTCGAAACTGATACATAAAATCAAGAGTCATAAAATCTCGGTCAAGTTCGTTAATGGGCAAAATCGAACCAAGGGGGGGGGGAAATGGGGGGGTTTTTTGTGAAAACAGAAAAATCCTCATAATTTCTTTATTATTATACGTATCGAATCCGTTTAAAGTTATTATTACTTCTAGGAAAAGGGCCGAAAATGTATGTATGACAGATTTTTGATATAATTAAAAATGGCCCCAAGGGGGGGAAAAAAAGGGGGGGGGGGTTTAGGAGAAAAAAAATCATAGCTTCGTCAATTCACAAGATATCAAATCCACATAAATTTATTATTAATCCTCTTAGTATTACCTAAAACTTTTATATTGACAAGTTTTTTATAGGACCAACCGTTATAGCAAAAAAAATTAAAAACAAAAAAATCCCTGCCGGCTCCGCCTGCAAACAAGTTATTTTTCGAAGTAGGCGGTTCCAACTGCAGCATCATCGCAAAAAGGTAATTTCTTCCGCAATTCTCGACAAACAGGCACCCCACGTTCTGCGTCTTCAAAATCTACCTGTGCCTGTAGGCCGAGCCGTCAGGGATTTTTTTTTCTCTCCCAACCTCTACTAGTGAGTAACATGCAGTGATATACCTCTTTTCTTTTACTTTTAATGAAAGAACCAAGTTAAAAAGGCATTTTCCATCTCATGCACAGAAGACGCCATTCTTTCCCACTCTAGCCAGGTAGCATGTCATGTAATTAGAATGTGCGTACGTGTGTGTGGGGGGGGGGGGAGGGTTTCAATAAAACAACAAGAGATAGTGTTAATAGAGCCTATGTGGCACCTAAAATTGGATATAATCTGAGACAATGCATATCATCAGATATAGATTTTTTATAGCCCTCAACTACCCGGACATTTGAAGCATTCGGCAATAAGCATTCATGAACATGCCTTTAATTCAGCATTTATAATATTTCTTTTTTTTTTTCAGAGATATATAAGTTTGGTAATTTTCAATACAAAACTTGGTTTATAGAAAGTTTGAGTATTATTCTAAACTATGTAATTAACAACAATCAATGTAAACTATGCTTATTATTATATTTTTCTTAATTAATTTTTAAAAAAACTTTTGTGCGCTTTGAACATTAATGACTGATTAGAAAGGGGGGGGGGGGGTAAATATTTTTACTGGCGACTAGAATTTTTTGCTGGCTACCAGATTTTATCAAATTTGTAAAGTCCTAGCTCCATCAATATTTTAGTAGTTCTGTTATTTCTGGCTCTGGAGATATTTAAAATCGAAAGGGTATATATAAAATCTGTGAAGTGTATATAATTTGAAAGACACTAAATGTGAGATTCAACTGATTCTTTGTCATGAGACATACTTAATTACTGCACACAATCTCCCACATGTGATGTGTCAACATTTGTGAGAGAATCAATGTCAAAAATTTGTAATCTGAATCAAGTGTTTTGTTTCTCTATAGCTTGTCTATCGTCATTTGTTGTCTCAACAGCTCTACTTTGCTTGTGTCTTGAGTTGACATTTTTAGTGTTATACATACCTTTCCAACATCATTTATGTTTTCACTGCTCTGATCACTTTTAAATTTGAAAAAGTAAGTGTTGTCATTTGAACGTCTTGAAATTTTTTTAATAGTAATAACAACTGTGAGAGTTCAATTCTTGTTCTTTACTATATTCTCAAGTGCATATCTTGAAAAAAACTACAACTCAAATTGTATTGTTTCTTTGAATGGTATAGTGACTAGGGAATCATATATCAGCAGACTTTTATGATCATCCTATATAATAAGTATACACTGAAGTATAGAAATACCTGTAAACACTCTTGTAGCTTCTGGATGACCCAAATTTAATGTTTTTTCTAACCCTAAGAAATAAACATAATTTGCTGAATTTATAGTGCTGGGCACACCAAAAATATGATGTGCAACAGGGATACCTCTTCTTAATTTAGAATTGTCTTCAATATCATCAATTCTGAAACAGAGAGCCAATTTTTTAAAGATATTATTAATTTTACATTAATTTTTAAAATATATCATTGATATTTATCATAAAATGTATACCCATATAAAACATAACTATGAAAACTATTATTATTGATAAGCAGGGTTTGCACTGGCTTTTGACTAACCTTAGCAATTTGGCTAATAAATTAGCGAAGAAAAACTATAGCCAGATGAAACTAATGTTAGCAATAGATTCATTATGAAACATTTTTAAATTGTTCTTTAACCTCCTAATTTCTCTTTTACTTTTTCAATGTATGTTTTTATTTTTCATAACTGTTTTTAGGTGTGCTCGTAATTATATAAATACGTAGCACCTATTGTCGGTGTCTGGTCCGTCTGCATATAACAACGCAAAAACTACCCAACCGAATGGTTTGAAATTTAAAATATATTATCTTTGCAGAATTTTGTCAAGTCATTTCAAATTTTATGAAAATCGAATCAAAACTTTAGGAGATAGTAATAAAAATATCTATTAAGACATTTGAATTTAAAAAAAATAGTTTTTTCTTGTTATAGGAGCTTCCGAGGTTTAATGGTCAAGCAACCGAGATAACTTATTTTATTACAGAAATTAATCTGCAAACGATATAATTCATTTCACAGAATTAAAAATCATCAAGATCTGAATATTTATATAACTAGCTATAGTACGAACGCACCTTGTCTGTCATGTTTGATGTACAATTTCCAACTTGTTAAATCAGTTAGAGATAAAAATTCTACTATTGTCTATAGAAACTAATGAAACAAGTGTATAGTCCAGTAATTTGCAAAACTTTAAAAAAAAATCTGCTGCAATTTATAATTAAATATACTGTTATGAATCAAAACTTGGGTTAACCTGGGATTCAGGATAATGTGTTAGTTGTAGAGATGGGAATGCTCGGAAAAAAAATGGAAACTTTGAAAAAAAAACTGGTTATTTTCAGAAGGGGTATTTTTTAATTTTTCCAAATTGGAAAATTTGAAATTTAATTTATAAAATAATATATTCAAAATGTTATTATGGCTGCATTCTGATATTTTTTTCTTTATATTTTTGCATGTTCAGTGTGTTAGATGAAAATGTTAACATAAAAAATATGATCTGTAAGCAGTTCAGGAAGAACTTGAGTCCTTTAAAAGATCTTTTGCAATTTTTTCACCTTAAAACATAAGACCCTTCAAAAAATTCGAATTTTTTTCAATCTGCATTCTGAATTCTCCAGAAAACCAGAAATGTGATGATTTTAGAATAACAAAACATGTCACATAACAGCTGAAATCGCCAATGAATCTCTTATCTAGCTGTACAATGTACATACAGTAGTGGCCAAAATTCTGGGAACCTTTTGGGAAAAATGTTTTTTTGAAGTTTGATGGCTCATAACACCCAATATTTCTTAGTTATATCATAAAAGCTATATACCACTGGAAAGATAATTTACTTAAGAATATTATGTAATACAGTTTGATCAATTATAATTATTTTATGAAATGTTATAGCCAAATAATCAGAAAAGACAGTAAAACCTGTTTAGGTTGACGATATATTTTTTTAATTTTCTTGAATGTAGCCAATGCAATGCATATGAATGTTTAGAGAGTCCAGACAGATTCCATTTTATTTTGAAATGTGTCAATCAAAGCTAGGGTAGGATTAAAAAATATATATATGCCATATTTTAATACTTATAGGAGGACTTATCACTATTTTTTACGATTGCTTTCAACTTGCTAAAGTTCTTTGCCACCTTTAATTTTTAAAAATATTGTCACACATTGATTTCTGGGTAACTAATCTACTCTTTATGATGTTTTGTTAATTTTATTATTATTAGAAACAAGTTATTTTTTAATAACATGAATTGAAATTATTTAGTCTTTTCAAGCTTTTATCCTCTTACTTTTCCTTAAATATGGATTTTAAGACATGTCTAACTGTTTAATTTAAATGCATACAAATAAACTTTTCAAAGAAAATGTAAATTTTCTGATAAAAATTGTTTTCAACTAAATATTTCGAAGTATTCAAAAATCCACTTGTTTTATAAATTTCATTAAAGAAATATACATACAAATATATATATTACTTTCATATTAAGAATCTAAAACTTAAACTAAAACCAAAACATAGGGCTGATTTAGGCTTAGACTGGAAAGCTATATTTACCAAAACTACATACACAAGAAATGAAAATTCTAATTGTACAAAAAAAAAATTGTAATATTGTAAATTATTATCAATTTTTAAGCAATAGAAGATATAAAAATGATAACATTTATGTTACAACAACAATAATTTGTTTCTTTAAAATGTTTCTTTAAAATTTATAAACAAAGCAATACTATGTAGAGGGGATTTAAATTTGCTTTCAAACTACAGTGATACTGTTTGAAACGCATAATATTTTTTTTTTTTTTTAATTATCTCTACTGGTAATTGAACAAATGCAACTGAAAAATCATTTCAACAGAGACATGATATATTACAAACAATGATGTTAAATTAAGCAAGAAAAACTACTGTGAAAATTCTGATACTGAAAGGCTAACTTTTAAAAGCTGACTTTTTCTTTCCTTTTTTGTAATTATTCATGTAAAGTGAAAAAAAAATATTTTCTTTAGTATGCAGAAATTAAAAAAAATGTTTATTATTTTATATTTTTTAAGAAAATGTAACTTATTTTTGAGAAACATTTGTATAAAATCAAATTTTCCAAAATTTCCAATTTTTCCAGAAAAAAAAACCAGAAAAAAACATGTTTTTTTCCACCACTTCAAAATTTCTGGAAATTTTACATCTCTAGTTAGTAGGCTTAAAAAGAAAGAAAAAAATAAGAAAATCAAATGAATTCTGAAAAAATGAAAATACAAAAATTAAATTACATACAAAAACCATTCAATAATGTACAGTAATACCTTAACATTCGCGAACTTGAAAATGCGGAAAACTTAACATTCGCGAGAATACGACTTGATTAATCCTTTTTTTTTTTTTTAATCATATCTTTCATTTTCAGAATTTACAGTGGTTAAAGATGGTTTCCTCTGTGCTTTTTCAGTATTTATTTACAAATCAATGAAAAAGGAGCGAGTGTTGTAGGAAAGCAAAATAATAACAACAGCAGAATACTCATTGCAATGGGGATATTAAAAGTGGTAAGGTAACAGCATCTTCAATCTATTAATTTAAAATGTGCTTGTGCAAGTTCTCGTAGAGATGGAGCTGAAGCTGCTGTATGTAGCTCAAACTGCATACATTATCATCTCTTTGAGAATAGAGTGAGAGTCGAAATTACTTTAATTTAAAAAAAACCTATGCTTTTTAGCTGTAATTATTTCTCCAGTCAGTTAATTTGAATTATCTTCATTAAATAAATTTCAGAAATATGAATATCTGTGTACATTCATACATATATGTTATGCATAACGTATTGTTAATACATACATGCTTTTGTTCTTTGAAATGCTGTGCCACTCTGATTAAAATTTTATAGAATGTAACTCTTTTTTTAGTGCAGAGAGATAGACTCAACATTCGCGGATTTGACATTCGCGAGGTTTTCCTGGAACATAACCCTCGCGAATGTTAAGGGATTACTGTAGTTCAGAGCATCACCAAAATAATACTTTTATTTATTTTCTTGTTTTTCAAAAGCTCACAGTTTTCAGATTTTAATCTTTTGCTTTTCTGCCAAATGAAACATTTTGTCAAGATTTGGCACAATGGCATTCAGTAGCGAGAATCCTGTTGATAAGGGTATAAAATATGTAAAAATGATTTATGAGATTTTAATTATAATGTGAATTTGAAAAAAATATATAAATGGTTATAAGATGTATTATTATTCAATTATTTTAGCTAAACATCATCATAACAGTATCAATAAATTTTATTTTTCTCAAAAATGGATCTACCTCCTGAAAAAATAACATTAGGTAAGCAACTCTTATGTAGTATTCAAGACTGAAATGTAAGAATAAATTTCCTTTCAATTTTCTTTTCAAATTTCCTTTGGCAATGAATAATTGTTGGTGGCCAAAAAAGTTATGAATTATCAACTGAGAACTGACCCCATAATGTATTCATTAAACTCTCCTCTTTAAGTTTGAAATAGTAAGAAAAAATTTTCTTTAATAAATTGCAAAAAATTTGCTTGCTCCCAAGTACAGTCAGCTAATAAAAAAATAATAATAACACCATACATTTTCACCAAATTGTTACATAAAAAACAAAAATAGCCATTATTCAACTGGGAATTATTTTTTTTTCAATTTATTTATTTATTTATTTTACTTTTTCCCTACTGAAATTGTAACAAACTTTGAAATTTTCAATACGAACACTTACTTTTGATATCCTATTTGGATTCTTTGTAAAATTTCACTTTGGGATACAATACGGGAAATCATTCGGTGAAGTAGTTAAGGAATTGTGCAGATGTAAAATTTTGAAATCCTAACGTTAAATTTATTTTTAATAGTTGCAAACAAATTGCAATCTGTGTAGTTTTTTAAGCATAACTCAAAATCTTCATGGTGAAATAAGCTGAAATTTTGGAAAATATTTGGTAAATTTACATATTTGACAGTGATGTCGCTAGGTTTTTGAAATCTTGTGTGTCTGAGACCCAGACACTTAAAAAAAAAAAACAAAAAAAAAAATTAGTCTTTTTTTACAAAAGTGGGTCTTCTTTTTAGAAAAAAGACAGATTCAATGTATTTAATACAAATTACTTCTTGTGAACTTTTAAGAAAAAAATTATGCAACCTGAAGGACCCATCACAATTTTTTTATGCATCCCTTCTCTACTTTTTTGCTTAAATGATGCATTATAGTGCATCCCTGGCATCAATGTTTGATCATTTCAAGAAATATCAATTTTATAAAAAAGAAAAGAAATATAAATTTTATAATTTCTTAATTTATATATTATGACATTAATATTTGATAGAAATATATAGTGTAACATAAAAACTTCAACAAAAATCAATATCTAGAAGATTTAAAACAAATCTAAAATTTTAGCTCATTCCACCAAGAAATTTTTGAATTATGCTTAAAAAAGCTACACATATTGATTTTTTTACACTTATTAAAAATGAATTTTGAATTACACGTTCAAAATTTCACATCTGTATAATTCCTAAACTATTTCACTGAATGACTTGCAGTTTTTGCCATCCCAAAGTAAAATTTTCTGAAGAATCCAAATATGATGTCAAAATTAGATATTTGTATGAAAATTTCAAAGTTTGTTGCAGTTTCGATATGACCCAGAGCTTTAAAAAAAAAAGTTGGAAAAAAGACATAATGCCCAATCAAATGGCTATCTTTGTTTAGCGTTTTTTTTTTTTTTTTTTTTTTTTTTTTTTTTTTTGACAACCGTACATATTTTTAATCTAAATGTAACAGATTTTTTTTTTTAAAGCATCACACTGTACAATTCCATTTCTATCATGATTACAGTTATTGTTTTTGATGTATTCATTTATCAAAAACAATAACTGTAGACATGATAGATAGCAGGGTCCTGAAGGGTGGGGGAAGGGGATACTTTTTTCCTTGATTTAAAAATTTTATCTAAACTTTATTTATCTTTTATGATTTTGAAACAAAAATAGAAAAATGCATTTTTCTCAGGTGATGAAATAATTAAGAATGAAAAGTTAAAATTATAATTAAAGGTGACAGTATTTTTTTTTTATAATACAGTATCAGCATATCACAAAACTCTTTGAAAACAGTCTTGTCCTATTTAAAAAAAAAAAAATGGTTTAAAGCCCTTTGGGGGGCAGGGGGTGATTTTTTTTTAGCTTTTTTAAAAACATTTTACAAACATATAGCTAAATAGCTTTACAAAATAAAAAATAGATATAACTAATAGTAAGAACAAATAAGGTTATTCTGTATCTGATACCTACATATAAATTTTAAATAACATCAATAAAAAAATTAGTAACCTTAGTTATAAAAAAGAGTAAAGCTTTTTGTTGTTTACAATCGCTATAATCAATTCAGAAAATAAAATAACAGGTACAGTAAAAAAACGAATTTGTTTATTTAATTTTTTAGCTATCAAAACATCACAAATAATTATGGCTATATTGCTTTTTAACACTTTAAACAAAAATAAAAGTTTGGCAGCTTTTGAAGAAGATGGCCTACTCAATGAAGAATTTTTTTCCTCAGCTCCTTATCTAAAGCTTTTAAGATCATATTGTGATGTTATTGATTGCTAAAAATAAGCTTTTTTTTCAATGAAAATTTTTAATACTAAGTTCTGAATAGTTTTTTTGTTTAAAATTTGTTCGTTTCATATATGTTTAGTGTTTACCGTAATTTAAGTTAATTCGTTACGGCACTGGGTGTTCGATAAAACAAATTAAATTTTGCACTAGACACATACAAACATATTCTTAATTCAATTATAAGTCATGTTAATTGATTTTTGAGATAAAGAAGTCAGTTCAAAGCTATTTAAATGCAATAATAATAATAATAATAATAATAATAAAACAGAAGAGAAAATGTAACATTTGAACCACGTTAAAACCATTTGGGTTTAGACAGTGTCAACCCTACCTACCACCAACGACGAACAGAAAACTCTACACAAATAATACATAAGCATGAAATTAACAATAAATATTTGTTAACAAGTATCTAAATTACGAGAACAAAACAGAAAAATATTCCAGTAATACATTTTAAGTATTAAAAAAACATTTACTTACAAAAGACTAGCATTGTGAAGCATTTGCACAATTTTTCCTATTTCTGCACACTTGTCTAGAGGAATATTCAGCCAATAATTAAATGCCTATTAAAAAATATCTAATATTATATGAAAAGTATTGAAATTTTTCAAATTAGAAATTCCAAATAATTTCTAAGATAATGTGACTAAAAATATATATATGTTTGCAAATATTAAAAGATGAAACTATATTTAAGAATTAGGTAAATAAAAATTGTTTTTCTATTATTTTACTAAAAAAACTTGTCAGACATATTAAATTACAGCAAAGCAACTTTAATAAGTTTATTTTTTATGCATTGTTATCGATTCTACATAATATTTTTTTGGAAATAATCCCTAAAGCATTCCTATATGTAACAATGTTAAAATGCTTCTTTATTATTTCAGATTTTCAACTATAATTCTTTCATATGTCGCTGTGAAAATGCATGTTGTGACCAGGAAAAGTCATTGTTCTCATTTCATTACAGGTAGAACTTCTAAAATCCAGAATCGCTCAAGTGTACAATATTAGAAATTCTACAGTATGTGTTTCTTATTTTTAAGTCTGGCTTTAATTTAGAATTTAAATTGTTATTTCTCAGTCTCTAAAATCTGGAAATTTCGAAAATATGGAATTGCAGTGTCCTGAGCGATTGCGGATTTTAGAAGTTCTACCTGTACCAAAAATTGCAGCATAATTTTGTTCTAACAAACACCAATACATTTAAAACATAAAACAGTACTTTTCCGTTATACGGACACCATGCCAAAATGTATGCTAATGCATGTAAATGTATGTATTAAATGTATGAAAATGTATGTATTAAATGTATGTATGTAAATGTATGCTTGGTGACAATGGTGTCCGTATAACAGAAAAGTACCCATAAAACCTTACACTTTTCAGATACTGAATCTAACTTTAGTTGCAGGGTGCAAGTGTCAAACAAGAAACAGTGTAATATATTTTTGCCAAAGCGAACATTTTAAACTCAAATAACTCTGCTTGCTAAACAGAAACTCAAACAATTGGTATTACCACAGTTGCTGTATATGCTTTTTATTTCTGAGAGGAATACATGAATTTTGATGTAGTTTTGCCTACATCAAAAGAATGAATATAAATTCATCATCTGAATTTATTGTGTCTAGAGAAGTAGATAAAGAAGTTAGTGAGATGATAACACTCAAAATCTTAAAGATGATTATCAAAATCCACAAATGCTTTCTGAAACTATTTCATCTGTCGAAATATGGGACAAAAATACACTGGCGTGAAAAATTAAAGGAGAAACCATAAAAAGGTACTTTATGTTAATTCTATTAAGGGAACTTCAATCAAAGGTGATTGATTTGTAACTCAATGTCAACGTTATCATATAGTTCAATAGAATTAACCTTTGCTACAGGAAAATATGAACACTTTTTAGACCGTTCTTTCAGCATGTGTGTAAAAGAGTGTACGTAGTATAGGTGCAGATTCCTAAAATCTCGAAGGAGCCAATGGCTCCTAAACCCAAAAAATCCAGTGGCCACATTGTGAAACAAACACATAAAAACAATATTTTTTCTCTCCATTAAATTTGGATGATGGGATTTTATTGAATCTTCCCACCATAATTGTATACAATTTGTAGGAATAAATGTTTGTGTTATACGGACCGATCGCTGATTTTCAAGTTTTATAATCGCGACTCCTTGACGAAATTCGCGATTGTTCAACGAAAATCACTATTCTTCTGTTGCTAATTGACGAAATTCGCGATTTTTTTCGCAACTGATTGACGAAATTCACTCTTTTTTTATACGACTAACTGATGAAATTCAGTATTTTTTCCGCAACTAATTAACGAAATTTGTGTTTTTTTTTTTGTTTTTTTTCTTCGCGACCGATTGATGAAATTCACAATTTCTTTGCAATCGATTGGTGAAAGTAGTGTTTTTATTCTGCAACCGTTTGATAAGATTCAGGCAATTGATGAATTTTGTTGTTTTATTTTGTAATCATTTGACGAAATTCGCGATTTTTTTCTGCGACAGATTGGAGAAATTTAGAGAGCTAAAAATTCCAAAGCTACAAATTTAATGAGTGCAGACAAAATTATTCTCTTCTCGGCACGAATTTTTCTGCGTCGCGGCCTAATTGCTTTATGCCGTCTCCAAAAAGTTCATTCGCGGCGCATATCAACATAATTCTTTTTCTCGATTCCACTGACATCGCATATTTAAAAAAAAGAAAAAGAAAACGGGAAATTTGCGAATCAGGGGAAATGTGGCATCCATGTTCAATCATATTTTTAAATTATGGACAGTAGAAAAAAGAAAAAATGTCTGCCGTTCTGCGAAAAAAGAGCATCCATGTAAAACACCTGGCGACTTAAGACATCGAAAGTTAGTGGCCAAAGCAAAAAATTTAGTCGCCACGTGGCGACCGTGAATCTGCACCTACAGTACGTAGGTGATTTGAAATCTAATTTCAAGGATTGTACGTGTAGTTGGATAAAATTTTCACTTGTGGTAGGTGGAATATGTCGTCCAGAAGACATTTGATCGATTGTGAGAAATGGTGTGCGATACCGAGAATGGAAGCAGGACAGATACTGACAGGGGTCTGGAAAGACTTAAAAATAGCCAAAAGCGTCATGTCAAGAATCTGGAAATGGTTTAAAGACACTGGTAATGTGCACAGACAACCAGGTCAAGGTAAAAAATGTGCTACAACAGACTCACAGGACCGTTATTTGGCAACGATTGCTAAAAGAAACAGGCAACTGACGTCAGTTCAGATTGCAAAGGAGTTTGCTGCAGCAACAGGAACTTGACTATCTAGATTTACTGTGAGTGACAGGCTACATAAAAGAGGACTGTATGCAAAGGAATCCATGATTTGTATGTCACTAACTCCGGCAGCAAAATGCGCCCGGTTACAGTGGTGCAGAGATCATCGTCAATGAAGTACCACGGACTGAAGCTGAGTTTTCTTTACCGATGAATCCCTATTTTCTTTGGAGAGTGATTCCAGACATGTTACCATATGGAGGTAGAAAAACAAACGCAATAAGGCTGCAAAAATCCGTGAAAGGCATCGGTACTAAAATCTTGGAATCATGGTATGGGTGGCCATCATTTTGAATGCCGTCACTGACCTACACATTTTTACCAGTGCAACTAAGAATACTGGAATATACAGAGATGAGGTTCTTGATCCTCATGTCAAGTTGTTTAGGGTTGCAATCGGTAATAACTTCCTCCTAATGAATGGTAATGCATGTCCTCATCGTTCTGCACATGTGTCTGATTATATTGAGGGCGAAGGAATCCAGCGAATGGAGTGGCCTGCATATTATCAGGATTTAAATCTGATAGAACATGTGTGGGATGCACTAGGACGCCTAATTTTATCTCGGTAACCCCCACCTAACATTCTCCAGGAGCTTCGAAGCGCTCTTCATCTTGAATACACTTTGTTACCGTAAGCACGTCTGAATAATCTAATCTCCACAGTAGGGAAAATCGCTGCAAAATTTGCATTTTGGTCAGGGGGGAAATTATTGAATTGATTTTTCCCGTGTGTTTCTAAAATCTTGTAACAGTACAGTTTCCTTAATATTACATAAAAACATAGGAAAGTGTGATATAAGAATATCACAATTCCTATGTTTTTATGTAAAATTCTTTTTTGCAGAAATAAGCAGTTCTACATTTTGAATGTATGTCAGGCATGACAAAATAAAGATCTTGTGCAAGTTTCAGGTTCTTATCTACAAAATTATTCAAGTTTGATGAGTTTTTATAGTTGTTCCTTTAATTTTTCTCGCCAGTGTATATAAACATTCAGATATTATACAAAATAAATTTTCAACAGCTATTACTTGATGTGTTTTTTATTATTTATTTCTAATGTCTTTTATTTTATGCATCTTTTTTGACTGTCAACTTCTGCAAAGTATAAAAGGTACTTTACTGTACTTATTATGCAAAAAAAAAAAAAAAAAAGAGTCTACAGTTGCTATAACAACAGTTGCAATTAAAAAGTATGCCTTTATTTTCTTTTTTACAACTTTACAAATTATTAAGGTAATTTAATCTCTTTAATATTTTTTAATTCTACCAGAGTTACAGTAATTGTTTTTGATATATTCTAGTATATTTAATGTTTCTGATTGTATATGTTTACAAAGAAATCTAATGTGACACATGCAGTATAGAGTGCAAGAGGTTAAGGCATACATCATCTGTAAATTACAGAAAAAAACTGTAATCAATTCAGCTGTTTTGTGGTCATATTCATGTTTAGTGCATAAAATTCATTGAGAATCAAATCTTTTTATATTGGAAGAATTAACTTCATCATTTTTTGTTGCACAATTATTTTATTACACGTTTATAAATGCATTAATTGTGGTGCAGAATACCTGCATTTGAATATTTCAAAGGTCAGGAAGATTCTTCACTTTGTGACGCGTTAATTTTGTGAAAAGTGTGCAAACAAACAAATATAAGAAGAGAATGTTTTAAAGCTAAAAAACAATGAAAAGTAGTTTTTCACAAGGATTATTTCACAAAGTTGTAAGGCATATTTTCTTTTTATACATTATGTAGCATTACATAGCATATATTTAAATATGTACTATTACATTTCATTATAATTTGATATAATTTATTAGAACAGTAAGTAGTAATAAAATCATAATAAAAATAATAACACAGCATTTACAGTGTAATAATAATACATTGTTTTTACAACATAGCTGTAATAACAGCACACATGTAAAAATCATTACATAATTTTAACATTTCCCTATGTGCAGATTATTTGCAAGTATGGATAACTGTGATAGTCATGACACTTATCATCAGGGATTATTGATGTTCTAATGAATATTAATAATATAAATAAAAGCTTTTACTTTGATCGTTGTATGTATGTTTGCATATGTGCTTTCAAACATAACTATGGAATGGGTGAAATCACTTTTGGTGATATTTCTCTGTTTAAAAAATATGTTTTCTAAATAATTTTATCAAGAATTAATGTACCTCTTAAACATAACAGCAAAACCAACGATGGAAAATTAATTTAACCTTCTGCTATAAAAAATATGGAAATGAATTAATAAATATGTAAATATCTGAAACATGTATGAAATGTCCGCAATGGAAGTCTAGTTTCACATTTTCTGCTACAAGACATGGTAGATGGTAGGATGTCAACTTATATATATGCCCAACAGAGTGCACCTCATAAGAAAGATGTCATGATTTTTATGAAGATTGCTAATTTCAAGAATTTACGCAATCTGTTTATATGATTTTTTTTAATCACTTTTTATTTAACTTGGTTCATGTATACATAGATGGAATTTTGCAATCAATTTTTTACACACTTCCTGTGACATGCTAGAATTATAAAAATGATGTACCCAGGTGTTTTTTCTATGACAATACAGCACCCTGCTATTATATCTACAGTTATTGTTTTTGATAAATGAATACATCAAAAACCAGTGTTGAATTCAGGGGGTGGCACAGGAGGGACATCCCCCCCCCCCCCGGAGCATTAAACTGTCCCCTCGGAAGATTTGAGATTTTATGCTTTTAATGGTAAAAAAATGCAATTTTTCCCCCTGGAGCCACAGAAATTCCTCCCGGAGAAAAGTGTCTGAATTCAACACTATCAAAAACAATAACTGTAATCATGATAGAAATAGAATTGTACAGTGCGATGCTTTTTTAAAAATATATTTCTGTTACATTTAAATTAAAGATATGTACAGTTGCCAAAATATATATATATATATATATATATATATATATACTTTTTAATTGCAAAATTATTGCTAAACAAAGATAGCCATTCGATTGGGCATTATCTTTTTTCCACTTTCTTCTTCTTTTTTTTTGTTTTTTTTTTTAAATATTTTCCAACTTAATTAGAAATTAAAATATTCATTTTAAGGTTTTTTTTTTTTTTTCATTAACTGGGTGCAGGTGCTAAATTGCCAAGTATTCTTTTCAGTTGCATCTGTTCTGTATACGAGTTACAACAACAATGGAATTAATTATGTGCCAAACCCTGCTCACTAAAATAGGCCAATAAGCTATGAAACTGCAATAATGAAATATTTTAAACACTAAATAGTACAAAATATAAATATAAATAAAAAATAAAGAGTGTAGTATATATATATTTTTTTTAATATGTTTTTATTTCATCCTCTTTTTATGAAGGGGTTACAGTCAAAAGAAGGGGAAAGAAAGGCGTCTTTCCTTTATTTACATGAAGGTGTCACCACTTATACATGAAAACAATATATTTTAAAACAGGGATATCATTATATTCACACATTCTTTTTTGCAATGACACATCTAGTATTTAATGCATTTAGAAAATTCTTACCTTTGTCAATTTAGTTCTTATCTGTTTTCCTGGTACTTGTTCTATATAATTAAATGGTTGAAGTAGAATCTGTAATATATAAAAAATACTTAATATTAAATCAAATTAGAGAAAAACTTATGAACAGGTAAGATGGAATAAAAAATGTTAGTCAAAACTCAACTTAACAAGTTGGAAATTGTACGTCAAACGTTACAGTGAATTATACCGTTTGTTATTATGATATGATTAATTTCCATAATAAAATAAGTACATTTTAAGTTGACAACATTTTATCTTTTGTTGACATTTACTGAAAATTCCAATGCGAAACTTAAGCCTAGCTTTGAAAATTTTAGAACTTGAAATCCATATTTAGACTCTTTTCCCATTTAAATTGCCAGTTAATTATATGATTGCTATAATTAAACAATTTCATACAAATTCGGTTTTTAAATTCAGTAATATGGAAATAATATGACTCCATCTTAAATAGGGCATAATCACCATGGCAACCTAGAATCATTACCTATCATGGGATATCACTGAAATAATTATGTATGATAGGATTTAATAGAATGAAGAAAACTTTTATTAATATCTCTTTAAGTTTTGATTTGATTTTCATAAAATTTGAAATGACTTGACAAAATTCTGCAACGATTTTATATATTAAATTTCAAACCAATCAGTTGGGTAGTTTTTGCGCTGTTATGTGCGGACAGACAGACGGACCAGACGATGACTTTAGTTTAGGTGCTACGTATTTATATAATTATGAACACACCTATAAAGCAACATACAACCAATAGTTCAAATTTTTATACAGATAAGAATAGTTTAACAAAAGAATTGTATCATATTTCTCTCCTCTTAAAAAAAAAAAGAAAAGAAAAGAAAGGAAAGGAAGAAAGAAATCCTTTCAGACAAAAAAAAAGGACAGATGTAAGCACACTATAACATAATAAGATAATAAAGAACAGCAAACTATAATTATAATGCTGCCAATTAAAAGTTATTAACCAAACATAATCTGAGCCTCGGGTGCATTAGGACCTACTTTGGACTATCTTCATCCAATTTTCAGACCTCTACATGAGGTAAATTTTGCTAGCCATTGCAGACACACAGACAAACTCTTTTCTTTTATTAGTAGACTAGCTGACCTGCCCAGCATTGCCAGAGCCATGATAATAACCTTAAATAAACCTTAAATTTGTATGATTTTATATCTTTAAATTCGATTTTGTACGGATTTATATTTTTAAATGAACAATTCAAGAAAAAATATCGATATTGTATAGTAAAAATGCTCATAAGAAGGCATTTTCTTGTTTTTTCATGTAGTGTCGTTTCACAGTTTTTTAAAAAATAGTTCTTGTTGTCTGAACTTTTTAAAATTTTTATCAGTTATAAATACTATAATGCGCGCAATCTATTGCTGTGCAGAGGAGAAGGACTGGCAACCGTTAGGTTGAATGAAGAAACAAAATGGCTAAAAACATGGTCACAGAAAACGGAAATGAAATGCAATGAAATAAATAAAAATATGGTCATCATGATGCAAGGTCAAAACATGAATAGACTGTCGAAAAATATTAAATAAGGTGTCAAATGAGAGATAAAAATAAATGCCGAATAAAGGGAAAAAGAGATTAGTTAAATTTTAGGGAGAAACTATTAAATTATTTAAAATTATTGAAATTAATGAGCGCAGCCACGTGCAATCGCAAAAGATCACGATTTTGATTAAAATATGTCATTTTTGCATCACGACAGCAGAGTAAGTTAGTTTCTTTTGTTTTTGTTTTATTGTTGTATGTTTATTAGTTCAAACTTTTTCTTTTCAGCCGGCTATTGAGGAAAAATATTTTTCAACAGAATAAATGTCAAATAGAAATAATAATAATTAAAAAAAGAACGAAACAATACTCTTTTCTTTTTCTTAATTTTTATTTTAATATATATATATATATATACCTCTGTTTTTAATTATTCGATTGTGTTCAAAGTTTCCGTAAACTCAAATAATAATAAATTAGGCTGATTACCAAATTTTTAATTAGATACAATAAGTTTTCAGAAAATTAGAGCCCCCCCCCCCCCCCAAAAAAAAAAGCCCTCTATCTGAGCCACTCCAAAAATAAAATGCTGACAACTGTAGTTTGTTTTTATGGTGATCGAAAAGGCGAAATCTGACGTTATCAGCTTGCATCCGATAATGTTCTTAGCTATAAAGAAAGGATTCATCATTAGGGTGGGTTGCTGCACCTTTTTTGGCCTGCGTAATGTAATTGAGGCAACACAAGCGAATCATATACAGAACTTAATTTCCCAAGCATCCACATGTTTTTTTTGAAAAGAAGGGAAAAAAAGGGCACCATTTTTTAAAATATTAACTGGGCGCAAAGTTGATGTTTGAGGAAGAAAAAGGCAGACTGTGGCCCCCTTTGAAAAATGTCTAGTTAATTAGTTGACTTCATTAGTTTTGTTATCTCCCATGTTAAGGTTTACTTTATTAGCACATCAAATAAGAGCAGCATCTGTTAATCATCTTAGTCCTAAATTAAAATCTTTATGAGATGTCTAATTATAAATAACTAGCCGCCACTGGCGACCAGTTTGGTCTCCCTTAAATGCATGTTAAGCACTGTAACACGTTACTTTTATTCATAATTTATTTTTTCTCCGTAATCCTTCGCCAAACCGGAAGATTCTAATAGACAAATCAAAAACTTTTTCGATCATGGTAGCATTTCGCATATTTTTTGTTGTTATGTATTTCATCTTTCTTGACAAAAACCACTTAACCAACTTAAGCATTTATGCTTCATATCCGTTTGCTTATCAGTTGCAATATGCTTGCTAATGAGGAGATTCTTAAACATATTAAGTAGTTTTCCGTAATTGGATCCATTGCCAAATGGCGTATTTTAGTTAATACGATTTGGTGCAATGAAGTCTATTTTGTGAAAGTCTTTAATGATATAAACCATTTACACTGAACCATATTGTTGCCAATATTTTTTTGTTTGTTTGTTTGTTTCTCGCTAACTTTGGCTGTAGACTTGATTACGGGAGAATCAAGAAGAAAATCTATCATTATTCTCATTTAAAACGTCTTGAATAATGTGACATAATCGGAGAGCATATGATAACACGTAATTTTCAAGTATGGTTTGGTGAAACATTGAACTTTTGGAAGCCAGTTTTGATAATCACGTAAATATGTCACACCAACATTACCACCTATAATTCTAATTACAGCAACCCGTTTTTTCTCTATATATTGCAACTCTATAGTTAATATAGTGCCCCGGTGCATCTACGACAGCTGTTCCATCAGAACATTTGATTTCAAAATAAAAGTATCGTTTCTAATTTGCACACGCGAAAAATAAAAGCTGGCATTGGCGATTTTAAAAATTCTATTGGCGAGATTTGCGCCCAAATAACACAAAAGTACTTAATGATGTTATGTATTTTGTAAATGTATATTAAATTACTGTTTTGAAAGCGATTGGTCATTAATAATGGTAAATATGATTGGTGATTAACAATCATTTTCGGTGGTCTCTCTTCCTTTCACGTATTACACATAAATACCAAATTAACTGACAATTTGTTTCGAAATTTGATTCATTAAATATCATTACATGAGTTGTATTTGTTTACATTCAGCTTACATCAAGAAAAGATAAAGAATGAAGTTGAGTTGTATAGCACATAATTATGGTAAACTTTGATTGTGTCACTGGTACGAATTATTTTTTTGACACCAGGCAGCACTCCAAAAAATCTTTCATGGAAAACTAACTTTACGAACGATTATCTCCATGGTTTAATATTTTAAACCTTCACGACGAATGAATCTTTTTTTTTTTTTGTTTACTTTCATGGATAGAGAATTTGAACTGCGAAGCTAATTTCAACTGAAGTTATTGGAGAATATATACATAATTGAACGTAAGTCATCTGTCAAATATTAATTTATTTTTAACGATCTTTCTAAAAATGTCGCATTTATGAAGTTTTATTCGAAAAAATAATTTTTAATAAAAATGGCCGCCTGGCATATGAAAAAGTGAAACGGACATTCCGGAACTGTTGATGACAGTCACATGACTTACGGTTTTATTATAGAGATGTAACGTTATAAAAGATTAATAAATAAATTTAGAAATGATATCCTAACACAAAATATTGTTTACTTTTACTTTTAATTTGTCAAAATTAATTTTATCAATTTCAAATTTAATAATAATAAAAGAATTATTTGATCGAATTCCCAATGACAGGAAAATAGGCCAAAAAATCATTTTCCTTTGTCACTGTTACATCGATGCACCCCCTCCCCCTTGATTGTTGTTTCATGGTAGATTTTATAGCACTCAACTACCCAGACTTTTCAAGTATCTGGCAATCGGCACTTCCTGAGCGTGCTGGTTAGTTGAGCTTTTATTGTACACTGCGAAAATAATGGTGCTGGTTATACTAATTACAATAACTCATATTTTTTTCTTTCTATATTGTGATTGCATTTTATGTTCTGTATTTTTAATTGTGACATATTTTAACTTATTTTTCTTCTACAATTTGAATAATGTGATTGAAGGATTTCTAAAGAACTGAAACAGAAGTTATTCTTTATTTCCTGGAATGTCGTACTGTTATACCAAAAATACATGAGCATTCGATTCTCAAATGAAACTGTACATTAATAATTTTACCGTAAAATTCCGTTAAACCGTCCTCCCAGACGAGACGAAAAATCGTAAAGTAATCAGAAGGGGTGCTTACACAGGATTAAAAGGGTATATAATATGTAGGGGGGGGGGGGGATGCTAATTGCCGATCGTTACAAAATACGCATTTTTGAATAAATTGAGGAAAGAAGAAAACTTTATATACTATAATGATGGTACAAAATAGAAAAACAGTATAACTTCATGATAGGGTTATAGAAAATTCTGGATTACAGAAGTTTTCTAATTAGAATGCATTTAGATAAATAATAATACTAATATATGTCATTAAATATGGTAATAGAAAATGAAAGGAACTTGATAATTTAAAATATTTTAAAAACACTGAGGAATTTCAATTGAAAATGTCTTAAAATATTTTCTAAAAATTATAAAATTTTATGCAGTGTCGCCATCTGTTGTAAATAGTACAAAATACTAAGCTACAAATTCGACTTTAGCGCCATCTATGGATCAATCAAACGGTATTTTTTTTTTATTAGTTCTCATAATAACATTAAATAAAACTATAAATTCTTTGAAAAATAAATAAGAAGTTTTCTTTTAAAATCAGCACATTTAACTTATTTAATGAGAAACTTCCATTATCGATATTTTTATTACCTTCATATCTGCATGGAGCATTACCTTCATATCTGCTAAATAAACAGCAAAACTAATGTTTGGTTATATACTGCTTTTTCAGATTGGCAATAGTTGCATTTTGTTTATATTACTTACTTTTGTGTTTGTACACATTATTTGTGAACGAGGAACGAATACGAAAAAATATCTGACAATACTGCTTGGAGTAGAAAGCTGGTTCTAAATCTAGGTCAACCGGCAACCCTTCTGGTTGGTGATATCATGTTTAGAATTGGCACGCCTTTCTGATGCGACAGAAAAAAATACTCGAATCTCAAAAAAAATATTTGGTATTGACCTTGACATGCGGGATGGAATTTTTTTTGAGAGAGGGAGCGCTTTCTCGGGAATTTTTGAAATTTCCTAATTTGTTTACAATATGAAGGGAAGCATTTGATCGTGAGAGGTAGATTAATGGGATTTTAGAGTATTATATGGAAATGAAATAGCGATAAATGCAGACAGCATATTCGAATAAGAAAAGACAATTTGTGTGAGGGAAATAGAATCTTATTCACAATGCATTATAGTTTATATATTTCTGGAACAAAAAATTGACTTCCAATAAATTTGTATTTTTGCTGTGGAAGTCCAAATTTTGTGTACTTTGATCTTAGCTAACTTATTAAACCAATATTTACAAAGGAGATATTTGTTTTATAATTGTTCAGATGCTTTCTCTTTAGAAGCATTTTAGTTTTACCATATTTAAGAATCCGTGTTTAAAATTTGATTAATAAATAAGTCGTAGACATAAATTTAAATACTAACTATAATTTAACATAAGAAAATGCCATGTTCATCAATGTTTATTTATTTATGCGGAGATTTATATAATGCAATAATCGTCCATGTAAATTTAGTTTCATCTTTTAATGGCTTAATAATACTCGGGCAGTGTTAAAGTAATTTTGAATCCGAAACAAAAGCACACATGTAAACATGACTGGCAATTGACAACCACTTTTGGAGATTTATCTCCCTGACACAGATAATACATAAGTATAATTTTTTATAGCAAGAGTCCTTTTTTTTTCTGGAAAAAGTCACAAATTTTGTTTAAAAAAAAATGTTTTATAACAGGTTAAAAGAAAAATTCTTAACAGAAACTTTTCTTTTAAAACCATTTCTGATAACAAATTTCAATTGCATAACATTATCACTTTTTTCTTTTTTTTTTAACTCTGCCCATTAGAGCTTTTTAAAGGGCAAAATTAGCACTAGCCACCGGCCACAGGGCTATTAAATGAAAAATATTGGCTATTAAAAAATTCTTTGCCAGCGGCCACTTTATGGCCACTTTCCTACAAGGAAAGAGTAAAACTTTTTTGCATTCTATCAAGGATTCTACTTTTGCTGGTTGAAATATGTTTATATTAACATATTTACTTGGACTATTTAGTTTTAGATTAATACTAATTGAAATTTTAAGAAAATGTTACTGTTTAGAACTTTTAAATAAAAAAGTGGCCACTTATAAAACTGCTACCACTGGCCAATGTCCACTAATAAAATTTCCCAGCTTTGCCCTTTACAGCTTTTGTATTATACATTGCCAGCTGGCCTATCTGTGGCTACAATACTTTAAATTGTATATTTGTTTACTAAGAATAAATCTTATTTATTGCCTGTAATTATGGATAAAATATGCATGATAAGTTACATCAATTTACAGGAAAAGTGAAAATTATATGCAAATGTATGCATGTAATTAAAAAAGAAACTTTACCTCATCAAAATGCTTTGTTTCAGAACATTCGCCACCAGCCATGTTGCTGCTTAAGCTTTTGTTAATTAATACTGCAAAAATAAATTAATTAATTAAAAAGTAATATTTTATTTATTTTTTAAAAAAGAGCAAAAAATACATCACACAATATAATTATGTTAATTTTTAGAGTAACAGATTATAATGTATTTTATTTATGGGTAAAAGTTGTCTCCTAAACCCATAGAAATATTTTTGGAAACATGGTCACCCAGTAGCAGATTTTCTGCAGCACACCAAAATTTATCTGCTACTTAACAATGTCTACTACCATAAGAAATAATAGTAATCCATAAAATGAGCAAAATTTGCATTTACAAAAAAAGATACAGCAAGGAGATACAATAATCTAGAGACACAGTAAAACTTAAGAATTTTTTCAAGCTTAGCATTTCTTGTTAAGCTATTATTAGATTAATCTTTAGGGACTAAAATAATCTGCAGCACCCACTGTCATGCTGCACAATTTCGGCTACTGGGCATGGGCATTAGATAAGGGCTATTGAAGATTGACAGTAATTGAAAGATCCCCATTTCATGGAAAATAAAAATTGATTAAGACAGTGTTAATAAATGTTTATTTTGAATTCAATCTAACTTCCCCTAGCTAAAGTTTTCTTCTATATAAACTTGTTTTGTTTGCAAATTATCCATTTCAAATCATTATGAGATTTCAAAAAATGTATGAAGAAGAGTGCACAATAGAATTTTGTCAAGGGCCATTTTTTTATTATTTTATACTAAACAGAATTTTGTGAAAAGGACAGGCAGTGGTGACAAGTGGATTTACAAGACATAAATAAAAAAATAAAATTTACATGGTCAAATAAAAAAAGGTGGCCCCCATCCAGTGGCAGCTCCTTTATTGGCACACACAAGCATGTAAACCACCAATAAAAAATTAAAAAAGTAAATTAACAAGTTAAATAAAGTAATTAAAAAACACATTTCCAAAGGATCAGGGTCCATAAGCCGTGTTTTTTGGCCCATGAAATAAAACTAAAATTCGTTTTTGTTATACTGACTTAATTATTTCACTTTTTAATATTAGAAGGTATCTCCTGTATGATTTCAACAATAATTTTTGCATTTTGTTCAGACTTATTTAACTTAAACAAGCTCAAAATTCGTATTATTTGTAGTTTTTGATGAAAAATATGCAATTTTTCCTAATTTTACCTCAATTTTTAATATATTTTTTAATATTTTACTATGAGCGCTGCTTTGCAACACTTTTATTTTTACATATATTGTACATTTTGATGTATTTTATAATAAATGTAAAGAAGAAAGTGTTGCACGATTGCATTTACATAAGTAATTGATCTATTGCATATTTTTCATCAAAAACTACGAATAATATGAACTTTGAGCTTGAGTAAGTCATATAAATCTGAACAAAATGCAAAAACTTTTGTTGAAATTGTACAGGATAATCCTTTTAATATTAAAAAGTGAAATAATTAAGTCAGTATAACAAAATCGAATTTTAGTCTATTTCATGGGCCAAAAACACAGCTTTAAGGACCCTGATCCTTTTCTCAAATTACTGGATAAACTTCATTCATTCCCCTCACCCCCTATCCTTTTAGATTATGCCCATGACAATAAGTTATTGTAATAACATAAAATTCAAAATTTGGAACACAGAGTGCTTGATCGCACATGCAAACAAGAAATTTCCTTCAAAACCACTTTATGCATGCAGAAGCAGAAAGACAAATGGGATGGGGGAACACATCGCTCATAGCTTTCCATTCACACAACCTTCAGTGTGCAGGAGAAATAATATAGTAGATTGAATGCATTTATTAGAAAAGATGCCTTTTTTGCAATTATTTATAAAATATTTTATACTTTGCAAGAAAAAAATTATGCATCCTGTAGGACCACTAACAAATTTTGCATGCATCCCTTCTCCAATTTTTTGCTTAAATGATGCACTACAGCATATCCACAGCTTCACTGTACGTGACTATTGTATAAGAGCGGATTATAAGTCAAAATTAACTTTTTATACTCACTAGCTACTGGCTAGTACATGGATTTTTTTCACTGGCCTGTTTTTTTTAAGCACTGGCCAATAACAAATTTACAAACACTAGATAAAAAAAATTTCTTTTTCTAACTATTAACATCATAATTTACTAATATCCTTTATTTACCCTTTGGTAAGATTACACTTGATGGAAAAAACTGCTATTCCATTGAATAGAGAAATATAAACAAGTAATTACTGCAGCCAAATTCTAAGTGATAAGCTATATTTGAAGATATATTGATGCATTGCATAAAACAGACAAGAAAAATGGATTTTTGAAATTAAAATATATTTTAATTTAAAAAATAATTTCACATCTTGGATATTTTATTTTTACTTAAAACTTAGTAGGATCTATTAACAATTGCAATAATGAAGTGCCGAATCTCGATGTATATGTTACGGCCAATATGATTAATCCGGTCATTATTAATAATGACCGTGGGTATTATTAATAATAACCAGTTATTATTAATGATGACCGGATTAATCATATTGAACGTAACATATATATAAAGTAAGAGGTAACAAAAAGAATCATTTTATTTGTTGGCACTGAAGTTTTATCACTTACATTAGGTCTCCGTGCCCTAATTGAGCCCTGCTACCACAACTTTATTGCAGCAGTAGGATTAAATTCATTTAACTTTAGACTTTTTGACAATTAAGCGATTATGTAATGTTATTTTCTTCATTTACAAACTTTTGTCCTTTAAAGTGTTTTTTGCACCACTCTAAACTCTCTCCACTTCAGCGTTACTTGGAGCAATCGTTAGTAGGATCTCAAATATATTTGTTAATGTTTTAACTTGAATTTCTCAGATTTTAGTTTTTCTAATAATTGAGTCAGGGATATGGATGGGCGAAAGTACAGGCTCATTACTAGTTTGAACTGCTTCCATTCAGCAATAGCATGTTCAATATCAAGGCTAAATTTATGACAAACTTTTCTTATGTTCTCATCTCCATACTGGTTTTAGTCCACAGTAGGAGGAGGGGAAAATGCTGTGTCCAAAGTCTGTGCAGTGTGCACAAGGATAGAGTTTGCTGGACCATCATTACTAAAAACTCTTCTGGAAATGTTTGAAGAGGTCTCACAACACAGTGTTTTAAATTTTTCACTGATATCAATACAGTAAAACCTCTAAATAACCTCGGGAGCGCAGAAATTGTCTGCTATTGGGAAAACTTCAGAGATTCACAAAATTGCTAAGAAATGCTTAACGTTTCATTAATTGGCTATTATATGTCCAAGAACTTCTATTATATGATTAATCAGAAATTAACAGAAATTATCAGACTTTTTTAAGCAATAAAACTGAAATGAAATTGTACATACATTTTTCCACTGTTTATTACATTCTTAAGGAAAAAATCTGTTACAAAAGTTTGCTTTTGCTTGTGATGACATCAAGTTAGTTTTTCTATGCGACGTTTTAATGCTATCAGTAGTTTTAATCCTTATGAATCATCTCTTTTTTGGAAAAAGCAAAAAATATATGTAACTGCTCACTGTGTTTTGCCACTTCTTGCAAATTCTCGATATTGCAGGAAACATCCCCTGGTTTCAGTATCTAATTCATATCACTAAGAGAGTCAGCTTTTATCGAAGATTCTGAAGGAATATAATTGCCTACGTCAACTGATTCTTTTCCAGTAGGTCATCATCAGCGGGGGGGGGGGGGGGGGGACAGTTTTTTCAGAGCTACAGATTTTGCTTTTCCACATATTGTTTTGAAAGAGATGTTGTGCCGAGACAGGAACATTTCCAGCCATACCCAAACCCTTAAAATCATGTAATCCGAGTTCTTTGGCGACTTTTAAAACCTATCCAAGAATCAAAGGCCCACTGATAGGAATTTTTTTTAACAAAGTGAAGTAAATCAATTCAGAAATATAGAATTAATTTCAATGGAATCAGTATACCTCAATTTCACATTTTTGGTGTTCTCGTAAGAGTTAATAATCCACAAATTTTTTATTTCGTAAAATCTCTCCCACTTGTGTTTTATCTATTTTAAAACATTTGGCAAGTATCCGTAAACTCTATTTCTGTTTTTCAGATTCACTTACATTTACAATTTCAAATTTTTCTTTTAAAGTTAATCGCTTTCGTTTTGAGGTCATTCTCGAAACATTAATCACAAACAATACACCAAATTCCGAATACGTAGAACTCAATATATTCAGAAAACGATAAAAAATGGTTTTAACATATTTTGAAGCTTTGAATATTGTATGTCAATTAAATCTGAAGAATCAAACAGTAATTGATAAAAAACCATACAATATTGGGGAATTCCTCAGGCCATTGGGGATTTTCCAGAGACCACCCCTTACATTTATCTGTGGTCAAAAAATTTGCGACACATTGCCTTGATAAATTTCGAGGCTTTTTACTTTTTTTTCCATTTTCTTTCTCGTTAAAAAAATCATTTTTCATCCTTGATCGCCAAAACTACTGTCCGCTATTCAGAGGTTAAACATACAAAAATTTAGATTTTGGGAGTGGGAATTTGAAAAGTGTCCGCTATTCGGGAGTGTCCTAGTTATGGAGGTTTTACTGTAATATTATTTCGTGTAGAAACTTTTTCTTTTTTAAGTTCAAATCCATTAAAATAAAATAGACTTTTTTTCCTTATTCTCTATAGTCAGAAAGCTGCACAGATGCTTATCACCTGCAGATTTTAATTCATTTAACGATCCAAACTCCAGCAGATCAAATCTAAGTTTTTTTTATTTCTTCTATTGATTTAGTTATGAGTAACATTATTAGTTTTTCTAAATTTTGTGACGTTCTTGCAATAATTGAAATATAATCTGCAAACACATAAAAGAAATACAGGCCTAGGAGTGGTGAGCCACTCTTAAAAAGGAGACTAAACCGTAAAGAAAAAAGAAAAAAAGACTAAAATGAGACTAGAATGTTAAAAGAAAAAAGAGTAATTTTCATCTTCCACATAAATATTTCAGGTAAGTAGAACAGACAGATACTATACTATAGATTTAGTACCATTGGCAGAATGTATTTTCAATGCACTCAGTTTCCCCGAAGTTTTAAAAAGGGCAGGGTGCTGCTGGTGAGAAGAGAGCACTTTTTTTATTCTTAAAGGCACTTTGTTTATTCTTAAGGGCACCTTTTGGATTCTTGAGGGCACTTTCAGATTCTTAAGGGCACTTTTTTTAATTGTTAAAGGTATTCTTTTGGTTTTTAAAGCCACTTTTGATATTTAAAAGTAAGGGCACTCTTTTTAAGACAACATTGAGTCAGTTTTTACTATGAAAGCAAATTTTTTAATGGAAAAAGGAGAAAAGACACTTTTTTTACTGAGGGGCAAGAAGGGTGCTAATTATTTTACTGAAGGGGACAAGAAGGGTGCTAATTACTTTACTGGTGGGGGCAAGAAGGGTGCTAATTCTTTTTATCAGGGGCAAGAAGGGTGCTAGTTTGTAAACCAAAGGGCAGACAGGGTGCAGCACCCTTCTAAAACTATCTGGGGGAAACTCTGAATGCATGTCAATTGGTTACAAAAAAAAAATCACGAATTTTATCAATTGGTAGCGGGGAAAAAATAAAACAAATTTTGCTAAATGATCTTGATTTTAAAAAATTTCAACATTCGTCAAATTATCTCGGGGGGAAAAAATTGCGAAATTCGTCAAATGGTCTTAGGAAGTAAATCAAGAAAATCGTCAAATGGTCTCAAGAAAAAAATTGTGAAACTCGCCAAATGATCATGGAAAAAAAAATCGTAAAATTCGTCAAACAATCATGGAAAAATCACAAAATTCATTGAACAATCGCAGAAAAAATCATGAAATTCGTTAAAACAATCATGAAAAAATTGCTAATTTTGCCAAAGAATCACAGAAATAAATAACAAATTTCATCAAACATTATGAAAATTATCACGATTTTCGTCAAATTATTGCAGGGAAAAAATTAATTTCATCAAACTGTCACCTAAAAAATTCGTGAAATTTGTCAAACAATCACAGAAAACTCACAAATTCCATCAAACAATCACGGGTTAAAATCTCAAAATTCAGCAAATATGGTCTCAGAAAAAAAAAAAAAATCTCAAAATTTGTCAAATCATTTGGGGGGGCGGGGGGGGGGGGTGGAATTGCGAAACAATTTTGAGGAAAAATCGTGAAATTCGTTGAGTGACAGCAGGGGAAAAAATCACATTTTTCATTCAATTATCACAATTGGAAAGTGTGACCATTAAGTTTGGCAAGTGGCGGCAATAAAGTTAATCGCCAAATTTTTAATATTACTCACCAACCAGAAGGACCCATGCGAAGCTTTCGCACTGCAAACTTTGGAATTATTTCCTGGTGCATTTTAGCATAAATTTTTAATTAACTATTTTTTTTAAAAATCCAACAACGCGTTTTAACGAAATGTGAGTGTACTATGTCAGAAGCCTGTTCAAAAACTTTTCGAATGATACCTTTTTTCATCGTTGTATGTTTTGTATGTGTATAGAAAAAGGGATGTTGACAACATAAATAAGATATGTGATCTGGATTGTTTTTTCATAAATGAAATGAAAGCTTTTTTCAAATCAATGTTGCCACAAAAATAAATTACCGCATTATATGATGCTCAACAGTGATTATAAAAAATAATAAATAGTACAAAACAGGTCAAATGTAACTTTTCGCAGGGGTTATTTTATATTTATGATTAAAAACCAAAATTAAAATTGAAACGTTTAAAAGAAATTAAATATTATTGATTGATCGAAGCAGTGGTATTTTACACATGTAGCATAGAAGGTATGATTTGTTATATTAGATTGAATTGTAATTTAAGTATAATTCAATTTATTTTTCTTCGTCCCATATTTTTCCCGAAGACGAAGTCGTCATCCTCTAATGCAGTTAAAATACAATTGTTAATTTTTTTTTTCCTCGCTCATATCTTTTTATGTCTTCGATGGGATTTTATTGTTGGGAATAAATGAGATGATATTCTCGCTTGATTAATGTTGTTTGAAGTTATTTTTATCATTAATTTTTCTTTAGAAGTTTAAACCTGCATCTAAAAAATATTAGATATTTCTAAAAATTGTTAGACTGCAGTGCGAAATCCTCGCACAGGTCCACTGGTTAAATACATAACATTGTTAAAAATGGTAAATAGTATAAAATAAATAAATAAAATATATTAAAGTATTGAACAAACCGGTGTGATATTATAAAAGCATAAAAAGATATATATATATATATGTATGTATAATATACAGTGGCGGACAAAAAAATTGCATCACCTAGAAAAATTAACATTTTGTAATGCTAATGAGTTATTTCGTTCAAATAAATTAATCTTAGTTGCTGCAAAGCAAGATAAGATATCATTATAAATTTCTATTTGATAATATACCCCTTACGAAGTATTGCGTCATCAAATTTTTAAAAATAGTGCGGCAAAAGGGAAAAACGGTCATTTGGCTTGTTCTTTAAGTGGTCAAATGATGGCTTCGTATGTTCAATTGACGCAAGAAAAAGAATGTGTGATATTTGCTTTAGTTAAAGAAGGATACTCGACACGTGTGATCGCTAAACAAATTGGTTGCAATCAATCGATAGTTTGGAGGACGATTAAATTAGAACGTGGAACTTGTAATGTTGAGAAAAAGGCTGAATCGGGCCGAAAGAGGGTGACCACAAATTCTGATGATCAATATCCGAAACGAATGTCTCTTAGTAATCGTCATGCAAGTGCTTGTGACTTAAAAGTCGAATTTGAGAAAGTCTGTCGTGTTAATTTAAGCGCAAGAACTATCCAAAGACACCTTGTGGAATTCGGTTTGCATGCGTATCGCCCCCCAAAAAAAGCCTTTACTTACAAAAAAATGATGGAGAAACGACTTTCTTGGGCAAAAGAGCATGTCTCATGGATAAAGGCTCAGTGGGATTCAGTAATGTTTTCGGACGAATCTAAGTTCAACCTACATGGATCAGACGGTAAGCGGTATGTTCGGAGACGTAAAAGTGAAGCTTATCATCCAGACAACATATCGCCTACTGTAAAATTCCCAGTCCGCCAAATGGTCTGTGGATGTATATCCAGCAAAGGAGTTGGACGTCAGAAACTTATTACTGGAACTGGGAATGTATCCGTTTATACCGAGATTTTGGAGGAGTGTTTAAAACCAGCTATTAAGGATCATTTTAAAGGAGCTAGAAATTGTACTTTTTAACAGGACTCTGCACCCTGCCATACAGCAAAATAGGTAAGTACAATCTAACTTATTCATGAATTATTTTGTTGCCTAATTTACAAGTTTTAATCTCTATAACATTAAGGATATTTGAAAAGTAATTTTCACCCAATTTCCTCCCTTTAGGTGACGGCATATCCGACAAAATCTGGCATTAAAGTTTTGGAATGGCCTGGGAATAGACCTGACCTGAATCCCATTGAAAATTTTCGGCATATAATGGGTACAAAAATTGCTGCTTAGAAGCCCGTTACTAAGATAAAACTGCAGGAAAGCATTATTAGGGTCTGGTTGCATGAAATTGGCCAAGATTATATTGAGAAGTTGATATATTCTATGCCGGGCCGCTGCAAGGCTGTCATCGCAGCTCGTGGAGGATCTACTAAATACTGCAGTTATCCTTATGCATGTATACACATCTAAGTATATATAATATGACTGCAGTTACGTAGAATTTACATTAACTACAGATTTTGTGCATCTGTTACCTTGTTCCAAGTTTTTTTAAATATTGCAATTTTCCCTTTTTTCCATTTTTCAAAATAATTATGGGTAAATAATTTATAAATCCGAATAAAATTTAATTGAGATTAATCCTACAACTGTATTTTATCGTAAAAATATCATCCTTCCATAATACATGCACTTGAAAAACATTATTTGCAGCGTTTTCCACTTTTTCGCAGGTGATGCAGTTTTTTTGTCCGCCACTGTATATATATATTTCACTGGCACCCGGCTAACCGAAAAGTACCATAAATAAACCACATACTTATTGAAAAATAAGGATTACTACAATTAATTAATTGGCGCCACGCTTGGCTCAATTGTATTTGAGCTTCCTGTATAATACGTAAATACCCATTTTTTATTATTATTATTATTATTTATAAAACACACTGAATGATTATGTTATCATAAAACACACACAATGATCAATTTATTATAAAACATACAATATTTAATTTAATATAAACCACACGCAATCTTCTCTACCGGGTTGCCATATGAAGAAAAATCTCGCCAAAATCATCGTGTTGCCTAGGCATAAAATCATCCTTTTAGTGCCGAAAATATATCTCGGTGCGTCTGCGGCATCTGTACCAATATTATTTATATACAATTTACTTCTGCTTGTAAATTTAATAAGGTACAGATGTCGCAGATGCACCGGGGTATCTTTTTGACGCTAAAAGGGCGATTTTATGCCTAGGCAACCCGACAATTTTGGCGAGATTTTGTTTCGTATGGCACCTTGGTAAAGCAGACTGCGTGTGTTTTATATTAAATTAAACATTGTATGTTATATAATATATTAATCATTGTGTGTGTTTTATGATAAATAATTTTTGTGAATAGGTTGCCAAAAAATATGGGTACTTTTCGGTTAGCCGGGCGCCAGTGATATATGTAGATATATAAATACATACGTATATATATATATAATATATGAATATATATATACACATATGTATATATATGTGTATGTATATGTAGCTATGTGTATATATATATATGTGTTATGTGTATATATGCATGTATATACATCACTGGCGCCCGGCTAACCGAAAAGTACCAAAATATGTTAGCAAATTTTCTTCTCTCGCCAATGTCATTTTCTTTACTTTGCCAAGATAATCATTAAATAAGTTAATGTACTACTACTCCTTTACAGTACGCATATACACAAACATGATAAATATAACAATAGATGACGCACGTATAAAAGTTATAAAAACCCGATTAAAGGCTCGATATTTTTTTCAAAAAGCACGCACAAGAAAAAAAAATTAACAATCGTATTTTAACTGCATTAGAAGATGATGTCATCCGCTTATTCTTGAAAAACATGAAATAAATTGAATGCATTTCTAATATAATAAAGCCTATCTTTTATTTTAACTAAATTTTGGTTTTTAAAAATATTAAATTAATCACGTGGAGAAATCATACTTTATCTTTTTTGTACTGTTTATTTCTTTTTATAATTGTGGCACCACAAATTTTAGGAGAACCTTTCCTTTCAGTTATGAAAACAATGCCGATTTAATTTTTAATCAAAAACATGTTTTAACGAAATGTTAAGTGTGCTATGTCAGAAGCCGGTTCAGAAACCTTTCATATGGTATCTCATTCGTGGGTCTGCATTTCCTATTTTCTGAGAAAAAGGGATGTTGACAGGAGAAATAATATATATGATTGGCGAGTGCTAAATTTGTCCTATAGAACATATCAAATGAAAACGGAACAGTGGTTATAACTTGGTTTAATTTTATATGAGTATGGCGACAACTTTGTGCATTGATAAAGCAGGAGGTACGGAATGCAACCCTTATAATAGAAATAGATTTGCTCTAGGCAGTCAATGATATGCATATGATATAGCATATATGCATATGATAGGCATATGATATGCACAAGCAGTCAGCCAACAGTATCGTCTGCAAGTCTATCAATTGTTATTCACCTGTATTTGCGGAATGTTTGACAGTTGAAGAAGAACGACGTAGTGTTTCTTGTCTGTTTTTTAAGTTACTGGAGAAATTGAATTGCAAATCAAGGCAGTGTACGGGGAACATGCACGGTCGGTCATCGACTCATGTTCAGGAACGGCACAAACGTTTCTGCAAAGGACAGAAATATGTGAATGATTCATATATTTCATTATCATCATCATTCATCATCTTGATTCTTCATTATCATATCATCACCATATTTCATTAATGATGATACGCGATCTAGACGACAAAGTCACCTTGTTGTTGCATCGTATCGTATCATTATCTGTCATCACAGCTTGGTCCATTGAAAAGGCATTGAAGGATGACTGCTTCTACTCAGGCAGTGAAGCCGTGGGCAATGTTCGAAACTGGTTCTGATCCCAGCCAAAAGACTTCTATGAGCATAGTATTTATTGCTTGGTGAAACAGTGAGACAAGTGCTTGTGTAGCTTTGGTTATTACGTTTGAAAAAAACTATGCCCTTTCATTGTGTGGCTCTTGTACAGTTTTCATTTGATCTACCCTAATATGAATAATTGTAAGATTTTAGAGATTTGATAAAATGTTTAAATGTTACAAAAAAATTGTTTATTTTTTATCAAAAAAGATAAAAAACTTGTTTAATAAATTTTCACAAATGTGAAAGAAAAACAGAAAAATTATGTTTTCCACTGGTAAAAATCACGATAAAGCGTGTTTTCCCAAAGGTAGTAAAACTCATCAAATATTATCAATCAACTCTGGTTTCATTGCAACTTCTTAATTCCAAAATATCAGTTAAATAATAATAGCGGAGACTTGATTCCTAGGTCTAAAACCAGAGAAAAAAAGCAATTAAGTCTCTGAAACTGGCAACACTAACAAAGTGATTACTTATCAACAGATCTGGCAACAGAATTTCATTAAGCCATTTTTATTTTTGTTGTAAGAAAGGAATATCTGATTTCTTACAATCAAACTTATTTTTGAGTAGGTAGTTTATGCTTCTTATTTTTTGTTAAATATAATTAAATTACTTAAGTTATACTAACATTCCTTATTGCTTAAATGTTGTTATTTAAATCCCCTACAATTTCTTTACTTTTGATTTAACAATTATTTTTCCAACACATGCACATTAGGGATACATGATCTCCATTATATGGGGAGACTTGATCCTGGGGATCAAATATCCCCAAAGTTAAGCCAAATTAATGTTAAATTTTATTAACACCATACTCCTCATTGTGACTTTCAAGTCACATTTACATAATTTCAATATTAATTAGAATATGGTTACCTTGATTTTGGATGGCTGACAAAGATAGAAAGTTAAGTATGTGGCTACACATGATGGTTAGCAAGCACATGGTTTGTTCTGTTGTTACTTTTGTGTTATTTTTAAGTCAGAAACAAATTCATAAATTAGAAAAGTATAATTCCATTTAATAATCCAAAAGTATAATTTCTACCAATTGCCTTTATTACATGAAGTAAATATTATCTGTTGCAAAAATTATTATATATATATATATATATATAATTGGTTTATGACGTCAAGTATCGTCATCTGAAAAATCTACAAGAAACTGTTCCATTTCTTCTAGTCAAGGGTTCATTCCTTCTCCAGGCCTCTATCCCTCATTGCTTTTTTTATATTGTCCATCCAGTTCTTTCGTGGTCTTCCTTGTTTTCTTTTTTGATTTGTTCTATAATTAAATGTGATTTTGGGTAGCCTTTCATCACTCATTCTTTTAACATGAATATACCAGATAAATTGCGTCTTTTGAAAATCATCTAATATGGTTCCCTATATTTTCATCATTTCTTTGATTCTTTCAATTCTTGATATCCTGCATGATCTTCTTAGGACATGCATTTCCACTGCTGTTAATTTCTTTCTTTCTGTCTCCATAATTCTCTATCCCTCTGATCCACATAACAATATTCTCTTTACAATAGAAGTATACGTATTATACTCTCTTTTCCTGGAGATCTGCAAAAATTATTACAAAGAATAATTGATGAAAATCTCTATACTAGGAATTAAAGAGTACAGAACTACATGTAATGGTTCAAACAATCCAGGAAGAATCATAAAACCTAACCTTTCTTAGGAATTACTACACCACACCACTACACTAACACCATTACAGAATAATTATCTGTAGTGCAAAATCGATGACATGGTAATGTTTTTAATTTTACTGTATTACTTTTCAATGTTTTCAATTATAACAAATTATTAAACAGGCAAAAACTGGTACCAAAAGTAATATGACATTTATTAAGTTTATAATGAATTTAAACATGAATTCAAACGTACACTTTAATCAAAAAGAAAATTTCAACAATAAAATAGAACCAAATGTAAAAAAGAATAAATTAATAAAAATTTTGGGTTGGGGGAGGGAGGGGGGGGGGTGAAGAAAATCACTATCATTTATTAACTGAATATCATGAAATTTATAAATGGTAGGCTTTACAGCACCCTTCACCCCACTCCTATCCCAAATAAAAGGTTTTTCAATTTAACTCACAAATATTTATATACTACCTGATTGGTAACTCCAAAGCTTCTACAATATTAAAACAAGAAGGGGTATTCGAAAAAGCACGCCCCCACCTACAGTTTATTGCATTATCAAGAGCTTCTTCCTGGCATGTTATATCTCGCAACAACCATACGCCCTTCTTTATGATGACAAAAAATGCACATAGGAAACAAAACCACAAAATGAGCCAATACAACCATTGATAAAGCAGAATTCGTTGCTATGATCAATCGAATTACCAATTGTATATCGAATTATTGATTCAAAATGTTCGATTAGAATCGATTAATTTTGTCTTTAAGGTGAAAAATTTTCAAAATACATTAATAAGCATCAAATAATTTTATTACCATATTTAGAAATTGTTTGAAGATGTAGAAATGTTAAAAAGTTAATTTATATTTTAAACATACATATGGCTGTTACTAGAGTAGCTAATATGTCAGAGTAGAGCACTGAGCTGAGCTCTTGGCTGAGCTCAGTGGAGGCGATTTTACAAAACATCACGCGTAGAGCGATGGGAGGCGGTGTCGAATAGTGATTGGCTGAAAGATGGTTACGTTGTTATTGAGGGGAGGAGTTAAAGCGTATTAAATGAACAAGTACGTTAAAAGTTAGTAAATTTTTGTGTCCGATCTAGTATAGTGGTTAAAGCATCAGGCTCGTAATTTTGATGCATCAAGTTGTGTCCTTGCTGATTTTTTTGCATTTTTAGAGTTTTGCTTTGATCTTTATTGAATTAGTTAATAAAGAATATTTATTAACAATGCTTCTTAAGCATTGATATAAAGATCAGTTAATCTTTATCAATTGCTCTGCAATATTTTATTCTCAATTTGATAATTAAATTTTAATTAGAATTAAGTTAAACAATATTAAATTATAAATTATAATTAAGGTAAATAAAAATTAAATTTTTATCACATACAATAAAATTTAATATCAGATAAATTTCAAGAATTAAATTTAATTTTAATTCATATACGCTATTTTTTAATAACTATACGAACGTTTATTAAAATGCAAAAACTCCTAAACTTTCATTAAAAATATTTTTTGTATTAGAACTTTAGTAACAGATGATTATCAAATTAGCAGAATTAATTAATTAAAGTTTTCATCTTTTAAAATTAAGCATTATTCTTAAAAATCTCTATTAATTTACTAAAATTCTTTTTGCCAATTACTGGTTGATCTGCAGTGATAAAGTTGTGGAAGATTACCATATTTAATTTTTTTGTCTATTATTTTATTATTTAATTTTTAATTATTCTTTATATTTAAATAAATATAATTAATATTAATTAATATTTTTATTTAAATACATACAATTAATATTAATAAGTATTATTATTTAAACATATAATTAATATAAATAAATATTATTTAAATATAGTAAAAATGAAGGAGATAAATCTATCTAACACTAGTAATAATAAATATAGTTATCATTATTTTAATTTTGTGGGGAAAAAATGTTGAATGATTAATTGCTTATTTTAAAATCACAGCATGTCCTTTTTTAGGTTATAATTAATTCCTGTTTAGTTCAATAACTGTGCTGGTCTAAAATTTCAAGATTATTATTCATTATTTCTAAAAGGTGGATTAAAACTTTGTGCCGTTATATTAAAAATAAATGTGCAACGTTAAATTAGCACAAATTAAAATCATTTCTAATGGCAAACAGCTGTTTCAAAGTCCTTAAGCTCCATCTTCACGAATATGATGATATTTTTAATATTATTCATTATGCATTAATTCAGTAATTTGGGTCTTCAGCAACCCCGGGGTTTAAAACTATATTGGGGGGGGGGGAGGTTTTACTTGAACATAACTGCATAAAATCTATGAAGTTCATTATTATAGCTCTCATTTTTAATAAAAAGTATTTTAATGCAATTTAATTTCAGAATTCATATTTATTCTTAATGTTGTATTTGTTTGGTAGATCTATCATATCTTAAAGGTTGTTATTTAAAAAAAAAGGGTTAGGTATCATTTTATTAAGATGTTCAAATCGCTTTAAAAATTGGTTTTAACCAAATATTAATGATTTTAAGAGCTATGCTTATAAAACCTTTACTTATTCTGGATTTTTAAAAAATCGCTCCGAAACTAAAATCTCATATCTTAGATTTATTTTATATTTTTGTTTTAATACTTCATTTTACGAACAGATGGCGCCACTACACAACGGCTTAGACGTTGCATGGATTTTAGGCGTTCGAGTGTAATTTGTATAGCTTTTTAAATTATTTAATTACTGAATGAGATATTTTTTTTCAGTTAACTTTTGCCAAATTTTGCAAACATGCGATGTTTGCAAGTTTTTAATTGTAAAAAGAAAAAATTAATAGAGTATATTTCCAAAATTAAATGAATTTGTGTGGCAAATTTTGTATTTTACGCTGTCTTGACTTAAAGATATGAAAGAAATTGTTTAATAAACCTTTAAGTTCAGTAAAAAATTTAAAACTATATATATAAATTTGAAATCTGCATTTCTTAAGTTTATATTGATTTTATGAAATAACAAACTATATAAAAACCTGAAAAATGCATTGCTTAAGTATATGTTGATTTTATGAAATAACACAGTTCAAAAAGTTTTTAACGACCTAGTAATTTTATTTTCGTTTATTCATTCAATTATGATGATTAAAAAAATAATAATAAACATTCAGAAAAGCTAACATTTATTTGCTGTGCTTTCAGTTTATTCTTGTAAAATAATGTTTAATATGTTGTTCTTTGTTTAATTCTATCTAATTGTAGTGAGTATTTACTATAAATAAAATTTAAAATAAAAACTATAAAAAAATGTAAACATGTAATCTTTATTTGAAAATTGGAAGTTATGGATTATAGATATTAAAGAATATAATAATTTATAAATGAAATATGTTTTACTTTATGTAAGGTTTGTTATGTTATGTATCAATAAATTAAGCTGGGCGTATAGTTTTTTCACTTAAAAAATGTACACAAGCTACTACAAATTTAAATTAGTTTTCAGTAATCTTTACAATTAAAATATCAGTTTTTTTTCTTAAAAAAAAAAAAAAAAAAATAGGAGTTGAATTAGGTAATGAGCTCTGAAAATACAAGAGCTAGAAGTATTTGATTTGCTGTTTCAAATTATACTTGTACACATGGATTGTTTTCTTTTAATTGGATTAAGTTAATATTATTTTGTTAGACAAGTTTAATATGTCCTAAGCATCATTAAAAATAAAGCAAACATGAATATACAAGCTCAGACGATCTTATGAATCTTCAATGAAATGAAAAATATCCTCTTCAAGCGCATTAAGCTCCTCCTACATCGTCTCAGGCAGTCGACCAATCACTATTCAACATCGCCTCCAATCGTTCTACGCATGATGGTTTGTAAAATCGCGATTTTACAAACCATCATGCGTAGAACGATTGGAGGCGATGTTGAATAGTGATTGGTCGACTGCCTGAGACGATGTAGGAGGAGCTTAATGCGCTTGAAGAGGATATTTTTCATTTCATTGAAGATTCATAAGATCGTCTGAGCTTGTATATTCATGTTTGCTTTATTTTTAATGATGCTTAGGACATATTAAACTTGTCTAACAAAATAATATTAACTTAATCCAATTAAAAGAAAACAATCCATGTGTACAAGTATAATTTGAAACAGCAAATCAAATACTTCTAGCTCTTGTATTTTCAGAGCTCATTACCTAATTCAACTCCTATTTTTTTTTTTTTTTTTTAAGAAAAAAAACTGATATTTTAATTGTAAAGATTACTGAAAACTAATTTAAATTTGTAGTAGCTTGTGTACATTTTTTAAGTGAAAAAACTATACGTCCAGCTTAATTTATTGATACATAACATAACAAACCTTACATAAAGTAAAACATATTTCATTTATAAATTATTATATTCTTTAATATCTATAATCCATAACTTCCAATTTTCAAATAAAGATTACATGTTTACATTTTTTTATAGTTTTTATTTTAAATTTTATTTATAGTAAATACTCACTACAATTAGATAGAATTAAACAAAGAACAACATATTAAACATTATTTTACAAGAATAAACTGAAAGCACAGCAAATAAATGTTAGCTTTTCTGAATGTTTATTATTATTTTTTTAATCATCATAATTGAATGAATAAACGAAAATAAAATTACTAGGTCGTTAAAAACTTTTTGAACTGTGTTATTTCATAAAATCAACATATACTTAAGCAATGCATTTTTCAGATTTTTATATAGTTTGTTATTTCATAAAATCAATATAAACTTAAGAAATGCAGATTTCAAATTTATATATATAGTTTTAAATTTTTTACTGAACTTAAAGGTTTATTAAACAATTTCTTTCATATCTTTAAGTCAAGACAGCGTAAAATACAAAATTTGCCACACAAATTCATTTAATTTTGGAAATATACTCTATTAATTTTTTCTTTTTACAATTAAAAACTTGCAAACATCGCATGTTTGCAAAATTTGGCAAAAGTTAACTGAAAAAAAATATCTCATTCAGTAATTAAATAATTTAAAAAGCTATACAAATTACACTCGAACGCCTAAAATCCATGCAACGTCTAAGCCGTTGTGTAGTGGCGCCATCTGTTCGTAAAATGAAGTATTAAAACAAAAATATAAAATAAATCTAAGATATGAGATTTTAGTTTCGGAGCGATTTTTTAAAAATCCAGAATAAGTAAAGGTTTTATAAGCATAGCTCTTAAAATCATTAATATTTGGTTAAAACCAATTTTTAAAGCGATTTGAACATCTTAATAAAATGATACCTAACCCTTTTTTTTTAAATAACAACCTTTAAGATATGATAGATCTACCAAACAAATACAACATTAAGAATAAATATGAATTCTGAAATTAAATTGCATTAAAATACTTTTTATTAAAAATGAGAGCTATAATAATGAACTTCATAGATTTTATGCAGTTATGTTCAAGTAAAACCTCCCCCCCCCCCCCAATATAGTTTTAAACCCTGGGGTTGCTGAAGACCCAAATTACTGAATTAATGCATAATGAATAATATTAAAAATATCATCATATTCGTGAAGATGGAGCTTAAGGACTTTGAAACAGCTGTTTGCCATTAGAAATGATTTTAATTTGTGCTAATTTAACGTTGCACATTTATTTTTAATATAACGGCACAAAGTTTTAATCCACCTTTTAGAAATAATGAATAATAATCTTGAAATTTTAGACCAGCACAGTTATTGAACTAAACAGGAATTAATTATAACCTAAAAAAGGACATGCTGTGATTTTAAAATAAGCAATTAATCATTCAACATTTTTTCCCCACAAAATTAAAATAATGATAACTATATTTATTATTACTAGTGTTAGATAGATTTATCTCCTTCATTTTTACTATATTTAAATAATATTTATTTATATTAATTATATGTTTAAATAATAATACTTATTAATATTAATTGTATGTATTTAAATAAAAATATTAATTAATATTAATTATATTTATTTAAATATAAAGAATAATTAAAAATTAAATAATAAAATAATAGACAAAAAAATTAAATATGGTAATCTTCCACAACTTTATCACTGCAGATCAACCAGTAATTGGCAAAAAGAATTTTAGTAAATTAATAGAGATTTTTAAGAATAATGCTTAATTTTAAAAGATGAAAACTTTAATTAATTAATTCTGCTAATTTGATAATCATCTGTTACTAAAGTTCTAATACAAAAAATATTTTTAATGAAAGTTTAGGAGTTTTTGCATTTTAATAAACGTTCGTATAGTTATTAAAAAATAGCGTATATGAATTAAAATTAAATTTAATTCTTGAAATTTATCTGATATTAAATTTTATTGTATGTGATAAAAATTTAATTTTTATTTACCTTAATTATAATTTATAATTTAATATTGTTTAACTTAATTCTAATTAAAATTTAATTATCAAATTGAGAATAAAATATTGCAGAGCAATTGATAAAGATTAACTGATCTTTATATCAATGCTTAAGAAGCATTGTTAATAAATATTCTTTATTAACTAATTCAATAAAGATCAAAGCAAAACTCTAAAAATGCAAAAAAATCAGCAAGGACACAACTTGATGCATCAAAATTACGAGCCTGATGCTTTAACCACTATACTAGATCGGACACAAAAATTTACTAACTTTTAACGTACTTGTTCATTTAATACGCTTTAACTCCTCCCCTCAATAACAACGTAACCATCTTTCAGCCAATCACTATTCGACACCGCCTCCCATCGCTCTACGCGTGATGTTTTGTAAAATCGCATCGCAGCCACCGAAAGAGGCAGCCCGCGGCACTCCACCAATCTCGACTGTTTTCTGCCTACCTTGATAAAACAGCCTGGTTTGATCACGTGGCAGGCAAGAGGGCTTAAAATATTTTTTGTTGGCTACGCGTTTGACCGCGACCTACCTTATACACGGCCGGTGCATGACGTTTAAAACGTCACATGGACTGGATCATTTTTAAGCGGCAATTGGTGCAAAACGGTGGGTGCGCCAATTTTCCCCAATCGTCATGTAAAAATGATCCACTTCATGTGACGTTTTAAACGTCATGCACCGGCCGTGTATAACGTACGTCGCGGTTTGGCCCGCAAAATTGCATGTGTTAGGGTGTCTTTTCATCAGAGTGGCGACATACGGCATACAAAAATTGATTGCTTGGGACGATTTCGGACAAAAACGAATCAACAAGCATCTTGGCAAGCCTGCCATGAAAGCTAAGTTAATGTTTGTTTACATACTTCACTGTGTTTCTATATGAGCATGATGTGGCCTCCGTGGCCGAATGGTTAATAAGACACCATTCCGCTAATCGCTTTAGAGCGTAGGAGTCATGTCGGCAGGTTCGACTCCCGCCAGCCTCATTACACACACTATGTGGAATTCTTGGTTGTAATTATCTCGTCTTGTATATTGACGATGACTTATAAGTGCGCACTTGATGTCAAGCACACAAGTCAGATGTATGTTCTCAATAAAACAAACAAACATATGAGAATGGCGACATACGCACAGGACGCATACTCAGGTTCTGCTCAGACAAAAGTGTTTGTCAAAACTATGCAATTGGCGCTTCATGTCCCTAAAGAGCTTTGTGCCATTAAATCCCATACATCCTATATTTTACAACTTAGCAATACTCGCGTGGGCAAATTCAATTAGACGAATGAGAAATGTTTACAAACATTATCTTGGCAATAAAGATAGGCTTACCAAGATGTTTGGCGATTCGGGTTTGTTAAAAATAGTCTCAACCACTCAAAAGTTACATCCCATATATAAGGAAAGGGCAACTAACGTCACTGTTGGTTAAATTACTGTTGGTTTGGGAGAAAAACCTGTTCGTTTTTTACGATTCCTACAGTACACATGAGATGGCGCGATTTGGTTGGTCTACGTTAAACTGGTCTGTGATATGATTGGCCTACGTCGCCATGCCGATTCCTGCAATGATAGCTGCGACAAAAATGCAGCGGTAGATTGGTTGATGGGACTGTTTGTTTGTAAACATGCCCTTTCCTTATACCCGCTCTCATATAGAGAAACCATAGTCTCACTCGTCTAATCAAACCGTAACCTACGATATACATGCCGGTTTATGACTTTTAAAACGTCGCAAGGTGTGGATCATCTTTACACGGCGATCGGTACGCCTATTGTTTTGCGCCGATCGCCATGTAAAGATAATCCACTACGAGTAACGTTTAAAAAGTGATGAACCGGCCATGTGTATCGTAGGTCGCGTTCGAACTCGTTCTAGCTAGGGTATCTGCTGGCGAGCCGGTCATAATTGCCAAGCTAATGTCTGTTAACTTATCTCACTAGTGTGTCTCTATATAAGAGTGGCGATATGCGCACAGAAAGCATACTCTGACTAAAGTGTTTGTCTAAGCTATGGCAAACCCACATTCCAGAACTTGGGGAAACTCACATAGACAAGGCAGTCAAGTTAGCAGAGGTTTGGGTGATAATGGAAGACTTGGCAATTAGTTTTTGTTCAAAACCGTCTCAAGTAATCAAATTTAACATCCTGTATGTCGCCACTCTCATTTAAAGGCGCAGCAGTTCAAGCGAATATCGCCAAGTTCTGGAATGACATTTTTCATGGTTTGGCCAAAAACGTCAGTCTGAGCATGCGCCCTGTGGTATATCGCCACTCTCAGAATACTCGACATACTAGAAGAATCCTAGCGTGTGTGATCGCGACCTACGTCATACACGGCCGGTTCCTATTGCTTACACTTTGTGGCGATCGCGGTTGTAATTATCTGGTGTTACAAATTTCCTTGTGGCTATCTCGTCCGCGATACTCCAAAGTGTATACACTTTCAGCACTTCCTTGGCGAAAAATATTTCGCCAAAGGATTTGGCGCGTTTGCCCATAACAATGCTACAAAGCACAGACAATAGAATGTATTCTATTCTGTGCTACAAAGTGTATACAGTTTTGACGCTGTTTTGTTTATATATTTACACAGAGATTGAGCTGCATGTGACGATATGGATATTTTAAAAATAGATTTCCGCGCTGTTTTTGATTATTTTGATAATTTCGTTGCGCTATTAAAGAAAAATGCTTAATATCATAAGTTAAATAGAAGAAGAGTCATCGTTTAGTTTGCATTTGCAGTTATTTTCAGTTGTGTAGCTGCCGTGTGTTTCGCGTATTGGAGTGATTATTTTCTAAGACTAATTATTTCTAAGATTATTTTCTAATGTCCAGTATAAAGGGAAATATGGACATTTTCTTTTCTTTTAATTCAATTTTTGAATTAATTGGCCAGCTGGTGTCACTTTTGAAAGTAGAAGTTTAATTTCTTCTTCTGCTTTGAAAGTGTGCACTTGCTAGCCAGAAATTTTACTAATGGAGTAATATCACATTTAAAAAAAAAAAAACAGTCAGAGAGCAATAAAGCAATTTCAGGTTTGGTAAGCACTGAGTTTTTTCTGTCCATTTATATGTATTTCTTATGAATAACTCTGAGCACCTGTGTATTATTTCTAATGTGTTTGTGCATATTATAATAACATTAAACAGTTATATAACATATCTGTTTACATTTTAAAGTTTCAATGCTGGTATCCATTCAAAAAATAAAAGTGATTTCAATCTATTTTATTAATGGGAGATTTTCAAAATAACTGCCTGTTTAATGCTTTATACTTTGAACACATATTCCATTAAAATATATTATATAGGGTAGATGTGCCAGTAATGGACACCCTTAAGGAATTTAAAAAAATATATATTTTTTAATTAATAGTTATAATTATTATAGCCCACTTTTTTTAATATTATATTAATCTATCAACATTATTTAATCAATCTCATAGTCTCATTTCCCAATGTGAATCAAAATTTAATTGTAAATAACAGAAATGTATCAAAACACCCAAAATTCCAGTAATGGACACCCTCTCTTCCAGTAATGGGACACTCTCTGTTCCAGTAATGGACACCCCACAAAAAATAATAGATAATTGATTTTATGATTGTATTTAAAACCAAAATTTAATGAAAGCATATTAATGAAATAAAATAGTCATTTTCAAATAAATTTAACAATTAGGATATCAATAATTAATAAAATATTTATGAGACTGATTCACTGTTTAAATTAATTATTGTCATTATCATTTTAAAAAAATCAATATTTTAATTATTTTAGATAGAAGGTTTAAAATACTAAATTTTAAAGAATTATATTTATCAAATTATTAAGTCATTGAGGGGGAGAGGGGAGTTTAGAAGGGTTAGTTAAAAAAAAAAAAAAAAAAAAAAAAAAATTAAGTGTCTTGGTGTACCAGTGCATGGAATCATATTTATTTTTATTCTTAACAGTTAAACTTCCTAAAACTGCTTTATATATTACTTTTAGCAATTTGTATAAAATATATCAAATAAATGAAAGTGTAGGTTGAATGTTTTTTATATACTAAATAAAATTATTTCAAAATAAAATATCAGAACTGACATTTGAGCCCCTTGATCTGCAGATTTACTACTTTCATTGCTACTTTAAATTTAATATTATAGTGATTTTTTATGTATGTAGTTCTTTTATCAGAGATGAATAATGAAACATTTAAGACAAAAAATAATAGATTTTTAAGAACTTGTGCGATTTAAAAAATTGTCCTTTTTTAAATGGGGCGAGTTTGAACCCCATGAGCCCCTCATTTTCCCATGCACTTAAAGATTATTCTCTGCTTCCTGATGGGTGTTGATTGCCACATTATAAAATATGCAAGGTACGGCTTACAAAAAAATAATTTGATAACAATCTTTAAAAAAATTATTAATTACGTGAAATTGATAAAAACAGCTATTTATATAAAAAAATATATTATTACATTCTGGTAAATGAAATTAAAAAATTATATTTGATTACTTAGCTTTTCACTTAAATAAAAAAAAAATATGCAGTACGGACATTACTGAATTTGCTTTTTCAGTATGTCCACATGGGGTGTCCATTACTGGAAATTGACTAATTAAGCATTCCAATAATGGACCATGGTCGTAAAACCTGAAAAATAAATGAAATTTTATAAATTGCCATTGGTATGTAAAATTCAAAGTTTTCTATTATTGTCTAAACGAAAACATGCAATTTTTTCAAGAAAATAAAAAATATATGAATTGTTTAAGTGAAGTCAGCTCTTAGCATGTTCATTAAGATTTTCACAGAAAATCTGTGGAACTGTGAAACATTATTTTCTGCTTCCTGATTGGTTTGATTAAGAGTGTCAACAATAACCTAGAATATAAAACAAGCAAGGAGGACAGGAATTATGAAAATATATATAAAAGGCTAAATTTTTATTGGTTATTTTTTTATAAATCAAAAACTTTGAAAGTGGCCCATTACTGGCACAACTACCCTATATATATCCTTTGATATGGTTATAACATAACATAATTACATGATAATATGGTTCATGGTTTGATATGATTATAACATAACACAATATATCACGCTATGTATAATAAAATGTATTAATTTACGGTTTACGTGTAATTTGCTAACTACAGTAATCTAACACTCACATACTTAAATGCATATAAATGCATTTAAGTATTTGAGTGTTAGATTACTGTAGTTAGCAAATTACAGAAATTTAAAATTAAAACATCGATTTACCAAAGTTTTTTATAAATCTTTTTGACTAGTTTAAATATATAAAAATACAAATATTTCTTCTAATATATATTTATATAATAGTTTAAAAATTAATATTAATGTCTTTTCTATAGTCTTTAGACATCTCATGAGTATTATAATTATTTTACAAAACCTTTTGTATCTGTAATTGAAAATAAAGCTAGAGGAAGCTTTATTGTTCAGGGGTCGATGCAGGTTTTTTTTCTTGGGGCCCATTTTGTGAAAAGTAAAGGTTATTTTTGTGAAATTTATTATATTTTTTTGAAAAATAACATTTTACAACGAAAGTTGAAATCCAGTTAATCAAATTCGAACCAAGCATTTATAAATAAAAACTTTTTTAAATCCTTTTGCTGAAGTTTTCCGCTCTGGTGAACTTGTTTGTTTACAAATTACACATTTTAAAACATCACAAAATAATAAATAGTAAGTTTTTATGGAATAGAATTTTGTGAAGGGACCCATTTTATCAAATTGATTTTTGTGAAGGGGCCCATTTTATTAAATAGATTTTTGTGAAGGGGCACTAAACAGGCCCCAAATTTTTCCTGGATCGACCCCTGTTGTTCTTTATTTAATGTAAACAAAGTGTGGCAAAATAGTAGTAGTGTTAATGAAATCAACAATTACTACCTTAATTTATATTTATTGAAAAGTTCCTATAAAATAGTAAGTATTTTTATTACCTTTCATGAGTATTAGCTATATATTTAATTACTTATTTATCCAATTATAATTATGTTAATTAGATACTTTTGACTATAGGATCATTAGGCCTAACATTATCTTCCTTAGAATGACATTTTTCTTGGTCAAAATTATTTTTAAAAAACATTCAGTTTTTAAAAGTAACCTCAATCAAAATCACCAGTTATTAACCTCCCCCCCCCCCCCTGAAACATTGAGAAACTCATAAAAGATCAACTTTCTTTCTGAGTGTTAACCTTCGAGAAAGCAATAATACAACCATTTGTTGCATTTAAACCAAATTATCTGTGTAACAGTAATCATAAAGTGGTAGTTCATTTCAAAATGACTCTAATATATAATTCTATTTAGATGACAAATAAAATTGTTTTAAAATATGTTTTGTATGTTGCATGTTACCTCTTTTTAAAAGAAACTTGGGTACTTTTATGTTAGCCAGGCACAGATAATAAATAGCTAAATATTGTTCACATCACTATCATTTGTATTTTATTTATTTCATATAAAATATGAACTTTTCACTCATTTAATTTAAAAAACACAAAAAAATAGAGAATACCACAAATAAAAACATTTTATTTCAACACCAAATCATTGTTTCAAATTTAATATTTTCATATGCAAAAAATATTAGCTGCTGTTGGTGAAATTTGTGTAGGCTAACATAAAAGTACCAAAACTTGCGTGTAAAATTTTATGCTTATGATTGCAGTATGATTACTTAATACTTCCTTTATTGCTAATTCAGGATTCTATCATATATATAGTTTTTGCCATTCACGCAGGGCCAAAACGAGTTTTTTTTTTTTCACATGGGGCAAACATGGATTTTTCTCCCTCCTTCCAAACCTTCCTCCGCAAAGTACATTTACAAAGAGAATTTTACTACGTTTCTAATATATGACTAATTTAAAATTAAAATTATGTAATAATAAAATACAAATTGTCAAATATTTATTCATTAAAACCTGTGAAAACTGAATCGAAAGGAATAGGAAAAAATTATGCTTTATACAGGTTTCAGTCTTAGCAGGTATAATTGAAGTTTTTGACATAACAGTTTAAACTGTCAAAAACCTGCCAACTGGTTTCGGTCTTAGCAGATATAATTGTTGGAGTTCTTTCTGTTAGTACCATGTAATTGTTTCATTTAAGACAACATTCCATTGTAGAAATATTTCATTTTTCCAAATGATTCTGTAATTGTAGTAATTACAAATTATTAGAATTAGAATTGAAGCATTTAAAATCATAGTGATTTGAGTCTCATTGTCGTAAGAACTCAAAGACCAAGATATACTGTGGGCATAACAATGAATTCCATTACAGCAAAATAAAATATCTTTGTGTAATATCCACATCAGTTTCATGGAACTGTCAATTATAATGCTCTTCCCAGTGTTGAATTCAAGGGGTGGCCTGGGGGACATTCACCCTGGAGCATTGAAATGTCCCCTCTGGATGATTTAAGATTTTATGCTTTTAATGGTTAAAAAGTGCAATTTCCTCCCCCCGGAACTGTACAATCCCCCCCCCCCCCAGAGCCACAGAAATCCCTCCCAGAAAAAAATGTCTAAATTCAACACTGGCTCTTCCTATCCATAGACTGATTGATATGTCTAGATACTTTCCTGAGCCTAACGCTAATTTTCAAAATTATGTGCGACTTCACAACAAAACAACAACTATTATGTTTTTATTTTGTGAATTTTCCACCCTTAGTTTTTCATGTTCTGGGCAGCTGCCTGATCTTGCAGTTTCTACAGCCGAATCTGGATTAAAAAAATCAGACGGCATTTTTAAGTTGTCACCTAGGGTGGAAAAACACCTTGAAATGGAAAGAGACAAGATTTTTTTTTTTTTTTTTTTTTTTTTTTTTTGTGGTGGTGGAGTGGGGTATAAATGCAATGTAAAATTTTATTAGTTATTGGTTCGGCCATTTTTGTTCAGGAGAAGTTCATTCAAGTTTTTGTACCTAATTTTTATAAACTCTGAATCTTAAAATATTGTCTATTCAATTTTAATACACCTTATAAACCTTCAGAAAATTAATTTTAAAACAGAATGCAATGTAAAATTTTATTATTTAGAGGTTTGGCCATTTTTTTTCCAGAGAAGTTCATTCAAGTTTTAGCACTTAATTTTTATAACTCTGAATCTTAAAATATTATTTATTAAATTGTAATACAACTCATAAACCTTAAGAAAATTAACCTTTTATATTTTTTGTCACCACAAATATATTAAATACAGTATAGAACCATTTATCCAGAATGGTTGGGGTCAGCTGTAGTTCAGATAACTGGTTAGGCATTAAAGCAACATCCATTTGATCAGATTTTAAAATACATGTGGCTGTGTCATTGTCTCTGATTTCAAATTAATTCTTTGATTGCACAGATTAAGAATCAGATTCAATCAAGATCAAAGATTAATCTGAATCTAGTTAACTGGTTTCTGGATAAACAATTCCATACTGTATTAACATTTACATAAGTCAACTAAATACAGTAAACTCTGTCTAAGGCAGAATCGATTGGGACCGAGAAAATTTTCCATGGTAGACAATATTCCGCCTTATGCAAACAGCCCCCTCCTCCGCACCAAAAAAGAGTAAATCATATATTTTTTTACACTTGTAACCTTTCAGTACCATTTTTTAAAAGGAAATTTTTTTTTTATTAGACTTGTTATTAAATTTATTATTTCAAATAATTTCAAAAAACACTTAAACACAAAAATAAATATTACCAATACAAAATTATTTTAAATCTGAAATTTAATGAAAATCATTTATTTAACAAATACAATTACATATTTCACTTAGTAGTTTATAGAATTAAAAGGTAATCTTTTATCGATAGTTGTTTTTTCTTTTGGTTTACATGCATTCTTCAGTAAGACATTGTAAGTCTGTTATTATCAGTATAATTTCTTTGATAAGGCGTCTTGATATGTTTGAATTACATTGCTGTCTTCAAGGTTTTCAGGATCGTGGTCATCTTCATTTACACTATCATTTTTCACATCATGTTAAAGCTCTGTCAAAACATCCATGAATTGTTAGCTGTGCACACAGCACTGAAAAAAAAAAAAAAAGACTGGGTATGAGTCATAAAGTTGTCACTTTGAACTTGAGTACAATCTTAAAGCATAATATATTGTACTTTAGAAAATACATATATTTTCATAAATGTGCATTCTACTAGTAATAATTACTTTTAAATGCAAATTTACATGGGAAATAATGGAATAAGAAAGAATTCCTTAAAATTAAAATAGTTAACGTTCTTTTGAATTACAAAATTAATCTATTACAAAATTTAATTAAAATGCTCGACCGAGAGTATTTGACATATATGTATGTTTTAAAGTTTCATAAACCTTTCATTTTTAAAAAGTCCTTTTTTTCGCCTGATGCAAAATTATGGTTTCAGTGAGCCGTGTCAGTGGGAAAGTTGCCTAGGCCACCAAATGAAATTCTGTTTCAAAAATCCAAATGAAACTATCTTCAAAAATTGAACTTAGTTTTGGGGGCTTTTTACAGTTTTGCATTAATACTAAATTGCAGCATTTGTTTAAAAACTGCAAATAAGTGCTTCAATATGTGCGCATCCTATCTGCACATACTCAGGATTAGCAATCTTTTGCTGATGCAAACATTCACTTTTGCATTAGTTATATACTGGAATTTTTCATTTTGTAGCATTTTCCATTATTAGCATAAAACAAAGTTATTCTAATGAGTTATAGCCAATTTAAATACAAGTGGTTTTAGCTTTTGACTAGACATAAAAATAATTTTAAAATGCAAAATACACTCTTGATTGTTCTAATGTTTTTTATCATATAAAAACAACTTTAGAATCCTTAAGGGCAGGGAATAGTCAGAATAAAATTAAAGGTTGTAACTCTTTTGAAACAGGTGAACTGTCAGCTTTTTATTTACTTATTGACATCATCACTTATTATTTCACTAGTATAATTATATGCTGAAAATGTTCATTCTGCAGCCAGTGATGTAGTAGTAAAAAAACCAGGACATACGCTTTAGGTAGAGGGTATACCCTAAAAAGTATATGCTATAGTGTTTTTGAGAAGAGAGTATACGGTATTCCTTAAAATAATCCAAAAGGTATACTGCATATCCTCCATTACATCCCTGTCTGCAGCCTTTATTTTTCTTAGCATCAAATATAGTTATAAACAATTTAATAAGAAATATAGTACCTACAATATGGATATACACTAATTTACCTTTCTATATAATACTTTGATCATATATATCTGTGTTTGTGCATGCATATGTCAGAGAGAGAGAGAAATAGTATGAGCCCCCCCCCCCCCCCCCACATTTTCTTGAGCATCCCCTACTGTTTACTTCTAGCTACAGCCCTGATTGTATAGTGTTTTGAACCTGTCCAGGCATGTTCTTCTACCATCCCTTACAGTTTGGCCCATGAATTCAGGGACACTCTGTATACATTATATATATATAATATGAATGTCCAAAATATACCAAACATCTACATCTAAAATGATTATAACGTCATAAAACTTGGCAATAATCTTGGTCACCGCTATCTTTAACAAGGAAAATTCATATTAAAAATTTTGTTAAATTTTAATACATTTTTTGATAATTTGTAAATATTCTGGATAGAAATCACTCAAAGACAGACTGCCAAAATGGTGATTTTCTTGTGTCACACTGAGTGTCTTCCTAAACAGTTTTTAGAAAAAAACCCCCACAAATTTACTTTTCAGTGGACACACTAAGAGTAAGCACATGTACTTTTTTTTGTACAATAGTTACGCTTTCACAAATGCAAGATATTTAATAATAGTAAAAAAGTGACAAGTTAGAAGAAAATCATAGTAAAAATTGAATTTTAACTTCCATGCCATATGTGAATACAGTACACTCCCTCAAATACATGCAATTCAGGTCCAGAGATTTCTGGTCACTGTTTTGGTTATATTTTTTAAAACAGTAATTTGAATGTAATAATGCACTCGAAATTATAATGAATGCAACTGTAAGTTTCAATCTTTACATCTGCAACAATGTGCGAATTTTAAGAAATCCACTGTATATAGTGTAAGAACTATCATAATTGTAAAATTAAAACTGTGTAATTGCTGAAAAGTTAATTAAAAAAGTTTATATCGAGCATACTTTTATTTAGGGTTTAAAATTGATGAAATAAATAAATGTATATCTCACATATGATAAAATATATGTATTTACATTCTACTTGGGCCAGAAATAAGAATGGGCAACAGGTCCCCCCTGGGTTGTGCTACAATTTTTTATTAAGTTCAATAAAAATCTTAAGCAATATTAATAAAAGTGTGGTAAATCATACATAAGCAATAAACACTTACTTTTGGCAAAGGTTTTTCCCTGCTAGATGAGTTGCTGAACAGAGCTTTCTTCATTTTACATTTCTTTTTCATTGTCTTCATAGTGTACATTTCTCCAGTAGTCGAAAAAATATTGCTTGCGTATAAAATTCAAATAGACTAATACACAGCAGGCAATATTTATTCAACATGTCACAATGCTGTACAGTGGCTGTTCCCATCAAAACACAAGAGTTAAGCAGCATCAGCTGTGGTTAATACTTTAGACGATGGCTCCTGGCAATGCCACATACTGGCATGCAAAATCTGTGGTGCGGAGAGTACTCTCAGTTGGAGGGAAAGACAAGTGCCACACTAGGTCAGACTGCTGCCCACATGGTGTCTCGTCAAATTGAAGCTGCACATCTGGGTGAATCCAATGACTTCAGGACCTGGTCTGATGTCTACATTCTCCAATGGGCATAAATTAACAACAACAAAATTGAATCTAAATAAATAAATAAAAGTTTGGTTGAAAAAAAGTTTGAAACAGAAATATATTGTAAAACTTCCATTTAATAACAATATACTAGATATGAAGTAGATAACCATTCCAGGTGTTTATTAAATTAAAATTTCATAATATATATATATTAATGAGTAAATCATAAGATTGCTCCACAACCCATATGTAAAGTGAGAAATAATTATCTTACAACTTATCACACACACTATACAAAAAAAAAAATTAAAAAAAAATGTGCCAGTTCTTTATTCAGTACACTGACCAGAAACTCAGATGAAGTAAAATAATGTGATAAAGGGTGAACATTTGATAAATGTGCTAGCTATAAAAGCAAGCTATTGTTGGTATTCAAAACAGAGGCATTTAGTTATTAATTTATATTAGGTTTAATAATTCAAAAAGGGATTAATACAAATGATAATTTTATTCACTTTTAGCAGTTTTGTGTGCCAGTTATTTTTTCAAGAGTAAAATATTTACTGCTGTACTGTTATGCTTAGAAGCCATTTTGAAATTTTTTGATGTAATTTGGTTATGATAGTAAGAAACTTTGGATTATTCAAATAACAGGTGAGTTTTAGTCCATCATATTGCTTGCAACTCTTATTCCGAATAAATTTTCTATTTTTTTCTTTAAAATAATGTAAAATTTATATATATTTTTGAAAAATAAGACCAAATAAGATAAAAGAATTAGACAGTTAGGCTTAACTAACAAAAAACAGCTATGGTAGATATACCAGTAATTGACACCCCTAAAGGAATTTCTTTAAAAAATATTTTTAATTAATAGTTACAATAATTACATTTTAGTTTTATTTATATTATATTAATCTATCAACAATATTTATTCATTCTCATAGTCACACATCCCAATGTAAATCAATTCCAACAATGCATTCTCTGTTCCAGTAATGGACACCCAACAAAAAGTAACAGGTAATTGTTTGATGATTGTATTTAGAACCAGAATTCAATGAAAGCACACTGATGAAACAAAATAGTCATTTTCAAATAAATGTAATAATTAGGATATCAATAATTAATAAAATATTTATGAGAATAATTCACTGTTTAAATTAATATTGTCATTATTACAAGATCAATATTTGTCTTTTTTAAGTAGAAGATTACTAAATTTTAAAGGAATTAAACAGGGGTCGATCCAGGAAAAATTTGGGGCCTGTTTAGGGCCCCTTCACAAAAATCTAATTAATAAAATGGGCCCCTTCACAAAAATCAATTTGATAAAATGGGCCCCTTCGCAAAAATCAATTTGATAAAATGGGCACTTTCACAAAAATCAATTTGATAAAATGGGCACTTTCACAAAAATCAATTTGATAAAATGGGCACTTTCACAAAAATCAATTTGATAAAATAAGGCCCTTCACAAAATTCTATTCCATAAAAACTTACTATTTATTTATTATTTTGTGATGTTTTAAAATGTGTAATTTGTAAACAAACAAGTTCACCAGAGCAGAAAACTTCAGCAAAAGGATTTAAAAAAGTTTTTATTTATAAATCTTTGGTTCGAATTTGATTAACTGGATTTCAACTTTCGTTGTAAAATGTTATTTTTCACAAAAATAACCTTTACTTTTCACAAAATGGGCCCCAAGAAAAAAAACCTGCATCGACCCCTGTTAAATTTATCCAATTATTGTGACAAGGGGGAAGGGGGGGGGGGAGTAAAGGAGTTACTAAAAATTTTTTTTGGAGTACTAGTGAATGTAATCTTATTTCTCATCATTCTTAACAGTTAAACTCCCTGACACTACTTGGTATATTACTTATAGTAATTAGTAGGAATGTACCGAATAGTAAGTGCTTGGCCGAATACTTCTATATTTCAGGATTTGTAAGTTTTTAAAAGTTAAATTTTAAAATAATTTTACATCATATTTAACACAAAGACAATTTTGATTAACAAAACCTTTTCACAATTAAATTTTACAAAAAAAAAAAAAAAAAAAATTAATAAATTTTTTGACTAATTTAAGGATAGTTTTAAAACATTTTTAATTTAAAAAGAATTCCATGGCTTCTTTTGTGAACTGAAATACATCAATAAAATCTTCTAATATTCTAAAACAACTGTCCTCTAAAAAAAAAAAACCACATTAAAATGTTTTCTTAGAGAGAAAAAAAAAAAAAAAAAAACTTAGTACTTTAAATATTTCACTAAAGTCAATTTTTTTTTCCGTTTTTATGCACCCTTTAGAATAAATAAAAATAGTTAAAAATACATAAGGAATGCTTATTTAGTTGTAAAATAATTTAAATTAACAACATGAGCTTCATTTTTACAGATTGTCTTATTATAATAGAATTTTAGAATGATCTATATAAATTTATAATTGTTTTTATGTTAAACCATTAATATGTAATAAAATGCTTCATTTTCAGCTGAGTTTGTCAGGGGTTTTTTTTTCCTTCTTCCTGGTAATAAGTTTTTTTTTTTTTTTCAAATTCTGGCTTAATTGGCTGTTACTTTGTAATAAAGTAATAAAATGAAAAACATTAAAATCTTAGTCAAAACAAGCTATAAAAATTTAGCAATATTTATTTATTTTATTTTATTTTATTTTTTTTTTTTTGCATTCTTTATTAGGCTTTATATAGAGAAAATCTTAAAAAATGAGGTTTTTTTAGAGGACAATATTTTAAAATCAAAAAGAAATTTTGAAAGACTATTTTACAGTCATATAGTGTTTTGCTTGCCATGAAATGAGTAAAAAAAATATTCAAATAGTGACAACTTAGGAATAAAGTTTCTGAATGTACCCAGAAGAGTCTAAAATGGATGATTATTTTCTGAGGTTTGAAATGTACAGAGTGTTCCTAAAATTTTAGAACAAACTCAAGGGAGATAATGCAGTCACAACAGACATTTTCTGTACAGGAAACCAGCATCGTTATCCATTTATTCAATCAAAAATACAGGGTGTTTCACTTCAAGCTGAACCTGAATTTTTGTTCACAACTTTAATAATAGTGAAGATATTTTAGCAAGATTTTCATCATATAAACATTGAAAGTGACTGAATTTTAGTCAGTGACGCAGTATATGTGTACTGTCAACTGCATTCTGAATAATGGAATGTCTAGCTTAGTGTTGTTTGCATGGCAAAAAAATTAATGTTAATCTACAGTTTTAAAAATATTTTTTAAAGCGTTTTCTTTAATAGGTTGGTTTGGCCGAATATCTTGATATTCGGCAAACCAAATAATTTGATATTCAGCCTAATCGAATATTTGGTAGGTAGTATGGCCGAATACATACTGAATATTCATTGCATCCCTAGTGATTAGCATTACAAATATGAAATAAATGAAACTGTGTGGCTGAGTATTTCAAATACTAAATAAAATGATTTAAAAGTAAAACTGCAGAATTGACACTTTAGTTCTTGATCTGTAGATTTACTAGTTTATTTACTACTGTAAATTTAATTAAGTTTTTTTTTTTTTTTTTTTTTAATGCACAGTTTTGTCAGAGATGAATAATCAAACAATTAAGACAGAAAATAACAGAATTTTAACAACTTGTGCGACTTAAAAAATTATCCTTATTTAAATAAGGAGGGCTTGAGCCCCATGAACCCCTCTACTTGTTATGCCCTGTAATATTATTACTTGCTTCTTGATTGGTTTGGTTGATTGCCAGACTATAAAATATGCATAGCACGGTTTTTAAAAATAATCTAATTTGATTACAATGTTAAATTTTTTTTAATTACGTGATGTTAATAAAAGCAGCTATTTATTAAAAAAAATTGTTATTAATTTATGGTAAGTGCAATTTAAAAATTAAATTTGTTCACTTAGTTTTTCAATTAAATCAGCAGATTTTATACACGGTAGACGCTGGTCCTAAAGCCTTAAAAATAAATGAAATTTTGTAAATTATCATTTGAATATAAAATTCAAAGTTTTCAATTATTGTCAAAACAAAAACATGCAATTTGTGCAAGAAAATAAGGATGCAAATCACTTTGCTTTAATAAATTCTACAAAGTATTTTGCTGGCCGAGACCAAGTACTCAAAACACCACTATTTAACATGTAACAGATATGTGAAACTAAAAAGTTTCAGAAAATATAAACGCCGATAAGATAACTTTACATTCATTTGTGTTGGTATAATCATCACTGTCTTATCGCGAACAGCATACAATTTCTACATCTTAGAATTTACCTTACAAATAATATTTTTACAAAATTACAAGACACACATTGCAAATTCACTGACCTTTCTCTTCATACAGATGTTTCCTGTGGCAATTTCTCAAACGGGTGAATATATTCCCCGCTACTTCAAAACATTTGATAAAAAGCACACTCATAAGTAAATCATAAATAAAAAAATATATTGTATAAATAAAATAAATCCCAGAAAAATACACGTGGACTACAGAAACGGCACGCAGAGACAGGGAGTTGCTAGGGTTGTAATATTGAATGTACGCTGCGCAGTTTGCCATTGGCGATATTTCTGATTTTGCGGATTTCTTCACTTGGCGACAAGAGTGCTGAAAGTGTATACATTTTGGAGTATCGCATCTCGTCCCGGTATATTGACGATGAAATATAAGCGGGCACTTGATGTCAAGAACACATGTCATTTGACATTTGAAGGAGGCTGCTTTAAGACCTATAAGCTACAAGGCTATTGTTTCGAATGATCCATATTTTTTATTCACAGAAATATATACAGGACTTTGACAAATTTCATAAATCTTCTTCTTGAGGACGGGACAGACACAAAGAAATTGACAGCACTGAAGATACACACGCAGATTCCATGCCTCACCCAAGATTCGAACCTTGGCTTTCATCATGGCTGTCGCCTCCGCTACCAACCACGCTGCCGAAGAAGTTCTCTTTGAATCTATGTTAAAGAAGTTTTACGTTTACAAAAATTGTAAAAACTGCTAAGATGAAATCGGAAAACATCGGTGAAAAAATCTCATTTAGACATGTTTCTGCCTAAGCAGGTGTAATCTCAAAATATTTCTTTCTCCAAGACAATGAAAACTTTCCGTTTAAAACAGCATTCAGTTTTAGATCGGTTCCGTTTTCACAAGTATCCTCTAAAACTGCTAAAACTTATCCACTCTAGAGTAGACCTGTAGAGAGTATAGACGTATTACAGTGAAACCTGTGAAAATGATACCGGTCTACAACGGAATCCTGTCTGAAACTGAAAATAATTTAAGGTTCGACGAAAAGAACACCAAACATTTAAACCTGCAAAGACGGAATCAATTTAAAGAACACCAAACATTTAAACCTGCAAAGACGGAAACTTATCTAAAATGGAGCTTTTTTCAAACCCTTGCAATTCCTTCTTGAAAGGTTTTACTGTGTTACATCGAAATCTGTAAAAACGAAATCTCAAGCGGGCTAGCTGGCACTGGTCTATGACGATAGGGCACAAACACTTCCGCTGGACGATCCGGTATAAACACTCTGTAACACGGCTAGCTGGCACTGGTCTTCGGCGATTCTATCCCGTCGCTGCCAACATTTGTCGGATTCGCTCTAAGTCCACCCAACTTTGAAGAATAATCCGGTATTTTAATATGCTGCCACCACCGATATGATTACGTGATATCGGTCACGTTATGAGAGGTATATTGAGAAAAAGACAACCTCTTTCAATTAAACTTAAACGAATAATTTATTTACACAGTCTTTACAAATAACAAGACAATATTTGCAATTACAAACTCGTATATAGTTGATCCAGTTCCACATTAAATAAAATACAGAAAATACGTTCTGTGTACTGCTAAACTACGCTAATTAACTCAGATACGAGAGATTCCTATTAATCTCACAAACACTTTATCTCTTCACTCCAAGAGATCTCTTTCAACCCACGTGTAGTGCACTCTCTGCTACAACCCACTCGTTTCACCCCCACGTTAAAACTAATCCCTCTCTCCGGTCACCACCAGAGCATTCCTCGTAAACGGGGCTGCTCCCCTCTTTGCCAGAGTTCCTTGACAGAACGTAATCCTCTTATGATGGATCTGTCTTCTTAGGGAATGGGTGAAATCTGTCTTATCTATAAGCTTGCAATCGAAAAACTCCTTCTACTATACTAAACCTTCTTTCAACTCAGATCATGTCACTCACCTACTCAGATTAAGATTTCCAGATAGGAAAGGAATGTTATTTTAAAGCTTTACAGTACACAGTAGATAAGCACACAAAAAGATAATATCACATAACAATAGTTCTAAGCCTAAGTTCCTAACAATAGTTCTAAGCAATAGTGAAAGCCTGACACCCCCACCTTAGCGGAAAATATGCCATTTAGGGGCTAATTTTCCTCAAAACTATGTAATATCTAAGAGTTCAACAGTTCCTTGGTAGGTTTCTTCATTACTATAATTACATACACATTTCAAGGTGTCGGAAAATTACCTACTGACATCTCTAATGAACCATATACTAATGTGATAACTATAGAAAAAAAATTACACAATATGCTAAGACACTTTTGTAAACACAAGATGCAAATACAATTATAAATACACAAAAAAATAAAAGTTACACTAGGATTACGCCATTTCAATGTCTGTCCTTAGACTGGCATTGCTGGAAGCGATACTACTTTTTCCTTCCTGTTCTTTCTAGTTAACCTAATAGGTACAGCCCTTTTCGCAGTACACCCGCTTGAATGGCTAACTTCTGCCTCTGATGTCTTAATTAAATTTTCCTCTAACCAATCAGGCACTTGCCTGTCCTAGTCCTCTTTGTACGTAATAAAGACATTGTACAATTTCTGTTTTATCTTAACCCTCTCCGGTTTACGATCAATCCGATTTTTCTCCGTTTCTACCAGTTGTATAGGACCCATAAATAATTCCTTATTTTTCCTCAAGATTGATTTCATATCTCCAACTTGAATATTTGTTAACCCTTTTATTTCAAACACCTTCCGGTCCTTAATTTCCGGTTGTTCTCTATCTAATAAAAGAGTTTTCTCACGGTCTTCAAATTCCCCGTCACTATCAAAGACAATATCAACTACTTTATTTTTAGCCATACATTCTCTCATTTCATTCTGATACACCAGTTTCTTACTCCCGTCCACTAACTCAATTATATATGCATGCTGACCTGTTTCTTCTTTCTCTCCATCACTCACCTTCGATTCCCTCGTTAACTGACACTCTAAACATGATTCACAAAATGTTTTAGCTTCCTCAGCCATGTCTTTCCAATAAAATGAATGCTTGATTCTTTCTAACATTTTCATAACCGCGTGATGTTCTCCATATAAGGAAGTATGCCCTAATTTTAGAATTTCCTCCCTTCTAATTTTGAGTATTACTAATTGAGCTACAGTTTCGTCTACTGATTGTGTCGTCTAGTTGCAAAACCGGCCAACTCCTCAAAATTTGAAAATGTGTTTTTTCAGCTTTTTAAGTTCTAAGTAAACTTTTCTACCATCTGGAAACAAGAAACAAGCCTAAGCTGGTCAAATCCCTGTGTTATATGCGTTTGAAAATCATGATGTGCTGCAAAACCGGCCAAATCCATAAACTAGTGAGGTTCAAAAGCGGCCATCTCCATATCCGCTAGATGGTACTTCTGCTTCTCTCCACAGTAACCTCTCACTTGTTGATTAGATTAATGTTATAGTGTTTTCTCTTGCGTGTGACTGCTCCTCCTTGGTGCATACAAAGTTTCTAATAATTTAGTTTGGTGTTTCCTCTGACTATGAAAAAGTTTGGGGAGGAAGTATCTCCTAATCAATCAAGGAAAAAGAAAAGTGACCCTACGACGTGGAAAAGGAAAAAAGCCAAAGTTCACCTTGCGATAACCAGGTGCGGATTAACATATTTTTATGCTTTAGGCAAAATACTTTTCTGTGCCCTCTCTCTTCGCTTTCATAAAACTGTAATTGAAATTTCTCTGATAATTTAAGAATTTTTTAATCTATTTAATTTTTTAATAATATATTCTTCCATTTAATTTTTTTTTATAAATTTTAGTATTTTGAGGATTGTAGATGCGGAATGAACGGGCTTTTGCTACAGTTAAAATCTGAGAATACATTTGTGATTACATTTTCATAATTTCTGGCATTATTTTTTTTCAGTTACTGACTGCCCTACTGGTAATACAAGAAATCCAAGGTGTAGGCACTCTTCAAAAGCTTACCAATGCTCCTCAACGCTTCCCCGAACATTTTTGTGTGTTTGCTACCCCTAAAAACCCAATATTACATTAAATTGAGTAAAAATTAATTTCTGATTTGTTGCAAACCGTCCAACTCCAAAGTAAGTTGCAAAGGTGGCCAAATCCAAAACAAAGATTTGAACAACACCCTCATTTCATGTGCCCCTGCCACCTTATTTTGTGTTTTCAAATATACTGTCTTAACGACTATAAAACTAAAGAGTTTTGGTTCTAATCTTATTTTGGCTAAGTGTGGTAAAAAATCATCTTTTTCTCAAAATTTTACTTTTTGGAGATGGCCAGTTTTGCAACTAGACGACACAATTCCTCTTTATGATATAATAACCCATTCACAATATAATAAGGCCCTCTATCATTTTCAGCTAATTCCCAAGCTTTCTCTGAATTTTTACAATTCATTTCTGATTTCTGAAATATATATTTGAACTACTTTCCTTAACTTCATCAACCTTACTTTTCTGTACCACCGTTTTTTCCTTTTCATGACTTTGTAAATTTACCGATCTCATTTTTACGGCATAACGGTCACTCTTATCATTTCCACAATCCTTTCCCCTTCCTTCACTTTATCCCTGCTACCTTCCTTACATTCCCTTCCTACTGATTCTCTTAATGATTTCTCGTGGTTGAACCCTGCCAATTCATTAGCCACGTCAGGATGTAAAATCACCTGTTCCTTACTATTATCAATTATTGCGCAAAGTACATCCTGATGAGTTACATTAGTTTGACCGCGTTTTGGAATAGCTAAAGGTACTCGAATTAATGGCGATTTAACTGCCTAGCTGGTATTAAATCTTTATGAATGACACTTATTTCGCAACCCGAATCCACTAATCCATTTCGTATTTTCCGATTTACGCTAACCTCAATATTCTCCAGTTTATTTAATTTCTCTCCAATAACTTTAGTTCTCCAACCCCCTTTTGCTCCAATTCTTGCCATAATCGCTCCCCTTGGTAATTTTTTAATTCCTCGCACTGAGACATTATTTATACTAGCCCTTGATTCTTGTTGGTTATTAACCTGCCTATTTCCTTCATTATTTCCTTTAGTACAAAATCGTTGGTAATGCCCCCATAAACCGCACTTGAAACAGGTAGGCGTCGCATCGTTAGGTTTCATATATTACGGTTTTCTCCCCGAAAATGGACTAACTTCATCATTCCTATTTTATCTCCAATTACTACTAAATCCCTCATCTTTTCCCCTTCTAGAATCTTCATTATTTGCATACTTTCTTTACCTTTATAACCCTTATAAATTACCGCATAAGATTTTTGTTTAGCATAGAGGAAATTATCACATTCCTTAGCAATTTTAGACACTTTAAACCAATTATTCTGCTGAGTGTGGTGGTTGGATGATAGTTCCTTTTTTTCATACAGTGGAATCTTGTTAATATTCCAAATAATATATATTTGGGCTTGTGATCAAAAGAATATAGAGGGTACAGTATTGTTATGGCCGCAAAAGACCACTTCGACATGACATTAATTATTAAAACAAAGATTTGTTAAATAAATTATTCATGCAAATTTATAATCAAGAACAATGAAGATAAAATTAAAATATTACCTGCATCAACCTACAAAGGAACACAAGTGAGAGACGTGATTAAAAGAACTTGCACTGAAAATTGCAGCTTCAATATTAATCTTTATTTATAAAGAATCTTGAAAAAGGAGTATTTCTGAGGGAATCTCTTCTTTATAGATTCACCTCTATTTCTTAAATTATAAGTACACAACTGACGTTTTAAATAAACACCATCATAAAGAAATTAATGACATTTTTTCTCTTGGGAAACTCGGATATGTTGATTTTTAAAAGAAAATAAAACATACGACTTTATCAAGCAATTTGTAGAACACTCGAATGACAATAAGCCATTTTCGCCATATATGCCAGGTTCCAGTGAGCTACCATCACACACAACCGTCTTTTTTTTACGTTGGTGGAGAAGATTTTTATTGTTGCCGTACTCAGAGTAAACTAATAAGGAGGTGAAATTCATCATAATTTCTTTTAAAAAAGAAATATTTTTTTTATATCGTAGCTTTAGACGCATAACATTTTTTTACAGCCAGGCAAGTCATCACGTTACACTCTAGCAGCCCACATCTCTGTGTGAGTGTCGAAAGCGTGCAGCATCCGCGCGCGAAATTCTAAAAGATAGTCACGTTTTAGCATTATGGGCAAATCCAGCCACCTCATTGGTCATTTAGTCGTGTCCTTTCCAGAGAGTAATCCCTTGGCGGTAGAGAAAACGTCGCCAACTCACTTGTCTATTTCTATGGTTAGAAAAACGAAAAGGAAAAAATTAAGTTGGTAATTTTGAAGCGAATGTTATATTCAGCTTTCGTTTAAAATACACCATTGAAAATAAATGAATGTTTAATGACATTTTATAAAACGAGAGTGGAACGGTTTAGATTTTAAGCTGTATAAAGATTTTAAAATATGACAGATACTTTTTCAGAAAATGGAAATTAAAAAAGAAATTCTGCTTTTTTTGCTTTTTAAATCCAAAAGAATATGAAAATTCACACATTGCTCTAAAAAATTTAATAACCATCGTTAGAAAAACATTTTCTATAGCTTAAGATAGTATAAAAAACATAATATATATATATATATATATATATATAAGTTCTTATTAAATAAATATAAGCGTCAGTACTGAACATTTTCAAAAAATTCTGTCCAAAAGAAATTAACTAAAAAAACGCTGTAAGTTTTTAAATAAATTTTAAATATAAAGAATAAACATTACAAAAAATATTATATCAAAACTTTTGTATATCTAAGTTGATTTTTTTTTTCTTATTTATGATATGCTGTCCTTTTAAAATAAAAGTTTAATATTATATATATATATATATAAATTTAAAAAATATATATAAATTAATTCAATTTAGTATTTATACAGGTGTAATCCATTAAAGCCTTATGCTAATGTTTACTTGTCTACTTCAAATAAATAATGCTCTAAGCCATCTCATAACATCGCAAATTTTCTTATTATTAATCTGATGGTATTTCACATACGCGTACAGTTTTGAAAATTATTGGTGGGGCTCACTCTCTTTTAAACAAGTAAGTGTATGTGAGTGTAAAAAGATCGATTGACAATTTAATGTTGCCTTTTGCTTTTTTAACTCCCTTTTAAAGAAATTAAACGTAATCGTATATTGATAAATAATTACAAGTCAAATAAAACATTAAGACAATATAAAAAATCGAATGTACAGACCCGTTTATAAAATTATACTCGCTGATGTTAGCAAACCGTTTATAATAAAATAGCAATAAAATTTGACTTTGTATAACTTTTTTTTTTCTTTTTGTGGAATATGGATTTTTTGTATATAAAAAATTCAAACGTTGAGCATTTTAAATTTAAAAAATAGAGTGAAATTTTTTTCCTAATGCCATTTATTCTTATAACAAAAGAAAAATAGGAAAAATGGAACATTTAAAAATTCTATAAAATACTAGAAAGTTAAAAAAGAAAAAAAAACTAACGGCTAGGCCTACAGGCACAGGTAGATTTCGAAGACGCAGACCATGGGGTGCCTGATTATTGAGAATTGCAGAAAAAAAAATTACCTTTTTGCCATGATGCGGCAGATGGAACCGCCCACTCTGAAATCTACATGTGTTTATAGGTGGACCCAGCGGACATTTTTTTTTTTTTTTTTTTTTTTTTTTTTTTTTTTTTTTTTCTGTAAGGGTTGGTCTTATAAAAATTTGTCAATATAAAAGCTGTAGATAATATTAAGAGAATTTTTAATACATTTAATCGGATTTTATATCTCGTGAATTGATATAGTTATGAATTTTTTTTTCTTCTAAAACCCCTATCTCTCCCCCACCTTTGAGGACATTTTTAATAAAATTAAAAAACTGACATACATAAATTTTTGGCCCTTTTCCTAGAAGTAATAATAACTTTAAACGGATTCGATATGTATAAAAATTAAGAAGTTATTTTTTTTCGTTTTCACAAAAAGCCCCTTCATTTGCCCGCTCCCCCCCCCCCCTGGTTTGATTTTGACCATTAAAGAACTTGACCGAAATTTTATGTATGAGTTTGGAAGAGATTTGTGCAGAATTATTGAAGTTATCGTGTTCATAAAAAAGTGATATATATATATATATATAATGTTTTAAACTGGGGTTGGTTTTGGGTTCTAGGAGTCATGATCGGTGTAGATCAATAAATAATAGTTTAATAGATCAAATAATAGTTTTAAAATTAATTAAATTATTATATGTTTTGAAAACAATTTAGAAATCCTGAATACATAATTTCAGTAATCTTTCTTCTCTTTCCTGTTACCATATGTTAAAACAAGAAACAGAGCAAAAATTATAATTCTTAATAAATTCACTAGTTCGCACTTTCTACCGAGCATAAATCAAAGCAGAGAATCTTCCATAATTGCGGCCCACATCAAATTAACACATTGTAATAGAAATTTTTTGGAACAACGCGAGTTGCAGTCATGAAATTAGGCGAGATTTTTACAATAAACATTCAAAGCTTATAAAAGAGTGTTTCAGAAAAAACTTCTTTTACTTTCATACTTATTTTATGGGGACTTATTTCATGAATATTATATTGGTTTTAGCTATAATGCCTTTCTTTAAAATAAAAGTACATGACAATTAATTCATTTTCGAATTAATTTGGGGGAGGGACGCTCTTCCCTTCCCAATTTTTATCCAAACTTGATAAAACTAGTAAATCTACAGATCAGAGGCCTCAACGTCAGCTCAAAAAATCATTGTTCTTACTAATTTTTAACATTATCTGAAAAATATTTGACACACTAAAATTCAATCTTTTTAAGTTATTTATACATTGATAAGAATATAAATTTATCGAAAGTTTCGGAAATTTTAGAAGTATCCCCTTAAACACAATGTTATGCAATGATAGGATAAACTACTTGTTACTGTATTTTTTCAGAATAACAATACATTATTTCAGGGGGGCGGAGCCCCCCTGAACCCCCCGTTGTCGCTTTAATATTCTATTCTCAATTTCCAGTAATTGTGCTATTTTATTTCTTGAGTATATGTCTGAATGTATTTGCAATTTTCATTTCATTAGAATAACCATCTCTTTGTACAAGAGATTTTATCCTATCCTTAAAAGAATAATTATATTTCAACTACTAAACATCATATGTTTCTGAAGTTGAATAAAATTTCGTGTATTAAATTATACTTATACAAATTTAAATTCCTCTTATTTGACCTATATTCAATTTACGCATTCAACGTTTTTATTATTTTCATTTGGAAAACCGATTTGGTAATCATTTTTTAGTACTTAAAATAAATTCTCATCTATTTCATTAAAAAAAAAAGCATATTAAAAACTTAAAACCCGAAAATTGGCAATTTTTAATAAAACTTCGCGTAAAAATAATGCGATTCACTTGAATTTTCCTTTGTTGATATTCTTTGAAATATAGTTGCTTAGCAACCATTTATTGAAACAGAGAAAAAAAATGCACTGGAAATTTTTGTAAAAAATGATAGAATAAAATGTATTATATTATTAGAGCAGATGTATAAAATTGCACCAAACATTGTACACCTAATTTAAAAATCTGACGAATGTATTAACAAAATTTCAAATTAATTTGAATAATTTAAGACCTGACTTGATAAATTTTAGCCTTCATAACTTACCCATTAAATACATTAATCAAATGCGCCATTTTATTTCAATGGATGAAAATTTTCAAAATCGTCTGAATTCCCATAGGAAAGCATTATGACCTAAAAAGAAATGTTTTCCGTAATCTTATTAAATTTATATTCGTGATTTCCTATTGTTTGTGTGAATGATTCTAGTATACCTTGGATTTCGTTCTACACAGTGGTTTTATTAGGATAAGCAAAAATTCAGAAAATAATTACATGTTATCCTAGTACCTAAATAGCAATATTTACTTACCTGCCAACCACGAAACACTCGCATCTGATAGATAAGTTGAATAATATCTCGTGCACAAAAGCAACTTATGGAAATGTAAACTGAATCTACTGTATTTCACTTATATCTATTGCAGAAATCTAGTGTTATTACAATTTTTGTTTCGGAAAAACAGTTTTGATGGTCATTCTATAATATTTATTTTACATACGTACATCTTGATCTAACTCGATGGAAATAGCATACTAAAATCTCTCAATAAAATATTAAAATCACCCAATAAAATATTGTAGCAAAATAGTCTGAATTATTTGAATTTTATTATTTTGATATTCTTTAAAATTTAGTTGCTAGGTTACGGTTAAATTAAAGAGGTAAATAAAAATAAATGCATTTTAAAATTTGCAGAAAATGATAGAATAAAATGTATTATATTATTAGAACAGATGTATAAAATTGCACCAAAAATTATACACCTAATTTAAAAAATCTGACGAATGTATTAACAAAATTTCAAATTAATTTGAATAATTTAAGACCTGACTTGATAAATTTTAGCCTTCATAACTTACCGTTTAAATACATTAATCAAATGCGACATTTTATTTTCAACGACTGAAAAAATTCAAAATCGTCTGAATTCCCATAGGAAAGCATTAGGATCAAAAATGAAATGTTCTATATTTTCCGAGCGAATGAACCAAATGTAACTAAAAACTATACAGCTAATTCCGGGTATCTCACCAACATACCTACCAAAAATCAAACTAATCGGATCATTTTTACGGCAGTTATCGCGGAACAGACAGACAGACAGAAACCAAAAACTTTTCGGGTCTCAACAGTAAGCCTTCACTGACGTTTCGGCAATTAGGTAATTTAAAAAACATTATTGATGAGTTTTTCTTAGAGAATTTTTCCTTTACCGTTTTTCTGATGTTGAGGATAGATAATTTTCATTCCTCCCCCCCGCCGTCCAATAGTTTTTTTTTTTTTTTTTTTTGTTGGTACTATTTACACTGATGTTTAACGAGAATTTATAATATTTAATATATTTTTATACTATCTCCAAAGTCCAGAAAAAGTCATTTCTGATGATAGTTATTAACTTTTTCTAGGTTAATTAGGTTAACTTCTATGTTCCCTTATATTAGGTTAATTTCTATGAAAAAACAGAAGCATTATTTAATATTCAATTTATTAAAATAAAATAATGTATTAAAACTTCAATTCATTTTATAAAATTTCCTGTTTTATTTAAACGAAATGCCCAATATTAAAAAGAAAAAAAAATAAGGCTTTTTAAATAATTTACAATTGTTTGCTGTAGGGGTGATAATAATCAACAGTATGAAAAACGGCCATACTAATTAACATTTATTATTAGTCATGTTTTTTTTAAATACTTACATTTAAGAGAGGAAAATCGGACACCAGTTTGGATGTAGCATTCAAACATTTAAATTTTTTTAACAACATCTACACTACATCAAGGACTGTCATTAAAACGAAACTGACACTATATTTGTAAACTGTTCAATTTTTGAAAATTTCCAAGACATATCGGAGTGCGCCAAATCTAAAACGCCAAGCATCAACCGCGTCATTGACACGTGACTGATAACAGCGAATGAGGACGCAGTTCAAGCCAATAATGCTAAAAAGTGACTATCTTTTGAGAATCTCGCCATCCGCGCTGACAGGGCATGGAGGGGAGGGGGTGCCAAAAATTGAAAAACACCAATCGGCAGAAATAAAAAATTACGTATTAGAAACATTTGAATTTGATTGGCGAGGGGCGGAGCTTAGAACAGGAAGTGAGCATAGGCAAAGGATGATATCGAAGCTTCTAGTAAAATCCAATACCGGAAGTACAAAGGTAACAAAAAGATTCCTATCATTTTTAAAAAGCGAAATGTTATGAAATAAAGAAAAGTTTACAGGGGAAGTTTTAAAAAGGAAAGAAACAAAATAATTTTGAATGTGAATTTTAAAATTAAATGAATAAGGACTAATAAAATATTTCTTAAATTGAATTAAAATATGGCAGTGATTGTAAGAACCACAACACTGAGTTAATCCAATATGCGTTGCGGTTTCCTCATCTAAAGTATTTAACAACTTATCCGTGACAATTAACAGACTAACCTTCTCATACGTATCTGCACCTCTAATCTTACAATAATTTTCCCACGTTGCTATTAAACGCGATACAAATAATACATGAGTTTCATTTTGATTCCTTCTAGTCTTCTTAAAATTTTCCAAACACGCCTTCGGTGTCGGCTCGTGTTCCTTTAGAACTAATACCTTTAATTTATCATAATTCTCAATTTGTTCCCTAGTAGTATAAATTAACAAGTTATCGGCCTTACCTCCTAACATACTTAATAGAATTTCAGCCTGCTGGGTTTCTGGTACATTTTTTGTTTGGAATGTTCGTTCTAAACTCTTAAAAACAGATTCCATCCCCCTGTCCCTTCTGGAACTTTGATAGACAAAGTTTTAACACTTTTAATCAATTTCTCCAGGCTACTCTCATGATTAGATTCTCTAGTCCCATTAGAGTTATTTGCGAACTTTGAATTTTTAGCCTTTCCAGCACTAACTCATGTTCCAATCTCCATTTTTCAGACCTTTCTTCTCTATCTAACGTTTCTCGTTGTAACTTTCCCCCCTTTCTAACTTTTCTCGTTGTAACTTTTCCTCCCTTTCTACCTTTTCTCGTTGTAACTTTTCCTCCCTTTCTACCTATCCTCGTTGTAACTTTTCCCGTTCTATTACTAACGTTTCTTGTTCTAACCGTTCCGTAACAATAGTGCTAGATAATTCCATAACGGCCCCTTCTTCATATTCGTCGCTCTCCACTATCTTTTTCTTAAGCTGAAACCTGGTATCATCTTCCGAGAATTCAATCCCCAACTCTTCACATATCGTCTGAAGATCCACCCTTTTTATTTTTAGTAAGAAAGCCATACCTTCTACCGATAATTATTATCACCCTACAACAATACTTAAGCACCATATCAAATTAATACTTCCTCAAATCCTACCCTCATAAGTTAACTCCACATATTATACTATTTAACATCATATTTCAAATCAATAATAATAAATTGATAAATTTCCTTAAACAATGGTACCCCACAATTTGCTTTCAATAACAAGTAAAATAATTTCAATTTGATTACTATGCAATACAGATTTAAACTTATACAATTAAATAACAAAATACAATTTACAGAATACTGATACGTTGCAAGTTGAATAAAAACACTGATGCCAATCACAAAATAGAGATATCCACCTAACAAAAATTTGCATAAAATACACCTAAATTCATAAATTTAATCTAAATAAAATACACTGCTCAAAACAATTAAAGGATATTTGAAGTTTTATATAAAATAAAGATATAAACGAAATTTTTTTTGCCGAAAATAGAAGAAGAGAATCACAAATGCAAATTTTTCTGGTTTTCAAACTGTGGAGTATGCAAATTTTGAGTTCGATGTCAAAAACGTCGCTTCAGCGGCAGCGAATGAAATTTGACTTTCAACTGGATAAAAGAGAATGAAGACAAGGATGGTCGGCATTCAGTGATTGCTTTGTTTCGATCAGTACGATGTCTCAGCGAAGTCATTTGACAGATTCAGAAGCTTGGAGAATTGTTGGTAGGTTAGAAGGGGGCCAAACTCAAGCCGAAGTAGCGCAAGCCATTGGAGTGTCACAAAGTGTCATTTCCAGGATCTGGAACCGTTTTTTGGAGAGTGGATGTGCAGGCCGAAGACCAGGGCAAGGTCGTAGATGGGCAACAACGCCCAATGAAGATCGGTATTTAGCGTTAACAGCTCGGAGACACCGAAACATGAACGCTACTCTTCTCCAACAACACCTTCGCTCGGCTACAGGCACCACGATTTCAACTCAGACTGTCCGAAACTGGCTCCATGCTGTAGGTCTGTATGCTCGCCGACCGATGGTATGTGTTAGATTAACATCAAGGCATCGTCGCGACCGCAGGGAGTGGGCAACCGAGAATGTCAACTGGAGGAGAAATGAATGGAGCAATATTCTGTTTTCTGACGAGTCCCGTTTTTCTGTGCATCCGGATAATAGGCGTATTTTCATCTGGAGGGACCGTGGCAGTAGGAATAATCCTGCGTTCGTGCACGAAAGTGTCAGATTTGGCGGTGGATGAGTGTTGGTGTGTGGTGGCATCTCCATCGACGGGCGCACTGACCTCTACATCATTCGAGATGGAGCTCTGACTGGTCGCCGATATAGGGATGAGATCCTCAGACCTATTGTAGTCCCTTACGCTGCAGCAATCGGAGATAACTTCATTTTAATGGACGATAACTGCAGGCCACATCGTGCAAACCTGGTGGAGGATTTCCTTTTCGAGGAAGGAATCGTTCGAATGGAATGGCCAGCGTGTTCTCCAGACATGAATCCAATCGAGCACGTTTGGGACGCTCTAGGAAGACGAGTTTCTGGCCGCCAACAACCCCCACAAACTCTCCAAGAACTGGAAAGAGCTCTTCTGGAAGAGTGGGGCAGAATACCCCAACTCGTCATTAATAGCCTCATTGAGTCCATGCCTCAAAGGTGTTCAACGTTGCTGGCCGCCCGTGGAAACCATACCCCCTACTGAAAATGATTTTCTTTGAAGAAAACACCTTTTCTTATTCTTTTTTTCTCATATGCACAAATTGTGTTTTTTTCCTTTTGTACACAAATGCGCAATAAAATGCATTTTTTTCTGCCAAACATGTGTAATTTATTCTCATATAACCTACTATGTCTGTCGACCATGTATCAATCAGCTAAAAAGTTTCCCAGATACAAAATCCACCTAAAACTGCAATATCCTTTAATTGTTTTGAGCAGTGTATTTCAATTTCCAAAATTAGTTCTCACATTAAAGGGTAAAATCACAGCCCTTTTTTTTTCTCTGGGCCTTCAATTCTTCCTTGAAGGTTATTTCAATTAAATTTAAATACTACCCAAATTTGCCTCCCTCATTTAATATCAGTATTTCAAACTTAAAACAATATCACTTAATTTAAATATTACAATAATAATAATTTAAATTTAAGAAATTTCAATTATTCCTTCCAACTATTAACAGAATGCATTAATTTTAATCATTAATCTTATCCGTTTAAAGAAAAATTAGCAAATCAATTCTAGTAAACAATATTAGATCCTTTTCTTAAAACAATAGGGTAAAATGGCTGTTAATATCTTATTTGATTTAGCCCAATTATTATATTGCACACTATACACACAAACACTACACACATACACTACACACAGCACAAACACTTCCGTTGGACGATCCGGCATAAGCACTCTGTAACACGGCAAACTGGCACTGGTCTACGACGATAGGGCACAAACACTTCCGCTGGACGATCCGGCATAAATACTCTGTAACACGGCTAGCTGGCACTGGTCTATGACGATAGGGCACAAACACTTCCGCTGGACGATCCGGTATAAACACTCTGTAACACGGCTAGCTGGCACTGGTCTTCGGCGATTCTATCCCGTCGCTGCCAACATTTGTCGGATTCGCTCTAAGTCCACCCAACTTTGAAGAATAATCCGGTATTTTAATATGCTGCCACCACCGATATGATTACGTGATATCGGTCACGTTATGAGAGGTATATTGAGAAAAAGACAACCTCTTTCAATTAAACATAAACGAATAATTTATTTACAGAGTCTTTACAAATAACAAGACAATATTTACAATTACAAACTCGGATATAGTTGATCCGGTTCCACATTAAATAAAATACAGAAAATACGTTCTGTGTACTGCTAAACTACGCTAATTAACTCAGATACGAGAGATTCCTATTAATCTCACAAACACTTTATCTCTTCACTCCAAGAGATCTCTTTCAACCCACGTGTAGTGCACTCTCTGCTACAACCCACCCGTTTCACCCCCACGTTAAAACTAATCCCTCTCTCCGGTCACCACGAGAGCACTCCTCGTAAACGGGGCTGCTCCCCTCTTTGCCAGAGTTCCTTGACAGAACGTAATCCCCTTATGATGGATCTGTCTTCTTAGAGAATGGGTGAAATCTGTCTTATGTATGAGCTTGCAATCGAAAAACTCTTTCTACTATACTAAACCTTCTTTCAACTCAGATCATGTCACTCACCTACTCAGATTAAGATTTCCAGATAGGAAAGGAATGTTATTTTAAAGCTTTACAGTACACAGTAGATAAGCACACAAAAAAGATAATATCACATAACAATAGTTCTAAGCCTCTAGCTGCCAGTGAAAGCCTGACAGCAGTTTTTATTATTTTTGTATCCATGATTCACTAAACCAGTTCAAGGTTCAGGGAGGATCCAGACTTTCCACTTGGCTACGCCACTGATCACAGCGCCACCTTCAAGTCAATTTTCTCAAAAATTTTATACGAATCTTGGTCTAATTACAGTACGTCTAATTATAAAATTTCGTCGAAAAGTATTCATAAATTTTCCACTTAAAACTGCAGAAAATCTCTATCACAGCGTCCGCTTCTGGGAGAATATCTCTATTTTCAACTGGGACCCGATACCCACAGTCAAAAGCGTATATATGAAGTTTGATTCAATTCTATTCTTCATAACTCCATACACTTTTCGATGATACAAAGAAAAATCACTATCAAAGCGCCCCCTTCCAGGGGAAGATGCCCAATTTCAACTGGGACCCGACGGCCATAGTCAAAAACATATATATGAAATTTGGTTCAAATCTATGCATAACTTCGTACACTTTCCGATGATAGATTAAGGAAAATGACAAAAAAAAAAAAAATCGCTATCACAGCGTCTTCTTTCAGCTAAATACTCTCAATTTCAACTGGGACCTGCTGGCTACAGCCAAAAACCAAAGACGCTGGAAATCAAAAACATATATATAAAGTTTGGTTCGATGCTATGCATAACTTCATTACACTTTCCGATGATACAAACAGGTCACATCACAGACATATTTTGTAAAAATGCTATGTATTTTTCGGTATCTCTGACCCCTAAAATGTGGAAAACTGGAAATCGATTACAATACTTAGATAGAATAAAGTAAAAAAAGAAACCGTAATGCAAAGAAAAAAAGAGATTTATTTTACTTCTTAAATAGTTACAACAATCAAATAAACAGATAATTCAAACAAAATGAATATAACATATAGCATTTATATGCTACTTGCAAAAAAGCAATTTACAGTTTTTTAAAGCTCAAAACATTTAAATAATTTCATGTTTTGATTTTCTACACACATTTAATACGCTCCATTAAACTATCGGCTATATAAAAATAATTATTAAAAAAAAAGATACAGTCCTGTAAATCTTTAACAAGTTTAATTAAGCAAATGAATGATTCATGAATAAAAAGTTTTTAGAAATTGTAGAGTTGCTATGCTTGGGTTGGTGCTGGTATTTTTTTTTCTTTGCCAATTTGCTTTAATCACTATTTTTGAGACATTTTTGTTACATCTTTCAAAAGTATTTGCACTTTTAAGCACAAGTTGTGAATAAGCCACAGTTTCCGTCCACAGAGTTCTCAGAATGCAAATTTTTCAGTCTCACTCTTTACTCTTACATTATGAATATCTTTATGGATCATGAGATCAGCATTTGTTTTACAGCCTGTATTACATATTTCACATACATAAGGATTATCTTCTGGGGCATTTTTAGTACGTTTTACATAAGTATTAGAATTTTTACGCATAAGTTGTGAATAAGTCACAGCGTCTGCTGTCTCTGCTTTCACAACTATTTTTCTTTTTCCTCCATGAGAATATTTGTGTATTGTTAAATCTTGTTTCGTTTTGCATTTTCTATTACATACTTCACATACATGCAGACACTCTTCCGAATGTCTTTCCAAGTGTTCTCGCAACTTGGTTTCATCTGCAAATCTATAATGGCATTTTTCACATCCATATGGTTTTTCGCTGTGATATTTCACATGCCTCTTTAATAAAGATTCTTCAGAAAACTTTTTGTTACATATTTTACATGTGAATGTTCTCATCCTTGAATGAAGGTACTGCATATGTTTATTTAAATATATTTTTTTAGCATAATTTTTGTTGCATACTTCACATTGGAATGTTTTTTTCTCTAAACATTCTTGTACATGTTTGTCAAACAAATCTTTTGATATGAAATTTCTGCTACATACTTTACAAGCAAAAGTCGGTTGGCCGGTAAGAATTTCACATTGCATTGTTAAACTGTTTGCTGATGCTTTTTAAAAATGCATTTATTTTGAACGAAAAAACATATTTGAAAATTTCGACAGTAGATCAAATAACTCATCCAACTTTTTTTTTTATGTATTTACTTTTTATTTTTTATATGCGATTTAAAAGAAGAGATGCAATTTAAATCTTTACCAAATTTTAGAGAAGTACACTTTTTAATAAAAGTACTTTAGGCTGAATTCATACTGATAGAAAATCTTTAGTTAAATGCAGATTGTTCCTGAAGCAGCAAAAGTCGAGAAGTAAATTTCGTGGCACCTGTAAAAAGAAAGTTTATTTAGCATTTATAATTTTACTTAAGACATTGAATTTATTATGCTTAACTTCTTCATTTATAAAATGTAAATACATTATTAAAAAACATTAAAATTGACTGCAAAGATGTGTTTAAACAGTGCATCACCACTTAATCTTATCGTTTTGATATAATGAGTAGAACCGGTCAAAATTCGACGGAATACAAAAGTTTAATAACTGTTAGATGAATTTAGAAAAAATATTTCAATCGAAAAATTGGCCATACATTGATTTGTTGAGTTATACAAACGATTATTATTTTGAACTGTAGTTACCAAAATACTGTTTCTATTCACTTTATTTTTTTAGATTATAGAAAGATTAAACTTCTTTTATGAAATCAATAGTTTACTTCAAAATATAAATAAACTAGTATGTAACGCCCGTCAAAAATGATGGAATGTTGATCTGCGTTTCATTTTCATAAGACTTCATACAAACAAACAGCATGAAGATTTTGTTATTGAAAGGTTTGTATTGTAGAAAAGTACATTTTAAGAATGGCGAATGATTTCTACAAATACAAATGATGAGGATTTTTTCTTTTACCCAATATTCAATTTCTGAAATAGTTCAACAATTGGACAAAACATTCAAAAATATTGAAAAAATAATCCATGTGCGAAAAGTTTTTAATATATATATATATATATATATATATATATATTAATGAGTTTCTAAAGAACTTGACTTACAGCTCATTGTTTGGTTACATAAGTAAAATTAAATGCAAATTCTGAAATGGTTTAACGATTGCACAAAACATTAAAATTTTGTTCGTTTTAAATTGTCTAAGTTAATAGTATAATAGAGTTTAATTTTAATATTTCTTGAAGATCAAAGTTTTCCAGTCATGAAGAAACAACTACATAGCAGAAAGACATAAAAAGAGACAGAAAATTGCATGTTTATGGATATTAGCTTCTTAATTCACAGTAGGAAAATATCCCATTTAAAATGACAGAAAAAACAAAGTTTTCCAGTAATGAGGAATTAGTTGAAATAAATACAACGATGAAAGTAGATTATATAACTTTAACTTTTAAAAGTATTCATCAAAGTAAAACCTGATTTTGTCTTATTTTAAAAATATGCCTGGAAAATCTATAATAAATTTTGATCATTGAAAATCTTCTTATTTTATTTCATAAGTAAATTGAAATTATTAAATGCATTAGTATAACTGAAAAATATCTTTTCACATTCTCTTATTAAATTACAATTTTTTTTTCACTACAAAGTTAGGTTTAAATGTTACTATGTTAAAAATCAAAATTTTATCTGCATTGATATAATTAACATATGTGGTATGCGGTACTATATATTCCTTATATTTTAATTGTGTTTCATAAGAAATATTAATTTTACAATGCAAGCAAAATTTCAGATGTAATTGGATATAAGCTAGACGATTAAAATTTGATTTAACCAAGTTAAATTTTTAAGAAAGAAATGATATTAAGCTGAAGCTTTTAAAAGTTGATCTTAAAATAAATCAATACACCCTGAATTTTTCTTAGTTTAAAAATATGCTTACATGCATTTTATATTATTTTACAACTTTATTATTATGTTACATAAAATATCAACTACAATTATCAAATAAAAAACAACAGAAACCTCCTTCGTTTATATTTATTGCCAATAGATGACGCCAGAAAAGAACTTCGGAACGAAATGTAATTGCTGATGGATCATCGCAAAAAAGCCTCTCTATAAAAGCTATCACGGCCATTTCTGAAAAAGTGCTTACAGGAAAAAAAATGCTTGCAGAAATAGATTAAAGAAATCCTTTAATATATTTAGATTTATTTTAAGACTTTAATATGCTTTTACAAATATTTTAAGAGTATAATCGGATATTTTAATGAAACGTTCAAAGAGTCATTCATTTTTTTTCTAGATATGGGATTTATGATTCTGAATCTGAATGGCAACAGTATTTGTTTGTTTACAGCAGGTAATGCGATGTTTAATCTGTTATTCTTAATTTAAAACTTAAAACATTATAACTGGATATAATATACATGTTTTATACGAAAATATGCTGAACAGATATTATTTCAAGTAGAAGAAATTTTCATTTAGTGGTCATGTGTTAGCATATGTTTTTCAGTAAGCCTAACATGGCGTTTAACTACTGTCGACTCGCAGACCAGAGTGGTCCAGCCCGGATTGGTTACAGACACTTTCTTGCCTTCGGATTTTATTATAAGTAGATTATTATAAGTAGATAATAAAATAAAGATAAAAAAATTAATTGGAAAAATTAATTACAGAAGGAAACATCAGCAAAAACTACGGCACTGTGACACAATCACCACAATTTTTTTATATTAATTTTATCAACGAAAAAATAAATAAAAAGAAGCTAAACCCAACGTCGTTTTCACTGGCTTTAACCTTTTATAAGTACTTTTCTTTCTTTCTTTCTTTTCTTTTTTTTTTAAATATTTGTATGATCTCAAAGATAGGTTAACGCGCAATAAGTTATTAAAAATATATTTTAAGCAAAAATTGACATCATGTATGCCAGAGGGAACTTTTTGCACTTACACTATTAGAATTGATTTTTTTTTGTTAGTATTTTACGAAAACTTTGAGGTCTTAATTCGGCTGATTAAAATGTCTAGAAATTTACTGCATAGCCGCATGTATAGCAAGTATTTCAATTCTATCAATGCTCGTTTCCTTTTAAATTATATGAATAAACAGTTTATACCAAAATAAAATAATTATGACAAAAATCAATCATTAAGTGTTATAAAACTGAGCTGCTTCAACCGTCGCGCCCATGTCCTGAAGGTCATATAACGCGCACGACCAGAATCTGCCTCCTGTATGAGGTGCGACCGGTCGGGGAACCGCCACCTGCGCACCACCCCGATTGAACCCATGTATTGACGACATAGGTCGTTGCGATACGCGGTGGATCCCATTATCATGGGAGACCATCACGAAAACACTTGGAGTCGGGTCGGAGTCCCTCAACAACTGCGTAGCTGAACACCCAAAAGGGAGTCAGGTCCTAGGCCTTAAGTCAGGTTTTCCAGACCCGCATTTGCTTTACCAGAACTCGAGGGATGTGGAGACCTACAAAGATCATTAAGTGTTATATTCCATTTCATTTCAGCCATAATTATTTTCAACAACTGTTAACTACTGCCTCAATCTTAATCATTAACTAAAGATGTGGAGACTAGGAGTGATTTATGAATGAAAATTTCAGAGTTAATAAGATAGCAAAACTTAGCTTTACACGATCTAGGAACTTTTTACGGTAAAAGAGTCAGAGACTTGGGTACATTTTTTAAATGTGAATTTTTTTTTTATGGGATTTCACCTCTTTTTGTAAGTAATCCTTCATTTCTTTACTTTGGGATATTTTTGGACATCATCCACTGGTTTTCACCAAGTCCACACCCTGTGCCTATTATTTGAAGGTACCAAAAATTTGGAGCTTAGTTCAATTTGGAAAGTCCTCTAGATAAAAAGAAGTTTTAAGGCATGCACTAAGTTAAGGGGGGGGGGGGGAATCAAAAGTACTCTCAATTGCTATCAGGAAAGGTGCTATCAATCTGAGTCATTATTCGCAGCCCTAGATACTTTATTTTTGGTATAAAAGTACTGTTTAGGATAAAAAGAAAGACAAAATTAAAAATTCTGAAAAATTCAAATACATTGAATTATTTCTGATTGTTTTTTTTTTCGAAATTTCCGGATTTTTTATTTATTTATTATTATTATTATTATTATTGTATCTTAAACCTTACCTTTATGCCAAATTTCAAGTTTCTAGGACTACAGAATCAAATTATTTTCAAATTTTAGATTTTTTACAATTTTATTTTCGAATTTTTTAATATATATTTTTTTTTATTATTGAATGCTAAACACCACCTTTACACCAAATTTTAAGTTTCTAAGACTACAAGATCAAATTATTTTCAATTTTTCGAATTATTTATTTTTTCCTTATTTTGTATCGTAAAAACACAACTTTTATTCCAAATTTCAAATATCTAGGACTACGGGGATATGCCTTATCTTTTTGATGATCGGTGTGTGTTAGAAAGTGGAAACTTTGGTCAAGAAATCTGCTGTGGATTCTAAGATTGCATCTTTCAAATACAGATGCAATCAAACTTTGACACCAGCACATTTCTTAGCATATCTGTTGTCTCCAACATTTCAGCCAGAAAACTTATCTGCAGTAAAAAAAAAAAAAAAAGCAATCGAATTTGTGAAGGAAAATTACAAAGGTATGTCTTTGATGGCTATTCTTTTAAAATTTAGTGCTCGTGTAGAGCCATTTAATGGGCCCTCATTTGAAGAAAAGGTAGTGAAAGAAGTTAACACTTTACATTGGTGGAAGTCTTTGACAATTGTGAAAGACCATATTCCATCCAAGGAACTATTAATAATACAGCAAATTATGACTGCAAAGGCTACATCTGCAGGAGTTGAAAGAATGTTTTCAACCTTAGGATTTGTACATAGCAAATTACGAAACCAATTAGAAGTGGAAAAAGCTGCCAAACTGGCTTTTCTATTCAAATCTCTTAATAAATAAATGTGTGTGATTAACTTTCTGTAGTTTCATTTCTAAAATCTGTTTTAAAATTTGTAAAGCAAATCATTATATGGTCTGCCAATTCAGCTATGTTTCAGAAGCTTGGACAAAATATTTAAGTTTATTGCATGCCTAACAAAGAAATACTTTATTTACAAATTTATGCTACCAAAAATAGGTATTTACTAGGGATGCACCGAATAGTGATTTTGGCCGAATACCGAATATTCGGCCCACAAGCAAACCGAATACCGAATATTCGGCTAGCCGAATAGTAACAGTGAAGCCGAATGCCGAATATTCGGCCAACCGAATAGTAACTATTCGGCCGAATACCGAATATTTGGCTGGCGGAATGTTTTTATATTTCAGAGTTTAAAAGTATTAAAAGTTAAATTATAAAAGAATTTTACATAATATTTAACACAGATACTACCATTTTATGATCTAGGCCTTTTTACAAGAAACCTTTACATAAAAAAAAAAAAAAAAAAATCTGTGTTTTGAGTTAACTTAAAAAGAGGATAGTCTTACAACTTTTTTAATTAATAAAGCTTTAAACTTCGAAGCTTCTTCTGTGAATTGTAATAAATTTATAAAATGTTCTTATATTCTATAACAAATACTTTAAAATCAAAGAAATTTTTTGAATGGATTAGAAGAAATATTTTGCAGTGTTTATAAACAATACAATATATTAAAATGCAGGCAAATCAGTAAGAATAACTTTCCTACACCTTTTGATTTGGCAACGAAATTTGTAAATGAACTAGAAACACGTGTCTGGAATGGGCGATCATATTAAGAGGTTGTAAACATACAGGGTGTTCATGTTCATACAGCTTGGAACAAACTTTCTGTGTAGATAATGTGGTCAAGGCAAACATTTTTTTGAGCAAGAAACATTATCTCAAACCACTTATTCCATCAAAAATACAATACATTCAATCAAAAACACAGAGTGTGTCACCACAAGCTGAAACTGAATTTTTGTTTAAAACTTTAACAACAATGAAGATATTTTAGCGATATTTGCAACGTATTAATTTTAATTGTAGAAAATATGATGATACTATTGGAAGTGGCTGAATTTTGGCCAGTGACACAGTATAAGTACAGGTACAGTATAAGTATAAGCACAGTATACTCTGAATAGAGGAATATCTAGCTCAGTGTTGATATGAATGGTGGAAATTTCCAGTACTTATCATGATTCACAGAAATCAAAGTAACTATGTTCAAAATATAGTTACAATATCTTCAATATTATTAAAGTAACAAACAAAAATTCAAATCTGATCTGGAGTGAGATACACTTTATTTTTGATTGAATAAGTATGTTGCGATTCTGGTTTCCTGGACAAAAATTGTCTGTCTTGATGTCTATTATCACCTGTGAAAGTTTTTTTCCATGATGTGTGCAAAAAAGCAAGAAACAGATTATTTACTAGACAATTTTCAGGAACTTGCATGTATTTGCAGATCATTAATTCCTATGAAGGTCATCATTATTGGTTAATTTTCTTAAGTGACATTTTTCAAACAACGAATAAATAAAGTAAAAGCATTCTCTTTCATTGAAATGTGATTTTATTTCTAATTTTTTTTAAATATATTTTTTAATTGATAGTTAAAAGTAGAAATTGTGGGTTTTAAAAAATATTTAAAAAAAAGTTTAAGTATTCGGCTTGGCCGAATATTTCGATATTCGGCCAAACCGAATATTCGGCAGGCCGAATAGTTTGATATTCGGCCAAGCCGAATATTTAGCAGACCGAATAGTTTGATATTCGGTAATGTGGCCGAATACCGAATAGATACCGAATATTCGGTGCATCCATAGTATTTACCAGCTCTCTGTATATAGAGCAGTTAAATTTATTAAAAACATTGATTTACTTTGTTTTAAAAGAAAAATCCAATGTAAATAAAAAAGATCTGATTTTTTTTATTTTATATTGGCCATTGTTGTAATTCTCATACACTTAAAACAAATTGTTGCCAGGATTGCTCATGTCTGACGCCAACTTATAATTGAAGTATTTTATTTGAATAAATTGCATATACTGCGTTACATACTTTTCCAGTTATTTTTGGATTACCTGGCATCTGAATTCACAGTATCTTATAAAGTGTTCGGAAAGTCGGGTAGAGTCACTCCAGATATATATATATATATATATATATATATATAGGTCATAAAATGCATATGATTCTCATTTCAAATATACATATGTATATCAACTTAATATTAGACCACATTACTTGGTATGTATTACAGAGTTTGGTTTGTTTTAAATCAATTTAATACAGTTTTATATTTTACTTATTTTTAAAATACCAATTTCTTAAAATAGCAAACAACTTAACTGCATAAAATGTTATTATCAATCTTCTAAAAATAATAAAACACAATGTGCGGATTCCGGTACGAACACATCCGTATTACAACAGTGAATTAGTACTTCCATTGCTGCAGAGAAAAAAAAAAAGAACAAGTGGGTGTGATCGAAGATAGCACAAAAGATTTCGTTTAATATTCCTTTCAAAACACTTTATCCTTTCTTCAACCTATTCCCTGCTAATGGTGCGTTTTCGCACCATTAAAAATAAAGGTGTATGAAAAAAAAAAACTGCCAAGCTACCACTATTTTAATATGTTAAAATATGCTTTATTTAATGACAAAAACTTTGCTATTAAAGATACCGAATATTATCTTTTAAAATTTTTGGTGGCAAACGAATTTCAGTAAAAAACATTCAAGACTCCGCTTATATAGTTTTGGCAGTTAATGGGTTAATAAATCAAAATAAATTTCATTAAAAAAAAAAAAAAAAAGTCATATTTTTTTTTTTTAAAGTAAAAATTTACCGGTCTATTTTTCTCGCTTTTTCGAAAATCTGAACCGGGCCGATAGCGGGCGAAGCCCCGTTATTATACTTTGTCATAATAATATCTGTCATATGGACTAAATGCGAATATATATTTAAAAAAAAAAAAAAAAAAAAAAAAAAAAAAAAAAAAAACAATTTCAAAATTAAACATGTTGTATAGATGCGGCAAGACCTTCAAAATGTTAGACGTGAGATTAATTTTCTTTTCTTATGACGTCATATTAAGCTGTTTACTGTATCTACACATACTCATACGCCTTGTATTATTGAGAAATGTTTGAAAATTTCCGTTTTATTACCAATATGACGTCCTATTAATCTTTTTTTTCAATGGGTGAAACGTTTTATTTTATTTTCCTTTTTCAGGTAGAAATCTTCCAATAGAAAATTGTAGAAAGAATTTTATTGTGGATTTTTAATTGTTGGCAACTGCTATAACGAAAAATGTTTAAATTTAATAGGAAAAGGCTGTTAGATTTTTTTTTTTTTTTTTTTTTTTTTTTTTTTTTTTTTAATCTCTCTATATTAAAATAATACGATTTTTTCAAATTTTATGATTTTGAGCTTCATAGTAGGTATTCAGTTATATAAGTATACAAAATTTCATGACTGTAAGTTATACAGTTTCTGAGAACTGGCTCTGTGACAGACAGACAACGAAGCGGGACTAATAGAGTTTCGTGATATGCACGAAACCATAAAATTAAAAATATTCAGACACATGGCTTTTTTGGATGTATATAATTTTCAGGTTTCTGCACGTTTTTATACGTACATAAAAATTCATATTTACTGTGACGTCGTGAGAATATATTGTTTATTGGGTTTAAATTAACAAAATGTCAATGATTTGCGCAACCAACAAACCATTTCAGAATTCGTGTTTAATTTTGGTTATGTAAACAATGAGCTGTGTGGCGAATTATTCATTTTTGAAATTCATTGATAAAATTAAAAGAAAACTTTCGCGCATTGAACATTTTAACTCCTATAGTATTAAAATATTTAGTATATTTTAATAGTTCATATCCAAATCATCGTGTTTAATTTTGTTAATATAATCAAATGTAAACAAACAATGAGCTGTGTGGTGAGTGATTCATGTTTAACTTTCACGCATTGAATAATTTAACTTCTCTTTAATTTTTGGGTACTTTCCCATTATACAAACACAATGCCAAAATGTATGCTGATGTGCCAGTTATTTCAACACTGCGCGTGAAAAGGATTTTTATTGTAAACTGTGCCAAACATTGTGTTGTTGATTTGCTATTTATGGAACGTGAATCACTTTTTTTTTATTGTTATCATTTAACCGTAACCTCGCAAAACATTCAAATTTGGTATATTTCGAATAAAAAATATTTTCTTATTAAGTTATAACGTACTTTTACTACTGACGCTAAGATGTATTTTACCATTTGGCAATCCCAAGATGATGAAAAAGCTGCGATAAAATTGTTTCAGGAATTTGGAATTCTGTATAAAAAAAGGTTTTGTTCAAAAAACAATGAAATGAAATTATGTCTGAGTTCTGAATTTTATCCGCTATGGAGATTTAGCTTACGATCATGCTGAGAAAGCATAGGAATGCGACAGAAAACACAATTTGAAGCATCACGGTTGTCATTTTTTTATGCTTTGAGATTTATATATTTACTAGCTGTTATCCGTGACTTCGTTCACGTAACATTAAAAGAAAAATAAATGTACTAATCAAGCAAAATATTTCACTCCCGATAATTAAAAACGTAAATAATTAACTACTTTATCCCATTTCATAGAAGAAAATACGATATTTCTTTGTTATAGAGGCCTTGACATAAATCAGTTTAAAAAAGGTAAAATTTTGTGCCAAATAACCGCGAAAAGGAAACTGCAACCAATGGAAAAAGGACGGCCAAATAAAATCGTGTAAATCGACGAATTGGGTAAAAAGAAATGTCAATTTTACCTGATAAACCATTTTACTTTTAACGACTTTGAGAAACGTTTTAACAGCCATCATTTAAAAATAATTCATTGGAAATAGTATATGCTTTTTCTTTAAATTCAATTCTTGTGAATAGGGAGGAATAATTCTACACCTAAATGCAAGGAGCTTCAATTGCAAAGCTTTTTGCAGCCCAAAATTACATGCAAACGTAACACTTAAATTGCAAAGCTTTTTGCAACCCAAAATTACATGTAAACATTACTTTTGAATGCAATTTTTATTGCAAATTAACATTTATTGCGTTTCAAATTAAAATGAATTTGGGGGCAAATTACATGTAAATATTACGTTTGCATGTAATTTGGGGTTGCAAAAAGCTTTGCAATTGCAAGTGTTACGCTTGCATGTAACAGCAAATTTGTATCCTTGGCTTAATCTATAGCTAAAACAAATCTTGATTTCTTGACAATATGCTGACAGGCGATTTTTGCTCTGCAGAATAAATTGATTCATAAAGTTTGAATATGTGGAAATATGTTTTTAGTTTTCGGAAATTTTATTGTAATCAAGATTTTTTTCCCCCAACTATTCAAATTGAAAATAAAATAATTTTTTTCAGTTTTAATGAGAAAATGGCATAAAAATATATTAATCCGTTTTATTTCTCCTTTTTTATCCACAAAAATGGAGTAATTTAAGTACCATTTTTAAAGAAATTTCGTTAAAATTTACAAAAAAAATATTAATGTCTCGGAATCTAATTCAAAATTTTAAATTCTCAGAGTTCATATGACATCCTCGAATCAATGATAACCGGTGTTAAGTAAATCGCGTTGCATTAAAAGGAGTAGTTGCGAAATACACACAGTCAGATTTTAACTTAATAGACTTGTGTTCAATTTTCTTTACCTAATAATCTTACTGATGCTTGTATTATTAATTACAGAGTTCAGAGAATAAATAGAGATTAAATTTTCATGTTTGACGTGATGCTGAAAATGCAACCCTACAGTCGGCCCAAACAACTGGCGGCTTGCTTTGAAAACCTCTCCCCGTCCAATGAATCCAGTCATTGTTCCACGTGCAGCCTCTCTCCCTCCAATGAAGTCAGCCCTTGGGCTTAATGAATTGAGCGATAACCGGCTTCATATTGCAAGCCGATTTTACGGTTCATTACCTCTCTATTCTTTCACTGTACTCAGTGATTATTAACGTATGAAATTGATACACGCTCCATTTGAAACATATTTAAAAAATCCCGTTTTATTATGACGTCACTTTGATCCCAGAGAAATCTCTTTTCAATTATATAATTCTTGTTAATTTTCTTTTCCTGGCAATAATGACGTGAATTTTAGCAGAAAACTCACATCTGTTTGTAACTGATATTCAAGCTTATTATTAATTGGTATCAAAAAAATATTTCAGTTATTCATCTTAAATATGACGTCCATTATGTATATAGTTTTATTATACACTGATAGTCATGCTCTTTATAATATTACGAATATTTGAAAATACATGTTTTATTTATGACGTCATATTTGTTCAAGCCAAGAAGGATCCTTTTCATAGTTCCATGGTTCAAGCGAAATCTTTTTCTTAATAATATAATTATTGTTAATTCTTCTTTCTAATTATAACGCAGTTTTTGACAGAAAAAGATCTTTTTAATGTAACCGATATTCATACTTCATGTATAATAACAAATACTCCATATTTTGTTTCAAATATCACAGAAATTCATCTTCTTTTGAATTATTTTCATTTTTCACGAGAAAATCGCTCAATTAAAACTTAATTGTTGAGGAAAAATTATTTTTTTCGCATTTTTATTTATTGGCAACGATCAAAGCCCTAGCAACGATAAAGTAAAATGGTTAAATTTTATGTAAAAATGTCCATTGATTCTCTATGAAAATAATCAAATTTTGAATTATTAAGAAAAGTATTTGAATAAAATAAACAAAAACCAGTCTATGTTCATTTCCGGGTTATATTCCACCTATATGCAAAGATACAGGGCCATAAATTTCTCCATTTTGACGCTGGCTTCAGCCTAACATTTGCACATAATCGGATTTATAATATTATTAGGATGATGCCAAGAGTTGACATCGATTGCGTTTTCTGAGTTGCAACTAGAAATGAACCACAACACGACAGTGGACTGGAATAGCTATTTGAGAGAATTTTGTGCCAATGCTCTGAATTCACGATAAATGGAAACATCGGTGGGCCTAATAAAATTATAGAAGTAGATGAAAGTCTATTTACCAGAAGAAAAAGCAATGTAGGACGTATACTTCCACCTCAATGGGTATTAGGTGGTTTATGTCGTGAAACGCAGGGATATTCCCTTACTCCTACTATTCCCGATCGTACAGCTAAAACTTTAATGGCGGCAATAGAAAACAATGTAGCTGATGTAAGTATTATCTACACAGATTGCTGGAGAGGATATAAAACAGATGAACTGCGAGATGCTGGATATGATCATTTCACAGTAAATCACAAATATAATTTTGTTGACCCTAACGGTGGATGCCATACCCAAAATGTTGAGAGATTATGGGGAATCGCAAAATGGCGCAATAAAGGACATCGAAGGACTGTTCGTCATCATTTAGAGCCTTATCTCATAGAGTTCATGTGGCGACGTCTTCATTAAAAAATAAAATGTTTACTGCAATGCTAAAATACATTTGTAATTACATGCCAGCAATTTAATAAGAGTTTTGGGTACTTTTCCATTATACCAACATCACTGTTGTCAAGCTAAATAGTTGGCGTAAAATGAAATTCACGTGAAATACATTATTTCAAATATAACATTGTTGGCACGAAATCGAGCATTTAAAAGTATAACATTTGAAAATTACAGACTTCCACGAACTATTTTATTAAATCAATAGAAATATATACTTAAAATAAAAGAACAAATAAATATCATACTATAAAATAACAAAATAAAACTCAATATAAGTTGCAGGCATAAAGTTATAAATGTCTCTTAGCATTGCAGTTCATGTTTTTTTTTTTTTTTTTTTTTTTTTTTTTTATGCATCAAAGTTCTGAAACAATTTCATTGCAGCTTCCTCATCATCACGTAACAGACAAATGGTAAAAATCATCTCATCGTCAGCGAAAAATGCAAATTATAACTTAATAAAAATATATTTTCGATTCGAAAAATAGCCAATTAAGATGTTTTGCGGGGTTATACGATTAAATAAAAAAAATAATAAAATGATTTACATTAAACAAATAGCAGATCAGAATGTTTGGGACGGTTTGCAGTAGAAAACCTTTGCTCTGTCAGGGTTGAAATAAATGAAGCATTAGAATACATTTTGGCACGGTGTTGGTATACCGGAATAGTACCAAAATGAAAGGTACAGCACAAGCTGTACAAGAACGACTTAATAACGACCACAATATAAATTGTTTACCGCATATTTTACGTGAATCAGATGAAATTATGAGATACAATTATTTTACACAAGCATATAAAATGCTTAGTGAGTTTAAACTTGAACGAGAGCAGCAAGAGCATGCTAGACGATGCAATCTTACAATATAAATCTTTCCTCATTGTCGATCAATAGTATATGAGTATATTTATCAATTATTTCAAATTTAAAGTGAAAACCACGATTTCAACCCCCCGTCCTAGGACGGGCATTTAAACTAGTATAGTAAACAATGAAATTTTCAAAATGATTCTATGTAATCAGTACAACACTTGTGTTAGTCGGCCGATCTGCCGTGATGTCAAAACTGAACTCTTATGCAATACCTATAAGTGGTGCTGCTTTATCCCTAATCTCGCTGCAGGAAGAATAAAAAACCGAAGTAAGTTATGTCAATTAGACAATTAGTCGTATTAAGACTTTCCAGTTTTCTCAATGAAAATGCACATTTTAATGAAACATAACGTTATTTTCACTGGCGAAAGCATTTCGCTTTTATGAAAATGGGTGCCAATCTTATTACAAATGGAATGAAAAATCAATAAAAACCCTTCAGCCACAACTGTACTAAAATGTACCAGTTTTTTATGAACGAAAATGCATGTTTTTTTATGAACCTATAATTTTTGCTGACAGGATGATGCATTCTGCCTATCAGCAATGAAGACACATTGTAGTGTAGGAAAGAAAATGATTAATAGATCATTGGCCCTAATTTCAATACAGGAGGACTGGAAAACCAATGCATTAAGCCATTTAGATACAATCTTATAAAAATAAATATATGCACACTTCCATTCGAATGCATTTTAAAAATTATGTGATTTTCACACGCAAAAGGATTTCTTAGAGAATTTAATCTTTAATTAAGCTTTGAATAAAAAAGCTCTGAAAATAATGTCATTTTCATGCAATTACAGGAAAATATTACAGTTTTATGAATAAAATGTGAAGGAAAATATCAATTAACAAATTTGCGATTTCACTTTTATGGCTTAAGTTCCCCCTTGGTGATCTTAGGCATCGTCTTTTCAAATGTACAATTTTTTCCTTTTTTGTTGTAATGCAAAGGGCATGGATTCCTTTTATCCAAAACAATGGAATAACCGGATTTCCACAATTTCGCAGGAAATTCATGAGAAAATTTAAAATGAAAAACAAATTATAAAATGAAATATTCTTATAAATAGACAGGGTGGTCAGTAATATGCTGGTTCATCTACAAATGAACAGCTTACAGTTAAAAAAATAATTATTAAAATTGGTTCATTAGAAGCCCAGGGCAGATGACGAAATAAAAAGGGCTTGTATATTAAATATAGACAGGGTGGTCATTAATATATATATAAGGTAAAAGTACCAATAGTCGGACACTTAAGTACTTTTATATAATATATATCTTAAAGTAGAATTTTTTAAAAACGGCACAACATTTTTAACAGTGATATATGTTAAAACATACTTTTCTTATGTTTCAGCAATTATTTAAAAAAAATACTAGTTTTTTGTTTAGACAAAGTTAAGTTAAAAAAAGAGCAAGTTCTCTAATAGTCGGCCTGAAAAATCTAATGTTCGGCCATCACTGAACCAGTTGTCGGCCACTTCAGAATTTTGTTTTACCTGAAAAACGACTCTAAAGATTTTGACTAAATTTTACATCCTACCATTTTGAGTTTTGAGAAGAAGATTGGGTTATGTGGCTATGTCACATGTTCGAGAAAATTCAATCAATGGGTAATTTTGGGTTGGTTGGTTGGTTGTATTGGGTTTAATGGCACAAGGTCCCTATGGGGACAAGCTGCGCCAAATAAAAGAATATTAAAGAAAACACACAAAATTTAATGCGAACAAAGGCAAAAAATAAAGCTTAATGAGAGAAATAGCTGGATGGGGTTACCCATCCAGATATAGTCAAACAGTGTATAAACCAAAGATGAAGAAATCTTAAAAAAGTAAGGTATGAAATATCATCTGGATGGGGTTACCCCATCCAGGTGTCAAGTTAAATAAATATAAACTAACATTGTTATATATACAACATGAAGGGTATATAAAAACTAGATCTCAAAATAAAAGCCAGAATGTTTTAGAAATTGAAAGAGTGCCGCATGAGGTGTTTCCCCAATGAGGTTTGTCAAGATTGGTGATGATGAATTAAAATAAATTCTGTACAAGTGCCGGAGGCCCGGACAGTCTGTTAAAACATGATAAATGGTCAGGTGATCAAAATGACAATGTGGACACATGGGTGTGTCCTCCCGAAGTAAAAGATGTTTATGCGTGATCCTTGAATGTCCAATTCTCAGACGAGTCAAAAGAACATCTGTTTTTCTTGGATAAATCGGAGGCCAGGTAATGATTAAAGGTTTGATTTGGTGCAGCTTATTATTGTATTCTAAATCCCAACTTTCTTGCCATTTATTATGAATAAAATGTTTTATAAGTAGTTTAACGTCTGAGAATGGAATTTTATGTCGTAACGGATTTAGAGCGTGTTTTGCCGCCTCATCTGCTTTTTCATTTCCAGTAATACCCATGTGTCCAGGTACCCAACAAAATAAAATATTATATCCACGTCTAGTCAATTTATTATAAAAATCAAGGATGACTGAGACATAAGGATGTTTTTTAAAAGATTTCATTGCGTCAATAGAACTATTTGAGTCAGTATATATGATGAAGGATGTGTTATGATGATGAGATATGTGCAACATGGCTCTCTCTATTGCAATCAACTCAGCCGTAAAGATAGAAATCGAAGCATGAAGCCGATAACTCAAACTACTGTTATCGATAAAAACACCGCAACCAACAATATCCCCACTCTTGGAACCATCTGTATAAACATCAGTGTAGTTTTTAAATTTTGCACGATGTGCAGCAAATAATTGTTGGAAAACAGCAGGGGCCAAGTTGTTTTTGTTATAACCTTTGAAAGGATGGAGTGTTGTAATCTTAGGAGGACTCCAAGGAGGGAACACATGTGATGGACATGGACTTACCTCAATATTAATCAAAGGGCCATTATTAATAATGTTTCTGATTCTGACTCCAAAAGATGGGATGCAAGAGGGTCGATGCTGATAAAGAATATCATTGTCTGTATTTAAAATATATGTGTGAAGAGGATGGCCAGGATGAGAAAGGACACGGTAATACAATTCTAATGAGAGTTTCTCACGAGTCTGGTGTAATGCTGGTTCATTACAGTCAACATAAAGGCTTAAAATTGGAGATGTACGAAATGCACCAGAGCAGACACGCAGTGCGCTATGGTGCACAGTGTCAAGTTTTTTAAGAACGGATTTACTAGCAGAACCATAGACCTGGCAGGCATAGTCGATTTTAGTACGGATCACAGCTCTATAGATTTTAAGGAGAGCAGTGCGATCAGCTCCCCAAGAGGTATTTGAAAGTACTTTAAGTAGGTTTAGGGATTTTTCGCATTTTGTCCGTAACTGTAAAACATGTGGTGAGAAAGTAAGTCTATTGTCAAAATGTACGCCAAGATATCGAGCTTTATCCACAACAGGAATTTGAGATGAACTGATAAAAATTTCAGGATCTGGATGCAGACCCCTTCGTCTACAGAAATGCACACAAGAAGTTTTGTCCTGAGAAATTAAAAAACCATTTTTGTTAGTCTAGCTAAGAATATTCTTAATTGCAATTTTCAGTTGTCTCTCAATAAAACGCATATCTTGTCCCATACACATAATATGGAAGTCATCAACATAGAGATCTCCCTTCACAGAAGGAGGAAGTTGTTTCAGGATGTCATTTATTTTAATAGCAAAGAGGGTGACACTCAGGACACTGCCCTGAGGTACACCCTCTTCTTGTACATAAAAACTAGACAGAGTTCCCCCAATTCTAACTTGAAATAGTCTGAGTGCAAGAAAGTTTTTAATAAAAATAGGAAGATTCCCACGAAAGTCCAAATTAAAAAGATCGCGAAGGATACCATACCGCCAAGTCTTATCATATGCTTTCATCATGTCGAAAAACACTGAGACCAGATGGTTGCGTTTTAAAATAGCTGTGCGTATGTGAGTTTCTAAAAAAATGAGGTTATCAATAGTAGACCTACCACGTCTGAATCCGCTTTGAAAGGCTGCAAGGCACCTATTAGATTCTAAAACATGCACCAGGCGACAGTTGACCATTTTTTCCAGAAGCTTGCAAAGACTGCTAGAGAGTGCGATAGGTCTGTAATTATTTGGGTCACTAGAATCCTTTCCTGGCTTAGGGAAAGGAATAATAATAGCTTTATGCCAGGCGTCAGGGAAAATATGATCTGTCCAAATCCTATTATAGAAAACGAGAAGATTATTGAGAGAGGATATGCTAAGATGTTTCAGCATTATATAAGTGACCCCATCGTGACCTGGAGCAGATAAACAACTTTTTTCCAAACATTTCAAGAGCTCTGAAGTAGTAAAAGGTCGATTGTATGTACCAGAGTGAGAGGAATTAAAATTGATGCTGGAAGTTTCCATTTGTCTTTTGTAGGATAAAAAAGGTTCTGGGTATGAGTCAGAACTAGAATTAGATGCAAGAGTATGTGCTATTGTTTCAGCTATGTTTTTAGGAGATGCTATTGTTTGACCATTGTGTTTTAATATTGAAATGTGACTTTCAGAATACAGGCCCATACAGTTTTTCACTCTTTTCCAGAGATCTCTACTTGAAGTATTAGAGTTTATGTTGGAGACATATGTTATCCAGGATTCACGTTGGCTTTTACGTCGCACTCTTCTAGCCTCAGCCTTTGCTTTTTTAAATGCAATATAGTTCGCATTGTTGGGATACCTCCGGAAGATGCCCCATGCCTTCTGTTGATTTTTTTTTGCTTTTTGGCAGTCACCATTCCACCAAGGTTTTCTATGTCTTTGTGTGCAAGATGTGTTTGGAATACTGATGTCTGCAGCATTGATAATACACTGAGTGATGTTATCAAGTGCATCGTCAATATCACCGTCTATCATATCATTTGAGATTTTAGCACGATCTGTAAAAGCTCGCCAATTGGCTTTGTCATAGATATAGCGTTTAAAATTGTTATTAGAATCCCTATCAGGAGTAGTCTGTGAGATAAAGGTTGGAAAATGATCACTGCCGTGCAGGTCATTTGAGACCCAGAAATTCCAATAAGGATATAGTGAGGGAGAGCAGATTGTAAGATCTATTGCATGAAAGGTATGTGTTGGCTCATGAAAGTAGGTATGATCTCCATTATTGAGCAAGCATAGGCCATTGTCAGAAATTAATTTTTCTATTATATCACCACGTTGATTAGAGTCACGGTTGCCCCACATTTGACTGTGTGCATTAAAATCACCCAGAATGATATAGGGAGTAGGGAGTTGGAGAAGGAGATTATCAAGATGTGCTGACTGAATAGTTTGGTTTGGAGGTAGATAAATGGTACATATTGTTATGAGTCGTTTTATAAATACACGGACTGCAACAGTTTGTAGATTTGTATTTAAAGAGATATGTGTGTGGGGTAAACTGCGAGAAACGAAAAGAGCCACACCACCAGTGGCCCTATCATTCCCTGTAAAATCTTTTCTATAGGTCTCATAGCTGCGTAATTTGATTTTGTCACTGGGCCTTAAATGAGTTTCCTGTAAGGCTAAACACAGAGGTTGGTGATCATGGAGAATACTACGGATTTCATCGTATTTGTTACGATAGCCACGGCAGTTCCAAGAAATTATATTAGTCATTATTTTTTATATATATACTTTTTATTAATTAGATGGAAACGTCAACACCATTTTCCTCTGATTCAGATGACGTGCACATTCCTTCCTCATCAGAAGGAGTTGGGTGAAGATCAATTTCGAGATCTTTGTAGATTATTTTCCCTGTTTTAGTTGGTGTTTGAGCATTAGACAGTCTTTTATCTGGTGGAGTAAATTTTGGTGTGTTTTTTCTCCTTTTTACTAAGCTGTTGGTAGTGGACTTTACATATAATTTAGGAATTTCATCTTCTGTATGGCGAGTTTTTGCAGATTGCGAGTTTTTGTTGTAAGAGATGTAGGAGTTAGTTTTCTGAGAACTGTTATTTGGGTTAGTTTTTAATGCATCTTTTCCTCCTTTATTTTTACTATTATTTGTTGCTGGAGATATAGATTGAGAGTTTTTATTAAGCTGCAAGGATTTCGTTGTAGAAGCATCTTTTTGATTTACGTTTACCTGAACAGTTGTTTCTGTTTGAGTGGCAATTGATTGATATTTTTTAATACCAGTTAATGCAGCAGAGTAAGTTATACCTGTGTTTGGTGTGCGAGACTTGACTATTTTCCTTGCTTCTGGGTATGAGATGTTCTGTTTAGTGCGCACTGTTTGGATTTCTTTCTCAACTTTCCAGATTTCACATGATTTATAGTATGAGGGATGATCTTTTTCACAGTTTACACAATGAGGAGAAGCTGTGCAGCTTTCACTTTCATGACCTTTTACTCCACATCGAGCACATGTTAGGGTTCCTCGGCAACTATTTTTGGAGTGACCAAATTTTTGGCATTTGAAACAGCGTAACGGGTTTGGTATGTATGGCCGAATTGGGCAGCTTAAGTATCCAGCTTTAATGTTGGTGGGTATATTAGGTATATCAAATGTAAGTATTATATGCTTTGTTGGTATGATTTTATTATCTCTTTTAATTGTTATTCTTCGAACTTCTGTAACATGCTGTTCTTTAAGATTTTCAAGTATTTCTGATTCTGAAACAAACGTGAGGTCTTGTTCTGAGATGACACCACGTGAGCTATTTAAGTAATTATGAGCAGATACAGTAACTGGTATATTTCCAAAGAATTTACATTTCATTATATTTTCAGCTTGAGTTGAATTTTTAACTTCAATAAGCAAGTCACCAGATCTTAGTTTTTTAATAGTCTTTGGTTCACCAACAAGTCCTTGTATAGCTTTTTGTATTAAGAAAGGTGATTTGAGGGAAAAATTGCCTTCAACACATTTTACAATAAAGAAGCGTGCATTTCTATATGACAAATCTAAGTGGCTACAAGCTTTGATTGCATCAGAGGATGCACCTTTATTTTCCATATTGGAAGAAATATTTTCCTCGACTATATTAGCCCAGGATGTATTTGGTTGTGGGGCCTCCACATCGCATGTCTTATTTCCTTTAGTTGTATCCATAGTTTAGATTTTTTTTTTTTTTTAAACGCCAGGCGTCGGGCCTGGTCACCGACCCTTCTTCTTAACCTTACTTCTGGGCGCAGGTTTCAAAAGGGTGAAAACTATCAACAAACCTCCACGTTTTTCGAACATTGGATTAAACTCGATAGCACTTCCTAATATCTAGTTCTTTCACATTGGAATCAGGTAGTCAGTAGGTAAGCCTTTACAGCTCTGTCCAACCTACAACCCCTTTCACCGAAAGGCACCAGTCTCCCGGTGTTGGTCCTAACAGCCACCATACAATGTATGGCGTCCTCCGATCACGGAACCGGAATTCGGAAAATGCCCTGCACTCTGGGACTCAAGATCAGCCTAAAAAGGTAGAACCAAGTCGAAGAGATTAAAAAACCTCAGCACCCAGAGTGTCTCACGTGAAAATAAAAAAATCCACTATTGTATAAAAAAGAAGCTATGTGAGAGGAAACAAGGTGTATTTTTTGTCTTTTTCACTCTTTTTAATTTTTTTTTCTTTTTTTTTTTAAACTCAAGAACAAAAACAATGTTAGTGGAACAAAGTGAACAAAAAAGTTAGTAAAACAGTCAAACATGAACAAGAACAAAGAGGTATAACAAACTGAAAAGAGAAGATTAAAAAGTGTGAAACAAAGAAAAAAGGATAGACAACTAAACAGAGAAGAAGGCAGGAAGGGAGAAAGATCGCTCAGGAATCCGGGGTCGCGAAACCCGTAAATACCTAAAGAAGGTATTCCCCTGGGGGAGGGTAATTTTGGGATCACTGCGGGTCAAGCTAATTTTATCTTATCTAAAAAATGGCTTTAACGATATTGACGAAGTTTTGTATCTTACCGTTTTGGTATACAAGAAAACCATTGGGCTGAGTCACATGTTTGAGAAAATTCGATTAATGGGTTATTTTGGGGTCACTACGGGTCAAGCTAATTTTATCAAAATGACGGCTCTAACGATTTTCACTAAATTTTGTATCCTACCCGCATTGGGCTGGGTCACATGTTCGAGAAAATTCGATTAGCGGCTCATTTAGGGGTCACTATGGGTTAAGGTAATTTTATCTAATAATGGCTTTAACGATTTTGACTAAGTTTTGTACTCTACCGTTTTTTGGTACAAGAGGACCATTGGGCTTTGTGAAATGTTCGAGAAAATTCAATAGGTGGGTCATTTGGGGGACACTATGGGACAAGTTAATTTTATCTAAAAAACGGCTCTAACAATTTTGTCTAAATTTTGTATCCTACCGTTTTGGGGTACCAAAAGACCATTGGGCTGGGTCACGTGTTTGAAAAAAAAAACGATACTACGGGTCAATGCACTTCATTGTGAATGAAGGTTGAGACAGTTGAACAGTTGACAGTAAACGAAGTTGCACAGTTGGCAATATTTCGCCAACTATCGCTAAATTTGGCGAAAATTTTGCGACATTGGCGAGATTTGACGGGAAAATCGATTTTCAAGATTACTAATGCCAAAGCACATGCTTGCGCCAAATGAAAACATGTGCCAAGAAGAATTTTTAAATCAGATCAGTAGTTTCAAAATTTAGTTACTATAAAAATCCAACGTTTCTTTTTAAATATTAATATACCTTTATGCACCATAAAAATAAAAACACCGAGAAATAATAAGTTGGAAAACTTTAGTTTATTATATTGAATTGTCATTTGTGTACGGTTAAAGGCTGAATATGAAATACTTCCTTACCTTATTGGAAGTCATGTTTCGTTATTACTATCATTTGAATTAATTATAACGTTTGAATTAATTATAACGCTCGTAACCTGTGTTTATCCCACTGCTCAGAAAAGTTGTTCCTAACATGGTATGAAAAAATATTTAATTTTACTTTTCTTTAAAAAATTTTTTAATTGAAATTAAAAATACAAATATTGTTCTTGTGCATCTATGTCTTAGTTATCTGTATGCCAAATTTAAAGTTTCTAGGCTGATATTTTTTAAGAAATCATAGCAAAAATATAACTGTAGAACGTTTTCTTTCCATTTCATTTATTTGAAAATCTTTAAAAAAAGAGGCATCTTTAGGAGCATCACGTCCCATAGAAACCTGCATGTCGAATTTAAAATTTCTAGTCTCGAAAGTTTGGAACTAAAATCTTAATTATAGAGCGCTTTCCAATAGTTTCTTTCTTTTAAATATCAAATGCTTTAACGAACGTTCTTAATGAGTATTTATGTCTTAAAATCCATCACCATAAGGAATTTCTTACTCTTAGTCTCAACAGATCCAAAGTAAACGTAATTTTAGAACATTTTTCATTCTTGCACCCCTATGAGGGCAGTTCGTACAGAGATAAAATGTAGCCTATTTTTAAGTAGAGAACGTCATTATTATCCCAAGATAAGATTTGATATCGTTTCAGTAGTACAAAAGAAATCGTGATTTTAAAACCTATTCTATTCATTTTACTCTTTTAAATTTCGAATTTGTTAGAACATGTTCCGTCGGCGCATTTACATCTTCAAAGTCAAATTTCAAGCGTCTAGCAATCGCCCTATCAACTCCAAATATATCATAATTTAGAACATGTGTTTTATGTTCCTGAGTGCCAGTGTTATCCTGAAAGAAATTTCAAATTCGGTTAAGTGGGTAAAAGTAATTTGTATTTTAGAACGTTTTCAATGTATTTCCCCATTTTAAATTTAGATAAAAAAAAAAAAAAAAAAAAAGCTTGCACCAATATTATTTTTTTTTCTGGGTCATTTTCAAAGATCCAGAAGGAAGAAATGCAATACTTATTAGAGTGTACTTTCAACGTGCCAGTACCAATTTTTATTCATACATGCATCAACCCGCTTTTTTTTGTGGCTTCATTTAGGTAGAGAGATATTGAAACTTTCGAAGGCGGTCATTTTGCACAGTTTTTGACAGATTCCAGAAAATATTTTTTTTTTTCTTCTTGAAAATGTGCTACTTACGCAATAGTGATATATTTAATACACACGTGTAAGTATTTGTAATTAAAAAAAAAAAAATTCATAGCATACAATAAGATCATGATAATAATATTTGAAAATGAGGTATCAAATTACCCCAGCACAAAATTACCCCGGCTTATCCTAAATGACATTGGAACGGGAATTGTAGCATTAAGGGGAGGTTTTACTTCTTTGGCCTAAAATCCACGTGGTGTTTTACAATTCTTTTTCGTTACAAATAAAAGATATTACCTTCGGACTTTTTGCATAATATTTATTGATATTTCACTTACGTATTTAAATTTTTGTGCGTAAAAAATGAATAATACGTCCTTTTGCGAAGGGGGGTATCCGAAGGTGCGCATTGTGAACTTCCAATCGGACGACCGTTTTTCTCCAGTCACAAGCGTCTGAAACAAATTTGGACGCCAAAATATGAAAGGGTATTAAATTCTCTGGAGCTTATACTAATATTTAATTTAAAATGTTTATTTTTGACAAAAAGTAGGTCACTTGAACGAAAAAGGTATTTTTTTTTAAATCTTTTGCAAGCTTGAAAACCAGGGTTGGCAAGTTTCTTCCAAGGTGGAAAAAACCGGCCGGAAGAAATGGGTTTCTTCCAAGTGGAAGAAATGGAAGAAACTGTTTTTCTTTTGGAATTTATCATATAAGTTGCAACTTTGTAACATACAATAAAAATAAATGCATTTTTCTAATACACTGCTCAAAACAATTAAAGGATATTGCAGTTTTAGGTGGATTTTGTATCTGGGAAACTTTTTAGCTGATTGATACATGGTCGACAGACATAGTAGGTTATATGAGAATAAATTACACATGTTTGGCAGAAAAAAATGCATTTTATTGTGCATTTGTGTACAAAAGGAAAAAAACACAATTTGTGCATATGAGAAAAAAAGAATAAGAAAAGGTGTTTTCTTCAAAGAAAATCATTTTCAGTAGGGGGTATGGTTTCCACGGGCGGCCAGCAACGTTGAACACCTTTGAGGCATGGACTCAATGAGGCTATTAATGACGAGTTGGGGTATTCTGCCCCACTCTTCCAGAAGAGCTCTTTCCAGTTCTTGGAGAGTTTGTGGGGGTTGTTGGCGACCAGAAACTCGTCTTCCTAGAGCGTCCCAAACGTGCTCGATTGGATTCATGTCTAGAGAACACGCTGGCCATTCCATTCGAACGATTCCTTCCTCGAAAAGGAAATCCTCCACCAGGTTTGCACGATGTGGCCTGCAGTTATCGTCCATTAAAATGAAGTTATCTCCGATTGCTGCAGCGTAAGGGACTACAATAGGTCTGAGGATCTCATCCCTATATCGGCGACCAGTCAGAGCTCCATCTCGAATGATGTAGAGGTCAGTGCGCCCGTCAATGGAGATGCCACCATACACCAACACTCCTCCACCGCCAAATCTGACACTTTCGTGCACGAACGCAGGATTATTCCTACTGCCACGGTCCCTCCAGATGAAAATACGCCTATTATCCGGATGCACAGAAAAACGGGACTCGTCAGAAAACAGAATATTGCTCCATTCATTTCTCCTCTAGTTGACATGCTCGGTTGCCCACTCCCTGCGGTCGCGACGATGCCTTGATGTTAATCTAACACATACCATCGGTCGGCGAGCATACAGACCTACAGCATGGAGCCGGTTTCGGACAGTCTGAGTTGAAATCGTGGTGCCTGTAGCCGAGCGAAGGTGTTGTTGGAGAAGAGTAGCGTTCATGTTTCGGTGTCTCCGAGCTGTTAACGCTAAATACCGATCTTCATTGGGCGTTGTTGCCCGTCTACGACCTTGCCCTGGTCTTCGGCCTGCACATCCACTCTCCAAAAAACGGTTCCAGATCCTGTAAATGACACTTTGTGACACTCCAATGGCTTGCGCTACTTCGGCTTGAGTTTGGCCCCCTTCTAACCTATCAACAATTCTCCAAGCTTCTGAATCTGTCAAATGACTTCGCTGAGACATCGTACTCATCGAAACAAAGCAATCACTGAATGCCGATCATCCTTGTCTTCATTCTCTTTTATCCAGTTGAAAGTCAAATTTCATTCGCTGCCGCTGAAGCGACGTTTTTGACGTCGAACTCAAAATTTGCATACTCCACAGTTTGAAAACCAGAAAAATTTGCATTTGTGATTCTCTTCTTCTATTTTCGGCAAAAAAAATTTCGTTTATATCTTTATTTTATATAAAACTTCAAATATCCTTTAATTGTTTTGAGCAGTGTAGATAACCTTAAGTAAATTTAATGAGACCTTTAAAAATTTAACTATACATAATTACACCGCAGTTTTTTAGCCAAGATCACAAACCTGTCTAAAGCTTTCCAATCATTGTGTACCTGAATAAAATAAATGGTACTTTTCCGTTATACTAACACCATGCCGAAATGTATGCTAATGTGCCATTTATTTCAACCCTGAACGTGCAATGGATTTTTATTGCAAACCGTGCCAAACATTGTGATTTGCTGTTAATTGAACGTGAATCTTTTAAATTATCATTACTTAATCGTAACCTCACAAAACATCTTAATTTGCTATTTGTCAAATAGAAAATATTTAATATTAAGTTGTAACTTACATTTATTGTTGAAACGGATATGGATTTTATCATTTGGCAAGTTATCAGGTGATGAGGAAGCTGCAATAAAACTGTTTCAGGACTTTGGATACATAAATAAAGGCTTTTATTTTTAAAAAAAAAGTATTTATTCAAAAAGTGAAATGATTACTGCAATGCTAAGAGACATTTACAATTCCATGCCTGTAGTTAATGCCATTAGCCATAAATTGAGTTTTATTTTATTATTTTAAGTCAATATTTGTATTGATTTAATAAAATAGTTCATGAAAGTCTGTAATTTTCAAATGTTATATTTTTAATTGCTCAATTTTGTGCCAACAACGTTTTTTTCAAACTAATCATTTCACATGAATTCCATTTTGTGCTTTTTTTACGCTTGTAACGATTTACGCTTGGAGACGACAATGGTGTTGGTATAACTAACGGAAATGTACCAAATACATTTAAACAAAATATACAAAATCAATTACAAATTGTTTTTAAAATATTGCATTTTTATATGATAAATAAAGAATTGGTAGGTAGTTTTTTTTACATAAATACATAAACAATGAAAAAATAATCCTCCTCCCTACATCTAAAGTTGTAAAAAACATAACCTGTAAATACCTGCTGAACCTGAAGTTTGTTATTAAAAAATAACTTATTTTTCCATAAATAATATTTTTAATATTAAAGTTTCCAATTTAATATAATTAGGTTTTGAATTTAACTCTTTTATATAGTTAATAAACTTTAATTTTGAGCATCTGTTTTGTTTTCTGTTGGTTTCTTCCATTTCTTCCGGTTTTTTCCAGTTTCTTCCACTGTCCTGGAAGAAACTAGTTTCTTCCGGAAGAAACCCAACCCTGTTGAAAACATAATTAATCAATGAAAATGATACTTTTCGGTGGTATAAGCTCCAGCGACAATTACCTTTTTAACACTTTCCAACCTAGTTGAAAAGTGTTTATGACTTCGGTTTGTCTGGCCGTATGGTCGTCTGCCGGTGCTCTAACTCCCGTAAATAGGCTCGGATTGCGCTGCAATTTTTATATGTTATTGTCGTTATCTATAGCATGTTCCCTATTTCAACTGAAGTGTGTAGCACTTGTAGTTTTTTTACATGGACACTCAAAAGAATTCCGCTACATTACGGTCTATGGGGAAAAATCATTTGCGGTTTATTTTAATGATGTTACACAATTTCAAATACATTGTAATTGATATATATCACTAAGGTGCATTACAAGAAACTTAATATGGAATAGGGTGTGCATAGCACTTACAGTTACTTTACAGGGACAGTCAAAAGAATTCTGTTGCATTACGCCTATGGAGAAAAATCGTTTGCGGTTTAATTAAATAATGTTTCACTATTTTAAACGCATTGAAATTTATATATATCACTAAGGTGCATTACAAGAGGCTTACTACAGAATATTGTGTGTATAGCAGTCATCGTTCATTTACAGGGACACACAAAAGAATTCTCTACTGTCTGTTAACAATAATTCCTGGAAGTGCGTTTTAAGTTGCTAACGCGATTTTAAATTTAAGTCACTTTTTGTCTATTACTTGGTGTGTATAAATTCTGTAGATTCTATACAGGGCAGCACAAAAGTTCGCTAACACACTTCTGTTTATTGACAGAAACTCCAGACGGAGAATTTTAAACTGTGCTACCCGTTTCCTAATTGAACTAAAATTTAGCATCCTATGTAGTATATATACAAATCGATAGATCATATACAGGGCTGAAAAAAAGTATTCGGATATTTTTCCGAATATTGTATATGTTTGAAACTCCTGAAATTACGTTTTTAAATATGTTATGCGTCTTCCAAATTGTTTACTTAGATGTTGTATTTCAGCTTATTAAATGGTAATGATTTGTAAAATTATTTTGGAAGCGTCGGAAAGTGTTACATAATCTATGCTTGACACATGATTTTTTGTTCTTGTTTAGATAAAAAATGAAGCAAATCTGCCGAATAAATCTCGAGAAAAATGGTCGCCCAGTTTGAAAAACAGCGTTTTAAGAAAAACAAGATTGAAGTTTTACAACAGCGTTACGTTCAACGGGCAAAGACTGTGGTAAGGAATTGGAATATCACGAAACCGCTTTAGGGCAACTATTTACACACTTGAGGGATGCAAAAAATGCAATATATATATATATATATATAATCTCCAGAAACATAAAGAAGAATTTAATTTGGAATTTAAAAATCGTTTCCAAGTACTTCAATCAATTTTAGAAGAAGAGCAAGATGTTACACTAGTGAACAAGGAAATAACCAATACTCTACAAGAAGCTGTTGAAACACAAGTAAAGCCAACAAAGAAAATAACAGAAGAAACAAGAAGATTGATGAAGAAACGCAGGTAATTTAAAATGAAGAAAAACTAACCTAAATCAAGAGTTGAATATGCAGAATTATGTAAAATGGTAAGAAAATGTGTTACAGAAGATATCAGAAAATTTAACTGTGCTCTTGTCAAGAAAGTTCTAGATAGAGGATAACAAAAGTTTAAAATCAGCTAAGCGCCAAACTGTGTGTTGGAAGAAAAGGTATTTTTGCACTGAAGAGGGTAGATGGAACAATCAACAAAATCAACAAGGAAATAGTCCACATTGTCGAAAAATTCTATAACGATCTATATAAATGTGAAGATAAAAGGGAAATGAACCTACATGACCCACGCGTAAACATAACAGAAACTGAAGAGATAATTCCAGTGATGACAGATGAAGTTGTACAAGCCATTAGATGCATGAAAAAAAGGTAAATGCCCTGGCGAAGATAGAATTACAATTGATCTTATCAATGAAGCAGGAGAAAAATTTGCAAAAATGTTAGCCTTACTGTTTTCCAAATGTCTTTAGAAATCAGATGTATCAGAAGATTGGAATAATGCTGTGATGGTGCTACTTTACAAGAAACGGGAGAAGGAAAACAATAAAAAGTACCCTTCAATCAACTAACTGCCAGTGATTTATAAAATTTTCAGCTAAGTTTTAACGACAAGACTTGAATCAACTCTGGACTCAGCTCAACCTAGAGAACAAGCAGTATTCCAAAGTGAAATTAGCACAATGGATCACATTCAAACAGCACTGTAAAAAAAAACGGGGGAAAATACTGCTGATTTTGCAGTGAATAGCTTCACTCACATTAAAAAACAGCATTTTTGTAATTTCAATACCGATTTACAGGAATCGTCGTATTTTTAAGATCGGCGAAAGCACCCGAACCGCATTCCAAATGAGATTACCCACAGGTGCGTGTGAAGTGACCAGAGAGCAGGGTATTATTAGCGTTAGTGTCGTTCGATGGTAGCGTCGTTCTTCATATGTGCTTATTATTGCAATTCATAATGTCGTTTTTGGATACACAAACTAGAGCATAGAGACTGGATAAATAAATATTTGAAAAATTAAGGGTAAGTTTTATTTTTATGTTTATTTTGGTCATTGATTTAATAACCATAAAATAGTCAGTTCTCTTATATAATGTAAGATACAAATTTCGCTTATGACCACGTGTATTGTATATAAACGTTCACGTCAATAACGTGTATAAAGATTAAATATTTTGGCTTCAATTATAACAAAACATTATTTTAGCAGTTTATCTAATTTTTAAGTAATTTATTTAGCGTTTTCTCATAAAACTTTATTATTATTTACTTAGTATCACATTAAAAGAAAAAGGAAACGAAGTTCCTTATTCTTTAGATATGCTTTATTTCGCTTTTATGTATTTTTCAAAACTTCATTTTATCCGTTTGTATTTTAATATAATTACTAATCTAAATCATATAATTATTATTTTATTCTCCAAAAGTTTAGGTTCACTTTGTGTGCTTATTTAAATAGTGTTATTTAGTTAATGAATTTTATTGTACTTCACTAAATTTTTAATAACAGTCTTACTACAACTAAAGATGATTTTGTGCCAGTGATATTCAAATTTTATCGATTATTTTTTACGTGCATTTATTTTAAAATTTTTAAATGCGATTTTCAATTTATTTATTGAGTAATCTGGATACGCTATTTTACTAATTCATAAAATATTTCAAAAGTTTGTTTACTATTATTGCAGCATTAAATATCAGCAGATCGCTTTTTTTTTTTTTTTTTTTTTTTTTTTTTTGTTCATTATCTAAAAATAAAAAAAAATTCGTATCCAGAGATATTTTGAGTGTTTTCGATGCATATCGTATAGTATTCTACTTGAAATTGACATATGAGACACTCTTTGCAATGAGTTATAATACTTTGAAATTTTCTATTTATTATTTTTTTAGTGTATTTTATAATTTAGTTTTATGGTGCTAAATTTGTATCTTACATATGTATAATAGAATTGATTATATAAAATGTTATTACAACAATGATATAAGTAAGCATAAAGATAACACTTAGTGCTCTTAGTCTGTTAAATATGTCTCAGTATCATAAGAAAAATTCAAAATAAATATAAATAATACACAGGGGGGGGGGGAGGGGGGATACAAATATATATCTACAAAAAATATATAAAAATTTTACAGTTATGCTATTAAGAGTGCAGTAAAATTAACAGCAAAAAATGCTGTAAAATTTACAAATTTACTGTAAAATAAAAAAAACAACTGCTGGAAAATTAACTGCAAAAAATGCTGTGAATTTACAAAAGTGCTGTTTATCCATTAAAAACAAAATAGCTGTAAATTTACAGCAAAATATGCTGGCACCCATATTGCCAGCATTTTTTGCTGTAAAACTACAGCTGTTTTTTTTACAGTGAGCAAGGGAACTCAAAAAAACATAAGAAATATAATTTACCTCTCTGCCTTGCATTTATTGATTATGAACAAGCATTTGATTCGGTCTATACATCTGCAATAGTTGATTCTCTGGAGGACATTTGTATAGACAAACCTTACATCAATATCATAAAGAAGATTTACAAGGAAGCAACAGCCACCATCCGTTTGGGCAAAGGAAAAGCGAAGATCAAACTTGGAAGAGGAATAAGACAAGGAGACACCATTTCGCCTAAGCTTTTTACTGCTGTCTTAGAAAATATTTTCAAGAAGCTGGATTGGGAAAAGTAAGGGATTAGAATAAATGGGGAAAAATTTAAGCCTCTCCGGTTTGCTGATGACATTTTAATTTTCAGTAATAGCCCGAAGAATTGGAAAATGTGCTAAAAGATTTGGAAGAAGTTAGCATTAATTTGGGATTAAAAATAAGAAGAATAAGAAATGGATGGAGTGCTTTTGGGAAGAACAATATTATTCTGAAGAGTAACATGCCTCTTTGTTTGAAAAGAAAGGTGTTTAACCAATGTGTTTTGCATGCACTTACTTATGGAGCAGAAACATGAACGATAACAAAACGGATGGTACAAAGATTACAAACAACACAGCGAAGTATGGAAAGAAGTATACTAGACATAACTAGAAGAGACAATCTGGGTAAGAAGTCACCTGTGTAAGAAGTCAGGCGAAAGTTTTTGACATTATTGAGAGAATTGCATGGCTAAAATGGAAATGGGCTTGTCACATTGCAAGAAGACAAGATAATAGATGGAGCACAAACACCCTACAGTGGTATCCCAGAGATGTAAAACGATAAAGATGATCTCAAGTAAGATGGAGTGACGATAGCAGAAAAGTGGCCGGTGTTAATTGAATAACTAAAGCATTAGACAGGCAACAATGGAAAAATGGGGGAAACCTACATCCAGCAGTGGATTGAAAACGGTTGTTGTTGATGATGATATATATATATCTAAATATCGAAATTTTTGACGCAAAGAAGTACAACCACTCCTTAAAAACGGTGATTTAAGACACGGGAAAAGAGGAACATTAAATGTTCAACCTGTATTGCAACAGCTTTTGATGACATTGTCATCTTTGCTCGTCAAGATCATCTCATCTCCACTCCAGTGGATTTCAGCCAGCCTCTGTGGATATTTAAAATGAAAAATCTAAGGTGTATAATAACCTCCCTTCCATCAAAGAACAAAATATCTGAACGCTGGTCTTTACTCAAATTCGAAAAGTCACAAAGAAAAACGAAAATGTTATTCGATTGGGAATTATCATCTTTAAATTTATGTCTTTAGAACTTTGACATTTTTAAATGAACTTCCAACACAGATTGAATGCAGATAGCATAAATCAAAAATTACTTAGCGGAATGGGATGTAATTTTGGAGTAACCTATTTTAAAAATCGATTTATGGTAAAGCATTCATAGGCATTCATTTTTTTTTTTAGGTAGATTTCATAAGAAATACTACCTATTACATTCTCCCCTAAGTTGGGATTTTTGGAAAATTTTTGCAGATGTACGCCGATTATGACTCCCAGAACCCAAAACCATCCCCGGTTCAAAACATTATATATCTATCTATCTATATCACCCTTTTAAGGACACGATAACTGCAATAATTCTGCCCAAATCTCTTCCAAACTGATACATAAAATCAAGGGGCATAAAATCTCGGTCAAGTTCGTTAATGGGCAAATCGAACCAAGGGGGGGGGGGGGGCTTTTTGTGAAAACAGAAATTTCTTAATTATGATACGTATCGAATCCGTTTAAAATTATTATTACTTTTAGGAAAAGAGCCGAAAATTTATGTATGACAGATTTTTGATATCATTAAAAATGGCCCCAAGGAGGGGAAAAAAAGGGGGGGGGGTAGAAGAAAAAATTCACAACTTCGTCATTTCACAAGACATCAAATCCGCTTAAATTTATTATAAATCCTCTTTATATTATCCAAAACTTTTATATAGACAAGTTTTTTATAGAACCAACCCTTATAGCAAAATAAATAAATAAATAAATAAATAAAAATAAAAATAAAAAACAAAAACAACAAAAAAATCCCTGCCGGCTCCGCTTGCAAACAAGTTAGATTTCGAACTGGGCGGTTCCAACTGTCACATCATGACAAAAAGATCATTTCTTCCGCAATTCCCAACAAACAGGCGCCCCACGGACAGCGTCTTCGAAATCTACCTGTGCTTGTAGGCCGAGCCGTCAGGGATTTTTTTCGAAAGCATTCATATATATGTATATATATATATATATTCGAAACATAAATTCGGAAAAAATAAATATTTTGAAATTAATTTTCGTAAAAAATATAAATTGTCACATATAAATTTGTTATACAAAAATCTATTTCTAGAAGCTTTAAATATGTGAATCCATTATTTCATTTCATTCTGCTAAGTAGTTTTTGAGTTATGTTTAAAAAAATACCAGCATTGCAGTTGTTTTACAACTAAAAAGTTTGAATTTAACATTATGAGTTCAACTTTACATTTGAATTATTATAAAATTACTTCACCGAATGACTTCCCGTTTGGTATTTCAAGGAAATACTTCTCAATGTCAAAATTGGGTGTTTCTACTGAAATTTTCACACAATTTCTGTATAAAGGTGATCTGTTAAACTTACCTTTTTAAATATACATTTAAAGAAGACATAATTTCTAATCAAATGGCTGTTTTCGTTTTTCTCTTTGTCCATTTGCCGAAAAATGGATGGAGTTAATTTTCTTTCTTTCTTAATCTCCGACTAAACCTCAATTTTCAATGACATTTTTTTTTTTAATGAGATTTTCAAATATCATTTTTTGTATGTAATATCTTAAACATGCCGCTCTTTATTGCTGTTTATAATTTTCATCAAAAATAAATTTAAATATTTCATTAGAAGAATAATACTTAAATCATGAGATTAAAAAAAAAAAAAAAATGACAGAAATAATAATGACTGACCTCAATAAACTGAAATTTTCGTAATGCTATATACTTCCGAAAATGTTAAAAATAAGGGCAAAAACTAGTTTTCTAATTTATGCACTGAAATTAAAATATTTTATTTTGATTATTAGGAAAGTACATATTCCTGATTTTTTCACATTTCACTCCTTTCCCCTTCTAAGGTGATGTATCATTCTCCAAAAAGTCACACCTGATTGTGGAGGGTCAATGAATAAAGCTGGGAAAGTCTTTGAATAGAGTTTTGAAAGGGTTTCTAATTAATTTTTCAGGCCTGTGACATTTTTTAGGGGAAAGGAAGAAAGCATTTTTTTTTTCTCTTGACGACAGAGTGAGATAGTTTCTGTCACCCTAAATATGATTATCTGAAACTTTCTTTTGTAGTGTGTAATACTTAGAGTTTTTGTAACAAATGAAGTAAAACATATTCAGACTTAGTTTACACTGCTGCATAAGATAAAGCTTTTAGAAGCAAATTATTCATTTGTTAAATTATTTTTTTTATTCAATGTATTCTTCATTGCAAAATTAAGACCACATGTATCACATTCAAATGCCTGTATGAAATCGTAAATGCCCTTCCAAACAAACAAACAAAAACAAAACAAAAAAAACGTAGAAAAACGTTTATTGCATATTTCACAAGTATAACGTTTTTGCCCTGTATGTGTTTGTAAATGATTCTTCAATACAGTCTTGAATGCAAAACAAATACCACATTTATCACATTCAAATGGCTTTCCCCCTGTATGAAGTCTCACATGCACTTTCAAAGTTGAAAAAGCCGAAAAATTTTTAATGCATATTTCACATATGTATGGTTTCTCTCCCGTATGCGTTCTCCAATATTTCTGTAATACATACTTAGATGAAAAACTGGAATCACATTTTTTACATTTGAATGCTTTCTCTTCGAAATGGGACTGCATATGTTTGTTTAAAAAATATTTGATTTAAAATCCATATTAGAAAGATAAAAGATATTTTCTATCCGCAAGTTTTCAATCATTATTTTTCGCCACAATTTTATCACGCCTCCCATAAGTATTCAAATTTTTGCACATAAGTTGTGAATAAGTCACAATTTCCTTTGTAGAAGTCTCAGAGAACAAAGCTTCCGTCTCATTCTTCACAATTATTTTTCTTTTTTCTCTATGGACACGTTTATGCGACTTCAAAATGGCATTTGTTTTGCATACAAAAGCATTACATATTTCACATATATAAGGATTTTCTCCATTATCAATTTCAGTATGATTGAAGTATGAGGACTTCTCGCATATTTCAGATGATAATAGTTTTTCATTTATATGTACATGGTGATGTGAAGTCAATTGACTTGAATTTACAAAACTTTTTTTGCATACTTCGCATTCAAATGGCTTTTCTCCTGTATGATATCGTCTATGAAATTTCAAATAAGTGGAAGAACGAAAATTTTTATTGCATATTTCACATACATAAGGTTTATCTTCTGTATGTGTTCGTAAATGCTCCTTCAATGTATTCTTCTTTGCAAAATTAAGGCCACATGTATCACATTCAAATGGCTTTTCCCCTGTATGAAATCGCGCATGCAATTTCAAACCAGAAAAAGTAGAAAATCGTTTATTGCATATTTCACAAGTATAACGTTTCTCCCCCGTATGTGCTTGTAAATGATTCTTCAATACTTTCTTGAATGCAAAACAAAGACCACATTTATCACATTCAAATGGCTTTTCCCCTGTATGAAGTCTTCCATGCGCTTTCAAACTTGAAAAGGCCGAAAATGTTTTATTGCATATTAGACATAAGTATGGTTTTTCTCCCGTATGCGTTCTCCAATGTCTCTGTAACTCCCACTTTGTTGAAAAACAGAATTTACATTTTTCACATTTGAATGCTTTCTCCTCGAAATGGCACAGCATATGTTTGTTTAAACGATATTTTGATTTAAAATCCATGTTACATACGTGACAGGCATAAGTTTTTAGTATAGTAGGAATTTCATGTTGCATTGTTAAAATGTTTATTGTCGCTTGATACAGATGTACTTCTTGAGAATTAAAAAAAAATCTTGAAAGAATTTGAATAGTTAATCGTTAATTTATAATATATCTCATTCTTTTTTTAAAAAGTTGTGTGAACTAAGAAGAGATGTAACTGGCAGTTTTTTTCTAATATTTAAAAGAGACTTTTGACAAAATACTTTAGGTTTGTTCAACATCTGAAGATATTCTTTAGTTAAAAGGCAGAATATTCCTGAAGTAGCAAAAGTTCAAGAGTAAATTTTGTGGTACCTGAAAAAGGAAAGATCTTTAAACATTTATAAATGTAACTAAGGATCTTATGCATAATTTTTTCATTTAGTCAAGGCAAAAACAGAATAATTATTAAAAAATAAATATAAAGCATAACTGAAAAGATGAGTTTTTAAAGTGTTTGTTTGGATGGTTAAAGATATAGATGGATTTTTATTAGAACGAGAAAAAATATCTGGAAGCACGGCAGTGCCTCCGCCAAGTCGAGAAAGCACGGCCGTAAGCATCCTTTTCTGGAAGCAACTCAAGGGCACTTTTGAACCCCCCCCCCCCCTCCATATCTCCGCACTGGAGTATCCCAAAAATTTGAAACTTCGTTTTTCTAGAGTATTTGGCACACATGACCAAAATTTAAAATTACAACTTTCTCACTTTTCTAGTTCAGACGATATATGAACTCAAACATTCGATTCTTTGTCACTCACTCACTCACTCGTTCACACACGTCATCAAAAAGATTAGGTAGATCCCGTAATCCTAGAAACTTGACATTTGGAAAAAAGGTAGTGTTTAGGATACAAAGAAAGGAAAAATTATAAAATCCGGAAATTCGAAAAAAAAACAAAAAAACATTCGAAAATTCAACAAATTCCATCAAAATTGAAAATTGAAAATAATACGATCTCGTAGTCTTAGAAACTTAAGATTTGGTGTGAAGGTAGTGTTTAGTGTCCAGAAAAAGAAAACATCAAAAACACCAAAAAAATCGAAAGCAAAATTGAAAAAATCGAAAAAATTGAAAAAAAAAACGAAAATTTGAAGACAATCCGATTTTGTTGCGCTAGAAAATTCAAATTTGGAATAAAGGTAGTATTTAAGTTACAGAAAAGGGAAAAATTTAAAAAATCCAGAAAAATCGAAAAAAAAATTAAAAAATTCGAACAAATTGAAAAATTGAAAATAATTTGATCTTTTAGCCTTAGAAACTTAAAATTCGGCGTAAAGGTAGTGTTTGGAATTCAGAATAAGAAAAAATTAAAAACACAATAAAAATCGAAAAAATCGAAATTTGAAAATAATTCGATTTTATAGCGCTAGAAACTTGAAATTTGGAATAAAGGAAGTATTCACGGAAAAAGAAAAAAATTTAAAAAATCCAGAAAATTCGAAAAATAAATTCAAAAATTCGAAAAATTCGAAAAGAGTTGAAAAAATGAAAATAATTTGATCTTTTAACCTTAGAAACTTAAAATTCGGCGTAAAGGTAGTGTTTGGAATTCAGAATAAGAAAAAATTAAAAACACAATAAAAACCGAAAATAAAATTAAAAAATCGGAAAAATCGAAAAACATCGAAAATTTGAAAATAATTGAATTTTGTAGAAATAGAAACTTGAAATTTGGAATATAGGTAGTACTTAGGATAAAAAAAAAAATTAAAAAATCCAGAAAATTCGAAAAAAAAAATCGAAAATTTGAAAAAATCGAAAAAAAATTGAAAAAAAGATTGATTTGTTGGAATTTTCCTGAATTTTTAATTTTGCATCTGGTGGCACTGCAGTGCCTCCGCCAAGTCGAGAGAGCACAACCGTAAGCATCCCTTTCTGGAAGCAACTCAGGGCACTTTTGACCTCCCCATCTCTTTGAGCTGGTGTGTCCCAAAAACCTGAAACTTCGTTTATATAGAGTATGTGGTAAATAAGACCAAAATTTAAAATTTCACATTTCTGTCTTTTCTAGTGCAAACGATATATGAACTGAAAGTTTCGATTTTTTGTCACTCACTCACGCGTGATAAAAAAGATTAGGTAGATCCCGTAGGCCTAGAAACTTGAAATTTGGAATAAAGGTAGTGTTTCGGATACAAAGAAAGAAAAAATTATAAAATCCAGAAAATTCGAAAGAAAAAATCATTCGAAAATTCAACAAATCCAACAAAATTGAAAATTGAAAATAATACGATCTTGTAGTCTTATAGAAACTTAAAATTTGGTGTAAAAAAAAGGTAGTGTTTAGAATTCAGAAAAAAAAATCCATCTAAAACACAATAAAAATCGAAAATAAAATAAAAAAATCGAAAACATCGAAAAAAAAAATCAAAAATTTGAAAATAATCCGATTTTGTTGCGCTAGAAACTTGGAATTCGGAATAAAAGCAGTATTTAGGATACAAAATAAGGAAAAATTTAAAAATCCGGAAAATTCGAAAACAAAATTTGAAAATTCGAAAAAGTATGAAAAATTGAAAATAATTTGATTTTTTAAGTCTTAGAAACTTAAAATTCGGCGTAAAGATAGTGTTTAGGATTCGGAATAAGGTAAAATGAAAAACACAATAAAATTCGAAAATAAAATCGGAAAAATTTGAAAATAATTCGATTTTATAGCGCTAGAAACTTGAAATTTGGAATAAAAGTAATATTTAGGATGCTATTTAAAATTCGAAATGAGAAATTGAAAATAATTTGATCTCGTAGTCTTAGAAACAGAAAATTTGGGTAAAGAGATTGAGAAAAAAAAAAAAAAATAGAAACACAACAAAAAGCGAAAATAAAATCATAAAATCGAAAAAAACGAAAATTTGAAAAAAAAATCGATTTTTTATAGCTAAAAACTTGAAATTTGGAATAAAAGTAGTATTTAGGATACCAAAAAAAAAAAAAAAATTAAAAAATCTGGAAAATTCGAAAAATTAAAAAATTTTTTGATCTTGTAGCTTTAGAAACTAAAAATTCAGCATAAAGGTAGTGTTATACAGAAAAAGAAAAAATTAAAACACAATAAATTCGAAAATAAAATTAAAAAATCGAAAAAAATCGAAAATTTGAAAATAATTCGATTTTTTAGCGCTGGAAACTTGAAAATTGTAATAAAGGTAGTATTTAGGATACAAAATAAGGAAAAATGAAAAAATCCGGAAAATTAGAAAAAAAAAAACAATTCGAAAAAAAATAAAAAATTGAAAATAATTTGATCTTGTAGTCTTAGAGACATAAAATGTAGCGTAAAGGTAATATTTACGATTCAAAAAAGAAACTTTTAACAATTTGTAAAATTCGAAAGTAAAATCGAAAAATCAATCGAAAATTCGAAAACAATTCGATTTTGTAGTTCTAGAAACATGAGTTTTAAGATAATTGTCCTATTAGCTAGTACACCGCCCTTAATTGTTTTATGTTTTTTTTTTTTTTTTTTTTTTTTTTTTCCCCCGGATTATGCTTTTTTTTTTTCTTTTTGTTTACGAATTTCGGTATAGAAAAGTTCCGCTATAAACCGGCTACGTTATGGGCGGTTTCTTTATAGACATGTTTGTTTTCTTTCACAGGTTATACTCTATTTAATTTGCATATAAAATATAGATTGTTAAATGATGTTAGCACCAAAAAAAAATTTCACAGCTCCCTCTCTCCTCCCGACATTACTGGCTGGTTATGGCTTGATAGTCCTTTCTAAATAAAATCATGGTGACTCTAAGATTATCTTGATTTATCTTTCAATTGAACCTAAATGATCTTAAGAAAACGGATCAAAGAATTACTATATTGGCATGACAATCAGGAAACTTAGAAGTAAAATCGAAAAATCAATAAATTTATAAAAAGTCGAAGGTTTGTATATAATTTGATTTTGTAGTCCTACCAGCTTGACATTTGGCAGAAAGGTAGAGTTTAGGATACAAAAAAAAAAAAAAAAAACTTCGAAAAATTAAATATAGTTTGATATATTGAAAATTTCCGAAAACTTTAATTTTAGCTTTCTTTTTATCCTAAACAGTACTTTTGTGCTAAATATCAAGTATCTAGGCTGCGAGTAATATCTCAGATGGATAGCACCTTTCCTGGAAGCAATGGAGAGTACTTTTGACCCCCTCCTCCCATAAAGTAGTGCTTGCCTAGTTACCTGAAATTTCTTGAGGTAACTTTTTCGAAAATCAGTGGATGATCTCCAAAAAGAGCCCAAAATCAAGAAAAGGAGGATTATTTAGAAATCTCATCAAAAAGTCACCTGTAAAAAATGCAGCCAAGTCTCGTAACTCATTTACCGCAAAAAGTACTGAGATCGTATAAAGCCAAGTTTAACTATCTTATTAACTCTGAAATTTTCATTCACAAATCACTCCTAGTCTCTACATCTTTAGTTAATTATTATTTTGTGACTTGGCAATTACGCAGCACAGGGAAGTTATTACACCTTACTATGTTATGGGATGGGATGGGATAATTTAATTAAGGCAAATTATATACGCACAGGTAAGTTATTACACTTTAATATGTTATAGTATTATTTGATTAAGACTAACTATATGCATCACATTCTCGTGCTACGTAATTGCCAAGTCACAAAATAATAATTAACTAAAGATGTAGAGATTAGGAGTGATTTGTGAATGAAAATTTCAGAGTTAATAAGATAGTTAAACTTGGCTTTATACGATCTCAGTACTTTTTACGGTAAATGAGTTACGAGACTTGGCTGCATTTTTTACAGGTGACTTTTTGATGAGATTTTCATCTTTCTTGCATACTCTGTGTACATTGGAGATTAAGCGTAACGGAAAAATAATTTAAAGTCAATTATAATGAATGATACAATATATATGAAATATATAATTAACAAATATAGTATACAATACAAGTACTTATTTTATTTATCTACTTGTCACAGTGTTTGATAAAGAGATAAACAGAATAAATCTCTAACACAACATAATACAGGAAAATATGTTTTTTTTTTCTTGTTTTTTTGTTTCAATGTTTAAAAGCACATCTACTAATTTAGACAAAATGATTTATAAAATACTAGCTGTTATACCGAGATCACGCTGTGTGTTTTCTCAACCGGGCCTGCTACAAGTATTAGTGACGTCACAAGAGTGATCCATACTACTTAAAATTTTCCATGTACTTTGTTCGTTTGTACGGATTGTTTACGATAGTATTTTGATATTATTTATTGTTTTATTTAGTAATTAATAATATTTTTCAGTGTATTTAGATTATAACGCTATCAATAATTATAGATTATAAGTGTTAAAGAAAGTGTAGATTATATCTATAAAATAATGAGAAGAAAATGTTGTGCACGTAGTTTCAAATCTAAGTCTTCAAATTAGCTACTGATAATGAAAATTTAGATTATTATTATAGATTATTATAAGATTATTACTTTAGATTATTATAAGAAATTTTAGCTACGAAAATTACATTGTGATAATTTTACTTACATTTCAACAGCAGTGGTCTGTATTAAACGTTTCGATATACGTTTTATAATTCGTGAAGCTAGAATTAATATGGTGGTACTGAACTTGTTGTGCAGAGAAAAAAATTAACCCTAACAACGAATGTGTATCCTACTGTAATGAAAATATTCCGGCATATTTGAATGAATGTGTACTTCCAAAACGAAAAGAGCCAAATGATCTTTGGAAAAAAAATAAAAGAAGCAGACGATAAACAGTTTAAAAAATGGTGCAACGATGACAACAGATCTTTCAAAGTTTTTAAATATACGGCAAAAACTAGTTTTCTAATTTATGCACGGAAATTAAAATATTTTATTTTGATTATTAGGAAAGTAGATATTCCTGATTTTTTAAAGTTTTCACGTTTCATTCCTTTCCCCTTTTGAGGTGATGTATCATTCTCCAAGAAGTCACATCTCATTCTGGTGGGTCAATGAGTAAAGTTGGGAAAGTCTTAGAATAGAGTTTTGAAAGGGTCTTTAATTAATTTTTCACGCCTGCGACATTTTTTAGGGGAAAGGGGGAATGCATTTTTTCTCTTGACGACAGAGTGATATAGTTTCTGTCACCCTAAATATGATTATCTGAAACTTTCTTTTGAAGTATGCGATATTGTGAGTTTTTGCACAAATGTAAGCAATTCAGACTTTTTTTTCATAAGATAAAGCTTTTACAAAAAATTAATTATATGTTAAGTTATTTTTTAAAAACACTTTTAAAAGACCACAGCCATTTGAAATAGTGTCAACACACATTTAGTTTGATGAATTTTATCAAATGTCAAAATTTAGTCTTGCATAAGTTATTACTGTTATATCACTGGTCCAAATAAAACTATTTGTCACAATAGTAGCTTTTAAAGAGAGAGAGAGAGCACCTATATTATTTTTTTTTTACAAATTATCAGATCAGACATACCAGCTCAGTCTCCTTTCATGCGAATTATAAAGAATAATATGTATTATTGAAAAAAAAAAAAGTTAATAAAAAAATTATATGAAAAAAAGATATTTTCTATCAGCAAGTTTTCAATCATTATTTTTTGCCACAATTTTATCACGCCTCTCATAAGTATTCAAATTTTTGCACATAAGTTGCGAATAAGTCATATTTTCCTTCGCAGAGCGCAAAGCTTCCGTCTCACTTTTTACAATCACTTTTTTTTCTTGTCTATGGACACGTTTATGCAGCATCAAAGTGGCATTTGTTTTGCATACAAAAGCATTACATAGTTCACATATATAAGGATTTCCTTCATTACCAATTCCAGTATGATTGATGTATGAGGACTTCTTGCATATTTCAGATGAGAACAGTTTTTCATTTATATGTACTTGGTGATGTGAAGTCAATTGACTTGAATTTACAAAACTTTTTTTGCATACTTCGCATTCAAATGGCTTTTCTCCTGTATGATATCGTCTATAAAATTTCAAATAAGTGGAAGAACGAAAATTTTTATTGCATATTTCACATACATAAGGTTTCTCTCCTGTATGTGTTCGTAAATGCTGCTTCAATGTACTCTTCATTGCAAAATTAAGACCACATGTAACGCATTCAAATGGCTTTTCCCCTGTATGAAATCGTGCATGCACTTTCAAACTAAAAAAAGTAGAAAAACGTTTATTGCATATTTCACAAGTATAACGTTTCTCCCCTGTATGTGTTTGTAAATGATTATTCAATACATTCTTGAATGCAAAACAAAGGCCACATTTATCACATTCAAATGGCTTTTCCCCTGTATGGAGTCTTCCATGCGCTTTCAAACCAAAAAAAGTAGAAAAACGTTTATTGCATATTTCACAAGTATTACGTTTCTCCCCTGTATGTGTTTGTAAATGATTCTTCAATACAGTCTTGAATGCAAAACTAAGGCCACATTTATCACATTTAAATGGCTTTTCCCCTGTATGAAGTCTTCCATGCGCTTTCAAACTTGAAACAGCCGAAAATGTTTTATTGCATATTTCACATAAGTATGGTTTCTCTCCCGTATGCGTCCTCCAATGTCTCTGTAACTCCCACTTTGTTGAAAAACTGAGTTTACATTTTTCACATTTGAATGCTTTCTCCTCGAAATGGCACAACATATGTTTGTTTAAGCGATATTTTGATTTAAAATCCATGTTACATACGTGACAGGCATAAGTTTTTAGTATAGTAGGAATTTCATGTTGCATTGTTAAAATGTTTATTTGTCGCTTGATACTGATGTACTTCTTGAGAATAATTAAAAAAAAAAAAAAAAAAAAACAATCTTGAAACAATTCGAATAGTCAATCGATAATTTATAATATATCGAATTCTTTTTTTAAAAAGTTATGTGAACTAAGAAGAGATGTAACTGGCAATTTTTTTCTATTATTTAAAAGAGACTTTTGACAAAATACTTAAAGTTTGTACAACATTTTAAGATATTCTTTAGTTAAAAGGCAGAATATTGCTGAAGTAGCAAAAGTTCAAGAGTAAATTTTGTGGTACCTGAAATAGGAAAGATCTTTAAACATTTATAATTGTAACTAAGGATCTTATGCATAATTTTAAATAAAATTTGTCACAAATAAAATAAAATAAAATTTAAATAAAATTTATCACAATGTTATAATAAATATATAATTAAAAGAAAACCATGCAGACAAAAAAGATTTATTTTTAAATTGAAAATGTTTTCCTAATTTGATGCTATATTTTACTATATGTGCAGTGATGTTCAATGAAAGTGCATCACCTTTGATTGTTTTTGCGATTATGAAGCAAAACTAGTAGGATGTGCCCATCCCAAACTTTTTTGTATCCCATATTTCAAAATTCGCTATCCTGTTGTACGTCAGCTGCTTGCGAATCGTCGGATTACCTGGATGGGAGCAGCCGATGTATACTAAACTACGAAAAGTCCTTCTGGCCGATACCAGCAAGTAAAGACATTTCTTTTCCTTGGACACTCTATTCCTTGGATTTAAGATTTTAGCTAATTTTACTCGCAAACACGAAGCTGAAATGCGTGAAACACGATTACAGAAGATTCATTCCCAGTTCTACACTGTAAAAAATTACGGTACATATACTGGCAACTTTGTGACCAGTATATATACCGTAATTTAACTGAACGGTATATGTACCGTAAAATATTTAATGTATATGTACCGGCTGCACTCCCCCCCCCCCACTCCCCCGAGGTCTGCACGCATTACGTAACAAGATCAAGAGCATTACTTCAGGGGTTGGCGCACACCGAGGCGGGGCTACCAGCGTTTTCCTTACTGAAAATGAATTTTACGGTATAAATAGCGTTTTTTTACTGAAAAACAAAAATTTTACGGTATGAATACCGTTTATAATCGAAATGGCACATATACGGTTTTTTTACGCTTAATATACCTTAGAAGTACGGTACTCATGCCGTATAGAGTGAAAATGGTACAAGTACCGTTAATTTACGGTACATCTACTGAAATTTTACGAAATTTTTTTACAGTGTAGTCAGTATTGAATTTGAATGAGAATATTGCCAAATTAGTCAAATATAGTCAAGTTGGCTTCATTTATGGCAACCTATTTTTATCGCCAAATTTGGCAAGAGTTTGACGTTTGCGAATATAAAAATATAGTGTTAAACATATAAGAGATGGAACGATTGTTACAGCAATGAAAGAAAATTTGCTAACAAGCATGTTCACTAAAACTCGCAAATAAAATCCTTTTGTCTACTGTGTTTCAAAATGTCAGCCACCCTAAAATTTCAAACTGCTACATCTCAGCCATTTTTTAAAATAGAGGCAAAACAAAAATTGCTCCGGAATCCTTGAATCAAGCACGAACATTTAACAGAAAAAACTTTAGGATTTCTAATTTTTTTTACATATTTTTGAATTGGAAATCTTTAAGTGGCTATCACAACACCCTCTTCCGAGTGGAATATCCCCAAATTCAATTGTGACCTGCAGGCCATATAGTCAAAAACATATGCAAAAATAGTGGTTCAATGCTATGCATTAGAGATCTGCACGGGCCGGGGCTTACTTTTTTCCTGAAGGAAAAGGCCATGCCTTAAATTATTTTTTCCTTACAGAGCCGGGACTTGTTTCATTCTTCCTAGTCTTTACGCCCCAAAATTTTCAGTCCTGGTTTTGACCCGTATGCAAATCATTGTCACGGCGTGGCCTGGTCCGTTCGAAGGTTAGTAAAATAAGACCTGGCACAAAAATCTTTGCAAAACATGCATACATTTTTAAATCGCCATTATTCTACAATTAAACATTAAAATTTATTCTTTTTAAAGAATAGTAGATTTATATGCTTGTTAAAATACGGCTAAATTAAAATATAGTAAAACGTGTGAAAAAGAACCTGATTAATGACGGAATCCTGTCTTAAACTGAAAAATGTGTTGATCCATGAAAAGTGAATATACTAATACGTAAGAAAATAATATATAATACATTTACGCCTGCTAAGAAGGCAAATTGTCTATAACTCATTTTTTTTCTTCCCTATGCAATTCCATCTTAGAAGATTTTACTGTATAGCATTTTTTCTAATTTTAAACACTTCAATAAATGGAATATGGATTAACAATATTAATGATAACTTAAACACATACATACAACAAATAGAGATTTATTTTAAAAAAAATATTCCAGGTTGCGGCACCTCTATAAAAATGAAGATTATAAACATGAAAAAAAAAAGGCTAAGATAGGAATTTTTGGTTAGATCTCCTTCTACGAGGCAAATTTTTAACCAAATCGACGTAAAAATCAATGTTTTGTAGAAATTTCCTCGGGCCAAGATTTTAAATTTTTTCCGGGCCGGGCCGGGATCGGGCCAAACTTTTAATTTTTGTATCGGCCGGGCTGACTTTTTTTGTATGGGTCGGGTCTGGAAATTTCGGCCCGTGCAGACCTCTACTATGCATGACTTTTCAATTATACAATGAAGACAGGCAGATATTTTGTAAAAATACGTTTTTGCGGAATTTCTGACCCCTAAAACATGTAAATCCGTCGAAAACCGGAAGTCAAAATTTCTTCGATTAGAATACTTTATTCTATTATAGATAGAAGAAAGAAAGTAAAACAAAATCCCTGATGGCTTGGCCTAAAGGCAGAGGTAGATTTCGAAGACGCAGACCGTGGGGCGCCTGTTTATTGGGAATTGCAGAAGGACCTTTTTGCCATGATGCAGCAGTTAGGACCGCCCACTTCGAAATTTACCGGTGTCTGTAGGCGGAGCCAGCAGGGATTTTTTTTTAATTTCTTTGCTGTAAGAGTTGGTCTATAAAAAACTTGTCAATATAAAAGTTGTAGATAATATTAAGATTTATAATAAATTTAAGCGGCTTTGATATCTTGTGAATTGATGAAGTTATGAATTCTTTTCTTCTTAAACCCCTATCCCCTCCCCCCCCCCTTGAGGCCAGTTTTATTAAATCAAAAATCTGTCATAAATAAATTTTCGGCCCTTTTCCTAGAAGTACTAATAACTTTAAACGTATATTCGACAAGTATCATAATTAAGAATTTATGAGGTTTTTCTGTTTTCACAAAAAGAACCCCCCCCCCCACCTTGGTTCGATTTTGCCCATTAACGAACTTGACCGATATTTTATGTATTAGTTTGGTAGAGATTTGTGCAGGATTATGGAAGTTATCGTGTCCATAAAAAAGTGATATAGAGCGATAGATAAAGTTTTGAACTGGGGGTGGTTTTGGGTTCTAAGAGTCATGATCGGCGTAGATCTGCAAAAACTTTTCAGAAATTCCAACATAGCGGATAATGTAATAGGTGGTAGTATTTCTTACGAAATCTACCTAATAAACGGTATTGCAATTATTCACTCAAATGGCATAAGATAATTTCTATATGCATATGTATACTAATCAATAAAGTACGCATACAATATTTGTACAGGTTTGGGCATAACTTTTTTTTCTGCAGACTGGGGTTGGGCCCCGGGTTTTACTTTTTAACAAACTGAGACAGGTCTCTGGATTTCATTCTTTTCAGGCCCAACACGGCCAGAGTCTAGTAAAGGAATATTAGCTTCAGGGTTGGCAAGTTTTTGACGCATGACGGTTTTTACCGGTTTTAACCGTGGTTTTTACTGTCATGTCAAAAACCTCCTTGTCAAAAATGTCAAAAACTGTCAAAAACCCATTTTTGAGTAGTTTGTTTTTACTTTTTTTTTTCATTCTATCTTTAATATTAAGTTGTTTTACATGAAATATTCAGTATAAAAAAAGACTCTAAAGTATATTTATCCATCCAAGAAAAACAAAAAAGAATTGCATTAGAATAATACGTGTACATCTCTGTTAGAAGATCAATACAATTATCTTAAGCTATTTGGCATAGTCTAAAAAAATTAGATTTTTTGAAGAAATCCTGTAACCTATAAGTATTAGATTAAACAATGTGTATAATTTAGGTACAATTTATTACATTGTTGAAAACAAAACTTTAAGATTCTACTTATTGAAGTGCAAATGAAAATCACCATAATTGCATTTATGAAATACATAAGATATGCATTTTAAAATATTATATCAAGAATATTCAATTTATTCACTGCCAGTCTATGCTTAACATCTATTGTATACAATGTAACAGCATTTTTGCATCTCTAAAATAATTTTAATGTACTTTATAAAAAAATCTATATTGAATGTTATTTAATAATTATAATAACCTTTTATTATCATTTAATATTAATGTTAATTGCAGTTAGTAGAATCTATATTAGTGAAGATTATGACAAATATTGTTCTTTTCTTTTACTCTTGTATTTTTAAATCTTTCCCATATTAGGAAATGATCTTCTTTTAAATAAATTTAACAAATTTAATTGTAAATAATAATAACAAAATCAACAAGGTAAAATCAATCTAGAAATGTATTGTATGTACAGGTACACTTACACCATAAATTGGAGGACAATCGAAAATGATAGGTTTTTGACGGAATAAACCGGTAAAAACACGGTTTTTACCACTGTCATGTCAAAAACCCAACCCTGATTAGCTTAAGCTACGGTCAGGCTGTATTTTCTTTTAGTAAAATATTTATTATACTATAACTTACATTATTGTGTAAAAATAGTATTGATAGCGTGTGTTTGTTTAACGGAATAGTCAAATATTTAATTTAGTTTCGTAAATTACAGAGAAATATTTAATTAATTCTCCTTTTTTTAACACTTTCCCACAGGGCTGGCAAGTTTCTGCCGGGGTGGTTAAAACCAGTGGTTATAACCGGTTAAAACCGGCATGGCAGAAACTAGTTTCTGCCAGTAAGTGGCAAAAAGTGGCAGAAACTAAGAAATAATAAGAAGAAATTCAACTGCAATGATTCATAATTCACACATGTATTTGATATGTAAACAATTAAATTAAAAATTAAATCTAAAGATTATGAATGTTATTCAAAGTAGCAAAAAATTTAATAATGATCATATAAATATTTTTTGTTTATATAATACTAGTTTTCTTTTACTTGAAAAACAGAAATTTTCATAATGGTAATCTGATGCTGTGCAAGTTTAACTATTAATATTATTATTTACAGTTGAATTTGTATTCATAATTTTAAAAAAAGAAATATACAAATAATTCTGATATTTTAAAAAATCACTGTTCAGAGAATTTTTAAATAAATAATATAATGCAATAACTTAAAGATTATCTACTATATGGAATATGGTTATATATATATATATATATATATATATATATATATATAAGGTTGGAACATTTTCGACTAACAGTCTTAAATTTAAAAAAAGAAGTCAGATTTGTTCCTTTGAATACTGTATTTAAATGAAATGTTTTTTAAACCCACGAAATTACAAGATCCACATATAACTACAGCTCCAAGTTAAAAAATTAGAATAAAAGAAAAAAAGGAATTGTGAAAAAGGGGTTTTATGTATTGCTTATACAAAAAGTAATACAGGATAAAACTTAATATTGTAAGAATCTACACAGGGCCGTAGCGAAAGAAAATTTTTGGGGGGGCAAAAGGCAAGATTGGCCGACTCAAAAATGTTTCAAATCCGACTAATGTAAAATAGTCAATCTGTCGCATTATTTCTTAATTAATAGTTTTTACAATTAATTTTAACTGATTAATTATAATTGATAGTTAAAAATAAAATATATGATTTTGTATTACTAAAATGTTTCTTTGATATAACTCAGTAATTATTTAAAAGATTTACCAAGAACTTTACTGGAAAAAAAAAGAATATGTATTGATAAGAAAAATCCTACAGTTATATTTGTGAGAAACACGTTTGTTTAGAATGATAGAATGCAGTGATAGTTTAGTAAATAGAACGTAGTTATTTTCAAAATAAAAGCTAAATAAAAATGTGATCTTTTAGTTCTAAAAATTATGATAATGTAATGAATGGGAAGTACTTTCAATATTTTATTAGCATGCGATAGAAATTAATTTGAACTTTATATTCCAATTAGAGATAATATCATATGGAATTAACAACATACACTTTCAGTAATTCTAATTGTAAAACTAAAAAATGCACACTATAAGGGTACTGAAAATATTTGGAGGGGCCTCAAAATTTAATTGCGCCTGGGGCCTCTTGAGTGCTTAATCCACCACTGATTGTGTTTTATAGGAATGTCAAGGGACCGACAGAAACATTTGAATTATCCACGATTTCGAATTATACACGTTCGAATTATTCAAGTTTGACTGTACTCTTTTTACATGAATTACACATCACACTGAAAAAAGCAAACGATTCATACCTTTCTTATCACCATTCCCTGTCGAGTGGTTTCCACTGTCCAGCCATGTTGATAACTTCTTCGAAATTTTTGCAGCTTCCAAGTTTCTTCTTTTTAGAGTCTGTCTTTTTTTATTGCCACTTGGATGGTGCCTAATTCGTTTCATAATATAAACTGTTATCTCAACACAAGCAAAGTAAGATTAACCCCTTGGGGATGAGCGACACGTATACGTGACGCATAAGATGCTCAGAATCCTTGATTATTCCCACCAGTTAATTTTTATTGTAAGCTTTGCCTTATTTAATGACAGCATTTCTGCGATTCAATTAGGCGAAAATTTCTGCTTTGAAAAACCGGTGATTAAAAATTCCGTAAAAGACGCTCGTCACGAAGGGGTTAAGTAATAAACTATCGTACTATCACTACTATGCGACTCTCAACTGCTCTGACAGTCCGATATTGATGAGCAGTTAGTAAACGAATGACATATCATGAATAGCACTAGCTCACTGCACGTCCTAGCCTGAAAATCACACGGAATTGACTCATCACTCTGCAGGTACTTGGCGCGACATGACACATTCGACTCGACATTCTGCTGTCTGCTCTAGAGATAAAGGTGAAAATAAGGAATTTTTCTTAGTAGCCACTGCCCGATAGGTTGATTTTCTTTAGTAACCAGTTACTGGCTAGTGACAATTTCTTTAGTAGCCAGTAAGTACATTCATGTCACTGAATATTTAATTTAAAAAAATTAATGACTTTACAGTAAAGAAACAATATATGTACTAAATAAAAATATTTTAATTTATATTGTTTCGAATAAACTTGTGATATTAATTTCCAATCTATTTTAAATTTAAAAATAAGTTAACAGCAAAGTTATACACAACAGGCTTATGTGGCTAACTACATAAGTCCCACTATGCTTTGGTACTTGTGTAGCTAACTACATATGTACCTTTCTTTTTTAAATTATTTGTCTAGAATTAAGATCTGATAATAATAAAATAAGTATGTTTATTCACTAAGTAATAACCCACAACATGATATTCATTACACATGCACAACCTGAGATCCGTGGACCAAAATCTCCAGAAATTCAGGAATTGTGTATTTCACCAATTAGTAATTGTAAATTTCGTCAAAGGGACACATAAAAACCATGAATTTCATCGATCACGCACGTAAAAATCATGAATTTCATCGATCGCACGCGTAAAAATTATGAATTTCGTCGATCGCGTGGGTAAAAATCATGAAATTCATCGACAGAGCACGAAAAAATCATGAATATAGTCGAACGGGTGCGTAACAATCCTGAATTTCGTTGATTGGGCGCATACAAATCATGAATTACGTCGACCGGGCATTTAAAATTCATGAATTTCGTCATTTGGTAGCGTAAAAATCATGAATTTAGTCGATCGGGCGCGTAAAAATGATGAATTTCGTCGATCGGGCGTATACAAATCATGAAGTAAAAATCATGAATTTCGTTGATCGGGTGCATAAGAATCATGAGTTTCGTCGAACGGGCACGTAAAAATCACAAATTTCATCGATCGCACGCGTAAAAATTATGAATTTTCTCGATCGTGTGCGTAAAAATTACGAATTTTCTCGATCGTGTGCGTAAAAATTATGAATTTTCTTGATCGTGTGCGTAAAAATTATGAAATTCGTTGAACGGGCACGTAAAAATCATGAATATCGTTGATCGGGTGCGTAAAAATCATGAATATCGTCGAACGGAAGCACACAAATCATGAATTATATCGACCGGGCACATAAAATTCATGAATTACGTCATTTAGGAGCGTAAAAATCACGAATATAATCAATCGGGCACGTAAAAATCATGAATTTCGTCGATCGGGCGTGTACAAATCATGAAGTAAAAAATCATGAATTTCGTAGAACGGCCGCTTAAAAATCAAGAATTTCGTCGATCAGGCGGATATAGGAAAATCCTGCATTCGGCCGGTGCTTTCCATATATTTAATCGCCAGTTTTTCAAGTTTAATCGACGAGTGGAGACTGGCGAGTGCTTATTTTCACCTTTATCTAGAGATGCTTTTGCATGCGAAGCGTATGGAGTATTTGAACGGACACGCAAAAACATTTACTCTAGCACTTTGATGGATTTTTACTTTCTTCTATCTATAATAGAAGAAAGTATTGTAATCGAAATTTTTTTCGACTTCCGGTTTTCGACGGATTTACACGTTTTAGGGGTCAGAGGTTCCGAAAAACATGTTTTTACAAAATGTCTGTCTGTCCGTCCTCATTGTATCATCGAAAAATGTATGAAGTTATGCTTCAAATTGAACTACATTTTTTTTTCTATGTTTTTTGCTATGGCAAGCAAGTTCTATTAGAATTTGGGGATATTTCGACGAAAGGGGGCGCTGTGATAGCCCTTTAACGATTTCAAATTCAAAAAGATGTGCAAATTCAAAAAAATTAGAAATCCTAAAAGTTTTTTTCGTTAAATGTTCGGCCTTGATCCGAAGAATCCGGAGCAATTTTTGTTTTGCCTCTATCACCTCTACATTTTACCTAAGACAGCAGCATTCATCCATAAACGGATTTAATTTATGAGTTTTAGTTAACACAGTTTAGGCAAATTTCCTTTCATTGTTGTAACGATTAATCCTATTATATGCTTATCACTATATATTTATATTCGCCAACGTCAAATTCTCGCAAAAATTGGCGACAGTTGGCGGAATATCGCCAAATTTGGCGACCAAAATAGGTTGCCATAAATGAAGCCAACTTGGCTGTAGAGGACTAATTTGGCGATTTCTCATTCAAATTCAATGTTGACGAGAACTGGGATTGGATCTTCTTTAATTAGGTTCCACGCATTTTACCTTCGTGTTTTCCAGTAAAATTAGCTAAAATCGTAAAACCAAGGAATAGGGAGGCTATCTGTTCCTGTCAGTTCAGGCCAGAAGGACTTTTCGTAGTTTAGTATACATCAGTTGATCGCATCCCGGTAACCCGACGATTCGCAAGCAGCTGACGTACAACAGAATGACGAAAAATATTGATTTTATTAGCGATGTGATAGCGAATTTTGAAGTATTAACATGACTGAGGTAGAAGAAAGTTTTGGGATTGGCACATCCGACTAGTTTTTATTATTAACATTTAGCTAGGTGCTGGGTATTTTATAGGAAGTTAGATTAGATATTAAAATACAATAATTTTTTAACCATCAGTTTGGGGTCCCGGGGCAGTGCCCCGGCGGTAGTTAAGGGCCTGAAACGCTGAACTATTTATATTGTTTTAAGTGCAAATGTGTTAATGTTCCGCAATCGCTTCAAGTTTATTTTTTTACCATAAAACTACTTTTAATAATTTAATTTTTCCTGTAATCTTCTACTTTCTGAATTCTTTATTAAAAAAATAATTCCTCTTACGTATGATTTAGTTTTTAAAAAAAGTAATCGCTAACATGTACCGTAATTTCCGGCGTATAATCCGCAGATCAAACAATTATGTTTAGACCCAGAAATTTTATTTAATAATTGAAGTAAAATATTTACAGCGACCTAGTATGTTCCATTATATAAAATAAAATTTCTGGGTCGAAACATAACTGTTTGATCCGCGGGATTATACGCCGGAAATTACGATAATCAGGGTATACAATAAATATTAAATAATTAATAAAAGCTCCAATTCTAATTTTTATAATAACAAGTGAAAAATCAGTGAAAATTATGTAATTATGTTATGTTGGCACAAGCATATAAATTTAGTTTTAGTTTTATCAAAAAAAAAAAAAAAAAGTAAGAAGTTTTTTAGGTATTAAATGTTAAATGCACGGATATTTTTTTAATTTATTCATTTTCTTTTTCTAAATAGTTTTAAAAATTCTTCGTTTTTATTTTCCAAACGTTCCTAAAACAGTTCCAAAGGGCGTAAACATCATATCGTTGCTAGAACCTACTTACTAGGTATCAAGTATAAAATTTCTTGAATTTTCTTAAGCGACTTTCGCATTCGGTCGGCCTAGTTTATATATTGATAGTTTTTATCTATGTAAGTTGCGAGTGTTACTGTAGAACAAATTTCTGATATTTTCAAAACAATAGATCAGATTCATTTTTTCCCCTATTGCCCTATGTATCGACGGCCGACTTAGCTTTTCCATGTGTGGGTAAGGTATAGTATATGTCCAACATTTCGGGCTCTGCAGACAAGATTTATACATGATAATTTTTTTTCAGTGGGTAGACCGACTAGCTATTTATGTGATTCGAAAATGTGACAGAACACGTGACTTTCATACCGGCTGACCAGATAGATCTATTGAAACCATTACTTTTTTTACTCATAACTTATCTATTGCTTATGACTAGCTTTTGCCATATGATTGTAAGGGTGTAGTGAAATGCATTCTGAAGACTTAAAGTCCTGCCAACCAGAATTTTCCGAATTGTTTTTTTTTTTTAATCGGCCTACTGATATACTACAGAAACACTAATTAAATCTGCTGATAAGCCGACTGAATCCTTTTACCAAACATTGGGGGGGGGGCAGCCCCCCCGCTCGCTACGCCCCTGAATCTACATAGTTTGTAGAATCTTTTAGCATTAAAATTAAAGGAAAAAATACAGATATATACAAATAATACAGCCAGGGATGTACGTTAATTTAATGTTGGCTAAGCCAGTTCTTGGTGGACACTAACCTGTATGAAGTTGCTAAATCACGTTGGAAAATAAAATCGTCACCACTCAGATCTTCCAACGATGGTATAATGAAATGCTCAAGGATTTCCTGATATATCTTAGAATTAATCGTTTCGTTAACGATACATAGCCTTCCAGGACCATCTGCAGTCATGCAAGCCTATACCGTTACATTGGCTGCAAATTTCACTGATCGTTTCATGGAGTTCTTCTCATATGCTTCTTGCTTCATTCGACATACACGAACACAAAGTTCACCATATGTGACACAAAACACTCTCATCACTAAACAACATCTTTTTCCAATCATCCAGACCTCATAAAGCTTTTTTTGCACTACTTCACTCTCTCCCTTTTCTGTTTAATAGTCATATGGGGCTTTTGTCTTTGGTACACGAGATTGAAATCCAAGTTTATAGAGATGTCTTAGTATTGTAGATTTACTCACATCAACACCGCGTTCTTTCCACTTTTGATGCAAATATCTCACGCTTCCAAAACAGTTTTTTTTAGCAATACTCTTTAGCTTTCCATCATATCTCTCTGAGTGGCTTTCGGCCACTGTTCAAATGCTTGTTTTCAAAATGTCCATCGTTAAAATACTGCTTTATTGCTCTACTAACACTTGGTTGAGAATATTAAGTAACTGGCGATATATTGCTGACTACGACCTTCTTTATGCAAATCAATAATACAATGCTATGTAAACTCCTTTATGTTGGATGAATGGGCTATGTTTTACACAAAATGAAAACAATGATGATGCAAAGCGTTTTTATAACTTAATTTTAAGCTCCCGCAGAAGATAATTTTATGCTTATTTTATGCAACCTTCTAAACCAATCAGGAAAATTCATAAGTATTCTAATTTTTTAAACCACCTATTTTAGTATTCTAATATTTTGAATAATGAAAACAATTATACAAAAATAAAATATTCACTCAAAATTTAATATTTTACAGTTTTAATTTTCTTTAATAACATGCAAATGTATTAAAACATCCATTGCTGTTTATTTTCAATTGTACTATACAGTGAAATAAAGCTAAGTGCAATTCCGAATACAAATGGAATTAATTAATTTAATTTTTTGATTTGGAGCTGTATAATATTTCTATGAGAAAGATTTTTGTAGTTATTATTAAATTATTATGTTAAATTACAGAAAAGTATTTTGAGTAAGTATTGGTTATTTTTCTTTTCTTTTCAGTGTTTAATTTAAAATAAGTATTGGATATAGTTTTCCATTTTGAATTTTAAACTGAAATTTTAAATACTCTAATAATTGTTTATATATAAAATTACACAACCATATTATAACAAAAATTTTATCTGTTACATTACTCATTTTTTTCTAATACAAATTTATTTATTTTAAATTAAAACTATCCACAGTATTTCATTTGTTGTTTATCCTGAATAATGTACTTAAGGAATTTAATACTACTAAAAAAGTCCCAGATTATGTCACGAAATGTGTTTATGCCAGTTGTTACCGGTTAAAACCAGTTATAACCACTTTCTGCCACTGGCACGGCAGAAACCACTTTCTGCCGGCAAAAACCCAGCCCTGCTTTCCCAACATAGTTAAACAGTGTTTATGAAGTCGGTTTGATAATAATAACAATAAATAATATTTTTGGCCATTTCAAACCTTTCTGGTTCTCTTAATGAAAGAAACACACACACATATCCTTTTTAACACTTTCCAACATAGTTGAAAAGTGTTTATGAATTCGGTTTGTCTGTTTGTCTACCTATCTGCCGTCTGTCTGTCTGTCTCTGCTCTAAATCTCGTGAATGTACACCGATTGCCACGTAATTTCTATATGTTATTCAGGTTCACTACAGAATGTTCGGTATTAAAAATTAGGTGTGTACACTGAAAAAAACAAGTTGGAAATTGTACGTCGAACGTTACAAACGAGGTGCGTTCGTACTATAGCTAGTTATATAAATATTCAGATCTTGATGATTTATAATTCTGTGAAATGAATTATATCGTCTGCAGATTAATTTCTGTCAAAATAAGTATCTCGGTCGCTTGACGATTAAACCTCGGAAGCTCCTCTAACAAGAAAGCACCGATTTTTTTTTCTTTTAATTCAAATTTCTTAATAAATATTTTTGTTAATATCTCCTAAAGTTTTGATTCGATTTTTAAAAAAATTGAAATGTCTCGACAAAATTCTGCAAAGATAATATATCTTAAATTCCAAACCATTCGGTTGGGTGGTTTTTGCGTTGTTATATGCGGACGGACGGACAGACAGACGGACGGACCAAGCGACGACAATAGGTGCTACGTATTTATATAATTACGAACGCACCTAAAAAGTGTTGATTTTACAGTATAATACTGTAAAATCAACACTTTTTTTTTTTTTTTTTTTTTTTTTTTTTTTTCAGTGTAGCATTTATAGTTCTTTTATCATCTCTATAATAAAACTGTAAGTCATGAGACTGTCCTCAACAGTTCCGGGATGCCGCATCGCTTTTTCATATGCCAAGCGGCCATTTTTATTCAAAATTATTTTTTCGAATAAACTGCATAAAAGTTACATTTTAAGAAAGATCGTTCAAAATAAATTAATATTTGAGAGATGACTTGCGTTCAATTATGTATATATTCTGCAATAACTTCAGTCGAAAGATTCGCAGTTCAAATTCTCTATTCATAAAAGTAAACAAAAAAAAGATTGATTCGTCGTGAACATTTAAAATATTAAATCATGGAGGTAATCATTCGCAAAGCAAGTTCTCCGCGAATGAATTTTTGGACCGCTGCCTCGCGTCAAAAAAATAATTCGCACCAGTGAGACAATCAAAGTTTACCATAATTATGTGCTATACAACTCAACTTTCGGACCTTTTCTTGACGTAAATTGAACTCATGTAATAATATTTAATGAATCAGATTTTTAGCATTTTTAAAATCGCTAATACAGCTTTTATTTATCGCGTGTACAAATTAGAAATGATACTTTGATTTTGAAATCAAATGTTTTGATTTATGATATTATTTCTTATTTATTTATTTATTTTCTCTTTTAAATGAAAAGTGTGAAGTATTTTAAATTTATGTAATATAATATAAGCATTTTAGATTAAAGTTAAGTATTTTAAATGAAATGAGTGACAGGTTTATAATTTAAAATTAAATTAATTGTAGTATGAATGACGGTGATGGGAACGATATTTGGCGAATTATCATCTGCTCCCGGCTAACAAAAATACTCATAATTAAAAAAAAGAATAAAAATAAATAAATGATAGTTTGTTGTAAATAAATATTGATATACATATCAAAAATAATTTATAGAATTAAAATAAAAAATAAAAGTAAATAAACAACAATTTCCATAACAAAGTTTTCGCCAAATTGGCGGGGGAGGGGGGGGGGGGGAATCGCGCCAACGTGCGTATGTGACATTTGTGCCCAAAAAATATGCGAAATGCTACCATGATCGCAAAAGTTCATGATTTGTCTATTAGAATCTTCCGATTTGGCGAAGGATTAAGGGAAAATTAAATTATGAATAAATGTAACGTGTTGCAATGTTTAACATACATTTAAGGGAGACCAAACTGGTCGCCAGTGGCGGCTAGTGGTCTATAGGGAAATATCATTTTGATCATGTTACAATAATTCAAACATACTGAGATTAATATGTATTATTTAAGGGGACTATCACGTGAGTTCTGTTGAGTTTGGTAAAGTAGCATTTGGAATTCATTTACAAAAAAGTTACAAGAAAATTCCGTTACATTATGATCTATGGGGGAAATGCGTTTGCGGTGCGTTTTAACCCCTTAAGCACCATAGTCAATTTAGTGGTAGTAACCTGAATAACAGCTATATTAAATTTTGTCAAAAGTAGTTTGTATCATTATTTTTATTTATTAGAGATACAAAAAACACAAAATCGAATGCGAAACAACAATTTACGAAACACAACTGAACAGAATGACCAACACCTAAACCGGTCGCAGACATTTAGCCGAAAACCAAATAGCCGACGAGACATTTAGCAGACAGAAATTAGCCGACAGGACATTTAGCCGACAAGTACATTTAGCAGACACGTACATTTAGCCGACAAGACAAATAGCCGACAGCGACATTTAGATGACAGGACAATTAGCGGACAGAGACAATTAGCCGACAGGACAATTAGCCGAAACGGACATTTAGCCGACAGACAATTAGACGACAGTCAATTAGCCGACAAGGACAATTAGCCGACAAGACAATTAGCCGACAGGACAATTAGCCGACAAGACAATTAGCCGACAGGACAATTAGCCGACAGGACATTTAGTCGACAGGACAATTAGCCGACAGTCAATTAGCCGACAGGACAATTAGCCGACAAGACAATTAGCCGACAGGACAATTAGTCGACAGGACATTTAGCCGACAGGACAATTAGCCGACAGTCAATTAGCCAACAGGGACAATTAGCCGACAAGACACTTAGCTGACCGGACAATTAGCCGACAGGACATTTAGACTACAGGACCAAAATACCCGACATGACATAAGCTTACGGGACATTTAGTCGACATTAAGCATGCGTCACGTAACTTTTTACTCGCATTTTTAAAAGGGGCGAATCTAAGAATCTAAGAGGCCTAGACATTCCAAACATGCACAGGGCGTCGCAAAAAAAAAAAAAAAAAAAAAAAAAAATCAGCTTTGAGAAATTCTAAAAATTATTTGTATATCTTAATTACAAGCTCAGATATTATTAATTATTATTTCACTAAATGGTTTATTTGTATTATATGCTTATTTTAAAAGGCAGTCATGTGCTGTTGTGGAATGTGGAACTAACAGATCGCGATTTCATTTAAAGTAGGAAATCTATCAATGTGATCTGTTTAAAACTTTAAGATACATGATAAAGAATTATAAAACAGATTGGCGCGTCACATTTCGGGGAAGGGGGAGAGGAAGGGGCGCGAACAAAATTAGGAAATATAATAAGGAGATATGTTTGAAACAGTACGGTATTTTATAACACATAACATAAATTTTAAAAATGAGGCCGCGTCAAAAAATATGGGGAAGGGGAGGAGCACGTTTTTCCCACGCGGGGGTGGAGACACTTTACTAAATTTTAACCATACCCGTCATGTCACATATCGTTACAAAGGGCTGTGGCCACTTATTCATGTAATGCACCACAGGTGCCACTCTCCCCCATTTCGGGGATTTTCTAAACTTTGCCGACACCACTCATGTGATATATTGTTGGAAAGGTCTCTGACCGCTTAATCATATTATGCATCTCCGATGTCGATCCTCCACTTCCCCCACCAAGAGGCCCTTATTCTAAATTTTGCTGACGCCCCTCATGTGATATATCATTGGAAAGGTGTGTGACCGCTTAATCATATTATGCATCTCCGGTGTCGATCCCCCCACTTCCCCTCCAAGAGGCCCTTATTCTAAATTTTGCTGACGCCCCTCATGTGATATATCATTGGAAAGGTCTGTGACCGCTTAATCATATTATGCATCTCCAATGTCCATCTCCCCACTTTGCCCCCCCCTCCCCCAACGGGGTACTTTTCTAAATTTTGCAGACAACCCTCATGTCATATATCGTTGGAAAGGTCTGTGACTGCTTAATCATATGCATATCTCCAATGTTCATCTCCCCACTTTGCCCCCCCCTCCCCCAAGGGGGTACTTTTCTAAAATTTGCATTCAACCCTCATGTCATATATCGTTGGAAAGGTCTGTGACCGCTTAATCATATTATTTATCTGAGGTGTCTATCCCCCTCTTTGCCCCCCAAGGGGGCACTTTTCTAAATTTTGCCGATACCCCTCATGTGATATATCGTTGAAAAGGTCTGTGACCGTTTAATCATATTATTTATCTGAGGTGTCGATCCCCCTCTTTGCCCCCCAAGGGGGGCACTTTTCTAAATTTTGCCGATACCCCTCATGTGATATATCGTTGAAAAGGTCTGTGACCGCTTAATCATATTATTTATCTGAGGTGTCGATCCCCCTCTTTGACCCCTAAGGGGGGCACTTTTCTAAATTTTGCCGATACTCCTCATGTGATATATCGTTGGAAAGGTCTCTGACCGCTTAATCATATTATGAATCTCTGGTGTCGATCCCCCCACTTCCCCTCCAAGAGACCCTTATTCTAAATTTTGCTGACGCCCCTCATGTGATATATCATTGGAAAGGTCTGTGACCAGGGGCGGATTTAAGGGGTCGCGATGGTCGCAATCGTGAGGGGCCCCGCATACCCAAGGGCCCCAAATCTTCTTTTATGTTCAAAGAGAAAAATTGACTTTTGATCAAAGATTTTTGTATTTTATTTTTTCAATTAGTTTTACTACATCCTTTAAATATAATAAATAGGATATTTCTTCTACTATCTGTTATTTCCAGAAATTTTTTTAGTTTTTCCTTAACTTTTTTTCCTATTATCATTCATTAAGTCTGTGAACATTTGTGAAGGAATGGGGTGGAGTTTAAGGGAGACAAATGTGCTTTTCTCTGAGCTGAAAGGAACCCTGTTAGAGACCCTTTACAGCTGGTATTTTAATATAGATATACGGCATACCAAGTTTGGGGGCCCCCGAAATCAGGACAACATACGTTATTAAAAATAAGGGCCAAGTGAGTCGTGACTCTGAGACTCCTGATTTCAGGGCTCCTAAGCTTGATATGCAGTTTCATAAAGCTGATATTTGAAATCTATTGTGATTTTGTTACCGGTTATAATCATTATTTTGTATTTCTAGAGTAGGATCAGGCCCCGATTATGACTAATTGGGACCCTGGGCAAAGATAAATTAGGGATCACCATTCGAATCGTTGCAACATTATTCAAACTATGAGATAAACCCAAGTTACAGAATATAGGTAAAATACCACCACATATATTATTTTTGATGTCAACATCCTTTTTTTCTCTGCACATACTAAAGGCACATCGATGAATGTGGTATTTTTCGAAAGGTTCTGCAAGCGGCTTTTGATGTAGTATAATTGTATATTATTAAAACACGTTAATTTTAAAAACTGCAGTTAATGAAAAAATGTATCAACAAATAATTTCAAAGATTGCGGGGAGACAGCATCGCACGGATTTTTTTTTTAATTGGTAACTCTAACATATTTTTTTTTCATTTAATATGCTTTTTAGAATGCCCATTAACAATACCGAGCAGCTACAGCTGCTCGGTGCTAAAGCTACGGAGTGGTTGGGGTTAGCTTTGCGAAAGCACTGAGCTCTGTGAGTTATAAATAATTTTTTTTCCAGAAAGTTTAGTAGAATCTTTTAAAGATTAAGTTTTTATTTTGTACTTGAAAATTATTAATATTGTTGTTATTAAGAGCGCTTTTAAGGTGTTTGGTTTCTTTACCCTACAAAAATTTTGAAGACAGATCTCCTCTCATAAAAGTGCATACTTTTAAACTTACAAGCGTTAATGGTTTTTTTGTTTGTTTGTTTGTTTGTTTATTCTGCAAATAATTTTTACATGCAATTACTGATGTACATGGACTTAATGAGATGAGATGATGTTTATCTTATAAGACGTTGTCTTGCCAATTTAAGGCATTTTTACTCAAAATATCTATCATTACTTCTGTACACCGATCTTAGTTTTATTTAGTTTCAGCCGTTAGGAGATTAAATCTAAGAATACATTGCGAAAATAGTGGTAGATATTTTCAACAAAAAAACGCGTTAAATTCGTAACACAGACTTGTGTGTATTGCTACCACTATTACAGAGAAAAAAAATTTGTTGCATGTTTTGAATCATGTGAATAATGGGTCCCTTCAATGTTTGCCACTAGCTGAGATGCGCCCCTACTTAATTAAAGGTTAGACAGGACTGTATAGAACGACTTAACTTTACCTGATTGAATATTTTATTTAGAATAATAAAAAATGATGACTTTTTAATTGTTTTTTTTTACAGATTTCAGTTTACGTCAATACTCCAGATAAAGTTTGAGTTACAAAGCATTTATTTTATTTTATTTACCTCAACCTAAGATCTCCATCTGTGATTCATATGGAACACTGAACCAAAATTCTGAACCAATGAATCAGCTGCTTAAATGTTCTTTAAATGAAGATTTTCCGTCTGATATAGCTCTATGGCCTTCAAATCCTTCTTCAGCTATGATAGAATTATTTATTAGAAATAAACCCCAAAATACACTGAAAAAAATTTGTTGATTTTACAGTATAATACTGACATCACAGCTGCCAGTATTATACCGTAAAATAAACAGTAAAATAAGCAGTAATACGCTACCGGGCATGCGCGGCAGCATATTACTGTTTATTACTGTTAATTTTACAGTATAATACTGGCAGATAGGATGCCAGTATTATATTGTAAAATCAACATTTTTTTTTTGCAGTGTATAGGAGAGCTCAAAAATCTAAAAAATTATTTTCTGATTCTAAAAAAAAATATTTTAGAAATTTACAAGAAAAGCATTTTTATAGGGTGAAAGCAAACGGCACTGAAGAAAAGAGAAGCTAGATGGTTTTTTCTGAAACATCTAAATCAGTTTACTGTTACGTATGTAAACTTTTCCCAAATCTTAAGTTACCTCAGGCAAATCTGGTACAAGGGTTTTCTGATTGGTCTAGGTCTGAAAAAGTTTTAAATAACCATGAAATTTCGAAGTCCAAGTTATCGGCTATTGCAAACTTCCAGACAAGACTTCAACTATCTAAAAGACTTGATTGTCAAATAGCTAATCAAATTGAAAATGAAAGAGATTATTGGAGATAAGTGCTTCGTCGAGTAGTTGCTACGGTAAAATTGCTTTCTGGAATTGGCCAAGCATTCAGAAGTCATAGAGATACAGAATTACCAGAAAATACAAGAAGAGGTAACTTTTTAACTTGTATGGGAGTATCTCGCCGAGTTTGATGATTTTCTGAAAAGCCACTTAGAAAAGTATGAGCATTGCGGTTCAGGAAATACAAATTATTTGTCTCATCAAACTTATGATGAAACCTAAATATAATGGCAGATAAAGTTGAGAAGAATTTTTGTGAAGAAGTAAAATGTTCCAAATATTTTTTAATAATTGCCGATTCAACCCCCGATGTAAGTCATGTGGATCAAATAACTTTTATTCTTCTATATGTAAAAGCTGATGGAGAAATAGTTGAGCGATTTTTTGGTTTTGTAACCATTAAATCTCATAAAGCAGAACATATCAAAGATATAATTTTGAAGAAGATTTCAGACCTTGGTTTCGACATAAAAAAAACTGTAGGGGTCAATGTTATGACAATGCTTCGAACATGTCAGGAATTTATGGTGGCCTTCGGTCAAAAATACTCAAAGAAAGTCCGACAGCATTTTATGTGCCTTGCTCAAACCATTCTTTGAATTTAGTAGGGAATAATGCTGTTGAATGCTGCAGATATGCGTAAGTAATTTTGATTTTGTGCAAAATATATATACATTTTTTACAGCTTAAACCTATAGATGGGAGATTCTTAAATATCATATTCTAGCAAAGCGTGCAGTAAAACAATTGAGTGACACTCGACGGTCAGTAGACGATGCTGTATCAGTATTACATGAAAGTTACAGCGAAATTAAAAAAGCACTGATCAAAGTTTCTGACTGTGAAACTGAAAGGCCATCAACCAAATTAGAGGCTAACTCTTTAGCAAAAAAAAATTGATAAACATGAAATTGCTTTTATGACAATTTTGTGGGACAGAATATTAAGGCGAATGCACAAAGTTAGCAAATTTTTGCAAAAAAAAAAAAAAAGACGAACTTATAGATGGCCATAAACCAGATTCATTCCTTAAGGCTATTCTTTGAGGAAGTGCGTGATGATTATTCGGGAATTGAAGCAGAAGTTTTAACTTTATCTTCATCCATTCTGCAATCAGATGATGGCAAGAATAAGAGAAAAAGAAAATGGAAAAGATTTCCAGACGAAAATGTTTATGGCGAAATACAGTTAGAAGGAACAGAGAGAGTACGTATTGAGATTCTGAATGTCATTTGCGACAGCCTATAGTAGTAAAACCTGAGAAAAGAACGGAAAAATTAGAATATGTTTCTAATGTATTGAAAGAAGTTTTTGTTGATGAATCTCATAATTCCTGCAAAACTAACACCAGTTCCATTTATAAAGTATATACGAACGATATAAACGGAAAACAGTTCACTGATGAACTGAAGCATTTCCGTTATTTTCTCAGTGTAATGGGGCATTATGAGCCCGAAAAATGGTATAAATTGCTAGTAAATAGTGACGGGTTGAAAGAAATATTTCCAAATGTGGAAACAATTTTGAAAATTTTTCTCGCATTACCCGTATCAAATGCAAGTGGAACAAGATCGTTTAGTGCTCTTAAAAGAATGAAAAATTATCTACGCTCAACTCTTTCTCAAGTGCGTTTGAATAACCTCGCAATATTATACATTGACTGTAATTATCTAAACTCTGTAAACTATGATGAAGCCATAGACAATTTTGCTGCAGTTAAAGCCAGATGAAAATCTTCATAACATTTAAATTTGATGTAATTAAAATATAGGTTGTCCTATCAAGACCACCCAAACTCTGCACAGCCAGATTCCTCGCTTAGACAGCATAAAACAAGACCAAAGAACTATACCTCTACGACCCATAGTTTTCGAAAAAAATACGAAAGAAAAGTATGACGTCATATCCTGCGCAAGAAAAAAATATTGGAAACACGATTATCGGTATTTGCATATGTTTTCAGACGCAGAATATCCACCGCGGTTATTCAGGGATGCATGCGCGCACCGTGGAAGGATGTCAAGCCGTTATTTGAAGCGTATTTAAAATGCTGCATCTAGTAACTACTCTTTAGTGAACATCACGCTGCAGCAATGTGTGCACTTAGCCATTCCACGGCGCGCGAATGCTCGATATGCACGGTGGACATTTTGCGCATCTTCGTGTGCAAGCATATGGAAATACCAATTTCATGTTTCCAATGAAGTTTTTTTTTTTTGCTTGCACCGGATATGATGTCACACTTTTCTTTCGCATTTTACTTGAAAACAATGGGTCATAAAGGTATAGTTCTTTGTTCTTGTTTTATGCACTCCAAACGAGGAATCTGGTTGTGCACAGCTTAAGCGGTCTTGATGGGAAACTTTGCATAAAGGGAATTTTGTATAATTAACAATTAACGCTTTCAATAAATTTTAATTAATCTGTAATTATTCTAATTAACGACTGTTTATTATTTTAAAATGATAAAGATACCCAATTTTTCAGATGGAGGGGGGCCCAAAAAGTTCCAGCGAGAGGGGCCCCTCACTTTATAAATCCGCCCCTGTCTGTGACCGCTTAATCATATTATGCATCTGAGGTGTCTATCCCCCTCTTTGCCCCCCAAGGGGGGCACCTTTCTAAATTTTGCCTATACTCCTCATGTGATATATCGTTGGAAAAGTCTCTGACCGCTTAATCATATTATGCATCTCCGGTGTCCATCCCCCCACTTTGCCCCTCTCATGGGGGGCACTTTTGTAAATTTTGCCGATACCCTTCGTGTGATATATCGTTCTAAAGGTCTGTGACTGCCATCATGTTATGCATTTCCCCATCATGTTATGCTTAATCATGTTATGCATTTCGGGGTCCATCTCCCCACTTCCCCCCCAAAAGGCCATTTTTTAAAATTTTGCTGACACTCCTCATGTGATATATCATTGGAAAGGTCTGTGACCGCTTAATGATATTATGCATCTGAGGTGTCTATCCCTCCAAGGGGGGCACTTTTCTAAATTTTACTGATACCTCTCATGTGATATATCATTGGAAAGGTCTGAGACCGCTTAATCATATTATGCAGGTACAGCCAGTTTTTTGATGCCCACTATTAAAAGAATGAACATAAAGGTAAAAAATATGGTTTATATGAATGGCTAAATCTTTTTTTTTCTATTTTTTAAACGGTAAAATTTTCATGCATGCATTTTGTGCGCTCTTCCTTAATGTGTAAATCAAAACTAAAAACCACCACAAAAAAAAAAAAAAAAATCGTAGTTTTTATGGTGCTACGGAAATCTACCCTAATTTATGATTTTAACGAAACACGTAAATTTTTCCACTTGTCGCTTGTTTGTACGCGCAGCCTATTTTTCAACTTGCACACAGATAATACGCTTGTTTCGCATCAGGGTCTCGGAAATTTCATGCAATGGCAAAATGCAATTTTGATCATTGAATTTCATCACTGACTTTTACAGCATTTTGTAAAGCGACCATTTTCATCATTAACTTTTACAGAATATTGAAAAGCAGATGTCTGGAGACATTTTGCCCTTTTTTTTTTCAAGTTCACAGAATTCAAAATAACGCATAAATTACATTGGGAATTGAAGCACTCGAATACGCCATCTGGTGGAAAAAAAAGATGTAACTTCTCGCTTCAGGAAAATCCCTTCCAAGCCAACTGCATTACATGCATTTTTATTTTGTTCATAATGATTATATTTTTGCACAATTTCAGATTTCATGTGATATTTGTGTTCCGTGTTTATATTGGCAAAGTAAAAATTCTCCAAATTTGAAAACAAACACTTTCAAACGAGTTTACAATAAATAATGGTTTCAATGGCAGTTTAGCATTAGTTAAAGGAACAATTTTCCTGTACCGACGGCAGCGATCAGCGCCTCTATAGGCCATTTTAAGTCCCAATAACTGTCGTTTTTTAGCTCACAGGCTATCAAAGCCTGAGAGCTTATGTGCCCGCCCGTTCTGTATGTATGTGTGTACGTATGTACGTACGTAACGCGATAACTCTTGACAGAAATAACCGTTTTGCTTCCAATTTTGTTTATATGTTCCTTGTGATAAGGCGCTTCCCTGATTAGTTTTGGGGATTGATTGTTTAACTATAAAGGGGGGGACGGGGGGCTAACCCCCCTTAATTAAGATAAATGGTTTTTTCATGCAGAATTGTCCAATTTTCTTCAAATTTTGTATATAGGTTCATTGTGATAAGGTTCTTTCCTGATTAGTTTTGGGGGTTCATAGGTTAAGTATAAATGGGCTAACGGGGGGGGGGGGAATCCACCCCCTTAATTTAGATAAATGAATTTTTCATGCAGAGTTATCCGATTTTCTTCCACTTTTGTTTATAGGTTCCTTGTGATAAGGCGCTTCCCTGATTAGTTTTGGGGATTGACTGGTTAACTATAAAGGGGGGAGACGGGCGGCTAACCCCCCTTAATTTGGATAAATGGTTTTTTCATGCAGAATTATCCAATTTTCTTCAAATTTCGTATATAGGTTCATTGTGATAAGGTTCTTTCCTGATTAGTTTTGGGGGTTCATAGGTTAAGTATAAAGGGGGTAACGGGGGAGTTAATCCTCCCCCCTTATTTTAGATATTTTTTTTCATGCAGAGTTATCCGATTTTTTTCAAACTTTCTATATGGGCTCATTGTGGTAAGGGGCTTCCCTGATTAGTTTTGGGGGTTCATTGGTGAAGTGTAAAGGAGGGAAACGGGGGCTACCCCCCCTCCCCTTAATTTTGATAAATGGGTTTTTCATGCAGAATTATCCAATTTACTCCAAATTTTGTATTTAGGCTCATTGTGGTAAGGCACTTCCCTGATTAGTTTTGGGGTTCACTGGTAAAGTATAAGGGGGGGGAACGGGGGGGACTAACCCCCCTTGATATAGATAAATGGGTTTTTTAAGCAGAATTATCCGATTTTCTTCAAATTTTATATATATATGTTCATTGTGATAAGGCGCTTCTCTGATTAGTTTTGGGGGTTCTTTGGTTAAGTATAAAGGGGGGACGGGGGGCTAACCCCCCCCCCTTAATTTAGATAAATGGATTTTTCATGCAGAATTATCCGATTTTTTCAAATTTTGTATATAGGTTCATTGTGGTAAGGCGCTTCTCTGATTAGTTTTATGGGTTCATTGGTTAATTATAAGAAGGAGAAACGGGGGATGGTTCCTCGTAATATATTGTCGATTTCTTCATTTTTCGAGGGCTTATTTCAAATTCTTTGAAATAAGAATATAATTTACAGTTAGTGTGAATAGCCTGTGAGCTCAATGCCGTCAGTTTAACTGGGCAGTTTTCTTTTATTTCTACCCTCCCGGATAATTTTGGATCAGCAGGACCCAAAGAAACGCCAAAGGTTGTAAATTCTGCTTTGTGTGTGCGCGTGGCAACGGGCCTTGAAATAGCGTCGAAATAGTAAAATTTTCACATTTTACCATTTTTTTATTCAAATTTTTTAGCCTGCTTAACACTAAGTAACGCAGAAATTGTAAAATTTTAGGGTTATCTTTCAAGTATCCATTTTTTTCTTTTTCTCGTGTTGTACACTGGACGCGAAATAAAGCGAAAAAATAAAATTTAGGCGTTCTATCTTCCTTTCCCTGGGATTTTTTCTGGTTTGCGGGACCTAAAGTAATGTCATAACAACATTAAAATTGCTGCTCTTTTTTTCCCTGATACTGCAGTATCTGAAATACCGCCAAAATCGTAAAATTTTCGTTTTCTTTTCTTTCTTTTCTACGGGTTTTTTGGGCTTTGTAAAATTTTGGACGCTTTTTCGAGCGTACACTGAAAAAAATGGGTACTCAAAATTGAATAAAAAGTACTCAATTTTGAATACGTTACATACTCAAAATAGCTCCTATCCAAATGTACTCAAAATTGAGAAACACGTGTACTCATTTTTGATCCCATGGATGTATTCAAATATGAACTGCTATGTACTCATTTTTGAGCCCATTAATGTATTCAAATATGAATTGCTATGTACTCATTTTTGATCCTATGGATATATTCAAATAAAAAAAAAAATTATGTCGTTAAAATAAAATTTACAGGATAAAAAAAAATAATATTTCGCGAGGACAACATTAATATGGATACATAAATTTCAGCTCATTTTTTTTCATTTCTGCGTGAGTTTATAGTAATTAACCAACTCTTGCCCATGAGAGGAATCGAACCCGTGATGTTCTGTGTACTAACCTGACGACTCAGATCAATGCGCCATGAGTGGTCACGCCTTTTTCTCAAATGTTGTTAGTTATTTTGCAAAACTGCAAAAACTTGAGGTTTCATCTGTAGATGGATTTTTTCAATTCCAATGTTTTTAATATTTTCTTTTCATAATTTTCAATATTTTACTGTATGCCTTATAACAGATAAATTTCAATTTATTATGTATTATATGCGTAAAACATTACATTAAGAATACTGATTGCTTCTTTTTGCAACAGTACCAACAATTTCTTTATTCGAACCTATACTTTTTTTTAATTATTTGCCTGATTATCTATTTATCAATTCTAATAAAAAACAACAATTATCTTAATCAGACGTGTTTATTACATGCTATTAAAATATATATTTTTTAATGTCTTATTTTAAAAAAATGATTTAAATAAATTTTCTTATAATAAATTAAGTTATTCTATTTCAGCTATGCTGAGAGCTTTTGCGTACGGTTCGGTTAAACTAAATAGTTCAAAAAAATGATTTTTAGAGACAAATTTGAAATTATGACCTTGGCATAGGTAGGTTTAAATCTGGACTTATTGATTTTATTTAAATTAAATTAATTTGATTTATAAAAATATAAGCTAAAGAAATAAATTCAAAACGTTATAAAGTTAAAAACTTTATTTTTATAAAAGTAAAGAAAAAATATTAACTAATTTTATAAATTTAAGGAAAAAATTATAAACTTTATAAAATTATAATTCATAAAATAATAAATTTTTGCGTAATTCATAAATTTGTAAGCCAAATCAGCTTAGTTTAATACCAATTTGCATAGCTATAATTTTGCAAAGATATTATGTTATGAAACTTTTAAATAACACAATATTCCCTAACGTTAAAAAAGTTAAAATAAATTTTAAAAAAATTAGTGGGGAAAAAAATCATAATTTTGAAGTACTATCAAGGAAAAAAAAAAAAAAAAGTAGATGTGTAAAATGTGAGGAAAAAAAAAAGAGTAAATGTGTTGTAGTGGTTCCACTTTGATGAAAATCCCGAACAACCAGATCCACTTTTCATTTATCTTATTCTTCGTTTTTCCTTCAAATAATAGCTTTTTAGGCTCCGAAATTTCGTCATTACACATTCTGAAATATACAAGTATGTTGGGTTTGATCATATGTTCATTTATGATCCAAAAATACTCATTCCGAAATGAGTACATGAACTTACTCATTTTTGAGAATACATATGTTCATTATTGATCCAAAAATACTCATTTCGATATGAGTACATGAACTTACTCATTTTTGAGAATGCACATGTTCATTTTTTATCCAAAAATACTCATTTCGACATGAGTACATGGACTTACTTATTTTTGAGTACTTCAGTTTTTTCAGTGTACGAGATCCGCAATCACGCAAAAATCGAAAATGCTCTCTTTTTTTTTTTTTTTTTTTTACTTCTTTCTCGGAACCCAAATTACTCAGAAATTAGTAAAATTAGTATATCATATATTCTAATACGAGCAAATCTTGTGTGTGGTTATATATATATATATATATATATATATATATGCAAAAATTATCTTAAAAACGGCTCTAACGATTTTGACGAAATTTCTTATCCTACCGTTTTGGGGCACCAGAAAACGATTGGGCTAGGTCACATGCTCGAGAAAATTCGATTAGTGGGTCATTTTGGGTCATGGTCTAGCTAATTGTATCTAAAAAACGGTTCAAACGATTTTGACGAAATTTTGTATCCGACCATTTTCGGGCACGAGAAGACTAATGGGCTGGGTCACATGTTCGAGAACTTTCGATTAGTGGGTCATTTTTGGGTCAACGCGGGTCAAATTAATTTTATCTAAAAAACGGCTCTAACGATTTTGATTAAATTTTGTGTCCTACGAGTTTCGAGCACGATAAAATCATTGGGCTTGGTCGCATGTCTGAGAAAATTCGATTAGTGGGTCATTTCTGGGTCATTGTGGGTCAAGATCTAAAAAGCGGCTCAATTTACACTAAATTTTGCATCCAATGGTTTTCGGACACGAGAAGACCGTTGGGCTAGGTCACATGCTCGAGAAAATTCGATTAGTGGGTCATTTTGGGTCATGGTCTAGCTAATTGTATCTAAAAAACGGTTCAAACGATTTTGACGAAATTTTGTATCCGACTGTTTTCGGGCATGAGAAGGCAATTGGGCTGGGTCACATGTTCGAGAACTTTCGATTAGTGGGTAATTTTTGGGTCAACGCGGGTCAAATTAATTTTATCTAAAAAACGGCTCTAACGATTTTGATTAAATTTTGTGTCCTACGAGTTTCGAGCACGATAAAAACATTGGGCTAGGTCGCATGTCTGAGAAAATTCGATTAGTGGGTCATTTCCGGGTCATTGTGGGTCAAGATCTAAAAAGCGGCTCAATTTACACTAAATTTTGCATCCAATGGTTTCCGGGCACGAGAAGACTGTTGGGCTAAGTCACATGTTCGAGAAAATTCAATTAGTGGGTCATTTTTTTCATGGGTCATGATATTTGAACTCAAATTTAATTTTGACCGAGCATAGCTCGGTCTTCCCTGCTCGTATATATATATATATATTATGAGTATATATATCATAATTTGTAATTTGACACTGCTATAGGGTATAGTAATTTCATTGTATATGGTCAGTTTCTTCTGTTTCAATGGTTAATTTTTACAATAAGTTTATATATATATATATATATATATATATATATACAGGGTGTCCACGTATAATCTGACCGACCTTTATTTTCGCAACCGTTGGTCCTAGATGCATACTTCCAATTACAAAAATGGTTTATATAAGGTAAAGAATTATTTTTAAAGCGATTTGGGTAAAAAAAAATCATTTATTAAAAGAATACGAAATACGGTCCCCCGGTCCTATAAGTGATATTTAGTAAAAATTTACTGTGACACTAACAAGTAAGATAAAAAAAAGTCCCATTCATCTAACATTAAAATTGACCGAATTATGAAACTTTGAAATGCATGACTTATAATACCACTTTTTTGCATATCAAAACACTTGATTTCGGCCGTGATTTCAGGGGTCGTATATAAAGTACTTAAATTTATTTCAAGGTATCTGGGCTTTGAAAAAAATCGTACAACTATTGCGATTGACTTAAATTTTATTAGTTAAGTTCAGTGGCGTATCCAGGATTTAATTTCGGGGGGGGGCTGACTTAAATTTCGATAATGTTCTGAATCTTACGAAACATGTTGAATTGTGTTATAAACAGAAATCCTGTTTGACAATAAGGCCGTTGGCAGAGAAAAACGGGGGGGGGGGGGGCGAACGGTACGGGACCGATCTCGAGCACCCCCCTCCCCACCCCTCCGCCAAAATAAGTTGAAAAGTGATAATGGATTGTTTCATATACTTTCATTTAAAAGAAAATCATTGTAGCTTATAATCTATAAAGTTGTCTCCTTCTCCCCTAAATTCTGGCTACGATTCTTGCTTGACAATAAATTAATTTTGCTTGGGACAATCTCACACAATTTTTTTTCATAATTTTTTTTCTATTTTAGGATCAATTCCCTATTACTGCCAAGGCACGTGGGGCACTTTCCCAGAACCCACATATTTAAGGGGCCCAAAAATTAAGGTGTTTCAAATCAATTTTATTGTAAACAATCTTAATAGAATAAGAAATTAAAATTTCTAGATTCATTACACAACTTAAGTAAGCTAAAATTGTCAGTGATATCATAAGTATTATATTTATCATTTTTCTTCTCGTTTGAAGATTTAAGTTTCTCATAGTGCGCCCAATTTATTTCAACTTCTTCATATGTGTTTTAAACTTGTTTAAAAATGTTTTAATTTTATGACTATTTTATTTATAAAATACCATTTTCTTTGGGTTGCGTATGTTTTTAAGTTTGTGCAACATTAGTTCATGTTTATTTAACATGATATTTGAGTCTGTCAAGTTAATTTTTACGAAGAAATTTCAATAATAATAATAATAATAATAATCCAACTTCAGTTCACATTTATTCTCAGTCTTTCATTTAAATGGGTACATTACAAAGTTACATTCATACACTTCTCATTGACAGTATTTGTAAAAATGTGATAATCTACGATTAGGGCCAAAAATATTTTCTGTTGCGATGGCCCAAAATTCTGATGGTCAGGGTCTGTTCAGGATAAACAAACTTTTTTTGCAAAATCTCTTTTTTAATACCAACAAAAATTTAATTCAAAATCTTAGGGGTAGCAAGCATTCCTTCTTGATCTCCCCCTTCCCTTCGTATACATGCTCCTGGGATTTTGATCAAACGTATGGCTATTAACCTTCAAGAAATATATGTTAAAAAAACTCATCAAATTTGCGAAGAAAGGGACAAGTTGAGAATTAATTGGAAACTAAACATCAGATTTCCCTTTTTTGAAAAGAGTTAAAGTTATTGAATTATGGCTAACAATATTACTGGACTTTAAAAAAAAAGGTAAGTAAAATTGTAAGAAAATTTATTTTTAACCTGTGAATTTATTTAATGCTTCTTTTGTTAAACATTCCAAATGGTAAAAATGCTGATACTAAAGTGCGTCGTGTCAAAATAAGAGCGATTAGAAAAGAACACTATTCGTAATATTGCACTTTCATAGAAGAGTAATTAAGAATTTTTATCTTTTGCTGGATCACTCGTACTCTGAAATATTGAAAAAGGCATCTTCCTCCCTGCTCATCAACGGGAAACTTTCTGACACATTTTTAAACGTAAAGGCATTAGACTGGCAGGCCTGACTATGGAAGAGATTTGGAATCGAGATGAGTTTTCCAATTTTTAATAAATAGATTACTTATCGAGTTATAAGTGATTCTGGTAACGTATTAACGACTCATTTTTCGCGCTTCTCAGGCTGCCGTGTCGGGAATCCAATTTAAAACGCCAACTTGGACAGTACTTTCTGAAAGATTTTCTACCTTTACAAAAAAAAAAGGGAAAACGTGTTTCGATTGCAAAGTTTCAGAATAAAAAGACCTGTGAATTTCATGCGTTTCCGAGCAAAAATGAATTAAAAAATATATCATAAAGTAGCCAGTTTGTATTTGAGAACAGCCTTAAATCTAGAAAAGCATGTAACGTAAATAAAACTAGTTCGCTAGTAAAAAGACCATGAACAAACAAATCAACAGGAGATTATTTTTTTAGTATTACTACTGGGCATCTTTAAAAGACGCTTCCAAAACCGAAAATCAATAATCTTGCTTGACATTGCCATTCACAAAAAAAAATTTCAGTTCGTACATTTGCTGATTTGGCAATAATTTTTAATGTCACTGCGCACTGATATACCTCCTTAGTCTCGGCATCATCTGTGGAAGAGAGTTAAATATTCTTTAAATTAATTAAACTACTTCTAGCTCTTGCCAATTGAGCATATTATACGTATTCAATTATCCACTAAAACATGTATGGCACTGTTTTTCAATCATTTGAAAATAGATTTTGTTGTCTCAAGTAATTTTGATCGCAGGACTGAAAGGCATATGGGGCTAACGAGAAAACAAATTCGTTGCGTGCCAGAAAATAAAACAAATTTATCTCAAAAAGAAAGAAACAAAGTCAGTTTTTTTTTTTAATTTCACTGCGACCACTACGGGAGGGGAATGGAGCTGTTACCCCATAACCCCCACCCCTTGTGTACTAATATGAGAATAAAGGAAATAGAGTGGGTTGTTTATTGCATGACAGAAAAAATAATTCTAATTTTATCTCAAACATAATGAGAAAAATCTGCACTTTTCATTCCATTTTTGACCATTTTGGGAGGTTGGGGAGGGGGGGGGGGGCTGTTCCCCATCAGTCCCTTTCCCCTCTTTGGATATGCTGTGGTGTTACTCTGTACTAATATGGGAGTAAAGAGAAGAAAATGGACAATCTGTTGTATAACAAAAAAAAAATACAAATTTATCTCAAATAAATAAACAGCATTATTTTCATGAGATGTTCGACTATTTCGGGAAGAGGGGGTCCTCTGTAACCCCATCAGCCCCTTCCCCTTTTTAGATGCGCTCTGATGTCAATGTGAACTAATATGGGGCTAAAAAGAAGAGAGTGGGTAGTCTGTTGTATAAAGAAAAAAAATTTACAAATTCATCTCAAAGAAGAAGAAAACAGCACTTTTTTCATGAGATTTTCGAATATTTCAAGAGAGGGAGGGGGGAGGCTGTGATCCCATCAGCCACCTTTTCCTTTTTAGGTATGCTCTGATGTCAATGTGGACTAATATGGGACTAAAAAGAAGAGAATGGATAGTCTGTTATATAACAAAAAAAAAATACAAATTTATCTCAAAGAAGAAAAAACAACACTATTTTCATAAGATGTTTAACTATTTCGGGAAGGGGGGCTGTAATACAAACAGTACCCTTCCCATTTTTAGGTATGCTCTGATGTCAATGTGGACAAATATGAGTTTAAAAAGATTAGAGTGGGTAGTCTATTGTATGACAAAAATATATGTATATACAAATTTATCTCAAAGAAGGAAAAAACAGCACTTTTTTCATGATATATTCGACCAAGGGGGGGGGGGGCTGTAAACCCATCAGCCCCCTTCCTGTTTTTAGATATGCTCTTATGTCAATGTGAACTAATATGGGGCTAAAAAGAAGAGAGTGGGGAGTCTGTTGAATAACCAAAAAAAATTTCAAATTTATCTGAAAAAAAGAAGAAAACAGCACTTTTTTCATGAGATTTTCGACTATTTCGGGCGGGGGGGGGGGGGGGTCTATAACCCCATCAGCCCCCTTATCCTGTTTATGCTGTGATGTCAATGCGGACTAATATGGACTAACGAGAATGGTTAATCTGCTGTATAACAGAAAAAAAAATTGAAATTTATCTAAAAAAGAAAAAAAAGCACTTTTTTCATTTTAATCTTGACAATTTCGGGGGGGGCTGCAGCCCCATCAGCCCACCCCCTGGATACGCCACTGGTTAAGTTTCATATTATTTAAAATAATTGTATTTTATCATATATTTTATTTTGTAAGGATTTGAGGCTATGATTTATTTTAACAAAAATTATATTATTTTCATAAGGTTTTATTTAACTTGCAACGATCGTCTTTCCAGTTTAAACTTTGTACTCGAACTTTAACTCACTTTCAAATGTCCGATCGATGTTAAATTTTACATACTGACTTAAATCCGATGACAATGTAATATTATTATGATTTTCGACGCTTACCATCTTAATAATACTCATATTAGAGAATAACACAAAAAGAATTGGGATAGATTACCGTCAACAAGTTTAAGTACGAGTTTTAGATTAGATAACATAAACCTGCGATGGTTGTGTTTTTTAACTTTTATAATTACGTTTTATGTATTTTTTAACACTGAACAAAAAAATTACCTTCACTTTTAACCTTCATGTCAGGATTTTTTGCAAATCGTAAATTTCAAGGTTAAAAAATAGCGAAAAATCTGATACTATAAAATAGATGTAAGACTTTTTTATTCAGTTTAATTTATTTAATTCAGTAATTTATTCAAATTTTTAGCTTAGACTGGGTTTCTTACAGCTAAACAGCTCAGGGGTCAGAATGATTATAGATTTCACATTTATATTAGATTGCAATGTCAATTTTGCTCTCAACTATTTTTTTGATATATCTGACGATTATTTATATTTCTACTACATTTGTGAATGACCCCTATTTCGCAGCAAAAAATATACTCCAACTTTAAACAGCTATTACTCGGTCAATTTTAATGTTAGATGAACGGGACTTTTTTTGTCTTACTTGTTAGTGTCACAGTAATTTTTTACTAAATATCACTTATAGGACCGGGAGACCGTATAAAAATTTAAATTTCGTAATTTTTTAATAAATGATTTTCTTGACCCAAATCGCTTTAAAAATAATTCTTTACCTTATTTAAACCATTTTTGTAATTGGAAGTATGCATCTAGGACCAACGGTTGCAAAAATAAAGGTCAGTCAGGTTATACGTGGACACCCTGTATATAAAGTGGTGTAAAATTTGTTAAAATACATTACTCTTTTGTGACCTTAAAACAAATCTGCTAGAAATAATAAACACACCAAGCATGTGAGTTTGTTCTTCACGCAGTCTTGTTTTGCGATCATAAAAACATTTAGTTTACAATTTACATATATCAAAGTATAAAGATAAAGCTGTGTACACAAAAATCTTCCTATTTTGAGTAATACAAAAATTAATTAAATAAATAAATAAATATTCAGTGTATTTTGAATATTACACAAAATTTTATGTTCTGATATTACGCAGAAATTTTTATAACAACAGAATAGTAGACAAAAATCTGTGTATTTTGCATTTTACACAAAATCTGTGTGTTTTGCATATTACACAAAAATATGTGTAAGAACAGAAAAAGAAAACCGTGAACGAAAGTTGTAGCTAAAAATGATGTGATATCAGATTTCCGAGCTTATATTATAATACTTATTCAATTTAAAAAATAGCATAAATTAACTGTCACTAAAAACTCAGAATACGTGAATCGCGAATTAATCGCGTACATCAATTAAAATTTTTAACTTTTGAGCTATATTCTTGCGAATAATTGATGTTCGCTTCGAATCGCGATTCATCCTATTCTCCATGACTAATCAAGGAATCATCAAGGAATGCATATATATAAAATACATACATAAAGTCAGTTTTTAATGCATACAATTAATTCTGCAGAGGCTGAAGTTCTGGAAAAATATCATTTTACACAGTTTTTTTTCCTTAGTAATTCTTTGTAATTTCATTGTGTTCTTACAATATATGGACTATATAAATTTCCCGTTTAAGGCAGGACATACATTTTTAGTTGTACATAAGATTACTCTTTGAGAAATTTTCTATATAAGATTTTATGTGAAAAGGTGCGCGTTTGAAAATTGCTTTCCCTCTACAATCGCAGGATAATTTTTGAAAGTTTGGGATTATTCGAAAAATTCATCGCAAAAATCATTTCGAATAGATTTTGTGTGGAATACAAAATATTTTGATTTCAGATTATTGAATCTCGATGATACATATACTTTAAAAAATATTAATTAGCTTGTTTTAAACATTTTTTTTAAATTACGAATTTTAATACATTTAAAAATTTTAATATTTTTTAATACAATAAAAAATGTGATAGCTTCAGTATAATTTTTTCTCACATAAATGTTTATTATATGGTTTTAACAATTTTAATCATGCCGATGGAATTTGCCTTGTTTAATATTGTACTGTATTAACAATGTCCGTAATGTATCTAAAAAAATGTACAACCCCTAAAATTTGCATAAATTCTTTTTGCATTTTTCAAATTTCTATATTTAAAATTTGTCGCCACTTTCTTTAAATTATGTTTAAGTTGTTCATTTGTAAGACATATTTGTAATTCAAAAATTTTGTATTAGTGTGTTTGATTAGTAACAGAATTTTAATAATTAAATGACAGCTTTTAATATTTTTATGCAAGACTCTTTTTCAATATAATAACATTAATTGGTCAAAAATAAGTTTGAATTTTAGGCTAATTCAATCTTTAAAATGTTTATCGAAAAACTGAATTATCAATGCTTTTTTTAAATTACATTTATGTTGTTAACTTGTCAGGAGATTTCATTATTTAAGAAAATATATTAAAGTAGTTTTGATAAACAATAACCGAAAGTTTAATGATTAATGATTGCAATTAATAATTTTATGCAAAAATATTTTCATTATATAATCACACTGATAAAACAAACAAATTTATTTTGTCAGAAAATTAACAAATTATACCAAAAGTATTATTTCTGTGCTTGCTGTTAAAAAAAATCTCTACAACACAGTATAGCATAGTAAAAGAGATTTGAAATCGTGGGAAAGAAATTACTTTCTCTGGGGTCACTTTCAGATTGTGTGGTCTTTTATCTGTGTCTACTTCAAAAAGGTCTTTGATATTGGGAACAAAGACATTGCTCCCAGCTATTTTCGCTTCAAAATCGGACGATTCAACTGCTGGCACATCGACTTGTGGGAAAAAATATCGCATTTCATGGATTTTGCTTGAAACATGATTCGTGAAACGAAAATTCCAAACATTTTTTCCCCCAATTTTTCTTTACCACTTAAATTATATGTTATATATAAAAAAATAATTTCAATATTTAAAACTCTGAGCAGTTGCAAATTTATAAATATGAACTCGGAACAAGAGAGCAGCCTTTTATGTAACTAGATTCTGTTTACTTGCATTTATTCTTATCAGTATTTTGTGCAGGCTGTATGTACAGCGGGTGGGGTGGGGTGGGAGTTATAGATACAAATAATTTCGAAAAGAAATATTTGCCTTAATTAAGTCGCATAATTTTGCAGCTCAAAAAAGGGGAAATTATCATCTTCTTTCTTGAAACTGTATTCATTCTGTATTTTTTCAATATACAGTGATAATAAATATACATATATTTATTTAAAAGATAATTTTTTTAAATCTCCTTAAATCACCTACTAAAATCTAAAACATTCAAGCAAAATATATATGAAAAATACAATGCAATTAATAACTATGCTAATATTAAGTATTGTCTTAATTATCTGAATCTGCGTATTTTTGTTTTATGATTATTTTTATGCATTAAAAGAACCGTAATGATTACAACAAATATTTTCCATCGAAAGTATAATGTAGAACACAATGTTTATGCATTCTATTACATTTTACAAATGTTAATATACAAACAAAAAATCGTTACACAAATAGTGATGAGTTCGGGCTCTTTTTACAGAGCCTCAACCCGTAACCGAAAGTAAACAGTAGGGAAATTTTAATAACATTTAAAAAATGTTTCACTGTTAATTTTCTCATTTGAAATCTTACCTCAAAATGTGTATTAACCCTAAATAGCACCTTTATTTCAACATTTCATGCTTTTTATGCCCTTAAAAATATCTTTAAAATTGCAAATTTGTTAATTGTACCCAACCACTGGCAGAAATCTCCAAAAGTCACAACACTTATTGTTTTTAAAATTTTTTGTAGCACAAGTACGTCATAACATATAGGCATGGGTTCTGTTTTCTGGCAATTCTGGTCAGATCCGTAGCAAGGGAGGTGACAGAAGTGCACCCGCACCAGGCGCCGTCAGTTAGGATAGGCGTTAATAGGTTTAATCAGCACTCACATTTCATAATTTTGTGCATAATTTTGAGAAATGAAGATTTATTTGCCGAGAAAACCAACTGATTGATCCCTTATGGATTTTTTAAAACTGTAATCCCCTTGTACCATTCCATGATCACTCACGGACGGCGCCGATGAAGCCTGTCTACGCCTACCCCAATTGACGGCGCCTGGTGCGGGGGCTCTGATTTGAACATAGAAAAATTAATGTGCATTTTTATTAGAGATAATTTTCGTAATTGTTATTATTATGGTAATAATTTTATATTTAATGATTTTTATATTTATTATTATTATTATTATTATTATTATTATTATTATACTAAGTTTCAAATGTAATTTTTATTTTAGTAGTCAGATTTCTGCCCCTTAATTTTCTCATTTCATCATTAATTGATGTGATTGACGTCCAGATGTTGACGGAGCAGATTGGGGGAGGGGGGGGGGGGTATCGGTTTTGAAACAAGATGGTGTATGAAGCTGGCCAACGAGCTACGTCGAAAACTTACTTAAAATTTAAAAATAAAAGAAATAATTGTTATGCAATAAAATATATAAAAAGTTGTATAATATCAAGATATAGATTTCCTCCCTACATGCATGATGTATGGATGTATTTTGATAATTCTCATATGAAATCCAGTGACTTAAATAAATATATATGCATGTTTTCCTGTTTTTTTATGAGGAAATCTACCTCACTTCTATTTTTTTATTTCATATTTTCTTTTATTTTCTGCTGATCTAAAACTCCGTTTATCTCAGAATGTATTATTTCATATTTTTTCCATTTTAAAAGAATATATCTAAATTTTCATAAGAGATACATCTATAAAATTTTGTATAGAGTTTTCATGTTCTATTTCGAAAATTTTCTCTTTATGTTTTTTTTAATTATTATTATTTCAAGTTAAAATTTGGAAAAATTTACCAATATAGCTAAAATACCTCCTTAAAAACTTCTTTTTTAACATTTAATCTCTCTATATTAAAAAAAGTAACCACCGCCGCAGCAGTCGCTGTCAATGAAGACTTTGTGCCTTGAGATCTTTTTGGACTGATATCCAGAAAATTGTTGCATATAAAAATATGAAAATTGGTAGTTTTATAGAAAAATGTTCGATAAAAACTCTGAAGCAGACAGTTTTTAAATCAAAGAATTATTTTAAGCGATATTTTTAATATGAATAAGAACTTAATTATAAATTAATGCATTCATTTTAAGAAATTTTCCGTTAGCCGGCCGGAGGTGATAAATCGCCAAATAATCCTTATAGTTACATTACGAGTTACAAAAACAATGTAGTTAATTATGAGCCGAAGCAAGCTTGCCAAAAAATTTCCCAGCTAGTTCTGAAAATGCAACAACGAAATATTTTAAATACTAAAATGTAGAAAGTATAAGTAAAAAAATAAAAAGTGTATACTAACTGAAAAAAAAATAAAAAAAATAAAAACTCTTATCTTTAAAATATCAACATTAGATAAATTATAACTAATGCATTGAGAAAACAGTTTAGAAATCCTGAATAGATAGTTTAAATAATGCTTTTTTCTGTTGCATATCTTTAAAAAAAAAAAAAAACAGAGCACACGCACACACACACACACACACATATATATATATATATATATATATATATATATATATATATATATATGTATATATATATGTATATAATTCACAAGTTCGCACTTTCTACCAAGTGTAAAACATGTCTATGAATTTGCAATTATCAGGGCCCATGCCAAATTAACATACTTTAACGGAAATTTTAGGAAACTACATGAATTGCAGTCATACAATACAATATGATTTTTAAGATAAACATGGAATGCTTATACTGCTAAAGTGTTATTTAATGCAATTATGAAAATAACACTGTTTCTCACTCAAATAACAGAATAAAAAAATCGACTTATCAAATTCAAAATGCACGCTTCCGCTTTACAGGGACTAGGTACTCTTCTTTGCAAAAAATGACAAAAATATCAATTTCCAATTTTTTTTATTTAGAAATGTATTTAGATATCCCTAGTATATTCTGGTGAATGATTCGATTATTATAAATATCTAAAGATAGGGTGATTGTAAATATGTGAAAAGGGATTTTTACTGCATCCATTTCCCTTTAAATGATTCAGAGCTGCAATCTTTAAATTAATTTTTTTAATTTTTTTTTTTTTTTTTTGCTACTTTTTAAAATTATTTTAAGAATCATTATCTGAAAAAAAAAAAAAGAAAAAAAAAAAACCCACTGATTACACTATTTTTTAAATAGAATAGATAAAAGTACTAAAAAAATATTTCCCTGTTCTTTTTTACTTTTTCATTGTATTTAATTTTTTGCAATTTTCAATGTTCATTTAATAGTTCAGATACTCTGAATGTTTGTTTTGTTTGTTCAAGGTTAAATGAGTATTTAAATTATCTTTGGCGGCTGCGTGTCTTAATAACGCTTCCGAAAGATTTCTTAAATCTTCAAATCACTCTAAAGATCACACACTATTACTTGCATTTAGCAGTAACTAAAGGCAACGGAATAATTTTGTTTTTCTCTATTTCCTATCAATAATTTGTACATGTTCTACTAGGAAGACTGAAAAGTCCTGCTTTGATTTTTGTACGTTTTAAGAGTGGAAATTTTAGAGGTTCCATAAGTGCCAATCTGAGATTGGAACTTATGGATCTCTCCTTTTTTCACCGAATTTCTTCAAAGCATTCACACACACAGAAAAAAGGTAAATATTTCTTATTTATTGTCTTATTATTTAATATGTGAGATAATTTCGGTTAAAAACCTCCCTCAATTTGGCCTCTCTCCTTATCCGCCCTTAGCTACGCTACTGTGTCCCACATAATTTTTGGTTCTACATTTAAAAATTCAGCTTCAAACGTATATATATATATGTATATATTTCACTACAAAAAGTTAGTGCCAGAGGTAAAATATCTTTGTCTTTAGAACAAGAATAAAATATACCATGCAAAAAGAGTTTTAAAATATCAAATAAATGGAAATATCGTAAATATCAAACATCATGATATTGTGAAAATAAATATCGGATATACATCAAATCCTAGTCCCGAGACAAATATTTTCTCACAAATGCATTTTGACGATCGAAGAAGCAAAAAAATTAGACACCCTTGTTTCAAAACCAAAGTTTAAGAAAAATAGCTTTAAAAAAAATAAATAAATAAAAATAAATTGTTAAATTGTGATGCTCGATTTTATTAAAATTTTAAGTTATAAGTTCATTTTTCGAACATATTTCTCTTTAGCACTCTTTATCTTAAAAAAGGAAGTTCTTATGAAAACTTCTTAGGAAGTATTCCAAACGCAAGAAATTTATTGGTGCTTAGAAACTGTGAAATCAAATCGAATTTCCCGTTTTTCGATAATATCTAAAAAAAATTATGAAAATGCGTAAAAATTGAGTTTAGACAAAATGTTAAAAAGAAAAGAAAAAAATAATTAAAATTATCCACATTCGTATTCATTCTGAAATTTTTCTCTTTCAAACAATTATTTTCGCCCACAAAAACATCTAATATTGTTCAAATAGCTTGTACATGGCTAGACAACTGTGGCAATGGAAGGATCACTACTTCCTGACTCCACCGTTTGTTGTTCAATTGTCACCATACAATAAAACGTTTTGTTGAGTTCTTGTTAACTTTTATCAGCCGCCTCTTTGGTACTGGGTGGGTGGTCATAGTTGCGTAGGATACTATAGAGTAGATATCTTATCTCTCTTTTATCTCTAGCCCTAGTTTCAGATGGTCAGTTTTCAATTCCTGTTCCAATGGTACGGTGGTAAGGTGACAGTTGTCTCCAAATTGTTTTTCAAAAGTAGAAATACTCCGGAAATCTGTGCGTGAGAAAAGATTTCACATGTCCTCAGAGACTGATTTACAAATTTGGGGGTCAAGGGCACAGATGCTTATAGGGGGGTCCCCTTCCACCGATGCTTACAGCGACTTTGAGTAAAAAAAATTATATTATTAAAAGCGGTACATATTGAGATAACCATTATTGACATTAATAGTTTCTGTAAAATATCAATTATAAAATTAAAGTTGATAATAATTACTTTTAAATAATTATTATTGAATAAATGTTTTATAATAAATTGTGTGGTGCTGATTACCTTTCTCTGCGCAAGTCCATATATTTAGAATGATAAAGTATGCAGCGCCTAAGAATGAATTTTCCGCAGTACCAAGCTATAATTATTTAAGATATTAGCATATCATATTAATCAAATAACTTTTTCTTTTAAATACAAGTTTTCACTAATATATATATATATATATATATATATATATATATATATATATATATACACAAGTGTTAGCAGAACCACCTGGTTTTGCCCATGTTAACCGTGAGGCCTTACAGGTAAAATATGATAAGTGCCATTCCATGTCAAATCAACACAGCTAAAAACCTGACCACTTCAGAATTGTATGATATTAAGCTAAGTTGAATTTTGATCATAGAGAAATGGTTTTGTATCATAGAGAAATGAATAAATACGCCATAATAAGTTTATATCTCTCTTGGTTTTGGAGATAAATAACTTCAAAGATGGACAAAAATCGCAAATTTTTGCATTTCTTGAATTACAAATTTAGTCATATTTGGTTTCCTAACTGTCACAGGGACTTACTTTTGGTGGCGTTAGAAAGTGAATGAATTTGGTTTCCATGTAATATATCACATGCACATATGTTTTATTTTTTTAATTTCAAGGTGCAACATTTTTTTACAAAAAAATGTGTTTTACTATTATATTTATTTTATATGATATCTGAAAGTATCATTTTGGGACTATCATGGGATACTGAGTTATAAATTAAAATGTAAACTGCTTTTCCTAATTTCAACACCAAAATCGCTTATTTAAGTGACTTATCTATGCACCATATCTTTACCCCTCTTTCTCTTTTTCTCTATATATATTTTACAGACAATCTCTTTTATTGTAAAGTTCACAAACATATTTTTTTCTTTTAGAAGTGGAGAGGATTAAGATGAGGCTTAGGGGTGTCATGTTTGCTGTATTTTGAGTAGAAAAAATAATTTTATGCATAATCAAAGCAAAAAGCAGTACTGACAGTATTAACTATTGCTTAACCCCTTCGGCCCTGATATTTTTTTCAATTTTGGGAAAAAATTACTATTATGCTAACAAAATTAAAAATAGCTATCGTAATCACAGAAGTTAGGGTTTAATGAAAGTTAACGAATGCGTTCTTTACCAAAACCTCACAAATGTAGTTATCTTGCGTGTTTTTCATATAACAATAGTCTAAGGAAGAATTTTTGAAGACGTTTGGAAAATGTCGTATTACAACTAAATTAAACAAGCATAAAAATTTAGTAATATTTTTTATCTTTTATCACAAATTACCAATTCGGAAAAGGATTCCCAAATCTTAATTTAATGAGTGAAACGTATGTTTTAATTAAAAGAAATGCCAACGGCTTGCTAATAATTATGAAAATTAATATTATTATTATTTTTATTACTAACTGCTAAACATAAGTGAAGTCATAATAGGAAATGTAGAGATTCATACTATCACTATTAGGTGCTGGAATTAATAAAAATAATGTTTAAGACAAAATAATACTCAATCAAAGATATGTCCTGTTAGTAGGACGTCAGGGCCGAAGGGGTTAATGCAATTTTTCTCTTATGTTAGTACCCATTGTTGAGTTCAGACATCCCCACCTCACCCAAGGCAATGAAGTTTTTAAACCCCCTAAAGAAGAAAGGCTGTGGAGTTCCATAATGTGTCAAAGCATTTCTATGATTTTGTGTAACTATTCTATGATTATACTTAAAACATAAGGCTTCTCTTTTATTCATCTGCCTTGTGAACCAGTTTTAATACTTATCTTTTTAAATGGAAGCTATTCATTTGCAGCTTTCATTTGCTACAAATGAAAGCTACAAATGCTTCATTTGTAACTTTAATGCTACAATTAAAAAATATATTGTAGCATTGAAGTAGCTCTGTCTGCAATAGCTATCTTTAAAAATATTCCCATATTTATATTTTTATTTAAAAAGATTTTACGAAATTTCTTTACATTGGTGGCAATTGGGCTACTTCCATAGTTACAGGGAAAAATGAAGTAATGTGAATTACTATTATATTTGCTGATACATTTCCTGATTACAATTAAAACTATATAAATTTGTTTTAATGTGAACAGAAAAAGATTTTACATTTAAGAAAAATAAAATACCTTTTCCCTCAAAAAGCTGTTACATTTCAATAATTTTTCATTCCACTGATATTGAGTTAAATGATAAAAATGAGACTAATATTTCCTTTGATAATTAGTACAAATGCTTCTAAAAAAAATAAATCTCATTAGTACTGAGATTAGAGCTTCATATACAGAATGCGAATGTTCACCATGCAAAGTTGTAGCTGGCAAATGTGACATCATGTTTGGATATATATTTTTAAAGGATCTATTGTACGTTATAATATTTTTATAATAGTATGAAAAGTACACATATAAATTTTTTGACAGTGAAAAGAATGTTATGTTTAGATTTTATTGAAAAAAAAAATGTTTGTGTCAAAGTTTTGCAATTTTTGCTGATTTTTCATTCCGTAACACCAAAGATCAAAGCCCCAATTGTTAATTACTTATCTTAATTGCCTGTTACTGATTACTTATAGGAATATTTTTTTATTTTTCAATACAGCAGTTTGGTAGCTTTAGTTTAAAATAATATTTGTTTCTGTAGTTAGGCCAGCCAATGTTATAGATTGAATTTCTAAAAGAATTACAAAAATAAACAGTTTCTTTTTAACATTTTCATCACGGTATCCGACCATATATTCTTATAGTTTTATATAAAAAAATCAAATTTCATTATTTATCATTGTAAAGCAACTGAGTAAGTTGTCATCAGAAACTTTGGTTACAGACTAAGTCACAAATATCAGCAGAAAGAGAGTTGTGTTTTATTCTAGGTCCAGCTTGCACTCACTTACATGACACAACCCATATTTTGACTCAAGAAACTTGTATGTTAAAAGAAGCTATTTATTTTATAGTTTATGTAGTAGTATATAAATCCTGTTAAATGAAATTCGGCTGAACCTTTTACTGGTTCTAGAAGGAAATTTGCCGTAAAATTTATAAAAAAGGATTTTATTTAAGATTAAAAAAATAATAATAAAGTCTTTTTACAATGTAATATTATTAAATGAACATTTAATTATTGATAATTACAAATTATGAGGCAGATCTTAATATATATTGGTGAGTTTTGTACATTGCTTTATGATCTAATTTCTGTTTATGTTGAATAATAATTTATTTACTTATTTATTTTGTTATTTGAACTCCAGTAGCTTTTATTTTTATTTTGTTTCTAATATATGTTATTAGGATATTATACTGTCGATTTTAGGCATAACGCTCACAATATTTGATGAAATAACATATATTTACTATGAATATTCTTATGAAGTTCATCTGAAGATTCCTTAAGTTATTCATAGTTTCCCATTTTTGATTTTTCCTTTTATTAAGTTTAATTCCTGCTGTATCCTTTCCGTTGTTTTTTATAACATCTCATCATTTATTTTTCACATGTGTTTTCATTTTTAATTATATGTATCAAAACAGCTTTTTATTTTGAAAAAACTATTTAAAAATTATTTTTAAATTTTAATTTGAAATTTAAGAAAACATTGTTAATATAATGCCCATTATGTTGTATATCATTCCGGTTACTTTTTTTCCGCTTTTGTTTACTCAGTTACTTTTTTCCGGTTACTTTTTTTCTGATTACTTTTTTTCCGGTTACCAATTAGAAGTTTATTTTCATGTTAGAAAAAATATATATATTGCAATATTTCATTGCAAGTAATTCGATATTTTGATGGAACAATGACTTAAAGATGATAGTGACCATTCGAAACTCAACTGTTTACTTTCCTTCAAATTTTGTTTGATATTTTTAATGTCTTTGAAGAATAACCAATCATATTTAAAATTGATATCAAGTTATTGTATAGACTTGTTGCTTTTTAAAATGTAAACATATTACATTCATGTTATTGAAAATTTTAAATATACATTTAATTTGTACGTAAAATATTTTTAATTAACTGAAAAACTAGTTAACATTGAAACATTTTCTTTACTTTATCTGAAAAATTTATTTTGAACTAAGATAACATCTTTCATTTTGTATTGTCTCCTACGCTCTGTTTTGAAATTTTACTCATCGGTTAAATGAAGCATTTAATGCTATTTTACGTTCTGGAAAAGAAAAAAAAAGGGAAAGAAAAGAAATACAAAAATTAAAAAAGAAAAGAAAAGAAACCGCATTTGAATTTTTGGTTTACAAATGAATGTAAACAAAGAATTTTAATTCTTAAAAAAATAATTCTTCAATGAATGGGTACATTCATTTTACTACATGATCAAAAAGACCATTAAACATCTAAAATATATACATTTCTGTCCCAATTGGCCGCTTATTTTCTTGGAAATGTGGAATTTTTAGGATAAACAAGAGAACAGATATATCACATGAGGGGTGTGTGCAAAATTTAGAAAAGTACCCCCCTTGAAGGGGAAAAGTGGGGGTTGGACACTGGAGATGCATAATATGATTAAGCGGTCACAGACCTTTCCAATGATATATCACATGAGAGGTATCGGCAAAATTTAGAAAAGTGCCTCCCTTTTGGGGCAAAGTGGGGGATAGACACCTCATGTGCATAATATGATTAAGCGGTCACAGACCTTTCCAACAATATATCACATGAGGGGTGTTGGCAAAATTTAGAACAGTGCCCCTATGGGGGGCAAAGTGGGGGATAGACACCTCAGATGCATAATATGATTAAGCGGTCACATTGCCTTTCGAACGATATATCACATGAGGGCATCGGCAAAATTTAGAAAAATGCCCTCTTGGGAGACAAAATGGGGGGATTGACACCTCAGATGCATAATATGACTAAGCGGTCACAGACCTTTCCAACGATATATCACATGAGGGGTGTCGGCAAAAATCAGAAAATTCCCCTCCTGGGGGTCAAAATGGTCGGGGTGACACCTGTGGTGCATAACATGAATAAGTGGTCACAGCCCTTTCTAATGATATGTGACATGACGGGTATCGTTAAAATTTAGTAAAGCCCCCCCCCCCCCAATGTGGGTAGAACGCGCTCCCCCCTCCCCATAATTTTTGATGCAGCCTCATTTTAAAAATTTATGTTATGTGTTATAAAATATCGTAAAGTTTCAAGCAGATCGCCGTATTATATTTCTTAATTTTCTTCGCGTCCCTCCCTCTCCCCCCCGAAATGTGACGGGCCATTATTTTTTATACTTTATTTTTAGAATTTCTGAAAGCTGATTTTTTCTTCTTTTTTTTTGCGTCGCCCTGTGCAAGTGTGGAATATTTACGTCCTTTAGATTCTGAGATGGGGGGTGGCCCTTTTAAAAATGCGAGTATAAAAAGTCACGTGACATATGCTTAATGTCGACTAAATGTCCCGTAAGCTTATGTCATGTCGGGTATTTTGATCCTGTCGGCTAAATGTCCTGTCGGCTAATTGTCCGTTCGGCTAATTGTGTTGTCGGCTAATTGTCTCTGTCGACTAATTGACTGTCGTCTAATTGTCTGTCGGCTAAACGTCCTGTCGCTGTCTGCTAAATGTCCTGTCGGCTAATTGTCCTGTATGCTAAATGTCCTGTCGGCTAAATGTCCTGTCGGCTAATTGTCCCAGTCGACTAATTGACTGTCGTCTAATTGTCTGTCGGCTAAACGTCCTGTCGCTGTCTGCTAAATGTCCTGTCTGCTAAATGTCCTGTCGGCTAAATGTCCTGTCTGCTAAATGTCCTGTCGGCTAATTGTCCTGTCTGCTAAATGTCCTGTCGGCTAATTGTCCTGTCGGCTAAATGTCCTGTCGGCTAATTGTCCCAGTCGACTAATTGTCCGTTCGGCTAATTGTCCTGTCGGCTAATTGTCTCTGTCGGCTAGCTGTCCTGTCGTCTAACTGTCTCTGTCGGCTAATTGTCCTGTCGGCTAAATGTCCTGTCGGCTAATTGTCCCAGTCGACTAATTGTCCGTTCGGCTAATTGTCCTGTCGGCTAATTGTCTCTGTCGGCTAGCTGTCCTGTCGTCTAACTGTCTCTGTCGGCTAATTGTCCTGTCGGCTAAATGTACGTGTCGGCTAAATGTACTTGTCGGCTAAACGTCCTGTCGGCTACTTGCTGTCTGCTAAATGTCTTGTCGGCTAAATGGTTGTCGGCTAAATGTCATGGACCCCACATAAACATATGAGCAACGAAGAAAGAAACAAAGCAGCGGCGAAATTAATGAGTTTTTCTATGCGTAATGCCATCTATTGAGTGCGAAGAAAATCATTGTTATAAAGCCTGTACAAAACCAATCACAATAGCAAGTAGTGACGCAAAAAATTAGATGCTTAGAACATTGCAGTCTGGATTTAAAATGATGACGTACGAAACATACGTCCTGGTATTGCAGATAGACGAGTTCATGGCGTACGCAAGTACGTCGTGGTGCTTAAGGGGTTAATGATGTTATATTGGTTAAATAGGGTTTAATGGCGCAAAGTCTCTTTTAGGACATGCCGCCACTGAGCTCCATATACAGGGTGTTTCTAAATGAATATCGGGGTTTTAACGCTTTGTAGTATCTATTATATAAAACTTAAAATTATACTTAATACATAAAATGAAAGAGCAACTCAAACAGTTTGTTGGTACTTGTGTTTGCACATGCGTAAGCAATGTTTCTTTCGTGATCCGTTAGAAAGCGCTAGTACCGAAAATGGCGACTAGTGAACAGAAAGCATTTTGTGTTCTGCAGTTTGCAAAGACCAAATCTATGTAGTTACCGTGCAACGTGCGTTCCGGATAAAGTTCAGATGTGATCTCCCAGCCAGCTGTTGCAACAATTACCCCACAAACACTAATTAACGTTTGGGAAGAACTGAGCTATCGACTTGATGCGTGCCGTGTGACGAAAGCTATTGGAGTGTTTCTATATTAAGCTATATTAAGTTGTTCACATTGAACACTAGTAAGCTTGTAGGTAAAACTGTTTGAGTGGCTCTTTCATTTTATGGATTAATTATAATTTTAAGTTTTATGTAATAAATACTACCAAGCGTTAAAATTCCGATATTCATTTAGAAACACCCTGTATAACAGGAGATGTGTCTTCTATTCCCCATCATGATTTCCAGCGGTCAGCGCGGAAAGATACAGTGACATTAATTTTAGTGGCATTATCTCATTCCTTTACATGATTAGAGAATCATTTATTAATTAGATAAGCATAGCTTAGTTAGAGAAGCACAAATTACGGTAATAGGAAATGAGAACACTAAATGTCTAACATTAACAACGCAGACTATTTTTTACTTTAGCCATTCAAGCTTCTGACCGATAGCTGAAAGTGCGTTTTCATAGTATTTTAAACTTAGCTAAGTTTTAGTAAATTACATGGTGTGTATAAATTCTAGGAATCAAATACAGGGCTACACGAAGTGCTCAGAACACATTATCGGATATGTATAGAAATTGCTGAAAAGAGATTTTTAACTCGTTACGTTTTTTTAATTGATTACTTAGATATTTCATTTCAATGTACAAAAAATTAACAATATTCTATTAGTGTTAGAAAATGATTCATAATCTATGCTGAATGCAGATTTTTTTTTTTTTTTTCGTTATAAGATCTTTAAAATTATGATTTCATTTTAGCCATCTTTCCCTTTTATTCTAAACTATAGTAGGGGCAGAAAAATTGGCAGGCATGTACATACATGTAAAATATAACTATGTTAGGAAAACATTTATTTTAACATACATAGCTGGGACTTTCTGTTCAAGAAACTGCAATTAAAAAATATGTAATATTATTTGTTTTAATCTTTTCACCATTTTGGAAAATACACTCTTGTAATCTTCTTTTCACACCTACGAGAAAGACTCCCAAAAGGTAATACATTTTATCCTATTAATTCACAAGGATAAGTTTTTATTACATAATACTGGTTGAACCCTCTTTAGAAAGAGTTGTATTTGCTGATAACTCGGTACATTTTAATATAACGGATATCTGAGAAATTTAGGAACCATTAAACTGTTAAATTCTATGATTCTCAAGAAGTTTTACTGTTTAGTACTAGGGATGCACCGAATATTCGGTATGTATTCGGTTTTCGGCCATACTACCGAATATGGTTAGACCGAATATCAAACTATTCGGTCTGCCGAATATTTGGTTTCGCCGAATATCAAGATATTCAGCCAAACCGAACACTTAAACAAAACACTTTTTAAAATATTTTTAAAAACCTTAGATAACTTTTATTTTTAACTGTCAATAAATAAAGATATTCCGAAAAATTAAGAAATAGAATCATATTTAATTATGTTATCTAATTTAATAATATTATAAACAAGAACTTTTACATTATTTATGTGCTGTAACAGTTAAGAAAATTAACTGTTAACGATGACATTCATAGGAACTAATGGCATATTCGCCGTTCCCAACCGTCAGGGAAAAAAAACAAATTGCGCATGCGTCAAAACTTAGAGATTGAAAATCTTAGGCTACAAAACGTGAATAAGGTTGCCAGATTGGCGCTTTTAGCGTATCAGGAGTGACATTTCGATCAACATTTATTTCATTTTTTTTCCTGTGATCAGATATCATTTATATATAGGTGTTTTTTAATAAGCCAATTAAATTTTTTTCTCTTAGTGTTTATTATTTTAAATTATCTGCAAACTATTTATTTTTTAAATAATTAAACGTAATTTAGCGAAATTTGACCACCTTTACCCATGTAGAAATATATTGATTTTAACAGAAGGATTTGCAAATAATACAAAACTTATTTAAAATTGTATTTTTACTTATTTTATAATTTCCTGAGTTTATTATTTTATTTATTTTTTACCTCTGCTGTGGGAAAGTAGTATGATATTCTTAAAATATTTAGTACCAACGCTTATGAAATTATTTTTTATTATATAGAGATTAATTTATAAGATATAAATTTATCAGTAAATAACTTAAATGTATTGTTTAAACTTTATTGTTATTTAATAATAATAATGTTAGTTTTTTAAATCTTGTATGTTCTAATTGCCAATTGGTATTGCTTTCAATTAACATTAAAAAAATTAAACAATGCATATAATTTAAATTAAATTGAAATTGTAATTTTTACAACATTAATAGTTATTTATTTTTTGCATTCCATCTCAGGGGTCGATGCAGGTTTTTTTTTTTTTTTTTTTTGGGGGGGGGGGGGGGGGCATTTTGTGAAAAATAAAGGTTATTTTTGTGAAATTTATTATATTTTTGTGAAAAATAACATTTTTTAACGAAAGATGAAATCCAGTTAATCAAATTCATACCAAACATTTATAAGCAAAAACTTTTTAAATTCCTTTTGCTGAAGTTTTCCTCTCTGGTGAACTTGTTTGTTTACAAATTACACATTTTAAAACATCACAAAATAACAAATAAATAATAAATAGTCAGTTTTTATGGAATAGAATTTTATGAAGGGGCCCATTTTATCAAATAGATTTTTGTGAAGGGACCCATTTTATCAAATATATTTTTGTGAAGACATTTACATTTTACATTTATTAAAAACATGACATTAGTGAAGACATTATGTCAGGTTCTCTCACAGGTGCAAGAGTTGAAAGCTATTCTTAAGGGATTAGCATATTGTATGTATTGTATATGTATCTATTGTGTACCGTTAAAGGCTTTCTTTAGAAAATTCTTAATCCGAAGAGTAGGAAGGTGGAACAGAATGAAAGAAGTATTTCTATTGCAAGGTGGTCTTTCATAGATAAGAAAGCTATGGCCCTCTTTTGTTTAGGAAGACAGATGCGTCAAGAGGAAGGAAGTGTTGTCAGCGACCCTTGAAAATAAAACAGCAGCCCCGTAGAGAGAGATAGCGGGTGCGCTGGGGAATGACCAGAGGTGAAGTTAGTTCTAGCGTGGCAGCGAAGTGTGAAGGTTGGTTTTTCAGAGAGCAGCTCTGAGCACGTGTATAGAACGGCATCTCTCTAAAGGAAGAGAGATAGCGTGTGTGAGATTAAGAGAAATCTCGGTTCTGAGTGAATTAACGTAGTCTAACGGTACACGTAGAGCGTTTTCTGTAATTGTTTTGATTTAGTGTTAAACCGGATAATTTACATCCGAGTTTAAGTGTAAATATTGTTAATAAATTGTTACTTTAACTTTAATTGAAAGAGTTAGGTTGTTCTTGAATATACATCACGGATCGTGCCCGATATCACGTATTAATATCGGTGGTGGCAGCATATCGATAGACCGGATTTATTTCGAAGTTGTGTGGACTGAGAAGTGGAATCCGACAATGTTGGCAGCGACGGGATTGAATCACCGAAGACCAGTGCCAGTTAGCCGTGTTACTGAGAGTTTGTGCCGGATCGTCTAGCGGAAGTGTGTGCGCCCTATCGTCGTAGACCAGTGCCAGCGAGCCTATTGTCATTACAGTGAAGTGAATAGTGATTGTGCTGTGTTACTGTAGTGTTGTGTGTAGTGTTTTTGTGCATTGTGAAGCAAGGTGCAGTGATTGTGGCCCGAGAGTGCAAGATTTACCCTGTGGAAAGTGAGCAGAGAATTGCCCAGCGAATAAAGTACGAGGTAAGGTGTTTTGATCATTTCACTCTACTGACATTCTCGAACCTACTGTTTTTTTATTGTGTATAATTTATGTTAATTTATGTGCAATATAATAATTGGTCTAAATCAAATGAGATATTAACAACCATTTTACACTATTGTTTTAAGAAAAGGATCTTATATTAATTACTAGAAGTGATTTTCTAATTGTTTTAAACGGATAAGATTAATGATTAAAATTAATGCATTGTGTTAATAGTGAGAAGGAATAATTGAAATTTCTTAAATTTAAATTATTATTAAAGTAATATTTAAATTAAGTGATATTATATTGTTTGCTTTAAGTTTGAAATATTGATAGTAAATGAGGAAAGCAAATTTGTGTAGAATTTAAATTAAATTGAAATAACCTTCAAGGAAGAACTGAAGGCCCAGAGAAAAAAAAAAAAGTGCTGTGATTTACTTTTTAATGTGAGAACTAATTTTGAAATTGAAATATTTTATTGAGATTAAATTTAGGAATTTATGTGTATTTCATGCAAATTTTTGTTAGGTGGATATTTTTATGTAGTGATTGGCATCAGTGTTTTATTCAAATTGCAACGTATCAGTATTATTGTGTAAATTGTATTTTATTATTTAATGGTATAAATTTAAAATCTGTATTGCATAATAGTAAAATTGAGATTATTGTTACTTTGTTATTGGAAGCAAATTGTGGGGTATCATTGTTTAAGGAAATTTATTATTGTATTATTACTTATTTGAAATATGTTAAATAGTATAATATGTGGAGGTAACTTATGAGGGTAGGATTTGAGGAAGTATTAATTTGATATTGTGATTAAGTATTATTGTAGGGTGGTAATAGTTATCAGTAGAAAGTATGGCTTTCTTACTAAAATTAAAAAGGGTGGATCTTCAGGCGATATGTGGAGAGTTAGGAATTGAGGTCTCGGAAGACGACACCAGGTTTAAGCTTAAGAAAAAGATAGTGGAGAGCGACGAATATGAAGAGGGAACCATTATGGAATTATCTAGCACTATTGTTACGGAACGCTTAGAACAAGAAGCGGTAGTAGTAGAACGGGAAAAGTTAGAAAGGGAGGAAAAGTTACAACGAGAAAAGTTAGAAAGGGAGGAAAAGTTACAACAAGAAAAGTTAGAAAAGGAGGAAAAGTTACAACGAGAAAAGTTAGAAAGGGAGGAAAAGTTACAACGAGAAAGCTTAGAAAGGGAGGAAAAGTTACAACGAGAAAAGTTAGAAAGGGAGTTAGACCGTGAAAAGTTAGATAGAGAAGAAAGGTCTGAAAAATTGAGATTGGAACATGAGTTAGAGTTGGAAAGGATAAAAATTCAAAGTTCGGCAAATAATTCTAATGGGTCTAGAGAATATAATAATGAGAGTAGCCTAGAGAAATTGATTAAAAGTGTTAAAACTTTGTCTATCAAGGTTCCAGAAGGGACTGAGGGATGGAATCTGTTTTTTTGCAGTTTAGAACGGGCATTCCAAACAAAAAATGTACCGGAAACCCAGCAGGCCGAAATTCTGCTAAATATGTTAGGAGATAAGGCCGATAACTTGCTAATATACACTACTAGGGAACAAATTGAGAGTTATGAGAAATTAAAGGAATTAGTTCTAAGGGAACACGAGCCGACACCGAAGGCGTGTTTGGAAAATTTCAAGAAGGCTAGAAGGAATCAAAATGAAACTCATGTATTATTTGTGTCACGTTTAATAGCAACGTGGGAAAATTACTGTAAGATTAGAGGTGCAGATACGTATGAGAAGGTTAATCAGTTAATTGTCACGGATAAGTTGTTAAATACTTTAGATGACGAAACCGCGACGCATATTGGATTAACGCAGCAAAATAACTGGTTAGAAGTTTCTAAAATCGCTAAAGAATGATAATTATTTCGATGCTAAGCACAAATCTTATGCGGTTACGTATAAAAGTTTTAAGGGTAAAGATGGTTATGTAAACAAGGAAAAATTTAGACCCAAGGAGGAGAACAAACATAGTGGTAACTGGAGACAAAACGGGAGTAATGAGACTAATTCTTTTTCGGGTAGGAAAACTGATTCTAAGAAACCAAATGATGATTCCGCTCCTAAATGCTTCAAGTGTGGTTTAAGAGGTCATTACCAACGTTTTTGTACTAAAGTGAATAATGAGGGATATAATAATACCAATAAATGGCGAGAATCAAAGGCGGGTGTACATAAGATTTCCGTGAAAGAAGACAAAGAGTTACCTAAAGGAGCTATTGTGGCGAGGATATCGGCAAAGGACGAACAGAGAACTAATGTTATTGGGGAGAAATTAAATAAACTCGAAAAAATTGATGTTAGTGTAAATGGACAAAAAGCGAAAGGATTGGTAGATTCAGGATGTGAGATCAGTGTTGTTCATAAAGATTTGGTACCGGTAGAGAAATTAATAGGAGCAGGGAGTATTTATTTACAAGGACTGTTCGGTGAAGCAGTTAAATCACCGTTGGTTAAATTGCCATTAGCTATTCCACAATTTGGACAAACTAATGTGGTTCACCAGGAAGTGCTTTGTGCAGTAACTGATAATATTAGTAAGCAAGTAATTTTACATCCCGAAGTGATTAATGAGTTGTCAGGAGTCAATTGCGAGGAGTTATTGCTAGAATCTCCAGAATTGGAAAGCACGGAAGTTTGTATTGATAACCTGAGTGAAAAGGAAAATATCAGTAGTGATAGTTGTAATGTTTATGCAATCAAAACTAGATCGGGAATTTTACAGAGTCAAGACGAAGAGAAGATGGAGGTAGAGGAAAATGATACTAGCAAAGTTACCATATGTAACTCAGATATGTTTAAGAAATCCCAATTCGAATGTAAAGATTTAGAGAGAGCTTGGGAGTTAGCTAAAGTAAGAAGGGAAGAAATTCTAAAACTAGCTCATACTTCAGTATTTGGAGGGCATCATGCGGCCAAGAAAACGTTACAGAGAATCAGGTATTCTTTTTATTGGAATGATATGGCGAAAAAAACTAAACAATTCTGTGAGGCATGTTTTAGGATGCCCAGGATGCTTTTAGAACGGACAAAGGGCCCTGCGGCGCTCTACCATATAACAATTGGAAGGGTGCGATTCCTGTCGTAGAGTTTGGGACTTCTCTATAGGCCCACAGCATGCCAATTAACCAGAAGAGTTAAAGTGAATGATAGAGCACCCATTTCCCCGGTGGTACGTCCAGAACTTCCGTTCCAGGTAGTCAATGTGGATTTAATTGGGCCTATTGAACCTAAAAGTTCACAGGGGCATCAATATATCTTAACTTTTATTGACCAACATACCAGGTGGACGGAAGCGACACCTCTAAAAAGTTTAACTGCCGAAACGGCATGTGATGCATTACTACAAATATTCACGAGGACAGGAATCCCGAACGTAATCGCCTGTGATAATGGAACCAATTTCACGGCAGATTTAACAACAGAATTTGAGAAAAGATTAGGTGCTAGTCCACGATTTTCAACCCCACATTATCCACAGTCTAACGGTCTTGTGGAACGTTTTAATCAGACGCTCAAACGTATGTTGCATCATACTATTAGAGAAGAAGGACGGAAATGGCATGAGCAAATACCATTTATGCTGTGGGCCTATAGAGAAGTCCCAAACTCTACGACAGGAATCGCACCCTTCCAATTGTTATATGGTAGAGCGCCGGAGGGCCCTTTGTCCGTTCTAAAAGCATCCTGGGCAGGAGAGAACAAGGGGGCTCAATTAGATACTATGCCTATTCATGAGTATTTAAATAAGCTTAAGAGACGTTTGGAAAGAGCCGCGAATGAGGCAAAATTATCGTCTGAAGTACAACAAGGCAGAATGGCCTATCATTACAATTTGAGATCTAAAGAAAAGACGTTTGAGGTAGGCGATAAAGTAATATTGCTGATCCCCGATTCAACTAATAAGTTATACTCTCGGTGGCAAGGACCAGCGACTATTATTGAAAAACGAAACCAGCATTCATTCCTAGTTGAATTAGCCGACGGGAGTAGGAAACATGTGCATCAAAATAAAATTAGAGAGTTTATCGCTAGAAGCAATGTTGTAAATATTGTTTTTGAAAGTGATGAGGAGTTTGGAGAAGTTGGGGAAATCCCTATTTTAAACCGCGAACAAGAGGTAGAGCGAGACATAGAAAATTTTGAAATAAAAGGATTATCTAATAATCAGGTCAAAGATATAAAGTCCATTCTGAGGATAAATAAAGAAGTATTCATGGGTCCTGTGCGACCCGCAGAAGTAGGTGAGCACCGAATAGATTTGAAACCGGGTGTAGACAGGAAAAAGCCAAAATTATATAGTGTACCGGTGGCGTATAAAGAGGAGATAGATAGACAAGTCCAAGAGTTATTAGAATTAAACCTTATCGAAGTGTCAAATGCCGAAATTAGTCATCCGATTGTTTGTGTAGCAAAAAAGGATACAACTGTTAGACTGTGCATAGATTACAGGGCGTTAAATGCAGTAAAGCAGGTTCCAACATTTCCTATGAAAGATTCACAGGAAATCATGTATACTGCAGGGGCATCTAAATATTTATCTTCGATTGATTTATTGAGGGGTTATTGGCAAATTAAAATGGCGGAGGAATGTAAACCCTTGACGGCGTTTACTACGCATAATGGGACTTATCAGTGGCGAACTATGCCTTTTGGTTTGTCAGGGGCGGCAGCTACTTTCCAAAAAGATATGAATGAGGTTCTGCAGGCTCATCGGAGATATGCACAAGCATATATTGATGATGTCATAATTTTCTCCGACACTTGGGAAGAGCATTGCGAGCATGTTAGAGCAGTCTTCGAGGAACTTAAAAATAGAAATTTGACAATTAGACTAGATAAATGTAAATTTGGAGAGAAGTTAACTAAGTTTTTAGGTCATGTGATTGGGGGTGGAACCCATGCACCGGATGAGGAGAAGATAGGAACAATAAGGGATTTAAAGAGACCAAAAACTAAAAAGGAGGTTAGATCTGTTTTGGGATTAATGGGATTTTACCGAAGTTATATTCCAAATTATGCTGAAATTGCCATACCTCTTACTGAACTAACGAAAGGGAAGGTTAAAAATACGGTACCATGGGATGAAAGGGCAGAAAAAGCTTTTAATACCCTTAAAGACGAATTATGTAAGGTGACGCGTTTGGCCACACCTACTGTCGGCCTGGAATATCAGCTTCACGCCGATGCTTCAGACTTGGCAGTAGGATGTTGCCTTACTCAAAAAGATGAAATGGGTCAGTTTAAACCGATAGCTTTTGCTAGTCAGAAATTATCAGGGGCTCAGCGTGCTTGGCCGAGCATAGAGAAAGAGGCTTGGAGCGTTCTCTTTGGGTTGCGAAAGTTTGAAAAATGGACATATGGGTCACAAATCGAGATCATCACTGATCATAACCCATTAAAATTTCTAACTGAAACAACCCCAAGGTCCCCCAAACTCACTAGATGGGCTCTTGCCTTGCAACGCTGGAACCTGAGGATTTCTCATCGTCCTGGAGCGCAACATTTGAATGCTGATGCAATTTCTAGATTACATAGGAAGAGCTGGGAGGAACCAGTAGAGATTGCCTCCACTGCGTCAATCCCTAAATAATTAACACTTAGAAAGATGTAATCATCAAGTTTAAAAAAAAAAATTTTTTTTGTGTGTATTTATAATTGTATTTGCATCTTGTGTTTATAACAGTGTATTGGCATATTGTGTATTTTTTTCTGTAGTTATCACATTCGTATATGGTTCATTAGAGATGTCAGTAGTTAAATTTTCAGACACCTTGAAATATTTATGTAATTGTAGTAATGAAGAAACCTATCAAGGAACTGTTGAACTCTTCTCAGACATTACATAGTTTGAGGAAAATTAGCCCCTAAAAGGCATATTTTCCGCTAAGGTGGGGGGTGTCAGGTTCTCTCACAGGTGCAAGAGTTGAAAGCTATTCTTAAGGGATTAGCATATTGTATGTATTGTATATGTATCTATTGTGTACCGTTAAAGGCTTTCTTTAGAAAATTCTTAATCCGAAGAGTAGGAAGGTGGAACAGAATGAAAGAAGTATTTCTATTGCAAGGTGGTCTTTCATAGATAAGAAAGCTATGGCCCTCTTTTGTTTAGGAAGACAGATGCGTCAAGAGGAAGGAAGTGTTGTCAGCGACCCTTGAAAATAAAACAGCAGCCCCATAGAGAGAGATAGCGGGTGCGCTGGGGAATGACCAGAGGTGAAGTTAGTTCTAGCGTGGCAGCGAAGTGTGAAGGTTGGTTTTTCAGAGAGCAGCTCTGAGCACGTGTATAGAACGGCATCTCTCTAAAGGAAGAGAGATAGCGTGTGTGAGATTAAGAAAAATCTCGGTTCTGAGTGAATTAACGTAGTCTAACGGTACACGTAGAGCGTTTTCTGTAATTGTTTTGATTTAGTGTTAAACCGGATAATTTACATCCGAGTTTAAGTGTAAATATTGTTAATAAATTGTTACTTTAACTTTAATTGAAAGAGTTAGGTTGTTCTTGAATATACATCACGGATCGTGCCCGATATCACGTATTAATATCGGTGGTGGCAGCATATCGATAGACCGGATTTATTTCGAAGTTGTGTGGACTGAGAAGTGGAATCCGACACATTACATTTTATTAAATAGATTTTTGTGAAGGGGGCCTAAATAGGCCCCAAATTTTTCCTGGATCGACCCCTGTTAATATATATTTTATTACCTATTAAATACAATTTAGTGAATATTTTACTATTGTCTTCTTTTTCGATATAACATGTAGGAAATGATTCTATGATTCTTTTGATTGTCTTATAAACAATTAAAATCTCTATTTAGATAATTATAAGATCCTTTTAATAATCACTTCTCTTCTGATCATTGGACATAGATGGTAGCACAAAAGACACTTTATGGATATATATATATATAATTCCATATTCCATTTTGATCTTATTTAATTCTTAAATGGTAAAATATATTTAATTAAAAATTTTTATTTAGACTTTTTAACATTTTCCAACATAGTTGAAAAGTGTTTATGAATTTGGTTTGTCTGTCCGTTAACTTGCATAAATATAGTATAGTAGGATTGGTAATGTAATTGATATACATTACTGAGGTTTATCATAGCATGTTTGGTATTGAAAATGAAGCATGTAGCATTTATAGTTCCTTTACAGGGGCACACAAAAGTATTCCGTTACATTATGGTCTATGTGGGAAAATAATTCATGTTGTATTTTAATAAGTGTTACATTATTTTAAACATAATGAAATTTGTATATATTATTAAGGTGCACTAGAAGAAGGTTACTATAGAATATGTTATGTGTAGCATTTAGAATACGTTTACAGGGAAGCTCAAAAGTATTTCTTTATTTATTGAGTTAAAGAACTTACAAGTGTATATGCAGCCGAAGTAAGTTTATTTATTTAGATACAGTTTCTGGAGATTGTAAAGTAGCTATAGATATTTTTCTTAATATCTTCCCAGTTTTGATTCTTTTTCTTCTATGATCAACTATACTAGATAATAAATTGTTATATAATTGATAATTTATTATTATTATGAAATATAATATAATAATACAATAATATCTAGATTACTATCAATACAATTTTCAGATAATTAAATTGATAGTAACAAATAAAACTTATTACTATTATTAAATTTACAATGTTGTTTTAGGACTTATGAAAGTTTCCTGTGGTATTTTACTTTTTTGTGTATCTGATGATTCAAATTGCTTCAAATAACTTCAAATTGCAATTGATATATTTTAAATCTGTCCTCTGCCTTAGTCACAATTACTACTATATTAAGATATTTAAATGAAAGAGTTTATTGAATTATTTTACCAATAATGCTAGTATGTTACATTTTATAAATTTATTTATTATCATTATTAACTTATTATTATTAAATGTAATCAAATATTAATATTAATAATAAATAAATCAAATATTTTTATTATTTTATCAATTTAAATAGAAAAGAGGTAGTATTTTATCATTACTGCTAGTATGTTATATTTTACAAATTTTATTTATTATCACTATTAACAAAGATAATATTTATAATAAATTTTATCAATAAATTTATAATATTAAGAGATATTATAAATTTATTTATCTAATATAGATAAAATTTATTATAAGTATTACCTCTTTTCTATTTACCTTGATAAAATAATAAAAATATTACTATTTGATAACACTTAATGATAAGTTAATAATGATAATAAATATATATTACAAAATATAACATACTAGCAGTAATGAAAAAATAATTCAATGAGCTCTTTCATTTAAATATCTTAATAAAGTAGTAATTATGAAAAAGGAAGAATATGGATTTAAAATACATCAATTGCTAATTCAGGTTTCAGTCACCAGATTCACAAAAGAGTAAAATAATAATAATAATAATAATAATTTATCATATAGTTAATATTATTATTTATTTGTAAACCACATTAAAGTTGATCATTGAAGAAAAATAATCAAAACTGAGAAGATATTAACAAAAATATCTATATGCATTTTACAATCTTCAGAAACTATAGCTAATTAAATAAACTTACTTCTGCTGCATATCCACGTATGTTCTTTAACTTGATAAATTGTATTATTTTCATCATTTTTGAAAGAAATATACGTATATTGTTCAGGTAAATTCATTATTACGTAAGCTATAAACTGTATCAACGACTGACTTGCACGTGTTCACACAATAATTGGAACAACGTGTGCCTCTGCCTAAAATCCGAAAACCAAGCCAAATGTAATCGCCAACTTGATATATGCAGTAACCTCATAAACCCGGTTCTTGCGCACGCGCAATTTGTTATTTTTTTCCCTGACGGTTGGGAATGGCGAATATGCGAACTAATGATGCATAAATGCAAGTTCCTGAATATTGTTTGCATTTTCACAACTGGGTGTTTCTAAACGCAATGGAAGATAATGGGGTTGTGATAAATAACAAGACAAACAGTTTTTGTATGGAAAACCAGAATCGAAATCCACTTATTCAAAACGACAGTGTATCTCACTCGAAGTCGAACCTGCATTTTAGCTGAACTTTAACAATCATGGAAGATATTGTTAACAATATATGCAAACATCGGACTTAGTTTGCTTTCTGTGAAATATGACAAGAAGTGCTAGAAATTGCTTAGTCCTGATTGAGTCCGCTGATTGGTGTGCTTAGCTTAATGAAAATTACTTTTAAAATTTCCAGTGGAATCTTCTGTGCTATCCCTTTTCCGACAGATTTGTAGAAAAAAAAGGGGAGGGGGGTTAGATTTAGACTGTAATATTTAAAAAATGCATTTGTTTAAGCTTTAATTTGGTTCATGGTATAAAGCTAACACCGAACTGTTCCATTTTGCCTATACAACATTCTTTCTTTTTCCGTTTGATGGAACTTCTTTATGATATAAACATAATTTAGTATGTTTATTTAACGCCATTTGCAGCAACAAATTAGTTATCTGATACAGAATATTTTATTTTTAATTCTTTGAAATGTTTAAAAATTGTCTACAAATATGTAAATGTGCAGCGTAAAAATTTCTTGAAATGTTAAGAGTATATTAACGAAGTTACTTGGTTTCTGAGTAAGTTTCAAAGATTCCTTTTGGTGAAAGTGAAAAAAAGAAAACTTAAGAACAACTGTAATAATTTATTCTTATAATTTTATGATGCATAGTCAACATTGGACTGTTGTATTTTGTTTATACCATATTCTTTCTTCTTCAGTTTGCCGCAACATATTTTGTGATATAAACATAATTCAATTATTTCGTTTATTGACAATTTAATTCTTTGATAACTATGTTCGCCTTTCCCTATAATAATTACAAAAGAAAATTATATCAGTTTTATAAAAAGGCGTTCAACTGTTCTTCCTAACCTAAATGATTTACACATTACCTCGGCGGTGTATCTGGATAATTTTATGTGGCCCTGTATGATTTTCAATAAGGAAAGTCGTATAGTGAACCTTAATAACAGTCTCATAGCAATGAAAGCCAATTTAAGAAAGTTAAATGGCGGCCATATTTAATTTTTGTCTGTGTAATTAGATTAATGATTAAAGTAATCATGATTGAATTAGTTCAGATTGAATTAATCATGAAAAAATTTGAAAGGGTAATTACTTTTTAAAATTTCAATCATGATTAAATTTCGTATGATTGAACGTTTAGTCGACTAATCAATCAACTAAAACAGTAATCGATTAATGCCAACAGTGGTACAGATACAGAAACAGTACGAAGATGCTTATTCAAAAATAGGCTTGTAGCGTCTTCACAATTAAAGAGGTCTCTCTTTGTACCCAAGATTTAACAAGCTTGTTTAGATTGGTGTAAACATGCCAAGTTGACTCATTCAGCATTTGAAATTCGTTATTATATCTGCCGAATATTAGTGCAATTTGTATATGGCTGCGATGAGGACCAGATTATTTGCCATTCAATGGAAGAAAATTTTCTTTCAGACTGTCTTGTTCTTACTGTTTAATTCTCTCCTTAGTTAAATAGTTTGAACATGCATATTGCATCAGAGAGTATATAGACTGCAATTTATACAAGAATATTCAAATTCAGAAAATTATCCAGCCGTAAGTGAAAGCCCAATTGCTGACAACAAAGAAGAACCACTTTAGCCAATTTCACACATTTATCTTTATGGACTAAACTGCTCTATACAAACATGGCAAAAAAGTAAGAAGTTACATATGTGAACTGCAAAAGGTTATCTAATCATAACTGAAAGCCTAATTGATGACAAAAAAGAGGGAAACCTTTGGTTAGTCAAATAAGTGCATTTTAATGGACGACTCTGCCATAGCCCTAAGCCAAAACTATGTCAAATAAGTTAAAAGTAGAGGATTATCTACCTACTAGATAGCATGCCCGGCATAGCCTGGGCCCGTGATAATAACCTTAAAAATACCTAAAATCAATGTTGAAGATTTTATATTTTTAAATGAAAATATATCCAAACGAACTGAAGGACAGTCGTTATAGTTATTGCCTATTTAATGTTGATTTAATTTCTGACAATTGATATATTAAACTTTCAATTCTGACCAAAAGTTCCTGAGGAAACCTAAATAATATAAAGCGCCCCCCCCCCCACCTTTCCTCTTTTAAACTCAAATTAATATAGTTTGGGTCAATTTATTATTTATTTATATTATTAAAAATTTCCAAACCCTTGTTTCTAAGATTATTATATTAAAATTAAATAAAAATCACGCACTCGTGGCATCATAATTCACTTTTGTATTTTAACATAATAGTAAAGCTACTATAATTTGTGACTCGTGCTAGTATACGTCAGGACACATGTCCGTTATCATCAAGCAGGGCGGTCGCTCTGCCAAGCCAAGCTATAAAAAAAAAAAGCGCCAAAACAAACAATGCCAAGAACTGGACTTTAGACCGCTACTGCTTACTTACAGGAATCAACTTCGCAATGTTAAATCGACCAAACATGCCAGATTAAAATATCAGATATCAAATAAACCAAGCGTCAAAAAAAGAATCTAATGAAGAAATTCTTCAATATGAGACCAAACTCATCTTCATAAGTGATTTATAAACAGAGATATAATTTTTTTTTTTAAATGTCGAGTTACTTAAAATGATCACTATTTTCATCGTCAAACTTTTTTTTTTCAAACAACCTACAGATTTAAATATAGGGCAGAAATGAAAAAGGATTGCATTTTTTTTTTTTGGACAAGTAATAACCTAATCTACGTGCTTTTATAAAATACAGTGAAAAAATAAATACATTTCTATCCTTAATTAGCAAAAAACAGTTAATTAACTTGGCAACTAAAAAATTATGCCAAAACAGAGATAAAACCCCACCAACGACCGTGTACCATCTGTATTATAATAGCACAAATCAGTTACGAGTTAATCATATCAAATTTCATCTGCAAGTCAGCCATTTTTTCTGAAGATATTTCTTTTAAATAAAACTTCCTAATTATAAGAACACACATTTTATCAGACAATTAAATGTGACTGCAAATTGTGGCCGATGACTGTTTCCAACAGGAATAAGAGTGAGAAATTGCAGAGTTAGAATATCGATCTGGGTGGCTTAGTGGTAAAGCGTTAACATGGTACGCTGAAGGTCCCAGGTTCGAGTCCTGGCGCAGGTCAGTTTTTCACTCATGTTGGTTTAGTGCATTTAATTGTCTGATAAAATGTGTGTTCTTATAATACTGTAAAATAAAGTAACCAGACGTAGTGTTCATGCTTTTAATATATATAAAATTTACATTTTTAAAAAGATCTTTAAAAAAAATAATTTTGAGGGAAGAGGTACCTTCTAAAATGTATATATTAAGAGTTATCGGCATTTAAAATTTCTTTCCAAACGTAAACAAACTTTTCAAAAAGGAATTGAATATGATTAATTTATTTCTATAAAACCACGGTAAAAGACAAGCATTTCGTTTGCAGGCTGAGATCCTTTGATGTCATTTTTCTATAAATTAATGGAATCCAGTTGTTAAATTGTTTTTGTTATAGAAGTTAAGTTTCCATTTAAATTTATTGTAAGAGTACAGTGTTTAATTGAATAAAATAATGTAAATCTAAGAAATTGCTAAGATATTTTGCTACTTTTCACCATTAACTACGTTTTATAAAGATTCGCCAATCAATGGGATTTAATGCTAATAATAAAAGAGCATGATATCACGTTTGATTTCAAAAGCAGCACTGACGCGCTATGTACATATTCCATTTTTACTCATCTCATGGATTAGTCAGTGATATTTTTTAACGAAGGATAACAAGTATTATAACAAGCCACATTTAGTATGTTGTTTTTAAGGGTGTAATTAGTTTAATTGAAAAATCTACTGGTATTTCTAGTTAACCCTTTAAACAATAACTGAAAGTAAAATGTAATTTTACATAACATTCTCATGTTAATTTCATAGAGTAGATTATTTATATTATGTATAATCTATTTTAAAAAAAATAGAAATGATATCTACAAAAAATAACTTTTCAAAAGTAAAAAAACAGCCAAGCTTAAAAAAAAAACGAAAGTTGTGGCTAAAAAATGGTGTGATATCAAATTTCCAAGCTTTTATTTGTCTGAGTGCAACGAAGACTCATACACAGCGCAGTATTACTTTGCCCCATATATAGCTACGATGGATATTAAAACCTTTCGTCAAGCATAACTCAAAAAATATTTAACGGATTTCGTTCAAATTTTTACAGCAGGTACCTATAAAGGTGACAACGACGTCTATTTATTACCAAGAATAAATGTCAAACCGTTTGGAAATTATATTAAAAAAATAGATAAAAAAGCACAATTAAAGTACATACGTCACGTAAATTTTGTGCGTACGTCATTTTCACCGGCAGGAGATTTTCGTAGACAATCGGAATTGAAAAGTTCATGGAGTACATGGAGCAAAAAAATATGCACGCACTAATATTCAGCACAATAAAATATATTTCAATTTAGTAGAAATCGAAAATTAATCTGTATTTTTTTCTGTTTGAAAGAAAACCCCCGCAATAACTTGGTAGACTTGGTATTAGAGATTTGGCGCAAATCTCAGAAATAGCAGTTTTTTTTATTTCACGTGTGTAAATTAAAAAAAAAATCTTTAGTGTTTAAATAAAAGGTTTTGATTTATGGCATTATTTCTTTTTTTTTTCCTTTTAGCATTTTAAATGGGATTAATGAAAGGCATGTATTTTAAATTAAATGAGTGAAAGGTTTATATTTAAATGAAATGAATTCAATATGAAAATGTTACAGGAACAATATTTGGCGATTTATCAACTGCGCCAGGATAACATAAAAGTACCAATATATCAAACGGTATGTAGTATGTGAAATGAAACAATCTATATAATAAAACCGTAAGTCATGTGACTGTCATCAACAATTCCGGGGTGCCCACTTCAAAATGAATTTAATTTATTGTCATTTTTACCGTTTTCGAACCACGGAGAAAACGTAGACTTTAATCGCCTGCAGAGAATAAAATCAGAAAACACCTTTGACGTCATTCATTATGAACCAATGAAATTAGTTTTAGTTTTAGAAGTGTGACAAACATTGTGAGCTTGCTATTTATTGAACGTGAATCATTTTGTTATCATTATTATCTAATGGTATCCACGCAAAAGATCTTAATTTGCTATTTTTCAAATTGCAATATTTTTTAAGTTATAAATTACATTTTTTATTCATACACATATATATGCATGTATATATACATATATATGTATATACATCTGTATTTATATATGTACATATATCACTGGCGCCCGGCTAACCGAAAAGTACCCAAAAAACTATCGCCAAACTGTAACGCCAAATAAACGGAAAAACGTTTTCATTGGAATATCAAAATAAATAAATAAATAAAATATAAGAATTTAAAGACACAATTGTTAGTTTAATGAATGAAATAACTAATAAATCAGTAAAATAATGAAAAATACACTCAAATGTTGAATTAAAACCCACTTGATGACATAACAAACACGTATAATGCTTCTGACATCAAGTAAATGGGACTGCATATTTGGCATTTAATCTTACAGTTTGGCGATAGTTTATTGGGTACTTTTCGGTTAGCCGGGCGCCAGTGAAATGTATATATCTATAAATACATATCTATGTATACATACACACATATATGTATGTGTATATATATATGTATATATACATACATGCATATATAAATGTGTGTATGTATAGATATATGTATATATATGTATACATAGATATATAAATTTCACTGGTGCCCGGCTAACCGAAAAGTACAGTTTATTGTTATGAAAAGTAGTCGACGGGATAATAGAGAAGTACCTTTTTTTTTTTTGGCGAGATGCCAGCTACAACATTAACAATTTCATGCCTGCAATTTAAATTGAGTTTCATTTTATTATTTCATTGCATAATATTTATTTCTTTTTTCATTTTAAGTATATATTTGAATTGATTTAATAATAGTTTGTGAAATTTTGTAATTTTCAAATGATATATATAGATATATATATTAAATGATCACTATTTCATCAACAATTTCATTTTTAATTTCAAATGTTTCATTTGCTGCCAAATATTATGCTTGGCGATAATGTTATGTGTAACAAAATTTGCCGAATTGTTTTTATTAGTGTAAAAGGAAAATGTAGAGAATATTTGCATTCACTGTTGTCTGGAATTAACGGAAAGACTTTTCTGCGAAAATGAAGCAAAAACCCTTTACCAACTTGTGTATATTTAGCCTGCGTGGTTTGGCGCAAAACTCATGTTATTTTTGTAACTATTGTTATCACTCTCAGAATCCTGAAGCTACATTTTTGCCAGCATTTGTTGCCAAACTTGGCTATGAACCCGATTATGAAAGATTAGATGAAAAAGAAAAGTATTGCTGATTTTTGATTAAATATTATGCGCACAACATTTTTATGGGGAAAATTTGGATTCGTCTTATTTTTTTATTTAATTTCATAATTTTATAAATTATTTTTACGCTTTTTGTCTTTTAGCATTCGGATTTCAATCTGTATAGAAAATATAGTACATTTCCTCCTGTTCTCAAAGAAAATGTTTTGGGAGTACAGGTTTACGAATTACATACTGATCGTCATGTTTATGGGCTTGCGTATGCAGAGGCTCCGTTGTAATGATTGCTGCATAATTATTTTATAAGTGTGAAATCCACAAAGCTCTGTTAAAATAATTGCCGCTTTAACCGTTCATGATGTACACAAAATTCCTAAAGCCCCGTTATAGGATTGGTGTTTTAATGATATATGAGGCGCAAAATACACGAAGTTCCGTCATAGTTATCGCCGTATTGACCATATATGGCTGCGAAGTTCAGAGGGTCCATTATTTGGATCAAACAATTAACAATTTATGTGTGCGAAACCCTCATTTACAAAACTCACCATATATCTTAAGTTATCCCATTTTTGTTTATTTCAACCAAAAGCTCTCTCTTTTCCTAAGATTAACAAAGGCAAGGCTAAACGGGTTTTTGCCAACGGGCTTAAGAATATAAAATATTTTTTATGTCGTGAAATCTTTATTTGTATGCTTTTTTGATATTTTTATGAGTTATTTTCGTATAATTTAAAATAAAGTATTCTTTTTTATTTATTATATGTTTGCATGTAAAACACACTTTGTGAGCCCTGGCCAATGACCGGACTATACGCAGCAAAAAGTCATCTGAGCCCATCAAGCGACCGTCTAGACGGGCGAAGACCGGCTAGTTATATTATAATCACTCATCGTACAAGAAAAAAAAACTAATATTCTGCATTCAGAGGGAAAAATCCATCTCCTGTGCTGTAAGATTTGGCGAGTTCTTTTTTGCTGATAAGTTTTTTGATGTGATTGTTGGGATCTGCAGGATTTGGCTTACTATTTCTAAATCTTATTTTTTTGCAGATGTAGTATTATGTAAATATATGTTTTTGCAGATATTTTTCTATTTTGTATATTTGGCATTCTATTTTGTATATTTTCTATTTGGCATTTGGAAAAGAGATTTTTATCTTTTACTTATCCATCATACGTAGTAAAGGGTAAGTCTTGTAATCGTTTTGAAAATCGAAAAATTTTTTTGACGGATTTACACGTTTCAGACACTGGAGATTCCGAAAAACATATTTTTAGAAAAAAATTTTTGCCGTCCGTCTGTGTGTCTGTAAACGCTGTATCTCCCGAAAAACTTGAGATAGAGACTTGCAATTTGGTATGTAATAAAATAAAAGAAAGTTACAGCAATGAATTTAAAATGCCGTTAAACTACGCTTTCTGATATAAGCAATTGGCTGCAAACGCGATAACGAAACTTTCACTTAACTTAATAACATGTAGCTAATATAGCCCTCAGGGTACTTTGCAGTTATACAGACCTTGTGGTTTTTTTTAAAAGCTTGAGACAATTCAGGTCTAAGAAGTTGAGATTTACTGTCAAATGATATAAACAACTATGAACACAAAACTGATGAATTATTATTCAGGTTTATGTATGTATTAAAAAAAAATTGCATCTGATTACTCTTATTAGATAAATTACTTCTGTTTGCATTTAATAACTGATAAACGGCTTCTGTATATTAAATGAATTGTTTAAATATTGGGAAGAGGTGGCGAGAGGTAGAAAGACGAGTAAACAAATGGGTAGACAGACGGGTAGTGAGACGAGTAGCGACATAGGTAGGCTGACGGGTAGCGAAACGAATAGACAGATGGCTAGAGAGAAAGGTAAAAAGTCCTTCCGGCCTGTACCGGGAGGAAAAGGTAGCTTTCCCATATCTTCGTTTTAAAATTTTAGCTAATGTTACACGAAAACAGCAAGTTAAAATGCAAAGAAACGTTTACAAAAGATTCGTGTATACTGAATTTGAATAAGAAATTCGCCAAATTATTGAGCAATAGCCAAATTGGCTTCATTTATGAAGACTTATTTTGGTTGCCAAATTTGGCGATATTTCGCTAAATGCCGCCAATTTTGGCGATAATTTGGCGCTAACGGATATGAATATATAGTTTTATTCGTATGATTGGGAAAATTATTACAACAATGAAAGAAAATAATTTGCGAGTAATCGCGTTAATGTGCTGTTTTGTTTCAAAATGTCAGCCACCCTAGAATTTCAAACTGCTCTATCTCAGCCATTTTTTAAGATAGAGGTAAACCAAAAAATGCTCTGGAATCCTTGTATCAAGGCCTAACACGTAATTAAAAAATAAATTTTAATTTTTAATTTTTTTGTATATTTATTTTAGTTTTAAATTTTTAAATGGCCGCCATCTTGAAACAAAATGGCGGACCAAGTTGGCCAACGAACTCGGTCGAGACATTGGTGAGCTTAATACACACAATTAGTTTCATCAAAATCGATTTATAAATACGAGCGTTATCGTATGACATAGGTCATATATATATATATATGGATATATCTATATATATAAATCAACATTTGAACGGAGGGTGATTTTGGGGTCTGGGGGTCATGATCGGTGAAAATATATCGAAATTTTCCGGAACTGCTTTCCTCCGAACGGCTGCAATAGGTAGCTTTATACTTTTTAGTATTGAAAGCTACCTAAAAGAGGGTTGACAGAGGGGTGCGAGAGGGGTCACGAGAAGGGTAGTGACACCGATAGACAGGAATGTAGCGAGAAAGGTTGCGAGACACGTAGCGTGGTAGATAAGAGACGAGTAGAGAGATGAGTACAGAGACGAGTTGACTGACGGGTAATGAGATTGGTAGCGAGTCGGGTACAAAAACAGACGAGTAGAGAGACAGTAGATGGGTATGGAGATGGGTAGAGAGGCCTATAGCCAGACGGGTAGAGAGACAGATAGACAAGTTGTGAGACAGATAGACAAATGGGTAGCGAAGTGGATAGAGACACGGCTAGACATACAAGTAGTTAGACGGATAGACAGACGGTTAGAAAAATAGAATGGCGGGTAGCGAGACCGGTAGAGAAATATAGAGACAGGTAGCGAGACGTGTAGAGAGATAGACAATCGGTTAGAGAGACGGGCAGAAGAACGGATAGGGAAACAGACAGATTGTGGAGAGACAGACAGACAGGCAAAAGAAAAGTCTGCGGATTGGGGCAGTAAAGGCGCAGTGGGCAGAGTCTCCTAGAGAATAATCAAGAAGTATCTGTTAAGCTTAACTTTGAAATATATATAATTTTTCAATTTTGCCGATATGGAAATTTAATGTAAAAGTTATTTTACAGAAGTCATCGAAAGATTTTTTGTATACTTTAATAGTAATTTAGACTATAGTTTTGAAATCTGGTTTGTAGTAAAGCATGCTATCAATGTGGTTTGAAGTGTAAGAGTTTCTATAAACAGTTATACAAATAATAGATATATAATCAAGGAAGAAAAAATTTAAATTCACACACAAAAAAAGGAGCAATAATGAAATTAAATTTGCGTTAAGCCACGCTTGATAGAATAATCTATTGGCTGCAAATCCAATTGCGTAACTTTAAAAAGCTTGGCGTTATAAAAAAACCGGCGTTTTTTTTTTTTTTTTTTTTTTCCAAGTTTTGCGCAATAAGCGCTTAAGAAAATGAGATTCTTTGCCACATGTTAAAAAGAATTATGACAACACATCTGATGAACTTTACTTCTTTTTTATTTTTTTAACAGTGTATATGAATTTATATATGATATTTTGTAATTCTATCATTTAATTTGCTCTTTTTCTTTATATTGTAATTGTTAACCCTATGTTCTCAGCAATATCACTCAGACTAATCCCTTTGAGGGAAGTCCTAGTATAGTACTTATTTAACTTTTTCCCATTAAATAAGTTATATATATAAGTCGAGTGCTACATATATGTTAATAGAAATCGTTTTCTCCTGTACTAAATACATCCTAACGTGTTTCTGAAAATTCAATTTTTTTCAAATTATGCATGATGGGCTTGGCGGCCATCTTTCCATATTGCTAAGATTCTAAGCACCCAAATTTCTGAAGTAAAAGCGTAATATGTTTGCAATGTAATATGTTTATAACAATGTCGAACTTCAGATTTTAACTACAGACAGATAAATTGAGGAAGACTGATATTTTGATAAATTGATTTTTACTACTTTGAAATGATTAATTACTCTAAAAAATAAATCATAAGATGAATCCTTAAGATAAGTCATCATTATCTTAAGACACAATTTTCAGAACATATAAGTCCATAAACGAAACACTTAAAATATTTGCTTAAGTTACAATTTTGAACTTCGGATTTTAACTACGGATAGGGGTGCTTAGAATTTTGTGTATAATATGGAAAGATGGCCGCCAAGCCCATCATGCATAATTTGAAAAAAATTGAATTTTCAGAAACACGTTAGGATGTATTTAGTACAGGAGAAAACGATTTCTATTAACATATACGTAGCACTCGACTTATATATATGATAACTTATTTAATGGAAAAAAGTTAAATAAGTACTGTAATAAAAGATTGGAAATTTGATATCACACCATTTTTTAGCCACAGCTTTCGTTTTTTTTTTTTAAAGCTTGGCTGTTTTTTTACTTTTGAAAAGTTATTTTTTGTAGATTATCTTTTTACGCGTGGAGATTTCGCTATGGTACTCCATTGTAAGATTTGGTAATTTTTGAAATTAAATATTTGAAAAACGGCATAATCATTAGATTTGAAATTTATATCAAGAAAAATACAATTTTTTACCTTTCTAACGAAGTTTGTCTAACAATTTTCTGACAAATACTTTTTGAGATATTAATTTTTTCAGTAACTTCAAATGTTTCATTTTCCGAGTTTAATCTGTGGCAACGATTATCGAAAATCCCAGTCGTCAGCAACGCATAGCTTTTTATTAAAGAGGATTTTATTAAAGAGGATAATTGAAATCGTAATTGCTTACACAACAAAGAGGAACCACTTTGGCCCGCTTCACAGATGCATTTTTATGGACGACTCTGCCATACCTCTAAGCCAAAACGATGTCAAATAAGTAAATGTAGAAGATTATCTACCTATAATTGAAATCGTAATTGCTTACACAACAAAGAGGAACCACTTTGGCCCTCTTCACAGATGCATTTTTATGGACGACTCTGCCATACCTCTAAGCCAAAACGATGTCAAATAAGTAAATGTAGAGGATTATCTACCTATAATTGAAATCGTAATTGCTTACACGACAAAGAGGAACCACTTTGGCCCTCTTCACAGATGCATTTTTATGGACGACTCTGCCATACCTCTAAGCCAAAACGATGTCAAATAAGTAAATGTAGAGGATTATCTACCTATAATTGAAATCGTAATTGCTTACACGACAAAGAGGAACCACTTTGGCCCTCTTCACAGATGCATTTTTATGGATGACACTACTCCATACCACCGATCTAAAAAGCTAAGTAGTCATATATGTTAAAGATAAAAGATTATCTAGCCATAACTGAAAGGCTACTTGCAAAAAAGGAGAGACCAGCCATCTCTCCTTGGCCATTTTGGCAGATTCATCTTTATAGCTGAATCTGCTCCCTCCTTACCTTAAAGGAAAAAAAATCTTCCAGCTCGGCCTACAGGCACAGGTAGATTTCGAAGTTAAGTACTAATTTCACGTGAGGCGCTGCGCTGGGAAAGTCTATTATTATTATTGGGAGGGGTGGGAGTTCCACGTTACATCTTTTTGTTTTTATTATTTTTTTTCTGTAAGAGTTGGTCCTATCAAAAACTTGTCAATATAAAAGTCGTAGATAAGATTTATAATAAATTTAAGTGGATTTGATATATTGTGAATTGATAAAGTTATGATTTTTTTTTTCTGCTTAAAACACAATTTTTTTTGCCCCTTGAGGCCATTTTTAATTATACCAAAAATCTGTCATACATAAATTTTTGGCCCTTTTCCTAGAAGTAATAATAGCTTTAAACGGATTCGGTATGTATCATAATTAAGACGTTATGGGTTTTTATTCTGTTTTCACAAAAACCCTCCCCATTCCCCCCCCCGGTCAAATTTTGCCCATTCACGAACTTGACTTTTCTGCCCCTTGATTTTACGTAACAGTTTGGAAGAGATTTGTGCAGAATTATGGGAGCACAAATCGTGTCCATAAAAAAGTGATATAGATAGATAGATAGATGAAGTTTTGAACTGGGGGTGATTTTGGGTTCTAAGGCGTAGATCTGCAAAAATATTTAAGAAATTCCAACATAAGGGAAAATGTAATAGGTAGTATTTCTTACGAAATCTACATAAAAAGGTGAGAAATCAATATCTGTTTGAAGACATGATTTTTATGTATTCACATTCATGTAATTACGAAAATAGCAAGCTAAACAGTCCATTAAGAATCTTATGTAGCTGGAGAAAACTATCAATATCAACCTTATGTACAAGCCTCACAGTTGTGCTGCAATTATATAAGCTCCATCCTTCTACAAGGAGAACCTACAATATGTGTATATATATATATATATATTGGGGGTGGAGGGCATATTTTCTTCATTGTTTGTATTTTGCACATTGAACTAACATTTAATCTTGTATTAATTGCCTTTATCTAATAATGTCATTTAATATTCATATTAGCACATGTTATCAGTAAATGTCTCAAAATAACATATTTTACATAAAACTGAATAAATTACTTGTATTAAATAAAAAGAAATGTGTATTTTACCCTCTATTATAGATCGTGTCATTATTATGTTGCAAGTAACTCAAATGTTAAATTTTCACAATATTGATGCCTTTTCCTTGAACATCACTGTATATACAAACGATCAAAACAAAGGATGTAACAAAAGTAAAAAATATATATTCAATTCAAATGTGCTGCAAGTCCTAATATGTTGCCACAAATAAGCAAATCACATTCCATTGGAAAGAAGAAATTATAGAGATTTACGATTTATAAACCATGAATTGCATCGCTCTTCTAATGTTATGGGAATTGGAAACTTATGAATCGTTGGCACACCATGAGCAATTCCTCCCCCCCCCCCTCTCCGTTACAGTTTTTTTTTCTAGTAATTATACGTGAAATTCCAGAATTTATAAAAGATTGGCATATATAATTAAGAAAAGTTCTGTTAAGTTGTAAAATTAATAAATCTATCCACATATGGCTTTTTTTTTGGGGGGGGGGGGGGGGGGGGGGGGACTGGCGACATTTTGAGAAGCTTCAAAAAAGCAACTATCTGCTATTGAAAAACCTATGGATAAATTTTACTTTTTATATTAACTTCAATTGTAAAATAAAAGATTTTACTACTGTATAAAGGTGTTTTACACTATAACTTGATTCATTTTATAGGCTATATTTAATTTGAATGACTTAGAGACCCAATTCGTCTAGATTCATGAATGTTTCATTGTATACGAATTTTTAGATTTATTTCAAACACTTCTTTATTTCACTTACATGAACTTAACCACATGTTATCAATTTTGTAATTCATAAAATATTTCAATGAGTAAAGTCTTTCTGAGAATGATTTTGAAGGGCACAAAATATTAACGTCTACAAATTTATGTCCAAAGATCAGTTTTCTGTCACGTGAATTATAATACAAAATATTTCAAGTGTATATTTCCTCACTTGTAAGGTGAAAATATTCAAAGTGACCCACCTGAATTGTAAAATGAACTTTTACTATATTTTGTATATGCACCAACATAAGACATTTTTTTTCTTAATTATTAGTTTTATCTACATTTTTACTTTGCCTTTCATAAGTATTAGTATTTTTACGTATAAATTGTGAATAAGTCATAGTTTCCTTAACAGAGTTCTCAGAACACAAATCTTCCATCTCACTCTTCACAGTCACCTTTTCTTTGTTTATATGTATACGTCTATGCTGCTTCAAATCAGCAATTGTTTTGGATACATAAGCATTACATATTTCACATACGTAAGCATTTTCTTCTATATTAATTTGAGAATGTTTGATATATGATGAAGACTTCTTGCATATTTCAAATGACAATGGATTTTCATTTATATGTATTTGGCGATGTGAAATCAATTGACTTGAATTTACAAAACTTTTTTGGCATACTTCACATTCAAATGGCTTTTCTCCTGTATGATATCGTCTGTGTACTTTCAAATAAGTCAAAGAAGAAAAACGTTTATTGCATATTTCACATACATAAGGTTTCTCTCCCATATGATTTCGCCAATGTCTCTGCAGTTTGTATTTGTCTATAAAACTAAGATCACACTTTTCACATTGGAATGGTTTTTCTCCTGTATGATATCGTAGATGTACTTTCAAGTAAGTCAAAGAAGAAAGATTTTTATTGCATATTTCACATACATAAGGTTTTTCTCCTGTGTGTATTCGCAAATGTCTCAGCAATGCACTCTTGTCTGCAAAACTATAACCACAGTTTTCACATTTGAATGGCTTTTCTCCTGTATGAACTCGCTTGTGTAATTTTAAAGCATTCAAAGAAGTAAGATGTTTATTACATAATTCACATGTATAAGGTTTTTCCCCTGTATGTGTTCGCGAATGTCTCTGCAAATAATCCTTGTTTGCAAAACTAAAACCACATTTTTCACATTTAAATGATTTCGCCCTGAAATGTGACTGTAAATGTCTGTTTAAGCTACTTTTGCTTGCATAATTTTTTTTACATACTTCACATATAAATAATTCTTTTTCTGTATGTTTTTCTATATGTTTGTGTAACAAATCTCTTGCTTTAAATTTTAGGTTACATATTTGGCAAGCATAAGATGCTTCTTCAGACAGAATTTCACTTTGCATCTTTAAAATGCTTGTTGACATGCTTCAAAAATTCAAAAGTTCATTTCTTTTCACTGAAAAAATTTAATTTTAATAGTAGACCTCAATATATATATATTTTTTAATTCATACAAATAAGGAAGAGATATGATTGACATATCTTTCCAATATTTAAAAAATTTACTTTTCACAAGTGTTTTAAGCTGGTTTTATATCTGTGAAATCTTTTCAATTAAATGCAGAACATTCCTGCAGAAGCAAAAGTGCAGGAGAAAATTTTGCGACACCTGAAAAAAAAAAGTTTTTTAAGAATTTATGATTTTAATAAAGGATATTATTTTAATTCCTTCATTTAGCAATTGCATATACAGAATAAATAAAATAATATTGGAATAAACAGTAATAGCGTCTTTATAAAGTGGTTGCCGCAAATGTTATAAGTGTGTGTGTATATATATGTAATAAAACTTATTGTAATTAATATAACTATTTAATCAGAAAATAATTGGCACAAAATAAATTAATCGATAATAAGATTTTGATGGGAAAATACATTCAATATTGCCAAATGCACAGATTATTCTCCTTCTATGCATGCTACACATGCAATGTAAAAAGAAGCATATAAAAATGGATGATATAGTAAAGTCAATTACAGGGAGACAAGATGTTTGATAAAATTAAAAAAATATTCAGTTTACAAACAATACAATAAAATGCGACAGATTAGGCTTGCCGTATAAAAATAAAAAAATTTATATTATTTATACAATGGAAGCTCTATGAGCTACGCTCGCCAACCCCTGTTTAGACCATGTGGTCTCTAAAAACACGCTAATTTGTTTTGTTTTAAAAAAAAAAACGAAAAGAAAATGGACGCAATTGTAGAAACTCAACAATGATAAATATTAATATTTTGAAGATAAATATCATTTTATAAAATGGATCCAGTCAGCGAAATAAGCATTAAAAGTTCTTTAACTAAATAAAATATCACTGTTTGCTGCTTCAGAGGCACCATATAGCGAGAAATATAGTAACACTTTTCTGACAAAGAAATGATTTCAAATTAACCCCCCCCCCCCCCCCCAGACTTTTTAGGAAATATTTGTAAATTCCCTGACTTTTCTATATATTTTTAATTTTTCATGACTTTCCCTGACTACTTTGAAATTCCCTGACTTTCCATGTCGTGAGAACCCTGCAATTCCTGTTTAACGACGATGGCTCACTAGACTTACCTAATTAACATACATTTAAAGAAGACATAATTTCCGATCAAATGACTGCTTTCATTTTTCTTTGCATCACTATTTGAAAAAAAAAAAATGGATGGAGGATAATTTTTTTTTTAAACCTCCGCTTGTACTTCTATTTTCTATGACATCTCACAGAAAAATTGAGATTTTCGAATGCATTTTTTGTATGCAATAGCTTACACTTGACGCTCTTTATTGCAATTTACAATTTTTATTAAAAATAAATTTAAATATTTTATTTGGTGTAAAATACTTAGAGATAATATAACTAAAATATTAAGACTGTCCCTCAATAAAATGAAATGTTCAGAATGTTATTCCATAATTAAAATATAGATAACATTCTTCAGTGATACAAACCTTACAATTTTAGTATAAAGATCGACATATGTTTCAACGCTCGAACAGCGCCATTATCAAAAAACTACAACAATAAATAAACTATTCTCGCAAATTTTTGAAAATAAACTTGAAAAACATAAATCACAAGATCAAATATATATTAATAAAAGAAAGTTTCGCTCTGTGTGTGTGTCTGTTGGCGATGGCTAGCAAAATCTAGCCCACCTAGAAGTCTGGAAATTTAGGTGTGGATAGTCCAAGGTCTGGCCATGTGCACCTGAGCCTCAGAATTTTATTATTTTGATAATTAGCCTAGATATTAATTAGATTCTCATTAACCATCGCTTCTAAAATGACATCTTTTAAATCAAAATGGCGAAAGAAACGAACTGGTGCATTGGATTTGCAAGCGGAAATGAACGAATTCGGAATTATTTTACTAATTAGCGAATTTTAAGAAAACTAATTGAGATATCAAGTTGAAAATTTCTGAGCATTTGTAAAAAAATATTCTGTATCTGACTATGTATTTTTGAAAAATTCGGTTGGTATTTTTTTTAAATTTATGCAAAAAACTGTCAAAAATCTGCTGGCGCCAGTGAAAACAATCCCAGAAAGTTTCAGACAGGGATCTGCTTTCATTAAAAACTGAACTACAAATATATCTGTTTGTCTGGCCGATCCCTCCATTTAGTTTGGGAAAATGAAAGGAAATAATTGCCAATATTTACTAATGAACAAAAATTTAGGTAACTAATTAAGATATAGATTTGAAATTGAGGTCGGGAAGGGGTGTCATCTGCCAGCTATTTTAGTGTAGCATCTTCGTTGTGTTCTAATTATCAGAATAATGTAATTCTTTTTTTAATGATCGCGTTAATGTAGGTGACGGTGGTTCTCTTGAACAAATTATTCATTATATTTGCGGGTATGGGGAGGGAGGGGGTTAACGCCTTTCTCTGAGATTGTAATTATCTCGGGCCCGGGCAACGCCGGGCGGGTTAACTAGTATATAATAAAAGCAGGTGCTTAAAATAGTCAACTGTAAAAACGTGAAAATTAATATTTCTTTATTGCTTTTTTAAAACTTAAAAAATATATATATAAAAAAAAAAGGAAATTAAAAAAGAAATAAAGAAATATTAATTTTCACATTTTTACAGTTGACTATTTTAAGCACCTGCTTTTTTTTTTTTACATATATGATCTTGAGATTTATCAGGGTTTATACCCTATTTGAATAACAAAATTCCCTGACTTTTCCAGACCATTTTTCCTACAATTCCATGCCCACAATTCACAACATTTTTTAGAAATACGAATAGCAATTCTAGTTCTTAATGAATAAATATACCTCTGAAAATAAAAGTAATCTATAAAATTGATACTAAAAATCTATTTTTCGATATTTTAAATATAAAAAATTAAAAACAATTAAAAATATACAATTTGGATAGATTCAAAGTAATATTTTATCGATATAATTAGATTTCACATATCAACCATTGCAATATTTTTTTACACTTCTTCTACCATGTCATTTGTTTGTGCTGTTTCAGAAACAGTTTGTTATGTAACTTACAATTCTTTGTGTTTTAACAATTTCATTTTAGTTACAGCTTTTCTTTTTTGCTTGCTTTATAATTTTCTTTCTTTTTCTTATTTAAATAATCATATCTCATCCTAGCCACCTGAACATGGCTCAATATTTCTTTCGCAGAAATATCACCTATTTAGCAACAAATTTGTATGGCTAAAACATCATTATGTTAAAAATATGAATATAGCAAAAATACTACTTGCTAGTAAAAAATCTGAATTTTTTGCAGACTGAATTCGGAACTCGAAAGTATCTTGACACATGATAGCACATAATACATATATATATTTAAATCCCTGACTTTTCCAGGGTTTTAGTGAAAAAATGCAATTTTCCCTGACAATTCCCTGTTTTCCATATTTTCCAGTCGCGTAGGAACCATGTTTATGTTTTTCCAGTTTATTTTCAAAAATTTGTGAGAATAGTTTGTTTATCATTGTAGTTTCTTGATAATGGTACTGTTTGAGTGTTGAAACATATGTCGATTTTTATATTAAAAGATTTTTATAAGCCTTTTTGAATTCTGTTTGTATCACTTAAGCATTTTATCTATATTTTCGAAAATGTTAAAAAGAAGGGCAAAAATTGTTTTTTCTAATTTATGAAGTAAAATGCAGAGATCAATCTCTATTTCCGCCTGGTGTTTTCAAGTGGGTTGGGTTGATTATTGACGGCCAATTATCTACACTTGGGATATAGGCCCGGGGGGAGTGCCCTTCGTGGGGGTCTTTCTAAGGGAACCTAACCCGTATTTACGCATGGATAAATCCACGGCTCGAAGAAAACCACGAAAACTCCGAACGATTAGGACGACGGGCGCGAATGGGATTGAACCCAGCACCTCCCGTCTACCAGCTTCGAGAGCACAACCTCTCAGCCACTGGGTGTTTTCAAGTGAATGAAGAGGACCATTCAGCAAGGAAACCCTTTGAATAAGAGATGTTTTGGGAAAGGGCCCGCAATTATTTTTACCGGCATGTGACATTTGTTTTTTGGGAGTGGGGTGAGGGCATTTTTTTTTCTCCTAATGACAAAAGAGAATTAGTTTCGTTTCTTACATACTAAAAGTTATAGTCTCAAATTTTCTTTTGTAGTTTGCGATATTGGGAGTTTTTTGGAACAATTGTAAGTAAAACATAATCAGACAGTTTACACTGCTGCGAATTTCTGCACAAGATTAAAGCCTTTCGAAAGAAATGAACCATTTGTTAAACTATTTTCAAAATCACTTTTAAAAGACCGCAGCCATTTAAAATATCAAAAGTATCAATATTTAGATTTATTGTCAACATACATTTAAATTAACGAATTTTATCAAGAGTCAAGATTATATGTCTTATATAAGTTATTAACTGGTAAATAAAACTCTTCATCACAATCATAGATTTTAAAGAGCACCTTTATTATTTTTTTACAATTTATTAGATCTAACACAGCCTCCTTACATGTGAATTAAAAAAAAAAATAAATAAAAGGAATTATAGAAAAAAGTAAGTGTTTCATCAAATGTAATGCTTCTTTTTGGAGTGACTCACATGAACTGCAAATTCCAAAATAATTTTATAACACATTTTACATAAAGATATTTTCTTACCAACAAGTTTTCAATCATTTTTTGCCACAATTTTATCACGCCTCTCATAAGTATTCGAATTTTTGCACATAAATTGTGAATAAGTCACAATTTCCTTTGCAGAAGTCTCAGAGCACAAAGCTTCCGTCTCACTCTTCACAATCACTTTTCTTTTTTCTCTATGGACACGTTTATGTGACTTCAAAATGGCATTAGTTTTACATTCTCTATTACATATTTCACATACATAAGGATTTTCTTCATTATCAATTTCATTATGATTGATATGTGAGGACTTCTTGCATATTTCAGATGTGAACTGTTTTTCATTTATATGTACTAGACTATGCAAACTTAAACCTTTTCGTCCTACAAAACCTTTTTTGCAAACTTCGCATTCAAATGGCCTTTCTCCTGTATGATATCGTCTGTGTATTTTCAAATAAGTCAAAGAAGAAAAATGTTTATTGCATATTTCACATACATAAGGTTTCTCCCCTGTATGTGTTCGTAAATGAATCTTCAATTCACCCATGACTGCATATCTAAGACCACATATACCACATTCAAATGGCTTTTCACCTGTATGAAATCTTCTATGAATTTTCAAAGCAGACAAAGCAGAAAAACGTTTATTGCATATTTCACATAAGTGTGGTTTCGCTTCCGTATGCTTCCTCCAATGTGTCTGTAATTCATACTTAGTTAAAAAACTGAGATCACATTTTTCACATTTGAATGCTCTCTCCACGAAATGGGACTGCATATGTTTGTTTAAAAAGTATTTTGATTTAAAATCCATGTTGCACACTTGACAGGCACAAGTTTTAGAAATTCCATGTTGCATTGTTAAAATGCTTGTTGCCGCTTGTTAAGAGATTACTTCTTAAAAATTAAAAAATATATATATTGAAACAATTTGAATAGTCAGTCGATAATTTATAATATATCTAATTCTTTTTTAAAAAAGTTATGTGAATTAAGAACAGATGTAACCGGCAATTTTTTTCTAATATTTAAAAGAGACTTTTGACTAAATTCTTTAGGTTTGTTCAACATCTGAAGATATTCTTTAGTTAAAAGGCAGAATATTCCTGAAGTAGCAAAAGTTCAAGAGTAAATTTTGTGGTACCTGAAAAAGGAAAGATCTTTAAATATTTATAATACTAACTAAGTATCTTATGTATAATTTCTTCATTTAGTCAAGGCAAATACAGAATAAGAATTTTTTTTTTTTTTTTAATGACTGAAAAGATGTGTTCATAAAGAATTTGCTGCTAATAATATGAATGGAGTTTTATATACAGAGAAAAAATATTTTCATATTTCATGCATACTCTATATACATTGGAAATTAAGCGCAAGAAAAAATAAATGTCACTATAAAGTAAAATATACATTCAATATTTAATGAAATTTAAGAATTATTCATTTTACAAATATGATAAAACTATACAAAATCAAATTCAGTTGAAAACAAAGCTATTTAAATTATTTGTATTTAAAAAAAAAAAAAAAAATCTATAGAACTTTTCTCATTGTTTTTTTGCTTTAATATTTTTCATAAATTGATTAATACATTTTAAACAGGCTTGAAATGACATCTTTAAAGTGCATTGAATATTCAAATAGACTTTTCCAGTGATAATAACTATTACACATACCACACAGAATAAATCTTTAAGTGTATCATAAAAAATAAATATAGTATAGAATACAAGTATTTATTTTATTTATCTACTTGTTATAATATTCCATAAACAGATAGTTTAAAGAAAATAAATAACCTCTAAAAAACATAATACAGGAAAACCTGAAAATTTATTTATTTCTTAATTTGTTACAAGGTTCAAATTTACAGTCAATTTCGGTCAAATAATTAATAATATATATCAAAACAAGAAATCTTGTTAAAAAAATGATTTTCTTCATTAACTTGATTTGTAACAATGTTACAATAAACCTATAATTATTAATAATAATTACTAGGGCTGGATTATTTATCAATCTATTGGTCAAATATTGATATTTTTAAAATATCGCAATAATGATATCTAATCTCTCACTCTGCTGATATATTCCAATAACAATAATATTGATTCACAGCCACCACGATTTCGAGCCACGAAAAACATTGACAAATATCCCGTACCAATAACTTTTTCAATCCTTCTTTCATCCGATCCATGTATTTATTCAATGTCCTTCTTCATCCAAAACAGAAAATTTACCTCTGCTGATTATCTTTGTATCTTATCTCAAAGTAAGGGCATGCCAATACATTCAATCCTTGCAAACCACAAATTCCACTGTTCGTTAGAGATAAATGGTGAATAACACTCTCGCTACTGAATAACACTAATCGTGCAATCCTTGTTAGGCTGCTGTGATTGGTCTATACACATTGCAATATATCTCAGCTTTTGATAAATCATGTCCAATAAGATGAGCCTGAATATTGATATTGCTTGATAGAGCGTAGTTTCTCAGATTCGGAAGGAATTTATATATGTGCTTAAAATGAGGGTCCTGAATCGGGTGGATTCGGTCGTTTTCGGTTGCCCTTTTCATAAAAAAGGTACTTTAAATGCCTTGAAAATTTTTATGGTGAACTAGCTGATCCGCACGGCATTGCCCTTACCCCTGATAATAACCTTAAATAAACCCCAAATTTGCATTATTTTATATCTTTATCCCAATTTTGTAAGAATCTATATTTTAATTGACAAAATCGCAAAAAAAATACTGATAATTAGTGATGAAAGTGCTCGTAAGAAAACATTTTCTTCTTTTATCACATAGAAGTGTTTTATAAAAAAAAAAAAAAAAAAAAAAAATGTTTTTCTTGTCCAAATTATAAATATAACTGTTTTACAGCCCGTGTAAAAATTTTGTAAAAAAATATTGTTATCTAGTTGTAAAAGAAATATGTTGCCTTCTCGTTTTTTTTTTTGTTTGTTTTCGTGTCGGCTTCTTTAACATAACAATAAAAAATAGTTCTCATCTTCCGAACTCTCTAAAATTTTAATCGGTTATAAATATAACTATATCCAAGCTATCTTTAAAATTTCGTGAAAAAAATACCCATATTTAGTTAGTAGTGAAAACAAGAGTCAAAGCAGAGCGATGGCATGCCGAAACACTCCACTTTTTCATTTTTATTTTGGAAATTTTCTCAGATTTTTTAAAAATATTTCTACATGTTCGAACTTTTCGAAAAGTTTATAGGTAATGTAAATCTGGTTCACCGCGAGATGTTCTAAAAAGGTTGTATTGAAATACGGACGTTTAGTTACTTTTAGCGTAGAAAAAAAGATAGTCTCTGAGAGGTACGAAGTAACCTGCGTTTGCCGGTGTTTCTGAAAAGGTTAAAATTTGTATTTTTTAAAACCGATTGCCTTGCCAATTAAAAGAAGATTGCAGCTTTAACCAGTTTGGGACCATGGGTGCATATATGCACCCTCAAAAAGAGCATACAGAATTTGTTTTAGGCACCAGTAAAAAATAAAAGTAATATTTGCTTTCTTTAATTAGAGCATTTTTGTGATAGTTTAAGTAAAGGTAGCTTTTTTAAAAAAAGTGGTGCCAACCGAATAAAATTTGTATAAAAGCCGCCGGTCCCGAAGGGGTTAAAAGCATATTTTTGGTTTATCAGTATCTCTAAAATTACACCCTGGAGGGGCGTTGCCATAAAGAAAAAAACATCCTTAGGGAAAACAACCCTTTTTTTTTTTTTTTTACCTGCCGTCTGGATCTGGGCATGCTTGTGTGTTGAAGCTGGCTTGCAAAGAAAGAGATGAGTAATTGATGAGTTTTTAATTATATTTTGGCTAATTATTAAAATTCTGAGTCTCAGGTGCATCAGGGCAGACCTTGGACTACCCTTACCTAAATTTTCAGACTTCTAAGTGCACTAGATTTCGCTAGTCATCGCACATACACACACACAAAGAGCGAAACTTAACTTATTGCTTATTCTAATGGGTTTTATTACGAAATTAAATTTCTGTACGGGGAAAGGGAAATGTCTATCAGCTATTCATCAAAGAAGATTTCTTTTTTCAATGAGAAATACACTAAAGAATTTAAACAACGTTAGATAATAATTAACGCAAAAAAATGAAAAAAAAATTTAATTACATGGTTGCCATGATTAAATTTTGTAGTAAATTGTAAGCTTCTCAAAATATGCGATATTTTTTTTTAATTTCTTAAATTCATATTTTTAGTCATCCTTTGCTATTTTAAAAATAAGAAACTATAATGATCATTGATAAAATGAAGTTTTTCTGGATGGAGTGATTTGTTTATGCCAAAATTAAACGAAGGATAGATGCCAAAGGATTGTGATGTACCGGTAGTTCAGCCCAGGCAGTGACGTAGGCAGGATATCTTTTCGGGAGAAGTCCAGAATTTTTCTTCAGGTTATATATATAGTATCTTGTACAATAGCGAAAAACAAAATTATAATACTAAATAAGTAGATAAAAACCTACCTTTCAAAACAAAGTACAACAACGTAGTATTCTACTAACAATTTATTAAAAATAGCTCGGGTTGAAAAGTTCAATAACAAGAATCACCATTGTTTTGTACAATCCCAGAAGAGCATTAAAACAGGGTGTCTATTCCAGATCAGCAATGAATTTCCCTGACATTTCCGTACCAATAAAAGAAAAATTCCAGGTATCGAGATTTTGTGATGTTACACATAAAAAAATCTTAAAAGTTGTCAAATTGAGAGTGAAACTTTCACAACTGATTCTGAGGCACAAATTACTGATTTGTTACATATTTTTTTTGCAAAATTTACAAATTGTTGAACTGTTTACATGCTAAACATTTTGCAGATATACACTTTTAGCATCAGGTTCTATCCATTTTGTCAAATCAGAACGAAATTCTTTATAACATCAATCACAGTTAAATACAGATTGCTTTCACATATTCTAATACAAATAATAAATATTCAATAAATTAAGCTAATAAGTGTTCAGTTTCCAAACAAAGATAAGTAAGCAGAGTGAAACACCTAATCAATCCTATAACATTCAGTAGAAAGTTTCAGTGAAAATGGAACTGAAAATCTCAGAGTTTCAAAAAAGGATTGGAAGGGGGTAGACAAAATGATTTAATGAGAGGCTGAAATACTCTTTATAGTACTTATGAAGGGCAAAGTTTAATTTTAATGGTGCAGCAATTTCAGATCCTCAGTTAAGAAACATTTTCCTTTTTTTTTTTTTTTTTTTTTTTTTGAAAGTTCAAAATTTTTTAACTTTTTCTCAGAATTTTCAAATTTTCCTGACTTTTCCAGTCCATATAAATTTCCCTGTGTTTTCCAGGATTTCCAGGTGGCTAGGCACCCTTTCAGTATCCCACTGCTCTTCCTTTAATGATCAACGAGACCAGAAATAAAAGGGTCTAAGCAAGGAAGAAAAATTGACTTCCTGAAATATTCTTTAGGTTTGTTATGAGAAATGAAATGTATATTATCACTCTTCATCTAATGGCTAAACTGACTGACATAAAGTTGATAAAGCTGAAAATGACATCATCAGCATGTTTTACAGCAGAAAACAAATCACATTCAGATTTTTGCAGGTATATTTTGAAAGTGACAATGTAATGCTGAATAAAAATTCCCAAGTAACCAGTCCAATAATAAAAATACTTTTTTTTTAAATTCCAGCCTGCAGATTTAAAGTAAAAGATAATGTTGCTCAATATAAAATTATAAAATGACCAAAGATATAAGGGTCGCCATCGCCAAACTCTGATCAATGTGCCGTTATTGTATTCAGTAATTTCGTCTTCTCCTGTAAATGTTGGCAAACAGTTGGATCCATTGAAATCTCTGTTGAAGAAGTTTTGCGTTTAATCAAGATACAGCAAAATCTGTGAAAACGGAATCGCTAGGGATCGTTAAAAAATTGTGTTGTAACCCGATTTTCGTCTTATCAGGTATACTTGTACAGTTATCCTTCCGTCATCAGAACCATGAAATGTTAGATTCCACGAGAGGATACCGAGTTCATAGAAAACCTGACAAGAAATCACAACTGGAAAAAGTTCCATTTTAGATAGTGTCTTAGCAGGTATAAATATATAGTGTTGTTTTCATCTAAGCTTGAATTTTTTCCGTTTAAAATAAGTCATCTTCACAGATTTTACTGTAATATATCTACGCTCTTCAGAGTGGATACATTTTAACAGTTTTAGACGATACATGTGAAAACGGTAGTGTCCATAACAAAAACCTGTCTTAAATGGAAAAATTTCATAGCCACGGCGAAAGATATATATCTTGAACTTGAAATTATGCTTATAAAAAAAAAACCCCTATCTAAAGCGGAATTTTTCATCGGTTCCGTCCTAGCAATTTTTAATGTTATTGTATCCATGATTCCGTAAACCAGTTGTTTGTTTTGGGAAGGGGATCCGGACCCCCTTTGACTACAGCACTGGGCCCAGGTCTACAGAACAAACGAAATCAGACTCAGCCGCTCCAAACTCAATTTGAACCAAGTAAAACAAAGTCTGATTATTTTTTAAACAATATTAACATATAATAAAATTTCATAAAACGAAAATTTTATACCTTTTTATGTGGAAATTTTTTAATTTTATTTTATTAAATGTGTTTTTTTTTTTCAATCAAAAAATTAAGCATGGTGATAAAAATAAGACAAAAGATTAATACAATAAAATGAGAAGAATAGGGAAAATACTTTCTTTAAATAAAAGCTTTATGAAAGTAATGGTGTAAATGCAAATAGTTACTGAAGAATTGGTTAATTTTCTCTAAAATATTTTGCTTTGTTTTTTTAAATAGAAATTATGTTCTATGCGCATATAGAAAAAAAATTGAATTCATTGAAGTTGTTTAAATTGTTAATACTAAATCATTTATCTTTAAAAAACAGCAATTGTTCTTACTTCCCCCCCCCCTCTTTAAATTAGTATTGCGACCGCAATACTAACTTGTTGATATATTGCGATATTAAATTTCTGATATCGTCCAGCCTTAATAATAACAATATCGAACCATACAGAAAAAACAAAAACAATTTACTTTTTTTTAAATTTAAAATGTTTGCCTTATTTCATGCGATATTTTACCAATGTACACCTATGTTCAATGAAAGTGCATAATACTCTTTGATTTTGTGAAAAAAAAGGCTATATTGCAATTATTTACTCAAATTGCATCAGATGATTTCTATATGCACATGTACTAGAAGCCTGCAGACTTGGGCTAATCATTTTTTCTGCAGACTCGGGTTATGCCTGGGATTTTATTATTTGACAACTGCATGGATCATCCGAATGCTGACTTTCTAAAATCTGGAAACATCCAGTGTTTATTTTTTCCCCTGAATACAACGTTTCTGCTGCAACCTATGAATAAGGCCATTATAGTCTTCAAAATGGCGTTACCGAAAGATATTAATCAGAAAATTACTTTTTGAAGGAGATTCTGCATTTGGTGGTTTCAATACTTGAGTTTAGGAAAACTGCCAATATTAAAGACTGCATTTATATGATCAGTGAAGTATGGGAATCAATCTATGCCGCAACTGATACTAAGACGAAGTTGGCAAAAACTTTTGCTGAATTTTTCAACAGGCGCAGATGAAAATGTTACAGACATTGCAATAGATCATGCAACTGAATTTTCAAACCTTTTTAGCACAATGCGAGGTTTTGAAAACTGGGAGATCAACATCAAAGAAATCACAAACAGGTTGAATTGTGACTTGGCAGGTGCAGACTTCCAGTTGCTTAATTATGAGGACATTATTGCAGAAGTTCGACATTCTGCAAAAGAAGACGAAGACGACGATCATGATGAAGGCAAGAATGATTCCCAAGTAAAGATTAATAACAATGATGCTTTTGAGCGTTTCTCAAAAGGCCTTGCTTGGTTGGAACAACAAGAACAGTGTGACTCCTCTGAACTAATGTTTTTAAGAAAACTTCGTGACAGAGCTACACAGCAAAGGATGGCCAATTTATGTCAGATTCAGATGAAGTTTCCATTTAAATCAATGTATGTTTTTTGATTCAAAAGAAATTTATTTTCATGTATAATTTGAATTTAGATATTTATTTAGCAGTTTAAATAGTCATAATAACAGTTTGATGACGATGTAACATATCAAATTAAAAATTATTATTGATAAATTCTTGATTATCCAGAAATTTTAATTATATGATGTAGATTCAGACCCAATTATGTCAGATAATCGAGGTTCTACTGTACTATTATGATTGAAATACTATTAATACTAACAGAAAAATTTTAATTTAACAATGAGTAAATAAATCTATTGATAGATTACAAAATAATAAAAATGGAAAATTTTTAGAAATTAATTACTACTTTTAACAGAGGTTACACCAGGTAACAGAAATTACATAAAGTAACAGAAAAGATACCAACACCAGTTTAATTTAGTGATTTTGTTCTTGTCATATGTTAAAAATGATGTTTATAATTTAATACACCAACAATTTTCTTAATTAGATAAGTTAATAGCTAATTTTGAAGAATAGCATCTATAACCTATGTCATCTGATAACAAATGCTACATAAGGTAACCTCTGTTACGAAGGCAAACTTAAAATTACCAAAACCAACTTAATTTAGTGATCTTAATAACTTAGGAATGATGTTTTAAGTTTTACTACATCAAAAGAACTGATAGCTAATTTTGAAGAATAACATATGTATCTGGTAAAAGAGATTATATTCAGAATATATATATATATATATATATATACCTTGAGAACACACTTTATTTGGTTTACTCATCAGTTTAATTATTTGATAGTGGTACCAAATGTGAATTGATTTTATTTGTATTTACTTTAAAATCACAATATAAAGGTGATGAATAACTGGTAACAGAGGTTACAGAGAAAAAAAAAAACACTCTCTCAAGAAAAACACAAATTAGTCCATTGTATCTGACATTCATAACAAATATTCCAAAATGACTATTGTGACTACTTGCTTACTTATAAACTTCATTTGTGTCTTGTGGTACACTCTTTTGACAAGAAAAAAATAAATTGTATGTAGTAACAGAGGTTACAAAAACTGGGGACAACCACTTTTTTTTAAAAATATATAACAAAACAGGGAATTGAAGACTTTATGTAATATTTTAATTATTGTAGTATGTTCTATTATAAAATAATGCTTGCACATGAGAATGTTATAGTACTAAATAAGAAATATCTTTCAAAGAAACTTTATCTTGGGACAGCCCAAAAAGTGGGTGATGAATTCTTTTATATATATATGTTTTCTAAATAAATAAAGTCTTAAACATACTTAAGGTATTTTTTTAATGAGCAAATAAGATATATTAAATGTGTAATAACAGTGAATAAAAACATTAAATACTTTTCAAGTAAAAAAATTCTTCATTTTCAGGACATGAAATCTGCGTATAAAATTAAAATGACCCAAAAGACAATATAGTAAATTTTGTAACTTCTGAAAAAGAAAGTTCATTAAGTATTTATAATTTTTCAGAATTACTTTCACTAAGCCGATTTAACACCTGCAAGGTACAGGCTTAAGGGTTGCACTTCGTAAGTTTCAAAAGTCTCTTGTACATGTACGGATTGTTTAAATTCCCCTAATGTTTTTTGTCTTTTTGGGGGGGGAGAGAGGGGACCCTGTATATTCAAATAGATTTTTCCAGCGATAATAGTAATGAGTGCACTACTACCAGAATATATCTGAATGTACAATAAAAGAGGAAAACACAATACATGTAAATATTTATTTCATTTCTTCACTTGTCAAAATGTTAGTTTAAAGAAAATGAATAATAAGAAAACATACTGTATAAAAACGTGAAATTTATTTCTGCACCTTAGTTAAATAATAATAATAATAATAAAAGAGATTTAGAAAAAAGTCGCGTCAATGTGTTTTAATCTCTGTAACTGAAATAATAATTTATTTACATAACCAAGAGTCGATCCAGACAAAATTTGGGGCCTATAGGGACCCTTCACAAAAATCCATCTAACGAAACAGACCCCTTCACAAAATTCTTTTTAATAAAACAGACCCCTTCACAAAATTCTTTTTAATAAAACAGGCCGCTTCACAAAATTCCATTCCATAAAAACATACTTTTCAATTATTTTTATTTTGTTTTAAAATGTGTAATTTGGAAACAAAACAAATTCATCAGAAAGGAAAACTTTAGTAGACAGACTTCAAGAAGTTATTAATAAATGGTTGGTTCACATTTGAGTAACTGGATTTAATATTTCATTACAAAATGTTATTTTTCACAAAAATATAACAAATTTCACAAAAAAAACTTTTACATTTCACAAAATGGGCTGCAAGTAAAAAAAAAAAAAAAACCCTGCATCGACCCCTGAGACCATATTAAAAAGAAGACACTGACATTTTTTTTCTGCTGTACCTATAATTATTGTGAAGTTATTTGTGAACAAAGACCAAAAATTAGTGATTTACAAAATAATATTAGAAACAATGGAAAGAAAGTAAAAAAAAAAAAAATTAATCATACCTATGACTATTATGAAATGGTTGGTCATAATGTTGATACCATAGTTGATACAAAAAATATTAAAAATGGCGATTTTAAATATTGTCATTTTTTTTAATAAGGCACAAATTCACTTGTACGAACAGCATCATCGATTATCAATACTACTATCATAAACAAAATATTACTTTAATGTGTGCAATCCAAAGAAAAGACTGAGAATAATTTTAAAGAGCACATAATATTAATGTCTACAAACTATTACACCACAAAAGAACAGTCTTCTTGCTTGTAAATGTAAATATTAAAAGAAAATAAATAAATGTATTTTTAAAAAATCAAGCTTTAACTTTTTCTCACAATGTAACTCTATACATTTTGTAAATGCAGCGGCTTAACTGAGATACTTTTTAATAATTAGTGTTTGCTACTTTTTTACTATGCCTTTCATCAGTATTTGAATTTTTACTCATATGTTGTGAATAAGCCACAATTTCCTAAACAGAATTCTCAAGAACCGAAAATTTAAATCTCATTCTTTACAAGTACCTCTTCTTTGGCTTTATAAATATGCTTAGGGAGCACGAAATCATGATTTTTTTGCTTAGCATGAACTCTTCTATGATGCTGCGGCACATCAGAACGTCTTGGAAATGCTTTATCACATATATTACATACATATGGTGTTTCTCCAGTATGAATTCGTAGATGCAAAATGAAACTTTCTCTACATGAAAGACTTTTGTAACATATGTCACAAGAAAAAGGCTTCTCGCCAGTATGAGTTCGTCGGTGACTTACTAAATATTTTTCATCAGTAAATCCTTTTTTACATATTTCGCAAAGAAATGGTTTTTCTTGGCTATGTACACGACGATGATGGACATTTAACTGAGGTTTTCCAGCAAATTTTTTGTCACAAATTTCACACATAAAAGGTTTTTCTCCAGTATGAGTCCGACAATGCTTTTTCAGACTACTTGCTTGTGAAAAACCGATTTGGCAGACTTCACATATGAATGGTTTTTCTCGAGTATGCACTCGCTTATGCACTTTCAAAGAATCAACAAGAGAGAACTTTTTGTTGCATGTTTCACATGCATATGGCTTTTCACCAGTATGAATTCGCTTATGTGTCAGTAGTCTCATTTTGACTGTAAACTCTGCATTACAGATTTCACATGTGAATTTTTTTTTCCTTCCTGTGTGAATTTGGACATGTTTCTCAAAACAATCCTTTCTTGTAAAACCTCTGCTACACACATGGCACATATAATCTTTTTGTGCAATATGAATAAATTTGATATGCATCTGCAAGCTATATTTTCTGGTAAAACTTTTGTCACATATATCACACATATATTTTTTATCGGTAGAAATCTGATTTTCCATTGTTAAAATGTCTGCAGACACTTTTCAATACTATATTTCTTTTTTAATGTATAAACTTCATATAATTCCAATAACAGAAGTTATTACTTTTTGATGAGTTTGATAAATTCTTTAAACTCAATAATATGTATATTTAATTGCTTATAACATCCAGATAAATCTATACAGTCCTTTTTTTTTTCTTTTTAACAGAAAAAAAGATGCTGGTAATATTTTTTAAGATAACAGAATGATATGAAGAGTTAAATATTTCTTTACAGACTTTACATTTAAATATTACTAGGATAAAAATTATAGGAGGATCAAATGAGCTTTAATATCCAATTATTTCTTTTAATAAAATCTTATGAACCACTAAAGAAAAATTTGTTGATGTAGGAGTTTGTTAAGGATTTGTTCGTTAATTGTTTATGTTAAGGAATATCTTCATTATTATTTAACATTGTCCACTACTAACAAGAATACAGAAAATTAGTAAAAGTTTTATTTAGATCTGTTCCTGTTGAAACTTTACTGTTGATTCGTCCTTGAGACAGCAAAAATCACGAATCAGTAAATTCTGAAATATCTAAAAGAAGAAGAAAGCGCATCAGACAGTTAAGGGTTTTACGTAATTATGATGTTGTCTATTATATTTAACATTTTTACTACCGAGTGCAATTTTAGGACAAATGACAGAAGATTTGATAAAAATCACTCAATATTAACAGCAATAAAATAAAATAACACAATAAATAGGTACTTCCTTTTAATAGAGGACTTGGAATGAGAGATTGAGAGAATGATTTTGGCAAGAGAAATTCTTTCCTGCCAAGTTTAAAATTTCTCTCCATAAATTGACAAACTGAATGAAAAAGAAATTTAACTTCATGCATCTAGGTACTTTTTCTGCATTTTAAGCTAACACAGCCCATTCACATCATAGTACCTGTAGATTTTAGGTTTAACATTACAATATTTAAGTTATGTGAATTGAGAATTATTTGGTACTTTTCAGTTAGCCGGACGCCAGTGATATATGTACATATATAAATATATATGTATAGTATATACATGTATATATATATATATATTCATATATATACGTGTACATATATATGTATGTACGTATATATATATGTATATATGTGTGTATATATATATATGTGTATATGTATATATATCACTGGTGCCCGGCTAACCGAAAAGTACCAATTATTTTTTATCACATTTTCCCCCCTCTTTATCTGTATCAGAAAGTGTGCAGATGTTGCCATGCTATTGATTATGTTCTCTTTTTGTTGAAAACTAATAATAAATAAAAGTTTGAATCAAATAAGCTGAGCATATATAAGTATATGTTCTGAAGACTGAATTTGTTTAAAATGTCTAAGAACAATAAGTATTAGGGAAGATTTTAAATTTAAAATACTTAGCTTTCTGAAAATAAATAAATAAATAGTAACACAGCTGTAGACAAACAGTAAAAATTAAAATATGTACATTAAAGTAGTAAAATAATACCAAATTTAGTTAATATTCCAACAGGGAGCCTTTGTTATAATCCAAGACTTTTGAAAGTCTATTGGTATGTTCCTACTAACTAAAATTTTTTTGACCGATTGATGAACTTAGCTGCTTTTTCCTTCTACCGTACGACGAATTTCATTATTTTTTCCCTCGACCAATTGACGAAATTCAGTTTTTTCCTACGACTAATGGACATATTTAAAGATTTTTTCCCCGTGACCGAAAAAGGAAGAGAACCAAAAGGCGTGCGTCAAAAGAATTAAAAAGATCTTATGGTGCACATGAAGAACAATTTATTCCAAACTCCAAGAAAACTTTTTAGAAAAAAACAGACTATCTGATCCTTGCACTTCACAGAAATTAGGACTTGATAATTTAAAGCCAACTTACATTTCTTGTGTAATAGAAGAAATGAATTGGCAATTATCCTTTTCAAACTTTGGACATGGGTTTGAAATTTCAATGCATAGAGCCTAGTTCAATCAAAGAAAAAACCAGGGGTTCCTCTTGAAAGAGTAAAAATGTACCTTGAAGGAGTAGAAATGAAAGAGTGTGAGGAGTAAACATTTTTACTTCTTGAGGTGAAGGAATAAACCCTTTTAATCCTTGTGAAGGAGTAAATGTTTATCTTGCAAAAGAGGCTTCAGCACCCTAAATCGAAAAAAATCTAAATTCAGAAATTCATTTAACAACCTAATTGTTAGAATTGAAAAAGATCTTGTAGTGACAGGAAGAATTTTTTTTCCAAACTCCAAGGAAACTTATTTAGAAATATCAAACTACTTGATACTTGCAATTCACAGAAATTAGGACTTTGGCAATTTAAAATCAACAGTGTAAGAAATAAATCGGCGGTTTCCCTTTCAAACTTTGGAAATGGGTTTAAAAATTTAAAGTGGTTCTCAAATGACCTGTACCACAGCGTAAATTTTTCTGACACATTTTTAAATGTAAAAGGCATAAAATTGGCAGACCTGATTATTGAAACGATTTGTAATCGAAATAAGTTTTCCATTTTTTAAATAAATAAATTACTTATTGAGTCATAAGTGATTCGTGTCACGTGACAACACGTTTTCGCCTTACTTGCGAATCCGTGGCGAGAATTTGGTTCAAAACGTCGATTTTGACAGTATTTTCTGAAAAATCTTTTACCCTTATCAAAAAATAAAAAATGTGTTTAGATTACAAAGTTACTGATTAAGAACACCTGCCAATGTCATGTTTTCCCCGATCAAAAATTAATTAAAAAATGTATCAGAAAGTAGCCCCTTTAGATTTGAGAACAGCTTTGATGCATAGAACCAAGTTCAATCAATACACACACACACACACACACACACACACACACACACACACACACACACACACACACACACACACACACACATATATATATATATATATATAGCAGGGATTTTAGTTTTCGATATAATTCCATTAAGTATATAATAAAAAAATTTCGTTCAGAAATGAATATTGATGATGCCATCACCAAATATGCATTGCCCATGCAAATAGTTAAAAATGAAGGAACGTCAATTTTACAAAACTTTCTGAAATCTTTTTATGAAAGCATAACTATACATCGACATTTCCGATAATTTCTAAAGCTATAAAAGTTTTTCTTGTACAGCATACCTTGTGAAAGAGGCTTCAGTACTCAAAATCAATAATCAAATCGGCCCTTTTTTTTCATTTTTCATATGGTGAAAGTTGAAAAATAGACATTATCTATACTAATATTATAAAGAAGTAAAGATTGTTTTTTTGTTTGTTTGTAGGGGGTAATCTCTGGAACTACTGAAGCGATTTAAAAAATGATGGCGGCAAATTGATGGTGACAATCCCTGCTCCAACATAGGCTATATTTTATGTCGGTGCCACTACCCCAAGGGGGGTGCAAGAGCGAAAAACGTTCTAAAATTTCGATTTTTTATATACTGAAGGAGATAGAAACATCAAATTTGGTATGGTAGTTACTTATAAGATGTAAATGCTCTCTAAGAACAAATTCCAAAAACATTCGAAATTTAAAAGGGTGAGATGAGGGAAAAGCGTTCTAAAAACATTCTAAATTACAATTTCTATGGAATCTCTGGAACTACAGAACCGATTTCAAAAGTGATGGTGGCAAATTGATGGTGACAGTCTCTGCTCCAACATAGGCTATATTTTATGTCGGTGCCACTACTCCCAGGGGAAGGCAGGAGCAAAAAACGTTCTAAAATTTCGATTTTTTGTATACTGAAGGAGATAGAAACATCAAATTTGGTATGGTAGTTACTTATAAGATGGAAATGCTCTCTAAGAACAAATTTTAAAAACATTCGCAATTAAAGGGTGAGATGAGGGAAAAGCGTTCTAAAAACATTCTAAATTACAATTTCTATGGAATCACTGGAACTACAGAACTGTTTTAAAAAATGATGGTGGCAAATTGATGCTGACAGTCCCTGCTTCAACAAAGGCTATGGATATGGATGGATACCAATGGAGTATTTTATGTTGGTGCCACTACCCCCAGGGGGGTGCAGAAGCGAAAAACGTTCTAAAATTTAGATTTTTTGTATACTGAATGAGATAGAAACATCAAATTTGGCATGGTAGTTATTTATAAGATGTAAATGCTCTCTAAGAACAAATTCTAAAAACATTCAAAATTTAAAAGGGTGAGATGAGGGAAAAGCGTTCTAAAAACATTCTAAATTACAATTTCTATGGAATCTCTGGAACTACAGAACCGATTTCAAAAGTGATGGTGGCAAATTGATGGTGACAATCCCTGCTCCAACATCCTCTTTAATAAAAAGCTATGTGTTGCTGACGACTGGGTTTTTCGCTAATCGTTGCCACAGATTAATCTCGGAAAATGAAACATTTGGAGTTACTGAAAAAAATAATAGCTCAAAAAGTATTTGTCAGAAAATTGTTAGACAAACTGCGTTTGAAAGGTAAAAAATTGTATTCTTCTTGATATAATTTTCAAATCTAATGATTATGCCGTTTTTCAAATATTGAATTTCAAAAATTACCAAATTTCACAATGGAGTACCATAACTTTACGTGTAAAAAGATAATTATAAAGGCAACGTGTCCTGATGTGTATATTGGCTATAGCACGAGTCACAAATTATAGTGCTCTTATTATTTTTTTAAAATATAAAAGTGCAGTATGAAATGTCGATATTTTGTTTGATTAAAGGTTCCTTAAGAGAAATTGACCAGCGTAGCGGGCATAGCTTGCTAGTATATATACAAAGGTTGACTTTCTTCCTCTCTTAAATAAAAATAAATTATATTTTGCATAATTTTTCTGAACTGACTTAAATTTTTACCCTGTCTGTATAAATGTAATTTTTTAAATAGCACATAAAATAACAGTGGGGTTTAAAGATTTTTTTCCTCCCTCCCAAATATTTCAACTCCCTTCTATTTAAAAATGTTGGGAGGATGACGACCCTCCTTGGAAAAATTGAATTTCAAGCCCTGATATAATAAAGCTTATTTTTTAAAGAACTCAATGATAGTTTTTAAAGTATGGTGTAATAAATATAAACATAAGGTTTTTAAAAATTTTTCAAAATTTATAATTCCAATATCGGAGCAGTATATTGAAAGTCTGGGCTATAGTGTTGCATCTCGCTTTCAGGAATCACCCCCTGTTAGCTAATGCATGTTATCCCCTATGCAGTTAATATTGAATTGTTATCATTGGTTAAAATTTATATTTACATACTAATAATTAGTATATAACATATAACAGTAGTTCATTATATATGATATAGACTTATGACTTCAAAACCTTAAGTGCTGCCCCTCAGGCTCATTTCTTTACTAATTTTGGCTCGTACAGAAATGTGAATGAATATCACTACAATAAAGGCTAAAGATCTTTTATAAAATGGTGCCAAAGTGGAGATTTATACCAATTTTAGAGACAACTGTGGGGAAAGTTCTTTCCCAGGAGCAATCTGTTATAACTCAAGATGAAATACAATTATAGAAAAATGGAAAACACTATTAGATTCTAAAGCACTTGAATATTAATATATGAAAATTTTATGCACATATAAAAATGGTTACTTTGTGTTGGAAAGATTCACATTGGTATTGTTCAGCATTTTTTTAAAAAATAGCCTTAAATATATTTAATACAAAATAATATACAGAAGATTCAGGATCATTCATAGTGTTGTTCACAGTTTCTGTGTATAATTTCAATAAGTGCAAAATAGGTTTGCTGCTGTTACTGGTTACATTCGTAAATTGTTTTTGGTGTGCTGCATTTATTTTAATTGAAAATTACAAAATGGATGATTAAAAAAAAAGGTTGTAGTGACTATGGAAGGGAAACGAAGCTGTATAAAGCAACTGGAATAACTGGTAATGACAAAAACTATTGCTTTGAATTTAGGAGTTTGGAAAAATACAGTTGATGATTGGAAGAAAAATCAAGCTGAAATTGAAAGGTAGTGTACTGTCCTCCAAGCTAATGGAAGTGGAAGGGAAGTAAGAAAAAACATGCTGAAATGTAAACTAAACATAAAGAAGTTGAGAAAGCTTTTGTTTTTTTGTGGCCCGTGAATATTTAAGGGGAAAAGGTTTACTTGTTACTATGTCAGTTGTCAGCATTGCAAAAAAAAGCATTGGAATTTAAGCAAACCATAAGAAGGAAAAGATTCAGAATTAATCCAGTGATGGATTGTTAAATCACTGAAAAAAAATGATTCAGTATTCGTCAGATTATCATGTGGGGGGGTGGGGGAGCTTTATATGGTAATAAAACGGCTGTACCTTTGTTCAGAGACCATCTTTTTAAGCTTAGTGAACAGGAGAGAATTTCTAGAAAAGAAGAAAGTAGTTTTACAACTACGACGAAGCCGGTTTAAATTACAAAATGCTTGCTTCAAAAGATAAAGTCGAGGCAGGAATGAGTAAAATCTAGGTTTGAAATAATGAGTCAGGAAAAATAAGCTTAGGTTGATTTTAATAGTAAAATCAAAGAAACCTAGTGCTTTTAAAAAATGAAAGAAACATGGTTTATGCCTAATATTATGCACATCAAAGATCAAACAAAAGATTTCAGAAATCTTTATAATCCGGTTCCAAAATGACTTCATACTAACTATAGAAAAACATCTGAAAGATAAAAATTTGTTCACGAAAAGATGTGCTAATTCTTGAGAAAGCATCTCTGAATATGGCCACTGATGAACTCACAGATGGAGACATCAAAGCTGTATTATTACCACTCAACCTGTTCGTCAGCCAATGGACCAGGTACAGGGAGTCCTTAAAATGCTAAAGAAAAAGCATAGTCAGATTCTTCTCAGTAAAGTCATATCATTGATTGATAATAATGAAGCCTACTTAATCACTCTGAAAGACATTAACATATGCAAGATGTCATCAGCAGGGATGCCACTGGTCACTATTTATTATTTTTTCGACCCCTTATTTCTAAATAAAAATAATCTACATCAAAGATTAGTAGAACCATGAAGATTATTGTCTTGGAAGATAAAATGATATAAAAATTGTTGCCAGTGACCACTCTGCATAAGGTGGTTGGCCAAAGCATGGCAAGAGATTCCAAACATTTCTTTTGCAGGATCTGGGAAAATTATTTTGGACCATGATGATGGACATTTCAATCTTGGAATCCGTGTGTGAAGCCAAAGTGGAAGATAAAAACTTGTTTTATTGTTGGAAAAAGTACAGAACTGTGATAATATCAATGCAGAGGACATTAGAGAACGGATGGCAAATGACAAAGTTTGTGAAATAACCGACAATGATATTGTGAAAGTGGTGACACAGGGAGGAGTAATGGAAGAAAAGTAGGGATATAACAAATAGTGATTTGGCCAAATGACAATTATTTTTTAAAAGTGCATATCGATTATAATTTCTTTTTCCAATTTTAAAAGAGAAATACAATTAAGAACAAATTAAAATTCATATTTTATGATTTGTTTGTTTACAAATTTCAACAGCTTGATAAAAAAAAAAAAAAAAAAAAAAAAAAAAAAAAAGTGATTATAAATAAGGTAATTTTAACAGAAATGTAAAAAAGAATTTATTTCCCAAAATACAAATTCCTACTTTTAAAAAAGTTAATTTTTTTTTCCAAGTGGCCATAAATTGGCAATTTAGTTAACATGGCATCTAATATGCTATCAAAGATTTTATATTTGACAGAATATAAATATTATTGTTGTCAGGAATTGGGTTTTTGAAGAAATAAACTAGCTGTCAATGTGAAGGCCTTTTTTATATTTGGTAATTTTTCACATTGCATCTACATATGGCTCCTGCAGTTGTATATAACCTTATTTTATGCCTGAGTATGCAAATTCAGGTAGATGGTAAAAAGGCCTTTTTTATGGATGAATGCAATAGCTTCATTTTCACTTGATAGCAAATTGAAAATAGTCAATAATTTGAATCTGAAAAACAAACTTCTCACAAATGAAAAAATTTCAAAATTCTTAATCATCATTCTGAATAATAATATTAACAAAAACAATTCTTCACAAACAAAATAAATAATTTTACAATTCTTATTAATTTTTTTAAATACGGCTTATATCATTTCACTATAAATGCAGCCAAACTTGGCAATTTGTTGCTGGTCACTGATGATCCCAAGTTAGCATTGGCATAAAACATAAAATAAATAAAAAGATAAATTATGTACCTTCTTGAAGATTTTCCTTCTATGTGGGCAGTTGAATGCACCTTGATCTATGAATGCTGTACTATGCAGTTAATGGCAACAAATAAAGAGAAGAATTCTCAACATAGGATACTATAACATAAAAAAAAATTCAACTATATAAAATTTAAAATCAACATGACTTACAGAAAAGAGAACAATTGCAAAGCACACAATATAGAAAATTATCTTCCTATATTCAAAGACATCATTTAAAGAGAATTAGGACACAGGGCTATAATTTTGACTGAACAAAACTAATTTTAGTACTTCTCCATTATTCTGTCAACCACTTTCCATAAAAAAGCTATTGCCAAAGTATTTAACGCCAAAAATGCATGATCATGACTCAAATTCAACTGATGTCAGATTCGTTACACTTGTTTGTTATGCCATCAAGTGATTTTTAATTAGACATTTATCTGTATTTTTAATGATGTTTTACTGATTTATTAGTTATTTTGTTAATTAAAATAACAATTACATCATTAAACGGTGACATCATCATCATATTAAAAGAGAAAAGCATTGAAAAAATGTTTTGATACATAGTTACGTACAATAGATCAGTTTCAAATGACATCACAAGCGTTCATCCACCAAACGAGAAGAATTAAGAAAAATAAAATAAATGACTCAGACTATTTTTACTTACCCATCATACGTAGTATAGGGTAAGTCTTGTAATCGTTTTGAAAATCGAAATTTTTTTTTTTTTTTTGACGGATTTACACGTTTCAGACACTGGAGATTCCGAAAAACATATTTTTAGAAAAAAGTTTTTTTGCCGTCCGTCTGAATTAGGGATGCACCGGATATCCGTTTCCTGCCGGATATCCTGCTTATTCGGCACTCAAACTCCGGTCCGGCCGAATACTTCAATATCCAGTTGCCGGATAGTGACTGATTTTTTAACATTATCAGAAAAGGTTACTGCAAAATTAATTTGTTTCTTACCAACATTATCCCGTTAAAACAATGTTAGTAGAAATAAATATTCATATTTTTGCAAAAATGAAATTATAGGATTTATATATAAATGAAAATATATTTAAAATATGACAACTAATTATTTATAATTAAAGACAAGTTATGGTGCTCAGCATTTTCAGGCTCTGTTATGTTTTTATCACATATATTTTTCTTTTCTGAGAAAAAGTGTTCAGTCCTCTGGTTGTCTCTTTTTCTTGTGTTTTCAACAATTGTAAAGTAAAAATGATTTTATTGAATCTTTTGTCACTATTTTGTCTATGGATGGAAGAGCAGCTGTGGTAAAATAATACTGATCATGAAAAGAATTTTGCCACTTTCTTGAATAGTTCACTGTCCCCTTACTGCTACAAAACAAGATACTTGCAATGAGGAGCTTCTCTATTTAAATTTTGTTAGAAAATATTCGTCATAGGAAAAGTAAGTAATAATATGTACGAGTATGTAAGAAAAGAAAAAGACGCTTCAATAGGATGTTTAGTATTTATAAATAACAAAGATTTATAAGTATGAAAAACAGAAAAATTACTTAATTGTTTATCTTTTTATGTTCCATGACCCTGAATAAAGGAAGAAAAAAAAAACTACTAATATGTATATTAGAATAAGCAAAAGAAAAAACATGATTAAATTCAAATACTTAATTAGTAAAAAGCATTTGTTTTTAAGCAACTTTAACTTAATAAATGAGTTTAAATCTATTATTCACATTTGAATAATATAAAATTATAATAATTTAAAAGTTTTCCTTCTTTAAAGCAAGCATAAAATAGAATTACTACTGAAATTAAAAACAAAAAAGTATTCGGCCGGATACCGGATATTCGGTAAAATTTTGTACCGGATATTTGGTATCCGGTATCCGGCAAAAATTCACATCCGGTGCATCCTAGTCTGAATGTGTCAGTAAACGTTCTATCTCCCAAAAAAATTGAGATAGACTTGAAATTTGGTATGCACATAGTATGTAATAATGGGAAGAAGTTTATTGAATTTCAGTAACCTCGATTATGCAGAACTATTTTTTTCAGACTCTCAAAATATTCGTTCTGATAAAAGGCAGGGGTCGAAAAAACTACTTTTTTATTGTAGCGAACTACAACTACAATTACTTTGTCAAAAATGTAGTTAACTACAACTACTTGTTTTAAAAAGTAGCGACTACAAACTACTTTTCAAAAGTAGTCACCCCAGTAGCAGAATTTTTTGATTCAGTCTGCAGCAAGCCAAAATTTATCTGCGACACAATGATGTAGGAACAAATCTACTATTAAAAGAAATACTAATAGTAAATCCATAAAATAAGCAAAATTTGCATTTACAGAAAATATAATAAAATATACAATAAATCTAGAGACACACTAAATTTTAGCAACTTTTATAAGCCCAGCATTTCTTATTAAGCTGTGAGATTAATCTGCAATGTCTAAAATAATCTGCAGCGTCTGCTGCCGTGCTGCACTGTTTCTGCTACCAGGGTAGTCACTACTTCTCTACTTTTACATTTTGTCAAAGTGAATTTACACTAGAAAGTGAAGATACGGATTAAATAATAAAATGATCCCTCATTATATCGCGTCTGCCAGGATACAATTAAATAAATGCGACATAATGGAGGGTGTTAAAAAATTAAGAAAGATAACATACAAGAAAATGTTTTGTGTTTTTCTCCAAAAAGTTAGTTTATACACACTTAACAAATTTCATAGCAAAATTAAGAAAGATGTTATAATCTAGAAAATTTCAGAAAAACAACCCTAAATGCAAACAAATAAATCTGCAAATAAAGCAATTCCGAATAATAAGAAACCCGGCGTTAAAACATGAAGACCTAATAACGAGTAAATAGACAAGTGTTGCCAACAAGAAAATCAATTCCTTTGGTGGGTTAGTACTTGATTTCAGCAGCAAGTGAAAATGGAAAAAATCTATGACTTCATGCATTGCTATACACTGCAGCTGAGATTTGCCCCTGCGATTCGGAAATTGTTGAGCAGAATAAATTCTGCACAAATGAAGCAAGTTTCAACAACATTATTTGCAGAATGGCACTTTTGTTTTCCTGAAGTAGCGTTAAAAGTAGCGTCGGTTTTCGCTACAAACTACTGATTTTTTGTATTGTGCTGTTTCGCTACACTACAAACTACTGTAAAAAGTAGCTACTACTGTAGTTTCGCTACTTGTAGTGTGCTACTTCCGACCCCCTGATAAAAGGTATATAAAAATTTTTGAAATTGTTTATTTTAAGGAGTGGATATAAAAGACAATAAAAAAACAAATTTTGCATAAAGCATGAAGTCGATCGGATAATTGGTACCTGAAATATTACCTATTTTCCACACTCTTCGATTTTTCATGACCCTGTATTTCAACCAAATTTCAATTCAAAGATATATTTTAATTGGAAATTTGACGCTTAATCAGCTGCAATAAACCGCTAGTTAATAGGATTATTGTTTTTGGAGTTATAAGGATGTTTCTCTTAAGCAATTCAGTAATCGAGCCTTTAAAGTTTATGATGTCATCAAGCCACGATTGTATTCGAATTGCAATGCATTTTATAAGTAGTTTACACATTTTTAATTTTAATATTTTATGTTATGCATATTCATGATGGGTAAGTATTATGGTGGCCCCCGACTAGTTTGTTTTCATTAATATATTGTAAATTTTATTGCTAAAAGTTACTGATAGTTGGTGCTTTAGTGATCAGAGCTTTTCTGAATTTCTTGTATTTTTATTTTAGATTCCAATACAACAAGTTTCCAGCATTTAGTTTTTTTTTTTTGTTTGTTTGTTTACATATCTTGTACATGAAGCACTCATACATGTGGTATAATGATTGCGGCATTAATGAATTTCCTGAATTTTGGGGCATTCAATAGAGAGGCCTTTTCTTTGTTTTCATTTTCATGTATCCAAACCACTCATACGTGCACTATAGTGATCACAGCAGCAACGAATTTCTTGAGTTTTTTGGGATTCCATTAGAGCGAGATCGCTGCATTCAGTTCTTTTGTTTGTCCAGATGTTTTGTTAATTTAAATTTATTTTCCTGCATGCTAAGCATTCATACATGCGATATAGTGATCACGGCACGGCAATAACGAATTTTATGACTTTTTGAGAATTCCAATACAGGGAGGTTTTTTCATGGTTATCACATGTGTGAAGCACTCACACATGTGATATCGTGATCGTGGCATTAGTGAATTTCTTGGGACTCTGATACAGCAAGATTGCTGCATGTTTTTTGTTTGTTTTCCTGCACACTAAGCAATCAAATTTCATGTGTTTTTGGGGGGATTCCGAATAGAGCGAGGTGAATATCCAGTGTTTTTTTGTTTTGTTTTTGTGTGTGCAAAGCGCTCATACATGCATTATAGTCATCATGATACACATGAATTTCATGTTATATTTGTTTTTTTTAACTTCACAATGACTGTTATTTTTGTAATATTGGTGAAATATGTATTAAAACGTTCTTTTTTACTGCTCATATTAACTTTTTTATATGAATCTTTATTAAATTTGTGAAATAAAATATTTATACTTTATTCATAAATGCAATGTCTAAAAAAAATCGTCTGCTTGTTTATATTTTAATTAAATATTAATTAACCCATGACTGCAGTTGTCACTGTCGTCATTGTTGAACACAAAGGAACTCCTATAAGTACCAAAACAGGTGAAAATCAATGGGTGCAAGGTCTAGAATGTAAGGTAGATCATCCAGTTGTTCCCATCCAAATCTGATTAGAAATTGTGTTTGAGCAGAAACATGTGGCCATGTATTGTCATGAGCAACATCACACCGGAAAACAGTAGGCCACGCATACATGAATTTCTGCTACAGGGCGATTCCACCGTTACGTGTGTGAATTTTAGAGAGTGTTTTTTGGCAAATTGAGACAAATTTGGAAGTGAAATTATTTAGATAACGTTTTACTTTTTTTTTAGAAAGTTTGTATCGAAACTTTTTTTAAAAATAGTAAAGTCGTTGTTACGTGTGTGACTCAGTAAAATCACACACGTAACAATGACTTTACTATTTTTTTTTTTAATTGTTATTACTTTAGAATAAAGGTGTCACTACAAAAATGATTCTGTATGTGTCCTGTAATAACAATAAAAAAAGCCAAGTTCCTTGCACTCAAGAATAGAATAATAGATTGTATCTTACAGTCGGCAGGCGAATAAATTTTCTTAAACATTTTAAACTTCTACAGCTCAGCACACAGGCACACGATATGGCTACGAATGGCATCTAAACACATGCAAAGTATGCTGGCAGCAGACGCACATGCGCACTGTAGCAATCGCTCGTCACTCTTACTCTCATTCTAAAACGGACCTAATTTTTTAAATAACCTTTGTAGTTGCGAATCTTACACAAAGTACATGTTTTGAACCTTGTTTTACATTTATATTATACTTAGGAGGCCCAAAATGAAACAAAAGTTTTCTTGTCAATTAAAGTGTATTGTTTTCAGTAGTACAAATGGTAATCAAATCAGTTTGGTGATATGGGTTTCTGAAAATGGGATTGAATTAATCAGGGGTGATTGTGACACAAGGTAAAAAACCCTGAAAATTATTGACACACAGGTGGAAAATCCTGAAAATTACCGATGCAAAATACTGATATCCATTTACACCATAACTTATTATAAAACGGCATTTCTCTGTGGCCCTTTGATGAAATTCGCATTTTTTCCACGATCCTTCAACAAAACTCGTGTTTTTTTTTAGTCTTTTGATGAAAATCAAGTTTTTCCGCGGCTCTTTGATGAAATTCGCGTTTTTATTGCAATATGTCAACGAAATTAGCCATTTTCTCAGATCCTTTGGCGAATTTCGCGTTTTTTCTTTGGCCTTTGGACAAAATTCGCGATTTTTCTGCGATCCTTCGACGAAATTTTCCGTTTTTTCGAGATCCTTCGATGAAATTTTCCGTTTTTTCGTGATCTGTTGGCAGAATTCTCTGTTTTTCGCGATCCGACGACGAAATTGAGCGTATTTTCCACGATCCTTTGACGAAGTTGGCGTCTTCTCCGTTACCCTTTGGCAAAATTCGCATTTTTCCGCGATCCTTAGACGAAATTTTCCTTTTTTTCGTGATCTGTTGGCAGAATTCTCTGTTTTTCGCGATCCGACGACGAAATTTGCCGTTTCTTCGACGAAATTGACCGTATTTTCCACGATCCTTTGACGAAGTTGGCGTCTTCTCCGTTACCCTTCGGCAAAATTCGCATTTTTCTGCGATCTTTCGACGAAATTTGCCGTTTTTTCGAGATACTTCGACGAAATTTGCCATTTTTTCGAGATACTTTGGCAAAATTTGCCGTTTTTTCGAGATCCTTCGGCGAAATTTACCGTTTTCTGTCGATCCTTCGAACAAAATTTGTCGTTTTTTTGCGATCTTTAAATGAATTTCATGGTTTTTCGACGAAATTCGCCATTTTTTTTAACGATCCTTCGATGAAGTTTGCTGTTTTTTCGCGTAATTTACGCGCTATAGTGCATCCGCGGCATCGCTGTATGTTTTTAATCTGCAGGTGCCCTAAAAAGTCTGCGACGCCCGCCGCAGCGTCGCGTACATTCTGCCACAGAGATTGTAAAATTATGCCATAAATATAGAATCTTAATTGTATGTTAAGAAAAATCGGAATTTTTTTAGATATTGAGTCAGGCGTGGTTTAATGGGTTTTCCACGGGCCGGGCCTGTTTTCACTGAATTGTGTACGAGCCGGGAAAAGGTAGCTTTCGTTCGGCCCGGCCCCGGAAATTCCGGCCCGTGCAGACCCTAATCTACAGTCTACTTATTTTTTTCTTCTTTTCAAATTATGCTCGACCGAGAGCCATTTCGCCATAGAAAAGCGCAAATTTCGAGGGGAAGGGTATTGAATGAAGGCTTACAAAAAATTTGCACTTATTGACATCTCGTGCAGCCCATAACAGAATTTGGGGAGGATCAGCATTGTTAAACGAAAGGGAAGGGGGGGGGGGGGAGATGAAGATTTATACTCAGGTATCTTTTAAAAGTCTGGTTTTTGTCGCCTGGTTAGGGGTAGGACAAAGAATATCTTTCCGTATCGGTATTCTTGTTTATATTCTTTGGTTAAAACAAGACAAGGGGTTAGGAAAACGCAGGGCAGAGGGTTTGCTAGTTTCACTCCGATCAGGCTCTGGGTAAGGGTTGCTGTAACTGAAACGTTTATCGCTAATTTGGCGAATGTTTTGCACTTTTTGCAACATATTTTCAGTTTCGATTCGTTTTTTCCACTAAACAGGATGATTTTATGACCCCGGAAGAGCCGAAAGAAAAACCCGGAAGGGTCGACGGAAAAACCCGGAGCACAATCACCCCTGATTAATGTAATTTTTTTTAAGCAATCTCAAAAATGAATAAACTAATAAATATTTAAGCAGGAGAGAAACAACTTCAGCAGTTCTATGACATCTTCACAGGTAATGAATTGAAAAAGGTGAAAACTGTTTAAAATAATTTTTCGGAACTGATGCTTTACACTCACGCAAACATGTAAACAAAAGTTTGGCGACTTTTTGGTTGGCGTGATTTTTAAGACTGCGCCAAACGAATAACTTAATACAATGGCTAGGTTGCCATTAAAGGAAAAAAATCCCCTAAATTTGGCGACTTTTTTCCTTTTTTTAACCGATTTTTTTTTTTCTGCAGTGTAAAGCATCTTAGCCAATTTTTCAGTAGTTATAGCAAGCAAGGGTAAAATTCATTGTAACAGATCGTACTATGGTACCTACTTTGAGACCAAGTAATGACTAATATATTGATTTGTTACCTTTAATACTGCAATTATGTTTTTTAGCACAAAAATTTATACTAGATCACCTATTTTCAATAAGTAAGATTTCCGGTATCATGAACAGTATGATGACAAAGTTGGTGATTTGGCCGTCCTTTTGAGACTGTGAAATAGTGAACTTTACAGAAGGACTGCTGATGACCCAGCTATTCTACTTCTTAGTCTGACAGTTTGCAGACATACAACTTCAACCTATATGTATGTCCTGTAGCAATTACATCAAAATTGAAGGGGGTTGAGCAAGAGTCTATAGGTCAATTGACATGGAATGACCACATATACAGTTTTAAAGCTTGTATCACAGATAAGAAATAAAAATAGCGGTACTTTTCGGTTAGCTGGGCACCAGTGGTATATGTACATATATAAATACATATGTATATACATATATATATACATACATATGTGTATATATATGTGTATATGCAGAGGTATGTGTATCTATATATGTGTGTGTATACATGTATATATCACTGGCGCCCGGCTGACCGAAAAGTACCAGAATAGCTACATACATGTAAACAGAAACATTGATACAAATAATGACAATAACTCTCGTTTAAATATTAAATTGTCTTATGTACGTGTTTCAAGAACACGAAAATTTATAATTACAATAGATTTATGAAAAAGTATTTATCATTTGTAAGACAGTGAAATGAAAGTATATTTAAATCAGAACAGACAGACCAAATAAAAAGATGTGATTAAACAATTTAAACACTAGATTGTAAAATAATGTAGTATATATAGATTTGTCCACAGTATTTGTTTGTTATTTAAACAAAAGAAAAAATTAGACTGAGGAAAACTACTCGTCATATTACCTAGTTTTATCAATAATACTATTACATAATTAAAAATATTAGTATTAAAAAAAAATGCGGGTTTGAGAAAATACGTTATCTTAAAATATGATTAACCTGGACCAAATGCAAATTTGAGGAAATTTTAGCTGCTGAAAAAATGATAACTTATACTAAAAGTACCTGCTTTTACTTTTACAAATTTCAAAGAATCTGATTATTTTTCACAACTTAAACGTTTTATTTATTTATTTATTTCACTCTGCTCTCACCTCTCGCTTCCTACCATGATTGGTTGGATGATCTGCACAGAGAACCGCAGTTGAAATTAAGATGCTCCCTGGTGGAAGAAAATATATATGCTCGCTTCAGGAAAATCTCGTGCAAGTTACATGTATTTTATACCTGGATCTAACAAAAGTATAAACGCAGCATTAAACATGTTGAAAATAATTTTTTTTGTCTGGATGACAAATTAAACATTATCTGAATTTAAATATCTAAAACGTTTAAACTAGTTTATAATAAATAATAATTTCAAAGGCACATTATCATTTGTTATAGGGACAATTTTTCTGTGCCGACTGCCCAAAGAGCCCTTTATAGGCTCTTTTAATAGCTAATAGTGTAGAAGGAAACACCCTGCCACCACCAAACAACTTTTTAGGCAATATTTATATCTATCTAATATTCTTTTTTTTAATGTTTGTTTGTTTATTGAGAACATACATCTGACTTGTGTGCTTGATATCAAGTGCCCGCTCTTTCTTTAATAATAGTTAAAGATAAATTTAATAACAGAGATAGACGTTTGTGTGTTTGTCTCTGCTGTCTTCCAAATAGACCCCTGCGAGCAGAGTAAAATGTGATTCGTTGAGACGATTCTGGAGAAAAGGGGGTAGTCAAGCATCTTGGCGAACCTACCATTACCGCCAAGCTAATGCTTGTTAAATTATCTCAGTCGTATAATCGAACTCATCCAGGAAAGTATCGCCAAGATCTAAATTTGCCATGATTTTGACAAAAACATCGCCACTCTCATATGTCTTCACACCCTATCGAGGAGCTTAAAGATTTGGCAGAAAGGTAACTGTATATTTCAAGTTATGCACCTCGAAGCCAGTTATTGGACTTTTTTATTTGATTTTTTTTAATTTAATGTTTTATGCGATTTATAGCGGGTTTTTTTCACGTTTCACGGCATTTTGTCCCATACAACTAAAGACTGCCTCTGGACGTCCCATATAAATCCTAGTGGACCCGTAACTGTTAGATCTTATACAAGACGTAATTTAGACGTTCAGAGAGTGTCAGATTCAGATTAGCCACGAACGTCCAGGGGACATCCGTATCAACAAAATTACAAGTGCTTGCTGACAAAAAAAAATGATAATGTCCTTTTACATTTTGGAAACAAAAAGTCGATAGAAACTTTCTTTTGGATTTTTATGTTGTTCTTATATATATATATATATATATATATATATACAGTGTTATCAGGAAAGAATCATCCGATTACAAAAATTAATATTTTCCATAATTACAAACAGAAAATTATAATTAATATGTCATTATAAATAAAAAATGTAAAAAAAAATTTCACAAGTGTTCGATATAACTTCCTTTAGTCAGCCGTATAATATCATTGCGATATGCCAATTCTTGCCAAAGACATTGTAATGTTTCACTAATAACTGTTTGTGTTTGTAAAACATCACAAATGCGTTGTTTAAGTTTGGGCAAACTCATAGGCAAAGGTGGTATGAACACAAGATCTTTGACATATTGCAGGTGGCCTAGGAGAGTAGCTGTATAGCACCAAATCATCCGCTGCACTGCGACCAATCCAATAGTGTGGTAGTTCTCTGTTTAGAAAGTTACGAACTTCCAAATGCCAATGTGTGCACTATCCTGTTGAAAAATAAAATTTTGCGTATTTTTCTTCAACTGGGGGGGAAACTAAATTTCCAACATATTGAGGTAGGTAATGACAAGCTACTTCGCCGAAGGCGAATGTAGTTCACCGCCGAGTTCAGATTCTCGTGAATCCATACGAGGTCACCACCAGAGAGGGCCGGTTTAAGGTGCCTCGGCCGGAGGGGAGAGACGGGGGCGTGAGCCTCCTGCGCCTCTCGACCCTTTTCCCAAATGAATTGACGACAGAGGTCGATACGACATGCGGTGGAGTCCAAACTACGAGGACACCACCACAAAACAGTTGGGTGGACAGGGCCGGTGACAGGTTTCACCGGGCCCCTGGGCAGACCAAAAGTACGGGCCCCCTACAAGAAAAGGTATGGAATTCCGTCGCTTATATGAATCAATGTATAATCAAATCAGGCTTCTTTTTTTTTGGAATTAAAAGCAGAACACCAATTTCGCTAATTTGAATCAGCACCACCCCCTTTAATTGAATCAGACTCCGCTTTACAAACATTATTAATTTGAAAAGTGATTATCAAACTTTGCTCGTATCTTGCCATAAAATAATTTATTCAAAGACAAAGGTATTCTGAAATTTTACATTTTACCCGCCTGACAAACCCAATGTCTCTGACACATTTGGAAACAAAAATGGAAAATTCAGCTAATTTCTATCAGGTGTTAAAGAATTAAGAAATGTGCAACTCCCCCTATAAATGAGATTCATCTTTGATTATAATCAATTGCTACCTCATGACCAACTTTTCATAACTTTCATATTGAAACATGATTTTGACTGTATTTGTATTCATAGGTATACATATATATTTTCGAATATTAATTTCAAAACTCATAATTGACATAAAAATTAATACAACCTTATATTAGGGTTCCATGAATAACTTCGCGACGAGCGTCCCGTATAGGTGACGTATAAGGTTATCAAAATCCTTGATTATTGATACCAGTAAATTTGAATAGAATTTGTCTTATTCAATCGAAGAATTTCTGCAATTAAATTGGATTAATTTTTTTTCTTCTGAATAATCGATGATAAAAGATTAAAATTTCTTTAAGTGACGTTTGTCGAAAGGGGTTAATAGTGCATAATGTCTATTATGTTCAAACTAATGTTAAATACTATATAATTATTTATAAAATATAATACATTTACATTAAGTAAAAGTATTTTGAAAAAAAAGTATAAATAAATAAAGATTTTTGTCTGTTAGTCTGTCTGCTTCTTTGTTAGTTGACGAGGCTAGGCTAAATCTATAGCACGTAAACGTTTGCAAATTTGGATAAAGATAGACAAAGACAGATGTGAATGCACCTTAGGCATAGATATTTCATTTTTTGATAATTAGCTTAATTAGACATTCCTTGTACAAAATCTCCTTTGCATAATATTATCTTACAAGCGAGATTTTATCAGAGATTTACTGAATCTAGGTCCGTAGAAATCTGTTCCAAGACACCTCCTCCTCCCCCCCCCCCCAAAAAAAAAAAAATTAATAATAATAATAATAATAATAAATAATAAATAAATAAATAATCTGGCCTTCCTTTCAGATTTTTGAGAAATATTTATATTGAATTTTTCATATTAATTTCATTTATAACAATACCAATGGAGCTTCGCTCCTTTTACTGATCAGTTTTTCCTGGCAATACCTTCGGCAACGTATACCGTGCGATCTACATCCGCTCTGGTCTCGAATCAAACGAACCTTGAGTTATTGTGTTTTTTTTTATTTCGACCCAGATTAAATTCAAATTTTCAACATCTTCTTCATATTGTGTTTAGGAACAACGTACTTATGTATACATATTCTTCTTGTATTTAATCGTGACACTAGCAAAATTTAGATTTTCGCCGTTTCAGAAAAAATTGTCATAAAATCGCCGCGATACTCTAAAAATCTCATAAAAAATCGTAGAGAACAGAGTTTACTATATTGAGCTAAAAGATTAAAAACGAATTTTTTTTTTTTTTTTTTTTTTTTTTTTTTTTTGCAAATGTCAAAATCGCCATAAAAAGAAAGAAAGAAAAAATCATAAAAATTTAGCAAAAAAATCAAAACTCAGAGGGAATAAATTTATTATACTAAGCAAAAAGATTGAAACCGGATTCTTTTTGCAAGTTAAAAAATCGTCGCAAAACGCAAAAAACAAGCCAACAAAAATGCTAAAAATGGCATAAAAATTTCGCGGAAAATTATACTCCCATTACAAAATTTACTATATTAAGATAAAATATTGAAAACAGATTCTTCTTACGAATGTTAAAAAAAGTCTTAAAACACAAAAGAAAAAAAAAACGCTAAAAATCGCAGAAACGTAATTACCCCCCCCCCCCCCCCGCCTTCCCCATAAAACTATATGCATAACTTGAGACATACAGGTTACCTTCCTCTCAAATCTAGTAACTCTGCATCCTACAGTCGCTTTTCAGAAAACTCTGAATGGACAGACAGGCACACAAACATCTGTCTTTATCATCCATATTTGCTGACCCGCCCGGCGTTGCCCAGGCCCGTCAAAAATCGTTCAAAACGCGAAAATACTTTAAAATTTTCGCGATTTTTAGAAACTGTTGCACGAGCTCCGACTTAACTTTATTTAAAAGGGAACAAATTTTACTATATTCGGCTAATAGAAATAAACTTTTACTAATGTGGAAAATTGCCGCGAAAAAATTCTGAAAATCACAAAAATTAAATAGAAGACAAAATTTGCTATAATGGGCTATAAGATTAAAACAGGATTCTTTTTATGAATGACGAAAATTCGCCACAAAACGCGTAAAATATCTAAAAATCCCATAAAAAATTTTACGAAAAATTCAAAAATCGCTATACGAATTACGAATAAACTTTAAAGAATAAAAGACAAGTTTACTATAGTGGACTAAAAGATTAAAACCGGATTTATTTTTAATAATGTAGAAAAATCGCCTCAAAACACACACACACACGCACAAAAAAAAAAAAAAAAAAAAAAAAAAAATGTGGCACTCCGGGAGTGCCGACAGAAGTGAAAACTTGACCAATTACGTGTGTATTTTTTGAATCGTCAGGAAATGTTTTATTGCGCAGGAAATACTTTTAAATGAAGTGTTTTTTTATTCATTATTATAAACTACTTAATATAATAATATTATAAACTACTAATTATCAAAAATTATATTACAATTTTAATTTAATGCGCTATTCTGTCCGTTGTTGAGAAATGGAAACTGGGCATAGTTAGATAAAACACCGTAAAAGGAGTGCCGGAGGGGGGGAGGAGGGGAGGTCCAGTGTCCTTCGTTAAATGACTAATTCGGATGATCCCTATACATCTGTAAAGATTGATTTATTTCGTTCAGCTAAGAACTGGATTTCAAATGTCGCTTAGTTTATTATTTAAAAATTCTGGTTCACGCTACTCATACATTTATTTTAATGTTACGGAGATTCATTACTCAGTGAATTATAATGTTTGAAATCAGTTGCGTTGAAATTGAACTGTCCGTAGATGATATATTGAAACGAGGCATAGTTAGTTAAAACACCGTAAAAGGGGGAGGGGCTGAGGGGAGGCGTGGGGTTCAGTGCCCTTCGTTAAATGACTAATTAGGCTGATCCATATACATTTGTAAAGATTGATTTATTTCGTTCAGCTAGGAACTGAATTTCAAATGTCGCTTAGTTTATTATTTATAAATTCTAGTTCACGCTACTCATACATTTATTTTAATGTTACGGAGATTCATTACTCAGTGAAAATATAATGTTTGAGATCAGTCGCGTTGAAATTGGACTGTCCGCTGTTGAGATATGGAAACGAGACATAGTTAGTTAAAACACCGTAAAAGGGGGGGCCTGAGGGGAGGCGTGGGGTTCAGTGCCCTTCGTTAAATTACTAATTAGGCTGATCCTTATACATCTTTAAGGATTGATTTATTTCGTTCAGCTAGGAACTAAATTTCAAATGTCGTTTAGTTTATTATTTATAAATTCTAGTTCACGATACTCATACATTTATTTTAATGTTACGGAGATTCATTACTCAGTGAAAATATAATGTTTGAGATCAGTCGCGTTGAAATTGGACTGTCCGTTGTTGAGATATGGAAACGAGACATAGTTAGTTAAAACACCGTAAAAGGGGGGGCCTGAGGGGAGGCGTGGGGTTCAGTGCCCTTCGTTAAATGACTAATTAGGCTGATCCCTATACATCTGTAAAGATTGATTTATTTCGTTCAGCTAAGAACTGGATTTCAAATGTCGCTTAGTTTATTATTTAAAAATTCTGGTTCACGCTACTCATACATTTATTTTAATGTTACGGAGATTCATTACTCAGTGAATTATAATGTTTGAAATCAGTTGCATTGAAATTGAACTGTCCGTAGATGATATATTGAAACGAGGCATAGTTAGTTAAAACACCGTAAAAGGGGGGGGGGGGGCTGAGGGGAGGCGTGGGGTTCAGTGCCCTTCGTTAAATGACTAATTAGGCTGATCCATATACATTTGTAAAGATTGATTTATTTCGTTCAGCTAGGAACTAAATTTCAAATGTCGCTTAGTTTATTATTTATAAATTCTAGTTCACGATACTCATACATTTATTTTAATGTTACGGAGATTCATTACTCAGTGAAAATATAATGTTTGAGATCAGTCGCGTTGAAATTGGACTGTCCGTTGTTGAGATATGGAAACGAGACATAGTTAGTTAAAACACCGTAAAAGGGGGGGCCTGAGGGGAGGCGTGGGGTTCAGTGCCCTTCGTTAAATGACTAATTAGGCTGATCCATATACATTTGTAAAGATTGATTTATTTCGTTCAGCTAAGAACTGAATTTCAAATGTCGCTTAGTTTATTATTTATAAATTCTAGTTCACGCTACTCATACATTTATTTTAATGTTACGGAGATTCATTACTCAGTGAAAATATAATGTTTGAGATCAGTCGCGTTGAAATTGGACTGTACGTTGTTGAGATATGGAAACGAGACATAGTTAGTTAAAACACCATAAAAGGGGGGGCCTGAGGGGAGGCGTGGGGTTCAGTGCCCTTCGTTAAATGACTAATTAGGCTGATCCTTATACATCTTTAAGGATTGATTTATTTCGTTCAGCTAGGAACTGAATTTCAAATGTCGCTTAGTTTATTATTTATAAATTCTAGTTCACGATACTCATACATTTATTTTAATGTTACGGAGATTCATTACTCAGTGAAAATATAATGTTTGAGATCAGTCGCGTTGAAATTGGACTGTCCGTTGTTGAGATATGGAAACGAGACATAGTTAGTTAAAACACCGTAAAAGGGGGGGCCTGAGGGGAGGCGTGGGGTTCAGTGCCCTTCGTTAAATGACTAATTAGGCTGATCCTTATGCATGTTTAAGGATTGATTTATTTCGTTCAGCTAGGAACTAAATTTCAAATGTCGCTTAGTTTATTATTTATAAATTCTAGTGTTGGCGATTGATCTCAACCACGTAAGTAATAAAAGCAGATGGCGCATCGAGTAGGAAAAAAAAAAGGCTAACGTAATAATTTTTCGCCCGCCCCTTTTGGCTGACGTAATCAGAGATAGATATGCTGCTGAGGTAGTATTGTGAGTTTTTTTGAGTTTAGTTTTGAACATGCGTTAGAATATTTAAAGAAGACTTAATTTTAAAGTCTTGGGCGTTGACCCACAAATTTTTGCTGCGATGAAATATATTCAAATACACAAGTTTTATATGATAAATTTATTACTAGAAAAAAGCTTCTATACAGTTCTATACAGTTATACTGTCAACTGTGGAAATATTCTAATTTAAGCCGGTTTGGTTGAGATCGCTTCTGCCAACAGAAAAGGTATAATTTAAAATGCGGGAGGTACAGTTCAACCGTGCCACATATTTTGAAAGTGAGTTAGTTTTTTGCACTTATAGTATGATTATTTCTCTGTAAATATTGTAATATAGTTGTGTATGTGTTCTAAATTTAATCTTGTATATAGTCTAAACTTAAGCTTATTGTGTGTGTATTCCAAATTTAAGCAGTGTAAAATGTTTTTAAGTCATTGTATTTAAATATTCCATTAAAATTAAGATTTATTAATTTGTTTGTTTTAAATTTGAAGTCTAGTTTTGTTTTATTTAAGAATAAGAATTAGCCGCCCTGCGAGCACGTCATCGCAGTTTCGCGGCACATTTCTATGTCGGTTTTGTTTTCGTTTTTTTTTCTTTTGAGTTCTGACATAGAAAATGGCGAGCCTGCCAGGATTGTGTTTTTGATTATGATTTTTGATTTCGGTTTTGAGAAATAATCATACCATTTGATAGTTGTATTCAGGTTAGGAATAACTGATGCTGCATATTTAGTATTTATATTTTAAATATACTTTCGTTTTCATACGTTAGCAGTAAGGGGAATTTTAATTTATTGTATTAAATTAGAATTATAATATTGTGCTTCCTGAGCTTAGAATTTATGAGAATACGAGTCATTGTTAGAAATATTGATAAGATTGTAAATTGAGATTTTGAGTATATTTCCATTTATATAAAAAATGAATGTTGAGACGTTAAAGAAAAAACGTGCGACGGCACGCAGCAGCTTTACTAGAACAACTAAGGTTTTAAAGGACGAATTAAAAAAGGTCGAACCGGATAAATCCGTTTTAGATGATAAATTTGTTAAATTACAAACAATAATAACTGAATTAAAATCTTATGATTCGGAAATGTTAGATTTAATGATAACAGCTAAGGCTACTGACGATGATTTAGAAACTGAAGCTATAAGTTGCGAGGAATATTCAGATGAATTTATAACGCTCAGTCGCCTAATAAAAGAAAAAATGGATAATTCGGACTTTAAAATTAGTACGAGCTCTAATGTTGATAGTAGTGTAAATACATGTAATGAAAAACGTTACAAATTACCGAAAATTCAAATTAAAAAGTTTGATGGTCAACTGTTAAGTTTTCTTTCGTTCTGGGGTCAGTTTAAAAAAATCCACGAGGATAAGAGTCTGGATGATGTTGACAAATTTCATTATTTGGCACAATCAATGTTACCGGGGGCTCGAGCTTATGAGTTAATTGAGAGTTATCCCTTAACTTCGGAAAATTATCCGAAAGTCATTTCTGCGTTTGAGGAGCGTTTTGGTAACAAAGAAATTTTAACTGAGATATATGTGAGAGAATTGTTAAAATTAATTATCCAAAACGTGCGTTCACAAGGTAAAGATAAATTACCCCTGATGTCATTGTTTGACAAAATTGAGTCCCATATCAGAGCTCTTGAGTCTTTAGGTGTACACCAAGACTCCAATGCTGCTTGGCTATATCCCATGGTTGAATCATGTTTATCGGCTGAAATGATTAGGGTATGGCAGAGAAGCGTTTTGTTTAGTAACGATGGACCACGTCTCTCGAATCTCTTAGAATTTTTGAGAAAAGAAGTTGAAGGGGAACAGAGAGTCAAACTTGCACGGTCAGGGTTTGAAATTTGTCCTTCCTCCCGTGAAGAACGCCCTAAAGAAGTCAAATTCAAAAATAAAAAACTTCCCGTGAGTGCTGCAAGTTTGGTAGCAACCAGGGAGCAAAAGTGTGTTTTTTGCGGAAAAAATCATGAGAGTAAAGAGTGTTTCTTGGCTCGGTCTTTGCCCCTAAAGGAAAGGTTAGATAAATTAAAAGAGTTAAAGTGCTGCCTACGCTGTCTTAAGCCTGGACATTTTGCTAGGGATTGTAAACAATTTATACAATGCCATTTGTGCAAGCGATCTCACCCTATAATTTTATGTCCCGAGATTCAAGAAAAAAAGAGTGAGAGTGCAGCGAGTGTAAAAAGCTCGACTACGGTACAAACTACTATGTCTACACCTTCATGTATAAAAGAAGTCCTCCTTATGACATTAATGGTTGAAGTAGTGTCAGGGGGCATGAGGAAAAAAGTCAGGTGTCTTTTAGATTGCGGTTCTCAAAGGTCGTATGTTCTGAAATCTACAGCCGAAGCTTTAAAATTAGAAAACCTTTCCTCTGAAAATTTAACTCACACGCTGTTTGGGGGAACAAGAACTGAGTCTAAAAATCATAAACAATATTCTATGAGAGTAAGTCCTGTAGGAAGACGTACGGAATATCAGTTCTGCTTTCTAGATCAAGAAAAAAATTGTGGAGGGATACCACGCGTCTATAAAGGTCCTTTATTGAAGGAATTAAAAAAGCACAGAATTTGGATTTCAGATGTGGGTGAGGGTTACCCGGAAATAGAAATTTTAATAGGTAGCGATATTTATGGACAGATTCTAACGGGTGATGTAATTCAACTTAATGGGGGTTTGACAGCCATTAATACTAAATTGGGTTGGACTTTGTGTGGAGAACCAATAGGATTAAATGTTCAGAGTTTTGAAGGTTGCACAATCCATGTTAGTAACTAATCTTCATGTTCAAAACATGAAAGTTTCTGATATGTGGAGTTTGGAAACAATTGGTATTGCAGATGAAGCGCAAACGTTTTCCAAAATGGTGGAGGATCAATTAGCTCAGGAACAATTTTTGAAGGGGCTTCATAGAAACGAAGATGGGAGATATTGCGTAAGCTTGCCTTGGGTTCAAAAATTTCCACCTAACATTGCCTCTAATCGGCATATTGCAGAAAAAAGGCTTTTTGCCACTACTCGTAAATTGAAGAAATTAAATAACTTTGACGAATACGATAAGATATTTAATGAATGGCTGTCTGAAGACGTAGTAGAAAAAATCCCTGAATCTGAAAATAATATAAAGGGACATTACTTGCCACATCATCCAGTTATCAAGTTAGATAGTTTAACTAGCAAAATTAGGCCCGTTTTCGATGCCTCGTGCAAATCCGATAATTCGTTGTCGCTAAATGATTGTTTAATAAAAGGTCCGAATCTCGTAGAAGAAATCCCAGCGATTTTAATGAGGTTTAGAGAAAAGGCGATTGGCGTAACTTCGGATATTAGGCGAGCATTTTTACAGATTGGCATAAAGCGGGAAGACCAAAATTATCTAAAATTTCTTTGGTGGGAAAATAAAAATATTTGCGAATTCCGTCATAAAAGGGTTGTTTTTGGGGTTACCAGTAGCCCATACCTGTTGGCAGCGGTGATCTCATTCCACCTTAAAAATATGCCAACAGAGTTTGAAGTTGTTGCCCAAAAGCTTTTAAGTTCATTTTATGTAGATAACTGCGTAACTTCAGTTGATACGAGCGCAGAACTTGAAAAGTTTATGAACCAAGCAACTAATATTATGGCCGAAGCCAAAATGGACTTACGTATGTGGACATTTGGTCCCGAAAATGAAAGTTTATCTTCACAGAACACTGATCATGTCTCTCCCGTTTTAGGTCTTCAGTGGGACCGTATAAATGATGATTTATTCATTCCATTCAAAACGGATCAAATATCATCAGACTTATCAAAAAGAAAACTGCTAGCCATAGTTCATTCGGTATTTGATCCACTAGGTTTCGTTGTGCCAATAATGGTACCTGCAAAGTTAATACTTCAAGAAGCCTGGGCAATTAAGGCAAATTGGGACTTACCTTTGCCAGATGAATTAAAAACTCTGTTCTTACGATGGTACCAGGGACTGTCTTGTATTTCACAGCTTAAGTTTCCTCGTCGTATAGGTTATGGAAAAAGAGATTCTTGGTCACTTCATGTATTTTGTGACGCCAGTAGAAGCGCTTATGCCACCGTTATATTTTTAAGAAGTGAAGAAGATGGAAAGGTTTATGTGAAGTTCGTTGCAGCAAAATCTCGTGTATCTCCATTGAAGAAGGTGACAATTCCGCGATTGGAATTGTTAGCATGTGTTTTAGGTGCACGTTTAGCCAAATACGTTGCTGACGCTTTGTTCTTAGAAGAAGTTCCCATCCAATACTGGACGGATGCAACTGTAGCTCTTTGCTGGATACAACGAGACGAAAACTGGGGTGTGTTCGTGAATAATAGAGTCAAGGAGATTCGAAGTCTGTCGAAGAAAGAATGCTGGAGACACATTCCAGGAAAAATCAATCCTGCTGATATAGCCTCTCGTGGCTGTACCTCCCAACATCTGTTACGATGCGGTTGGTGGGAGGGTCCTGAATTTCTGAGAGCTACTCCCGAGGAGTGGCCTGAATTTAAATTTTCACCAGATGAAGAATTAATCGCATCAGAGTTAAAAAGAACAAAAATTATTGACCTAAGCGTGAAAATAGAGAGACCTGAGTGGTACGAACGTTTTTCTAGTTTTTCCAAAATTGTGAGAGTTTTCTCCTGGATGTTGCGGTTTGTGAATAAACTGAGAAAGAAGCCTTCTTATAATACTAATACTCTAACAGTGGAAGAAAAAACTAAAGCTGAGATGATTCTGTGGGGTATAGAACAGAAAAAGTATTTTAACGAGAAAGAAAATTCCGTCCATGGTCTGCTGGTGGTGCGAGGTGATGACGATGTTCTTCGTGTGAAAACTAAAATCATCGAACGTGATGATGAACTCTCCTTTCTATATCCAGTTCTTCTTCCGTCCAAGCATTACCTAACTGAATGCCTGATAACAGAATATCATATACAGTACTGCCATGCTGGTGTGCAGATATTGGCTGCCAAATTAAGGCAGCAATACTGGATAATTTCTTCAAAAAGAAATATAAGATCTTGCGTAAGCCGTTGTGTCGTATGCAAAAGATTCACGGCAAAAGCTTTAACTACTCCACCAATACATTTACCCCTTGACAGAGTAAGGGATTCTGCGGTTTTTGAAATAACGGGAATTGATCTCTGTGGCCCTCTGCTTTTAAAACCAAAGGGTAAAGCCTGGATCGTGTTATACACTTGTGCAGTGTACAGAGCAATTCACCTTGAGCCCCTCACGGCACTCAGCACGGAGTCCTTCCTGCAAGCTTTCCGAAGATTCATCGCTAGACGAGGACGTCCGTCAACGGTGTATTTCGACAACGGAACCAATTTCAGAGGAACGGACAATGCATTGAAGCGGCTTGATTGGCAGAAAGTCACTGAAAATGAATGTTATCCAATCAAGTGGAAGTTCAATCCCCCTACTGCAGCCTGGTGGGGGGGATGGTGGGAGCGTCTTATTCGTTCAATTAAGACTTTGCTCGTGCGCATTTTAGGAAGATCCTCGGTGAATTTTGAAGAGCTTTTAACAATCCTTTGTGATGTTGAAGCCACAATAAACAGTCGTCCATTGACTTACGTTTCAGATGATTCTGATGAGCTCATACCTTTGACACCCTCCATGTTTTTGCAAGATATAAAACAAGTGGGAGTGCCTGATCTAGATTCCATCGACTCCAATAAACTGAATGTGCGTGTGAGTTATTGCAACACTTTGCGACAAGAATTGAGAAATCGTTTCCGCAAAGAATATTTGGGCCAACTCGTTCAAAAGGCCAGTGTTAAATGCCAAGAACTGAAAGTGGGGGACGTTGTCCTCATCGAAATTGAAAATAAAAAACGTGTGTTGTGGCCCATGGGAAAAATTGTGAAAATCTACAATAGTAGGGATGGTGCTTCCAGAGTAGTGCAGTTAAAGACGAACAACGGTTGTTTGACACGACCAATTCAAAAACTTTATCCACTAGAGGTTTCAACTGCTGGAGATCCTGTGCTCACCCTTACAACGGAAAATAGATCGAGATATGGAAGGTTGCTTAAACCCCGTAAGAAATAATGTTTAAGACTGTAATAGAATGACTTTTATTTGACATTTAGTTATTAGAAACTCTAATTCATCATGTTATATCATTTATATATTGTATTTTAATTTAGTTCTTACTATTTTGTTTTTCATGTCTTTTTATTTAATCTAGTAAAGCTCAATTTAACTTTCATTTCTAATATTAAGAATTTTTTTGTCAATTGTGAAATAGTTGATTTTAAGAAAATCAAGGTGGGAGGATGTTGGCGATTGATCTCAACCACGTAAGTAATAAAAGCAGATGGCGCATCGAGTAGGAAAAAAAAAGGCTAACGTAATAATTTTTCGCCCGCCCCTTTTGGCTGACGTAATCAGAGATAGATATGCTGCTGAGGTAGTATTGTGAGTTTTTTTGAGTTTAGTTTTGAACATGCGTTAGAATATTTAAAGAAGACTTAATTTTAAAGTCTTGGGCGTTGACCCACAAATTTTTGCTGCGATGAAATATATTCAAATACACAAGTTTTATATGATAAATTTATTACTAGAAAAAAGCTTCTATACAGTTCTATACAGTTATACTTTCAACTGTGGAAATATTCTAATTTAAGCCGGTTTGGTTGAGATCGCTTCTGCCAACAGAAAAGGTATAATTTAAAATGCGGGAGGTACAGTTCAACCGTGCCACATATTTTGAAAGTGAGTTAGTTTTTTGCACTTATAGTATGATTATTTCTCTGTAAATATTGTAATATAGTTGTGTATGTGTTCTAAATTTAATCTTGTATATAGTCTAAACTTAAGCTTATTGTGTGTGTATTCCAAATTTAAGCAGTGTAAAATGTTTTTAAGTCATTGTATTTAAATATTCCATTAAAATTAAGATTTATTAATTTGTTTGTTTTAAATTTGAAGTCTAGTTTTGTTTTATTTAAGAATAAGAATTAGCCGCCCTGCGAGCACGTCATCGCAGTTTCGCGGCACATTTCTATGTCGGTTTTGTTTTCGTTTTTTTTTCTTTTGAGTTCTGACATCTAGTTCACGATACTCATACATTTATTTTAATGTTACGGAGATTCATTACTCAGTGAAAATATAATGTTTGAGATCAGTCGCGTTGAAATTGGACTGTCCGTTGTTGAGATATGGAAACGAGACATAGTTAGTTAAAACACCGTAAAAGGGGGGGCCTGAGGGGAGGCGTGGGGTTCAGTGCCCTTCGTTAAATGACTAATTAGGCTGATCCTTATACATCTTTAAGGATTGATTTATTTCGTTCAGCTAGGAACTAAATTTCAAATGTCGCTTTGTTTATTATTTAAAAATTCTGGTACATGCTACTCATACATTTGATACCTCGCCCTACCTCATACCGAACTATACACAATACATGTACATACTTATATACAGAGGTGTCGGTTACTGTAACAGTGTCGCGAGTTCAATGGTTTTTTCCCATCTCAAAAAATGCCCAACTTGCCTAAAGAAATTTTCACTTCAAATATACAAAGGTGTAGGTAACAGTGACGGTCATTAAGAGTGTCGCGAGTTCAATGGTTTTTTCCCATCTCAAAAAATGCTCAACGCGCCTAAAGAAGTTTTCACTTCAAATATACAAAGGTGTCGGTAACAGTGACGGTTACATTAAGAGTGTCGCGAGTTCAATGGTTTTTTCCCATCTCAAAAAATGCCCAACGCGCCTAAAGAAGTTTTCACTTCAAATATACAGAGGTGTCGGTAACAGTGTCGGTTACATTAACAGTGTCGCGAGTTCAATGGTTTTTTCCCATCTCAAAAAATGCCCAACGCGCCTAAAGAAGTTTTCACTTCAAATATACAGAGGTGTCGGTAACAGTGACGGTTACAGTAACAGTGTCGCGAGTTCAATGGTTTTTTCCCATCTCAAAAAATGCCCAACGCGCCTAAAGAAGTTTTCACTTTAAAAAAAATCTACTTAAAATCGCATAAAAAATCGCTAAAAATTCAAAAATCGCAGAGGGTACAATTTAGTATATAATGGGCTAAAACATAGTAACCGGATATCTTTCACGAATGTTAAAAAATCACAGCGGAACACGAAAAAACGGTTCCGCTCTCAAAGCTGGTAGACGTGGATGTGCTGGGTTTGAACTCCATCGCGCCCTTCGGCCGCATCGTTCGGAGTTTTTCGTGGTTTTCTTCGGACTTTGGGTAACCTTGTATAAATATGGGTTAGTTTCCCTTATAAAAACCTCCCCATGCTATGGGCCTATCTCCTCGGCGTATATCCCTCGAGTAGATAATCGACTGTAATAAACAACACCATCAGTCTTTTATCCCAATTTACTGAATTTTGTCCTCGGCTAATTTTGAATTTTTTGTGATTTTAGCTTTTTTTCGCGTTAAATCTGTCGCGATTTTTTTGACATTCGTAAAAGGAATCCTGTTTTAATCTTTTTGCCCAGTATAATATTTTGTCCTCTGCGATTTTGAATTTTTTACGCGTTCCGCGGAGATTTTCTGATATTCATAAATGCAATTCGGTTTCAAATCTTTTATATCAATATAGTAAATTTTGTTCTCTGCGATTTTTAATTTTTTACATATTTATTACGCGATTTTTTTACAATCGTAAAAGGAACATTCTTTTATCCGAATATAGTAAACTTTGTCTTCTAAGATTTTTGAATTTTTCGTGAATTTCTTTTGATTTTTGTAGTTTTTTTCTGTTTTTTTGCTCGCTTTTTTCACGTTTTGCGGTGATTTTTTGGCATCTATAGAAGGAATCTGGTTTCAAACGTATATAGTTCAATTTTAAAAAATTGTTCTCTGGGATTTTTTAATATTTTGCGAATTTTTTATGCGATTTTTAGAGATTTGTGGCTTTTAACATTCGTAAAAAAAATCCAGTTTCTTTTTTCTTTCTTTCTTTTTTCGCTAAATATAGTAAATGTTACTCTCTACTATTCTTGAGGGGCCTCCGTGGCCGAGTGGTTAAGACACCATTCCGCTAATCGCTTGAGAGCGTAGGAGTTAGGTCGGCGGGTTGGACTCCCGCCAGCTCCATTGCACACACTTTGTGGAGCTCCCGCATGTAACTCTCTGGTGTTGTAAATTTCCTTGTGGCTATCTCGTCCCTGTATATTGACGATGACTTATAAGCGGGCACTTGATGTCAAGCACACAAGTCAGATGTATGTTCTCAATAAACAAACAAATAAACAAACTATTCTTGAATTGTTTGTGTAAGTTTTACCTATTCGCATTTTGCGGTTATTTTTTCGCATTTTTTCCTGAAACTGAAGAACTGTTCGGTAGATTTAACTACTTTCATGATTAAACTGAAGTTGGAAGAATAACAACTTGACACTATAATAGGAAGAAATTGATTCCTATGACAACGTGAACGACGATGCTGCAGTTTTTTATTTTAATCTGGATCAAAAGATAAATCGCAATAATTCAGGTTCGTTATATTCGAGATCGGAGAGGGGAAGCGGGGATATTCCGCACAGGTCTATACTGTCGAAGGCAGTGGTGCCTCCAAACCCAGGTTCATTTGGGAGAAACTGGCCAGCGAAGCTCCGCTACTATATTAAATAATTACAAAATATAATTTATATAATTAGATTTGTAATTTATAGAGATAAGAGAAACCGATTAAAAAAGAGCAACAGGTTGAACATAAGGGGATGGCTGCTAGTGTAATCACGCGGGTCCCGAATGAAATTAAAAAGCATTTTTTTAAACCTTTGAATAAAAAAAAATGGAGCATTAAAGTTTTGAACCTTGCGTCCCACACTTTTTTTCACGCATTTAGCCCCCCCCCCCCCCCAAAAACAAACAAACAAACAAACAAACAAACCAAAACACTAAAATAAGATTTATTTTTTAAATAGAATTTACAGCCTCCAAAATTTTTTCTATCTAGGGACTTTTATAAAAAATGAGGGCTATAGAAAGAAAGCGACCATCTGCTTTGGTTGAAGGAAGTAATAGTAGAAATTATTGAAATTCCAGTAAGAAAAATGATAATTACCAATACCTACTTTTTCAAAATTTGACCAAGATCTTTAATGAAAAAATGAATTTGATTAAAACATAAACTAAAATTTTATTTAAAAATATTTTTTTTTTCAAATAATTTTAAAAGTTAAACTTCGTTATTCTGCTCAAAGGTCTGTAATAGCTGATTACTGGGCTCCTGACTTTGCCAAGCCCAGTACGCTTAGGGCCGGGCCCGGGTTTGGAAATTTTGGCCCGTGCAGATCTCTATTGTGAGGTCTGGTACAGATGTTTGAGGGGCTCTCTCCCATTCCCCTACATAAAGTATATGCATGCATATACATAATACAAAATCTGTCTTTACAGGACCCTTTTCAGCGTAGTGTCCAATATAATTGTACCCCTTATCGACTTCTGTGAATTACTGAAAGCTAATCCCTGATAAAACGACAATGCCTAATGAGACATGGAGTTCTAGTCCAGAGGCACTTTTGCCTCAAGGTATATAGGCTGCGGTTGGTCCTTTCTAGGAAAACAGGAAGTTTCTTCGTTCCTGTTTACTTGTAAAAAGAATGATCAAGGACGTGACGTGACAATTTTTTCCCCTCAGTATAGGACAAGAGATGAGACCGGAGTTTTCAATAACTTTGTTAAAAACTTCTAGGAAATGATTTTTTTTTTTTAGCTTGTAAAAGAAAGAAAATGTATGTGCAAGTTCCGATTTGGAAGATTATATAATTTCTTTTTTTTCTTTTTCTTTTTTCGTTCAGTCTGGCCCGGGGTCCCTTTGCTCCCGGGCCCCTGGGCAGTTGCCCCCTGCGCCCCCCCCCCTTGCCGGCCCTGTGGGTGGACACTGAAGTAAATCGAGGTAGGTAATACCAGTCATTGATTATTCGGCAAAAAAGAACGGTCCGTAAACAGTATACAATGTTACAAACTAAAAATTTAACATTTTTCCTTTACAATAACATATTACTTATAATTTTCTGTTTGCAATTATGGAATATATTAAATTTTGTAATCGGATGATTATTTCCTGATAACCCTGTATATATGGGTGTTGTTGTTATTGATGTGTTTTAATCTGACTTGCATTTAGTATTCTGACAAAAATTGTTTAGTCTAGCTTATTTCATGTTTCTTATCTTCATTTTAAAGAACATAGCATTGGCTAGTGTTAGGCGCAGCATCCGGCTCTTTCTAAGATCAGCAAGATGCACAATGCCATTTTTAAATGGAGTGAAATGTATCCCTGTTTGTGTCCAAAGATCTCTTGTAAAAATCCTCCCCGAATCGCAGTATTTGAAAATCTGTGTGCCCAAGAACTTGCAAAAACTATAGAATTTCCTTATTTGTTTAGGTAAAACAGGTTATACAACCATGCAGTACTTCAATTGAATTTTTCTAATTCAAAAATCATTCAAAATTGTTTATTTATTTATCATACATAAAAATTACATTAAAAAAATCTCTTTTAAACATATTAACAGTTAGTATTCCTCTTCTCCCTCCTCTTTTCTTTCTACAGTGAACACTAGTTGTGGTAACAGACTCTTTCAAATTATTCTTTACCCCCTCCCCTCCCAGTATTTTGTTCTGCAAGTGCCCTTGATCCTAAGACCAACAAATAAAAAAAAATGGAATATTTCAGACGTATCAGTTTTAATTTTTAATGTGATAATTAATTTTCATTGCTATGGGAACTAGATAATTAAACGCTTTACGTCATTACTAATTTTCTTGAATTTCTTTTGTCAAATTTAAAGGCAATAGAAGCTCCCTAATGCTACATGTGATCATCCGTATGAAATTTTATTTTGGAATATCATAAAATGTAATTTATATAACAGATTTCTTTTCCCAAAATTCAGTTTTTTTTTAATGCCCAAACTAGCTGAGGACAACCCACTTCGCTGGTTTTTTTGGTACATCTGTGCAGTTTTTTTTCAATATTTAATACATAAGACGCATTAAAAGACATTTATTTTTCTTTCTTCTTTTATTTTTTTAGAACACCTTGGTCGAAATATGAAAATGCCCTAGGTCGACCGCTTTCAACCACCATATTTCCCACGCTCCCATAGAATGGTCCTCGAACATTCCAGAACGTTCTCGATTATTCCGGTCCATATGTAAATCTAATAAAAAATATGTATATGCGTGTATATATATATATGTAAAAAAATATGTGTATGTATAAAATATAAATAATATTTTTGTACGTTCTAGAAAATTCTAGTACATTCTAGAAGATTGCAAACATTTTTTTTAGAAAACTTTGGTCAAAATATGAAAATGCCCTAGGTCGACTACTTTCAACCACCATTTCTCCCAATCCCCCACAGCTACCAACATGCAACCACCATATAGTGCACGATGGGCGACTCGAGGCTACTATCACACTCAAACACCAGTGGTCTGCGCTGGGTAGTTGTGGCTGCAAAGTGAGTTATCGTGACACCCACGTCTATTTTTATACTGAAAATGCGCTAGGTCGATCACTTTCAACCACCATATTTCCCACAGCTACTGAAATGTAACCACCATAGTGCACGATGGAAGATTCGAAGCTACTACAACACACAAAACACCAGTGGTTTGCGCTGAGTAATTTTGGCTGCAAAGAGAAATAACTATTAGGTAGCTTTCAGTACAAAAAAGCTACCTACTGCAGCCATTTGGAGGAAAGCAATTCCAAAAAATTTTGGTTTACTTTCACCAATCATGAGCCTCAGACCCCCAAACTACCTTCCGTTCAAATGCTGATTTATATATATATATATATATATATATATATATATATATATCTGACATATGTCATGCTGTAACTTTCTTATTTTTGAACCAAATCGGACGTGAATGAGTATGTATATACAGGGCCGTAGCTAGGGGGGTGCCAGGGGGGGGGGCTCAGCACCCCCTGAAAATTTTTGAGCCCCCCCCCCCCTGGGAAAGTTGGAAAGGCCGCCAAATGAAATTCTGTTTCAAAAATCCAAATGAAACTCTGTTCAAAAATTGAACTTAGTTTTGGAGGCTCTTTACAGTTTTGCATAAATACTAAATTGTAGTATTGTTTAAAAATTGCAAATAAGTGCTAAAACAGGTACACATCCTATCTGCACATACTCAGAATTAGCAACCTTTTGCTGATGCAAACATTGACTTTTGCATTAACACAAAAAAGGGGCAAAGGGTATACCCTAAAAAGTATATGCTATAGTGTTTTTGAGAAGAGGGTATACTGAAATTTTTCATTTTGCAGCGTTTTTCATTATTAGCATAAAACAAAGTTATTCTAATGAATTATAGCCAATTTAAATACAAGTGGTTTTAGCTTTTGACTAGACACAAAAATAATTTAAAAATGCAAAATACACCCTTGATTATTCTAATGTTTTTTATCATATAATAACATAACTTTAGAATCCTGAAGGGCAGGGAATATTCAGAAAAAAATTAAAGGTTGCAACTCTTTTGAAACAGGTGAAACAGCTTTTTATTTACTTTTTGACATCATCACTTATTATTTCACTAGTATAATTATACACTGAAAATTTTCATTCTGCAGCCAGTAATGTAGTAGCAAAAAAACCAGAGGGCATGCGCTTTAGGCAGAGGATATACCCTAAAAAGTATATGCTATAGTGTTTTTGAGAAGAGGGTATACGGTATTCCTTAAAATAAGAAGGTATTACATCCCTGTCTGCAGCTTTTACTTTTCTTAGCATCAAATAAAGTTATTATAAACAATTTAATAAGAAACTTAGGGCCTACATTATGAATATGCACTAATTTACCTTTCTATATAATACTTTGATCTGTGTTTGTGAGTGCATGTGTCAGAGAGAGAGAAATAGTATGAGCCCCCCCCTCCCCCTACATTTTCTTGAGCACCCCCTACTGTTTAGTTCTAGCTACAGCCCTGTGTATATAGGACATACCAAAGCCTCAATCGAATTCATTGGCCAGCTTCATCCGCCATCTTGTTTCAAAATGGCGGCCAGTTAAAAAATTTTAATTTTTTTAAAAATTCAAAAGGATGTACAAAAAAATTATAAATTGAAAAAAATGTTTCTGTTAAGTGATAGAATGTGATACAATGATTGAACAATTTTTGTTTTGGCTATATCTTAAAAAAATGGCTGAGATACGGCAGTTTGAAATTCTAGGGTGGCTGATATTTTGAAACAATCGGATATTTGTTATAGACCGGGAGGCGGCAGCACAGACAATCACCTCATCGAGTTCACGGCTGAAATTCCAGAATTAGTTAAAACTTGATTCGCATATTAAAACGCAATCGGTCTGCCAAGTCATATCTTGGTGGAAAACACCTGAAAACTCGATTTTAGCGGTTGGCTCGTAGGTTTACCATTGTGTGTTCCTGCTCCCAGTCCTCCATGTTTTCATACCTTTGGGTGCAGGAATATATCCTATTCTGTGCGTGCAACCACTTTGAAGGCAGGAGCAAGACAGTCTTCAGTCTTGCTCCTGCCTTCAAAGTGGTTGCACGTCTTCTTTGCATCTGACGAAAAAAGACAAAGTTCTTTCGAAAGGTCTTATGCATCCCTTATTTCATGGTGTTATTAAGCAGTTTTTTATGCTTTTATAGTATCACACCAGTTTGCTCAATAATTTAATATACATTATTTATTTATTTTATATTATTTACCTGTTTTAACAATGTTATCTATTTAACCAGTGCACCCGTGCGAGGATTTCGCACTGCAGTCTAATATTTTTTAGCAATATTATTTTTTTAGATACAGGATTAAACTTATAAAGAAAAATTAAGGATAAAAATATCTGAAAACAACATTAGTCAAGCGAGAATATCATCTCATTTATTCCTAACAATAAAATCCCAACGAAGACAGAAAAAGGCATGCGCGAGGGGAAAAGAAAAAAAATAACAATTGTATTTTAACTGCAATAGAGGATGGCGTCATCTTCTTCGGGATAAATACGGGAAGAAGAAAAATAAATTGAAATACACTTAAATTACAGTTCAATCTAATATAACAAATCATACCTTCTATGCTTACACGTGTAAAATACCATTGCTTCGATCAATCAATAATATTTCATTTCTTCTAAGCGTTTCAATTTCATTTTACCTCTTTTGTACTATTTATTATTTTTTATAATTATTGTTGAGCATCATAAAATGCGGTATTTTATTTTTGTGGCAACATTGATTTGAAAAAAGCTTTCATTTCATTTATGAAAAAACAATGCATATCATATATATTATTTCTGTTGTCAACACCCCTTTTTCTATGCACATACAGAACATGCAACAATGAATGAGATATCATTCGAAAAGTTTTTGAACAGGCTTCTGACATAGTACACTCACATTTCGTGAAAACGCGTTGTTGGATTAAAAGAAAAATTAGTTAATTAAAAATTCATGCTGAAACGTACCAGGAAATAATCACAAAGATCGCAGTGCGAAAGCTTCGCACGGGTTCTTCTGGTTTAATTAAACCGCGAACGATTTTTCTCCATGGACGTAATGTAACGGAATTCTTTTGACTGTCCCTGTAAAGTAACTATAAGTGCTATGCGCATCCTATTCCATATTAAGCTTCTTGTAATGTACCTTAGTAATATATATCAATTACAGTGTGTTTGAAATTGTGTAACATCATTAAAATAAACCGCAAATGATTTTCCCCCATAGACCATAATGTAACGGAATTCTTTTGAGTGTCTCTGTAAAAAAAATATAAGTGCTACACACTTCAGTTGAAATAGGGAACTTGCTATAGATAACGACAATAACATATAAAAAATTGCAGGGCAATCTGAGCATATTTACGGGAGTTAGAGCACGGGCAGACGGCCATACGGCCAGACAAACCGAAGTCATAAACACTTTTCAACTAGGTTGGAAAGTGTTAAAAAGTAACCACCGCCGCCGCAGCAGCTGTCAATGAAGATTTTGTGCCTTGAGGTCTTTCTGGACTAATATTTAGAAAACTATTGCATATAAAAATATGAAAATTGGTAGTTTTATAGAGAAATGTTTGATAAACAAGCTGAAACAGACAATTTTTAAATCGAAGAATTATTTTAAGAGATATTTGATACATGCAATTATTTTTTTTAATTTGACTCATTTTTTGAGGCTTTATTTCAATTTTTTATTCAAATTTTCATTATTTTGATGGAGATTAAATTCTTATTTCAAAAAGTCCATTATTTGAATTGTTGCCAATCTGTAAAATAGCATACATAATAATATTCCCTTTCAATTAAAAAATGCATTTACACGTGACTATTAAAAACAGAAATAAAACTTTAAAATAAAAATAAAATGATAACGTGTTAAAAGCAGTAAATATAGAAAATTACGTAATAAAAAATATACTTGCGCGTGAGTATTAAAAACAGAAATAATTAAATTATTACGTATTCAAAGCATTAAACGGGGAAACTTACGTCATATTTAAAATGCTGAAATAACAATATTTCCAAACAGTTTAAACTTAGAAATATATTTACACGAGAGATTAATTTATTACGACAAAACCTTTTACATATTATTGAAAATTTTAAAACAGCGTTATTAATAATGTGTCCCTTCAATTAAAAACTATATTTTTAAGTTTAATAATTACGTTTAAATTAACGAAATAACTAATAAATTGTTAAAATATCATTAAAAATACAGATAAACTTTGAATTAAAAATCACTCGATGACATAGCTAAAGCATCTGATGTCAATTGATTGCGACGCCACAGATATGCGCTTTTGGTGTTAAATCCTATATTTTGGAGACAGTTCTTTTCTCGTATAGAAAGTAGTAGACGGGATAATGGAGAAGTACCCAATTTTCTATAGCATCTTTATAAAATTCCCCGTTGCAGCTAAATTGTTTACTTAACAATTTCGCAGCAGTTGATTTCAAATGTTTAATTGATCTTATTTAATCACTCATGAAAACAGTTGTTAGCTGTTTCGACAGCAGTAGATTCCTCCTTAAAACCCCCCAGTCAAAGAAAATGAATGGAAACCCGATTACAGCAAATCGTTACTGGTCGTTTAATTATAATTCAATCTTCCGTAATCGTTTTAGAGTTGATCAAATTAGAGTGTTTTTAAAGTTTGCGTTGTCAGAACGGGGGTTGAGAGCGTAGCTCGTAGGGGGCAGAGCCCCCTAGTTGTCTAAAAAAATCTTTTAGTGTACTAAATATAATTCAGCAGGAAAATGGATTACACAATTAAAAACGACCTTTAAGCAATTCAAGCCCGTAGATGGTAATGTTTCGATTTCTTATAAAATTTGTCTATGCAACTTGAATGCATACCTTGAAATGCTATACCTTGAAATATTTCTATGCAACATATATAAATTTCAATATATTGGAAATAGTGTAACAGCATAGTAAAATACGCTGTAAACGATTTTTCCCTATAGACCATAATATAACGATATTCTTTTGGTGTCTCTATAAACGAACTATAAATGCTACATCCTTCGTTTTCAATAGGGGGGCATGCCATGTAAATCTAAAATGTATGAACTACGTAGAAATCTAAGACCACTTTTCAACTATGTTGAAAAGTTTCAAAAGAGTTTATTTTTAACACGTCCAATAAGTATACCTGATAATTTTATACAGGGTGTCCGAAAAGTCTGGAAACGGTCAAATAACTCGAGAAATATACATCGGATTGAAAAACGGCAAAATGCATGTTCAATATTTTTGAAAAATCTATTTAGGGATATGAAAGTTGCCCTCCCCCCCGGGCGGGAAAGGGGGGCAACTTTGAAATTTTAAATGATGACCCCCATTTTTTATTGCAGATTCGGATTATACGGGAAAAATACGTAACTTTTGTATTGAACATTTTCTTCGAAACATTGTAGATGGCGCTGTAGTCGAGTGCAATGCTGTGAGAATCGTTACCATTGCAATGTCTGGAGATGCTCGAATAACTTGAGAAATATACAGCAGATTGAAAAACGGAAAAATACGTGTTTAATATTTTAGAAAAATGGCAACTTTGATATTCCTAAATAGATTTTTCAAAACTATTGAACATGCATTTTTCCGTTTTTCAATCCGATGTATATTTCTCGAGTTATTTACCGTTTCCAGACTTTTCGGACACTCTGTATATGTAAGCATGGTAACGATTTCGAAACTTTTTACAGTTTCATTTTTTTAAAGAAAAAAATCATGTATCAGACTTAGATTATGAAACAGCTTCCAACAGTAGTAAAGTATTATTACACTGAAAAAAAAAAAAATGTTGATTTTACAGTATAATACTAGCATCCCAGCTGCCACTATTATACCTTAAAATTAACAGTAATAAACAGTAAAATAAGCAGTAATACACTGCCGCGCATGTAAGAATTGTCCTTTTTTCATATAAGGAAACGATATTTCTAAATATACAATAAAAAAAAAAAACATATAACTCACTAACAATCCATTTCCAGAAATTGTTGTGCATATCTGATAATGTGTGCGAATTCTGTCGCGCAGCCCTGTTTATGATCTATAGAATTTATACATAAAATAATAAACTAAAAATTAGATGAGTTTAAAAATGTATTACCACGGAAAACGCACTGCGAGAAATTATCGATCATAGTCATCCCTGTAACCGAATTCTTTTGTGCGTCTCTGTAAATGAACGATATATGCTACGCACTCCATAATCTATAGAAAACTTGTTATAGCGCGCGTTTCTTAATTTTCTTATATTTGAAGTATAATAACATCATTAGAATGCAAAGCAACCGATTTATCCCTATAGATCATAATGTAATGGAATTATTTTGTGCGTCTCTGTAAACGAAGTATAAATGCTATATATTCTATTGTCCTAAAAAAGCCTGTCGTAGTTCATCTCAGTGATGTTATGCTCTTATTAAGTTACAAATATCTTATTACCAATAAAATGCACAGTAATTGATTTTCACCATAGACCATAATGTAACGGGATTCTTTTGTGTGTCCCTTTAAACTAACTATAAATGCTACACACTTTATTTTAAATACCAAACATTCTATACTAAACCCCTATAACATATAAAATTTACATGTGGCTATCCGAGTTTATTTATGAGAGTTAGAGTACGACAAGACGGCCAGCCAGACAGACAAACAAATCGAATTCATAGACACTTTTCAACTTTGTTGGAAAATGTTAAAAAAGTTAAAAATAAATTTAGATATTCAATACGAATCAAATATTTTTCTCAAACCGAATTTTTTTCGTTTGTTTACTTTTATTAAAATTTCACATTATTTCAAAAAGCTAATTGATATTTAATCGATTTCCGTTTCAAAAAAGAAACGATATTGTTGCAAAGAGAATTCCTTCCTGGTTTAGCATACGACACGTTATACTGATGTGTGAAATCAAAGATTTTATTGTCGTTCTCATTTATTATATTAAACGGCACACTTTATCGCTTACTAGCTGACCCACCCCGTGATACCTTAGGTATATAGTACCTAACAGGTATACCTTAGGTATATAATTTTAATATATTTAATTAGGTATATGTAAGTGATTAGGTATATCTTAAATATAACTAAAATCAGTGTTGGACGATTTTATATAAAAAGAAAATCTTTAAACGATCCTAATGATGGTGGCCCCATTGCCTTCAGTAGTGTACACCCTCGAATTTCTATAATTTTATATTTTAAATGAAAATCTATCCAAACGAACTTAGAGTTGGAGGTTCCACGGGCATGCTGCAGACTAGGCCTGGGCGATATCTCAATTTCAATATCGTGATATATCCTCAGCTAAATATCGCGATATGACGATATACCGTGATATTAAAACTAAATATACAGAATAAGTAAAAGAATATTTTGAGAAGAAGAAAGAAAGAATAAAAAATCAGTTTTACTCGTATTTCCACAATATGGCTGGCTTTAGACGAAAGCGAATTAGGGCGACCGCTGAAATATATATTTATCTATATTTTTGGTAGATTTGTTATCCCGAATTCCGAGCTCATAACTAAAAATGCTGCTGAGATATAGTAAACAGGCAAAATGACCTAAAACGTTCGACCCCCAATTTAACTCCCTTAATTGATGAATTTCTAAAATCGCTGAAATATGTGTTTAATTATTTTTTTAGTAGATTTGTTATCCTGAATTTCAAGTTCTTATCTAAAACTGCTGCTGAGATATGACAAAAACGCGAAATGACTAAAAACTTTCGACCCCCATTCAACCCCCTTAGTGGTTGAAATTTAAAAATCGCTGAAATATGTGTTTAACTAACTTTTAGTACACTTGTTATCTTGAATTTCTCGCTTGTAACTAAAACTGTTGTTGAGATATGGCGAAAAGGCAAAATGACCTAAAACTTTCGACCCCCCCCATTTATCCCCCTTAGTGGTTGAATTTCTAAAATCACTGAAATACGTGTTTAATTATTTTTTTTAATAGATTTGTTATATTGAAGCTCATGCTCTTACCCAAAACTGCTGATGAGATATGGTGAAAATGTGAAATTACCGAAAATTTTCGACCCCCATTTAACCCACTTAGCGGTTGAATTTCTAAAATCGCCTGAAATACATGTTTAACTAATCTTTAGTAGAATTGTTATCCCGAATTTCACACTCCTACTTAAAATTCCTGCTGAGATATGCCGAAAAGACGAAATTATCTAAAACTTTCGACCTCCCCCCCATTATGAATTTTCAAAAATCCTTTCTTAGTACGTGCCTGGATTGTGTAAAGAACATGTCTTCCAAATTTCATTGTTCTAGGACAAACGGTTGAGGCTCGGCGTTGATTATGAGAAAATCAAGCTACTATTTTATATTTACTTAATTAATTAAAATAAATGATAAAGCGACATGAAATGTACCGTATAGTTTGAAACATTTTATTGTTAATTTAAATTTTCCATAAGGAATTAGTTAACCTTACGGATGAGATCCGATGATATTTTTTACATGAATTGAGAGTTCAAGATATGCATTTACTAACTTTGAAAACAATAGCCGTTAATAACCGCTAATTTAGAAGAGCTTCTTTCAAACGCAAATGTGTGTGTTTCTGTAAATGATGATATATTCATTTACCCCTTGTATAAAATGTATTCTACGATAGCTAAATTGCAAATGTAACCCCAAATTGTCATCTGCAGACATAAAATAATTCAAATTTGTATATCTGATCAATAAATTTATACCTGGATTGAAAATTATATTAAAATAAATCCTCTTCGACCTTATGAATAACCAGCATTTGGAAAATTCATATAAGAAATTTTAATTTCTCGAGGATTCCCTTGTCAAGAAAGATAATTATTAAGAAAAGCAAAACCATCAGATAAAGCATGATTTAAGCATTTTTTCTGGGATAAAAGTTAATCTTGATCGCAGGGGTTATTTCAATTGCCATAAATGCGTCCAGGTTGTCCTCAGAAATTTTTCTGTGAATTGTAATCAAAGAAACAAAAGAAGAAAAACCGAAGAAGTACACAGCAAAGCAAATCTTGAAATCTTTCCTCATGCTACCCAATCACAATAGTATGTTACTGGACACAGGAGTGCTTTTACAGAAGTCCAAGAAATGACATGGACTCTATATCTTGCAGCTAAAATAAACAGGTGCTATATAATTATCATGAAAAATTTATTGGAATCTCTCGACTGTTCAGGCTTTATCAACGTTTGTTCAAGCAAATATCTCGAAAATGCATTATACAACAGTCAAACATCCACACAAGAAAACACATCCGTCCTATAATTCGCTACAAATGGAAATTTCTATTCCTGAAATACGGACTCCTACTCCTACAAAGTTACAGAGACTTTTGGAGAAGTTCAATTGCAACGTTTATTAGACGACACCATTACACGATTCTTGCACTATCTGAAAGAAGTTGCTGAGACAATGAATGATGTCAAACTCTGTGTAAAATTGAAAGTGAGGTTGTGAGGGTTTTAAACAAAGAGAATATAAAAAAAGTTGGAAATTGTACGTCAAACGTGACAAATGAGGTGCGTTCGTACTATAGCTAGTTATATAAATATTCAGATCTTGATGATTTTTAATTCTGTGAAATGAATTATATCGTCTGCAGTTTAATTTCTGTAATGAAATAAGTATCTCGTTTCGCTTGACGATTAAACCTCGAAAGCTCCTATAGCAAGAAAGCACCGATTTTTTACTTACCCATCATACGTAGTATAGGGTAAGTCTTGTAATCGTTTTGAAAATCGAAAAAAAATTTTTGACGGATTTATACGTTTCAGACACTGGAGATTCCGAAAAACATATTTTTAGAAAAAAAAATTTGCCGTCCGTCTGTGTGTCTGTGTGTGTGTCTGTGTGTCTGTAAACGCTCTGTCTCCCGAAAAAATTGAGATAGAGACTTGCAATTTGGTATGTACGTAGTATGTAATAATGGGAAGAAGCCTATTTCATTTCAATAACCTCGATTAACCGGAACAATTTTTTTCGGACTCTCGAAATATTCGTTCTGATGAAAGGTATATAAAAATTTTCGAAATTGTTTATTTTAAGAAATGAATATAAAAGACAATAAAAAAACATAAATTTTGCATAAAGCATGAAGTCGATCGCATAATGAGTTGCTGAGATATTTGGAATCCTATTTTCCACACTCTTCGATTTTTCATGACCCTGTATTTCATCCAAATTTCACTTCAAAGATATATTTTAATTGGAAATTTGACGCTTAATCCGATGCAATAAACCGCTAGTTAATAGGATTATTATTTTTGGAGTTATAAGGATGTTTCTTTCAAGCAATTCAGTAATCGAGCCTTTAAAGTTTGTGACGTCATCAAGCCACGATTTTATTTGAATTGCAATGCACTTTATAAGTAGTTTACACATTTTTATTTTAATATTTTACATTATGCATATCCATGATGGGTAAGTATTACGGTGGCCCCCAACGACTATTACTTACCCATCATACGTAGTATAGGGTAAGTCTTGTAATCGTTTTGAAAATCGAAAAATTTTTTTTGACGGATTTACACGTTTCAGACACTGGAGATTCCGAAAAACATATTTTTAGAAAAAAAATGTTGCCGTCCGTCTGTGTGTGTGTCTGTGTGTCTGTAAACGCTCTATCTCCCGAAAAAATTGAGATAGAGACTTGCAATTTAGTATGTACGTAGTATGTAATAATGGGAAGAAGCCTATTTCATTTCAATAACCTCGATTAACCGGAACAATTTTTTTCGGACTCTCGAAATATTCGTTCTGATGAAAGGTATATAAAAATTTTCGAAATTGTTTATTTTAAGAAATGAATATAAAAGACAATAAAAAAACATAAATTTTGCATAAAGCATGAAGTCGATCGGATAATTAGTTGTCGAGATATTTGGAATCCTATTTTCCACACTCTTCGATTTTTCATGACCCTGTATTTAATCCAAATTTCACTTCAAAGATATATTTTAATTGGAAATTTGACGCTTAATCAGATGCAATAAACCGCTAGTTAATAGGATTATTATTTTTGGAGTTATAAGGATGTTTCTTTCAAGCAATTCAGTAATCGAGCCTTTAAAGTTTGTGACGTCATCAAGCCACGATTTTATTTGAATTGCAATGCACTTTATAAGTAGTTTACACATTTTTATTTTAATATTTTACATTATGCATATCCATGATGGGTAAGTATTACGGTGGCCCCCAACGACTAGTTTTTCTTTTAATTCAAATTTCTTAATAAATATTTTTATTAATATCTCCTAAAGTTTTGAGTCGATTTTCATAAAATTTGAAATGTCTCGACAAAATTCTGCGAAGATAATATATCTTAAATTTCAAACCATTCGGTTGGGTAGTTTTTGCGTTGTTATATGCGGACGGACGGACAGACAGACGGACAGACCAGACGACGACAATAGGTGCTATACGTATTTATATAATTACGAACGCACCTAAAAAGCTCAAAAAATGATTCCCATTTTGATGGAAAAATTTTTTGGAATTCATTTGTACTTTTTCAAATTGTTGTTCAGTCAAAGAAAGAAAAAATCGTTAGACAAAATCTAACGTCTTCCACGCTTAGATTCTGCCGACCCATAAGAATTGCGATTTTAAAGGATATCTAGAGAGCTGAAGTCTAAGAGAATTCGTGTAACGTGGATATTCTAAATTGGTATAAGTGATCAATTAAGATCCACTCTTATCTTGTATGAAACATATACCAAGTGAAAACAATCTGAATCATTTTTAAAGGCTTTAGCACTACTAATTCCTGTTGAATATTTGAGTACTAGATCCCATCAAAGTCAAATAAAATTGGATAGTGATGAAAACTATTACGATGGCAATTTTGTATCAACTGATGAATAACCTTCGATTTCGTTATCAAATATGTAAATATATATATATATTCATTTATGTAATATATAATATCATATTTGTAATATTTTGCTTAAATTAAATAAATAATATATGTGATTAATAAATACTTGATTTCAATATATCATTGATTTACTCTGCAAAAGCATAAATGGAGAATTTCCATTTTAGAAAAGATTAAGGTGTAAAAAGAGAACTTTCTAAAGTTGGTACAGTTTTCTTTTTAAATCAAATATAATGTAATTTAAAATCGATTTCAGAACTTTCAAAGATACATGAAGAAAAAACGTAAAAATCTAATAATCTATATCTATATATAAAAATATATATCTCCAAATTTTTTAAACAAATTAGAATATGACTTCAAAGATTTAAATTTTGAGTTATTCTGTATAAAAGGTTAGATTTATATTGATGGATAAAATACAATCGCAACCATTTTTTCATCACTAATTTAATCACTAATACTTTATTATTATTAAAGTTAGTGTTACATGTTACAACATGCTTAGACTGGTGCGACGTATGGCGCATTAAAATTAACGAAAACAAGACTGCTGCTGTCTATTTCTCTAGAAAATTTACCTATCCTAACAGAATAACAATTAAAAATACCACCATTCTTTGGACTAACGAAGCAAAGTACCTGGGGGTGACCCTTGACCAAAGACTTTCATTTAAAAAACACATCCTCAACATCAAGGGAAAGTCGCCGGAGCAACGATTGCACTCAAACCTCTTCTTAATAGTAAAACCCTGGCTATCCAGAACAAACTTCTCCTCTATAATTCATGCATCTTACCCATAATCACTTACGCATGTCCGGTCTGGGCCTTAATTTGCAAATCTTCCATGACTAACCTCAGTCAGCTACACAATAGAAACCTACGCACTGTCAGGAATGCCTCACGTTATCTTCGTAATAGTACCATTCGCAGAGACCTCAATACTACCACTCTTAGCCATAGAATCAACCACCTTGCCAATAAATTCTTTGATAAATTATATGATCTCCCTAACGAAATCATCGCAGAATTATCCGGATTATGACGCATCCGAGCCTCAACACCGCAAGCGTCCTAAATACTCTTGTATTACCGACTGTGACCATTAATGCTCACCACTCTGCAAAAAATTCTCCTCTTATCCTAATTCAAATTTGCTAATATATATATATATATAATGTATGGCCTATTTCACAAACAAATTAATTCCCATGCTATACAAAAAAAAAAAAAAAAAAAAAAAAAAAATGTTTAGCCTTATTTATAATTAAATTCATTCCTTGCTATACCAATAAATAAATAAATAAATAAATAAATAAATAAATTGTATGGCCACTGAAAAATCTCTCTCTCTCTCTTTTTTTTTTTTTTTTTTTTCAAGTTTTGACTACTTTTTCCCACTTGGCATTTATGTGCTGTTTTTTATCGAACATGTCCCGAACCCTATTTTTTAATCTTTAAACTTTATTATCAGTAGTAAATCTTACTACATTTATACCACTTTATTTTCTTTTATTTTCAGACTCTATCCTTAATCTCTTTTGCTTTACTATATTATTCCAAATTTATTTTCTACCATTATTTAAATTTTTTCTTCTTTTTTATTAATTGCTCATTGAAGTATTTTTACTCTTCCCAATGGCTCATTTTTACAAGACATTCTACTCACAATAGACTGGGCGTAAAGTTGATAGCAACTCGGAAGCCCTTTAACCGACATCACCTGTTCGGACATGTTACAATGATTTTTACATACCCTGTATATACAAAAAACATTTAAAAAAAAAATTATAAAAGTGTAAAAATATGATAAACTAATAAATTATAAACGTTCCATCATTTTTTCAGGAAGAAATATTTTTGGCCGGCTAAATCCGCCAAATTCCCCACTGTGCGTTGTGAAAAATTTGTTATAATTTTACATGAAAAATGATCTCTTATTACAACTTTCTTCTTGTTATTTTTCTCACACTAAGAATGGATGATTCACAACTCAATTCTTTCTTTGTATCACAATTTACAATTGCCACAACATTTATTGATACCCGTCAATTCAGACAGTTATTGTTTGCCACAAGAAAAAAAAATTCCATTGAAATTGTTCTTAACTTTAAACCGCAAGAGATCTGCCCATGAAAAACAGAATGAGAAGAATGACCAATGACTGTATTTTTAATAAAGTGGCTTTCTTTTAAGTATTGTTAAATTCTTCGAAGCACTGCGAGGTCAGAAGACGACGAGATTTTATTGGGAAGTCTCAATTAGGAGAATGACTTCTGCCAAAATTTCAACTATAATGTCGAATGTCCATTTTGTGTGAAGATGTTTTGAAAGTAATTTTCTAGTTTATGTATTAATACAAAAAGGAGGGGAGGAAAGGGATATTTATTCGGCATCTGCTAGTTCTGGGAATAGTGACAGAGAACGGGTCATGCATTAATTATTATGTCACGCAAATTTCGTGGTTTTTGACCCATCCGTCCACCTACGTCACAGGTTATCACACTTGAGTCATGTGCCCCCTTCTTCCCTGATGTTGTGACGTCATATTTTTTTGGCAATTGTTGTATGTAGTTAATCTATATTAAAAAGCAAAAGCATGCTCGTGAATAACGCTGATGTCATATTGACGGTGGCAACAGCTGACCAATAAATTTCCCTTCTACTGCATTTTTTTTTTTCCTAAGCACTGCACAATTTTAATTTTTACACCGTCGCATAGAAAAAAAAAAGTTTTTTCATAATTCCACGTTTGTTAAAGATGTTTAAACTGCGAAGTTTTAATTTATTGCCGAAACGTCAGTGAAGGCTTACTGTGGAGACCCGAAAAGTTTTTGGTTTCTGTCTGTCTGTCTGTTTTTTTGTCTGTCTGTCTGTCTGTTCCGCGATAACTGCCGTAAAAATGATCCGATTAGTTTGATTTTTGGTAGGTATGTTGGTGAGATACCCGGAATTAGCTGTATAGTTTTTAGTTACATTTGGTTCATTCGTTCGGAAAATATAGAACATTTCTTTTTTGATCATAATGCTTTCCTATGGGAATTCAGACGATTTTGAAACTTTTCAGTCGTTGAAAATAAAATGTCGCATTTGATTAATGTATTTAAACGGTAAGTTATGAAGGCTAAAATTTATCAAGTCAGGTGTTAAATTATTTAAATTAATTTGAAATTTTGTTTATACATTCGTCAGATTTTTTAAATTAGGTGTATAGTTTTTGGTGCAATTTTATACATCTGTTCTAATAATATAATACATTTATTTTATCACTTTTTTCAAATATTAAAATGCATTCATTTTTATTTTCCTTTTCAATTTAACAGTAACCTAGCAACCATATTTCAAAGAATATCAAAATGATAAAATTCAAGTAACTCAGACGATTTTGCTACAATATTTTATTCGCAAAATAAAATATTATTGGAGGATTTTAATATTTTATTGAAATAAATGAGAATTTATTTTGTACAAGTTACCTTTTAACTACTATAGAATGATAGCCGAAACATTTTTATATGGGATATTATTAATTTTCTGGAAGAGATGTAGATTTTTCGTGGTTAAAAATTAGTATTATTTTAAAAATAGAATGTAATATCTCGTACAACGAGATAGTTAATCTAAAGAAATTAGCGTAGTAAAACGCATCCATACAGCCTGAAATAGCACAATTACTGGAAACTGAGATCATAAAATGCTATCACAAAAAATACATTAAAGCGCCAAATCAAGGTTGCTATTTAGTGAATTGGCAGTGGGCACGATTATGAATGATTACACAATAGGTTTAAAAGTTTCCAAATAAGCCTATTTTGGGGAGATTTTAGTATGCTATTGCCATCGAATTAGATCAGGATGTACTTAGGTCAAATAAATATTGTACAATGACCATCAAAACTGTTTTTCCGAAACAAAAATTGTAATAATACTAGATTTCTAAAATAGATAAGTAAATATATAGTAGATTCAGTTTACATTTCCATAAGTTACTTTTGTACACGAGATATTATTCAACGTATCAATCAGATACGAGTGTTTCGTGATTGGTAAATATTGCTATTTAGGTATTAGGATGACATGAAATTATTTTCAAAATTTTTGCTTATCGTAATAAAACCACTGTGCAGGACGAAATGGAAGATATACTAGAATCATTCACACAAATAATAGGAAATCACGAATGAAAATTTAATAAGATTACGGAGGGTTCAGTGGGGTTGAGCCCCCCACCCCCCCCCCACCCCCTGAAGAAATGTATTTTTTTTAATCTAAAAAATAGAATAAGAAATTCATAAGAATGTCAGAATATTATTGCATAAACCGTGTTTAAATTAACGTTTAAGTTCTGAAACCTTCGAATTATTTTATATGCATATAAATATATATGTAGTAATTTAAATAATTTAATTTGCGGATTGTAAGATATTAAATATTATGAAAAGTGAGTTTAAAAAACATTGACTTTCAGAGCTGACGTTGAGTCTCCTGATCTGTAGATTTACTAGTATACATACTAGGGAACTCTGCCTCTTACGAGCTACACTCGCCAATCCCCGTCCAGACACGCAGACTCTAAAAACCATGCTAATTTGCTCCATTTTAAAAAGATTACTCGGTTAGAAGAATAAATAATATTATAACGACCAGTGGTGATCTTCTGTAATCGGGTTGCTACTTTTTTTCCCATTTGACTGGGGGATTTTTCGGTGTCCAAGGCCACATCCATCGCTGTAACGACAGCTGATGGCTGTTTTCGTGATTGATTAAGAAAGAGAAATTGCACATTCGGAAATGAGATTATATAAAATGGTTAAGAAAAAAATGTCGCTGCCTCCCTTATTTTTATAACGTTTAAAAGAAAAGTTTTCTTTTAGATGCTATAGGAAAATCGTTTTAAATATGCCAGTTTAAATCTATCGTTTTAAATATGACTTAATTTTCACCATTAAATTATTTTTGCACGTAACATCTTAAATATTTTAAAGTTTTTTTTTTCTTTTTTAATATTTACACATATATTTTTCAATTGAAAAGTGTTTGTAAATATTATTGTTTAGGCTCTTTAAAATCGGGCAACAGTAGGTAAAAAATCGGCTTTTTCAAACTATGAATTAAATCTTTATTCAAATAATAAAATTTTGAGCAAAAAAAGAAAAAAAAAATTAAAGTGCACTATGCATATATAAATACTTCAATTAAAAACAGTACCAATATTTTTAATATATATATTCTTTTGTAATATAAACATGGACCTAGAACATTTTGTTAAGTAATGCATAGCATGTAAGAGTAACGCCTATATGCAGATTTTCCTCCTCAAAAGACGAAAATTAGCCTTCACAAATGTTTTAAGTCTACATATTTTTTAAGATACTAAAAATTAATACTGATTTACTAATATTCTGATTAACAAATTACAAATTTTAAAATTAAATCTGATGTTTTTTCAGTGACATTTAGTATTTTCTTTGAAAAATTAATTTATTTTCAGATTTGACATCAATCATACTTTATTTTTAAAGAAATAACCTTTACAAAAATCTTTTCATAATAAATTATAAATTTTTCAAGCATTATAATTAGTTTTTTTTTTTTTAGTTTCTTTTAAAAAGTTGTTTTAAAATCTAAACTCGTTACTTTCTGACACATTCAAGAAATAAGTTTTATCAGTATAGGTATAAAACTTGCAAGTCAACTTGTAATTCAAGATATTTTGGATTTTTAGGAAACAGAAAAACAATATTCGATTTTGTGCCCTTGAATCCTAATATGTGAAAAAAAAAGGGTCTTTAAAAAGTAAAGTATGATTCATGTCCAGTGTGAAAATATATAAACTTTTCAAGAAAAATGAATAGGATTTAAAATGAGTTTGTGAATGCGACAGAAAGTTAGATTTTACATGTTAGAGAAGTTCTGAAGGCGTAATTACATTTTTTTTCTGATTAACTTATTCGATTTTATATTAATTCTTCAAGTATTCAGTATATTTATAACAAAAAAAAAAAATCACTTCTTGAAAAATTTGAAATGCAAAAGTCGTAAAACTCATTTGTAATTTGTAAATTAATATTTTAGGAGTAATTTTTATGTACAATTTCAAAGTACATGATTTTTTTTTTTTGTTAAATTTAGTAATATTTTCAGGTTTTTTTTTTCTTTTTTAATACAGGAATGTTTGTTCGAAAAAACATTTAGCAAAAGACTGTTTAGTATTTTTCACAAATAATCTTTACTCTTTACGTCAATTTAATCCCCATGACAGGAAAAATTTGGAAAAATTCCTATCTGTCTATACCATTGGTGTCCAATAGCTCAACCGCGGGCTGCAGAGCTACCACAATTTCCAAATAGTAATCTACGCCTTATTTAATTGCAGAATTTCTGTCATTAAATGTGGCGAACATTTACTATTTAGAAATATGACAGCTATATACGACCCGCGTTAAATTTGTTGAAAACCCCTGGTCTAAACATATCAATGCTGAAAAGAGTTTCTGTTTTGCTTTAAAAAAGGGTGGAGTGGAGTGACATGTTTCATCCGTGTCATCATGCAACCAGTCATCATGCAATCAGTCAACTGATATTTTGACCTTGGCACAACTCTTTGGTCACCCAAAAGATTGGAAATTTTTTCATATAAATCTCTAATCTGTTTTATAATTATTTTTTTTTTCTATTCGGCGATATTTTCATCAAGGCGATGTTTTCGCAAACCTCGCTCGCTCTGCAATCCAAGCTATAAGCCCACCCTGTCAAATAAAAAGTTTTTCTACAGGTGCCGATGTACTGGGAAAACACATAATACAGGGTGCATCAAAAAATGCATACATACACTGTTTAACGGATCTTAACGTTCTCATTTTTCTTCCTTTTCAAAGTGTCATTAATTGGAAAAATGAGTGGACCAAGATTAACTTTTGAAAACAGATTATCTATATATTTAAAACGCTAAGGGATTTCTTTCGACAATCCGTCAGAACAAACTACTGCATCAAATTACACCATTCTTTTTTTAAATGAAAGATATATGGACACAGATTTGTTATCGTGCATTCGTTTGTTCGAAAATTTAATTAATTAGCTGTAATTTTCAATTAAACATTTACTTCTGCTTATGACGTCATAAGTCGGCAACTCCCACTTTTGAGGGCATAGAGTTTATTCCTTGAACTCTGTGGTTCACCAATCTTTTGACATTAGCTAATATCAACTAGGTAATATTTTAACATTGTAGTACAAATTCTTTAAAAGAAAAACTTAATTAGCTACAATATTATCATAATAAAATATCTAAACGTAAACATATCAATATGAATAACAAATCTCACGTAAAATGCTGCAATTTAAATGATTCCAATTGAAACAAGATTTGGAGAGTTATCCTTGACGCCCAGCTAACATAAAAGTACCTATTTTATTTTATTTATTTACACACATATTCAAATTTATTATAAAAGACCAGGTTGCCATACAAAGCAAAAATCGTCATTTAGGCGCCAAAAAATAACCCAGGTGCGTCTGCGATATATGTACTGATTTAATCAAAATTATTTTGGTTGCACCGCATATTGCAAAATTAATTAAATCGATGATTATTGCTTCTTTCTCAGATTAAAAATAAGAAAATTGGTACTTCTCTATTATCCCGTCGATCACTTTTCATAACAAAAAACTATCGCCAAACTGTAACGCCAAATAAACGGGAGAACGTTGCCATTGAAATATCAAAATAAATAAATAAATATAATACATGAATTTATGGACACAATTGTTATTTTAATTAATGAAATAACTAATAAATCAGTAAAACATAAGGAAAATAGACGCAAATCTCGAATTAAACACCACTTGATGACGTAACGAACACGTATAATGCTTCTGACATCAAGTAAATCGCACTTCATTTTCGGCATTTAATTTTACAGTTTGGCGATAGTTTTTTGTTATGAAAAGTGGTCGACCGGATAATAGAAAAGTACCAGAAAATTTAATGTTTAACGAAATTCAATTATTTGATCGATCGCAAATTTTGGTTCTTTTCCATTATACCGACACCATGCCATACATGTAAATATATGCTTGGCGACAATGGTGTCTGTATAATGGAAAAGTACTCATTTTTTTCTTAGTTCGGGCTATACCAAAAACAAACATTTTACGGCTAACAAAAAAATCGCCGAAAACGGCTGCTTCATCAGCTGTTATGACAGCAAAGTTGGATAAAATCTAATAACCTGAATTTTACAACGTTTATGCGAAACACCACAGAGAACACAAGCTATTTTTATATAAGTAGGGTATATTTAAACGAGAACTAACAATTTTCAATAATATAATGCATGAAAAAGTAAACAAATAAGTGATTCAGCAAATCATAAAAATATGTATTTCTTAATATAACTATAGAATACAGAAAAATATTCTGGTACCATCAAAAATATTCATTATCCCGTCGAAATTCCGTGCATTATCCCGTCGTCCCATTAAGAAAAAAAAACTATATGCAAATTAGGCACTTTTCGGTTAGCCGGCGCCAGTAATATATATATATATATATATATATATATAATAATAAACTCCAATGGAAAATTACTTGCAGAATCATTATCACAAAAGCCAACCAAAATCTATAAACCACATAAATTCAATACTAGAAAAACAAAACTATATACATTATATATATTTGTATATATGTATGTATATACTATATATATATAAACATATATACTTCATTGGCGCCCTGCTAACCAAAAAGTACCTCAAATAATTCGCCAAACTGTAGCGCGCAATAAACAAACGGAAGAATGTTGCCATTAAATCTCAAAAAAAGAAAAAAAAAATAATAATAATAAAATAATTAAGAAAAGCCCCATTTACTAAAGTATCATTTATCAGTAACTTTTAACAATAAAATTTACAATATATTAATGAAAACAGAGTCAAAAATAATCTTGGATATTTATTTATTTACATTATTTCTCTTAATTATGGAAAAGGAATTACCATCCTGATTATGTAAAGGAATGAAGAAACCATACAAATAAATTACACTTGAAAACATTAAAAATCTCCTTTATCTGCAGATTGATTTATTATTGTAAAAAAAATTCTTCATCTTTACATAAAAATTGATTAGCTTAAAACAATGGATGCGTTTCAGAAGATATGGATTTGAAACGAACAATGATTAAAGAAGACACTTTAAAAATTTTGATCAAAACATTTTAAAACTTTTTTTAACGTCGAATTTCGACGGTGCGTTTGGGGAGATGCAATGCACATGCGCATAGGAGCTCATTCGGTTGCATTATCACAAGGGGGGGGGGATGTGTGCCTTATTTAACATGTTCTTTTATTGACTGAATATGAGATGAACGTAGGGATATGCTATTTGTATGATACTTCATAGGTTCAGGAAATTTTCTTTCTTGCCGTGAGCAATAAGGCGGTAATGTCAAACTGATTTCCATTTTGTTTACGGATTGTTTGTTTGGAGTTTGCATCGGAAATAATAACGTAATTCACTGGGAGATTTTTTTTTAAATAAAATATTTGAAAGATTGTTTCATAAGCACCCCACCCCTACTTATGTAATAAAGAAGCTTATTTTACTAATATTGTTATTGTAATTCTTTCCGTCAAGTCTTGACGGGTACCATCTAGTTTATTTTAAAATACTACTGTAAGTATGAAAATGTAGCAGAAGCACAAAAACAATATCGCAGGCAGTTTCAGGCAGATACACCTGTGCGCGACTTACAATTCATCGGATAAAAATAAGTCTGAAACAAATGAATGTTCACAGACAACGTTCCGGAACCGCAACTGAGCAAGAATGAGCCACAACACCAAATGAAATGTTTGTTGACGTTTGAGAATTAATTGTCCACCGTTATAAGCAGTGTATTGACCAGAACGGTAAAAATTTTGAACATCTGCGTAGGAGGAAAAGTCATACATTTTATGTAGATTCTTTTACAATTTAAATATTAATTATACGTGAATAAAAAATGGAGTTATAATCATTCAAAGTGTATATACATTTTTCTGACGAACCCTGTATATTACACGATTAAAAAAAACATTAGGTTGCTTCACATTACTCCTTGAGAAGGAGTCGAGAATTGTCCGTCAATTTCTCTTCAGCTGTCTTTTTTTTTTTTTTAATTCAGATATTTTTCTAATTTAGGTTTCAGTTTGGTAAATGTTTCACTGAATAAGACACCTTTCCCTTCCATCTAGAGTTGCCTGCTCCAGTGTCGAAAATCCGGGAGAGAGATAGAAAACAAACAAAACAAACAAACAAAAAAAAAAAAACCAGGATAACTGCTTCAAAATCGGGACGTTAAAATCTAAAACAGTTTTCTTTCAGTATATTAAATGTACTAAAATTAAATAATCCGTAAGGGGAACAAGGGTAAATAAATAAAACATAGAAAGCATTTAAATAATTAATAACATTGTATGACAACAATGCAATGTTGAGAAATAGAAGTTTAATCAATATTATATTTAAGGGGTTTGACATCTTGAAATGTAAGGCTTTTTTTCGGGATTTTCTTTGGAAATGCGAAGTGTTAGTGAAAATTAATTTACACTAAATTATTATTCATATGCTAAAGTAGAAAATTGTATATATTTTTTAGTTTATATACACTGCTCAAAACAATTAAAGGATATTTGAAGTTTTATATAAAATAAAGATATAAACGAAATTTTTTTTGCCGAAAATAGAAGAAGAGAATCACAAATGCAAATTTTTCTGGTTTTCAAACTGTGGAGTATGCAAATTTTGAGTTCGACGTCAAAAACGTCGCTTCAGCGGCAGCGAGTGAAATTTGACTTTCAACTGGATAAAAGAGAATGAAGACAAGGATGATCGGCATTCAGTGATTGCTTTGTTTCGATCAGTACGATGTCTCAGCGAAGTCATTTGACAGATTCAGAAGCTTGGAGAATTGTTGGTAGGTTAGAAGGGGGCCAAACTCAAGCCGAAGTAGCGCAAGCCATTGGAGTGTCACAAAGTGTCATTTCCAGGATCTGGAACCGTTTTTGGAGAGTGGATGTGCAGGCCGAAGACCAGGGCAAGGTCGTAGACGGGCAACAACGCCCAATGAAGATCGGTATTTAGCGTTAACAGCTCGGAGACACCGAAACATGAACGCTACTCTTCTCCAACAACACCTTCGCTCGGGTACAGGCACCACGATTTCAACTCAGACTGTCCGAAACCGGCTCCATGCTGTAGGTCTGTATGCTCGCCGACCGATGGCATGTGTTAGATTAACATCAAGGCATCGTCGTGACCGCAAGGAGTGGGCAACCGAGCATGTCAACTGGAGGAGAAATGAATGGAGCAATATTCTGTTTTCTGACGAGTCCCGTTTTTCTGTGCATCCGGATAATAGGCGTATTTTCATCTGGAGGGACCGTGGCAGTAGGAATAATCCTGCGTTCGTGCACGAAAGTGTCAGATTTGGCGGTGGAGGAGTGTTGGTGTATGGTGGCATCTCCATTGACGGGCGCACTGACCTCTACATCATTCGAGATGGAGCTCTGACTGGTCGCCGATATAGGAATGAGATCCTCAGACCTATTGTAGTCCCTTACGCTGCAGCAATCGGAGATAACTTCATTTTAATGGACGATAACTGCAGGCCACATCGTGCAAACCTGGTGGAGGATTTCCTTTTCGAGGAAGGAATCGTTCGAATGGAATGGCCAGCGTGTTCTCCAGACATGAATCCAATCGAGTACGTTTGGGACGCTCTAGGAAGACGAGTTTCTGGCCGCCAACAACCTCTACAAACTCTCCAAGAACTGGAAAGAGCTCTTCTGGAAGAGTAGGGCAGAATACCCCAACTCGTCATTAATAGCCTCATTGAGTCCATGCCTCAAAGGTGTTCAACGTTGCTGGCCGCCCGTGGAAACCATACCCCCTACTGAAAATGATTTTCTTTGAAGAAAACACCTTTTCTTATTCTTTTTTTCTCATATGCACAAATTGTGTTTTTTTCCTTTTGTACACAAATGCGCAATAAAATGCATTTTTTTTCTGCCAAACATGTGTAATTTATTCTCATATAACCTACTATGTCTGTCGACCATGTATCAATCAGCTAAAAAGTATCCCAGATACAAAATCCACCTAAAACTGCAATATCCTTTAATTGTTTTGAGCAGTGTATTAAAAAAGAGCGGCTTGACAACTGATGAGCGAGAGCGCTTCGAAAAACAGAGGGTCAAGTGGTGGCCACAATAACTCATCGTAGACTTAACGTAGAACAATGAGACAAAAAAATTAGTTTTTTTTAATCCAAAAGCTAATGAAATACGTAGACGTTAAATAAATAAATAAATTGCATTTTTAGTGAAATGGAATCAATTCAAAGTAAAATGTAAATTTCCAACCAAAAATTTCGTTACTTAAAAGTTACACAATAAAACACGAGATATCAATATTGTAATATCATGACAGCCGAATGACACAACGATTCTTCTTTTTAAAATTTAAATGCACAGTTTATTAAATGAGAGCTGATATTTACAAGATGATTATTTACATTATGTACACGTTCATTAATATTCATAAAAATTCCACTTAAACCACATTACTTCTTAAACAACCAAAATATACTCGGATGCCTTCCCACATCCTACTTACTCCGAACGAACCACCATTCCTTCCCGTTTTCTCTTCACTTCCGTTTACTTTTTTAAACAAAAAAGGGTTGGAAGGATATTGGTTGCATGACACCCCCCCCCCCCCCCGATAAGATTGTGCTACGCAAAGCGAAGCAAAATCTGACAAATAGCAACCATACAACTATACAGCATAAAATATATATAAAAACACAATTCAAAACAGATGCCTTGTTATAATAGTTATAATGAATATATAATAAACATATAAAAAAAACACAATTCAAAACAGATGTATAGAAGCCTTGTTATAATAGTTATAATGAATATATAATAAACATATAAAAAAACACTAACAATTCACAACAGACGGAAAGACGACTTGATATAATACTGCATACCAAAATTAAACACAAAATAAAGTATCACTTAAATAATCCTTATACAGTAACTAGTCGTGACAGACTATCTGCATTTTTTAATTTTGCACCTGGGCAATGAGAAATATTTATGTTATATCTTTGTAGAGATAAGGCCCATCTTTGTAATTTTGCAGACTGAGGTGCAGATTTCTGAAGATATATTAAGGGATTGTGATCAGTTATTAGTTCAATTTCAGCACCAAACACATAAACTTCAAATTTCTTTAATGCCCACACTACCGCATAAGCTTCACGCTCAATAGTCGACCAGTTTTGTTGCACCTTAGTGAGTTTTTGGCTAGCAAAACTAATAGGACACAAATTTTCTTTCTCATCTCTTTGGGATAGACAAGCACCAACTCCATAAGAACTGGCATCACACTGAATACTGTAAGGCTTTTTAGGATCTGGTGTATACAGCTTAGGAGCTTCACACAATAATTGTTTTAAAGTTTTAAAAGCCTCTTCAACCTCAGACCACGGAATGATCTCTGGGATTTTCTTTTTTGTCAAGTCGGTTAAAGGCTTGGCGATTTCAGCATAATTTCTTATAGTCACGATAATAATTAAATAAACCCAATGCACTTCTGAGGGCTGTTTTGGTTTTAGGCGATTCTATTGTCTCAACGACACGTAACTTCTCCGGATCGGGCTCATGTCTACCTCCTCCTATGACATGACCTAGATACTTGATCTGTGCCTTTGCAAAAACACATTTTTTAACATTCACCGTGAATTTCAGTTCAGTTAATTTGGATAAAACAGCGTCAAGATGTTTCAGATGATTTTCCCAGTCATTTGAAAAAATAGCAATATCATCCAAATATGCTCGACTGTACTCACGATGTTCATCCAGAGCATTGTTAATCGATTTCTGGAATGTGGCAGCCGCATTGCGCAACCCAAAAGGCATGACTTTCCATCGGTATTGAGCACGATGGGTTTTAAAAGAAGTAAGATCTCGACTCTGTTCTAGAGGAATTTCCCAATACCCTTTTAATACATCTAAACATGTAATTATGTTAGCACTTCCTATTTGATTAATTAATTCAGTTGCATTTTCCATAGGGTAATCAAAAGGTTTTGTCACTGTGTTCAATTGACGAAAATCTATGCATAAGCGCATGCTACCGTCCTTCTTTGCGACACATACGACCGGATAAGCTATTTCAGCTTCACTTTTTTCTATAAGTCCTAGATGCTCTAACTCTTCTATTTGCTTGTCCACTTCATTTTTTAGTGATTCCGGAATTTTATAAATATATGGTTTCTTTCTTTCCGCACCTGGTAATAAACGAATTTTGTGTTCTCCAACATTGGCAACTTGAATTTTACCTGATAATAATGGTGCATGTTTTTGTATAAGTTTACTTAACTCGAATTGTTTATCAACCTCCAGATGACTAAGGTCTACTTCTATGTTATTTTCATTCGAAGTATTAGCTTTAATTGGTGTTGGGTGAATTTCACCAAATTCTACATCGTCTTCAAAAATGACCCCAACAGTCTGTACTCTTACGTTAAATTTCCTTATTTTATTCGCATGAACATGTCTGACACCCCCATCAGGTAATTTCACTTTATACGAATGTGGTTTTATTCTTTCAAGTATTTCTCCGGGTCCTGTCCATCTAGCATATAATTTATTGGTAGAATCAGGGATAAGCAAATATACTAAATCGCCTTTTTCAAATTCTTTCATTCTACTTCGACGATTGAAATAGCGAGTGTAATTTTCTTGTTTTTCTGCAGCAGTTAGAGAAGCAATGTCAGCGGCTCTTTCCAAACTTATTTTTAATTCTTGTAAATAGTCTACTGCTGAATTACTAAGATTCAATGGTAAGGGGATTTCACCTGACCATGATGACATTAGTACTGCCAAGGGACCTCTAGCTTCCCGACCATACATGAGCTTAAACGGTGATACTCCAGTTGTGCAATTTGGCACTTCACGGTAGGCAAAAAGTAGAAAAGGAATATGTTTATCCCAATTAACAGGATCCGTACGAATTACATGATGTAGCATTTGTTTAAACACACGATTAAATTTTTCAATTAATCCATTCGAAGCGGGGTATGATGGAGTTGAAAAGCGAGGACATGCCCCTAACCGGTTCTCAAATTCTTTAGTCAGTTCAGATTTAAAATTAGTGGCCTGGTCTGAACAGATAACTTCAGGAATTCCGGTGCGCATAAAAATATCTAATAAAGCATCACACGCCGTTTTCGCAGAGAGACTCCGTAATGGTACTACTTCCGGCCATTTAGAATTTTGATCAATTAAGGTAAGACAATATTTATGCTTCCTCCCTGACGGCGGAATAATTTCACCTATACAATCAATATTTACAGTATGAAATGGATATGGTGCGCGGACAACAGGTGTTATCGGAATTTTATCTGTTTGTTTCTCAGGGCTTTTTAACTGACAGTTCTTACATGTTCTACAATAATTTTCTACATCTCTTGAAGTATTCGGCCAATAAAAAGATAATTTAATTCTTTCTTTAGTTTTTCTCATCCCTAAGTGGTTTCCAAAAATTGAATCATGAGCTAATTCTAACACTTTATTTCTATAACTTTCCGGTAACACGAGCTTATATATTTTATCGCCGCAAATAGTTTCTTTATGATACAACAAATTATCCCGTATCAAAAAATTATTTTTTTCTAATCTAGCGTCCTTGAATGAATTCTTTAAAGTTGCGCAATCTTTTTGTTCTTTACAAAACTTGTTAAACTCTGAAAATTCATCATTTCGATCATTTTGTTTATTCTCTGAAGAAATAAAACAAACATTTAATTCCTCTTTCGCCAGTGGGGCGTCTGAGCTATTTTTAGCTTCGTGACCTTCGAACTCCTGCAACTGACTATTATTACACAAATCTTCATTTTGAAGTTCAACCAAAGCATTATATACGTCTGGAGTTAATAAACAAGGGACATTTAAGTTTTCAGTGAAAGCAAAAAGCGTATTTAAAGTGACATAAATTCCACTGTTAGGTAATTTATAATGGATGGGTATAGTAGCCAAATTTGCTTGTACTTTTTCTTTGAAAGCGGACTGTAACAAAATACTACCTTTAGCTTCGATTTTCAGATCGGAAATTAATGACGTATTTAAAATACTAATTTGGGTACCTGAATCCAAAATAGCTTCTATTTCTTTTCCTTCTACATAAATAATGATTTTTTTTTAAAGGAAAAAGAACTTCGTTTAATTGATCATTCATGTGTAAATGCATGGAACTAACATTAGTGACTACTGCATTATTATTTTTATTTGGATTCAATTTATTTGTATCTTGTTGCATTTTCGGTTTTCTCTGACCCTGATCATCATTTTGAGTATAAGATTTATCATACTTATTTCTTCTGTTTGGGCATAATTTTGCTAGGTGTAATGGGGAATTACAAATATAACAATCACGTGATTTTGAGAAGTGTCTGTTCTCATACGTAGCTTGATTTTTCCTTAGTTGTGGGGGAACATATTTAGTATTATTATCATTATTCACTTCACGATAAATAGGTCGTTTCTCAAATTTTGTTTCCTCAAAAGACCTGCCTTTTGCAGTAAAATAAATGTCACAGTCTTTCGATAACTGATCGGGCAAAAGCCAACTTTCTCCTTGTTTGACTGCAATGTGAGTTGCGAGCTCATTATCCAAAGTTTCAAAAATTTTATCAGATATTATTAAATTAATAAGTGAGTCGAAATCTTTAACATTTCGAATTCTGCAATAATTTAACCAACAGGATCTTAATCGTGAACCGAACTGTTGATGAGTTTCACCAGGTAATCTTTTAGCGTTTCTAAAATTTTGTAAACAAGTAAATGGGGACGGTTCATATTCTTTCAAAATTAAAGATTTAATTTTATCATAATCAGCTAATTCTTCATCATCAATATAAACAAGAACATTTCCTGCTTTTTCACCTACTAATTTTAGCAAAATTTCCGATTTATATTCCTTAGGAACATTTTTGTGCTTAAACGCTCTTTCTAAAGAATCAAAAAAGAGATTCCATGTTTCATTTTTCTTGGGCACTGGGATTACCAAAACTTGAACTGCTTTAATTAATTTATCTAATGATAATGACGTACTATTTTCCCCTTCGTTATGGGTTAAATTCTCGCTTCTCATTTGTTGTTGTAAACGCAACCTATTAACTTCCTCGCCATTTTTTCTTTCTGAAACCGTAGTTGATAAAAATTCAGTTACGAAATCTTTATCTTTTAAGTATTCTTTAGATTTCAATAACAAATCTTTTAATTCGGGTACTCTCTTACTAGCATCAGCTTCTTCGCCTATTTCTTCCAGAACAATAAGTAAATCCGCTTTAGTTACGTTTTTAAACATTTTCGAATAAAGTTAACAGTATCTTACTACACAATCAAATGATAAAAAAAAGAATAGCTCACCTCTATTTTGCAATCCAAACACTGCGATTCAAAGCACATACTTTATTATTTTAAATCGTAGAAATAACTCTTCTTCTCGTTATGAGAGCGTGCTGTAATATCATGACAGCCGAATGACACAACGATTCTTCTTTTTAAAATTTAAATGCACAGTTTATTAAATGAGAGCTGATATTTACAAGATGATTATTTACATTATGTACACTTTCACTAATATTCATAAAAATTCCACTTAAACCACATTACTTCTTAAACAACCAAAATATACTCGGATGCCTTCCCACATCCTACTTACTCCGAACGAACCACCATTCCTTCCCGTTTTCTCTTCACTTCCGTTTACTTTTTTAAACAAAAAAGGGTTGGAAGGATATTGGTTGCATGACAAATATTAAAAAAAAATAAAATCCTCACCATGAAATTAGAAAAAATAATATGTGACGATTAATTTTCGAGATGATCAAATTGATTGATTGAAAATTGGTGAAGCTAAAGTGCCCACCGATTTTAAAAATGCTGTTAAAAAAAAAAAAAAAAAAAAAAAAAAAAAGAAACATGCGCCTAATTTCCATAACTGTTAAACCAGCAGTGGAGCACTCTACTTCTATAGCTAGAAAATTATCCTTACACTTTTAATATCGATTTCTAACTTATAAAATATGATTTTCGTGTATGTAACACGCACTTTAAGCGACAGTTTATTATATTTTTTAAATTTTGGACTTGTCAAAGTGATCTCACCCCAGAAAATATCACACTTGTGGCTACCATACACAAAATTAAATATTTTTACTCAAGCATTCGAAAGTTTTCTACTAATTAATATAATTTTAATAAACAAAATTTTGAACAAAATTCAATATTGTTATAAATTTTGAATAATAAAATCTATTTTGAGTAGCTGCAGTTTTTAACTAAGTTCAAATTTATCACTTTCAACTTTTTTTTAGTAAAGTACACAATTTTGACAACATGTTTAAGAACATGTTGTCAAAATTGTTGTTTTAACGGGATTTTTGGGATCTAACAATCAATAAAAATGAAACCTGAGGTAACAGTTGAGCACTGAATTTATTATTTTTCTAAGAAAAACAAAAACAAAAAAAAAATTGTTTATTTTGACACTAAAAAAGAACTTGAAAATTTTATGCATATAGGAAGGAAAATAATTTTATAATTCAGTCAAATACGCATTTTCGAGTAGGGGCAATCGAGCATTAAAAAATTGTGAACAACTTTATCACAAATAATACTTTCTTGCTTTTTAAAATCTTTTTTATTCTTTGGGAAAATATAATATTAATGAAAGGTCTTAGCATAAAAATTCTACACTAAAACCTACGGAGTTATATAAACTAAAAACTCTTAATGATTCCCTTAGATTTTGGCAATCCTTTAAGAACTCTCAAACAAATGCATAGTATGATGAAAATTAAAAAGTCCTTCCGGCCTGTACCGGGAGGAAAAGGTAGCTTTCCTATATCTTCGTTTTAAAATTTTAGCTAATGTTACACGAAAACAGCAAGTTAAAATGCAAAGAAACGTTTACAAAAGATTCGTTAATACTGAATTTAAATAAGAAATTCGCCAAATTATTGAGCAATAGCCAAATTGGCTTCATTTATGAAGACTTATTTTGGTCGCCACATTTGGCGATATTTCGCCAAATGTCGCCAATTTTGGCGAGAATTTGGCGCTAACGGATATGATTATATAGTTTTATACGTATTATTGGGAAAATTATTACAACAATGAAAGAAAATAATTTGCGAATAATCGCGTTAATGTGCTGTTTTGTTTCAAAATGTCAGTCACCCTAGAATTTCAAACGGCTCTATCTCAGCCATTTTTTAAGATAGAGGTAACCAAAAAATGCTCTGGAATCCTCGTATCAAGGCCTAATACTTAATTAAAAAATAAATTTGAATTTTTAACTTTTTTGTATATTTATTTTAGTTTTAAATTTTTAAGTAGCCGCCATCTTGAAACAAAATGGCGGACCAAGGTGGCCAACGAACTCGGTCGAGACATTGGTGAGTTAATACACACAAATAGTTTCATCAAAATTGATTTATAAATACGAGCGTTATCGTAGACATAGGTCAGATATATATATATATATATATATATATATATATATATATATATATATATATATATATATATATATATATATATATATATATATGGATATATCTATATATATAAATCAACATTTGAACGGAGGGTGGTTTTGGGGTTTAGGGGTCATGATCGGTGAAAATATATCGAAATTTTCCGGAACTGCTTTCCTCCGAACGGCTGCAATATGTAGCTTTATACTTTTTTCTATTGAAAGCTACCAAAAATAGTATTTGCTTGTTATGAATAATCGGGACTTTTCTCGTCCAGTGCAGGGGCTATGCGGGACGGGTCGTTTAAATCCAGATCCGGTTTACTGGAAAAGGAACTATGAAGCACGAATTTTCCCTCTAAAATTTAAGAAATCCTTCAAAATTTTTACAGTCAAAGTAAAAATGGGTCCTTAACTTCCCCTTTTTATTTTTACTTTCTTCTATCTATCTATCTTTTAGGTCTATCTTTACAAGAAGAAAGTATTGGATTCATGAAAATTTTCGACTTCCGGTTTTCGACGGATTTATACGTTTTAGAAGGTCCTGAACACGATTTGACTGTTTTTAGAAAATGTCTGTCTGTCTGTATGTGACAAAACTTTTGTTGGCGCTCTATCTCAAGAACTAATGCACGAAATTTAATAAAACTTTATATTCAGTTAGTAAATAGTGTGACCCTGATATAAATTGGTGCTGATTAGGTTTTGGTGTAAATTGCCCAACAAGTGGCGCTGCTATGCTTCATTTTTCAGGATTTACACGATTTAGCGTTAGTTATATCGCAAGAACTAATGCACGAAATTTAATAAAACTTTATATTCAGTTAGTCCCTGATATAAATTGGTGCTGATCAGTCTTTGGTGAAAATCGCCCTACAGGTGGCGTTGCTATGCTGCATTTTTCGCGATTTCCACAATAGCTCTATCTCAAGAACTAATGCACTTATTTTCATCCAACTTCAGATTCAGTTAGACCCTGACATAAATAGACGCTGATTACGTTTTGGTATAGTTATCCCAACAGGTGGCGCTGCTATACCACCTTTTTATTATTTTTACGATAGCTATATCTCAAGAATTAATACACGGAACTTCATCAAACTTTAGATTCTGTTAGACCTTGACATAAATAGATGCTGCTTAGATTTTGGTATAAGTATCCCAACAGGTGGCGCTGCTATGCTACATTTTCATTATTATCACGATAACTATATCTCAAGAACTAATGCACGGATTTTCATCAAACTTCAGATTCAGTTAGACGTTGACATAAGTTGTTGTTGATTAGTTTTTGGTCTAAATCTCCCAACAGGTGATTATTTTTCATTAATTTTTATTTTCATTATTTTTTATTAATCATTTTGCAGGATTTACACGATTTTAGCAATAATCATATCTCAAGAACTAATGCACGGAATTTAATAAAACTTTAGATTCAGTTAGACCTTGATACAAATTGGTGCTGATTCGTTTTTAGTGTATGCGAAACCTGTGTGAGATAGAAGAAAGTTTTGGGATGGGAAAATCCGACTAGTTTTACATTGTATTTTTAATTTCTTTGGAAAGGAAAGTATAATGAAGAGAAGATCTACATTACTTCAGGTTGGTTGGTTGGTTGCGGGCGCTACGGTCATTTTTTACACGCGACACTACTTCAGGAAACTTATGTAACCGGGAAATCTGGCTATGATCAACAGGTTGGTAACGTAACCAATCATATGGCATCCTGATGACAAGATAGAAACCATCCGGATTACTCAACATCCAACAGTTAGGTAAGGGATGCCTTTATATAAGGGATAAAAGTGTTGTTGATAGGTTACTAGGACAGGATATATAGTACAAATATACATCACCTAAAGTGTATACTAGAGAACATAAAAAAAGGTGTTTAATGAATAATATATGAACTCGGCTAAGTCATTTTTGAGAATAATATTTCTAATATAAATGAGCTTCCACGTATGTAGAATTTATAAAAGTTTTTCCGAATGAAAGAGGGTCCCAGTATGATGTTGTGCTTCCCCTATTTTCAGAAGTTAATCTGGTCTTGGTTAGATCCCTGAAAAGCGGAAAACCTAGCAACAACACTTTCATCCCTTCTAAGTTCTGAATCCCTAACTATTCGCAGAAATCCCGTACGTATGACAAATCTAGTTTTTATAATATATTTTCACATTATAGGCGAGATGTGAGGATTCTATTGATAAAGCACATAAGAAAATCTAAATACTAATATTAAAAATAAAGTAAAAATAAAATAGTAAAAAAAAGATGATTACCAATTTCACTAGATACGAGAAAAATACTGGATTTTGATTAGCAGCACATCCAAATAAGGGAGTGTGTTATTTTGTTCAATTTCCAAAGTGAATTTAATCTTAGAATCGAGGCTATTGATCTGATAAAGAAAGCTATTCTTAAAAATTATTCTATTAAATTCACTTTGGAAATTGAACAAAATTTCCACACTCCCTTATTTGGATGTGCTGTTAATCAAAACCCATCATGGCATAGAACGTACTGCATATAGAAAACCAATAACTAATCAATCCACTATTCCTAATAATGCTCAAGCACCTTTTTCTTATAAAGTTTCTGTCTTTAGACATTTTATTAGAAGAGCTTTTACTGTCTGTACCCCTAATAAATTAAATAATGAAATAAATAAAATGCGTGACATTGCAAGAAATAACGGATATAAAGACAGCACTATCAATAAATTAATTACGAGCATGGATAATAAAAAGAAGAAAATTTTTAATGAACGAAACTCAAAAGTATCAACTTTACAATATTTTCCTGGATTCTTTGAAAGATTGAAATATAAACTTAGAAAATTTAATATCTGCCTTATTGCAAAACCTTCCACAAAATTAAAAAACATAATATGTAGAAAAACAGATCCAATAGGACCTAATCAACTTTCCGGTATTTATGAAATCCCATTCACTAAGGCAGATGGAACAGTACAATACTATATAGGAATGACAAACAGAAAATTTAAAACAAGAATAAAAGAACATATGGAAGATATCAAATATGACAGAAGAACTACTGCCTTAGCTAGACAATATAGAAAGGAGTCGTTGCAGATTGATTTCAAGAATAGTAAAATAATTTTTCATTCAAGAGATTATTTCCCATCCATTATCCATGAATCAATAGAAATATATTTGCAAAAAGATAACATTTGCAACGAAGCTGCTTCTTTTGAATTACCTAAAATTTGGCACGCGATGATCTACAGATTGAAAAATAAAAATAAAACTAAATAATAATTTTCACGTTTTCCAGTTTGACCAATTTAAGCACCTGCTTGCCTTGGACATGTTGTTTATGTTTACCATGTTCTCGTCGTTTATGTTTACCATGTTCAAAAAACTATGCGAGAATATTTTATTTATCATTTAGATTTGAAGGATGTCGCCGATAGAGCGAATGAAACATATGAAATCTACATTAAAAGGTATTTTTAAACATTTCGTGTTATGTTTTTTATCACATTAAGCATTAATTAAACTTTAATTTAAAATTAACAAGTGATTCTATTATATTATTTGTACAGAGAAGATGTTAAAACATTTTTAAAATACATTCTGACATACTAAAATTAAATAAAACTTTTTTAGTATCTTTAAAACTAACATGCGAATTCTAAATAAACTGATATTAAAAGAAAAAAAAATGCAAATGATATTTTTGAAGTTTTTCCCAAGAAACATAAAGGGAATTTTTTTTTTTAAAATTTTAAAACATTTTATTTTATTTTATTCGTTATAGTTATAGTTACGAGTTTATACCTAATAATTTATAAATTCCTAATGCCTGGTTGTCAGCAGCTTTCAAAAGTGTAAATTTATGGCTTGAAAATACGTAGGATCACTTTTGCGTCACGAACATATCTCTTTAAAAAGGGCAGAGTACAAGAAATATTTTAAGGTTCATATTCAGTTAATCAAAGATACAATTTTTTTTTTTTTTTAATTTCGTTCTGGTCCCCTATAAGTAAGGGGCCCGTGTTAGAAACATTGGGTACCCTAATTTGTTATACATTTTTTTCCCTTAAAGGGACTTTTAATCATAATAAGAGGCTCTATAAACACGGGCTGCGGGTGAATTCAATAGCTGTAACAACAGCTCTGGCCCTGGCGTCACGGAATCTCAATCACTCGTTTAACTTTGAACTTTTTCTCTTCATTTTGCGTTTCTTTAATGTCTACGCCGTTTTTTTAATTCCACGGGGATGTATTTGTGATTCAAGAGACTTATAAAGCACAATAAAAATTGGATTAATAATAGAGGAAGGTGGCCTAAAATGATACGACGGGCAAAACGATCCACCTATATTTTATTCCAGACAGGGCGCGCTATCTACAGGGTAACACATAAAATAGTTGTGATAAGTGAAGAAGAAGCAATGGCGGTATTCAAGCGATCGCAGTATTACGTGTCTGATTAGAATTCTTTGAAAAATTGGGTTTTATAACATCTGTTATAAGGTAAGCACCAATTTTCATATTTATTAAGATATACAGTCTTTCATGTACAGAAATATGATTTGGTTTACTTAATGGAGTATATGTGAATTTCACTTATGTATTGTCATAATTACTTTTATATCTTCTATTTTGCCGATAAAAAACAATTTACAATTATTTTTAAATGAAGAATCATTTTGCCCTTTGGTAAGTTTAAAATGAACCTTTGGACACTTTAAAAAAATCTATTTGTTTCATTATTTCATTTGCGTTTAAAATATTATTAAAATATGTTTATAATGCAAAATATAATGTAAAACATACTAGCAAAGGGCCAAAGTTCTATTTAAACAGTTATGTTACTTTACACAAGTTTCTCCCTTAAGGGGATCATTTTAGGTCACCTTCCCCTGATATGTTACAAAGAAAAAGTAAAATATTTTTATATTTCAAAAGTGTAAAGACAAAAATTTCATTTATAATAATCTCTTCAGAGAAATTGAAAGTTTCCCTATGTGACTCTATGGTTACGTGAATAAAACTTTTGTTTACTCTCATTTGAATGTCACGCGCGTCAATAAATGCACCCATTTAAATGTCTGCGAAGATATTCTAAACCATTTTACAAGATTACAGTTAAAAAATTATAATAATGCATTTGCCGGCTTTGTTGACAGGGAAAAGAATAAAAAGTGATTCACGGTGAAGTTAAAAAGAACGGCGCTAAAAGAGAACAAAAAGTGGTTGAGTAACTTTCAAGTGAAATGTCACGATTGGCCGGTTACGAAAGTACTAAATTTCCTGCCCACATTTCTATTCACTCTGTTTGGAAAGTTAGCTACTGCTTATCAAGTAGCTCCTCTGGAAAGGTGCTCAATAGCGGCTGACTGACCTACATCTAGTCACTGTGAGTAAATATGTAAATACGCATTTTTCTTTCTTTGTTTATTTTTTAAAGAAAGGTGAGATGGAATCACAGCACATAATAGGTGATTTACGGAAATGTCCAGTTTTACTTTTTCTCTTTATTTTTAATATTAAACAAGAAAATTTGATTGAGGAAATTTTAAACGGAAAAGTTTTTCTCTCAAGCAACATTTTTATATTCTGGAAAATCGTATATTTCCATTATTTTTTTATTTACTTTACATGAAATTAAAAATGTTTTTTAAAAACTTGTTTTAAATCATTTTAATTTATCAAAGGCTTTTGCAATATTTTCATAGTTTTTTAAATATCGATGGAATTTTATAAAAACGTCATTATTAAAGAAGAATATTAAATATCTGTTATCGGAATTATACAGGAAATAATATAAAGTTTAAAATCTTTTATTTACTTTACATGAAATAATAATTAAAAAAAAATTTAACTTATTTTAAATCATTTTAATTTATCAAAGGCTTTTGCAATATTTTCATAGTTTTTTAAATATAGACGGAATATTACAAAAACGTCATTATTAAAGAGGAATATTCCATATCTGTTATCGAAATTATACAGAAAATGATATAAAGTTTGAAATTGATAATACTTCATTTTTTTTAAAGTTTAATTTTGATGCATGGAAATATTTTTATATTTCTGTATATATTTTTATAATTCTTGTCCAGTTTTTCTTTTTCTCTTTATTTTTAACATTAAATACGAAAATTTGATTGAGGAAATTTTAAACGGAAAAGTTTTTCTCTCAAGCAACAGTTTGACATGCTGGGAAATCGTATAGTTCCATTAATTTTTTATTTACTTTGCATGAAATTCAAATTGTTTTTCTTTAACTTGTTTTAAATCATTTTAATTTATCAAAAGCTTTTGAAATATTTTCATAGTTTTTTAAATATCGATGGAATTTTATAAAAACGTCATTATTAAAGAGGAATATTCCATATCTGTTATTAGAATTATACAGGAAATAATATAAAGTTTAAAAATTTTTATTTACTTTACATGAAATTTAAAATGTTTTCTTTTTTAAAAAAACTTGTTTTAAATTATTTTAATTTATCAAATGCTTTTGCAATAATTTCATAGTTTTTTAAATATCGATGGAATATTGTAAAAACGTCATTATTAAAGAGGAATATTCCATATCTGTTATTGGAATTATACAGGAAATAATATAAAGTTTAAAATTTTTTATTTACTTTAGATGAAATTAAAAATGTTTTTTAAACTTATTTTAAATCATTTTAATTTATCAAAGGCTTTTGCAATATTTTCATAGTTTTTTAAATATAGACGGAATATTATAAAAACGTCATTATTAAAGAGGAATATTCCATATCTGTTATTGAAATTAAACAGCAAATAATATAAAGTTTAATTTTTTTTATTTACTTTACATGAAATTTAAAATGTTTTTTTAAACTTATTTTAAATCATTTTAAATTATTAAAGGCTTTTGCAATATTTTCATAGTTTTTTAAATATAGACGGAATTTTATAAAAACTTCATTATTAAAGAGGAATATTCCATATCTATTATTGAAATTATCGAGAAATGATATAAAGTTTAAAATTGATAATACTTCATTTTTTTAAAGTTTAATTTTGATGCATGGATATATTTTTATAATTGTTGTCCAGTTTTTCTTTTTCTCTTTCTTTTTAATATTAAATAAGAAAATTTGATTGAGGAAATTTTAAACAGAAAAGCTTTTCTCTCAAGCAACATTTTTATAAGCTGGCAAATCGCATATATCCATTATTTTTTTATTTACTTTACATGAAATTTAAAATGTTTTTTTTTTAAACTTATTTTAAATCATTTTAATTTATCAAAGGCTTTTACAATATTTTCATAGTTTTTTAAATATAGACGGAATATTATAAAAACGTCATTATTAAAGAGGAATATTCCATATCTGTTATTGAAATTAAACAGCAAATGATATAAAGTTTGAAATTGATAATACTTCATTATTTTTAAAGTTTAATTTTGATGCTTGGATACATTTTTATGTTTCTGTATATGTATTGGAATGATCAACCAGTTTATAATGTGTTCACTATCGAAAATTTTTTTCGAACTTACTAAAAAAAAGTTTATTTTTTAATAAAATATTTCATAGGCATTATTTCCTAAGAACTCCATAATTCTTTTTAGACGCTTTTATTTAACTTGGTTCATGTATGTAAAGATGGAATTTTGTAATCAATTGTTAACTCACTTCCTGATGTGCTAGAATTAAAAAAAATATATATATATACACAGATGTGTTTCCGGTGACAATGCACCATTTTTATATTTTTAGAACTTTATTATAAATTAATAAATTAATTGTAAGGCATTTTCCCATTAGCCGGTCGCAAGTGATAAATCGCCAAATATTCTTTATGGTTAGAACTGTATACGAGTTACAACAACGATGAAGTTCATTATGCGTCAAACCACGCTCTCTAAAATAGTCCAACTGAATGTGAAACAGCAACAATGAAATATTTAAACACTAAAAAGTAGAAAATAAAATACAAATTTAAAAAATAAAGAGTATTTCCTTTTTGTTGCAGAATCTTAAAAAAAGAAACAGAGTAAAAATTATATATTTTAAGAAATAGATGCAATAGTTCGCGTTTTCTACCAAGTGTAAATCAAAGCTGTCAATTTTCTACAATCGGGTTCCACGCTAAATTAACGTATTGTAACTGATATTTTTCAGACAGCATGAATTTCAGTTAAGAAAATAGATGTGATTTAAAAAATAAGCATTATGTGATGAGTTGACATGTTTCAACTCCTCCCTTATTTGTGGAAAAAGGATAATCTCTCTGGAATGAAAATAATCTGACAGATTGATCTCTATTGACAAAAATTCTATCAATAGTGTGAATTTCATTTTCACTTTGAGATAAGCCAAGCTGCAATACATGCTTTGTATTGAATGGTATGTTATCTGAATGAGTAGATAAGAATTGTAAAGTATTGTTCTTGTGGATACAAAGAACTGGGCCCCTACGAAATGCAATGTTTTCTGGGAAATTCCTGGAATGCAAGGAAAGCCCCTGGGAAGTGAAATTGCTGACGGCAGTTGAAAGGGGGAAGGAGTTGAATGTTGAATCAGTTGGATTTGGAATACTCGAGAGTGAGGTTCCACTTTGAGCGGACGTCAGAATCGGAATTTGGCTGACCATGTAAATTTACGGCATGGATGCTTATCATAATTTTTCATTTTTACTTTTGTTTTTTTTAATGTGTTAATTTAAAATAAAGTTTTTTCGTTTCAAACGATAAATGGAATTTATTAATTATATATACAACGTCTCACGCTACCACAGCAATAGTATATATAATTAATTGGTGGCAGCAACTGGGATATGTAATCTAAAGTAAATTAGATTACGGATCTATGTGAACCTGATTAGACAGATGAAGAGCCAGTGGAAAACGGATAAGCAGAATTGTGTAGTTTTGAAGTATAATTGGAGTCGTGTTTGTTCTCGGGAGTTCTAGCAAGTAGAGAAATGGTAAAGGAACTTTATCGACTAAAGCTGGGAGGTGTATGAACAGTCAACTATAGACTTGGTGCTATTTGTGTGTGCTTCAAAATATATCAGTGGAATGAAGATAGGCGGTGTACCATCTGAGTTTCCTACATATGGATCTAAGTTGAAATTAGTGCCTCATCAGTGAAATTAATATCTTCAAATCTTCAAACATCTGTGTGTGTCATCTTTAAAAGTGCTTGGAAGCCTGGTATCAGTGTGGAGGAAATATCTGCATCTGGAGGTAAGCTCTTTTATGAAATCTTCTATAGAGGTCTGTTTTAAATTAAATTTTGTGTATAAATTTTAATTTTGGGGAACAAAACTCTATGTGAAATTTAAGAATTCTAGGGAAGCTATTAATTTGGTACTTAAATTTTTAGTTAGAATTTTTATGTTTGTTGATTTTCTGGTATCTGTTAGGTATAATATTGGGTTAAGAAAATTATATACTTATGTATATGTTAAAATTTACTTGGGGTATAGTAAATTGTTATTGATTAATTGAGATTATTAATCAGGGTATTTTAATCATAATTTTGTATAAAACTTTTGGAAATAAGAGTTTTGTTTATATACATTTTATTTATTACAGTAATAAAGTTATTGCTTAATTTTATGGGTATACTGTGGATGATTATGATTAATGTTTCAAAATAAATTGATGTTATACTGTACTGTTGGGTATAAAATTTATTTTGGGGGATATACTCAGTTTGAAAGACGTCACTGTTGCATGAGAATTTGCTATATTGAAATTGTGTCGTTTTTAAATACATTATTATACGTATAGTGAAGAAAATTCTATTTCTGTATTCATTGTATTATTGTAAATTGAATATATCTGTAATTTTGAAATTTATTATCTTTTGGGGAAAAATATGGCAGACTATTTAGTAAAATATAATAAAAGCGTCTTGCTATTATTAGCAGAGGAATTTGAGACCAGTGTGTCAAAAACATGTAAAAATCAAGCTATAATTCAGGCTATAGTTAATGCTGAGGATTATAAAGAAAGTTACGCAAAACTTCGCTTGCAATATATTCTTGAACAGGAGGCAGAGCGGAAAGAACAGGAAAAACAAATTGAAAAAGATCCCAAAGAAAGAGAGAGGCAAATTGAATTAGATAGGATTGCACAAGAGGAAAAAGATAAACTTAGGAAATTTGAGTTAGATAAACTTGAAAAACAACTTGAGGTAGATAAACTTGAGAAACAACTTGAGGCAGATAAACTCGAAAAACAACTTGAATTAGATAAACTTGAGAAACAACTTGAGGCAGATAAACTCGAAAAACAACTTGAAAAACAACTTGAATTACAAAAACTTGAGAAACAACAGCAATTTGAATTAGAAAAATTGCGTATTCAAAATTCTGCGGATGTTGTTAGTGTTTCATCTAATGAATCAAATGTAGATTTTCATAGAACTCCTAAAGTAAATTTAAAGGATTTAGTTCCGCGCTTCGATTCTAAATTAATTGATATAACTCTTTTCTTTATGATTTTTGAAAGGCAAGCCGAGAAAGCTAAAATTTCTCAGGAAGATTTGGTCAGTCAATTAATTCCTTTATTACCTTCTGACATTGCCGAAATTATAGTTAAACAACCGTCAGACAAATGTGATGATTTTCAACATATAAAGAAAGTTTTGTTAGATAGGTTTAGGCTAAGTACAGGCGCCTTAAAACAAAAATTTGAAACTCATCAAAGAAAATCTGGTGAATTATGGGTAGATCTGATTTTTGAGTTAAGGGGTTATCTGGATAATTGGTTAGAGTCATTAGAAGTGAGAGATTTTGAATCCTTAAAAGAACTAATGCTCACGGAACAATTGAAAAAACGTGTCCCTTTTGAGATAAAAGAAAAATTTATGGATGATTGGGAGGAAATAAAGATTGCTTCTAAACTCGCGGAAAAATCGGATAAATTTGAGAGTATAAGAAGAGAATTTAACAGGTCGGATAGAAAACCGTGGGAAAATAAATATTTTCAGGATAAGCAAAAAGACAGCTTTAATTCTAAAAGTAGAAAGGAAATTAAATCAAAATCGGAATTTGAGAATACGAAAGAGAGTGGGAAAACTGACCAATTTAAGAGGGACAATGCTTTCGAAAAGCAAAGACAAGTCCAATGTTATAATTGTTTGGCAGTGGGCCACATCCGTCCAAATTGTCCGGAATTGTTAAAAAGTAAAACTAATTATGAGGATAAAAGCATAGCTTGGATCATTACTAGTGATGGGAAAAGTGAAAATAATAGGGAAGGTGTGGAAACCGAATTACCTATGGTTGATTTATGCGTGAATGGTAAGAAAGTAAAAGCGATTAAGGACACAGGTGCGCAAATTGCGGTTTTTGATGCTAATGACATTCCGTGGAGTGCTAAGAAAGTGGGAAATGTCTTTCTTATACCGGCCCTCGGAAATAGACAAAAAGCGGATTTGGTGTCAGTGCCGGTTGCTTTGATGGAAGGTGAAAAAGAGTATGTTGAAAAAAATGTGGTGGTTGCAGTTGCGAGAAAACTAAATTCTCCGCCCCTTATAACACCAGCTATTTATGAATTATTAAAGTTAGGAAATATGGATAAGCAAAATTCAGTGTGTAAACAGGTGGAAAATCAGAGAGAATTCAATGGGCAGGGAACCTTCAGATTGTCTAGCGATGATGAGCAAAAATTTGTTAGAAAAATGGTTGTAAATGAAATCTGTGGAAATGATAATCAGTCTGTTAATGAGATAGAGATAAATTCATCGGGAGACGGGACTGATAGGAATTTGGAAAAAGGGTCTAAATTGTTCGATCCAAAAGATGATGCATCTCGAACGGATAGTGATAAAAGGTCAGGTAAAGGAGGTCAATTTCGGGAAAAGAATTCTGAGCATGATGTAAATATACCCAGGTATTTTGTTGGTAGTATGGGATTTGTACATGTTAGAAATAGAATTAGAAAGAAATTGAGTTCACCTATGACTGTGGCCAGAAAAATTTACTCTGGGATGAAAGATAATAATAGAGTAAATTGTGGGGTTAAATGCCAAGAAAGTGGATATGGAGATTCAAAGAATTCAAAGTTGAAAAGAATGGAGCATTCTGCTTTTAAAACGGATCATAAAGAAAGATTTATTAAAATCAAACAAGTTTTTGAAAAGAAAAATTGTGATCATGAAGTTGTAAAGCGAAATTTATTGTCGAAAAGATTTTCTGATAGAATTAATTTAGATATTGGTTTTTGGGAGAATTCTCTAAATTAAGTTTATTCTAAATTTGGGAGTACTCATTATTGTAATATCTGTATTGTGTTTATTTATCATTTAATGCTTAATATTATTTTCGTAATAGTAAAACTTCATTAATTTAATAATTGCATAATTTAGTATGCTTTCTTTTTGTTTGTTAGGAGTGTCTAAAATTTAGGCTTTTAGGCAAGTTTTTAAGAGAATTGTTTTGGGCATTGTGTTGTATATAGATTTATTCTTTCCTCTTATTATTATTTTTTTTTGTTAGAATCATGTAAGGGGTAATCTGTTTTTGGTATTATATGTATGTGAAATATTTCAAAATTGTTTCATAGGGCATCAATAGTATAAATTATTCCTGGAATTATACTTTGGTATTGTAGGTATGGGATCATAGTAAATCCTGTTGATAGTGTGGTCTATCAAATACTGAGTATGGGAATGTGTTTGTTTTCTATAGGGATTTTTCATATGTTATTCAAAATTCCTTTGTGCTTTGTTGACCTCTTTAGAAATTGATTGAAGGAGCTTATTCCATTAAAATATATGCCAAATTTCTTCTAGAAATTTTTTCTTAGGGGGAGGTGTTGTGATGAGTTGACATGTTTCAACTCCTCCCTTATTTTTGGAAAAAGGATAATCTCTCTGGAATGAAAATAATCTGACAGATTGATCTCTATTGACAAAAATTCTATCAATAGTGTGAATTTCATTTTCACTTTGAGATAAGCCAAGCTGCAATACATGCTTTGTATTGAATGGTATGTTATCTGAATGAGTAGATAAGAATTGTAAAGTATTGTTCTTGTGGATACAAAGAACTGGGCCCCTACGAAATGCAATGTTTTCTGGGAAATTCCTGGAATGCAAGGAAAGCCCCTGGGAAGTGAAATTGCTGACGGCAGTTGAAAGGGGGAAGGAGTTGAATGTTGAATCAGTTGGATTTGGAATACTCGAGAGTGAGGTTCCACTTTGAGCGGACGTCAGAATCGGAATTTGGCTGACCATGTAAATTTACGGCATGGATGCTTATCATAATTTTTCATTTTTACTTTTGTTTTTTTTAATGTGTTAATTTAAAATAAAGTTTTTTCGTTTCAAACGATAAATGGAATTTATTAATTATATATACAACGTCTCACGCTACCACAATTAAAATTTTAATTTTTTTTTAAATTATTATTTTCATTTTTAAGTTATTGATTAATAATTCTTTGGAATTTTATATTTAACTTTCTCAGATTGCTGATGTTGAAAAATACCACTATTGAAATTAAATTCCATAAAGCAGATGAATTGACTGAATATTTAAAATTGATTTTGGTTATTTGTTTCTAGGATATTTAAATTACCAATGTTTTGTATTTTCTTTTTAAATTAAAATTTAAGTGAATCACATATATTATTTAATGAAATAGTTAATATTATTTAATGTTATTTAATATAGACATCAAGGAAGTTATTTTAATATATTAGAATTTTTATGCAAACAATTGCAATTCATCCCTTTATATGTGCATTTATACTTTAATTCAAGGTCAAAACACTGTATTGTAGAAATACGTAAGCATGAGAACTCATTCACAAATGATACATTTTAAGATCTATACATTTATACCAAAATTTTTTCCTTGAGAAAATACTTCTTGCATATGCTTTTATTAAGGTTATTTAATATAAATAACTTGAGAAATAATTTATGATGGAATGAGGTTGTAGAAATCAGTTGTGATTGCATTTAATGTTTTGTGAACTATTAGTATTATAACTACTATAATAATAATTATAATAATTATTGCTTGTTGTTATTGTAATTGTTATTATCACACTTATTATTTTTAATTAAAGATACAGGGTAAAAAGGTTGAAACACGCTTTAATGCTTTAGCTGCTGGAAATTAATAGGCAATATAAATTATAAAAGTGTTAAAAAAAGATAGGAAATAAGATTATACTAATGAAATATTCCTGATATAATAAGTATTAAATTAAATATATATATACTTTTTAAATTTTTATGTGATCCCTCTAGACAAAATTGGTCGATTAGGCAATTTTCCCTTTTCTGCAAAAAGATCCTTATAAAAAATAAAATAAAATAAAATAAATAAATAAATAAATAAATGTCTGTATCTTTAAAATTGGATGAGTTACGGTGAATAAAAAATTGATAATTGTGAATTAGAACTATTTATCAAATTACAAATGTAAATATGTGAGATATTGAAAAACAAAACAAAACAAAGCATAGACGATAATACAGATGCAGCTGACCACAAGAAAAAGATAACTGATGATTGGAACAATATTTCCCCCTTTATTATTACTTAGTTAACTTTAAAAATACATCTATGCATCTTTTTATGATTTTGTTGGAAGAAAAGAAAATATTTTCTAGTCAACCATTTTTGTCTAGGGAGATCGTATAAAAATGAGAAAAGTTTAACAATTTTAAAATTAGCGGGAGGCCTATTTCATTAATATAAACTTTTTCCTATACCTTATGCTGAATATTTTTGCAAATTACACTGTCGGCTTATTTCCAACAGGTTAAAAATTAAGGTGCGTTTCAATCTTTTTGGGACATGGTGTACAGATATAGATAGATGAAAAATTTAAATAAAATGCACCGCAAACGATTTTTCCTCATATACCATAATATAACGGAATTATTTTGTGTGACCCTTTAAATGAACTATAAATGCTACATACTTCATTTTTAGTAGCAAGCATTCTATAGTGAACATCAGTAGGACGTAAAAATTTTATGTCAATCCGAGTATATTTACGAGATTTAATATAGGCAGAAGACAGATTGCAGTCAGACAAACAGAAGTCATAAGATTATCAACTATGTTGGAAAGTGTTAAAAAGCTTGAAAATAGCAGAATAAGTAAAATCAGTACTTCTTGACATTTTCTAGTCACGTGTGCTACTTGTTCCGTTTCACGATTTGAAACTGTCATTTAAGTATTTAAAAATAATCTGCTATCATGGATGATGTATGTAAGAGCATAGTTATACGCAGGGATAGCTTTCTTTGAAATCACGGTGCAAGAAAATTTGAGAGGATCTAATTTTTTTTCTCTAAAGGTAAAAAGGAATGTCTTTTAATCTCGCTGAGGCCGGCATAAGGGGTGCATTGCACTCTCTGCAGCCAACTAAAAAGACATGTCATCGCGGCATTTCACCGATCTCGGTTACTTTTCAACCTACCTTGATCACAGAAATTTATAGAAATTTACAGAAATCATCTACTCGTGGACAGCCAATCGTGAGGTATAGGAGCAAAATGTCCACGAGAGGGAAAAAAAGTAATCTATCACCCACCGGACCAAGGCCAGAAGACCGGACCTAGGAAGCAACGAAGGAAGGAAGACCTTCCAGCCGACCCCCCCAGAGTCCGAGAGGTAAGCGGTTGGTCTCCATTTCGTCGACGAAGATTTATATTGAATTCAAAGATATAAAGAGACATGCGCCGCAGGCCCCCCCGTGCGGGACTCACCGCACACAATCGACCACCGATCCCAAGTCCTGAGAGACTTTTATTGCGCCAGTAGCTTTGTCTCGCTACGGCGCTTCGGCCGGCCAGAGAGCCGCACCACACTGCGGACCGTCTAACCTAGTACCCACGAGTCGACGACATAGGTCGCTACGACAGTAACCCCAATCTGGGGAAACTCCCACACAGGACGGACCCGTGGTAAGCTGGCGAAGGCCACCCGCCGACTTCGTCGCCGAAACCCCATAGGGGGAATTGGTTTCTAGGTCGTCGTGCTGCCGCGATAACTTTTGCTCTACCACAATTCAAGGAGTGTGAAAACCTACATTTCACTTGAATTCAAAGATATATACAATAATAATCAAACGCGCTACCTTGATCACAGTTCGACATTTGATGGAAATCAGCCTATTTTTATCACGTGACAGCCAAGAGTAGGGGAAATATCTCGGCCTGTCGATACTTCCACGCCTGTTTCATTGGCTGCGCGCAGACACATATTATGGTCGGAGGGTTATAGAAGTCTGATGTTATTTATATACAAGGTGTTCCTTCTTATCGTTGACCAATAGCTATTTCCTCAACCATTAATATTAGAGGTATAGTTTCAATTGTAAAAATGTTTCAAATGTTGGTGTTCAGCATACGAAAATCCATTTTCATCAAATCATTTTTTTAATGAAATTAAAAATTTTATACGATTTCTGGGTCCTATAATTTATATATAGAACAACTTTCTTCGTGCTCTAATAAGTAACACACTAAAACATCAAATTCTTCTACGACCAAAACTTACCAAGTTATGATACTTTGAATTTGATGAATTTTCTGTTTTTCTGACACTAAAAACAGAAAAACGCGTTTTTAGTGACATAAAATGTTACTCAATGTTTACATTACTCAAAAGTTACCCAATGCTTTAAAACCAATCCTTTAATCCAACCTCTATCGTTCTTATAAAACCACAAATTTATTCAAGATTTATAGATCTTATGATTTACAATTTAATGTCACTCAATGTCTAAAAAACGTAAAATCTTATTTTAATGTGTACTTATTCAGAAAAATGAATTTCATCTGCATCAATCGAGTCAGTTATCACAACCGATACATCCGCGATTGCTACAAAAAACTAGTCGGATGTGCCAATCCCAAAACTTTCTTCTATCTCAGTCATGTTAATACTTCAAAATTCGCTATCACATCGCCAATAAAATCAATATTTTTCGTCATTCTGTTGTACGTCAGCTGCTTGCGAATCGTCGGGTTACAGGGATGTGAACAATCGATGTATACTAAACTACGAAAAGTCCTTCTGGCTTGAACGACAGGAATAGATAGCCTCCCTATTCCTTTGTTTTACGATTTTAGCTAATTTTACTGGAAAACACGAAGGTAAAATGCGTGGAACCTAAATAAAGAATACTCAATCCCAGTTCTCGTCAACATTGAATTTGAGTGAAAATATCGCCAAATTAGTCCTCTACAGCCAAGTGGGCTTCATTTATGGCAACTTACTTTGGTCGCCAAATTTGTCGATATTCCGCAAACTGTCGCCAAGTTTGGCGATAATTTGACGTTGGCGAATATAAATATATAGTGATAAGCATATAATAGGATTAATGGTTACAACAATGAAAAAATTTCCCGAAACCATGTTAACTAAAACTCATAAATTAAACCCGTTTATGGATGAATTCTGCTGTCTTGTTTGAAAATGTCAGCCACCCTAAAATTTCAAACCGCTCTATCCCAGCTATTTTTTTAAGATAGAAGCAAAACAAAAACTGCTCCGGATTCTCCGGATCAAGGCCGAACATTTAACGAAAAAGAGTTTTAGGATTTCTAATTTTTTTTAATTTGCACATCTTTTTGAATTTTAAATCGTTAAATGGCTATCACAGCGCCCCCTTTCGTCGAAATATCCCCAAATTCTAATAGAACCTGCTTACCATGGCCAAAAACAGAAAAAAAATGTGGTTCAATTTGAAGCATAACTTCATACACTTTTCGATGATACAATAGTTAAAATGGAACAAAAATATCGACCACAGCGCCCCCTTTCGTCGAAATATCCCCAAATTCTGACAGAACCTGCTTACCATAGCCAAAAACATAGAAAATGTTTTTTGTTCAATTTGAAGCATAACATCATACACTTTTAGATGGTACAATAGTGAAAATGGAACAAAAATATCGATCACAGCGCCCCCTTCCGTCGAAATATCCCCAAATTCTGATAGAACCTGCTTGCGATAGCCAAAAACAGAAAAAAAATGTGGTTCAATTTGAAGCATAACTTCATACACTTTTCGATGATACAATAGTTAAAATGGAACAAAAATATCGACCACAGCGCCCCCTTTCGTCGAAATATCCCCAAATTCTGACAGAACCTGCTTGCGATAGCCAAAAACATAGAAAAAAATTTGGTTCAATTTGAAGCATAACATCATACACTTTTAGATGGTACAATGAAGACACACAGACGGACAGACGGACGGACGGACAGACGGACAGACAGACATTTTGTAAAAACATGTTTTTCGGAATCTCTGACATCTAAAACGTGTAAATCCGTTGAAAACCGGAAGTCGAAAAAAATTTCGATTACAATACTTTCTTCTATTATAGATAGAAGAAAGTAAAAAGCAAAGAACTTTCGCATTATGAGCCAAATACAGTTGTTGCGGTGTTTTAAGGATGAGACACGTTTTTTCTCGTCGGAACTTCTCATGTGGTCATTCGCTCTCTTTTATGTTTTCAGACTTCCTAGCAAATCTAGAGGTCAGAAGTCAGCGGATTACATCTTTGACAAGTTTATCACAGCCCATTTTTTTGTTGAGACTCCCCTTTCTTTTGTTGATGATCACAGAGCCTTTGGAAAAGAGAGTTCAGGGAAATTATAACTTTTTTTAGCAAGTGTTATCTGAACGCAGTCTTAGAGTTGGTGTTTAAATGTCATAAGTCAGAAATTATCCTTCATTAACTTTTATTCGAAGGAAACTTTCCCTTTAAAATAGATGATTCATACACGCGGTCTTTTGTTTTGTTTTTATTGAAACCACAGTGACAGTGACATGACTAACACCATTACCTATTATTGATTTAACTTTTGTCTGACGATTTCTATTATATAGGAAACCAAATCTAAAGCTAGCACGTTTTATTTGAATCTAAATTACCGGCAGTGGTTTTAAAACTCTTTCCAGCGTCAGGGCCGTACGAATGCATTCGGAGTTCCTGAAGCACTCGCCGCATACAAATCAATTTTCACTCTAAAAAGAGACAAATGTTTCTTAATCTTCGAAAATATGATATAACCACGAACGAAAACATACAATAACCTCTTATGATGTACCCACGATTCCGAAAAGCGCGATTCCGTTTATTAGCTTTTCTAACCTCAAAAAAACAGTTTATTTTCGAGCTTCATAGAAATATTTCAAATTATTTTTATTTTTATTTATTTTTTTTGCTGCTACTGATTATTGGAAACGTTTCCAAATAGTTGTCATACACTGAAAAAAAAAAAAAAAAAAAAAAATGTTGATTTTACCGTATAATACTGGTATCCCAGCTGCCAGTATTATACCGTAAAATTAACAGTATTAAACAGATTAAACACATTAAAATAAGTAGTAATACGCTGCCGCGCATGCGCAGTAGCGTATTACTGCTTATTTTACTGTTAATTTTACGGTATAACCGTAAAATCAACAATTTTTGTTTTGCAGTGTAGTGTATTAACCAGTTTTCTGAAACCGAAATATATCGGTTTTTAAGATGGTATCCATTGTCAATTTAACATTTTCAGCTGTGTAACTGATTTTCTACATGCAAGAGCAAGAAAATAATTGTCTGAGTGCAACGAAGACTCATACACAGCGCAGTTTTACTTTGCCCCATATATAGCTACGATGGATATTAAAATTTTTCGTCAAGCATAACTCAAAAAATATTTAACGGATTTCGTTCAAATTTTTACAGCAGGTACCTATAAAGGTGACAACGTCGTCTATTTATTACCAAGAATAAGTGTCAAACCGTTTGGAAGTTATATTAAAAAAATAGATAAAAAAGCACAATTAAAGTACATACGTCACTAAATTTTGTGCGTACGTCATTTTCACCGGCGGGAGATTTTCGTAGACAATCGGAATTGAAAAGTTCATGGAGTACATGGAGCAAAAAATATGCACGCACTAATATTCAGCACAATAAAATATATTTCAATTTAGTAGAAATCGAAAATTAATCTGTATTTTTTTCTATTTGAAAGAAAAACCCCGCAATAACTTGGTAGACTTGGTATTAGAGATTTGGCGCAAATCTCAGAAATAGCAGCTTTTTTTATTTCGCGTGTGTAAATTAAAAAAAAAAAATTCTTTGGTGTTTAAATAAAAGGTTTCGATTTATGGCATTATTTCTTTTTTTTCTCTCTTTTTAGCATTTTAAATGGGATTATTGAAAGGCATGTATTTTAAATTAAATGAGTGAAAGTTTTATATTTAAATGAAATGAATTCAATATGAAAATGTTATAGGAACAATATTTGGCGATTTATCAACTGCGCCATGATAACATAAAAGTACCAATATATCAAACGGTATGTAGTATGTGAAATGAAACAATTATATTATAATCACCCATCGTACAAGAAAAAAAACTAATATTCTGTATTCAGAGGGAAAAATCCATCTCCTGTGCCGTAAGATTTGGCGAGTTCTTTTTTGGTGATAAGTTTTTCGATGTGATTGTTGGGATCTGCAGGATTTGGCTTACTTTTTCTAAATCTTATTTTTTTGCAGATGTAGTATTATGTAAATATATTTTTTTTGCAGATATTTTTCTATTTTGTATATTTGGCATTCTATTTTGTATATTTTCTATTTGGCATTTGGAAAAGAGATTTTTACCTTTTTATCTGTGCCTTCGGAAATATTAAAAAATAAAAAAAGATTTACATATATCAAGCGTATAATGTTATGTTTTGCATTTTTATACGGACCACTTCTCCATTTTTAGATTTTAAATGCTATTTATTATTTACTGGCCGTTTATTAATTGTTTACAATTTACCCTCCTGACAATAACAATTATTTATCACAAAAATGCCTTTTAAGGTTTGTTAAATAAGTTTGTTTATGTATTTTCATTACTTATTAAAATATCGACTATGGCGATAAAATTTTATTTTAGCATCGTGCTTAAATTTTTAAGATGGTGCAAAAACATGCTTTAATAAACGTATGTTTGTAAGTATTTGAAAAACATGTTTTATCGCTCTCTTGAAAAATTTTGTAAGATGCTAAAACTACCTTTTGGCAACATTTAAATTTTTTTTTTTCGCCAACCGACATAGGATACGAAACTTTTCCCCATACAGATACACAGGCAAGGCTGGTCTCAAACAAGAGTAAAGCTAGCAACAATATTGTTTTAACTTTATGAGTTACAATAATGATATTAAATGCTCCGATTTGCTTTGGGCCCAATTACGAAAGTTTCTCCTAAAAAATCTGTAGAAGAAGTCTTTTACATTTGTTTCAAATGAAGCTTGGTGTATAAAGTATTAGTTAATAATACAAACAACACTAATGGCATGGAGGCAAAAGTTTTAATTTAAATGTATATATTTGAACCCCCCCCCCCGCAAAAAAAAAGAAAATAAAAGAAAGTTACAGTAATGAATTTAAAATGGCGTTAAGCGACGCTTTCTGACATAAGCAATTGGCTGCAAACGCGATAACGAAACTTTCACTTAACTTAATAACATGTAGCTAATATAGCCCTCAGGGTACTTTGCAGTTATACAGACCTTGTGGTTATTATTAAAAGCTTGAGACAATTCAGGTTTAAGAAGTTGAGATTTACTGTCAAATGATATAAACAACTATGAACACAAAACTGATGAATTATTATTCAGGTTTATGTATGTATTTAAAAAAAAAAATTGCATCTGATTACACTTATTAGATAAATTACTTCTGTTTGCATTTAATAACTAATAAACGGCTTCTGTATATTAAATGAATTGTTTAAATATTGGGAAGAGGTGGCGAGAGGTAGAAAGACGAGTAAACAAACGGGTAGACAGACGGGTAGAGACACGAGTAGAGACATAGGTAGGCTGACGGGTAGCGAAACGAATAGACAGACGGCTAGAGAAAGGTAAAAAGAGGGTTGACAGAGGGGTAGCGAGATGGGTCACGAGACGGGTAGCAACACCGGTAGACAGGAATGTAGCGAGAAAGGTTGCGAGACGTGTAGCGTGGTAGATAAAGAGACGAGTAGAGAGATGAGTACAGAGACGAGTTGACTGACGGGTAATGAGATTGGTAGCGAGTCGGGTACAAAAACAGACGGATAGTGAGACAGGTATACAAAAACAGTAGAGAGACAGTAGATGGGTACGGAGATAGGTAAGAAGATGGGTAGAGAGGCGTATAGCCAGACGGGTAGAGAGACAGATAGACAAGTTGTGAGACAGATAGACAAATGGGTAGCGAAGTGGATAGAGACATGGCTAGACATACAAGTAGTTAGATGGATAGACAGACGGTTAGAGAAATAGATTGGCGGGTAGCGAGACCGGTAGAGAAATATAGAGACAGGTAGCGAGACGTGTAGTGAGATAGACAATCGGTTTTAGAGACGGGCAGAAGAACGGATAGGGAAACACACAGATTGTAGAGAGACAGACAGACAGGCAAATCAAAAGTCTGCGGATTGGCGCAGTAAAGGCGCAGTAAAGACGCAGGGGGCAGAGCCTCCTAGAGAATAATCAAGAAGTATCTGTTAAGCTTAACTTTGAAATATATATAATTTTCCAATTTTGCCGATATGGAGATTTAATGTAAAAGTTATTTTACAGAAGTCATCGAAAGATTTTTTGTATACTTTAATAGTAATTTAGACTATAGTTTTGCAATCTGGTTTGTAGCAAAGCATGCTATCAATGTGGTTTGAAGTGTAAGAGTTTCTATAAACAGTTATACGAGTAATAGATATATAATCAAGGAAGAACATTTTTAAATTCACACACAAAAAAAGGTGCAACAATGAAATTAAATTTGCGATAGAATACAGAACAGATAGAATAGATAGAATAATCTATTGGCTGCAAATCCAATTACGTAACTTTAAAAAGCTTGGCGTTTTGAAAGATCCCGCGTATTCTTTTTTTTTCAAGTTTTGCGCAATACGCGCTTATGAAAATGAGATTCTTTGCCACATGTTAAAAAAAATTATGACAACACATTTGACGAACGGTACTTCTTTTCTATTTTTTTAACAGTGTATATGAATTTATATATGATATTTTGTAATTCTATCATTTAATTTGCTCTTTTTCTTTATATTGTAATTGATTGCTTTATATCTGGAGGCACGGCAGTGCCTCCGCCAAGTCGAGAGAGGACAGCCGTAAGCATACTTTTCTGGAAGCAACTCAGGGCACTTTTGACCCCCCCATATCTCCGCGCTGGAGTATCCCAAAAATTTTAAACTTCAATTATAGAGAGTATTTGGCCCACAGGACCAAAATTTAAAATTACAACTTTCTGTCTTTTCTAGTTCAGGCGATATATGAACTCAAACATTCGATTTTTTGTCACTTCTTACTCACTCGTTCACGCGTCATCAAAAAGATTGGGTAGATCCCGTAGCCCCAGAAACTTGACATTTGGAAAAAAGGTAGTGTTTAGGACACAAAGAAAGGAAAAATTATAAAATCCAGAAAATTCGAAAAAAAAACATTCGAAAATTCAACAAATTCCATCAAAATTGAAAATTGAAAATAATACGATCTTGTAGTCTTGGAAACTTAAGATTTGGTGTGAAGGTAGTGTTTAACATCCAGAAAAAGAAAACATCAAAAACACCAAAAAAATCGAAAGCAAAATTGAAAAAATCCAAGAAATTGAAAAATACCGAAAATTTGAAGACAATCCGATTTTGTTGCGCTAGAAAATTCAAATTAGGAATAAAGGTAGTATTTAGGATACAGAAAAAGGAAAATTATAAAAATCCAGAAAATTCGAAAAAAAAAAATAAAAAAATTCGAAAAAAATTGAAAAAATGAAAATAATTTGATACGATAACGCTCGTATTTATAAATTAATTTGGATAAAACTAATTGTGTGTATTAAGCTCACCAATGCCTCGACCGAGTTCATTGGCCAGCTTGGTCCGCCATCTTGTTTCAAGATGGCGGCCACGGAAGATTTTAAAACTAAAATAAATGTACAAAAAAGTTAAAAAATCAAGTTTATTTTTTAATTAGGTGTTAGGACTTGATACAAGGATTCCAGAGCATTTTTTGTTTTACCTCTATTTTAAAAATTGGCTGAGATAGAGCAGTTTGAAATTCTAGGGTGGCTGACATTTTGAAACAAAACAGCACATTACAAAAAACCAACGATAAATTTATGGTCAATAATGGTCAAGCAGGTGCAATCCCGAATGAATACTCCGTGTTATTATAACTGTAACTTTGACTTCGAAATTTTGATACGTTGCATTTTCTATTTGTTGATATTTTTGAACTATGATTTACGCGAAGTGAAATGTTGCTGTTGAAGAGGGATTTTCCATGTAAATCCGAAACGTCCAATTTTAATATGTTTTTAATGTTTTATGAAAGTGTATTGTAATGTCTGTAATTTTAATGACTTTAATATAAATTTATAAGTTTTAGTGAACGCGATTTCTCGCAAATTATTTTCTTTCATTGTTGTAATCATTTTCCCAATCATACGCATAAAACTATATATTCATATCCATTAGCGCCAAATTCTCGCCAAACTTGGCGACAATTGGCGAAATCTCGCCAAATTTGGCGACAAAATAAGTCTTCATAAATGAAGCCAACTTGGCTATAGCTCAATAATTTGGCGAATTTCTTATTCAAATTCAGTGTAAACGAATCTTTTGTAAACGGTTTCTTTGCATTTTAACTTGCTGTTTTCGAATAACATTAGCTAAAATTTTAAAACGAAGATATAGGAAAGCTACCTTTTCCTGCCGGTACAGGCCGGAGGACTTTTTTATGAGTTGTCGGATGCAATCTATGTTTTGCATTAAATAAAGTAAAACATTGAAAAACAAATCCCACAGGATAGGGATAGTTTGTTTTAGATCTGGAGGCACGGCAGTGCCTTCGCCAAGTCGAGAGAGGACAGCCGTAAGCATACTTTTCTGGAAGCAACTCAGGGCACTTTTGACCCCCTCATATCTCCGCGCTGGAGTATCCCAAAAATTTGAAACTTCGTTTTTCTAGAGTATTTGGCACACAGGACCAAAATTTAAAATTAAAACTTTCTATCTTTTCTAGTTCAGACGATATATGAACTCAAACATTCGATTTTTTGTCACTCACTCACTCACTCGTTCACGCGTCATCAAAAAGATTAGGTAGATCCCGTAGCCCTAGAAACTTGACATTTGGAAAAAAGGTAGTGTCTAGGATACAACCTTAATTCGTTTTTACAAAGTTTTTTGTTTAAGTTTAAAGCCGAAACATGTAGGATTTTAACTCTTTTATGAGTTTAAAACAATTTTTACACTGATTTTAGCAACTAATAAGCACAATTTGTGCAATTTGTGTTTTTAAAATACTAGTTAACAGTGTAGTGTCCAAATGGATTCAATTGTGAAAATTAAAATAATTTGATCTTTTAGCCTTAGAAACTTAAAATTCGCAGTAAAGATAGTGTTTAGGATTCAGAATAAGTTAAAATAAAAAACCAAATAAAATTCGAAAATAAAACAAAAAAATCGGAAAAATCGAAAAATAAGGAAAATTTGAAAATAATTCGATTTCATAGCGCTAGAAACTTGAAATTTGGAATAAAGGTAATATTTAAGATACTAAATAAGGAAAAATTCAAAAATATGGATAATTCAAAAATACCCATAAATTAGTGCAGACGATATATGAACTCAAAGTTTCGATTTTTTGTCACTCACACACTCACTCACTCTCGCGTCATCAAAAAGATTGGGTATATCCCACAGCCACAGAAAGTGAAAATTTGGAATAAAGCTAGCATTTCGGATACAAAGAAAGGAAAAAATATAAAATCCGGAAAATTAAAAAAAAAAACATTCGAAAATTTAAAAAAATCGAACAAAATTGAAATTTGAAAATAACACGATCTTGTAGTCTTAAAAACTTAAAATTTTGTGTGAAGGTAGTGTTTAGAATTCAGAAAAAGAAAACATCAAAAACACACACAAAAAAAAATTGAAAATAAAATCGAAAAATCGAAAAATTTCAAATAATCCAATTTTGTTGCGCTAGAAACTTGGAATTCGGAATAAAGGCAGTATTTAGGATGCAAAATAAGGAAAAATTAAAAAATCCAGAAAACTCGAAAAAAAATCAAAAATTCGAAAAATTCGAAAAAATTTGAAAAAAATTTAAATAATTTGATCTTTTGGCCTTAACTTAAAATTCGCGGTAAAGATGGTGTTTGGGATTCAGAATAAGTTAAAATAAAAACGCAATAAAATTCGAAAATAAAATAAGAAAATCGAAAAAGATCGGAAATTTTAAAATAATTCGATTTTGTAGGTCTAGAAACTTAAAATTTGTAATAAAGGATACAAAATAAGAAAAAATTATAAAATCCAGAAAATTATTAAAAAAAAAATGCGAAAAAATCAAAAATTGAAAATATTTTTATCTTGTAGTCTTAGAAACTTAAAACTTGGTGTAAAGGTAGTATTTACTATTCAATAAAAGGAACAATTAAAAAATTCGAAAATAAAATCGAAAAATCGAAATATGTTTAAGAAATCGAAAATTCGAAAACAATTTGATTTTGTACTGCTAGAAACATTAGTTATAAGATAATTGTCCTATTAGCTAGTACAACGCCCCTAATTGTTTTATGTTATTTCCCCCGGATTATGGTTTTCTTTTCTTTCGTTTACGAATTTCGTTATAGAAAAGTTCCGCTATAGACTGGCTACGATATAGGCGATTTCTTTATAGACAGGTTTGTTTTCTTTCACATGTTGTACTCTATTTACTTCACATATGAAATATGGATTGTTAAATGATGTTAGCCCCACAAAAATTTTCACAGCTCCCCCTACCCTCCCGACATTACTGGCTGGTTATGGCTTGATAGTCCTTTCTAAATAAAATCATGGTGACTCTAAGATTCACTTGATTTATCTCTAAATTGAACCTAAATGATCCTAAGAAGACGGATCAAATAATTACTATATTAGCATGACAATCAGGTAACTTAGAATTAAAATCGAAAAATCAATAAATTCATAAAAAGTCGAAAATTTGAAAATAATTCGATTTTGTAGTCCTAGAAGATTGACATTTGGCAGAAAGGCAGGGTTTTGTACACAAAGTAAGGAAAAATTAAAAAATCCGTAAATAATAAAAAAAAAAGTCTAAAAAAAACGAAAAAAAACCATCGAAAAAAGGAATATAGTTTGATTTATTGGAAATTTCCGGAAATTTTAATTTTGGCTTTCTTTTTATACTAAAAAGTTCTTTTATGTTAAATATCAAGTATCTAGGGCTGCGAGTTATATCTGAGATGCATAGCGCCTATCCTGGAAGCAATTGAGAGTACTTTTGACACTCCCCCTCTTATAATTTAGTGCTTGCCTAGGAACCTGAAATCTCTTTTTATCTACAGTACTTTGCAAACGAAACTAAAGCTTCAATTTTTTGATACCTGTAAATAATAGGGACAGAGTGTGGGCTTAGCGAAAATCAGTGGATGATCTCCAAAAAGAACCCAAAATCAAGAAAAGGAGGGTTACTTACAAAAAGAAGTGAAATCTCATCAAAAAGTCACCTGTAAAAAATGCAGCCAAGTCTCGTAACTCATTTACCGTAAAAAGTACTGAGATCGTATAAAGCCAAGTTTAACTATCTTATTAACTCTGAAATTTTCCTTCACAAAATCACTCCTAGTCTCTACATCTTTTGTTAATTATTATTTTGTGACTTGGCAATTACGCAGCACAGGGAAATTATTACACCTTACTATGTTATGGGATGGGATGGGATAATTTAACTAAAGCAAATTATATACGCACAGGGAAGTTATTACACCTTAATATGTTATAGTATTATTTGATTAAGACTAACTATATACATCACATTCTCGTGCTAAGTAATTGCCAAGTCACAAAATAATAATTAACTAAAGATGTAGAGACTAGGAGTGATTTGTGAATGAAAATTTCAGAGTTAATAAGATAGTTAAACTTGGCTTTATACGATCTCAGTACTTTTTACGGTAAATGAGTTACGAGACTTGGCTGCATTTTTTACAGGTGACTTTTTGATGAGATTGTATTGACCCTATGTTCTCAGCAATATCACTCAGACTAATCCCTTTGAGGGAAGTCCTAGTAGTAATTTTAATGTTAATGCTGTTAAGTTATCATGTTTATCTGTAAAACATGTCTATTGAACATGAAAATATTTACCCGAGAATTGATATTAGAGACCTAAAAACTTATATCCGGCGTTGAGAAAACAGATTAATACACTTCATAGAGATCTGTACGGGACTGGCACGCGGACCAGCAAAATGAAGACAGACCTTTCAAACGTTCCGGGCAGGCAGAATAAAGACAATTTTTAACGATCCGGGCAGGGCCTATAAAGACATTAAACGGGTCCAGCCGGTCCGATTAAAAAATTAAACCGGCCAACCGACCCTATATAACTAATTTTAAAAAGTCAGACTAAGCCGACAAAATATGACAATTTTCAATGGACCTGGCTGTGCCGAGAATAATTTATAAATGTGCTGTACGAGCCGATGTTAGTTTGACTAACATCAATACAGAATTAATTTAACATGTCCAGAACAGAGATCAGTATCGGGAAGTTATTACATCGTGTCTGTACCCGGGCTTAATTTTCCGACCGGTATCAGACGTACATTTTGCTTTCTACATACTGGTGTCGAGCCGGGCCGGCCCTGGACTTAATTGTTCTTAGAGCGTGAAGGGCAGGCAATTTTTTAGTAAAAATAATCGTGATAATGGACTTTTGTTAACGAAATCTTTGGAAATATACTTTAATAAACGGCAGATAAATATTCTTAAAAATCTACTTCAATATATATATATATATTGCTGTCTTAGAGAGTATTTTCAAGAAGCTGGATTGGGAAAACAAAGGGATTAGAATAAATGGGGAATATTTAAGCCATCTCCGGTTTGCTGATGACATTTTAATTTTCAGTAATAGCCCTGAAGAATTGCAAAATATGCTAAAAGATTTGGCAGAAGCTAGCATTAATGTGGGATTAAAAATAAATTTGGAAAAGACTAAGGTGATGTTCAATTCATTTGCATCAAAAAAGAAAATCGTCTACAACAACACTGAGATTAAAGATGTTGAAAGTTATGTGTACCTTGGACAAGAAATATCTTCAGACAACAGTATCATGAATGAAATCAATAGAAGAATAAGAAATGGATGGAGTGCTTTTGGGAAGAACAATATTATTCTGAAAAGTAACATGCCTCTTTGTTTGAAAAGAAAGGTGTTTAACCAATGTGTTTTGCCTGCACTAACTTATGGAGCAGAAACTTGGACACTAACAAAACGGATGGTACAAAGATTACAAACAACACAGCGAAGTATGGAAAGATGTATGCTAGGCATAACCAGAAGAGACCGAAAGAGAATAACGTGGATAAGAAGTCAGACGAAAGTTTTTGACATTATCGAGAGAATTAAATGGCTAAAATGGAAATGGGCTGGGCACATTGCAAGAAGACAAGACAATAGATGGAGCACAAACACCCTACAGTGGTATCCCAGAGATGTAAAACGACCAAGAAGACGACCTCAAGTAAGATGGAGTGACGAAATCAGAAAAGTGGCCGGTGTTAATTGGATGACTAAAGCACTAGACAGGCAACAATGGAAAAATCTGGGGGAGACCTACATCCAGCAGTGGATTGAAAACGGTTGATGATGATGATGATGATGATATATATATATATATATATAAACAGCTTTAAAAGTTATGACATTTTTAACCATCTTTTTACTGTCATTCTAAACGACATTATTTTTTTTAATGAGTCATTATTTGAATGTAATTGTCTAAGAGTCTAAGTGATCACTAATGTTACCATTCTGTATTGGCTTACGGACATCTAGTCTGAAATATATGATAAAATTTCGCATAAATACGTATGCAGTATTCTATAAATTTTAAATGTATGTTAAGAAAAATCGGACTTTTTTGTAGAAAAAAGTACCGCGCATGCGGTATTTTACAGTTTATTACTGTTAATTTTACGGTATAATACTGGCAGCTGGGATGCCAGTATTATACCGTAAAATCAACAATTTTTTTTATAGTGTATGTAGTTACAAAATAGAACCTGTTCTTATCGACTTATAAGAAAATTTCTATGCGATAAGAAAGTATCATACATTTCATCAGGATATACCCGGAATTTTATCTTAATTTTTTATTTTAAAGATACATTGTGTATACCACTTCATTAGAGAGAAAGGAAATCCTATCGAGAAAAAAAAAAAAGGACAGCCATATCGATTACGGAACGAAGAATACATACAAAGAAATTACGAATTGAAAACATTAAAAGTCTGCCTCATCTGCAGATTTTATATTATTATTTTAAACTTTCATCTGCTTTCAGGGTATTTATGTTAGGTTTTTTCCCTTAAAAAAAAAATCCCTAATTATTTGGATTACGTCCATAACACATCATTACGGATAAGTGGAGTTTCTCTGAATTATAATTTAAGTAAAACAATAAAAATCTTCAACCCTCCCCCCCCCCCAAAAAAAAAAAAAAAAAAAAAATCATTGTTTCGTTTTGCCAACATTTACATTTTTTGAAGGAAAACACATAATTAATCATCTATCTCCAAGTGTAAATATTACTTTATTGATTTTAATCTCTGAAAAATGCAATTTTCAATCAATTTAAGAATCGATTATAGATTTACTTATATGTTAATTTCTATAATTGCTTGAAAACAAATAATTACTTTGTGAGTTGTTCTTTTCAGAAACTGTTTTTCTTCTTTACGCCAGTCATGCTCTGTTTAAATTAGTCACTTTCATTTGTTTACTTTTTGAGAGAATTGCAAAGTGAAAATCAATATGCAGATCGTGTTTGACAAGCACGATACCAAACAAAACAAATGAAACGAAATTTTCTGGAAAGTGATTTCAATAATATTTGAAGAAGTAATATTTTGCGTCAAATATAATGGCATTCGTGTATTAAAAGGCTTTCTGAGTATGAGACTGAATTTATCAAATGAAAAGGAAAAATAATACAACAGACATGATAGATTTGTGTCATTAAAGGCCTCAATCATTTGCATGTTATTTGATAGAGTGGCCTTCGATCCAGAAACAAATTAATACCTAAAACAACACAGTTAGAGTAAAAAAAAAAAGAAAGAAAAGCAGAAATATTAGAATTAATTATTTCGTTGCTCTAATCAGCAAATGAGAAATAAACATCTAAGAACTAGAATGGCAATGTACTGTATAGAATTCTGTAAAACAGCTGAATTTACAAGCATTAATTACCGCATTTATTACAGTATTAATTAATAAGTGGGTAAGTGCGATCGAAGAAAACACAAAGGGTTTCGTTTAATATTCCTTTCAAAACACTTTAGCACTTAATTAATAAATCCAAATCATTAATTTATAATTATCCTTATTATTTATCAATACACTTTATCAATAAGAACACAGATGGCAGCACCATATAAAACGATAATAAGAAGAAGCTATTTTTAAATTAAATTAAAAATATTCAAGAACTACTTTTCAGACAATTGTAGCACAATATCTGAAAAGCATATTTAATTATATAATTTTATTTTAGCTGAAAAAAAAACCCGCTAAAACCCTTAAAATGGCAAAAAAAAAAAAAAAAAAAAAAAAAAAGGAAGTTTTTTTAAATTAAATCCTACGGACAATGAAATGTAAAAATCGAAACTTAATTATGAAGAAAATTATGAATTAAGAAAAATTATAAAAAATTAGGAGGAAAACGCTCTACCACTGAACCATCTGGCATTCGGAAAAAATACTGAAATTAAGATTATTTTAAGATCTTAGAAAATCTCAGAAATGGTCGGATGTCATTAAATTCATTCATTTAATTAAAATAATACAAGACATTTTCCAAAATTTTATGATTTGTCGTGTGAACATGGTATCCAGCTAAAGTTTGCAAAATTTCAAGTCTCTAACTTATACAGTTTCCGAGTACGAACACTGTGACGGACAGAGAGAGAGGAGTGAGACGAATAGGGTTTCGTCAGACGAACGAAACCCTAAAAATCAGTTATAATAGGTTATATTATTAATTTTTAGAACATCGAGGAAAAAAATTATATGACATTCGTATTATTTTATCTGACTTAAAATAAGAATTATGGCAAGACTTGTATAGTATATACAAATATATAGTACCTGACTCACATTTATGTTTAGGACAGATTTATATTGGGCACTAATTTTTTTTTTTATGTCATACCAAATTCCATACAATGGCGATTGGTCTACATGATTTCCGGAACAGATAAGGCAATGAGTGTTTTATAAAGTATTTTTTAATCCCAAAACAGAAAATTTAAACAAAAAGCACGTTTTCTAATTGTATAACTTTAAAGATTCAGATTATGCCATTTTTGGCACATAATAAAAACGATTTGCTATCTTAAAAAAACAACACTTTAAAATCCACTATCTTAAAATCCACATTTAAACAATAAATAAGGAATAATCCACCCGGCATGAATGAACAAAGCTTTAACCACTGAGTGATCCCCACGGAACTTGTTTGAACTCACGCACTCTGTCAGTGCAGCTAAAGTCATTGGCAGGTGTCTGTCTTAAACTCTGCAAGTTTAGTAAAAGTGTCCTATATTTCTATCCGTTATGAAAGTTTAGTTAATTTCATTTTGTATAATTTCATATACCAATAAACTTTGTCATTTTTCACATTTTATACTTTTCAAACAATTTCTTGAGATTGCATAACTGAAATTTGATGTGTGATGGAAAAAAAAAAAAAAACTGGCTTCATTTTCAGATTCAGCGTCGACAAAAGTATCCGATTCAATGATTGGGGTTTCTGTTTCGATGGTTATTTTCCAGTTTGTAGTTATAGTTATATAGCTTTAAAGATATCTAACTATAACTATAACTTGTAACAAAATACGTTGATTTTACAGAAAAAAAAAAAAATTCTCAGCCAGGATGTCAATACTTAAACTTAATTGAATGTTAAACATTCTGAAAAGTATTTAGGTGGAATATTTCATGATTTTCAGACTGCGAGATTTATTTTACAAAACATTATCTACAAATTTTCAGCAAAATAAATAAATAGTCTGTTTCTTAATACACAATACTAAAATCTGTTGATTTCACAGAAAAAACTTCCTAGCAGAACGCCAGAAAAATATTTTTTTATTTAGCAACATAAAAAACAAGTGGGTAAGTGTGATCGAAGATCGCTCAAAGGGTTTCGTTTGATATTCCTTTCAAAACACTTTATTCTTTCTTTAATAAATCCAAATAAATTTCATTTAGCAAAAAAAAAAAAAAAAAAAAAAAAAAAACCTCTTGTTTTTTGTTTTTTATAAAGTAAACATTTACCGGTCTATTTTTTCGTTTTTTCGTGTATCCAAACCAGCCCGACAGCGGGTGAAGCCGGCTATTATATTCTGTCATAATAATATCTGTCATGCGGACTAAATGCGATATAAAAAAATAATTTCAAAATTAAACATGTTGTACACTTTCAAAATGTTAAATATGCGAATATTTCCATAATCGGATTTTTATCATGATTCAATATGTTTCTAACTCATGTATTTACTATTCTCTATTACTTATATTGATACTCGCTTTGTATTATTCTCAAACATCTGAAAAATTCGTTAAAGTTCCAATAGGACGTCAGATTCTCTAATGACGTGATATTAATCTGCTTTGTGTGCATACACATACTCATACTCTTTGTATTATTGAGAAATCTTTGAAATTTCCGTTTTATTACCACTATGACGTCAATCATTTTTATTTCATATTAATCCTTTTTTCAATTGGTGAAACTTTTTATTTCATTTTCCTTTTTCATGTGGAAATCGTTCAATAGAAAATTAATTATTGTAGAAAGAATTTCATCGTGGATTTTTAATTTTTGGCATCTGCTATAACGAAAAATGTTTAAATTTAATAGGAAAAGGCTGTTAGAGTTTTGATTTTTTATCTTTATTTATTAAAATAATACAAATTTTTCAAATTTCAATATTTTGAGCTCTTCATAGATGGTATTCAGCTATATACGCAAAGTTTCAACTCTGTAAGTTACATAGTTTTTGAGAATGACTCTGTGACGGACAGACAACGGAGCGGGAGTAATAGGGTTTTGTGAGATGAACGAAACCCTAAAAAAGTAGAAAAGTATTGTTTATTTAACAACAACAACAACAACAAATCTGCGTTTATTACGAACTTTCTGTTATTTTAGCAGAATTTGCACATAAAATAAACAGTTCACAGATGTCCTCCGAAATAAAATCTGTATTTACTAATAAAGTTCTGTAATTTTAACAGATTTTGCAGTAAAATAAACGATTTGCAGATTTTTTTTTCTAAAGTAAACAGTTTTTTACTATCACCCTGGCCGAGAGTTTTTACTAAAAAATCAATAGTTCTATTTTTTACAGTGAATCTGCGAACTGCATATCTCTCCCATCCACTGACATTTTTCCTTTTCATCGCGATTTACTTTTGCTCTCAATTTTTGAATCACCTTACGTATTTTTCCTTTTAGCATTATTGCCAAGATATCAGCTATTTATTAATATACAGGTTGATTATAAAAAAACTATCCCGACATTTGGGCCCCTAACTATCATACCATTCACAGAAACTGAATGAAATTTTGGCAAAAGGTATTTTGAGGTACGCGCTCAAAGATTGATATGGAAAACAACAGTGTCACTCAAACAGTTACGGTTACAGTGAGAAAATTTCGAAAAAATCAAATGGCAACAACCAGTTTTTTGTATTGGAATGTGATCTTCATTGTGAAAAACCCCAAATAGCGTTGGAACGGCAATGTAGCATGAAAATCACCGGCGGTAGATAGGCTAAAAGTGAGGACATCCAATAAGGATAGAGAAGCAGCTTAAAATAAAGCATTTTATTGTGTTTCACAAATTTTCCACATGACCTCCTTCACACACGATGACACTTTGCATGCGGCTGATGGTGGATAGCACTACAGCACGTATCACGGCAATAGGAATCTCTTGAATCGCAGTTCTGATGGCATCTTTCAAATCAGATGCAGTTTGAGGACGAAATTGATACACTTTGGATTTCAGATATCCCCACAGTCAGAAATCCATTGGTGTCAGATCAGAAGACCTTGGTGGCCACGGAAACAGGAAATGACGGGAGATAACTCTGTCACCAAACTGTTGAGTTAAGACTCGTTTGACTGAAGACCCGACATGTGGAGGAGCGCCATCTTGCATCCACACAACTTCAGATAGAGCATTTTGCCGTTGCAATGCGGGAATCGCGTAATGAGTTAACATGTCCAGATAGCGAGCACTCGTTACTGTACACGTTTGCAGATCACCGGCAGTAACCTCTTCAAAAAAGTAAGTGCCGAGGATGAACGTACTCGTTATACCACACCACACAGTCACTTTTTCCTCGTGTAATGGACGTGCATGCACATCATGTGGATTATTCTCTGCCCAGTGCACACAATTTTTCGAATTCACGTTACCAGTTAACGAGAAATGCGCTTCATCTGTCCACAGAATGCGTAAGGGCCAGCTGCTATGTTCATCGTACCGGATAAGGAATTGATTGGCAAAATCCAGCCGTAATTGATAGTCTCCCGCTTCCAACATCTGGACACGCTGGAATCGATACGGAAACATGTTTAGAACAAAGCGCAGAATCTTGCGTACAGTTGAATTCGGCAGATCCAGCGTGAACACCGCGTGAATCACGAGAAACACCGCGTGCAGTTGCGGGACGAACTGTGCTTATCGTCTGATGGACTTCTGGACAGCTTCCATAGGAACGGAAGGTCGTCCAGACCGAGGTCGAAGGCATGTGCAACCAGTTTCTTCAAATTTATGAATCAAGTTCCGTACAGCTTTGACAGTTCACGAGCCTCGCCGTAATCCATGCTTTCTGCGGTAAACACGCAATGTCTCTGCGGCATTTTGTCCATTCAGGTAATAAATCTTTACGATTTCCCCACGTTCTTTCCCTGAAAGCGGCATCTTGTTCGGAATGGCAGAAAGTAACATACGCGGCTCGCATTTCGCAGTGCGTTTTCTTTCACCTAGCGTCACGACGTCAGTTATGACTGTGTCTTACGTAGAACCCGAAATTTGCGTCTCTTGGTTTCTTCTTCTCGTTTTGTGGAGAACTAATCAGGCTGGGATATCAGCCAAAGAAACGGTGTGACGTGTGACGTAAATGAAACGAAAACTAATGCTCTGGTGCACGGCAAAGTCCTTTTTACTTTTCCCTTGCCTAGTTCCGGTGATTTTCATGCTACAGTTACCGTTCCAACGGAGATCACATTCCAATACAAAAAACTGGGTGTTGCCATTTGATTTTTTCGAAATTTTCTCACTGTAACCGTAACTGTTCGAGTGACACTGTTGTTTTCCATATCATTCTTGAGCGCATACCTCAAAATACCTTTTGCCAAAATTTCATTCCGTTTCTGTGAATGGTATGATAGTTAGGGGCCCAAATGTCGGGATAGTTTTTTTATAATCACCCTGTAGAATAGAACACACCCTACATTAAAAATTCCCAGATTCCTTCAAAAATAGTTTAATTGAAATTCAGCCATCAATTCTTCTTGCTATGAACATGAGTGCCTAGAAGGTGTATAACTCCGCCAGGTTCCTTTCACTGCCGCCCTTTACATCTTTTATCCATGAAAGGTAATCGAAGAAAAAGTTTATACTTTATTTTATTTAGTGTCTTCAACATTCTAGAGGTCGTTCGATTGCGCCTAGAAGGGCTAATAGTGGAGGGTATGCGGTGGTATACGCCGTGTACACTCAGGATTTTTTAACCTTCCACCTACCCTGAATGAGTCTAATCGACCCGTTTCTACAATTAATTACATTCGATTCGATCCAAAAATTTCTGCATAAAGTAAGTTAAATAAAATTTAAATCCACAGAGAAGTAAGTTAAATAAATATGTTAAATAGTTCTAAATAAAAATTCTGGTGTGAAATGTTTTTAATCAAGGGTGAGTGAAATTTCAACAAGGGTAGGAAGGTTAGTAGCGGCATACCCCCCTGTTTCTCAAGTATGCCCTCTGCTTATATAGCATATGAGCGAAAATCTCATAAGTTTGATTTTCGGCTGCTCATTTTCTGCTGATATCTGATTTTTAAGTGTCTCGTATTATGCTCAATTTGAATATTTAAAAACCACTGATATGATACAGAAAAATAATTAGTAGATGGTCACAAACTTTATTAAAAAATAAATAGGATATGGAAGGTTTTATTAGACAAAACACAAATTGTAAAGAGACAGTAGTGACATTTTTTTGCAACTCTGCCACTTTACTTAAAAAAGAAAGTTTTTGGAATGTTGTATGCACTATTTTCAAAGACATAACAAACATACGATTAAATGGCTAGATATTGGTTAATCTACAAATATCAATATTTAAATTAACAACGGGGACAGTAGTAACGGTTAATAAAGGTACGCTTACTCCCCCCCCCCCATTCTTTTCAATGCAGAAAATCTTCTCTATAAACAAACATCAAGCAATGGCGACTTTCTAAGAACACCATGTGCTCTCCTACTGGAAACAATACTGAAAATGACTGCATACTGTCAACGGGTGGAAATTTGAGGAAATTTATAAACCGAGACAGTAGTGACCAAAAAAGTGAGAAACACAACTTTAAACTCATCAAAAACAAATATTAAGCATTTCACTCCTATAACAACTATATTATTATGCTCCATGAGGTTCATATTTATAATAAATGCATTGTTTTTTCAAAATTTTTTAATAATTGGTGTTTTTTTATGGTTTTAATGATCAAGTTATGGGCTGAGGACAGGGGACAGTAATGGCATTTGAGATATTTAAATTCCATTCTAAGGTTTAAAAAAATATTTTTTCACAGTAGAAGTAACATAATATTGTAGAACAATCACAGAGAAACATTTTAACATTAAATGATAATTTATTTTGCAAAGAAATGCCGAGAGGTATACTGGGGACTGGGGAATCACACTTATGAGATTTTTGCTCATATATCCTCTGTTTTTTATTACTACTACGACACTGGTGACTAGTATGCCGAATCATAAAGCCAGTCACGGTCTTAGTTTTTTTTTCCAATTAACTCGAGACAGCCAGAAGCAAGGTGGCATCGCATTTTTAAAGGTTACACCCATATGGGGGTACCACATACCATAATGACATCATTTCCGGAGTAATCGAATTTTTGCAATGTATGGCTAATTTACGCAATTAAAAAGATAATCTTCGGTTCTTTACGTTACAGTTTTCTATTTAAAGATAATTCAGATGAACAGTAAAAATAAATAAATAAAAATAAAATAAAATAAGAATAATAAATAAATAAAATAAGATTAATCTGATCGACGGCTATAACTTCAATTCTAATTTAAGGCAAAAATAAAAAAAAAGTACTGTTGTAGATCGTATAATTTTATTTATAAATGTATGCTGTTTGTTTTGTCATAGCCGACCGCACATTAAAAATTGAATCGACTTTCATTTTCAAGTTCTAACCACCCTAACACTTTATTTGAGTTTCTTGGGGGGGGGGGGGGAAATAAGGCCCAAATAAAGTACTATATCGTTTGTGCACTTTTTCTTAAAACTTCGTACAATTAGAATAGGTCAAGTTAATCAGGTACAATAAATTAACCCAAACTTAATTTAGGAAGTTTTTTGATTCAAAAACAGAATTTTAATTGCTAGTAAATCTGCAGATCAGAAGCCTTAGCGTCAGTTGAGTCACATTTTTATTTTGACCTTATTTAACATAATATTTAATATTTTACAATCTAAATTCGAATTGGATAGATAACATATACATGGTGTTCCATCAATTCGTTCAAATTTCAAAAAATCATCTAAGAAACAAACAAATAAACAAAAACAAATTGTTGTATTGTTGCATCATTTGCAGCATAAGATTTGTCAAAGAGTTGGATATTTCGTGACAAAAGAAATTAATAAGTCAAAGAGTCAAATAAGTCCATTCACATTTCAAAAATTCGAAGTGCTGTTTTCATCATAAGATATGTCAAATATCTATATTATAACAGTGCAAGTCTTGTGGCGGTCATAAAACAGTTACGGGTTGACCGCTTCCATTTTCATATGCCAGGCGGCCATTTTTACTAAAAATTATTTTTTCGAATAAAACGGCATAAAAGCTACATTTCTAGAAAGACAGTTAAAAAATAATGTTTGATAGATGAAATACATTCAAATATGTACATATTCTGAGATAACTTCAGTTGAAATTAGGTTGACAGCCCAATATCTTATTCCATCAAAGTAAACAAACACAGAGAGATTCGTTTATCGTGAGCGATAAAAATATTAAACCATGAAGGTAATCATTCGTAAAGCAAGTTCTCCAACAATGTCGGGTGTCCCCAAAATAATTCTCGGAGCAAATGTCACGTTTTTGATTTTGCGCCATTTTGGCGAGAAAACCCCGTTTACGGGCACCTGTTAGGCCTAGCTTGCAAAAAATGCATGTTTCAAGTTATTTTATTATGAAACTATTTTATTATAAAAAAAACACGCAATTTAATTATAAAACACGAAATATTTCATTATAAAACACACACGAAATATTTCATTATAAAACACACACAATGTTTAATTGATTATAAAACACACAATGTTTAATTTATTATAAAACACACGCAATCTGCTCTTTCGGATTGCCATACGAAGCAAAATCTCGCAAAAATTGCGGGGTTGCGCAGGCATAAGACCGCCATCTTCGCACTAACAGGATACCCCAGTGCGTCTGGAACATCTGTGTTTAATTTGCGACTGTAAGCCAATCAAAATTTAGCATAATTTTGTTAGGTGAAGTGTTATACAACTCAGCTTCCTTCGTGATCTTTTCTTCATGAAGTGAAATGTAAACAAATCATACCCATGTAATAATATTTAATGAATCAAATTTCAAAACGAATCGTCAGTTAATTTGGTACTTACTACGTATTATCTGTTCCCGGAAGATAGATCACGGAAAATGATTGTTAATCGCCAATAATATTTATCATTGTCAACGGCCAATCGCGTTCAAAACAGTAATTTAATATACATTTATTAAATACACAACATCATTAAAATAGTAAATAATATAGAAGGAAACTAGACTAATTCAAAACAATGATTTTGTATACATTTCATTAAACACATAACATCAGATTGACGGCTTTCAGCTAACTAGGGAAGGTTCCCAACTGCCAGATCGGGATTTTGTCGAGAGTGGTGTCGTTGGAAAGCTTTTACCATGGGGATCAAGGAAATGTATACAACTACCCGTCCGAATGCAACTGGTGAAGAGTTATAGGCCGATGTATATCTGTCATTTATTGATTTCTCCAGGTCGCTAGCTATGCAGGAAAGACACTCTGTGTGGTCGAAAAGAGAGTTGATGAATTACAGAGATTACAGAGAAGACAGTTTATGCTTGGTGGAAAAAGTAACTTCACAGATGGTAGTGCATTTCTGAATAGAAACGGCTGAAGCACGAGTGTTTCCAACACAAGGTACACAATGAAAGGGGGTGTTTTGCAGTTGTCACATGTCTTATTAGTTAAGTTAAAGCATGCCTGTCTAACTGATCAAAAGACGGGATCCGCGTCTCTAATTAAAGCCTTTTGAAAGGCATACCGACGCATGCCATCGAAGGTGGGCGAGGAGAATTGGTTATAGGCCAACTTATGCAATTTTATTATGCTTTCTCTAGTGGTCATGTCGATATCGCCACAAACACTGATGAGTTTTTGAATATTCCACTATTCTCTTTATTAAATACTTTTATTGTTGAAAGAAATAAACGTCTAACGGCTGAAGAAATTCTGTCGTGCCTGGTGGGAGAAAAACAGGCTCCATATTGAATCCAAATTTCTCAATGCATAAACGTAGATCCGTTTGGCCACTCCAACTATCCAGCACGATGATTGTTTCCTGATCACCAATCGATTATTTTAGTTTATCGAAGTATGCCGCAGTTATTTGTTTTGCGCTTTTTCCTGACATGAGCATGTAATGAGCAAATTTGAGGATGATATTCGTTGCACATTTCCATAACTTTGGGACAAAATTTCTCCTGGCATTCCTGTGTTACAAATAGTAAAGGTCCCATAAATTTTCCAGCGACGCTAATACACAGTTGCACGGTATAGGAATGAGTCGTTTTGTTTTTACTGATTACCGATGCACCCACGTCTTTAGATCCCCTCATATCGAGAGTTCTGTTAGATACAATCTCGTACTGGAAGCTGGAAGCCACTTTGATCAGTGTTCAGGACGTTGGACAGTGGACACTTTCGTTGCTAAATTATTTTTTTTCACGTTTTCCCGGAATTCGCCGATCACAGGTTGCAAAGACACTTGCAGTTTGCAAAGACCGGAAACACATCTCTTTTTGTTACGATTTGTGTCACCTTTCAACTTCGTATTTTATGTGCCTATTTAAAAATCTTGATGAAGTGTGAGCTTACTGTGAATCCTGGAATTCCAAGCTCCAATGATTTTATCAATGGCCCACATTTTGAGGTCCCTGTCATGAACGGTGGCTTTTAACTGTCTGCGATGATCATGAAATTGCGACCGCACGTGTTTGGAAATTAATTTCATTTTGCTCTGCATGTTCCCATCTTTCCCTACGTATTGTGCTCACCATTGAATCATCTTGTGGTCTTTTACCTGCCTACATATATGTTGCATAGCCTTTAGTTTATTTTTCTTTGCCTTCTTATACGTTTCTACTGCTTTCGCCATTATTTCTACGGATACTCCTTCACTTCTTGTCCGCTTTTTTTTTCGCCGGCTCTTCATATTCGAAAGTGGGGTCCGTATTTATTTCCAAATTACTTGTCAGTTCATTTTAGTCGATGTTGCTCTCATACAGAATATCGAGCGACCGGAAAAATTCGTTTTCGATCATCCCCTTCACTGTCTTGAATAGTCGCTGACTAATGGCCTTCTCTTCAGTCTTTGGCTCCTTTTCCTCTGATTCCCAAAAATATTCTATCAGTTGCAAACTAAGGAGTTTTGCCATCTTCGCTTTGTCGGCGATAGCATTACAGCTTGAAGGCTCGCCGACGACATCTTCAGAACTGGACCCGACTTCGCATGTCACAGAGGTGCATGCCACCTACCTTGAATCAGCGCTCCTGGAACGCGAGTCACAGGTACTGCTAAAATTCTCCATGGTTGAGCGCCTAGGGAACTGCCCCTAATACCCTGTTCACATCGGACATTTAAGATATCTTAGACCGCCATTTTTGAGGTGGTACCTCCCCGGAATTGAATACCTGTCCACACCGCCAAACGCATTTAAGATAACTCACTCAACATCACCGTGTCCAGTGCGCATGCACATATGTTAAAAGCAAACTCAACAGCCAATCGGCCTCCAGAGCCAATCAGAGTGAGCGGTACTGACTGTATCTAGCAATGGAAAGTTCGAACTCACTAAGTGAGTTTCTGGAACTCACTCAGTGAGTTCAGCGGTCTAAGATATCTTAACTATCCGATCTGAACGTAGTATTAGGCCCTCCTCATGCCCTTTTTGCATCCCGTAGGATCAGGCGAGGAGTTAGTTCCTGATGTTCTTTAAAGCATACTTTAAGTCAGTGCAGTCCAATTAGTTATATATGATTGTGAAAATGTGGCCACAATCTTCTGTTTCTTACTAAAGGGAAAATGGAACCTTCACCAACTTCACACTGGCAACAACAGGTTACATAACTCTACTGTAAGCTGTCTTTTCTACCACACAGAGTGTCTTTCCTGCATAGCTTGCGACCTGGAGAAAGTAATAAATGACAGAAATACATCGGCCTATAAATCTTCACCAGTTGCATTCGGACGGGTAGTTGTATACATTTCTTTGATTCCATGGTAAAAGTTTTCCAACGACACCACTCTCGACAAAATTCCGATCTGGCAGTTAGGGACCTTCTCTAGTAAGATATTTACGATGGCAGTTTTATTTTTTAGCTGTATGTTACATCCGACGGAATGAATATGAGATACATAGTCTAATCACATATGATAGCTATCAATATAATATAATCTATATTTATATTATACTAGCTGATCTGCCCAGCGTTGCCCGGGACCGTGATAATAAATAAATAAAAAGAAACGCAATTTTTTCATTATTTTATATCTTTAACCCGATTTTGTATGAAATTATATTTTAAAATGAAAAATTTTCGAAAAAATATTGATATTTAGTGATAAAAGCGATCATTTTCTTGTTTTTTCACGTTAGGGTCGTTTGATAGTTTCCAAATAAAAAGTTCTTTTTGTCCAAACTCTTTGAAATCTTTACTGGTTATAAATAAAACTGTTTTATAGCCCGTGTAAAAATTTCGTGAAAAAATATTGTTATCGAGTTATAAAAGAAATGTTTTCTTCTCGCTTTTTTGTTTGTTTGTTTGTTTTCGCGTCGGCTCCTTTAACATAGCAATAAAAAAAATAGTTCTCATCTTCTGAACTCTCTGAAATTTTAATCGGTTATAAATATAACTGTATCCAAGTTCTCTTTAAAAATTTGATAAAAAATATGCATATTTAGTAGTGAAATATGAGTTCTTTAAAAAAATCTTTCAACGTAATGGCCATATTACGCCATCCGTTTTCAATGAACCTTTTTCAATCCCTCTAGGCTAAACGGGTGAGGGCTAAACACGTTTCCCGTTTCTGAGGGGATAAGCCTTAAAAAAAAAAGTTGAAGCATGCGCACTGAGACGATTTTCGTGTGGAAAAGAGAATGTGAATTTGACAGAATGCAATTTTCGCGTTAAATGTAATATAGATGGGGAGAGTTAAAGTCCTATGAGCCCCCCCCCCCCATTTCCTACATCCCTGCTTCGGGAACGAATATCTATGAAGTAAAAATAGAATTGGCTTATTTAATATTCAGATACATTTATTACGAAAGTACGCTGTTGTCTTGAAAAAAAAATCTTGCTCTTAAGAATTCATACATTAATCCTGTCACTGAAACTTATAAGATAATTAGAGTTTATGTCATACCATATGATACGTGTTGAAATTAAAAAAAAAGAAGATAAAAGCTTACCGACTCTTAACAAGGCATAAGTGTCGGAAAGTATGTATATCCATGCCGTCTTGAAAATAAAAGAAAGAGATGAAAAAGAGTAGTGATGCTTACGTAATAGGCACTGAATAACATTAAAAATGACGTCATGGCTGAAAATTGGACTTTGTCTTGGTTTTAATGCAGACAATTGCAAATTAATTAATCATCATGTCACAACTATTCGTAAAGTTAAAAAAATGATAATAATAAATCCTTTTTAATTCTTTTTCCTCTTGGTTTCTTTTTCATGAAATCTTTTCATTCGTGTAAGTGTAATTTAAGATTTTAAAGTGGTACTAAAAGGAAATTTAGAAAATTTATCATTGAAAAATGATATCCGTAATCAAGCTGTCATTTATCCCTCTCTGAAATCGCATTTAAAAGTACAAGAGACATAAAATGCTTCAAATTTTCGTTCGCTTAAAAAATAAAACAGATTCAGACAATTCAGAAAATAACTAATTGATATACATAATTATGTAGTTTTACAACATATGAACCCCTATACATACAAGTGCCTTTAATACGAGCCTTTAAGCTCGTAAACAAACAATGTCAGGTTTGCATGTGTAATATAATTTTTTTTTTTCAGTTTTTCTCAGAATGCACTTTTTATAACTTTACGTACAGTTTTTATAAAATCTATTAAAGTTAGAGAGTTCAGTGACATGTATGATATAAAGAAGTTATCTGCAATTTTCTGTGTTATATAAAAACATCTTTTAAAACACCTAATTAGTCTAGTCAGTGTTGAGGGAAGGGGAACGACCGCACACCGCCTGTTCTGCGAGCAGCGTCGGTCGGCCCACCCAGTCGCCGCCGATAACCATAATGATCTCGAAGCCACCACGGTCGTCCGATGTATTAAACGCTCCAGCCCTCTCGTACCTGCTGGTCTGTCTTAAATTTACTGAATTTAGCTTTTAATTTTTTCCAGTGGCATTTTCCGTGATCGGGTCTAGTACCGTTCCGGTCAGTTTTAAAGGAAGAGGAACGACCACGCGCCACCTGTTCCGCGAGTAGCGGTGGTGATCTACTTTAAGCAAATATTTTTTTTTCTTGTATACGTGTTTACGAAACAATTACACTACCTTTATAAACATCATGCTAAATCTTCTTCGCTCGCACTATCGAGATGTCTTATGTGCCCTTAACATGAATTATTTTTAACATTAACTGTTCTCTCAATTCCTTTCAAATTGAATGCGAAATGTAATGCTTTTCCACATTTTAACAAGAAAACTCTTAACGTGAAATTATAGCTTAAGATGATGTCCTCTTGGGAAATTCTGACTGCTTAAAGAAAGTTTTTAAACATAGAATTATTACTTAACGCTAAGTGAGAATTCTTAGAAAAGCATGAAGAGCTTCTCTTCACCTAATCCACAATGGGCTATTCTTCCGATTAGGGTAACGTAAGTAACTACTGGAGGATTTAAACTACTAAAAACGGTCTGTGATGAAAGTAGATTCTAATGAACCACTATTTGCCGTAGGTAAAATGAGAAGATTTGTGGAAACGAATTTTTTGTTAAGAACAGTTGCAGATAGCAGATTTTATGCAGATGCAATTTTGAATTTTGTGATACAAACACGAATAAATCCAATTTAAAAGGTAAACATATAATTATTATGCTGCTGTATTTCTAATTTTTCCCTCTTTCTGGATTAAGTAGAATTAATTACTCATAATTTAATTATAAACGCATGTATGCATTATTTCAAATATTTTTTTCGGGCATTTCTGCATTGTATGTATTTAGTTATCTAAAACATAAACTACTAATAAATGTGAAAATATTTTAATTTTCCTTGAGGTTTACGTTAACGAGTTTGGACTGTATACACTTCAATATATGCCTTATTTCATAAAGCGAAACTTGTTTAACAATTAAATATACTAGGGGATCCAACCCGGGCTTCCCGGATTACAAAACATAGGTAAAAACCCATTTTTTTTTTACTTTAAAAGATTCTTTTACTTTAAATATGTATTTTTTAAATTGTCCACTAACAACATAAAATTTTTATATGAAAAATATCATTTATGTATTCAAATAAAGTGTTGAAATTTATTACAATCGATATTTTCGTATTAGCGGCATGTCAGAGGTTAATAACCGAAGAAATCGTCAAAGATTTTGCTACTTACAGCAGTTTTTTTTTTTTTTTATGTTCAGTGGATTAAGCGCGTAGTTCGATACATGGCTATTAAATTTGTGCACTGCAAAAAATAACTGTTGATTTTACAGTATAAAACTGGCACCCCAGCTGCCAGTATTATACCGTAAAATTAACAGTATTAAACAGTAAAAAAAGCAGTAATACGCTGCCGTGTAAGCAGTAATACGCTGCCGTGTAAGCAGTAATACGCTACCGCGCAGCTGGGGTGCCAGTTTTATACTGTAAAATCAACAGTTATTTTTTGCAGTGTGTTTTATTTATTTATTGATAAAATTTTAATTTTTGTATGGAATATTAGCAGGAACAAAATACTGAACTATTTATATTGTTTTAAGGGCAAATGGGTTAATTTTTTGTAATCAGGCTGCACGTGACACGGATAGATTTTTTAAAATTATGCTTGGAAATTATTTTAAAAACCATAAAAAAATCAGTACATTGAGATAAAGTTTTCAAACAAATTGCATTTGGAAGTACATTTCCCTCCCTATTACACGGTTTAAAATTTGAAATTGTGCGATGTTTAAAAGTTAAAAAACACTGCAGTGAAACTGAAATTTATTGGACAGGAGTTGCTACCATCATAGATCTTCATTTGTCAAAAGTGAACTGCGACGAATAATATTAAAAACAAAATAAAAATCGACTAGATTCTTGGAAGAAGGAAATTCGATCTTCCAAGGAATATATTCTAATTAAAGAAAAGCACGAAGTTCAAATGTCTCATTAAATGTTAATGCATATTAAATAGAAGATTGAAAAATAAGTTTGAGTTTAGTAATCTTTCATTACAAACTATAATGAATTATTTTGCATTTTATTTTCACTTTTTTGCTCTGGTGGAGCATTTTTTCTTTAGTAAATAAATTAAAAATGGATATATTCCTTTCATTATGTTTCTTCATGATCATAATTTTAGTGTGCCGCGAAAGTTTAATCATGGGTTTAAGTGTGCCGTGAAGTATAGAAAAGGTCAGAATTACACTGATCTAATATATGTCTACCGATTTTTAAAAGTACTGGATCGTTTTAAAATTTTATATGAATTTTTAAATTGTGTTAATATTTATTGAATAGTAAATAATGTATGTGAATGTATATTAAATAGGGAAATTAAAAATATGTTTGAATTTTAGTAATTTTTCATTACAAACTATATTAATTAGTAAATAAATTAAAAATGGATATGATCCTTTCATATGTTTCTTCATGATCATAATTTTAGTGTGCCGCGGAAGTTTAACCATTTGTTTAAGTGTATCGTGAAGTATAGAAAAGGCCGGGACACACTGATCTAAAATACGTCTATCGATTTTTAAAAGTACTGATTTGTTTTTAAATTTTATATGAATTTTTAAATTGTGTTAATATTTATAAAATAGTAAATATAGCGCGTTAATGTATGGATATAATAGATAATTAATAGATAAATGAAAAATAAGTTTGAGTTTTAGTAATCTTTCATTACAAACTATAATGGATTATTTTGCTTTATTTTTTCGTTTTTTGCTCTGATGTAGCATTTTTCGTTCGTAAATAAATTTAAAATGGATGCGATTCTTTCATATGTTTTGTCATGATCGTAATTTTAGTGCACCTCGGATGTTTAACCATGGGTTTAAGTGTACCGTGAAGTATAGAAAAGGTCGGGACACACTGATCTAAAATATGTCTATCGATTTTTTAAAGTACTAGATCGTTTTTAAATTTTATATGAATTTTTAAATATATGAATTTTTTATATGAATTTTATAATAATTTATTAATTTGTCGTTAAATTTATAAAACCCTCCATACATAAACCCCCAAACATAAACTTTATTCACTTTAATAGTATTGTAATTTTTATTCAAATATTTTAATCTGAAGTATAAATATTTAAACAATTGTTTCAGTTTTAACAAATAATTTATTAAACTTTTAAATATTTTTACAAGACTATATATGATTGGGAATGCAAATGACAAAAAAAAAAAAAAAAAAAAGTTTAAATAGTCTAATAAGAGTTTTGGAACTGTCAGTGATTGTATCATACTGAAAGTATTGGTTTTTCGTCTGATCACTGAAGTCAAGAAGCATCGAGAGGGGTTAGTCCTTCGGAGGATGACCACCTGTATTTATTCTATGTATATTTTTATAGAAGCTCTATATTTTTCTTTAGATATTTTTACCTGCATTCTATATATATTTTTATAGAAGCTCTGTATTTTTCTATAAATATTTTTATAGAAGCTCTATAGACATTTCTATTGAACTTCTACAGACATTTCTATTGAACTTCTACAGATATTTCTATAGCTTTAGATTAAACAAGCTTACAGAAAAACGGGCCATAATTCTATAGGACTCTATAATGCATTTTCTATAAATATTTTTTATATAATTCTATAAGAATTTTTTGTAATATTAAATATTAATACTTATTTCTGTGTAAGAAGAGTTTTTTAAATGAGAAAATTAATCTTGAAACAATTTTTAACTGCTATCAACAATTTTTTATTTCGTACTTTCGATGTGGAGTTCGGACTCTGATGAGAGTTAATTTTTCGGGCTCGGTCAGGCTTGAATTTCTAATCGTCGGGATCGAACTCTGAAAAAAAAAGAGCTCGAACTCATCTCTAATTTACATGTGGTTTACGTCATTTTATTCTAAAAACCCTAGAATATTTTTTAAGCCAAAAAAGTAAAAATATGGTACTTTCAAGATTTTCGTACTCGGACGTGCGTAATTTTTAAATGCTTTTATTAGTTTGATGCTTCCAATTGGTAATATTGATAAAGATCAAACAAATAACATGAAAATTTTGTGAAAACAATTAATATTTTTTATTCTTTTTCAGAAAGGAACAAAGATGGGTAGAACCATTCACCGTTAAGAGGAAAATTTCCAAATAAATGTTTTCGAGAATGGCGGCCTTTGTGGTGGCAGCTTTGTGTGCTTTTCTGACCTTCGCGTGCGGCCATGATGACATCATTTATCCAAGAACTTATGCGAAACAGCAATTGGCTACGCGAATCCATTGCCAAGTAAGTTTTTTAATTTCAATTCATAGTTTATTTCCTCCAGTTATTCGTTTAAAAAGACTCTCTACATTTGAAGCACATTTTCTTTCTTTTCTTTCTTCACATTGACAAATATAAATAAATAAATAAAAATAAATAAAAAATACTTTTAAAAATACAATTGAATTCCGAGGTAAAATCATGAAAATAAGTAAAATTTAGTTTATACTTTTCTTATGTTTTGTTTAAATTTGTAATTTTGAACAGGAAATTGTGTAATTTTTTTATTTTTACCACAGAATTTGCATTTTCATTTCTGCTTGGTATGTTTTAATATCTTCTTAATATGATGATATCCCGATCTGTTTTCTGTGCAGTGAACTGAAACAAACAAAACAATTATTATTACTATATTATACTATATTATTGCTATATACATATAAAAAATTGACTGAAATACTTTTGATTTGTTTGTACAAAAAGTGAGAATTTTCATAAAGAGAAAAACTTTTTCCTGTTAAAGTGCATGGAAATTAAGCAATTTTAATAAAAGAGCTGTACTTTTTGTACATGTATAAATAAATGTGAGAAATTTTCATGAAAAATATTTGCAATACCTTTTTAGTTATCAATATTGCCGTTTACCAAATGCATTAAAAAACAATGTCAATGAGCGTATTTGAACTCTTTGATTTTGAAAGACCAGTTTTCATCCACTAATTAAAACTACCAATAATGAAACATCTTTAAAAGTGTTTTTCCTGATATTTAATCATAAATAAACATTAGAAAACAATGCAAATCTGCCATTTATTTTTTCGTTTTTACTTATGTGTGTGCAAAAAAGTTCATTTCCAGTTTACTAAAATAGCTTTATCTTCACGTAAGGAGTTACAGTTGCTTTAAAACCCTTTCCGGCACTGTGGTCCCACTCCGGGCACACCTAATTTTAATTCCAAACCTCCATTAAACTCGAAACCCTAGAAATAGAAAAAATAGCGAACTATTAAAACCTGCATAATGCGCTCTAATAAGAGAAGCTATAGAAATCAACACATGAAAAGTCGAATTTTGTAACAATATGGTGCACGCAATAATAGACTGCCGCTGGAAAAATATGCTAAAAGAAGAAGGGCAGAAAAGAGAGAAAGGAATGAGATTAGAGGGAATTCGTCAATTCCCAGTGAAATAAATAGAGAAGGGAGGGATGCCTGAAATTACAACTGATAACGTTCCGGCTTGGGCGAAAACGTTTTTGTAATGGTGATAGTTTTATAGAAACTTTTAAACATTTTTAATGATGATGAGACTGCTTTTTATGGAACTTTTACCATGTTTTGTGTAATGTCTGATTGTAAAATTGGTAATGTGAAGAATAAAGTAATGACAATTTGTTAATACAATAAAATGAATTTCTCAGAACATACAAAATATGCAAATAAATCGCCGTACTTGCAAAATTTAATTTTAATTAGAATCATCTCTTACTTTTCTTTGCGATAGTAATAGAAATTATCTTTGTAGCATACTATTTTCCTGGTTTGCAACACACTCCTCGCAAATTTCGCCCATTTCATCACATTTAAATTGGTAATATCGTCGAACAACCGTTAGAAATTTCGGTACAGCTCCTGTTTTTGATGGTGGAATGTTTTTATCTCTTCATCACTGTCACTAACAATTTCTTAATCTCCCAATAACCAGAGTTCACCCAATTTGTTTTTGGAGAAATAATGCACAAACCAGTTTCGTTTCTGCCCAGTCAATTTGCGAAAAATTTGTTCGCATCATCCGAGATGTTGTACGCATTAAGCTATGGTTTTAATATCAATTAAAAATAGAAATTAATGGGGAAAAAGAAATTGTCCTCGTTAACTGGAGATACGTCTTAAGCAGGGACGTATTGACGAGAGTCCACCATACTACCTGAATAAAAATACATTTTTTTAATGAACTTTATTATTCTGCTTGCAAATGACGACAACATAATTGTTTTCAGATTTTAGATGTGACGTCAAAACGTGTTAACCCACCCACTCCCGTCTTCTTGCCACACTGTGTCACACTTTGTGCCCCCTCTTCCCCCTGTGATGTGTGACGTAATTAATGGATGAAACCCAAAATGCATTTAAAGTTTTTAAACTCGCTTTACTTCCTTTGGAACTAACGAACGTGGTAGTAAAGAAAACTTGACAATCGTCCTTCACCGCGGTTAAGCAAGTGAGGTCATTCACGGCAGAGCTCTCCGAAATTCTATCTGAAACCCGACGCGACAGCTCGCGTTTAATACATCATTTTACAAATTTAGACATTTTAGTTCACCAAAACTTACAAATACGTAAAAAAAAAAAAAAAAAAAAAAAAAAGTCGATTTTTTAATCCACAAAGAAGAGTTTTTTACACCCTCTCTTAAAAGGACAACATTATTGTAAATAATGGGCAAAATGGGCAAAAATTTTAATGGAAAACCTAATGTAAAGTTTCAATTCGACGTCAGAATGTATCAACCTACCTCCGTCCCCCTGTCATCCTGTGTCTCATTTTGTGCCCCCCCCCTTTTTTATGTGTTACTTAATTAATGGATGACCCACTGGCCCCTGAATATAAGGACTGTGCCCTGACATAAAAATGGCGGCTGTCGTAGGCAGAGTACCGTTTGTACGGTCCCTCGAATTTAAACACCAATAATTGCTAAAATTGTTCTTAGCCAATTTTTTCTGAGATCAAATAAGTCAAAGAAAACTTTTAGAAATTCCTGTTGTGTAATTTCAGGGGACTGTACAAATGTTTGAAAAAATCCGCCTACGGCAGCGGTTTTTTTTTGTGTCAGCGCTCAGGCCTAGTATTCAGGGGAAGGTGGAGACCCCAAAAATGCATTTAGAGATTTTATTTATTTATTTGTTTTAAAATACAGATGATATTTAAATTTAAATGAAAATAACCAGGCAAAATGACGAAATATCAAACATTGTACACAAGTCAATGAATTTTAGTGAAGAATAAGTTTTAATTTTTATGTATATCTGTTGTGCTCATTATGAGTCGTTCATATGAATTTCTTTCCAAGCGAGAAACTTGTCAAATATTATTGTTATTGTAAAACGGTACAAAGTTTTAAATTTAAGTAAAATTGTTGCTAAAAATGCATAATTTATTTGAAATGAAGTTGTATTTGAAAATGGGATTTCATGTTCAAACACAATTTCTAAGAAAACTTGCCAAACTTTTGCATCCAACTATATAGTTTACAAGCAAGGCTCTAAGAAATAGATAAAAACATGGCCACCAGCAACAATTTCTAGTTGACAGTAAATATATATTTATTCCTCCCCCCTCCTACATACACATACATTATTTAAACATAGATTTTCTAAAATAACATAAGTTTTTTATAAATGGATTGAGGAAGAATAATAGTACGTAGTAATTGATATATTATGAATTGCTGTAAGTCTTCAACTCAATTAATGAATTAAGTTTAAAGAATAATAAAAACTGTGCCATCAATTAAAAAATTTTGGTCACCAAGCAGCGACATGGCGACCGCATTCGTCGAGTACTTATGGTTACAGGAAAGCAATTTCTATAACTAGACAAACACTGGTATATTTTTCTTTTTTTTTTTACAAAAAAATACTTATTAAGTTATTGTGAGTAAAAATACACTCCATTATCTAAGAATGAAAACTGTTTGTAAAATTACAAGAGTTTATTCGAATTCAGAATAGTTTAATAGTTACATAACACTTTTAATTTGAAATTGTATGAAAAAAATCCCTGACGGCTCGGCTTACAGGCACAGGTACATTTCGAAGACGCAGACCGTGCGGCGCCTGTTTATTGGGAATTGCAGAAGAAAGACCTATTTGCCATGATGCGGCAGTTGGGACCGCCCACTTCGAAATATACCTGTGCCTATATACGGAGTCAGCAGGGATATATATTTTTTTAAATTTTTTTTTATTTTATTTTTATTTTTATTTATTTTTTATTTTTTATTTTTTTTTTTTGCTGTAAGAGTTGGTCTTATAAAAAACTTGTCAATATAAAAGTTGTAGATAATATTAAGAATATTTATAATAAATTTAAGCGGATTTGATATCTTGTGAATTGACGAAGTTATAAATTTGTTTCTTCTTAAACCCCTATTTTTCCCCCCTTCGGAGCATTTTTAATGATATCAAAAATCTGTCCTACATAAATTTTTGGCCCTTTTCCTAGAAGTAATAACTTTAAACGGATTCGATATGTATCATAATTAAGAAATTATGGTTTTTTTTCTTTTTCACAAAAAGCACCCCCCCCCCCCCCCATGGTTCGATTTTGCCCGTTAACGAACTTGACCGAGATTTTTTGCCCCTTGATTTCATGTATCAATTTGAAAGAGACTTGTGCAGAATTAAGGAAGTTATCGTGTCCATATAAAAGTGATATAGATAGATAGATAAAATTTTGAACTGTGGGTGTTTTTGGGTTCTGGGATTCATGATCGGCGTAGATCTGCAAAAAGTATTTCTTACGAAATCTACCTAAAAATTGTTTGACCTGTGCCTTTATTACACATTTCATGTTATTCGCATATTAATGTTATATACTTTCTTACTTATAATGTTATATGACTTTGCAGAACAGTACTTGAACATTATTTAATATGTACATTAATATTTCTAGATTTTTTTTCTATATACTCCTATGCAAAATTAACATAGAATATCGAACTTTCTGTCACTAATAACCATTACTGCTGTTATACACAAAATTTGATATCATATGCGGAAGTGACGTAGTTTCAACAGTGAGTGCTGAAGTTTCATTTTTGAAACAAAAAAAATGATATTTAGCGCAGAACAAAAACCTTTTTTTTATTTAAATTTCAAACAGTTTAAAATAAAATGTTACGTCATTGTAATATTTAATTTAATTTAATTACATTTTTACAAAAAGTTGAAAATTTCCTTCTCTTGATCAGTGGCGTCATTGGCTCGACGAAATAGTTTTACTGGTTCTACACTTCTGACTTAAAAAAAAATAATGCACACATATGGACGGAATTGTGTCAGTTCACGGCCGCTTGTTTTAAGTCGTAGTATATGCCAGTTTTTTCGTTTGCCAGCCAATAAAAAGTAATTTTGTACAACACAATTTAAAGAATTTAATTTCACAAATTCAATGTTTTTTTTACAACGAATATTGTCGAAACATGTCATAAGTATTATTATATCTTACATTGCAAGTATTTACCTACTATTCTAAATAACATTTTGTACTACAATATTTTGAAATTATATACAATATTTTGAATTGCAAAGTATGCACTTGCTCATTTTTTGCACGAAACCTCAAATGGATTAATTACAAGCCATCAATTACAATAACATTCTCAACCAAGAAATCAGTGACTTATTATATGAAAAATATTATGCAAAATGGTAAGATATTGCAATCGAAATTTCGTGTAAATGTCAAATCTGCAATAATGTCAAAAGCAGGTGCTACATATCCGATTTCGGCAGAGCCATTCGATGGGTTCTGCGTCAATTCGTCGCGCACAATTCATCGCGGAACAATTCATCGCGCACAATTCGTCGCAGCGTCAATTCGTCGCAGCGTCAATTCATCGCGGCGACAATTCGTCGCAGCGTCAATTCGACGCAGCATCAATTCGTCGCAGCGTCAATTCACCGCGGCGACAATTCGTCGCAGACTCAATTCATCGCGGCGACAATTCGTCGCAGCGTCAATTCGTCGCGAGCTCAATTCGTCGCGGCTCAATTCGTTGCGACGTCAATTCGTCGCAGCGAAAACGCACAATTCATCGCCCACAATTCGTCGCAGCGTCAATTCGTCGCAGCGTCAATTCATCGCGGCGAGAATTCGTCGCAGCGTCAATTCGTCGCGACGTCAATTCGTCGCAGCGAAAACGTCTTTGAAGGCTATTATGATAAAAATAAAGATAATTCAGTAAAATTACTTAATGATAATTTGTTTTTTAGATTTAGGGAATTGTAACTAACATTTTACAGGCGATTTTGCAAGTATCTTTTTTCATATGTGATTTTTGTGAATTTACCTGATGAGAACATGAAGGTATAATGAATTAGATCAACTCAATTCTTATTTAAATTAGAGATCGAATAAATATTGCTTTAGATTACCGAAAAAAATGGCGAAGATTGAGGATAAAATCACCCAGAGCATGAAAAAATGATGAATACAAATGCTAGAAAAGAAATTACATATGCGTACACAGGGTACAAAAGAGGACCCCCCCTCCCCTCCTCCTTATATTTGAAAGAATTAGGAAGTAAAAAAATAATCCCTGACGGCTTGGCCTACAGGCACAGGTAGATTTCGAAGACGCAGAACGTGGGGTGCCTGTTTGTCGGGAATTGCGGAAGAAATGACCTTTTTGCGATGATGCTGCAGTTGGAACCGCCTACTTCGAAACGAAACTTGTTTGCAGGCGGAGCCAGCAAGGATTTTTTTTTTTTTTGCTATAAGAGTTGATTCTATAAAAAACATGTCAATATAAAAGTTTTAGATAATATTAAGAGGATTTATAATATATTTAAGCGGATTTGAAATATTGGGAATTGACGAAGTTATGAATTTTTTTCTTCTAAAACCCCCCTTCCCTCCCCCCCCCCCTTAAGGCAATTTTTAATTATATCAAAAATCTGTCATACATAAGTTTTTGGCACTGTATTTAGAAGTAATAATAACTTCAAATGGATTCGATACGAATAATAATAAAGAAATTATGAGGATTTTTCTTTTTTCACAAAAAGCCCCCCCATTTGCCCCCATTGGTTCGATTTTGCCCATTAACGAATTTGGCCGAGATTTTATGACCCTTGATTTTATGTATCAGTTTCGAAAAGATGCGGGAGTTGGAACCGCCTACTTCGAAAAATAACTTGTTTGCAGGCGGAGCCGGCAGGGATTGTTTTGTTTTTAATTTTTTTTGCTATAACGGTTGGTCCTATAAAAAACTTGTCAATATAAAAGTTTTAGATAATACTAAGAGGATTAATAATAAATTTACTCGTATTTGATATCTTGTGAATTGACGAAGCTATGATTTTTTTCACCTAAAACCCCCCTCCCCCCCCCTTGGGGCCATTTTTAATTATATCAAAAATCTGTCATACATACATTTTCGGCCCTTTTCCTAGAAGTAATAATAACTTTAAACGGATTCGATACATATAATAATAAAGAAATTATGAGGATTTTTCTGTTTTCACAAAAAGCCCCCCCATTTCCCCCCCCCCCTTGGTTCGATTTTGCCCATTAACGAACTTGACCCAGATTTTATGACCCTTGATTTTATGTATCAGTTTCGAAAAGATGCGGGAGTTGGAACCGCCTACTTCGAAAAATAACTTGTTTGCAGGCGGAGCCGGCAGGGGTTTGTTTTGGTTTTAATTTTTTTTGCTATAACGGTTGGTCCTATAAAAAACATGTCAATATAAAAGTTTTAGATAATACTAAGAGGATTAATAATAAATTTACGCGGAATTGATATCTTGTGAATTGACGAAGCTATGATTTTTTTTCTTCTAACCCCCCCCCCCTTTTTCCCCCCCTTTGGGCCATTTTTAATTATATCAAAAATCTGTCATACATACATTTTCGGCCCTTTTCCTAGAAGTAATAATAACTTTAAACGGATTCGATACGTATAATAATAAAGAAATTATGAATATTTATCTGTTTTCACAAAAAGCCCCCCCATTCCCCCCCCCCCCCTTGGTTCGATTTTGCCCATTAACGAACTTGACCGAGATTTTATGATCCTTGATTTTATGTATCAGTTTGGAAGAGATTTATGCAGAATTTTTCCAGTTATCGTGGTCAGAAAAAAGTGACATAGATAGATAGATAGATAGATAGATAGATAAAGTTTTGAACTGGGGGTGGTTTTGGGTTCTGGGAGTCATGATCGGCGTAGATTTGCAAAAATTTTTCAAAATTTCCAACTTACGTGAGAATGTAATAGGTAGTATTTCTTTCGAAATCTACCTAAAAGTATTTAGAGATGTAAACATAAAAACTTTTTGTGATTATGATTGAACAGATCGCTTCATGAATGCAATTTCATTATATGATATTTTGGCTTTAAAAGTTTTATCATTCATTTCATCTATACTAATAAAAGAAAGTTGTTTGTTTTTCTGAGTTCTGTGTGTGTGCGAAATGACAAGCGAAATCTACCGCACGTAGAAGTCTGAAAATTTGGGTGCGGATAGTCCAAGGCAGTCCCTGAAGACCTGAGGCTTAGATTTTTCATATTTTAACACCCGGGGCCCCTGGGGCCCTTTTAAGGTTTTTGCATCTAAATTGTTAATAATTTGCCCCGGTTTTATCCATCCTCCCTTGTTTTCGTGGCCATTTAATTTCGTGGTAGTTTAAGATGTTTTCCTCTTAAGGTCTTACTCAAGACTATCAGTTGGCCCCTTTTGGGACCTCTAACTTAAAAATCGACCGACCCACTAAGCTTTTGTTTACTGATAACTTTTTAGGACTTCCAGCTACAAAAGAACGACAAAATTTTCTCGATTATGTCCCGACCCTCCTGGGCAATTTAAAATTTTTGTGCCCTAAATTGTTAATAATTAGCCCCATTTTTACCCGATCTCGGCTTTATCTCCATTAAGCTTTTCACCATTTCTACGTTTCAGTTAAGACCCTGGCCCCCTGGGACTCAGTATAGGGGAGAAAAAGAGGGGGGAGATGAAGTAGGGGAAATGAAAGAAAATTTGCCGAAATCATGTTAACTAAAACTTATAAATTAAACCCGTTTATGGATGAATTCTGCTGTCTTGTTTGAAAATGTCAGCCACCCTAAAATTTCAAACCGCTATACCTCAGCTATTTTAGGTAGATTTCGTAAGAAATACTACCTATTACATTCTCACCTAAGTTGGAAATTTTTAAAATTTTTTGCAGATCTACGCCGATCATGACTCCCAGAACCCAAAACCACACCCAGTTCAAAACTTTATCTATCTATCTATCTATCTTTCTATCTATCTATCTCTCTATCTATGTCACTTTTTTATGACCAAGATAACTGGAAAAATTCTGCGTAAATCTCTTTCAAACTGATACATAAAATCAAGGGACATAAAATCTCGGTCAACTTCGTTAATGGGCAAAATCGAACCAAGGGGGGGGGATGGGGGGGTCTTTTTGTGAAAACAGAAAAAAAAACATAATTTCTTAATTATTATACGTATCGAATCCGCTTAAAGTTATTATTACTTCTAGGAAAAGGGCCGAAAATTTATGTATGACAGATTTTTGATATAATTAAAAATGGCCCCAAAGGGGGGGGGGGGAAGGGGGTTTTAGAAGAAAAAAAAATCATAGCTTCGTTAATTCACAAGCTATCAAATTCGCGTAAATTTATTATTAATCCTCTTAATACTATCTAAAACTTTTATATTGACAAGTTTTTTATAGGACCAACCGTTATAGCAAAAAAAAATTTAAAAACAAAAAAAATATCTGCCGGCTCCGCCTGCAAACAAGTTATTTTTCAAAGTAGGCGGTTCCAACTCCCGCATCTTTTCGAAACTGATACATAAAATCAAGGGGCATAAAATCTCGGTCAAGTTCGTTAATGGGAAAAATCGAACCAAGGGGGGGGGGATGGGGGGGCTTTTTGTGAAAACAGAAAAAAACCCATATTTTCTTAATTATGATACGTATCGAATCCGTTTGAAGTTATTTTTACTTCTAGGAGAAGGGCCGAAAATTTATGTATGACAGATTTTTGATATAATTAAAAATTACCCCAAGGGGGAGGGGGAAAGGGGTTCTTTAGAAGAAAAAAAATCATAGCTTCGTTAATTCACAAGATATCAAATTCGCGTAAATTTATTATTAATCCTCTTAATATTATCTAAAACTTTTATATTGACAAGTTTTTTATAGGACCAACCGTTATAGCAAAAAAAAATTTAAAAACAAAAAAAATCTCTGCCGGCTCCGCCTGCAAACATGTTATTTTTCGAAGTAGGCGGTTCCAACTCCCGCATCTTTTCGAAACTGATACATAAAATCAAGGGGCATAAAATCTCGGTCAAGTTCGTTAATGGGAAAAATCGAACCAAGGGGGGGGCTTTTTGTGAAAACAGAAAAAAACCCCATAATTTCTTAATTATGATACGTATCGAATCCGTTTGAAGTTATTATTACTTCTAGGAGAAGGGCCGAAAATTTATGTATGACAGATTTTTGATATAATTAAAAATTGCCTTAAGGGGGGGGGGGGGTTAGAAGAAAAAAATTCATAACTTCTTCAATTCCCAAGATTTCAAATCCGCTTAAATTTATTATAAATCCTCTTAATATTATCTAAAACTTTTATACTGACAAGTTTTTTATAGAACCAACTCTTATTGCAAAAAAAAAAAAAAAAAAAAAAAAAAAAAAAAAATCCTGCTGCCTCCGCCTGCAAACAAGTTAGGTTTCGAAGTAGGCGGTTCCAACTGCCGCATCATCGCAAAAAGGTAATTTCTTCCGCAATTCCCGACAAACAGGCGCCCCAAGGTCTGCGTCTTCGAAATCTACCTGTGCCTGTAGGCCGAGCCGTCAGGGATTTTTTTAAGATATTCAAAATTGGTGGTACCTGAGGTACGAGATATTTTTTTGTCGTTCAAGTAGTAGTTGGAAGGGGGTAATTTCACCCAGTACGGTCTGGGTCATGTGGGGAGTGGCTGTCTGTCAAGGGATGTGTAACAATGGTTCACTTTTGGTGCGTCTGATCCTCAGAGAAAGAGATCTAAACTTTTTCTTTTTCATTTAAGCATGGTCCCCTAAGATAATTACATCCAGTTTTACACCGCACGGTGGAAATCGTGAGGGGTGTGGTGGATTGTCAATGGAAAGAAAATGAAGTACCTATGAATTACAATACCTCACAAGCATGTAATATAATAAAAAACGAAATATCTTTCTGCGTTTTAAATACCGATAGTGTTACCGATAGCGCACCTGTAGTGTTATGTGACGTTATGTTTTTATGGAAATTTGTTTATTTATTTTTTATTTTTTTGATAAATTTTATCAAATATATTTCTGTAACAAGACTTCGTAATAATGGAATACAATAATAATTATATATTTCTGTAACAAAACTTCGTAATAATGGAATATAATAATAATTAATATAATATAAATAATAAAAATAATTATATAATTATGTTGTTCAAAACAAATCGTAATCATGTACATTTTGTCTTTTGTAAACTATTACTGTAACCAGAGAGTTTGCAAAGAAAACCCGAATGTGTAAATATAATTTGAAATATAATAGATTTAAACATAATTCTTTATTATTTTACAAGATTAAAAATAATAATAACAATAATGCATTATTATCAGGGATGGCAAGTTTCTGCCGGGGTGGTTAAAACCGGTTAAAACCGGCATGGCAGAAACTAATTTCTGCCAGTAAGTGGCAAAAACTGGCAGAAACTAAGAAACAATAATAAGAAGAACTTTAACTGCAATGATTCATAATTTACATATGTATTTGATACGTAAACAATTAAATTAAAAATTAAAACTAAAGATTATGAATGTTATTCAAAGTAGCAAAAAGCTTCAAAATGATCATATAAATATACTTTGTTTATATAATACTAATTTTCTATTACTTGAAAAATAAATTTTCATAGTGGTAATCTGATGCTGTACAAGTTTAACTATTAATATTATTATTTACAGTTGAATTTCTATTTAAAAGTTAAAAAAAAAAAAAAAAGTTTACAAAAAATTCTATGATATTTTAACATATCGCTGTTCAGAGAATTTTTAAATAAAAAATATAATGCAATAACTTAAAGATTATCTACTGTATGGAATATGGTTATATATATATATATATATATATATATAATATATATATATATATTATATATATATATTATATATTATATATATATATATATATATATATATATATATATATTATATATATATATATATATATATATATGTGTGTGTGTGTGTGTGTGGTTAGAACATTTTCAACTAACAATCTTAAATTTAAAAAAAAAGAAGTCAGATTTGTTCCTTTGAATACTGTATTTAAATGAAATGTTTTTAAATCCACGGAATTACAAGATCCACATATAACTACAGCTCCAAGTTAAAAAATTAGAATAATAGAAAAAAAGGAATTGTGAAAAAAGTTTTTTATGTATCTCTTATTCAAAGAGTAATACATGATAAAACTTAATATTGTAAGAATCTACATAGTTTATAGAATCTTTTAGCATTAAAATTAAAGGAAATAACACAAAAATTAAAATAATTATTCACACTTGGAAAAAATCAAAATATTAGAATAACCATTTACCTGGTTCAAAATATTAGAATAATGCATTGTAAATAACATGTGTTTAAAAAAAAGAAAAAATAGTTATTCTTTAATATTTTTGTAGCATCACATTTACATTTTATAACAGCACGAACTTGCTTTGCCAAGCTAGCTACAAGTGGTTCATAATGTTTTCTGCTCAAACATGACCATGCCGACTTTATACTGGAAAGAAGCTCAACTTTGTTTTTTGGCACAACATCTCTTGCGCCAAAAATGCTTATTTTATGCAACCTTCTGAACCAATCAGGAAAATTTATAAGTATTCTAATTTTTTGAACTACCTATTTTAGTATTCTAATATTTTGAATAATGAAAATAATTTTACAAAAATAAAATATTCACTCAAAATTTAATATTTTACAGTTTTAATTTTCTTTAATAACATGCAAATGTATTAAAACATCCACCGCTGTTCTTTTTCAATTGCACTACAGTGAAATAAAGCTAAATGCAATTCCAAATACAAATGGAATTAGTTATTCTAATTTTTTGATTTGGAGCTGTATAAAATTTCTATGAGAAAGATTTTTCACAGTTATCATTAAATTATTATGTTAAATTACAGAAAAGTATTTTGAGTAAGTATTGATTATTTTTCTTTTATTTTCAGTGTTTAATTTAAAGTAAGTATTGGATATAGTTTTCTATTTTGAATTTTAAACTGAGATTTTAAATACTCTAATAATTGTTTATATATAAAATCACACAACCATATTATAACAAAAATTTTATCTGTTACATTACTCATTTTTTCTAATACAAATTTATTTATTTTAAATTAAAACTATCCACAGTATTTTATTTGTTATTTATCCTGAATAAAACGTACTTAATGAAATTAATACTACTAAAAAAGTCTCAGATTATGTCACGAAATGTGTTTATGCCAGTTGTTGCCAGTTTCTACCGGTTAAAACCGGTTATAACCACTTTCTGCCACTGGCACGGCAGAAACCACTTTCTGCCGGCAAAAACCCAGCCCTGATTATTATGTGTTTAAGGGAGTTGTACTTTTTATATTAAAACATCTTGTCAATTTCAGTATCTGTACGTTCAAAAATAAAATCCTATGTTTACTGACACAATAATAATAAAGTATTTTATTTTTATGAATGAAAGGGCATTTTTTCTTTAGGGAATTATGTCATTATCACCACTAGAATTGAGGTAAAGAGGAAAGAAAAACTATATTTTAAATTATTTTAGAAAATTGGTAATGCTTTAAATATTTGTTTTATTTAAAGATGTCAGCTTTAGGAGATATTTTTGGGGTATCAGCTTTAGGGCACTTTACCTTAGTCCACTTTTCTGAGATTAGGTTAGTGCATCATTTACTTCAATCATTTTTTTAATATTTCAGTTTTATTGAATACTTAATATGATTTTTTTAAATGATATAATTTTCAGAAACGTTTTATACAGTGCATAAATATTTTTTTTTTTTTTTTTTTTTTTTTTTTTTTTTTTTTTTGAGAATTGCTTTCAAGGGATAACCTATAATTGGATTCTCAGTTTGGTTTGGATGGTAAAACTGACACCATTCTTAAAAGAAAAGACCTGTTTCATTTATGGAAATAAAATAATTTAGTATAATTGCGTCCATATATATTCACCAATCTTTAGCTCTGCACATAAAGTTCCTACAATTTTTTCTTTTTCTTTTTTTTTTCCATTTTAATAATTTTTATATGCACCGAATAAAATGTTTCCGAAAATTACACATTATTTTCTTGAAATCAGAATAGGTATTCAATAAATCTCAAACAAAAGCGTGGTGATAATGACGCCATTCTCAAAAGAAAAAGGAACCTTTCATCCATAAAAATAAAATGCTTTATTATTATTCTCTTAGTAATCATTGGATTTTATTTCGGTAACGTGTCAGGTACGTAAACTGCATATTTGCAAGTAAATCAGAGGAAAGAAAATTGATAATTTAATGTACAAAAAAATTGTTTGATATAGAAACTAATGAAATCGAGTATTTTGTAATGTGCTTAAAAATGATTGTAATGAAATGATTTATTTGAATTTTACAGTGATGACGCTTAAAGCGTGCCTCAGGGAGTTGTCAGGTGTGAGCTATCGGGAAACAGAGCCCCCAAGTATTTAATTAAAAATAAAGCCTTTTCTTTTTAAAAGCTTTAAATTTAATAATATAAATAAATGTAAATACCATGGCTATAGTTACTTATTTTACGAAAACAGATTTTAAAGATTTTTATAAGTAGTGTGCGTTTTAATGAATTTGAAAAGTTTAACGTCCTTTCTCAGATATAAATGCAAGTTTTTTATTTCCCTTTTTTAGTCTTGCAAAATAATCAATAAGTGGGTAAGTGTGATCGAAGATAGGGGTTTCGTTTAATATTCCTTTCAAAACACTTTATTCTTCCTTTAATAAATCCAAATAAATTTCATTTTCAAAAAAAAAAAAAAAAAAAAAAAAAAAAAAACATTTTTTTTTATAAAGTAATAATTTACCGGTCTATTTTTCTCGTTTTTTCGAAAATCTGAAACAGTCCGATAGCGGGCGAAGCCCGCTATTATACTCTGTCATAATAATATCTGTCATGTGGACTAAATGCGATATTAAAAAAATATCAATTTCAAAATTAAATATGTTGTATAGAGACTTTCAAAATGTTAGACGTCAGATTAATTTCTTTTAAATTCTCTAATAACGTCCTATTAAGTTACTTTCTGTACATACACATACTCATACTCCTTGTATTATTGAGAAATGTTTGAAAATTTCCTTTTTATTACCAATATGATGTCATATTAATCTTTTTTTTCAACTGGTGAAACTTTTATTTCATTTTCATTTTTCACGTGGAAATCTTTCAAAAGAAAATTAATTATTGTAGAAATAATTTGATTGTGGATTTTTAATTGTTGGCAACTGCTACAACGTAAAATGTTTAAATTTAATAGGAAAAGGCTGTTAGATTTTTGGTTTTTTATCTCTACATATTAAAAATAATACGATTTTGAGCTTCATAATACGTATTTAGCTATAAGTACACAAAATTTCATGACTGTAAGTTACATAGTTTCTGAGAACTGGCTCTGTGACGGACAGACAACGAAGCGGGAGTAATAGGGTTTCGCGAGATGAACGAAACCCTAAAAATGATATTTTCAATAATCAATTGCAGCCTTCCACTACAATGCGTTTCCGAATTTTTACAACCATACAAATAAATTAAATATGTTAAAAAAAAAAAAAAAAGAAAAAAAAAAAAAAACACGGACCAAAAGGATAACAAACATAAATCATAAACTTCAATTGTGCTATAATATAATTGATAACTTAAGATTGATTTTCTTATTTTTGTTATAATTATGACTTTAAATAAACAATAATCACTTGTTACTTTTTAAATGCCAATATATTGATAATATTGAAAATGCTTCATGTACATTTAATTTGTACGCAAGATATTTTTAATGTACTGAAAAATTAATCTCATTTAAACATATCTTGTTGTTTTATCTTTCACTGAAATAATTCTTTTTAATCAAGATATTTTCTTTCCTTTCGTAGTAATCTTTTTTTTTTTTTTTTTTTTTTTTATAATTTACTCATCAGTTAAATGCAACAATAAAATGCAACCCAGGAGCAGAAAAAAAGCCGCATTAAAAAAAAATGAATTTTTCAAGAAACTTTAAAAAATGCATGATAAACTATTGGTCTCAAAGAATATTTTTAGATGAATCAAAATTTAATTACTTTTGACCTGTTGGAAATCAGTATGTAAGAGTGACAGATATAATGAAAATTGTGCTGTTCATGCATTTCATTCATGCATTTATGCTTTATCCTTATGTTATTGTATTAGGTTATGTTATGGTAGGGTATATTATGGAAATGTTCAAATATTAACCCTGAGAGGTTCATATTTAAATTGTTCAGTTCACATTTAAATTCAATATCAAATGCAATATTAAATGCAGAAACTGAAATGCAGAAAAAAATCCATTGTTTAAAGCTGGTTATTAAAGTTGTAAACCCTTTTTTACAATACATGACATAATGTAATATAGTGGCAAATTAGATAAAATAACTATATAATTCGATGCCAATAAATTTATTTAATTAAAGAGAAAAAAGCGTAATAACTAAATTCTGTGGATTTTTTACTAATACAATATATATTATAAAGGACAAACGTGTCCGTGCGTAACGCTGACGTCATTTTGCGAATGGCAACATTTGACAATGAAAATTTCGGTTTTGCGACTTTTGCTACTGCAATTTTTTTAATTTCTAAACATCGCACATTTTCAATTGAAAAAAATCTACTTTCAAATGCTATTTGTTTGAAAACTGTATCGTAATTTGCTTGAAAACTGTATTGCCATTTACTCATTTTTTATGGTTTTTAACACTTTCCAACATAGTTGAAAAGTGTTTATGAATTCGGTTTATCTGTCTGTCTGTCTGTCGTCTGTCTATCCGTGCTCTAACTCGCGTAAATATACTCGGATCTTCATACAATTGATATATGTTATTGGGGCTTACTGTGGCATGGTCCATATTGAAAATTAAGTGTGCAGCACTTATAGTTTTTTTTTTTTTTTTTTTTTTTTTTTTACAGAGACACTCAAAATAATTACGTTACATCACGGTCTATGAAGAAAAATCGTTTGCAGTTTATTTTAATAATGTTTCACTGTTTCAAACCTGTTAAAATTGATATATATCACTAACGTGGATTACAAGAGCAATACTATAGAATACTGTGTTTTTTGCTTTCATCGTTCATTTACAGGGACACACAAAAGAATTCGGTTAAAGTACTGCTTATTAATAATAATTCCTGGGAATGTTTTTTCAGTTGCTGAACCCGTTTTTAAATTTAACTCTTTTTTTTTTGTCTATTACTTGGTGTGTATAGATTGTATACAGGGCAGCACAAAAATTTTCGAGTACATTTCCGTTTAATGTCGGAAATTGCAGAAGGGGAATTTTAAACTGTGCTACGCGTTTCCTAACTGAACTCAAATTTAGCATTCTATTTAGTATATATACAAATCTATAGATCCTATACATTGCTGCACAAAAGAGCTCGGTTATTTTTCCGAATAGTGTTGGTAATTCCTGAAATTGGATATTTAACTATGTTATTATTTTTCAAAATTGTTTAGTTAGATATCACCTTACACATTACCGTAAAAATTTGCAAAAAGTTATTTTAGGAGTGTTGGAAAGTGTTACATAATCTATTCCTTGACGCATGATTTTTCCTGAGTGTTAAAATAATTAAAGACGATTGTGAAAGATTAATACTTCACTTTTATTAATATAAACAGTTCAGCATTTGTTTCCGGCTTATATTCCATAACGAATATTGAAACTTCATCACTAAATAAAATAAATAAATATATCAATAAAGGAGATGCAATCGAACTACGCACTTAAACCATTGAAATTATCGGAATCAAAATGTTGCTGTCTAAGCGATTTCTTCTGCTGTTAACTCTAGGCACGAGGCCAATATTGATATTATTAGTGAAAAATCTAAAAAAAAAAATATATATATTAAATGTAAAAAAATCTGTTACATTTTCAATTAAAAGAATGGTGTTCACCTATATTCAGTAACACGGGAAGACCGTGTTGAATCCCCTAGTTTTTTTTAACATGTATTTTGACCATTAATTCTTCATTATATTTCATGGATAAGATATTTTCATTTATTTCAATTTAATAAGAACATTTAATTTGATTTCATTGAGAATTCTTCAGAAACTAAGTTTTTGAAAATTGTGATTGTTCAATTATTTTTTCATGTTTTTCTTTATTAATATGTAAATAAATAGCTTACAAATAGTGAAAAATCATAGTTATATGTATTGCACAACTCTATCCGCAAAAATGTTTTTTTTGTTGCAATTGGGAAGGTGTTTGTAGTCTCGAAAGTCAACTGTAGCAGAGCACAGTCATTTGTCTAAACTGTCATCCTATTGCCCTTCTTCTTCGAAGGGATTTATTTTAAAAGGGGACCATCTTTAGCAGACTTTTTGAAACGCAAATGAAAGTGAAAGTATTCCTTCTCCCAGAAAATTGGGGTGGAATGATGAATGAGATTCTCATTGTATAGGTTGACCCCGTGCTACGTGCGGTTGAATCGTTGGAAGTCCTAAGTAGTTGTTAGACAAAAAAAAGCTAGTGAATCGGCCGATTTTTAAGGGAAGCTAACAAAGGGGGCTAATAGTTTTGCGCAGGGCCCTAAGAGGAAAACATCTTAAAAGATCAGGGTACTTAGCGCTTTAGAACTTCAATTAGTCGGAATTAAACATAGGGTATAAATTAATCATTAGAACAAAATTTAAAGAAATGCCTAAAAAAGGACCCTAAAGGCCCAATAAAAATATAAGCGTGGTGACCCGGGGAGAGAAATCCAAGCTAAACTTTAAAGTCGCTTAGTAAGAGGGTGACAGAATTATGCGGGTGAAAAATGCATAGCACACAAAAAGTTCAAGGGGCCTCGAGTCGGGCCCCAGGGTCCTAACTCGAATGTAGAAATGTAGGAATAACTAAATGGAGAAAAGACACCAAAAACGAAAAAAAAAATCGGATTTAAAGGAGCAAGTTATTAAAAATTTAGGGAACAAAAACTTCAACGGTGCCCCTATACCGAGTACCACGGGGGCCCGGGTCTTATCAGCTACATAGAAATGGGAGAAAAGCCTAATGGAGAGAAGGCACAAAAAACGAAGGAGATCTGAGAAAAATGGGGCAAAGTATTAATAACTTAGGGCACAAACATTTTAAGGTGTCCAGGCGGCCCGGGACTTGTCCGAGAAATTTTTTTGTCGTTCATATAGTAGCTGGAAGTCCAAAAAAGTTACATTAAAAAAAAAAAAAAAAAAAAACTAGTGGATCGGTCAATTTTTAAGGGAGCTATATTACACTGTAAAAAAAATTTCCTGAAAATAACGGAAATTGTACTGGCAATCGAGACGCCAGTACTATTTCCGTATTTTAACGGGAAAAAAAATCCGTAAATTCCAGGAAATTTTCCGTGATTTCTGAAATATCCGTTTTTAAATTTCCATTTTATAACAGATATATTCCGTATTTTTTAGAAATTTTTATATCGTTAAAATAAATTTTGTAGGACCAAAAAAAAAAAAAAAAAAAAACCTATCTCTGAAGGAACATCTTATAAGGGACAGATACACCTTTTTTTTCGTTCATTTCTGAGCGATTTTTTAATAAACAACCACCACTTCCCTCAATGAGTGTCGAATCCAAGACCTTTCGTTTACTAAACGTGTGCGTCAGACCACTGCACTACGGTTGGACACGTCACTTACTCAAATGTTGCTACTTATTTGAGATGCTTTTAATGATGCAATAACTTGAAGTTCTCATAGTTAGATGGATATTTTCAGAGATCCAATGTTTTTAATATTTTCTTTTTAAAATTGTTCTACATTTTGCTTTATTATTTGTTGCTTTATAACAGATAAATTTAAATTTTTTATGTATTATATGCGTAAAATATTGTATTAACAGTAATGATTGTTTCTTTTTGCAATAGTACATATACTTTTTAAAATAATTTGTTTGTTGATTTATTTATCAATTCCAGTAAAAACAATAATTTTCTTAAGCAGACGTATTTATTACATGCTATTAAAGTAAATTTTCTTAATCTCTTAGTTAAAAAACTTATGTGAATAAACAAATTTATAATAAATTAAATTATTATATTTAAGCTTTGCTGCGGGCTTTTGTGTATGGTTCTATTAAAATGAATAATTTTTAAAATATCAAAACGAAAAAATAGATTTTTAGAGAAAATTTTGAAATTAATAACTTTAGGATTGGTAAGTTTAAATTTGGATTTAATAATTTAGTTTAAATTAATTTAGTTTAATTTATAAAAATTATAAACCAACAAAATAAATTATAAACTTTTATAAAAATGAAGTTTATAATTTTATAAAGTAAACAAAAGTTATTAATTATTTTTTATAAATTTAAAGAGAAAATTATGAATTTTGTAAAATTATAATTTATAAAACAATAAATTTTAGTTTAATTCACAAGAATATAAAACAAATCAGTTTAGTTTAATACCCACATACCGACAATTTGCAAAGATATTATTTTATGAAACCTTAAAAATATTAAAATAAAAAAATAGATTTTTAGAGAAAGTTTTGAAATTAATGACCTTGGGATAGGTAAGTTTAAATTTGGACTTATTAATTTAGTTTAATTTGTAAAATTATAAACTAACGAAATAAATTATAAACTTTATAAAATCATAAACTTCATTTTTATGAAAGTAAAGAAAAAATTATTAATTAATTTTATAAATTTAAAGAAAAAAATATAAACTTTGTAAAAAATTATAATTTATAAAATAATAAATTTTAGTTTAATTCACAAATTTACAAGACAAATCCGTTTTGTTCAATACAGGGCTGCCACTGGCGACTATTTTTATATTCAATTCGCACCGCTATTTAAAAAAATTAAATGTTGTAGTATATTTCTTTTGCACATGTTGTCAAAGTGTATGTGAAACATATTTGTTTTGAGAAAGTGGTGCGAGATACAATTAAAAAATAGTCGCCAGTGGCAGCCCTGTCAATACAATATACATATCGATAATTTGCAAAGATAATATTTTATGAAACCTTTAATAACCTAATATTGCCTCACGTTAATAAAGTTAAAATAAAATTTTAAAACGTCTGTGAAAAAATTCACAATTTAAAGCACTATAAAGAAAAAAAAGTAGATTTAAAAAAATATTTTTCTGTAATTTATGAAAATAAAATACATTTCTAAAGATTTCACTAAAAAATAAAAATATCACTATTATTTTTACAAAAAATTACCGCCCAGACACAACCCCGGTGAGAATGAGTTTCAGGATTGGCCCGAATCTAATGACAAAAAAAAAAATAGGCCCACGGGTAGGACTGGTTCAGACCTGGATCCTAGAAGAACTCTAGTAAATACAACTATCTTAATTCGCATTTCAAACAAGGCGATTTCTGTACGCAAATCTCTGAACGTCATTTACGGAAATGGCATTGTTTTGAAAGAAATACGGACATTGTACAGTTTTGTAAGAAATACGGAAAAATCCATTAAATTTACGGAAAACTTTCTGCATATTTACGGATTTGAAATCTTCTTTGCGGAACTAATGTCATTTACGGAAATGGTACTGTTGTTTTGGAAAAATGAAACTCCTCCGTAAAATTTAACGGAAAATCTCTTGTATTATCACGGATTTTTTTTAGAGTGTAGAGGTTCCAAAAATGGCCAAATGATGGTTTTGAGTAAGGCCTTAAGAGGAAAACATCATAAAAGATCCTAGTACGTAGCGCTTTAGATATTCAATTAGTCGAAATTAAGCATAGGATATAAATTAATCATTAGAATAAAATGTGAAAGAAATGCTAAAAAAGGGCCCTAGTGCCACAGTAAATATATGAAGGTGTTGGCCCGGGGACAGGAGTCGAATACTCAACTTAAGAGTTACGCATTGAGAGGGTGAAAAATGCATGGCGCACAAAAGGTTCAAGTCAACACCGCATCGGGCCCCAGGGGGCCAGGGTCCTAACTGAAATGTAGAAATGGGCGGGTAATTTAATGAAGAAAGGCCCACAAAAAGAAGGGAGATCAGATGAAAATGGGGCAAGTTATTAACAATTTAGATGCAAAAACCTTAAAAAGGGCCCTAGGGGCTCCTGTTCTTAAAATATTAAAAATCTGAGCGTCAGGTCTGTAAGACCTGCCTTCGACTATCCACACCGAAATTTTCAGACTTCTACGTGCGGTAGATTTCGCTTGTCATCGCGCACACGTACACAGAACTCAGACAGACAAACACTTTCCTTTTATTAGTATAGATGAAATAAATGAAAATCTTATAAAACCAAAATATTGCATTCATGCAGCAATCAGTTCAATCGCAATCACAAAAAGTATTTTATGTTTACATCTCTCAATACTTTTTTTTCTTCCTAAATCTTTCAAATATAAGGGAGGGGTGGAGGGTTGTACCCTGTGTACACATATGTCAACTAATAATTTTTTTTTAAAATTTCTAGCATTTATATTCTTCATTTTTTCTTGATCTGGGTGATTTTATCCTAAATCCTTCGCCATTTTTTCGGTTATCAAAAGCAATATTTATTCTATCTCTAATTTAAATAAGAAATAACTTGCTCTTATTCATTAAACAGTCATATTTACAACAAGGAAATTCCCCCCCAAAAAATCACTTATAAAAAAAATTCCTCCGAAATCGCTTTTAAAATGTTAGTTATAATTCTGTATATCTAAAAAACAAATTATCATTAAATAATTTTACTAAATTATCCTTATTTTTATCATAATAGCCTTTAAAGACATTTTCGCTGCGACGAATTGAGCCCGCGACAAATTGGCGCCGCGACGGATTGTCGCCGCGATGAATTGACGCTCCGACGAATTGACGCTGCGATGAATTGTGCGCGATGAATTGTTCCGCGATGAATTGTGCGTTTTCGCTGCGACGAATTGACGCCGCGACGAATTGTGCCGCGACGAATTGAGCTCGCGACGAATTGACACCGCGACGAATTGACGTCGCGACGAATTGTCGCCGCGATGAACTGACGCTGCGACGAATTGTCGTCGCGATGAATTGACACTGCGACGAATTGTCGCCGCGATGAATTGACGCTGCGACGAATTGACACTGCGACGAATTGTGCGCGATGAATTGTTCCGCGATGAATTGTGCGAGATGAATTGACGCGACACCCATTCGATGTGGTAGGTGATTCAATTGGCATATCAAGAAAAAACAAATGATATCTCAAACACATTCTGTTATCTCAAACATATCTTAAAACTTCTTCCATTTTGCTAACACAACGAAGTCCGCAACTAAACTAAATTAATGGGCCTATTTTCGTTACTAAGCTCTCCGTTTCCAAAACACCCAATGGCTTAGTCAGTACCTATGTCAGTGTTTTCTTTAACGCTCTTTCAAATACAACATCATTCCTGTATCTATCACCAATAGTTTTTATGTTTAATTTTTTTGTGATCAAGACTTTTCGTGACAATCTCGATTTAAGCGTGGCACTCTGTAGTGCCAAATTGTAAGACATATATTCTACGTCAAAAAGTTGTAACTGACTTAAGAACACTAAAGGAAATATAATCAATCCTCTTTGCTTGAAAATGTATTTGCTTATTGTAACTATTTTTCGTAACTGACTTTTTTTTTTCTTTTCTTTTCAGGTAGAGGAAACTCAACACTTTCATTACTCTAGCATCACCAAGTTGTGGGGAGCAATGGGCGGTGACATCGTCGTAAACGCTGACGTGGCTCTCCACTGTCTTGGAGGTACATCATTTACCGAAAATAGACTAGATCTGCAATTTTAAAACAATGACCTATCAAAAACTTTCAAATCTGAAAAAATTGCTTCAATTAGTACTATTTAGTACTATTTGGACATGAACTACTCAGTAACGATGTAATACTGCAAAAATTAACCACTTAACAATTGCTGGACACAAATAAATTGTCAAACATAATTAACACGAGTTAATTCGTGTTATCAAATCGTGAACTGAAACTCTAGTCTCACCGAAGGACATCTGTATGCCCACGAGCAATAGTCTGGAAAATTACTTTTTTAGGGTTTCGTTCATCTCACGAAACCCTATTACTCCCGCTCCGTTGTCTGTCTGTCACAGAGCTATTCTCAGAAACTATGTAACTTACAGGGTTGAAACTTTGTGTATGTAGCTGAATACCAGCTATGAAGATCTCAAAATATTAAAATGGGAAAATTTCGTATTATTTTAATAAATAGAGATAAAAAAAACCAAAATTCTAACAGCCTTTTCCTATTAAATTTAAACATTTTTCGTTAGAGCAGATGCCAAAAATTAAAAATCCACGATGAAATTCTTTCTACAATAATTAATTTTCTATCAGACGATTTCCACGTGAAAAATGAAAATGAAATAAAAAGTTTCACCAATTAAAAAAAAGTTTAATATGAATTAAAAATGATTGACGTCATAGTGGTAATAAAACGGAAATTTTCAAAAATTTCTCAATAATACAAGGAGTATGAGTATGTGTATGTACACAAAGCAGATTAATATCACGTCATTAGATAATTAAAAAGAAAATCTGACGTCATATTAGAAGTTTAACGAATTTTACAGATGTTTGAGAATAATACAAAGCGAGTATCAATATGAGTAATAGAAAATAGTAAATATATGAGTTTGAGAAACATATTGAATTATGATAAAAATCCGATTACGGAAATATTCGCATATTTTAACATTTTGAAGGTGCACAACATGTTTAATTTTGAAATTATTTTTTTATATCGCATTTAGTCCGCGTGACAGATATTATTATGACAGAATATAATAGCCGGCTTCGTCCGTTTCGGTCTGGTTTGGATACTCGAAAAAACGAAAAAATTGACCGGTAAATTTTTACTTTATAAAAAACAATTTTTTTTTTGTTTTTTTTTTTTGGTTACTAAATGAAATTTATTTGGATTTATTAAAGAAAGGATAAAGTGTTTTGAAAGGAATATTAAACGAAACCCTTTGAGCGATCTTCGATCACACTTACCCACTTGTTTCAAGTTTATATTGATTGTTAACTTTTTATGTAATTTTGCTGAAATTTGTTCATAAACGTTGTTTCTTACTTCTCATATTATATTTTTTATATTTATCGCTTTAAATTCCCAACAATGTTATGTATTTAATAATATTAAATTACTGTCTTGAACATGATTCGCAACGATAAACAATATTGCTACTTGGCAACCATTTTTGGCGATCTATCTCCTGGCACGGATAATACGTAAGTACCAAATAAGGTTATTTACTATTTTTAACAATGTTACGAATTTAATAAACATATATTACATTTTATTTATTTATTTATTTTGGTACTTCTCTATTATCCCGTCGACCACTTTTCATAACAAAAAACTATCGCCAAACTGTAATATTAACGCCAAAAATACAGTCCCATTTACTGGATGTCAGAAGCATTATACGTGTTTGTTATGTCATCAAGTGGTTTTTAATTCGATATTTGAGTGTATTTTTCATTATGCTTTACTGATTTATTAGTTATTTCATTCATTAAAATGATAATTGTGTCCTTAAATTCTTATATTTTATTTATTTATTTATTTTGATATTCCAATGGCAACGTTCTCCCGTTTATTTGGCGTTACACTTTGGCGATAGTTTTTTGCCATGAAAAGTGCTCGACGGGATAATAGAGAAGTACCGTTATTTTATATTAATTACCATTTTTAACAGAGCTATTTGATAATGTTAAATTACTGTGTTTGAAAACATGATTGGCAACGATAAACAAGATTGGTACATGGCAAGCATTTTTGGCGATCTATCTCTTTGCGTAATAATAATACGTAAGTACCAAAAATATTTTACTAAATAAAAGCGTATGCAAATTTATGTATTAGCTTTGTTGGAGTAGAAAGAAAAAAATATCTATATTTTAAAAAATCAAACAAAATACTTTTATAAAATATGCTAAAATAGGTACTAAAATGGTCCCTTTTTGGTTTCCCCGTAGCATTTCCTAGGTGACATGCATGTTGCATATGCACATTTAGCGGAGTTTAATTAAACCAAATTTCTGTATATATGCCTTTTTACTTTCCCGACTCATATAAATTGCTTTTCAACCATTTATAAACTATTTTGTAACCAGAGGTAACTGTTAAGTACCATTTTGACAGAGAAAATTCTCAAATATACAGTAATATTTGCATGTTACATGCATACACTCCCACGTCAAAATTTTCGCTGAGATTGGCGATAATTTGCGAAATATTACCGAAGTTAGCTTCAAAAATAAATCGTCAAAAACAATGCCAAACTGGTAGTAATCAAAGAATTTGGGCGAAATTCCCATATAAACGTACTTATTACAATAAGTATATTTTGATCCACAGACTAGCCTGTAACTGGGGTTATGTCCTTCATGCACAACCATTTGCTAGCGAGCGTGGTTTGGCGCAAAAATTAATTAAAATATTGTAATCGTCGTTATAATTCTCGTACACTTGAAATTAATTGTTGCTAGTATAAGTACAGCTTATGTTTGACGCCAACTTTGGTTGCAGATCTGATTACGGAAGATTAGCTCTATAATCTATAATTAAAGTATTTTAGTAAAAAAAAAGTTGCGTATGGTGAATTATATATTTTTTCAGTTATTTTTAATTTGCTGGTATCTGAATGCAAATGATTCTATAAAGTGTTCGGAAAGTCGAGTGGAGTTGCTACCCATTTTGGTTTTTTGGGTGAAGTTTTGGGGTGAAGTTTTTTTCAACTATTCTATTATTTACGTCAATTACTCATTATAGACAAGACATTGTAGGATCCAATTATGACTAGGCTTAGTGAATGACAATGATAGCGATTGAAACAATATTTGGGGATTTATCACCTGCGCCCGGCAAACGGAAAAGTACCATATTCTTTCTATGGTATTCTTTTAAAAAGGGAGAATTTAAAAAAAGCTGGGTATGTTAACCGGGCGCTGGTGATAAATCGCCAAATATTGTTCCCATTGCTACCATTCGTATTGCACTCATTTTGTTTCAAATATAAACATTTTAGTCATTTTATTTAAAATATATTAATTTTAATTTAACACGTACATTTCTAGACTTTCACCCATTTCATTAAAAAAAAAGAAAATATAGAAAAAAATAATAAGGAATAATACCATAAACCAAGACCTTTTTAGGGAAGAGTTCCGTATCCTGTGCTCGTTTTTTTGGCGAGTTGTTTTTGCCGATAAATGTTTGATGTGATTGTTGCGATCTTCAGCCTTTGGGGTTGCTTTTTTAACTACTAGAATGGACTTTATCTGCGTGACGTCACACGCTTTTGGCGCATTTTGGATTTTTTTGCCAATCGCGCCAACCAGCACAGGATATGGAACTCTTCGAACATTTTATTTCAAAATCAAAGCCAAAACCCCCTTATCATACTTCTGAAGTATGATAAGGGGGTCTTGATCAAAGAATTGTTTCTAATTTACTCATAGAAAAAAAAATAAAGGCTGATACTGGCGAATAAAAGAAATGCTATAGGCGAGATTTGCAGCCGATAAGCTTAAAAGTACCAAAAGCTGTATTATGAAATTATCCCGATCTGATTAGCAATCCGGAAAATTCTAAAACCCTGACAGAATTAAAAGATTTGTAGTTAAGTAATAAAAAAAGTAAAAACTTATTATAGTGATAAAAGTATTATATATATATATATTTATATATATAGATATAAAAAACAGGCAAGATAAATTTCTTTACTTTTATTGCTTTATCACGATGATCTTACTAATCTAACTTTATACAAATTAAACATATAGGATTTATGAAAAATCAGCTTCTGCAAATTTCGGAGGAGCCATCTTGAAGAAATTATTCCTGTTCTTCAGGTGTTTGTGTGCGTCGTCTTGATCGTCGTCGCCGGGAAGTGGAACGCTTGCGTCTTCTTCCGCTGCCCGAACGCTTGCGTCTTCTTCCGCTGCCCGAACGCTTGCGTCTTCTTCCGCTGCTCGAACGCTTGCGTCTTCTGCCACTGCTGGAACGCCGACGTCTCCTACTTCCAGACCGTTTCCTGGATCTGGACCTGCGTTTAGGCTTGGCTCTTGGCTCTTCAGGCTCTTGACTTCTTCTACGCGATTTCCTGCGCTTTGCAGTTTCATTGACTTTGTACTTTCCATTAGCCAAATTCTTCAAAAGTCCTTTGTCAGCAGCATTATTAATATTCAACTGGACCATTTTTTCTGAATCCGCCATATTCAGGAGTTGCTTGGACGAAAAATATCGCAGAATATCGGCTAAAGAAGAAGAAACTCTATTCTGACCAAGATGACGAATGGTTTTCAAAATTGCTTTTTCGATATCTCTCGATGTTTTTCTTACTCGCAATATAATTTCAACTTCTTTCACAAAAGCGTTAATAATTTAGTAGAAATTCAATGAAACTGTTCCAAAAAATCAAATTTTCGATACATTAATACAGACAAATTTAGATTCCAGATGAAAGTGATTTAAAAATTGAATGAAATATTTTATTCCAGAAATTTCTACTTTATAAGCGCTCGTGGCCACCTGCACAAAAATAAAATTATGATCATGGAGCTTCTATGGAAGCATGCAAGCCAACAGTAATTATACTAATGATGTGATAATGTGAAAATGATGTTTCTTTATAAAATAGCCTCAGAAAATCTAGTTTCTGGAGTAATGAAATATTAGCGATAAAAGTTTTAAAAATACATATTATTAACATTGGTAGTAAGATTAACATCAAAGAATAGTAGTAAGATTAACATCAAAGAATATAAAATATTCGAAAACAATTTAAGCATACGTAGTACTTGAAGAATGGGTAATTTCGATTTAAAAACATACAACCCATGAAATGTAAGCAACATGCCATGGAGGAGAATGAAAAAAACCACGAGTTACTCAGCATAATCTTAATCTCTTTTATTCTCTCTATACTCGCTTTCACATTTCTCCGTTACCATCAAAGTTTTTAAAATTATGGAATCGTCCTTGCACAAACGGCTAATTTGTATATTTAAAACATAAGCCTGTTTTTCAGGATTTCCTTCATCTCACGAACCCCAATTCGTCCCGCTTCTCTATCTGTCCGTCACAGAGCCGGTTCTGAGAAACTGTATAACTTCCAGACTAGAAATTTTGTGTACTTACAGCTGAATACCTACTGCCACGCTGAAAACCACAAAACTTTGCAAAAATCGTGTTATTTTAATATAGAGAGATAAAAAACCAAAAATCTAACAGTCTTTTCCTATTAAATTTAAACATTTTTCGTTATAGCAGTTGCCAACAATAAAAATTCCACAATAAAATTATTTCTAGAATAATTAATTTTGTATTGAAAGATTTCCACGTGGAAAATGAACATGAAATAAAAAGTTTCATCAGTTGAAAAAAAAATAATATGACGTCATACTGGTAATAAAATGGAAATTTTCAAACATTTCTCAATAATACAAGGCTTATGAGTATGTGTAAGTGCAGAAAGTAGGTTACTAGGGGGTCATTAGAGAATTAAAAAGAAAATTAATCTGACGTCATATTGGAAGTTTAACGGACTTTTTCAAATGTTTGAGAATAATACAAAGAGAGTATCAATATGAGTAATAGAGAAAGCAAGTACTAGATATGACGTCAGCAAGTGATTATAACGTCATATGAGTTTGAGGAACGTATTGAATCATGATAAAAACCCGATTATGGAAATATTTGTATATTTTAACATTTTGAAGTTTTCTATACAACATGTTTTATTTTGAAATTGATTTTTTTAATATCGCATTTAGTCCACATGACAGATATTATTATGACAGAGCATAATAGCGGGCTTCCCCCGCTATCGGACCGGTTCAGATTTTCGAAAAAAACGAGAAAAATAGACCGATAAATTTTTACTTTATAAAAAACGATTTTTTTTTTTTTTGGAAAATGAAATTTATTTGGATTTATTAAACAAAGGATAAAGTGTTTTGAAAGGAATATTAAACGAAACCCTTTGTGCGATCTTCGATCACACTTACCCACTTGTTTTATTGTAGCGAACGACAACTTTATCGAAAACAAAGTTAATTGCAGCTATAACTTACTTGTTTAAAACAGCAGCGATTATAAAATACTTTTCAAGAGTAGTCACTACTTCGCTACTTTCCGATTTTGTCAAAGTATTCAATCTGCACTCGAAATTGAGGACACGGATTAAGTAATACAGTGACCCATCGTTATATGGCGTCTGGGCACAATAAAATCGGGATACAAATAAGTGCGATGTAACCGAGGACATTAAAAAATTTTAAGAAAGATAACATACAAGAAAATATTTTGTGTTTCTCGCCAAAATGTTAGTTTATACAAAAATATTGCAATTTTCTTAGCGAAATTAAGATATATATATATATATACGTAATAGCTCAACATTTAAATATAGTTATATAAAAATGCTATCAAACTACAATTTATTTTTTCGGGGAGCACTAAAATAGAGTTATATAACGAGGGGCCACTATTATACATAACATATTTATGCGCAACCATACACCGCACAAATTTTATTTACTATTCTTAGAATAATTATTCCACTGAGACATAGAATTACGGACGACTCATGACAATTGATTTGTTTACTTAACTCTACAACACACACTTAATGTGTTTATTGCGTTGAATTTTGTTGAGAGTTAATTGTATTGAGTTGTCTAATTTTATAATTTCGAAAATTACAGAAAAGCAAGTGCATATACAATAAATTAATCTGTAAATAAAGCAATTCCTGTTTAAGTAACCCAGCAATAAAACAGGAAGATCTAATAGCAAGTAAGTAATCAAGTTTTGCAAGCGGGAAAATTAATTTGTTTGGTAGGTCACTTTGGTAGGGCCCCACCAGTGGCTGAGAGGTTGTGCTCTCGAAGCTGGTAGACGGGAGGTGCTGGGTTCGATCCCAATCGCGCCCGTCGGCCTAATCGTTCGGAGTTTTCGTGGTTTTCTTCGAGCCGTGGATTTCTCCATGCGTAAATACGGATTAGGTTCCCTTAGAAAGACCCCCACGCAGGGCACTCCCCCCGGGCCTATATCCCTAGTGTAGATAATTGGCCGTCACTAATCAACACACAACACACACTTTGGTAGGTCACTGCACTTGGTTTTATATCAGCATGTACCAATGGATAAATCTATGTTTGCTGAACACTGCAACTGAGATTCTCAAATTGTTGAGCATAACGCATTTTGTACAAAAGAAATAAATTACGATCATGATTACGATCACGATTACGATTATGATTAGTAGAAGGACACATTTCTTTTCTAAGTAGCATTAAAAGTAGTGTATGCTCGACAGAAGTAAGTCAATATACAAACTGCTTTCTTGTATCGCGCTACTCGCTATATTACAACGTTCAAAATGTAGCGTGCTAACCTAAAAACTACTGGAAAAAGTAGTGACTATTGTAAGTTCGCTACTTCCAAATACTTCCCGTGAGTTTAAAACTCTTTGAAACCTCATTCTAACTTCTTTTAGCCTCTTTTCGAGGTCTTTATAAGCTTGGACAGCTGGCTGCATTGCACCCGCCACTTGCACTACCTTTGTGGCATCCCTCGTCCTCCACTGTATAAAAAATAAATGACATAATATGTGCATTAAATAATTCATTTGAACAAATATACTTTACTGATAAAAGTATAAATAAGTATTTTAATAAAGAAAAAAATGTATATATTTTTTTCAAAATTTAAAAGTGGGTTAACCTTATAATTACAAAATAAAACAGAATGCCAATTATCATTGCTGAGATAACTTTCCGCTTTTGAAACAGGTTCTGGCGATTTCCTAACATTGATTTCGGACATCATGGCCACCTACTTGCATGTAATATTGCAGTTAAATAATTAGTATTTCTAGTGATGTTTTAAATTTTTTTTAAATCGTTTAAACAGACTTTAAGGAGAAAAAAGTTTATACAATTCGACAATATATATACGATTATATATATATATATATTTTATGTTCGTCCACAGACATTTTCGGAATGAATGCTTCTAGTCAGACATTTATTATTATGTATTATTTTCTACTGGAAATAGTTTGTTTTTTTGGTGGTAATGTGTCTGATTTATCAGGACACCAAAATGACATATTTGCTTGACTATTCCTTTGAACTTTGAGTGTCGTAAAATAGGTAAATTCCGACAAAGTTTGGTATGTAATACTACTTTACGTTGTTAATATAATCATCTTCTCAGATATATATATTTAAATATATTATCATCCTACAATCTTCGTGAGATGGCTCAAATAACTGCGAAATTTGAGTTACGTTCTTTTTATAGGTGAAATAATTTCTCTTTTAACAATCATTTTTTGTTTGGAAATGGTCATCCTATTGCAAGTTATTTTCTGCGCAGGGACCCATCACTGCAAAAAATAATTGTTGATTTTACAGTATAAAACTGGCACCCTAGCTGCCAGTATTATACAGTAAAATTAACAGTGTTAAACAGTAAAATAAGCAGTAATACGCTGCCGTGCAAGCAGTAATACGCTATCGCGTAGGCGCGATAGCGTATTACTGCTTGCACGGCAGCGTATTACTGCTTATTTTACTGTTTAACACTGTTAATTTTACTGTATAATACTGGCAGCTAGGGTGCCAGTTTTATACTGTAAAATCAACAATTATTTTTTGCAGTGATCAAAAATCTGATTTATCATTTACGGAAATTATTGTTAGAATAATTCGTATAGTATTTTATGGTCTAATGATCACATCGCATTGATATAGTCGGTATTGGACAATGTATCTCAATAATATGTTAAAATATAATAAATACATCGGTATCGATTATTGATACATAGGTAACTGATACTGAGGTTATAATATTCGATGCTCCGAGTACAAATATACAGTAAACAGTAGGCGTACGAAAAAAGGGGCTTTGGAAGTCGGTTTGTACGTATGTTTTTTAAACAAGATTCACGTTTACCTGTCTTCACTATTACCTGATCTTTGATGTTATGCAGTATTTATAAGTGCAGCAGGTAATGCTTTTAAAAGTATATACATATATGTATGAGATATGTATACAGGGTGGGCCGAAAAGATTGAAACGCGCTTTAATATTTTACCCATTAGAGATACGCTGGAAATGTAAGTTGCAAAAGTGTTCAAAATAAGGTAGGAATTAAGAATATGTGAATGAGTCTTACTATTAAATTAAAAAAAATACAAGTTTTAAACTGCTATACGATTCCTGTGACCTATAAGTTATATTTAGAAAACAAAAAGTCCTGCTCTTACAAGTAAAAAAGTAAAAATTCCATTTTCTTATGATTAAAATTCACGCGCAGTTGTGATATTTTGACATTTTGGAGCTTTTCGTCATTAAGAAACTTCATAAAATTCAAAGTATCATAACTGCGTGAATTTTGGTCATAGAAATGTGGAATTTTCACTGTTTTACTTGTCAGAGCATGAATTTTTGTTTTCTAAATATATCTTATAGGACACAAGGAGCGTATAACAATTTAAAAAGTGTAATTTTTTACTTTCTTCTATGTTTACAAGAAGAAAGTATTGGATTCATGAAAATTTTCGACTTCCGGTTTTCGACGGTTTTATACGTTTTAGAAGGTCCTGAACACGATTTGACAGTTTTTAGAAAATGTCTGTCTGTGAGTCTGTGACTCTGTCTGTATGTATGTATGTGACAAAAATTTTGTGGGCGCTCTATCTCAAGAACTAATGCTCAGTATTTAATAAAACTTTATATTCAGTTAGTCCCTGATATAAATGGGTGCTGATTAGTGTTTGGTTAAAATCGCCCAGTAGGTGGCGCTGCTATGCTGCATTTTTCACGATTTCCGCAATAGCTCTATCTCAAGATCTAATACACTTATTTTCATCAAACGTCAGATTCAGTTAGACTTTGACATAAATAGACGCTGATTACGTTTTGGTGTAGATATCCCAACAGGTGGCACTACTATACTACGTTTTGCATGATTTTCATGATAGCTGTATCTCAAGAACTAATGCACGGAATTTCATCAAACTTCAGATTATGTTATACCTTGAAATAAATAGATGCTGATTACGTTTTGGTGTAAATAGCCCAACAGGTAGCGCTGCTATGCTGCATCTTTCAGGATTTACACGATTTTTCCGATAGTCATAGCTGAAGAACTAATGTACGGAATTTAATAAAACATTAGATTCAGTTAGACCTTGATATAAATGGGTGCTGATTCGTTTTTAGTGTATGCGAAACCTGTGTGAGATAGAAGAGAGTTTTGGGATTGGCACATCCGGCTAATTTTTTTATTTAATGGCAAGACTCTATCATCCACATATTCTTAATTCCTACTTTATTTTGAACACTTTTGCAACTTAGATTTTGCCAGCGTATCTCTAATAGATAAAATATTAAAGCGCGTTTCAATTTTTTTGGGATACCCTGTCTTGTATATATATATGTGTGTGTGTGTGTGTGTGTGGTGTGTGTACATGACGATTTGATGAACAGGAAAGGAATCTGTAAAATACTGATTGACGATGGTGACCGTCAACTGGAAATAAACTGAGCCTCTCTCAATTTACCAAGTTTTTCTCAATAATACGGGTACAAGAAACTACTTAAAAATACTCTTTAAATTTTTTAGTTGATCACCCTTTACAAAGATCATATTAAACAATCTGTAAACGACAGAGTTTTATTTAGACACAGTTAAATATCTTATTTCAAGATAGAAAGTATCCAATATTTAGCACTTATCAATTCCCCATTAACAATTCTCCTGAAAAGGGAAAAAAAAAAAAAACCTGGATTTTTAATTCAAATTTATGTTTTATTGATATTTACATTGTTGCTCACTTTTACGTTTTTTTTCTTTTTTCACCCAGAAAAAGGAATTGATTAAAACTACAAAACATGTTTTGTTGAGTACATTTTGGTTGTTTTAGCAAAATTCAAGTAAAATTGAACCATTTTACTGGAATTAACAAAACATTTTTTGCTGACGGTACAAAAATTCTTTTTGTAATTGCAAAAAAATTTTTTTTTTGTTGATTCAAACAAAATTTCCATTGACCTATATTTAAACAAAAAGTTTTGTTGGGTCAACCAAATTTTCGTTGATTCAACAAAACTTTTTTCTGGGTGTTTGTTTTGTTTCCAGTAAATTTATATAGAAATTTATTGTTTTATTTAATCGTAGATTTAGACGATTAAATAAGGTAAAATTTACTATTAAACTTTGGTGGTAAGAAAAAACAAGTGGGTAAGTGTGATCGAAGATCGCTCAAAGGGTTTCGTTTAATATTCCTTTCAAAACACTTTATCCTTTCATTAATAAATTCAACTAAATTTCATTTAGCAACAACAAAATGAAAAAAGTAATGTTTTTTATAAAGTAAAAATTTACCGGTCTATTTTTTCGTTTCTTCGAATATCTAAACCAGCCCATTCTCTCATAATAATATCCATCATGCGGACTAAATGCGATATTTAAAAAAATAATTTCAAAATTAAACATGTTGTACACCTTCAAAATGTTAAAATATGCGAATATTTCTATAATCGGATTTTTATCACGATGCAATATGTTTCTCAAACTCATATACTTACAATTCTCTGTTACTCATATTGATACTTGCTTTGTATTATTCTCAAACATCTGAAAAATTCGTTAAACTTCCAATATGACGTCAGATTTTCTTTTTTAATTCTTTAATGACGTGATATTAATCTGCTTTGTGTACATACACATACTCATACTCCTTGTATTATTGAAAAATCTTAGACATTTTCCGTTTTATTACCACTATAACGTCAATCATTTTTATTTCCTATTTAACCTTTTTTCAATTGGTGAAACTTTTTATTTCATTTTCATTTTTTACGTGAAAATCGTCTGATAGAAAATTAATTATTGTGGAAAGAATTTCATCGTGGTTTTTGAAATTTTAGCATCTGCTATAACGAAAAATATTTAAATTTATTAGGAAAAGGCTGTTAGAATTTTGGTTTTTTAACTCTATTTATTAAAATAATACGAATTTTTCAAATTTTAATATTTTGAGCTCTTTATAGCTGGTATTCAGATTTATACACAAAGTTTCAACTCTGTAAATTACATAGTTTTTGAGAATGGCTCTGTGACGGACAGACAACGGAGCGGGAGTAATAGGGTTTCGTGAGATGAACGAAACCCTAAAAAGCGTAAAAGTTGACAGCTATGTATTTAGATGCAGTATAGGGTAAAACTACTTTCAAAATATCTTGTATATTCACAAATTACTTTTTAAATATGCAAGTTTTTTTTTTTTTTTTTTTTTTTTTGCCATACGAAGAACGGAAGTAAGCTAGTTTTTATTATTTGAAAATGGACGCTTCTTTTTAATTCCTGCAAGCTTAAAAAAAAAATTATGCAATCAAACAACTTTGCATGATGTGTGAAGCAGCAATATTATTGACAGCAGTAACACGATTCGCACACTATTTTTGTAACCGGACAATAGATGTCTGTTCTCTATATCCTGAGGGGAGATGTTTTCCAGGATTCTCGTCTCATTTCCGTTTTTTTTATGAAACGGTATAGATATGCTGAAAGAAAAAAAAAAGGTGCATCAATTAAGAAGCTGCATACAATTAAATTTCGAAGCTCGCGTGATTAATTACATTGTTCAAAAAATGTTTACGACATTTCCTGTTTCACAATATATATTGCGTGTTTCCTTTAGATTTCGGAGCGAAAAAAAAATACTTAAAAAAAATTACCACCCTTGATTTTAAGAAATTGTGATTTTACTTTTTGGATTACAGGGACATTTGTATATCAATTATGATAACATTGCATTAACATTTTAATTACGTTTAACCTAGAAACACATATTTTAACTTGTTACCCCAATAAAATATGTAACAAGATAAGTAGAATCAAATTTTATTTTGGTAATTTTGTTTATAAAAACTTCATGAATTTTCATATTAAATTTCATTTATGTTTATAAACCTTATCTTTAATTTTTCAAAAAAGTAATTAATACCACAATTTTTAAGTACTGTAATCTTACTTTTCAGCTATATAATTGTTCATTTAAACATTTACATAATTATTAGACGGGCTTCGCCCGTGTAGATGGTAGGTTCGGGGAGTAGTCAAACCACAGACAGCTGCAAATTGCGCGCATACTTCAATTTTTACTTTAAAGCTGGTTTGAAATTAATCTCTGATTGTAATAATTGTTGTCGAAAAAGCAACTTACCAGGGGCAGATTCAGAATTAAACATTTCCGTTAGAGAAATTCTAAAATGTGATTTTAATTTAAAGTTTTATTTTAAAATGGGATTATAATATTTTATTATCTTTCATATATAAATTTCTACATTGACAGACGCGACGACCACCCACTCTTCCTAGAGTAATTTTGCTGATAATCGAGATTTTGACATTGACAGTTTTATTTAATGAATACTATTCTACTATTACTTATATAACATTTTAATGACGTTTCCGCTGAAATGAAATTTTAATATTCACATTATTATTTTTAGATGATAGTGGTGGAAAATATGAATCCGAAGCCTTGAGGTATTTAGCGGAAATATCTAACCTGGTGATAGAAGAAAATAATAACAGGTGAGTGCAAAGCTTTAACTCTGAAGTTGATACAGTTATTACACAAATGATTATTCATAAAAATAAAGAGACACAGGCAGACCAAGAGAAGAGAATTTAAAATGACAAAAACAAAATCGTGTTTAAAAAGAGCAAATTTATATATAAATAACGGTTGTTGAATAAAAAAAGGTTTTTGAAGAGTAACTATGTATCTCAAAGTAACATTTCGTGTTATATTCCCACTGTTTTTTACTTTTTTCTATTTTTACAAGAAAAAAGTATTGGATTCATGAAATTTTCGACTTCCGGTGTCTGTCTGTGAGTCTGTCTGTCTGTATGTGACAAAAATATTTTGGGCACTCTTATCTCAAGAACACAGAATTTAATAAGACTTTAAATTCAGTTAAACCTTGATATAAAATGGTGCTTATGATATAGAATCATTTATACATATCTTTATTCTAAATTATTATTTTCCTAACTTAATTTTTAATATATTAATTAATATTATCTTCGCTAAAATTTCTCTTTATTCTAAAACCTCAAATGTTACTTCCTTTTCTCATATAAAAGGCTATCTTTATTAAAAGCAGCATGTACGTTAAAAATCTATTTTAATTCCAATGCGGTTATAACAGATGTAATATTATGTGTTCCAGACATTCATTGACAGCTGCATGGGCGCTCAACCTTTTTCTGTCCATAAACAAATTGTGCAACCAATGTAATTTCCCAGATACAAAGTTTAACTCTTTCCTTTGACTAAAATTCCATTCCCACTGGGTTGCCCACATGTGTCCGCTAAAATTAAAAAAAAAAATACGATTTCGCCAAATGTGGTAGCCTGTTCATTACATCCGCCCAAAACATTTATATTAATTACCCATAACGTACAAATAAATTCTTCTGCGTGTCTTCGATCTGTTGGCTCAATGCAATATCGAATCTTGGCGAGACAATCTATTGCCCAAGCCAGACCACTCCTAGCTCTTTGTCTGTGAACAATTGTTTCAAGCCTCTAATAACCGAGACCACCCTATTTCTTACCATCTTATACTTGCTATATATCAATAAATAAATTTCAGCTGAGATGACTTCGTTTTCATTGGATATTCTTATGTCTGCCTTCCTGGATTTCGAACCTTTAATTGTCTGCAACGCGAATTGTCCGAACTTCTGGCTCACAAATTATTCAAATTCATCATATATGCAATTAAAATATTTCAGCCCAAGATCATCATCACAGTGCTGATTAGTTTTTGGTGTAAATAGCCAACAGGTGGCGTTCCTAGATGGCATCTTTTCTGATTTTCACGACAGCTATATCTCAAGAACTGATGCGCAGAATTTCATCAAATTTCAGATTGTGTTAGACCTTGACATAAATAGATGCTGATTACATTTTGGTTTATATGTCACAACAAGTGGCGCTGCTATGCTATTTTTTTACGCTGTTCACGGCAGCTATATTTCAAGAACTAATGCACAGAATTTCATCAAACTTCAGATTCAGTTAAACGTTGACATACGTTGTTGTTGATTAGGTTTTGGTGTAACTCTTCCAACAGGTGGCGCTGCTATGCTGTATTTTTCAGGATTTACGCGATTTTAGCGACAGTCACATCTCAAGAACTAATGCACGGAATTTAATAAAACTTTAGATTCAGTTAGACCTTGAAATAAATTGGTGCTGATTCGTTTTTGGCGTATGTGGAACCTGTACATGAGATAGAAGAAAGTTTTGGGATTGGCACATCAGACTAGTTTAGTGTAAGCTAGTATATTTTTGTAATTTCTGTATTAAAATTTGTAATTGCTTTTCACAACAAGACTTATTTTTGCAGTTTTTCTGAAAACTACACTGCAAAAAAAAAAAAAAATAAATAAAAAATAAAAATGTGTTGATTTTACAGTATAACACTGGCACCCCAGCTGCCAGTATTATACCGTAAAATTAACAGTAATAAACAGTAAAATAAGCAGTAATACGCTACCGCGCATGCGCGGTATATTAAGAAACAATTTAACAACAATAAGAAACAACAGATTAAGAAACAATTCTTCTTAATCGGTAGTTAAATATTCAATATTTTTATGATATATATATATTTTAGCCAAGAAGTGTTGCTGAGAAGACGGAAGAGGGGTGTCGAAGATTATTTTAAAAAGGCGTGGAACAAAATCAAATCTTTTTTTTCTCGAGTATTTCGTGGCAACAAGCAACCAGATGTGTCCTCACAAGCGCCGCCAGACGACAGAAAATCGGGATCTGGTGAGGATGAAGAAGAAGAAGGTTAGAATTTTAAAATACATTTCAGTTATTTATAGAATTATTTTACAGTCAATTTACTGTCGAATGAGTGAAAACTGCTATTATATTTTCTAAATGTTTCTCAAATTCTTGAAGGGACTTGGTACAAATGACGAAAATATGTATTTTGCAATATTTTGCTTTACATGAATTTAGACATCCGTATATTTTGGAGAAGTGTCGTAAAGAACTGATTTAAAAAGTATGCGAAAAGGGTTTTTTATTGCATCCATTTCCCTTACCCTTTATATCTCAAATTATGAATTACAAAAATTCTCTCTTCAAAACTTTTTTATGTTATGTCATCAAAGCAGATTAGAAGATTTATGCAATAATAATTATATATAAAAAAAATCGTTAATTAGAGTTAAAAAACTGAATCGGTACTTTTAAGTACCGTAGCGTAGAGTCAATAAAGTTAAAAATATATCGCAACTTTGTAAATTAAGAAACTGTGCAACATTTCATTGCAGTTTTCTGAGGGCTATTTATTGCACTTTTTTATAAAGCGAGACATGAATCTATTCTTGACGAAAATTACGAAAACAATTTTTCTTGTCAATTGAAAATAAAGGCACATTACAAATCAACAAAATTTTAGTAAGTAACCAAATCACACAGGCCTTCAAAATAATATTTTTTTCCCTGTTCCATTTCTCGTTTTAGGTAGATTTCGTAAGAAATACTACCTATTACATTCTTCCCTAAGGGAATTTTTGAAAAAAAAAAATGCAGATCTACGCCGATCATGACTCCCAGAACCCAAAACCACCCCCCAGTTCCAAACTTTATCTATCTATCTATCTATCTATTTATCTATCTATGTCACTTTTTTATGGACACGATAACTGCAATAATTCGGCACAAATCTCTTCCAAACTGATACATAAAATCAAGGGGCATAAAATCTCGGTCAAGTTCGTTAATGGGAAAAATCGAAACAACCAGGGGGGGGGGAATGGGGGGCTTTTTGTGAAAACAGAAAAAAAACCATAATTTCTTAATTATGATACGTATCGAATCCGTTTAAAGTTATTACTTCTAGGAAAAGGGCCAAAAATTTATGTTATGACAGATTTTTGATAGCATTAAAAATGGCCCCAAAGGGGGGGAAAAGGGGGTTTTAGAAGAAAAAAATTCATGACTTCGTCCATTCACAAGATATCAAATCCGCTTAAATTTATCATAAATCCTCTTAATATTATCTAAATCTTTTATATTGACAAGTTTTTTTTTATATAAATTAACCCTTATAGCAAAAAAAAGAAAAAAAAATTCGTCGGCTTCGCTTGCAAACAAGTTAGGTTTCGAAGTAAGCGGTTCCAACTGCCGCATCATGGCAAAAAGGTAATTTCTTCCGCAATTCCCAACAAACAGGCGCCCCACGGTCTGCGTCTTCGAAATCTACCCGTGCCTGTAGGCCGAGCCGTCAGGGATTTTTTTTTATATATTTTGATGCGCTGAGTTAAAGCTTGATGAGTTTTTTCCGTTATCATGCAAAGTATTTTGACAAAGTAAGCAGGAATATTTAGGAAAATAACATAAAAGATCTAATAAAACAGAGAAAACATTTAAAAATAATCTATATCTTACATTTAATTAAGGGGTTACGTTTGTCACAGTTGCCACTAAGCTTAATATTGTTATGATCCCCCCTCCCCTTCTTTTTCGATTTATGTACTGCTGGCGACTGTTTTCTTTGCAGCTATTAGTATTATTCTGATATGTTTATATGTGTCTGGTGTCGACTAAATTTATAACTTATCAATTCGAAATTCGGATGTTTTTATGACTAAATTCATAATTTTCCAATCCGACAGAAAGTCCCGATTTGTGTACATGATAGTTTTTAATAAGCACTTTCCTCAAAGTAAGCACAGACATATACATAAGAAACATCCTTCATTTTAAAGAAAAAAAAATCATTCCAGGCCTAAACTAAAATCAAATACATAAGCAATTGCTTCTGGTTTCGGTACCCAAAAGTACCACTTCAAAAAACCCTTTAAAAATAAATTAAAATGCTTATGTTTTTTTTTTTTTTTTTATTTGTCAAATAAAACGTCTCAAACTTAACAAATTAAGAAAAATGCATTACAATGGATTTACATATTAATGTTTTGCTGCTTTACGGCAGAAGCTTATTACCGTATATCACACAAGATTATAAAAGCAACAAGAACGCGAAATCATGCATCTGGCATAGATTATGAAATACTTACCAACACTAGTACAATATTATTAAGAAATTTAATTATTTGCATACGATGCAATGAGACATCTAAAGGAAGAATTGAAAAAAATTACCGAACTCAGTAAAAATCCATTTTCAGCAATTGCTTCCCATATTCGAAGTCTTTCGTGCAGCCTTGAATATAATCTGCAGAATTTCTAAACAACACTCTTAACACTAAAAATTATATAAAATTGAATATCACAGCGGGAAGAGCACCTCTAGCAATGACCGACCGTAGTCAGTCCTTTAATTGGATTTTCTTGTGCGTCTCTGTACATAAACGATAAATCCTACGCACTACATAATCTATAGAAAATAAGTTACATTGAACCTTAGTGATCGTTTTAAATTTTATTATGTTTCAAGCATCATAACAGGTTCAAAATGCACCGCAAACGATTTTTCTCCCACAGATCATAATGTAAAGCAATTATTTTGTACGTCCCTGTAATTGAACTATAAATGCTACTAATTGTAAAAGCATACTGTAAAAGTGTACCAGTGTAAAAGCATACTGTAAAAGTGTACCAGTGTAAAAGCATACTGGTAGTCCACCTCAGTAATGCATATTGATTTCGCTATGTTTGTAATATCGTAACATCCATAAAATTCGCCGCAAACGATTTTTCCCCATAGACCATAATGTAATGAAATTCTTTTGTGGGTCCCTGTAAATGAACTATTAATGCTACACTTTTCGTTTTCAATACCGAACATTTTATAGTAAAATTCAATAATGTATCAAATTTTCATGACAATTTGAGTATATTTACGAGAGATAGAGCACGGACAGACAGACAGAATTCATAAACACTTTTCAACTATGTTGGAAAGTGTTAAGAATGAGATACATAGGGGTAAAAAGATCTTTCTAAAACATTTTTTGTTTCACAAAACTATTAATGCTATGTATGGATGATAGAGGTATTTAACGAAGCATTAACGATGAAGTATTTAACGATGATTCTGAAGCATACCGCGAGTAATGGATGAATGAAATATGTTTTATGACAATATTATTCAACTGGTACTTTAAAATACCGTCGGAGCAGAAATGGTTAAATGTTACAGAGTTGCAATCTTTAAACTCATTTTTCTCAGTTTTTGTTTTCACTTTCTTCTACCTAAACATGCAGAAAACATTGGATTCGTGAAAATTTTCGACTTCCGGTTTTCGACAAATTAATGTCCCTGAAGGCCCTGAACACGATTTGATTGAGTTTAGAAAATGTCTGTCTAGTAGTAGTAGTAGTATGAGACTATGTATCTGTCTATATATCTGTATGTGACACAAATTTTGTGGCCGCTCTAACTCACGAACTACTGCGTAGAATAGAATGGAATTTCATATGAAGTTCTATCCTTATGTGAACTGGTAGTTTTTGGGTAAAATACCCTACGCCGCAAATCAATTATGTGTTCGAATTATGTGATGCTTATATCTCTAGTTTATGTGCACAGAATTCAACGAAATATCAAATTTAGAATCCTCGTGATAAGAATAGTTTATCATTCAATTTTGGTTGCGGTAATCTAAAGGGTGCTATAAAATTCGATGACTTGTTCGGAATATGCGATGCTTATATCACCAGTTTAAATGCAAGAATTTAACGAAATTTCGCGTTTAGCATCTTGAATATGGGAATACTTTGTGTAAAAAACCTATTTGCTAAATCGATGTAATTTCTTGTACTGATTAAATCATCTAATTGGTTGATTTATATAGAAGAAACTTTTGCGATGGCCACAACATACTAGTTTCAATATATCATTATATGATCAAATTGATAAAACTTCAACAAATATTTTTTAATTAACTCGATTTTTTTATTGGACGATCTTTATTGTGCATTACATAAAATTAAGGATTGGACCTTCAATAATATAGTAAATAATAATTTTACTACTGTATTTTTACATATATCATGGCATTTTATTTATTATTTCTTAATGCAATTAGCTTTTTGGGAATTTGATCCGTACAGTTGTAGAGCGCACTTGTAAGAAAAATATTTTTAAAAAAGTTGCAAAAAGTTCAAAATTGTAGAAGTGTAGTTTTAAAATTTTCTTAAATAAATAAAAAAAATCTTTCAAATTTCACCATAAAAATTGTATTTTTTCTTGATTAAACCATTTTCCCCCATAAAACCATTTAATAATATGTTGAAATGTTAAATTATTATAATATATAAATATATTATTAAATATTAATAAAAAAATATTTAAAAGCGTATCCAGTTTCCTTAAATATTGAATTAATTTGAAAATGAGCCGATTGGCAATAAGTCCGATATACGAAATTTAAAACTTAATTTTAACTAGACTTGATTTAGCTGTTTGTAAAATAAAGAATATTTTCCTAAATGTTTTCACACATAAATAAATTTTGCAACTTTAAAGAAGGGAACAAATTCGTTTAATGGCGACTCTGAAGAAGCTTGAAATGTGACGATTGTCCTATTTTCGTCATCGGGGATATTTCTTCTGTTGTCTCAAGCAAACGTAGTTTGATAACTTAAAGAGCTTAACATAATTTAAAACTCTGAACACGGATAATTTTGCCTATTCAGAAAACATTTAGATACCTTGAAATATCTGCTTCCTGATCTAGGAACAGCGATGATATGTATAAACTTTTAAAACTGACTGTTACATGAATGCAGTCTAATAATTCATTCAAAGCTTAAGGAAGCAAAAATATATTTCGTAACAACCTCTTCGTAAACTTACTCTCACTTAATGAAATAAAAACTACTATTGCTCATTCTGAAGGATTCTCAAATTTATAAATGGTAATCTTTCGTATACATTATCATTGTAATTATTCTAATATAATGAGCAAGTAAAGTTAATTTTTTTAGATCTTCTTTCAAGGGATCCCCTTAAAGCTTTCTACGAAACCTTGATTTACCGACACTAGCGCTGCTAAGAAAGCCACAGTAATATCCTTAAGGGTTACATACGTTCTCAACTTTCAAAAACTAGATTTTTTAAATTTTTATTTTATTTATTTATTTATTTATTTATTTACGGAAAAATACTTATAGTGTGTAAACTACTGTGCATTGTGTAAACTTTATAGTGTGTAGTTACGGAATAAAAAATCCTTATAATGTGTAGAATTATGGGCAAAAAGACTTAAAGGAGAAAAAATGTGAGTGCGCGCACGATCGATAAAACCGACCTCGCCGAAAAGATTCTACTCCCTTATTGAAGTTGCAGATGGAACAAAAGAGTCCACATTATGGCGAAGGAAAATCAAATTAAGTGTAAGTTGAAAGAAAAATTATCAGTAAACTTTAAACGTGATTTTCTAGAAACTACATTTTTCAACATGGACAGCATGAATTTTTTTTTTTAATTTTTGGGTAACATTTGCGCTTTACGCATAATTACATTGTCTAACGGCCATCAAGCAATTTGTTGAAAATTTTATTTTTTATATTTTTCCAATAAGTTTAAAGATCAAAATTTTAGACAATAAATGAAATTTTTTTTGCAAATTAGCGACATTTTTTTTTTCTTTTCTTTCTTTCTTTTTTTTTTTTTTTTTTTTTTTTTTTTTTCAAAAATTAAAAAATTTGAGCCGATGGCCTTTAGTTACAACCTTATTTTACAAGAAGAAACTGGGATTTTAATAATTTTCTGTTTCTACTGGAAGTTAGGATCTAGCCCGGATATTTTAGTACAGGTCAACGCGACTACAGGTTTCCGACGTAATATGTGATCAAATGTACCAAAACAAATATTTTTAAGAGCCTACACTGTAAAAAATTTTCGGAAACGTTTCTGAAAGTAACGGAGACCTGTGCTGCACGATACTAACAGAACGGTTTCTGATTCGATCAGAAAAATGTTTCGGCTAAAACACGGAACCTTTCCGATTCGTAATGAAACCTTCCTGAATATATCTGAAACCTTTCTGAATATATCGGAAATCTTTCATTACGGATCGAAAAAGTTTCTGAATATATAGGAAATCTTTCAAAATATATTGGAAAAGTTTCTGAATATATCGGAAATATTTCATAATATATCGGAAACTTTTCTGAATGTATCTAAAACCTTTCTGCATATATCTGAAGTGTTTCTGAATATATTTTTATCTATTTTTATTATATATTATCTGAATTTTAAAAGAATACTGGAAAAGATTAGAATTTCTGTTCTTTTAAATATTCTAATCAAACTTTTTTTTTATAATGATTCTTTTTTCTAGGCGAAATTATTCGGTATATTGCGTGACATTTTTCAGTTTGTATCAAAATTTTATCAAATATGTTTTAACCCTAATATTTAAGAATATTCACGCAGTGAATATTGGGGAATGGAGATATTTACCTTGTTTTTTAACAACATATCATGAAAAAAATATGAGATTCATACAGCTTCACAAATCAAGTATTTATTTTTTAAAATTAAAAAAAAAATAGCATATATAATTAGAAAGAAAACTTTCAAAACTTTTCATTAACATGAAATAGACAAACTAAAGCTATACTAATATATTTTCGATACATTTCAAATAATCTAACTCCCAGCAACATAAAATGATTAAAACTTATGTATGAGCTTTCCAAAAGCAATGCAGCTTCAGAGATCTGTTTATCTGTTAATTTTTTCGGTCCTTAAAAGGTAATTTTTCATATTAAAACAAGACATTTTACAAAAATTCTCATCTTAAAACTGGGCCCTTCACAAAATTTTTCGTTCCAAAACAGTATCCTTCACAAAATTCTTTGTCTTAAAAACAAGACTTTACCACCTCAAAAACTGAACTTTTCACAAATTTAATGATTTAAAAATAAAATATGACCTATCACAAAACAATTGAACTTATAGCTTTAAATTATACTGCATAGCTTTTTTATGTGTAAAGGATAGATACAAAGGAACCTGATATAACGATAATTTCAAATTCACAAAATTATGACCGGAATTTTTAAAAATATTAAAAAATACTTCAGTTTCACAATAACAGGACCCTGTGAGAAAAATCTGAGATTATAAACACCTAGGAATTTTCTTTTCAGAATTAGAATAAAATAAATAAATATAATTTGTTTACTTTAAAACGATATTTTTAAAGTCAGACAAGTCAATTTTCAATATATAGTATTGTAAAAGTTAGAGTTCTGAAACATCGTTAAATATATATATATAAACAAACACACAGTACCGCCGGTAGATATTATTCTTTAAGAGATAAAATTGCTACTAAATGGTATTATAAATCATATTTATTGAAGCAACATTAAAAAAAACTTAAAATGAGAGACAAAGGATTTGTACTTTTATATTTTAGAGTATATTTTAATAATTATCCTTCCAACTCAAAGTATCTAAATGCTCATGTAAATAGTCCTAAATGTTAGGGTTAAGACATTTGTTAAAAATATTGATATAAACTGAAAAATATCACGCCATGTATGAGATAATAATGAATATAAAACAGAATCATTATAAAAAATATTATTAGCGTATTTAAAACAGCAGAAATTCTTACCTTTTCAAATATTCCTTTTTTAAAATTCTCTTTTTGGACCGCTCGAATAACTAACATAATATTTTCTACAGCCCCAACAACGTGCTGCTTTAGCTTTGCCGTTAACAGGGTAAACTGCTTGAAATAGTTGAGAAGAGAAATATTTGGAATGCGCACAAACTGGTTTGCTATAGAAGAGGGTCAGTTTCAATCACCTAAACCTAAACATACGGAAAGATTTCTGATGGTTTCAGAAAGTGAAAATAGCTCTCAGATATCCGATGGTATCAGAAACATTCCTGTTAGAATACTAAACGTTCCAAATATTTTTTACAGTGTACGCTAGTCACGCGAAGAAACGCTCCAGCTAATGTTAAGTCTATGGGAAGGTTATCGCGCGATTTCTCGCTCGCATTTTAATATTTTTAAATGATTTTTTTTTTTTGCTTAGGTCGATCTCTAACGTTGTTAGTTTTTACTTTTTCGATTTTGGTTAAGGTTTTTTTTATAAGCGGACATTTTCAATTTTGGAACCGGTTGGAACCAGTTCTGAAAGTGAAAGTACCGTTATATATAAAAAAAAAAAAAAAAAACTGGAACCAAAATCGAAAAAGTAAAAACTAACAACGTTAGAGATCGACCTCAGCTATCCTATGCAAAAAAAATCATTTAAAAATATTCAAATGCGAGCGAGAAATCGCGCGATAACCTTCCCATAGACTTAACATTAGCTGGAGCGTTTTTTGGCGTGACTGATGTAGGCTCTTAAATACTTGAAGCGATAAACAACAACGTGGAATTATTAGTTTTTCAAATAATTTTACTCCTTTCCCAAAAAGAAAATTCAAAATATGCCAATTTTTCGCCGCTTAGAATGTATGTAACCTCTTAATAAAACATCATGAGTAGAGTTTTCCAATCTTTTATAATTTTGATTTGGCTTTGATTTATATCGGCTCACTAGAACGTGTAAATGAAACTTCTGCGGCGACACTTCAATTAAATTTTTAGTTTATGCATAGGTTATACAAATATAGAGTGTCCCAAAAATGATTGAAATGCGCTTTAATTTGTTACCTGTTATTGATACGTAAGCAATATAAATTTCAAAAACGTTTCAAAATAAGGTAGGAATTAAGAATATGTGGATGGAAGAGTTCCGCCATTTATTTTCAAAAAGTTACACTTTTTAAACTGTTATACGGTCTCTGGAACTTATAAGTTATACGTAGAAAAAAATTGCCATGCTCTAACACGTACTACAGTAAAAACTCCGTTCTTCTACGACCGAAACTCACCGAGTTATGATAATTAGATTTTTTTTTTATTATTATTTAGGAGCTTTTTGGCACTAAAAACAGAAAAACGCGTTTTTAATTCCGGAAAGCTTCGAAATTTCATATTATATTGAAAATTTCATATCCTTTATAATGTGTAGTCAATCTAAAGACGAAAAAAATTCTCCCATCTATTTTATTGCCAAATAGACGAAGAGAAAAACGAAAATATCCATCCGGTTGAGAATTATGTTTTCTTTAAACGTATGTTGGTCACCATCGTATTAAAATTGTAACAAAATTTGAAAATTTCAATAAAAACACCAAATTTTAACAGCATGTTTGGATTTTTCAGTAAATTTTAAATTTTAATACCAAACGGGATGTCATTCAGTGAATTAGTTTAGTAATTATGCAGATGTAATGTTTCATACCCCTACTGTTAAATTTATTTTTTAAAAGTTCCAAAACAAACTGCGTTCGGATCGATTTTTAAGCATAACTCAAAAACTACTTGTCGGAGTGAGCTGTAATTTTAGATTCGCATGTTTAAAACTTTTAGAAATTGATTTCTGTTAAAGTTTTTATCGGTTACAATCCATAATATGTTCAAAAATATGTACATTGCAAAAAATAACTATTTGATTTTATACAGTATAATACTGGCACCCCAGCTGCTGATACGCTACCGCGCATTACTGCTAATTACTGCGCATTATACTGCTAATTACTGCGCATTACTGCTAATTACTGCGTATTACTATGTGCGGCAGCGTATTACTGCTTATTTTACTGTTTATTACTGTTAATTTTACGGTATAATACTAGCAGCTGGGATGCCAGTATTATACTGTAAAATCAACAATTATTTTTTACAGTGATTGTAACCTTATAAAAATTTTATTAGAAATAAATTTTTAGAAGCTTTAAATATGTGAATTCAAAATTACAGCTCATTCCAATAATTGCTTTTAGATATCCTTAAAAAACTATCCGCATTGCAGTTTGTTTTGAAACTATTAAAAAGGAATTACGGAGTTTCAAACTTTACTTGTGCATAAATCCCAAACTACTCTATCGAATAATTTCTCTTTTGGTGTATGAAAGTAAAATTTAGCGAGGAATCCTGATATGGTGTCAAAATTGGGTGTTTGTAATGAAAAATTCAAGTTTTTTACAATTTCAAATTGGAGACGACCCTTAAGCTTATTATTACTTACCCATCATACGTAGTATAGGGTAAATCTTGTAATCGTTTAAAAAAAAAAAAAAAAAAAAAAAAAAAAAAAAAAAAAAAAAAAATTGACGGATTTGCACGTTTCAGACACTGGAGTTTCCGAAAAATATATTTTTAGAAAAAAAAAATTGCCGTCCGTCTGTCTATATGTGTGTCTGTAAACGCTCTATCTCCCGAAGAAATTGAGATAGAGACTTGAAATTTGGTATATATTTAGTATGTAATAATGGGAAGAAGCTTTTTGAATTTCAGTAACCTTGATTATCCGGAACTATTTTTTTCAGATTCTCGAAATATTCGTTCTGATAAGAGGTATATAACATTTTTCAAAAATGTTTATTTTAAGGAGTGAATATAAAATACAATAAAAAAACATAAATTATCAATGAGAATGAAGTAGATCGGATAATGAGTTGCCGAGATATTTGTAATCCTATTGTCCACACTTTTCGATTTTTTATGACCTTGTATTTCATTCAAATTTCAATTCAAAGATATATTTTAATTGAAAATGAGACGCTTAATCCGACGCAGTAAACTGTTAGTTAATAGGATTATCATTTTTGGTGTTATAAGGATGTTTCTTTTACGCAATTCAGTAATGGAGCATTTAAAGTTTATGACGTCATCAAGCCATGATTTTATTCGAATTGCAATGCATTTTATAAATAGTTTACACGTTTTATTTTCATATTTTATATTATGCATATCCATGATGGGTAAGTAAGTATTATGGTGGCCCCCAGCGACTAGTCTTAATATGCATTTAAATAAGACACATTTCCCAATCTAATGAATATTTTCCCTTTTTTCCCCAGTCTATTTATCGATATAGATGTGGATTTTCGGGATTTTATTTTTCTTTTAATGGACTGTACCATTACAACTATATTACTCCAACAACAAAAAAATTAGTATAATTCGCAATAAATATATAATATCTGAATTCCGTTAAACTAAAGATGGAGATGCTTAAAGTGATAAAACAGGACACATAAAGGCTTGTAAAAACCGTTTAATATAAACAGATCGATATGTTTTGAACGCACACACGGCGACATTACAATGATAAAAAATAAAAAAACTATTCTCGCAAAATTAAAAATATATATATATACACTATATTTCCAATGATGACCGGTCACTTGTGATTTTAGACGCTTTGTTAAATATCTGGAAAGATACATGAGGAATTATCCTGAAACTTCAGGAGTTTAAACAACATGATAGACGTCATGTATTTCCGCGAAGATTTGTTCCCGAAAACTCATAAGGGGCCGTCAACAAATTGAAAAAAAAACGAATATCTTTAGGATAGCCCTGTAAAAACTAATATTGCAAAAGCATTCAAACTGTAGATTATGATTAAGTGGATTATTGTAATAATTTGGGTTCATTTTTATGAAGATAGCATGTATACTCGAAGAGAAATTCACGTTTTTATAAAAACGGTCCCACATTTTACCAAGTTGTTTGCTTATAATTTGCCGAGTTTTCAATATAAAAACAAGTTTTTTTCAGAAAATATGACAAACAAAATTATATGCAATACCCTGTAATCAGAATTAAAAAATAATAAAAATTGGATGATAAATGAGCAGGTTTACTAAATATTGTTTCACTGCGCATGCGCGAATTCAATCTAAATGTACTGTGCATAATATATTAGCTAAATGTATAGACCAACTTTTATGAAAGTCTCAAAAACATAGTTTGGAAATTCTGATAGTAATCGTCGATAGAATAAGCTCGAATTTCGCTGTTCCCAAAAGGAAGCAAAAAGATGAGGGGTTGTATCAAATATAGAATGAGAGACACTTCATTCTTATTATGTCAACTTTGATAAGCTAGTACATATGGTTACAACCCCGAGAAAACCACGAGATCAATTGTATAATAAAAGCAGGTGCTTAAAAATAGTCAACTGTAAACGTGAAAATTAATATTTTTTTATTGCTTTTGTTAATTTCTTAAGTGCCTCGTGCCATATTTTAGGTAATTTAAAATAAGAGGCTGCTTCGTTGCATATGTTCTCGTTACGCATATAGATTTCTATTGATTCATGGATAATGGATGGGAAATAAAGTCTTGATGGATAAATTATTTTACTGTTCTTAAAATCAATTTATGGCCTCTATCCTATGTAGTCTGGCCAAAGCTGTAGTTCTGTCATATTTGATATCTGCCATATGCTCTTTTATTCTCGTTTTAAACTTTTTGTTTGCCGTTCCTATATAATATTGCCATTCTCATCTGCCTTGGTGATGGATTGTATGGTACATGTTCCCCAAGGCAGCTAGAACATTACAATATTATATTAGAATGACAAAAAAATATGTGACGCCTTCCTTACTGGATAAATGCACATACTTGTGGTACATAATGGGGTACATAATGGTTTTTTTTGTTGTTGTTTGTTTGACTTATAATCACTAACATCACATGAGCAAAAAAGACAGTCATCAGTGTGATATTTAGACACCCTCCATACCAATGAGTACCAACTCTGAATACTTATTTCAATTTTTGGACAACATTATTACATCCTTACCACTGGACCCGTGCGAGGATTTTGCACTGCAGCCTAATATTTTTTAGCAATATCTTATATGCAGGTTTAAACTTCTAAAGAAAAATTAAGGATTAAAAAAATCTGCAAACAACAATAGTCAAGTCAGAAGATCCTCTCATTTATTCCATCAAAGTTACAGTAAAAACTGATCGATGATAGCAAAAAACACGCGCAAGGAAAAAAAAAAAAAGAAACCCATTTTAAGTACATTAGAGGATGACGTCCTCCGCTTCGGAAAAAACGCGGGACAAAGAAAAATAAATTGAATAGACATAAAATGCAATTTAATTTAATATACATTTTATTCCACACGTGAAATACCACTGCTTCGATCGATTGATGGTGTCTTTTTCTTCTAAACATTTGAATTTCAGTTTTGCTTTTTAATCATAAATATAAAATAAACTCGTGCGGAGACGTCCCACTTTAATCTTTATATATATATATATATATATATATATATATATATATATATATATATATATATATATATATATATATAATCAATGTTGAGCACGATGTAATGCGGTGTTTTATTTTTGTGGAAACATTGATTTGAGGAAAACCTTTCGTTTAATTTATGAAAACAATGCTGATTTAATTTTTAATCAAAAACATAATTTAACGAAATGCGAGTGTACTATGTCAGAAATCGGTTCAATAACCTTTCAAATGATACCTCATTCATTGCTGTGCGAATTGTAATTGATTGAAAAAAGGGATGTTGACAACAGAAATAATATACAGGATAGTGGAGCCCATGGTCTGTTCTGTCGTGATATTCAAATTTCACTCCAAAATAAGTGAAGTAAATTTTTATAAAGGAATGTGTTACACTACACACATTTAATTTTAGAGAATACTTTTTTTTTGTTTTGTTAAAAAACTTGTTTCAATTTATTTTAAATTAGATGTTGTAATCGCAATAAGGAAATTCTAAAATTGCTTACATATAATAAAAGTCATGTTTGTGCAAAAATGGTACGTGAACGTGGTACAAATTTTTATTTTTATTTTCAAAATCAGTGTCAAAAATTACATTAAGAACAGCTGAAATTATCAAAAAAGTTTTTTCATTGTAGACTTGAGTAATTACATTAGATTAATTAGATTTTTAGAAGACTTTTAAGTGTTATTAGAAATTATCAGCTCTTTCCTATTTTATTTCCCAAGTATTTTTTGAATTAAGTTCGAATTTCTATTAGTATAATAGTTATAACTATTAATATATGACAATTAATTCAAAATTGAATACGTTTTAATTAATCTGAAGATAATTTAATACTTTTGATGACAATAGATTATTGTACCGTTTTGTTTTTTATCGTACATTTTTCAAGTTGTGATCAGTTCCTTGCTCAAAATGAAACAGTATTTTAAAGTAATGAAACACTATGCAATGCGAGCACACATATATATGCCATTGAAAATTTAATCTGATAAATTATCAACCGTTAACTCCTGTGAAATAATGTATTTAACATTCCAAATTTAAGCAAGGAGCAGTCTTTTAAAACTCTATTGTGACTAATTTAGAAAAAATTATTTTGTGCGAGATGACGACAGCTGTGTAAATATCTAGTATTATAACACAGTTCATATAAGAAGACTTTTGTAAACGACTGATTCCTGTCCCTTGAATAAGAAACGATAAACTTACTCTTTGTTTGTTTCTGCATATCATAAAAGTTTGGAAAACACTTATTAATAATACGCTTGAACTTTTATAAGGTTAAGTTTTTCAAGTCAAAGGTAATTGTACTCGAAAAGTCACTACTGAAAAAACGTTTTATTTGCTATATGGATTAAATAGAATTTAAATGTAAATAAAAAACCGGAAGGTGGAGAAGATAAACAAATTTTGATTTTCTTTTCTTTGTAAAAAAGAAAAAAATAGGGAAAGTTATTTATATTCAGCTGAAAATGAGGAAGCAATTTTTTCTAAACATTTTTATTTAGTTATAAGTAAAAAAGTCCTTCCGGCCTGTACCGGGAGGAAAAGGTAGCTTTCCTATATCTTAGTTTTAAAATTTTAGCTAATGTTACACGAAAACAGCAACTTAAAATGCAAATAAAACGTTTACAAAAGATTCGTTAATACTGAATTTGAATAAGAAATTCGCCAAATTATTGAGCAATAGCCAAATTGGCTTCATTTATGAAAACTTATTTTGGTCGCCAAATTTGGCGATATTTCGCCAAATGTCGCCAAGTTTGGCGAGAATTTGGCGCTAACGGGTATGAATATATAGTTTTATGCGTTTGATTGGGAAAATTATTACAACAATGAAAATTTTTGTAATGTGCTGTCTTGTTTCAAAATGTCAGCCAGCCTAGAATTTCAAACTGCTCTATCTCAGCCGTTTTTTAAGATAGAGGCAAAACAAAAAATGCTTTGGAATCCTCGTTTCAAGGCCTAACACTGAATTAAAAAACAAATTTCAGTTTTTAACTTTTTTGTATATTTATTTTAGTTTTAAATTTTTAAATGGCCGCTATCTTGAGACAAAATGGTGGACCAAGCTGGCCAACGAACTCGGTCGAGACATTGGTGAGCTTAATACACACAATTAGTTTCATCAAAATTGATTGATAAATACGAGCGTTATCGTATGACATAGATCAGATATATATATATATATGGAGATATATATATATATATAAATCAACATTTGAACGGAGGGTGGTTTTGGGGTCTGGGGGTCATGATCGGTGAAAATTTATCGAAATTTTCCGGAACTGCTTTCCTCCGAACGGCTGCAATAGGTAGCTTTATACTTTTTTGTATTGAAAGCTACCTAAAACATTTTTTTTTTACATCACAATTTACGATTTTAGTTAATGTTTTGGATTACGATTTCAGTTAAATGTTGTATAATGTTAAATCTTTATTTATAGGATCTTCAAATATTTTATACACGAACCTTCAAAAAACTAATTTTGATTATGTTACGGTTTTCATTCGTTATCATACTGTAGTTAATTTTGTACAATATCATATTAAGATTTTGCGGATATAGGTTCATTTAATGCCTAAGTGGGGCAGATCGGTCTGAGATGCAGACCGTAGACCTTTAGCGCCCCACCCGGGATGTTCCCCGGCACGCGGGGATTCGTATTGGGGGACTCCAGCAGTCCGGCGGAGAGAGCACACGCGGAGGCCTCCAACGCAGCGCGCGGTCGTCCCTCAAAGAAGAGCGCCCACGCCGAACAGAACGCCCACCCAGGGCAGAGACGAGCGCCACCGGAACCAGCCAGACAAAACCCAACACCAGCCGGCCAGCGCCACAGGCATTAAAAAAAAAGGGTCTATGGCCCTGGAAGTTCGTAAACAGAAATTGCCCAGTTGCACTGATGAATTTCCCACTGCCCAGTATGAATGGTATCTCGGAGTGGGATGAGAAAATGAGCTTTTTACATATTAGAAGTTAATGTGTTTTTTTTTCTTTTTTTTTCATGGGTGCAAAGTTTACATACATGCTTTATAGTGATCGCGGCATAACCGAATTTCATGCATTTTTGACGATTGACGAATACAACGAGGTTTCTGTATCAAGTGATTTTTTTCTTTTTCTTTTTCATACACATGAAGTGCTCTCACACACGTTATAATGATCGCGACATTTTTGAATTTCGTGTATTTTTGAGATTTCAATACTACAACATTGTTATATCAAGGAATTTTTTTTCATGTGCGCGAAGCACTCATACATACGTTATATTGATTGTGGCATTACCTAATGCCATGTGTGTTTGATATTCTTTTGAAATGACGTTGTGCCTGCATTTTCTTCTCTAGAAGCTCTAGCTTAAATTCATAACCTCCTTTGCCAGGGCAACTGACCTATTTAGAAGTCAGAGTAACTGGGCAAATTTGTAACAAGGGGAGAATTGCTGAAACAGCAATTGACCATTGTCCGATTTTGCATAACTCGACACATTTCCATAAAAAAAATTAAAAAAGTGAAGTTAAAAACGTAAATAGTAAGGATATTTTCTATGAAAAGTTTTGTTCAATCCATTTAACAAAAAACAATTCGCATTTTCATATTTTTAATATTTCGAGTTTTGTGGGTTGATCAGTATCGACTTTATATCGCACGAACTTTAGAAGTAAATTAGGATCAGCTAAGTGTTCCAATTTTAACTTTTGTTCACTCGCAATCTTTAGTCGATAATTTCTGCTGTTCAGTGTCGGACAATTCCTTAGCATTCTTTGGTACTGTATTATCTTCAAATTATAGTTTTGCGTATTTCGATTTAAGAACTTCTAAGTCGATATTTTGATTTGAAAGCTAATATTTTTTGTAAAAAAGCCTTAAATCTGTTTGACACTAAAGTTTAAGAGATTAAATTATAATTTTACATATTTTTAGCTTCCAGATTTTTACTAATGCATTAAGACTTCACAAAGTTTCGATAATGAAAAATTCAAATACCTTTTGAACGGAAAAAGATTTTTACTTCAAATTTTCAGGATTTACCTGAGAATAAAGACAATTCGAAGACGAGTTTCTCAGAATTTTTGCCATTTAAGAGCCTACATCAGTCATGAGAAAAAACGCGCAAGCTAATGTTAAGTCTACGGAAAGTTTCTTGTCAGATTTCTCGCTCGCATTTTAATATTCTTAAGTGATATTTTTTGCACGGATCGCTAACGTTGTTAGGTTTTACTTTTTCGATTTTGGTTCCAGTTTTTTTATATAAGGATACTTTCACTTTCAGAACCGGTTCCAACCGGTTCCAAACTTGAAAATGTCCGCTTATAAAAAAACTGTAACCAAAATCAAAAAAGTAAAAACTAACAACGTTAGAGATCGACCTAAGCAAAAAAAAAAAAATCATTTAAAAATATTAAAATGAGAGCGAGAAATCTGCCAAGAACCTTCCCATAAACTTAATTAGCTTTAGCGTTTCTTCGCGTGACTAGCGTAGGATTTCAATAATCCCTTTGAATTGATCAATAGTACTATGGTTTTTGGTCAATTTCTGTAGACATCTGTAGCATAATCCTATAAGATGAAGTCGAATGATGGTAAGGGCGGGGGAATCCTTCGCCAAAACGATACAGGAAGTTAACCAAAAAATTACATGCATTGTGTTATAGAGTTTCTCCTCCATTTATCTTTATTTTTATTTTTATTTTTTACATTTTATGGACATTCTAATTTTTTTCTTAGATTTTAATCCAGAAGATTGGAAACTGCAGTATTCTGTGCCTTTCCAATTTGTACAACTCGCAAATGGTTCCATACCAGAGATCCGATTTGCTGAGAATGAAGTGGAAGGCGGACGAATACGAAATTTTAAACGTCACCTGGTGGACGCATTTGCTTCCCAACTCGACTTCGGACAAAGACAGAAAGACGTGGTTGAAACAACCGTTACAGGAGAACATGCGTCATCTTATGATATCACGTAAGATTAAACTGTTTTTGAATTTAGTTTCCGACATTTTCAGCATTAGATCCATCTGTTTTGAAAATAAATTTTTTAACTGGCTTATATGTTGCAAAAAAAAAGCACTGGAATGGAAGCGATAAATGTCAAAAAGGTAATAAATTAATGTTAAAAATTCTGATTTAAACTCATCGGAAATTGTCATTTTGACAAAAATGAATATGAATATCCAATTTTAAAAAGTTCTTTTGTGCCAAATCACATTTGCTCGAATACGACATTTGGATACGGACCCGATTACGGAAGACTATTTGATAAGGTCAAATTAACCATCAAATAAGGCACTTTGGCGCTAAACTGAAATATGTCAACGAAATAATAATTTTCAATTTTATTACTTTTTATTTTTTCCATTTTAATCAGCATCTACTTAAGAAAAAATTTACAGAATTCTGTAAATAATATAAAATATATATATATATGTGTGATATATAAGAAAATCCACGCATATGCTTCTAGCATTAGAAAAAAAAATGCTGTAATTTGTGTTAGGCGCGCATGTCAATTTTACAATTCGCTCACATACAGTGTAAGGAATGTGCTGTAAACATGAAGGAACATTACTGAAATATTTCTATAGCAATATATTTCTTTCTTATTTCTTAATATAAATATATATAAAATATCAATATGAGATTCGATAGATCCGACTGTTACTTAACAGGTCACATTTAAAAGACACAAATAGATGTTAAACGATATTTAAAATGTTTAAAAACCGTCCAAGTACTTTCGGCCAGCAACCGCGACCATCCTCAGGTAGTGAAAATCCTTTCTAACTGCTGTCTTACGCATCTGAACTCCAGCTTCGTCTTGAGGTGGAAAAGATGCGTAAAACTTCAGATGCGTAAGACGGCAGTCAGAAATGATTTTTGCTTCTAGAGCATGGTCACCGTTGCCGGCTGAAAGTACTTGGACGGTTTTTAAACATTTTAAATATATTTTAACATCTATTTGTGTCTTTTAAATGTCACCTGTTAAGTAACAGTGGGAACTATCGAATCTTGTATTGATATTTTATGAATAACGAAAGATAAAAATTTGCATTTTGCCCTATGTGTTTTGATAAATATATATGTTTTTACATTTTAAGGTCCCCTGAATCCGATTTCGCTAGTTTTAAATCACATGTATGTGTGTATTATGCGTGTATATTAGAATTTCATCACGTTTTTTGGACTCCAGGGCTCGTGTTTGAATGTTTTTTCGATGACGTCGCTATGTATGTATGTGAGTGAACATTATAGCACCCGTACTATGCTTTCGATTGAGCTCCCATTTGGCAAATATGTTACAGGCCATTGTCGCAAGAACTGTATACAATTTAAAAGAAATCGACGAAAAAGTTTTGTATCTAAACTTTTTTTCAAACAATTTCCAACCATTCTGTGACGATAATTGATAAACATTTTCTCTTATATCATTTATAAATTACTAGCATTTACCCGTGACTTCGTTCACGCAACATTAAAAGAAGAATAAATACATTAATTAAGCAAAATATTTTACTCCCAATAATTAAAAACGTTAATAATGAACTAACTATTTATCATATTTCATAGGAGACAATAACGGTATTTTTTAGCATAGGGACCTTGACATAACACAGTCTTAAAAAAGTGAAATTTTGTGCCAAATAATCGCGAAAATGAAATTTCAACCAATGCCAAAAGGAGGGCCAAATAAAATTGTGGAAATAGACGAATTGGATAAAAACAAATGTCAATTTTATTTGATAAACAATTTTACTTTTAACGCCTTTGTGAAACGTTTTAACAGCCATCCTTCAAAAAATATTAATTAGAAACAGTATATGATTTTTCTTTAAATTCAATTCTGCTTCCTTGGTTTAATATATAGTTGAAAAAAATCTTGTTTTCTAAATGACAGTATATTGACAGCCAATTTTTGTTCTCCAGAATAAATTGATTCATGAAGTTTGAATATGTGAAAATATGTTTTTATTTTTCGAATAATTTACTGAAATCAAGATTTTGTTTTCACCATCTATTCAAAGTGAAAATAAATTCTGTTTTTCAGTTTTAATGAGAAAATGGTGTAAAAAATATACTGATCTGTTTTCTCCTTTGTTATACACAAATATGGAGTAAGTTACTTTCCGTTTTTAGAGAAACTTCGTTAAAAAAATAATAATTGGTATTTAATTTAATTTTTTTTAATTCTGAGAGTTTGTGTGACATCTTCGGATCAATTATAACCGGTATTCGCTAAACCGGCAGTAAATCGCGTTGCGTTCGATAGTCTAGGAGTAGTTGCGAAATACAAACACACGGTCAGATTTTAATATAATAGATTCGTTTTCATTTTCCTTTTCTTAAAATTATGATGTGATTTTTAGCAGAAAACTCTTCTCTGTATATAACGGATACTCATGCTTAATAATCAGTATAGATAACAAAACATTTAAATTTTTCGTTATAAATATGGCGTGAAACTCATCTACTTTCTATACTTACTGATCCTTGTATTATTAATGTAAGGAATTGTTTCACACTCATTTTAAAACATATTGGAAAATTCCCGTTTTATTTCAAATTTGACGTCTCCTTTTTCCCCAGAGAAATCCCCTTTTAATGACATAATTCTTGTTAATTTTCTTTTACAGGCAATTAATTTCAATACTGGCATAGGGAAAATTATGTTACTTTAACGAAATAATATTAAAACTTTAGGTTTTATCAACAAAAATGGAACTATTAACATTCGTCATTTTTTTTAGGTAATCAAGTTATTTCTTTTAGTTTTAAAAATGAAAAATCACTATTTCTCGCGATCCATGACATCATTTTCGACATGGATAATTTTGCAGAGCATAATATTGACATTTGCTAACCATTTTCTTTTGAAACTTCTTTTTACTTTTTAAAAATTTAAATAAAAAATACGGTTTAGTTATATTAGCCATGCGCAGACGGTAAAACGGCAAGTATTGTTACCATAGAAAAGAAAAAAAGTGAAGAAAAAACCCAAGATAATTTTATTTCACCAATCAAAGCATATCCGCTTTATTTTCGATGTATGGCGTCATATTCGCCTGTTTCCTATGGTTACGTATACTGAGTACAGTAATAATACCTTGTATTATTATCAAAAACTAAAAAAAGTACGTTTTATTTCTAATAATAGTATTTAATCTTCTTAATTCTTTATTTTTTTTTAATTTCATTTTCATTTTTCCCGTGAAACTTTTTCAATTGAAAATAAATTGTTGAGTAAAAATTATTATTCAGGGTTTTGAATTAGTTTTGGCAACGATAAAGTATTAGCAACGGTAAAGTAAATTTAACCATTTTAAAATGTTATACGAAAAAATGTCCATTTATTCTCTATGAAAAAAACGAAATTTTGAATTATTAAGAAAAATATTTGAATAAAATAAACAAAACCCAGCCTATATTCATTCCCGGGTTATAATCAGCCTATATGCAAAGATACAGGGTAATTAATGTCTCCATTTTGACGCTGGCTTCAGCCTAACATTTGCACACAATCAGATTTATAATATTACTAGCTGTTACCCGTGACTTCGTTCACGTAACATTAAAAAAAGAATAAATGCATTAATTTAACAAAACATTTCACTTGATAATTAACAACATATATAATTAACCAAAGCTTTATCACATTTTATAGGAGACCATACATTATTTGTTTGCTATAGGGGCCTTGACATAACCCAGTCTTAAAAAAGTGAAATTTCATGCCAAATAATATATACAATCGGGAAAATGAAACTGCAACTAATGAAACAAGTTGGAAATTGTACGTCAAACGTTACAAACGAGGTGCGTTCGTACGCACGTTTTAGAATTAAATTCATGATATCCCGTGCGTAGAACGGGTTAAACAGCTAGTTAAGTATATATTTTATGATACTGTTCATACAAATATCTTAACTAGTTATATAAATATTCAGATATATATGTATCAGCTAGTTATATAAATATTCAGATCTTGATGATTTTTAATTCTGTGAAATGAATTATATCGTCTGCAGATTAATTTCTGTCATAAAATAAGTATCTCGGTCGCTTGACGATTTAACATCCATCGGAAGCTCCTATAACAAAAAAGCACCGATTTAAAAAAAAAAAATCAAATTTCTTAATAAATATTTTTATTAATATCTCCTAAAGTTTTGATTCGATTTTAATAAAATTTGAAATGTCTCGACAAAATTCTGCAAAGATAATATATTTTAAATTGCAAACCATTTGGTTGGGTAGTTTTTGCGTTGTTATATGCGGACAGACAGACAGACGGACGGACAGACAGACGGACAGACAGACAGACAGACGGACGGACAGACGGACGGACCAAACGACGACTATAGGTGCTACGTATTTATATAATTACGAACGCACCTAAAAAGGAGGACCCAGTAAAATCATGAAAATCGAGGAATTCCTTTTCGTAAAACGAAAAACAACACTGGCAGAATTCTTCTATATAACAGTGCATTTTATGTGGTATTTGGTGTACAATTTGTATATGTGTGCATTGCTAAATGGGCATTATTATATTGTTTATTTGCATAGACATATGTTATATATTTCTTACTACATTATCTTGTTTATGTATATATTAAATTGTTTCACGATAAGTGGTGTAAATAGTGAACAAACTGATTGTGGATTTTATACATTGATAGATATTTTACAAAGGTATAACAATCTGATGCGATTCTAAAATGTAAACAAAGGTTGCTAGAAAGTACTTTAAATTCTGCCAAATTTAACCTCGATATTTTCTCTATCGCGTCAAGAACACTATTAGCAAATAAATACCGACGACACAAATCTGATTATCTAAATTTACTTATTTTTGTTAGTATATATAGGATTATTTTAATTTATTTCATGCGCTTGAAATTTTTTACGCTTTCTCTAGGGTTAGGTGTCGAATAAAGGTACTTTCTTGTTATTTTATTTTTCCATTTCTATTTATTCTATTAGGTAGCTTTCAATACAAAAAAGTATAAAGCTACCTATTGCAGCCGTTCGGAGGAAAGCAGTTCCGGAAAATTTCGATATATTTTCACCGAACATGACCCCCAGACCCCAAAACCACCCTCCGTTCAAATGTTGATTTATATATATATATATATATATATATATATATATCTCCATATATATCTGACCTATGTCATACGATAACGCTCGTATTTATAAATCAATTTTGATGAAACTAATTGTGTGTATTAAGCTCACCAATGTCTCGACCGAGTTCGTTGGACAGCTTGGTCCGCCATTTTGTTTCAATATGGCGGCCAATTAAAAATTTAAACTAAAATAAATATACAAAAAAGTTAAAAATTCAAATTTATTTTTTAATTCAGTGTTAGGCCTTGAAACGAGGATTCCAGAGCATTTTTTGTTTTACCTCTAACTTAAAAAACGGCTGAGATAGAGCAGTTTGAAATTCTAGGGTGGCTGACATTTTGAAACAAGACAGCACATTACAAAAATTCATTGTTGTAATAATTTTCCCAATCAAACGCATAAAACTATATATTCATATCCGTTAGCGCCAAATTCTCGCCAAACTTGGCGACATTTGGCGAAATATCGCCAAATTTGGCGACCAAAATAAGTCTTCATAAATGAAGCCAATTTGGCTATTGCTCAATAATTTGGCGAATTTCTTATTCAAATTCAGTATTAACGAATCTTTTGTAAACGTTTTATTTGCATTTTAAGTTGCTGTTTTCGTGTAACATTAGCTAAAATTTTAAAACGAAGATATAGGAAAGCTACCTTTTCCTCCCGGTACAGGCCGGAAGGACTTTTTTCCATTCATTCCATTTATGGATATTGATTTAATTTACATATTCGTGTCAAAGAATATTCTTTAAAGTTATTATCAGGATTAGGATAGGATACGATTAGGGTTAGGATTAGGAATAAAAATTGAACGACAATGGCATGCCCGATTCAGGTTTAAAGTATGAACCATCATGAAGCAATAAGAAAATTAGAAAATTATCGGCTAATAGTTTTTAATATGTTTTACAGTCATAGTTGGCATCAAAGGTGAGCGGGGAAATGATCATCTAAAATACCATTAAGTGTTTACCACGCAAAAAACAAATCTGGTTACAACAATGTATTTAATTTTGCGCCAAATTTCACTTGATAAAAAAAAAAGCAAATTGACTATGGACTTAATTACAGACCCCTAACCTTGTTATTCTCGGAAATTTTCTACCTATATGTAAAAAAAATTCTACTATATAGAACGCGCTTTCACGTTTATAATGTTATGAATTGGCACGATCGGTTTGTTCAAGTTTACACAATTCGGCTGGAAGAAAAGATTCATTACTTTTTGATTTCTTCTTTGCTTTTGCATTACGCGAATTTGTTGGTAAAATCGATTTTCTTTTCGATAACATTGTTGTTTTTTAAGTTTAAAAAATATTGTAATTTTACTTAAACATTGCTTTAAAATCTATGCAATTTTTCTTATCATTCAAGACTTTACAAAAATCTATTACGAAACAACTTTAAAAAAAGCTATATTTAAAAACGACAACAAAGTTTTTCCTATTTTAAAACTAAAAGAAATGTAAAATTAAATTCCGCTTCGAAACGACGATTTACAAATGTGTTTCAATTGTGGGAAAATGATAGAGGAAAAATGCTGTTACTTCGACACAATCATATTAAATCTTTAGCTTTTATGAGAAAAGCAACTTTCTTTTAAAAAATATAGTTATTTTTATTAAGATTTTCTGATTTTCGATACGGATAATTTTGCGATGCATATCATTGACATTTGCCATCCAATATATATATATATATATATATTATTTTTTTATTTTACTTTTTAAAATTTAAATTAAAAATATGGTATCTTTATGTTAGACGTGTGCAGACGATAAATCGCCAACCTATCCCATCATTCGTATTGCATTCATTAAAAATATAAATCTTTCACTCATTTCATTTAAAACACAGAACTTTAATTTACAACACATACATTTAAAATACATAGATTACGTACATGTAAAATAATTCCTTTCATGTCAAAAAGAAAAAGAAAAAAATAAGAGAAATTAATCACAAATAATTTGATAACCCAAGATCATTTTATTTCAACATCAAAACAAATCTGTTTTATTTTTCTATATATGACATCATATTCGCTTGCTTTCCATACTTACTCGTATTTATGCACTTTGTATTATTATCAAATATTTGAAAACGCACGTTTTGTTTCTAATATGACATCATTTCATGTTCTGTTTAATTCTGAAATAATTCATTTCCTTTTCATTTTTCACGTGGAAATTTTTCACTTGAAAATAAATTGTTGATTAAAAATTATTACTCAGGCGTTTTATTTTTATATTGGCAACGATAAAGTATTAGCAACGGTAAAATAAATTTAACCATTTTAAAAAAATCTGCAAAACCGGGCCCTTTGGGCCAAACCAACCAAACCAACCAACCATTTTAAAATATACGAAAAAATGTCCATTTATTCTCTATGAAAATAATGAAATTTTGAATTATTAAGGAAAATATTGAAATAAAATAAACAAAAACCATTCTATGTTCATTTGAGGGTTATAATCAACTTATATGCAAAGATACAGGATAATTAAAGGCTTCATTTTGATGCTGGCTTCAGCCTAACATTTGCACACAATCAGATTATATGCAAAGATACAGGATAATTAAAGGCTTCATTTTGATGCTGGCTTCAGCCTAACATTTGCACACAATCAGATTTATAATATTATTAGGATTAGGATTGTCATTGTTCACATTCAGCTTACGTCGATAAAACATTTATGTTTCACAAGAAAATCATTTTTAAAATGACATTTCGAGTATATCATTTTAAATATGATGTAATTTTCCCAATTAAATGCTTTTAGTACGTAATAGATTAATTATTTTAAACTTTTCTTTCTTTTTTCATAATCACCGGCAAATAGATTTTTTAATCGAAAATTTTTTGTAAACATTATTATGTAGGCTTTTTTAAATCTGGCAACAGTAGATAAAAAAGGCTATTTGAAATTATGAATTAAGTATTTTAGGTATTATATTCATTATCTGTATTAATAAAAAATTTAAAAAAAAAACCCTGAAAAATTTGATAGATTAAAAAAAAAATGATTGAACATTGCGCACCAAAATCTGGTTAAGTATGAGACTGTAAAAGATGGTTAAATAGCTGTTCATTGTTTTTGATCCTATGAAAATTTTTAAACTGAACTATTTTGACCAATTTCAACATTAAATAGCGCTAAAAATAATTCTTCAATTTAAAAACTTTTTACTTCAGCGTGTTTATCATACATTTCTCTGTAAAACTAGTTTTCGTGCTTTTGTATTTCATAGTTTTTTTTTATTATTATTCTTATGAGAAAATAAAAAGTTCAAAATAAAATCCATTACGACAGCAGCAGCATTTGTAAATTTTTTTTCTTGTATATGGAGAATAAAGGTTTTTACCAAATAAAAGAGTGCGGAAATTTATATATCAGTTTTGTTGAAAAAGAAAGAAAAAATATCTACATTTAAAAAAAAAAATCAAACTAAATATCTTTGCAAAATATGCTAGATATAATAAAATGGTCCCCTTTTTATTGACAAAGGGTTGTAATTCTCATACACTTGAAACTAATTGCTCCCAGGATTGCTCATATTTGGTGCCAACATTGGCTGTGGATCCGATTACGGAAGATTAGCTTTATAATTGAAGTATTTTAATAGAATAAATTGCTATGTTGTTGCGTTACATATTTATTCATTTACTTTTCGATTACCTGGTATCTGAATGCAAAATATTCTATAAAGTGTTAATAAAGTCGAGTAAAGTCAATCCAAATTTTTCATTATTTTTTTTTTCAGAACAGACGAACCTATTCCAATGAATTTGGCTGGATACAGTATAGCAGAAACGAATGAACCTACGGTGACCGTAAAAAAACTAGTAACCAATGATCACATTCGAAAGCTGGCTCCGAGCGAAGCTTTGAATGATAAGGAGAAAATGCAGCTGATGCATCAACAAGTTCAGGTGTTCAAAAGCGGAAAAATGATTTCAAGCAGTAAGTTTTCACTTAATATATTATTGTTACTTCAGTAAAATCCGAGAACATGGAACCTATCTATAAGGGAATCCTGTCATAAACGAAAAAAAAAATTCGTAGTGCCGGCGAAAACAATGCTGCTAAAGAGATCTGCTAATATTCTGCCAATACGAAAACCTGTGTAAAACAAAAAAATTTCCCTGTCCCTCGAGATTTAGAAAGTTTTACTGTACTTTAATATTTTGACACGTACCCAGGGAATAATTTAACCATACAAGCTAAACTAGATTGTAACTTCCCCAATAGCACAACCTGTCGATTCGACGTAAAACGAAAAATTTTCCTTGTACCTCGAGATTCCGTTTTAGAAAGTTTTACTGTACTTTAATATTTTGACACCTACCCAGGGACTAATTTACACACAAGCTAAACTAGATTGTAACTTCCCTAATAGCATAACCTATCGATGCGACGAAAACGAAAAATTTTCCCTGTCTCTCGAGATTCCGTTTTAGAAATTTTTACTGTACTTTAATATTTTGACACCTACCCAGGGAATAATTTACACACCAGCTAAACTAGATTGTAACTTCCCTAATAGCACAAACTGACGATGCGACGTAAAACGAAAATTTTTCCTTGTCCTTCGAGATTCCGTTTTAGAAAGTTTTACTGTACTTTAATATTTTGACACCTACCCAGGGAATAATTTACACACAAGCTAAACTAGATTGTAACTTTCCTAATAGCACAACCTGTCGATGCGATGTGACAATCGTCAGAAATAATGGTGGCCAAAATCACATTTTTAATATACTATGAAGTCACCGCAACCGATTTTTTGAGTCATTTGCATCGTCACAAAATGAGCATATCGACTTCACGGTGACTTATTTATCATGTCACGTGGCGACAATGTGGGCAGCAAGTTATACGTAGGAAGTATTTGGGTCATAGTACTTTCAGATTTTGCTCGCCATTTGAGTAACGATGAAGTGGTGTTCTCGCTTTTGGTTTGGTCCCCACCCCCATATTTATAATTTATAGTAAACCTTCTGCATTCAAATCAGAAGCTTTAAAAAAAGATTAGCTCATATCTTTACTTGTTCCAAGTCTGATTCTGTATTAAAAAGACACTTCAGCAATCCTGTCGATCGTGAAACTTCAAGTTTAGCTGCCAAAGCTTAAAATTCTTTATTTACCAACCAAGTAGTAATCTTCATTTTACTTGATCTTAAATTTCTGTCATTGAATAAAGCTAATATTTCTATTTGGGAGTAATGATACTCAAAACTCATAGGTTTGACAGCAATGTCCCGGTTAATATATGAGAAATTTTAAAGGCAGGTTTACTTATTACCTATTAATAATATAATTATCTTCACTATGAGAAATTATTTAGGTATTACACTATGTGAAAAATGTATTATAATAATGTACTACGTTTAAAAAAAAAAAAGTTAAGTATTTCTAAGACTTAGCTCAAAGACTTATCTCAAAACTTAGCTCAAATGAAAATTTCAAAATGTATCGCGTTTTTTAAAATTATTTTGAAATTATTTTTGGAAAACGCTGCACGTCGATATCGGACGCCAACTTTCTGTTAAGGAAAACCAAATTTTTACAATTGTAATAGGTAATTAGCCATCCTGTATTTAAATTTCACGTAGGTTAATATAAAAATGTCACTATAGTACCCTGAAATAGCACTACTATATACAATATCGCAATAAAATACGGCAATATCACTAATTGAAGGTAACCCCATGAATTCAATATATTTTTATTTGAAGTTTTAAACGCATCATCTTACCACGTAGGCAAACTCTCAGCTGAAGAATCTTATTTCAAACTCAGTCTAAATGGAACGTTACTGCTAACTGCGCGTGGATCACTCGATGAAGTACAGAGCTAGTGTAGATTTTCCGTGAAGGACAAAATCCGGCCATACTCATTTGTACCACGTTCTTCTATAACGTTGCACAAAATAACCGCGAAAATCAAAACCCTGGAGATTGAACCACACTTAAAGAAATGATAAAATAGGTGGCTCGTTCATGCACAGATATTAGACAACATGTTCACACCCAAAACTTAACAATTCATTTGACACTAGATTACCCTCATAAGGAAGTAGCTAGATAAGTTCATAGATTAACATACAAGATAGGACAGTTACAGCAAAATCTGGAATGGCAGCAATGGTAGTGTCACTAGTGACAAGGGGGGAAAACTAAGAAGCTTCCGAAATTTACCCATGTATATGAAATCTGTTTATGCTCTATATTTGTAATATCTATTCTTTTCGCTTCGAGGCAGACGATTCTGTTTAAATTGGCCGCTGGTGTGTTAAGTTTCCTTTTAAAGGACTTCATTTTATTTTTTATTTTATTATTATTGAAACAACAGGTTTTTTTTCGGAACTTTTTTACTATGGCTAAAGATGTTAAAATATATGTCATGTAGAATTATGTCTGCATACAAATCGGAATTTTAAAACTTTCGTTTTTCGCTTTTCCTACAAAGTTGAAAATGTAAACGTGTAGCATTTAAAAAAAGAAAAATCATAATACGATAGACGTTCAAAAGGAGAAATATTCCGTCAACGAGACGTTTCTTCTCCTTATCACTACAGGCGCTGCAATCGTCATTTCGTTACCACTACGCCCTATGAAAGTGTCCCATCTTGTATATTAATCTATGGGTAAGTTATGCTACAACCATCCCCGGAATCTGAAAAAAAAAATCTTGGACTAAATTATGTCCAAGATATTTAAAAGGAAAAAAAAAATTAAGGCCAAAATACCAACTAATGATTAGCAAAAACTTTTTAAAAATTTTGTCCAAAATCAACTTTTACATTTATCAACTCTTTAATCATCAAACCTGTGTTTCGACTGTAACTTGAAAATCAAATTCCTTGCTCGAATTCATTCGAAAATTTACAAACTTCAAAATCTCAACATTCTGAGAAACACATCGCAAAATTGTCCTCAGTCCTCTGAGAAAATATAAACGTAGAACCTATCTAATCCGGTGCTACACCGGTAAAAACTAACAAAAGAATTCGGTTACAGGACTGATTATGATCGTTAATTGCTGGAAGTGCATTTTTTGCTGTGGTATGCATTTTTAAACTTTTCTAATTTTGAGTGTATTAGGTGGTGTGTGTAAATTCTGTATATCGCCTACAAAGCTACACGAAAGAATTCGCACACATTACCGTATGGGGATAGCAATTGCTAAAAATCAATTTTTACAGAATTGTGTATTTTTTTAATTGCTTATTTAGATATCTTATTTCACTATAAGAAAAAAAATGAAATTTCCTACTTGTATTTTGCCAGTGTTCGAAAGTGTTTCATACATCTATGCTTGATTCATGATTTTTAGTTCTTGTTCTCTCTTGGAATTGGGTGTCGCATCAATTCTTCACGCACAATTCATCGCGCTCAATTCATCGCAACTTCAATTCGTCGCAACGAAAATGTTTTTGAAGGCTATTATGATAAAATAAAGATAATTTAATAAAATTATTTAATGATAATTTGCTTTTTAGATATAATCGCATGTAAAGTGTTAGTTATAATTCTCTATATCTAAAAAAAAACTAATTATCATTAAACATTTTTACTAAATTGTCTTTATTTTATCATCATAGCCTTCAAAACATTTCCGTTGTGACGAATTGACGTCGCGACGAATTGACACCACGACGAATTGACGCTGCGATGAGTTGTCGCCGCGACGAATTGACGCTGCGATGAATTGTGCGCGACGAATTGACGCAGAACCTTGGAATTGCTTTGACAGAGATTCATAATCAACAGTTATTACGAGTACTAAAAGTTGCATCGATATCATATTCTAGCTGGCATCAATTACAGTAAACAGTGCAGTCAGTTGTTTTCATGAAAATGACAATCAAATTAGATACTCATTAAAACCGATTAAGCTTTTCCTTTATTTAGACATTGTACACATGTTATCTAAAATTTATTTTGATGTTCAGATTTATAAGCAACCCTGCTCATATCGTTCTTTGTTATATCGGTTATTTTTTTTTTTTTTTTTTTTTGTCACTTCCGGAAAAAAAAAGAAATAGCTCTAATAATTTCTCTATACATTTTATGTGATTGCATATGTGGATAAGAATAAATAAGTATAATTTAACTCCAAGTATACTCTGTTAATTTTATTCAAAAAAAACTGTAATTATGCATATAAACTTGCTTTACTAGATATATGTAAAGCATTTATTTTTTCTTTATCAGCTTTCTTAATTTAAATATTGTATCCTTGGCTATATAGCTGCCGACATCAGAGTAGCCAGTTTGGCCTTTCATTTTAAAAAAAAAATTCAGAAATTCCGAGAGAGAATTTTTTCTTTATGTAATGATGAATTGTCTGTCGTTAAAAAAGCAAAAAAATCTTATTCAAAATTTCTGGTGTCAATTCGGAATTTCTGAACAAAAAATAAGGCCAAACTAGCACCCTTGCCCGACATGCACGATATAACAAGAAGCTGCTGTATTTGTTGTTGTTGTTGTTGTTAAAAATAACTTGTTGTTTTTTAATGTAAACATGTATTATATTTAAAGTATTTAATTTATAGGTGGAACTTCATCCGTAGTTTTAATTTCCGATCAAAATAATGCCAAGAGGAAGCGTAGAAAGCGAGACAATGAGGATGACTTAGCCTCTAATTTTCAAGCACATTCTTCTTTTGAAATACAGGTATGTATTCAGTTAATACATTAGTTAAAAATACTTATTTGGACAAACATTTTTTTAAAAATTAAATATCAAAATTTTATATTCAAATGTATAAATTAATTTAATAATATAATAGTTATTTGACTGCTCAATAATGATTCCAGTTGCGTAGAAGACGACGGCGTTCAGCAACAGAAACTGCCCGTTTAGAACTGCATGAAAATCTCACTTTTTTATCGGCCAGTCGCTTTGCAGAGAGGGAAGGTAAGTTATCATTATTCTGTTGAAAAAATGGTATTAAATATGAGACGAAATTTAGGAGGGGGATGTCAATATATTAAAATATGGACTAATTTGAAGTCCATAATTTGAAAATACATATTTCTAAGGTGACAAAATTTGGCAGACATTCGTTTCAGATTAGCGGAAATCGATTGTAAAAAATTTGTTGCAAACACCAGCACCAGGTGACACCATCAGTAATAGAAGTGATTAAAATGTAACGAAAACAATCAGTAACAAAAATTTTATTTTTATTAAACTACAGAGTTCAATATATGTTGTCCTTGCATATATATTTAAACAAAATTCTAAGAACTACCTTTAGAACTTCAGATTGCACATATCGCCACAGATCTGTCTAACATGATGAGATATTCGTTTCTTTAAAATTGACAAACTATCAGCAAATCATTGATAATCCAATTTTCTAAATAACCCCGAAAATAAAGTCGCATGGAGTAAGGTCCAGCTAACGGAGTAGCCATTTGGTAGGGAATGATCACAGAATTATTTGATCTTCAACGCAATTCTGTTGTAGGAGTTGTTTTATTCTTTTTTTTTAGCCTTTCTCATATAGCGTCTATGCAATTTCAGATGAAGGTTCGATTGTGGTGATCCCAAAGTGTAAAAACAAATTCGCACCTTATGCTTCACATTCTAATTCTACTGATTTAAAACATATGTCTGTCAGAATTGTTTACTGATTATAAGCCTCGAAACATCTCCTATTTAATTATGGCTGATTTTTATATATATTCAAACTTATTTTTTGATTTGATCTTTTTTTTTTGACCTATTCATTTGATTTTATAATTCACTTTCCTAATATTAGTCGGCAGGAATTGTTCTGAAAGAGAAGTTTGAATTTTTGGGTGTGTTTGAACCGTTTCTTTTAAATGGAAATTACAATTACCGTGAAAAATAACAAAATAAGATATCATTTAATTATTCTTTTAAAGCGTGATTTTAACGCAAGTGAATATTTATTATAAGGAAACAAATATTCTTTATTATTGATTTAATGATATAAAATTTATCTCAAATATCATCTTGTAATATATTTTATAGCACAATTTATTGTTTTATTTAGATATTGAATATATATATATATATATTTTTTTTTTCTTTTATATTTATAAAAAGAGAGTATTAGATTCTTAAAAAAAATCGAACTGATGGATTTATATATTTTGAGATGTCCTGAATACGATTTGAGTATTTTTGAATCAATATTTGTCTGTCCATCTGTCTGTGTACCACACAAATTTCGTAAGCACTGTAACTCGAAAACCAATGCACGTAATTCCTTGAAGCTTATTAAATTTGACAAAAATAAGTGATTAGATTTCGGTGTACGTCGCCAAGAAAGGAGACACTCCTATGACGTGTTTTTCCGATTTACAACTTATCTATACCTTGCCATCTATGAGATGGAATTGTACCAAACTAGGATGTGCTGCTATGCTGTTTTTTATGATGAACATGATAACAGTATCTCAGTTTCTGTTGGTTAGAAAAGCACCAGATTTTATATTTGTGGTTATCAATAAAAACATGTATATACATAGGTTCAATTTTGGATTTAAATGCCGAACAGGGTTGTACTGCGCTTAAAAAAATCACCAATCACTATATCCCCATGTTAAAATCAAAGAAGTTTATCGTACTTCATGTTTATAATTGTTAGTGTGTAATCGTGCAATTTAAATTAATATATTAGAATACTATGGGAAAAAGTTTTGTGATGGTTACAACATACTAATTATTCTTATGAATAAGAATTGTGTTTTAAGATTACGTTTGCTTGTTTTTTTAATGTATGAAATATTTTTTCATCGCATTCCTTTCTTGTTCAAGCCTTTCGTGCCTTTTACAAAGTGGATGCTAAATATGTTTTCTAAATCCTTGTTAATGTTTGCAATAGATTCAAGTGAACGTCAAAAACTCCGACGCCTTCAGCAATCTGCACCTGATATGGAAGGAATAATTAAAAATTTACTTGAATTCCAAGGACAGGATTATGATGAGAAAAGTAAGAAACTTCTTTTTCTTATTATCAGTTATATGAATTAATGTAATTTTATAACGCTGAATCACACTCTGGTTGAAATACTTAGTCTATTCAATACATACGAAAACTGAGCTATTGGGGTGGGCATGAGATAATGTTTGGCCATGTGTATTTGCCTGCTATGTCGGCGGAGGACCCACTTCAGCGTCAATAACCATCAGACAGTTTTGACCAAGAGCTGGTGAATAAATTTACAGAAGGACTTAATGATGGTTGAAACATTCAAAAAAGGATTTTTTTTAGCTTACCCGGAATAAGTATATGGATGACTTAGCAAGTCACCAGTGGTTTAAAAAGTCACTTAGCAACAGCGCACGACCTGCTGCAAAGCGAAATGAATCATTGCATATGTTACCTCAACTACGGTGTCTGCCATTCGTAATCGGAACCTTCATCAAATATTTCAATAAATTTCTTTACCAGGTCTCGGTTTGCTGAAGAGTTTTAGTAAGGGCCCTGAAGACTGCGAGGATGGTACAAATTCAGTACGACTTTCGACCTCGCGTGTTGATAAAAACAGTGAATATGCGCGATCTCTTGTGTTTTCCAATCGCCGCTTTACTAGCTGAGTGACTGTAGATGAACTTTGGAAGAATCGTCGATTTGGGAAAATCATCTGTTCAGACGGTTCTAACAAAACATTTGAGGTCGAAAAAATTTTATGCAAAAATCATCTCAAAGTTGCTGACACCTGACCAAAAGCTGAAAAGGAGTGAATAATGCACTGACTGGACAACATCCGCTGGCTTTCTTAAAAGGGTCATCACTGATGATAAATGTTGCAAAATGGACATGCGGAGGCAGCGCTGAAACGATGTGGAAACAATAAAACGTGAAACGACGTAGCAACTGAAGAGCCTGACTTCAGAGGATTTCAGGAATGTTTTGAAGAATGCAAACGGAGGTGGATCAAGTATATTCAATGTTGAATTCAGACATATTTCTCCAGGAGGGATTTCAGCAGTTGTGGGGTGAGGACACTGTGGGAGAGGGTGTTGCACATTTAGACCATTGACAGCCATAAAATCCCACTTTCTGGGGGGGGGGGGCATTTCAATGCTCTTGGAGGGAATGTTTCTCCGGGCCATCCCCTGAATTCAAAACTAAGTGTATTGCTTTAAATGGGTAAGGTTTTGATGGAAATTGATGTACTACCCTAAATTTTGTAAAATACAGTCTTTATTATCTAAGGTCACTTATACATTAGACAGACTATGTATCAAAGAAATGACACCGAAAATTTGAATCTCGAATTCATATACTAAACCGATGTTAGAATCAATGAAACAATGAATGAAATTTTGTTGATATTAGCAGCAAGCCTTTATCTTTATACGTTGAAACGGTATCAACAATAGTTAAATCAAACCGTCAATTTCTGCAAAATAATAACAAACTGATTGTAACGAATTGCATAAGAATTGCATAAGAATTATATTCGTACGCGATTTTCACTCACAAATTTTAATTATCGCTTTTAAATAGTCAAAAAAATTATACTTGTTTTTAAAAATGTTAAAGAAGTAGTTTATTTAGTTTTTCTTTCTAAATAGTATTCAAATCTTGAAAGTGATTGATTACAGTTTTAGCCAAATTATTTATTTCATATTTCATTTTATATGACCAATATATGCATTAATTTATTTCTTTTGACGAATAAGTAATGAGGAGGGACGAATAAGTACTTGTTTCGTAGTTTTTTATTGAAATGTTCATATTATGATGGAATTTAAATGTTATTTATGAAAATTAAACACAATTTCTGTCATAAACAATAATTAAAATGATTTTTTTAAATGTATTTATTTTTGCCAGGCTGTATACAAATGACTGGATTACATTATTATCTTTATTTTCCTTTTTCTTGTGTGACCTTAATTTTTTTTTTTTTTAATGACCGCAAATGTTAATTTCTTTATTCTGGAGGCACACATAACTTTTATGCAAAAAGGTTATTGTAACTGGATTATTTTTTAGTTATAACCCACTGAAAAATCTCAGGCTGAAAAATACGTTGTAAAATATTTAAATGCTAAAAAATTATTTAAAGTTTTTAAATTTATATTATTACTTTTATTTTAAAATTAATTTTTATAATAGCTTTACTTCCTTCGTGTAACATATCAGTTGAATTCTGTTAGTTCTGTTTATTTGTAGACAGAGTGCCACTGGCGACTATTTATTAGGTTTTTTTTCTTTCCACTGTTTCCAAAAAAAAAAAAAAAAAAAAAAAAGGATTTAAATCGAAGATTAGTAGAAATATATCACGAAGATTTTTGTTTTGAAATAGTGGTACTTAATACGATACAACCTCCCACGGGATCCCCTTCAGCTTAAAGTCCAGAAAGATGTCTGTTTTCCTTTGTACCCCCTATGCACGCCCCTAGTTTTACGCGTTTCATTTCTTTACGCATTACAGCAATTGTCAACTTAATTTCAGTTTATGTTATTTTTTACAGTGCAAATTATATCGGAAATAGTACATCGTGAAGTAGACCTGAAGTTAGACAAAGAACCCCAATCTGCTTCTATCGTTGTGAGAAGAAAGATTGACAAAGAGGTACGTTTTGAGTTAAATCAAACATAAGTAAAATAAGTTATTGATTTCAACAAATTTGCTGTGTTGCAACATTTATTTTATAATGTTTTATCTTCTATATAACATTAACAGAAAATTTATTACACTGTGCACAGCAATGAAATTGTTTCTAGAGTGAAAACGTGCGCAATTCTGTAGGAAATTAACCCACTGAACATGATATAGCCTAAAAAAAAACTTCATTGGCTCTTAAAAAAAAAAATACAGATGTACAACAATAAGACTTTATTAGAATGTATATTACTTGAAATTAATATCGAACAAAACTTTTAGTTGTAAGCTATGATTTTTTTTAAAGAAATCGATTTCTAAAAGCTTCAAATATAGGAATACAAAATTACAAGTCCTTGTGCCAAGTAGTTTTTTAATTATGTATACAAAACTACCACATGCATCGCACTATGTTTTGTAACTATTAAAAGGAATTTAACATTAGGGGTTTCAAACGTTATATATATATGTAATTCCTAAACTACTTTACTGAATGACTTCCTGTTGGTGTCCAAAGGCAAAATTTACCGAAAAATCCCAAAATGATGTCAAAATTAGGTGATAGAGGCGAATAGATTGATACAGTAAGGCAACAGGCAACAGAGATACTAGTCCAGTCAAATTAGGTTTTTTTGCCATAATAAATGCTAAAGAGATAAAAATTGGTCCAGTTGTTCATTGATGGCTACTAATGACTATGTAAAAAGTCCCGATGGATAGGTGGTGAGCGGGGGGAGGGGGGGGGCAAAACAAAGTACTTTTTTTTTAGTTTTTTACAAATATCTCAGAAACTGTTCTTTTTCATGAAAAAATTAATCTGACATAAATTAAAGAACATAAAGTTATCTACAAATGACAGCTATATGCAGTGGAACCTCGATTATCCGTCAGTCAGAAGACCAGAGCTTTGACGGATTTTCCCTCCAAAATCACTTTAATTTTAAATTTATTTATTTAATGTTGCCATATTAAATGCTACAGAGATAAAAATTGGTACGGTTGTTCATTGATGGCTACTAATGACTATGTAAAAAGTTCTGATGGATAGGAGGAGAGTGAGGGGAGAGGGACAAAATAAAGTATTTTTTTTAGTTTTTTACAAATATTTCAGAAACTGTTGGTTTTCATGAAAAAATTACTTTGACATAAATTAAAGAACATAAAATTCTCTGCAAATGACAGGTAAATACAGTGGAACCTGGATTATCCGTCAGTCAGGAAACCGGATTTTTGACGGATTTACCGCAAAAAAATCCCTTTAATTTCAAATTTATTTACCTAATGTCGCCATAATAAATGCTACAGAGATAAAAATTGGTACAGTTGTTCATTTATGGCTACTGATGACTATGCAAAAAGTCCTGATGGATAAGAGGTGAGCAAGGGGAGGGGAGGGGGCAAAATAAAGTACTTTTTTAGTTTTTTACAAATATTTCAGTAACTGTTGGTTTTCATGAAAAAATTACTACATAATTTCTGAGATATTTGTAGAAAACTAAAAAAAGTACTTTATTTTGCCCCCCCCCCTCCTATTCTCGCTCACCTCATATCCATCAGGACTTTTTACATAGTCATCAGTAGCCATCAATGAACAACTGTACCAATTTTTATCTCTGTAGCATTTATTATGGCGGCATTAAGTAAATAAATTTGAAATTAAAGTGATTTTTTTTTTTGCGGAAAGTCCGTCAAATTCACATAAATAAATAACATAAAATTTCGCGTGAAACTTTGTAAGTGCGACAAAACATAATAGGTAACAATGAAAGTACTAATTTATCGTTAAGCAAATACTTACTAAATCATAATATTCTTTTTTTTTCTTTACACATCATCATCAGCTGAAGTGGACGGCTCATTAGAAGGCGTTCTCAGCATGACTGAATCCGTAATCTCGTTGTCTTCCTTATCTTGTTGATCTGTATTTATAGCTATAGGTGTAGCATTCAGGCAGTCACCATGGCAGATGTTGCAGATGAGTGTGCAATTAATGGCTGCTTTCCTGCACCCACACTTAGCTCCACAGCCAGTGGTACATTTGCAGAAGATAGGGTTTAAAACAGCCTCCGGTGTGATTGGGTCCTTAGTTGTAATAGGAACTAGACGATTCTGCTTTCGTTCTCAGCCCGAGTTCGGCATTTTGTTCCTGGCCAAGCCACAGCTGTACCTGATGGTACACCCGAAAAGAATGCTGTCTAGCCGCTCCTTCTGTTGGTGGAAGGGATGAAATGTCAGGTTTGACGTTCGATACAGATTTGGCGAAAAAATGGTATCGGAAAGTGTTGAAAGATGTAGATGTGGGAGGTGCTCCATAGAATCTCAAAAAAGTTGGTTTCCTGCTTCAGCAACAGCATCATGGTCGGATTCCCTGTTATTGAACACATCAGCAATTTTGTGTATATCTTCACATTGCTGAAACAGCTTGAAAAATTTTGTTTTTCCCTTTTTGAACGCGGCTGACGTCGTATCACATCCAGTGAATGCATGAAGGACTAGAATTACGTCTTTCAGTCTTGTTTCTTGAATTAACTGTTGTGAGGAAAAAACCTTTCTTTCAATTTTTCCCCGACTTGGCTTAACGAAAAAAATTTCTTGTTCGAGCGGAGTTAGGGCGATTAGGAGGACAACAAGATCAACATCCTCACCAACAATTGTCACTCTGCCACTAGAAGATTTTTCAATGACTGTTTTTACGATTAGTGTATCTGCAACGCCAGTGCTCTACCGGCAAGATATTCCATTCTCCTTCAATTTGGAAGAAAGCATAGCAAACAATCTTTATTTGTTCTTTTCATTTGAAAGGAAGCTTTCTTGCTTGATGGTAACCTCTGTGTCCTCGTTGAAATTGATATCCACGGACTTCTTCAGTGCACATCTTCGGTTTTGCTTTGCTGATTTCGTGCTATTGGCAGTGTCGGAGTAGCCATCAAAAACCACTGTACAGCTTTTTCCTTTATAATGTGTGGAGATATATTTGTTGTAACCTTCACAAATTGAATTAAAAGTTGAACCTCTTGACCAAGGGACTTTGTGAAGAAGGAAACCACCATTCATAATAATATCATAGTTCCTATCCATCGGGACTTTTTACATAGTCATCAGTAGCCATCAATGAACAACTGGACCAAATTTTATCTCTTTAGCATTTATTATGGTAAACTGCTCAAAAATGGGCTAATTTGACTGAACTATACATGTAAATTACAAAGAGAAAAAAAATCCACTTCAGCTTTTTTATCATGTTGTTGTCATATTCATGTTCAGAGCATCGAATTCATTAAGAATCTAGTATTTTTATATCGAAAGCATCAACTTCATCGATTTTTGTTGCAGAATGTTATCATAAAATTTATTATAGTCAATTTTTACTCTTGAATGTAGAAACGAAATATCTCATCCATGCAAGTCAAACAGTTAAAAATATGTAGTTTTTTATGATGCCATTTTTCTGGTCTTGTTGTATTACAGTATATTATTGAATGAAAATTTATATAACACATGGGAAAAGTGTTCTTTTAAACAGTGCCAAATATGCTAAGCCAAAAAATGTAAAAAAAAAAAAAGTTTGTATTTTATGTTCAGTATAACTTTCATTATAATTTTCATATAGTTTGCTAGGATGTGGATCTCAGGATAATTGATCAAATGTCAAAGTAATGATGTTCTAAATTGATCGTTTTTAGGTGCGTTCGTAATTATATAAATACGTAGCACCTATTGTCGTCGTCTGGTCCGTCCGTCTGTCTGTCCATCCGTCCGTCTTTCCGCATATAACAACGCAAAAACTACCCAACCAAATGGTTTAAAATTTAAGATATATTATCTTTGCAGAATTTTGTCGAGACATTTCAAATTTTATGAAAATCGAATCAAAACTGTAGAAGATATTAATAAAAATATTTATTAAGAAATTTGAATTAAAAAAAAATCTGTGCTTTCTAGTTATAGGAGCTTCCGAGGTTTAATCGTCAGGCGACCGAGATACTTATTTTATGACAGAAATTAATCTGGAGACGATATAATTCCTTTCACAGAATTAAACATCATCAAGATCTGAATATTTATATAACTAGCTATAGTACGAACGCACCTCATTTGTCACGTTTGACGTACAATTTCCAACTTGGTATTTTGTGTTAAACATCCATTAAATAGTCAAATGTGTTTTTCCGTCACGTAAATTTTGAATTCAAAGGCTGAATTAACAAAAAATTTGATATTAATGTTAATTTTTTCCAGTGCATAAGAAATAGAGATGTAAAGTTATTAAATATAAATCCTCATACCAATTCTTCTCATATCTATTATTTTATGAGTCGTTAAACATAGGTGAAAAATTCTACCGGACGCTTAAAAGGTTAAGGCAAATTCAAAAATGTTTATATTTGTCCTGTATATATAACGTTTTAAAGTATTTTCAATTTTTAAAGTTTCTCATTTTGAAAATGAGATGCTTCATGAGAATCACCCACATACTATAATTTCAAAAATGATGGTTGACTAGTTTAAAAAAATGACTTTGAATACTTATTAACTATATAGGAGAAATAGAGGGATAATGCAGCTTTCCAAATACCTGTTCTAAATCTATTTCGTATGAAATGCATAAATTATATTATTCTAAAGGACTTTTACTAACAAGGAGAGTGCCAAGCTTGGTAATCACAGATTTTGATTATTTTTATATATGTTGTAGGGTAGAAGCCCCTCAGTCTCAGGTTCAATGGATTTTATACAACGCTCCTTAGTTCTCGAGAAATGGGGGGTCTAATATTATAACACAACTTAAATACTTACTTTGTAACACAATAACTACGTTGGTTGTAGCTCAGTTGGTATGGCGGCAGCTCGTTGTTCAGAGGGCCCGGGTTCGATGCCGGAACGCGCTATGGTTGTTTTTCTCATTTTTTTTTATAAATATACTTGTAATTATAATTGAATAATCTAAAAAAATTGTTAACATAATTAAATTTTAATTTAGCATTTTTGATTTTTAAACCATTATTAAACATTTCTCATCATTTCTCATCATCTGCAGCTTGCTTCTTCCATTTTTATACGTTTATGAGCTGTTATAGAATGATACTCACTTGTGCGATAAAGATTGAAAACAAAAACCATTTAAAAGCATTAAACTAAAAAAAAGAAATAACCAAAGTCTGCTGTGGCGCCCTCTAATTACAATAAAATAAAACATAAATATGTTGTAATTTAATTCTTATGCTAATGTTTAATATAGTTATGCTTATTACTTTAAAAACAGAGTAGTATTATCATCGCATTAACTTCCCTTGTTAAGGTAATTTATAAATGATGTTTCTTTACAATCACGAATTGACACAATTCTTCAATATCGTTGCATTGATAAAGCATATATGGAATACATTTTAAAAGTGATTTTTAAAAAAATTAAAAATGCTCAATTAAAATATAATTATGTTAACGAAAATTTTATTGAGATTATTAAATTTTAATTACAAGTATATTTATTTTTAAAAAATGAGAAAAACAAACATACCGCGTTCCGGCATCGAACCCGGGCCCTCAGAACAACGAGCAGACGCCATACCAACTGAGCTACAACCGACACAGTTATATCGTTTCAAAGTAACTATTTAAGTTGCAGTATAATATTAGACCCCCCATTTCTCGAGAACTAAGGAGCGTTGTATAAAATCCATTGAACCTGACACTAAGGGGCTTCTACCCTACAACATATATAAAAATAATCAAAATCTGTGTTTACCAAACTTGGTACTCTCCTTGTAAGATAAATCGGCAATCTCTTTCTTTGTTAATCAATTATTATTATTATTATTATTATTATTATTTTGCTTATGTCAAAAATGTTTGATGTTTAAATGTTTATTTAACAAAATTATAATGAATTAATTACCTTTTCTAAAACCAAATGCTTTTTTTAAACTTAGACTCTTGAATCAATGTGCTCTAAGAATTTCACGATCTGCAAAGACTTTCTACAGTTATTAGCAGTTGCTGGTGGATCTGAAGCAGAAGCAGTAAGTTACAAACATAAGAACCTGCATTTATTTCATGAAATGGTTATTTTGTAACTGCTTTAGTAAATTTATTGAGAGACTATGTGTCTTATGTTATAAAATATTTTTTTAATTAGTTCATATACATATAAATTGATTCATATAAATTAATAAAGTGATGTTTGTTCTCTAATTAACCGATCGAAATTTGGAAATGCAAAATAACTTCTAAGGACTTCAAAAATATTTATAAGAGCCGCCATTCTTGCGTCTCAAAAAGTTGCTTTTACATTTATTTTTTCTTTCAGGAATTTTAGCTGAAAGCTTGTCCGTTCTAAATTTAGGACGAAATTAAAAAAATTCACGGTTACAATTATTATTCTTATCTGGCAGGAATGAGAGCGCTCTGACCCGAATGTCCGATTTTTACCACTAAATGTTTATAGTATTTTCCACCGTAATGAATTTCAGAAATTCTGCCAATAAATAAGGTGACAAATACTATTAAAACTTAGTGGTGATAATCGGACATTTGGTTCGAAGTGCTCTCATCCCTGTATCTGTAATTTAAGTAACTATTTTGAAATGTGGTAAAATATTCTTCAGTTACCTTGAATTTGAATATTTTAATCGTTTGTAACGTTATTATTATTACTATAATTATTTATCGTAATTTATATCTATTGTATTTTTTTTCTTTCACATAAAATTAGTCATTCCCAACTATTTTGGTATATTTTAATCATCCAACATTATGATGATTCATTCTTAAAAGTATAGTCAACAAAAATTTCGAATGATGCCTACGGCATCAATCCTAATTAATGCAAGAGAAAAGAAAATCTCATCAAAAAGTCACCTGTAAAAAAAGCAGCCAAGTCTCGTAACTCATTTACCGTAAAAAGTACTGAGATCGTATAAAGCCAAGTTTAACTATCTTATGAACTCTGAAATTTTCATTCACAAATCACTCCTAGTCTCTACATCTTTAGTTATATATTATTTTGTGACTTGGCAATTACGTAGCACGAGAATGTGATGTATAGAGTTAGTCTTAATCAAATAATACTATAACATATTAAGGTGTAATAACTTCCCTGTGCGTATATAATTTGCCTCTATTAAATTATTCCATCCCATCCCATAACATAGTAATGTGTAATAACTTCCCTTTGCTGCGTAATTGCCAAGTCACCAAATAATATTTAACTAAAGATGTAGAGACTAGGAGTGATTTGTGAATGAAAATTTCAGAGTTCATAAGATAGTTAAACTTGGCTTTATACGATCTCAGTACTTTTTACAGTAAATGAGTTACGAGACTTGGCTGCTTTTTTTACAGGTGACTTTTTGATGAGATTTCACTTCTTTTTGTAAGTAATCCTCCTTTTCTTGATTTTGGGAGATCATCCACTGATTTTCGCTAAGCCCACACTCTGTCCCTATTATTTACAGGTATAAAAAATTTGAAGCTTTAGTTTCGTTTGAAAAGTACTGTAGATAAAAAGAGATTTCAGGTTCCTAGGCAAGCACTAATTTATGGGAGGGGGAGTGTCAAAAGTACTCTCAATTGCTTCCAGGATAGGTGCTATCCATCTGAGATATTACTGGCAGCCCTAGGTACTTGACATTTAACATAAAAGAACTTTTTAGTATAAAAAGAAAGCCAAAATTAAAATTTACGGAAATTTCCAATAAATCAAACTATATTCCTTTTTTCGATGTTTTTTTTTCGTTTTTTTAGTCTTTTTTTTTATTATTTACGGATTTTTTAATTTTTCCTTACTTTGTGTACTAAGCCCTGCCTTTCTGCCAAATGTCAAGCATCTAGGACTAAAAAATCGAATTATTTTCAAATTTTCGACTTTTTATAAATTTATTGATTTTTCTAAGTTACCTGATTGTCATGCCAATATAGTAATTATTTGATCCGTCTTCTTAGGATCATTTAGGTTCAATTTAGAGATAAATCAAGTGAATCTTAGAGTCACCATGATTTTATTTAGAAAGGACTATCAAGCCATAACCAGCCAGTAATGTCGGGAGGGTAGGGGGAGCTGTGAAAATTTTTGTGGGGCTAACATCATTTAACAATCCATATTTCATATGTGAAGTAAATAGAGTACAACCTGTGAAAGAAAATAAACCTGTCTATAAAGAAATCGCCTATATCGTAGCCAGTCTATAGCGGAACTTTTCTATAACGAAATTCGTAAACGAAAGAAAAGAAAACCATAATCCGGGGGAAATAACATAAACCAATTAGGGGCGTTGTACTAGCTAATAGGACAATAATCTTAAAACTAATGTTTCTAGCAGTACAAAATCAAATTGTTTTCGAATTTTCGATTTCTTAAAGATATTTGGATTTTTCGATTTTATTTTCGAATTTAACGAATATTTTAATTGTTCCTTTTATTGAATAGTAAATACTACCTTTACACCAAGTTTTAAGTTTCTAAGACTACAAGATAAAATTGTTTTCAATTTTTGATTTTTTCGAATTATTTTTGTAATTTTCTGGATTTTTTAATTTTTTCTTATTTTGTATCCTTTATTACAAATTTCAAGTTTCTAGCGCTACAAAATCAAATTATTTTGAAATTTCCGATCTTTTTCGAGTTTTTTATTCTATTTTCGAATTTATTGTGTTTTAATTTTTCCTTTTTCTGTATCCTAAACAATAAGTTTACGCCGAATTTTAAGTTCTAAAGCTACAAAATCGAATTTTTCTCAATTTTTCGATTTTTTTCGAATTTTACAGATTTTTTATTTATTTCTTTTTTGTATCCTAAATACTACCTTTATTCCAAATTTTAAGTTTCTAGCAAAATCGAATTATTTTCAAATTTTCGTTTTTTTTTCGATTTTTTTTTTCAATTTTTGTTGTGTTTTTCTTTTTTTCTTTTCTGAATCCTAAACACTACCTTTACACCAAATTTTCAGTTTCTAAGACTACGATATCATGATATTTTCAATTTCTCTCTTTTTCTTTCTTTCTTTCTTTCTTTCTATTTTTTTTTTTTTTTTTTTTTGAATTATCCATATTTTTTAATGTTTCCTTATTTAGTATCTTAAATATTACCTTTATTCCAATTTTCAAGTTTCTAGAGCTATGAAATCGAATCATTTTCAAAATTTCCTTATTTTTCGATTTCTTTCGATTTTTTTTATTTTATTTTCGAATTTTATTGCGTTTTTATTTTAACTTATTCGGAATCCTAAACACTATCTTTACCGCGAATTTTAAGTTTCTAAGGCCAAAAGATCAAATTATTTTAATTTTTTTCAATTTTTTTCAAATTTTTCGAATTTTTGATTTTTTTCCCGAATTTTCTGGATTTTTTAATTTTTTCTTATTTTGCATCCTAAATACTACCTTTATTCCGAATTCCAAGTTTCTAGCGCAACAAAATTGGATTATTCGAAATTTTTCGATTTTTTGATTTTATTTTCAATTTTTTTTGTGTGTTTTTGATGTTTTCTTTTTCTGAATTCTAAACACTACCTTCACACCAAATTTTAAGTTTTTAAGACTACAAGATCGTGTTATTTTCAATTTTCAATTTTGTTCGATTTTTTTAAAATTTTCGAATGTTTTTTTTTTTTTTTTTTAATTTTCCGGATTTTATAATTTTTTCTTTCTTTGTATCTGAAACACTACCTTTTTTCCAAATGTCAAGTTTCTAGGGCTACGGGATCTACCTAATCTTTTTGATGACACGTGAACGAGTGAGTGAGTGAGTGACAAAAAATCGAATGTTTGAGTTCACATATCGGCTGAACTAGAAAAGACAGAAAGTTGTAATTTTAAATTTTGGTCCTGTGTGCCAAATACTCTAGAAAAACGAAGTTTCAAATTTTTGGGATACTCCAGCGCGGAGATATGGGGGGTCAAAAGTGCCCTGAGTTGCTTCCAGAAAAGTATGCTTACGGCTGTCCTCTCTCGACTTGGCGAAGGCACTGCCGTGCCTCCAGATCTTGCCAAGGCTGTGGTTTTCCTATTAGACTTAATGTTAGCTATATGCTCCATTTTTCTGCAACTAAATTTCCTCATGCCAATATAGTAATTCATTGATCCGTTTTCTTAGGATCGTTTATGTTCAATTTAGAGATAAATCAAGAGAATTTTAGAATCACCATGATTTTATTTAGAAAGGACTATCAAGCCATAACCAACCAGTAATGTCGGGAGTGAGGGAGAGATGTGAAAATTTTTGTGCGACCAACATCTTTTAACAACAAATATTTCTTATATAAATTAAATAGAGTAAAGCCTGTGAAAGAAAATGAACCTGTCTATAAAAAAAAAAGGTCTATAACGTAGCCTGTCTATAGCGGAACTTTTCTATTACAAAATTCGTAAACAAAAGAAAAGAAAAGCATAATCCGGGGAAAATAACACAAAACAATAACGGTAGGTGTACTAGCTAATAGGACAATTATCTTAAAATCTATCTAAAACAAACTATCCCCATCCTGTGGGATTTGTTTTTCAATGTTTTACTTTATTTAATGCAAAACATAGATTGCATCCTACAACTCATAAAAAAGTCCTCCGGCCTGTACCGGCAGGAAAAGGTAGCTTTCCTATATATTCGTTTTAAAATTTTAGCTAATGTTACTCGAAAACAGCAAGTTAAAATGCAAAGAAACCGTTTACAAAAGATTCGTTTACACTGAATTTGAATAAGAAATTCGCCAAATTATTGAGCTATAGCCAAGTTGGCTTTATTTATGAAGACTTATTTTTGTCGCCAAGTTTGGCGAGAATTTGGCGCTAATGGATATGAATATATAGTTTTATGCGTATGATTGGGAAAATGATTACAACAATGAAAGAAAATAATTTGCGAGAAATCGCGTTCACTAAAACTTATAAATTTATATTAAAATCATTAAAATTACAGACATTACAATACACTTTCATAAAACATTAAAAACATATTAAAATTGGACGTTTCGGATTTACATGGAAAATCCCTCTTCAACAACAACATTTCACTTAGCGTAAATCATAGTTCAAAAATATCAACAAATAGAAAATGCAACGTATCAAAATTTCGAAGTCAAAGTTACAGTTATAATAACACGGAGTATTCATTCGGGATTGCACCTGCTTGACCATTATTGACCATAAATTTATTGTTGGTTTTTTGTAATGTGCTGTTTTGTTTCAAAATGTCAGCCACCCTAGAATTTCAAACTGCTCTATCTCAGCCAATTTTTAAGATAGAGGTAAAACAAAAAATGCTCTGGAATCCTTGTATCAAGTCCTAACACCTAATTAAAAAATAAACTTGATTTTTTTAACTTTTTTGTATATTTATTTTAGTTTTAAAATTTTCCGTCGCCGCCATCTTGAAACAAGATGGCGGACCAAGCTGGCCAACGAACTCGGTTGAGGCATTGGTGAGCTTAATACACACAATTAGTTTCATCCAAATTAATTTATAAATACGAGCGTTATCGTATCAAATTATTTTCATTTTTTCAATTTTTTTCGAATTTTTTTTTTTTTTTTTTTCGAATTTTCTGGATTTTTTTAATTTTCCTTTTTCTGTATCCTAAATACTACCTTTATTCCTAATTTGAATTTTCTAGCGCAACAAAATTGGATTGTCTTCAAATTTTCGGTTTTTTTCAATTTCTTCGATTTTTTCAATTTTGCTTTCGATTTTTTTGGTGTTTTTGATGTTTTCTTTTTCTGGATGTTAAACACTACCTTCACACCAAATCTTAAGCTTCCAAGACTACAAGATCGTATTATTTTCAATTTTCAATTTTGATGGAATTTGTTGAATTTTCGAATGTTTTTTTTTCGAATTTTCTGGATTTTATAATTTTTCCTTTCTTTGTATCCTAAACACTACCTTTTTTCCAAATGTCAAGTTTCTGGGGCTACGGGATCTACCCAATCTTTTTGATGACGCGTGAAGGAGTGTGTAAGAAGTGACAAAAAATCGAATGTTTGAGTTCATATATCGCCTGAACTAGAAAAGACAGAAAGTTGTAATTTTAAATTTTGGTCCTGTGGGCCAAATACTCTCTATAATTGAAGTTTAAAATTTTTGGGATACTTCAGCGCGGAGATATGGGGGTGTCAAAAGTGCCCTGAGTTGCTTCCAGAAAAGTATGCTTACGGCTGTCCTCTCTCGACTTGGCGGAGGCACTGCCGTGCCTCCAGATACAGTTCTTATTGGCAGAAAGTTCTCTATATTTGTATGTGGAATATTTTGACATGAGGTGTGATTTATTTAACTTTTTAATATTCAATAGCAACACAGTTACACTGTAAAAAAATTTGTACTGGTTTGAACTAACTTTTGTTGCTGCCTTAGCGACAGCCCATAAGATCGTGAAATCTCGTTCCAACGTTTGAAATCTTCAAAGGTTGAAACGAGGTTTCACGATGATTACAGCTACTGTAGCACCAAAAATATGTTCAAACCAGCATAAAATTTTTAACAGTGTACTTTGTTTTATTATATAGGGTGTATTTGAAAAAGTGGGCAAAACTTTACGGTGTGATAGAACGCAAGCTATACGAGCATATTTTGTCATAGAATGTATGGCCGCGTGAGCCGCTAGAGGGCGTTTTAAATGGTAGGACATATTCCTACGAGAGGTGTCGCCGGAGCTACTGTGTCTGATTCCAACCCCCAAGCACGTCGAAAATGTGGTTTCAACACGACGGTGCGCCTGCACACTTTGCCTTGGATGTGCAGAACACTTTACATGCAACGTTCCCAGGGCGATGGATTGGTCGAGGTGGCCACCAAAATCGCCAGATCTCTCGTGTTTGGACTTTTTCCTGTGGGACCATATGAAAAACCTAATCTACGAGTGTCCCATTCAAACCAATATGGATCTAGTCGCCATGATTGCCGTTGTTGCCGGGGATATTCGCCTGGTGTCTTCGCAAATGTGCTTCTGTCCATACCCCGCAGGTTCACCAGCGTGCTTTTGAGCAATTTCTTTGAGCATGTACATTAATTACATTGCTGTTAATAAACTTTTTCTGAAGTAACGCTTCTCATTCTTGTGTTAATTCTAACTGCGACAGTGGAAAACTACCTTTTAACTTCTCACCGCTTGCATTCCGACAATACATTCTATGACGAAATTTGCTCGTATAGCTGCGTTCTATGACCCCGTAAAGTTTTGACCAATTTTTCAGATACACCCTGTATATTGAACCGAAACACCGTTATATTACATATTAAAACTCAGCATGTCCAAAAACGTAAAATAAATAAATAAATAAATAATAAATAAAATAAAATTGTCATTATATCTGAACGGTTATTTACTAAGATATGGATTGTACACTGTTAAAAATTTTGTGCTTGGTTGAACAAACTTTTGGTACTGCAATAGCTGCAACCATAAGATATTGAAATCTCGTTTTAACCTGCATTGTAATTATGATTTCATAATACTTGATGCTTATTATGTAATAAAATTAATATAATAAATCTTTTCTAAATGTACAATAAAATTAGATTTCTTTTCCCCTAAAGAGTCAAAAGTTCTCATGCAATCCAAAAGCAACACATAGGGTTGCCACGCGGCTAGTTTTATTTTTAAAAGCTGTGGTGCAATCGGTTTATCCTGTAACTTCTAAAATGAGAATTATGGCTATCGTTCGGGGGTTTTATCTCTCCCCACTGTACAACTTACAAAAAAGAAACAAAGAAACTTTTAAGAATTAATTTTAGTTAATAATATATTTATTTATTTTATTTTAACGTGAGTACAATATAAACAAATCTAACTAATTTTTAAACCATCATGAGTTCAGAATAACTTGATAAGTTCTTTGAAAATTTTCTCAAGGTGATAATGTGCAAGAAAGGCTATGTTACAGTAAAATGGTACTTACGGTTTCTCTAATGGTGATGTAATGCGACGGCAGTGATTTTAAGCTGTTTAATTAGTTATTCGAATGATTACAAATCTCTATACATTGAAAATTACATTCACAAATCACATTAAAGCTACAAACTATTACTATATACATGAACAGCTCAGTTATCAAAAATTAAATGTTCAACTGTTAGGCTTATATGATGTCTTGTCTTTGGAGGTGTATATGTTGGATTTGTCTGGGGCAATGATTACGTGATTACATAAATTATATTAATTTTGTTACATGTCCATTTGCTGTTAAGCAATCGCATTAAAAAAATATATTTTTTACAAAACAGTAATTACGCATGGTCATAGACTACAAATCGAGAAGCACTTGATTCTAATTGGCAATAAATAAGCAAATAGAAGTTTGTGCTATTTGGTACTCCTTATGTTTCCAAATTTTACGTAAATATTTCTCCGCTGTTTCGTTTAAAAAATGCCAAACTATTAAAATAATTTTTTTCATTAGCGTAAATTAATATCGGTGATCTCAAACTAAATGGATGCTGCTTTTGAAATACATGGTTATTAATTAAATAGGTAAATAACAATTCTTTCTTTTAAACAATTTTTTCGCTTTTGTTTTATTTAAAACTGATTAGTGTAACTGCATTTAATCTTAAGACTTTTAAATGAAGTTTTGTAAAGTACAAAAAAAAAAATTTTTTTTCAATATATATCCTTATTTATTTGTATTTTTAATATTTCAAGACTTTATTAATTTTATTCACATTTAAGATTAGTTATAACTTCACACTCATTTATCGTTATTTTTTTCTAAATTAACATATTTTTTCTAAATTAACATAATTCTATTAATTCTAATTTAAATTAAAATGTTAATGATTTTTAAAATTACAAAAAAATTGAATTTAGATTCAAATGAATCTTGAAAAATTTATTGTGAATCAAATACTTTATATACTTGTGAATTTTAAATAAAAATTATTACACTCATTAAAAACAGATTTTTTTTTTTTTTTTTTTTTTTTTGTATTTGACAACTTCTTCAAAGTTTAAAATTTCTCTATATTTACTTAGTTATTTGGTAAGTTCTTTGACACAGTTTATTTTTAAAAATATTTTTACAATAATATTTTTGGAACATATTTTAATACAGCTTTGAACTACATAAAGTTCAAAACCACACTTCCCTTGAACGTTATTAAATAATCTTCGAAATATTCAAAACTAAAATTAACTTAAAAAATAATCTGTAGTTATATAGAAAAAATTCTAAAATTTTCCAAGTTATCTGATAAAATCAATATCGACAATCGATTATAACAAACTTTCTTTTCTTCGATATTCTGGAACTATGTTTCAAAACCGTGACATCGGGACACACAAGAATTCCACAAGGAAAGTGGGACTACGCTTCGCAAAATATAATAATATTTTTATGATTTTGAATATGCCCTGCATTAAAACTTAGTTTAGGTCTGGTATTTTTACCATTGTTCAACCAAAGTCAGATGTACATAATTCTAACAGTCTGTTTTAATTATGAGTAAAAAGGCGAACACTAGAGACAAACACATAAAATTATATTAAAGCACAGATAAGTAACGAATATGTGAACTGTATGACAAAATTATTCCGTAACTGAATTTTTTAATAATAATAAACTAACAGAAAAGAGGCTATTTATTTATTTATTATGGAACGAGAAAGGAGTTTTTTTTTTTTTTTTTTTTTTTTGTCTTTTATCAACAAATGAAGAAAATACGTGGGGAAAAAATGACGCCAATATAACTTTAGCTTTAAACTAGTTTTAGATAGTTTCTTTCAAATAAATAATTTTATTGCTTAACAATTTATTAAATTTTTTTCAGTCATTATTTCTATAATAAATAAAAACATGTATGTATTTGAAAAAAACATTGGGTGCTCTAGCAATTACAGTGTTTGAGGTGTGTCACGAGTAGAAACACATTCCTAGAACACTACAAGTTTCTGAAAGTTATGTGTGCAATTTTACAGCGAGTGACTGCGATCATCTTCTTACAAATGAATTGAAAAAAGAAAAGAAAAGGAGAAATAGCATTTATACAAGCACTATAACAGGTTAAGAAAATTTGATTTGTCGTAGTTTTTACTCTAATTTTAAAAAGTCCAAATCTCAGTGTCTGATGTGAGCGACGTTGGCGAATATATTCATGCACTTGTCTTGGTCAATGAAAATACTGTTTTTCTTAATTTCGATCTCCTTTTGGAGGGCCAGTTTGGTTTGTTCCAGTTTCCGGAGCATTTCATTAGCTTGTGCCTTCTGGTCTCTTAGTTGATGCAAGGATAAACTCAGCTGTCGTACTTCTTCTTCTAACTCGACATCAACAACATCTCTACAGAGTTCATTCCTGTGAATAAGAAAGTAATCAAAAAGTAAATCAATATGACAAATTATTTTAGGGAAAAGTTTACTTATCACAAACGAGATGCTTCAATTTGCCGGAAGGAAATTGGAAAATGAATTTGATATGCATATTTATGAGTACACTGGTGTCCAAAAATTAAGTACACTGGTGTCCAACAAACACAAAATGCTAATTTCCGAACATTAAAGTTAATTGTTTGTACTCAAAAGAAATTGATATAAACATCAGGTGTAGCAAATAGGCACTATCCATACAGCACAGCCATTCGATGGGACGTCATAACTTATTACAAGTGTTACAGTCACTACGGTGAACCTAAATGTGATATATTTAATTTGCCTCATTATTATTCTCAAGTGATATGCATATGGTGACTGCACTGAGAAGTCACTATGACGAGTCTTGTGGTGACGTTACACTAAAGACACCTTGTGATACTGATGTGACAGTCATTTGGAGACTCTATTGCGTAAATTCCTCATGAGCGCTGCATTTTGATGAACCATTAAATAACGTCACAATCAAGTCATATGTTTACTCGCAGGTGACTAACACTTAGACATTTTATTGTGATGTCACCATGAGCGCTTATTTGCGACAAGACACCAGATAACTTTTGACTTTGGAACTCGCCACAAAACAACTATCATGCTGACTTTACTGTGGAGTCTCCAAATGACGGTTACATGAGAGTCATAAACTGCTTCATTGTACAATAACTAATGACTCGTCTCGTCAAAAAGCAGCAGACACGGTGACTTTTCATTGGATTCAGAAAATAACGGTCACTTGAGAGTAATAATGAGACTTATGAAAGATATCACGTTTCAGTTCATTGTAGTGACTGTGACACTTCTGACCATTTGTAACGTAAAAGAGACGCCACATCGAGTAGCTGTGTTGTTAGGGTAATACCTATTTGCTGCACATTCCGTTTATATGATTTGCTTTTGAGTACTCACAATTAACTTTTGTGTTCAAAAATTAAATTTTTGTGTTTGTTGCATAAATTCGAATATACGAAATTAATTTAAAAATATACATATATGAATTGTAACCTATGAATTTTTATAACTTATGAATGGCAGCTCATTCCGCTAAGTAGTTTTTGAGTTACAATTAAAAAACTACCCGCACTGCAATCTGTTTTGCAAAGATTAAAAATGAGTTTTCATCAAGAGTTCCAAATTTTAAACTCTCATAAGTCCTAAACTACTTGACCGAATGATTTTCCGTTATGTTAAGGTACAATTTACCGAAGAATACAAATATGATGTCAAAATTAGGTGTTGGTATTGAAAGTTTCAAAGTTTGGTACAATTTCAATATGTTGACGACCTCCTACGCAAAATTTGAATATAACATTAATTAGTAGATGTTATTACTAATCGATCGGTACCAGTCATATTTTATACGATGATTTATGACAGAGTCAGAAGGAGGATTATCCTTTTTTCACGACTGCACATCTACCTAAACGTTCCCTGAATTACGCATGTTTTTAAGAAGAGGGGTATTGTAATATCTTGTAATGAGCGTAAAAGCTACATATTTCGATTCAAACTTTTGTCGTATATTGTCCGCTTTTGCTGTTCCTAGTAGCGATTGTCCCTTAATGAATGAATAAATATGTCTAAGTTTGCTTTACTCATCGGGCGGCCAAGTTATCGCGTGCAGACTATATTTATAATGAATTGAAAAATCGAATATTTTTATGTATTTTACTTACCTATAACCGTAAACTATATTCACGTTATTGTTTATTATTAAATAATTTATGTTAGTAATCCTCGGAAGGAGAAACACGAGTCACATGAAGAAGTTAAAAAATAGAATTAACAATAGATGAACCATGTTGAATTTTATAATTTTCAGATTATCAAGTCTTTAAACTTTATTTTTATTGAAAGACCAAAAAATTGTATTAACAGTAAAATGGTATTAGAAAATGTATATAAACTATTACAGAGTAAAATATCCCTAAAATTTAAAACAAATACACATCAAACAAAAGTTAATCGTTAATCCATATTCTTTCGCATGTCAACTCCTCTCAATGTTGTAAGACAGTGACAAAGTGCGGCCTTTTAAAGAGAGAGAGCTATAGATTTTGTAGGAATGAGAGACACTTAAGGGTGTATTCAAATCCAAACTGCTTATTTTGAGACACATTTTTAAATTCATTTTTGCTCTAAAATGCATCCAATTGGCAGGTTCTCTTATTCAGAAACTTTATAATGTCCGTATTGTCTCGATTTTTTTTTATAAAGACAGAATATATTTTAAAAAAGGCTGTCAAAGTGGACAATTTGAACCGAATTTCCTGAAGCGATAGCGCTGGGAACAAAAAAAAATCGTACTGTGAAAATAATTGTTTGTAAATCAATTTCTAATTAATTGAACGGAAAATAAAAACATGGGTCCCTTATAAATCTCTTCATAAACCACATCACCAAGTTTCATGTTTTTATTTTTAAAAATGTGCCTCAAAATTTTGAGTTGTTGAGCGTGGAAAAATATTTTTTTTGAATACCGCCTTAACATTACAAAATACAAGAAATGTTTATTCTTTAAACATTTTTTTCTTCTACTTACACTAAAAATGAATACTGCACCGAACTGAAAAAGTCTGTGCTTACGAACGACATATATAGAGAATAAAAGTAACATCATATTACAACACACATTACAGTTGTTTTCTTCTTTTTTTTCCCTTAAAAATAAGTTTTTATACGAATTATAAACACAGTGTAGTTTTCATCATGAACCGTTGCTTAAAAACCAAATTAAAATCTCAAAATCACTGTGGTACAAACGAAGCAAGCGAGCAAACAAACAAAATATAAAAACATTCAAATTTGAGTCATTATAGCCATTTAGGTTACTGTTTTCTAAAGATTATTTTCTGGCCCCACAACGGTTATTCTGTAGAATTCTAAGGGCTGAGTTATTTCATATAAATCAAGTCCAAAAAATACTTCAGTTATTGTAAAGACTAAATTTACAAGATCTGCATATTAGGATGAGTATCAAATGATGTTTTTGTTGGAAGCAAATTGAATAATATTGTGCTCAAAGAAGATAAAATATGTGACCTTTTCTAATAAATGCAGTGACAATCTCACTTAATATTGAGAATAAGTTTGAAAATACGAACCGAGGTCTTTGCCTTCTGCTCTCCATTCTATTCGACGCCAACTGCAAAACTGGTAACTTTCCTTCCGACGACTGGTCCAGCTTCCTGAGCGTGTCTTCTGTTTCCATTATCTGTTTCAGTATTCGACCCAATCTTTGTTCCAGATTCTTCTGGGTATTCGTCAGTTCTTTCACACGGTCTTGCAGAGCGTTGACTACTCTTTGTCTTTGAAGAGTGAGATCCGTAAAAGTTTGATACAGTATCTCCTACAACAGGATGTATAAGAATGATAAAGTTAGATAATTGCACAATAAATAAAAGGATGAAAAAATAAAATAGTATGCTTCAACTACATAAGTATTAAAATTTTTAATAAACGAGATAACCTAGAAACAGAAGAAGGTGCGATTCACGAGACGGCCAGAACCAAATGGCTCGAACTGGGATTTTTCCGTGGGTATGTATATATCCAAATTATAATATACTATATACTAATACATCTACAATTTACAGATTACCACAGATTTGGTGGTCTCAGTAAGCTACTTACAGATTATTTATTCCATTTAAATTATTGTATTCAAGTATATACAGGACAAATGGCATAAACGCAATAAAGAAAATTTTCACAGAGTTTGAAGGATGAACCCGTCTCTAGTCGATAGCTGTATCTTTTGTATCTATCAGTATGGGAAAGGGATATTGAAGTGGGAAATAGGGTCATGTGTTTTGAAACAGGCGCTAAGTCATCTGAAGTAGGCTGACACAATAATACATAATTTTCTTATGAAGGAAGAATTTTGAAGAATTAACGCGGGAACAGTCGCACCGGGTATCACATACCCAAACTGCGTACGCTTTTTACAATTTTCACCACTATTTTTAGACGAGTAATCTTCAGCTTACATTATCCCAGAAATCGTAACAATTGTCTTCGACTAAATAAGGTTACGATTATTATATGTATTTATTTGTGACAAAGTAAAAACCTTTCTTACCCTTAGTATGCGCGACTTCTCCCGGGTTAATTGTGTTCATTGATTGAGAAGAGTTTATCTAGTTTATATGTCTGTATTAATAAGTACTCGACAATGTAGTTAGTTCTCTGGTGTCGTTGACGAAACGCATTCACACAAAGTTGAAGGCGTTTTCTTAATATATTTAAAATAATAATAATAATAATAAGCCTATGCACAGAGAAAATCAAATTAATATTTCTATGTGGTAAAAAGAGTTTCGTTTTGATCTTTGGAAGGAATTTATGTGTGTAACACTACTGACCTGTATTAATTGAATCCTATGTATCATGCCAGCATATTAATAATTTTTGTTTTAATTGTTAATTTCAATGATAAAGAGGGGAAAATAAAATGAGGAGGTTATTATTATCTGCTACTGTTTTGTTTCACCAGTGTTTCCACAAGTTCATTAAAGGCAGTCGGAATATTCTATACCAGTCATGTTAAATTAGCGTACCTTTTCTCATAAACTACCCAAGATATATACTTGACATTTTTTTATATGTATCAAATAATTAACTCTTAATAAAGCGAAGTCAAATTTGTACGAAGATATGTTTCAATTTTTTTTTAAAGTCTCATATCGAAACCACTATTAAATAGCAAAACGCATGCATTTTTTAAAGGAAAAAAAATGCGTACGTATATTAGATACAATTGTTCACTTCAGATTAAACAGAGATATTTGTAAAATATTTAGAAAAATTACAAACATTATTCTATTTTAGTTTTGATAAAAAAGGTACATCGAAGTTAAAAAAACAACATTTTGAAAAAACTGACTTTAAAATGATGTGGTCAAGGAGTATGACCATATGTAAACAAACAGAATTGCGTAAAATTTCGAAATTCTTGTTTCTGTAGAAACAAAAGTAATGTATCATTAGAAAGGGGGATATAAATTATTCAAAATATTAAAAAATTCCAAAATCGATATTTTTCACGTTTTTGCCTTCCAACTGCCCTTAACAAAATCAGCTGGGTTTGAATAAACCCACTAGAGAATAATTATATTTTTAGTGGACTGAATGAGACGAATGATTTTTCACACTAGAAGATCTTGAGTATGTAAATTTCGTAATATAAATAAACCAGAAAAGGGATCAAGACTTAATCAATGCATTGTCAAAATGAAATTTCAGAAACCCTAGGGAGGGGTCGGATCAGGTGGGGGGGGGGGGGGGGTCTTACGAAATTCCATCAACTCAGACTGCAATATAGAATTACCTTTCAACTTCTATTTAATGAACTTTTTCCTGAAACCTTGATTTTTAAGAAAAATAACATAAGAGAAAATCTCTAATTAACGAAAACGAATTTCTATTAAAATAGTTTTTTCAGACTAAAATTTTATTTTCTAATCGTTTTCAAACTACCAAGAAAAGCCATTATTGAAAAATTCATTCATTTTTTTTGTCAACCGTCATATTACAGTATTAGCACATTCTGTTTACAAACATTTATGGATTTACTTCGCCTTTTAATTCTACTTAAACATATAGTAGATATAATGATAAAGCTATTCAAGTATTTCCTAATTTAAGCATATTATCTGATAAGAAATTAAAGTTTTTCAACATATACAAAGTTTTAGGCCTTCGAAAGTGATTCTATGTTTAAGTTATTCGAATAACAATCATTTTTATACTATAACAAAACACTTCATGGTACTTAAGATTTCCCAGATTATTATTTTTAAACATATAAAATACAAATTTGGTCACTTTTCTAGAGGAAGTCGTTTTGAAGATATCACTGTTGTAACAATATGATTACAACTGGTAAATGTTTATACTGGAATTTCGAAGAACTGCTTTGTTCTTCAATTGCCTCCTTGGTATACTCATCTTCTATCAACTATCATCCAGTGAACATAAAAATCACATGTTTTGCGATTTCTACAATGAATCTGAATCCTTCATTTAATATCATTTCATCTTAAATTCTATGACAAAAAAACAAATATTTAATATTGGGCTATCTTTTTAAAAATTAAAATGTAAAACTCTTTAAACTTAATTTGAAAATACTTACCTCCCAGTTTTGCCGTTATGGCTCGGTCCCACCTATGTTTAAATCCAGTCATGGTCATGATTTAGCACTTTTGGAAATAAATTACGTTGATAATACTAAGACTACCATATTTACCATTAAAAAAAAAAAATTGCGTCAATTTAGTAATTATTAAAAAGTTTCATTGTAGTATTTACAAACATTGATTTAGAACTGGATTATTATAATTATTTTATTATTTTATTTTATTTATTTATTATTGGTAAAGCGATTACTATTTTATCTTCTGTATTATGGTACCTCAACGTAGTTTTTATTATTCATTTAAAATATTGCTTTAGAGCTCACCTCTATCCTGGGTCCGAAAGCTGTTGACTTTTTAATTTCTTGTTCGCCTTTTTCAATGTTGTGTCTTGTTGTTCTCTCCCACTCGGCCAGAGTAATGGCTCCTTTCTCGGGTGACATCAGGTCCGGATCAAACTTGAAAGACTTTGGGATGGCGTTTTCTGGCCGACATCCGGAGGCATGCGTGTCGATCTCTATGGCCGCTTGCTTGTCCGTGACATCGCGCAGAAGTCGCTGTTTCGCCGCTCGGTCTGAGATCATCTGGTCTTCGATATCTTGGATAGTCTTCTCCAAAATTTGCTGAACATCTTCCAGCAAAACTTGGTACTTTTGTATTTCCAGCTGAGGCTTGTCTTGCACCATGTCTACTCCCAATCGCTTGTCCCGTTCCAGCATCGATTTTTTACAAGCTAGTAAAGGGTCGCTGAAAATGGTAAACAATTTTTACAATAAATTTATTGAAATACAAAAGAAACATTAAAAAATGAACGAAAATATTTTTCAGGATGATATTAAAAGCTTTTTCTGGTTTCAGTGGTTTTATGTGCGGGAAAAAAATGGACTTTTTAAGAAAACGTTAAAATTTTGTTTGCGTTGATGTAACCTAGTTATGAGTTTTGATATTCACGAAACTTTAAACATAATGTGCTTACGGCAGCAATTCTGAAATGATAGCAATATTTATTAAAGCTGCACCCTCTTTTTTAACCAGTCAGTTTGCTCTACTAGACCAAGATAAAATTGATCCAATGGATACACTTGATTAGTCACTATACAAAAAAGTGCTTTTATGAGGGAGCAGCGACATTCGTTCAATAAAATTTGATAAATCTAGATAATTTTTGACAAAATTCAGGCCTTGCAATAATATATATATATTTTTTCGCATTATGTTAATTAGTTACTAAAATTTACCGAGTTATAAGAACTTACATTTTATGAAATTTTAGCGTTTTCTACTAAAAATGCATCTTTCGTTTTTAATGCCAGAAAATATAGAAAAGTCATAAAATTCATAACTCGATGAATTTTAGTCGTACAAATATTATTCTTTTACTGTTTTACTTGTATGGAGATTTTTTTAAATATAACTTGTAGAAAAGATGGCCATATAAAAGGTAAATATAACTTGTAGAAAAGGTGGCCGTATCATTATGTCATCTCCGATTTAAGAGGTAATCCCCATAACCTCTATTTTAAACTACCTGACATATAGCTTACATATCCCAACAAAAAAAAATATTAAAATAAGCCGACAATTTTTAAATGTGTTGCCATTTACTTTTAATAATATAAAATAATGTAACAAATTTCTTTTTTGTATTCATAACAGGTAGTTTTGCTTAAAGTATCATAAATGCTATCTGTCTTTTGTGACATTATTTTCTACATTTTTCTAACGAATAAGTAATTTTAAAGATCAAATTTATTTCTCGTAAAAATTTCCTAACATACAAATGTAAAGACGAAGAGATGAACGATTTATTACAACAGCAGAAATCTTATAATTAATTTTAATTATTCAGTAATTACACAATTTTCCAAGTGTTCGCTCTCTACTGTATTTGTAAGAAATTTCAAAGTAATTATCACCAATGTTTTGAAATATTTTAAGATAAGATTGTCCAAAAATAAATGAAAGGATATTAAAGAAGAAATAAATCTTTTTATCATTCAACGTAAACCCTCTATGAGATTTTTGGAAAGTTTTAAGGTAGTTGCCATAGATACATAGATATTATTAATCCAGATATACTCGTATTATCTGGCCTAACAAATAAAAGAATCCAATTTTGTCACGATATCTTTTTCTATTCCAGTGAAACAAATCTGGAAACGAACAATATTTTATAAACTAACTTACGTAACTGGTTCTACGTTAGCACTAAATATAGACGAAATAAGAAAATGATTAAATATTCAAAAGCGACAATATTTCCTCCTCAAACCCTGTGTATATTTATCTAAGAAAAGAAAATCCATGACAACGGTTTTAAGTTATACAGAATATACTACACATCTTTGTTACAAATAAAGGAATATATTTCTTCTGCAGGCAACTTTAAAATATGTAATTGTTTTTGAAAAAAAACGAAATTTTTATGTATTTTTTGCTTATCCCAAAATTTATTGAAAGATCGAAAATGGAACTCAAAGTAACCTTCGTAGCAAACTATACTATTGTGATATATAAGACATTTGGTCGCTGTGGTATAAGGGTTTTTCAACATTAAAGGTTGTTATCCCATTATGACAGATAGATTGAAATTTCAAATACTGTATGTAGTATTGAAATAATAATTACCATGATATTTTTAGATCATAATAAATTTTACACGAGACCTTTGGGATAAAGAATATTTTCATATATTTATAAAAGTAAAAAAGCGGTGTGCCTATTTAAAAGTTATGAATAGGTATTCATGTATTTTAAACTACACAATCTTCTTTAAATCGATAAAAATGTATAAATGAATAAATGTTAATTTGCAATGAGCAGGGTTCGATGAAATATATCAATGGATATATATCTTGAGATATAACATGAGATATAACCGATATTTATTTTCAAAATATGATATTTCCGATATTTTCATACATTTGATATTTATTTTCATTGACTGTGTCTTTCTGTAGATAAAGAACTTTTGCTCTGGTAGTGACTTTTTTAGCTCCCCCTCCCCCCACCTAAAAAAAAACATAGTTTTACGGTTAAAGCCGAATTTTTAAATGTAGAACCAATAATTATGAGGGGCAATATTGATTTAGAACAGCCATTGAAAGATAAACTGTCCAATTTAGATAATAAGTTATTTACACCTTCATTAGAGATTATCTTTTCTGGTTTTGGTTTAATTCAGTTTAAACTGCACAATAGGTTAGATAATGAAAACACAAACAAGTTTACATTTATGTTCAAATTTCTCGATAAAAACAAATTATTTTGTATTTAAAATTTTGTTGCATAAAACATAACATTTTCTTGATCTTTGGTACTAAATCTTAATAATTTGTTTTCTGTGAGTGTAAAAAGCAAATAATGTCTGTTTTCAGTTAGTTGATCTTCAATTTTGTTACGCAAAGAAAAATATTTTTTAAAGAAAGTTTTACATACTAAGTGAAATATGTTTTACTTTCTAATTTATATTAAATCTGAAAATATTTGTGATCATCAATAAATTGACTTTTTTGAAAATATCGGATATTTTTTATATTTTCCAAAATATCATGATATTTACGAACCCTAGAAATGATCAAAGGACATGTTATTATTTTTTTACTCTGTTTAAGTATTTCGCAATGTAAAAAAAAGGGGGGGGGGGGAACACTTGCAGAATTTGTATTCAGTTAGATTGACGTAACAAGTCTGCACCAATGTCGAATGAAAATTCAACGAAACAGCACCGCAATATAATAATATCACACAGAAAAAAAACTGTAATAAAAAGTATTATAATCAATTCGAAAAAAAAAATATGGAGTGACCCACTCGACTTTCCGAGCACGTAACAGAATACTATGCGTTCAAATAAATAGTAATAAAAAAAATAAATAATAAAAACTTAGATCCTAATTTTACAAAATTGAAATGTGAAAATGATCTTATAATCTAAAGTAAAAGAAAGTCACTTTCATTCATAAAACTCAAACGTTTCTAAAAATATGACATAATTTTCAATGAATTTTCATTCCAACCGTGCTGAAATTAAGACCTGTTAATTAAAATAAATATTGAAATTGAATTTATATACTCATGCTATTAGAAATTTTGTTTCAAATACATATATTTCGTCATTTTGTTACGTCCTCAATAATATACTACAATGCTTAAATTTCTCTATGTTTTTATCAGATTAATAAAACTCGCTATAATGTTTTTTTTTTTTTTAAGAAAAAAAATTGGAGTAACTGTACTCGACTTTACGAAAACGTTATAGAAATGTACGTTCAAAATAACTAGGGAATGCAACCTGGGTTTTCCGGATCACAAAACATAGGTAAAAACCATGTATAGGGTTACATTCATCTCACGAAACCCTATTCGAATCACTTCTTTGTCTGTATGTCTGTTCGTCACAGAGTCCGTTCTCGAAAACAGTGTTATTTTATATATTTTCTTGGGAAGACAAAATCTGACGTGTTATTTATAATCACTAATTTAAAATTATCTTAAAACATGTTAACCGTTTCGTTAGTCAAAAGTACTTTTTACATGTAGCTATATTTGTGCTATAGTGGTGTATATATTGTACACTTGTAAAAAAACAAAAACCCTAGTTTTACGGTTAAAGCCGAATTTTTAAATGTCGAACCAATAATTATGTGGGACAATATTGATTTAGAACAGCCATTGAAAGATGGTGTACACGTGATATATCATTGCTTCGATCGATCGATGATGTCTTTTTCTTTTAAACATTTGAATTTGAATTTTGCTTTTTAATCATAAATATAAAATAAACCCGTGTGGTTACGTCCCACTTATCTTTTTTGGACTTATAATCATTGTTGAGCACAATATACTGCGGTATTTTATTTTTGTGGTAACACTGATTCGAGAAAAAACTTTCACTTCATTTATGAAATCAATGCCAATTTAATTTTTAATTAACAGCAATTTTTAATCAAAATACACGTTTTAACGAAATGTGAGTGTAATATGTCAAAAGCCGGTTCAAAAACCTTTCGAATGAAAACGCATCCATTGTTGTAAATACATAGAAATATGATGACAATAGAAATAATATATACGATATCTGATCTATGTCATACGATAGCACTCATATTTCTAAACCGATTTGAATGAAACTAAGTGTGTGTATTAAGCTCACTAATATCTCGACATAGTTCGTTGGCCAACTTTGTCCGCCATCTTGTTTCAAAATCTCGGCCACTAAAAGATTTAAAATTAAAAATATATATTAAAAAAATTTGAAATTTCAATTTATTTTTTGTTTAAGTGTTAGGCTTGGATACAAGGATTCCGGAGCATTTTCTGTTTTGCTTCTATCTTAAAAAATGGCTGAGATAGAGCAGTTTAAAATTCTAGGGTGACTGACATTTTGAAACAAGAAAGCAGATTATAAACAAGTGGGTAAGTGTGATCGAAGATCGCACAAAGGGTTTCGTTTAATATTCCTTTCAAAACACTTTATCCTTTCTTTAATAATTCCAAATAAATTTCATTTTTCATAAAAAAAAGTCGTTTTTTATAAAGTAAAAATTTACCGGTCTATTTTTCTCGTTTTCTCGAATATCTGAACCGGCCCGATAGCGGACAAAGCCCGCTATTATACTTTATCATAATAATATCTGTCATGTTGGACTAACTGCGATATAAAAGAAAAATCAATTTCAAAATTAAACTTGTTGTACACAATCAAAATGTTAAAATATGCGACTATTTCCATAATTGGGTTTTTATCATGATTCAATACGTTTCTCAAACTCATATATTTACTATTCTCTATTACTCATATTGATACTCGCTTTGTATTATTCTCAAACATTTGAAAAATCCCCTAAACATCCAATACGACGTCAACTTAATTTTCTTTTTAATTCTCTAATGAAGTCATTATTAAGCTGCTTTCTGTACATTACACATACTCTCATACTCCTTGTATTTTTGAGAAATGTTTGAAAATTTCCGCTTTATTACCAATATGACGTCCTATTAATCTTTTTTTCAATTGGTGAAACTTTTTATTTCATTTTCATTTTTCACGTGGAAATCTTTCAATAGAAAATTAATTATTCTAGAAATAATTTTATTGTGGATTTTTAATGGTTGGCAACTGCTATAACGAAAAATGTTTAAATTTAATGGGAAAAGGCTGTTAGAATTTTGTTTTTTTATCTCTCTATACTAATACGATTTTTTCAAATTTTAATATTTTGAGCTTCATAGTAGGTATTTAGCTATAAGTACACAAATTTCCATGCCTGCAAGTTACATCGTTTCTGAGAACGGCTCTGTGACGGACAGACAACGGAGCGAAAGTAATAGGGTTTCGTGAGATGAACGAAACCCTAAAAATCAGGGATTAATTTATGAGTTTTAGTGACCGTGATTTCTCGCAAATTATTATCTTTCATTGTTGTAATAATTTCCTCAGTCATACACGTAGAACTATATCCAATTCGTTAGCGTCAAATCCTCGCCAAGTTTGGCTATACTTGGCGATATATCGCCAAATTTGGTGACTAAAATAAGCCTCTATAAATGAAGTCAACTTGGCAATAGATCACTAATTTAATGAATTTCTTATTCAAATCCAGTATTAACGAATCTTTTGTAATCGGGTTCTTTGCATTTAAGCTTGGGATAGGAAAACTACCTTTTCCTCCCGGTACAGGCCGGAAGGACTTTTTGTTTTACGGAAACAATTGTAAAATTTTCGATATATTCTAGTATCAGGGATGGCGAATGTATGGAATCTATCCAAGTGACACGGTCCCACCAGTGGCTGAGAGGTTCTGCTCTCGAAGCTGGTAGACGGGAGGTGCTGGGTTCGTTCCCAATCGCGCTCGTCGGCCTAATCGTTCGGAGTTTTCGTGGTTTTCTTCGAGCCGTGGATTTATCCATTCGTAAATACGGGTTAGGTTCCCTTAGAAAGACCCCCACGAAGGGCACTCCTCCCGGGCCTATATCCCAAGTGTAGATAATTGGCCGTCAATAATCAACCCAATCATCCAAGTGACACGCGTCAGAATATTTTCGGCACGACATTGATTTAGGTTCTAACACAAAATACACGAATTTAAACTACTTTTCGATTTTGTCAGAAGTTAAAGAAATTTTAATGCAACTTATTAATTTACTTATTTCAATAGGGGTTCAATAATTTGTCAAACTTACACCTACCATCCTTCCGTTTTTTTTTTTTTTTTTTTTTTTTTACCATTGGGAAAATGGTTGTTGTTTTCGGTCGAGAATGGACCTCTTGACGTCGTCACTTTATTTGACGTCGTCATTTTTTTTTAAATAAGAAAAACCAGAAATGTTATTCAATAAAACAATCATTAAAGTAAGAGACGCTTCATTAAATAATTTTTCTGGTTCAAATTATATTTTTAGGACTTGAAAAAAGCCCCGGAAGATTGGCAGGTATGTAAATTAAGAAAAGATTTGGAGAATATAAAAACGAAGGATCATCAGGCATTATAAGCAAAAATGCTCATGATGAAATTATAGCGAGTTGGTATGAAAATTGACATTTTGACAGTTTTCCCCTCTACCTGTGCCTGCGAATCATTATTTTCGGAAAATATGAAAGACTGAAATAGAAGCCACTTGTCGAATGATCACACTGCAAAAAATAACTGTTGATTTTACGGTATAATACTAGCACCCCAGCTGCCAGTATTATAATCGTAAAATCAACAATTATTTTTTGCAGTGCAGATTCAGCATGCATTCCGTTAAAAGTACCTAGATATGAACCCGATATTGACTATTTTGGTATCCAAAATGCAGTGACAGAAATCGCATTTACTTTTTTATTGCTTTCTAAAATATGGTTGTTACTATAATTATTACAATGTAATACTTACATGTATGTGGCCCACATATTTTTTAATTCTAATATTAGAAAAAATTCAAATAATTTTGTTCTTCTAATCTACTTATTTATTTATTTTTAGTTATTGGCCCATCATTGTCACATAAAAATTTTGATTTTGGCCATCGATTTGTCAGATTTTGGAAAAATCTGGCACGCGGTTGTGGTAAGGTTCGCCGTCCCTGTATCTAGTTTATCTAACGTAATAGTCCGGAAGGCAGCGTCCCATTTTGTCAACCAATTTTAGCATTGACGATTTATATATATATATGACGGATTAGATAGCACAGAAAACGAAAAAACGAAACTGCTACTCCGGTAGCGTATTAGCGGGGGGGGGGGGGCGAAGGGGTTCCATAGCAACATCGCACAGGTTTCTACAGTGTAAAATGAATGGCAACCCGATTACTGGCATTACCCCGATTGAGGGACATCATCAGTAATCCAGTTGCTTTTCATTTCACATTGCAGCGAGGTGTGCGATGTTGCTATGGCATCCCCCCTACCCGCTGGTGCGCTAGCTGACTGGTAGTTGCGTTATCTGCACCCATCTAATTTGTCATATCTATACCAAAATCATCGACGCTAAACTTATTTGCCAAAATCTGACCCTGCCTTGCGGAATAATCAGTTTCACCCCCGTTTAGCATCGAATATGAACGATGCTGGTAACAATGTAGTTTTATATGAATGTGGATATCATTAATAGTTTTTCACTAAAAGACTGTTGCACCAAAACATCCTACATATTAAAACGAAAAGGGATTTTCGTCAAATTCCAGTTTTCATACGAAAATGACCCATTTGCGCATGCGTAAAATTAAATCTAGAACCTAACCAATTTTAGCTTACACTCGAACGAGAAAAGTGTGGCCGAGTAGTTTCTCTGGCGAGGTGTTTCTCTGTTCCGATCATCGTGTCGGTTCGATACCCAGTCCGGATAGAAAAACTTTCTTATTTTATTGGCAATCATTAATTTTAATAATGCCATATTTAATTCAGGAGGAAAAGTTATATAATTTGTATTTTTTTTTAACTTGAATGCTTTATAATTAAATAAAATTTAACACCCAAGAATGCTTTGTTTTAATGACTAAATTTCTAATAAAAGTATTTAAATTAAAATATTGTGCATGTAATTATCGATTAAGTAAATTGAACTCGTCTACAATTTTGATTATATTTGGTATGCCCATTATCAAGCTGTCATATATATATATATATATAAAGATAAATATGTGACTATTTTTCGTTTAAAAGGAAAAATAGAAGGAGAGAAAATAAAAAGACGGAAAAATATTCGTACAGGAACTCTAAATTATCTTGATATCCATGATTTAACAATTAAACAGTGTGTGAAAATTTTTGCTGCAAACAGCAAAGTTTAAATTCAGGGTTTTAGAATCAGACTGATAAAAAATAATTTAATGAAAAATTATAAAAGTCGTGTAGTTAAAAAAAGAAAGAAAAATCAGAAATACTAAAAATTGTTATTGTTTTTTAAATATTTGGACTGTGGTAAATAAAATTTAACAACCGACAATATTTTTTAATTACTTATTTTATATTATAAATATTTAAATTAAAAGTTTTTGCATGTAGTTATTGATTGAATAAAGTGATCTAAACTTTTATCTATATTTTGTCTGACCATTATCAATAAGATATACCAGGTGAACCAAAAGTTCGTTAAAACTTTAAAAAATCATAAAAAAGGAAGAAATTATGATAAAGAATTGTGGTTTGCAAGAAAGGGCTCACAAAGTAGTCGGATTTTTTTTTAGCAGCAAAAAATTTTTTAGTTAAAAATGTCACTGGTAGAGGGCGCTGACGACCCGAAGCATAATGACCAGGACAACAGTACGCACCATCCATTTATTCTTGCAATAACAATTGTTCAACATGACCTCCAGACCACATTCTTCGTCTTCAGTCCTTTCGTCATGCGAAATTTTCGCAACGCAACGGTTGCTGACTCTCCGTACAAATAGAACAACTTCACCAACAACGGTCGATCGGGTAATGATAACATTCTGAAAGCGAATGAGAAATCCTCGTGTATCCCGGTCTTTTATTGCCGGATTTATTTGCATAATTCTGTTGAATCTCTCGCTTGTTAGCGCCAAAAAAAAAAAAAAAAATTCCTGCTAAAAAAAATCCGACTACCTTGTGAGCCCTTTCTTGCAAACCGCATTTCTTTATCATAATTTCTTCCTTTTTTATGAATTTTTAAAGTTTTAACGAACTTTTGGTTCACCCGGTATTTGTATAACTAAGAAAAATATATGATTATTCTCCTTAAGAAAAAAAAAAAAGGAAGAGAAAAGAAAAAAGAAAGAAGCAAAAATATCCATATAAGAATTATAAAAGAAATCATTTTGATATCCATGGTTTATCTGGGTTTTAGAATCAGGCTAATAAAAATAAAATTCATGAAAAATTTTAAACGTCGCGTAATTTAAAACAATTGTGGTAAGTGTGATCAAAGATCGTCTAAGGGTTTCGTTTAATATTCCTTTCAAAACACTTTATCCTTTCTTTAATAAATCCAAATAAATTTCATTTAGCAACCCCCCCAAAAAAAGTCATGTTTTTTATAAAGTAAAAATTTACCCGTCTATTTTTCTCGTCCTTTCGAATATCTAAACCAGCTCGATAGCGGGCGAAGCCCGCTATTATATTCTGTCATAATAATATCTGTCATGTGGACTAAATGCGATATTATTATTTTTTTTATTAACATGTTGTACACCTTCAAAATGTTAAAATATGCGAATATTTCCGTAATCGGGTTTTTATTATGACCAGTGGTCCCATGCGAGGATTTCGCACTACAATCTAATATATTTTTTTTTATCAATATGTAATATTTATTAGATGCAGGTTTCAACTTCTAAAGAAAAAGTTTAAGATAAAAATATCTGCAAACAACATTTAGTTTTTAGTCAATCCAGAATATCATCTAATTTATTCCATCAAAGTTAGAGTAAAAACGGATCCAAGACTGCAAAAGACACGCGCGAGAAAAAAATAATAATAATCGTATTTTAACTGCATTAGAGGATGACGTCATCCGCTTCGGGAAAAACATGGGCCATAGAAATGTAAATCTAAACGTTTCAATTCCAACTACGCTTTTTAATCATAAATATAAAATAAACCCATGTGGTGTTTTTTATAATCATTGCTAAGCATCATATAATGTGGTATTTTATTTTTGTGGCAACAGTAATTTGAGGAAAACCTTTCATTTCTTTCATGAAATCTATGCCGATTTAATTTTAACTATCAGCAAATTTTAATCAAAAAACATGTTTTAGGGAAATTCAAGTGTACTATGTCAGAAGCCTGTTCAAAATCCTTTCATACGGTATCTCATTCGTCGTTCTACGTTTCGTATTTTTTTAGGGAAAGGGATGTTGACAGGAGAAATAATATATACGATTCAATACGTTTTTCAAACTCATATATTTACTACATTAAAGCCGTGAGTATAAAACATCACAAATTTACTGAATTGTGTATACAAACGTTTTGTATACACCATTCAGTAAATTTGTGATGTTTTATACTCACGTCTTTAATGTAGTAATGTTTCATGGTGTAATCGTCCAGCATTTATATCATATATTTACTATTCTCTATTAATCATATTGATACTCGCTTTGTATTATTCTGAAACATTTGAAAAATCCGTTAAACTTCCGATATGACGTCAGATTTTCTTTTTAATTCTCTCATGATGTGATATTAATCTGCTTTGTGCACATACACATACTCATACTCCTTGTATTATTGAGAAATCTTTCCGTTTACCACTAAGACGTCAATCAATTTTAATTCATATTAATCTTTTTTTCAATTGGTGAAACTTTTTATTTCATTTTTCACGTGGAAATCGTCTGATAGAAAATTAATTATTGTAGAAAGAATTTCATCTTGGATTTTTAATTTTTGGCATCGGCTATAACGAAAAATGTTTCAATTTAATAGGAAAAGGCTGTTAGAATCTTGGTTTTTTATCTCTATTTATTAAAATAATACGAATTTTTCAAATTTTAATATTTTGAGCTCTTTACAGCTGCTATTCAGATTTATACACTACGTTTCAACTCTGTAAGTTACATAGTTTTTGAGAATGGCTCTGTGACAGACAGACAACGGAGCGGAGTAATAGGGTTTCATGAGATGAACGAAACCCTAAAAATTAGAAAATACTAAATATTGATATATATATATCTATATATATATATATAATTTTTGAGACTAGTAAGTAAAAATAAATCATTCAATTAATTATGATTGAATTAATTGAATAATTATAACAATTAACTATTTTTAGTTAAATTCTTGCCAAATTAATTGAATCATAATAGGATGTAAATTGCTGGAGTGACAACACAATCTATCGCCTTATATCTATAGGAATCACACAATAAAACAATTCATAAAATTTTCAATACTTAATTAATTTAAAAGCAGCTAATTAAAAATAAAAGCATATTTATAAAGGAACTTTCAAGTTATTTACCGTCAAATCTTGACGCGAGTACTTTCTAGTAGTTACTAAAATACGACAATTGGTGTGGTGTACTCGACTATAAAATATTAAAACTGTCATTACTTTGCAAGAACCCGTGCATCCGAAGCATGCAAAGACAATTCAATCAAATTATCGAGCACTAAATAAACATAAACCATGAAAAATATCATAAAGTAACTAATCGATCATTGTAAGGAGTTTACAAATTCTCTATAGAGGTTTAAATAAAAGAAAAATTCATCTTCAAAATTTGGCGCATTTTTGCTTTTTTTTAAATGTTTTGTTCAGTTTATAGGTGCATCCTTACCTCGTCAGCGCATCTGCAGAGATTGTAGAAATAAGGCTAATTTTCCATAATCAAGGAGGTTTACGCCAAGTATGTTTTGTTTATAAATATATTTGTGATCAATTTTAGCTATAAATTAGCGGTGATAAATTAAATTTAATGGCCAAAAATTTGAGTATAAACATTGTATGTATGTAGTAAATTAGAGACCTGCGCGGGTCGGGTTGTACCCGTCCCGAATCCAAAATTTCTTCTTAATGTCAACCCGAAACTGGTCCCAAACCTGACAATAAAATCTCGCTAATCCGGAACCCTACCCAAACCTGAAGTATTTAAATCCGAACCTTGAGTGAAAGAAAATTAATTAATATTTTGGTACTTCTCCATTATCCTGTCGACCACTTTTCATAACAAAAAACTATCGCCAAACTGTAACGCCAAATAAACAAATGGAAGAATGTTGCCATTGGAATAGCAAAATAAATAAATTAAATACAAGAAGTTCGGAAAAGTCACGCTCACCAAAGTGTCAACAATCAGTAAATTTAAACAAAAAAAAAAAAAATATTACAATATATTAAATGAAAACAGAAAAAAATAATCTTGGATTGTAGTTATTTACATCATTTTTCTTAATTATGCCTCTCGCATAATGAATAAATGTTTGTGACGTCAGCTGAAATTGATCTATTGCACGCAACTATGCATCGCAACAGTTTTTCAATGCTTTTTCTCTTTTATTATCATGGCACCTCCATTTAAAGAGACAATTGTTATTTTAATTAACAAAATAACTAGTAAATCAGTAAAACTTAAAAAATACAAAAATACAGGTAAATTCCGAATTAAAAACCACTTGATGACATAACAAACACGTGAAATGCTTCTGACGTCAAGTGAATGGGATTGCATTTTTGGCGTTAAATCGATAGTTTGGAGATAGTTTTTTGTTATGAAAAGTGTTCGACGGGATAATGGAGAAGTACCAATATTTTAATACAATTACCTATGAAAAATAGTTTACAGTTATATCTCTAAAATCAATTTTATCTTTTTATGTAAAACTGAACACAGATACACTCATTAATATTCAAATATATAGTTTTTTCATTTGAAAAATATTCAGGACTTTCTTTTGAAAAATCGGGTCAACTCGAACCCAACCCGAAATAGTAATAACCTAACCCGAAACCGTCCCGAAACATTTAAAATCAACTCGACCCGAACCCAAACCGCAGCGAACAAATTTAGTCTCAACCCAATCCGACACAAACGGGTTACCCGACTTGATGCAGGACTCTAATGTAGATACAAGTAATTGATTAACCTCGTATTCAGACCATTGATTTTAAAAAATATAAAACATATAAATGTTCAAGGGAGCATAATATATATATACATGGGAAAAGTCAGGGGGGGAAACGATGGTAGTCACAGATAGATAATAGTTATTCATCATTCTTTCGTTTACGATTGTCAAATTTCATCGTTCTTCCCCTTTATACGAATCTTCAACTGTATTTTCCTAAGGATTATCTTCATTTTTGCCTTGATTCAAGATCACCATATGACAGTACGCTTCTCAAACTAACAAACGGACTCTTATCTCAATTTTCACAAAACGTGGATTTTTCTCTCTTGGCTATTATATATTTTACTGTAAATTTCAGAAAAATAAAACTTTTGTCAAAATAAAAGTGAAAAGTTAAAGGGTCATTACAGCGGGCGTAAAACAATAACTGGGAGAAAAATACTCTATACCGAAACTTTAAACTAGGATACATATATTTAAATCGGCCCTTAAAATAAATATTATTTGCATTTATTTACTCACCTACAAGCGTCTGAAGCCTTCTTTAACCTAGTCTTGTAGTGCAGCAATTTGTCCAACATATCTTGCAGTTTAGCAATGCACTTATCACCTTCATTACGCCAATGATCTACGTCTGAAATTCTCTGGTCAAATTTTCTTTCCACCTGAGTTTTTGTCTTTTGTGTTCTTTCACTGGTCTCTTTGCAAAGCCTTTCGCTCTCTGCAATCACCGCTTCTGACTTGGAACAGTCTCCATCGGCCAGATTATATTGAAAGATGTTATTGAATTTCCAATCGTGGTCAGAATATTGGAGGTATTTCGAGTGAGGATATCCAGGAGTTCTAAACATGCCGGAGCGCAAAGAAGACATGATGAAAAAAAAAATTCTTGAACCTCTTAATCACTTTAAATTCAGGATAATTTCATAAAATTTTTACTTTGAAATAGCAAGCCTTAAATCATTTACAATCGCTGATTTTGGATTTCGGTAATTGTGTTGTGATGCCACTTTTTAAAAGAGACAATTGAGTAGTAAGACCATGGTCATCAGACAACGCGTGCATGAATGAGTAACTGGAAGAAAGTTTTCATTTGGTTGCTATGGGATGACATAAGTGGTTGCTAGGTTTATCACGAAAACAAGGAAAAAGAAATTAAGAATCGATCTATTAATAAGTTGAGATTTCTATACAGATCAACTTATTCTTGCATTACATATAACATTGGTAAAATGACTGTATGTTTTAAAGGAATTGAATAAGTAGCTATATTACTTACCCATCATAGGTAGTATAGGGTAAGTCTTGTAATCGGTTTGAAAATCGAAAAAAAATTGACGGATTTACACGTTTCAGACACTGGAGATTCCGAAAAACATATTTTTAGAGAAAAAAATTTGCCGTCCGTCTGTCTCTCTGTGTGTATGTCTGTAAACGCTCTATCTCCCGAACAAATTGAGATAGAGACTTGAAATTTGGTATGTAATTAGTAATTTCAGTAACCTCGATTATCCGGAACTATTTTTTTCGGACTCTCGAATTATTCGTTTTGATAAAAGGTACATAAAAATTTTCGATTTTTTTTATTTTAAGGAGTGAATATAAAAGACAATAAAAAACAAATTTTACATAAAGAATGAAGTATATCGGATAATGAGTTGCCGAGATATTAGTAATCCTATTGTCCACACTCTTCGATTTTTCATGACCCTGTATTTCATTCAAATTTCGATTCAAAGATATATTTTAATTGGAAATGAGACGCTTAATCCGACACAGTAAACCGTTAGTTAATATGATTATCAATTTTGGAGTTATAAGGACGTTTCTGTTACGCAATTCAGTAATAGAGCATTTAAAGTTTATGACGTCATCATGCCACGATTTTATTAGAATTGCAATGCATTTTATAAATAGTTTACACATGTTTTATTTTCATATTTTATGATATGCATATCCATGATGGGTAAGTATTACGGTGGCCCCCAACGACTAGTTTCAGTATTAGGATTAGCAACACCTTCGCGACGAGCGTCACGTATATGTGACACATTAAGTGCTTAAAATCCTTGATTATTCCTACCAGTAATTTTTAATTGAAATTTTTGTGTATTTAATGAAAGCATTTCTGCAATTCAATTAGTTGAAAATTTCCATTTTTAAAAACTGGTGTTATAAGATTCAAAATTCTGTAAAGGACGCTCGTCGCGAAGGCGTTAAGAATGCGTATACCTTAGTCAGAGATAATTTAAAAATAAGTAAGAGGTTGAAACACATTTTATTGTTTTGAACCAGGTCATAAAAGAAATGTTTTTTATCTACAAGTCAACTGTATTTATTTATTTATTGAGTAACAGAGTTGCTAATTACTTTCTTCTATCTATAATAGAAGAAAGTATTGTAATCGAAAAATTTTTTGACTTCCGGTTTTCGACGGATTTACACGTTTTAGGGGTCAGATATTCCAAAAAACATGTTTTTACAAAATGTCTGTCTGTCCGTCCGCCCGTCCGTCCGTCTGTCCGTCAGTCCGTCCTCATTGTATCATCGAAAAGTTTATGAAGTTATGCTTCAAATTGAACCATTTTTTTTTCTATGTTTTTGTCTATGGGAAGCAGGTTCTACTTGAATTTGGGGATATTTCGACGAAAGGGGGCGCTGCGATCGCTATTTTTGTTCCATTTTCAATATTGTATCATCGAAAAGTGTATGAAGTAATGCAGATAATTGAGCCAAATTTTTTGTATATGTTTTTTATTATAGCCTGCAGGTCCCAGTTGAAGTTGGGGATATTTCGACGAAAGAGGGCACTGCGATCGCTATTTTCGTTCTGTTTTCACTATTGTATCATCGAAAAGTGTATGAAGTTATGCAGATAATTGAACCAAATTTTTTGCATGTGTTTTTGACTATAGCCTGCAGGTCCCAGTTTAATTTGGGAATATTTCGACGAAAAAGGGCGCTGCGATCGCGATTTTTGTTCCATTTTCACTATTGTATCATCGAAAAGTGCATGAAATTATGCAGATAATTGAATCAAATTTTTTGTATATGTTTTTTACTATAGCCTGCAGGTCCCAGTTGAATTTGGAGATATTGCGCCTGGAGGGGACGCTGTCATAGTCATTTAAAGATTTCCGTGTCAAAAAGTAGTACAAAAAAATTAGAAATCCTAAAACTTTTTGCGTTAAATGTTCGGCTTTGATCCAAGGATTCTAGAGCATTTTTTGTTTTGCCTCTATCCTAAAAAATGTCTGAGATATAGCAGTTTGAAATTATAGGGTGGCTGACAATTTCAAACAATACAGCAGGATTCCTCCATAAACGGTTTTAATTTATGAGCTTTAGTGAACAAGATTTCGCCAAATTTTCTTTCATTGTTGTAACCATCTTTTCAACACTTTCATGCTTAACACTGTATATTTATATCAACCAACGTCAAATTCTCGCCAAACTTGGCAACAGTTGGTGAAGTATCACCAAATTTGGCGACAAAAATATGTTTCGGCTATGTCTGTCTATGGCGATATTCTCATTCAAATTCAATATTGACGCAAACTAGGAATGACTCGTCTGTAATCGGGTTCCGCGCATTTTAGTTTCGTGTATTTTCAGTAAAATTATCTAAAATTTCAAAAACAAGCAATAGGGAGGCTGTTTTTTTCTGCCGGTACAGGGCAGAAGGACTTTTCATAGATTAGTATAATACATCGGCTGCTCGCATCCAGGTAACCCGACGATTCGCAAGCAGCTGACGTACAACAGAATGACGAAAAATATCGATTTTTTTTTTTTTTTTTTTGGCGGTGTGATAGCGAATTTTGAAGCATTAACATGTATGAGATAGAAGAAAGTTTTGGGATTGGCATATACGACTAGTTGTTTTTTAATCGCCGAAAAGATTTCGTGTCATTTATAGTAAAAGCACCCCGCCCGATCAAGGAAAAAATGTTGTAGTGATTGTTGCACTGTAACGAGAATGCTAATCACTACAAAATTTGACGCGAAAATACTACAAGGTAAAGGGGGGGGGGGGAGGTGGGGAGCTGATTAACCTCGAAATTTTTTTTTTCAAAAATCAATTTAGACTTTATAAAAATTAACTTTGAAAGAATTTTCTGGTATTTATCGATTATCCTGTCTCACACATCCGAATTAATGGATAAGTAAGTATTTTTCATTTTTTTGCTTTTTGCTTTCTTTTATATACATAAGAAGAAAGTATTGGAATTGTGAAAATTTTCGTCTTCCGCTTTTTGATAGATTTACGCATTTTGGGATGTACTGGACACGATTTGATTATTTTTTTGAAAATGTCTGTCTATTTGTCCGTATGTATCATAAATTTTGTGGGATTAATTGTGGAGGATTAATTGTGGGATTAATTGTGTGAAAATTTGTGGGGACTTAATAACTTAATGCACGGAATTACACAAAAATTCATTTGTTAGTCTGAATTCTCTGGTTTGGCATAAACAGGTGCTGATAAGATTTGGGTGTTTTTCGCCCAGCAGGTAGCTCTGATATGCTGTGTTTTTCGCGATTTTCATGATAAATATATCTCGGCATTTTTCGGGTTGAATTTAATCAAACGTCATAATCAGTTAGACATATAGGTGATGATTAGGTTTTGTTGTATATAGTCCAACAGGTGAAGCCGCCAAGCGTCGTTTTTTCACGATTTCTGTGATAACAAAATCACGGCATCTATTGGGAGGAATTTCATTAAACTTCGTATTTACTTGACTATTATTTTATACCTCACTGACATAAATTGGTATTGATTAGGTTTGGGTATATATTGCTCAACAGGTAGTGTTGCTGTTCTGTGCTTGTTACGATTTTTGTGATAGCTATATCTCGGCATCTTTGGGATTTAATTTCACAAATTTAATATGTAAGATATTTATTAAAATTTTTCCAATATAATGATTCAATTTTGGCTTTGTTGTTCACTCACCACTTTGTTCACTGCTACGTTTTTTTTTTTTTTTTTTTTTTTTTTTGGACGAACATTATTGTTGTATATTAGTTTTTATTGGGTAAAAATACATCAAATTTTATATTTGACGTTATTAATCTAATATATAAAAATGAAAATTTGTCTGTCTGCACTTCTATGCAAATCAACAGTTTGAAAGCAAGAGTTGTGAAATATTACGTATAGGTGTATTAATACACTCCCGAGTCAACTAAAGTAATCCGGAATCGAAATAATGTATACTTAATTTTTAATTAAGAAAAAAACCAAATATCTAACAGCCTTTTCCTATTATATTTAAACATTTTCCTTATAGCAGTTGCCAACAATTAAAAATCCACAATAAAATTCTTTCTAGAATAATTAATTTTCTATTCAAAAATTTCCATGGGAAAAATGAAAATAAAATAAAAAGTTTCAACAATTGAAATAAAGATTCATATGACGTCATATTGGTAATATAACGGAATTTTCAAATATTTCTCAATAATACAAGGAGTATGAGTATGTGTAAGTACAGACAGTAGGTTAATATGACGTCATTAGAGAATTAAAAAGAAAATTAATATGACGTCATATTGAAAGTTTAACGAACTTTTTCAAATGTTCGAGAATCATACAAAGAGAGTATCAATTTGAGTAATAGAGAAAGCAAGTAGATATGACGTCAGCAGGTGAATATAACGTCATATAGGTTTGAGGAACGTATTGAATCATGATAAAAACATGTGATTAAGGAAATATTGGCATATTTTTAACATGTTGAAGTCCTCTGTACAACATGTTTAATTTTGAAATTAATTTTTCTGGGCCAAGATTCTTAAAATCCCGGATAACGCCGGGTACTTCAGTTAGTTGAAAATATATATTTGTTGGTCCAATTTTATACTTGATCACCCAATAGAGGTGCTGTTGAACCGTGCCTTTTTTTTTTCTTCACTGATCACTGTAACTCTGAGTTAAATTCAAAGAAATTCACTATGCTTTGTAATTATTGGTGTGTAATAGCGCTATTTAAATCAATGCATTAGAATGATTTAGTAGAAAGTTTGTGATGCGCACAGCGTACCAGTTTTTATAGTGACAGAGCTGCTTTTTGCTCTCCACCGTCGAAAACAGTTTTTGTCATTTTTGATAAAATCACCCCCAATCATGGAAATAAACCATTCTTTTAGAGACTGCTGTGTTATAAATATGGAATTATGTAACATTCTTCCTTAGTCGCTATTATTTTATTTGCTGAAAAAAGTTGTTCTATATATTGTATGCATTAGAAGTTGTTGTATGTATGTATGTTGTAAGTTGTAAGCAAATACGTAAGTTGCATGCATATATATAAGAATTTCTATGTATGTTATAATCTGCATGTATAAGACGTTGCTGAATTTTACGGCTAGCCATAACTTTTTTTAATGATTGATAACTATCTTCTAATTAATGTAATTCGACAATATCGACTAATTGCTTTCTCAGTAAACTAAATATCGTAAAATTGGTGTAAAACTCACTTTATGATGTGAAATTTCTTAAATACTCCAAAAGTTAACACTTACGGAGTTAACACTTACTCTTTAGGTTAAAGCAAGTGTGACTACTACAGATAGCCTGAAGAATAAGTATTTTCTCCTTCAAAATTCATCGCTTCTTCAGTATATTTTATTGAATATTTATGAATTTAATCTATTAATTGAAACAAAATCTTTAGCAGAAACGTGGTATGATTAAGCAATGCCTATTGCACATATTTTTTAAAATATTCATTTAATGTATTCATTCAAGTATTCATGTCAACTTTCAAATAATCATTTTTTTTCTTTAATTTTCCAGGTATTCCTATCATTTTTAAAACAAAAATCTATTTTGTCGCCTCTCCAGTTGCGCATGGTTGCTGGTATACTATCAGATCTTTCTTCGCCATCGGCCAGTTTTCTGAATTCTCTAGTTCAGTTGATGTCGGAGGAGCGATTAGAAAATGACGTCCTCGGTTCTGTGTGCTTGGGAACCGGATCTCTGGGGTCCAAGGCAGAAGTAAAATTGAAGAATAAAATATCCAAGACTTTCGTGGAATTGCTTGAAGAACAAAAGAATAACTGCCAACCTAACGATTTTCTGCTGGATATCTTAGAAGCAATTGGAAATCTAGCATGTAGAAAAACAGTTCCTTCAGTATTAGAGGTATTCATTTAATACTAGCTGTTATCAGCAATTTCGTTTATGTAATATTTAAAGAAGAATCAATGTATTAATTGAGTAAAGAATTTCACTCCTCGATAATTAAAGACTAATTACATTAAAGACTAATAATATTAATAAATTCTTTATAATATTTTATAGTAGACAATATTTCTGATGATTCCATTTGGCGTATTTATATTTTTTATATAAGATCATTTCTAGTTATTTCATGTGCTGGAAATTTCATGCGGATTCTTAAAGATTACTTGTCTTGAGTAAACTTATTTTCTTGCCTTGTTATTCTATTTTATCATTTCTATTCATTCTACGTATTTTATATTTATTGCATTCATGGATACAATTTTATTCTATGATTTCGTGTCAAAGAATATTCTTTAAAGATATATGTTTATAGGTATTTTTGAGAAAATTTGTTAATTAAGAGGTCAGTACAGATATAACTTTGAGTTGATTAGTGAAATCGAAAAATAAACATGCAATAGTGTGTTTCTATTTCAAAGCACCTCTAAAATGTGAATCATAAACAATCACAAATAAATCATAAAAAAAACGCAAAATGTCTTTAACTCTCATATATTTATTGCGTTTTTATTCCACTGTGGCCTATTTGACAGCAGCAGATCTGCTAATAATGTCAAAATATTTATAACGCTCAAACGACTCTCAAAGTCCAAATGTTTTTGTTAAAAAATAGAGTTGTTTATTACGCACGCCGGAAATAAATCTGTTATCTATGAAAACAGCAACCAATATGAAATGTAATTTTTAATCCTTTCATAAAGATTGAGAGAGAAACGCAAAAAAATAATTAAAATTTGCTAATACTGAAAACAACGATTTTTTTTAATTAAACAGCCAAAAAAGAAGGGTAATAATAATACAGTATGGAACCATTTATCCGGAATCCAGTTAACCGGAAAACCAGTTATCATGAATGGTATTTCCAATTGATTGATTTCAGAATTTCTCCAGAAAAAAGTGCCGCAGTGCTAGCATGTTAATTGCTAGATACATTACTCACATGCATGGTATAATTTAATGCCAATATCAGCCAAGGATTTTAAATGGAAGGATATATAGTTAGATATTGGGAGTTTTGATTTTTATGCAGAAATGTTGTTGGGGAAGTGTTATGCAGAGAGAAACAAGGTATTCTAATAAATTGTCTTTTCTCAAACTCTGAATAAATCTTTGATTTGGATTGGATCCAAATCTTAATCTGTGTAATCTAATAATTAATTTGAAATAAAAAACAATGCCACGGCCACATATATTCTACAAATAGATGTTGCTTTAATGCCCAATCAGTTATCCAGAAAAAAAACAGTTATCCGGAATACATGTGACTCCAACCATTCAGGATAAATGGTTCTTTACTGTAAATAAAATAAATAATTATGTCAAATATTGATATACTGGGTGGACAACATTAAAGGTGGGGTATTTGAAGGCCCTAATTGGAAAATGAGGGTCTAACAAGTGGCCGAAATTTCTAGATCGTGCATATTAGATAGGAGAGAAGGGAATTGATTAGGAAAAATTAGTTAGAAAAATAACAACCCAGAACCATTAACAGTCGCTCTTAAAGTAGTGATTGAGAATTAGTAATGAAAATTAACAAGTTACAGTAGACAAAAACAAAAATATTTTTCGGTACTTGTCAATTTTCCCGTCAACCACTTTCTACAAAAAAAATAAATGTCACAAAACAATGGTAGGTATTTAATGCCAAAAATGCATGAGCGTGACGTAACATTTGTTACATGTTCACAATTTCCCTCCAATATCCGTGGCCAAATGGCTCGTTCGTGTATCCCGACTATGGAAGATTGTCAGGAAGGTACCCTGCCAAAAAATTAAAAAAATGCTAGGCATGGCTCTCGTCCTAAAACTCGCAGGATGAAACTGCTCACATCAAATTTCCTGGTTTATGACTTACTGCTGTAGTTAAGTTTTCTGTTCTGAAATAAACGCCTATAATAAAGGACTTTTAAAATTAAACACGTGAAGTCACGCTTTTGTATTATTGTCGTTAAATCAAATTGTTTGGCGACAGATATATATATTTCCAAACTACAAGTAGGGTTTAATACGTATATTCCCACTGAAAATAGAGAAACTAGATTTTCTGAATTGTATTCTCGACTGCAGAGTGCATCATACCTTTACAAATGTATATGTCCTCATTGACTATTCGGTTCTTTAAACTATAAACAAATCCTTGACAAACCAAACCTTTTATATACCCCCCCCCCCCCCCCACACACATACACACACGCAAGCAAAGCCACATGAATTGACATGCGACGAATGAGGTAGTCAGCCATGCGATAGTGTAATCTACTAAAGTCGAACTTGAGTCCATCGATATATATAAAACGCTATGGTACGCGGTGGCGAAAAAGCGGTTATTTATCTTTTGCTGATGACAACGAGTGGTTTGTTTAGAAAATCAAACCTACTAAACCTTACTTTAGCCGGCTTCATTATTCGTTGCGGTATTTTTCTCAAAAAAAATGAGTTGAACTTGTGATTACAATATTTTGATCTGATGATTTTTTGATGATGTAACAATGATTTTGTTGATGTAACGGCGTGTCGTGATGTGACATTTCATTCATTGATCGGATTAAGGGACACGTTGAGGTGTAAAAATCGCTAACTTTTCGCCAATCTTTTGCCTTTTTTTTTTCTTGCAAAAAAAAATGAGTTTACAGCGTGAAATTTTTAGCCATGGTCAGTTGTATGTGTGTCTTTTAAGAGTTAAGTCTTTTGATTCAGTTACTGTAGTATCTCCGAACTCTGAAATTTAGAATTGTGTATATAAAGAAGTTTTCGATGCTCAAATTAAAAATATATATATAAAATATTTTGATAATTGTGAATAGTGTAAATATTTTTAATATAATATGTATACACTTTTTTTTAATTTGAAAGAGTATCCAGTAACTATTGTGTGCATGCAAATGTTTTATATGCATGATGCTGAAAAAATACCTCTGTTTTCATATTTCTAAATGGTGTCGTGTCCATATCTTATGATATGTATATATATATTTTTTTTATTTAAAAGTACTCAGTTCTACGTGGAGAAGTTTTTATGCATAGTATGTATACATATAATGCCGAAATTCATTTATTCTAATACGCATATATTTTACAGAGAAGACATTAGAGCGCAGATGCTCTTCGCGGGATCATCTAGTTTTGGTATAAAACTCGCCGTGTTGACGTTTCCGTGTGCTTCCTGTAACCTTCCGTTTAAGCAATTTCTTATGAAGATTCACCTCCCGTATACAGCGACTTTTAGCGATTGTGGTGATTTTTGCAACCTTTTATTATTCTACGTCAAATTTTGATATTTTAGGTCCAATTGTTGCCAAATCGGCCTCATTTTTAATTATGCCCACTCTGTTTCTAGCTTTTTTTTTTTTCTCACTGTTTCAAAAGTTGTAAGAATTGCGATTAACATTTAGGGTTTTATCACAATAAAAGTTATTTAATAATCGAAAGAAATATCTCTCTCTAAGGTGAGACAGTTAAATAGCAATTCTTATAATGGATCTTCTAATTCAATTCTATAATTCTACAGGTATCTCGTAACTGTGAGAAAAACAGTGCCATTCAAATAGCCTGTGCGCATGCTCTTCGGCACCACAGTGATTTGTCTTCAGTGAAACTATGGATGCAGAACAAAACTCAAAATTCCGACTGCGATGTGACAGAAGCAGTCGTTGGATCACTGCTAGACAAAATACAGGAACAGCAAATGGTCGGAGGTATTTCTTGTTTTATTTTTTTTTCTCCAATACAATTCTAATCATTTTCGCAGTAATAATTTTTATCAACGTCGTTTTAAATGCATTTTACAAAGTGTTAAAAGCCTTATCAGACTGAGAAGGTAAACTTGAAACTTCAAACACGGCAGGTTTTTTTTTTTTTTTTTTTTTTTTTTTTTTATATACGAAGAGAGAAATCTGATTATGAAGGGTTGCTATGTATTTCATAGAAAAATTCATGTAAAAACCCCACCAGATTCGGAAAGGAGGCGAGACTTTGAATGTTATAGCAGCTATTTTGATTATCTACTATCTAATTGTGTGTATTTATCAAATTATTTTAAATCCCAATATTGCCAATATTGCTTCACTTTGATGCACAATAGACAATAATATATTAAATTTTTCGTTTTATGTTAAAAAAGTTTCTGTAATAAACTGAACCTTCTGAAGACTATCTTTTGAAACGTCAGTAGCACTGTTGACTTAAACACCATATGCAAATTTCGTGCGAATTGGTCAAATTTACGTAAGTTAAAGCCTATAAACTATAATAAAGCCGCTGCGGTCGTCCGATGTATTAAACACCCCGGCACTCCCATTCCCGCTGGTCGATGTCTGAAATTTATTGAATTCGGATTTTAAATTTTTCCAGTGTCCTCTTCCGTGATCGGGCCTACTACCGATCCGGTCGATAACTGATCGCGCGCGCCGCTTGTTTCGCGAAGTAGCTGCTGGATTACATTGCATTTATCCAGCAACAGTTGCAGGCCGAGATTCGTGTTTAAACATTCCCTCACATGGTAGGTGTAATAGTGATTTTATATCAGATGTGCAAGGTGGTCCATAATTAACACACCAAGGTTTTTTTTCTTAATAGTTTTTGAACCAATAACTTTATATTTAGAAACTTATAACAAAATAAAATTCAAAATGTGCATATCATGTATAAATATAATAAAGAGTAGAACAAATATAATATCTTTGTTTTGTATTTTGGGAGTTTGAAAATTTTGCATAGCTCTCTCTCTCTCTCTCTTTTTTTTTTTTTTTTTTTTTTTTGAGGGTGGGTGACCTTTTTTTTTTAGTTTCCATTAAAAAAGATTAAAACGAGGAGTGACAATTAATGATAAGGATTATAAAATCGTCTATATTAATTTGAAGTTTTTAAAGCGTGTGCCCATGCAAAATATCTGGCTTTCATTTCGAATATATATATATATATTTTATAGTGATTGATAAAATTTTGATATTTGATCGAAATCAGGGAAAATTTCTCCGTTACAATTAACTGTCGAATAACGAGCCTTTCATTAAAAAAAAGTCATGTTTTTTATAAAGTAAAAATTTATTGGTCTATTTTTCTCGTTTTTCGAAAATCTGAACCGGTCCGACAGCGGGCGGAAGCCCGCTGTTATACTCTGTCATAATAATATCTGTCATGTGGACTAAATGCGATATTAAAAAAAAATCAATTTCAAAATTACACATGCTGTATAGAGACCTTCAAAATGCTAGACGCCAGATTAATTTTCTTTTTCATTCTCTAATGACGTCATATTATGCTGCTTTCTATATTTACACATACTCATACACCTTGTATTATTGAGAAATGCTTGAAAATTTCCGTTTTATTACCAATATGCCGTCATATTAACTTTTTTTTTTCAATTGGTAAAACTTTTTATTTCATTTTTATTTTTTACGTGGAAATCTTTCAATAGAAAATTAATTATTGTAGAAAGAATTTTATTGTGGATTTTTAATTGTTGGCAACTGTTATAACGAAACATGTTTAAATTTAATAGGAAAAGGCTGTTAGGTTTTTGGATTTTTATCTCTATATATTAAAATAATACGATTTTTTTAAATTTTATGATTTTGTGCTTCATAGTAGGTATTCAGCTTTTTGTACACAAAATTTCATGACTGTAAGTTGTATCGTTTCTGAGAACCGGCTCTGTGACAGACAGGCAACGAAGCGGGACTAATAGGGTTTCGTGAGATGACCGAAACTCTAAAAACAAGCAGTCACATATTATTTTTTTTTTTACAATCTATAAAATATTTCAACGTGTGCGCTCTTTTAGGCTTGAATCACATCTAAATTGTTCTCAATTTCATTCTTCACATTGTAATATGGTAATGCATTGAACAATCATCAGAACGAAAAAGAACATCCTATATATTTTAATCGACAAATTATCGATAAATAATCGACAAATAATCGTTTTTCGCGGGGAAAAACGAAAATAGCTATTCAATTGAGAATTATGTGAATTAACTGTACTATAGTAATGGTTTGTAACTGCTTGCCTTGCATTTTGATTTCTTTTTAGTTGAATGTATAGAACTCTAATGTTACAGTAAAATAGATTCTAGTGCAATATATAACAATACATTTCGGTGTATCCAATATGCTGGAAAAAACCAGTAAGTAACAACTGCCGTTCCTCAATGTATGAAAAATGTTTGGAACTAAAATTTTTTAATGTTGTTATCGACCATGGGGAGCATTTCCGTCCAAACCTCACTCTTCTACTCCGATTATTTTGTTTTTCATTGAATTTTAAAATGTGTCAATGACTTTTGTCCTATTTTTTATTTTTGTAACTTTTTAGAACAAGTGACGTTGTCAAGAGGCGATGGTAAATAAAGTTTCCCTGATCACCAGTTACTTACGGAAAGGGTCAAGGGGGACTGGTATGCCGGACCCTAAACCAGAGGCGTGTAGATAAATTGTAAAACTCTGTACAAATATGCAACCTGCAAATTACGTTTATTAACCTCTGCATACACTGTATTGTATATGCATATACTTGGCCCCTATAAATAGGCTTCTCGCTGTGTTATTTTTAGCTTAATTCTCGGCACAACTCTACCTTTTTTCCCCCTGTGCTCGCCCCTGCTCTGAACTGAAAAGTGTCCTCTGAAATGTTGATTTAACATATCACATATGTAGGGACTATGCACAGAGGACGCATATTGTTTCTCATTATTACTGTCAACAGCATTCTGTCTATTCTATGGCACTACATTTCTAATAAACATACATACATCTCCTAAGTCATTAAATCTCCAAAGAAAACGTTGATGGAATGAGTAGTACTTTGCAATGTTATCAACTTACATAAACGCACACTAATGCCCTTTTATATGGCATCTCCAAATTTTGAAGTTTCTGTCACGAATTGTAACTATTGTGAGGTTTATATCATGAAACCTTATACCATAAAACAATTTGAAGATACATTATAGCCAACTTTAGAAAACATGTGGAAAGGGATGCTAGTTTCGAATTCTATCTGACACCGTAATATTTTCTAATTAAAATTGCATATACCTATATATACCTAAATTATAGAAAAAAATTACATATGTAAAAATATTAAAATTATAAATTATTAAATAAATCCAACTTTTAACTTTTCAGATACTTCTAACTGGCCACGAACCGGCTTCAACCAAGTCGATGAGAACCTGAAACAATTACTCGTAAATTCTCGTTGCTCTGTAGAAGATATAATTCTATATTTCAGCAAAAAGAAAGATCCCATAGCAAATGGTATCGCACAAAATTACTTTGGTCCGGAAGTCGAACCCTGGAATCCTGGTACTAGAAGCAGGCAGAAGAGAGCACTTTGGGACAACCTGAACTGCAACGAATGGACAGAGGACAACAAATTCCGCCCCATTCAAGACAAAGAAGATTTTGCTACTGATCGAGCCATTTATAACAAACGAAAAAGTTGCTTAGCCTTCAGAAAACTTGGTATGAAAGGAGCCAATGCTGAAATTTATGCTGGTAAGTACATTGTTAAAGATTTTAGTCCAAAAGTTGAACTATTCTATGGTGTAAAGTAATTTGAAGAACCAAAATATCGTTTTTCTTAACCCCTTGTGGTTATATTTATTTAAATTAGTTGTGTACTTAGAATGATTCTTTAACTCCATCTCTTATGCATTAATCACCTCACACTCGTGATTTATTCACAATATATATATTTTACTTACCACAAGTCACACTCGTGATTGATTCACAAAACAGAATTTACTAAAGTGTCGAAGCGTTCCTAAATTTTTCAACATTTCCTACCACTATATCAAATCAAAAATATTCATGTTAGATTCCTTTAACATCTGCATTAGAAGTCTACAATAAAGATTATCGTTTTAAAACAGTGGTAGCAAAGTGAGAAAATTTTAAGAACGCTGAGATCCCTGATTTACTTTACACGAGTCACACTCGTGATTAATGCAGAAAAAATTTTCTTCATGGTTCAACTTAAAAAATTATTTTTTGAAGTTTCACCAAAATATGGAACTATTTAACAGCCAATCAGAAAAAATAGTTCTATATACCTTTGTCCCCCTGTGCTTGCCCCTCTCTGAACTGAAAAGTGTCCTGTAAAATGTCGATCTAATACACAATATATGTATGTAATGGCTATATACAGAGGACGGTCTGTATGCTGTATGCTTCTATGCTCTGTATGTATACTCAGTATGCTGCTTTAGAACACGAAGGTATCCCCCTGTTTGTCGAGTCGTTAGGACGCTGTATAAGTCAAGAAGTAGTGTCTGGGTCAAATCTTGACCAAGCTTGGATGCTCAAAATGTGTCGGATTCTACTCTAACCTATACCTGCTGTCAGCGATCTCACAGACCGTTGCTTTTTTTCAGTGTTCACAATTTAACTTGCAACTTTCAGTTTAACTGTAGATACTAGTGAAATTTTGTTTTGTTTTGACTCTTTTTACTATCACTGGATATGTCTGAATAGGTGGGTTTTAATTATAATAATAATTGTGTACATACGTAATACTATTTGCAATGCTACATAAATATTGGTAAATAAACAGTATCCGATCAGTTAATCGCGAGTTTTTATTCATTTTTCTTTCAAACGGTCTCACAGACCCTACACAGTAGCTATGTAACAATGTCTGTGACAGTCAGTTAAAGGTGAACAAGAATGAAAAATCATGCATCAGGCATAGATTATAAACACTTTACAACAGTAACAGACTATTATTTAGAAATTTCATTTTTTCACACAGTGAAATGAGATGTGTAAATAAGCAACTTAAAACACACATAATTCAGTAAATATCTATTTTCAGCAATAGATGTCCATTAGGGTTACAAATTCTGTCGTGCAATCCGGTATATGATCTATAGCATTTAGACACACCACGTAATACACTAAAAATTAGATAAGCTTAAAAATGCATAGCACAATTGAAAAGGCACTAGCAGCGATTATCGATCCTAGTCAGTCCTGTGTCTGTGTTTTTGTGCGTCTGTCAATGAACGATATATGCTACCCACTCCATAATCTATAGGAAATATGTTATAGTGCATCACAGTGCTCATTTTTAATTTCATTATGTTTGAAGTATCATAACATCATTGAAATGGAAAACAATCCATTTTTCCCATAGATCCTAATGTAATGGAATTCTTTTGTGCGTCCCTGTAAACGAACTATAAATGCTACTTACTCTATACTCCTGAGAAAGCATGTGGTAGTAGACCTCAGTAATACATATCAATCGGTTTGAAATATCTTAACATCGACGATATGCACCGCAAACGGTTTTCCCCGTAGACCTTAATGTAACTGAATTCCTCTATGTGTTTATGTATATGAACCATAAATGATACACACTTCATTTTCAATATAGAACATTCTATACAAAACCGCAATAACATATAAAAATTACATGGCAATCCGAGTGTATTTACGAGAGTTATAGCACGGCCTGTTGAATACTCATAATACAGGGTTATTCAAAATGAATCATCCGATTTCAAAATACTATATTTTCATAAGTAAATGGCACAGAATGATAATTAATACATGAATAGAAAGGGAAAATATTGAAGACATTTTTACAAGTGTTCGATACAAGTTCTTTTAGTTACACGTAATGTCAAGACGGTATGTAAATTCCTGCCAAACTCGTTGTAAAGTGCCATTGGTAATTGATTTTACAGCAGCAAAAATCCGTTATTTAAGTTAACATAAACTTTATCTTTTATCAACACCCAAAGTAAGAAATCGCATGGGTGACCCAGGTGACCAGCTATGTAACATCAAGTCATCTCGTCCACTGCGACCGATCCAACTGCCGGTTAGCTCCGTGTTAAGGAAGCGATGAACCTCTGTAGCCCAGTGGGGTGGTGCACCCTCTTGTTGGAAAACGAAGTTGGAGAGATCTTTCTTTATCTGGGGGAAAAGCCAAATTTCCAATATATTCAAATAGGTACTGCCAGTGACTGTTTTTTCAGTAAAAAAAGAAAGGTTCATAAATCATTGAAACGGACATCACAGAAAAAAACGTTCACCCCTTCCTCTATAAAACACACTCTTACTCAATAAAATCTCAATTTAATAAACTATTATATTTCAATTTATTCACAATACAACAAAAGGCACCACTCATGGTACTTCAGGTAAACAAATCCATCTTACGAGTGATAAAAAGAACGCAGACAATAAAACGCATTGCCAAAACACAAGGTATAAATATGACACACGGCCAGACAGAGAGACAAACCGAGATCATAAACACTTTTCTACTATGTTGAAAAGTGTTAAAAAAAAAGAAAAAAATGGACTCTCGGGAAAGCCACTTGGTACAATAATTTTTCGCCAATACGAATGCCGGTAAAAACAATTTCCTCCTTTCATGCTGTAAAAAGCTGGAACTTTGCAAGACGTTTAGTCAAAATTGCTTTATGCTAATAGCTAACGAAAACCTATATATATGTATGCTTACTCATTTATTACTATGAAGCTGTGACTGTGGCAAATACAGTTTTTGGTAAAATATTTCCCTTCTCTAGTGCTACGCGATGGATTAATTATGTTATTATTTATTCTTGTTTAAGTACCACTGCTATTATTGCTTACTGAAGCAATTTTTTAGAATTTCTAGTGATAAATTTAAATATAACGTGAAAATATAACTAAATAAAATGTCTTTTATAATTTTTTTTAATCGGATTTTGTAACACTGCAGCATCTATATACACTATATACCGCTTCTGGTCTTGCAATTCAGGCGTGTACATTTCTTGCCTATGCTGTGTAAATAGATTATGGGTGGCATACGTAACTATAAGAATTTATTGCTATGGACCTCGTGTGTGAAAACTCCCTACTCTAAAGTTAACAGTTTAGGAATTTTTTATTGGATAATGATGAGAGGAGACATTGCATATATACACACACAAAGCCACTAAATCTTTCATCGTTTAATTATATTTAGAATTTTCTAAGTATACTTCTAAACTTCTAAATAAACAATTAAGATAAATAGATGTATCTGTTTTTATAGGTATGTTTGCGGGATTGAAGGAACCAAGTGATCCACCTAAATACAAGCTTTTTACGAAATTCGTGTCTGGGCTTAATTTCTTAGGAAATGAAATGGAAATCGGCTCATTCTACTTTTATCATCGCAGTGGTAATACAAAAGCTTACGTTCGAGTAAGTATGAATTGATGTGTATACAAAATAAAAGTTCAGATTTTTTAAAAATATAATGTGTCAATTAGAGTCCTGTGTCGGATCCTGTTGGTTTTATTTTTCCGCAATGGGTCGGTTTCAGATCGAGTTGATTCTAATTCATTTTGCTGTGCGGGTGGAGTTGGGATCGTTATGAATAAAAATTCTTTTATTTCTTTGATTCGTATTTGGGTTCGGTTTTAGTTCTTATACACTCTCAAAAATGAATACTCAAATTTCAAGAAATTTTCTTCGTTTTTGACAAAACGGTTTCCTGCAAAATGCTCCGAGCAAACATTTCGTCAAATCGAGTAAATTTGCATCCTCAAAATTACGAAGAAATCAGTTTCGTCAAATTGTTTCTTTGACGAAAGTTCCAAAAAAAGGTTGGTGCTGCCATCTATCGGAATTTTTAGAAGCATCTTTAATTGACTAGGGCAAAAATAAGATAACTTAGGATTCGAGCGGATTCGAACACGCGATGTTTAGCTTGGCATCTAAGTTCTTTAACCACTTAGCTAGCGGGACTTCGGAATTATTTGATTTTAAATGTATTTATGGGATGTTGATGTGTGTTTATATTTTTAGAAAGCAGATTGTATTTTTATCGGTGCTGTTATACTTTCTGCATGTTTTAATTATTAAGGCTAGATTATTATTATGGTTTTTCTATGGTTAATAAATAATTAGAAAATGGCTTGATTAATATAATTTATGAGAGAAATTCCCTTTGTTCAATGAATGATTAAAATATGGTCTAATTAATTTGTTGATCAGAAATAATTAATTTTGAAGTGCATATTTTGGAGGCGAGTTCATCAATTTTAGCGGATAAGATTACTGTTTATAGCGGGGGGTCAGTTATACATATTTTAATTTTGATTGTTATATGAATATATTTCTTAAATAAAAAAAAGCTCCTAAAATTGTGATTTTTTTTTTAACCATTGGGAAAATGTTGATGCTTTTGGTCGAAAATGGACCAAATGATGTTCGCATTTTACTATTTTAACCGTTTTTAACGAAATTCTGTAACTTTAGAATAATTTTTTAAGCGTTTTTAACGAAATTCTGTAACTTCAGAAAAATTTATCTTTGAATAGCCCTGTGAGCGTTTTGAAAAAGGGTAAAATTGTAATGCTGTTTTCTTTACATTTTGTTTTAAATGCTTAAAAAATATGGTTCTTTTAGCATTATAAATAAAACTTAATTACAAATATGAATGTAACCCTTGAGAGTGTTAATCATTCTTCAATGTTTTGAAAATTCATTAAATCTGTAGAATTATATTATCTTAAACATTGCATATATTGCAGTGAAACCTGGAGCTTAGTGAACGGAATATTACGTTCCACACGCTTAGAGGGATAGACAATAGAAATGCATAAAATCGTTACAAAAAGGATAGACGCAAATTATCAGATATAAAAAATAAAGTAGAAATTTGGTACATTCCTGTTATAGCGGCCCCCAAGGATGAAATATTTTTGTTTCTGTTTTCATTAATATATTGTAAATTTAATTAATATATTGTAAATTTAATACTTTCGTGTAATTTTTTTTTTTGAACGATTTTTTAACAAAAATAATCTGGCCGGGAATGGGGAAACATTTTTGTCAAATATTTGAGATTTTCCATTTCATTAAAAATCACTTAATTTTGAGACGAAATAATTGTCAAAAATGACGAAATATAGCTCAAGAATTTCGGAATCGTCAAAAGTAAGAGTTTTATTTTTGACAGCGAGGAAACAGTTTCGTCAAGATATTTGAGGATTCGCGTTTCGTCAAAAACCACATGACTCTGTGACGAAATGATTGTCAAAAATAACGAAATGAGGCCTGAGGATTGCAGAATCGTCAAAATTGAGTGTTTTATTTCTGAGAGTGTAGGTCGCATTTGACAATACCTGATTTTTTAGTTAAGTACATACATGGTGTCCCAAAAAGATTAAAAGACGCTTTCATTTTTTAACTGTTAGAGGTAAGTGGGAAATATGATTGAAAAAATGGTCAAAATAAGTCAGGAAGTAAGATTATGTTAATGAATTAATCCTTCCATTATTTTTTAAGTTAAACTTTTTCATTTTTATACGACCCCTCTAAACTTTAATTATTTTTCTCTAAAAAGAAGTATTACAAAAAACCGCATTCTTGTATCTTTAGAATTAACTAAATTACAATAAAAGAAAGAAGCTGACTTACACCACGTTTTCATATCATTTAAAAGGCTATTTTATCAGTAAAAATAGAAACCGTTCACAAATTGATGATGGCGTTCTTTAGATCAAAAATATATTAATAAGTGTGAATAATTGCATCATAAATACACTAAAATCATTACACAAACAGCTATCTTGAAAAGAGACAAATGTAGTTTTGTACAAATGAAAAGAGACAAATGTAATTACTGTTAATGTAATTACTGTAAGCCTAAAAACAACTTTAGGGTAAGACTAATGCGGGTGATTAAAAAAAATCGCGGCACCCATCCACTACTGGACATTGCCCCCTTTTCACTCTATGGATGCCTGAATCGGTGAGATTCGCAACCCCACACATGGGTGCGAGAGTGGCCGGACAGGCTCGGTTCATGAGCGACAGTCCGTAACATCCTCGACGCCGGGCTTGTCTGGAAAGCTCATAGGAGCAACCAGGGCCCAGCGACTAGTTAGGGGCTCCCTCTCATGATTTGCTATATCCCAATTCGAGATCGAGAATAACTCACACGAGTAATCTCATGTCTCTCTTATCGGGAATGGACAAACACATCTTAAAAACTAGGTTAGTAAACACAGATAGGCTAAAAAAATAGGAAGGGGTTCCGACCCCCGTCACGCTGTCGGGTGACCAGGCCGCCAGAGCCGTAGGGCCGGGAAGAAATTCATACATCATTTTCAAAGTGTTTCTCTCATCTTCGATACAAACCCAAACTTTTCTAATAATGCTTCAATAAATATTTTGCAATTCATTGCCACTAATATTACTGCTTGCTATTATTATTATATTATATTTTAATTATATTTCAATTCAGGTCAGCTGGATATATATCATAGCCCGTGCTTCCCTTTTCTTGTGATATCTCATAGACTTACATTTCTAATTTGATATATGGTCCCCATTCACAATTCTTAAGTCGTTCACATACTTAAGTCGTGTTTACTTAAGTCCTTCAAGTTTCAGAGATATAGATATGCAGTTTTTTGCAATGATATTGTTGCAGAAAAATGAACAAAATTTTAAATGACCAATTTTGTTTAGGTTGGACGATCGTATAAAAATTTAAAAAGCGTAACTTTTTGAAAATTAGTGGCGTGACTATTTCATTACTATAACCCAATGACAGGACTATTTCATTAATTTAATCTTATTTCCTACCTTCTATTAACACTTTTGCAGTTCACAATATCTACTAATATCGAGCAAGCAAAAAATTAAAGTGCGTTTGAATCTTTTTTGGGACACCCTGTTTATGAATATGAATACTTCAGAATATTCATTTAATAGTTCAGAAAAAAAAAATTCAGATGAAAAACTGAAGCTTTTTATATGAACGAATATTTATTTACAAATAAAACTGTTATTAGAGAAGTAATTATAGACTTGTATGATTGTAGATTAGGGTGACAATTTTTATAACGCGATTTTTTTTAAATCTTGAAAAAATTAAAAATTAAAAACTTTTTAAGCTTTATTTATTTATTTGTTCCACGAATTTATCGCCTTCCTAAAATGTAATTGCTGTTTTAAATGAAAACCTGCAGAAATTTCAAGCTTTAAATTTTAGCACGTGCTCGAATTTAGAGTGCATTTGGACACATTTCTGTAGATCCATAATTGCAATTAAATATGATATTAATTTTTTTATTTAATTCGGGTTCAGGTGGATTTGGGTTTTAAGTATTTTGGGATCATTCGTTTTGGATTTGAGTCGACAAAAATCGTTTCTGCAGATTCGAGTCGGTAGAAATTGTGTTTGTGTTATCGGGACTGATTACAGATCGACAAAAAAATTGTTTTGCCAGGTTCGGGTCGAATTGCGAATTAACTTCAAGTTAATTATTTGGTTTTGTTCCCCGTGTAGGACTCTAGTGTCAGTTCTGTGATTTTAATACCGTTGCTACACTACCATTTCTCATTTCACGTTTCCTTTTCTCCTCAGATACTGGGACAAACTCGTCAAGAATTCACTCACGACGGTTGTACGCCAACGGACCTCAAGTACCGACCTATTAAGCATGTCCCACTCTATATGGTCAATATCGGCACTTTTGAATTGAGTCTGGGAATTCACCTCAGCAGCCAGTTAGCAATGGACACCGAGTGCCCTGGACAAAATGTTTATCAAATGGAGCCCCTGACGGACGTCAGAATTGGAGGAGAGGCTCTTGGGACTGTTGCAGTAAGGATTTAATTGAATAATTGAGAATGTGAACGACTCTTTTGCAAATGATTACCTTGGAATAACAGGGTGCTAACTGACAAAATCCACTGTAATGGGATGACGTCATCTACTTAGTCCCTTGTCTAGAATTTGGGCTGATGTACAATTCAATCTAACGAGCATTTTGAAAGTTAGCGAATTTGAAAAGGCTTTTTTTTTCCATAGACAACAGCAATGCTGCCTGTGGAATAATGAAATTTCTATTTCATACTTCTCAAAAGAGTGCTCGGAACAGTTAAAATCTTGTCATTCCATGGTAATGAATTGCTGTTGTCTAGGACAATAATGCTACTTTTCCGAAGAAAATAATTTTATTATTTCAAGCGTAAAATTTCCAGAACTTCTCGCTTGGATTTCAAAGGTAAACACACTGCTATTTATCATTTCCTTGTAAAAGTAAAGCCTTTCTTAGAAAACACTGTGAAAAAAAATATGCTTTAAACCGATTTTTGGCAAGATAGAGAAAATTACCTTGCAAGAGAAGAAAATCTTCATACATCTTTTCTGGAAATCTATTCAGTGTTTCATACACACAAGAAATGTTTTCAATATTTATATTATTTATTTTATACAAAGAAGCCATTTATCTACTTTTATATACAAACAGAAGTAATTTATCTAATGCATGTAATTAGGGACAAATTTTTAAATACACATATAAACAAGCATAAAAGTTCATCAGGTTTGTTTCCATAGCTGTTTATATAGAGAAATACGATAGTTTTTGAAGAACATTTACAGACATTCATTATTCTTGGATGATAGCTTAAAAGAGAAGCTTCGAATGTGCATAAATCCCAATTTACACCACACACGCAAAATAATAATAATATGTAAAAGTACTCACGATAGTACTTGCAATTATATAAGGAAATATTCTAGAAATGATCTACTGGATTGCAATTTGGGAATTTCATAACGAACACGTCAGTTATTTCGCTCAATCTTCTTACAATAACCCTTGGTGAGATAAGGTTGTTTCGGAGTACAGTTTTTCCTATTTTCCTTCAGTGTCGATACGGCCTTCTTTCCGACACATTTTTCTTTAAACTAAATTGTCCTCTTTTTCTAAAGTTTGACAACGATCACAAGTAACAAAAAAATACTAAATACATGCTTTTCCCATTTAAAATAACATAAGGTAATCTAATTTCATAACTTTTTTTTTTCAGATGGCCCGAGGAGGAGCTAGTCTAGGAGGAAATTTTAATTACAAGCTCCAGTTTACTTTTACCCCTACTCCTAATATGTGTCTTTCAGGAAGCCATGGATACGATCCCATGAACATCAGTTTCGAAACTTTTTACCAGGTAAAAGATACCTTAAGTAAATAAGGTACCGCATTGCCTTTGATACATCTAATGCATTAGTGTTTTTAAAAATAATTTAGTTTAATCGAACATATTACAATGAATAGTGTTATTATTGTTGTTTCTAATGCCCCCTGTTCGACCCAGACAGCAGACCAGGTCCCGAAAGCCCTTAGCCGTCTAGATCTAGACGCTCTTAAGCAATCCAAGTTTCGAGGCTCCCTTTCCCATCTCCGATTTTCACACCCAGATTTCAACTGCAATAATTTAAATTTAATTTTTACGTATCAAATTATCAAGTAACTCAAGTTAGAATTGAAAAAAGAACGGTGCATTAATTTAATTGTGAATCATTTTAAAGGATGTATTTCAGTAACGAGTATGAAAAAGATACAACAATAATTATATTTTCTTATCAGGTAAAATAAATTGCTATGAAAATTATTTAAAGATTTTTTTTAATTTGGGATTTATATATAAAATATATTTGTAATTAATTTAACATCTGATTAAAAACTCATCTATAGAATTCGAACATCGTATGTCTGATATTGGTTTCTCCTTTCAGAGTATATTGTTAGGGAAAGAAATACGTGCACACACCTCTATCATCTATATAAAAATGTTTTAAAGAGAATTCTTGGGACTTCAAGACGTTGAGGTTTGAAAAAAAACATATTTAATTTTTTTGCCTATAAAAATTCTTCACTATTGGGATATTTTTCTTATAAAACATATTCTGAGCAGATAATTAGATATGTTTCAATTTCTCAGACCATGCGATTTTTAGGTCTAAAAGATGCGGCGAATATAGACAGCCACCTGTTCTACCAATTTGATAACCTAGCACTGCGGAAGACTAACTGGGCCTCATCGTTTTCTCCACAATTTTTATGATTATCAGAAAGGGATGGGGTATTTCCTAGTTCAGTATCTCTCTCCCACGTACCGAAGAATCTCTATACGATTGATTTTACGTGCAGATACAGGGCATCCACACGGAGGCAACTTTAGTACAGTGCTCCTAGAAGTCATTATCTGAAGTACTGACCACGCTCTTTGTTGCTATACTTCGGGGTTCGTTAAGCTCAATAGATTTTAAAATATCAAGTTTAATGCGCTATCCACTGATATGAATCTAATTACATCTCCTGTTTTCCTCTCTACAAAAATTCTCGACGCACGTATTAGTTTCTACCGCGAAATGCTTTCACTGGGACTTTTGTACAGAAGACAGGAAGTGTAATTCAATTCATTGTAATTTACAACTATAGTATGTCAGTTTCCGATTTATTGTAAGATTTTTTCACCAGACATTTCTCGGGTGTTTTTTGTTATAATGCGCTGGTATGAAACACACGATAAAATGCGTTATAATTTATTTACATTATGAAGAACAAAACCACAACCGTCTTCAGTTTTATTTCTATGTAAAATTACAAAGTCTTCTGTATTTTTATGCATGTAAATTTACAGCGTCTTGGGCACAGAATCTCAGTTTTCAGCTCCCTGTAAATTTACATAAGATTTAAAATAAATTATTACCAGTAGATTCTCCGTTATTTTAAAGAAAATTGTTCAATGATACATTTTGGTCCCTTCTGTATAATTATATTTTCTGCTGTTTTCCTTTATTCATAAAGTGCACTTTGAGACTATTTTCATCGCATAGGCCCCGTTTTAAGTTGCTTGTTTTATCCAATTAAAATTTTGTTTTCTTAGTCCTTTTTTGTTATCTTAGTTCTTATCAATTTATTTTTTTAGGTATGGAATTCAGTCAAAGATGATTGGGGAAAACGAAGATTTTGGAAGCCTAATTTCCTCTCTTGGGACCTCAGAAATGGACAGTTGAAACCGTGGTTTGAAGACACGTGTATTCGAACAGAAAATACTGGAACATCGATAAACATTGAAAGAGAGATAGAATGAGTAAAAATCAGTTGTAATCACCATCTGCACGCAATAAGAGTTGCCTTTGAGTGATAGGACAGTGCATTATTTCAAGGAAGCTAAAGTTGTTTCTAGAAAGCTGTAATACATAATTAATGATGGCCAGTGACAAGTATTTTGATGAAAACAGAAGACATATGGCACATTTCCTTTTGTTTTGAGATTTTAAAAATGTTGCTTTGTGTTGTTAACTTTTCTTAAATAGAGTGATCTTTCAGAAGTCGAACATAATTTTCTCCAAGAAATTTTTCGGCTTTTTTCGATTTTTAGGTTAAATTTTGCCGTAAAAAACAACTTAAAAGGGAAATAATGCTTAGAGGGCTAATATTTGTTGTTGTTCTTTTCAGAAAGCGGTGTTCATGTAAATCGAACTTTCAACACATTGTCCGGGGATCAAATCATGATATGATCGGGGATATGATTTGATCAGTTTTAAATTATTCAAACGTCAAACTGTTCGACTTTGAAAGGTACACTGTATTTAAAATTTTGATGATATCAAGCTCTTTATCAAATTGTCCACAAAATTCTTATTTTGTGTCGATTACTCTTGAAATCTAAATATGTGAAACATGCTATCTCAAAACGTTTATGTCGGAACATCACAATGAAAATGTAAAGCTTTATCGATTGTATACACTCAACGCATTAAAGCAAAATCATTCATACTCATGTCCATCGGTCTAAAGTTATGAAATATAGAAATGCGCACATCCATATGGCTTATTATCTTTAATGTATTGTATGTTGGTATAATGTTTTCCTCTTTTCATTGTTTTATGATTTGTTCCCCTTTTCAGCATGTTATCTTTAACAGCAAAACAATTTAGGACCAACATTATTTGAATATTGTATTTTCTGTAAGTCTTGGCGCAATATTGTCATGAAATATTCCCCCAACATTGGTTTGTTTACATTTTTCTAATATTGCACCAATATTGGCTAAAAATATTTTTTTTTCATTTTATTCTTATATTTCAATGTAAATGAATAAAAAAATGTTTAATTTTCTTTCCGTAAAAAATATATGTCGCTTTAAGGAGTAACACTACATCCAACGTCTAAAAAATCGCGTTTTTTTTTTTTTTTTTTTTTTTTTTTTGAAAAAATAATACATTGGAATGAAAGTTGTCTTGAAGATATTTATTAAATCAATCTTTAACATCACTATAAAAATTTATTTTTCTTTAATGACAATTTTATGAAGATTGTATCATGCTTTGAAACGAAACGTGTATTTGAATTTGACTTGCCAGCGTCATTAACATTAACAATTTCAATAGTATCGCCTCCAAAATTTAATCACACATTCTCATCATTTTCCTCTTTTTCCACAAGATCATTATGATTGATCAAGTATTTTAATTTTTAAACATTGTACATTATCAAATGTTTATACGGAAAAACGTACCCATTTTTGCATGATTGTCATTTTTACAAATACCAATATTTTTTAAAGTTCCGGTTTACTTCGTATACAAATTTGATGTAGATTAACAGGAAAAAAATATTGTTCTAGGTTCACTTGAAGAGCACGTGCTCTACAAGCCGCATTTTTAACATTACCATCTTGCCACAGCTTCAGTGCAGTTACTTTGTTTTTGTTTTTATTATTTAGAGCAGAAAAACTTATTGATGTTTAAAGATTGATATAATAAATACCTTCAACCCAATTTTCATTCTAATGTATAGTTTACTCAAAAACAAATTGTCAAAATAAGTAGGTGTCAGAAGTAGTGTTATCCATTAACAGGGCGTGACAAATGCGGACGCCAGGTTACCAATGGCAACCAAAGTTTGTTAATGGCAACCAAAGTTTGTCGTCTGTGTGTCTTCATTGTATCATCGAAAAGTGTATGAAGTTATGCTTCAAATTTAACCTCATTTTTTTTTCTATGTTTTTGGCTATGGCAAGCAGGTTCTATTAGAATTTGGGGATATTTCGACGAAAGGAGGCGCTGCGATCGATATTTTTGTTCCATTTTCACAATTGTATCATCGAAAAGTGTATGAAGTTATGCTTCAAATTGAACCACATTTTTTTCTATGTTTTTGGCTATGGTAAGCAGGTTCTATTAGAATTTGAGGATATTTTGACGAAAGGGGGCGCTGTGATCGATATTTTTGTTCCATTTTCACTATTGTATCATCGAAAAGTGTATGAAGTTATGCTTCAAATTGAACCACATTTTTTTCTATGTTTTTGGCTATGGCAAGCAGGTTCTATTAGAATTTGGGGATATTTCGACGAAAGAGGGCGCTGTGACAGCCATTTAAAGATTTCAAATTCAAAAAGATGTGCAAATTCAAAAAAATTAGAAATCCTAAAACTTTTTTTTCATTAAATGTTCGGCCTTGATCCGGAGAATCCGGAGCAATTTTTGTTTTTCCTCTATCTTAAACTAGGACTTCCCTCAAAGGGATTAGTCTGAGTGATATTTCTGAGAACATAGGGTTAACAATTACAATATAAAGAAAAAGAGCAAATTAAATGATAGAATTACAAAATATCATATATAAATTCATATACACTGTTAAAAAAATAGAAAAGAAGTACCGTTCATCAGATGTGTTGTCATAATTTTTTTCAACATGTGGCAAAGGATCTCATTTTCTTAAGCGCGTATTGCGCAAAACTTGAAAAAAAAAAAAAAAAAAAAAAAAAAAAAAAAACGCCGGATCTTTTAAAACGCCAAGCTTTTTAAAGTTACGTAATTGGATTTGCAGCCAATAGAGTATTCTATCAAGCGTGGCTTAACGCAAATTTAATTTCATTGTTGCACCTTTTTTGTGTGTGAATTTAAAATTTGTCTTCCTTGATTATATATCTACTAGCCGCCACTGGCGACCAGTTTGGTCTCCCTTAAATGTATGTTAAGCACTGTAACACGTTACTTTTATTCATAATTTATTTTTTTTTCCGTAATCCTTCGCAAAACCGAAAGATTCTAATAGACAAATCAAAAACTTTTTCGATCATGGTAGCATTTCGCATATTTTTTGTTGTTATGTATTTCATCTTTCTTGACAAAAACCGCTTAACCAACTTAAGCATTTATGCTTCATATCCGTTTGCTTATCAGTTGCAATATGCTTGCTAATGAGGAGATTCTTAAACCTATTAAGTAGTTTTCCGTAATTGGATCCATTGTCAAATGGCGTATTTTAGTTAATACGATTTGGTGCATTGAAGTCTATTTTGTGAAAGTCTTTAATGATATCCACCATTTACACTGAACCATATTGTTGCCAATATTTTTTTGTTTGTTTGTTTGTTTCTCGCTAACTTTGGCTGTATACTTGATTACGGGAGAATCAAGAAGAAAATCTATCATTATTCTCATTTAAAACGTCTTGAATAATGTGACATAATCGGAGTGCATATTATAACACGTAATTTTCGAGTATGGTTTGGTGAAACATTGAACTTTTGGAAACCAGTTTTGATAATCACGTAAATATGTCACACCAACATTACCGACTATAATTCTAATTACAGCAACCCGTTTTTTCTCTCTATATTGCAACTCTATAGTTAATATAGTGCCCCGGTGCGTCTACGACAGCTGTTCCATCAGAACATTTGATTTCAAAATAACAGTATCGTTTCTAATTTGCACACGCGAAAAATAAAAGCTGGTATTGGCGAATTTAAAAATTCTATTGGCGAGATTTGCGCCCAAATAACACAAAAGTACTTAATGATGTTATGTATTTTGTAAATGTATATTAAATTACTGCTTTGAAAGCGATTGGTCATTAATAATGGTAAATATGATTGGTGATTAACAATCATTTTCGGTGGTCTCTCTTCCTTTCACGTATAATACGTAAATACCAAATTAACTGACAATTTGTTTCGAAATTTGATTCATTAAATATCATTACATGAGTTGTATTTGTTTACATTCAGCTTACATCAAGAAAAGATAAAGAATGAAGTTGAGTTGTATAGCACATAATTATGGTAAACTTTGATTGTGTCACTGGAACGAATTATTTTTTTGACACCAGGCAGCGCTCCAAAAAATCTTTCATGGAAAACTAACTTTACGAACGATTATCTCCATGGTTTAATGGTTTAATATTTTAAACCTTCACGACGAATGAATCCTTTTTTTTTTTTGTTTACTTTCATGGATAGAGAATTTGAACTGCGAAGCTAATTTCAACTGAAGTTATTGGAGAATATATACATAATTGAACGTAAGTCATCTCTCAAATATTAATTTATTTTGAACGATCTTTCTAAAAATGTCACATATATGAAGTTTTATTCGAAAAAATAATTTTTAATAAAAATGGCCGCCTGGCATATGAAAAAGTGAAACGGACATTCCGGAACTGTTGATGACAGTCACATGACTTACGGTTTTATTATAGAGATTATTTGTATAACTGTTTATAAAAACTCTTACACTTCAAACCACATTGATAGCATGTTTTGCTACAAACCAGATTGCAAAACTATAGTCTAAATTACTATTAAAGTATAGAAAAAATCTTTCGATGACTTCTGTAAAATAACTTTTACATTAAATCTCCATATCGGCAAAATTGAAAATTATATATATTACAAAGTTAAGCTTAACAGATACTTCTTGATTATTCTATAGGAGGCTCTGCCCCCTGCGCCTTTAATGCGCCTTTAATGCGCCTTTACAGCGCCAATCCGCAGACTTTTCTTTTGCCTGTCTGTCTGTCTCTCCACAATCTGTCTGTTTCCCTATCCGTTTTTCTGCCCGTCTCTCTAACTGATTGTCTATCTCTCTACACGTCTCGCTACCTGTCTCTATATTTCTCTACCGGTCTCGCTACCCGTCTCTATATTCCTCTACCAGTCTCGCTACCCGCCAATCTATTTCTCTAACCGTCTGTCTATCCGTCTAACTACTTGTATGTCTAGCCGTGTCTCTATCCACTTCGCTACCCATTTGTCTATCTGTCTCTCTACCCGTCTGGCTATACGCCTCTCTACCCATCTTCTTACCCATCTCCGTACCCATCTACTGTCTCTCTACTCGTCTGTATACCCGTCTCACTATCCGTCTGTTTTTGTACCCGACTCTTCACCCGTCTCTCTATCAATCTCATTACCCGTCAGTCAACTCGTCTCTGTACTCATCTCTCTACTCGTCTCTTTATCTACCACGCTACGCGTCTCACAACCTTTCTCGCTACATTCCAGTCTACCGGTGTCGCTACCCGTCTCGAGACCCATCTCGCTACCCCTCTGTCAACCCTCTTTTTACCTTGCTCTCTAGCCGTCTGTCTATTCGTTTCGCTACCCGTCAGTCTACCTATGTCGCTACTCGTCTCTCTACCCATCTCACTACCCGTCTGTCTACCCGTTTGTTTACTCGTCTTTCTACCTCTCACCACCTCTTCCCAATATTTAAACAGTTCATTTATTATACAGAAGCCGTTTATCAGTTATTAAATGCAAACAGAAGTAATTTATCTAATAAGTGTAATCAGATGCATTTTTTAGGTGCGTTTGTAATTATATAAATACGTAGCACCTATAGTCGTCGTTTGGTCCGTCCGTCATTCCGTCCGTCTGTCTGTCTGTCCGTCCGTCTGTCTGTCCGCATATAACAACGCAAAAACTACCCAACCAAATGGTTTGCAATTTAAAATATATTATCTTTGCAGAATTTTGTCGAGACATTTCAAATTTTATTAAAATCGAATCAAAACTTTAGGAGATATTAATAAAAATATTTATTAAGGAATTTGATTTTTTTTTTTTTATCGGTGCTTTTTTGTTATAGGAGCTTCCGATGGATGTTAAATCGTCAAGCGACCGAGATACTTATTTTATTACAGAAATTAATCTGCAGACGATATAATTCATTTCACAGAATTAAAAATCATCAAGATCTGAATATTTATATAACTGGCTGATACATATATATCTGAATATTTATATAACTAGTTAAGATATTTGTATGAACAGTGTCATAAAATATATACTTAACTAGCTGTTTAACCCGTTCTACGCATGGGATATCATGAATTTAATTCTAAAACGTGCGTACGAACGCACCTCGTTTGTAACGTTTGACGTACAATTTCCAACTTGTTTAAAATACATACATAAACCTGAATAATAATTCATCAGTTTTGTGTTCATAGTTGTTTATATCATTTGACAGTAAATCTCAACTTCTTAAACCTGAATTGTCTCAAGCTTTTTAAAAAAACCACAAGGTCTGTATAACGGCAAAGTACCCTGAGGGCTATATTAGCTACATGTTATTAAGTTTCGTTATCGCGTTTGCAGCCAATTGCTTATGTCAGAAAGCGTGGCTTAACGCCATTTTAAATTCATTACTGTAACTTTCTTTTCTTTTCTTTTCTTTTTTTCTTGGGGGGGGGGGGGGGGTGTAGGGGGGAAGGGTTTCAAATATATACATTTAAATTAAAACTTTTGCCTCCATGCCATTAGTGTTGTTTGTATTACTAACTAATACCTTGTAGACCGAGCTTCATTTGAAACAAATGTAAAAGACTTCTTCTACAGTTTTTTTGTAGGAGAAACTTTCGTAATTGGGCCCAAAGCCAATCGGAGTATTTAATATCATTATTGTAACTCTTATAGAGTTAAAACAATATTGTTGCTAGCTTTACTCTTGTTTGAGACCAACCTTGCATCTGTATCTGAATGGGAAAAAGTTTCGTATCCTATGTCGGTTGGCGAAAAAAATTTTAAATGGTGCCAAAAGGTAGTTTTAGCAACTTACAAAATTTTTCAAGAGAGCGGTAAAACATGTTTTTCAAATATTTACAAACATACGTTTATTAAAGCATGTTTTTGCGCCATCTTAAAAATTTAAGCACGATGCTAAAATGAAATTTTATCGCCATATTCGATATTTTAATAAGTAATGAAAACACATAAACAAACTTATATAACAAACCTAAGAGGCATTTTTGTGATAAATAATTGTTATTGTCAGGGGGTTAAATTGTAAACAATTAATAAACGGCTAGTAAATAATAAATAGCATTTAAAATCTAAGGTACTTTTCGGTTAGCCGAACGCCACTGAAATGTATATATCTATATATACATATATATATATATGTATACATACACACATATATGTATGTGTATATATATATGTATATATACATACATGCATATATAAATGTGTGTATGTATAGATATATGTATATATATGTATACATAGATATATAAATTTCACTGGCGCCCAGCTAACCGAAAAGTACCAAATCTAAAAATGGAGAAGTGGTCCGTATAAAAATTAAGCGCTTGATATATGTAAATCTTTTTTTATTTTTTAATATTTCCGAATGCACAGATAAAAAGGTAAAAATCTCTTTTCCAAATGCCAAATAGAAAATATACAAAATAGAAAAATATCTGCTAAAAAATATATTTACATAATACTACATCTGCAAAAAAATAAGATTTAGAAAAAGTAAGCCAAATCCTTCAGATCCCAACAATCACATCGAAAAACTTATCACCAAAAAAGAACTCGCCAAATCTTACGGCACAGGAGATGGATTTTTCCCTCTGAATGCAGAATATTAGTTTTTTTCTTGTACGATGGGTGATTATAACTGTTTCATTTCACAAACTACATACCGTTTGATATATTGGTACTTTTATGTTATCCTGGCGCAGTTGATAAATCGCCCAAATATTGTTCCTATAACATTTTCATATTGAATTCATTTCATTTAAATATAAACCTTTCACTCATTTAATTTAAAATACATGCCTTTCATTAATCCCATTTAAAATGCTAAAAAGAGAAAAAAAAAAGAAATAATGCCATAAATCGAAACCTTTTATTTAAACACCAAAGAATTTTTTTTTATTATTTACACATGAGAAATAAAAAAAGCTGCTATTGCTGAGATTTGCGCCAAATCTCTAATACCAAGTCTACTAAGTTATTGCGGGGTTTTTCTTTCAAAGAGAAAAAAATCCAGATTAATTTTCGATTTCTACTCAATTGAAATATATTTTATTGTGCTGAATATTAGTGCGTGCATATTTTTTTTGCTCCTTGTACTCCATGAACTTTTCGATTCCGATTGTCTACGAAAATCTCGCGCCGGTGAAAATGACGTACCACAAAATTTCGTGACGTATGTACTTTAATTGTGCTTTTTTATCTATTTTTTTAATATAATTTCCAAACGGTTTGACATTTATTCTTGGTAATAAATAGACGTCGTTGTCACCTTTATAGGTACCTGCTGTAAAAATTTGAACGAAATCCGTTAAATATTTTTTGAGTTATGCTTGACGAAAGGTTTTAATATCCATCGTAGCTATATATGGGGCAAAGTAATACTGCGCTGTGTATGAGTCTTCGTTGCACTCAGACAAAAATGGCGGAGATATAGCGGTTTGAAATTTTAAGGTGGCTGACATTTTCAAACAAGACAGCAGAATTCATCCATAAACGGGTTTAATTTATGAGTTTTAGTCAACATGGTTTCGGCAAATTTTCTTTCATTGTTGTAACCATTAATCCTATTATATGCTTATCACTATATATTTATATTCACCAACGTCAAATTCTCGCCAAACTTGGCGACAATTGGCGGAATATCGCCAAACTTGGTGACCAAAATATGTTGCCATAAATGAAGCCAACTTGGCTGTAGATGTAGAGGACTAATTTGGCGATATTCTCATTCAAATTCAATGTTGACGAGAACTGGGATTGAATCTTCTTTATTTAGGTTCCACGCATTTTAGCTTCGTGTTTTCCAGTAAAATTAGCTAAAATCGTAAATCCAAGGAATAGGGAGGCTATCTGTTCCTGTTGGTTCAGGCCAGAAGGACTTTTCGTAGTTTAGTATACATCGGTTGTTCGCATCCCTGTAACACGACGATTCGCAAGCAGCTGACGTACAACAGAATGACGAAAAATATTGATTTTATTGGCGATGAGATAGCAAATTTTGAAGTATTAACATGACTGAGATAGAAGAAAGTTTTGGGATGGGCACATCCGACTAGTTTTATCATCAAATCTATCGTAGATTGCTGGTTCAAAATAAATCTCCCCCCTCCCCTCGCCGGCTGCTGACCCCGATTACGTAATACGAGAGCTGGAGAATAGTTTTTTTTTTTTTTAAACAATCCATATTACATAATAACTCTAGGGCTATTTGCAAACGTAATTAGTTTTGATAATTTTCTTATTGGAATTTATTATAAAAACACGTAAAGATTTTTATTATTCGAACTGGCTTATGTATATGAATAAGCTTATTTTTTTTACAATCAATATTTTTACGGCAATTTCTTGCCTACAATTTCTATCAAGAGCAGCATCTTAGTCACAATGTTAAATTAAAATTCGCATAAGATGTCTCATTTACAGATGTTACAAAGTTACAAAATATTCGGAAATAAACTTATAAGTTTATTTCCGAATATTTTGTTTGAATATAATTTCTATAGAAATTATATTCAAACAAAAATATTTTTAACTTTTATTTTTAATTTGAGAAAAATTTCATAAAATACAAATTTTAAAATAAGAAAATAAGAATTATTTGACTCACTTCGACGGTGGAAAATAGGCAAAAGATTGTTTTCCTGCTTCACTATTACATCGATGCCCCCTCATCAGATATGGATTTTGCAGCAATCAACTATCCGGACGTTTGAATCGTTCGACAATCAGCATTTCTAGAACATGCCAGTTAATTCAGCCTTTGCAGTATTTCTTTTTTATGTCAAAGATATATAATTTTGATAAATTTCAGTAGAAAGCTTAGTTTATATCATCTTTCTAAATTATGTACTACTATATGTAATCTATAACTCTAAATTATGCTTGTTATTATTTCTTTCGCAATTAATTCATAAAAGAACTTTTGTGCTTTTTGAAATCAATGACGCGGGAGGAGAGGAGTAAATATTTTTTACTGGCGACTAGAATTTTTTTGCTGGCTACCAGATTTTAGCATACTTGTAAAGCCCTGCCCATTAAAGTAACAAGTAACTGAGATTTCATTCATTGAATAAATACTAAAGAATTTGAGTCAAACAGTTGAATTTTAAAATCGCATTTTTTTTTCATTCTTTAATAATAATAAAAATAATAAACGACGGATATATTTAAAAGCTGTTTGTACTGAATAAATATTTAAGTGTAGCACCTACCACTTATTTAATAAACAATGTGCAATATTAATAACTTTTTTTTTTTTTACAATTAAAGTAATTGAAAAGAGTCGTTTTTAGGGTTTCGTTCATCTCACGAAACCCTATTACTCCCGCTTCGTTGTCTGTCACAAAGCAGGTTCTCAGAAACTATATAACTTACAGTCATGAAAATTTGTGTACTTATAGCTGAATACCTACTCTGAAGCTCAAAATCATAAAATTTGAAAAATCGTATTATTCTAATAAATAGAGATAAAAAACCAAAATCTAACAGCCTTTTTCTATTAAATTTAAACATTTTTCGTTATAGCAGTTGCCAACAATTAAAAATCCACAATAAAATTCTTTCTATAATAGTTAATTTTCTATTGAAAGATTTCCACGTGAAAAATGAAAATGAAATAAAAAGCTTCACCAATTGAAAAAAAAGATTAATATGACGTCATATTCGTAATAAAACGGAAATTTTCAAACATTTCTCAATAATACAAGGAGTATGAGTATGTGTAAATACAGAAAGCAGCTTAATATGACGTCATTAAAGAATTACAAAGAAAGTTAATCTGACTTCATATTGGAAGTTTAACGGATTTTTCAAATGTTTGAGAATAATATAAAGAGAGTATCAATATGAGTAATAGAGAATAGTAAATATATCAGTTTGAGAAACGTATTGAATCATGATAAAAACCCGATTATGGAAATATTGGCATATTTTAACATTTTGAAGGTCCCTATACCACATGTTTAATTTTGAAATAGATTTTTTTTTTTAAATATCGCATTTAGTCCACATGACAGATATTATTATGACAGAGTATAATAGGCGGTTTCGCCCGCTATCGGGCCGGTTCAGATTTTCGAAAAACGAGAAAAATAGACCGGTAAATTTTTAATTTATAAAAAACATTTTTTTTTTTTTTTTTTTTGGAAAGTGAAATTTATTTGGATTTATTAAAGAAAGGATAAAGTGTTTTGAAAGGAATATTAAACTAAACCCTTTGTGCGATCTTCGATCACACTTACCCACTTGTTAACGTTGTTCAGATTTTTTTTATTTCAGCTAGCCTGTCCGTGCTCTAACTCTCGTAAATATACTTAGATTGACATGTAATTGATGAATGTTATTAAGGTTTATTATGGCATGAAAATTAATTGTATTTCCTATTATGTAACTGAGCCTCCTATTGAAAATGAAGTGTGTGTTATTTATAGATCTTTTATAGGGACGCGAACAAAAGAATTCGGATGCATTATGGTCAATGGTTTGAAATGTATTTTAATGTTGTTACACTACTTAAAACACTTCGAAATTGATATACAGTGTTGATACATACTGCATGTTTCCCATACAAAACGGTCTACTTACCATTTATTGTTCATTTACAGGGACACACAAAAGAATTCGATTGCATTAGACAGTGTTTGTTTGAAGTAACACTTTGTGATTGATAAACGGTGTTGAGATGAATGATAACATCTTCCATAGATTAAATAAGACATGCAGCATTTAATTTTATTTTATAGTTTAAAAAAATTAATAAATTGTCTATGAGTGGTAATTATGGCTATGAGTGTGTCTACGAGTGGTAATTATGGCTATTAGTGGGCTATGAGTGAAGTGTGTTTTCAGTTGTGTAATGCGTTAGTAACCTTAGCTAAATCTTAATATGTTATGTGGTGTGTATAAATTTTTTAGAACACATACAGGGATAAAAGAGAGTTCTAACTGTGTTTGAAACCTAAAGATTCGAGACCTAGTTCACCTTCCAGGTCTCATAAAATTTTCCGGCAGTGTCTAAAAAGCGGATATTAAACCCATATTTAACTTTTCGTGGTACTCTCGGGAGAAGTCCTTGCTCAACAGTTGGTAATGGGAGGTATGCGTCCGATGCATTCTGCCAGCATGCCGCACCATGATGGTATCAGACAGAGTCTGATATCGGCTGGTGTATTTTCAGTCTAAGTCGTCCAAATGTCTGATTAGGAATGGTTCAGACAGAATCTGATACTTGATAATGGGCCAGTCTCAATGCGGTTCAGCGAACTCTTCGATGAAAGATTCAGACAGTTTAGAGTGTTGGAACACCAAGCGCCAATCCAGCTGTTCTTTCAAGCTCTGAACGCCGAACCACCTCTTCCGAAAGAGGTGTTTTGGAAAATTCCACCTAGTCTACCATTTATTCTATAGACTAGAAAAAGTCCAGATGAGCGATCTCCAGGTCTTTGGAACGTCAAAATGGGGTCTGATGACCATCTTTAGCTCCTCCCCTCGATGCTCAACTACTCCAAACAGAGTGGTTTCGAAGATCCTGATATCTTCCGCAAACACCTCCTTATGCTCTAGCCCATAGAAACGCTCTAACTTTTAAAGACACGGTCGGTTTTAGGAACATAAAGACACGGGCGCACTCCATGCGCCATCGGTTTTTAAAGCCTAAATAACAACTTTTAATGATATCCTTATTTAATGCAATGTCCAGTAATAGTATAAAAGTAATAAACATGAAATTAAAAAAAAACTAGTTTAGTTTGAATTAATATAACACGGACTGGTCTGTAGTAACATAAAGACACGGTTGGCGTATTCCATACGCCAATGCCTTTTTAAGCCTAGTTATCAACTTTGGATGCTAAGAAGAACTAGTCGCTGGGGGCCACCTTAATACTTACCCATCATGGATATGCATAATGTAAAATATTAAAATAAAAAATGTGTAAACTACTTATAAAATGCATTGTAATTCGAATAAAATCGTGGCTTGATGACGTCATAAACTTTAAAGACTCGATTAACGAATTGCTTAAAAGAAACATCCTTATAACTCCAAAAACAATAATCGTATTAACTAGCGGTTTACTGCATCTGATTAAGCGTCTCATTTCCAATTAAAATATATATTTGAATTGAAATTTAGATGAAATACAGGGTCATGAAAAATCGAAGAGTGTAGAAAATAGGATTACAAATATCTCGGCAACTCATTATCCGATCGACTTCATGCTTTATGCAAAATTTATGTTTTTTAATTGTCTTTTATATTCACTCCTTAAAATAAACAATTTCGAAAATTTTTATATAACTTTTATCAGAACGAATATTTCGAGAGTCCGAAAAAAATAGTTCCGGATAATCGAAGTTACTGAAATGCAATAAGCTTCTTCCCATTATTACATACTAAGTACATACCAAATTTCATGTCTCTATCTCAATTTTTTCGGGAGATAGAGCGTTTACAGACATACAGACACACAGACGGACGGCAAATTTTTTTTTTATATAAATATGTTTTTCGGAATCTCCAGTGTCTGAAACGTGTAAATCCGTCAAAAAAATTCTTTCGATTTTCAAAACGATTACAAGATTTACCCTATACTACGTATGATGGGTAAGTAATAGTGGTCTAATGTCTAGTAATAGTATAAAAGTGACTGACATGACATTTATAAAAGAAAGTTTAATTAAAAATAAAATAAAATATATTACACAAATACACGGGTGTCATATTCCATGCACCAGCGGTGACGTACCAATAAAAATAATGAAACAGAGTAGCAAAAATTGCAAACTTCAACTTTAAACATTGGTTGAACATTAAAGAGGTTTTGTGAAGAGGGTAAATGAAACGCAAATGTTAATAATGTAATTATTTAAGAATTCACAACTGTCTTTTCACTGAGCGACGCTCTCAGTACGCCGCCCGTGTCCATGTCTTTAAAGGTTAACAGGCCCATAAAACTTAAGTGGTCTCTGATATTCAAGATCATGCTGTCTGCAAAGAACATCTCTAGGCTTAACAGTTTACTTGTACATTGATGGACTTACCCTTTTCCGAGTCGTATTTCTTTAGCAGCGCTATAACATACTATGTTCTGCGCTTCGCGGCATTTCTGTAGAAGGTCGGTATATTGGACCTTTACAGCATTCAGATCTTGGTTGTAAGTGTCTAGGCTTTTTATTCTATCAGCCGTCTCAATCGTAAATAACCTAAAACTCTCGGAGAGACTATGGTTAAACTCGCTAACGTCCTATCTCAGAATAACTAACTGTGTGTTGAGTTCCCCTTGCTTAGCTTCGAGGTATCTCTTGGTGACTACATTCATGGGATCTTTAGGATCCGCTACATTTCCTATCATCTTGTTCTTAATATCGATGACGTCTTTTCCGCCATTGTATAGTTAGAAATCGACTCTCTACTTCTCGCAGAACGAAGGCTTTCCTAGAAGCACCCAAATCCTCCTTGGGATTCTGACAGTTCGTCAGCCTCTTGCCTTCCATATCGTAATTCCCGTCGACGCGCCGTCTACAGTCTGCCGTCTGTCTGTGCTCTAACTCCCGTAAATATGCTCGGATTGCTCTGCAATTTTTATATGTTATTGTCTTTATCTATAGCATGTTCTCTATTTCAACGGAAGTGTGTAGCACTGATAGTTTTTTTACAGGGACACTCAAAAGAATTCCGTTACATTGCGGTCTATGGGGAAAAATCATTTGCGGTTTATTTAAATAATGTTTCACTATTTTAAACGCATTGAAATTTATATATATCACTAAGGTGCATTAGAAGAAGCTTAATATGGAATAGGGTGTGCATAGCACTTATAGTTACTTTACAGGGACAGTCAAAATAATTCCGTTACATTACGTCTATGGAGAAAAATCGTCTGCGGTTTATTTAAATAATGTTTCACTATTTTAAACGCCTTGAAATTTATTTATATTACTAAGGTGCATTACAAGAGGCTTACTACAGAATAGTGTGTGTATAGCAATCATCGTTCATTTACAGGGACACACAAAAGAATTCTCTACTGCCTGTTAACAATAATTCCTGGAAGTGCGTTTTAAGCTACTGAACGCGATTTTAATTTTAACTCGCTTTTTGTCTATTATGTGGTTTGTATAAATTCTGTAGATCCTATACAGGGCAGCACAAAAGTTCGCGAACACATTTCCGTTTACTGACAGAAACTCCAGAAGGATAATTTTAAACTGTGCTACGCGTTTCCTAACTAAACTAAAATTTAGCATCCTATGTAGTATATATACAAATCTATAGATCCTATACAGGGCTGAATAAAAGTATTCGGATATTTTTCCGAATATTGTATCTGTTGGAAATTCCTGAAATTATATTTTTAAATATGTTATGCGTTTTCCAAATTGTTTAGTTAGATGTTATCTTTTAGCTTATTAAACGGTATGTTTTGTAAAATTATTTTGGAAGCGTTGGAAAGTGCTACATAATCTATGCTTGAAGCATGATTTTTCGTTCTTGTTTTACGTTTTTCTCCCTCAATCTCATATGTCCGAACGTCAGTTTTTTTTTTCACTTTGCTCAAGAAACACCTCAAATTTTAAAAGCAAATCTCTGCTGTTTATCATTTTGCGCATATTTAGACAATTTCCGTATCACTCTTTATTCTCACTAGATGGAACCCGTCAAAACGTGACGGAAAAAAAAATACTATAACAATATCAGTAAAATAAGCTTCTTTATTATTTAAGTAGGGCTTCGTATGAAACAGTCTTTCAAATATTTTATTTTAAAAAATCCCCCCCCCCCTCCCAGTCAAATGCTATTTCCGATGCAAACTCCAAATGAACACTCCATAAACAAATGTGTAATGCCAATCAGTTTGACATTACCACCATATTCCCCACAAAAAAAAAAAAAAAAAAAAAAAAAAAGGTCATGGACCTATAAAGTATCATACAAATAGTCCTATCATAAAGTATCATACAAATTTCCTACTTTCATCTCATATTCAGAAAATAAAAGAACATAGTATAAGCACCCCCCCCCCCCTGTGATAATGCAATCGAATGAGCTCCTATGCGCATATGTATTGCATCTGCCCAAAGGCACCGTTGAAATTCGACGTTAAAAAAAGTTTTAAAATGTTTAAATTAAAAGTTTTAAAATGTCCTCTTTAATCATTGTTTGTTTCAAATCCATATCTTCTAAAACGCACCCATTGTTTTAAGCTAATCAATTTTTATGTAAAAATGAAGAATTTTTGTTAAAAATAATAAATTAATATGCAGATGAGGGAGAATTTTAATGTTTTCAATTATAATTTATCTGTATGGTTTCTTCTATCCCTTTACATAATCAGGATGATTATTCCTTTTCCATCACAGTCGGTCTCTTATACAGTTAAATATCCAATGGATCTTTAAAAAAATAATAAATAACAGTTCCTAGCACATTCTGATTCAACATATACATCAACAAATTCAACATATCAATTTTATGTTAATCATAAACTAAAAATAGTTTTTTTTTTCTTTTGACAGATTTTATATTAGCGCCAAAATACTCTATCTTATGGATAATCTGATCTTATGATTTACCAGGTTTTTTTTTTTTTTTTTTTTTTTTTTCCACTTTTCATGAAGGTTATGGATTCCTATTTTCAATTGTTGCAACTTTCCAAGGGGCTATTTTACATTATTAAAACAAACGGATGGTCATTGTTGAGATAGAATTGAAAAATATTTCATGCTTGAAAATTATTTAAAAAGTCGTTAAATTAAGCGGCAGATTTCAAATAAATTTCAATCGAAAGCTATTTTTAGCACTTTCCAACCTAGTTGAAAAGTGCTTATGACTTCCGTTTGTCTGGCCGTATGGCCGTCTGGCCGTCTGTCCGTGCTCTAACTCCCGTAAATATGCTCGGATTGCTCTGCAATTTTTATATGTTATTGTCGTTATCTATGGCACGTTCCCTATTTCAACTGAAGTGTGTAGCACTTATAGTTTTCTTACAGGGACACTCAAAAGAATTCCGTTACATTGCGGTCTATGGGGAAAAATCATTTGCGGTTTATTTTTAAAATGTTTCACTATTGTAAACGCATTGAAATTTATATAGATCACCAAGATGCATTAGAAGAAGCTTAATATGGAATAGTAGGTGTATAGCACTTAGAGTTACTTTACAGGGACAGTCAAAAGAATTCCGTTACATTACGTCTATGGAGAAAAATCGTCTGCGGCTTATTTAAATAATGTTCCACTATTTTAAACGCATTGAAGTTTATATATATTACTAAGGTGCATTACAAGAGGCTTACTACAGAATAGAGTGTGTATAGCAGTCCTCGTTCATTTACAGGGACACACAAAAGAATTCTCTACTGTCTGTTAACAATAATTCCTGGAAGTGCGTTTTAAGTTACTATACGCGATTTTAATCTTAACTAGTTTTTTGTCTATTACGTGGTGTGTATAAATTCTGTAGATCCTATACAGGGCAGCACAAAAGTTCGCGAACACATTTCCGTTTATTGACAGAAACTCCAGAAGGAGAATTTAAACGGTGCTACGCGTTTCCTAACTAAACTAAAATTTAGCATCCTATGTATATATACAAATCTATAGATCATATACAGGGCTACATAAAAGTATTCGGATATTTTTCCGAATATTGTATATATTGAAAATTCCTGAAATTACGTTTTGAAATATGTTATGCGTTTTCCAAATTGTTTACTTAGATGTCATCTTTCAGCTTATTAAACGGTAATGATTTGTAAAATTATTTTAGAAGCGTTGAAAAGTGCTACATAATCTATGCTTGACGCATGATTTTTCGTTCTTGTTTTTTTCTAATTGAGGATGTAAGAATTAAAATTGTAAAATTTAGTAAAAAAATTAAATTTTTAGTATTTAGAAGTGATGTAAGCGCGATGAAAGCTAAAGCGATAGTGCCGTTTGTTGTCACAACCGTTATACATTTCTAATTATTGCCACTGTGTTTTGGTTGGCGTCCAAAAGTAGACACAATTTTTTGACATCGAAAGAAAAATTCACAGTGAAAGAAATAAGACTTTGCCGCTAATAAGGAACTGTTAAATGAACTTATAACAAACATACCAAAATAATTCTTATAAAATATTAGCATTACATTGTTTATTCTAGCTAAAAATACAATCATTATTTCAAGTTTTTTTTTCTGAAATTCTTTACTTTTGTGAATTTTTTTATTAAAAAAGGAAATCTTAATAATTTAAATCCTATAATTCCTATAACTTAATCCTATAATTAAAAAAAATTGGTAACATGTAATCAAGGTATACAATCAATCTGAAGCAACCAATAAAGGCTCCAGTTCTAATCTTTAAAATTAAAAATTGAAATATCAGTTAATATTACGCCATGTTGACACAATCATATAAATTTTTCTTTTTAGTTTTATCAATGTTAAAATGCATTTCAAGCTAAGCATAACGTCATTTTCACCGGTACAAACTTTTCACACGTACATTTATGCTTAAACACCATGCATACAAATAAAAATATATTTTGCATTTAATTGTAATGAAAAAAAATGGCATCAACAAAGTTATAATGCTTAATGATAAAATGAACCCAATGGACAATATTTCCGTGACGTCACAGTAAATATGAATATTTATTTGCGTATAAAACACACGAATAAATATTTTTACCGAAATACTTAAACATTTTAACTATATTTTAACTTACAAATTAAAAAATTCGGCCTAAAAGTCACGTGCTTTTAGTATTTAATATTTATTTTTTATGCTCGCAATCATTGAGTTCAGAAAATAAACTCTGTACGTCGCAACAGTGGGCGTTAATCCGATTGCCGACTTTATGACGTCATAAGCAGAAGTAAAATTTTAATTTGAGATTACGGCTAATTAATTAAATTTTCGAACAAACGAATGTACGATAACAAATCTGTGACCAAATATCTTTCATTTAAAAAAAGAATGATGTAATTTGATGTAGTAGTTTGTTCTCACGGATTGTCGAAACAAAACGCTTAGTGTTTTAAATATATAGATTGCAAACAAACTACGGGGGGGGGGGGGGAGCGCAGATAATCGTAAGGGATGCGAACTTGAAAGTTGTCTCCAACCAGACAGAGGTAGTCGGGGGTAAGGCATTGATGTATAATTTGATTGTACATCCATGAGATAGAGTGAGAGGTGGTGAGCTCTCATCTCTGTAACAACACTTATGGATGAACTGGACATTGTTTATAAACGTGCAAAATAATAACAAACCCTTCGGAAATAGAACTATAGAAAATAACGTTTTCACCTTACAGTACTAGTAAAATTGTTGTTTGAATTTTTCTTAGAATTACCTTATACAGTTGTAGAACGACAAACATACAAAGCATTCGCACAAAATCTTTTTTAGTGGAAATGTGTATCTCGGAGCACTTAGGGAGATACATTCACGAAGGCGCATAAATCCCAATTTTTGAAGGACAACTATTTCCTCTTCAGTATACTCATAGAGAGAATTTTAAGCTTTGATGCCTCACTAGATTTCTGAATTATGTAAAAAATACTAGCTTGGTGTGAGACTGCTTGTTTCTTTATGTATAAGATTAGATGTAACGCAGTAAAGAAAGTTTTGAAACTTATTAAATAAACGTAATTCAGTAGCTATGGGACGTTAGCTGAAAAAAGCATTATGAAAACCGTCTCCACTGGCTTAGATATATCGGTTAGAGGTCTACACGGGCCGAAATTTTCAGACCCCTTCCCGGTCCCACCCATACAAAAAAGTTATTGTCCCGACCCGGTATAAAATCTAAAAGTTCGGCCCAAGCTCGTCCCGGTCCGTACCAAAAATTTATAGGCCTGGTCTGGTATAAAAGCTAAAAGTTCTGTCCGAGCCCGGCATTGCCCGACAGAATTTCTACAAAATATGCCGATAATTGTGAAGCAACATTATCCTACAGTTAAAATTATTCATAAAGCACACCTACTTATTCACATTTTTTATTTTCAGATTATGTTCGAAATTCATGACTATAGAAAAACAAACAGTATTAATCACTACTTAGGTAATTACGTGCATAAACACTGATAAAAATTGACAGACAATTACTATCAAATGAAGATTTAGTAAGAAAATCGAAGTACTTTAGAATGAAAGAAACAGCTGATGACAGAAAATCGGCTCTACAAAGAAACAAGTAATATAATTTTTTTTTTTAAAGTCAATTCCTACTTTTTAATCATAAATATATAAAATAAACCCGTGCAGCATTAATGTTCCACGTTATCTTTATTGAACATTATTTTATAATCATCGTTGCGATATTTTATTTTTTGTTGGCATCACTCATTTGAGATAAATCTTTCATTTCATTTATGTAAACAATGGGAGACATTTTTTTCTCCCATATAAAAATTAAAATTAATTAATTAAATTTAATTAATGAATTAATATTTGAAAAAACTGTATTAACATCAATTGTCATCCAGTACAAGTTTTAAAAAAATTATTTGAACTTGAATGGATGAATAGAAAATATTTTATTAACGATTGAAAATTCCAACAAAATATATATAGAGAGAGTGTGAGCTAATAGTTAGGAATTTAATAATAAAAAACTAGATTTTTAAAAATATTTCGCTGTAATATAATAAACCAAATTAAATTTCTACAGATTTCACTAAACAAATGTACAACATCACTATATTTTTTACGAAAAAAAAGTAAGATGCCAGTCCAACGTACACTCGGGGTTAAGAATTTATAGGTCTGCACGGGCTCATTTTCATATGGGCTGGGTCGGACCCGAACCGGACGCTTGGCTTTTACCGAGCCGAGCCCGGGCCTGTAAATTTTGGCCCATCCAGACATTCTAGGAAAAATGAAGTCCATGCCAGGTTCTACCGGGAAGAAAAATAAGTTTGGCCAGGCCCGAATCTGCAGTAAAAAGTAAGGTCCGGACCGGCTCTGAAAAAGTGAAGATCTGACCCTGCCCGAGTCTCTTGAATTAAAACTGACACGGCCCGCCCCGGGTTGGGACCAAGTTTCGGCCCAGATCCTGTCCTCTAATGTCGTTTTGAAAATCCTTTATTAGTTCAAGAGGGATCGGTCACCCCATCGCTCCCCTCATGTGACATAACTTTATATTTATTTGGGTTATGGAACGATCGCAAGTGAAGTACTTTTGCATTGTGAAACTTTATTTTTCTAAAATTTGTAATAGAGAGACAATAACCTCTTAAATTATAGAATGTAAGTTGATTCTTTTTGCGTCACTGGAAGAAGAAAATATAAAAAGGCATCTCACCAAAATGCAGCATGTTGAGGTGGAGGCAATGACTACAAAAATCTTGAAAAATCCAACTTTATTCACAATTTATTGAAGAGTAGAAAGAAAAGTTCCGTTTTGGCCGATAACAACGATATTTAAAATATCATAATGAAGTAAGGGCCAGATCGATAAAATAAAGTCGACCGCTAAGGATGAGTCGGTCTTCTTAAAGATCGATCCTCACCGAACTCCCAACTACGACATATACTTGAACAAGACCCGGTAAGGACAGTTGAGAAAAGGGAATAGAATCACCCTCAGTATGCTCCAGCTGAAAAAGAATAGTGGCTTCCTACCATTCCTAATCCTTCTTCTCACCAAGTTGGCCACCGGAGACTTAAGCGGGACCACCGATTAGGACGATAAAAAATACTCGATAAAACTGCAGGATCCAAAGCTCTTCAGAACTGGGAGGAAGGGGATATAGTCACACAGCTCCTAAACCATCCGGCTTTTCTAGACAGTCTCCGAGATGTCCTTCTGGAACTTATGAGTAATCCAAAAAATAGGGGCACCCTTCAGAAGTGCGAATATCCAAATAGGTCATCTAGCAGAAAGCAGAACCTAAAGGGGAAAAAAAGGTTTAGAGGTGTCTTTATTTCCCACCTGCTCCCAAAAACAATGTGAAAGCTGTAAAATGACACCACTCACTTAGACGTGTTTACTGGACTGGGTACAAACTGGGTGTGTTGCTACAATGATCCCCAGTACGACTTCGTCGAATACTTTAACCCGTTCGGAAAATATCTGTACGAGGGGGCAGTGCTGAACGATATCATTATCCCGAAAGATATCACCCGACAGTTGAAAACGCCCGGTCAATCCGTTCGGTATAACTCTAGCTTCCTGCAGAAGCCGACTTCCGTTTAATATGGCTACTAATGCATACATTACATCACCGTAAGAAATAAGGTGAAATCGTCCTGAGACGTCCTCTACGCCTTCACGTAAGTACCGAGCGACCGAAACGGAGAAGTACTTTAATAACCATATGGTTATTAAAGAAATGCTTTTACTAATACTTAGTTCGAAAGACCGATCCGAAACTTTACCGTGGAATACACCAAGCCTCTGAAATGCAAGAGCGTGGTGATGCAATCTTTCTTCAAGTGGACTTCGTGGTGCAACCTCAGCAAGAAATATGAAAACAATCAGTTTTTCTACATCGAGGGAGAAATGCTTGAAGAATGGAAAGACTTGACCATACCGTATAGCAATTACACGCTGTGGGAGTTGAAGGACTATCTTGTGAAACACTTCGAAGTGGCTCATCTGTGATAATACTATCACATTGTTTTCATTTTTGCGTATTTTATTCGTTGTTCTGTACCGATTTTTAGCGCGAGCGCGCTATCGGCATTTTTTACCTTCGCGCAGCTGGCGACTTCATCATTTCTCCGTTCCCCTGTTGGCTTAGCTTTTAGGAAGCGGCAAATGCGTACATCCGTCCTCTGTGACGACGTGGATTCTTTTGATCTGTACATGCGCGTGTGCCAGTCTTTGCCGACTCTGAGTGGATGGTTCCTGGTTACTGTTTCATTTCGTTTTCGCTGTGATAGAAGGTGTGGCTTTTGTCAGCGAAGCGTATTAAGTTCGTCTTTCTGATTCTAAATTAGTTTCATTTGTTTATAGTTATTTTCTTCATCATTTAATTAAGAAATCTCTTCAAAAATTTCCGTTCATTTACTTTTATAAACCCCAGTTTATTCGTATATATACAAATACAACGAATTTTTTAGTTAGAAGAAGTTAAAAAACTCAAACTGATGATGTAGTGTGATTGTTGTCTTATTTTTCGGCGCAAGTTTCCGTTTACCGGAATTTGCATTTAATATGTCAAACTTCAAATTATTTTAATAGTTCTTAAGATCCGGAAAAGTGATAAAAATTCGTGAAGTAATGCAGTGTATTTTCTTTTAAATTTCTAAAAGTTTTCCAAGTCAAATTTGAATTCTTGAGTATTTTACAGGACTTTATTTTATCGTATGCCAGCCGTCAAATTCAAAGATATTCTCTGGAATCTCCAATAAGATTCCTTTATTGTTAATAGAATGCAGTGACCAAGAAAAAGTGTTTAATTAAAAAATAATCCTTCCTCTCCAATTATGAATTGAATAAAGATTTTATTAACTGTAATTTGCTTGTTTGCAATTCAGCCTTCAATTCATTGTCTTCCTCCTCTTAAAGTATGATGCATTATTTAATTAATATTATTATTTCTCTTCAAGAAAGGTTTTTGACCAAAAAGGTTTAACATATTGTTCAACAATTATATCCAACATTAGGGTTATTGTTACTGATGTTCTCAAAAATACTTCACAATACAAGATGGAGAGTCCATCGACTCGAATAGTCAGAAAAAGCTTTACTGACTGCTAATGGAAGACTCGAGAGATCTATAGTGTATTAAAGAAACAATAAACCGTTACAGACTCTATAGAAAAAAAACGTTCAGAGCCTCCGAAGGAAGAAGATCGCAGAGAAGAGAAGCAGCACGAAAGAGGGCTGAAGGTTTTATATAAGTCTATAGATAAACCATAAATTATATTTGGGATTTAGCAGAAGCGTCGAAAGAGGTAAACAGCGACCTGGAAAGCTTAGAGTGGCCGGAAATCAGTGAAAATCGCAACTGTATCAACCACAGTGAGGACGCTACCTATGACTTGCATATCAATGACACCATCGCGAGAATTTTTCTACTCCAAAATCCAGTGGTTTTCTAAATCAGAAGATTCAAATAGGGAAAGCGAATGGTGATGCAATAGCTGAAAACAACGTCACTTTGATGAATGGCGAAATGTTACTAAAGACAGCGTCCAGACCATAGGCTCCACTAATATCAAAAGGGACGTCGATCACACTTCTCTGGTACTGCAGGTCATGGGCCTGATAAACTACACTAAAGATTATAACTTAGAAGCCCCCATAGTGTTTTACTGCGTGGACACGTCTGATTCCACAGACAGAAAACACCTCAATTACGATTCGACCACACCTTTGGCTGACACCACTCCCTTATTGACCTATGTCAGACATCTGAGAAGGAACGATCAATACAACGAGGATTCGACAAACAATGGCAGTTCACTAAATACAGACAGTCCGTTAACATATGGACCTCTCTGAAATACATCTTTGGATTCTTCCAGAACTATAGGAAAGTCATCACGGGCCTCGAGGTGAAGTTCGAGTTTCAGAGAAACAGCTATAATATACTCTTCACCAATGAACCAAACCCCAACTATAAATCTAGGTCGAGAAAGTTTCGTTCTGGTTATCCTACGTGAAGATCAAGCCATTTGTCAATGAGAGATTAAACTGTTTGGTACTGTCGAGTCATCCGTTCGATCTAACTTGGCAGCAACCGAGAATCATGTAATCCAACACTGTGGAAAACGGCAGTGGATCCTACAATATTCCCACGACCTTCGACGAGGTCCTGAGCCTTTATGTTATACCTCAATAGGACGAGCGAAACGAAAGCTTCAGTCACAACCACATCGTCTTCGATCCCTTGGACATGGTCGAATGCTGGATCATAGTCAACAACGCGCGGGTGCCTAACGTAAGCTATACCATTAATTTTCCAAATAACGAGTACTCGAGATTCTATGCGACTCTTCTGGAAGCCAGACTGAATGACATCAGTGCCGAAACGGAATGCCTCGTGGATTACCCCCGATTCGGGAGCTTCTACCCCATCATCTGCTTTAACCTTGGTCATCACGAGCTATACACTGACCTGAACAACCTGATGATCGAGTTCCACAAGAGTTTGAGAATAACCTAGCCAAATAGTACGTGTTCTACTTCGTTCTGGTGAAAAAAAAAGCTCTGCAAACTCAGCATAGCTGAGAAGCAGCTCATATCCTAAAAACGTTGAGAACATAGACTGAGAATATATCATAACTGTATGGTTATAATAAATGACCTATTTCCCTATCGGAACTTTCTATGACGAATTAGCTACCGGACCCCATGGCTCTCCCGGAATAAAATTTAAACCAAACGTCGCAGACGGCCATACGGCAGACAAACCGAAGTCATAAGCACTTTTCAACTAGGTTGGAAAGTGCTAAAAACAAGGATTTATATGAATTTATTTTTTTTTGACTTGCAAATATTAGCATTCAATGCCAATTTTAAAAAATCAAGTGTTAAATAAACAAATAGAATTTTGTTATTTTAATGTGCGAATTAAATTACTATTGATTTTTATCTGATAACTGTCTTTTACAGAAATATTAAATATCATCAATGCTTAATTTTAATAAAAAAAATCTATATATTTAAAACGCTAAGAGTTTTCTTTCGACAATCCGTGAGAACAAACTACTGCATCAAATTACATCATTCTTTTTTTAAATGAAAGATGTTTGAACATAGATTTGTTATCGTACATTCGTTTGTTCGAAAATTTAATTAATTATCCGTAATTTTAAATTAAACTTTTACTTCTACGTATGACGTCATAAAGTCGGCAATCAGACTGTTGCGAGGCACAGACATTTACCTCTTTACTCCGTGGTTGCGAGGATAGAAAAGAAATAATAAATATTAAAGACACGTGGCTTTTATTCTGAATTTTTTAATTTCCAAGTTAAATTTCGGTAAAAATAATTATCGCGTGCACTTTATTTTTATATGCGAATAAAAGTTCATATTTTTTGTGATGTCATGGGAATATTGTCCATTGGGTTTATTTTATCATTATGTATTATAACTTTGTTGATGTCATTTTTTTCATTACAATTAAATACAAATTTTTTTTATTTGAATACGTGATGTTTAAGTATAAAAGTAACATATATAAAGTACATGTGAAAAGTTTGCGCCGTCGAAAATTATGTTACGCTTATCTTGAAATGCATTTTAACATTGATAAAACTAAAGGAGAAAAATGTATATGATTGTGTCAACATGATGTAATTTTAACTGATTTTTCAATTCTTAATTATAAATATTAGAATTGGAGCCTTTATTGATTGCGTCATATTGATTGCATACCTTGATTACGTGTTACCAATTACTTTTTTTGGTACTTCTCTATTATCCCGTCGACCATTTTTTATAACAAAAAACTATCGCGAAACTGTAAGATTAAACGCCAAAAATGCAGTCCCATTTACTTGATGTCGAATGCATTATACGTGTATGTTATGTCATCAAGTGGTTTTTAATTCGACATTTGCGTGTATTTTTCGTTATGTTTTACAGATTTATTAGTTATTTCAATAATTAAAATTACAATTGTGTAATTAAATTCTTATATTTTATTTATTTATTTATTTTGATATTCCAATGGCAACGTTCTCCCGTTTATTTGGCGTTACAGTTTGGCGATAGTTTTTTGTTATGAAAAAACGTCGACGGGATAATAGAGAAGTACCTTTTTCTTTAGTTATAGGTTAGAAGATTTATTTTTTTAATAAAAAAATTTACAAAAGTAAAGGATTAAAATTAGTTAAAAGGATTAAAATTAATTATTAAAAATAGTGTTTGGTAAAAAAAAAAAAACCTTGAAATAATCATTGTATTTTTAGTTAGAATAAACAATGTAAGGCTATATTATAACAATATTTTATAGGAATTATTTTGGTAAATTTATTATAAGTTCATTTAACAGTTCCTTATTAGCGGCAAAGTCCTATTTCTTTCACTGTGAATTTTCATCAAAAAATGGTAGTCTACTTTTGGACGCCAACCAAAGCACAGTGGTAATTTTTAGAAATGTATAACGGTTGTGACAACAAACGGCACTATCGCTTTCGCTTTCATCGCGCTTACATCACTTCTAAATGCTAGCTACAAATTTCAATTTTTCACTACACTTTATACTACAGTTTACAATTTCAATTTTTATATCATCAATTAAAAAAATGTAAGCTTTCGAATGAAATTTATTTGAAAACTGCCGCTTATTTTAATGACTTTTTAAATAATTTTCAAGCATGAAATATTTTTTATATCTATCTCAACAATGCCCATCAGTTTGCTTCAAAAATGTAAAATAGATCCTGGGAAAGTTGCCACAATTGAAAATTGATCTCTCTGACCAACATAAAAAGTGAAAAAAAAATAATAATAAACCCCTGATTTATCATAAGATCAGATTATCCATAAGATGAGCATTTTTGCCGCTAAGCTGAAATCTGCCGAAAAAAAACTATTTTCAGTTTATGTTGAACATAAAATTAATATCTTGAATTCGTTGATGTATAATGTTGCATCAGAATACGCTATAATTTGATTATTTTTTTAAAAAATCCATTGGGTATTTAACTGTATAAGAGGGAAAAGATCCCCGACTGTGGTGGAAAAGGGATAGTCATCCTGATTATGTAAAGGGACCGAAGAAACCATACAAATAAATTACACTTTAAAACATTAACAAGTAATATAAAAACTTTTTTTTAAAGTCAATTCGTACTTAGGTCAAATAGAAATTTTTTTCCAGCGATCGACACGCTTCGCCACTGACGGTATTTATTCCTAAATTTATATCCTGTTAAATATCTTACATAAGAGAAATTATTGAATTGTATTAAAAATTAAAGAAAAAATAAATAGCTAAAATACCAAAAATTAATAGCTCGAAAAGTATTTCTCACAAAATTGTTAGACAAACTGCGTTAGAAAGTAAAAAAAAAAAATTGTATTTTTCTTGATATAAATTTAAAATCTAATGATTATGCCGTTTTTCAAATATTGAATTTCAAAAATTACCAAACTTTACAATAAAGTGCCATAGCGATGTTACAGTTAACGATAATACAGTTTTTTCAAATATTAATTAATTAATTAAATTTTATTATTTAATTTTAGTTTTATACTTCAAAAGTATAGACTCACTCCACATTTATAGTCTCCTTCGCCCGCGAGCAGCCTGATCTTCGTCCGTGAACAGACCCATTATATTTTTACGTGTGAAGGTGAGACTATAAATATGGAGTGAGTCTATACTTTTGAACAGAAATGAAATATAAAATTAAAATTAATTAATTAATTAATATTTGAAAAAACTGTATTAACATCAAGTGTCATCCAGTACAAGTTTAAAAAAATTTATTTGAACTTGAATGGATGAATAGAAAATATTTTATTAACGATTGAAAATTCCAACAAGATATATATAGAGAGAGTGTGAGCTAATAGTAGGAATTTAAAAATCTCCCTCATCTGTAGATTATATATTATTGTTGTAAAAGTATTTCTCCATCTTTACATAAAAAATTGATTAGCTTAAAACAATTGATGCGTTTTAGAAGATATAGATTTGAAACGAACAATATATATTACAGGGTTCGTACGACTCCTGGAATTTTGCGACCAAGAAATTCTTTGGTACCAGTATTTTCTTACAGAAAATCTCTCCTTAAAAGAATTCGAAGTTTCGCGAGTTTAACCTAGATTTCTTTTTCTATAAAAAAAAATACTGGTGAAACTCCTGGAAAATTGCCTGATCCGTACGAACCCTGATATTATTTGTATTTTAATGACTTCATAGTGACTTCATAATGATATTTCATAGATCCATGAAATTTTCTTTCTTGCCGTGGGGAATATGGTGGTAATGTCCAACTGATTTGCATTACACTGTTGTTTACGGATTGTTTGTTTGGAGTTTGCATCGGAAATAGTACTGTGTATTTTACTAGGGGAAAAACTTTTGAAATAAAAATTTTTAAAACTGTTTTATAGTATCCCTCTCTTAAATAATAAAGAAGCTTATTTTACTGATATTGTTATAGTAATTTTTTTTTCCGTCAAGTTTTGACGGGTTCCATCTAGTAAATTACAAATATAGTTGTATCATTCTTTCAGTTTGTGTATTTTGTCTGAAAAAACCGTTAATAAAATCTAGCATCTGTTTAAGATGGTTCTAAAAAAAAATATTTTTTCACCACTCAACAATGCGAAACTTTCTGACATGTTTACGGACTTAGTTTTAGGCGTAAAAGCATGACTTTTGAAGTGATTTGTAATCGAATGAATTTTTCATTTATCGATAAATGAATTACGAGTTATTAGTGCTTAATTGATATTTACGATCTTTATCAGGCTGTCGCCTCCGGAAATTAGGTACACAACGCAAATTTTGAAAAAAAAAATTTGAAAAAATATTCTGTTTTATCAAAAAATAAAGACAAATTGTTCGATTACATATCTTAATAAGAGCACCTACCAATTTCAAGCTTTTCAGGAAAAAAAATGAGCTTATGAATGTGTCAGAAAGTAGGCAGCATAAAGCAGCTTTCAGTCTTTTTGTACGTATATGCACAACTTTTTTTAAAACAAAATTTTACACGTATATTTCAAGACTAACACTTTCTATAGATTCTAACAAAAACACAAAATGTACTGATAGCTTTTTCTGTCTTTTTCCCTTACATTTTACAATCTCCCAAAAATTCTAGTTTATTATTGTCATTTGATGAAGCTACTACAACTTGGGCATGTACTAAAACTAAAGTTTTGATTGTTGTGAGAATATTTTTTTCTTCCAAGAATTTCGTTAAAAATAATTTAGAATCTGAAATTCGAAAAAGCAAAGAATTTTAAACAGTGTTTAAAAACAGTTATGGAAAAATACGTTCGTTTAGTTCTGAAAATGCAGAAAATATTTATTTATTTATTTATTTACAGCTACTGAAGAAATCGAGGTAAACACATGCGTAAATTCGTGGTTCCACTGTATTTTTACGTATTTTTATATATATATATATTTTTTTCATTAAAGAGGATCCTGCTATGAATCACACTTAAAATAACTCCATTTTCCAAACATTCCATTTAAAATTTTAGTTTGGTCTCATTTAATGTCCTGCGCAGATAGAGTTGTCACGACCCAAACGCGATAATTCCATTCTAAGTCAAACGGAACCCGACAAACAAATTTTCGTTGATCCGAAACCTAAATGAAAAAAAAAATAATCCATATTTTAATATAATTATAAAATGTAGTCTACAATTATATTTCCAATATCAATTTTAAGTTTTATATAGAAAAATATAGTATATACTCGTTAACAGTGGTGTAGCCAAGAGAGCGGGTCCAGGGGGTCAGGACCCCCTCCCCTCAAACGAAGAACTGGTTTACTGGTTTTAAAAATTCCTCTTTAGACAAGTGTTCCTGTTAGGAAGTATAATTTAAAGGTATGTCTTTTGCCGGGATTAAGAAAATTTTCCGTTTAAGACAGATTTTTTTTAATAGACAGATTTTCACAGATATCTTCTAAAACTGTTAAAATGTATCCACACTATAGTACACCTGCGAAGAACATAGATAACATTTTCCAGTTGTGATTCCTTCTTGGCAGGTTTTCTGTGACCATGGAATCCTCTCGTAAACGGAAACATTTCATGTTCCCGATGACGGAAGGATAACTATACAAGTATACCTAATAAGACGGAATTCGATCTACAACGGAATTTGTTACCGATCCCTAGCGATTCTGTTTTCTTAGATTTTACTATAGCTAGATTAAACACGAAACTTCTTCAGTAGAGACTTCGATGGGACCAACTATTGCCAACACTTATGGGAAAAGATGAGGTTACACGAATGCAATAACGGCACATTGATCAGAGTTTGACGATCCTTATCTTTTTTCATTTTATAATTTTATATCGAGCAATATTAATATTTACTTTAAATCTGCTGGCTGGATTAAAAAAAAGTAACTTCACTATTGGACTGGTTATTTGAGGATTTTTATTCAAAAATTTTTCAGCTTTATGAACTATACATCAATCAGTAAGCAAGGAACAGGAGACTGGTGTTCAAAAGTTTTCTGACCTGTTCGAGAGAGCAGAATCCTCCGCTAAAGAAAACTTTGAGACAATTTTCTTTAGCCACACGTATTCCTTATCAAGTTGGCCATCAGATGCAGAGTGATAATACATCTTATGATGAACTTGAAGAATATGTCAGGAGATAAATGTTTCTTCCTCGCTTGGATACTTTTATTTCTGGGATTGTTGATTGTTAAAGGAAGAGCAGAGAGATATTGAAAAGTTTTGATGTTCTTCTGGTTTGTATAAAATAATGGTGATTTTTATTATTGAACTTTTCAACCCGAGCTATTCATCTGCTTATTTAGTATTATAATTTTGTTTTCAGCCATTGTACAGGGATATTTAAAGCAGTTAATGAACTATGGGAAAGTTCGTACGATTTTTTTTACTAATTCAAAATGGTAGAAAAAACAGCGGAAACGGCTTTCATATCAACTACGTTACAGCATTGAAATTCAGGGAGAGGGGGTTTGGGCATCCACAGCGGAGATCGAAATATCACCCCGACAGATTTGAGATTTTGTGTTTATTAATGGTCTAGAATTGCAATTCGCCGGAACTCTACAGGGTATTTTCCGAAGAAAAATTGTACCCTCCACAGAAATCAACCCCGGAAAAAAATGTCTGAATTCAACATTACATTGGACACAAGTACGACTTGTGAACGCACAGTTTAACATTGCTTCCAGAAATTTCATGGTGACAATGAAAGTTTTGAAGAAGGTCGTGGGTGACATTCTGCTATTAACAATGAGAAATTGAAAGCATAAGTTGAAACTATTCCATGTACCAATGTCCGAGAGTTTTTTAATGAGCACTGTATGCTCTAAAACTGTTTCTTACCACTTATAATAAATTGGTTGAAAAGTACAATAACAGAAACCATCATTAATTTTTACACAATCCAAAAAAGTGATAATCCATTATAAATACATTTTTTACAAAAATTTAAAATCTTTTAAGTTGATCAGATATCGGAAAGAACTATTGAGACCGAATATTTACTTCGTATTAAAAACGGCGAAACTTGAAGCCAAGAAATCCAGAAGAATTATGGCTGTTTTAGACAATTGTAACAAAACTATTTTTCCTAACATAAACTATATTTGTTGCGTTTGTTTGTTACATTACTAGTTTCTGTTGCTGAAATTGCGAGATATTTTTCTTAAAGACTAAAACCTTATCTTAGGTGAATCAACGGCTGACGGGATTGCCAATTATGTCAACTTATTATCCAGTACATATTACAGGACAAGTTCTTAATTCAATGACAAGAAATCAAACATGAAAATTACTATTATAAACTTAAAAACCTGATCCTAACTTTAATGTAAGCAAATGTTTATGCTATATGAAGCTTTATTTAAATACATTTAACTCTTCAGTGTATGCTGAGTTTTTTATATCATAGTGTTTCTAAAATCTTTGACACTAGTAAATATAAGGCAACTTCATTTTATTATTAGCTGTAATTATACTGATTTATCTTACTTTATTTTACACTACTTTATTACTATTATTTTACACTTATATTTTATTACTATTTTTCAATTAAGAAATTGATAAAGATATGCCTAAATTCTTAAAGTTATTCGAAATACTTCTATTGCACAAACACACACACAATCAATCCTGTCAAGACGGGATCACAAGGGACTGGAAAAAAGTTCCATTTTAGATTTAGACAGTTTTCGTTTAAAGAAGTGTAATTAATATATCTCTTAGATACACTACCTCAATAAGATGTATTTTTCGTTTCGTCGGGATCGCGAAACTCATTCGTCTGAGACAGGATTTTGTTGTAGAATGGTTCAGTTTTCACAGGCTTTACTGTATTAAATGTACAGTAAGACGTGTTAAGAAGGAATCGAAATCACAAAAGAGAGATGAAAATTTCCGTTTCAGGCAGATTTTCAGTGGATTTAATTGTATAGTAATCCATATCAGAACCCTGTAATGCTTTCGTTTAAGACAGGATTCTGTTATAGACAGGTTCCGTTTGGACAGATTTTATTATACATATAACATGTGTTATGAAACGGTTAAATTGGGGTATTATAAATAATTATTAATTAATAATGAAAAGGATTTTTCTTAGGCTTTAATATATTTTGAAATGATCAATAATAATTAATACTTAATTTAAGTATGCTAAATGAGTAAACATCATATCATATATTATATAAAATAAATATCTAAACTTCAACAAATCAAAACAGACTATTTACGTATAGTGGTATTAAGAATTATTATTTCATATTGCGTTGCTTTAAAAATTAAATATATATTATTAAGATTCAATAAAGTTTTCCTGCAGAAATGTTGTATAAGAATTATAATATAGATTTTTTTTAATTAAATATTTTAAAATTTTGATAATAGTTTCAATAGGAGTTCCCACCATGGGATGTCAAATTATTGAAATAATTCAAATATGAAACTCTTTCATATTTTCTTCAATTTATTAAAAATCATAACACACATTCTAAATCGTACCATCTACAGAATATTAACGTGATTTCTTAGTGGGAATATCTCAAATTTCACATTATACAAAATACCCTGTATAAGAGAATCATACATTTTATAAAATTATATATATATATATATATATATGGTGTTTTAAGAAGAGGATTTTTATTCCATGAAAAAATGGCAGTTCGTTCAAGATGGGGGAATGATTGCAGTCGTAATCAATAATCATGGCGAAGAGGTGAGGGGCAATGATGAGATACCACAAGAGTTTCGTCAATAAAGACCAGCCAATTTCCAGAAAAATCGTTTATTTAGAAACAAGCGATGCAAGTAACAGTTCCCACAGTATTAGGTATAAACTTATAGCCCCCAGGCTTCACGATGGCTCACTACATCGTTTAAAGATCTTAAAGAGCTGTATGAAAATTCTACGTGACTACAACACCAGATAACCATTTGGTTACACTTCCAAACACGTCAAAAATCTGCTCTCAAAAAGCGTGCAAGCGAGTTTTGTTCATAGCGCATAGATTTACAGATTACGACGTCACGAGCGCACAAACCAATGAGTGAGAGGCGAGCTCCAGCCAAGCGAATGAGGCGCGAGGGAGAAGCTTTAACACGAAAGAATTCCTCTCGTAGCCGCGCATTAATTTTGAAGTGAAAAATACCTAGCGCGCGAAACAGAGCATGGAATAAAAAAAAATGGCTTTTAAAAGCATTCGAAATGAGAAAAGCGTCTCTCGGAATTTTATAGATTGGGGAGCTGATAAAGGTTACGAATGAACTTAAAATTTTTGATGAAGATTTGGAATAAGATAATTATTAATATACGGGTATTTACTTTTAAAAGGACATGAAATAGGAATAAATATTATTAAGAATTAAGAAAATACTGACTATGTCAGAAGTTAGATTAATTTAAAGGACTAATGCGAAATAAATGCGAAGGATATGCGAAGGAAATAAATTTTTTATATTATACTTTTTTATTTTCGTTGATCAATTTTGCTGTTTTATATTTTCATGACACTAAGTGATACGTTATTTAGTCACTTAAAATGTGGTGTTCTAATGTTATACTCAATTGAATCGTTCATTGAATACTCTCTCGATGGATAAATGGTGAGATATTAATAACACCAATCTCTTGTTGTAGAGTCTGTCAAAGAGTAACATGAGAAACGGCATGACCAACTTACACATAGCGATATTGCCTTAAATGATGAATGCATGAAGATAGAGATAATGAGTTCTGGGATGCAGACAAGTATCTAGAAAATAGGATAATAACGATGCAAAGAAATCAGGATTATCCCTCAAGCAGTCTTTTTGATGAATAGCATGTTGGTGGTGTTTGCTATGTTATTATTGAAATCTGAGAATTCCAAATTAAATAATAATCGATGCCAGTTAGAGGCAATGATGCTGGAAGCAGCAGTTGAGACTTTCATCAGTCAACGATCTGCAGTATAAATAATTTAACTGTCTATTATGCCAATGAATCTTTTACCAAATACTCACCTTTTCTTGGATAATGTCCGTTTTTTTAAAGGAAAACATTAAGAATCTTGATCTTGCATCATAAAAAACAAACTGAGCCCTCGGGACCTAGCTGCTCCCTCTTATTTGGATGTACTCTCAGATCCACTTCATCACAACCTCTGACAGAAGCTAAAAATTTTCGTACCAGACCCCCTTTTTCGCCTAACGGCTTTGTTTTGAAAAAATAGCCAATCAGCATTCCGAGCTACTGTTAGTTGGTTTAATAAGACGTGCGTTGGTTTAATAAGTGCTCTCATAATCTCTAACCGATCGTAATCACTGACGATTCGACCGATTTTTAAGCTGTATTTTGCCGCAGGGCAGCAGTTTGTTAGATTGTGCCAGACTGAAAATATGTTTATTGCATTCTTTAGGGCATGGGTGGCCAGGGACAGTTCAGTGAACTGTTTGCAAAAGACGATTTTATCTTACAAAAAAGTTTTTTTTTTTAAAGAAGATAGAATGCTCTAAAAAGGGAAATATAAAAATCTTATACTAAATAAAATATTCTATTGGTTAAACTAGATTGAGTTTAATCTGAAAATTTATGAGAATTGATCAGAAAGATTGAGAAAATACAAATGAGTTTAGTGATAATAAATAAAACTGATAAAATAAATTTAATTTAATGATATTAAATGAAAAATATTAATTTGTTTGGTGGATTTTTTTTACTTATATGGAATTTAGAATAATATTAAAAAGATTGTTTAGATTCATGATTGTGGTTGTACATAATTATCACAGGCAAATAGATAATTACTTTTTAATGATTTAAATTGTTTTTATTATTAATTTTGAAAGGGGAATATTTGAGAAAGTTGACCTGAAAATCTAAAAAAAAAGAAAAAAAAATTACATTTTGTAGCAACATGAATAAGTATATTTGTATAAATACAGCAAAAATTGTGGTAACGAAGCCTGCGTACTACGGAATGTTGATTTAAACATAAATATTCCTTCGTCCTATAGAAAAGAATGCCTTACAATTACACCAGCTAAGACGAAACCTGTCTAAAACTGAATATTTTACCACTCTTGGCGATTTTATCTTCGCGGGTTTTACAATATATATAACCTAAAGAAAAATTCTGGACCCCTCCCGAAAAGAAATCCTGCCTACGCCACTGCTCGTTAATATTCAAGTAGTACTGCAGAACTTCTAAATAACGGGCACCTTGGAAGCGCCGAATTTGTCGCTTATTCGGAGGTGTGTGCTATTCAGAGGCAAATATTTGAGTTTTAAAGTATTCATTAAATAAAGGTGTCCACTATTCGGGAGTGTTCGTATGAAAGTTTTTCTGTACATGCTATTACTTCTGAATAGCGGACAAAATTCACGGTTCCGAGGTGCCCACTTTTCGGGGTTTTACTATATAAAAGATTAAAAAGTATTCCATAAATAAAGGTTTCGCTATTTAGGAGTATTCGTTATGGAGCTTATACTGCATATAGTTTTTTATCGAGAAAACATTTAGCCTTTCTTTTGAAAATTCAGGGCAACCTGAACCCGACTCGGAAAAGTGAAAACCCAATCCAAAATCGATCCGAACCCGAAATAATATAAGTCAACCTGACCGGAAACCGACGCGCAGCTAAAAAGTAAAGGTCAACCGGATCCGTAATAAAAAAGAAGTTGATTTTCCCATCCCCTAACCTATCTCCCTACCCTATCCTACTTCCTCCCTGGGTAAAGTTTTACCCACTGAGCCCTAAAGGCCTAAAGGGCTACTAATCCAGCTATAAGGAAAGGGCATGTTTACAAACAAACAGTCCCATCAACCAATCTACCACTGCATTTTTGTCGCAGCTATCATTACAGGAATCGTCATAGCGACGTAGGCCAATTATATCATAGACCAGTTTAACGTAGACCAATCAAATCACTCCATCTCATGTGTACAGCTGCGTTTTCACTGGTCGACCCAACTACCTAAAAATCCCAGTGACCCAAGACCTTAACCTAAGAGCGTTTTCACTGGTTACAGGGAAGCACTAGCGCTAACCAATCATGAACAAGGTTTTACTGCGCAAGCGTCATATTTACGGATCGATATCAGCTGTGAATGATTATAAACATACACAAATAATTATTTGTTGTCCTTATCTTGTTAATAACAAATGTTTTGCGTGGAAATAATCCAAAGTTTTGGCTAGTTTTCGCTATTAAAGGGTCTTAAATAATGCCACAAAAATATTAATCTTCCGTTAATAAATCAATGATAACTATTAATTTTTTTGTGGTTTCAAAAAATAAAACATTATATTTTTTTAATAATGACGATCGTAAATCATAAGATTTCGAAGTCACTCAGAATACAGTGAAAGCTCATTTTATCTGAGAATAATTTTTATTGCATATGACTTGTATATCTAAAATTATATTTCTGCTTTTCACAAGTTAAATTAAAAGTCTAAATATGTTTTTGATATTTACTTCAGTGCTATATACAATTTATTTGTACATGCATATATCATTTTTGTGCCAGTGCAGTTATACTTTTGAAACAAATAGTAATATTTATCATTTATTTAAAAACACCTTTCAGGATTGTCATTATACATGAGGCTTCTCCAAGGTACATGCTACTAGCATGTATCAGTTGATCACACTGGCAGCTAGTTTTATCATATAATCACTACAATGTAGAATTATAGAATGTAGTTACATCTACTTTTTGTGACACCCCCAACCCCTCCCCACAAAAACAAAAAAAAAAAAAGTCTTCACAGTAAAATGCAAATTAAATGTATTTAAAGTTGTAAATTTTACTGTATGATTGATTCCACATCAAAGTTTGATGCAGATTTTTTTTTCCCATCTCTCTCATGGGTATTTTTTTTTTAAATTATGTTTTGCGAAAAATAAAATGATGTAACAAAAAGTCAAATCCAGTTACTCTTAAATTCAAACTGATATATATATATATATATATATGTTAAGTTTACCTTTTTGGCGAGCTTATTTTGTTTGCAAATTACACATTTTAAATCCCAACAATTTTTTTTTCTTTTTTTAATGTAAAGTGTTCACTTTTATAGAAAATAATTTTGTGTATAATATATAATTTTGTGAAGGTACTTCTTTTATTAAGAATAATTTTGTGAAGTGGTCCCAATTTTTGTCAGAAGCAATCACTGATTTTTCAAATAGATCACAAAAAAAAGGTACTTTTATGTTAGCTGGGCCAATATTATATTATCTTGCCAATATCTTTTTTTCCCCTCCAGCTATAGCACCGTTTATTTTTCACTTGCTTAGATTAGAAACAATGGCTTGATGTTGAAATAAAATATTTTGTTTTTTTGTATTATTTCATTTATTATTATTCTTCTTTTAAATAAATGTACCTTAAATATATGTGATATGTGTATTTTAAATGAAAAATTCATATTTTAAATAAAATGAATGATAAGTCTATATTTCAAAAGAAATTAATAGAATACGAATAATGGTAATAACAACAATATTTAACGATTAATCTCATGTGCTAGGCTGACATAAAGCCAACATTGCATTTGGCAAAGATTCCGATTTTTTGTTGTGATAGTTCATTAAATTTAAATAGTTTTACATCATTGTTTTTTAAAATGTATATACATAAATACTTTAAAATGTGAAAAAATAGTGCAGGTATATGAATTTTTATGCAATATTGCTTAAATAAATGCATAATTTAGTCATTTTCGGTGGCATGGATGCCATAAATGGTGGTTTATCGCTCTTTTCTAGCGATCGTGAAAGTGTTACATTGGCGATATGTTTATGGTGGTTTATCGCTCTTTTCTAGCGATCGTGAAAGTACTACATTGGCGATATGTTTTTGTTTATTTTGTAATTACGATTAATAATGAAGGGGCAGATATTTTTATCAATCACACAAGTCAGATGTATGTTCCCAATAAAAAAAATAATAATGAAGGCTTCTCTTAGTATTTGATTAATCTAAATTGTTTAAAAATCAATACTAAAAGTTATACAGAAGAGTAAACAATATTTAATTTGTTCCTAAATGTAAACTTAATATGTCATTTATTTGTATTGTTTTATTTATAACATATTATTTCTTTCGTTTAGATTTTTCACTTGAAAGTTAAATCAGATTTTTTAAATTAATTATCCTTACCAAACTTAACAAGCTTAAAAAGATTGTTATAAAAATAACAATGTTAATAAACTTAAACTGTTAAACTTGCATTTATATTATATTAAGCTTAACTGTTTACATTAAACTTTTTCTCCTCATCGTTCAAAATATCTTAAACGTTTAATTGTAATATTTAAAAATAAAGTACAGTTGGAAATTTTTAATTAATAATCAAAATAACTGTTGAAGATTTCAATTACAAATAATATGAGGTTGTGAATCAATATTTTATTTTCAATATTGTCACAATAAAAAATAATTTAGACTAATGAAAAAAAAAAAAAAAATCACTCATTTACATGAAACTATTCCAACGTTCTACTACCAACAACAAATTATAGTGTAAACATTAAAATTTCAAGAATTAGGGATATTACATCAAATATGCTGCAGTCAATCACTTAGTCTTATAGTTTTTTCACTCTAAATAACAAACAATAGAACCTAATACTATACTAATTTGTGCTCTAAATAGCGTCACAAAAAATAGAGTGAACACTAAATTCTGCAAATTTATTCACAGAATAAACATAAAGAAGTATTTTGTTTTCTTATTAACAAAGGTTTTAAAATATTTTAGTATTTGATTTCAATAATAAATAAATAAAAACCCGTTTTTATATTTTTGAATGTAGTTAAAAATAAACATAATTTGAGAATAGTAAATATTTACTGTGTATCGCACTAAATAATGTTACAAGTTTTTGAATGCATCTTTACATATATGTGTCTAAAATATATAATTTTTTTTCTATACAACTATGGTTGTTGTATTTTTAAATTGTAGTCAGAATAAAATAAGAAATAATATAAATAATCTATTTTTCGCGAAACCTTGAATGTTAAATGTGTGTATTTCATAGATTTGACAGCATCAAATTTGTAAACAAACAAACTTCGCCAAGCAAAGGCACCAAAAGTAAGGGTTAACTTACCGGAAGTAAAAGGCAAATGTTTCTACATTAGTGTCCTCGGCTTGAGGTTTACAGAAAATTCAGTCTATAAATAACTGTCAACTATTCCACTTTTTTGTTACCAGTACTTCCGAACAGAAGTCTTCGCCTAATCTTGACATGGTTTAATTGCAGAATTTTGCAATTAAATAAGGTCAATATTACTATCCAGATTTAGTAGCAACACAGATAAGGATTAGTTGGCAGCTATGCATATATATAAAGTAAAATCTAATGAATGAACAAATAGCAAAAACATTTATAAAAAAAATTTCAGAAAATCTTACTTGCTAAGCATTTTTTTATCAACCAACAATATAAAACATACACGAATGTCCTGGTAAGTTGTGGTGCACAATATTTATAAGCTCTGGCTATATTTAAGTATTCACTGAAAACAAAGAAGTACCAGAGCTGAGCTCCATCATAAATTAAGCACTGATTGCTAGATATCCAGTATTCACTTATAAAATTCACGTAAAATAAATATTTCAATAATATTGAACACCTGCTCCAATTCAAATCCATCAAAGCAAAATAATCTGATGATTTAAAATTATAAACAAGCATCTTTGACTGCTCAAGTGTACAATTCTTAAAATTAAAAATAACGCTAAGGGGCAATTCAAGTATTACGTAAGCAGTAAGGAGGAGTTCAGGGTTTATGACAATTCTTATGAATGCATTAGACAACGCAGCAACAAGAAAAAATACATGATGGGAAATGAGTATTCTGTAGTGTGCTCGGAACTTCAAACACGTAACATTTCTATGATTCCTTTTAAAAATTTTAGTTATGATGACTAATTAAGTTAGGACCTATTGTTAAGTTTTATTGTTCAATGCGATAAACAACAATATATTAAAACCATTTTGCATTATTTTGATACCACAACCCCTATATATGCCTATTTATATAAATTTGTAAGATTAATAGTGTAAATTAATGGTAACTGTTTTTTCCTGGCAAACAGTGTTGACGTACAAAATGTCAAAATTATACATAAGCAAAAAAAAAAAGGAGGGGGCTTACTATTTGCTTATATTTTCTGATAAGGGAAGGACGGGGTATAAAATTACTAAAAATATGCTTACGGGTATACTTGAACGACCCCCTAAGGTCACTTGAGAGATAACATCACCATATAACTTTTGTTTTATTCATGTTCGACGAAAAATATCTCTTCTCTGTCAGAACCACCAGCAAAAGGGAAAAGGTTGCTAGAATTTACCAGAAAATGCATATCGCCAAAATTTCACAACTTTTCGATTTTTCTTAGCAGGAAAATTTTCCTTTTTTTTTTTTTTTTGTAGACAAAAGCATTAATTTCAAGCTTAAATTGATTATTTTTTTAGATTTGTTTGATAAATGGGCCAAATCAATGTATATTTTAAATATTAATACTAGTTGGCATTGCCCGGGCCCATAATAATAAATTTAAAAAGAAACATCAAGTTTTTATTATTTTATATCTTTAATCAGATTTTGTATGACATATTTTAAAATGAAAAATATTGATATTTAGTGATAAAAGTGCTCATATTCTTGTTTATGTAGGCTTGTTTCATAGTTTTAAAATAAAAAGTTCTTTTTGTCTGAACTCTTTGAAATCTTTATTGGTGATAAATAAACGGTTTTACAACCCATGTAAAAATTTTAGGAAACATAGCAATAACAAAATAGTCTTCATTTTCAAAACTCTCTGACATTTCAATCGGTTATAAATATAACTGTATCCAAGCTCTCTTTAAAATTTTGTCTGAAATTATATTTTAAAATGAAAAAATTGGCAAAAAAGTATTAATATTTATTTAGTGATGCACTCATTTTCTTGTTTATATAGGGTCGTTTCATAGTTTTAAAATAAAAAGTTCTTTTTGTCCGAACTCTTTGAAATCTTTATTGGTGATAAATAAACGGTTTTACAGCCCGTGTAAAAATTTTGCGAAAAAATATTGTTATCTAGTTGTAAAATAAATGTTTTCTTCTTGCTTTTTTGTTTGTTTGTTTTCGTGTCGGCTCTTTTAATATAGCAATAAAAAAATTGTTCTCATCTTCCGAACTCTCTGACATTTCAATCCGATATAAATATATAACTTTATCCAAGCTCTCTTTAAAATTTTGTGAAAAATATGCATATTTAGTATTGAAACAATGAGTTCTTAAAAAAAAAAAAGCTTCAGCTTTCAATCTCAGAGCAAAAATATATTAGAAGGTCTATGCTTAATGCAATGGTGAGGTGACTCCATCTGTTTGCAATCAACCCTTTTCAATTTCCCTAGGCTAAACAGGTGAGGGCTAATACATCAGGTTTCCCCTTTCTGAGGGGAGAAGCCTTCAAAAAACGTTGGCGCATGTGCAAAGAGACTATATTCGTGTGGTAAATTTGACAGAATGTGCTTTTAATTTTAAATATGTAGATAAGCCAACTAAATATATTGTTGATCACTTTACATAATTTATCATTACAATAGATATTAGACATTAAAAAAAATGTATGCATGGCTTTTTTCTGTGAGATGTGTGTTGGAGGCGAGTGGGTGCATTCTCCTAAACATTGTGTAAATCTAAGGAGACAAAAAATTTAAAAGATACTTCCTCATTATAGTGGCCTTCACAATTACTATTATCACACAGTTGTAATGATTTTGCCAATCTTATACAGTAGACTTCCTTAAATCTGTGTAGCTTAAAACCAGAGGTTATGCAGATTTTTGGTCACTGTTTTATTTACATTTTTTAAACAATAATTTTAATTTAATAATGCACAGAAAATTATAATGAATGCTTACAGTAAAATAAAATAAAAAAATAAAGAAAATTTAAAAAACATTTAAAATATAAAAGTAAAGGTCAAGTAAATAATTATTAATGCTTAATTAAATATGATAATGATGAGATATTTTTTTCTTAAATTATTCAGTGAAACTCACCTTATAAATGTACACTAATAATTCACATAAAAATCTTAAAATAACAAAGTTTTCTTTCATGTTCAGCCGTGCTTAATAACCAAAAAAGCTTGATTATACAAAAGTTATTTGGTTAAAAAAATATATATATTGCAATCGCCACTGATATCAGTAGTATCTAGAATTTTTTCAGAAATAAATTTATACTTTCTTCATGAGAAAACACGAGTTGAATCATATCAAACAGAATTACATATTAAAATGTGTACAGAATGATATAAAATTTTTAAAAAACTAAAATTTTACACTTACATCTTAATTGTAAATTACATTGTTTACATCAGGAACGATGTGCGGATTTTAAGAATTTGCAGATTTTAGGGTGGTGGATTTGAGGAAGTATACTGTATATATGTATATCCTAAATGTACCCAATATATATATATATATATTTTCATAATATTTACATCTAAAATATATATACATCATAAAATGTCAATATGATTTTAATGTCATATATGTAATATAACTTGGCGATACATTTTAGTCGCCGCTATCTATATCAAGGAAATACCATATTAAATATTTTATTACATTTTAATTAATTTTTTGATAATTATAAAATACTCTGGATAGAAATTACAGACTGCCCAAATGGCGATTTTCTTGTGTCAAACTGTCCCCCTAAACAGATTTAAGAAAAGGACAACACGGACTGAAGCCCCATGAGTTATGTCACAAATTTTAATACAACCATTTTTATTAAGTATCATAAACATCTTACGGAATATTAATAAAAATGGGATAAATTATTACAATAACAATAAACGCTTACTTTTGGTAAAGCTTTCTCCCTGCTAGATCAGTTGCTGGTGAACACAGCTTTTCCCATTTTACAGTCGAAAAAGCATTGCTTGCGTATACAGTTCAAATTATGTATCAATATACAGCAAGCAATATTTATCCAACTATGCCACAATGCAGCAGTAGTTCTCGCCAGAACATGGTAGCTAAGTCGTATCAGATGTGGTCATTTCTTCCGAGGATGGCTCTTGGGAATGCCATGTCACTGTTATAGACTTGCACAAAACGATAGCGGTGTGGAGAGTCCTCTCACTTGGAGGTCAGTAGATGGAAGAGAAATGCCAATCTCGTGGCAATTATGCCATGTGGTATCTCGTGAAATAAAAGTTGCACATGTGGGTGAACCCAGTTCCTTTAATCACGTTGATATCTACAGTTGTCCAGGATACAACAACAAAATTGGCTCTAAAAAGAGAAAAGATTTCAGATTTTAAAAGTTTGGTTAAAGTAAAAATTAGGCTAGAAATATTTCATAAAATTTTCGGTTTAATAATATATATTATAGTATATACGAAGTATAGATAATGATAATTTGTGGGCTTTTCCAAAATATACATTTATATTGGCACAGATGTCATATATGCACCATGTTGGTGCGATTTCCCCCCCCCCCCCCCCTACCAATTTGGCAAAAAAAATAAATTGTTGTTATTTGCTTTTAATTCTATAAATTATTTTTATTAGGTATATCAATATTTATTGGAACAGATGTCATATATGCACCACATTAGCACAATTTTTCCCCCTGCCAATTTGGCGAAAACTTTGTTCCTGAATATTAACATTACAATGTATATTAACGTTTATAACACTAACGTTATAATGTATATTAATGTTATAACGTTATTTTATTTTTATATTGAAATAAAAAATCACATGCTATTATTGCATGCTATTTGTAACTAATATTCAAAAACAAAGTTTTCGCCAAATTGGCGGGGGAAAAAATCGCGCCAATGTGGTGTGTATATAACATCTGTGCCTTTATATTTTAGACTTATTTAAAATTGACTCACTCAAAAAAATTTCACTTTTAAATATTAATAATAAATCATAAAATGTTTTCCTAATCTATTATTAAAACAATACTTAATTATCTTTAAACATCTAAAAATTAATGGATTTGTTTTTTCACATTGGTAAGTTCACAGCACTACTGTCAATTTGCAGATAAAGAATTTTATCATCTATCTCTCAGACATCATTACACAAGCATAAAATTTCAAATAACAGAAGTTGCATAATGCAACATTGTATCAGTTTAAAAAATATCACTAGAATATTCACTAAATTTTGTTTTCTTAATTTAAATATAGTAGAAACCTAAACTGACTCAATAACATTTATCAGGATATAACAATCATCTTATAACTGATACAATATAAATATAACTATTTGTAAAATGCAGTAGAAAATGTTACATAAGACTAAATGAAATACAGCAAACTACGTCTAAAACAGAATTGACCAGGACCGAGAAAATTTTCCATCATAGATAATATTCTACTTTAGACAGTGTATAACTCTATTAAAATGAGGACTTTAAAATCTTTTAGCATTACACAAAGTTTATTGTATACACATAAAAGGTCTAACCTAAATCATAAAGTGGTTTCTGTTATTCTAATGCTAATTTGTGAAAGAATACCTTACCATTAAAAAAATTTGTAAACATTATTTGCAATGTACCAGTTTGTTTATTTAAGCTTAGCATGCTATTAAACATTTTTTTTTTTTTAAGTTACATGCCTTATAAATGATTGTTTATTTCCAATCTAATTCTTAAAATTTTCCTAAAGAAAAAGATAAACACAGACTTGGAACTAAATTTCTCCTTTTTTCTACATTCATAATTAAGAAAATAATAAGACTGAAGAGCAATCAAAGAATCCAAATCTAATAACTTGTATATAATATTAAACCTGCTGCTTTCTTGTTGACCAAATAAAGTACATATAACAAATTCAATGGGATAACTCTCAGATTCATTACTCCTCACTTAGAGAATACAGAATATTTTTTACACAAAAAGAGCATTAATTGCAATCAAAGTTACAGGATTTGTGGATTAAACTATGGTGAAGTAAAAGTTAAACGCCATTCGAATTGAAATATCACACGAAAACATTGCTCAATTAATAACAAATCATACATGATAATGTGTGCCAATTTTTAGAGATGTCTGTTTAAAAAAGTTGTATATGATTGCAATTGATTTAAATTTCATACAAAGTTTTAAATCTTCATAAAAGTTTCAGCATGAATGGAATAACAAAAAAGATTAAACTCAAATATAGTACATCTGCAGGTGAAATGCATAAAAAAACAAAAATTAAACAACAGAGTTTTCTTTATATAGCAAAGTTAACAAGTAAATATCTGAAAAGGCAAACTGTTTTGAAATTAGTAATACATATTTCACCTTTAAAAGAGAATATGACAATACAAAATACACTGGCTTATTTAATTTAGAGAAAGTTTGTTTACATGCTTGAATAAACATGAATGTTCAAGTATTAACAAAACTGGATTGACGTTTGTCTTTAACTAATTTTCAATTTAAATACCAATGGGCTGGGCTACAGTAAGCAAATCTTTCTTAACTTATAATTATTTTAAATGAGAAAAGAGAAATTTAATTCTAAATTGCCGAAAAACACATTATCAAATAAGGATATATAATAAATTAAAATCAATGAAACAAGTATATATTTAATTCATTATGAGAAAGAAAGGAATATCCATAATCATAATATATAATATTTTTATTTACTTTTTTTTTGTATCAATCAATGTTTTGTTTCAATCATAATAAAATAATTTTGAGAACTGCACTTTATGTATCCATTATTACATCAGAAACGAACTATATATTTAGTATTTTAATATTAATAAAAAGCATCTGATTCATTATCAAAAACAGAGATATTTATCCTACAAAAAAAGTGCAATAATAAGTACTATACTGGATTGCTATTTACTAAACGGAAAGACATTAATAAACGATATAAACTTGTTAAGAAAACTCACTATTTTGCTTCAATCACAAAAAATGGAATTTATTTTTGTAAAAGCTGAATAATTCCAAAATAAAATTATTTATCGCCGCCATTATGTATGAAAAAGCTCTTTTCTAATTGGCTGGGCTTGGGTTAGATGGGCTTAGGATTGAGTACTGATCAAACCTTCAAAATCGCTACCTAACTGCCTAAAATCTTGGGTTTAGGTCGAAAGTTGGGTAAGTTAGGCCTTGGGTCGACCAGTGAAAACGCAGCTGTAAAGAACGAACAGGTTTTTCGACGTCAGATGCCCTTTCCTTATTAAACTTGTCTTACAATACCACCTTAAGTATAGCATCTAGAAAATATACTGTGGCAACCGGCTATTCGAGTAAAAAAGTAATTAATCTCGAATCTTATGCTTTAAAAAGTGCTAAAAATTGAGTTTTTGATAACTGACTGACTGATAAATGTCGATTGCAGCGACATCTTCTAGTTCTGGATCGGCAATGGAAGAACTGAACAATGTTTACAGTTAAGCTACTAAATGTCGCAATGATCGACATTTATCTTGACATTTATTGTTCAGCATCTTTGGGTATTTATTAGATTTAATTTTTTAGCACTTTGAAAAAGCCGAACTCTAGGGTAATCTTGTTTACCTAGGGATACTCTAGTTTTTGTCCAAAGTCATCTCAATCAATCAATATCCAGAGGGCGCTGTTGCACACATCTTTCTCCTCCCCCCTCTAAAATGCACCAATGACATGAAATAACCTTTTCTGTTGATAGTTTGATTTGTGTGTTTACATTTTTGTGTTTATCAGTTTCAGTAATCGCATTTTCTTAAAACTTTTATGATGGCGACTCTTTTTCGTGTAGCTAAACACAGTTCATTATTGTTTAATGTTCTTGAACGTAAAGTAAGATTACTTGTTGATATGTCAAATTTAATTTAAATGATTACTAAAATATACTTTTTGATTTAGCTGTATTTATTCTCCTACAAAGATTACACGAACACAACTTGACCACGTGACATTTGCAGACGAAATGAGAAATGATGGTTGTTCGTTACCCTTGAAAAGTATTTGTTGCAGCTTTTCGAAAATAAGCGAAAAAATGAAATTAAAAAAAATCTTCTAATAATTATTATCCATTTTTTATTTTGTAATTAAAACATGAACTTGCAGATCTGAGCTTCAATTATACATTTTATAATATTTTTAAATTTTCACTTTGGAGAACAAAATAAAGATGGGACATACATAGAATAGACTTAAATAAATTCTGCAACGAAATACATGTAAATTAATATTAATAAAATATGTTTTGTAAATCATGCCATGCTATATTTAATTTGCTTTTTAATTTTTTGAAAAAAATATTGACTTATTTGTTGTTTTGCAGTAAAAATAAATAATCAGTCATTTAAGTCCATCTTAAATGTTTCTCTCTGACCCCGCCACCCCTCTTTGTTCCACCAGCACACACAGTTTAAAATCTTCAAAACTAATTTTTTTTTTTTTTCTCTGTATTTGTTACTTGAGCTAAAAGTAAATTTAAAATAATTTGCATAATCTACATTTCAGCCTTCCTGAATAAATTTCCGTTTTTCTTTCCTTGGTCCTCCAGCGTACAAGTTTAAAATATTTAATTTGAAAATTTTTGCGCTGTTAATTGCTTTGTATTAACAGTAAATAAATTTAATCATTTGAATCAACTATTCAAAACTACTTTTTTTGCCATATTTGTTATTTTTCATTAACAAAAAATAATTTGCTTTAAAATCAAAGCTGATGTGCATAATCTAATTTCTTCCTCCACCCACCCCAAGAAAGGTCTGCTTTCTTCCCTTTCACCCCCCTCCTCGCAGCATGCAAAGTTAAAATTTTTTAAAACTAATTTAACGCATAATCTCCGTTGTCAGGTCCCACTCTCTGAGACTTACACTTCATAATGCACAAAAAATTGACAACGTGATTTATATGTTAATAAATAAAATCTATTTATTGCTGTGCTGTATAAATAAATAAATAATCAAATCATATTTTTCAGAATGGATATTTTAGCAGATAAACATATGTTTCAAAAGTAATTGGAACTATAATTGAAAATATTTTAAATTAAAGTAAAATCTACTGAGACGGATAACAAGTGACCTCAGAAATTTTTTAATTCAGACAGATTTCTGTCTGTCTAAGCAGGATACACAATCAATAGTAATTATATTGTATTCTTTTCGTGGTAACATGAAAATTTTCAATTTAACGCAGGATTCCATTATGTATACAAGATCCATTTTGACATATTTTACTGTGATGCAAAACTGTGACAACCTTAGGATTTAGTCATAAGCTTAACCCCCTGACCGTCTAGCAAAAGGGTAAATTTGTAATGTTGTTTTCTCTCTAATTTTGTTTAAATTCTTAAAAAATCTGAATTTTCAAACTTGAGATAAGAAACTTAATTATGTATATAAGTATAATCCTTGAGAGTACCAATCATTACTTGATGTTTTAAAAATGCATTTTATTTGTAGAATTATGTTAATTTAAACAAACCTTGTATTGCTGTGAAACCTACAGCATAGTGAACGGATATATCAGGTCGTGGCGGTGAGAAGGTTAAAAAAGAATTTTTTAAGTAAAAATTTGTGTGTTAATGATCATTTAAGTTACACATGAAGAAAAACATCTAAAACTGGAATTATAGAAGTTACAGCAATACAAATTGTTGAGGACTAAAGTATATGAAATATGAGCTCTTGATTAGAACTAGAGATCGACCGAAACCGAAACCTAAACCGAATTTCGGTGATCTTCCCACTTTCGGCCAAAACCGAAAGTGTCAAAAATTTAAAAACTGATTAATACATACATAACTGCATATAATTATTAATTAATAATAAATAATTAATAATTACTTAATAATAACTAATTACGTTACTAATTAATTTATTAATTATAGGTATATTGAACCACATTTTTAACAAACAAATGTACATATATGTGTGCGTATACGTTTCCAACAAAAATGAAACATGAATAATACAACTTTTATATTTTATTATTTTATAACAACCAATAATTATAGGCATTTATCAATAATTAATTGACAATGTAGTTAAATAATGTAAAACAAATTCAATTATGAATATTTAATTTTTAAATATATTCATATTTTCAGTTTGTTAATATTTTGCATTTAAATTGTATAAGTACAGGATTAAGTATTGGCTAAGTAAAGGATTAAGTATTGGCTAAGTAAAGGATTAAGTATTGGCTAAGTAAAAGGCACAAAAGCTAAAATAATTTGTACAATTTGACTAAAGAAGGAAAATTAGCACTAAGACAACATTTTAAGCCTAGAAATTATTAATTATAAACTATTTTTTCCATTTCAATATTCTCAAAGTGAGACATGTTTAACATTATTTTTTACTTTAGCTAATTTTAAATATATTATATAAGGATAAAAATGTAACAGTTATCAATTTTCTTTTAGAATGTGCACAATAAGATCAAAATAAATCTTTGCTCAATCATCACCTCCTCCCCCCCCCCCCCAAAAAAAAAAAAAAAAAAAGTTTTTCCACTCCCTGCCTCCTTAAGAAAGTATTGAAATGGCACCCCTGTTTGAAAATTATTATCTCCGGTGCCAAGTTGACTCTCTGTGCCTCTATCCAAAACTATTTATTTTCATATAAAATAAAATGTAATTAATTTATCAATAAGACAGAAATAGTTTCCAATTATACGAATTTCATCTAATAAAAAAATATTTTGAGTATACATACCTCGATATACCTTTTGTAATAAATTTCGTAAATCTTCGTGTTTTTTAACAACACCTTTAATATTCAGGAAAGTATTCAAAACAATCTGAAGTTTCAAAGTAAAAATTTTCTATTACTGTTAAGTTTGCAGCTTCTAAAGATCACGTGATAAGCGTCTTTTAAGTTTAGTCATATATGCATTGCTTGCTTTATAATTTATGATCGCATCATGGATCAGTCATGGCCGATAATGATAAACAGTGGAGTTCAAAGCAATAAACAACGTCTCATTTGAGCCGATACAACTCATATCAATGAGCAAAGTTGAAAATTTTCGAAAGAAGGAACGAGATTTTGAAATACAGATAGTTTCGATCAGGCCAAAATTTTGGCAGCAGTTTCGCCGAAAACAAATATTCGGCGAAACTCCGATTTTGCACCGAAACCGAAATTTCGGTTGATCTCTAATTAGAACCTGTGTTGAAAAAATAAATTTTTTTGTCCTATTTTGATGTTTAATTCTTTGAATTTTTTTTCTTTTCACTGATTTAGGGAGATGTAAGAACATCCCCTCATAGTTGCAATTAATTCAATCATTCATGGGTGTATGATAGAGGTTCCAGGGGAGGTTCCCCCCTCCCTATCCCAAATGTTAGAAGAATTTAAGAATAATAAAAAACAAATCAAAAGAACATAAATATAAAAAGCTGTGATTGTCGCTGAGCTGCTTATTGCAAGAGTTATTATTAGTTTGTTTAATTTAAATATTTATAATTAGTTGTATTTTAATATATTGTATTATTAATTTTTAAAACAAAATTTAATAAATGGCAAAAAAATATTAATTTTTATTTAATAATAGAACATTTATTAATAACATATTGTATTATTAAAAACAAGAATTGTTAAATTATTATATTTAATAGTCAAATTAATAAATTAATTTAACAAATCATTAATAGTATTATTACTTTAATAAAAATTATTAAATTTAATAAAAAATAATAAAATGTAATTTTTAATTTAACTTAATTTTTTTTTAATTAATAGTGTTATTAATTTAATAAATTTTAGTTTAATTAATAATTATAAATTTCAATGACTAAAAATGTAAAATGAATTAACAGGTAAAGGATAAATTTTAGTTTATAGCTGAACTATATTATGTATTGAGTTTATTTTAAACTCATAATTTTCACAATTTAAAATTTTAATTATTTATATTAATATTATTAATTTAATAAATTAATAATATATTAAATTAATAATATTTTAAATTAATAAAATATTAATTTAATTTATATATTAAACTTATTAAATATTTTAATATTGAACTAACTGTAATTGTTTATCAATTAATTGTTAAATTGTTTTTATTAAAAATTGTAATTTTTTTCTTCCCAAAAAAGGATTTATTAGAAAAATCAGTCAAAACATAAGTAATTATCAACTTAAAAGAAAAAAAAAAGCAACATGTAGAAATAGATAAAAATAATTTTTTATAGTTTTAGGTTAAATTATTGTTCAGATGTATATTTAGATATTTTTTATGCACAGTCATAATTTATAGTTCAGAAAGAGTAAGATATTAATTATATTTAAAAAAGAAAAAAAATATTATACACTACCCAATAAATAAATGAACAACATATTTATCATTATCTTCAGATTCCTTATCTTTTATATACATCCTAATAAATTTAAATATAGTAATTGAAATTCAAAAATTTTACATTATCATTTACCTTGTAATAACTATTACATATACATAGTTCATATAAAGGTTTTTAAACAAGTAAATAATAAAATAATTATTAAACAATTAATAATTAAATTATTTTTTAATAGTTATTAATACATTTAATAAAAACAATTTAATTTTTGAGGAATTTTTATTTAAATTGATTTTTAAATGTTTCTAATGGATTGTTTTTTATTTGTTTTAAAGTTATTATTATTTATTTGTTTTATATAAGGTTATTTTATTGTTTTTTGTTTTTTTAGGGGGGGGGGGGTGAAGTTTTTATTTTATTATTATTATTTTTAAATATTTCATTACAAGTGTAAATAAATTCTATGTAATTTACTTTAGTTTGTTCCTTTTCTAACCACTGAATGTTTTCAGTTTTCTAAGATATAATATTAAACAATTAAAGAATTCTCTATGATGAAACAACTAAAAGGTGCCAGGATTTTAATTTTTTTTTTTTTTTGGGGGGGGGGGGGATGGGGAGAGGAGAGCTTGTAATTTTTAAGCTACATTGCCTTTTAAATAAAAATATATGAATACAAAACAACAAATACGACAGAAAACTAAAAAAAAAAAAGTATCTTTTATATATTTTTTCTGCCCTATTTGTTATTTTGTAGTCATAATAAATAGGTATTATCAGTAGCGTAGCTAAGGGGGGGCAAGGGGGGCGTCCGCCCCGGGCGCCGCTGATAAGGGGCGCCAAATTGAGAGAGATTCCTAACGAAATTATCTCACATATTTCGACAATAAATAACAATCTTTTTTTTTTTTTTTTGCGAAATTAAAGCACACATTTTGACAATAAATAAGAATCATTGAGCGTTTTTCTCTGTGTGAATGCATTGAAGAAATTCGGCAAAGGAGGGGGGCATGGAAAGATCCACAAGTGCAATCACAGATGGAGGCTCCTCACTATCTAGCCTCCAGCTTATAAAACAAAGCACTTTGCTGATGTCACATTTCTGATATCAAAAGAGCATTTTTTAAATTTCTATGTTGGTTTTCACGCTCATTTTTGTATTCTTAGCATTCCATATAAATGTTTTTCCTGTAATAGAGGTTTCTGTGCAAAATGGATTTAGCTGGAGGAACTAAGTAAATATATTAGTCTTCCTTTATTGGAAATTATATTTTTCCGTCGAACTGGTATTAAGAAAAGTCAAATAATAAAATGTGGTCGATCTACTCCCAAATTTTTCCTTCTCAAAACGTATAAAAATCAAAGCAGACCTTTTCAGGCTTTCAAGTACGGCCTGTACAAATGGCTGCCCGAAAACGGAGAAAAATAAAAATTATTATGTTGGTCTTGTTTACCTGTTAAATGTAAATAATAATATGTAATCTTCAGAAGGGTTTAACAATTTAAAAAATCGTTTGCGGCATGCCAGCCTCCAAAGATCATTTAAATGCTCATTTAGCCCAAAACAAACATTCAAAGTATGTGAAGTATTAAATGCACTTTGAAAGTTGTAGAAAATTGAATACAGTGAAGAAAAAATAAACGTGATATATTTTTATTTAAAAACACTTTTATTTATTGTATTTTTCATGATAGCTATATCTCAAGAACAGAATTTCATCAAACTTCAGATTTTGTTAGACCTTGACATAAATATACTCTGATTATGTTTTGGTGTAGATATTCCAAAAGGTGGCGCTGCTATGCTACTTTTTCATGATTTTCACGTTAGCTATATCTCAAGAAATAATGCACAGAATTTTACCAAACATCAGATTCAGTTAGACGTTTACATAAATTGTTGTTGATTAGGTTTTGGTGTAAATCTACTAACAGGTGGCGCTGCTATGCTGCATTTTTCAGGATTTACATGATTTTAGCGATAGTCATATTTCAAGAAATAATGCACGGAATTTCATCAAACTTCAGATTCAGTCAGACCTTGATATAAATTCATGCTGATTTGTTTTTGGTGTATGTGAAACCTGTACGAGATAGAAGAAAATTTTGAGATTGACACATACAACTAGTTTTTCATACTTTCCGTACAAATCTGTTCTATAACTGTAAGGACAACATTTTCAATTAGGTAAAATGTCATGACAAATGTTAATTAGTTAAAATGTCATGACAAAAATTTAAGATACAATAAAAATGACTTTTTACTAAACCGTTTTTTTTTTTAGAAAATAAACTATTTATATCGTATTTCTAATTTTATGAAATGCACCTTAAGGATTTCCGAAAAACTGGAGTCAATTGAAAAATATTTGTTGCAGTTTTCTCACTTAGGACATATGGAACTTCTTAGAATTTTCAAAGCAGTGTTGAATTCAGGGGGTAGCCTGGGGGTGGAAATTCCCCCCGAAGCATTGAAATGTCGCCCCCGGAGCCACAGAAATCCCTCCCAGAAAAATGTGTCTGAATTCAACACTGTTCCAAAGAGTGTACGCACCTTGTAAATGAAAAAAGGGATCAGATTTTTTTCCATAATCGGGTTTAATTTATGAGTTTTCGCAAGCGTGATTTCTAGCAAATTTATTTTCATTGCTGTAACAATTGTTGCTACCGTCATACTCTTAAAACTACTTAGTTATATCCGCTAACATTAAATTCTCATCGAGGTGGTGATATTTGGCTAAACATCTTGGAAATAAAAGTAGGTCACCATACAGAAAATATTTCGTATATGAAAATGTCGAATTGACGATAGCTGACTAATTTTTTGAAATTCCCATTCAAATTCAATATTGACGAAAATTAGGAATCTTCTATAATCATGTTCCACGAATTTTATCTTCGTGTGTTTGAGTAAAATTAGTTTAATTCTTAAAAACAGGGAAAAGGTAAGCTAAAGATGGAAGATTTTTTTTTTCCGTGCTTGAAAAAAGGTAATGTGGTTTTTTTTATTATTATTATTTAGGAGAGGAGGGGTGCAGAATTTTTTCTTGCCCCGGGCGCCAGAAAACGTAGCTACGCCACTGGGTATTATTATTTTTTATAAATTACTATGGGGGGATTTAGATGATGTAAATTCTCTCCATCTCTCACAATTTTGAATATCTGAGTATTGGTTGGACTCTAGAACTACTGACTTTTTAATAATGATTTTTATTTATACATACACGCAAAAAACTGTATATAGAATTTTGCTGAGTATTTTTATTATTTTGTTTATTTTATAATATTAAAAAGAATATATATCAGCTATTAATATTGTAAGGGGGGAGCAGTAAGTAGGATTAGTGAGGCTTTTAATATAACCAGCACACATTGATAATTATAATGCTTCATTATAAGTCAGCAACAATTAATGGTAAATTGATTTACATATTAAAAGAAAGCTCTGTTATTCATTGTTTATTAGTTTTTTGCCAGCAAAATAATTTTTATAATATATTTTTTAATAATACTACACATTCTTTTTTCATGATTAAGTTTAGTTTAAATTATCTTATATGATATATAAACTAAAATTTGTTGTATAATATACAAAATTTTATGTGGTAACACCATAATGTTTGAAATAAACTCAATATATTCTTGGCAGTTTTAAATTCCTTGTTATGGCAACAAAATGTGAAGTGTGCTCTGATTGGTTAGAAAAAAGTATCTACCATATCAGTTTTATCAAGACATCTAAACTATTATTATTTTGCCAGGATACATCTAGATAACTTCTCCCCATCCCTACATCTCTTAAACTAAATATCTTAAAACAGAAATTTTGAAGATCAATGTTCATATAAACAACCTTTATGCATCATGATTATAAAGTAATCAGATTTAAAAGTAAGCTGCACCACAGGCACCCATGAAGGGGCGCTCCGCGCGTAGACGACCGCCGAACCCAAGTCCTGATAGACTTTTATTGCGCCAGCAGCTTTGTGTCGCTGCGGCGCTTCGGCCGGTCAGAGAGCCGATCCAATACGGATCCTCAAACCTTGAACCCACGTGCGACGACGTAGATCATGGCGACACGCAGTGAAACCACGGGGAGTCACCGCGAGACACTTGGAGACGGGCCGGCGTCCCCCAGCAGCTTCAGAGCTGGAATCCCAGAAGGGAAACCAGGCCCTAGGCCTTAAGTCAGGATGTTTCAACCTGTACTTGCTTTACCACAACTCGATAGTTTTGGCTAATTTGATAACCAGATCTATATATCTGTTAAAAATGGTGAAGAATGTTTTTTTTTTTTTTTTTTTTTTTTTTTTTGTAGTAATTAGTAAAGTAATGGTAATTGCTGCATCAATTGATCTGCATAGAAATAAACTGACAAACATTAGGAAAAACCTCATATAACTAAAATGCATCTAATAATATGTGTAGGCAAATACCTAGATGTGGCCCTATATATTTCCAGATAATAGTAGTTCTGTGACTTTTAAACTATCAAATTTTTCAATTAATTTCATGAGAATACTTTAAACAGTTTTACCTCAATGTTAAGGATTAAAATCGAATTGAATTTGCAAACTTTAAATTAAACAGATTTAAGTTTTATATTTATTATAATTTCATAAAAAAATACATAAATTTCTATTATCTCTAATATATTTCTTATATCAGGAAGTATAACTGTTAAGTGGCATAAAAAGTAGTATTAGAAGATATTTTAACTTATTTGTATAGAATTTATTGACATCTTAAGAGCCTACTTCAGTGACCTTTTGAGATAAAGCAGGCTAATGTTTTGAATAGTAGATATCTCATTGCAGTTTTTTGCATTTTTCTTTAATTTGACAGTTTTTTTAGCCTTAATTATTTTCAACACAATTTTACTGGTTAGGAAACAAATCACTTGAATTCTAATTTTTCCAACTGAGTAAAAAAGTGTCCAGGCTGAGAATGAACCCAGAACCTTTAGCTTACAACCTCTTGAGCTATTCGGATGAATTGTATCGGCTGTGTTGTTATCCCAGGTAGCACAAGTGATAGAGCATTGGCAGTGTAAGCCAAAGGTTCTGGGTTCAACTCCTGGCCTGGACTTTTTTCACTCAGTTGAAAAAATTACAACTTGAGGGATTCGAATTCACTTAGCATTCAAAATCTGCAGATTTTACATACCAATTTCAAATTTTATTTATTTATTTTTTAATTTAACAGGCGATAAGTACTTAATTTTAGGATCATAGAAAATTCACATTTAATGCCTTATCGAAAAAAAAAATGGCATTTTAAATTTGGTAAACGGAAAAGTAGGGGGTCCCATCAAATTGCCGTGCAAAAGTCATAAATAATTTCTTTGGGCTTTTCTTTTCCAAAGGCTCTGTAGTCAGTTGTAACCTTTTTTGTTACTATTTGAAAGAACTTCAAATCCAAGGCCAGTTCAAAGGTACATGGCACTCCTAGGCAAAATAAAATTATATGCCCCTTATGAATATTTACTTACTTACTAATGTGCATAGTCAAATTTAACATAGACAAATATAATAAAATTAACAAAACAATATTTAAATTGCCCAAAAATGGGAAAAGTTTTTCAAAAGTTGTCTTTACTACTTGTATTTTAAACATTAGTTTTTAATGAATGGTAGTTTCATCGTACGTACAAATGATCTATTGTTCTGGTGCTCGTAGACAGTCCCCTAATGGTAAAACCGACCCTATTTAAAGCAAAGAGCATAAATTTAACATCAGAATATAGTTTTACTTTGGATTGTTTGTTTGACTGCATTTCTTTTTTTGTCAAATGTTATTTGTTTTTTGTACCGAATGATGAACCAAATTTTCTTTTGGCATCCCCTTTTCTGCCTAGGGCATGTGCTCTGCCCATACCCCTCCCTATTTATGGCCCTGGGTAGGTTTAAATGAAACAGGAATATTACATAGCATAGAGAAATGCATCTATCTTGAGAATCAAAGATACACATTTTGCATGTTTTCAATAAAACTTTCAAAAACTATTGATATTTTATTTTGTTTTTATGTTTAGACATTCTTCTTGTCCTGTAGAAATCTAGTGGATGATTCTGAATTCACTATATAAAAACCAGCATAATGGGACTTGGGTGTGATACATCTTGTAAATTTTTACAAGCATTGTATAAGCTACTGGCTTCTGATTTTAGTTCATAATTTTCAGGAGCTGCACATGACATAACGTTTCATTTATTATGCTATTCAAGTAAACTTTCTGGTGTCTGGCTGACACTATATGTCAAAATTAACTTTTTTACTCACTGCCCAGTACATGGATTTTTTTCACTGACCAGTTTTTTTTTAAGCACTGGCCAGTAACAAATTTGCAAATACTTGAAAAAAATCGCTAAATTCGTCAAATGGTCTTGCGAAAGAAATGACATTTATCAAATGGTCTCGGGAAATAAATCAGGAAATTTGGCAAATTGTCTCGGGAAATAAATCGTGAAATTTATCAATCAATCGCAGAAAAAATCGCAAAATTCGTCAAACGACCGTGAAAAAAGACGATAATTTTGTCAAGGAATCGCAGAAATAAGTAGCAAATTTCGAGAAATTCATCAGATGGTCTCGGGGGGGAGAACGCGAAATCTGTCAAATGATCTTGGGGAAAAAATAAATTCGTCTAACAATCACAGAAAAGAATTGCACAATTCGTCAATAGATTGTGGAAAAAAGTGCTTAATTTGTTGAACGATCGAGGAAAAAATCATCAAACTCGTTAATCAATAGCGTAAAAAATCAAAAAATTCACCAAATCGTCTTGGATAAAAAATTGCGGATACAGTCATTGTTTTGAGGAAAAAAACCCCGAAATTTGTCGAGCGACAACGGAAAAAAATTGCATTTTCCATTCAATCATCACGATTGGCAAGTGTGACTATTAAGTTTGCCAGTGGTGGCAATAAAGTCAATCGCCAAATTTTCAGTATTACTTGCTGATTGGCGAGTGCTAATTTTGTCCTATAGCTGACATGCCGAGAGGCAGAAAATGGGGACATCTCATATGATTTGTGAAAACTGCATCAGTACAAAAACCCTTAACGGGTTAAAAGTTGTGATGCAGCACTTTGTTTTGGCTCTATAAATTTTAAATATGGGTCTTAAAAGCAATGATATCAAATTTAAGTGACGCTATGTTAATAATTTTTTTTTAAATCATAATTTTCTTTTTAGTTTTATTTATATTCACAGGTGCAGTTATTATATTAATATGAAAAAATATATAGAATTTATTCGCTGATGCTTTTTCATTCACATCTCTCATGAATTCAAAATATGGGTTTTAAAAGAAATGATATCAAAATTTGAGTGACACCTTGACGTGAATTTAATAGGACTCTTTTAAAATTCAATTTAAATTATTTTTGGTTTGTCTTCTAAAGTATATTTACACATACAAACAATACTTTTAATTTTTCAATACACTTTTAAATATATTACTTTCACTGAGCCTATATTATGTATTGAAATGTATTTATTTCAATAAATTGATTTATCTTCTGTGCCACGCTATCCAAAATCATAAGTAAAATTTATGTAAATGATTATTTTGCGTCATAGTATCCAAACAAAGGGAAATGTATGCAAGTGGATAATATGACGCAAAATAATCATTTACATAAATTTTACTTATGATTTTGGATAGCGTGGCACAGAAGATAAATCAATTTATTGAAATAAATATATTTCAATACATAATATAGGCTCAGTGTAAGTAATATATTTAAAAGTGTATTGAAAAATTAAAAGTATTGTTTGTATGTGTAAATATACTTTAGAAGACAAACCAAAAATAATTTAAATTGAATTTTAAAAGAGTCCTATTAAATTCACGTCAAGGTGTCACTCAAATTTTGATATCATTTCTTTTAAAACCCATATTTTGAATTCATGAGAGATGTGAATGAAAAAGCATCAGCGAATAAATTTTATATATTTTTTCATATTAAGATAATAATTGCACCTGTAAATATAAATAAAACTAAAAAGAAAATTATGATTTAAAAAAAAATTATTAACATAGCGTCACTTAAATTTCATATCATTGCTTTTAAGACCCATATTTAAAATTTATAGAGCCAAAACAAAGTGCTGCATCACAACTTTTAACCCGTTAAGGGTTTTTGTACTGATATCATTACTTTTTTAAGGTTATTGATGAAAATGTCAATTAGTTGAAATTAAGCATAGGGTATAAATTAATCATTAGAATAAAATTTTAAAGAAATGCTAAAAAAGACCCCTTGGACCCCAATAAAAATATGAGGGTGGTGGCCCAGGGAGAGGAATCCAAGACTCAACTTTTAAATTATACAGCGAGAGAGTAACACAATTAGAAGGATGAAAATGCATGGCAAAACCCGATTGTTCCATCTTCCTCTGCCAAAGGGCACAATCTTTTCAATACAAACATAGCTGAAAATTTTCAGGCTGTCGATTCCGAGTCAAATGAGCCATACCTCATCGTGATCGGTCCCATAGAACCCGATAGGAAAGTGCCCCTGGTGGTGAAACTTGGAACTAAAATCGAAATATCCTGTCAATGTCGAGTCGAATGAATCAAACTGCATTGTGATGGGACCTATAGAACTCGAGATATCTGCAAAATCTGTTAGTTCCATCTTCCACCACCAGGGGGCACACTCTGTTCTATACAAACATAGCTGAAATCTTTCAGACTGTCGAGTTCGAGTCGAATGAGCCATACCTCATCGTAATCGAGCCCATAGAACACGAGATAGGACAGCGCCCCCTGGTGGTGAAACTTTGAACTAAAATCGATATATCCTGTCGATGTCGAGTCAAATGAATCAAACTGCATTGTGATGGGACTCATAGAACTCGAGTTAGCTGCAAAATCCGTTAGTTCCATCTTCCACCACCAGGGGGCGCACTCTGTTCTATACAAACATAGCTGAAATCTTTCAGGCTGTCGATTTCGAGTCGAATGAGCCATACCTCATCGTGATCGGGCCCATAGAACACAAGATAGGAAAGCGCCCCCTGGTGGTGAAACTTGTAACTAAAATCTATATATCCTGTCGATGTCCAGTTGAATAAATCAAACTGCATTGTGATGGGACCCATAGAACTCGAGTTAGCTGCAAAATCTGTTAGTTCCATCTTCCACCACCAGGGGCGCACTCTCGAACAGGCGGGTAAAACATCATTAATTTTGTCAAGTTTGCACATAAAAATCACAAATTTCATCAAACAGGTACATAAAATTCAAGAATTTCGTCGATCGGGTCATAAAAAAAATTTCGTCAATCCGGCACATAAAAAATATGAATTTTGTCGATGAAGTGCTTAAAAATTGTCGAGTCGCATGAATTAAACTGCATTAGATACCAATTAGTCTCTGAAAAAATTGCAAATTTCATTATTTGGCAGCATAAAAACCAAGAATTTCATTGATGAATGTGCAAAAATCATGAATTTCATCGATTGGCACAGAAAAAACATGAATTTTGTCGATAGGGGGAGAAAAGATCGTAAATTTCGTCGAACAGGCAGGTAAAAATCATGAATTTCATTTATCGGCGCATAAAAATCAAATTTCATCAAACGGTAGCATGAAAATTAAAAAATTCGTTGATCGGGCATGAAAACATCATTAATTTTGTCAAGTTTACACATAAAAATCACAAATTTCATCAAACGAGTGTATAAAAATCAAGAATTTCATCGATCGGGTGCTAAAAAAAATTTCGTCAATCCGGCACGTAAAAAGTATGAATTTTGTTGATGAGGTGCATAAAAATTGTTGCGTCAAATGAATTAAACTGCATTAGATAGCAATTAGTCTCTGTAAAAATTGCAAATTTCATCATTTGGCAGCATAAAAATCAGGAATTTCATTGATCAATGTGCAAAAATCATGAATTTCATCCATCGGCACAGAAAAAACATGAATTTTGTCGATAGGGAGAGAAAAGATCATAAATTTCGTCGAACAAGCGGGTAAAACATCATTAATTTTGTCAAGTTTGCACATAAAAATCACAAATTTCATCAAACAGGTGCATTAAATTCAAGAATTTTGTCGATCGGGTCATAAAAAAAATTTCGTCAATCCGGCACGTAAAAAGTATGAATTTTGTCGATGAGGTGCGTAAAAATTATGGAGCCGAATGAATTAAACTGCATTAGATACCAATTAGTCTCTGAAAAAATTGCAAATTTCATCATTTGGCAGCATAAAAACCAAGAATTTCGTTGATCAATGTGCAAAAAATCATGAATTTCATTGATCGTCACAGAAAAAACGAATTTTGTCGATAGGGCGAGAAAAGATCATAAATTTTGTCGAACAGGCGGGTAAAAATCATGAATTTCATTTATCAGTGCATGAAAATCTTAAATTTCATCAAACGGTAGCATGAAAATTAAAAAATTCATTGATCGGGCATGAAAACATCATTAATTTTGTCAAGTTTGCACATAAAAATCACAAATTTCATCAAACAGGTGCATAAAATTCAAGAATTTCATCGATCGGGTCAAAAAAAATTTCGTCAATCCGGCATGTAAAAAGTATGAATTTTGTCGATGAGGTGCGTAAAAATTGTCGAGTCGAATGAATTAAACTGCATTAGATAGCAATTAGTCTCAGTAAAAATTGCAAATTTCATCATTTGGCAGCATAAAAATCAGGAATTTCATTGATCAATGTGCAAAAATCATGAATTTCATCGATTGGCACAGAAAAAACATGAATTTTGTCGATAGGGGGAGAAAAAATTATAAATTTCGTCGAACAGGCGGGTAAAAATTATGAATTTCATTTATCATTATTCAAAATTAAAAAATTCGGTGATCAGGCATTTTGTCTGGATATTTCAATTTACGCATAGAAACATTTAGCAATTTTTTCCTCCAGATTTTTCTATTTAATAATTTTTAGCTATTTTTTCCTCCTTGCTAAAACTTTGTAAATTGTCACAAAACCAAATAAAATCAATGTTTACTTCGTGAAAAAATTTTCATAGAAACTGTGTAAGTAGTGAATTCCCTGCTACAAAGAACACAGGTCATGATTGGGGAGAATCTAGAGATTTCTGATTTTTTCAAATGCACGAAACTCATTCAAACACCAGTTAGTAATATATATATGTACGCTTTGCGTACATTAACAGAAAAAAAAAATCCTGGATGCATGAAATTCGCTGTGCAGCAATCTCTAGAATGCATGAAATTCATTCAAACAGCGGTTAATAACTTATATATGTATGTACGCTTCGCGTACATTAACTGAAAAAAAAGAAAATCCTGGATGCACAAAACTTGCTATATTCAGCACTCTCTAGAATGCAAATCCATTCAAGTTGCGGTCAGTAATGTTCACACAAAAATCGGTTTACAGCAATCTCTAAAGTGCATAAAATACATCTTATCATATAAAATCAACAAAAATGCACTTACCTTTATTTCTTATCCTTTGTTTTTTTTAATATTTCACAGGATTTATTCTTTATGACATACAACACATAAACCTCACAAAACACATTTCACAAACATAAATCAACAAATCTGACACACAATAAACCAACCCACAGACAATAGAACTCTATTATAGAATATTCTAATCTGTCAACCAACCAATCAAATCTAATTCCCTCAAAACCAGCTCAATTTTCAGAACCATGCATTCTGCTCATGCTAGAACCGAGCACAGAAGATGTGGGAAAAAACATAAGAAATAAACCGGTAACAAGAAAACTCATTTATCGCTTAGCTAAATTCGATGACACCAAGCGTTTCGCTTGTTCTAGGATTTAACCTATTTTTCTTAATTATCCGTCTTAGTTTGTGAATAAATTTTTGTGATGTCAGTTGAAATTGATTTTCATACATAACGATGCATCACATTTTTTTAATGTTTTTTTTTTCTACACCATGATGCTGCTATTTAACAACATTATTTTAATTTTAATAAACAAAACAACTAATAAATCAGTAAATATGAACGTTTTGCACTAATGAAGCCCCCCCCCCCCCCAAAAAAAAAAGAAAGATATATATTGTTTTAATTTTAGGGTCATAGTAACTGAAGGAAAAAAAAAAAATCCTTCCATAGAGTTTTCTATTTTTCCATGTGCCTTGAAGATTTTTTGACGTGTTCAAAAACAAATTTCACAAATACTTCTAACTTAATTAACATATACTTCAAAAATATATTTTTAATTCCATTTTGTTTATGTATGAAAAAAGATACTAAAGTTTGGTATACTTCTATCTCTGTTTAAATAGTCTATTTCAAGAATAAAAACATTCAGTAGAATGCATAGCTTTGACAATACATAAAAAAAAAATGATACAGTAGCTTTTTTTTTTTTCCATTTCTTATATTTGGTGCAAGATACTACTGAATACTTTTCTACAAGATTTGTTTAAAGATATTACCCTCTCTCATGATTTTTTGGTTTCCAATGCCACGTCCACCACTGCCCCGAGAACTGACAACTGATTTCGTGATTTATTAAGTAAAATCTATATTTAACATTTGAAAATCAACTTTCACTAGAAAAAAACAAAACAAAAGAAACAATGGTAGAACTTTGCATTTCTCTGACTTATGAAAATAAATATTAGAAGAGAAATACATATTTCTTTATTATCTGTTTTTAAAATGCAAATTTAAAGAAATGAAATTGAATAAAAAAAGGTACTGTATTCTTCATTCTTGTTTAGATAGCTGCTCAAGGCTACGCATTTCACTGATTGTTTTGATTCTTATACTATTAAACAGAGACAGAAGCTTACAAACGTGTCTTTTATCGTACATAAACAACATGGAATTAAAAATATATTCAAGAAGTATTTGTTAATTAAAGTTAGAAGTATTTATGAAATTTGATTTTCAACACGTCAAGACATCTTCATAGCAGTGAATCGCAAACGAAGAAAATAAACTGATGATTGATTCGTTGAATCGTTGAATGATTCATTACGCAAATTAATTGATAAGAAAAAAATCTGAATCTTTTTTTTTTCCTTTAAAAAATCACAAATTAAATATAAATAACAATTAAATTGTATATGTATAATTATAAAATATTTCAATATTTTAATCAAGGAATCTAAATATTTTTCGACTTAATGAAGATTTTGAAATAAGAAATTCTTTATTATAACAAAAAAGAAAAATATACAAACAATAATTTAATTTAATACATATATATTACATATTAAAAATTGCATTAAAAACTGTTTTCGTATTAAAAAAAAAAGAATCTAAATAGTTTTTCAGCAATATGGAGATGTTTTAACGTTTAACTGTAACCATGATAGCCATGAGCATAGTTATTGCAAAGGAATAAAAAAAGGTGAAAAGTCCGAATTTCTACAATGATAATCTATGAGGAAATGCAAAGGAAAAGAGTCCGATTTTAAAACTGAATTACATAAAAAACAAGAGTTTTCCTACGTTAGCCCAAATTCATTTTCGCTTCTTCTAAAACCGATTAATATAATATATTAATTTAAAAAAAATCCTTCGAGCCGTTTTGGAGATAATAGATATGTGCTCATTACATTCCCCATTTTCGCTTAAAAATTGGTTTCCAGATCTCAAAATCTACTGCATGTAGAAATTTATAAATTTCAGGATAGAGTTAGGCCATAGATATAAGACTAATGTGAAAAAATCGAAACGGTATACCTCATATTTACTGAGATATTAAATGTCAGTGTTTCGATTTTCCTTTGATGTCTTGCTAGCTGTATATATGAGAGTGACGGAATCTTCGGTTTTGGGCTTACGGTTTTCGGTTTTTCGCTGCGTCACTCGAGAAACTACCGTCTCTCATGATAACTTTGGAACTTGATGATTAGTCAGAATTGCCAAGTAACCAAAAAAAAAACTTTTACTCATTTACAGCTTTTACATTTAATGCTTAAATCAAATTTATAGAAAATATTATGTTAATTTCCATGAAAACTTTCTTTTTCTGAACATACTAGGATTTTGTTTACATTGTTTTAAATATTTTGTATTTCTTTAACTAAATGTAAACTGTACTTTTCATAATAATTTTTGGTTAATTATTCAGAAAAGGGATCTATATTATGCCTGTATAAAAATAACTACCAAAAATTATTTTTATACAGGTTCATAGTAATAGTTATATAGTTATTTTAATAAATGCATAAAATAAGGGACACTGGTACACAGTGGACCACTTTTTCAGTTAATTTTTTTTTCTCTTTAACAGACAAACTGATCTGCATGAAAATATTTTTGAATATTCCTTAAACCTTTATGCATTCATCATAATGTACCTATATACAATAATATATAAAATGTATATAAATATCTATATATAAAATGTACCTATATACAATAAAACCTCCGGTACAGACACTCCTGAGTAACAGAATTTAGCAAAAAAACTTTTTAATCCCCAACACCTGTATATAGTATGTGTTTACCCCTGAATAGAGGGCACCTACCTCTGAATAGCAGACGAATTCTGTAGTCCTGACTTGTCTGCTATTTAGAGGTTTTACTGTACTTGTATGAAGTCACTGTCTTCTAATGATGCTTTTAACTATAAAAGTAAAAATGCTTTTTTTGTCTTTACTTTTTTAAATGTTACATATAGGTATGTTTTTCTATTTTAAAATGTTGCTGATTTTTATTTCTTAATATTTTTTAGATTCCTGCCTTACACATTCCTGTCCGTAACTTAAATTTGCAAGAATATCAGAGCAAGCAGTTAATGAATGAGAATGGAATTTTAGTTCAGAACTTTAAGATTGCGTCTAATACTAATGAAGCAGAAGAAATACTCCAATCGTTTCGTAAGAACTCTATGTCATTTTATCATTCATTTATTTATTTAGTGTTCATTCATTATATTAATAATTGAAAATTGTTATTATTTGATGAATCTCTCAAAATCATATCTAGTTTATATATATATATATACATATATAATCTACAATATATTAGTAAATCATACTAAAACAAAAGTTTTTTTATTGTTGCCTTTGAAGTTTTAGCTATTTTTAATTATCATTACTATGATTTGGATGATTTCATATTAGGGTAAGTGCTCAACTACAGACCTGAAAATGTCTGGTCATCACTCACCACATGGCAACTAAACAAAAAAAAAATGTCACTGCTAAATAAAATAAGCAACCAGTCACATTTTTTTTTTTTTTATTTACAGAAAATATTCCCATTTTTAAATAGCTTAAGAGACTACTTCACTCAGGAGAAAACACCCGCTCTCATTAATGTTAATCCTATGGGGAAAATAATTTTCGATATCTCGTTCGCATATCAATATTTTTTAATGATTTTTTTTGCATTGGGTAGCTGAGGTCAATCTCTATGCATGCTCCTTTGTACTTTTTTTGATTTTTGTTGAAGTTTTTTTTATTGAGGATACTTTCACTTTCGAAACCGGTTCTGAAAGTGAAAGTATCTTAATTAAAAAAAAAACGTGTAATCGAAATCGAAAAATTACAAAGGAGCGTGCATAGAGATTGACCTCAGCTATCCAATGCAAAAAAAAAAAAAAATCATTTAAAAATATTGAAATGTGACAAAGAAGAGATATCGTAAATTATTTTCCCCATAGCATTAACATTAGCGAGCAGGTGTTTTCGCCTGAGTGAAGTAGCCTCTTAACCCACATTTTTTATACTCATTGACACTGAGTATTTTTCCCATACTCAGTATCTCTCATTTTAGTGATCAGTTTTCACAAAAGCTCCATTAACTATTATAATCTGTATATAATTTATTTTAATATTTTGAATTTAATTTAATTCAAGAATTAAGATTGCGAAACAGTGGCTACTAAGTCAAAAAAATCTACTGGCCACTGGCTTCTAACTGAAAATTTAAATTTTCAAGTCTATTTATCGCCTCCCCCTCCCCTCAGAAGTCAGAGCCACAATACGATAAAATGCTTTATATTTTTGATTCAAAACTAAATACAGTGGACTGTTTTTAATGCATCTCCAGTTAATGATGATAATTTCATTTTCCCCATCATTTTCTATTTGCAATTTATGTTAAGGACATTGCTTAATATGTACTACTCATCGTATAATGCAATAAATTTTTTCACAAATTGACAAGGTAGAATCAAAACTAGTTCTGTACATTATTTCTACAAAAGCAAAATTTAGCGTAACTGATTATTGGGAAATCAAGAAATTGTCAGTAACAGTGATAAAAAGAAAGAAAACATTCCACCACCAGAAATATAATCGGTTCAAAAATTGCTAATGGTTTTTCACCCTATAGTATCAATCAAAATGTGATGTAACACATAAAAATTTCAAGTGTGCCTCAAAACTGGAAAATGACAGAGTAAAAAGATCATTTGTTAAACTATTATCACATAAAAAAAAAGTCTGACATTATTTTAATTAAAGTAAGATTATGCAAGTACAGCAATTTCTTTGCATATTTTGTTTGTCCTGGGTCATTTGTTCTTTTATATTAGCAAATTGTCATTAACTTACTTTTTTACTAAAATTATAAATTTGAAAAAAAGTTGTTTCTTTTAGTATAAAGTTGATAACCTACTCGATTTCTGTTAAAACTGAATTCAATTTATTCAATGCAAGAGATTATTTTACACTATTAAAATGCTTGTACCATTTAATGTGAACTTCGGTTAGTGCAGACGAAAAATGACCTCCTTTGGAAGTCCGCACAAACGGGAGTTCACTGTTTTACAGTTTCCCATTGTGCAACCACCTTTCATAAGGCATCAACCATCAACAAAGAATCACGGATATTTTTATAGATCTAGTAATCAGTCATTTATATTTTATTGTTGCAATGCTAACTACTGGACTTAACTAGTTGACCACTGCCGCTTTTACTATATATGATAATATCTGAACCTGAACAGTATATGTGAAAATGTATAATACATAAGGAATAGATTTGATATTGATATGGCACAATTTCTGAAATCACACTAAACAAGTTTTTTAGCACCTTGAAGTCAAAGCTGGAGAAATACTTTTGTTTTAAGGTGGTACTGCATAAGAAAAAAATGATCTTAGGAGAAAACCTTTATTAAAAGCAATTTTAGGCATAAAATATCATAGTACAAAAACAATTATTATTATTTTTTTAATTCTTGAAATTGAAAAGGATGTAAAAAAATATATGTATACAATGGAAATGTATTATTAAGTATGATGTAATACCAGATGGCCATACACAAATCTAAAATAATTAAAATACATTAATTATGTGGTCATTATAACATATCTATCTGCACTTCATGCCTATGAAAATAAATAATAATAGTAACAAAACATTGAATTCAGCTTACTTTTCTGTACAATAATCTATAAAAAAGAAAAAGAAAATTGATTACTGATTGTTAATACGAGTACTGGTGAACAGTAAAAAAGTGAAAATTTTTACTTAAAACTTGCAAGCTTTAAATAATAAAGCACATGGTTCTTCTAAGACAATACACTCGCCAAGCATATCTAAATAAAACTAGTCGTTGGGGGCCACCGTAATACTTACCCATCATGGATATGCATAATGTAAAATATTAAAATAAAAATGTGTAAACTACTTATAAAATGCATTGCAATTCAAATAAAATCGTGGCCGAGGCTAACGAAAAAGACAGGCTACCTCAGTTCATTCCACTTGTCTTTTTTTACAGACCGCTAGCGTGACGTGATGCTCTTTTCGTACACCTTCATTGGTGCATTCAAGCATCACGTGATTCCGGCAGTCTGTAAAAAAAGATATGCGTAAAGCACCGCAGTAGCCTTTCTTTTTCGTTAGCCTCGATCGTGGCTTGATGACGTCATAAATTTTAAAGGCTCGATTACTGAATTGCTTGAAAGAGGTTTTTCCTTATAACTCCAAAAATAATAATCCTATTAACTAGCGGTTTATAGCATCTGATTAAGCGTCAAATTTCCAATTAAAATATATCTTTAAAGTGAAATTTGGATGAAATACAGGGTCATGAAAAATCGAAGAGTGTGGAAAATAGGATTCCAAATATCTTGGCAACTAATTATCCGATCGACTTCATGCTTTATGTAAAATTTATGTTTTTTTATTGTCTTTTATATTCATTTCTTAAAATAAACAATTTCGAAAATTTTTATATACCTTTTATCAGAACGAATATTTCGAGAGTCCGAAAAAAATAGTTCCGGTTAATCGAGGTTATTGAAATGAAATAGGCTTCTTCCCATTATTTCATACTAAGTACATACCAAATTGCAAATCTCTATCTCAATTTTTTCGGGAGATAGAGCGTTTACAGACACACAGACGGACGGCAAATTTTTTTTTCTAAAAATATGTTTTTCGGAATCTCCAGTGTCTGAAACGTGTAAATCCGTCAAAAAAATTGTTTCAATTTTCAAAACAATTACAAGACTTACCCTATACTACGTATAATGGGTAAGTAATAATAATAATAAAATGGAAATTTCTAATTTTCATATCTAAAATTACTTTTTCTTTTTTTTGGTGTGAAATAAAAGAATAGCAATTACACTTCTATTATGAAAATGCTAAAAAAAAAAAAAAATCCTCTCCATTCTTTCTTCTGGGAAATAAGAGAGACATTTCCATAATTTCAGTAAGAGTTCAGTAAGAGAACTGTATATTGTCAAACTTTGGTGATTTTTTTGTCTTTTTTAATCCATATATATATTTTTTGAATTATTTATTTATTGTATACTGATATCAGATGTGTACCACACATTAAAGAAAAAAAAGTAATTAATCTGCACCAATCAGATTTGCCGATTTATGTTTGTTTTTATTCCTATTAGAGTTTAATTTTTAAATTTCAAATAATGTCTATTGGTTATCAATTTAAATGAAAGTTACTAATTAAAAGATTAATGCTCTGTTTAATTTTTAGATGTGGACGAATATGTAGTCAAAGCACAAATTTTGGCCGGTGGCAGAGGAAAAGGAACTTTCTCTAGTGGTCTCAAAGGTGGAGTCAAATTGACAAAAAAGTATGAGTGTTTCATCTTCTTTTTTTTACTTTTCATTATTACCTTATTTTATATCTATATTAATAAAATAAAAGTTTTTGCTGTGTGTCTGTCTGTTTGTTTGTTGTCAGTGACCAGGGATTTATCTGGCTAGGGAAGTCTGCAGATAAACAAAGATAAGTGTGAATGTACCTGAGGCTCAAATTTTAGATGTTTTGTCATTAAATCTTTTATGCGATTTTCAGTATTTTTTTACATTCTGCAGTGATTTTTTAACATTAGTAAAAGAAATCCGGTTTCAATCTTTTAGCCCAATATAGTAAATTTTGCCCTCTTTTCAATAAACTTTATTCAGTGTTTGTACAACAGTTTTTGGATTTTACATATATATATTTTTTTAAATCACTTTTTCCTTTATCAAATGGTCTTAGTATCTAATCTTTGTCACCAAAAGTTAAATTTTATATTCATCTGCACCCAGTAGCAGAAATAGTGCAGCATGGCAGTGGACACTGCAGATTAATCAAACAGCTTAAAAAGAAATGCTGGGCTTTAAAAATTGCTAAAATTTACTATGACTCTAGAGTTATTGTAGCTTCTTTTTGCATTTTTTTTATAAATGCAAATTTTGCTTATGTGTTACTATAAGTTCTTATGAATAGTAGCTTGGTTCAGCATTGTTAGGTTGCGGATAAATTTTATTTTGCTGAAGATTGACACATACAATCATGCTACTGGCATCTATGGAGGAAATATCCATGAATCATTTTAAAGTAAAAATTTAAAAAATATGAAATAGATTTTTTTTTCCACTAATTTTTTTAATAAATCAGTAGAAGTCTATAGTAAGCTTCTGTTGCATCTGGTAAATTAAGAAAGAAAACTTCCCTGAAGTCCTTGCTTCATGGGAGGAAATGATTTATATGGTTACAAACACATTACAAGAGGTTATGGTCACTTTTGCTAGATTTTATTTTTGAAAGCATTCTGCTCAATCCAGAAAGTTTATTTCTTCTTCCTTTTTTTTTTTTTTTTTGTGAATTTTTTTTTAATTTCATGTTTTTGGAGAGACATTTTTAAGTTTTTTTATTATTTTTTTTAAATATTTAAAGTTAGTTTATGATTGTGTGTTTTAATGAAATAAATTATTTTTTATGATGATGTGTCTTAACGAATGATCCCATTATAGTGATTGTTGTTTTAATGATTTATAAAGCCCAATCAAATTTTTCAGATTAGTTTTCTTTTTTTTTTCCCCAAAGGTATTTAAAATTTATTTTTTCAATTTCACATATTAACAAAGTGTACATGTTACAGTGACTGTATTAACAATCACTCCATATGATGCCAAAGGCAATAGGGTTCCCACCACTAGGTTTGTTGTAATTTTAGGTACATTTAAGGTAATTCCAGGCATGCTGGATCTGCTAATTTAGATATAAAATATAAAAAGTCAATGTTTTATCTGGAATTAATTTATGCAATATATCTAAACATAAGGATACGCTTCTTAATATTCAAAAGATTTTATAAAGGTAGAAAATTAGCATCCATTGTTCATAACAAAATGACTACATATGAAAAATAATCATTATGAAATTTTCTTTTCCTCCGAGCTTATACTAAAGCTGTAAAGCTGTTAAAGTTTAACTCCTCGGAGTAGTTATCCAGTTATAAAATTTTCATTAAACATCTTTAGTTTTTCAATCATAAAGTGTACATTAAAATGTCAGAGATGAGTGATTCTCATATAGTTTTGACTTTTTAAGTCCCGTAATAACAATTTTTATTTTTGTACATATTCTTGATTTTCTTATATTATAAAACATGACATGCTTGTATAAAAAGATTAACAAGATAAATAAGTTTTGAATGATTTTGGGGTATAAAATGTAGCATTAAATTCCGTACTGTCCCCATGAGTGAAAGAACTTCAGTCTCGGAGAGATTTTTGACTGATAGTAAATTATACTTAATAGCAATTTTACTAGCAAAAACTTTTACTCTCTCTCTTTTATTGCAAAAGATCCTTTTTTAGCCATAGTGCAAGACAATAGGAATCTTCTAGCCCAGCCATACTCAACTTTTTTTCCCACGGGCTGCAAACATATGTTTGTGACATTAGTCGGGCCACAACGCACTTATAAAAGGGTAAAATAAAGAGCAATTGAAATAGAAATATAACAAAAATAGCATAACAAAGTTAATATTATCAGTAGGGTTGAACGTTTGTCGTGGAATTCTATTACAATTGTTGCAGAAATATGCTGTGAAGTTTCATTGTTCAGAAATAGATGTGTAATTTTTTTTGGAAACATTTCTTCCATGACAAACATTCAACCCTAAATAGCAGTATTAGCTTACATATTAAGTATAAAACGTAATAATGTAACAATGCAGAATTTCCCAGTTAAAAAAAAAAAAAAAAAAAAAAAAAACTGGTGATTTTCTCTAATAAATCAGCCTTTTGCTCATTGGAAAAAGTCTCACTATTTTTTTAATTATAGAAATATATAATTCTAATTAAATTAATTTGGAATGATGCATGACTGGTGTTGAATAATAAGAAATGTATCCAACATTGTAGAACAAATAGGACTACAAAAAGAACTTTTGATTAAGAAAATGGAATTGAAGATATTTTAACATAATTTTAAATTAATTATGAATAACATGACAGATTTTGTCTTCCCACGAAAATATGTACAGCAGTGAAGCTCTTAAAAGCATTTTATTCACACATCTCAATTAATTTGGATTAATAATTTATGTGTCTCGGGCCGCACATAAAAGGTCACAGGGCCACATGTGGCCCGCAGACAGCAGGTTGATTATGGCTGTTCTAGCCCATCTCTATTGGGTTATATCTAATACTCAGAAAAGTTTTCAGTCTTGACTTGGATGGACTTCTTTTTCTTTGTCCCTGAAACTGATTTTTAAATTTGGAGCTCTCTGGATAAAATTGTTTTAAAAAAAGAAGTTCTACGTAATTTTTCTAATGAAACTGGAACTATTGTTTTATACAAATATGGAACAAAAATTAGGCTGCACATATTTTTAGGGTTATTATTTTTTTTTAACTCTGTCCCAGGATTTTAGATTCCTTACCATCCCTCTTGCTAAAATTATGCATAAAATCACTCCAGATGCAGCCCCAGTCTTTTTCAACTTTTTTCTCATACAGAAGTATACTAGAGAAAAAAAAATGGATGTAGTTCTTTGACAGGAAATGTTCTGCAGAATTTAAATCAGCATTTAAATAGGAATTTCAAGCATTGTGACTTTATTGATAGTCTTACCATCCCCAAGATTTATTCCTGAAATTTTAGAGGTAAATTAATTTTTTTTTTTTTTGTTATTTAGTTCAATGTAAATAACTTGTGAAAAATCAATGAACTTTATGGCTAACACTTAAGTTTAACATGACTCACCTGGTAATTTTCCTTACCATCCCTGTTTTATTTCACTGTTAATGTTAAATAGATGGTAAGGGTCTCACAGGGATAGTACAGTATTAAACATTAATGTAAAACAAGAACATGTTTAATTATAGCAACAAGAATAAAATAAAAAAATAAAACTGGAAGTTTAACAATGCTATGTTATTAAGTTGAATTTCAAAAGTCTCTTATTATTCTTGAACGTTAAAATTATGGGAGAATGGTTCATACAAAACTTGCCATATATCTATACAATTTTATCTAAATAAATATAAATGTATATGTATATCTATATATTTAGTTATTATATGAATTGAGAAATAAGCATTTTTCATGATAAAAAAGAAAGTAGTTTAAAATGAGTCAATTTTTCAATCATAGTTGGTGTAAAACTAACTATAAAGAGTGTTCAGTTGTGTAATTAAAGCTAAATAAAATATTTATAGTTCTTTTTGAGAATTAAAAAAATTAAATATTTTTTTTAGTTATTTCATTACATTGATATTAGTGATCTCATTCAATTTTTGGTCTAAATAGTCAGACAATTATTATGTGTTTGAAAACCTTTTTTTTTTTTTTTTTTTTTTTTTTTGATTTTATGATTTAAAAAAAAAAAAAAAAAAAAAGAATTTTGATTAAGTATATTATTAAAGATCCATATTCTAGAATTAAATTTTCCTATTCTGTTGATTAGGTTAAAGATTGAATTATGTTGATCCTTTTGAAGTTTTAATTTTTTTTCTGTAGCTCATGAACTATTATTATTTTTCAGCCCCAAAGATATTCCTAAGCTTATAGATCAGATGATAGGCTACAAACTTGTTACAAAACAGACGCCCAAGGGAGGAGTAACTGTTAATAAGGTATCTCATTTTTTAAATAATTATTTAAAAAACAATGTTTATGACTAAATTTAATTGTCCCATATTTTACATAAGGTAAAATCTTTAAATATTTTATTCAATTTTAAATTCATTTTTGCTTTCATGCAGCATTTAGAGTTCTAATTAGAATTATCCAGACATCTAATAATTAATTATAATTTGTTTTGAAATTTATTCTATCTTCCCAAACTAGTTCAAATTATTGATCCCAATAACAGAAACTATGTAACACAGCAGTGATGGCTTCAAATTGTTTTAAACCTTGCAGGTTAATCTAATAGCAATAAAGGACCTTTCAACATTCTATCATGTGTCCCTGTCCACAAATGTGCTTAAAATATTCAGTAACATCAAAAGTTGTTGATAGTCTTAAATAATACCTATACTTTGAACATAAAATCGGAAAATTGTTATTGGTTGTAATTTTTTATTTTTTTTTACACACATATATTTATATATACATATATACACATAGTGTATAAAAATTGTGTGCTTTTATAAATCTTGATACATCTAAAAATGTTTGAAAATTATCTTTAAATTTTCATTTTTTTTAAGTTTTTCATTTTTTTTTCAAACTATTGTAATTTTGCAAATAGTTGGTGCAGTTGGATATATATATATATATATATATATATATATTAGGGTACATGAAAATGTACTTGTAAGGCACATAATGCACTTGTAAATAACATTTTAATATCTTAAATATATAACTTTTTGTTGTTATAGGTGATGATAGCTGAAGCTATTGACATAGCAAGAGAAACATATCTAGCCATTTTAATGGATCGAGAAAGTGGAGGTCCAGTTATAGTTGCAAGTCCAGCTGGTGGAGTAGATATTGAAGAGGTTGCAAGTAAAACACCAGAATTAATATATAAAGTAAGATTGGTATAAGCTCAGTTTTATAATTTTTAAACAAATTTACATCACAATTTAAAGAAAAAATAATGCTTGCATATTATACAGACTTTTCATCATCAAATTTGAATTATAAAATCAGAATGTTTGTGATTTTACTATAAGATATAAAATTATTATAGTTAAATTCAAAATTTTCATAGAGATTTAAATTTTCCAGTGCATCAGAATTTGGTCAAATATATTTAATTATGAACTATGTATTCAGTTTCATGGAGAAAGAGATTGTGTAAAACTGAAGACTTAAAAACTATTGGATTTTGAGCACTGTAAAATAAATCACATGGTTAATTTTGCCGAACCTAAAATAATTTCACATACTCAAAAAGGCCAAAAGATTATGGAGATTGACCAAAAGGCAAAGTAAAAACAATATGAAACTGTTCTTCAATATTTTTCAGTAATCTGTGTAAGTCAATTGCATAAAAATAATGATGTATTTTATTGCATATTAAATACAATTAAATTCTTATGGCCACCAAAAAAGAAAAGAAACTTTTAACATTTTTATAATCTCTTGTCGAAAATTGGCAAAATATTATCAGGTTATGAAAATTAGCAAAGTCAGCATAGTACTGTACAGTATTTAAGTACAGTATTTAAATAATAATAAAGGATGTTGTAACAATGAAAAATTAATTAGTCACTTTAATGTATAAGACAGTGTAATGAAATAGAAGGTTATTCTTTTAACAAAGGGCTTCATTATGAATGTAACTTTGATATTGCCAAGACCTGTGTGTATGACAGGTAATTATTGTTTCTGCAACCCCCTCACCCCATGATATTTGATGATTGTTTATGTCTGCCTCCCTTACACATCTGCTTGCTTATTTTAGTATCCCTAATAAAGCTCTTCATTAATTCCCTGCATTAATCTTTGTGTGCATTTGTGGTTTAGATTCCTCAATTGTTATTTCCTTGGCCTTGAATTGTAATGTTTTTTGTTCCAGTTATCATTTCAGTTCAATTAAAATAAAATATGTTGTTGTTCTGGCTGTTGTTTCCTGAAAAATAAGTTTTTGGTTCAATTCTGTTTTTTGTTCCATCATTTTTTTTTTTTTTTTGTCTGGTTTTAGTTTTGTCCTGTTAATAAGCCCTGATTTAAATAAATCACCATAAAATGTATATCTAAGATAATGCAAAATATCACCATGCTAAATTATTCAATTCGTATTTTCTGTTTGATCTAGGCTTTCCACAATTTTACAAAATTCTTGATTATATATGGAAGGTTAACATTCATATTCAATTAAACTCCTCCTTAATCTTAAAGACAATCTTGCATCCTTCCATAAAAAATATCTAGTCTTGAAATTAGAGATAGAGAGGAGAGCAACTTTGTAAGTACTTTGTCTGTTTTTCTAGATTACTAAACCAAATATACACATTATTGTTAAATTAAAAATAAATAAAATGCCAGTCCAACACAGTCTCAGGAGAGAAAATAAAATCTAGGCTCATCTTGGCTCAGGAAAAAAAGAAAAAAAAAAAAAGTTTGGTCCGGCCCAAGACAGTTAAGGCCCAGGCTATAAAGAATGAAGACCAACCTCGGCCCGGAAAGAATGAAGACCAGGCCCAGCCTGGTCTAATGGAAGAAAATTTGCCCAAGTGTGTGCAGACCTCTAATGTTCACTAGTTAAAAACAATGGTTACTAATAAAATTGTTAGTATTGTTATTATTTTAAAGAGATTATTATTATTTTAAAGATATTATTATTATTTTAAAGAGAGATTTGAATTATTTTATTATTACATTTTTTACTTTGTTCTGTACAATTACTGGCATGTAAGAATTTACAGAATTTTCTGTTTGTAGGAGGTTATTGATATTGAACGAGGCATTACTGACAGCCAAGCTCGAAAAATAGCTGAAAAATTGCATTTCAAAGGAGACCTTTTGCGTCAGGTACATATAATTATTTAAGAGTTTATTATTTTTTTAACATATGAATTAAGGTATAATAATAATAATAATATATATACATATATGTATAAATCTAAACATGTATAGTCATCACTTTTTATATTATAGAATCAGGGTTTGGTTTTTGACATGACAGTGGTAAAAACCGTGTTTTTACCGGTTTATTCCATCAAAAACCTATCATTTTCGATTGTCCTCCAATTTATGGCGTAAGTGTAGCATACAATACATTTCTAGATTGATTTTACCTTGTTGTTCTTGTTATTATTATTATTTACAATTACATTTGTTAAATTTATTTAAAAGAAGATCATTTCCTAATATGGGAAATATTTAAAAATACAAGAGCAAAAGAAAAGAACAATATTTGCCATAATCTTCACTAATATAGATTCTACTAACTGCAATTAACATTAATATTAAATGATAATAAAAGGTTATTATAATTATTAAAAATAACATTCAATATACATTTTTAATAAAGTACATTAAAATTTATTTTAGAGATGCAAAAATGCTGTTACATTGTATGACAATAGATGTTAAGCATAGACTGGCAGTGAATAAATTTGAATATTCTTAGCTATAATATTTTAAAATGCATATCTTATGTATTTCATAAATGCAATTATGGTGATTTTCATTTGCACTTCAATAAGTAGAATCTTACAGTTTTGTTTTCAACCATGTAATAAATTGTACCGAAATTAAACATATTGTTTAATCTAATACTTATAGGTTACAGAATTTCTTCAAAAAATCTAATTTCTTTTAGACTATGCCAAATAGCTTAAGATTATTGTAGAGATCTTCTAACAGAGATGTACACGTATTATTCTAATGCAATTCTTTTTTGTTTTTCTTGGACGGATAAATATACTTTAGAGTCTTTTTGATACTGAATATTTCATGTAAAACAATTTAATATTAAAGATAGAATGAAAAAAAAAAATGTAAAAACAAACTACTAAAAATTGGGTTTTTGACAGTTTTTGACATTTTTGACAAGGAGGTTTTTGACATGACAGTAAAAACTGTCATGCGTCAAAAACTTGCCAACCCTGTATAGAATTCACTATCAATAATAATTTTTAAAAAGTGTGTGTCTGGGGGGAGGAGGGGGGGGGGAAGTTAGGGGTACCTAACATTGAGACAAGAAACCCCAAATGAATGATATATGATACAAAAAGTACTTTAAGTACAAATGCTTGCCATCTGATAAAACATTCTTCAAAATGTTTGTTTCAAACTTTCAATTTGCCAATTTTTAGTGACTTAAAATGTATGTTGCATTTAAAATTTTACTAGCAGTGAAAATTTATATTTAACTTCCTACAACTAAAAATCAAACAATTATGTAATGGCTTTAATATTTTTAAATGTAGCTAAAAAATGTTGTCACATTTTATAAGAAGAATGGTAGAAAAAATATTTATTAGGTAGCAAATTTTTATGAGTAAAACAAAATGAAGCTAGCTATTAAAAAATGAACTTTTTTGTCCCAAACTTATTCTTTTGTGGGAATAGACAAACTTACTATAATAGTATGAAACTGTAATTATATAATATTATACTTACTTTTTTTTAAGCATACACATGCTTAAAAAAGCTTTAATAAAATATAGTATAATATTGGAAATAGTATAATATTGGAAAGAAAATTTTCTTACAGTTTTATAATTATTCAGTTCCTAGTTAATAAAATGTAAAATGTGTTGTAGTTTAAAAAAAGATGTATAGGACTTAAAGATTTATTTATTAATATTACTCTTAATTTTGTAGAATTTATATATAAAAACAAATTCTGAAATCACAGCAGTTAAATGAAGAAAAAAAATTGAATTATAAAAGAAAATTCTGAGCTTCTATTAAAAAAAAAAAAAATCTATAGTTTTTATTCTGGTTATTTACATATTGACTTGATTTTTCCTATAGCTTTAGAACCAAATTTTCATTTTCTAATTATTTTTGTTCTGAGACATTAATTTAAAAATGTTAAGATGTGAAGTTTGATTTGTGAAATGTATGAACCAACATAAACTAAAAATTTTTCAGAGAACAAAGTTAATGAAATCGTCAAAACTTATCTAATTAAAGCTGCATTTTTTCCCCCAAAGTATCAAAGTAAACTGAATAAACTAACCTTCAATTTCTTCCCTAATTATCAATAACAATCGTGTTTTCATTTTTTTTTTTTTTTTTTTTTTTTTTTTTTGTGTGTGTGAATAATAATTTGTGTGCGATTTTATGTAAATACATAGACTAACTGTATTGAGTAATCTGCTATATATTTTAAATTTTATGATTAAAAAAAGAAAAAAGATTTGGGCTGATAAGGCTTTAAAAGTGGCTCCCTGTGACGTTCTATAAATTAAAATATATATCAACTTACAGTACACATTTAAAATTATTTTTAAAAGTGCCAAGTATATAGTATGTAATTGGTATTAAAAATTACAACATAAATTGATATTGCCCTGCTATAATTTTATATAAATAAGTTATAAAATATATGCATAAAAATCTAATGTAATGAATTTTAATTATCTTACAAATAAAGAATTTTTTTTTTAAATATGAGCAAATTGAGGTATTAGTTTTATTTTAATGTTTTATAAATGCTTATATTAGAATTCTCATTTACTCATATCATAATTTACATGTAAATCCTTGAAAAATCATGAAATGAGACTTGCATATTTTACAATAGCAAGTTAATAATTGACTCGCAGATAAACATACCCCCCTCCCTAAAATTTTATTAAAATGTTCTTTTTCTGCTCTGGCAAATTTTTGGTTTTCCCCAAATCCTGCAACCTATATTTATAAAGGATGGACTTTATTTCAATTTTCATATTTTCTGAAATTTACCTTACCTTACCTTCCATGCCTTATTGGAAAACATACTTATCTTGACATTGATAAGTTACCTTTGAATAAGTGTGACAAAACTGTCACAATTTTTCTAAATTTAAAAGCCTTAATAATTTAGTTTGAGGAAATTATAACGAGACAAAAACATAATTTTTTTAAAAATTATAGTCATATTTTTTTATTTGTGGTAGTTTGTATTTAAAATCTCTAATTACAGCACCCATTAACACGTGTACAACATGCCAATGTTCTAATAAATATACTTTATTGTTATTATTGGTCTGTTAAAAACATACTCACGATTTTTGTTATTTGACTCATATTTTCTTGTTGACTGACTCTCAGCTTTATGATGAGCAGGTCAAGCTGATTTGTAAAGTTTTAAGTAAAATGCCAATTCTGCATATCCTTAACATGGGCATGTATCAAAATCAAAATGATACCTTTGTTTGCTCTATGTGTAATAAATAAATTAAATGTGGTTAAAGAAAAGGCCAAGATATATGTTCTAAATGTTTTTCTAAGCATGAGTAAATTGAATATCAGTTTTATTTTAATGTACTATAAATCCTTATAGCTCTAACATAAACATACATTAAAATGAAAATAGTACATTCGTTCACTCGGTGTGAAATAATACTTGAAAATAAAGTAGCCAAGTTTGATCACAAAAACAATTTCTGTTAAAAAGTTGGACTAAATCAAAATATTATATAATATTTAATAGACAAAAAAAAATATTATAATAGTTAATGAAAGAGTATTTATAATGGACACATTATAATAATAAAAAAATTTCAAAGAAAATTTCACCATTGGAAGAGGCCACTTTTACAGCCCTTTATTGACCCTAGTCCTTTAAGTGTATTGAACAAGTTTATAATGACATTTAAATATTTCTTAAATAGGCTGCCCAACAGATTACAAAGTTATATGAATTATTTCTCAAGGTTGATGCAACACAAATAGAAATAAATCCTTTTGGTGAAACTAAAGATAACAGAGGTAATTTGTGTTTTGAATGTTATTATGTTACATGGGATAAGTCAAATGAATCCTCAGTTACAAATGGCAGCGCCTTTTTTTAAACATGAAAATTGATTATATACAACTGCAAAGAAGGCTGAGAATTTTAATAGAAATGGGCGTTAGGTTATTTGAATATCGGAATGCATCATGCCAAATATGCGTATGTATTATTTATTTAGACCAGAAGTTGCCAAACTTTTCTCATCATCAATCACTTCAAGAATTTTTCAACTGTTTATTGCCTCCCACTACTTTATTATTTCTTAATCATAATAAAACAATATAAAAAAGATTCTTATACAATTTTTAGATTGTTATTATATATGTTTAATATATTTAATAATGATTTAATACAATTATTTAATACAGATTTCATTTATATGTCATCATATGCATTGTAATGGTACTTTTATTAAGTTTCTGAAATTCACTGACATTGCCAAATGTGTTTGGTGATTCTTGGCAAATGATATCTTTGGGAATGTTTGGCTCAAAACTCATGAATTCCAATCTTAAATCTTCGCTAAATTTAGTATCTAAAGTACAGTACAGGACCCATTATCTGACATCATGGGGATCAATCCGATTCCTGTTTTCAGAATTTTCTGGATTTTGGATCTATGCCAAAAACATAAATATTGCATCCACAAAAATATTCCATTCCCCCTTCTGTACTCAATTTTTTTCCCCTATGATCTAGTTTTTTTAGGTAAACATATTAGAGAAAATAAATTTAAAAAATACTTACTATTCTTGAAAGAAATTTCTAAAACAATAATAATAATAACCTCAATTTTTCAGAAATCTTTTATTTTTTGTCCATGACTGCAAACATATTGCTAACCTTTTTTTGTTTCAAATAGTTTGGATGTTCTAATAATAATGTTTCTTGTATCTCATATACAGATAAAATGTCATGCTCTCTAAAAAAGGATTTTTGTTCCATTCTGGATTTTTGTTCCATTTTGTTCATATTGAATTAATGAAAGAACTTATCTAAGTTCTTTCATTAATTCAATACAACGTTCTAAGGAAATAGTCTCTGCATTGTACTGATGAACCTTCATCTAATTTCTTTAAGATTTGGACTTTTTGAGAAATACTTAGAGCTATTCTTTTCCCCTTTTTTTTTCTTCAAGTTAATCGCTTTTCTCACTGAGTCTCTTAGGCATTGTAAATTGAAAAATGAAATCGCACAAACACAGATGCAAAAATAAGCAAACAACCGTAGAACTGCATAAATACACGACTGAAAAATGATAAGTCACATTTGTGTTTGATTGCACTTTCTAAAGACAAGAGTTTCTTTTCCCCTTTCTGTAATGAATGAATGACCTACTAACACTCTGCCCTGGAAACTGGAGAGTATAATCATGCTTTTTATCGTGTTCATTCTTTCAATGAACTCTGAACCCCTTAGACGAAAAAAGAAACAAACAAACATCTTTCAGATTACGTTTCGATGTTTATGGATTTTTTTTTTTTCTTTAACAGTAAGATGTGGCTAAAGGATTATTATTTTTTGCTGATAATCAGATGGAGCTAAAACATAGAAGAAAAGACCAAATTCTAAGCAAAAAATATTTTTTTAATTAGTATTTTTCCTTCTTATCCACGATGAGATTGTAAAAAATACTGGTTTTCAGAACATTCTGGTTTTCGGAATGCCGAATAAGAGGTCTGATACTGTACTACTTTGATTAGGATGGAATTAATGTGACTGAAGCAGATTAACATATATACGAGCTGGGAAACACAATGAAAAATATGAATGTCACTAATGTCATTTAAGATTTTGATATTTTCATACAGTATTTATGTCCAATCAAAAATAACTTTAAAGCAACATTTAAAAAAAAAAGTCTCAGCTTCAAGGTCAACAGTTAACTTTATAAGTTCATTTTGTGAGTTACGTTCAATATTTTAAACTTTAAAAAAAATGGTGGTATAACATTCCAATCTGAGATGCCATGTAGAAGAGTACTTGTGAATCAGATAAACAGAACTTTAAGTTGTTATTTATGTTTACTTTTTCTTTTTTGTTTTAACTTTTTATTGTGCACAAATTTTCTTCTTAATATGAATTATTACAATAAAGTTATCTTATATATTAAAACAAAAAGCGATTTCCGTCAAATTCCAGTTTTCACACGAAAATGACCCATTTGCACATGCGTAAACTGAAATCTAGAACCTAACCAGTTTTAGAGTACACTCGAATGAGAAAATGATAGCTGAGTGGTATAAGGTGTGGTGCTTCTATGTTCCAATATTGTGTCGGTTCGATACCTGCTTTGGACAGAATTATTCTTCTTATTTTATTGGCCATAATTCATTTTAATAATGCCATATTTAATTCACGAGGAAAAATTATATAATTTGTATTTTTTTTTTTTTTTAATGTTTTATAATTAACATTTAACACCCAAGAATACTTTGTTTTAATTACTAACTTTATATTAAAAGTATTTAAATTAAAAGATTGTGCATGTAATTATCGATTAAATAAATTGAACTGGTCTACAATTTTTATTATATTTGGCATGACCATTATCAAGATGTCATATATATAATAAGATAAGTATGTGATTATTTTTCATAAAAAATATAAAAGGAGAGAAAACAAAAAAAAAAAGGAAAAATATTCATACAGGACCTCTAAATTACCTTGATTTGATATCCATGATTTAACAATTAAAAATGTCTGAAAATGGAAAATATAAATTCAAGTAATTAAAAAATATGTATTATATATAAATCGTTAGCTGCAAACAGCAAAGTTTAAATTCAGAGTTTTAGAATCAGATTGATAAAAATTAATTTAATGAAAAATTTTAAAAATTGTGTAATTAAAAAAAAAAAAAAAAAAAAAAAAAAAAAAAAAAAAACAGAAATACTAAATATTGTTATTATTTCAAATTACTGGGACTGTGGTAAATAAAATTTAACAACCAAGAATATTTTTTTAATTACTTATTTTATATTATAAATATTTAAATTAAAAGATTTTGCATGTAGTTATCGATTAAATAAAGTGATCTAAACTTTTATCTATATTTTGTATGACCATTACCAATAAGATATATATGTGTATAACTAAGAAAAGTATATGATTATTATATAAAAAAGAAAGAAGCAAAAATATCCATGTAAGAATATTAAAAGAAATCACCTAGATATCTGTGGTTTATCTGGGTTTTAGAGTCAGGCTGATAAAATAAACTTAATGAAAAAATTTAAAGGTCGTATAATTAAAAAAAATAGAAAATACTAAATATTGATACATATTTTTTTTAATTTTGAGACTGTAGTAAGTAAAAATAAATCATTCAATTAATATTTTTAGTTAAATTCTTGCTAAATTAATTCAAGTATAATAGGATGTAAATTAGAAGCTTAAAATTATTTCACTTCATTAGTTGAGTAGGCTGGACTGACGACACAACCTATCGTTTTACATCTATAGGAATCGCTTACACAATATAACAGTTCATAAAATTTTCAATACTTAATTAATTTAAAAGCAGCTAATTAAAAATAAAAGCATATTTCTAAAGGAACTTTCAAGTTATTTATTGTCAAATCTTGACAGGTACTATCTAGTTATCATTTATAATCCAATGGTGCTGGGAATGGTAGTGCCTCATTTGAACAAAAAAAATTGAGAAGGGATGCATAAAATAAATTGTGCTAAGTGCTTCAAGATGCATAATTTTTACCTTGAAAGAATGCAAAAGAGGCATATTTTCTATTAAATACATTAAGTGTTCTTTTTTCTAAAAGGAGGAGCACTTTTCTTCAAAAAAAAAAAAGGACTCAAGTTTTTAGAAGTGTCTAGGTCCAGGGACCCATGATTTCAAAAGCTTAGCACACTCTAATTTGGAAAATTATTTTGTCTTGTATAATTATTAGAATATGAAATAACCATTGTTGCTAAAGGAAATGCATGGAATTTATTTATTTTCACTGATTTTAGATACTGTTTCTTTATTTAGTGATATGCTTTGATGCTAAATTTAACTTTGATGACAATGCTGAATTTAGACAGAAAGCAATTTTCGATATGGATGATCATTCTGAAAGTGATCCAAGAGAGGTTGATGCTGCAAAATATCATTTAAATTACATTGGAATGGATGGCAATATTGCATGCATGGGTAATTATCTTTTATTTTCACTTTTAGAATCATATGTTAAATAGATGAAATCTTAAATTTATTATATTAATTTATATACTACGTTATGAAAATCTCTCATTTATTTCAATTATATATTTTATGTATGAAAAGAAAAATAACTATTTTGCTAAGTAATAATGCATGATTAAAAATATTTGCAAACAACATTAGTCAAACCAGAATATCATGTCATTTATTCCATCAAAGTTAAAGTAAAGACTGTTCAAAGATAACAAAAAGCATGTGCAAGAAAATTAACAATAGTATTTTAACTGTATTAGAGGACGACATCATCTGCTTTGGGAAAAACATGGGACAAAGAAAAATAAATTGAATACATATAAGATACAATTTAATTTAATATAACAAAGCATATCTTTTAGGCTAGCTACATGTGAAATATCACTGCTTCGATCAACTGATGGTGTCTTTTTCTTCTAAACATTTGAATTTGAATTTTGCTTTTTAATCATAAATATAAAATAAGCTTGTGCAGAGATGTCCCATTTTATCTTTTTTGTACTGTTTATTTATTTTTTAATAATCATTGTTAAGCATAATATAATTCAGTATTTTATTTTTGTGGCAACATTGATTTGAGAAAAACCTTTTATTTCATTTATGAAAACAATGATGATTTAATTTTTAATTAACTGCAATTTTTAATTTAAAAAAAAAAAAACATGTTTTAACGAAATATGGGTGCACTATGTCAGAACCCCGTTCAAAAACCTTTCGAATAATACCTCATTCATTGTTGTGCATTTTGAAACTGTATAGAAAAAGGGATGTTGACAACAGAAATAATTATTTTGTTTAAAAATGGATTTTTTAAATTTGTGTATTTTCAGAAATTTTGGGAAATGTTATATATATATATTTATTAATTCACTTATTAAAAGACCCCCCCCCCCCCCCCCCTAAAAAATCTTAATCTGATAAAATTTATTTGCTAATTTTTAAATACTACTGCATAACATTGGTTACAATTACATTTTTTAAGTAAAGAGTAACAGCTTAGAAGTTTATTATTAAAATGAAAAAGTCTATTCATCCCCTGCCTCTTATTTTCCTGTTTAATATTATTATTATTTTTTTTTAAATTATGAAATGGAACAGGGCCTTTATTTTTTAAATATTTGAACTATATTTTTGTTAATTTCAATGGTGTAATTAAAGTAGCTCTAGTAAAGTACTTAGTATGATAATGATATCACATTCTTTATTTTTAATTACTTTTTCTTTCAGCTCAGTGCTGTTCTACATTTATTATGCGCTAGTTTACTCATCTTTTGCCGGTAGTTCGTCATTCCTTTAAGCCTGTTATCAGTTCACGATGCTATTTTTATTTGGAGAGTTTTTCTCTATTTGCATCGTATCTTTAGTTTCGTTTTTTCGCAGAAGCTGGCCTTGAGTTTGCCTTGCTTACAGACACTCCGCTTGTGCATAATATGCATGTGAAGCATGGTGCTGTTCATTTTCTTTTTAAAGAAGCATTTTAATTTCACCAAAATAGACACACCTCCTTTTGATTGCAGCGCTTGTAGTGAGCTAAAGCCGAAACACAAAAGAGCAATCTCTGAAATTATTGATGGTGAAAACCCTTACCCTTGCAGTGTGCCATCGACTTTTAAAGTGAGTTATTCTCTGTGTCCGTTCAGTGCTGTTGGAAATAAATTCACCTCAAAAGATTTAATTTTCGCCATCTTTTCTGCTCTTCAAATAAATTTAGCCTGGTGGATCGATTTAGGCATTAAATAAACCACTGTTTTCTATAGCTTTCACACGATATTTTTATGCTAAGTAAAAGTGTGTACATCCAGCTATGAATGACCATGTTGATTTTTGGTCGTCTGTTGAGGCAAAACCAGGTACCCATGGTTTGCATTGAATTCTTCAACAAATTGTTTCTTTACTCAGCAAGGTGGTGAAGGATGGATATAATGTTGAGTCTGCAAAGAGTGGGCACATGAAGATTACAACAGATAAGAGAAGTTAAAGCTGAGAAATCCATTTCATGTCAACATTAAAAATTGCTTGAAAACCTGAAAAAAAAAAAAGTTACTGACCTCAAAAAATTTGTTTGTTTTCAAGTTTGATTCAAAATTTATTACAATAAAGCCTTTTGTTACTGGAAGTGTAAAAACTTAATTTTTGATTAGTACCCGGTTTTACCTTCCCACCAAAATTCAGAGCCATTTCAGATGATTCTAGAAAAAGCCTTTTCCCAAATAGAAAAAAAATTTCCTATGGCAACAGGTGTGGTTTTTCAATAACCCAGATGTCCCCAAATACTTTTGTGGCGTGTTTTAATTTTTCTGTCCTTCTAGACTTTTGTCAACAAAATAAAATTGTTAGGTACCCGGTTTTACCCTACTTTCCCCTATATTATCTCTCTTACTGTTCTTTAGCTAGAATATATAGAATAAAATTAATATGCAAAAAAATAAATAAAATATTAATAATTGTAATTATAATAATTCTGGTCTGACAGTTTTATTATCTTTCTGCCTCTAATGTGATGGAAATACACTATATTGCCAAAGGTGACCGGTCATTTGCGATTTTAGACGTTTTGTTAACTATCTAGAAAAATACATGAGGAATTAACCTGAAACTGCAGATGTGTAAACAGTATAGTATAGTTTATATATTTCCGTAAAGATTTTTTCCTGAAAACCCCATAGGGGACTGTCAACAAATTGAAAAAGAACAAATATCTTTTGGATAACCCTGTAAAAACTAATGTAGCAAAAGCGTTCAAACTAGAGATTATTAATAAGTGGCTTATTGTAATATACTGTGTTCATTTTTATGAGGATAGCATGTATACAGAAATTAGGATTTTTATAAAAACAGTCCCAAATTTCACCAAGTTTTTTGCTTATAATATGCAGAGTTCTTAATATAAAAAAAAGTTCTTTTCAGAAAATATGACAAACAACATTGTACATAATACTCTGCAATCAGAATTAAAAAATAATAAAAATTGGATGAAAAATGAGCAGGTTTACTAAAAAATGTTTCACTGCGCATGCGCGAACACAATCAAAATATAATGTGCATAATGTATTAGCTAAGTATATAGAGCAACTTTTGTGAAAGTCTCAAAATCATAGCTTGAAAATTCTGAAAATTATCGTCGATAGAATAAGCTCGAAATCCGTTGTTCCCAAAAGGAAGCAAAAAGATGAGGGGTTGTATCCAAATATAGTAGACCGTGCAATATTGTGTACGCTATCTTGGCACTAATCAACAGATATTTGATACAACCCCTCATCTTTTTGCTTCCTTTTGGGAACAACGGATTTCGATCTTATTCTATCGACGATAATTTACAGAATTTTCAAGCTATGATTTTGAGACTTTCACAAAAGTTGCTCTATATACTTAGCTAATACATTATGCACATTATATTTTGATTGTGTTCGCGCATGCGCAGTGAAACATTTTTTAGTAAACCTGCTCATTTTTCATCCAATTTTTATTATTTTTTAATTCTGATTGCAGAGTATTATGTACAATGTTGTTTGTCATATTTTCTGAAAAGAACTTTTTTTTTATATTAAGAACTCTGCATATTATAAGCAAAAAACTTGGTGAAATTTGGGACTGTTTTTATAAAAATCCTAATTTCTGTATACATGCTATCCTCATAAAAATGAACACAGTATATTACAATAAGGCAGTTATTAATAATCCCGAGTTTGAATGCCTTTGCTACATTAGTTTTTACAGGGTTATCCAAAAGATATTCATTCTTTTTCAATTTGTTGACAGTCCCCTATGGGGTTTCGGGAAAAAATCTTCGCGGAAATATATAACCTATACTATACTGTTTACACACCTGCAGTTTCAGGTTAATTCCTCATGTATTTTTCTAGATAGTTAACAAAACGTCTAAAATCGCAAGTGACCGGTCACCTTTGGCAATATAGTGTATGAGTGAATCAGAATTAAAACTAACCTTTCAAGAATGGTTCTCAGAAGGTCAGTGGTGACCATCCCCCCCCAAACCCAATGACGCAAATTCCCCCCCAAAAAATCTTCATACATTAACATTGACCCCCCCCCCCTCCCTCTAAACAGAACATCAATTGTAAAATATATTGTACTGATAATTTAATAATAGTATTCTTATGTACTATCACACAAACATGCAATAAGTTTTATCAGCGTAATAAATAATGAAGATATATATTTTATTATTAGCAATCTGATTGTTTCCACATTTATAAGACCTGACTGACAAGCCCATGTTAATGCATTCACTAAGCTCCAGTTTTCACTGCAATACAAGCATTATTTCAATTAATATAATTCTAAAGATATAATGCAATATTAATGACTGGAGTAATGATTAATACTCTTAATGATTACATTCGTATACGTAATAAATTTTTTTATGTTAGAAAAATCAATTATTTTTAGAATTTAAGATAAAATACAGAGAAAATAACATTACAATTTTGCCCATTTGCTCGTTAGCCGGAGGATATGAAAATTTAAATTCGTCCCAACATCACTGCTTGTGCCTTGCTTTCCGTAGGACATGAGATCACTCTTGCAAGGCAGTACTTGTTTTTCGAGATCAGTCTGATAGCTCGATATTTTACACTTAATGGTTCATTTTAAAATAATTTAATAACAAATAAATACAATATAAACTTAAACTTAAAGATTTTTTTTTATCAACAATTTTAATCTACACATATTATAAAAAATATAAAATATGTCCCTTCTAAGCATTGACTGATAGATGATTTCTGAACGGTTAGTCTTTGATAAACAGTTTCAATTTCAACTAGTCGGATGTGTCAATCCCAAAAGTTTCTTCTATCTCACACAGGTTTCGCATACACTAAAAAGAATCAGCACTAATTTATATCATGGTCTAACTGAATCTAAAGTTTTATTAAATTCTGTGCATTAGTTCTTGAGATATGACTATTACTAAAATCGTGTAAATTCTGCAAAATACAGCATAGCAGTGCCAGTTTTTGAGAGATTTAGATCAAAACCTAATCAATAACAACTTATGCCAACGTCTTACTGAATACACTAGATTATTTTTTAACACAATTATTTCAAATTGGAAAAGTAATCAGACAAGTTGTAAATTTCCAACTGGACGAAAAATGTCCGGGCCAGGATTCGAACCTGGGATCGCTTGGCTGAAGCTGCCACGCTCTACCACTGAGCTATCCCGGTCGAATCTGGAGGGCATAATTCATCCAGTTAACCTTATTGATCAAAGCATCTGGTCTGATATTTTAATCAGCTCAACAGAAAAGATCGCAGGTAAAGGAACTCCAATAAACGCTGGATATGTGAATACACTAGATTATTTTTAACACAATTATTTCAAATTGGAAAAGTAATCAGACAAGTTGTAAATTTCCAACTGGACGAAAAATGTCCGGGCCAGGATTCGAACCTGGGATCGCTTGGCTGAAGCCGCCACGCTCTACCACTGAGCTATCCCGGTCGAATCTGGAGGGCATAATTCATCCAGTTAACCTTATTGATCAAAGCATCTGGTCTGATATTTTAATCAGCTCAACAGAAAAGATCGCAGGTAAAAGAACTCCAATAAACGCTGGATACGTGAATACACTAGATTATTTTTTAACACAATTATTTCAAATTAGAAAAGTAATCAGACAAGTTGTAAATTTCCAACTGGACGAAAAATGTCCGGGCCAGGATTCGAACTTGGGATCGCTTGGCTGAAGCCGCCACGCTCTACCACTGAGCTATCCCGGTCGAATCTAAAGGGCATAATTCATCCAGTTAACCTTATTGATCAAAGCATCTGGTCTGATATTTTTATCAGCTCAACAGAAAAGATCGCAGGTAAAGGAACTCCAATAAACGCTGGATACGTGAATACACTAGATTATTATTATTATTTTTTTTTTACAACTTGTCTGATTACTTTTCCAATTTGAAATAATTGTGTTAAAAAATAATCTAGTGTATTCACGTATCCAGCGTTTATTGGAGTTCCTTTACCTGCGATCTTTTCTGTTGAGCTGATTAAAATATCAGACCAGATGCTTTGATCAATAAGGTTAACTGGATGAATTATGCCCTCCAGATTCGACCGGGATTGCTCAGTGGTAGAGCGTGGCAGCTTCAGCCAAGCGATCCCAGGTTCGAATCCTGGCCCGGACATTTTTCGTCCAGTTGGAAATTTACAACTTGTCTGATTACTTTTCCAATTTGAAATAATTGTGTTAAAAAATAATCTAGTGTATTCACGTATCCAGCGTTTATTGGAGTTCCTTTACCTGCGATCTTTTCTGTTGAGCTGATTAAAATATCAGACCAGATGCTTTGATCAATAAGGTTAACTGGATGAATTATGCCCTCCAGATTCGACCGGGATAGCTCAGTGGTAGAGCGTGGCGGCTTCAGCCAAGCGATCCCAGGTTCGAATCCTGGCCCGGACATTTTTCGTCCAGTTGGAAATTTACAACTTGTCGTCTTGAAAATCCGTGCATTAGTTCTTGAGATATAGTTATCGTGTTAATCATGAAAAAAGTAGCATAGCAGCGTCACCTGGTGGGCTATTTACACCAAAACGTAAGCAGCATCTATTTATATCATGGTCTAACAGAATCTGAAGTTGGATGAAATTCCGTGCATTAGTTCTTGAGATAGAGCGCCCACAAAATTTGTGTCACATACAGACAGACAGACATTTTCTAAAAACAGTCAAATCGTGTTCAGGACCTTCTAAAACGTATAAATTTGTAAATCTGACGTAAATCTAAAACTATCGTAATAATTTCGTAAACATAAATCTGACAAAATTTAAAGCATTTTTTTCACACATTTGGTTGCATGAATGCAAAACTAAGTTATAATATTTTGCCTAAATATGAATTATGCTTTCTAAATTTTTAAATGTGGAAAGAATTGTTTTAGAGATTTTAAGAAGACTTTTTTAAAGATAAGACCTTGTCTCAACCATCGTCTGAAAGAAAAAAAAAAAAGAAAACACAAAAAATCGCGTAAAAGAGAAAATTAAAAAAAAATCTAAATTTTAATTAGAAATAAATTTTAATAAATTCTAGAATTAAGAAAAAAATCAGATTGATGTTTGTTTCATCTCGATCACATATAAAAAAAAGCCAAAAGATGTAAAAACGTCAAAAAAATATTGTTAATATAACCAGAAATTAAAAAAGAATGATGCATTAGAATTCAAATTATCAAGAAACAGAACTTAAATATCTGGGATAATACTTTTTTTTTGGAAACTGTTATGAGTTGAAGTAAAAAATCAAGATGTTAAATTTTCATTTGGACTAAGTTTTTAAATTCTTGTCAATTGTTTTATTCTGGCTGCTGTAGTTGTGGCACAAGAATTTGTGATTTCCTCATTACTAATTTTGGAAAAAACATCACTTTCAATAGAAAGAAGTGTCAAATTAGAAAGCCAAACATCCCCCATGCAAGATCGTAGCCTATTTTTTACAATTTTTACACGAATCATAGCTTTTTCTGAAGAACAACTTGTAACTGCGAGGGATAGTAGGATTCTGCAAAAATACATTCAAATTATTGAATCCGCAGAGAAATTGTTCAAACAACGATAGGGTTTTAAAAATCCCTTTGTAATCCACATGCCTTTAACCCTCATTGCTGATGTTTCTTCATCTAGTTTTCCATTCTCATCCATTTTCTTTTGAATATTGTTAACAGGAGCAATGTCAGTCATTACAACATTTGTGTGAGAAATACTATACAGTTGGCTGAAATTATTAATTTCTTAGCAAATGCTTTCACAATCCGCATTGTAGAAAGTACAAATTTCATTGATGTCATTCGGTATTATTTTCTTATTCTCTTCTGCTATTCTTAAAATTCCTTCGTGCGTAAAATGCGTCATTTGCTGCACCATTGAAAGTGTTTAATCGGAGAATCTGTCTTTAAGTTGGACAGTGAGAGAGCATCTATAATTCTATTGAACACGTCTACTTTCCATTTCTTTTCTCTGTCGACAATACATTCATCAACACTGATCTCATCCATGAATATATTTTTATTTCTTAATCTTTTTATCCCAGGTTCTGTCAGATCATGTTCTTGAACGAATTTATCAATTTTCTATAAAGTTTTTTCTCCCCAAGAACTTTCATCCATGCGAATATTGTCCAAAGATTTTTTTTTTATTACACTGTCAATAATTCCTTGAACAGATTCCTAATTAGAATAGCAAAGGCTAGAAAAAACCCGGTTTAAACATGGGAACAAACTTGGTTTTTTGGGAATAAACCAGATCTTTTGGGAATAAACCTGGGAACAAACTGGAACTATTGGAAATAAAGCTGGGAATAAACCGATTTTTTGCAACTCTATCCATAATCCACTGTAATTCCTTGAAGACAAACTGTCACAGGACTCATTATACTGAACACGAAGTCTACAATATGCAAAGCTGCAACAGTGTCAGACTCAGTGTCAAATCGAAGTTTTTATGCAAGCCTTTTGCAAAAATAACCGTTCCCTTATTGGAATGTTTATCAGTGTGCATATTATAAGGTGATGTTTTAATTTCGTCATAACAGTAGAGGATAGTTCCCACTGCCTGCTTTTTACTTAATCAACGTTTGGTGGTAACACTTTTAAGCCTTCTTGCTTTACTTTCTGGCTTCAAAGTTCTGGACAAAACATGTGTGCCTCTTATGACCAGACATAAATAAAAACATACACCTCTTCCAATAAGGGAAATAAGTTTCTAATTTCAGAACAAAGGTCTATCGATTTTTCGATAACGAGTGCAAATCTGTGTGCCGACCACCACACATAAAATGCAGTTTTATAGTCATTTGCTAAAAGAGTTCTCAAGCCAATATAGCAACCTCTCATATTACCTGCACCATCTGTACTTTGGCCTACAATATTGTTTGGATCGAGGCCAACTGTTTCCAAACACATTATTAATTCTCTTTTTAAATCCTCTCCACAGGTTTCACCGGATGTAAAAACGTTTATTAATCTTTTCACTGGTTTAATATTATACTCATTTTCTTATACATATCGAAGTCTCACAGAGTCACTTCTTTTTTACGGACTTCTTGCGTAGAATCGAGGATAATAGAATATTTGTTTACTTCTTTCATTTTTTCTATTATACGTTCAGTTACCAATTTGCTCATAACCACAATTAAATCGAAAACATTACAGTGACTAAGGAAATTCGAAGCTTAATATTTCCCAATCTTATTTTTTATACTACCTAGTCATACAGTTTAATCTCCCCCCTCCCCTTCCCAAAAAAAATCTCTAAACCACCCTTACCCCCTACCCCACCCCCTAAAATAAACTGTGGATCCACCCCCTAAAATAAACTGTGGATTTGAACATTGAAACATTGAAGCATTTATATCAGTACAAGTTGTTGCCTTATACTCCTTTAACAACATACAATATACTCTTACAAGTACCGATTTTTATAAAATGGTAGACACTGTACCATTAAAACATAGTCCCAAATCTAATGTAAGCCCCTGTATTCTGCATATGTTTTTCTTTTACACTATAATTTTTCTTTAAATTCCTCCCTTCCCCCTAAAATAATTAGTGGCTTGAACTCCTTTTTTTCTGTACAGGTTGTTTACCTTATACTGTTTTAATGACATACAATACTATTCTTTGAACATCTACATCACTAAAATATACTGTACTTAAATTCTAGTTTTCTGAAAATGGTCAAGTAATGTATTTTAGCGTTGTCTCTTCCTCTGAAATGCTTATTTTGTGTTTTATTTCTTATACCACCCATCAAAAATGTATTTTTGGACTCGGACCGTACGATACGACCCATGTACCACCTAAATTACTTAAGACGCTTCTGGAAAGCTATTTCTTTTATCAAATCTTGTGATCCTAATTGCCTTTCAGTATGTGTTAATCATTTTCCCACCTGTATTCCAAGTTTTTTTTTTTATTACCACACCTCAAAGATAGCAAGATGCAGAATGCGTTCTTATTGCCCTTATCTAGAATTTAAAGAAAAAAAAATTCTGGAAATTGAATGTTGAAAAAAAATTAAAAATGATAATAAAAAAATCATGAATTTTTTTAATAAATGAAAAAAAAAAGGAAATATTAAGAATTTTAAAATCCCCCCCACCCCAAAATGTACTTTTTCTCTAAATTCCCCCCCAAAAATAAATTGTATGACACACTTTGCGTCACCAAACCCCTCTCTGGGCACCCCTGCAGAAGGTAATTTCTTAGATTTACAGAGAGATAGTTTATTTTCCTTTCAGTAAACCACCCAATTATATTAATTAATTAAAATAAGTATGCAAATAAATCAGTTGAATAGCAAAAAATTTTAAACTGACTTTCTTTTACAGTCCTTAAAGATGTAAATTTAAATAGCCTTCCATTTTTTTTTTTTTTTTTTTTTTTAGTAAATGGTGCAGGTCTTGCCATGGCCACTATGGATATAATTCACATGTATGGAGGGAATCCTGCTAATTTCTTAGATGTTGGTGGTATGGTGCAAGAAGAGCAAGTATACCAGGCATTTAGGATTCTAACTTCTGATGAAAATGTAAGCTTATACATGTTTATTCTGTTTAATTATGATCACATTTCCAATCTATATTATTTTATTGTAAATTCTTAGTTTGTTCAACATTTTCACAATGATGCAAAAAATTAATTTTCTGCATGAAATGGAATCATCCATCTGTTGTACTTGTGTATTTTGTCATTGCTAACTAAATTTATTTTATGATGCATGTATAGTTTAGTTTATAGGTCATTATTACAAGACTTAAATAAATAAATTTGCTTAAATTTTATTTACATATAATTAATATAATTATTTTAGTCATTAAAATTGCAAACTAAAATTTCACTGATGGGAAAAAATTAAATCTATAAAAAATCTTTAAATTTTTATGTGGATTATAATTGTCAATCAGCAGCATATTACATTCTACCTTGACAAACTTTGTGATATGATTGAAAAAATAATCCAAATTTATAAATTCCCACATACATCACAAAAAAAAAAAAAACTTATGTAATAATTAAATTTTGTTGATTTCAATTAACACCTTCTTTTTCTATTTATTTTGTTTTTAATTCTACTTTTTACACAACTATTACTTTAGCTACCATTTTATTAAAACTGTGATAATATATATGGTTCTTTACTGGGATATTTTTATTTTATTTCATGTTTAGAGCTGTAAATTATGGTTTTAGATGGTAAAATCCATCCTTAAATTGTTCACATTGTCTACCTGATACCCCATGCCAATCAATAGTTTCTTCTTTAAAATTAGATAATTATGTAAATTCCCATTTTTCCATACCTATAACATTATATTTCTATATCTATAAGATATAGTATTTTTGCATAAATATATCATAGATGTTTCTTTTTATTTATTTAATGTTTGTTGCAAGATATTTCAATTTTGGGTGAGTTTTAAGTTGTTATTAAATAATCTAAAATATCTTTTTGTATTTTGGTAACAGTGAAAATATTTTAATTGAGCACTTGAAAATATTTGTACATGTTTGTTTTTTAAAAAATAGCTAATTGTATATGAAGAAAATTAAGTCATCCCATTTTTCTTATAAATCTACTGCTGAATTTTTTTAAATTCTTGTCTAATTATAAAGAAAAAAATAGAAGTTAATATATTCAGAACAATAAAATTAAAGAATATAGTATATCAATAAAATAATATGTAATCTCTATTGTGAAAATATATTTGATATTTGAAATGCAAAAAGTCACACAGAGACGAAAAAACGAAATTCACAAGCTGAAAATTAGTTTAAGAAAGAGTATTTGAATTTGTAAGAGAATATTAATTAGTGTTTATAAAAATCAGTAGCTGATATAGGAACTGTAGGTAAAAATTGCAATTAGTTTAACATACCAATTTCATATGATGATTCTAATTTATCTGATACTGTGAAATTGAATCATGTAGATTGGGGCAGCTATCAGATTTCAATCATTGGGGGTAATATATTTTGTGGTTGTGATTTTTTAAATTAATTTTTACTGTATAGTACATTTTATCTTTTTAATTTATTATTTTTGTTTATTATTTTCAGGTGAAAGCTGTATTAGTCAACATATTTGGAGGAATTGTGAACTGTGCTATTATAGCTAGGGGTATAACTAATGCTTGTAGGAATATCAAATTAAAAGTGCCTTTAGTTGTTAGATTAGAAGGTAGGTTTAGCCAATTTCCTTTCCTTTATTATTATTATTATTTTTTTAATGTTTTGAATATTAATACATGCATTGTTAAGACATGACTAAAACTTATTGTTGAGATCAGTAATTCCTTCCCCCCCCCCCACCTTTTTTTTCATTTACTACCAGTAATTAAAGATATTGAATCAACCAAAAAAAAAATAAACATTGTAAAATCTATTTTGAATTGACAGAATGAAGGATCTAAAAATAATCTGAATTTATTTGTCTAATCATAAAGCATAGTGAATGAAATCTTTTTTCTTTTTCAATGCCTTGGTCTATATCTAATATTTCTGTTTTAAGACATCGGATATGATCATAATTTAGATATGTTTTAGTGAAATATTTGTTGGATTCACTGCTAGTGTTCAATATTTTTCATCCAGACTTTCAATATTAACTATTTAAATTACTTTCTTTTTTTGGTTATACATTGAACATCTATCATTATTATTAGTCTGATGCACAAATAATTAATGATAAATATTCAAATAAAATAAATGTAATGGATATGTTAAGTTTTTACTAATTTCTTTAAAATTTACTTATACTAGTAAATCTACAGATCAGGAGCCTCAACGTCAGCTCTGAAAGTCAATGTTTTTTTTATCTCACTTTTCATAATATTTAACATCTTACAATCCGCAAATTAATTTTTTAAAATTACTACATACATATTTATACGCTTTTAAAATAATTTGAAGGTTTAAGAAATTAGAAACGCTTAATTAAACACGGTTTATGCAATAATATTCTGACATTCTTATGAACTTCTTATTCTATGTTTTAGGTTAAAAAAATACATTTCTTCAGGGGGGCAGAGCCCCCCTGAACCCCCCCCTAATCTTAACAAATTTATATTCGTGATTTACTATTGATTGTGTGAATGATTCTAGTATATCTTGGATTTCGTTCTACACAGTGGTTTTATTAGAATAAGCAAAAATTTCGAAAATAATTTCATGTTATCCTAATGTCTAAATAGCAATATTTACTTACCTGCCAACCACGAAACACTCACATCTGATAAATAGGTTGAATAATATCTCGTGTACAAAAGCAACTTATGGAAATGTAAACTGAATCTTTTCACTTATATCTATTTCAGAAATCTAGTGCTATTGCAACTTTTGTTTCGGAAAACAGTTTTGATGGTCATTCTATAATATTTCTTTTACCTAAGTACATCCTGATCTAACTCGATGGCAATAGCATACTAAAATCTCCCCAAAATAGGCTTATTTAGAAACTTTTAAACTTATTGGGTAATCATTCATAATCGTGCCCACTGCCAATTCACTAAATAACAACCGTGGTTTGGCGCTATAAAGTATTTTTTGTGATAACTTTGTATGATCTCAGTTTCCAGTAATAGTGCTATTTCAGGCTGTATGGATGCTTTTTACTAAGCTAATTTCTTTAGATTAACCATCTCGTTGTTCGAGATATTATATCCTATTTTAAAAGTAATAATAATTTTGAACCACGAAAAATCCATATCTCTTCCAGAAAATGAATATCTCATGTAAAAATGTTTCGGTTATCATTCTATAGTAGTTAAAAGGTAACTTGTTTCAAAATAAATTCTCATTTATTTCAATAAAATATTAAAATCACTCAAAACTATTTTATTTTGCGAATAAAATATTGTAGCAAAATAGTTTGAGTTATTTGAATTTTATTATTCTGATATTCTTTAAAATGTAGTTGCTAGGTTATGATTAAATTAAAGAGGAAAATAAAAATAAATACATTTTAAAATTTGCAAAAAATGATAGAATAAAATGTATTATATTATTAGAACATATGTATAAAATTGCACCAAACATTGTACACCTAATTTAAAAAATCTGACAAATGTATTAACAAAATTTCAAATTAATTTGAATAATTTAAGACCTGACTTGATAAATTTTAGCCTTCATAACTTACACATTAAATACATTAATGAAATGCGCCATTTTATTTCAATGGATGAAAATTTTCATAATCGTCTGAATTCCCATAGGAAAGCATTATGACCTAAGAAGAAATGTTTTATATTTTCTGAACGAATGAACCAAACGTAACTAAAAACTATACAGCTAATTCTGGGTATCTCTCCAACATACCTACAAAAAATCAAACTAATCGGATCATTTTTGCGGCAGTTATCGCGAGACAGTAAGCCTCAACTGACGTTTCGGCAATTACTAATGACAAATTTCTCATTTATTTTTTTTTCTTCAGCAAATTATATGCTCTTGTAAGTTTAAAACAGTTCGATAAGATTACATTTAAAAATAGTTGTGAACTGCATGCATGTGTGCAAGAAACATTGATAGATTTCTTATACAAACTAATCAAAAGTATTTTTTGAGCAATTATGTAATTCAAATCCTCTTTTCTATTTATTGCTTACTAAGTTATAAATTTGAAACTTATGGCATTGAGTCCCAATTTTTTTTTTTTTTTTTTTTTTTTTTTTATCGAGAGATTCAATGAATTGTAATTTATAGATTTCTAAGAGTTGTTAGAGTACACACTCTCAGGTTCATTAGTCACAAAAATTTTTAATCCACTTCTAATAGATTTTGAAATATGTATCCTATTTATAAATAAAAGCTAAACTATAAAAAAAAAGTCTTTTTATTATTATTCATAAAAATGTATTGTTATGAATTAAACTTGCATAAAATGTTTTGATATCACATCAAAAACGTTTATGTGAAAATCTTTGCCAAGTTTTTCGTGGTTCAATTTGTTTCAGCTATCAGAAGATCTGAAGTATAAATTAGTGTCTCATTTTTTTTTTTCAATGTATTGAACCGAGAATATATTATTTAATAAACTTAAAATGTTTAAAGTAAGCAACTTGTTAATCACCATACTTGGCAAATGTTTTATGTTATATATTATTTGAATTTAATGCTACAAAAAAAGCACATCATCAAAACTTGGCATAAAAAGTTAAGTTGCCTTGAACTAATTTAATTTCATATTCATTAACTAAGATTCTCAATATGAAAAATAAGATTAAATTTAGGATAAATGTGCTTCTAAACTAAAACTATTGAAAACCCTTGTTTGTGAAAATTAAATGCATAAATCTAACCATAATGTAATGTGAAAGAGCCTAATATTGTTTTTTATTTTAGATCTTTTATTAATTATAAGATAACCCCCCCCCCCCCCCCCTTTTTCAAAAGAAGGAATTTATTCTGGGTTAATTACTACTATATTATTGAACTATTAAATTAAAGTACCTTTTTAAAATTCTAATAACATTGCAAGATAGCTAGAAACTTTTATCACATTTCTTAACCTGCATCGAGTCTGCAGCCACTCTACGAAAATAAATAAAAAAGGAATGAAATTAAAAATTAAGAAACATAGTTTAGAAAATTAAGAATTGTTCAGAAACATATTGTTTACTTTATATTCTCTTGCTATCTATCCCCACTTCTTCCATTCTGTAACATTATTTTTAAACACATAGAGTCAATAGTCCTAAGGGGCTCTGCCACAGAAACAGCTTTTAAAAATGGCTACCCAAGTCAGAAAAAGTTAGGAGCCATTGGCATAGGTCTGCACAGATTTGTCTCACAGGTTCCCGTATTTATGAAACTGTGAAAGGTTTCTACACTTGTAAAAAATCCAATTGTAATTTTGTAAACCTGAAATTAGCATTATATTTAGGTTCCTATTTAGATATTTTTAGCAAGGTCCTATGTATCCTCTTTAATAAAAAGGTACGTGTTGCTGACGACTGGGAATTTCGCTAATCGTTGCCACAGATTAATCTCGGAAAATGAAACATTTGAAATTACTGAAAAAATTAATTGCTCGAAAAGTATTTGTCAGAAAATTGTTAGGCAAACTGCATTTGAAAGATAAAAAAATTGTATTTTTCTTGATATAAATTTCAAATCCACTGATTATGCCATTTTTCAAATATTGAATTTCAAAAATAACCAGATTTCACAATGGAGTACCACAGCGAAAACTTCACGAGTAAAAAAATATTACTCACAGCAATGTGTCAGCACGAGTCACAAATTATAGTAACCGTATTATTCTGTTAAAATATAAAAGTGAATTATGATGTCACGAGTGCATGATTTTTATTTAATTCTCGACAAATACTAGATGCGCCATTTCTTTTTAGTTGTGTATAATGTAGGTTAATTCACGTTATTAAAAAATGTAGCTATAAAAATATAAATCAATGGAAAACGGTAGGTAATAAATTGTAAACGTAATAATAAACCGTATTAAAAAAACATAACTTAGTGAAATAAGTATCAGTTTTTATGTTATTTTAGGATGTTCCAGGTAAAGGTGTAGATTACTTTAAAATACAAGGTTAAATTCACCGATATATTTCGTTTGATTCAAGGTTCTTTTGGAGAAACCGACCAGCGCAGCGGGCGTAGTCTGCTAGTATATATATAATTTATAGTTAGATAATACGTTCTTTGACAACTTCAGCTGTTTTATGATATGTCCAGTTTTATTTTTTAATGATTAAATTTATGAAAGATTTGGTTCGAAGAGGGAAAAAATTTGTGAAAAGTCTGTCTGTAAGGTAACAAATTTTATGAAGAATCCTGTTTTGAGATGAAAAAAAAATGTAAATAGTGCTTTAAAGTACCCAAATTCTTCAACAGGGTTGTCTCTCACTATTCTAGCTCAACTATTATTTTATTTTGTCTTTCTAACAAATATATAAATTACATGCGTAATATATATATTTTATCTATTTATAGGAACGAATGTTGATGAAGCTAAATCAATCTTAGCTAACAGTGGCCTTCCTATAGTGACTGCTAATGATCTCGATGATGCAGCTCAAAAGGCTGTAGCTAGTCTAAAATAAATTGTATGGAGTAATTTAATACTCATTTTAATAAGAATGTTTGGTTATAGTAGACAGTTTTGGTTTTATACATCTTTTAGCTAAATGATTGCTTATTTTGTCTGTACTTACATTCCTTGAGTCACAATTTATTGTATTTCCTCACATATATTTGCCATATTCAATTATTCAGTTTAAGGATGGAAATATTCTATATCAACTTAGGGGCTATGTGTGTACTTGACTTAATTTAGGCGTTATGTATATATGTACACATGCTATATGTATATTTATACATATGTTAGTAACATATGTATGTATATATATTATATACATGTTACTTCCCAAGACACATTTTTTTTAAAGAATTTTTTGGTTCATCTGCTATTTTTAAATCTTTATATCTGATACATACATTAGAGATGAGTTCGGGCTTTTTTATAACTTTGGCCCATCAGAAAAATTTTAATACATTTTAAAATGGTTTCAAGATTAATTTTCTCATTTAAAAATCTCTTCTTGCATAGAAATAACTATTAATCCTAAATACTCTCGCATGATGAAGTTTCATGATTTTCACGTCCCTGAAAATCTGTTTACATTAGCATATTTTTTATTTATACCCAACCACTGACAGAAATCTGCAAATGTCACAATTCTTGTTCTTTTAAAATATTATACAACTATGGCTGAAAGACATGAATTCTGTTTTCCAATAATTCTGAAAAAGATTTCAAACAGAAAGAGAGGATAGACAAAAGATATTTCATGGCTTCTTTATGTTGTTAACACTGATCATGGCAAGGCTTCGGAATCAGATAGAATATTTCTCTTTATATTTCATCATAGCGATTAAGTTCCCTTTCAAACTGATTTTCAGAAGATTGTAAAACACTTTAAGAAACTTAGACTATAATCTTTATTCTCAAATAGCATGTGGCAAGTTTGCTTTTTTTTTTTTTCCTTTTTTTAATTTCTGAATAAATAAAATTTTCTCTTTGAATCCAAGCCAGAGCCCATCTCATCTCTAATATACCTGTTTTAGCCATTTTGTATTATTTTTATCTAAATAATTAAAGTTTGTTTTCCCTAAAAACTTTTAAACTCTGCTGTTTTCTTTTTTTCTCTTTTTTTTTTGAAGGAGAAAGGGGGGAGGGGGGCGCTATACATGTTTATTTAAAAAATGTATTGAATTTGTTAGTAATTATCAGGAGTTTTAAAAATTAAGTAGATACCAGAGTTATCAAGTTTGTAGTAATTCCCGGAGCATCGTATCAATTTGATCTATGTCAAATAAACATGTTTTAAATCTGATCTAAACATGAAACTAAACTCATAGTTTATGTAAAAATGAAACTAAATAAGAACCACCAAGAAACAAGAAGATATTTTTCAAATAATTTTTCTGATTCAAAATTTGTTTCTTTGCTACTGGTGATGTTGGTAGTTGGTACCATACTCCAGAAATTTTCGGTCAATTGACAAATCTGTAGACACTATCCCAATAGCATAAGCATTGCAGCAAGGGTGTGGGTGCTGTAGATTATTTAAAATAATTGCCTTGCAGATCAGTCTAAATAGTTAAAAAAAAAAATTCTGGGATTTAAAAAATTGCTAAAAATTATTTTGCTTAGATTTATTTATCTTCTGATTACATTTCCATTGTAAATGCAAATTCTGCTTATTTTATTGGTTATTATCATTTCTTACAATAATAAGCTTGATTCAGCATTGTTGAGTTACAAATAAGTTTTTGTTTAAGATTGACAAAAAATTCTACTACTGAGGAGACCATTGTTTTCGGCTACTGATGAATCAGTGTCATCTAAATAGCTCTCATAATGAAAGTTTATTTTTCTTTAAAAAATTTATAAACTGATACTCCACCTAAAAGATGTAATGAAAACAAAGATGGCAATGATAGGTGAGGAAATATGTACTTATGTTGTCAAGTAATTTTAAGCTTGATCTAGATTATATGTCCTTTTTTGAAAAAGTATTTTTTTCCCCTTGGCATCACAAAAGGTGATGTGAATCATATATTTAAATTTTTAGTACTTATATGACTTTTTACTTGATATTTATTTATTATTATTATTTTTCTGAAACATTTATAGGAAAAAAAGATTTGACTACAAAGTTATGTTTTCAATGTTGAATTTATCATTTTGATAAAAACTATTTACTTTAACCAAATTTTTTATACTTTTATATTTGTCCTATTTTTGCTTGATTATTATTAAAATGTTTAATTATGACAAAAATTGAAAGTGTGATCATTAATTATGTGTAATGTCAAATCATTGGATGTTTGCTTGCATAATAATGTGATTAAATCTTTGTCATTTGAGAATTGTAATAATGTTTGTGTTAATAAAATACCATAATCAAATTTTATTTCAAAATTAAATCTAAAAACATTTTACTATTTTAAAGTTAAATGATATTGCAAATAAAAGGGTTATAAAGTAATATTAGATTTATTTACAATTTTATGTTGTAGAATCATTTTAGTACTATTAAGATTGTTTTGTCAGAAAATTTCAAATTTATGTTTTTATATAAAATGACCTTGAATAAGTTTAATTCAGATAACAAAGACACAAGTTATTTGAGCTTATATAATCAAAATGTTGTTACATTAAAAATTGAAATGTTATTTTGTTGTATTAACATATGGAGAATGTTCTTTAAGTCTGTTACTGTTCTTAAATAATTTTTATATTGTAGGGATTTCTTATATCATATCTTGTTATATTATAGCATTTGGATATATGTATTACTCCTTTTCCATTCTTTCTCGTTCCTTTTCCGTTCTTTTTTTTTTTTTTTTATGTTAACTGAAATTTTTAAGTAATTTATTAGTTCAATCACAATAAATATAATTTTCCAGCACCAATTGCACTAAGAAAATAGATTAAAAAAAAAAAAGAATGTTTTTAAACACAAAACATTTACTTGTAGGTTATCAACTTTCTTAATCTTTTAAATGGCCTTAGATATATTTGTCCCCTTGCCTTTCAGCATTTGTGATATAAGATGGGGTCAATATATGCATGTATTTCATTTAGGATATTTCTTGAAATTAATCAGAAAATAGTATAATCACCAAACCTTCTATTGCATTGAAGAAATTATAATTTTATGCTAGCCATGTTTTAACACTTTTATATCAGACTATGTAATCTGCCTACCAAATTTCCCCAAGGACTATGGAATACAAGATTTATCTTTAAATTCTTCTGCCTGCCTTGTACAATTTTTGAAAAGCTGCTTCCTCAATATTATAATTGTATTCCTTCTGTTAATGAGATATTTGTGCACTAAAATTTCTATTAAGAATCAGCTTTGCATACTTTATTTTTATTCATATCTTATAGCTGTAAAAGTTTAGAGTGATTAAAAACTAATTGCTTTTACAGGAAATACTGTCCATTATAAATGGTTTTCAGGCACTTTGTAGAATTGATTGATTTATTATTAATGTAGGTGCAGTTTTTATTAGACAGTCTGAAGCATATTTTATGTGTAAAAGGAGTTAATATTTCAAGAATGAAAATCATACTCGCAATTTCTCTATTTTTCTGTGTAATTTTAACTCACAAGACTGATCTCAAATCCCTTGTCTTCTAATATTAAAATTTTGAGGTGTTTAACATAGAACAATATAAATTCTAATATATAATTTTAAAATGTTTTATGTTGTAATTAAAATCAGTAACTGTTATTTAGATGATTTGTTTAATTTACGTTAGTGAAATATAAAGTTCTTTGTTATAGAAATTAGTTTTAAAATATAAAATTTCTTGTTTTGAAATTACATTTTAATCATAAACAACATGTTTGGCTTTAAATCTATGTAAAGTTGAAATAATTAAACATATATGTTTAAAAGTAGCATCTGTTTAAATTATTGTATTAATAAGATGTTTAGATTCTTAAAAAATTGTAAATATATTACCTTTAATCAAATGTCAAAATCTTTAATTAATTGTCGAAATCTATATTCTTTGTTCAGATTTTTTCTTGTTACATATCAAATTATGTAAATAAATAGGATGTTTGCAGGTTGTATAAAATTAAAGAATTTTAAGCTTGCCTTCTGCTCTGTTGAAATGAAATTCATATTTTTTATTTCCCATTCTCCATATCTATTACAATATTTGTTGTATATGTTAAGTGTTTGTAGATTTATATGAGGCACATAAAGTATATCAGGGATGATAAACAGAAAATTTATTATTTCTTGTGTTAACAATTGCTATTTCTTGAAATTTTAATAATGTGTCTTCCATTTGAAATAGCAGTTGTTTACCCATTGTTGAATATTTCTCATATAAGAGAGACTCCTTAAAAATTAAAACAATATTAGTTTTAGTCTTATTTATCAATTAATAAAGAACTGTTAATAAACAATTTAGCTAGATAAATTAAATAAATGGTTTGTACAAGTGACTTTGAATCTGTTCTAGATATTAATATCTGTAATATTTAAACTCATGTTTAAGTTTAACTGAGAGGCATATGATATTTTGAAATTTTATTAAACATTGCTAATTGTCTATTTCAAGGATTTTTTTGTTTCAGCTTTTTTTTTTATCCTTTTAATCCCGTACAGCAATGGTTCTTTAACTGTGATCCACAGACCCTTAAGAAAATTTATGAAATGTGCATGTATTATTATTATTATTTAATACTCAAGAAAACAGGAGAAATGTTTGAATATAATGGAAGAAGGGAGACTATGTCAAAATAAGGGAGGTTCCCTTGAAAAACTGGAGACTTGACTGGAGTATGACTGCTTAGAAACAATAAAATGGCTCTGATCTCTTTATGAATGAAATGAATTATATAATTTATTTTCAGCTTTATGCATGAAAGCATGTTTTTTAATGTGTTATTTAACAAGCAGAAACTTTTCATATATACTCAAATTAAGACACACTGTGTGAAACAATCTATGTTTTTTTTTTTTTTTTGAAAGATTCATTTGATTTAACTAAAGCAAGTCTTCCATTATTGTTATGGAAAAAAAACAAACATTGGCAACTTTATTAGTATTACCTTGCTGGATATTAATATGCAAGTTTTTATCTTTAAAAGGATTTTGAACATGAAAATAATTGCAATTTTGAGAATATTTTCAGCATTTGAATTCATGTGTTGAGAATTGGATGATTGTGTTGAGAATTGTATACTTCTTGAAAGTTATTCTTTATTAATTCAGGGAATTTATTTCATCATCAAGTGATTACTGTTTTTTAGTACTATCAATTCTATGTATAAATTTGTTTTTGTTAGTTTATTTCATGATGCCTCGTATTTTAAAATATTATTTAGAAGAGAAATTAAATCTGGAATTCAATTGTAAATTATTTCCAATTAACTATATTGTGTATGACTTTGATTTATTTAAAAATAATTTTTCTTTGATATAAGTGCAAATATTTGCAAAATTAACTTTTGTTTTTAATCTTAAAGTTATATATGTATTAATTAGAAAGTCTGTAGACATCCTAATAGCTTCTGTTTTTCAATTTATAAAAAAAGTAGAAACTGTTTGAAAAAAAAATGATTTGATTGTGTTGATTTTGTTAAATGTTATTTTCAATCATGATGTATAAATAAAATGGATTTTAATTATTCAGAATTAAAGTAATTATTTTGGAAATTGTTCTAGTTTATTGTGAAAGTCAAAATCACCAGATTACCACATAACTTAGAAAACACCAAGAATTTTAAGTCTTTTAGTTTAGGACAGAAAGGTAATTCTGATTTTTCTTTTTTAAATTTAAAAACACGCAGGCGTTTTAAAATCTTTTCAGCCTAAACTTTAGACCATTTCTCCTTGCTTTTAACACTGCAGAAATTAAGAATCCGTGGGTAACATATGTAAAACTTATCGTGAATCTTCAAAAAAAGTTTTTCATCAACTTTCAATTTGACTCTAAATCAAAACCCAAAATAAAACAAAATTATTACTGGACTGAAGTTATGGAAGAGTGTTGTATAATCAAATCTGTAATAAAAATTCATTGCAAGTTAAATTGAATATATACAAAATATCTCATCTGAACAAAAAAAAATGTACTTTCTTGTTAAAAATTGGATATGCTCTCAAAAACCAACTTTTAGCATAAAATATTGAGTCAATCTGATCTTCAGATCATAGCTCAGGTAAAATTGGATTACCCAAGCTGAGCAGGACACTAGGTGAAACTTGATAACATGACCTGATGCAGAGTGGCAACCTTGAATCCCTCACTTTATTATAAAAAATTAAATGCAAATATGTGTCACAATAGTCATGTGATACTAAGCCTTACAGCCTGCTTTTTTAATAAAAACTGTGATATTAAGATAATTTGTTTTCGGTGGAAGGGTCAAGTTTGCCGATTCTAATGCAGATAAAAAAGATGTTTTTACAAAGTATTATATTTAAAAATTATTCTACTGCTTATATCGCAATAGCTGGTATTTTGTTTTAACACTAATTTGTTAATTTTTCAATAATATATGTTTCATTAACCATTTATTCAAAATTAAAAAATGTAACGAAATAGTATATTGTACCACTTATACCAGAATGGTAACCACAATTATCATATAACCCATATCTGGGAGCTTCAATTGGGACAATATCAAAATGTAACATTCTTCAATATAAGAATGCATCATTTGTAGTTCGTGTAGATGAATTCAATCTGATTTTACTTACAAGTGGAAGGCAACGATTTAAATTATCTTCACTGCAACCAAGCAACGCTTTGAGCTGAAGTATATAGTGGTTTACTTGATTTTGTTGAACGAGGTGATGCAAATGCTGGAGTTCACGCTGGAAGATCAGTTATTTTATCATCTATATTTCAAGAATCACTACTAAACATGAGAGAACGATACAATGGCAATTATAACTAAACATGGAAAATCTGACATGTTTTGTACTTTTACATGTAATCCAAAGTGGCGGGAAATAACTGAAAACTTGAATCCTGGTCAAGCTGCAAGCTACAGACCAGACTTAGTCACAAGGATATTCCACATCAAACTGAATCCTCTTTAATAAAAAGCTACATGTTGTTGACAACTGGCTTTTTCGCTAATCGTTGCCACAGATTAATCTCAAAAAATGAAACATTTTAAGTTACTGAAAAAATTAATAGCTCGAAAAGTATTTGTCAGAAAATTGTTAGACAAAACTGTGTTAGAAAGGTAAAAAATTGTATTTTTCTTGATATAAATCATAACACAAGTATAAATTATATCTGTATAAATATGAGAAAATAATAAAATAAATAAATAAAATACACAAGTGTGTATCAGCCACATGCTTAAGAAGTGAATTGAAGCTTCAAAGATGGAGGGATAGGAAATTTGTAGGATTCATAAATATTTGAGACATGTGTAATTAAGCTTTTGAAAAAAGATCTATATTATTTGAAAATGAAATAAAAAGTTTCAACAAATGAAAAAAAGATTAATTATGAGTATGACGTCGTATTCGTAATATAATGGAAATTTTCAAACATTTCTCAATAATACAAGGAGTATGTGTAAGTACAGAAAGCAGATTAATATAATGTCATTAGAGAAATAAAAAGAAAATTAATATGACATCATATTGGAAGTTTAACAGGCTTTTCAAATGTTTGAGAATCATACAAAGAAGGTATCAATATGAGTAATAGAGAAATCATGTAGATATGACATCAGCAGGTGAATATAACGTTATATGAGTTTGAAGAACGTATTGAATCGTGATAAAAACCCAATTATGGAAATATTGGCATAATTTAAGATTTTGAAGTTCTCTATACAACATGATTAATTTTGAAATTGAATTTTCTACACAAACATTCTTAATATCCCCGACAATGCCGTGTACTTCCGCTAGTGCATTAATAAAAGACATCACTGATGGTAAAAATTTTGGTAAAACGCTTGATTATGTGCACACTACAGAATTTCAAAAAAAGAGAATTGCCATAGTCCCATAATTTTAGATGAGCTCCACAAATTTCGTTGACCGATTCATTAAAGCAGGGATACCAGATTCAATTCCTTTTTTTTAAAACTAAATCACACGTAAGATGAATTAACTTTTTATAAAGAATTCAGAAAAGTAAAGGATTTCAGGAAAAATAAAATTATTAAGAATAATGTTATGGTAAAAAAAAGTTTGAAATGGTTATTGAACATTAACAAGTTTGCACTTAAAACAATATAAATAGTTCAGCATTTGTTTCTGACTAATATACCATAACAAAATTAAGACTTCATAATAAAACATATATTAGAACTATATCTATGTCTGTTTCTTTTTACTAATTAAGAAAGTTTTGTAATTTCTCCTCGGTTCTGTCATCTTATTTACATAAGATTAAACATTTGTTGTTAAAACTCCAGAGGATCTGAATTTAACATTTTAGGTAAGTTTTACTTATTGTCAATGAATAGTATATAAACATGTTTATTTCTCAGAGTACAAGTCAGTCAGTAAAAGTTATTTGTACTGGATATTGCATTCAATAGAAATCTATTTCCTTTTGCCAAATAAGATATATCTGCCACTTTTCCTCTGTTTTGCTATCTTATTTACAACAGATTACAAATTTGTTGTTAAAATCTCGAACGCCCATGCATTAATCAGGCCCTGAACTTAATGTTTCATTAAAAGGCAGAAAACCAATGTTATAAAATGCACAAATAATACACAAAAAAAGTAGCAAATAGCTGTTTCGAATCTACAAGCGAGATTCTTCTTCAGTGTGACAAAGAGCAAAGCACAGCATGCTAGAAAAAGCAACACTGGGCATAACGAAAGGAAGGCGGTGGCTTATATACCGGATGTGGGTAGAGAATGTGCCAAAAGCAGCATGAAATAACTGAGTGGACAAGTAAAGACAGTAGCTTTGTTTTTATCAATAAGCATTATAAGTTACACATATTAAGCTTTGTGCAATTCTGTACACTAGATACCAAGAACAAAAGAAACCAAAAAAAAGGGCAATTAAATTAAAAATTTTCTAAATACTTTGAAAATCAGGAATATTAGATAAGTCATTGACTAAGGAGTGAGAATTTTTAATGATGTAGTAAGCTTCTCAAAAATATCAAGATCAAGGTTAGAAGAACATTTTTGGATAATGGTGGCTGAGGAAAAGTTGAACCCATGTTGAAAAGACCAACAATGTTGAGTAATAGAAGAACGTTTAAGCTCCTGATTTTTAACATAACTTTCATGCTATTTTAAACGAAATTTAAGAGCACGTTTAGTCTGACCAATATAAGAGAGACCAAAGTCACTATGATCTCTCTTGTTACATGTCAATTTTCCTTATTGTCGATAAATAAATATATGAATATTTTTATCAATTATTTCGTGAAAACCATAATTTCTACCCACTGTCCTAGAACGAACATTTACACTAGTTCAAAACAAAAATTAAGCAATAATTTATAATTTAAATTAATAAATATACAATTTGGTGCATTTCTACAGAATATAAATTGAAATACAGCTGTAATGTTCATTGGAAATAGCATAGGATAGCAGTGCCTCCAGTCCTTATTGAGGGATCAAAGCCAAAATTAAATCAGCTTTGTTTTTATCAATAAGCATTATAAGTTACACATATTAAATTTTGTGCAATTCTGTACAATAAATACCAAGATTATGGAAAATACATAACACCACTTGAAGGGCAATTTACACAGAATCTAATCAGTAGCAATTTATATCTGCATCTATGAAGTTTTATGGAATTCTGTGTCTCAATCACAGCATCCACAAATTTTGTGTAACACACTGATGAACAATGATCCAAAAATAATCAAATTGTGTTTAGGACATTCCAAAATGTACACATTTTGGTAACAATTAAATGTACATCGGTTAAAAATCGGGAATAAAATTTTTTACAAACCCATTACTTTTTTAGTAAAATTATGTGTGAAATCTTACATACCTAAAAGAAATTTGACTTTAAATGCAATATATTCCTGTTAAAAAATTAAATGTACAAGCTACAATAAATATTTTTACTTTGTATTACATTTATATAATAAATGCATTTTAAATTTATACAGTTTTATCATTTGAATTTTCATTCCTTTAAATACTACTGTGTAATCTAGGATATATGAGTGTCATTTATGTTACATAAATAAGAAAAGCAATTATTCCCTCCCTTCCCTAAGAAAAGCAAAATTTGACTGCAGAATCATTAAATTTATAAAAAAATACTTTTTTGCAACATTTAAGTGAAATACATTTATTTATAATTTGTATAGCTTATTCAACATTTAATTTTAGATTTTGTGCAGAAAATCTACTTTAAAAAATAACAAAACATTATTTTGCTACATTGAAATAAAATGCATAAATTTATATATTTTTAATTAATTAGCACACTTTAAACATGATCATTTGAACTTCAGAGTGATTTGAATTGAAAGCAGCTTTTATACATTTAATTACAGCTGTTGAATAAATGAAGTTCTGATAAAAACATACGAAATTAATATTTTATTGCTTGCTAACCTATAGGAATAATTATGTTACTGTCCTGTCTTTGCAATTATTTATCTATTTGAGTTTTCTGCTGTTAATTTAACTTTGCTTGTTTTGAAACATTTATGCATGCAACAGCGTTTTAAGCAAACAAGAAAAATTACTGAGGATTACATATAACCTGAGGAGTATGTTTGTTTGGATAAATGACATTTGATTAAAAGTGTTTAAATAGCTCTTCAGGTTTTTGTGAAGATAATGATGCACAAATGAATTCACACATTTTTATATTGAGGAGAATTGGTTAGCTGATTAGAAAAGGTGTTTTATCGGTCAATTGAATGAGTGTTTATTCTATTTACATGATTGCTTGAAATCATTTGAATTAGAAAGGTGTTTTTTTTTAAATGTAAAGAAAAAATAAGTTCTTTGGTAAAGGATAGGATACGGAATACGAGGATGGGAAAATGAGTTTTGATCTCAGTTACATTACACGTTGAAGCAAGAAATGTGAGGGACATCTTTGATCTCAGATTCTGCTGGTGTAGTAGATGAGTAGTGGTTTCTTTGAATTTAAATGTTTAAAATGAATATTGCTACATACTCATAGAGTTTTATTTTTATACTGATGCTGGAATTTTTTCTTGAGCCATGCATTTTCATTTAATTTTAATTTTTTTACTTTTTGTCATTACTGCATTTTTAGAAAATGAGAGTTGGAATTATTTTTTTTTCTGTAGTTTTTATTTACCCAGATAAAAAAAAAAAAAAAAAAAAAAAAAAAAAACTATCCAATTAGTGATCTATCACTTAATCTTAATACAATTGTAATTAATTTGAAAAATGTATGGAAAGTTTGTTTTGATCAATGGAATTTGATTAAAAGTATATCTTTTATTTTATTTTTTTTTGTGGATGAAAGGGATACTTTTTAAGATGCATTGATAAATATGAGGGGAATTCATGAAATTCAAACTATCAGAATCAGGTAAGTTTTTGTCCCAGTGGCAGAAAGTTCTGTAGCTGTCTGCGACAAGCTTTTAAAATTTCATAATCTGTCTGCAAATTTTGATGAATGAATAATACACTAAACTAGGAATTTTTCATCATTTTATTTAAAATAGGTTAAGCTTGATACATTCTCATTAATTTTGCTTATAACTTTTGATGTAACATATCATTTCATCATCTCACTTCTTGTGGGCTTTCTAAAATGGGAAGGATAAGCTTAGGTGGGGGGGAAGGGGGGGGGGGGGGAGAGAAATTTCCCTCTCCTGATGCAGCCACAGAAATTCCTTCTGGATAAAAATGTCTTAATTAAAGTCCTGCATCAGCTGCTGATAGATCAGTTAACACTCTTTTCAGTTCGAGCTGAGTTTAGATTCCTGCAGGTTGGATTCAGGTTAATCCAATTTTTTAAAAGTTGGTTCTGTATATTGTTTCAGATTAAAAAAATTATGTATTAAACATAGATGTTTGTCTGTGCATGATGTTTTCTGAAGAGACCAGTAGTGCAGAACTGCAAGATTTGGCAGGAAGAGTCTGAAGTGTTGTTTTGTCTAAAGTTATGCACCTCAAAGTCCACTTTTCGACTAGTTTTCTTATTTTTAGGGTTTCGTTCATCTCACGAAACCCTATTACTTCCGCTCCATTGTCTGTCCGTCACAGAGCCATTCTCAGAAACTATGTAACTTACAGAGTTGAAACTCTGTGTATATCTAGCTGAGTACCAGCTATGAAGCTCAAAATATTAAAATTTGAAAAAATCGTATTATTTTAATAAATAGAGATAAAAAACCAAAATTCTAACAGCCTTTTCCTATTAAATTTAAACATTTTTTGTTAAAGCAGTTGCCAAAAATTAAAAATCCACAATGAAATTCTTTCTACAATAATTAATTTTCTATTGAATGATTTCCATGCGAAAAATGAAAATGAAATAAAAAGTTTCACCAATTGAAAAAAATATTAATATGAAATAAAAACATGGCCAGTAGAAATTTTTCTGAGGGCTTGGATCAGCCCTCACAGAGACAAAAATAAAAGGGCAGCAAAAGTGTTTGAAACAGATTCGAAAACAATTAAAGGAATTACAGCCATATTATGTCAATATATCCTGCTATCGCAAAAGTGATTTCAGCTAGAGAAAAACTTATTTCTCGCTTTTTACCAATCTATTTTATTTCGGTCAGGTCCCAGAGAGATTTTCACACATTTGCAATATGAAACAGACACTGTTCTTTATTGAAATTTTTACTTTCATCTTGTATTGTACCAAAAACCAATAGATCATGTGCTAATTGTTGAATCTGGCAAGTCAGTTAATTCCAGAGTAAAGTTTTTTAAGTATTTTTTAAGATGAAATATTTTAAGTTGAAAACACACTTTCAAAAATAATTATTTGTCAATATTTTAAAGATGTCTGTTCAATTGATGAAAACAAGGAAGGTATTTAAATTTTGCCATCAAAACAAAATTTAAACAATATTTTTAAAACACGATTCTTTTCTTCTTTGCAGAAAGTTTGAAGATCCACCCAAGCTTATGTCAACATTTTGGTTCTTAAAATGAGAACTCTGCAGAAAACAGTTATTAAACTATAAACAGGGCCTTAAAAATGTTTATTTAGATAATAATACATTTATTAAAACTTCAAAAATATGAGAAATAAAAAAATGCATATTTAAAATGAAAGTTTTTGATAAGTTTAATATCTATTTTTATATATACAACTATACAAGATATATTTTGCGATAATTATGAAAAGAATGAATGATTCCAATATAAACTCTAATCAATAGATATACAGTTCTTGATTCAATAAAATTCATTATTTGACAAATTTTCTTAAAACACAGGAGATTCAGCAAAAAATAAACAACCATTCCTCATGCACACAAGTAAAAATACAAAATATGTTTTCATGAGCAAATACCTAACATAACAATGATAACAAGGAGGCTTTAACTGATGCTTGGCTCCAGTGAAGTTTTTAAAACATACATCTCAAAAAAGCCAAAAAGAACATAAATAGTAGCAATATACAAAAGTTATTTTGAACAAGACAAATGCAAACCATTGTTAAAAATATTAAATCAAAAATTCTTAGCAGGTAATCAGTTATGATGCATATAAACATTTAACTTTTTATTATAATATTTCAAAGCTCATTTATCTGAAACCACAGGCTGCATTTGTCAAGGTAAGAAAAAAATATACAACAGTTTGTGAGTTCTTTAGTAGCTTCTTTGAGATCTTTCATTCAAAAAATCATGTCTCTCTTGGCTGTAAGTGATTAGGAGCATCATCAAACATATATTTGAGTCTGTAGGCTTCAGCTACTAGGAGACTGATTTCATTATCACCCCAGTGCAAAGTTGGAAGGTTCTGTAAACTTAACATAAGCCCCTAAAAAGATAACATTTCTAATTTAAAAGAAAAGACCTACTTCAGTTACAAAACAAATAAATAGACTATGCATACAATCTTATGAGATTCAATTCTAATCCTTTGAACACAGTATGTAATCAAAATATGAAGAAAAAAATAAGCATCAGTAGAGGTAGAAAAAAAAAATAAGGACTTTGAATACTAATGACCCCCTTTCTTTTGTCGCATTAATGAATTTGACAAAATTAATGCAGGCCTTAAACATGCAAAAAAAATAAAAATAAAAATAAAATAAAATATGAAAAGTATCTGGACATTTTTGATTTTAGATGTTTTGTCCAAAATCAAGAGAAATATGTGACAGATTCTTCTGGAATTTCAAGAATGTAAAGAACATGTTTGACTTCATGTTTTTCAGTGAAGATTTACTAATGTGGGCAATTAGGGAACGGACAACAAATTAAATAAAATTTAATGTATGTGACAGGGTTGTTACGTTTAAAACATTTTGTTTAAAACAGCTGTTTAAAACATTATATTTAAAACAATGTTTAAAACATGTTTATTGTTTATATTGTCACAATGTGACAGTTTGCAAATTAAAATTGTATGAAAAATTTCTAATTAACTCTATACACTAAAAGATATTTAAATTTTATTAAAATTATCAATCGGTTATTTAATTTTAATTAAGTATTTAAAGTAAATTTATTTCCTCTAAAATTGAAAATATGTAACTTATTTTTTTAAATATTTTAATTATGATTTTCTATAATATCAAAATTAAAGTTCTATAATGTATTAATATTAAAAATCTAATTTTATAAAACTAACAGTATTTCAGTGTTGTTAAAATTTTTATAAAGACAGAATTATCTATAAACATGCATTTCTGTTTCTCTATTATCTCATTTTTGTACTATTCTGCTATCTTTAATTTTCATGGTTTTTCTGTCTAAAAACAAGAAGTCAGCAGTCATCTTTTTATAATTGTGTTGCTCAACTTTGTGTAATACCACGATTGCACCATCTCTGTTATTGCTGTTTTCTTTATAATGAGCAGAAATTGAGAACAATTAGTGTTCAGTTCAGTACTAATAGTAGGATAGTTTTTTTGTGAAGATTTCATTAAACTTTATCATTTTTTTACTTTATTTTTTATGTTATTGTGCTACTTCAATAATGAAAAATAGTGAACAACTTTTTTTAATACATAATTTGTCTCCCTGTTATTTTTGTGTTATTAGTGTGCACAAACTACAACAAAATTATAATACTACAATACTACATAGATATTTGTTTAATAGTTAAAACGTTTTTATTGTTTTCCTTTTCTCTTTCTTTATTAAAATTATAATCACTTCATTTTAAAATATTCATATTTAAATATTTACTTTTTATTTCTTTTAATAGCATTTTTAAAAATTCATTTATGAAAATAAACTGAAGTGAAAAAAACTTATCTACTTTCAGTTCCTTTTAAATTCTAACTGTTTAAATTTGCTTTTCAGTCCTCAGAGATATACAGTATGCTACCTACCAACCAATCTATCTATTTTGATTTTCAGTTTGAATCCATGTTCTCAAAAAAATAAAAAAATAAAATAATAATAAATGGACATGTTTAACCAATATTTCTTTCTTAAAATTATTTATTAACTAACTTTTTACATATTTCATTATATTTTAATATTTTATTTGAGAAAAGGGAACTGAACTAAAGATACTTCTTTTATCTGTTGCAAGAGAACTGAAGTGAAGATAATTATTTCTTCTCTATTGTATTGTTATTCCATGTGCTTTTAGTTCAATATGTGTCTATAGTTTGTTTTTGAAGAAAGTTTTAACTGACTTATAGCTGAGTTGTTTAAAATTAATTATGGCTACAGGGAGGAAAAAGGATTTGATTTGGGAATCCTTTGATCAGAAAGAAATACCTGGTAAAGTAGGTTTCAGAGCTGAATGTAAAAAATGTAAAAAGGAAATGGCAGGGTTAGTGGCAAGAATGAAAGATCACTTTAACAGTTGTGTTTTATTAAATGCTGGAACTTTTGCTCAGGAAGACGATCCACCTAAACTAGAGAAGGTTGAAGGAGTTATTAAAGAGTCAGGAAAGAGACAGGCTACTGATCCTTATATACATACCAATAAGAGACATGCACCAACTAGAAGTTTAAGCAATTTTATTGTGAGAACATCTAAATATGATAAAGAATTGTTTGATATTCAAGTTGCCCGCTTTATTTACGCAACAAATACATCTTTTTCATGTGTAGATCATCCAGAATTTAAAAAGATGGTGTCAAGTATAAGACCTGGCTACAAACCACCAAATCGTCATGAAATAGGAGGCATATTACTTGACAAAGTGCATGAATCTGTGCTGGAAACCTATAAAAATGATTTAAGAGAACAGATTGTTTGTGCTGCTCTTGACGGATGGAGTAACATTCACAATGAGCCAATTGTAGGAGTTACAGTATCTTGTAAAGGCAAAATTTACTTAGTAGATTCAATTGATACATCTGGCCATCCTCATGAATTTAATTACCTTTGTGAGCTTGCAAGTATTGCCATAAACAAAGTAGAAAAATGCTATGGTTGTCTTATTGGTAGCTTTGTAACAGACAATGCTGCCAATGTTATGAAGATGAGAAATGAACTTAAAAAGACTGAGAGGAATAATATGAATATTTTAACTTATGGATGTTCAGCTCATGTCTTAAATCTTCTAGCAAAAGACATTAAAATCTCCAATATAAAAGCTCAAGTTGTTGATATTGTTAAATATTTTCGAAACAATCATTTTGCTTCAGCAAAGCTTCGGGAAACAGGTGCTAAAAAGCTTGAGTTACCATCAGATGTCAGGTGGAATTCCATGTTGGACACAATGGAGTCTTATATAAGCAATTGGCCACAAATTTTGAAAGTTTGTGAAGATAATCGAGAGAAAATCAAATCTGATATTTCCAAGAAAGTCATAGACTTGCAGTTAAAAAGGAATGTTGAAGATTATATCCAAAGGCTCAAACCTATTGCAGTTGCATGTGACAAAGCTCAGAGAAATAATTGTACTATTAGTGATGTAGTTGAAGTTTGGAAAGATTTAAAAAAAGAAATGTCAGAAATATGTGCTGCTAGTAATCTTACCATGATTACAAAAATAAATATTGAAAAAGCCATAGAAGACAGATATGAAATGGCTATGACACCTGCACATTTCTTGGCTAACATTACTGATCCACGCTTTAAAGGAGAATCACTTACGATTGATGAGACAGAAAAAGGCATGAACCTTGCAGCTGAATTATGTCCTGAACTAATTCCAATAATTATAAACTATAAAGCTAAGTCAGTTCCATTCTCCAGTTATATGTTTGATGCTGTTAATGATATGATGCAAAAAGAAAAAAATGATAAAGTGGACAATTTTGTAGAAATAACACCTTTATCTTGGTGGATAAGCCTTGAAAAACACATCGATAAAAATGTCATGCAGATCATAAAACAATTACATACAGCTGTATGCTCTACTGCAGGTTTAGAAAGGGTGTTTTCTACTTTTGGCTTTGTGCAGAGCAAAACTAGAAACCGGTTAGGTGTTGATAAGGCTGCCAAACTTGTTACTATTTTTAAAGAACTTAATAATTAAATGTTTTAGTTTAGAATAAAAAATTAATTGTTAATGTTTGATATTTATTATATAATTTTTTTCTTCATTACTGTTTTTTGAAGATATTTTCATTCTTTATATTTAATTTATTAAGCTTTGCTCACTTTAATCAAAATTGTGCTGTTGAATGAGAAAAAAAACGTTTTAAACGTTTAAAACATGTTTTAAACAAAAAAAAACACGTTTTTTGTTTTTTTTTAAAAAAAAACATGTTTTTTTCCAACCCTGGTATGTGATACCTGAATCAGAAAATGTTCAAAATGATCTGAAACTGTAACACATGGCTATGTAGGTCCTGTACAACATTTGTAATCATTTGTGCAAGAATATCACATATATTCATAGAACTATAAAGGTTTCTTTAAAAAAAATTAAAGAAATTTCTTCATGTTTTTTGTTTATAAAATGCATGGTTTTCTACAAAATTTATGGCCACTTCCAGGAAACTCGACAAAGTACAGTGTTATGATTTAAAAATTTAACTCTTAATTTATTCAGTATTTTACATTTAACTTTAATTTATTCTTCAATTTAAATTCATTTAAATTAATTATGCTAAATTTCATTTTTGCATTTTAAATCTAACATTCTTTCTAAATTGTTTACTTTTGGTGAAAATATAAATTAATTTCAGAATCTTTCCATTACATGTGTTTTAGGATATTTATTCATTCAATTTAATTTACATTTTATTCACTTTGCAATATTAATTAAACTTCATTTCAAATTATCTAAAAAAGAAATATTTATAACTTACTTTTTCTAACTTTTAAATAATATACAGTCTAAAATAAATTATTCCAAAATATAGTGTATTTCCTTTTTAATAATATTTATTAAAAAATGGTTAATTGCTAATTTTATTCTTTTCAGAAAGTTCAGATTCGCTAATTTTGATTAATGCAAAATCTTTCAGAATCGCGAGACTTTCATTTATCATTTTAAAATTTCTAAGTCCAATAATCATTTTTCAAAATTTCTTAATTTAAATATTTTACTTTCAAAAACATATCTGGTGGAAAGAAATTTTAATTTTATTTAGATTGCTAAAATTTCATTTGTTTTCATCCATTAGTTTGGCAATTATAGATTTTTAATTACTTTCGTTTTTTCTGTTTTGAATTTCGTCGAGATTTGCGTTCAGACGCCATTGATGTGTATTTGGATGTTTCGGGTAAACAAGCAGGCATTATTTCTTAGTTCCCGCGCATTTGTATCTGGGTCAGTGACTCAGGAGAGGCAAGGTCATTATCAGTCCGATTCAAGGTGACAGATAGAAGCTCATAGAACATTCGCAATGACGTGTCGTCAACAGTTAATATTTGACTTTGACCGCGTGGGTGAGCTTCTTCAAAAAATCCATCAGGTGGTGTCGCGAGCGCGACAGTTAGATTCGGAACCGTTAGGAGATGCTCTTTTCTGATTGGCGGAGATTTCAAATCTCAGAGAGAGATCGTACTTTGAGTATTGAAGCAGAATCACTTCGCCAAATTCGTTTGATCGACTAACAACGTTTTTTTTAGGCTGTCGGGCCTCTGGCCTGGCGGCAGTTGAGCTTGTTCCAGCACTGGATGAAGTTATTCACTTAGTGGGTGGAAATGTGTTGTGATTTTCTCGAGAGATAGACATACTAAGATTTTTAGATGCTACGGAGCATCTAAAAGACTTTTTTTTAATCTTCAACAATTATTATTGTTACCATCTCTTTTCGACATCTTGAGCTATTTATTAGCTATAGCTAATTTATTGAAGAGTATTTACGATGTATTAAATTGAACCAGCAGAATTAGATGCTAGCCAATCTACTTTGACATCTAGACCCACCTACATTCTTCAGCGTGTTCGGAGAGCCAGTCCGTGAATTTTCGTACATCCCTGAGTGATTTCTCATCAGATAGATGCAAGCGTGATAGAAGAAAAACGTTCATATTCCTTATTTACCTATTCCAACAATGAACTCCATTTCTTGAATTTATCCATATATAACAATAACATTTCACTTCAAGTATAAATAATTATGTTCATCGACAACTGAGAGCACCGTGTAAAAGAATCTGCCATTTTTCTGAGAGACTTTTTTTTAATCTTCAAGAACATCCTTAATGACGAACATTAAATTTTGAAACAATAAACTTATTTAAACGAATAACATTTTAAATTAATCTAAAAGAACTGAACATCATACATTTTGAATGTATTCTCATGATTTAAAATTATTTAAAATTATCTGGTAAGAAATATTCTGAAAGAAGAAAGAACGTGAATTAATATAATCAATTGAAGTTCTTTGCATATTAATATTTTGTGAGTGCTCTTTCTGCTTCAAATAAATCTATGTGTGTCATCTATTTGGTGAGTTATTTATTTTCTTAATTTACATTTCACCGATTTCAGATGGATCAACTTTTGTATAAATGTTTATCATTCTTAAATTTTACAATTAAGCTTTCAACTTAAATTCTAATTTTCCAACATTAAATTTTAACCTTTTTAATTTAACTTATTTCACAACGCAATGTTACTGTCACTTGAGATTACGCCATATAGAGAGATTTTGGGATAGTTAACTTGTACTATTTTCAAAATTGAATTTTCAGGTTTGGATTCAATCGGAGTATTTTTCGTGAGAATCATCACTTCATTAATTTTTCCCGGTATAAGTTCTCCGATCCCTAAATCTCGCTATATTTATTGGTGCCTTAGACGCAGTCTTCTTCTTGGGTTATCAATATTTATTTTTTCATGCAATATTATGTGAATCTCATTTTTATTATGTTTTACTTCTCAAACTTCAATGATTATTATTGTGCCATTTCTGAAACTTATTTTATTTTATTAAGAGTAAACAGTAACATTATTTGAATTTGTCTAGTGGTTGCCGTTATTAAAATATTTTTGTCTATGATAACAGATATTCAAAATAAATTAATTGATTAATTGCAGATAAAATTAACTTTAGATAAAAATACTATTACTTTTGAAATAAGCTAAAACTTAATAAATTTATTCAGTAACGTAATTGAAAACGGTAATTTCAACTTAATTTTTCTTTAAGAGTAGATATGGTGATAAAAAATATTAACAATAATTTAAAAAGTATTATTTTCAAATTAAAAAATTGATAATATAAAAAATGTAGATGGCAATGTTGGTAAAAATAAATTGGCTCTGATTATTGCTATTTTCAATGTGTTTGCAGGTAAATAATATGGTATGCTTTTTTTTAATATATATATATGTATTTGGTAATTTCTAATACTGGCAATATTAAATTATTTATATTAAAATAATAAATATTATAAATTATTAAACATTTTATAATTGATTTAAAAGAAATCAAACTGATGAAATTTATTTTGTTCATATAAAGTTTTAAATTTAAAAAAAAAAAAAAAATTTTTGATATAGCATCTAGAATGTTGGAAGTAATTGTATTGTGTGGAATATAAACTTGTGCAATTTTATTTTCAATGTGTACATAAACTTTTTATAGATCATTAAGATTATCTGGTTTAAAATTTGATATTAATTTTACTTATTTCATATGTGACTCAACTCATTTACAATAATTTTAAAAGTGCAATATTTAAAATTTTTAATTTGTTGACTCTCCATTAAAAGATTGATATGATTATATTCTTTAATAGATATTCTGCTACAGGAATTTTAAACAAAAACTATATAAAGTCTAATAAATTTTTTTCTGTCAATTATTTTAACTGAATTTTTTTTATTTTCAATAATCTCAATAATATTATAATAAAGTTAAATATATAAATGTTCTATTTCAGTGAAAATCAGGTTAGGTAGAATCTTCTGACAAATACTTAAGTCATATTATTTAAAATTAATTATTAAATCTTGGGGAAAAATGGCTTAAAATAATTTATTTGCAGAAGCGAAAAGTGGTTTTAATTTTACTTTGACTTTAAAATTCATAAATATTATTTATTAAACTCTAAATACTTCTTTGAATCATAAAAGTGATATTGTGAAATAAAAGATTTTCTTTAAAAAATATTTAAAATAAAATACTATTTATATTTAATTTGAAAAATGGAATATAGATGTTTTCGGAAATTTTATTTGTTTACAAAGAGTTGTAGTAGGAGAATACACACAGAAGGGAAACTCAGCCTGGTATGGGAATTTATAAGGAGGATCCTAGATTCTTCCCCTCTGACAAATCCTTCACGGTAAATCCTTATGACTTAGAGTGAACATTATTAATTTTGAAATTCTGATAGATTTTTGAAACATTTTGGATATAAAATTACTAATTTGAAAAAAGAAAAACTATGAAAAGTATTTAAAACAAAATTCAATTATTAAACAAATTTGTAAAATTACCTCATGACACCATTATTCCTTAGAATTGATTTTTTTAACTATAGCAATTTAAAATTATTCCTCCCTATTATTTTTCATATATTTAAGATATATATAGTTTTAAATTACTAGGAAAGTGCTCTTGCATCTATTGCCACTATAAAGGCACAAGTCAATATTTATATTGTGAAAATCTAATTGTGTTAACCCTTGAGAGTTGTCATTAGTTTGAAATCTCAGGTGGCGAGAAATCCTGAAGCGTTTCTGTCGATCATATAGATTAAATTTAATTTCCTACTTTTGCTTTTGTTTTGTGCTGTCTGGTAAAATTGAAACAATAATTTGTTCCGGATAACATAGGATCCGCACAACATGAGAATGCGCCTCATTGGACCTACTTGTTTTCGGATGATGGTACAGAACTTCAGTGAAAATTTTGATTTTTTTTTTTTCCAAAATTCATTTGCTATAGTTCAACTTTACCTTTTCATACTTTAAAATCCTCTATTTGTACAATATATTTTATTTTTTTTAGGTGTCATAGAGATTTTGATTTCGCTGGGGAATAATGTTTAAATTTACTTGTAAATAAAATTCATCATTATGTATATAGAAATGAGTACAGCTCATAATTCCTAAAGGAAAATTGATATGATGAAAATTTTTTTTTAAGACTGGAGAAATGTGATGAAGGATAAATTGTAAATAAAAATAAAGGTAAATTCAATCAAAATTGATGTATAAAGAAATATATCAAAAATAATGATTGATAAATAAAAAATAATATAAAATGTCATGTGCTTTCAAAATTTTTTCCTTTCCCTCAGGCTGTTATACATAGTAATATTATGATCCGACAGTATCTATCAAATTGAGGCGAATTGTATTTTTTTTTTAAGATTCTTGTGAAGTTTAGCTAATTTTGGAGATCAATAGCTTACGCGCGGGCTACTCTAATTTTGGGGACAACAAACAGTTTCTTCCTTTTACAGTGTACACTTTAAAAAATTGTGGATGGCTAATGTATCCAAGAGATACAAATTTAATCATGACTTGTTTTCCGCCATTGTTGGTAAATACTATGCTGAGAATCGGTAAGTTCCTTTACCACACGAGCAATAGGCGAAGTGTATGAACCATTAAGATATGGTAGTCTCAATGTTTTTCGGCTTTTATTATCCTCAGCAAATCATTTTTTACTTTTTAGAAATTGAATTAATTTTACCTATTTCAAAATTTTATAAATCTGCATTTCTACAACTGATTTTCTTTAATAAAATTCCTTTTTACATAACTTTACTGATATATTTTGCGTAGGATTTTGGGTTATTAGGGATATTGTTGATTGGCCGAACAGTATCTTTGGTGATTTGGAGTGTGTGCAAAATTTGGGAGCTCTAAAATGTTTATTTATTCATTTAAGAAATTTTATAGTTTATTTAAAAATCATTGAACAACAATGATTCACAATATTAATTATTTATGTAAAATTTATTTTTATTACTTTTAATTACAATCTTGGAGAGTCATATTAAATTTTATTTTCACAGTCGCATATCTCACTAACTTCTTAGTACACATATCTTGCAATATGTATTCTTATTTATCCTTATGTTTCATGTTGTTAATGTATTTGAATCTGTGTTTATATAATCATTCATTTACTTTTGAATTTTGAATTTGTTGGCATTGTGTATATAATTTTTATCTCTCATATATATATATCTACTTATTGTTTTTTGAATGTAATCATACTGCTGATTCTATTTGTAATGACTCGGCAAACAAATCTCAGGGAGATGTATGGTTTAAAATTGTATTTATAAAATACATGTTGTAGGTTTTGATTTTTGATTCACGTTTTCGTTCATTTTGCTGTATTTTATATTATGTATGCAGAATGATATCTACAATTGATGCAATTACAATTTCTACTGATGAATCAATGTCATGCAGATTTTGTGTTGGTAAGATGTTCAGTTCATTTTTTTTTTTCTCATCCCTTTGGCTTAAATTTTTTTTTTCTCTTTTTTTTTCCATTTTCTGGAGGTAAAATGTTATGATTTAAAAATTTAACTCTTAATTTATTCAGTATTTTACATTTAACTTTAATTTATTCTTCAATTTAAATTCATTTAAATTAATTATGCTAAATTTCATTTTTGCATTTTAAATCTAACATTCTTTCTAAATTGTTTACTTTTGGTGAAAATATAAATTAATTTCAGAATCTTTCCATTACATGTGTTTTAGGATATTTATTCATTCAATTTAATTTACATTTTATTCACTTTGCAATATTAATTAAACTTCATTTCAAATTATCTAAAAAAGAAATATTTATAACTTACTTTTTCTAACTTTTAAATAATATACAGTCTAAAATAAATTATTCCAAAATATAGTGTATTTCCTTTTTAATAATATTTATTAAAAAATGGTTAATTGCTAATTTTATTCTTTTCAGAAAGTTCAGATTCGCTAATTTTGATTAATGCAAAATCTTTCAGAATCGCGAGACTTTCATTTATCATTTTAAAATTTCTAAGTCCAATAATCATTTTTCAAAATTTCTTAATTTAAATATTTTACTTTCAAAAACATATCTGGTGGAAAGAAATTTTAATTTTATTTAGATTGCTAAAATTTCATTTGTTTTCATCCATTAGTTTGGCAATTATAGATTTTTAATTACTTTCGTTTTTTCTGTTTTGAATTTCGTCGAGATTTGCGTTCAGACGCCATTGATGTGTATTTGGATGTTTCGGGTAAACAAGCAGGCATTATTTCTTAGTTCCCGCGCATTTGTATCTGGGTCAGTGACTCAGGAGAGGCAAGGTCATTATCAGTCCGATTCAAGGTGACAGATAGAAGCTCATAGAACATTCGCAATGACGTGTCGTCAACAGTTAATATTTGACTTTGACCGCGTGGGTGAGCTTCTTCAAAAAATCCATCAGGTGGTGTCGCGAGCGCGACAGTTAGATTCGGAACCGTTAGGAGATGCTCTTTTCTGATTGGCGGAGATTTCAAATCTCAGAGAGAGATCGTACTTTGAGTATTGAAGCAGAATCACTTCGCCAAATTCGTTTGATCGACTAACAACGTTTTTTTTAGGCTGTCGGGCCTCTGGCCTGGCGGCAGTTGAGCTTGTTCCAGCACTGGATGAAGTTATTCACTTAGTGGGTGGAAATGTGTTGTGATTTTCTCGAGAGATAGACATACTAAGATTTTTAGATGCTACGGAGCATCTAAAAGACTTTTTTTTAATCTTCAACAATTATTATTGTTACCATCTCTTTTCGACATCTTGAGCTATTTATTAGCTATAGCTAATTTATTGAAGAGTATTTACGATGTATTAAATTGAACCAGCAGAATTAGATGCTAGCCAATCTACTTTGACATCTAGACCCACCTACATTCTTCAGCGTGTTCGGAGAGCCAGTCCGTGAATTTTCGTACATCCCTGAGTGATTTCTCATCAGATAGATGCAAGCGTGATAGAAGAAAAACGTTCATATTCCTTATTTACCTATTCCAACAATGAACTCCATTTCTTGAATTTATCCATATATAACAATAACATTTCACTTCAAGTATAAATAATTATGTTCATCGACAACTGAGAGCACCGTGTAAAAGAATCTGCCATTTTTCTGAGAGACTTTTTTTTAATCTTCAAGAACATCCTTAATGACGAACATTAAATTTTGAAACAATAAACTTATTTAAACGAATAACATTTTAAATTAATCTAAAAGAACTGAACATCATACATTTTGAATGTATTCTCATGATTTAAAATTATTTAAAATTATCTGGTAAGAAATATTCTGAAAGAAGAAAGAACGTGAATTAATATAATCAATTGAAGTTCTTTGCATATTAATATTTTGTGAGTGCTCTTTCTGCTTCAAATAAATCTATGTGTGTCATCTATTTGGTGAGTTATTTATTTTCTTAATTTACATTTCACCGATTTCAGATGGATCAACTTTTGTATAAATGTTTATCATTCTTAAATTTTACAATTAAGCTTTCAACTTAAATTCTAATTTTCCAACATTAAATTTTAACCTTTTTAATTTAACTTATTTCACAACGCAATGTTACTGTCACTTGAGATTACGCCATATAGAGAGATTTTGGGATAGTTAACTTGTACTATTTTCAAAATTGAATTTTCAGGTTTGGATTCAATCGGAGTATTTTTCGTGAGAATCATCACTTCATTAATTTTTCCCGGTATAAGTTCTCCGATCCCTAAATCTCGCTATATACAGTAGATACAATATACTGCAGCTAGAATATAAATACATTAAATATTTGATGAAATATGAACATTTACATGAAATAATTTTTAAGTGTTCATGTATGAACAATATCAAAAAACTTTATACTCAATTTAGTAGTTAACTATATAGGGCAATTCATAAAAAAAGGCTAGTTGAATATTAGGAAAATTCAGAAAGATATTAACAATATAGTGAACTGAATTTCAGTTGCTCTCTAAAAGTAGCTGAATGATAAAGGATTTTCCACAAATTGTCATTTGTAAGGTTTCGTACTTTAAAAAAAAAAAAGTAAAAATGGAACCATTATAAGATTACTCGTGTGTCTATCTGTCACAGCCATTTTTCTCGAAAACTATGGAATGTGGAAAGTTCAAACTTGGCAGAGTTATAAAGGCTATTGAATCACATATTTATAGGTGATTAGCCATTCACAAATAATTTTAGGCAGGGCTGGGTTTTTGCTGGCCGAAAGTGGTTATAATCGGTTTTAACTGGCAGAAACTGCCATAAACACATTTTGTGACATAATCTGAGACTTTTTTAATAGTATTAAATTCTTTAAGTACATTTTATTCAGGATAAATAACAAATAAAATATTGTGGATAGTTTTAATTAAAAAAATAAATAAATTTGTATTAGAAAAAATGAGTATGTAACAAATAAAATTTTTGTTATACTATGGTTGTGTAATTTTATATATAAACAATTATTAAAAGTATTTAAAATCTCAGTTTAAAAAATCAAAATAGAAAACTATAAATGATTGAGCTGGACTGTTGCACCATCAAAACATTATCATATATAAATTTTTGTGTAAGGTAAACCACACGTTTTTACTGAATGGTGTATAACTATATCCAATACTTATTTTAAATTAAACACTGAAAAGAAAAGAAAAATAATACTTACTCAAAATACTTTTCTGTAATTTAACATAATAATTTAATAATAACTATAAAAAATCTCTCTCATAGAAATGTTATAGTTATTTGATGATGAAAATCTCATGGAAACTCACAAATGCAAGGTTCAAAGCAGATTTAATGCAGTAATAACCGACTACCATATGCTAGCTTATTTACTTCATCCTAAGTGTATGGGATCAAAATTGAAATATGAGCAAAAAGAAAAGGCAAGGAAATTGTTTTCTGATATTAATCCAAATTTTGTGCCATATATAATATCCTTTAATGCAAAATCGACTCCTTTCCCAGAAAAATATTTCTCCAAGGAAGTCCTAGAAAATATCTTGCCTTCTGTGTGGTGGTTGTCTTTAAAAACAAATACCGGTAAAAATGAGATTTTTCAAATTTTGCAACTTTTGCATCCTCAGTAATGACATTGTCAGCAAATAATGCTGGTCTTGAAAAAAATATTTTCAAACTTTTCTTTCATTCAGAACAAATTAAGAAACAGTTTGGGATCAGAAAGATTAGCAATATTAGTCCTATGCTTATGGAATGCTCCATGGAGAAAGTAATACCGTAAAATCCTGAAAGTAAGCCCCCCTTCCACTTTTAAGCAATTTTGATTTTCTTTTCCATTCCCAAATATAAGCCCCCCCCCCCCCCCCCCCAAAAAAAAAAAAAAAAAAAAATTGCACAAAAAATTGATAATTGATTTTAAAAATCCAAGGAAGAAAATTTTCAATCTTTTGAAAATTTTGGCAATTTCCACTTCTGTTTTTATATTTTGTTAATGAAATCCTCCCCCCCCCCCCCCCACATGAAATGTCTGATTTTCCCTTCTCTGCCCTCCCCAACACAAAAAGTTCAAAATCTTGAGAATCTTAAATTCTTCTGGCCTTCTTACTGCTCCCTAGTAATATAACAACGATAAGTAAAAAATCAGTTCTCCAAACTACAATTTCCCCCTTCATCCAAAATTTATGTTTCCCCTCCCCCTCAGCATACAAAGCTTAAATCTTTAAAACTCTTTATTAAAAAATATATGCTCTATTTGTTGCTGTCTAATAAATAAATAATCAACCATTATAATTACCTCTCTACCCCCAAAATGTCTGTTTCCCATTTCTTTGTTAACCCCTATATATATTTTTTAACTATTTATTAAAAAAAAATTCTGTCCTATTTGTTGCTCTCTATTAACAATAAATAAATAACAAATCATCTAAATTACAAACCCCTTCCTTTGAAATTCATATTACCCCCTCATCTCCGAGAAGACAAAGTTTAAAATTTGTAAAACTCTTAGTTGAAGAAATCTTGTCCTATTTGTTGCTCTCTAGTAAAAATAAATAGATAATTTGTCACCTAAGTTTTCTCTCTGCTCTAAAAATGCCCCCCCCCCTACACCACCCACAGTGTGGGTGGTGACATACAATATTTAAAATTATTTTTTTTTTAATCTGCTGTGTTTATCTTTAGTAACAATTAATGAATAATCAATCATCTAAAATACCCTTATTTCCCCCACTGAGCAAATACTTTAAAATCTTTAGTATATATTTGTTTAAACGCTGTTCTATTTCTTATTTTATAGTAAGGTAACTCAGCTCATCTACATCATCTCATATAAGTATCACTCATCTAAAATAATCATCCCCTTTGAAAATTTTGCTCTGTCCTTTTCTCCCAAAAGAGTGGGTTGGATCAGGGGGGAGCCATTTCCCTTTAGTTCTGGAATCAAGTTTTCGGTTTTTCTGACGTCACTGAGCGTGCTAAGAACGATTCTTTCAACGGGAAAGCACGCATTTTTTCATTTAAAATAGTATTTCTGCTTTAAAAAAGTCGTTTCTTTGGTCATATGAAAGCATACTTCTTCAAACTAAAACATTTTTCATTAGCGAAAGTATTTTTTTCTAGGAATAAAGCGATTTAAAGAGATTTTTTTTTTCCCTTCAAATGAAATAGTCGTGTATCTTTTTTGCTAAGATATGGAGTTTTTATTGCTTGTTATCTTTGGTCGATCTTTGAAAGAAACGGGATTGTGAAGTAAACATTTATTGTCATTTTCTTTGACAGCCAGGGCAGTTTTCCCTCACACGAAGCTTTAATTGCTTCTCAGAAAGAGAGACTTCCGGTCAGTTTTGCTAAATACGAAATTTGAAAGCAGAATTTTCGGGTTACGCTCCTGCTAAAAGAATATTGCATGAAAGTGCTGTGCCAACTTTAAAATTGCCAGAAACATGTGCTGTGAATTTTAAAAAAGAAACTTCACTCGGAATTGATTTTTCTTATAGCAGTTCCTCTCCAAGCATAAAAGAAACACCTAGACATATTAGGTTATATAAGGTTATATAATATTTTAATGAGATTCACGACAGCTCACTTTTGAAAGAATTTAATTTTATCGAAAATGCATGCAAAAAAATCCAACTGTTTTTTCCAAAAATGCACAAAAATATAATAAATGCACAAAAATATAGTAAAAACATTTGTGAAAACAAGAACTTTCATTCGATTGAGACATAGTAATCATATATTCATCAGAAATAAAAAGGGATACGCTTCCAGAAAATCAAAAATGTGGAGTCAATCAACTTTGATTGCGTGATAAAACGAAAAATAGCAAATAATGGAGCGCACATCTAAAATGAGTCTTCAAAATGCACCCTGTGATGAAATAAAATTCTTGAAATAAAAGCCTATTCTGAGGGTAAAAACCTAAAATATATTAATTATTAAAATATTTTTATATAATTTTTTCATCCTACAGCATTAAAATATAATTTTATATATAACCCTTTTGGAAGTTTTTTTTTTTTATAAAAGTACATTATTCTGAATTTCAAATATAATTTTTCTATATCTCATAAATCTGTCAGTTTTAAAAAATAGGTAATTTAAAAATTAAAGTTTCTATTTTTATTTGTGTTTTAGATCTTCCTTATAAATACTGCTGTCTTCCTTTTTATTCTAATAGATATATATATCAATTTGATATTCAATCACATCAACTATCTGAATGGAATTTGAAGAAACAACATTAAATTTTAAAATTAAGTTTTAAAACGCTAAAAAGAGATGTAATTTTAAATTTTAAATATTATTTGGAAAAAAAAAGTTGCTTAAACTTTAAACGCTCTTTCACGTATTAATTTACCTTATTATTTTTAAAATATTTTTATGTTTATTATGTGCATTTATGTTTATTATATGGCATTAAAACAGCATTTTAAATAAACTTTTCGGAATGTGTTTATAAAATATATTACTTCGAATTTCAAATTTTATTTCCACTAAATCATATAATTATACCGCATGAATATTTTAGTTTAAAAATATTAAATATTCAGCTGTTTACTTATTAAAATTTCTATTTTATTTGTCTTTTAAATCTAATCATGCAAAACTCAATATTGTGTATCTGTGGTGTGAGGTTGAAATCTGAATGATTATTTTTTTTAACTTTTTTATACTTTTTTTTATGAAAGACATGTCGAAATTACAATAATATTAGAATTATTATAGATTTCAAATTGAATACCGATCAAATATTATAAATATACTATATTAAAAATTATTAACTGCATTCATACAAACATTAAATTTGATACTCTTGTAGGTCTTTAAGATTTTATTTATAAAAATTACTATTTTGCATTTTTAGGTTTATGAAAATGAACTTTTCATACTGAGGCGCAAACGAAATGTAATGATAAAGATAGCCAATTTAATAACCAAATTTCGGCAAATTGAAAAGAGATAATACTTTAAATTTTAGATGTGATGCAAGTCCTATGTATAAAGAATATATTTTAATTTTTAAATTTCTTTTCAAATGAAAATTTCGACTGATACTTTTCAATTAAAAATAGCGCGTTTCTAATTCAAATCAATTGGAAAAGTGAACAGAGCACGCCGAGTGATGTCAAACAGCGAGTGGCTCCCCATTGGCTGCAGAGGGAAATGGCTCAACCTTATGATATAGTAACCTTGGGTTGGATTTCTAAATATGTGAAAGGAAAGCAAAAATTTTCATCTTTTTTGCAGTTTGGTTGTTCTTTCCTCCCTGAATCGTATGTATATTTTATGTTTTGAAATAAATATGTTCTTTAAAATAATTCTCCCTCCCATTAACAAAACATCAGCTGTGAGAACAGTCAAACTACAAAAAAAATACTAAAATTTTCTCTCTGACTTCCCCCTTTCCTCCATGTCTAGAAATTCACCCTTTTTTCTGGGGATGGGGAATAGAAATTTAAGGGGAGAGTTACATGATCATTTATGTATTGTTCCTTCAAAGTAACAATAAAGCATAAAAATCTTAAAATAATTTTAAAGATTTTAAAGTTTGTGTGCTGAGGGTGGGGGAAGCGAGAAGCAGAATTTTTTTGGGTTGGGAGAAGTGAGAAGCAGAATTTTTTTGGGTCGGAAGAAGCGAGAAACAGAATTTTATTTATTTTATTTTTTTTTGGAGGGGGGGGGGGGGGGTGCAAAGGAAATAAAGAGAACTTTGGAGGGGGGGGAGAGGAGGAGAATAATTTAGATTGTTATTTAAATATTGTTACAAAAAATAACAAATAAAGCAGCAAAAAATTAAGAATTTTAAAGATTTAAAATTTAATGAGATGCATTTGCAAGGGGAGGGTCTTCATGTGATGAGGCGGGGGTTGGGGGGGAAAAGCAGAGATTTTAGGAGGAGGGCTTGATTAAGTGATAGATTAGATTTATTTATTGTTAATATAGAGTATTAAATAAGTCTGAAAATAAATTTAAAATTAAAGAGTTATAAAGGTTAAACTATGGGGTTTTGGTACTAGAGGGGGGGGGCAAAGGGGGAAGCAGTAATTTTGAGGGGAATTTGGTTGATTGATTATTCATTGTTACAATAAAATAACAAATAAAGAAAAAAATTAAAATTTTTTTTTAAAGATTTTCAATCTTTTTTTTTTTTTTTTTTTTTTGGGGGGGGGGGGGGGGTTAGATTTTATATATTTATATATTTTTGAGTGAAAATCTGCTGAAATACAGACGATTCTCGCCCCTTTTTACTTCTAAATTAGTGATAAAATGAGTTTTTAAATGATTTTTTTAAAATCCCGATTATAAGCCCCCTTCCCACATTCAACCCTTTTTGGTTTTGAAAAAGGGGGGGATTTTACAGTAATAGTATATTTGAATGGTAATTTTGTTCTTTCAGTATTGTAAACCAAATGTACAAGATATTTCATATTTCATTAAAAAAAATTTCCCTCTTATTTTTTGTGCTTCAATTATTTACTTATATATTTTCACAAGCATCATTTCTATTTGTATATAGTAGATAATCTTTAAGTTACTGCATTGTATTATTTATTTAAAAATACTCTGAAAAGTGATTTGTTAAAACATCATAGAATTTTTTGTAAATTTCAATTTTTTTTTTAAACTTTTAAATAAAAATTCAACTGTAAACAATAATATTAATAGTTTTTGTACAGCATCAGATTACCATTCTGAAAATTAGTATTATATAAATTATTATTAATTAATTATTAATTTTTAATTTACTAATAATTAATTAATTATTAATAAATTAGTATTATATATATACATATTTACTTTTAAATAAAAATTCAACTGAAAAACAATAATATTAATAGTTATTATTAATTAATTATTAATTTTTAATTTACTAATAATTAATTAATTATTAATAAATTAGTATTATATATATATATATATTTACTTTTAAATAAAAATTCAACTGAAAAACAATAATATTAATAGTTAAACTTGTACAGCATCAAATTACCATTCTGAAAATTTCTGTTTTTCAAGTGAAAGAAAATTAGTACTATATATACAAAGTATACTTATATGATCATTTTGAAACTTTTTGCTATTTTGAATAACATTCATAATCTTTAGTTTTAATTTTTAACTTAATTGTTTACATATCAAATACATGTGTGAATTATGAATCATTGCAGATTAAAGTTCTTATTAGTATTATTTCTTAGTTTCTGCTATGCCGGTTTTATCTGGTTACAAACCACTGGTCTTAACCACCCAGGCAGAAATTTGCCAACCCTGATTTTAGGAAAAAATTAGGGGCTAATTAAGTTATTTTTTTCTGTTACACACAAACTTTACTTTGCAGATGCTCAGCAAGGAAGTTGAGGGCCGCTCAAGCTACTATCGATGCAGAAATCATCCAAGGATTGTTGATAATGATTTTTGAAAAAATTTGTCAGAAGTTAGCCGAGATATGAATTAAAAAACTATCTCTGAAAACGCGATACAGACTGAAGCAGTGGTGCAACTTTGCGACCTTCTTGCGCTTGGCACAATCTCAAGTTTAAACTTTGTACAATGTCTTTTGTTTTAGGTAATACTGATCTGCCTTACCTAAGTCAGTTAAGTTAGTCAATGTTTTTATTTCAATTGAATTTAATTATTGAAAAATAATTCATAAAATAATTCCAACCCATTAAAAGTCAGTAATTTTGAGACAACAATCGTTTATAATTTAATATGCAATTCATTTATAATGAAAAACATTTTTGACTACAAATCACTTCAATAATTAGGACTGAAAGTATCATGCTTTAGTTTAAAAATGAGTCAGGCAGTTTTGCGTTTAGTATTTTTTTAAAAATTATTTCTTTGAATGTTCATGGTAATTTATACTTTTCTAGTATATATAGCTATAACCAACCCTATGTTGTATAGTTTTTTACAAGTCTTATTATTCTTTTAGCAATCATTTTTTTGAAATATCACAGTTAGTAATTAATAAATTTATTCTATGGAACCCTTTGTGCATGAGTAAAACTCATATTTGATCGATTATTTATTGATGTTTTTGTTCTCCTTGACCATCAAAATGAGCCCATTACGATCGATTCAAAAGTTATATGTGGACATATATTAAATGCATACTCCTTTGTCCAGTCAGTTAATAAAAATAACAATTTGTGGAAAATCCCTTATCATCCAGTTACTTTTAAAAAGCAATAGGGATTCAGCTCACTATATCACTGATAGCTTTCTGAATTTTCATGATATTTCACTGAACTTTTCATATGTGTACTACAGTTGAACTTTGAAAATCTGGAATTGGCAGTACTGCAGCAATTCCAGATTTTAGAAGTCTGTTAAAAAATATTTTTTATGACAATATAATAACATACAAAATGCAATTTTTTCCCTAGTGCAAATAAATGATGATCAAATTGGCAAATTAAATAATAAAATAGGAATAATACACTAAAAGATAACACTTATGCTGAAATTAAATATACATATTAAAACACAATAAATTAAAATATAGTACACAATAGATAATATCTAAAATTATTTAATCATTAAAAAATACTCAAATAAAAATAAGAAAACTGACTAAGTATTTTTTATGTTGTTTTTTAAAAAACATTTCAGCTATTGATATCTGATATCCAAAACTTGGAATGATTCAAACAGTGGCAATTTTAAGAAACTCAACTAAGTAAAAATAATTTTGTACATTTTTAAAATATTTCTGGCTCAGAATTTAGCCTTTCTTTTTATTGTCTATCATAAGGTTATTATGGAAACAAAAAAAAAAATATCCACAAATCCAGCTAGCACAAAAAACCACTCACTGTTATTAGGGATGCACCGGATATCCGTCTCCTGCCGGATATCCTGCTTATTCGGCACTCAAACCGGATATTCGGTCCGGCCGAATACTTCAATATCCGGTTGCCGGATAGTGACTAATTTTTTAAATCCATATTTTTTAACATCAGAAAAAATTAGTGCGAAATTAATTTGCTTTTTACCAACATTATCCGTTAAAATAATGTTAGTAGAAATAAATATTCATATTTTCACAAAAATTAAATTATAGGATTTATATATAAAGAAAATATATTTAAAATATGACAACTAATTATTTATAATTAAAGGCAAGTTATGGTGCTGAGCATTTTCAGGTTCTGTTACGTTTTTGATCACAAATATTTTCCTTCTTCTGAGAATAAGTGTTCACTCCTCTGGTTGTCTCTTTTTCTTGTGCTTTCAACAATTCGAAAGTATAAATGATTTTATTGAAACTTTTGTCATTATTTTGTATATGGATGGAAGACCAGCTGTGGTAAAATAATACTGATAATGAAAAGAATTGCACCACTTTTTTTAATAGTTCACTCTCCCCTTTGTAACTACAAAAGAAGATACTTGCAATGAGGAGCTTCTCTATTTAAATTCTGTTAGAAAACATTTGTCATAGGGAAAGTAAGTAATAATATGTACAAGTATGTAGGTAAAGAAAAATCCACTTCAATAGGATGTTTAGTATTTATAAATAACAAAGATTTATAAGTATGAAAAACAGAGAAATTACTTAATTCTTCATCTTTTTATTTTCAATGACCCTAAATTAAAAAAAAAAAAAAAAAAAAAAACCTACCAATATGTATATTAGAATCTAGGCAAAAGACAAAACATGATTAAATTTCAATTACTAAAAAGCATTTGTTTTTAATCACTTAATAAATGAGTTTAAATCTTTTATTAACATTTGAATGACATAAAATTATAATAATTTAAAGTTTTTCTTTTGTAAGCAAGCATAAAATAGAAATATTACTATTGAAATTAAAAATGAAAGAGTATTCGGCCGGATACCGGATATTCGGTAAAATTTCGTACCGGATATTCGATATCCGGTATCCGGCAAAAATTCATATCCGGTGCATCCCTAACTGTTATCTCTTTTTCCCCGCTGAATTCTAACAAAATTTTTTGAAAGAAACAAGATTGAGAGAAATGATGTATGGTGTAAATGATTTTCTTTAAAGAAAAACAATTTTATGTATTGTTTTGAAAATTTTTTGTATATTTTTCTAAATTTCTACACCAATGTCTGGTCAAAAGCCATGAATATGACAAAAGAAATGCTTTCAATGTTGAAACTCATTTATTTCAGTGGCATTAGATAAAATGCAAAGAAATAATTGTACATCAAATTTGTTTATGTCTCGAAAAATTTGAAGGAAACGCTGAAAAATTATGGCAATTGTTGCAAAAAATTAGTTAATAAACGATACGAACAAGCATTAACATCAGTTCATTTTTTACCTTACCTCTAGGATCCTAATTCTGAAATTGAATGTTTAATAATATATGAAAAAGATCAAGTTTTAAACTTTGTTAAAGAAAAGTATAATGATATCTCCTTATTAAAATTCATTGTACGATCTCCTCTTTTTAGTGAAACCCTGTTTGATAAAAAAGGCTCTAGAATCCTTAAATACATTGGAGTGGTGGGGATCAATAGCATTTATAAAGAACTGTGTAGATCAGAAAGAACTTGATGTAATACAGTTGTATATGTACTGCAAAAGGAACAACTGCAGGGATAGAGAGGTTGTTTTCCACTTTTGGACTTGTATAGAGTAAATTATGAAATCAATTAGGTGTAGAAAAGGCAGCTAAAATAGCCTTTATATTTAAATCTTTAAATAAAACTAATTAATATTTAGAAATTGTAGATAAAAATAATTATTTTCTTTTTTGATTTTTAACTTGAAATCACTTTGTTATTGGTTGTTTATCTTTTAATTAACTTTTTGCTTTTAAATTATTAAAAATTATTTTATTGACAATGGTTAGCAATGTTTGAATTTGAAAATGTTTACTTCCTATGTATGTCATTAGTAACAATAGTATAGTATATAACTTTGAATCTAAGGTATATATATTTATCACACAAAATTGAAAAAAAAAAAAAAAATCATGATTTAAATAAAAAAATCAGATTTAAATTTAAAAAATTAAATTTTGTAAAAAAAAAAAAAAAAAAAATTACCGATTTTTTTACTTTCTATATTGGCCAATATGTGTGTCAAGGTCATAGAGCAATGTGTTACTAGGTCGATCATTCCTTCGGAGAAGGAGAGGGTGAATATCAAGTGTGTTTATCTTTTAGTTGAGTCAAGAGATAACAAAATTGGGTATTTGTTATTTTAGTTATAAGTAGGTACAGTGGAACTTCCCTTTAACGAAGTCCCTATTTAACGAAGTTTTCTACTTAACGAAATTTTATGCAGAACTTTGACTTTGAACACCATTAGCATGTAAATTACTCTCCATATTACGAAAAATATATTCTATATAACGAAGTTTGTTCCACTTTGTACGTGTACAGAAATCAAACTAAGAGGTTGCTGTTGCGATGGATATGCGAATTTATTTCAACGGATTATATGAAAATGAACACATTTAAATAATCTCCATTCTGCTTGGTTCTGAATAAAACAATTTCTTTTTCATACTAAGAAAAAACTTGTTATCATTACTCTCCCACACCGTGTCTCCAGCGCGGACAGTTGGGGGAAGTCAAAATCCTTTTTTTACATTCAATGATATAGATGATGCAGTGACGCAATGGCGCCAGATGCAATGAAGCAAAAAATATCAACTAGAGTCAGACAGTTACCATTCTTACCTTCCGTTGCTGATAGACAATTGCTTTGTACATCCACAATAATGTAAATCGATGAACATCAAAGTAATTTTACTTCCGGACAATACAACTGTTATGATTTAAAAATTTGACTCTTAATCTATTCAGTATTTTAATATTTAACCTTAATTTATTCATCAATTTAATTAAATTCATTAAATTCATTTAAATTAATTAAGCTAAATTTCATTTTTGCATTTTAAATCTAACATTCTTTTTAAATTGTTTACTTTTGGTGAGAGTATAAATTAATTTCAGAATCTTTCCATTACATATGTTTTAGGATATTTATTCATTCAATTTAATTTACATTTTATTCACTTTGCAATATTAATTAAACTTCATTTCAAATTATCTAAAAACAAAATATTTATAACTTACTTTTTCTAACTTTTAAATAATATACAGTCTAAAATAAATTATTCTAAAATATAGTATATTTCCTTTTTAATAATATTGATTAAAAATTGGTTAATTGTTAATTTTATTCTTTTCAGAAAGTTCAAATTCATTTATTTTAATTCAGGCAAATTCTTTCAGAATAACGAACTTTTCCATATTTCATTTCAAAATTTCTAAGTCCAATAATCATTTTTCAAAATTTCTTAATTTAAATATTTTACTTTCAAAAACATATCTGGTGGAAAGAAATTTAAATTTTATTTAGATTGCTAAAATTTCATTTGTTTTCATCCATTAGTTTGGCAATTATAGATTTTTAATTACTTTCATTTTTTCTGTTTTGAATCTCGTCGAGATTTGCGCTCAGACGCCATTGATGGGTGTTTAGATGTTTCAAGTAAACAAGAACCTTTCTTCCCGCAGATTTTGAACAAGGTCGTTTTGACAGCACTCCAAGGTCGCGATCGAATGTTCTAAATACTATTTGATGCTGTTGCTAGGGTTGGAAGTGTCAGTGAAACGTCTGACTGTAACTTTGACTATGGTCTGTTGGGGCTTGTTCAGTAACTTTCGGACGGTTCGGATTTTTTGATTGGTTGTTTCGTAACCGCCAGAAAGTTTTGCCTGAGTGGGAAACTGTGAAAACTCGTTCAGTTCCTGACAAATTCCCAAGGATGTAGTGTGGGATAAATTTCGCTCTTCGGAGCTTAAGCCATTTTGGCTTGCGGTGAAAAATATATTCGTCATACAGCGAAATATAATTCTTCTTAAAGTCAACGCTACATTTTATTTAAGTTCAATCATCTGTAATTGTTATAGCTATCATTGATAATTATCAGGGAAAATTTGCTTGTGATCCTGTTTCTTATTACGTCATCTTTCTTCGTCTCTTCCGTTTGCTCTTGTGATCAGAATTTTTACAGACTTAGAACAGATGTTCTCTCCTACATTTTGATCTTGATACCTTCAGCCATTTTGGATATCAACCTCTAGTTGAAGCTTCTTTACAAAGCAGCTGAATAAATTCTTGTCCTCATCGTCATTCACATACTGGTGGCTGTGAATTCTTCAAATAATGAAATTAAGTTTTTATCTTCTAAAGCTCTTCATATTACCCATAATAAACAGTAGAATTAATGTTTCGAGTTCACCTTTATAACTAAGGATCTATAAAAGAAGTTTCATTTATCTCAGGTGGATCACTGAACCGAATACAAATGGTATTAAAGTAACTTTTTAATATTTTTAAGGACAGATCCAATAACAGAAAATTATTAGATTTGATTAAAAAGAGTAATTATTAAATATAATAATACATCATTCTTGAGATGTCGTGTGACATCGATGTGTAATTGTATAATTGAAACAATATTTATTAATATTGCATCTAAAAGTGATTGAAGAAGAATACATTTTAATCGTATAGAATATGTACAAGTTATTTTAAATAGAATTGTGAGTTGTTTATTTGAGTGCTCTTGTGAATAAATTACAGTTTAATTTCATCTTGGTGAGTTTGTCTTTTTCTATTATTTATATTTATGTGTTTCAGCTATGTTTGAGGTAATGGAATAAGTTCTATTTCCTAATTTATATAAGTATATTATAACTTAAGTATTAACTTTATGAATTTAACGTAACTTTAAGCTTAATTTTATGGCATCGCATTATGTGCTGCTACTTACGATCATGCCTATAATGGTGTTTGGGGAAAGTGTTGAATATATGTTTTGTCAAAATTGTTTAGGTATTCGGAATCACTCCGGTGCTAGTCGCTGGTGATTCATCCTTTATTAATTTTTCCTTTTATGTTCATCACGATCCCCAGATACCGTTATAACAACTTCTAAACTTCGGCTATTAGTCTAAGGAATAATAAAAAATCTTGAAATCCATTATAGAAAAATACAGAAAAAAGACAATGTAGTGATGTTTTGAGAGCCTGTGTATCAGAGCTGATGAAAGCTTGAGCCAAATCTTGGGAATGTGACGTGATTTCATCCACCGTGCAGAACTGTTTTGTAAAAGACGGCGTGATAATTGAAACTGAATCAAAAGCTTCTGAATCCGATACCTGTTTGTCATATCTGAAGGAAAAAATTCATGAATTTAAGTTGATTTCTATTTAACGAATTTTCTTCATAACGAAGTTTTTAACTGTAACGATGAGACTTCGTTAAATGGAAGTTTCACTGTACTTAGTTAAAATATATGAAGATTCTAGTCATCAGCATATCAGGTCAAGTATGTTCTCACAGATTCAGGGGTGATTGTGGGTTCATGAAAAAATACCTGAAATTTTAGCGAAAAAACGTTTTTGTATGAAGAGATGGGGGAGGGAACATATAATTTATTACAGGGAAGTCAAATTATGAAAAATATGAATTTTAATTATGTTCAGCAACCATATGAAATTGATATTTTAGTCTTATTTTATGAATTTAACTATCAGAAAAACCAGAATTTCTGTACTGAAAATGAAAAAAATACCTGAATTCAGGTATAAAACCTGAACACAATCACCCCTGCAGGTTAAAAAGTGCAAAATTTTTTCACTTTAGTGAGAATCCTGTTCCTGTTCTTTTTTTGTTTTCTGAAATGCCGTTTTTTAACTTGACAGTTTTTGTATTAATTAAAGTCTTTAATTAATGGTTAGGCAGTATAAAAATATACCAGAATATGTCCATATTTGTTTATTAAGTGTTCAGTTAAAAGGGTTTAAATGCATTCCATGAGAAATAAGAAAATTTCAGCTAAGTCTTATTTTAAAAATTTATAAAATTGAAATTTAAAAAAAATCTGGATTTTCGAGGTTCAACTGTATTAAATTCTGCATAAAAATTTTTGGTATCATTCATGCATCTACTGTTAAAAAATATTTCCTATAAATGAGTGTGAGTTTAACCTGTTGCAACAGATAAATATTTTTTTTTTTTTAAAGAGGTGGGGGGGGGGGGGGGGTGTAGAACAAAATCCTTAATTTACCACTATGAGCAGAGTTTAATATTCAATATGCTATTATATGTTTCTGAAACAATATGATAGATGATAGAGACTTAGTTTTAAAAAGAATTATCACAGGTGATAAAAATAAGTTGTATATGACAATGTGGTGCAAAAGATATCATCTAATCAAATCTTAAAGCCACTTAATTTAACTGCAAAATTCACTTTCCATCCAAAATAAATATTATGCTTTGTGTCTGGTGGTATTATAAAATTATTATTATTTTTTTAAACTCTTTCATTACATTAGTAGATAAAATCTTATGTCTACCGCTAATCCCTTGACTCAATAAAAAAAAAATAATTTAAATGCATAATATTCATACAAAAAGCGGAAAAATGATGCTTCAGATGAACTGTGAAACCTTACATGCTTTTGATCATCCAAAAAAAGTTGAACTAAGCTGGCTGAGATGATGTCTCAGAATGTAAAGGGTAAAATATTACATTTTAAGGTATCATGAAAATACATTTCATGGAATATTCTATAATAAAATGTATAGAAAAAAATTACCTGAAAATCTTTTTCCATTAATAATTCTCTAGAAAAATGTTTCAAAAATGCTGCACAAACATACAAATGGAAACTGCTAAAACCATTAGGTTCAGACTAAGAGGAAAAAATAAAAACATATAAATTAATCAGTTGAAAGAAAAAAAAAAATCATTTTTCATACACAGTACTGTCTTAACCTTATGTAAAGGGATTAAAAGTTAGGCAGAATTGATTATGAATAAGTATAAAAATATTTGAATGCAAAAAATAAATATAAACACAAAATAGAATAGAAGACAGTGGTTTTCCAGCAAGAGGATCTCAAGCATGCAAATTGCAATTTTGAAAATTATCAATTCTCAATCAAATTCTATGAAGATTTCACAAATTAAAAGAAATATGTTTTTAAGGAGGCAACAAAAGTTGCAATATCCTATGGAAAACAACTGATAATGATGTAGTTTGATGTACCTTTTTCACCAAAACTAATAAAATAATTTCAATATTTTTTTTTATGTTGTAATTAGCTACATTTCAATCATTTTATTTTTCTAGAAAATCAATGGTACTTTTGTGTTATTAGGATGAATCGCCAAGCAACCAAGATTTATCACCAAATTATAAAGCATATATGACATTACAATAATATATGATGTATATAACATTTTGTGACATATATATAAGACATATGATGTATGAGGTTTTTTTTTTTTTTTTTTTAAATCTCTAATGGGCCATAAAAAAAAAGACAAAAGTAAAGAACAAAATGAATGTATTACCAAAAGTTATGTACAAACATGGTTACTTTTCTACATATTCGCCGTGAAGATTGAGGCATTTGTAGAATCGGTGGATGAGCTTGCTGATCCCCCCTTCGAAGAATGTTGCTGCCAGTAATGTGAGATGAGCCTGGATGGTAGCTTGCAGCTTACTATTCGTTTGTAAGCTTTCGCCTCCTAGCCACTTCTTTAATTCAGGAAAGAGATAGAAATCACTCGACACTAAGTCAGGGTTATGCAGTGGGTGATCAAACACGCTAGCAACGTTCTTTGAAGAAGGAATCGGAAAGCTCATCCACTGATATGACAAATGCCTCAATCTTCATGACGATTATGTAGAAAAGTAATCATGTTTGCACACAACTTTTGGTAATACATTCATTTTGTTCTTTACTTTTGTCTTGTTCTTATGATCCATCGGAGGTTGAAACAAAAAACAACCCTTATATATATATATATGACATATAAGAGGTAAATAATATGTATATAATGATGTATATGGCACATATATGAGTGTTTGAAGTACATATATGTGTATATATGATGCATATATAAGCTTTGCGATGATCTTGGCGAAATCATAGCTGCAACCTTGGCATAGTCGTAATTGTGGGGGCTGCTATAACACGAAAGTACCAAATCAATTCCTTTTTAGTAGTGTTTATTTACACACACATAAAAAGAAAAAATACATATATAAATAAAACCTAGCATTATAGACATGCTATTATTGCATTTTCTATTTTTATTTCTTGCCGAACAACCAATTGGCAGTTTGGCCTTTGATGAAACTATTTTTTAAATTATTGAAATCTCTTAAGTAGTTTTCAAGTATTTATCAGTTGTTCTCCACAGTGTATTATTTGGCAGGTGTTGTTGCCACCTTAATGCAACATTTTAAATAATGTGATTTATTCTGTAACTAAATCTTGCAAGATAAAGTTAATTTCTTCTACCTTATTTCAGTATTTGAATTTTGTTAAGGATATAAGGAAAACTATGAAAGCATTATCATGTCTGCAGATAAAGTTAATACTTTAAGAGAAAAATTACTACTCTAGTGAAAAAAAAGAGAGAGGGGGAAATACAGTAGAAATTTTGACCTAAAAAGAAAGTATAAACTGGATTATTAAATAAATTTTAAACAGACAGTAATTAAATAAATTTTACAACCTTAGATTTATTGTACTTAAATTGTAGAACTCTTTTCCCTTGTCTATACTTGATAAAAGTTTTCTAAAATAGGGGATCTCCTTTGTTTTAAGTAAAGTACATATGCAAATTAAAATTTTTTAATTAAATATTACAGAAGAAAATTAGAATAAAATAGAAATAAAAATGATGAAAGATTGCAATTAAAGTGTTCAACAATGAATATCATAATATTCTAGTAAATTTCCAAAGGAAAATTTCAAATATAAAAGAAAAGAATTCTTGTATTCTTCAATGTATTTCTTGGAAATGAGATGTTTTATAATGAAAATAGAAAGTGATTATAACTAGAATTCTTGAAAGGAATATTCAAACTTACAAGAAACACATTGGAAAAAAAAAAAAAAAAAAAAAAAAAAAAAAACTTATTAAATGTGCATTTAAAACACACAGAAAAATAAAGTTTTTTAATATTATTTATTTAAAATTTTTATTACAACATATACTAAATTGTTTTGATTTATATTGTGGCCATTACAATGAAATTTGTTTAATCATAACAGATAAAATTATTCCCCTCTCTTTTAAAAAGGTTTTTATTATCATAATTTAAATGCATTGCAGAAGTTTAATTATAGTTTCAAATGTGCAATAGCATTTAAAAAAAAAAAAAAAAGAAACAAAGAAAAGAAACAAAAAGTTTAAAAAGTGGGCATGAATTACTAAAATGTTATATTATTCGGAACATTTTAATACCTTGATAGGCAAGCTCACAATTTTTTGCTGCATTCAAAATCAATAGATAGTAAATATACATAAAAGAATTGCAATTTTATGCCAAGAAATTCCTGTTTTGCACACCCCCCCCCCCCAATCAAAATGATGTGATAATTATTTTATAAAATTATAAAGTTTCTTTTATTTCTTAGAAAATTTAGATTTGTTTAGTTTTGAAAATTAGTTTGATAAATATTCAATTATAATGATAACTATTTTCTCTCAGAAAATCTCAGAATAATGAACAAATTTCAAAGAAATTTATATCCCACCTTGCAAGACATAAAATTTCATAACTGCAAATAAAACTCAAACTTCCATACATTCTGGCATATACTGCATACTTACACTAAAAAATATTGAATTTTCAGTATGCACATTTGCAAATTATGGAAGCTATTATTAGTTTTCTTTTTTGTGTGTGTGTTAAGGAGCTACACTTCACTGAATCTTCTTGATTGCAAAATCCCATGTCAACTTATGAGGAAATTTAAATATGTGGTTAATCATTACTTAATATAAGTATTAAAATACAGTTTTCACCATCATACAGCAGATGTCAAATGCAAATGATGAGCAATTTTTTTTATGTCTCCTTAAATTTCAAGTATTAAAAAAACTTTGAAATTTACACTTGATAAAATGTTATTTTAAAAATACCTAAAATTGAAAGGGACAACTTTTTTTAAATGCACACATATATAACATTCACCTTGAATACAAATTCTATTCTCGAATAACTTTTTATTATGAAGGGTGCACTCTCTGTATAATATCAATAATAGGCATAAATTTAATAGATTTCCAATGATTGCGAAGTACACTCCACTTTTACTAAAAACATTGCAGCCGCCATCAAAAATTTTCCTTACCACTTGAGGTCAAAAACCCAGCAGTACCAGTTTTATACAGGTTCCTATCTCTCTATATGCCAACACTCACAAATTAATGTGCAGATCTAGTAATATTTTTTACCAGCATGACACCGATGACATCCACAGACGCAAATGTGTTTCTTTAAAAAAAAAAAAAAAATGACAAAGACTGAAAAATACTAGGGTTTCCAAGAAAAAACTTGCAGTCAGATATTTATTTAAGGAAAACTATTTTTTTTCCAGTGCACAAATTCACAATGGTCATTCTCAACACCCTTTAAAAAACCATCATAGCATTGCTATGAACTACAGCATAATCTGACTGAAATTGCACACAAATACTCATTCAGTCAGCACTTCCCAGTATAAAAGATGTTACACAACTATTCCATACTGTAAGAAATTAAACTTCGAGGTGACGCAATTATTTTAACAATCTCAGAACACACAAACACTGTCTCCGGAGCTCAAGCACATCAATAAGTACAGCTGGCACAAGGTTATTTTTACTGTAATGTGCAAACAGTCTTGGCCAATGAGAAAGTGCAAAGAGACGGATTATATTTCCTAGCCACATAGAAAAAATAGACATCAAAGGCACTCCATAGAATGAGATTCGCAGAACAAATAATTTTATTAGAATTCATATCAGCATTTACAAAAATTAAAAGATCTTGAAACTAACAGATGGGTTTCAAAAGGAAGAAAAAAATATTAATACATGAATTGTTCTTCTGAAGTAGGATTTTAAAGGAAAAATAAAATATTAAAATATTAATTTAGATGAATTTGGAAGTAAGGTAAAATGAATGATTGAAATATTTTTAAGACAGGGAAGAATTAAATAAACTAGGGTTGTAAATGATATTAGATGGAAAATATTTTTAGAATAATCTAAGGTAGGAAGGAATTTTAAATTTTGTATGAAAAAAAAAATATTTTTTTTCGGGAATACCCGCCGCACCCATTGTAAGTGCTGCACCAATGGAAATCTGTTTTTAAAAAAAAGTATATCCACGTATGCACCACACCATCGTAAGCGTATCTATGAAAATCCATTATTTAAAAAGTATATCGTTGTAAGCACTGCACCCAAGAAACTCAAATTTATTTATAAATATTTTCACTTAAACGGCAGGAAAAAATGAATTAAACTCGTAATTAAATATAAAGAAATATCGTATTATTATTAATGTATACATATAAATATTTTCACTTAAAGTGCCAGAAAAATGAATATATAAAAGAATATCGTATATTGACTTTGCCAAAACCACATCAGCACTATAGCATGAACTGTTCATGAGTAGTAGTGTTCCTGTTTTTTTTCCTTTTTTTTTAAAAAAAAGGGGGGGGGGGGGCAGGGCAGATCCTGTTTGACAAAAGACATGTTAATATTGCGAAGACATTTTCATATGAACCATGAAACGAACTGTTAGTTATCAGAACGAATCATGGTGCAGCAAACGTCATAAAAATTACGACGCCACGCAACCGCGGAACACCACTGCCACCTATATGCCCTGCAAAACAACTTATCACACAATGAAGTAATCGTGAGACAACTAAACTTAGAAAAAGTGTTAGTGAAAAAGGTAAACAAGCAATGGTGCTGAAAAAAAGTACTTTCTCTGAAAGGGTGGATGAACACATACTAGTTTAAGAGAACAATATTTGAGCAAATGGTAAGCTAAACTTTCCGCTAAAACAAAATATTTCCAACATTAGTCAAAAAGGTTGCGACGGCTCTATATCTAATATTCCAGGGATAGAGTGCTTATTGATGGGTGCACAGAAAACATAATCAATTTTAACTTGAGAGCTGGTGAGAGCAACATTTTCCACCCCACTGATTGCTCAAAAAGAAACAAATAACCTTTCACGGACATATCGAGGTTGGGAGACGTTTTCTAATGCTTTGGTACAAATTTAAGAGCATGTGATATTTGATCAAAGAGGTAAAAATGGCATCATAAGATATTGGTATGGGAAAAAACAGGTATAAGACATCCCTTTAAAAAAAAAAAACAATCACCGTACGTACCACTCTAGCGTAAGAGCCGCACTTAGAATATTTCATACTTTTAAACTTGTATGCGCCGCGGCTCATACGTCTGAAAATACGGATTCATTTACATACAATTTTTTTTTCCATATGAAGCCATATTCTGGACTTTATGAAAAAAATCAAGTTAACTCAAAACCTGAAATAAATAGAGTCAACCCAACTCAAAAAAAAAAAGTGTTAATCTGATACAACTTGTGTGTCAGGTTGGATTCAGGTAAAATCAGGTTACGTGACCCAATGCAGGACTTTACCTCAAATTGTCTTTCAACTCAAACTTTAATCTAGCCGTGTAACATAATTATGATACAAAAATTTTCACTCCAAGACTAGGAAAATTTAAAAAAATGAGATCATTCTTAGTACAACAGGCTAATCACTTTTAAGATTCCATCTAAAAATCTCAACATAAAATATTTCAGCAGACCCTAAACATACACTTAAGGCAGGGATGAAAGTGCACTAAAGTCATTTTGTAGCAGCTTTGTAGCAGCAAAAATCTAATTTTGTAGCAGTAAAATCCATTTTTGTAGCAGCAAAAATCTTAATTTTGGAGCAATAAAAACTGTTTTCGGAGCAATAAAAACTGTTTCGGAGCAGATTGAAATTCTAATGTTAATAAAAATTATTGCTATCTTGAAAAAACTTTGATATTTGAAAAAAAAATTACTCTGATAAAATTTTGCCACACTTTTTGCTAACCCTGAACATTCTAAACAACATTTGGGTACTAATTGCAATAATGCATGTATGTTAAAGAAATACTAAGTAATGTGCAAGTACAGCTGACTATTAAATTAATGAATCTATAAAATCCCCCCCCCCCCCCACCCAAAAAAACTGACTACATTACTGGGTAATAGTAACTTTCATTTAGCATTTTGTTTGAGAAAATATTTCTTTGAAGAAAATATTGTATAATAATAATAAAATCAAATAAGATGTGAGAAACATTGAGAGATGCGTGAAATATAAGTGTTTCTTATTTCACACGTACAAAAAAGACAAAATAATAAATTCAAAATAAAATGTTCATTTAAAAATAACGTTTTATTAAAAATTAATGTTATAGAATAATTTATTTATAAATTCTGTAGAATTATTTCTAAAACGAGAGTGGATGTAGAACGATGCAGCAATGTGAAATCGGAAACATCCAAAGTGTAGGGGAGAAGAAAAAAAAAATAAATAAAAGGGGAATGGGTACAGATTAAATCGGAAAATCGTGCATTTGGCCGATTCTTTTCATATTTTTAATCACCAGTGTTTCAAGTTTAATCGACGAATCGCGACTGCTTATTTTCATCTTTATACTCAAGATATATCACTTTATCAGAAAATGAAAAACGCTATTCGATAATACTACTGGTTTTGGCGATTTTCTAATATTTACATTTATGTAAAATCAGTGCATACGAACCAGCCAATATTCTGCAATGCACCTTAAATTCAAAATAATAATAAACACATCAATAAATAAATGATGATTCACGGAAATTTTTAATCTTTCTTTGTGTAATTTATTAATCATAAAAAAAGTAGATAATTTCGCGGAAGGGAAAAAAATAATATAAATACGATACTGCAAAACCAATACCATACGATATCAGAACAATTTGAGATCGGAATAAAATAACATAGATAAACATTATTAGCGACGATACTTTAGAAATTTCAAACAAAAAAACAGAAATCAATAAAATTTGTTAAAATATAAAACTTTTCATTTCTGAATAATATAATTAACGAACAGAAACTCAGATTTAAATATGTTGTGCCGAAAGAATATGCCAATATGTACGAATTGTGCTGAAAGACTTCTATCTTTTCTTTGTGGAATCCAAAGTTTTTTACAAGCCGTGACGTGACGGCAGTAAGGAAAAAAAAATTCTGGCAACCATTTGTGGCAGGCGGGAACAGTCAAGCCCAAATCAGTTTATTTCAAGTTTTTTTTAAAAAAAGGATGAACTTTGTACTGTACGGAGATTGGCCGGGCAGGGTTACACACAGCAGTGACGTCAAGAGGTAATTCAAGTGGAGTTGCAAGAAATGGCGATGTGGTGCAGGTTTGGCACAAAATTGAAAAAAATAGCTGTTTTGTAGCAGCTTGGTGCAGGAAAAAGGTTTTGGTGCAGTCTGGAGCAATTGGTGCAGGTCTTACATCCCTGACTTAAGGTTTTAAATTTATTGATTTATAAATTAGTTCATCCTAATCTTACTATATCAAACAACAAACAAAAAGGTACATAATCAATAAAATTATTAATGAAGATTCTTTTCTTGTAAATATCCTTTAACTTACCAAATAAGTATCCCATAGTCGTATCGTACAACTAAGGGGTAATTCTCTCATAAGAAGATTATTCATCCACCGAAATGAGAACTGCAGATACTCAATGGAATGATGTTTTAAATGGGCATGTAAAGGAGCTGAAAAAGAAAGTATATTGTAATGCCATGCACTTAGTGCAGAATACTTTACAGCTTTGTATACACATTAAAATGTTATATACTCGTATAATTTCTTTCACTACATTTATAAATAGAGATGTCAATAATTATGGATTCTGCGTAATTTTCAAAGTTTTTTTTTTTTCTATAAAAATGGAAGCAGTTTCCAATTTGTATTCGAAAAAATATCATGTTAAATTACTGAGAAAATTGCGGAAAAGTTTGAGAGCATTAACTGAAGACCATTTTTCGTATTATTAATAAATTTTCAAAGGTTCAGTTGGCATTTCTGTTTATAAATAATAAAAATATAAAAAATCAGTTAAACCACACAATCTAAAATTACTTCCCAATGAGTTATTAAATGAACAGCAGACACTGATGAAGATAAATCTTAAACCTTTAAATACAATCACGAAGATTGATCTACGATTAATCACAATCTTAAGTTATTTCCACATAAAAATTTTCTTTGCATTGAAATACACTAAAACTTTTGTTTGATTAATCACAAAAAAAAAAAAAAACCTTTTTTAAAATATGAGATTGCACAGTCATACCATAATGATGATAATAGTAACGATGTTGTTGCTTCTAACAAGAGACACTGCACAACCTCATAAAATTTTCTTGAACTTATCATGACAAACACACATGCAGTCTTGAACACCAACAACAGAGCATAAATTATTAGAGATTTTTTCTGCAGCAAATTTCTTTATTTAATTTTCCTTATGTAAAAGAAAATTACTTCCATTAAATATGATATGTGAAAGGTGTGATGAGGTCAGAGTCTTGTTACCCCCCCCCCCCCCCCACACACACACACACTCCAGAAGAGAGATCTGGCCTCTCAACCCAGCAGAGAAAAAATTAAAAATTGAAGGATTAACTTCATTATCTATGCCTGACTTGTCTGGCAAGAAGCTTTCCTTTAGAGATTGCTTTTTTAAACATTCTTTCTCATGTTGCTGTAAAGTTAAAAATTCCATTTCTTTCTTTTAATAACAGTCTTAAGAGAAAAAAAACTAGTCGTTGGGGGCCACCGTAATACTTACCCATCATGGATATGCATAATGTAAAATATTACAATAAAAATGTGTAAACTACTTATAAAGTGCACTGCAATTCAAATAAAATCGTGGCTTGATGACGTCATAAACTTTAAGGGCTCAATTACTGAATTGCTTGAAAGAAACATCCTTATAACTCCAAAAATAATAATCCTATTAACTAGCGGTTTATTGCATCTGATTAAGCGTCAAATTTCCAATTAAAATATATCTTTGAAGTGAAATTTGGATGAAATACAGGGTCATGAAAAATCGAAGAGTGTGGAAAATAGGATTCCAAATATCTCGGCAACTAATTATCTGATCGACTTCATGCTTTATGCAAAATTTATGTTTTTTTATTGTCTTTTATATTCATTTCTTAAAATAAACAATTTCGAAAATTTTTATATACCTTTCATCAGAACGAATATTTCGAGAGTCCGAAAAAAATTGTTCCGGTTAATCGAGGTTATTGAAATGAAATAGGCTTCTTCCCATTATTACATACTTAGTACTTACCAAATTGCAAGTCTCTGTCTCAATTTTTTCGGGAGATAGAGCGTTTACAGACACACAGACACGTTGGCAAATTTTTTTTTCTAAAAATATGTTTTTCGGAATCTCCAGTGTCTGAAACGTGTAAACCCGTCAAAAAATTTTTTTCGATTTTCAAAACAATGATTTTTTTTTTTTTTTTTTAATTTGTTGATACCCATTCAAGGCCGAACATGAACAGGCAAAAAAATCCTGCAGCCAAGCCCTGAAAACATTTCCTTCCATGCTGTTACATCTTTCTATGTCTGTTTTAGAGGAGAAATGTTTAAATAGGTAACCATTGAAAATAAACTGATGTTTTTCATCTGTATCTGTCTGAGCAAATATTTACTTGAGTCAACCAAAAAATAAACATTGGATACTATTTTATAGGATCTAAAGACAGTTGATATGGGTAATATTGTCATATGTAAATATAGGTATACAGTCAGCTGACAAAATATATAACAATTCAGGCAATTACAAAAAAAAAAAAAAAAAAAAAAAGTAAGAAGTTTAATTTTATTTAGTACTATAATAAGAATCTTTACAACAGTACAAATGCATAAACAAACCATCAATCCTTTGCATGAGCTCCTTCAGCATGTACACTTTCTTTTGTATACCGGGTTGTGCAAAAGTGTAATTATCTTGAATACCATCAAGTAATTTAGCCATGCACCAGTAGCTATCAGCTTCTACTTGCTGTAAATCATCAGGAAGTAATTTACTGACATCATAATTTTCAACATCAGCATCTAAATAAATGAATAAACAGCTCAAATTAGCAAATTGCAAAAAATAACAGTATAGAAGACACACAGGTAACAATGTATATAAAAAGGACATTCTGAAGGTACAATTATAATAATTATTTAAAAGTTATTTCAACTAGTTTATGCACATAATTTAACAATCTTGACTAAAAAAGCTGCACCTGTTAAAAAATTCAATTAAAACTCAATATTGAAATCCAAGCTATTTTAAAATGGCATCTTGTAGAGTTAACTCATTTTGTATAAGAAAAGACAAGTATTATTCTTTTAAAAATGATCACTTTGCTCAGAGAAGATGTCTAGAAGACCTTCAAAGTGTTGCAAGCTTAAATTAAAAAAGCACAGTTTATACCAATAAGGATCATCAAATTTTTTTATGACTATTTTTTTTTCTTTTCTCTATTAAATAAATTTCTTCCTTTCCTAGTATTATTAAATAGATCCCTTTTTAATTCAATTAGTTTTATTTATTCATTAATGTGATGGACAGTAGTATATAGTATAGAACTTAACATTAAACTAAAAAATAAGAACTTTTTAAGCACCCTTTAAAGACATAATCACCTGAAGTACTTAGATGAAACAAAATACCTTTTCTCTCTTTTTATTTTGCATATTTAAGGGTTGGTATTCTGACTGACATGTTCCTGAATTATCCTTAATCAAGTGCTAATAGATTTTTTTTTTTTTAACTAGACAAATATCAGTTCATAGGAAAAACTATCCACTGTGAAAGTTGCGTCATATTTCAAATCATGTGCCAGTTTTCATTCAGAAAATATTAATATTTTATAGCAATTACAAAAAGTAGTGTAATTTCCACAGAATGTATTGGTCACCAAAACATAAGTTTAACGCACTTTTACTGTACAATCTTCCAGAATATTAAATTTCGATAAAATTTAATAAATATGTTAAAGTTGTATATGCAATTTTCATTGGAGAATAGGATTTGTCTTTGACATAGTTCACTTGAAATTCAAAGAAGAGTAGATGCCACTAATTAAACAAGAAAACCGCCCCTCCTATTTTCTTAAAGGTACCATGATTATGGAAAAGTGCAAGAGAAAAACCAATTAAAAATCCAGGTAATATTAGTTATCTTTCTCTGACACTTATATAATTCCTTATAATTTTAAAATATCAACATCTATAATTAAAAATATCTCCGCAGGGTAATTAATTTTTGCCACTCATTGGAATATATTCCTTCAAATTTCAAAACTCCCATAATCCTAAACTACAACAAAAGAGTCCTGTCCAACAGATTGGAGAAAGTCCTGTCCAATCAAAATAAGCCAAAACTATTTTTCAAGTCGAAAGAAAAGAAAAAGATTTTTCTACAGTCACTGTTACATGCCCAAAAGCAGTTGTGGACTACAACAAGAATATGGGCTTTGTGGACCATTTTGAGCACCAAAAAAGCCTGTAGATAGAAAAAGTGTTAAGTGGTAGCACAGAATTTTTTTTCATATCTTAGACATGACTGTTATAAACTCCTTCATTTTATTTCAAATGTGCCATAAAGATTAGGATAAAATGAATTTGAAAAATTTCCAAAGAGAATTTTTTTCAGGTCTCATAAAAATAGGTCTTAGTGAAGACAATCCCAAAAGAGGTCATACAAACAAGGCTTTCAGTACCAATAAAAAAACACAAACCATTTGTGTCCCCTGAGAAAAGACTAAAAAAATCTGAGCATAATCTAATTCCATGTACATTACGGCGTTGTGCACTATGCAGCACAGAAAAAAAGCAGAAACGTACTCGGTGGATGTGTTCAACATGCCAAGTGCCTTTGTGCATGCGAAGAATCATTGAAAATTGTTTCACAAAATTTCATAAAAATTAACAATTTTTTACGTGTATATAAGATTTTTCTCAATAATTGTAAATTTTAAAGTATTGTCAAGTAGTATTGAAAATATTGTAAATAAAGTATTAGAAAAAAGTTACTAGAAAAAGAGCAATAACAACACATATATATATATATATATTCTGGAAAATAGGTAAGTTATATTTTACATTATCAAAATATGATTAGCAAGGTTTATGTTGTTTAATTCATCATATAATTTTTTTAAAGATCTATATATAGAGAGAGAGAGTATATTACTAATACATTTAGTAGAAATATTTTATTATATATATATAAGCACATATTTAATAATTCCTTAAATATAAGAATTTTAATCAAAAAACTTTTTTAGATTGAATGAGAGGAGTTATATGTTTAATAAGTTATTCTATGTATATAACATATATAAGTAACAATTAATTTATCTTCAAATAAAAAAAATTAATTGTTATTGTGTAAAATTTTGAAATAAATGAGCAAGTTTATTCCTTATATGAAATATGTTAAACCAACCAATCAACCATTTGATTAAACAAAAAAATGTAACCCATTTCATCATAAATATAACATATACCGATTACCAAAAATCGAGAATTTTTTTTTTATCGGTTAAAAATGTATTATTGTGACCCCCTTACTTCATATCAAGTGAAATTTAACTGAATTTTTTTTTTTTTTTATGTACTGCCCCCTCCAAGGGGTTAATCTTATTGAAAAAGTATGAAATTTCAAGCTCATGAAAGAAATTAAAATGATCATATATATATATATATATAAAAGATATACACAAATTGTGATTATCAAAAGTATTTCCTATTATAAAATATGATAAAGAGTTTGTTAATTGTATATGTTGCTTAATTAATGCATTAAATTTCTTTAAATGTTACTTGAACGAAGTCATGGGTAACAGCTAGTATTAAAATAATATCTCCATAAGTTTGTAAGTAAGAAGGACAAAAACTTTTTTTTATATATATTTATTTAATTTGAAACTTAATCAAAACTTGCATACTGCAATAAAAAAATTTAATTAACTAATTCCTTGGCTGACTGATTAAAAATATATTAAATAATATAAAAGAAAAGAAATACAGATTAATTACCTGGAGGTATATAATCTTGTAAGAAGACAACAAAAAAAGGAGTTACAAGATCATTCATTCCCTGAACATAACCACTGGCTGGATGCCGAAGAGCTAGTATGTATAAAATGCGCTCAAATGCCTAAAATAATGTAAAGTATCATCAACATATGGAATAGAATTATTTTAGAAAAACAACACAAATGCAATAAAGAGAAAACTACATATCAATGGCACAAAAAATGAATTTCTCTTTCAGAAAGATATTAGAAATTGCAATGGACTAACAGTTGGCAACAAAAAGAACAAAAATTGGTTTTAGTTAATAACAAAATAAGAAAAAAACATTAATTTAAAAAAATAACAATAATAAGATAACCTGGTTTTTTCTAGTTGCAAAGGCAAAAAGTTGAAAAAAAAATAATAAATTATTGCCTTAAAAATTTTATTACTACATTACATTTATTTAAAAATATACAACTAATATTAATTATATTATATTATTTATAAATCAATGTTGAAATAATGAATAAAATCTTGTGTGGATAAATATACATTAAAGACCAACATTCAAACACACAATATCAAACTGTAGCACAATGAACAGAGATACGTTTCGTGAGTAACTTGGACTCACATCATCAGTGTCAGTAAAAACAAAAAATTACATCCCCACAAAGACATGAAACAAAGTTCAAAACCAAATGACAGCAAACAACACACCAAAAGACCATCACGTATGAGCAACCAATTACATTAAGCCAGAAGTGATGCATGATGACACAGTAAACCAGTCCAGAAAAATGAGATGTAAGGTATGCTTGAAAAATTGTTGACCAGTGAGTTACCAAATTTGTGATTATAAACTGTTTCAAGTCTAAATCTAAAGAAGTATTGCATTTCTTAATAACAGTGGCCGAATCAAAGTTGAAATTATGTCCCTCACCCCAACAATGACAAGAAATAGAGCATTTTTGTAATTCCTTTTTCTTAACATAGTTTCTGCGTTCATTGATTCAGTAACAAAGTTGTTTAGTCTGTTCTATATAGGATACAGTACATTGACATTGAATATTGTAAATGCCCCAAAAGTTTCGATGTGGAATTTTATCTTTTAATATTGAAAAAGTTAGTTTATAAACTGGTTTAAAAATAACTTTAAAATCATAATTTTTTAAAATATTAGCTTTTTTAAAGCTAATGCTATTATAAAATAGTAAAATAATGAGGTTAGAAAAAGAAACTGGAACAACAGAAGAATCAGGATTATTAACCACTTTATTAAGACAACAAAAAATTAAATGGTTGATATAAGACAAACTACAAACACGATTGATAGCCACTGATCTAATATAATCCAACGCTACAACAGTCGTTCCAGTTTTTTTTTCTAATCTTATTCTGATTATTTTACCATTTTATAATAGCATTAGCTTCAAAATAGCTAATATTTTAAGATATTATGATTTTAAAATTGTTTAAGTCAGTTAATAAACTAACTTTTTCACTGTTAAAAGATAAAATTCCACATCAAAACTTTTGGGGTATTTACAATATCCAATGTCAATGTGGTTTGTCCTATACAGAACGACAACTCCATTACAGAAACAATGAACACGGAAATTACGTTAAGAAAAATGATTTACAAAAATCCTTTATTGCTTGCCATTGTTGGGGTGAGGGACATAATATTAACTTTTGATTGGTCACTATTATTAAGAAATGCAATACTCCTTTAGATTTAGACTTTTTTGAAGCAATTTATATTCACAAATTTGGTAACTCCCTGGTCAACAATTTTTCAAGCGTACCTTACATCTAACCTTTCTGGGTTGATTTACTGTGCCATTGTGCATCACTTCCGACTTAATATTATTGGTTGCTCCTACGCGATGGTCTTTTGATGTGTTGTTTGCTGTCATTTGGTTCTCGACTTTGTTTCAAATTTTTGGGGATGGGGGGGGGGGGGGGGGGGGGGGGAGGAAGATGTAATTTTTTGTTTTTACTAATACTGATGATCTCAGTCCAAGTTACGAAACATACATCTGTTCATTGTGCTAGAACTTGATATTGTGTGTTTAAACATCGGTCTTCACTGTATACAATGTCAAAATGTTTTGAATATACTAAAATAAAAACAAATTAGTGGACCCATGCGAAGCTTTTGCACAGTTATTAGGCACAGGTATGCACAGGCATTATGTACAGGTTATGCACAGTATGCACAGGTTCTAAATGTTAATCATTTAGATTATTTGCCAATGCATTTTTTCATAATTTTTAATTAACTGCAAGTGTAGTGTGTCAAAAACCTTTCACCTGACACCTCTGTTGAGAAATATACCTGTAAATGTAATGTATAAAATAATATGTTACAATTCATTAATAATTTTTGCACAAAACCGTACAATCATACTGTTCATCCACACAGCTATACACTTAGAACGAAAATCATACATTATAAGGCCAAACCATACAAGTTGGCAGTTATGATTTGTATAAATAAAATATCTTTCTTTCACAAATGGTTATTTTCGGGATGGGGCTCTCAAATTTAAACTCATTCATAGACAGTTGATAATATGAAGTCAATCTTATATAACAAATATATTTTACAGGGGTTCAGGGTGTAATGTCAGGATTCCCGTGAAAAACTGCGAAATCCTCTCCTTAAAAAACATTAGGCCAAGAAATATCACTTGCAGAATTCAGCATGTCTATTGATCTAAAAATTATAAAAGTTACCAAAAAGTTGTGATGGAAGTTATAAGATCATGTAACTAAAAAAAGTCATAAATTTAGACAATAAATCATGAAAAACTCATGATTTTTGGCAACTGGCATAAAGACCTACATTTTTCAAACCTTCTCCATCCACAACATGAATATCAGTATTTATGTTAACCTTGCTTTAGTAAAATCTAAAATGCAAGAGGAAATAAAACTGCTTTATACACGTCTCGCATATCTTTATTTTTATAGACATCTTTTATCTTGTTAAGAGCCTATACTAGTCATGCAAAGAAATATGCAAGCTAATGTTAAGTCTATGGGAAGGTTATTTTCAAATTTCTTGCTCGCATTTTAATATTTTTAAATGATTTTTTTTTAATAGGATAGCTGAGGGCAATCTCCGTTGCTAGTTTTTAATTTTTCGATTTCGGTTACAGTTTTTTAAATATTACGGTAGTTTTAGTTTCAGAACTGATTCTAACCAGTTCCAAAAATGAAAGTAATTAAAAAAAAAAAAAAAAAAAAAATCTGAAACCAAAATGGAAAAATTAAAAACTAGCAACGTTAGAGATTGTCCTCAGCTATACTATGCAAAAGAGCGAGAAATTTGAAAATAATCTTTCCATAGACTTAACATTAGCTTGTGAGTGTTTTCACATGACTAGTATAGGCTCTTAAATGAATACTTGTATTCATCACTGAAGTCATTGAATCTGTGTGCTGTTTTATCATAACCAACTTAAATTGCTATATCTCACTAAAGAAAAATCATGTTTGATTATAAAATAGCATATTTTTTTCATCCATGAAGCAAAACAACATAAAAGTGTAGGGAATAACAATTTTGGAATGTTTAAGGTTTGAATAATGGGTCGTTTCAACGTATGAACTTTAATTTAGCACACAGAAGAGCTGGAAGTAAATTTAGGAATTTAATAAGCAAGCAGAATTTAATTAATTTGATGCAGATTTCAGAAAATGATAATAAAAAAATTGCCAGATGCAGTAATTTTATGAATCAGTAACATCTGGCATAAAGTTAAAAAAAAAAAACAAGAACGAAAAATCATGCGTCAAGCATAGAGTATGTAACACTTTCCAACTCTCCCAAAATGATTTTACAAATCATACCGTTTAATAAGATAAAAAATAACATCTAAGTAATCCGAATACTTTTATTCAGACCTGTATAGGATCTATAGATTTGTATATATACTACATAGGATGCTAAATTTTAGTTCAGTTAGGAAACGCGTAGCACAGTTTAAAATTCTGTGTCTGGAGTTAAATAATACGGAAATGTGTTCGCGAACTTTTGTGCTTCCCTGTATAGGATATTCAGAATTTATACACACCACATAATAGACAAAAAGCGAGTTAAAATTAAAATCGCGATCAGTAACTTAAAACGCACTTCCAGGAATTATTGTTAACATACAGTAGAGAATTCTTTTGTGTGTCCCTGTAAATGAACGATGACTGCTATACACACAATATTCTGTAGTAAGCCTCTTGTAATGCACCTTAGTGATATATATAAATTTCAATGTCTTTAAAATAGGGAAACATTATTTAAATAAACCGCAGACGATTTTTCTCCATAGACGTAATTAACGGAATTCTTGACTGTCCCTGTAAAGTAACTATAAGTGCTATGCACACCCTATTCCATATTAAGCTTCTTCTAATGAACCTTAGTGATATATATAAATTTCAATGCGTTTAAAATAGTGAAACATTATTTAAATAAACCGTAAATGATTTTTCCCCATAGACCGCAATGTAACGGAATTCTTTTGAGTGTCCCTGTAAAAAAACTATAAGTGCTACACACTTCCGTTGAAATAGGGAACATGCTATAGATAACGACTATAACATATAAAAATTGCAGAGCAATCCGAGCATATTTACGGGAGTTAGAGCATGGACAGACGACCAGACGGCAGACAAACCGAAGTCAAACACTTTTCAACTAGGTTGGAAAGTGTTAAAAATGGAATTTTGTGTGACTTGTGCAAATGGAGGGAGCCTCTACTCCACTTAAAATTTTATCCTTGTTTAAAACCATGAAAATTTTGACTGAAAATTCTTTGATTTACTTTCCAGTCAATGTTACACATTGAAATAGATGCTAATTTATTTCTAATGATTAATCATCAGACATGTCAGCTATTAAAAAATATATATAAGGTATGGTATATTTTAAGTCGGAATCTAATGCTATTGAAATGGGAATGAGCTACTGAAATAACTGAAATGAGATCAACTTGTCTGTGACTAAATTAATAGGGAGTCAACATAGATATCTTGGTACTTCTCTATTACCCCGTCGACCACTTTTCATAACAAAAAACTATCGCCAAACTGTAACGCCAAATAAACGGGAGAACGTTGCCATTGGAATATCAAAATAAATAAAATATAAGAATTCAAGGGCACAATTGTTACTTTAATTAATGAAATAACTAATAAATCAGTAAAAGATAATGAAAAATACATGCAAATGTCGAATTAAAAACCACTTCATGACATAACAAATGCGTATAATGCTTCTGACATCAAGTAAATGGGACTGCATTTTTGGCATTTAATCTTACAGTTTGGCAATAATGTTTTGTTATGAAAAGTGGTCAACAGAATAATAGAGAAGAACCCATATTTTTTACTCAGTGATGTTACATATCCCAAACACCTTTTTAGAGCCAGTTAAAAATTATACTAATGTCAACTGTTCATTAACATTTTTGACAAAAGGATTTCTAGTGGTGTGTTTTGGCTTGTTTCAAGTTAATGCCTCTTATCCACTTAAATTTCTATTTCTCCCATTCTGCTGAGAATAAAGAAATAGTCGAAAAATGCTTCACTCAAAATGGGATCATAAAGTTGATATTACTTTAATAGCTACTGACATATATGAACTTCAAAATTCTACGGATTTTAAAGTTGAAACCACAATTTTAAAAACAAATTTTAAAACCACAAGGCCAGCTCAAAAAAGACAAAATTATTATTATAGACAGGTTTACAACAAAACAAATTATCATTATAAATAGGTTTACAACAAAACAAATTATCATTATAAATAGGTTTGCCATACAACAGTTTTCATAAGAAATCTATCATTACTATAAAAATTATCACTAATATTTCTAATAACCGAATTGTCAGAACAAGGTTATAAAGTTCCAAAAACAGAAAAGGATTGCAAATAGTCAAATTTTTTTATTGATAGATGAGCTCAGTAAATACAATTACAAGTTTCCCACATTAGGTAGGCTTTTAATTTTTCTTTCAAAAAGCTTTAGCATGTCACTAACAAGACAAACAAAGAAATAAGCCCCCAAATAGCTCCTGGGAGATAGGTTTAGCCTCTTTGCAAATAATCATCAGTATCATTACAGATAGGTTCCACTGTAATTATTTAACATTTTTTAAAAAGTCCCAAAATACCATTAAAAATATATAGAATAAGTTGAATATGATCAAATTTTAAGTCTTCATTTTTATATATAAATCAGTTGAGTTATGGATTACATAAGGTACTTTAGTGCTTTAGCAGCTGAATGTAGATAAAAGAGTAAAAAATAATAGGTTTTAACTCAAATGAAAATATTAACACATAAATACCTTTTGTACTATTTCTTGTTGAAACAATGGAACTAGAGGACTCATACGTGGCACATCTATGTGAATCTAAAAATGTATTTTCAAGAAAACATTATCAAAGTATTGTAAAATAAAAAAGAATAAGATGATTATTTATTAACAAAAGCAACTTCAGTGATAAAATTTTCTTAAACGTTAATAATTACAATTTTAACATTTCTATTAGCCAGGGTTGGCAAGTTTTTGACGCATGACGGTTTTTACCATGGTTTTTACCATCATGTCAAAAACCTCCTTGTCAAAAACTGTCAAAAACCCATTTTTTAGTAGTTTGTTTTTACATTTTATTTTCATTCTATCTTTAATATTAAGTTGTTTTACATAAAATATTCAGTATAAAAAAAACTCTAAAGTATATTTATCCATCCAAGAAATACAAAAAAGAATTACTTTAGAATAATACGTGTACATCTCTGTTAGAAGATCTCTACAATATCTTAAGCTGTTTAGCAAAGTCTAAAAAAATTCGATTTTTTGAACAAATCCTGTAACTTATAAGTATTAGATTAAACAATGTGCATAATTTCGGTACAATTTATTACATTGTTGAAAACAAAACTTTAAGATTCTACTTATTGAAGTGCAAATGAAAATCACCACAGTTGCATTTATGAATATATAAGATATGGATTTTAAAATATTATATCGAAGAATATTCAAATTTATTCACTGCCAGTCTATGCTTAACATCTATTGTTATACAATGTAACAGCATTTTTGCATCTCTAAAATAATTTTAATGTACTTTATTAAAAATGTATATTGAATGTTATTTAATAATTATAACAACCTTTTATCAGAGTTTCCCTCAGACAGTTTCAGAAGGGTGCTGCACCCTACCTGCCCTTTGGTTTACAAAATAGCACCCTTCTTGCCCCTCATAAAAAGAATTAACACCCTTCTTGCCCTGTCCAGTAAAATAATTAGCACCCTTCTTGCCCTCAGTAAAAGAAGTGCCCTTTCTCTTTTTTGTATTAAAAAATTTGCTTTCATAGTAAAAACTGACTCAATGTTGCCTTAAAAAGAGTGTTTTGACTTTGAAATATCAAAAGTGGCTTTAAAAATGAAAATAATACCTTTAACAATAAAAAAAAAGTGCCCTTAAGAATCTAACAAGTGCCCTCAAAAATCCAAACAGTGCCCTTAAAAATAAAAAAAAGTGCCCTTTTCTCACCAACAGCACCCTGCCCTTTTTTAAACCTGGAGGAAAGTCTGCTTTTATTATTATTTAATATTAATGTTAATTGCAGTTAGTAGAATCTATATTAGTGAAGGTTATGACAAATATTGTTCTTTTCCTTTAATCTTGTATTTTTAAATCTTTCCCATATTAGGAAATGATCTTCTTTTAAATAAATTTAATAAATGTAATTGTAAATAATAATAATAACAAGAACAAGGTAAAATCAATCTAGAAATGTATTGTATGCTACCTTACACCATAAATTGGAGGACAATCGAAAATGATAGGTTTTTGACGGAATAAACCGGTAAAAACACGGTTTTTACCATTGTCATGTCAAAAACTAGTTTTTGACATCAAAAACCCAACCCTGCATTAGCTCATAGCATTTAAATTTGAAGAATATATTACTCTTGTTAGAAAAAAATCAAAAATTGATCCTTTCAATTGTTTTTTTTTTTCAAAAAAAAAAAAAAAAAAAAAAAAATCTTGTATTTATATACAAATAAGTGGATAAAGTAAGTTTACACATATGGTGTAAAGGTACAGTCTAAAGGTACAATCCGATTTTTGAGACCGACAATTAAAAGAATGAAAACTAGTCAGCTACGCCAATCCCAACACTTTCTTCTATCTCATACATGTTAATATTTCAAAAGCTTTTTTTTTTTTTTTTTAACTGTGCATTTTAGAAACAAACAAGATACCGAAGTTTGAGTCACTGCACAATCATCCAGCGCAAAACACAAATACACCGACTTTGATTTTCATTTTATCAAATCACAGTAAATACAAATTTATCTCGATCATATTTATCAGTAAAATCAATATATTTCATCCGTCTGTTATACATCAGCTGTTTGCGAATCGCTGGGTTACCTGAATGCAAAACACCTTTCGTTGTACGAGCAGTCAAATTGTAGAACATAACTATAACAAATTAAGAAAATCACTATCACAGCAGCCCATTATGGGGAAATACCCCATTTTCAATTGGGACCTGCTAGCCATAGCCAAAAACATATATATATATATATATATATGAAGATTGGTTCAATTTGATGCATAACAATACAATTTTCGATGATATAAAGAGGACAGACAGACATTTTGTAGAAACATGTGTTTTGGAATATCTGACCCCTAAAACGTATAAATCCGTCGAAAAAAATTTTGATTAGAATTCTTTCTTCTATTAGGTTGTATCAAAAGCATTTTCGTTTTTTGAATGTTTTTATACCAAAGCCTATAGTTGGCACTTTATCACCCCTATTGTTGAACTTAAAATGTTATTTAAGAGAATATATGTCCCTCTATATTCTACAATCATACAGGCTTCTTCCTTTCATTTTTAGGTTACACATAATGAGTGATACAAATGTTGAGAGTTTATGCACCTTGAGGCAAGATTTTTTTAAACTAGGCCTTAAAACCAATGAAGCTATCCTCAAAACTCATGTTGGAAGCCTGGACAAGAGTAATGTCCGGACATTTAAAAACAAATCCAAACATTTTAAGGAAAGGGATCTCAGCCTTGAAATCAAATCCAGAAGTGACAGGTGAATTTTGACCAGTTTAAGAGCAAAAACGGGAGAATCAATTCTTCGCAATAAATTTTGACGCTGAAACTTAATAAAACTATACATTCAACAATTATTAATGCTTGAATGTGTTGTTTTGTTAATTCATGGTGATTTTAACATATTAATAAAAATAATTTGTTTTTAATCCTTTAGCTCAATATAATAAATGTTGTCCACTTTTAAGTAAAGTTTATTCGGATTTCATACAGTGATTTTTGGATGATTTGTAAATATTTTAATGTGATTTTTACTGTTTTTTCACATTTTACAGTGATATTTTGACATTTGTAAATGGGTTGACATTAATTTTTTTCGCTGCTGGTCGAGTTGGCTTGAAATGTTTCGGGTTAGGTTTTGACACTTTCAGATTGGGTTCCTCCGATTTTTCAAAATAAACTCTTGAATATTTTTTAAATAAAAAAACTATATATTTGAATATTAATGAGCACATATGAATTCATTTTTATACAAAAAAGACAGAATTGAAAATAGAGATATAATTTCTATGAGCTCAATAATATCAGAAATCAGATTCGTCAAAATAAAAATTCAAAATAATTTTAATCAAAAACTAAACTAAATTGGATTTAAGAAGTAGTATATAAATTCTAAAGAATTAGTCATTTTTTAGCATATTCTCAAAATAGTAAAAGTATCATTAGCTTTGTGTTCCAAGTCAGTCTGTGCATTAAAAAAAAAAAAAAAAAAAAAGAAAAACTGAAATCATAAAAATATATTCGTGTATAATCTGGTCTTCTGAATTTAAGGTACAACTAGTTTTTGTGTCTAATTTACAAATAAATTAATAAATATAAAAAAAAATGCTCATTGAACAGGTATTTAGGTAATTTTACACATTCTCATATCATATATCATTCACAAGTAAGTAATTAGAATTTTTCAAATAAATCCATGCTGAAAGCATGTCTCTGAGTGGGTCGCTAATCTTGCTGTTTTTTTTAATTTGTCTCTGAATTTGTCTGTTTTCCATAACTGTATTAAAATATGGATTACTTTTGTTTCACTTCGGATTCGGGTTAAGTGTATCGAATTCGGTTTGGTGAAATTTTTTTAATAAGGCTTTGGTTTGGCTTTAAGCAGAAATTTCTGGTTTGTGTCTGATTCTAATTGCAGATACCATCAGATCTTTTTCATTTTTTCAGCTGAAAAAATTAAATAAATATACAAAAACAAAATACATGCCCAGTTGAGCAGCAAAAGTATATTCGATTTCAACTTAAAAAAAAAAAATGAACAAAAAAATTCTAGACTTGGGTCGGCCTTTGTATGGAAATTGGCAAGTCGCCAATAAAGAGTATTGCAAATTTTGAGGATAGGGAAAGGGGGGGGGGGGGGGCAATCGATGAATAAGGTATGATAAAAAAAAAAAGTGAGAAAAGAGGCTAAATCTCAAAAATATAGATTAAAAGAGACAAATTAAAAAAACAGCAAGATTAGTGACCCACTCATTTATTTGAAAAATTCTAATTACTTACTTGTGAATGATATATGATATGGGAATGTGTAAAATTACCTAAATACCTGTTCAATGAACATTTTTTTATATTTATTAATTTATTTGTAAATTAGACACAAAAAACTAGTTGTACCTTAAATTCAGAAGACCAGATTATACATGAATATATTTTTATGATTTGTTTTCTTTTTTAATGCACAGACTGACTTGGATTACAAAGCTAATGATACTTTTACTATTTTGAGAATATGCTAAAAAATATGACTAAATCTTTAGAATTTATATACTACTTCTTAAATCCATTTTAGTTTAGTTTTTGATTAAAATTATTTTGAATTTTTATTTTGAAGAATCTGATTTCAGATATTATTGAGCTCATAGAAAGAAAAACAACACTTAGGATGAAAAAGTAAAAAAAAAAAAAAATGAACAAGAAAGAAGAAATAGAATAATATAAGTATAAAAAATGTGAAAAGATAAAGGAAAATAAAGGAAGAATAGGATGCAATAAAAGTACAAAGATGCAGAAAAATGGAAAATGTTTCATTTATTATTATTATTATTATTACAATCCTTGAGAGACAGAAATAATAAAATGAAACATGATAAGCATAACACTTTTCTTTCTTTCTTGAAGAAACAACCACACATCTCATGTTTTGAATTAAAAATAAATATTACAATTTACATTCATATGGAAATTTTTAATAATATACTTTGATTTTTTTTTTTTCCCCACTGTGTAAAATACTAAATATAGCATTTCAGCTACAACATATCTATAACATCGTTTTGTTGGATACATTTAATCGCATACTTATTGAGATTTATAGTGCAGAAAATTTTGTATGAATAAATATATCTATCCAGAAGTTCTGAAAATTATGGACATGTTCAGTACAACTGGACTATTGTCCAGTTGTACTGAACATGCCCTCAATTTCTTTCTGGAAATACACACTTCAGCTAACTGGACAAAGAAACACAAAGTACTTAAAACTAAAATTTATTCAATAAATCATAATAAAAAGATTATCAAAATAAAACTCTTTTATAAATGAAAATATTAGCTAATTTCATAAAAAATACCTGTCTATATGTTTCATGATGAACATCTTCACTTCGACTATCATAATAACGGCTAACAAAAGTCTGGTATTCTTCTTTCCTTCTCTGTAAAAATGATTCTCGTCTTTCTAAGGAAGTGGGCAAATACCCCTGAAACAAAATTTTAGATTTTTAACAATACATGAGCAATGCAACACCAAATTTAGCAAAACAATTATATAAATCACAATGCTGTTAAGGAATAAGTTGGAAAACATTGGTTTAGTATATAAAACTGTAATTTTCATATGGCAAAAGTCTAAATATGAAGTACTGCCTTATCAAATTGGCAATCAAGTTAATTTATTAATATAATTTTAATTAATTATAGCAGTAAATGGTATTTGAGTTTTATCTCATTGCTCGGAAAAGTTGTCTCTAACACTGGCATGAAAAGTAATTGATTCTTCTTATCATTTCAATACTTATTTTTATTTAAAACGAAACATTGTTTATGCGTATCTGCAGGGGCTGTTCGCACATTTTTTAGATGAATTTGTTTTGGTGTAAAAATAAAAATTGTCTGCATAGAGAAATTATTTTTCACAGCTAATATGTTTTTGAAAGTATAAATTTTTGTCTGGCAACTGAAATGTTTGTTTTCATGCAAAATGGCACTTTTAAAGAACTGATTGTTTAAAGGCTATATTTCTGAACTTTCTAAAGAGAATGTATTTGTATTCAGTTATTAAAAAAAGCTTTGAAAGACATGGTTTTTCTACATCTAAAGCCACAGTATGTAGTATTGTCAATATGACAGGGAAAAAATGTGAAAGCCTGGCTTCACGTTGGAAAATTGTTCCAAAAATGTACCCAAGAACAAAAAGGAATTCTTCGAATAATGCAAAAGGTAAGGTCTTTTATGGTAAAAGAAAATCCTCCAAGTCAAAGGACTGTTGCCAAATCATTAAAATACCGGTGTCACTCTTAACAAAATCATTAAAACCGATTTGAATTTTAAAAAGGCCAAAAAACACTATGTTCATCGTCTTTCTCCACGACATATTGCTAAAGATAGAGCAGGATGCAGAATTCTTTATGAGAAGCATTTATCTGGAGAAAAATGGAAAAATGTTGTTACAATAGATGAAGCTTGAGTCCATTTAAATGACTATAATAAAAGAGATCCATTTATTATCATCAAAGAGAAGAAAAAATATCTTAAAATATGGTTCAATGTATCTAAAGTAAGTTTTAGCAAAAGATTTATGATTGTTGCTGATTTTGTATATAACTGCAAATTAAAAATAAAGGGAGCAGAGAAAAATGGGAAGAATAACGCCACATACTATCAGAAACTCCCAATCTTCTAACATAAAATTCCATCTCTTTAGCTCCAGTGCCATCAATCTGTTGAACTGCATCAAGATAAAGCAAGCAACCACACATCACAATTCACTGTTAATTTTCTGGGGGGAAAATGGAACGAGAAACATGTATCAAGGCTTATATCCTTCACTGATATACATGCTAAATCTCCTGATGTATCAGCCATGGATTTTTGCACTTTTGGACTTTTAAAAAACGTGTTATCCAAATGTTGACAACTCTCGTGGACTTTTTAAAGCTATTTAAAAGGAATTGGCCAAAATACCTCTTCTAAAATTACAAAAAGCATGGAAGTTAAGGTCAAAAAGGTAAAAAGTCATGGAAATTACGGTATAGAAAGGTAGTTCAGAATAAGGGTTACCAAAGTGAACATTTAAAATACAAATATTTTATGTAAAATAATGTCATAAAGACCATGAAAATAGTCTACAAAATGTGCAGGCACCCTCTGTACACCTTAAAAGTTCAAATGACAAATTTAAAGATTTCAAAATGTGACAGTTTCAGAGAAATCAGAATAAAAATATAACTGTAGAATGTTTCCTCTCATTTCACAAATTTGAAATTCTAAATTTTTAGAAAACTATACTTTGGGACCATCACGATATGAAAGTCAAAATTAAATTTTCTAGCCAGGATAGTTTCCAAGTAATTATGATTATAGAGCATTTTCTAATCATTTCAGCCTTTTAAATCTTGAATTTTTTTAACAGACATTCTTAGCGAGCATTTACATGTTAAAAGTAACCACCATATCAAGTTTCATGTTTTTATCCTCCATAGAAACAAAGATATTCAAAATTAAGAATGTTTTTCAATCTTGCACCCTGTTGAGGGTAGTTTGTAAAGAGATAAAATGTAGCACATTTTTAAGTAGAGACTGTTATCATTATTATCCTGAGAGAAGATTTGAAATTCGTTCAGTAGTTTCAAAGCAATAGTTATTTTAGAATATTTTATTCATTTCACCCTTTTAAATTATGAAATTTTGAAAACTGTTCTCAGCGAGAATGTACATCTTAAAAGCAACTACCATGTCGAGTTTCACATTACTAGCCCTAACAACTCTAAATTTATCGTAAATTAAACCCATTTTTTGCTTATTTCACCCTTTGAAATATCAAATTTTTTAGAAACTGTTTACATCTTTAAAAAAAATAATAATAATAACAGACATAAAAAATTTTCAAGTTTATGCAAACAGTTCCATATAATTCTTAATTTAGAATCTTTTTCACTCATTTAACTCTTTTAAATTGCAAATTTTTTAGAAACTGTTCTTAGCAAGCATTTACACATTAAGCCTGCTCATCAGTGAACTTCCCGATTTCGCTCGCTAATGTTAATCCTATCCTATGGGATACGATGCATTCGTATATTTAAAATATCTTCTTAGGAAATTAATATTTTTAACTACTGTTTTCTTTGTACTCTTCTTAAAGGATGTTTTTTTAAGTTGTCAAATTTTTTTTGAAATACATACTTAATTTTATGTGAAGTGTTAAAATCTTATTCAGTTTCGCTAAGATTTTAACACATAAAATTATAATTTAAGTACACATTTTAGAAATATCTTTATAACAAAGAAAAAAAGAGACATCTTTTAAGAACAGTACAAAGGAAACAGAAGTTAAAAATATTAATTTCCTGAAGAGATACTTTAAATATACAAATGTATCCTATGCCCATAGGATTAACATTAGCAAGGGGAATTGGGAAATTTACTGACGAACAGCCTTAAAAGTAACCATCATACCAAAATTCTAATTTCTTGCCCTTACATCATCTTAAAAATAGCAATTTTAGAAGGTTTTCTTTTTAAATTTCGATTTTTTCAGAAACCTTTCTAAATTAGCATTTACACTTAAAAGTAACGTCCATGTCAAGTTTGTAGCTCCAACAGCATCACAGAAATCACAAATTTAGAGTTTTTTGCTTCTGCACTCTTAAATTTCAATATTTTTAGAAACTGTTCTAAGCAAGTATTTATGTCTTAAAGTAACAGTCATGTCAAATTTCAAGATTCTAGTCCCAACAACATTACAGAAATCGCAATTTTAGAACCTTTTCTGTTCCCATACCTTGTTAAATCACCTAAACGAATAATTAAAAAACAATGTTAAAATAAAATATGCATGCAAGATATATATATATACAGTGGAACCCCGATTTTACGTAACCCGTTTCGTACGTTATCCCACTTCCTACGTTATTTTTCGTCGGTCCCAGAAAATTCCTATTCCGATAATGTTAAAAGTACCTCGATTCTACGTTATTTACTCCTAGTGTTTCCCGCTTGGTATGTCATTTTAGGCGGGGTACCTCAGGAAATTTTACCTTTTTTCACGCATGGAAAAATTTTCAAAAGAACAAAAATTCTTTACACTTGGTCAACTGGTTGTTTGTTACCAAAAACAGTTCAAAGTAACGAAGTATTATTCGTCTATCAGCACTTGACCGAACCTGCGTCATGTGATATCGGAAGGGGGGGGGGGGAAAGGAGGGCTTTCTTTTGCTATCTCTTAGTGATTGTTAGTGAAAAGTAGGATGTCTAAAAGAAAATGTTTCTCTGTAGCCGAAAAGGCAGAAATTATTGAAAAATCCAAAGTTTCCAAAGGAATTAAAGTGGATCGCGTAAAATCGTTCGGTATTGCTTATTCCACTTTATAAACCATCCTAAAACAAGAGGTATCTGTGAAATTAAAATCTGAAAAACTGGGATATTTGTCAAAGAAAAGAAAAACATTGAAAACCTCTCCTTTTAAGGAACTGGAAAAGATTTTATGCGAGTGGTTTAAACAAGCCCGTGCTGCCAAGATTCCAATCAATGGCTCATTTTTGTAAGAAAAGGCTCTTGAAATTTCTTCTCGACTTGAAATGCAGAATTTCATGGCAACCAATGGTTGGATCGACAGATTCAAGAAGAGGTATAATTTGTCTTACAAGTTTATTTGTCGTGAGGCAGATGGAGTAAATACTGCGGTCGCTGAGGAATGGGTGGACAAAACTTTGCCTTCTCTTGTGTGTAATTACTCAAAACAGCCATCTTTAACGCAGATGAGATCGGATTTTTTTTTTTTTTTTTTAAATCTCTTCCTTGATAGAACATACACCGTGAAAGGAGAAACGTGGCACAGTCGGAAGCTATCAAAAGTGCGATTAACAGTTTTGTTATTACTGAACTGAGAATCTAACACCCTTTGTGATTGGTTAATTCAAAAACATTAACAACCACAATGCTTGATTGACCCTAAATCTTTTTGAAGATTTTGTAAGAAAATTGAATATAAAAATGAGCTTACAAAAGCGAAAAATAATTTTATTCGTAGACGAGTGCACTCATGTTAATCTGAATTTGAAAAATATGCATATAGAACTTTCCTCACCCAACTGTACCAGTTCACTTCAGCCACGTGACTTGAGAATAAACAGATCCTCCAAAATGCTTTATAGAAAGCAACTGGTAAGAAAAGGTCTTTTTGACTTGATGCTGGTGAGCTTCAAGATGCTTGGAAAACAAAGCTAAATGTGCTGGATGCATTTCATTTCATCTCATCGGCGTGGAATGGTGTAGATGAAAAATGCATCTCAAATGCTTTTCTGAAGGGAGAATTTTCAAATTCCGAAATTAACAGTGAAGCGCCGCCGGGAGAGCTCTTTATGGAAGACAAAAGAGTATGAATTTATACTTGTAGCTATCAATGTGGATGAGTACATTGATTGCGATAAGGATGTTATCGCTACCACAGACATTCAGACTATTTCTGATTTGATTTCGCAATATTGAAGTGAGGATGATATTGTTGAAGATCCAGAAGACATCGTGCCCTCATCGGCAGAAGCCATTGCGAGTTTAAAAATTTTAAAGAAATTTTAACTGGACATGAAAATTAAGAAAAAAAATAGCAAAAAACTTGCATGTATTGCAAATAGAGTATATGTGAAATTACACTTAAAAAGAAAACGCAATAAATAACAGACCTTTTTTAAATACTAATATGGTATTGGTAAGTTTATTTTTGTATAATTTGTTTTCTTGAAGTGTTTTTCTCTATTTGACACCGATTTTACGTTTTCCCGTTTCGTACGTTTTTTTCTGCTGGCCCCGTGAAAAACGTAAAATCGGGGTTCCACTGTATATATATATATATATTTTTTTTTTAAAAGATGCATAATTTTTACGAACAAAGTTTTAAAAAATGGTGTCCTCTCTTATCATTGACCAATAGTTATTTCCTAAACCATTAACTTTAGAGGTATACAGTCAACTTCCTATAATTCACATACCTATAATTTGCAAATGCCTAATCTGCAATACATATTCAGATGTAAATAATGAAATTTACAGCTAAGATTTAAAAAAAATTCATTAGTAGCAACTTTTTTTTTTTTTTTCATTTTTCACAGAGTTACTGTTTTATTTTTTCATTAATTTAATCAAATTTTCAATTTTATCCTTATTTTTCTCTGAACCATAAATTAAACAATGATTAAATTAATAATTTTGAACAAATATATTAACTTTTAATCAAAGTAGCTTGTCATTTCTGAACTCAAAATTACAATTTTGCATAGCTTGCGAGATACAATTTCCAAACATAAATCTGAATTATAAAAATTAACTACAATTACATCAATGTTTCAGAAAAATAAAACTAATCAGCGACGAACGTGCATTTGAATTGCTATGGATATTTCAACATAGTCAAACACTTTTCAACATAGTTGAAAAGTGTTTATGAATTCAGTTTGTCTGGCTTGTAGGTTTGTCCGTGCTCTAACTCGCATAAATATACTTGGATTACTATGTAATTGAGGTTTGCCATGACATGTTCAGTATTGAAAAGAAAGGGTGTAGCATTAATTGTTCATTTACAGGGACACTCAAAAGAATTATGTTACATTACAGCCAATGGAGAAAAATAGTTAGCTATGTATTATAATGATGTCACACTCTTTCAAATATATTGAAATTGATATACAATACTGAAGTTCACTATACGATGCTTAATATAGAATATATTGTGAATAGCGTTTATCATTCATTTACAGGGACACACAAAAGAATTCGGTTACAGCACTGTCTTCGAGTAATAACTGCTGGAAGTGCAATTTCAGTTTTGGTGTGCATTTTAAAATTTAATTTATATTTTGTATGTTACTCGATGTGTATAAATTCTACAGATCATATACACGGTTGAACAAAATAATTTGAGTACATTTCTGCTTATTGATGGAAATTGCTGAAGGGGAATTTTCAACTGTGCTATGAATTTTCTAACTGAACTAAATTTTAGCATACTATGTAGCATATATATACAAATCTATAGATCATATACAGGGCTATACAAAATAATTTGGATATTTTTCCGACTATATATGGTAATTGCTGAAATTGGATTTTTAAACATGTTATGCATTTTCCAAACTGTTTACTTCTAGACCTCATATTTCACCTTATTCATCAGTCAAATTTTTGCATTATTGTGTTGGAAAATGTTTGATAATCTATGTTTTATGCCTGATTTTTCTTTCTTGTTTAATATTGCAAAACTTATTTGAAATCATTATTTTTCCATTTTAACATCCATTTGTGCATTAATAAAAATAGCCAATTTTTTATCTGAAAAAAAAAAAAAGGAATTTTTTATTTTATTTTTTATTATGAAATTAAAAGTTTATATGGTCTTTTGTTCTTATAAACAAGTTATATTTAGAAAACCTTTTTCTGTACTCCAACAAGTAAAACAGTAAAGTTCTATTTTGTTATGATCAATACTGAGTTATGGTACTTTGAATTTAATATATTTTCAGCATTTTCTCACACTAAAATCGTGTTTTCTATTTTAAATGCCATGTTTATTAACTATTTATTTGAGATAATAATAATATACATTTAGCAAAGTGTAATTTACATACATTTTTACAAAGAATAAATGTAAATTACATTTACATATGAAGCATTGCAGATATTAAGGATGTTAGTCAGTCAATTCCTCAATTCCCCTCACTAATGTTAAACCTATGGTCATGAGATGTATTCATATATTTAAAACACCTCTTCGGGAAATTAATATTTTTAACTTATTTTTTTCTCTGTACTCTTCTTGAAGGATGTCTCTTTTTGCTTTTCTTAGTTGTCAAAATATTTCCAAATATATGCTTAATCTTCATTTAAGCTGAAGTGTTAAAATCTTACGCACAGCTCGTCAGCTTTTAACACATAAAATATTATGTTAAACATACATTTAAAAAATATTTTAACAACCAAGAAAAAAAAAAAAAATGGACATCTTTTAAGAAAAGTGTAAAGAAAAAAGAAGTTAGAAATATTAAATTCCTGAGGAGATATTTTAAACATATGAATGCATCCCATGCCCAAAGGTTTAACATGAGCAACGGGAATTGGAAAGTTGACTGACTAACAACCTTAAGGGTGAACTTGCAAAACAAAAATTTTAAGGATTAATTAAATATACACATCTATCATTATCATCAGTCTGTCAGTTTTTATCTTTAAGCAAATATCAGCAAGTATTAGAGGCAAACTGGACTTTGTAACAGATTGCACCAGTTACTACACTCTAGCAAGTTGTGTTTAGTGCCCTTTGTTGAGCTGGTGACCTTTAGTATCTCCTATAATCACAGTGTATTTTATGTAGTCTCACATGCATAAAAATTCATCAGTAAGATCATTAGACAACATAAAAAATACTCACAGATAATAATTTCCATGTGATAGGCCGAATTTTAGGAGGAGTACCAGACCAGCTCAGTTTTCTTAAATCTTCTAAAATGAAACAAAGTTTTTCACTTTATAAATTTCCATAAAGCCTGCAGATGAAATTTTAAATTAAATACATACTACGTTTTCCTAAAAACTGTTAAATCAATATTGTAAACTTAAAGCATGAATGTCATGTATTATACAGCATAATTGTAATGTAATTAAGCTTTACGCTAAGAATTTACAGTCCTTTTTAAATAAGATTATATTAAAAACTCACACATGCTTTCTCTTGTGTAATTAATTTTATTAAATTGTAATTGTATATTTAAAAATGATACAGATAAAAATTAAAATTTTCAGTTATCAATTACTAAAAAAATGGGAGGATAAAAAAAGGGTAAGAACTAACTGCTATAAGCATCATGTACACACGTCATATAGGATATACAATCCTTAATTTTCTAATCCCTACTTCTGAGTAGTAGATTTTGCCTTATTTAACAAAGCTGCAAACATACCAATATTTTCCATAGCATTGTGACATTTGACCCAAGTAAAAGAAAAATGTTTCCAACTAAACATTTTACTCAACTAGGGAAGTCTGCCCCTTACGAGCTACATTCGCTAACTCCCACCCAGACCCTGTAGGCTCTAAAAACACTCCAATTTGCTGTGTTTTAAAAAGATTACTTGATTACAGAAGATTGAACGACATTATTATGAACAGTGGGTGATCTTCCTTAACTGTTTTGCTATTCATTTCTATTTAAATGGGGGATTTTACAGTTCCCAAGGCTGCATCACTCACGGCTGTTTTGGCGATTTATTAAGTAAGATCTATCACACATTTGAAAATCAGCTTGTATAAAATGATTAAGTAAAAAAATGTCACTGCCTTCCAAACTTTTAAAATGAAGTTTTTTTTTGGACGCTAGAAGAAAACAGTTTTAAAGATATTGTTTATGTATGATGTTTTAAAGATATTGTTTATGTATGATGTTTTAAAGATATTGTTTAAATATGATGCAATTTTTCCCCACTGAATGCTTTTTGCACATAATAATTTGTTTTAATATTTTCTTTCTTTTTAAATATTTGGCACTTTTCAAAATCTGGCAACAGTAACTAAAAAATTACTTTCGAAATATGAAATATATATCTATTAAAATAATGAAATTTTGAATCCAAAATTGAAAAAAATAGACAAATTTAAAAAATGATTGGAGATTGCATGCTGCAACCTAGCGTCTGCAAAAGATGGTTAAATTGATATAACTAAACTATTTTAACCAGTTTCAACATTAAACAGCTCTTAAAATAATTCTTCTATTTAAAAGCTGTTTGCTTCAGCGTGTTTATCAAACATTTCTCTAGAAAACTACCAGTTTTCAGATTTTTTATATGCAATAGTTTTCTTAATATAAGCCGAGAAAGAGCCTTGATCACAATAAATTCAATTACAGTAGTGACAGCATTAGTTACTTTTTTAGAATATAGAGATAAATGGCATTAAATAAGAAGAGCCCCAAACAAACAAGACATATTTGGACTTCCTCTTTTTCTATTACCTTCTGATCTTTGAAGGTTCCTTTGACCTTCTGAAGGTTAACTTCTTAACAGGATTGGTGTCTTGAGATCTTCATAAATGTCCCAACCATCTAATTCTACCAATCCTGTTTGTTTTTAAAATACCAGGTTCTTTGTATATAGCAGTATGTTGGTAGCTATGTATTTAATCACAGAATTTCTGCACTTAAAAAATGCAAATATTACTATTTGGGAAAAGTGGTGCACAAAAATTTTAAATGGTATACGGGATGTTCATCGCAAAGGGGTTAAACTAGAGTTAAATAATTGCATACAAAGTAAAGTTAAATTCGACATGTAAGGTGATACAAATCAAGGGGTCAACCTATCAAATTAAATTCTCTTACAGATAAGAAAAGTCCAAATAACAATATGAATCTTTCTCTATTATGTTACAAGCAGAAAGAAGAAATTCTAAACCTAATAAAACATAAAAAGTATACCATGGAACATTATGCATTCATTATTAAAGAATATTTCAAGCCAGGTTTCACAGAGTAGAACAGAATAATGAGAGGCACATAGAAAAGGTCTTAAGTAAACCCTTTAGTAATTTTTTTTTCAATGAATTTTATCATTTGTGGCATAAGTAGCACACAAAGTACAGTTTACTTATTTGAAATAGTGTAACAGGATATGATACAGAGCCCACTTTAACTAATAAAAGACTGTATGTTTAACGAATATTATTTTACTTTCTAGCTGTGAGTATTTATAAATACATAAGTAAATCCCCAGTGGCAGAAACACCGCGACACGGCGACGTAGTCGCGGACAAAGAAAATCTCTTGCAGACAATTTTTGTCTGCACTAATGAAATTAATTTAAAAAACTGTCTGCAACTTGCGGATTTCGGCAAAGGATCGCGGTAAAAACACTGAATTTCGTCAAAAAATCGCGGCCAAAACACGCGAATTTCGTCAAAAGATCGCAGTAAAAACATGCAATTTTCGCCAAAGGATTGCGGTAAAAACACAAATTTTGACAAAGGATCGCGGTAAAAACACACGAATTACGTCAAAAGATCAAGGTAAAAACGCGCGAATTTCGTCAAAAGATCGCGGTAAAAACACGCGAATTTCGTCAAAAGATCGCGGTAAAAACACGCGCTTTTCGTCAAAAGATCGCGTTAAAAACACGCGATTTTCGTCAAAGGATCGCGGTAAAAACCCACGAATTTCGGCAAAGGATCGTGGTAAAAATACGAGATTTTCGTCAAAGGATCGCGGTAAAAACACGCGAATTTCGCAAAAGATCGCGGTAAAAAAAAAAAAAAGTGATTTTCATGAAACGATTTTGAAAAAAATAGTCGTGAGTATCGTCAAAATTTACGGCATAAAAAGACTGCTAAAATATTGAAACCCAGTTCCTTTTCCTAATGTCTAAAGATCGTCGCAAAACGAGAAGAAATGCTAAAAATTGCATAAAAAGTTCAAAAATAGATTGAGGAATTCCTAATTCCTTTTACTAATGTAGAAAATTCGCTGCAAAAAAAGAAAAAAACATAACAAATTAAGAAAATTAATCCAAAAGTGGGCTTTCTCTTCATAAAACATCACACACAGACAAACATCCATGTTTAATACATAAATTTTTAAATCTGAAACAATATACAGAACCAGCTTTTAAAAAAATGAGTTAACCGGAATCCAAGCTGCAGGAATCTAAACTCAGCTCGAACTGAAAACAATGTTAACCTGATCTGCAGCTGATGCAGAACTTTAAGACATTTTCTCCAGAAGGAATTTCTGTAGCTGCATCAGGGGAAGGAAATTTCTCTCCCCCCCCACCCTCCCTAAGCGTATCCTTCCCATTTTAGAAATCCCACAAAAAGTAAGATAATGGAACGATATCTAACATCAAAAGTTATAAGCAAAATTAATGAGTATGAATCAAGCTTACCCTATTTTAAATAAAAAGATGAAAATTTTCTAGTTTAGTGTATTATTCATTCATTAAAATTACACACAAAATTTGCAGACAGATTATGAAATTTTAAAAGCTTGTCGCAGACAGCTACAGAACTTTCTGCCACTGGGAGTAAATCTTACTATTAATGCCTGACCCACATCTTTGTTTCTATAAAATACAATGCACAATACTTAGCATAATAGTATTATACCATCCAGTAGTCTATAACGGTATAATTTAATGTATTTGATTATTCCAGATGTAGAATAAGACTTAAATTGCACAAACACATGGTAGATAGAAGGTAAAAAAGTTTTTTAAATTAATTTTTTTTCAATTAAAATCAAATTTTTATTACTTTCTTTTTCCTGTGAGTATTGAATGGTTACCAAAAATTGTAGGTTTTCAAAACAATTATATCTTTATTTCAGGGATGCCATAGTCAAAAGGCACATATTTATTTGATAAAAATAAAAAGGTAATTCTTTATTACTACAGTCTTTATTATTATAACTGCATCAAGATTATCAGCAAGTTTTATTTGTGTGTGTGTGGGGGGGGGGGGGGGGAGGGGGGGTATGTATAATTTATGTCATATGCTAATTATTACTTACAAATATTTATTTATGTTATTGATTATTACAGGGTTCATACAGACTTCAGAAGAAAAAAATCCAAGGAGTCTAGAAGAATTCTAAGGAGTCTAAGAATTTTAAAGGATTTATTATTATTATTATTATTTTAAGTACACTGTCCTCTTATGTAACATGCGCAATTTTTAATAAGAAAAAAGATTAACAGAAAAGTACACCAAAATATCTTGTATACTACTTGTTTAATGTCAGTGCTACAATTGCACAGTATTCACAATGTATTGCTTACTGGTTTCATACATTTAAATACAAAATTTTGAGTCCTTTGTTTTATGCAATAGACAAAATGGTCATATACATAGAGGCCAGTCAAATCCCAAATACTTACCATGCATCACATGAACTTAAAATTTTAAATTAAATTTTGGAGGGGAAAAATACATGGAACATAAGAAAAAATAAGGTAACTTTTTTATTCTCTTTCGAACGGAAAGAAAATAACTTGTAATCTCACTAATCATCTCAATTTTACTATTGTAAACAGAAAAAGATTTTTTATTTTACTTCCTTTAAAGTAAATTGCTTTCATAACATATCTAAGAAAGAGGATTAATTAAGGCAATATTATTCAGTGTATGAGATACGTCTCTATTTTCTAATCTTGTATACTTCAATTAAGTGCATGGTCACTTGATTTTGCTTCTCAAAATTCTAAGGAGTTTATAAGGAGTATTTTGTATGTCTAAGGAGTCTGTACGAACCCTGTTATTACTATTAGGCTGTATCAAAAGTATTTTCGTTTTTTGAATGCTTTTATACCAAAGCATGTAGCACCTGGCACTTCCTCACCCTTATTGTTGAACATAAAATGTTATTTAAGAGGATACATATCCCTCTATATTAACAAAACTACACATTCAACAGTTATTAATTCTTGAAATTATTTAATTCTATTGTTAAGTTTTAGCATCAAAATTGATTGTGAAGAATGGATTCTCCTCTTTTTTTTTTTTTTCTCTTTAAATGGTCAAAATTCACCTGTCACTTTTGGGTTTGATTTCAAAGCTGGGGTCCCCTTCCTTAAAACGTTTGTGTTTGTTTTGAACTGTCCAGACACTACTTTTGTTATGGCCTCCAACTGCACAAGTTTTGAGGTCAGTTTTATTGGTTTTAGGGCCTAGTTTAAAATCGTGTCTTAAAGTGCACAAAATCTCAATATTTGTATCTCTCTTTATGTGACCTAAAAATGAAAGAACGAAGCCTGTATGATTATAGAATACAGAGGGACATGTATCCTCTTAAATAAAATTTTATGACCAACAATGAGGGTGAGAAAGTGCCAGCTACATGCTTTAGTATAAAAGCATTCAAAAAATGAGAATACTTTTGACACAGCTTAATATTTATATGAAAACATACATTGTCAATATTTTCTATGATCAAGATCTTCTTTATTTAACTAATTTTTTTAAATCCTTTTGAAGATAAAACATAAGAAAATATTCAGATTGTTACAGAGATCCACCCTACTATCTGCATATTAATACTACATTTGTTTCAATTTGCCTACATTGGCAATTTACCGATAAAAGCAATGTCCAAAATGTTCACTGCTCTTTCTAATAAAAAACTTTAATATAAACATCGACTTACTTAAATCTACATTAGGACTACTCAACAGCTTCTGAAATGAGAGTAAGCGTGCAGTCTCTCGTTCTGATGAACCACAAGAATTAGAATAGGAGAGATTTTGGGAATTCAAAAGGCTTCGTTTCTTAATTTGGCGAACTCCAATGCCAGGACCATGGGGAAGAATACCTGATGAGCCGCTTCTATTGGAGTCATTGGATAAGTTCTTATCCTGTTTTATAGCACCATCTGTAATTAATCATACATCATCAATTAAAGAATACAAATGCAACTAGTTAAAAAGTCAATTATTAAAAAAAAAAAAAAAAAAAAAAAAATGCATGCTACTTCAAGGAAAGATGGATATAGGCACTTAAATATTTGGAATCTACAGTTTTCTTTTTTTACTGAAGTGGAAATGATAAATTGCCAAATATTGTTTTAATTGCTATAACTGATATTGCAAATAGGCTTGCCTACTTTCCTAAATTTAATAATAGCTACAGTTTTAATGGGAAAATAAAATTAATTTTACTATATAACATGTCTATGTCTGCTGATACATGATACTAATTTATTGGAACATAATGTCTGGTTATTGATAAGACTAAAATATTTCTATATATCTATACATGTACACATCATTCTACAGAACATTACTTTTTCCGTTTCTCGATGCTTAATTTTTGGCAGGTTATTTTTTTATTGTTTTAGCAGTTTTACATAATATAACATATTAAAAATATAGATAGACTGGTGATTTATGAATTTTTTTAATGAAGGAAGATATACTTGTATAGCTTTGTTACATGTTACAACTCATTTCTTCTATTAACATTTGAACTTATTTTATGAACGTAATAAAAATATTATTAATTCAATAATGTAATTTTTTTCTATTTATATGGAAATTAATTTTTTTATGATATATATGTATATATATTATATTATGTTTTAATTACAGTAACAAGCCTTTCTCAGGATGGCTACAGAAATTGCAAAAAAAAAAGTTCCCTGATTTCCATGACTACCTTTATCAGATTTCCCCAATTTCCATTATTAACGATACACATACAGTATTTTTTAATGTAAGTCGTTTCCTCATATAACACACTTATTAAGCTTGCTAATACCTCATTTGGGAGAAAAAACAAGAGAAAAACACAAAAATTGCACAATATTTATAAAATACTGGTTCACAGTTTCATAAATCTCAACTCAAAATTTAGTCCAATTTCATATAGTAACCAATGAATATCTCTTCATTTTCTGAAGAATGTTCTAGTTAAATTCTAAGACATATCTATATCTGACGGGATAGCTAATTGGATTAAGCTGGCCACCTGGTCAGCTTATGCTAATGTGTCATAAAATTTTCAAAAATTGGGTAAATTACCTTCAATATAAGCGCTATCCACAGAAAATGAGGACTTCTGATCAAATTAATTTGTGTTAAATACCAAAAACTCATATCATGTGCATTTAAAAAATATATATAAAAATTTTACTTTTCTTTATCGCATATGATTATTGGCTTAAATATCACCTGTTTGTAGACGAATCAGCCTCATGCAAAAACACAAATATATTTGCAAATAGACAAATTTCCTTGATTTTCAAATACTTTTATGAAATTCCCTGATTTCTCCAGATTGATAAATTTGCCTGAATTTTCCCTGATTTCCAGAATCTGTAGCCACACTGTTTCTTGTGTCCAAAGTTACAATATATTAATACATAATATAATATAGTACATAATACATAAAATTTTTCATAAAATTATGTGCAACAATTTCTAAAATATAGAAGCATTTGCCACTTAAGAAATTCAGAGGCAGACCTCTGACATCTTTAATTTCAATTGTTAATCGTAAATGTACATATTTTCATTTGTCATTAATTTTGAAGCATTCTCATTAAACTAGAAAACATCATGAACTTTAAGTATGCTTTGTCATTGATATAAAATCATGTATTTTTAATAAAAATTAGTTTTTAATTCATATACATAAAACTTTTTTTTTTAGATATATATCTCAATTTACATATCCAGACCTGCCAACCTTTAAAAATGAAAAATAGTAGCACACCAAATTCAAATTTATCTGGAGGTTGGTTGGTTGGTTTGTGGCTGTTTTTTATGCTGCAAATTTTAAGCGAACAAATACTAATCAATTAAACGCATGTGTATATGTATCAGGGGCGATTCTGAGTAAATAAAAAAAAAAGATTCTGAAATTCACAACAAATTTTCTGAAAGGTTACAACAAGGGGGGGAGGGGGAATCCACTCCCGGCACTAACTGTTATTTTTCTGCGATCCTTTGACGAAATTTGCTGTTTTTTCGCGATCCCTTTGACGAAATTTGCCGTTTTTTCGCGATCCCTTCGACGAAATTTGCCGTTTTTTCGTGATCCCTTTGACGAAATTTGCCGTTTTTTCGCGATCCCTTTGACGAAATTTGCCGTTTTTTCGCAATCCTTTTGACGAAATTTGCCGTTTTTTCGCGATCCCTTTGACGAAATTTGCCGTTTTTTCGCGATCCCTTTGACGAAATTTGCCGTTTTTTCGCGATCCTTTGACGAAATTTGCCGTTTTTTCGCGATCCTTTGACAAAATTTGCCTTTTTTCGCGATCCTTTGAAAAAATATGTGGTTTAATTTGCGATGCTTTGACGAAATTTGAGGTTTTTCACGATCTTTTGACGGAATTTATAGTTTTTCACGATTTTTTGACGAAATGTGGTCTTTTCGTGATCCTTTGACAAAATTTGCCATTTTTTCACGATTTTTTGACGAAATTTATAGTTTTTCGCGATGTTTTGATGAAATTTATAGTTTATCGCGATTTTTTGACGAAATTTATAGTTTTTCACGATTTTTGACGAAATTTGTAGTTTTTCACGATTTTTTGACGAAATATGCGGTTTTTTTTGCGATCGTAGTTTTAGACAGATTTTCGTAGCATCGTAGTTTTTAGCTCAAAATCGTAGTAACTACGATTTTTTCGTAGCAGTTGGCAGCTCTGCATATCCTACCCTAAATAAACTGACACAATGAAATGCCACTGCCTCCATAGTCCATAGATGTATCCTCCGTTAGACTACTATTAAAGAAATTAACCACTACATCTTTATAAATTTAATCTGCACCCGACCTGACCCGGGTTGCTGCTATATTTTTTCATTGCAGTTCATGTTGACTATCTGATGTGTCCATGTTGACGTCTGATGGTTTTTACCATTTTTAAACTTGTTTTTTACTGTCTTTGGAAAAACATGTTTTTATCAGGGTTTTTACCACCTTTGAAAAAACTCATTAGTTTGACTGTTTTTGTCACTTTTATGAAAATTTATCTACTAATTTTTCATTTTCCCCAGAGGTGAAAGTTTTCCGGGTATTTAATACCACTATTTCCACATAACATTCACCTAATTTAGTTTCTGATTAGGTAAGTAAAAGAATGCTATACGGAAATATTGGTTTTTAAGGAATATAAAAAGCCTGGAAAACTTTCATCCATATTTTCCTCCTACAAGAATTCAAAATTTTAAAGATATTGTACATTTATCATTATTAAACGAAACCTAAAACTCATTATAACTATTATTATGAGAATGCACACTATAATATTTATCTTGATGGAGATTAGTTTACTAATTTTTACTAAAGGAAAAAAGAAATTATTAAGTACACTTTTATCACACCTAAAAACCTTAATCATTTTAATATAAACAAAACTCTTACAAATATTAATTATCACATAATGTAAGTTTGTACAAATGTTAATACAGCTTATCAATTTATGTCCTTGGACCCTCTTAGCATTCTATAACAAAATACAAGTATATTTCTTAATTTAGTGTGGATATGTGAAAAGTTTGAAAAAATTCGCTCTATGGATAAAGAACTACAAGGTATGGAGTAAAGATTCACCATTAAATATATGAATTCAGAATTCATTTCTTTGTTATTTAATGGTTTTCACCAAACTTTGGCTTTTACATCTTTTGTTTTAAAGAAGCTTCTTGGAAATGGTCCCCTTCCTTCAGATTAATATGCCAACAGGAGTGAAAGAGAATTTGGCATAAAATCTATTAGCCATTCTCTTGCCATTTTGTTTTGTGCTTCACTTAATAGATGTTTATTTTTGTGCATTGGATCTGTCATACATGGTAAAAAAAGTAAAAGGTTTCTAAAGCCAAATCCCTTTGTCACAAGTGCAGTGGAAACCTGCTTTGTGAAACAGATACTGAACATCTGTTGTTCGATTTACAGATGGGGAATAGAAAATATAGTAAAATCTCCATGATTAAAGTACTGTAACAGCAGCTTTAGAGAATTGACTAATTTTTTGTTCTATCTCTTTATATATAAGAGTAGGATTTTTATTTTACATCTACTTACAGATTCACTTGGCTTATAACTACAAATGAATACATCAATTAACTTTTTAATTTTATACATTATTTATTATCTACTCAAACAAATAATATGCTTAGTAGATCATGACAATTCAACTACACTGAGACTATAATACACTTGTAAACATAAATATTGGAATTCACCTAGAATTCTTGCCAAAATCATTTTATTTGGCATTTAACGAAACTTCAAGCTTCATGTTGAGATAAAAACTACGGAACAAAGTCAACCTCTCTTGGGACTTTAATTCAAATCTTTCTTACATGCAAAGATAGACTCATATCTTGCAATTTCTCCATGTTCCTTGTGTTATACATTTCCTTTCCATATGATATTATATATCGATTAATTAAACTCTTTAAGTTTTTTAAGTTGCATTGTTCAGAATATTTTTAACCCCCCCCCTCCCACACACACACATATATATATATAAATAGAACCTTAGAAAATCAAAAGACAACTAACAAGTTCTCTCTACATAAAAATACATCAATTACATGAAAATACAGTTTTTATCAATAGCATTAAAATACAGTTTAATGACTAGTAGAGTTTATTGTATCCTAAGATTTTTACCACTTTTCCCCAGATTTTTCCCAATAAAAACCTAGTTTTTACCATGTCCTGGTAAAAATCAGTTTTTACCGGTAAAAAGTCAACCCTGATTAGTGCATAATTAGAAACATTATGATTTTACATTTCAAATTTAGCCATCCGTATAATACATTAGTATCAATAATTTAAAATGCTTCTGAATGAAAACTTAAATTTTTAGTTTTAGAAAAAGTTAATTTTTAATTAACTTCTTCTAAAACCAAAAATTTTAAGTAAGCATTTTAAATTATAAATAATTATAATTTATAATTTATAATATATATATATATTTATAATTATTGCTGAAATAAAAATTGGGAAATATTAATGAAATATAACAGACATTATAAACATTGGATAAACTCAGTTAAAACTTTAATAATCATATGTAACATTTGAACAATAATCTAAGTTACCTTTATTCAGAGCAAAAGTCTCTGCAGGTTTTGCTTCTGGAGAATTTGAATTCGAACTTTTATTACTAGATATAGATGTTACAGAACACTGCCTGGAATCAACTTCACTGAGATTGGTGTTTGTATCAACATCAATTTTAAATGCTAATGTTCCTTTACTATGATTACTAAGAACTTTCATAGCTGTTGACTGGGCAACTTTGGGATGTATGGGAATGTCTAAAATGAAATTAGTTCATAAAACCGATGAAAATAATCCATCTTGATAAAAGTTTTTCAAAAAATAAAAAAGCAAATAGAAATGAGAAAATTAAACATAATTAACAAAATTGTGATTCATGAAAACAGAAATTAACTGAAATTAGATTTACTTATTCATATTATGCTAATATCAACTATGGGTACTTCTCCATTATCCCGTCGACCACTTTTCATAACAAAAAACTATCGCCAAACTGTAACACCAAATAAAGAAATGGAAAAATGTTGCCATTGGAATATCAAAATAAATAAAATAAAAGAAATTCAGAAAAGCCACACTCACCAAAGTGTCAACTATCAGTAAGTTTGAACAAAAAACAATTACAATATATTATTGAAAACATAAAAAAAAATAATCTTGGATATTTATTTATTTACATTATTTTTCTTAGTTATCCCTCTCGGCTGGTGAATAAAATGTTTGTGACGTCAGTTGAAACTGATCTATTGCAATAACTATGCAATACAACATTTTTCTAATGTTTTTTCTCTTTGAATATCATGGCACTGCCGTTTAAGTACACAATTGTTATTTTAATTAACAAAATAACTAATAAATCAGTAAAACACAATGAAAAATACAGGTCAATGTCAAATTAAAAATCACTTGTTGACATAACAAACACGTGTAATGCTTCTGATGTTAAGTGAATGGGACTGCATTTTTGACGTTAAATCCTATATTTTGGCGATAGTTTTTTGTTATGGAAAGTTCTCGATGGGATAATGGAGAAGTACCAAATTAAATAACGTAATAAATGCAATAGCTTCTATTTTTTAAAAAAAATAATAAATGATAGTTTGATTTAAATAAATATTGATATGCATAAAAAAAATAGTTGAAATTAGAATTAAAATAAAAAATAAAAGTAAATAAACAACAATTTGCTATAAGAAACAAAATAACCGGGTTATCATGTGAAGCTTAAAATTGCCATTTTGTTGCAATTGCGCCAATGTGGTGCGTATATGACATCTGTGCCACAGAAAGAACCTTATTCAAAGATTTAATGATAATGTTCAATGAATAATAAATCATGAAAACAATTTCATAAAACAAAACATTTTTATACCGGATGTAAGGCAAAAATCGTCATCCCCAATGTCCCAAGCATCTTCCGTACTATCTTGAAATTCTTGAAATGAACTTGAAGATGAAGTCTTGCGGTGTTTGTTTTTCGATGAATTTTTCTTAGGACTAATGCTCCTGAAAATAAGCCAGCATTTGTTTTGTTTTTTTGTTTTTTTTAACAATAGTTTTACGAATGTGTAACAAGAATATAAACAGAACTTACTTTGAATCCCTAATAAGATTTAGAGTTTGAACACTAGACACTGGCCTATGGAATACAAAATAGAAATCATTAAATTAAAATAACAGTAAGCTATAATTACATATTTTTTAATGAATACCAAAAAAGCAACTTTAGAAAAAGGAAACTAAATTAGAGTATATGCATGGACTAGTAAACCAAACTCTTATTTTACATGACAGATACTTTTTTTAAGAATGCATGTAAACAATTAAAACATATCTATAAAAAAAAAAATAGAAGATTGATTCCAGACCTAAAAAATTATATATAACAGACGTGTCAACAAAAGCAAAAATTGGCTTCTTCACAAAATTTCATTTAATAAAAGATTTTTCACAAGATTTCATCGGATAAAAGTGAACTTTTCAAACTATTTTTTTTATTTTTACCAGGATTAAAAATGCATAATTTGCAAACAAAACAAGTTCACCAGAACCAGAAAAGAGACTTTAGCAGTACTAGTTTAAAAAGTTAATATTAGTAAATATTTAATTTTGATTCAAGCATTTGATCTTTCGATATAATTTTAGTTTTTACAAAAATAGATACGTTATTATCCGGGCTGGGTCAGATACAACTGCAAAAAGCATGGCACAAATTACACTAACCCTTATTTCTTTATATCTACATACTTTATTTATTCATCATAGTTTATTTTTTTAGTATAGTTTATAGTTTTTTCTTATTTATTTAATATTGTTCATTTATTATAGTTTATTTATTTATTTTACATTATTAACCCTTTTTACTTACCCATCATACGTAGTATAGGGTAAGTCTTGTAATCGTTTTGAAAATCGAAAAATTTTTTTGACGGATTTACATGTTTCAGACACTGGAGATTCCGAAAAACATATTTTTAGAAAAAAAATTTTGCCGTCCGTCTGTGTGTCTGTAAACGCTCTATCTCCCAAAAAAATTGAGATAGAGACTTGCAATTTGGTATGTACTTAGTATGTAATAATGGGAAGAAGCCTATTTCATTTCATTAACCTCGATTAACCGGAACTATTTTATTCGGACCCTCGAAATATTCGTTCTGATAAAAGGTATATAAAAATTTTCGAAATTGTTTATTTTAAGAAATGAATATAAAAGACAATAAAAAAACATAAATTTTACATAAAGCATGAAGTCGATCGGATAATGAGTTGCCGAGATATTTGGAATCCTATTTTCCACACTCTTCGATTTTTCATGACCCTGTATTTCATCCAAATTTCACTTAAAAGATATATTTTATTTGGAAATTTGACGCTTAATAAGATGCAATAAACCGCTAGTTAATAGGATTATTATTTTTGGAGTTATAAGGAAAATCCTCTTTCAAGCAATTCAGTAATCGAGCCTTTAAATTTTGTGACGTCATCAAGCCACGATTTTATTTGAATTGCAATGCACTTTATAAGTAGTTTACACATTTTTATTTTAATATTTTACATTATGCATATGCATGATGGGCAAGTATTACGGTGGCCCCCAACGACTATGTATTCTATAATGTTAAATTACTGTTTTAAATATGATTGGCAACAATAAACAAAATTGGCAATTGACAACCATTTTTGGCGATCTATCTCAGCCTGGATAATACGCAAGTACCCAAAAAGGGTAACAAATACAAGGAAAATAATGTCTGTTTACAGAAAATAGGGACCAAAGAAAAGAAAAAAAAACTGCATTAACCCATGACAATCTATTGGGACATAAATTGGCTTATAGAGGCGCTGATTGTAGCCATCGGAGCAGGAAAATTGTCCCTTTAACTAATGCTAAAGTGCAATTGAAACCCTTATTTATTGTAAACGCATTTGCAAGTGTTAGATATTCAAATTTGGAAAAATTTTACCTTGTCCAATAAACACAGAACACAAATATCACATGCAATCTGAAATTCTGCAAAAAAATAATCATTATGAATAAATTAAAAATGCATGTAATGCGATGACTTGCAAGGGATTTTCCTGAAGCGAGAAGTTATATCTTTTTTTTCCACCAGATCCAGATGGCTTATTCGAGTGCTTGAATTCCCAATATGAAAATGCTGGTTAAAATCTTACCTTTTTATTTGTGTGTGAGCAGCACAATTAAAAACCTACCAATCTTTCAGTTTTGTTTTATCCAAATAAATTAAAACGAGAAATTTTATTAAATAAAAGAACTAAATTAATAACATAGAAAGGAGAAACATTCCATTAATTTTTTTTTCCCGGTTCAAATTATTTTTATTTCACTTGAAAGAAATCAGAAGGTTGGTAGCTATGCAATTATAAAAATTGTATACATGTAATAAACATTAAAAAAAACCAAAAATTCACTAAACAACAAACACAAAAATTATGCAAAATAATCTGAATAGCACACTAACAAGATGTTATATTCATTATTTCTTGCTAATTCTAAGTTTATCTTTTTAAGTATGTATTTATTACATTTTATAGAAGTTTAAGATTAAAGTGGCCAATTTCAGAGAACAAAAACCAGGAAAAAAAGTAGAATTGTGATGCATATTTTCTTAGCCACAATAGGATGTAGAATTACATTTCTTGTCACCTCCTCTTTAAAAAAAGAAAAAGTAAGGTAAACTGCAGACATTCTTTCTGATAGTTTATGAATACTGAAACAAATTTGAAATTTACATAAATTACTTCAAAAAAAAACTAAATTTGCGCCTTATTCAATTTTTTAATAAATAAAGATCAGTTTCTTTTACACTTTTCATTTATTCATTCTTTTCTTTTTTTGCAAGAGAGAGATTTTTCACCAGTTTGTCTCATAGAAAAGCGGAATTTGTTTTTCTCATGATACCTTTAAAAGATTTTGAAACCCACTGAGCTCCATAATAATACAGAGAGGCTAACTCACCGATCCACTTTCTGTCGCAACCGCATCACACTTCCATTGCGCGCAAGTAATAAATCCTGCACTTTTCTTAATATAACAGGCATTTTAAAAAAAAACTTTTCCGCATACTTTTTGACACATTTAGTTATTTCTACAGCTTTTTCACATTTTTATGAGCAATACTTAACATATTTTTCTTTTTAGGTAGACTTCGTAAGAAATACTACCTATTACATTCTCCCCTAAGTTAGAATTTTAAAAAATTTTTTGCAGCTCTATGCCGATCATGACTCCCAGAACCCAAAACCACCCCCAGTTCAAAACTTTATATATCTAACTATGTCACTTTTTTACAGACACGATAACTCAAAAAATTCTGCACAAATCTCTTCCAAACTCATACATAAAATCAAGGGGCATAAAATCTCGGTCAAGTTCGTTAATGGGCAAAATCAAACCAGGGGGGGGGGTATTTGGGGGGCTTTTTATGAAAACAGAAAAAAACCCCATAATTTCTTAATTATGATACGTATCGAATCCATTTAAAGTTATTATTACTTTTAGGAAAAGGGCCGAAAATTTATGTATGACAGATTTTTTATATCATTAAAAATGGCCCCAAGGGGGAGAAAAAAGGGCAGGGGAGGAGGGGTTAAGAAGAAAAAAATTCATAACTTTGTCAATTCACAAGATATCAAATCCGCTTAAATTTATTATAAATCCTCTTAATATTATCTAAAACTTTTTCCTTTCGCAATTCCCAACAAACAGGCGCCCCACGGTCTGCGTCTTTGAAATCTACCTGTGCCTGTAGGCTGAGCCGTCAGGGATTTTTTATTGAGCTTATATAGAATTTCCTTTTTAACTAATATCAAATTAAATAGTGATGAGGAATTTAAATAAAACCTGTAGTTTTTACAATAAAAAATTACAGTGATATATCACTGAAAATTGTAGCAACTTCGTCATATTTTCAAAAGATAATCTAATTTGAAAATAGCTACCCCATACTATTCTATGGGAATCTGTGTTTTACTAAAGATTTTCCTCGGAAAATCTTTGGCATTATATTCATGGGCGGACCACTAGATGCAATGTATCTGAATAGTAAGTTAGCTCTCTGTTCTTTTGTGGAGCTCAGTGTTGAAACCAGTTACATATTTTTAGTTGAATTTGAGGAAAGCAGGATAAATTAGTGAGTGAGACAAAAATGTTCGAATGACAAGACATTAGGGCTAAAACCAGGATATCTGGTTGGCTTAGTGGAAATGCTAATTGAATTGCAAGCCTAAAAGTTGTTCATTTGATTTCCATTTTCAATAAGCATTTTTTTGTTTTTGTTTAACTTATAGAAGGTAGGCTTTTGAGCTCATAGAAGTATAATACAGAAAAAAAAATGTTGAGATTAGATCACATTAAATCTTAAATCGAAACAAAATGATTAAAAAGAGATTTTTTTAAAGTGTTACATGAAAAATGAATTATTTCGGCACTTTTCCGTTATATGGACACCATGCCAAAATTTATGCTAATGCATACTGTTATGTAAATGTATGCTTGGCGACAATGGTGTCCGTATAACGGAAAAGTACCGTTATTTCTTATTATATCTACAATAACCCAAGATGATGAATCACCAAGCAACCAAGAGGTATGGTCAAGTTATATGATGTCTATATGATTGATGAACTATGATTGAATTCCAGGAAATGAATTTGAACTTTCTGACAAGTAATAGACAGAAAATCCAAAAAATTTTTTAAGGAGATATTTTGATGCGCTCGGAGTGGGGAAGTACCCTCCCTCGACAAGCCACTTCATGAATTTATCACTACCTGACATGGAAATACATACATAAATTTCATTAACAAACATAAGTGTACTTACACACGATTAAAAATGATATGCAAACATGCGGCAATTAAAGTGTATTAAATAATGATCAAAATTATCAAAATCAAAAATTTGATTTTTCCGTTTCTTTAACAACTTTCGGTCATTTTAAATTTACATCCCATAACTTTTCAAGTTAATATCTAACAATTGCACTTTATATGATAAAATAGGAAAAACTAATAACACGACGGCATATTTATAAGATATATGAAATCGAAATAGTTTCTAAAACTAGCACCAATAAATTATTTTACGTATTTTTCGAATAACTTATTATAAATTGCCACGTTCAGATGTCAAGATCTCGCGAAAGTATTATTCACCTTCCAGGAACAGGATCATTCTTTTTCCAAAAAATAGTTTTATTTTCAGGAACATTAACATCATAAGGATTTTGCATGTTTAAAAAAGTTACTCCAATGTTTCATATTAAACTATTAGTTGAAAAGTAAACAAGAAATGATGAAGTGCAACAACATAACGTCACACCACCGGTTGGGTGTAAATACGATGAAGATGGGCGCGTCCAGTATGTAACCTGGTTAGTGACCGGTGAGATCGGTTACTTACCAAAGCGTTCAGTACTGCTAACCGATCAGCAACCAGTGTCGTTCAGCGAAAGTGACCAAAGTCACCGGTGAGGAACCGAACTAACCGGGAAATTTTCTTGGTTAGAAGGGTCACGTGATCGGTTACATGAAAATTTATTTAAATCGAATTGGCAACGCTGGATTGAGAGAAACAAACAGTTCTCGCCAAGCTAGTAATTCATAATAATATATTATTTTCTACACATAATACGGTGTAATATAACTACGTGCAAATTAACATTTTATTATCTGCTTATGATCAGAAGTAAATTATGTATTCTTGAATGATTTTTTTTTATGATTTAGTCTGCCACGCTTAAAAATATGATTTTCATATGTATATCATTAAACGACTTTTGGCTATATATTACTATGGCTGGTAGACATCAGGTGATAGGAATTAAAAATTTACAGGAGCCCGTAGCAGGTAAGATTCATAATTTTATTTTTTACAATGATTGCTAAATTTTCAGTATTTGTTTTTTTTCTTTTATTTTGGAAATGTTTACAACTTTCGAACTATTCTAATGAAATGCTCGCTTATAATTATATGTACATGGATAGAATATATTTAATATGCATACATTCGTTAATTATTAATACTGTTTGGTATTTGTTCGCTTTTGAAAACTAATGTAATGCATTGGCATTTTCTTGAGTACACTATCAAACTGTTTGCTATTTTAAACAGGTGTATGACTGAACAGTGATGATGTTTAATGTCAGCTTTATAGGATTAAAATAAATAGAAATCTTCTGTAAATTATTAGTTTTCTGTTACATTAGTATAATACACTGCATCAGATTGTATGTTATTAAATGCTTTTGATTCAAACTATATAATGTATAAACCCATCTGTGCTGCTTTTTTTTTAAATGTATCTTGAGAATTTATTTAACCCAATGGTTTGTCCGGATGCTTTTCTTATTTATAAGTAGCTATATGAGGATAATTTTACATTTATTTTCAGTCTGACTATGTAAAGTTTTAAGTCCCCCCCTCCCCCCCAAACAATGATAGTTCATGCAATTTTTTCTCGGTCAGCCTGTAAAGGAATTTCTACCTTGCACACAATTTTGACTATAGTGAAGATGCTATCTTTGGATGATGGAAGGGGCAGTTTAATTTTCTGCATGATTTAGCAGAGACTCCTAAATGTGTAGTTTTGTTAATAACAAAGTAGCTATCATTTAGGGTTCTCTGCTGGAAAATAATTGTGGAAGATTTTGATGGAACTGTATAGAGCCATGCAACATTGTGAGAAAGAAAAGACGTGGAATATTCCAGAAGAAAATGGATCGTGTAAATGGATGAATTACTTTTTAAAGCTTATGAGTTATGAAGAAGAACAAGAAAGTTAAATGAACTTTTGATGTATATTGCCATGTTATGTTGTAAAATCTTATCGAATGGTTTGCAATCCGATAGAAATAACACGTGTTTGATATCATAAAATTGCTTTTTTGTTGATGTTCCAGAACATTTTTCATGTTTTTTTTTTTTTTTTTAATTGCCTGTATTTATTTTTATAAATATGGATATAATCTTTGATTTACCTAGTATTGAGATGATGCAATCTCATTTTTTTTTCAAAAGCAAGGGCCCCAACAAATAACTATGTGGAAATAGCTATGATATGAAAGGTAGATTGTGATCCTTAAAATGTTACAGGAGGGTTGATATATTTTTTTAAATACATGCATACAGAAAGATACATGTTAAAAGTATCAATTTTAATTACTCCAGAGGAAGGACAATATCCCCCCCCCCCTGGGATGCTACAGTGTCCCCTTCCTTCTCCTGTAACTGTAGGAATCTCTCCCAGGGGAAAATGTCTGAATTCAAGACTTATTTTGTATATATTTCAGGTTATTATTATAGTACTTGGGATGTGCTCCCAGGCAGGTCAACTACACTAGCGAATTAATATTCTTTCATCTTTTTAGAATATGTATTTATAAATATTTTTTTTCTGCTTGAAAAATATGCATTTCTAACTTACCACTTTTTTACCGTTTATAAAATATCTTGCACTTGTACTTTTATTTCTTGCAGTTCAAAAATCATGTACCTCGCAAATCAAAAAATAAGTGGAGGCATGCAGCTGAAAAAGAAGTATAATCCCTATGGAGTATTTACCCAGACAAGAAACTTATTACCAGAGGAGAGTTGCTGCAAAAGGAAGACTTATTGACGGAAAAACTATTTTATGACATATTAATTGAGGACGGTGTGAGACACAGGAAGAAGCAAGACCATCAAGAGCCTATGTAGATTTTAAAATAAAGGCAATAGCTAAGTGGGACAGTCTGGTGCACAGTACCGTATCGGTCGTGCATTAGATTGCACTTCTAAGCTAAAAAAATATTGCCTAAAAAACTTTTTATAAGTTTACGATTCTGTACATGATGCACGGTTTTTCAGTGTCTTCTTTTTCAGCTATTTCTTATGATCTTGAATTGTTTTTTTTTTTTTAGTTATTAAACTTTTTAAGGATTTTTGCATCTTCTCTCCCTCTCTTCTTTTTCTCTTATTTTCTATCTGCTTTGCTCATTTAAATACTATGTTCAACCCTACAAGTTCTAATTGGAAACACAAGTGATTTTTAATAAATTAAATGTACTTAAAGATAAGGATGCACAGAATATTTGGTCATATTACCGAATATTCGCTTCGGCCAAATACCAAACTATTCGGTTTGCTGAATATCAAATTATTCGGTTTGGCTAAACATCAAGATATTCGGCCAAACCGAATACTTAAAGAAAACATTTTTTAAAATAATTTTTAAAACCATTGGTAACTTTTATTTTTAACAAGTCGATAAATATATTCAGGAAAATTAAGAAATAAAATTATTGAAAAATACAGTGTATCTCATTCAACGTCGAACTTGCAGTTTGATTTAATTTTAATAATAATGAAGATATTGTAACAATATTTTAAAACATCAGACTTACTTTGCTTTCTGTGAAATATGAAAAGTGCTAGAAATTGCCACCATTGCAGTGCAAACAACACTAAGCTAGATATTCCATAATTTAAAATGCAACTGACAGTACATGTACTGTATCACTGGCTAAAATTCCATCACTTCCCACTGATTCCTTCACATTTCATACAAAGCAAAGTTATTATGATCAAAATCTAACTAAAATATATTCATTATTGTTAAAGTTGTAAATGAAAATTTGAGTTCACCTTGTAGTGAAACACCCTGTATTTTTGATTGAATAAATGGATTGTGATGCTGGTTTCCTATGCAAAAAATTTTTGTCTTGACTGCATTATCTTCCTTGAAAGATTTTAATGAATTTTAGGATTACCCTGTACATTTCCAACATCTGAAAAAAATCATTCACTTTAGACATCATTTGACTTTAGGCTCTCTGGTATTTACATTCAGAACCATTCTTGTTAAGTTGTCACGATTTGAATACATATATATATATATATTTCCTGCCAAATAAACATTATATGACTAAAAGAATTCCTTCAAAATTTCTTTTTGATTTTAAAATATTTGTTTTAGAATATAAGAAATTTTTTTCATTTGTTTTAGTTACAAAAGAAGTCTTGGAGTTACATTAAAAAAAAAAAATTAAGACTATCCTTCTTAAAATATAGTTCGAAGAATGTATATATATATATTTTGTAAAGTTTAATTGTGAAAAGGTTTTATTCATCAAAATTTGTTTGTGTTAAATATGATGTAAAATTATTTTAAACTCTGAAATATTTATTTTTACTATAATTATTATTATTAAATAAGTATTCGGCTGAATAGTTACTACTCAGCCAGCTGAATATTCGGTATTCAGCCAAATGGTTACTATTCGACTGGTCGAATATTTAGTATTCGGTTCACCTGTGGGCTGAATATTCGCTATTCGGTCAAAATCACTGTTAGGTGCATCCCTACTTAGAGAGATCCTTTTTTCCCTTCATGTTTCTGTGGCAATCCTGTATTATCTCCTGGCCCAAATTGCAGATTGGGTTGAATTTCTGGAATTTAATCCATGCTCGTATTAAATCTCATTGTTGACAATATCTATTATTTTGACTCAAGCAGACGATGATTTGGGATGTCACCGTAAAAAAAATACACACAATATAACTATTTTAAGAATGTCAAGTAGTGTGCAGTGTACCTTAACACCATATTAAAATTTTGAAATAATTACAAAATTTTTACAAATGTAACTACGCATACAGTTAAAAGATTACTCGAAAACAGATTGAAAATACTGTTCTGAAAAAAAAAAAAACAAACATTGCATTTAAATAAAGTTTTCATTACTGTTTACTGGATGTGGCACACTCAAACTTCTATAGCTCCAAAATTACACTTTCAATTTCTAACCAAAAAAATATGATGGTACTTTTCCGTTATACCAACACCAGGTCAAAATGTATGTTAATGCATCATTTATTTTAAAACTGACAGTTAACTGCAGATTTTTATTGCAAACTATGCCAAATGTTGCAATTTGTTATTTTTTGACCATGAATAATTTTTTAATTACTATTTAATCATAGCAGGGTTGTGAAGGACCTGGGTTCTTTTTTTAAACCCAGCCCGGGTGGGTACCCCGCCAGCTACCCACTACAACCCTGAATCATAACTTTGCAAAATATCTTAATTTGCTATTTTTTGAAATGAAAATATTTATTAAGTTAACTTGCAATTATTGTCAACACTGAAATGGATTTTACTATTCGGCAGTTACCTTGATGATGAAGAAGCTACAATAAAATTATTCTGTGACTTTGGAATTATACATAATTTTTTTTTATTATTATTAAACCACTAGCTAACCCGCCCGGTGTTGCCTGGGCCCGAGATAATTACAATCTCCGAGAAAGGTGTTAACCTCCTCCTTTCCCGTACCCGCAAATATAACGAATAATTTGTTCAAGAAAACCACCGTCACCTACATTAATGCAATCATTAAAAAAAGAATTACATTTTTCTGATAATTAGAACATACGAAGACGCTACGCTAAAATAGCCGTCAGATAGCCCTTCCCGACCCCAATTTCAAATCTATATCTTAATTATTAACCTAAATTTTTGTTTATTAGTAAAAATTGGCAATTATTTCCTTTCATTTTTGCAAACTAAATGGAGGGATCGGCCAGAGAAACAGATCTCTTTGTAGTTCAATTTTTAATGAAAGCAGATCCCTGTCTGAAACTTTCTCGGATTGTTTTCACTGGCGCCGGTAGACTTTTGCATAAATTAAGAAAAATTATCGACTGAATTTTTCAAAAATCACATAGTCAGATGCAGATTTTTTTTTATTTTACATATGCATTTTTTTACATAATTAGTAAAATAATTTTGAATTTGTTCATTTCTGCTTGCAAATCCAATGCGCCTGTTCTTTTCTTTAGCCATTTTGATTTAAAAGGTATCGTTTTAAAAACAATGGTTAGTGAGAATCTAATTAATATCTTGGGTAATTATCAAACTATTAAAATTCTGAGACTCAGGTGCACATGGCCAGACCTTGGACTATCGACACCTAAATTTTCAGACTTCTAGGTGGGCTAGATTTTGCTATCCATCGCAGACAAACACACACACACAGAGTGAAACTTTCTTTTATTAATATAGATGAAATGAATTTATGGGTGAATTCAAAATTTTATTTGTAATAGAGATGCAACTTAAGATTATGCCGAGAAAAGCATAGGAATGTGAAATGAAACATAGTTTGAAGCATTGCAGTTGCTTTTTCTTAATGCTTTGTGATTTATATATTTGTGATGCGCAATAGCTGAATTCGATTGAGTTTTGTGAGCTTCACCACAACACAACAATAACCAAAATTACGTATTTCAAAAGAATAAAATTTCAATATTGATTTTAATCAAGGATTTTTTTAAATGGCAGAACTACTTAAACCTTGATTTTAATCAATTTAATTTAAATTTGCATACCCTGATAATTACCTTTAAATTGATACAGATTAGCTGATTCCCCACCTCCCTTTTTTTCCAAATTGTAAACAAGGTCTTGAGCTGTAATATTTCATAAGCTGTTGGACTTTATAAGAAATTGTTTATTGAACAAGAAAAACATTTTTGTAACTTCCTGTATCTCAACAGTAAATTCTGAGTTATGAAACATTTTTCTGTTTCCTAGTTTCTTTTTAATCAAGTTTATTTATTTCTATTTCTTACAATGTTGGCCAGCTGTGGTGGTGTATCTTATCTTTCTGCATTTTTCTACCCTGTTTCTGAGTCACCGTTTTATTTTATTTTTTTTGTATATTAATGATCTACAATTCCCTAATTTCTGCTGTTATAATCAATTTTAAAATTTTTAGCCTTAAGTAAATAAGTTTCTATTATGTACACAAATATTTGTTAGAATGAACCCTGAACTTATATTTAAAATTTCATAAAACAAAGTACCAATAAGTACAGTAGACACTTGTTAACTTAAACTAATGTGTGAATTATCCAAAATTTGAATTTTAAAAACAATGCATTTAGGAAATATTACGAAAATAAATCAATGTGAACAATTAGATTTTAAAGATCTATTGGTTCTTTACATGCATACTAATACAAGGGTGAAAAATAACAAACAAAACTACATATGTGTAAGATACTATTAATTACATCCTCTTGATTGTAATTTTTTTTATAATTTCTTATATTTCTGATGGCTTACGTGCCGTAGAAGATACGAAGCAAACATAAACAATGCTAACTACGACAGCGTTCCTACAGATGGCGCTGCGGAGGCTGGTTAGTTCCGTTCAGTGTGTCAGTGGACTGGTTAGACACCGGTTACATACCGTGACGTAAGAGAGCGGTTACATTGGTCACTTTGGTTAGTTGCGACTGGACGCGCCCAATACAACGAAATAACATTCAAAATTTCTTTTGATGATAATATTTTTTCACAACAAAATGCGGCTTTAATTCAAATAATAACTTATTTTTAAACCAAATGATACAGAATTTAGAAAATATTCAAGATTCTAGCTATATTTCTATTGAAAACGCCAACTGGTGAGCAAAATATAAATTGTTTGATGTCGGAATATAATCTCAAGGCCAACTTGTTTATCATGGTTATTTTTTATACTGCGCGATCCTCCATGCGATATTAATTAATCATATATTAAGTGAAAAGGTAAAACTAAAAGTTGTCCTAATTTGAATTTTTAGAACATTTAAATACGTTTATAATAGCAATTTAGTATAAAAGGATGATTTTTCGAGACACCCAGCACCCGCGAAATCAACACTTTTTTTTTTTTTTTTTTACTGTAAAGGGTAAATTGGTCTGGAATATGAATGAAATTAAAGTTATAACTTACAATAAAATTGTCTTATTAAAATTGTTGAAAATGGGCGGTGAATTTTATGAAACTTGGAGTTAACAAGATAAGACTCTATCATAGAGCGCATGAAGTTAGAAAGTAGAAGGAGACCAATAAGAGGCTGTGAACTACAGAACATCAACCCAAAAATAGTACTCGTTTTGTGGCACTAGTGTTCCGAACCTACGCATTAAGTGACCTATTATTTGGATTTCATTTTAACTTTTGATTATAGATGGCAGCACCAAATAATTCAATTTATTTTGATTACAAAAAGTATTAAGGTGCGGAAAATGAGTGTATGGTGAATTCAAAAATCAGACAAAGAGAAACGGAGTACATTCCACATCAAATCAGGCAGTAAAATATCAATATGTAACCCACCATAACAGATTTTAATGAAACTACGTGTGTTTGTTCTTACTATTAAGATATGATCACCAGTAATTTTTTTTTACTCCTTGGTGAAATAGTTTTTGAGAAAAAAATTATCAAAATTTTGAAAAACTGCCGTCAGATGGCATAATATATATATATTATGCCATCTGATCATTGTCTTAATGTGATTTATTTATAAATATACAATTCTGTTTAATTTTTTTAAAAGATAGTTAAAAAAGCAACATTGAATCTGTAAGTAATGTCTTTTACACACACGTGTGTGAAAAAAAAAAGTTATGTTCAAGTTCACCACCAATAATTTTCAAAACTCTACACTACATAAGAATAATTTTAAATAATAAAATAAATTTTCCTAAAGAAAACTTCTTAACATAATTTAGGAACATTTGAATATGAAAATATTATCTATTAATGTAGTGGATTGATTACATATTCAATATATATATATATATTATACACACATACATAGTAAGAAATATATTTGGACAGAATTGGTACAAATAGTGCTATCTCCCCCAACTCCAAGAAATTTGATATTTCAAAATATGTCAGATTTTTTTTTTTTTTTTTTTTTTTTTTAAATAATTAGAAATTACATAAACTCTGAAATAACTTGTCTGATTTGAATAGAATAGAAACATTTGCATTAAATAAACAGTTTAAGCGCACAAATTATCCGTCCTATTGCAATATTCTCAAAATGAGACACATCATCAATGAGTACTTTGGTTAATTTTAAAAATATGAAGAAAAACTTATCAATTATTTCTAGGCTGTCCACAACAAGATTAAAAAAATAAACACCCCCCCCCCCTCTCGAAGAAAGTTCTGACATGGCAACCCTGAGTACAATGTTCAACACTCAATAAAACTTAAAAAATAAAATATATTCAAATGTTAGCAATTACTTTAAAGGAAAAAAGCAATATATTAAAATATAGAAAATAAAATACATTAAAATTTTAGCAATTACTAAAGAACAATATAATTATTAAAATATGTAACTTGCTAAATGTAATATGAATTCTTAATTTAATATAATATAAGCTAATAAAATCATTATTATTATTATTATTATTATTATTTTCAGTATATAAATATTAGACTAAAATTTAATTTCCCACAGAAACAAAAGAAAAGCCCACTTAGTAAAATTTAAAAAATATATTCAAATTTTAGCAATTACTTTAAAGAAAAAAATATATATATATTTATTAAAATATGTAACTTGTTAAATGTAATATGACTTCTTAAAAATAATATGGGCTAATAAAAATCATTATTATTATTATTTTTCAGCATATAAATATTGAGCTAAAATTTAGTTTCCCTCACAAACAAAAGAAACACTCAGTAAAACTTAAAAAATAAAATATATTCAAATTTTAGAAATTACTTAAAAAAAAAAAAAAAAATACATTAATTAAAATATGTAACTTGCTAAATTTAATATGACTTCTTAAATATAATGTAGGCTAATAAATAGCATTATTTTCCTTTTTTTTTTTTCAGTATATAAATATTAGGCTAAAATTTAGTTTCCCACAGAAACAAAGGCAAAATTCAATCAGTAGAACTTAAAAAATAAAATATATTAAAATTTTAGCAATTACTTAGAAAAAAAAGCTATGTATTAATAATAAAAAAAATAGCAAATACATTAAAGGGGAAAAAACAATATATTAATTAAAATATGTAACTTGCTATATAATATGACTTCTTAAATATAATAAGAGCTAATAAAAAGCCTTTTTTTTTAGTATATAAATATTAGGCTAAAATTTAATTTCCCACAGAAACAAAAGAAAAATTCTAAGTCAAGTTATTTTAATGAAAATCTCATGCCTCTGTCAATTAAGATTTAAAACTAACAGATTAACCAAAACATTTTTCATTTCCTTTATAGAAGATGCTTATGATAAAAGCATTATTATGTACCTTTGATTGTAAATCTTGTTACAATGCTTAATATGAAATACTGTAACTAGCCTTACGTTTCTACATTTTGGCATGCTTGTCCTAAAACACTTACAAAGTACCTCAGATTTTGTCAACTAGCAACCTTTTATAATGATTTTTACAATGTTTGCAAACCTTTCAGACAAAGCCTTTAAAAAGCATCTAGTCATTTACATGTTAGGGTTATAAAAATGTTTTAAAAATCGAAAATTGTTATCTGGGTACTTGACTGCTCGGTTATTAAATGTAGCATGTCATAAATATAATCATATTTCAATATCTATTCCACAAATCATCTTCAAATAATTTATGCATAATAAATAGGGTACACAGCTTATGAAAAAAAAATTACTGTTACGCTTATAATATTTTAAATTTGTTTAAAAAATTGTATAATCTGTAAAATTAAAAAAAAATTACAAAAAATAATGAAATTATTAAAAGATCTTTATCAACCAAAGGCGCAGTTTCTATGACGATTTTTTTAACTTTAAATTGTACATAATACTATATTACAACTAGATCTGAAATAAAAATAGTGGGATTTTGGTTGGTTTTAATAAAGTTTAAATCATATTTAAAATTATCAATATTTTCGGCTTTAAAATTTGCTGAATGCATGATCTCTGGTAATACTCTGGTAATATTTATACATTTATGTTTTTATTGATATTATATTTTATGTTCGTTTCTTATGCAAAAAAATATACAATATTGTTTTTTAGTAAAACTATGGGTGTTTCCTAGAACAGAGAGCAATTATCCCTTTACAAAGAAAGAGAAAAATTACTTGCTCCTCAACTTCCAATAGAAATTTTCAAAATGACACTCCCAATCTTTAAATTCATATTTGCATTACTTTGAGCTACCGGTTAAAATGAATACCAATTTTCACTCTTTTGAGATATGGGGCTTCAAAAATATGAAAAATTTGTACCATCAATTATATTTATACCCTAGAAATAACTATATCTAAAAAACTCTTTAAAACTAAATGAGATGTACTTTTGTCATTTTATTCAGTTTTTAATGATCTTTAATTTGATTTATTATTACATCATAATCTTGCTGATAGATGGATTTTTAATATATATATAATCCATTCCCAAACAAATCATTTAAAAACTATTTATTTATATTTAATAAAGCATATATATATTGTTTAAACACTTACAGAGAATACATATGCTAAACTTTATGATGTTACGTCAACAAAATCTAAAAACAAAGAAACTTATTTTACAGTGTGTAGGGAAAATTTAACATCTGCTGTAGTGACAAGAAATTGTTATAACAGTTTTACTTAATTTTGAATGAATGAAAAAAGCGTACATGTTTATATTTTATTGGAGTACAGGTGAAAATTTCTCAAAGACATGCCTATCTCAACAACATCTCAGTAAATCACATTCACACTACAGCTGATTTTATTCTTATTGATCTTTCCGTTTTTATGACAGATGGTCATGAATGAATTAGTTTTGTTAGAAGTGTCATTGCAGCCAGCATATTAAGTTCTCTGATTTTTTTTTTTATTTCTTTTTATTGACTCGATAAACAACCCACATTTAAAGTTATCATTAGATGTATTTTGAGTTAAAAGCTGATTTTTAAAATCATTATGTTGTTCAATTATTATTATCTTCTTAAGATAATAAGTTGTTATTAAAAATTTTTAATGTAGCTTATTTATTATTTGAACTGAAAGCATTTTGCAATATGAGCGATTTTAAGTCGGCTGTTGAGCAGTGCAGTGTTGGTAAAGGAACTGGGACTATGTGTCATAAAAGTAGCTATACACGCGAGGCGAAAATAAGTGTAATAGAATCCATTGCAACTACAGGCAAGCAGACTTTGTCTCTAAGGAGTGGTGTGAGTGCCGATTTATTAACTGATATCTGTGAACATCATAGAATATTTTACTTACAAAAATCTGAATTTTACCAAATATATTGTTTTGATCCTTTCAAACGTCATAAGAAAAAAATTACAAAAACTCTCCGGAATGTAAGCTTAGATTTCTCAGAGGAAGTTAACAAATTTCCTGTTTTTATAAAAGCAGTTCCTGGGCAAAAAATACAGAAATTGCAAAAGCTAAATACAGACACTAATCTTGAAAAGCTGGATACTGATAGTGATAGTGACCAATGTGTAGATTGCATAGCAACATCAGTTGAAAAGAAAGAAACTCTTACTTCTCTTAATTCATGTCTAACAGGCATGGGAGAGTCTCCTCTAAAATTTAACAAAAAACAAGAAATAATAATCTGCATACTTTATTTGTCACTTATAAGTTATTTGAAACCTATTTAGTGATTTCATATTGAAATTACTTTTTTTAATGCACTCTCTTGAAATCTGTGACAGTGACTTAGGGGAAATGGCATGCAATGACTCTGCTTGATTTGATTTGGAATGTCCCTCAAAATATTTTAAAATAAGAAATACTACTAAAAACACCCAAAATCCCATTATTTTTATTTCATAATCAGGTAAAGGACACCTTTAAGTATAATCCTCAGCAAAAATAAATTTTATAGAAACTGCGCCTTTGGTTGATAATGCTCTTTTTATTAATTCATTATTTTTTATTAAAAAAAATCACGATTTCAAAGTTTAAAATTTTTTTAGACAAACTTAAAATATTATAAGCATACCAGTAATTTTTTTTCATAAGCTGCGTACCCTATTTATTATGCATAAATTATTTGAAGCTGATTTGTGAAATAGAAATAGAAATATGATTATATTTATGACATGCTACATTTGAAAACCGAGCAGACAAGAATGCCAACTGACGGCAGTTTTTCAAAATTTTGGTGATTTTTTTCTCAGAAACTATCTTACCAAAGAGTAAAAAAAAAGTACTGGTGATCATATCTTAATAGTAAGAACAAACACACGCATTTTCATTAAAATCTGTTATGGTGGGTTACAGGCCTGCCTGAACTGACATGGAATGACTCAAACAAAAATTCCACCTTAATTACATGATCAATAAATATGTATGAAAATAAGAAAAATGCTGGTTGACAAAGATATAGGTTTTGTTTTTTCTTTTTTAATTTTAGTTCATAGCAAAAAGCATAAATTTCTAATCTGCATTTAATTCTTTCTGGTAAGATTTGATCATGAAAATTGTGGATTAGAAAAAATATTTTTTTCACCAAAAAAAAAAAAAAAAAAAAAAAAAAAAAACATATTGCACTATTTTATGATTCTTGCATTTTGTCGATAAAAATAATACTCTTTGATTTTTCCCCTACAACAGAGATTATGTAAACTACAATTTAAAATACAGAAATTTAAACTTTAAATCTGTACATAAGGTACTGTACATAAGTACCATTAATAACATAATTCTAAGGCATTTTCCCGTCAGCCCACTATAGGTGATAAATCGGAAAATCTGGAGGCACTGCAGTGCCTCCGCCAAGTCGAGAGAGGACAGCCGTAAGCATACTTTTCTGGAAGCAACTCAGGGCACTTTTGACCCCCCCCCCTCCCATATCTCCGCGCTGGAGTATCCCAAATATTTGAAACTTCGTTTTTCTAGAGTATTTGGCACACAGGACCAACATTTAAAATTACAACTTTCTGTCTTTTCTAGTTCAGACGATATATGAACTCAAACATTCGATTTTTTGTCACTCACTCACTCGTTCACGCGTCATCAAAATGATTAGGTAGATCCCGTAGCCCTAGAAACTTGACATTTGGAAAAAAAAGGTAGTGTTTAGGATACAAAGAAAGGAAAAATTATAAAATCCGGAACATTCGAAAATTCAACAAATTCCATCAATATTGAAAATTGAAAATGACGGAGAAACCTTTTATATGCAGTTAATTAATCTCCATGTGCAGCGAACGATTGAAAAACATGTTAAAAACCAGACCCCAATTAACTATAAGTACTTTAAGTGACAACCGCAGATGCAAAACAGTGAATAAAACCAGAGACTGTCGAAACTAACTAAGTGGAGAGATACTGCAGATCTCCCTCCTTAAATCTACAGCTGTTTGTCCCGCGCGTGTGCACAGAACTCAAATAACAATCTCCCTTCAGTTTCCAAAATGTATCCGGGCAGTTAAGACGCTCTTGTATATATATGATGTAAATATATTTTAATATAATGTAAAATTGGAGCACTTATACGCAGCCTCCAAAACGCGATTTTAAACATGTACATCTAGCCAAGAATTATATTATATTCAAAGGAAAATGAATCCTCTGCTCATTTCACACAATTGTTATTTTCTACTAATACTATTTCTTATTAGTCCAATATAAGTGAATCAATGGATAAGATAAATATCGCTACAACACTTTGGATTACTGTGGATATTATTTGGCGCAAAAAGGAAAATTTCCGGTAAGCTGAACAAACTTCTTTAACATATCAAAAGATGAAAATGTATATTAAATTTGAAGACTGATTTAACTATTTATAAAAATAAGAAAATTAATTACGCTACCGACGGTTCCCCTAACAAAGATTATGAAAGACTGAAAAAAGAATATCCCAGTATTAAAAAAAAAAAAAAAAAAAAAAACGATAATTTAACAAATTTCTAAAAATATAATAATAAATAAAAGAACACTAAAAAAGTAATAATGAATGCGATAAAAGAAAATACTCAATTTATTGAGAAACTCAATTCTACGAATTATAGTACATGGAAGTTCAAGATGCAGATGTTCCTGATTAAAGAGGAACTCGACGATATTATAGTATAAGATCCACCGGATCCAGCAGATCCCGCATGGCACAAAAAAGATCGCAAGACTAGAGCTCTAATAAACCTAAGCATTGATGACTCTCAAATCGTAAATGTAAAAAACTTAGATACTGCCAAATTAACATGGGAAGCTCTGAAAAATATACATGAGAGAAGCAATTTATCTAGTAAGCTTTACCTGTTACGGAAACTATACAGTACTAAATTAGCTGAGGGTGCAAACATGATCACGCATATCACTAATATCTTGCAAATTATAGATAAACTTAATGCCATTGGAGAAAATATTAGCGATTCACATATTTCCGCGCTATTTCTGTGTTCTCTTCCCCCCAGTTACAATACTTTGATAACTGCGTTGGAGGCGAGACCAGAAAATGAGCTCACCCCTGATTTTATCAAAAACAAATTAACGGATGAATATAATCGTAGACATGAAATGTCAGAACAATCACATAGCGGATATAACAACAACGAGAGAGCATTTAAAACAAATAGGATATATACACACACTGAAAATAGAAGAGAACAAAAATATTGTAACAACTGTAAAATGAAAAATCATTCCACTTACGAATGCTGGCACTATAAGAGCAGAAACACGGTACAATCCGAAAATCCTCGTAACAATCAATTCAAAAATAAAAAGAATTTCTCATCTTCATTATGTTATGAAAAGACCAAAACTCGTAGAGAAAATAAAATTCCAAACGAAAGAAAATACGCAAATGATCAAACGCAAAATAAAGCATTAATCACCGAAAAAGTAGGCAAAAATAACTGGATTCTCGATTCAGGATCTACCTCGCACATTTGTAATGATAAAAGCCTATTTAGTAAATTTATTGATTACAATAAAACTTCAGTAACGATCGCGAATGGTAATAAACTGACAGCGTTAGGTTCAGGAGAAGTTTTTATAAAAACATTAACCCCCGAAGGAAAAGAAAAACTAACGAAATTACGCGAAGTGCTTTATGTCCCAGACTTAGAGTCAAACCTAATTTCGGTTAGTAAAGCCGCTAAAAACGGGTGTAAATTAATCTTCGACGATAATAAATGCGATTTGATCTTTGATGAAGAAATATATATTAGGGTGAAAAATGAGAAAAATTTATACATTATTGAGGAAATGGACGATGTGGAAGAACCACAAAATTATGTAAACATAACGTATAACTGTGACAGCAAACAATGCATAGATCTCTGGCATCGCAGACTCGGTCACAGAGATTATGACGCGATTAAATCTATAATAACAAATCAACTTGCGGACGGAATAAAGATAGGAAAATGTAAACATCAAAATAAAACATGCGTAACTTGTATCGAAACTAAATTAACTAACATGCCGTATCCTAAATCAGCAACAAACCGAGCTACTAATATCGTGGATTTGATCCATAGTGACGTATGTGGTCCTTTAGATACACCGACTTTAGGCGAAAAAATTTATTTTATGACTCTTATTGATGACTATTCCCGATATACTACGATATATTTATTATCTAAAAAGAGCGAAGTTGCTGAAAAGATAAAAGAGTATATAACGATGATATACAATTAGTTCGGTAAAAAACCTAAGGAAATTAGATCGGATAACGGTCGTGAATATGTAAATCAAGAGATAGATGAATACTTAAAACAGAACGGAATTTTACACCAATTGACTGTCCCGCATAATCCGAGCCAGAATGGAGTTGCGGAGAGAAAAAATAAAAGTTTATTAGATATGACTAGAAGCATGCTATCACAAGCAAAATTAAGCAAACATTTTTGGGGTGAAGCCATAAACACTGCAACATATTTACAAAACCGACTCCCAACTAAAGCAAACAACAACAGAACACCTTACGAATTATGGAAAGGAGTTAAACCGAATTTAAAACACTTAAGAACATTCGGTTGTAAAGCGCTATTTTACGTCGATAAAGTAAATAGAGGAAAACTCGATAACAGGGCACAAACCGGAACGTTCGTAGGTTATGACACACGATCGACTGGTTATAGAATTCACACACAAGGAAAACAAATTATAATAGCGAGAACGGTAAAATTTCTTGAAAATGAAAATGTACACTCAGATAACATTGAGGAGATACAAAACACCACAAAAACATCAGATGACAATACACAATTACCGGATAGACATGAAAATCACTTAGAAATAAAACTTGACAGTGAGGAGACACCATCCGTGCCCAAACAGCAACCAATTGAACCAAGAAGGTCTAATAGGACAAATAGAGGCGTTCCTCCTGACAGATATCTTTGTCTCATAAATAGTTCATCTGAAAACATTCCCGAAAATTGGGAAGATATCGAAAAAATGAAAAATACTAATGATAAACAAAATTGGATAAAAGCAACACAAAATGAAATACAATGCCTAAGAAAAAATAACACTTGGACTTTAACAGATCCACCACCCGGAACAAAAATTATCGGCTCAAAATGGACTTTTAAACTAAAAAAGGACAATTTAGGAAATGTTCAAAGCTATAAAGCGCGTTTAGTAGCACAAGGATATAGTCAAAGATTCGGTATTGACTATGATCAAACTTTCGCACCTGTAGTTTCGCACGCTACAATACGTGCATTTCTCATCTCTGCATTGCACAAAAATTTGAACGTGAAACATGTTGACATAACCACAGCATTCTTGCATGGTGAATTAACTGAAACTGTTTATATGAGTCAATCAGACGGGTATATTAAACCCGGCGATGAAAGAAAAGTTTGTAAACTTCAAAAAGCCATCTACGGTCTTAAGCAAGCAGCAAAGGCCTGGTACACCAAAATATCGGAAACACTCACAAACAATAATTTCATACAGAGCAAAAATGATCCATGTCTGTACTTTAAATCAAATCAAGAAAATCCGATATACATCATCATTTATGTAGATGATATCCTAATAGCAGGAAAGGACAGTGATATCGAAGAAACAATAAACCAACTTAAGAAAGAATATGAACTAAAAAACTTAGGAGAAGTGAATAATTACCTAGGCATAAACATTAATAAAATCAACGATACATATTACCTAAATCAAAACAATAAAAACAGGAACTAGTGAAAAAACTGAATTTAAACGACATGAAACCTCATTACACACCCATGATTGCTGGATTCAACAGACTTGAAGACGACGATAATCTTTTACCTAATAACACGAAATATCGACAAGCGACAGGCACATTACTTTACATATCAACAATCACGCGTCCTGACATATCTGCAGCAGTAAACATATTATGTCGTAGAAACGAAACACCACGCCAAAAGGACTGGTCAGCAGTAAAAAGAATCATTTCATACCTCAAAACTACAGAAAATTTGAATTTAACTCTTAGCGCAAACAGCAAGCCCATCCTAACAGCATACGCCGATGCAGACTGGGCTGGTGACTTGAAAACACGTAAATCAACGTCAGGAAATCTATTCATGCTAGGAAAATCACCGATTTACTGGATTACAAAAAGGCAAAATTGCATTGCACTTTCGTCAGCCGAAGCTGAATACGTTTCAGCTAGCAACGCAGCACAAGAATTAAGTTGGATAACAAACTTGCTAAGCGACCTCAACATTCCACAAAAACTACCCATCACGATATTTGAGGATAATATGTCCTGTATAAAAATGACTGAAAACGATAAAGATACTAAGCGATCCAAGCATATCGACATACGTTTCCACAACATCAAACTTATGAAAGAAGAAGGAAAAATCGATCTACAATACTGCCCCAGTGAAGAAATGATAGCCGACACTCTCACGAAGCCCACTCCCAAGCCTGTGTATGAAAAACACCGTAAGAAACTGAATATTCAACCATTCCCCACACAGGAGATTACGGGGGAGTGACGGAGAAACCTTTTATATGCAGTTAATTAATCTCCACGTGCAGCGAACGATTGAAAAACATGTTAAAAACCAGACCCCAATTAACTATAAGTACTTTAAGTGACAACCGCAGATGCAAAACAGTGAATAAAACCAGAGACTGTCGAAACTAACTAAGTGGAGAGATACTGCAGATCTCCCTCCTTAAATCTACAGCTGTTTGTCCCGCGCGTGTGCACAGAACTCAAATAACAATCTCCCTTCAGTTTCCAAAATGTATCCGGGCAGTTAAGACGCTCTTGTATATATATGATGTAAATATATTTTAATATAATGTAAAATTGGAGCACTTATACGCAGCCTCCAAAACGCGATTTTAAACATGTACATCTAGCCAAGAATTATATTATATTCAAAGGAAAATGAATCCTCTGCTCATTTCACACAATTGTTATTTTCTACTAATACTATTTCTTATTAGTCCAATATAAGTGAATCAATGGATAAGATAAATATCGCTACAACACTTTGGATTACTGTGGATATTACTTGGCGCAAAAAGGAAAATTTCAGGTAAGCTGAACAAACTTCTTTAACATATCAAAAGATGAAAATGTATATTAAATTTGAAGACTGATTTAACTATTTATAAAAATAAGAAAATTAATTACGCTACCGACGGTTCCCCTAACAGAAAATAACACGATCTTGTAGTCTTAGAAACTTAAGATTCAGTGTGAAGGTAGTGTTTAGTATCCAGAAAAAGAAAACATCAAAAACACCAAAAAAATCGAAAGCAAAATTGAAAAAATCGAAAATTTTCAAATAATCCGATTTTGTTGCGCTAGAAACTTGGAATTCGGAATAAAGGTAGTATTTAGGATGCAAAATAAGAAAAATTAAAAATTCCGGAAAATTCGAAAAAACAAATTCAAAAATTCGAAAAAAATTGAAAAAATTAAAATAATTTGATTTTTTAGCCTTAGAAACTTGAAATTCGCAATAAAGATAGTGTTTAGGATTCAGAATAAGTTAAAATGAAAAACGCAATAAAATTCGAAAATAAAATCAAAAAATCGGAAAAATCGAAAAATAAGGAAAATTTGAAAATAATTCGATTTCATAGCGCTAGAAACTTGAAATTTGGAATAAAGGTAATACATTTAAGATACTAAATAAGAAATAATTAAAAAATATGGATAATTAAAAAAATACCCATAAGTTAGTGCAGACGATATCTGAACTCAAAGTTTCGATTTTTTGTCACTCACACACTCACTCACTCTCGCGTCATCAAAAAGATTGGGTAGATCCCGCAGCCACAGAAACTTAAAATTTGGAATAAAGCTAGTGTTTTGGATACAAAGAAAGGAAAAATTATAAAATCCGGAAAATTTACAAAAAAAAAAAAAAAAAAAAAAAAAAAAAAATCGAAAATTAAAAAAAAAAATGAACAAAATTGAAAATTGAAAATAACACGATCTTGTAGTCTTAAAAACTTAAAATTTGGTGTGAAGGTAGTTTTAGAATTCAGAAAAAGAAAACATCAAAAACACACACACAAAAAAAATTTGATAATAAAATCGAAAAATCGAAAAAAATCGAAAACTTTCAAATAATCCAATTTTGTTGCGCTAGAAACTTGGAATTTGGAATAAAGGTAGTATTTAGCATGCAAAATAAGAAAAAAATAAAAAAATCCAGAAAATTCGAAAAAAAAAATCACAAATTCGAAAAAAAATTGAAAAAAATTAAAATAATTTGATCTTTTGGCCTTAGAAACTTAAAATTCGCGGTAAAGATAGTGTTTAGGATTCAGAATAAGTTAAAATAAACACGCAATAAAATTCGAAAATAAAATAAAAAAATCGAAAGAAATCGAAAAATAAGGAAATTTTGAGAATAATTCGACGCTAGAAACTTGAAATTTGGAATAAAGGATTTAAGATACTAAATAAGGAAACATTAAAAAATATGGATAATTAAAAAAAAAAAAAAGAAAGAAAGAAAAAGAGAGAAATTGAAAATAATATGATCTCGTAGTCTTAGAAACTGAAAAATTGGTGTAAAGGTAGTGTTTAGGATTCAGAAAAAGAAAAAATTAAAAACACAACAAAAATTGAAAAAAAAAAAAATCGAAAAAAAAAAAAAAAAAACGAAAATTTGAAAATAATTCGATTTTGCAAATCTAGAAACTTAAAATTTGGAATAAAGGTAGTATTTAGGATAGAAAAAAAGAAAGAAAGAAAAAATCTGTAAAATTCGGAAAAAAAAAATCGAAAAATTGAAAAAAAAATCGATTTTGTAGCTTTAGAACTTAAAATCCGGCGTAAACTTATTGTTTAAGATACAGAAAAAGGAAAAATTAAAACACATTAAATTCGAAAATAGAATAAAAAACTCGAAAAAGATCGTTAATTTCAAAATAATTCGATTTTGTAGCGCTAGAAACTTGAAATTTGTAATAAAGGATACAAAATAAGAAAAAATTAAAAAATCCAGAAAATTATAAAAAAAATTCGAAAAAATCAAAAATTGAAAATAATTTTATTTTGTAGTCTTAGAAACTTAAAACTTGGTGTAAAGGTAGTATTTACTATTCAATAAAAGGAACAATTAAAATATTCGTTAAATTCGAAAATAAAATCGCAAAATCGAAATATCTTTAAGAAATCGAAAAATCGAAATATCTTTAAGAAATCGAAAAATCGAAATATCTATAAGAAATCGAAAATTCGAAAACAATTTGATTTTGTACTCCTAGAAACATTAGTTTTAAGATAATTGTCCTATTAGCTAGTACAACGCCCCTAATTGTTTTATGTTATTTCCCCCGTATTATGGTTTTCTTTTCTTTCGTTTACGAATTTCGTTATAGAAAAGTTCCGCTATAGACTGGCTACGATATAGGCGATTTCTTTATAGACAGGTTTGTTTTCTTTCACAGGTTGTACTCTATTTACTTCACATATGAAATATGGATTGTTAAATGATGTTAGCCACACAAAAATTTTCACAGCTCCCCCTACCCTCCCGACATTACTGGCTGGTTATGGTTTGATAGTCCTTTCTAAATAAAATCATGGTGATTCCAAGATTCACTTGATTTATCTCTAAATTGAACCTAAATGATCCTAAGAAGACGGATCAAATAATTACTATATTGGCATGATAATCAGGTAACTTAGAATTAAAATCGAAAAATCAATAAATTTATAAAAAGTCGAAAATTTGAAAATAATTCGATTTTGTGGTCCTAGAAGCTTGACATTTGGCAGAAAGGCAGGGTTTAGTACACAAAGTAAGGAAAAATTAAAAAATCCGTAAATAATAAGAAAAAGACTAAAAAAAAAACGAAAAAAAAAAAAAAAACATCGAAAAAAGGAATATAGTTTGATTTATTGGAAAATTTTGGAAATTTTAATTTTGGCTTTCTTTTTATACTAAAAAGTTCTTTTATGTTAAATATCAAGTATCTAGGGCTGCGAGTAATATCTCAGATGGATAGCATTTATCCTGGAAGCAATTGAGAGTACTTTTGACACTCCCCCTCCCATAACTTAGTGCTTGCTTAGGAACCTGAAATCTCTTTTTATCTACAGTACTTTGTAAACGAAACTAAAGCTTCAAATTTTTGATACCTGTAAATAATAAGGACGGAGTGTGGGCTTAGCGAAAATCAGTGGATGATCTCCAAAAAGAACCCAAAATCAATAAAAGGAGGATTACTTACAAAAAAGAAGTGAAATCTCATCAAAAAGTCACCTGTAAAAAATGCAGCCAAGTCTCGTAACTCATTTACCGTAAAAAAGTACTGAGATCGTATAAAGCCAAGTTTAACTATCTTATTAACTCTGAAATTTTCATTCACAAATCACTCCTAGTCTCTACATCTTTAGTTAATTATTATTTTGTGACTTGGCAATTATGCAGCACAGGGAAGTTATTACACCTTACTATGTTATGGGATGGGATGGGATAATTTAATTAAGGGAAATTATATACGCACAGGTAAGTTATTACACTTTAATATGTTATAGTATTATTTGATTAAGACTAACTATATACATCACATTCTCGTGCTACGTAATTGCCAAGTCACGAAATAATATTTAACTAAAGATGTAGAGACTAGGAGTGATTTGTGAATGAAAATTTCAGATTTAATAAGATAGTTAAACTTGGCTTTATACGATCTCAGTACTTTTTGCGGTAAATGAGTTACGAGACTTGGCTGCATTTTTTACAGGTGACTTTTTGATGAGATATTCTTTACGGTTACAATAGTATGGTTACAATTGTATGCGAGTAACAACAACAATGGATTTAATTATGCGCTATATCTTAAAAATTGGCTGAGATATGGCAGTTTGAAATTCTAGGGTGGCTGAGATTTTGAAACAATCTGATATTTGTTATGCTGTAACTCTCGTATTTATGAACCGATATGAATGTGATTGCTCATGTGTACAGAACATACCATGGTCTCGACCGAGTTCGTTGGCCAGCTTCATGCGCCATCTTGTTTCAAAATAGCGGCCAGTTAATTTTTTTTTAATTCAAAAAGATGTATTTAAAAAAAGTAATTGAAAAAGTTGTTGTTGTTAAGTGTTAGATCGTGATACAAGGATTCTGGAACATTTTATGTTTTGGCTATATCTTAAAAAATGGGTGTGAGATATGGCAGTTTCAAATTCTAGGTAGCTGGCATTTTGAAAAAATCTGATTTTACTTACCCATCATACGTAGTATAGGGTAAGTCTTGCAATCGTGCAAAAATCGAAAAAAAATTTTTGACGGATTTACACGTTTCTCAGACACAGGAGATTCCGAAAAACATATTTTTAGAAAAAAAAATTTGCCGTCCGTCCGTCTGTCTGTGTGTGTGTGTCTGTAAACGCTCTATCTCCTGAACAAATTGACATAGAGACTTGAAATTTGGTATGTACTTAGTATGTAATAATGGGAAGAAGCTTATTGAATTTCAGTAACCTCGATTATCCGGAACTATTTTTTTTTGGACTAAAATATTCGTTCTGATAAAAGGTATAAAATGAGCTCGCGCCGCCAGGAGCCCACGGGGGTCGCCGGCTCGCGTTCCGACCATCGCTCCCAAGTCTCTAAACGACTTATATCGCACCAGAGGCTTTGTCTCGCCTCGGCGCTGCAATCGGCCTGGGGCCGCTCCCCACTGCGGACCCCCAGCCAATTTACCAAGTGTCGACGAACTGGTCGTTACGAAAGCAACCCTGCTCATGGGAAACTTCCGCATGGGACATACACCTGATGAACCGCCAAGGAGCCCCCGACGACTTCGCTCGCGAAACCCCATAAGGGGAAACGATCGCTAGGTCACATGTCGAGATACCTCGACGGCTCTTGCTTTTTCACGGCTTCCGAACATTGACATGCATAGAGGGGCAAGCAACTAGTCTCATCGGTCGTGAGGTTCACTAAAAAAGAGCGGAAGGCGCCTCTCTCCGACCCAGGACCACGAGGAAATTCGGTCCTTTCCCATAGGAGGGATTCGGATAGGTTGTCACTCGCCAAAGAAGAACCCGCGAGGAATTTATTACCCATCAGGCGAGCCCAGTTTGATTCCAAGCGACCCGGTTCCTTTTGGGAGATCATCCACATAGCATATCACTCAAAAAACGGAAGGATCCTAAAGAAACCACTATCGGACTCTAGAGGACGTGGATAAAAATTTTCGAAATTGTTTATTTTTAAGGAGTAAATATAAAAGACTATTAAAAAAAAAACATAAATATTGCATAAAGAATGAAGTTGATCGTATAATTAGTTGCCGAGATATATGGAATTATATTTTCCACACTCTTCGATTTTTCGTGACCCTGTATTTCATTCAAATTACAATTCAAAGATGTATTTTAATTGGAAAAGAGACGCTTAATCCGACGCAGTAAACTGTTAGTTAACATGATTATCAATTTTGGAATTATAAGGATGTTTCTTTTACGCAATTCAGTAATAGAGCATGTAAAGCTTATGACGTCATCAAGCCACCATTTTATTCGAATTGCAATGCATTTTATCAATAGTTTACACATGTTTTACTTTCATATTTTATATTATGTATATCCATGATGGGTAAGTATTACGGTGCCCCCCCCCCCACACCCCCAATGACTAGTTTGTTATGCTGTAACATTCATGCTGAAATTCGCATTCAATCAGTATTAACGAAAACCGGGATTGAATCTTCTATAATCGGGTTCCAAGCATTCTAGCTTCAGATGTTTGAGTAAAATGAGGTGAATTTTTAAAAACAGGGATTATGAAAGCTACCTTTTCCTCCCGGTACAGGCCATAAAGAACTTTTTTTTTAAAGACTATTTATACTTTTATACTTATTTTAAAATAATAGCAATATTTTTTTTGTGAGTGGAAATTACCGGTTTGTCGGATTTCTACATCCAGTATAAAATTTTTAAACGGTTTTGCTTGTTTGTTGGAAAACCACTGTTACCTCTTTTTACCAAGCAGCAGTGCAAAAGGAGTACTAAGAATAATTTCTATATTCTGAGTTTCCTGATGTTCAAAATAGTTTCGTTTTAATGGAATTCATTGTTTACAGTTACAGTGGAACTCCAGATATACGTTACCTGAGTTGTACGTTTCCCTCAGTTATACGTTTCAACTCAGCGGTCCCGACCACTTGCCATTTAAAATTAGCTGAGTTATACGTTTTGAATTACACATTTCCCTCAGTTATACGTTACGTTTTTGCCTCTCCGGACGAATTTATTTTTCATTTATCCATTTTGAAACCGGAAACACTAACGACGCGGTCGAGGAGTCTGATTTGAAAGATCCCACTCAAACTTCAGAGCTGATGTGAAAGCTTTTGACGTAGTAAATCGGTTCGTCAGTAGTAAAAGCAATAACCATAAGGCGGCTGTATTATTAACAAACATGCGAAATTTACTTTTCAGTGTCGGCTCTGCCGAAAAGAAACAACCGAAGATTAGTGATTATTTCAACAAGATTCCATAAACTACTGAAATGTCTTTTGATAAATGATTTATATGCCAAGGCGATTCCAACGATTTCTTTTAAGTACTCTATGTGTATTAAACATAATTTTAATAAATCTTTTAAGATAAAATAAGTTCATGTGTACTTCTCTTATGTTCTTTTTTTCTTCTCATTTCTATTTCCAAAAATTTATGTCATGGGTGCAGTACTACTTAGGAAACTTCTGTTTTCAATATAAAAGGTAGCAAACACCTCAGCGGATCAAAGTTTTCATGATATATTTTAAAAATTGTTCCGGTAAACCATTAATTGAGTTGTACGTTTTACTGAGTTATACGTTTCGTTTGTCCGGTCCCGGGCAAAACGTATAACTGGAGTTCCACTGTATATCATCTAATGGTGAATTTTGTTAGAAAATAAATTATCACCCCCTCTCCTTCTGAAAAAAACCTTACAACACCGATTTTAACTTAACGGGCATTATACCGGCATCCCCTCTTAAAACTTATATTACAACAACAGAAACAGCTATATTTGTGCATATTTAGAATACGGATTTTCATGTAATAAACAAATGCGAAAATGTAATGATTATGACATAAATCATTTTCTTGTGATTTATAATCCCATAAATTATTATCTTACCGTTTAACAGTGTTTGAAGCACGTAGCAGAAATTTTATTGTTTCAACCAGTATCTCCAATTAATAATTTCGGGGTAAATTTCCTTAACACATGCAACAGAAATATATCATGAAGATTATAGTTTCGAAATAGTGGCATGAACGATAAAATTTACCCTATACGCTCCGAGCCTTGTTTTAATCATCAGTATCTCAACTATTGTCATTATGTTTCGTTTCTCTTTCGTTCTCCATCAAGCACGTATGACTGTTTTCATACAGATAAAGTAAACTTCAAAACAATTAAATTATCTTTTGTAAAAACCCATTTTTTCATATAAAAATATATTTTCTGTCATTAAAACTCCCTGACGCGTAAAAGCGCAACAGTTGTTACTAAGGTCTGAGATTTTAAAGTAAAACCTTTTCTGCAATCATGGCTTTGCCTTTAAATCTTCAAGAATGCCGAGTGATTTCAATAATTTTAAGAGTACTTCAGATAGTAAGTATTTCAGTTATCCTTGTTATTACTTACCCATCATACATAGTATATTACTTACCCATCATACGTAGTATAGGGTAAGTCTTGTAATCGTTTTGGAAATCGAAAAAAAAAAATTTGACGGATTTACACGTTTCAGATACTGGAGATTCCGAAAAACATATTCTTAGAAAAAAAAAAATCGCCATCCGTCTGACTGTGTGTCTGTAAATGCTCTATCTCCCGAACAAATTGAGATAGAGACTTAAAATTTGGTATGTACATAGTATGTAATAATGGGAGGAAGTTTATTGAATTTCAGTAACCTCGATTATACGGAACTATTTTTTTCGGACTCTCGAAATATTCGTTCTGATAAAAGGTAATATAAAAATTTTCGAAATTGTATTTTTTAAGGAGTGAATATAAAAGACAATAAAAAAAAAATAAATTTTGCATTAAGAATAAAGTGGATGTTTTATTTTCATGTTTTATAGTATGCATATCCATGATGGGTAAGTATTACGGTAGCCGCCAACGACTAGTTTATATACAGTAAAATACTATTACGCGTCTCTCAAGGGACCGCTGAAAAATTATGTATAAAATATATATAAACTGAAAATTTTGGTTTAAAATGTAACCAGTGCGAGGCTTTCGCAGTGCAATCTTTGAAAATTTCTGCTGATACTTGTTCATTAATTTTTAATTAACAGCAGCTTTTTATCAAGCAACGTGTTTTAACGAAATTTGAGTGTATTACGTCAAAAATCGTTGAAAAACTTGTCGTATTCATCGTTGCAAGCAGCGTGTTTTAACGAAATTTGAGTGTACAATGTCAAAAACTGTTGAAAAACTTGTCGTATTTATCGTTCCTTATTCATCGTTGTGCATCTATGTACGTGCATAGAAAAGTTGGAAGTTGACATTGGAAATAAAATATATATGAGTGGACCCGTGCAAGAGCTTCGCACTTCAGTCTAATATTTTTCAGTAATATCTAATATTTTTTAGACGCAGGTTTAAACTTCTAAAGTAAAAGTAAAGGTTAAAATGTCTGCAAACAACATTAACCAAGCCAGACTATCATCTCATTTATTTCGTCAAAGTTACAGTAAAAAATGATCTAAAACAGTCAGAAGCCAGTTCAAAAACCTTTCGAACGATACCTCATTTCTCGTTCTGCGTTTTGTAAATGCATAGAAAAAGGGATGTTGACAACAGAAATAATATATATTATTTTTAAGTTAAGTGAAATGTCGAGCAACCAAAGTCTTTTAACGAATATTCAATATTCAATGTCAGATGTGGGCAAAAAATCCTGTCCAGTGATACCTCATTCATCGTTGCACGCTACATATTAGTTGAGAAAAAAGGATGTTGACAACATAAATAATATATATGATAGATTCAATTTAAAATTTAAATCTCCTTACTCTGTGGGCTTTTTAACTCTCGATTTACTATCTGTATCTTACAGATACAAGGTTTAGACTTAATGTTGCAATAAGTTTATTTAAAGTTTTGTTACTCATAAATTTTCATAATGATATTCATATATTCTTTTTAGTTTTTGTGATTAAAGGGGAAAGGGCATATATTTCTAGTCAATTACTAATTTTCCTCCCAAATATCGATGTGTAAAATGTATAAATATGGAAATTATGTCATGTATCTCACAGATACAACGGTAACATGATAACGTAAGTTTTTAACAGTTTCCAACCTAGTTGAAAAGTGTTTATGTCTTCGGTTTGTCTGTCCGTCTGTCCGTTCTCTAACTCCCGTAAATATGCTCGGATTGCCCTGAAATTTTTGTATTTCATTGTCGTTATCTATAGCATGTTCCTTATTTCAACTGAAATGTGTAGCACTTATAGTTCTTGTTAGTGAAACTGAGAAAGAATACCATTCATTTTGTTCGATTGTTCAGTGGCGATGGTGAACAGTAGATGTCGCCACCACATGGAAGCATCAATCTGGAATCGCATTGAACTCTGAAAAAAAAAAGACTTTGGACTCTGCCGTAAAAAGTGCTGTATAAACATTTTTTTTTTATTCGATCGGACTCAAAAACTTATATACGTGTAAATGCTTTTTTCACATCACGCTGGCTTTTTATGGCCAAGCCTCTGTTAAGAAATACTTAATTTTATTAATATCTGGAAGCGTATGTGCTCCATATTTGTGATTTAATTATTGTGTGTTTCAAAGGTATATCCTTATTTTCATCCTTTTCATCATCCGTTTCAACAATAACATTATTTAATCAAGATTCAAAGATCGCCAACCATTATCGGATAATCCATTACTATAATAATAAAAATATTAATCAATCATCACTATCATTTCAGCTGTCAATAATGAGCAGCTACTAGCTATCTATGAAGAAAAAACAAGGTAAGGAATTATTATTTCCTTTTAATTGTTGAATATAAATATCCTAGTTATAAGCATAACGAATCTTGTGTTTAAATTCTGCATTAAGCTACCGAGAGCATTATATTTCATTATTATTAACAACAGTTCTCTTACAGGAACACTCAAAAGAATTCCGTTACATTACGGTCTATGGGGAAAAATAATTTGCGGTTTATTTTAATGATGTTACACAATTTCAAACACATTGTAATTGATATATATCACTAAGGTGCATTACAAGAAGCTTAATATGGAATAGGGTGTGCATAGCACTTATAGTTAATTTACAGGGACACTCAAAAGAATTCTGTTACATTACGTCTATGGAGAAAAATCGTTTGCGTTTATTTAAATAATGTTTCACTATTTTAAACGCATTGAAATTTATATATATCACCAAGGTGCATTACAAGAGGCTTACTACAGAGTATTGCGTGTATAGCAGTCATCGCTCATTTACAGGGACACACAAATTATTCTCTACTGTCTGTTAATAATAATTCCTGGAAGTGTGTTTTAAGTTGCTGAACGCGATTTTAAATTTAGCTCACTTTTTGTCTGTTACTTGGTGTGTATAAATTCTGTAGATCATATACAGGGCAGCACAAAAGTTCGCGAACACATTTCCGTTTATTGACAGAAACTCCAAAAGGAGAATTTTAAACTGTGCTACCCGTTTCCTAACTGAACTAAAATTTAGCATCCTATGTAGTATATATACAAATCTATAGATCCTATACAGGGCTGAATAAAAGTATTCGGATATTTTTCCGATTGTTGTATACGTTGGAAATATATGTTGGGAATTCCTGAAATTACGTTTTTAAATATGTTATGTGTTTTCCAAATTGTTTAATTAGATGTTATCTTTCAGCTTATTAAACGGTAATGATTTGTAAAATTATTTTGGAAGCGTTGGAAAGTGTTACATAATCTATGCTTGATGCATGATTTTTCGTTCTTGTTTTAGGTTAGTAATCGAGAGTTAAGAAACTTTTTATATTACTATTTGCAATAATAATAATAATAATTCTAGTCCTAATGTATCTGGCAGATAATATTAGTTAATTTTTTAAATGAAAATAGTTTATATTTTTAACTTTTTAAAATTTATAATTCAATATATTTGTTCATTTATAAAAATAGCAAAACGTTGCATTTATTATGAAGAAGACTATTTATTATTCTAAAAACTGTGAAAACTCTCTAATCTAATTGTCGATAAGGATAACTTTTTACTCTGATAATTCTCAATTCTTTGTGTGCATTTATTTATATCATCTGCTTCAAAGATTTTTATCAGTTTTTGATAATGTTAAAGATAAGTTAGCTTTAAATATCTAAGCATATACTAATAAATAATTTTACTATGGTTATTATCCTTAATTACAAGAACAATCTTTTTGAGTTATCTATAATTTAATATTAAAAATCAAACTAATCGTTAAAGTACAATAAATAATGTATATTATTATTATTATTATTTATTTATTAATTATTAATTATAGCTATTTTTATTATTTTTAAAATTTTATTAAACTTTCAACTATTTCTTTTTTTTTTTCATTTTATCATACATTATATTCATTTATCTGACTCAAAAACTATTTTTAATATTTATTATATAAATACAAACATAAATAATATGTTCAAACAAGTATCATTCCTTTAATTTTCGAACTATTAAATAAAATCACCAGATTGAGGACATAAGTGAATTACATAACATTATAATGCATATAAATCGGCAATAAAGTCAAGATTATAGGTGAAACAATACGTGAAACTCAAGATAATATTGTGAGCAATGGCAAATTGCTTTCATGACAACTGATAATAATTATTTTATTATCTACTAGCAGGCTTTGCCCGCTACGCTGGTCGGTTTCTCCAAACGAAATATACCCGTGAATTTGATCATCTTGCGTTTTAAAGCAATATCACCTTTACGTTGATTGTCCTTCGCAATGCTGTAAAACGAAATAGACGCCATTACTCTGTTCTATTTTCTATTTTTTGCACAAAATTTGGCTAAAGACCAACTTCTTCATTTAATCATTTACAATATGATTTGCTAAAGAACTATGCAACAATATGCAATATACTAAAATTGCCCCTGGAAAATTATTAATGCAAGTTCAATCAAAATCCATTCTGCAGTATTTTATAAAAAGGCTAATGCTTCACGGGTTCAACTGATTATAGAAATTTACCCTCCAGTTCTATAATTAAACAACGTAGAACTATTATGCGATAATCGTTACAAAAATATGCATTATCTCATGAACAATAGGACTTAGAAGAATGTACTTTATATACCATTGGATTCAGCATACAAAAATACATTAAAATATGTTATAATTGTCACTTAACTATTATACCCAATTTTTAAGGAATTTTTTTTAAGTTTGTTCCCTTTTTTACCCCCCTTAGGCGTGGAGTTTTTGAAAATCCCGTCTTAGTGCGCCTCTACATACTAACAAGGAGACCGCCAAACATGATGCACACAGATTTTGATGATTTTAAAGTATGTTGTAGGGATCATACCCCTAACTATTCAGGTCAAAGGTTTCCTTCAAATGGGCTTTAGTTTTCGAGAAATTTCGGGTTAAAGTTCAGCATGCATTTCAAATGTCATTACTTCGCGATCCTGTACAAGGTCTCAGTGGTTCCGTGGTAGCATTCGCGATTTGAGAGTCGCAGATGGTGTTCTGTCCTCTCCTGTGACTTTTACCTTTTTTTAACAAATTTTATATATTTGTCGCGTTATAAGTTGTATGCAGAATTATGAATTCTGCATCTTTGAACTTTTTGATATTTTCCTAATAAATTCCATTTACATTTTCGAATATTTCGTAAAAATTTACGTTTTTTTTTTTTTTTTTTTTTTCTTGTGCAGTTTTGAAATTAATATTTCTATTGACGAAATTCCAAACTAACTAATTCCAAAAACATATCTTGAAAGGAGCAATAAAATATTAAAGCAATAACGATTATATCCAAGTTTTAGCCAGTTATATACAGTGTCTCACATAAGTGATGGGACACTTGTGCTTTACAAAAGGAAACTAATCAAATAAATTAAAAAAACATGTACACATTTTTTTTGTGGGTGTGTTTCATACTTAAATTTAGTAAAGATTATTACATAACATACATTTTGTCAAAATATTAAAATATTAATTTAATAAAAATACAAATGTTTAGAACGGAGCAAAAAATAGCTCACATAAGTGATGGGACACCATTATATATGCAACAAAAATCGTCTGAAATAAGCAATAAAAATATTTTTTGGGGTTTTATTTTTACTTAAAAGCAATTGGCAATAATTTATAAAATCGTCTGCAGTATTTCTCTCCAGTTTGTTTTGGAATTTTTGTGTTTTTTAGCTCTGTGTAGTCATGAATGCTAAACGAAAAGAAACTTCGCCTGAAATTCGAAAATTAGTTATTAATTTGCATATTGAACGTGGAAAATCTATTAGAAAAACTGCTGAAACAGTTAACTTGAGTCGTTCAACAGTTTTCAATATCATTAAACGATATAAAAAGAATCATATGATTCAGGATAAAAGAAGACCTGGCTGACCATCAAAGCTATCCAATGGAATAAAGCGAATTATCGTTCGAAATATTAAAAAAAATCCAAGAATTAGTGCTTCAAAAGTTGCTGTTGATTTACAAGCATTATATGGAATAATTGTTAATCCTGAAACTATTAGAAGGGTAATTCGATCTGCTGGATATCACGGTAGAGTAGCCAGGAAAAAATTCTTCGTAAGTGAAAAGAATAGAAAACTCAGACTAACTTTCGCAAAATCCAACATAAATAAGAATTCTGATTACTGGAATAAAGTTATATTTGCTGATGAGAGTAAATTTAATATATTTGGTTCTGACGGTAGAATCTTGGTGTGGAGAAAACCCAGGGAAGAACTTCGCAAACAGAACTTGGTACCAACAGTAAAACATGGTGGAGGAGGAGTTATGGTATGGGGGTGTATGTCGTCCGCTGGAGTTGGTAATCTTGTTTTTATTGACAGTATAATGGATCAGTACAAGTATATTGATATTTTAAAGCAAAATTTGAAATCTTCAGCACGAAAATTGAACCTTCATAACGATTTTAAATTCTACCAGGACAATGACCCCAAGCACACTGCTCTGAACGTTAGACTCTGGCTGCTATATAACTGTCCTGAAATAATAAAAACACCACCACAATCTCCAGACTTAAATCCCATAGAGAATATTTGGCAAGAATTGGAATCAAGAATTCGCAAACACACCATTTCTTCAAAACAACAACTAAAATCGGTGCTTCAAGAAGAATGGGGTAAAATCACTCCAGAAATCACAAAAAAAATAGTCGAATCCATCCCAAAAAGATTAAATCATGTTTTAAAAGTAAAAGGAAATCCAACAAAATATTAAAACCTTTTAAAAAGTAAAATTTTTGGATAAATATTTGATGGAAAAGTAAGTGTCCCATCACTTATGTGAGCCATTTTTTGCTCCGTTCTGAACAATTGTATTTTTACTAAATTAATATTTTAATATTTTGACAAAATGTATGTTATGTAATAATTGTTACTAACTTTAAATATGAAACACACCCAAAAATTTTTTGCACATGTTTGTTTATTTATTTTATTGCAGTTTCTTTTTATAAAGCACAAGTGTCCCATCACTTTTGTGAGACACTGTATATATTTTTTTTATGTTATTTAAATACATTTAACTGTAAAGTTCAAACTCACCGTCATTTTTGATTTGCACAAATAAAAAAATAATCTATTACAATTAATTTTTTTTCAGTCTAACAAGTCGATGCCATACAGAAAAATTCAACTAGAAATGAAAAATCGTTTGTAAATTACAATACATATAAAAAATATCTGAAAAAAAAATCGTCTGCAACAACTTTTACGGTAATATCAGAATAAATAAAATTTTCTTTTTATCAATTTCGTTTCGCTTCCTTTGCAGACAAATACCACGTTTGAAATAATTTCTTTTTCAAATTTAATGCATTTTTAAATATATTTATCACAATTTAAGTATTTAAAGAATATATAATATGCTAATTTATACATTCTTCCAATATTGTTAAAACAATTATTTAAAGGCGATTTTTAATGCGAAATTTGTTTAGAATATTTTTGCGATAGGTATAACACAATTAGTTCCATATTTAATAAACTAAAAATGTCGATGTCGGGGATGATAAATATTTTAGTATTTTAGCAGTTAACATATTTCAATATATTTATAACAAATCAAATATTAAAAGGATATATTATTTTGTTAATTTTTTCTTAATCATTTAAATTTTTTAAAAATAGAAAATGTAAATTAAAAAAAAATGTATTATTTCATAAATACAATAAATAAATAAGTAAATATACATAAATGTAAACAATAATCATTTTAAAAAGACGAGATATCAAGACATAAATTAGTTTGGATTTCCGTCAGCAGAAATATTCGAATAAAAATTGCGCAAAAACTATAAATTTTCCCGCAATATTCGAAAATGTAAATGGAATTTATTAGGAAAATATCAAAAAGTTCACAGATGCAGAATTCATAATTCTGCATACAACTTATAACGCGACAAATATATAAAATTTGTTAAAAAAAGGTAAAAGTCACAGGAGAGGACAGAACACCCATCTCAAATCGCGAACGCTACCACGGCACCACGGAGACCATGTCCAGGATCGCGAAGTAATGGTATTTGAAATGCATGCTGAACTTTAACCCGAAATTTCTCAAAAACTAAAGCCCATTTGAAGGAAACCTTTGACCTGAATAGTTAGGGGTATGATCCCTACAACATACTTTAAAATCATCAAAATCTGTGCGCATCATGTTTGGCGGTCTCCTTGTAAGAAGTATTTTTCCTGCAAGTTTCGTGTTTGTAGGTTCAGTACCCAACGAACACAGAACTTTCGGGCCACTGATGGCTACGTTAGCTTTGGCCCAAACTGTCAGATGGAGGGCCGCTATCATTGGCCGTAATGGCAACTTAAAAAAACTGTCACGCTGGCCATAATGAGGCCGCAACAGAATTGGCCAGAAATACAATAAGATCCCCATAATTAGGCCACTAACGGTTAATCATAAATGATAGATTGCCTAAAACTGGCCACAATTATACTTTAAATGGCAATTATTAATGGAAACTAGCCATAGCTAGGCCATTAAAAATCATAATGAATAAAAGCTAGCCAGAAACTTGCCGTAGCAACGCCATTTGTGGTTTTCAAGAATTAAATCCAGCCCAAAACTGCCCACAAAAATGCCTTTTTTGGGTATTATAAATGTAAGCTAGCCAAAACCCAGCCATTGTCGCCCAATAAAGATTATTTAGGCATAAATCAAAATTTATTCTATAAAAGAAAATATTTTTTAGGAGTTTATTTAAATGATAAAGTGTTTTTGCGTGCAATAAAGTACTAATAATCATTTATGTACACTTTTCAAGAAAATTATAAATTCAATTACCTTGATTTTTTTTGTCAAAAATTTGAGAAACACAATGTTTGACATAGTGAATTAATTTTATTTTTTCAATTATATATATTTAAAATTTTTATCCAATGCCATTTTTAAATAATCATATTTCATATAAATTTTAAAAGTACATGATTAAAAAAACTAATTAATTCACTATGTCAAGTATTTTGTTTTGAAAAAAAAAAAAAAAAAAACAAGGTAATTTGAACTTATAGTTTTCTTGAAAAGTGAACCTAAATGATTATTAATTAGCACTTACTTTCACGCAAAAACACTTTATAATTTAAATAATTTTCTAAAAAACATTTTTTTAACAGAATAAAATTTGAATTGGTGCTTAAATAATCTTTTATGTGTATGTATGTCTAATGTTAGTTTTTTTCTTTCTTTTTTTTCACAATGGTTTTAAAATAAATTATTGTTAAGTATGTTACCAGCATAAGATGTCTATTCATTAAATCATTATTGATAATAAAAAAAAAACTTTTTTGCATCATTTTAATTTTATGAATATTAATTTTCACCTAAGTAATAAAATAAATAAATAAAAGAAAATTGCAATACATTTTTATTTTATATAGTCCATGAATGACCAGTTTTTTATGATTATTTATCTTTTAAAGTTTAATAGCCAAATATTAAAATAATAATAATAATATTCTAATCTTTTCCCATGAAAATTCAGTAATTTGAAATTGTCATGAAATTTTTAATGTTTTTTTCTTATTCTAGTTTTCTAAATTGTATTAAAATTTACAATTTTTTTAGAACAATTATTTACCACACTCAGAAAAAGAGAGGAAAAAACTTCTTTAAAAATTATTATATAATGCTAAAATAATTATTTTAAATAAATTACAGTTTATTATATATTGTAGTTTATTATTATAGTTTATTTTTATATATTATTTTTATAGTTTATTATTATAGATTATTTTTAAATCATATGCATTATCGGAAAATATTATTTAATAGATTTAAAAAGCGTTAAAGAAAAAAAAATGACAGAAAATTAAATCTCAATATTTTCTATTTTAAGGTAGTTCTCAAATTGCCTGCTCGACAACACGGAACTTTCTGACACATCTTAAAACGTAAAGGAATAAAATTGGTATGCCTGACTGTTGAAGTGATTTGAAATCGAAATGAGTTTTCCATTTTCTGATAAATAAAATGCTTATCGAATTATAAGGATTTTTGACGTCAATTTTATTCCCTTTCTCAAGCAGCCGCTTTGGGAATTCGGTTCAAAATGCCGACTTTGACAGTATTTTACGATATATCTTCTGCCTTTAACAAAAAATGAAAAACGTCTTTCAATTACATAGTTTCTGAATGACAACATCTGCACGTTTTATGTGTTTCTAAACAAAAATTAATTGAGAAATGGGTCAGGGTTTGAGAACGTCCTTAAGCAATAAAGTACAGTATCAGTGAATCTCATGAAATAAGCAATTGTAAAATAAATATCATTCTACATTTTGAAAAGAAAAGCACGTTAAAAATTTCGTGCGGTTTTATAAAAAATAATTCTATCGTGAATCAAATGATGCAAAAAAGATTATCACAACATATATATTTAATGAATAGACAAACTGATAAAACCTTACCAATGTTTAAGAAATTACTGGTTCGCTTCTCTCATACAAGATATAAACAGGCAACATCTCTTAAGCGCTCTCTCTAACTAAATGAGAATGACTAGTAAAAAAAAGCCAGATTTGAGCCTCGGGCGTGTGTCTTCCGAGAATTTTCAGTCTCCCCTATCTTGACCTTGATCCCCCGCGTCCTTCCAATGCGTCCTTTAACCGAAACTCTAATTTACTAATACATGGAAGCCTTTTTGAAGAGCAGGGGGGGGGGGGGGAGGGACAAAATATTTTAATGTATTTTATAAAGCGGCATATGCCTTATAAAATAAATCACTTTGTCTTTTTGTCTTGCTTTCAATTATATACATAATTTTTCTTTAAAATATTATTTAATTTTGATCATCTGAAAAAAAAAAAAAAATACTTTTTTAAACAAATTTCATACGATATTAAAAATTAGTTGCAACACCGAATTGTAAAAAGTGAATTATATATTAGTAGCATATTGTTTAGGTCTGAATTTGTTTAAAATTTTAAGGATATTCATTTTTATTCCAGTGTATTCATAAGAAAATTCAATGTATTAAGGCTGTTCTCAAATCGAAATCAGCTAGTTTCTGACACATTTCTGAATTCAGTTTTGTTCGAAAATGCCTGATATTGGCAGGTGTTCTTATTCAGAAGCTATCTAATCGAACAGAGTTTTCGATTTTTTAGTAATGACGAAAGATCTTTCAGAAAATATTGTCAAATGTGACGTTTTGAACCAAATTTCCGGCGCGACAGTGTGGGAAAAGAGAAAAATCTGTGGTCACGTTACAAAAATCGCTTATAACGCAATAAATTATTTATCAAAAATGAAAAACGCCATTTGATTCCAAATCACTTCAACAGTGACCCCTGTCAATTTTATGACTTCACGTTTCAAAATGAATCAGAAGAGTGTCAGGAAGTTTCGCGTTTGTTGAGTAGGGAATTTGAAAACCGCCTGAGAAATACTTTGCAAACAAGTTAATTTTATTTGTAATTTACACAAATAGGTAAAAGCAAAGAGAAAGAAAAATTTTCAAATATATATTTTAGTGCATAAAATCGAAATTATTATTATTATTCTTATTATTATTATTTTAATACGTTCATCTAATTAAACAATGTTCTTTAAACAGTGAAAAATATTTTGAAATTTTTTTTTTTTTTTTTATCTCTTATAATCAAAATATCAACTACTTAGCACTGGCCTATTTTCTAGATTATGAAATCTAGATTATGAAAGCCTTTTTGAAGAGCAGGGGGGGGGGGGGAGGGACAAAATATTTTAATGTATTTTATAAAGCGGCATATGCCTTATAAAATAAATCACTTTGTCTTTTTGTCTTCCTTTCAATTATATACATAATTTTTCTTTAAAATATTATTTAATTTTGATCATCTGAAAAAAAAAAAAAAAAATACTTTTTTAAACAAATTTCATACGATATTAAAAATTAGTTGCAACACCGAATTGTAAAAAGTGAATTATATATTAGTAGCATATTGTTTAGGTCTGAATTTGTTTAAAATTTTAAGGATATTCATTTCTATTCCAGTGTGTTCATAAGAAAATTCAATGTATTAAGGCTGTTCTCAAATCGAAATCAGCTAGTTTCTGACACATTTCTGAATTCAGTTTTGTTCGAAAATGCCTGATATTGGCAGGTGTTCTTATTCAGAAGCTATCTAATCGAACAGAGTTTTCGATTTTTTAGTAATGACGAAAGATCTTTCAGAAAATATTGTCAAATGTGACGTTTTGAACCAAATTTCCGGCGCGACAGTGTGGGAAAAGAGAAAAATCTGGTCACGTTACAAAAATCGCTTATAACGCAATAAATTATTTATCAAAAATGAAAAACGCCATTTGATTCCAAATCACTTCAACAGTGACCCCTGTCAATTTTATGACTTCACGTTTCAAAATGAATCAGAAGAGTGTCAGGAAGTTTCGCGTTTGTTGAGTAGGGAATTTGAAAACCGCCTGAGAAATACTTTGCAAACAAGTTAATTTTATTTGTAATTTACACAAATAGGTAAAAGCAAAGAGAAAGAAAAATTTTCAAATATATATTTTAGTGCATAAAATCGAAATTATTATTATTATTCTTATTATTATTATTTTAATACGTTCATCTAATTAAACAATGTTCTTTAAACAGTGAAAAATATTTTGAAATTTTTTTTTTTTTATCTCTTATAATCAAAATATCAACTACTTAGCACTGGCCTTCTATTTTCTAGATTATGAAGGACTTTTATACGCTGGCTGGAAACTTAACTTACTCGCATCTTACTTAATATACTTTCATAGAAAAACAAATTTTAAATAACGAAAATTATGCTGAAAAAGTGAGGAAAAAAAAATTTCTCTCTGTCTTATTATCAACATTATATCAAGTAGACGACACTGGCCTTCTGTTTTCTAGGTGATGACAGGCTTTAACATGCTGGCCTAAAGTTTAACTTTAGTGGCTACTGAGCGCGGAAAATGCAGTAGTTTTCTCTGCGCTCGCCCGTTATCCGTTAGTCGAATGCTATCGGATGTAGCGGCGCATCAGTTAATATACAATGGTGGCTGGATACAAATTGCCGCAAAAATATTTGGCCATAATGTTCACAGCAAGCGGCCACATATGACGTGTTTGTTGGGTAGTTTTGGCTGCGCGTTGATCATCTACCCAGTCACGACTTTCATTTATATATATAGATACAACATATTGAAAGAGATTTGTTTTATATATAATAAAATAATCAATTTAAATGAAATTCGCTAGGTTTAAAAATATGTTTAGTACTGAAAATTGTCAGTTAAAAGATAAAATATTAAGTTGTTAAAAGATTATCGTTGAAGAAATAAACTGCAATAGTAAAATTATATATATTTTAATGCGATTTAATTGTCAAAAGAAAAATAGAATGCCCAGTAAGTTCATCGATGCAACTATAAAAATAGTTTTAGAATTCATTCTATAACTTAACAGTAATGATAATAAAAAACATAATTATGCCAGAATAAATATCACCCGCTCTATCTTCAAACTATTTATAAAACCACCTGATTAAAAACACAACTCAAATCTTTAAAGCTACAAAGCACATATAACTTGGCAATAAAGTCAATATTATAAGGTGTGATAAATAAGAGAAACTCAAGTTAATATTGTGAACGATGCTTTCATAGCAACAATATTATTGATTTGATAAATGTATGTTTTATGGCTATAATAATAATAAAAAAATCAAACTCAGCAATCTTTAATACATGTTTAATATTAAAATGTTTTTTGGTCGACGATACAATGAAGTAGTACCATAAATTGTCGTCAATGAAATATTGATGGCGCACGTATTTGTGTGGTATGGCGCCTTGGAAAATATTGCTGGCACGCATATTTGTGTGCCATGGCGTTCAATGTATTAATAAATATGTATAAATGTATAATAGATTAGGTGGAAAAAACAATTGATTGGCAATAAAGTCAACGATTGGCAATAAAGTCAATATTATAAGGTGTGATAAATAAGAGAAACTCAAGTTAATATTGTGAACTGATAAATGTATGTTTTATGGCTATAATAATAATAAAAAAATCAAACTCAGCAATCTTTAATACATGTTTAATATTAAAATGTTTTTTGGTCGACGATACAATGAAGTAGTACCATAAATTGTCGTCAATGAAATATTGATGGCGCACGTATTTGTGTGGTATGGCGCCTTGGAAAATATTGCTGGCACGCATATTTGTGTGCCATGGCGTTCAATGTATTAATAAATACGTATAAATGTATAATAGATTAGGTGGAAAAAACCGAAATGTATATAATCGAAACATAATTCGATCGAGACATAATTCGAAACATAAAACGAAGTTGCCATTGGTAAATAAAGAATAAATTCTCAAAGTATTACACCAAATGGTTAATGTCTTAATATCTTTTACCGCCGCAAAGGGACCAAATTTTCGAAAAGTCGAAAAAAAAAAAATATATATATATATATATATATATATATATATATATATATATATATATATATTATTTAACCATAGCAATACAAATTCTAATAGAATGCAACAGCTACGTCAAAATGCAATAATGTAATAAAATGCAATAAATGCAATATTGCAATAAAATTTCATTATGGTGAAATCATTTATATTACCGCGGCAGTGGCGGCCAAAATTTTGAAAGAAATGGCAAAAATTTCAATTTTCCTTTTTTACCAATTTTCCCAATTTTTATTATATTTCTACAATTAAACAAATTTACATTATATTTAGTAATAACTTATACCGGGTGTCCCAAAAATGACTGATGGATTTTAAAATTCAATAACTAGCAAACGGTGACAGATATTTAAAAAATTCTTGTAGGAGGGTTATGTATGATGTCGGGAGTTTTTTTACTCTGATTCTTGATTTTAGTTCGAATTTCAAACAATAGATGGCGCTGACAGCGGTTGGCGCTCATTCGAGGCCGAAACTGACGTCACTCAGCATTGATGCGAAGAAAGGTGATTAAGGCTATGGAGTGGGTCTCATTCGCCAGTACAATTTTGCTCTTAGGCCCGATTCAGAATCCCAGATAACTCGAATGAGACCCACTCCATAGCCTTAATCTCTTTTCTTCGCATCAATGCTCAGTGACGTCAGTTTCGGCCTCGAATGAGTGCCAACCGCTGTCAGCGCCATCTATTGTTTGAAATTCAAACTAAAATCAAGAATCACAGTAAAAAAACTCCCGACATCGTACATAATCCTCCTGCAAGAATTTTTTAAATATCTGTCACCGTTTGCTAGTTATTGAATTTTAAAATCCATCAGTCATTTTTGGGACACCCGGTAAATGTCTAGTAGTTTTGTGATCATAGGCATTACCAACGAAGGGCGAGAGTGTCCCCCTCCCCTAAATTTGAGGGATAGAATTTTTTGAAGGAATTTTGGGGATTTTTCAGGAAATTTTGGTGATTTTTTTTCTTTTTCTTTATAAAGAGACACCATACATAAATTCCCCATTATTTTTCACTTTGATGCTCTCACTATAAAATATTTCTAAAAATTCCCGGAAAATCCCTTCAAAAATCTCTTTTCTCTCAAATTTAGGAGGGAGGCGGGCCTCACTCGTCCTTGGTTGGCTACGCCCATGATCAAAATTACTAGACATTTATAAGTTATTACTAGATATAATGTAAATTTATTTCATTCTAGACATATAATAAAAAAGGTGAAAATTGAAAGAAACGAAAAATTGAAATTTTTGCCGTCTTTACAAAATTTTGGCCGCCCCTGCGGCGGTAATAGAAATGATTTCACCATAAGGAAATTTTACTAGGACGTTACTATCATCTTGATGCAGCTGTTGCATTCTATTAGAAATTGTATTGCTATTTTTGGATAATTTAATTTTTTTTGTAAAAACCATGTTTTTGCGATTTTTCGGAACTTTGCCCCCCCCCCCCCCCTGCGGTGCTAAAAGGTATTAACCAATTGGTGTAATATATTTTCAAATTTATTCCTTATTACCAATGACAACTTTCCCACACTATTGTGTTTCGATTATATAAATTTCGGTTTTTCGACCCAGCCTAATGTGCATATTTCCACCCATAACTCGTAATATTCGAAGAAAATCTTTAATCTTTACCAATTAGGCATTTCTTTGTACCATGCCTTATCACACTAAATCGCGTTAAGAAGATTTTATATGAGACTTCTTGCTGGGATTTAGTAAATCTCGTAAAGGGTGTCCCAAAATTCACGCAAGCAGTAATTTTGATAGAAAACACAGGTTTATAATTAAAAATTGTAGATTTTTTATTGATTCATAAAGTATATACCGTATAGAATTATGTATGGAATAGCATATCGGGTAAATGATCCCCACGGTTATGCTGGCACACGCGCACTTTTTTGTTGAAATTTTAAATTGAAAAAAATATTTTTCTTTTTAATGCACTTTAAATTAAAGAAAATCTTGTTTTTCTTTCCTTCTTTTTCTTTCTTTCTTTCTTTCTTTTTTTTTTAACATTGGGAAAATGGTTGTTGTTTTCAGTCGAGAATGGACCTCTTGGCGTCGTCACTTTATTTTTTTAAGCGTTTTTAACGAAATTCTGTAACTTTAGAAGAATTTTTCTTTGAATAGGCAATAGAAATGCATAAAATCGTTAGAAAAATGTTAACGTTACAAAAAGGATAGATGCAAACTATCAGATACGAAAAAAAGTCGAATTCAAAAATGGACGTCGGATGAGAAATCGTCTTATAAAGCAAAATACGTGGTCTTATACTTTAATTTCCTCAAAATACCTTTAGCTCAGACATCAATCTAAACAAGAGTTAAAGTTATTGTAGGAAGGACCCGATAAAATATTAACACTTTCCCTTTATTTGCACGACTTAATGTTACCCAATAGCGTTCAATTGCTTCTCTTATCAACCTACTCGTTTAAACAATTCTTCCAGACAGTATGTTGTTAAATATTATTATGTATCGCGCAACGTTTATCGTTTGCTGGTTGAAATATCTGCGACATCAACATGCGATGATGGAATGGCGCATTGCTCACAATCGAATAACGAATATATGTATATTTATATTTATTTATTTATTTATTTTAAGCTTTCGGAACATTTTTCCAATGGTTGTTGTAATTTGTTAACACTGTCTATTTTTGGTTAGATGGCACATCAGTATATACTCTTGTTTGATTGTCGTAATCCAATGCAATTTCGAGAGGCTTGGATAAATTACATTCCCAAAACTTCTCAAGTTGTATCCCTAGGAATCTAAGGATTACACGAAAGGACTTTAGGTTTCTATGCCACTTTCTAATATTGTAAAATTGGCAAAAAAAAAAAAAAAAAAAAAAATGATAAATTGGCGTTCTGCTATAAGAAATCTATTTTATAAGAATTTCATGTTCCTAAAATTTTGGGCATCTTTAAGTTTTACGATAGTGTAAAACTACTATATAGTAACGATAAAATGTATGGCATTGTAATAATCATGAGACATAATTTTATTTTATATTTTCAGATACTCGGCTCAGTGTCTTTAGGCTTAGCGGGTAGTTTTTCAAGCTGGAATCAAACAATCTCACAAATTACCGCGAAATTGACGCTAACAACCGAGGCCAAATTTTCGTCCTTCTTTACGTGCACAGCCATATTCTTGGTTACATCTTTCCTTCTCCTGATCGCCACAATACACAGAGATTCGTTCGAGCATATGCGAAAATCCATTTTCGTGAGTATTATTTTTTTCTAAATTTAGGAATGAATGTCTGCACTGTTGTAATATTATCCTACACTGCAAAAAAAATAAAGTGTTGATTTTACAGTATAATACTGGCATCCCAGCTGCCAGCTACACTGTTAAAAAAAAATTGCAGTAAAATTACGGGCAGAGGCCGGCACCAGAGATTCCAGTCATACCCCGTAAAAAAAAAAAAAAAAAAATCCATGCCCATCATTTTGTGCAGCCCGTAATTTTACGGGGCAAAGTAATACAGCATTATAATGCGCAGGATATAATGCACTTTAAAACACAATAACACTTTACTTACTGTTCCGTAGCACGTAGCACGTTAGATAATCATTACAGAATCGCTGTTTTGGCGGGTTAAAATTTTCGAAACACGAGTAAAATGAAGGGTTACACCCTAGCGGAGGACAATGTATGGGATCGTACCGTATTTTTTCTAACATATGGGCTAGAACTGTAAGAATATGTGGATGGCTCTTAATTTTCTAAGTATCTAAGGGATAAGGCCGCTTATTTAGTGGATCAGACCGTTTTTCATCAAATAAGGCTGTTGCCCGTGAAAATTGAAGGGCAAACGCTCATAATTTTACAGTTTTTTCTGAGAGTGTACGATTGCAACCATATTTAGCGATTTGTCACATGTGGTGGGCTAACGGAAATAACAGCCTTAAAATTAAGTTATTAATTTTTAATGAAGATCCATCAATGTTAAAATGTTGTATTGCCATCGGAAACACACCTTTGAGCATATTTTTTTAAATTCTACACAACAAAAAAGCGTTGATTTTACAGTATAATATTGGCATCCCAGCTGTCAGTATTATACCGTATACGCATGCGCGGCAGCGTATTACTGCTTATTTTACTGTTTATTACTGTTAACTTAACGGTATAATACTGGCAGCTGGGGTGTCAATATTATGCTGTAAAATCAACACTTTTTAGCACTTTCTAACCTAGTTGAAAAGTGCTTATGACTTCGGTTTGTCTGGCCGTCTGTCCGTGCTCTAACTCCCATAAATAGGCTCGGATTGCTCTGCAATTTTTATATGTTATTGTCGTTATCTATAGCACGTCCCCTATTTCAACGGAAGTGTGTAGGACTTATAGTTTTTTTACAGGGACACTCAAAAGAATTCCGTTACATTGCGGTCTATGGGGAAAAATTATTTGCGGTTTATGTAAATAATGTTTCACTATTTTAAACGCATTGAAATTTATATATATCACTAAGGTGCATTAGAAGAAGCTTAATATGGAATAGGGTGTGCATACCACTTATAGTTACTATACAGGGACAGTCAAAAGAATTCCGTTACATTACGTCTATGGAGAAAAATCGTCTGCGGTTTATTTAAATAATGTTTCACTATTTTAAACGCGTTGAAATTTATATAAGGTGCATTACAAGAGGCTTACTACAGAATAGTGTGTGTATAGCAGTCATCGTTCATTTACAGGGACATACAAAAGAATTCTCTACTGTCTGTTAACAATAATTCCTGGCGTTTTAAGTTGCTGAACGCGATTTTCAATTGAACTCACTTTTTGTCTATTACTGGGTGTGTATAAATTCTGTATTTCATATACAGGGTAGCACAAAAGTTCGAGAACACATTTCCGTTTATTGACAGAAACTCCAGAAGGAGAATTTTAAACTGTGCTACGCGTTTCCTAACTAAACTAAAATTTATCATCCTATATAGTATATATACAAATCTATAGATCATATACAGGGTTGAATAAAAGTACTCGGTTACTTTTCCGAATATTGTATCTGTTCGAAATTCCTGAAATTATGTTTTTAAATATGTTATGCGTTTTCCAAATTGTTTACTTAGATGTTATCTTTTAGCTTATTAAACGGTATGTTTTGTAAAATTATTTTGGAAGCGTTGGAAAGTGCTACATAATCTATGCTTGGCGCATGATTTTTCGTTCTTGTTTTCTTGCAGTGTAGGATACCTATGTTCTAGTAGCGTAGTGCTCAGCGCGCCTGTCTACCACGCTACAGGTCCCCAGTTCGATTCTGGGAAGGCACTAATAATAAAGTTTCACTCAAGTTTTCGATAAAATGAGTATCAAGTTTTCTTGGGAACTAAAAACTGAGGGTCTCGCGGTAGGCTGACCATGCTACATAGCACCTCAGGGCCTATGGTCTAGTAAACAGGGCTGCGCACTGTAGACCAGAATCCTTAATGTATTGTAGCGCCGCAGGTTTCGTTTTTTCCCCCTATGTTCTAACATGTCAAAATATTGGCAATCCACCGTGTGAAATACATTCGGCATACTGCTCACGTGCTGAACTAAAGCAGAAAATTTCTCCTGTAATCTGGAATGGCCAAACCCGTTTTTTTTTTCACGTTTTTGTGGATTCTCTATAGTTTTGTGGGGTTTTTCACGTTTCTGTGGATTTTCCATAGTTTTGTGGGGTTTTACAGGTCTTTTTGGAGTTTTTCAGGGTTTTGTGGATTTTTTCACGTTTTTTTTTTTTTTTTTTTTTTTTTTTTTTTTTTTTGTAACAAGGATGTATATAATCAATAAGATGATTTTTAAAGAAATGTTAATTCTTTATTACTATCAAAAAATTAAAAAAAGTAGTTTAAAAAATTGTAATATTTTGAAAGACATTTTATTATTAATTTGAGAGGAAAACGTGAAAGTTCAAATAATTAATATTTTAAAATTTTGTTTCTCTGTCTTTTACAAGAAAAATTGCATTTACGTAGTCCATTATTTAGCTTTAGGTAAGTAGATTTTTCTTATTTAATAGAGTTCCATGAAATGTTTTGTATTATTCCCTGCTACTAATTAGTAGCATGAATAAATGTTTATGTAATAATTATGTTTATTTTATGTCTTTGTGTTTAATATATAAGGACAATAAATTAAAGCTTTAAGCTTACGAACATTAAGCTCGAAGCCGCAGCTGTCGTCCGATGATATGTCAGGGCCATATTTTATATTCATTTCATATTTTATTATTGTTAATTTTACGGCATATATAACACTGGCAGCTGGGGTGGCAGTATTATACCGTAAAATCAACCTTTTTTTTCTTTTCCTGCAGTGTAGCGACAGAGTCCTATTTCTTTCATTACGGAATTGTATGTCCAGAAATTTGTAGTCCACTTTTGGACTCCTGCCAAAATAAAGTTGCTATTTTTAGAAATGTGTGACAATGGTGGCAACGACTGGCGTTATCGCTTTTGCTTTTATCGTTCATACGTCATTTCTAAATACCGCATAATTTCAATTTTTACATCATCGAATAGGGGAAAAGTGTTTAAAAACTGTAGCTCAATTTTCAGACTTTTTTTCGACTTTTCAAATAATTTTGAAGCATCAATTTTTTAATTGGTGGATTTTAAATAAATAATCATAATTCCGCCAAATTCTCGTATTTTAACGAATATCTTTTGCAACACCATGGACTGCGGTTTTAAGATAAACAGTGTAATTTCAACAATGTGCATTTGTTTACTACATATTTTCAAGATTACCAGAATTTCAATTCATTGCCCCCCCCCCCCCCAAAAAAAAGGTATTAAACATAAGGTCAAATTAACCATAAAATACCACATTTTGGATCTAAATTGAAATCTCTCGACGAAAAGACTGATGTTTATTTAAAAGTTGAACATAAAATTAATATCAAGTTAAGTTAAATTGGTTTAAAATATATTTCATTTTTTTTAAATTCACTACCCATGGCAATTTTTTTCACAATTTTTACTCTTACAGGAACTCATATATAACATATTTGGAGCTATTATACAAGGTATTAGCAGCATAATTTTGCTGGAGTTTACTGCAGGTTTGAATATGACTGTTGGAGGTGTCCCTACGAATGACATAATCCCAATGATTCGAAAGCATTTTTATGTTGCAGGGGTAAGTGACATTTCTTTAATATCTCTCTATATTAAAAAAAAAAGTAACCACCGCAGCCGCTGTCAATGAAGATTTTGTGCCTTGAAGTCTTTCTGGACTAATATCCAGAAAACTATTGCAAATAAAAATTTAAAAATTGGTGGTTTTATAAAGAAATGTTCAATAAACACGCTGAAGTAGACAGTTTTTAAATCGAAGAGTTATTTTAAGAGATATAAGTTGGTCAAAATAATTTTCTTATAAAAGTTTTATAGAAACGAAAACTATGCACAGGAATTTAACCATAATTTGTAAGGATACAGTTGACAAGATTGCGGTGTGCAGACTGCAATTATTTTTTCAATTTGACTCATTTTTTGAGGTTATATTTCATTTTTTTATTCAAAATTTTCATTATTTTGTAGAAGATTTACTTCATATGTCATAAAATCCATTATTTGAATTGTTGCCAATTTGTAAAATAGCGCACAAAATAATATTCCCTTTCAATTAAGAAATGTATTTACACGTGACTATTAAAAACAGAAATAAAACTTTAAAATAATAATTAAATGATCACGTGTTAAAAGCAGTAAATGTAGAAAATGATGTAATAAAAATATACTTGCGTGTGAATATTAAAAAGAGAAATACGAGTAAGTAGGGAAATTTACGTCACATTTAAAATGATCAAATAACAATATTTCCAAACAATTTCAATTAAAAATTATGATGAATTATGAATTACATGAGAGATCAATTTATTTCGACAAATCTTTTACCTATTATTGCAAATTTTAAAGCAGCGTAAATAATAATATTTCCTTTCCAATGTCAAAATTCTTCTATTTGTTTATTTGGCGTTACAGTTTAGCGATTTTTTTTTAAATGAAAATTTACCTGATCAGGTACATTTCACTGGCCCCTCCACCCCCGGACTCCGGAATTTCGCATTCACCAATCATTTGTACTTCGTTAGTACCGGTAAGTACCGAGAGATTTTCGTTTGTACCGGCTTCGGTACCGAGTTATCCTAAATTCAAAGTGGAGGGGCCAGTGAAACGGGATTTCCTATAGTAAAAAAATGAAGTGTTTCAGATTTTGACGAAAATTTGTCAGTCGTTTGTACTACGTTAGTACCGGTAAGTACCGAGATATTTTCGTTTGTACTGGCTCCGGTACCGAGTTATTCTAATTTTTATTTTGAGGGACCATTTCACTGGCCCCTCCACCCCCGGACCTGGCAATTTCGCTATCACCAATCGTTTGTACTTCGTTAGTACCGGTAAGTACCGAGAGATTTTCGTTTGTACCGGCTCCGGTACCGAGATATTCTAATTTTTATTTTGAGGGACCATTTCACTGGCCACTCCACCCCCGGACTTGGTAATTTCGCATTCACCAATCGTTTGTACTTCGTTAGTACCGGTAAGTACCGAGATATTTTCGTTTGTACCGGCTCCGTTACCGAGTTATTCAAATTTTTTGTTTGAGGGACCATTTCACTGGCTCCTCCACCCCCGGACCTGGCAATTTCGCTATCACCAATCGTTTGTACTTCGTTAGTACCGGAAAGTACCGAGAGATTTTCAATTGTACCGGCTCCGGTACCGAGATATTCTAATTTTTATTTTGAGGGACCATTTCCTAGGCAAAAATTGTTTGTCGTAATTTGCTCTACCAGAGAGTGTTCCTTTTTTCTTTTTTTTTTTTTTTTTTATTAGCTTGTATGTTACAATTTTTTTCCTTTATAAAAAATAAAATAAAATATTTGTGATTTTAGGACTGCACATTTAATAGCACACACCGTACCATTTTATGACTGCGAAATACCATTTTAGTGTAGTGCATTTAATTTCTGAATATGCTGAGCTGCTTTTTTTCTCAGAATAAACACTAGATGTTTCTGGTTATCAGAGGAAGAGGTCTGCACGAACCGAAACTTCTAAAGCCAGTCCGATTCAGCCCAGTTCCTTGTAAAAGCTAAAAATTTACCCGGACCCTTTACGAAATCTTTATTGGCCATTCTCAGCCTGTACCAAAAGCTAAATATTGAACCCTGGTTCCGGTTCGTGCTGTTTATTTATTTTTTTGTAGTTTATGGGTCCGGGTTGACCCAATTTTTGCAAAACAGGCTGATATTTGTTATCTAAAAGATGGATTAAAACTTTGTGCCGTTATATTAAAAATAAATGTACAACGTTAAATTAGCACAAATTAAAATCATTTATACTGGCAAACAGCTGTTTCAAAAAGCCCTTAAGCTCCATCTTCAGTACCAATTCAAAAGGTAAAACGAATTAAAAACTCCTAAGCCATGTCAGCTTGCCTGCCATCTCTCGCCCGCGCCCAGATGAAATGGCGCTGAACTTTTCAAAACAACAGCGGAGACGAGGAAACACATGTGACAGAGAGACCAATAGGAACACTCCGCCCGACCGGGAAAGTTTAAGTGTGGAGGCGAATAAAGGAGGTGGGAGGAAGAGAATGAATTAAGTGAAACGCAGCCAGATGTTTGAAACGCTTTGTACGGCGGAGAAAAAACCAGAAAGGGGGGGGGGGGCAATGAGGATGAATTAAATGAAAGGTAGCCAGATATTTGAAAAATTTGGTGTACTGGACAAATCATTAACCAAGCTGCTCGAATTTTTCCATATGTAATAAGCTTCCCAGAAAGGTAGGTCGTAAATTGATGAGCATTTCTGAATTACTGTACCTTCCGAAAAATTAAAACTGTGATTTTCAGACCAACAATGATTAGCTATTGCAGAACGTTTAACATCACAATTTTTAACATAGTTTTTATGTTCCCCCAAGCGGACTCTAAGCGGTCTCTTGGTTTAACCTATATACATTTTATCACACTCGCAAGATATTTATGCTAAATTTTTAGCTTTTACAACGGACTGGGCTGAATCGGACCGGCCTTAGAAGTTTCGGTCCGTGCAGAACTCTTCCTCTGATAACCAGAAACATTTAGTGTTTATTCTGAGAAACAAAGCAGCTCAGCATATTCAGAAATTAAAAGCACCACACAAAAATGGTATTGTGCAGTCATAAAATCACAAATATTTTATTTTATTTTTTAAGGAAAAAAAATTGTAACGTACAAGCTGTTAAAAAAAAAAAAAAAAAGAAAAAAAGAAAAAGGAACACTCTCTGGTAGAGCAAATTACGACAAACAATTTTTGCCTAGGAAACCAGGATCACAATCAATTTAATCAAAGAAAAATATAAGGTAGTTACTTCAAACCGAGCCCTAATATTTATGAATTTTTAATATTAATGAAGCTTTTTCAACGGAATTTTCAGCGGAATTACTTTGCTCACGTTATCATGAAAAATGCTGGAAATGCACAGTAATTCGATCAGTGACATCGTACGGAATTTCGATTTCATTCCGACATTTGGAGCGCCTAGTTCAATGCTGTTTGGACGCGGATGATGATAAATTCCATGTTTTTGTAATATCGTTGCATTTGACATTAAGTCTATTGAAGATTTTTGTTAAAACAGCTTCATTATTGTTAAATTTATGAAAAAAAATTTTCGTGTTCGGTTTCGAAAGAAACACCCCGTATTTTTCATTAAAGAAATGGATTGCAATCCTGGTTTCCTATACAAACATTATTTCCTGAGAGTGTTTTGCCACCCCTTAAAGTTTGTCTCATACTTGTTGAAACAATTTGTATAAATGTAGCATCAGCTATATTTTATATTATTCGCACATTTCACATTTTGTAACTCTAAGATAGTAAATGCTGTTTAACGGAATCACGTCTAACACAATGTCTGATTCTATTCAACGGAAGAAAGTAGTATTATGATTATTTAAAAGGATTTATTAAAACGTCTGATTCGATTAACCAGTGATTCTAATAAGAGATGAGTTCTAGTCTAGCTATTAATATCTCAACCCCCCCCCCCCCCTCCTAGAGCCGAATTCTGGCTGCGACACTGGTATCAGGAAAGTACCAAGAATAAATGGGTATTTTTTTTTAATTGTTTCGTATTTTGATCTGCGGCAATTTCAAAATGCGAAAAAAAGGAATGTTTGTCCACACTTCATTATCTCTGCTTCAAGAATCTAGGAATTTCCGTTTTGGCATAGAAAACTGCGCCAGCGCGAATCTTTGCAACGTTCATTATGGATTTTAATTAATATATCCGCTAATCAGCAAAAAAAAAAAAAATAAAATAAAAATAAAATAAAAAATAAAAATCTGTTTCAATTGCATTCGGACTTGCCTTTCAAACTTCTATGTGCGGTAGATTTCCAAGCCAACATCAACACACACACACACACACACACATAAATAAATAAACAAATATCTAAACAGACAATTGCGTTCAACAGACTGGTACTTTATTCGAAATTTTTCTTAATATATATATATTATGGTATTCATACAAAATATATTAGATAATTTAACAATTTAAAAAATAATAATCTTTTATCCATGTACAAAATAATTTAAAAGAATACCAGTGAAAATTAATTTTTGGAAAACAAAGTATACTTAAAGAATAAAAGTCAAATAAAAAAATCAATTTAAACAACATCGGAAATTCTTTATTTTTCAACGAGAAATTATCGTTTCACCAGCTCCTCCACCTTGAATTTTAAATAACACGGTACCGAAAGCGATAATAACAAAATATCTTGGCACTTACCGGTACTAATGATGTACAAACAATTGGTGTATGCGAATTTTCCTGATCCGCGGGTGGAGGGAAATGTGAAATTGTCCCGCTACCTAAAAAAGTGAATATCTCGGTATCGGAGACGATACAATCGAAAATTTCTCGGTACATAAGGTAAAGCCAGGAGAGATGGCGCAGTCGGAGAGATTGCGCACATAGAGGTTCGGAGGGAAGGAGTAGAGTGAGCACGCAGCGACTCCAGGTAGTTGTACAACAACAGTTGTGGAGTGTCTACTTGAAAGTGCACATTGATTGCTTTGAGCGTCTAAGATAAAGTATTGCTATTTTGTTTTGTTTTTCCCAAAATAAGAGCTTGAAATTTCATAGCTATTCATCAGAATTTCTGTACAATGTCAATAATACAAAATATTTTCAACTTAAACGATTTCTCATAAGCTACTAATCTAGACTAACAATGTGAACATCAATGGTTCGTTTTAGAATAGGTCATGTTTAAATAAAAGGCTGCGTAATCTCTCCTACCAAAATTGGAGATTTTGCGCATCTGATACTTAGGAGAGATGGCGCAGTGTTCCCATTAGTTTCTATGCTGGGAGAGATTACGCAGCTTACTGGTAAATTTGCATAAAAAAATGAAAAATGAAAATGGACTAATTTTAAGTTAAACGTGTTATTAAGTAACATAATTTTATTTTGTAATCTTATTTCGACTTGCTTTTTCTGATTCTTTAATTTTTTTCCCTTTAATTAAAATTTTTTAATCGCTTTTTAAATTATTTCCTTTTTCTGATTCTTTAATCATTAGGTTGAAATATTCACTCCTAATACAATAATATTTGTTCACAAAAACCTTGCAACAATGTCATTTAAGTGTAATTATTATTGTTAGCAATTTAATTGTAGTTATTATTAGTAACAATCTCTCCTACCCATGTGCGCAATCACACCAAACCTGTAAGGACAGATTGCGCAAAATAACTTTCTTCGTTTTATTACAACTGTTCTATTAAATTGCAACATTATAACAAAATAGCAATGGAAATGCATAAAAAACAAATGAAGTAAAAATTATTCATGAATAGTTTAGCAAAAAATTAATATTTAGATTTTTTATTGCTATTCTTTTGAATTGTGCGCAGGCTATCCTAGCTTTACCTTACATTACTAACGAAATACAAACTATTCGTGTACACGAAATTTCCAGGTTCGGGGGTGGAGGGGCCAGTGAAAGGGCCTCTAAATCTTAAAATTTTAAATATCGCCGTACCGAGGCTGGTACAAACGAAAATTTCTCGGTATATATATGCCCAGTGATGCACTAATAAAGACGATTAATGCATGCGAAATTTCTAGGTCACGTTATGGAGGGCTTGTGAAATGGTCCTTCCAAAATAAGCTTTGAATAACTCTCTACCGGAGCCGGTACAAACGAAAATATTTCGGTACTGACCGGTACTAAATAAATAAAAACTATTAGTTATGCGAAATTTCCAGGTTCGGGACTGGAAGGGCTAGTGAAATGGTGCCTCTACCTAAAATTTTGAATATATCGGTACCCGAGCCGGTACAAACAAAAATCTCTCGGTACTTACCGGTACTAACGAAGTACAAACGATTGGTGAATGTGAAATTGCCAGGTCCGGGGGTGGATGGGGCCAGTGAAATGGTCCCTCAGACAAAAAATTTGAATAACTCGGTACCGGAGCCGGTACAAACGAAAATCTCTCGGTACTTACCGGTACTAACGAAGTACAAACGATTGGTGAATGCGAAATTTCCAAGTCCAGGGGTGGAGGGGCCAGTGAAATGGTCCCTCAAAATAAAAATTAGAATATCTCGGTACCGGAGCCGGTACAAACGAAAATCTCTCGGTACTTACCGGTACTAACGAAGTACAAACGATTGGTGATAGCGAAATTGCCAGGTCCGGGGGTGGAGGGGCCAGTGAAATGGTCCCTCAAACAAAAAATTTGAATAACTCGGTACCTGAGCCAGTACTAACGAAAATCTCTCGGTACTTACCGGTACTAACGAAGTACAAACGATTGGTGAATACGAAATTCCCAAGTCCGGGGGTGGAGGGGCCAGTGAAATGTACCTAAATTGATCGACGGGGTAATTGATAAGTATCAAAAGACAAATGTGACGCGACGCCACGATATGCACGTTTGGCGTTAAATCATATATTTTGGCGACAATTACAGTTGTAATCTGTTTCAACAGCAGTTGGTTCGACATTAAAATCCCTCAGTCAAAGGAAAATTAATGGAAACCCGGTTACAGCAGATCGCCACTGGTCGTTTAATTATAATACAATCTTCCATAATCGTTTTAGAGATGATCAAATAAGAGGGTTTTTAAATCATGCGGTTTCAGAACGGGGGTTGGCGAGCGTAGCTCGTAGGGGGCAGGGTCCCCTAGTCTTGCAAAAAGTTGTTTTCGGTTGTTTGAATTATCATTATTTGTGTGCGTCTGAAAACTTCGGTGAAATTTTTATTTATTATTCTTTATATTTCAAAAAGGAATTGTATGAAGTAAACATGCAACTAAAAGTTAACATCTAAGCATGCAGCCAAAATTTTACAAATTTGGAAGTAAAAATAGTTTTCTAAAAAACACGTTTTTATAAGCATTTAAGGTTTATCTTAAAAATAACATGACCGCAGTTCATGTTGTTACAAAAGATATTCGTTAAAATACGAGAATTTGGCGGAATTAGGATTATTTATTTAAAATCCACCGCTTTTATTTATGCTTGGTAGAAAACGCGAACTAGTGAATTTATTAAACTAATTTAATTTTTGAATAGAATAGTTTTGAACTGAAATAGTTTCCGTTTTAAGATATGGAAACAGGAAAGGAAAGAAGCAGTTTTATATTACTGCAAATTGAATATTATATTACTGAATATCTCGATGCTCGACAACTCAATGTTTTTTTGAATTTATAACCCCCAAAATCTCTCTATTTTCTACTACTATCCGATTATATGAATTGAGTCAGTCGTGAGACATCGGACTTTGTTTTTTATTCCTTTGCCCATATGGTTAGTATTCATCGACGCAGACCACGTTTAAGATGCAGACTAAACCAACTGTTAATAAATCTACCTGTTTTGGATCTCATTTATGTGCCGTATTTGAAAACAAAACAGATATTACGTTATATTTTTATGTTAGTAATCCTTTATTTTATTGAAGAAATTCAGATGCGCAGATGTGATATACTTATTAAAGACCACAGTGGACGATAAGAAACATTTTTTTAAAAAATTTATATCTCAGTTACTATGGAGTGCCGTGCTGTTTGTGGATGTAAAATACGAAATCCTAATATCCTAATAACATTACAAATGTGAAACTGTGTGTGAGTGTTTGGCTGAAGTCAGCGTGAAAACGGTTGATTTAAGGCCCTTGTATCTTAGCGTATACTTTGATTATAACCCCAAGAAGGTATTAGGTTATTTTTTTAAATAATACTTTATATACCATAATCCTATTTTCTGTTCAATATGTAAAATGTTTTGGAATATAAACTTAATGTTGAATGTTGGTTTTTTTCGATTATTCTAATCAGCGCAAAGTCATGTCTGAAGTGTTTTGATGATTAAGACATTTCCTCAAACACATTTACTAATATAATCATTTTAAACAATTCTTCGACACGAAAACTTAACTGAAATCAATATCCATGAACGGAATAAATGTAAAATAGATTAAATAGAAATGATAAAATAGAATAGCAGCGAAGTAAATTTACTCGACACTTAATCTTAAAGAAACCGTGTGATACTTCAAGCACATGAAATAAATCAATCTAAATGATCTTATATATAAAAGTATAAATATACAAAATGGAGTCATCAGAAGTATTGTCTACTATAAAATGTGATTAAGAGTTGGTTATTTGTATATGTTTTTAATTATCGGGAAGTGAAATGTTTTAATTTTTGAATGCATTGATTTTTTAAATATTACGTGAGCGTAGTTACGGGTAGAAGCTAATTGGAAATAAAGTAAAAAGTATTAATATGATATTAATTGAATGGGTGTCTGGACGAAGGATCTATATCACAAGTTAAAAATCTTACAGAAATCAGAAAAAAACTATCAATATCGTTGATTAGAGATACCCTGAGCGGGAACCACTTTTGGTGCAGCCCGCACCTAGCATTGAGACTTAGTGCATTTTAAAGCCCTATATTGCGAAGTTTGAGAATCGATAAAATCATATTTTTTGATTTTACAGCAGCATAACTTTCTGAAAGTGCAATTTTCGAGACCACTTATAGAAATATTAACATAATTTTTTTTTAAGCTGTTAAAAATACAAATTACTCAATAATAAGTATACAATATTGAAAAAAGTTTACAAATTCCTTCAAGAACCTACGAATTGGATTTTGAAGAAATACAACATTATAATTGCATTTTTGGCGGCGCGAAATTGGCTTTATTTGTTACCGTATAATTTTTCTCGCCAACCCTGGACAAATGTCATAATCGTCTGCTGTGTGTTGAGTAGTAGTAGTTTGGATTCGCTGCCCCCTATTTGGCTACTTAACTCGCTTTTGGCGTAAAATTAACAATTAAAAATCCGATAATAAAAATTTAAAAGTATAAAAAATATGTATATAATATGGATTTTAACAGAGAAATTTTATCGGTTCGCTAACTTTTATGTACAGGGCTACAAAATGCACCAGGTCTCGATGTTAGGTGCGAGCTGAAACCAAAAATGGTTCCCTTGTTAGTGCAACATAGGCTCCTCTTCCGATTTTAATTAACCTCCATTTTTGTCTTCATGCTGAGCATTGACGAGTAATAAAAAACTCGTTATGCGGGCAAGGAAAGTAATAATTTTATTTTTAGCTTTAATGTTTTTTAAACATTTTATTGTTTTAACGTTTTTATTTAATGTAAATAAACTTGTATATTATGAAATTGTAATTTTTTACACTGTGTAGTCATCAATCATTCCACATTGACCCTTTTCCAACAACAACAACAACAAAACCCAACAAAACAGCACATTAACGCGATTACTCGCAAATTATTTTCTTTCATTGTTGTAATAATTTTCCCAATCATACGCATAAAACTATATATTCATATCCGTTAGCGCCAAATTCTAGCCAACATTGGCGACCAAAATAAGTCTTCATAAATGAAGCCAATTTGACTATTGCTCAATAATTTGGCGAATTTCTTATTCAAATTCAGTATTAACGAATCTTTTGTAAAAGTTTCTTTGCATTTTAACTTGCTGTTTTCGTGTAACATTAGCTAAAATTTTAAAACGAAGATATAGAAAAGCTACCTTTTCCTCCCGGTACAGGCCGGAAGGTCTTTTTAGTTTTAGCTATCTTTAAGCATTACTATATAGCAAAATTGTATCCAAAACTGAGACGAATAGAATGCGTAAGAAAAGGTTTCATGAAAATTGTCTCATTTCCGCCTATTAAGAGATATTTTTTCATTTAAATTGACGTAAATTATTATTGTATCCACAAAGAGGGGAAAAATTATTCGAAGAAGGGTCTTACTTTATTGTGAATATTTGTGCTTTTTCTTACGTTCGTTTTTGCATGTTATGCATTCATTAAAACTCAAAAGTTTTTGCAATTTTCTTATTGTTTTTTCTTCATTAATTTTTATTCAATTTCAGGCAATGACTTTGGTCAACGTGGTTTTGTACATGTGTAGCTTCCTCATTTCTTATAGAGCACGCCAATACTGAAACTGCGGCATATCAACTGTATTACATTATTATAGCTTCCAACTTTTACGCTAATTTTTTGTTATTACTAAAATTTTTTAGACAATATTACCTTATTTAATCGCAGATATCAATGATTATATGAGGTAAAATTTATTATTAAATTTTAGTGGTAAGAAAAAAGCGCAAAAGTTGGTAGCTATGCATTATTTATATATTGTGTGTTATTGTTTTCTTCATATTATAATTATATCATTACTTTTTTTTTTAATAAATGAAGAGCTTTGGATTTAATAAATATCTTTTTTATCTTCATTAGACAATTCAATTCTTTTTTCTATCAAAAACTACACCTTTAAAACTAGTGTGACATTTATTGTGTTAATTTTTTAACGTTATAAAAAATGTTCTGATGAGGGCTTGGATATTTTCTACAAACATTTATATAACATTTATAACTTAATAATAATGTTTAAAGTATAGATTTACTCAAACTTAATCAAGCTAGCGATTACTAAGCGCTATTTATGGCTAACAACATATACAGATTTTATCGAAAGTTAGAGCATGGAGAAACAGGCTAACAACAGGCTTTTTCAACCTAATAAAACTCACACAGGGTCACTGGGAATTACCCTTTCAAACCATAGAAAATATAATCGGCGCAGCCTTCCGAAAATTATCAATAGTCTAACTATATATATATATGAACTACTTTTCCATTTCATAGTAAAGTACGTTGAAGAACCACTGACATATTACTTCGGGCAAGTGATTTATTGGTAGAGTCCCATATTTTTGTAGTCGAAATGATCTAGACTAGACGGAAGGCGATTTTTATAAAATCACTGGAAATTTTCCCGTTAAAATAAAAGCAAGTTGCATTTTCATCAACAATGAATTTATTGACTTCACAAAAGCAGAGACAATTCTACTAATTATCCATTTAAAACTTATATCTGGGCTATGTTACGCCATAGAAAATAACGAAGATCTTAAAATATTAGAGAAACACCGATTTGCATAAAATCTTCTCCAAGTGGCTGGATTTATTTAGCAAGTCGAAAAGCGTACAAAATCTGATCTCCAAGGCTGTGTAGGCAAATTATATACTAGCAATTCGCTCAAAAATATATTGACATGCCGATGGAAAGCGCCAGGGATGTTAGTTAGGAGGGAGGAGGGGGAAGAGAATGCTTAGTGATTGGTTGAAAAGGATTAGCGAGGCAGGCAAAAAATGACGAAACGTCGGAACTATTTATCAAAAGCGTAAAAATAAAAAGGTGAATAATTAGACGCGGGAATTACTTGCAAAGAATGCTGTGATATCGAATGATAATTTTACTAAAAATAAAAATGCTATTAAAAATGTTCCAAATAAATAAAATTCAATGTCTCAAATGAAGGAATAAATCGGGATTTTTTTACAAAGAAGTGTCGCTTTTAACAGATTTAGGTTTTTAGAATAAGAATTAAAAGAATATGTTAAAGGTATGGAATTAAAATATAAATTATATTTAAGATATTATTAAAAGATAGCGAGATAAGATATATATTGTAAGAATTTGGAATAAATTAATTGAAGTAAAATGGCGAAATTTTTTTATTATTACATATATGTATAATATAAATATTCAGGGTGAGTTTCAGGCAATCTTCCAAACGGAAGGAGGTGATATAAACGCTCATGTGATCATAAAACACCATAGAAACTTTTATCTCTAACCGTTTCCGAGTTATGGTGAATAGAAAAAAAATGCGTCGTGTGAACCCCCCAAAATTTGTGATGTGTCAGTAAAATCTAAACGCAAAATAAGCACATATTTGGAAAGAGCAGACAAATGCCTATAAGATAATATCATTTCCATCAGAATATCTAGATTTAATGGCAAGCTACAATCGCTTAAAGACTGGTGAAGGAGAAGGGCAAAATCAAATTGTTGCCAATATCTTTAATCGACAATATCGCAAGCACTCTTCTGGTTGCAATTGGTCAAATTTGCCAAAAACATGTCCGTTCTACCAGCTTTCAAATAAGCGTACGATAAACCAAATCGGTTCTCTACTTTAGGAGAAATTTAGCCTTTTATTTGAAATGCATCATTGAAATCATTCGGGTTAGTATGATAAATTTACTACAATTGGCATCATTGCGCCTCAAAAAATCCATTTGCAAGGATTAAACTTATTTTCGAGCGATCAACTTATTATTCAAGCGATCGCCAGTCATTCCAAGCGAAACATTTAAGCTGAATCGTGTCTGGAAAGATGAGTTTGATGATGAAATGGCGTCAGCTTATAGGGATATGTGACTGCTCTTTCCAAATATGTGCTTATTTTGCGTGTAGGTTTTACAAAAACATCACAAATTTGTTTTTTTAGACTTGACGCATTTTTGTCGCTTTGTCTTTTATCCTTTATCCACCATAACTCGAAAACGATTAGAGATAGGATAAGGTTTCTATGGGGTTTTATGATCCACATGGGCTCTTTCTTATATTGCCTCCTTTCGTTTGACAGATCACCAAGCTAAGATAAGCCAAGCCAAGATATATAAGCCGAATCAAAATTACAAAACAATAGCCTTTATGCGATAAGCACTACATCCGCCAATAACCACACAAATTAAATATAGACTTTTTTTTATACTATGGAAGTATTTTTACCAGAACCAGACCTCCACACAATATTTAAGTATTAATTAACAAGTGAAAAACAACAAAATATCAAAATTAAACAAATCAAACAAGAACAGAAAAATGAAACTAAAAAGGCTGTGGCCTCATCGGCAGTGGGTATAATATATTAACAACAGCCATGATTATGCAGTGTAAAAAAGTGTAAAAAGTGGCAGTGTGTTTCGGCCGGAGTGTCGCAATGCATAAATCAAATCAAATTTAAAAACATATTGCAAACACTCCCCCACCGGACCCTACGCCACATTAACCAGTGTATCACAGTTCCAATAAACAGCTGCATTTAAACAGATAGATGTAAAACACAGTAGAAAATCCAGTAGGAAAAAAAAGATTATTGAACCTGAACCACGGGTTTGGGTATAAACCTAAATCTATAAACCAAACCGGTATAAAATGATACTTTTTTTTTCTTGATGATTTTTCTAAATGATTTTTTTTGGCAGTGTATGTACTGAGTATGTAATAATGGGAAGAAGCTTATTGAATTTCAGTAACCTCGATTATCCGGAACTATTTTTTTCGGACTCTCGAAATATTCGTTCTGATAAAAGGTATATAAAAATATTCGAAATTGTTTATTTTAAGGAGTGAATATAAAAGACAATAAAAAAAGCATAAATTTTGCAATAAGAATGAAGTCGATCGGATAATGAATTGCCGAGATATTTGTAATCCTATTTTCCACACTCATCGATTTTTCATGACCCTGTATTTCATGGATGTATGTATTTCATGGATTCGTATGGATGTGAGAGCTTCTTTCAGCCGCTGGAATGAATTGTCGCATTCTTGTATCCATAGAAACTTCTGTTTTCTTTCAGTGAGCCTATGCAAGGGTCTTGCGATGTTGGAGAACCCCTGTACAAACTTTCTGTAATAAGTGCATAGTCCCAGAAAGCTTCGCAACTGATGGACATTTTCCGGACGTTTCCAGTGCTTTACTGCAGACACTTTTTCAGGATCTGTTCGAACACCTTCAGCTGAGATGATGTGTCCTAAATAGTTTACTTCTCGTTGGAAGAACTTGCATTTCAAAGGGTTCAGCTTTAAATTCGCCGCTCTTAGTTTCGTTAACACTTTTCGAATATTCTCTAGATGTTCTTCAAACGTGCGGCCACCAATGATGACGTCATCTAGGTAGATGAGACAAGCTTCAAAAGTCAGACCTTTTAACACTGTCTCCATGAGGCGCTCGAACGTTGCTGGAGCATTGCAGAGCCCGAACGGCATAACTTTAAATTGCCAAAGTCCTTGTCCAGTAGTAAATGCGGTCTTCTCTTTGTCATCAGGATGGATCTCTACTTGCCAATATCCACTCTTCAAATCCAGCGTGGAAAACCATTTATGTCCTGAAAGAGTATCTAGCGTGTCGTCTATTCTTGGTAGAGGATAGCTGTCCTTCTTCGTGATATCGTTAAGTTTACGATAATCCACACAAAATCTTGTGGAGCCATCTTTCTTTCGGACCAACACGATGGGAGAGGCCCACGGACTTGATGACGGTTCGATGATGTCACTATCCTGCATCTCTCGTAAGACCTTAGAAACCTCTTCTTGTTTTGCGAACGGCAAGCGTCTTGGATGCTGTTTAATCGGTGGATGGTTGGCAGTATCAATTCTATGACGTGTCAGTGAAGTGCGCCCTATATCACTCTCGTTTTGTGAAAACACATTCTTAAATTCCTGGAACAGTCTTTCTGCGGCATGTTTCTGTTCAGGAGATAAATTTTCATTTCGTCCAATTACAGGTGTTAAACTTGTAGGCGGCTCCGATAACGTTAAGCTCGGGTCTTTGCAAACACAGGTGACTGGAGCACAGGTTGCAAGCACTTCACCTTTCTGGATAATTCTAGACTTTTCACTTACGTTCGCAATCCTCACAGGTATCACATCTCTCGACAGATCTACCAGCGCTGATGCTATTAGCACTCCCTTTGGGCTCTTCTCAGGATATCCAGTCAAGCCATACTGGAAAATTCTTTCGTTTCCAGTTAATCCAGGTATCATCATTTCGGTCCGAGGAGGGATGATAACATCTGCCTTGGCTGTGATCCGTTGAATAGACCCGGACTCATTTCCAAGTTTGAAAATAGTCACATCTTCTTGAGCAGAGCGTAACTCATTATTCTTAAAATCCAGTGTAAATCCTTGCTCTTTTAAAAAGTCCAGTCCGAGTATGAAAGGGTCTGAAATATCGGCCACATAGACTGTATGATGGTAAGCGGCGTTCCCAAACTTTATTTTCAATTTCATTCTTCCATGTATGTCGATCTTATCCCCGGTCACGGTTTGGAGGATAACACGGGGCGGAGTCCAGAGGAGCTTTTCTTTTAGCCGCTGAGCTAGATCTTTCCGGATAATGGTCACATTGGCTCCTGTATCGATGATCATATTACAGGGCAAATCATTCACACGCCCGACTATAAAAACTCCGTTCTTGCCGCAACTTCTTGCAGAAATTTGACACACTTGATAATGGGGCTTCTCAAAATCTGGCAACCTCCGCCCCGCGAGATGGCCATTAATTAGTTTTCCTGCTCCGCCGTTCGTGCGGAGCTATTACCTTCTGTGCTGGGTCGTTTTAGGCAGTTTCTTTGAATATGACCTTCTCCACCGCATTTCCAGCACTTGATTTTTCTTCCAGGTTTGTTGTCAATCAAGGAGTTTATATGTCTCATCACGTCCTTCATCTGCTGCTGTAAACGCTCCACAGCTGTATCCGACGTCTCAGGCATGTTGGCTACTCGCACAAAGTGCCGATCTTTCCTTGTAGCTTGCTGGGCTGCCTCGAATTTTAGGGCATAAACTAAAGCCCCTTTTAAGTCATTGAGATCTGCAATCCGGAGTTGTTTCTGGATCTCAGAGTCACGCACACCATCGATAAAATGCTGTAGAGCTAAGCTTTCTCTAATTTCAGTCGGACAGTCAGGATAAGCAAGATGGGAAAGTCTCTCGACATCCGTAGCAAGATCTTGCAGGGATTCAGTGGATTTCTGCTGTCGAGATTTGAGCTGGAGTCTGCTATATTACTTCATGCATTTCTCGCCAAAGCGCAATTCTAAGGCACTGACGAGCGTTTCAAAATCCAGCGGTTCATTTGCAGGCAAAGTCTGTAAGACGTCGGCAGCATCAGCTCGTAGAGAAGCAGCTAACTGGCAAGCTTTTGTCTGGGAATCCCATCCATTGGCGTCCGCTACGATCCCAAATTGTGTCTTAAAAACTGGCCATGAGGATTTTCCGTCATAGGTCGAGAGTTTAATAGAGGCCCGAGGAAGCATAGCTTGATACTTGACATCTTCGGGATAGTTTTCGGCAGTTATCTTTTGTTTCTTCACATTTTCCAACTCCTTTTCTACACTCTCAATCCTTTCTTCGACGGTCTCGGCGATCTTTTGAACTTTTTCTTCTACTCTTTCTTCTACGGTATTGGCTGTCCTTTGAATTTCTTCTACTTTTCCTTCTATTTGTTGAAATCTTCCTTCAACTTTGTTTTCCACGCCGTCAATTCTGTCATTTAAAGATGTTATTTTATCCTCTATTAAGTCTTTCAACTCTCCAAGGTTGGTTGACATATCCTTCTTCATTTCATCTTTTAAGTCGCCAAGGTTGGCGGTCATTTTCTCATCCATCTCGCCAAGATTTGCAGTCATTTTCTCATCCATCGCTGACATTTCCTTCTTCATTTCATCTTTTAACTCGCCAAGGTTGGCAGTCATTTTCTCATCCATCGCTGACATATTCTTCTTCATTTCTTCTTTCATCTCGCCAAGGTTGGTTGACATCTCAGCCTGATTCGCAGCTAATTTCTCCAATAATTGTTTCAGTTCACCCTCCATTGCTCTGGTGATCGGCATTCAACCCCACTCCTGACACCAAATGTTGTGAGCTCGGGGTTCGAAAGGACTGATGCCAATATATAAGAACAATAAAAAGGCTTTATTCACTATAAACAGTGCAATACGATCACAAATATCTTCTGAAAATTACAAGATATTCAGTAATCTTCAAATCCAATAAAAGCTAAGCAAAATTTCACACAGAAACAATGCGTTCAATACGACGTATCAACGACAAAATCGATCCGAGAAACACAGTTCTCAATGCAAAGCCTCTCGTATGAATTCAATCGCAGTTCACAGACAACTAACTAACTGGACTGGTGGAGGTCCCTTATATAGGCTTCAGAGATCTTTCCAGATTATTCCAGAGCTTTCAGATGGTAGAAATTACCAGAAAGTGCTTTAACTTTCGATAGAGAACCAAAGCGAGAAAGGATCCCAATGTACAGGTATAAGGGGGGTGGTTGCACAAAAAGTCGCCAAATCCGTCGCCAACTTGGCGACATTTGGCGATATATCGCCAAATTTGGCGACAAAAATAAGTCGCCAAAACCATCGCCAACTTGGCTATAAACCCATTCCTTGGCGTTTTTACCATAGACTTCCATTATAAAGATGAGGGTGTAAGGTTGTTTTCCTTGCAAACCATCTGAGGCCTTTAGCATTGAGTTACATGATGCTCAATAGGAAATACATTAATAATACTGCAATTTTCACAATAATAAAATAAAATAAATTTAAACAAATGGAATATTTACAGATATATACAAAATTCATAACAATATTACTTTCACTGAGCCTATATTATGTATTGAAATGTATTTATTTCAATAAATTGATTTATCTTCTGTGCCACGCTATCCAAAATCATAAGTAAAATTTATGTAAATGATTATTTTGCGTCATAGTATCCAAACAAATGGAAATGTATGCAAGTGGATAATGTGACGCAAAATAATCATTTACATAAATTTTACTTATGATTTTGGATAGCGTGGCACAGAAGATAAATCAATTTATTGAAATAAGTACATTTCAATACATAATATAGGCTCAGTGAAAGTAATATATTTAAAAGTGTATTGAAAAATTAAAAGTATTGTTTGTATGTGTAAATATACTTTAGAAGACAAACCAAAAATAATTTTAATTGAATTTTAAAAGAGTCCTATTAAATTCACGTCAAGGTGTCACTCAAATTTTGATATCATTTCTTTTAAAACCCATATTTTGAATTCATGAGAGATGTGAATGAAAAAGCATCAGCGAATAAGTTCTATATATTTTTTTCATATTAAGATAATAATTGCACCTGTGAATATAAATAAAACTAAAAAGAAAATTATGATTAAAAAAAAATTATTAACATAGCGTCACTTAAATTTGATATCATTACTTTTAAGACCCATATTTAAAATTTATAGAGCCAAAACAAAGTGCTGCGTCACAACTTTTAACCCGTTAAGGGTTTTTGTACTGATATCATTACTTTTTTAAGGTTATTGATGAAAATGTCAATTAGTCAAAATTAAGCATAGGGTATAAATTAATCATTAGAATAAAATTTTAAAGAAATGCTAAAAAAGACCCCTTGGACCCCAATAAAAATATGAGGGTGGTGGCCCAGGGAGAGGACTCCAAGACTCAACTTTTAAATTATACAGCGAGAGAGTAACACAATTAGAAGTATGAAAATGCATGGCAAAACCTGATTGTTCCATCTTCCACCGCCAGGGGGGGCACTCTGTTCTATACAAACATAGCTGAAATCTTTGAGGCTGTCGATTTGGAGTCGAATGAGCCATACCTCGTCGTGATCGGTCCCATAGAACCTGATAGGAAAGCGCCCCCTGGTGGTGAAACTTGGAACTAAAATCGATATATCCTGTCGATTAATCAAACTACATTGTGATGGGACCTATAGAAATAGAGTTAGCTACAAAATCTGTTAGTTCCACCTTCCACCACTAGAGGGCGCACTCTGTTCTATACAAACATAGCTCAAATGTTTGAGGCTGTCGATTTCAAGACGAATAAGCCATACCTCGTCGTGATCGGGCCCATAGAATCCGTGATAGGAAAGCGCCCCCTGGTGGTGAAATTTGAAATTAAAATAGATATATCCTGTCGATGCCGAGTCGAATAAATTAAACTGTATTGTGATGGGGCACATAGCTACAAAATCCGTTAGTTCCATCTTCCACCGCCAGGGTGCGCACTCTGTTCTATACAAACATAGCTGAAATCTTTGAGGCTGTCGATTTGGAGTCGAATGAGCCATAACTCGTCGTGATCGGTCCCATAGAACCCGATAGGAAAGCGCCCCCTGGTGGTGAAACTTGGAACTAAAATCGATATATCCTGTCGATGAATCAAACTACATTGTGATGGGACCTATAGAAATAGAGTTAGCTACAAAATCTGTTAGTTCCACCTTCCACCACTAGAGGGCGCACTCTGTTCTATACAAACATAGCTCAAATGTTTGAGGCTGTCGATTTCGAGTCGAATAAGACATACCTCGTCGTGATCGGGCCCATAGAATCCGAGATAGGAAAGCGCCCCCTGGTGGTGAAATTTGGAATTAAAATCGATATATCCTGTCGATGCCGAGTTGAATAAATTAAACTGCATTGTGATGGGACCCATAGCTACAAAAATCGTTAGTTCCATCTTCCACCACCAGGGGACGCACTCTGTTCTATACAAACATAGCTGAAATCTTTGAGGCTGTCGATTTAGAGTCGAATGAGCCATACCTCGTCGTGATTGGGCCCATAGTACCCAAGAAAGGAAAGCGCCCACTGGTGGTGAATTTTGGAACTAAAATCGATAAATCCTGTCGATGAATCAAACTACATTGTGATGGGACCCATAGAACTCGAGTTAGCTACAAAATCCGTTAGTTCCATCTTCCACCACTAGAGGGCGCACTCTGTTCTATACAAACATAGCTGAAATCTTTGAGGCTATCCATTTGGAGTCGAATGAGCCATACCTCGTCGTGATCGGGTCCATAGAACCCAAGATAGGAAAGCGCCCCCTGGTAGTGAAACTTCGAATTAAAATCTATATATCCTGTCGATGCTGAGTCGAACCAAACTGCATTGTGATCGGACCCATAGAACTCGAGTTAGCTGCAAAATTCGTTAGTTCCATCTTCCACCATCAGGGGGCGCACTCTGTACTATGCAGACATAGCTGAAATCTTTGAGGCTGTGGATTTCAAGTCGAATAGGCCATACTGCGTGGTGATTGGGCACATAAAACCCGAGAGAGGAAAGCGGCCCCTGGTGGTGAATTTTGAAACTAAAATCAATATATCCTGTCGATGTCGAGTCGAATAAATTAAACTGTATTAGATACCAATTAATCTCGGAAAAAATTGCAAATTTTGTCATTTGGCAGCGTAAAAATCATGAATTTCATCGATCGGCACAGAAAAAACATGTATTTTGTCGATAAGGGGAGAAAAGATCATAAATTTCGTCGAACAGGCGGATAAAAATCATGAATTTCATTTATTAGCGCATGAAAAACACAAATTTCATCAAACACTCGCATAAAAATTAAAAAATTCGTTGATCGGGCATGAAAAAACATTAATTTCGTCAAGTTTGCACGTAAAAATCACAAATTTCATCAAACGGTAGCATAAAAATCACAAATTTCATCAAACGGTAGCATAAAAATCAAGAATTTTGGCAATCAGGTGATAAATTTTTTTTTGTCAATCCGGCCCGTAAAAAGTATGAATTTTGTCGATGAGGTGCGTAAAAATTGTCGAGTCGAATGAATTAAACTGCATTAGATACCAATTAGTCTCTGAAAAAATTGCAAATTTTATTATTTTGCAGCATAAAAATCATGAATTTCATCGATCGGCACAAAAAAAAACATGAATTTTCTCTATAGGGGGAGAAAAGATTATAAATTTCGTCGAACAGGCGGGTAAAAATCATGAATTTCATTTATTAGCACATGAAAATCGCAAAATTCATCAAACGGTCGTTATGAAAATCAAAAAATTCTATGATCGGGTATGAAAAAGTCATTAATTTCGTGAAGTTTGAACGTAAAAATCACAAATTTCATCAAACGGGTGCATAAAAATCAAGAATTTTGGAAATCGAGTGATAAAATTTTTTTTTGTCAATCCGGCCCGTAAAAAGTATGAATTTTGTCGATGAGGTGTGTAAAAATTGTCAAGTCGAATGAATTAAACTGCATTAGATACCAATTAGTCTCTGAAAAAATTGCAAATTTCATTATTTTGCAGCATAAAAATCATGAATTTTGTTGATCAATGTGCAAAAATCATGAATTTCATCGATCGGCACAGAAAAAACATGAATTTTCTCGATAGGGGGAGAAAAGATTATAAATTTCGTCAAACAGGCGGGTAAAAATCATTAATTTCATTTATTAGCGCATGAAAAAACATTAATTTCGTCAAGTTTGCACGTAAAAATCACTTTCATCAAATGGGTGCATAAAAATCAAGAATTTTGGCAATCAGGTGATAAAAATTTTTTTTGTCAATCCGGCACGTAAAAAGTATGAATTTTGTCGATGAAGCGCGTAAAAATTGTCGAGTCGAATGAATTAAACTGCATTAGATACCAATTAGTCTCTGAAAAAATTGCAAATTTCATTATTTTGCAGCATAAAAATCAGGAATTTTGTTGATCAATGTGCAAAAATCATGAATTTCATCGATCAGCACAGAAAAAACATGAATTTTCTCGACAGGGGGAGAAAAGATCATAAATTTCGTCGAACAAGCAGGTAAAAATCATGAATTTCATTTATAAGCACATGAAAATCACAAATTTCATCAAACGGTCGCATGAAAATCAAAAAATTCTTTGATCGGGTATGAAAAAATCATTAATTCCGTAAAGTTTGCACGTAAATATCACAAATTTTTTCAAACGGGTGCATAAAAATTAAGAATTTTGGCAATCGGGTGATAAATTTTTTTTTTGTCAATCCGGCCCGTAAAAAGTATGAATTTTGTCGATGAGGTGCATAAAAATTGTCGAGTCGAATGAATTAAACTGCATTAGTCTGAAAAAATTGCAAATTTCGTCATTTTGCAGCATAAAAATCAGGAATTTCGTAGATCAATGTGCAAAAATCATGAATTTCATCGATCGGCACAGAAAAAAACATGAATTTTCTCGATAGGGGGAGAAAATATTATAAATTTCATCAAACAGGCCGGTAAAAATCATGAATTTCATTTATTAGCAAATGAAAAACGCAAATTTCCTCAAACGCTTGCATAAAAAAAGAATTCGTTGATCGGGCATGAAAAAACATTAATTTCGTTAAGTTTGCACGTAAAAAACCCAAATTTCATCAAACGGGTGCATAAAAATCAAGAATTTTGTCTATCGGTCGATAAAAAAATGTATTGTCAATCCGGTACATAAAAAGTATTAATTTTGTCGATGAGGTTAAAAATAAAGGTAATATGAATCAAGGGGTCTAACCTTATGAGTCTCCTTATTTTCTTTCTTGTTCGGATGCAAACAATTCATATTTTTAATTTGCATTTGGTCGAAAAATGAATTATCTTTAATTTTAAAAACGAGAAATTCGTAATTACATGTATAAAATTCGATTGGTATTTATTATTGGTATTTATGATTTCAAAATTTTTAATAAGAAATTGTTTTTTTGCTAGTATACAGTGGGCAAAGTCTCTAGCCATGCCAACCAACCAATCGGTTGCTTATGGATCTGCTTATGCTTATATCACTTATTCATATAGTTTAGCTTTGGCTTGCCTCTTATTAGTTTGTCTTGACTGCTAAATTTTTATATTTCACACTTCATAATTTTTATTGCAATACTTCAGGTAAGAATGCTTTTTAACTTGATTATTTCCTGTATTTATAATATTTTTTTGTTACTAACATTCTTATGTTTTAATGGGTGCAAAATTTAAGATTGGCGAAAAAGTTACTAAAAGGTTCTTTATTTCAATAAATTGTTTTATCTTTTGTGCCATGCTGTCGAAAATTGAAAGAAAAATTTATGTAAAGGTTTATTTTGCATCATAGTATCCAAACTAAGTGAAATGTATGCAAATGGATAGTATGATGCAAAAAAAAAAAACATTTACATAAATTTTTCTTTGAATTTTCGACAGCATGGCACAAAAGATAAATCAATTTATTGAAATAAATACATTTCAATGCATAATACAGGCTTATTGCAAGTGATATATTTAATGATGATTGTACTGAATTTTGTATTGAAAATGGAACATTTTAGTACATATTAATGGTTTAGCATAAAAAATAATTTATGTAGGTCATTCTAAAATTCTTATATAACAAAATCTGTAAAAATGAAGCTCTGTTTTGTCAGAATTCTGCAATTGTTAATTTGTTTTAAAACTAAATAAGCACTCCTTAGGTATTTTTAACTGTTTTTATTATTGGAAATGGTGCGGAAAAACAGAACAAAACAAACTTTAGTAAAATATTTTATGTAGTAATAGGGTGGGTTTTTTTAGGAAACATTTATTTAACTGCGTTTATTTTTTTTTTTAAGAGGACAGCCAAGGGTCGATGCATGCTTTACACTCACGCTAAAAAAAAAAAAATTTAATCGGTTAAAAAAAAGAAAAAAGTCTCCAAACTTTGGGGACTGTTTTTTCTTTTATGGCAACCTGGCTATTAAGCTTGTATTTAGTAGCTTGGCGCAGTCTTGGAAATCGTGCCATCCAAACAGTCGCCAATCTTTTGTTTACATTTTAGCGTGAGTGTAACACATCTGTTCAGTTATTTTTCTTGGGGCCCATTTTGTGAAAAGTAAAGGTTACTTTTGTGAAATTTATTATATTTTAGTGAAAAATAACATTTTGTAACAAAAGTTGAAATTCAGTTACTCAAATTAGAACAAAGTACTTATTAACAAAAACTTTTTACATTTACAATCACTTTGCTGAAATTTTCCTCTCAAGTGAACTTGTTTGTTTACAAATTACACATTTTAAAACATCACAAAATAATAAATATTTAATAAATAGTAAGTTTTTATGGAATAGAATTTTGTGAAAGGAACTATTTTAGTAAAAAGAATTTTGTGGAGAGGCCCATTTTATCAAATTGATTTTTGTGAAGAGGTCCGTTTTATTAAATTGATTTTTCCCCAAATTTTACCTGGATCGACCCTTGACAGAGCAAAATATAAATATGTAAACTTTATTCTTAATAAAACAAACAAATAAACTGATATATTTTTTTTATGTATATCAATATTTATTTACATCAAACTATCAATTATTTATTTTTTTAATAATAGAAACTATTTCATTAGTTACGCTATTTTATTTTTATATTGAAATAAAAAAAATCCACGTGCTATTATTGCATGCTATTTGTAACTAATATTAAAAAAAAAGTTTTCGCCGGCGGAGGAAAAAAATCGCACCAACGTGGTGCGTATATATATGACATCTGTGCGGTATTATTGATCAATAATACTATATTAATAAAATAGATTAGCAGTTTCACACAGCTTTTTCGCCAATCTTAAATTTTGCACGCATTAAAACATAAGAATGTTAGTAACAAAAAATTATTATAAATACAGGAAATAATCAAGTTAAAAAGCATTCTTACCTGAAGTATTGATATAAAAATTATAAAATGTGAAATTTTAGCTTTCTAGACAAACTAATAAATAAAAGCCAAGCCAAAGACAAACTAATAATAAGTAATAACAGCTAAGCCAAAGCTAAACTACAGTGGCTGTGGCTAAACTATCAGTCAGATAATCAACCGATTGGTTGGTTGGCATGGCTAGAGACTTTGCCCACTGTATACTAGCAAAAAAAACAATTTCTTATTAAAAAATTTGAAATCATAAATACCAATAATAAATACAATCTAATTTTATACATGTAATTACGAATTCCTCGTTTTTAAAATCAAAGATAATTCATTTTTCTACCAAATGCAGATTAAAAATATGAATTATTTGCATCCGAACAAGAAAGAAAAAAATTTAACCATAATTTAATTTAATACATATTTTGGAATGTATAATAAACTGTTTTCATATTAAAAAAAAAAAAAAAAATCTAAATAGTTCTTCAGCCACATATGATTGCGAAATCGCCTTTAACTATAACCGTGATACCCATGAACATCCTGACCGCGCAGGAATAAAAAAGGGTGAAAAGGCCGAAAATCTTTAATGTTAGTCTACCAGAAAAAGCATAAGAAAAGAGTCCGATTTTGAAGCTGGATTATATAAAAAACAAGAGTTTTCCTACGTTAGCTCAAAATCTTACTCTCTTCATCTAAAAGCGATTAATATAATATATTAATTTAAAAAAAATCGTTCGATCCATTTTCGAGATAACACCTCTGTGCTCATTACACCATTACATTTTCCATTTTCGCTTAAAAATTGGTTTCCAGATCTCAAAATCTACTGCATGTAGAAATCTATAAATTTCAGGATAGAGTTAGGCCATAGATATAAGACTAATGTGAAAAAATCGAAACGGTATGCCTCATATTTACTGAGATATTAAATGTCGGCGTTTCGATTTTCCTTTGATGTCCTGCTAGCTGTATATATGAGAGTGACGGAATCTTCGGTTTTGGGCTTACGGTTTTCGGTTTTTCGCTGAGTCACTCAAGAGACTACCGTCTCTTATGATTAGCACATCCTGTCGAAAATTTATCGATCTAAGTAAAGAGACTTACTTCACTCAGACGGAAACACCCGCTCGCTAATGTTAATCCTATGGAGGAAATATTTTAAGTACAGGAAAAATCGCAGCTATGCCAATAAAAATAAATACATGTTTGAATTTTATATTAAACTAGTGTAAATGCCCGTCCCAGGACGGTGGGTAGAAATTGGGGTTTTCAGTTAAAATTTTAAATAATTGATAAAAATATTCATATACTGTTTATCGACAATAAGGAAAACTGACCTGAACCGTTAAGTTCAGGGTTAATGGTAAATATTACTGTTAATGGTAAATTTTACGAAACGTAATTTTTTTATTTATCTTTGTTTTTCAACTCAAAATTTCTAAATATTTTTCTGAATAATTAAAATCTCAATCCTAATAAAGATCTCAATAATTAATTAAGGTCTCAATAATTAATTATGTTAAGTAAATTATAGGTATTAATTTTCGCTCTCAATAATACGAAAACGATCTTTTAGTTTCTTCATAATCTAAAGGAATGCATTAATTTTTACACAAAGTCAAATATTTTCCTTTCAAAATTAATAATAAAAATAATTTAAATCATTAAAAAAAGTTGATCTTGTAATAATTCAATACATCCTGAATGTACATACCTTATGTTAATGGTAAATTTTACGAAACGTAATCTTTTCCCTTATTTTGGTTTTTCAACTCAAAATTTACAAATATTTTTCTGAATAATTAAAATTTTAATCCTAATAATGATCTCAATAATTAATTAAGGTCTCAATAATTAACTATGGTTAGTAAATTATAGGTATTAATTTTCGCTCTCAATAATACGAAAACGATCTTTTAGCTTCTTCATAATCTAAAAGAATGCACTAATTTTTACACAAAGTCAAATATTTCCCTTTCAAAATTAATAATAAAAATAATTTACATCATTAAAAAAAGGTGATCTTGTAATAATTCAATACATCCTGAATGTACATACCTTATGTTAATGGTAAATTTTACGAAACGTAATCTTTTCCCTTATTTTGGTTTTTCAACTCAAAATTTCCAAATATTTTTCTCAATAATTAAAACTTTAATCCTAATAATGATCTCAATAATTAATTAAGGTCTCAATAATTAGCTATGGTTAGTAAATTATAGGTATTAATTTTCGCTCTCAATAATACGAAAACGATCTTTTAGCTTCTTCATAATCTAAAAGAATGCATTAATTTTTACACAAAGTCAAATATTTCCCTTTCAAAATTAATAATAAAAATAATTTAAATCATTAAAAAAAGTTGATCTTGTAATAAATCAATACATCCTGAATTTTCTTATTCTAAAAATATGCTTATGTACATTTTATATTATTTTACAACTTTATTATTATGTAAATTATAATAAAGTTGTGTTATTAATTTATTTTTTTTCTAACATAAACGTATAATTTGTATTTATTGTCAGAAGATGGCGCCAGAATAGTATTTACGAACGAAATTTAAAATGCTGGTAGTAGCATCGCAAAGCCTCGAAAGGTATCATCGCTATTTCTGAAAAAGTGATTTCAGGAATAAAATGCTTACAGAAATAAATTTTAGAAAATCCTTTAAATATTTAAAGACTTTAAAATGCTTTTACAAATATTTTAAGAGCATAATTGGATATTTTAATGAAACGTTCAAAGAGTCATTCCTTTTTTTTTTCTAGATATGGGATTTGTGTTTCTGAATGGCAACATTATTCGTTTATTTACATCAGGTAATCGGATGTTTAATCTGTTATTTTTAATTTAAACCTTAAAACATTATAACTGGATATGATATACATGTTTTATACGAAAATATGCTGAACAGACGTTATTTCAAGTAGAAGATATTATCATTTAGTGTTATTATGTGTTAGCATATATTTTTCAGTAAGCCTAACATGGCGTTTAACTACGGTCGACTCGCAGACCAGAGTGGTACAGCCGGGTACCGTTACAGACACTTTCTCGCCTTTGGATTTTATTATAAGTAAGATTAATATTGAAAAAACAAATAAAACACACCGCAAATGCTTTTCCCCTATAGACCATAATATAACGGAATTCTTTTGAGTGCCTCTGTAAACGAACTGTAAATGCTACACATATCATATTCTATAGTAAGCATCTTGTAGTGTACTTTAGTTATGTGTATCACAATCAATATATTTAAAAAAAAAATTAACATCATTAAAATGCACTGGAAAGAATGTTTCCCTATAGACCATAATGTAACAGCATTCTTTTGAGTGCCCCTGTAAACGACCTATAAGTGCTACACACTTCATTTCAAACACCGAACATGCGATAGTAAACTTCAATAACGCTTATCAATTAGATGGCAATCCGAGTATATTTACCCACGTTAGAACACGGACAGACGGCCAGACAAACCGAATGTATAAACACTTTTCAATTAAGTTGGAAAGTGTTAAAAATCAATTTGTGCTAAATGAAAGGGTATAAATATGCTTATCTTTCGAGACGAAAAACTTCCATAAAGCATTAAGAATATAATAGCATGAATGAAAAAAAACGATGCTTCTTATTAGTTACAATGTAAATCATAGCTTTTTGGCGATTGTTATTTGTGAAAAGAAAATACTATCGTACAGATAATATTAAATACTGTTTTATACATGAGCTACTTTGTATCAGTCTTAAATGCTTAAAACTACACGCAAACCTTTTTGCTTTTATGAAGTATTTCTTACACAATAAACTGATATCGTGATCTGGCGAAATTCACTAACTTGATGAAATGGAACTCGAAAAATTCAGATGTATGAATAGCAATTAGATTGTTAAAACATTCGAGAAGCGTGTCAAAAAACTGTAGTTTCTGTTTTTATGCGATACATTCAAACTCAGACAGTATGACTGCGTGATAATAAAATTTAAAAGCGTAAATAACGCACGTAATTAAGTTAAACAAGCGTGACTTTAAATTACATTTCATATTAGCATCAGACAATTGGTTAGACTATTTCTAACGATCGAAATCATTGTGTATTCTATAGTATTAAATATTCTATCGCAATGCAGATTTTAATTTTTAATATTTCCATTTCCGACATAATTCAAAACTGAACTTGCTAGAAACATCTGTCGACATTCGATAATGTAGTTGAAATGAAGTAAGTGGATGTGAAAGACATGTTAGGAAGATTTGGAACATCGTCTTTTGGACGGAATGGTAAACTATAATTATTTTCAAAATATTTTTGGTTTCTTTAATAAATTATGTGACTTAATGTTTCCATAATAAACTACCGTATTTAATCACACAATTTGTATCTCCGAGTAATTTACACATCCCGTACTTTTGAAAGAAAATTTAGGTTAAAAAAAAATAAAAACCCGTATAATTATCAGATGAAGCATTTATGGGGAAGTCTGAAATAATAAAACATTATTTAAAATTATTCTAATTGCATATATCTTAGCAATTTTATTTAATAATAAAATTTAAAACCAAATTTGAGTTCAGGTCTGTGTATTCAAAGGGGCATATTCTGTTCTTTGTGTTTGTATCCTGCGATTTTCTATTTTCACCTTCTACAAGAGTGCAGGTGATTTTATAACCAATAATGCTGTGTTAACAGATGTATGATATATTAGCACATCCTGTCGAAAATTTATCGATCTAAGTTAAGAGACTTACTTCACTCAGACGGAAACACCCGCTCGCTAATGTTAATCCTATGGAGGAAATATTTTAAGTACAGGAAAAATCGCAGCTATGCCAATAAAAATAAATACATGTTTGAATTTTATATTAAACTAGTGTAAATGCCCGTCCCAGGACGGTGGGTAGAAATTGGGATTTTCAGTTAAAATTTTAAATAATTGATAAAAATATTCATATACTGTTTATCGACAATAGGGAAAACTGACCTGAACCGTTAAGGTAATATTAGGTAATATAGAGGGTTAATGGTAAATTTTACTGTTAATGGTAGTTATGTTAATGGTAAATTTTACGAAACGTAATTTTTTTCTTTATCTTTGTTTTTCAACTCAAAATTTCTAAATATTTTTCTGAATAATTAAAATCTCAATCCTAATAACGATCTCAATAATTAATTAAGGTCTCAATAATTAATTATGTTAAGTAAATTATAGGTATTAATTTTCGCTCTCAATAATACGAAAACGATCTTTTAGTTTCTTCATAATCTAAGGAATGCATTAATTTTTACACAAAGTCAAATATTTTCCTTTCAAAATTAATAATAAAAATAATTTAAATCATTAAAAAAAGTTGATCTTGTAATAATTCAATACATCCTGAATGTACATACCTTATGTTAATGGTAAATTTTACGAAACATAATCTTTTCCCTTATTTTGGTTTTTCAACTCAAAATTTCCAAATATTTTTCTGAATAATTAAAATTTTAATCCTAATAATGATCTCAATAATTAATTAAGGTCTCAATAATTAACTATGGTTAGTAAATTATAGGTATTAATTTTCGCTCTCAATAATACGAAAACGATCTTTTAGTTTCTTCATAATCTAAAGGAATGCATTAATTTTTACACAAAGTCAAATATTTTCCTTTCAAAATTAATAATAAAAATAATTTAAATCATTAAAAAAAGTTGATCTTGTAATAATTCAATACATCCTGAATGTACATACCTTATGTTAATGGTAAATTTTACGAAACGTAATCTTTTCCCTTATTTTGGTTTTTCAACTAAAAATTTACAAATATTTTTCTGAATAATTAAAATTTTAATCCTAATAATGATCTCAATAATTAATTAAGGTCTCAATAATTAACTATGGTTAGTAAATTATAGGTATTAATTTTCGCTCTCAATAATACGAAAACGATCTTTTAGCTTCTTCATAATCTAAAAGAATGCACTAATTTTTACACAAAGTCAAATATTTCCCTTTCAAAATTAATAATAAAAATAATTTAAATCATTGAAAAAAGTTGATCTTGTAATAATTCAATACATCCTGAATGTACATACCTTATGTTAATGGTAAATTTTACGAAACGTAATCTTTTCCCTTATTTTGGTTTTTCAACTCAAAATTTCCAAATATTTTTCTCAATAATTAAAATTTTAATCCTAATAATGATCTCAATAATTAATTAAGGTCTCAATAATTAACTATGGTTAGTAAATTATAGGTATTAATTTTCGCTCTCAATAATACGAAAACGATCTTTTAGTTTCTTCATAATCTAAAGGAATGCATTAATTTTTACACAAAGTCAAATATTTTCCTTTCAAAATTAATAATAAAAATAATTTAAATCATTAAAAAAAGTTGATCTTGTAATAATTCAATACATCCTGAATGTACATACCTTATGTTAATGGTAAATTTTACGAAACGTAATCTTTTCTCTTATTTTGGTTTTTCAACTCAAAATTTACAAATATTTTTCTGAATAATTAAAATTTTAATCCTAATAATGATCTCAATAATTAATTAAGGTCTCAATAATTAACTATGGTTAGTAAATTATAGGTATTAATTTTCGCTCTCAATAATACGAAAACGATCTTTTAGCTTCTTCATAATCTAAAAGAATGCACTAATTTTTACACAAAGTCAAATATTTCCCTTTCAAAATTAATAATAAAAATAATTTAAATCATTGAAAAAAGTTGATTTTGTAATAATTCAATACATCCTGAATGTACATACCTTATGTTAATGGTAAATTTTACGAAACGTAATCTTTTCCCTTATTTTGGTTTTTCAACTCAAAATTTCCAAATATTTTTCTCAATAATTAAAATTTTAATCCTAATAATGATCTCAATAATTAATTAAGGTCTCAATAATTAACTATGGTTAGTAAATTATAGGTATTAATTTTCGCTCTCAATAATACGAAAACGATCTTTTAGCTTCTTCATAATCTAAAAGAATGCATTAATTTTTATACAAAGTCAAATATTTTCCTTTCAAAATTAATAATAAAAATAATTTAAATCATTAAAAAAGTTGATCTTGTAATAATTCAATACATCCTGAATGTACATATCTTATGTTAATGGTAAATTTTACGAAACGTAATCTTTTCCCTTATTTTGGTTTTTCAACTCAAAATTTCCAAATATTTTTCTCAATAATTAAAATTTTAATTCTAATAATGATCTCAATAATTAATTAAGGACTCAATAATTAACTATGGCTAGTAAATTATAGGTATTAATTTTCTCTCTCAATAATACGAAAACGATCTTTTAGCTTCTTCATAATCTAAAAGAATGCATTAATTTTTACACAAAGTCAAATATTTCCCTTTCAAAATTAATAATAAAAATAATTTAAATCATTAAAAAAAGTTGATCTTGTAATAAATCAATACATCCTGAATTTTCTCATTCTAAAAATATGCTTATGTACATTTTATATTATTTTACAACTTTATTATTATGTAAATTATAATAAAGTTGTATTATTAATTTATTTTTTTCTAACAGAAACGTATAATTTGTATTTATTGTCAGAAGATGGCGCCAGAATAGTATTTACGAACGAAATCTAAAATGCTGGTAGTTGCATCGCAAAGCCTCGAAAGGTATCATCGCTATTTCTGAAAAAGTGATTTCAGGAATAAAATGCTTACAGAAATAAATTTTAGAAAATCCTTTAAATATTTAAAGACTTTAAAATGCTTTTACAAATATTTTAAGAGCATAATTGGATATTTTAATGAAACGTTCAAAGAGTCATTCCTTTTTTTTTTTCTAGATATGGGATTTGTGTTTTTGAATGGCAACATTATTCGTTTATTTACATCAGGTAATCGGATGTTTAATCTGTTATTTTTAATTTAAAACTTAAAACATTATAACTGGATATGATATACATGTTTTATACGAAAATATGCTGAACAGACGTTATTTCAAGTAGAAGATATTATCATTTAGTGTTATTATGTGTTAGCATATATTTTTCAGTAAGCCTAACATGGCGTTTAACTACGGTTGACTCGCAGATCAGAGTGGTACAGCCCGGTACCGTTACAGACACTTTCTCGCCTTTGGATTTTATATTAAGTAAGATTAATATTGAAAAAACAAATAAAACACACCGCAAATGCTTTTCCCCTATAGACCATAATATAACGGAATTCTTTTGAGTGCCTCTGTAAACGAACTGTATATGCTACACATATCATATTCTATAGTAAGCATCTTGTAGTGTACTTTAGTTATGTGTATCACAATCAATATATTTAAAAAAAAAATTAACATCATTAAAATGCACTGGAAAGAATGTTTCCCTATAGACCATAATGTAACAGCATTCTTTTGAGTGCCCCTGTAAACGACCTATAAGTGCTACACACTTCATTTCAAACACCGAACATGCGATAGTAAACTTCAATAACGCATATCAATTAAGATGGCAATCCGAGCACTTTTCAATTATGTTGGAAAGTGTTAAAAATCAATTTGTGCTAAATGAAAGGGTATAAATATGCTTATTTTTCGAGACGAAAAACTTCCATAAAGCATTAAGAATATAATAGCATGAATGAAAAAAAACGATGCTTCTTATTACAGTCAAACCTCGTTAACATGAACACGCTTAACGTGAATTACTTTTAACATGAATTGTTTTCATAGTCCCCTATAAAAACGAGTACAAAGATTTGATACTGATAACATGAATTACTGTTAACATGAACGAAATTTTGATTCCCCTTGAGGTTCATGTTAACGAGGTTCGACTGTAGTTACAATGTAAATCATAGCTTTTTGGCGATTGTTATTTGTGAAAAGCAAATACTATCGTACAGATAATATTAAATACTGTTTTATACATGAGCTACTTTGTATCAGTCTTAAATGCTTAAAACTACACGCAAACCTTTTTGCTTTTATGAAGTATTTCTTACACAATAAACTGATATCGTGATCTGGCGAAATTCACTAACTTGATGAAATGGAACTCGAAAAATTCAGATGTATGAATAGCAATTAGATTGTTAAAACATTCGAGAAGCGTGTCAAAAAACTGTAGTTTCTGTTTTTATGCGATACATTCAAACTTAGACAGTATGACTGCGTGATAATAAAATTTAAAAGCGTAAATAACGCACGTAATTAAGTTAAACAAGCGTGACTTTAAATTACATTTCATATTAGCACCAGACAATTGGTTAGACTATTTCTAACGATCGAAATCATTGTGTATTCTATAGTATTAAATATTCTATCGCAATGCAGATTTTAATTTTTAATATTTCCATTTCCGACATAATTCAAAACTGAACTTGCTAGAAACATCTGTCGACATTCGATAATGTAGTTGAAATGAAGTAAGTGGATGTGAAAGACATGTTAGGAAGATTTGGAATATGGTCTTTTGGACGGAATGGTAAACTATAATTATTTTCAAAATATTTTTGGTTTCTTTAATAAATTATGTGACTTAATGTTTCCATAATAAACTACCGTATTTAATCACACAATTTGTATCTCCGAGTAATTTACACATCCCGTACTTTTGAAAGAAAATTTAGGTTAAAAAAAATAAAAACCCGTATAATTATCAGATGAAGCATTTATGGGGAAGTCTGAAATAATAAAACATTATTTAAAATTATTCTAATTGCATATATCTTAGCAATTTTATTTAATAATAAAATTTAAAACCAAATTTGAGTTCAGGTCTGTGTATTCAAAGGGGCATATTCTGTTCTTTGTGTTTGTATCCTGCAATTTTCTATTTTCACCTTCTACAAGAGTGCAGGTGATTTTATGACCAATAATGCTGTGTTAACAGATGTATGATATATTAGCACATCCTGTCGAAAATTTATCGATCTAAGTTAAGAGACTTACTTCACTCAGACGGAAACACCCGCTCGCTAATGTTAATCCTATGGAGGAAATATTTTAAGTACAGGAAAAATCGCAGCTATGCCAATAAAAATAAATACATGTTTAAATTTTATATTAAATTTCTTGTATATTATTAAAAAATAACTTGTTTCTAATAATAGTTAAATATTTCTGGCGATTATTATCTGATTACATGAAAATTCGCAGCTATGCCAATAAAAATATATGCATGTTTAAAATTTTATAATAAGATTCTTGTATATTACTGAAATAATGTTATACATGAATTTTCATTTTTAAAAGAGAAGTTGAATGGGTCTGCTTACATTTTTTTTCACGCGATCCTGTTTTTGTGAATATTTTGTATAAAAAATATAATCAAAAATTTGGTTGACGATATTTTTCCCTCTTAAATGTAGACAATGGATATGAATGTTTGGAGTGTCCAGACAGATTCCATTTTATTTGGTAACTAGCTAACCCGCCCGGCGTTGCCCGGGCCCGAGATAATTACAATCTCAGAGAAAGGCGTTAACCCCCTCCCTCCCGTTACCCGCAAATATAAGGAATAATTTGTTCAAAAGAACCACCGACACCTACATTAACGCGATCATTAAAAAAAAAAATTACATTTTTCTGATAATTAGAACATAACGAAGACGCTACGCTAAAATAGCCGGCAGATGACACCCCTTCCCGACCTCAATTTCAAATCTATATCTTAATTAGTTACCTAAATTTTTATTCCTTAGTAAAAATTGGCAATTATTTCCTTTCATTTTCTCAAACTAAATAGAAGGATCGGCCAGAGAAACAGATCTCTTTGTAGTTCAGTTTTTAATGAAAGCAGATCCCTGTCTGGAACTTTCTCGGATTGTTTTCACTGGCGCCGGAAGATTTTTGGCAGTTTTTTGCATAAATTAAGAAAAATTACCGACCGAATTTTTCAAAAATTACATAGTCAGATGCAGATTTTTGTTTTACATATGCTCAGAAATTTTCAAATTGATATCTCAATTAGTTTCCTTAAAATTCGCTAATTAGTAAAATAATTTCGAATTCTTTCATTTCCGCTTGGAAGACCACAACAAAATTTTTTTTCTTTAGCCATTTTGATTTAAAAGATGGCATTTTCGATGCGATGTTTAATGATATTCTAATTAATATCTAGAGTAATTATCAAAATATTAAAATTCTGAGACTCAGATGCACATGGCCAGACCTTGGACTATCCACACCTAAATTTTCAGACTTCTAGGTGGGCTAGATTTTGCTAGCCATCGCAGACAGACAAACAAACACACACACAGAGCGAAACTTTCTTTTATTAATATACTAGTTAACCCACCCGGCGTTGCCCGGGCCCGAGATAATTACAATCTCAGAGAAAGGCATTAACCCCCTCCCTCCCCATACCCGCAAATATAATGAATAATTTGTTCAAGAGAACCACCGTTACCTACATTAACGCGATCATTAAAAAAAGAATTACACTTTTCTGATAATTAGAACATAACGAAGACGCTACGCTAAAATAGCCGGCAGATGACACCCCTCCCCGACCTCAATTTCAAATCTATATCTTAATTAGTTACCTAAATTTTTGTTCCTTAGTAAAAATTGACAATTATTTCCTTTCATTTTCGCAAACTAAATGGAGGGATCGGCCAGAGAAACAGATCTCTTTGTAGTTCAGTTTTTAATGAAAGCAGGTCCCTGTCTGAAACTTTCTCGGATTGTTTTCACTGGCGCCGGCAGATTTTTGGCAGTTTTTTGCATAAATTAAAAAAAAATACCGACCGAATTTTTCAAAAATCACATAGTCACATGCAGAATATTTTTTTACATATGCTCAGAAATTTTCAAATTGATATCTCAATTAGTTTTCTTAAAATTCTCTAATTAGTAAAATAATTTCGAATTCGTTCATTTCCGCTTGCAAATCCAATGCGCCGGTTCGTTTCTTTCGCCATTTTGATTTAAAAGATGTCATTTTAGAAGCGATGGTTAATGAGAATCTAATTAATATCTAGGCTAATTATTAAAATATTAAAATTCTGAGGGTCAGGTGCACCAAGAGAGGGTTTGGACTACCTAAATCTAAATTTACAGACTTCTAGGTGCGCTAAATCTTCCAAGCCATCGCCAACAGACACACACACACACAGAGAGAGAGCGAAACTTTATTTTATTAGTATAGATGTGTCAATCAAAGCTAGGGTAGGATTAAAAAAAAAAAGTATGCCATATTTTGGTATTTATAGGAGGACTTTTATCACTATTTTTTATGATTGCTATCAAGTTGCTAAAGTTCTTTGCCACCTTTCAATTTTTGAGCTAGTAAAGCATCACAAAGAGTTGATTAGTTACTAGCGCTCCCGATGCGATACGTATTTCAGTTATACGTTTAACCGATATACGTATAATACGTATTTAAGAAATACGTATACCTTAAAATATACGTTTAAACGTATCCGGATAAGTATAAGCGTATATCGGTTAAACGTATAATTCAAGTATACGTTTAATTCAAGTATACGTATATTTCAAGCATCGTATTTACTTTTAATGCTAATGGATCTCATCCGAGGCTAACGAAAAAGAAAGGCTACCGCGGTGCAAAATACGCGTATCTTTTTTTTCCCCAAACCGCGGGAGTCACGTGATGCTCGAATGTACCAATGCAGGTGTACGAAAAGAGCATCACGTCACTCTAGCGGTCTGTAAAAAAAGATAAGTGGAATGCACCGCGGTAGCCTGTCTTTTTCGTTAGCATCGGATGAGATCGAGGCTAACGAAAAAGACAGGCTACCGCGGTGCATTCCAGTTATCTTTTTTTTACAGACCGCTAGAGTGACGTGATGCTCTTTTCGTAACCTGCATTGGTGGATTCGAGCATCACGTGACTCCCGCGGTCTGTAAAAAAAGATACGCGCAAAGCACCGCGGTAGCCTTTCTTTTTCGTTAGCCTCGATCTCATCAGTGTTACGTCACTGAACGGAGAACAAGTTGTAAATCGGTGGCGTTACTTTAGCAATCTATATAATATGTTTCATACATAGAATTTTGTAATTTTTCACTATAAACGATTATTATAACGAAAGTAAAAAGACTTTTGTGAAAATAAGGAGAATATACACGTTTCAGATTTATTGTTAATCCTTATTAAGTATATTCTTTCGTAATTTAAAAAGTATACATTTATTTTTGTGTGCGTATACTCAAATTGCGCCCGAGAGGTGAAATGTTGTTCTTTCCACGGTGCTAATGTTTTCTACTCTGTGTTAATGTATAACGCAATTTCATTTTTTAACCATGACACTCGTTGTATTTTTTACACAAAGTGTATGTGCATTACAAGATATTGCTTTTTAAGAATTGTTGTTAATCTTGACAAATTTCTTTTTTTGTGTTAGTACCTAAAAATTTCGATTACTTATAGCCTGACAAATACTCGTCACTGCAGCAATCACACGAGCTTAAAATGACTTGCCTTCTCTTTTCTTTTTTGCTGTAAAACGTATTTTCAAAATATTTTTAATATAGAAAAAAGTATTCTTAAATAAAATAAAAGTATGTTTAGTTAGTTATTTGTTACGGTCGATTATCTGTACTAGGGATATAGGCCGGTGGAGGGAGTGCCCTCCGTGGGGTGCTTTAAAATAAAAATAAGATTATGAAACTTTCCAGGAGTTTTGATTGATCAGTGTCAGTATAAAATATGAAGTCAGTGTAAGTTTGTGTCCTGCAATACTAATGTTTCGGGCAAAATGCCCACGCTATAAATCAAAATAAGCTATGTGCGTGTGTTACAGATATGCGAAAGGTAAATCATTTCATAATTAATAGTTTAGATTTGAGGGGGGTGTGGTAAAGATATCACAGTTTTATCTTTTTTAATTACTTTCTATTTCAGCTCAACGTATTTCTGTATAAATACCAATGACACGCATTTTCTAACAGAATTTTAATTAAAAATGATGCTGTAAGAATTTATTGAAAATGTGGTCTGATACAAGGCCAGCAGGCCTCAGATCAGACCACGTTTTCAATAAATTCTTACAGCATCATTTTTAATTAAAATTCTGTTAGAAAAATGCGTGTCATTGGTATTTATACTAGAAACTGGGGTACACAAATGTTAAAGCAAGATTAATTTAAATTAATGTGTTGATTATGAATTACGCGAAAATTAAAAGAGCAAATGGAAAACTCATTAACATTTGACAATTAAAAGAAGCATTTTAATTTGTGATTGAAAACCACGCCCCAATCACCTGCAGCGTTAAAGCGGACGAAATATGAAAACCTTCCCAAGTCCCGAGATCACATCGGCAGAAAACAAGGGCGACGCATGCGTAAAACGCAGGAGCGGGGGAGAGTCGCCGAATGCGACGACGACACAGCTCAAGGTCAGCGCCGATTCAAACGAACGCAGAGCACGGAGGAGGGATGCCTCGCAGTGAAAACAACCTCAGCTCAGCGCCTGTTCAAAACAAACAGCGACACGGTGAGGGGAAAGCTTTGCCGTGAAAGCAACTTGCTCAGCGTGCGACTGAACGGCAATTCCTGGCTTTACCAGTCTTGTTTTGACTAGTCCTGGCTTTACCAGACATCCTTTGTTTATTTACTTCAAATTTCTTCATAACCATGGCTTTCTATACTTAAAAATATTGTTATGCATTGATTTCTGGGTAACTAATAGTGCTCCCTATTAAATGTTTATACGAGTATACGTATAGTACGTATTATGCCGTGGTCTGCGGATCAGAGACTTTGAAAAACAGACGCTGTGTCCTGTGCAGTCGGTACTTGCAAAAAAAGAAAAAAATCGGAATATTTTTTTCTCGGTTTAGATTTTGTCTCCCCCCCCCCACCCCCTGTGATAAAGATATCAAAGTTTTATCTTTTTTAATTATTCTATTTCAGTTCAACGTATTTCTGTATTTTATAGCCTTTCCAGTTTAGTTGCCGTTCTTTTAAAAGCTATTTTATCGGCAGTCGCACGCTGAGCAAGTTGCTTTCACGGCAAAGCTTTCCCCTCACCGTGTCGCTGTTTGTTTTGAACAGGCGCTGAGCTGAGGTTGTTTTCACTGCGAGGCATCCCTCCTCCGTGCTCTGCGTTCGTTTGAATCGGCGCTGACCTTGAGCTGTGTCGTCGTCGCATTCGGCGACTCTCCCCCGCTCCTGCGTTTTACGCATGCGTCGCCCTTGTTTTCTGCCGATGTGATCTCGGGACTTGGGAAGGTTTTCATATTTCGTCCGCTTTAACGCTGCAGGTGATTGGGGCGTGGTTTTCAATCACAAATTAAAATGCTTCTTTTAATTGTCAAATGTTAATGAGTTTTCCATTTGCTCTTTTAATTTTCGCGTAATTCATAATCAACACATTAATTTAAATTAATCTTGCTTTAACATTTGTGTACCCCAGTTTCTAGTATAAATACCAATGACACGCATTTTTCTAACAGAATTTTAATTAAAAATGATGCTGTAAGAATTTATTGAAAACGTGGTCTGATCTGAGGCCTGCTGGCCTTGTATCAGACCACATTTTCAATAAATTCTTACAGCATCATTTTTAATTAAAATTCTGTTAGAAAATGCGTGTCATTGGTATTTATACAGAAATACGTTGAGCTGAAATAGAAAGTAATTAAAAAAGATAAAACTGTGATATCTTTATCACCCCCCCCTCAAATCTAAACTATTAATTATGAAATGATTTACCTTTCGCATATCTGTAACACACGCACATAGCTTATTTTGATTTATAGCGTGGGCATTTTGCCCGAAACATTAGTATTGCAGGACACAAACTTACACTGACTTCATATTTTATACTGGCACTGATCAATCAAATCTCCTGGAAAGTTTCATAATCTTATTTTTATTTTAAAGCACCCCACGGAGGGCACTCCCTCCACCGGCCTATATCCCTAGTACAGATAATCGACCGTAACAAATAACTAACTAAACATACTTTTATTTTATTTAAGAATACTTTTTTCTATATTAAAAATATTTTGAAAATACGTTTTACAGCAAAAAAGAAAAGAGAAGGCAAGTCATTTTAAGCTCGTGTGATTGCTGCAGTGACGAGTATTTGTCAGGCTATAAGTAATCGAAATTTTTAGGTACTAACACAAAAAAAGAAATTTGTCAAGATTAACAACAATTCTTAAAAAGCAATATCTTGTAATGCATATACACTTTGTGTAAAAAATACAACGAGTGTCATGGTTAAAAAATGAAATTGCGTTATACATTAACACAGAGTAGAAAACATTAGCACCGTGGAAAGAACAACATTTCACCTCTCGGGCGCAATTTGAGTATACGCACACAAAAATAAATGTATACTTTTTAAATTACGAAAGAATATACTTAATAAGGATTAACAATAAATCTGAAACGTGTATATTCTCCTTATTTTCACAAAAGTCTTTTTACTTTCGTTATAATAATCGTTTATAGTGAAAAATTACAAAATTCTATGTATGAAACATATTATATAGATTGCTAAAGTAACGCCACCGATTTACAACTTGTTCTCCGTTCAGTGACGTAACACTGATGAGATCGAGGCTAACGAAAAAGAAAGGCTACCGCGGTGCAAAATACGCGTATCTTTTTTTTCCAAACCGCGGGAGTCACGTGATGCTCGAATGTACCAATGCAGGTGTACGAAAAGAGCATCACGTCACTCTAGCGGTCTGTAAAAAGAGATAAGTGGAATGCACCGCGGTAGCCTGTCTTTTTCGTTAGCCTCGATCTCATCCGAGGCTAACGAAAAAGACAGGCTACCGCGGTGCATTCCACTTATCTTTTTTTACAGACCGCTAGAGTGACGTGATGCTCTTTTCGTAACCTGCATTGGTGGATTCGAGCATCACGTGACTCCCACGGTCTGTAAAAAAAGATACGCGCAAAGCACCGCGGTAGCCTTTCTTTTTCGTTAGCCTCGATCTCATCAGTGTTACGTCACTGAACGGAGAACAAGTTGTAAATCGGTGGCGTTACTTTAGCAATCTATATAATATGTTTCATACATAGAATTTTGTAATTTTTCACTATAAACGATTATTATAACGAAAGTAAAAAGACTTTTGTGAAAATAAGGAGAATATACACGTTTCAGATTTATTGTTAATCCTTATTAAGTATATTCTTTCGTAATTTAAAAAGTATACATTTATTTTTGTGTGCGTATACTCAAATTACGCCCGAGAGGTGAAATGTTGTTCTTTCCACGGTGCTAATGTTTTCTACTCTGTGTTAATGTATAACGCAATTTCATTTTTTAACCATGACACTCGTTGTATTTTTTACACAAAGTGTATGTGCATTACAAGATATTGCTTTTTAAGAATTGTTGTTAATCTTGACAAATTTCTTTTTTTGTGTTAGTACCTAAAAATTTCGATTACTTATAGCCTGACAAATACTCGTCACTGCAGCAATCACACGAGCTTAAAATGACTTGCCTTCTCTTTTCTTTTTTGCTGTAAAACGTATTTTCAAAATATTTTTAATATAGAAAAAAGTATTCTTAAATAAAATAAAAGTATGTTTAGTTAGTTATTTGTTACGGTCGATTATCTGTACTAGGGATATAGGCCGGTGGAGGGAGTGCCCTCCGTGGGGTGCTTTAAAATAAAAATAAGATTATGAAACTTTCCAGGAGTTTTGATTGATCAGTGCCAGTATAAAATATGAAGTCAGTGTAAGTTTGTGTCCTGCAATACTAATGTTTCGGGCAAAATGCCCACGCTATAAATCAAAATAAGCTATGTGCGTGTGTTACAGATATGCGAAAGGTAAATCATTTCATAATTAATAGTTTAGATTTGAGGGGGGTGTGATAAAGATATCACAGTTTTATCTTTTTTAATTACTTTTTATTTCAGCTCAACGTTTTTCTGTATAAATACCAATGACACGCATTTTCTAACAGAATTTTAATTAAAAATGATGCTGTAAGAATTTATTGAAAATGTGGTCTGATACAAGGCCAGCAGGCCTCAGATCAGACCACGTTTTCAATAAATTCTTACAGCATCATTTTTAATTAAAATTCTGTTAGAAAAATGCGTGTCTTTGGTATTTATACTAGAAACTGGGGTACACAAATGTTAAAGCAAGATTAATTTAAATTAATGTGTTGATTATGAATTACGCGAAAATTAAAAGAGCAAATGGAAAACTCATTAACATTTGACAATTAAAAGAAGCATTTTAATTTGTGATTGAAAACCACGCCCCAATCGCCTGCAGCGTTAAAGCGGACGAAATATGAAAACCTTCCCAAGTCCCGAGATCACATCGGCAGAAAACAAGGGCGACGCATGCGTAAAACGCAGGAGCGGGGGAGAGTCGCCGAATGCGACGACGACACAGCTCAAGGTCAGCGCCGATTCAAACGAACGCAGAGCACGGAGGAGGGATGCCTCGCAGTGAAAACAACCTCAGCTCAGCGCCTGTTCAAAACAAACAGCGACACGGTGAGGGGAAAGCTTTGCCGTGAAAGCAACTTGCTCAGCGTGCGACTGCCGATAAAATAGCTTTTAAAAGAACGGCAACTAAACTGGAAAGGCTATAAAATACAGAAATACGTTGAGCTGAAATAGAATAATTAAAAAAGATAAAACTGTGATATCTTTATCACAGGGGGTGGGGGGGGGAGACAAAATCTAAACCGAAAAAAAAATATTCCGATTTTTTCTTTTTTTGCAAGTACCGACTGCACAGGACACAGCGTCTGTTTTTCAAAGTCTCTGATCCGCAGACCAGCAGGAGAAAGGCATAATTTTTTAAGCAATGAACGAAAACCGTTTAAACGTTTATACGTTTAACCGCTGGTGTAAGATCCGTATATACGATGTACCGTATATGCTGTTTCGTATAATAGGTATAACCGCCTTGGTCGTGTCATACGTATCCAAAATCCGCACCCCGTATAATACGTACTATACGTATACTCGTATAAACATTTAATAGGGAGCACTATTAGTTACCCAGAAATCAATGCATAACAATATTTTTAAGTATAGAAAGCCATGGTTATGAAGAAATTTGAAGTAAATAAACAAAGGATGTCTGGTAAAGCCAGGACTAGTCAAAACAAGACTGGTAAAGCCAGGAAAATGTGCAGGAGAGCAATTAGCGGTAGAACAGGACAATATTAGTTTTTTTTCTTTTTAATAATAAAATAGATTTTTAAAAACCATATTTGTAATGAGAGAATAATATTAATCCAGTCGTTTTTTTACTGCCATAGCCCTCCCCCCTTCCCCTACACATCTTAACCTTGAATTTTTATCTTTTGATAACAAAAAACTATAATAATTTGTCAGATTACAGGCTTAATCAAAACAGTACCTTTTAAATTTTTCATTGCTGTGATTAGTTTTTTGCTGCAGAGCAAGACTGTAAACAATTATCTTAATTATAACGATTATTAATGTTTCGTAAAATTTACACACCTGTAATAATTAATTTTTTCAGTGAGGGCAAAGTTTATTTTTCTTTATTTACCAGTTTCTATTAATGTCACAGAAATAATATAAACAATTCTCATATTATACCGCAAGTGCAACAGAACAATATTAGTTTTTTTAACTTTTTAATAATCAAATAGATTTTTAAAAATTATATTTGTAATGAGAAAATATTATTAATCCTGTCGTTTTTTTTTACTTTCATAGTCCCCCCACCCTCTTACACATCTTAACCTTGTTTTTGTCTTTTAATTAAAAAAAAAAAAAAAAACTGTAATAATTTGTTAGATTGTATGCTTGATCAAATCACAAAAAGAAGAAAAATCTACCGTCCTTATATTTACGATTGGATGGTAACCCGTCTTTGGATGGTAACCCTACCAAAGATGGTAACCCGTCTTTCCAATACTCAAGATAAATAACTGCTTAGTGCGTATTCCGTCAACGGAAACTCAATGCACACAGTCTTTCACTGATAGTAAACTGACAACTGGCAATTTAGAGGGTTGCCGAAGAGAGTAGCCATTGTTGTAAACTGCCTCTTAATTGATGTCTATGCTGATATTCTAAGAGACATAAAAGAAGACCACCCAAATGTCCGTTGCGTAAACAACTTTGCAATGATATACTGGATTAGGAAATATTGGATAAAAATATGAAATCATAAAATACCGAAAATAAAAATATAAAAATATTATTACAATATTCTGCATGTCATTACAAATTCATAAGTATGTAAAACTGGCATCAGCATTTATTAATCAAGCAGGGCGGTCGCTCTGCCAAGCCAAGCTTAAAAAAAAAAAAACGCCACACAAACAACGCCAAGAACTGAACTAGACCGCTACTGCTTATTTACAGAAATCAACTTCGCAATGTTAAATCGACAAAACATGCCAGATTAAAATATCAGATAACAAATAAACCAAGCGTCGCAGGAAAAAAAAAACGAAAACTAGAAGAATCTAAGGAAGAATTTCTTCAATTTAAGACCAAACTCATCTTTATAAGTGATTTATAAGCAGAGATATAGATTTTTTTAAAAAAACGTCGAGTTACTTAAAATGATCACTTTTTTCTTCGTCAAACTTTTTTTTTTCAAACAACCTACAGAACTTAATATTCGGCAGAATAAAAAAAGGATTGCATTTTTGGACAAGTAATTACGTAATCTATGTGCTTTTATAAAATTTAGTGTAAAAAAATATTATTTTCTATCCTTAATTAGCAAAAAACTGTTAATTAACTTGGCGATTAAAAAATTATGCCAAAACAGAGATAAAACATGCCAACGACCATGTACCATCTCTATAATAAAACCGTAAGTCATGTGACTGTCATCAACAGTTCCGGAATGTCCGTTTCACTTTTTCATATGCCAGGCGGCCATTTTTATTAAAAATTATTTTTTCGAATAAAACTTCATAAATGTGACATTTTTAGAAAGATCGTTCAAAATAAATTAATATTTGAGAGATGTCTTACGTTCAATTATGTATATATTCTCCAATAACTTCAGTTGAAATTAGCTTCGCAGTTCAAATTCTCTATCCATGAAAGTAAACAAAAAAAAAAGATTCATTCGTCGTGAAGGTTTAAAATATTAAACCATTAAACCATGGAGATAATCGTTCGTAAAGTTAGTTTTCCATGAAAGATTTTTTGGAGCGCTGCCTGGTGTCAAAAAAATAATTCGTACCAGTGACACAATCAAAGTTTACCATAATTATGTGCTATACAACTCAACTTCATTCTTTATCTTTTCTTGATGTAAGCTGAATGTAAACAAATACAACTCATGTAATGATATTTAATGAATCAATTTTCGAAACAAATTGTCAGTTAATTTGGTATTTATGTATTATACGTGAAAGGAAGAGAGACCACCGAAAATGATTGTTAATCACCAATCATATTTACCATTATTAATGACCAATCGCTTTCAAAACAGTAATTTAATATACATTTACAAAATACATAACATCATTAAGTACTTTTGTGTTATTTGGGCGCAAATCTCGCCAATAGAATTTTTAAAATCGCCAATACCAGCTTTTATTTTTCGCGTTTGCAAATTAGAAACGATACTTTTATTTTGAAATCAAATGTTCTGATGGAACAGCTGTCGTAGACGCACCGGGGCAATATATTAACTATAGAGTTGCAATATAGAGAGAAAAAACGGGTTGCTGTAATTAGAATTATAGGCGGTAATGTTGGTGTGGCATATTTACGTGATTATTAAAACTGGCTTCCAAAAGTTCAATGTTTCACCAAACCATACTCGAAAATTACGTGTTATAATATGCACTCCGATTATGTCACATTATTCAAGACGTTTTAAATGAGAATAATGATAGATTTTCTTCTTGATTCTCCCGTAATCAAGTCTACAGCCAAAGTTAGCGAGAAACAAACAAACAAACAAAAAAAATATTGGCAACAATATGGTTCAGTGTAAATGGTGGATGTGATTAAAGACTTTCACAAAATAGACTTCATTGCACGAAATCGTATTAACTAAAATACGCCATTTGGCAATGGATCCAATTATGGAAAACTACTTAATATGTTTAAGAATATCCTCATTAGCAAGCATATTGCAACTGATAAGCAAACGGATATGAAGCATAAATGCTTAAGTTGGTTAAGCGGTTTTTGTCAAGAAAGATGAAATACATAACAACAAAAAATATGCGAAATGCTACCATGATCGAAAAAGTTTTTGATTTGTCTATTAGAATCTTCCGGTTTGGCGAAGGATTATGGAAAAAAATAAATTATGAATAAAAGTAACGTGTTACAGTGCTTAACATACATTTAAGGGAGACCAAACTGGTCGCCAGTGGCGGCTAGTCTGTATTATAATAGCACAAATCAGTTACAAGTTATAACAACATCAAATTTTATCTGCAAGTCAGCCATTTTCTTCTGAAGATATTTTTTTTAAAAATAAAACTTCATAATTATAAGAACGCACATTTTATCAAACAATTAAATATGACTGCAAACTGTGGCAGATGACTGTTTCCAACATGAATAAGTATGAGAAATTCCCGTCAAGCGTATGGATCTGGGTGGCTCAGTCGCAGAGCGTCGGCATGGTATGCGTAAGGTCCCAGGTTCGAGTCCTGGCCCAGGTCAATTTTTCACTCGTGTTTGTTTAGTGCATTTAATTGTCTGATAAAATGCGTGTTCTTAAAATATTGTAAAATAAAGTAATCAGTCGTAGTGCTTATGCTTTAAAAAATATTTTAAATATATAATATACGTTTTTGAAAGATCTTTAAAAATAAATTAGTTTTTGCGGGAAGATGTACCTTCTAAAATGTATACATTAAGAGTTATCGGCATTTAAAATTTCTTTCCAAACGTAAACAAAATTTTTGAAATGAATTAAAGGTAATTCATTTATTTCTATAAAAAAAAAAAAAAAAAAAAAAAAAAAAAAAAGTTAAAGGACAGGCATTTCGTTCGCATGAATACCTTTCACGTCATTTTTCTATAAATTAATGAAATCCAGTTGTTAAATTATTTTTGTTTTAGAAGTGAAGTTTCCATTTAAATTTATTGTAACAGTACAATGTTTAATTGAATAAAATAATGTAAATCTAAGAAATTGCTAAGAAATTCCAAACATGCACAAGGCAATGCAAAAAAAAATAAATAAATAAACAAAAAATAAATAAATAGATAAATAAATAAATAAATAAAAATCAGCTTTCATAAATTCTAAAAATTGTTCATATATCTCAATTACAATCTAAAGGAGGGTTTATTTCTATATTATTTTACATATAATAGTAATTTCAGCAAATATATTAAATTCCAATGCGATCTGTTTTAAACTTTAAGATGGTTTATAACACATGATAAAAAAATTATAAAAAAGAATAGCGCGTCACAGTTCGGGGAGAGGATGGTGAGGAGCGTGAACAAAATTAAGAAGTATAATAAGGCTATCTGTTTGAAACTTTACGATATTTTATAACACATAACATAAATTTTAAAAATAAAGCTGCGTCAAAATTATAGGGAGGGGCGGAGCGAGTTTTGCCTACACAAGGGGGGGGGGACACTTGTCTAAATTTTAACGATATCCGTCATGTCACATATCGTTACAAAGGGCTGTGACCACTTATTCATGTTATGCACCACAGGTGAAACCCCCACATTTTGCGCCCCCCCCGACACTACTCATGTGATATATTGTTCGAAAGGCCTGCGGCCGCTTATCCATATCATGTATCTTCGGGGTCCATCCTCCCGCTTTCAACCCCCCCCCCAAAGGGCCAAAGGGGGCACTTTTCTAAATTTTGCCGACACCTCTCATGTGATATATCGTTGGAAAGGTCTGTGAACGCTTAATCAAATTATGCAGGTGTGGGGGGGATATTTTCGGAATTTTGTACATATCCCTCATGTGATACATCGTTTGAAAAGTCTGTGACCGCCTAATCTTATTATGCATCTCCGGTGTTCATCCCCCACTTTGCCCCCCAAACGCGATTAGCTTTCACCACCAGTGGGCGCTTTCCTATCTCTGTTTCTATGGGTTTTATCACGACGGGGTATGGCTCATTCGACTCGACATCGATAGAGCTTTCCGATTTTAGTTCGTTTTTTCACCACCAGGGGGCACTTTCTTATCTCTGGTTCTATGGGCTAGATCACGACGGGGTATAGCTCATTCGACTCGACATCTATAGCCTTAACGATTTCAATGCCCGAGGTTCGTATAGAATAGATTGCGCTACCTGGTGGTGGAAGATAGAACTTGAGCGTGCGCAGCACGACTGCTATACGGTGCCGAAGGCAGTGGGGACCCGTGTCGGAAGTTCGTTTGTTTACAGGTTTATACAATTCGATGTGCAAATTAAGGGATTATCCGGTGCCGAAGGCAGCGTGGAACCAGGTCGGAGGTTCGTGGTTTATCTTATTCGAGGTTTTAAAAGGATTGAGGCCCCGGTGTAAATTAGGGGCCCGCTAGCGGACGAAGCCAGCTAGTGCTAATAATAAAAGAGCGTGATATCACGTTTGATTTCAAATGCAGTGCTGACACGCTATGTACATATTCCATTTTTATTCATTTAATGGATTAGTCAGTGATATTTTTTAACGGAGGATAACAAGTATTATAACAAGCCACATTTAGTATGTTGTTTTTAAGAGTGTAATTAATTTAATTGAAAAATCTACTGGTATTTCTAGTTAACCCTTTAAACAATGACTGAAAGTAAAATGTATTTTTTAATTATTTCTCATGTTTAGATTATTTAAATTATGTTCAATATATTTAAAAAAAAAGAAATGATATCTACGAAAACAACTTTTCAAAAGTAAAAAAAGGCCAAGCGTAAAAAAAAACAGTTGTGGCTAAAAAATGGTGTGATATCAAATTTCCAAGCTATTATATTGCTTATTTAACTTTTTTCCATTAAATAAGTAATCATATATATAAGTCGAGTGCCTACGTATATGTTAATAGAAATCGTTTTCTCCTGTACTAAATACATCCTAATGAGTTTCTGAAAATTCAATTTTTTTCAAATTATGCATGATGGGCTTGGCGGCCATCTTTGCATATTATTCACAAAATTCTAACCACCCAAATCCGTAGTTAAAATCCGAAGTTCAAAATTGTTATTTAAGCAAATATATAAGAGTTTCATTTATTGACTTGTATGCTCTGAAAATTGTGTCGTAAGATAATGATGACTTATCTTAAAGATTCATCTTATGATTTATTTTTTAGAGTAATTATTAATTTCAAACTAGTAAAAATCAATTTATCAAAATATCAGTCTTATCTAATTTATCTGTCCGTAGTTAGAATCTGAAGTTCGAAATTTTTATAAACATATTACATTGCAAACATATTACGCTTTTACTTTAGAAATTTGGGTGCTTAGAAATATGGAAAGATGGCCGCCAAGCCCATCATGCATAATTTGAAAAAAATTGAATTTTCATAAACTCATTAGGATGTATTTAGTACAGGAGAAAACGATTTCTATTAACATATACGTAGGCCCTCGACTTATATATATGATAACTTATTTAATGGAAAAAAGTTAAATAAGCAATATAATAGCTTGGAAATTTGATATCACACCATTTTTTAGCCACAACTTTTTTTTTTTTACGCTTGGCCTTTTTTTACTTTTGAAAAGTTGTTTTTGTAGATCTTAACTACTCTGGGGCGCAAATAAAATTGGCAATGAAGCATTTTTTTTTATTATTGTTGTTGGTGTTTTACAGTGTTTGATTTGTTTCTGTAACAATGTTATTTTTTCTATTTGTTTAGATGTGGTAATAAATAACAGGAAGAAGGACAAGGCATTCACCAAGTATGCTTATGAAATCATGCGCGAATCATCTGTTACTGGTAAGGATTAAGAAATTCCAGAATGCAATTGAACAGATCAGTGCAAAAAGGTGGCAGCTCCACTTTAGTGCGAATTTTACTTAGGGAAAAGTGCCCAAATATGAACCACTTTTTGTTGTTGTAATATTTTTTTATTATTTTCGAATGTTCTTTTTTGACCAAAAGGTTACCAGTTGTAGATCCATTTCCTTCCTATAAGATTCTAGGTCAAGTTTGTTCAAAGATTAATACAGCTTGGAAAGAAATATTTTCTGTGGTGTGTCATTTGCAGGTTCCAGAGAAAGAGGTTTCTTAATATGGCACACATTGGGTCCCTAATATGACACCTAGTGCCATATTCGGCCCCCATCATACCAAAAATGTCAAAATAAACCAATATTTCAGGGTAATAAAATAAAAAGGCAAATAATTCTCATAATATAACTTTATTAGACAAGAATATTTAATCACAAAAAAGTATTTTTCTCGAATATAAAATAAAGCTAATGCAAAGGATCACATAAACAATTTCCTAACTTAAGATAACTAGCCAAAGGTAGCTGGTAATCAAAACGATTCAAATCAGTAGTTTTAAAGAAATAAAAGTCAACAGAAGAAAACAAATAATTGAAATAAAAGTAAAAAAAAATAATTTGAAAAAAATTAGATAAAACAAAGTTCTAAACATGGTATGCACAGAAATAAGTCAGTTTTCCTCTTCCCACAATCCTCGTGAGACCACCTAATACACTGGGAGCATCTAGACCACTTTTCTCCTATGTAATCATCAGAGAATTTTGATGCACAAAAGGGACACTCAACGTCTTCATATGTCTCACTAAACGATTCCGAGTCCATGTATGCGTCTGTGTCGATTAGGGGAAGGTCATCATCATCGATACTATCATCAGACGAATCAATTGGAATAGCTTTTCAGCGTCTTTTCCCAGTCATGTTCTTCTCGGCCTTTGAAATGAGATTTTTTGCTTCAGACATTCTTAAACTTGATGTTTTAGTGGTGGAGAGTCTTTCTTCGTTGGTGGGAACACTTATTGCCTGTTTTTTCTTAGCCTTCTCTGTCTTCTTTTGCTCTTTAGTAGTTTTGTCACCCTTTTTTGGCATAATATCCTCTTGTAGGGAGATAGTGTAATATGTGAGGCTTTTCCTGATCTTGGTGACGAAGAGGAAGCAGGTCGTGAAGGCACAGGTGAGATGTCGTTGGGTGACACGAAGTTTTGAGTTTTTTACACTGCGGTAGCAGGGTTCAAACCGTTAGTGGAAGAAATATCCTGATCAGACACTCGAAGAGAAATTGATGAAGCCTGAAGAAGAGCACGATCTGAAACATCATTAGAATCGTTTATGTTTAAAGACTCCTCAGTATTATTACTTGGCATGAAGTCAATATCCTTGAAAATGTGTCTGTTACAAGGGAATAGTCCAGTCTTCTTAAAGGCATTGATTGAAGTCAACATTATCTCATCTTTATTGTATGCCCTCCCAAACAATTCACAAAGATGATTGTTTGTCACAACCTTTCCAAGGTTGTTCCTCAGCCATGTCTCAATCTCTTGGCCGTAGTAACATTTGAGGGGAGCCATGAACCCACGCAAAAAAGGAGGAGGTCCAAGTATGGCACTATACCCATATTTGGGAATCCTTGTTAGTGCCATATTGGGAACTCCACATGGACTCATAATACTATCTACTGACAAAAAGGAAATGAATTTCAGCCCAAACCAAAAGTTGGCAAACATTAATAAAAGTAAACTAAAACTACAGATATATTCAAACATTTCAAAATCACTTACCTTTCTCGAAAAAGATACTCTTGAAAATGTAACCTTAAAAACATTCAACATGTGGAAACACAGCTGGTGGAGAATCATTACTATAATCGGTAGTATGATGCGAACGCACTGCACCCTGTTTAGTAAACTTGGAAAACTATTGTTTGAGGTTTTTCTTACTAGAGTGCGACTCCTCCTTTACAAGATATAAGGTAGTGCCATATTAAGAGACTATACCATATTTGGTCACTTTACCCTATATAATAGAAATCAGTACAAAAAAATATGCTCTATCGATTGGCACAAGAACAATGCAGCTCCGTTGATTTTTTTTAATGTTAAATAAGATCTGTTTATGTCCTCTTTATCTATAATAAAGCAGTTTTACTGTCTCCTGAAAAATTTGTAAAAATGCAGATGCCACCCCCCCCCCCTCCCGCCATCTTTTGCATCGTTCTCTTCAATTGGTGATTCAGTTAGAACTTAAGGAAGGGTTAAAAGAGAATTAATATAATACCACACTGTTAAAGAAAAGTCTAACAAAAATCAGAACCGGAATCTATTTGCTTTTAAATGTAATAATATTATAAATGAATGTATGACATGCTTAAAGATGTTATAGGGGAGACAGGGGGAAGATGACTATGTTAACAATTTTTGTTGTTTATTAATTTATTTTGAAGTAATAGTAAAATTAATTTTACATGAACTGATAGAGTATACCTTTGCAGTATTAAATACATTACCATTTAATTTTTCAAATAAAAAAAATAAAGGATAATTTTATTTTTTCATAACATTTACAAATCGTCATCTTGCCCCGGACTACCTGTTTAAAAATATTCGTTTTCATTTCCATGAAGGAAGGCGATTAATTGACATTTATTCATGGTAATAGGTAGTATTTAAACTAAGTTCCTCATAAATATTAAAGAGAAACGATATATCTTACCTGTATCTGTAGCAGAGTTTATTTACACATGCATAAAAGTTATAACGTGGCAGCGGAAAACAATCAAAGCTTCACAACTGACACAAAAATGGCGATTTCGGCGTCTCTATAGTATAGTTTAACGAACGGCCGATAGGAGAGCCAGTAGTGTCCGGTTGATGCTGCCACCTAGCGGAAAACGGAAAAATTAAGACATTCGTCATCTTGCCCCACTCTTCATCTTTCCCCAGTCTCCCCTATATATAATTCATATGTACTTAAAAATAATCTTTTTAATACAGGTAAATATAATATTGTACTCTTAAATTTCACATATTTTAGATTTCAAAATAAATTGTTTAGTAAATGTTTTTACGTCCAATTCGAAAATATTGTGCTGGAGTAGTTAAAAGAACGTTACATACGTCAAATTGAAGAAAATATATATTTTAACAGATGTATCAAATCCGCGTGTGGCTATATGTGTTTCATTTCATTTCCAAATATTGTAGGGCAATGATTTTCCATGGGTGCATTCATGAAATTTAAATTATATGGTCGTGAAATAGTACATTTAAAATTAAGTTTACACAGAAATTGTTACAGCGTATTGACAGTTTATTGCTAAATAACAAGTTCTCATCAAGGAATTTACGTACTCAGTTAAAATATTTCTGTGAAATAACGGATAATCTATTGGTAATCAGTTATCTTAATTCTTATGTAAATTTAGATTTAGAGTATGCACAAAGTCAAGATTCTTTTAAAAAGAAGGAACTTTTTAAAAAAATCCCTAAACTATAAACTTACGCCAACAAAAATACAGTAGAAGTTTGGTTTTCAAATTGAAAGTATATTGCAAAATATAATATTCCAGAGGCGTCATTTAGGTGTCACAAGGAAGGGAAATGGCCTTCAGTGAGTTTCAGAAACTGTTTTATCATTATCCTTTTTATTATTATTTTCTTATTATTAACACTTTCCAACCTAGTTGAAAAGTGTTTATGACTTCGGTTTGTCTGGCCGTCTGTCCGTGCTCTAACTCCCGCAAATATGCTCGGATTGCTCTGCAATTTTTATATGCTATAGTCGTTATCTATAGCATATTCCCTATTTCAACGGAAGTGTGTAGCACTTATACTTTTTTTACAGGGACACTCAAAAGAATTCCATTACATTGCGGTCTATGGGGGAAAATCACTTGAGGTTTATTTAAATAATGTTTCACTATTTTAAACGCATTGAAATTTATATATATCACTAAGGTGCATTAGAAGAAGCTTAATATGGAATAGTGTGTGCATAGCACTTATAGTTACTTTACAGGGACAGTCAAAAGAATTCCGTTACATTACGTCTATGGAGAAAAATCGTCTGCGGTTTATTTAAATAATGTTTCCCTATTTTAAACGCATTGAAATTTATATAAGGTGCATTACAAGAGGCTTACTACAGAATAGTGTGTGTATAGCAGTCATCGTTCATTTACAGGGACACACAAAAGAATTCTCTACTGTCTGTTAACAATAATTCCTGGAAGTGCGTTTTAAGTTACTGAACGCGATTTTAATTTTAACTCGCTTTTTGTCTATTACGTGGTGTGTATAAATTCTGTAGATCCTATACAGGGAAGCACAAAAGTTCACGAACACATTTCCGTATTATTTAACACCAGACGGAGAATTTTAAACTGTGCTACGCGTTTCCTAACTGAACTAAAATTTAGCATCCTATGTAGTATATATACAAATCTATAGATCCTATACAGGGCTGATGGAAAGTATTCGGATTACTTAGATGTTATCTTTTAGCTTATTAAACGGTATGATTTGTAAAATTATTTTGGAAGCGTTGGAAAGTGTTACATAATCTATGCTTGACGCATGATTTTTCGTTCTTGTTTGTTGAATGTTTCAGTTTCTTTTTACCAATATAAATAATTCCATGTAAATAAATTATATCAGTATAAAAAGGAACCTTTGGGAATGAATAAATAGATAACCACCCGTGGGAATTAAACTTTACAGATACTATTTTGGAAATAAAAATGAAAAATAAATGTAAGAAAAATGCTAGTTCATTTGAAGTGGAAAATCTGGATTTAATATGTCAAACGAATGAATTTCGCTTCTCTCCAGCAAAATCTGAAGTGACGCTGCGGTTGATTCATGTCGGCTCATTATTCGGACAGTTTCCATAAAAATATGCCCCAATTTATTGTAAAAAAACAAAAAAAAAACAAAAAAAAAAAAACAATAAACTCGAATGCTTAATATAATGTAACTGTAAATTGAAATGGATTATATCTGGTGTCTTCCTTGATGCAAATACGTGAAAAGTATTATAAAAGGGAAAACGTCTGTGAGTTAATAATCGAGAATCGTGATCAAACGCTTTTGACTAAGAAGAAATGTAAATTTACCGAGATTCTGTTTGTTTTCTGTCTTTCACCAAAGTTTTTAACAGTGTAGAGAAAGTGTAATATGCCTGACTTAAGTTCTGTGTACAAACAAATAACCACTGCTTGTTTGAGTGTAATTTACATTCAATAGTTTTACAATTATGTTACGAAACACGCAAGACTCTATGATTGTTTTTTACTCAATTCTCGATGCAATAGAGTTTTAGAAATTACAAACAGTTGCGTGTTTCCGATGACAATGCAGTATTTTCATATTTTCATAATTTAATATTTCATTATCATAATTTATATATTGCTTTTAATTAAGTTTGGATTATACATTCTGAAAGCAATTTGGAAATCCTAAATACATTAAATAATTTTCAGGCACGCATTTGTTTTTAATCTATTACTACGTGGCTAAAAAATAAATATTTGTTTGTTTCAATAATGAACAGTAACATTTCCAGTAATAGAAAAAAGTTTTTTTTCTTGCCATAGGGTAAGAAGAAACTGATGAATTTTTTTTAAAAATAATTTTGAACCTTTAATAGGGTGAAACTCCCAGTAACTCACCCCTAGGAATCTTCCTTGTTCAAATCACTATAAAAATTTTTAAATCTATTGGATACTTACCTTTGTTTTTGAAAAGATAGTAGAGATGTATTAAAAATTTATTGTTGCCAAAATTTTGAAAAATTATACATTTTATTATTAAAAATTAATTTTTTTCATAAATATGGTCAAAAACTTTAGTAACTGACACCTTCCCTATTTTGAAACACCAATAACTGACACAAAATGAACTAGTGACTGACCCTTTATTTCAGTGGTTCCCAAATTTTTGGGCTCGCGGAGCCTTTTTTGGGAAGAATTTCTAAGGCGGAGCCGCTTAACCCCACGGTACTCTATGGTTAACAAATTAATGTTTTTTTTTGTGTTATGGAGCAGGGAAAGATCAGCTGGATAAGAGTCCGAACCAGTAGTTTCCAACTTGGAGGCCAAGGTTGTCAGTTTGGCCCTTTTCTTGATACAGAAATTCTGAATTCATACAAGAAATTTTGAAAATCAAATTTTCTACTATTTAACACCTTAACAGTTTTGTTTAATATTACTGTTATTGGATGCAATAAATTAAAAATAAGGACTAAAACCACCTTTTTTGTATTAAAATATCTGCATTGTATAATCGAGATATGTCCGTCAAATGCAGCAAAAATTATAGTTAAAAATTTGTGGTTTCTGAAAGTTTTTAGTAACGAAGAAAACAAACTCTTAACTTTTCTTACACGAGCGACGTTCGAGCAATACTGTTAAGGGGTTAATGACATCCATTTTTAAAATAAAAAATATTCTTTCGGGATTTCCAGTATGAACTCGGAATTAAAGATCAAAATGGTAACCACCCTGTTTGGGCCATGCGTTGCTTTGGGGCTTACGTGAGACTATTATTATTTATGGCGAAAACCGCACACACACAGAAAAAAAGGTACGTTTTTACAGTTTTCGTTTGCAAAGAGAGACTTCTGTATAATCCCAATAGGCTACTCCCGAAGAGAAAGAAAATGCGTAGGCAACTTACCTCATCAGTCGCACATGAGTAATTATATAATACGTTTTCACTAGTCCCGTCTACCCGTAATAGAATCATGCGATTACGGATTCTTTTTTCGTTCTTCTTTACGTTTCTAGTATTTCTAAACATGCAACGAAAACGAATCGCCTCTGAGCTTCTTTTTTTGAACCATTTTTAAAAAATACATTTAAAAAAAGATCATTGTTTTAGTGTGTAAGTGGGCGGGGCAAAATCTATAACCTGTATTATTAGGTGGAGCATCGTTCACTTTTTTTGGATGTGTTAATGAAGTATTTAGCTATTAATTACAGTTTTGAAAGAAACTTTCTTTCACCGTTGTTTTTGCCTCAAAATAGATATACAGTTAAAAACTACACATGTTAAAAGAACTGCAACTAGTAGAAAATAATTTACTAAGAACACGGGATATATGGGTGGAGTTAAATTTATATCAGGGATCGCTGATCGGCTACTCATTGGCGAAAAGTCTAAGCAAGGGGTGGAGATGAGCAAAATTTTAGATTGTTAGTGTGATGATAAATGTAAAGACTAATATATATTTTTTAATTGCCTACAGCCTTATTTCTGATAGGAAAATGTGACGTCATAACATAAGAATCTTAGCCAATCCCGAGACCAATTAAGACAAAATTTAAAAAAAAGGGGTTGTTAACTGATACAAGATATTAAAAAAATGCGTTTTCAGCAACATGCATTGCTTTAAAAATTAAGTACATTTATGTAAAATGTTTCTCAGAAATGTGTCTTCAATTAAATGTCACAATAAATTTCGAACTATCCAGTGTTGAGGCGATATTATTGAAATCACCAAGAACAACTAAATAATGTTAACATTATTAATGGAACATTGTAAAGTTAAAATAAAAACACTGACTATTACGATAATAAAATTGTTGGAATAAATTATAAGTTACAAGAGTAATTTGACTACAAATTTTAACTATAAAATACCATTTACAGACCAAGCAATTATGAAAATGAAGATAAATATTTTTTTCGTAAATACAAATGTTCCATTTTCGCGAACAGGGTGTGAAAATTAATTACAACTTTTGAAAAACTGAATAGGTTTAAAAAATTGAAGCAGTTTTGAATTTTAAACTGAAATAGGATTGAAATTTGAGATTAAACCTCTTAAATTAAAATATTAACAAAAAGCGAAAACCAATTATAAATCTATCACTGAAACAATCAAAGCTGAACTAACACATTTATCAGTAAATATAGCAAATAATGGAGTATAAAATACCTCATTTTAAAGATTGTAAAGAGTGAAGCGAAAGAAAATAAACATTGTGAGACACACTTACTTCATTAGGAAGTTAGAACTTGGTTACTAAGCAAAAAAGAACTAAGTATAAATATATGAATAGGCGGAGCTCGAAAGAACAAAACTGTTTTTCCTTTTGTTCGGCAAGCAGAGATAACAGCACTCGCGTGCCTTTGCTCTTTCGATTCACGTTGTGCATTCGATTCAGAATACTATTTCCTGTACCTTATTTTGAATCGAATTTTTAAAATTACATTAAATGCAGTAACATAAAATAAAGTAATTCACACCAAAGATATTATATAGAAAATGAATACATGTATAATGCAATTTTTTATAATATTTTTAAAAGTATAGTATTTTCCAACAAAGTGATAGATGTATTTATTTTTGACACACACACACACAGACAAATTCCTACATACTTTCGAAAAATTTTCCCTTGCAATATGCTAATTTCTTTCCTGTTTTGTTTATTTTCCTGGAACGCCGCGGAGCCCTTGAAAAGTATAGGCGGAGCCCCAAGGGCTCCGCGGAGCACAGTTTGGGAACCTCTGCTTTATTTCAAAAGATTAAAATGCTTTAAAAAACTTTACTGTTTATTATAAAAAAAATACTGTTCTTCTGTACTTTCTTGTTCTTTTTTACCTTCTTTTTTTTCTGCTTATTTCATTTTATGTATATACTGCAGATGCATTTGTCTTTTTTCAGGTTTTAAATTATTAATGCAGATATACAATAACCGACATTTAAGAACCAGTAACTGACATGTGGTGCCAGATACTGGTAAAACAACTTAAATTTTAATGGTGTTCACTACAAGATAAATTTAATTTATTATAATGCATGTTTAAACAGTTCCAATAATAGAGGTCAACTTTCTTTAATATAACCAACAACTAACACCTCTGTCAGAGACTGGTGAAATGTAATTCCAGGAACCAATAACTGGCACCCCCCATTAAGCTAAATTAATCAACTATAAACCGCAAATCATGGCTCTAATGTATCATATGCATATTTAAACTAATTTCTACAAGTATAACGTTAGAAAAATGTTTAGAATGGTTAAATTACAGATAGATTAAAAAAACATTTTCTTAATTTTAGAAATAAGATGGTTGCTTCAAAATGGAACATTTTGTATTCACAAAAGTTCCTTTCTCATTAAATATGTTCTTGGCCCTCTAGTGGTGAATAAATGGACTCCAAAATAAAAATAAGTGTCTAATTTATCACTAGATGACATTACTTTGTAGATTTTTACAACAAAATGCTTATTTAACTTAGATTTTTGCTCAAGTGTCAGTTACTGGTTAAGTGTCAATGACTGGAGGTTTCACCCTATATGTTTTTACACGGGATTGCGGCGGCATATAGGAACGTCGTAAAAGCATCACAAAAACGTTTTTCTCTTCATTACATACTTTCTTTTAACTTACAATTCTGTTTGTATGTATGTGGCATTCAAATCTTGTTACTGGTTTTCACTTACTTCCTGTTGACATAGAGCTTTAAAATTTGGAATATATATATATTCCTGAGGGCAATACATGAGCTGGACATTGATTTTTTAAAAATTTCATCCCTAAGGGGGGCAACGTCGGCCCAAAACTTGCATTTTCCCCATAGAAAAAACATTGCGATTGTTTAACATTAATTGAAAAAAAATAGCTCCATTGTTATAACATTAATCCATTTTAACCACATTGTTGCCCGCATCATTATGACGTCAGCGTTGAGCACACATGTGTGATTTATAATATAAGTTGACTTTTTGCAAATTTTAATGAAAGAGTGTTATATATATATATATATATACTTGTACTTTTATTTTAATTTAAATTGTGAATTCGATTGAAAGTTAAAAATCTTCTTACATTTCTTAACCAAAATTTCACAGTTTCATTAAAACAATAATTTACACAATTATAAATATTTATGTAAGCCTCTGTTGCCATTTCCTAAATCCTGTCCCTTTGAAGAGTTTATAATCTCCTGTATTAGGTTTTACATCTGTGTTAAGATTAATTTCTTCTACTTTTCTTAGGAATCTCTTCAATCCTTAAATCCAAAGGACGGTGTCGAAAAACGATAAAGTTACTCATTCTAGCTTTTGGACTGACAGGATTTATCTTTCAAACCAGCCAGTTTCTGAAGGTGTACTGGAAATATACAACAATACCATCAGTAGGCATGTTGAACACAATGAAGAAACCTGCGATAACAATATGTGATGAAAACTTGTACGTAAATATCTTTTAATTTTTTTATACAATGTTGAGTTTATCCGATGTTGCCAGATTGAAGAATGTTTTTATTTAAAATATCAAAAAAATTTCCCGACTTCGCTTTATTTAATTACAGACATTCCGCGATTAAATAAAGCGAACATTTCTAGCCAGAAAAAATTACAGATATTTTGAAAAAAAAAATAAATAAACGATCTGGCAACATTGAGTTTATAGTAATTTTTTATTTATTCACCATGTTAAATCGAAAAATAAATGTCCTTTTCCTTTTCTGGAACAAAAATTCGATTTTATGCAAGAGTCAACCCTCTGTTATTTGGTGTCGTACGACCTAGATTGTGCTAGTTAGAGCTACTATATATATTAGTACTATATGACTTAGTGCTAATGATGATAGTGCCAGCAGAAATATAAGATCAAATATCTATGTGTAATCATATTTAAAAACCTAAATCTGTTGCCACACACTGCCAGACCCAAACAACCAAAGTTAGAAAAAACTTCTTATTTTTCTTTTGCTCGCAGTCGCAGTATATTATTTGTCATGAATAAAAACACTGTCCATAGCAGCTTAGGGGAACGTATTTTTTGTCTTCTCCTCGTACTAAACGAATCATCTAGTATGATAGATGAAACAAAAAAGCAAAATAAATAAATAAAAGTCTCCAGTTATAATTTACTGAAAAGTATTGGAAAGTGTCATATGCATATAATGGAAAAATCCACTAATTCCGCCGAACTTTTTGTGCTTAACTTGGGTCAGTTGCAGAAGATAGTAAAGTATGAGTGTAATACGTATGACTTGTTTTAATTTTGTACGAAGAGGCCCGTGAATTTATGTGGAAGCACATGTCAAATATCTTACAAAGCCCCCCAGATAACACCTTCACAACGAACACCCCCCTACACAATTTTTAAATTTTGGAAACCACTTTTTCTAAATAGAAATCTTTACCGAATCGAATCGCTGAAATTTTGTCATTAAATGAGATGGAAATTATTATTCGAAATTAGTAGCAGGATAAATTAAGTATTCTACACTTTGTACACGTCACATATACGTGACGCTCATTGAATGATTGTGGTTTATGTATAAACTTCCTCATAACGCTAAGTACACTGAAAAAAATTGTTGATTTTACGGTATAATACAGACACCTGCTAGTATTATGCTGTAAAATTTAAAATTTTTACGGTAATCTAAAAATTACGATACGGTAATTAACTACTGCACATGTGCAGCAGTGTATTACTACTTATTTTGCTGTTTATTACTGTTAATTTTACGGTATAATACTGGCAGCTGGGGTGTCAGTATTATACAGTAAAATCAATTTTTTTTCTTTTTTTTTTTCAGTTTTATAAAAGCACAATTTTCAGTTTCTGTTTGGCTTTTTTTCTTTTTTTTTTGTTTAACCCTTTCAGAGGCAAAGTAATTTCAGTACTAAAATGTTGAAAAAAAAATGCCTGGCACCGGAATTTACGAAGACATTTATTTGCAAATAAGAAAAAGGCTATATTTCACGTACTTATTAAATGGGAAAGATTTTAACAGAATTCTGGTGTCATTGTGGCGTTTGGAAATTAAACTTAAGTGGTTTCATAAACATACCACTGCCCCTGAAAGGGTTAAGTAAATCTGCGTTAAACTTTTCACTGTTTCATAGTGGGAGTCGGCGTTAAATTATTGCTTCTTCCGTTATGACTATACCAATCGTAAAATAATTAATACCAATCGTAAGAATAATGAAAAGGTTGAAATGAGTGGAAAACGTTCTAATATACGATTTATATGCAATTTTACATAATATTTGTTTTTTAATTAGTTCCACATGCATTTCAAATTTAGCTGACATATTTGCAATTCTACCAAATCACTAGCAGCTCCATCTATGTGTTATTCCGATATTCATTATCACCAACCATCTATGAGCTATTCCAAGTCTTCATTATTGAAAAATTAGTTTATTTATTAAATTCTAACTAAATTAAATGTCTTTAAACCTAATTAAAAACACTTAAAAATGTGCAGTTTATAATAAAAAAAATCTTCACTGAAAAGCCAATTTTGGTCAAAAAAGGCCCATTTTGCCCGCCCCCCCCCCCCAAAAAAAAGCCAATTAAAAACAATAAAAGCCATCGACATAGCTTTTTTTTTAAAATTAAATTCCTACTATTAGCTCACACTCTCTCTATATATATCTTGTTCAATTTTTCAATCGTTAATAAAATATTTTCTATTCATCCTATCAAGTTCAAATAAATTTTTTTTAACTTGTAGTGGATGACATTTTATGTTAATACAGTTTTTTCAAATATTAATTCATTAATTACATTTAATTTTAGTTTTAAATGGGAGAAAAAAATTCCTCCCATTGTTTTCATAAATGAAATGAAAGATTTATCTCAAATGAGTGATGCCACAGAAATAAAATACCGCAACGATGATTATAAAAAACTGCTCAATAAAGATAACGTGGGACATTAATGCTGGACGGGTTTATTTTATATATTTATGATTAAAAAGTAGGAATTGACTTAAAAAATATATATATTACTTGTTTTAAATTTTAACCAGCTTTTTGACAACTCTCTAATATAGTAAATTTGGAATTGGTTTTTTAATGGTTTTGTTTGCGATTATTTATTTGATTTTTTGATTTCAGGCCCAGACAACGTCGGGCGGATCAGCTAGTTAATTCGTAATATGGAACAATGGGACATAAATTGGGAAAAGGGATATAGATGCCTTGATTCTCATGAAAAACAAGATGAACAAGCTATTTTTATGATGATGTTTAAAATTTTAAATATTAAAAATTTCTTCTAAAACAAACAATAAAATCTTTGTCCAGAAATTACTTGTTGTAGTAAAATTTTTCTTCTTTTTTCCTTCTTTTTTCAGAATTAGTCGTCGCTATTTATGTGAAAACAGACCAGCAGCTTGCGACAGCGTGAATGAGCATAATAGGGAGCAATTCTCAACTTTCTGCACGTTTTTAAGACCCTATTGTACCAGGGATGATGATGAACTTTTGAAAGTGAGCAAAACAGCATATATGGATATTGTGCAGATATATAATATATCGCCACTTATTCGTAAAAATTAAAACACATATTTTAACACTTGAAAATTTCTTCATAGAAAATCCGCGTTGCATTCATAATATTTCAAATTTTAATTGCTTAATAGGCGTATAGCCAACATAGTGAAAAAGTATCCAAGCTGGGACTCGAACCCGGGTCATCAGTATAGCGCACAGACGTTCTACCAGCTGAACCACTTGGGAACGATACTCAGCCTGGCACTTTCTCACTATACATTTATACTGACTCTCATTTATACTGATGACCCGGGTTCGAGTCCCGGTTTGGGTACTTTTTCACTATGTTGGTTATACGCCTATTAAGCAATTAAAATTTGAAATATTATGAATGCAAGGCGGATTTTCTATGGAGAAATTTCCAAGTGTTAAAATATAGATTTATTCAATTATCGATGCTGGATTTTCTTCAGTTTCGTGTTTGCCCCAGGGTTTGTTGGCTCATGAAAATATTCGATCTTGTGCTGCGTTTGTAGCCTTGCCAACATGTTATAGTGAGAAAGTGCCAGGCTGAGTATCGTTCCCAAGTGGTTTAGTTTGTAGAACGTCAGTGCGCTATACTGATGACCCTGGTTCGAGTCCCGGCTTGGGTACTTTTTCACTATGTTGGCTATACGCCTATTAAGCAATTAAAATTTGAAATATTAAAACACAATAAAAAAATGAATTTGGAAATAATAATACAAGATAGCCCCCAAAAATGCGTCCTGATCATTGATCCAGTAAATATGTGCAAAAATATACAATACTGAAACGCTTGCATTTCATATGAAAAAACTCTTTTGCCGATGGTGCATGCCTAGGGGTGCAATTTGTTTAGCATTCGTTTGTTTTTTTGTAATAGTAGTTCATAACTAAATCGCCACACGAAATTATAACTTCAGAAATAAGTAAATCTATCTATATTATAAAGGACAAACGCATCCGTGCGTAACGCTGACGTCATTTTGCGAATAGCAACAGTTGAGGATAGAATTTCGGTTTTGCGATTTTTCTATTGCAATTTTAAAAATTTCTAACCATCTCACATTTTTAATTTTTACACCGTTATATAGGGAAAAAATCTACTTTGAAATGCAATTTGTTTGAAAACTGTATCTTAATTAACTGATTTATTAAGGTTTTTTTTAAAAAAGAAATAAATTGGTATTTTTCACTTTATTTCGTGTTTAATGGTTGTCATTGGTATTTTTTTCCCTCTTGGCGACCGCATATTATCGTTGATTAAAGAATTGAAATGACTGTTATATTAGTTAGAAATTAATACATACACCTTGGAAAGTAAAAGTAAAAACTTTTACTGATTTTATATAAAATACAAAATAATAATAATAATAATAAACGTTTTGATGAGTGATAATTTTATAAATCAAAATAATTTAATTTAAAAATCAAAGGAATGTTTGTGATGCATAAAAATATTTTTCAATGTAAAAATTGTGACTCAAAACAATATTTGGCTATTTATCGTTTGCGCCAGGATTATCACGTTCGAAAATTAATTTATGATGATGTTTCGCTTGCTCTTTTAAATGAAAAGGCTAAGGTTTATTTCATTGACGCGCCAGGACTGGCAAGCGATTTTTTCTCAAGGGGGTATTTCGAACAATTTTCTCCAGGGCAATCACGTGTCTGACAATAACTCCAGAAATTATCCAGAAAAATATTAAACAAGTGGGTAGGTGATCGAAGATCGCTCAAAGGGTTTCGTTTTATATTCCTTCAAAACACTTTATCCTTTCTTTAATAAATACATTTCGTTTAGCAACAAAAAGAAAAAAAAAAGTCATGTTTTTTATAAAGTAAAAAATTACCGGTCTATTTTTTCTTTTTTTCGAATATCTAAACCAGCCCGATAGCGGGCTACGCCTGCTTTTATTTTCTGTCATAATAATATCTGTCATGCGGACTATATGCGATATTTAAAAAAAATAATTTCGAAATTAAACATGTTGTACACCTTCAAAATGTTAAAATATGCGAATATTTCCATAATCGGATTTTTATCATGATTCAATATGTTTCTCAAATTACTATTCTCTATTACTCATATTGATACGCGCTTTGTATTATTCCCAAACATTGGGAAAATCCGTTAAACTTCCAATAGGACGTCAGATTTTCTTTTTAATTCTCTAATGACGTGATATTAATCTGCTTTGTGTACATACACATACTCATACTCCTTGTATTATTGAGAAATCTTTGAAAATTTCAGTTTTATTACCACTATGACGTCAATCATTTTTATTTCATATTAATCTTTTTTTCAATGGGTGAAACTTCTTATTTAATTTTCATTTTTCACGTGGAAATCGTCTGATAGAAAATTAATTATTGTAGAAAGAATTTCATCGTGGATTTTTAATTTTTGGCATTTGCTATAACGAAAAATGTTTAAATTTAATAGGAAAAGGCTGTTAGAATTTTGGTTTTTTATTTCTATTTATTAAAATAATATGAATTTTTCAAATTTTAATATTTTGAGCTCTTTATAGCTGCTATTCAGCTATATACACAAAGTTTCAACTCTGTAAGTTATATAGTTTTTGAGAATGGCTCTGTGACAGACAGACAACGGAGCGGGAGTAATAGGGTTTCGTGAGATGAACGAAACCATAAAAATGGAGTATGTTATGCAAATTGAACTTATGGAGGTACACACACGGATTTTTAAAATTTGAAATTTCTTACATTTAATTTTTTGAGTGTTTCATGAAAATTACGTTATAGTTATTTTTTCCGCACATTTCCCACAAAAGATTAACAAGTTGGAAATTGTACGTGAAACGTGACAAATGAGGTGCGTGCGTACTATAGCTAGTTATATAAATGTTCAGATCTTGATGATTTTTAATTCTGTGAAATTAATTATATCGTCTGCAGATTCATTTCTGTATTAAAATAAGTATCTCGGTTGCTTGACGATTCAACCTCGCAAGCTCCTATAACAAGAAATCACCGATTTTTTTTTTTAATTCAAATTTTTTAATAAATGTTTTTATTAATATTTTCTAAAGTTTTGATTCGATTTTCATAAAATTTGAAATGTCTCGACAAAATTTTGCAAAGATAATATATCTTAAATTTCAAACCATTCGGTTGGGTAGTTTTTGCGTTGTTATATGCGGACGGACGGACCATACGACGACAATAGGTGCTACGCATTTATATAATTACGAACGCACCTAAAACAATGCAGTATTATATGCAAATTAACCTTATGGAAAACCACTATAAAAATTGGAAAATTTGAAATTTGTTAAGTTTGGTCTTTTAGTGAAATTGTCTTGGCGAATTATTAAAATCTTTTGTGAGAATATTTGATATGGCAAACCTAAAATTACGTGAATATTTCTCCAGTACGATGACAGATGGCGCTACAATAACTTTTCAGATATTTTTGTACATTATTTGAGGAAAGGTGGAGTTGTATCCAAGGGTCACTTCATTAGTCACTTCGTTAAATTCTTACATTCAATTGGCTGTGCGTCATTATAAGGAAGGAGCAGATGACGTCACTGTTGGTTAAATTACTGTTGGTTCGGACGAAAAACCTGTTCGTTCTTTATGACTCCTACTGTACACGTGAGATGGGGCAATTTTAGTTGGTCTACGTTAAACTGGTACATGTTATGATTGGCCGAGTAAACATGCCCTTTCCTTATAGGCGCGGTTTACGAAATTTCTAATGTTTGTGAGCTTGTTGAAAGACGTAAGGGGAGGGGGCGTTTTATATTATTTAGGTTTCAATAACCTTTATTTAATCTTTTGATTCCCATGGAAATAATTTTAATGACTTTTCTGATACAGTTTTGAGTGAAAAAAGTTTAATCGTTTGACTTTTTTTTCTTTGCTGTGTTGTTGATGTATGTTGATTGATTGATGGACAGCGCTTCTGGAGCATGTGCCATTCTGGTTTGCATCCTTCAACCTGTTGATTGCGTTTTAAAAGACGGAAAAGAAGGAGGTTGGGGTGGGGGGTTATATTATTTATGTTTTCTCATAAACTTTTGGTCGGAATTAAAAATGCAATGTGTCTAAATGTCATAAATTAAATTGGCAATCACTAAAACGGAGGCCCCGTAGTTTGCTTGGATAGATTTTCGTAAAAATAAATAAATAAATAAATAAAATCATACAAATTCGAGCGTGTTCGCTGGCGTAAGATATAAAATAAAATCTGTATATGTTACTATTACTAAGCATCAAAATACATTTTTAAAATGTTGAAATGCGTACAGAGATGGGAATTCTTGAAACAAAATAGAAAAAAAAAAGACAGAAATTTTGTGTTTGGTGCTGTAGGGGATGGGGGGGAGGGGAGAGAAAGTTTTTTTGAAGGCAGTTTTATGCCACAAATTGAGAGTGACGCATAAGTGAAATATTTTAAGCACCTTACTGTAGAATGTTAAACAGTATTTTAAAGGTATTAAGAAAATATTTTAGGGGTAATGTATAATTTATTTTTTTTCCTTTCGCCAACTTTATTATTTATCCGAACGATTTTGAAGTCATCGACAAAAGAAAGGTCTCAACAACAGAAAGAGGCATTGACGACCTGTTAACATGCTCCCGGCTTGACCTCTGAACTTTAGACATGCTAAGAAAGTTATAAAAGATGAAAGAGAGCGCTACACCAGATGAAAGGTACCGCACAGTTATACAGTATAGTATGTTTGATCCTTTATGCTAGTATGCCCCGAGTCCCTTCTCCTCCGATCAGAGCAGGAGAGGATGCTTATCTCCTCAACTCTTTTGTTAATTTCTTTCAAACTCTGCGAAGGCGTGTTTTTGACTACTAAATAATAAAGACGAGCTGTAAAGCTCCGTTCAGTGCCTTCCTGAGCAAGTGAGTCTAAGGTGGACATAAAACAAATCTCTTCCCATTTTTTTCGAATCATTTTGTGGTCATCGACAAAAGAAAGAGGAGCTTCAGTAAAAGAAAGAGGCGGTAAGCACCTATCAGAGAGCTCCCCTGCTTGACTTCTGAACTTTAGACATGCTAATAAGATCATGCCAATCTATATAATAAAAGCGTAAGTCATGTGACTGTCATCAACAATTCCGGGATGTCCGCATCGTTTTTTCATATGCCGGGCAGTCATTTTTACTCAAAATTATTTTTTCGAATAAAACTGCATAAAAGTTAAATTTTTGCAAAGATTGTTAAAAAAAAATTTATGTTTGAGAGATGAGTTACATTCAAACATGTTTTATTTTCTGAGATAACTTCATTTGAAATTTGATTGACAGTCCAACACCCATTCCATCAAAATAAACAAACACAAGAGATTCGCTCATCGTGAACGATAGAAATATAAAACCATGAAGGTAATCATTCGCAAAGCAAGTTCTTCGCGAATGAAGATTTGGAGCGCTGCCTAGTGTCAAAAAATAATTCGCACCAGGATCTGTGAGACAATCAAAGTTTTTCATAATTCTGTTTGATGAAGTGCTATACAACTCAACTTCCTTCCGGATCTTTTTTGACGTAAGTTGAATGTAAACAAATACAACTCATGTAATAATCAATATCATAGATATATGATAAGGGAGTCTTGGTAATAATATTTAATGAATCAAATTTCGAAACGAATTGTCAGTTAATTTGGTATTTATGTATTATACGGCCAGGAAGAGAGATCACCGAAAATGATTGTTTATCATATTTACCATTGTTAATGACCAATCGCGTTCAAAACAGTAATTTAATATACATTTATAAAATACATAATATCATTAATAGGCCAATAAAATTAGTTCAAAAAAGAGCCATGCTAACCAAAAATTCGCGGAAAGCTGGAAATTGTTTTAATCACTTTGTTTTACATCCAAATCAAGGAATATGAAGTTTGTCCCATTTTTCCTGGTGAGCTTTAGACGTAGCATGATAAAAACCTCGGAATTTTTGGACTTTTTTCAGTATTTCGTAAATAACTCAAAAACCGTTCACTCTATAGAAAATATTCTCATTCACAAATTGTAGAACATAAAATTCTGCGTCGATTGAGTACTACAGACTAAAAATTCCAATTATAATAAGCGATATATAATAAATCAAAAAAGTGCATTTTTTCCAAATTTTTCTAAAAAACTATTAAAATTGGTGTTTTGCGTACCAATTATCGGTTAAATTAATCATCCCGCTTACAAAAAAAGTAGAACTGCATAAATTTCTGAATGGTATTGTTTAATTAACAACTTCAAAATTTAATTACATTAGTATGGTAAGTTCACCAACCTTTTCAACAAATGATTGCACTTAAAATGCAACTTATGTCCCCAAATTAATTTTAATTCTGTCGTCTGTAAGCAAATATTATGTTTTGTGGTGCATAAATGATTATATTTTGAAAACTCAATGAAATGATGAATATAAGAGATAGGTAATTGAAAAATGAAATAATTGTATGTGTATTTAAAGTTATGTTCTTTATAAAATGTTAGAAAACAATATAATAATAACAGAAAATCAAGAAAAATAATTTATTTAAGAAAATTAGAGATTTTATAAAGAAAATTAAGAAAATAAGAGATTTTTCACCGAATTTCTTTCCACAAGAAATCAGAGGAAGAACTTAGAAAATTATTTGAATTTGAATTGGCTCCATATCCGACTTCTCTGTTTGAAAATGTTGGGATGAGGAAAACGCGAAAGTCGGTATTTTACGATTTATTCACTCCCCTTGATGATTTAGAACAAACCATACAGACTGTCCATGTGATTGATGGTGGCTTCCTGCTTCATCGAGTGAGTTGGGAACCAAGAGAAAAGTTCTCGTCAATTATTTCTAAATACGTTGAATATTTGAAAAACAACTATGGTAAAACTGCAACCATTGTATTTGACGGTTACCCAGAAGAATCGTCAGAACATGGCACCAAGTCTGCTGGGCGTTTCCGTCGAAAAAATAAATACATTTCAGCAAGTGTTGACTTTGACGAAACTATGTCGCTCACAATGCAAAAAGAGCGCTTCCTTGCAAATGAAGGCAATAAACTACGTTTAATAAAAATGCTCATTGAAAAACTGGAGCAAGACAATTTTACTGTGAAGCAAGCTGCCGAGGATGCAGATACTACCATCGTGATTGAAGCCATCCAACTTGATCAGCAGTCAGATCGCGTCATCATAGTTGGGGAAGATATTGATCTGCTTGTGCTTTTGACTACATTTGCTCCAAACTCATCTACGATATACTTCTTGAAACCTGGGAAAGGACAGTGAGGCAATGTTTTGTATTCACCATTAAGTTTCAAGTACTCGCCGATTCTGAAGACTAACATCCTATTCCTGCATGCTTTTAGTGGCTGTGATTCTACATCCGCCTTCTTCAGGCAGGACAAACTGAAATTTGTCAAGCTTTTCGAAAAACATGCTCACTTACAGGATGTTCCAACAGTCTTTAATAAACAATATGCTACGCCTCAGGAAGTAAGCGCTGCGGGGCAGAAATTTATTGCCACCTTATACAATCCCCAGTACGACGAAGCCACAACACTGTACAAATTGCGATACAACATATTTGCAAAATACATTATGAAGACACAATTTAACCTCGCTTCTCTGCCGCCGACTGAAGATGCATTCACACAACATTTATTCAGAGCTTTTCTTCAGATCAATATTTGGAATGTAAGGCTGATTAATCCCACTGAGTGGGGTCGGAAATCATTCAGGCATGGCATACTTCCAGTCACCACGAACGTTGTAGCTGCCCTCCTAAACACTCTGTCATGCAAATGTGCAAAGGGGTGCAAAGGTGGTTTATGTTCTTGTAGAAAGAACGGTTTTAAATGCTCAACTATATGTTACCGCTGTATAGGTGTGTCGTGCACAAACACCGCAGAGGAAGAAGGCCCACAAACCGGATACGACGAAAAAGTAGATATGGACGAGGAGGCCTTCCATCTAGAAGAAGACGAAAGGACAACTCAAGGTCCAGCAAAAAAACGCTCTAAGCTCGATTTTCCTGTATTTCCCTCAAGTAAATTGAGTTGATTTTATCACCGTTGCTTTTATACGAATTTTTTTAAATAAATTATTTTTCTTGATTTTCTATTATTATATTTTTTCCAACATTTTGTAAAATACGTAATTTTAAGTACACATACAATTCTTTAATTTTTCAATTACCTATCCATTATATTCATCATTTCATTGGATTTTAAAAATATAATCATTTATGCACCTCAAAAAATAATTTGCTTACAGACGACAGAATTAAAATTAATTTGGGGAAATTGGTTGCATTTCAAGTGTAATCATCTGTTGAAAAGGTTGGTGAAAATCCCATATTGATGTAATTAAATTTTGAAGTTGTTAATTAAACAGTACCATTCAGCGATTTATGCAATTATACTGTTTTGTAAGTGAAAAGATTCATTTAATCGACAATTGGTACTCAAAACACCAATTTTATGAGTTTTTTAAGAAAATTTTGGAAAAATGTACTTTTTTGATTTATCATATCTCGCTTCTTATTGGTGGAATTTTTAGTCTGTAGTACTCAATCGACGCAGAATGTTATGCTCTATAATTTGTGTACGAGGATATTTTTTGCAGAGTGAACAGTTTTTAAGTTATTTGCGAAATACTGAAAAAAGTCCGAAAATTTTGAGATTTTTGTGGTGCTACATCTAATGCTCACCAGGAATAATGGGACAAACTTCAAATCCCTTCATTTGGATGTAAAACAAAGTGATTAAGACAATTTCCAGCTTTCCGCGAATTTTTGGTTAAGAAAACCCTATTTTTACTGGCCTATAAGTACTTTTATACTATTTGGGCGCAAATCTCGCCAATAGCATTTTTGAAATCTCCAATACGAGCTTTTATTCTCCGCGCGTGCAAATTAGAAAGGATACTTTGATTTTGAAATCAAATGTTTTGATTTATCAATCATATGTTTTGATTTTTTTCATTTCTTATTTATCTATTTTCTATTTTAAATGAAAAATGTGAACGGCATGTATTTTAAGTTGGAACAGCTGTTGAAGACGCATCGGGGTTGGCACGATTTTTGTTTTGCACCAACTTGGCGCAATGACCATTGTCAGGTACGTTTTAGAGATTGCTAAAACAGCATGTTGCTTTTATTTTATTATGAAATAGTTCATTTTAAATTCGAAAAATACACAATGATTAATTTATTATAGAGCACACAATATTTAATTTATTATAAAACATACAGAATCTGCTCTACCGGATTGCCATACGAAGCAAAATCTACCTGAAACCGCCGGGTTTCCCAAGCATAAAATCGCCATTTTGGCGCCAAAATGATACTCCGGTGCGTCTGCGACAGCTTTACCGAAAAGGATGATCCATTACGAGAGGGAACTGTGACTACCTCTGTAGGCTTTCACATCCCTCGAGTTCTGGTAAAGCAAGTACGGTTGGAACAACCCGACTTAAGACATAGGGCCTGGTTTCCTTCTGGGTGTCCAGTTCCGCAGCTGTTGGGGGACGACAGCCCGTCTCCAAGTGTCTCGTGGTGACTCCCCTACTGGGTTTCACCGCGTATTGCAACGGCTTACGTCGTCGACACGTGGGTTTAAGGTTAGAGGGTCCGCAGGTGGCGGTCCTCTGAACGGCCGGAAGTGCCGCGGGGAGACAAACCTACTGTCGCGATAAAAGTCCCTCAGGACTTGGGTTCGGTGGTCGTCTACGGGCCGGGCGCTCCTCAGGGCGCCTGGCGGCGCAGTTTACTTTCACCGAAAAGGACCCATAATTAAAAAGTGTAAATAATATAGAATGAAAGTAAAATAATGCAGAAAATAATTTAGTATGCATTTATTAAACACATAAAATCATATTGATGGCTTTTAGCTTAGATATTTAAGATGGTAGTTTTATTGGCGGTATGTTATATCGACCGGAATGAAATCAGATATATATTCTAATCACGTACTATATACCTATGACTATAATATACATATCTATATCTACTATATATCAATAAAAGCGTCTGTAATTGTCTTTTATATTTCTACTACATAATATTAACTCTGGAGTTACACACAAGATAAGAGAGAAAAAACGGGTTGCTGTAATTAGAATTGTACGCGCTAATGTTAGCGGGGCGTATTTATCTGTTACAGATCTTAATAGTCAGTAGATATTAATCTGAAATGCCAAAGTAAGGGAATTACGCAATTATGAAAATTCCTGAACTATATCAAGAAAGTTGAGCAGAGAAAAGCAAAGTCGAACAGAGATCGGCATTATGATATGAGAATCATATATTAAGTTTTAACAAACCCTATCCTTTATTTAATTTATATTTTTCCCCTTCCTTTGTCAAAATTTAATCGTGTTATCTTTAACTTCAAACAATAAGCCCGCTGTAATTTATACCCTTTCCCTTTTTCATTTTCACTTATGCTCGATCACTAATATCTCACGGCTTTTCGATTAAAATAAAAAAAAAGAAAAGAATTAAATCAGCACAGATGCCTTTTCGTAATTTTACTTTCCGTAACCAAGCTTATAACACAATATGTTCATAACGCATTTTTGTGGCCACAAGGTCCGTTAAAAATTATGTCTATCTGTGCATACTGCCCAAATGCATGCCCTTATATGGTAGTGGTAAGAACTCAATCACTCACACCCATGTCTAAAAATATTCTCATTGTTAAAAGCATATACTGTTTTGTCTGTCGAAAATCCGTTCTCATGAGAAAGATATTTGTCGGTTATAATCGCCGTGGCGATATTAATTTTTGAAACAAAATTCGTGCTTTTGAAAAAATCTAGCAACCCGGCTTGCTAAATACCATTAGTTATGCGGCAGCTTCATCTGAAAGTATTTACGCCTAGACACTCTGTAACAACCCTATTTTGGCGAGATTCTTGTCAGTGCAATTCCAACTTGTATCGTGGAAACAACGCTCTTCGACTCCTGTCTTACGCTGATCTAGACCGTGTAAGAACGGCTCTTATTTTTCCCCCTCTTCTGCCTTCGATCATCTTATGTTTACGGAATAAAATCCTGAAATTATACCGGATACTGGAGTTTTTCTTTTCCCATCAAACAAAAACCTGGATATTTCGTTAATCTCACAACCAATGAAAACATAAACTATCTTCAACAAACAACATCATTATAGAATTTATGGTATCCGTGACCCGATCTTTTCTCCAGTTTAAAAAAAAAAAAAAAAGAAGTTAGCGTTGGCAGAAGAGGGGACTTTGCTGCACATGTCTCTAATAAATGTATTCTCCAGCGACTCTCCTACAAGTGTCATCCGCCGGACCTAATGGATAATGGAAATTCTCTACCTACGATTTCCTGATTTTTATAGACTCGATTTGACTCAAAATACGTGGAATTCCCGGCCTGATTATCACCATCTCTCTGGATTACAGTCCCCGCTCGCCATCCCCCATGCTGCCATGTGTCTGTGTCCCAGTGCTGCGAACTGTGGTCCCGGTTTCCCGGTTTTGCTGAAGTGTGCCTATTACAAAAATCTTGCTACTAAATGGTGCTTTTCGTCATTTGTGGATTAAATAGAAGTTCATCAGTTTTAAAAACTGCAGTCATCCGTGATAATCTTCCCTGTGCCAAGCCCCCATGCCCTCTGCACCCTGTGTCCATGTGTGTCGACGATCCCGCGGATATTTAGTAGCCCTCGACTTTTCTGAGTTCAACTTCTTCAAATTGTTAAGTATCCCTGTATGTCATATGCATACAAGTTCCCCATGACACTCGAGAAATACAAATAGTTACTCAAGTTTCAAAAAAAGCAATTGAATTCAGTGCTCAAAATTTCAATTTTTCCTGATTCAATTTTTCCAGTGTGTTATTTTATTTCATCAAACGCCGTTCTATTTATTATTCACGGACTTCCAAGCATTCAAGTTCAACAGTGAAGTTAATGTTTCGGTGCTTTTATTTTTCTTTATCCAACTGACAATAAGCTAAATAGAAGTTCCGTATCCCGCATTTAAGAACTCTTTTTCTCTTCATTAAACACTAGAATATTAGCAACAAAAAAAAAGACTATGACGTCAAAAGTACTCTTAGTAACATCTGCGTAACCCAAACGATTCAAAAATTTCGAACTATGCGTTCGTAATTCTGCATTTTTTCGCGCTTTGGTGGTTGTACAAAGAATAATAATAACACTTTCCAGTTTCGATATTCACTAGCCAGTGGACTTCGATCTACATTCAGATCAGTGATAGTTCTGTGGTTTTTTCTTTCTCTGCAACTGAGACTCATCTAAAGTGAATAATCTCAGCTGTTTAAGTTTCCAGCTGATAAGGAGAACAAATTAACATAGAATGAACTGTTTGCATGCATACAAAAAAAAACAGGATAAAACTTAATTATATTGAATTTTTCTTTTACAGCTGATTAGCTCATCTTGAATCAATGACTATTACGATTGCACTTTTAACTTTTTCCCCGCTTTCAAGCTAATAAAATAAAAGTAAATTTTTTTCTTGTTTCACACAGTGTAGGTAAATAAAAAGGTACAAAATTCTATTTGGATTATATTTTTCTCATTAAGGTAAGTTGTTCGTTTATTTCTTTAATAGTGAGAAAAAAAGGTTTCAATTTGAACCATGCTAAATAATTGTTTATAAAGTATACAAATAATAATAATATTCTCGAATATTGATTTAAACTGATATCATAGTAAATTGAAATGGCACTTGTAGCTTTTTGTTTTTGTTTGTGTAATTTAGATTATACTAGAAAGAATTCACGGTAAATATTTATATGGAGATGATTTTATTATTAATGCAATTACAACCAGAAACCTTTTCCGTTTTATTACATGGTCATATGTTTTGATAATGATTTATTAGATTAATATTAAACAACTTCTGATTATTTTCTGTTTTAATGTTAATGGTTCTTGCCATATTATAGGTAAGTTGGTAAATTATATTCTGTATGTAAAAAAAAATTATTAAATTAAACATTCACAGGAGAAGTTTTTAATAAAGAATAAGTGAAGAAGAGAATTTTTGCATATTATTGATGAATTCTAAACATTTTTTTTCCTTTTTCCTATTATGCAATGACACCTTTTTTCAAATATTGAACGTATTATTATTTTGAAAGGAGAAATGGTAATTCTATATGCATTTCTTTTAATATTTATAAAGGCTTATATATTTAGAAGAAACAATATTTATAATGAAAGGTATAATATAATTGTTATTATCTCTCGAAGGTTTGCCTAGATAACACATTTTTTTTTATGACTGAAATTTTATTTAATATATTGCATAAAAATTTTGATTTTATAATAAGGCAGACATACTTTTTCTATAAACAGTTCATGGTGTTCTTTTTATCTGCCACAAAGAATATTGCAGTCTGCAGAATGAGCGATTAATTTATTTATGTATTTACAGATATTTTTCCAAATTGTCCTTCTTTTGAAAATTAAGATATCTCTTGGTTAAGAATTTAAAAATATATATATATGGATGGATAGTAATGAAAGAAAGAAGATAATATATTTGTGGTGTGAATAATTGTTCATTCTGGAGATATAGGTATTTTGTTCTTGTGTTTTTTTTTCTTTTTTTTTCATAAAAAAAAGAGAGATTGCATTCATTTATTTATTCATTTATTATATATATTTTTGCTTATAAGTAATACTTGCAATAAATATTTTCTGGTAAGTTACTGTGAATATTTTAGGTAAACAAAATTTTCCCCACCTGAATTTTTAATTTTTAAGGTAAAGATTTATTTAGCTAATAAATTATTGCAAATATATCTGTATTTGCTCACTCGTTAGCCAAACATGGCCAGTAAGCTAACATTTAAAGTGACCAATTTTGATGGTGAACCCACCTTGTTAGAGTTCTTTTTTAATCAGTTAAGAACATTGGCCCGTATACAAAAATGGAAGCACGAAGAAGCAATTCAATTTCTGGGTGGGAAACTCACAGGCCCAGCATTAACCTTTTTCACGCAAAACCCTGAGATCTATAAATCTAATGATTTGGATTTCGTCGAGAAAGAATTCAGAGCATTTTTCGCTCCCCCGAGTAAAACTGCAGCACTGGTTGAATTCAATAATCTATTATTACTACCAGAGGAATCGATTAGAAACTTAGCGCATCGTATAAACACACTCACTGCTCGTGTACATGACACTATAACAGATAGAACAGCCCTTGATAATATAAAATTTACTAAGTTTATTTCAGCAATTCCTTCAAATTTAAGGGTTAAAATACAAGAGGAGGGAATATCAAGTTATAAACAAGCGGTAGATAGGGCACAAGCTCTCCAGGAGATCATGCAAAATGAGAAAATATTGCAGCCCTGCGCATCATCTAGCTCCACAGACTCGATCGCCCTGCAGTTGAAGTCACTAAATGAAAAAATTAACGCTTTGTCGTTAACAGGTAGCGAGGACAAAAATAACTCATAATCAAACCTCTCGCCCACAAAACTCGCATGATCACTATAAAAAAGACTTCAAAAAAAGACACACTGGTCATAGCTATTACCGCACTAATAAACATAACAAATCGAATTCTCCACCCACTTGTCAGTTGTGTTTGAAACGTGGCCACACTGCAAAATTTTGTTTTAAATGGAGAAGATCAAATGCAAATAAAGGTGGATATCAAAATTACAAATTCAATCCAAATTTTCGCAAAAAAAGTAATCAGAAAGGGGAATCTTTAAACTATTAAATTTAGCTGATGGCTTTGCATCTCAGGAAAACATTTTAACATCAGCAACTTACCCTACATTCCCATGGTCGTTTGATGAAACTCTTCCAAAAATTTCTAAGGAAAGACTAGTCAATTCGGTCGCTTCACAGACCAAAACAAACATAAAAATGACCAGGAATGGGTCGTCACAAACAGTGCACAGATCAACTGAAAGTTCATCGCAAACTGCATCATCAAGTGACGAAAAGAAAGTTGAGGTTATTTCAAATGTGAATAATAGTTCCCCAACACTCCCCCTTATAAAGGCCTCTATAGCAAGAACAGACACAATTTTACTTCTGGATACAGGATCGACAATTTCCCTTTTATCACAGTCCCTTTTCGATTCTATTAAGCACAATCTTAAATATAAAAGGTTAGGCACAACAGTTACGCTTAAAACAGTAAATTCCGATGTTGATTTCACCGCATGTATAAAAGCATCAATCAGAATTCACCACAAATCTTTTAGCCACAACTTTTATATTGTTGACATTCCCGATACCTCTAGTTTTCAAGGAATATTAGGATTTGATTTTATTCATAAACACAGGATCATAATTGATGTTCACAAAAATAGAATGTCAACAAATGAATTTCACGTGCCATTACTTAGTGCGTCAGCGGATGGTAAAGACATAAATCTGCTAAGTGAACATGTAAACTCTTCGTCAAATTCAGTCAAAACGATTCGCCTTGCACATAAATTAAAACTAGAACCACATGAGAAAACATGGATTTCCATCGACACTGATTCTTTAAACCCTTCAATGCAGTACTGTTTTGAAAGTACTATTTCTAATAAACACATTATTTGTTATGACAGTCTACTAGGTAACAATAAAGATGTTGAATCGGTCGATCAGGAAAATCATAACAAACACCTACAAAAATCACATGTATACATATTCTTACAAAATTCTTCTAAAAAACCTGTACACATAAACAAAAATGCACGAATAGGAATTTTATATGAGGTCTCGGAAATTATGGAACCATTTAAAAGTGACAATTTTTCACAGACCATGAAGTCATGCGACAACATCAACAGCTACAATATCCAACCTCATGATAATTTACAACAGTTTATTTGCAATTATATTCAAGCTTCAGATGAGGTCTTAAAAAAAAGAAAGGAAGATTTAACAATACAAGACTTCAAATTGGAACATCTAGACACTCAACAAGCAAAAACCTTAGGCTCATTATTGTTAAAATACTACAGTTCTTTTTCTAAATCAATGAAAACATTAGGTCACACAGACAAGGTTGTTCCAAATCTCAAATTCATTAATGACTACCCAATCAAAACACTACCTTTTCCTGTACCACAATCATTACACCAAGAAATGAAAGAGCAAATAAATCAACTTCTGGAAGCAAATATTATTGAACGTAACTGTTCAGAATGGGCATGTCCTATTTTGCTGGTTAGAAAGAAGTCTGATGGGTCTGCAAAACAAAAATACAGACTAGCTCTTGATTTAAGAATGCTAAATTCCGTCTTACAAGGATCTTCATATCCACTTCCCAAAATACAGACCATTATTTCAAATTTATCTGCATATAAATATTTCACTTCGTTAGATTTTCAACAGGCCTACCATCAGATAAATTTACCTGAAAAATATCAAGATCCACTTACATTCACATGCATATACGGTACTTTTCGTTTTAAAAGGTTGGTTTTCGGGTTAAAGAATAGCAATAGTTTCTTTCAAAATTTAATGGACACTATTATTGATGAATTAGAAATGGAAGGTATTTTTGCATACCAAGACGATTTAATCTTTGGTTCTAATTCTTTTGAGGAAACATGTGCAAAATTACAGAAAGTACTTGAAATTTTATCGAAATATAATTTAACGCTCTCGCCCAATAAATGTTCATTTCACAAAACCGCTGTTGATTACTTAGGTTTTCACATTGAAAATCATTCCATTTCTCCAGTCCAATCAAATATTGTCAAAATAAATTCTTTTCCTACCCCGACAACAAAAAGACAATTTAAAAGGTTTATTGGTCTGGTCACATTTTACAAATCTCTAGTGCCTTCTTTTTCAAAAATTATCCAACCACTTATAGATCTCACTACACCAAAAACAACATTTAAATGGACTCAAAAACATCAAAAATTATTTGATCAAATGCAACAGGTGTTCTTTAATTCTCCCATGGTTCGTTTACCCGATTGGTCTAAAACTTTTTACGTAAACACAGATGCGTCAATTATAGCCATAGGAGGTGCTCTGTTACAGGAACATGAAGGACAATTACTTCCCATTGCATTTTTTTCTAAATCTCTTAAACAGTCTGAAAAACGTTATCCAGCACTAAAACTTGAATTAATGGCCATTTACAAATCTGTAATCGCTTTTAAATACTATCTATATAACCGAAAGTTTGTAATTTTATCCGATAGTGCTCCTTTAAAAGAATACAAGAAAACGACTAATCCCGCTGACATAACAACTAGATGGTTAACAGAATTATCAGAATATACATACACTTTTGATCACATTCCCGGTTCTTCTAATGTACTTGCAGATTATTTGTCCAGATGTTCTTTCGAGAAAAACACAGTTGATTTAAATTCCAACCCTGAGCTTATCAACGAACCATATGCATTGCCAATTGTAGATAATGATCTCCCAGACACTGATAATGATCATTTATCATACAGTACACATTCTCTAAATTACTTAGTTATTGGTAACAAGGATCAAAAAGACCCTTTATTGGAAATTTCAAATGAAACATTTGTAAACGAACAAAAGAAAGACACAAAATTATCCGAAATTTACAACGAAATTATGCAAAATGGCTCATCAAAACAATTCCCTATGTACTTCATTCATCCCGATTCAAAGGTTTTAATGTTAAAAAAAGAAAATATTTGTAATGACACCTTTTCTTACCACATTACTGTCCCAAATTCATTAAAAGCCAAAGTTCTAACAATATGTCATTTTTCACATTTTGGATTAACAAAAACATACGCATTTGTCACAAAAAAATATTTTTGGAAAGGAATGTATGCTGACACTTTAAATTTTGTAGCGTCTTGCACAAAATGTTTACAGGCAAAACATCACAAAACTCCACTTGCTCCACTACAACCTACATACACACCTACGCATCCAGGAGATACAGTCAGTGTTGATTTGGTCGGTCCCTTCACTAATGGACAGTCGGTATTGACAGTAATCGACAATTTTTCTCGACACCTAGAACTCTTCCCTTTGCGTACCATCACTTCTGAAAAGATAATTAAATGTTTATTCAGTTACATAACTATCTTTGGAAGACCTTCCGTAATTTTGTCAGATTTGGGAAAACAATTCACTTCACATATATACGACAAATTTAACGACACATTAGGCATAAAGGTGCGTCATTGCAGTGTAGCGAGGCCACAAAGCAATGCCGTGTCAGAGCGAGTTAATAAATCAATTAAGTACTCAGTTTCTATTTTACTTCAAGAAGGTCATACTTTTGAAAATGCTTTATCAATTCATAAATCTCTTTATAATGGATCTCTGCATTCCTCCACAAAATATTCTCCCAACTTGCTTCACTTTGGAAGAGAACTATCCTTAATATTTGATACTTATGACCATAATGTCAATCAGGTTCTAGACAAAGATTTTGAAGCTTACAAATTGTTACAAGATTTAAATTCTATTTACAGGAAAGCATATAATAACATCAAAGACTCTCAAAACAAAAGAAATGATCATTTTCAAAAACGTGCTAAACTAAGAAAAATTATGAATAAAGATATTGTGTATTTAAAATCGGTAGATAAGTTCAAACCAAAATATTCTGGACCTTACATTGTTATACACAAATATTCACCTGTCTCTGTTTCAATCAAACGCTTACATGCACCTGATGACTCTGCTTTTAGAGTACACATTGATAGGTTAATCATCGCTCCACCAAGAAGCGATCACTTACTTACAAGTCATGATGGTTACAATAATATTAACTCTCCCAACTTATTCAACACGTTATAATTTAAGACCTAGAAAATAGCGTATAATTTTATAATTGTTGTATTTTGTGCGAATTTTTGGTTTTGTTCACACTTGTGTATATTGATGTACACAATATACTGATGTTATATTTGATGTTTCCTTGTGAAAGTTCTCGGCGGGTCCAAGTTTGTTTCATCAAGGGAATGGCAGATATGGCAATCTTGTTGTGAACATTATCTTTTATGTTTATGGGGTATTTGCGCATATACACTTTATAAAAAATCTTAACTTTTGTCGTCATATTTTTTTAAATCTCATAAATAGTTATAAACATAATTATAGTAACATTAATTGCACTAAAAAAAAAATTCTCTTAAGGTCAGTTTTTTTTAAAATTTTAATAATGCTAATTAAGTAAATATGTACCTCATGACTTAACATTTTTACCGAACTTGACAAACCTCTCTCTCATTACTCTAGGATTGACTTTATTCGACATACACTAGGTGTATATATATATTTTTATTTTTCTAATTATTCCCTTTCGGAGTGGTGATCTGTTCAAAATTATTGCCCTTAGGATCTTCCACCCCATTGTAATGAGAGACACATTCGAATTGGTATTCCAATTCACCTTAAATCCCCTGTCAAAATGAGTATACGAGACTGCTCCTCAGTTTGTTGCATTACTGCTGCGGGAGCAACGGGGTCTATGTTGTGTCAACAATGTGGACCTCGCCCTAAATATTCCCTCCACAAATAAGGCAATAGTCCTAAACTTGCGCCATTACACTTGTCCTTAGACAAGATTTAGGGCAGGAATTTTTTTGGATCGTGCGTCACTTTCCCTATCCTGTCCTGTGCGAATGCACAAATTTTTACTATTTTTTAAACCCAAATTTTATTCATTTTTTATCTTCATCATTTTTGTATTTCATTTTTACACATGTGTAACTGTTAATGTAACTGTAACTGTATCTTATCTTATATATCCTGTATTTGCATTTATATATTTCATGTTTATTTTATGCAAGATTACATATATCATTATTTTGCATTATGTTCGAACAAAGAAAATTTTATTGTATTGTAGTTGCAACTTAACATAAGCTTATATGTTCAGAGTTATGAACATTTTAAATTCATTTAGCATGCTTACGACCAGTTATCAGTAAAATAAACATTAGTTGATGATAATGCAACTTTTCTGGTCATATTTTGGTCATCACTATATATGTAGAGTAGTTCAACTGCCATATGTTCCGGAACAGCAAAAATAACATCTACATCTACAAAAAAAAAAAAAACTCTCAACAAACCATGGACTCAAGGAATAAACTATTGTGTACACTATGATGACCAGTAGCAAAAATTTTGGTATACCATTTCCATTTTCATTTCCATTTTCATTTTCATTTTTGATATTTGTATGTGTTTATATTTTTTCTTATATTATGCATTGATTATATGTAAACTTTCAGACGGAGCATGCCTGAAATATAAACCCTAACAAATTATTCTTTTATCTGAGCAAACGGGGGAAATATATGATATGAGAATCATATATTAAGTTTTAACAAACCCTATCCTTTATTTAATTTATATTTTTCCCCTTCCTTTGTCAAAATTTAATCGTGTTATCTTTAACTTCAAACAATAAGCCCGCTGTAATTTATACCCTTTCCCTTTTTCATTTTCACTTATGCTCGATCACTAATATCTCACGGCTTTTCGATTAAAATAAAAAAAAAGAAAAGAATTAAATCAGCACAGATGCCTTTTCGTAATTTTACTTTCCGTAACCAAGCTTATAACACAATATGTTCATAACGCATTTTTGTGGCCACAAGGTCCGTTAAAAATTATGTCTATCTGTGCATACTGCCCAAATGCATGCCCTTATATGGTAGTGGTAAGAACTCAATCACTCACACCCATGTCTAAAAATATTCTCATTGTTAAAAGCATATACTGTTTTGTCTGTCGAAAATCCGTTCTCATGAGAAAGATATTTGTCGGTTATAATCGCCGTGGCGATATTAATTTTTGAAACAAAATTCGTGCTTTTGAAAAAATCTAGCAACCCGGCTTGCTAAATACCATTAGTTATGCGGCAGCTTCATCTGAAAGTATTTACGCCTAGACACTCTGTAACAACCCTATTTTGGCGAGATTCTTGTCAGTGCAATTCCAACTTGTATCGTGGAAACAACGCTCTTCGACTCCTGTCTTACGCTGATCTAGACCGTGTAAGAACGGCTCTTATTTTTCCCCCTCTTCTGCCTTCGATCATCTTATGTTTACGGAATAAAATCCTGAAATTATACCGGATACTGGAGTTTTTCTTTTCCCATCAAACAAAAACCTGGATATTTCGTTAATCTCACAACCAATGAAAACATAAACTATCTTCAACAAACAACATCATTATAGGCATCCAGAAGGAAGTTCGTGAATTTTAATCAGATTGCACGCCACGGATCAAAAGTGCTAACAGCAGATATGGTTTAAAGGGAATGTGATTATAAAAACTGGCTGCGAAAAGTTCAATGTTTCACCAAACCATACTCGAAAATTACGTGTAATAATATGCAGCCCGATTATGGCACATTATTCAAGACGTTTTAGATGAGAATAATGATAGATTTTCTAATCTTCCGTAATCGAGTCTACAGCCAAAGTTAGCGAGAAACAAAAAAAAAATATTAGCAACAATATGGTAGAGTGTAAATGTGGATATCATTCAAGACTTTCTCAAAATTGACTTCATAGCATCAAATCGTAACGAAAATACGCCAATTGGCAATGGACCCAATTACGGAAAATTACTTAACATGTTTAGGAATCTCCGCATTACCGAACATATTGCAACCGATAAGCAAACGGACATGAAGCATAAATGCTTAAGTGGGTTAAACGGTTTTTGTCAAGAAAGATGAAATACATAACAAAAAATATGCGAAATGCTACTATGTTCGCAAAAGTTCTTGATTTGTCTATTAGAATCGTCCTGTTTGGCGAAGGATTAAGGCAAAAAATTAAATCCTAATAATATTATAAATCTGATTGTGTGCAAATGTTAGGCTGAAGCCAGCGTCAAACTGAAGCATTTAATTATCCTGTATCTTTGCATATAAGTTGATTATAACCCTCAAAAGAATATAGGCTGGTTTTCGTTTATTTTATTTCAATATTTTTCTTAAAAATTAAAATTTTCATTATTTTCATACAGAATAAATGGACATTTTTTCGTATATTTTACAGTGGTTGGTTGGTTTGGTTGGTTTGGCCCAAAGGGACCGGTTTTGCAGCTATTTTTTAAATGGTTAAATTTATTTTACCGTTGCTAATACTTTATCGTTGTCAATATAAAATAAAACCCCTGAATAATAATTTTTAATCAACAATTTATTTTCAAGTGAAAATTTTCCACGTGAAAAATGAAAAGGAAATGAATTATTTAAGAATTAAACAGAATATGAAATGATGTCATATTAGAAATAAAACGTGCGTTTTCAAATATTTGATAATAATACAAAGTGCATAAATACGAGTAAGTATGGAAAGCCAGCGAATATGATGTCATATATAGAAAAATAAAACAGATTTGTTTTGATGTTGAAATAAAATGATCTTGGGTTATCAAATTATTTGTGAATAATTTCTCTTTTTTTCTTTTTCTTTTTCACATGAAATGAATTATTTTAAATGAACGTAATATATGTATTTTAAATGTACGTGTTGTAAATTAAAGTTCTGTGTTTTAAATGAAATGAGTGAAAGATTTATATTTTTAATGAATTCAATACGAATGATGGGATAGGTTGGCGATTTATCGTCTGCACACGGCTAACATAAAGATACCATATTTTGAATTTAAATTATAAAAAGTAAAAAAAAAAAAAATGGATGGCAAATGTCAATGATATGCATCGCAAAATTATCCGTATCGAAAATCAGAAAATTTTAATAAAAATAACTATATTTTTTAAAAGAAAGTTGCTTTTCTCATAAAAGCTAAAGATTTAATATGATTGTGTCGAAGTAACAGCATTTTTCCTCTATCATTTTCCCACAATCGAAAACACATTTGTAAATCGTCGTTTCGAACCGGAATTTAATTTTACATTTCTTTTAGTTTTAAAATAGGAAAAACTTTGTTGTCTTTTTTAAATATAGCTTTTTTTAAAGTTGTTTCATAATAGATTTTTGTAAAGTCTTGCAGGATAAGAAAAATTGCATAGATTTTAAAGCAATGTTTAAGTAAAATTACAATATTTTTTAAACTTAAAAAACAACAATGTTATCGAAAAGAAAATCGATTTTGCCAACAAATTCGCGTAATGCAAAAGCAAAGAAGAAATAAAAAAGTAATGAATCTTTTCTTCCAGCCGAATTGTGTAAACTTGAACAAGCCGATCTTGCCAATTCATAACATTATAAACGTGAAAGCGCGTTCTATACAGTAGAATTTTTTTTTACATATAGGTAGAACATTTGTGAAAATAGGAAGGTTAGGGGTCTGTAATTAGGTCCATAGTCAATTTGATTTTTTTTTTAATCAAGTGAAATTTGGCGCAAAGTTAAATACATTGTTGTAACCAGATTTGTTTTTTGCGTGGTAAACACTTAATGATATTTTAGATGATCATTTCCCCGCTCACCTTTGATGCCAACTATGACTGTAAAACATATTAAAAAATATTAGCCGATAATTGTCTAATTTTATTATTGCTTCATGATGTAAATATACTTCCTGGTTCATACTTTAAACCTGAATCGGTCATGCCATTGTCGTTCAATTTTTATTCCTAATCCTAACCCTAATCGAATCCTATCCTAATCCTGATAATAACTTTAAAGAATATTCTTTGACACGAATATGTAAATGAAATCAATATCCATAAATGGAATGAATGGAAAACAGAATAAATAGAAATGGCAAAATAAAATAACAAGAAAGTACATTTATTCGACACCTAACCCTAGAGAAAGCGTAAAAAATTTCAAGCGCATGAAATAAATCAAAATAATCCTATATATACTAACAAAAATATGTAAATTTAGATTATCAGATTTGTGTCGTCGGTATTTATTTGCTTATAGTGTTCTCGACGCGATAGAGAAAATATCGAGGTTAAATTGGGCAGAATTTAAAGTACTTTCTAGCAACCTTTATTTACATTTTAGAATCGCATCAGATTGTTATATCTTTGTGAAATATCTATCAATTTATAAAATCCACAAGCAGTTTGTTCACTATTTACACCACTTAGCGTGAAGCACTTAATTTAATATATACATAAACAGGATAATGTAGTAAGAAATATATAACATGTCTATGCAAATAAACAATATAATAATGCCCATTTAGCAATGCACACATATACAAATTGTACGCCAAATACAACCTAAAATGCACTGTTGTATAGAAGAATTCTGCCAGTGTTGTTTTTCGTTTTACGAAGAGGAATTCCTCGATTTTCACGATTTTACTTGTTCCTCCTTTTTTCATTTGTTGCAGTTTCATTTTCGCGATTGTATATATTATTCGGCATGAAATTTCCCTTTTTTAAGACTGGGTTATGTCAAGGCCCCTATAGCAAAGAAATACCGTATGGTCTCCTATAAAATGTGATAAAGCTTTGGTTACTTATATATGTTGTTAATTATCAAGTGAAATGTTTTACTAAGTTAATGCATTTATTCTTTTTTTAATGTTACGTGAACGAAGTCACGGGTAACAGCTAGTTATTAATAAAAGTAACATGTTACAATGTTTAACATACATTTAAGGGAGACCAAACTGGTCGCGAGTGGCAGCTAGTAAGATCATAAAAAATCAAAGGGTACGATATACCACATGAAAGAAAGCGATACATCATCCTTAAGTACGAAGTGAAACAAGAGTGGGTGCTTTTCATACGAAAGATTTGAAGTGGATCCCTTGGGCCTGGTTCCAGATGTACGCAATAGCAACCGTGTAAAGAGAGTTATGTAGAGCGCTTGTTCGATATTTGTTTTTTGACGGAGGAAATTATATTCCATATTTGAGCTCATACGGAAGTAGTCAGAAAATTAGAGTGGGTTTAAAAAAAGACTGGACATTTCCAAAGTAATCTAATAAGATGCCACAAAGCCTCATAGTTGAGTTTATATGGAAGTAGTCCTACAATGGGAGTGTGTTGAAAAAAAGTGGCAGAATATTTCCGTAGTAGATTTAATAAGTCGTGGCAATGTAACACAGCTAATAAAATTAACTGTTCTGACAGTACATTCTGAAATCTTTCCAAGGTAAAACATTTTACGTTAGTGCTGATGCTGACTCTCATATCTAATTTATTATCCTAGTTCCATAAAACAAACTATAACATTGTGTCTTCAACCTTCACTTTTAGAAAGCCATGAACTTAGTTTTAGTTTGTTTTAACATAGTTAAGAATGTATTCGATTTTTTTCATTGATTAAAACATCATTTCCGTGATTTTCTAGTGGCTAACCAAGTAATGGTTAATAAAAGCAGAAAAAAGTTTAAATCTCAAAAAATATATTTTATATAGATTACAGTGGAAATTTTGCCAAATTTGCCATTTAGTAAAAAATTTACCTATGATTGGCGACTTATTTTTGGTTCCAAAACTTGGTAATATTTCCCAAAGTATCACAAGTTCTTCCGATATTTTGACAAGTGTATGTGCGTGCGGGGACGTGTGTACGTGTGCCTATATACATACTAGTATATGTCTATTCCAGTTTATGTCACTATAAATACTAGAATTACTGTTAGTAAACACAGAGGATTGTTATATTTATGCGATATTTCTACTTAATATCACGAGGCATTGTTTAATGTCACATTATTATGACGTCAGCGTTAATCATAAACATGTTTTTTGTAACAAAAATTCTTTAAATCATGATTTCTTCTAAAAAATGGAAATACCTTGTAATTGCATTTCCCTAATTGCTGTTTCTGCAGTGCATTTAATATTTAGCAATACCTACGGTCCTGGAATAAAAAGCAATCACCCCCTACTGATTCTCCTGTAAATAATAATCGTATAAAAAGATCTAATCGACAAGGAATAATGTAACCATAAAATTCTGTTCATAAATTTTGTTTTGAGGGTCGTATAAATGTTAAAAAGAGTACCAACTTCAATTTTCCAATGGTAACACTCACTTTTGACATTTTATATGAGTTTCTTGGATCGGGGCACCTTGGAAAAGTATGTAGTTTATGCATTTTCTCTTGAAATCTTCATATAATTATGAACTAAAATGGGTTTGAGGTTTTTCAATACATTTAAAAAAATAAAATTAAGATCTTCCAAGGAAAAGTACAAGGAAAAGTTTGAAAACTCTTTTCAGGGCTTTCAGGTAACTTCAAATTAATCAATATTTCTAACTATCAGAGTTCAAATAAAAGAGAGTCGTTTGCTTAAGGGTGTACTCAAATTCAAACTGCTTATTTTGTGACTTTTTTAAAATTCATTTTTGCTCTAAAAAGCATCCAATTGGCAGGTTCTCTTATTCAGAAACTTTATAATGTCCGTATTGGTCGATTTTTTGATAAAGGCAGAATATATTTCAAAAAATGCTGTCAAAGTGGACATTTTGAACCGAATTTTCCAAAGCGATAGCGCTGGAAACAAAAGAAAATTATCGTACTGTAAAAATAATTGTTTGTATATCAATTTCTAATTAATTGAACGAAAAATAAAAACACACGTCACTTATAAATCTCTTCATAAATCACGCCGCCAAGTTTCATTTTTTTACTTTTAAAAATAAGTCTGAAAATGTGTCAGAAAATTTTGAGTTATTGAGCGTGGAAAAATATTTTTTTTGAATACCGCCTTAACCCATTACCGCCCAGCGAATTATTTCTGGATCACCTACAACCGAACAAAACTTTTACATTTCGATACCAGTAATTTAGTACGGAAATTTTCTCATTATCTAATCTCAAATTTTGAGTCATTAAATAACTCAGAATTACTACATGGGAGAAACTGGTGTCGAATAATTAAAAGAAGTGTAAAAACAGTCGGGTGTTAACGGGTTAAGGATTATACTCTCGCTTAAAATTTCTGAACACGTGATTATTGAATTGTCTATGTTTGACTTAATGCTCTCGATGTCTATTTCAGGCTCCATCGTCTTTTATTGTTACCTACGAGGATGATTATTATGCTTTGAATTTTACAAAAGAAAGCGGATTTCAGATAGACGAGAATTTGCTTTCCTGTGAATGGATTTCCGGTAACGTACAGAATAACTCCAATGAAAAATCTTCGACACCTTGCAGGTAAAATAGGCAGTAATTGTTTTCCAATCAGTTCGTTGTTCTGAGGTTCTAACTTACAAAATCAGCAACTTTTCGTGTTGCAATAGCTGCAACCAGAAGATGGTGAAAGTTTGTTCCAATATTTGGCGCTCCGGTTGAACCATAAATTTGTGTTTGTTCCAATATTTGGCGCTCCGGTTGAACCATAAATTTGTGTTTGTTTAACCTTTAATTGGTAAAATATTAAACCATGAACGAGTAAAATATTGATCCATGAACAAGTTATCATAAGTGTTGGACCGAGAACTAGTCAAATGTTGAACAATAAGCTGCTAAAATGGTGAGGAATAAACAAGCAAAATGATCAATTAAAAAGTCAGTGAACTATGGTTATATCGGGTTGTTCGGAAAGTTCCTTCAGTTTGGGAAAACTAATTCGTACCGGAAAAGTCTGCCCGTCAATTATTAGACATTAGATATCTGAGTTAATGTCTAATAATTAAATATAGAAGTTTCCGGTACGAACCAATTTTCTCAAACGGAAAGAACTCTCAGAAGAACCCAATACTTTGCAAACGAAGGATAATCAGGCCGGGACTTTTATTTTGTTGGATTCCGACACACTATGAACGTTAAAGACTGAATCGGTAATTGAATTAGACATCTCAAGACTTAATCCCTTCGCGACGAGAACCCATTACGAAAGTTTTATTCTTTTTACAGAAATAGAAAATTTTGCCTAATTTAATCGTAGAAATACTCTGATTATATAAGGTAATATTGATACTTCTTCATTATCCCGTCGACCACTTTTCATAAAAAAATTATCACCAAACAGTAACGCCAAATAAACAAATGGAAGAATGTTGCCATTGGAATATCAAAATAAATAAATAAAATAAATTCGGAAAAGCCCCACTCACCAAAGTGTCAACTATCAGTCAGTTTAAGCACAAAAAAATTACAATATATTAATGAAAATGGAGAAAAAAATAAATCTTAGATATTTATTTATTTACATTATTTTTCTTAATTATTCTTCTCGCAGCTGGTGAATAAATGTTTGTGACGTCAATTGAAATTGATCTATTGCACTTAACTACAGCCTAGAATACAGGCATGTATTATACATGTAGAATACATGTATTCTAGGCGCTGTAACTTAACTATGCAACGCAACATCTTTTCAATGCATTTTTAATATCATGGCACAGCCGTTTAAGGACGCAATTGTTATTTTAATTAACGAAATAACAATTAATCGATAAAACATAATGAAAAATACAGGTGAATGTCGAATTAAAAACCACTTCATGACATAGTAAACACGTTTAATCGAGGCTAACGAAAAAGAAAGGCTACCGCGGTGCTTTACGCACATCTTTTTTTTACAGACCGCGGGAGTCACGTGATGCTCGAATCCACCAATGCAGGTGTACGAAAAGAGCATCACGTCACTCTAGCAGTCTGTAAAAAAAGATAAGTGGAATGCACTGCGGTAGATTGTCTTTTTCGTTAGCGTCGGTTTAATGCGAGGCTTAGCCTCGGGTTTAATGCTTCTGACGTCAAGTGAATGGGACTGCATATTTGGGTTAAATCCTGTAGTTTGGCAATAGTTTTTTTTGTGAAAAGTGGTCGACGGGATAATGGAGAAGTACCGTAATATTTACCACTAGGACTTCCCTCGAAGGGATTAGTCTGAGTGATATTGCTGAGAACATAGGGTTAACAATTACAATATAAAGAAAAAGAGCAAATTAAATGATAGAATTACAAAATATCATATATAAATTCATATACACTGTTAAAAAAAATAGAAAAGAAGTACCGTTCATCAGATGTGTTGTCATATTTTTTTTTAACATGTGGCAAAGAATCTCATTTTCTTGAAAAAACAAAAAAAAAATTAAACAGCCGGATCTTTTAAAACGCCAAGCTTTTTAAAGTTAAGTAATTGGATTTGCAGTCAATAGATTATTCTATCAAGCGTGACTTAACGCAAATTTAATTTCATTGTTGCACCTTTTTTTGTGTGTGAATTAAAAATTTTTCTTCTTTGATTATATATATCTATTAATTGTATAACTGTTTATAGAAACACTTACACTTCAAACCACATTGATAGCATGCTTTGCTACAAACCAGATTGCAAAACTATAGTCTAAATTACTATTAAAGTATACAAAAAATCTTTCGATGACTTTTGTAAAATAACTTTTACATTAAATCTCCGTATCGGCAAAATTGAAAAATTATATATATTTCAAAGTTAAGCTTAACAGATACTTCTTGATTATTCTGTAGGCGGCTCTGCCCCCTGCGCCTTTACTGCGCCAATCCGCAGACTTTTCTTTTGCCTGTCTGTCTGTCTCTCCACAATCTGTCTGTTTCCCTATCCGTTCTTCTGTCCGTTTCTCTAACCGATTGTCTATCTCTCTACACGTCTCGCTACCTGTCTATATTTCTCTCCCGGTCTCGCTACCCGCCAATCTATTTCTCTAACCGTCTGTCTATCCGTCTAACTACTTGTATGTCTAGCCGTGTCTCTATCCATTTCTCTACCCATTTCTCTAACCGATTGTCTATCTCTCTACACGTCTCGCTACCTGTCTCTATATTTCTCTACCGGTCTCGCTACCCGCCAATCTATTTCTCTAACCGTCTGTCTATCCGTCTAACTACTTGTATGTCTAGCCGTGTCTCTATCCACTTCTCTACCCATTTGTCTATCTGTCTCACAACTTGTCTATCTGTCTCTCTACCCGTCTGGCTATACGCCTCTCTACCCATCTTCTTACCCATCTCCGTACCCATCTACTACCTCTCTACTCGTCTCACTATTCGTCTGTTTTTGTACCAGACTCTTTACCCGTCTCGCTACCAATCTCATTACCCGTCAGACAACTCGTCTCTGTACTCATCTCTCTACTCGTCTCTTTATCTACCACGCTACGCGTCTCGCAACCTTTCTCGCTACATTCCTGTCTACCGTCTCGTGACCCATCTCGCTACTACTCTGTTAACCCTCTTTTTACCTTTCTCTCTAGCTGTCTATCTATTCGTTTCTCTACCCATCAGCCTATCTATGTCGCTACTCGTTTCACTACCATCTCACTACCCGTCTGTCTACCCGTTTGTTTACTCGTCTTTCTACCTCTCGCCACTTCTTCCCAATATTTAAACAATTCATTTAATACACAGAAGCCGATTAAATGCAAACAGAAGTAATTTATCTAATAAGTGTAATCAGATGCAATTTTTTTTAAATAGATCAGTTTCAACCACGGGATCACCAGCCCACCAAAAGTTATCAACCAATCATAATCGTGGATTTGCAGACTGTATTACGAGCTAACCAATCACAATCCACCATCTTTGATGGGCAAACAAAAAACAAATCTGGTTGCTAAGGTGGTTGCTAGGGTGTGACGTCAGTTGAAACTGATCTATACATACATAAACCTGAATAATAATTCATCAGTTTTGTGTTCATGGTTGTTTATATCATTTGACAATAAATCTCAACTTCTTAAACCTGAATTGTCTGAAGCTTTTAAAAAAAAACCACAAGGTCTGTATAACTACAAAGTACCCAGAGGGCTATATTAGCTACATGTTATTAAGTTAAGTGAAAGTTTCGTTATCGCATTTGCAGCCAATTGCTTATGTCAGAAAGCGTGGCTTAACGCCATTTTAAATTCATTAGTGTAATTTTCTTTTTTTTTTCTTTTCTTTTCTTTTTTTTTTGTGGGGGGGGGGGGGGGAGGAGGGTTTCAAATATATACATATAAATTAAAACTTTTGCTTCCATGCCATTAGTGTTGTTTGTATTATTAACTAATACTTTGTAGACCGAGCTTCATTTGAAACAAATGTAAAAGACTTCTTCTACAGTTTTTTTTTTAGGAGAAACTTTCGTAATTGGGCCTAAAGCCAATCGGAGCATTTAATATCAATATTGTAACTCTTATAGAGTTAAAACAATATTGTTGCTAGCTTTACTCTTGTTTGAGACCAGCCTTGTCTGTGTATCTGAATGGGGAAAAGTTTTGTATCCAATGTCGGTTGGCGAAAAAAAATTTAAATGGTGCCAAAAGGTAGTTTTAGCATCTTACAAAATTTTCAAGAGAGCGGTAAAACATGTTTTTCAAATATTTGCAAACATACGTTTATTAAAACATGTTTTTGCACCATCTTAAAAATTTAAGCACGATGCTAAAATAAAATTTTATCGCCATATTCGATATTTTAATAAGTAATGAAAATACATAAACAAACTTATTTAACAAACCTAAGAGGCATTTTTGTGATAAATAATTGTTATTGTCAGGGGAGTAAATTGTAAACAATTAATAAACGGCTAGTAAATAATAAATAGCATTTAAAATCTAAAAATGAAGAAGTGGTCCGTATAAAAATGCAAACCATAACATTATACGCTTGATATATGTAAATCTTTTTTTATTTTTTAATATTTCCGAAGGCACAGATAAAAAGGTAAAAATCTCTTTTCCAAATGCCATTACAATTTAATATATATATATACAAAATAGAGAAATATCTGCAAAAAAATATATTTACATAATACTACATCTGCAAAAAAATACGATTTAGAAAAAGTAAGCCAAATTCTGCAGATCCCAACGATCACATCGAAAAACTTATCACCAAAAAAGAACTCGCCAAATCTTACGGCACAGGAGATTGATTTTCCCCTCTGAATGCAGAATATTAGTTTTTTTTTCTTGTACGATGAATGATTATAATATAAATGTTTCATTTACGTACTACATACCGTTTGATATATTGATACTTTTATGTTTTCCTGGCGCAGTTGATAAATCGCCAAATTTTGTTCCTATAACATTTTCATATTGAATTCATTTCATTTAAGAATAAACCTTTCACTCATTTAATTTAAAATACATGCCTTTCATTAATCCCATTTAAAATGCTAAAAAGAGAAAAAAAAAAAGAAATAATGCCATAAATCGAAACATTTTATTTAAACACCAAAGAATTTTTTTTTTCAATTTACACACGCGAAATAAAAAAAGCTGCTATTGCTGAGATTTGCGCCAAATCTCTAATACCAAGTCTACCAAGTTATTGCGGGGTTTTTCTTTCAAACAGAAAAAATCCAGATTAATTTTCGATTTCTACTAAATTGAAATATATTTTACTGTGCTGAATATTAGCGCGTGCATATTTTTTTGCTCCATGTACTCCATAAACTTTTCAATTCCGATTGTCTACGAAAATCTCCCGCCGGTGAAAATGACGTATGCACAAAATTTAGTGACGTATGTACTTTAATTGTGCTTTTTTATCTATTTTTTTAACATAATTTCCAAACGGTTTGGCATTTATTCTTGGTAATAAATAGACGTCGTTGTCACCGTTATAGGTACCTGCTGTAAAAATTTGAACGAAATCCGTTAAATATTTTTTGAGTTATGCTTGACGAAAGGTTTTAATATCCATCGTAGCTATATATGGGGCAAAGTAATACTGCGTTGTGTATGAGTCTTCGTTGCACTCAGACAATTAAAAATACTGATAGGAATAATCAAGGATTCTGATACGTCATGCATACGTGACGCTCTTCTCGAAGGGTTTGAAGACAGCGTTTTAAGAACCATAAAACAGGCAGACGGATACCCTTGTACTCTAAAGCAGCATATTGAGAGTGTATAAAACTATTTATCCTGAGAGACTTTTGAACAGCTTTTCTTTTTATGAAAGTTTAATTTATTTTCAAGGTAGAACAATGAAGAAATAATTTTTAAAGTTCAGAAGAACGATTCATTGGTTCTTCTATTTGTTTTGCATTAAGGAACTGTGCAACCCCGAACTAAAATTTTTAACAGTTTACTGTCCATAATCTTATCTAAAACTTGAGCTACATAAAAGCATTATAGCTAGTGTTTCGAATATCGAGTTTTCGATTAGTAAGAATATTTCTGAAGTCAGAAATGACATAATGTAGAACAAGATTTTTTTATTCTCCATTTAATGAGTATAGAAAACAACTATAATTTATAGAATAAATAATTATTATCGGCTCTTTTCGTGAGGTGATTAGTAGAAGAGAGTAAGTTAACCCTACCCGTTAAACCGCAAATCCGTATGTTAACCCGTTGTAGTTAACCCTACAACAGGAAAACAAGTTTTGTCTTAAAATATAATTCAAGAATTCTAGAAACAGTTTCTGCATAAAATGCTAAATGCATTACGAAACAAACTTCTGATCTAAAAATAATGGGGAGCAAGTACATAAGTAAAACGAAATAGTTTAGATTCAACACAACAAACTGCGAACAAGCGATATTTAAAATCCCAAAACAAAACAGTGACTCATAATCATGAATAATGGAAATTTTCATGAAAAAAATCTTAAAATATGAGTACAGAAAAGTATTTTGTCTCCATTTATAATAAGCTGATTCCGGAATGTAAAATTGGACAGGAAAACTGTCATCTAGAATGAAAGAAAAGAAAAATCATTTGACAAAAAAATTCTAGTTTTTTTTTATCACATGATGAAGAGAGCCGATAATAATTAATTGCACTCAAAACTAGAGTTGTATTCTCTTCTCGTTAAATTTAGTAAAAGTAAGATCTTGTTCTACAAGTTAGACAAGCTTGGAACTTCAATGTTGCCTGTTGACTTTATATTTTTAGGGTTTCGGTCATCTCACGAAACCCTATTACTCCCGCTCCGTTGTCTGTTCGTCACAGAGCCAATCTCAGAAACTATGTAACTTACAGAGTTGAAACTTTGTATATATATATATTTTGTACATGTGCTCACAATATACTAAATATCTTGGGATATTATTAATATAAGTAATATATATATTTTTTATTTATTTATTTTTCTTCTTTTTCACACTCCTTTTCAAATTGTATGTATAATTTATAATATTCCATTGTAAAGGTCTTGTTATTCAATATTGTTTCAGCGATTGTTCGGGCGAGATATGGCACTATATTTAGCAAAAGCTGGTGTCATATACAGAAAACAATCGTTCTTTGCTTATAAATGTGATTTTCTTGCCCTTGAAAAAGTAAATTACTTTATAAGCTTTTATTTGTGTATATACTCGTGTGGTTTATATTTCATTCCTTATTTTCTATTTATTTAATTTTTTTTTCTTCTTAATTTGAATTAATAATGTTACATTTATTAGGACTACAATTTTAATTTGTAAATTGACAGGGCCCTTTGGTATCGGGATTTCAGTGTATGTGGTCAGTTTCTTATGTTTCAATGGTTAAATTTTACTTAAAGTTATATATATATATATATATATATATATATATATATATTGCTTCATGTTTACATAAATCAGTTTATAAAAATATAATTATCAATTACCTTCATCGTATAAAATACCTATGCTCAGATATAAATAAAAACAAAAATATTAGATTTATACGAAATCAAGCAAAACTTTATGGTTATCCTATTTTTTTGATAAACTCAATTATCAACTCTTTTAAATAACATTTATTACATCATATAAATATAAACAATTTATGTAATAATTTATTTTGTTTTAGTGTGCGATAAAATATACCAAATAATACAATTAAAGCATATAAGGACTATTATTAAGATGGTTGAACATTGTTTACACTTTATATAGTCATGGTGAGTGTGCGTCTGCCGATCACCTGTATATTAAGTGATATTAATGATCAGTTATAAAAGTCTATAAAATATGCATTGTATTAAAATAACTGTAAACATAACATATACAAAAACACAACTCATCAAAATTATGATATTTCATGATGTGCGCCATGTGGTCGTATTGGTATAAATGTAGACCTTGTGTTGTTTAAGGAATTTTTGATAATTATTGTGAGTAAGATATTGTATCTATTCTTTACAAGTTTTTTATTTCCAATTTTACTATTTCCAATTGTTTTCTGGTAATAATACAGTATACCTGGATGAATATACTGATCTTAGCATAAATGCCAGTATATTTATGAAATACTGTATTATTTTTAAAACACGTGTAGATACATCCAGGCTGATGATTATATTTACACGTGTTTTTTCATATCCAATTCTAATTTAAATCTCTTGTTATCCAATTTTCCATTATATTTAGTACATATTTCATTTCAAAATTCATTTGTATTCACTTGATATCAACTTCAAATTATTAACATTTTATGGTTTATTATATAATTTTTTTCTCTCTCTCTTTTTTAAAAAATATTTTTCATATATTCAGTATTTTTGGCCAATTACCATTGAAGCAAATGCTATGGTAATATTATGATTGCACTTGTTAATTTATTAACTATGTGGTATTCTGTCTACACTTTATTACTAATTATCTCTTAGGAGATTTAATTAGAATGTTACAAGAACTTGGTATGTTTTTTGAAATTCAAAGATATTATAATTATATATATATATTTATATATATAGCTGAATACCAGCTATGAAGCTCAAAATATTAAAATTTGAAAAAATCGTATTATTTTAATAAACAGAGATAAAAAACAAAAATTCTAACAGCCTTTTCTTATTAAATTTAAACATTTCTCGTTATAGCAGTTGCCAAAAATTAAAACAGTGAAATTCTTCCTACAATAATTAATTTGCTATTGAACGATTTCCACTTGAAAACTGAAAATGAAATAAAAAGTTTCAAAAACTGAAAAAAAAGATTAATATGCAATAAAAATTATTCAAGTTATAGTGGTAATAAAACGGAAATTTTCAAAGATTTCTCAATAATACAAGGAGTATGTGTATGTACAGAAAACAGATTAATATTACGTCATTAGAGAATTAAAAAGAAAATCTGACGTTATATTGGAAGTTTAACAAATTTTTCAAATGTTTGAGAGTAATACAAAGCGAGTATCAATATGAGTAATAGAGAATAGTAAATATATGAGTTTGAGAAACATATTGAATCATGATAAAAATCTGATTATGGAAATATTCGCATATTTTAACATTTTGAAGGTGTACAACATGTTTAATTTTGAAATGATTTTTTCAAGAATCGCATTTAGTCCGCATGGTAGATATTATTATGACAGAGTGTAATAGCGGGCTTCGCCCGCTAACGGGCTGGTTTAGATATTCGAAAAAATGAAAAAAAAATAGACCGGTAAATTTTTACTTTATAAGAAACATGACCCTTTTTTGTTGCTAAATGAAATTTATTTGGGATTTATTAAAGAAAGGATAAAGTGTTTTGAAAGGAATATTAAACGAAACCCTTTGAGCGATCTTCGGTCACACTTATCCACTTGTTCGTAATAATACAGTCTTCCACAAAAGTGATTGTACAGGAAGGAGTTTTTGAAAAACATGCAAATTTCACCAATATGATTAAACATAAAATTGAATTAACAAATAAGCATTATTTAATAACAGCCTTTGCTATATTATAAATGGGAAATGCAACAATAATTTCCTTTAAAAACTTTCAAAATAAAAATATTTAAAATTTAAGCTCAAAAATGCTTCCACAAAAGAATGGGAATTTATTGTGAAAATATATGTTATAATGTGGAAATTATTTTAATTATTAAAGAAAAACCATTTTCTATCATTTAGTTGCATACTAGAAAAGCCCGCGGCTTTGCTCGCGTAATTCTTGAAAAATGTCAATTGGTATTCGTTGGCCTATTTTCATTACAGGAAATTTTACTGCCACATATAATTCAGAAATTACTAATTAAGCCACACTAAACTCGAAATTTTAGAACGTTTTTCGCTCTTTTACATCACCCCCCCCATGGTGGTATCACCGATATAAAATATAGCCTATGTTACAGCAGGGTCTGTTACCATCAATTTGACACCATCACTTTTGAAAATGGCTCTGTTGTTCCAGAGATTCCATAGAAATTGTAATTTAGCCCTTTTAGCCCCATCTCACCCCTTTAAATTTTGATTTTTTTAGAATTTGTTCTTAGCGAGCAGTTACATCTTATAAGTAACTACCATGTCAAATTTCATGTTTCTAACAGCTTCAGCATAAAAAAAAATCGAAATTTTCTAAAGTTTTTCGCTCCTGCACCCCCCTGGTGTAGTGGCACAGACATAAAATATAGCCTATGTTGGAGCAGGGACTGTCACCATCAATTTGCCACCATTACTTTTGAAAACGGTTCTGTAGTTCCAGAGATTCCATAGAAATTGTAATTTAGAATGTTTTTAGAACGCTTTTCGCTCAACTCACCCTTTTAAATTTCGAATATTTTTTTTTATTTTTTCTTAGAGAGCATTTACATCGTATAAGTAACTGCCATGCCAAATTTCATGTTTCTAGCTCCTTCAGCATACAATAAATCGAAATTTTAGAACGTTTTTCGCTCCTGCACCTCCCCCTCCCCCACTAGGGGTAGTGACACCGACATAAAATATAGCCTATGTTGAGCTGGGATGGTCACCATTAATTTGCCACCCTCATTTTTAAAATCGCTTCAGTAGTTCCAGAGATTACCCCCTACAAACAAACAAACAAAAAAAAAAAAAAAAAAATCTTTACTTCTTTATAATATTAGTATAGATTCTTTCATTTTCAGGACTGCTTTAAGTTGTCAAGTATTCATTTTAACACATTTTCTGTAAAAAATTTTTTATCTGAATTTTGTTCCATTCTGTCAGTAAAACTTCTTTCAACTTTTTTTAAAATTTCTGATATCATAACTTTTCACTCGTTGCTGTAACATACTGCATAAATGCTCAATGGGGTTTAAATCTGAACTTTGTGGAGGAATAACAAATACGTTGGGGATATTGTAGAGAAGCCATTATCGGACAATAAGAGCAGTGTGCTTGGGATCATTATCTTGTTCGAAGTAAGAGTCTCGCGCGACACCTAATTTGAATGCATTGTCCTACAATTTCTTCTTTAAAATATTTAAATATCAAAATCAAAGCATGACAGACTTAAAGTAGTCCTGAAAATGAAAGCACATGCAACTAAATTTTAGAAAATGTTTTCTTTAATAATTAAAAAAAAAAAAAAAAAAAAAAAAAAAAAAAAAAAAAATCCAGGTGTACCATGACTTTTGTGGAAGCATTTTTGAACTTTTTTATATATTTCTATTTTGAATGTTTCTAAAGGAAATTATTATTGAATTTTCCTTGTATAATATAGCAAAGGCTGTTATTAAATCATTATTATTTATTAATTCAATTTTATTTGTACTTATAATGATTAAATTTGCATATTTTCCGAAAACCACTTCCTGTACAATCACTTTTGCGGAATACTGTAGTTAAAACCTTGTCATTTCAGGGCAACTTGGACGTTCCACACCTTTGGGAAATAAAAACATATTTAAAGTCTATAAGTCTCTCGTTCAAGCGATAATTTCGATATTAATATACTTGCATCAATGTATGAACATGTGGGTAAGTGTGATCGAAGATCGCATAAAGGATTTTGTTAGATATTCCTTTCAAAACACTTTATCCTTTCTTTAACAAATTCAAATAACTTTCATTTTCCACAGAAAAAAAAAAAAAAAAAAAAAAAAAAAAAAAACTTATGTTTTTTATAAAGTAAAAATTTACCGGTCTATTTTTCTCGTTTTTTCGAAAATCGGAACCGGTCTGATAGCGGGCGAAGCTTGCTATTATAGTCTTTTATAATAATATCTGTCATGTGGACTAAATGCGATAAAAAATCAATTTCAAAATTAAACATGTTGTATAGAGACCTTCAAAATGTTAAAATATGCCAATATTTCCATAATCGAATTTTTATAATGATTCAATACGTTCCTCAAACTTATACATTTACTATTCGCTATTACTCATATTGATACTCTGTTTGTATTATTCTCAAACATTTGGAAAATCCTTTATGACGTCAGATTAATTTTCTTTTTAATTCTCTAATGACGTCCTATTAAGCTGCTTTCTGTATTTACACATACTCATACTCCTTGTATTATTGAGAAATGTTTGAAAATTTCCGTTTTATTACCAATATGACGTCATATTAATAATTTTTTTTCAATTGGTGAAACTTTTTAGTTCATTCTCATTTTTCACGTGGAAATATTTGAATAGAAAATTAGTTATTGTAGAAAATTTTTTATTGTGGATTTTTAATTGTTGGCAACTGCCATAACAAAAAATGTTTAAATTTAATAGGAAAAGGCTGCTAGATTTTTGTTTTTTTATCTCTATATACTAAAACAATACGATTTTTTCAAATTTTATGATTTGAGCTTCATAGCAGATATTCAGCTATAAGTACACAAAGTTTCAACTCTGTAAGTTAAATAGTTTTTGAGAACCGGCTTTGTGACGGACAGACAACGAAGCGGGGGTAATAGGGTTTCGTGTGAGATGAACGTGTCTGACAGTCTATAGAAGTAGTTTTTGTTGAATAACGAGGGAAAATTTCCTTCAAGAGAAAAATGTTTAGACAGTAAAACCGGTGAAGCCGTTTGTTAACGAAATCTGTTTCAAAAGTACATTAACTGCATTATGCATTACACATATGCTGCATTTTACAGAAATCGTCTTATTGTAAGAATAAGAAACATTTAAAAAGAATTGAAATAACAGATAAGATAATGTTAAAGACCCAAAAGTATATTTTTGCATTATACGCTCATGTGTACAGTTTTACTTAATATGTGTATGTGTGCACTCAATTAACTATAGTATGTTGTGGTCATCACAAAACTTTCTTATAATGTAAATCAAATCAATTAAATGATTTAAATAGTACAAGAAATTGAATGACAATGCATTCCCATATTCAGAATGCTAAGCGCGAAGTTTCGTTGAATACCGTCCATTTAAATTGGCCAGCAGGGCCAGCTTATGACTTAGAAATAGGGGAAGCCCGACGTCACGTAGGGAGCCCGCTTTTTACTCTACCAATTATGCTTCAACAATTTGAAATTTTACCATCAAATTTTTGAGTAAACAAACACTTTTAATATTAAACTAGTTATAAAAAATATTTTATTATATACATAATTATACATTACAAATTAATTTTTTAAATGAATTTACAAAATTAGAACAGGTGCGAATTTTAAAACTTCAAAATATATTTTATGCTTTACAGATTTCAGGATCTACCAGTACTAAGAACAGTGCAGGGAAAACAAATATTTCACGTAAATTTATGCTTAGCTTCAACACAATTTTGCTTCTATTTTATAAACAGAAATTTGATATCACTGAATGCTAATTACTTCCCTCTTTATTTAATTAACCTATTCTCCATATTTTATATTATTTCTCCACTCTTTATCAATGTAAACAAAATATAATTATACAGATTAAATTTTCTGTTATTTTTAGCATGTTTGAAATTAAAATGTAAAACATAAGAGAAATGAAAATAAGTTGCATTTAATCACTGTTTTTATACCATTTATTATATCAACAGAAAAAAAAAATAGAGTATAAATGTGTTGGAAATAGTCTGAGGGAAAATTTAGTAGCTACAATTAAAAGAAATACATTTTTTACCCTGACTGAAAAATTTCCCCCGTAAAAGTTAGTTTTAAAAAGTAAATTTGGGGGCCTTTTGTATTTCAGTGGGTAAGCTCGGGCTTCACGGGCCTATTCGGTAAACTGGTCCTGGATATAAGCATTGCATAAATCGAACAAATCACCAAATTACGGCACTTCCTCTTAGATGACCGTAACCAAAATTGAATGACAATCTGTTCAGCATGAGGATTCTAAATTTGATGTTTTGTTGAATTATAAGCACATAAACTGGAAATATAAGCATCCCATAAATCCAGGAAGTCATCGATTTGCAGCACGTCCTTTAGAGAGATTTTGCCCAAAAAGTAATAAGCACCAGCTTACATAAGGATAGAACTCAATATGAAATTCCGTCCTATTGTGCGCAGTAGTTCGCGAGTTAAAGCGCTCACAAAATTTGTGTCACATACAGACAGACAGACACACAGACAGATATTTTCTAAACACAGTCAAATCGTGTTCAGGACCTTCTAAAATGTATAATTCCTTAAAATTAAACCGGATATCGAAATTGTACATGAATGCAATACTTTTTCCTTGTACAGGTAGAAGAAAATAAAAACGATTAATCTCTATATTTATACAATAAATACACAATGCCTACAAATGAATAGATAAGAATCATTACATTATTCATTTATACTTTAAACACACGACAAAAAAAAAAAAAATTTTTTTTGAGTAACAGAACAAGCATAAGAGTATATATTGTCAGTAGGGGCAGATCATGTCCTTAAAATATGTTTTAAGCAAAACCTAAAAAAAAAGAAATACTTTTTGTATCCTTTTTTAGCACTTTCCAAACTAGTTGAAAAGTGCTTATGACTTCGGTTTGTCTGGCCGTCTGCCGTCTGTCCGTGCTCTAACTCCCGTAAATATGCTCGGATTGCTCTGCAATTTTTATATGTTATTGTCGTTATCTATAGCATGTTACCTATTTCAACGGAAGTGTGTAGCACTTATAGTTTTTTTACAGGGACACTCAAAAGAATTCCGTTACATTGCGGTCTATGGGGAAAAATCATTTGCGGTTTATTTAAATAATGTTTCACTATTTTAAACGCATTGTAATTTATATATATTACTAAGGTGCATTAGAAGAAGCTTAATATGGAACAGGGTGTGCATAGCACTTATAGTTACTTTACAGGGACAGTAACAATAATTCCGTTACATTACGTCTATGGAGAAAAATCGTCTGCGGTTTATTTAAACAATGTTTCACTATTTTAAACGCATTAAAATTTATATAGATCACTAAGGTGCATTACAAGAGACTTACTACGGAATATTGTGTGTATAGCAGTCATCGTTCATTTACAGGGACACGCAAAAGAATTCTCTACTGTCTGTTAACAATAATTCCTGGAAGTGCGTTTTAAGTTATTGAACGCGATTTTAATTTTAACTTGCTTTTTGTCTATTACGTGGTGTGTATAAATTCTGTAGATCCTATACAGGGCAGCACAAAAGTTCGCGAACACATTTCTGTTTATTGACAAACTCCAGACGGAGAATTTTAAACTGTGCTACGCGTTTCCTAACTAAACTAAAATTATCATCCTATGTAGTATATATACAAATCTATAGATCCTATACAGGGCTGAATAAAAGTATTCGGATATTTTTCCGAATATTGTATATGTTGGAAATTCCTGAAATTATGTTTTTAAATATGTTGTGCGTTTTCTAAATTGTTTACTTAGATGTTAGCTTTTAGCTTATTAAACGGTATGATTTGTAAAATTATTTTGGAAGCGTTGGAAAGTGCTATATAATCTATGCTTGACGCATGATTTTTCGTTCTTGTTTTTTTTTTACAATTGATTGGAGTATATATCGTTTATAATTATGTAATTATTCATAAGATTTAAAAGATTCAAACAAATTAAAGATCGGCTTTTTGCTGTTGTTAACGGAGTTACTGTGCTTAGGATGACACGAGTTTTGTGGGTGCTCTATCTCAAGGACTAATGCACGGAATTTAATCAAACTTCATATTCAGTTATACATTGATATAAATTGGTGCTGATTAGGTTTTGGTGTAAATCGTCTAAGAGGTGGCGCTGCTATACGGCATTTTTCATGATTTACGCGATAGCTTATATCTCAAGAACTAATGCACGTAATTACATTAAACTTCATATTACGTTAGACCTTGACATACATAGACGCACATTAGGTTTTGGTGTAAATCTCCCAACAGCTAACGTTGGTATGCTGCATTTTTCACAATTTAAGCGATAGCTATAGCTCAAGAACTAATGCAACGAATTTCACCAAACTTCCTATTCTGTTAGACTTTGACATAAATAGGTTTTTATTAGGTTTAGGAGTATACCAACTAACAAGTGTCGCTGCTATGCTGTTTTTCACGATTTTCGAAATAGGAACGTCAGGGTAATAGGATATAATAGGAATCTCAGGAACGAAGAGATTATCATTTTATGTTTAGTTGCAGACGATTTGATTTATATAAAAGAAAGTTTTGCGATGACTACAGCATACTAGTTTTAATAGTTACAATCTAAATTGTTTATTCTTGATAAAAATAATATCTAGATTATAAATTAAAGATGTTCTCTTGCATTTCTATAATCTTTCAAATATGTTTTTCAGCGAACCTGTGTTCGTCCGAGGAATGGATTCCGAAACACTGCCAGGAGCCTGTTATACACTGGGATCGATTATTGGAGAAAGTGAATCTGAAGCTGAAACTTTAAATCAAAGTACTCGTAAGTTGTACAAATTTTATATTTAACTAGATGAAACCCGTCAAAACTTGACGGAAAAAATACTATAACAATATCAGTAAAATAAGCTTCTTTATTACATAAGAAGGGGTGCGTATGAAATAGTCTTTCAAATATTTTATTTTAAAAGTTTTTTCCCCCCATTGAAATACAGTACTATTTCCGATGCAAACTCCAAACAAACAATCCGTGAACAACTGTGTAATGCAAATCAATTTGACATTACTGCCATATTCCCCATGGCAAGAAAGAAAATTTCATGGACCTATGAAGTATCATACAAAAGTATATCCCTACTTTCATCTCATATTCAGTCAATAAAAGAACATAGTAAATAAAGCACACATCCCCGCCCCCCGTGATAATGCAACCGAATGAGTTCCTATGCGCATGTGCATTGCGTGTGCCCAAAGGCAAGGTCGGAATTCGATGTTAAAAAAGTTTTAAAATGTTTAAATTAAAAGTTTTAAAATATCCTCTTTAATCACTGTTCGTTTCAAATCCATCTTCTAAAACTCATTCGTTGTTTTAAGCTAATCAATTTGTATGTAAAGAAGAAGAATTTTTTTTACAATAATAAATCAATCTGCAGATGAGGGAGATTTTTAATGTTTTCAAGTGTAATTTATTTGTATGGTTTCTTCGGTCCCTTTACATTATCAGGATGATTATTCCTTTTCCATAACAGTCGGTTATCTTTTCCCTCTTATACATATATTCAATCTTATTTCCATCTTATATATATATTCAATGGATCTTTAAAAAATAATAAAATATAGTTCTTAGCATATTCTGATGCAACATATGCATCAACGAATTCGTTATATCAATTTTATGTTAATCATAAACTGAAAATATTTTTTTAGCTTTAGTTTAGATTTTAGTTTTAGATTTTAGTTTGGCGCCAAAATGCTCTATTTTATGGATAATCTGATCTTATGATTTATCAGGCTTTTATTATTATTTTTTTTTTTTCACTTTTCGTGATGGTTAGGGAAATCTATTTTCAATTGTGGCAACTTTCCCAGGGGCTATTTTACATTATTAAAGCAAACTGATGGTCATTGTTGAGATAGAATTAAAAAATATTTCATGCTTGAAAATTATTTAAAAAGTCGTTAAATTAAGCGGCAGTTTTCAAATCAATTTCAATAGAAAGCTAATTTTTTTTCTAATTGATGATGTAAGAATTAAAATTGTAAAATGTAGTAAAATGTAGTAAAAATTTGAAATCTGTAGTACAGTAATCCCTTAACATTCGCGAGGGTTAGGTGCACGGAAATCTCCGCGAATGTCAAAATCGTGAATGTTGAGACTATCCTCCCGTGCATGAAAGGGGGTTAGGTTTTACGATTTTTTTAATGAAAAAACAATTGAAATGTAAATAGTATATTTATTAAATATTAAAAATACATAGTCTAAATAAGTTTGAACAATTATAAACATATATTTTAAAACGATTATTCGCTGGTTGATGGCTGAAAAAAAACTAGTAATATGCGATTGCTTGGCAGAAGAGATCTTTTGTTTATGGATTTCCATGTAAGGAAAAGTTGCAGCCTCATTTTCTCTTTTAAATTTAAGACTCTTCACTAGCAAGATATCACATTCTATCGCTTTATCAACAAGTTGTTGTTGTAATTTTAAAATTTCCGCGACAATTTTGGCAGAAAATATTTCACCTGCAATAAAAAATTTTAATTTTAGAAAATTTAGTAAAAAAAAAAAAAAAATTGCATAAAAAAGACGCTTACCTCCAGTTTCACAATTTCTTCTCTCATCGTCTGTGTCATTGTCTGGTTCTGTAATTTTTTCTTCAAGGATTTCTAGTTCTTCTTCAGTAAGTCTATCACATAAGCATTAAAGCTGAACTTAGCAGCACTTGCTTCTTGTTCATATCTTCTATCCAAATACTTAAGGCTTTTTCAGTTTCTTCCAATGACTTGTTCTGTACTTGCGATACGGTTTTTGCGCTAGTCGGTGCACTTGCTGAGACGCTGTCTCTTATAGCTTTTTGGATTTTTTTAATTAATCTAACCGTAGATTCATTAATATTAAAATAACGACCGACCGCTCACGCTGCTTCTCTCATTCGCAACTTATCTAAAATTTTAACTTTTTCGAAAGGTTCAAAACTTTTTTCACTATTTTAGCTGTAGGTGACATGATGAAGTTTCTATTTTCTAGGTTTTCTCAACACTGAAGAAAAAATAGACAGGCGAAAAGAAAGAACAAATATATTCTACGGGGACTTACGTAATTCAAACGATAAACAAAACCTAGAAGGAGCATGCGCATTACATACTTCGAAGAGCAAATTTACGTTTTGGTCTGTCAATATAAATTTGAGAAATGCCAAGCTCTAACAAACAAAGGGGGATAATCTATTTTTAGCATAAAATCATGTTTCGGGTAAAACAAAGGAAGTTTACTTAAAAAAAATATATATATTCTTTATGAAACGAAATCCGCGAATAACCATATTAAGTATTCGCAAATGTTGAAATGTTCATCATTTTATATTTCGCGAATAATCAAAACTCGCGAATGTTAAATCCACGAATGCTAAGGGATTACTGTATTTAGAAGTGATATGTAAGTGCGATGAAAGCTAAAGCGATAGCGCCGTTTGTTATCACAACCGTTATACATTTCTAAAAATTGCCACTGCGTTTTGGCTGGCGTCCAAAAGTAGACTACCATTTTTTGACATCAAAAGAGAAATTCACAGTGAACGAAATAGGACTTTGCCGCTAATAAGTAACTGTTAAATGAACTTATAACAAACCTACCAAAATAATTCCTATAAAATCCTTACATTGTTTATTTTAGCTAAAAAAACAATCATTATTTCAAGTTTTTTTTTAACCATAACACTATTTTTAATAATTTTAATTTTCCTGAAATCATTTACTTTTGGGAATTTTTTTATTAAAAAATGAAATCTTCTAACCTATAATTTAAAAAAAGAAATTGGTAGTATGTAATCAAGGTATGCAATCAAGATGAAGCACCCAATAAAAGCTCCAGTTCTAATCTTTAAAATTAAAAATAGAAAAATCAGTTAAAATTACGTCATGTTGACACAGTCATATAAATTTTTCTTTTTAGTTTTATTAATGTTAAAATGCATTTCCAGCTAAGCATAACGTCATTTTCACCGGCGCAAACTTTTCCCACGTACTTTGTATACGTTACTTTTATGCTTAAACACCATGTATAGAAATAAAAATATATTTTGTATTTAATTGTAATGAAAAAAGGGCATCAACAAAGTTATAATGCATAATGATAAAATAAACCCATTGGACAATATTCCCGTGACGTCACAATAAATATGAATTTTTATACTCTTATAAAACACGCGGATAAATATTTTTACCGGAATTTAACTTACAAATGAAAAAATTCGGCATAAAAGCCACGTGCTTTTAATATTTTATATTTCTCTTTTATCCTCGCAAGCACAGAGTTTAGAGAATAAACTATGTGCCTCGCAACAGTGGGCGTATTCCGATTGCCGACTTTATGACGTCTTAAGCAGATGTAAAAGTTTAATTTAAAAATACGGCTAATTAATAAAATTTTCGAACAAACGAATGTACGATAACAAATCTGTGCTTTGATGCAATAGTTTGTTCTCACGGATTGTCGAAAGAAAACGCTTAGTGTTTTAAATATATTGATTTGCATAGCAAAATTTAATCCTTTCTAGTACCGGGTTATAAGCAGAGGGTGTCCTGATATTGACTGTCGATTTTCAAATATAGCAAGCAAGCTGTGACAGTTACGTATAGTTAGTCTTGCAGAAGGTGAATGTGTGAAGCCAGGAATTCATTTAGCATTCTACCTTTTTAGAACAAAATATTTTTAGCAATACGTATAGATGGCGCTGTGCTGTCTCAAACGGGAAGAATGCTCAAACTAATGTATAAAGATGAATTAATTTACAGTGGACATTCAAATTCGTAAAAAAATATATATAAATATCAATTTTTTAGTTTTAGCACAATAATAATATTTTTTACCACTAGGGCTGGACGATATAAGAAATTTAATATCGCTATATACCAACATGATAATATTAATATTGCTGATATATCGCGATACTAATTTAAAAAAGGATATTTGCTAATATACAGGCACGTAGCGAGGGAGGTGGCTAAGGGGGATGAAGCACCCCCGAAAGCTTAAAAAGATTGCAAAGTTATCTCCAATGTTAATAAAGATTTACAATGTCTTCCAATACATGAAAACTTCCAATATCTTCAGTCATTCTTCCATTACATTAAAACTGCGTACATTTTTAGTTGTAAAAATATAAATTTATTAAATTATAGTTACAGTAATTAGTGAGATCTAGTCTAGAATTCGTCAGAAGTATCTAAAAATTAAGTACGTCCATTGTGCACGCCATCGGTTAAACCTTGCATTGCCCAAGAGCATGATGATTCCTGCCATCTGAAGCTCTCTTGGAACTGTTAATGAAGTGACAATTTTTTTTTTGAAAATCACCACAAGTCAAATTTAGCCCTTCAAAAAGCAATTTCATCATTTGCCTCAGAAAACTGAAGAAAATGACTTCTCCGCCTTTCGACACAAGATTTATCGAAAGGCATGAAAGCAGATATTAACTTTTGTTCAGCTGTCTAAATGCATTTGCATTAGCTTAGAAAATATTTCGGAAAACACATGGAAGATTTTTTCAACAGGTCTTCTCAACAGGTCAACAGTTTCTTCAACAGGTCAACAGTTTCTTCAACAGGTCTTTCTTGGCAGTCATGGAGAAGAGTGATTTTCTTATAAGCCTGTTTGTTTGTGACAAATTTTTCAGTCTGACAAAGCCATTGTGAGTTCTTGTTCAAGAAAAATCTCGTGACATGATATCAGCTGTAATTCATGCTGAAGATATCTTAATTATTTTACAGAAACATAGAGAAAATGCAAGGGAAATCTTTTTCCCGAGTTATTTAATTTTGCATCAAAACTTGGGGAAGACGTCTTCCAAACTGAAGTAAAGATCCCAAGACTAACATTTAGACAGAAAACACGTGCAAACGCTCAAATTACATCCGCTGAAGGATATTACAGGGTCACGGTCTTTATTCCCGTGTAGAAAGTCTTATTTAAAATTTGAATGACAGATTCATTTCGAATGAAGACATTCTAACAGATTTCCAAGTACTTCTTCCAGGATTTGCTTCTCCGGAAAAAGAAAGCAAATTAGATAATCTCTTTCAATATTTTGACGATAAAGTGTCAATGTCGTAAGTGAAAGCTGAATAGCAATTATGGTGCGAGAGAATTTCTAATTTTGACACAAATACAGAGGTCCTAAAAGTTTTAGAGTACTATAATGCAACGTATTACAATATGATCAAACACTTGCTGACACTCTTGGCTACATTCCCTGTTACAACAGCCAGTACTGAAAGATTTTTTTCGACAATGAAAATAATTAAATATTTGCCTCGAAGCGTTTTGGCCGATGAAGGACTGAATAGTTTACAATGATTTCCATTCATTGGGACATTACAGTAGATCCAGGTAAGGAAAATCAGCCTCATGGCTGAGAAGAAGTCACGAAGATTGCTTCAGTAGCACTAGTAAATTGATTGTACCAAGAGTACTGCAGTTATAATTATTGTAATCAGAGAATGTGAAATATAAATATAACTTTTATAATTACATATATCTGTAAAAAATATTTTTTTCATTGGAAAAAAATAATACATGTAACTAATTTCATCTATGTATTAATCATTTTAAGACCCCGCACTCGTAATGCGAGACACTTGCACGCTAATATTAATTCTGTGTTTTAAATCTATTCAAACTGCTGGTTTGCATTTTAATATATTAAAAAACATTTTCTCATAGGATATACGCGGCTCATCTCAAATATTGTTAGTTTGTGCTTTTTTATTTTCGTTGCAGTGTTTTCCCCCCTAAAAACACTTCCGGTTTCCGAACCAATTTGGAAACTGTAAATGCTCTTGAAAACCAAAAATTGTAACAAAAATCTAAAAAAAAAAAAAAAAAAAAAAAACGAAATAACATTTTTTGACATGGACATCAAGTATCCTATGCAGGAATATATCTTATGTTGAGCCTTGTTTAGTTTTTCTATTTACGCTTTAAATTATGCAAATTACTGCTATCAGATCAGAAAATAAATCCAAAATTGAGCCTCTTTTCCTGCCCCCCCCCCCCGAAGGAAAATCCTGGCTACGGGCCTGCTGATATAATATCAACAATTTAACACTTTAGCGGGCGGTGTCCACAAAAAAGGACACCTAATTTTAAGTCAAAAACTGACAAATGGCACCAAGAATATTTAATTAATTTTTCCCTTTTATAAAGTAAGGGAAAATTAGCAAGTTTTTATTTTGTAAAAAATTCTTTTGTAAATTCTGGTGTCAGTCCATTATTTCATCATTTAAAAGACAGAATTACTCCGCGCCGGAAAGAGTTAAGTATAAAACTTATAGACCGGGAGGCGGCAACACAGGCAATCATCTCATCGAGTTCAGGGCTGAAATTCCAGAATTAGTTAAAACGCAATCGGTCTGCCAAGTCATATCTTGGTGGAAAACACCCGAAAACCCGATTTTAGCGGTTGACTCGTAGGTTTACCATTGTGTTTTTCTGCACCCAAAGGTATGAAAACATGGAGGACTGGGAGCAGGAACACACAATGGTAAACCTACGAGTCAACCGCTAAAATCGGGTTTTCGGGTGTTTTCCACCAAGATATGACTTGGCAGACCGATTGTGTTTTAATATGCGAATCGAGTTTTAACTAATTCTGGAATTTCAGCCGTGAACTCGATGAGGTGATTGTCTGTGCTGCCGCCTGCCGGTCTATTAGTAGAAGGCAATTAATTAAAAATTTTATATCTATTTGCTCATACCGTATAATTTCTATTTTTATTTTTAATTAATGTTAAATTTGATTGTCTGCTTTACGCTAGTTAAATTTGATTGGCTGGCTATCTCTCTTCTGATTGGCTGATGGAGTTTTCAGTCAAATCCCTTACTTTTCTTTCATTCTGTAGTGCAAAAGTACGCCATTTATACTCCCCCCCCCCCTGGCTCCTCTAAGACGTGATATACAACTACTCATATATAGGGAGTGGAGTTGTTTACAACTGGGAATCCCATTGAAACAATCAACTGTTTTTGTTTCTTGGTATAAGTGTATGTCAGGTGCTTGGAATGGTAAATTAATATTTTTATTTATACACGCGACTTTTGGCAAATGCCGATGAAATTATTTCTTTTATTTCGTTGCTATGGTTTATTCTTTTACTTTACTTTTATATTTTATTATCTTACGAGAGTCTGTAAAAATTAATTTTTACGAATAATTAATTTAATTTAAGTTTTCTTTTTAGTTTTTTTTTTAATTTTCCTTAAGGAAAAAAAGTTGGCACCGTTTTGGTTTTTGAGTTCTAAAAAAATGTTGAGTGTTGATGTTTGGTAATCGTCTGTAGTGGAAGATAGTGTTTAGAATTCCGTCACAGGAAATAGAAAGTATATGACGAGAATGAAATAGTGAAAGGTAATATATAAATTAAATTAGATCATCATTTTATTTAGAAACAGTACGGTGATCTATGTATAAGTTAAGTTCCACTATGTTTTGTATATATGTACATGACTGTTCATGTCAACATCTATTCTTTATATTGTCTTCATATTATTTCCAAGAATAGCAGTAAATTCTAATATCGGAAAACGAAATTGGATCATTTAAAATTTACGAAGCTAATTTTTTTTTTTCATTCACAGCAGGTATTAATATTGAAAAAGTGGTGAGAGTAGAATAAAGAAAAAGTCTCTGTGACGACAAATGTCCCAACCCCGTAATCAACAGGTTAAACAAAATATAGAAAAAAAAATGAACCAATTGTTCAATAACTAATACATTTACATCATTACTTTCATAAAGTTTTATTTAAAGATATAATTTTGCCTATTCTTCTCATTTCATTGTATTAATGTTTGTTTTAAAATTCATTTTCACCACTATGATATAATTAAATGTATGATTGAAAAAAACTCATTTAATACATTACAATTCAAAATTGTCTCTATAAAATATATAAAATATTCTTTTCATAGAATTTTAATTATATGCTAATGTAGGTTAAAAATATAATTTTCTTTTTAATTATTTGGTTCAAGTTTTTTTTTTCAAACTGAGACTAATTTCATTTATTCTGTACATACTGTATGGGCTCGGGCCGAATCACAAGGGCTTCACGAACTTTTTCGATATACTCTTCGTTTGATCTTGGAATAAACAAATTACTTCACCCTGAAAAACTTCATTTTATCAATGAGCATTACCGTTTCTTATTTTTAATTTAAGGAGGGCTAAAAATATGAATTTAAGAAAGGTTATAAATATTGCGTATTTTTAGAACCTTTACGATTTACTACAAAATTTTACCACGGTAACTATGTAATTTGATTTTTTTATTCATTTTTTTTGTTTTAATTATTAGCTGACGATTATATTTATTAGCGTTGTTTAAATTCTTTAAGGGGCTACTCCACTCGCGCGGAAACATCCGATCGCTCATGTTAATCCTATGGGACAGTTCTTTTAAAATATCTCGTTAGCATTTCAATTTTTATAAACGATTTTTTTTCTTTTGCATTGGATAGCTGAGGTCGATGTTTACAACCGTCCTTTTTTTATTTTTTCGATTTTTTTCACAGATTTTCTTATGAGGATACTTTTACTTTCGAAACAGCTTCCAAAAGTGAACGTATCGTCATTAAACAATAATAAAAAAAACCCGCAAACAAAATCATAAAAATAAATAACAGCGATTCTAGAGATCAACCTCAACTATCCAATGAAAAAAAAAAAAAAAAAAAAAAAAGTTAAAAAATATTAAAATGCAAAAGATATTTTTAAAATAAACTCTCCCATAAGATTAACATTATCGATCGGGTGTTTTTGAGCGAGCAAAGTAGCCTTTTAATGTATCTCACATTGAAAAAAAAATCTTGTTCTCTGGATAACTGATATACATTTCCCCGTACAGAAATTTAATTTCGTAATAAAATTCACTAGAATAAGCAAAGAGCTAATTTCGATAATACAGTAAAATTCATCATAAAAAATGTCAATGTATTTAAACTACTTTTTTTATGTTCTGGGCAACCAAAAAATACCGAATCTACCCGATTCAGGAGACTCAATTTAAGCGCAAATATAATTTCCTACTGAGTCCGCGAAACCACGCTCTAGCAAACAATATCAATATTAACGCAATAACCAACGCACATTCAAACTCATCTTATTGAACATGATATAAAACTAAGCTACGCGTAGGCGGACGTACTTCACCGCCGGTTCTAGGTTCTCAGAACCCTTGCGGGTGATCCGCCAGGAGGGACACGGTTTACCCGGCGCACTTCACAGGCGGACCCTCCGGCCAAATTGGGGATCACCGCCACCTGTGCATCACTCTCCTACCCCAAATGATTGACCACAAATGTCTTTGCGATTTGCGTTGATTCCCATAACTCTTAAGATGCCTTATGATATATCATGACATTGATCATTGATATATCATTGGTCATGATATTATCATGACAAATAGCAGCAGCCAAACAAGAAACTGGCGATAAGTGTTGTTCATCAGTTATTTCTTTGCGGTTTACAGAGATAGGTAGTAACAAACGTAGAATGTGAATGTATTGGGATATATTGGGATATTCTTTACTTTGGGGTAAGATAGGAGATAATCAGCAGAGGTAGATTTTCTGTTTTGGATGAAGCAGGCTAGTGAATAAATACGTGGTCGGATGAAAGAAGATATTTAAGGACATATTGGTACGGGATATTCGTCATTGTCTGGCAGAGTCAGGGTTTAGATATCGTTATTGCGATATTTAAAAAATATCAATATTTGGCAGATATATTGTACAGAGCCGTAACTAGCCATTCCTGGGCCCTGTGCAAGAATTCGCATTTGGGCCCCTTAATTAATTAGGTTTGGAAAAATGAAAAAAAATACGTCACAATAAATTTTTTTTATTAAGTTTTATTTTAATTGCACTTTTCTGGCTTTCATTTCGGCAAATTCGTTAATAACATCATCATAATTAATATTTTAAACGATATTGTATTCTATTGAAATAATAGACAGATTGGATAAACGTTCTTGTTCGATAGTTGATCGTAAATAATTTTTTATTAATTTCAGCTTGCTAAAATTTCTCTCGCACGAAGCAATAGAAATGGGAAGAGTTAAAAATATTCGAAGGGCGACACTGATATTTGGGTAAGATTCAATTAAACCAAATTCATGAAGAGTCTGTTAGAATATCAAGCGGAGATGAAGTTTGTATGTTTTGTATAAGAGCCGTTACTTCAAACTTAAAACTTTCAATTTCACATGTGAAGTCGTACTTTTTTAAATCTTTGCTGTACTTAATAGCGAGATCTGCAGCCGATTTTTTTAAGTCAGCTACAATAATATGTTGTAAAGACGAGCCATACAGAAAGCAAAAATAATCACAGATGGTTCTTATTTTTTCATAACGCAAATCTATCTGAGACAACAGAGTGTCAAGAACACTGTACATTTGTATTTTAAATAACTCTTCAGCTGTTAATTTACTTCCTTCATCTGATGTTTCATCTATTTCCATTTTCTACACACTTCTTTTCCTTTTATTAAGAAATTCCTTCTCTATATCCATTTTTTCAGCTAAACTTTGTGCTTCCTGGATATTTTGTTCAAAACCTGTATCTCGAAGCCCTTGTAATGAACTACGTAAACCAGCAATTAGTTTTGTTCCAATATCTATTGACAAATCTTTCTGTTGTAATGCTTTGTTTGTTCGATCGATGCATTGTAGAATTTTCTTCCATATAGAAAGTGTACAGATAAACCTATAATTAGTTTGCAGAATCAAACTTTGTGCATTCGATACAGCTTCTGGATTCGAAAAATCGTTTGTAATCATTTGAAGACTTTCCATTACTTCAGGTAATTGTAAATACAGCGCTTTTATTGCTCTGGCCTTTGATGACCATCTTGTATCAGAAAAACTTTTAAGTGATATTTTTAAGCACTTCATTAAAGTTTCCCAACGAATTGTTGAGGACGAGAAAAAATTAAACAACCTCTGCACAGTACCAAAAAAGCAATCATTTCTGGAGTTGTAGATGCACCATGGGCACCGGCTAAATTTAGATTATGAGCTGCACAAGGTACAAATATTGCTAAATCATTAATTTCCAAAATACGTGCACTTACTCCCTTATACTTGCCAGCCATATTGGCACCGTTGTCAAATCCTTGCCCTCTGCAATCCTGAATGTCTAATTTATCAACATTTAGTTTATTCAAAATTTCAGATGATAAACCTTCTCCCTTTTTTTCATGAGATTGAATAAAGTTTATAAAGCTTTCGTCAATCATTACCTTCCCTTTACAGTCAACATGGACATATCTTATAATCTGACTCATTTGCTCTTTTCTTGAAACATCAGGAGTGCAGTCGAATAAAATTGTGTAGTACTTTGCCTTCTTAATTCTGCAGATGATTTCATTTCTAGTTTTGTCCCCAACTAATTTTATTATTTCATTTTGAATAGTGGGGGATAAATAAGACACTGAACCCTTTTTATGCTTTTCAATATGTTCCTTTAAAGTAGTATTATAATGGCTAGCAAATTCAATCAAATTAAAAAAAATACCACAATTTGGATCTCCAATAATTTCATTTGAACCTCTAAGAGCAAGATTATATTTGGCACAGAAGAGAATAGCATCCAATATTATTTTCAATATTTCACGCCATATCATTTTTTCGTTGTTAATGGAATTAATTATATAATCATCAATTGCATTTCCTGATTTTATATTCTTTTCCATTACTTTCCATTTCACGTACGAAATTCGATGTTCCGGAGAATCTTCGTGTCGGGGAATAACCGGATGAAGATGCCTCTAATCATAAAAACCTTTTTGTGTGTCTGAAAGATTATGCGATTTTTGCCCAAAAAGCATGCAAGGAAAGCAAAATACTGCATTTTGATTAACGGAATATAAAATCCATTTTCTTTTAACAGTTTCTCCGTTAATTTGCTTAACATAAAACCAGTCCTTTGTAAATTTTCGACCTGAATTGTCTACTTTTAACGTATTAAAGTTAAGGTTGTCGCCTTGATCTGCACCATGTGAGACAAGAGAAGGTATTAATTTACCAGTAAAGGCAGGGCAGGAATGGGGATCGTTGTAATTAAGCAGTATTTCTTCTGGAACAGTACAGAACATATTTTGTTCGGTATTATCAGTTTGTGAAACAGTACTTTGTGCAGTCTCGTCCTCTTTTGAATTATTATGGGGCAAATGTAGTGAAATACCTTGTGAAACAGCAGAGTATTCGGTAATATCAGTTTGTGAGACAGTACTTTGTACAGGCTGATCTTCTTTTGAACTATTATGGGGCAGTTGTAGTAAAATACCCAGTGAAGCAGCAGAATGTTCGGTATTATCAGTTTGTGAGACAGTACTTTGTGCAGGCTCATCCTCTTTTGAATTATAATGAGGGTATTGTAGTAGAATATCTTGAGAAGCAGCAGATTGCTTTTCTTGCAATGGATCGTTTTTGTTACTCGGAGAATTGTCGTTAATTGAAGGGGTAGATGCCAAATGTAGTGTTTTTATCACCTTGTGAAGTAGTGCTAGATTTGACCTCTTCAACACTTCCTCTATTCTTTGAGTTTTCGGTTTTTAGCCATTTACCAAACTGTTGCGACATTGACTTGCATTCTTCCAATTTTCGTTTCCTTATATTTCTCTTTTGTGCACCTGACAAATGCTTAGACATTTTTAAGCTAGAAAACAAAATATTATTGTTATGTTGCCTGTACAAGTATAAAACTGTTATAACGTACATAAACTACTTTTTGTAGAACGAATGCAAGCGTGTGACGAAATATCACTTGCTTGGATGCCTTTTATTTGCCATATTTCGATGTTTTTTTCCAATCAAACATTTCTCAGAAAATATTAAAAGTCTAAAAATTTGTTACACATGAAATTAATTAATAAAACGTCGCCATAAAACTCAAATGTAAAAGGAATCGCAAAAGGTTTCAAACATTTAAACAATAAATCCTCTCGTTTAAAGCGATGAAAAAAAAATAGAAGCAAATATTTTTTTTTCTACCGCCAGTAGACAATTCTAAAGTCGCGACCATTTGTCTGCTATCCAGATGGATTAGAAGATGGGATGAAGTCTATCAAGCAAAATATAGGAAACGTTTAATTAACGATGTTGAAATAGCAGATAAAAGTCTCCAGACAACAATTTCATTCACAGATTTAAAAATAAGCGAGTAATTTTAGAACTTTTAAATCAAATCAGTTGGTTGATCCAGACAGAAACAGAGCCTTTTTAGAATCCTTCCACGAAACTCTAACAAAAATGGGCCCTTTTAATTATTCCTTTAACACTTAATAAAATAATATATATAATATATAAAATATAATATATTCAATAAAATAAAATATTTAATAACTCCTTTTAATAAAACAAGCGCCTTCACAAAATTTAATAATATAATACATTATATAAAAATAACATTTTCTTGTTTTATAAATTGAGAGACAAGAAAGAAAAAACAAACCTGCATGGACCCTTCAAATTCGATATATGTTTACCTTTAATAAGATTTAAAATAATAATTATAATAATAATAATAATAATAATTAAAATAATAATTCTTCTACAAAAGTTTTTCCAAGATTATATACATAAATATTTTCAATGATTTCACTTACCTTTAAATTCTGGCCTTAACTTCTTTTACTTTGAATAAGAAATAAATAAGAAATACAAATTAAAAATATCAAGAGACATTAGAATTAGATAAAAGAGTAAACTGTGCCGTTATAAAGCATGACCACTTAATAAAATAGATTTCCGTACTTAGTTTCGCTTTCCGCATAAAAAACATAGAGCTCGGTGGAAGCAAAAACAGAATAGAATTCGAGACAGGTTCAATGTTGCCAAATGACTAAAAGTAAACTTTACGTGAAATAAGGAAAAGAAAATACCCAAGTTTTTTTCGAAAAATTTTATTGTTCCCGAACATTTATTTCCCCACGAATTACTTGTCCTCAAAATTTGACAAAACTGGCTTTCGGAAATGAATTTTCTTTCATAAGATTAATGATGATATTTATTGAAATGGTTTGTAGTGTTGGAAAACGAATTCAGCGTACATGTTGCTTCGGATATTTTTTTTTTTTTTTTTTGCGTATCTTGATTTTCGGAATCAATGCTTAATTCTGAAGTCTGCCGATAAAAGAAGGGGAAGGGGGGGGGGTGTCCTGTAATTTAGATTTTTTTTTTCTTCAGTGGTTATCGTTCAATTTTTTCAAAATTTTTAGGAATTAAAAATATGATGTTCCCTTAATCATTTTATGAAACAAAATGCATATTTAATAGTGAAAACGTCAGCCAAATCCAGCGAAATATCCCACTTTTTCCGTCGATTTTTTCTTAGATTTTATTAATTTTTTTAAAAATATTTGTGCTCCTTCGAATGTTTCAAAATTTTTGTAGTAGTTGTAAATCCAGTCTGCCGAGATGCTGTAAAAAAATTGTGTCGAAATAGGGACGTTTATTTACTTTTAATGTAGAAAAAATATCGCTTCCGAGAAGTAAAGTGACCTGCGGTCGTGAATTTTTTAAAAGAGTTAAAATTTTACTATTTTTGAAAACCGATTGCACTGACGACTAGAAGAAAGTATCGGCATTAAGGCATATTTTTTGCTTATCGGTGCCCCTAAAATTGCGACCTGGGGGGGGGGGGGGGTGTAGAACGTTGGCATATTATGGGAAATGTTTACTGCGAAAACGACTCTGTTTTGCAAACATTTTTCAAAGGGCTAACAACGATATTTTTTCGAACTAATTGCAGAATTTGAGACGTAAAGGTACTAATTTTAAGACTGTATCTTTCATATTTCAAATGGTTTGGTTAAAGGAAGTTAAAAAAAAAAAACGAAAAAAAAAAACAGGCATTTGGTAAAAACATAAGCGAAAACACAAGTATACGTTACTGTATTCAAACTATAACCTAGCTAAGTTTGGCAGGTACGTAGGTAAGTTGAAAATATCAGTTCTATATTAATTCGAATGTTCATGTTCGAATTATAGATAAGCAGAGACATCTAGGATCTAAATAACACAAAACTTAACCGTCAATCCGCGCAGTAGAAAGGCAGAAATTTCTTTTTCAATTAAAAAATATAATTTCTTATGCACATCATTTTGGGGGCTCCCTTTCAGATGGGCCCTGTGCGGCTGCACCTGTTGCACCTGCCTAGTTACGGCACTGGGTAACATAATTACGTTTTAGACAGTTTTTTGACTTAGCAGGTGTAATTGTATGGTCTTTTCTTCGATGGACCAAGGAATATTTCCGTTTACACCAGCATTCCGGTATAGGCAGATTTCGTTTTCATAATTTTTACTCTATTTATAAAAATATACTTATTTATGTTATATGTATAGTAAAACCAGTCAAGATGGAACCTGTCTATAAGAGAATTCTGTTTTAAACGGAAGCATTGCATGGTCCTGATATGGATTACCATACATTTAAATTTGCTGAAAATCTATACGAAATGAGCTTTTTCACTGCTGCACTAAAAAAAATCCGTGAAAATACAAGAGATTTTCTGTTAAATTTTACGGATAAGTTTCATTTTTCCAAAACAACAGTACAATTTCCGTAAAAGACATTAGTTCTGTAAAGAAGATTTCAAATCCGTAAATATGCAGAAAGTTTTCCGTAAATTTAATGGATTTTTCCGTATTTCTTATAAAACTGTATAATGTTCGTATTTCTTTCAAAACAATGCCATTTTCGTAAATGACGTTCAAAGGTTTGCGTACAGAAATCGCCTTGTTTGAAATGCGAATTAAGATTGTTGTATTTACTAGAGTTCTTCTAGGATCCAGGTCTGAACCAGTCCTACCCGTGGGCCTATTTTTTTGTCATTAGACTTGGGCCAATCCTGGAACTCATTCTAACCGTGGTTGTGTCTGGGCGGTAATTTTTTGTGAAAATAATAGTGATATTTTTATTTTTTTGTGAAATCTTTAGAAATTCATTTTATTTTCATAAATTACAGAAAAATATTTTTTTAAATCTACTTTTTTTTTCTTTATAGTGCTTTAAATTGTGAATTTTTCACAGACGTTTTAAAATTTTATTTTAACTTTATTAACGTGAGGCAATATTAGGTTATATAAAATAGGTTTCATAAAATATTATCTTTGCCAATTAGCGATATGTATATTGTATTGAACAAAACTGATTTGTCTTATAAATTTGTAAATTAAACTAAAATTTATTATTTTATAAATTATAATTTTTTAACAAAGTTTATATTTTTTTCTTTAAATTTATAAAAGTAATTAATAATTTTTTCTTTACTTTCATAAAAATGAAGTTTATGATTTTATAAAGTTTATAATTTATTTCGTTAGTTTATAATTTTATAAATTAAACTAAATTAATAAGTACAAATTTAAACTTTCCTATCCCAAGGTCATTAATTTCAAAATATTTTCTAAAAATCTATTTTTTTATTTTAATATTTTTAAGGTTTCATAAAATAATATCTTTGCAAATTATCGGTATGTGGGTATTAAACTAAACTGATTTGTGTTATATTCTTGTGAATTAAACTAAAATTTATTATTTTATAAATTATAATTTTATAAAATTCATAATTTTCTCTTTAAATTTATAAAAAATAATTAATAACTTTTTGTTTACTTTATAAAATTATAAACTTCATTTTTATAAAAGTTTATAATTTATTTTGTTAGTTTACAATTTTTATAAATTAAACTAAATTATTAAGTCCAAATCTAAACTTACCTATCCTAAAGTTATTAATTTCAAAATTTTCTCTAAAAATCTATTTTTTCGTTTGGATATTTTAAAAATTATTCATTTTAATAGAACTATACACAAAAGCTCGCAGCAAAGCTTAAATATAATAATTTAATTTATTATCAATATGTTTATTCACATAAGTTTTTAAACTAAGAGATAAAGAAAATTTACTTTAATAGCATGTAATAAATATGTCTGCTTAAGAAAATTATTGTTTTTACTGGAATTGATAAATAAATCAACACACAAATTATTTTAAAAAGTATATGTACTATTGCAAAAAGAAACAATCATTACTGTTAATACAATGTTTTACGCATATAATACATAAAAAATTTAAATTTATCTGTTATAAAGCATCAAATAATAAAGCAAAATATAGAACAATTTTGAAAAGAAAATATTAAAAACATTGGATCTCTGAAAATATCCATCTAGCTAGGAGAACTTCAAGTTATTGCATCATTAAAAGCATCTCAAATAAGTAACAGCATTTGAGTAAGTGACGTGTCCAACTGTAGTGTAGTAGTCTGGCGCGCTCGTTTAGTAAATGGAAGGTCTTGGGTTCGATACTCATCGTGGGAAGTGGTGGTTGCTTATTAAAAACTCGCTCAGAAATGAACGGAAAAAAAGAAGCGTATCTATCCCTTATAAGATGTTCCTTGAGAGATAAGTTTTTTTTTGGTCTTATAAAATTTATTTTGACGACATAAAAATTTCTAAAAAATACGAAAGATATCTGTTATAAAACGGAAATTTAAAAACGGATATTTCAGAAATCACGGAAAATTTCCTGGAATTTACGGAATTTTTTTTCCGTTAAAATACGGAAATAGTACTGGCGTCTCGATTGCCAGTACAATTTCCGTTATTTTCAGGAAATTTTATTTTTACAGTGTGTTTTGCGATTCCGTCTTAACAAATTTTATTCTAAATACAATAAAACCCATGAGAGCGTAACCCCTTTACAACAGAATCCTGTCTCGAAACGAAAAAAGTTTCAGGATCCAAACGAAACGAACAATACATCTTATTGAGGTAGTGGATCTAAGAGCTATAATTAATTACACTTCCTTAAACGGAATATGTGTATGTGCAATAGAAGTATTTCGAGTAACTTTAAGGATATAGGTATATCTTTATCAATTTCTTAATTTAAAAAACACCATGCGTAAAATAAAGCAAATTTCAATCTCTGTAGTTGCAGCTAATATTACAATGAAGTTGCATTAATATTTACCAGTGGAACAGATTTTACAAACACTATGATATAAAAAATTGAGCACATACGGAAGAATTAAATGTATTTAAATCAAGTTTTATATACAGGGTGTCCACGAAAGGACTCCCTGATTATAAAATTAAATAACTCGGAAGAGGGGATCGATAGAAGAATGAAACAAGTAGTATGTTTATTTTGAAAGCCATAAGAATCTGATATTGAAGTTTAAAAATTAGTTAAAAATTTTGTCGACAGGTGGCGCTGTACGTCGTAGTCGCAGTGCAAAGTCCTAGAAATAGGCTGCAAACTGTTCTTTGTAAACAGATGTTGCAATGACATCACAATCGATTCAAAATAGGAACTTTTTGCATCACTAAGATTGCGCAAACGAAGAATTAAAGAGGGGTGACTGAAAGTTTAATTATTCGTTCGAGCCATCTTAATAATACAAAAAGTGCACATTTTGAATAAGTTGTGATGTCATTGCAACCACTGCATGCAAAGGAGAGTTTTCAGCCAAATTCTTGGATTCTGTACTGCAACTGCAGCATATAGTGCCACCTATCAAGAAAATTTTTAACTATATTTTTAACTTCTATATGAAATTTTTATGGCTTTCAAAATAAACATACTATTTGTTTCATTCTTCTATCGATCTCCTCTTCCGAGTTATTTAATTTTAAAATCAGGGAGTCCTTTCGTGGACACCTTGTAACATGGGCATTTGCTTACATTAAAGTTAGGATCAAATGGTTAAGTTTATAACAGCAATCTTTATTTTCCATTTCTTGTAATTGAATTAAGAACTTCTGCTGTAATAGGTACTGGAAAATAAGCTGGCATAGGTGCCAATCCCGTCAGCCGTTGATTCCCATGGGAGTTTCTAAGATAAGGTTTTATTCTCTAAGAAAAAGATCTTGCAATGTCGGCTAAGAAACCAGTAATGTAACAAACACACACAGCAAATGTAGTTGATGTTGGGGAAAATAGTTTGGTTACAATTGTCTAAAACAGTCATAATTCTTCTGGGTTTGTCTGTTTCAAGTTTCGCCGGTTTTGATACCAAACTAAATATTCGGCCTCAATAGTTGTTTCCGATGTCTGGTCGAATTAAAAGATGTTAATTTTTTGTAAAAATTTTATTTGGAAGTATTAGGTTGTGTAAAAAATAATGGTCATTTCTTTTATTTCATTTTTCAACAAATTTATTTTAGATGCATGGTTGTAAACAGTTTTAGAACATACTCCAATTTCAGCAGCAAGCTCTCGGACTTTGGTACGTGGATTAGCTTCAAATACTTTCAAATACTTCAGATACTTTCAATTTCTCATTTCTAATAACGAAATGTCACCCACGACCATCTTCATATTCAAACCTCTCATTGCCACTTTAAAATTTCTGGAAGCAATGTTAAACTGTACGTCCACGAGTCGTACTTGGTTCAAATGTAAAGTTAAATTCAGACGTTTTTCTCCGGGAGGTATTTCTGCATCTCCGGAAGGGGCAATGTGGAGTTCCAGGGGGTTCTCTTTTAGACCATTAATAAACATAAAATCACAAATCTACCAGGGAGGAGGGCATTTTGATGCTCCAGGGAATGCTTCTCCTGAATTCAATGCTGTAGCGTAGTTGATATAAAAGCCGTTTTCACTGTTTTTTAAACCATTTGAATTCCTACAACAAATTGTACGAAATTCTTGTAACTGCTTTAAATATTCCTGTACAATAGCGAAAAAGAAAATTATAATATTAAATAAACAGATAAAAATCTGTCCTTCAAAATAATATGCAACAACGTGATATTCCATTAACAACTTATTAAAAATTATTCGGGTTTAAAAATTCAATAGCAAAAATCGGTATTATTTTGTACAAACCCAGAACATCAGAACCTTTCAATGTCCCTCTGCTCTTTTTCTAACGATCAACGAGACCAGAAATAAAAGTATCCATCCAATCAAGGAAGAAACAATGATCTCCTGAAATGTTCTTCAGGTTTGTCATGAGATGTATTAGTCTTCTTTATTTGATCTGATGGCCAACTCTAAACAAGGAATGTGTGTGGCTAAAGAAAGTTGTGTCAAAAGTTTTCTTAAGCGAAAAATTTTGCTCTCTTGAACAGGCCGGCAAAATTTTGAATACCAGTCTCCTGTTCATTGCTCTTGCTTATTGATTAGCTTAAAGTGCATAAAGCTGAAAAATGACCTCATCAACATATTTTACAGCAGAAGACAAATCACATTCAAATTTTTGCAGATATTTTGAAAGTGGCAATGTAATGTTGAATAAAAATTCACAGATAACCAGCACTAGAATAAAGTTACTTTTTTAAATTACGGCGGTTTACCAGAAGATTTAAATTAATTGATAATATTACTCGATATAAAATTATAAAATGAACTAAGATAAGGGTCGCCAAACTCTGATGAATGTGCCGTTATTGCATTCGTGTAATCTCTTCTTTTCACGTAAATGTTGGCAACAGTTGGTCTCATCGAAGTCTCTGTTGAAGAAATTATGCGTTTAATCTAGTTACAGTAAAATCTGTGAAAATGGAATCTCTGGGGATCGGTAACAAATTCCGTTGAAGACCGATTTCCTCCTTAACAAGTACACTTGTATAGTTAACCTATCCTTCCGTCATCGGGATCGTGAAATGTTTCATTTACGGAAGTATTTCGTGTTCATAGAAAACCTGCCAAGAAGGAATAATACTGAAAAAAGCTCCATTTTAGATAAGTTTCAAGTCTTAGCAGGTATAAATATAGTGTTGATTTCGTTCCGTTTAAGATAGGTCATATTCACAGATTTTACTGTAATACGTCTATGCTTTTCAGAGGTATACTATAGAATGGATACGTTTTAACGGTTTTAGAGAATACCTGGGAAAATGGAACGTTTCTATAACGGAAACCTGTCATAAACGGAAAAATTTCATAGCCCCGGCGAAAGACATAACTTTAAATCATACCTGATAAGACGAACACCTGTCTAAAGCAAAATTTTCCATAGGTTCTTTGCGATTTCGTCTTAGCAGATTTTACTATTGTTGTATCCATGATTCAGTAAACCAGTTTTTCGTTCGGGGCGAGGGGGACGGGGGGTCCGGACCCGCTGGACCCCCTTCCTCCTTGGCTACGTCACTGTGTGTGTTTACACAGGATATAATTTTTTGTCGTTTTCAGCTATAAAAATAGGCGTGCATTATACAGGAGTAAATACAGTAGATCAAATAAATAAATAAATTGAAATATGCATATATATATACTTGGATCTTTATTCGGTCTGTAAAAAATTAATTGCCTTTAATTTCGTTAATGTTACGCAGGGCTGAAGATGACATTGAAATGGAAAAATTCAGATTGGAATAATCTATCTCCTGACTCTACTGCACTTACAGATCCTAAGCATCGTGTCTACTACGTTGTTTTTCACAATCCAGCTGAACTCGTCAATCCTTTTCTTCATGGAACTAAAATACAGGATCGAAAACATGTCAAAATAAAGGTGTCAGAGGCAAGTATTTATTTTTTTTTTCGTATTATTAAAAGTAATACAATCCATGTTAAAAAAAAAAAAAGAAAAAAAAGAGAGAGAGAGAGAGAGATACACTCACCTTTATTCGCAGATCGCTTACAATAAAAACAAAACAAAATTTTCATTAGACTTCGAATAATATTTTTTTTTTTTACAATATGAATGCAATTTTTGAAATAGTAACTGTCTAAATAATAATAAACCTACCAGTTTTGTTTTTTCAAATAGTAAAGAATCAATTTTGGTACCATATTTGAGATTTTTCAATCAAGGCAGCCCGGAAAAAAAGTATAGTTTATTTATTTATTTTTAAAAATCTTTATAGAATTATAAACGAAAATATGTTAGGCTTTATCCATAAAATTTAGAAAATTTAAATTAAGGTATCACAGAAAAACTTCCACTGTCATAGAATCATTAACCACAAGAATTGTATAAAAAATATAAATATAAAATAAACTAATTTTATTTAAAAGAAAGTTGCCTATAAAATTTCTGGTTGCTGTTTACTATTATCTTGTATGGGATTGAATGATAGCAGGAACTCTTTCGACAAGTGGTTCTCAACTTTTTGGTCACTTCTCACCTAAGCATCTCTAAAATCATGATTTCCCATCTATGTTACGAATAATTCTTGTTACTTAAAAAGGGGACTTTTATTCACATGGGTAAACCTAAAAATGTATTAACAATAACAAGTCACTTTGACATTATTTTAAATTATCAAACAGCTAACATTTTTTATCACAAATATGTTTTCAACATAACTAACAGAAAAAGGCAACGAAGCCACATGTGTTCGCATTTATATCTAAAAAAATTGTTGTTGCTTGTCAACTTACCACAATGTAAAGCTGAAAATTAATTTTTTTTTTACAAGTAGTCACTGGCCATATTTCTTTTCGTCACATGTTTACTGGCTGATAGTTACTTTTAAGTAGCTTCCATTAGAAAATTAAAAAGCTACCTATTGCAGCCTTCCAGACGTATACTTTTTGATAAATTCGATTAAAAAAATGCCTTGGTCGGTATTTTTCATTAATAGAAACGTTTGTCATCCTGGTTAAGTGGATCTCACCGTGCTTAAAGCAAAAAAGATAACCGATAATGATGCATTTGTCTATCAATCCGATTTTTTTTTTTTTTTTTTTTTTTTTTTTTAAATCTTTGGTAATTTTGTCTGAAATTATTTTTTTTTTTAATCCTCTTATAATCTAAAATTACTTTGTGATTTGAAAGATCACCAGTTTGTAAAAATTGATTTTTGGCATTTTCTCTACTGATTTCTTTAAAATTTAAAAATATCTATTTTTTTTTTTTTCAGTTTTTATAAAATATTTCAGTTAAAGTTTTAATAATTATTTATTAAATTTCTATACATTTTCTTGCAATTTTTTTTTAATTTTTGATACATAATATTATACTTGTTACAAATTGAGGTTAGAACTAGCTTTTAATAGATACCTTGCTAAATATCTCTTGTGACACCAATATCCCTCAGAATTTATTTTTTCCGTATCTGTCTCCATTACAAAAGGACAAGTTTAACATGTTTGTGGCTCTTGAGAATGATCAATATTTTGATAACTCAGGTGGGGAGAAATTCTGGCAAATTTTCTGTACGCAATAACTAAATTCTTATTTTATCAAATACTTAGCATGCTACGCCCGCTGCGCTGGGTCGTTTTTCTAAATGTACCTTAAATGAAACGAAATGACTTTGTATGTTAAAGGAATGTGGATCTTCACCTACAGATGCTACCTTAGTAAATATTTTCAAACGAATCATATCAATGGATTTGAGCATGTATTTGAAAGCAATAGGGACGTTCACCTGGATTTTCCTTCAATATTGCTGTAAACGATGTGAAACGATGTGTTATATTATATCATACAATGGTCAAAATATGGGCTAAAAGAAGCAACTCATTTAGTTGATCATTTATAGTAGAGTTTGGTAGGGAAATGAGGCCATTATGAAATTATGACAACAGGAACTAACATGTTCTCTAGTCAACATATTACTAAAAGAAAAAGCATTACAATGATTGCATAGATTGACCATTGAACTTAAATACTGTTCGGGTGATTCATTTTCGTCTGTAAGTTCTTGAACTCCGTCCCTCTTTCTTGTCTCCATGTGAGATTCTGGTAACGTAAGTACAATATCACTCTATGTTGCGTTATACACTGCTCAAAACAATTAAAGAATATTTGAAGTTTTATATAAAATAAAGATATAAACGAAATTTTTTTTGCCGAAAATAGAAGAAGAGAATCACAAATGCAAATTTTTCTGGTTTTCAAACTGTGGAGTACCCATATAGCACCAAAGCTCCTGAAAACCTCCCCAGGAGTTCCAATTCATCCCAAATTCCTCCTGAAACTGTAATGACGCTATCAGGCGTTCCTGGGGAAGATACTTTAATCACTTCCCCAGGACTGATCTCCCAGATCCCTCCCAGGGAGCAAGCTCCTCAGGACTGATCTCCCAGATCCCTCCCAGGGAGCAAGCTCCTCAGGACTGATCTCCCAGATCCCTCCCAGGGATCAAGCTCCTCGGGATGATATTCCCAGAGAAGTACCTAGGAAGAGACGGTGCTGGTGCCATCTCATGGGTGATTTTGACACTAAAATAACTTATTAAAATTTTTTATAAAAAAAAAAATATTTGATTTGATTTGGTTCCATTTTTTAATTAATAAAGTTTATATTATTATTGGATTTATTTTATTTCCTAAGCACATCTGGTTATTGTTTAACTTTTAATTATTATAATATTTAATTATCCTTATTTAGATATATTTTTAATTTATAAAATGCAATCAAAATGTAGTTAAATAAATAATTAAAATAAATTAATCTTTAAATATAAATTGAAAATTTATTATTTATTTTATTTCTGATCTTTTAAAAATTAACTTATATATTAATTCATTTTATCATTACATTCATTAATTATTTTTTCTGAACTTTCAACAATTACTTATATATTTTTACTGTTACTTTTTCATCTAACTAATAATTTTACATTGATTTCACTTATATACTTTATTAGTTTCTATAGAAATAATTTAATTTTAAATATAAAACTGATTTACTGTCTCCTAATAAATTATTTTTATTTTCAATTATAAGAAATCAGAATTATTTTTTTCGAAACACGAAGTTTAATATATATTTGTATAGAACCATATTTTATAAATTAAGGATTACAGATACCTAGTAAAAATTATTTCTTCTGATCCTTTAAATATAGTCTTATACATTGAATATATTATTATTATTTGTATTAAATAATTAATCATTTCATATTAATTTGAATTATATATATAAATAATTTTCAGATCAATATTTAATTTTAAAATATAAATTAGATTTTTTTTTTTTCGCTGACCATTTTAAATTATCATATATATATATATATATATATATATTATTTCTAATAAATGAGGGTTTTTTTCCCGTAACCGTAAGAAATCAAAAGGAATCAAAAATTTGTTACAAATAAGGGTTTTATCAACAGTTTAATATATATTTACGTATTTGTATCTATTCAGAATTTGATAGTTAATAGATTAGAGATAAGCATTTTTAAATTAAACAATCTATTTAAAAAAATCTTATTTCGATTGTAAAAGTTAATTTTCATGTAAGTTTCAAAATTGAATCATATTTAAGTCATATCGAGCATATTTACTTTTATTATTATTCTTCTATTAATATTTTTTCTGATCTTTTTAAAAATTACACATATATTTGTGTATTTTATTATTACATTTTCAACTAATTAATAATTTTATATTTATCGTCATTATCAAATCAATAATTTACTTTCAAGTCTAAATTATAACACCAACTTAGAGATTACATGCTCTATTGAAATGGCACATTTGGTTTTAAAAAATACAAACATACCCCCCCCCCTCCCCCCTGAATAAGAGTTTTGCTTGAAAGACTTTTTTTTAAATATACATTCTTACAAAATCGGGTTAAAGATATAAATTCGTGCTGATTATTATCACGGACCTGGTCAATACCACTTGTCTCATTTAATATACTTTATATATGTGTTGGTAATGAGCATATGTTCGCTAAATGATGTCAATTTTTAATTATGTATGAATTTTTATGAAGCGCCTGTTCTGGAGGTTTTACCATATTAATTTTATTTTATTTTTTAAATACAAATTAGTTATTTTCTATTACCTTTTTCAAATTACGATACATGGTATATATTTTTTAATTCTTAATAATGAAGGTGAAATCTCAATTTAGTGAACTTAAGAAATATTAACAACATACAGATTCAGAAAATATAAATAAATATTTATCTTTCTAAATAACAAATATTTCTCCAAAATTTAAAACTGAGTTGTGTTTTGCTTTAGTTGTTAAAACTTTCATTTAAGAAACCTATTTTATATTTGGCAAACTTTTTAGTTTAGGATATTTATAAAAGATTATTTTTCGTGCAAATTCTTCACTCCTGTTAATATACGGTTATTATTAGTTATGTATCTTAGGGTGTTTCTCAAATGCAAGGAAATACTTCTATCCAGATGTCAAGAACGATTATATAATCAGCTACAAAAGTCCCATAATGCAAATATGTTTAGTCAGGTAAGGGTAGAATTTTAACTACAATAAGAACATGAATAGTACTGAGCAACCTCCAATTCCTTTTGATGGATGAAGAATGGATATGTATGCTTACTGGAATGCATGCAATACTTGCAAAGAAAAGTAGTTGAAAGCATGGAACTTAGTTCCATGGTTGAAAGGAGAGAAACTTTCTTCTTCCCAGAATAAGGAGTAAGCTATTTCAAATTTAGCTTTGATATAACTAAAATAAACAATTGTCGGTACAATAGAAAAATAATCTTTAAAGCAGTCGACCAATGATTCTATAAAAGACAAAAGTATTTCTTTTAAAGGATTTCCTTGTTTAGAATTTTTACACAATACTTCGTTGACAATCATAACAAAGAACTCAAATTTTATGTCAAAGTATCCGTACATTTAGGCATTTTAAATCTCCTGAAATATTAGTTTTGTTAGCTAAAATGAAATTATATTTCAATGAAAAATAGTGCATAATGAAATTTCTATGTATTGAATGTTTTCACAGGATTTCAAAAGATCACTAAATGGAGATTTAATTGTAAACTAGTTTTATTTATTACAATAAGAAAAAAAAACATTTTTGTTACAGACACAAATTTTATTAACAGTACTTTTTTTCATATTTAAGTAGTTACAGATATACAGTAGAAATGCCCATACTTTAAAAATTAAGAGCTAAACAAATATTATTGTCATTTTAAACAGCAGTTTCATGTAGGTAATTGGAAATTAAACGATGTATTTATGTATCTTAGGGTGTTTCTCAAATGATCTGCTCAACAACGTGAAACTTTCTGACACATCTTTTGACTTATTTTTAAACGCAAAGACATAAAATTGGCTGGCCTGACTATTGAATTGATTTGAGATTGAAATGAATTTTCCATTTTTTGATAAATAAATTACTTATCGGGTTATATGTGATTCATGTTACATGACGACACGTTTTTCTCCTTTCTCGTGCTACGGCGTCGAAAATTTAGCTCAAAACACCGACTTTGACGGTATTTTCTGAAAGATCTTCTGTCTTTACCAAAAAAATGGAAAACATCTTTTGATTACAAAGTTTATAAATAAGAACACCTGCCAATTTCAAGCGTTTCCGAACAAAAATAAACTAAAAAATATGTCATAAAGTAGCCAATTTGAATTTGAGAACAGCCTAGCATGCATAAACTCAGAAAAGCTTTTATAGATATATCGTTTAGCAACTTGTAATATGGTAATATCAATATTAGAAATCAAATTGAGTTTTGCTTATTCTAATTCTAAATTTAAAATTATAATATTTCTAATTTAAAAAAAGTGCATTTTGAATTTGTCTTTCAATTTTTGGTTCATAAAAACGTCAATTTTTCTCTTACTTTGTTTAATTGTGATTATTTATAATTTATAATTTAATTTATTTAATTTTAAATATTTTTATTTAATTGGCCCCTTTATCATAGACCCCTGACCCTGATATATGTGGCTCCTAACTAAAATGATAAAACGTATTGTTGTTGCAAATGATAAAACACCCCTTCCCTTTTCCCTTTTATTGTGATGCCGCGTGGGGAATTCGGGTCAAAAAGATGACTTTCACAGTATTTTCTAAAAGATCTGCGTTTACAAAAAAATAATAATAATAATAAATAAAAATAAAAAAAAGGAAAACATTTTTCTAGTATTACATAGTTTCTAAATAAGACCACCTGCCAATTTAATGCATTTCCGAACAAAAACGAGTTAAAAAATGTGTCAGAAAACAGCTCCTTTGGGTTTGAGAACAGCATTAAATAATTGATACGCTTTTTTTCTAGTTATCAATTTAATATTGTATTGAATATATATCAAAGGGTATGCATCTTTATTTGCAATAAAAGTTACAGAATTCGTGCTATACGAAGCATAAAAATATGTATGTTTTCTATTTACTGACTCTCATAAGAAGAGAAAGAAATACATGAATACCGTATAAACGATTCAGGTACAACGGCCGTGTAGCGTAATCACTAGAGCGTGTTTCTTGTATGCGTAAGTACTCAGGTTCAAGTCAAGTCGGCGGTAAGAAAGTTTATTCCGTAAAATCTGTATCATAACTGTCATGTGATTCCGTGTGCGTGATTAATACAAGTAATGTGTATTATGTAAATTTTTAAAAGATAATGTTCGTATTTATTAATTTAAAAAAAAATAAATACTTTTTACATTAAGTCGAATAATAATAACTTCGTTTGTTTTTTATGCACATTAAGTGACCCTGAAGTCTCCCAAATTCCTCCGGTATTACTTCCTGAAATCTTCCCTAGAACAACCTGAGGAGGAACCTGAAGGAGGTCCTGGGGAGCTCCCTGGGATGCTATGAGGCGGACATTTTCGGTTCCTGAGGACCTCCTGATGACAAATTTTTGCATCCTCAGGGATGCCTGGAGGATGAATGTCAATCTTCCTGGGGACGTCCTAGGGAAGCACATGTGCTATATGGGTATGCAAATTTTGAGTTCGACGTCAAAAACGTTGCTTCAGCGGCAGCGAATGAAATTTGACTTAAAACTGGATAAAAGAGAATGAAGACAAGGATGATCGGCATTCAGTGATTGCTTTGTTTCGATGAGTACGATGTCTCAGCGAAGTCATTTGACAGATTCAGAAGCTTGGAGAATTGTTGGTAGGTTAGAAGGGGGCCAAACTCAAGCCGAAGTATCGCAAGCCATTGGAGTGTCACAAAGTGTCATTTCCAGGATCTGGAACCGTTTTTTGGAGAGTGGATGTGCAGGCCGAAGACCAGGGCAAGGTCGTAGACGGGCAACAACGCCCAATGAAGATCGGTATTTAGCGTTAACAGCTCGGAGACACCGAAACATGAACGCTACTCTTCTCCAACAACACCTTCGCTCGGCTACAGGCACCACGATTTCAACTCAGACTGTCCGAAACCGGCTCCATGCTGTAGGTCTGTATGCTCGCCGACCGATGTTATGTGTTAGATTAACATCAAGGCATCGTCGCGACCGCAGGGAGTGGGCCACCGAGCATGTCAACTGCAGGAGAAATGAATGGAGCAATATTCTGTTTTCTGACGAGTCCCGTTTTTCTGTGCATCCGGATAATAGGCGTATTTTCATCTGGAGGGACCGTGGCAGTAGGAATAATCCTGCGTTCGTGCACGAAAGTGTCAGATTTGGCGGTGGAGGAGTGTTGGTGTATGGTGGCATCTCCATTGACGGGCGCACTGACCTCTACATCATTCGAGATGGAGCTCTGACTGGTCGCCGATATAGGGATGAGATCCTCAGACCTATTGTAGTCCCTTACGCTGCAGCAATCGGAGATAACTTCCTTTTAATGGACGATAACTGCAGGCCACATCGTGCAAACCTGGTGGAGGATTTCCTTTTCGAGGAAGGAATCGTTCGAATGGAATGGCCAGCGTGTTCTCCAGACATGAATCCAATCGAGCACGTTTGGGACGCTCTAGGAAGACGAGTTTCTGGCCGCCAACAACCCCCACAAACTCTCCAAGAACTGGAAAGAGTTCTTCTGGAAGAGTGGGGCAGAATACCCCAACTCGTCATTAATAGCCTCATTGAGTCCATGCCTCAAAGGTGTTCAACGTTGCTGGCCGCCCGTAGAAACCATACCCCCTACTGAAAATGATTTTCTTTGAAGAAAACACCTTTCTTATTCTTTTTTTCTCATATGCACAAATTGTGTTTTTTTCCTTTTGTACACAAATGCGCAATAAAATGCATTTTTTTCTGCCAAACATGTGTAATTTATTCTCATATAACCTACTATGTCTGTCGACCATGTATCAATCAGCTAAAAAGTTTCCCAGATACAAAATCCACCTAAAACTGCAATATCCTTTAATTGTTTTGAGCAGTGTATTTCGCAATATACGTGCTCTTCTGGCAAGTCTACTACGGTTTTTCATCTTTCAATTCCAGCAGAGTAAATGCAGTGAAAATTGTAATAAATTGTTTGCACATAAAGAACAGCGTTTAACTTTCATATTTAAAAAAGTCCTTCCGGCCTGTACCGGGAGGAAAAGGTAGCTTTCCTATATCTTCGTTTTAAAATTTTAGCTAATGTTACACGAAAACAGCAAGTTAAAATGCAAAGAAACGTTTACAAAAGATTCGTTAATACTGAATTTGAATAAGAAATTCGCCAAATTATTGAGCAATAGCCAAATTGGCTTCATTTATGAATACTTATTTTGGTCGCCAAATTTGGCGATATTTCGCCAAATATCGTCAATTTTGCCAATTTTGTCGCCAATGTCGCCAATTTTGGCGCTAACGGATATGAATATATATTTTTATGCGTATGATTGGAAAATTATTACAACAATGAAAGAAAATAATTTGCGAGTAATCGCGTTAATGTGCTGTTTTGTTTCAAAATGTCAGCCACCCTAGAATTTCAAACTGCTCTATCTCAGCCATTTTTTGAGATAGAGGTAAACCAAAAAATGCTCTGGAATCCTTGTATAAAGGCCTAACACGTAATTGAAAAATAAATTTGAATATTTAATTTTTTTGTATATTTATTTTAGTTTTAAATTTTTAAATGGACGCCATCTTGAAACAAAATGGCGGACCAAGCTGGCCAACGAACGCGGTCGAGACATTGGTTAGCTTAATATACACAATTAGTTTCATCAAAATTGATTTATAAATACGAGCGTTATCGTATGACATATTTCAGATATATATATATATATATATATATATATGTATATATATACATGGATATATCTATATATATAAATCAACATTTGAACGGAGGGTGGTTTTGGGGTCTGGGGGTCATGATCGGTGAAAATATATTGAAATTTTCCGGAACTGCTTTCCTCCGAACGGCTGCAATAGGTAGCTTTATACTTTTTTGTATTGAAAGCTACCTAAAAATGGTGAAACATAAAAAAGCGAATTTTTAAAGCTGAATATGAATAAAATTAAAATAACGCCATTTTCACTGTCTTTCCATTTTTTATACCAATAGCATTCGTATAACCGTTAATCTGACAAAAAAAAAAAAAAAAAAAAAAAAAAACAATGATTAACTCTGATCGAAGAATAAACCTCTAGTTTGTATCCAATAAAATCTTCCTAATCTTCCATAATCTTGCCGATATCTAAGTTTGACGTCAAACATTAGAAGTGCTTGAAACGATATGGTTACTAATGTACCAGAGTTAGTTACAAAACGAAGTTCTTTACGCGCCAAGCTATGTTCCATTAAATAATGTCAAATTACAGTTAATTCAATTATAGATCCTTCATTAACAAAATTCCATACCTTAAATAAAACTGACAATGATAAAGTTAGTTATGCAAAATGTTTAGTAATATTATTTTTGGTGAATACTTAAACCGAACATTTTTTTTGCATTTCTCTAAAGAACATAATAACACGCAGAAAAAAATTCATTTCTCACTATGTTTAGCTGCTAGGAATGTGTGTATGTCGAAAAGGCTTTATAATGATCGAAAAATTCTCTAATCAGACTTTCAGGTACTCGTTTTTTTCTTATCCAGCCTGAAATGATAAATCGACAAATATTATTTATTCCATTCGCCACCATTGACTTTACAAAGTTTTTCCGTACATTGAAAGCACCAAAACAGTGGCTGCGATGTTCTGCGCTCAAAGCTGGCATACGGGAAGTGCTGGGTTCAAACCTCTGTCGCGCTCGTTGATCTAACCGTTCGGAGTTTTCCGTGGTTTTCGTCGGACCTTGCCGTAAATACGGGTTAGGATCCCTTAGAAAGACCCGCACGGAGGGCACTCCCCCCAGGGTCTATATCTCTCGTGTAGATAATCGGCCGTCATAAAATCAACCAACCGTGCATTGGAAGCATGGTTTTTTGGTAAAACTTTGCTTCATAATGAGAAAAACCGATAAATTTAGCAATCGCTAATTTCAAAAGTCGTCTAATCTTCTGTAATCTGAATCGTCGTCCAGAGTAACCTTCAAACATAAACGAAACATCCAACAATATAGTAAAAATGCCTACTGGCAGGTGACCGGAATACAATTAGTCTAATGTCTTTTAAAAACCTTCCTGAAAGAAGGGAAGATATGCAGAAAAAACTAAAAAAGAAATGACGAATCAAAAAGAGCATCGAAAATTTACTTCAGCAAACAATTTTTATTGCAAAATGTAGCCTTTTGCGATAGTAATAACGCATAAAGACATACATCTCTTTAAGAATATTCTTTGGTTCCTAACTTTTGAAACAGTGAATATTTCTATAAGTGAAATTGGCGATATATTAAAAAAATAATAAAATAAAAATAAAAGAATAGACAATATTCGCTTGTCTGAGTTCGAGGCTATAAAAATAATATGTTTGGTGAAAACAAACCGGCATGTTTCCGTAGTAAATTTTTAAATGTGTAAAATTTAATTTTTTTACAATATGTGTTAGAGTGGCAGACATTCAGTAAAATTTAAATATTTGATCCCATATTCATAACAATAACTGCTATTTATATAATTTGCATTTGAATATAAAAATTTACTCCAATAAATTTTTTAACCAAAAATTGAACCGACTTCAAAAACTACTACAAAGTAAAAAATAATTTTTTTTTTAGGTAATAGTTAATAAGAAATTAAATTAAGAGCATTGTATTTACCATGCATATTATTATATATTTATGTACATTAATTTGATTTTTTGGAGTCGGTGCCAGCCAAGCCAAGTACAAAATTCAAAACAAAATATCCAATATAAATCGTAACACGCGTATAAATTATATCTACATAAATACGAGACAATAAAAACTAGTCGGATGTGCCAATCCCAAAACTTTCTTCTATCTCAGTCATGTTAATACTTCAAAATTCGCTATCACATCGCCAATAAAATCAATATTTTTCGTCATTCTGTTGTACGTCAGCTGCTTGCGAATCGTCGGGTTACAGGGATGTGAACAATCGATGTATACTAAACTACGAAAAGTCCTTCTGGCTTGAACGATAGGAATAGATAACCTCCCTATTCCTTTGTTTTACGATTTTAGCTAATTTTACTGGAAAACACGAAGGTAAAATGCGTGGAACCTAAATAAAGAAGACTCAATCCCAGTTCTCGTCAACATTGAATTTGAATGAGAATATCGCCAAATTAGTCCTCTACAGCCAAGTTGGCTTCATTTATGGCAACTTACTTTGGTCGCCAAATTTGTCGATATTCCGCAAACTGTCGCCAAGTTTGGCGATAATTTGATGTTGGCGAATATAAATATATAGTGATAAGCATATAATAGGATTAATGGTTACAACAATGAAAGAAAATTTGCCGAAACCATGTTAACTAAAACTCCTAAATTAAACCCGTTTATGGATGAATTCTGCTGTCTTGTTTGAAAATGTCAGCCACCCTAAAATTTCAAACCGCTCTATCTCAGCCATTTTTTTAAGATAGAAGCAAAACAAAAACTGCTCCGGATTCTCCGGATCAAGGCCGAACATTTAACGAAACAAAGTTTTAGGATTTCTAATTTTTTTTAATTTGCACATCTTTTTTAATTTTAAATCTTTAAATGGCTATCACAGCGCCCTCTTTCGTCGAAATATCCCCAAATTCTGACAGAACCTGCTTGCCATAGCCAAAAACAGAGAAAAAATTTTTGTTCAATTTGAAGCATAATATCATACACTTTTAGATGGTACAATAGTGAAAATGGAACAAAAATATCGATCACAGCGCCCCCTTTGTCGAAATATCCCCAAATTCTGATAGAGCCTGCTTGCCATAGCCAAAAACATAGAAAAAAAATTTGGTTCAATTTGAAGCATAACATCATACACTTTTAGACGGTACAATAGTGAAAATGGAACAAAAATATCGATCACAGCGCCCCCTTTCGTCGAAATATCCCCAAATTCTGATAGAACCTGCTTGCCATAGCCAAAAACATAGAAAAAAAATTGTTTCAATTTAAAGCATAACATCATACACTTTTAGATAGTACAATAGTGAAAATGGAACAAAAATATCGATCACAGCGCCCCCTTTCGTCGAAATATCCCCAAATTCTGATAGAGCCTGCTTGCCATAGCCAAAAACATAGAAAAAAAATTTGGTTCAATTTGAAGCATAACATCATACACTTTTAGATGGTACAATGAAGACACACAGACGGACAGACGGACGGACGGACAGACGGACAGACGGACAGACAGACATTTTGTAAAAACATGTTTTTCGGAATCTCTGACCTCTAAAACGTGTAAATCCGTTGAAAACCGGAAGTCGAAAAAAATTTCGATTACAATACTTTCTTCTATTATAGATAGAAGAAAGTAAAAAAAATACATATAACTCATCAAATGGTAGAAAATACAATGATTTAAATGATTAACTAATTTCCAAAGCAATGTTTGTCTACATATAGTTGCTAATCTCATTTGAAAATATACATGTATAACGTCAGATGAAATGTTTAAAAATAGTAATATGGCTTTAACTTGTCTTGGCTGGCACCGACTCCAAAAAATCAAATTAATGTACATAAATATAATAATATGCATGGTAAATACAATGCTCTTAATTTAATTTCTTATTAACTATTATCTAAAAAAAATTATTTTTTACTTTGTAGTAGTTCTTGAAGTCGGTTCTATTTTTGGTTAAAAAATTTATTTTTCACTTTTTAGTAGTTTTTGAAGTCGGTTCTATTTTTGGTTAAAAAGTTTATTTTTCGCTTTTTAGTTTAGATCACTGAAAACCTTATTTATCTGTTTTTAAATTCGAGAACTTGACATGGAGTCCTTGGCAGCATACAAGGCATTTAAAATTTTCTCCAGTTCTGGGTTGGGTTGGGTTGATTTATGACGGCTAATTATCAACACGAGGGATATGGGCCCTAAGGGGGAGCGCCCTCCGTGGGGGTCTTTCTAAGGGATCCTAACCCGTATTTACGGCAAGGTTCGAAGAAAACCACGGGAAACTCCGAACGGTTAGGTCGACGAGCGCGACAAGGGTTTGGACCCAGCACTTCCCGTCTACCAGCTTAGAGAGCAGAATCTCTCAGCCACTGGTGGGGCCTTCTCCAGTTCTGAAAAAAAAAATTCAGAAGCCATCTGAGATGGGGTTTTATGCTTAGTATCAATTTGAGAATCCTGTTCCTTCTCTTTATTTTCTTCCTCTTGTCCATCAGTAGAAATTTCTTTTGATTTTGGTTTAACGCGTTCAACTTTAGTAGACACAGCAACTTTTTTAAGAAACTTGCCTAAAATGTTAAACAAAATTTATTTAGCTTCATGTTTAAGATGCTTTAAGTTTTATTTCATGATATGATTTTTAATCGTATTGAGTAATCTTCCGTAATTGGTTTTACTGCCAATTCGCGTATTTTAGCTAATACGATTTGGTGCGATAGAGTGTTTTTCTGAAAATCCTTTAAAAGGGGCTGATTATCGCACAGGCCAACTAGGCCATAGTTTTTGACGCACTGCTGATAGAGCCCCAAATAAAATTAAGTAATTTACAAAAAAATTCTTAAAATTGCAGTTTTCTACAATTATTGTCTCAAAATCAAAAACGATTTTGGTCCACTTGGCAACCGTATCGTAATATCTAATGATAACCCTAAATACCCTTCCCCCCCCCCCAAAAAAAAAAAAAAGTATCTAGCAACTATTTTGATGCGAGGAGGAACTGAAAAGGTGCTGGGTTTTGTGTCATATACAACCTTTATCGGGCTCTGGCCTTTAATGATATCCATATTTACATTAAACCATATTGTTGCTAATATCTTTTCTTATTTCACGCTAACCTTGGCAGTAGACTCGATTACGGAAGATTGAAAATTTTATCATTCTCTTCTAATAGTTTTGAATAATGTGCCATAATCGGGCTGTATATTACAGTTTCTATAGCTGCGTATCTCACTGACTTCTGTGTTTATGCTTAATGTGTACTGATTTTTAAGATCCGTACAAGGTAAATACACCGCGCCAACAATGTCGCATATAATACAAATTGGAGTAACCCCTTTCTTACTTTATATTTAATATTATGTAGTATAAATATTAAAAGCAATAGCAAAAGCATTTCTATATAGCCGTATTCAGTGGTGCAAAAGTTGAACAACAGTGGGCCGATTGTCACCGCTAAATTTTAAAGTATCCATCGCCTTATTAAATCTGAGAAATTATGTCATTAAATAAGGCAAATAATAAATACTATTAAAATTTAGTTGTGACAATCGGCCCACTGCTGCTCATCTTTTCTACCACTGCCGTATTGTATAATATAAGATATATATATATATATATATATATATATATATATATATATATATATATATATATATATATATATATGGATATTTTAAAGGCATTTTCCAACTAGTGCGCCACAGGTGATAAACCGCCAAATATTTTATCTAACTCGTACATTTGTATGGGAGTTGAAACAACAATGTATTTAATTATGCGCCAATAAAGGCTTTTCAAAATATGGCAAACCGCTATGAAACTGAAACAATGGAACTTTTTAAAGATTCAAAAGTAGATTAAATATTTTTAAAAATGTTTATTTTTTTTTCGTTATTGTTGAATTTCTAAAAAAGAACTGAATCAATTTTCATAAAATTTAAAAGGGACCAATTCGAGAGTATTCTCTTTTGAATAAAACAAAAATCACATAAATAGACGCATGGTTCCGGTACTCTTGGACTCTCGGTGAACATACTTAAAACAATTTTTTTTTTAATGAAATTTAATTTATCATGTTGCTATGGCAGCAGACGATAAAACGATATCTTTGGAAAAAAGTAGATTAAATATTTTTAAAAATGTTTATTTTTTTTTCGTTCTTGTTGAATTTCTGAAAAAGTACGGAACCAATTTTCATAAAATTTAAATGGGACCAGTTCGAAAGTATTCTCTTTCGAATAAAAAAAAAATCACATAAATAGGACGCATAGTTCCGGAGTAATCGGTGTACATACATAAAAAAAAAAAAAAAAAAATACATACACGTCGAATTGATAACCTCCTCCTTTTTTGAGTCGGTTAAAAAGGATCTTGTATACACGAAAAGACACTATTATTGCTAATATCGCTCAAGCTGATATCATGCTTATGCATTTATGGCTTAAAATCACATTGCTTGGCGACAAAAGTAAATTCAAAACCGTAAATAAACAAATAACATGTAACTCATAAATGCAGTCATTTTTACAATTACATCTGTTAGCTCCTCCTGTAAGACACATGATAAGGAAATTATATATAAAAAAAAAAATAACAGAAAGAAAAAAGGAAAAAAAACTATTCATATTTTATTAAATCAAATTATCAGATGCATCTTTGTTAACCTGACGCAAACGATAAATCGCCAGATATTGACTTAATCTGAATTGCAATCTCATGCATTGCAAATATTTTTAAGCATTACAAACATTCCTTTGGGGTTTAAATTAAATATTATGCCTCATTAAAACATTTTTTTCTTTCTTTTTCTTTTTTTTGCGGGGGGGGGGGGGCGGATTTTAAATAAAATTAATAACAGAATTTTTCCTTTTATTTTTCTATCTGTTTGCATTATTTTCTGATATAGCCGTTTCAATTCTTTCGCCAATGATAATTATCGCCAAAACAATGACCTATGGTAACCTTATCGTCCAAAATAACAGAACTTTCCATCATTATTCTATAACTAATATACGTAGAACTGTATGTTACATACTAAAACCTTCCCTGAAAAATTATCTATCCAACAGTGCAAGTTCCATCAAATTCCATTCAGCAGAACTCGAATTATAAAGGAACGGAACGAAATTTCCGTTTGCGTTTTATATATATAGTAGATTTTATTTTGCTAGGAGTCATTGATATTTTTTTCATATGACTCAAGAAGAAAGAATCTTAGGATTCTGGCTGGCTTAGTTTGGGATTGCGTCACAAATGAGCATAGCGTCTCACCAGTTTTCTGGTAGCTATAATAGTACAGTAAAACCTCCATAACGGACACTCCCGAATAGCGGACACCTCTATTTAACGGACACTTTTCAAATCCCCACTCCCAAAATCTAAATTTTTGTATGTTTAACCTCTGAATAGCAGACATTCCGAATAGCGGACAGTAGTTTTGGCGATCAAGGATCAAAAATTATATTTTAACGAGAAAGAAAATGAAAAATTAAAATTAAAAAGCCTAGAAATTTATCAAGGCAATGTGTCACAAATTTTTTGACCACAGATAAATGTAGGGGTGGTCTTTAGAAAATCCCCAATGGCCTGGGGAATCTCCCCAATATCGTAATCGATTACTGTTTGATTCTTCAGATTTAATTGACATACAATATTCAAAGCTTCAAAATATGTTAAAACCATTTTTATCGTTTTCTGAATGTATTGAGTTCTGCGTATACTGAATTTAGTACCTTGTTTGTGATTAATGTTTCACGAATGACCGCAAAACGAAAGCGATTAACTTTAAAAGAAAAATTTGAAATTGTAAATGTAAGTGAATCTGAAAAACAGAAATAGAGTTTACGGATACTTGTCGAATGTTTTAAAATAGGTAAAACACAAGTGGGAGAGATTTTACGAAATAAAGAATTTGTGGATTATTAACTCTAACGAGAACATCAAAAATGTTAAATTGAGGTATACTGATTCCATTGAAATTAATTCTATATTCCTGAATTGGTTTACTTCACTTCGTTCAAAAAAAATCCTATCAGTGGGCCTTTGATTCAGGAAAAGGCTTTAAAAATCGCCAAAGAACTTTGATTACACGGTTTTAAGGGTTTGGGTAGATGGCTGGAAAAGTTCCGGTCTTGGCACAACAGCTCTTTAAAAACAATATGCGGAAAAGAAAAATCTGTAGCTCTGAAAAAAGTGGAGGATTGGCATGAATAACTGCTATCAAATTGTGAAGGTTATGATGAGAGAAACATTTTTAATGTCGAGGAAAGCGGACTCTTTTTCAGAATTTTTTCGAATAAGATTTTGCGCTTTAAAAAGGATGGCTGTATCGGCGAAAAAATGACAAAAGAGCGAAGCATATTTTATTATGTTGCAATGTATTAGGGGAATTTTAAATTTCTCTTATAGATCAAAAATCTCTAAAACCCATGTGTTTCTCAAAGAACATACAATTAAAAAGAATGGTGTTATAGAGCGAATAAAAAAGCGTGGATAACCAGTTTTTTAGTGATTAAATGGTTAACTTCCTTTGATAATAGGATGAAAAAACAAAGAAAAGTTATCTTGTTTTTGGACAGTGCAACTTCTCATCCAAAACATTTTAAATTGGACAATGTTAAAACTGTGCCCCCCCCTCCCAAAAAAAAGAGACAACTTCCGTATGCAAGCCCCTTGGTCAAGGCGTTATACGCAATTGTAAAGCCTGGTAGAGAAAGGTTTTACTAAGCCATATTCTTTCGAAGTTTTATTCCATGAATACAGTTGAGAACAGCCTAAAATTAGTTAATGTTCCCGATGCTTTCAAATTCGGATTTTCTTCAGCTGTAAAAAACATATAACCGGAATGCGTACGACAATGTTTCAGAAAAGCAGGCTTTATATTAAAAGAAAATGAAACACTTATTTCCGATAGAAAATGAAGAAGTATCGCAAAAAATAAATAAAGGAAATGGATCAGGAGTGAAGAATTGCAGAAATGCCATCAACATTCATGGTGACCTACTGAAAAAGAATAAGTTGACGTAGGCGATTATATTCCTTGAGAATCTTCGACAAAAGCTGACTCTATTAGTGATATGAATCAGATACTGAAACCAGGGGATGTTTCCTGTAATGTCGAGAATTTCCAAGAAATGGCAAAACACAGTGAGCATATTCACATATTTTTTTCTTTTTCCAAAAAAAAAAGATGATTCAGAAGGATTAAATCTACTGATAGCATTAAAACGTCGCATTGAAAAACTAACTCCATGTAATCGCAAGCGAAAGCAAACTTTTGTAACAGATTTTTTTCCTTAAAATGTAATAAACAGTGGAAAAATGTATGTACAATTTCATTTCAGTTTTATTGCTTAAAAAAGTAATTTTAAATTCTGATTAATCATATAATAGAAGTTCTTGGACATATAAAAGCCCATTAATAAAACTTTAAGAATTTCTTAGCGATTTTGTGAATCTCTGAAGTTTTCCCAATAGCGGACACCTCCGAATAGCGGACAATTTCTGCGCTCCCGAGGTGTCCGTTATTTAGAGGTTTTACTGTATTTTGATACACACCTAGTATTCAAAACATGTTTTACTATAATTAGCCTTAATTTTTATCCTTTAATTTATTCAAACATTTGCAATATATATATATATATATATATATATATATATATATATATATATATATATATATTATGTTGCCGCAATAAGAGAATGGACAATTTCACAATTTTATATTTATTTGACTAAAAATTTTTAATAATTTAATAATACATTTTATTGCTGGAGAGTGTCAATTCTTTATAGATATCATTATCAGTTGATAAAAGAGCGCTCAATTTCCATCTTATCAACATAAATAAAAAAATTATGAAAATTTATTTTGAGACCATAATGGATATAAAAGAAAAGTGAAAAATAGTATGAATGAAAAATAAAAAATAAATAATAATGAAAATGAAAAATATTTAGAAAAGTATTATGATTTATTTAATGTTTTCCCTCAGACTGTCTTTCACTTTTTTAGGTATATTCCATTAGTTTGCTCGGATAAGCATTTGTCAAATTGAGGAAAAGTTTTAATTTTTAAGGGTCTTCGTTGGTTCTGCTAAGCTCAGAGGTAAAAGGCATGCTACTTTGATGTATTAGTTGGAACAAACATTAATTTTTTTTTTCTATTCTCACAGTGTGCACGTTTTAATAAAATTCAACGAAATATAGATGAAAAATGTAAATAATTTATAAATCATGTGGTACTTTAAATCACTATTGTTAGGCAATGCTAGGAAAAATTTTCCCTACGCTTGTTGCCATAAAACAATAGGTGATATTTGCTAGTAAAACATCGGTCTCAGCTTTGTTTTGCAAATTATTTCCTCAGCGGTCAGGTCTTAGAAACTAAAATATTAAATATAGTAAAACTTTTATAATTTTTAAAATATTATCTTAAAAATTTTTTAATTTCTTTTACTTGTTTAAATACTTCAACTCTTTGAATGCAAATGACAGGAGGTTTTATAGGCCATATAACATTTCTGTAGGTGTGTTCTCAGGTGCGGAACTATTTTTTTTTGGTGTGGGGGGAGGGGTGTTAGTCTTTAATTTTCAGAGTTTTACGTTTTTAAAGTTAAATATTACATTAACAAATGATAATAATCTTGAAATATTGCTACGAAATTTAAACTATTACTTAAAGCTTAGAGAGCCATACTTGAATATATATCTACACAATTTTCTTGTTTTCCACTCAAGTCTTGGAGGAATTTTTTCTTCATGGTGAAATAGAAATAATTTTTTTTACTTACCTGAACTCATGTATTTTTGAATATATATATATATTTCTTTTGCCTTTCAAATTATTTGTTTTTAAGTCGACGTCGCATTGTATAGATGTAAAAATAAGTTATTTTACTGCTGCCAAAAATTCCTTGGTATTGTATCCTATTTTACACAATTTAATATGGTTATTGTATATTTGTGTGTGTCATTTGGTATTTAGTATATTTATTTGTTTTTTCAATATTGTTGCATATATATTTTCATAGATCATCAGGTTCAGCTTGTTAATTTTTTTTAAGTTTAAATTTTAATTCAACTTCAAAAAAAAAAAAATTTCGTAATTTTCCTTTTGGTTCGATGCCACAGCTTCAAAATTTTTTTCTATTTTTTTCTAATAGTAGTGGGTAAATGTTATGTTACAGAACAAACATTTCTTTCTTTTACTTATTTTAAAAAATAAAAATTTCTATTTTCATATTTTAATAGTTATTTATTTATTTTAAATTTAAATTATTTTACTTCCCATTTTTTAATCTCCCGTACTTCCCTTTTCCCAAAATTATATAATTATCGGAAATCATGATAATTGATTTAAGCTCTTTTCCATAAATTTTCAAAAAGCAAACGCCATCTTTTTTTAACGATTGTCTTCCTGGCTTTTTTTTCAAATATCTAACCCTGGGTGCCATTTCAGTAATTTTGACTTTTCGCAAACCAATTCATGGCCGCGTTTTGCGTACTGCGCTTAAACTGTGGCATCTGCTACGAGGTTAAGAAGGGAAAAACGCGGGAACTTCGTAGTGTCTTTTGGAGAACTCGCTCTCAATTCCTTAATCCTCCGTAGTAAGAAGACGTTTTTTGTCTTTCGGGAGATTTTTTCGAGTCGGTCGTTGTTATAGCGTAAGCTGTTTCAACTAATGGCCGATTTCGACTTTACCTTAACTCCTGTAACTTTACTACAACAATATAAAAATGTTAATTAAATACCATATATTGAAAAATATGAAAGAAAAGTGATCAACGATAAAATATACAAGTGATTCTCAGTCTTCCCATTCTTATGCATCTGATGATTCAGCGATAATTCACCTTCAAGACTTCAAGAATGATACTACGACCAAATGCCTGGTTATATTAAATAAAACCATTGTAATTAAGATGAAAGAAGCTTTATGACTTCTGATTTACCCTATTCTTTGCGATTGATAAAATGGTGACTTTTCAGTTGTACATATCCATCGATCTTCAACGGATGCTCCTCCATGTAATATAATTTATATTATAATTGTTTACATGGGAGGTTTAAAATATCGTCGTTATTAAATGCTCCAGAAAAAAAAAACATTTATATGTTGGAATCTCTCTTCCATGCACGATTCTTCAAATAGAATTTGAATCTAAATTATTCTATTATTTCCAAAGTAACGTACTGCCTCCAATTAACAGTCATATATACTGCGGAACATTTGTAAACTGGAGAAATATATCTATGGGTGATTTATTATTTGTGAAATGAAATTTTTGAACTTACCACACGTAAATAAAAAATTGCCATGTCAATCAATATATTAACTATTAATTCTGATGATATTTCTACTTTAAGATATCTACAATTGTTTGCAATAGTTTTCAATGATTAGATTAAATCAAAGCTGTAAACCATTTATATACAATAAATGGTTTTATAATTTTAAATGTTAAACAGATTGTCTTTTATAGGGAGTGTGCACATATCCTCCTGCTAATTAATTTCATATCGATATGGATGTAACTTTTTTTATATAATAAAATGTGTTATTTTATTTAAGGTATTAACATTGTCTCTCAAGTTACACATTTATTTTGTATATATAAATGAATCCTTTTATATGCCAGTTCTCAATTTATGTATTTTAAATAACAATTTTCAATCTTAAAAAAATTCATGAATTTAACAATTTGAATATATATTTTAATCTAAAAATAAGAACGATACTATTAATTGAATAGGAATTTATCAGTAGCAAAATATATGAATTAAATATAATTTCTTGTGTAAATATATTTTAAAGAATAAGAATGAATATATTAATTTAAATCAAAATATCACTTACATAAGTTACAATTAAAAGTTAAAGTAACAGTGAAAGGTAATTCTGGTGTATCGTATTTGTGTTTTTCATGATAATGTGTTTACAGGGTAGCGGTATTTTCTAAAGTTCAGGGAAGATGATTTTATGTTTATTTTCACCATGATTAATATAATTTAAATTGTTTTTTCTTTCATTTTCTTCACCTCGCAATGCTTTTCATTCTGTCAGTATCCACTATTTTCTTAGATCATCGGGCCAAATCAAAAATTTTCCTTTTTTAGAAATCAAAATTTTAATCATTCAATAAATTATTCAAAATTTTCTATCCCACCACTATTTTCGATCACCAATCATAATTTCTATTTTTTCTTTTTTTTTTTTTTTCTAATAATTTTTTTCCTTTACAAAAGAATTGAAAAGAATAAATATTTTAAGCATAAATGTTTATTAATCATTTATGGTGTTATGTCTAGAATGACGTCATTAGACTTCCTTCGCCTTATTCTACCCACTGCCATGACTACGTTAAAGACTGGAAGAGAAACGGAGGAAAGGGACCTTTAAAAAGAGAAGTATCATGATTTGGATTTAATTAATAATTCTCAAACTGTGTTGTAAATTATGAAAAGGGTACGTTCATATGAGTATTGTCACAGTGTTTAGCTAACAGGATTCATATTTGAGTAACCAAACATGTTAAAGTTCAGAGACTTTAAAAAAGGTCAAACAGATCAAATGATTTTGTCCGAAACTCGATCGCCCAAAGTTAAAGATGTTATGCAATAATATCGTATTATTAAAATTGATAGATAGTTTATTTTATTTTTTTCTTTGAAATTTAATCAACCTACATTTTGTGCCAACTTCTTTTCTAGTAGTTAAAGTGACTATTAAACAAGGATGACAAGTTCGAAGTCGCTTTAAAAGCTTTTGTAAGGTATTCGTAATGGTTTAGAATTCATTTTAATCTGGAAATTTAAACCTATTTAGCCATCGCTTGCAAAAAATGATTATAATGTAGAAAAGCATGCCAATTTAATTTTGCGTAATATTTTCACTAGATGCAATAAGCACTGAAGTAAACTGCGAAAAGATTCCATTATTTGCCAACACAATTTCCGCTTTTTTACGATTTTTTTTTCCGAGTGAAGGGATTTCGTGAATGTGCAAAAAAATTAGCAAATACAGATTTGAAAAAATCCTTCACAGATAACAGGCTAATGAAAATTTTCGCGTTAAACGTACATTTATGTTATTGTGCACATTGATTTATAAAACAATTTAATAATCTCATAAAAATCTTTTCGAATATATTTTTAAAATTAACTACTCCAATTAATATGAATTTCTTTCAGGACTGCATGAATAAATGTGCTATTGATGCATCATACATTAAAGTTGGATGTGTTCCAAGAGACATACCTTATCCCCACGAAAAAGAATTGTGTCCAACAATACCGCCATATGGTAAGGATTCATTTTTTGTCCAAATTATTATTGTAAACATATAAGGAACATTATAAAATGTTTAAAGTTGAATACCTAATCTATGAAAATATATATTTCTTTTAATGGAATTATACACACGTCAAATGTGTATTAGCGAATATATATATTTTTTAAATAACAGCAACGAGTAAGTTTATTGTCATAAAAATAATTTTATTATCTGATTGCAGATGTGAATTTAAATGCAGAAATAGAAGAATGCGCAAAGAAATGCCAAGAAGCCTGTTTGTGAGTGCTCTTGATTATTTAGTTATTGTATAAAAATGTTTCTTATAATTAAGCTTTCGATATCTATTTTTAAGTATTTTTGCTACATCTATTGCACGTACAGTCAAATAGAACCTTATAACTTTTATCGAAATGGAAAGTTCTTCGAAAATTTGCTCATTATAAATTGTTTTCGTTAGATCGATATAACGAATTATTTCGTTATACAATAAAAACTCCAACTATCAGGATTAATGTATTCGGAACGTATTCTGGGTATGCAGAAATCAAGATAATGGCAACAAGGCATTTTCTTCAATGAAGATTTCTCTTAAAATCACTATTGTTTAATAAAGAAGATAGGCTTTACGCATTCAAATTTTATTCCTATTTTCTGCGCCGTTTTTTAAGTAAAAATATAACAAAAAATTAGCTAATTCTTCTTTTAAATTTTTCATGCTCAAATTCCTTTTGTTGTATCGTGCTTATCGTTATTAATATTTCGTTATATCGTTCAGAATTCTGTATTCTTTAACATATAGACCCACTAAATCGTTATGAGTATTTCGTTATATTGTGCGTTTCGTTATATTGTAATTCGTTATAAAATGCTTCAACTATAATTGCATAAGTAAGGTTAAAAAAAAAAAAAAAAAAAAAAAAACTTAAAACATGAGAATTTTGCATATACTGTTTTTTAAAAATCTGAAAATATTTTTGATTTTTTTTAGACTTAAAAAAATAAATCAATTTATTTAAACCAATTTATTTTACCATACAAATTTGTATTGTGTTTGGTTTCATTTTCTGTGCTATTCGTTAACCTAAAAGAAGGTAATCTCTCTATTTTTTTTACGTGACGCATCATATCGAGCTCACCCCTGTGATCTTTTATTATCTATTTACAGGTGAATAAATCTGTTTTATATAAGTAAATAAAGCAACGTTTATCAACTATTGTACACTTATTTTCAGTACGCTGAATGCTATACCGAAACTAGTACGCAATAGATGATAAATCTTTTGATCCTCAAAACGTTGTTTTATTTATTAATATTGTACAGCGCCATCTCTTTTTTTTTTAAATATGTTTTAGTTTTATTTCCCGTAGCACTAAAATTTGAAATAAATTCCATCTCTGTTTTTTTGATTCAAGAAATTAACCATCGAATACAACTTTGACTTTATACGTTGGTCCGTACTTTTTTTAGAATTGGGCAATCGGAAAATAAAAATTTTAATGCAGACTTTTTTTCTCAAAATTCGAATATTCTTGGGAGCATTTGGTTGTTAAAAGAAAGAGAAATTCTATAAAATCTTTTCAACGGCGTCATGTCAAATTTAATAAGGTAGTGTCAAAAGTCTTAAAAACAGAAGTAAAATACGTAAAAATATAAGTAAAGACATAAAAACAGAAGTAAAATACGTTTCGATAAAAAATAAAAAGATTTTTAAGCATGTTTGACTTTTAAAAATTTAAATCGCCAGCAATATAATGAAAGAAAATATTATTTAGTGTATTACCCTGATATTTGTATTTTTTCTGTTATTGCTCCTCTTTATAAAACCAATCATTGCAGGAGCACTATTATTTACAATATAAACTTACTTTTTAAACAAAAAAAAATATTTATTCAGTCAAAATTTTCATAACTGAGTTAAAAATAGCATCTATTTAATATAAAAGTACTGTAAATTGACTTGTGTCAATTTGTGATGCTGATCTTTAATTATTCGTATGTATTCACACTGATAGAGAGCTTTAGCATAATGTTTAAAAATCCTAAATTGTAGTTGAGTACGAATATGTCTGTAAAAAGGAAATAAAAAGAAGATTATGAACCATTAATAATGACAAGTTTACTAACCTAATAAAGACAATAATTATTGAGCTCAACTGCAAATTCTCGTGTTCGACTATGTGCGCCCCAAGTTAAGAGCCAGGGTAATATTTTAGTTGTTTTTCACCCCACAAAAATAAGACGGGAATTCATGTTACTTTCAAAGCTAGGTATTTAAAACTATTATTTTTTAACATTTTTATACCTTTAATTATTGTTAATATGCGCTATATTTTATTAGTTTTTTACACATATTTTTCAGTACCTAATAAATGATGCACATTAATTTTTAATATGATGTAAATTGAAAGGAGCTGTGAATTAAAGTATCAGTTTGACCACGAAACACATAACAATTTATAACAAAAAATATTATAAAAATTTATCTCTTTAAATTTTCAGATTCAAGATATGCCCTTTTTAGCTTTACGATTTGCAACACAATCTCTTGCAGTTGAAAATTTATAAAACTTTAGATCTGGCCATATACATATACAATACTTTCTGATGTTTGTCATATTTAACGCAATGGCAATGTTGCCAGATTGTGGAAGTTTTTTATTCAAAATAGTTAAAAAATTTTTTACTAGTAATCTTTTCTTTTATTTAATCACGAAATGTCTGTCATTAAGTAAGGCGAAGATCACTATTCCGAAATAGTGGTAGATATTTTGAATAAAAACATACTTCAACATTGAAGCACTGCCACCACGATTAGGGCAAGTGTCTTCGTACAAAGTGTATTTTGTGCAAAAAACATGAACTGAATCAACCATAGGAAAAATGTGAAAAGCTTAGCGGGTCACAGATAAGTTGTCAGCGGGCCAAATGTGGACCGCGTGTCACGTGCCAGCTTTCGATCGTCCTGTGAAGTACGATGAAATTGAGGCAACTTTGAAGATTTCAAGGGCGGTTCAATTACACATTATCGTTAGAATGTGAAAAAATACGTTTAGTTCCACACAATTTGACTGAAGATTAAAATGAGGCTTGTGTCAAATAGTGCAAGAAAAATCACAAAATATCAACTCTGGTGCATTAAAATACGTTTGTGACAGTGAAATAGGTGACGAGACTTGAATTTATTTATTTGATCTCGAAATAAAACTACACTGCAAAAAAAAAAAAATGTTGATTTTACATTATAATACTGGCACTCCAGCTGCCAGTTTTATACCGTAAAATTAACAGTAATAAACAGTAAAATAAGCAGTAATACACTGCCGCACATGCGCGGTTGTACTAGATTTGCATGCGAAACCCTAGATCGGAGAGGCTTGAATCATCATAGGGAGAATGCAGGATTTATATATCAATGTTTTATTGGGAATAGAGAGAGCAGGATTTTTAAGGAGAGGTTCAAGATATTTGGAAGCTCCGGCGACCTTACCTCTTATGTGAAGAGCATGTTTTCTGAAGGTAAGTCTTTTATCAAGGGTATCCGCCCCCCAGGTATTTAGTGTCATCTTTTAAGAGTGGGTACAGTTGTTAAGAGTTAGGCTATTAGAGTAGGAGGAAGTTCAAAAAAAGTGAATAGCAGCAGTTTTGTATTCATTAAAATTAACACGCCATCAGTCTATGAACATATCAAGGAGTGTGTTTACAAGTTTCTGTATAAAAATAAGGGTGGTGTGATGAAGCGTAAGTAGTGGTATCGCCCGCATATAAAGCAAGTTAAGTTAACACTGTACGACGTATATCGTTAAAAAATAAGTTGAAAAGTATTGGTCAGAGAACCTAACCCTGAAGAATGCCTGAAATGATAAAATGGAGTGTAAATAAGGTGTTATTCACGCGGACGTAAAAAGTACGATCGCTAAGGTAAGAGTGTATGAAATATTTAACTACGGATGAGATATTTAGCGGAATTAATTTGTAAATGAGGCCCTCGTGCTAGATTTTGTCAAAGGATTTAGCGATTAAAAGCAACTACACTTGGATTAAGACTTATTTTTTGTTTTTTACAAAATTTACAGTACGAACAATAATTCCTATAAAAACTAGTCGTTGGGGGCCACCGCAATACTTACCCATCATGGATATGCATAATATAAAATATGAAAATAAAACATGTGTAAACTATTTATAAAATGCATTGCAATTCAAATAAAATCGTGGCTTGATGACGTCATAAAGTTTAAAGGCTCGATTACTGAATTGCGTAAAAGAAACATCCTTATAACCAGAAAAATGATAATCGTATTAACTAACGGTTTATTGCGTCGGATTAAGCGTCTACTTTCCAATTAAAATATATCTTTGAATTAAAATTTGGATGAAATACAGGGTCATGAAAAATCGAAGAGTGTGGAAAATAGGATTACAAATATCTCGGCAACTAATTATCCAATCGACTTCATTCTTTATGCAAAATTTGTTTTTTTATTGTCTTTTATATTCATTCCTTAAAATAAACAATTTCGAAAAAATTTTATACCTTTTATTAGAACGAATATTTCGAGAGTCCGAAAAAAATAGTTCCCGATAATCGAGGTTACTGAAATTCAATTAGCTTTTTCCCATTATTATATACTCAGTACATACCAAATTTCAAGTCTCTATCTCAATTTGTTCCGGAGATAGAGCGTTTACAAACATACACACAGACAGACGGACGGGAAATTTTTTTTTCGAAAAATATGTTTTTCAGAATCTCCAGTGTCTGCTGAAACGTGTAAACCCGTCAAATCTTTTTTTTCGATTTTCAAAATGATTACAAAACTTACCCTATACTACGTATGATGGGTAAGTAATATATCTACAAAAATATATTTTTACGTTTCCCGCATACAATGTGTTAAGTACTGGCCCTCGTACCTGTTCAGAGATAAATACTTGATATACAGTCGAACCCGGTTATAGCGTCATTCAAGGGAACACAATAATTATGACGCTATAACCGAGGTTGGGTCAGAAACATGGAGTATAAGTAAAGAACGCGTATACGCTACGCTATTTACACCTAAAAAGAAAGAATGGTGGTATAAATTTTATAATAAATTATAAAATGAGTATATAATGGTATGGTGGTATAAATTGTATAATAAATTATGAAATAAGTATAAATTACACTTACTGTATTTTTCCAAGGAAAAAATGAATTTATTCCTACATAACATCATAATATTAGAGCTAGGAGGACATATTTGGAGAGAAGAAATGTTCAATCTTCATTTGTTTATTTTTCGAACAAAATAATTTTCGTTCTATGTCATCTTCAATGTGTCCAATAAATTTAAAGATCGTTGGATCTGTGATTTGGGATTCATAAAAACGTGACAACAATCTTATTGCTTGCTGAGCATCTTTAATTCCAGGCGGTGGTACTTCATCTTCATCCATTTCTTGTCCTTCTTCGTCATCACTGACAGTTTCCTCTGTTTCTTGCACTTCTCGAACAATTTCCAAATCAGATTTAAGTTCCGAAGTTACCACATCGTCATCTACAGCAACAAATTCGTCTAAATTTTCACGAAAAGGCAAATCATCAGACCTTCCGAATAGACGATTCCACTCTGACAAAGGCAAATCTTCTTCATCTTCTTCTCTTTGTGGGATTTCACTACCCCTTTCTTCTGCAGAAACAAAACCGGCATGTCGAAATGCATTTCGAATCGTTTTTTCTGAAACACGTCTCCAGGCTTTATCCAAAAAATTAATTGCATTTAAAAGATTTATACTACAAACCTTATTTTCGTCAGAGCATTCTAAAATGTGCATAAGCACGCATTTCCGATAGTTGCTCTTAAGGCTTCTGATGACACCTTGATCCATAGGTTGCAGCTTGCTTGTACAATTTGGTGGTAGGAACGCCAACTGTATTCTCTGCAAATTTTTCACACCAGGATGGGCAGGACAGTTATCTACTAAGAGTAGAATCTTTCGCTTTTGTTTACAGAGTTCCTTATCCCATCGCCTCAATTCAGCTTCAAACAACTCGGATGTCATCCAAGCCTTTCGACTGTGTTGGTAGTTGACCGGAAGCGTCTTGACGTTTTTGAAACACCTTGGACGTTTGGACTTTCCAATCACGGTCAAGGTTTTCTTCTCTGATCCAGTCATATTTCCGCATACAAGAACTGTAATTCTTTCCTTTGATAATTTTCCGCCAGAACACTTTTCGTTCTTAAATGAAAGAGTTTTATCGGGAGTAAGCTTAAAAAAGAGGCCAGTCTCATCTGCGTTGAAAATGTCATTGTCTGCGTAGCCTTGTCGAACTTTCGGCCATACATCGCTTAGCCAATCCTGAACACACTTATCGTCGACACTTTTTTCTTCTCCACATACCTTGTGAAACGCTATGCTGTGACGTGCCTTAAATCGATCTATCCAACCGTTGGAGCAAACAAAATTTGTATGCCCAAGCAACTTGGCAAGCTGTTCTGCTTTTGTCATCAACATTGGACCACTGATCGGTACATTCATAGTTCTTTGCTGTTTAAACCATTTTAGCAAAGCCCCATCAAGATCTTCCTTATCCGGCTTCCTCATTCGCTTAACATTCTTGCCATTTTGTTCAAAGGCACTTAAAATTTTCTCTTTGTTTTTCCAGATAGAGCACACAGTTGAATTTACTAATCCAAATTCTCGGCAAACTTCAGCTTTCTTTTTCCCTTTATTCAATGCATTAATAATGTTAACTTTATCACTCAAAGAAAGAACTTTTCTTTTTACGGATTCCATAATAATCAAAGCACGAGAGAACTGAAAACCAAACGAATGATGTTGCAGTCAGGTCAGAAACGCTATACTCTTTTAGAATCTCGTTGGTCAAGCACCAAATGGAATTCGATTCCTCCCTCTTCTCCCTCATCGACGCTATTTGTTTAGATAGATAAGGAGTAGAAGTTTCACCCTGTTCAGTGCATACCCCCCCCCCCCCCTCCCAGAGTTATTTCCTGTCCGATACTGCAGGACAGGTCCGAAAAATTGTGTGTAGGGGTGAACTTGAACCAGCTGTGATTTCAATGTCTCCCATCGGTGACGAATTGGATTTCCTTGTTCTGAAAAAAGATTATACTGCCCCATTTTCTGAGAATAAATATGTTAGTTTGTACATATTTTTTGACGCAATAACCGGGGTCACCGCTTAAATTATGTCGTTATTTCCAAGTTACTATAACATTGGTGTCTATGGGCGTTTCGTGGGGATTGTGGAATTTGACGTTATAACCGAGTTGTCACTATAACCGAGGACGCTATTACCGAGTTCGACTGTATTACTAGTAGTAAGGTTTGATTAATCATCGTTTCATTTATACGTGGATGATGACGTTTTCTTGAAAGACACATAAACGGTGTTTTATTACGTCTTTAAATACACTGCTTTAATAAGAAAAAAATATTTTAGAATGAGAAGCATCTCAATTTTTGAAATAAGATGTTTGCGACTAATTTTGAAAAACAAATAATTGTGATTCTACTTCTTTTCAGAGAAAGAAGATATACGGCCAAATCTGAAATAGTTGGGCAGGTAATGTAATGTTTAAATTATTACTATAATAGCTATTTCTTTTTATTTCAAATACTGACAAGCTGTTTTCTTTTTCTTTTTCATTCCTAGAAGACATATACGGACGCGTAAGTATCTTTTAAAATATTACTTTGAAATAACATGAAAAAAAAAAAAAGCTTATGTAAGGTTATATCTAAAGTAATAAAGTAATTCAAAAATTGGTTGATTTTGAAATTTTTAATTACGTATTATAGCTTAAAATTATCAGGGATGGCCACTGGCTACACTTTCTTTATTACTGTCTTTACCATTATTTCAAACGAAAATAAATTACATCGAATATTAGCAGAAATCTATCGTAATGATTAGAGTTTGGAAATAGTGGTGGACAAAATGATAAAAAAATAGTCGCCAATGGCAGCTCTTACTTAATTTATTTGTTCTGTTTGCCTCCTTTTTAGCGTAAATGGCATTTGGTAAAGAGCCAGGAGATCACGTCCCTTTTGTCAACGATCAAAATTGTGATGACACAGTTCGTAACTTTGTTTCATTCTATTAAATTTCTCCTTTTGGTTCACCACTCTGAGGCCTATTTTTCCCTCGTAATGTTTCCTTCAATTTGGCCCAAAATTATCCATTTTTTTCTTTCTTTTTTTTACTAAAGGAGAGGAAAAGAAGTATTTGTATGCGAAAAATGAAATTGACTGCACACGAATGCGGCAAATAATCGTATAAAAAACTATAAATACCAATCGACTGAGAATAATGCCTACTATTAAATATTATGCATATATTATACTTCTAAATATGGTTTACATATTAAAAATTGTGCAAACTTTTTTTTTTTTAAATGGAATTACCCACTTTTGACTTTATTTGAGTTTTTTGGATCAAACCAGTCCAGAGAAATATAAGTTTATGCCCCCTCCCTTTAAAAGAAAACTTTTAATTTTATGCTTTTCTATATCCTTTAGTTGTTATTATCATGCTTCTTTAATTTTAGGTATGATCGTTACATGGCAAAAACTGAAGAAGCAATATGTATTTCCAGAGTTGAAATTCATTTCGATATTTTAAAGTCCAAAATATTTACAGAGAAGCCTAAATACGAGGTATGTATTTTTAACGCTCTAAAATAACCAAGTTATTGACGTCTTTCCCTCCTCCCTAAAAAATTTCAAAATCTTTGAAAATAAACTTTATTAGAATAAAAATAGTTCAATAACTTTTCTTTTCTTAGAATGCCCACAGAGAATAAAAACAAAAAACTTTTGTTATTATCATTGTACATTAGTTCAAATAAAATTTGTCGAGTTTTATAAAGATGAAGAAGATTTTTAGTTCTACATTTAAAACATCTGTGTATACAATTTAATACAATAAAATCTCGCATAACCGGCAATCAGTTAACCGGTAATATCAAAATAACGACATTTGTGAAGGTTAAAATTTAAATCAGAAATTTCGGCCTGTGAGATCAAAACCAACGTTAATGTTACTAAAGTGGAAGTGCACTTTTAGGTAGATGCAGACAATTCTGTTCTCATCATACTCTCATTTGATGGCAACTAAATAATCGTACTGGGCAAGGAAAAAACGATGAGGGAGATGGGGAGAAGAAAGACGAAGACGACACTCAGGCAAAGACACTTATATCAACTGAAGCTGATGATGGATTGCACACTTTCAAAATATTTGCAGAGAATTGTTCATCTATGTCTGTTCATAATGTTATGAGGCTTCATTGTATGTACATTGAATTTTTAAAACTCCGACGAGAATCAGAACCGTCCTTAGGGATATGCAACAGGTGCGGCCACACATTGCCTTAGGACTAAGATGGCCTCGCGCCTGGAAATAAAAAATTGTTTACACATATATAATTTTATTAAAATCTTGTAAGCAGGTTCACATTCTTAATTATATGTCATCACACTAAGAAATTAATTAGTGCCTTGCAATAATATATATGGTAATTAAAAACATCTCTAAGATTTTCAATATTATTTACTAGCAAAACCCGCTTCTTTGCTCGCGTAATCGTTGAGATATTCTGCGTGGTCGTGCGCCTATTTTTATTAGAAAAAATTTAACTGCCACGGATAATTCATAACTTACTAATTAAGCCACACTTTGAGTAACTTCATTCTTATACTGCGGTAGGCGATTATGAGACTTAAATGAATGAACAGAATTAAAGTTAATTCCTAATAAATGGTAATTTAGAAAACCTTTGAAGGTTTTCCGCTCATTTACTTTTTTTATTTGAAAATTCAATTTTTTAAAAGACCATTCTTAAGAGCCTTTACATCTAAAAAAACAAATTTCAAGCTTCTAGTTATCCAAGCTTCTTTTACAACTATATCACAAAAATCGCAATTTTAGAACGGTTTTTGTTCCTGCACACTTTAAAATTTTTAAATTTTTGACCCCTGTTCTGGGGATGAATTTAAGCTTCTAAAGTAATAGTCATGTAAAATTTCAAGTTTCTATCCCTAACAATTTCATATAAGTGATAGTTTAAAAGGTTTTTAAAACGTTTCCCGCTCATTTCACCCTTTTAAATTTCGAATTTTGTTAGAAAACGTTCTACCAAGTATTGAAATCTTGAAAATAATCACTATAGCAAATTTCAATTTTCTAGCCCAGCAGCATCGCAGAAATCGCAATTCTAGAAGGTTTTATGCTTCTGCACACTTTTAAATTTCGAATTTTGTAAAAACTGTTCTGCTCGAGAATTTACGCCTTAAAAATATAGACATATCAAATTTTAAATTTCTACCCCTAACAATTTTGAATAAACTATAATTTAGAACGCTTTCCGCTCATTTCACATCTTTAAATTTCAATTTTTTTATTTTTAACTGTTTAATGCTCTCTCAGTGCAAAAACTCCCGTACTTTTTTCCATTAAATGGACACTTGGCAATTTACCCGTAATGCAAAGAATAAAGGAGGATAACTGAGCGAAAATTTGGCGATTTTTACATTTTTATTGCTGATTATGTGACTAACTGTTGAATCACACGAGCTTTTACCTTTTTAGTACTTTCTTTAAACGTAAACATATGATAGTTTTAAATTATTGGACTAAAGAAGTGACTTATGTTGATAACCTATTACAAATGCCTTGTTCAGCAATGACTAGCTGCATGAAAAGCATGTATTATTATAACTTACTATTAAATAATTATATAATTATTTCTTTGTATTCTTTATACGCTGATTTATATATTTTTCAGTTTTCCAATCAAATAATGTTTGATTAGAGTACGTTAAATGGTAGCATTTTTAATTAATGGTATGTTTAATATCATATTTATTTAGAAATATGTACTAGAAATTGATTACGTGAAAAATAATTACTGTTATATGTCCAAAATTAAGATTATATTTTCACTTTATTGTGAAATAATTTATTCACATATTTAAATAGTAAATAATATTTGAGAAAACCACATTTATTATGGCAGACCGGGACTCATTATTGAAAAATCGGCACGAGCAGCCACTGTGTACAAAAATAAATAAATAAATAAATAAATATATTCAAATGATTATTTTGGATCGTTATGAAATATATATTGAATATCTTCTTATTTTATCAGCTTGGGTAAAACTTATACTAAATATTTTTCCGTCTGTCTGACAATATAAAATAAAACAAAAAATAACGACTCAGCGTAAAACTTATCAATTACATTATTGCAGAAATAAATCTTTAAAACTTCAAATAATTATTTAATATATATTATTAAAAAATCTTCAAATTATTCTTCTGGATCGTCGTGAAATACATATTGGATATTTTCTCATTTTTCCAGTTTGGGTAAAAGTTATACTAAATATTTTTCGTCTGACAATATAAAAAAAAAAAAAAAATAATGACTCAGCGTAAAACTTATCAATTACAATGTTGCAGAAATAAATCTTTAAAACTTGAGTTAATTAATTAATATAGCTATTTGCTACAGCGCCAAATTTGTGCAAAACAAATTTATTAAAAACACACAAAACTGCACTGGAAATCTGTGAAACAGGTTTTAATCCAAAGTCGAAAGTTCATTTGAAGAATAACACAGTTTCAGTGCGCGTATTGAAGAACGATTTAAGAAATATAACTTGTGTCGTAAAATTTGCGAGCGCGCCTGCGTTATACCCTGTTCAGATCGGATATTTAAGATATCTTAGACCGCTGAACTCACTGTGAGTGATACTACGTTCAGATCGGATAGTTAAGATATCTTAGACCGCCGAACTCACTGAGGGAGTTCCAGAAACTCGCTTAGTTAGTTCGAACTTTCGATCGCTAGATACAGCCAGTACCACTCACTCTGATTGGCTCTGGAGGTCGATTGACTGTTGAGGTCACATCTCTATAATAAAACTGTAAGTCATGTGACTGTCCTCAACAGTTCCGGGATGCCGCATCGCTTTTTCATATGCCAAGCGGCCATTTTTATTCAAAATTATTTTTTCGAATAAACTGCATAAAAGTTACATTTTAAGAAAGATCGTTCAAAATAAATTAATATTTGAGAGATGACTTGCGTTCAATTATGTATATATTCTGCAATAACTTCAGTCGAAAGATTCGCAGTTCAAATTCTCTATTCATAAAAGTAAACAAAAAAAAGATTGATTCGTCGTGAACATTTAAAATATTAAATCATGGAGGTAATCATTCGCAAAGCAAGTTCTCCGCGAATGAATTTTTGGACCGCTGCCTCGCGTCAAAAAAATAATTCGCACCAGTGAGACAATCAAAGTTTACCATAATTATGTGCTATACAACTCAACTTTCGGACCTTTTCTTGACGTAAATTGAACTCATGTAATAATATTTAATGAATCAGATTTTTAGCATTTTTAAAATCGCTAATACAGCTTTTATTTATCGCGTGTACAAATTAGAAATGATACTTTGATTTTGAAATCAAATGTTTTGATTTATGATATTATTTCTTATTTATTTATTTATTTTCTCTTTTAAATGAAAAGTGTGAAGTATTTTAAATTTATGTAATATAAGCATTTTAGATTAAAGTTAAGTATTTTAAATGAAATGAGTGACAGGTTTATAATTTAAAATTAAATTAATTGTAGTATGAATGACGGTGATGGGAACGATATTTGGCGAATTATCATCTGCTCCCGGCTAACAAAAATACTCATAATTAAAAAAAAGAATAAAAATAAATAAATGATAGTTTGTTGTAAATAAATATTGATATACATATCAAAAATAATTTATAGAATTAAAATAAAAAATAAAAGTAAATAAACAACAATTTCCATAACAAAGTTTTCACCAAATTGGCGGGGGAGGGGGGGGGGAATCGCGCCAACGTGCGTATGTGACATTTGTGCCCAAAAAATATGCGAAATGCTACCATGATCGCAAAAGTTCATGATTTGTCTATTAGAATCTTCCGATTTGGCGAAGGATTAAGGGAAAATTAAATTATGAATAAATGTAACGTGTTGCAATGTTTAACATACATTTAAGGGAGACCAAACTGGTCGCCAGTGGCGGCTAGTATTAAATATAGTCATACAGATTTGACAGTGGAGCGAAAACTAGAACCGGCGCGATACAAGCGCCACTACTGAGCACAGTCAAGAACTAATGCACACGCGTGCGATCTATAAACTGTCCGATTGTCACGGTCACATGTACCTCTTGGCAGTTTTGTTTATTTAATATCGACACGACAGTTTCTCAGTTTAAATTATTAAGAAAAAGGTGTAAATCTGTAAGAAACTTGTGTAAATATGTATATTTGTAAGTATTTGTATGATAAATTAAAATATGTTTGATGTTTTAAACAATAACAAACTGCGGCGACGCATTTACATAAAAAAAGATAGATACTATACAAATAAAATAAGTAATACCTACCTGTGGCGACACGCCCGGAACGTTTGCGACTGTTGTCACTAGGGGCTCTGAAGTTGCGATTCGGTTACCATTGAGCTTATGGAAGTGTCCTATCTGGTGAAATATATTTTTAATCTGTGGTTGAGGTTGCCTTTAACATATGCGCATGCGCACATTCTATGTTTGTTCAGATCTCGGATACGGTGATGTTCAGTGAGTTATCTTAGATGAGTTTTGCGGTGTGGACAGGTATTCAATTCCGGGAGGGTAGCACCTCAAAAATGGCGGTCTAAGATATCTTAAATGTCCGATGTGAACAGCGTATGAGTCTCTCAAACTCACTCAGTGAGTTCGAACTTTCTATATTGCTAGATACAGCCACGACCACTCACTTTGATTGGCTCTGGAGGCAAGCTTTAACTGATTGACTGTTGAGGCTGGCTTAACTTATGCGCATGCGTACATTCTACATTTATTCAGATCTCAGACATAGTGAGCTTCAGTGAGTTATCTTAGATGAGTTTTGCAGTGTGAACAGGTATTCATTTCCGGGAGGGCAATGGCGATCTAAGATATTTTAAATACCCGGTGCGAACATGGTATGAGGTCTCGAAATAGATATAAGATTTCGAAATAGCTAATTTTATTATTATTATTATTATTATTATCTCTGCTTTTAACTAACTCGTCTCATTTTCTATTTCAGAGTATCGAGTTGTTTAGTTACATCGGTGGTTATTTGGGTATGTGGCTCGGATGGTCTTTGGTAGCCATTTTCGATTTCTTCGAAATTTTGATCAGAATTTTGAAGTACCCATTCAAGATGAATAGAAGAGAATTAAACATAAAGAAACGAACGAATTCGATACAGGCATTTGTTACGAAGGAATTCCGCACAGATTATTATGATTACTGATTCCACAAATCCATAAAGGATGAAATATGTTCTAATTAAGAATTTCCCCTTTTTATTATAAAGTTGTTATAAAGTTATTATAAGTTGTGACGGGTACAAAATAAGCACTATTTTTATGTATCATATTGTATGATTTGAATAAAAAAATATCACTAAGAAAGTATACATTTTTGTTAAAAGATATCTCTGTAAAATACATAATAAAAAGATACTTCGAAATGCCCCACGCGTATTCCAGATCAGAAAAACACAAGAAGAAAAAAGGGTACTTTTTGGTTAGCCGGTTCACTGGCGCCCAGCTAACCGAAAAGTATCGAAAAAAATTGTTTGTTTGAATATAAGTGCAATTCATATAACTACAGATATTTGTATATTCTTTTTTTTTTAAAGTAATTACTTTAAAAATTAGCAAGTTTATAGAATTCTATTCTGTAGTATGCATATGATAATTCATAATTCTGGCATTTATCCTTTATTTCGAAAACAGACCCTCAGTTTTTGATGAATAAAAAAGTTGAGAAATCTGAAAGGAATTGGAAAAAATGGTTTGAGAGGAAGCGTTTTTATCATTAGTTACAAGTAAAAATTTCAAACTGCTAAAAATTAGTTTAAATTATTATTTATTTTTAAATCCCATTTAAGTTAGGAAAATAAATCTGCATAAGTCATTTAAGAAAAATTTGACCCGAACGCTCATTTTTTTGTGGCAATCTTTAAAACAGAAATTCTGCCGAATTTGTTCATTTCCAAAGTAATTCAATCTTTTAAGTACTAATATCCAGTTTTTAAATCTATTCAAGAAACGAAAGAAATTGAAATGTTAAACACGAAATATTATTTTCAGTCATTACAGAAATTATTGATATGTCCGGACATGGCAATTTCTGATTAAAGATATCTATAACACGAAGTTATTTTGAAACTCGTTATCGTTCAATGTTATTTAACCTTCATGTGTACAATGTATCATATTTGACATCAGTCATTTTTAAGACATGACAAATTTCAAACTGTCACGAATTACGTTATGTCCTTCAATGTGTTATCTTTTAAGACCGCCTGAACATTGTTACATATGTGAGCAATTTATTTTTTTAATTACACTCTTTTATTTAACGTAGCTTGGTTCATGCATAAAAAGATGGAATTTTGTAATAGATTTTCATTCACTTCCTGATAGGCCAGGATTATGAAAATTATGTACACAAGGGTTTTTCCGATGAAAATACAACACTTAAATGTTTTTAGAGCTTAATTTTAAATTAATAACTCAATTTTGAGACATTTTTCCATTATCTGACCACCGGGGATAAATCGCCAAATATTTATTACTAGTATATAACCCCCGTCAAAAATGACGGTTTGTTGATCTGCGTTCCATTTTCATTAGACTTCATACAAACAAACAGCATGAAGATTTTATTATTAAAAGGTTTGTATTAGAGAAAAGTACATTTTAAAAATGACCATGTAGTATATATATATATATATATAGAGAGAGAGAGAGAGAGAGAGAGAGAGAATACTGAAATAGTTCAACGATTGGACAAAACATTCAAATTAAATATTAAAAAATAATCCATCTTCGAATGTTTTTGCAAAAAAAATGTTATCAATGAGTTACTAAACAGCTTGACTCACCACATAACTCATTGTTTGATTACATAAGCAAAATTAAATGTAAATTACGCTGTACTATGTATTCCTTATATTTTAATTAGGTTTCATAAGAAAAAAATCCTTTTATTTATGATGGAAGCAATTTCAAAATCCGCCAGTAGGTGGCGCCAATATACTGGATCGATCACCGTAAAGCATCCATACGTAAGAAATCACCGCTATTTCTGAAAAAAAAGTGTTTACAGAAAAAATTGTTTACAGAAATGTTGATATACATGTTTTATACGAAATAGTTTTTAAAGGTTTTAAAGAAAATTAAAATATTTAAAAGTTTTAACATGCTTTTTTTACAAATATTTTAACAGTAGAATCGTATGTTAAACAGTATTTTTTAATGAAGCTTTCAAAATGTCATTCATTTGTGATTCATTTGAATTTGTAATTCTGAATGGCAACAGTGTTCGTTTGTTTATATCTGAGATTCCGATGTTTAATCTGGATTTTTAATTAAGAACTTAAAACATTATAATAGGATATGATATACATGTTTTATGTGAAAAGTATGCTGAACAGACATGATTTCAAGTAGAAGATATTATCAGTTTGCTGTCATATGTTAGTATAGGTTTTTTATTAAGCCTAACAGGTTGTTTAACTAAGGTCGATTCGCAGACCAAAGTGGTCCCGCCCCGAATGGTTACAGACACGTTTTTGCCTTCGGATTTTATTATAAGTAGACGGTTACATCTGTATGCGTGTTACAACAACGGTAGAATTAACTATTCGCCAAACCACGCTCGCTGAAATATACCAACGGACTGTGAAACTACAACAATTAAATATTTTAAACACCAAAGAGTAAATGGTGCTAAATACCTGCTTTGGTTCCCAAAGTGCTGAATCGGACCCTGCTAGTAACCCTTCCGTTTTGCCAAGTCACTTCTTTATAGAATACAGATTTATTTAAACTACTACTCAAACACGCTAGATTAAAACAAAAACTCACACCGTATATATTGTACAATATTTAATGAAAGTAAAATACAATCTCCTTTCGAAAGGTAATGCAATTACACAGATTTGTCTCACAAAATCAACTTAGCCTGCACGCCCCTGATACCCTCACTCACATATCTACCGGCCGACACCGACCATCTATCATTGACTTTGCTATCTCTAAAAACCTCACCTATCCTATTACTGCTTCTGTTATTAACGCACTTAGTTCCGACCATTTACCTGTCTCTTTTAAAATTGACTTAATCAGTCCTATCACCCCCCCCCCCCTCCGTTGCTATTGATTGGAATAAATTTCGAAATTATCTTAACAATGTCGATCTTACTTATCCTACCATTAATAACCCTACTGACATCGACAACGCCGTAACTAACTTTAATAATATTATACATACAGCTCAAAAACACGCTACCTATTCCAAATTCAAAAACAATAATTCTTTTTTCCTTCCTACACACATTCGCAATCAACGTAATAACCTCCGTCGTCTCTTTCAATCTACTGAGATCCTGCACTCAAAACCGCTGTCAACAGGCTTAATAACAAAATAAAAAATCTCATCCAAAAAGAAAAACAAAAAAAAAGTTGGTCCAATTTCCTCGAAAATCTTTCACCCGATGATAACTCTCTTTGGCATATTAAAAAAAAGCTTAACAACAATTACACCACTATCCCCCCCCCCCCCTCACTGTTAATAATATCACTGCCTACACCGATTATGATAAAGCTAACTGTCTTGCTAAATCCTATGAACTTCAATTTTCCCCATATCAATTCATCGGAAACCATGCGCATATTGATGACGTCACTAATACTATACGCGAGGTTAACGAAAAAGACAGGCTACCGCGGTGCATTCCACTTTTCTTTTTTTACAGACCGCTAGAGTGACGTGATGCTCTTTTCGTACACCTTCATTGGTGCATTCGAGCATCACGTGACTCCCGCGGTCTGTAAAAAAAGATATGCGTAAAGCACCGCGGTAGCCTTTCTTTTTCGTTAGCCTCGTACTATACGCAACTATCTTACTATCCCCCCCGAACCTCTCCCGGAAATTCAACCCATCATCATTTACAACATTATTCAAAAACTTAAAACCGTAAAGCCCCTGGGTACGATAATATCACTAACCATACCATTAAACAGCATCCTATTAATTGTATTTTTTTATATTACACACCTTACTAACTCTATTCTTAAATTTTGTTACCGAAACCTTGGAAAACGCCATTATATCTCCTATCCCTAAACCTTCTTGTAATCTTAGCAATCCTACTAACTTCCACCCTATCAGCCTTCTATCATCTCTATCTAAAATTATTGAACACGTTATCCTCACTAAACTTAACGATTTTCTTACCAACAGTAACATTCTCATTCCCGAACAGTTTGGCTTCCGAGCGAAACACTCGACACTGCACCAACTTCTTCGTGTTGTGGAATTTTTAACAGAAAACTTCAATATGAAGAAACCCACTGCCGCGATATTTTTAGACATCGCCAAGGCATTTGATAAAGTCTGGCATGAGGGCCTCATATACAAATTAATTCAGCTCCATATCCCATCCGGACTTATACACTTTATGTATTTATATCTTGGCGATCGTAACTTTTTCGTTCGCATTAATAATACATTATCTCTCTTACATTACATTAAATGTAGCATAATTCAAGGCTCTCTTGTGGGCCCCGTATTATTTAGCATTTATTTTAATGATATACCCTGTAATCAATTTATTTCTCTCGCTTTATATGAGGACGATACCACAATTTACTCTTCTGCTCACCATCCACATTACCTGTACAAAAGTATTCAAAAATATCTTAATATTTTCATACAGTGGTGTCACCTATGGAGAATCAAGCTAAATGCAAATAAAACCATCGCTGTGTACTTCTCTCGCTCATTTAATCTTCCTAGTCGCCTTACTATTAACACATCTTAAGAGAGCCATGTGAAGAAAGTTTATAATAATTTAAACGTTGAAGGATATTAGAAAGCTTAAAAAAACATATAGTTAGAAGCAAGAAAATTCCTTGGTCTGATAATGCGAAATACCTAGGGGTTACTCTCGATAAAGGGCTCACTTTTAAAAACCACATTATTACCATACGCGAAAAAGCTACCGGCATATATTCAACTCCCTAACACCTCTTTTCCTTGGTTCTAAGCTTTCACTCAATAAAATGCTTCTATACAACGCATGTGTGTTACCTGTCAACACTTATGCCAGCCCAATTTGGGGATGTACTGCTAACACTAATATGAACTTACTTAAACGATGCCACAATAAATCTCTTCGTCTTATGTAATGGTTCCAGATACCTTCGTAACACTACCATCAGAAATGATCTTAAAACTGTTTCACTCGTAAACCGCATTAAATTTCTCTCCCGTAAATTCTACCGTAAATTGTATAGGGTCCCTAATGATATCATGTATTCATTGCCTGACTACGACATTCGCAGCCCTAGTAACAGAAAACGACCCGGGTTCTCTACTATACTACCAGACCCAGGTAGCACAAAGATATTGGCCAATATCAAAATGTAATATCGGACAATATCAAAATTTGATATTGGCCAACGTTAAATGACCCCCCCTAAAATAATATTTGTGAATATTAGTTTTTGACATCTGTGAATGTTGGCCAATATTTTCCAACATCTCTGAATATCATTTTTTGACATTAAGTGATATTTTTTTCTGTCATTGCTGAATATCATCATTTGATATTGAACGATATATTTTTCTAACATTCCTGAATAACATTTTTGGATATTAAATGACTTATTTTTTCATTACGGAATAACAATCTGTTTTTTGCACCGCAGATGTGGTGAACAGAAATCCCTCATTGTAAAACGAGAGATCTCTGCTTAGGAAAGTTTAATCTTGTTATATGTAACAAGACAAAAGCAAACCCAAGTACTAATAAGTATGATCGTTATAAACGCAGGAAAAATTTGTCATAAAGAGCTGTTAACAAAAGCTGGTGGGAGTTGATTTTTCTGTTACTGGAATAAAAAATGTCTAAATGACAAAACTATCATTGACTTATCTCGTATTTTTCAATCACAATCGACATATTTTTTTTTTTACGTTCTTTCAGCAAAGATTTATTTAAATATTACTTTTTATTACTGAGTTTGTTGGAAATTTTGTAAAAAAAATATTTTAAAATAAGTAAGAAATTAAAAACTTAGAAATTTAAACGAAATACGAAATTTTAAAGCTTGCTGTGTTAAAAATCATGTGTTCCCCTTGCACAAAACTATAACGAAAGTTTTAACATCCCCATTACTTTGAATTTTGCTTTGTGAGAAATTAAATATATATATTTTATTAATTTTAAGTCAGAAATATGTGTACATTTTTTCAAAAATACACTACAGGAAAGTTAACACCACATAAATTAGCCCTAAAAGCTTCTTATATAATAATAATATTAATAATTAATTAGATGCATTATATAAAATATTTATTATTAATTGTGTCTAATTAAAAAATCAGTGTAAAAAATCAGACTTTTGAAACGAAAACGAATTTTCTTACAATAATAAAAAATAAAATTCTTATATAATTCGGAAATTCGAAACATTTTAAAAAAGATAAACAAGCATCCATTTAAAAATTACATAAAATGATTTTTTTTCTTGTAAAGACATTTTTAAAAATAGTATAAAATACATAGTATAAAAATAGTATAAAAACATCTTTAGTTTTTTTATAAAGCACAAATTTTCACATACTTTTCTTATATATAAAAATAACTATAGATTCCTACAGAAAATTATTATATTGGCTTTTTCTTTCTGTGCAAATTTCACGCCCGACCCCTCCATCAAATGCTCATTGACGAAAATTACACAAATGGGCGGTGCTTAGAACTTTCCGTTCACTTCCGTCAAGATTACAAATTTCGTCAGATATGCTGAATGTCGACAAATATCTTGAAATGTCCAAAAAATTATATTGTTTTTTACGAATGTCGATAGATATCCCTAAATGTTGTAATAGTAATATCATTTTTACAACATTGGCCAATGTAACCAAATATTAAAAATAAGGCATTAAAAAGTCAAGTTTTTTAAAAATTGTAAAATTATTAAATTTTATTGTTTAGAATACTATTTCTGTACTATGAAGTCATAAGTAATGCAAAAAGCTCTTTTGAATGGTTTCTTTTTAAAACTAATTTTAAGTTATGTCTGTGAATATCGGCAGATGTTGTAAATTTGACGTTCGACATTCAGCGACATTCAAAATATTGGCCAATATTGCCGTGTATATTGGCCGATATCTCTGTGCTACCTGGGGAGTAGATCTTTTTTTTTTTTGGTGCTAATACTTTTAATTTTAATTTTTGTCTTTCTTAAAAAAAAAAAAAACTTAAAATTATGTATGTTTTTAAATACATTAAAAAAAATCTCATGTGTTTCCGTTAATACACCTATACTTCATCTTAATATTATATTTATAATGTATGCAGAGCCCGATTAAAGTCCTATGGGGCCCAAGGTCCAGAAACTTTTTAGGGCCCCTCAAATAAAAATTGTAGCTGGAAGTTTTTTCGAGGATTATTATTAGATATTATGATACAGTTGCCAAGTTAAGGAGAATCTTTTTGTTTTGGTTTTGAGAAAATAATTGCATAAAACTTAACTTTTAAGAAACTTTTTCTAAATCATTTTACTCATTTTGGGCCCCCCATCATCGGTGGGCCCAAGGCCATGGCCTAGTTGGCCTGTGCGTTAATCAGGCCCTGAATGTATGGCAATGCAAACTGCCTTTTTTAAAGCGATCACTTTACCATTCAAAATACATTGCAAACGAATGTTGTTCCATAACAGTAAAACAAACTTCTCTTCAATCTTTTTTTCTGCATTCTCAAATTTAACTTACTTTTCGCTTAATCGTATTATATTTTTACCTCATCATCTTCCTAAATTCATTCACGCCTTTTCTCGTGACATCATACACGTCTATAATTTGATTGGATTATGTAACTCTCAGCCCCTCCTCTGTTACTTACTTCTCAAAATAAATGTTTAAAGATATCTCTCCACTAGTGGACAGTCGCGCCATCTCTTGCTTCTTCTACGAATTATGTTTTTTTAAGCTTTCTAATATCCTTCAACGCAATTAGACTGCCCTATATCGCATTTTTATGCTTTCTTTTACATATTTTTGTTACTTTAAATTATTATAAACTTTCTTCACATGGCTCTCTTAAGATGTGTTATGCAATTACTCATATACAGGGAGTGGAGTAATACAGTTGCATACAGTGAATTTATCATACGATGTTTGCCTCGTTACGTACAATTGCTTTTCAGTTTCCCCTCTTTCTATAGGTTTTTTCTTTTTCATCTTTCATTCCTCTCCTCACTTTCTTACGCCCTTTTCCTACATTATCAAGTCCCCGAGAGCTTGCCTCTACTTTATTCCCCCTTGGCCCCTCCTTACCTTTATACAGCGTGTCCACGTATAACCTGACCGACCTTTATTTTCGCAACCGTTGGTCCTAGATGCATACTTCCAATTACAAAAATGGTTTAAATAAGGTAAAGAATTATTTCTAAAGCGATTTGGGTCAAGAAAAACATTTATTAAAAAATTACGAAATTTAAATTTTTATACAGTCCCCCGGTCCTATAATGGTGCGTTTACACTATATGGTCTTTCAGGTCTGTTGGGTCTTTCTGCTCCAAGGGTAGAAAAAATTGCGTTTACACTATGGCATAAGAATTTGGCGTAAGGAGAAGAAACTTATTTTTGCGCATGCGTGAGTTTTGCAGCTTGGATGGAGGGGGAGGGGTAGTGTTTGTTTGTTTACATTCGCAATGAAATGAACATGCAAATATTTTGAGTGTTAATGCCTGTGCTAATTTCTTTTTTACTTAAAAAACGGAAGGCAGATAATATAAAAGTGATTTTTTTAACGTGCTTCTTTCGTTATTATTATTAAAGGTTTGGGAAATACACAGGGGATATAGATACAAGAGATATTGTTGTATTGGGCTGAGAAAGGCTCAGTGAGCAGCCAATTTCGAATTAAATATAGCCATATACAGTGCATGCAGAAGCCCTATTCCGTATCTGTACTGGGTCTCACAATTTCTGTGCACATTTTATTTTCCCTGGTAAAAATTAAAATATATGGAGATCATACAATTCAGTTTGTTGCAAAATAATACTGACAAAAGTAATTAAATAAGGTTTAATTTATTATACAAAATAAGAAAATTCCCATCAAGATATAAATAAAAAATATGAACAAAAAGAAAAAATCATTCTAATCAGTATTAGCACTAACTTAGCATAGACATACATTTATAGAAATGTATGTCTACATGTAAATAAAATGTCTATTACATTACATGTAAATTTATAGAAATAAAGCATTTTACATGCACATTTGCAACACAATGGGAGCAAGGCAATTGCTGTTATCTGAATTTTCAAATTTTATAAACTAAAGTTTATTTTTCTCTAATTATTTTCAAAAAAGAAATAATAATAATGTCAAATAATTAATCACTACGACAAAAAAAAACAATTTTTTTTTTTGGCTGAAGGGCTCTGATCACCCTTTTCCTCAAAACAAAATTTAGTTCTGTTTTTCTTTCTAAATTTAAGTGTTCAAAAAGGACCTTAAATGGTAGGTTCAGCTCCCCCCCCCCCCCTTGATAAAAAATTCATTGAACATAAAGACAGTTCTTCATTTATAAAATGTCAATAGCAGCTTATTTTTGGTTTCTTAATTATTATATGTTTGAACTGCTTTTTAGTTTTATAAGTGAGAATGCAGATTTTCTTTGATGCTAACAGAAAAATATACCATTTCCCTAACAATATTGAAAGCAAGAAAATGAAAACAAATGACATGACATTTAGTGGAATTCCATTTCTCATGGCTTGAAAATAAAGTTTCTACTTTATAGATAATTCACGTTAATTTCAGAAGGGGAAGTGGCCTCTTCTGATGATAAAACATTATTTTTAAATGGAAACTTGCATTTTCATTCAGGAAAATTAAATCCTCAATCATTACATAAAAATGCCATTTTCTAGATGCTTTTAGTCGTGACATCAATCCAGTGCCTGATTTACAGCAGGGCATTCGGGCACAGGTCCAGGGCCCCTTAAAAAGGAGCGTCAGATATTATGAAAATCACCTTTACTCAATAGATGGTGCTGACTTTCGCATGGGCGAAAAACTTCTTTTTCTGGTAGCCCTATTTTCTAGGAAACGTCACTTCCCGTTTGAAGCCGATTCTGAGTAAACACAGAGGCTCTGGGCCAAGTAAATGTAAGTTAGAAGATTAGAGATTAGCTTATGGTTATAGATCTGTATAGAGGATGGGTTTTGGTTTTGGACTTTACTTTCTGGGGACTCCGGAACAAGATGGCTTCATTCGGGGCCGGGCCCAGTTGTGAATATTTCAGCCCATGCAGATCTCCAGCGCGGTTTAAGCCAGTTTTTTTTAATTTTTTTTTTATAATTTAATAGATATCGACTGGTCAATTGTAATCTCATGTTATTGAGAGAAACACATGGTTTAGCTATAATTAAAAAGGGATTTTGTAATGTAACAGGAGGAAAATAGCTGCGCTAAATAACAATAACGCTTTTAAATTAAAGGATCTAGATTCAGAATTTCCGAAATATTGATATGTTTTAATTATATTTCCTCAAATTTGGAGTTAAATTGCTAATGTATTTAGCTATCCAAATTAATGGTTCAATTTTTTTGGGGGGGTGGGGGGAAGCATTGTACATCAATATTTCTGCTTACCCATATCAATAGAAACCCAGTAATCCGAACCGAAATTGAAAAAAATAGTAATCAAGATTAAGCGAAGCTTTGTAAATATAAATTTAATTAAACACAAAAAATATTTAGAATTTTAAATATATGATAATTATCAGTAAATATATTTTATTAAATATTATTACATAATGCATTTGTTTTATTTTCTGACTTAATTTTTTCGCATATACATTTTATTTACTTAAGGCTGTTCTGAAATCCAAACTGTGCACTTTCTGACACATTTTTTAATTGATTTTTTTAAATTCCTACTATTAGCTCACACTCTATATATATCTTGTTCAAATTTTCAATCGTTAATAAAATATTTTCTATTCATCCACTCAAGTTCAAATAATTTTTTTAAAACTTGTAGTGGATGACACTTTATGTTAATACAGTTTTTCAAATATTAATTAATTCATTAAATTTAATTAATTAATTTTAGTTTTAAATGAGAGAAAAAAATTCCTCCCATTGTTTTCATAAATGAAATGAAAGATTTATCTCAAATGAGTAACCACAGAAATGAAATACCGCAACGATGATTATAAAATAATGTTCCATAAAGATAACGTGGGACATTAATGCTGCACGGATTTATTTTGTATATTTATGATTAAAAAGTAGGAATTGACTTAAAAAAAAAATTATATTACTTGTTATTCACAAACTTATTAAGAAACTATGTAATATATATTTTTTTCATTTTCCTGTAAAGGCAAAAGATTTTCAAATAATGCTGTCAAAGTTGTCATTTTTAACTGAATTTTAGGATGTGACAGGGCAGGAAAAAAACAAATTGTCGTCCTTAGACAATAATAGCCTATAGCTCAAGATGTAATTCCTTTATTTGAAAATAAAGAACTGTTCAATCATTTCAATAATCATGCTTGAAAGTATTATGCTTTTATGCTTAAAAATGAATCAGAAAATCGCTAGCAGCAATACATTTACTAACAGTACCATTTGATACGCGTGAAAACTATTCTACGATCTTTGCATAGCTGCCAACTTTTACGCTGTTTTCCTTCTACTATTTTTTAACATCAAAATCACCTTAAAATGATAAAAAATTTAAAACACAGTTTGATTTATTACACGAATTATATAAACTAAAAATAAATTACAAAATAACTGTGATAAGAGACCGATTTATTTTTTAGGTAGATTTCGTAAGAAATACTACCTATTACATTCTCACCTAAGTTCGAATTTTTGAAAAATTTTTGCAGATCTACGCCGATCATGACTCCCAGAACCCAAAACCACCCCCAGTTCAAAACTTATCTATCTATCTATCTATGTCACTTTTTTATGGACACGATAACTGCAATAATTCTACACAAATCTCTTCCAAATTGATACATAAAATCAAGGGGCATAAAATCTCGGTCAAGTTCGTTAATGGGCAAAATCGAACCAAGGGGGGGGGGGGGGGCTTTTTGTGAAAACAGAAAAAAACCCATAATGTCTTAATTATGATACGTATCGAATCCGTTTAAAGTTATTATTACTTCTAGGAGAAGGGCCGAAAATGTATGTATGACAGATTTTTGATATAATTAAAAATGGCCTCGAGGGCGCGAAGAAAGGGGGGTTTTAGAAGAAAAAAAATCATAACTGCGTCAATTCACAAGATATCAAATCCGCTTAAATGTATTATTAATCCTCTTAATATTATCTAAAACTTTTATATTGACAAGTTTTTTATAGGACCATCCCTTATAGCAAAAAAAAAAAAAAAAAAAAAAAAAAAAAAATTAAAAAAAAAAAAAAATCCCTGCCGGCTCCGCCTGCAAACAAGTTATTTTTCGAAGTAGACGGTTCTAACTCCCGCATCTTTTCGAAACTGATACATAAAATCAAGGGGCATAAAATCTCGGTCAAGTTCGTTAATGGGCAAAATCGAACCAGGGGGGGGGGAGATGGGGGGCTTTTTTTAAAAACAGAAAAAAAAAACATAATTTCTTAATTATGATACTTATCGAATCCGTTTGAAGTTATTACTTCTAGGAGAAGGACCGAAAATTTATGTATGACAGATTTTTGATATAATTAAAAATGGCCCCAAGGGAGGGGGGAAAGAGGGTTTTAGAAGAAAAAAATCATAACTTCGTCAATTCCCAAGATTTAAAATCCGCTTAAATTTATTATAAATCCTCTTAATATTATCTAAAACTTTTATATTGACAAGTTTTTTATAGGACCAACTCGTATAGCAGAAAAAAAAAATCCCTGTTGGCTCCGCCTGCAAACAAGTTAGGTTTTGAAGTAGGCGGTTCCAACTGCCGCATCATGGCAAAAAGGTCATTTCTTCAGCAATTCCCAACAAACAGGTGCCCCACGATCTGCGTCTTCGAAATCTACCTGTGCCTGTAGGCAGAGCCGTCAGGGATTTTTCATATATAAATTACTTGAGTTGCAATTATACCTAATTGTATGTATTTTAATATTTTATATAGGCTTTCATTTTAAGAATAAAAATTCATTTATGTAATTTTTCATATTAGAAGTTTTAGATTTATCATACAATAAGTTATCATTGCTGACTTCCTTGTACTTACATATGCTTTAAAATTTCACATGAGTTAATCATATGTATTATTTCTGTTGCCAACATCCCTTTTTCTATGCATTTACAAAATGCACAAAAATGAATGACCTATCATTCGAAAGGTTTTTGAACAGGCTTCTGACATAGTATACTCACATTTCTTTAAAACACGTTTTTTGATTAAAAATTACAGTTAATTAAAAATTAAATCAGCATTTTTTTTTTCAATGAAATGATTTTTTTTTCTCAAATCATTGTTGCCATAAAAAATATATATACTACATTATATTGTGCTCAACAATAATTAAAAATAAATAAATAAATAGCACAATAAAAGATAAAGCGGGACGCACGGGTTTATTTTATATTTATGATTAAAAAGTAAAATTCAAATTCAAATGTTTGGAGAAAAATACACCATCGATCGATCGAAGCAGTGGTATTTTACGTGTAGTCTAAAATGTATGTTATGTTATATTATATTAAATTCTATTTTATATGTGCTCAATTTATTTTTTTGTCCCGTGTTTTTCCCGAAGTGGATGACGTCATCTTCCAATGAAGTTAAATTACGATTGTTATTTTTTTTTTCCTCGTGCGTGCCTCTTGCTATCTTTGATTAGTTTTTACTTAAATTTTGATGGGATGAATAACATGATATTCTGGCTTGACTAATGTTGTTTGCAGATATTTTCGTCCTTAATTTTTCTTTAGAAATTTAAACTTGCATCTAAAAAATATTAGACTGCAGTGCGAAATCATCGCACGGGTGTACAGGTAAATTTATAATTTACCTTATCTGTAGAATTTATATTTTCTTTGGTACACGTACATTTTAGGATTGTGTGGCATCAATTCATGTGTATATTATATCATATTTAAATCTGCCAAATTAATTTTTTTTATAAAGAAATCTTAATGTTACTAAGAACATAACTGATGTACCCAGTGATTCTTAGTTTTTTATTTACATTTTTACTTTTTGATCACATCTAGTGCTGGGAAAATGGTTGTAATCATTATAAAAACCGTATTATGGAAATATTTATATATCTTTACATTTTGAGGATGTCTTTAAATGTTGAAGGTTTGATATTTTTTACAATTATTCCGTAATGTATACGTGAATGTTGGTATTTTTTCGTTTTCAGACCATGTGTGTCTTTTTATGGTACTTTTATGATGATGCCTATATATGTATTTGTATATATGTGAGTGAACACAATAGCGTCTAAACGTTGCTTTTGATTGAGCTCCCATTTGACGCATATGATATATCAACTGTCGGCAAGAACTGTACTCATTTTTATCGGACAACGTGTTTAGTGCTTGATCATTTTTTTAAGATTTCGTAAGAAATACTACCTATTACATTCTCCACTCTGCTGGAATTTCTGGAAAATTTTTGCAGATCTACACCGATCATGACTCCCAGAACCCAAAACCACCCCCCAGTTCAAAACTTTATCTATCTATCTATGCAACTTTTTTATGGACACGATAACTTGAAAAATTCTACATAAATCTCTTCCAAACTGATACATAGAATCAAGGGGCATAAAATCTCTGTCAAGTTTGTTAATGGGCAAAATCGAACCAATGGGGGGGATGGGGGGGGCCTTTTTGTGAAAACAGAAAATCCCCATAAATCTTAATTATGATACGTATCGAATCCGTTTAAAGTTATTATTACTTCTAGGAAAACGGCCAAAAATTTATGTATGACAGATTTTTGATATCATTAAAAATGGCCCCGAGGAGGGGAAAAAGAGGGGTTTCAGAAGAAAAAAATTCATAACTTTGTCAATTCACAAGATATCAAATCCGCTTAAATGTATTATTAATCCTCTTAATATTATCTACAACTTTTATACTGACAAGTTTTTTATAGGACCAACCCTTACAGCAAAATAATAATAATAATAATAATAGAGCTGCTTATAAATAAATAAGACATAATACATTTTACACATTTCACGCAATTGAATAATCTATACAAAGAATTCATAATGTAGGTTATACTTTACAGTTTCATTCGAAATACATATCCGTTTTCTTCAGAAAAAAAAAAAAAAGTGTTCGAGGATTCAAGAGTGCAGCCGATTATAAATAAATAAGACGTGATACAGTTTACACATTTTACGCAATTGAAAAATCTACAAAGAATTTATAATATAGGTTTTACTTTACAGTTTCATTCAGACAGTTTTTGTATAGGAAACCATGTTCTAATCCATTTATTCAAATACAGAGTATTTCATTTCAAGCCGAACTTGAATTTTTTTCCCAACTTTAATTATAGTAAAGATATTGTTACGATATTTTTATCAGACTTACACTGCTTTATCTGAAATATGATATTACAAAAAGTGGTAGAAACGAAATTTGTATTAATTTATTTTAATTCACATAGAAAGCCAAAGTTAAAAGCGTAATTTACAAGTATTAAAATTATAATCTTATTTAATAATTCGAAACAGATTTTTTTCCCCTTCTCTTTTTAGTGTGAAGTTTACTTGTGAGAAAGTAATGTTCATAGAAATAGGAATAAAGTTAAAAGTTAGAGAAAAATTTAAAATTGAGGCAGCATTTGTATTAAATATGATATAAAGCTATTTTAATATTTAACCTTTTAATATTTTAATCCTGGAACATTGGAGTATTCAGCCGACCGAATATTCGGTATTCGGCTTTACTTGTGTGTGTCGAATTTACATTGGGCGCAATTTACATTGTTTAGACGTTAAATTCTCTTTCACACAAAAATGTACATTAATTTCTTTCAATTAAAAATTGTGTACATCTAATGCAATATCAACTAAAGGTAACAAGGAATGAAAACCATTTTTTTAAAGGGAAAAGTTATACAACGAATGTATTTGAAGGGAAAAATCAAAGAAACAAAAATCGCCTGCTTCACTTTATTTTTAGAAAGTAAAACTTTCGCTAACAGAAAGTTACCCATTTTGAAGATATCCCTTCGCAAACCTAGTGATTCTGAAAATCTGAAACCTGCGGAACATAGAGAGTGGGTCAGGGGTCAACCAACAGTTCGCTTTCCCAGATTCAATAAATGCTTTCTACAAAGCAGACAAATTTCCTTTTACAGAGAGAAAAGCAGATGACCACAAATGTAACCCTCCCCCCTCCTCCCGTTCCCTTCCCTTTCAAAGGCAAGCATAGAGAAAAAGGTGATATCGGAAATCTCATCTCGACCCCCCTGTTGTTTTGCCTCAACGGAAGTGTTTTAGGGTTGCTGAAAATTTGGAAAAAATTGTCTTTCTGACATGGCAGCTGGGAATAAAATTACTGCAGCAAAGGCAAAAATGCTTGTTGAACGATATTTTTTATATAATATCGTGTAAAAAATACCCCTTATTAAATTTATAACAAGATAATGACAACAATTAACAAGAAAATATATAAAAACTGCCTGAAACAATCGTTTTGTAACTTATGCCGAAAATCTGCAGTACCCGTAGTGCCCTCTGGTGAAATCTATTGGAAACAAATTAAAAAATTTAAAATTTAAATTAAAAAAAGGGTAATTACATCTCACTTATGAAATTTGCGTCGTTTCAAAGAAATAAGTCATATTTATCACCAAAATTTTTTTTTAATAAATCGGTACAATAGTAAATGTGCAATTCTGATGTTAAAAATTTAGCATTAGCAGTATAAGGAAAATATAAGTGATGATCACCCTTAAATGCTACTGAAGATTTTTCAATTATTGGTCAAAATCTGGAAGTTTTCATGATTAAAACACAAAATTAATATGGAAAAAACCTGTTTATTTTTTTCATTTAAAAATAACTACTTCACTTGCGCAAAAACACTCGCTCGCTAATATTAATTCTATGGGAAGTTTGTTTTATATATATCTTGCTTGCATTTCATTATTTTTAAAATATTTTTTTTTTCCATTGGATAGTTGAAGTCAATCAATGCAAAGGCCGTGTTTTACTTTTTCGGTTTTGTTTACAAGTTTTTTTATTAAAGATACTTTCACTTTCGGAACCGATTTCGAAAAATCGTTAGTGAGATAGAACACTAAAGATTGATTATGAAGCTGTTATAAAAACTTTTATTGCTAAAAAATTAAGAAGAAAATGTATAAAGAAAGGTACTTCTCTATTGTTCCGTCGACCACTTTTCATAACAAAAAACTACCGCCAAACTGTAAGATTAAACGCCAAAAATGCAGTCCCATTTACTTGATGTCAGAAGCATTATACGTGTTTGTTATGTCATCAAGTGGTTTTTAATTCGACATTTGCGTGTATTATTCATTATGTTTTACTGACTTATTAGTTATTTCATTAATTAAAATAACAATTGTGTCCGTAAATTCTTATATTTTATTTATTTATTTATTTTGATATTCCAATGACAACGTTCTTCCGTTTCTTTGGCGTTACAGTTTGGCGATAGTTTTTTGTTATGAAAAGTGGTCGACGGGAAGAAAAGTACAAAAAAAAAAAATAAATTATTACATATCACTAAATCATTAAACTCAGTAATGGTTATCTTAATAATTACCGCTATTAGTGATATATATTTTTTTACTCAAAATCACTGTAAGCACCGGTGCAAGCCTCCCCCCCCCCCCCCCCCACCTCCTTCATAAGCATCTGTGCCCAGGGCTCCCAAACTTGTAAATCGGTCTCTGCATCAGTCAGAAAGTTTTGTTTGAAAAGAGAAAGAACAGACTATCTATTTATTAATACAAAATATTACCATTGCAGTATTAAAACACCTAGCTATAAGATATAGATGTAGTATACAAACGAAATAAATATAGAAACACTTTTTAGTTGGAGTCATTTTGACGTCACACTAAAAGCGTCTTATTGAAAGAGATGTCATATGCAGTAATTTTTTTTCCTTTAAATTGATATGTTTATTTTCATAGATGTTTTAATTCTAAATATGTTTAAATGAAGATACTACATCATTTTAACACACTTATAGTAAAGGTTTTAAATTTTATATATGAAAATGTGCATCATCTGCTCTGAATGACGCCAATTTCGTATGTGAAAATAGAGCAAGTTTGATATTTTATTGGCTAATAAAAATATTGTCCATACATAACACTCTTTTTATGCAACAGGAAAGAAAATATTGCATTAGAAAATTTAATTTTTTTTTAAGTTGACAATTTCGTTTTGGTTCTAAAACATGTGTATATCAAGTTTCGTGAAAGTCTGTCAAAAATTGTAGATTTATATAAGCATTGGTGCAGCGAAGGGAGGGGGATTTCAGTATTAAAATCAACTTCCAGAGTATCTGAAACACTGACAAAATGCATAGAAAACCCCTTGTGTTAAAAAAAATAATGTGATGTGTAAAAACCAAAGTAAAGGAAAGCATAAGCAGCATAAAATGTTTACCATTCAACTGTTTCAAGACTTTATAATAGGATTCTACACAAAATTAATGAAAGAAAAAGTTAAGAGCAATAGCAGCAAAGTAGTACATATTTCATTGCTTTTGCTTTTTTTTTTCCCTCTGAAAATGCTGTGTTTTCAAACACATACATGCTAAATATATTATGGTTGATTGCGATTTTTGTTAGGCAGTTTTTACGTGTCATGTATTGTTATCAACAAAATTGTTTATTTTATCAGTAACAATGGTTCAGAACCCCTCCCAGATGAGAATCCTGGTTGCGCCATTGGTATAAGGATCATACAAATAAACACTTTCCAACACTAACAGAATATTATTAATAAATTTCGTTTTTATGAAATACGATATCCAAATGAGCAATTTGAAAGCACATAACTCAGTAAAAATCTATTTTCAACAATTGTTGTCTGTCCATATTAATGTGTGCAAATTATTTCATGCAGCACTGTATATAGAATTTATACACACCCAGCAACGCTGTGTGGAGCCCTGACAAAGCAGTTAATGGGGCCCAACGTATACTGCAATACTGTATTAATGAAATTTATTTTTAAATTGTGTATTTCATAGTATAATATAGGAAATGTATGAAAAATAGTATAATTATTTATTAAATGTTAATTTGATTTAAGAATGAAATTAATTTAAAAAATACTACTCAAAATTAGTTAATTAAAATCATTGAACACATAAATTAAATAACAATTAATTTAAAAATAATATATTTAATAATTATGTTCTAAAATTTTCCCTTTTCATCTGAATACATATGTAGAGGCACTAGGAAACTTTATTCCTGGGCCTCATGTTTATTCTCTGCACCTCAGCATATTTGTTTCAAAATATTGCCCCCCCCCCCCGTTTTTTTTTCTGAGAACGTCCGTGTTTACAAGCTCAAAATATTCATCTAATGAATTAATTGTCATTACGTTTTGTTATTGCTGTTAAATGAAATTATTATTTTTTACGATAAAATAAAACAATGTAAATCTAACAAATCACTAATTTATTAGTTTAATTTTCTGAGGCTTTTTAAGCATTTTAATTATTTAAGTAATTCTGCTTCCAGTGAAAAGTACCACTGACAAACTTCCTTATTTCTTTTTGTTTAATTCATGGAACAAAAATATTAAATCTGGCTATTAATCTCATGGAGGTGTTTATTTAAGCAAATAGTAATCTGCTGAATTTTAAATTAATGTATTGATTATTCTAGATATAGTTAACATATCACTTCACCATACATTTTCTAGGTCCGCCGTGCTGTTACAATCTTCTTTTTCACCCAGTTTTCTTGGTAAAATAAAAATATATATCAACGTAACATATCTGACAATTCTAAGCATATTGGTGTTAGTTTTAATGCTAATAATGGCAGAAAAGTTTGAGGAAAACATGGCAATTCTTTATTGATTTAACAAACTAGCAATTGTACCCAAACATGCTTCAGCATATTATGGTGAAACTCCAATTGTATGTTGAACATAATATCACTTTCACCCCCCACACACACACACACACACACATACATACATACATACATACATGAGATAATAAACTGACTCTGGAATGAAGAAAACCCTTCATGTTTGAAGAATGAATAAAAATCTTTAATATTATTTTTAAAGACTAATTTAAAAATAATGGCTTTATAAAACAATTTCTACTGATAATTAAAGTTTATTTTTGACTTGAATGGATTCATAATGATATTAAATAAGTAACATATCATGAAACATTAAAAAGTGAAAATTTTTCATTTTTTAAAATTATGATGTAGACTTTCTTTTAAAGAAATACTTTTAAAAATTACATTTATTTTAATTCCAAATGTTTATTTAATTTTTTAAGAGAATGTTTTAAATATTGTTTTAATATTTTCCTTGTTTATTAAAGTGGTATTCTTATGAAGCATTATATACATATTAAAATAAAATAAAAACTTTAATAGTAAAATTTAAATAAACTCTCTTTGAAACTCTTTTTTTAAATTAAAAAATGCTTTGAGTATTTTAACACAAGTAGATACATGAAAAGATCATTTATAATAAAATTATAGTCAAATGATAATAACAGAAAATTTTTAATTAACTTCCTTTATTTGGAAATACAAGTTACAGAAATAAAACAACAAAATATTGTTCTATATTATAAATATTATCACATAATAAATTTATTACTGAATATAATGATATACTACATATCAGAAATAAAATACATAGCTAACAGTCTGGCACGATACTTTATTCTATTGGTCTGCAGAAACAGGTATGTATTTTAATCTAATGGGAGAAACAAGTTATTAATAATTTTCAGTTATTATAATTAAAAAATGATAAATAATAACATCAAAGCCAAGCACTGGCATGCTTTAAAAAAAAAAAGTTTATTATTAAAATAAATACATACATTAATCAGCGAGATGAATTGAAATGTCTCATTCAAACTGCTAAGAATATCCTTGGATTTGAAGATATCAGAATTACAAGTGGTTTTAACTCCAGTTCCAATAAAAAGAAAAAAATATTACTAGCTTTTATTTATAGTGCAGTATATATTACAGCCACTCATTAATTAAAGAAACTTATTGATGGAAAGAAAATTGGCATGAGAGGATTGCTTTAAGGAAAATCAAAACATATACTAAATATTTTAAAAAAAAGAACGAAAATTTTTGTGTCAAGCATAGATTATGAAGCACTTTCCAACACAGCCAGAAAACTATAAAGAAACTCCACCGTTAAATAATGTGAAAGAGGCTATGTAAGTAAACAGTTTAGAAAACATATAATACATTGAAAAATACAGTTTTCGAAATTACCTTCCAGTGTCAAAAAAGTAGTCTAATTATTTGTGCAATCCTGTATATGATCAATAGATGTGGATATATAGCCTGATAAAATTTAGTTCTGTTAGATTATTCACATTTAGCAATTTTCGCCAATCCATGGAAATGCACTCGAATCGATGGAAATGACATGTTTAAAGGAAATCCATTGTTAAATATCTTCTTTAAAAAAGAAAACTATTATTATTATTCTAGTATGCTTTAAAATGTTTTGTTATCTTTCATGTAATCTTTTCAGGAATAGTATGGCTAATATAACACACAATGCAATAAATAAATAAAAAATCAGAAAATTTATCCTCAGTGTTGAATTTAGACATTTTTCTGTGGCTCCAAGGGGACATTATAGAGTTCTGGAGGGGAATTGAACATTTTGACCATTAAAAGCATAAAATCTCCAATCTTTCAAGGGGGGGGGGCGGAGAAAGATTTGAAGGGCCATCCCTTGAATTCAACACTGCTCTCTCCCCTTCCCTTAATATTAAATATATAATATATTTTTTAAACTTATATCGGAAAACATACAAAAACACATTTGTATTTATTATCTCAAAACATTCACTACTGTAGTTTTGGGATGGTCAATAGCAACGCATACCTGGCAATGTTTAAATTCCAGTTTTCAGAAATTGCATTTTTGTTAATCACTTGGAGTAAATAAAGTAATTTGAGTAAAATAAATTATGAAGAATAATTAAATTTCATTTTTAAGAATTAATTTTCAGCTGCCTGTATTAAAGCAAAACAAATTAAATGTTTAATTGCTTTACATAATTTGTAAACTTATTTTTTCATGGATTTAGGGAGAAAGTAAATTAACAATTTAATTAATAAAGAAGAGAAATATGAAAACAAACTAGTACATAACAATATAGTTAATTGTTCTTTGAATTCTAGAATAAGAAAAAAAATTATTAATGCAAAGGACATAAAATTTTCAATTATTAAATTCTTCATTTACAAAACACATGTACTTCGCTAGATTTTCTATCATTGGTAACATAATTTGATTTAAAAACTAAATACTGATGAATATTTCATAATATTTATTTTTTAAATATAACCTAATGATGTTCCTTCAAATCTCTCAAAATATATTATATTCAATATTTAGTTAAACTAACATAAATAATTACTCTCACTTCAGAGAACTGTAAGTAAACAAACCAAATTATAACCTTGATAATATTGTTAAAATACATTTTAGATCATTTCAACATTAATAAATTATTATATATTCAGCTTAGTAATTATTAAGCATAGCAAATTATAACCTTCATAATATTGTTAAAATACATTTTAGATCATTTCAACATTAATAAACATTAAATAAATTATTATATATGCAGCTTAATAATTATTAAGCACAGCAAATTATAACATTAATAGCATCATAGATAATACATTTTAGATTATTTCAATATTAGTAATATTAATTCAAATAAATTATATATGCAACTTATCTGATAAGATATTTTAGTTTTTGTGTAATTTGATTTCTTCTTTTTTTTTTTAGTCTGAATGATACACTTTCTGAAATATCAGATTCCTTGAAGGGAGGGGCGAGGAGTAACTGCTTTCCTCTAGCATAACAGTTCTACATTTAGTGTTTACATAAAACACAAGTGCTTATGCAAGTTTATATAAAACATAACTTACACACTTGCATAAAACTACACAAATTAATTAACTACAAGTTGTGTTTTTAGATTGATTATTTAACACCATTTTATAAATTAAAAAGCTAATAGCAAATTAACCTTCAGTTAAAAAATTAAAGGAATTAAATGATGAAAATTATAATTTTTGTATTGAGAATTGACATAGAAAAAATTTAAAAATTTTCAAACTTTTTCTGAAAAAAAAAAAAAATTATGAAGTTTTCCAACTGAAACCATTCCTTGTTGTGAAAGTGGGGGGGGGGGGGGGGGAGTGTTACAAATATTCATGTAATGTACTACAGATTAATTATTAAAGAAAATTTCAAAAAATAAACATATAATAAAACTTTTAAAATAATAAGGAATGGTTTAATAATTAGCAATAATAATTAAATGTAAAACATTAAAAACGTTTGTTCATTTTAACAAAAGTTAAATTTTATGTTTGTGTAGTTACCATATTAGAGTTTTTTTTTTTTTCTGTGGGGGAGAGGGCTAAGAAACTAAATACAATCTAAAATCATTGCAATATTTTAGATATATTAGGATGGATTCATTGAAAAAATTAAAACATTTAAAACTGATGAATAACAATGCAAATCATGTACAGAGATTGCTATGGGATCAGTCAATTATATGACAGTAACAGAGAAAATTGAGAAGTTAATTAAAAATGAATTATATGGCTAAAAATTTATTGGTACCAGTTTTAGGATAAAGTTAAAAATTGGCAGTAATAATATTAAATAAATACCTGAAGTAAATCAAAGTATTTACTCACAAAAAAAAAAAAAAGACATTACCGTGCATTATGAATTACGATCGTACTATTCTAATTTTTATTCATATACTCTCAAATTTGTTTTTTTAATTCATGCCTATGAAACAAGGTGAGTTTTGAAATAAGTAACGTAACTAACAGTTAACAAATGAACTGGTAGCATAGTATATAAATACAGGAAGATAGTACTTAAAGAATTTCTGAATACATAGCTTTATAAAGAGTTTGGTAATATAAAAAGTAACATAGCTAACAAATGAATTTTAGTAGCGTAGTACGTAAATACATGAAGATAGTAATTTACGAATACTATAAAAGCAACTTCTACAGTTATGAAGCAATGTAGAGAAACATTAAAAATATCTGAAAAATATTACGTACCTTTGGTTTGTAAATCCCTCTTTTATTTCAAATCTTCTTCAAACTCTTCATCTGTCGTCTGCTTCATCAAACTTCGTCAATTTTTTTAAAATGGCGGAATAAACAATTATGAAGCACGCTGATTGGTTTTGTCTTATATTTTCACGCCTGAAACGCCTACGTTTAGACCACGCCTCACAGACCACAGAGACCTTCTTAAACCCTCCTATACCTGGACCTGACAGACCAACGCAGACCTGATAGGCCTGATAAGCTATAGTGTAAACGCAGCATAAGTGATATTTAGTAAAAATTTACTGCAACACTAACAAGTAAGATAAAAAAAAGTCTCACTCATCTAACATTAAAATTGACCGAATTATGAAACTTTGAAATGCATGACTTATACCACTTTTTTGCATCTCAAAACAGATGATTTCGCCCGTGCTTTCAGGGGTCGTATATAAAGTACTTAAACTTATTTCAAAGTATCTGCGCTTTGAAAGAAATCGTACAACTATTACGATTGACTTAAATTTTATTAGTTAAGTTTCAGATTAGTTAAAATAATTGTATTTTATCATATGTTTTATTTTGTAAGTATTTGAGGCTATGATTTATTTTAACAAAAATTATATTATTTTCATAAGGTTTTATTTAACTTGCAACGATCGTCTTTCCAGTTTAAAATTTGTACTCGAATTTTAATTCACTTTCAAATGTCCGACCGAAGTTAAATTTTACATACTGACTTAACATACTGACAATGTAATATTATTATGATTTTCGACGCTTACCATATTAGAGGATAACACAAAAAAATTCGGATAGATTACCGCCAACAAGTTTAAGAAAATTTTTTAGATTAGATAACATAAACCTGCGATGGTTGTGTTTTTTAACTTTTATAATTACGTTTTATGTATTTTTTAACGCTGAATAAAAAAATTACCTTCACTTTTAACCATCATGTCAAGATTTTTCGCAAATCGTAAGTTTCAAGGTTAAAAAATAGCGAAAAATCTGATACTATAAAATAGATGTAAGACTTTTTTATTCAGTTTAATTTTATTTAATTCAATAATTTATTCAATTTTTTGGCTTATACTGGATTTTTTACAACTAAATAGCTCAGGGGTCCGATGAGGTTGAGAAGGAAGGGGGGGGGGGTCAATTTTAACTTTGAGCTTTTTAACTTTGAAATTTTCGATTTGAGAAAAATCCTGACGTGATGGTTTAAAATGAAGGTCCTTTTCGGATTCAGCGCTAAAAAATACATTAGAATCAATTTTCAAAAGCTAAAAAACAGGGCACAACTCAAAATATGAAAGACAGTGTAATCTAACAGCATTTTAAAATCTTAATTGAGGCTGTTGTTTTTCATCCTTTTATTTAACAAAAATTCTGTCATTTCTATCCTCTTATATGCTCAGTACAAATTGTATATTTTGCATTAATATGTTAGAATGATTATAGATTTCACATTTATATTAGATTGCAATGTTAATTTTGCTCTCAACTATTTTTTTGATATATCTGACGATTATTTATATTTCTACTACATTTGTGAGTGACCCCTATTTCGCAACAAAAAATATACTCCAACTTTAAACAGCTATAACTCGGTCAGTTTTAATCGTAGATGAATGGTACTTTTTTTATCTTACTTGTTAGTGTCACAGTAAATTTTTACTAAATATCACTTATAGGACCGGGGGACCGTATAAAAATTTAAATTTCGTAATTTTTTAATAAATGTTTTTCTTGACCCAAATCGCTTTAGAAATAATTCTTTACCTTATTTAAACCATTTTTGTAATTGGAAGTATGCATCTAGGACCAACGGTTGCGAAAATAAAGGTCGGTCAGGTTATACGTGGACACGCTGTATATATTTTAACACTATCTTTACCTTTCAATCTGTTTGTGTGGTATTCCAAACAAGACCTTTACATCCTCATCCTTAAATGTGTCTAGATTTTTTATAAGGGCCTTAGTTTCTGATATATTGAAAACATTTTTGTCCCTCATCTTCAGATTGCTTTTTCCTCATTTGGTGGAAATGAAGAAACTAAATGGAATTGAAAATGTGCAGTTTTTTTTAATGCATAGCGTACATTAAAGGGTAATAAACCTGATCATGGAATGAGATATTTACAACATTACATGAGCTAAAATTACAACATTTTATATACAAAATGCATTTTTGCGGTGATTTTCAGATGACTTTTGCGTTGGAAGAGTTCTGGGTTTCGTTAGAAAAGGACTTTTTTAAAATAATAATCAGACAATATGTTTTTTCGAACAAATATAAAAAAATATATATTTGATATAAATTTCGTAAAGGGGATTTACGTTTTCATAAGTACAGTGGAACTTCCATTTAACGAAGTCTCATCATTACACTTAAAAACTTCGTTATGAAGAAAATTCGTTAAATAGAAATTAACTTAAATTCATGAAATTTTTTCTTGAGATATGACAAATAGGTATTGGATTCAGAAGAATTTGATTCAGTTTTAATTATGAAGCCGTCTTTTACAAAACAGTTATGTGCGGTCGATGAAATCACGCCACATTCCAAGCTTTGGCCCAAGCTTTGGCCCTTTCATCAGCTCTGATACACAGAATCTCAAACTAATGCTTTCACTACATCGGCTGTTTTCTGTCTTTTTCGATAATGTACTTCAAGATTTTTTATTATTCCTTAGACTAATGATTGAAGTTTAGCTGTATTGGCAGGAACAAAAATAACTTTGATGTTCTTCGATTTGTATTTTGAATCACGTTCTTTTGGTTGTACCACGGCCTAACTCGATTTTCTCCTTTCCTTTATACGGCCGTAACAAAAAGTCATTTTCCCTTTGTTCAAGAGGAATAAGAGTTTCTCCCCGGAAGAACGTAGGGGGCGCTATTACTTACCATTACTAATGGAGAATTTCCTTATCTTCGCGTTTCGTTCGTCAAAACTATTTATGAATTGATATATCCAAGACTAATAAAAAACCCTTTAGGGGAATGAGACTTAAACGAGCATAAAATAAATATATGCTCATTAATATGTGCAAAATTCTTGCCCTTCATTTAAAAAAAATATGGCAAGGTATTTTACAAATGAAACCAATTTATCTGCATGTAAGAACTCTTTATCAAGAAAAATTTTAAAGTTTACTTAATTTTAATTTTATAATATTTAATGTATATTTCACTGTAAAAATTATCAATGTTTAAAGTCTAATCAAGAAATAGAAAATGCATATACCTATAGATACATATATATATACAAGTAGGGTGGATAGATTTATGAATTAATATTTTAAAAATCTGAAAAAATATTCTGTAATTTCTGTAACCACACAATATTCAAAAATTTCCACAAAAACTATCCTCTCATAAATGGAGTACATAATGCTACAGCAAAAAAAAAAAAAAAAAAAAAAAAAAAAAAAAAAAAAAAACTTGTTCATTCTCTAAAATAATAAAACCTGAAAAATTATTATGAATTTGTTAAATAATCCATGTTTTGAGAAAAAAAAAGCGATGTGAGTTGATTGCCGGATATTGGCGAAATATGTTTTCTTATTCTGTTGATATTATGAAACATGAAAGTATATTTTTATTTTTATATACATACTTTTATACCATGACTTTCCAGAAGTAGAATATAATATTTAATTTTATATGTAATTCTATTATATTTCTATATGCTTATATATTTCAGATCAGTACCTATAATGGTTAAATTTATTAAAAATTGTTTTGAATGTACACATATATACATATATTTTAAATAATTCAGAATCGTGTAAAAATAATCCATGTTTTGAGGGGAAAAAATCGATAAGAGTTTATTGCCGGATATTGGCGAAGTTGCTTAATTTTCTTACTACTATTATGAAACTAGTAATTATTATTATTATTTTTTTTTTTTTGCTGTGTATTTTACGCTCAGAATTATCAATGTTTCAAGTAATCCAGAATTTTAATGTATTGAAATTTACTTATAATGTTTGTTTTACATTTTGTAGTAGGATGTTATTTAAACTATTTTTAATTGCTTAAAGCATTGTATTTAGTTATTTTATCTCTAAATCTTTTAGTTTTTCCTGTTTGTCCTGTTTGTTTTGTTTAGTTTTTTCCTTTTAGTTTTTCCTGTTTGTAGTAAAGAAAACGCCGAAGTAAAAGATAGATATGTTACATATATTGCTTATATATTTCAGATCAGTACCTATAATGATTAAATTTATTGAAAATTGTTTTGAATATACATATATATATACATATTTTAAATAATTAAGAATCGTGTAAAAATAATCCATGTTTTGAGAAAAAAAAATCGATATGAGTTCATTGCCGGATATTGGCGAACTTGCTTAATTTTCTTACTACTATTATGAAGCTTGTAATTATTTTTTAAATTTTTTATTGTGCATTTTACGCTCAGAATTATCAATGTTTCAAGTAATCAAGAATTTAAATGTATATAAATATAGAAATTTACTTATAATGTTTGTTTTGCATTTTATAGTAGCGTGTTATTTAAACTATTTTTAATTGCTGAAAGCATTGTATTTATTTATTTTATCTCTAAATCTTTTAGTTTTTCCTGTTTGTAGTAAAGAAAATGCCGAAACAAAAGATACATATGTTATATATACCTTTTATAATGAATATATTGCAAATATTCTTGTATTTTTATGTATAGAAGTAACATTTACTAAGCATTATTTATGGTAAGTATATCGCGCCATCTACCGGCGAAGCAGCCTTTTAACGATTCCGAAACTAAGGGGTGATTGTGAAGGCCGTATGAGGGGAGGGAGAATCGAGTTTGGCCGTGGTTGTACAAAGCAATTGTCTATCAGCAATGGAAGTCAGAATGGTACCTGTCTGACTCTAATAGATATTTTTTGTTTCAATGCATCTGACGCCATTGCGACACCTCATCTTCTATATCATTGAAGGTAAAAAGGGGATTTTGACTTCCCCCAACTGTCAGCGCTGGAGTCTCGGAGTGGGAGAATAGTGATAACAAGTGTTTTTCTTAGAGTGAAAAAAAATTGTTTTATTTAGCACCAAGCAGAATGGAAATTATTTAAATGTGTTCATTTTCATACAATCGAATCCGCTGAAATAAATTTTCATATCCTTCGAACAGCAATCGCTTAATTTGAATTCTGTACACGTACAAAAGTGGAATAAACTTCGTTATATAGAATATATTTTTCGTAATGTGGAGATTAATTTACATGCTAATGGTGTTCAAAGTCAAAGTTCTGCAGAAAATTCGTTAAGTAGAAAACTTCGTTAAATAGGGACTTCGTTAAAGGGAAGTTCCACTGTATTTTATTCAACTTTTGCAACAAATGCCGATGTTTTGTACTTGACAGAAATGTCAGTGTATTTTTACGATGGGATAAAATCTCGTATATACAACGATCTCGTGTATTATAATAAAATATATTTTATAAAGCATTTGTAGATATACTAGAATCTTGAAATATCACAATTATTGGCAATAAAACATTAATTCAATGTGGCAATTTGGAGTTCAGGGGAGCTAATTTTCCAGAAAATATATAATTTTTGCTCTGTTTCTTTTTAGATACGTTCGTAAATATATAAATACGTAGCCCCTATAGTGTCTCATGTAGGTGGCCATACATTTTTATTCTAAAAATTGAAATAATAAGAGCACTTGCAGAGTATAACTGAATGGAGTCTTGTTTAATATAATAGTTCTTAAAAGTTAAGATTTTCTGAATCTTTGGGAAAATCTTATATGCTTAAAAATATACGTAATCTAACATTATTACAGTTGGATTGAAAGATGTTAAATATTATGTACAGCGAGACGGAAATTAAAATGTAAAATTGACATTGAGGCCTGTGATCTGAAGAGTTACTAGTGAAAGTTAATGATCGTATTATACGGTTTAAAACAAAATTTAATTTGATTAAAATTGTTTCAAACTGAAAATTAAGGTTTGATTCTGAGCACTTTCAATTCGACTTCGATATTGTTGGTATCGGAGACAAAAGAAAACAGTATTGTTGTCATGGAAACAATGACTTATTCAGTATCAAAATGTATAAAGACAGCGTTCTTAATCAGGCAGTTACTTTTAAAATACACTTAAAACATATCTAGACGATAAAACCATGTAAATAACCGCAGCAACACACAGCTTGCATATATTCTGTAAGCTAATAGAAATAATAATAAACTATTTCACCGTTTATATTTAAATTCATTAAGTACTGCGCATTTAAACACTTATTTAACAAACAATATCCAACTGCATTAAAATCGCTTGCATTTGGCGAGTAAAGAGTGTTGTTCGCCATATCGAGCCCTTTTGCGACAAATAATCGAAAGTATCTTTTTTTTTACAGATTTTCTAATGAAATCCCTCAGCTAAATTTGACTGATTCTTTGTAGCGTACATGAGTAGTTTCATTCGCATTTTTTTAAAAGTATTCTGTGTACGCCCTTTAACGTAATCTTCCTTGTCAGAAAAATCTTACGTAATGATTTTGAAACGCTTGCAGAAAAAGCTTGAAGAAAAGAGTCCAAAAGCGCATTTTATAATTAAGAGTTAAGAGCCTACATCAGTCACGCGAAAAAACGCTCAAGCTAATGTTAAGTCTATGGGAAGATTCTAGAGCAATTTCTCGCTCGCATTTTAATATTTTTAAATGCTTTTTTTTTGCATAGGATAGCTGAAGTCAATCTCCAACGTTGTTAGTTTTTACTTTTTCGATTTCGGTTCCAGTTATTTTATATAAGGGTACTTTCCCTTTCAGAACCGGTTCCAACCGGTTCCAAAATTGAAAATGCCCGCTTATAAAAAAAACTGCAACAAAAATCGAAAAAGTAAAAACTAACAACGTTGGAGATTGACTTCAGCTATCCTATGCAAAAAAATAGCATTTAAAAATATTAAAATGCGAGCGAGAAATCGCGCTAGAACCTTCCCATAGACTTAACATCAGCTTGAGCGTTTCTTCCCGTGACTAGTGTAGGCTCTTAAGAAAAAATTGTGTTTTTGAAAGCTCAAAATGTGGTTTTTGTATGCAAAATCCTATAAATTTCTAGTTTGTTCCTGTACGTCAAAAGAACTTCAAATAAGTATAAAAATAAAAATAGTTTTTTTTTTTTTAATACATTCTTTTATAAGCATTGAATGTTGATCTTGAAAATCACGCCTAATTTCATGACTGCAATTCATGATTTTTCCAAAAAAATTTTCGTTAAAATACATTAATTTGGCGTGGACATGGAACTCAATTACGGAAAAATCACTGCTATTTTAATGCTTTATAGAAGCGCAAGTTTTTCCATTTTCCAGATAATATATAATTTTTGCTCTGTTTCTTTTTAGGTGCGTTCGTAATTATATAAATACGTAGCACCCACATCTGTCGTCTGGTCCGCCCGTCTGTCTGTCCGCATATAACAACACTAAAACTACCCAACCGAATGGTTTGAAATTTAATACAAATAATCGTTGTAGAATTTTGTTGAGTCATTTCAAATTTTATGAAAATCGAATCAAAACAAAAGATATTAATAAAAGTTTTCTTCAATCTATTAAATTCTACCATACGTAATTAATTCAATGATATCCCATGATAGGTAATGATACTAGGTTGCCATAGTGATTACATCATATTTAAAATGGAGTCATATTATTTCCGTATTACTGAATTTAAAAATTGAATTTGTATACTAAAATTGTTAAATTATAGCAATCATATAATCTACCGTCAGTTTAATGGAGAAATGATTCCGCAGAAATAGATATTAAATGGAAAAAGAGTCTAAATAGAGATTTCAAGTTATGAAATTGTCAAAATTAGGCTTAAGTTACCCATTGGAATTTTCAGCAAATGTCAACAAAAGATAAAATGTTGCCAGCTTAAAATGTACTTATTTTATTACGGAAATTAATCATATCATAATAACAGACGATGTAATTTATTTTTTCAATGAAATAATAACGATGATTTTTTTACATTGTCTTGTGTTGGATTGGCGCGTAGTATAATTTTAATGTAACAGAATTGTAATTAATTGTTTGTAAAAGTGTATTGAAACTTAATTTCATAAAATAAAATTGATATCTATAAATATGAAAATCTGCACATAAAATAAATGTTGTATTCATGCATTTTTGCATAAGAGCGCAGCAGCTATTGCACCAACATCTGAATATTGATAAAATCTAGTTATAGTACGAACGTACCTCATTTGTCACGCTTGACGTACAGTTTCTAACTTGTTTAAAATATGGCAAAACGGAAAAAAAAAAAAAAAAAAAAAAAAAAAAAAAAAAAACCCTTTTTTAAAACTGTTTTGTTTAGGATTTCTAAATTGATTTCCCAACGTACAATCATAAATTAACTAATAGGAAACTATTAATTGATTAAGGTGTATTTGTTTAAAAATATATTACATTCTTTATTTTTTCTTCATATTTTCTACTTTTTGTGTTTAAAATGTTGAGCTTCACAGCCAGTTTTTTTTTTTTTTTTTTTTTTTTTTTTTTTTGGCTTGCGTGATTTGGCACATTAAATCCATTGATGTTTTAACCCGCCTACGATTGCAACCAAATTTGGCGATTTGTCACATGTGGTGGGCTAACTGAAAAATGCCTTAAAATTCAGTTATTAATTTTTAATGAAGTTCTAAGAATGTTAAAATGTTGTATTGCCATCGCAAACACACCTTTGTGCATAATTTTTAGGGTTTCGTTCATCTCACGAAACCCTATTAGTCCCGTTTCGTTGTATGTCCGTCACAGAGCCGGTTCTCTGAAACTGTATCACTGACATACATGAAATTTTGTGTACTTACAGCTGAATACCTACTATGAAGCTGAAAATCATAAAATTTACAAAAATCGTATTATTTTAATACAGACAGATAAAAAACCAAAAATCTAACAGCCTTTTCCTATTAAGTTTAAATATTTTTCGTTATAGCAGTTGCCAACAATTAAAAATCCACAATAAAATTATTTCTACAATAATTAATTTTTTATTGAAAGATTTCCAAGTGAAAAATGAAAATTAAATAAAAAGTTTGAGCAATTTTAAAAAAAAAAAGATTAATATGACGTCATATTGGTAATAAAACGGAAATTTTCAAACATTTCTCAATAATACAAGGAGTATGAGTATGTGTAAGTACAGAAAGCTGGTCAATATGAAGTCATTAGAGAATTAATTTTAACGGACTTTTTCAAATGTTTGAGAATAACACAAAGAGAGTATCAATATAAGTAATAGAGAAAGCAAGTAGATATGACATCAGCCAGTGATTATAACGTCATATGAGTTTGAGGAACGTATTGAATCATGGTGAAAACCCCATTATGGAAATATTGTCATATTTTAACATTTTGAAAGTCTCTATACAACATGTTTAATTTTGAAATTGATTTTAGGTAGATTTCGTAAGAAATACTACCTATTACATTCTCACCTAAGTTGGAAATTTTGAAAAATTTTTGCAGATCTACGCCGATCATGACTCCCAGAACCCAAAACCACCCCCAGTTCAAAACTTTATCTATCTATCTATCTATCTATCTATCTATCTATGTCACTTTTTTCTGACCACGATAACTGGAAAAATTCTGAATTAATCTTTTACAAACTGATACATAAAATCAAGGGGCATAAAATCTCGGTCAAGTTCGTTAATGGGCAAAATCGAACCAAGGGGGGGAGGGTGGGGGGGCTTTTTGTGAAAACAGAAAAAACCCCATAATTTCTTAATTATTATACGTATCGAATCCATTTAAAGTTATTAAGAAGGGCCGAAAATTTATGTATGACAGATTTTTGATATAATTAAAAATGGCTCCAAGGGGGGGGGGGAAGGGGGGGTTTTAGAAGAAAAAAAATCATAGCTTCGTCAATTCACAAGATATCAAATCCGCGTAAATTTATTATTAATCCTCTTATTATTATCTAAAACTTTCATATTGACAAGTTTTTTATAGGACCAACCGTTATAGCAAAAAAAAAAAAAAAAAAATTAAAAACAAAAAAAAATCCCTGCCGGCTCCGCCTGCAAACAAGTTACTTTTCGAAGTAAGCGGTTCCAACTCCCGCATCTGTTCGAAACTGATACATAAAATCAAGAGGCATAAAATCTCGGTCAAGTTCGTTAATGGGCGAAATCAAACCAGGGGGGGGGGGCTTTTTGTGAAAACAGAAAAAAACCATAATTTCTTAATTATGATACGTATCGAATCCGTTTGAAGTTATTATTACTTCTAGGAGAAGGGCCGAAAATTTATGTATGACAGATTTTTGATATAATTAAAAATTGCCTTAAGAGGGGGGGAAGGGGGGTTTTAGAAGAAAAAAATTCATAACTTCGTCAATTCCCAAGATTTCAAATCCGCTTAAATTTATTATAAATCCTCTTAATATTATCTAAAACTTTTATATTGACAAGTTTTTTATAGGACCAACCGTTGTACAAAAAAAAAAAAAAAAAAAAAAATAAAAAAAAAAAATCCCTGCCGGATCCGCCTGCAAACAAGTTAGGTTTCGAAGTAGGCGGTTCAAACTGTCGCATCATCGTAAAAAAGGTCGTTTCTTCCGCAATTCCCGACAAACAGGCGCCCCACGGTCTGCGTCTTCGAAATCTACCTGTGCCTGTAGACCGAGCCGTCAGGGATTTTTTTTTAATATCGCATTTAGTCCTTATGACAGATATTATTATGACAGTGTATAATAGCGGGCTTCGTCCGCTATCTGGATGTTTCAGATATTCGAAAAATGAGAAAAATAGACGGGTAAATTTTTACTTTATAAAAAACGACTCTTTTGTGGAAAATGAAATTTATTTGAATTTATTAAGGAAAGGATAAGGTGTTTTGAAAGGATGAATTAAACGAAACCCTTTGTGCGATCTTCGATCACACTTACCCACTAGTTATAATTCTAGCCAGCAGGAAGTGAGTTAAAAATCGATTACAAAATTATCTCTTTACATACAAAACAGAAGTTCAGTTAAATGATAGAGTATAAATATGTTTATTTTTCGAAAAGGAAAACCTCCATTTAGCATTAAAGATATAATAGCATGAATGAAAAATGGATGCCTGTTATTGATTAGAATATAAATTATAGATCTCTCAGCGATTGTTATTTCTGAAACGCAACTATTATGTTCCAAATAATATTAAATCATTTATTAGTTTTATATTTTACCTATTCCATATTATCCGTTTTAAATGACTCAAACTACACGCAAGCCCCCATTCTCTTTTATTAAGTATTAATCCTAACAATAAACTGATACCGTGATCTGGCGAAATTCACTAATCGTGATGAAATCCAATTCGAAAAATTCAGTTATAACACAGAATAGCAATTAGGTTGTTTCAACAGTCGAGACGCGTGTCCAAAAACTCTTCTGGTTTCTATTTTCAACGATTCATTGAGGCTTAGGCTGCAGGACTTTGTAAAAATAAATTTAAAAATAGTAAATAACGCACTAATTAAGTTAAAGAAGCGTGACGCATAACTTTGAATTATACATTATATTTGCGTGAGACAATTGATTAGAATATTTGTAGCTATCGAAATCATTGTGTGTTCTATAATATTAAATATTATACGCAATGTAGATTTTTATTTTTTATTTTTCCATTTCCGATACAATTCAAAACCGCACTTAGTAGAAATATCGGTAAACTTTTATTATAGCGTAGTTGAAATGAAGTAACTGGTGTTACAGAAATGTTCAGAAGATTTGCAACATCGTCTTTCGGACAGAATGGTAAATTATCATTATTTCAAAATATTGTTGGTTTCTTTAATAAATTCTGAGACTAATTTTTCAGTAATATAATATTGGCCAAAAAAGGAATTCACATAATTTTCACACCCCTTCCTTTTAAAAGAAAATTTAGGTTAAAAAAAAAAAGCATGTAACTTTTACACTGCAAAAAAGCGTTGATTTTACAGTATAATACTGGCACCCCAGCTGCCAGTAGTATACAGTAAAATTAACAGTAATAAACAGTAAAATAGCTTATTTTACTGTTTATTACTGTTAATTTTACGGTATAATACTGGCAGCTGGGATGTCAGTATTATACTGTAAAATCAACACTTTTGTTTGCAGTGTAGACGAAGTATTTATGAGAAAGTAAGAAATAATGAAACATAATTTCAAATTATTCTAACCTCATATATTCTAGCAATTTTGATTTCAAAATCAAATTTTTGTTGAGTTCTCTGTATTCAAAGGCGCCTATTTCGTTCTTTGTGTTTGTATCCTGTGATCTCCAATTTTCACCTGTTTCAAGAGTGCAGGTGATTTTATGATGCATAATAATGCTGCATCAGCAGACGCATGATATATTAGTACTTCCTGTCGAAAATTAATCGGTCTAAGTTAAGACATTTTAAATGGTTTTCGTGTTGTGAAATGAGAATGGCTAAAAAAAATAAGTTTTACCGCAGATTTTAATTTAGAATGGTTGTGCTCAATCTGCTTTAAAACTCCACTTAAATCATTGTTGCCAACTGTAATTTATTTTTAGAGTTCCGTACTTAAAAAGTAAAAAACGGAACCATTAATAAAATGACTCGCGTGTCCGTCTGTCACAGCCGTTTTTTCTCGAAAACTATGGAACGTGCAACTTTCAAACTTGGTAGAGTTATAAAGGCTATTGACCCATCAACATATTTATAAATTATTAGACATTCACAAATATGTTTAGGAAAAATTTAAGGGGGCTAATTAAGTTACTTGAAAAAAAAAATGTTTTTTTTTTTTTTTTTTTTTTTTTTTTTTTGTGTATCGTGTGGGGTTCGACAGATATCGTAACACCGAACTCAAAAATATATTACTTTTAATTTTAGGTGTTATATATTTTTAGATATAAAAATATAACGTCAAAATGTACTGCAAAAATATGCCTCCCACCTCCCTATTCCCGAATCTACTGAAACGAAAATTATAAAAAAATTAGGTGTACACAGAAAAAAATAAAACCCAATTTGGGTGGAAAGATTCTTAGGTATGTGCAAGAATTGGGCCATGCCGGTTTTGGTTACCACTGTGTATTAATTTTGAGCATTGTTAAATACCCATTTTCAAAATAAATAAATAAATAAATAAATTAATTAATTAACAGTGCCTAAATTGGATACACAGTGGTTATCAAAACAGTCACGGCCCAATTTGGGCACATACCTAAGAATCTTTCTACCCAAATTGGGTTTTCATTTTTTTTTCTGTGTAGTAGGAGTTTATTTAAACTTTGCAGGAAAACTATAGCGCTTATCCTAGGCCACATAGTTTTAGAGAAAATCTCATTTTCCCATTACACATAAACTTTACTTTGCTGGCGTTTAGCGGGTAAGTTGATCGGTGCTCCAAGTACCTATCGACGCGGTAGCATATAAGGATTGTTGATAATGAAATTTTGTCGGTAATTGGACGAGATATTATCCTTTAAAGACACGGACGGTTTGCACACACTTAAAGGCACGGGCGGCGTAAATAACAACTTTTAATGATATCCTTGTTTAATTCAATGCTCAGTAGTAGTATAAAAACAAATAAACATCAAAATGTTAAAAAAAACTAATTTAATTAGATTTAATCACGTAATTACTTTGGGATTCGCAACTGGTTTCCATTGCCTGGCGTACACAATACTCCACCTGCGTCTTTAAATGTTAATTACAAACCTATCTAGAAGAACGCGGCATGGACCAAGGCGGGGTTGAAACTTTGCGACCTCCTTTCGAAGCGCGGTTGCCACAAGGTCGTTTTTAAACTTTGTACAACGTCTTTGTTTTACGCAAGGCGAATTATAGTGATAAATAGTCAACGTGTTTCATTCCAATGGAATTCAATTATTGAAGGAAATTTTCGAGAAATAATTCATATAATAATTCCAAGATATTAAAAGACAGTAGCTTTGAGGCAACTATCGCTTTCTTGCGTTGTTCAGGATATATTTATTTATTTATTTATTTATTTGAAAATAGCCTTAAAATCGTCTACTTTTACATCAAATATGATTGACAGGTGACTTTTCGTGGGCAACTCTGAGACCTCTTTTCGAAGTGTGGTTGGCAATCTACCAAATTTAGACTTTGTACAAGGTCTTTGTTTTAGAGTGAGAAATATTCATCGTTTTTCCTTCCAATGGAATTCAATTATGACATGTGGTATTGTTTTACGTATACGAAAATAGTATTGTCTTTGAACGTTTCTGACATTTTGTTTAACTATCTATACATCTTTCATTAAGATTTTGCTTTTCAAATCTCTTGCGTACAACCATATTCCTATGTATTAGACATGTATTTTACTATGTGGACTATGTATTAGACTAGGTATGCTGCCAAGCTGCTAGGTATTACTGCCAAGTATTCTTTCAGCAACTTTTTTTTGTCATATTGCAGTTAGTAATTATTAAATTTCTTGTACGGTACCCTTTGTGAGCGAATAAAAGTCGCACTTGACCGATTATATTTAATATTAATTTCCGAAACGTCAGTTGAGGCTTATTGTGGATACGTGAACAGTTTTTTGTGTCTCACTGTCTGTCTGTATGTATGTCACGTGACAACTGTCGCAAAATGAATTTCCGAAATAGAGATCTTAAATTAATCCGGTCACTTTGAAAATTTGCCAAATCATTTATCAGAAATTCTAAAATAGTTATGCAACTATTTGGGAGATTTCATGCATCAATTCGAGAGATATAAAACATTTTAATTTCTCATATTTTACAAAATTTCCAACCCATTTTTTTTTATCTCTGTTTCATTAACTCGTTGCCTAGCAACTGTATTTCAAAGCATATCAAAAAAGAAAATTCAAGTAAGTCTCATTATTTTGACGAAGCATTTTATTAACAAAATAGCTAATGTACGACGATTTGAATTTTAATATGCTTTTTCGATTGAAATATATGAGGATTTATTTTAATTACTACAGAAGGATTACCAAATCGGCTTTCCAAACAAAAATTACAAAACGTTGGATGTGTAAGTAAATATAAGTGTCATAAGAGAAATTTAGATTTGTATATGTATTACACGAGATTTTATTCAATTTCAGAAACATATGATGATGTTTGATGAAAAATAAGCATTCTTTTAAAGAATGGATAAAATTTTCTATACAAAGATATGTTTAATCTAATGGAATTACAATAGTAAATATATTCAGGCATATGCTCGAATAATGAATTAGCACAATTACTGGAAATTGAGAACATAAAATTAGATAGTTCAGGAGAGCAGAGTCCCCTCTACTGTATTCTTTTGTATTCCTTTTCTGAAAAAAAAGAAGAAGAAGTAGTTTATTCTATCATTGCATAAAATCATGTTTAATGTGATACTCTTAAAATTTCAAAAGCTTCGATAAATCTTATATGCTTATGGATTTACATATAAAAAAAATCATATTGTAGGATGTTAAATATTATGCCAATCATATTAAATACTTGTGAGATTAGTAAACAACGACTTGTAGAGCTGACGTTGAGGCCTCTGATCTGTAGATTTACTAGTTATTTTTTTGTAATGTTATAATCAGTGCTTTACAAATTTGGATAAAACCTGGTAGCCAGCAAAAAATTCTAGTCGCCAGCAAAAAAATGTTTACCCTCCGCCCTACCTTCCCCGTCATTGATTTTCAAAAAGCGCAATTTTTTTTAATGAATTATTTGAGAAAAAATAATAACAAGCATAGTTTAGAATAGTACATAATTTAGAAAGATATTGAAACCTATCAAAATTAAATATCTCTTAAAATATAAAAAATAAATACTGTAAAGATTGAATAAACTGGCTTAAAATATAAAAAATAAATACTGTAAAGATTGAATTAACTGGCTTAAAATATAAAAAATAAATACTGTAAAGATTGAATTAACTGGCTTAAAATATAAAAAATAAATACTGTAAAGATTGAATTAACTGGCTAAAAATATAAAAAATAAATACTGTAAAGATTGAATTAACTGGCTTAAAATATAAAAAATAAATACTGTAAAGATTGAATTAACTGGCGTGTTCACAAAATAGTGATTGCCGAATGCTTCAAAAGTCCGGATAGTTGAGTGCTACGAAATCTATATCTGATGAGGGCGGCTTACGATGAAATAGTGAAGCAGGAAAGCAATCTTTTACTTCAAGTCAGTCAAATAATTCTGATTTTATTATTTTAAAATTTATATCTGATGAACTCACTTTTGCCAAATTAAAAATAAAAGTTAAAAATATTTTTGTTTGAATATAGTTTCTAAGTTTATTTCTTAATATTGTAGAGAGAAAAAAAAAGTTTGTGCATATTTCTTAGGTCAATTTTTGTACATAAAAACAAAACTAAAAGTGCCAGATTAAAAAATTTGGTCGCCAGATAAAAAAAGACCGCATTTGTGAAGCCTTGGTTATAATTATCTTAGAGAGACATTTCTTTAATAAGTTTCTTTTATAAATTTTTCTCCAAGAAAGTTTAATATCAATAGGATTATAATATCAATCTCTAAAGAAACTAAAAAAAAAAAAAAAAATGTGGCACTCCGGAAGTGCCGACAGAAGTGAAAACTTGAACAATTACGTGTGTATTTTTTGAATCGTCAGGAAATACTTTTAAATGAAGTGTTTTTTTATTCATTATTATAAACTACTACTACAAAAATTATATTACAATTTTCATTTAATGCGCTATTCTGTCCGTTGTTGAGATATGGAAACGAGGCATAGTTAGTTAAAACACCGTAAAAGGGGGGCCGGTGGGGTGCGGAGGGTTCAGCGCCCTTCGTTAAATGACTAATTAGACTGATCCGTATACATCTTTAAAGATTGATTCATTTCGCTCAGCTATGAACAGAATTTCAAATGCTACTCAGTTTATTATTTAAAAATTCTGGTTCACGCTACTCATACATTTATTTTAATGTTACGGAGATTCATTACTCAGTGAATTATAATGTTTGAAATCAGTTGCGTTGAAATTGAATTGTCCGTTTTTGAGATATGGAAACAAGGCATAGTTAGTTAAAACACCGTAAAAGGGGGGCCGGTGGGGTGCGGAGGGTTCAGCGCCCTTCGTTAAATGACTAATTAGACTGATCCGTATACATCTTTAAAGATTAATTCATTTCGCTCAGCTATGAACAGAATTTCAAATGCTACTCAGTTTATTATTTAAAAATTCTGGTTCACGCTACTCATACATTTATTTTAATGTTACGGAAATTCATTACTCAGTGAATTATAATGTTTGAAATCAGTTGCGTTGAAATTGAATTGTCCGTTGTTGAGATATGGAAACGAGGCATAGTTAGATAAAACACCGTAAAAGGGGGGCCGGTGAGGTGCCACCTCACCGGCTTTCAGCGCCCTTCGTTAAATGACTAATTAGACTGATCCGTATACATCTTTAAAGATTGATTCATTTCGCTCAGCTATGAACAGAATTTCAAATGTTGCTCAGTTTATTATTTAAAAATTATGGTTCACGCTACTCATACATTTATTTTAATGTTACGGAGATTCATTACTCAGTGAATTATAAAGTTTGAAAGAATGAAGTCAGGTTCAGCGCCCTTCGTTAAATGACTAATTAGACTGATCCGTATACATCTTTAAAGATTGATTCATTTCGCTCAGTTATGAACAGAATTTCAAATGTTGCTCAGTTTATTATTTAAAAATTATGGTTCACGCTACTCATACATTTATTTTAATGTTACGGAGATTCATTACTCAGTGAATTATAATGTTTGAAATCGGTTGCGTTGAAATTGAATTGTCCGTTGTTGAGATATGGAAACGAGGCATAGTTAGTTAAAACACCGTAAAAGGGGGGCCGGTGGGGTGCGGAGGGTTCAGCGCCCTTCGTTAAATGACTAATTAGACTGATCCGTATACATCTTTAAAGATTGATTCATTTCGCTCAGCTATGAACAGAATTTCAAATGTTGCTCAGTTTATTATTTAAAAATTATGGTTCACGCTACTCATACATTTATTTTAATGTTACGGAGATTCATTACTCAGTGAATTATAAAGTTTGAAATCGGTTGCGTTGAAATTGAATTGTCCGTTGTTGAGATATGGAAACGAGGCATAGTTAGTTAAAACACCGTAAAAGGGGGGCCGGTGGGGTGCGGAGGGTTCAGCGCCCTTCGTTAAATGACTAATTAGACTGATCCGTATACATCTTTAAAGATTGATTCATTTCGCTCAGCTATGAACAGAATTTCAAATGTTGCTCAGTTTATTATTTAAAAATTATGGTTCACGCTACTCATACATTTATTTTAATGTTACGGAGATTCATTACTCAGTGAATTATAATGTTTGAAATCGGTTGCGTTGAAATTGAATTGTCCGTTGTTGAGATATGGAAACGAGGCATAGTTAGTTAAAACACCGTAAAAGGGGGGCCGGTGGGGTGCGGAGGGTTCAGCGCCCTTCGTTAAATGACTAATTAGACTGATCCGTATACATCTTTAAAGATTGATTCATTTCACTCAGCTATGAACAGAATTTCAAATGTTGCTCAGTTTATTATTTAAAAAATATGGTTCACGCTACTCATACATTTATTTTAATGTTACGGAGATTCATTACTCAGTGAATTATAATGTTTGAAATCGGTTGCGTTGAAATTGAATTGTCCGTTGTTGAGATATGGAAACGAGGCATAGTTAGTTAAAACACCGTAAAAGGGGGGCCGGTGGGGTGCGGAGGGTTCAGCGCCCTTCGTTAAATGACTAATTAGACTGATCCGTATACATCTTTAAAGATTGATTCATTTCGCTCAGCTATGAACAGAATTTCAAATGTTGCTCAGTTTATTATTTAAAAATTATGGTTCACGCTACTCATACATTTATTTTAATGTTACGGAGATTCATTACTCAGTGAATTATAATGTTTGAAATCGGTTGCGTTGAAATTGAATTGTCCGTTGTTGAGATATGGAAACGAGGCATAGTTAGTTAAAACACCGTAAAAGGGGGGCCGGTGGGGTGCGGAGGGTTCAGCGCCCTTCGTTAAATGACTAATTAGACTGATCCGTATACATCTTTAAAGATTGATTCATTTCGCTCAGCTATGAACAGAATTTCAAATGTTGCTCAGTTTATTATTTAAAAATTATGGTTCACGCTACTCATACATTTATTTTAATGTTACGGAGATTCATTACTCAGTGAATTATAATGTTTGAAATCGGTTGCGTTGAAATTGAATTGTCCGTTGTTGAGATATGGAAACGAGGCATAGTTAGTTAAAACACCGTAAAAGGGGGGCCGGTGGGGTGCGGAGGGTTCAGCGCCCTTCGTTAAATGACTAATTAGACTGATCCGTATACATCTTTAAAGATTGATTCATTTCGCTCAGCTATGAACAGAATTTCAAATGTTGCTCAGTTTATTATTTAAAAATTATGGTTCACGCTACTCATACATTTATTTTAATGTTACGGAGATTCATTACTCAGTGAATTATAATGTTTGAAATCGGTTGCGTTGAAATTGAATTGTCCGTTGTTGAGATATGGAAACGAGGCATAGTTAGTTAAAACACCGTAAAAGGGGGGCCGGTGGGGTGCGGAGGGTTCAGCGCCCTTCGTTAAATGACTAATTAGACTGATCCGTATACATCTTTAAAGATTGATTCATTTCGCTCAGCTATGAACAGAATTTCAAATGTTGCTCAGTTTATTATTTAAAAATTATGGTTCACGCTACTCATACATTTATTTTAATGTTACGGAGATTCATTACTCAGTGAATTATAATGTTTGAAATCGGTTGCGTTGAAATTGAATTATCCGTTGTTGAGATATGGAAACGAGGCATAGTTAGTTAAAACACCGTAAAAGGGGGGCCGGTGGGGTGCGGAGGGTTCAGCGCCCTTCGTTAAATGACTAATTAGACTGATCCGTATACATCTTTAAAGATTGATTCATTTCACTCAGCTATGAACAGAATTTCAAATGTTGCTCAGTTTATTATTTAAAAAATATGGTTCACGCTACTCATACATTTATTTTAATGTTACGGAGATTCATTACTCAGTGAATTATAATGTTTGAAATCGGTTGCGTTGAAATTGAATTATCCGTTGTTGAGATATGGAAACGAGGCATAGTTAGTTAAAACACCGTAAAAGGGGGGCCGGTGGGGTGCGGAGGGTTCAGCGCCCTTCGTTAAATGACTAATTAGACTGATCCGTATACATCTTTAAAGATTGATTCATTTCACTCAGCTATGAACAGAATTTCAAATGTTGCTCAGTTTATTATTTAAAAAATATGGTTCACGCTACTCATACATTTATTTTAATGTTACGGAGATTCATTACTCAGTGAATTATATTGTTTGAAATCGGTTGCGTTGAAATTGAATTGTCCGTTGTAGAGATATGGAAACGAGGCATAACACCGTAAAAGGGGGGCCGGGGGTCCAGTGTCCTTCGTTAAATGACTAATTATACTGATCCCTATACGTTTTTAAAGATTGATTTATTTCGTTCAGCTAGGAACTGAATTTCAAATGTCGCTTAGTTTATTATTTAAAAATTCTGGTTCACACTACTCATACATTTATTTTAATGTTATGGAGATTCATTACTCAGTGAATTATAGTATTTGAAACAAGTCTCGTTGAAATTGGACTGTCCGTTGTTGAGATATGGATATGAGGCATAGTTAGTTAAAACACCGTAAAAGGGGGTCCGGAGGGGAGGCGTGGGGTCCCGTGCCCTTCCTTAAATGACTAATTAGACTGATCCCTATACGTTTTTAAAGATTGATTTATTTCGTTCAACTAGGAATTGAATTTCAAATGTCGCTTAGTTTATTATTTAAAAATTCTGGTTCAGACTACTCATACGTTTATTTTAATGTTATGGAGATTCATTACTCAGTGAATTATAGTGTTTGAAATAAGTCGCGTTGAAATTGGACTGTCCGTTGTTGAGATATGGAAACGAGGCATAGTTAGTTAAAACACCGTAAAAGGGGGGTCGGAGGGGAGGCGTGGGGTTCAGTGCCCTTCGTTAAATGACTAATTAGGCTGATCCATATACATCTTTAAAGATTAATTCATTTCGCTCAGCTAGGAACTGAATTTCAAATGTCGCTTAGTTTATTATTTAAAAATTCTGGTTCACGCTACTCATACATTTCATACCCCGCTCTACCTCATACGGAACTATACACAATACATGTACATACTTATATACAGAGTTGTCGGTCACAGTAACAGTGTCGCGAGTTCAATGGTTTTTTCCCATCTCAAAAAATGCCCAACGCGCCTAAAGAAGTTTTTACTTCAAATATACAGAGGTGTCGGTAACAGTGACGGTTACAGTGACAGTGTCGCGAGTTTAATGGTTTTTTCCCATCTCAAAAAATACCCAACGCGCCTAAAGAAGTTTTCACTTCAAATATACAGAGGTGTCGGTAACAGTGACGGTTACATTAAGAGTCGCGAGTTCAATGGTTTTTCCCATCTCAAAAAATGCCCAACGCCCATAAAGAAGTTTTCACTTCAAATATACAGAGGTGTCGGTAACAGTGACGGTTACAGTAACAGTGTCGCGAGTTCAATGGTTTTTTCCCATCTCAAAAAATGCCCAACGCGCCTAAAGAAGTTTTCACTTCAAATATACAGAGGTGTCGGTAACAGTGACGGTTACATTAAGAGTCGCGAGTTCAATGGTTTTTCCCATCTCAAAAAATGCCCAACGCGCCTAAAGAAGTTTTCACTTCAAATATACAGAGGTGTCGGTAACAGTGACGGTTACATTAAGAGTGTCACCAGTTCAATGGTTTTTTCCCATCTCAAAAAATGCCCAACGCGCCTAAAGAAGTTTTCACTTCAAATATACAGAGGTGTCGGCAACAGTGACGGTTACAGTAACAGTGTCGCGAGTTCAATGGTTTTTTTTCCCATCTCAAAAATGCCCAACGCGCCTAAAGAAGTTTTCAAAAAAAAAAAAAAAAAAAAAAAAAAAGAAAAGAACAGAAAAGAAAAGAAAATCGCACTTTTTACGTTTGGCACAGCCGAAATGAATGGTTTAGAAAGGGAGCAAAACACGCAAGTAAATACGATTTTATTTATTACACTATACTTTCGATTATTCGATACTCGCAGGACTAGTGATATGTTGGATAGTTGAAACGGGAGTAGATATTATCTTCATTTTAATAATACTATTATAAATGTGAAAATATGTGTGAATGTTTGGCGGAACGGGTGATTTAATGCTTTACCCAGAAAATGTTTTAGGATATAATCTTTGAACTTTGAACTTTGAAGGGGGTCTGCTTTGAGACCCATAGCGGCGCGGCTGTTGTCTCAAATGATCCTTTAACACAGAGACTACACAGGGTGAAAAGCAGTGAGATTAAAAACGTCCTATGCTGTTCAAAAATCGAAGAGTAGACCAGCGAAAATCTTGGGACTTGCAGAAATTTCGAGAGAATTTAAGAAGAGTACTAGGTCCAATTCTCATATCTGAGATTTTCCAGCAGTCACTACGCTGAGTACGATATTTTACACAAGAAAACAAAATATGCTCCAGGTAGTCTGGAACCAGGCAGCTGCTGCAACTGTCATCATCTACCAGACCAAAGCGTTGAAGAATTGCTGGGGTGATCAGCATATGACATAGTAGGCGCGTTATTAGGATATCTTCACGTCTGTTGTCAGCCCAATGATGAGTCTGATTTATACGGGTAACGTTACCGTGAGATAAAAAATATTTACTTGAACAGTATTGTTGGTTGAATAATAGATCAGTTCTCTGTTTTTTGTAGTTCTTGAGGTCTTCTGTAGAAATCCAGCTGAGCAAGACATCAGAATCACGAACTCATTTTGCAATATGGTCGGCTTTCTCATTTGGAGGGATACCCCTGTGTCTCGGCAAAGGAATTAAGTGCACAGGATGAGCACAAATTTCATCCAGAATTTCAGCGACGCAGGGGATGTTACTTTTGAACTCATGAAGATTGCTATTATGAATTTCCCCCATTGGAGATCAACTGTTCAGGGAACTATGTCTAACCCAGAAACTAAAAGCCAATGTGCCGAATATGTCTGAGAGTGGGGGGAAACACCAGCACGTTTACGCAGAACTTGTTGGGGACCTACTTAGGGAGGCCCAAAGCCACTTTGAGAGCAGTATTTTGTATAACCTCTAACCTTTTCAAGAAAAACACTTTAGCTGTAGAAAGGATGGCACGCCGTATTCAATCGTGCTCCGGATGGAGGAGGTCACTAGAGTTAGAAGATGAAACGATCTGGCACCGTAGCGAGTTTGGGATAATGCTTTTAAGATGTTAATTTTTATGAACGCCTTCTTCCGCAGAGACTCTCCATGTCTGCGAAAACCCCGACGCGGCGTCACATAGAAGCGAAGCAATTTGATTTCATCGGTCCACCGATTAGGCCACTGTTGATGCTGAAATCAAAATCAACCTTTCCAAGACGTCTAGAAAAATTTATTGTATGGCACTTATCCGGTCGTATATTCAGATTCCAGTATTGGCACCATTGGGTGGTTAGTCTAAGAGCCTCTTGAAGTCTCCCCTGACATAAATCCAGGGTGGCGGCGGTGCAGTAGATGAAGATGTCATCTGCATATATTAGGTATTTGATCCCCAGGCCATCTAGAAATTCAAAGAAATCTGACAGGAAAATTGTGAAGAGAATTGGGCTCAAGACCGCTCCCTGAGAAACTCCTCTGTCAATGTTGTGAGGAGATGTGAGAGGATACCCCTCCAGGACACTTTAATGCTCCGAGTAGTCAGGAATCGATGCAACCATCGAAGGATTTATCCGGTTTTGCCAGTTTGAACACACTTTAGCATCAGGCCATCAACGTAGATGCTATCATAAGCTGCTTGTAAGTCAAGTGATATCCCCAGGATGAAGATCTTCTCGTTCTTCGCCCGAGCAATGTCTTGATGTGGCATTGTAAGTGTGGTATGGCTATCCCTAGAAGGCTGGAATCCTAGATGTCTGTGACTTAGTATATTATTCTTCAGAAGGTGATGACTAATGCGTTTTGCTGTCATTCTTTCGCATATCTTAAACATCACCGATGTCAAAGCGATAGGGCGGTATGACGCTACGTCCTGTTTAGTTTTTCCCGGCTTGAAGACAGGTAGTATGATTGAAGTATGTCTTTCGAGTGCCAGATATTGTTGTAAATTTGAAGAAGAGTTCGCAGGGAGAGATCGTTCAGTCCTTTAAAAAAACCTGGCGCCAATCTCGTCTTCACCTGGTGATGTTGCTTTTGTACTCTTATTGGCCTCTCTTAGTTTTGACAGCTCTTTATCTGGCTATTATTCTCTACTCCGTAGGTCAAGGGGGAGTGGCTTGTAAGCTGTTTCCTCGTTTAAATAGCCTGCAAATATCTCAGCCTGAGTTTTGGCCTCTGTAATTAAAGAATCTTCGTGCAATAGGCAAACGTGAGTTTGTATGAGAGTACTTGACCGATTTTTAATTGTTCGAAGTACTTTATGTAGGTCTCTGGCATTTTTACACACCGAGTTCCAATAAAGACGTTTTGAGTCCTTTATTACCTGACGGAGCTTGGACGCCACCTTCTTGTAACGTATCCAGAATGTTGAAGATACCAAATGGCGTGCCTTTCTCAAAAGGAATTTCTTTCGTAAATATAAATTACTACATCTGGCTGTCCACCAGGCTGGAGGGCGAATTTCGGAGAATGTTATGTTTATTCATTGATTGCCGAACCTCGACGCAAAAGGAGTTGTAATGTAGGTTCGGGTACTCAGCCATTTTTTCGTTTACATCCTGGCATATACAGCACCATTTAAAATCAGGGCTTAATTTCTAACAAAAAAAGTACCGGAGCCCTAATATTATGCAATACTAATAACCGTAACGTGCCCCTCCCCCCCCAACCTCCACCGTCACTCCAATCTGCATATTTATATTTCATACATTATAATTTGTAAAATTTAAAGCATTTTTTTTTCTTTAGCAAAATAAAACTTTTAAATATATCTATCTGCATTTACTTAGCTGTCAATTATTCCACTTTTTAGTTATCACTCCGGTCGAATAGAAATCTTGGCCTAATTTTAATGTTAATTAATCGCAGAACTCTGCGGTTAAATAAAGTAAGGATTGTGATTCGGAAATGCTGTTAACACAAAAAAAGAATAGTTCGCAGCTATGCATTTTTTTGAAAAAATGAATGAAAATTTCAAAAATTAATATTTATATGCTGATTAATCGAACCAAGTTTTTCAATTTCCTATAAAAGGTGCATATCTTAAACTGCAATCGATTCTTTCCGTATAACAGTCTTTCGTGATGAGTACTTGAAAATCAGATAAAATTAAACATTTGACACCGTGATTGGAAAGATTCGATGCTTTTATAGAAAAAGGAGAACTTCTCAATTGCTTCACGCACAAGCCCGAAGAGTGATATAAAAATTGAACCCGTTTCATCTCCATTTCCTAGGCGTGCAATACATTATGTCACTTACAGTGTTTTGATAGAAATTTGATATGGGAGGAAAAGGAAAGGGTATTTAGGCTTCGGTTTTTCGGAAGCGCTTGCACTGGGCTCCAGAGCCCAGTATTTATGGGATCCGGTGAATTCCGACCAATATTTAAATATTTACTAAAAGCAAAGAAGTACCGGAGCCGGGCTCCGGTGGTCTCGGGTGCAATTTAAGCCCTACTTAAAAAGCATGGTGATAGGTTGGATTGTGGGAGTAAGGTTCACCGATATGGGTATTGGGAAATGGTCACTGTCGAATACCTCGTCTTCGACATGGAGGAAGGTGCTGGCATATAGGTCTGAAGAGCTGAGTGATAAATCTATAAGAGAACAAGAGCCGTTGGGAGCAATATGCGTAGGTGTTGTAATATTTAATAGGCAAAAAGAGCTCTCTGCCATCCAATCAATGAAGCGTTCACTAGCGATAGATGCCGCAGGGGAACCCCATATTGGGTGGTGCAAATTAAAATCGCCTAGGATAAGAGAGGGCCCCGGAAGGCCATGGCAGACCCTTGCCAATTCCTCAACCACCAGGCCAGAACTGGAGTAAACATATATAATATTTAAGGAAGAAGACCTATGAGTAATACAAGTGCTCATTATTTCATTTACTGAGCTGATCATGGGGAGGGAGATTTTGTGTGAAGACCAAAGGGAGTTAACGGCAATGTATAGCCTCCACCTGGGCGAACAATTCTGTCCAAACGATACAGGATTTTTCCGGGCATATTTATATTTTTATCTGCCGAGAGAAAAGTTTCTTGTAACACCAAGCCATCCGCCTTGGAGGAAAGGGGGCAATGGAGCCAGGCTTGTTTGTTATTTATGCTCCTACAATTCCACATTAGAATATTTAGTCCCATAATATTCGAACGCAAATAAAAAAATAAAAAGAGTCTTGAAATATGACAGATTAACGACACACAAAGCTTAAGCCCAGCAAACTGCCCGTTGCAGCTACCAGCAATCAAAAATATAAAGGAAAAATAGTTTTTTTTTTCAAATCGTCTGCAATCCCCCAACTTGATTCGGGCATTTACGCCTCTCTGGGGAAAAATCACTTTGTTCAGCGCCCCAGTTTGTCAATGTGGCACTTAAGTTTTTATGCTATCTTGAGCTCTGTAAATATAACCTGGGTCTTTTCTTATTTTTTGTCAGTTCGATCAAGAATGACATTCAACATTACATTTGTACGCTTTTCCAGTATTTTTTACAGATCTTCAACGTCAGTTTTCTGAGAACTTGCTATCTTTGCATATGTTTTGGATTCTGATATTTGAGTGAATTGTCTCTTGGCTTCAATGAAGGTTAAAAAATGTAAGCATTTGTATCTTAGAAATTCTTCCTCTTTAATGCGAAATGAGCATTGATTGTAATCTGCTCTATGTTCGTATTCACAGTTACTGCATTTAACTGAATCGTTGCATAGCCCCGAATGGGTTGTGCTACAAGTAACACAAAGTTGGTCAAATTTGCACCGTTGCGAAGTATGAAAAATTTAAAACACTTTATACATTGACGAGGGCGGTACACGAATTGCCTTATTTGTTGTATCTAGAGTTGCAAAGACTAGAAAAAAAACCCGGTTTAAACCTGGGAATAAACCGGGTTTTTTGGGAATAAACTTGGCTTTTGGGGAACAAACCAGGTCTTTTGGGAATAAACCTGGGAATAAACTGGGTCTATTGGAAATAAACCTGGGAATAAACTGGTATTTTGCAACTCTAGTTGTATCGAAAATCAAATTTTCAATTCCGTAGGGAGAGAGGTACCCAAGATTGTTATTAAAACCGGGGAGACCTCATTTCTACTATCTTTTTTCAAAAATCGACGCAACTCTAGGATTTGTATGTTGTTGCTATTTGAGAGTTCTTGACCTACTTCTTCCAACGAAATGGCCACCGGGACATTGAACAATAGAAATCTGTTCGTGATATTTTCCCATATCACTCTAGTTTTAACATTTAATCCTAGAAATGGGTCTTTTATTGCATATTGCAATAATAGCAGTGATGCGACACATGTGCACATGATGCGACTGTCGTGCTGATTATGAAGCTGTCTGAACAGGTAAACCATACGTTATTAATATACTGTAAACGTTCAATTTTAGTTTTGATTTCTTCCTGTACAGCAGGGGGATCCCGTTTAGGTAAAGCATTCGATTCTGTACTTGTTATGGAAATATTGAACGCCCTACCGCTGTTATTAGCTGCCATTGTGAGCAACGAGTCCACGAGAATAGATGTACGGACCATATTTGGGTTATAATTTATTGACTGAAAGCCACTATCTTCATTTTCCAACATTTCGACATTTAAAAGCGGTACTTCCGACTGATAATCAGGGACAATATTAATTATAGTGTTCGCCATAGCAGCGGAGTAGGCCTGATACTCAACTCCTTATAGCCAGTCCAGTAAATAACAACTAACAGGTAAATAAAGCTGTACTTGTTTCACCAATGTGAATGAAAATAAAATTTATTCGCTTACCCCAGATGAAAATACACTAAATAGTCACGGGAAAAAGCCCGATAATTCCAGACTAAAAGATAAACGAAGAAGCGAGAAAGCACTTTCCAGACGAGACGGCCAGCCGCTAAATCGGTTAACCACTTGTATGAGGAGCTCACACCGCTGCACACCAACTACCATCCAGCAGGACATTATCTATTTACTTTATTCAATTTTGTTTTTCAATAACTCGAAATTTCACTATTTTCATAGACTAACTATCACTGGGATTTTTCCTATAAAAATCATTGTTCTTCATACCGGGTGTCCTAAAATTGATTGACTGATTTTAAAATTCAATAACTTTCAAACGGTGACAGATATTTTAAAAACTCTTGCAGGACAGTAATGTATGATATTAGGAGTTTGTTTACTGCGATTCCCGGTTTTAGTTTCAAATAGCAGCGATAGATGGAATAGCAATAGACGCTCAATCGAAGCCAAAGGCTGAAATCACACAGCATTGATCCGAAGGAAGGAGGTTAAATATATGGCGTGGGTCTCATTCGACAATACAGGCTTGTTCTATTAGGGTCCGATTCTGAACTCAGTCGGTATGATTTCTGATGACTCACTCCATATATTTAATTTCATTCCTTCGCATCATTGCTGGGTGATTTCTGTTTCTGTCTCGATTGGTCGTTTATTGCTCACAACGCCACCTTTAAATGGTAATTCAAACTAAAATCAGGAATCACAGTAAAAAGAAACTTCTGACATCCTGATAACCCAAAGAAGTTTGATTATAACTAGCAGCAAGACAACGCTGTGAACAGCTGTGAAGCGCGCTGGGGCTGATAGGATAGTTCGACCCCTGAACTGCCTGTTGGCGAAAACTTGGCATTGTGTTTCATCTCTCGTCGCTTTGATGTTCTTCTGATTCCGAAAATTTTAAGGAATTTTTTGAGGGGAGATTTTGTTTTCTCGGGAGATATGTGTTTTTAGAGAAGGGATACTTTTTTTTGAGATATATTACAGAAGAGGTTTTTTTAGATATGTTAGAGAAGGGGGGGGGGATTTTGTTAATGTTTAACCCTTTCAAGCGCGGTGCCCACAAATGTGACCAATTAATTTTAATTCCAAACTGCCAAACGACACCCAGGCTATTTTAATAAAATTTTGCTTTTATAATAAACGTGAAGAAAAGCAAATATTTATTTTTTTTAAGAAATTCGTTTGTAAATTCTGGTGCCAATCTATCATTTCATTATTTTACCAACAGAATTACCCTGCACCTGAAAGGGTTAAACGGACTTCGAGTAAAACTTTTACAAAATTATTTTTTAGATAAAATCAAAATCTCCCCTTTTTTTAATAAAAGGACATTTGATAAAAGACATGCTGAAAATACCCCTATAAGAAAAATCCCTATAAGATGATTAAAATGCTTTTGCCTTTTTTTTATTGCATAGGATCCTCCAATAGAACTTATGCTAGAAATACAGGGTGCCCTTAAAAAAATTCAGGGTACCCTATAAGATTATTCAACATACTGATTTTAAGTGTTTCCTCCCCCCCCCTTTTTTTTACATAAGGTCCTTTGGCAGAAGTTAGGCTAAAAATACAGAATGCCACACAAAAATCCTACAGGAAAGTCATTGTATCTTAGAATTGCCCCTTTTTTTTCAGAAGGGCCTTCGATTAAAGTTATTCTAAAAATAATGGCTGCTCTTCAAAAATACAGAGTACGCCAAAACAATTCTACAGAGCAGTTAAATACCATTAAAGGTTGAAATTAAGTGTTTCCCACCCCCATACTCCCCCCTTTTATTGAGGAGTTAAAATTTTTTGGTGTTGCATCTGCTAACGAAAATATTTTTTTCTAGTCAGTCATGTGACACCTCCCCCCTCCCTTTTTTTTCTCATGTAATATATCATTTAGATTTTTATTGCACTTTGACGTGCTAAACTGAAATTTGCAATCGAAAAAACATTTTCACTTTTTTTTTAAATTCATAAAATTAATAATTAATATCTAGTTAAATTGGTTTAAAGATATGCAGCATTGTATTATACTCAGAATTTTATTTTTCATTTTTTTTAACTTTAGAATTTTACATTTTATGTTAAAAAGCAAAATGTTATTTTCAACTTAAATTGGATATTACTGTGACAAGTTTCATTGCTATTATAGTGTCTTAAAAGTGTCTTAATATCCATTCAAATTAAGTATTTACTGCATCTTTATAATTTCATTTAATTTTTTAAGTCTTTTTTATTATTTTGAATATATGTTGTTGGAACACAATTTAAAGTGACTCAATTGCTACTTGCAATTAGCCACGAAGACATTTGTAAGGCTTAATCTACTACTAAATAAGCATTATGAGAAAAAACTTTTATATTTTCATTTTTTAAAGCTTTAATTTTATATTTGTTTATGGCCTTTTTAAAAATAAAAAGCCCTAAAATTGTGGCACTGAGATTTTGTGTAATATTGTGTATTCATAAAATTCATTTTCTTAATTGCAAAAATGGATTTAAATTTTCAAATAGTACTTACTGTGTTGTACAAACTGTAACCATCTCATTTTCATACCAATAAAAGTTTTTTGTTTATTATAAACTCAAAACGTATGTCAAAATGTACATTTTTTTCAAAAGACTGTGCCTTTTTAAAAACTTGATTACTTAAAAAATATATACATATAAACACCCCGACTGACTTGGGAAATTGCTGTGCCGCTAATACAGAGCTTTTGTTAAAGAAAAAAATTATTAAAAAAAGCATAAAAAATTTAAATGTTATCTCCTCACCCCCCCCCCCTCCCATTCCTAATGTTATTCAGTGGCAAATTAAACCTTACAAATGCCTTCTTGGCTGTACAACCAACTTTTAAAGCTCTCACAAAAACACACCAGTGAATCAGCAACTTTTCAATATAAAACGACTTCCAGTGCCTTTTTCCCCCAACCATGACTTCGCTTTCGAGAAAAAAATTCCCTTTCTCAGTCATACTCGTAAAGCGCGAGTTAAAACTTACGCCAACAGCGAACCAAATAATGATACCGGTTTTGAGACCATACGCAAACCTATATTCTTGTATTCTAGTAATTAATTTCCCAAAAGGGATATTTCATTCAGTTATCCACAAAAGATTTCATACAAAAATGAAGTTCTTTAATACATCCGTAACTGGATTGCAAAAAGATTTACGAAAGCAATTTTTAGGTGCGTTCGTAATTATATAAATACGTAGCACCTATTGCCGTCGTCTGGTTCGTCCGTCTGTCTGACCGTCCGTCCGCATATAACAACGCAAAAACTACCCAACCGAATGGTTTGAAATTTAAGATATACAGTGGAACTCCAGTTATACGTTTTGCTCGGGACCGGATAACAAAACGTATAACTCAGTAAAACGTGCAACTCAATTAATGGTCGACCGAAACCATTTTTTTAAATATATCGTAAAAACTTTGTTCCGCTGAGGAGTTCCAGTTACCTTTTGTATCGAAAACGAAAGTTTCCTAAATGTTACTGCACCCATGACATAAAGCTTCCGAAATGGAACATTGTAGAAAAAAGGTACATAAGAAAAGTATACATGAAGTTCTTTTATCATAAAAGCTTTATTAAAAATATTTAATACACATAGAGAACTTAAAAGAAATGATTGGAATCACCTTGGCATATAAATAATTTATCAAAAGTCATTTCAGTAGTTTACTGAATCTTGTAGAATTAATTACTAATATTCGACTGTTTCTTTTTGACTGTTTCTTTCAGTGCCGACACTGAACAACAAACTTTGCATTTCTGTTAATAATGCACCCGCCTTTATCGTTAATGTTTTTACTACTGACGAACCGCTTTACTACGTCAAAAGTCCTCAGAGCAACTCCGAAGTTTGAGTGAGATCTTTCAAATCAGACTCATCCGACGCGTCGTCAGTGTTTCCGGTTACAAAATGCATAAATGAGACAAAATTTCGACCGGGGACGCAAAAAAGTAACGTATAACTGAGGGAAATGTATAACGCAAAACGTATAACTCGGTTAATTTTTAATGGCAAACGGCCGGGACCGCTGAGTTCAAACGTATAACTGATGGAAACGTATAACTCAGGTAACGTATATCTGGAGTTCCACTGTATTATCTTTGCAGAATTTTGTCGTGACGTTTAAAATTTTATAAAAATCGAATGAAAACTTTAGAAAATATTAATAAAAACATTTATTAAGAAATTTGATTTTTTTTTTTTAAGTCGGTGTTTTCTTGTTATAGGAGCTTCCGAGGTTTAATCGTCAAGCGATCGAGATACTTATTTTATTACAGAAATTAATCTGCAGACGATAGAATTCATTTCACAGAATTAAAAATCATCAAGATCTGAATATTTATAGAACTAGCTATAGTACGAACGCACCTCGTTTGTCACTTTTGACGTACAATTTCCAACTTGTTTTATTAAAAAGAGCCTGATTGTTGAACAGCTACCAAACGATTTCAGGAAAAGGGCCATCGAAGATTAAACAGTTATTTCAGTTCTTTCAAGTGCTTAGAACTTCTCTCACTGCGATGAAAATATGAAGCAGGTAAGGATAATGAGAATTCTACTTTTTCTTATCGAGACTTGATTGGTATGAAAATGGCCTCACGCGCGCCAGTGACTTTTGAAAATTTCGACTCATGGTTAATTTTCTTTTCTGAAGAAGAGCCAGAGACTTTCACTTGTAAAATTAGACAATATAATTTAAATTTTTATCTAAACTATATCATTTTCATTTAAATTATGTTCTTGCACGCCGTGTTTTCTTTAAAGCTGTTCTCAAATCTAAACTAGTTATTATTTGACACATTCCTATAGTCATTTTTATCCATAATTGCAAAAAACGTTGCAAGTGTTCTTATTCAGAAATTATGAAATCAAATAGAGCTTTGCATTTCACATCAAAAGCAATAAGAAATGTCAGAATTTTCGAAATTTCGGAAGTTGAAATTTATTTATAAATTTTTTGTTAAAATTGGAGCTTTGAACCATATTTCCAGACACCAGAACACAAGAGGCTCCTCTTCGTCAATTGCTATTTAATTAGTAGGGCATTTCCAGTAACAGATCAACACCGGTTCCAACGCAATAAGAATGTTATTTATCATATGTTAAATTACGCACATCCTATCTGCAATACCATCACGAAAGTTACCTTTCTAGAAATTTGGTGTTATGGATTTCCATTTATTTCTTTGTTTGAGAGAAGTGAAATGCTCAATTTTTCGGATTTTTTAAAAATCCTTCCTTTATATTTTGAACAGCATCCTATCTGTTTCTGAAGCTGTTTGCGGAAAATAGTGGTTTTATCGGGTTGGTAGATTGCTTGCGGGTGACACGGTCATCTTTTGCACACGAGGCAAAACAGACAGGGAACTCCGTTTAAAGTGAAAACCGACCCACTAAAAACATCCATACTCGAGTTGGAATTTGAACCCTGCACCTTTTATTAAAAAGCCAGAGTATTAACTACTAGACAAACAGGTGGGAAGTGGTGTATCAGAAACTCAAAACAGTTCATTTTTTGTAAGAAAATGTTATAGTGTAAGAACATTTTTACTGTCAATACCATAATGGACGTGAGTTTAATAAGGTTTCTATTTGTCTAATTAACTCTGGTAATTGTTCAACAGTTATTAGAATCAATTCAGTAACTCTTTTGAGATGATGCTTAGCTGAATAAATTGTAGCTTACCAACTTCTCTCAAAATGAGGAGAAGCGTGAGGAATAAAATGTCATTCTGTTGAAGCTTGCTTTAAAAGATGCAAAAACTGATTCATTTGTTAGTAAGGTGAATCACAGCTGTTGTATTTCGTTGATCTTTCATGGAGTGCAAAGTTAGTGGCATTATTGCAATAAATGTGGCACGGAACATCACATCTAGCACTGAAACGACGAAAGGTAGCTTTGAGTGCATCATCTGTTAAATCGCTAACGGCCACGATATGTAGAACTTCGGCAGTAAAACACATGAATAATAGTTATATATCACATAAGTTACACGCAAACACATAAGTTATATTTCTTTTAGTTTACTTAATATTACGACCTTTCTTCTCATTATTTTTTTAAAATGAACCTGCAAAACTTGCATCGCAAATGTTAGAAATGCCGTTCAAGAATCACTCTACCCTTAGACAAATTACTCATTACTCTGGGTTATTGCGATAGACTTTTAACCGTGTAACATTTTTGCCATTTATTTGTACATTGTTAATGAGTTTTTTACTAACAATAATAATCAAGTGAAATTGTTGATGATATGTAATAGTAGAGAAGGGCATAATGTAAATGTATAGTGTGTCATTTCTTGATTAGACGATCACTTATATTGTGTTGTGAGAGAAGTATTATAGGATATTTTCTATTAAATATTTTTTGTAATGGCACGTAGTATTTATTCATCAAAATCAAGTTTTTTTTTTTTTTTTTTTTTTTTTTACGACAGAATAGCAGCTACTTTTTTCTTGACCAAACAATATCTGGAGGCACGGCAGGCTCCGCCAATGCGAAAGAGCACAGCCGTAAGCATACTTTTCTGGAAGCAACTCAGGGCACCTTTGACCCCCCCCCCCCCCATATCTCTGCGCTGGAGTTTCCCAAAAGTCTGGAACTTCGTTTTTCTAGAGAATGTGGCAAATAAGACCAAAATTTAAAATTACAACTTTCTGTCTTTTCTAGTTCAGACGATATATGAACTCAAACATTCGATTTTTGGTCACTCACTCACTCTCTCATTCACGCGTCATCAAAAAGATTAGGTAGATCCCGTAGCTCTAGAAACTTGACATTTGGATAAAAGGTAGTGTTTAGGATACAAAGAAAGGAAAAATTATAAAATCCGGAAAATTCGAAAGAAAAACATTCGAAAATTCAACGAATTCCATCAAAATTGAAAATGGAAAATAATACGATCTTGTAGTCTTAGAAACTTGAAATTTGGTGTAAAGGTAGTGTTTAGAATTCAGAAAATAAAAAAAACAAACATCAAAAACACAATAAAAGTCGAAAATAAAATAAAAAAATCGAAAAAAAATCAACAATTTGAAAATATACCGATTTTGTTGCGTTAGAAACTTGGAATTCGAAATGAAGGTAGTATTTAGGATACAAAATAAGGTAAAATTAAAAAATCCGGAAAATTCGAAAACAAAATTCGAAAACTCGAAAAAGTCGAAAAAATTTAAAATAATTTTACCTTTTAGCCTTAGAAACTTAAAATTCGGCGTAAAGATAGTGTTTAGGATTCGGAAGGTAAAATGAAAAATACAATAAAATTCGAAAATAAAATCGAAAAAATTGAAAAATAAAGAAAATTGGAAAATAATTCGATTTTATAGCGCTAGAAACTTGAAATTTGGAATAAAGGTACTATTTAGGATGCTATTTAAGAAAAAAATTAAAAACACGGAAAATTCGAAAACAAAAATTAAAAATTGAAAATAATTCAATCTCGTAGTCTTTGAAACAGAAAATTTGTGTAAAGGGATTCAGAAAAAGAAGAAAAAATTAAAAACACAACAAAAAGCGAAAATAAAATTAAAAAAACCAAAAAAATTGAAAAAAACGAAAATTTGAAGAAAAATTGATTTTTTAGAGCTAAAAACTGGAAATTTGGAATAAAGGTAGTATTAAAAATAGAAAAAAAGGAAAAAAATCTGGAAAATTCAAAAAATTGAAAAAAAAATTGATCTTGTAGCTTTAAAAACTAAAAATTCAGCGTAAAGGTAGTGTTATACAGAAAAAGGAAAAATTAAAACACAAGAAATTCGAAAAAAAAAAATCGAAAAAGATCGAAAATTTGAAAATAATTCGATTTTGTAGCGCTAGAAACTTGAAATATGGAATAAAGAAAAGAAAAAAAAAAGAAAAGAAAAAAAAAAGAAAAGAAAAAAAAAAAAAGAAAAGAAAAAATTAAAGAATCTAGAAAATTCGAAAAAAAATTCGAAAAATTGAAAAAAATGCGATCTTGTAGCTTTAGAAATTGAAAATTCAGTGTAAAGGTACTATAGTCATTTAGGATACAGAAAAAGCAAAAATTAAAACACAATAAATTCGAAAAAAAAATAAAAAAAATAAAAAAAGATCGAAAATTTGAAAATAATTCGATTTTTTTGCCCTAGAAACTTGAAAATTGTAATAAAAGTAGTATTTAGGATACAAAATAAAGGAAAATGAAAAAATCCGGAAAATTCGAAAAAAATTCGAAAAAAATAAAAAATTGAAAATAATTCGATCTTGTAGTCGTAGAGACTTAAAATGTAGTGTAAAAGTAGTATTTACGATAAAAAAAAAAAAAAAAAAAAAACTTTTAAAAATTTGTAAAATTCGCAAATAAAATCGAAATATCGAAATATCTGTAAAAAAATCGAAAATTCGAAAACAATTCGATTTTGTAGTTCTAGAAACATGAGTTTTAAGATAATTGTCCTATTAGCTAGTACACCGCCCCTAATTGTTTTATGTTTTTTTCCCCGGATTATGCTTTTTTTTTTCTTTTTGTTTACGAATTTCGGTATAGAAAAGTTCCGCTATAGACCGGCCGCGTTATGGGCGGTTTCTTTATAGACATGTTTGTTTTCTTTCACAGGTTATACTCTATTTAATTTGCATATGAAATATGGATTGTTAAATGATGTTAGCACCAAAAAAATTTCACAGCTCCCTCTCTCCTCCCTCCCGACATTACTGGCTGGTTATGGCTTGATAGTCCTTTCTAAATAAAATCATGGTGACAATAAGATTACCTTGATTTATCTTTAAATTGAACCTAAATGATCCTAAGAAGACGGATCAAAAAATTACTACATTGGCATGACAAGCAGGTAACTTAGAAGTAAAATCGAAAAATCAATAAATTTATAAAAAGTCAAAAATTTGAAAATAATCTGATTTTGTAGTCCTAGAAGCTTGACATTTAGTAGGGTTTAGTATACAAAGTAAGAAAAATTTAAAAAATCCGTAAATGTACAAAAAAAAGCCAAAAAAAAAACGAAAAAAAAAAAAAAAACATCGAAAAAAAAAAATATAGTTTGATTTATTAAAAATTTCCGGAAATTTCAATTTTAGCTTTCTTTTTATCCTAAACAGTACTTTTGTGCTAAATATTAAGTATCTAGGCTGCGAGTAATATCTCAGATGGATAGCACCTTTCCTGGAAGCAATTGAGAATACTTTTGACATCCCATAACTTAGTGCTTGCCTAGTTACCTGAAATTTCTTTAAGGTAACTTCTTCGAAAATCAGTGGATGATCTCCAAAAAGAGCCCAAAATCAAGAAAAGGAGGATTACTTACAAAAAGAAGTGAAATCTCATCAAAAAGTCACCTGTAAAAAATGCAGCCAAGTCTCGTAACTCGTTTACCGTAAAACGTACTGAGATCGTATAAAGGCAAGTTTAACTATCTTATTAACTCTGAAATTTTCATTCACAAATTACTCCTAGTCTCTACATCTTTAGTTAATTATTATCTTGTGACTTGGCAATTACGTAGCACGAGAATGTGATGTATATAGTTAGTCTTAATCAAATAATACTATAACATATTAAAGTGTAATAACTTCCCTGCGCGTATATAATTTGCTTTAGTTAAATTATCCCATCCAATCCCATGACATAGTAAGGTGTAATAACTTTCCTGTGCTGCGTAATTGCCAAGTCACAAAATAATAATTAACTAAAGATGTAGATACTAGGAGTGTTTTGTGAATGCAAATTTCAGAGTTAATAAGACAGTTAAACTTGGCTTTATACGATATCAGTAGTTTTTACGGTAAATGAGTTACGAGACTTGGCTGCATTTTTTACAGGTGACTTTTTGATGAGATAGATCTTGCATTACTATATCATGGTTTTAAGCTTGCAATTGTTGGTTCGAGACTTTTTATAAAATTTCAATTGTAACCATTAATAATTGCCATCCTCTATAGGTGAAAGTTGGGAAATTTAGTTAGTAGCCAGTGGACGGTAGACTCAGTTTCATTACTGGCTATTTTTTAAAGTTAGTGGCCACTATTATGTTTCAAACTTCTTGACATCTAGATAAATTATAATTGATGTACATAAACATATTTTTCTATAAGAGTTTTATACCTATTGTATAAGTATGAGTGTATTTCGCATGGATAAACAGTATCTCTTGAAAAAAATAATCCAACTGGTGAGCATGTGGCAGGAGTCAAAATTGTGAATATGCTGAAATGTCCTTAAAATCCGCTTGTATCCGGTGGAAAAAAAAAATGAATAAATTATAGTGGGTTTCGTAATTACATTCCGTGTGCAATTTTATGATTAAGTATTGTGAGTGGTCTCATTTTTTTCCTTATGTATTGTAGATTAAGAAAAGTGATGGTGGACATCCGGTACCCGTGACTGGGGAGGGGGAGGGGAGGGGAAAGAGCTGAAGGGAGGAACAGAAAAACAATTATTTTTTCTGTTTCAATAAAATATATGTATATATATTAATGTTTAAAACTGTTTTATAGAATGAGAAAAGCGATGGTGGACATCCGAGACCCGCGATTCTGGAGGGGGAGGGGAGGGGAAAGGGTTGAAGGGGGGGGAAATATTTTTTACTGTCTGAATTAAACATATGTACACATATTAATGTTTAAAACTGTTTTAAAGAATGAGAAAAACGATTGTGGACATCCGGGACACATGACTGGGGAGGGCCAGGGGGAGGGGAGGGTAAAGGGTTAAAGGAAGGAAGAAAAAATATTTTTTTCCTGTTTCAAAAAATATATGTATATATATTAATGTTTAAAACTGTTTTATGGAATGAGAAAAGAGATGGTGGACATCCGAGACCTGCGACTGGGGAGGGGGCGGGGGAGGGGAAAGGGTTGAAGGGAGGAAGAAAAAAAATTATGTGTCAATAAAATATATATATGCATATTAATGTTTAAAACTGTTTCATAGAATGAAAAAATCGATGGTGGACATCCAGGACCCGCGACTGGGGAGGGGGAGGGGGGGAGGGGAAAGGGTTGAAGAGAGGAAAAGAAAAAAAAATACATTGATAAAATATATGTATATATATTAATGTTTAAAATTGTTTTATGGAATGAGAAAAGAGATGATGGACATCCGGGACCCGCGACTGGGGAAGGGGAGGGGGGAGGAGAGCGAAAAGGGTTGAAGGGAGGAAGAAAAAATTCTTTTTTCTGTTTCAATAAAATATATATATATATATATATATATATATATATATATATATATATATATATATATATATATAAATGTTAAAAACTGTTTTATAGAATGAGAAAAGCGATGGTGAACATCCGGGACCTGCGACTGGGGAGAGGAAGGATAAGAAAAAAAACTTTAAGAGAGGAAGAATTTTTTTTTCTTTTTCAATAAAATATATGTATGTATATTACTGTTTAAAACTGTTTTATAGAATGAGAAATGAAATGTCCGGACGCTCTACCGGGATGGGAATGAGAGTGTTTGAAGAGAAGAAGCTAAAACAAAATATTTTGTTGTAATTGTTTTAGTTGAATGTATAGTTAATGTTTAAATATTTTAAAATTTAATTGATGGTACCTGGACCCACAACAAGAGGGTTCAAGGGAAGTTTGAGTAGGTAGAATCAATTTTTTTAAGCGTTGGTATAATTTTTTATGTCATAAGAATCATAACGTTTATCATTATATTATGGTACTCCCAAAATTTACTGATACTTAATGGCATACCTGTGTAAAACTGAAGTCTAAAATGATGTCATTTTGCACCAAAATTTTTCATCACTAAAATCATCAAAAAGATTTTGACACTAAAATATTTTTGTTGCAGGTAAGTACTGAATACAAAGAAGAATTATTAACAAAATGTTGTCAGTAGAAAGAGGAGAACCATCCAAGAGAAAAAGGTGTAATGCTGTTTATATACCGTGTAAAAAATAAAATAGTGATTTTTTTTTTTTTTTAAGTGCTTGAGAAGAAACTTTTAAAAATCTATAAAAGACAATAATTAATTTTTTAAAATGGAAAGATGAAGAACGTGATACAGAATTTAAGTGGAATAAGTGGAATATATCATCGATACAATTGTACAGGTACTGGACAATTTAGGTGGTGATGCTTCCGTAGAAAATATACAACAGCTTCGAGTGAACTGGCATCTAACTTGTTACAAGTCACTGACTCAAAAGAAAAAATGGCAAACTGTAGAAAGATGCTATTTGAAGATGCAAAATGAAGCAGATTTAATGATTTCTGAAGAAGCTTGTATCTCAAAACCATTTACTCGAGCTCAACCCACATCTAAGTATGATAAACAACTGTGCTTTTTCTGTGATGGAAAAGAAACAAGAAAACTTCCACTTCATCATGTTTCATATGATACAGGAAGTTCTAATTTGAGAGAAGCAGTCGAACTAAGTGAAATACAAGTATATCATCCATACAAGATTGAATTACACATCCATACACTATTGAATTTGTAAGGTATAGTGTCTTATGTGATGATGGAATATCAATACTCATTGCTGAACTTTGCGGTGCCCTTGGGAAGTGAATATTCTAGGGCTGGGTAAATTTTGTCTGGAATGTCAACATTTTCTTCATCAGAAACCAGTTTGAGATCTTCAGTTACATCGCCTTCTTCAATAGTTTGGTAAATAACCTCTACTGTTCCGTGAAGAGTTTTCCGACTATCAGGAGTGTCTTCTTGAAACTCCATGTTATCAATAGCAAAATGAGTAAACGTACTTTACATTATGTCCGGTGGCAAGTAAAGTCCTTCATTAGCATTCGTTTTAACCGTTACAGACTTAGCTATTCTATTTAATATTTTCCAGATACGAGAGTAGTGTACACAGAGGCCTAGTGAGGAATAAAATTCACAAGATTAGAGCTACGAGTCAACTGATAAACTGATAAACAAGTGAAAACTTGCACTGGAAGTTCACGTGTATGCTTGCTTACTTTTGATTTGGATCTTGAAGCCTGCTAATGAGATAACCAGTCAAATATTAGTGTTTGAGACAAACGATTAGCCCGATCATAAACTTCATTCACACGTTTTTACTCTGAAGTAATATCACCTTTTCCAACTAGACATCATTTAATGAAAATAGTCAATAATTTGGATTTTTGCTCAGTATCAGCATTTAAATTTCCTTCAAATGTTTAAATGAAGCTTTGCGTTCAAAGCTGCTTTTCTTAATATTTTGACTGCAGAAAGAAGTACCTTAAATTAGTCATCTGGGGTAACATCTTCCACTTTACCAATACCAATATTTTTAGTTTCTTTTTAAAATATACGTTCAGATTCATCTTTTCGTCTAGGCACAGAAAACCCAACACCGTTAACTTCTTCTTCAAGAAAAGCTTTTAATTCCCTTCTTGATTTAAGCCGTGTTGATCGATCAACGCCATTAGAAAAACAGACATTAATGTAAGTGTTATGCAAATCGGCCATACTTGTAACATTTCCTTGAGTAAGAAAATCTTCCAACATACAGTGAAATTCAGTTTCTGACGTTACAGTAGCTGCTAAACTTTCATTGTGTTGTTCATAGAATTTATTTCTACGAATCAAATGTGTAACATTTCTAGTCCAGCCGATTCTATGATACAAGTTGTCGATTGCTTGGGCGTCGTCCCATATAGCACCAAAGCTCCTGCAAACCTCCCCAGGCGCTCCCATTCATCCCAAATTCCTCCTGAAACTGCAATGACGCTATCAAGCGTTCCTGGGGAAGATACTTTAATCACTTCCCCAGGACTGACCTCCCAGATTCTTCCCAGGGAGCAATCTCCCTGGGATGACATTCCTGAGGAAGTACCTAGGAAGAGACAGTACTGGTGCCATCTCATGGGTGATTTTGATACTAAAATAACTTATTATAACTTTTTATTTAAAAAAATATATATATTTGATTTGATGTGGTTCGATTTTTTAATTAATAAAGTTTATATCATTATTTGATTTATTTTATTTCCTAAGCACATCTGGTTATTGTTTAACTTTTAAAACTTTTAATTATTGTTGTAATATTTAATTATCCTTATTAAGATATTTTTAATTTATAAAATGCAATCAAAATGTAGTTAAATATATTGAATATAGAAAATTAAATTTAATATTCCACATCATATATTAATAATTAAAATAAATTAATCTTTAAATATAAATTGAAAATTTATTATTTATTTTATTTCTGATCTTTTAAAAATTAACTTATATATTAATTCATTTTATTATTACATTCATTAATTATTTTTTCTGAACTTTCAATAATTACTTATATATTTATATATTTTTACTATTACTTTTTCATCTAACTAATAATTTTACATTGATTTCACTTATATACGTTATTAGTTTCTATAGAAATAATTTAATTTTAAATATAAAATTGATTTACTTTCTCCTAATAAATTATTTTTATTTTCAATGATAAGAAATCAGAATTATTTTTTTTCGAAACACGAAATTTATCAAAAGTTTAATATATATTTATATATTTGTATATAACCATATTTTATAAATTAAAGATTAGAAATACCTAGTAAAAATTATTTCTTCTGATCCTTTAAATATAGTCTTATATATTAAATAATAATAATAATAATTATTAAATAATTAATCATTTCATATTAATTTGAATTATATATATAAATAATATTTGGATCAATATTTAATTTTAAAATATAAATTCGATTTATTATTTTTTTTCGCTGCCCATTTTAAATTATCATACATATTTCTTTTATTATTCCTAATTAATGAGTTTTTTTTTTTTTTTTTTTTTTTTTTTCGTAACTGTAAGAAATCAAAAGGAATCAAAAATTTGTTACAAATAAGGATTTTATCAACAGTTTAACATATATTTACATATTTGTATATATTCAGAATTTGCTAGTTAATTGATTAGAGATAAGCATTTTTAAATTAAACAATCTATTTAAAAAAATTTAATTTCGATTGTAAAAGTTAATTTTCATGTAAGTTTCAAAATTGAATCATATTTAAGTCATATCGAGCATATTTACTTTTATTATTATTCTTCTATTATTTTTTTCTGATCTTTCTAAAAATTACATATATATTTATGTATTTTATTATTACATTTTCAACTAATTAATAACTTTATATTTATCGTCATTATCAAATCAATAATTTACTTTTAAGTCTAAATTATAACACCAACTTAAAGAGATTACATGGTCTATTGAAATGGCACATTTGGTTTTAAAAAATACAAACATTACCCCCCCCCCCCCCTGAATATGAGTTTTGCTTGAAAGATTTTTATTTAAAAATATACATTCTTACAAAATCGGGTTAAAGATATAAATTCGTGCAGATTATTATCACGGACATGATAAAACACCCCTTCTCTTTTCCCTTTTATTGTGATGCCGCGTGGGGAATTCGGTTCAAAACGACGACTTTCACAGTATTTTCTAAAAGATCTGCGTTTACAAAAAAAAAAAAAAAAAAAAAAAAAAAAAAAAAAGGAAAGGAAAACGTTTTTCGAGCATTACATAGTTTCTAAATAAGACCACCTGCCAATTTAATGTATTTCCGAACAAAAAAAAAAGAGTTAAAAAATGTGTCAGAAAGCAGCTCTTTTGGGTCTGAGAACAGCCTTAAATAATTGATACGCTTTTTTTCTAGTTATCAATTTAAAATTGTATTGAATATATATCAAAGGGTATGCATCTTTATTTGCAATAAAAGTTACAGAATTCCTGCTATACGAAGCGTAAAAATATGCATGTTTTCTATTTACTCACTTTCATAAAAGGAGAAAGAAATACATGAATACCTTATAAACGATTCAGGTACAACGGCCGTGTAGCGTAATCACCAGAGTGTGTTTCTCGTATGCGTAAGTACCCAGGTTCAAATCCAGTCGGCGGTAAGAAAGTATATTCCCTAAAATCTGTTCCATGTGATTCCGTGTGCGTGATTATTAAAAGTAATGTCTGTTATATTGGTTAGGTAAATTTTTAAAATATAATGTCCGTATTTATAAAAAATATATATATACTTTTTACATTACGTCGAATAATAATAACTTCGGATGTTTTTTATGCACATTAAGTGACCCTGAAGTCTCCCAAATTCCTCCGGTATTACTTCCTGAAATCTTCCCCAGAACAATCCGAGGAGGAACCTGAAGGAGGTCCTGGGGAGCTCCCCGGGATGCTATGAGGCGGACATTTTCGGTTCCTGAGGACCTCCTGGTGACAAATTTTTGCATCCTCAGGGATGCCTGGAGGATGAATGTCAATCTTCCTGGGAATGTCCTAGGGAAGCACGTGTGCTATATGGGGTTTGGGTTGATACACTTGCTAAGCCTCGCATGCCAAGTATTATTTCCACTTAGTTCGACTGCTTCTCTCAAATTAGAAACTCTTGTATCATATGAGACATGATGAAGTGGATGTTTTCTGGTTTCTGTTCCAACACAGAAAAAGCAAAGTTGTTTATCATATTTTGATGTGTGGTTTTCATACTTTGACAGTCGCGGGTCGCGGATGTCCACCATCGCTATTCTCATTCCATAAAACAGTTTTAAACATTAATATATATACATATGTTTTATTGAAACAGAGAAAAGAAATTTTTTTTACTTCCTCCCTTCAACCCTTTCCCCTCCCTCCCCCTACCCCTCCCCAGTCGCGGGTCCCGGATGTCCACCATCGCTTTTCTCAATCTATAAAACAGTTTTAAACATTAATATATGTACATATGTTTAATTGAAGCAGAAAAAAAAATATTCCCCTTCAACTCTTCCCCCTCCCTCCCCCTCCCCTTTCCCAGTCACGAGTCCCGGATGTCCATCATCTCTTTTCTCATTCCATAAAACAATTTTAAACATTAATATATATACATATATTTTATCAATGTATTTTTTTTCTTTTCCTCTCTTGAACCCTTTGCCCTCCCTCCCCCTCCCCAGACGCGGGTCCCGGATGTCCACCATCGCTTTTCTCCTTCTATAAAACAGTTTTAAATATTAATATATGTACATACATATGTTTACATGAAACAGAAAAAAAAATTATTTCTTCCCCCCTTTCAACCCTTTCCCTCCCCTCCCCCTCCCCAATCGCGGGTCCCGGATGCCTACCATCGCTTTTCTCATTCTATGAAACAGTTTTAAACATTAATATATATACATATATTTTATTGAAACAGAAAAAATAATTTTTTTTCTCTTCCTCACTTCAGCCTTTTCCCCTCCCCTCTCCCTCCCCAGTCACGGGTCCCGGATGTCCACCATCACTTTTCTTAATCTACAATACATAAGGAGAAAATGAGACCACTCACAATACTCAATCATAAAATTGCACACGGGCCTAAGAATAATGGTAATTAGAAAACCCACAATTACTTGAAATGCATGTGGAATCAAAGCTGATGAATATATTTTGCAGAATAAAAGTGTATTTCTTGAAAAAATAATCCAACTAAAGAGTAAGCACATGAGAAAAAGCCGAAATATTGAAAATACAGCTATGTCGTTGAAATCTGTTTGCATCTGGTAGGAAAAAGAATTAACCAGTTCTCTAATTCGATGTAATCAATGTAGAGATGCATATTTCCATAAATAATGGTGTATTTCACTTGGCGATCGATAACAGATTTTTTAATCGCCACTTGGCGAGTGGCGACTAGGGTGGCGATCGATGGCTGATTTTTTAATCGCCACTTTTAAACTTTAATCGCCACGTGACGAGTACCGACTGCTAATTTTCACCTCTACCATCGTTTGCTGATGATATTTACGTATATACCAGAGTGCAAAATATATGTTTAAAATTACAAAGGGATTCATTAATCTTAACCAATCTGGGACACAAATAACATTGCCCATGAAGCATTTTATCTTTATTATTATACAGTGTATGATTTTTTTTTTCTGCAAGAATGTTATTTTTTGTTTGTTTATTTAGGTATGAGAAGAGATAAAAGGAAGAAGAACAAGGCATTCACCAAATATGCTTATGAAATCATGCGCGAATCATCTGTTACGGGTAAGGTTTAAGAAATTCCAGAATACAATTGAACCGTCCAGTGCGAAAAGGGGTCAGCTTCGCTTTTGTTTGAATTTTATTTTTATAATGGAAAACAGTACCAAAAATGATGCTCTATTGATTAGTGAAAAACCAATGCAGATCCATTGATTTGTTTGAGTGCTATACGTGATCTATTTATGGCCTCTTTATCAACTGCGTGAATAAGAAAGCAGTTTTACTGTCTTCTGAAAAATTTGCAAAAATGGAGATGCCCCCTTTCTGCATCATCCTAAACTTTAGTGATTCAGTTCGAACTCAATGAAGTGTTAAAAAGAGAATTAATATTATATATAACGTTAAAAAAGCCTAACAAAAATAAGAACCCTTGCCTATTTGCTTTTAAGTACAATAATATTATTGTAAATGAATGCATGACATGCTTAAACATAAATAAATATTCATACCTAAAAATAACCTTGTAAGTAAATGTAAATGTAATCTTTTATTCCTATATTTAATATATTATAGATTTCAAGATAAACTGTTAAATAAAATCTTTCACGTTCATTTAAAAAATATTTTTTCCGGATAGTTTGAAGAATCGAATTTGGATACGTCAAACTAAACGAAATACATCTTGTAACGGATGTATCAAGTCCGCGTGTGGCTATATATGTGTTTATCGTATTTAATTTCCAATTCTTGCACAATCATTTTTCATAGGCGCATTCGTAAAAGTGAAATTATATGAAGACGTCAGTTTCAAAACTCGTCTTATCCAGAAAATCAAATTTTGGGAAATCGCAAAAAAACCTGTAACTGCATCCATTTAATTGGTTTTCATTGTAAACCAAGATTTTACAGTGCCAGAAATGTTGGCAAAATTACTTTTTTTTTGCGGATTGAAGTATTTTTTTGATGCAGATTTACCTATAGAATAGATTGATACAGAAAACACGATTATTTAAATTTTGGATGAGGCGAGTTTTGAAACACACGTCCTCATATAGTAGTGAAGTAATGCACTTAAAACTAAAATTGCACAGAAATTGTTACAGCGTATTGATAGTTTATTTGCTGAACAACAAGTTCTCATCATGCAATTTACGTACACTGTTAAAATGTTTCCGTGAAATTATGGATAATAATAATAACGGTAATCAATCATCTTAAGTCTTGTGTAAATTTACAGTCTTCTAAAATCCAAGATTCTGTTAAAAAGAAGGAAAGCTTTCTCTAAAAAAGTTCCTAGACTATAAACTTACACCAACAAAAATACAGTAGAAGTTGTTTGTTTTTCAAATTGAAAGTATATTACAAAATATTATATGGCATTGGCGTCATTTAGGGAGCCCCGGTGAGTTCCAGAAATTTGTTATCATTATCTTTTTATTATTCTTTTCTTATTATTAGATGAATGTTCAAATTTCTTTTTACCAATATTAATAATCCCATGTAAATAAATGATATCAGTATAAAAATGCTCCCTTTGAATGGATAAATCGATAACCACCAATGGGAATTAAGCTTTATAGATACTCCTTTGGAAATAAAAATGAAAAATAAATGTAAGTGGAAAATCTGGATTTACTTTGTCAAACGAATGAATTTCGCCCCTTTCCTTCAAAATCTGAAATGATGCGCTGCTGTTGTATGCGGGCGATTTATGGCGCGGCTCATTATTTCGGAAATTTCAACAATAAATGTGCTAGAAATTTATTGTTACAAAAATAAAATAAAATAAAATCCAACAAACTCGAAAGCTTACCATATTATAGTTGTAAACGGGTGTATATCTGGTTTCTTGCTGGATGCAAATGCGTAAAAAGTATTAGAAAAGGGAAAACGTCTCTGAATTAATAATGGAGAATTGTGATCAAATGCTTTTGACTAAGAAGTAATATAAATTTCGCCAAATGGGAGAACGCTCCTTTTGCTTCGCTGGAGAAACTTAAATGAATTATGCTTCCTCTCCCATTTTCATATAAGGCGAATTAGTGCCGCCACATAAGTATTGCGCGGTAGCGCAATACTTATTTATTTCCGGTTTTTTTTTTTAATTTGTTCTACAAATTACGTTTTTGTTTAATATTTATTTGTTTGTTTTCTGTGCTTTTTTTTTTTACCGAAATTCTTAACTGCAGAGAAAGTGTAACGTGAGTGCTTAACTTAAGTGCTATGTACAAACAAATAACCACTGCTCGTTTGAGTGCAATTTACATTCAAGAGTTTCACAATTATATTCGCAAATCGATATGTTCCAAACACGCAAGACTTTATGATTGTTTGTTTTAAAAAGGCGTTATTACACGATTTTCTTTTTCAACTTAACTGGTTCATGCATGGGATTTTGCAATGGATTTTTCACTGAATTTTTGATGTAATAGAGTTTTAGAACGTACAGTTGCGTGTTTCCTATGACAATGCAGTGTTATCATATTATCAGAATTTAATTAATAATTAATATATTAATTTTAATCAAGTTTTTTATTATACATTTTGAAAGTAAATTGGAAATCATTGAAAGATTAAATAATTTTCAGGTACGTATTCTTTTAAAATCTATTACCACTTGACTCAAAAATAAATATTTGATTATTATAATAATGAAAAGTAAAATTTATAGTAATAGAAAAATGCTTCTTCCCGTGCCATATAATTAAGAAAAAACTGGTGATTTTTTTTTTCAAAACAATCCTTTAATTTTGAACCTTTAATATATGGTTTTTACATGGGAATGCGACATCATATAAGAACATCATAGTAGCACCATAAAATAGTTTTTCTTCATATATATATGTATTTTACTTTTAATTTATTTTTAATTTAAAACATGAATTCAACTGAAAATTTAAAATCTTCTTACATTTCTCAACCAAAATTTCACATTTTCATTAAACCAATACGTTCCAAAAGTATAAAAATTATACAAGCCTCTGTTGACATTTCTTAAATCCTGTTATTTTTAACAGTTTATATAGTTCCCTGTATCAAGTTTACATCTGTTTTAAGAGTAATTTCTTCTACTTTTCTTAGGAATCTCTCCAATCCTCAATTCCAAAGGACGGTGCCAAAAAACGATAAAGATACTCATTCTAGCTTTTGGACTGACAGGATTTATCTTTCAAACCAGCCAATTTCTGCAAGTGTACTGGAAATATACAACAATGCCATCAGTAGTCATGTTAAACACAATGAAGAAACCTGCGATAACAATATGTGATGAAAACTTGTACGTATATAATGTACCGTCGTGCATACGATATTCTAAAGGCAGGCTCATTTCGCCAAAACCCTCGGAAAAACCGTAGACGGGTTCTGAACGTACCCTGAATCAAGACACCGGTGTGATCTTTCTTTACATTTATACACTGCTCAGATAGTGGCTCGTACTCTTTTGTTTCTCAGCGTCAAAGTTTGAGAAGCAGTAATCTTATTTTCAAATTAACAAATTAAATACTTATGCTCTTCATTTTCATACGATTTTATAAGAATTTTTTTCTGCATTGAATATATTAAGAAATATATATTTTTAAAATTTACTGAATTACTTATTTGTTTACGTTTTCATGCATTACATTAGCGAAGATTGTTAGTTCTGTTATTATTATTTTTAAAATATCCCCTACACTGTAAAAAATATCCTGAGGCTACTAAAATTTTTTTAGTATATTTGTATTCCACAGACTTTTTTAGTAACCAGTACTAAAAACCGGAATCGTTGCTAGCTGTTTTCTAGTAATGTTGCTAGGTGTTTTCTAGTAATTCTTACAGATTTTTTTGTAACTGAGTAAGAATACAAAAAATATTTTAGTAATTGCAAAAATCAAGGAGAAAAACTAAAAATTTTTTAGTAGATCGACCCATTTTTTTTACAGTGTGCTTATATAAAAACAGCGTGCGTTTTCTGTGGTGTGTCGCATAATCGTTGTAAAATTAATATTCCAATTTCATCTGTCATAACTGCTGATGAAGCAGTCATGTTTTGCGATTTTACTGTTACTTGTAAAATGTTTGTTTTTAGTATAGCCCGAACTAAGAAAAAAATTCTGATCGATGAAATAATTGTATTTCGTTAAGCATTAATTATTCTTGTTTTTAATCTCAGAAAGAAACAATAATCGTAGATTTAATTAATTTTGCAATATGCGGTGCAACCCAAACAATGTTGATTAAATCGGTACAGATGTCTCAGACACACCGTTTTTTTCCCCCGTTAAAATGGCGATTTTTGCTTTGGATGGCAACTTGGTGTTTGATAATAAAATTAAATGTGTGTGTGTAAATAAATAAAATAAAATAATGTAAATATGATTAATAAATATAATTAAATGCGCGTGTTTAATAAAAATAATGTGTAAAATTTTGGGTTTTCTCATCAAAAAAGCGCAAAAAAAAAAAAAAAAAAAAAAAAAAAAAAAAAAAAAAAAAAAAAATTCGCCAATCTAAGTACATTTGCGACTCTATTAAATCATGTAAAAGTATTTTTTATTTATTAAATAAAAGTTATTAATGTTTACAAACAATTTTATGCATAAATTAATATATTTTAATCTTTTTGTATTAGTTTTATTGTTTCAACAAATGTTAAAAATAAATAAATTGGTGACATTGATACTTTTAGAATGTAATCGATCTTTGTCTACATTTCTATCTTGCCCAGATAGCTTGAAGTTATAATCAGAGTCAGACTTCAATTTTGGGCAGGGTTGCGGGGTGATTGACTTCATACATTAAAACCAAATGGGCCTGTCTTGTAATCTAGTTTACCATGGTACCGTCCACATTTTTTATACAATGTTGAGTTTATTTGTTTGTTTGTTGAGTTTAAGTTACCAGATTGCAGATTTCTTATTCAAAACAACTTTTCCTGACTAATAATCTTCGCTTTATTTAATGACAGACATTCCATGATGAAATAAAGCGAAAATTTCTAGACTGAAAAAGTGATAGATACTTTGAAAAGAAAAAATCTGGCAATACTGAGTTTATTGCAATTTTTTATTTATTTTACGAGGTGAAATTGAAAAATAAATTTCCCTTGCCTGTTTTGGAGAAATCGTAAAGCAATGGGGCAAACAAAAGGTCGGCTTTATGTTCTGTCATTTGGTGACGTACGATCTAGTCGTGCAAATGGCGCTAGCATGCTAAAACTATTGTCCATGTTTTATTTATTTTTATTATTATCCTCTCATCTTTAATTCTCGTAATGATTTTTTTTTATGATGTAACGTGAATAAGATTTTTTGTTTGTTTGTTTGAATATGTTTTGTAGAAAAAGGTAGAAATTCTTACAGTTGAATAAATTATTCTCATTTTGAAAGCTTAAAAAGTTAAATGACTTCTTTCCGTATGCTTAAGTTATTAATTGGCATGCGAATTATATTTTGAAAACTGAGGTGTTAAAATAGCATCTGTTTGAACGCTTTAAGTAACATTTTCGGCGTCCGTGACAGGATGGGATTTATGGAAACAAAATATTTCAAGCAGTGAAAGGTTTTAAAAAGTCGATTTAAAGTTCGTAGTGGAAGAACTTGGTGAAACACTTCCGCAAGGTTATACGATTGGAACATTAAAGGAAATTATTTTGAAAAGTAAGGAATATAAACAAGATCCGGATTTTGTACAAGAAATTTTATCAACTGTCGTAGCTGAGAGAAAAGAAAAAGATACTAAGAAGAAGTTAGAGATAGAAAATAAGAGTTAGAAAAGGAGAAGGAGGAGTTGGATCAAGAAGTAGAGTTGAAAAAACTGGAATTTAACCATCAATTAGAATTAGAAAAAAATCAGTCACAAAGTGAAATTCAAGGCGAGTACATTTCAACTGTTAATGAAACTAATGATTCTAAACGGAAATTTACGTTACCTAAATTGGAATTTCGTCAATTTGATGGTGATTTAAAAGAGTGGCTACCATTCTGGAGTCAATTTGAAACAGATTCATACTGATGAGAAAATTGTGACCGAAAATAAATGCCAGTATTTAATTCAAATAACAGTCGCTGGTTCTAGAGCGCGAGAAGTTATAGACAGTTTTCCGCCAACTGGCGCTAATTATGCCAAAGCTATAGACAGTCTTTAGGCTCGTTTCGGTCGTGAAGACCTTTTGGTTGAAGTATATGTTAAAGAATTATTGAAATTAATTATATCTGTATAATCGAAAGAAAAGTTTTCTCGTACATCCTTGTAGGATGAACTTGAGTCGTATTTAAGAGCTCTTAATGTTAAATCTATTGCCCATGTTTCATTTATTTCCATTATTATCCTCTCATCTTTAATTCTCGTCATGCATTTTTTTTATAAGATGTAACGTGAGTATGAAATTGTTTTTACTGTTTTATATATATTTTTTTTGTGGAATAAGATAGAAATGTTTACCGTTGAATAAATTATTGGTATTTTGAAAGCTTAAGAGGTTAAATGACTTCTTTCCGTATGCTTTAATTTATTAATTGGTGTTCGAATTATATTTTGAAAAACGAAGTGTTATTAAAATAACATATTTTGGATGCTTTAAGTAACAGTGCCAGCAGAAATATAAGATGAACTGGATATTCTGTGCTCGTCAGATGCAGAGAACAAGATCTGTTTTGCAATAATAGACAAAGGACGAAGTCACAGCAGATGTGCGGTATGAATGAGCTCGTGGGATGTTGGGTGCTAAAATCCATAATCTGTTCATTGAAGGGTATGACCAGGTAGATGTCGTGTAGAAACAAGTAGTGCGGAAATGATGCCAGAGGATCGGGAAGGGATGTTACATGTGCTATACAGCTCGACCTGGTGCCAATATATCCACTTCTTTCCAGCATTGAAGAAGGTTCTCACATGAAGACATTTTTCACAAATGAAGGAGTGAAGACTGTCGTGAAGCAGTTCTGTCTGTAGCACACGTATTTTTAAACAGGGGTTTCTAAAGCTTGTCATGCGCTATAAAAAATGTACCTATGTCCTTGGTGATGATGTAGAAAATGAAGTATGTCTACTTCTTTATGCTTGTAGTATATTACTTGCCTTGAATCAAAACACTGTCCATAGCAGATTAGGGAAACTTATTTTTCGACTTTCCCTCGTATTAGATGAAAGCTCGTCTAGTATGATAGATGAAAAAATAAGTAATAAATGAAATAAATAAAATTCTCCAGTTATAACGTACTGAAACATATTGAAAGTGTCATATGCATATAACGAAAAGATCCACTATTGTTACCGCACTTTTTGGGTTTAACCGGCAGTTGGGGTAGATAGTAAATATGAACATAACAAATATGGCTTGCTTTAATTCTGTGCGAAAAGATCTGTGCATTTTTCTGGAAGCACACGCCAGATATTTTACAAAGCGTTGCAGATAACACCTTCACAATAAGCATCTCCTTACACAATTTTTAATTTTTGAACAGCACTTTTTCTAAATAGAAATCTTTGCCAATTTTAATCGCGGAAAATCTGTCACTAAATTAAATGACAATTAATCTTCGAAATTAGTAACAGGAAAAATTAAGGATTGTGCGCCCCCTACAACGAACGTCACGTATACGCCACGTTCGATGAGAAGCGGATAAAAGTTGTGGTTTACGTATAAACTTTCTCATGACGTTGGTACAAAAGCGTAATTCAGTGTCATTTTATTAGACTTTTTGTGTTTAAGTAAATCTGGGTTAATCTTTTCTCTGATTCCTAGTGGTTGTTCGCGTTAAATTATTGTTTTTCCCGCCATGACTACCAATCAAAAATAATTTAAGAAGATGCTGGAAGATTTTGACAGTATCTGAACTTATAGTAATGAATCATTACTTGAAATTAAATTATATGACTAACTCAAAAAAAAAAATTGTAGTTATTTCTGTATCAAACTGACTGTAAGAATTAACATGTGCAGTAATTTTATTTGATACAGATTTGGTCAACGGTGTGTTTCAACCTTCCATTAATCGCACCCCTCTCCTAACAATACTTGTAACGCCGCACAGCGATATGCAAGCACTTAATTTACAGTCGTGTGCTGGTTTAAGGTTGCACTGATAAACGAGTTAGAAAAATAGAAATTAAAAAGAAAGAACATAGAAAAATAGGCTTAGCATCTAACGGATAGGTCGCGACTAACTGAAGGTACATAAAACTCTTAAAACTATCTACCTCTATGCCTTTATGCCCAGATGGTAGAACCACAAAAAAACCCACTATAAAATCATTTAACACATCGATCGGAAGTAATGCAATTTAGGCTGAATTACAAATACTTTTACTTTATCACGTTCCAAAAAATATTATAAATTGTATAAAACTAAAGTAATTTTAAATGGATAATTTCTTTTTCAGTTATAGGTGATCAGCTTTCTTGATGTTCAAATACATGGAGTGGAAAGTTTCAGTTCGGAAAAAGTTCTATATTTATGCATAAAGCCTTCCTATTTTCACATTTTACAATTATATAAAATATTAAAAATCAGTATAAAAATAAAAATAGTTAAAAAAACATTATTTTATAAGCATTCAATGCTTATCTTGAAATTCACGCATAATTTTTTCACTGCAATTCATGTTTTTTTCCACAAAATAATGTCCGTTACAATACGTTAATTTGGAGTGGGCACCGAACTGAATTCTGAAAAATAAAAATTCACTGCATTTTTACGCTTGGTAGAAAGTGCAAGTAAGGGAGTTTATTAAAAAATACCGAATTACGGCTCTGTTTCTTTTTTAAGATAGAGCAATAAAAGAAATGAATTATTATTTAAACTATCTTTTAGGATTCCTAAATTCATTTCTGAATGTATAATCGTAAATCAATTAATATCACACTACTAAATGATAAAAGCTTTTTTATAAAAATATTACGCTCTTTATTTTCTATTTGTAATTTATTTTCTACTTTTTAGTCTTTGAAATGTTTCATTGTTTCAGTGTCACAGTCATTTGCCATATTTTGGCGAGCGTTTATTGGCGCATCATTAAATCCATTGTTGTTTCAACTCGTATACAATTGTATGATTACAGAAAATATTTGGCGATTTATCACCTAGGCAGACTAACGGAAAAAATGCCTTAAAATTAATGCATTGATTTATAAATAAGTTCTAAAAGTATTAAAATGTATTGTCTTCAGAAATATACCTGTAAATGCAATTTTTATAATTCTAACATATCAGAAAGTGGGTTAAAAATCGAGTACAAAATTCCATCTTTAAGTACAAAAACCAAGTTGTGTTAAATAAAAGAGTGTAAAAACAATACTTTAAAGAAATGATTCGGGTAGATTTGTAAGTACAACTATTTCATTAAATCCTTAAATTTGTAAATATTTCATTAAAAATGCCTTAAAATTAATGCATTGATTTATAAATACGTTCTAAAAGTATTAAAATGTATTGCCATCAGGAATATACCTGTGAACGTAATTTTTATAATTCTAACATATCAGAAAGTGGGTTAAAAATCGAGTACAAAATTCCATCTTTACGTACAAAAACCAGGTTGTGTTAAATAAAAGAGTGTAAAAACTATTCTTTAAAGAAAAGATTCGTGTAGATTTGTAAATATTTCATCAAAACCCTATGAATACGTATTTAGTTTATTAATTTTAATTGGCGAAGTTATCTCTATAAAATGTATTTAATAATTGCAAAAATCTTCCAACAAATTTTTAAAAAGTCAGAGAAAATGTCTTGAAAGGTGATATTTTTATTAATTCATAACATGGAACAATGGGACGTATAGAGGGTTCAAAGATTATAGTTGCCTTGGCTGACAGAAAATCAAGACGAGCAAACAATTTTAATGAGATGATGTTTAAAATTTGAAAAATTAAAATTTTCTTCTAATACAAACAATAAAATCTTTATCTAGAAATTACTTGTTTTTAAAAAAATCTCTTTTTTTTTCTATATTTTAGAATTAGTCGTCGCTATTTATGTGAAAATAGACCAGAAACTTGTCGCGAAGCCGCGGATGAGTATGATATCGCCGAAATGGAAACTTTCTGCAGTTATTTAAGACCCTATTGTACCGAAGATGAGGATCAACTTTTGCAAGTGAGCCAAATATCATATATTTTCTGCCGATACATGATATATCGCAACTTATTAGTAAAAATAGAAACGCACACGCAAATGCATATTGAAATAATCATACAAGAATACGTCCTCAAAATACGTCCTTACCTGCCCTTACCTAAAAAATACACCCTTACCTGTCCTTACCTCAAAAATACATCCTTAACTGTCATACAGTACGTGCCAAAATATATAGTACTGAAACTCGATCATTTCTTAATCGCATGCGATTTTGCGGATGGGCCAGGGCCAGGTGAGCCATTAGGGAAGGGCTAAGGGCTGCAATCCCCTTTCCCAAGTAATTTGATATTTCAGGGTTTAGCAGCCATCACTGGTAAAACAAACACACACACAAAATCATATATTGCACAAACACTAAATTACTTGTAAGAATTCATTAAAGTATAAACATTATCATTAAATAAACACTTTTAGGCGCGGAACAAGAAATTTTTAATAATGGAAAAGAGAAGGGGTCACTTTTTTTTTTTTTTTTTTTTTTTTTTTTTTTTATATAACTACGTACTTCTAAATTTGGTGGATATCAATTGAGATTTTTAAAGTTCTAAAGATCTGTATCAGCGTGCCTTATACAGAAGAATGATGCAATAAAAAAAATTAGTTAAACCCTTTAATTAATTTTAAAATGTTATACAACTTGAATTTTTAATTAAAAATAATTTTTTTAAAGTAAAGTTGGCATTAAAAATAAACGAACAACGTGAAATAGCACAAATAAAAATATATGGATGATGTTATGGTTTACCGCGAAAATGACTCATTTCAAACCACAGTTTTTCGTAAATCATTCGCAGTTTCATTACCGCCACACCGTCTTTCATCTCACCCCCCGAATCAGAAATTGGCTGCTTTTAATACCTATGTTCATCGCGCCTTAATAATTTGTTCATCTGGGAGTTTACTCAAAGCAGAGTTAGATCACATTAAATCAATACCCATTGACCGGGGTTATTTCGTTGAAATCTTAAATTCAATTCATAATAAACTAATTAAACGTACACATTCCAACGTTAACAATGTTCGCAATGAAAATTTAATTATACTTCCATATTTTGCGAGAATAAGTTATCAAATATCTAGAATTTTGAAAAGATTCGACTTTAAAATAATTTATGCACCATTTAAGAAAATCAAATTTACACATCTCAAACATCCAATTGACAGATTTTCACATTGGGGAATTTATAAGATATCTTGCGAGTGTAGCAGAATGTATATAGGTAAAACCAAGATATCCCTTAAGGTCCGCTTGGGGGAACATAAAAACTATTTTAAAAATTGCGACATTAAACGTTCTGGAATAGCTAACCACTGTTAGTCTGAAAATCACAGTTTTAATTTTTCAGAGGGTTCAATAATTCAGAAATGCTCATCTATTTACGACCTTGATTTTTGGGAGGCTTATCATATATGGAAGAATTCAGGCAGCGTAGTTAATAATATGTCCAGTACACCAAATTTTGCAAATGTCTGGCTACCTTTCATTTAATTCATTCTCTTCATTCCCCCCCCCCTTTTTTTTTCTCCTCCGTACCAAAATTTTTCAAATGTCTGGCTACCTTTCACTTAATTCATTCTTTTCGTTTTCCCCCTTTTTTTCTCCTCTGTACTTAAACTCGCCCAGTCTGGCAGGGCGCTCCTATTGGTCTCTGCGTCACATGTGTTTCCTGACTCCGCTGTTGTTTTTGAAAAGGTCCCCGCCATTCAATCTTGGCGCGTGCAAAAGACGCAAGCATATTTTACATGGCTTAAACCTTTAAATCGGTTTTAATCTTTTGAATTGGCACTGATGATGGAGCTTTAGGGGCTCCAAAACAGCTTTTTGCCAATCTATATATTTTTATTTGTGCTATTTCCGTTGTTCATTTATTTTTTATAAGGGCACAAAATTTAATCCACCTTTTTAGATAAAGTTGCTATGTTTTCCCATAAACGCCTTTTTACAGACATGTTTTTTATTTTTATTTTTTTCCAAAGTTGACGTTTTGAAGTGAAAGTATAAAGACATATAGTAATTCCTATATGAAGTTCTAATAAACAATCTTATCTGTTAAATTATGGATGCACAATTTATGGCTCCAGGGCCACCCAGTTATCATTATTTCAGAAAAAAAATGTCTCATTTAATGACAAAAAATTATAATAAATAAAGTAAAGAGTACTATTTGGAAATTTTGGTGGCAAATGATTTTTTGGGAAAGAAAAAAAAAACTTTAAATATTTTTTTAATATTAAGATGAAATACAGTTTACTGCAAAAGTAGCCTCATTAACTTTATTTACAACTAGCATAGGAGGCTACGATTAGCAAATGATAAATTTAATGGTGAAAACATAATTAAAAATTTAAATGACAGAGAAATGACATTAACTCTTTGTCGACGGATAACGAGTAAACTCGTCTTTAATAGAGGAGGGGTGTTTTTTATTCGAAACATCTACCGAAATTTCTAAGTTGTCATATTTCAATATTTAATCACGGGCGTCTGTAAGAAGTAATACCCTACCGCGCATGCGCGGCAGCGTATTACTGCTTGCAGCGTATTACTGCTTATTTTACTGTTTATTACTGTTAATTTCACGGTATAATACTGGCAGCTGGGATGCCAGTATTATACTGTAAAATCAACACTTTTTTTTTGCAGTGTATCTCCAGAACTATTTTGCGAATTAAGCGATAAATTTGTAATTAACATAGCTTTTAGAAATCAATTTTTGTTAAAAAAATTCATAGGTTATAATTCATAATTAAAAAATAATAATTTTTGAAAAAACAAAGATTTGTAATCTATTATTATTTATTTATTTATTTATTTATTTTTTTACAGAAATCTATTTCTAGAAGCTTTAATTATAATAATATAAACTTACAGCTTATTCTACCAAGTGGTTCTTGAATTATGCTTAAAAAACAACTATCCAAATTGCAATCTGTTTTGGAACGATTACAAATGGATACAACTTTAGGGGTTCTAAATTTTAAACCTTCCTAATTCCTGAACTACTCGACCGAATGACTTCCAATTTGGTATTCTTAAGTAAAATTTACAGAAAAAGCCAAATGCGATATCAAAATTAAGTTGAAAATTTCAGTTTGGTGCAATTTCATTAAGAAGATGACCCCGAAACTGATTATTTTTTAAAACATAAATTGAAAAAGTCTTCTGTTTTTTCCTCTGACAGTTTGAAAATTAAAATGTTTCGTTCTTTTTTGGCTGATTGTACCTCTTTGCATCACTACATTTAAAATATTTGTTGCAAAATAAAGAGAACTAGTGCCAGAATTTTATTTATTTTATTTGAATTTTTGTAAATTTACCCGGAATAAGTTTTTTTAAATTTTTTTTCTTTTATACAATAAAAATACAGAAAGAAGTTATGACACTATATTATATTGTTAAGTATTTTATTTTAATGTTGTTAAGTATTTTATTTTAATGTTGTTAAGTATTTTATATGTGTTGTTAAGTATTTTATATATGTTGTTAAGTATTTTATATATTAAATGGATGTGAGGTTCATTTGATGGAAGGTATTCAATTAGTTCTACAGTTGGTTTAAAAAGGGAGACCATTTTTTCAATATGAATACTTAATACATCATTTAAAATTTTCCTTTTTGCTGATGAGCTTATTCACTAACTACCATAGTTTCTATTGTAAACTTATTATTTGTTATGCTTTTAACATTTTGTAGTTGTTTGGGATAATAACTTCCCACCATAAATTAATTTCTTCACTATTGCTTTCTCATGGGTTAATGTGTCTTATTGATTATTTTGTGCACATTAATGTATCTCAACATTTTTACTGATTTCTACATACGGCTGGGTACTTGTATAGTCTAGTTTTGTCCGCTCTTGGAGCATGAACAGAGCCTTTTTTTTTCTTTTAGAGTAAATACTGTTGTTTTTCCTTACAAAGTGCTACAATCCTCTTTAATAAAAAGCTATTCGTTGCTGACGACTGGGATTTTCGCTAATCGTTGCCACAGATTAATCTCGGAAAATGAAACATTTGAAGTTACTGAAAAAATTAATTTCTCGAAAAGTATTTGTCAGAAAATTGTTAGACAAGAAAAAAATTGTATTTTTCTTTATATAAATTTCAAATCCACTGATTATGCCATTTTTCAAATATTAAATTTCAAAAATTACCAAATTTCACAATGGAGTACCATAGCGAAAACTTCACGCGTAAAAAAATAATGATAACAGCAATGTGTCAGCACGAGTCACAAATTATGGAAGCCTTATTATTCTGTTAAAAAATAAAAGTAAATTATGATGTCACGAGTGCATGATTTTTATTTAATTCTCGACAAATACACTAGATGCGCCATTTCTTTTTAGTTATGAATAATATAGGTTAATTCATGTTATTAAAAAATGTAGCTATAAAACATATAAATCAGTGGAAACCGGTTAGTAATAAATTGTAAACGTAATAGTAAACCGTATTTAAAAAAAACATAACTTAGTGAAATGAGTGTCCGTTTTTATGTTATTTTAGGATATTCCAGGTAAAGGTACAGGTTACTTTAAAATAGAAGGTTAAATTCACCGATATATTTCGTTTGATTCAAGGTTCTTTTGGAGAAACCGACCAGCGCAGCGGGCGTAATATGCTAGTTGATATAATATACATCCTACTTGTATTACGTACTACCATCACGAGAATCGAAAGAAAACTTCCTTCTTCTCTCGTACTAGTTCATAAGATGGCCTTTTTGTGACAGATGAAAAAAGATTTTCGAAACGCGTTGCATTAGCTTCTTTTTATTGTGTATTTAAGAAGTGTCTTTCTTTGGTATTATAAAAGTGCTAGTACATGAGGCGTTCAAGTTACCGCTACTTTCGGGCCACACAATGTTAATCCTCTGGGCTTCAAAAGATTTGCCCAAAATACAAGTAACTTTTTACTGTCGGAGCAATTTTGTCGCCTGCAATTTTCGTCTCAAGGAACAAGAATCGATGTCGCGTGGAACAACAAATGAAATGCTTGAAAAGCTGATGAAGGAAAAGCCTATCCTGGAACAGCCAATGAAATGATTGGAAAACTGACGAGAGTGTAGCCTTGTTCATTCTCTCGCGGCAATTTTTCTTGCTTCAAATTATCTCGTGTAATAAGACTTTAAGACGAAACTTTAGAAGTTCTCATTTCTTTGATGTTCGAAAAATATTTAGTAAACGTTCTCGCTTAAATACAAGTTTTAAAATAGCTTGAGCATTAAAGTTTTAAGCTAATGTAAATAACTTTTCCCATTTAGTTTTTCCTGGCAATTTCAAGGAATCAGTTTTTTTACATTCTTCATCTTGATTTCGACCGAACATTACATGTAAATGATTGCTTCTTTTGATAGTGCTCACTATATCAATTAAATTTTTTCAAAATGATTAATTGACTATCATCTTAAAATATTAGAATATACGAACAATATGCAGTTATTTTTCTTTAACTAAAGTGAAAGCTACTATCATGTTGTAACTTATGATTTCAAGAAATTTTTGTCACGATTATGATTTTTACAATAAAATAAGACAATACCCAAATTTTGGATATTTACCACAGGCTTGGATAAATACCCGGGTATATACCCAAAAAATAAATATAAAATTCCGCTGGGTATTTACCCTTCCCACATCACTGGGTTTGACCCAGTTTACAGAGTTCTAGAAAACCAGTATACTCGTGTGAGGATTTCGTTCTGTAACCTAATATCTTTTTAGCAATATATATATATATATATATATATATATATATATATATATATATATATATATATTTCTCTTTCGTGGCGCGGAAAAGGGGCTGAATTTCTACATTATCGTTTGGCAACAACCGTAGTTTCCAGAATCTCCAATATGGTGGCCAGTGTAAGAGCAGTGAAACCTCAGAGCAAGTGAAACTTAAACTAGCAATTATTAAAATTAAATAACATGTGCGTAATCCAAAGCGTTTGAGATGATTCCTCATTTTAATTATGAGTAATATCGTTAATTTCAAATGAATTCTCAACTCTTATTTAGAATTTATTTAGGAATTTCACTCACACAAAAATCCAGAGAGAATAAAAATATCAAATGTCTAGATTGTACCTGCTGCCATCAGAATTGCGGTCTTGCATCAACTGCCATCAGAATTGCGAAATTGCGGTCTTGATGAAGTAAAAAATATATATATTTTTAAAATATCTATAATCAATTAGAACGTTTTTACGAAATTTAAACAATGATTGATGATACATATAAACTATCTTCCTACAACGTAGTGTTTTTTTATTGAATTTAAGGCGTGCTGTACAATATTATAGGTGCAATGAGTTTTAAACTAATTGTGTTTTCAAGATAATTTTTTTCCTAGCATTTAAATGATTTATGTCCATTGATAACACCAACTAAATGTATTTTTAACTGTGTTTTCAACGAAGTTTTCAATTATTTTTTTACATTAAAAAAATTGGCAACTTTATGGTGTTTTATGGTGGATTTATGGTAGTACTTATTCCGGCTAGAATTGCTGCAAAAATAAAAAGGGGCGAGCGAAGCGAACTGGGATCGCGTAGCGGTCTCAGTGTGAATTGCTTCGTAGTTCATGTGGGTTGGCGAGCGTTAGCGAGTAGGGTGCTGAGCCCCCTAGTACTTAACATTTTTCAGATACAGGTTTAAACTTCTGAAGAAAAATTAAGGATTCAAATATCTGCAAACAACATTAATCAATCATGCCAGAATATCATCTCATTTATTCCATCAAAGTTACAGTAAAAACTGACCGAAAAGATCGATAACAAAGGGCATGATGTACTTAGTCCTTCTGAACTAATAACATGTCCTAGATATTCCACTTTTTTTCTCAAAAAATTTACATTTGTTGACATTTATGTGTAAGTCATATTTTCTAAGTTTATGTAAAACTTGAAGTAAACGACATTTTCATTCTTTCAGAATTTTTCCTTGAGTAATTAAGTCATCAAAATAAAAAGTGGTACCATCTAGGTCTTGGTCTAATTGATCAATAAAAGATTGAAATTCATTTGGTGTTGACTTCATACCAAAAAATAAACATTTTGCCAAATATGTGCCTTTATGTATAGAAATTGTTTGGATTTGAATTATCTCTTCCTCAACTGGTAAATGTAAATATGCTTTGTGTATATATAAGGTACAAAAATATAATATACCAAGAACATTATTAAATATTTCTTCAGTTTTTGAAATTGGGTGTCTGGCATCATGTAACTGTTTATTTACGGTTACTTTATAGTCTGACAAACCCATCAGACTTTGGAACAGCAACAAGTAGTGTACCCCCCTCTGAATGATGTACTTTTTCTATAATGTTCTGAGGTATTAATTTGTGAAGTTATATCGCTACCTTTCCTCTCCGGGCATACGGGATTGGATGTGGCTCCATAAATACAGATCTGGCATCTTCATATAACTTGAGTGAGCATGTATAATTAAGAATCTTGCCAACGTTTTGTTCAAATGCATCTGAATATTCTTTTAGAATGGAATCAATAGAACCTTTGACATTCACCAAGGTTATCTGGTTGACTGTTGTTATATTTATATCATTTAAATTAATTTTTGAACTTCTAGTCCAGGTTCTGTGTAAAATGGTTTCTTTTTTTAGATCAAGTAAATATAAGTCCTCTAAGCTGGAATATCCATTGTAATTTGCATTAATTCTAACATATCCCATTGGCTTGAAAGAAAAATTATTTCCAGTATAACTATGAAAGACTACATTTGTTTTAATAGTTGTTGGAATTTATCTTTATTCATTATACTGACGCGACTTCCAGAGTCACATTCAAAACGAGTTGATTTCCCATTTAACTGGACAGTTATATAGATTCTGTCATCATTTTCTACGGAATTTAAACATATATCCACAATCTGGCTAATTTGAAAATCACTGTATTCTGCATTCTAAATAAAGAGAAGACTGTTATCTTCATGCTCAGTTTTTTCTCTGTTTTATAAGTTCTGTTTTGCAAACTTTGCTAATGTGCCCATTTGTTAAATTAATATTTACATTTGAGTTTATGCTTTAGACGGCACTGATCTGTAGCGGTTTTTTTTTAACCCAGTGTAAACAAACATCTCCTAATCCTAAATATTTTACATTGACTGAGCAGGGATTTCGGCTGTTTGATCGATCCCTAATGGATACTTTTGATTTGGGTCGAAAACAATTATTGTTATTATGCGAAGTTGAGACTTTAAATACGTTTGTGGCATCACTTTTATAAACTTTTTTGTTTTCGATATTTGATGCTTCAATAGCTAAAGCTATTTCAAAAACCTGATCGAAAGACAATTCTAATTGCTGCAATATTTTTTCTCAAATCTTGGCATCATAGAGTCCACGGATAAACTGTGCACGTAATAATAGATTTATAACAGATATAGAGCACTATGCTGTATTTCAGGTCAATTTAAAATCGGCATTCTTTATCAGTTCTTTCAAGGTAGTTATGTAGTTAGAAATGGACTCGCCTAGATGTTTAGTTCGGCACAAAAACTTGTGTTGTTTAGTCAAATTATTAATTCTCTTATATGAGATGGATGGTCTTTTAGTAGTATCAGGAGTTCGTCATAAGTTTCTCAGATGGCAAATCAGGTGCTGTTAAATTTGAGAGCAATCGGTAACATTTGACTTCGAGACAGTTGATCAGAACTATTTTTTTTGCTTCTGTGGTTTCCGGCGTAGCATCGATTAATCTTTTAAGTTGGTAATAATTTTCCAGTATCTGTGTGTATTCGACAAATATTTCAACGTTTTCATACAAACAGTCAAAATTTATAGTTTGCTTCTAAAGAAGACTGCGATTCCTTGTTGGCTCATTGGATGCCTTCGGCGCTACCAGATCGAAAATTTCGGCCATGTCGACTTCTGTTTTCTCTCCTCGTCACTTTTTAGTATATGTTGTTGTGTGAGAATGCTTATTCGCTTCAATAATAACTAATTTAAGACATAACTTATTTTATTAATAATAATAGATAATAGTTTTAGCAGTGTCATGCTGCTCCAGTATGATACAGTCTAACTGGTTTCCAATCTACACAGTTAAACTTTTTGGGGCTGACTGTTGCCAGATTTATATATATATACTACACCTATTGATTATCCAGCAAATAATCGTATAAAAAGATATAGCTACCAATCAACAGGGAATAATGTATACTACGAGTGTAAAATCATGTTCATAAATTTTGCTTTGAGATTTGTCTACATATTAAAATATGGAGGAAGTAAATAGGAGAAACATAGTTTATGCCATTTTCATAAATATACATATAATTATAAATTAAAATGTGTTTGAGGTTATCCATAAATTTTGAAAAATAAAACTAAGAATTTACAGGGAAAAGTACTAGGGAGATTTTGAACATTCTTATAAATACATCTCTTCAGGTAACTTCAAATTGATCAATATTTCGAACTATACGAATTCCAATAAAGAAGTATCGGTTGTACAATGATCAAAATTTTGCTTAAAATTTCTGAACGTATGATTATTGTTAAAAAATTCTTTCGACACCAAATATTATCGGATAATCATAAATACTTCTAATTTAAAGTAAGTTCAAAATACTCAATAATTCTTTTTCATGTTAAAACAAAACAATACTTTTATTAATCATGAATATTCCTAGGTTCCCACCTTTAATGCTTTCAATTTCGATTCGAAACTTACATTACAACGTACTTTTATAGTGTATTAACTAAAACGTTTTAGTTTACTTAATTTCCCTTGTGGTGGGTGTGTCTAGTGGCGACATCTGCATGACAATTACAAAAATTTCTCGACAATTGTTGAATTTTCTATACTTGATTTGAAGCTCTCAATTTCTATTTCAGGTTCCAGATTCTTTGGTCGTTAAATACGAAGATGATTATTATGCTTTGAATTTTACAAAAGAAAGCGGTTTTCAGATAGACGAGAATTTGCTTTCCTGTGATTGGATTTCCTGGGACGTACAGAACAACTCCAGTGTAAAATCTTCAACACCTTGCAGGTAAAATAGGCAGTAATTTTTTTTATGTGAATTTACAAATCGTTGCTGTGAGAGTCTAACTTAACCAATCGACAATTCTCGTGCTGCATTAGCTGCAACCAAAAGATGATGATTTTTACAACATTTGATGCTCCGGTTGAACCATATATATTTGTGTTTGTTCAACCATGAACAAGTAAAATATTAAACCATGAACTAGTAAAATTTTGAACCGAGAAGTACTAAAATGCTGAACTATAAAATAATAAAATGTTAAACTATAAAATGAAAAAATGTTGAACAATAACCTGCTAAAACTCTTGAACAATAAGCAAGTAAAATGAACAAATTCGTAGAAAGTCAGGTAACTATGGTTATCCTTTGCAAACAAGGGATAACTAGACCGAAGGCTCTATTTTAAGTAGAATACGATACACTATGATCACAAAAACCTGAATCGATTATACTGTTCGTGATCGTGGTTGAGTGAATTTATCAAATATTTTGATGTCAATATCATTATTATTTTCCAGCAATCGATGAATTCCAAAGAAGTAAATACAGACACATTTGGAAGAAATGTAGATCTTAACCAGACGAAAATATATTTAATTATTACCAAGTTCTGATCGTTGCAGAAGTACAGATTAAAAGTTTCATGGATACCAGCGGCAGCGTCATCCGGGACCGTTACATATTTCTCGATATTGTTACATGTTGTTAGCTGGGTGATTAGAGAGAGAATTAATTCTTTCCCTTGTGATGGCAGAAACTCGAATGATTTTACATCTCACCAAAGGGTTATAATACTAGCGATTTTTCTTCGAACAGAGCATACATACAATTAAAATTTTATAGAACAGAGCCAGTTTTGGCATAAACCATCCTAAAGAATTTCTACAGGGGAAGCCAATATGTGTGGGATTGTCAAACCGCATATATGAGGCTCTCGAAATAGGTTTGCATTTTTCAATCGACGACATAATGAATTTCTTATGGCTTTCATATGTACCTTCTATATTTTGGAACATATTTTACAGCGGCGTGTGGGAGACATTGTGATTTAAAAGGATATTTAGATAAAAATGCTGCTAGGAATAGATTTAAGTCAGAACTTTGTTACTATATGTGACCAAATTAGAAAATTACAGATGTACTCTTTTGCTAATCGTTGGAGAGTACATGTAATAGTTTTCATTTATTTTATCTGCACTTTATGTAAATGATTATCGAGAAAGTTGTCAGGATAAATAGAATGAAATCTGTTTCACTAAATTTCACAATTATATTTTTTTATAAAAAAAAATCGTGCATTAAAATAACGGAATGAGGAAAATTTGGAAAACATAGTTAAATAAGAGAGGAATAATTGCTGAAATAAATTAATATATGATGCGACATCATATTGGTATTAAAACCAGACTTCTCTCTCAAAATCCAGACTCAAAACCAGAATTTTAACAACCACAAAACAAGCATGCGGATAACTTTGTGCTCTAAAGCATTTATTCTGAGAGGCTGTTAAATAGCTTCGTTGTTTTTATGAAAGTTGAATTTATTTTCAACTTTGAACCATGAAGAAATACTTTTGAAAGTTCAGATGTGTGAACGATGCTTTTGTTTTTATAATAAATGGCGTGTCCATGGGAGGGGCGATGGGGCTATCACCCTTCTCTTTGGTAATGATAAAGAGTCTCCAGGCTAAGATATCTAAGCCACTTTTAATGCTTTTTAACATCTGAAGTTCTGAAAACGATACATCATTCACTGCATAAACATTTTATATTACAATTATTTCCAGAAAACCTATTTAAAAAATTTATAATATAAAAAATTCCGAAGTTTTATTAACAAAAATACAATTATAACTTTTCCGGTTATGTCACAAATGAAAATTAGAAAATGCCATGATAGAAAAGTGGAAAATGCTTTTTTTATTGGATGTTTGGTCCAATTAGTTGTTATACATTGAACTTTACTATACTTTTTCACAATACGTTTTTACTATACTTTTAAATGATGTTGCAAGGATGGTTACATATATCCATAGTTGCCAACTTATATGGATTTTTATTACCACTAAAAGTTAATAGTAAATTTCGCTTTATTTAATCGCCAAAATCTAACGATTTCTAACGATTAAATAAGGCAAAAATTTCTGTTAAATTTTAAGGATAAGAAAAAGCTGTACAAGTTGGCAACAATCTATGTCGGATTTTTTTTCAAATGATCGTTAGAATGAGAAAATCTCTACAGTAGGATGTTGTTATATCAAACTACTGTATATGTACTATTGAGTTGTTCTTCATTCAGGGCGATTGTATATCCATCCTTACGTGGAAATTCCAACTGTGTAATAACGCTCCTTCCTTGAAGACTCTCTAGTTCCGCCCTTGCTTCTACTTACTTTGTATCATAGAACGGTTCAATTTTTAACTAAAATTTTTAACAGTTTACGGTGTGACTTAAACTTGAGCTAGATAAACAGCATTATAACTTGTTTCGAATATTGATTTTTCTGCTTGTAAATAAAGTTGATAAGACTTCTTAGGGTGCTTAAAAAAAGCGCGGCGACCATTCAGTACTGAATATTGCCCCCATGTTTTTCCTGATGCCTGGATCGGCGCGATACGTAACCCCTCACATGGGTACGAGAGTGGCCGGACAGGCTCGGTTCATGAAAGACAGTCCGTGACATCCTCGATGCCGTTCTTGTCTGGAACGCTCATAAGAACGACCAGGGCCCAGCCGCTAATCAGGGGCTCCCTCTCATGATTTGCTATATCCCAATTCGAGATCGAGAACAACTCACACAAGTGATCTCTTGTCTCTCTAGTCGGAAACGGACAACACATCTTAAAAACTAGGTTAGTAAACACACAGATAGATTAAAAAACTAGGAAGAGAGTTCCGACCCCCGCCACGCTGTCGGGTGACCAGGCCGTCAGAGCCATAGGGCCGGGAGAACGTTAGTATTGAAAGCGAAAAGTGATAGGATCGAAACAAGTAGTGCAATAGTTTCGTCCCGGTGGTCCGGCCAGACCTGTGTAACCGCCCGCGCCCCTTTGCTCACTCTCACTAGACATGAACACCAGCTTTCCAAGACCTTAACCAGAAGGCTCCCGTCAACTGGCTCCGCATCTCAACAACAGCTGTCTCCGGCGCCCCCGCCAGGGGCCCTGGGAACGGACAAGAGAAGTACTCATCTTGTCTATCCCCTGGAGTGCCGTACGCTGAGAAGGGATGAGTCTCAGGCCGCTCGAATCATGTCCGGTTCGAGATCCCCGGACTGCACTTAGAGCTGACCGGACGAACCGGCGAAAGCCGGCTGCCCGGATGCCCCGGAAGTGGGCTTACGTCGGTTACCACTCCATCGGAGGCCCTGCTTTGTTCCAAACTCCAGAAAATGGAATCCGAACGCCACAGCGCCTACTGCCGGGCTCACGGTCATCCCCCTGCGCCACTAGGTGGCCAGGTTGATTCGAGAACACCCAGAGGAGCCGCAGCCCAATCAATTTGATAAGTCAGAAATGACTTAATGGTAGAACAAGGTCTTTTTTTCTCATTATATAATGAGTATAGAACACAACTATAGTTTTAATATCAATTAATTATTACCGGCTGTCTTCGTCAGGCGATTAGTAGTAGAGAGTAGTTAACACGGCAGTGGGAAAACAAGTTCTACTTTAAAATGTAATTCAATAATTTTAGAAGTATTTTCTGAATAAAATGCATCATGAAAGAAACTACTGATCGAAAAATAATGAAGAGCAAGTAACTACATAAAACGAAATAGTTTAGATTCAACACCACAAACTGTAAACAAGTGATACTTACAATTCAAGAACAAAACAGCGACTCATGGTTATATATAATGGACAATTTTATGAATGAAAACGTTAAAAAAAATTATTTTGACTCTGTTGCTATAATGTCTGATTCTAGAATGTAAAATTTAATTGAAAAACTATCATTTAGAATGAAAGAAAATGAAAATATTTTACAGAAAAATGCTAGTTTTTTTAATTACATGACGAAGAGACCATGTTGCACTGCATGTAATACACTGCATCGCATGCGTGACAGTGTATTACTGATTATTTTACTGTTTATTACTGTTAATTTTACAGTATAATACTAGCATCTGGGATGTCAGTATTATACTGTAAACTCGAAAACTTTTTTCAGTGTACAGCTTTCTGTCACAATGAAAACTTTAAGGTAAACCTAAATGATAGCGCAAATGCAGCTTGAAACATACAAGCTATTCTCACAAGGAATGTCTCTTTAAATATTTTGAAAAAAACTTGCTAATGAAACCACTCATGTAGTACGTTATAAAGGATCAGTCAAGGAATTCCAGTAGAAAATCTTTAAAAAAATAACATATTTTCGAGTACTTGGCGCATAAAGACGCGATTTGGCAAGCAACAGTTTTTCCTCGAGAAATGCAGACGATTTTAATGCATTTGGAAATGGCTTGTTAGGTGAGTGTTTAAAATGTCCAGTACTTAATGAATTTAAACTTAAACGATGAAATAGTTTATTATTCTTTCTATTAGCTTAATGTCAGTAGGCATATCATGTCCTTAAAAAATTGGAAGCATGGATTAACGTATGTGTTAAATAAAACTGTAAAAAAAGAAATCCTTTTTGTACCCCCCTTTTTTTTTTGCAATTGTCTATATCCTTTATATTTATGCAATTATTCAAAAGATTTAAAAGATTAAAAGAAAGTAAAGATTGACATTTTGCACATTTTAACGGAGTTACTGTGCTTAGGATTTTTAATTCTAACGTTTTACTTTTCTCCAGCGTTACAAGAAGAAAGTATAGGATTCGTGAAAAAGTTCGATTTCCAGTTTTCGATGGATTTGTACGTTTTAAAAGGTCATTAACACGATTTGATAGTTTTTAGAAAATATCTGTCCGTGAGTCTGTCTCATTATGTGCCTGTCTGTATGTGACATAAATTTTGTGGGTGCTCTATTTCAAAAACTAATGCACGAAATTTTATCAAACTTGATATTCAGATAGACATTCACATAAATCGGTGCTGATTACGGTCTGGTGTAAATCACCCAACAGGCGGCACTGCTATGCTGCATTTTTCACGATTTCTGCGATAGCTATATCACAAAAACTAATGCACGGAAATTCAAACTTCATATTCTGTTAGATCTTGTCACAGATAGATCATTATTAGGTTCGGGTGTATACCGCCCAACAGGTGTTGCTGCTATGCTCTGTTTTTCACGATTTCCGCGATAGCTATGTCTCACGAACGAATATATTGTCATTTAATTTTTAGTTACAGACGTTTTGATTTATATCGAAGAAAGTTTTGCGATGGCCACAACATACTAGTTTTCATAATTACTACAATCTAAATTTTTTATTGTTTTTAAAAATACTCTTACATTTCAATAATCTTTCAAATATGTTTTTCAGCAAACCTGTGTTCGTTCGAGGAATAAATTTCGAAACGCTGCCAGGAGCTTGTTATACACTAGGATCGATTATTGGAGAAAGAGAATCTGAGGCTGAAACTTTAAATCAAAGTACTCGTAAGTTGTACAAATTTTCATATTTAACCTGCATAGCAAAATTTAATTCTTTCTAGTACTGGGTTGTAAGCAGAAGGTGTCCTGATATTGACTGGCGATTTTCAAATATAGCAAGCAAGCGGTGACAGTTACGTAGAGTTATTCTTGCAGAAGGTGAATGTGTGAAGTCAGGAATTCATTTAGCATTCTTCCTTTTTAGAACAAAATGTTACGTATAGATGGCGCTATGCTGTCTCACATGGGAAGAATGCACAGATTTTTATACAAATTTTTATATTTAATCTGCATAGCAAAATTTAATCCTTTCTAGTTCCGAGTTGCAAACAGACGGTGTCCTCCTGATAGTGACAGACGATTTTTAAATATAGCAAGCGCAGGGCTCCAAAATGGTCCGCTTTTTGAATACCGGTACTTTCTTTTAAAAAAATTATTTATAGATTTTTCTTGCAAATTTTGCATAAATTACCTTCGGAAGAAATTTTTTCCGAAATGTAGTAGAAACATACCATGAAATTTTCTGTTAAAAATTATTGGTATTCAGTTGGCGGACCATTTGGGAGCCTTGCAAGCGGTGACAGTTATGTAGGGTTATTCTTGAAGAGGTTGAACGTATAAAGTCAGGAATTCATTTAGCATTCTTCCTTTTTAGTACCAAACATTACCTATAGAGGACGCTGTGCTGTCTCAAACTAGAAGAATTCTCAAACTAACGTATAGAGATGAATTAAGGGTACAACTGACTTTCAAATTCGAAAAAAAAAACATTATAAATATATCTATTTTTTTTTACCGTAATAATAATATATATGACCATTGCATCCGATTACAAAAAAGAAATTTCAATTACATTGAATTTTAATGAGTTTGCGCATTTTTGTGCAGCCGCAAGTACAGCTGTTTCAGACACACCCATATAAAATACTCTTTGCGTAGCTGCCAACGTTTACAGTTTCCTCATACTGTTTGATTCTTGTATTCTTAAATTATTTGATTCATGTTTAATTTAGTTGTTCAGTTTAGTTACTTATCTATTACTATATGGCGCTGTGAAGCCGGGATAAAAATGTCCCCATGAGTAGGGAAAAAAGTTCCCTTGTTTTAGGTTTTAATTGTGAAATTTTCGCTTAGATATGTGTGTTCAGACATAACGATGTGATATATTCTAAAAATTTTTATAGTGAATTAAAAAGCTTTCACCAGCAAAATGTTATATTTATGTGTTCTTAAAATACCAGCCTACAGTTCACTAATGGTAAAATATTACATAATTAATTCTAGTCCGTCGAGCCGGAGTTTTATGGAATTCGAAAGTAGTTTCGCTCTTCTGCTTTGTGAATTTGTTGGATGAAATTATTCTAATTACTATGTAATGTCATTTCATGTATAAAGATGAGTGATTTATTTTTGCTTTTCGAGGAATTTATTCTCCTCTTGGATAGTTCGAAAAAAATTAAGTGAGTGCTTTTGATTCTTTTATTTTGAATTGTTGGTTATAACAATTAAGATTGTGTTCAATTCAATCATTAGCTCAGTTTTAAGGATTTTTTTTTTCGTTTCTTGTTTTTAAATAGCTTGTATTTAGGTATTTAGTTTCTTGTTATTTATGATGGATATTAAGGCGTATTCAAATCAAACGAAGTTTTCGAAATCAGCCCTGATCCAATTAAAAAATAACACTACGGAAAAGTTAGATACTTTAGAATCAACTAAATTAAACGTAATTCAAAACAGACTTAGTCATATTGGACAAGAATCAAAAACTATTTGCATAATAGTTTCGGGGTATGTAAAGATGATGAGATTGAAAAATATAGTAATGAAAGGGAAGAATCTTTTGAAATTTTGGATGAAATATTGGCTACTATTGGTAGAATAAATTTGCGAGGTAATGTAAAAAGGGATGATATAAATCCATGTCACTTTAATTATAATCCTAACAAGATTTAATTTGTCACTTCCAAATTTTTCGGGTACTGTATATGAATGGTTGACATTTTGTGATTTTAAAAGGAAGGATACCAACATTATAAATGCACAAATGATACACAAAAAAGCAGCAAATAGCTATTTCGAATGTACAAGCGAGGTTCTTTTTCAGTGCGACAAAGAGAGAAGCCCAGCCTACTAGTAAAAGCAAGACTAGGCAAAACGCCAGAGGGGCGTTGGCTTATATACCCGTTGCGGGTAAAGAGCGCGCCAGAAGCAACCAATGAGAAGAAAGTAGAATGAAACAACTGAGTGGACAAGTAGAGACATCTACCGGAGAAAAAAAACGAAAACCAAAAAAGGGGAAATTAAATTAATGCTTTCCAAATACTTGGAAAATCAGGAGTACTAGATAAGTCATTGACTAAGGAGTCAGAATTTTTAAGGATGTGGTAAGCTTCACAAAAATCACGATCAATGTTAGAAGAACATTTTTGGATAATATTGGCTGAGGAAAAACCTATGTTGAAAATACCAACAATGTTGAGCAATAGAAGAATGTTTAAGCTCCTGATTTTTAACATAACCTTCATGCTCTTTTAAACGAAATGTAAGAGTACGTTTAGTCTGACCAATATAAAAAAGATCACACTGGCAAGAGATTTGGTAAATACCCCAGTTATCTATATGATCAGTGGGGTGGTTGAGATTTGATGAATTTTAGACTACCGTCTTTCGTAAACCTTTTGCTGTCAGTATTCCACCTCCCATGTATTCTTCTCATCCTTCTACCAGAAATTTGCTGCTTTCAATACTTTTGTTTTTCGGGCTTCCAATATTTTTTCCACTCCTCAGTTACTTAGTGCTGAACTTGATTATTTCAAAGCTATTGCTGTTGATCGTGGTTATTCCTCTAATATTATTTATTCTATTTATAAGAAATTGACGAAACCCGCCCATTCTAGTAAGAATTTTAATTCCGACTCTAGTATTTCAGTTGTTTTACCAGTTTTCCTAAAATCAGTTAGCAAATTGCTAAAATTTTAAGAAGGTTAGAATTCAATGTTATTTTTTCTCCTGTCAATAAAATCTCTTTTTCAAATCTCAAGCACTTCATTACTGGGATATTTACCAAATCTCGTGCCAGAGTGGCCTCTCTTATTGGTCAGACTAAACGTTCTCTTAGATTTCGTTTAAAAGAGCATGAAGGTTATGTTAAAAATCAGAAGTTTAAACGTTCTTCTATTGTTCAACATTGTTGGTCTTTTCAACATAGGCAACTTTTCCTCAGCCAATATTATCCAAAAATGTTCTTCTAAAGTTGATTTTGATTTTTGGGAAGCTTACCACATCATTAAAACTTCTCACTCCTTAGTCAATGACTTATCTAGTGCTGCTGATTTTCCAAGTATTTGGAAAGCATTAATTTAATTTCCCCTTTTTGATTTTCGTTTCTTTTGTTCTCCGATAGATGTCTCTACTTGTCCACTCAATTGGTTCATGCTGCTTTCTTCTCATTGGTTGCTTTTGGCGCGTTCTATACCCGCATCGGGTATATAAGTCACCGCCCCTCTGTTGTTTTGCCCAGTCTTGCTTTTACTAGCACGCTGTGCTTTGCTGTTTGTCGCACTTAAAAATAATCTCTCTTGTAGATTCGAAATAGCTATTTGCTGCTTTTTTGTGTATTATTTGTGCATTTATAATGTTGGTATTCTTCTTTTAATATTATTGCACAAAGATTTTATTTGACATTTTCTGATTTGTTTAAAACTACTCTTACTGATAATCAAAAACTATCAGAGCTTCAGAAGCTATATTATCTTAAGGGAGTTTTGAGGAGTTATGCACAGAAAATAGTGCAATCCCTTTCGATTACTGATGAAAATTTTAAAATAGCTTGGTACCTTTTGACAGAAGGATATTTTCATAAACGACAAATTTTGTGTTCTTTCTTGAAGAAATTGTTAAATATGCCTCAGATAAATAACGAATCGCATTCTCCGATTTTGAATTTAGTTGATTCTACTAAAGAATATTTCAGATTACTAGAAACTTTGGATTTAAAAATCGACGAGACAGTAGAGACGATGCTTTTGTTTACTATGCATTTTAAGTTTGATCTAACTACTACATTCATGTTCAGAAATGAAGAGGCAGTTACCGATTTCAGACGTTTCGTCGATTAACTACTAAAATTCGTGAGGAAATGCCCTTGAACTTTGAGGATGTAAAGAACATGTTTGACTTCATGTTTTTCAGTGAATATTTTGTCGCGAGAACAATTAGTGGGGAGTAATAATAATTTTAATAATAAAGTAATATTTTTGATCACCCAAGTAACAGAAAAAGGTAAAAATGGTCTGTCACTGTAGTAAATGACTATGTAGGTTCTGTTCAACATTTGTGTGCATTTTTGTAAGCATAGCACGTATATTCGTGAAGATGTTTACGTTTCTGTGAAAAATTGAAAGGTTTTTTTTTTATAGCATGCAGAGTTTTCAAAAGAATTTAACACCGCTTTCCAAAAACTTGTAGAAATAGCATAGTGCAATTAAAATATTAATATATTGAATATTTGATGAGATATGAGTTATTATTTGTATGAAATAAATTTTAACTGCGCATGCGCGAACTACAGCAAAAATTTTTTGTCATGATTTGATAGTCAATACTATATGGCAACTCATATAAAAAGACCAGTCAAATATCGTGAAAACTCAAAAAGTTACAGGCAATACAGTGAGATAATTGATAAATGGAGGAGGAAATCCCATAGGATTATATGGGATTTAGATTTCCTCCTCCTCCGCAATAGCCATCCATGTGCAACTAGATCTCTTCAGGTTGTTTAACATCAAAAGAGTTTCATTGTGAAATTATCCGCATAGTGAGTTTTATTTAAAAAATGAGTTTCCATCTGAATTGAAATGCCTTGCTGAAAGAAATTCATTACCACGTGATAGCAAATTACTACCTTTAAATGTGTTTCTGGATACCAATGATAACATTCATTTAAAGAGGCAAACGATCAAACCATTCACATTTAAACTGCGACCGAAAACACCCTATGCTGTTGCCAAAGAATCATGAGTTTACTAACAAGCTCATAATGTATTACCATATAACTAATCTTCCAACTGGTCCACATCTCACATTGTCAGTGATACGACAAAACTTTTGGTTCGTAGATGGATGTTTAGTAGTTAGGAAGCAACTTAGAAAGTATATAAATTGTTTTCGACTGAATTTAAAGGCTTCGCCTCAAATAATGGGAGATCGTCCCTCTATTGAAATATACAAATTCATATTTTTGACATGGTGGGATTGGATTATACAGGTCCTTTCTACACTAAATGCACTCATAAAAGATCTGTCACCGCGCATGCGCAGTAGCGTATTACTGTTTATTTTACTGTTTATTACTGTTAATTTTACGGTATAATACTGGCAGCTGGGATGCTAGTATTATGCTGTACAATCAACACTTTTTTTTTTCAGTGTAGGTTTAGAAATTTACTTACTCTAAATAGCATACACTGCGAAAAATTTTAAATGTATACTTACATTAAATAATGATTTTTTACACATGTGTCTAACATTGTTTTTTTTATAAAGCTGTGGTTTAAATTTTAAACTTCACATAAAGCTGCTTGTCATGTTTATAATACAATTTTCTTGAGAAAGGGGGCCCCGTCATGGCCTATGTGCCCAGAGTTTGTCATGCCCTAGATAAGGGAATGTTTCTGAATACAATCTGGGTTTACAATCCGATACCTAAAATAGTGTTTCATATAGCCAGGAAGTCAGAATTCTACTGTATTTTTTTATAGCGTCTAAAAGAAAAATTATCTTCTAGACGTTATAAAAGTCCGAGAAGTAGCGACATTTTTTACTTAAACATTTTATACAAGCTGATTTTTAAATTGGTAATTAATCGTTTTAAATCAAAACGAAAACAGCCGTCAGATGTCGCGACAACAATGGATGCGGCCTTAGCGACCAAAAAATTCCTCACTCAAAGGGAAATGAATGGCAACCCGATTACAGAAGATTGTCACTGGTCGTGATAATATCATCCAATCTTTTGTAAACGGGTAATCGTTATAAAACAGAGCAAAATTACCGTGTTTTTACAGCGTGCGGGGCCTGGATTGGGGTTGTTGAGCTCGTCAGGTGCAAAGCGCCCTAGTATTCTAAAACAAAGTTTCCAATGAAAATAAAAGTACACGTTACTGAAACCGTAGTTTTATCGCATTTTAAAAAGGAATGCGAAATACATGTGAATGAATATGGTAATTTAGATTCAAGAAATATATATATGTATGTATCAGAATTTCTGCAGAATTTTTTTTTTTTTTTTTTTTGGATATACGTATTTTTTGCTGTTAAAATATCATGTTTTGCGCTTACATGAGATAATTTTTTTCGTTTTTTCCTATAAAAAAAATACGGCGTACATTATACATGAGTAAATACGGTAATGCAAATGAATAAATAAATAGAAAATATTAAAAATATACCTGAATCTTTTTTTCAGTCTGTAAAACATTAATTGTCTTTTATTTCGTTACTGTTACGCAGGGCTGAAGATGACACTGAAATGGAAAAATTCAGACTGGAATAATCTCTCTCCTGGTTTAACTTCATATGCAGATCCTAAGCATCGTGTCTACTACGTTGCTTTCCACAATCCAGCTGAACTCGTCAATCCTTTTCTTCATGGAACTAAGATACAGGATCGAAAAGATTTCAAAATAAAGGTGTCTGAGGCAAGTATTATTTTGTCCTGCATTGTTAAAAATGATACAATCCATGGTTTAAGGGAAAAAAAGAAAGACAGAGATAGTTTACTATCGTTTACTATAAGACCAAATCAAAGCTGTGATGAGACATGAAATAATGTCTTATATCACAATATGAATGCAGTTTGGGAAATAGAAACTGTCTGTATAATAATAAATGTTCCAGTTTTTTTTTTAAAACAGTAACACTCACTTTTAGCATCGGCAACATGTTTGAGTTTTGGATCAAGGCAGTCCGAAAAATTTATAGTTTATTTTTTTTAAACTTTTATAGAGTTATAAAAGAAAATGTGTTAGGGTTTGCTCATAAATTTAGAAAATTTAAATTAGTCTCACAGAAAACTTCTAAAGCCATAGAAATATTAACCACCAAAATTGCACAGAAAATCTAAATATAAAATAAACAAATTTTATTTAAAATAATATTGTATATACATTTTCTGGTTGCTGCTTACGATTTTCTTAAATTGGCTTGAATGAAAAAAGTCCTTCCGGCCTGCACCGAGAGGAAAAGGTAGCTTTCCTATATCTTCGTTTTACGATTTTAGCTATTGTTACACGAAAACAGCAAGCTAAAATGCAAAGAACTCGATTACAGAAGATTCGTTAATGCTGACCTAGAATAAAAAAGTCGCCAAATTAGTCTGCTACAGCCAAGTTGGCTTCGTTTATGAAAACTTATTTTTGGTCGCTAAATTTGGCGACATTTCACTAAATGTAGCCAAGTTTGGTGAGAATTTGTCACTAACAGATATGAATATAATGTTATGTGTATGTTTGGGAAAATGATTACAACAATGAAAGATAATAAACTCATAAATAAACTCATAATCCAACATGTGTTTTAATCTCCTGTCTTGTTTCAAAATGCTGTATCTCAGCCATTTTTTAAGATAGAGGCAAAACAAAAAATGCTCCGGAATCCTTGTATCAAGGCCTAACACATAAACAAAAAATAAATTTGATTTTCTGATTGTTTGTATATATTTTTTAGTTTTAAATATTTTAGTGGTCGTTATTTTGAAACAAGATGGCGGACCAAGGTGGAGAAGCTTAATGCACACACTCAGTGACATCCAAAACGGTGTATAAATACGGGTTCTATCGTATGACATAGATCATATATATATATATAGTATATAAATGAACGTTTGAACGGAGGGTGGTTTGGGGGTCTGCGAGTCATGATCGGTGAAAAATTTCCAGAATCGTTTAATTCCGAACGACTGCCATAGATAGCTTCTTATTTTTGTAATGAAAGCCACCTAAAAGGATACGGTCCCTGTAGACCAGTGATTACCAACTTTTTTAATGGACAAGTCCCACTAAAGCATCTCTAAAATTGTGATTGATCACCTATGTTGCGAATAATTCTTACTTAAAAAGTGAACTGTTATTCACAAGGGAAAAACTAAAAAGATATTAAGAATAACAAGTCACACTTTGGCATTATTTTAGCTTATCAAACAGGTAAACATTTGTTGCAAATATGTTTTTAACATAACTAAACATAAAATGGCAACGAAGTCATATGTCTTATCCTTTATGTCTAAACATGTTTTGTTGTTGCTTGCCAATTTACCGCAATGTAAAACTGAAGAAAAAAATTAAGTAGCCACTGGCGCCATTAAATGAGATTTTGAGTCAAAAGTTTCTGGCTGATAGTTACTTTTTATTTAGCATCCATCTACTGGTTAGTGTAAATACTTCCATTTATACGCCAAGCATTCATAAGTGGCATTTGAAAACTAAAAAAGCCATACATAAAAGTTGCTTAAAATTAGTTTTACTTAAATCAAACAATAAAAAAAAATATTATTTGGAAATTTTTTTAGAAATTTTTTTGAAAGTCTATTTGGCCAGTCTGCCGACCCCATCAGGGCGGGGCCTCCGAGATGACGCTGTGTGTTTTCTGAACCGGGCCTGCTACAAGTATTAGTGACGTCACAATAGTGATCCACTTTGGTCAATGTATCGCAACAGAAAGGTGTAATAAAAAGAGCATTTCCGCTCTTATAATTTGTGATTACATAAATAATATTAAATTTCATAATCGTGAAATAAAGGGGAATTAATACACTTGTTTTATAAAAGGAAATTAAAAGTTTTAAATTAAAAAAATTGCTAAGACTAATAGATCAGATTGAACCCATTGACTTACCTTTTCCTAAAAACATTATTTTACAATAAATATACGTACAAAAAATACAATAACTCTACCAAAAACTTTACAAAAGCAATCCCATTCCTCCCTTTAACAACTACATACCATAATTTAACCACCAAAACACAATAAATGTCAATTTAAATAGAGAAATCGACGTTTTTTAACTATGGAGACCTTGGCACTTTTTTTTAACGCTTTGGCGTAATACGGGCTTCAAAAAGTTAGATATGTTTTAAAATTATATACACAATTATGAAAACAAATCTAATGAACTTTTATGTTTATTTATATATAAAATTATTTATACATACAATTCTGTTCTACCTGTATATAAAAAGAGATAAATGGCTTCTTTATATTAAATAAATTATATAAATATTGAAAAAAAAAAGGCTTATTTATATGAAACTACGAATAGGTTGCCAGAAAATATGTTGCCAACTTTCCTTCTGTCGCCATAAACCCTTTTCGGTACTTTTCGGTTAGCCGGGCGCCAGTGATACATATACATATATAAATATATATATATTAATTCATACATATATGTGTGTGTAGATATAAGTGTATATATATATATATATATATATATATGAGTGTAGATATATGTGTATATATATATATATATATATATATATATATATGTGTGTGTGTGTGTGTGTGTGTGTGTGTGTGTGTGCCTGTATGTATATATATCACTGGCGCCCGGCTAACCGAAAAGTACACAATTTTCTATTTTAACTTTGTAACTGATTTGTAATACTTTAAAAATTGTCTATTTATTGTACTTGGGTCTAGGACCTAATAACCACTCAAATTAATTTATCAAAAGATTTATTTTCATAATATATTTGTACACTTAAGTTAGCTAAAATAATAAATGGAACTACGTAGAACTACTAAGTTGTCTAAATCAGTTACTTTTAATTTTATAAACAAAGCACACTCACTTCTAACTAAATGTATCCAGATTTCATTCAATTTATTACAGTATTTCTTTCAAAATCATTTTTTAAACTGTTTATCGTCTGCTTCTTTTTTTTTTTTTCTAAAGATCATTTGACTCTTTTCGATTTGGAAGTACAAATTCATTCAAATATGCCAGAATATTTCCATTAAAGTAGGATAGACATTCGTTGTTAGGGTTATTTTTTTTTCTCTGCACAAGTGCGATACCATCATATTAATTCTAGCTTCACGAATTATGAAACGTATATCGAAACATTTAATGCAGACCACTTCTGTTGAAATGTAAGTAAAATTATCACAGGGTAAATTTCGTAGCTAAACTTTCTTCTTTTCATTATCAGTAGTGAATTTGAAGACTTAGATTAGAAACTAGGAGCACAACATTTTCTTCTCATTATTTTATAAATATAATCTACACTTTCTTTAATAATTATAATCAATAATTATTGATAGCGTTATAATCTAAATACACAGAAAAATATTACTAATTACTATATAAAACAATAAATAAAATCAAAATAGTATCGTAAACAATCCGTACAAACGAACAAAGTACATGAAAATTTTTAAGTTAGTATGGATCATTGTTTTGACGTCAGCAGGTTGTGATGTCACTTGTAGCAGGTCCGGTTCAGAAAACACACAGCGCCATCTCGGAGGTCCCGATCAGGGCCGCCAGAGGTAATTGAGACATATACTCAGATTTAAGATGTAAAACACTATTTATTTAAACTAAAATAAGCAAGGACTACAGTGAACTTCTAACTTTTAAACTACGCTACTCTAAACTAAATTCATTTCAATCTTGAAATTAACTCTCAAAATATAAAAATGCAAAGTACTAAATCGAAATCTAATTTTCGTACGGAAGGCTGGCTGCTGAAACCATATCTAAGATGACTTTCGATGTTGAACAAATACTGTGACTGAAAACAATTTGTTAGCACAAATTCAAAATTTTCATAAACTGTCCCTAAATACTAGAAACCCGTGGTTGACGCAAAGACTTTATTAAACTATGACGAAATACGCTCTTACCAAAAATAGCGGATTCTCTCAAGTTAACACCACGCCTTAAATATCTCAGAGAGCGTGGCGTCAATAAGAGCTTGAAGTCTCAAAAGTCTTGGTTTTCTCGATGAGGCAGGACTCGGCTCAAAATTCACCGATACAAACTTTCAATCCCACTTTTATACCCCGCAGTTTTACCAGCATGTCCTAATTAACATAAAATTACAGTGAAAACCATGAGCTGCGGATTCCGAGAGGCACAAACTCACTTGAGAATATTAAAGAACAAGTGGGTAAGTGTGATCGAAGATAGCTCAAAGGGTTTCGTTTAATATTCCTTTCGAAACACTTTATCCTTTCTTTAATAAATTCAAACAACTTTCATTTAGAATTAAAAAAAAAAGTCATGTTTCTTATAAAGTAAAAATTTACCATATATTTAGTCCATATATATAGTTATTCCATATATTTTTTTGTTTGTTTGTTTTTTTCCAATATCTAAACCAGCCGGATAGCGGGCCAAGCCCGCTATTATATTCTGTCATAATAATATCCGTCCTACGGACTAAATGCAATATTTTAAAAAATAATTTCAAAATTAAACAAATTGTACACCTTCAAAATGTTAAAATATACGAATATTTCCATAATCGGATTTTTATCACGATTCAATATATTTTTCAAACTCGTATATTTACTATTCTCTATCTATATAATAAAACCGTAAGTCATGTGACTGTCATCAACAGTTCCGGGATGTCCGTTTCACTTTTTCATATGCCAGGCGGCCATTTTTATTCAAAATTATTTTTGCAAATAAAACTGCATAAAAATTACATTTTTAGAAAGATCGTTCAAAATAAATTAATATTTGAGAGATGACTTACGTTCAATTATGTATACATTCTGCAATAACTTCAGTTTAAATTAGGTTCGCAGTTAAAATTCTCTATATATGAAAGTAAACAAAGAAAAAAGATTCATTCGTTGTGAATGTTTAAAATATTAAACCATGAATTTTTGGATCGCTGCCTGGCGTAAAAAAAATAATCCGCACCAGTGAGACAGTCAAAGTTTACCTTAATTCTGTTCCATACAACTCAACTTCCGGATCTTTTTTGACGTAAGTTGAACTCATGTAATAATATTTAATGGATCAAATTTCGAAAATAATTGTCAGCTTTTATTTTTTGCGCGTGCAAATTAGAAACGATACTTTAATTTGAAATCAAATGTTTTGATTTATGATAATTATTATTTTTCTATTTTCTATTTTAAATGAAAAATGTGAACGTCATGTATTTTAAATTGAAACAGCTGTCACGGACGCACCGGGGCTGGCGCGATTTTTGTTTTGCGCCAAATATGTTTAAGAATCTCCGCATTAGCGAACATATTGCAAGTGATAAGCAAACGGACATGAAGCATAAATTCTTAAGTGGGTTAAGCGGTTTTTGTCAAGAAAGATGAAATACATAACAACAAAAAATATGCGAAATGCTACCGCGGTCGCAAAAGTTCTTGATTTATCTATTAGATTTTTCCAGTTATGCGAGGTATTAAGGAAAAAAATAAATTATGAATAAAAATAATTTGTTACAATGCTTAACATACATTTAAGGGCGACCAAACTGGTCGCCAGTGGCGGCTAGTTATTTATATTGATACTCGCTTTGTATTATTCTCAAACATTTGAAAAATTAGTTAAACTTCCCATATGAATTCAGATTTTCTTTTTAATTATCTAATGACGTGATATTAATCTGCTTTGTGTACTTACACATCTCATACTCTTTGTATTATTGAGAAATCTTAGACATTTTCCGTTTTATTACGACTATGACGTCAATCAATTTTATTTCATATTTATCTTTTTTTCAATTGGTGAAACTTTTTATTTAATTTTCATTTTTTACGTGAAAATCGTCTGATAGAAAAGTAATTAATTGTAGAATGAATTTCATTGTGGATTTTTAATTTTTGGCATCGGCTATAAAGAAAAATAGTTAAATTTAATGGTACAAGGCTGTTAGGATTTTGGTTTTTTATCTCTATTTATTAAAATAATACGAATTTTTCAAATTTTAATATTTTGGGCTCTTCACAGCTGATATTCGGATTTATACACAAAGTTTCAACTCTGTAAGTTACACAGTTTTCGAGAATGGCTCTGTGACGGACAGACAACGGAGCGGGAGTAATAAGGTTTCGTGAGATGAACGAAACCCTAAAAATGAAGGACAGAGTTCGCTTTTACACACGTGGTTAACATAGGACAAAACCGAGGCTAACGAAAAAGACAGGCTACTGCGGTGCATTCCACTTATCTTTTTTTACAGACTGCCAGAGCGACGTGATGCTCTTTTCGTACACTTGCATTGGTGGATTTGAGCATCACGTGACACCCGCGGTCTGTAAAAAAAGATACACGTAAAGCACCGCGGTAGCTTTTCTTTTTCGTTAGCCTCGGACAAAACGCTCGTACCCCAAAACTAGACTTCCTTTATTGGAGAGTTGCTAATCCTCTACAAGGCAAAACTTTTAATCAGCACATTTCAAAGTTTAATTTTCTACTGGTGATTGGTGGTATCAAATGACGGGTTATTGGAGCTTGTATTATTTAAGAAATAAATTACTCGAAATTAAACACATTAAAACATATTTCTTTATTACTCAGAAAACACGCAGTAAAGGGCTATAAATGGAGGAATTAGAATTACCGACCGATGTTTCTAGATATCATAGTGATCAAATCTTGTCTATGCAAATTTTATCTATAAAACGTCTCTAACGATTGTGACTAAATTTTGTATCCTACCATTTTAGAGTACTCGAAGACTATTGGGCTAGGTCACATATTCAAGAAAATTCGATTAGTGCGTTATTTTTGGGTCTCTACGGGTCAATGCATTTCAATGGAATGAAAGTTGTAACAGTTATTAAGTTGTTGAACAGTTGGCAGTAAACGAAGTTGCAAAGTTGACAACATTTCGCCAAATTTGGCGATATTTGGTGAAATGTGTCAGTCTTTGGCAAGATTTGGCGAGAAAACAACTTTCAAGATTACCAATGTGAAAACACATGCTTCGCGCCAAATGAAAAAATGCAGCCAAACTTGGCGACATTTGGAAATATTTTGGTGAGATTTTGCGAAAAAATTGGCTTTTAGAATCTGAAGGAATTTTCTAGAAATTTCCAATAGAAGACGAGATACATGATTGAACCTATCACAGTCTTTAGAAAGTTCTCGAAAACAGAATTCAACAAGTCAGGGCATATAAAACATTCTCAATACATGCTTAGCGTCAAATGACAGAATGTCGCCAAACTTAGCGAGATTTTGGCGAGATTTGGCAAACAAATTGGCTTCAGAATATGAAGGAATATTCTAGAAATTCCCACTAGGAGCCGAGATACATGATTCAACCAATTGCATTCATAGAACGTTCTCGAAAACAGAATTCGACCAATCCACATAGAACTTTCTCGCAAATTATCTTACATCTATAGAAGGAAGTACTTCAGTCGAAGCCTAAAGTCTGTGAAGTTGGACAGTGAATCTTGTGATCTGCAAAAGGCTTAGAAGTCGAAGAAATGATTGAAGTTTGTGCCAAAATTTCGCGCTTCCTACTGTATACATTGAAGACTGCTCTGAACTATCAGAATCGTGCTTTCTGTTCTATTGTGAAGACTGCTCTGGATTACTGGAATTATGTCCACTGGACGTTTTACGAAACGGAAATTTTTTATTTTCCGACAGCAAGGGAGTCTTTACTGTGGAACCTGGTAACGATCGTGATGAGCCTTCCACATCTACTAGGCCAATCCGAGCAGCAGAATAAGAAGCATGAAAAGAAAACTGAAGCTGTTACAATCGTGAATAACTATAAATACGAAGAAAAACTAGAAAAACTGTGTTCTTTATTCAGAAAAATAAGAATAACGGAATTGTCGGAAGATCGTTCTAAACGTCTGGAGAATTTGCGAAAGCGTTAAACTCGACAGGTGAAGAATGGAACTAAAGAATGTCGATCCATAATGCCATAAAGAATAGTTCCATAAAGAATGCCGTGGAACAGAAACGGCAGTACGAAGCTGTACGTCGCGCCAATGACACAGAATAATGACTTTCCAAGCGTCTGGAAAAAAACGTCAGTACGTAGCCCGACGTTGTGCCAATGAAACAAAAGACCGCCGATCCGAGAGACTGCAGGAGAACCGACAGCGAGAAGCCTGTTGAAGAGCATCAGAATCTATAGAGCGAAGACGTCGTGATGCTATACGAGAGAAAGCGTTAGAACAGAATAATCACTTACCGACGTACAAGTGAGCAGTCAATGCAGACGTACCGTACCAAATCTTAAGAAATTTCGATATCGTATGTAATCATTGCGGAGCCCTTCATTTTCCTGAATAACGAGTTTCCTATCGAATTGGGCGAAATTCATTTGGTGATTGCAGCTTGCATGGTCTCATTGAGTTAGACCAACCAAAAATTCCAAATGAAATGGTACGTCTCTTTTTGCGACTACATCCCTTCAAAGATGAATTTCACAAAAGATGACGGAATTTAAATGCATGCTTTTCACTTGCTTCTTTTAACATGGACGATGACAGAACTATAAAAAGTCACGTCATTTATATATTCGTAGCTGCTAGTTAAGTCTACTATAAAATCAACATATGGCTGCTCATCCCCCCCCCCCCCCGCAGGACGCTGAAAGTGAATTGGAACGACCGCAGTATAGACAAATGTACATTCTGGAATCCGATGATGCAGTTACAGAACGAAACAAACATCCCCTTAACTGTGGTATCAGCAGAACCTTAATGGAATTTCTGGAGAAAATCATACGCACCCAGAATTGTTTCGTACAAGGTTTTATGATGATGCGAGAAGTGGAAGAAGAAGTCAACCAGCACGCATCTGGAAAAGGAATCGCACCTCCGCATGTTGGTCTGCTATTTACAATGTCCAAAGACGTCGATTACAGGAGATTTAATATTCCTGTAATTAACGTTCTTCGTTTCCTGGGTCAACACGCTTTTTTACAGAGTGTTTTGAAAATGCAATGGCAATCGTTCGAAGTAAAGCTGCGCCGCATTTCTTCGTCACTGCGACTTTCAAACTGGAATGTCAAGAAATAACAGAAGCGTGCAACATAGTTCATGCAGATGGTACTGTTCGAGAACAGCAGCATCAAGACGAATCGTTGCTAGACTGACCAAGCTTAAATATGACGAACTCATTAAAGACTTTGAAAATAACCACGGGACGGTAGTTTCTTATGTATACGCAATCGAATTTCTGAAACATGATCTTCCACACATTTACCTGCTTCTAATCATGTCAAGACAAAATTCGGAACACAGGAAAACCGGATGATTTCATTTCGGCAGAAATTCCAAAAGATTACGAAAACCCAGAACTGAGAGAGTTAGTCATCAAATGCTTGATTCATAATCCATGCGGAGAGCTGAATACCAAATCACCCTGCATTGTTAACAAGATCGGAAAAATGAAATGTCGTTTCTATTTCCCGAAGGATTTCCAGTAGGACACGTACATAGCAGACCACGAAAAAACAAAGTATAGAAGGCGATACGATCCAAGACTGGACGAGTGTAGTTCATATTTCTGTCACGAACTCGCAGGCTACAGCAAGGTGGCCAACAGTAAACGAGTGACAAGAGGCAACAAGCACGTTGTTCCGTATAACGCATACTTTCTGAAGAAATACAACTCTCACATCAACGTCGAGTACGTCGGAAGCATTTGTGCCGTCAAATACCTATACAAATACAGATACTCGATATTTCAAAGATTTTTAGGTTAAATGTATTCAAGATAGTTAGATTTCGATAAAATCTAAAGTAGTTTAATGTGTAAAAGTTTCTTTTGTGATATATTGCAGACAGAATAAAAAACACATGGCTCATTCAATAAAGAACGTAAAAAAAAATTATAAAATTCTTAAATACAACAGCAACCAGAAAAGTTGTTAAATATTGTTAAATATAAAAAGACGTCTAAATATCTTTAAAACTTTATTAATACAATTATTCCGGTTATTATTGTATTTTGAATATTTTAATGATAACATTTTTAAAAACTGACTAAAAAACTTATTTTTGAATTTCCATACATAACTTTTATTTTTGGCGTCTACAACATTAGTTTTTGAAAAAAAAAAAAAAAAAAAAAAAAAAAAAAAAGACAAAAATACCCAAACAAACTTACAGGAAATGAATTAATAATAAATCTGGAATTGGCCCCTTGTGAAGCATACACTTCACGTTGTTAACCACCACTGCTTTAGACTTTAGAAAGTCAAAAAGTAAAATTTATCTGTATCTCAAAAAATAATGATTGGAATGAACTGTAAACTTACACACTCTTGATTTTAACGGCGCTCAGTCTATCAGTACAAAACCGTTTATTTAACTGAAAATATCTGTTTTATATTTTTAATCGACAATCTATATACAGGGTGGTATAACAGATTAAATCTGTTTCGCCTCAAGTAACTGGTGAACCATGTTAGCTACAGCTATGACTGTGCGTGTCTAAGTATAGTGAAACGACTATGTGCTACACGATGAGGTACCTTCAGCGCCGCCAAGCGATAAATTCTGGAGATAAAGATCGTATCTTGAAAAGTATCTGATATATGACCGAAAATTCAATGATAAAGTTTTAGAGCATCATCGATTTAACAAGTAAAGACCTTATGTGCACACATTTGTGCATAAATAGTTGCTTGCACAGAACAAAAATATCTGCAAGATGTTTTATTTATAAAAAACTCAATTTTTTTCTGACAGAGAAATGAGAATTGTTTTAAACATATGCAAAATCAATTGCGTTAAATGTAACCATACAAATATGCAGCAAAAACTGTTACTACAAAATTATAAGGTAAAAATGAAACCGTATATTAATTTTGCTTTTAAAATAAAAGTTCTTTTTATAGCTCAGGGGTTTTTATCTGTGAATCAAAGTATTTAAAATTGTAAAGTGAATTTATCGTCTGCCATAACTTATTTTACTCAAACATAATAACTCCCATAGACGTTTTCAGTGTGACGTCAGTCATGACGTTTTTGTTGGTTACTGACTCCATACAAACGGTTGCTATGTTTCATTTCTTATTAAATATAAATCGTAGAAAATGTTACCACTGCATATAATATATTAAAACACTTTGCCTTGAGATATAGCTATAAGATATAGCCTTAATATACAAGCATAATAGAAAATACAACATAGCAACCGTTTGTTTGGCGTCAGTTTCCAAGCAAACATCATGACTAACTTATCGACTGAAAGCATCTATTGGTGTCGGATATGTTCGGATATGTCGGAATGATATGGATGTGGCAGCTAGACATATTATTCCGCATGGCAAACAGGGCTGGATTTAGGCATGGGGCACATGGCCTCAGTCCCAGGAAAGCAAAAGATGGGGTGGAAGGGGCAATTTTTGAGAGTACTTGTTTTCATTTTGGAAGTGTATTAAATTGTTTAGAACATAATTAGTAAGCATTTACAATTACAGAGAAGTGTAAATAATCGAAGTAGCGTTTCAAATAAACAAACAAAAAAATTAATTAAGCAGCTATCGTCACTAGGTTTTATAAAAATGAAATGTCTGGCTTCACTGGAAATGTTGTGATATAGCTTATAACTTATAGCATAATTTAATCCTTTTTAAAACATTTCTTAAACCCGAATACTGGTTAATTATGTGTCTTACTTTGGTAATACTGGTGTCTTAAACTATTTTCTCTTATAACTGTTTCTCTTGTAAGTGTTTTCATTCCTTAGAAAGTGAAGTTAAAGTGTTTTTTAAAACCATTAGGGGATCAAATCCGAGCTCCTAGGGTTACAGAATATGCAGATGTACAGAACACAGAAAATTTGTGTTATTAACATTAGAAGTTCATTTTTTTTCGTGAGGCCTATAAACTAGAACTTCCGGTTTCTTAACTACACACTTCTGGCTTGAGAGCTGAAACAAAAACAGCCATAAATACACTTCCAGTGATCGTAAGAAGAAAACGAAAACTGTTTTGGCTATCTAATTGTCCAGTGTTTTAAATAAAACAACAAAACAAATTCGTGATACTTGCCTAAAATTAGATAATCAAACGTAATGGGATCCCTTAAAACAGTGGTTCCCAACGTGAGGTGGCAAATTGACATTTTAAGGGAGCAATTCCAAATTTGTTACTCAAGTTTTCGCTGTCAGTATTTTCTGGGAAAGTAATGTTGTAGACAAAAATGAAAGTAATACATACAAAATTTTAAAATAAAATTTAAAAAATAAGATTTTTTGTTGAATTAAAAAAATATTTCCAATCAAAAGATTAAAACAGTATCAAAATCAGGACAATTACACATACAACCAGAGGGCCCGTGCGAGGATTTTGCACTGAAATCTAATATATTTTAGGTACTTCTCTATTATGCTGTCGACCACTTTCCATAACAAAAAACTATCGCCAAATTGTAAGATTAAACGCCAAAAATGCAGTCCCATTTACTTGATGTCAGAAGCATTATACGTGTTTGTTAAATCATCAAGTGGTTTTTAATTCGACATTTGCGTGTATTTTTCATTATGTTTTACCGGTTTATTAGTTATTTCATTAATTAAAATAACAATTGTGTCCTTAAATTCTCATATTTCATTTATTTATTTTGATATTCCAATGCAACGTTCTCCCGTTTATTTGGCGATAGTTTTTTGTTATGAAAAGTGGTCGACGGGATAAAAGAGAAGTACCATTTTTTATCAATATGTAATAGTTATTAGATGCAGGTTTAAACTTCTAAAGAAAAAGCAAGGATAAAAATATTTGTAAACAACATTTAGTTGTTAGTCAATCCAGAATATCATGTAATTTATTCCATCAAAGTTAGAGTAAAAACTGATTCAAGATTGCTAAAGACACGCACGAGAAAAAAAAAATTAACAATCGTATTTTAACTGCATTAGAGGATGACGTCATCCGCTTCGGGAAAAACATGGGACATAGAAATATAAATCTAAACATTTCAATTTAAATTTCGATTTTTAATCATAAATATAAAATAAACCCGTGCGGTGTTTTTTATAATAATTGCTGAGCATCATATAATGTGGTATTTTATTTTTTTGGCAACAATGTTTTGAGGAAAACCTTTCATTTCATTTAGGAAAACAATGCCGATTTAATTTTTAATTATCAGCAATTTTTAATCGAAAACATGTTTTAACGAAATGTTAAGTGTGCTATGTCAGAAGCTTTTTCAAAATCCTTTCATATGCTATCTCATTCGTCGTTCTGCGTTTTGTATTTTCAGAAAAAAGGGATGTTGACAGGAGAAATAATATATATCATCTTTATATATAACTAGCAAAACCCGCGGCTTTTCTTGAAAAATGCCAAGTGGTATTCGCTGGCCTATTTTCATTACAGGAAATTTCACTGCCACAGATAATTCAGAAATTACTAATTAAGCCACACTAATTAAGCAAATATCTGTAATGACTATACCACAGAAATTGCAGTTTGAAAACTTTTCAGTTCCTGCTCATATTAAACTTTAAAAAAAATTAAAAACTGTTCTATGGATGCATTTGTGTTTCTAACGTAACAGCCATGTAAAATTTCAAGTTTCTATCCCTAACAATTTCAGATAAATCATTGTTTAGAAGGTTTTAAAAAACTTTTTCAGTTGATTTCAGTTTTTTAAATTTCGATTTTTTTTATGGAAGCCGTTTTTAGCAAGCACTGTAATCTTAAAAAAAAACCACCATGCCAAATTTCAACTTCCTATACCAGCAGCATCACTAAAATCGCAATTTTAGAATGTTTTTTGCTTCTGCACCTTTTTTAAATTTTGAATTTTGTAAAAACTGTTCTGTGGAAGCATTTACGTATAAAAAATAACAGGCATGTTAAATTCTAAGTTTCTATCGCTAACAATTTAGAAAATAAAACATAATTTATAACGTTTTCCACTCAGTTTACACCTTTAAACTTCAATTTTTTTAATAGACTGTTTATACCAAACGTCTGCATCTTAAAAGTTACAACTATACTAAATTTCCAGTTTCTAACCCGAATAAATCCAATTAAATCATAATGTAGAACGTTTTAGACCGTTTTCCGCTCATTTCAGCCTGTTAAATTTCGATTTTTTTTAGAAACTGATCTTAGCGAGCATTTGCATTTTAAAAGTAATCACTATACCAAATACTGAACTTCTATACCAGCTGTATCAGATAAATTGAAATTTTGGTACGTTTTTTCTTGCTCCTGTCCTTTTACATTTCGCATTTTTAGTAAACTGTTCTGGGTGATCATTTACGTGAGTAACAGCCAGGCGAAATTTTAAGTTTCTAGCCTTAATAGTTCCAAATAAATCGTAATTTAGAACGTTTTTAGAATGCTTCTGGCGCATTTCACTCTTTTAAATTTCGATTTTTTTCAAATTGTTCTGTGCGACCAAATCAGCAGCCATGTAAAATTTCAAGTTTCTACCCCTAACAATTCCATAGTAATTGCAATTTAGAACGCTTTTTTAAACGTTTTCCACTCATTTCACCCCTTAAAATCTTGAATTTCTTTACAGCGAGCATTTGTATCTTAAAAGTAACCGCCATGCCAAATTTGAAGTTTCTATTCCTGTTCCTAAAAAATAAATCGTAATTTAGAACTTTTTTCCGCTTTCACCCTTTTAAATTTCGATTTATTTTAAAAAACTGTTCTGTGTGTACACTTGTGTCTTAAAAAGTATCAGCCATGTTAAATTTCAAGTTTCTGTCCTTAACAATTCCATAGAAATCGTAATTTAATATGTTTTTAGAACAGTTTCCCCTCACATCACTCTTTTAAATTTAGATTTTTTTAAAACTGTCTTTAGAGAGCATGTACATCTTATAACTTACTATCTTGCCCAATTTCAAGTTTCTAATATCTTCAGTATAATAAAAATTACAATTTTAGAACGTTCTTTGCTCTTGCAACCCCCTGAGGGTAGTGGCACTGACATAAAATATAACCTCTGTTAGACCACAGACTATCACCATAAATTTGCGAGCATTACGTTTAAAATCGGTTCGGTAGTTTCAAAGATTCCATAGAAATTGTAATTTAGAATATTTTTAGCTCATTTCACCCTTTTAAATTTCGAACTTATTCGAAACTGTTATTAGAGAGCATTTACATCTTATAAGTAACTACCATGCCAAATTTCAAGTTTGTAGTTCCTTCAGTATAAAAAAAATCCAAATTTTAGAACGTTTTTCGCTCTTGCACCCCCTCCCCCTGTGTTAGTGGCATCGACATAAAATATAGCCTATGTTGGAGCAAGGACTGTCACCATCAATTTGTGCACCATCACTTTTGAAATCGCTTCGGTAGTTCCCGAGATTCCATAGAAATTGTAATTTAAAATGTTTTTAGAACGCTTTTCGCTCATGTCACTCTTTTAAATTTCATGTTTCTAGCTCCTTCAGTATTAAAAAAAAATGGAAATTTTAGAACGTTTTTCGTTCCTGCACCCCTCTGGGGGTAGTGTCACCGACATAAAATATACCTATGTTTGAGCAAGGACTGTCACCATCAATTTGCCACCATCACTTTTGAAAATGGTTCTGTAGTTCCAGAGATTCCATAAAAATTGCAATTTCGAATGTTTTTTAGAACACTTTTTGCTCATCTCACCCTTTTAAATTTCGAATATTTTCAGAATTTGTTCTTAGAGAGCATTCACATCTGTCTTTGGTGGCTGTATGGCTTTGGTGGCACCGATATAAAATATAGCCTATGTTGGAGCAAGGACTGTCATCATCAATTTGTCCCCATCACTTTTGAAATCACTTCGGTTGTTCCAGAGATTCCATAGAAATTGTAATTTAAAATGTTTTTAGAACACTTTTCGCTCATCTCACTCTTTAAAATTTCATGTTTCTAGCTCCTTCAGTATTAAAAAAATCGAAATTTTAGAACGTTTTTCGCTCCAGCATCCCTCTGGGGGTAGTGGCACCGACATAAAATATAGCCTATGTTTGAGCATTCACTATCACCATCAATTTGTCACCATCAGTTTTGAAATCGCGTCGGTAGTTCCAGCGATACCATAGAAATTGTAATTTAAAATGTTTTTAGAACGCTTTTCGCTCATCTCACTCTTTTAAATTTCGAATTTTTTTAGAATTTGTTCTTAGAGAGCATTCACATCTTATAACCACCATGCCAAATTTCATGTTTCTAGCTCCTTCAGTATAAAAAAAATCGAAATTTTGAAAGTTTTTTGCCCTTGCACCCCGTTGGGGCACCAACATAAAACATAGCCTATGTTGGAGCAGAGATTGTCACCATCAATTTGTCCCCATCACTTTTGAAATCGTTTCGGTAGTTCCAGAGGTTACCCCCTACAAAAAAACAAACGTTACTTCTTTATAATATAAGTATAGATTTGGCACCACCATCCTCCCCCCTTTTTTTCATATTTAAAATTTTTTATCTATTCACTCTGCTATATGTCACACGAACCAAATTTTACACGTGAAACTTGTTAACGATATATCTAAATCTGATTGTCTTGATCATATTTAAACTATAAAATATTTGAATTATCTAAACGGGAGTGCTACCAACTTTATAAATTTTATAAATCTTAAATAGCATTTGAAAAGACATGGGTAGATAGTAAATATCCTTGGCTCAAATGCAAGTTTCCTATACAGCAAATAAATATATGCATCGTCATACATAAATTTTAAATTTTAAATTCAGATCACACATATATCAGTCAAGTAACGTTAATGGGAAAGGAAAAACAGAGAAATGTGTTTTGGTGGGGAATAATGGCTGCTTAAATTTGATAAAGATCAGAATCTTGAAATGCTTCTTGTTATTGCATTTAAAAAAAAAATTAGTATCCAAAGATTTTCCACCAATTCATAATAAGTTACTAAAACGAATTATAAAATGTGTCAACGCAATCAATTTTAATTGTAAATGTGAGAGTCTCTTCAAGACATTTTATGAAGAAAAAAAATGCAGACCATATAACACTTTTGTTTAATAGTCAGGTAAGTTGTAAAGGTTTGCGACTGAAAATTCACCCCTTTGATAAGTTAAAAAATATGAAATGAATAGTTAATATTAAGACTCTGTTAGGCTTGCTCCATATGAGAATAGAGTTCTCTTTTTCAATTTCTACTATTAGCTCACACTCTCTGTATATTTATATATCTTGTTCAAATTTTCAATCGTTAATAAAATATTTCCTATTCATCCACTCCAGTTCAAATACATTTTTTTTAACTTGTAGTGGATGACACTCGATGTTAATACAGTTTTTTCTAAAATAATTCATTATATTTATTTATTCATTATATTTATTAATTCATAAATTTAATTAATTAATTTTAGTTTTATATGGGAGAAAAACATTCCTCCCATTGTTTTCATAAATGAAATGAAAGATTTTCCTCAAATGAGTGATGTCACAAAAATAAAATACCGCAACTTTGATTATAAAAAATTGTTCAATAAAAATAACGTTGGACATTAATGCTGCACGGGTTTATTTTATATATTTATGATTAAAAACTAAGAATTGACTTTAAAAAAATGTTTTTTATTACTTGTTATGTAATAAGAGCTATAATGTTGCAAAGTGCGCGTGTGGGAGGAGAAGGGAGGGGCATCATGATTTTATAGATGATTCGGTGGGGAGTGACAAATAAAAAGTTACACTGAAAAAAAAATGTTGATTTTATGGTATAATACGGCAGTGTGGGAACCACTGTCTTCAAAAGAATAAATGTTTTAAGCATAAAATGTTTATTAATTATTTATGGTGTTGTGTTTAGAATGACGTCATCAGACTTCCTTCGCCTTATTCTACCCACTGTCATGACTACATTAAAGACTGGAAGAGAAAAGGAGGAAAGGGACCTTTAAAAAGAGAAGTATCATGTTTTGGATTTAATTAACAATTCGCGAACTGTATTGTAAATGATGAAAAGAGTACGTTCATCTGAGTATTGTCAATGTTTAGCTAACAGGATTCATTTCTGAGTGACCGAACATGTTGAAGTTCAGAGACTTGAAAAAAAATCAAACAGACCAAATGATTTTGGCCGAAGTACATTCGTCTGAGGTTCAGGATGGTATGCAATGATATGGCATCATTAAAATTGATAGAGTTTTTGTTTTATTGTTTTAATTCGATCATCCTACCTTTTGTGTCAACTTCTTTTCTAGTAGTTAAAGCGTCGGCTATTAAACAAGAGTGCCAAGTTAGAAGTCGCTTTAAGGCTCCCGTAATGGTTTAGCAAGGTCTGTCCAAATTTTCAGTAATCAAGGGTGCACATGAGCTGATGGCAAACAATGAAGGGCGCCATTAGTCACAGTATTTGTAAACTGCATTAAATTTTTTTCACTATAGTAGTGATAGCGATTTCAGATACCCAATCCATTTGCCTACACAATACATACCAAGGCCGTAGCCAATGGGGGGATCATCAGGGTTTGATCCCCCTCCGAAATTTCAGCCAGGATGACTATAAATATGCTATTAACTATCGGTCAAGACGGTCAAGAATCAATATTCAACTGCAGACAACATTCAAAAATAAAAATTCTATACCCTAGCATAACTTTATTTTTTGATTCCGTTAGTATGTCGAAAAAATAAATGCAATTTCTTTAAATCTTTGAAATTAATTCGAGTTTTCTGGAATGCAACTCTGTAAAAGCAGAATGTCAAAATAAAATGACTACAACAATCGGATACGACTTGTTTAGCCCAAATTATTGAATAATGCAATGAAAGTTATAAAATTAACTACAAACTTAGTTGTTCCAACGAATGCTGACATTTTTGGCGACAAAATATTTAAAAACATATGTACAAAATCACAACATTAATTTGATTGACAGTAACGTCTTAATACGTCGCCGAATAAGTATCTAAATGAGATTATAATTTTATTTTCAGTGAAAAAGTCTTAAATTTTCTTCTCTAGTTCTATTAAACTGAATTATTTGAATTCGCAATAAAGCGTAATAAGGTTTTTAAAACCCGCCTCTATTCATTTAGTAAAGAACAAATCTAAAATAAGAGAAGAATAAAATTATGGGCACCAAATCCCCCTCCGAAATATTTCTCTGGCTACGGCCTTGATACATACATATCGATTAACAATCTAGAGCACTGTTTCAATTGAATATAAATATGTTCCAAAAGAGAAATTTTACTTTTAACACATAAACTATTTTATTAAATACAATTTCTGGTACGAAACATGTTTAACCCTATCACTATGTCCTGGGGTCCACGCGGACCCCAAGCACTTTCAATAAGTTGTCAAAAAATCTATTACTTACTGAGTAGTTTCAGCCGGTGACATCTCATATCATAATGTTTGTAACACACGGCAAAAATTAAACTGTACAAATATAAGTGGAATTTTTTTTTAATTTGAAAAATAGATAGCATATTTGTCCTGGGCAACAACAGGGCATGTTTCGATAGGACATAGTGATAGATGTTAACTGATATAGTCAAATTGATACAGTATACTGGATGATTTGCAGCTATGCATTATATCTCCCAGTGGTACTCAATAGGTACCTACAATGAATATTTCTCAAGTGTAAATTGCATAAAAAAAATCATAGTAAATTTAACATTAGATTTTCTGAGGAGGCCTTTTTTCGAAATTTTTCCAGAAGAAAGAGCAAAAAGGCTTAATTAACTTGTATTGAAAAACATGCAAACATTTATAATTTTATGGCTAAGCATATTTCAAAGTGAATTTTGTATTGAGAAACAATGGAAATAGATACAGTAAAAATTAAAGCGGGCGCCAAATGAAGCTTCAAAGAGCACCAGCTGTACAGCCCTGGTTTAGAATTCATTTAAATCTGGAAATTTAAGCCTATATAGACATCGTGTGCAAAAGATTACTATTGTGCCGAAAAGCATGTCGACTTAGTTTTGTGTTTAATATCTTTTCAGTAGTGGCAATATGCATTGGAATAAACTATGAAAAGATTCCATTATTTACAATATAATTTCCGTATTTTTATGGATTTCTTTTATTTTTCGATTGAAGGGATTTCGCAAATGTGTAAGAAAATAGCAAATATAGATTTGGGAAAATCCTTTATGGATAACAGGCTAGTGGAAATTTTCATTTCAAACTTACACTTATGTTAATATATATAAATTTTTAAAACAATTTAATAATCTCATAAAAATCTCTTTGAATTTGAATATACTTTTGAAGGTAACTACTCCAATTAATATGAATTTCTTTCAGGACTGCATAAATAAATGTGCTATTGATGCATCCTACATTAAACTTGGATGTGTTCCAAGAGACATACCTTATCCTCACGAAAAAGAATTGTGCCCAAGAATACCACCATATGGTAAGGATTCATTTTTTGTCACAATTATCATTGTAAACATATAAGGAACATTACAAAATGTTTAAAGTTGGAGATTTAATCAAGTGAAAATGTCAAATATTTGTTGTAATGGAATTATACACACGTCAGATGTGTTTTAGCAAAACATACCTTTTTAAAATAACACCAACGAGTAAGATTATTGTCATAAATAATTTTATATTATCCTATTACAGATGTGAATTTAAATGCAGAAATAGAAGAATGCGCAAAGAAATGCTAAGAAGCCTGTTTGTGAGTGCCCTTGGTTATTTAGTTATTCTATAAAAATATTTTTGTACAATTAAGCTTTCGATATCTATTGTTAAGTATTTTGCATATACAGTCAAAACACCTTATAACGAAATGAAAAGTGCTCCGAAAATTTGCTCGCTATAAATTGTTTTCGTTAGAACGCTATAATGAATTATTTTGTTATACAGTAAAAATTCAAACTGTCAGGATATTCTGAACGTATCCTGCAGAAATCCGGAAAATGTGAACAAGGCCTTTTATTAAATACATATTTCTCCTAAAATCACTTTTGTTTAATAAAGAAGGTAGGCTAATATTATGTGTTCGTAATATGTATTCAAATTTTATTAAGCTTTCATCGGATCACGTTTACTCATCGTTGTCAAAGGTTATGAATTTTGAATATCACTATTAAGCTCTTTTCTTAATCGTAAATCGCTTTTCTACAGTTAAAAAAGCAAATATAACTATTATAATGTAGTGATATTAAAAATCCATAACTTTTGGCACCTATGTTTTTACTACGAACAATAAAAAGGAGTAATTTAAGACATTTAAAACGAATAGAACTCACATGCGAAGATCGTTGTCAAAAATAAAGCAGAACTTTTCTCTTGGCTTTTTGAATACCTTTGTCAAAATATAAAATGCATTCTTCAAAAACAGACAGTACATCATGTAAGATTTGCAATTATGTCTGGGCGAATATTACAGGCAAAGTTTTCATCACGTCTTTCTTTATAAGGCGTGGATTTTTTGCTTTCACAATTACAATAGGCTTGCAGCATAATGCTAATGAAAGTCCATACTTGCTTCTTTTTCCATCGTGACATTTTATTTTGTTTAATAGGATATCAAACAAAAGAACAATCCAGTTTTCTCCATGCTAAATATATATTTTCCATCTTAATCCTCAAATGTTAGTGAGTTTTCGTTCTTCCACTCTTCAATTGTTTCTTCTAAAACAGATGCTGCTTCTCGACATATTTTTTACGCACAATTACACGTCTCTCACAAATTTACTCAATAAACCATCACTTACATGAAAGTATTTGCATCTCAATTTTTCGGCAAATCCATACGCATTTTCTTGAAAAATATTTCATTAAAAGGGATGTTATTAGATCTTACATCTTTAAACCTTGAAAATAATACTTTTTCTGCATATTTTGCTGTGCGTATACGTTTATATGAGGAGGAAAATGTGTCCCTCTCGAATATTTTAAGAATTTTTTACCGATCTTTCAATATTGTACTGAGTTTGCTACTTATAATCCCAAATTGTTTGCCAAATCACTTTTCTTATCATTACTCTCGACACATCTTACAATTTTGACTTTTTGCAAGTTTTTATTTAGCTTGGCTTGTCTTTGCATTCGGTTCAAACATTGCAATTCAATTTTAACACACTTCCTGTCCTACATTTGACCTAATTTTTGGTAGTGTGACGTATTTCCGATGACAATACAATATTCAGAAGGACGTTAGTCGATTTTTTTTCTTGCCAAGAGGCTGAATTTAAAATTGTATATCCATTTTATTTTTTAAAAAACAGACTGATAAAAAAAATCACACGCAATTTAATTTATTTCTTTTAACAAATATATGAAAAATTTACGTATTTATTTCAATCAATTGTCCTTCAACATTTTTTTCCTTTTTAGTACATTATAATAAAAGGTTTTATTTAAAAATTTTTTTTAAATTATAATTTATTCTTTTAAATTCAATTTTACCAGACATAACGAATGTACGAAATAGTTTTAGCACGCGATAAATTTACAGGAAAGCAAAAGGGAATTAGTAAAAAATTCATCGGCGAACGAACAGAAAATAAACAGAATCTAAAATAGTTATGTTAAGCTTTCGCCACTCTGTCTGCGTCTGCCTTTAAACAATATCCCCCCCCCCCTCCACCCTGGAAGATCTGTCTTGTAAGTAGTACCAGAAATATGTAATTGGCCAGAAAAGAGGGATTGAAGGTTACGTCACAGAAAGAGTAGTTGGTATTTGAGAAATAAAATCCTATTTACCGGCCGTTTTTTAAATAAAAATAAAAGTAAAAAAATTAGCTATATCGTTTTTTTCTCACTTTTCATTGTCACATTCTCTTTGTTAAATCGTGCTTATCGTTATTAATATTTCGTTATATCGTTTCGAATTCTGTATTCGTTAACATATATCTTTATCAATTTAAACCATATATAACATATATTAATATGTTAATATCATTTATTAATATCTTATATTATTACCACATATTAATATCATATAACTTTATCAATTTAAACCAAGTAACTGATTACGATCATTTCGTTATATCGTGCGTTTCCATTTATCGTATTTTGTTATAAAGTGCTTCAACTGTAATTGTATATGTAAGGTTAAAAAAATTAAAATTAAAACATGAAAATTTTCATATAATTGCATGTGCTTTTAAAAAAATCTTAAAATATTTTTGGTTTCTTTAGACTTACAAAAATAATTCAATTTATTTTATCATGAAAATTTTTATTTTGTTTGTTTTAATTTTCTGTGCTATTCAGAAACCTAAGCAGAAAAACCCTCTAAAATAAACAAAAAATCTATTAAAAAATTGCATTATCAATTTAAAATATCGACCTTGAACCATGCACGTGACACACTGTATGAAGCTTACACCTGTCATCTTTTATTATCTACTTATCAGAAAATAAATCTTCTTTATATCAGTAAATAATGCAACGTTTTGATCAGCAAAAAATTTACTAACTATTGCATACTATTTTCAGTACGCTGAATGCACCCGAAACTGGTAAGCAATAGATGATAAATCTTTTGATCCTCAAAACGTTGTTTTATTTATTTATATTGTACAGCGCCAAGTATATTATCTCAAATTTTTTAATCTGTTTTAGTTTTATTTCCCATAGTTCTAAAATCTGAAATAAATCTCATCTATATCTTTCCAATCCAACAAATTAATCATCGAATACATTTTTGACTTTATATGTAGAGGACAGTGTACTAAATTTTTTGGATTTGACAATGTAAAAATAAAAGTTTTAATGCAGACTTTTTTTTTCTCAAACTTCGAACGTTCTTGGGAGCATTGGTTGCTAAATAAAGAGAAATTCTATAAAATCCTTTTAACGACATCGTTCCGAATTTAATAAGAGATTGACAAACCATGGATTTAATTCGAAAGGATTTTCCATCTACGATTTATTATGATTTTCGGAAAAGTGACATAACAAGACTGGTTGGTCAAATGAATTTAATTTTTGGTGATGAAACATAGTCGAAAGAAGCAACTTACAACAGATTTAAATAAATCCATCTTGTATGTAGGAGTCTCAGTGATTAATTTCACTAAGAGTAACCAAAAGCTACTATGTCTAGAGAAAACATTGATGCTGCAAAACAATGTACCCCTTTGGATCGTCATTTGACGTACGATGAAACTGAGGCATCTTTGAATATTTGAAGGACGATTCAATTATACATATTCATTAAAAAGTTGAAACAAATTTGAAAATAATCTGAGTGGGAATATTATAGCTACATTTGTGAAAAAATTAAAAAAGTTCTTTGAACCGTTGAATAAAAGTACAAGGTAAAAATATTTAAATCACGTCTAATAATGGTATTACGGAGGTATCAGCCAGCACGCATTTTGATGATTGTTATAATTATGAATTTTACGCAGGTTTTCCTTACTAGATTTACATATGAAACCCCAGATCGGAAGACCATGAATTATCATAGTGAGAATGCTGGATTCATAAAATTCAACGCGCCAAAGGTTGTACCAGTTCATGAACATTTCAAGATGTTTTAGGAAGTTTCTTTATAAAAATACGGGTGGTGAACTGAGTTGTAAATAGTGGTATCGTTGGCATATAAAGCAAGTTCATTTAACACTGTACGAAGTACACCGTTGAAATATAAGTCGAAAATCGTCGGTCCAAGAACCTAACCCAGAAGCATTCCTGAAATGATAAATTGGAGTGTAAATAAGGTGCTATTAATGTGGACGTAAAAAGTGCGATCGCAAAGGTAAGAGTGTAGGAAATATTTAAGTCCAGACGGGATATTTAGCCAAATTAATTTGTAAATGGTTTAAAAATGCAAAAATTAAAATTTACTTAACAACTGTAAAAAGCATATTTTATAATAGCTGACTAACTGGTGTGTCGATCTATGTCTGATTGAGAAGCATGAGTCATAAACGGCTCCTTCTAGTCTCACTTGAAGAGAGGGATTCTTTGTGACAAGACATGCTTTTTCGTTGCGTTTCAGCTTTGTTACTACGTTTAAATGTATATTTTTATATGTGTATTTAAATAATTTATTTTTTTTTAATAAAAAATAATTGCAAATAAAAACGAGTTGTTTTTTAAGACCTTTTTAGCTCTAATTGAAAGCTTTTTCATTTAAAAGGTTTTAAAGGTGTATACTAACAGCTTTTTAAACGTGTGTCAGGATTTGTCGGACCATTTTTGAATTATAATCGCATTGGTTATAGTTTTGAAGGCAAATTTAAAAAAAAAAGGTTCCGTATATAGTTGCCATTTTTATATAGAGTTTTTTTGGGGGGAGGTGGGTTGGAGGGGAGGGGGCTAGTAATCTATTAAAGACACTCAAAAACCAGCATATCTATACTACAGAAAGTAAACTTTGCTAAATAATAATTGCGAATAACATATATATTATATGCATTCGTTTATATAAATAATTAAACTTTTATATATAGAAAAATTAACCACATTTAATTGAACTTTACTTGTAAATAAAACAAATCTATCAACAATTACTTTCCTCTTATAAGCAGTAAACAAGCCCACTTTGTATTACATATTTATTTTCTAACTAAATGCATACATTTATGGGTTACATAACATTAATTAAGGTTATTTACCAATAGTAAGTCAATAGCAATGTTTTTAACTTTAAAACGCATTAAAAATAATTTTGGCCAGGATTTTGCCTCAAATACTCCAATGTGCGTCGTTCCTGTTCAGAGCACTTGATGTACTACTATTAGTAAGATTTGCTTACAGGTCTTTTCATCTATACAATGATTTTGATGGTTTCTTGAAAAAAAGTGTAAACGGTGCTTTATTACATCATGTAATAAAGCACCATCTTTGAATACGCTGCTTTAATAAAAAATAATTATTTTAGAACAAGAAGTATCTCAATTTTTGAAATAAGACGTTTGTGACTAATTTGTAGGAACAAATAATTGTGATTCTTCTTCTTTCCAGAGAAAGAAGATATAAGGCAAAATCTCAAATAGTGGGGCAGGTAATTTAATATTTGAATTATTACAGTAATAGCTATTTCTCTTTATTTCAAACACTGACAGGCTGTTTTCTTCTTCTTTTTCATTCCTAGAGGACATATACGGAAGCGTAAGTATCTTTTTAAATCTTACTTTGAAAAAACAATAAATAAAAATATTTAAGATTATATCTGAAGTAGTAATTCAAAAATTGGTTACTTTTTAAATATTTAATTGCATGTGATAGTTTACAGCATTATCAGGGCTGGGAATTGGCTGCTTTTTTTTATTACAGTCTTTACCATTATTCCCAAACAAAAAAAAAAAAATATCTCGAAGATTAACAGAAATCGACCGTAATGATTATAATTTGGGATATTTTTCTGTTAGCCGGAAATAACAGAGCTAACAGAAAAGTACCTAGTTGGGAAATAGTGGTGGACAAAATAATAAAAAAATAGTCGCCAGTAGTAGCCTTTACTTAGCCACGTATTTGCTCTTTTTGCCCCATTTTTTAGCATAAATGCCATTTGATAAAGAGCCAAGAGATCCCGCCCCGTTTGCTAACGATCAAAATTGTGGATACCCAATTCGCATCGAACCAAAAATTTAAGTTTCAATTTTAAAATGATGTTTTATTATCAGTGAAAAGTCTTGATTTTCTGAAATTAACGTTTATTATTATCCATAAAGTAAAGGCTTACCCACAATTACGTTTAAGCCACACGAAATATATTTTTTAATGTTACTGTAGTGGCTCGGTTATGCAATTTAGACCCAACTTAAAAGTAAATATTAAGATACTCCTTAATGTCATTTTTACTAACTCCATGTTTCCATTATTTTATTTTATTTTTTAGCTGTTAAAATTATCTGCACGCTATTTAATGAAATCTGGCAACTTTCCAGTTTTATAGTTTTTTTAGAATAGTAATAATAAAAAAATGTTTTCTTTGGTGATATTGATTTTGGTTTAATTAATAAGTGATATTAAAACATTTAAAACTATGAAATTAATATATTTTGAACACTCCTTCTAATATTATGCGAGGCTTCCATATTTTCTTTCTTTATTTTCTTTTAAGTTTTAATTTAGTTTGGCAATTTAGTTATGGAATATTACACGTAAACCAACAAATGCTGAATTATTTACATTTTTAAAGAGCAAACCAGATAATCTTTTGTAATTGAGTCGCACGCAGATTTAAAACTATCCATTCTTGAAAATTACTTTAAAATCCATAAATTATCAGTAAATTGAGATACGCTTATCAAACAAATAACATTGAAAGTACAATTTTTTTTTTTATTCAACCGCATAAAAATTCAATGTGCTATGTTTAGAAGTAAATGTTTTTACTTTATAAAGATCAAATAAGTTAATCTTTCGTAATTGGATTGGACACAGTTAAAAAATATACATGTTTTAAAATTACTTTAAAAGCCATAAAAAATCAGTAAATTGAGATAAAGTTTTCAAACTACAGTTGAAAGTGCAATTTTTTTTTCTAATTGACAGTTTTAAAAAATTATATTATGCAATATTTATTAGTAGTTATAAAAATGCAGTACAGGCAAAATTTAAAGGTTAGGTCATTGCTACCGTCAATATGATGTCGACATTACTCACGGATATGTTTTTGTTTTATAATATAATAGATGGCATATGAAAGCGAAATTAGCAAAATGTTACGACATTTGGTTGATATTTTTTCATTGTCCGGAAAATCGTATATTTTTCTATTGTATGCGCAAAGAAAACGCGCATTCTTATTTATAAAGCTGAGAAATTTTACTATGGTTGAGTCAAAGTAAGGCTTTTTTTCTAATTGTCTTTTCTATCGATTTATGGTCGAATATGCACAAATCTCCGTCATTGTTATTGTCGTATTATTGTATTTTAATTTATGTTAACCCGGGCAAATCCGGGTGGTTCTGCTAGTTTAAGATATTTTAGATCGCCATTTTTGATGTGGTACCCTCCTAAAATTGAATACCTGTTCACACTTGCAAAACTCATCTAAGATAACTCACTGAACCTCATTGTGTCTGAGATTTGAACAAACATAGAATGTACGCATCCGCATAAGTTAAAGCCAGCCTCAACAACCAATCAGTTAAAGCTAGCCTCCAGAGCCAATCAAAGAGAGTGGTCATGGCTGTATCTAGCAATAGAAAGTTCGAACTCACTGAGTGAGTTTGTGGAACTCAGTATCTTAGCTATCTTAATATCTTCTCAGATATCTTAATAGATATAGAATCTCAGATATCTTAAATATCCGATCTGAACAGGATATTATGCTTACTATTAAGTACTAGTAAATCTGCAGATCAGGGGCATCAAAGTCAGCTCTACAAGTCATTGCTTATTAATCTCACTTTGCATACTATTTAATACTGTACAATCCGCAATTTAATTTTTTAAGTTCTATATACAAGGTGATTCAGAAAGGACTCCCCAATTTTAAAATGACATAACTGCGAAACAGTAAGAGACAGAAAGGTGAAGCAAGTCGTATGTTGGACAGACAGGTCTGGAATTAGTTACACACTGGTTTGCAAAAATAGTTCCAATATTGGCTAATAGGTGGCAGCACAAGCATATAAAACTTTAAATAGTACTCAGAAGTACAGAAAGTTCATTTCGTGAGTCTGTTTCATTGCTGACATGTGTAAGGAAGTTGTATCGAATTAGTTATGATATGGAAATTGAAGAAAATCAAGTCGTATTCCTTGGAGCAACGTGTTTTAATTGTTCTGGAATACCACCGATTAGGTTGAAGTCCGAAGATGACAAAACGAAGCTTTAAAAAAAATTAATGGTAAAAAAGGTTCAGATCAGAAAACAATTTGTAATTTATTCAACAAGTTTGAACGGACAGGAAGTGTGGCCGATGATTTAGCCGGAAATGTGGGATGCAGCCGATCAGTCATGACACTTCAAAATGTTCAAGCAATTGAAGAAATTGTTAATCGTAGACCTCGGAAATCCATCAGACGAGCCGCTGATGAACACCACTACGTACAGAATAATGCGATAGGGCCTGAAGCTGTTTCCTTATAAATTAGAGTGTCATCAAGCGATCACAAATACAGCTCTGCGACAAAGAGAAGACTTCGCAAATAAGTTACTCCAGCTAATTGATGAGAGAAAATTGTTGTCGGCTGCTTATGGTTCACCGATGAGGCCCATTTTCATTTAGTGGGATATGTGAATAAATAAAACTAGCGAATATGGGGTACTGGCAACCCGTTTGTGTATCTTGTAAAACCATTACACTCTACAAAAGTCACAGTTTGTGCTGGACTGTCCCGTAAAGGGATCATTGGGACCTTTTTCACGAGAGAAACAATTAACCCATTCCGATATATTGAAATTTTACTGCCATTTGTTGCCACATTTCAAGCTCTAGAGGATGGCCCAAAGAATTCATGGTTTATGCAGGATGGGACCTGACCACACCGTACTACTGCAGTGTTTGAGTTCCTTGAGGAATATTTTAGTGACCGACTCATTGCTCACAGTTATTACCGAGTGACAGGCATTGATATGGATTGGTCTCCATATTCGCCGGATCTCATTCCATCTGACTTCTTCTTGTGGGGTTACTGGAAAAACGCTGTTTACTCTAAGAATATTCAAACTTTGAAACAGCTTGAACAATTCATCTGTGAGGCATGTGCTTCCGTTTCAGTACAGACACTGCAACGAGTAACTTCGAACTTTAACCTTCCGTTGCGTCATGTTATTGCTAAGAAAGGTGACCATATCGAAACCATTGTAATGTGATTTGATCTGTGTTCATGAAGCACAATTTCAGACATTATTCCAAAGGCACTGCTCTGTGACTGCAGTGCCCTCTGATGTCCAATCTTGGAACTACTTCTGCAAATCGGTGTATAACAAATTCCAGAACTGTCTGTCCAACATGACACTGGTTTCACCTTTCTGTCTTTCACTGTTTCGCAGTATGTCATTTCAAAATTCGGGAGTCCTTTCTGAAACACCCTGTCTTCGGGGTATGGTGTACATAATAGTAAATCTGCAGATCAGGAGCCTCAACGTCAGCCCTGCAAGTCATTGTTTTTTAATCTCACTTTTCATCTAACATCCTACAATCCGCAATTAATTTTTTTAATTACATACATATATACAAGTATATAAAATACTTTGATGGTTTCGGAAATTAGTAGCGTTAAATTAAACACGGTGTTATGCAATGATATTCTGAAATTCTGATGAAATGCTTATTCTTCTAATTTTTTACATAAAAAAGTACATCTATGCAGGGGGCTCAGCCCCCTGTACCCGCCGTAGTCTCATTAAATTAAAATTTGAAATTTCCTATTGATTGTGCGAATGATTATACTATATCTTCGATTTCGTTTTACACCATGGTTTTATTAAGATAAGCAACAGTTTGGAAAATAATTTCATGATATCCTAATATCCAAATAGCAAGAAAATATAAAGTGAATCTACTATATTTACTTATATCTATTTTAGAAATCCAATGTTTATGCAATTTTTGTTTACCAACAGTAATACATGCTTGGTAGCGTCGAAGGAGTGATTGGTGAACATGTCCAAATATACTAGGCATTTCGCATATGTTTGTATCCGCAATGGATAGTTTAGCAACGAGGTCCTCCATTGAGTCAACTGGAGTCTCGTAAACTATTCCCTTCAGATGCCCCCATAAGAAGTAATCGATGCTGGATAAGTCTGGTGACCGTGCTGGCCACCGGACTGGTCCACCACGCCCAATCCATCGCCACCCATAAGTGTCATCTAGGTAATTGCAGACAACCAATTTTAATGGGCTCGTGCACCATCATGTTGGAACTACATTTGATTACGAACGACATTCGAAACATCTTGAAGTAATTCAGGTAAAACATCTTTAAAAAAATATGATGACTTGAGCCATTGAGTCCCGTTGGTAGAAGATATGCGCCCATGACGAAATCGTGTACAATATCCGCCCAAACATTCACAGAGAAGAGTTTTTGGAATGCATGTGGACACATAGCGTGTGGATTTTCTGATGCCCAAACATGAGTAATGTGCATATTAAACACACCTTCCTCTGTAAAAGTCGTCTCATCTATGAATAGTACAAATTGGTAAATCCGGCTGCAGCACACACTGCTGCAAGAACCATTGGCAGAATTGTAATCGCACAGGGTAATAATCATTTGCTTGCAAAGCTTGGACTCTCGGAATATAGAATGGGTGTAAGCGTTCTTTTTTTAAACTCTCCAAACGGTGGGGGGACTTACATGTAAACAACGTGCAATAGCTTTAGTACTTGTGTGGGGTGTTTCATCCACAATGTTCAAGATGATTTTTTCCATGTTTAGATGTCGTACAGTTCTTACTCCAGTCCTTTCGTCAGAGATGGCGATGAATGACCCATTTTCACAAAGGTTCCGATGCAACCGTTCAAACACTTTGTGGTTTGGCATACGCCTTTGCGGAAAACATTCTGATACAGCCGTAGCGCTGCTCTACTCTTCCCATTAGCAGCACCGTACATCAGATACATGTCTGCTTTTTAACTATTCGTAAAATCTCCCATCATAGCCGAAAACACAGTTGCAAATGACGTTGTCTCACAGAAACATCTGTAGTTACAAGTCGTTTGAACGTGTGCAAGAGTTGCCATAATAAAAACACTAAATCAGAAGCTCAAAATCTACAATTGAAGAAGCGCAGACGACAAAATAAATAAAATAACGAAAAGCTGATGAAATAAATCTCAAATCTAAAATTGAAGAAGTGCAGACGATAAAATAAATAAAATAACAAACAGATGATGAAATAAATCTGAACATTTATTGTAAGCATTGCTGCAAATAAGAACTTTGGGATCATGTTGTAAATAAACAATGCTTTTCTTTTCATGTCCTATTTTTTGTGTTCGTGCCTCAACGCGTCACTTCCGACCATACATTCCTATACGAAATATGTTGGTTTTAGTTAGCTGCACCATCCCTCCAAGTTTGTCACATGATCGTAGAAACACCCTGTATAATATTGGATGTAAGATATCATCTAAGTACATCCTGATCTACTCGATAGCAATAAAGTCACCCCAAAATAGGCATATTTGGAAACTTTTAAACTTATTGGGTAATCATTCATAATCGTGTCCACTGCAAATTCACTGAATATCAAACGTGATTTGGTGCTATAAAGTATTTTTTTGTGATAGCCTTTTATGTTCTCAATTTTCAGTAATTGTTCTATCCAAGATTCGACGATATGTATGGATGCGTTTCACAAATATAATTTCTTTAGATTAATCATTTCGTTGTACGAGAGATTTTATCCTATTGGTAAAAGAATACTAACTTTTCCAATACGAAACATCCACATCCGTAGAAGAATAATAGGCGTTCTGCGCCATCAGGAGGTTCGAGGTTCAAGATGGCGGCCATGACCAAAAAGTGATGGATAGGTGACAGGTGAGTGACAAGGTTAATGAGAAGGTTAATGAGAAGGTTAATGAGTAAGTTAATGAGAAGGTTAATGAGATGGTTAATGAGAAAGTGAAGAAGATGAAAGCGGCTAGATCGTTGGAAAAAGGGATACTTACGGAGAATGTCGCAGAAACCACCTACTGTCTTGGAATCCAAGGAGCGACTGAACGGGGTTTCCGAACTATGCACGGGCGATGTCATCATCCTCCTAGAGGGCGCTGCGATCGGTGTTGTGATAGGTCGAGACGAATGCTGCTTTCTGATTGGCTGTGTCTATTTCACCGGAGGGAAGGGCAGTATCTCCTGAGGCGGATTCGATGACGTCATGTTCTAGAACATTCTGACATCATTATCCTAGGGGCACTACGATCGGCGTTCTGATTGGACGAGAGCTTTTCCCCTGAGGGGATGACAGTACCACGTTGCTGCGAGCGGAATGCAAAGATTTAGCACGTGTCATCCAGACTTAATGCTGCTCATGAAGACATTGTAATTAATTTTTAATTAATTAATTTTTTTTTTCAAATTTTAAATTTTACATATATAGTATATACATATGTACATACATATGTATATAACATATGTATATCATGTATATGTAGTCTATAATGATAAATCGACTGCTCAAAACATGTTTTGAGAGGTCGTTATAAATATTTGAGCGGTCGTTATAAGTATTGAGCGGGTGATTTATCCTTATAAACATATGCTGCGATCTATTAGAATACATATGTTTAGCCTATAACGACAAATCGACTGCTCAAAACATGTTTTGAGTGGTCGTTATAAATATTTGAGCGGTCGTTATAAATATTTGAGCGGTCGTTATAACTATTTGAGCGGTCGTTATAGCGTTTGAGCGGTCGTTATAGCGTTTGAGCGGTCGTTATAAGCATTAAGCAGGTGATTTGTCGTTGTAAACATATGTCCATTGTTTTTTTTTACTATACATGTTTAGAACGATAATTCGATGAACCATCCACTTAAAACAAAAAATAAACCACTCGCTAACAAAACATTAATAGAAAATTTTTTGTTTTAAACTGTTTTTCTAAAAAAATTTATGAATCAGTTACATAAATGTTTCTAAACTTTTTAAAATAACAAGTTAAAGTGATTCTGTAATGTTTTTTAAGGAAGTATCTTTAAAAAAACATGAAGTTATTTCTCAAAGTACTCGTTTACAAAATTCATATAATATTATTTTCTTTTAAAGTTGGAACTAGTTTAGTTTTTTTAACAATAGCATTCAATGTAAGTGAAATAAGGGCGAATGCTTGAGGTAGCGGTTACAATGAGAACATATACTTTCATCATATGTATAGGGTTGGTGATGTCTTTGTTACAGAAATCTCGACAAGTTCACATACATTTAGACAAAATATATCAACACATACTTAACATGTAACTTATTTGAATGGTGAAACCTTTAATATTACTTTCATAAAAAAAAATTAAGTTATTTCCAAAAATATAATTATTTTACCCGTTGGTACAAAACATGTTTTGTAAATTTATTTGTAACTGATAATTAAAAAAAATGTTTTAACTAATTGTTTCTTTTCAGCAAAACATTTCATTTAAAAAATAAACCTTTACTTAATGCATACAAAAATTAAAAAACGAATTGTTTTCAAAACTTGTTTAACACTTTCATGACTTTATTTCACTTAAATTAGGATTATTACAGTAATTTATTTCAAGTTATTTAAAAATCATAAAAAAAAAAAAATTAAAAATTAAAAATTAAAAAAAATTAATTAATTAATTAAAAATTAATTACAATTTCTTCATGAGCAGCATTAAGTCTGGATGACACGTGCTAAATCTTTGCATTCCGCTCGCATCAACGTGGTACTGTCATCCCCTCAGGGGAAAAGCTCTCGTCCAATCAGAACGCCGATCGTAGCGCCCCCTAGGATAATGATGTCAGAATGTTCTAGAACATGACGTCATCGAACCCCCCTCAGGAGGTACTGCTCTCCCCTCCGGTGAAATAGACACAGCCAATCAGAAAGCAGCATTCGTCTCGACCTATCACAACACCGATCGCAGCGCCCTCTAGGAGGATGATGACATCGCCCGTGCATAGTTCGGAAACCCCGTTCAGTCGCTCCCTAGATTCCAAGACAGTAGGGGGTTTCTGCGACATTCTCCGTAAGTATCCCTTTTTCCATTAACTTACTCATTAACCTTCTCATTAACCTTCTCATTAACCTTGTCACTCACCTGTCACCTATTCATCACTCACCTGTCACCTATCCATCACTTTTCGGTCATGGCCGCCATCTTCAACCTCGAACCTCCTGATGGTGCAGAACACCCATTATTCTTCTACTCACATCTGTTGTAAACATTTAATAACATGTCATGTAAGAAATATACTTGTACAAATGTAAATTCCTACTACGAGACTTGAATCCAAATTACACGTTCTAAGTTTTTATAATTTTTGTTTGTAAATTATGTTTTGGTGATCATTCTAAAGTAGTGAAAAGAGAACTTTTATCCAAATAAATCCTCATCTACTTCAATAGAATACTAAAAATCTCCTGAAAATAAGCTATATTTTGCTAAAAAAATATTACGGCAAAAAAGTGCAATTTATTTATTTATTTATTGTTTTGATTCGCTTTGAATCGTTGATAGTTGAACGGGAGGCGGCAGCACAGACAATCACTTCATCGAGTTCACGGCTGAAATTCCAGAATTATATAAAACTCGATTCGCATATTAAAACGCAATCGGTCTGCCAAGTCATATCTTGGTGGAAAACACCCGAAAACCCGCTTTTAGCGGTTGGCTCGTAGGTTTACCATTGTGTGTTCCTGCTCCCAGTCCTTCATGTTTTTATATCTTTGGGTGCAGGAAACACAATGGTAAACCTATGAGCCAACCGCTAAAATCGGATTTTAAGATGTTTTCCACCAAGATATGACTTGGCAGACCGATTGCGTTTTAATATGCGAATCGAGTTTTATCTAATTCTGGAATTTCAGCCATGAACTCGATGAGGTGATTGTCTGTGCTGCCGCCTCCCGGTCTATAGGCAACAATTAAATTAAAGACAAAAATAAAAATAAATGCATTTTAAAATTTGTAAAAAAATGAGAAAATAATATGTTTTATATTATTCGACCAGATGTATAAAATTGCACCAAAAGTTATACACCCAATTTAAAAAAATCTGGCAAATGTATGAGCAAAGTTCAAATTAATTGGAATAAGTTAAGACTCCACTTGTTAAATTTTAGCATACATAATAACTTACCGTTTAAATCCACTAATCAAGTTTTCCATTTTCATTTCAACGAATGGAAAATTGGAAAATCGTCTGAATTCTCATAAGAAAACTTTATGACTTGAAGAGAAATGGTCTATATTTTTCGAACGAATGAACCAAATTTAACCAAAAACTATACAGTTAAATCCAGTACCTCACCAACATACCTACCAAAAATCAACATAATCAGATGTTTTTGCGACAGAGAAACCGACAAAAACACAGAAACGCAAAACATTCCTGGTCTCAACAATAAGCCTCAATTGACGTTTCAGCAATTAAACATTGGGTAAACTTTCTCTTTTTAAATGGAAAGATCTACTTTTGACATTTTATTTGAGTTTCTACGATCTAAATAGTCCCGAAAAGTGCAAGTTTATGCCCCCCCCCCTCCTTTTAAAAGTAAACTTTCAAATGTATGCTTCTACATATCTTCTAATTGTCATTCTCATGCTTCTTTAATTTTAGGTTGGAGAGTTACAATGCAAAAACGGAAGAGGCAATATGTATTTCTAGAGTTGAAATTCATTTCGATATTTTAACGTCCAAAATATTTTCAGAGAAGCCTAATTACGAGGTATGTTTCTTTCAGGCTCTAAAATAACCAACTTAATTTTAAGTTATTGGTGTCTTCCCCTCATTCCCCCCCCCCACACACACACACACAAAAAAAAAATCAAAACGTTTGAAAGTAAATTTCTTTAGAATAAAAAATATGCTGCTCTCTCTAATAGTCTAATAATTTTTCTTTTCCAAAAATTAGAATGCCCACAGAAAATAACAAGTTGGAAATAGTACGTCAAACGAGAGGTGCGTTCGAACTATAACTAGTTTTATAAATATTCAGATCTTGGTGATCTTTATTCCAGTGAAATGAATTATATCGTCTGTTATTATGATATGAATAATTTCCATAATAAAATAAGTACATTTTAAGTTGGCAACATTTTATCTATTGTTGACATTTACTGAAAATTCCAATGGAAAACTTAAGCCTAGCTTTAAAAATTTCTGAACTTGAAATCCATATTTAGATTATATTTCCATTTAATATATATTTCTCCGGAAACACGTATCCAAAAAAACTATCGGTAGATTATACGATCGCTATAATTAAATAATAGTACACAAATTGGGTTACAAATTGGGTTTTTAAATTCAGCAATACAGAAATAATATGACTTCATTTTAATTAGAACGTAATCACCATGGCAACCTAGAATCATTACCTTATATATCACTGAATTAATTCCGTATGATAAGATTTAATAGAATGAAGAAAGCTTTAATTACTATCTTTTTAAGTTTTGATTCGATTTTCATAAAATTTGAAATGACTTGACAAAATGGGTAGTTCTTGCGCTGTTATATGGATGGACAGAAGGACCAAACGATGACTATAGGTGATACGTATTTATATAATTACGAACGCACCTAAAAGCAAAAATTTTTGTTATTAACATTGTACATTAGTTGAAATACATTTTGTCGAGTTATATAAAGGTGCAGAAGAATGGAGATTTCTAATTCTACATTTAATACATCTGTGTATGCAATTTAATAGAATAAAATCTTGCATAACCAGTAATCAGTTAACCAGTAAAATCAAAATAACGACATTTTTAAAAGATGAAATCTAAATCCGAAATTTCGGTCTAAGAGATAAAAACCAACGTTAATGTTACTAAAGCCGAAGTGTAGGTTTAAGTAGATGTAGACAATTCTATTCTGGTCATACTCTCAATTGATGTCGAGTAAATAATCGAACATCTACTGGGAAAGTAAAAAGACGAGAAGGAAGATGAAGACGACACGCAGAAAAAAGACACTTATATGAAAGGAAGCTGACAAATTGCAGACTTTCAAAATATTTGCCAAGAAATGTTCATCTATGTCATTTCATAATGTTATGGAGCTTCATTGTATGCATAGTGAATACTCAAAACTCCGTATTTACCTCTGTTTTCATGGTCTTTCATTTATTTGTAATCGCTTTGATTTACTCCATGCGCAGACGATATTTATTGCTTTTGTTGACGAACGATTTGTTAGAATTCTATAAGAACTTGAATTGGACTATAGGATGTTTACATATGCATTTATGATTGATTATGTTTTGTAATTGTGTTGTTGTTTTTGATATAACTTTGTTTCACCTACCGGGTGTCCCAAAACTGACTGATGGATTTTAAAATTCAATAAATTGCAAACGGGGACAGATATTAAAAAGAATTCTTGCAGGAGGGTTACGTATGATGTCAGGAGTTTTTTTTATTGAGATTCTTGATTTTAGTTCGAATTTCAAAAAATAGATGGCGCTGACAGCGGTTGTCGCTCATTCAAGGCCGAAACCGCGACCTACGTTATACACGGCCGGTGCATGACGTTTAAAACGTCACATGAAGTGGATCATTTTTACACGGTGATTGGTGCAAAGCGGCGCTCCCACCGTTTTTCACCAATCGCTGTGTAAAAATGATCCACTCCATGTGACGTTTGAAACGTCATGCACCGGCCGTGTGTAACGTAGGTCGCGCTGAAACTGACGGCACTCAGCAATGACGCGAGGACGAAGGAAGCAATGACGAAGGAAGGAGATTAAGGCTATGGAGTGGGTCTCATTCGCCAGTACAATCTTGCTCATTGGCCCCGATTCTGAACTCATTCGATATGATTTCAATAGAAAGCGTTGTTGCCATGGAAACAACAAATTCTCCGATAGTGGAATACAGAGTTCAGAACTGGGCATGAATTTAACAAGCAGTATTCTCGTTTATAGGCGATTTTACATTTATGAAGTTTTATTTTCCAGGATTAAATTACTTTTTATAGTCTAAATGAAAGAACATTTTATGCATCGTATTTTAAAACAAGGTGAAGAGATCTTGCTACAATCTTGCTCTTAAAGACCAATTCTGAACTCATTCAATATGATTTCAATGGAATGTGTTGTTGCCAAGGAAATAACAAATTCTTCGATATCAAAATACAGTGTTTTGAATTGGGAATGAATATGTAGGTGATGTGGGGGAAAGCAAGTATGTAAAGCAAGTACCACGAACAGTATTGCTGCAATTTTTCTTTTTGTTGCGTCTAGAAAGTTTGCGAAGAAAAACCAAAATGTGTGGAATAAACGACCGTCTTTATTAACCTCATAAACACAAGATTGAGAATTGTAGAAAAAAAATTATATTGTGCCTTGCACTGAAAAACAAGTACTTAAAACATGATTGCTTTTAGTTGCAGATAGCTCTGTTCTGTACAACGAAAATCCCAGTTTAAATACAAGTCCTTTAAACTGTTGCCATTCATAAAAGAAAATAATAGACGAGTCCAGTCCGAGAAATCTTTCATCTAATAAACCATGCCGATTCAGCAATCAGGAAAATTGGCATCGAAAAGTATAACCATCGAAGTGGGGCGTCGAAACTCTACTGTCATGTGATGTTAGGGTGCTTTTATTCTCAGATCCAGTAGATCGAGTTGGTGAGAATTGTCCATAGTTGAAGCAGCTACAGTGACTGCATGAATGGGTTGCCACCAAGCAACACTAGATACCGGACTTGCTCATTCATTCTCATGACGTCAAAAATAGTGGCTGGCCGCGACCAGCTACCATTTGTGACGTAATGATAATGAATGAGCAATCCCCGTATCTTGTATAGCCCTGGTTGCCACTGGTACTCAACTCTAGAGTAGGTTAAGCTTACGAGAGATTGTTCACAGCAGCAGCAGTTTGAGACGACCCTGGACGAATGGGTTGCCACAACTATAACAAGCAGTATTCGAATTTGTAGGCGATTTTATATTTATGAGTATTTATGGGAATTTTATCCAGCCAATTTGCAAATTTAGTTAAAATTTCACAAAATGACGGAAATGCAGGTATGTGAGAGCTGCACAGAAATCGAATCCGTCACATCTTCATTCGTTATTTTGCTACGCAATCTGCTAGTGAGTACTTTTAAAAGAATGTACACGATTGAAAATTGTTTATTTCACCTAGTAGTTTTAAAATACGATGAATAAAATATTCTTTAAAGCAGACAATAAAAAGTAATTTAATTCGGAAAAATAAAACTTCATAAATGTAAAATCGCCTGCAAACTCGAACACTGCTTGTTAAATTCATGCCCAGTTTCGAAAGCTGTATTCTACTATCAAAGAGTTTGTTGTTTCCATGGCAACAACGCATTCCATTGAAATCATATCGAATGAGTTCAGAATCGGGTCCTAAGAGCAAGATTGTACTGGCGAATGAGACCCACTCCATAGCCTTAATCTCCTTCCTTCGCGTCAATGATGAGTGGTGGCAGTTTCGGCCTCGAATGAGCGCCAACCGCTGTCAGCGCCATCTATTGTTTGAATTTCGAACTAAAATCAAGAATCACAGTAAAAAACTCCTGACATCATACGTAACCCTCCTGCAAGAATTTTTTTAATATCTGCCCCCGTTTGCAAGTTATTGAATTTTAAAATCCATCAGTCATTTGTGGGACATCCGGTATTTAAATAATAATAACAATAATAATGATAATGCTAAGCAAAATAAATAATTACATTAAATTATATACCAGACCATGGTCATACTAATTTACACTATTTACAATCAATGCATTATGCCATATGAACTAAGTACTATGACCATAGTATGGAGCCAGCCTGTCGTAATGAACAACCCTAGGCTTCGAATTTGGTGACTTTCGGATCCGAATTACGACATCGTTCAGTCTGTTTAGGACTGTATAAGGACCCCGTCCCAGTGCGATTGAAGTTTGGGAGAAAGGCACCAAACCTTGTCACCTTCTTTGAATTGATGTCCCGTGGCTTTCGTGTCTTACCTGGTCTTCATCTTCTCTCTCTGTATATTGATCCGCTCTCGAGCCAAGTTGTGTAAGTCTTCAAACCGTGCCTGGAGGTTCTGCACGTATTCCTCTGGCGATGAAGGTGCATCGGGAGGGCGACCAAACAGCAGATCACAAGGTAGACGAAGATCACGACCGAAAAGCAACTGAGACAGGGAATAGCCGGTTGTTTCATAGACGGCGCTGCGATAGGCGAGAAGAAACAAGGGAAGTTTTTGGTCCCAGTCTTGTTGGTTTCTTGAGACTAGCAGTGAGAGGTTGTTGAGGATGGTACGATTAAACCTCTCAACCATGCCATCTGACTGTGGATGTAAAGGCGTCGTCCTAGTTTTGTACATTCCGAGAAGTTGACAGAGACCCGCAATCACAGCACAGACGAAATTTCTCCCCTGGTCAGAATGCATTTCAAGGGAGACTCCATACCGTGATATCCACTGGTGTACCAAGGCATCCGCAACCGTAGAAGCTTCTTGATCAGGGTTATCATAGAGTTCAGGCCATTTTGTGAAATAGTCCACGACAACAAGGAGATATTTGTTGCCATCAGCACTTCTTGGCAGAGGAACTAGGATTTCAAGGGCGATGCGTTCGAAAGGTGCTCCTACATTGTAGAGATGTAGTCTTCCTCGGCTACGTTTCTTTGGTCCTTTCCGAGCTGCACATGCATCGCAAGATTTGCACCATTGTTCGACGTCAGCTCTCGCTTTTACCCAGAAGAGGCGCTCTCGGACTCTGTGTAATGTTTTCATGACTCCAAAATGGCCACTGGTGGGACTGCTATGTAATTCCTTGAGGACCTCTAGGATTCGGAATCGAGGAAGTACCAACTGCCACCGAGATGTCTTCCCATCTTCCGATTCAAATTTTCGAAACAGGACACCATTCCTAACGTGGAGGGAGTTCCAAAGAGCCCAATACTGCTTCGTCGTAGGACTGTAAGTCGAGAGATGTTTTTCCAACTGGGCTTCGTGCTAGAAGATTCTAATAACTGCAAAATTGGTTTGATGTCAGAGTCTGCCATTTGATCTTCTCGAATGTTCTCATCACTCTAGGGATCTGGTGGCGTTGATTGTGAAGTCTTCGTCTGGCGTATTACATATTCGGGATTATAGTTGCTCTCCGCTCTGGAACAATAGCGACAACTTTCGGGACACGGTCTTCTTGATAGGGCATCGGCGTTTCCATGCGATAAGCCTTTGCGATGCCTGAAGTCAAAGTCATATTCCTGGAGTCGTTGTATCCATCTGGCTACTTGGCCCTCTGGGTTCTTAAAATTCATCAGCCATGTTAAGGATGCGTGATGAGTACGAAGGAGAAATTTCCTGCCATAGAGATAGTGATGGAAGCTATGGCTTTCACTATAGCTAATAACTTCTTACGAGTGACGCAATAATTCCGTTCTGGTTTCGATAAACATTTGCTCCAATATACTACGACTCGTTCTTGGCTATCTATTTCTTGGGAAAGTACAGCACCGACACTTTCATGACTGGCATCCGTGTCCACGATGAATTGTTTGTCGGGGTGCGGTTAGGTAAGGACTGGTGAGGTTGTGAGAGCTTCTTTCAGCCGCTGGAAGAAATCCTCGCATTCTTGTGTCCATAGAAAATTCTGCTTGCTTTCAGTGAGCCTATGCAATGGTCTTGCGATGTTGGAGAACCCATGGACAAACTTTCTGTAATAAGTGCACAGTTCCAGAAAGCTTCGCAACTGATGGACATTTTCCAGCGCTTCCAGTTCTTTACTGCGGACACTTTTTCAGGATCTGTTCGAACACCTTCAGCTGAAATGATGTGTCCTAGATAATTTACTTTCCATTAGAAGAACTTGCATTTCAAAGGGTTCAGCTTTAAATTCACTGCTCTTAGCTTCGTTAAGACTTTTCGAATATTTTCTAGATGTTCTTCAAACGTGCGGCCACCAATGATGACGTCATCTAGGTAGATGAGACAAGCTTCAAAAGTCAGGCCTTTTAACACTGTCTCCATGAGGCGCTCGAACGTTGCTGGAGCATTGCAGATCCCGAACGGCATAACCTTAAATTGCCAAAGTCCTTATCCAGTAGTAAATGCGGTCTTCTCTTTGACATCAGGATGGATCTCTACTTGCTAATATCCACTCTTCAAATTCAGTGTGGAAAACCATTTATGTCCTGAAAGAGTATCTAGCGTGCCGTCTATTCTTGGTAGAGGATAGCTGTCCTTCTTCGTGATATCGTGAAGTTTACGATAATCCACACAAAATCTTGTGGAGCCATCTTTCTTTCGGACCAACACGATGGAAGAGGCCCATGGACATGATGACGGTTCGATGATGTCATTATCCTGCATCTCTTGTAAGAGCTTAGAAACCTCTTCTTGTTTTACGAACGGCAAGCGTCTTGGATGCTGCTTAATCAGTGGATGGTTGGCAGTATCAATTCTATGACGTGTCAGAGAAGTGCGACCTATATCACTCTCGTTTTGTGAAAACACATCCTTAAATTCCTGGAACAGTCTTTCTGCGGCATGTATCTGTTCAGGAGATAAATTTTCATTTCGTCCAATTACAGGTGTTAAACTTGTAGGCGACTCCGACAACGTCAAGCTCGGGTCTTTGCAAACACAGGTGACTGGAGCACAGGTTGCAAGCACTTCACCCTTCTGGATAATTCTAGACTTTTCACTTACGTTCTCAATCCTCACGAGTATCACATCTCTCGACAGATCTACCAGCGCTGATGCTATTAGCACTCCTTTTGGGCTCTTCACAGGAAATCCAGTCAAGCCACACTGGAAAATTCTTTCGTTTTCAGTTAATCCAGGTATCATCATTTCGGGCCGAGGAAGGATGATAACATCTGCCTTGGCTGTGATCCGTTGAATAGACCCGGACTCATTTCCAAGTTTGAACATAGTGACATCTTCTTGAGCAGAGCGTAACTCATTATTCTTAAAGTCAAGTGTAAATCCATGCTCTTTTAAAAATTCCAGTCCGAGTATGAAAGGGTCTGAAATATCAGCCACATAGACTGTATGGCGGTAAGCGGCGTTCCCAAACTTTATTTTCAGCGTCATTATTCCATGTATGTCAATCTTATATCCGGTCACGGTTTGAAGGATAACACGTGGCGGGGTCCAGAGTTTTTTTTCAGCCGCTGAGCTAGATCTCTCTGAATGATGGTCACATTGGCTCCTGTATCGATGATCATATTACAGGGCAAATCATTCACACTTCCGACTATAAAAACTCCGTTCTCGCCGCAACTTCTTGCAGAAATTTCACATACTTGAAAATGAGGCTTCTCAAGATCTGGCAACCTCCACCCCGTGAGATGACCATTAATCAGTTTTCCTGCGCTTCCGTTCGCGGGTGAGCTATTATCTTCGGTGCTGGGTCGTCTTGGGCAGTTGATTTGGATATGGCCTTCTCCACCGCATTTCCAGCACTTGATATTTCTGTAAGGTTTGTTGGCCTTTAAGGAGTTCATCTGTCTCATTATGTTCTTTATTTGCTGCTGTAAACGCTCCACAGCTCTATGAGACGTCTCAGGCATATTGGCTGTTCGCACAAAGTGTCGATCTTTCCTTGTAGTTTGCTGGGCTGCCTCGAATTTCAGGGCATAAACTAAAGCCCCTTTTAAGTCACTGAGATCTGCAATCCGGAGTGCTTTCTGGATTTCAGAGCCACGCACACCATCGATAAAATGTTTCAGAGCTAAACTTTCTCTAATTTCAGTCAGACAGTCAGGATAAGCAGGATGTGAAAGTCTCTCGACATCCGTAGCAAGTTCTTACAGGGATTCAGTGGATTTCTGCTGTCGAGATTTGAGCTGGAGTCTGCTATATTCTTTCATGCATTTCTCACCAAAGCGCAATTCTAAGGCACTGACGAGCGTTTCAAAATCCAGCGGTTCATTTGCAGGCAAAGTCTGTAGAACGTCGTCAGCATCAGCTCGTAGAGAAGCAGCTAACTGGAAAGCCTTTGTCTGGAAATCCTATCCATTGGCGTCTGATACGATCCCAAATTGCGTCTTGAAAACTTGCCATGAGGATTTTCCGTCATAGGTCGAGAGTTTAATATAGGCCCGAGGAAGCATATCTTGATACTTCATATCTTCAGAATAGTTTCCGGCAGTTATCTTTTGTTTCATGACTTTTTCCAAATCTTTTTTTACATTCTCTATGCTTTCTTCAACGGTCTTGGCGATCTTTTGAACTTTTTCTTCTACTTCTTGAAATCTTCCTTCAAATTTGTTTTCCACGCAGTCAATTCTTTCATTTAAGGATGTTATTTTATCCTCTATTAATTCTTTCAACTCACCAAAGTTGGTTAACATATCTTTTTTTCATTTCATCATTTTACTCGCCAAGGTTTGTTGACATTTCCTTCATTTCAGCCTGGTTCGCAGTCATTTTCTCATTCATCGCTGACATTTCCTTCTTCATTTCTTCTTTCAACTCGCCAAGGTTGGTTGACATCTCCTTCTTCATTTCAGACTGGTTCGCAGTCATTTTCTCATCCATCGCTCCCAATGTCTCCAATAATTTCCTCAGTTGATCCTCCATTGCTCTGGTAATCGGCATTCAATCCGAACTTCTGACATGCCACCCAAATTTATGGAATCTTAACCATAGAAGAAATAAACAGACCTGAAATTTCTTTGTTAAAAATAATACAAAAAGAAGCCTTTTTAGAACCTGAAGATAAACGCTTGAAATCACTTCAATGTTATGTAGAATCGAATCGGCTTCTTAGAGTCAAGACTCGTATTTTGATGAGAGAATATAAAAGAAATTTCCGATTTCCGGTACTGTTACACTGCTCTCATCCTGTTGTAGAAAAACTTATTCAGACAAAACATCGTAGTTTAAGTCATGCTGGTATCCAGATCTTGATGACTAATTTGGGAGAAGATTTTTGGATTTTGAAATGTAGGAAGACTGTCAGAAAGATAATTAAAAGCTGTGTGCATTGTAAAAGATTTAATTCAAGATCTAAACCTATTATGCAAGCCTCTCTCCCAGAAGATCATGTAAAAGATGCTGTAGTATTTGAGGTTGTAGGAACGTACTATACGGGTACTTTAATTCTTCGAGAAGATCAGAAAACTTGGATAGTTAATTTTGCATATGCTGTCTACAGAGCCACACATTTAGTGATAGCTACATATTTATCGACTGACAACTTCCTTCAAACTTTAAGAAGATTTATAGCACGAAGAGGCAAATCTTCGATAGTATATTCTGACAATGGTAGGGATTTTGCGAGTTCTGAAAACTTGCTTTAGAAAATCGATTGGGATGTTATTTCTGAATATAGCGTATTCCAGAAGATTACTTGGAAGTTTAATCCTCCATCTGCACCATGATAGGGTGGATGGTGGGAACCTTTAATAGTAATAATAAAAGGAATACTTCGAAAGGCCTTAGGACGAAGTTCTGTAAATTTAGAAGAAATGTAAACTGTTATTTGCGAGACTGAAAGTATTGTTTATCAGCGACCTTTAACCTATGTCTCAGAAGAGGTTGACGATGTAACACCACTTACACCTCCTATGTTTTTACAAGACATTAGAGAATCAGATGTACCTGATCTTGACATTTTGGATTCATCGTCTATCGATACGAGACATGCCTATAGACAGCGAGTCAAACAAGATTTACGAAAACGGCTCCAAACCAAATATCTGGGATTTTTAAGACAATACTCGAAATTTGACAAAAATCAGAGACCTACCCAGATTGGAGATGTTGTTCTAGTGTCCAGTGAGAACGTCAAGAAATTAAAATGGCCATTAGCCAAAGTTATTGATTGAACTTTATCTTTCGAACGATGGACACATACGATTGGTTAGGGTAAAAATGAAAGGAAGGGAATGTGTCTACGTCCAGTGCTCAGATTGATTCCTCTAGAAGTAACTCATGAGACACAAATTAAGCTACATTCTACAGTACGAGACTCAATATTTCCCGAACAGACTGTTCAACCGAACGTTAACGAAATTTCTTTAGATTATGTTCCCACTAAACTAATCATCTAACTGTTCTTTAGATCCTGTGACTAGTAAGTCGATGATTCATCACACTGCTAAAGACTGCGTATTAGAGACTGAATCTACAGAACCAATTTCCCAAAGGACTGTTAGTGACTCTCCTGTAGTGACTGTTCCTTAAAAACGATCCAGATACGGTCGCGTATTGACATCGAAACTCAAAGGTGGGAGTGTGTTGCGTTCACTGCTGCTTCCATGGTCTTTCATTTATTTGTAATCGTTTTGATTTACGCCTTACGCAGACTATAGTTTTTGTTTTCGTCGACAAACAATTTGTTAGAATTCTATAAGAACCTGGAATGTGACTACGGAATGTTTACATATTTATGGTTGATCTAAAAGATATGCGCAAATATTGTGTTTTGTATTTGTGGTGCTGTTTTAATATAGGTTTGTGTCATCTATCTGACTCTTGTGAATATTGACTGATTCGAATTTACATTTTCCCGAATATGTTTAAGTAAATTAATTTCCGAACAACAACAACAATAAAAGAGGTAAGCCTCATTACAAAATCTCTTATATATTATTGATAGCATGTTTTAAACGAATGGATACTGATATTAAACTATCAGTATTATTAACATAGAAGATAGGAAATTTCCATTAAGTTCAAGATTCAATATTAATACTTAAATATTTGAAAATATTGTAAACAGTTCGACGGACGCAAATCTTATTATTAGCATTCCTACCCACTCGTCAATAGAAGATTTTATTTTTCGCATGTACAAATTAGAAATAATTCTTTGGTGTTGAAATAAAATGTTTTGGTTTAGGATATTACCATATGCATGCACTCCTTGGAACTTCCAAGGAATCTGGTACCACTATTTTAGATTAGGACATTTCTATTTAATGTTTGAATCGCACAATTTGCAATCACCTTATTTAATCATATAGTTTGTAATTTTTTTTTCGATTAAATAAAGGGAAATATTCTTTAAAAAAATTGTGGTAAAAATGTATTCCTCCTATTTATTATGTTATTATTATTATCATCTTTTCTGTGTATTTTAAATGAAATGAGTGAAATGCATGTGTAAATGTATGTAATACGTGTATTTTAAATAAAATGAGTGAAAGATTTATATTTTAAATAAAATTAATTCAATACGAATAACGGTAATGGTAACAAAAGTTGGCGATTTATCACTTGCGAAAGTTTATCACGGGCGCGAGTTTATCACTTGCGTCCGTACGATTGCGAAGTAGAGAAAAATCTTTACAAAAAATGAACAATCTTGGTACCCGTATTTCGTGTTTCATTTCGTAAAAGTTAGATCTCCTGAATCTACGGAAAATCTCACCTGCAGTGATACTAATATGAATGAAATGAAACTGCGCATTGATAGTTTGAAATACATAAAAAAAACAAGTGGGTAAGTGTGATCGAATATCGCACAAAGAGTTTCGTTTAATATTCTTTTCAAAACACTTTATCCTTTCTTTAATAAATCCAAATAAATTGCATTTTCAAAGAAAAAAAAAAGCCATGTTTTTATAAAGTAAAAATTTACCGGACTATTTTTCTCGTTTTTTCGAATATCTGAATCGGCCTAGTATCGGGCGAATCCCGCTATTATACTCTGTCATACCGATATCTGTCAGGTGGACTAAATGCGATATTAATAAAAAAAACAATTTCGAAATTAAACATGCTGTATAGAATGAAAAGTGTTAAAATATGCCAATAATTCCATAATCAGGTTTTTATCATGATTCAATACGTTTCTCAAACTCATATGACGTTATAATCACGTGCTGACGTCATATCTACTTCCTTTCTCTATTACTCATATTGATACCCTCTTTGTATTATTCTCAAACATTTGAAAAAAGTCCGTTAAACTTCCAATATGACGTCAGATTAATTTTCTTTTTAATTCTCTAATGACGTCATATTAACCTGCTTTCGGTACTTACACATACTCATACTCCTTGTATTATTGAGAAATGTTTGAAAATTTCCATTTTGTTACCAATATGACGTCATATTAATCTTTTTTTTATTTGGTGAAATTTTTTAGTTCATTTTCATTTTTCACGTGGAAATCTTTAAACAGAAATTTAATTTTTGTAGAAATAATTTTATTGTGGATTTTTAATTGTTGGCAACTGCTATAACAAAAAATGTTTAAATTTAATAGGAAAAGGCTGTTAGATTTTTGTTTTTTTATCTCTCTATGTGTTAGGAAATTTTGAAGGTAGCCAGTAGCTATAGCGCGTTCTAAAGTAATTAGATTATATAAATAAACAATTGTAATTTAGCAGCAAAAGATAGGTAAGATATTTGCTTACCTCCTTTTTTCAGCAATCATCCTCATTGTACCGCTAGGCCAGGTCCTTAAGGGTCTTCTAATTTAAATTTTCTAACTAATTCTTCAATTTTAATTTTTTGATTTAGTTTATATCCTTCGTTTGTTTTTTCGACTTTAATTCCTAGGTAGTAGTTTAACTGACCTAAATCTTTTAGTTCATATTCTATCTTAAGTTTCTGTATAATTTCTTTAATTTCACTTTCTTTTGCAGGTATCAAAATATCGTCTACATAAACGATAATATGTGCTTTACTGTTTTTAGTATTACGTATGAATAAACACGTGTCTGAAGTTGATTGTTTGAAATTTAACTTTTCTAATGATTCTGAAATTTTTGTGCTGAAATTTTGCCTGTTTTAGGCCGTATATAGCCTTATTTAATTTGCACACCTTGTTTTCTTGATTTTGTTTGATATAGCCTTCCGGCTGAGAGATGTATATATCCTCTTCTAAATTTCCATACAAAAATGCAGTTTTAATATCTACATGATTTATGTTTAGTTTATGATAGGCGGCGGCTGCTAAAAAGGTTCTTATGGTTGTATGTGAAACCACCGGAGCAAAAGTTTCATAATAATCAATACCAAAATTTTGCGAATAGCCTTTGGCTACTAATCTCGCTTTGTATTTTTGAATTTTTCCTTTATCGTCTAATTTTGTTTTGAAAAGCCATTTCGGACAATTTCTATTATTTTTGTATTTGGCGGGGGGTCAACTAATGTCCAAGTTTTATTTTGGTTGTGAGATTCTATCTCCTCCTGTGTCGCTTTGATCCAGTTTTCTTTTTCTACTGGGTTTTCCATGTTTATTATTTCCTGCCAATTTTTAGGTTCATTAACTTGTTCATCTTTAACCATATAAATTAGTCTATCTGGGGGAACCCCTTTATTTACTCTATCTGATCTTCTCGGTTCGGTTTGATTTAGTTCAGATTCATTCTGTGTATCACTTTCATTTGAAATTTCGATTTTTATCAGATTTGGGTTTTCTGACTTTTCGTTTTCGGTACTAGTGTTTTCATCTATATTTAGTTCTAGCCTTTTTTCTTTATTTGAATTTTTCGGATAGTTTTCTATAAACTTCACTGTTCTGGCTATAGTGATATCTTTGCCGCTTGTGTATATACGATATCCTTTGGAATAATTATCGTATCCCACAAAGATCCCTTCTACTGCTTTATTATCTAATTTCTGACTTTTTGGCTTGTTAATATATGCATAAGCTTTGCAGCCAAAAACTCTTAGGTATTTTAGATTTGGTCTTCTGTTTGACCATAACTCATATGGAGTTTTTCGTTGGCTTTAGTCGGCAGTCGATTTTGTAGGTGATTTGCGGTGCAGATTGCCTCTCCCCAAAAATGTAATGGTAAATTAGAGTCATTTAACAATGTTCTTGTCATTTCAATTAGAGATCTAACTTGCGTTCAGCAATACCATTCTGACTTGGGGAATATGGTACTGTTAGCAGTCGCTTAATTCCATTTTCCTTTAGAAAATTATCTATATTAGAATTTTTAAATTTTTTCCCATTATCAGTTCTGAGTTCTGTAGGCTTTTTGCCAAATTTATTGTTGACTAGAGCTACGTATTCCTTTAATTTTTCAAATACCACTTTTATTTTGTAGGAGATGTAATATCGTAAATCTAGAGTAATCATCTATGAAAGTTAAAAAATAATTTTTCCCACCTATGGTTGGAGTTTGAATAGGACCACACACGTCGGAATGGACCAATTGCAGAATTTTAATTGCTCTAAATTCCGTTTTCTTTGGGTAAGGAGCGTCAGTTATTTTTGCTTTGATGCAAGGCTCACATTCGGTACTATGTGAACAATTATTTATGTTTATTCCGCATGCTAATTCCTTCGTCATTAATTCTTTAATCGACGCGACATTTTTATGCCCTAATCTTCTATGCCATAATTCTATGCAATTTTTATTTTTGCAATTAGTTATCATGTTTACGAAATTTTCATCTGTGGTTATGTTTGTTTGCTGAATTTCGTATAAATTGTTTTTTCTACTTCCTTCTAAGCGAATTAATCCTTCATATTCTAGAAAACATTTGTTGTCTTCAAACGTTAATTTGCATCCGTTTTTCGTAGCTTTAGCTACCGAAAATAAATTCGTTTCAATTTCGGGTACTAGTAGAACATCTTTTAATGTAATGTTGTGTGTTTTTCCGTCTGAGGTTATCGTGGTAATGTTTACATTACCTGACCCGTAGGATTTTAGTTTATTGCCGTTGGCAATTACGACGTTAGATTGTTCTTTATTTATAAATTCAGAAAATAAGTTTTTATCATTTGATATATGGCAGGACGAGCCAAAATCTATGATCCATGCTTTATTTTTCGATTTGTTAGTTAAAAATGCGCAATTTTTCTTTTCTTCGGTTCCAAGATAAGCTGTGCTTTTATTGTTCGGTTTATTTGAGTCCGCGCTTCTAAACTTATTTTCGTCTTTTTGAAACACTAATGAAGAAGAGAAATGTTTTTTGTTGTTTTGTTTAAAGTTATTTGTTTTATTTCTGTTGTGCCAGCAATTAACTGTATTATGATTTTTCATACGACAAATCGTGCAATATTTTTCTTCTTTTTTAAAAACCGTGGGTTTAAATTTTCTTTCGGCTCTAAAAGCTTTGTTGGAATTATCAATGGTATTTGAATGTTCGTTTCTTTTATTGAATTCATCCGTTAATTTGCTCTTTATAAACTCTGGAGTTAATTCGTCTTCGTGCCTGGCTTCTAATGCGGTTATGAGGGTGTCATAAGAAGGTGGCAAAGAGCAGAGCAATAATGCTGACATATGATTTGTTTTAATTTTTTCGCCTATGGCTGATAACTTATCTATTATTTCTAATATCTTTGTTATGTGCGTTATCATGTTCAGGGCTGCGGAGTCGGAGTCGGAGTCAGGCCCATTTTTGGGCAAAAGAGTCGGAGTCGGAGTCGGAGGCAGGCTCATTTTAGGACAAAAGAGTCGGAGTCGGAGTCACTAAAATACAGGCCGACTCCGACTCCAGCTTGTTTTTTAGACATTTTGAAGTGAAATTAAACCAACTCCGTGTAATTTTAAATTTATAAACCGAATTATTATTTTTATTTTTGGACTATATATATCAGGCAACCCAGGTTAAACAGACCCAATATACTATGATTGAAACCTCTGGTTGATATTTTATGTTTAGTATATAGTCCTTTCTCTCGTTCTTTTGGGGATTGGCAGAACTCGAGATAATGCAAAAATTGGAAATATTTGCTATTTTTGGAGTTTACAGAACGCAAAATATCATTATAATAGAAACATATCAGCATAATATATGTTGTTTGGATTCAACTGATAGATCTTTGTGTGTGTTGTTTAAAGTAAATTTTGGAGATTTATTAGATTTCAACTGTTGTTTCTGTCTAAATAGCTTCAAAAACTTTTCGATTGAAATTTACATTACATGCATATATATTATACATACAGTTTTTGCACAGTTTTGACGTAATTAAATTATACCACATGTAAAATTTAATGCGCATTGTGTTTTTGTGTGAATGTGCATAGAGTATCTAACCAGAGTATCGACCAGTCTTGACCAGAGTCGATTAATGCAGGGGCAAAGTTCCACACACATTTTATAAGAGTATTTATGCTTATTTTTAAAAAATAATTTGCATTTAAAAAAGGTGAAACTTTTTATACTGATTTACCAATACTGTTGCAAGTTTGCCTCTGCAGTAATCGTATGCTTCAAGGTCAAACAAGAATGTGCCAGTAAGTTGCAGTGTTGCCAGATTTTTTTTTCTGATTGCTTGATTGCTGCCACTTTCTTTAAATAGTAATTTTTCCTTTATTTAATAACAAATTTAATAAAGCAACTATTACTGTTTCAAAACAAATGATACCAATGAAGCAATCTGAATAATGGGAATCCACAGGCAATACTTGTACTTTAGCTGTCCCGGAGTCGGAGTCAGAGTCGGAGTCGGAGTCGGATCCTTTAAAATTTCAGGAGTCAGAGTCGGAGTCGGAGTCGGATCCTTTAAAATTTCAGGAGTCGGAGTCGGAGTTGGAGTCGGTCATTTTTCCACCGACTCCGCAGCCCTGATCATGTTGCCTCCTTCTGATAATTTTGTTCCGTAAAGTTTCCTAAGTAGGAAGAGTTTTCTGGAGAGATTCGATCTCTCATGGATGTTTTTTAGCGTATTCCATGTGTCCCGTGCATTTAGTAAATACTTAATATGTATGATTTGGTTGTCCTCAATACTTAAATTAATAAGAGCCCTTGCTTTTTTATCTTTTTTCAACCAATCGGGCGTCATTGGATTAGGTGGGTCGTCTGTGACGACTTCAAAGAGCTCTTCTCTTATTAAGAGCATTTCCACCTTAAATTTCCAATTTGCATAGTTACTTGAATTTAATTTTTCAATTATACTACCTTCTTTGAAGGTTGCCATTTTTCTATTTTAGAATATATTTAAAATTAATTAATTTTATTTTAAGTATTCGAGGATTCAAGGACACTATTTTTATTTTTATTTTTATTTTTACCCTTTATATACTTTAGAATACTCTCCGTCGCCTAATCTTGTTAGGAAATTTTGAAGGTAGCCAGTAGCTATAGCGCGTTATAAAGTAATTAGATTACATAAATAAACAATTGTAATTTAGCAGCAAAAGATAGGTAAGATATTTGCTTACCTCCTTTTTCAGCAATCATCCTCTTTGTACCACTAGGCCAGGTCCTTAAGATAATCCTATTTGATGATTCATATCCATAATGGGTTCGATGCACATTATTATAAATATTGTATCCATTGTTTTGAATTATCCATTATATGTGGCACACACTATGGTTTAAATCCTTGGTGATTCACTATCTGAATTTGAAATGTGAAAATATTGTTAATTAATAAAACATTATTTATTATACAGTTTAAAGTATTTAATTTACATTTCTTATATTTAATAGTTACATAATTTTAATTTTAAACATTAGTTAAATTTAACTTAATTTAAGGGAGAACGAAATTATATTTTCGTTTCCAAAACGCGAGAAAAGCTTCTGTCAAAGTTCTATATAGCAGAAAAGAAAAAAGTCTTATAATCCCTTTCAGGTGATGTCATCTTTTAGTTCTTTGATTGGTTAGGAATGACGCAAAGTCAAATCAAGTCATTCAGAACAAAATTCTGTTTCTTACTTCCTTGTTCAGTTCAAGAGTTTGTAAAAACCTCTTCATATTGCATCATGGATTTCATTTCCTCTTTGAAATTGAGTTGAGTACTTTTTATCTTGATGAGCTTAAATGAAGTAAATAAGCTGTCATAGAAAATCAATTTGCGGAGATTATTTTCATGATACATTACCAACACTATGTCTATATTAAAATAATACGATTTTTTTTTAAATTTTATGATTTTCAGCTTGACAGTAGGTATTCAGCTGTGAGTACACAAAATTTCAAGTCTGTGAGTTATACAGTTTCTGAGAACCGGCTCTGTGACGGACAGACAGAGAAACGGGACGAATAGGGTTTCGTGGGATGAACGAAACCCTAATAAAAATCCTTCATGCATCTGATCGCCAGATTTTGCTTTAATACCTTAATAATATTTCCATTTTTTATCTTCTCCGTTTTCTTTTTTTTTTTATCTCAATCTTTAAGCTTAACCATTCTATATGCACGCTAAATGTTTTCTCACGAGCGCGCGAGCATCGTATTTTTCTTATGACACAAGTTTTTAATTTTGTCACGCTGTTACGAATTCAACATATTTCACAATAATAATGAAATAGATAATTTAGGCAAGCAGTTATACACATTAACATAGAAAATTAAATTTTAATAATACTTACTCGCGGAATAAAATATCCATTGGTGGGGCACGACCCCACCAATATTTTGTATAATAAAAAATAATCGATACATATTTAATAATCAAAATATTTAAAAAAAAATATATATATATATATATATATATATATTACTTACTAAAACATAGTGCAAAGAAAATGTCATTTAAATGTCTTCACTCTAGCTCTTTCCACTGTCAACAACTTTCTTTTTTTTTCCCTCCAGATGCAATAAATCACTGGGTACTAAATTTGACGATTTACTGTTTTCTGAGGGCAAAAATTCCCGTGCATTTTTGCAATAAATGGGCACATAGCAATTTACCTGTAATGTGAATAATAAAGAAGAACGGAAATTTGACGATATTTGCATTTTTATTGCTGATTATGTGACTAATTTTTAAATCACACGATCTTTTTATCTTTTTAGTACTTTCTTTAGAAGTAACCATATGATAATCTTAAACTATTGAACCAAGGAAGTGTCTTATGTTGATAACCTATTACGAATGCCTTATTCAACAATGAGTAGCTGCATGAAAAGCACGTATTATTATATCTTACTATCAAATAATTAGATAATTAATTCTATGTATGATTTATACGCTGATTTATGAGTTATTTAATTTTCCAATCAAATATTTTTTTATTAGAGTAAGTTAAATGGTAGTAATGATAATTAATGGTATAGTTAATATCGTAGTTAATTAGAAATATGCAGAAGTTGATTACTTGGAAAAATAACTAATTTTATCTGCTTAAAAGTGAAATTATTATTTTTTCATTTTAGTGTTAAATAATTTGTTTGCTGTAAATAATATTTGCGAAAACCACATTTGTTATGGCAAGCCGGGTCTCACCATTGAAGAATCGGCACGAGCCGCCACTGCATACAAAGAAAAATAAAAAAAATCTTCACGTGTTTCTTCTGGATCGTCGTGAAATACATATTGGATATCTTTTCATTTTTCCAGTTTTGGCAAAAATTATACTAAATATTTTTCGTGTGACCATGTGAAACAAAACAAAAAATAATGACTCAGCGTAAAACTTATCAATTGCATCATTGCAGAAATAAATCTTTAAAACTTAAATAATTAGTTAATTTTTTTGCTATAGCGCACGTGCAAAATAAATTTATCAAAGACACAAAAAACTGCATAGGAAATCGGTGAAACCGTTTTTAATCCAAAGTCGAAAGCTCATTTGAAGAATAACAATGGCCTTCAGACAGTTTCAGGGCGCGTATCGAAGAACAATTTAAGAAATATGACTTGGTGTCGTAAAATTTACATGCATTCGAAATCGATATAAGATTTTGAAATAGCTAATTTTATTATTATTATTACTATTATTATTATTATCTCTGCTTTTAACTAACTGAACTAATTTTCTATTTCAGAGCATCGAGTTATTTAGTTACATCGGTGGTTATTTAGGGATGTGGCTCGGATGGTCTTTGGTAGCTATATTCGATTTCTTTGAAATTTTGGTCAGAATTTTAAAGTATCCATTCAAGATGAATAGAAGAAAATTAAACATAAAGAAACGAAGGAATTCGATACAAGCATTTGTTACAAAGGATTTCGGTCATTATTATTACTGATTAAACATCCTCATCCACAGAGGATAAAGTGTGTTCTAAATTAAGAATTTTCACTTTTTATTGTAAAGCTTTATAAGTTGTGACGGGTACGATGTAAGCACTATTTTCATGTATCATACACTGTATGTTTTGAATAAAGACAGAAAAATGTAACCAATAAAGTTTTTGTTAAAAATATCTATGTAAATTCCATAATAAAAAGGTACTTCAAAATGCTCCACGCGTATTCCAGATCATCAAAATAGAAAAAAAAATTAAAGAAAAAGAAGAGACAGAAGAAAAGTTTGTTTTTTGAATATAAGTGCAATTCATATTAAGTACAGATGTTTGTGTATTATTTTTTTTTATTAAAATGATTATTTTAAAAATTATAAAAATATTTTCTGGGAATGGAGCCACTTTATAGAAGTCTATGTTGAAGTACATCTATTCATAATTCTGGCATTTATCTTTTATTTTTAAAATAGACACCCAGTCTTTTGATAAATAAAAAAAGAAAACTGCTCAGTTAAACTGAGGGCATTGAGCTCACAGGCTATTCACACTAATTGTATATTATACTCTTATTTCAAAGAATTTGAAATATGCCCCTCAAAAAGTAAAGAAATCAACAATATATTAAGGGGGGGGTCATCCCCCGTTACCCCCCCCCTCATAGTTAACTAATGAACTCCTTAAACTAATCAGGGGTCTCTAATTACAATGAATATATATACAAAATTTGAAGAAAGTCGGATAATTCTGCATGAAAAACCCATTTATCTGAATTAAGGGGGGGATTAGCCCCCCTTTCCCCTTTATACTTAACCAATGAACCCTCAAAACTATTCAAAGAAGCGCATTATCACAATGAACCTATATACAAAATTTGAAGAAAATCGGGTAATTCTGCATGAAAAACTCATTTATCTAAATTAGGGGGGGTTATCCACCCTCCTTTTCACCCTTTATACTTAACCAATGAACCCACAAAACTATTGACAGAAGCGCATTATCAAAATGAACCTATATACAAAATTTGAAGAAAATGGGATAATTCTGCATGAAAAACCCATTTATCTAAATTATGGGGGAGTTAGCCCCCCATTTTCCCCCTTTATGCTTAACCAATGAACCTCTAAAACTAATCAGGGAAGCGCCTTATCACAAGGAACCTATAAACAAAATTTAAAGTAAAACGGTTTGTTCTATTAAGAGTTATCGCGTTACGTACATACATACATACAGCACTGGCGGGCACTCTCAGGCTTTGATAGCCTGTGAGCTAATAAAAAGTATACTAACTAGTAAGTTTCATTTCTTTGAACGATGACTATCATTAGTTATGACGAAAAATGTTTTTGTTTCTTAGCAATTGTCAAGCAGTGCAGTCAGAATAGTGAATTGCGTAACTAAATAAATACACTGCAAAATAAAATAGTTGATTTTACAGTATAATAAAGGCACCCCAGCTGCCAGTATTATACCATTAAATTAACAGCAATAAACAGTAAAAAAAAAAACAGTAATACACTACCGCGCATGCGCGGTGTGAATGGGTCCAAAATGTGAAAGCACTCTGAAACAAATACAGCTCTAATGGTCCACATTGGTGTCACGTGACCTGTAAAAGTGACTCACTGCTACGTCGATATGTCCCATTTTGTGAAAAGTTTGAAGTGGCGTTCTTTTTTTGTCGTCTTGTGACGCATGACTCAATAATTCATAACGATGAGTATACTGTAAAATATGAAGTGGCAATCACCTGACAGTCTGGTCACTGTTGGTATTGAGACAATTGTGGCCATTTGTGACATCACATTGACCGCGGTTGCACCATTAAAGTAATTTCTGATTTTTTATTTTTTTTTTACTCATTTACAATCATAGAAATGAAAAATGTGTTTCTTCAAATATGTCATTTACCTATAAGTGGTAACACTATCTTGAACAACGAGACACAAATTAGTTTTTTTAGTCCAAAAACTAGTAAAAAAGTCCTTCCGACCTGTACCGGGAGGAAAAGGTAGCTTTCCTATATCTTCCTTTTAAAATTTTAGCTAATGTTACTCGAAACAGCAAGCTAAAATGCAAAGAACCCAATTACAGAGCATTCGTTAATACTGAATTTGAATAAGAAATTTGCCAAATTAGTCAACTATAGCCAAGTTGGCTTCATTTATGAAGACTTATTTCGGTCGCCAAATTTGGCGATCTTTCGCCAAATGTTGCCAAGTTTGGCGAGAATTTGGCGCTAACGGAATTGAATATTATAGTTTTATGCGTATGATTGGGAAAATGATTACAACAGTGAAAGATAATAATTTGCGAGAAGTCGCGTTCACTAAAACTAATAAATTAATCATTGGATGTTTGTAATGCTCTATCTTGTTTCAAAATGTCTGCCACCCTAGAATTTCAAACAGCTGTATCTCAGCCGTTTTTAAAGATAGCGGTAAAACAAAAAATACTCCGGAATCCTTGTATCTAGGCCTAACACTTAAGCAAAAAATAAATTTGAATTTTTAACTTTTTTGTATATATATTTTAGTTTTAAATTTTTAAATGTCCAACATCTTGAAACAAAATGGCGGACCAAGCTGGCCAACGAACTCGGTCGAGACACTAGTGACCTTAATACAACCAAAAAGTTTCATCAAAATCGATTCATAAATACGGGCGTTATCGTATGACATAGATCATATATATACATATATATATATATATATATATATATATATATATATATATAAATCAACATTTGAACGGAGGGTGGTTTTGGGGTCTAGGGGTCATGATCTTTGAAAATATATCGAAAGTTTCCGGAATTGCTTTCCTCCGAACGGCTACAATAGGTAGCTTTCAATACAAAAAAGTATAAAGCTACCTATTGCAGCCGTTCGGAGGAAAGCAGTTTCCGAAAATTTCGATATATTTTCACCGATCATGACCCCCAGACCACAAAACCACCCTTCGTTCAAATGTTGATTTATATACAGGGTGTACCTAAACTCATGGTACATACGCTAGGGGGTGATAGAACACATCAAGACGAGTAATAGTAAATAGGAAACCAAGGGTCCCAAACGTGTTCCAAAGGAGATAGGCGCCATCAAAGTTTAGGGTCCCAAATTGCAAATGATGATAAAAAAGTCCTTCCGGCCTGTACCGGGAGGAAAAGGTAGCTTTCCTATATCTTCCTTTTAAAATTTTAACTAATGTTACTCGAAAACAGCAAGCTAAAATGCAAAGAAACCGTTCACAAAATATTCGTTAATACTGAATTTGAATAAGAAATTCGCCAAATTATTGAGCAATAGCCAAATTGGCTTCATTTATCATACATTCTAATACGATCAAATCTTGTGTGTGGTTATATATATATATATGCAAATTTTATCTTAAAAACGGCTCTAACGATTTTGACGAAATTTTGTATCCTACCGTTTTGGGACACCAGAAAACCATTGAGCTAGGTCACATGTTCGAGAAAATTCGATTAGTGGGTCATTTTGGGTCATTTTGGGTCATGGTCAAGCTAAAAGTATCTAAAAAACGGTTCAAACTATTTTGACGAAAATTTGTATCCGACTATTTTCGGGCACGAGAAGACTATTGGGCTGGGTCACATGTTCGAGAACTTTCGATTAGTGGATCATTTTTGGGTCAAAGCGGGTCAAATTAATTTTATCTAAAAAACGGCTCTAACGATTTTGATTAAATTTTGTATCCTACGAGTTTCGGGCACGCGAAAATCATTGGGCTAGGTCACATGTTCGAGAAAATTCGATTAGTGGGTCATTTCTGGGTCATTGTGGGTCAAGATTGCAATATTGAAAGATTGTGGCTCAATTTACACTAAATTTTGCATCCTATGGTTTTCGGGCACGAGAAAACTGTTGGGCTAAGTCATATGCTCGAGAAAATTCAATTAGTGGGTCATTTTGGTCATGGGTCATGATATTTGAACTCAAATTTAATTTTGACCGAGCATAACTCGGTCTTTCCTGCTCGTGAAGACTTATTTTGGTCGCCAAATTTGGCGATATTTCGCCAAATGTCGCCAATTTTGGCGAGAATTTGGCGCTAATGGATATGAATATATAGTTTTATGCGTATGATTGGGAAAATTATTACAACAATGAAAGAAAATAATTTGCGAGTAATCGCGTTAATGTGCTGTTTTGTTTCAAAATGTCAGCCATCCTAGAATTTCAAACTGCTCTATCTCAGCCATTTTTTAAGATAGAGGTAAACCAAAAAATGCTCTGGAATCCGTGTATCAAGGCCTAACACATAATTAAAAAATAAATTTGAGTTTTTAACTTTTTTGTATATTTATGTTAGTTTAAAATTTTTAAGTGGCCGCCATCTTTAAACAAAATGGCGGACCAAGCTGGCCAACGAACTCGGTCGAGACATTGGTGAGCTTAATACACACAATGAGTTTCATCAAAATTAATTTATAAATACGAGCGTTATCGTATGACATAGATCAGATATATATATATATATATATATATATATATAAATTAATATTTGAACGGAGGGTGGTTTTGAGGTCTGGGGGACATGATCGGTGAAAATATACCAAAATTTTCTGGAATTGCTTTCCTACGAACAGCTGCAATAGGTAGCTTTATACTTTTTTGTATTGAAAGCTACCTAAAAGGGAAAAATGGGTTGATTTATTTGCGGTTTTCGCTAAAATCATTCTTTAAATTAGTATTTTCTAAAGAAAAAGTTTTAAAGAGAAAGTTATAAAAATGCCGGTAGAGGGCGCTCTAGTCTTTGGAGTACCGAATAACTACTTTTTACCGGTTTTTTTAACACTGTGAAAGGTTTTCCAAGGCTTAGACCTTAACTTAAATTTTGTGTGCACAAGTGAAATCATCGGGAGTGGGTAAGTGGAGCAAATTTAACTGTGTTCATGGGGTTGATTTTTGAACGATCGTATGTAAAGAGCAAAATAATAAGTGATGAAGCAAACTTTAAGAGGTGATAATACACATCAAAACAAACAACATTCACGAAGTAATGCATGATTTTAATTCAAACGCAAACGTGTTAGAGCATGTTCAAACTAGATACATGCAACCGCTATAGCTTGTAAAATCCCCCTTTCTGTTGTTTTGATTGGCGAGATTAGGCGTCGCCAATAATAATTATTGTAACCCTTTATTTTGTTGTTTTTCAGTTTTAATTCTGATTTAGATGTGATGTAATTTTGAACCGAGTTCTCGGCGGTATATCCGAGTTTCTGAACCAGGCTTTTGCTTGGTAATCTATATATTTAAAACGCTAAGCGATTTCTTTCGACAATCCGTGAGAACAAACTACTGCATCAAATTACACCATTCTTTTTTTAAATAAAAGATATTTGGACACAGATTTGTTATCGTGTATTCGTTTGTTCGAAAATTTAATTAATTAGCCGTAATTTTCAATTAAACTTTTACTTCTGCTTATGACGTCATAAAGTCGGCAACTCCCACTGTTGCGAGGAATAGAGTTTATTCTCTGAACTCCGTGGTTCGCCAATCTTTTGACATTAGCTAATATCAACTAGGTAATATTTTAACATTGTAATATAAAATCTTAAAAAAAACTTACTTAAAATTAGCTAGAATATAATCATAATAAAATATCTAAACATAAACATATCAATATGAATAACAAATCTCACGTAAAATGTTGCAATTTAAATGATTCCAATTGAAACAAGATTTGGAGAGTTACCCCTGACGCCCAGCTAACATAAAAGTACCTATTTTATTTTATTTATTTACACACATATTCAATTTTATTATAAAACACCAGGTTGCCATACAAAGCAAAAATCGTCATTTAGGCGCCAAAAATAAAACCCCAGTGCGTCTGCGATATCCGCACCGATTTAATCAAAATTGTTTTGGTTGCACCGCATATTGCAAAATTAATTAAATCCATGATTATTGTTTCTTTCTCAGATTATAAATAAGAAAATTTTGCACAGATGACATATACGCACCACATTGGCGCGATTTTTTTACCCCGCCAATTTGGCGAAAACTTTGTTTTTGAATATTAGTTACAAATAGCATGGAATAATAGCACGTGATTTTTTATTTCTATATAAAAAATAAAGTAACGTAATAAATGAAATAGCTTCTATTATTTAAAAAAAGGAAATAAAAATAAATAAAGGATAGTTTGATATAAATAAATATTGATATACATAATAAAAACAATTTATAGAATTAAAATAAAAAATAAAAGTAAATCAACCACAATATAAACAAAATAACCGGGTTACCATGTGAGGCATAAAATTACCATTTTGTTGCAATCGCGCCAATGTGGTGCGTATACGATATCTGTGCCGAAAATTTAATGCTTAACGAAATTCAATTATTTGATAGATCGCAAATGTTGGTACTTTTCCGTTATGCGGACACCATGCCATACATGTAAATGTATGTAAATATATGCTTGGCGACAATGGTGTCCGTATAATGGAAAAGTACCCGAATTTTTCTTAATTCGGTCTATACCAAAAACAAACATTTTACAGGTAACAGGAAAATCGCCAAAAATGACAGCTTCATCAGCAGTTGTGACAGCAAAATTGTATAAAATCTAATAATCTTTATTTTACAACGTTTATGCGAAACACCACAGAGAACGCACGCTATTTTTATATAAGTAGGGGATATTTAAAAGAATAAGAGAACTAACAACCTTCAATAATATAATGCATGAAAAAGTAAACAAATAAGTGATTCAGCAAATCTTAAAAATATGTATTTCTGGTACTTCTCTAATATCACGTCGACCACTTTTCATCGCAAAAAAACTATCGCAAACTGTAAAATTAAACGCCAAAACTGCAGTCCCATTTTCTTGATGTCAAAAGCATTATACGTGTTCGTTATGTCATCAAGTGGTTTTTAATTCGACATTTGCGTGTATTTTTAATTATGTTTTACTGATTTATTAGTTATTTCATTAATTAAAATAATAATTGTGTCCTTAAATTCTTATATTTTATTTTATTTAATTATTTTGATATTCCAATGCCAACGTTCTCCCGTTTATTTGGCGTTACAGTTTGGCGATAGTTTTTTGTTATGAAAAGTGGTCGACGGGATAATATTCAGGTACTTCTTCATTATCCCGTCGAAATTCCGTTCATTATCCAGTCGTCCCATTAAGAAAAAAAAAACTATATCCAAATTAGGTACTTTTCAATTAGCCGGCACCAGTAAAAATAAAATAAAATAAACTTTTACTTTTGCGTATGACGTCATAAAGTCGGCAATAACTCCCACTGTGGCAAGGCACAGAGTAACGAGAAACTCTGTGGTTGCGAGGATAAAAGAAAAATAATAAATATTAAAAGCACGGGGCTTTTAGGCCGAATTTTTAAATTTGCAAGTTAAATTTCGGTGAAAATATTTATGCGCGTATTTTATAGGCGAATAATAATTCATATTTATTGTGACGTCATCGGAATATTGTCCATTGGGTTTATTTTATCATTATGCATTATAACTTTCTTGATGCCGTTTTTTCATTGCAATTAAATACAAAATATATTTATTTTGTATACATGGTGTTTAAACATAAAAGTAACCTATACAATGCACGTGTGAAAAGTTTGCGCCGGTGAAAATGACGTTATACTTAGCTTGGAATGCATTTTAACATTGATAAAACTAAAAAGAAAAATTGATTGTGTCAACATGACGTAATTGATTTAAAAATTTTTAATTTTAAAGGTCAGAATTGGAGCTTTTATTGGTTGCTTCATCCTGATTGCATACCTTGATTACATATTACCAATTACTTTTATTTTAATTATAGGTTAGAAGATTTCATTTTTTAATTAAAAAAAATCACAAAAGCAAAGGATTTCAGGAAAATTAAAATTATTAAAAATAGTGTTATGGTAAAAAAAAAAAAAAAAAAAAAAAAAAAAAAAAAAAAAAAAAAAAAACCCTGAAATAATGATTGTATTTTTAGTAGCTAGAATAAACAATGTAAGGCTAATATTTTAAAGGAATTATTTTGGTAAGTTTGTTATAAGTTCATTTAACAGTTCTTTATTAGGGGCAAAGTCCTATTTCTTTCACTGTGAATTTCTCTTTCAATGTCAAAAAATGGTAGTCTACTTTTGGACACCAGCCAAAACACAGTGACAATTTTTAGAAATGTATAGCGGTTGTGACAACAAACGGCGCTACGCTTTAGCTTTCATCGCGCTTACATCACTTCTAAATACTTCAAATTATCAATTTATTTACTACATTTTACTACATTTTACAATTTTATTTCTTACATCAACAATTAGAAAAAAAATTAGTTATCGATTGAAATTTATCTGAAAACTGAATTTTTAAATAATTTTCAAGCATGAAATATTTTTCAATTCTATCTCAAAAAATGATCATCAGTTTGCTTTAATAATGTAACAGAGTCCCTGGGAAAGTTGCCCCAATTGAAAATACATTTTCCTAATCATCATAAAAACTGAAAAAAAAAAATAAATTAAACCCCCTAATGAATCATAAGATCAGATTACCCATACGATAGTGCATTTTGGCGCTAAACTAAAATCTGTCAAAAAAAAACTATTTTTACTTTATGATTAACATAAAATTGATATGTTGATATCGTTGATGTATTATATGTTGCATCAGAATATGCTAGGAACTGTATTTTATTATTTTTTTAAAGATCCGTTGGATATTTAGCTGTATAACAGGAAAAAATCCCCGGCTGTGATGGAAAAGGAATAATCATCCTGATTATGTAAAGGAGCCGAAGAAATCATACAAATAAATTACACTTGAACACATTTAAAAAATCTCCCTTATCTGCAGATTGATTTATTATTGTAAAAAATATTCTTCATCTTTACATAACAAGTAATATATAAAAATTTTTAAAAGTCAATTCCTACTTTTTAATCATAAATATATAAAATAAACCCGTGGAGCATTAATGTCCAACGTTATCTTTATTGAATATTTTTTTTTATAATCATCGTTGTGGTATTTTATTTTTGAAGGAAAATCTTTCATTTCATTTATGAAAACAATGGGAGAAAACTTTTTCTCCCATATAAAACTAAAATTAATTAATTAAATTTATTTAATGAATTAATACTTGAAAAAACTGTATTAACATCAAGAGTCATCCACGACAAGTTAAAATAAATGTATTTGAACTTGAGTGGATGAATAGAAAATATTTTATTAACGATTGAAAATTTGAACAAGATATATAAATATATAGAGAGTGTGAGCTAATAGTAGGAATTGAAAAAAAAAAAAATGATTAGCTTACAACAATGGATGCGTTTCAGAAGATATGGATTTGAAACGAACAATGGTTAAAGAAGACATTTAAAACTTTTAATTTAAACATTTTAAAACTTTTTTTTTAACGTCGAATTTCGACGACGCGTTTGGGGAGATGCAATGCACATGCGCATAGGAGCTCATTCGGTTGCATTATTACAGGAGGGGGGTGGGGGAGAGATGTGTGCTTTATTTACTATGTTCTTTTATTGACTGAATATGAGATGAACGTAGGGATATACAGGGTGTCCCAAAAGTCTCCGTACAACTTCAAAAATTTATTACAAAATAAATAATAGGCCTACAGCAAAAATAATTACAACAGTGCATAGAGTAACTTAAAAAGTTTTTTTCTACTGCTTTAGAAAACTTCAATATGAGATCCTTTCGTAGCACGAAGAATATCAAGACGATATTCCAATTCAATCCATGAACGTTTTTCATGCTAACATCAACAGTAGCTACTGCTGTTTGGATCTTTTGTTTTAATTCCATGAGACTATTAACTTTTGTTCCGATTTCATCAAACAGTTGTAACTACTGTTGATGTTAGCATGCTGATTCAGCATTCCAATTCCATCCGCGTGCGTTTCAGCATTGCTAAAACGCACGTGGATGGAATTAGAATATCGACTTGATATTCTTCGTGCAACGAAAGGCTCTCATGTACAAGTATACTAAGGTAGTAGAAAAAAACTTTTTAAGTTACTCTATGTACTGTTGTAATTACTTTTTGTAATAAATTTTTGAAGTTGTACGGAGACTTTAAGGAAAACCCTGTACTATTTGTGTGATATTTCATAGGTCCAGGAAATTTTCTTTCTTGCCGTGGGGAATATGGCTGTAATATCAAACTGATTTGCATTATTACACAGTTGTTTGCGGATTGTTTGTTTGGAGTTTGCATCAGAAATAGTACTGTAATTCACTGTGGGAAAAAACTTTTAAAATAAAATATTGGAAAGACTGTTTCATACGCAAGCTTATTTTACTAATATTGTTATTGTAATTTTTTTTCCGACAAGTTTTGACGGGTTCCATCTAGTAATAATAAATTTATTAGTTTTATCTATCAGAACTTTTTATTGATGTGTAAATTAACGAAAAAATCTTAGTATGAATAAGATACTGGTTCGAAGAACAAACAACATAATTTTCGTTTTGCATTATCTTCATTTCTGTCGTCCCGTGACCTGATGTCTGCACTGGATTTATGATTTTGTTCTTGATAAATGGTTCTCTGAAGACTTGAGGTAAGCTCAGTCTAATTTATATTTTTGTTGAACTGTAAAATAAAATTGATATGTCTACTATAGATAAAAAGAAGCGTTAAACAACAAAGCTGTGTACTAAAATATGTACAATTCTTGAAGATGACTCTATATCATTAGAAAACAAGTTTGATATGTTAAATATCTGTAAAGATCAGTTAAATGAGAAATATGAAACATTAAAAAAATTAAATTCTGACATACAAGACGAAGTCGCTGATGCAGATTTCGAAAAAGAAATCGAAAGCTCAGAAAGCTATAGTGAAAAAATTATCGAATCGCGTTACAAAATAACGAAATTCTTAAATGAACGCAACTCCCAAAACCAAAATAATGCTTTTCAAAATTTTATGAAAAATGATTCCGTTTCTCAAAACGGAAATATAGAGATATCTATGAACTTGCCGAAGCTGACAATAAACAAATTTTATGGTGATTCTTGTTTATGGCTCGAATTTTGGAGTCAATTTTCGAACACAATTCATAAAAATGAGTACTTAACTCCAATTGATAAATTTTCCTATTTGAAGTCACTTTTAGGCGGTAGTGCTGCCAATACAATTGCAGGTTTTTCGCTGACTAAAGAAAATTATGATCACGCGATAGAACTGTTAAAAAACCGTTTTGGTCGTAATGATCTAGTGATAAATGGCCACATGACGAAATTATTAAATTTGAAACCTGTTAGAAACGCTAGTAATATTAAAGCTCTAAGAGAGCTATGATGAATGAGCTATGATGCTATGATGAGATCTATGATGAGAGCTATGATGAGATATGATGAATGTGAGATTCAGATTAGAAATCTCAATTCTTTAGGCGTAACGTCACGTTCATATGGACATTTTTTATGTCCGATTCTTCTTAAACTTATTCCATCTGATATTGCTTTAGAATTTAATAGAAAACGTGCGAAAAATGTAGACTGGGACATAAATGAACTGATTAATTTTATAAAAGAAGAAATTGAATCGCGTGAAGCAACTTTACGATTAAATGGCTTTGAAAAACCAGTTTCTGATAAACACGAAAATTACAAGAAAATTTATCAAAATTATAAAATAAGCACTTTTTTTAGCCTCTGCATTGGCTACTAATGTAAAAAATGTTTGTATATTTTGTGAAAATGATCTCGATTCTAAATTATGTAAAGATTGTTCTATTCATCAAAAACGTGATAAATTGCGCATCCACGGTCGTTGCTTTGTTTGTTTCAGAAAATTTCATGTGTCGGCCGAGTGTAAATTTAATTCTGAAAACTGTAAATATTGCAATAGCAATTTTCATCATTTTTCGGTTTGTTTAAATAGGAATTCTAATCAAACTGTCCCGAAAGAAATCAAATCAGCAGACTCTATAATAACTTCAGTTTCTCATTGTAAAGTAAATTCAACTGAAAATACTTTTAAAGAGGTTATTTTACAAACAGCTTGCGTAAAAGTGGAATCTGGAATAAATTCTGAACTTTCCTTATGTTTATATGATTTAGGTAGTCAAAAATCTTTTGTGACAAAACGATTAGTTTCAAAATTAAATCCACGAATTATTCGTAGAGAAAAACTTCAGATTTTTTCCTTTGCAGCTATTAAGCCACAAATAAAAACTTATGATGTTGTGCAATTAAAATTATCTCATGTTGAAGACAAACCGCGTTTCATTTTTATTGAAGCTTTAGTAACAGACATAATTTCTAACGCAACGATTCATCCCCCACTTCTCAATAAACAGATAACAGACAAATTGGCGCACTACAAGCTGTTAAATTATGCTGTGCCATGCGATTCCCAAATAAATATATTAATTGGAGCGGATTATTTTTATCAAATTTGTCACGAGGGAGAGGTACAGAAAATAACTAAATCTCTGTTTTTATGTGAAAGTATTTTCGGACACTCTTTATGTGGGTTTTATGAGGATGAAAAAAGGAATTTGAAATACGCATCTGTTTTAAATCTGCCCGTTGTAAATCTAGAGAGAGAGGATTTGAAATTTTTATGGGAAATTGAATCTTTGGGTATTACGCAATCAAATGAAAATATTTCAGATATGGATAAGGAAATTGTGAATAAATTTGAGAATAATTTAAAATTTGTAAATAATAGGCACGAAACGGGTTTATTGTGGAAGGATGAGAAAACTAGAGTAGATAATAATTTTATAATAGCAAGGAATCGTTTTAACGAATTAAGTCGCAAACTCGAAAAGGATAAAGACTTATGTAAAAAATATAAGGCTATTGTATTGGAACAAAAAACTACCGGAATTGTAGAAGACTGCCCTGATAGAATAATTGAGAATGGGTATTTTATGCCTCATAGACCAGTTTTAAGAGAGGATAAATTAACTACCAAAGTGAGGATGGTTTTCGATGGTTCTTCTAAAGAAAAGCATTTAAATTCTTTAAATGACTGTTTATACCCAGGCCCTAATCTTAATCCGAACATACTTGATGTTATAAGGAATTTTAGAAAATGTAATGTTGCATTTTGCGCTGATTTAGAAAAGGCCTCTTTGCAAATTGGGATATCAGAAGAGGATCGGGATTATTTAAAATTTTTGTGGTTTGGTGACGAAAATGATAACTTAACTTTTTTGAGATTTACTAGAGCTGCTTTTGGTTTAACTTGCAGTCCCTTTATTTTGGCTGCAACGATTAGATATCATATTCGTAAATATATTGATCATCCTGAAGTTGTTAAGATCTTGAATTCATCTTTATACGTAGATGATTTAATAACGGGGTCAAAAAGCTGATGAAGACGCTTTTTATCTATCATCAACCGCTTCGGATATTTTTAGGGAAGCTGGTATGAATTTGCGAAAATTCAATACTAATTCTGTTAAACTTAGAAAAATATGGAAGGAAAATAAATCAGAAGAAAATTCGAATAATTCTTTAAAGATTTTGGGATTATTATGGGATACCAATTGGGATATTTTACGTTTTGATGTACAATCCTTTCCTGATGAATGGAAATTTAATCCAACGAAACGCGTTGTTCTTAAAGCCATGTTAAAAATCTTTGATCCTATTGGATTCATCGCACCATTTTCTATTCGTATGAAAAATTTGCTACAGGAAACATGGAAAAGGGGTTTGGAATGGGATGAAAAATTCCCTGATGATTTAAAAATTGAATGGGAAAATTGGTGTTCAGAAATCGATCATTTAGATAAATTTGAGGTTCCCCGCAAATATTTTCCGCAGGGCATAGAATTTTCAGACCCAATTGAAATTCCTATTTTTCCGATGCTAGCCCTAAGGCTTATGGGGCTGTAGCTTATTTTCGATATATCACAAGTAATACTGAAATTATGACCAGTCTTATTTGGGCAAAATCTAGAGTTTCCCCGATTAAGTGTTTGACAATCCCTCGTCTTGAATTAATGGGGGCATTAATAGTTGCTAGGATGTCTAAATATTTAAAATATGTATTTAATTTTTAAAATTTGGAAATGCATATCTGGTCAGATTCCACTATTACGTTATACTGGATAAAAGGATCAGCCAATAATTGGAAGCCCTTTGTGGCTAACAGGGTTGTAGAAATACAGTCTTTGACTGATCCGATATTGTGGAAATATATCCCGGGTAAGGACAACCCGAGTGATCTTCTTAAAAGAGGCGAGAATTTACATAACCTCACTCAAAATAAATTATGGTACTATGGTTCATAATGGTTATCATTAACAAAGGACAGTTGGCCAAAACCTGAAAAGGTACCATTTAACGTAAACATCCTAAATCAAAAAACTTTGAATGAAAGAAAATCATCGAAGTTGAGTTCTGACCAAATATCTTGTACAGTAGGTGTTGTACCTCCAGAATCATTGTTAAAATTAGAAAATTTTAGTAATATTTCAAAATTACTTAACATCACAGCATGGATTTTAAGGTTTTTAAATAATATCAACAAAAGTAAAATTAAAATTTCAGGTGCGCTGACAGCTCCAGAAATTGAAAAGGCAGAAATTTATTGGATAAAACAAACTCAGTTATCTGTCTTTGATCGTGAAATTCACCTTTTGAAAAAGGGAAAGCCCATCGATAAAGATTCAGCATTGTATAATCTGAATCTAAAATTAGATGAGAATGATTTACTGATTGTATCCGGCAGATTACAATTTTCAGAATTTTCTCAAAAGGAAAAGCATCCTTTTATACTTCCAAATGGGAGTACTTATACCAAATTACTGATTCGGAATGCCCATGAAAGGTTTTCCATTATGGAATCACAACTACCTTAGCTCATTTACGAGAAAAATATTTTATAATCAGAGCACGAAAATTAATAAAATCCGTACTGAAAAAATGCCTCATTTGTTCAAAATTTAAAGCTTCTCCTGGAAAGCAGGAAATTGCACCTTTACCAAAAGATCGTGTAATAGAATCCCCCCCCCTACCTTCCAGACCTGTGCTGTGGATTTTGCAGGTCCTATTTATGTAAAAACAAAAACTGGCCAAGAAAAGGCTTACATCGTTCTTTTCACGTGCACAGTCACTAGAGCCGTACATCTCGAATTATGTTCGAATTTATCTACTGAAACGTTTCTTTTAGCATTTAAAAGGTTTATATCCCGAAGAGGAATTTGGAAAACAATGTATAGTGACAATGCGAAAACTTTTATCAAAACAGATAATTTACTTAGAGAAGTTTGGAGCCGAGTATCAAAAGCTGAAGTTTTACGATATTTTAATAAAAATAATATCGTTTGGAAATTTATTGTTCCAAGAGCCAGTTGGTGGGGGGGATTTTGGGAACGAATGGTTCGTTCGGTAAAAACTCAGTTGAAGAAAGTTCTCGGTAGATCTTGTCTCTCATTTGAAGAAATTCAAACCACTTTGACCGAAATTGAGGCTGTGATTAATGGTCGCCCATCGACGTATGTCTATCAAGAAAACAGTGAACCGCTTCCACTTACACCTTCTCATTTTTTGATCGGCAAGCGAATAAATTCTCTACCAGATCTTCATTGTGTTTCAGAGACTAAATCGAATAAAATAACACTGACAAAAATTTTGAGATATCGAGATCAAGTTTTAAATCATTTTTGGAAACGTTGGAGACAGGAATATTTGCTTGAACTTCGTTCTGCCAATTTTACAGTTCCGGTCAAAACTCCAACTGAATTCGAAGTTGGAGATGTTGTGTTAATTAATGAGGATAAAACTCCAAAGCACATGTGGAAATGTGGACGAATTACAGAACTGTTTTTAGGAAGAGATTCGAAAATTAGATCTTGTGCCATTCAGACTCTTTCCGGTGTGATAAGAAGACCAGTCCAATTGATTTACAAACTGGAACTAGATATTATAGACTAAAAATGAACATTATCATGAACATTTTATTTTTATTTTCTTTCTATTAACGTTTTCTAATCTTGTTATTTTGTATATTTTAGTTTCAATATTTACTCCTGTGAAAACATTGATTTTGTGTAATCTCCTTATTGTAAGTATGTTCTATTTTTATCTTATCAATGTAGTTTGAAATTTTTTAGAAATGTAACTTGAATGATGAACAATAGTAATTGTTCATCCGGGGGCAGTGTGTAAAATCCCCCTTTCTGTTGTTTTGATTGGCGAGATTAGGCGTCGCCAATAATAATTATTGTAACCCTTTATTTTGTTGTTTTTCAGTTTTAATGCTGATTTAGATGTGATGTAATTTTGAACCGAGTTCTCGGTGGTATATCCGAGTTTCTGAACCAGGCTTTTGCTTGGTAATAATAATAAATTTATTAGTTTTATCTATCAGAACTTTTTATTGATGTGTAAATTAACGAGAAAATCTTAGTATGAATAAGATCCTGATTCGAAGAACAAACAACATAATTTTCGTTTTGCATTATCTTCATAGCTATCATTATGCTGTAAGTTTCCGGAAGAAGAATATGAAAATGTGATATGGGGAAGAAGAACGCCTATGCAAATTTTCGCTAACATAAAAGTTACTTATTCGAGTGCGTAATTGTAAATCTGGGAACTGTTCACAGCAGCTGTCTTCATTTGCTCAGTGGATAGCCGATAATATGGTTCCGTACTCTAACCAGGAGAAGACCGAGATGCATTACATGTACGGAGCTGCATACGGCAATGCAACAGAAGCTCAAAGATTGTACCGAAAGCGTTTTCCAACCAGACGTGTTCCTGATGCGAGGATATTTCAATGACTGCACCAACAACTGTACGAAAGGGGTTCCTTTGCAAGTTGCATGCAGGATACTGGACGTTCCAGGAGTGTAAGAACGCCATCCGTTACGGATAACATTTTGGATCGTAGCAGCGAGAGGCCTGAATCTAGCACGCGGGAACTGTCCGAAGAAGTGAACGTTTCCCGTAATACGGTGTGGCGAGTTCTGCGAGATGAAGGAATGCATCCGTACCATGCGCAGAGAGTTCAAGGCCTAGAACCAGAGGATTACCAGGCACGTGTCAATTTTAGCACGCGGTTGATCCAACAAACGGCTGTGGACCCTGCCTTTTGTTCACATGTGTTGTTCACGGACGAATGCACATTCACACGCGAGGGTATTTTGAATATCCACAATTATCATGTGTGGTCAAATGAAAACCCATACACAATACGTCAACGTTCGTTCCAGCGACGTTTCGCGGTCAATATTTGGGCCGGAATCGTTGACGATTATCTAATTGAGCCATACTTACTGCCAACGCGCTTGGATGGAGATTCATATCTTGTGTTTCTGCAAGAGGTGTTGCCAGAACTATTAAACCATGTTCCAGCACCCATCAGATGACGTATGTGGTTCCAACATGACGGAGCACCGGCCCATTACAGCCTGGATGCCCGTAACGCCCTGAATATCATGTATCCGGGGCGATGGATAGGTCTTGGCGGTCCAAAATCAGCTGGCCGGCCCGTTCACCCGATTTATCCTGTCTGGACTTTTTCTTGTGGGGTCATATGAAGAGCCTGATATACGAAGATGGTCCCGTAGATTCTGCTGAAGACCTTGTTGTCCGGATATCCGTTGCTTCGGCCACCATAAGAAAGATGCCTGGTGTTTTCGCCAATGTACGGCGGTCAATCCATCGACGGCTTCAAGCCTGCGTTCGTGTTGGAGGCCGCAATTTTGAACAATTCCTGTGATGGAGTACTTCGTGTTGTTTATTTTCATTTGGTTGAATAAAGTGTTTTTCTTTCTTTTGTTGGTTTCTTTTCATTCCATCTCTGTCTGTCCTGTTTTTCATCATTTTGTTATTATTTTGCTCATTACATACGATCGTTCAAAAATCAACCCCCTGAACACAGTTAAATTTGCTCCACTTAACCACTCCCGATGATTTCACTTGTGCACACAAAATTTAAGTTAAGGTCTAAGCTTTAGAAAACGTTTCACAGTGTTAAAAAAAAATCGGTAAAAATTAGTTATTCGGTACTCCAAAGTCTTGAGCGCCCTCTACCGGCATTTTTATAACTTTCTCTTTAAAACTTTTTTTTAAAGAAAATACTAATTTAAAGAATGATTTGAGCGAAAACCGCAAATAAATCGACCCATTTTCCCTTTTCTATCATCAGTTGCAATTTGGGACCCTAAACTTTGATGGCGCCTATCTCCTTTGGAACACGTTTGGGACCCTTGGTTTCCTATTTCCTATTACTCGTCTTGATGTGTTCTATCACCCCCTGGCGTATGTTCCATGAATTTAGGGACACCCTGTATAACTTTTTTTGTTTATTTATTAAAGCATAATATTTCTTCCGTTCAGAAATATTTTTTTCTTTTTTTAAGTAACACTTGCAGTAAGTTTACACTTTTTTTTTTCAGTGTAGCCAGCAGAAAGCGAGTTAAAAACCGATTGCAAAATTCTGTCTGTACATACAAAAAAAAAAAAAGAAGAAGAAGAAGTTCAGTTAAATAAAAGAGCATAAACATGTTTACTTTTCGAGACGGGAAACCACCATAAAGCAACAAAAATATAATAGCATGAATGAAAAATGGATGCCTGTTATTGATTAGAATATAAATTGTAGATCTCTCAGCGATTGTTATTTCGGAAAAGCAAATATTATTTTCCAAATAACATTAAATCATTTATTAGTTTTATATCTTACCTATTTCACATTCTCTGTTTTAAATGACTCAAACTACACGTAAGTCCCATTCTCTTTTATTAAGTATTTATCGTACAATAAACTGATACCGTGATCTGGCGAAAATCACTAATCGTGATGAAATCCAATTCGAAAAATTCAGCTTTATGAATAGTAACTAAGTTGTTACAACAGTCGAGACGCGTGTCAAAAAACTGTTCTAGTTCCTATTTTCTACGATACATTGAGGCTTAGGCTGCATGACTTCGTGATAATAAAATTAAAAATAGCAAATAACGCACTAATTAAGTTAAAGAAGCGTGACCCAGAACTTTAAATTATACATTATATTAGCGTGAGACAATTGATTAGATTATTTGTAGCTATCGAGAAATCATTGTGTATTCTATAGTATTAAATATTCTATCGCAATGTAGATTTTAATTTTTAATCTTTCCATTTCCGATACAGTAATTCAAAACCGAACTTGGTAGAAACATCTGTAAACTTTATTATAGCTTAGTTGAAATGAAGTAAGTGGATGTTACAAAAATGTTCAGAAGATTTGCAACATCGTCTTTTGGACGGAATGGTAAATTATCATTATTTCAAAATATTGTTGGCTTTTTTAATAAATTCTGAGACTAATTTTTCAATAATATATTATCATATTTAATCGTATAATTTGTATTTTCGTGTGAGTTACGCAAACCGTACTTTTGAAAAAAAAATTACCCAAAAAAGGGATTCGCATAATTTTCACACCCTTTACTTTTAAAAGAAAATTTTGGTTAAAACAAGTTGGAAATTGTGCGTCAAACGTGACAAATGAGGTGCGTTCGTACTATAACTAGTTATATAAATATTCAGATCTTGATGATTCTGTGAAATGAATTATATCGTCTGCAGATTAATTTCTGTAATGAAATAAGTATCTCGGTCGCATGACGATTAAACTTCGGAAGCTTCTATAACAAGAAAATACCGATTTAAAAAAAATCAAATTTCTTAATAAATATTTTTATTAATTTTTCTTCTAAGTTTTGATTCGATTTTCATAAAATTTGAAAGACTCGACAAAATTCGACAAAGATAATATATCTTAAATTTCAAACCATTCGGTTGGGTGGTTTATGCGTTTTTATATGCGGACAGACAGACGGACGGACCAGACGACGACAATAGATGCTACGTATTTATACAATTACGAACGCACCTAAAAAATAGCATGTGATTTTTAGATGAAGTATCTATCAGAAAGTATAAGAAATAATGAAACATGATTTCAAATTATTCTAACCGCATATTTTCTGGAAATTTTGATTTCAAAATCAGGTTTAAAGTCAAATTTTTGTTTAGTTCTCTCTATTCAAAGGCGCCTATTTCGTTCTTTGTGTTTATATCCTGCGATTTCCTATTTTAACCTGCTTCTAGAGTGCAGGTGATTTTATGACCAATAATGCTGCATCTGCAGACGCATGATATATTGGCATTCTTGTCGAAAATTAATCAGTCTAAGTTAAGACATTTTAAATGTTAATTAAAAACAACATAAATGTCCAAAAACGTATACGTACCATTTCATAAAAAATTTACTGAAGGTGTTTTTCATATACAAAACTGTATTTCTACATAGATAACCGAGCACTTTCAAGCAAACTTTTGCTCATCTTCAGAGTTACAAATCAAAACGCAAGCACGCAGATTGCATTTTGCCATCTGTGTGCTTGCGTTTTGATTTGTAACCCTGAAGATGAGCAAAAGTTTGCTTGAAAGTGCTCGGTAATGTATGTAGAAATACAGTTTTGTATATGAAAAACACCTTCAGTGAAGTTTTTATGAAATGGTACGGATATGTTTTCGGACATTTATGTTGCTTTTAGGGTTTCGTTCATCTCACGAAACCCTATTACTCCAGCTCCGTTGTCTGTCCGTCACAGAGCCACCCTTAGAAACTACGTAATGAGTTGAAACTTTACGTATCTATAGCTGAATACCAGCTATGAAGCTCAAAATATAAAAATTTGAAAAAATCGTATTATTTTAATAAATAGAAATAAAAAACCAAAATTCTAACAGCCTTTTCCTATTAAATTTGAACATTTTTCTTTATAGCAGTTGCCAAAAATTAAAAATCCACAATCGAATTCTTTCTACAATAATTAATTTTCTATTGAACGATTTCTACGTGAAAAATGAAAATGAAATAAAAAGTTTCACCAATTGAAAAAAAAGATTAATATGAAATAAAATTGATTGACGTCATAGTGGTAATAAAACGGAAATTTTGAAAGATTTCTCAACAATACAAGGAGTATAAGTATGTACAGAAAGCAGATTAATATGGTGTCATTAGAGAATTAAAAAGAAAATCTGACGTCATATTGGAAGTTTAACCAATTTTTCAAATGTTTGAGAATAATACAAAGCGAGTATCAATATGAGTAATGGAGAATATTAAATATATGAGTTTGAGAAACATGTTGAATCATGATAAAAATCCGATTTTGGAAATTTTAGAATATTTTAGCATTTTGAAGGTGTACAAGATGTTTAATTTTGAAATTATTTTTTTTTAAATATTGCATTTAGTCCGCATGACAGATATTATTATGACAGAATATAATAGCAGCTTGTTTAGATATTCGAAAAAACGAGAAAATAGACCGGTAAATTTTTACATTATAAAAAACATGACTTTTTTTTTTTTTTTTTTTTTTGCTAAATGAAATTTATTTGGATTTATTAAAGAAAGAATAAAGTGTTTTGAAAGGAATATTAAACGAAACCCTTTGAGCGATCTTCGATCACACTTACCCACTTGATTATTAATATTTATAGTACAAGGTGAATATAGGGTCAAATAATATGTTTTATCATAACTCAAGTTTTTAATTGCATTTTAAATGTTTTTCGTGTTGTGAAATGATAATGGCTAAAAAAATAAATTTTACTGCAGATTTTAATTTAGAATGGTCCACTTTGCGGAAACATATATGAAGAGAATTTTTAATTTCTACTAATGCTCTCTCACTGGCTTAGTTATTCTTTATTGTCATTCTTCTTCTTATTATTATTTTTTTTATCCTAGAACACTCCTTAAAACTAAAAATGAACTGTGTTCAATCTGTTTTAAAATGCAACTTAAATAATTGTTGCCAACTGTAATTTATTTTTAGAGTTCCATACTTAAAAAGTAAAAACGGAACCATTAATAAGATCACTCGCGTGTCCGTCTGTCACAGCCGTTTTTTCTCGAAAACTATGGAACGTGCAACTTTCAAACTTGGTAGAGTTGTAAAGGCTATTGACCCACATAAATTGTTAGACATTCACAAGCTAATTAAGTTGCTTGAAAAACAATTGTGTGTGTGTGTGTGTGTGTGTGTGTGTGTGTGTGTGTGTGTGTGTGTCTGTGTGTGTGTGTGTGTGTGTGTGTGTGTGTCTGTGTGTGTGTGTGTATCGTGTGGAGTCGACAGATCTCGTAACACCCAACACAAAAATATATTTCTTTTAAATTTTAGGTGTTATATATTTTCAGAGATATCGTCAAAAAATTTCTGCAAAAATATGCCCCCGACCTCCCTATTTCCTAATCTAGTGTAACGAAAAATATGAAAAAATTAGGGGTACTAGGTGTTTATTTAAACCGTGCAGAAAAACTATAGCGTTTATCCTAGGCCACATTAGTTTTAGAGAAAATGTCATTTTCCCATTACACACCAACTTTACTTTGCAGGCGTTTAGCGGGTGAGTTGATGGGCGCTCGAAGTACCTCTGGACGCGGAAAAATATAAAGATTGTTGATAATGTAATTTTGTCGGTAATTAGCCGATATATTAGCCTTTAAAGACACGGGCGGCGCACTCTATGCGCCATCGGCTTTTAAAGCCCAAGTAACAACTTTTAATGATATCCTTGTTTAATTCAATGCTTAGTAGTACTATAAAAACAAATAAACATCAAAATGTTTAAAAAAACTAATTTAATTAGATTTAATCACGTACTTACTTTGGGATTCGCAACTGGTTTTCATTGCGTGGCGCGCACAATACTCCACCTGCGTCTTTAAATGTTAATTACAAACCTATCTAAAAGAACGCGGCTTGGACCACGGCGGCGTTGCAACTTTGCGACCTCTTTTCGAAGCGCGCTTGCCACAATGCCATGTTTAAACTATGTACAACTTCTTTGTTTTAGGTAAGGTGAATTATAGAGATAAATAGTCAACGTGTTTCATTCCAATTGAATTCAATTATTGAAGGAAATTTTTAAGAAATAATTCATAGAATAATTCCAAGATACTAAAAGTAAGAAGTTTTGAGGCAACAATCGTTTTCTCGCGTTGTTCAGATTTTTTCTTTTCTTTTTCTTTTTTTTTTTTTTTTTTTAAAAAAAACGCCTTAAAATCGTCTCTTTCTACATCAAATATGATTGACAGGTGACTTTTCGTAAGCAACTCTGAGACCTCTTTTCAAAGCATGGTTGGCACTCTGCCAAATTTAGACTTTGTACATGGTCTTTGTTTTAGAGTGGAAAATATTCATCGTTTTTCCTTCCAGTGGAATTCAATGATGACATGTGGTATTGTTTTACGTATACGAATATATTGTCTTTGAACGTTTCTGACATTTTGTTTAACTATCTATACATCTTTCATTAAGATTTTGTTTTTCAAATCTCTTGCATACAACCATATTCCTATGCCTTAGACATTACTAGGTATGCCAAGTATTCTTTCAGTAACTCTTTTTTTTGTATTATGCATTATGTTAGTAATTAATAAATTTATTGTACGGTGTCCTTTGTGCCCGAGTAAAAGTCGCACTTCGCCGATTATTTTTAATATTAATTGCCGAAACGTCTTTAGGCGTTTAGACTTACTGTGGCTTGTTTGTTAAGGCTTACTGTGGAGACGAGAAAAGTTTTCTGTCTGTCTGTCTGTTTGTATGACTCGTGATGACTGTCGCAAAAGGCATCCAATTAGTTTGATATTTGTTAGATATGTTGGTGGGATACTTGGAATTACGTGTACAGTGTTTAGTTAAATTTAGTCCAAAAATATGGAACATTTCTTTTCCTGTCATATTTTTTTATATGGAAATTCAGATGATTTAAAAATTTTATCATTCAGCTGAAAAGAAAATGGCACATTTGAAATAATGATTTAAATGTTAAACTATGGATGCTAAATTTCCGAAATTGAGATCTTAAATTAATCCGGTCACTTTGAAAATTTGCCAATATATTTATCGGAAATTCTAAAATTGTTGTGTAACTATTTGGGAAATTGCATGCATCAATTCGAGAGATATAAAACATTTTAATTTCTCATATTTTACAAAATTTCCAATGCATTTCTTTTTTTCTCTCTCTTTTATTAACTCGTTGTCTAGCTACTGTATTTCAAAGCATATCAAAAAAGAAAATTCAAGTGAGTCGCATTATTTTGACGCAGCATTTTATTAACAAAATAGCTGATTTACGGCGCTTTTAATTTTAATATGCTTTTTCTAATGAAATAGATGAAGATTTATTTTAATTACTATAGAAAGATTCCAAATTGGTTTTCCAAAAGAAAATTACAAAACGTTGGATATGTAAGTTAAATATAAGTGTCATAAGAGAAATTTAGATTTGCATATGTATTACACGAGATTTTATTCAATTTCAGCAACATATGATAATGTTTGATGAAAAATAAGCATTCTTTTAAAGAAAGGATACAATTTCCTGTTCAAATATATGTTTAATCTAATTAAATTACAATAGTAAATGCATTTAGACATATGCTTGAATAATGAAATTGCACAATTACTGGAAATTGAGAACATAAAATTAGAGAGTTCAGGAGAGTAGAGCACCTCCACCCTACTATCACCGCTGTATTCTTTTGTATTCTTATTCTGAAAAAAAAAGGAAGAAGAAGTTATTTATCCTATCATTGCATAAAAAATCATGTTTAATGTGATACTTCTAAAATTTCGGAAGCTTCGATAAATATTATAAAGATAGTTCCGGATAATCGAGGTTACTGAAATTCAATAAGCTTCTTCCTATTAATACATACTAAGTACATACCAAATTTCAAGTCTCTATCTCAATTTTTTCGGGAGATACAGCGTTTACAGACACACAGACACACACACTGACGCACGGCAATTTTTTTTTTCTAAAAATATGTTTTTCGGAATCTCCAGTGTCTGAAACGTGTAAATCCGTCAATTTTTTTTTTCGATTTTCAAAACGATTACAAGACTTACCCTATACTACGTATGATGGGTAAGTAAAAATGGCAAGCTGTAGAAGATGCTATTTGAAGATGCAAAATGAAGCAGATTTAATGATTTTTGTACCTCAAAACCATTTAATCGAGCTCAACAGACATCTAAGTATGATAAACAACTGTACTTTTTCTGTGATGAAACAGAAACAAAGAAAACATCTATTTCATCATGTCTCATATGATACAGGAGGTTCTAATTTGAGAGAAGAAGTCGAACTAAGTGGAATACATCATCCAATCGAGATCTTGGACTATTGATTTTGTAAGGTATAGTGTCTTATGTGATGATGAAATATCAATACTCATTGTTGGACTTTGCGGTTTAATACCCTTTGGAAGCGAATATTCTAGAGCTGGGTAAATTTTGTCTGGAATATCAACATTTTCTTCATCAGAAACCAGTTTGAGATCTTCAGTTACATCGCCTTCTTCGATAGTTTGATAAATAACCTCTAATGTTCCGTGAAGAGTATTCCGACTATCAGGAGTGTCTTCTTGAAAATCCATGTTATCAATAGCAAGATGAGTGAACCTACTTAACATTATGTCCGGTAGTAAGTAAAGTCCTTCATTAACATTCATTTTAATCGCTACAGACTTAGCTATTCTATTTAATATTTTCCAGATACGAGAGTAGTGTACAGAGAGGCCTAGTGAATGAATATAATTCAGAAGATTAGAGCTACGAGTCAACTGATAAACTGATAAACCAGTGAAAACTTGCACTGGAAGTTCACGTGTATGCTTGCTTACTTTTTATTTGGATCTTAAAGTTTGGTAATCAGATAACCAGCCAAATATTAGTGTTTGAGACAAACGATTAGCCCGATCATCAACTTCATTCACACATTTTTTCTCTGAAGTGATATCACCTTTTCCAACCAGACACCATTTAATGAAAACAGTCAATAATTTGGATTTTTGCTCAATATCAGCATTTAAATTTCCTTCAAATATCCAGCGCTTTGCGTTCAAAGCTGCATTTCTTAATATTTTAACTGCAGGAAGAAGTACCTTAAATTGTTCATCTGGGGTATCATCTTCCAGTTTACCAATAGCAATATTTTTAGTTTATTTTTAAAATACACGTTCAGATTAATTTTTTCGTCTAGGCACAGAAAACTAAACACCGGGAACTTCTTCAAGAAAAGCCTTTAATTCCATTCTTGATTTAAGCCGTGTTGATCGGTCAACGAAAAACAGACATCGAGAGCATCGAAAAATAGACATTACTGTAAGTGTTATGCAAATCGACCATACTTGTAACATTTCCTTGAGTAATAAAATCTTCCAACATACAGAGAAATTCAGTTTCTGACGCTACAGTAGCTGCTAAACTTTTATTGTGTTATTCATGGAATTTATTTCTGCGAATCACATGTGTAACATTTCTAATACAGCAGATTCGATGATACAAATTGTCGATTGCATGGGCGTCGTTTGGGTTGATACACCCGCTAAGTCTCGCATGCCAAGTATTATTTCCACTTAGTTCGACTAATTTCTCTCAAATTAGAACCTTCTGTATCATATGAGACATGATGAAGTGGATGTTCTCTGGTTTCTGTTCCAACACAGAAAAAGCAAAGTTGTTTATCATATTTTTATGTGAGGTTTTCATGCTTTGACAGTCGCGGGTCCCGGATGTCCACCATCGCTTTTCTCATTGTATAAAACAGTTTTAAACATTATTATATATGTACATATATTTTATTCAGACAGAAAAAAAAAATTCTCCCTACCTTCAACATTTTTTCCTCCCCTCCCCCTCCCTCTCCCGAGTCACGGGTCCTGGATGTGCACCATCACTTTTCTCATTCTATAAAACAGTTTTAAACATTAATATATATACATATATTTTATTGAGAACAGAAAATAATTCTCCCTCCCACTCTTTCCACACCCTTCACCCTCCCCCTCCCTAGTCGCGCGGCCCTAATGCCCACCATCGCTTTTCTCATTCCATAAAACAATTTTAAACATTAATATATATACATATGTTTTATTGAAGCAGAGAAAATATTTTTTTTTACTTCCTCCCTTCAACCCTTTCCTCTCCCTCCCCCTCCCCCTCCCCAGTCGCGGGTCCCGGATGTCCACCATCGCTTTTCTCATTCTATAAAACAATTTTAAACATTAATATATGTACATATGTTTAATCGAAACAGAAAAAAATCCCCCCCCCCTCTTCAACCCTTTCCCCTCCCCTCCCCCTCCCCGATCGCGGGTCCCGAATGTCCACCATCGCTTTTTTCATTCTATAAAACAGTTTAAAACATTAATACCGTATATACTCGTGTATAAGTCGACCCCCCAATTCTTACGCCAAATTTTGAAAAAAATTGAATTTTCGTGTATAAGTCGAACTACATATCTGGTAGTATGTTGAAAAATGATTTGTAATTGAGGAAAAAAAAATCTGCATTAGTAACGATATGGACGGATCAGAAGATTTTTTTTCAGATTCCGATGAGTCGTTGATAAGCATGGAATCCGAATATGAGGATATGTACAATGAAATATCGGATTCCCAATTGCCTGAGCTGTATGAATATTCAGATTCTGAAGAATAACTTACATTTTCATAAGTTTCATTGAACAATTTTAATTTTTAAATCAAAACAATAAAGGTTTTTAGATTCATGATTCCTAGATATGTATTATTTTCTGTCTTTAAATATCCTGAATATCGGCAATTGAGTAAGTATTTATTCATTTTATTATTATTTTTTATTGACTCGTGTATAAGTCGACCACCCATTTTCAACTCCCAAATTTTGTCTAAAATTCTTCGACTTATACACGAGTATATACGGTATATACATATATTTTACTGAAACAGAAAAAATATTTTTTTTACTCTTCCTCCTTTCAGCCCTTTCCCCTCCCCTCCCCCTCCCTAGTCACGGGTCCCGGATGTCCCCCATCACTTTTCTTAATCTACAATACATAACGTGAAAAATGAGATCACTCACAATACTCAATCATAAAATTGCACACGGGCCTAAGAATAATGGTAGTTAGAAAACCCACTAAGAGTAACTATCACTGGTATTTTTCCTATAAAAATAATTTTTCTTCATGTGTCCTAAAATAGACTGACTGAAATTCAATAACTTGCAAACGGTGATAGATATTTAAAAAATTCTTGCAGGAGAGTAATGTATGATATCAGGAGTTTGTTTATTGCGATTCCCGGGTTTAGTTTCAAATAGCAGCGATGGATGGAATAGCAATAGGCGCTCAATCGAGGCCAAAGATTGAAATCACCCAGCATTGATGCGAAGGAAGGAGGTTAAATATATGGCGTGGGTCTCATTCGCCAATACAGGCTTGTTCTATTAGGACCCGATTCTGAACTCAGTCGGTATGATTTCTGGTGACTCACTCCATATATTTAATTTCATTCTTTCGCATCATTGCTGGGTGATTTCTGCTTCTGTCTCGATTGGTCGTCTATTACTCGCAGCGCCACCTATTGCTAGTAATTCGAACTAAAATCAGGAATCGCAGTAAAAAGAAACTCCTGTCATATTACATATCCCAGAGAAGTTAGATTATAACTAGAAGCAAGACAACGTTGTGAAGCGTGCTGGGGCTGATAAGATAGTTCGACCCCTGAACTGCCTGCAACCCTACTGCTGTTGGCGAAAACTTGGCATTGTGTTTTATCTCTCGTCGCTTTGATGTTCTTCTGATTCTGAAAATTTTAAGGAATATTTTGAGAGGAGATTTTTTTTTTTTTTTTTTTTTTTTTTTTTTTTTTTTTTTTTTTTTTTGGGCGGGGGGATATGTGTTGTTAGAGAAGGGATACTTTTTTTTTCAGATATATATTATAGAAGAGTTTTTTTTTTTAGATATATTAAAGAAAGGGGGAAATTTTGTTAATGTTTAGGCGCGGTGGCGACAAATGTGACCAATTAATTTTAATTCCAAACTGACAAACGGCACCCAGGCTATTTTAATAAAATTTTGCTTTTATAATGAACGTGAAGAAAAGCACATATTTATTTTTTTAAGAAATTCGTTTGTAAATTCTGGTGTCAATCTATCATTTCATTATTTTACCAACAGGGGCGTCGGCGTCAATCCTGCGTCTGAAAGGGTTAAACGGACTTCGAGTAAAACTTTTACAAAATTATTTTTTAGGTAAAATGAACCCCCCCCCCCTTTTTTTTCCAATAAAGGGCCCTTTGATAAAAGATATGCTGAAAATACAGTGTGTCCTATGAGATGATTAAAATGCTCTCGCCTTTTTTTATTGAATAGGTTCAGGATCCTTCAATAGAACTTATGCTAGAAAGACAGGATGCCCTTAAAAAATTTCAGGGTACCCTATAAGATGATTCAACATACTGAATTTAAGTGCTCCCTGCCCTTTTTTTTCTACATAAGGTCCTTAGATAGAAGTTAGGCTAAAAATACAGAATGCCACACAAAATTTCCTACTACTTTATGTTAATGGTTGTAAAAAAGAAAAAAATTGAAGCCTGCCAGTGCCAGATGATACCAATCTTCTTCAGCAAGCATATGGTGATTTTAAGTTGGCCGTGCCAGAGTGAACCAAGCCGAACCATTCTTGAACAGCAACTTGATATCTAAGTTACGTTGGACCACTGTTAAACGGGCCCTATCACTTAAATAATTTCGAAATTAATAAAATTCATTGTATTGCCAATTCATTGTACAGGTGATATGACATACAATGCTCTCAAACTTCAAACACATGTTTCACAAAAATGTGGGATAGTTCACGTTGGATCTTAATGCCTCAATTGTAAGAAAAGATTTTGCTGGGAAACAAGTGACGTCAAATTATAAAATATGTTTTATCAAATATTTAAAAGAAAATAAAAACAGCATGAATATCATTAAGTACTGAAAGCAGTTGAATATAACGTCATATTTAAAGCGAAAAATTAAAATATTTTTTACCTATGCTGATTATTGAGCATGAATATGAGTTAAATACAAAAGAGTTTTCTGTCAAAGATGACGTCATTAGTAACAAGAAAACGTAAAAGTGATGTCATATTTGAAATAAAACAAGCATTTTCAAATATATTTTTTAATAATACAAAGAGCATAAAAATCAATAAGTACAGAAAATTTTCAACTTCTAAAATGACATTATAATAAGCAGAAAATGTTGCTTCTATTCATATTTTGATATTTTATTTAATTTTTTAATAATTTTTGAAATACTTAATTTTATTTTTAACATATTATTTTATTTTTTCGATATGAATAACATTCCTTTTCTTTCCTGTTGCTACATTTTCAGATCAAATTGAAATATCCATAATCGTTCATTAAATATCAAGATTTTGACGTATGGCTTTTGCATGAGAAAGTGACATCAAGAGTGTATTTACATTTATAAACTCTGATTTTTCAATGGCATTAAAAAAAAAAGATAAATTAAATAAATCAAGACTTATATATTTACGCTTGGGAAACAATATATCATATATTCTAATACGAGATAATCTTGTGTGTGGTTATGCAAACTTTATTTTAAAAACGGCTCTAACGATTTTGACGAAATTTTGTATCCTAACCGTTTTCGGGCAACAGAAAACCATTGGGCTAGGTCACGTGTTCGAGAAAATTCGGTTACTGGGTCATTTTGAGTCATCAAGGGTCAGGGTCAAGCTAATTCTATCTAAAAAACGGTTCAAACTATATTGACGAAATTTTGTACCTTACCGTTTTCGGGCACGAGAAGACTATTGGGCTGGGTCACATGTTCGAGAGCTTTCGATTAGTGGGTCATTTTTGGGTCAACGCGGGTCAAATTAATATTATCTAAAAAACGGCTCTAACGATTTTGATTAAATTTTGTATCCTACGAGATTCGGGCACGAGAAAATCATTGGGCTGGTACACATGTCCTAGAACATTCGATTAGTGGGTCATTTCTGGGTCAAGCTATTTTATCTTAAAAACGGTTCAGACTATTTACACTAAATTTTGCATCCTATAGTTTTCGGGCACGAGAAGACTGTTGGGCTGGGTCACATGTTCGAGAAAATTCTATTAGTGGGTTATTTTGGTCATGGGTCATTATGGGTCAAGCTATTTTATCTTAAAAACGGCTCAGAGTATTTACACTATATTTTGCATCTTATAGTTTTCGGGAACAAGAAGACTGTTGGGCTAGGTCACATGCTCGAGAAAATTCAATTAGTAGGTCATTTTGGTCATGGGTCTTTATGGGTCAAGCTATTTTATCTTAAAAACGGTTCAGACTATTTACACAAAATTTTGCCTCCTATAGTTTTCGGGTACGAGAAGACTGTTGGGCTAGGTCACATGTTCGAGAAAATTAAATTAGTGGGTCAGTTTGGTCATGGGTCATTATGGGTCAAGCTATTTTATCTTAAAAACGGCTCAGACTATTTACACTAAATTTTGCATCCTATGGTTTTTGGACACGAGAAGACTATTAGGCTAGGTCACATGTTGGAGAAATTTCGAATAGTGGGTCATTTTGGTGATGGGGCATTATGGGTCAAGCTATTTTATCTTAAAAACGGCTCAGACTATTTACACTAAATTTTGCATTCTATGGTTTTTGGACACGAGAAGACTATTAGGCCAGGTCACATGTTGGAGAAATTTAGAATAGTGGGTCATTTTGGTCATGGGTCATTATGGGTCAAGCTGTTTTATCTTAAAAATGGCTCAGACTATTTACACTAAATTTTGCATCTTATAGTTTTCGGGAACAAGAAGACTGTTGGGCTAGGTCACATGTTCGAGAAAATTCAATTAGTAGGTCATTTTGGTCATGGGTCATTATGGGTCAAGCTATTTTATCTTAAAAACGGCTCAGACTATTTACACTAAATTTTGCATCCTATGGTTTTTGGACACGAGAAGACTATTAGGCTAGGTCACATGTTGGAGAAATTTCGAATAGTGGGTCATTTTGGTTATGCGTCATTTTGGTTATGGGTCATTATGGGTCAAGCTATTTTATCTTAAAAACGGCTCAGACTATTTACACAAAATTTTGCATCCTATGGTTTTCGGGCACGAAAAAACTGTTGGACTTAGTCACATGTTCGAGAAAATTCAATTTGTGGGTCATTTTGGTCATGGGTCATTATGGGTCAAGCTGTTTTATCTTAAAAAAGCTTGGACGATTTGAACTAAATTTTGTATCTTACGGTTTTTGGACACGAGAAAATCATTGGGCTAGGTCACATACTCGAGAAAATCCAATTAGTGGGTCCTTTTGATCATGGTTTATTATGGGTCAAGCTATTTTATCTTAAAAACGGCTCAGGCTATTTACACTAAATTTTGCATCCTATGGTTTTCGGGCACGAGAAGACTGTTGGGCTAGGTGACGTGTTAGAAAAAATTCGATTAGTGGGTCATTTTGATCATGGTCATTATGGGGCTAACTATTTTATCTAAAAAACGGCTCAGACTATTTACACTAAATTTTGCATTTTATGGTTTTCGAGCACCAGAAGACTGTTGGGCTAGATCACATGTTCAAGAAAATTCAATTAGTGGGTCATTTTGATCATGGGTCATTATGGGTCAAGCTATCTTATCTTTAAAACGGCACAGACTATTTAGACTAAATTTTGTCTACTATGGTTTTTGGGCATGAGAAGATTGTTGGGCTGGGTCACATGTTCGAGCAAATTCAATTAGTGGGTCATTTTGGTCTTGGGTCATTATGGGTCAAGCTATTTTATCTTAAAAACGGCTCAGATGATGTGAACTAAATTTAGTGTCCTCTCCTACAGTTTAAGGGATCGAGAATACAATTGGGCTAGGTCACATGTTTGAGAAAATTCGATTAGTGAGTCATTTTGGTCATGGGTCATTCTGGGTCAAGCTATTTTATCTTAAAAAGTGTGGGTGACATTGGCGGGATTTGGCAGGAAAATTGACTTTTAAGATTACCAATGCCAAAACACTTGCTTGGCGCAAATAAAAAAATATCGCCAAATGTCGCCAAATTTGGTGTAATTTTTTAATTGAAAATTGGCTTCTAGAAGCTGAAGGAATTTTCTAGATCTTCCCAATTGGAGCGGAGATACATGATTTAACCAATCAGAGTCCATAGAACGTTCTCGAAATCAGAATTCAACCAATCAGGGTATATATGATAAGGAAAATTGACTTTTAAGATTACCAATGCCAAAACACTTGCTTGGCGCCAAAAGAAAAAAATATCGCCAAATTTGGCGAATTTTGCGAAAAATTTGACTTTTAGAATCTGAAGTATTTTTCTAGAAATTTCCAATAGGAGCCGACATACATGATTCAACTACCAAGTTGAACACAAAGCAAATGTTGACCGAGCATTGCTCGGTCGTACCCGCTGGTATTTTTAAAATACTGACATAAAAGTTAAATTTTTAAATGCTTTCATGTTTAAAATAAACACAAATCATATTTATACGTGATTAATGAAATTAAAGCAATCATATTTTAAATCATGCGCCGATTCCCCTCCTCCCCGCAGAAAACATAATATTGTATTGCAAATACATAAAGTGGCGTAATTTTCACAGACATTACCACCCGGAAACAAATAAGTTTAACATCTTTTTACCGCACAGACTTCTAGAATCCTGATTTCCGTAAAATTTAATAAATATATTAAAGTCGATGTAAAAGTTGTTAGAATTTAATTTTATTATTTATTTTTGAACTTTTTTTCTTCATCACATTTTAAATGCCTCTTTAAATAGCACATGTCTATCTTTTTGTTTAAAATGTGAAGGGTTTTGGAATGAAAACTTAATGTTGTATGTTCAGTTTTCGATTATTCTAATCACTTCAAAGTCATGTCTGAAGTGATCTTTTAACAAATTTCTTCCAAAATATTTATTAACATAATCACTTCAAACAATATTGTTTGTACATAAAACATAAATTAAATTAATATCCCTGAACGCAATAAATGTAAAATAGAATAAATAGAAATGATAAAATATAATAATGTGGAAGTCAAGACACTCAATTTTAGAAAAAGCTTGGGAAATTTCAAGTACTCAAAAGAAATGTAAAATAATATTTTTCATAAAACATAAATATGCAAGTTGGGATCGTCAAAAATATTGCCTACTGTAAAATATTATAAAGAGTTGGTTAATTATGTATTTTTTAAATTATCGTGAATAACATTCCTTGATTGTTTATCGCATTGACTCTTCTTCAAATGTTATATGAACGAAGTCATGTGTAAAAGCTAGTATTTTATAAACGTATAAACATCATACTACAAATTAATAATTTTAAATAATATGATAAATAATAACTATCTTAGGTAAATAATTTTAAGCAAAAATAAAGCGAATTGAAATAAGATAAAATTAATAAAAATACACAACTATTTCTTAATTTTTATGTAATTTTCTGCAATTGTATGACAGGAATAACGAACCTACGAAGCATTTTTTTCTTCATTTTTTCATGCAGCAATATTTTAGCATCGAAGAATTTTTTAATCGACTTTTTTCAGGTTTATAAAACCATCCAATGCATTTTGCTAACATACATTTTGTATTCACATGGCATGCAGTCATATATATATATATATATATAGAGAGAGAGAGAGAGAGAGTATATGTGCATGCTTTACTATAAAAGCTCGAAGTCTGGTAAATCCTAGTCTTTATCAGCGTGAGTTGGTAAAAGCCCGAAATATGCAACTAAATGCTTCCATTTCACGCTTTTATCAAACCATTTCAGTAAATGCTACGACTTACGGGCTGCTTTCGGTAAAAGTCCGAAGTGATTGGTGAGCTAGGCATAACAATCCGGAAATGCATGGTTAACATAATGTAAGCCCACGTAAGCAACTAGTTAGTAGATTATTGAACCGACCATTTAAATATATATATATTTTTTTAATTTAAAGGCTAAGGAAGTTGAATACTACATTAAAACAATTTTATCTCAGATTACACTAAAACTCGTAATAAATTGCTTTATCACATTATATTTAAGCGAAACCAATAGAAATATTAAACTTAACTTTTTGTATTTTACTGCATTCAACTAATTTATTAAAAGAAAACGTGCGTGGAATTAATAGAGTTCATTATTCGAAATTTTCTCCAACGCTATCAAAACACGAGGTACGTGTATACGTGGTATTACGTGGGGTGTATAAATTTTATCCAGCACATACAAGGCTGCATGAGAAAATCCACACATAACTGAATATGGACAGCCATTGCAGAACATGAATTTTTACTGCGTTCTATGTTTTTTAAAGTGTTTATTTAAATATCTAATTTCACTGTATGGAAACAATTAATTTTTTTAATAATATTTTGTAAGAGTTGGAAAGTGTTTTATAATCTATGCCAGATGCATGATTTTGCGTTCTTGTTTAGCTAGAGGAGGGCGGTTAAGAAAATCCGATTTTGCGAGTTTCTAAGAGTTTCTTAAATCTTACGTATATTTGAACTGATACACATAAATAAAAACTCAAAAGATCTGAAATCTAGACAGAGTTTTGTATTAGATGAAATAAGTTTTGTGATTTTATGTGTATTTTGTTTTTTAAATACGAACCCTTTAAAAAATATTGAAATATAGCTCAAACTTTCAATTTTTTGAAAAAATATATCTCATGAAGAGAAAGAGATAGCAGTATGAATTTCTCATATGTGTTTTTACTACGTCCAAACGCGTTTCTACAAATCATTAGGCTATTATTTGCGTTTTCACCTAAATCATGCCATTTCAAATATTTCAAAATTCAGCATTTTTGACAATTTATAATTCAAAAAATCGAAGTGGCATTCATATAAAATTTCATAAGGAAAAGACCTCTTTGTATAAACGTCTACAATCTCGAAATTTTATTCTATTATTCTAACTTGTTTGTGAGATTCACAACAGTCTTGAAATTGGCGAAATGACAATTAGCCACGAAGACATTTGTAAGTTATAATCTACTACTAAATAAGCATCAGTGGAAAAAAAAACTTTTATATTTTCATTTTTTAGAGCTTTAATTTTATATTTGTTTATGGACTTTTTAAAATAAAAATCCTTAAAATTGTGGCACTGAGATTTTGTTTAATATTGTGTATTCATAAAATTCACTTATTTAATTTCAAAAAGTATTTAAATTTTGAAAGAGTACTGTGTTGTACAAACTGTAACCATCTCATTTTCATATGAGTAAAATTTTTGGTTTATTATAAATTAAAAACGTGTGTCAAAATTTACATTTTGTTTTCAAAACACTATGTCTCCTTAAAAACTTGATTACTTAAAAAATATATATACATAAACTCCCCGACTGACTTGTGAAATTGCTGTGCCGCTAATACAGAGCTTTTGTTAAAGAAAAAAGTATTAAAATAAAGTAAAAAGTGCCCAGTTAAACTGATGGCATTGAGCTCACAGGCTATTTACACTAATTGTATATTATACTCTTAGAATAAGGCCCTTCGAAAAATAAAGAAATCGACAATAAATTAAGGGGCAGTAGCCCCCCGTTTCCCCTTTGTACATTACCAATGAACACGCTAAACTAATCAGGGAAGCGCCTTATCACAATGAACCTATATACAAAATTTGAAGCAAATCGGATAATTCTGTATGAAAAACCCATTTATCTAAATTAAAGGAGGGATTATCCCACCGTTCCCTCCCTATATACTTAACCAGTGAACTCCCAAAACTAATCAGGGAAGCGCCTTATCACAATGAGCCTATAAACAAAATTTGAAGCAAAACGGATATTTCTGTCAAGAGTTATCGCGTTACGTACGTACATACATACGTACATACATACGTACATACAGAACCAGCGGGCACATTAGCTTCTCAGGCTTTGACAGAGTGTGAGCTAAAAAGCATAAAAAATTTGAATGTTATCTCCCCCCTCCCCACACACTTCTAATGATATTCAGTGGCAAATTAAACCTTACAAAGGCCTTCTTGGCTGATTGACCAACGTTTAAAACTCTCACAAAAGCACACCAGTGATTCAGCAACTTTTCAGTATAAAACGCCTTCCAATACCTTGTTTCTCAACCATGATTTCGTTTTCGAACAAAAAATCTCCTTTCTCAGTCATACTCGTAAAACGCGACTTAAAACTTACGCCAATGCTACTCCAACAGCGAATCAAATAAGGATACCGGTTTTGAGGAAACCTATATTCTTGTATTCTGGTAATTAATCTCACAAAAAGAATATTTCATTCATTTATCCACAAAAGATTTCATACAAAAATGAAGTTCTTTAATACATTCGTAACTGGATTGCAAAAAGATTTTCCACAGCAAATTTTTTATTAAAAAGAGCATGATTATTGAACAGCTACCGAACGATTTCAGGAAAAGGACCATCGAAGATTAACAGTTATTTCAGTTCTTTCAAGCGCTTAGAACGTCTCTCACTGCGATGAAAATATGAGTGAAGGTAAGGAGAATGAGAATTATATTTTTTTCTTATTGAGGCTTGCTGGGCATGAGAATTGCCTCATGCGCGCCAGTGACTTTAAAAAATTGGTCTTTTGAAAATTTTGGTTAATTTTCTTTTTGAAGAAGAGCTTGAGACTTTTATTTGTAAAAATAGACAATATAAGTTACTTTTTTATTTAAACTATATCATTTTCGTTTAAATGATGTTCTTGCACGCTGTGTTTTATTTAAGGCTGTTCTCAAATCTAAGCAAGTTACTATTTGACACATTCCTGAAATCATTTTTATCTGTAATTGGAAAAACTTTGCAAGTGTTCTTATTCAGAATTTATGAAATCAAATAGAGCTTTGCATTTTTTGTCAAAAACAATCAGAAATGTCAAAATTTTCGAAATTTCGGAAGTTGAAATTTATTTCTGAAAATTTTAGTTAAAATTGGAGTTTTGAACCAGATTACAAAACACCAGAACACAAGACGTGGCAGGGTCCTCTTCGTCAATTGTTATTTAATTAGTAGGGCCTTTCCAGTAACAGATCAACACAGGTCCCAAAGCAATAGGAAGGTTATTTATCATATGTTAAATAACGCACATCCCTACCTGCAATACCATCACAAAAGTTACCTTTCTGGAAATTTGGTGTTATGGATTTCCATTTGTTTCTTTGTTTAAAAGTAGCGAAATACACTTTTTTTCGAAATTTTTGTAAAAGCCTTCCTTTATATTTTGAACATGATCCTATCTGTTTCTGAAGTTATTTGCCGAAAATAATGGTTTTATCGGGTTGGTAGGTTGCTTGCGGGCGCTACGGTCATCTTTTGCGCACGAGGCAAAACAGACTGCGTTTAAAATGAAAAACCGACCCACTAAAAACATCTATGCTCGAGTTGGAATTTGAACCCTGCACCTTCTATCAAATAGCCAGAGTATTAACTTCTAGACAAGCAGGTGCGCAGTGGTGTATCGGAACTCAAAACAGTTCCTTTTTTGTAAGGAAATGTTATAGTGTAAGAACATTTTTACTGTCAATATTAGAGTGGATGTGAGTTTAATAAGGTTTCTATTTGTCTAATTAATTTTGGTAATTTTTCAATAGTTATCAGAGTCGGTCCAGTATCTCCTTTGAGGTGATGCTTAGCTGAATAAATTGTAGCTTACAAACTTCCCTCAAAGTGGGGAGAAGCGTGAGGAATAAAATGCTATTCTGTTGAAGCTTGCATTAAATGATGCGAAAACTGATTCATTTGTTAGTAAGGTGAATCACAGCTGTTGTATTTCGCTGAGCTTCCATGGAGTGCAAAGTTAGTGGCATTATTGCTATAAATGAGGCACGGAACATCACATCTAGCACTGAAACGACGAAAGGTAGCTTTGAGTGCATTATCCGTTAAATAGCTAACGGCCACGATATGCACTACTTTGGCAGCAAAACACATGAACTAAGTTATATATCTTTTAGTTTACTTAATATTACGACCTTTCTTCTTATTATTATTTTTTAAATTGAACCTGCATAACAAATGTTAGAAATGCCGTTCAAGAATCACTCTATCTTTAAACAAATTACTCATTACTCTGGGGTATTGCGATAGACTTTTAACCCTGTAACATTTTTGCCATTTATTCGTACATTGGTTAATCAGTTTTTTATTAACAAAAATAATCAAGTAAAATTTTTGATGATATGTAATAGTAGAGAAGGACTGAATGTAAATGTATAGTGTGTCATTTCTTGATTAGAAGATCACTTATCTTGTGTTGTGAGAGAAGTATTATAGAATATTTGCCAGGATTGGTATTAATCGATTACTTTTTTAATTGATTGATTAGACGACTAAACGTTCAATCATACGAAATTTAATCATGATGAATGTAATCATGATTGAAATTGAAAAAATTAAATATATTTACAATTTTTTATGATTAATTTAATCTGAACTAATTCAATAGCGAATACTTTAATCATTAATCTAATTAAACAGACGAAAATTAAATATGGCCGCCATTTAACTTTCTTAAATTCGCTTTCATTGCTATGAGACTGTTAAGGATCAATACATGTTTTTCCTTACTAAAAATTATACGGGGTCACAAAAAATTATCCTGATACACGCAGGTCAAAATGTGTAAATCATGTAGATTAGAAGGAACAGTTGAGTCCCTTTTTATAAAACTGGTATAATTTTCTTTTGTAATTATTATAGGCAAAGGCGAACAAAATCATCAAATAATTAAATTTTCAATAAATTAAATAACTGAAATAAAATTTCATTACGTTTATATCACAAAAAAATGGTGCGAGAAACTGGAGAAGAAAGAATATGTTATAAGCAAAATATAACAGTTCAATGTTGGCTGTCCATCATAAGTTTATAAGAATAAATTATTAGCGTTGCTCTTTAATTATTTCACTTTCACCAAAGTGAATCTTTCAGACTTACTCACAAACCAATTGATATCGTTAATTTACTCATGTCATATTTGTAGACAATTTTTAAACATTTCAAAGAATTATAAATGAAAGATTTTGAAACAGATAACTAATTTGTTGCTGCAAATGGCGTTCAAATAAACATACTGTATTATGCATTTATCATAAAGAAGTTGCATCAAACTGAAAAAGAAAGAATATTGTTTAAGCAAAATGTAACAGTTCGATGGTGGCTTTACATCATACTATAGGAAATAATCATCAGGGTTACTCTCCATTTTCACCCCCTCTCACCAAAGCGTTTCCTTAAAATATACTCAAAAACCAATTAATTAAAGATGTTTAATTTTTTTTAATAAATACACGTTTGATTTACGTTCTTTTACAAATTTTTGTAATTAATGAACATCTTTTCTTTACTTCCCTACTTTGAAAATAACACGCACTTTGACCCATTTTCTTAAAAAGGATCTTTGTTTTTATAGGAAAATGAATAATTTTGTTTCACTCATTTGTATTTAACCCTTAACTCCTGTTAGCGGTCTTACAGACCGCTGTTTTTTATGTTTAAGCCATGTTAGTGTATTTTTCAATCTGCCTCCTGCGATCTTGGTATGATATTAGTAAAATGGAGCGCCAATTCGTTATTTTAACAGCACTATCACGTTTTCAAGTTGCCTGAAACTAGCTTTATTTGCTATAAAGCTAGTTTTATTAAAATCTGCCTGTTCATTTTTATTTCATTGTTTCTTCCTAAAATATGGAACGATGGGCAATATCAAAAACAGAAACTTTAAGAAGTTTTTGTTATTTATTATTTTTCTTATTAGCAATCAGTATATAGTATTTAATTATTAATCATCTAATACAGTGGTTCCCAAACTTTTGGGCTCGCGGAGCCCTTTTTGGGAAGAATTTCTAAGGCGTAGCCCCTTAACCGCACGGTACTCTATGGTTTACAAATAAATGTTTTTTATGCCTATGGAGCAGAGAAAGATCTGCTGGATAAGAGTTCGAACCAGTAGTTTCCAACATGGGACCAAGGTTCTCAGTTTGGCCCTTCTCTTGATACAGAAATTCTGAATTCATACTAGAAATTTTGAAAATAAATTTTTCTGTTATTTAGGCCTTTAACAGTTTATTTAATATTACTATTATTGGACACAATAAATTAAAATTAAGGACTAAAAACCACTTTTTTGTATTAAAATATCTGCTTTGTATAATCGAGATATGTCCACCAGATACAGTGAAAATTATAGTTAAAAATTTGGGGTTTCTGAATGATTTTAGTAATGAAGAAAACAAACGCTTCTTACCCGAGCGACGTTCGAGCAATACCTTTAAGGGGTTAATGACATCCATTTTTAAAATAAAAAATATTTTTTCGGAAATTCTGGTATGAATTCGGAATTAAAGATCAAAATGGTAACCCAGTCTGGGTCATGCATTGCATTGAGGCTTACAAGAAACTATTATTATTTTTGGTGAAAACCACACACACGCAGAAAAAAAAGGTATGTTGTGCAGTTTTCGTTTACAAAGAGAGACTTTTGTATAATCCCAATACGCTACTCACAAAAAAAAAAGAAAATCCGTAGACCCAGTCGCCCATGAGTAATTATATAACACGTTTTCGCTAGTACAACCCACCCGTCATAGAATCAGGCGATAACGGATTCTTTTTTGTTCTTCTTTACGTTTCTAGTACTTCTAAACTTGCAATGAAGACGAATCGCCTCTGTGCTTCTTCTTTTGAACCATTTTTTAAAAATACATTTAAAATCAGATAATCGTTTTAGTGGGCAGGGCAATATGTATAACCTCTATTGTTAGGTGCAGCATCGTTCACTTTTTTGGATATGTTATTTGAAGTATTTAGCTATTAATTATAGTTTTGAAAGAAACTTTCTTTCACCTTTGTTTTTGCCTCAAAATAGATATACGGTTAAAAACTACACATGTTAAAAGAACTGCAAATAGTAGAAAAACTTTACTAACAATGAACCATTATATATTTTTTAATTGCTATAGCCTTATTTCTGACAGGTAAATGTGGCATCATAACATAAGAATCTTAGCCAATGCTGAAAATAATTAAAACAAAATTTTAACGAGGTGTTGTTAAGTGATACAAAATGTTAAACAAAATTTGTTTTCAGCAACATACATTGCTTTAAAAATTGAGTACAATAGTTGTGTCTTCTTCAACTTTAACATTAAGGTCATCTTCTTTCTCGAAACTTTCTTCTCTCACACTTTCAATAAGTTCATCATCATTTAAAATTTGAAACCCAGAGTTTGACGAATCACACACCATCCACACTTCTATATCTTCAGTAGTAATTTCTGAACATCCAGGGATTTTTAAAATAAAGTTTCTGAATTCCTCAAGTGGCAAGTCTTCCTCATCTTCTCCTGTCTCTTCCCTTTTCTTTTCTTGATCTTCTTTTTCCTTTTTCTCCTTTTGCTTCTCTTCTTCAGTTGATATGCCTTTTAAATTGTTCCATGCACGTCTAATATGACTGCCTTAACCAAGCTCCAATCTTCTGCCATCATGTAAGCGCAATCTTTCAAATTCATTTTTTTGTGGTTAACCAACACACCTTCTTCGTCTTTGCCCTCTACCAAAAGTTTCTTTAAAAGTTGCCTTCTGTAATGGCATTGCATGGTTTCAATAACAGACTGGTCCATTGGTTGCAATAAGCTTGTGACGTTTGGCGGTAAAATGGTTGTTTTAAACTGGCCATTCCCTCTTTCCAAAAATTATTCGGTGGGATGAGTTGGTGCATTATCAACAATCAAAACTGCCTTCATTGCCGCCTTCTTTTCCAACACATTTTTGGTGCTTTTTCACTTCAGGGATGCAAATTTCGTCATACCACTCGGTAAACAATGCTGCAGTCAACCAAGCCTTGGGTTTGTTTTTATAATAGAGGGGAGGGGAAGCTTTTTCACATGTTTAAATGTTCTTGCAGTTTTTGACTTCCCTATCAACAGAATCTTATGGCTTCCAGTAGAGTTCGCACAGGTAAGCACCGTAACACGGTCTTTACTATCTTTATGTCCTGAAGCACTACACTCAGTTTTAGATGCTAAAGTGGTTTTAGGCAGAGCTTCAAACATGACCGGGTTCATCGGCGTTGTACAAAAACTCAGGATCGTAGGAGTCTGCTACATCTTTAAAATTTTCAATAAAATCTTCTGCAGCTTTGGTGTCTGCTGATAACTTCTCGCCACTTAAATCTAATTCATGGACACCATGCCTGGACATAAAATTTCTTACCCAGCCGTTACTTGCTTTAAAGGATGAACAACCAAGCTTCTGAGCAAAGATCTTAGCTTTTTCACAAGGAATCGGACTCGAAATTGGGTTTCCCATAGAACGTTGCTGCAAAAACCACTTGAAACTGGCATCTTCTAAATATTTGTTTGTTGCTGCCTTCATTGATTTTCTTGAAGAACTTCCATCTTCGTTTCCAAACACTGACACGAAGTTTAAAAGTGTAGGCTTGCTCCTTTTAATGTCTGAAATCGTTGATTGTCCAACACCGTACATTTCAGCCAACTGTTTACCCGTAACTCCTTTTTCTGATTGCTCTATAATGTTTAGTTTATCCGCTAACGATAACACAACAGGTTTTCTTTTAGAAGCCATGGTGAACGACGAAACGCACTCACAAACAAAACAACGCACCAACGCGAAAGAGTACCGTAACTGTAGCAGGTCAAGTAATCAACTAGCAGGTCACGCCACACTGACTGACTAAACAAAACGAACAGTGACAGGTGGGCCGGCCACCTGGCGACGGACGACAGCCAATAATCGAACTACACTATAAGATGATGACTCATCATCCCAATAATGTTCGCGCTGCGTCTACACTAGCTTCCCGGACGGGAGGACAATAGCGCGCGTAGACATAATAATTATTTTGCGAATCGCAGTTCTTTTCCGTCTTATTTTTTTTCTGAAAGTCTAAAAGCTATTCGGATAATCAGCGAGTCGGACAGTTAGAGTTCGGATAATTGGAGTACTACTGTATGTATATTATAGTATTTTTCAACTTAGTGATAGATCTATTTATTTTTGACACACACACACACACACACACACACACACACACACACACACAAATTCCTACATAGTTTCGAAAAATTTTCTTTTGCAATAAATATGTCAATTTATTTCATGTTTTGTTTATTTTCCTGGAACGTCGCGGAGCCCCTGAAAAGTATAGGCGGAGCCCCAAGGGCTCCGCGGAGCACACTTTGGGAACCGCTGATCTAATATTTAAATGAGGTTTTCTCTGTGTTGTAAGAACTAACTGTGGTAGAGAGCGGTGGCGACAAAAATGACTACGTTTTCGACTTACGTGATGAAATTGTGATATGAGATAAAGTTATTATTAATAGATGAAAACAAGACTTGCCTGCTTCGGTATTTTGGTACGATATGAGCAGAACGGGGTGATTTTGTACCAATAGGCGATTTTCGTGGAACTATTATGTTACCGATTTACGACAAGATTCTTTAACATATGATATATCTTGATTTGTACAATACAAAATTTTCAATCTGCCTCCTGATATCTTGGTACGATATTAGTAGAATGGAGCGCCAATTCGTTATTTTAACTGTACTATCACGTTTTTGAGTTACGGCATGAAACTGTAACGTGCGATCTCTCTTAACTAGTACATTGCAAATATTGCAATCTGTCGCGTGATATCTTGATACGATATGATCAGAACGCGGCGCAAATTCGTCATTTTGACAGTACTTTCACCTCATCAAGTTTTGTGATGAAATTGTTGCCAAAAACAATGATTTTTTAAAACGCCTTGAAGGGCAGTGAGATATAATATATCCCACTAAATTTAAATTCCCAAATGCCACAACACAGGAATTTTGGAATCAAATTTTACTTTTATAATATTTGTGAAGGAAAACTTTTACTTATTTCGAAATAAATTTGTTGTTAAATCACCGGTGTGATTCAATTCTTTCACATTTTAGAAACAAAAGTACTTTGCTCCTGAAAGAGTTAAAATATTTATTACAGTCTAAATGTAAGAAAATACCCATGTCCCCACCCTTTTTTGCTTCAAACTATCGGAATTATCACAGAAGATTCCACCGGAAATTTTAAAATTAATTTTAATTAAGTTAAGCACACCAATTAGCGGACTCAATCAGGATTAGGGTTTTTAATTCATCAGATAACCCCAGTGGTTTTGAGCTCATTCATTACTCACACACTTGTTCCATTGTGCCCATATCGTACCACAGTGGGCTACTTTTTTAATTCAGTTTTCTTGATTACCACCAGTTTTTTGAGAAAGTAAAATTCGCCTTATTTAATGACAGATTAAATAAGCCAAACACAAGGCGAATTATACCATTTTAAAAAAGTGGTACCAATCAAACAATCTCAATTCTAAAAAAAGAAGACCACTGGCGACACTATATCGTACCCGAACCCGAAATTTCTGCTCAAAGTCAACCTGAAACGCGACCTGAACACGAAGTATCACACCGAACACAACCCAAACTCGAAGTGAAAGAATATTAATCTATATTTAAAATATATTATTGAAAAGTTGTCTGTAATTAAACCTCTAATATCAATTCTATCATTTTTTCATAAAAACGAGCCTATATACACCCAATTATATTAAAATATATAGTTTGTTTCATTTGATAACTATTCAGGACTTTATTTTGAAAAATCGGTCAAACCAAGTACGACCTCAAATAGTAACAACCAAACACAAAATATTTAAAGTCAACCCTTCCCAAGCCAATCCACCTGTTGAGTCGGGTAAAATTGTACCCGACCAGACACAGGACTCTAGCTGCAAACCCAGGGGGATAAAACCAGAAGAAACGTGAGAAAAAATAAAGATAATAAAAGGGAAAAGCCGGAACAAAACATGACGGTTTTAATCATTAATTTGATTAATCAAATAGATTGAGAATTGATTTAATCGTTAATCGGAGAGAGGGATTGAAATGAAATTAATTATTAATCATTAGTCTATGAGTAGGATTGAAAAGAAGTTAATCGTCAATCTTTGGTCATGATCAAACATTTAATCGTTAGTTTTCAATCGTTAATCAAATTAAAATTTTGCACTACCCTGATGTTTGCTATTAAATATTTATTGTAATGGCACGTAGTGTTTTTTCATCAAAATCAAGTTTTTTTACAACATAATAGCAGCTACTTTTTTCTTGACCAAACAATATAGATCTTGCATTATTATATCATAATTTTAAGCTTGCAATTGTTGGTTTGGATCAAGACATTTTATAAAATTTCAATTGTTACCATTAAAAATTGCCATCGTCTTCTGATGATATTTATATACCAGAGTGCAAAATATATGTTTAAAATTAAAATTACAAAGGCATTTATTAATATTAACCAATCTGGAACGCAAATGACATTGCCAATCAAGCATTTTATCTTCATTATTATTGTTGTTAATATTTTTGTTGTTTTACAGTGTATGATATTTTTTTCTGCAAGAATGTTCCTTTTTGTTTGTTTATTTAGGTATGAGAAGAAATAACAGGAAGAAGGACAAGGCATTCACCAAATATGCTTATGAAATCATGCGCGAATCATCTGTTACTGGTAAGGTTTAAGAAATCCCAGAATACAATTGAACAGTCCAGTGTAAAAAGGGGGCAACCCCGCTTTTGCGTGAATTTTATTTTTATAATGAAAATCAATACCAAAAAGATGCTCTATCGATTGATGAAAGAACAGTGCAGATCCATTGATTTGTTTGAATGCTATACAAGATCTATTTATGTCCTCTTTATCAATTGTGTGCAGTAACATAGCAGTTTTACTGTCTCCTGAAAAATTTGCAAAAATGGAAATGCTCCCTTTTTGCATCATCGTAAACTTCAATTAATGATTCAGTTAGAACTCAAGGAAGGTTTAAAAGAGAATTATTTTTATATAACACTGTTAAAAAAGCCTAACAAAAATAAAATCCCGATCTACTTGATTTGACGTACAATAATAATATTGTAAATGAATGTATGACATTCTCAAACATAAATAAATATTCATACCTAAAAATAACCTTGTCAGTAAATGTAAATGTAATATTTTACTCCTATATTTAATATATTATAGATTTCAAGGTAAATTGTTAAATAAATGTTTTCACGTTCATTTAAAAAAATATTTTTTCCGGATAGTTTGAAGAATCGAATTTGCATACGTCAAACTGAACGAAATGTATCTTTTAACGGATGTATCAAGTCCGCGTGTGGCTATATGTGTTTATCGTATTTAATTTCCAATTCTTGCACAATCATTTTTCGTAAAAGTGAAATTATATGAAGACGTCAGTTTCAAAACTCGTCTTATTCAGAAAATCAAATTTTGGGAAATCGCGAAAAACCTGCAACTGCATCCATTGGTTTTCATTGTAAACCAAGATTTTACAATGCCAGAAATGCTGGTTAAATTTAGTTTTTTTGCTGATTGAAGTATTTTTTCGATGCAGATTTACCAATAGAACAGATTGATACAGAAAACACGATTTTTTAAAAATTTTGGATAAGGCGAGTTTTGAAACTCACGTCCTCATATAGTAGTGAAGTAATGCACCTAAAACTAAGATTGCACAGAAATTGTTACAGCGTATTGATAATTTATTTGCTGAATAACAAGTTCTCATCAAGCAATTTACGTACACTGTTGAAATGTTTCCGTGAAATAACGGATAATCTATTGGTGATCAGTCATCTTAAGTCTTGTGTAAACTTAGAGTCTGTTAAAAGCCAAGATTATGTTAAAAAGAAGGAAAGTTTTCTTTAAAAAAGTCCCTAGACTATAAACTTACACCAACAAAAATACAGTAGAAGTTGTTTAGTTTTCAAATTGAAAGTACATATTACAAAATATTATATGACAGAGGCGTCATTTAGGAAGCCCCGGTGAGTTCCAGAAATTTGTTATCATTATATTTTTATTATTGTTTTCTTTTTGGGCCGCGTGCTCCTCCGGGTGTTCCGGAATCAATCCGGTCCTTCGGGACGCGGAGGGATGACCTGGAGCCCGGCAGAAGACGCCGTGGCGTCCGGATTCCATTTTCAGGAGTTTGGGACAAAGCGGGGTCTCAGAGGGAGCGGTAACCGACGTAAGTCCACTTCCGGGAGGACTGGGATGCCGGCTGTCGCCGGTACGACCGGACAATCCTAAGTGCGGCCTGGGGATCCTGAACCGGGCACGAAATCGAGCGGCCTGGAACTCATCCTTTCTCAGCGTACGGCACTCCAGGGGATAGACAAGACGAGTGCTTCTCTTGTCCGTTCCCAGGGCCCTCGGCGGGGGGCGCCGGAGACAGCTGTTGTTGAGATATGGAGCCATGGGTGGGAGCCACATGGTTAAGGTTCTGGAAAGCTGGTGTTCGTGTCTAGTGAAGGTGAGCTAGCGGACGCGGGCGGTTACGCAGGTCTGGCCGGACCACCGGGACGAAACTATCGCACTACCTGTTTCGATCCCTTCACTTTTCGCTTTTAAACTAACGTTCTCCCGGCCCCACGGCTCTGCCGGCCAAGTCACCCGACAGCGTGGCGGCGGTCGGAACCCTCTTCCTATTTTTTTAATCTATCTGTGTTTTACTAACCTAGTTTTTAGTTTGTGTTGTCCATTCCCGACTAGAGAGACATGAGATTACTCGTGTGAGTTATTCTCTATCTCGAATTGGGATAAATCAAATCATGAGAGGGAGCCCTTGACTAGTCGCTGGGCCCTGGTTGCTCCTGTGAGCTTTCCAGACAAGTTCGGCGTCGAGGATGTCACGGACTGTCGCTCATGAACCGAGCCTGTCCGGCCACTGTCGTACCCATGAGAGGGGTTACGATTGCACCGATTCAGGCATCCATAGAGTCAAAAAGGGGGCAATGTCCAGTATTGGATGGGTGCCGCGTATTTTTTAATACACCCGCAGTCGTTTTTTATTATTAGTTGAACGTTCCAATTTCTTTTTACCAATATTAATGATCCCATGTAAATAAATCATATCAGTATTAAAATGCTCCGTTTGAATGGATAAATCGATAACCACTCATGGGAATTAAGCTTTATAGATACTCCTTTGAAAATAAAAATGAAAAATAAATGTAAGAAAAATACTAGTTCATTTCAAGTTTAAAAATCTGGATTTACTTTGTCAATCGAATGAATTTCACCCCTTTCCTTCAAAATCTGAAAGGATGCGCTGCTGTTGAGTGCGGGCGATTCATGGCGCGGCTCATTATTAGGGAAATTTCAACAAAAAACGTGCTAGAAATTTATTGTTACAAAAATAAAATAAAATAAAATAAAATAAAATAAAATCCAACAAACTTGAAAGTTTACCATATTATAGTTGTAAATGGGTGTATATCTGCTGTCTTCGTGGATGCAAATGCGTAAAAAGTATTAGAAAAGGGAAAACGTCTCTGAATTAATAATCGAGAATTGTGATCAAATGCTTTTGACTAAGAAGTAATATAAATTTAAGTATTGCGCTTTGTTTTTTTTTTTATTTGTTCAACAAATTATGTTCTTGTTTAATATTTATTTGTTTGTTTTCTGTGTTTTACTAAAATTAATAACTGAAGAGAAAATGTAACGTGAGTGCTTAACTTAAGTGCTGTATACAAACAAATAACCACTGCTCGTTTGAGGGCAATTTACATTCAAGAGTTTTACAATTACAATCGCAAATCGATATGTTCCAAACACACAAGACTTTATGATTGTTTCTTTTAAAAAGGCGTTATTACACGCTTTTCTTTTTCAACTTAACTTTCTTCATGCATGAGATTTTGCAATGGATTTTTCCCTGAATTTTTCATGTAATAGAGTTTTAGAACGTACAGTTGCGTGTTTCCTATGCCAGTACTGTTTTACCATATTTTCAGAATTTAATTCATAGTTAATATATTAATTTTAATCAAGTTTTGATTAAACATTGGAAAGCAAATTGGAAATCATAGAGATATATTAAATAATTTTCAGGCACGTATTCTTTTTAAATCTATTACCACGTGACTCAAAAATAAATATTTGTTTATTATAATAATGAAAAGTAAAATTTATAGTAATAGAAAAATGCTTCTTCCCTTGCCATATAATTAAGAAGAAACTGGTGATTTTTTTTTCAAAACAATCCATTAATTTTGAACCTTTAATATATGGTTTTTACATGGGAATGCGACATCATATAAGACCATCATAGTAGCGCCACAATAGAGTTTTTCTTTATATCTATATATATATATATTACTTTTAATTTAAAACATGAATTCAACTGAAAATTTAGAATTTTCTTACATTTCTCAACCAAAATTTCATATTTTCATTAAACCAATACTTTCTAAAAGTATAAAAATATATGCAAGCCTTTCATGACATTTCTTAAATCCTGTTATTTTTAACAGTTTATATAGTCATTTTTATCGGATTTACATCTGTTTTAAGACAAATTTCTTCTACTTTTCTTAGGAATCTCTCCAATCCTCAATTCCAAAGGACTGTGCCGAAAAACGATAAAGATACTCATTCTAGCTTTTGGACTGACAGGATTTATCTTTCAAACCAGTCAATTTCTGCAAGTGTACTGGAAATACACAACAATGCCATCAGAAGTCATATTGAATATAATGAAGAAACCTGCGATAACAATATGTGATGAAAACTTGTACGTATATAATATACCATTGTGGCATACGATATTCTAAAGGCAGACGCATTTCGCCAAAAACCTCCGAAAAACCGTAGACGGGTTCTGAACGTACTCTGAATCAAGGCACAAGTGTGATCTTTGTTTACATTTATATACACTGCTCAGATAGTGGCTCGTACTCTTTTGTTTCTCAGCGTCAAAGTTTGAGAAGCATTAATCTTATTTTCAAATTAACAAAATAAATACTTAAGCTCTTCATTTTCATACGATTTATAAGAACATTTTTCTGCATCTTATATGTATTAAGAAATATATATTTTTAAGATTTACTGAATTATTTATTTGTTTACTTTTTCATGCATTACATTAGTGAAGATTGTCAGTTCTGTTATTCTTTTTAAATATCCCTTACTTATATAAAAATAGCGTGTGTCTTCTGTGGTGTTTCGCATAATCGTTGTAAAATTAAAATTATTTTTTACCCAATTTCATCCATGTCATAACTGCTGATGAAGCAGTTATTTTTTGCGATTTTACTGTTACCTGTAAAATGTTTGTTTTTCGTATAGTCCGGAGCTAAGAAAAAATTTCTGATCGTTGAAAACGTTGTACTTTGTTAAACATTAAATATTCTTATTTTTAATCTGAGAAAGAAACAATAATCATTGATTTAATTAATTTTGAAATATGCGGTGCAACCCAAATAATTTTGATTAAATCGGTACAGATGCCTCAGATACACATTCCCCCCCCCCCCCAAAATGGCGATTTTTGCTTTGTATGGTAACCTGGTGTTTGATAATAAAATTAAATGTGTGTGTAAATAAATAAAATAATATAATATAAAAATGATTAATAAATACAATTAAATGCGTGTGTTTAATAAAAATAATTTGTGAAAATTGGGTTTTCTCGCCAAAAAGGCGCAAAAAAAAAATTGCCAATCTGCGACATTTGTTCTATTAAATCATGTAAAGGTATTTTTTATTTATTAAATAAAAGTTATTAATGCTTAAAAACAATTTTATGCATAAATTAATATATTTTAATCTTTTTGTGTTAGTTTTATTGTTTCAGCAAATGAGAAAAGTAAATAAATTGGTAACATTGATATTTTTAGAACGTAATCGATCTTTGTTTCATTTCTACCTTGCCCAGATAGCTTGAAGTTATAATCAGAGTCAGACTTCAATTTTGGGCAGGGTTGTGGAGTCCTCTGGTGATTGACTTCAGACACTAAAGCCAAATGGGCCTGCCTTGTAATCTAGTTTTCTATGTTACCGTCTACATTTTTTATACAATGTTGAGTTTATCCAATGTTACCAGATTGGAGATTTCTTATTCAAAACAACTTTTCCTGACTAGTAATCTGCGCTTTATTTAATGACAGACATTCCATGATGAAATAAAACGAAAATTTCTAGATTGAAAAAGTGATACATAGGTACTTTGAAAGAATTCCCCAATCTGGCAATACTGAGTTTATTGTATTTTTTTTATTTATTTCACGAATTGAAATCGAAAAATAAATTTTCCTTCCCTGTTTTCGAAAAATCGTAAAGCAATGAGGCAAACAAAAGGTCGGTTTTATGTTCTGTCATTTGGTGACATACGATCTAGTTGTGCAAATGGCGCTAGCATGTTAAATCTATTGTACATGTTTTATATATTTTTATTATTATTCCTCTCATCTTTAATTCTCGTGATGAATTTTTTTTATGATGTAACGTGAATAAGAATTTGTTTTTGTTTTTTTCTGTTTGAATATGTTTTGTAGAAAAATGTAGAAATTCTTACCGTTGAATAAATTATTCGCATTTTGAAAGCTTACAAAGTTAAATGACTTCTTTCCGTATGCTTAAATTATTAATTGGCATGCGCATTCTATATTAAAAGCTAAGGTGTTAAAATAACATCTTTTTGAACGCTTTAAGTGATATTTTCGGCGTTCACGACAGGATGGGATTTATGGAAGCAAAATGTTTCAAATCGAGAAAGGTTTTAAAAAAGTCGATTTAAAGTTTGTAGTGGAAGAACTTAGTGAAACAATTCAGCAAGATCATACGATTGGAACATTAAAGGAAAATATTTTGAATAGTAAAGAATATAAACAGGATCCTGATTTTGTACAAGAAATGTTATCAACTGCCGTAGCTGAGAGAAAAGAAAAAGATGCTGAAAAGTTATAAAATAAGTTAAAATTAGAAAAGGAGAAGGAGGAGATGGATCAAGAATTAGAGTTGCAAAAACTGGAATTATACCATCAATTCGAATTAGCAAAAATTCAGTCACAAAGTCAAATTCAAGGCGAATACATTTCAACTGTTAATGAAACTAATGATTCTTAACGGAAATTTACGTTACCCTAGTTGGAATTTCGTCAATTTGATGGTGATTTAAAAGAGTGGCTACCATTCTGGAATCACTTTGAAACAGATTTATACTGATGAGAATAGCGTGCCCGCAAATAAATTCCAGTATTTAATTCAAGCAACAGTCGCCGGTTTTAGAGGGCGAGAAGTTACAGGTAGTTTTCCACCAACTGGCGCTAACTATGCCAAAGTTATAGAGAATCTTTGGGCTCGTTTCGGCCGTGAAGACCTTTTAGTTGAAGTATATGTTAAAGAATTATTGAAATTAATTATATCTGTATAATCGAAAGAAAAGTTTTCTCTTACATCCTTGTATGATGAACTTGAGTCGTATTTAAGAGCTCTTGATGTTACATCTATTGCCCGTGTTTTATTTATTTTCATTATTATCCTCTCATCTTTAATTCTCGTGATGCGTTTCTTTTATAAGATGTAACGTAAATATGAAATTGATTTTACTGTTTTAATTTTTTTTTTCTTTTTGGAATAAGATAGAAATGTTTACCGTTGAATAAATTATTGGTATTTTGAAAGCTTAAGAGGTTAAATGACTTCTTTCCGTATGCTTTAATTTAATTATTGGTGTACGAATTATATTTTGAAAGTCGAAGTGTTATTAAAATAACATATTTTTGAACGCTTTAAATAACAGTGTCAGCAGAAATATAAGATGAACTGGATATTCTGTGCCTGTCGGAAGCGGAGAACAGACGTGTTTTGCAATAATAGACAAAGGACAAAGCGTCCTTTGTCTATTATTGCAATTTGTCTATTATCCATTTATGTTGTGCGGTACACTGCAATGACAAGTGTTGATTTTACAGTATAATACTGCCACCCCACCTGCCAGTATTATACCGTAACAATAACAGTAATAAACAGTAAAATAAGCAGTAATACGCTGCCGCGCATGGACGATAGCGTATTACTGCTTATTCAATTCCTACTATTAGTTCACATCCTCTATATATTTATATATCTTGTTCAAATTTTCAATCGTTAATAAAATACTTTTTATTCATTCACTCAAGTTCAAATACATTTTTTAAAACTTGTAGTGGATGACACTTGATGTTAATACAGTTTTTTCAAATATCATATATTCTAATACGAGCAACTCTTGTGTGTGGTTATATATATATATATATGCAAATTTTATCTTAAAAACGGCTCTAACGATTTTGACGAAATTTTGTATCCTACAGTTTTGGGGCACCAGAAAACCATTGGGCTACGTCACATGTTCGAGAAAATTCGATTAGTGGGTCATTTTGGGTCATGGTCTAGCTAATTGTATCTAAAAAATGGTTCGAACGATTTTGACGAAGTTTTGTATCCGACCATTTTCGGGCACGAGAAGACTATTGGGCTAGGTCACATGTTCGAGGACTTTCGATTAGTGGGTAATTTTTGGGTCAACGCGGGTCAAATTATTTTTATCTAAAAAACGGCTCTAACGATTTTGATTAAATTTTGTGTCCTACGAGTTTCGAGCACGATAAAATCATTGGGCTAGGTCACATGTCCGAGAAAATTCGATTAGTGGGTCATTTCTGGGTCATTGTGGGTCAAGATCTAAAAAGCGGCTCAATTTACACTAAATTTTGCATCAAATGGTTTTCGGGCAAGAGAAGACTGTTGGGCTAGGTCACATGTTCGAGAAAATTCAATTAGTGGGTCATTTTGGGTCATTTTGGGTCATGGTCAAGCTAATTGTATCTAAAAAACGGTTCAAATAATTTTGACGAAATTTTGTATCCGACTATTTTCGGGCACGAGCAGACTATTCGGCTGGGTCACATGTTCGAGAACTTTTGATTACTGGGTCATTTTTGGTTCAAAGCGGGTGAAATTAATTTTATCTGAAAAACGGCTCTAACGATTTTGATTAAATTTTGTATCCTACGAGTTTCGGGCAGGCGAAAATCATTGGGCTAGGTCACATGTTCGAGAAAATTCGATTAGTGGGTCATTTCTGGGTCATTGTGGGTCAAGATCTAAAAAGTGGCTCAATTTACACTAAATTTTGAATCCAATGGTTTTCGGACACGAGGAGACTATTGGGCTGGGTCACATGGTCGAGAACTTTCGATTAGTGGGTCATTTTTGGGTCAAAGCGAGTCAAATTAATTTTATCTAAAAAACGGCTCTAACGATTTTGATTAAATTTTGTATCTACGAGTTTCGGGCACGCGAAAATCATTGGGCTAGGTCACATGTTCGAGAAAATTCAATTAGTGGGTCATTTTGGTCATGGGTCATTATGGGTCAAGCTATTTTATCTTAAATACGGTTCAGAGGATTTGAAATAAATTTAGCACCCTACAGGTTTAGGGAACAAAGAAGACTATTAGGCTAGGTCACATGTTGGAGAAATTTCGATTAGTGAGTCATTTTAGTGATGGGTCATTATGGGTCAAGCTATTTTATCTTAAAAACGGCTCAGACTATTTACACTAAATTTTGCATCCTGTGGTTTTCGGGCACAAGAAGACTGTTGGGCTAAGTCACATGTTCGAGAAAATTCAATTAGTGGGTCATTTTGGTTATGTGTCATGATATTTGAGCTCAAATTTAATTTTGACCGAGCATAGCTCGGTCTTCCCTGCTCGTTGATTCATTAATTAAATTAAATTAATTAATTTTATTTTTATATTTCATTTCTGTTCAAAAGTATAGACTCACTTCATATTTATTTTACTGTTTATTACGGTTAATTTTACAGTATAATACTAGCAGCTGGGGTGACAGTATTATACTGTAAAATCAAAAGTGTATGAGTGAGATCGTGGGATGTCGGGTGCGAAAATTCCATAACCTGTTCATGAAAGTGTATGACCAGGTAGGTGTCGTGTAGAAACAAGTGGTGCGGAAACGATGCTAGAAGTTTGGGAAGGGATGTTACATGTGCTTTACAGTCCGACTTGGTGCCAATATATCCACTCTTCTTTCCAGCATTGAAGAAGGTTCTCACATGAAGGCATTTTGCACAAATGAAGGAGTGAAGACTGTCGTGAAGCAGTTCTGTCTGTAGCACACCTATTTTTAAACAGGGGTTTCTAAAGCTTGTTGTGCGCTATAAAAAATTTACCCATGTCCTCGGTGATTATGTAGAAAATGAAGTATGTCTAATTCTTTATGCTTGCAGTATATTACTTGCTTTGAATCAAAACGCTGTCCATAGCAGCTTAGGGAAACTTTTTTTTCGATTTTCCCTCGTATTAAATGAAAGCTCGTCTAGTATTATAGATGAAAAAAAGAGTAAATTAAACAAATAAAATTCTCCAATTATAATATAATGAAACATATTGGAAAATTCCACATGCATATAATGAAAAAAATCCACGAATGTCACTGCACCTTTTGGGTTTAACCGGCAGTTAAGGTAGATAGTAAATATGAACATAACAAATATGGCTTGTTTTAATTCTATACGAAGAGATCTGTGCATTTTTGTGGAAGCACACGCCAGATACTTTACAAAGAGTTGCAGATAACACCTTCACGACGAGCATCCCCTTACACAATTTTTAATTTTTGAACAGCACTTTTTCTAAATAGAAATATTTGCTAATTTTAATCACGGAAATTCAGTCACTAAACTAAATGACAGTTAATCTTCGAAATTAGTAGCAGGAAAAATTAAGGATCGTACTCTCCCTACAACGAACGTCACGTATACGCGACATTCGTTGAAAAGCGGATAATAGTTGTGGTTAACCTATAAACTTTCTCATGACGTTGGTATAAAAGCGTAATTCACAGTCATTCGCTTTCTATTTGGCTTTTTTTGTTTATGTACATCTCGGTTAATCTTTTCTCTGATTCATAGTGGTTGTCCGCGTCAAATTATTGCATCTTCCGCCATGACTACCAATCGAAAAATAATTTAAGAAGGCGCTGAAAGCTTTTGACAGTATCTGAACAAATAGTAATGAATTATTACTTGAAATTGGATTGTATCAATAAAGGAAGACTAACTCAAAAAAAAAAATGGTCAAAAGTGTGTTTCAACCTTCCATTAATCTCGTCTCTCTCCTAACAAAACTTGTAGTGCCGCACTGCGATATGCAAGCACTAAATTTCCAACCGTGTGCTGGTAAGGTTGCACTGATCGACGAGTTAGGAAAGTAGAAGTTAAAAAGAAAGAACTTAAAAAAATAGGATTAGCATCTGACGGATCTGGCGCTAATAACTGAAAGTACCTAAAACCCTTAAAACTATCTACCTCTATTCCTTTATGCCCAGACGGTAGACCCATAAAAAAAAATTATTATAAAATCATTTACCACATCGATCGGCATTAATACAATTTAGGCTGAATTACAAATACTTTTACTTTATCACGTTCCAACAAATATTATAAATTGTATAAAACTAAAGCAATTTTAAATGGATAATTTCTTTTTCAGTTATAGGTGCTCAGCTTTCTTGATGTTCAAATACATGGAGTGGAAAGTTTCAGTTCGGAAAAATTTCTATATTTATATGTAAAGCCTTCCTATTTTCACATTTTACAATTATATAAAATATTAAAAATAAGTATAAAAATAAAAGTAGTTAAAAAAACACTCTTTTATAAGCATTCAATGCTTATCTTGAAATTCAAGCATAACCTTTTCACTGCAATTCATGTTTTTTTCACAAAATTTCCGTTACAATACATCAATTTGGAGTGGGCACTGAACTGAATTCTGGAAAATAAAAATTCACTGCATTTTCACGCTTGGTAGAAAGAGCAAGCAAGGGAGTTTATTAAAAAATACATAATTACACATAATTCTAACATATCAGATAGTGGGTTAAAAATCGAGTACAAAATTTCATCTTTACCTTCAAAAACCAGGTTGTGTTAAATAAAAGAGTGTAAAAACAGTACTTTTAAAGAAATGATTCGTGTAGATTCATAAATATTTTTCTTTAAATCCTTAAATTTGTAAATATTTCATTAAAAATGCCTTAAAATTAATGTACTGATTTATAAATAAGTTCTAAAAGCATTAATGTATTGTATTCAGAAATACACCTGTGAATGTAATTTTTATAATTCTAACATATCAGAAATTGGGTTAAAAATCAAGTACAAAATTCCATCTTTACGTACAAAAACTAGGTTGTGTTAAGTAAAGGAGTGTAAAATCAGTACTTTAAAGGAATGATTCGTGTAGATTTGTAAATATTTCATTAAATCTTTTAATTTGTAAATATCTCATTAAAAATGCCTTAAAATTAATGCACTGATTCATAAATAAGTTCTAAAAGTATTAATGTATTTTCTTCAGAAATACACCTGTGACAGTAATTTTTTTAATTCTAACATATCAGAAAGTGGGTTAAAACTCGAGTACAAAATTCCATCTTTACGTACAAAAACCAGAATGTGTTAAATAAAAGAGTGTAAAAACAGTACTTTAAAGAAATGATATGAGTAGATTTGTAAATATTCATTAAATCTTTAAATTTGTAAACATTTCATTAAAAATGCCTTAAAATTAATGCACTGATTTATAAATAAGTTCTAAAACTATTAATGTACCTATTGTCTTCAGAAATACACTAGTGTACGTAATTTTTATAATTCTAACATATCAGAAAGTGGGTTAAAACTCGAGTACAAAATTCCATCTTTACGTACAAAAACCAGAATGTGTTAAATAAAAGAGGGCAAAAACAATACTTTAAAGAAATGATTCGTGCAGATTTGTAAATATTTCATCAAAACCCTATGAATACGAATTTAGTTTATTAATTTTAATAGGCGAAGTTATCGATGTAAAATGTACTTAATAGTGAAAATCTCCCTGCAAAAATATTCCAACATATTTTTTAAAAGTCAGAGAAAATGTCTTGAAATGTGATATTTTTATTAATTCATAACATGGAACAATGGAACGTATAGAGGGTTAAAGGATATGACACGGCTGACAGAATAACAAGACGAACAAGCAATTTTTATAATGATATTAAAAAATTGAAAAATTAAAATTTTCTTCTATTACAAACAATACAATATTTATCTAGAAATTACTTGCTTTAGAAAAAATCTCTTTTTTTTTCTATTTTTCAGAATTAGTCGTCGCTATTTATGTGAAAGTAGACCAGAAACTTGTCGCGATGGTGCGGATGAGTATGATATCGCCGAAATGGAAACTTTCTGCAACTATTTAAGACCCTATTGTACCAACGATGATGATCAACTTTTGCAAGTGAGCCAAATATCATATATTTTCTGCCGATACATGATATATCGCAACTTATTCGTAAAAATAAAAACACAGACACACAAATATATATTGAAATAATAATACAAGAATACGTCCTCAAAATACGTCCTTATTTGCCCTTACCTAAAAAATTCACCCTTACCTGTCCTTACCTCAAAAATACATCCTTAACTGTGATACAGTACGTGCCAAAATATATAGTACTGAAACTCGATCATTTTTTAATCGCATGCGATTTTGCCGATGGGCCAGGGCCAGGTGAGCCATTAGGGAAGAGCTAAGGGCTGCAATCCCCTTTCCCAAGTAATTTGATATTTCAGGGTTTAGCAGCTATCACTGGTCAAACATACACACACACAAAATCATATATTGCACAAACACTAAATTACTTGTAAGAATTCATTAAAGTATAAACATTATCATTAAATAAACACTTTTAGGCTTGAAACAAGAAATTTTTAATAGTGGAGGAGAGAAAAAGTCAATTTTTTTTATGTAACTACGTATTTCTAAATTTGGTGGAAATCAATTGAAATTTTTAAAATTCTAAAGATCTATATCAGCGTGCCTTATACAGAAGAATGATGCAATAAAAACATTTTATTTAAACCTTTTAATTAATTTTAAAATGTTATACCACTTGAATTTTTAATTCAAAATTAATTTTTTTTAAATTAAAGTTGCTGTTAAAAATAAATGAACAACGCGAAATAGCACAAATAAAAATATATAGATTGGCAAACAGCTGTTTCGGAGCCCCTAAAACTTCACCATCAGTGCCAATTCAAAAGATTAAAACCAATTTAAAGGTTTAAGCCATGTAAATTCTAGTAAATGTTGATTCTAGTGATATAGATATCCCTCATATTCTTTCTGTTATGAACTCTGTACATAAACATATACAGTTTATATCTGAATTTGAAAATAATAACCAACTACCTTTCCTTGATGTTATGGTTTACCGCGAAAATGACTCATTTCAAACCACAGTTTTTCGTAAACCATTCGCTGTTTCATTACCACCACACCGTCTTTCATCTCACCCCCTGAATCATAAATTGGCTGATTTTAATACCTATGTTCATCGCGCTTTAAAAATTTGTTCATTTGGGAGTTTACTCAAAGCAGAGTTAGATCACATTAAATCAATAGCCATTGACCGGGATTATCCTGTTGAAATCGTTGATTCAATTCATAATAAACTAATTAAACGTACACATTCCAACGTTAACAATGTTCTTAATGAAAATGTTATTGTACTTTCATATTTTCCGAGAATAAGCCATCAAATATCTAGAATTTTGAAAAGAGTCGACTTCAAAATAATTTATGCACCATTTAAGAAAATCAAATTTACAGATCTCAAACATCCAATAGACAGATTTTCACATTGGGGAATTTATGAAGATATCTTGCGAGTGTGACAGAATGTATGTAGGTAAAACCAAGCGACCCCTTAAGGTCCGCTTGAGGGAACATAAAAACTATGTTAAAAACTGTGACATTAAACGTTCTGCAATAGCTAACCATTGTTGGTCTAAAAATCACAGTTTTAATTTTTCAGAGGATTCAATAATTCAGAAATGCTCATCTATTTACGACCTTGATTTTTGGGAGGCTTATCATATATGGAAGAATTCAGGCAGCTTAGTTAATGATATGTCCAGTACACCAAATTTTTCAAATGTCTGGCTACCTTTCATTTAATTCATTCTCTTCGTTTCCCACCCCCCCCCCCTTTTTTTTCCTCCGTACCAAATTTTTCAAATGTCTGGCTACCTTTCACTTAATTCATTCTCTTTGTCCCCCCCCTTTTTTTTCTCCTCTGTGCTTAAATTGTGTAAAATGTGTAAAATTTGTGCAGTGTAATATTGAATCCATTTGTACTCGTTGCAAAACACATTGCAATGCAGGTTATTTTTTTAAGCATACCCCCAGAACTATTTTGAGGAATAATCCATAAATTTGTAATTCACATAGCTTTTAGAAATCGATTTTTGTTTTTTAAGAAAAACATAGGTTATAATTCATAATTTTAAAAAAAATCAGAAAGGTGGTTAAAAATGGAGTACAAAATTCCATTTTTACGTACAAAAACCAGGTTGTGTTAAATAAAAGAGTGTAAAAACAGTACTTTTAAAGAAATGACTCGTGTAGATTTGTAAATATTTCATTAAATCCTTAAATTTGTAAATATTTCATTAAAAATGCCTTAAAATTAATGCACTGATTTATAAATAAGTTCTAAAAGTATTAATGTATTGTCTTGAGAAATACACCTGTGAACGTAAGTTTTATAATTCTAACATATCAGAAAGTGTGTTAAAAACGAGTACAAAATTCCATCTTTACGTACAAAAACCAGGTTGTGTTAAATAAAAGAGTGTAAAAACAGTACTTTTAAAGAAATGACTCCTGTAGATTTGTAAATATTTCATTAAATCCTTAAATTTGTAAATATTTCATTAAAAATGCCTTAAAATTGATGCACTCAATTATAAATAAGTTCTAAAAGTATTAATGTATTATCTTGAGAAATACACCTGTGAATGAAATTTTTTTAATTCCAACTTATCAGAAAGTGGGTTAAAATTCGAGTACTAAATTCCATTTTTACGTACAAAAACCAGGCTCTGTTAAATAAAAGAGTGTAAAAACAGTACTTTAAAGAAATGATTCGTGTAGATTTGTAAATATTTCATTAGATCCTTAAAGTTGTAAATATTTCATTAAAAATGCCTTAAAGTTAATGCACTGATTTATAAATATGTTCCAAAAGTATTAATGTATTGTCTTCAGAAATACACCGGTGAACGTAATTTTTATAATTTTAACATATCAGAAAGTGAGCTAAAAATCTAGTACAAAATTCCATCTTTACGTACAAAAACCAGGTTGTGTTAAATAGAAGAGTACAAAAACAATACTTTAAAGAAATGATTCATGCAGATTTGTAAATATTTCATCAAAACCCTATGAATACGAACTTAGTTTATTAATATTAATAGGCGACGTTGTCTATGTAAAATGTATTTAATAGTAAAAATCTTCCAGCAAAAATCTTCCCACATATTTTTAAAAAGTCAGAGAAAATGTCTTGAAATGTGATATTTTTTTTTAATTCATAACATGGAAGAATGGGACGTCTAGAGGGTTAAAGGATATAGATGCCTTGGCTGACAGAATAACAAGACGAACAAGCAATTTTTATGATGATGATTAAAATTTTCTTCTATTACAAATAATACAATATTTATCTAAAAATTACTTGTTTTTGAAAAAAATTCTTTCTTTTTTATTTTTCAGAATTAGTCGTCGCTATTTATGTGAAAATAGACCAGAAACTTGTCGCGATGGCGCGGATGGGTATGATATCTTCGAAATGGAAAATTTCTGCAAATATTTAAGACCCTATTGTACCAACGATGAGGATCAAATTTTGCAAGTGAGCCAAATATCATATATTTTCTGGCGATACGTAATATGTCGCAACTTATTCGTAAAAATAGAATTGCACATACACAAATGCATATTGAAATAATAATACAAGAATATGTCCTCAAAATACTTCCTTACCTGCCCTTACCTCAAAAATACATCCTTAACTGTGATACAGTACGTGCCAAAATATATAGTACTAAAACTCGATCATTTCTTCATCGCATGCGATTTTGCCGATTGGCCAGGTCCAGGTGAGCCTTTGGGGAAGGGATAAGGGCTGCAATCCCCTTTCCCAAGTAATTTGATATTTCAGGGTTTAGCAGCCATCACTGGTCAAACATACATACACACAAAATCGTATATTGCACAAATACTAAATTACTTGTAAAAATTCATTGAAGTATAAACATTATTAATAAATAAACACTTTTAGGCGCGAAACAAGAAATTTTTAATAGTGAAGAAGAGAAGGGATATATTTTTTTCTTTTTTTAATAACTACGTACTGCTAAATCTGGTGGAAATCAATTGAAATTTTTAAAATTCTAAAGATCTATATCAGCTTGCCTTATACAGGAGAATGATGCAATAAAATATTTTAGTTAATCCCTTTAATTAATTTTAAAATGTTATACCACTTGAATTTTTAATTCAAAATTAATTTTTTAAAATTAAAGTTGCTGTTAAAAATAAATGAACAACATGAAATAGCACAAATAAAAATATATAGATTGGCAAACAGCTGTTTCGGAGCCCCTAAAGCTCCATCATCAGTGCCAATTCAAAAGATTAAAACCGATTTAAAGGTTTAAGCCATGTAAATTCTAGTAAATGTTCATTCTAGTGATATAGATATTCCTCATATTCTTTCTGTTATGAACTCTGTAGATAAACATATACAGTTTATATCTGAATTAGAATATAATAACCAAGTACCTTTCCTTGATGTTATGGTTTACCGCGAAAATGACTCCTTTCAAACCACAGTTTTTCGTAAACCATTCGCTGTTTCATTAAAACCACACCGTCTTTCATCTCATCCCCTGAACCATAAATTGGCTGATTTTAATACCTATGTTCATCGCGCCTTAATAATTTGTTCATCTGGGAGTTTACTCAAAGCAGAGTTAGATCACATGAAATCAATAAGCCATTGACTGTTGAAATCGTTGATTCAATTCATAATAAACTAATTAAACGTACACATCCCAACGTTAACAATGTTCTTAATGAAAATTTTATTGTACTTCCATATTTTCCGAGAATAAGCCATAAAATATCTAGAATTTTGAAAAGGGTCGACTTTAACATAATTTATGCACCCTTTAAGAAAATCAAATTTACAGATCTTAAACAGCCAATAGACAGATTTTCAAATTGGGGAATTTATAAGATATCTTGCGAGTGTGACAGAACGTATATAGGTAAAACCAAGAGACCCCTTAAGGTCCGCTTGGGGGAACATAAAAACTATGTTAAAAATTAAGACATTAAATGTTCTGCAATAGCTAACCATTGTTGGTCTGAAAATCAGTTTTAATTTTTCAAAGGATTCAATAATTCAGAAATGCTCATCTATTTACGACATTGATTTTTGGGAGGCTTATCATATACGGAAAAATTCAGGCAGCTTAGTTAATGATATGTCCAGTACACCAAATTTTTCAAATGTCTGGCTACCTTTCATTTAATTCATTCTGTTCATTTCCCTGCCCCCCCCCCTTTTTTTCCCTCCATACCAAATTTTTCAAATGTCTGGCTACCTTTCACTTAATTCATTCTCTTCGTCCCCCCCCCTTTTTTCTCCTCTGTACTTACACTCGCCCGGTTTGGCAGGGCGCTTCTATTGGTCTTTGATTCACATGTGTTTCCTAACTCCGCTGTTGTTTTAGAAAAGGTCGCCGCCATTCAATCTTGGCGCGTGCGAAAGACGCAAGCATATTTTACATGGTTTAAACTTTTAAATCGGTTTTAATCTTTTGAATTGGCACTGATGATGGAGCTTTAGAGGCTTCGAAACAGCTGTTTGCCAATCTATATATTTTTATTTGTGCTATTTCACGTTGTTCATTTATTTTTAATATAACGGCACAAAGTTTAAACCACATTTTTAGATAAAGTTGCTGTGTTTGCCCATAAACGCCTTTTTACAGACATGTTTTATATTTTTATTTTTTTCCAAAGTTGACGTGTTGAAGTGAAAGTATAAAGACATATAGTAATACATATGTGAAGTTCTAATGAACAATCTTATCTGTTAAATTATGGATGCACAATTTATGGCTCCAGGGACAGCCAGTTATCATTATTTCAGAAAAAAAATTGCCTTCTTTAATGAGAAAAAATTATAAGAAATAAAGCAAAGAATACTATTTGAAAATTTTGGTGGCAAATTATTTTCTGAAAAAAAAAAAAAAAAAAAAAAAAAAAAAACGCAGCCCTATTTTAAATCTTAAGAAGAAATACAGTTTACTTCAAAAGTAATCTCATTAACTTTATTTACAACTAGCATAGGAGGCTACGATTAGAAAATGATAAATTTAATGGTGAAAATATAATTAAAAATTTGAATGACAGAGAAATGACATTAACTCTTTGTTGACCGATAACGAGTAAACTCGTCTATAATAGAGGAGGGGTGTTTTTTATTCGAAAAATCTACCGGAATTTCTAAGTTGTTATATTTCCTTCATTTAATCACGAACGTCTGTAAAAAAAAATACTGTTAAAAAATTCGGCTAGTTATTTTGAATAAAAAAAAGAACTTTTAATTGGCAACACTGCCGGCCACCGATGTCTTAATTAGCAGAAAGACCATGTACCATGCTTCCATTGTTCTCTTTAGTACGACAAACTGTTAGAATGTTATGAATATCTCAATTCTGAATTTATTTATGAGTGTCTTTAAACTATTATTATTATTATTATTATTATTATTTGCCTCAAAAGGAAAATCTAAAAAAGAACAATTTTTTAACTGAATTTTTCAAATGCGAATAGACTTTTGGAAACCCTGGATATTGTACGTATAATATACATATATCAGAGCTTGTGAGAAAGATATTGGTTTATTTTCTTTTATTATCTCTTTTTACTAGCCACCCTAGCATTTCAAACAGCTATATCTCAGCCATTTTTTAAGATATAGCCAAAACAAAAAATGTTCCAGGATCCTTGTATCATGTTCTAACACCTAACAGAACAATGTTTTCAATTTATAATTTTTTGTACATGTTTTTGAATTTTTAAACAATTAAAAATTTTTAACTGGCCGCCATTTTTATACAAGATGGCGGATGAAGCTAGCCAACGAACTCCGTCAAGACCTTGGTATGTCCTATACATATACTCAGTCACATCCAAATGTGCCCGTATTATACTGTAAAATCAGCATTTTTTTTTTTTTTTTCAGTGTAATATTAAATCCATTTGTAATCGTTGCAAAACAGATTGCAATGCAGGTTAGTTTTTGAAGCACACCCCCAGAAATATTTTGAGGAATCAGCGAGAAATTTGTAATTCACATAGCTTTTAGAAATCGATTTTTGTTTTTAAAAAAATCATAGGTTATAATTCATAATTAAAAAAAAATTAATTTTTGAAAAAACAATGATTTGTGTGTAATCTATGATTTTTTTTTTTTTTTTAAACAGAAATCTATTTCTAAAAGTTTTAATTATAATAATATAAACTTACAGCTCATTCTACCAAGTGTTTCTTGAGTTATGCTTAAAAAAAAAACTATCCAAAATGCATTCTGTTTTGGAACGATTACAAAGGGATTTAACATTAGGGGTTCTAAATTTTAAACCTTCCGAATTCCTGAACTACTCTGACGAACGACTTCCCATTTGGTATTCTTAAGTAAAATTTACAGAGAAAGCCAAATACGGCATCAAAATTAGATTCGCGTATTGAAAATTTCAGTTTGGTGCAATTTCATTAAGAAGATGACCCCTAAACTTTTATTTAACATAAATTGAAAAAGTCATAATTTCTAGTCAAATGACTAATTCTGTTTTTTCTCTGACAGTTTGAAAATTAAAATGGTTCGTTCTTTTTTTTTTCCGACTGTATCTCTTTGCACCACTACATTTAAAATATTTGTTGCAAAATAAAGAGAACTACAGTTGACGAACAGTTGATGTCGGTTAAGGGGCTTCCGAGTTGCAATCAACTTAACGCCCAGTCTATTGCAAGTAGAGTATCTTGTATTAAATTGCGCCGTTGGGAAAAGTTAAGATGTAGTATTAACTACATGATAAATAAACAATTACAGTATAAAGGATAGATGTAAAATTAAGAAATGAGATGATAATAAATTTGAAATAATAAAGTAAAGCAAAAGAGATTAATGATAAAGTCTAAATATGGAGAAAAAGTGAAATGATATAGCTGTAGTTATAAAAAAAAAAGAGAACTAGTGCCAGATTTTTATTTATTTTATTTGAATTTTTGTAAATTTATCCGGAAAAGTTTTTATTTTATTTATTATTTTTTACAATAAAAATACAGGAAGAAGTTATGACAACATATTATGTTGTTAAGTATTTTATACATGTTGTTAAGCATTTTATTATTAAATGGATGTGAGGTTTATTTGATGGAAGGTATTCAATTAGTTCTACAATTGGTTTAAAAAGACAGAAAATTTTGTCAATTTAAATACAAAATACATCACCTAAAATTTCCTTTTCGCAGATGAGCTTCTTCACTAACTACCATAGTTTCTATTGTAAACTTATTATTTGTTATGCTTTTAACACTTTATAGTTCTTTGGGATAATAACTCCGGTCAACTTGGCGTTGGTCAACATGTCTTTTTATTGTATATCCATTATCTAATTCTATTAAGTAATGGTCACTTCCTAAACTTTCGAAAATTGTTTCATACTTTCATAGTACCGAGTTTGAGTAATTTCGTGATTGTACTCGAGCATTTAATTTGAACGATTTGTCAAAATTTGATTGGGGAGCCGTATTTTAGAGGCTTCAGTTGGGTCAGATTTTAAGAGGTCTAGTTTAGTTTTGAGCTTCCTCCCATAAAGCAATTATGCAGGTGTATTGCCACAAGGAAGCGAGTTGCTCGGTAACGGAATAGCACTTCACACAGCTTCTCTTGAAGGGCCCCTAACTGAAATCGAGTGTACTTCAGTTTTGGTTTGAGAGTTTGAAAAGATCGTTCAGCTTGACTATTTGTTTATGGATGTCCAGGTGCAATATATCTTTGCCTTATGCCATATCGGTTACAGAAATTTAAAAATTATGTTGATTTGGTGATGGATGCTTTATCACTGACAAGTAAGTTTGGCATTCCTTGATGGCTGAATATTTCTCTCAGGAAACATATAATAGAAGTAGAATCTGGCGTTCTCTTCATGAAGCAGATTTCAGGTCATTTGAATTTAGCATCAATGACAACGAAGAAGAAACATTCCATGAATAGTCCAGCATAGTCTATGTGGACACGCTGCCAATTTCGTGTCGTTATGTCCCAATTGTGCATTGGAGCTTTCTGACCGTTTTTCTTTACATCGCAGAATTTTTTGCGGTTTTCACCAAGTCTGCAATATCTGTGTCCATATTTTTCCAGTATCAGTAACTCCTTGGAAAGAGTTTCATCTTGACAATGCCAACATGAGTAGAATGGAATTATTGTAAAATAGTCAGTCCTTAAAGTCTTTAAGGAATAACGTAACTTAACAAAATGTCTTCTTGCAATCTGATTTCAGGATACCTGATCATTTCATTTAGAAAATTTTCTTTTAGATTTGAAAGTTCTTCATCACGTTTTATTGCTGCATAACTGTTACTGTAATGGCGTCCGTTGAGATCTGATGTATTCCAGCTTTTTGAAAAGCATATTCATTGTCAACTATTCGTATTTCTTAAACAATTAAGGGAAGAGGGCTTCAATACAGATAGTCAACATTTGTACGATCTGACGACTTGTGAAACACAATTTTATAATCGAAGTTCCATACCAAAATATTCCTGTGGCCCCAAAACAAAAAGTTTTTTTTCTGGATGAAGGATTGTCATTATAGATTTATTGTCTACAATTAAGATACATTTCCTTCCAAAAGTATAGTCATAGAACTTTTTACAAGCCCAAAAGACTGTTGTGGCTTCCCTGTAAAATTTACTATAGTTCCTTCCTGCTGCGGAGAGAGATCTCGAGGCAAATGCAATCGGTCTTTCAGTTCCAAAAGGATTGGTATCCGAGAGTCCAAATGGGCTGCCTTTTTAGCTAATGTTACAGGTAAGTGTAAATATTATCAACACTTGCTCACTAACTATTTATTATTTATCCTGTATCCATGCAGCTTCACAATCATCTGTCCATTCGTATGGAAATTTTTTTTCTGCAGAGTTTATTCAGTGGATATAATAATTTAGATACATTTCTGATAAATTTGGAATAGTACATGACTAATTCTAAGAGCTGTCTCAATTCATCAACATTCTTTGGCCTTAAATTGGTATTGGCCTTTGGGGTATCTTGAATTGTCTTTATTTTTTCTGGAGATTTACTTAGTCCTTCTGAACTAATAACATGTCCTAGATATTTCACTTTTTTTCCTCAAAAAATTTACATTTGTTGACATTTATGTGTAGGTCATATTTTCTAAGTTTATGTAAAACTTGAAGTAAACGACATTTTCATTCTTCCAGAGTTTTTCCTTAAGTCATCAAAATAGGAAGAGGTACCGTCTAGGTCTTGGTCTAATTCCTCAATAAAAGATTGAAATTAATTTGGTGTTGACTTCATACCAAAATATAAGCATTTTGCCAAATATGTGCCTCTATGTATAGAAATTGTCTGAATTTTATTTTTTTTCTTCCTCAACTGGTAAATGTAAATATGCTTTTTGTATATCTAAGGTACACACCACGAACTTCATTAAATATTTCTTCAATTTTTGAAATTGGGTGTCTGGCATCATGTAACTGTTTATTTACGATTACTTTATAGCCTGACAAACCCATCAGACTTTGGAACAACAACATGTGGTGTACTCCCCTCTGAATGACCTACTTTTTTCTATAATGTTCTGAGGTATTAATTTGTGAAGTTATATCTCTACCTTTCCTCTCAGGGAAAACGGGATTGGATGTGGCTCCATAAATACATCTCTGGCATCTTCATGTAACTTGAGTGAGCACGTATAACTAAGAATCTTGCCAACGTTTTGTTCAAATACTTCTGAATATTCTTTTAGAATAGAATCAACAGAATCTTTGATATTCACCAAGGTTATCTGGTTGACTGTTCTTATGCTTATATGATTTTAATTAATTTTTGAACATCTAGTCCAGTTTCTGTGTAAAATGACTTCTTTTTTTAAATCAATTAAATATAAATCCTCTAAGCTGGAATATCCATTGTAATTTGTATTAATTCTAACACATCCCATCGGCTTGCAAAAAAAATATTTCCAGTAAAACTATGAAAAACTACATTTGTTTTAATAGTTGTTGGAATATGTCTTTCTTCATTATACTGACGCGACTTCCTAAGTCACATTCAAAAGAGTTGGTTTCCCATTTAACTGGCAGTTGCATAGATTCTGTCATCATTTTCAACGGAATTTAAACATATATACACAATCTGGCTAATTTGAAAATCATTATATTCTGCATTCTCAATAAAGAGAATATGCTCAATTTTTTTTCTCTGTTTTAAAAGTTCCGTTATGCAAATTTTGCCAATGTACTCATTTTTTGATTGATATTTAAATTTGATTTTAAACTTTAGATGGAACTAAACTGTAGCGGAGTTATTTTTAACCCAGTGTAAACAAACATCCCCTAATCTTAAATATTTTAAATTGACTGAGCGGGGATTTCGGCTGTTTGATCAATCCCTACTGGATACTTTTGATTTTGTCCGAAAAAACAATTATTTTATTATGCAAAATTGAGACTTTAAATACGTTTGTAACATCACTTTTATAAACTTTTTTGTTTTCGATTTTTGATGCGTAAATAGCTAAAGTTATTTCTAAAACCTGATCGAAATACAGTTCTGATTGCTGCAATATTTTTTCTCGAATTTTGGCATCATAGAGTCCACGGATAAACTGTGCATGTAATAATAGATTTATAACAGATTTAGAGCACTATGCTGTATTTCAGGTCAATTTAAAATCGGCATTCTTTATCAGTTCTTTCAAGGCAGTTATGCAACGAGAAATGGACTCGTCTAGATGTTTAGTTCGGCACAAAAACTTGTGTTGTTCAGTCAAATTATTAATTATCTTAGATGAGATGGATGGTCTTTTAGTAGTTTCAGGAGTTCGTCATAAGTTTTCTACAGGGTGGGGCAAATAAAAGTGGCCCGGAGAAAAGAGTTCCAGGTTACAAAGAAACACAGCAAAAGAAAGGAAATACTAGTTCGCTGATCTACACATTTGCACTGATCACACTTACACTGACACAGCCCACACTAAGATCTGAACCGGTTTCGATCACGTGGTTTGCGTAGACGTGGTGTGCGCGTCAATCATCCACGTCCAATCGTATACACTCGCCCGGGCCTCTTCTATTTGCCCCACCCTGTAGATGGCAAATTAGGTACTGTTAAAATTGAGAGCAATCAATAATATTTGACTTCGAGACAGTTGATCAGAACTATTTTTTTTGTTTCTGTAGTTTCCGGAGTAGTACCGATTAACCGTTTAAGTTGGTAATAATTTTCCACTCTCTGTGCGTATTCGACAAATATTTCAACGTTTTCATACAAAGAGTCAAAGTTTATAGTTTGCTTCTAAAGAAGACTGCGATTCCTTGTTGGTTCATTGGATGCCGTCGGCGTCACCTACCAGATCAAAAATTCCGGCCATGTCGACTTCTGTGATCTCTCCTCGTCACTTTGTAATGTTTGTTGTTGTGTGAGAATGCTTATTGGCTTTAATAATAGCTAATTTAAGCCCTAATTTATTTAATATTAATAATAACAGGTAACAGTGTTAGAAGTGTCATGCTTCTCCAGTATACATTCGGACTGGTTTCCAATCTACACAGATAAACGTTTTGGGGCTGACTCTTGCCAGATTTATATATATATATTGCACCGATTGATTATCCAGCAAATAATCGTATAAAAATATGTAGCTACCAATCAACAGGGGAAAAGGTATACTACGTGTATAAAATTCTTTTCATAAATTTTCCATAGAGATTTGTCTACATATTAAAATAGGGAGGAAGTAAATAGAAGGAACATAGTTTATGCCATTTTTCTATATACATATAATTATAAAGTAAAATGTATTTGAGGTTATCCATAAATTTTGAAAAATAAAACTAAGATTTTTTAGGGAAAAGTACAAGGAAGATTTTGAACATTCTTTTAAATACACCTCTTCAGGTAACTTCAAATTGATCAATATTTCGAACTATCCGAATTCTAATAAAGAAGTATCGGTTGTACAATGATCAAACTTTTGCTTAAAATTTCTGAACGTATGATTATTGTTACAATATTCTTTCGATACCAAATATTATCAGATAATCATAAATAATTCTAATTTAAAATAAGTTCGAAATACTCAATAATTCTTCTTCATGTTATAACAAAACAGTACTTTTATTAATCAAGAATATTCCTCGGTTCCCACCTTTAATGCTTTCAATTTTGATTCGAAACTTACATTACAACGTACTTTTAGTGTAATATCTAAAACGTTTCGCTTTACTTAACACCTTGGGGACGAGCGACACGTATACGTGACGCATAAGATGCTCAGAATCCTCAATTATTCCCACCAGTTATTTTTTAGTGTAAGCTTTGCTTTTTTAATGATAGCATTTCTGCGATTCAACTAGGCAAAAATTTCTGTTTTAAAAAACCGGTGGTAATAGATTAAAAATTCCGTAAAGGACGCTCGTCGCGAAGGGGTTAATTTCCTTTGCGGTGGGTGTGTCTAATGGCGAGATTTGCACATAACAAAAACAATAATTTTCTCGACAATTGTTGAATTTTCTATGCTTGATTTGTAGCTCTCACTTTCTTTTTCAGGTTCCAGATTCTTTGGTCGTTAAATACGAAGATGATTATTATGCTTTGAATTTTACAAAAGAAAGCGGATTTCAGATACACGAGAATTTGCTTTCCTGTGAATGGATTTCTTGGGACGTACAGAACAACTCCAGTGTAAAATCTTCAACACCTTGCAGGTAAATTAGGCAGAATTTTTTTTTTCTAGTGAATTTACAAATCGTTGCTGTGAGGGTCTAACTTGTAAAATCGGCAATTTCTCCCGTTGCAATAGCTTCAACCAGAAAATGATGGGTTTTCCAACATTTGATGCTCCGGTTGAACAATATACAGTGTGATTCATAAATATCGAAAAACTAGGCTATCTCCTTAAATATTGCCCATAGGCACATACTTCCAATTGCAAAGTTTCATAAAAAAAGGTGCAAAATTTGATGAGATAAGTTGCAACTCCATGGGGGGTCTATTTGAGAAAATACAAAAAAATAAATTTTATACGGCCCCCGTAGGATAAAATTTCCAATTAGGAAATTTTTCCTTATCCATTCCTGGATTAAACAAAAAAAAAATTTCCATCTTGATATCTGCAAAACTCAGAGAGATATGTCTGTTTTAATAATTCGTGAGGATTTGAGGGATCAGACACAAATTGAACTGCGTGTAATTCAAGACACAATGTTACTGTAAGGTGTCCAGAAAACATTTATTTATTTATTTATAGAGTAAGAATTTTGAATTTTTTTGTGATGGTTAACCATATAATTTGTAAACAGAATCACATCATAAGACTTACGAAATTATTATTATTTTTTTTAAATTCAGAATATATAAAAATTGTTATAACTCGAAATATTATTTGCCGAATTGATTTTTTTTTCTTTCAATTAAACAGAACCATGTAACTTTTAATTTTGATTCAGAATTTTAAAAATACTTAAATTTAAAAAAATTAAAAATATTTAAAATAGCAATTTGAAAAAAAGATGCAACTTATTTTAAACAAATCAAAATTTCAAAAGTGAATATATTTTTTTTTTCAAATTTGCCCAATTAAAATTTAAGGAAAATATTGGAAAATATATATATTTCAAGTTTAAACCATTTAACTTTAACGGTTATTGACTTATATCAATTTAAAGACGAAGAATTCTGAAAAAAAACTATGATGCAGAAAAATGCATTTAAAGTTTTAAACAAAGATTGGCTCCTAATAGAATGTTTAAATGCTTTTTAAAAGCTTCCAGTTGAGTAAGTAACTCCTGCCTGTAGTTTCAATTTCTGATTTAGTTTAATTTCTGCCATTTTCACCTTCTTTCTTTACTGTTTAAATGTGTCAGTTAATTTAAATTACTTTTCTAACATGATATGGGGATATGTGGGTTTTTTTACATGATGGGAAATCAAACCATTTTCATGGGTGATGCACTTAATTTTATGTTCATTATCTAGGCAGGTGTCTGCAATATTTTAGATTTCTGCACAGGCCGAAATTTGTACAAAAAACTCCCATTTTTCTTAAGATACAATTAAGATTATTTAAAAGAATACTACATACATATTTATAAGAAAATTTTACAGTTTATTTTAGATTACTATGTGTTCGCATGACAAAAACATAGCTGCCAAACATCCCACCAATCCTCCGTAATATGTATATTAATTTGAATCAGTTAACAACATTAAAACCAGAAAATTTATTTAATGAATCTTTGACTAATTTAATTTAAAGGTTTTAAGTCGAATTTATTCAATTGAATTTCTTAAAAGAGTTTCTGGTTCGAACGTATTAAACCTGGGTAAAATAAACACACTTATAACGGAAGATTACTGGGAACTTGGCATTTATTAAAAAAATACGCAATAGCAACGTTATTGATTATTTATACTCTTAGACTGTTACATTCGAATAAAGATTTATTTTTAAAAAGCACTATCGTTTGGAATAAATGAAAAATAGGTTTTAAAACATAACTTTTGAAGCTGTATAACAAAAAGTAGATTTTTGAAAATATTCCTGTGTAATTTATTAAAATATATTTCCATTGATTCCGTTAACAGAAGTTTCATTATCGCTATTACTATTTTTCAAAACGTATTGCTTGCCCGACATGTCCTAAGAACAATAAAGACACGGCCGGCACTGCCCGACCAGCGGGCCGCGCCGGTTACGGGCTCATGCAGACCTCTAGCATATTTCTGAAGCAAGTTTAACGCAAAATTCTATGCGCTGTTATTTTATATCTAAAAGTCTTAGATCGACTTTTAATAGTGTGTAAATTTATGGTCGATCCCTAACTTGCATTTCAAATGAACTGATATCGCGTCGCTCAGAGGTATGCTTAAGTGGTGTAAGTCACGAATTTTGGATTTTAATAGCTCTGTGAATTTTGCAGATATCAAGATGGATTTTTTTTTTGTTTAACCCCTTGGAGGGCAAGCACGTGGTCTAAAAATGCTACATTTTGCGATGTTTTGACACCAGTAAATTTAAATAATGAATTTTTACCTTCTCAATATGCAAACAACAATAACAAATATTTTTATTTAATAATACTGGTGGCAAAGTTATATATTAAAAAGTGGTACATATTATATACCGGTGCTCCTCAAGGGGTTAATTCAGAAATGGATAAGGAAAATTTTCCTAATTGGAAATTTTATCCTACGGAGTCCGTATAAAAATTTAATTTCTGTATTTTCTCAAATAGACACCCCATGGAGTTGCAACATATCTCATCAAATTTTGCACCTTTTTTATGAAACTTTGCAACTGGAAGTATGTGCCTAGGGGCAATATTTAACCCCTTGGGGACGAGCGACACGTATACGTGACGCGTAAGAGGCTCAGAATCGTCGATTATTCCCACCAGTTGTTTTTTAGTGTAAACTTTGCCTTTTTTTAATGGTAGAATTTCTGCGATTCAATTAGGCGAAAATTTCTGTTTTAAAAAACCGGTGGTAAAAGATTAAAAATTTCGTAAAAGATTGAAAGCTCTCTAAAACGAATTTTTTTCCCGTTCCTTCCGATTTTGTCTTAGAAGGTTTTATTGAATTATAAAATTGAAGTATACGAAAAGATTTGACTCAAATCAGGAGCCTTTATTTAATCGTACCACTGTTGTGTCTGCGAACTATCTCGACAAGTGGGTCAGTTCAGCTTTTTGCCATAATGAAAACTTTAAGATAAACCTAAATGATAGCGCAAATGCAGCTTGAAACATACAGTAAGCTATTCTCACAGGGAAGGTTTTCTTAAACCGCATTTGTAGAATACTCAAAATATTTTGAAAAAAAATACTAATGAAACTACTCATGTAGTACATTATAAAAGATCAGTCAAGTTTAGCTAAGGAATTCCAGTAGAAAATCCTGAAAAAAAAAACATTTACTTGGCGCATAAAGAAGTGATTTGGCAAGCAACTGTTTTTCCTCGACAAATGATTATGGTAATGAAACCATACATCACTACATACTTTTGCATACTTTTGCATACTTTTGCATACATACTTTTGCAAATTAAAGTATATATTAAAGTATTATCTATATTTAAATTATTTAATAAATATATTTTCCCTTTCTTCATTATCGCGTTTAATACATATCCTGTGATTTAAAGGCACGCCCTTCTTTCTGTTCAACGAAAATATGTAGTCAAAATTTTTGAACTTAACTTTCTTTATGAACTTAACTCTAACGTACATTTCTTTCTCGTGGCAGTTGTTGCTTTAAAAGAAAAAAACAAAAATTATAAAATGATTCTCTCATGGCCAAATATCATCTTGCTGCAATATGCAGCTGGTTCTCATAAAGTTTTGGCGTCACTGTTTTGCATAAGAATGCAATTCAATATTACTCACAGGTTTTCTGTTTTAAAAAAATCAAAAATACCACATGCCTTTTACCCAATTTCTGATAACATCATAACCGTCAGTTTGAGAATTTTCTTCATTTTTATTTAAAGTGTGCTAAATTGCCAAATATACTTGCCCTTCTTGTCGCCAATTTTGAACGTGAAATGAAATGTTCTAACGGTTCTGGTAACCCACTACAAAATTCACGCCTCCTTATTCGAAAAAGGTGATGAAATAACAAAGCAAATAAACAGGCGAGGCCTTGGATCGAATATATATATTGAGTTACAAAAAAACATTACACAATGACAAAAACATAGTAACTGAACAGAAAATTAAACATCACTTATATTTATAAATTCGTCTGGGATTCTGCAGTCATGCTTCCCGGACGTGCAAGAAAACTATACTAAAGTATAATCCAATAAAATTTAAGATATAATGCTACGATTACAATTACGATACGATATACTAACACCCGCCCATAATCTAGCATTACATTAGAAAACACAGAATAAAAAATTACAATAAACAAACATTAAAAGTATAACAGAGTTAAAATATTATTTATACAAACAGCAAAGAACCAACAATTCATAAAATTTAACTTTAGGCAATGCCTTTGTAAATATATCAGCAATTTGCATATTTGTAGGAATATATTCAATTTTGATATTATTTTCTTTTACAACATTACGAACAAATTTTAGTTTTATATCTATATGTTTCATTCTACCATAGCTACTTTCATTACTGATACATTTTATGCAAGACTGATTATCCTCTAAAATAACTAAATCCTTAATACTTACAATTTCACAAGCAATATTTTTGAACCACAACAGGTCTTGCAAACTTTTAGTTAAAGCAATAACTTCAGCTTCAGTTGGCGATAATGCAACTGATTTTTGTTTATTACAACACCAGAGAACAGGCATGTTACAAAACATTAAAATGTAACCTGATACTGATTTTCTATCATTTGTGTTTGCACCCCAATCAGAATCAACATACATAGATAATTTAGGATCAGATTTTTGCTTTTTATACACAAGTTTTAAGGACAAAGTTCCTTTCAAATATCTTAAGATTTTCTTTAGTGCAATCCATGCAACTTCAGTAGGATTTTCTTGCATTTGACTCAAACAATTAACACTATATAAAATATCAGGTCGTGAAATATATGCTAAGTACAATAAACAACCTACAAGTTCACGGTATGGACCATTAAATGGTTTTCCATTTTTGAAATCAGATGGAGTGGTTTTAGGAGAAATAGGAATATCACTAGGTTTACATTCTAGCATATTAAATTTACTTAACAATTTAATTATATAAGACTCTTGATCCATTATTAAACTATCAGATTTAAATTTCATTTGAATACCCAGAAATTCTGACACACATTCTGATTTTGACATATGAAACTCTTTAGAGAGTAAAGAAATAACTACATTAGTTTCATTTAAATCTGAACCTGCTATAAGCATATCATCAACATACAGAGCAATAATTATTTTATGACCATTACTATAACGAATAAAAATACAAAGTTCATTATCAAGAGATTTAAATTTTAATTTTGAAACAAATTCAAGAAACCTTTCAAAACCATTGTCGTGGGGCCTGTTTCAGACCATATAAACTCCGTTTGAGTTTACATTTTAACCCACTTTCGTCATCATAGCCTTGCGGCTGATCCATAAAAACAAGTTCATTTAACTTACCATTCAGGAAAGCTGTTTTTACATCCAAAACAAATGCATGTATGTCTTCATTTAAAATCACAAAAAGCACTAAACATAAAGCTGGCATACTTATTACAGGGGCGAAAGTTTCACTATAGTATAGTCCTTCTTTTTGCATAAATCCACGGGCTACAAGGCGAGCCTTATAACGTCCATCTCTTTTGATGGTATACACCCATTTGCAGGAAATAGCTCGTTTGTCAGGTGGTAATTTTTCGAGATCCCAGACGTCGTTGATTTTCATGCGTTCTATCTCTGCATCCATAGCTTCCTTCCATAAACGTTGTTCATCAACAGGGAGAAATTTGATATCATCAAAAGATAAAGTTTCTTGTTGGCAAAGTAATGCTTCATACACCTCAGGAGCTGGATACCGAATAGGTTGTTTTCTTGATCTCTCGGATTTTCTCATTTTATCTTCTTTCTCTTCAGAATCCTCTGATTCTTCACTAGTTCTTTCTTGAGAATCTGGGTTAATTTCACAATCAGTCAATTCTGAATTTTCCACTATGTGTTGATTTGAGTTTATGGTATGCTTCTTCTCTTCATCAAATTTGACATTTCTTGAAATAGTTATGCGTTTCGTCTCAGGATCTAGCAATCGATATCCCATTGAAGAATAACCTATGAAGATCATATGTTTAGACCTATCATCAAGCTTCTTACGATGAACGGAAGGAATTAACATGTAGGCACTGCATCCAAAAACACGTATGTGCTTCAACTCGGGATCTTCTCCAAATTTTAAGAAATACGGCGTTAAGTTCTCAATGGAGTTGCTTGGCATTCGATTTTTCAAGTAAGCTGCTGTGAGAATAGCTTGACCCCAAAAAGTCTTAGGTAAATGTGATTCAGCAATTAAAGCCCTTCCTATATCCAGGAGCGATCTATTGCATCTTTCAGCAACTCCATTCATAGCTGGAGTGTATGGAGTAGCGGGATCAATCACTATACCAAGATCTCGAGTAAAATTCACTAAATCATTGCTTAAATATTCTTTTCCGTTATCACATCTGATTTTCTTTACTGTAGGATTAGTTTTTAAGAAAACTTTCAATTCTTCTGAAGTTTCACTTTTATGCTTCAATAATCGAACTTCAGTAAATCGTGAAAAATCATCTATGATAGTCATAAAATAGCATTCACCAGAAAACGTTTTCAGAACAATAGGGCCACATATGTCAGAATGAATAGCAGTCATTGGAGTACTTTCTCTTTTCCTAGGTCCTCTTCCCATTGGTGTTGCACTCTGTTTTGCTCGAACACAAACATCACAAAAAGAAAGGGGTATTGGAAGTTTCATTTCCTTCAACACTTTGGCGCTTGGATGGCCCATTCTGCGATGCCAAATTTCAGAATCACTTTCTTTTGATGTGAGAACAGTTTCATAATTTGGGACAAAATAACTAACATATTGTCCATTTGAATCACATTCACCAAAACAAAAACGATTTCTTCCTTTTTCTATGAACACCTTTTCATTCTTGAAAATAACTGCATAATTTGCGTTTTCGATTTTTCTAACGGAAATCAACTGTCCACTTAAATCTGGTACGTAAAGAACATTATTTAGTGTAATTTCCATTCCGTTTGATAATTTTCCAATAATATTTCCAACACCTTTAATTTCAAGATTCGTTGTTTTCGACGCACACTTAATAGTTCCTGAAGATGGCTGTAAAGACGTGAAATATTTCTCATTAGAGCACATATGGGAAGTCGCTCCAGAATCCACTATAAATTCATTCTTTTTAACGTTCCCCGCAACAAAAGATACCGCTGAAGAAGCAAATTTTTCCTCATTTGAATTTTTAACAGCTTTACAGTTTCGTTTAAAATGGCCAGGAAGTCCACATTTGAAACAAGTAAGTTTCTTTCTACAATATTTAGCTATGTGCCCCTTTGAATTACAGTTTTTGCACACATATTCTTTGCGAGTTGATACAAACGCGGTATTATCATGAGCAGTTTTGGACTGCACTTTTTCTTTCTTTGAGTCGATCAGAAGTGCTTCAGCATCTAACAGCCGCTGTGTGACAAAATCTAGAGTCAAAACAGTATTCGGTTGATTTTCTAACGCAGTTTTAACATTTTCAAATTCTTGAGGCAACGACATTAGAATATAAACAATAGTATCGGTTTCACTTACCGGAAATTTTAAGTTCCGAAATTAATTTATTTATTTCATCAATGTGACTTCTCATAGACGCAGCACGATCCTTTTTAATAGTTGCTAACCTCTTTCTAATTAAAATTTGATTAACTGCACGCTTGGTATCATATGTTCGTTCTAATTTATTCCATATCTTATGTGCAGTATTTTCTTCTTGCAATGACGCAAGAACCCCATCGCTTAAAAGCGATAATAATAAAGTATAAGCCTTTTTTGATTTTACAACTTCGGCAGTTTCAGTTGTCGCTTCATTGTCTAAAAACGTATCCAAATCTTTCGCCGCCAATATGGCTTTAACACGCCTTTTCCAAACAGAAAAATTCCTACCGTCGCCGTCAAAAAAAGCAACTCCGTATAATTCTTTTTCACTTTCCATCGCTGGGTAAAAAAAAAAACAGAAACAAAAGAAAAATAAATTTTCTCTCTCAAAACCACAGCAATAAATATGAAAAGGGACTAGCGTCACTCTGTCTGCGAATTAAACCAAGCTCTGCTGATGAAATAACAAAGCAAATAAACAGGCGAGGCCTTGGATCGAATATATATATTGAGTTACAAAAGAACATTACACAATGACAAAAACATAGTAACTGAACAGAAAATTAAACATCACTTATATATATAAATTCGTCTGGGATTCTGCAGTCATGCTTCCCGGACGTGCAAGAAAACTATACTAAAGTATAATCCAATAAAATTTAAGATGTAATGTAATTACAATTACGATACGATATACTAACAAAAGGAAATCTTTTGGCGAGAATTGTAACTGGGGATTTTGCATCATTTCTCATGACATCCTCTCTAACACTCAACCACTTAACACCTAATTAAGCGCCTACAATGCAGCCCCGGGGCCACCCGTAAGAAAACTCCACTAGAAACTATATATTTTTCTGGTTTCCTGAACTAAGTTACTTCTACGATCATCCTTTTAATTATGTCACTCTGCAAGGAAACTGTATCCTCATTTTGGTTACTACACTGATCTATTCCTGCATATGTTCGAAGAATTGTTCCTGTAACCAGTGGATAAATGCAGAATGTTCTCATAATAAACAATCGATGTCTCCATATTGCTTGCCTAGCCTTATATTGTACTGAGTCTAATACTTCAGAATTATTTCCAGGATGTCGGAATAATGTTTTTGCGGAACGCATACTAATCTACCTGATCACGTGCAAATATGTTTTCTTGTATTCTCAAACTGGCTTCGAAAGTATTCCAGGATGTCAACTATTTGACAGCGATTTTAATGCATTCGAAAATGGCTTGTTAAATGAGTGTTTAAAATGTCCAGTACTTAATGAATTTAAACTTAAACGATGAAATAGATTATTATTATTTCTATTAGATTAATGTAAGTAGGCAGATCATGTCCTTAAATAATTGGAAGCATGGATTAACGTATGCGTTCAGTAAAATTGTAAAACTGTAAAAAAAGAAATCCTTTTTGTACCCTTTTTTGCAATTGTCTATATCGTTTATATTTATGCAATTATTCAAAAAATTTAAAAGATTCAAAAAAAGTAAAGATTGACTTATTTGCAGATTTTCATGGAGTTACTGTGTTAGGATTTTTAGTTGTAACGTTTTACTTTTTTCTATCGTTACAAGAAGAAAGTATAGGATCTGTGAAAGAGTTCGACTTCCCGTTTTCGATGGATTTATACATTTTAAAAGTCATTAACACGATTTGATAGTTTTTAGAAAACATCTGTCCGTGAGTCTGTTTCATTATGTGTCTGTCTGTATGTGACATAAATTTTGTGGGCGCTCTATTTCAAAAACTAATGCACGAAATTTTATCAAATTTGATATTCAGATAGACATTGACATAAATCGGTGCTGTTTGCGTTCTGATGTAAATCACTCAACAGGTGGCACTGCTATGCTGCATTTTTCACGATTTCCGCGATAGCTATATCTCAAGAACTAATACCGGGAAATTCATTAAACTTCATATTCTGTTAGATCTTGACAGAAATAGATCATTATTAGGTTTGGGTGTATACCGCCCAACAGGTGTCGCTGCTATGTTCTGTTTTTCACGATTTCGGCGATAGCTATGTCTCACGAACGAATCGACTGTCATTTAAGTTTTAGTTGCAGACGATGTGATTATATAGAAGGAAGTTTTGAGATGGCCACAACATACAAGTTTTCATAGTTACAATTTAAATTTTTTATTGTTTCTGAAAATACTCTTGCATTTCAATAATTTTTCAAATATGAAATACAAAGTATGCGAATTATCACTTTACTAAACAGCGTACAACCAACAGAGTGAAAAAATGTTCAGACCGGGGTTCGATCCCGGATCCCTTGGTATAACGCACCAAGTGCTTTACCAATTAAGCCATCCGGACGACATCCGGTCCAGCATTCTCTCACTCTTATATGTTATATTGCCATCACTATGTTGGTTGTACGCTGTTTAGTAAAGTGATTATTCCCATCCTTTGTATTTCAGTAATTTACAGCGTATTTTCATCTCTGCTGAAAAATTAATTTGTATATAAATTTTGAAATATGTTTTCCAGCAAACCTGTGTTTGTTCGCGGAATGAATTTCGAAACGCTGCCAGGAGCTTGTTATACAGTGGGATCGATTATTGGAAATAGAGAAGCTGAAGCTGAAACTTTAAATCGAAGTACTCGTAAGTTGTACAAATTTTCATATTTAATCTGCATAGCAGAATGTAATCCTTTCTAGTACGGGGTTGCAGCGTTGCAAGCAGAGGGTGTCCTGATAGTGACAGACGATTTTCAAATATAACAAGCGTATAGTTCTCCCAAATGGTCCGCTTTTTGAATACAGGTATTTTCTTAGAAAAAAAAATATTTTTAGATTTTTCCTGCAAATTTTGCAGTAACCACCTTCGGAGGTAAATTTTTGCGAAAATGTAGTAGAAACCTACCACCATGACATTTTCTGTTAAAAATTATTGGTATTCAGTTGGCGGGAGCCCTGCAAGCGGTGACAGTTATGTAGAGTTATTCTCGCAGAAGATGAACGTATAAAGAAGTCAGGAATTCATTTAGTACCAAAGTCATTCATTTAGTACCTTCCTTTTTAGTACCAAATATTACCTATAGAGGACGCTGTGCTGTTTCAAACGAGAAGAATTCTCAAGCTAACGTATAGAGATGAATTATGGGTATAATGCATTTTCAAATTCGAAAAAAAATTGAAATTTTTTACCATAATAATAATATTTATGACCACAGCTTCCGAATGCAAAAAAGAAATTTCGATTACTTTGAATTTTAACGAGTTTGCGTATTTTTGTGCAGTCGCAACTACATCTGTTTCAGACACACCCATATAAAATACACTTTGCATAGCTGCCAAAGCTTACAGTTTCCTCATACTGTTTGATTCTTGTATTCTTAAATTATTTGATTCATATTTAATTCAGTTGTTCAGTTTAATTACTTTTCTATAATATATAGGGCAAATGTACCAATAGTCGGCCACCCCCCAATAGTCGGCCACATTGAGATAAAATGCCTTACGCATAGCTTATTTTTGGTTCTAAATGAAATATTACAATTTGGTAACATGCAACCATCTTTCATAAGTCATAAACCATCACCAAAGAATTATGGGTACTTTTATTGAATTTGTAATCAGCCATTTTTTTCAAGATTGAGGTCAAATCGCCATTTTCCCTATTTTTTTGTTAACAGATGGCAATTATTTTAAAAGGCAAGTATTAATTATTTTTTTATTTTTTTCTAAAATTATAAGGCTAGAATATTAGCAGGGTAAATAAACTAATGTTTTTGATTATAAAAAGTAAATAAATTTGTTGCTTTTAATTAATTTTAATGTGGCCGACCATTGGGTATTAATTTTACTTACATATCCAAAAGTCGGCCACCAGGAGCTGAATAATGAATACATAACTTATTGTACTTTTTTGAGTTTATTGAAGTGAAAACTTCTTTAGGCGCGTTGGGCATTTTTTGAAATGGGAAAAAACCATTCAACTCGCGACACTGTTACTGTAACCGACACCTCTGTATAAAAGTATGTGCATGTATTGTGTATAGTTAGGTATGATCTAGAACGGGACGGGCGCGGCGCAAGCTTGCATGTGCGCTATTGCACCGCGGTATAGTAAGCGTTATAGTAAGCGCAGAAAAATGTAAGTGGTATAGTAAGCACAGAAAAATGTAAGCGGTATAGTAAGCTGTATAGTAAGCGGTATAGAAGCGGTATGTTAAGCGCAGAAAAATGGAAGCGGTATAGTAACACAGAAAAAATGTAAGCGGTATAGTAAGCGGTATAGTAAACGCAAAAAAAAATGCAAGTGGTATAGGAAGCGGTATAGTAAACGCAGAAAAATGTAAGCGGTATAGTAAGCGCAGGAAAATGTAAGCGGCATAGTAAGCGGTATAGTAAGCGCAGAAAAATGTAAGCGGTATAGTACGCGGTATAGTAACGCAGAAAAATGTAAGCGGTATAGTACGCGGTATAGTAACGCAGAAATATGTAAGCGGTATAGTACGCGACATAGTAAGCGGTATAGTAAAGCAGAAATATGTAAGTGGTATAATAACGTAGAAAATGTAAGCGGTATAGTAAGGTAGAGGAAGCGCAGAAAAATGTAAGCAGTATAGTAAGCGCTATAGAAAGCGCAGAAAAATGTAAGCGGTACAGTAAGCGTTATAGTAAGCGGTATAGTAAGCTGTATAGTAAATGCTGTAGAAGCGGTATAGTAAGCGCAAAAAATGTAAGCGGTATAGTAAAACAGAAAAAATGTAAGCGGTATAGTACGCGGTATAGTAACGCAGAAAAATGTAAGCGGCATAGTAAGCGGTATAGTAAGCTGTATAGTAAGCGGTATAGTAACACAGAAAAAATGTAAGTGGTATAGTAAGCGGTATAGTAAACGCAGAAAAATGTAAGTGGTATAGTTAGCGGTATAGTAAACGTAGAAAAATGTAAGAGGTATAGTAAGGTATAGGAAGCGCAGAAAAATGTAAGCAGTATAGTAAGCGGTATAGTAAGCGCAGAGAAATGTAAGCGGTATAGTAAGCGTTATAGTAAGCGGTATAGTAAGCTGTATAGTAAGCTGTATAGTAAGGGGTATGTAAGCGGTATAGTACGCGGTATAGTAACGCAGAAAAATGTAAGCGGTATAGTAAGCGTTATAGTAAGCTGTACAGTAAATGCTGTAGAAGCGGTATAGTAAGCGCAGAAAAATGTAAGCGGTATAGTAAAACAGAAAAAATGTAAGCGGTATAGTAAACGCAGAAAAATGTAAGTGGTATAGTAAACGGTATAGTAACGCAGAAAAATGTAAGCGGCATAGTAAGCGGTATAGTAAGCTGTATAGTAAGTGGTATAGTAGCACAGAAAAAATGTAAGTGGTATAGTAAGCGGTATAGTAAACGCAGAAAAATGTAAGTGGTATAGTTAGCGGTATAGTAAACGTAGAAAAATGTAAGAGGTATAGTAAGGTATAGGAAGCGCAGAAAAATGTAAGCATTATAGTAAGCGGTATAGTAAGCGCAGAAAAATGTAAGCGGTATAGTAAGCGGTATAGTAAGCGCAGAAAAATGTAAGCGGTATAGTAAGCGTTATAGTAAGCGTTATAGTAAGCGGTATAGTAAGCTGTATAGTAAGTGGTAAAGAAGCGGTATAGTAAGCGTAGAAAATTGTAAGCGGTATAGTACGCGGTATAGTAACGCAGAAAAATGTAAGCGGTATAGTAAGCGTTATAGTAACCGGTATAGTAAGCTGTATAGTAAATGCTGTAGAAGCGGTATAGTAAGCGCAGAAAAATGTAAGCGGTATAGTAAAACAGAAAAAATGTAAGCGGTATAGTAAACGCAGAAAAATGTAAGTGGTATAGTAAGCGCAGAAAAATGTAAGCGGTATAGTAACGCAGAAAAATGTAAGCGGTATAGTAAGCGGTATAGTAAGCTGTATAGTAAGCGGTATAGTAACATAGAAAAAATGTAAGTGGCATAGTAAGTGGTATAGTAAGTGGTATAGTAAACGCAGAAAAATGTAAGTGGTATAGTTAGCGGTATAGTAAACGTAGAAAAATGTAAGAGGTATAGTAAGGTATAGGAAGCGCAGAAAAATGTAAGCAGTATAGTAAGCGGTATAGTAAGCGCAGAAAAATGTAAGCGGTATAGTAAGCGTTATAGTAAGCGGTATAGTAAGCTGTATAGTAAGTGGTATAGAAGCGGTATAGTAAGCGGTATAGTAAGCGCAGAAAATTGTAAGCGGTATAGTACGCGGTATAGTAACGCAGAAAAATGTAAGCGGCATAGTAAGCAGTATAGTAAGCTGTATAGTAAACGATATAGTAACACAGAAAAAATGTAAGTGGTATAGTAAGCGGTATAGTAAACGCAGAAAAATGTAAGTGGTATAGTTAGCGGTATAGTAAACGTAAAAAATGTAAGAGGTATAGTAAGGTATAGGAAGCGCAGAAAAATGTAAGCAGTATAGTAAGCGGTATAGTAAGCGCAGAAAAATGTAAGCGGTATAGTAAGCTGTATAGTAAGTGGTATAGAAGCGGTATAGTAAGCGGTATAGTAAGCGGTATAATAACGCAGAAAAATGTGAGCGGTATAGTGCGACTGAAGTCTGGTTCCCGAAATTTTTGTGTGTAAAATAATATGCATGATTTTTCATGTACAATAGCGCATTAAATGAAAATTGTAATATAATTTTTGTAGTAGTAGTTTATAATAATGAATAAAAAAACACTTGATTTAAAAGTATTTCCTGCACAATAAAACATTTCCTGACGATTCAAAAAATACACACGTAATTGTTCAAGTTTTCACTTCTGTCGGCACTCCCGGAGTGCCACTTTTTTTTTGTTTGATAGATATAACTTTATCTCTACATCTAAAATAATTTTATATAAAAAAAATCTTTTTTTACGTGCTTGTTTGTTTGTTTGTACGGGAAACTACTAGAACTACCGAAATAATTTCAAAAGTAAAGGTGGCAGTCTCTGCTCCGACATAGACTATATTTTACGTCAGGGCCACTTTTCGTAAGTAGATGGATGAGCAAAAAACATTCCAAACGTGCCCTTTTTGCCCTCTTGAATGTTGGCATGGTTTTTGTTTTCTAAAAAATTCGAAATTTAAAAGTGTGAAATGAGTGGAAAAAGTTCTAAATTACAATTCATGTAGAATTGTTAGGAATATAAACTTGAAATTTAACATGTCTGTTACTTTTAAGAGGTAAATTCTGGATCAAGGCAATTAAAAAAAGGGGGAATTTTAGAAAATGAAAAAAACAGTGAATATTCTAAAAACATTCTAAATTACGCTTTATATGGAATTACTAGGGAGAGAAATTTAAAATTTCCTAATTCTGTCATTTTTAATATGTAAACGCTGGTACGAAATAGTTTCTTAAAAAAACGGAATTTCAAAGGGTACAGAACCAAATAAACGTTCTAAAGTTTCAAAATCTGTGATAGTTTTGTTGCTGGAAACTTAAAATTTGGCATGGTGGTCAATTTTAACACATAAACAACCGGCTCAGAAAGGCTTCTAAAAATTTGGAAATTTAGAATGCTGAAATGAGAGGAAAATGTTCTGAATTATGTTTTTCTTAAAAAAGTTTAGAGTAGAAACTTGAAATTAGACATGGATAACCTTTTCCATACGTAAGTGGTCTGACCGTAGCCGAACAGTTTCTAAAAAATTAGAAATTTAAAAGCAACTAAAAATTTTTTTAAAATGCAATTTCTGTGGCTTTGAAACTTCAAATTTTGCATGGGGGTTTCTTTTAAGATGTAATCTCTCGCAAAGAATGGTTTCTATAAAATTCGAAATTTAAAAAATTGAAATTATCAGTAATTGTTGTTTATCATTCTAAATTATGATTTATTTAGAATTAATAGGGATAGAAAACTGATATTCGATATCGGGGTTACTTTAAAGTCGCAAATGCTCGTACACAGTAGCTTTTTCTTAAACTAGATGAGATGCGGCAGTTGGTACCCTCATTATTTGCTTTTCAAGTCTGTTGAAAAGTATTAAAACAACTAGATTGGAATGCGGCAGTTGGGACCGCCCCTCCCTACGCTTTTCCACTGCGGGGTTCCAAATGAACTCGTATACTAATAACTACATACTAAATATCTTTCATGTTCAAAATGCATAAAGTGTTAAAACAACTAGATCGGAATGACGTGATGCAGCAGTTGGGACCGCCCCTTCGCTGATGCACGAATGTATGCATATTTGCTTTTCAACTATGTTGAAAAGTTTTAAAAGCAACTCGATTAGATGCGGCAGTTGGTACCCCCATTATTTGCTTTTCAATTCTGTTGAAAAGTGTTAAAACAACTAGATTGGAATGCGGCAGTTGGGACCGCCCCTCCCTACGCTTTTCCACTGCGGGGTTCAAAATGAACTCGTATACAAATAAACTACATACTAAATATATTTCATGCTCAAAATGCTTAAAAGTGTTAAAACAACTAGATCGGAATGCCGTGATGCGGCAATTGGGATCGCCCCTTCGCTGATGCACGAATGTATGCATATTTGCTTTTCAACTATGTTGAAAAGTGTTAAAAGCAACTCGATTAGATGCGGCAGTTGGTACCCCCATTATTTGCTTTTCAATTCTGTTGAAAAGTGTTAAAACAACTAGATTGGATTGCGGCAGTTGGGACTGCCCCTCCCTTCGCTTTTCCACTGCGGGATTCAAAATGCATAATTCGATTCAAAACCCACTTTAATCTAACTTCAATTTGAGCGCGACCACAAGGGGTACCAGCGTTTATTTATTTTTATTTATTATTATTATTTTTTTTTTTTGCAGTCGACTGTAGCATACAAAATTAAGTCAAAATCACTTAAACCGTTTTTAAATGCAATTTGTTTGACCCATAGTGACCGCCAAATGACCCACTAATCGAATTTTCTCGAACATGTGACCCAGCCAAATGGTTTTCTTGTATCCCAAAAAGTTAGGACACAAAACGTAGTCAAAATCGTTAAAGACATTTATTAGATAAGATAAAATTACCTTGGACCTTAACATGTGATCCTTAACTTGTGACCCAGCCCATTAGTCTTTTCGTACACCAAATCGGTAGGATACAAAATTTAGTCAAAATCGTTTGTCGTTTTTAGATAAAATTAGTTTGACCCGTAGTGACCCTAAAATGACCCACTAATCGAATTTTCTCAAACATGTGACCCAACCAATGGTCTTTTCGTACCCCAAAACGGTAGGATGCAAAATTTAGTCAAAATCGTTCGAGCCGTTTTTTAGATAAAATTTATTTAACCCATAGTGACCCCCCATATCATATGACCTACTAATGAAATTTTCTCGAACATGCGACCCAGTCCAATGGTCTTATTGTACCCCAAAAATGTAGGATACAAAACTTAGTCAAAATCGTTAAAGCCATTTAGCAGATAAAATAAAATTATCTTTACCCGCAGTGACCCTGAATGACACACTAATTTAATTTTCTCGAACATGTGAGATAGCTCAATCACCTTCTTATAACCGAAAATGGTAGAATGCAAAATTCAGTAAAATTTGTTAGCGTCGTTTTCCAGGTAAAACTAGTTGGATGTGTCAATCCCAAAACTTTCTTCTATCTCACACAGGTTTCGCATACACTAAAATGAATCAGCACCAATTTATATCAAGGTCTAACTGAAGCTCAAGTTTTATTAAATTCTGTGCATTATTTCTTGATATATGACTATCGCTAAAATCGTGTAAATCCTGCAAAATGCTCCACAGCAGCGCCACCTGCTGGGCGATTTTTACCAAAAACTAATCAGCATCAATTTATATCAGGGACTAACTGAATATAAGGTTTTACTAAATTCCGAGTATTAGTTCGTGAGATAGAGCTTTTGCGGAAATCGTGAAAAATGCTGCATAGCAGCGCCACCTGCCGGGCGATTTTTACCAAAAACTAATCAGCACGAATTTATATCAGGGACTAACTGAATCTAAAGTTTTATTAAATTCCGAGCATTAGTTCTTGAGATAGAGCTATTGCGGAAATCGCGAAAAATGCCTCATAGCAGCGCCACCTGCTGGGCAATTTTTACCAAAAAACTAATCAGCACCAACTTATATCACGGACTAACGGAATATAAAGTTTTATTAAATTCCGAGAATTAGATCTTGAGATAGAGCTATTGCGGAAATCGCGAAAAATGCTGCATAGCAGCGCCACCTGCCGGGCGATTTTTACCAAAAACTAATCAGCACGAATTTATATCAGGGACTAACTGAATCTAAAGTTTTATTAAATTCCGAGCATTAGTTCTTGAGATAGAGCTATTGCGGAAATCGCGAAAAATGCCTCATAGCAGCGCCACCTGCTGGGCAATTTTTACCAAAAAACTAATCAGCACCAACTTATATCACGGACTAACCGAATATAAAGTTTTATTAAATTCAGAGAATTAGATCTTGAGATAGAGCTATTGCGGAAATCGCGAAAAATGCTGCATAGCAGCGCCACCTGCCGGGCGATTTTTACCAAAAACTAATCAGCACTAATTTATATCAGGGACTAACTGAATATAAAGTTTTATTAAATTCCGAGTATTAGTTCTTGAGACAGAGCGCCCACAAAATTGTTGTCACATACAGACAGACAGACAGACAGAGTCACAGACAGATATTTTCTAAAAACAGTCAAATCGTGTTCAGGACCTTCTAAAACGTATAAATCCGTCGAAAACCAGAAGTCGAAAATTTTCATGAATCCAATACTTTCTTCTTGTAAAGATAGAAGAAAGTGACAAAATTCTGAAGTGGCCGACTATTGGTGCAGTGATGGCCGAACATTAGCTTTAAAGTGGCCGACTATTGGAGAACTTGCCCTTTTTGAACTTAACTTTGTCTAAAAAAAAACTATTACCGTGTTTTTTTTAAATAATTGCTGAAACATAATAAGAAACGTATGTTTTAACATATATCACTGTTAAAAATGTTGTGTCGTTTTTTAAAAATTCTACGTTATGGTTTATATACAAAAAAACAGTTAAGTGGCCGACTATTGGTACATTTACCCTATATGGCGCTGTGAAGCCGGGATAAAAATGTCCCCATGAGTAGGGGAAAAGTTCCCTTGTTTTAGGTTTTAATTGTGAAATTTTCGCTTAGATATGTGCGTTCAGAAATAACAATGTGATATATTCTAAGATCTTTCACCAGTAAAATGTTATACTTATGTGTTCTTAAAACACCAGCCTACAGTTCACTAATGGTGAAATCTTACATATTTAATTCTAGTCCGTCGAGCCGGAGTTTTATGGGATTCGAAAGTAATTTCGCTCTTCTGCTTTGTGAATTTGTTCGATGAAATTATTCTAATTACTGCGTAATGTCATTTCATGTATAAAGATGAGTGATTTCTATGAGTATTTCTATTCATCTCATAAGTTATTTATTTTTCTAAGTCGGTCTATCCAACCTTTTGATGCTGTGAAATGTTTCAGTTGAAGTGTAGCTGAAATTTCTAGTGTTTTTCCTTTAAAATGGTCCATTTATCGGAATGTTAGCTGCCCGCACGCTATTGAACCATTCAAGTAATATTTTTTCAAGTTCTTCGTATAGAGATGTTTCGAGAGTTTTTCTTTTCTTAACAAACTTTCCCAGTTTTTCGGAATGTAATTCCAATGTCACTTCTTGTTTTATAATTGTTTGTAATGTGGAATAAGAAATAGTCAACGATTTTACCAGATCTACTTTAGTGTCATGAAAATGTTTAGCCTTTTCGATAATGTCCGCCTTTTCGGCAACAGAAAAACACTTTCTCTTAGACATTTTTACATTAACAGCAACAGAATAAGACTGGCGCCCACGCGAGAAAAACTGATTTGAAATTTGTCTCGCCTTTTGTCAGGGGAAAAAAAGATAAATGTGAAAATCTATTTTTCCTTAAAAGAGATGGGGTGAAACGTCATCTCTTAATCTTTAAGCTGTGAAACCAACGCCCAGTGTTGAATTCAGACACTTTTCTCCGGGAGGGATTTATGTGGCTCCGGGGGGGACATTAAAGAGTTCCGGGGCGGGGCTACACTGCCAACGCCCCCTAGATAAGAAAGTCGTGACACGCGTCACGAAAACGTCATACCAAGCAGGCAAAACAAAGAAAGAAATTCGAACAACTTGCATGTTTCGATTTCATTGGCTCATAAAATTTATAATTATTGTTTACAACTAATAGTTAATAATTTCACGAGCCATCGAAATCAAAACATGCAAGCTGTTCGAATTTTTTTCTTTGTTTTGCCTGCTTGGTATGACGTTTTCGTGACGCGTGTCACGACTTTCTTATCTAGAGGGTGTTGGTGAAACGCATTCGCTGTCCGCTGTCTGCCATTGGCTAACACTAACTGGTTTTAACTTTGCTCTTGGTCGAAGGTTTTTTAAATGGCGGTGTTGATTCATCCTGTATTGAGCTCTAGAGTGAAACGTGGCGTGCTTGTTTCTAACAAGCAAAATTCGAGGAAAAAATATTTTCCACCTCTAGATAGAAAAACGTACGATGCGGGAAATTTTCAAAATGGATGACGCAGGACCCGGGATTTTTTAATATTATCAGTATACGTTATTTGCTCGAACTAGTGAAAAATGACGTACGAAGTGGTAAAACGTACGAAGCGGGTACTGTAAAATCGAGGTTCCACTGTATGTCTGTAGTGATTTTCAGGAAAACACCCATTTCTAAGTTCATTTGACTGTTCGGATGATGTGCTGTCGCAAACATTCTTAATTTTTTTTTGTCGACCTGTCTGTTCGTCCGGAATTGGCTCAGAAACGGTTGTATAACAAATACTAAACTTACAAGGGGCAGATTAGGACCTGATTATCACAGGGGCAAATGGAGCATGTGCCCCTGACTCACATTTTGAGTGGATCCCAAAATGCATTTTATCCACTCTCTGAAGATACAAATTAATGAAATTTATATTTTTAGTTCGTAGAAAAGATTTTTTCAAACTCATGTGAACTAAATTATCTCATAGTGTTCATTACTAATGACAATGAAATGTAATGTAAACAGCGAAATTCCAAGAAGAACGCATGTTACATGACATATTTCATTCAGTCCTTTACACTGCAAAAGAAAGTGCTGATTTTACAGTATAATACTGACACCCCAGCTGCCAGTATTGTACCGTAAAATTAACAGTAATAAAAAGTAAAATAAGCAGTAATACGCTGCCGCACATGCGCGGTAGCATATTACTGCCTTTTTTACTGTTTATTACTGTTAATTTTACGGTATAATACTGGCAGCTGGGGTGTCAGTATTATACTGTAAAATCAACATTTTTTTTTTTTTTTTTTTTGCAGTGTAGGTTTAGAAATTTACTTACTCTAAATAGCATACACTGCGAAAATTTTTAAATGTATACATACATTACATAAATAATGATTTTTTACACATGCGTCTATAATATTGTTTTTTTTTTTATAAAGCTGGGGTTTAAATTTTAAACTGCACATGAAGGTTCTTGTCATGTTTATAATGCTGTTGTAATTTGGAATACATTTCTTTTGCATCATCCAAACCCCTTTCTACTTAGTGTTGCAAGATCAAAAGACAATTACAGCTACGCAGTGTAGAAGTAAAAACGTACTTTGATTTGCTGATAAAGAGACAATGAAACTGTGGCGCATGCGCGCAACATTATGTTTATTCCGTAACTGTTTAGAATATTTTTATTAGAACTATAGTTTGGTTTAGTTTTGTGATTATGATTTTTTGAGAGCGCTTCGCTCAATTCAAAAACTGTAAATAGTATGCTTTTTTCGTCATGTGAAGTGTTATTAAATCGTGATGTATAATAATTTCCTGATTTTTATTTCGTGTCAAGAATCTCGTGAATGTTTTGTTTGCTGAAATATAATGAATGTTGAAGATTCGGAGCCCCGATGTCCCGTTGGAATTTAGAGGTAAGAAAATTTATATCTTACCAATTTTATTTAGAAATCAATTGGATTAAAATTGATTATTTATATGTTGTCAGCTTTGACTGATTTTTAATATAGGCAGTCGGAGTTGTCACATAATTGTGGCATCCCTGCCGGGATTCGGGTGCTCCGTAGTTGATTGGAATTAGAAATTAGAAATTTAATTAAAAGAGATTTAGAAAGTTAATTAGAAATTTCAACATTAAGTATGGACAAATTAAAGAAATCAAGGACGCCAGTGCGGTCCAACTTTACAAAGTTAATAAAAGAAATTGAAGATACTTTGCAGGCTAAATGTAATGATTTAGATAGTCTGTCGTCTTTTTTAGATAGGTTAGAAGCAAAACATGAAGAACTCTCATTAATCGATAAACAAATTTTAGATCATTTATCTGAAGACAAAACTTGTCTACAAGATGCCTTTGATTCTGAATATAAGCATATAGACAAGTATAATACAAATTATTGGGAGGTAAAAAATAAACTATCTAGATACATACAAAAATTAGAGAAAGAGAGCAGTCAGGATACCTTTTTGTCATTAGATGGTATGGCCACAAGAAGAATGTTTAAATTACCAAAATTAGAACACAAGCCCTTTAATGGTGATATAAAAAATTGGTTATCCTTTTGGGGTCAATTTGAAAAAATCCACGAAGATTCCAATATAGTAAACGAAGATAAAATTCAGTACCTTATTCAAGCTACCCAAAAGGGATCTAGGGCTAGGGAAATTGTGGATTCTTTTCCCCCTACAGCCGATAGCTATCCAGAGGCGATCCAATCATTGAAGGCACGGTTCGGTAGAACAGATATTTTAATCGAAGTATACATACGCGAAGTACTAGGATTAGTTATTAATAATTCTTTGGGACAAGGGCAGAGACTGTCCCTTGTTAAGTTGTATGATAAAATAGAAACCTAGCTTCGGTCATTAAAAATGTTAGGCGTATCGAGCGAAAATTATTCTTCGATTTTATATCCATTGGTCGAATCAGCATTGCCTTCAGATATTCTTAAATTATGGGAAAGACATCTTGGCACTTTATCTGTTAATGATAAAGATAAAGATCAGGAAATTAATAAATTAGATACTTTAATGAAATTTTTACAAATTGAAGTTGAAATGGAGCAAAAGGTCAAATTGGCTAAGAGTGGGTTTTCTTTCGATAAAGATGTCTCAGTAAACAGAGAACTTAGATTCGATCGTAAGGATAAAAATTTTTCCCTTCCTACGGCGGCCGAACTGTGTAATGCAGATGATAAAAATTTGGAAGAACAGTGCGTCTTTTGCGAAAATAAACACCGTAATCAAAATTGTAGAGCGGTATGGAAAATGACACTCGCGAAGAGAAAAGATGCTTTATTAAGAAAAGGAGCTTGCTTTCGATGCTTCAATGCCAACCACTTGGCAATAGCTTGTAAAATTAAAACTAATTGTACTCATTGTGGGAAAAACCACCACCAGTTCATGTGCATAGAAAAGAATAAAATTAACTTAGGCGATAATTCTAAAGAGGATTCTACTCCTAATAAAGATTGTATGCTTGCGAATACAACTTCTAGAAAAAGGGTTTTGCTCCAAACATTGGTTGTACGCATATACAATGGGGATATCGTACGAAATGTTAGAATTTTATATGACATGGGATCGCAACGGTCGTATATATCAAAATTTGCTGCTAACATGTTAGGATATAATAGTATAAGTAAAGAAAGAATAGTGCATAGTTTATTTGGGGGTCGACAATGTGAAGAACTACACGATAGATATTTAATTAATTTGGGAAATATGGATAATAGTTATCGATGTAAACTTGAGGTATTAGACCAACAAAAGATTTGCTCTGAAATTTCACCTATACCGGAAGGATCCTTTATCAATGAAATAAAACGGTACGGAATTTTATTGACTGATAGAGTCACTAAAGTTAATGATTTACTATACGAATTTTCTCCTGATGAAATTCACGTGTTAATTGGTGCAGATGTCGCCGGAAAATTATTTACCGGAAATTTAAAACAATTACAGGGCGGATTAGTTTGCATGGGAACTCGGTTGGACAATTCTCGGGAAAACTGAAGGTTATGAAAATAAAAATATGAACAATCTAGTTTTCTCGCTGCATGTTAAAGAGGCAAAAATTTCCGAGTTATGGCACCTTGACACTTTAGGAATTCGAGATCCTGGGGAGAAAAAGGGTAGAGAAGAGATAGAGTTAGCCACTGAAGAACATTTTTTTAGTAATATAAGAGTAGATGATGAGGGTAGATATGAAGTTAGTCTTCCATGGATACAGAGCCACCCTAGACTACCCAGTTACGAAAATATCGCTCGACGTAGATTAAAAACATGTGTCGATTCATTAAAAAAGATAGGGAAATCAGGTGATTATAATCAAATATTTAATGAATGGTTAGACGAGAAAATAATAGAAAAAGTTTATCAGAGAAAAACGTTAGTTAGTGAGGATTTCCTTCCTCATAGAGCAGTGTTTAAAGAAAACTCCACTACAAAGGTGCGGCCGGTTTTTGATGGTTCAGCTCGGGAAAAGGACTCACCATCGATAAATGATTGTATTGAAAAGGGGCCTAACCTCGTAGAACTGATTCCTTCTGTTTTAAGCAGATTTAGATTGGGGAAAATAGGAGTAATTGCTGACATAAAAAAGGCTTTTTTACAGATTGGCATTATAGAACAAGATCGATCATTCTTGAAATTTCTATGGTATGGAGAAGGGGACCCTCAAAAGTTGATAACGCTTCAGCATAGAAGAGTAGTATTTGGCATTTCATGTAGCCCCTACCTTTTAGGTGCCACATTAGAATATCATTTAAAAAATGCACCTGAACAATTTAAAAATACTGCGTTAAAATTGTTAGAGTCATTTTATGTAGACAACTGTGTTACGAGTGTTGATAATAAAGAACAGCTGAACAGATTTATCGAAGAATCAAAAACTCTTCTTAACAATGCTAAATTCGAGCTTCGCGGGTGGGAGCATTAGTTTTCGAGAAGTTTTTACAGGGGAAAATGTCCCTGTTTTAGGGCTAATGTGGGGTTTTAGAAGGGATACACTAGCAGTTGTTTTAAAAGAAATTTCAGAAGATGATCGCCAAGTAACTAAAATAAACATTTTATCGGCTGTACACAGAATTTTTTATTTTATCGGATACACATGTCCTGTAGCATTAGAACCTAAAATATTATTACAGGAGTGTTGGAAAGCTAAAGTGACATGGGACACGGAATTACCTGTTTCTATCATGAAAAAATTTGAAAAATGGAAAAACAATTAAGAAAATTAGGGACTATTGAAATACCTAGGTGTTTTTCACAAGATGCAGATAAGTTGCATTCCTTGAACGTTTTTTGCGACGCTAGTAAAGTAGCGTATGCTACGTGTATATATATACGGACCGAAAATGAGAACGGTATTTTCTGTCAGTTGGTTCATGCAAGAAGCCGAGTTGCTCCTATGAAAACAATTTCCATACCGAGGTTGGAATTATTGGCTTGTAATATTGGGGCTAAATTAGCAAATAGTGTTAAAACTGATTAGAAATTTGATAAAATTGCCATTTTTTACTGGACTGATTCGGCCAATGCACTTTACTGGATAAAAAGAAATGAAAATTGGGCACCTTTTGTTTACAACCGAGTGTCCGAAATTCGCTCATTAAGTGATCCTTCAAACGGCACTTTATTCCTGGCCAATTGAATCCTGCTGACCTGCCTTCAAGGGGTTGTACCGCTGAGGATTTAGCTCGAGATAAATGGTGGGAAGGACTGCAGTGGTTGAAAAAACCAATGGACGAGTGGCCAAAATCAGAAATGTTTCCAGATTTCGAAATTATCGATGCAGAAAGAAGAAAAACAATTATTAGTGCTAACAATGCAGATGTTCACAGTGAACAATTTTAAACTAGAATTTCTTCCTACGATAAATTAGTAAAAGTAATCGCGTGGATATACCGATTTTACAAAAATTGTAAGAAAGCTAAACAAGATAGAGAATTTAATATTTTAACTGTAGAAGAGCAGAATGAAATTGAAAATGTATTATTGAAATTAGTTCAAAAATCGTTTACTGGTCCCCAAGATAAACGTTTAAAAGCATTTCAGACCATGGCAGATTCGGCTGGAGTTCTGCGGCTGAAATCACGCATACATTTGAGAGATGATATTATGAATTTCAGATTTCCTATTATCCTTCCACATGACCATCCCGTAGTTGAAAAATTAATTAGATCTAGACATGCCGGGGTACAAATTAAGATGTCTAATTTAAGGGAAGATTTTTGAATCTTAAAATTCCGAAAAACTATCAGAAAAATTATTAGAAACTGTGTACGTTGTAAAAGATTTAATCCAAGACCTAAACCAATTATAGAAGCACCTCTTCCGGAAGATCGTATAAAAGAAGCTGCAGTATTCGAGGTTGTAGGGACTGACTACGCCGGTCCTTTACTTCTTCGAGGTGGTCAGAAAGCTTGGATAGTTATTTTCACATGTGCTGTCTACAGAGCCGTACATTTAGAGATAGCCACATCCTTACCGACTGACAACTTTTTGCAGGCTTTTAGAAGATTTATAGCACGAAGAGGTAGACCTGCGATAGTATATTCTGACAACGGTAAAAATTTCACGGATGCTGAAAATTTGCTTAAGCAAATTGATTGGGATGTTATTTCTCAGTACAGCACAGCTCAGAAGATCACTTGGAAATTTAACCCTCCATCTGCGCCGTGGTGGGGTGGATGGTGGGAACGTTTGATAGGCGTAGTAAAAGGGATCCTTCGAAAAGTCTTAGGACGAAGCTCTTTGGACTTAGAAGAAATGCAAACTGTTATTTGCGATACTGAAAATATTGTTAATCAGCGGCCTTTGACCTATGTTTCAGAGGAAATTGATGATTTAATACCACTTACTCCTTCTATGTTTTTACAAGACATTAGAGAATCAGGTATTCCTGATCTTGACATTTTGGATTCATCGTCTATTAATAAGAGACATGCCTATAGACAGCGATTAAAACAAGATTTGCGAAAAAGATTCCGCACTGAATATTTGGGATGTTTAAAACAATCCTCGAAATTTGACAAAAATCAGAGACCTGTCCAGATTGGTGATATTGTTCTTGTGACTAGTGAAAATGTTAAAAAACTTGAATGGCCACTTGCTAAAATTATCGAACTTTATCCTTCAAAAGATGGAAATATACGATTAGTAAAGGTAAAGATGAAAGGTGGTGAATTTCTACGTCCTGTTCTCAGATTGATTCCACTAGAAGTAACCCATGAAAGAGGTACTGAACTCCAGTCTACAGTTTAGTCGAATGATAAAGAATGTCCTTTAGATCCTGCTCCTACCAAACCGACGATAAAATTGACTGGTAAAAACTGTTATTTAGACCCTGCTACGAGTAAACCGATGATCCAACATTCTGTTAAAGACTGCTTTTTAGATACTGAATCTACTGAACCTATTTTCCATAAAGGTGCTAGTAATCCTCCTAGTGGTTCGGTCAGTGACAGTACGTCGGACGTTTCAGTTCATCGTTCCAGATATGGGCGTGTCATAAAACCTCAAACTAATTGGAAGATTTGAGTTCCAGACTCTGAAACTCAAAGGTGGGTGGATGTTGTAATTTGGAATACATTTCTTTTGCATCATCCAAACCACTTTCTACTTAGTGTTGCAAGATCAAAAGACAATTACAGCTACGCAATGTAGAAGTAAAAACGTACTTTTGCTGATAAAGAGACAATGAAACTGTGGCGCATGCGCGCAACATTATGTTTATTCCGTAACTGTTTAGAATATTTTTATTAGAGCTTTAGTTTGGTTTAGTTTTGTGATTATGATTTTTTGAGAGCGCTTCGCTCAATTCAAAAACTGTAAATAGTATGTTTTTTTCGTCATGTGAAGTGTTATTAAATCGTGATGTATAATAATCTTTTGAATTTTATTTCGTGTCAAGAATCTAGTGAATGTTTTGTTTGCTGAAATATAATGAATGTTGAAGATTCGGATCCCCGATGTCCCATTGGAATTTAGGTAAGAAATTTTATATCTTACCAATTTTATTTAGAAATCAATTGAATTAAAATTGATTATTTATATGTTGTCAGCTTCGACTGTTTTTTAATATAGGCAGTCGGAGTTGTCACAAATGCAATTTTCTAGAGAAAGGGGACCCCATCATGGCCTATGCGCCCAGAGTTTATCAGGCCCTAGATATGGAATGTTTCTGAATACAATCTGGGTTCGCAATTCGATACCTAAAATACACTGTTAAAAATTTTCAGTAAACTGTCCAGTCATTTGACCGTTTTTATAGAAAATTGTTATGAAACCGTAATTTAACTCAATTAATTATGACAATAATATGGGCAATAATATGCTCAGAATGGAATAATATGGTCAAATGACTAGACAGTTTGCTGCAAATTTTTAACAGTGTAGTGTTTCACATAGCCAGGCAGTCGGAATTCTACTGTATTTTTTATAGCGTCTAAAAGAAAACTTTTCTCCTAGACTTTATAAAAGTCCGGGAAGTAGCGACATTTTTTACTTAAGCATTTTATGCAAGCTGATTTTTAAATTGGTAATTGATCGTTTTAAATCAATAACGAAAACAGCCGTCAGATGTCGCGACAACAATGGATGCGGCCTTACGGACCAAAAAATTCTTCACTCAAAAGGAAATGAATAGCAACCTGACTACAGAAGATCGTCACTGGTCGTGATAATATCATCCTATCTTTTGTAAACGGGTAATCGTTATAAAACAGAGCAAAATTACGGTGTTTTTACAGCGTGTGGGGCCTGGACTGGGGCTGTTTAGCTCGTCAGGTACAAAGCGCCCTAGTATTCTAAAACAAAGTTTCCAATGAAAATAAAAGTACACGTTACTAAAAGCTTAGTTTTATCGTATTTTAATAAGAAAGGTGAAATACATGTGAATGAATATGGTAATCTAGGTTCAAAAAATTTATGTGTATGTATCAGAATTTCTGCAGATTTTTTTTTTTTTTTTCGGATATACGTATTTTTTGCTGTTAAAATATCATGTTTTGCGCTTACATGGGGGTAATTTTTTTCATTTTCTCCTATAAAAAAATGCGGCGTGCATTGTACATGAGTAAATACGGTAATGCAAATAAATAAATAAATAGAAAATATTAAAAAAATATCTGAATCTTTTTTTCAGTCTGTAAAACATTAATTGCCTTTTATTTCGTTAATGTTACGCAGGGCTGAAGATGACATTGAAATGGAAAAATTCAGACTGGAATAATCTCTCTCCTGATTTAACTTCATATGCAGATCCTAAGCATCGTGTCTACTACGTTGCTTTCCACGATCCAGCTGAACTCATCAATCCTTTTCTTTATGGAACTAAAATACAGGATCGAAAAGATTTCAAAATAAAGGTGTCTGAGGCAAGTATTATTTTGTCCTGCATTGTTAAAAATGATACAATCGATGGAACGAAGAAAAAAGAGAAAGAGAGAGATAGTTTACTATCGTTTACAATAAGACCAAATCAAAGTTGTGATTAGACATGAAATAATGTCTTATATCACAATATGAATGCAGTTTGGGAAATAGGAACTGTCTGCATAATAATAAATGTTCCTTTTTTTTTTTTTTTAAACAGTAACACACATTTTTGGCATTGGCAACATGTTTGAGTTTTGCATCAAGGCAGTCCGAAAAATGTATAGTTTATTTTTAAAGAAATCTTTATAGAGTTATAAAAGAAAATGTGATAGGGTTTATTCATAAATTTAGAAAATTTAAATTAAAGTATCACAGAAAACTTCTAAAGCCATGGAATTTATTAACTACAAAAATTGTACAGAAAATTTAAATATAAAATAAACTAATTTTATTTAAAATAATATTGTATATACATTATTGTTGTTAAGATCTTAAGTTGCTGCTTAGAATTTTCTTAAATCGGCTTGAATAAAAAAAGTCCTTCCGGCCTGTACAGGAAGGAAAAAGTAGCTTTCCTATTTCTTCGTTTTAAAATTTTAGCTAATACCACTATCCCTCTCCCCCCCCCCCCCATTTTTTCACATACTTAAAATTTTTTATAATTTTTCTGGTTATAAATGCATTTTACAACATTTTGCAAGTTTTTCGATTACTTAATTGAATTAGCTTTGTATATCTATCCACTCTGCTATATGTCACACGAACAAACTTTTACACGTGAAATTAGTTAAGCTATTAGGCCGTGGGGCGATCCTGGAAAAGAAGCTTGGAAACAGACTTCCGTTGCAACTTTCGAGGGGCAACTTAATTTTAAACTTTTATGTTATAAAAAGTTCTTAAACATTGAAATTGTCAAAGTTCTGGATGCAAAAGTTTCACATTAATTAGAAATCGCAAAAAATATATCGCACTATTTTCTCATGACATCTAACAGCCGATTGGCTCAATCTCCCCCTTCTCTCACGTTTTAGCCAATCGGAAGCGTAATTTAAGAATTCGCCGTGGATAGCGTAAAAAACTAGCGAAATTTTCACTTTTCTGTTTTAAAACAAACTTACTATTCTCCAAAATGAATTATTTTGTTAAAATTATTTTGTGATCATATGCTATAGCACATATTTGTAACTTTAAAAGTATACCAAGAATAATTTATTAACATTTAATTCTAGATTTCCATATCTCACTTTTATTTATTGTGACTTTTTTAATTACTAATATTAATGAAAACAGCCAGATTTCCAGTTTTGCTAACCGAACATCTTGTCTATTACGTATTATACTTCATAATAGTGTAGAAAAAATATATTCTTATAAGAAAACTTATTATTATTATTATTATTATTTTACAAATCTTTAATATTTGTTTAATAATTTTATTCAACCGAATTGCCATAAAGACATTACCCAAGTAAGCCCTAATCTAATGCCTCCTAACTTTATTATAGTTTTAAATACAGGTGCAGATTAACTAAATCTGAAATAAGGAACCATTGTCTCCTAATTCTCAAAAATCTAGTGACCACAATAAAAAAAGGGCCATAAAAAGTGCTGTGAAATAATGCATGCATAAAAACAATCCTGTAAATATATTCTATTTATTTCGTTTCCAGATATTTGTCAGTTAAGCGTTTAAAAAATCATTATATACTTAAGTGATATATACATGCAGTTACTTCTTAACTTGTATTGTAATTATTTACGAGCAGGGAAGACCGAGCTATGCTCGGTCAAAATTAAATTTCAGTTCAAATATCATGACCCATGACCAAAATGACCTATTTTAAGATGAGCTATTTTAAGATAAAATAGCTTGACCCCTAATGACCCATGACCAAAATGACCCACGAATTGAATTTTCTTGAACATGTGACCTAGCCCAACAGTCTTCTCGAGCCCGAGAACCATAGGACGCAAAACTTAGTGTAAATAGTCTTAGCAGTTTTTAAGATAAAATAGCTTGACCCATAATGACCTATGACCAAAATGACACACTAATTGAATTTTCTCGAACATGGGACCTAGCTCAACAGTCTTCTCGTGCCCGAAAACCATAAGATGCAAAATTTAGTGTAAGTAGTCTGAGCCCCTTTTTAGATAAAATAGCTTGACCCGTAATGACCCATGACCAAAATGACCCACTAATCGAATTTTCTCGGACATGTGACATAGCCAAATGATTTTCTCGTGCCCGAAACTCGTTGGATACAAAATTTAATCAAAATCGTTAGAGCCGTTTTTTAGATAAAATTAATTTGACCCGCGTTGACCCAAAAATGACCCACTAATCGAAAGTTCTCGGACATGTGACCCAGCCCAATAGCCTTCTCGTGCCCGAAAAGGGTCGGATACAAAATTTTGTCAAAATCGTTTGAACCGTTTTTTAGATACAATTAGCTTGACCATGACCCAAAATGACCCACTAATCGAATTTTCTGGAACATGTGACCTAGCCCAATCGTTTTCTGGTGCCCCAAAACGCTAGGATGCAAAATTTCGTCAAAATCGTTAGAGCCGTTTTTAATATAAAATTTGCATAACCACACACAAGATTTGCTCGTATTAGAATATATGATTCATATATATTTGTGTGCGTTTTAGTTTAGGAAAAATCATTTTAATAGTAGAATTATTCTTCAAAGAAAATACATAGGTGAAAACTTTAAAAAAAAATAGCATTTGCCACACTTATGAAAAATATAAATTTTGTTTTACTTGACATACATTTTTAAAAACTTTGAACACACTTTTTTATTATTGACCCATATTTTATAAGTTGTTCAAAATTTTTTCATCATAATTTTTTTAACTTCAACAGATTACAGTAAATTACTTCATTTGCAAATTAAATATGTTCTGCCAATTTGCTAAACAGGTATTAATTTAAAAAAAATCTTATATGCAGTGTACAACAAAAGCATAATTAAATACATGTTATATGAAATGAATGGATATTTCTTTCAATTGCAAAATATTTATTAGAAATTGAATTCTCGCTTAAACATAATTTTAAAAGACTATTGTCAAGCAATTATTTTATCAGGTTTATAGTACAGACATACATTTAGTTTTAATTTTTAAATATATACTGAAAATGTGTATTCTATTTTAATGTTTAGTAGCAGATAATCTCAAAAGCAGTTTTTTTAATATATATATAAATAGCTAAGGATCAGGACACAAAAGTTTTATCATCGAAATAAGGATGTTTATGATAGACATTTATATCTATAATTCGCTTAATATTTCAAACCTCTTTAAATATTTTGCTTTTGCAAAAATAAATCTTCATTTTATTTTAAACTAGCTTTATTGTTGTTATTGTTTACGTTTCCTATCGGCAGACGGCGCCAAAACAATTCCGAGTTTTTTAGCTCGATGGAAAGAAATTGAAAATAATTTATTTTTTATTAGGATGGTTACTCACTTTTTTTCTTATAGTTTGTTTACATTCTGACACCGGCAAAACGTTTGAAAGGCCTGTTTTTATTGGCTCTTGTGTGTAAAAATGCGCCAATCGGAGATAGCTTTATAAAACCTATTAAAAAAGAGTTCCACGTTTTTATTATAATTATTAATTAATGTGCAACTTTCGAATCCAGAACTTTGATGATTTCTAAAGTTTTAAAGATCATTATAATAATCCTGCAGGTATTGAGTTGCCCCTCAAATGTTGCAAAGAAGTTGAACGATAATGCCTGTGGCCCCACGGCCTATATCTAAATCTGATTGTCTTGAACCTATTTAAACTATAAAATATTTGAAATATCTAAACGGGGGGTGCTACCACCTTCATAAGTTTATAAATCTGAAATGGCATTTGAAAAACCATGGGTAAATAGTAAATATCCATGGCTCTAATGCAGGCCTCCTACACAGCAAATAAATGTGCATCGTTACATATCAATTTTAAATTTTAAAATCAGATAACACATATCAGTCAAGTAACTTTAATGGAAAAGGGAAAACACAGAAATGTGTTTTGATGGGGAATAATGGCTGCTTAAAATTGATAAACATGATAATTTTGAAATGCGTCTTGCGTATTGTGTTATCCATAGAAAGAAAATTTAGTATACAGAATTTTTTCAAAAACTCTTAATACGTTACAAAAATGAATTATAAAATGTGTCAGTATTATCAATTTTAATGCTAAATGTGAGAATCTCTTCAAGACATTTTGTGAAGAAAAAAAAAATGCAGACCATATAATACTTTTGTTTAACAGTGAAGTAAGTTGTAAAGGGACTGCAAAACTCTTTGTTTGACATAAAGGCAACGGTGTATCATAGCTTTATTGCATTTATAGAATTTTGTTAAAAACACATTGGCGACTGAAAACTTACCCCTTTGATAAGTTAAAAAATATGAAATGAATAGTTAATATTAAGACTCTGTTAAGCTTCCTCCATATGAATAGAGTTATTTTTTTAAATAATAAGAGCTATAATGTTACAAAGTGCGTATGTGGGGGGAGAGGGGAGGGACATCATGATTTTACAGATGCTTCGGTGGGGAGTGACAAATAAAAGGTTACACTGCAAAAAAAAAAATGTTGATTTTACGGTATAATATTGCAGTGTAGAAAACACTGCCTTAAAAGATTGAAAAGAATAAATGTTTTAAGCATAAAATGTTTATTAATTATTTATGGTGTTATTTTTAGAATGACGTCATCAGACTTCCTTCGCCTTATTCTACCCACTGTCATGACTACATTAAAGACTGGAAGAAAAAAGGAGGAAAGGGACCTTTAAAAAGAGAAGTATCATGCTTTGGATATAATTAATAATTCACGAACTGTATTGTAAATGTTGAAAAGGGGACGTTGATCTGAGTATTGTCAATGTTTAGCTAACAGGATTCATTTCTGAGTGACCAAACATGTTGAAGTTCAGAGACTATAAAAAAATCAAACAGACCAAATGATTTTGTCCGAAGTACATTCGTCCAAGGTTCAGGATGGTATGCAATGATATCGCATCGTTAAAATTGATAACTAGAGTTTTTGTTTTATTTTTTTAATTCGATCATCCTGCATTTTGTGTCAACTTCTTTTCTAGTAGTTAAAGCGTCGGCTATTAAACAAGGTTGCCAAGTTCGAAGTCGCTTTAAGGCTTCCCTAATGGTTTAGCAAGCTCTGTCCAACTTTTCAGTAATCAAGGGCGTACATGAGCTGGTGGCAAACAATGAAGGCGCCATAAGTCACAGTATTTGTAAACTGCATTAAAATTATTTCACTATAGTAGTGATAACGATTTCGGATACCCAATCCATTTGCCTACACAATACATACACACCGTAAAAAAAAAATCCGTTAAATTTACGGCAAAAACTGCTGGCAGCAATGTTGCCAGCAGTTTTTACGTAAAAATCGCGGCAAAATTCAATGTAAATTTTATGGCATATTTTCCGTCATTTCAACGGTTATAATTGTAGTAAATTTCAGAGCCATATTTCCGTACAAATTACCACAGTAAAAAATCATTGATTTTAATCAGCTTCCATTTTTAGTTGATTATTGGAAAATCATAAAGTTCGTCGTTTGTTTGACAAACAACATTGGAACTCATTATTTTATGTATACAAATTCAATCATACATTAAAATATTTCTTTACTACTTTGTATATGATATATATAAGAATTCAGAATTAATTAATAGAATTTTTTTTAATGTGGCAAAACTGAGACATCAAATATTCATTAATACTATGTGTAAATACATATATATATAGAGAGAGAATATATTTGTAGTACTAAAAATATAAACACTTCAATTCTGAAGGGCGAGAAGAATTTAGATAATGTATATATATATATATATATTAGATAATTGGATTAGAATTGCAAACTTACCTTAGAAATAGGTGTATCTAATACAAATATAAAAAACTATTTGTAATTAAGCACTGATATTTAAACAATGCAGGCTCGTAAGCGTAAGTTAACACATCATTTTGTCCGCTTTCGCAGTCGCGCTGGAAAAAGCTCGTACGCAGAAGTAGAAGTTCTTTGCGCAGATCATGCTAGTAAAATGTCTTTGCGCGCGCAGACGCCGGTCAGTAAAATGAACGATGTGATCTGATTGGTTGTTCAGATGAAAGGGTGTTGAAATCGGAAACACTGGTTAAATCTACTGTTATATTTGCGGTATTCTTACATACGGAAATATTACGTTGCGATCTACAGTAATAAATGCAGTAAATTTAACAATAATTTTTTACAGTGCATATCGACTAACAATCTAGAGCACTGTTTCAGTTCAATAAAAATATGTTCCAAACAAATTAAATCAATTCTTAACACATAAACTATTTTATTAAATACTATTTCTGGTACAAAACATGTTTAACTGATATAGTCAAATTGATATAGTACACGGGATGATTTGTAGCTGTGCAATATGTCTCCAGTGGTAGTCATTAGGTACCTACAATGCACATATCCCAAGTATAAATTGCAGAAAAAAAAATCATAATAAATTTAACATTAGATGTTCTGAGGAGGTCTTTTTTCGAAATTCTTCCAGAAGAAGGAGCAAAATGCTTAATGAACTTGTATTAAAAAAAAAAAAAAAAACATGCAAACATTTATAATTTTAGGGAGAAGTAGATACAGTAATAATTAAAACGGGCGGCAAATGAAGCTTCAAAGAGCACTAGTTGTACAGCCCTGGTTTAGAATCCATTTAAATCTGGAAATTAAAGCCTATATAGCCACCGTGTTCAAAAGATGACTATTGTGCCGAAAAGCATATCGACTTAGTTTTGTGTTTAATATTTTTTCAGTAGAGGCAATCGGCATTGGAATAAACTGTGAAAAGATTCCATTATTTGCCAATATAATTTTCATATTTTTACGGATTTCTTTTATTTTTCGATTGAAGAGATTTCGTAAATTTTTAAGAAAATAGCAAATATAGATTTGGGGAAATTCTTGACGAATAACAGGCTAGTGAAAATTTTCACTTCAAACTTACACTTATGTTAATGTGCACATCAATTTTTAAAACAATTTAATAATCTCATACAAATCTCTTTGAATTTGAATATATTTTTAAAGGTAACTACTGGAATTAACATGAATTTCTTCCAGGACTGCATAAATAAATGTGCTATTGATGCATCATACATTAAACTTGAATGTGTTCCAAGAGACATACCTTACCCTCACGAAAAAGAATTGTGCCCAAGAATACCACCATATGGTAAGGATTCATTTTTTGTCGCAATTATTATTGTAAACATATAAGGAACGTTACAAAATGTTTAAAGTCGGAGGCTTAATCTATGAAAATATCAAATATTTGTCTTAATGGAATTAAATACAAGTCAAATGTGTATTAGCAAACATACCTTTTTAAAATAACATCATTGAATAAGTTTATTGTCATAAATAATTTTATTATATCTGATTGCAGATGTGAATTTAAATGCAGAAATAGAAGAATGTGCAAAAAAATGCCAAGAAGCCTGTTTGTGAGTGCCCTTGATTATTTAGTTATTCTATAAAAATATTTTTTTTACAACTAAGCTTTCGATATCTATTGTTAAGTATTTTGCATATACAGTCAAAGCATCTTATAACGAAATGGCAAGTGCTCCGAAAATTTGCTCGTTATAAATTGCTTTCATTAGAACGTTATGACGAATTATTTTGTTATACAGTAAAAACTCGAACTGTCAGGTTATTCTTAACGTATTCTACGTATGCAGAAATCCGGAAAATGTGAACAAGGTATTTTATTAAATACAAATTTATCTTAAAATCACTTTTGCTTAATAAAGAAGGTAGGCTAACAATATGTGTTCATAATATGTATTCAAATTTTACTAAGCTTTCATAGGATCACTTTTACTCATCGTTGTCAAATGTTATGAATTTTGAATATCACTAATAAACTCTTTTCTTAATCGCAAATCGCTTTTCTACAGTTAAACCAAGCAAATATAACTATTATAATGTAGTGGTATTCAAAATCCGTAACTTTTGGCGCCTATGTTTTTACTATGAACAATAAAAAGGAGTAATTTGAGACATTTAAAACGAATTGAACTCACATGCGAAGATGCGTTGTCAAAATCTAAAATGCATTCTTCAAAAAATACATTACGTCCTGTAAGATTTGCAATTATGTCTGGGCGAATATTACAGGTAAAATTTTCATTACGTCTTGGTACTTAAGAAAATAGCACAATTTATTTTATTATGAAAATTTGTATTTTGTTTATTTTCATTTTTTGTGTTATTCAGAAACCTAAGAAGAAAGACCCTCTAAAATAAACAAAAAATCTATTAAAAAAGTGCTTTATCAATTTAAAATATCGACCTTGAACCATACAAGTGACGCACCATATGAAGCTTATTCCTGTTATTTTTTATTATCTACTTACCACAAAATAAATCTTCTTTATATAAGTAAATAATACAACGTTTTGAGCACAAAAAGATTTACCAACTATTGCATATTATTTTTAGTACTCTGAATGCTACCGAAACTAGTATGCAAAAGATGATAAATCTTTTGATCCTCAAAACGTTGTTTTATTTATTTATTAGGAACGTTCAAAAAGTAATGAGCCGGAGTCTTAGGAACAGAAACTAGTACATGTATTTCAGAAGTATTGGCACTGGCTGATGAGGCACTTGCCCCACTGAGACACAAGGCGGTGAATGGCTGTCTCGTAAAATTCTGGGGCTGCGATGTGAACCAGTTCCGCACGTACTGCTTGACGTCGTCGTCCGAGGTGAATCGTTTGCCCCTCAGAGCCTTTTTTAGGGGACCAAAAATGGCGTAACGAGTCCATCAACCAGCTGGACGATATCATCGGTAATGCGTTTTAGTGTTCCAGACCGTACATCATCTGCTAAGGAAACCCGTCCTTCCCTGAAGTGCTTGTGCTACGCCTTGACCCTTGCAAGGGACATGCAGTGTTCACCGAACACTTGTGACATTCTTCGATGAATGTCCGTTCCACTTACTCCTTCCGCTGTCAGAAAACGAACAACACCTCTTTGCTCTTCTTTTGACGCCTCCATTTCACTGCTTACAACACGAATGAGCGTTGAACGACTGGTGCATGCTTCTGCTAGCTTTGTAGTCACGTGACTTGCAGTCGTGGCCCTCTAGCGGCGGGGATGTGGACTTCCGCGCTCTTGTCGGAAACCCTCTTTGTTACTGACGCAACGATATTACCATTCTGTCATCGGTTTGCACATTCCAGACTCCGGTTCGTTTCTTTTTGAACATCCCTTATATATTGTACAGCGCCAAGTTCATCATCTGAATTATTTTAAATATGTTTTAGTTTTATTTCCCATAGCTCTAAAATCTGAAATAAAATCCATCTCTATCTTTCCAATCCAACAAATTAACTATCGAATTCTCTGAAAATAAAAATGTTATTGCAGACCTTTTTTTTTCTCAAACTTCGAACGTTCTTGGAAGTATTGGTTGTTAAAGAAAGAGAAATTCTATAAAATCCTTTTAACGACATCGTTTCGAATTTAATAAGATATTGACAAACCATGGATTTAATTCGAATAGATTTTCCATCTACAATTTATTATGGTTTTCGGAAAAGTAATATAACAGCAGTGGTTGGTCAAATGAATTTAATTTTTGGTGATGAAACATAGTCTAAACAAGTAATATAAAAACTTTTTTTAAAGTCAATTCCTACTTAGGTCAAATATAATTTTTTTTTCCAGCGATGTGCACGCTTCGCCACTGACGGTATTTATTCCTAAATTTATATCCTGCTAAATATCTTACATAAGAGAAATTTTTTAAATGTATTAAAAATTAAATAAAAAATAAATAGCTAAAATACCAAAAATTAATAGCTCGAAAAGTATTTCTCACAAAATTGTTAGACAAACTGCGTTAGAAAGGTAAAAAAATTGTATTTTTCTTGATATAAATTTAAAATCTAATGATTATACCGTTTTTCAAATATTGAATTTAAAAAATTACCAAACTTCACAATAAAGTGCCATAGCGATGTTACAGTTAGCGATAATACAGTTTTTTCAAATATTAATTAATTAATTAAATTTTATTATTTAATTTTAGTTTTATACTTCATTTCTGTTCAAAAGTATAGACTCACTCCACATTTATAGTCTCCTTCGCCCGCGAGCCGCCTGATCTTCGTCCGTGAACAGCCCCATTATTTTTTTACGTGTGAAGGTGAGACTATAAATATGGAGTGAGACTATACTTTTGAACAGAAATGAAATATAAAATTAAAATTAATTAATTAAATTTAATGAATTAATTAATATTTGAAAAAACTGTATTAACATCAATTGTCATCCAGTACAAGTTTAAAAAAATTTATTTGAACTTGAATGGATGAATAGAAAATATTTTATTAACGATTGAAAATTCCAACAAGATATATATAGAGAGAGTGTGAGCTAATAGTAGGAATTTAATAATAAAAAGCAACTTACAACTGATTTAAATAAATCCATTTTGTGAACTTAAAATAAAACATTGATGCTGCGAAACAATGTTACAGCGTCTAGAATACATAGTGTGGAAACCGGCAAATGGTGTAATGCTTTAAAAAGTGCTAAAAAGTTGTAGCCTATAAATGTGCAACGGTGCTCCTATGATAATGTTGCAACCATAGACAAAAAAATGCGTATCACGTTTTTTAGCCATGCTTTCATAATTTTAAAAAAGCTTATAAAAATCACTAAGTCAGAGGAGGAAAGGATATATAATTTAAGTATTTAAAATACTTACCACCAGCCGAAACATTCTAATACAATGTCAAGAGCTAGCAGATGGCGCTGCGAACCCATCCTAAAACTTTCAGCAACGTTGTACATCTATTGGATACAATTTTTTAGTACTATTTTGTAGCCGGTTTCCACACTATGTATTCTAGGCGCTGTAACAATGTACCCTTTTAGGTCGTCGAGGCTAACGAAAAAGACAGGCTACCGCGGTGCATTCCACTTATCTTTTTTTTACAGACAGCTAGAGTGACGTGTGCTCTTTTCGTACACCTTCATTGGTGCATTCGAGCATCACGTGACTCCGACGGTCTGTAAAAAAAGATAAGCGTAAAGCACCGCGGTAGCCTTTCTTTTTCGTTAGCCTCGTTAGGTCGTCATGTGACGTACGACGAAACTGAGGCAACTGAACATTTCAAGGACGATTCAATTATACATTATCATCAAAAAGGTGAAACAAATTTGAAAATAATCTCATTGGGAATATTATAGCTACTTTTGTAAAAAATTTTAAAAAGTTCTTTGAACCGTTGAATAAACGTATAAAGTAGACCGGGAGGCGGCAGCACAGACAATCACCTCATCGAGTTCACGGCTGAAATTCCAGAATTAGTTAAAACTTTATTCGCATATTAAAACGCAATCGGTCTGCCAAGTCATATCTTGGTGGAAAACACACGAAAACCCGATTTTAGCGGTTGGCTCGTTGGTTTACCATTGTGTATTCCTGCTCCCAGTTCTCCATGTTTTCATACCTTTGGGTGCAGGAAAACACAATGGTAAACCTACGAGTCAATCGCTAAAATCGTGTTTTAAGGTGTTTTCCACTAAGATATGACTTGGCAGACTGATTGCGTTTTAATATGCGAATCGAGTTTTAACTAATTCTGAAATTTCAGCCGTGAACTCGATGAGGTGATTGTCTGTGCTGCCGCCTCCCGGTCTAAAGTACAAATATTTAAATTACGTCTAATGGTGGTATTACGGAGGTATCAGCCAGCACGCATTTCTGATGATTGTTAAATTATGAATTTTAGGCAGGTTTTCCTTACTAAACTTACATATGATAGATGAAACCCCATATCGGAAGGCCATGAATAATCATAAAAAGAATGCTGGATTCATTAAATTTAACGCGCCAAAGGTTGTACCAGCTCATGAACATATCAAGATGTTTTTGGAAGTTTCTGTATAAAAATAAGGGTAATGAACTGAGGTGTAAATAGTGGTATCATACGCATATAAAGCAAGTTCATTTAACACTGTACGAAATACACCGTTGCGAAAAGTCGAATAAGTCGAAAAGCGTCGGTCCAAGAACATAACCCTGAAATGATAAATTGGAGTATAAACAAGGTGCTATTAATGTGAACGTAAAAAGTGCGATCTCCAAGGTAAAAGTGTAGGAAATATTTAAGTCCAGACGGGCTATTTAACCAAATTAATTTGTAAATGATCAGACTTTTTAAAAGGCCTTAGTGTTAAAGACAACTGCGCTTGAATCACGCCTTACGTTTTCTCTTTTACAAAATTTCCGGTACGAGCAGTAATTCCTATCATCAATGTATAAAAATATTTTTTTCACATTTTCCTCATACAATTTGTGAGAAGACGTGCGTTTTGTTGCGTTTCAGCTTTGTTATTATGTTTAAATGTATGTTTCTATCTGTGTATTTAAGTAGTTTTATTTTTTATTTAATAAAAAATGGGTTGTTTTGTAAGACCATTTTAGCTCGAATTGAAAGTATTTTCATTTAAAAACTTTTGAAGGTGTATACAAAAAGCTTTTTAAATGTGTGTCAGGATTTGTCGGACCATTTTTGAATTATAATCGCATTGGTTATAGTTTTGAAAGAAAATAATAAAAAAAAGGTTCCGCATATAGTTGTCATTTTTATATATAGATTTTTTTGAGGGGGTGGGGGGCTAGTAATTTATTAAAGATACTCAAAAACCAGCATATCCGTGCTATAGAAATTCAACTTTGCTAAATAATAATTGCGAATAACATATATATTATATGCATTCGTTTATATAAATAATTAAACTTTTATATATAGTAAAATTAACCACATTTAATTGAACTTTACTTGTAAATAAAACAAATCTATCAACAATTACTTTATTCTTATAAGCAGTTCAGTAAACAGTATAGCCCACTTTATATTACATATTTATTACCATCTAAGCGTTTAGCCCGTATTTTTCCGTTTCCCAAAAACAACTTAAATCGGCTGTACACATAAATATTTGTAATAGAATTGTACTTTAAGATGTATTTATGATAAGGAGATGTGAAGTGTATTTTAGAAACAAACCGGGAAAGAAAATTTCAATTAATATTAATTTTATGAGCATTTATATGAAAATGCAGGATAGCCATTAGACGCTCGGAGGGTTATAAATGCATACGTTTATGTGTATATAACATTAATTAAGTTTATTCACCAATAGTATGTGTTTTAACTTTCAAACACATGAAAAATAATTTTGGTCAGGATTTTGACTCAAATACTCCAATGTACGTCGTATCTGTTCAGAGATAAGAACTTGATGTACTACAATTAGCAAGATTTGATTACAGGTCTTTTCATTTATACATTGGTTTTCACGATTTCTTGAAAGAAGGATAAACGATGCTTTATTACATCATGTAATAAAGCACCATCTTTAAATACGCTTCTTTAATAAAAAATAATTATTTTAGAACAAGAAGTATCTCAAGTTTTGAAATAAGACGTTTGTGTCTAATTTGGAGAAACAAATAATTGGGATTCTTCTTTTCAGAGAAAGAAGATACAAGGCAAAATCTCAAATAGTGGGGCAGGTAATTTAATATTTAAATTATTACAGTAAAAGCTATTTCTTTTTATTTCAAACACTGACAGGCTGTTTTCTTCTTCTTTTTTATTCCTAGAGGACATATACGGAAGCGTAAGTATCTTTTTAAATATTACTTTGAAAAAACAGACAAAAAATATTTAAGATTATATCTGAAGTAGTAATGCAAATATTGGTTAATTTTGAGACCTTTAATTGCATGTGATAGCTTACAGTGTTATCAGGGCTGGCCACTGACTACTTTTTTTAGGTGCGTTCGTAATTATGTAAATACGTCCTATAGTCGTCGTCTGATCCGTCCGTCCGTCTGTCCGCACATAACAGTGCAAAAACTACCCAACCAAATGGTTTGAAATTTAAGATATATTATCTTTACAGAATTTTGACGAGACATTTTAAATTTTATGAAAATCGAATCAAAACTTTAGAAGATATTAATAAAAATATTTATTAAGAAATTTGAATTTAAAAAAATCGGTGTTTTCCTGTTATAGGAGCTTCCGAGGTTTAATCATCAAGAGACCGAGATATTTATTTTATTACAGAAATTAATCCGCAGACGATATAATTAATTTCACAGAATTAAAAATCATCAAGATCTGAATATTTATATAACTATCTATAGTACGAACGCACCTCATTTATCACGTTTGACGTACAATTTCCAATTTGTTTATTACTGTCTTTACCATTATTTCCAAACAAAAAAATTATTTCGAAGTTTAACAGAAATCTACCGTAATGATTATAGTTTGGGGTACTTTTCTGTTAGCCGGAAATAACAGAGCTAACAGAAAAGAACCTAGTTTGGAAATAGTTGTGAACAAAATAATAAAAAAAATAGTCAACAGTGGCAGCCCTTACTTAACCACGTATTTGCTCTTTTTGCCTCATTTTTTAGCATAAATGCCATTTGATAAAGAGCCAAGAGATCCCGCCCCTTTTGCTAACGATCAAACTTGTGGAGACCCAATTCGCAATTTTGTTTCAGTCCATTAAATTGATCCTTTTGGTTCATCACTCTGAGGTCTATTTTTCCCTTGTAATATTTCCGCCGATTTGGCTCAAATTTATTATATTATCCTTTTTTTTTTCTTTTTAATATGGGAGAAAAAAAAAAGAGTTATGAATACGAAAATTTAAAGTGATTGTATGCGAATGCTGCAAATATTAGTTTAAAAATCTATAAACACCAATTGACTGAGACTAATAACATGTTCGCATCCGGTATTTAAGATATCTTAGATCGCCATTTTTGATGTGGCACCCTCCCGGAATTGAATAACCGTGAATAACCGTTTACACTGCAAAACTCATCTAAGATAATTCACTGAACCTCACTGTGTCTGAGATATGAACAAATATAGAATGTACGCACCCGCATAAGTTAAAATGAGTCTCAACTGCCAATCAGTAAAAGATAGCTTCTAGACAGAGCCAATCAAAGTGAGTGGTCCTGGCTGTATCTAGCAATAGAAAGTTCGAACTCACTGAGTGAGTTCGGCGGTCTAAGATACCTTAAAAATCCGATCTGAACAGGGTATTATGCTTACTATTAAATACTAGTAAATCTGCAGATCAGGGTCCTCAACGTCAGCTCTACAAGTCATTGCTTATTAATCTCCCTTTGCAATTTAATACTGTACAATCCGCAATTTAATTTCTTTAAATTAAAAATACAGGGTGTTTCAGAAAGGACTTCCCAAATTTGAAATGACATAACTGCGAAACAGTGAAAGTGAAACACGTAATATGTTGGACAGACAGGTCTGGAATTTGTTATACACCGGTTTGCAGAAATAGTTCCAATATTGGTTAATAGGTGGCAGCACAAGCACACAAGACTTTAAATAATACTCATAAGTACAAAAAGTTCATTCGTGAGTCTGTTTCATTGCTGACACGTGTAAGGGAGTTGTATCGAATTAGTTATGATATGGAAATGGAAGAAAATCATGTCGTATTCCTTGGAGCAACGTGTTTTAATTGTACTGGAATACCACCGATTAGTTTGAAGTTCGACGATGACAAAGCGAAGCTTTAGAAAAATTTTTAATGTTAAAAAAGGTCCAGATCAGAAAACAATTCGTAATTTATTCAACAAGTTTGAACGGACAGGAAGTGTGGCCGATGATTTAGCCGGAAATGTGGGATGCAGGCGACCAGTCATAACACTTCAAAATGTTCAAGCAGTCAAAGAAATTGTTAAACGTAGTCCTCGGAAATCCATCAGACGAGCCGCTGATAAAGAGGGATTCTGAAACACACTACATACAGAAAAATACGATAGGGCCTGAAGCTGTTTCCCTATAAAATACAGTGTCACGAAGCGATCACAAATAGACAAAGAGCGACAAAGAGAAGACTTCGCAAATGAGTTACTCCAGTTGATTGATGAGAGTAAAATTGTTGTCGGCTGCTTATGGTTCACGATGAGGCCCATTTTCATTTATTGGGATTAGTGAATAAATAAAACTGGCGAATATGGGGTACCGGAGAAACCCGTTTGTGTATCTTGCAAAATCATTGCACTCTGCAAAAGTTACAGTTTGTGCTGAACTGTCCACTAAAGGGATAATTGAGCACTCTTTCACGAGAGAAACGATTAACTCATTCCGATATATTGAAATTTTACAGTAATTTGTTACCACATGCAGAGGATGCACCAAAGAATTCATGGTTTATGCAGGACGGGGCCTAAACGCACCGTACTACTGCAGTGTTTGAGTTCCTTGAGGAATATTCTAGTGACCGACTCATTGCTATCAATTATTCCCGAGTGACAGGTATTGGTATGGATTGGTCTCCATATTCGCCGGATCTCAATCCGTGTGACTTCTTCTTGTGGGGTTACTGGAAAGACACTGTTTACTCTAAGAATACTCAAACGTTGGAACAGCTTGAACGATTCATTTGTGAGGCATGTGTTTGCGTTTCAGTAAAGGCATTGCAACGAGTGATTTCGAACTTTACCCTTCGGTTGCGTCATGTTATTGCTAAGAAAGGTGACCATATAGAAACCATTGTAATGTGATTTGATCGCTGTTCACGAAGCACAATTTCAGACACTATTTCAAAGACACTGCTTTGTGACTGCAGTGCCCTCTGATGTCCAATCTTGGAACTATTTCTGCAAACCGGTGTATAACAAATTACAGAACTGTCTGTCCAACATGTCACTTGTTTCACCTTTCTGTCTTTCACTGTTTCGCAGTTATGTCATTTCAAAATTGGGGAGTCCTTTCTGAAATACCCTGTCTTCGGGGTATGGTGTACATAATAGTAAATCTGCAGATCAGGAGCCTCAACGTCCGCCCTGAAAGTCATGGCTTTTAAATCGCACTTTTCATTTGACATCCTACAATCCGCAATTAATTTTTTTAAATTACATACATATTTACAAGTATATAAAATACATCGATGGTTTCGGAAATTAGTAGCGTTAAATTAAACACGGTGTTATGCAAGATATTCTTAAATTCTGATAAAGTGCTCATTCCTCTAATTTTTTACATAACAAAGTACATCTCTTCAGGGGGGGGGGGGGCTCTGCTCCCTGTACCCGCCGTAGTCTTATTAAACTTAAATTCGTAATTTTCTATTGATTTTTCGAGTGATTATACTATATCTTGGATTTCGTTTTACACCGTGGGTTTACTAGGATAAGCCACAGTTTGGAAAAGAAATTCATATTATCCTAATATCCAAATAGCAATATTTACTTACCTGTCAACCGCGAAACACATGCCTCTGATGGATAAGTTGAATAAAATCCCATGTACGGAAGAAACTTTTGGAAATATAAAGTGAATCTACTATATGCACTTATATATTTTTAGAAATCTAATGTTTATACAGTTCTTTTTTTCCAAAAGTAATACATGCTTGGTAGCGTCGAAGGAGTGATTGGCGAACATGGCAGGCATTTGGCATATGTTTGCCTCCGCAATGGATAGTTTAGCAACGAGGTGCTCAATTGAGTCAACTGGAGTCTCGTAAACTATTCCCTTCAGATTTCTTCATAAGAAGTAATCGATGCTGGATAAATCTGGTGAACGTGCTGGCCACCTGACTGGTCCACCACGTCCAATCCATCGCCACCCATAAGTGACATCCAGGTAATTGCGGACAACCAATTTGTAATGGGCTCGCGCACCATCATGTTGGAAACACATTTGATTACGAACGACATTCGGAACATCTTGCAGTAATTCAGGCCAAACCTCTTGAAGAAAAATATGATAACTTGAGCTATTGAGTGTCGTTGGTAGAAGATATGGGCCTACTAGGAAATCGTGTACAATATCCGCCCAAACATTCACACAGCAGAGTTTTTGGAATGCATGTGGACGCATTCCAAGCGTGTGGATTTTCTGATGCCCAAACATGAGTAGTGTGCATATTAAACACATCTTCTTCTCTAAAAGTCGCGTCATCTGTGAATAGTACACAAATTGGGAAAACCGGCTGCAGTGTACACTGCTGCAAGAATCATTGGCAGAATTGTACGCGCACAGGGTAATTACTTGCTTGCAAAACTTGGACTCTCGGAATATGGAATGGGAGTAAGCGTTTTTCTTTTAAAACTCTCTAAACGGTAGGAAACAACGTGCAATAGCTTTAGTACTTTTGTGGGGTGTTTCATCCACAATGTTTTCTTCCATGTTTAGATGTCGTACAGTTCCTGCTCCAGATCTTTCGTCAGAGATGGCGATGAATGACCCATTTTCACAAAGGTTCTGATGCAACCGTTCAAATACTTTATGGTTTGGCATACGCCTTTGCGAAAACGTTCCTGATACATACGTAGCACTGATCTGCCGTTCCCATTAGCAGCACCGTACATCAGATACATATCTGCCTTTTCACTATTCGTAAAATCTCCCATCATAGCCGAAAACACAGATGCAAGTGACGTTGTCCCACAGAAACATCTGTCGTTACAAGTCGTTTGAACGTGTGCAAGAGTTGTCACAAAAAAACCCTACTAAATCATAAGCTCAAAATCTACAATTAAAGAAGCGCAGACGATAAAATAAATAAAATAACAAACATATGATGAAATAAATCTGAACATTTATTGTAAGCATTGCTGCAAATAATCACTTTGGGATGATGTTGTAAATAAGCAATGCTTTTCATGTCCTATTTTTTGTGTTCGTGCTTCAATGCGTCACTTCCGAACATGCATTCCTATACGTTTGTTTTAATCAGCTGCACCACCCCTCCAAGTATGTCCCATGATCGTAAAAACACCCTGCATAATAATTGGATGTAAGATCTCATCTAAGTACATACTGATCTACTCGATAGCAATGCAGTCACCCCAAAATAGGCATATTTAAAAACTTTTAAACCTACTGGGTAATCATTCATAAACGTGTCCACTGCAAATTCGCTGAATATCAAACGTGATTTGGTGCTATAAAGTATTTTTTGTGATAGCCTTTTATGTTCTCAATTTTCAGTAATTGTTCTATTCAAGATTCGACGATATGTATGAATGCGTTTCAGAAATATTGTTTCTTTAGAAAAATCATCTCGTTGTACGAGAGTTTTTATCCTATTTTTAAAAGAATACTAACTTTTCCACTACGAAACATCCACATCTGTTGTAAACATTTAATAACATGTCATGTAAGAAATATACTTATACAAATGTAAATTCCTACTACGAGACTTGAATCCAAATTACACGTTCTACGTTTCTATAATTTTTGTTTGAAAATTATGTTTTGGTGATCATTCTAAAGTAGTTAAAAGAGAACTTTAAAGCAAATAAATCCTCATATATTTCGATAGAATACTAAAAATCTCCCCAAAATAAGCTATTTTGCTAAAAAAATATTGCGGCAAAATAATGCAATTTATTTATTTTATCATTATTTTTTTATTATTTTGATATACTTTGAATCGTTGATAGGCAACAATTAAATTAGAGAAAGATAAAAATAAATGTATTTTAAAATTTGTAAAAAATGAGAAAATAAGATGTTTTATATTATTCGAACGAATGTATAAAATTGCATCAAAAGCTATACACCTAATTTTAAAAAAAAATCTGGCAAATGTATTAACAAAATTCAAATTAATTGAAATAATTTAAGACTCCACTTATTAAATTTTAGCAGGCATAATAACGTACCATTTAAATCCATTAATCAAGTGTGCCATTTTCTTTTCAACGAATGGAAAATTTGAGAATCGTCTGAATTCCCATAAGAAAACATTATAACCTGAAAAGAAATGGTCTATACTTTTCGAACGAATGAACCAAATTTAACCAAAGACAATACAGCTAAATCTGGTACCTCACCAACATACTTACCAAAAATTACTTTAATCGGATGTTTTTGCGACAGTTATCGCGAAACCGCCAAAAACACAGAAATTAAGAACATTCCGTGTGTCAACAATAAGCCTCAACTGACGTTTCGTTTCAGCAATTAAACATTGGGTAAACTTTCTCTTTTTAAATGGACAGATCTACTTTTGACATTTTATTTGAGTTTCTACGATCTAAACAGTTAAGATAAGTATAAGTTTATGTCCCCCCCTTTTTTTTTTTTAAAGAAAACTTTCAAAGTTATGCTTTTACATAGCTTCTAATTGTTATTCTCATGCTTCTTTAATTTTAGGTTGGAGCTTTACAATGCAAAAACTGAAGAGGCAATATGTATTTCTAGAGTTGAAATTCATTTCGATATTTTAAAGTCCAAGATATTTACAGAGAAGCCTAAATACGAGGTATGTTTTTTTCAGGCTCTAAAATAACCAAGTTAATTTCAAGTTATTGATGTCTTCACCTCACTCTTCCCAAATTAAAAAAAATCAAAATCTTTGAAAATAAACTTTGTTAGGATAAAAATATTCTGCTCTCTATAATAGTCTAATAACTTTTCTTTTTCAAAAACTAGAATGGCTACAGAAAATAACAAGTTGGAAATTGTTCGTCAAACGTGACAAATGAGGTGTGTTAGTACTATAACTAGTTTTATAAATATTCAGATCTTAGTGATCTTTATTCCAGTGAAATGAATTATATCGTCTGTTATTATGACATGAATAATTTCCGTAATAAAATAAGTACATTTTAAGTTGGTAACATTTTATCTTTTGTTGACATTTACTGAAAATTCTAATGGGAAACTAAAGCCTTGCTATAAATTTTCAGAACTTGAAATCCATATTTACATTATATTTCCATTTAATATCTATTTCTCCGGAAACTTCTATCCAAAAAACTGTCGGTAGATTCGTATTGCTATAATTAAGCAATTTAAGTATACAAATTCGGTTTTTAAATAAAGTAATACGGAAATAATATGACTCCATCTTAAATAAGACGTAATCACCATGGCAACCTAGAATCATTACCTATCATGGGATATCATTGAATTAATTACGTATGATAAGATTTAATAGAATAAAGAAAACTTTAATTACTATCTTTTTAAGTTTTGATTCGATTTTTGTAAAATTTGAAATGACTCGCCAAAATTCTGCAACGATTATATATATTAACTTTCAATCCATTCGGTTGGGTAATTTTTGCGCTGTTATATACAGACAAACGGACGGACGGACCAAACGATGACTATAGGTGCTGCGTATTGAAATAATTACGAACACACCTAAAAACAAAAACTTTTGTTATTATCAACATGCATTAGTTGAAATAAATTTTGTCAAGTTATATAATGGTGCAGAAAAATGCAGATTTTTAGTTCTACATTTAATACATCTGTGTATTCAATTTAATACAATAAAATCTCGCGTAACCAGCAATCAGTTAACCAGTAATATCAAAATAACGACATTTTTGTAAGCTGAAATCTAAATCCGAAATTTCGGTCTATGAGATAAAAACAAACGTTAATGTTACTAAAGTCGAAGTGCATGTTTAGGTAGATGTAGACAAATCTGTCCTGGTCATACTCTCAATTGATGTCGAGTAAATAGTCGAACATCTACTGGGAAAGTAAAAAGACGATGAGGAAGATGGGGAGGAGGAAAATGATAAACAACAAGTGAGAGGTTATTGTAGGGAGAAGCAAGAGTGTCATCTAGCGTATATGGAGATGGCCGCGTATGAACCTCAAAGGTTGATGGATTTGGCCGGTTTTGCAGCACATCGTGATTTTCAAACGCATATAACACAGAGATTTGACCGGCTTAGGCTTGTTTATTGTTTCCAGATGGTAGAAAACGTTTACTTAGAACTTAAAAAGCTGAAAAAACACATTTTCAAATTTTGAGGAGTTGGCCGGTTTTCCAACTAGACGACACATTTAACCCTTTCCGACACAGTGGTCCCACTCCAGGCACACCTAATTTTAATTCCAAACTTGTATACGATACCAAGAATATTTTAATAAAATTTTGTTTCCTTAATGAAAGTTTAAAATAAGAAGTTCTTATTTTCTTAAAAAGTCGTTTGTAAATTCCGGTGTCAGTCAGAAATTTCTCATTTTACGAACAGCATTTGTTGTGCCGGAAAGGGTTAATAATCAAAATATTTAATATATATATATATACAGCGTGTCCACGTATAACCTGACCGACCTTTATTTTCGCAACCGTTGGTCCTAGATGCATACTTCCAATTACAAAAATGGTTTAAATAAGGTAAAGAATTACTTTTAACGTGATTTTGGTCAAGAAAAACATTTATTAAAAAATTACGAAAGTTAAATTTTTATACGATCCCCCGGTCCTATAAGTGATATTTAGTAAAAATTTACTGTGACACTAACAAGTAGGACAAAAAAAGTCCCATTCATCTAACATTAAAATTGACCGAATAATAGCTGTTTAAAGTTGGAGTATATTTTTTGCTGCGAAATAGGGGTCATTCACAAATGTAGTAGAAATATAAATAATCGTCAGATATATAAAAAAAATAGTTGAGAGAAAAATTAACATTGCAATCTAATATAATTGTGAAATCTATAATCATTCTGACATATTAATGCAAAATATACAATTGGTACTGTACATATAAGAGGATAAAAATAACAGATTTTTTGTTAAATAAAAGGATGAAAAACAACAGCCTCAATTCTTTACAAAATGATACAGATTTTAAAATGCTGTTAGATTACACTGTCTTTCAAATTTTGGGTTGTGCCATGTTTTTTATCTTTTGAAAATTGATTCTTATGGATTTTTTAGTGCTGAATCCGAAAATGACATTCATTTTAAACCATCACGTTAGGATTTTTCTCAAATCGCAAATTTCAAAGTTAAAAAGCTCAAAGTTAAAATTGATCATCCCTCCCCTCGCAACCTCATCGGACCCCTGAGCTGTTTAGCTGCAAGAAACCCAGTATAAGCCAAAAATTTGAATAAACTATTGAATTAAATAAAATTAAACAATAAAAAAGTCTTACATCTATTTTATAATAGCAGATTTTTCGCTGTTTTTTAACCTTGAAATTTACGATTTACGAAAAATCTTGATATGATGGTTAAAAGTGAAGGTAAATTTTTTTTTTAATTCAGCGTTAAAAAATACATAAAACGTAATTTTAAAATTTAAAAAACACAACCATCGCAGGTTTATGTTATCTAATCTAAAACTCTTTCTTAAACTTGTTGACGATAATCTATCCGAACTTTTTTTGTGTTATCCTCTAATATAAGTATGTATAAGATAGTAAGCGTCGAAAATCATAATAATATTACATTGCCATTGGATTTAAGTTAGTATGTAAAATTTAACTTCGATCGGACATTTGACAGTGAGTTAAACTTCGAGTACAAATTTTAAACTGGAAAGACGATCGTTGCAAGTTAAATAAAACCTTATGAAAATAACATAATTTTTGTTAAAAGAAATCATAGCCTCAAATCCTTTCAAAATAAAACATATGTTAAAATATAATTATTTTAATTAATCTGAAAATTAACTAATAAAAATTAATCTAATCGTAATAGTTGTACGATTTATTTCAAAGCGCAGATACCTTGAAATAGGTTTAAGTACTTTATATACGACCCCTGAAAGCATGGCCGAAATCATCTCTTTTTAGATGCAAAAAAGTGGTATAAGTCATGCATTTCAAAGTTTCAGAACTCGGTCAATTTTAGTGTTACATGAATGGGACTTTCTTTGTCGTACTTGTTAGTGTCACAGTAAATTTTTACTAAATATCACTTATAGGACCGGGGGACCGTATAAAAATTTAACTTTCGTATTTTTTTAATAAATGTTTTTCTTGACCCAAATCACGTTAAAAGTAATTCTTTACCTTATTTAAACCATTTTTGTAATTGGAAGTATGCATCTAGGACCAACGGTTGCGAAAATAAAGGTCGGTCAGGTTATACGTGGACACGCTGTATATATATATATATATATACATACAGTGCCGTAACTAGGCAGGTGCAACAGGTGCAGCCGCACAGGGCCCATCTGAAAGGGGGGGGGGCAAAATGATGTGTATAAGAAATTATATTTTTTAATTGAAAAAGAAATTTCTGCCTTTCTACTGCGCGATTTGACGGTTAAGTTTTGTGTTATTTAGATCCTAGATGTCTCTGCTTATCAACATGAACATTCGAATTGATATAGAACTGATATTTTCAACTTACCTACGTATCTGCCAAACTTATGCTAGGTTATAGTTTGAATACAGTAACGTATACTTGTGTTTTCGCTTATGTTTTTACCAAATGCCGGTTTTTTTTTCCGTTTTATTTTAACTTCCTTTAACCAAACCATTTGAAATATGGAAGATACAGTCTTAAAATTAGTACCTTTACGTCTCAAATTCTGTAATTAGTTCGAAAAAATATCATTGTTAGCCCTTTGAAAAATGTTTGCAAAAAAGAGTCGTTTTCGCAGTAAACGTTTCCCATAATATGCCAACGTTCCACACCCCCCCCCCTCCCAGGTCGCAATTTTAGGGGCACCGATAAGCAAAAAATATGCCTTAATGCCGATACTTTCTTCTAATCGTCAGTGCAATCGTTTTTCAAAAATAGGAAAATTTTAACTCTTTTAAAAAAATCACGACCACAGGTCACTTTACCTCTCGGAAGCGATATTTTTTCTACATTAAAAGTAAATAAACGTCCCTATTTCGACACAATCTTTTTACAGCATCTCGGCAGATTGGATTTACAGCTACTACAAAAATTTTGAAACATTCGGGGGAGCCCAAATATTTAAAAAAAAAATTAATAAAATCTAAGAAATATCGACGAAAAAAGTGGGATATTTCGCTGGATTTGGCTTACGCCTATAATATGCCTTAATATGGGCATTCACTATTAAATATGCATATTGTTTCATAAAATGGTTAAAGGAACATCATATTTTTAATTCCTAAAAATTTCGAAAAAATTGAACGATAACCACTGAAGAAAAAAAAATCTAAATTACAGGACAACCCCCCCCCCCTCTTTCCCCTTCTTTTATCCGCAGACTTCAGAATTAAGCATTGATTCCGAAAATCAAAATACGCAAAAAAAAAAAAAAAATCCTAAGCAACATGTAGGCTGAATTAGTTTTCCAACACTGCAAACAATTTCAATAAATATCATAATTAACCTTATGAAAGAAAATTCATTTCCGAAAGCCAGTTTTGTCAAATTTTGAGGACAAGTAATTCGTGGGGAAATAAATGTTCGGGAACAATAAAATTTTTCGAAAAAAACTTGGGTATTTTCTTTTCCTTATTTCACGTAAAGTTTACTTTTAGTCATTTGGCAACATTGAACCTGTCTCGAATTCTATTCTGTTTTTGCTTCCACCGAGCTCTATGCATGTTTTTATGCGGAAAGCGAAAATAAGTACGGAAATCGATTTTATTAAGTGGTCGTGCTTTATAACGGCACAGTTTACTCTTTTATCTAATTCTAATGTCTCTTGATATTTTTAATTTGTATTTCTTATTTATTTCTTATTCAAAGAAAAAAAAGTACCAAGAAATTTAAGGCCAGAATTTAAAGGTAAGTGAAATCATTGAAAATATTTATGTATATAATCTTGGAAAAACTTTTGTAGAAGAATTATTATTTTAATTATTATTATTATTTTAAATCTTATTAAAGGTAAACATATATCGAATTGGAAGGGTCCATGCAGGGTTTTTTTTTTCTTTCTTGTCTCTCAATTTATAAAACAAGAAAATGTTATTTTTATGTAATTTATTATATTTTTATGAAAATTACAGTTTTGTAACAGAAAAAAAATCCTTATATTCGAATTCGAACAAAACATTTATGATTTATTAAGTCCAACAAGTTCTCCTATTAGAGATATCCTTTCTGGTGACCTTGTTTTGTTTTCAAATTTCATAATTGAAATTCTAAACAAAGTTAGGGTAATTAATGAGACGTTTGCTTTTATGAAATAGAACTTTGTGAAAAACGTATCCTTTATTAACCACTTAGCAGTTTATTTTCTTTCTTTTTTGAAACAGTAAATTAAAAATAGTGACACAACACCACTTTTTCCTTACTACAATATTTGCCTTATATAATCGAAAAATGTCTGTCAATTAAATAAAGCAAAAGTTAAAACTTGCATTTAGTGGTGTCGAAAAACTTTTGTTAACGAAATAAGAAAAATGTTTTTGCCCGTACGATGTACGGGCAAAGTGGTTAGTGGTTAAGGGAAATTTTGTGAGGGGACTTGTTTTATTAAAAGGAATTATTAAATATTTTATTTTATTCAATATATTATATTTTATATATTATATATTATTTTATTAAGTGGTAAAGGAATAATTAAAAGGGCCCATTTTTGTTAGAGTTTCGTGGAGGGATTCTAAAAAGGCCCTGTTTCTGTCTGGATCAACCAACTGATTTGATTTAAAAGTTCTAAAATTACTCGCTTATTTTTAAATCTGTGAATGAAATTGTTGTCTGGAGACTTTTATCTGCTATTTCAACATCGTTAATTAAACGTTTCCTATATTTTGCTTGATAGACTTCATCCCATCTTCTAATCAATCTGGATAGCAGACAAATGGTCGCGACTTTAGAATTGTCTACTGGCGGTAGAAAAAAAATATTTGCTTCTATTTTTTTTCATCGCTTTAAACGAGAGGATTTATTGTTTAAATGTTTGAAACCTTTTACGATTCAAAGTAAATCATCTTGACCATGTTTTTCAAACTGAACCTCATTTCACTAATATTGATTGTTGAAATTATTTTTCCACATTTGTAATGATATCACTGTAGTTCAATGTCCCTTTGTTTTCGTTTGTTCCAATTTTAGGGCTGTAATGGCGGGTTGTATACGTCGTATATCTTTTGACTTATTTCATGAAATTCCGTATACTACCTCTTTCTCAAGTTAATCTATAGCGTATGCTCTCTGGGATCTATAATGTCTGATTTTCACAACTACAACAACGTCCATTTTCTATCATTCCTAGATGACAGTGTTGAATTCAGGGGGTGGCCCGGGAGGGACATTCAACCCTGGAGCATTGATATGTCCCCCCCCCCCAGAAAGTTTTAGATTTTATACTTTTTAACGGACAAAGGTGCAATTCCCCACCCCGGAACTCTAGAATGTACCCCCTGGAGCTGCAGAAATCCCTCCCGGAGAAAAACGTCTGAATTCAACACTGCTAGATGAGCCGCCCAGCAATGGCTGGGTGCGTGTTCAGTGTTAACGAACATCCTTCCAAACTAACCTAAAGTTAGAAACTCGCAGCCGTTGCAGACTACATCCGCATGTTTCCTTCTCACTTTTTTCTTTTTAAATCAAGTTATTTTCTATTTAAAAAATACTTTTTATTGTGCAAACTCTTTGCCTTTTTGCATAAATTATAAATGCTAGGGAATCCTTCCCGGGTTACAGAATGTAGGCGAAACCATTTTTTTTCTTTTTTTTTTTTAACTGAAAATTTCAATAAATTATTAAATTTTTATTTATTTATTATCTTGTCCAGTAACAACAGCAAACATCATTTTTATATGAAAAATATCATTAAGGTATCCAAATAAAGTTTTAAAATTTATTAAAAGCGATACTTTCGCGTTGGCCTCGTGCCACGGGATTTCAGCCAAAGAAATCTCCAAAGATGGCTATTTACAGCAGTAATTTTAATTCTGATAATTTTAGTTGTTTAAGCGATTAGTTAAATTACATGTCTTAAATTTGTGTTTTATTTATTTTTCATTATTTTATTTATTAATCAATGAAGTTTTAATTTTGTAAAGGAATGTTAGCTGGAAACAAATACTGAACTATTTATATTATTTTAAATGCAAATGGATTTACATTTCGTAATCGTCTGCATGCGAACAGACAAATAAAAAAACAATATTCATGCTTGAAAGTTATTTTAGAAACCATAAAAGTGAGTAAATTGCCATACAGTTTTCAAACAATTTGCGATAGCGCTTTCAAACCAATTTCATTTGAAAGTTTGCAGTAAAAGCGAAATTTAATCATTGGTTGTCGCCAACGTCAAAATGACGTCAGCATTACGCACGGACACGTTGCTCCTTTATAATACAGAGTTATCCAGGACAAGAAAAAAAGGTGTAAGTGCCCGAAAATTAGCTGAAATATTCAAGTGCTGAAAGACCCAAATAAATGACAATCTGAAAAAAAGTTTGCAGATATTTTTATCCTTAATTTTTCTCTAAAAGTTAAAACCTGCATCTAAAAAATATTAGATATTGCTAAAAAAAAAAAATTAGACTGAAATGCAAAGTTGTTGCATGAGTTCATTGATGTACGTCTTATTTCCAATGACAACTTCCCTTTTTCTATGCACATACAAAATGCACAACGATGAATCAGACATCATACGAAAAGTTTTGTTATAGAACACTCAAATTTTATTAAAACACGTTTCTTGATTAAAAAAAACTGCTTTTAATTATAAATTTATGAAAAGTTTATCAGAAAAAATTTCAATGATTGCAGTGCGAAAGCCTTACACAGGTCCACTGGTTATTATTACGCTATTTGAAAAGAAATTTCTGGAATTTGATTTCTTTGCTTGCTAGTAATATTAAGATTACTTGATTGCGATATTAAAAGACGCGTGACGAACGGGCTTGGATAGTCCCGTCAATATTATGTTGGATTTTTGTTATTTCTGTACGTATTTTTGTATTTGTATATTGAAGCTATTTGCAATGTTAAGTTTTAATGTATTTATAGACTCATTTTGTAGTTTTTAATGTACCATTTGAGTTGTATGGCGACGTTTTAATAATTAATTTCATGTGTAACAAATTTTTAGATTTTTAATATTTTCTGAGAAATGTTTGATTGGAAAAAACCATCGAAATATGGCAAATAAAAGGCATCCAAGCAAGTAATATTTCATCACACGCTTGCATTCGCTCTACAAAAAGTAGTTTATGTACGTTATAACAGTTTTATACTTGTACAGGCAATATGCTAACAATAATATTTTGTTTTCTAGCTTAAAAATGTCTAAGCATTTGTCAGGTGCACAAAAGAGAAATATAAGGAAACGAAAATTAGAAGAATGCAAGTCAATGTCGCAACAGTTTGGTAAATGGCTAAAAACCGAAAACTCGGAGAATAGAGGAAGTGCGGAAGAGGTCAAATCTAGCACTACTTCACAAGGTGATAAAAAAACACTACATTTGGCATCTACCCCTTCAATTAACGACAATTCTCCGAGTAACAAAAACGATCCATTGCAAGAAAAGCAATCTGCTGCTTCTCAAGATATTCTAGTACAATGCCCTCATTATAATTCAAAAGAGGATCAGCCTGTACAAAGTACTGTCTCACAAACAGATATTACCGAATATTCTGCTGTTTCACAAGGTATTTCACTACATTTGCCCCATAATAATTCAAAAGAGGACGAGCCTGCACAAAGTACTGTTTCACAAGCTGATAATACAGAACAAAATATGTTCTGTACTGTTCCAAAAGAAATACTGCTTAATTACAACGATCCCCATTCCTGGCCTGCCGTTACTGGTAAATTAATACATTCTCTTGTCTCACATGGTGCAGATCAAGGCGACAACATTAACTTTAATACGTTAAAAGTAGACGATTCAGGTAGAAAATTTACAAAGGACTGGTTTTATGTTAAACAAATTAACGGAGAAACTGTTAAAAGAAAATGGATTTTATATTCCGTTAATCAAAATGCAGTATTTTGCTTTCCTTGCATGCTTTTTGGGAAAAAATCGCATAATCTTTCAGACCCACAAAAAGGTTTTTATGATTGGAGGCATCTTCATCCGGTTATTCCCAGACACGAAAATTCTCCGGAACATCGAATTTCGTATGTGAAATGGAAAGTAATGGAAAAGAATATAAAATCAGGAAATGCAATTGATGATTATGTAATTAATTCCATCAACAAGGAAAAAATGATATGGCGTGAAATATTGAAAATAATATTGGATGCTATTCTATTCTGTGCCAAATATAATCTTGCTCTTACAGGCTCAAAAGAAATTATTGGAGATCCAAATTGTGGCATTTTTTAAAATTTGATTGAATTTGCTAGCCATTATAATACTACTTTAAAGGAACATATTGAAAAACATAAAAAGGGTTCAGTGTCTTATTTCTCACCCACTATTCAAAATGAAATAATAAAATTAGTTGGGGACAAAATTAGAAATGAAATCATCTGCAGAATCAAGAAGGCAAAGTACTACACAATTTTATTCGACTGCACTCCTGATGTTTCAAGAAAAGAGCAAATGATTCAGATTATAAGATATGTCCATATTGACTGTAAAGGGAAGGTAATGATTGAAGAAAGCTTCATAAACTTTATTCAATCTCATGAAAAAACGGGAGAAGGTTTATCATCTGAAATTTTGAATAAACTAAATGTTGATAAATTAGACATTCAGGATTGGAGAGGGCAAGGATTTGACAACGGTGCCAATATGGCTGGCAAGTATAAGGGAGTAAGTGCACGTATTTTGGAAATTAATGATTTAGCAATATTTGTACCTTGTGCAGCTCATAATCTAAATTTAGCCGGTGCCCATGGTGCATCTACAACTCCAGAAATGATTGCTTTTTTTTTGGTACTGTGCAGAGGTTGTTTAATTTTTTCTCGTCCTCAACAATTCGTTGGGAAACTTTAATGAAGTGCTTAAAAATATCACTTAAAAGTTTTTCTGATACAAGATGGTCATCAAAGGCCAGAGCAATAAAAGCACTGTATTTACAATTACCTGAAGTAATGGAAGGACTTCAAATGATTACAAACGATTTTTCGAATTCGGAAGCTGTATCGAATGCACAAAGTTTGGTTCTGCAAATTAATTATAGGTTTATCTGTACACTTTCTATATGGAATAAAATTCTACAATGCATCGATCGAACAAACAAAGCATTACAACAGAAAGATTTGTCACTAGATATTGGAACAAAACTAATTGCTGGTTTACGTAGTACATTACATGGGCTTCGAGATACAGGTTTTGAACAAAATATCCAGGAAGTACAAAGTTTGGCTGAAAAAATGGATATAGAGAAGGAATTTCTTAATAAAAGGAAAAGAAGAGTGAAAAAATGGAAATAGATGAAATATCAGATGAAGGAAGTAAATTAACAGCTGAAGAGTTATTTAAAATACAAATGTACAGTGTTCTTGACACTCTGTTGTCTCAGATAGATTTGCGTTATGAAAAAATGAGAACCATCTGTGATTATTTTTGCTTTCTGTATGGCTCGTCTTTACAACATATGAGTGTCGCTGACTTAAAAAAATCGGCAGCAGATCTCGCTATTAAGTACAGCAAAGATTTAAAAAAGTAGCACTTCACATGTGAAATTGAAATTTTTAAGTTTGAAGTAACGGCTCTTATACAAAACATACAAACTGCATCTCCGCTTGATATTCTACGGACTCTTCATGATTTTGATTTAATTGAATCTTACCCAAATATCAGTGTCGCCCTTCGAATATTTTTAACTCTTCCCATTTCTATTGCTTCGTGCGAGCGAAGTTTTAGCAAGCTAAAATTAATAAAAAATTATTTACGAGCAACTATCGGACAAGAACGTTCATCCAATCTGTCTATTATTTCAATAGAATACAATATAGTTAAAATTATTAATTATGATGATGTTAATAACGAATTTGCCGAAATGAAAGCCAGAAAAGTGCAATTAAAATAAAACTTAATAAAAAATTTTATTGTGACGTATTTTTTTTTCTTTTTTCCAAACCTAATTAATTAAGGGGCCCAAATGCGAATTCTTGCACAGAGCCCAGGAATGGCTAGTTACGGCTCTGTATATATATATATATATATTACTTACTAAAACAAAGTGCAAAGAAAATGCCTTTTAAATGTCTTCACTCTAGCTCTTTCCACTGTCGGCATCTTTTTTTCCCAATTTACTGTTCTCTCAGTGCAAAAACTCCCGTGCATTTTTGCAATAAATAGGCACATAGCGATTTACCTGTAATGTGAATAATAAAAAAGGATAACTGAGCGAAAATTTGACGATTTTTGCATTTTTATTGCTGATTATATGACTAATTGTTAAATCACACGATCTTTTTAGCTTTTTAGTACTTTCTTTAGAAGTAACCATGATAGTCTTAAACTATTGAACTAAGGAAGTAACTTATGTTGATAACCTATTACGAATTCCTTATTCAACAATGACTAGCTGCATGAAAAGCACGTATTATTAGATCTTACTACCAAATAATTAGATAATTAATTCTATGTATGATTTATACGTTGATTTATGTGTTATTTAGTTTTCCAATCAAATTAGGTTTGATTAGTGTAAGTTAAATGGTAGTAATGGTCATTAATTGCATGGTTAATATCGTAAGTTATTTAGAAATATGTAGAAGTTGATTACTTAGAAAAATAATTAATTTTATCTGCCTAAAAGTGAAATTATTATTTTTTCACTTTAATGTTAAATAATTTGTTTGCATATTTAAATAGTAAATAATATTTGAGAAAACCACATTTGTTATGGCAGGCTGGGTCTCACCATTGAAAAATCGGCACGAGCCGCCACTGCATACAAATAAAAATCTTCATGTGTTTCTTCTGGATCGTCGTGAAATATATATATTGGATATCTTCTCATTTTTCCAATTTTGGCAAAAATTATACTAAATATTTTTCGTGTGATCATGTGAAACAAAACAAAAAATAATGACTCAGCGTAAAACTTATCAATTACATTATTGCAGAAATAAATCTTTAAAACTTAAACAATTATTTAATATATTTGCTATAGCGCCCGTGCAAAATAAATTTATCAAAGACACAAAAAACTGCATAGGAAATCGATGAAACCGTTTTTAATCCAAAGTCGAAAGTTCATTTGAAGAATAACAATGGCCTTCAGACAGTTTCAGGGCGCGTATCGAAGAAAAATTTAAGAAATATGACTTGGTGTCGTAAAATTTACATGCATTCGAAATCGATATAAGATTTTGAAAGAGCTAATTTTATTGTTATTATTATTATTATTATTATTATTATTATTATTATTATTACTATCTCTGTTTTTAACTAACGCGTCTCATTTTCTATTTCAGAGTATCGAGTTGTTTAGTTACATCGGTGGTTATTTGGGTATGTGGCTCGGATGGTCTTTGGTAGCCATTTTCGATTTCTTCGAAATTTTGGTCAGAATTTTGAAGTATCCATTCCAGATGAATAGAAGAAAATTAAACATAAAGAAACGAACGAATTCGATACAGGCATTTATTACGAAGGATTTTGGTCATTATTATTACTGATTTCACATCCTCATCCACAGAGGATGAAGTATGTTCTAAATTAAGAATTTTCACTATTTATTATAAAGCTTTATAAGTTGTGACGGGTACGAAGTAAGCACCATTTTCATCTATCATACTGTATGTTTTGAATAAAGACAGAAAAATGTTACCAATAAAGCATGTGTTTTTGTTAAAAATATCTATGTAAATTACATAATAATAAGATACTTCAGAATTATCCATGTGTATTTCAGATCATCAAAAAAGAAAAAAAAAATTAAACAAAAAGAAGCAGAAGCAGAAGAAAAGTTTTTTTTTTTTTTTAATATAAATGAAATTCATATAATTACAGATATTTCTGCATTATTTTTTTGTTTAAAATGATTATTTTAAAAATTATAAAAATATTTTCTGGTAATGGAGCCAGTTTATAGAATTCTATATTGACGTACATATATTCATAATTCTGGCATTTATCTTTTATTAAATTCCTACTATTAGCTCACACTCTGTATATATATATATCTTGTTGGAATTATCAATCGTTAATAAAATATTTTCTATTCATCCATTCAAGGTCAAATACATTTTTTTAAACTTGTACTGGATGACAATTGATGTTAATACAGTTTTTCAAATATTAATTCATTCATTAAATTTAATTAATGAATTTTAATTTTTATATGGGAGAAAAAAATTTCTCCCATTGTTTTTATAAATGAAATGAAAGATTTATCTCAAATGAGTGATGCCAACAAAAAATAAAATATACCGCAACGATGATTATAAAATAATGTTCAATAAAGATAACGTGAGACATTAATGCTGCACGGGTTTATTTTATATATTTATGATTAAAAAGTAGGAATTGACTTAAAAAAATTATATTACTTGCTTTTAAAATAGACAAGTCTTTTGATAAATAAAAACTGTACTAACTAGTAAGTTTCATTTCTTTAAACGATGTCTATCATTAGTTATGACGAAAAATGTTACTGTTCCTTAGCAATTGTCAAGGAGTGTAGTCAGAATAGCGAATTGCGTTACTAAATAAATACACTGAAAAAAAAAATGTTGATTTTACAGTATAATAATGGCAGCTGAGGTGCCAGTATTATACTATAAAATCAACATTTTTTTTTTTACAGTGTAGAGGTCTATATTTTATGAAAACTTATAGTGCTTCTTTATGCAATTCAGTGCAAAAATGGAGCTATTTAGTTTATTTATCGAATAAAATTGTTAAATAATAAAAAAGGCAATTAAAAACACACACACACTTCAGCCATTAAAATTATTTATGTGGTACAGGTAAAGTTAAAATGTGTCTTGAAGATTCATTGTTGCTGGAGGATATGGTGGAAAATCAAGCATTTTCTAGAGAGAAATGTATCGAAATATAAAATTATTCACTATGCGTTTTATTTATTTATTATTATTATTATTATTATTATTATTGCTATACACGTATTGTTACAGTGAAAAATGGCCTATACATTCTTCCTCTTATACAATTTATCATAAAACGCTGAAAATTATGTTATTATTATTTTTTTTAGTCTATTAGAGAGGTGACTTCCCATAAGAGACTCGGTCGTACTTTTATCAGACACTGAAAATACGCGATTCTGCAAAAACATTCATTACTTTCGCTAATACCGTATAAGTTACAATAAAAACTGGCTAAAATTCCTTAATGTTCGCGTTACCCAACGGATTTTGACTTAAATCGGTAGATTTTGCTTGAAACTTACAAATATCGTTTTTATTAGGGTTTCGTTCATCTCACGAAACCCTATTACTTCCGCTCCGTTGTCTGTCCGTCACAGAGTCATTCTCAGAAACTATGTAACTTACAGAGTTGAAACTTTGCGTATATATAGCTGAGTACCAGCTATGAAGCTCAAAATATTAAAATTTGAAAAAAAATCCTATTATTTTGATAAATAGAAATAAAAAACCAAAATTCTAACAGCTTTTTCCTATTAAATTTGAACATTTTTCGTTATAGCAGTTGCCAAAAATTAAAAACCCACAATGAAATTTTGTCTACAATAATTAATTTTCTATTGAACGATTTCCACGTGAAAAATGAAAATGAAATAAAAAGTTTCACCAATTGAAAAAAAATATTAATATGAAATAAAATAGATTGACGTCATAGTGGTAATAAAACGGAAATTTTCAAAGAATTCTCAATAATACAAGAAGTATGAGTATGTGTATGTATACAAAGCATAATATCACGTCATTAGAGAATTAAAAAGGAAATCTCACGTTATATTGGAAGTTTAACGAATTTTTCAAATGTTTGAGAATAATACAAAGCGAGTATCAATATGAGTAATAGAGAATAGTAAATATATGAGTTTGAGGAACGTATTGAATCATGATAAAAACCCGATTATGGAAATATTCGCATATTTTAACAGTTTGAAGGTGGTACAACATGTTTAATTTTGAAATTATGTTTTTAAATATCGCATGTAGTCCGCATGAAAGATACTGTTATTACAGAATATAATAGCGGGCTGGTTTAGATATTCCAAAAAACGAAAAAATAGACCAGTAAATTTTTACTTTATAAAAAACGTGACCTTTTTTTTGTGTTGTTAACTGAAATTTATTTGGATTTATTAAAGAAAGAATAAAGTGCTTTGAAAGGAGTATTAAACGAAACCCTTTGAGCGATCTTCGATCACACTTACCCACTTGTTTAGAAAATGGCCATGGAGCGAAACGTCCCCTATAGCCACTTGGTCAATTCGGTTGACGGTATATTTTTAAAAAAGAGACTTTAATTTGAAACTTATTATCCTAATAGCAACGTGATTAGTAATGTGACCAAAATGTGAAAGCACTCTGAAACAAATACAGCTCCAATGGTCCACATTGATGTCACGTGACCTGTCAAAATGACTCACTGCTACGTCGATATGTCCCATTTTGTGACAAGTTTGAAGTGGTGTTCTTTTTTAGTCGTCTTGTGACGCATGACTTAAAAATCGATAGCGATGCCTATACTGTGAAATCACCTGAGCAATCACCTGACAGTCTGGTCACTGTTGGGATTGCAACAATTGTGGCCATTTGTGACATCACATTGACCGGTTGCATCATTAAAGTAATATCTGAAATTTTACTCATTTGCAATCATAGAAAACTAAAAGAAAAATGTGTTTCTTCAAATGTATCATTTACCTATAAGTAGTAACACTACTTTGACGCCCCGAAATTTAGGAGGGGCGAGTTGGAAATTGTTTTTAAAAAAAATTCAAAGTGTTTATAAAAATTAATTTATAAAAAAAATAATTATGTATATATTAAAGTCAAAACTATTTCTTTATTTTATATATTAAAAGTGTCGGCTTGACAGTTGGTAAAAGAGAACGCTTCGAAAAATGGATCCAGCGGTTGATACGGTAACTCAACGTAGACTTTACCTTGAACAACGAGACACAAATTAGTTTTTTTAGTCCACAAAACTAGTAAAATACATAGCATTTAAAAAATATGCATTTTTAGTGAAATGAAATAAATTCAAAGTAAAATGTAAATTTTAAAGCAAAAATTTCATTAATTAAGGATACACAGAAAAGCGAGATATATGGATATTTCGAAAAAATCCTATGTATTTCACTAGACAAATATGTGTCTTATAATTTCCAAAAAGGTGAAGCTAATTGATTCGAAATTGGAGAAGGTAGAGTGCCAATGATTATGAAAATGATGTTGTTGTTAAAAAAAAAAAAGAAAGAAACGCGTTTAAAGTTTCAGTTACTGTTAACTCGCTGTGGCGCCCTCTACTTTTGTAACACAAAAATAGCTTTTTACTTTCGACTAATAAAATATGATTTTTCTGTGCATAAAGAGTACTTAAAACACAAAAGAAATCGAAACTTTTATCCAGTCAAACTGATGTTACCCTTATACCATTATTTTCCTTAAACTAACAGTTAAAGGACGACCGTTTTATCTTTTTTGATGTTCATTTCTGCACTTCAGCAAAAATAAATCATTTCACGGCTTTTGCAATGAGTTATTTTTCTTTTTTTAATTATTTCTTTTTCAAAGAATCATTTACATTATTTAAAACAAAAAACATAAGAAACAATCAAAATAAAATACAAGATATGATAGGAAGAATAGAAAGTAATTATATTTTTTAATTATATTATGATCTTACTATTTTGGATCCGTAAGACGAGGAGCGAAGACCTAAATTTGTTTCAAAGTTGTCATATTAATCTGAGAATCTTTGTTTCTTTCTCTCTCTTGCTTAAATAATCACAGTGAAATGGAGGATTAATCATTCTTCACTAACATGCAAATTTCGAGTCGTTTTTACATTTAACGCTTATAACTTAACTGTGTTGAATTTAAACTTCCAACTGTTATATTTGATTTCCGATTGACAGCACGGTTGTACTTTCTTTTTCTTTTAATAGCCCAGTAAAGTTGGGATATTCATTTGTAATCACCCTACATTTTAATGATGTGAAACAATTTGAAATATATTGAAATTGATATACATTAGTGAAGTTTACTACAAGATACTTACTATCAAATATGGTACGTGTAGCACTTATAATTAGTTTATAGGGAAGCTCAAAAGAATTCCATTACATTAGGGTCTATGGGAGAAATCGTTTGCAGTGCATTTTAATCATATTACACTATTACAAACATAATGGAATTGATCAATTTGTGAGGTGCAGTAAAATATGCTTTCTGTAGAATATGGAGTGTAAAGCATATATCATTCATTTACAGGGCCATACAAAAGTATCCGGTTACATAATGGTATACAAAGAAAAACTGTTTGCAGCGTATTTTAATTACGTTACAATATTTCAAAAATAATAAAATTGATATACATTACTGAGGTTTACTACAAGATACCTGTTACATAATATGATGAACATAGCATTTATCGTGCATTTACAGGGCCATACAAAAGTATCCGGTTACATAATAGTATACAAAGAAAAACTGTTTGCAACGTATTTTAATTACATTACAATATTTCAAAAATAATAAAATTGATATGCATTACTGAGGTTTACTGCAAGATACCTGTTGCATGATACACTGGCGAGAAAAATTAAAGGAACAGCTATAGAAATTCATCTAACTTGAATAGTTTTACAGATAATAACATGAAACTTGCACAAGATCTTTATTTTGTCATGCCTGACATATTTTCAAAATGCAGAACTGCCTATTTCTGCAAAAAATATATTTACATAAGAACATAGGAATGTGTGATATAAGTGGGGATAAAGAAATTGTACTGTTACAATATTTTAGAGACACACAGGAAAAATCAATAAGGTATTTGGTCACTATAATGACCGAAATTCAAGTTTTACAGCGATTTTCCATATTGTGGATTATATTAACAAGAAATGCTTGCGGTAACAAAGTGTATTCAAAATGAACAGTGCTCCGAAGCTCCTGGAGAGTGCTAGTTGGGGGTTGCCGAGATCCAAGTCGGCGTATTGGTGCGTCCCACACATGTTCTATCGGATTTAAATCCGGAGAATATGCAGGCCACTCCATTCGCTGGATTCCTTCGTCCTCAAGATAATCAGTCACTAGTGCAGCACGATGAGGTCGCGCATTATCATCCATTAAAAGGAAGTTATTACCAATTGCACCCCTAAACATCTTGACATGAGGATCAAGAACCTCATTTCTGTACGTTTAAGCATTCACAGTTGCACTGGTAAAAATGTGTAGGTTAGTGCGGCCATTTAAAATGATGCCCGCCCATACCATGATTCCAGGACCTTTGTATCGATGCCTTTCACGGATGTTTGCAGCATTATTGCGTGTGTTTTTCTCCCTCCATATGGTAACACGTCTGAAACCCCTCTTCAAACAAAATTGGGATTCATCGGTACAGAGAACTCGGCTCCAGTCCGTGGTACTCCAGTGACGACGATTTCTGCGCCACTTTAACCGGGGGCATTTCGTTGCCGGAGTTAGTGGAATATAAATCACGGGTTTCCTGGCATACAGCCCTCTTTTATGCAGCCTGCCACTCACAGTAAATCTGAATAGTCGAGTTCCTGTTGCTGCATCGAACTCCCTTGCAATCTGAACTGACGTCAATTGTCTGTTTCTTTTAGCAATCGTTGCCTGTTAACGGTCCAGACAGTCTGTGGTGGCACGTTTTCGACCTTGACCTGGTTGTCTCTGCACATTACCAGTGTCTTTGAATCGTTTCCAGATTCTTGACTTGGCTCTTTTGGCTATTTTTAAGCCTTTACAGACCCCTGTCAGTGTCTGTCCTGCTTCCATTCTCACTATCGCACGCCATTTCTCACAATCGCTCAAATATATTCTGTATGACATATTCCACCTACTACAAGAGAAAATTTTATGCAACTACAAGTAAAATCCTTGAAATTAGACTTCAAATCACCCACGTGCAGTCCTTTTCAAACTTGCCGAAAAAATGGGCTCAAAAATTTGCATATTTTTCTGTAGTAAAGATTAATCTCATTTGACTACGTGATAACGTTAACATTGAGTTACCAACCAATCACCTTTTATCGGAGTTCCCGCAATAGAATTAAGATAAAGCACCTTTTTATGGTTGTTCCTTCATTTTTTCTCACCAGTGTATGATGAGCATAGCATTTATCGTGCATTTATAGGGCCATACAAAAGTATCCGGTTACATAATAGTATACAAAGAAAAACTGTTTGCAGCGTATTTTAATTACATTACAATATTTCAAAAATAATAAAATTGATATACATTACTGAGGTTTACTACAAGATACCTGTTGCATAATATGGTGAGCATAGCATTTATCGTGCATTTACAGGGCCATACAAAAGTATCCGGTTACATAATCGTATACAAAGAAAAACTGTTTGCAGCGTATTTTAATTACATTACAATATTTCAAAAATAATAAAATTGATATACATTACTGAGGTGTACTACAAGATACCTGTTGCATAATATGATGAGCATAGCATTTATCGTGCATTTACAGGGCCATACAAAAGTATCCGGTTACATAATCGTATACAAAGAAAAACTGTTTGCAGCGTATTTTAATTACATTACAATATTTCAAAAATAATAAAATTGATATACATTACTGAGGTTTACTACAAGATACCTGTTGCATAATATGATGAGCATAGTATTTATCGTTCGTTGACAGGGACACAAAAGATTTCGGATACAGTACTGTATTCGAAGTATTGTCTAAAGGGATAATTGCTGGAAGTGCGCTTTCAGTTAGGTATGCGTTTAACTAAATTTTTGCATACTATGTGGTATGTATAAATGCTTTAGATCATATACAGGGTTACACAAAAGAATTCGTAAACATTTCTGTGTATGAAGGTGAGTTTCTTAAAGGTTTTTTTCAATTGAGTTATGCATTTTCAAGCTGAACTATATTAGTATGCTAAGATATTTTTGTAGAATATAAATAAAGCCATATACAGGGCCACGCAAAGAACTGGATACATGGCCGCTTATGTAAGTATGATAATTTCTGGAAGTGAGATTTCAGCAGTTTATAGCGTGTTTTTTCTAGAATTAAACTTTAGCTAATATGAAAATCTTAAGGTAATGTACAGGGCTGTGCAAAAGAATAGTAGAAACTGCTTAAGGTGAATTTTCAACTGTGTTATGTGTTTTCTTAATAAACTAAATTGTAGCATACTACATAAAGTATATAAAAATCTATAGATTAAATGAAGAGCTGCACAAAAGAATTGGAGTACTTTTCTGGCTATGGTCTGTAGTTGCTGTAATCGGGTTTTCAAGTGTGTTTTGTGTTTTCAAAAATGTTTACTTAGGTATATTATTTACCTTATTAAACAGCGAATGTTTGTTAAAGTATTCTGCAAGTGTTGGAAATTGTTCCATAATCTATGCTTGATGCATGATTTTACTTTCTTGTTATAATTAAGGTCTGCAAATATTAAAATGTTGTATTGTCACCAAAAACAGATATGTGTACTTAATTTTTATCATTGTAGCCTATCAGGAATTGAGTGAAAAATTGATTACAAAATACAAAAACCAATACATACAAAAACCAAGTTAAGTTAAATAAAAGAGTGTAAATATATGCTTATTTATCGACCCGAAAAATTCCCATATCCCATGAAGCACTACAGCTATAATAGCATGAATAAAAAACTGATTCCCTTTATTGGTTACATTATAATTAGAGCTCTTTAGTTGCACTGTTATTTCTGAAAACCAAATATTATTTTCCAGATAATATTAAACAATTATATATATATATATATATATATATATATATAATAATTTAATTATAAGTTTATAATATATATCAGTGGTTTAACACAGCTGGCAGCATAGCACTTTGTTTTAAAATAATATCTCTTTTACAAAATATACTCTTGTTAAGAATATCTGAAATGCTGTGCAGGATGAATAAATTCTGTGTATATTTATTCATATTGTAGGATTTTATTCGAATTTAATGTAAAAACTACAAGGAAGTATTGTTTATTAAAATTTATATATTGATTAAATATAATGAAGTGATTATGTTAATAATAATATGGATATGTAACTAAATATTAATTATGAATAATTATAATACCAACAGATGGCGACACTTTACCTTTTAGTCAGTTGATGATATTATAGATATTATTTTTAATTTAACTATAGAGGGAGCTATTGCTTGTATATTAATTTTACTTTCAGGAATTAAAATTAGATGGAGTAATTATATATTAACGGATATAATTTTGTTATAAGAGTATTATCAACAGAATAGTTTTGTGTGTTTTTGAATTATTTTGTGTTGGGGTGTCATTGATCAAGTTGTGTTTAAAAAAAAAAAAAAAAAGAGCTCTCAACTTGTCTTTCAAATCATTTCTCTCAACTCGACTCGAATGTCAACATGTTTGATACGTGACATGTGGAATTGATCATTATGCAGAAGTTGCTATATTTTGAGGATTCTGGTTCATTCTTGTGAGTAAAACATTTTTTCTACAATTTAAGGGTTCCAATTTCCAATATTATTTCAAAAATGATATCTGGTGGTAATTTAGTGTGGTGATTTATAAAGATTTTAGGATAATCGTTGTAAGTGATATATTATATATTTCTTAATGGTTTTTTATTTACATTTTACATATTTCCAATTTAAATTTTTCCAATTGTTGTCGGGTAATAATTCAGTATACTTGGCTGATTCTACTGTTCTTAGCATCATGCCAGTAGAATTATGAAATACTGAATTATTTTTAAAACACATGTGGGTGCAGCCAAGCTGACGAGTACGCCCACATATGTTTTTTCATATCCAATTCTTGATTGGTTCTCTTGTGGTCCAGTTTTTCCACTGAATAATGTTCATAATTAATTTATTAATCCATTTGTGTTTACTTAATAGCAACTCCGATTTATAATTTTTTTTCCCCTTTCTCTCTCTTTCTTTTTAAATGTTCTTCAGGTATGAGTAAATTTGGCTAATTACCATTGAAGCACATGCTATGGTAATTTTATGATTGCACAAGTTAATTATTAGCTATGTGGTATTCTGATTACACAATATCATTAATTATCTCTTTGTAGATTATAGTAGAATGATATTAGAACTTGATATGTTTTTGAAATTCATAGATATTATAATTATTTAACATTCTATAAAATTATGCTGCATTGCGCAAATTGGTATGGAATGGTTTTTACATATTCTTTTCAATATTCTTTTCAATTATAGCTGGTTGAAAGTATTGAGTTTTATGATACCATAATTTAGCCTAGTTGGCACATAAATCACTTTGATTAACTTCTGTTTAAAATACATAGTTAGTATAGCTGCATTGCGCTTTTAATGGTGTATTTAATAATAATTTAATAATAATAATTTTAGAATATTACTATTATTTCTTGGTATCATTTGTTTATCTATTGAAATTTCAAATGCATTTTTTTTAAATCTTATTCAGGTTCTTTTAATTTTTTTTTTTATTTATTTATTTTTTTTTTTTTTTTTTACCAACATTAATTTTGTATTGACTTATGAATGCTAGGGGATTCTATATTGTTGTCTTTTGTTGTTAGCTTGCTTAATGGGACTTTATGTATATATGTATATAGTTTTATAATATAGCCTTATTATATTTAATCAAGTATTAAAAAGTCAATCTTATTATTTTTATTTTTATTTTATTTTATTTTATTTTATTTTTTATGGATATTCAAGTACTTTATAACAATAAGGTTGATTCAAAACATTTTTTATCTTTAAATATATTTTTATATGTATCTCTTGCAATTTCTATTGCTTTCAAACAATTATGGCAGTTATTAGTAAAATGTTACATACTGGCAATTTAGGCCTTGGTGGATCCAGGACTAATGCTCGGTACAGGAAGATTATTAGGGATCTTCCTGGATCGTTATCAGATAACCTATTCTATTGTCCCAAGCCTGTTCTATGTTTTCGTGAGTGTGAATCAAAGCGTTGCCTTACATGTCCATTAGCTGATAAGTGACAGATTTCAAATAATAACAATCTTAATTTGGTAAAATTTTGCAAAGCATACAATGTAATCTATTCATTGAAATGCAATTCGTGTAATATGGAATATATAGGACAGTCTCGACAAAAATTACATAAGCGGCTAAATTTGCATCGTTCTCATATTGATAAATATAAAAAATCTAAATTTCAAACAACTCATAATATTGAATATACTCATTTCAAAAATCATGATTTTAAAAATATTACTATTAAAATACTTAAAATACAAAAAAATTTTACTGAACGACTTTTTCTAGAATCTAAATATATAAGACATTTTAATACTACATATCCTTATGGATTAAATCAATTAGTATACAAAAAAATCACATCCTGTATTTTCAGATTTAACTAAATATGAAAATTATAAAAATCTTTATTCAGGATTAAATTTTTCAAACATAAAAAAAACTTCAAGATCTGGTAGAGGTAAACATAATAACAAAAAATACACTGATGATATTGTGATTCAAAAGGAGCTTGATGATCTTGAGGCAAAATTTTGTAATGATTATTGTTGGCTTGATATAAGAAAACATGTTTTTAGTATAAAAAAGAAATATTTGAACCAATATTTCAAGGTATTTAAAAAGAATCAATATTCTACACATTTTTGTGATATCTTTTATGATATTCTACATTATAGAGCAAACCTATTAAATACATGTCTTTCTAATAAACCTAAATATAAAACTAATAATACACAATTAATTATAAATTTTTCCAATCATGTATTTAATAATATCAATTTACACAATATAATAAACAACATTACTAACAATTTTCCAATAAAAAATTTTACGATTCACAAGACATACAAATATAATCGCACACTTGGACGTAAAATTTTTAATTACAATTCTTTTGCAAAACAAATGGTCTCTTCAAATAATTACCCATGTTATTGTAATGACCCAAAATATCAAAAGTACATAAATACAACACATGGTCATATCATTACTGGTGATCTTAATATTGTAGAACAACCTATTTTACAAAACTTAATGCATAATGGAACAAAATTTCGCCTTCCATATAAGTGTAATATCAAATCCATAATATTGCAGTTTATTCAAGATATTGATTTATTTATATATAAAATTGCTATTGATTACAATAAACCAATCGAGTATTTTAGTGAATGGAGATTTTCTGTTATAGATAAAATGAAAAATGAAATTATAAAAAATTATCATCATATTACACATGCAGCTTTTAATAATATAAATAAACATATATCAGAATTACAAAACAAATTTATAATGACTTATGTAGATAAATCTCCAAATAATTATGCTATCATTTGTAAAGAATACTATAAAGTGTTAATTCACAATGCAATCAACACAAGTAATATTTTTAATAAAACTAAATTAAATATTGAAATAAATAATAGAAAATTATTAAATTATCACAAATTACTAAAAATCAAATGTAATAATTTAAATTATCCTTATCTTGTTATAATTCCAAAATTTCATAAAAATCCTATTAAATTTCGCACTGTTACCATCGGGTGTAACACATATAATAATAATGCAAGTAATTTACTACTTAATATTTTGAAGCAGATATATGATATAATGTTAAAACATAATAACCAGCATTGCCTAAAAAACAGTTTTCAACTCAACTCATTAATAAAATACATAATATCAATCCGGTAAAATTCATAAAAACATTGGATTTTAATGATTTATTTAATAACATTGATATAAAAGACTTACATAAAACAATGTGTATATTATTTAAAGAATTTAAATCTCAATTAAAATTAAAAGAACATATTTCAGTAAATTTTTTAAAACTTTACTAAATTTTACATTGCATAATAATTACATCATATATGACAATATTATTTATAAACAATGCCAGGGAATTCCGCAGGGCGGAACAGCATCTAGTATTCTCTCTGACCTTTACTTATATTATTATGAAAGAAATATTAGTACGAACAATGATTATGTATTTTATTGCTATATTGATGACATTATCATATTTTATTTCAATGAAAAAAATTGCACATCACCACTCAATTTTTATCCTACTCAACTTAAATTAAGCGAAAATGATTTAATTAATAATAATATTAACTTTCTTGACTTAAAAATCAATATTAATAATAATTATAAATTAATTTTTGATATTTATGATAAGAGATTTGATTTTCCATTTAAAGTAAATATTTTTACCAATTATGCTTCATGTTTACATAAATCTGTATATAAAAATATAATTATCAATTATCTACATCGTATAAAATACTTATGCTCAGATATAAATAAAAACAAAAATATTAGATTTATTCGAGATCAAGCAAAAATATATGGTTATCCAATTTTTATGATAAATTCAAGTATCAACTCTTTTAAATAACATTTATTATATCATTTAATTATTAACACTGTATGTAATAAATTTTTGTTTTAATGTGCGATAACATATAACAATAGATATAATATTACAATTATAACATACATTAATACAATTATAACATATTAGGAAATTTAAAATTTGATTGAACATTATTTACACTCTGTATAGTATGTGATTGTGCGTTGCCGATCACATATGTTTAGGGTGTCTTTGATGAGCCGTTTTCATACATTTATAATTTAACTTATACAATAACACATAAAATTATACATGGATAACATTGGTTATTATAACTCACAAACATATCTATTTGCAAAGTGTATAAATATATATATAGTTTTTTATTTTTATCTATGAAATTAAATTTAATAAGCATTTTTAATTACTGCATAGCATAAATTTGATTGAAGCACAGTAGTAATAATAATAATTATTTAATTTGATATTAAATTAATATCTAAAATCTAAAATATAATTAAGTATAAGTGTAAACAATACATTAATTATTTAATTATTTAATAACAAGTCTAAAATATATTTAAGTAGAAGTAACAATAAAAAATTAATAATTTAATTATAAGTTTATAATATATATCAGTGGTTTAACACAGCTGGCAGCATAGCACTTTGTTTTAAAATAATATCTCTTTTACAAAATATACTCTTGTTAAGAATATCTGAAATGCTGTGCAGGATGAATAAATTCTGTGTATATTTATTCATATTGTAGGATTTTATTCGAATTTAATGTAAAAACTACAAGGAAGTATTGTTTATTAAAATTTAAATATTGATTAAATATAATGAAGTGATTATGTTAATAATAATATGGATATGTAACTAAATATTAATTATGAATAATTATAATACCAACAGATGGCGACACTTTACCTTTTAGTCAGTTGATGATATTATAGATATTATTTTTAATTTAACTATAGAGGGAGCTATTGCTTGTATATTAATTTTACTTTCAGGAATTAAAATTAGATGGAGTAATTATATATTAACGGATATAATTTTGTTATAAGAGTATTATCAACAGAATAGTTTTGTGTGTTTTTGAATTATTTTGTGTTGGGGTGTCATTGATCAAGTTGTGTTAAAAAAAAAAAAAAAAAAAAAAAAAAAAAAAGAGCTCTCAACTTGTCTTTCAAATCATTTCTCTCAACTCGACTCGAATGTCAACATGTTTGATACGTGACATGTGGAATTGATCATTATGCAGAAGTTGCTATATTTTGAGGATTCTGGTTCATTCTTGTGAGTAAAACATTTTTTCTACAATTTAAGGGTTCCAATTTCCAATATTATTTCAAAAATGATATCTGGTGGTAATTTAGTGTGGTGATTTATAAAGATTTTAGGATAATCGTTGAAAGTGATATATTATATATTTCTTAATGGTTTTTTATTTACATTTTACATATTTCCAATTTAAATTTTTCCAATTGTTGTCGGGTAATAATTCAGTATACTTGGCTGATTCTACTGTTCTTAGCATCATGCCAGTAGAATTATGAAATACTGAATTATTTTTAAAACACATGTGGGTGCAGCCAAGCTGACGAGTACGCCCACATATGTTTTTTCATATCCAATTCTTGATTGGTTCTCTTGTGGTCCAGTTTTTCCACTGAATAATGTTCATAATTAATTTATTAATCCATTTGTGTTTACTTAATAGCAACTCCGATTTATAATTTTTTTTCCCCTTTCTCTCTCTTTCTTTTTAAATGTTCTTCAGGTATGAGTAAATTTGGCTAATTACCATTGAAGCACATGCTATGGTAATTTTATGATTGCACAAGTTAATTATTAGCTATGTGGTATTCTGATTACACAATATCATTAATTATCTCTTTGTAGATTATAGTAGAATGATATTAGAACTTGATATGTTTTTGAAATTCATAGATATTATAATTATATATATATATATATATATATATATATATATATATATATTGGCTATTTTACATCTGTTTTAAACGATTAAAACTACACGCAAGCTCATTTATTTTTAATTAAGTAAACGTATTTCTCCCACAATAACCGGATATCGTGATCTAGCACTAAATTCACCGACCTTGATGAATAGAAATTCGAAAAATCCAGGTATAAGAATAGTATTTAGATCAATATTTTTTAAAAAAATGTAGACACGTGTAAAAAATTTCTTCTAGTTTCTATTTTTTACGATACTTTCAAACTTAGGTTGCATGATAATAAAATTAAAAACTCTAAATAACGCACGCAATCAAGTTAAACAAACGTGACGCAGAACTTTAAATTATATTTCATATTAGCGTGAGACAATTGATTAGGATATTTCTAACGACCTAACTCAGTTTGTTACCTATAGTATTAAATATTCTGTCGCAATATGGATTTTAATTTTCAGCATAATTGAAAACTGAAATTTGTAGAAACATCCGTCAACTTCGATATATGAAATTGAAATGAAGTAAGTGGATGTTAAAGACATGTTAGGAAGATTTGGAACATCGTCTTTTGGACGGCATGGTAAATTATCATTTTTTTTCAAAATATTTTTGGCTTCTTTAAGAAATTTTGTAACTTAATGTTTCAATAATAAACTACCGTATTCAGGTCTGCCACTGGCGACTATTTTTTAATTATATCTCGCACCACGTTTTCAAAACAAAATTTTTTCACGGACACTTTGACAACATGTGCAAGAGAAATATACTACAAAATTTATATTTTTAAAATAGTGGTGCGAATATTAATATAAAAATAATCGCCAGTGGCAGCCCTGCGTATTCAATCGCATAATTTGCTTCCTCGAGTAAATTACACACCCCGTACTTTTGAAAGAAAGTTTTGGCCGAAAAAAGGAATTCGCATAATTTTTGTCCCCCCCCCCCCCCCCCCCCGCACTTAATTTTAAAAGAAAATTTAGGTTAAAAAAATTAATTTAAAAAAAAAAAAAAAACATGTAATTTTCAGATGAAGCATCTACGGCAAAGTCTAAAATAATAAAACGGATTTAAAATTACTCTAATCGCATATATTCTAGCTATTAGTTCTGTGTATCCAATGATTCAGTTCTTTGTGTTTGTATCATGTCAATGGTTCTCAAAGTTGGGTATATGTCTAACCACGGGCAATTTGAGTTTTTAGGTGGGAATTTCAAATTTGCTCTTACCCATTCGTTGTCAGTTTTTTTTGTCTGATTTTGGAAAAATAATATTGTACACCAAAAATAAAAGTAATACATACTAAAATTAAAAATAATTTTAAAAAAAAAGCTTTTTTGTTGAATTTAAAAATAGTTACTAATTAAAAGATCAAAATAGAATCAATACCAGAATAATTATATGAATAATCTTTAAAAAAATATTTTGACACCTCCTTCTCCCTGCCCCTTTCTTCCTTTGTATTTTTTTTTTTTTTCATTTTTAAAAATCTCTATAATTTTTCTGGTTACTAGTGTATTTACAATTTCTTGTCAATCTTTTGATTATTTATTGAATGTGCCTTGTATTTATATTCGCTTTGCTATATGTCACATGAAGACACTTTTACATATGAAATTAGTTAAAAGTATATCTAAATCTAACTGTCTTGAGTATATTTAACTTAAGAAATATTTTAAATATCTAAACAAAGTACTGCCAACTGTATAAATTTTATAAATCTTAAATGACATTTGAAAAGATATGGGTAAACAGTAAATATCCATGGCTCTATGCAGACCGCCTACACAGCAAATAAATATGCATCGTCAAATATAAATTTTAAATTCATATAAAATATAGCAGTCAAATAACGTTAATGAAAAAGAGAAAACAAAGAAAAGTATTTTGATGGGAGTAATGACTGCTTAAATTTGATAAAGATGATAATCTTGAAATGCTTCTTGTTACTCTATTATCCATAAAAAAAAAAGAAAAAAAGTTTGTGTCCAAAGATTTTCCACCAATTCATAATGAGTTACTTAAACGAATTATAAAATGCGTCAACGTTATCAATTTTAATGCTAGATGTGCGAGTTTCTTCAAGACATTTTCTGAAGATAAAAATGCAGACCATATAATACTTTTGTTAAACACTGGGGTAAATTGGAAAGAACCAACAAAACTCTTTTTGGCATAAAGGCGAAGATGTATAGCCTCATCGCATTCATAGAGTTTTGTTAAAAACACATTGGTGTCAAAAAATTCATCTCTTGATAAGTTAAAACATGTGAAATGAATAGTTATTGTTAAGTCTCTGTTAAGTTTCTTCCATGTTATTAGAGTTAATCTTTTTTAAATAATGGGATATATATATTTAGAGAGTGGAAAGGGGATGGATCGTGATTTTACAGATGCTTCGGTGGGGTGTGGCCAATAAAAGGTTGGGAACCACTGCTCAATATGATTGAAGTGGACACGATCAACAACCAAATAGCGCTGAACTAGACACCTCCTATGTCCGAATGTAATTTACAATACTTAAGGTCTCACTGTTAGAAATACTGTATACTTTGAGCGCTTTTCGTGATTACATTTCATTTCACACAAAGCAAAGAAATTCTGATGAAAAGTTCGTTAAAATATCTTTATTCTGAATAAAAGTTTGAACAATTGGTTGCGTTCCGATTAGAGTCGGACACTCTTTATTTTTGGCTGAACAAATTTATTATGACAATGATTTCCTATTTAAAAAAATTGTTTATTGTAGTATGCTATACCAACCCTAAAATTTTTGTCTGAGGACTTTTAACTTTGCAATGGCCACCATTGTCTGCAATCGTAATCTGTAATCGTAGCGTAGCATTGCACGCGTTTGTACGCGTTGGAATGTTATACACATGGCGTTCTATGTTGTCCTTAACATTGGGCAGAAATTTTTACGAGATCACGGTATACGAAATCTCTGATATAGGAACTAACCTGTTTTTCTCTAGAAAGAATTACCATCATCTTATGACATTCGTCAAATTTCATCATTTTCCGATGAATAATTTTTGTTGTAGCCTTCTTGAAAATGTGTAGTTTAATTTGGGACACCTTGTATATTAAACGCCTATTTGTTGATTGCGACATTGATTTTCCATCACATGTAATATAATACATTAATTGCGTATTGTGCTTTAGAATACATAACTAAAATTACGTTGCGAGAATGTGCATCATAATAAAAAAATATTATTTCGGGGTGTGGCTCGAGGAGGAACATTCCCCCTCACCAGAGCATCGAAGTTCCCCCAAAGGTTTTCAGATTTTTTGTTCATTAATGATCTGAATGCAAATTTCTCTCATAATTTCTAATGTTCTCCTTCCGGAGTCCCAGAATTCCTTCCCAGAGAAAAAATGTCTGCTTGTCTGAATTCAAAACGGATAGTAACACCCGTGCGAAATGTTCTGTTGACTGTTCTAAAGGGTGAATGTGTAAGTCCTACACTTATAGCATTTATTAAAAACCAGAGTTTGATTACATTTATAGCGACATGGGTAGATGTGAAAACATTTTCCTACCATATTATGGTGCAAGTCCTGACATAATGGAAGCAAGGCGATCTTGGTTATCGGTATTTTAATATATTCTTTGTTTTCAATGATCAATCTAACGAGATTACCTATACCTACTCCTGGATGCACTTCCAATGTACTTCCGAGAGGTCAAGAACCAGCAATTTCGTCTTCCGCCCATTGGAAATGGAAAAAAAAGTTATTTTTCTGTAAATACTGTTCCATCATTCCGCAGTATCTTGGTAACAGGTTACAGTAACCTATTAATTTTAAAACTTACACACTTATAACTTATAAATTTTATAATTTAGAAATTAGTCTAGATGGTGAATTTGACACCGTGCCCTTCACCTAATCCGCCATACTGCTTTCAGATTGTGCTGTTCTTTTCTGGGTATGCTGTGCTGGCCTTTTCTCCCAGAAAGACATTACTTGTTTATCACTCGCTATACATATGTGACCACATGTGTATTTTAATCGAATGATCCTTTCACCGAGCACTTTTATAAACACTGTATACTGCAGAAATAGAAATAAGTCATTAAGAAACAAATGAACGTTCAAAGTTTAAATCTTTTGAATAAATTCAATGAATTTATTCAATTATCGATGCTGGTTTTTCTTTGATTTCGTGTTTGCCCCAGGGTTGGTGGCTCACGGAAAATATTCAGTCTTGTGCTGCGTTTGTAGCCTTGCCAACATGTTATAGCGAGAAAGTTCCAGGCTGAGTATCGTTTTCAAGTGGTTCAGTTGGTAGAACGTCAATGCCCTATACTGATGACCCGGGTTCGAGTCCCGGCTCGGGTACTTTTTCACTATGTTCGCTATGCGCCTATTAAGCAATTAAAATTTGATTATTAAATCTTTTGTTTAAAATGGACAGGGAATAAGGAAGCTCATGTCTTTTAGGGCAGTGGCTTAGGACGGAGTTCAGGACTCAGATCACATGATATCCCTCGGCCCAATCGACCGAGAAAGCCGTTTTACGGAGGGAAAGAAACAAACAAGAGCTTTCTCGGCCGATTGGATCGGATTGAGATCATATAATCTGACGTCATGAACTATGTTCTAAAGCGGGAGAAACAAACAAGAACTTTCTCGGCCAGTACTGAAGTTAGTGACTACTGAGTACCTCAAAACTTTAGAAATTTCATGAAAAAGATTTCTTTGCAATTTTTTAGATTAAAACAATCGAAAAGTACATTTCTGTCAAATTTCAGTGTTCTACCTTCACTAGAGAGCAAAGTACACCTATCAGCTGTTTTCTGTACAGAACGAAATATTTTTAATGCATTTACCTTAATTCTCATTTAATTCAATTCTTATCAGTTTAAAATTGCCACGGTTTTGTGAAATATTTACGATATTGTTTAATTTTAAATTGAACAATATATCACACATAAGAAATTTAAAGATCAGATTTGAAATATTTTCAAAACGTATTGAAAAAATGAAAAGCATAACTGCTTATAATTTCCCCCATCTTTTCATATTTTATTATATACAGTGCTTGGTGGATCGAGCATAGCTCGGTAATTTTTCCTGCTCTCATATTTTATTGAAAAAAAAATTTTATTATTTAACTGAATTTTTTGCTACATGAAAATATAATTTCTAGTTTCTAAAAGTAATAATAACAAATGTTAACAATTTGTTTTTTGAGCTTTTAAATTATCTATCATTCTATATCCATTTTCTCAGTACTATCCAGGAAGCAGTTATGACATTTGTTACGTATTTCTGCAGTTGTTGAGTACTAAATTGGTTGTTTGTTGGAATATTCAACAGTTCTTTCCATACAACATTACGAGTGCGACGAGCATTTTCTATAGGTAGAAGTACTTTTAAACTGTTTCGCCTCTTAACCCGGGAAACAGCAACGTAGAGCATTCCTTGCATAAAAATAAGTATCCGCGCGTCGACGCCAACAAACTTGAAAGTTTGGCCTAGAGCTATGTGTATAGTTATTGTAAACGTTGGACTTACTTCGAATTGGTGTATTTGCATTGTACGCAACTTGTACACCTAAGGTGACCCCTGCTTCAATCAAAAGTAATTTGAGGAATATGTACTTCGAGGTACTGAATATTCTCCTGTGATATTTTTTGATTTGATGATGTTATTGCGAAGTACTGTCACAGTTAACCTTTTTCCACTGTAAAATCTATCTTAAACATCTAATTTGCGCAATCGAAGGATATTTGGGTTAAGGTTTAGCTTTAACTTATGAGGTGGTAATGACAAGCTACGGCTGCCGTAGGCAGTCGTACTTCACCGCCGAATCCAAATTTTCGTGAATCCATACGAGGTCGCGACCAGAGACGGCTGGTTTACCCGGTGCACCTTCACAGGTGGCGCTCTTCAGCCGGGGAGAGATTGGGGCGTGAGCCTCCTGCGCCTCTTGACCCTTTCCCAAATGAATTGATGACAAAGGTTGAAGCAATATGCGGTGGAGCCCAAACTTACAAGGAGAGTGCCAAGCTTGGTAATCACGGATTTTGATTATTTTTATATACGTTGTAGGCTAGAAGCCCCTTAGTCTCAGGTTCAATGGATTTTATACAACGCTCCTTAGTTCTCGAGAAATGGGGGGTCTAATATTATAACACAACTTAAATACTTACTTTGTAACGCAATAACTGTGTTGGTCATAGCTCAGTTAGTATGGCGTCTGCTCGTTGTTCTGAGGGCCCGGGTTCAATACCGGAGCGCGCTACGTTTGGTTTTCTCATTTTTTAATAAATATACTTTAATTATAATTTGTAATTATAATTTAATAATCTCAATAAAAAAATTTGTTAACATAATTAAATTTTAATTTAGCATCTTTGATTTTTAAACCATTATTAAACATTTCTAATCATTTAAGGAGCATTATAAAAATTGGATCTATTATTGACTAGTAAGAATTCAAAAATCGTTCCAAAATTAGCATATTTACTATCGAATTATATAATTCTTCCCCCATCGCAATAGAAAACGAAGATATTTCAGATGCTGGATTATTTGTTAAAAATCCATTGTTTTGCAATAAAATTTTACAGTTCTTCAACGCATTTGTGACATCATTTTTCTGATTTTCATGGAATTCCGACACTTCAGAATGATCTTCTTGTGAACTACAGCTTGCTTCTTCCATTTTTATACGATTATAAGCTGTTATAGAATGATACGCACTTGTGCGATAAAGATTGAAAACAAAAACACCACTTAACTGCACCAAGCTAAAGAAATAACCAAAGTCTGTTGTGGCGCCATCTAGTTACAATGAAATAAAACATAAATATGTTGTTAATTTAATTATTATGCTAAATTTTAATATAATTATGCTTCTTACTTTAAAAACAGAGTAGTATTATCATCGCATTGACATTAAGGCATTTCGTTATGGCAATTTATATATGATGTCTCTTTACAATCACGAATTGACACAATTGTTCAATATCGTTGCATTGATAAACCATATATGGTATACCTTTTCAAAATGATAAAAAAAAAAAAAAAAAAAAAATTCTAAATTAAAATTTAGTCGTGTTAACAAAATTTTTTGAGATTATTAAATTATAATAACAAGTATATTTATAAAAAGAAAATGAGAAAAACAGACACAGCGCGTTCCGGCATCGAACCCGGGGCCTTCGGAGCGACGAGCAGACGCCATACCAACTGAGCTACGGCCACCGCAGTTATTGCGTTACAAAGTAAGTATTTAAGTTGTGTTATAATATTAGACCCCCCATTTCTCGAGAACTAGGTAGCGTTGTATAAAATCCATTGAACCTGAGACTAAGGGGCTTCTATCCTACAACATATATAAAAACAATCGAAATCCGTGATTACCAAGCTTGGCACCCTCCTTGTTAGAGGACAACACCACAAAACACTTGGGCGAACGCTGAAGTGATCCAATGGCTTCGTAGCCGGAACACCATAAGAAGAACCAGGTCCTAGGCTAATGCCGAACCACCCATTACTGTAACCGCAACTTCCAATTATTGAGTCTTAGGGAGGGAGGAAACGACTAGTTCGTCGGTTGCGGTGAGCAGAATGAGCTTCTCGCAAACCCGAGACTTCGGAAGAAAATCAGTCCCTGACGCCTTGGCTAAGGTTGTCCCCCCCCCCCCCCAATGGCTTTCTTCCGATGAACCCTACAGTCAGAATGCAGGTGGTTCCCGATCGACTCCATTGAGAGGATCATGCACAGATAAAAGACATACACAAATGAAACAAGAACACAAAACAAAACTTAATAAATATTAGAATCAACGGAAAGTTAGATTCAGAACCACTATCGGACTCTGAAGGACATGGAAAACATCTTCAAGAACGCTAAAGAAGCGGTCCCGATCGAGATTTGTAAAGTGAAAGTTATTTAAGAAGACACCTGCTAGTCCCAACCTTGCCAGGCACAAAAAACTCTGGATACGCATAGACACGCTGGACTCCTTTCGACACAAGGTCCGACTAAGGTCTGGATGACGTCTTCAGAAGAGCCAGCGGCGAGGATCCTGGTAAGCGTCTGGTCGGAGAAGAGGTGCGGTCCCCTCCCAGAGAAGGCGGCTCGAGCCACAGATCTCGGTTCTGAAGGGCCCTCCGTGACTCAAACCACACTTGGTCAAACGGGCAACTTCTCTTTCGAACCGAAAATTGAGTGCGGCTCACAACTACTCCAGCTACAAAGGGTGTCGCAAAGGACGATTTGGAAGAAGGAACGCAAAACATCCTCCGTACGTCTACGTTCCACCGCCAGCACAGTACCGAGGGACAATGCACGCCGCTTCACGCACTGATAAGCATCACAATGGAACCCGAGCTAACCTTGTCTTACACAGTCCGTCTTCGCCTTCGATAAATTTGAAAGCTGTCCTACCACCGTTAGCTAGTCGTTGCCCTTGTGTCACCATCCTCGGCACAGAGTACCTAGGCGCGAGAGATTGGCCTACGTGGCGTCCTTTTACCGCCCAGTCATCCCGAAGTCGCCGCGGAGACATCCATCTAAGTCCCAAATTGGCTGACGTTACCTGTTCGAACTAGATGGAGCTTTGCCCCTCGGACCTCAAGAGACAACCGGTGCCGTAAACCTCCTGAAGCCAAGAACCGGCCCAAAAGAGGGGACAGCCCAGTTTCACGCTGCTAGGAAAACCCCGCCCCCAGCGCTGTCAGCTACTCGGACGTCACTTTAACACCAGCGCACCATGTTGAGGTGGTGGTTCGTCAGCTTAATCTGCCCAAGTCGTGTCGGAGAACATCTCGCAAAACCAGGCTCCCGGTCATCTTCCTCACTTAAGGGGCCGAGTTAGGACCACCTGGAGGGGCCCTCCGGCTTATGAGGTGGTAAATCAGCTATATCGATGGAGTTGAGAAATTCTCTTGAAAACTAGGACTCTCATTCAGTAAAATCTCTGACGCAGTCGTGGGGACTGTGAAGTCGTGGCTCCGGTAGACTTTTGAAACCATTTGAAATCCCTTTGATCACCATTTCAAAATATATCTACGGGCAGTTCGATTTCACCTATCGCGTTCTCTGGTTAGCTCCCCATTTTCATGTTTCAAAAGGTATGCGGAGGTTTTTTTTTTTTTTTTAAGTTTTCTCTTTGTTCAACGTGCATATTATCTTCCAATGAAATCGAATTGAAGTATTCCAGAGATCACATTTTTTGATTGATAAATATAACATTTCACTTCTTTTTGCCCGAAGTTGGGCGAGTAGACACTGGCTGAAGTCGCTTCCTAAATCAAAACCTTTCCACCAAATGGCAAATTTGAATTTCAAATAGAGCGCAACAACTGACCTATTTTGTACAGTCCGTATTTCGACAGCATTAACACTGCATCAATCAAATTACGTCATCTATGCCAAGTTTGACAGCTTTAGCGGATTTAGGTTTGATGTTTGAAATTGAATCTGATGTCAACAAATGTAGATCTTGGACTTTGAATTCCGAAGCAACGTAAAAAGTCTTTAAAAAACAGAAAAGGAAATAAATTTAAACTATGTGTGCAGCAGAAAATTTGGATTGTCATTTATAAAAATAAACGTTTTTTTTAATAAGAATACGATGATGACGGGCCTATTCTAAATTCACCCCATGCTTTATAAAAATACAAAATGATTCATCTTTCACAGTCGGTGTCAAAGCCAATAATGAGCGGCAAACAGGAGTGATTTCGACAATACTCCTAAGCTAAACTTTAAAGACTGGTCACGTGAGTAACAGGTTTGGGTAAGACGAGTCTATCATAGATAATAGCGAAGTAGGTAATGAAAAGAATCTCCTCCAGTTTTTCTTTTGTTTCAAATGAATGGGATAGATCCGCTGGTTTCGCATTTTCTAGTACAAGAACATAGAACAGACAGTGAAGAAATGACATGAGGTCAGACGAGTTAAGAGGCTACTTCACTCAGTTGAAAGATCGAAATAGCCGAAAAAAGAAAAACCGTTGCCATCTGTAAGGCGTATCCTGTGACTAAGATTGACACTTTTAAAGTCTAATGATATTTACTAAGCTTGCGATTGACAAACAGAAAGGTCATCCCACAACATAAAACAAGACACATTTTGCCTCAGGCGGATAGTAAGGGAGAGTGATACCCCACCGCGAGAAAAGTGATTAGCAAACAGGAGATAGGTTTCCAATCACACTTTCTCAGATAGCTCCGCTGGGCTCAAGTCTAAACTTTATTTTCTAACACATTCTTAAAATCAATTATATATATTTTTAAATGCACGAAATTATTTACAGATATTCAGGTGCTATTTTTTTCCCTATGAAGGCAAAACATTATTCGGAAAACGATGGCAAAGATGGTGTTTTGTATTGATTTTATACACAACAGGAAAAAGTTGTATTCGAGTAGCCATTCTTTTATAATTCAAATTATATTAAAATAAAAATGTAAAAAAAAAAAAAACGATATTCGATTCCAAAGTGATTGAGTAATAATGTCAGCAAAGATTCACGCTGTTGAGCGAGTCTCTGTTCTTTATTTTTAACACTTTCCTACATAGTTGAAAAGTGTTTATGAATTCGGTTTGTCTATCTGTCTGTCCGTGCTCTAACTCACGTAAATATACTCAGATTGTCCCGCAATTGATATATGTTATTGATGTTCACTATGGCATGTTCGGCATTGAAAATGAAGTGTGTCGCGCTTATAGTTACTTTAAAGGGACACTCAAAAGAGTTCTGTTATATTACGGTCTATAGAGGAAAATTCTTTGCGTATTATTTAAATGATGTTATACGATTTCAAATATATTGAAATTGATGTATATCACTGAGAGTTGCATTACATGGGACTTTCTTACTATAGATTGCTGTGTGCATATCATTCATTGTTCATTTACAGGGACACACAAAAGAATTCTGTTAAAGTTCTGTCTGCAATAATTGCTGGAAGTGTGTTTTCAGTTGCGGTGCGCTATTTTAAATTTAACTAAGTTTTTGTGTATTACTTGGTGTGTATAAATTCTACAGATCATACACAAAATATCTCGATCACATTTTCGTTTATTGACGGAAATTTCAGAAGGGGGATTTTAAACTGCGCTATGTGTTTACAAACTAAACAAAATTTTATCATTCTATTATATATATTCTAATACGAGGAAATCTTGTGTGTGGTTATATATATATATATATATATGCAAACTTTATTTTAAAAATGGCTCTAACGTTTTTGACGAAATTTTGTATCTTACCGTTTTGGGGCACCAGAAAACCATTGGGCTAGGTCACATGTTCGAGAATTTTTGATTAGTAGGTCACCATGGGTCAGGGTCAAGCTAATTGCATCTAAATATAACGGCTCAGACCATTTGACTGAATTTTTTATATCCTGAGACTTTCGCGCACGAGAAAACAATTGGCTTGGTCACATGTTCGGGAAAATTTGATTAGTGGATCATTTTGATCATGGTTCATGATATTTAAACTCAAAGCTAATTTTACCGAGCATAGCTCGGTCTTCCCTGCTCGTGCATTACATATACAAATCTATTTATCATATACAGGAATGCACGAAAGAATTCGAATATTTTTTTAATGTTGTTGGTAATTCCTGAAATTGGGTTTTTAAATATGTTATGCTTATTCCAATTTATTTACGTAGACATCATCTTTCATCTTATTAAACGGTAAAGATTTGTTAAAGTATATTGGAAGTATTGGAAAGTTTTATATAACCTATATCTTGATGCATGAGTTTTCGTATTTCTTTTTTTTAAAACAGCTTTAAATAATGTAATGAAACAATAGAATTAGAAATTTTATTTCCTCTTTTAAACATTCACTTCATATGAAAAAGTAATAGTTCAAACATTCTTTTTCAGATATTAATAATAATATATTTTTCATATATTCTTTTCGTATAGTTTCATTTACTGTAATTCGGAAATTACTAAGTTTTTAGTGCAGAAGTGTTTGCCACATTTTTAAGAACATTTATTATGTATGTGGATGTGTGAGCGAGCATTTGTGATGTTTGTTTGAAATGCGTAAATTTTCACTAACTTTAAGGCTCGATCCATGCAAAAATCAGTAAAATGTGTCCCGACGCAACAACCAAAGGCGGATCCAGCCCTGCAATTAGACGGGGAGACATAACTCCTTTTTTTGTTCTTTTTTTTTTGGAGGGGGGGGGGGTGATCACATCTTTTAATAAGCAACTTTTATATTAAAGGCTGGCAGTTGCCATATCCAAAATGGCTACTTTTCTGAAACTTTTAGAAAGTCATTTTCCTTAGTAAAAATATAAAATTTACACATTTTATTGAGATACCAAGAAATTGAAGAATTTCCCATTTTTTTATAAAGGCAAAGAATCATCCCTAAAATGAGCATTTTAAGACAATTTTTAAGACTTGGCAGTTACAGAAATGCCGTCATGAGGAAGCAATTGGCTGATGTGGCCTGAAATTCAGATTAAAACACCTGTTTTACAGATATTTCCCCGAAAGTTTCTTTGCCTTTATCGAAAAATGGAAAATGCTATTCAATTATATTTGTTCTGAATACGTGCACTTGTAATTAATTGTCTTGCATCTGGTATTAAAGTTGATTTCATGGATCTTTCAGAAACTGCCTAATTTGGATTTGAGTAGAGCTTCAGACAGTCGGAAAGATTCTCTTAGTTGAGCAAGGGAAAAATTTAAAAGAATTTAATATATATTTTTAAAATATTCTTTAGAAGTTTTCTTTGTTCAAGGGGGCGGTCATGAGCCCATGACCACTTCCTTGGATCAGCCATTGGCAACAATCTTTGTAAAAAGTACAGATAATTTATTCGTAGAATAATGATGATTTGAAACTATTTTTAATACTTTATGTCCCAAAATATGAATTCATGAAAATTTCATCTTCTAAAGTATTTTTCGTGAATTTTTGAAACCACGTTAGAGGATTTACATAATCATTCAATCAATTTTAGAAGGATTTTGCCAATTAAAATTAATAAACCAAAGCTAAATGTGTAGGAATTACGTGCAATATTTATATCTCCATTCAAATTTTTTAATTAAAAAAAATATTTTTAATTTATAGAATTAGGAAATATACAAATATTAGAATATAAATACAAAAAATTTTCAGAACTGAAGCTTTTAACTCACCATCTTCCAGCATCAAGAAAGCTGAAAAGATGCAAATGAAATAGAAATCATCCTTTTAAATATATTTTTGTTTTGTGCAATCAACAATGCTTTTGGAATAAGATAAAGGAAAGTATCTTTAACTCATTGTATACTGTATTACTACTAATCGATGTATTAAATGAATTTTATAACAAGTTTTTTTCAATGATACTTTAAAGTACTGTTGGGGCATAAAGTGTTAAAGAATAATATAATTATTTTTATAGTCTTTGTTTATAGTCCCTTTATTTATAGTCTTTGAAGCATGATAAACATTTTGATATTGTTGATAGATTTACAGCTACTAAAAGTGTAGCACTTCGAAATAAAAATACAATACATATATGATGGTTAAAGGTTTTTTTTTTCTACTTATTTTCTTCATTTTTGAACCTTTATTCTCCACCATGTTTTAATTTCTCTTTTAAATATCATATAACTTCAATTTGTTTTCAAAGATGTGAAGGGTTTTGGAATAGAAACATAATTTATGTTGATTTTTAGATTATTTCAATCAAATAAAAATCATATCAAAAGTGATATGTTAATGAACGGAATAAATGTAAAAAAGAATAAATAGAAATACTAATATAGAATAACAAAGAAAAAAATTTGTTCAACACTGAATTTTATTGAAAAAGTATGAAATTTCAAGCTTATCAAAAAAATTTAAAGAATCATATATACATAAAAAAAATACGCAAATTGTGATTATCAAAACTATTTTATTGATTGTTCCCATACTACACTAACGATTACACGACACAAAAGAGAATAAATACCCTGTTTATTAATGATTTCAATGATATATACATAATATAAAAAATATACGAGTGATATAAAGATACTACAAATTTTATTTGCACAATTTGCGCGCACAAAAGCATACTTACTACTCTTTTCAAAATCAAATTAGACTATTTAAAATATTATTAGTAAATTCTAAGAATTGACACTTTCTTCATATAAAAGAAATAAAACATCTTTAGACTTGCAAACAGTACTTAAAATATTGTACACTGAAAGAATTTTTGTAATTTAAAAGATTATCAAAATGTAAATATTTTTATATTAAAAATTAATTTCCTTTACAATTCTGAGATTTTCAAAACCAAAACAATAAATAAAAAGAATTAATCAGTAACTCTGTTTACATTCAAATGCATTACTTAGATTACAAAATCAAATGATATATATATATATATATATAATAAAACTTTTGTAAATAATAACCATTAAACCACATATATATATATGCATATATATATATATATATATATATATATATATATATATATATATAAAGTAGATGTCTTATTCTTTTCACATCTCAGGGTTTTTCCGATATGTTATAAGGAGCTTATATTATCATTTTTTATGCTTGACAATATTCGACGAATTAACATATGTTTACAATGAATTATTCTTATGAAACTCCTCTGATGAATCCATAAGATATTCATAGTTTTTCATTTTACACTTTCATTTTATTGTTTTTAATTTTTACAATATATTTTCCTTTGATTTTCACGTAATGTGATTTCATTTTAATCACATATATATATATATATATCCCCCCCCCCCAAACCTCCCTCATCATTTATTTTCAAAAAGAAAATAATAATAATAATACTAATAATAATAATAATAATAATAATAATAATAATAATAATAACTAGTAAATCTACAGATCGGAGGCCTCAACGTCAGCTCCACAAATCATTGTTCATTGATCTCACTAATTTTTAACATTATCTGCATAATATTGGATATCCTAAAATTCAATTTTTTAAAGTTATTTATACATTTATAAAAATGTAAAATTTATCGAAAGTTCCGGAAATTTTAAAAGTATCGCATTAAACACAATGTTATGCAATGATATGATAAACTATTTATTACTGTATTTTTATATACAGCTAATTTCGGGTACCTCGCCAATATACCCACCAAAAATCAACCTAATCGGACCCTTTTTGCGGCAGTTATCGCGGAACAGACAGACAGACAGACAAAGAGACTTTTTGGGTCTCAACAGAGAGCCTTCACTGACGTTTCGGCAATTACGTTTACAAAATAACTGAACTGTTATTATGTTATTTATAGGAAAAACATTGCTAAAACAAAACTATGCCAAAATAATCTTGATGATCAAATGCGATCTTGCGACCGCATTTGTCAAGCCCTGCACATTCATTTTTAAACACAAAAGCATAAAATTGGCAGGCCTGACTATTGAAGCGATTTGGAATAGAAATGAGTTTCCATTTTTTTTCCAAACAAAAACGAATTAAATAATATGTCATAAAGTAGTCAGTTTGGATTTGAGAAAGCCAAAAACATTTGTTACATATGGAGGAGTGAGCATTTATAACGCTTGTTTGAAATGTAGAAATTTTCACAAACTTTGAGGTGGTTCTCAAATTATCTGCTCAACAAACGCGAAACTTTCTTTTAAACATAAATTGGCAGGCCTGACTATTAAAGCGATTTGAAATCGAATACGTTTTCCATGTTTTGATAAACAAGTTACTTATTGATTTATAAGCGATTTTTGTCATCTGGCGACAGGTTTTTCTTCTTTTCCGGTCTGTCGCGTCCGGAAATCAATTAAAAACGCCGAATTCGATAGTATTTTCTGAAAGACTTTTGCCTTTACCAAAAAAAGGGAAAACGCTATTCGATTGCATAGTTTCTGAATAAGAACAAGTGCCAATTTCATGTGTTTCCGAAGAAAAATGAATTCTGAAATGTGTCAGAAAGTAAGTCCTCTGGATTTGAAAACAGCTTTAAACAAAATATACGTCTGACAAAAAATTGATTACTGACACATTTATTTAAATTCTTACATGCAAAATAAATAATGCTTTATTTATAGTAACTAATTATAAATCGCACTGAAATATGTTTTTTTTTTGTTTTGTTTTTTATCTTTGAAGTATAATTTAAAAATGTTTTATTTGTGAAAGGAGAATCACGAAATTTACCGAAAAAAAGAGAACCCGTATAATCTCATCATTTCTGAGTTTTAAATTAGTGTAACAAATTTTAATAATAAAGCTATACAATAGTTATTTTTTAGTTAATCTACCGCATAAATATTTAATATTTTCGAAAGAAACGTTAAAACTAACTCAGTAAGAGTTATGTAATAAATAATAGAAAAAAGGTATTGTAGAAAATTTAAATAAAACTGTATTTATTCGCTGGATATGTCTATTGTCTATCTATTCATTTTAATGACACTTGCCACTGTATGTTTGTTTTTTCCCGAGAAAGAGTGAATAAATGATAGTTCTAGTATTTTTGTTTAGCAAATAAACGCTTTTTCATTTTACTATTGTAGGCAATTAAAAAATATATCGGGTATTAAACTTCAGAGGTGAGAGGTGAAAAAAAATCTTTATTGATCCCAAATCAATAACTTTTTTAAAAATCTGTATGATGCCTAGTAAAACAAATAATCAGCATCTATTTACATCATTTCAAAATACCATTTTTTAAACTTTCTTCTCTGCTCTTAAAATGAAATTTGCAGCTTTAGAAGTTGCATACTGATAGCCAAAGGCAAAATTTCACACATTAGGTGGTCTTTCTTATCGCTCAATGAAGATTTTTCCCGTTTGACTTCCCGTTGAGTTCCCGGAAAGAAAGGGAGGTAACTTGTTTGGGGCGGTCATTTTACTGTTTTCGGCTGTTTTAAAAAAGGCAGTACAATTTTTTAAGGATTGTAGCATCGATTAAATTTTTTTTTTTAATCGAAATAAAAAGCATTTTTGGAAAGCTAAATAATCAGGCTACGATTGTGTCTTTACCAAATTTTAAAATGTCAAACAGATTTTTCGCGATAAGACACTAAACATGAATCTTCAAAATAACGCACTTATATCACATTAAAAAAAAATAATAAAATAAAATTTGAAAGGAGCATGCATAATTTAAATGTACAGGTTTTGAAAGCTACAAAAATTACTAAATTCGAGCAAAATGCGAAAAGATGACACTTCTAAATTTCTCCCATTGAAATAACATTAGCTGCTCTGTCTGGGAGAGCCAGTGAAGTAGCCCCTTAAGCGAAACCTGAAGTTTTTATCTCCTCCTAATCCAATGCTTCCCTCCCTTCTGAATGGTTTATTTTTTTGGCAGCATGCCAAGGTTCGTCTTTTAAGAATGGTCAAGCAGTAATGTGGTATGTTTGGCAGAAAAATTATCTTCGTTTCAATTCTCTTGGCTAATTTTGCGACAAACACTAGATGGAAAATTAGCAGCAGTTTTAAAATCCAGAAAATTTTCGTAAACTATGCCAGTTGTAGAGGACCAAGGTTAGGAAAATGTCTTCAAAATGTAAAGAAATAGGATTAAAAATATGATTGTTTCATTTAAAGAACTTTTGTATGTAGTGAACAATTTATTATTGCAGCATATCAACATTGTAAGGTAAAGTTTCATAAGCGGGTGGGTCTCCATGGCATCAAACGATAGCGATGTTGGCAACAATATGGTAGTGGGTTTAAACGTAGCAAGACTATGAGAACAGCTTAACAGCTTTTTATCAAGAAATGTTAGCACCTTTATAAAATGTTTATGAAAATATTTAAATTCCCCATATTAATTAATGTTACCAAAAATAAACTATACAAAAAATATTTGAAACAAATAAACGAAAGCGATGGTTTTTTTTTTTTTTTTTTTTTTTTTTTTTTTCATGTCTTTCATTAAATTGTCAAATAACTTATCAAAGTCTATATTGCAGATATAACTTAAAAATTAGATATTTTATTTTTAACTTTTATAATATTATTATTCAAAAAACAAACCAGGTTGCAACAAGTAAATTAGATTTGCGTCCGCTCAAAAAAAAAAAAAAAAAAAAAAAAAAAAAACACTAACTCCATTTGGCGGCATATTTTTTTATTTAAGATTATAATAGGCAGTTTTTCAGAAGCATGGTTAGTAATAATTTTATTTGCGTTTAACAGAATACTATTAATCACACAAATACTGTATCTTCAAAATGTAAGCTCAATGGCATTTAGTTCCATTGTGAACGAGAGTTCGTTAGCAGCATGTGCAATGCTAAGTTTGTTTTAATCTTTCCAAATTAACTTTGCTGAAATCAATATTTATCGGAACATTTTCTCGTATTCGAACCAGTAACATAAATCTTGTTTTAAATGTAAACCAGGGAATCCATCCCGGGCTTCCCGTGTTACAAAACGTTCTACCCGGTAAAAATAGCTAAATTTTTATGTTAAGCTTTAAAATTAATCTTTATAGACGTCTTTGAATCGGTGTACAGAACACAGGTGATTTTTTTAAAGACTCTAATAGATTTTTAACCGTTAGTATATTCCTAGATTGTCCACCAATACACCAAAAAGCATTTTCTGTACTTTCTTTGTACAGAAAATACTTTGTAAATGCATGCCAGCATTTAATCGCGAAGAATTACTCCATTTATAACAAACATTTTGATTTTGATAATTTCAGTATTTAAGGTTATATTTAGATTACATGTCTGTTAAATTCGTGTTTTATTTACTTATTTGTGAAATTTCAATTTCATTCGGCAATTTAGTTACGGAATATTAGACGGAAACAAACAAATGCTGAATTAGTTAACATTGTTTTAAGTGCAAAAATGTTAATCTTCCGCAATCGTAATGAACGTTTATTTTTGAGATGATTTAAAAATACGTAAAAAATTATTTTAAAAATTCATAGAAAACAGTGGTATGAGAAATAATTTTCAAAGAAATTGTATTCGAAAGTACACATTTTTAAATCTATTCGATATTTGACGGTGTAAAAATTGAAATTACGCGATGTTTAGAAGTTACAAAATTTTAGATAAAAATAAATTGTTTACTCAGATCATTTCCTTTGTCTATATGACGTAAGCTTTACGTAGGGACATGTTTTTTCTTTATAATATAGATTGCATTAGAGCTGAAACGACATCAGAAAAATCTAAGTGTTCGAAGATCATCCGAAGGATAATCTTGTCTATGGTAATACTAAACAAGCGATCTGCCTGGGCGCTCAAAACTACGGAAGACTGACCCAAAGTTTGGCCTACATTATATCTCCCATAGAGTAGAAATATTCCGTAATCGTAATGCTGATCAATGAAAAGTACTAATTGCAAGAATTTCCCTTACAGACGATTAACGACAAAAAAATGCTAAAACCTATCAAATCGCAAGTTTTCGAAATCGAGACCTAGTTAAATGGTTTTATCGTGCTCGAATTAGCATATAAGGCTTATGTGATGAAAATTGTCCAGACCATTTTCGATGTATAGCAGCAAATTTAGTACTGTGTTCGTTCTAACCTGATAAAACGAATTTTACCGAATTCGCGATCTAGCTAGACTGTTTTCTTCTGCTCGATTTAGAATAGGGAGTACTTTTCCTGAAAATTGTTTCGCAATCGTGTTGATGATCAATGACCAAAGTCAGCGAGAATTCCGATTACGGAAGATTAATTATAAAAAAGTTCAGACCTAGTTAGATAGTTATCTCGTATTCGAATAAAGCTTATTTCATGAAAATCTTCGGTAGTGATTTCGTTTTATAGCATAATTTTCAGTACTGAGTTTGTTTTAACCTTATCAAACGAATTTTTTCCGAATTATGGGGCTAGCCAGATCGTTTTCTAGTGTTCGAAGTAGTATATAGATGGTTATCTCGTATTCGAATAAAGCTTATATCATGAAAATCTTCGCAGCTGCTTTCGTTTTATAGCATCATTTTCAATACCGAGTTTGTTTTACCTTGTCAAAACGAATTTTACCGAATTATGGGGCTAAATAGATCGTTTTCTCGTGCTCGAATTAATATAGGAGCAAGTTTTGTGAAATTCATTAGAGCCGTTTTCGATGCATAGCAGCGTTTTCAGTGCGTCAGCTGTTAAATCGATATGCACTAGTGATAGGCGATTTCGATAATTTTTATCGATTGATTCGATACTATGTTCGAAAATGACTCGATTTTATAGATACTATCAATTTTTTATCCATGTCTATAGTCAATAAATTGTTATTCTTAACCGACATAAAATCCGATTTTATGAAGAATCACCACAAAAAAATTAAGATTAGTTTTGCTGTTAGAAAACTTTTGCTGTAATGTGTCTAATTTTGTATTAACTCTTTCTCATCAGCTTTTGAAACATTAGAGATCTTATTTTTTTAACCCTTTCCGGCACAGTGGTCCCACTCCGGGCACACATAATTTTAATTCCAAACTTGCATTCGGCACCAAGAATATTTTAATAAAATTTTGCTTTTACAATGAAAGATTAAAATAAGGAGTTCTTATTTTCTAAAAAAGTCGTTTGTAAATTCCAGTTTGAGTCAGTAATTTCGCATTTCACGAACAGAATTTGTCTGTGCCGGAAAGGGTTAAGGTTTCAAGAAGAGCCGAAGGTAGCCAAAAAGCTTAAGGGAAGCTTCATTCACTGAAATCCCGCAAAAATGGAAGCCGAAGACAATATAAAAGCCAATACAGGAAATTGCAGAATTCCTTGGCGGAGAAAACCAGAAATAAAATGGTGTGTGAGGGGAAGGCATAACAAGACGTATTCTCCAAGTTGTATGAGGATCGGACACATAGAACCTCAGGTATCGAATAAAGAAAAAATGAACACTATGCAGCAGAAAATACAGAAAATTGCACCCTGTAACGGAGAGAACCAGAACTTAAATGGTGGTGATTGTGGAGGTAAAAAACCAATACGACTAAGTTGTGTGAGAATCAAACCCATAGAACTCGAGATATTGAATAAAGAATAAATGTACATTAGAGATCCTCTCAATAAGTATCGTTCATTTTTACTTTTCTTCACATCGCCATTGCGGTCGATTCGATGCTTCGATACTGGTAGAATTGCTTATTTTTTTATCGTTGAAATCGTCTCTGCGGTCGATACCTCGATACGGGTAGAATCGCTGATTTATATTTTCGTTCAAATCGCCACTGCTGTCGACACCTCGATTTTCTTTCACGTCGTCATTGCAGATTGATCTATCCCCGTCAGGGGCTAACGGGGATGCATCGATATTCCTGGCAATAATTTCATAGCAATATTTATATTTATTCTTTCGATTTTACTATTTTAGCGGTAGAGGTGCTGTCAAATTTCTTATAATAGCCTTTTTCTTTCCAGGCTAAATTGTTATATTTTAGTTTACAGACTAGTTATTTGGATTACTAGTTTATTAAGTTGTATTTTTCAAGTTCGATCCCTCATCCCCCCCCTCCCTCAAATCATAACTTTCTTAATTATGGTCCGACTTGAACGGGACCTTTTTGGACATTTTCCCCAAGTCATTTGGTTACTTACTAAACACTGATATTATTTCTGCAGCTCTTGGTGACCACTATTTATGAAATTTTCTTATTTATATTTCAAACATTCCATCCTTGGATTAGAGCCATGTTACTCAGGTTCTCGTTAGTTAAGTTGTATCTCACATGTTTGTCTCCTCTCCCTTTCCCTAACCTCTCCCCCTAAATCATATTGTTTTTAATTATGATCCGATATAAATGGGACCTTTTTTGACATTCTTTCCAAGTAATTTGTTTCCCGACTAAACACTGATATTATTTCTGCAACTTTTGGTAGCCACCATTTAAGGAAAATAATCAACATTTTCGGATTTTTTATAGTCTAAAAAATCCATTCTTAGTTTAGACCCACGTTACTCAGGGTTCTCGTTAGTTAAGTTGTACAGTGGTGGCTAAAATTGTGGACACCTTTTAGGAAAAATGCTTTTTTGAAGTTTGATGGATTATAACACCAAATATTTCTTATTAATACCATAACAGCTATATACCACTGGAAAGATAATTTAATCAAGAATTTTATGCAGTACAGTTTGTTAATTATAATTATTTTATGAAACATTATAGCCCAATAATAAGAAAAGGGCATTAAAAACTGCTTGGGTTGATGTGAAAAGTACTTTTTTTTTTTCATGAATGTAGTCAATTCATATGAATGTTTGGAGTGACAGACAGATTCCATTTTATTTGTTAATGTGCCAATCAAATCTAGGGTAAGATTTTTAAAAATATTTTGGTACTTATAGAAGGACTTTTATCACTATTTTTTATGATTGCTATCAAGTTGCTAAAGTTCTTTGCCACCTTCAATTTTTGTGCTAGTAAAGCATAAGAAAGGTAAGAAAGCATCATAAAGAGTTGATTAGTTACCTAGAAATCAATGTATAACAATATTTTTAAATATGAAAAGCTATGGTTATGAAGCAATTGGAAGTAAATTAACAAAGGGATGTCTAAGTCACGCAACACAGGACTGGTAAACGCAGTAGCGTAGCTACATTTTTTGGCGCCCGTGGCAGGAAGACATTTAGCCTAATAAAAGAACTAACCACATTTGTCCTTAAGATGAAAAAAAAGCCCTTCCGGTTTGTACGGGGAGGGAAAATGTAGCTAGCCTCTTCCTTGTTTTTAAGAATTCAGTTAATTTTGCTCAAACACACGAAGCTAAAATTCGTGGAACCCATAGAGGATTGTAGATGATTCCTAGTTTTCGTCAGTACTGAATTTGAATGGGAATTTCGAAAAATTAGTCAGCTATCGCCAAGTTGCATGAGAATAACAACAGTGAAAGTAAATTTGTGAGAAATCTCGTTTGCTAAAACTCATAAATTAAACCCGATTATGTACAAAAAGCCTTATGCCCCGTTTCATTTACGCTTTGTGGAATTCCTAAGGAGTTCCATATGTTCTAAATGACAAAAATTCCGCAATTATTTTTCAATTGACTCGCTGTGTTTCTTTTCTTCTTTGGACAATCCTTAAAGTGCATTTCATAAAATTAAAAAATAGAATTTTCAGCAATATTCATAGTTATAATAAAGTCGTTTTTATTGTAATTTTAAAATTTGCCATGACATTTTAACTAATTAACTTTTTGAAAATCTGATCCTTACAGTTATAGAGTACATTTGTATGGAAAGTATGAAAAAAAATGTTGCGAAAAGTTAAAAACTGTAGAATAGGTACACTGGGAAAGTGTGGTTTTAAAGTTTTTAGTTAAATATTTTTAACACAAGATTAATTTTATGACAATAGTTGCCCGTTTTTGCTTGATAAATCATAAAACTTTCATAAAATCATTTAATAATATCAATAAAAACTGCATCTTAAAAATTTACAGCGTTGCATTCTGTTTTAAAATTTTAATTATTGTAAAATTTTTACTTTGATTAGCCCAAAGAGAAAGAGAGATATATATCGTTGTCCATTCAGATGAAATTTCGTTATTTTCTGTCTATTTTGCTTTCTTTTAATCAGGATGGTTAAGCATGATTTGAAAAACATTCTAAAAAACTATTTTCAAACTTTAAGAGCTTGTGGATGAAAAGTAGCGGCGTAACCTTTCATTGCAGTCATGCAATTAATTTTGATTTTTAAGATAACCATGGAATGTTTATAAAAGTGTGATTTAAAAAATATATTTGTTTACTTTTATTAATAATAATTAATTTTTATTAAAAGATTGATTACTCGTGAAAACAACAAGGTCTGTCGCTCAGATAACAGATGTAAAATATCTACCTTTCAAATATAAAATGCACACTTCCTCTTTAAGGGGATTAGGTACTCTACTTTTCAAAAAATAACAAAAAAATATAAATTTTCCAATTTTTTGTTTAGAAATGTATTTAGACATTCCTAGTATATTCTAGCTAAGTTACCTTAAAGATCCAATGTTTATAAATATAGGAAGAGGTTTCTACTACATCCATTTCCCTTTAAATTAATTTTCTCTCAGTTAGAGGTTTTAGACATTTTGCTACTTTTAAAATCATTAAAAAACACTATTTGAAAAAATGCACTAATTACACTATTTTTTAAATACAATAGATAAAAATGTTTTTTAATAAAAACACTGACAAAATATTGATCGGTCTTTTTTTACTTCTTCATGCTATTTAATTTTCTGCAATTTTCAATGTTTGTTTTGCTTGTTTAAGACTAAATGAGCATTTAAATTATCTTTGGAGACTGCATGCCTTAATAATACTTGCGAAAGATATTTTAAATGGTCAAAATCTTCTAAAGATCACACAACTTTACTTCCATTTAACAGTAAACAAGTCCAAGAGAATAATTTTGATTTCCACACAGCCATTTGTAGTGTTCATACTAGGAAGACTGAAAAGTCTTGCTTCGATTTTCATACGTTTTAAGAAGAGAAAAATTGGGGGCAGGTCGCCCACATTTTATTATCTGGCTTTTCTCAGTGCCAATTCGACGGAAAAATAGAATTTCCAATTAAGCTGAAATAATATCTTTACTTACAGTTCCTCCAGCTAAATCAATTTTGCACTGGTTCACAGAAGCACTCATTACACGAAAATAATTCTATGGGATGCTAAGAACACAAAAATCAGCGTGAAAACTTATAGAAAAATAAAGAAATGCTCTTTTGATATTAGAAATGTTACGCCAGCAGGGCCCTTTGTTTTATAAACTGGAGGCAAAAGAGTGAGGGGCCTCCATCTGCGATTGGCACTTATGAATTTTTCCACTAAAGGTTTGTACGGGCCCGGTCCTGGCCCGATGCCTGAGTCCATTCCAGCCCGCATTCCGGGCTCGGCCAATTTTCATTCACGAGACTCCGGCCGGACCGAGCCTAGTCTTTACTCTTTCCGGGCCATACCAGACTATTTTTTCCGGATCTAGCTAGGCCTGGACTTCGTTCTTCTTAGAGTTCTGCACGGGTCGAAATTTTCAGGCAAGTGCAAAAATCAGTAAAATGAGGCCGGGCAAATAATTATTGCAAAAGATGCATAATTTTTAAATGGCCGTTATTCTACAATTTAAATTATTTTTAAAGAGTAGTATATACATTTCTAGTTTAAAAAAAATTTAAAGTACAGTAAAACCGGTGAAATAGAACCTGCCTATGATGAAAACCTGTCGTAAACGGAAAATTTTCTTGATCATTGCAAAAATAATATAATACATTATTATATTATGTCTTGTACGTGTATTGTGTGGTACTATTGTGTGGTAAAAATAATTAATCATAATAATCACTCAAGCGTGCTGGTTGGGAGAGCATAATAATATATAGAAATCAACATTCTTGAATGAAATCTGGTAATTCATGATTTTTGAAGGAATTGGAGAAATGCAGTAAATATCATTTCTTGTTACGAGATTCTGGTGTATTTCAGGTAAAATAATACTAACGGTTTGTCTTTTTCTCGGTTTAATATACGAACACATAACACGCAGACAGACACATCAAACACTAAAAAGATATTAAACAGTAAATAAACATATTCGAGAAAATTTTAAAATCTAATTCTGGAAGCCGCATTTTGCTTCCTTTAGATCCGAGCACCTCATGATACTGAAATTAATTCTATTGTGTCACAGAGGGGACTCCCCGGTAGACAGACAGTCGGCCCCAATCTCCGCCGCTCACGTGATTTGCAACACACTGCCCCACCATGAACATAGGGGTGTTCATCACTAAACATATATATATAACAATACAAATTAAATGAAATACAATCATTAAATAATAATACAAGTTATACAAATTAAATCAAATACAAACATAGAATAATAATAAAATTATACATACTTCAAGGGTAATTTAAAAAAAGAGAGAGTTCAACACTGATTCAACTAAATAAAGGAATAAGAAAATTTATATTAGAGTTCAATAATTAAAGTTCAAATTTTGTCTCAGTCCATTATAGTTCAAGATTGAAAAGCAGTTGTACAGGTCTGTTCAATATGGACTTTTCAGTCTTAATTTTACAGGCTCTCACCTTGCCATCTCTTCCAGGAAATATTTCTATAATTTTACCTAAACTCCAGAAATTTCTGGGTAATTTATCATCTTTAATTAAAACAACATCATTTATTTTAAATTGGGGAAGATTGGTTTTATTTAAACTTTGGTGGGCTGACCTCAAATTTAATAAGTATTCATTCTTCCATCTAGACCAAAACAGCCGCATCAATTTTTCCCGATAGTTAAAGGCTTTAAGCAATTCTTTCCTAGAAGAGAAATTAGAGTCAAGGTGAAGCCGTACGGGGGGGAGAGAAGATATTCTTCTCCCTATTAAAAAATGGGCAGGAGTTAATGGTAGGGGGTCCTGCCTTTCATCACTTATGTATGTCATGGGTCTGGAGTTCACCATTCCTTCAACCTCAATAAGTACTGTATGCAACTCATTAAGGGTCAGAGAAGATCTACCCAATGTCTTTCGCAGCGCAGTTTTTACAGACCTTACCATTCTTTCATAAAATCCGCCCCACCAGGCGGCCCTTTCCACTATATACTTCCATTTTATGTTATTGGAAGCAAAAAATTCTTTCACCTCTGGATGAGTCACTATAGTCCATAGTCTCTTAAGTTCTATTTCAGCGCGTTTAAATGTTCGTGCGTTATCGGAATAAATAACGGAGCATAATCCACGACGAGCGATGAACCGTCTAAAGGCAAGTAAGAATGTTTGTGTTGACAAATTGTCAACAAGTTCCAGGTGGATATTTCTTGTTACAGCACACGTTATTAGCAATATATACTGTTTGCTGTCAGAATCTTTGACAAATAAAGGTCCTGCAAAATCGACTCCTATTACGCTATATGGAGTTGACTGTTCGACACGATCAGATGGCAATGGAGCTATCGTCTGGTCTCCTGGAATTGATGAAAACCTTTTGCAAATAATGCATTTTTTCAGTTGATTTTTTATTGTTTGTCTAGCCTTTAGTAACCAGAATTTTTCTCTCACTTGTACGAGGATGTGAGAAACCGCTGAATGAAATACTCTAACATGAGCATCCCAAATTATCAATTCGGAAAACTTCGTTTTGGACGGAAGAATTATCGGGTGTTTTTCATCCGTTGAAAAATCAGCCTTCCCAAGTCGACCAGAGACACGCAGGACGCCTTCGGAATCAAGGAATGGGTTCAAACAAAGCAAGTGCGAGTCTTTTGGAAGAGGTTTGGCATTTTCTAAACACTGTATTTCATTAGAAAAAAATTCACTTTGAACTAGCCTTATCGAATACAGCTCTGCTTCTCGAAGATTTTCTGGTGTAAGTGCACAGACTTTCTCGTGATTGCCCTTTAGCAATTTTATAAAATATATCACGTAAGCAGTGACTCTTAACAATTTTTTTAGGCTACTAAATTTTTCTATATCAATTATTTTTTCATTAACAATGATTGAATTAACTATTATTTCGCCTTTGCATTCATTTTTAATTTCTGGAATGAATGATTTGATTTTTAGCTTATTTTCTTTCGGCCAATCAATTTCGGGATTAATAAGCCACTCAGGACCATACCACCAGCGTCTTGAATTTATTAGCTCTTTGGAAGAGAGCCCCCTAGTAAGCATGTCTGCCGGGTTATCCTTGCTATTAACATGCCGCCAAGAACTAGGATCGGTCATTTCCTGAATTTCCGCTACGCGGTTTGCGACATGCGGTTTCCACTTGGCGGCCGATCCCTTAATCCAGCGCAAAACTATAGTAGAATCGGACCACAAAATTATATTTTCAATATAACTGAAAAGATGTTTAATATGGTTGGCAATTCTGGCAGCTGTTAAAGCTCCTAAGAGCTCCAATCGCGGTAAACTAACTTTTTTTAAAGGAGCAACTCGCGATTTTGAAATTATATAGCAAGTATTAAAATAGCCTTCTGATGTCCTGTATCTAAAGTAGGCTACAGCTCCGTAGGATTTTAACGAGGCATCAGAAAACACATGAACTTGAACTTTGTTTACTGTTACATCTGAATCAAAATAATATCTAGGTATTTTCATATTTTCTAGTAGTTTTGTTTCTTTATACCACGTTTGATATTTATTTACAATTTCTTCGGAAAATGTGTCATCCCAGTCAAGACCAGATTCCCACAATTCCTGCAAGAGGAGCTTAATTCTAATCATAAAGGGATTGAGGAATCCGATAGGATCAAATATTTTAGCAGCAGTGTGGAGAACGTGTCTTTTGGTGAATTTTAAATCACCGTTTGACGCTAAAGATGTCAAATCTATGGACAGAAAGTCCTCCTTATTGTTCCAATTTATTCCTAGTATTTTAAGGTTTGATTGTTTTTCTTCTATTTCAATTACAGGGTCGGCATTCTTCCACTGTTCCTTTAATTCTACAGAATTGGAGTTAAATTTCCGTAACTTCATATTCGCGTCTTTAAAAATTGAAACTGCACAAGATGACAGCTTAAAAGCTTCTGGTACCGTAGATGCTCCGTGAATCAAGTCATCTACGTATAAATAATTATCTAACATGTGGTATGCGATGGGATTGGCCTCCTTATAATTTTTAATGTGTTTTTTTAGAGTTGAAGCTAACACGTAGGGGGAACTGGTGAGGCCAAAACAATGTCGATTAAAATGATATAAGGTTGGTGGTTTATTTATGTCGCAGTCATCAAAATATAAAAAACATAAATAATCTCTGTCACTCCTCGATACCTCTATTTGCAGGAAGGCTCGGGCCAAATCCCCACAAAAAGCAATTTTATGCCGCCTGAAATTTAGTATAACATCTACGAGATTAGGATTTAAATTTTCCCCTGAGAAAAGACATTCATTTAAACTTTTGTTACTACCCTGTCGACTGCTCGCATCATAAACAATTCTAGTTTTAGAGCTAGAAGATTTTTCCCTAAAAACCGCTCTATGAGGCATTACATAATTTACAGAACAATTATCATTACACTTTTGAATAATTCCCTCATTCAGTTGTTCCTTCATAATTTCATTATATCTTAAAAATAAAGATTGATCATCTTTTAACCGTCTTTCCAAAACTGCAAATCTTTTTTCCGCGACTTGGTAATTGTTACATAAATTTTGTCTATCCGTATCGCATCGCCACAAAAGTGGTGCTACATACCTACCATTTTCGAAACATATTTTCTTCTCGAATTTATTTATGACCTCAAAATGTTCATCATCTTGTTTATCTTTTTGATTAAATAGAAACGATTCCATTTCCCATAAGTTTCTTAAGTCATTATCTATTGACGAGCATATTATTTTTAAACAGGAAGTACTCTGTAATTTAGCGCCATAAATTCTACCTACTAAAGTTTTTCCAAATATCGTTGGTTGAATAAACAACGATTGATTTATTTTTTTAACTTCTCCAATTATCGTTGAAAACATATAATCAGCACCTAAAAGAATTTGGATGGGTTTTGCATGAATAAATGTGTCAGCAAATTCATTTTCATTAAGACCGAGTTTATTTATTAACTGAGAATCAACTGAGGCGATAATTTTCGCTCCGCTGATGACCTCTGACACAAGCGCTTCAATTTGTATGTCAGCGTAGGGGGGAACGCGACTGCGTACTGTAATATTCACAACATCGAACTCTTGTTCTATGGCTTTGCGGTTTCCGAACGTATAAACTAGAAGCCTTTCCTTTTTCATAGGTTTTAATTTCAAAGCTGTCGCTAGACTTTTTGTAAGGAACGTTCTAGAAGAGGCCGAGTCATATAAAAGCCTCGTATATAAGGTTTTAGAGATACCTAGCACCTGTACACAAGCAGTTTGTAATAATGTTGAATATTTTTCGGAGGAATTTTGAGTCTTAATAACTGACGATAATACAGTTTGGTTTTCGAGAATTCGGGAAGATTCGGGTGTTTCCGCATTCTCAACGGGACGATTTTTATCTTTCTTAGTGGGGCAAAATAAATAATTATGCTGATAACTTTGGCATAATTCGCAAGGTTGAATTTTTACTTTACAAGAAGATAATAGGTGGTTTTTATTCAAACATCGATAACACCTCCCACTTCTTTTTAACTTATAACGTTTTTGTTCGTCCGAGATTTCCTTATATTTTAGACTATAATGATTTGAATTGCAAAATATGCAAACATTTTTTACAACCGTGTTAAGCGCGACTGAAGTGGGAACATTACTTTTTAATCTAGTCGGATTTTTTCTTTCCCATCGAGATGTTTCATTATTTTTTAAGGAAATTCCTGACACCGCGTTAGCCGCTTCTCGTGATTCTATTTCAAACTTTATAAAATTCATTAATTCATTGACGTCACCAGATTTATCAACATTTTTTTTTCTTTTAAATTCTACAACCAAATTATGGGGTAATTGCCTTAAAATTATTGGAATAAGTAAATATCCGAAATTATCTGAAGCCACCCCCATCGCTTGTAAATTTCTAATGCTAACTTCACATTCATCGTACAATTCTCGTAACGATCTGGTATTTGAAGCAGACTTTACAGGCTCAATTTCTAATAGTTTATTTATAAACCCACTAATCAAATATTCTGTTTTTCCATATCTGTTTTCTAGTAAATCTAGAGACGATTTATAATTTTGTTCATTTAGAGCAAATCCTGAAATCGTTTTATAAGCTTCTCCTGACAGAAACGATTTCAAATATATGAATTTTTCAATGCTACTCAAGTTTTCATTAGAATCTATAGTACTTTTAAAACTATTCATAAACTCAAGAAATGTGTTAGGATCAACTTTAAATATTGGTATAGTTATCTTGGGTAAATTTATTGTAGGTGATCGTGTATTAGGATACGGAATTGTACTGGCATTTGTACTGGCATTTGATGCAGTACTTGTATTGCTCAGTTCAGCGTTAGCTTTAAACTTTTTTAATTTTCCTTTAATTTTAAATTTTGCTTCATTAATGGTATCGTCATACTCAATACTGTTTTGAATTTCTGCCTCAAAAAGAGTAGTATCAGATATTAACTCTTCAATTTTAGGATTTATTAACTTTAATTCATCTTGTTTTTCAATTAAATTGTTCAAATATTCCGAGAGTGTCTCAAAATCATTTTCACTTTCTAAATCTACACTTTCCATAAATGTTTCAATTTTTGTAATAAATTTCGTACAGGCAGTTTTAATTACCTTGCGCTTTGATTTTAATTTTTCGAGATTCATTTTTAAAAACAAATAAAAGGTACAGTACCTGATTTTGCCGGGATATAATCTTAATCCAGTAAGTCGTCTTCGAAAATGTTGAACTTAATCTTGATGATAATCACTAATCACTTGGAGCAACATTATCATGAACTTTAATATTAAAGCTCCCGGGTTTGTTGTCACCATAAAAATAATTAATCATAATAATCACTCAAGCGTGCTGGTTGGGAGAGCATAATAATATATAGAAATCAACATTCTTGAATGAAATCTGGTAATTCATGATTTTTGAAGGAATTGGAGAAATGCAGTAAATATCATTTCTTGTTACGAGATTCTGGTGTATTTCAGGTAAAATAATACTAACGATTTGTCTTTTTCTCGGTTTAATATACGAACACATAACACGCAGACAGACACATCAAACACTAAAAAGATATTAAACAGTAAATAAACATATTCGAGAAAATTTTAAAATCTAATTCTGGAAGCCGCATTTTGCTTCCTTTAGATCCGAGCACCTCATGATACTGAAATTAATTCTATTGTGTCACAGAGGGGACTCCCCGGTAGACAGACAGTCGGCGCCAATCTCCGCCGCTCACGTGATTTGCAACATGTGGTGTTGTGACGTCTATTGTGCGGTACATCGTCAGCTAAGAATGAAACCTATTTAAAATGGATTTTTCTTCTCTTACTGAATCTTTATACATATGTAATTGTATAAGTCATTTTTTTTTAATCAGTGTTTATGTACGTAATTGTCTGAGTGGTCATATTAATAATGTTGATCTTTTTCATTCCATGTATTTCAAATATAATCTGAAAATAAAATCTATGCATAAGTAAGCGTTCTTTTTGAATAATTTTAATTTTAAGATAATGTTGCTTTAGAAATATCGGAAAGTTTTGTAGAAATTCAGTCGCACCGGTCAGAGCTCGGGTCGAGGTTTTATTGCCAGAAACAAAATTGTACGGTTCGGGCCGGTGCCGGGCCTTGTAATTTCGGCCCGTGAAGACCTTTATTCGCTTCTCTCTCCTTCATTCGCCGAATTTTTTCGAAGCATACACACACATAAACCAAAAAAAGTCAACAATCCTTATTTAATGTCGAAATATGCGAGAAATTTCGTTTAAAGCGTCTCTCAATTTTGCGCTCCCCCCCCCCCCTTGTATTTAATCAATTTTCACCTCTTTTCAACGTAATCGTGTAAGGTACAAAGTTTGTTGAGTCACCCCTAGAAACATTTACGGGATCTTTTTCTTTAATTATTTGAATATAATAAAATATTTTACTAAACAAAACATTCACACTCCACAGAACAAAGAAATAAAAGCTAACAATTTTTACTTATTGTCAAATATATGAGAAAATTTTGGTTAAAAACCTCCTTCAATATTGCGCCCCTTGGTAGCAGCGCCCGGGGTGGCCGCTCCCTTGCCCCCCCCCCTTAGCTACGCTACTGGGTAAACGCAGAAAAGGTGCAGGAGAGCAATTTGTGGTAGAAGAGTAAGTTCCCTGTGTATAGGTCACGGAAAATAATCATCTCGGTGTATGCAACATGAAATGGTGCACTGCAATGGGGAACTGAATCAAAGTACAGTTCTGTAGACAGTGCAGCATTTTGGTCTAAATGCTAGAATATCATGGGGGGGGGGCGGGAATTATAAATCAAATAAAAATTGAAAATATTAAACTGAGCTAAAAGTCATGTTTACCAGACAGAGAACTAGTAGGGTCATGTTATTTGGAGTGTTAAAATGTTTTTTTTTTTTTTTTTTTTATGGAATTCTAGAATTTAGACCAAAATACTGCACTCTGCACAGAACTGTGCTTTGATTCAGCTCTCCATTGCGGTGTACCATTTCATGTTGCATACACCGAGATGATTGTTTTCAGTGATCTATACACAGGGACCTTACACTTCTACCGCTAATTGCTCTTCTTTAACTTTTTCTACCTTTATCAGTCTTGTTGTTGACTTAGACATCCCTTTGTTAATTTATTTCCAATTTCTTCATAACCATAGCTTTCTACACTTAAAAATATTGTTATACATTGATTTCTGAGTAACTAATCAACTCTTTATGATGTTTGCATAATTTTATTATGCTTTATTAGCTCAAAAATTGAAAGATGGCAAAGAACTTTAGCAACTTGGAAGCAATCATAAAAAATAGTGATAAAAGTCCGCCTATAAGTACCAAAATATGACATATTTTTTTTAAATCCTACCCTAACTTTGATTGACACATTACCAAATAAAATGGAATCTGTCTGTCACTCCAAACATTTATATGCATTGGCTACATTCAGGAAAAGGAAAAATAATTATCATCAACCTAACCAGGTTTTACAGCCTTTTTCTTATTATTGGGCTATAACGTTTCATAAAACAAGTTGGAAATTGTACGTCAAACGTTACAAACGAGGTGCGTTCGTACGCACGTTTTAGAATTAAATTCATGATATCCCGTGCGTAGAACGGGTTAAACAGCTAGTTATGTATATATTTTATGACACTGTTCATACAAATATCTTAACTACTTATATAAATATTCAGATATATATGTATCAGCTAGTTATATAAATATTCAGATCTTGATGATTTTTAACACTTTCCAACCTAGTTGAAAAGTGTTTATGACTTCGGTTTGTCTGGCCGTCTGGCCGTCTGGCCGTCTGCCGTCTGCCGTCTGTCCGTGCTCTAACTCCCGTAAATATGCTCGGATTGCTCTGCAATTTTTATATGTTATAGTCGTTATCTATAGCATGTTCCCTATTTCAACGGAAGTGTGTAGCACTTATAGTTTTTTTACAGGGGCACTCAAAAGAATTCCATTACATTGCGGTCTATGCGGGAAAATCATTTGCGGATTATTTAAATAATGTTTCACTATTTTGAACGCATTGAAATTTATATATATCACGAAGGTGCATTAGAAGAAGCTTAACATGGAATAGGGTGTGCATAGCACTTATACTTACTGTACAGGGACAGTCAAAAGAATTCCGTTACATTACGTCTATGGAGAAAAATCGTCTGCAGTTTATTTAAATAATGTTTCCCTATTTAAAACGCATTGAAATTTATATGAGGTGCATTACAAGAGGCTTACTACAGAATATCGTGTGTATAGCAGTTATCGTTCATTTACAGGGACACACAAAAGAATTCTCTACTGTCTGTTAACAATAATTCCTCGAAGTGCGTTTTAAGTTACTGAAAGCGATTTTAATTTTAACTCCCTTTTTGTCTATTAAGTGGTGTGTAAAAATTCTGTAGATCCTATACAGGGAAGCACAAAAGTTCGCGAACACATTTCCGTATTATTTAACTCCAGACAGAGAATTTTAAACTGTGCTACGCATTTCCTAACTGAACTAAAATTTATTATCCTATGTAGTATATATACAAATCTATAGATCCTATACAGGGCTGAATAAAAGTATTCGGATTACTTAGATGTTATCTTTTAGCTTATTAAACGGTATGATTTGTAAAATTATTTTAGAAGCGTTGGAAAGTGTTACATAATCTATGCTTGAAGCATGATTTTTCGTTCTTGTTAATTCTGTGAAATGAATTATATCGTCTGCAGATTCATTTCTGTCATAAAATAAGTATCTCGGTCGCTTGACGATTAAACTTCGGAAGCTCCTATAACAAAAAAGCACCGATTTAAAAAAAAAAATCAAATTTCTTAATAAATATTTTTATTAATATCTCCTAAAGTTTTGATTCGATTTTAATAAAATTTGAAATGTCTCGACAAAATTCTGCAAAGATAATATATTTTAAATTGCAAACCATTTGGTTGGGTTGGTTGGGTAGTTTTTGCGTTGTTATATGCGGACAGACAGACAGACGGACAGACAGACAGACGGACGGACAGACGGACGGACCAAACGACGACTATAGGTGCTACGTATTTATATAATTACGAACGCACCTAATAATTATAATTAACAAACTATACTGCATACTATTCTTGATTAAATTATTTTTCCAGTGGTATATTATGGTATTACTAAGAAATATTTGGTGTTATTATCCACCAAACTTCAAAAAAACATTTTTCCCAAAAGGTGTTCACAATTTTAGCCACCACTGTATCTCTCAAGTATGTCTCCTCTCCCTTTCCCTAACCTCTCCCCCTAAATCATATTGTTTTTAATTATGATCCGATATGAATGGGACCTTTTTTGACATTCTTCCCAAGTAATTTGTTTCCCGACTAAGCATTGATATTATTTCTGGAACTCTTGGTGACCACTATTTATGAACAATATTCAAAATTTTCTGCATTTTTACAGTTCTAACGTTCCATTCTTGTTTAAGAGCCACGTTACTTAGGGTTCTTGTTAGTTGTTTTATCTCTCAAGTTTGTCTCCACCCCTCTCTAGAGATTAGAGTCGGGTTCGGGTCGGGTTTCGAAAATTCCATTTGAAGTCAACCCGCTACCCGAGTCGAACCCGACAAAATAAATTTCACCAGCTCGAACTCAGAAAAATAATTTTCTATCCGCAACCCCACATATTTCAACCTGAAAGCGACCCGCAACCCGAATCGAAAGGAAGTCAATTCATGTTTTAATTCAATTATAAAAGTAATCGTCAATTATATCTGTATTCTCTAATACCAATTTTATCTTTTGTACGGATCATAATTAAGAAAGTTGTGATTTGTGGGGAAGGATGTAGTAGACAAACTTGAGAGATGCATCTTAACTAACGAGAACACTGAATGCTAAACCAAAGATGGAATATTTGAACTGTAAAAAAGCCGAAAATCTTGATTATTGTTCATAAATAGTGGTCACCAACAGTTGCAGAAATAATATCAATGTTTAGTTGGTAACCAACTGGCTTGGAAAGAATGTCAGGGAAGGTCCCGTTGAAATCGAACCATAATTAAGACAGTTATGTTTTGAGGCAGAAGGGGAGGGGACAAACTTTACAGATACAACTTAACAAACGAGAACCCCGAGTAACGTGACTCTAAACCGAGGATGAAATGTTTGAACTACAAAACAACCGAAAATTTTACTTATTGTTCATAAATACAGTTGCAGAAATAATATCAATGTTTAGTAAGTAACCAAACGACTTGGGAAGAATGTCAAAAAAGGTCCCGCTCAAATCGAACCATATAATTAAGAAAGTTATGATTTGGTGGGAGGAAGGATGGGACGAACTTGAAAAATACAACTTAATAAACTAGTAACCCAAATAATTAGACCAAACATATAACAATTTAACCTGGAAAGAAAAAGGTCCTTATACGAAATTTATTAGCAGCTAAAATAGTAAAATCGAAAAATAGTAAAATCTGCCGCTAAAATAGTAACATCGAAAAATAAATATATTGCTGTAAAATTAATTCCAGAAATATCTATCTGTCCCTGTTATCACAATGCCCGATCAAACTTCCTGCCAACTGATCGCTAACTTTTGGAATGACTGTTTTTAAACTTATCTGTGTGAGTATCGATTCTAGAACATCCGATATTAAAATTTGGGAATCGATTCTTATTGTGGTCGATGCTGTTTTATAAGATGTCGATGTTTATCGATACTCGATTTTTCTAGAATCGTCCATCACTAATATGCACTACTTTGGCAGCAAAACACATGATCAGAGTTATATATCTTTTAGTTTACTTAATATCACTACCTTTTTAACACTTTCCAACCTAGTTGAAAAGTGTTTATGACTTCAGTTTGTCTGGCCGTATGGCCGTCTGCCGTCTGTCCGTGCTCTAACTCCCGTAAATATGCTCGGATTGCCTTGCAATTTTTATATGTTATTGTCGTTGTACAAAGCATGTTCCCTATTTCAACTGAAGTGTGTAGCACTTATAGTTTTTTTACCGTTTAATTCCGTTACATTATGGTCTATGGGGAAAAATCATTTGCGGTTTATTTTAATGATGTTACACAATTTCAAATCAAATACATTGCAATTGATATATATCACGAAGGTGCATTACAAGAAGCTTAATATGGGATATGGTGTGCATAGTACTTATAGTTACTTTACAGGGACAGTCAAAAGAATTCCGTTACATTACGTCTATGGAGAAAAATCGTTTGCGGTTTAATTAAATAATGTTTCACTATTTTAAACGCATTGAAATTTATATATATCACTAAGGTGCATTACAAGAGGCTTACTACAGAATATTGTGTGTATAGTAGTCATCGTTCATTTACAGGGACACACAAAAGAATTCTCTACTGTCTGTTAACAATAAATTCTGGAAGTGCGTTTTAAGTTGCTGAACGCGATTTTAAATTTAACTCACTTTTTGTCTATTACTTGGTGCGTATAAATTCTGTAGATCCTAAACAGGGCAGCACAAAAGTTCGCGAACACATTTCCGTTTATTGACAGAAACTCCAGAAGGAGATGTTTAAACTGTGCTCCGCGTTTCCTAACTAAACTGAACTAAAATTTAGCACCCTATGTAGTATATATACAAATCTATAGATCATATACAGGGCTGAATAAAAGCATTCGGATATTGTTCCGAATATTGTATATGTTGGAAATTCCTGAAATTACGTTTTTAAATATGTTATGCGTTTTCCAAATTGTTTACTTAGATGTTATCTTTCAGCTTATTAAACGGTAATGATTTGTAAAATTATTTTGGAAGCGTTGGAAAGTGTTACATAATCTATGCTTGACGCATGATTTTTCGTTCTTGTTTCTTATTATTTTTTTAATTGAACTTGTATAATCTGCATAAAAAATGCACGAAAGGTCTTTCAAGAATCACTCCATCCTCACACAAATTGCCCATTACTCTGGGGTATTGCGATAGATATTTTAACCCTGTAACATTTTAGCCCTTTTCCATATTTGTACATTGATTGATGATTTTTTTAATATCAATAATAATCTAGTAGAATTTTTGATGATATGTGATAGAAGGGAGGGGCCGCGTGTAAATGTACAGTATGTCCTTCCTTGATTGGAAGATTGTTTATTTTGTATTGTGAGTAAAGTATTATAGAATATTTGCTATTAAACATTTACTGGCATTATAGCCCATAGTATTTTTTCATCAAAATCAAGTTTTTTTTTACGACAAAACAGCAGCTACTTTTTTCAAGCAATTATCGAAGTGTTTTCCCGCATTGTTAGATCATCAATTTAAGTTTTGAAGGATGATTACTGAATGTTTGGTTCGGGAATTCTTTTTTAAATGTCAATTGTAAACATTAAAAATTGGCATCTTCTTCTGATTATATTTACATACCAGAGTGCAATACATATCTTAAAAATTAAAATTAAAAAGGCATTTATTAATCTTAGACACTCTGGAGCACAAATAAAATTGCTAATAAAGCATTTTTTAATTTATTATTATTATTGTTGTTGCTGTGTTATTTTTGTTGTTTTACAGTGTATGATTTGTTAATGTAATAATGTTCTTTTTTTATTGGTTTGTTTAGATGCGATAAGATGTAACAGGAAGAAGGACCAGGCATTCACCAGTTATGCATATGAAATCATGGGCGAATCATCTGTTACTGGTAAAGATTGAGAAATTACAGAATACTATTAAACAGTCCAGTGCGAAAAGGGGGCAACTCCACTTTTGTACGAATTTTACTTTTATAATGGAAAGCAGTTCCTCAAAATGATGCTCTATCGATTGGTGTACGGTGTAAGAATAGGCAATTTTTATACTCAAATAAAAAAAAATAAAAAAGATAAATAAAAAGGGAGCTGCCCTCTTTTACCACCGGAATCTTCAATTGGTGATTCAGTTAGAATTTATGGAAGGATTAAAAGAAAATTAGTATAAAATAACACTGTGAAAAAAAAAAAGTCCAACCAAAATTATGAACTTAAATCTACACTTGCTTTTAATTGCAATAGTATTATTATAAACGAATGTATGACATGCTCAAATATAAATAACTATTCATACCTTAAAATAATCTTGTCAGTAAATGTAAATACAGTAAAACCTGTCTGCATAGCGGACACCGCGACAGCGCGGAATTTGTCCGCTATTCGGAAGTGTAAGCTTTTAAGAGATAAAAACACTAAATATTATATGCGTTGGTGATTGAAAACGTGTCCGCTAAATAGAGGTGTCTGCTGTTCGGTAGTGTCCGTTATGGAGATTTTACTGTATAACTTCGTATTACTCTGTTTGACATATTATAGATTTCAAGCTAAATTGTTTAATAAATATTTGAACGTCCAATTCGAAGATATTTTGTCAGAACAGTTTAAAGAATCGAAGATCGAAGTTGCGTACTTCAAACTGAAGAAATTATTTCTTATAACACATGTGCCAAATCCACGTGTTTCACTTCATTCTTATGGCGCAATTATTCATCATGGACACATTAGCAAAAGTGTTATATATTAGTGAAGTAATAAATACTTAAAACTAAGATTACACAGAAATTTTTACAGTGTATAGACAGTTTATTCCAAAATAACAACTTCTCATCATACCATTTACGTACACTGTTAACATTTTTCTGTGAAAAAACGGACAATCTATATGTAATCATTTATCTTAAGTCTTATGTAAATTTATAGGTTGTTGAAGACCGAGATTCTGTATTAAAAAAAGAAACTCATTAAAAAAAAATGCGTTGAATCTATAAACTTACACCAAGAAAAATAGGGAAGACTGTAAAAGTTAGGTTTTCAAACTTTAAGTATATTGCAACACATTATATATGGGCGATTCATGCCGGCTCATTTTTCGAGCAATTTTCCAAAAATGTGCCGCATATTTATAGTTACAAAACAAAATACAACAAACACGAAAGCTAAACAGCAAGAAATAAAAAATGTTGATTTTTCAGTATAATACTGGAATCCCAGCTGCCAGTATTATAAAGTAAAATTAACAGTAATAAACAGTCAAATAAGGAGTAATACGCTACCGCGCATGCGCGGCAGTGTACTACCGCTTATTTTACTGTTTATTACTATTAATTTTACGGTATAATACTGTTAATTTTACGGTATAATACTGTTAATTTTACGATATAATACTGGCAGATGGAATGCCAGTATTATACTGAAAAATCAACATTTTTTTTTAAGTGTACTATACATCAATGTAAATGGAAATGAATTGGATTACATCTGGTGTCGTTCTATATATGCAAAAATTTTGGGGCAAACAAGGAAAGAATATCAGAAAAAGGAAAACGTCTGATGTGAACTAATATTCAAGAATTTTTGATTAAATGCTTTTGACCGATAAATGATATAAATTTACCAAAAATCTGTTTATTCCGTATTTTGCGAAATTTTTTAATATTATAGAAAAACTGAAATATTATTGCCTGACTTACGCGCTGTGGTATAAACAAATAACCATAACCAATGTTTGTTTGAGTGCCGTTTACATTCAAAAGTTTTACAATTGTAATCACAAATTGATATTTCACCAAACAAACATGATTCTATAATTAATTCTTTAAAAAAGATGTTCTTGCGTACGTTTATTTAACTTATTTGGTTCATGTATATATAAAGGCGGAATTTTGTAATCGACTTTTCACTCAATTTTTGATGTGATAGAGTTTTAGAAATTACGAACAGTTGTGTACCTGGGCGCGGGGCGATATTTGCCTGATCACAGCATGGCTGTGATCCACCTGACTGCCTTGTTGAATGCCCAAGGCCTTGGTGAATAGCCTTGTTGGCATCGCTACAGTGCTCTCTAGTGGTTTGCTATAGTTCTCTTTGTTTGCCGGTTCAAGGTTTCTATTTAACTTTGCTGAATTAGAAGATTTAAAAAAGCAAAAAAAAAAAAAAAAAAAAAAAAAGGAAGATAAAGGAATTGGTAAAAAAAAAGGGAATTCTCGTAATTTAGAATTTTGATCAAGTGGTGAGACCTTCACCTGACTAGGCACCCCCCAGAGGCATAATTCATAGAGAACTTGGAGGACTTTGCACCTACGACGAATTTTACATGCGCCAAGCGCCATTTAACGTACATAGATTTACATATTTACCATGTCTGTTGACTTGTCACGTTCATGGTGAGTTGTCGCTGTAGTGTTTATCGCCTCTTTTATGGGCTGATTTCACTTTTTGTTTTATTGGTCAGGGTTTTTTTGCCGTTTTTATGAGCTCAACCCTGTTGTGGGTTGTTTCTGTCTATTATCATTCGTCGGGTTTTTGTCTCTAGCTTGATAAATTGATAACTCTAGCTTGTGCTAGAGCTGATTGTCACAATCTGAAACTTGGTCTTCTTGTGACAGTTTCACTGGTTATTATATCATTATCGTGGGTTTTGTCACATTGTAACTTTTATTACTGGTGGTTGTCATTTATGGATGTTGCACACTCATTTTTTGTTGGCTTTGCCAGTTTAACTCACCCGTGCATTATAGCTAAGGGTTTTGATTTATTTTTTTTTCCTTCGTGAATACGCTTAATACAATCAGTCCATTGAATCCAAATGGCTGTTATCACTGATTTTGAATTTTGTCCAACTTGTTGATTTGTTATTTGAGAAACTTGGCGCACTAATGGAGTGGGGCTTGTCCCGTGGCCGTTAGTCCGCATATACCTATGAGGCTGTATTCACTTGATGATACACTATTTTTTTTTCACTTCTCACTTTCTTTGGCAGGTGTGCTTTGTGCATTCACCAATTAATTACTTTGTTGTGTTTTATTCACTTTTTGTTCATTATTTGACTTCATCAGTTGGTGAAATTCAGTCTGTCACAGTTGACTTCCACTTCTCTCTAGTGTTGAAAAAAAAATCCGATTTTTTTGGCGTACCAAAGAGTTAGTAGTAGTTAGTAGCAGTTGCTAATATTTCTTTAAAGAACTAGGGCTCTGCCCCCCTACGAGCTACGCTCGCCAACCCCCCTTCTGACACCGTAAACATCATAAACACTTTGATTTGATCAATTCTAAAACGATTACAAAACACTGCATTATAATTAAACAACCACTGGCGATCAACTGTAATCAGGTTTCCATTCATTTTCCTTTGACTGAGGTTATTTTAAGGTCGAATCAACTGCTGTCTTATAATCACCTGTCTTTTTGGTACTTCTCCATTATCCCGTCGATCAATTTTCATAGAAAATAAAGAACTATCGCCAAACTGTAATGCCAAATAAACAAATAGAAGAGTTTTGCCATTAGAATCTCAAAAAAAAAATCTAATTTAACAAATTACAACGACCATTGGGAAAATGCAGAGGGATAGCGGGGCCAAAAATACATTTACACGAGAGATTGATTTATTTCGACAAATCTTTTAACCTATTATTACAAATTTTAAAACAGCGTAAATAATAATATTTCCTCTCAATTAAAAACTATATTTTTATGTTTAATAATTACCTTTAAAATACTGAAATAACTAATAAATTGTGAAAATATCATTAATAATATGGTACTTCTCCATTATCCCGTCGACCACTTTTCATTACAAAAATTATCGCCAAACTGTAAGATTAAACACCAAAAATGCAGTCCCATTTACTTGATGTCAGAAGCATAATACGTGTTTGTTATGTCATCAAGTGGTGTTTAATTCGACATTTGCGTGTATTTTCCATTGTGTTTTACTGATTTATTAGTTATTTCATCTATATAATAAAACCGTATGTCATGTGACCGTCCTCAACAGTTCCGGGATGCCGCTTCACTTTTTCATATGCCAGGCAGCCATTTTTATTCAAAATTATTTTTTCTAATAAAACTGCATAAAAGTTACATTTTTAGAAAGATCGTTCAAAATAAATTAATATTTGAGAGATGACTTACGTTCAATTATGTATACATTCTGCAATAACTTCAGTTTCAATTAGGTTCGCTGTTCAAATTCTCTATCCATGAAAGTAAACAACAACAAAAAAAAAAAAGATTCATTCGTTGTGAACGTTTAAAATATTAAACCATGAATTTTTGGACCGCTGCCTGGTGTAAAAAAAAATAATCAGCACCAGTGAGACAGTCAAAGTTTACCATAATTCTGTTCCATACAACTCAACTTCCTTCGGATCTTTTCTTGATGTAAGTTGAACTCCGTGGTTGAACTCATGTAATAATATTTAATGGATCAAATTTCGAAACAAATTGTCAGCTTTTATTTTTCGTGTGTATTAATTAGAAACGATATTTTAATTTTGAAATCAAATGTTTTGATTTATGATAATATTTCTTATTTATCTATTTTCTATTTTAAAGAAAAATGTGAACGTCATGTATTTTAAATTGGAACAGCTGTCACGGACGCACCAGGGTTGGCGGAATTTTTGTTTTGCGCCATTTTGGCGAGAAAATCCCATTTTCAGGTACCTATTAGAGATTACTAAAACAGCATATACTTTTATTTTATTATGAAATAGTTTATTTTATATTAAAAACACACACACAATGATTAATTTATTATAAAGTGGGTTAAGCGGTTTTTGTCAAGAAAGATGAAATACATAACAACAAAAAATATGCGAAATGCTACCACGATCGCAAAAGTTCTTGATTTGTCTATTAGATTTTTCCGGTTTGGCGAAGGATTAAGGAAATAAATAAATTATGAATAAAAATAATTTGTTACAATGCTTAACATACATTTAAGGGCGACCAAACTGGTCGCCAGTTGCGGCTAGTTAATTAAAATAACAATTGTGTCCTTAAATTCTTATATATTTTTTTTTTATTTTTATTTATTTTGATATTCCAATGGCAACGTTCTCTCGTTTATTTGGCGTTACAGTTTGGCGATAGTTTTTTGATATGGAAAGTGGGCGACGGGATAATAGAGAAGCGCCGTATTTTTAATTGAAACTATTTGGAAATATTGTTCTTTGAGAATTTTAAATATGATGCAAATTTTCATACTTAATGCTTTGAAAACCGTAATAATTTAATTATTTCTATTTTTAATATTCATATTCACACGCACGTATATTTTTAGGTGCGTTCGTAATTATATAAATACGTAGCACCTATTGTGATCGTCTGGTCCGTCCGTCTGTCCGTCCGTCTGTCTGTCTGTCCGTCCGTCCGCATATAACAACGCAAAAACTACCCAACCGAATGGTTTAAAATTTAAGATATATTATCTTTGCAGAATTTTGTCGAGACATTTCAATTTTTTTAAAAATCGAATCAAAACTTTAGAAAATATTAATAAAAACATTTATTAAGAAATTTGATTTTTTTTTAAATCGGTGCTTTCTTTTTATAGGAGCTTTCGAAGTGTAATCGTCCAGCGACCGAGATGCTTATTTTATAACAGAAATTAATCTGCAGACGATATAATTCATTTCACAGAATAAAAACTCATCAAGATCTGAATATTTATATATCTAGCTATAGTACGAACGCACCTCGTTTGTAACGTTTGACGTACAATTTCCAACTTGTTTATTACGTAATTTTCTACATTTACTGCTTTTAACACGTGATCATTTAATTATTATTTTACAGTTTCATTTCTTTTTTTAATAGTCACGTGTTAAAGTCACGTGTTTAATAGTCACATTTCTTAATTGAAAGGAAATATTATTATGTGCGCTATTTTACAAATTGGCAATAACAATGGATTCTATGAAATAGGAAATAAATCATTAAAATAATGAAAATTTTGAATAAAAAATTGGAATATAACCTCAAAAAATTACTCAAATTAAAAAAAAATATACAGTTTGCAAGATTGTCAATTATATCCTTATGAATTATGGTTAAATTCTTGTGCATAGTTTTCGCTCCTACAAAACTTTTTTAAGATAACTATTTTGACCAACTTTAATATTAAATATCTCTTAAAATAATTCTTTGATTTAAAAACTGTTTACTTCAACGTTTTTATTGAACATTTCTTTATAAAACTACCAATTTTCATACTTTTATATGAAATAGTTTTCTGGATATTAGTCAAGAAAGACTTCAAGGCACAAAATCTTCGTTGACAGGTGCGGCGGTGGCGGCTGTAGTGGTTACTTTTTTAGGTAGCTTTCAATACAAAAAAGTCCTTCCGGCCTGTACCGGGAGGAAAAGGTAGCTTTCCTATATCTTCGTTTTAAAATTTTAGCTAATGTTACACGAAAACAGCAAGTTAAAATGCAAAGAAACGTTTACAATAGATTCGTTAATACTGAATTTGAATAAGAATTTCGCCAAATTATTAAGCAATAGCCAAATTGGTTCATTTATAAAGACTTATTTTGGTCGCCAAACTTGGCGATATTTCGCCAAATGTCACTAATTTTGCTAATTTTGTCGCCAATTTTGGCGCTAACGGATATGAATATATAGTTTTATGCGTATGATTGGGAAAATTATTACAACAATGAAAGAAAATAATTTGCGAGTAATCGCGTTAATGTGCTGTTTTGTTTCAAAATGTCAGCATCCTAGAATTTCAAACTGCTCTATCTCAGCCATTTTTAAGATAGAGGTAAACCAAAAAATGCTCTGGACTCCTTGTATCAAGGCCTAACACATCATTAAAAAATAAATTTGAATTTTTTATTTTTTTGTATATTTATTTTAGTTTTAAATTTTTAAATGGCCACCATCTTGAAACAAAATGGCGGACCAAGCTACCCAACGAACTCGGTCGAGACATGGGTGACCTTAATACACACAATTAGTTTCATCAAAATCGATTTATAAATACGAGCGTTATCGTATGACATAGGTCAGATATATATATATATATATATATATATATAAATCAACATTTGAACGGAGGGTGGTTTTGGGGTCTGGGGGTCATGATCGATGAAAATATATCGAAATTTTCCGGAACAGCTTTCCTCCAAACGGCTGCAATAGGTAGCTTTATACTTTTTTGTATTGAAAGCTACCTAAAAGTATAAAGCTACCTATTGCAGCCGTTCGGAGGAAAGCAGGTCCGGAAAATTTCGATATATTTTCACCGATCATGACCCCCCCAGGCCCCAAAACCACCTTCCGTTCAAATGTTGATTTATATATATATATATATATATATATATATATATATATATATATATATATATATATATATATATATATCCATATATATATATATATATATATATTGTTGTGAGCTCGGGGTTCGAAAGGACTGATGCCAATATATAAGAACAATAAAAAGGCTTTATTCACTATAAACAGTGCAATACGATCACAAATATCTTCTGAAAATTACAAGATATTCAGTAATCTTCAAATCCAATAAAAGCGCAGCAAAATTTCACACAGAAACAATGCGTTCAATACGACGTATCAACGGCAAAATCGATCCGGGTAACACAGTTCTCAATGCAAATCCTCTCATATGAATTCAATCGCAGCTGACAGACAACTAACTGAACTGAACTGGTGAAGGTCCCTTATATAGGCTTTAAAGATAACTGTAGAATTTTCCAGAGCTTTCGGATGCTAGAAATTACCAGAAAGTGCTTTAACTCTCGATAGAGTACCCCAAACGAGAAAGGATCCCAATGTAAAGGTATAAGGGGGGGTTGCACAAAAAGTCGCCAAATCCGTCGCCAACTTGGCAACATTTGGCGATATATCGCCAAATTTGGTGACAAAAATAAGTCGCCAAAACCATCGCCAACTTGGCGATAAACCCATTCCTTGGCGATTTTCCAATAGAACTCCATTATAAAACCGATGCTGTAAGGTTGTTTTTCTTGCAAAGCACCTGAGGCCTTTAGCATTGAGTTACATGATGCTCAATAGGAAGTACATTAATAATACTGCAATTTTCACAATAATAAAATAAAATAAATTAAAAAGAATGAAATATTTACAAAATTCATAACATTGCCCCCTCTCAAGGACTGCACGTCCCGGGCAGTTCAACCTTTGATCGGAAAGCAAAACCGTTACCAACAAATGCTATACTATTCAAAACACATTCATAATGCTGAATTATACAAAATATACACTTATTTAAAAATAAAATAAAATTAAAGCATAGACATTATTACATACAAGTATTTAAATAATAATAACAATACTAATGATAATGCTAAGCAAAATAAATAATTACATTAATTTATATACAAGACCATGGTCATACTAATTTACATTATTTACATTACACTATTTACAATCAATGAACTAAGTTCTATGGCCATAGTATGGAGCCAGCCTGTCGTAATGAACGACTCTAGGCTTCGAACTTGGGGACTTTCGGATCCGAATTACGACATCGTTCAGTCTGTTTAGGACTGTATAAGGACCGTCCCAGTGCGATTGCAGTTTGGGAGAAAGTCCCTTACGTCGAGTCGGATTATAAAACCAAACCTTGTCACCTTCTTTGAATTGATGTCCCGTGGCTTTCGTGTCGTACCTGGTCTTCATCTTCTCCGTCTGTATATTGATCCGCTCTCGAGCCAAGTTTGGACGTCTTCAAATCGTGCCTGGAGATTCTGCACGTATCCCTCTGGCGATGAAGGCGCATCTGTAGGGCGACCAAAAATCAGATAACAAAGTAGACGAAGATCACGACCGGAAAGCATCTGAGACGGGGAATAGCCGGTTGTTTCATGGACGGCGCTGCGATAGGCGAGAAGAAACAAGGGAAGTTTTTGGTCCCAGTCTTGTTGGTTTCTTGAGATTAGCAGTGAGAGATTGTTGAGGATGGTACGATTAAATCTCTCAACCATGCCATCCGATTCTGGATGTAAAGGCGTCGTCCTAGTTTTGTCCATTCCGAGAAGTTGACAGAGACCCTCAATCACAGCAGAGATGAAATTTCTCCCCTGGTCAGAATGCATTTGAAGGGGGACTCCATACCTTGATATCCACTGGTGTACCAAGGCATCCGCAACCGTAGAAGCTTCTTGATCAGGGATGGCATAAACTTCAGGTCATTTCGTGAAGTAGTCCATGACAACAAGGAGGTATTTGTTGCCATCAGCACTTCTTGGCAGAGGGCCTAGGATGTCAAGGGCGATGCGTTCGAAAGGTGCTCCTACATTGTAGAGATGTAGTCTTCCACGGCTACGTTTCTTTGGTCCTTTTCGAGCTGCACATGCATCGCAAGATTTGCACCATCGTTCGACGTCAGCTCTCGTTTTTCCCCAGAAGAAGCGCTCTCGGACTCTATGTAATGTTTTCATGACTCCAAAATGGCCACCAGTGGGACTGCCATGTAATTCCTTGAGGACCTCTGGTATTCGGGATCGAGGAAGTACCAACTGCCACCGAGATGTCTTCCCATCTTTCGATTCGAATTTTCGGAACAGGACACCATTCCTGACGTGCAGAGAGTTCCAAAGAGCCCAATATTGCTTCGTCGTAGGACTGTAAGTCGAGATGTCTTTCCAACTGGGCTTCGTGCTAGAAGATTCTAATAACTCCAAGATTGGTTTCATCTCAGAGTCTGCCATTTGATCTTCTCGAATCTTCTCATCACTCCAGGGATCTGGTGGCGTCAATAGTGAAGTCTTCGTCTGGCGTATGACATATTCGGGATTATACTTGCTCTCCGTTCTGGAACAATAGCGACAGCTCTCGGGACACAGTCTTCTTGATAGGGCATCGGCGTTTCCATGCGATGAGCCTTTGCGATGCCTGATGTCAAAGTCGTATTCCAGGAGCCGTTGTAGCCATCTGGTTACTTGGCCCTCTGGGTTCTTAAAATTCATCAGCCATGTTAGGGATGCGTGATCAGTACGAAGGATAAATTTCCTGCCATAGAGATAGTGATGGAAGTGTTCTATGGCTTTCACTATAGCTAATAACTCCTTACGAGTGACGCAATAATTCCGCTCTGGTTTCGATAAACATTTGCTCCAGTATGCTACGACTCGTTCTTGGCCATCTATTTCTTGGGAAAGTACAGCGCCGACACTTTCATGACTGGCATCCGTGTCCACAATGAACTGTTTCTCGGGGTGCGGATAGGTAAGGACTGGAGAGGATGTGAGAGCTTCTTTCAGCCGCTGGAAGGAATTCTCGCATTCTTGTGTCCATAGAAACGTCTGCTTGCTTTCAGTGAGCCTATGCAATGGTCTTGCGATGTTGGAGAACCCCTGGACAAACTTTCTGTAATAAGTGCATAGTCCCAAAAAGCTTCGCAACTGATGGACATTTTCCGGACGCTTCCAGTTCTTTACTGCGGACACTTTTTCAGGGTCTGTTCGAACACCTTCAGCTGAAATGATGTGTCCTAGATAATTTAATTCCCGTTGGAAGAACTTGTATTTCAAAGGGTTCAGCTTTAAATTCGCCGCTCTTAGCTTCGTTAACACTTTTCGAATATTTTCTAGATGTTCTTCAAACGTGCGGCCACCAATGATGACGTCGTCTAGGTAGATGTGACAAGCTTCAAAAGTCAGGCCTTTTAACACTGTCTCCATGAGGCGCTGGAACGTTGCTGGAGCATTGCAGAGCCCGAACGGCATAACTTTGAATTGCCAAATTCCTTGTCCAGTAGTAAATGCGGTCTTCTCTTTGTCATCAGGATGGATCTCTACTTGCCAATACCCACTCTTCAAATCCAGTGTGGAAAACCATTTATGTCCTGAAAGAGTATCTAGCGTGTCGTCTATTCTTGGTAGAGGATAGCTGTCCTTCTTCGTGATATCGTTAAGTTTACGATAATCCACACAAAATCTTGTGGAGCCATCTTTCTTTCGGACCAACACGATGGGAGAGGCCCACGGACTTGATGACGGTTCGATGATGTCACTATCCTGCATCTCTCGTAAGAGCTTAGAAACCTCTTCTTGTTTTGCAAACGGCAAGCGTCTTGGATGCTGTTTAATCGGTGGATTGTCGGCAGTATCAATTCTATGACGTGTCAGAGAAGTGCGACCTATATCATTCTAGTTTTGTGAAAACACATCCGTAAAATTCCTGGAACAGTCTTTCTGCGGCATGTCTCTGCTCAGGAGATAAATTCTCATTTCTTCCAATTTCAGGTGTTAAACTTGTAGGCGGCTCCGACAACGTCAAGCTCGGGTCTTTGCAAACACAGGTGACTGGAGGATGATAACATCTGCCTTGGCTGTGATCCGTTGAATAGACCCGGACTCATTTCCAAGTTTGAAAATAGTGATATCTTCTTGAGCAGAGCGTAACTCATTCTTCTTAAAATCCAGTGTAAATCCATGCTCTTTTAAAAAGTCCAGTCCGAGTATGAAAGGGTCTGAAATATCGGCCACATAGACTGTATGATGGTAAGCGGCGTTCCCAAACTTTATTTTCAGTTTCATTCTTCCATGTATGTCGATCATATCCCCGGTCACGGTTTGAAGGATAACACGGGGCGGAGTCCAGAGGAGTTTTTCTTTTAGCCGCAGAGCTAGATCTTTCCGAACGATGGTCACATTGGCTCCTGTATCGATGATCATATTACAGGGCAAATCATTCACACGCCCGACTATAAAAACTCCGTTCTCGCCGTAACTTCTTGCAGAAATTTGACACACTCGATAATGGGGCTTCTCAAAATCTGGCAACCTCCGCCCCGCGAGATGGCCATTAATTAGTTTTCCTGCTCCGCCGTTCGTGCGGAGCTATTACTTTCTGTGCTGGGTCGTTTTAGGCAGTTTCTTTGAATATGGCCTTCTCCACCGCATTTCCAGCACTTGATCTTTCTTCCAGGTTTGTTGTCCATCAAGGAGTTTATATGTCTCATCACGTCCTTCATCTGCTGCTGTAAACGCTCCACAGCTGTATCCGACGTCTCAGGCATGTTGGCTACTCGCACAAAGTGCCGATCTTTCCTTGTAGCTTGCTGGGCTGCCTCGAATTTCAGGGCATAAACTAAAGCCCCTTTTAAGTCACTGAGATCTGCAATCCGGAGTTGTTTCTGGATCTCAAAGTCACGCACACCATCGATGAAATGTTGCAGAGCTAAACTTTCTCTAGTTTCAGTCGGGCAGTCAGGATAAGCAAGATGGGAAAGTCCCTCGACATCCGTAGCAAGCTCTTGCAGGGATTCAGTGGATTTCTGCTGTCGAGATTTGAGCTGGAGTCTGCTATATTCCTTCATGCATTTCTCGCCAAAGCGCAATTCTAAGGCACTGACGAGCGTTTCAAAATCCAGCGGTTCATTTGCAGGCAATGTCTGTAGGACGTCGGCAGCATCAGCTCGTAGAGAAGCAGCTAACTGGCAAGCCTTTGTCTGGGAATCCCATCCATTGGCGTCCGCTACGATCCCAAATTGTGTCTTAAAAACTGGCCATGAGGATTTTCCGTCATAGGTCGAGAGTTTAATAGAGGCCCGAGGAAGCATAGCTTGATACTTGACATCTTCGGGATAGTTTTCGGCAGTTATCTTTTGTTTCTTCACATTTTCCAACTCCTTTTCTACACTCTCAAGCCTTTCTTCTACGGTTTTGGCTGTCCTTTGTATTTCTTCTACCTTTTCTTCTACGGTTTTGGCTGTATTTTGAACTTTTTCTTCTATTTCTTGAAATCTTTCTTCAGCTTTGTTTTCCACGCCGTCAATTCTGTCATTTAAAGATGTTATTTTATCCTCTATTAGTTCTTTCAACTCACCAAGGTTGGTTGACATATCCTTCTTCATATCATCTTTTAACTCACCAAGGTTCGCAGTCATTTTCTCATCTATCGCTGACATTTCGTTCTTCATTTCCTCCGACATTTCCTTCATTTCAGCCTGGTTCGCAGTCATTTTCTCATCCGTCGCTGACATATCCTTCTTCATTTCTTCTTTCATCTCGCCAAGGTTGGTTGACATCTCAGCCTGATTCGCAGCTAATTTCTCCAATAATTGTTTCAGTTGCTCCTCCATTGCTCTGGTGATCGGCATTCAACCCCACTCTTGACACCAAATGTTGTGAGCTCGGGGTTCGAAAGGACTGATGACAATATATAAGAACAATAAAAATGCTTTATTCACTATAAACAGTGCAATACGATCACAAATATCTTCTGAAAATTACAAGACATTCAGTAATCTTCAAATCCAATAAAAGCGCAGCAAAATTTCACACAGAAACAATGCGTTCAATACGACGTATCAACGGCAAAATCGATCCGGGTAACACAGTTCTCAATGCAAAGCCTCTCGTATGAATTCAATCGCAGTTGACAGACAACTAACTGAACTGAACTGGTGGAGGTCCCTTATATAGGCTTTAAAGATAACTGTAGAATTTTCCAGAGCTTTCGGATGCTAGAAATTACCAGAAAGTGCTTTAACTCTCGATAGAGTACCCCAAACGAGAAAGGATCCCAATGTAAAGGTATAAGGGGGGGTTGCACAAAAAGTCGCCAAATCCGTTGCCAACTTGGCGACATTTGGCGATATACCGCCAAATTTGGCGACAAAAATAAGTCGCCAAAACCATCGCCAACTTGGCGATAAACCCATTCCTTGGCGATTTTCCAATAGAACTCCATTATAAAACCGATGCTGTAAGGTTGTTTTTCTTGCAAAGCACCTGAGGCCTTTAGCATTGAGTTACATGATGCTCAATAGGAAGTACATTAATAATACTGCAATTTTCACAATAATAAAATAAAATAAATTAAAAAGAATGAAATATTTACAAAATTCATAACAATATATATCTGACCTATGTCATACGATAACGCTCGTATTTATAAATCGATTTTGATGAAACTAATTGTGTGTATTAAGGTCACCAATGTCTCGACCGAGTTCGTTGGCCAGCTTGGTCCGCCATTTTGTTTCAAGATGGCGGCCATTTAAAAATTTAAAACTAAAATAAATATACAAAAAATTTTTAAATTTAAATTTATTTTTTAATTACGCGTTAGGCCTTGATACAAGGATTCCAGAGCATTTTTTGGTTTACTTCTATCTTAAAAAATGGCTGAGATAGAGCAGTTTGAAATTCTAGGGTGGCTGACATTTTGAAACAAAGCAGCACATTAACGCGATTACTCGCAAATTATTTTCTTTCATTGTTGTAATAATTTTCCCAATCTTACGCATAAAACTATATATTCATATCCGTTAGCGCCAAAATTGGCAAAATTGGCGACATTTGGCGAAATATCGCCAAATTTGGCGACCAAAATAAGTCTTCATAAATGAAGCCAATTTGGCTATTGCTCAATAATTTGGCGAAATTCTTATTCAAATGCAGTATTAACGAATCTTTTGTAAACGTTTCTTTGCATTTTAACTTGCTGTTTTCGTGTAACATTAGCTAAAATTTTAAAACGAAGATGTAGGAAAGCTACCTTTTCCTCCCGGTACAGGCCGGAAGGACTTTTTTAATATAGAGAGAGATATTAAAATATACACTTACCAAAGGAAGGGCTTTTGAGGGTGGGAAATGCTATTCAGGAATCTCTCTGCTGGGAGGGTGTATTTATTGCGATATGAGATGTTTTCTTGCTCTTTCTTATGTTTGTACATGTTTGTTGTTCGCTAACTGTTTGTGCCATATTTTTTTCGTTGTTAGGTGAAATGTGGATCAGATAGAGTGATTGGGTTAGTAAGCAGGTTGTTAGATAGTGTTTGGAGGTTCCCAGTTCCCCGCAAGAGCAGTTTGGTGCGTCTTTATGCTTAAACCTATGTAAGTAGTCCGGGAATGCTCCGTGACCCGTGTAAATTTGACTTAGTAGATTGCAGCTGATGATTCTGCGAGAGTCTACTTTTGGGAAGTATTCATATGTCTTCCTGCCCGTCTCTCCATAATCCCACTCGAACTCACTATTGTTTGGTAATGAGTTCTTTTAGTTTTCTTTTTAAGTTTGATATCGGTCTTTCTAGGTGGTATGGAATTTCTTTAGTTTAGTTTTCTGCAGCCTTTTTGGTTAATTCGTTGGCAATTGCCATATCTTAAAATGAAAGAGGGAAAATTGTCTTTTTTTTCACAATCCATTAATTTTAAACCTTTATGATATGATTTTCACTTGGGAATGCGACGTTGTATAAGAACGTCGTAATAGCGTCATAAAAGCATGATGTTTTTTAATTTAATTTTTAATTTTTACTTTTATTTTAATTTTAATTTAAAATGTTTATTCAAATGAAAATTGAAAATCTTCTTACATTTCTCAACCAAAATTTCATATTTTCATTAAAGCAATAATTTTGTAAAGTATAAAAATTTGCCCGCTTCTCTCACCCTTCCGTAAATCCTGTCGCCTTGAAGAATTTATAATCACCTGTATTAGGTTTACATCTGTGTTAAGATTTTTTTTTTCTTTTTTTAATAGGAATCTCTTCAATTCTTAAATCCAAAGGATGGTGCCGAAAAACGATAAAGTTACTCATTCTAATTTTTGGATTGGCAGGATTTATCTTTCAAACCAGCCAGTTTCTGCAAGTGTACTGGAAATATACAACAGTGACGTCAGTAGTCATGTTGAACACAATGAAGAAACCTGCGATAACAATATGTGATGAAAACTTGTACGTATATAATATACCGTCTACATTTTTCATACAATGTTAAGTTTATCCGTGTTGCCAAATTGAGTATATTTTTAATCAAAATATCTACAACTTTTTCAGACTAGTAATTTTTGTTTTATTTAATAAGAAAATTGGGAATTTTAGCATGAGATTTTTAGAAGAATTCCACATCATCCCTGGTATTAAGAAAGTGAAACAAAATTTCCCGAATGACATAGTTTTTTTCGATGAAATCAATGGAAAAATATATGAATCATAGGCGTAACCAGCTTATTCCGTGGGGGGGATGCCCAGATTCTTATTTGAAACAGATAACGGAACTGAAAACAGACACATACATACAAGTGTGTGCGCATGTGTGTGTGTGTATACATGGATGCACAAACCAGCAGTATAATAATTATAAACACAATAATAATAATGCAATGCTAAATTTCACAATAAATAAAAAAGTTAAAGTATTATAGTCAGGTTTTATGGCAAAACCTCTTTATAAACTCAGATTCAGTGCCATAATAAAGGTATTGCTGCTAGTGATTCTTAAGCAGGTACCACATCGGATAGGCGTACCATTGATGGTTTAAGTTACAACTATTTAAGCATCAGCAGTAAGTAAAAAATGTATATAAAAATTTTGCACCGGGTGTCAAATAGAATTATTGCATCTCTGTTCACATTATGTGATTGATAAAGTATTACCATTTTTTTGCGAAAGGAATCAACGTTGTGACATGTAATTATAGTAAATGAACTGAATAATTTAGTAACTGATATAAAACAAATTAATCATTTATTCCGTACTGATCAAATAAGATACACGTATTTTGATAATATAACATTATTACATACATGTAACGGATTTTCTTAAATTTCAATAATTTAATGTACAGTAATCTATCAACATTATTTAATCAATCTCATAGCCTCATTTTCCAATGTGAGTCAAAATTTAATTGTAAATAACAGAAATGTATCAAAACAACCAAAATTCCAGCCTCTGTTCCAGTAATGGACACCCTACAAAAATAATTAGATAATTGTTTTATGATAGTATTTAGGTTCAGACCTTAATGAAAGCATATTGATAAAACAACATATTGAAATGTAAGATTATTTATAAATGTAAAGATTTAGTTTCACAATAATTAAGTTTGGGGACATTTTTTATCGCCTCATTTTATCTAATCTTCACTCATATCAACGTCCGAATGTTGTGCTGTACAATTATGGCGTTCAAATGCCAAATCTTCAATTTTCTCATCACTTTCTGATAATCCAAAGTATTCAATATGCGATTTACCCACTTCTTTGAATGACCTTTGCTTTTCATCATTGAAACTATGTTTGCATTTATGACAAACTAGCTGTTACCCGTGACTTCGTTCACGCAACATAAAAAGAAGGAGAAATACATTAATTAAGCAAAATATTTCACTCCCGATAGTTTAAAACGTAAATAATTAACTAACTCTTTATCACATTTCATAAGAGACATTATGGTATTTTTGTTATAGGATTTTGACATAACTCAGTCTGAAAAAAGTGAAATTTTGTGCCAAATAAACGCGAAAATGAATTGCAACCAATGCAAAAAGGAGGGCCAAATAAAATCGTGGAAATAGACGAATTGGGTGAAAACAAATGTCAATTTTACCTGATAAACAATTTTACTTTTAACGCCATTGTGAAATGTTTTAACAGCCAACCTTCAAAAATAATTAATTGGAAATAGCACATGCTTTTTCTTTAAATTCAATTCTACCTGTTCAATTCTGACAGTTTGTGTGACATCCTCGGATCAATGATTAGAAATGTTAATTAAATCGCATTGCGTTCGATAGTCTAGGAGTAGTGGCGAAATACAAACACATGGTCAAATTTTAATATAATAGATTCGTGTTCATTTTCCTTTTCTTAAAACTGTGATGTGATTTTTAGCAGAAAACTCTCATCTGTATATAAAGGATACTCATGCTTAATAATCAGTATAGATAAAAAAAAAAAAAATTCAATTTAAATATGGCGTGAAACTCATTTACTTTCTATACTTACTGATCCTTGTATTATTAATGTACGGAATTGATTCACACTCCTTTTAAAACATATTGGAAAATTCCCGTTTTGTTTCAAATATGACATCACTTTTCCCCCAGAGAAATCCCTTTTTAATAACATAATTCTTATTAATTTTCTTTTCCAGGCAATCAGTACTAAAATTTAGCAGAAAGCTCACATTTGTATGTAAATGATATTCAAGCTTATTATTAATCAGTATCAATAAAAAAATATTTCAGGTTTTCATCTTAAATATGACGTTCATTATATATCTATTTTCATTATATACTGATATTGATGCTCCTTGTATTATGAATATTTGAAAATACATGTTTTATTTATGACGTAATATTTGCCCAAGCCAAGGACAATCCTTTTCATAGTTCCATGGTCCAAGCGAAATCTTTTCTTAATAAAATAATTATTGTTCATTTTTCCTTCTAATTATAACACAGTCTTTAACAGAAAATATCTTCTCAACCAAACCGATATTCATACTTCGTGTATAATAACAAATACTCCATATTTCCGTTTCAAATATCATGGAAATTCATCTTCTTCTGAATTCTGTTGAATTTTCATTTTATACGTGGAGATCGTTCAATTGAAAAATAATTGTTGAGGAAAAATTATTATTCCACATTTTGTATTTATTGGCAACGATAATGCTTAGCAATGTAAAATGTTTAATTAAATTTTTCAGAAAAATTATCCATTGATTCTCTATGAAAATTATAAAATTTTTAATCATTAAGAAAATTATTTTGACCTGAAATTATTCTTTCGAATATTCTTTTGAATTGAAAAAAAAATGAAACCTTGTATTATTATCAAAGTCTAAAAAAAAGTACATTTTATTTCTAGTAATGTTATTTAATCTTCTTTTTAATTCTTAAATTTTTTTATTTCATTTTAATTTTTCACGGGAAAAATTTATTTGAGTAAAAATTATTATTTCGGTTTTTGATTTAGTGTTGGCAACGATAAAATGTTAGCAACGGTAAAGTAAATTTAACCATTTTAAAATTTTATAAGGAAAAAAAGTCTATTTATTCTCTATGAAAATAATGAAATTTTGAATTATTAGGAAAAATATTTGAATAAAATAAACAAAAACCAGCCTATGTTCATTTCCGGGTTATAATCAACCTATATGCAAAGATACAGGGTAATTAAATTCCCCATTTTGACGCTGGCTTCAGCCTAACATTTGCACACAATCAGATTTATAATATTATTAGGATAAAAACTGAAGATTACCATACAAATAATAAGCTAACTCTAGCTTACTTTGTTTTTTATTTATTATTTGTATGATAATCTTCAGCTTTTATTTCATAACTTCTGATCCCATTGAGATACCACTCTAAAGATGTCAAGATTTTGAGCTTATAATATTACAAAAAAAGATACATTTAAAAAAAATTAAACACAATCTAAAAATTTTTTAATTTAAAAAATGTTTTTTTTTTTTTATCAAGCAACTTGCATATTAAATGAAACCTTGCGAAATTCTTCATTTCCCTATGCCTGATAAAATCGGAGAAAATCAAAATTGAAAACGTTTATGCAAGCCAAAAAATGACGATGTTTCGAAATTTGTTTGTAAATCTAATGAAATAAAAAAAAATAAAGATGTATTCTCATTTATATTATCAGGGAGAATGATTCCTGACAGTATCATTAAAATCTGAAATGGTCAGGTTGAATATTGAAATTTTTTGGTTGATTTGGCATAGAATTATTATACCGCATTAGCATAGAATTGATTGGCACAGAATACCTATTAATTAAAAAAAAAAAAAGGAAAAAAAAGTTGCTTATTACATTCTACTAAGTAAAATTAAAAAATTAAATCTGATTAATTAGCTTTTCAGTGAAATAATTTTATGCATTACTGAAATTACACTTTTAGTATTGGCCGCATGGGGTGTCTATTATTGGAAAGAAACTAATTAAGCATTCCAGTAATGGACACCAGTCCTAAAATTTTAACAATACATGAAATTTTGTAAATGGCCATTGATATATGAAATTCAAAGTTTTATATTACTATCCAAACAAAAACATGCAATTTTTGCAAGGAAATAAGGAAGATAAAAATTAATTAAGTGAAGTGAGCTCTTATTAGGAGTCAAATTAGGTTTTTTCTGGACATAATTACGAAAGTTTTCAAACTTGGAAATATTGTTTGGGAGGGTCTACTAATGAACATACTAAAAGTCCTGATGGATAGGGGGTGAGCGCGAGGGGGGGAAGGTAAAAGAAGGTGCCATTTTTCGGTTTTTTGTTAATATCCCGTAATCTATAAGTGCTACGGAAAAATTGCTAACACAAAAGATAAAGAGAATTAAATTCTGTACAAGATAGGTTTCCTACATTTTTCTCTAGAGTCCATAGTTAACGAGATAATTGCATTCAAAAATCAAGAAATTTGCCAAAAGTCACACCAGCGCCAGAGAGCGAGTCAACGGCACTTACATTGCACTTACTTAACCTAAACTTATTTGAGTCCCCACTCCCTTAACTAACATATCTACCGATAGGTTGAAAAGCGGAGTTTCGTTGAGATAGAGGTTTATTTAGAATAGAATGTGCCCCTTGGCGGTGGCATGTGAAACTAACAGATTTTGGATTTTAGGTATATTTAAGGTTATTATCACGGGCCCGGGAAACGCCGAGCGGGTCAGCTAGTATAATATTATAAATACGCAAATATTTGTAGATAGTGCATGTAATAGATGTGTATAAGTACATATACATAAATATATTCACTACATAACTCATTTAATATGGTTTATTATTAATAATATTAATAATAAAAGGCTATGGAATTTTAAAAACAGAAATTTTAATTAATTAATAATTATAAAGATAAATTAAATATAATAATTATAAAAACCTGCGATTAATAATTACAAAGATAATACAGTTATAATAGTTATAATTACAAGTAAATCTGCAGATCAGGAAATCTAATGTTTTTACAATTTTTGTTTCCGAAAACAGTTTTGATTGCCATTCTATAATATTTAAATCTAAGAATTTATCTAAATACATCCTAATCTACTCTATATCATTAGCTTACTAAAATCACCACCAAATAGGTATATTTGGAGACTTTTAAACTTAATAGATAGTCATTCATCATCGTGTCTACTGCCAATTGACAAAATTGTTAACGTGATTTGGAGCTATAAAGTATTTCTTGTGATAGCCTTTTAATACGAGTAGTATCCAGATTCAATTCAAAACCGTAATGTTAATAACATCGTTCATATTTAACGCAATTCTGTGTTGCAGACCAAATTACGAAAAATTAGCTAATGTTTTGTTTCCCTCAGCCAGGTTTCTTATTTCTTCTTTCGCATTCGGGATTATTTGAATGAATATTTTTATAGACTATGGAAAACAGTAGCTAAGTAACGATAAAAGTAAAAGAAAAAAATTAATGTCAAATAAGTAAATTTATAAAACAAAATGTTTTACATCATTCGAAAACATGTATGAAATTCCACCTAAATTTATTCTTTCGCCAAATGGAAATTTGAAAATCGCCTGAATTGCCATAGCAAAACATTATGGCGCAAAATAAAATATTTTATACTAGCTAACCCGCCCGGCGTTGCCGGGTCCGAGATAATTACAATCTCAGAGAAAGGCGTTAACCCCCTCCCTCCCCATGCCCGCAAATATAATGAATAATTTGTTCAAGAAAACCACCGTCACCTACATTAACGCGATCAATAAAAAAAGAATTACATTTTTCTGATAATTAGAACATAACGAAGACGCTACGCTAAAATAGCCGGCAGATGACACCCCTTCCCAACCTCAATTTCAAATCTATATCTTAATTAGTTACCTAAATTTTTGTTCATTAGTAAAAATTGGCAATTATTTCCTTTCATTTTAGCAAACTAAATGGAGGGATCAGCCAGAGAAACAGATCTCTTTGTATTTCAGTTTTTAATGAAAGCAGATCCCTGTCTGGAACTTTCTCGGATTGTTTTCACTGGAGCCAGCAGATTTTTGGCAGTTTTTTGCATAAATAAAAAAAAAAAATACCGACCGAATTTTTCAAAAATCACATAGTCAGATGCAGAATATTTTTTTACTGCTCAGAAATTTTGTAATTGAAATGAAAAATATGCTCAGAAATTTTCAAATTGATATCTCAATTAGTTTTCTGAAAATTCGCTAATTAGTAATATAATTTCGAATTCGTTCATTTCCGCTTGCAAATGGGGCCGGCTCGTTTCTTTCGCCATTTTGATTTAAAAGATGTCATTTTAGAAGCGATGGTTAATGAGAATCTAATTAATATCTAGGCTAATTATCAAAATATTAAAATTCTGAGGGTCAGGTGCACCAAGAGAGGGTTTGGACTACCTAAATCTAAATTTACAGACTTCTAGGTGCGCAAAATTTTCCTAGCCGTCGCCAACAGACACGTACACAGACAGAGCGAAACTTCATTTTATTATATTAGTATAGATTTTCCGAATGAATGACCCATATGCAGTGGCGTAGCCAAGGGGGGGGTCCAGGGGGTCCGGAAACCCCCCCCAGAACCCCGAACGAAGAACTGATTTACTGAATCATAGATACAACATTAAAAACTGATAAGACGGAATCGTAAAGAAGCAATGAAAAATTCCGCTTTAGACAGGTGTTTGTCTTAGCAAGTATTATTTAAAGGCATGTCTTTCGCCGGGGCTATGAAAATTTTCCGTTTAAGACAGGTTTTTGTCATAGACATGTCCCATTTTGTCAGGTATCCTCTAAAACTGTTATAACGTATCCACTCTATAGTATACTCTGAAAAGCATAAATGTATTACAATAAAATCTGTTTAAGATGAGAGCTTATCTTAAACAGCAAAAGTTCAAAGTTCAACGAAAACAACGCTACATATTTATACCTGTTAAGATTTGAAACATATTTAAAATGGAACTTTTTCGGTTGTGAATCCTTCTTGGCAGGTTTTCTGTGAAAACGGGATTCTCTCGTAAACGAAAGCATTTCATGGTCTCGATGACAGAAGGATAACTGTACAAGTATACCTGATATGACGGCTATCTCTCTACAACGGAATTTTTTAACGATCCCTGTCGATTCCGTTTTCATAGATTTTAATGTAACTAGATTAAACGCAAAACTTCTTCAACAGAGATTTCGATCGGCCCAACTGTTGCCAACACTTATGGGTAAAGACGAGTTCACACGAATGCAATAACAGCACATTAATCAGAGTTTGATGTCCTTATCTTTGTTCATTTTATAATTTTATATCGAACAATATTATCATTTACTTTAAATCTGCTGGCTGGAATTTAAAAAAAAGTCACTTTATTCTTCGCTTAGATATTTGTGAATTCTTATTCAATCCTGTTATACAGTGTTCTTTAGTCACACATATTCCTTCTCAAGCTGACCATCAGATACATCTGATTCAATGTCAAATTTGAAGAATATTTCGGAAGATCAATTTTCTTCCTCTTTTTGTTACTTTTATTTCTAATCTCGTTATTCGTTAATCGCTAAAGAAAAGAACAGAGGGATATTGAAAGGTTTTGATCTTCTGGGTTTGTACAAAATAATGGTGATTCTTGTTATTAAACTTTTCAACCTGAGCTATTTTTAATAAACTGTTAATGGAATATTACGTTGTTGTATATTATTTTGAAGGGCAGGTTTTTAGCTACATATTTAGTATTATAATTTTGTTTTCCGCTATTGTACAGGGATATTTAAGGCAGTTATAGATCTTTGGGAAATTTCGTACGATTTTTTTACTAATTCAAAATTGTACGAAAATCGGTGGAAACGGCTTGTATATCAACCACGCTATAACGTTAGATCACGGCCTAACTCGATTTTCTCCTTCCCTTTATACGGCCATAACAAAAAGTCATTTTCCCTTTGTTCAAGAGGAATAAGAGTTTCTCCCCGGAAGAACGTAGGGGGCGCTATTACTTACCATCCATTACTAATGGAGAATTTCCTTATCTTTGCGTTTCGTTCGTCAAAACTATTTATGAATTGATATATCCAAGACTAATAAAAAATCCTTTAGGGGAATGTGACTTAAACGAGCATAAAATAAATATATACTCATTAATATGTGCAAAATTCTTGCCCATCATTAAAAAAATATATGGCAAGGTATTTTACAAATGAAACCAATTTATCTGCATGTAAGAACTCTTTATCAAGAAAAATTTTAAAGTTTACTTAATTTTAATTTTATAATATTTAATGTATATTTCACTGTAAAAATTATCAATGTTTAAAGTCTAATCAAGAAATAGAATCTGCATATACCTATAGATACATATATATATACAAGTAGGGTGGATAGATTTATGAATTAATATTTTAAAAATCTGAAAAAATATTCTGTAATTTCTGTAACCACACAATATTCTAAAATTTCCACAAAAACTATTCTCTCATAAATGGAGTACATAATGCTACAGTAAAAAAAAAAAAAAAAAAAAAAAAAAATCATTCTCTAAAATAATAAAACCTGTAAAAATTATTATGAATTTGTTAAATAATCCATGTTTTGAGGAAAAAAAAAAAAAAAAAAAAGCGATGTGAGTTGATTGCCGGATATTGGCGAAATATGTTTTCTTATTCTGTTGATATTATGAAACATGAAAGTATATTTTTATTTTTATATACATACTTTTATACCATGACTTTCCAGAAATAGAATATAATATTTAATTTTATATGTAATTCTATTATATTTCTATATGCTTATATATTTCAGATCAGTACCTATAATGGTTAAATTTATTAAAAATTGTTTTGAATGTACACATATATACATATATTTTAAATAATTCAGAATCGTGTAAAAATAATCCATGTTTTGAGAAAAAAAAAAAAATCGATATATGAGTTCATTGCCGGATATTGGCGAAGTTGCTTAATTTTCTTACTATTGTGAAACTAGTAAATATTTTTTTAATTTTTTGCTGTGTATTTTACGCTCAGAATTATCAATGTTTCAAGTAATCCAGAATTTTAATGTATTGAAATTTACTTATAATGTTTGTTTTACATTTTGTAGTAGGATGTTATTTAAACTATTTTTAATTGCTTAAAGCATTGTATTTAGTTATTTTATCTCTAAATCTTTTAGTTTTTCCTGTTTGTCCTGTTTGTTTTGTTTAGTTTTTTCGTTTTAGTTTTTCCTGTTTGTAGTAAAGAAAACGCCGAAGTAAAAGATAGATATCTTACATATAATGCTTATATATTTCAGATCAGTACCTATAATGATTAAATTTATTGAAAATTGTTTTGAATATACATATATATATACATATTTTAAATAATTAAGAATCGTGTAAAAATAATCCATGTTTTGAGGGAAAAAAATCGATATGAGTTCATTGGCGAACTTGCTTAATTTTCTTACTACTATTATGAAACTAGTAATTATTTTTTAAATTTTTTATTGTGCATTTTACGCTCAGAATTATCAATGTTTCAAGTAATCAAGAATTTAAATGTATATAAATATAGAAATTTACTTATAATGTTTGTTTTGCATTTTATAGTAGCATGTTATTTAAACTATTTTTAATTGCTGAAAGCATTGTATTTATTTATTTTATCTCTAAATCTTTTAGTTTTTCCTGTTTGTAGTAAAGAAAATGCCGAAACAAAAGATACATATGTTATATATATCTTTTATAATGAATATATTGCAAAGATTCTTGTATTTTTATGTATAGAAGTAACATTTACTAAGCATTATTTATGGTAAGTATATCGCGCCATCTACCGGCGAAGCAGCCTTTTAACGATTCCGAAACTAAGGGGTGATTGTGAAGGCCGTATGAGGGGAGGGAGAATCGAGTTTGGCCGTGGTTAGATTCAGGAGAGCGGAGGTGGAGCAACCACCCCGGAGCATCGAAATGACGACCTCCGAAGATTTGAGATTTTATGCTTAGGAGTGCAATCTCTCCCCTTCCCTGAACTCCACAGTGTACCTATTCCGGAGAAAAATGGTACCCTCCAAAGAAATCCCTCCTGGAGAAAAATGTCTGAATTCAACGTTACATTTGACCGAAGTACGACTTATGAACTCACAGTTTAACATTGTTTACAGAAATTTCATGATGGCAATGAGCGTTTTGAATATGAAAGTCGTAGGTGGCATTCGGTTATTAACAATGAGAAATTGAAAGCAAAGGTTGAAGCTAATTCACGTACCAAAGTCTGAAAGATTGTTGCTGAACTTGAAGTATGTTCTAAAACTGTTTTCAACCGCTTAAAAGAAATTGGTTGAAGAGTAAAATAGCAGAAACCACCATTAGTTTTTACGCAATCTAATACTTTCCTAGATGTGCTAATCCATCATAATTAATTTTTTTTTTTTTTTACAAAAATTTAACATCTTTTATGTCGACCAATTATCGGAAACAACTATTGGGGTCGAATATTTACTTTAGTATCAAAAGCGGTGAAACTTGAAAAAGAATTATGGCTGTTTTAGACACTTGTAACAAAATTATTTATCCCAACATCAACTATATTTGTTGCGTGTGTTGGTTACATTACTAGTTTCTGTAGCCGAAATTAAATGATTTTTTTCTTAAAAATTAAAACCTTATTTCAGAAACTCCCATGGTGAATCAACAGCTGACGGCATTGGCAATTATGTCAACTCATTTTTGAGTATACCTATTACAGCACACGTTCTTATTTCAATGACAAGAAATTAAACATGAAAATTGAAAAAACAGTTTCAACCAAATATTGTTTTAATCTTAACCATTTGATCATAACTTTAAAATAATCAAATGTTTATGTCATATGAAACTTGATTTAAATGCATTCTCTTCAGTGTGTGCTCAGTTTTTATATCATAGTGTTTGTAAAATCTTTTTCTTTGGTAAATATTAATGCAACTTCATTGTATTATTACCTACAATTATAGAGATTGATCTTACTTCATTTTGCACACGCTATTTTTTTAAATTAAGAAACTGATAAGGAAATATCTAAATTCTTAAAGTTACTCGAAATACTTCTATTGCATATAACATACACCAGGGTCGGCGAACCTATGGCACGCGTGCCGTAAATGGCACGCGAAAGGAAATTTTTGGCACCCGGTTGATTTAAGTTCTAAAGCAAAATTCAGTCAAACTTCCCAAAATTCTGCATATCATTATTTTTTTCCCAATTAATACACGATCTTGTCTGAAAATACCTTTTGTTTTTTATAAGTACTTATGTACTTGTCAAATCATTGAACTACTCTTTCAGAAACATCTGACTTCTGACCCCCTCCTCCCTTCCTCCACTATCATCATTCGATTTAGGCGCCGATGATTCGCATTGAAAGAAAGAGAAATGTAGGAAACAAATATTTTTTTTCTTTATTGTTTCCGAAATTTATGCATGAAAGAATGGGATTTATAAACAATTTAAAGGTATTTCCAATAAATAAATACCAAACAAAAGCTATTAGATTTTTTCTGCGCTTACAGATAGATAACTTATTCTAAACATTTTTAATGATTTAATTAATTAAAGAAGCATTAATTAAGATAATAGTAAATGAGAAAACTAATATGTTGAATATTGAATAACGGATATTTTTGTTCTTTTATGTATGGGTTTCATGGAAGGGGGAGGGGGTAATTTATCTGGCAGACGACTGTCTGCCGACATAATTCTGTTATAGTAAATGAATCTCGGTAAACTGAGTGGCTAGTGATTTTTTTATTATTCTGATTTCCTTTTATTTCATTGGTGCTTTCATAAACACTAGTATGCCTGATTTTTTAAAAAATTATTATTGTTAAACTAACTTCACTGTCAAGGATCGTAATCTGAGACTGATTAGATTGCAAAGTTAAAGTAATATTTATTAAACATGGCCAGTGTGGCTAAAAAACAGAAAGTGCAAGACAGTGGAGAATTTCAAACATGGTGGACTGAGAAATACGGGATGATTAATAAAGATGATAAAGCTCTTTGCGTTTTATGTTCTAGGACAGTAGTCTGCAGAACGTCTTCTGTAAAACGGCATTATGAAACAAATCACAAATTTCTTTCCCCAAAAAGTTATGCAGAACAAAAAGAATTCATTGCCAATGCAATTAAAGAGAAAAATAAACTGTCGACATCTATGATTAAATATATCAGCAAGGATTCTCAAACAAGTGTCGCAAGTTTCTCGGCTGCGAATGTCATTGCCCGAAATGGAAAACTTTTCTGCGATGGAGAGTTTTTGAAGGAAGCCTGGTTATCATGCGCTCCATCACTTTTTGACGATTTTGAAAATAAAGATAAAATAATTCAACGAATTAAAGATATTCGTTTATCAAGAAATACAGTGAAAGATAGAATTCAAAAATGGCAGAAAATGTAAGAGAGCAGCAAAAATCTGATATCAAGTCTTCTACTTTCATATCATTATGTCTTGACGAAAGTGCAGATGCAACTAAATCTGCTCGTTTTGCTGTTTTTGTACGATATTTGGTTGAAAATGAGATTTAAGAGGAATTATTCTCGTTATTATCTTTACCAACTACAACTAAAGGTGCAGATATTTGTACAGCAGTAATAAATTCACTTACTGAAAGTGAAATAAATTTGTCTAAAATAGTTTCTGTTACAACGGACGGAGCCCCTAGTATGGTGGGTAAAATAATTGGTTTTTTCAATTTATTTCAAACTCACATTGGACACATTATTCTTGGATTTCACTGCATCATACATCAGCAAGTTCTGCGCGCAAAGGCTGGATTCGAATCTCTTGGTGATATTATGGCCGTAGTCACAAAAATAGTTAACCTCATATCGTCACAGGCTTTAAATAAACGAAAATTTGACGCTTTGTTAGATGAAGTCAACTCTGTGTACAGCGGATTACTGATGTATAACAATGTTCGCTGGTTAAGTCGTGGCAAAGCGCTACAAAGATTCGTTGATTGTTTGGAAGAAATTCGGCTTTTCTTATATGAAGAAAGTAAAATTGAAAAATATACGCAATTGACGGATTTGAAATGGCTTGCAAAATTAATGTACTTTACCGATTTGTGCCAGCATTTGAATGACTTAAATTTAAAGCTTCAAAGAAAAAATAAGACTTATTATCATGATAGATATGATTCGAGCTTTTGAAGCGAAATTGCAAATATTTAGAAAAGATATTGTTTCCAAAAACTATAAGTATTTCCCAAACTTAAAGGAAATAGCTAATGATTTTAATTTACATGAAAAAATTGACGAAGCAAGTCTCGCTGAAGAGATTACTTTAGTAACAAATGCATTAATCGAAGAGTTCTCGTCAAGATTTTGTGAATTCAAAAACCTTTCGGAAACATTTAAATTTATTATCTATCCAGATGTAACTCCAATTGATAAACTGAACTTGATTGTATTCGATTGGTTGGAAATTTCAGAAATTGAAATGGAACTTATCGACTTCCAATCCAGCTCAATATGGACTCAGAAATTTGTAAAATTGAGAGAGGATTTGGAGACGATCGAAAAAGAAAGACTGTCAGGTATCACAAACATAAATGCTGATAATAAAATTATGGCCACTTGGAATTCAATTCCAGACACTTACAGTTGTTTGAAGAAGTTAGCATTTGCAATGTTGGCAATCTTTCCCTCTACTTATGCTTGCGAATCATTATTTTCAGAGATGAACAATATAAAAAATTCCAATCGAATCAATTTGTCAGATGACTCCAGTTCATCATGCATTTTATTAAAAGTAACCAGTTATGAGCCGGATATCAATAATTTGGCATCCAAGATGCAATATCAGAAATCACATTAATTTTTATTATTTTTTTATTTTTCTTCTTTTAATTACTTTAAAAAATAGCTACAGTAAAACATGTTAAAGCGTCACTCAGCATATTACACCAGTTTATTAAAGTCCCAATCAAAAAGAGATAAGAAAATAGCGGTAAAAAGACGTTAATACATCTGGACTCGAAAAATATCAGACCTGTTAAACCATCACTTTTGGCTCACAGTTTACTTTTTTTGTACAAACAAAAGCTGCAAATGGATAGAAGAAACAAAAATTTGTGAAAATGAGTTAAATAAGAGTGATAATAAACTCAGTGAAGAAAAACTAACACCCGAATTCCAAGATACTGTGGCTGCATTACGTACCTTACGAAGTTTTTTAATTTTCTTCTAAAAAAAAAGATTTTGCATTGTTTATGAAATTAGAAAATAAAAATGAATCAACGAAAACCAAAGAGAAAACAGATTTCTTTGACAGATTTTTTAGGTAATGTTTTTTTATATTTTCTAATTTCTTCTTATGCATAGTAATATATTTGAAAAATGATAATTTTTCATTTAATAACAGGTGTCAAACAAATATTTTGTAGGTATGATTCGCAAATGATTTTTTTTAAATACTTCTTTTTTCATTGCCTGTTTTAAAACAAAATTACATTTATTATAAAACTACCACCCTGCTTAAAATGTCAAAATCAACAGATCCCAAGGGGCAACACCATGTATTACCACAATTATTACAGTTATTTGGCAAGTTTTTTCGATTTGAACTTTTAATATATATATATTACGATTACTATAATTATTTCTTATATATTATGTTTTTTATAAAATTATTACTATAATTAATTGTCTGAGTGCAACGAAGACTCATACACAGCGCAGTATTACTTTGACCCATATATAGCTACGATGGATATTAAAACCTTTCGTCAAGCATAACTCAAAAAATATTTAACGGATTTCGTTCAAATTTTTACAGCAGGTACCTATAAAGGTGACAACGACGTCTATTTATTACCAAGAATAAATGTCAAACCGTTTGGAAATTATGTTAAAAAAATAGATAAAAAAGCACAATTAAAGTTCATACGTCACGAAAATTTTGTGCGTACGTCGTTTTCACCGGCGGAAGATTTTCGTAGACAATCGGAATTGAAAAGTTCATGGAGTACATGGAGTAAAAAAATATGCACGCACTAATATTCAGCACAATAAAATATATTTCAATTGAGTAGAAATCGAAAATTAATCTGGATTTTTTTCTGTTTGAAAGAAAAAGCCCGCAATAACTTGGTAGACTTGGTATTAGAGATTTGGCGCAAATCTCAGCAAAAACAGCTTTTTTAGGTGCGTTCGTAATTATATAAATACGTAGCACCTATAGTCGTCGTTTGGTCCGTCCGTCTGTCCGTCCGTCTGTCTGTCTGTCCGTCCGTCTGTCTGTCTGTCCGCATATAACAACGCAAAAACTACCCAACCAAATGGTTTGCAATTTAAAATATATTATCTTTGCAGAATTTTGTCGAGACATTTCAAATTTTATTAAAATCGAATCAAAACTTTAGGAGATATTAATAAAAATATTTATTAAGAAATTTGAATTTTTTTTTTTTTAAATCGGTGCTTTTTTGTTATAGGAGCTTCCGATGGATGTTTAATCGTCAAGCGACCGAGATGCTTATTTTATGACAGAAATTAATCTGCAGACGATATAATTCATTTCACAGAATTAAAAATCATCTAGGTCTGAATATTTATATAACTAGCTGATACATATATATCTGAATATTTATATAACTAGTTAAGATATTTGTATGAACAGTGTCATAAAATATATACTTAACTAGCTGTTTAACCCGTTCTACGCACGGGATATCATGAATTTAATTCTAAAACGTGCGTACGAACGCACCTCGTTTGTAACGTTTGACGTACAATTTCCAACTTGTTTATTTCGCGTGTGTAAATTTAAAAAAAAAAATTCTTTGGTGTTTAAATAAAAGGTTTCGATTTATGGCATTATTTCTTTTTTTTCTCTTTTTAGCATTTTAAATGGGATTAATGAAAGGCATGTATTTTAAATTAAATGAGTGAAAGGTTTATATTTAAATTAAATGAATTCAATATGAAAATGTTATAGGAACAATATTTGGCGATTCATCAACTGCGCCAGGATAACATAAAAGTACCAATATATCAAACGGTATGTAGTATGTGAAAAGAAACAATTATATTATAATCGCCCATCGTACAAGAAAAAAAACTAATATTCTGCATTCAGAGGGAAAAATCCATCTCCTGTGCCGTAAGATTTGGCGAGTTCTTTTTTGGTGATAAGTTTTTCGATGTGATTGTTGGGATCTGCTGGATGTGGCTTACTTTTTCTAAATCTTATTTTTTTGCAGATGTAGTATTATGTAAATATATTTTTTTGCAGATGTAGTATTATGTAAATATATTTTTTTGCAGATGTAGTATTATGTAAATATATTTTTTTGCAGATATTTTTTAATTTTGTATATTTTCTATTTGGCATTTGGAAAAGAGATTTTTACCTTTTTATCTGTGCCTTCGGAAATATTATAAAAAGAAAAAAGATTTACATATATCAAGCGTTTAATTTTCATACGGACCACTTCTCCATTTTTAAATTTTAAATGCTATTTATTATTTACTAGCCGTTTATTAATTGTTTACAATTTACCCCCCTGACAATAACAATTATTGGTACTTCTCTATTATCCCGTCGACCACTTTTCATAACAAAAAACTATCGCCAAACTCTAAGATTAAACGCCAAAAATGCAGTCCCATTAACTTGATGTCAGAAGTATTATATATGTTTGTTATGTCATCAAGTAGTTTTTAATTCGACATTTGCGTGTATTTTTCATTATGTTTTACTGATTTATTAGTTATTTCATTAATTAAAGTAACAATTGTGTCCTTAAATTCTTATATTTCATTTATTTATTTATTTTGATATTCCAATGGCAACGTTCTCCCGTTTATTTGGCATTACACTTTGGCGATAGTTTTCTGTTATGAAAAGTGGTCGACGGGATAATAGAGAAGTACCCAATTATTTATCACAAAAATGCCTCTTAGGTTTGTTAAATAAGTTTGTTTATGTATTTTCATTACTTATTAAAATATCGAATATGGCGATAAAATTTCATTTTAGCATCGTGCTTAAATGTTTAAGATGGAGCAAAAACATGCTTTAATAAACGTATGTTTGTAAATATTTGAAAAACATGTTTTACCGCTCTCTTGAAAAATTTTGTAAGATGCTAAAACTACCTTTAGGCACCATTTTAAATTTTTTTTCGCCAACCGACATAGGATACGAAACTTTTCCCCATTCAGATACACAGGCAAGGCTGGTCTCAAACAAGGGTAAAGCTAGCAACAATATTGTTTTAACTCTATAAGAGTTACAATAATGATATTAAATACTCCGATTGGCTTTGGGCCCAATTACGAAAGTTTCTCCAAAAAAAAAAACTGTAGAAGAAGTCTTTTACATTTGTTTCAAATGAAGCTCAGTCTACAAGGTATTAGTTAATAATACAAACAACACTAATGTCACGGAGGCAAAAGTTTTAATTTAAATGTATATATTTGAAACCCTTCCCCCCCTACCCACACCCCCTCCCCCCCCAAAAAAAAAAGAAAAGAAAAGAAAGTTACAGTAATGAATTTAAAATGGCGTTAAGCCACGCTTTCTGACATAAGCAATTGGCTGTAAACACGATAACGAAACTTTCATTTAACTTAATAACATGTAGCTAATATAGCCCTCAGGGTACTTTGCAGTTATACAGACCTTGTGGTTTTTTTAAAAAAGCTTGAGACAATTCAGGTTTAAGAAGTTGAGATTTACTGTCAAATGATATAAACAACTATGAACACAAAACTGATGAATTATTATTCAGGTTTATGTATGTATTTAAAAAAAAATTGCATCTGATTACACTTATTAGATAAATTACTTCTGTTTGCATTTAATAACTGATAAACGGCTCCTGTATATTAAATGAATTGTTTAAATTTGGGAAGAGGTAGCGAGAGGTAGAAAGACGAGTAAACAAACGGGTAGACAGACGGGTAGTGAGATGGGTAGAGAGACGAGTAGCGACATAGGTAGGCTGACGGGTAGAGAAACGAATAAACAGACGGCTAGAGAGAAAGGTAAAAAGAGGGTTGACAGAGGGGTAGCGAGATGGGTCACGAGACGGGTGGAGACACCGGTAGACAGGAATGTAGCGAGAAATGTTGAGAGACGCGTAGCGTGGTAGATAAAGAGACGAGTAGAGAGATGAGCACAGAGACGAGTTGACTGACGGGTAATGAGATTGGTAGCGAGACGGGTAAAGAGTTGGGTACGAAAACAGACGGATAGTGAGACGGGTATACAGACGAGTAGAGAGACAGTAGATGGGTACGGAGATGGGTAAGAAGATGGGTATGAGGCGTATAGCCAGACGGGTAGAGAGACAGATAGATAAATGGGTAGCGAAGTGGATAGAGACACGGTTAGACATACAAGTAGTTAGACGGATAGACAGACGGTTAGAGAAATAGATTGGCGGGTAGAGAGACCGGTAGAGAAATATAGAGACAGGTAGCGAGACGTGTAGAGAGATAGGCAATCGGTTAGAGAGACGGGCAGAAGAACGGATAGGGAAACAGACAGATTGTGGAGAGACAGACAGACGGGCAAAAGAAAAGTCTGCGGATTGGCGCAGTAAAGGTGCATTAAAGGCGCAGGGGGCAGAGCCTCCTAGAAAATAATCAAGTAGTATCTGTTAAGCTTAACTTTGTAATATATATAGTTTTTCAATTTTGTCGATATGGAGATTTAATGTAAAAGTTATTTTACAGAAGTCATCGAAAGATTTTTGTATACTTTAATAGTAATTTAGACTATAGTTTTGCAATCTGGTTTGTAGCAAAGCATGCTATCAATGTGGTTTGAAGTGTAAGAGTTTATATAAACAGTTATACAAATAATAGATATATAATCAAGGATGAAAAATTTTTAATTCACACACAAAAAAGGTGCAACAATGAAATTAAATTTGTGTTATGCCACGCTTGATAGAATAATCTACTGGCTGCAAATCTAATTACGTAACTTTAAAAAGCTTGGCGTTTTAAAAGATCCGACGTTTTTTTTCAAGTTTTGCGCAATACGCGCTTAAGAAAATGAGATTCTTTGCCACATGTTAAAAAAAATTATGACAACACATCTGATGAACGGTACTTCTTTTCTATTTTTTTAACAGTGTATATGAATTTATATATGATATTTTGTAATTCTATCATTTAATTTGCTCTTTTTCTTTATATTGTAATTGTTAACCCTATGTTCTCAGCAATATCACTCAGACTAATCCCTTTGAGGGAAGTCCTAGTTAATATTTTCATGTGACAAGTTGTTTTAGTTTGGGTTTTCAATATTATACATTATTTAATTTAATGTGGATTTTGTTATTACCTGCAGGTATGTTATCTATATTTATCTTAATCTAATAATAATAAACTAAAATAAATAATTTTTATTGATTATTATAATTTATTTATTTATTTTATTTTATTTATTTATTTATTATTATTTTATTTATTTTTTTTGTGGGGGGGGGGGGCGTTGTTGGCACGCCATTGTCACTTGAAGAAAATTGCGAAAAAAATTGGCACGCAGAAGTGAAAAGGTTCGCCGACCCTGACATACACAGTCAATCCTGTCACACTATACTTCAATAAGGCGCATTGTTCGTTTCGTCAGGATCCCTAAAATTTTCCGTTTGAGATAGGATTCCGTTATAGGAAGTATCCGCTTTCACAGTCTTTACTGTATAAGTAGGGTAAAACCTGACAAGACGAAATCGGAATCACAGAAGAACAGTGAAAAAACCCGTTTCAGGAATAGGTTTTCAGCAAATTTAATTGTATGGTTATCCATATCAGGACCATGTAATGCTTTTGTTTAAGACAGGAATCTGCAATAGACAGGTTTTACAATACATATTACATACATAAGTTATATTTTTATATATACAGCAAATCCTGTGGAAACGAAACCTGCCTATAACGGAACTCTGACATAAACGGAAATATTCATTCGTCAAATAGAAAAGAATGCCATACCCTGATAAGACGAAAAATTGTCTAACACAGAATTTCTTACCACTCTTTGCGATATTATCTTGGCAGGTCTTACTATATATATATAAGCTGAAGAAAAATTCTGGACCCCTCCCGAAAGGAAATCCTGGCTACGCCACTGCCCATATGTAACAAAATACAATACAGCTATACCCGGGTACCTCACCAACATGAATACTTAATTTCAAGGATGTCATAATGGAAATGGAACATAAATCAACATCTTTTGAAATTTCCCATTGAACCCGGGGTAATCAAAATGATCAAGAACTTGAGTATAATGTTTATTCCTATATTATTGTATTTTACGCATTTTTCATTTTTGTATGTCTTATTATAACAAAAAATGTCATTTGATAAAGTTATTGTTCAGGCTTCCATTCTTCTGACTACAACATTTATTATGTCCGTTTAAGTTTAGGTTAAGTAGGTGTAATAATGTAAGAGCCGTGGACCCGCTCTCTGGCGCTGGTGTGACTGTTGACAAATTTCTTCATTTTTGAATGCGATTATCTCATTACCTATGGACTCTAGAGAAAAATGTATAAAACCTGTTTTGTAGAGAATTTAATTGTGTTTATTTTTTGTATTGGCAATTTTTCCGTAGGACTTATAGCTTACGAGATATTTACAAAAAAACGAAAAATGGTACCTTCTTTTACCTCCCCCCCTCGCGCTCACCCCCTATCTATCAGGACTTTTAGTATGTTCATTAGTAGACCCTCCCAAACAATATTTCCCAGTTTCAAAACTTTCATAATTATGTCCCAAAATGACCGAAAATCTGCCTAATTTGACTGGACTATCTTAGCATGTTCATTAAGATTTTCACAGAAAAACAGCGGAACTGTAAAACATTAACATTATTTTCTGTTTTCTGATTGGTTTTATTAAGAGTGTCAACAATAACCCAGATTATAAAACATACAAGGGGGAGGGGGGGGGTTGAAAAAATAAATAAAAGCAAAATTTTTATTGGTTATTTTTTTATAATCCAAAAACATTCGGGGGTGTCCATTACTGGAAGGGCGTTCATTACTGGCACATCTACCCTACATCAATTTTAAATACGGCTAAAATTCAAATTCGTTTTTAATTTTTTTTTTTTTTTTTTTTTTTTTTTTTTTACATTTGGAAAGGATTTGAATATGTAGATTTTTAAAAAATAATAATGAAAAATACTTATAAATAACATAGACATACATACAAATTTATCCCAGACAACCTTAACAAAAAATTATTCCATTAAAAAATTTTAACTTTTTTTTCCAGAATTCATAGGCTATTTGTTCATAAATGCAAAACAGATCCAAAGGGACACTTTCTGACATATTTTTTAATTTTTTTTATTGGAAAATGTATTGACACATTTTTTAATTATTTTTTGTTCGAAAATGCATGAAACTGGCAGGTGTTGTTAGTCAAAAATGTTGTAATTGAAAGACGTTTTCCATTGATTGGTAAACGCAATTTTCAGAAAATACTGTTGTTTATTGTTGAAAACTGAGAATTTATAAGTCCCGTGAGAGGGCGTCGCGAACTCCCCTCGATTGAAAGTGAAATCGAACTGAACGGAAGTTATGTTGATGTTGTGTTGGTTGAAGGCGACCTGAGCGTTCGCTCTTCCTTTTGTTAGTAAAAATAAAATAATGATACAGTCCACAAATATTTAAGTTAATGTGTTATAAGTATTAGTTTACATTTTTATGGTCGTACGAGCCTCGAGAATGAGAATGACCTATGGATGGAATAACTTTAGTTTAATTTCGTTAAGTTGTGAGTCGCTAAGTTTCGATTTGAACTTTTTGATTGTGTGATAAAAAACTATTAAATTTATTGCATTGTGATAAAAAATGAAGAAATGAAGTACCTTGTGGATTATTTTTGAACATCATTATTACGGAATCATTTTAATTCGGTGAGTACGAAACATTTTAATTCATTGTTCATTGCATCATTTTTCAATATGGCCGACATTAAAGCTGCGAAAACTAATAAAAAAAGCTTAAAGTCAAATGTTACAAAATTTAAGGACAAGGTTAATTCGACTTTAGAAAACGCAGATATAGTTCTTTTAGAGCTTTATAATGCAAAAATACTGTCCTTCGAAAAGGAATTGAATTCAGTATTTGATGCAATATTTGCGCATTGCGATGACAAGGATATAGATGAATTTATATGTGAAAAAGAGGGCATTATTGAAACCATAGATGACATTAATTTAGCGATAAAGCGAAAATTATTGGATGTAAATTCTGGAAAAAATAATAGCAATTCAATGTGCAATGAATCCTTTTCTAAAAGTAACTCTTTTTCAGAAATTAAGTTACCAAAAATTACACTTCCTACATTTTTTGGTAAATTGGATGAATGGATTGAGTTTAAAGATCTATTTTCTGCAGCTGTACATAATAATAATAATCTTACAAGTGCACATAAGCTACAGTATTTAAAAAGTTCATGCAAGGGAGATGCACTTAACGTTATTCAATCCATTCCCATTTCGGATCAAAATTATGACATTGCTTGGAATTTATTAGTAGAGCGCTATTCAAATAAGAGAGATTTAATTAATGCAGTAATTAAAAAGTTACTTTCCTTACAGCCAACAAGTGATACCACTCAATCCATTTTAAAATTCGTTGATATCATTAATGAATGCATCCGATCCTTAAAAGTATTAGAACAGGATGTAAATAACTTTGGTGAAATATTGATCGTGTATTTATTAGTGGAAAAATTAGACAGAAATACTCGATGTTGGTGGGAAAGGTCAGTTAAAAGGGACGAATTAGGATCGATAGAACAGTTAACTTCATTTTTGAAAGATCATGCTCGAACATTACAAGCTTCAAAAACGAGTAACGCTGCAAATAAAAAAAATATATATCAACAGAAAGAAAAGACAACATCATTTTACTCTAATGTGAAAAATGTTAAGTGTATTTGCTGCAAAAATGAAAATCATCCAATATATAAATGTAATGCATTTCTAAGAATGACTGTTTACGATCGTTTAGAATTTTCAAAACGATATAAATTATGTTTTAATTGTTTATCTACTAATTCAACTCACTCAGCGAGAAACTGTTCTTCGAAATATTCTTGCGCCCATTGCGGCATGCGTCATAGTTCTTTGCTACATATTCAAAAAGAAAAAATAAACACTTCACCACAAATTGAGCTGAGTCAGAAAGTAGGGGAATCGAAAAGGACTTCTTTTTCATTGCTTTCCCCCGACGAAGATAACCATAGCTTAAATCCAGAAGCAAAATGTTTTGAAAATAAAAATAATGATTTCGTTGGCACGTCTGTAAATAATTCATCTCAAAAAAAGAAAACAACTATTTTATCTACAGCTTTGATTTATATTAAAAGTGTGTCTGGGGAAATTATGATAGCACGTGCTCTTATTGACATGGGGTCAAATTTTTCATATATTTCAGAAAACTTTACAAAATTATTAGGAATTAAAAGGGAGAAATTTAATGTTTCTGTTTCATGTTTAAATAATGCTCAAATTAACATAAAATGGAAAATTACTGCAACTATTTCAAATAATGCTGATTATGAGAGAACATTAGATTTTTTTATTGTTCCAAAAATAACCAATTTTATTCCAGGACATTACTTTAGATTTCCATTTTCTGAGCTTCCTCAAGATGTAAGATTGGCAGATCCAAAATTTAATGAACCAAATAAAATTGACATTTTATTGGGTACTGAGTGTTTTTACGATTTATTACGAAATGGTCAAATCCGTTTAAAAAATTCTAACGTCATTTTACAGCATACCGTATTTGGGTATATGGTGGGAGGTTCTTTCAACGATTCGAACCATGCTAATCATAATGCATATTGTGGTCTAACTTGCAATGTAGAAGAACAATTGAGTAAATTTTTCGATTTAGAATCAATTGGGATTAGAGATGACCCTTATTGTAATGATGAAGATAAGGCATTAGAAATTTTTACCGAAACAGTTTCCTGTAAAGGTAATCGATACGAAGTAGCTCTGCCATGGAAAAAAGACTGGATTAATTTGAGTGATAACTATAAGATTTCTGAGAAACGATTCAAATATTTAATTAATAAAATGCGTAATGATGATAATTTGTTTTCTCAGTACAAAGAAATTTTGAAAGAATATCTTAATTTTGATATTATTGAAAGGGTGTCAGATCCAACTAAGCCAAAGGACAGACCCATATTCTATTTGCCACATCGAGCGGTTTTTAGAAAAGATAGTGTTACAACGAAAACGCGTATTGTATTCGATGCCAGTTCTCACGATGTAGGACAACTCTCTCTAAACGATTGTTTGTGGCCTGGTATCAATTTAAACCCTGGTATTTTTCAATTGCTCGTTAATTTTAGATTAAATAAAATAGGAATTTTGGCAGATGTGGAGAAAGCATTTCTCCAAATTTCATTATCAGAAAAAGACAGAGACGCTGTCAGATTTCTCTTTGTGGAAGTTATCGAAAATCCGAAAGATAAAGTGTTTGATAATTTGAATATCCAAATATATCGTTTTAAGCGTTTACTTTTTGGATTAAATTCTAGTCCATTTCTCCTAGCTGCCACAATAAAGGAACATATAAAAAGATTTAAAGATCAATATCCTGAAACCTTTCGAATTCTTGATACGTGCCTTTATGTCGACGATTTAGTGAGTGGTACTGATAGTATTGAAGAAGCTCTGAAGATCTCACATGAGGCTAAGATGATTATGAGTCAGGCCAGTTTAAATTTGAGAAAGTGGTTAACAAATGACCAGTCGTTACTAGAACGGTGGATAGAAGAAGGTTTCGAAATTTATCCATTTGATCAAAATCATAAGGTTATGAATTCATTGAAGGTATTGGGCATATCGTGGGACATTAAACAAGATTCTATTAGCATAGACATTTCAAGCTTAATAGAATTTTTGAAGACTAGGAAAAATACAAAACGATTTGTTTTACAGACTTCCGGCAGAATTTACGATCCAACTGGTATCCTCACTCCATTCACTATAAGACTTAAATGTCTCTTCCAAGAATTATGGATTCGTAAACTGTCCTGGGATGCTGAGCTCCCCATTGACATTTGTGAAAAGTGGACTCAGTGGTGTTCGGAACTTCCTCTATTAACGCAAATTAAAGTGCCTAGATTTGTATTCCTATCATCTGATACAAACAATGTTGAAATTCATTGCTTTTCCGATGCAAGTCAGAAGGCTTATGGTGCTGTTGTTTATTTAAGAGTGCAAGATTTCGACCAAGTGTCAGTTAATTTAATAGCATCTAAGACCAGAGTTGCCCCACTAAAGAAAATAACTCTCCCGCGACTAGAGTTGCTTGGTGCTTTACTTGCATCTCGCTTAGGATCACAAATTAAAAAGATAATCGATGTAAAAAATACTTCTAAAATCTACTACTGGACAGATTCAAAAATTACTCTATGCTGGATAAAGGGATCTAGCAAGAAATGGAAATCCTTTATTGCCAATCGTGTTGATGAAATCCAAAGTTTGACGGAACCAGAGACATGGTTTCATTGTGCTGGTAAAGACAATCCTGCAGATCTTCTTTCGCGAGGAATAAGTGCTGACTCTCTTGTGAACAATTCCAAGTGGTTTACAGGCCCTGAATTTTTGATGGATCCAGAACTTTCAAATTATTTGCAGTCTGTTTCTTCTGAAAGTGACTTACTAAGTGAAAGTGAAAATGAGAACTATTTAAGTGAAATTAGATCTTCCGAAAAGGCAAATAACTGTACAGTGACTTCATTTTTTATCAACGAGAGTTTTAGTTTTTTTGACAAACTTTTTGAACTAACTAATGACTATTTCAAACTGTTACATGTTTTTTCTTTTATTCGCAGATTTATTTTTAACTGCAGATCTCCTCTTAAAAGAAGGGGTCATTTGACCTTAGAAGAAGTCAAGGAAGCTGAAACTGTTTTAATTAGAGCCTCACAAAAAAATTTAGGTGGTAAGAAGGCTCTGACAGGTAATATTAACTTTTTAAATCCATTTATAGATGACCAGGGTATAATGCGAGTTGGCGGAAGACTTAACAAAGCTTCCGTATCTTATGAGCAGAAACATCCTGCTATATTGCCTAAAAATTCAAAATTAAGTGAAATTTATTTTATTACTATGCACAAGCGTCTGTTTCATGTTGGTCCTCAAGGACTCTTGAATTCTGTGAGGTTAAAATTTTGGCCTATAGGGGGTAGAAATTTGGCAAGAAAAACGGTACATTCTTGTGTTATTTGTTTTAAGGTAAAACCAACTCCATGCTCGCAGTTAATGGGTGAATTGCCTTATGAGAGAATTAATGAGTCACCGGCATTTAATTGCACCGGTTTGGATCTTTGTGGGCCGTTTTTAGTAACTTATAAAAATCAGCGCAAAGGTTCTTTGAACAAAATATTTATCTGTGTTTGTATATGTTTCGTGACTCGAGCAATCCATCTTGAACTTCTTTCAGATTTAACTTCTGATGCTCTGATTGCTACTCTTAAACGGTTTATGGCTAGGCGTGGAAAATGTTCTAGGATATTTACGGATAATGCTAGGAATTTCGTTGGGGCAAATTCCAAACTGAAGGTGTTTTACAAAATGATAAATTTTCCAAATGAGATTTTGGCGAATTATTTAATTTCTGAAAATATCGACTGGAAATTCATACCTCCTAAATCTCCTCATTTCGGAGGACTTTGGGAGGCTGGAGTAAAATCTGTGAAGCATCACCTTAAAAGAGCGATGGGTGACTTGCGATTTAATTATGAAGAGTTCGAAACTATTGTTATTCAGGTAGAAGGTATTTTGAACTCTCGACCTCTTACTCCCTTGTCAAATGATTTCGATGATTTTGAGGTCTTGACTCCCAGTCATTTTTTGATCGGGAGACCAATCAATGCTATACCCGAACCGTCGTTAATTGATGTTAATATTAATCGTTTAGGCCGTTGGCAGAAAACTACGAGGGTCGTCCAGAAAATTTGGGGAAAATGGAAATTAGACTATTTAAATACGTTACAACAGAGATCTAAATGGATTGTGGAAAAGGATAATTTAACTACAGGTTTAATGGTATTAGTGAAGGAAGACTTTTTGCCTGTATGTAAATGGGCCTTAGGCCGCATAAGTAAAATTTATACAGGAGCGGATGGCAAGGTCAGGGTAGTAAAGGTTCGCACTAAATCAGGTGAATTAAAGCGTTCAATTACGAAAATAGCTGTCCTTCCTATTGATGCCTAAGAAAGAATATAATGATTAATTATTGTTAATTTTACATTTTTTATTATTATTATGCTGTGTATATCTATTTGTTTTGTAATAATTTTTGTTGTAATTGTGCTATGTAAATTTATATGATTGTAAGAATTCTAAGTTATTGAAATTTGTAAATTTCAATCCGGGGGAGAATGTTTATTGTTGAAAACTGAGAATTTATAAGTCCCGTGAGAGGGCGTCGCGAACTCCCCTCGATTGAAAGTGAAATCGAACTGAACGGAAGTTATGTTGATGTTGTGTTGGTTGAAGGCGACCTGAGCGTTCGCTCTTCCTTTTGTTAGTAAAAATAAAATAATGATACAGTCCACAAATATTTAAGTTAATGTGTTATAAGTATTAGTTTACAACTGTCAAAGTTGGTGTTTTGAATCAAATTTCTGGACGTTATAGCGAGAGAAAGGTGAAAAACCTGCCGTCACATGACTAAAGTCACTTATAACTCTATAAGTATTTTATTTATCAAAAAATGGAAAACGTAATTCGATTCCAAATCGCTTCAATCGGCAGGCCTGCCAATTTTGTGCCTTTACGTTTAAAACTAAGTCATAAAATGCATCAGAAAGTTTTGCATTTATTGAGCAGGCAATTTGACAACAGCTTTAAGAGAGTATAAACTTTTCTTACTTTTTTTGGTGACTGTGGCTTCTGAAGATTTGACGCCATGTTGGACAATTATTTTCTGTTTTAAAACATCCTCAATTGTCTTGCACTTTTTTGCAGATTTTTCTAACGTTTGTTTTCTCTTTTCAGGCCGTCCCATGTTGTTTAAATACACATGATAAAGTGTGAAGCATATTTATAAATTAAATATAATTTTCATTTGGTCTATTTCGGAATGATACAAGTACAAGAGAATGAAAAACTGAAACTGAACAAAACAACAGAATTTTCTCTTCTCGAAAACCCTCAAATGATTGGCTTTATAATTTAACATTTTGTTGCGTCTTTTTTATCTTTTCTTTTACTTAAAAGATAAAAATATAATTAAGCATAGATTCCATATGTAAATGGAAGTGCTTCTGTTTTTCGCAAATACTCTCAGTTAAAAAAAAAAAAAAAAGGCTGTTGTCAGTGTGAACATCTAATGCGACTGACGCCTTGCAAACGTTACCAAAAGGACGCGCCAGTAGTGTCTGGCGTCTGCGTACGGAATGTTTCGCATCCTAAAATATTTTACTTTATAAAATATTGCTGAATGAGCACAAATGTAATGCAAAAAATATTAATTATCAGCTATTGTATTATGATACTTGAGAAATGATTGTGTTCTACAGGAGTGATAATATATGAAAAATAAAAATAATATCTATATATATATATTTTTTTTTGTAACCTTGTTTTCTTTTTGTTTTATGAATTTTGATTATTTACATTCGTCTTAAAACTCCTGCGTGTATCTGCGTGAGCGGGGGAGGGGGGGGGTGCCCGGGCACCCTTGGTACCCCCGTGGTTACGCGCAGGTGAATGCACACTTTTTTAAATCCCTAGCTGGCTTGAGCCCGCTAGCAAACCCCTAATTACATCGGGCCTCGAATTCATACGATACTCGAAAAAAAAAAAAAAGAACGAATGTCAGATTCGGGTACCGTCCGTTTTGTTACCGGCCGATTTTCAGAAAATTTCCATTTTCGGAAACAGAAATATAAAATACGTATATACTGCGAGTTTCAAATCGAACAGTCTAATAGTTTTCTTAACATTCGAGGATAAGTGAAAATGAAAAAAAATCATTGTCTGGGATTATCAAATCGTTAATTTCTTTTGCCATTTTGACAAAAAAAGATCACATTTTCGATGCTATTTTTAATGAGCTTTTAATTAATATCTCTGTTAATAATAGAAAAATAAAATCTGAGCCTCAGATGTATCAGGACCTGCCTTGGATTATCCTCACCCAAATTTTCAGAACTCTAGGTACTGTAGATTTCGCTAGCCATCTCCAACAAACACGCAGAGTTAAACTTTCTTTTATTAATATAGATAGACATTCCGTGATTAAATATGTGAGGTATTCTTCCAGGTAGTGCACCTGAAAGAGAGCCATGAGCATGATGCAGCTTTAACAAAGCAACAACAATTTATTTAAAGTAATAATAAATGCAATTAACAGTGGAGTGTTCGTATTTAAATATCGACAATCAATAAAAAATATATATATTCAAAGTTATTAACTAAATAACTTAATCATTCAAACATTTTTCATTATTCACTTTTTACTTTCTTCTATCTATAATTGAAGAAAGTATTGTAATCTAAATTTTTTTTTCGACTTCCGGCTTTCGACGAATGTACACGTTTTAGGGGTTAGAGATTCCGAAAAACATGTTTTTACAAAATGTCTGTCTGTCCGTGTGTTCGTGCGTGTGTCCTCTTTGTATCAACGAAAAGTGTATGAAGCTATGCGTAGAACTAAACAAAATTTCATTTACAGGTTTTTGGCTATCGCCAGCAGGCCCCACTTGAATTTGGGGACATTCCGCCTGGCGCTATGATAGCCACTTAAAAATTTTAAATTTGAAAATATGTACAAAAAAAAGAGAAATTTAAAAACTTTTTTCCGTTAAATGTTCGGACTTTATCCAAGGATTCCGGAGCATTTTTTGTTTTATCTCTATCTTAAAAAATGGCTGAGATATAGCAGTTTGAAATTTTAGGGTGAAACATTTTGAAACAAAACAGCAGGATTCCTCCATAAAAGGGTTTAATTTATGAATTTTAGTGAACATGCTTTCTAGCAAAATTTCTGTTATCGTTGTAACAATAGTTCCAACTCTTCTATGCTTAACACTATATATTCATATTCGCCAGCGTCAAATTCTCGCCACGCTTGGTGACACCTTTTGAAACATCGCCAAATTCGACGACAAAAATAGGTTGCCATAAATGAAACGAACTTGGCTATAGCTGACTAATTTGGCGAAATTGGGATTAAAATTCAATATTGACGAGAACTGGTAATGAATCTTCTGTAATGGGGTTCCACGCATTTTATCTTCGTGTTTTCCAATAAACTTAGCTAAAATCTTAAAACCAAGAAATAGGGATCTATCTTTTTCCACCGGTACAATCCAGAATGAATTTTCTTAGTCGTTTTGTACACTGGCTGCTCCTGCAACGAAGAGTGCTTTGCATGCAGGTAACCCAATGATTCGCAATCAGCTAGCGTGCAACAGAATGAGGAAAAATATTGATTTAATTGGCGATGTGATAGCGAATTTTGTAGTATTAACATGTATGATATAGAAAAAAGTTTTGGGATTTGCACGTCCGACTAGTTTATATTTGATATGATTGTAAAAGAGCTGTAGTTCTAAAATAATCTTTATTTAAGTTGTGCTTGATCGAAATAAAAAGGGTTTCAGTGCTTAATATTGATTTCCTATTGTTGCATCATTACACGCTCACTTTTACATAGTCCCACTAGTGAGTGAATACATTTATTTCGATTTCTCTTATCACGATTTCTTATGCAGGGTTGCCTCCGGTGACTATTTTTTAATTCTATCTCGCACTACTTTCTAAAAACAAAATTTTCTCACATACACATTGACAACCTGTGCTAGAGAAATATACTACAAAATTTATTTATTTTTAAATAGGGGTGCAAATAGAATATAAAATTAGTCGCCGGTGGCAGCCCTGCTTATGTTATACTTAAATAATGTGAAATAACTGAAAATTTATAATTCTGAAGAAAACTAAATGCTTATTTTATGGAAATAATATATTTAGTAATTTTAATTTTAAAATAATTAAAGAATGGTGATATTGCTCTAATTTTGAAATAGTATGAATTAGGATATATAAATAATTAAAATATTTTATTTTCATAATCTTTGAATACTTGTTCTGAACCACTTTACATCAGCGTTCCGTTTTGATTTGTTGAAGTTGGGATTTTTGTTTCTAAACTATTTACCAATGTTCCTTAAGCAATTTAGAATAAATATATGAATTTTGAGCATATATTTAATTATGTTCTGGGTTTTTGCTCACTAGTCTTATGTATGTTTTAAAATTTAATAATCCATGTTATATCCAAACTCTAACATTCCATTACAATGCTTTAATTGACAAGAATAACAATATAAGCAAACTACTTTTATGATGATGCTTAAAATTTGAAAAAAAAAATAAAAAATTTCCCCATTGCAAACAATATAATATTTATCTTGACGTTACATGTTTTAGTTACATACTTTTGTTTTTTCAGAATTAGTCGTCGCTATTTATGTGAAAATAGACCAGAAACTTGTTTGGACTTAAAGGATCTATTGGAACCAGAAAAGTTCTGCACAAATTTAAGACCCTACTGTTCCATGGATGATGATCAGTTTTTCAAAGTGAGCAAAATAGTATATATATATATTTTTTGCAGATACAAAATGTATCACCAATTATTCGCAAAAGGTAAAACACAATTTTAAAAAACATACATTTGGAAATAACAATACAAGATAAATTCAAAAAAGCTTCCTAACCTGTGATTAGAGTACGTACCAAAATATACAGTACTGAAATTCCCTTATTTCATATAAGCGCCAGCGCTTTTGCCGATGGACACAGCTGTGGGAGCCATTTGGGAAGGACTAAGGGGTGTAATTCGGCTCCCACTACCAAGCAGTTTGATATTTCAGAGTGCAGCAGTAATCCCCGATAAAACACACCCACACACACAAAAAAAAGAAGAAGAAATTGCGCAAACGCTAAAATAATTGATTAAAGTACAGTTGTGGACATAAATTTAGGACCATCGTGCTGAAACTAGCTTTTTACGCTTGAAACCACTGACGTCATAAATCAAATCGATTGCATCAAATGGCGTCATTCCGTCTAGCGTACTGTATTCACTTTTCACTTGACATTCGAGTAATAAACGTCGCAGGAGCAATTTTTACTTGTTTTACATGCTTTGAGAACCCATAAAAATGGGTCGAAAATCATCACTTTCTGAGGCTCAGGGGGCAGAAATCGTTATTCTTTACAAGGAAGGATATTCTGCACGATTGAAAGAGCAATACGTAGCAAGAGTGCAGTTCACAATGCAATGACGAAATTTAAATAAACAGGGACTTATTCGGATGCACTAAAAGACGACCACGTCAATAGGAGGAAGGCAATTCAATCTCCAATGAGTTCCACAAGCAAGATACGGTCCGTACTGCTTGCAAAAGTGCGGATGTCAGTTTTAAAACCGTAATTTGGCGTTTGTTCAACGGCTTTCATTTAAAATACCATAAACCTGCGAAACAACCCAGGCTAACAGCGGCCATTAAAGTTAAGAGTTTGGGCTCCGCCAAGAAACATGTCAAATGGACAATTCAACAGTGGCAAAGGTTATTTTTTTGAGGGGGGGAGGGACGAATGAAATGTACAGCAGTTCTCTACACGCAAGTACTATGTCCGTAGACCTCCTGGATTTGATGAACATTACATCTTACAGACTATTAAACACCCTCCCCCCCCCCAAATGTCATGATTAGGATTGGAATGTCAGTGGACAGTGGTTGCACTGTTTTTCCTACCACCAGGAACGACCACTAATGACAAAAAATACGTGGGTTTGTTGAAGGACAAGTTGGATCTACAGATGGCCGTTCATAAATGCACAATTTACATGCATGATGGTACACCGTGTCATCGCTCAAAAATTGCTACTCAGTTCTTGAAGACGAAAAACTTCTAATCCTGGACTGGCCTGAAAACAATCCAGATTTGAACCCAACAGAAAACTTATGGACTCTTTTGAAGCACAATGTCTCTGGGTCATAGGCGTAGCGTGACCGGAAATTTTGGGGGGGCACAAATGTTTATTAAACACACACGCACGCACACATAGCCATATATATATATATATAGAGAGAGAGAGAGAGAGGTTTCTTGGTTAAAAATGGCCCCAGTTAATGACGTTGCGGCAATTTTATCACATTGGGTAAAAGTAATTCAGCTTCGATCTTCTAGCCCAATATAATGAATTTTGTCTTCGTTTCAAAAAAGTTTATTTGGAAATCTTACAGCAATTTTTGAATTTTTTGCGAGATGTTTGTGACTTTTAGCGTTTATTCGCGTTTTGCAATCTCTTAACATTTATGTTAGGAATTAAGTTTTATTCTTTTAACACAATTCAGTAAATTTTGTCCTCTGCATTTAAAAAACTTTTCGCGAAATTTTTATGAGAATTTTAGCTTTTTGCTTCGATTTTTTTAAACATTTGTAGGAGAAATCTGGTTTTATTTTTTCAGCAGATATAGTAAATTTTCTACTCTGCTATTTAGCAATTCTTTGCAACTTTAATGTGCGATTTTTCGCGCTTCGCGGCGATTTTTTTGACATTCATAAATAGAATCCAACTTTAATTGTCCAGTATAACAAATTTTATGATCTGCGATTTTTAGATTTTTCACGAATTTTTTATGCGATTTTAAATGTTTTTTAGCGTTTCGCGACGATTTTCTTAAACATTCGCAAAATACATCTGGTTTCAATCCTTCAGCTCAACATATTAAAGTTTAACCTTAGCGATTTTGAAAATTTTCATAATTTTTATGCGATTTTTAGGGTTTTTCCACGGTTTGTGGCAATTGTTTAAAATTTATAATACTAATCTGGTTTCAACCTTTTAACCCATTATAGTACATTTTGTCCTCTGCTATTTTTAAATTTTTCATGAATTTTTTATGATATTTTGCCGTTTTTCCACGTTTTGCTGCGATTTTTAAACACTCGTAAACGGAATCCAGTTTTAATCTTTCAGCCCATTATACTAAATTTTGTACTCTGCGATTTTTTAACGTTTCGCGAATTTTTCATGTGACTTTTAGCGTTTTTTCGCATTTCGCGGAAGATTTTGAAAGGAATCCAGCTACAATCTTTTAATATAGTAAATTTTGTTCTCTGCGATTGTTTAATTTTTCATGAATTTTTTTACACAATTTTTTTTTTCGCGTTTTTTTTTTTTTTTTTTTTTTTTTCGTGTTTTTTGGAGATATTTTCACATTCGTAAAAAAATCTGGTTTCAAACTTTTAGCCAACTAGAGTAATTTTCTTTCTCTTTTCAAAAAGTTTATTCGGAATTAAAAGAATGATTTTAACGATGGCTTTAATTTTTCATGCGATTGTAAGTTTTTTTTTTCGCGTTTCACGGCGATTTTTTAACATTCGTAAAAGAATTCCAGCTACAATTTTTTAACTCAATGTAATAAATTTTGTTCTCTGCGATTTTTAAGTTTTTCGTGTTTATTTTTTACAGTTTTTACGCGTTTTGCGGCGATTTTTCTAACATTCGTAAAGAAATCTAATTTCAATCTTTGAATACAATATAGTAAATCTAGTCTTATGCAATTTTTGAATTTTTCATGAATTTTTTTATGGGATTTTTTTTTCACGCTTTGTGGAGATATTTTTACATTCGTAAAAAGAATCCGGTTTGAATCTTTTATCCCCATATAGTAATTTATTTCTGTTTTCAATAAAGTTTATTCGAAATCCGTACAATGATTTTAATTTTTCATGCGATTTTAACGTTTTTTCGCGTTTCGCAGCAATTTTTTAACATTTGTTACTGGTATCGGGTTTCAACCTTTCATCCCAATATAGTAAATTTTGGCCTCTGTAATTAAAAAAAATGAGATTTTTAGCTTTTTTTCGCATTATGTGGCGGCGTTTTTTAAACATTCATAAAAGGAATCCTTTTTCAATATTTCAGCCCAAATATAGTAAATTTTGTCCTTTGAAATTTTTGAATTTTTCACGATTTAAATCGCATACAACATTTTATGTGATTTTATGCGGTTTTTCGTGTTATCGGCAATTTTTTAACACTTGTAAAATGAACCCGTTTTCGAACTTTTAGACCAATATAGTATATTTTGTGAATTTAGTATATTTCTCGAATTTTTTAGTGTTTTTTCGCCTCTTGCAGCAAGTTTTTGACATTTTTTTTCCCGAAACGAAAAGAACTAACTCTCTGTTAAATGTTGCTCTGCTGAGACTAAATTAAAGTTGAGAAGAATACAAAATCGTCGTAACACGAACTACGAGGTTCAAAATTTTAAACTAATCTGGGTCGAAATAAAGAATCACAAAAATCCAAGGTTAGTTTGATTCAAGACCAGAGCAGACGTAGTCTGCACGTGTGTACGTTGTTGACGCAGTTGGACCAGGTTAATTTAATTCGAGGTTCACTTGGAAAAATAACCGACCAGAGAAATGAGGAAAGCTCCACTAGTTCATTTTATTGAAATTAATATTTTTGCGACAAATATAATAAATAAAAGACATTTATCAATCTTCTAAGACATTTAAAATAAGTTTAATCAGCATTTTTAAGATGTACTAATCATTTAACGTATTTGCGCCTGGAAAATTGTACCTTGGATAGCAACGGTTTTGCTTAAGAGCCTACATCAGTCACGAAAAAAACACGCAAGCTAATGTTAAGTCTATGGGAAGGTTCTTGCGTGATTTCTCGCTCGCATTTTAATATTTTTAAATGATTCTTTTTACATAGGATAGCTGACGTCGATCTCTAACGTTGTTAGTTTTTACTTTTTCGATTTTGGTTCCAGTTTTTTTATATAAGGGTACTTTCACTTTCAGAACCGGTTTCAACTGGTTCCAAAATTAAAAATGTCCGCTTATAAAAAAACTGAAACTGAAATCAAAAAAGTAAAAACTAACAACGTTAGAGATTGACCTCAGCTATCCTATGTAAAAAGAATCATTTAAAAATATTAAAATGCGAGCGAGAAATCGCGCAAGAACCTTCCCATAGACTTAACATTAGCTTGAGCGTTTCTTCGCGTGACTAGCGTAGGCTCTTAATAGAGGTATTTCTGGAACGGAACGGATTACCATCGTTTACCAAGGTACGGCTGTATATTAACTTTAAAAATCTCATTCAAGAAGGCTCACGCTTTGAGAAAAAAAAAATCATAACCGTCTCGCACCTCAAAAATGCGAAGGTATAGTAGAAGATTAAGTGCCGTCAATAAAATAAATAATACTAAATAAGAGAGGGGAACATATTTAATTATGCACAAGTCATACTACCAATAGTGGAATGCCTTTATAGTAGAGGTTTGCACGGGCCGGAATTTCCTGGACCGGGCTGATGTAAAAACTTAAAGTTCGGCCATGTCCGTGCAAAAATCAATGAAATCTGGCCCGACCCGAGTCAATTTTTACAAAAAAATCTGATTTTTCTTAAAATAAAGATTATTTTAAAGAATACTGCTTACACAACATTAATGATCACTTAGATTCTTATCTATTACATTCAATTATATACTCATTAAAAAAAATAATATAGTTTAGAATAAAAGAAAAAAGATGATTACAAACATAACTTTTGAAGCTGTATATTAAAAAAAATGAAGATTTAAAAAAATACTTCTCTGTAATTTATTAAAGTGTATTTCCAGAGATTCCGTTGCAGACCTTCATCATCTCTATTATTTAAAAAACGTCTGCCCGACACGTCCTGGGAATAATTAAGTCACGGATCGGCCGAGAATTTAGAACCAAAAAAACTATTTTCTCTGCTTTGTCCGCCCCTTTTAAATTTGTTATATTGTGCCAGTCGACCGCTTAATTTTATTTCTCTGCCTTTTCCGGTTCGATTATTTTTTTCTAGATCCGGCCCGTTAAAAAAGTTGTCTTTATTCTCCTGGCCCACCCTGTCACGAGCCAGGCCCGGGCTCGTGCAGACCTCTATTTTATAGAAGGATTTTTGAAAGGAAATGTCTCGATTTTTTCATTAACGAACAAGTCAATTCTGATAAACTTTCCCTCATACCATTTCGCCCAGCTCAGATTTGAACCAGCAATTTTTGGTACCACATTCATTATTTCAAAGAAAAAGAGCTGAGCTGTCTATTGATCTGACATCTGAATAAGTAAAAAATAAAAAATAAAAATGAAGAAATATAAAATGAAAATAAAAGTAGTTATGTCATTTTGACTTCGGGTCAATACTAGACAAGCCCTAATTGACTGTATCACATTTTAGAAATTGTTGTTCAGAAAGTTGGGGCGACACGTGCCCCCTCGTGCCCCCCCGAGGCTACGCCTATGCTCTGGGTAACAACCAATAAGTGCTAAGAAACTGGAAAAAGCAATAAAAGAAGTTTGGGTGAAAGTCAGCAGAGTACTGGCGAAGTCTGATGGAGAGCATGACAAAACGTTTGCAGGCTATAATAAAAGCTATCGGCAGACCAACAAAATATTCATTTTTCTGAAAAATTTGTGTTCAACGCATGTGATTTATATATGTAGAAATGTAATATTCATGTAATAAACGGAGTTTATAAATTTACCAACGAGTGAGTGTTCAATTTGTTGCCTGAATCTGAATATTCTGGGGTGGTCCTAAACTTATGTCCACGACTGTAGAAACATTAGCATTAACTAAACACTTCCTGGCGTGGATTCAGATTTTTTTAATAGGAGGGGGAGGAAGTAATTTTTTTAAAACACATACAGTGAAGCACCGTTTATATGTTTTTCAAGGGACCAAGAAATAAAAACGCATAAAAGAAAAAATGTATAAACGAAAAGTACGAATTCACAAAAGTACGAACATTTCCGTAATTACCAACAATAGAAAAAATCAGAGATAAATTAAAATACATGAAATACAAAAAGTATGTAATACTAAACTTCTTATTCCGGATATAATTTACAACTTACTACTATTCATATTTATTCACCATGTACAAAATATTTTGTTATTTTAGGTTGTACGGAATTTTTGGAATGCACAGAAAAATGTTCATTGTTCACAGTTAAAAGTGCCATCTTTACATTATCATTCAAATCACTGCTAATGAGGTATTCATGCATACTGTTAAAACCCGCCAAAGCTTGTTGAAAACATGGCAGTGGCTTTTCAGTGCAGTTGTCCTCTTCTTCACTCCTAGTTTCCTTCTTTGCGATCATTTCATTGATTGTTAGAAGAGAACATGTTGCAAGTTCCAAATCACATTGCACAAAATCTTCAAATGTCGAAACATCACTTAAATGTGACCAGTTTTCTGGTGGAGAAAAATGATCAGGCCCGACGTTTTCAATAGGATTGACACCCACTGGAGTTAAAAATCTGCCAAGGACGAAGCAGTTTTTTATCGTTTTGGGTAAAACATTTTGCCAAGCTATCATTAGGAAATTCATAGCTTGTAAGATGTAATTGTTCACATTTCCGAAGTCACTGTGGTCTAAAATGGCGATAGCTGTGTTCACCAAAAGTTTTCGATAATGTTGTTTTAGGGATTTTATGACTGCTAAATCTAGTGGCTGCAATTTGCAAGGTAGAATATGAAAGTTATGTTTTATAGAAAGTCCGTATCATGTGGATGAGCTGGACACTGATCAATGAATAAAATGATTCGCCGTTTCTGGTTTCGCATTTTATCATCTAATTCTTTTAACCAGTCGGTAAAGAAGGGCATTGTCATCTATGATCTTTTATATGCCAGGTACATTGTTGGTAATGTTTTCACATTTTGAAGCAGTGGGGCTTTTTTGATTTGCCACTAATCAAAGGAGACATTTTTTCTTATTCATCTGCATTGGCACACAATAACAGTGTTAATCGCACTTTACTCTTTTTTTCAACATGACACGCATCCGATTTGATTGCAAGAGTTTTAGATGGCAGAAGATTATAAAACAAATCGGTTTCATCTGCATTGAAAATGTCTTTCTGTTCATATCGCTTTATCAGATCTGGCAATTGGTTTTGAATCCAATCATCCACCGTTTCGAAATCAACATCTTCAGACTCACCACTTACAGTTTTGCCTGTTACGCCATGTCTTAATGAAACCATCCTGAAGAAAATGAGGGATAGCATTCCAAATTCAGCTTCTTTTAAATTTCTCGTGCTTTGTCCATAAGCAAAAGACCGCTGATGGGAATTTTTACACTACGACACTGATTAAACCGCTGTAAAAGCAATTTTTAAACATCAGCGAATTTTCCGCTTTGGACTCGAAGTTTTTTGAAGCACTACATCCACTTTGATGATGGCTTTCCTCGATGATCTTACGCTTATAAATTAGCGTACTTAAAGTTGAAACTGGTAAACCGAATTCTTTGGCAAGATGATAGCAAGCACATTGATATAAATTACGCTATTATTACTGAAATACGTTTATTGTTTTGTTGTTGTTGTTAAATTTAAATCCAGTTATTAAAACTTTTCAGTGTGATCGATTACAATAGAGGAACAAAGGGAGATATCACCCATGTCGAACTTGCAGAAATCTAAACATCACAAAGTTGCTGCTCTGAGAGAAAAGTATAAAGATGTATGACAATACCTATATCAAGTTCTAACGAACTATCTTACCTATTAAATTAAAAAATGACTTTATCTTCAACAAATTATCTTATCCTTTAAATTTAAATAAACTACCTTGTCTTTAATTTTAAAACACGGAATTAATAAATGCCGTTCAGAAAAATTTGAATTTCATTAAAATAAATATCTGGCTGAAAAATGTGTATATGATTTCGCGGGTCAAACCTTCCAGAAGTATGCAGTTGTGACTGAGTTTACAGAGTTAAGGAAAAAAATATTTTTTTTTTACAAATCATTTAGTGCTTTTTCGGAATTACAAAGCTACTAAAACATAAAACATATAATAAGCTATTTACAGGGGGTAAACTGAGATGCCACTTTTTAACAAAAGAAATTACGAGCATTTTAGTGATAAGTGAGTCAACCATATAAGTCTTCCCTAGATTTGTTACCATAGTGTAGCAGTCTTTAAGTTCTATATTTAGAGGCAATTGCATTTCCATCTAATCAGATTGAAGGTTTTCATGTAAGGGGAATTTCATACAAAAAATTACTGTTATCCGAAAGTTGGTGTTACAAATTCAACGAATCTGCTGTTAATGCAATTATACGAGTATCCAAGGGATAACCATTTTTTTTATAAAAACTGAATTTTTCTTTGAAACAAATTATAATAGGGGAGGTCAGCTGACTCTTTCTCCCCCCCCCCCCCCCCCACCTAGGATCCATGCCTGAACACTTTTAGTACAGAAATTAATATCAGTAATATTTTCTAAAGTCTTTCTATTGAAACATTCTCAAAGTGGGAGACACATTTATCATCAGAGAGTACTTTGGCTAATTTTAAAAATCTATGTTAGAAGAAACCTGTATCAATTGCATCTCGTCTCTACGCAGCAAGATGCAAATAAAGCTTTGTCCGCCACCCCCATTGATGTAAAATACCAGGGTATTTATTTTTAAGGATAAATACTCGGAGTATATACCCGGGCAAATATCCATTTTGGGTATTTGAAGGTGTGTTAAGAATACCAGGGTATTTATTCTTCAATTAAATATAGCTGTGAAAAAAAGCTTATATTGCTATTAGTTATAATGGATTACAGTAAAAAAAAATAGAGCTTTAGATTTCTTACAAATTTTAAATTTTAAAGAAACACAACATTTTACATTTAAATATTGAATTTAAATGTATTTTATAATTATAATGAAGAATTAAAAAAGCTAATGTATTTATTCAGGACAGTTTTATTAAAGAGATAATTTCAATTAAATTTTTGTAACGGATACACTTGATATACACAACGCTCTTCAGCTAATGGATTAGTACTACGTATGTTTCTCTAATAAAGGGGAAATATTCATTAATCATTCTCACAAGACTTTTGTTTCACGGATACACTCTTTTTCTCTACAAATGACTAATAGTATCATAGAGTTATAATGAAAGATCAGAACTCTGTATTTCAAGCCGAATGGTGAAAAACAGCACAATTGCTTGGTTTAAAAACACGGAATACAACCCTGGATAAAATTATAAACTTAGAAATTTTTCACTGTTTAAATCATAATATAAATAAGTTTAGCTTTACATTAATAAAATAAAGATGAATATTTACAAAAAGACATCTAACTTTAATATAACTCATAAATAAAAGGGAACAAATAATTTAAATAACAAAATACATAACTTAAAAGAAATAACAATATGTGAGACCTGGACAAAATTATAAACTCAAAGTTATGAATTTCTATATTCTGGTATTTTTGATCTAAATAAATGCGTTTTATGATAAGAAACTAATAAATGGAGTCATTAGGGATCAATACATTCCAATACATATATGCAATTTTTTATTTTTTTCAGAAAGATGTGTAATTTTAATATAGCACATGACAAAACCGAAAACAGTAAATTACTTAGTTTAAGAAATGAACATAATTAGAATCCTGATACTAAATATTAATGCACACATTCAAAAATGAGTTGGACTGCCATTTTTCTTAATTACTTTAAATTTGCGGCTCGGCATAGAATGAACAAGTTTTTCCAACTGCTCCATTGACAACTGGTTCCATGCTGAAAGTACAGCCGTTTTTAAATCATTTGTGTTTTGATATTGACATACATCATAATCGACTATTCGAACCATTGCATCCCAACAATTTTCAATGGGTTTAGCTCAGGTCTGCGGGCTGGCCATTTCATGACATTCACATGCCAGCGCTCAAGCCACTCTTTTGTACTTTTTGCAGAGTGTATTGCTGCATTATCTTGCTGAAAAACCCTGTTTACTCCAGCTATCAACGGTGCATACGGCAATAGATTATCTTCCAGAATTAAATGGTAGTCTTTTACTTTTTTTCCATTAAGGAAAACCAGAGCAGTTTTACTATGTACCATTCTGAGAAAAACCAGTCCACACCATCACGGATCTTCCACCAAAGTTTCGAATAAAGATATGCCGTTCTTCATGCCTAATATCGTGCCAGTAGTATCTTAAGCCATCTGGGCTGCTAAATGTTTCACTCCGTTGTCCATGACATGTGCTGCTGTGCAAAGTGAAGTCTGGCTTACATGTGAAGAAGCTCAAGTTTTAGATTAACTTTCATTTTCTTCTATTTCATGTTCGGGGCTCGTTGAAGAATTCGAGATTTAAATCATTTACAATTTGGCTAGAAGAAGCTCCAGTACTAGATGTTGTTCGTAAGATTAGTCTGTCATGATGGACGTCAATATCAAAACACAAATGATTTAAAAATGGCTATACTTTCAGCGTGGAACAAGTTGTCAATGAAGCAATTGGAAAAACTTGTTCAATCTATGCCGAGCCGCAAATTCGAAGTTTTTCAGAAAAATGGTGGTCCAACTCATTTTTGAATGTGTGCATTAATATTTAGCACCAGGATTCAAATTATGTTCATTTCTTAAACTCAATAATTTACTGTTTTCGGTTTTGTCATGTGCTATATTAAAATTACACATCTTTCTGAGAAAATTTTTAAAAATGCATTGATGTATTGAAATGTATTGATCCCTAATGACTCCATTTATTAGTTTCTTACCATAAAATGCATTTGTTCAGACCAAAAATACCAGAATATAGAAATTCATAACTTTGAGTTTATAATTTTGTCCAGGTCTCACATAATGCTTTTATTTTTAAGTTATGTATTTTCTTATTTAAATTATTTGCTCCATTTTATTTATGAGTTATATTAAATTTAGATGTCTTTTTAAATATTCATTTTTATTTTATTAATGTAAAGCTAAGCTTATTTATATTATGATTTAAACAAATCGAAATTTGTCTGAGTTCATAATTTTGTCCAGGGCTGTTCAAGTATAATCGTTCGTAACTAATAAACGCAGATGCATGCTAACTTTCTTCTATTTTTACGCTTTAATATCATCATGAGTCATTGTTTAATGGCATACGTAGTATTATATTCGTAGTATTATATTATATAGCAAATTCGTCAGCGTCAATCACGAATTTGCTTTTGCAATGCAAATTCTTTAAATCATGATTTCTTCTAGGAAATTGAAAATAAATAACTAGAAACTTCATTTTCCTAACTGCTGTTTCTGCCATTTATTTAGCAATAAAACAGTCCTGGAAAAAAAGTGATCACCCCTGCTGATTCTCTTGCAAATCATTGTATAAAAAAGACATAGTACTAAAAGACAGGGAATAATGTATACGTAAAGGGCATATTTATAAACAAATACTTCGTCAACCAATCTACTATTACTTTTTTGCCTTGGCGATCATTGCAGGAATCGTCACGGTGATGTAGACCAATCATATAATAGACCTGTTAAACGTAAACCGATCAGATCGTTCGAAATAATGTGTACAGTAGGAGTAATAAAAATGGACATGTATTTCTTGCTACCTCACAGTTAGGGCTGCTATAATACAGGGTGAATCAGCAAGAATTTTTTTGCGCACTTAGACAAATCAGCGATTGTTGCTCACGCGGTTGGAAGTGTCATGGCCAACTGTTCTTCTCCTAAGGGAAATTAAATGGCGGCGTGTGTTAGCCCGGATTATAGGAGATTTAGCCACAGTAATTAATCCCACAGTGACGTCACCTGCCCTTTCCTTATACCATAAAATTCTGTTCATAAATTTTGGGGGTCGTTTACATGTTAAAAATGTACCAACTTCATTTTTTTCAAATGGTAAAACTATTTGAGTTCCTTGGATCAAAGCACCCTGGAAAAGTGTAGATATAGTTTATTATTTTTTTCTTAAATCTTCATAGAATTATTATGTTTAAGGATTTTCTATAAATTTATAAAAATAAAAATTAAGATCTACCACAGAAAAATATAGGGCAAATTTTGAACATCCTTTTAAATACGGATTTTAAAGGTAACTTCGAATTAAACAGTATTTCAAACTATCCAAGTTCGAATTAAGAGATTCAATTGTATAATGATCACACTCTCGCATAAAATTTCTGGACATGTAATTATTGAAATTGATCTGAAGTTCTCGATTTCTTTCAGATTCCATTGTCCTATCTCGTTAAATACGAGGATGATTATTATGCTTTGAATTTTACAAAAGAAAGCGGATTTCAGATAGACGAGAATTTGCTTTCCTGCGAATGGATTAACGAACAGGATAATTCCAGTGGAAAATCTTCAACACCTTGCAGGTAAGATAAGCAGTATTTTTTTTCCTAGCGAATTAATAATTCGTTTGTTGTAAGGTTCTAACTTACAAAATCGGTAGCTTCTGCTGTTGGAGTAGCTGCAACCAGAAGATGCTGAAACCTTGTTCCAACATTCGGTGCTCTGGTTGAACCATAAATTTGTGTTTGTTTAACCATGAATAGGTAAATTATAAATTATTGAACCAAGAACTAGTAAAATGTTGGACCTCGAAACTAGTAAAATGTTCAACTATAAGTTGGTAAAATGTTGAACAATAAGCTGCTGAAATTTTGAACAATGAACAAGTAAAATGCTGAAACAGAAAGTCAACTAACTACAGTTGCATTTTGTAAACAAGGGATAAACAGACCGGAACCTCTGTTTTAAATGGAATCCGACACCTTATGAACGTAAAATCCTGAATCAAGCACGAATCCAAGGAGGAGGTCATTGGGGCCATTACTCCCTTAAAACAAAGAACATTTCTATAGAACAATGCATAGATTTAGAGCAAAACCTAATCAACAACAGCTTATGTTAACGTCTAACTGAATCTGAAGTTTGATGAAAATCCGAGCATTAGTTCTTGAGATATAGTTATCATGATAATAATGAAAAGAGTAGCATAGCAGCGCCACCTGTTTGGCTAGCTACACCAAAACGTAAGCAGCATCTATTTATGTCAAGGTCTAAAGAATCTGAAATTTGATGAAATTCCATGCATTAATTCTTGAGATATAGCTATCCTAAAAATAATGCAAAACGGGGTATTGCAGCGCCACCTGTTGGGATATCTATACCAAAACTTAATTAGTGTCTATGTCAAGGTCTAACTGAATCTGAAGTTTGATGAAAATAAGTGCATTAGTTCTTGAAATAGAGCTATTGCGTAAATCGCTAAAAATTCAGCATAGCAGCGTCACCTGTTGGGCGATTTTCACCAAAAACTAATCAGCACCCATTTATATCAGGGATTAACTGAATATAAAGTTTTATTAAGTTTCAAGCATTAGTTCTTGAGATAGAGCGCCCACAAATTTTTTGTCACAGACAGACAGACAGTCACAGACAGACATTTTCTAAAAACAGTCCGATCGGGATCAGGACCTTCTAAAACGCTTAAAATCCGTCGAAAACGGGAAGTCGAAAATTTTCATGAATTCAATGCTTTCTTTTTGTAAAGAAAGAAGAAAGTAAAAATACGTTCACGGGTGTGTTTCCGATGACAATACAACATTTTAATATTTTCACAAATGAATTATAAATCAATACATTAATTTTAAGACAGTCTTCCGTTATCCCGCTACAGGAGATGAATCTCCAAATATTATCTGTAACTTGTACAAATGTATACGAGTTGAAACAGCAATGGATTTAATTTTTAACGGTACGCCAAAATATGCCAAATGGATGCGATACTACAACAATGAAACATTTTAAAGGCTAAAAAGTAGAAAATAAATTATCTTCTACTATCTATCTATCAATCTATATTATAAAGGACAAACATGTCCGTGCGTAACGCTGACGTCATTTTGCGAATGGCAACACTTGACGATGAAATTGCGGTTTTGCAATTTCTGCTACAGTATTTTTTTTTAATTTTCTAAACATCGCACATTTTCAATTTTTGCACCGTCATATAGGAGAAAAAAAATCTACTCTCAATTGTAATTTGTTTGAAAACTGTAGCTTAATTTACTGATTTATATATTTTAAATAATTTTCGAGCATGATTTTTTAAAAAATCTCTATCGCTTGCAGACGATTACAAAATATTAATCTATTTGCACTTTAAACAATATAAAAAGTTCGGCATTTGTTTCCGGCTTATATTCAATAACGAAATTTTAAGTAATTCATTAAGCAATCAGTAAAATAGTATTAAAAAAAAACCCAGATTTAGCTGACATGTAATTGGAATAAGCGCTTAAAACTGCTGAAATTATCAGAATAATGATAATAATAACTGCTCCAGATAACGAAAGTTTTAGCGATTTCTTCGGCTATTAACTTCTGGTACGAGGCCAATACGAAATTACCGCTTTTAATAAATTTCACGATTTTATTTTAATATATAGACTAGATGGAACCCGTCAAAACGTGACGGAAAAAAATACTATAACAATATCAGTAAAATAAGCTTCTTTATTATTTAAGTAGGGCTTCGTATGAAACAGTCTTTCAAATATTTTATTTTAAAAAATCCCCCCCCCCCCCCCAGTGAAATGCTATTTCCGATGCAAACTCCAAATGAACACTCCGTAAACAAATGTGTAATGCAAATCAGTTTGACATTACCACCATATTCCCCACGACAAAAAAAAAAAAAAAAGGTCATGGACCTATAAAGTATCATACAAACAGTCCTATCATAAAGTATCATACAAATTTCCTACTTTCATCTCATATTCAGTAAATAAAAGAACATAGTATAAGCACCCCCCCCCCCCCTGTGATAATGCAATCGAATGAGCTCCTATGCGCATATGTATTGCATAGTTTTAAAATGTTTAAATTAAAAGTTTTAAAATGTCCTCTTTAATCATAATTCGTTTCAAATCCATATCTTCTAAAACGCATCCATTGTTTTAAGCTAATCAATTTTTATGTAAAAATGAAGAATTTTTGTTAAAAGTAATAAATTAATATGCAGATGAGGGAGAATTTTAATGTAATGTAATGTAATGAATTTTCAATTGTAATTTATTTGTATGGTTTCTTCTATCCCTTTACGTAATCAGGATGATTATTCCTTTTCCATCACAGTCGGTCTCTTATACAGTTAAATATCCAATGGAGCTTTAAAAATATAATAAATAACAGTTCCTAGCATATTCTGATTCAACATATACATCAACGAATTCAACATATCAATTTTATGTTAATCATAAACTAAAAATAGTTTTTTTTTCCTTTTGACAGATTTTATATTAGCGCCAAAATACTCTATCTTATGGATAATCTGATCTTATGATTTATCAGGTTTTTTATATTTTTTTTTTCACTTTTCATGAAGGTTAGGGATACCTATTTTCAATTGTTGCAACTTTCTAAGGGGCTATTTTACATTATTAAAACAAACGGATGGTCATTGTTGAGATAGAATTGAAAAATATTTCATGCTTGAAAATTATTTAAAAGGTCGTTAAATCAAGCGGCAGATTTCAAATAAATTTCAATCGAAAGCTAATTTTTTTTTTTCTAATTGAGGATGTAAGAATTGAAATTGCAAAATGTAGTAAAAAAATTAAATGTTTAGTATTTAGAAGTGATGTAAGCGCGATGAAAGCTAAAGCGATAGTGCCGTTTGTTGTCACAACCGTTATACATTTCTAAATATTGCCACTGTGTTTTGGTTGGCGTCCAAAAGTAGACTACCATTTTTAACACTTTCCAACCTAGTTGGAAAGTGTTTATGACTTCGGTTTGTCTGGCCGTCTGTCCGTGCTCTAACTCCCGTTAATATGCTCGGATTGCTCTGCAATTTTTATATGCTATTGTCGTTATCTATAACATGTTCCCTATTTCAACGGAAGTGTGTAGTACTTATAGTTTTTTTACTCACTCACTTAGGACACTCAAAAGAATTCCGTTACATTGCGGTCTATGGGGAAAAATCATTTGCGGTTTATTTAAATAATGTTTCACTATTTTAAACGCATTGAAATTTATGTACTACACTAAGGTGCATTAGAAGAAGCTTAATATGGAATAGGGTGTGCATAGCACTTATAGTTACTTTACAGGGACAGTCAAAAGAATTCCGTTACATTACGTCTATGGAGAAAAATCGTCTGCGGTTTATTTAAATAATGTTTTACTATTTTAAACGCATTGAAATTTATATATATCACTAAGGTGCATTACAAGAGGCTTACAACAGAATATTGTGTGTATAGCAGTCATCGTTCATTTACAGGGACACACAAAATAATTCTCTACTGTCTGTAAACAATAATTCCTGGAAGTGTGTTTAAGTTACTGAACGCGATTTTAATTTAACTCACATTTTGTCTATTACGTGGTGTGTATAAATTATGTACGTAGATCCTATACAGGGAAGCACAAAAGTTCGCGGACACATTTCCGCTTTTAACAGAAACTCCAGACGGAGAATTTTAAACTGTGCTACGCGTTTCCTAACTGAACTAAAATTTAGCCTCCTATGTAGTATATATACAAATCTATAGATCCTATACAGGGCTGAATAAAAGTATTCGGATATTTTTCTGAATACTGCATAGGTTGCAAATTCCTGAAATTATGTTTTTAAATATGTTATGCGTTTTCCAAATTGTTTACTTAGATGTTATCTTTTAGCTTATTAAACGGTATGATTTGTAAAATTATTTTGGAAGCGTTGGAAAGTGTTACATAATCTATGCTTGACGCATGATTTTTCGTTCTTGTTTGACATCGAAAGAAAAATTCACAGTGAAAGAAATAAGACTTTGCCGCTAATAAGGAACTGTTAAATGAACTTATAACAAACCTACCATAATAATTCCTATAAAATATTAGCCTTACATTGTTTATTCTAGCTAAAAATACAATCATTGTTAAGTTTTTTTTTCCTGAAATTCTTTATTTTTGTGAATTTTTTTATTAAAAAAGGAAATCTTAATAATTTGAATCCTATAATTCCTATAACGTAATCCTATAATTTAAAAAAAGTAATTGGTAACATGTAATCAAGGTATGCAATCAAGATGAAGCAACCAATAAAGGCTCCAGTTCTATTCTTTAAAATTAAAAATTGAAATATCAGTTAATATTACGCCATGTTGACACAATCATATAAATTTTTCTTTTTAGTTTTATCAATGTTAAAATGCATTTCAAGCTAAGCATAACGTCATTTTCACCGGTACAAACTTTTCACACGTACATTTATGCTTAAGCACCATGCATACAAATAAAAATATATTTTGCATTTAATTGTAATGAAAAAAATGGCATCAACAAAGTTATAATGCTTAATGATAAAAAGAACCCAATGGACAATATTTCCGTGACGTCACAGTAAATATGAATTTTTATTTGCTTATAAAACACACAGATAAATATTTTTACCGAAATACTTAAACATTTTAACTATATTTTAACTTACAAATTAAAAAATTCGGGCTAAAAGTCACGTGCTTTTAATATTTAATATTTATTTTTTTATGCTCGCAATCATTGAGTTCAGAAAATAAACTCTGCACGTCGCAACAGTGGGCGTTAATCCGATTGCCGACTTTATGACGTCATAAGCAGAAGTAAAATTTTAATTTAAAATTAATGCTAATTAATTAAATTTTCGAACAAACGAATGTACGATAACAAATCTGTGACCAAATATCTTTCATTTAAAAAAAGAATGATGTAATTTGATGTAGTAGTTTGTTCTCACGGATTGTCGAAACAAAACGCTTAGCGTTTTAAATATAAAGATTGACATATTTCAGCTTTTTAGTGTTGTTAGGGGGCATTCTAAATAAAATTATTAAATGTAAAATATCTATTAGAGTTTTCAATAAAAATAATAAATGGTTTTCACATATATTGTTTATCTCAGGAAGCTATATTTTTATTATATGCCATAGTATATATAAAACCCAAACGAAAATTTCGTCCCGACTGCTTATAACTCGAGTCACAGAGTAAAGAGATTTAAACAGAGACCCAACTTCGCCTGAAAAAAGCGACTGCAGCGGATGACTTAAAAACTAAATCATCGCTTTGGCGATTTTTATCTTCGGGATTTCCGTTTAATTGTAACCCTATTCTGCTTGGCACCTTTTGCTGTTGTCATTTTCACATGTGCAGATTTTCGGCGGTCGCTATTTGATTTTTGAATCTTGATTAATATATATTATTAAAATTATTCTTTGAAGATAAAATAGGTAATAATTCTTCAAAATGCTACGAAGATTTTTATTCCCAAGGATCGGTAAATTGTGATTTATTTTCATGTGTTATTTTTGTTCTTACTTTTCAAGTTCCATAATGTATGAAATATTTTATATATAGTCAGTGTTGAAAGATTTTTGCCGAAACGTCATGTTAAGGCTCACTGTGGAGACGCGAAAAGTTTTTGGTTTCCGTCTGTCTGTTTGCCGTAAAAATGGTCTGATTAGGTTGATTTTTGGTAGGTATGTTGGCGAGGTATTCGGGATTAGCTGTATAGTTTTTGGTTAAATTTGGTTCATTCATTCGGAAAATATAGAACTTTTTTTTTAGGTCATAATGCTTTCCTAGAGGATGCAGACGATTTTGCAAATTTCATTTTTATCTGAAATGAAAATGGAACATTTGCATAATGGAATTAAACTTAAAATTATGAATGCAAAAATTTTCGATATGGATTTCCCATACTTTTAAAATTCTGCCGATAAATTTAATAGAATTTAGAAATTAATTGCTTAAAATATTTGAAAATGTTTTAGCATCTGTTCGGGAAATGTAAACAACTTATTTTCATATTTTTTACAATTTTTAAAAACCTTTTTTTTTTTATTAAAACAAATGTAAATTTAATGAGACTACGGGGGGATGAATACCTGTTTATTTAAAAATATTAAAAGAATAAGCAATTCTTCAGAATATCATTGTATAACGCCATGTTTAATTTAATGATTCTAATTTCTGGAACATTCGAAGAATTTTATATTCTTATAAATATGCATGCAATTGAAAAAATAATAATTGCGGATTATACGATGTTAAATTATATGAGAAATGAGATTTAAAAAAACAAGCAGCAACAAGTTGTCACCGTTTTTTTTTTCAGCTCCCCTCATTTGTCGCCAAGAAAGCGATATACTACTGTGGGCAAAAAATAGTAAGACTTTTTAATTTAAATTTCGCGCGAAAACCCATTCGTCGAAATATTTTTTTCTAGGTTGGTATGACTGTCAGTGACATCTGTGCCAAATGTCACATCAAAATAATCATTAGTGTTAAGTATAAGCTTGTTTTTCTGAAGTACAAAAAGTGCATTCGGCGATTTTTACAATGAGTGAAATTATTCAACAAAGAAGTTCCATTAAATTTTGTGTGCGGAATCAAATTTCTGGTGCCGAAACGTTCAGAATGTTGCAAAAGGCCTTCGGTGATAATTGTTCGTCGCGAGCAAGTGTTTTTGATTGGTACAAATTATTCAAAGAGGGTCGAGAACGCATTGACGACGAACCACGTCCAGGACGGCCATCAACATCAACTGATGATCAACACGTCAATAAAATCAAGGAATTGGTGCTTGAGAATCGACGATTAACAGTCAGAGACCTCACTGGCATCGTTGGAATATCGGAAGGATCAGTGAAAACCATTTTGAAAGATGCACCGATAATGCACCGTCGCATACTGCATTAATTCTTCGTGAGTTTTTCAGCAAATTTTCACCCAATATCGTGCCGCAACCACCGTATTCGCCTGATTTAGCTCCGTGTGACTTCTGGCTATTCAGCAAACTCAAAAGACCGCTCCGGGGAAGTTTTGAGTCAATTGAAGACATTAAACGTGAATCGCTACGCGCATTGAAGGCTATTCCGGAAATTGACTTTAACAACTGTTTCGAGGATTGGAAGAAACGTTGGCACAAGTGTATTGGGGCCAGGGGGGATTACATTGAGGGGGACGAAATAGATTAGGAAGAATAAATTAAGAATTTTAAAATTATGAACAAAGTCTTACTATTTTTTGCCCCACCTATTTCAGCGATTTTAGAAATTCCACCCAGAAGGGGGTTAAAGGGGGGTTCGAATGTTTTAGGTCATTTTGCCATATCTCAGCAGCAGTTATAGGTAGGAGCTTGAAATTCCAGAAAACAAATCTACTAAAAAAATGATTAAACACCTATTTCAGCGATTTTGGAAATTCCACCCAGAAGGGGGTTAAAGGGGGGTGGTCGAATGTTTTAGGTCATTTCGCCATATCTCAGCAGCAGTTATAGGTAGGAGCTTTAAATTCCAGAAAACAAATCTACTAAAAAAATGATTAAACACCTATTTCAGCAATTTCAGAAATCCCCCCCGAAGGGGTTAAAGGGGGGTTGTCGAATGTTTTAGGTCATTTCGTCATATCTCAGCAGCAGTTATAGGTAGGAGCGCGAAAATCAGGAAAACAGATCTACTAAAAAATGATTAAACATGTATTTCAGCGATTTTAGAAATTCCCCCCAGAAGGTGGCTAAAGGGGTATTCAAAAGTTTCGGGTCATTTCGCCATATCTCAGGTTTTATGTAGGAGGGCGAAATTAATTAAAACAAATCTACTAAAAAATCGGTTAAACACATATTTCGGCGATTTTGGAAACTCCCCCCAGAAGGTGGCTAAAGGGGTATTCAAAAGTTTCGGGTCATTTCGCCATATCTCAGCAGCGAATTTAGGTAGGACCGGGAAATTCAGGAAAACACATCTACTAAAAAATGGATAAACACGCATTTCAGTGAGTTTAGAAATCCCCCCCCCCGAAGGGTTTTAAAGGGGGTAGTTTCGAAATTTTTAGGACATTTTGCCATATCTCAGCAGCTGTTTTATGTAGGTGCGCGAAATTCAGGAAAACAAATCTACTAAACAAATGATTAAACGCGTATTTCAGTGAATTTAAAAATCCCTCCCCCCCTAGAAGGTGGTTAAAGGGGGATTCGAAAGTTTTAGGTCATTTCGCCATATCTCAGCAACAGTTTTAGGTTGGAGCGCGAAATTCAGGAAAACGAATGTAATAAAAAAATTACATTGTTTACCCGTGCAAAGCCGGGACGGGCCGCTAGTACATATATAAAAGAGCAAAACAATTTTGATGAAAATAATGTTATAAAACGAAAATATTTAATTTATACATGAAAGGGAAAGTTCGTAATGATTAAAAAATTATTCAATATGAAATATTACAATTGAAACTATATTTGGCGATTTATCGTTTGCGCCAGGTTAAGAAAAATGCATATGAAAATTTGATTAGATAAAATCTTAGTAACAATTTTATTTCTGAGTTGTTCTTTATTTTTTAATTTAATTTTTATTTTTATCTAACTCCTGCATCATGTGACTTACAGATAGAGTTGCAAATGCTAGAAAAAACCCGGTTTAAACCCGGGAATAAACCGGGTTTTTTGGGAATAAAACTTTTTTTGGGGGGAATAAACCTGGGAATAAACCGGGTCAATTGGAAATAAACCCGGGAATAAACCAGTTCTTTGCAACTCTACTTACAGAAAAAAATAGCACATGTAATTATAAAAATGACTGTAATTGTGAGTCACGTGTTATTTGTTTATTTATGATTTTGATTTTATTTTTATCGCCAAACAATTAGATTTTAAGTCAAAAAAGGAAAAAGCTTGACATCGGTCACAACAATGGCACAATAATGCATGTTCACAATAATGGTGTTTTTTTAAGTGTACGACAACATTTTTGGAGTAATTTTTTATAGTGAAATGTAAATTATATAAATAGCAGTTCATATTACAAAAATGGAGTCAAATATATAAATTTTAGTGTTAATGTCTGCCACACTCTAATTAGTAACACACATTTAAATAAATTTTCACTATTCATTTCTTTTTAGTTTTCTTTGCATATCTTTTCTTCTTTTTGAAGGTTTTTAAAAGATATTGGACTAATCTTCTGTAATAGGGTCACCAACCAAATGGCGTATTTACTATATTCTTGAAAATTTCTTTTATATTTAAAAGGGGCTCTGGATGGTGAATCCTATTGCAGCGAATTTGTACTCAGCGATTAGTAAATGTATGTTTTTTCATCATGTAGCAAAACGGACAAAATAACATTTAAAAATATATATTTTCTAGCTTAGCTTAGTGACAAATTAACCGATTATGTACCTTATGGGGTTTATTTAGACAACAGATTGAAGAATAATGTAATCCTGAAAATAAAAGAAATAGCAAGTTTTATTATGCTCATTAGAGAAAGGCACAAAAATCTTCGGTTCAAGTATTCACAAGAAATATTATTTACTAAAAGTTTTGCATGACTAACTTTATTTATCACTCTCAAAAAGTTTTATTGGTGAAAGATTTATAATTCATTCGACAGCAGTTTGACATTATTTAATGAAACGTAGTTTGGCGCGTAATTAACTTCGTTTTGAAACTAACTCTGGTACATTTGTAACTATATCCTTACAAAAGCTTCTAATGTTTGACTTCAGACTTGACTGTGGACTCCTTTACGGAAGATTCCGAATATATATTTTTATGCAAATAAGAAGATTATTTTTTTTTACCAGAATCAGTTATCGAGGTTTTTTTTCAGGTTAATGGTTACATGATTGCAATTGGTATATAAAATGAAAAGGCAGTGAAAATAACAATATTTTAATTTTATTCAAACAATTGAGCTTTAAAAACGCACTTTTTTATGATTCAAATTTGTTCTAAATATGAAAGTTAAACGCTCTTCTTTATGTGCAAATAATTTATAACATTTTTCACTGTATTTACTCTGCTGGAATCCAAAGATAGAAAACTGTAGTAGAATTTCTGGAAGATGACGTTTTATAATGTAACCTAGAGTGAGATTGTATTTAACCCACCAGAACTACACGTAGCACCAAGCTGAGATGCACGAAGTTCAAGTACTAACAAACGAAAATGAATAACCCGAATATTATTTCAATTCAATGGCCAATCTCTGCAATGATTGTAATGCTCTCTTTTTTAGAAGTGCGAAGATTCAGAACATTTTGATTTCTGTTGGTCACAACGGCCACATTTCTCTACCGAACTCCACTATAAATGATCGAATAAAAGATTTGCTTCTTAATACCCCGAATTTTGTCTAAGGCATAAGATAATAAAATATCGCAATGGTGTTCGCATTGTATAGAGCAATGTCGAAAGATTTTCCAGGTGAAGGTCCGTATTACATTAAATTAAGGTTCAATTCACCATTTCGTTTGATTCAAGGTTCATTTGGGAAATGGACCAGCGCAGCGGGCATAGCCTGCTAGTATCTATATTAATAAAAGAAAGTTTCACTCTGTGTCTGTGTGTGTGTGTGTGTGTGTGTTTGTCTGCGATGGCTAGCAAAATCTAGCCCACCTAGAAGCCTGAAAATTTAGATTTAGGTAATCCAAACCCTCTCCTGGTGCACCTGAACCTCAAAATTTTAAAATTTTAATTACATCCTGAAATATTAATTAAAAGGCACAAAGAACTCTCATCCAAAATACGCTTTTTGTTTCTTCGGTTGGTTGGTTGTATAGAATCTTCGCAGAAGAAATTAAGTAAATCGGAGTAACGATGTATAGATAAGGATTTATAACGAAATAGTGCCAACATGGATTGCAGTTACCAGCGTACAACCAAGCTAATGTAGCGCCATCTACTCAAGGCAAATTACACAAACTCATTTTCCAGGCAAGCTTTTCTTCTTGATAATTAGCTGGGTTTAAAGTTTTTTTAAAACAGGACATATATTATTATAATAGAGACTATTAATACAGAAAACTTTATTTAAACAGATTATTTGTTATATTTGCGGGATGAAGAGAGGTAAGGGTCTAATTACATATAACAATTTTAACATTTTTAGCTTCACCCGTAGCGTTTAGTTGCTATTCTATATACAGAATACCGCTATTTTAAATCTCAGCCAATAATGTTCCGAACTTCTCCATTTAGTTCCATTTTTACTAAATTATCGTAATAATCAGCATTCATTGCTTCAAGGTGTATTTCTAAGCAGTTACCAGTATTTCCGAATAATAGCCTAGGCCCAATTTCAAATTAAGTTCCTAGCTTAACCAAACGGACGAATTTTTAAAGATGCATAGTGGTACTCCTAATTAGTCATTTGCTAAAGGGCACTTTAACATCGCCTCCCTCCTGGCCCCTCCTTCATGGTTTTTTATCTAACTATGCCCCGTTTCCATATCTCAGCAACTGTCTTTCCGATTTCAACGCAAGTGATTCCAAACATTATAATTAACTTAATAGACACCCTTTATAACATTAAACTAAATTTATGAGTAAAGGTTACCACTATTTCCGAATAATAGTTTAAGCCAAATTTGTAATTAAGTTCCTAGCTTAACCAAACAAACGATTTTTTAAAGATGCATAGTGGTCCTCCTAATTAGTCATTTGCTGAAGGACACTTGAACATCCCCTCCCTCCCCCGGCCCCTTTCTTCAAGGTTTTTTGTATAACCATGCCCCGTTTCCGTATCTCCGCAACAATCTTTCCGATTTCAACGCAACTGATTCCAAACATTATAATTAACTTGATAGTCACCTTCTATAGCATTAAAGTAAATTTATGAGTAGCGGTTACCACTATTTCCGAATAATAGTTTAAGCCAAATTTGTAATTAAGTTCCTAGCTTAACCAAACAAACGATTTTTTAAAGATGCATAGTGGTCCTCCTAATTAGTCATTTGCTGAAGGGCACTTGAACATCCCCTCCCTCCCCCGGCCCCTTTCTTCAAGGTTTTTTGTATAACTATGCCCCGTTACCGTATCTCCGCAACAATCTTTCCGATTTCAACGCAACTGATTCCAAACATTATAATTAACTTGATAGTCACCTTCTATAGCATTAAAGTAAATTTATGAGTAGCGGTTACCACTATTTCCGAATAATAGTTTAAGCCAAATTTGTAATTAAGTTCCTACGGAACCTCTGTTTTAAATGGAATCCGACACCTTATGAACGTAAAATCCTGAATCAAGCACGAATCCAAGGAGGAGGTCATTGGGGCCATTACTCCCTTAAAACAAAGAACATTTCTATAGAACAATGCATAGATTTAGAGCAAAACCTAATCAACAACAGCTTATGTTAACGTCTAACTGAATCTGAAGTTTGATGAAAATCCGAGCATTAGTTCTTGAGATATAGTTATCATGATAATAATGAAAAGAGTAGCATAGCAGCGCCACCTGTTTGGCTAGCTACACCAAAACGTAAGCAGCATCTATTTATGTCAAGGTCTAAAGAATCTGAAATTTGATGAAATTCCATGCATTAATTCTTGAGATATAGCTATCCTAAAAATAATGCAAAACGGGGTATTGCAGCGCCACCTGTTGGGATATCTATACCAAAACTTAATTAGTGTCTATGTCAAGGTCTAACTGAATCTGAAGTTTGATGAAAATAAGTGCATTAGTTCTTGAAATAGAGCTATTGCGTAAATCGTTAAAAATTCAGCATAGCAGCGTCACCAGTTGGGCGATTTTCACCAAAAACTAATCAGCACCCATTTATATCAGGGATTAACTGAATATAAAGTTTTATTAAATTTCAAGCATTAGTTCTTGAGATAGAGCGCCCACAAATTTTTTGTCACAGACAGACAGACAGTCACAGACAGACATTTTCTAAAAACAGTCCGATCGGGATCAGGACCTTCTAAAACGCTTAAAATCCGTCGAAAACGGGAAGTCGAAAATTTTCATGAATTCAATGCTTTCTTTTTGTAAAGAAAGAAGAAAGTAAAAATACGTTCACGGGTGTGTTTCCGATGACAATACAACATTTTAATATTTTCACAAATGAATTATAAATCAATACATTAATTTTAAGACAGTCTTCCGTTATCCCGCTACAGGAGATGAATCTCCAAATATTATCTGTAACTTGTACAAATGTATACGAGTTGAAACAGCAATGGATTTAATTTTTAACGGTACGCCAAAATATGCCAAATGGATGCGATACTACAACAATGAAACATTTTAAAGGCTAAAAAGTAGAAAATAAATTATCTTCTACTATCTATCTATCTATCTATATTATAAAGGACAAACATGTCCGTGCGTAACGCTGACGTCATTTTGCGAATGGCAACACTTGACGATGAAATTGCGGTTTTGCAATTTCTGCTACAGTATTTTTTTTTAATTTTCTAAACATCGCACATTTTCAATTTTTGCACCGTCATATAGGAGAAAAAAAATCTACTCTCAATTGTAATTTGTTTGAAAACTGTAGCTTAATTGACTGATTTATATATTTTAAATAATTTTCGAGCATGATTTTTTAAAAAATCTCTATCGCTTGCAGACGATTACAAAATATTAATCTATTTGCACTTTAAACAATATAAAAAGTTCGGCATTTGTTTCCGGCTTATATTCAATAACGAAATTTTAAGTAATTCATTAAGCAATCAGTAAAATAGTATAAAAAAAAACCCCAGATTTAGCTGACATGTAATTGGAATAAGCGCTTAAAACTGCTGAAATTATCAGAATAATGATAATAATAACTGCTCCAGATAACGAATGTTTTAGCGATTTCTTCGGCTATTAACTTCTGGTACGAGGCCAATACGAAATTACCGCTTTTAATAAATTTCACGATTTTATTTTAATATATAGACTAGATGGAACCCGTCAAAACGTGACGGAAAAAAATACTATAACAATATCAGTAAAATAAGCTTCTTTATTATTTAAGTAGGGCTTCGTATGAAACAGTCTTTCAAATATTTTATTTTAAAAAATCCCCCCCCCCCCCCAGTGAAATGCTATTTCCGATGCAAACTCCAAATGAACACTCCGTAAACAAATGTGTAATGCAAATCAGTTTGACATTACCACCATATTCCCCACGACAAAAAAAAAAAAAAAAAAGGTCATGGACCTATAAAGTATCATACAAACAGTCCTATCATAAAGTATCATACAAATTTCCTACTTTCATCTCATATTCAGTAAATAAAAGAACATAGTATAAGCACCCCCCCCCCTGTGATAATGCAATCGAATGAGCTCCTATGCGCATATGTATTGCATAGTTTTAAAATGTTTAAATTAAAAGTTTTAAAATGTCCTCTTTAATCATAATTCGTTTCAAATCCATATCTTCTAAAACGCATCCATTGTTTTAAGCTAATCAATTTTTATGTAAAAATGAAGAATTTTTGTTAAAAGTAATAAATTAATATGCAGATGAGGGAGAATTTTAATGTAATGTAATGTAATGAATTTTCAATTGTAATTTATTTGTATGGTTTCTTCTATCCCTTTACGTAATCAGGATGATTATTCCTTTTCCATCACAGTCGGTCTCTTATACAGTTAAATATCCAATGGAGCTTTAAAAATATAATAAATAACAGTTCCTAGCATATTCTGATTCAACATATACATCAACGAATTCAACATATCAATTTTATGTTAATCATAAACTAAAAATAGTTTTTTTTTCCTTTTGACAGATTTTATATTAGCGCCAAAATACTCTATCTTATGGATAATCTGATCTTATGATTTATCAGGTTTTTTATATTTTTTTTTTCACTTTTCATGAAGGTTAGGGATACCTATTTTCAATTGTTGCAACTTTCCAAGGGGCTATTTTACATTATTAAAACAAACGGATGGTCATTGTTGAGATAGAATTGAAAAATATTTCATGCTTGAAAATTATTTAAAAGGTCGTTAAATCAAGCGGCAGATTTCAAATAAATTTCAATCGAAAGCTAATTTTTTTTTTCTAATTGAGGATGTAAGAATTGAAATTGCAAAATGTAGTAAAAAAATTAAATTTTTAGTATTTAGAAGTGATGTAAGCGCGATGAAAGCTAAAGCGATAGTGCCGTTTGTTGTCACAACCGTTATACATTTCTAAATATTGCCACTGTGTTTTGGTTGGCGTCCAAAAGTAGACTACCATTTTTAACACTTTCCAACCTAGTTGGAAAGTGTTTATGACTTCGGTTTGTCTGGCCGTCTGTCCGTGCTCTAACTCCCGTTAATATGCTCGGATTGCTCTGCAATTTTTATATGCTATTGTCGTTATCTATAACATGTTCCCTATTTCAACGGAAGTGTGTAGTACTTATAGTTTTTTTACTCACTCACTTAGGACACTCAAAAGAATTCCGTTACATTGCGGTCTATGGGGAAAAATCATTTGCGGTTTATTTAAATAATGTTTCCATATTTTAAACGCATTGAAATTTATGTACTACACTAAGGTGCATTAGAAGAAGCTTAATATGGAATAGGGTGTGCATAGCACTTAGAGTTACTTTACAGGGACAGTCAAAAGAATTCCGTTACATTACGTCTATGGAGAAAAATCGTCTGCGGTTTATTTAAATAATGTTTTACTATTTTAAACGCATTGAAATTTATATATATCACTAAGGTGCATTACAAGAGGCTTACAACAGAATATTGTGTGTATAGCAGTCATCGTTCATTTACAGGGACACACAAAATAATTCTCTACTGTCTGTAAACAATAATTCCTGGAAGTGCGTTTAAGTTACTGAACGCGATTTTAATTTAACTCACATTTTGTCTATTACGTGGTGTGTATAAATTATGTAGATCCTATACAGGGAAGCACAAAAGTTCGCGGACACATTTCCGCTTATTAACAGAAACTCCAGACGGAGAATTTTAAACTGTGCTACGCGTTTCCTAACTGAACTAAAATTTAGCCTCCTATGTAGTATATATACAAATCTATAGATCCTATACAGGGCTGAATAAAAGTATTCGGATATTTTTCTGAATACTGCATAGGTTGCAAATTCCTGAAATTATGTTTTTAAATATGTTATGCGTTTTCCAAATTGTTTACTTAGATGTTATCTTTTAGCTTATTAAACGGTATGATTTGTAAAATTATTTTGGAAGCGTTGGAAAGTGTTACATAATCTATGCTTGACGCATGATTTTTCGTTCTTGTTTGACATCGAAAGAAAAATTCACAGTGAAAGAAATAAGACTTTGCCGCTAATAAGGAACTGTTAAATGAACTTATAACAAACCTACCATAATAATTCCTATAAAATATTAGCCTTACATTGTTTATTCTAGCTAAAAATACAATCATTGTTAAGTTTTTTATTTCCTGAAATTCTTTATTTTTGTGAATTTTTTTATTAAAAAAGGAAATCTTAATAATTTGAATCCTATAATTCCTATAACGTAATCCTATAATTTAAAAAAAGTAATTGGTAACATGTAATCAAGGTATGCAATCAAGATGAAGCAACCAATAAAGGCTCCAGTTCTATTCTTTAAAATTAAAAATTGAAATATCAGTTAATATTACGCCATGTTGACACAATCATATAAATTTTTCTTTTTAGTTTTATCAATGTTAAAATGCATTTCAAGCTAAGCATAACGTTATTTTCACCGGTACAAACTTTTCACACGTACATTTATGCTTAAGCACCATGCATACAAATAAAAATATATTTTGCATTTAATTGTAATGAAAAAAATGGCATCAACAAAGTTATAATGCTTAATGATAAAAAGAACCCAATGGACAATATTTCCGTGACGTCACAGTAAATATGAATTTTTATTTGCTTATAAAACACACAGATAAATATTTTTACCGAAATACTTAAACATTTTAACTATATTTTAACTTACAAATTAAAAAATTCGGGCTAAAAGTCACGTGCTTTTAATATTTAATATTTATTTTTTTATGCTCGCAATCATTGAGTTCAGAAAATAAACTCTGCACGTCGCAACAGTGGGCGTTAATCCGATTGCCGACTTTATGACGTCATAAGCAGAAGTAAAATTTTAATTTAAAATTAATGCTAATTAATTAAATTTTCGAACAAACGAATGTACGATAACAAATCTGTGACCAAATATCTTTCATTTAAAAAAAGAATGATGTAATTTGATGTAGTAGTTTGTTCTCACGGATTGTCGAAACAAAACGCTTAGCGTTTTAAATATAAAGATTGACATATTTCAGCTTTTTAGTGTTGTTAGGGGGCATTCTAAATAAAATTATTAAATGTAAAATATCTATTAGAGTTTTCAATAAAAATAATAAATGGTTTTCACATATATTGTTTATCTCAGGAAGCTATATTTTTATTATATGCCATAGTATATATAAAACCCAAACGAAAATTTCGTCCCGACTGCTTATAACTCGAGTCACAGAGTAAAGAGATTTAAACAGAGACCCAACTTCGCCTGAAAAAAGCGACTGCAGCGGATGACTTAAAAACTAAATCATCGCTTTGGCGATTTTTATCTTCGGGATTTCCGTTTAATTGTAACCCTATTCTGCTTGGCACCTTTTGCTGTTGTCATTTTCACATGTGCAGATTTTCGGCGGTCGCTATTTGATTTTTGAATCTTGATTAATATATATTATTAAAATTATTCTTTGAAGATAAAATAGGTAATAATTCTTCAAAATGCTACGAAGATTTTTATTCCCAAGGATCGGTAAATTGTGATTTATTTTCATGTGTTATTTTTGTTCTTACTTTTCAAGTTCCATAATGTATGAAATATTTTATATATAGTCAGTGTTGAAAGATTTTTGCCGAAACGTCATGTTAAGGCTCACTGTGGAGACGCGAAAAGTTTTTGGTTTCGGTCTGTCTGTTTGCCGTAAAAATGGTCTGATTAGGTTGATTTTTGGTAGGTATGTTGGCGAGGTATTCGGGATTAGCTGTATAGTTTTTGGTTAAATTTGGTTCATTCATTCGGAAAATATAGAACTTTTTTTTTAGGTCATAATGCTTTCCTAGAGGATGCAGACGATTTTGCAAATTTCATTTTTATCTGAAATGAAAATGGAACATTTGCATAATGGAATTAAACTTAAAATTATGAATGCAAAAATTTTCGATATGGATTTCCCATACTTTTAAAATTCTGCCGATAAATTTAATAGAATTTAGAAATTAATTGCTTAAAATATTTGAAAATGTTTTAGCATCTGTTCGGGAAATGTAAACAACTTATTTTCATATTTTTTACAATTTTTAAAAACCTTTTTTTTTTTATTAAAACAAATGTAAATTTAATGAGACTACGGGGGGATGAATACCTGTTTATTTAAAAATATTAAAAGAATAAGCAATTCTTCAGAATATCATTGTATAACGCCATGTTTAATTTAATGATTCTAATTTCTGGAACATTCGAAGAATTTTATATTCTTATAAATATGCATGCAATTGAAAAAATAATAATTGCGGATTATACGATGTTAAATTATATGAGAAATGAGATTTAAAAAAACAAGCAGCAACAAGTTGTCACCGTTTTTTTTTTCAGCTCCCCTCATTTGTCGCCAAGAAAGCGATATACTACTGTGGGCAAAAAATAGTAAGACTTTTTAATTTAAATTTCGCGCGAAAACCCATTCGTCGAAATATTTTTTTCTAGGTTGGTATGACTGTCAGTGACATCTGTGCCAAATGTCACATCAAAATAATCATTAGTGTTAAGTATAAGCTTGTCTTTCTGAAGTACAAAAAGTGCATTCGGCGATTTTTACAATGAGTGAAATTATTCAACAAAGAAGTTCCATTAAATTTTGTGTGCGGAATCAAATTTCTGGTGCCGAAACGTTCAGAATGTTGCAAAAGGCCTTCGGTGATAATTGTTCGTCGCGAGCAAGTGTTTTTGATTGGTACAAATTATTCAAAGAGGGTCGAGAACGCATTGACGACGAACCACGTCCAGGACGGCCATCAACATCAACTGATGATCAACACGTCAATAAAATCAAGGAATTGGTGCTTGAGAATCGACGATTAACAGTCAGAGACCTCACTGGCATCGTTGGAATATCGGAAGGATCAGTGAAAACCATTTTGAAAGATGCACCGATAATGCACCGTCGCATACTGCATTAATTCTTCGTGAGTTTTTCAGCAAATTTTCACCCAATATCGTGCCGCAACCACCGTATTCGCCTGATTTAGCTCCGTGTGACTTCTGGCTATTCAGCAAACTCAAAAGACCGCTCCGGGGAAGTTTTGAGTCAATTGAAGACATTAAACGTGAATCGCTACGCGCATTGAAGGCTATTCCGGAAATTGACTTTAACAACTGTTTCGAGGATTGGAAGAAACGTTGGCACAAGTGTATTGGGGCCAGGGGGGATTACATTGAGGGGGACGAAATAGATTAGGAAGAATAAATTAAGAATTTTAAAATTATGAACAAAGTCTTACTATTTTTTGCCCCACCTATTTCAGCGATTTTAGAAATTCCACCCAGAAGGGGGTTAAAGGGGGGTTCGAATGTTTTAGGTCATTTTGCCATATCTCAGCAGCAGTTATAGGTAGGAGCTTGAAATTCCAGAAAACAAATCTACTAAAAAAATGATTAAACACCTATTTCAGCGATTTTGGAAATTCCACCCAGAAGGGGGTTAAAGGGGGGTGGTCGAATGTTTTAGGTCATTTCGCCATATCTCAGCAGCAGTTATAGGTAGGAGCTTTAAATTCCAGAAAACAAATCTACTAAAAAAATGATTAAACACCTATTTCAGCAATTTCAGAAATCCCCCCCGAAGGGGTTAAAGGGGGGTTGTCGAATGTTTTAGGTCATTTCGTCATATCTCAGCAGCAGTTATAGGTAGGAGCGCGAAAATCAGGAAAACAGATCTACTAAAAAATGATTAAACATGTATTTCAGCGATTTTAGAAATTCCCCCCAGAAGGTGGCTAAAGGGGTATTCAAAAGTTTCGGGTCATTTCGCCATATCTCAGGTTTTATGTAGGAGGGCGAAATTAATTAAAACAAATCTACTAAAAAATCGGTTAAACACATATTTCGGCGATTTTGGAAACTCCCCCCAGAAGGTGGCTAAAGGGGTATTCAAAAGTTTCGGGTCATTTCGCCATATCTCAGCAGCGAATTTAGGTAGGACCGGGAAATTCAGGAAAACACATCTACTAAAAAATGGATAAACACGCATTTCAGTGAGTTTAGAAATCCCCCCCCCCCGAAGGGTTTTAAAGGGGGTAGTTTCGAAATTTTTAGGACATTTTGCCATATCTCAGCAGCTGTTTTATGTAGGTGCGCGAAATTCAGGAAAACAAATCTACTAAACAAATGATTAAACGCGTATTTCAGTGAATTTAAAAATCCCTCCCCCCCTAGAAGGTGGTTAAAGGGGGATTCGAAAGTTTTAGGTCATTTCGCCATATCTCAGCAACAGTTTTAGGTTGGAGCGCGAAATTCAGGAAAACGAATGTAATAAAAAAATTACATTGTTTACCCGTGCAAAGCCGGGACGGGCCGCTAGTACATATATAAAAGAGCAAAACAATTTTGATGAAAATAATGTTATAAAACGAAAATATTTAATTTATACATGAAAGGGAAAGTTCGTAATGATTAAAAAATTGCATATGAAAATTTGATTAGATAAAATCTTAGTAACAATTTTATTTCTGAGTTGTTCTTTATTTTTTAATTTAATTTTTATTTTTATCTAACTCCTGCATCATGTGACTTACAGATAGAGTTGCAAATGCTAGAAAAACCCCGGTTTAAACCCGGGAATAAACCGGGTTTTTTGGGAATAAAACTTTTTTTTGGGGGAATAAACCTGGGAATAAACCGGGTCAATTGGAAATAAACCCGGGAATAAACCAGTTCTTTGCAACTCTACTTACAGAAAAAAATAGCACATGTAATTATAAAAATGACTGTAATTGTGAGTCACGTGTTATTTGTTTATTTATGATTTTGATTTTATTTTTATCGCCAAACAATTAGATTTTAAGTCAAAAAAGGAAAAAGCTTGACATCGGTCACAACAATGGCACAATAATGCATGTTCACAATAATGGTGTTTTTTTAAGTGTACGACAACATTTTTGGAGTAATTTTTTATAGTGAAGTGTAAATTATATAAATAGCAGTTCATATTACAAAAATGGAGTCAAATATATAAATTTTAGTGTTAATGTCTGCCACACTCTAATTAGTAACACACATTTAAATAAATTTTCACTATTCATTTCTTTTTAGTTTTCTTTGCATATCTTTTCTTCTTTTTGAAGGTTTTTAAAAGATATTGGACTAATCTTCTGTAATAGGGTCACCAACCAAATGGCGTATTTACTATATTCTTGAAAATTTCTTTTATATTTAAAAGGGGCTCTGGATGGTGAATCCTATTGCAGCGAATTTGTACTCAGCGATTAGTAAATGTATGTTTTTTCATCATGTAGCAAAACGGACAAAATAACATTTAAAAATATATATTTTCTAGCTTAGCTTAGTGACAAATTAACCGATTATGTACCTTATGGGGTTTATTTAGACAACAGATTGAAGAATAATGTAATCCTGAAAATAAAAGAAATAGCAAGTTTTATTATGCTCATTAGAGAAAGGCACAAAAATCTTCGGTTCAAGTATTCACAAGAAATATTATTTACTAAAAGTTTTGCATGACTAACTTTATTTATCACTCTCAAAAAGTTTTATTGGTGAAAGATTTATAATTCATTCGACAGCAGTTTGACATTATTTAATGAAACGTAGTTTGGCGCGTAATTAACTTCGTTTTGAAACTAACTCTGGTACATTTGTAACTATATCCTTACAAAAGCTTCTAATGTTTGACTTCAGACTTGACTGTGGACTCCTTTACGGAAGATTCCGAATATATATTTTTATGCAAATAAGAAGATTATTTTTTTTTACCAGAATCAGTTATCGAGGTTTTTTTTTCAGGTTAATGGTTACATGATTGCAATTGGTATATAAAATGAAAAGGCAGTGAAAATAACAATATTTTAATTTTATTCAAACAATTGAGCTTTAAAAACGCACTTTTTTATGATTCAAATTTGTTCTAAATATGAAAGTTAAACGCTCTTCTTTATGTGCAAATAATTTATAACATTTTTCACTGTATTTACTCTGCTGGAATCCAAAGATAGAAAACTGTAGTAGAATTTCTGGAAGATGACGTTTTATAATGTAACCTAGAGTGAGATTGTATTTAACCCACCAGAACTACACGTAGCACCAAGCTGAGATGCACGAAGTTCAAGTACTAACAAACGAAAATGAATAACCCGAATATTATTTCAATTCAATGGCCAATCTCTGCAATGATTGTAATGCTCTCTTTTTTAGAAGTGCGAAGATTCAGAATATTTTGATTTCTGTTGGTCACAACGGCCACATTTCTCTACCGAACTCCACTATAAATGATCGAATAAAAGATTTGCTTCTTAATACCCCGAATTTTGTCTAACGCATAAGATAATAAAATATCGCAATGGTGTTCGCATTGTATAGAGCAATGTCGAAAGATTTTCCAGGTGAAGGTCCGTATTACATTAAATTAAGGTTCAATTCACCATTTCGTTTGATTCAAGGTTCATTTGGGAAATGGACCAGCGCAGCGGGCATAGCCTGCTAGTATCTATATTAATAAAAGAAAGTTTCACTCTGTGTCTGTGTGTGTGTGTGTGTGTGTTTGTCTGCGATGGCTAGCAAAATCTAGCCCACCTAGAAGCCTGAAAATTTAGATTTAGGTAATCCAAACCCTCTCCTGGTGCACCTGAACCTCAAAATTTTAAAATTTTAATTACATTCTGAAATATTAATTAAAAGGCACAAAGAACTCTCATCCAAAATACGCTTTTTGTTTCTTCGGTTGGTTGGTTGTATAGAATCTTCGCAGAAGAAATTAAGTAAATCGGAGTAACGATGTATAGATAAGGATTTATAACGAAATAGTGCCAACATGGATTGCAGTTACCAGCGTACAGCCAAGCTAATGTAGCGCCATCTACTCAAGGCAAATTACACAAACTCATTTTCCAGGCAAGCTTTTCTTCTTGATAATTAGCTGGGTTTAAAGTTTTTTTAAAACAGGACATATATTATTATAATAGAGACTATTAATACAGAAAACTTTATTTAAACAGATTATTTGTTATATTTGCGGGATGAAGAGAGGTAAGGGTCTAATTACATATAACAATTTTAACATTTTTAGCTTCACCCGTAGCGTTTAGTTGCTATTCTATATACAGAATACCGCTATTTTAAATCTCAGCCAATAATGTTCCGAACTTCTCCATTTAGTTCCATTTTTACTAAATTATCGTAATAATCAGCATTCATTGCTTCAAGGTGTATTTCTAAGCAGTTACCAGTATTTCCGAATAATAGCCTAGGCCCAATTTCAAATTAAGTTCCTAGCTTAACCAAACGAACGAATTTTTAAAGATGCATAGTGGTACTCCTAATTAGTCATTTGCTAAAGGGTACTTTACCATCGCCTCCCTCCCGGCCCCTCCTTCATGGTTTTTTATCTAACTATGCCCCGTTTCCATATCTCAGCAACTGTCTTTCCGATTTCAACGCAAGTGATTCCAAACATTATAATTAACTTAATAGACACCCTTTATAACATTAAACTAAATTTATGAGTAAAGGTTACCACTATTTCCGAATAATAGTTTAAGCCAAATTTGTAATTAAGTTCCTAGCTTAACCAAACAAACGATTTTTTAAAGATGCATAGTGGTCCTCCTAATTAGTCATTTGCTGAAGGGCACTTGAACATCCCCTCCCTCCCCCGGCCCCTTTCTTCAAGGTTTTTTGTATAACCATGCCCCGTTTCCGTATCTCCGCAACAATCTTTCCGATTTCAACGCAACTGATTCCAAACTTTATAATTAACTTGATAGTCACCTTCTATAGCATTAAAGTAAATTTATGAGTAGCGGTTACCACTATTTCCGAATAATAGTTTAAGCCAAATTTGTAATTAAGTTCCTAACTTAACCAAACGAACGATTTTTTATAGATGCATAGTGGTCCTCCTAATTAGTCATTTGCTGAAGGGCACTTGAACATCCTCTTCCCCCCCGGCCCCTCCTTCAATGTTTTTTTTCTAACTATGTCCCGTTTCCGTATCTCCGCAACTATCTTTCCGATTTCAACGCAACTAATTCCAAACATTATAATTAATTTAATAGTCACCTTCTATAACATTAAAGTAAATTTATAAATAGCGGTTACTACTATTTCCGAATAATAGTTTTAGCCAAATTTGTAATTAAGTTCTTAGCTTAAGCAAACGAACGAATTTTTAAAGATGCATGGTAGACCTCCTAATTAGTCATTTTCTGAAGGACACTTGAACATCCCCTTAACCCGGCAACTCATGGTTATTTTCTCTAACTGTGCCTTATTTCAATAACTCGGCTTATAATGTTCCCATCTTCTCGAAACCAGCTCCATTTTGTAGCAGGCCTACTATACAGTACTGTAGGCAACGGTGATCTGTCTCAGGGGTTCCTTGCTAAAGAGATTGCTCCCTTGGCGGTGGAAGGGGGAAATAAAAGATTTTCCGGAGCGTACGTTCATGACCGGTATACGGTGTCGAAGCCATCAGTGACCGTGCCAGAGTTTCGTTTTTTAAGATATTTGAGTTTATTACACGGGCTCGGGCAACGCCGGACGGGTCACCTAGTATATATATATATATAATACAAACGAAAATTTCGTTCCGACTGCTTATAACTCAAGTTCTGCTAAATGGATTTTGATAGAACTTGCACTGTTAGATATTTTTTCAGGGAGTGTTTTAATATGTAATGTATCGTTCAACGTAGATTAGTTATAGAATTATGAGAGAAAGTTCTGTTATTTTGGGCGAAAAGATTACCATTTGTCATTTTTTGACGACCACTATCGTTCTTGAATGAATTGAAACGGCTATATCATTTTGAAAATAATACAAATACCTCAAAAATAAAAGAAAAAACTTACTAATTTTATTTAAAATAAAAAACACAAAACAGTTTTGATGAGAAATAATGTTATAAAACGAAAATATTTAATTTCTACATGAAAGAGAATGATCGTAAAGCGTAAAACATTATTCAGTGTGAAATATTGCAATTGAAACCATACTTGGCTATTTATCGTTTGCGTCAGGTTAAGAAATATGCAGCTGAAAATTTTATAAAATTTAATTTGATAAATTAGATAAATCTGAGTAACAGTTTTATTTTTGAGTTGTTCTTTATTTTTTAATTTAATTTTTATTTTTATCTAACTCCTACATGATATGAAATACAGAAAAAACTAGCAGATGTAGCATTTATAAAAAAGACTGTAATTGTGAGTCACATGTTATTTGTTTACTTACGATTTTGATTTTACATTTATCGCCAAACAATTTGATTTTAAGCCAAAAAAAGCATAAGCATGACATCGGTCACAATAACAGCACAATAATGCATGTTCCCAATAATTGTATTTTTTCAAGTGTACGACAACATTTTTGGAGGTAATTTTTTATATTCAAATGTACATTATATAAATAACAGATATTATTATAAAAATGGAGTCAAATATTTAAATTTTAATGTAGATGTCTGCCACATACTAATTATTAACACATATTTAAAACGGCCACATTTCTCTACCTAACTCTAATATAAATCATCAAATTATAAAGTTGCTCTTTAATAGCCCAAATTTTGTTTTACGCACAAAATAAGATAACAGCGCAATGGCATTCGCATTGTATTCAGCAATGCCGAAGAACTTTCCAGGTGAAGATTACTTTAAAATACATGGTCGAATTCACCATTTCGTTTGATTCAAGGTTCATTTGGAAAATGGACCAGCGCAGCGGGCATAGCCTGCTAGTTATAAATAAAAAATGTAGAGTGTAATATTTAAAAAAAAGTCCTTCCGGCCTGTACCGGGAGGAAAAGGTAGCTTTCCTATATCTTCGTTTTAAAATTTTAGCTAATGTTACTCGAAAACAGCAAGCTAAAATGCAAAGGAACCAATTTCAGAAGATTCGTTACTACTGAATTTGAATAAGAAATTCACAAATTAAGTCAGCTATAGCCAAGTTGGCTTCGTTTGTAGAGGCTTATTTTAGTCGCCTAATTTGGCGATATTTCGCCAAGTGTCGCCAAGCTTGGTGATAATTTGATGCTAACGGATATGAATAGACAATTTTATGCGTAATGGTTGGGAAAATTATTACAACAATGAAAAATAATAATTTAAGAGAAATCACATTCACTAAAACACACAAATTATTCCCTGATTTTTTTGTAATCTGCTGTCTTGTTTCAAAATGTCAGCCACACTAGAATTTCAAACTGCTATATCTCAGCCATTTTTTAAGATAGAGGCAAAATCCATGTATCAAGGCCTAACACTTCAACAAAAAATAAGCTTGAATTTTTAATTTTTTTGTATATATTTTTCAGTTTTAAATATTTTAGTGGCCGCCATTTTGAAACAAGGTGGCGGACCAAGCTAGCCAACGAATTCGGTCGAGATATTGGGGAGTTAAATCGGGGCCTCTGAGATCACGCTGTGTGTTTTCTCAACCGGGCATGCTACAAGTATTAGTGAAGTCACAAGTGTGATCCAGTTTGGTCAATGTATCCCAGCAGAAAGATGTAATAGAAAGAGCATATCCGCTCTTATAATTTGTGATTACATAAATAATATTAAATTTCATAATCGTGAAATAAAAGGGAATTAATACACTTGTTTTATAAAAGAAAATTAAAGGTTTTAAATTGAAAAAATGCTAAGACTAATAGATATGATTTTACGCATTGACTTACGCATTGACCTTACTACTTAACACATTATTTACAATAAATATACTTACCAAAAATATAATACATCTCACAAAATCAATCCCATTCCCCTTCCTTTTTACCACTACATTTCATAATTTAACCAAAACACAATAAATATCAATTTAAATAGATAAATCGGTATGTTTCAGCGGTACTTTTCCGTTATATACGGACACCATTGTCGTCAAGCATACATTTACATACATTTAATACATACATTTAAATACATTTACATACATACATTAACATACATACATTAACATACATACATTTACATACATACATGCATCTATATACATTATGCATTAGCATACATTTTCGCATGGTGTCCGTATAACGGAAAAGTACCTTTTCAACTGTAGAGATCTTGGCATTTTTTTAAAGCTTGCCACAATTTAGGATTCAGAAAATGAAACTTATTGCCTAATGATACTAACAGCTATAAAAACAAACTTAACGAAATTTTTTCTTTGTTTATACATAAATTTATACATATGTATAAACATTTTATTTACATTCATAATTATTTTTATATACAGTTCACTTCTATTTGTATATAAAAATAGATAAATGTCTTCTTTATATTAAACATATTGTATAAATATTGAAAAAATTGCTTGTGTATTATGAAATAGTTAGTAGGTTGTCATAAAATATGTTGGCAAATTTATTTTTTCTCGCCAAGATCATTCTCTATATCCTCTTCTGTAATCATTCAATCATAAAATTTTATTTGATAGGATTGTAAACTTTCGCAAGAGCTTATTGTACTATTATCTAAATTAGTTAAATTTCTTTAAAAAGATGGAGAAGGTAATATCAAAACTTTATTGTTACGAATTAAAATGTATGCAGCATGAAACACAGGTAAAATATATTTTTGAACACCACAGAATAAATTTGCACGAAATCTCAGTCGTTTCATGAACAAAAGTGAAAGTTGATGCTCAATAAATTTTAATTTTAAATATTTATCTTCATTATAGTCAATGCCATTAAGACTTGTACATTTAAGTTAACAAAAATTTTAAATGAAACTACTAATCATCAGTTACTATTAATTTTATAAACAAACCGTACTCACCTCTAGCAAAGGGTATCCGGTCTCCATTCAATTTATTAGCATATTTATTTTTAAAAAATTTTTTAAATGTCATGTCATCATTACACTATTTCTTAAATTGTTTTATCGTCTGCTTCTTGTATTTTATTCCATCGATCAGTTGGCTCTTTTTGTTTTGAAGACAAGCATTTGTTCAAATATTCTGGAATATCTTAATTGTCGTTAGGGTTAACAAAGTCAGTAACATCATCTAGTTTAAATTCTATCTTCATGAATTATAAAACGTTCATCAAACTGTTTAATGCCGATTGGAAAATTGAAGACGGTAGTATATTATTTTTGGTACTACTCTATTATCCCGTCGACTAGTTTTCATAACAAAAAACTATCGCCAAACTGTAACGCAAAATAAACGGGAGAACGTTGCCATTGTAATATCAAAATAAATAAATAAATAAAATAAAATAATTTAAGAACACAATTTTTATTTTAATTAATGAAATAGCTAATAAATCAGTAAAACATAATGAAAAATACAGGCAAATGTCGAATTAAAAACCACTTGAAGACATAACAAACACGTATAATGCTTCTGACATCAAGTAAATGGGACTGCATTTTTGGCGATTAATCTTACAGTTTGGCGATATTTTTTTGTTATGAAAAGTGGTCGACGGGATAATAGAGTAGTACCTTATTTTTCAATAACGTAGTTAGACTTGCAACCAGGAGCACAACATTTTCTCCCCATTATTTTATGGATATATTCTACAATTTCTTTAATAGTTTTAATCTGTCGTTATTTATAGAGTTATAATTTAAATATACTGAAAAAATAATATTAATTACAAAATAAAACAATGAATAATATCAAAATAACTATAGTAAACAAGCCATACGAACGAACAAAGTAAATGGAAAATTTTAAATAGTGTGGATCACTCTTGTGACGTCACGCATGTGAATCGCTTTATGTGGCAGGCCGCGACCTACGTTATACACGGCCCGATCACGGTTTGACGTCAGGGTAATCACGTCACGATTGTTGGATCAAACTTCTCAGAGAACAGATCAAATTTTGAATAGGCTTTTGCATAATGAAATGTGTGTTTACAAATTAAAAAACCCGTCTTATCGATGAAATAAAGCTTTGAAAATTGCATTGCTTCCTGTAAATCAGGGTAAGTTTCTAAAGCTTTTCGTTATTATCATATTTGTATTATATTACTATTAAATTAAGGAATTGTTTGTAGAAAAGTTGTCGTCTACGTTGTTTTTTCTGAAACGAAAGCTTTACAACTAATCCGATTACAGAAATTGGTGCTTTTCAGTTATACGGACACCATGCCAAAATGTATGCTAATGCATAATGTATGTAAATGTATGTAAATGTATATTAAATGTGTGTAAATGTATGTATGTAAATGTATATTAAATGTGTGTAAATGTATGTATGTAAATGTATATTAAATGTATGTAAATGTATAACAACAAAAAATATGCGAAATGCTACCGCGATCGCAAAAGTTCTTGATTTATCTATTAGATTTTTCCAGTTATGCGAGGGATTAAAGAAAAAAATAAATTATGAATAAAAATAATTTGTTACAATGCTTAACATACATTTAAGGGCGACCAAACTGGTCGCCAGTGGCGGCTAGTATATATATAATTTGTGTAATTTGCTATCTAGAAACCAACACATGGGATTGCTTGTAGATCATCATTAGTAAATTTAAGAGATTTTTTTAAAAAAACCTGTTGTATATTTGCAAACATTTTAGTTGTGTCCATCCCAAAACCATGTATTTCGTTATTCGTGTTTCATCTCGCCGTTTAAAGATGATCCAGTCCCTTTGACGTCATAAGTATCATGATGCGGCCGTGTATAACGTAGGTCGCGGGCAAGCCCGGTTGAGAAAACACACAGCGTGATCTCGAAGGCCCCGGTCTAGGACCTAACAACCACTCAAATAAACTTATCAAAAGATTTATTCTCATAATATATTTGTACACTTAAGTTAGCTAAAATGTTAAATGGAACTACTAAGTTGGGTAAATCAGTTACTTTTAATTTTATAAACAAAGCACAGTCACTTCTAAATAAGTGTATCCAGATTTCATTCAATTTATTACAGTATTTATTTAAAAAATTTTGAAAGATGTGTTGTCATTGTTGTACCATTTTTTAAACTGTTTATCGTCTGCTTCTTTTATTTTTTTTTTCCAAAAATCATTTGTCTCTTTTCGTTTTGGAAGTACAAATTCATTCAAATATGCCGGAATATTTCCGTTACAGTAGGATAGACATTCATTGTTAGGGTTAATTTTTTTCTCTGCCACAACAAGTTCAGTACCATCATATTAATTCTAGCTTCACGAATTATAAAACGTATATCGAAACGTTTAATGCAGACCACTGCTGTTGAAATGTAAGTAAAATTATCACAATGTAATCTTCGTAGATAAAATTTCTTCTTTTCATTATCAGTAGTGAATTTGAAGACTTAGATTTGAAACTAGGAGCACAACATTTTCTTCTCATTATTTTATAGATATAATCTACACTTTCTTTAAAAGTTATAATCTATAATTATTGATAGCGTTATAATCTAAATACACTGAAAAATATTATTAATTACTAAATAAAACAATAAATAATATCAAAATACTATCGTAAACAATCCGTACAAACGAACAAAGTACTTGGAAAATTTTAAGTAATATGGATCACTCTTGTGACGTAGGTCGCGCGTCACTAATACTTGTAGCAGGTCCGGTTGAGAAAACACACAGCGTGATCTCGGAGGCCCCGGTTTAATCTAAGCTAATCTTAGTTCCATCCAAATCGGTTTATAAATACGAGTGCTATCGTATGGCATAGATCAGATAAATTCGGGTCAGGCCTATTTACTCAAACAGAAATCAATTACATTTTATTTATGTTAGTGGAATATTGCTTTTGACAAAGTGTTTCACTATATAAGGTTCCAATTACTTTCCTCCGAATGGCTGCAATAGGGTAGCTTAAGCTATCCTTTTGCAGCCGTTCGAAGGAACTTTTAACTTTTTGTATTGAAAGCTACCTAAAATACGTTTATATCAATTAATAGTTTAGTACTAATTAATTTAAGATTATGCGTTTGAGAAATCAACTTAGAGATCCTAAAGAGCAGTTTAATTTTTTTTTCTTATTTCCTGTTGTCCTATCTTAAAAGAAGAAACAGAGCAAAAATTATGTATTTTTTAATAAATTCACTCGTTTGCACTTTCTACCAAGTATAAAAAAACAGTGCAAATTTTTCATAATCGAATTCGATTCCCACGTCAAATTAATGTAATGCAACGGGAATATTTTAAATAGAAAACAGCTATTTTAAAACCATGTCAATCAATCTATTTTAAAACCATTTTCAAATCTTACAGAATCGGAAACGATTCTATGAGAAAAATTCCTAAGGAAGTGTGACAGGGTATAAACAATAAATATTGCGGTGATGTAATCAAGATTAGTAGCGCACAGATAACGAATCCAGTTTCGAAACCGAAGGTCCAGCGTTAGAATCCAACCGAATCAATTGTTACAGAAGTATATATACATATACATTGCAAAAAAAAGTGTTGATATTACAGTTTAATACTGGCACACTAGCTTCCAGTAAAATTAACAGTAAAATAAGCAGTAATACGCTGCTGCGCATGCGCGATAGCGTAATACTGCTTATTTTACTGTTTATTACTGTTAATTTTACGGTATAATACTGGAAGCTGGGGTGCCAGTATTATACCGTAAAATCAACACTTTTGTTTTGCAGTTTATATGTATATACATATATATATATCAACGCATGATAGCAAGAATTTCCAATATCGAGTTTTCGATTAGTAAAGAAATTTGACAAGTAAGAAATGGTTTTATTAGTTGGAGCTGAAAAATATCTACAACAATATCTTCTTTTTCTCCGTATAGAGAGTAGAGAATACAACTTTAATTTAGAGAGCAATTCATTATGATCAGTTCTCTTCCATGGGTCATTCGTAGGAGAGAATAGTTAAAACGAAAACGGGATAACAAATTCTGCCTTAAAATATAATTCAAGAATTCTAGAAACATTTTCTGCATAAAATACATCATGAACATAAAATACATCATGAAAATGAAATGCATCATGTTTAGTTAACTGGATGACTAAAATGTCAATTGTACTAGTAATTGGGCAGCATGACAAGTCCGAGTTAATTTTGGTCTTTTTTTCGGGAGTATGAAGAAATTGAAGCATGCAATGACCCTTTCTTGAATGATGTGATGTTGTTGTCCATTCACATGTTATTATTTACTGGAGGGGAATTTATTTGAAAAACGAGATATATTCCAATAGAAATATCTAACAAGTCTGTTGATAGAGAAAACCGTGATCTTTTTCATTTCTAGCGTTGTACCAAGGCAATACTCAGGATTCGTAAATCCCAAGAAAAGCAGAAGGAAAACGAATTCGCTTCGGCTGAATTTTCTTTATTAACATCTAGACATATCTGATAGTCACGGGGTAGTCTCCACTTTATCAGAGCTAATTAGTTGTTGTCAGTATAATGGTTCGATGATATCTGAACTTTTTGTTCATAGATTGAATCGCCAATATTTGATACACACTAAGCTAAGATGGCGAGTAGAATTATGTACATTATGGGTATTTAAAGTAAATATTTGAGTGGGGGGATCGCCAACCGTTCACACACCCCATTTGACGATCTGGTAAAATAGTAAATTGTGGCGGACAACCCCATGGGAGTGAATTTTAGACAAAGGAAACGGCCTAACTCGCAGCTGGGAAATTACATTAATTTGCACTATTGTATATGATTCAGAAAGAGATAGGGCGAACATGCAGATGTAAAAATGGACAACTGGAAAAACATTACATCTGCAGACATAACCGCAGTTGAAATAAAAAATAGACTTTAACTTTTATGCCAAATTTAATAAAGATAGCATTTAATATGAGAAAAGGAAATAACATTCGAGGTTAAAATAAAAGAGATCTTTTAGAATAGGGGATATTAACTAAAGGATAAAATAATTTAAATTTTAGGATATTAACTAAAGTACCACGAATTAAGTTAGAAAAATAATCATTTTGAATAAAAGAAGTATGGATATATGAATAATATCATAAATGAATTTTGCAATTAACAGCAGAAAATCTACCCATAAAAAGCCTTTAAAGTAATGCACAGAAACTAATTCAACTCTATTGAAAAATAGTACACACGAGCCTGTCACGAGGAATGAAAATGGCTGACGCGCCAGCCTATATACGTAGGAGTTCTAAGTCCAATACATAGCCCTGTAAATACTAGGCCGGCGCGCTGACAGAAAAATGGCGGTTGTCCGTATTTTAAGTGATGGAACGGTCCCCTGAATTTAGACACCAGTAATTTCTAGATGTTTCCTTTGACTTATTTAATCTCAGAAAAATAAGGCGGAGAAAACTTTAAAAAATTATATTCGTATTCAAATTCAAGGGACCGTCCAAAAGGTGAAAGAAAACTTCGCCTACGACAGCCGCCATTTTTGTTTCAGCGTTCAGGTCTAGTATTCAGGGGAGGGGGGGGGTGTCCAATACGACGATGGCGTCATCATGTTGCCACAACGAAACTTCACAAAAGCTAACACTTACACGACACAAACAATCGCGTGACATTCTCTCTTCTGTGTCATGCGAAAAAACCATGTAACATTTCCTGCCAATTTCCTCTCCTACATCCTGTTTAGACCACACCCCCCTAGTGGCGTTACTTCAGTTAATTAGACTGGTGTAGAACTCCAATAATAGAGGCTGACGCATTCTCGCAGATTTGGTACAAGAATTGCAGCCCAGTCGAAAAACCAAGCTAATCAGAACCGGTTCAGCCAATCAGAACCGAGTCTTAGGCAACCCCAACTCCGGCTGCGGTAGATTGATGCTGAGCTGTGTACCAATAATGCGAAACAAAATGGATATGCGTCAGCTCCTATTATACGAGTCTTAGACTGGCGGGCTCATTACTATTAGTTCCATATTTTTTCTTAATTCTTGGTAAAAGTAATATCTAGATTATAAATAAAAGACCTTCTCATGAATTTCAATAATCTTTCAAATATGTTTTCCAGAAAAGCTGTGTTCGTCCGAGGAATCAATTACGAAAAGCTACCAGGAGCCTGTTATACACTAGGATCGATTATTGGGTCAAGCGAATCTGAAACTGAAACTTTAAATCCAAATACCCGTAAGTTGTACAAATTTTATATTCAACCTGCATAACAAAAATTAACTCTTTATAGTACCATGTTGCAAGTAGAGGATGTCCTTACATGGACTAACGGTTTTCGAAAATAATAAGCAAACGATGACAACTTTTAAAGTTACTTTTGCAGGAGATGAATGTGTGAAGCCGGGAGTTTCTTTAGTATTCCCCCTTTTTTAGTACCAACCGTTATTTATAGATGGCGCTGTGCTGTCTCAAACGGAGAGAATGCTCAAACTAAAGTATGAAGATGAGTTACAGTTCACTCAGTTTTCACTCTTCTTTCTGTTTAGCTGTTGAAATCTTTGAATAAAGGAAAATAAAAAGAGACTAGATGGAATCCGTCAAAATTTGACGGCAAACAACTTGATAGTACCACAAAAATAAAATTTATAGTTGCTTTAACTTGACAAATTTCATAGTGGGGAGCATAATATGATTAAGCGGTCACAGACCTTTCCATCGATATATCACATGAGGGGTGTGTGCAAAATTTAGAAAAGTACCCCCCTGGGGGGTCAAAGTGGGGGGATGGACATGGGAGATGCATAATATGATTAAGTGGTCACAGCCTTTCCAATGATATATAACATGAGGTTGTGTGCAAAATTCAGAAAGTACCCCTTGGGGGGGGCAAAGTGGGGAGATGGGCATCGGAGATGCATAATATGATTAAGTGGTCACATACCTTTCCAATGATATATAATATGAGGGATGTGTGCAAAATTTAGAAAGTACCTCTTGGGGGGGGGCAAAGTGGGGAGATGGACCCCGGAGATGCATAATATGATTAAAAGGTCACAGACCTTTCCAACAATATATGACATGAGGGGTGTCAACAAAATTTAGAAAGTATCCCTTGGGGTGGGGCAAAGTGGGGAGATTGACATTGGAGAGACATAATATGATTAAGCAGTCACAGACATTTCCAACAATATATATGACATGAGGGGTGTCAACAAAATTTAGAAAGTATCCCTTGGGGGGGGGCAAAGTGGGCAGATTGACATTGGAGATGCATAATATGATTAAGTGGTCACAGACCTTTCCAATGATATATAACATGAGGGTTTTGTGCAAAAAAATTTAGAAAGTACCCCTTGGGGGAGGGCAAAGTGGGGAGATGGACCCCGGAGATGCATAATATGATTAAGCGGTCACAGACCTTTCAAACAATATATGACATGAGGGGTGTCAACAAAATTTAGAAAGTATCCCTTGGGGGGGGGGGCAAAGTGGGAAGACATTGGAGATGCATAATATGATTAAGTGGTCACAGACCTTTCCAATGATATATAACATGAGGGTTGTGTGAAAAATTTAGAAAGTATCTCTTGGGGGGGGCAAAGTGGGGAGATGGACCTCGGAGCTGCATAATATGATTAAGCGGTCACAGACCTTTCCAACAATATATGACATGAGGGGTGTCAACAAAATTTAGAAAAGTACCCCTTGGGGAGGGCAAAGTGGGGAGATGGACATCGGAGATGCATAATATGATTAAGCAGTCACAGACCTTTCCAACAATATATGACATGAGGGGTGTCAACAAAATTTAGAAAGTATCCTTTGGGGGGGGGGGCAAAGTGGCGGGATGGACCCCGGAGATGCATAATATGATTAAGCAGTCACAGACCTTTCCAACAATATATGACATGAGGGGTGTCAACAAAATTTAGAAATTATCCCTTGGGGGGGGGGGGGGAGTTTGACATTGGAGATGCAGAATATGATTAAGCAGTCACAGACCTTTCCAACAATATATGACATGAGGGGTGTCAACAAAATTTAGAAAGTATCCCTTGGGGGGGGGGGCAAAGTGGGGAGATTGACATTGGAGATGCATAATATGATTAAGTGGTCACAGACCTTTCCAGTGATATATAACATGAGGGTTTTGTGCAAAATTTAGAAAGTACCCCTTGGGGGGGGGGCAAAGTGGGGAGATGGACATCGGAGATGCATAATATGATTAAGCAGTCACAGACCTTTCCAACAATATATGACATGAGGGGTGTCAACAAAATTTAGTAAAGCGCCCCCCTTAGGGGGGGGTGAGTGGCGGGATGGACCCCGGAGATGCATAACATGAATAAGCGGTCAAAGACTTTTCCAGCGATATATCACGTGAGGGGTGTGTGCAAAATTTAGAAAGTATCCCTTGGGGTGGGGCAAAGTGGGGAGATTGACATTGGAGAGGCATAATATGATTAAGCAGTCACAGACATTTCGAACAATATATAT